>CM052362.1:17036237-22122652 GCA_028551475.1 Casuarina equisetifolia
AAGAAAAAAAATGAAAAATGAAAAGGTCGTCTTATTAAAAACCCCAATTATGAAACCCTTTCTCTCCCACTTCATGCCTCGAAACGTACCGTTCTTATTCTTATAGAGAGAGAGGCATTTTCACATCTTCTTAACTCGAAATGGTTGGGGAGAGGAAAGGTTCTTTTTTAGGATACTCCCGGGAACAGATCCGGTGGAGACGGGGTAGGGCCTGTAGCTCAAAGGATTAGAGCATGTGGCTACAAACCACGGTGTCGGGGGTTCAAATCCCTCCTCGCCCACAACCGGCCAAAAAGGGAAGGGCCTTTCCCCTGGGGGTATGAAAATCATGATCGGGATAGCGGACCTAAAGCTATGGAACTTAGGTGTGGGTCTTTTGTCGAAATGTAATGGCCTTACTTTTTCTTTTTATTTATCATTAATTTAATGGTGGATACTTTTTTTAAAATATAGTATTTACACACGAATCGGCATATTCTTTTGTTTTACACCCCGTAATTCTTCCTCAGACGGGCTTGGGATACTCCCGGGAACAGATCCGGTGGAGACGGGGTAGGGCCTGTAGCTCAAAGGATTAGAGCATGTGGCTACAAACCACGGTGTCGGGGGTTCAAATCCCTCCTCGCCCACAACCGGCCAAAAAGGGAAGGGCCTTTCCCCTGGGGGTATGAAAATCATGATCGGGATAGCGGACCTAAAGCTATGGAACTTAGGTGTGGGTCTTTTGTCGAAATGTAATGGCCTTACTTTTTCTTTTTATTTATCATTAATTTAATGGTGGATACTTTTTTTTAAATATAGTATTTACACACGAATCGGCATATTCTTTTGTTTTACACCCCGTAATTCTTCCTCAGACGGGCTTGGGTAGAATAGCAGAGCAAGTACAAGTATACAAGTATTAGTAGAATAGCAAAAATGCGTTCTTTGTCATTAATACGTTTGCTCGCGGTAATTGTAGCCTCTTGGGAGAATCGAGGACTGCATCTCAGATGTACTTGCTAGTACTAGTACATCTGAGAATTCTTAATTGGCTAGTTGTAAATAGCCCCAGATTGCGGAACAAAGGATTATCCCGGACCTACACCGAGGTATTGACAGTGATTCCTAAATATCACAAATAGGATGTGATACGATGAGATAGAATGCAATAGAAACAAAGACAGAGGGAACAGGTTACCTATTCTTAACGGTCAAAGCGAACCCTTTTATTCCGAATTCTTTAATTTGGAATGAATCAAATCTCCCCAAGTAGGATTTGAACCTACGACCAGTCAGTTAACAGCCAACCGCTCTACTACTGAGCTACTGAGGAACAACGGGAGATTAGATCTCATAGAGTTCAATTCCCATTCTCAACCCATGACCAATATGAGCTCAAAGTTTCCTTCGTAACTCTGAGAACTTCTTCGTAGTGGCTCCGTTCCATGCCTCATTTCATAGGGAACCTCAAAGCAGCTCTATTTCATTATATTCCATCCATGTCCCAATTCCATTCATTTAATATCCCTTTGGTGTCATTGAGATAAGAGATGTTGTTTCTAGTCTACCTGTTTCTATTTCTATATATATGGAAAGTTTTAAAATCATCATATAATAATCTAGAAATTCCAATAGAAAAGAGAAAAGAAAAAGGGGGGTTTGTGATGATTTTAAAATCTTTTCTAATAGGTAATCTAGTATCCTTATGCATGAAGATAATCAATTCGGTCGTTATGGTCGGACTCTATTATGGATTTCTAACCACATTTTCCGTAGGGCTCTCTTATCTCTTCCTTCTCCGAGCTCAGATTATAGAAGAAGGAGAAGAAGGAATCGAGAAGAAAGTATCGGCAACAACTGGTTTTATTACGGGACAGCTCATGATGTTCATATCGATTTATTATGCACCTCTGCATCTAGCATTAGGTAGACCTCATATAATAACTGTCCTAGCTCTACTGTATCTTTTATTTCATTTCTTCTGGAACAATCACAAACACTTTTTTGATTATGGGTCTACTACCAGAAACTCAATGCGTAATCTTAGCAGTCAATGCGTATTCCTGACTAATCTCATTTTTCAATTATTCAACTATTTCATTTTACCAAGTTCAATGTTAGTCAGATTAGTCAACATTTATATGTTTCGATGCAACAACAAAATATTATTTGTAACAAGTAGTTTTGTCGGTTGGTTAATTGGTCACATTTTATTCATGAAATGGGTTGGATTGGTATTAGTCTGGATACAGCAAAAGAATTCTATTAGATCTAATAAGTACCTTGTGTCAGAATTGAGAAATTCTATGGCTCGAATCTTTAGTATTCTCTTATTTATTACCTGTGTCTACGATTTAGGCAGAGTACCGTCACCCATTATTACTAATAAACTGAAAGAAACGGAAGAAACAGAAGAAAGTGAGGAAGAAATAGATGTAGAAATAGAAACAACTTCCGAAACGAAGGGGACTAAACAGGAACAAGAGGAATCCACCGAAGAAGATCCTTCTCCTTCTCTTTTTTCGGAAGAAAAGGAGGATCCGGACAAAATTGATAAAACGGAAGAGATCCGAATGAATGGAAAGGAAAAAACAAAGGATGAATTCCACTTGAAAGAGACACGCTATAAAAATAGACCCATTTATGAAACTTCTTATCTAGATGGGAATCAAGAAAATTCGAAGTTAGAAATATTTAAAGATAAAAAGGATAAAGAGATATTCTGGTTTGATAAACCTCTTGTTACTATTCTTTTCAACTATAAACGATGGAATCGTCCATTTCGATATAAAAAAAAAAATGGACTTTCTTATGCTATGAAAAATGAAATGTCACAATATTATTTTTATACATGCCAAAGTGATGGAAAAGAAAGAATATCTTTAATGTATCCACCAAGTTTATCAATCTTTTTGGAAATGATACAAAGAAAAATGTCCTTGTTTAGAATAGAAACAAATTACTATAATGAGAATGAACAGTATAATCATTGGAATTATACCAATGAACAAAAAAAGAACAACATAAGAAAAAAAATTTATAAATATAGTAAAAATTCTTGATAAGAAATTTTTTTATAAATTTCTAATTTATATTTTATATTATTTATAAAAATAAATATTATTAATAAAAAAATTAATACATAAGATAAATACAATAAGAGATAAGAAGAAATTCGGCCCCCCCCCAGATATTTGATCCCCTCTCCGACAAAAAAACTTATAATACCGACTCCATTTGTAATTCCATCAATTACTCGTCTATCAAAAAAATAAGTTAATTGAGCTAATCCTCTTATACCATTAGTTAAGGATATTTCATAAAAAGCATCTATATACCCACGATTATATGACCAATTATATATCATATTTTTTATTTTTTCCAAAATTAAATTATTAGGAACACCTTTAACGAATAAATTTCGTAAGTTCAAATTTTGGAAAGATGAATAAAAAGGCTTATATAAAAAAGACGCTATAAATATTCCAAAATAAGCTATACTCAATGAAAAACTTGCATTTGTCACAAATTCATACCAGTCCACAAAATTATTTGAATTCTGATGTATTATAATTGGAGTTAACAATTTGGATAATATATCCAAATTCATTCCTTGTTGATTGAAAGGAATTCCTATGGCTCCAACGAAAAAAGTAAATATGCCTAATACAAACATAGGAAATAGCATAGTAGTACTCGATTCGTGAGGATACGACAAAGCGTTTTTAATGCCAAAATTCCTAATAGTAATAAAGGATCGTCTCATCCTTCTTACATTACTATCGATTAGATACGTCTTCTTTGACTTTGAAAAAAAAGAAATCCTTTGATTATTATTCATTGTTAATAAAGATAATAAACGAAATCCGTTTTTAATTCCCCTTTTCCCTTCTATATGTTTACCCCATAGAGATATTGAATAAAACGAATTATTTGTTTTGCCGCTATAATTTTGAAAATGAACATTTAAATATCCCTCAAAAGTAAGTAAATAGATCCGAAACATGTAAAATGCAGTTAAGCTTGCTGTAAAAAAAAGTTATTATTGCAAAAATAGGCGAATACAACCAACTATCATTAAGAATTTCATCTTTGGACCAAAAACAGGCAAGGGGTGGAATACCACAAAGGGAAAGTATACCTAACAAAAAAGTAGTTTTTGTAATTGGCACATGTTTTGTTAAACCACCCATAATAACCATATTCTGACTTTTATCTGGAGAATATCCAACAAGCGCTTCCATTGAATGAATGATTGATCCGGACCCTAAAAACAACAATGCTTTCGAATAAGCATGAGTAATCAAATGAAATAAAGCAGCTCGATAAGACCCAATACCAAGAGCTAACATCATATAACCCAATTGAGACATTGTAGAATAGGCTAAACTTCTCTTAATATCTTTTTGAGCAAGAGCTAAAGTAGCTCCTACTAGTAATGTTATTATACCTATCAAAGCTATTATATTCATTATGTAAGGTATAACTCTAAAAAGAGGAAAAAGCCGAGCTACAAGAAAAATTCCTGCCGCTACCATAGTAGCAGCATGTATAAGAGCTGAAATAGGAGTAGGGCCTTCCATAGCATCAGGTAACCATACCTGAAGGGGGAATTGAGCGGATTTAGCAATTGCACCAGAAAATAATAAGAAAGCACACAAAGTAATAAAGAAAAAATTCACTTCATTATTATAAATCAAGTTATTGAATATCTCAAACAAATCCCGAAATTCGAAACTGCCTGTTATCCAATAAAGCCCTAAAATTCCTAATAACAAACCAAAATCTCCTACACGATTAGTTACAAACGCTTTTTGACAAGCATTCGCGGCAACCGGTCGTGTGAACCAAAAACCTATTAATAGATAAGAGCATACTCCAACCAATTCCCAAAAAATATAAATTTGTATCAAATTAGAACTAGTTACTAATCCCAGCATTGAAGTATTGAAAAAACTCATATAAGCAAAAAATCTCAAATATCCTCGATCATGAGACATATAATTGTCACTATAAATAAGAACCATAACCCCAACAGTAGTAATTAAGATTGACATAATAGAAGTAAGTGGATCGATCAAACAGCCGAACTCTAAAGAAAAGTCATTATTGATGATCCAAGACCATACATATTGATAGATATAACTATTATTTATTTGCCGAATAGACAGATTGACTGAAAAAATCATAACTATACTTAACAATAAAACACTAGGAAAAGCCCACGTGCGACGAAGATTTTTTGTTGCCTTGGGGAAAAGAAGAAGTCCCA
This sequence comes from Casuarina equisetifolia, assembly GCA_028551475.1. Lineage (NCBI taxonomy): Eukaryota > Viridiplantae > Streptophyta > Magnoliopsida > Fagales > Casuarinaceae > Casuarina > Casuarina equisetifolia. The sequence continues at coordinate 17,041,492 of CM052362.1, forward strand.
CACCTATTAACATAGGAATTATAACTGGAATAAAAGGTATAATCCAGGAATATTGATATGTATATTCCATAAAAATCAATTAACAAAAAAATGACTTCTTAATTAACTATTTCCGATCCAACAGCTTTTTTTGAAGAGAATCTGTTAATAAAATAATAATAATAATAAGATATATAAAAGTAAAATAATTTTCATTTTTTTTAATTATTCTAAATATTTTACAAAGATTAAAAAAAAATATTTCAAATCAAAAAGTTAGAATTGTTCAAATGAGATGATCAACTTAACATTGAAAAACAAATACTAACTTGAAAAAATGAAAATTTTAATTCAAATTATTATGTAAATTGTAATAATTAAGTATTATTACAATTTACATAATAAATATTTGAATCTCGAAAGAGAATAAGAACAAATAATTATACCCAAAATACTCTTTTGATATGAGTCATAAAAGACAGACGCAGTCCAGATATAATTTAATTCGAGTAAATAAGAACTATTTTTATTTTTAGTTCCTTTATTCAGAATCATTAACCAATATAGTTTTAAATTGATTAAAGGAATTACTAAAAATAAAAAAAAATAACTTTATTTTCTAAAAATGATGTATACTTGTGTATACTTTAACATATTAACTACTAGTTTTATTTTCATTTGGAAATTTGAATTGGGTGCGTTTCTTTTCGAGACGGATGGGTTTCTTAAACTTTTTGATGTATTTTATTACATATTACACGTATAAATATAGCACGATGAAAATAAAAAAATAATAATATTAAAGGACAATCACTTTGGTTTATATTTTTGTATTTTTTTTAGTTTTTTTATGATTTTATGAAGAGAGTAGAATTTAGACAATAAATAGATAATTATATAGTAAAGAACAATTGTTTTTGAACAATAGATGTCTTTCACATCCAACTATAGAAATGAATACCCTATTCTAATTTTTTAATGGCAGTTCCAAAAAAACGCACTTCTATATCAAAAAAAAGAATTCGTAAAAATATTTGGAAACTAGAGGGTTATTGGGTAGCATTGAAAGCTTTTTCTTTAGCGAAATCTCTTTCGACAGGGAATTCAAAAAGTTATTTTGTACAACAAAATAAATAAATAAACACTGGAATAACCTAAATACATCTCCGATATACTTAATTTTGAATTTTTAAAAAATGATATTTTTTTGTTAAACAAAAAATAAAAATAATAAATATAAGATATAAAATTTCAAATATCTTTTTAGTAACGTTTTATCTTCTTTTTTGTTTCTTTTTTTTATATATATACTATTTTCTATAGAACAACAAATATAAGATCTTTAATCCAAATTAATGAGTTATCGAAACTCGTTTTTTAAGTTTAAAACTTGTTTTGTAATTTTCTGAATAATCATTAAAAAAATTATCAATATATACCCCTTATCTTTATATATACCTTAGATCTCTCGTATAAAATATCCACCTAAATAGGACAAGAAGCTTTTATTAATGGATATTTTATACGAGAAACATATTCATTTTTTTTTAGATATTTTAATTTTTTGATTTAGTGTTTTCTCATTTATCTTATTTTTTTTTTTATCTTATTTTTTTATCTTATTTTAATATATAATAATAAATATTTCATAATTATTAATAGTAAATTAAAAATAACATTGAATTAAGGTTATCTATTTACAGGAGTTCCATTTAATTTTCGAAGAGTATAAACTAGAAGAACTCTATTATGAATGTTAAGTTAAAGAAAATTAACACTCTAAATGTTAAAAATAAAAAACACACTAAATATTCAATCAAATAAAAAAAAATAAGGATTGGTTGTTTTGGCAATAAATTCAAATCACTATTTTTGAAAGGCGTTTTGATTCATCAATTTTCTTATTCACGAATATTAATGCTTCCTATAAATCAACATTTACTAGAAAACGAAAAAAAATAATTGATTACTTTAATCTTCAACCTCGACGGTTGAATAAAAATAGGTTATTATGATTTCTAACAAGCCGCTATGGTGAAATCGGTAGACACGCTGCTCTTAGGAAGCAGTGCTAGAGCATCTCGGTTCGAGTCCGAGTGGCGGCATGACATCTTATAAAGGAATAAACCCTATAATGAATTCAATTCTCGATTTCCATTCCTATAAGTGTATAATTGTGGGACCCCCTTATTTTTATAATTTTATAATATAATTATATTATAATATATATATATATTTATGATCTTTTCAATTTTAGAGCATATATTAACTCATATATCCTTTTCGGTTGTTTCAATTGTAATTTCAATTCGTTTGATAATCTTATTAGTTAATGATAATGAAAGCGCAGGACTCTATGATTCATCAGAAAAAGGTATAAAAACCACTTTTGTCTGTATAACATCATTATTAGTTACTCGTTGGATTTATTCGAGACATTTACCCTTAAGTGATTTATACGAATCATTAATTTTTCTTTCGTGGAGTTTGTCCATTATTCATATGGTTCCGTATTTTAAAAAAAAGATAAACCATTTAAGCGCAATAATCGCGCCAAGTGTTATTTTTACCCAAGGCTTTGCGACTTCTGGTTTTGTAACCGAAACACATCAATCCGTAATATTAGTACCCGCTCTCCAATCTCATTGGTTAATGATGCACGTAAGTATGATGGTATTTGGCTACGCAGCTCTTTTATGCGGATCATTATTATCAGTAGCTCTTATAGTCATTACATTTCGAAAAGTCATAAGGACTTTTGAGAAAAGAAATAATGATTCATTTTACTTTGATGAGATCGAATACATGAACGAAAGAAACAATGTTTTATGGAACATTTATTTGACCTATTCTACGAATTATTATAGATCTCAATTGATTCAACAATTGGATCATTGGAGTTATCGTATTATTGGTATAGGGTTTCTTTTTTTAACCATAGGTATTCTTTCGAGAGCAGTATGGGCAAATGAAGCATGGGGCTCATATTGGAATTGGGATCCGAAGGAAACTTGGGCATTTATTACTTGGACCGTATTCGCGATTTATTTACATATTCGAACAAATCAAAATTTAGAAGGTGTAAATTCTGCAATTGTAGCCTCGGTGGGATTTCTTATAATTTGGATATGCTATTTTGGGGTCAATCTATTAGGAATAGGGCTACATAGTTATGGTTCATTTACACTAACATCTAACTGAAGAAAGGATCTAACGAACACAAGCAAACATGGGATAGCATATATATATAACAAAGGGTTGTGTAAGCCATCGAGAACCTTTTGAATCACTACTTTGATTCAAAAGGTTCTTAGAAAGGCCAAACATATCTGGCTAAAATGGTTAAAAGTCTAATTCATTTTTAACTTAAGTGAAAGTTAAACTTATTACAAACTTAATAAAATAAAAAATACTTATTATTTGTTATTTTTTTTAATTGTACAATGAATTTTGTTAAACATCCTATTATTATAGGATTGCTATTTTTTTATTTTATTCATGAAAATTATCTATAAAAAAATTAGATATAATATCTTCGACCTTGTCGACGGATAGTGAGAAAACGAAATCCAGATAAATACCAATACCTATTACAGGTAAAAGGATAGAGATCGAAATAAACAACTCTCGCGGTCCAGAATCCAAAAAATAAGAGTTTGGAGCATTCAAAAACTTATACCCATAGAACATTTGGCGTAACATAGATAATGAATAAATAGGAGTTAATATCATTCCAATTGCCATTAAAAATGTAATTAGTATTTTTGTTATTAAAAAAAAATTTTGGCTGGTAATTAGTCCCAAAAATACTATTAATTCTGCAACAAAACCACTCATCCCCGGTAATGCAAGGGAAGCCATCGATAAGATACTGAAAGTCGTGAATATTTTTGGAACCGGGATCGCCATTCCGCCCATTTCATCGAGGTAAACAAGACGTATTCTATCAAAACTCGTTCCCGCCAAGAAAAAAAGTGCAGCGCCAATAAAGCCATGAGAGATTATTTGTAAAATAGCTCCGTTGAGGCCCATATTACTTATAGAGCCAATTCCTATAAGTATGAAACCCATATGAGATACAGAGGAATAGGCTATTCTTTTTTTTAAATTACGTTGCCCGGGAGATGCTGAAGCTGCATAGATTATTTGAATTGTACCTATTATAATCAACCAGGGAGCAAATAGAGAATGAGCGTAGGGCAATAATTCCATATTGATACGAACCAATCCATATGCACCCATTTTTAATAAAATTCCAGCTAGAAGCATACAAGTACTGTAATGTGCCTCTCCATGAGTGTCAGGTAACCATGTATGTAAAGGTATAATCGGCGATTTGACAGCAAAAGTAATAAGAAATCCAATATAGAATATTATTTCCAGAGGGACCGGATAAGATTGATTAGCTGATGTCTCAAAATTTAATGTTGGTTCGTTGGAACCATATAAACCAATAGCCAGAACCCCCATTAATAAAAAAACAGAACCTCCTGCAGTGTACAAAATAAATTTTGTAGCTGAATACAAACGTTTTTTTCCCCCCCACACGGATAGGAGTAGATAAACGGGAATTAATTCTAACTCCCACATGATAAAAAAAAGTAAAAGGTCTCGAGAAGAAAATGATCCTATTTGACCGCTATACATTGCTAACATCAGAAAATGGAATAATCGAGAATCTCGAGTAACCGGCCGAGCCGCTAAAGTCGCTAAAGTGGTGATAAATCCTGTCAGTAAAATAGGTCCTATAGAAAGTCCATCTATTCCCAATCTCCAGTAAAAATCAAAAAAATTGATCCATTTATAATCCTCCGTCAGTTGCATTAATGGATCGTCCAATTGGAAATGATAATAGAATGCATAAGTTATTAGAAGGAGTTCTATAGCACATATAAATAATGTATACCCCCTAATTATCTTATTTCCTCTATGAGGAAGAAAGAAAATGAAAGAACCCGCAAATATTGGCAAACCTACCATTATCGTTAACCAAGGAAAATAATTCGTAGTAAAAACAAGATACACTTGGACCAAAAAAATCCATGCTCGAAAATATATATATATTTTATATTTTCTTTTTTCGAGCAGGGGGAATTTTTGTCGGTAAAAAAAAATAATAAAAAAAATGTATTCAGGTGGGATTTTTGAAAGGGATCAATAAGCTAGACCCATGCTTCGAGTTGTTTCATGCCATAAATAAACCCGAACACTCAAGTAATCCGTTGGGCAGGCGGATTCACATCTCTTACAACCAACGCAGTCTTCTGTTCTTGGAGCAGAAGCAATTTGTTTAGCTTTACATCCATCCCAAGGTATCATTTCTAATACATCTGTGGGGCAAGCTCGGACGCATTGAGTACATCCTATACACGTATCATAAATCTTTACTGAATGTGACATTGGATATATAAATTTTTGAACATCATAGATTTTCAATCTAGTAAAACTTGTAAATGAATTCTACATATATTTAGACACCAGATGAATCAATGATTTACCAGAATTTTGATATTTATAATTAATATAATTAATCTGCTTCCAGATCGAGATCGAATCATGTGAGCGGCCCAAGATCCTTTGATTTCTTGCATGTTTTGTAAACACGATCAATACGTCACGTCATGCCCCATCCATATTAATTTTACTTGATATATATTATAATTTCTATGATTAATACTGCTTATTAATACAATATTACTTATTCAACAAATTCGATTGATTGATACGAGTTGATTTTCTGTTACGATAAATTGCGGAAAGAATAGCTGGTCCAATAGCTGCTTCAGCGGCTGCAATAGCTATAACAAAAATTGAAAAAATATTTCCTTTTAATTGGCGACTATCAAAAAAATCAGAAAATGTTACGAAATTTATATTAACTGCATTTAGTATAAGTTCAAGACACATAAGGGCTCGAACCATATTTCGACTTGTGATCAATCCATAGATACCGATAGAAAATAAGCAAGCACTCACAACAAGTACATGTTCAAGCATCATTGACCAACTCCTTATAAATTTCGATTCATTTCAAGATAAAAACCAATTTAATGGGTTCAATTGACTAGAATATAAAAAGTTTGGTAATAGATTGAATAAAAGAATGTCTATTTCTATTTTAGACATAAAAAACCTTCAAATAAGATTGAAGTGAGGGGAAATTGGTGTGATCACACAAAACCACCGAACAAAGTTTCATTTGTATTTTGATTAGTTTTTGATTATTAGTTCAAAAGATTTATCACTGGCGAGCCACAGCAATTGCACCTATCAAAGCAGCTAAAAGAATTATCGAAATGAGTTCAAATGGAAGAAAAAAATCTGTTGATAAATGAATTCCAATTTGTTGACTGTTACTTATCAAATCTTGTTCTATAATCTGGTTTGATCTTGTAGTCCAAATAATCCCGTACCATGACATATCCAGAATAGTAGTCATTAGTGAAACAAAAATACCTGTACAAACCAATAAAGTAAACCCATTCCCAACGGTCCAAAGATTAAAATCTTTGTAATATTCTGAATCATTCATGAACATGACAGCAAATAGAATTAAAATGTTTATAGCCCCTACATAAATAAGGAGCTGTGCGGCAGCTACAAAATGAGAGTTTGATAGAATATAGAATAAAGATATACAAACAAGAACCAGTCCCAACGAAAAAGCAGAATAAATTGGGTTAGTAAGTAATACTACCCCTATACCTGCTAATATAAGAATGGATCCCAAAAAGACTAAAAGAAAATCATGTATCGGTCCGGGCAAATCCATTACATGTAAAGAGATAAATAAATCGAAATTTTTTCATGACCTTATTGACCCCACCAGGAATTTTTTTTTTTTGAAAAGTAATTAATGGAATTAAATTTAATTCCTAAGGAATGAGAATTGATGTAGGTACAGTTCTTAGACTAATATCATTCTTTATCTTAAAGAGTATTTTGAAACTATATATATTTATTATTTAAATTTCAAAATAATTATAGATATATTCCAAGATTTTCAATCTAAATCGAAGTACAAACCAACCAATCCATAGTTGGAATTTATAATTAGTGAATGAACAAAATAAACGAAAGAAATGGCATTCCTTTCGATCAAAGTGGAAACTTACTAATTGGAAATGGGGCTCTTTACCTTTAATCAAAGTATTTACTCATATTCTATTTATTCTATTTATTATAGAATTTTGTATAATTATATATTTATATATATATATATATATATTTTTAGTTTATTTATTTAGGTGAATTTAAAATTGTTCGAATTGTATAATCATCAATTACTAACATTGGTAAACGACCCAAGGCAATTTGATTATAATTCAATTCATGATGATCATAAGCAGAAAGCTCATATTCCTCCGTCATTGATAATTAGGTTACATCATAACTCTAACAAAAGTAAACTAAAGCATAAAGAAATAATGAGGAAGAATAATAATAAGAAATAAAGAAGGCATCTTGAATCCAAGAACAAGAAGTCTGTCACCCTTTTTGTCTTCTCTTCAAGAAAATCTTGAATTCCTGACATCTCTCTTGAGTTGTGCTCAATTTCCTCCTCTCCCTTCTTTTGCCTCTTCTCTTCTCTTAAATAGGGTTTAGGTTTAGACTTATCTCCTATCCTACTAGGATTGGGTTTTAGAGATCTAAAACAATTGGGTTTTGAACTCCTAAATTAATTAGGACTTGAATTCCTAACATGATTGGGTTTTCTATTTATTTAGAAAACCCAACAACAATAGAAAATCTAATAACAATCAACCAAAGCCCAAGCCCATCTTGATTCTCTTGATCTTGATATTACGATTTTGCCACATAATAAGCATCAGGTTCTTCATGTTCATTCTTTTTCTCCTTGCCTCCTTGTGCTATATAAAGAAGATAAATTTAGGTAAATAAAGAGGAATTCAAATATTTTCTCACAATTATTAAAGTTATTTATTACCTAAAATAGGTAAAATAACTCTATAAAAATAGAGTTATCACCAATTCTTCAAGGTGCTTTCTCACGTTTAAGAGTGCTTCAAATGACATGTTGCAATACAAGAGAGAGCCACCTTCAAATATATTAACAAATGCATCAAATTCTTCCCCACGGACACCACAATTCCCTCTAGCATAACCCTTCAGTTGTCTCTTGCCCACAACCCCGCCACCCTATGAAAGAGCAAGCATGCCATGTCTCTCCCAATCATTCATCCCGAGCCCATCAATGGAAGAGTTTATTGAAGAGCAATGTCTTGATTGGTCCCTGGCAAGCCAGCTACCGTTATTTAGATAGTAGCAAGGGCCTTTTTCAAATCGCCATTGTAGTTGTCCCCAGTCCCTTTAATCTAGTGCCAATTCACATTTCGGCGTAGGAACACAAGGTTCTGATTCCATCTATGCTTATGAATGTTTTAGTTGATGATGAAGGCCCTTCAATGTTGTAGGGGTATCTTGTATCCATATTCAACTGAGAGTGTGCAATTTCTTGCACCTCTTTTTAGAGTGGGAAACTCTAGTTTGAGAGTCAACCACAGAGTCTACAAGCTCAAGTAGAAGATTATGTGCAGTATTATGGCCTTCGAGGTCGTGTTGTAAACTTAAGCATCCTAGTTCAGATTCCAACATTTGATTAGTGCAGCTATCAATTGAAATTTTTCCCTCAGCTTAAGTAGAATCAAAGTCCGATATGAGAACCACAACTTCCTTGCCCAGAATGTTCTGCCTTGCAGTAGGAGAGTCCTACAAGAAGTTCAAACCTTTTGATCAAAAAAAGGAAACGCGATGTTATCCAGCTTTATGGGAACTCAAGTTGTAATACAGAAAGATCAGAGGCTCTCAATGCCTCTTACCGTTTTTCTTCACTAGGCACCCACAAATCATCTGAGGTCAACAATGCATGCAAAGTTTGAGATGAAAGTTTTGGAAGCACCAACACATGACATTGCAATGCATATGGCAAGTTAACTAAATAAAAACTAGAAACTTTTACTGAACAATGAAGTTGCAATTTAAACGATATAAATAAGTTTTAAACCAAGTCTCAAATGAAAAGATAGAAAAGAGGACATCCTGTAGTTTAGAAAAATGATAAATAAATTGGGTATGTGAAGGAAGTTCAATTATGTGACATCTAAAGCAGAGGATTGTGTAGATTCCTTAAAAAATTTACCAAAATCAAGACATAGTGTATCTAAAGATGAGATAAAAACAAGAGGCGGCATTTTTTTGGGGTCAAAATTCATCATAATTAATGATGCTTAACATTATCCTAAAACATTTCTTATAAAAAAAAGATACTTAGTTGTCTTACCTTTCCTCATCATCCTATTCCATATTTATTACCAAAAAAATATATAATCCCAAGTCAAAATGGTGAAAGAAAAGATGTAACCATCCAAAACAACAAGCTGCAACTGCATATTTATATTCATCGGTACCTCTTTCAACTCCATGGAGCCGCTTTGACAAAGGTAACCCCAGCTGGCATTTCTCACCTGTTCTCCATGTTTGCCATAATCTTGGCTTTCTGCAAAAACCTAAATTGAAAGGTTTTTATTTTTTGTTTTCCCGTTTTTGTATTAATTATATTTAAGGACAAATTTTCTTTGAATTTTTATTCATTATGTCTATTCACTGAATAAGTGATGATCCACGGATTCTTACTCAGGGTCAAGAGAGGGAGCAGCAGTAAGAATAATGCATTGTTGTCATTAAGCTGTGAATGGTGCCCATAAAGGTATTGCCAATGCCAGTGCAATTGTTTGCTATTAACATTCTTATCATCCACCTGTAGGATCACAGTTGGAGCAGTGGCCTAGGGACCATGAAGAATGTTCCTGCCATCCACATTAGATATCAACAAATGACGCGAAAGAGTGTTGCTTGTAAGGAAATAGACCACTAAAAGTAGCATACGTCAATGAAAATCAAGATGCAGGAAACAAATTTCCTTATAAAACTATAACATCAAGATCCTCTAGATTTTTGCTATCACTCCACAGTAGTTTTTGGAAAATCTCACTATTTCCTTTTAATTTAACAGCTCAAATTGTTAGGTTTTTCAAAACTCCGATGTAAAACTGCCCTAGAAAATCTAAAGGATCCTAATCCAAAACCATTAAGCAAAGAGGAGCGTTTCATCTTTTTTTTCATATCTTGTAGATTAGGGGGACGATGAGATACCAAGTTTCTTAAGCTCCCATTCCATCCTAGCTAACTGCATTTCTTTCCTGCAAACCTATTTATCCTCCAACCTCTCCCTTCATCTAATTCTCTTTTCCACAATTTTACAAGCATTAACTCCAAAACAAGATCTTACTCCTAGAATTCTAAAGTACCACCTAAGGCTATATATTTCACTAAATTTGGAAAGACTAGAGATATTTCTCCAAAGAGGGCGTGACAAAGAAGTGGAGGGTGAGGTTGTTAGAATTTTGTCCCACACCGGAAGTAAATCCCGGAAGGTGTCGCGGCTTTATTTCGACTTAACGGACTGCCACGGGGTATTTATTACAGCTTTATTTCCACTTAACGAACTTCAACCGCTATAACTCGGGAGCCGCCTTAGTTTGTGTCCAATTAGAAACTCCCAAAATTTGAACTCAAAACAACTCAAAACTGAACAATCGCCTGGTTGGCAGTCCACTTAAGAACTCAAAATTTGAATGCAAACTGAAGTAAGGCGGCGGGAGAGCACTATAAATTCTTCCATTCCGACTCTGAAACTTCTAGTTCATTCCCTCGCTCTCAACATTCCCGCCAAAAAAGAAGTAAACTTTTTTTTCTTTTGGGTAAGGATCATTCGCTCCCAGCATCGTTCCTCTTTCAAGAGTTCTTTCGAAGCCCCCTTTTCTAATACCTTCATTCACGTACAGTTTCAAGGAGAAAAGATACGAAGAGACCTAAGATGACGCTGCCGGCAGGATTTCGCTTTTGCCCCACCGACCAAGAACTTGTAACCAGTTATTTGCTGAAGAAAGTTAACGGAGAGCTGCTGCCATGGAACGGCATCGTTGAGTACGACCTTTATGGCGATAAGGCTCCTTGGCAAATTTTCGGTCATCTCGACGATCTGGAGGAAGAGAAGGTTTACCTTTTCACTAGGCTAAAAAAGGCATCAAAAACTCGCGTGGCGAGATCGGCTGGCTGTGGAAGCTGGCATGAGAGTTATAGTGAAAAAAATCTATCAACGCCGGACTGATGATGTTATCGGGTCAAAGAAGTTGTTTTGTTTCAAAGCAAAAGAAGGTACTTCGATGAGGAAAACCAATTGGTTAATGCATGAGTTTTCTCTTTTCGGGGAACAAGGAAAAACAACTGACTTAGTCCTCTGCGTGATTCAAAAGAAAGCAGAAAAAGGAATTGGAGTTAAAAGAAACTTTGAAGATCGGTTTTTTACTAGCCAGGAGCCTGTCGCTAGCACCCCTATTCAAACTTTGTGCCTTGAAACCCCTGAAACTAAGGTTAACGGTGACATGCTGCTACTCGAGGATGGAACCCAACAAAGAAAAAGGATGCGTTGTGATGCTAAATCAAGTCCTGAAGCCACCGAGATGGTACTAGAATGTTTAGATCAATGCAAAATGGATGGATCTACAATTAAGTGCATGTCTTCAGAGAGTATAGTTGATACCGAGAAAGACACAGCAGTATCTATCACACAAATATCTGAGTTGGAAACTAACGGAGGTGGTTATTTATCATAATGTGATACATCTATTTCTGACTTTTACGCCTCCTACAGTTATCTGCTGCCACCGTTGTCTCATAAAGGTGGAGATGGTGAGCTTCACCAGTGGATGGAATCATTTTTTGATGATCAATGAATGTATTCGATTAGATTGATTGTAATATCATGCTTTGAGATTTGGAAATGTAAAACTATACAGAATTGGTAATGAGATTTCGTGAATAATTTGTATTTAGCTTCTTTTTTTTTAAGTGAGTAATAAAAACATCCTAAATAGTGAATCCACAAGGATTCGAATTCCCTTCCCTTTCCAATGTGTGTGAATTGTAGTAGAAAGAAATAAATTTTTTTATTAAAAAAAATAACAAAAAACTAACTAAGATATGTGTCACGAGTTATCTTTATTTAATTAGTGTATCTAAAAAAAAATATCTAATAACATATCATAGGAATATTTTATAAAGTAATCAATCATTTTTTATTTTATCAACTCTAGGATTTGTGAACAAAGAAATACAAAAACACCATCAAGCTGTTTAGGAGTCACCATGCTCATTCTGGTGGAAGTTTCCAAAGTTAAACTTCTTAATCTTCTCGTAAGAAGCTTCCTGGAAAAGATTTTTATGTTGCATGTTTCATTGTTCACATGATAACATCTAAACCAACTTAAGGATGCCAAAACCTATCTTGAAACTTCCTTTTAAGCAAATGATAGACTTAATACAAGAGGTAATCTCAATTCCCAAATCATTCATGTACACATATGAGGAAACAAGTAGCATTACATTACATGACAGACGATCTGATATGGACGCAGAAGGTAAAAGATCTAAAAAAATCATTTCTTCGGTTTGAAGAAGAAAAACCTTCATACTCTCATGCTCGTCAAGAAAAATACAATTTCACTGTACCTCTCTCAAAATCTTAAATAAACATAAGGCCTTATGAACATAGCAAGGATAAAAGCTAGTGTCGACCCATAATCAGAGTGCTTTATTGAATTGTTGTTGCTTACATAAAACTCAAATCTTCTTCCGGATGGTTCTCTAGAAGATCGATTATAGGGTACCCTGGTTCATACATTGTTGTCGCATAGCTTTGTCTCAACAAACGTGGTTGAAGTATTAAGCAGATAAAAAATATTTACTCTACTTACTCTTCTACGAGCTTCTAAGGGTCACACAAACAGAACAGAGGACGTCTAACTATAGATATTAAGGTCTTTCCAAGAAGAAGAAAGAAAAAAGGTAAGATGATGATGTCTAAAGCCAATATTCCTCTCTAAAACATTATCTACTGTCTCATCTGCAATAGATAGATTATCAACTCCTTCGGGTTGAGTGTGATCGAACTGTGCAGATATCATGTGCCCAACCTCAACTTTGGACACGGTCGTAAACTGTAGTAGCAGGATCTTTTTAGTATATAGGGGAACAGATTTAATTTTGTATACTATATACAGTGGCTTGAATTGGGACCGCCCAGCATTACAATTGTAGCACAGAGAACTGGATGTGACTAGCCAGCTCAGGCCTTCTGTTACCCAAAATTTCCATACAAGGAACTGGCTCATCTTATTGTGATTTACATCTGAAAAAATTGGGAAAAAATAGCCGTCTGATTCTGTATGAAGCATCAAAACTACCCACTCCAGACTAAATTGAGCCAGGTCAACTACATTGTCGCATTTCAGACGAGCTGCACAACAGCAGCCACCCGCAAGGTCCCATTTTGGAGAAGATCATCAAGCTCATCAAATAAAAGAGCTGTTCGCCAACCCCATCCCTTAGGAGCTTTTGGTAAAAGAGTGCCTGTTTGTTTGAAGCTTCCAAACACCAAGACCTCCCTTTTTGAAGGACAAATCAACTGTACAATGAACGGCATACAAACGCAGAATTAAACATGACAGTTGCAGAGAAGACGAGCAGTAATTAAGATAGACAGAGTTTTGTCCACTCGGATACCTGATAACGGGCAGTAACCTTTTCTCGAGAGTCAACATACGTATGAACCTGCAAGACAAACCGTTAAAAACCAACTTCAATTTCTCAGCTGGTAGTTGAAAGTCACGTGACCAGAATACAATAACAAAGATGCAATTCTTGTTGAAACGAGAACAGGAAAAAAATCGTTCACTATTTGATAAACTATCTCATATTAGTGAGGATTAAGGCTTACCTTTCTACGGGAATCAGTTATTTCTGCCTTCCGACGGTGAAGGAATAAACCTAAAGTGATTAATAAAATGCACTCAAGTAAGACAACGTCATTTCTTTCAAAGAGCAATATGTTTCAATTTCTTCCAACTCTGATAAACAAAGAACGACATGTTTCCATGGTGGATCTGTATACAGTTTTGAAACATTACCCAGTGTTCGCCGTCCCTGAGGGTCTTCATCATTAAAAGCCTGAACACTGACCTAAAAATTCAAAGAAAGAGATAAAATCTGTTTCAGACAATTGAGGAGAGAAAGTCTGTTCTAAATTTGAACTTATATAAACATGACAACAAGCTGATATTCAAACACCTTCCATAAAGAACCAGCATAGAAAACTTCAGGAGAGTGCTTGACTTGGCCATCACTAAGCCTATTCACATCCTCAAATTGCACCCTGTAAATCAAGTAGAGAATTAAAGGGAGACATATTAGAAATTCTTAATTTTAGGAGTCAAAAGAAAAATAGGGAACAGAAGGAAAATGGATATTTAACTGGGAGCAATATTATAATGCAAATACAATAGAGCTGGCTGATTGACAATTGATCATAATGCAGGCTAGTCAAAAAGCCAGTAATAAGAATTCAAGTACAAGCTTGAATTTCACCAAAACATAACTGCTACTGGTTGTGAGAAATAGGACAATCAAGCTCCAAAAGAAAGCAATGCAGAAAGAGAGTTCTGATCCTGAAGGAACTCAAGTATTCAGTTCAAAACCTTGACATAGAGACATCAGAAGGACAATCCTAGAACAGCACCCAACAAGGAATAATATGGCACAGCTTTTTTATTGAATTCAGAAGATGCAATATCAGTTTTGAAACAAATTCAATCAGAACAAATATTCTAGAAACACAATATTATTCTCAAAAGATATTAAATAAATAATCACAGCAGGAGGTCAAAATAAGTTACACCCAAAAGATCACGACATCCACAGCATGTAGAAGCCATTCCCTTTTTAAGAGATTTTAAAATATAATATTAGGCCCAAAAACAATGACAATAGCAACTTAAAGCAAAATTATGTATTACCCAAAGCGAAAAGGAGGAAAGTGACTTAGAGGTGTTTTCATATCCAACAATATTGATGAACTGTTTGTGCCCTCCCACTCTATCCCAACATCATGCCCCTGTGATTCAAGCATCTGCATAGGGGCAGTGCTTGTACTTGGAGCTGCAATGGAAGTTCCAGACGTTCTACTTTGCACATCCATTTCATACCCCGTCTCCACTTGCTCTCCATGAACATTAGCTACGTTGCACCCTCCTCGGCTTAGACCAACCAAAGCTGTCAACCCATCTCCAGAAAGGTCCCCACCATGCTCAGCTCTTGCTTCTGAATCATCATTACCAGGAGACTGCTGGCCATTTCTGTTGCCCATGCCAAATGGTACACGTGAAAAGACAAAACGTGTGGGAGGCCAAGTGCCTGCAGGCACAAATGTATTTCCACGTCCAATTCCAGCAAGTCCTTCATTCGGACCCCTAACATGCACACGTACAGGTCTAAAGGGGCCATTTCCTTCACCTTGAGCAGACTCAGCAACATGTACATTCCCCATATTTCCAGGAGAAGTATGATCATGCTCTTGCATGTAATATGCAGTGGTTGGGAGCCCATGTGAAAATCTAAATTGCTGCCTACAAGTGCATAACATACCGGTGAGGCAGCAATTTTTGCATGTATCTGCACCAATTTCTTGCACCCGCTGGCTTAAAAGCATCTGCAATATAATGGGGGAAAAAAAATCATCAATAAAAGATGTGAGCAATTATACATGCTTGTATCAGGAAAAGATTTCCAAACTTCAAATGGTGGGAAACATGCTTAGAGTACTTGCAGCAACACTGCTAGCTTCATATAGTAGTACTTCTAGAAAACCTATAGTAATCATAGTATCCATAAGTTTCTCTGAAAAGGACATATATTCAGACAAAAAAAAATGGGCCAGGAGAACTGCCATGGGCCAAACTAAAAAATATTATCACCCGTCTATGTGTGGAACCACACTAGCAACACTGTAACAGGAAATGTGGACTCTTATAATTCCCCCATGGAATGCGTTAGTTATGCTAAAGGCCATAGAAACATTAAAAAGAATCAGACCTGTAGCCAAAGCCCATCATTTACAGCTTTGCATGGGAACCCCAATTCTTCAAGGTGCTTTCTCACGTTTAAAAGTGCTTCAAATGACATGTTGCAATACAAGAGAGAGCCACCTTCAAATATATTAACAAATGCATCATATTCCTCCCCACGGACACCACAGTTCCCCCTAGCATAACCCTTTAGCTGTCTCTTGCCCACAACCCTCCCACCCCATGAAAGAGCAGGCATGCCACATCTCTCCCAATCATTCATCACAAGCCCATCAATGGAAGAGTTGATTGAAGAGCAATGTCTTGATTGGTCCCTGGCAAGCCAGCTATTGTTATTCAGATGGTAGCAAGGGCCTTCTTCAGATGGCCCTTCCATAGCCATTCCAGTTGTCCCCAGTCCACTTGATCTAGTGCCGATTGACATTTCGGCATAGGAACATGAGGTTCTAATTCCATCTACGCCTGTGAATGTGGGAGTTGATGATGAAGGCCCTTCAATGTTGCAGGGATACCTTGTATCCAAATTCAGCTGAGAGTATGCAGTTTCTTGCACCTCTTTTTTAGAATGGGAAACTCCAGTTTGGGAATCAACCACAGAGTCTGCAAGCTCAAGTAGAAGATTATGTGCAGTATTATGGCCTTCGAGGTCATGTTGTAAACTTAAGCATCCCAATTCAGATTCCAGCATTTGATGAGTGCAGCTATCGATTGAACTTTTTCCCTTAGCTCGAGGAGAATCAGAGTGACTATCTGTTCCCATATGACAACCACAACTTCCTTGCTCAGAATGTTCTGCCTTGCAGCAGGAGCCTTTTGCAAGAAACGTGTACAATGCCAGTTCAAACCTTTTGATCAAAAAAGAAACATGGTGTTATCCATCTTTATGGGAACTCAAGCTGTAATCCACAAAAATCAGAGGCTGTCAGTGGCTCTTACCGTTTTTCTTCACTAGGCACCCACAACTCATCTGAGGTCAACAATGCATGTAAGGTTTGAGATGAAAGTTTTGGAACCACCTACACACAACAGTACAATGCAGATAGCAAGTTAACTAAACAAAAACCAGAAACTTTTACTGAACAATGAAGTTGAAATTTAAATGATATGAATAAGTTTTAAATCAAGTTTCAAATGAAGAGATAGAAAAGATAGGAAAGAGGACATCCTGCAGCTCAGAAAAATGACATAAATTGCATATGTGAAGGAAGTTCAATTATGTGACATCTAAAGCAGAGGATTGTGTAGATTCCTTAAAACATTTACTAAAATCAAGACATATTGTATCCAAAGATGAAATAAAGACAAGAGGCGGCTTTTTTTTTTTTGGATCAAAATTCATCATAATTAATGATGCTTAACATTATCCTACAACATTTCTTATAAAAAAAGATACTTAGTTGTCTTACCTTTCCTCATCATCCTATTTCATATTTGTTACCAGAAAAATATATAATCCCAAGTCAAAATGGTGAAAGAAACGGTGTAACCATCCAAAACAACAAGCTGCAACCGCATATTTATATTCATCAGTACCTCTTTCAACTCCATGGAGCCGCTTTGACAAAGGTAACCCCAGCAAGCATTTCTCACTTGCTCTCCATGTTTGCCATAATCCTGGCTTTCTGCAAAAACCTAAATCACAAGTAAACAGTGTCAGTAACTCAAACAGACTCGTAGCATATAGTAGTATTAGGTAACTACAGTGGCTCCACAAGCATCTTGAACCTGATATGCTAGGAAGTTTGAAGTCCATAATTCGGATATGATAAAGTCCGTGCAAATAGCACACAAATCCTGCCAAGGAAACATCAACGTAAAAACAAAATGAAGATAGAAAGTGCTTGCCACTCCACAGGGAAAGAAAAAGATGCAGTTCTCATTGCAAATAACACATTACCTGAAGGTCAAGAAAAGAAGCAGCAGCGAGAACTCGAAATGCATTGTTATCATTAAGCTGTGGGTGGTGCCCATAAAGGTATGCCAATGCCATTGCAATTGCTTCGCTATTAACATTCTTATCATCCACCTGTAAGGTCACAATTGGAGCATTGGCTTCTTTCCAGGGACCATGAAGCATGTTCCTGCCATCCACATTAGATATCAGGAAATGACGCTGAAGATTGTTGCATGTAAGGAAATAGACCACTAAAAATAGCATACATCAATAAAGGTTTAGCTACGCAAAACCAATTTCCTCATTAAACTATAACATAAAGATCCTTCAGATTTTTGCAATCACTCCGCGGTAGTTTTTGGAAAACCTCACTATTCCTTTTTAATTAAATAGCTCAAATTGTTAGGTTTTTTAAAACTCCGATGTAAAACTGCCCTCAAAAATCTAAAAGATCCTAATCCAAAACCACTAAGCAAAGAGGAGCGTTTCATCCTTGTTTTTTAATATCTAATAGAGGAGGGGGACGATGAGATACCAAATTTCTTAAGCTCCCATTCCATCCTAGCTAAGTGCGTTTCTTTCCTGCAACCTATTTATCCTCCAGCCTCTCCCTTCATCTAATTCTCTTTTCCACAATTTTACAAGCATTAACCCCAAAACAAAATCTTACTCCTAGAATTCTAAAGGACGACCTAAAGCTCTATATTACACTAAATTTGGACAGACTAGAGATATTTCTCCAAATTATCCACATTTTTCTCCTAAAAATAACCTAAAACCTAAAATTTCACTTTTTCTTCTTCAATATCTACAAGCAAGGCCAACCAAATTAACCGACTATTATAGAAAAACAATGACCAAGAGCAAGCATTTGCATAAATCCAAACCATATACTTCCAAGAATCCTACAGTCGCAGTTTACATTAATTTGTTAGGTTAAGATTTTTCACCAAACCATACAACTTTTTTCCCTGAGATCAATCCAAACCGCAACGATAACAGTTTCTCCAACATATACAGCCAGTTGCAACAAAACAAGCATGAAAAGGCGTAAGGCCCCACGTTTTCCCAAAATCACCCTCGAAGGCTAACCGGATTGCGCCAATTACGATCAGTCCAAGAGGAGAACTCGACTAGAAACTAAAATGAGGTTTGAACGAACCTGAAATAGGAGCTACGAGAGAGAACGAGGCGATGGAGATGGTAGGTGGAGCCCATGGCCTGGACGACAACGTCGGAGAACAAACCAGTGATGAAGCCCTCGAGCTGGATGTGTTCGCAGAGCGAGGCAAGGTTGCAGTCAAGAGCGCGCAGCTCGTTGCTGGTCCGGTCGTTGTCGGAGTGCGGCTGCGACGGCTGAACCGTCATTTTCAGCTGAGGCCCAAAAGCATGGGCCGGCGTCGAGTACTGGGGTTCCATCGTCACCAGGACCTGCCGTTTGGAGATTTCCGATTGATTGCTTTTGGAAATGGAGTTCAGTTGCGGATCAAAGCCATTGTAGCCGAATGCCCTAAAGAGAATGGGTTCTTCGTGTAATAAGGCTCTTAATGGCAACTACTGGGTTTTCCACCACGCTTACAGTACTCTTTTTCTATTTTTGGCTACGTAATTTAGTCTTCATAAATTCAATTGTTATATAACAAAATCATGACCTTCTAATTTAATTAAAATATAATTCCAATAAAAATAACATTAGTATATGCCCGATACATTTCTTAACAAGAAAAATCGGACGCATCAAATTATATTTATCTTTTTAAAAAAATTGTTTTCGTGTTCGTTTGATTTGTAGAGAAAATGGCGGTCTACTGGTCCATAATTTTGATGAACAACACCTTGCAACCTAGACTAACGCAGGGTGGAGGAGGCAGACAGAAAATGGCAGCATAACCGACGAGAAAGACAGCGATCAATGGTCACGGTGCAGAAGCCATCAAATCCAAGAGTAGGAGGAAGAGGGAGGTGCAATGGTCGATCGTTTTGGTGGCGCATTATGGTTTGGCCTTCAAAGAGTCATTTTCCCAAAACCTCTCGGCCCCTGTAATTTCGGCCTACTTGAGCGCACCAAACGGCAATTGAGGCCTGCACTTCGGGTTTCGGCTCAAGAGCCCAGAGTTTATATTGGGCCCAAAAGATACTGTTCCCGATCCCACGCACACCTCCGTCTCTGTTGAGCTGCTCTTGAGCTACTCCAGGCGCCCTTCTCAGCCTCCATCCCTCGCTTTCTGTATCTTCCCTGCCCCACTAACCATCTCACCCAGGTGCATTCCTTCTAATTCCGCCTGGCAAAGATTGTCCTGATATGTAAGTTTGGACCATTTTCTACGTCATTTTACTCTAAACTTTATCAAACAGCTTCAAACAGCTCCATTTGTTGAATCTCATTTTTGAGTGCTATCGGAACTCTCGGAAATTCGATGATGGTGAATGGATATTGAAAATTTTTTCTGCTTTGATGCCCTTATAGTCCTTGTTCAGAAAATTAAGCTGTGCAATGATTTTTATGCTTTACGTACTTCATTAAGTTCTTCATTTAATCACTTAGTGTCGCATCGGTGAGTCTGTGCACCTACGTTTTTTTTTTTTTTCCTTTCTAATCACTGTTACTGTCTTTTAAAGTCGCGCAAGGTCAGTGCTTTTCTGTTCATTTTTGGGGTTTCTTGTTATGATTTAATTCAGACAATTGCACTCAGGTTTCTTTAGCCGTTGTGTGAGTTTTACATTTTCGAAATATTTTCGCTTTCAGTTGAGGAAATTTTGCTTCATTTCTAATTGTCTCTATGATATGTCATATTCTTGTCAAAAATTACGATGTAGTGGTCACTCGCTATGATTTAGTGCATTCTTGCTTTGTGGCAATTGGAGCGTCAGTTCCCATGCGTTCTGCATTTCGTGGCTTTTCTATGACATAGCTGAACTGTTAATTTTTTATTGTAGATCCAGATAGTTTATTGTAGAAGCCCCGACATGCAGACAGCGAAGACGCTCTTAATGAACCAAGGTGAGGTGGACTTCAGTTGGTTCTCAATTGTTGGTTAATTGTAGGGATTCTTTTTATGTATGTTTTCAATGCTTTTGTCTTCCATGATATTCCTCGTTCCGTACTTTTCATTATATGTTCATTAATCAATTTTTGGGCTGAATGGTTAAAACATGTTCATATGCACGACTCTAGTAGCTAAACTAGTTGATGTTTGGACATTTTTTAGACTTTGTTGGTTACAGCATGAAGGGGAATTAGTTTTGTGACTATCTAATAGTTCACCTTTTGGAACTGTTAACCAACAGTAGGGTGCTTCCTAATGGCTGTTTCTCCCCCAACAAGAGGCCTAGGACTGGAATTTCTAGAGTTATCATATCTTATTTCATCTTTCCTTGTCCATCTTCTTATAGTTTTACATTTAGCTGCTTATTTTGTGGTGCTGCAGCTTTAATCTATCACATTGATTTGAACTGCTGTCACCTTTATACATGTTCTAAGAAGTTCTCACCCTCATTTAATGGGCCTTCTTCTGAGCTGGATGGGAAAGTCATTCCGTTTGTCAATGGGGCTACTCAAGAAAATTCAAGAAAAGTCGAGGGTGTGAGACAATTAGTGAATGATGTGTGCCATATCTTGGAGAGTAGTACATGGGGACCTGCCCTGGAGAATGCTCTGTCTTTACTAGATGAAAAACCTCAACCAGAGCTAGTTATTGGAGTCTTGAGAAGGCTGAAGGATGTTAATCTAGCAGTAAATTATTTTCGGTGGGCCGAAAGAAAAACTGACCAGGCACATTGTCCTGAAGCATACAATTCACTTCTTATGGCTATGGCTAAGAGTAGAAAGTTCGACTGCTTGGAAGAGATTCTGGAAGAAATGAGTATTGCAGGAATTGGTCCATCTAATTACACATGTGTCGAGTTAGTGTTAAGCAGCATCAAGTCGCAAAATCTTAGAGAAGCATTTGATCTAATACAAACCATGAGGAGGTTAAAATTTCGCCCTGCATTTTCAGCTTATACAAATCTGATAGGCGCTCTGGCTGCAGTTAATGAATGTGACATCATGCTCACTCTTTTTCGTCAAATGCAGGAGCTAGGTTATGAAGTAACTGTGCATTTATTTACAACTGTAATTCGTGTATTTGCTAGGGAGGGTCGGGTTGATGCTGCTCTCTCTCTGTTGGAAGAGATGAAGAGCAACTCTTTTGAAGCTGACATTGTTCTTTATAATGTCTGCATAGATTGTTTTGGCAAGGTTGGGAAGGTAGATATGGCCTGGAAGTTCTTTCATGAGATGAAAGCACATGGATTGGTGCCAGATGATGTGACATACACTAGCATGACTGGGGTTCTGTGCAAAGCTGATAGACTTGAGGAAGCTGTGGAGCTATTTGAACAGATGGATAGCTGCAGGAAGGTACCTTGTGCATATGCTTATAACACCATGATCATGGGTTATGGCTTAGCTGGAAAGTTTGATGAAGCATATAGTTTACTTGAGAGGCAAAAGCAAAAGGGATGCATTCCAAGTGTGATTGCATATAATTGCATTCTTACTTGCCTTGGGAAGAAGGGGAGGGTAGAAGAGGCATTGAGGATCTTTGAGGAGATGAAAAAGGATGCAGTGCCCAACCTTTCTACTTATAATATTCTAATAGAAATGCTTTGCAAGGCAGGAAATCTTGAAGCTGCTCTGGGTGCCCGTGATGCCATGGAAAGAGCTGGTTTGTTTCCCAATGTTATGACTGTCAACATAATGATTGATCGACTTTGCAAAGCTCAAAAACTGGATGAAGCTTGTACTATATTCGAAGGAATGGATCATAAAGTTTGCACCCCGAATGCATTTACATTTTGTTCTCTTATTGATGGCTTGGGCAGAAACGGCAGAATGGATGACGCCTACAGGCTATATGAAAAGATGTCAGATTCTAATCAGATTCCAAATGCTATTGTTTATACATCGCTTATTAGGAACTTCTTTAAATGTGGAAGGAAGGAGGATGGTCATAAGATATACAAAGAAATGGTATGTAGTGGCTGTTCTCCTGACCTAATGCTGCTTAACACTTACATGGATTGTGTATTCAAAGCTGGCGAAGTTGAGAAAGGTAGGGCTTTGTTTGAGGAGATAAAGGCTCGAGGACTCATTCCAGATGTTTGGAGTTATTCAATCCTAATTCGTGGCCTTGTGAAAGCTGGTTTTGCAAATGAAACGTATCAATTGTTCTATGCAATGAAGGAGCAAGGCTGTGTTTTGGACACCCGTGCTTACAACATTGTCATTGATGGATTCTGCAAGTCTGGTAAGGTTAACAAAGCATATCAACTTTTGGAGGAAATGACCACAAAGGGACACCAGCCAACTGTTGTTACATATGGTTCTGTTATTGATGGGCTTGCAAAGATTGATCGGCTTGATGAAGCATACATGCTGTTTGAAGAAGCTAAGTCCAAAGGAATAGAGTTAAATGTGGTGATATATAGTAGTCTTATTGATGGGTTTGGAAAGGTGGGTAGAATTGATGAAGCATATCTTATCCTTGAAGAGTTGATGCAGAAAGGTTTGACCCCAAACGTATACACATGGAATTGCTTGCTTGATGCCCTTGTGAAGGCAGAAGAAATCAGTGAAGCCCTTGTCTGCTTTCAGTCGTTGAAGGATTTGAAATGTACTCCCAACCACATAACTTACAGCATTCTCATTAATGGTCTTTGTAGGATTAGAAAATTTAATAAGGCCTTTGTCTTCTGGCAAGATATGCAGAAGCAAGGGTTGAAGCCCAACACAGTCACCTATACCACCATGATCTCAGGACTGGCAAAGGCTGGAAATATAGCCGATGCTAATAGGCTGTTTGAGAGGTTTAAAGCAAGTGGGGGCATACCAGATTCTGCTAGTTATAATGCTATGATAGAAGGGTTAAGCAATTGTCATAGGGCGATGGATGCATATGCCCTTTTTGAGGAAACTCGATCAAAAGGTTGTAATATTCATGCCAAAACGTGTGTTGTCCTTCTAGATGCATTACATAAGGCTGAATGCCTTGAGCAGGCAGCAATTGTGGGTGCAGTGTTGAGGGAAATGGCAAAGTCTCAACATGCTTCAAGATCCTGGTAATGTTTTGGGAGAAAAAATAGCAGGGGTGAGGTGGAAGATTCAGAGTAGCGGTGATGCCATAAGATTTCATTCTCATCTTGCGAATGTGGTAATTTGTGGAACCGAGAGAGTTCCGTCCATGAAGATTCTTCATTGCATCACTTCCTTCATAGGGCTGAAGATGCTCCTATCTGAGGTGATTTTCTTTCTAATTAGTAGCCAGTGAAGTTGGATTTACAAATGAATCTCTGCTGCAATAACCTTTTAAACTGAAGAAAATTATGGGCACCCTTCTTATAGCTCCATTTAAATTTTAATTCAGTGGCAATGCCTTAAATGGGTAAAATCTTGTGAGTTCAAAACATGTGATGCGAAGAAACTGGAAACAGCGTAAATAACTCAATTTTCTAACTTTGTCATGGCTTGATTTTTGGTTGTTAATTTTTTAACCCAATCCCCAAAAAATTGGCCAAACCTTGTGCAATGTGTAATCAAATTATCACTTGTTGGTAAGTGAAGTACCTCCAGTGAAGAGGAGGGGAGGGAGAGACTGCAGAGTACCATAGCAGCAAAATTGAAAATGCCTGTTCTCCTGAATTCCTACATATAAAGTCCTACATATAAAGTCCTACATATGATTCTACTTGCTGACGCAAATAGAAATTTTAATGGTTTCCCATTCATGATCTGAATCCTTTGTCAACGTTTATGTGATTTTCCTGGTGACCATTTGGATTGATGATTAATGGCTTCAGGCACAAGAATTAATGTTGAGCATGGGTGCATATGTCAAACTTGATGTGGATTCGTGGGTGTTGGCTGCTTGTGAGATTGGATAATGCTTCACTTTTCAGTGCTCCAGTAACTGAGCAGAATACAGTTCGTGTATGGATTGCATGGAAGCATGTCTCTACATCTCCTTGGACACCATGGAACCTGGTGCAGGGGATGCTTACACATATGGTCTATTCATTGATTTCTCAACAATACCCCCAATAATTGTCGAGGTAATCTTATGCTCTTTTGGCCTAGTATTTTGGATGTTTTAACCAGCTGCTCTTTGTTGTATTTGTACGTTCAAATACCATAGGAAGATAAAAGCTATAGGAAGCTTTCTGAGTTCTACATGTGAGTAGTGTACACTACGGTGATTTCTCTTATACATGGCAGACCAAGCTATTTTTTGGGGCTACTCTTCATACTGGAAATTAATTTCCAGCTTGGCCCATAACAGCACATATATCCTTAATGGTTTTCTACCAACCTAGTCATTCATGTGGTTAAAATTTTGCATATAGCAATGCAACTGGATTTTATATGGCATAGTTATTTTGTTCCTTTTGTGTGTTCTGAATGCTTGGGAGGAGCATACAAGAATGACTCTGGGACTGTCATTTTTCAGCCTTAGTGATTAAAAGAAAGATTTACCGACCTTAAAAATTGTGCTTGTTTTCCTTGGCGCAATGTTTTGGCACTTTGCTGTAAAAATATGTAGCTACAATAACCTGGCAGAACAGGAACCAAAGATTTAGTTGTTGCTCCATCTCCGAGGGGTTGTGGTAAATGCTATCCAGGTCTTCCTGGAGAATAAATCGACGTGGATGTGTCCTTAAGGTTAAGTTTTGGGCTAGGAGGCCCGTTTATTTTAGTCCCCTGTGTTGTTTACGTAAAATGCAATCATCGTAATTTTTCTTTCAAGTAGACGTGGGTTGGTAATGATTCTGCTGATACGATGTTCAAGTTGCCCCGCAAGCCAAGCATCCTTTGCCGCCTATGTTTTCTCCTGTGCCCTGTGAGGTCGGATGCCATCTTTATGTAAGATAGCATGGCCCATTGGAGAATATTTGAACAACAAGCTTAACAATTTAAAAAGAAATGGTTTAAACTCTTCTCCAAGTTCATGTGGCTAAAAGTTAAGTGCTTATTTTTCAGAACATTCATATACAGGAACAGGGGGAGAATAAAATGAGTGTTTATCATTTTCTTTTTCTTTTGGCAAGAAATCATCTGGAATTTGATTCCAATACTCGGACAACAAAGAAGAAAACTTCAAGGACCACCTTTATGTCCTTAATTATAGCAGTAATTTGCACAAGCCTTTGTTAATTCGTTAGTACTTGGAGAGATTTCCAACACAAGTGACTGAGATTCTTCGAGTCTTCTCTCTTTAATAAATTTCCTAAAATTCCCATTTCTCCCTCTCTCCATGAAAAAAAAAAATCATGGCAGTAAAAACAACGTGCCCAGTGGTAAAAGATAAAATGAATCGTCTTACTGTTCCCGCGCCCTCACAAATTTGTGAGTTTGAGAATCCGGCAAAGATCACGCGCGTCCCAAAAGTGAAAAGGAAAAACGCCACGTGTCCCAACTAAATTCAAATGAAGGGGCTGCTGATTTTCAACCGCAGGCTTGGGTATGTGACCGTTACCGAAAACTCTCCAACGTCTCTTTTTCACAGCTTTACAGAATTTGAATTTTAAAACAAGAAATTATGAACTTTTTATACCAGACTAGGTACGATATATACTTTCCATCAAAAAACCCCCACTTCCCACCCTGTGAAACCTCTTTAAAGCCAACACTTCATTCCGATCTGTCCCCTTGTACTCTTTCTACAGATCTCACTTCAACAACAATGGCGTTGAGACCCATCGATAATGCTCTTCCAATAACACCAGAAAGGCCCAAGAAGCAAGCGAAAGTCATGGTTCCGATCCCAAAGCAAGCCGAGGCTGCCGTGAAGGACGAAAACCAGGCACCGTTTCCACCATCTACTGATATCACAGTTGATTATGTTTTGTCTGAGAATCTGAAGGCCATACCAGATCCTGAAGATAAGATCCAAGTAAGTCCTCTGTTTCCAAAGGTTCATTTGGGCATATTGCACAGAATAGACATGATTTAACGCTTTCAGATACTTTTTCATGCGCTAAATGAGCACTGATCTGTTGGAAATTCAGAACTTGATTGAAGGATTGGATTCAAAGGATTGGGTGAAACTATGTGAGTCGCTGAATAACTGCAGGCGTTTTGCACTATATCATTCCACTCTCTTGCTTCCCTTCTTGTAAGAGATCTCTCCTTGATTTTTGTTTTACTTCAAACCATGTGAGAAAATGAACGTGTTGCAAAAACACTTTCTTTGGTTGGACTGCTGGGAGATGCTAACATCTTTTATGTAAACAGAGAAAAAGTAATGTTGTTGCTAGTGAAGGCCATGAAGAATCCACGAAGTGCCTTGTGCAAGACCTCCATTATGGCGGCATCTGATATTTTCAAGGCCTTTGGGGACAAGTTGCTCGATTCTTTCCCCTCTGATGCATTTGATCCCTTGGTACGGACCCACTTTCTCTTTCTATGTATTTTGTTTGTGTGCCTTTGATAATGGAGGACATATGCGAAAGGCGTGTTTCTTTATATTGGGTATGCGATGGTGCCATGATTAATAGTTTGGATTTTGTTTGGATCCACAGTTGCTGCAGCTGCTACTGAAAGCGTTGCAAGACAAACGATTTGTGTGTGAAGAGGCAGACAAGGCACTAAGCACAATGGTCGAGTCAATGACCCCTCTGCCTCTGCTTAAAAAGCTCCAGGCATATGTAAACCATGCCAACCTTAGAGTCAGAGCCAAGGCTGCCATTTCTATCTCAAACAGTGTCTCAAAGATGGTAAATTTTTGCTACTAGCATTCTGGGTTTCTTTTTTGTCTGGCAACCTAGGGGTCGCCTTTTAACTTCAAAAGTACTGACCCAGACAGTAATTGGTATGATGTAATGGCAGGGGCTGGAGGAAATGAAGGAGTTTGGGATGGTCGCATTGGTTCAAATGGCTGCAGATTTACTAAATGATAGACTGCCAGAGGCGAGAGAAGCCGCTAGAAGTGTTGTGATTTCAGCATATGAGGCTTTTACAGAAAATGAAGAGCGGAAGCAGGAGGCATGGCTAAGCTTTTGTCAGTCTAATTTGCCAACAATTCACGCTCAGTCCATCCTCAAAATTATCCCTTGTCAGTAGACCTTAAGGGGTAGTGGTGTGATGGGTGGTAGTAGTATAAGTAGCGTATTAAAATGAGGTCTAGGAAAACATTTACATTCGTGTAAATTCTAGCTTGTTGTGGTTCTGTACCATGAATCCAAAAAAAATGTTGGGAGATTTATTTGTTCAATTTACATTCATGTAGAATTTGATTCGTCGGAAAATACTAGAAAAATAATGTTCCATGCTTGGGAGTGCAAAACAGGGCCAGCCGTGGCAAAGTTTGCTTCCTCTTACGATGGGAGCTATGGTGAAGTGCTAAGAGATTCTAAGTTTGAGAATGGTTCGGCTTAACTACATTCCTCATGGAAGGGTTACAAAATTTAGGGAGGTTTACAATAGTCTAGCTATGTTCTCTTACACACCCCATTCTTCTCACAAGCGACATTTTGTGTCATGGCTATACTGTCGCGATTACAGTGCCAGCTGGTTGCTTGTCCTATGCTTGCTCTCACGCCTACTGGTCTCGAGATGCTTTATCATCCAAATCCCAGTGGCAGGTCAACAACCCAAAGGAGGAGCGTGCTCATGGCTCCATTCTTTTCGTCCTTCTCTTTGGGGCCAGAGAATGCAAATCCCTGTAGTGTTTCATGCAAGAAGTCCCCACCCCTCGGCTAAGGCAACCAAATAGCCACATCGGACGTTTACGTGGCTTCTACGTCAGTTGGTGTGGTTGCCAAATTAGCTAACGGTAACATTTCCCTTGCCATGAAATGAAACCTTTTCTCTTTTTTTTTTCTTTTTTTACTCATGCATCTGGGGAAAGGGGACATGGATTCAAACCCATGACCAATGGAATTGTCGAATAGGGTTTGACTTAGAGAATGTCATTGAGCCAAGGCCCCGCCCTTATGGAAAGTCGCCCAATAGCTACTTTCGACACACGCAATGCTTTGGCTCCCATACGCTCCTTGTTCTTCATATGCCTTTTCGTACATAAGTGCTTGTTGTCCACTTTCCATATGGCCTTTTGCTCTTCATATTGTTGTTCTGGCTTAATTTCTTAAGCACGCACCATAGGCTCATCCTGTCCTGTGCATGTTAGTCTTTTGTCTCAACCTTGGTTGCATCTTCTCATATTATTCTTAACCTCCACATACTTTATGTCTTCTTATGCTTGCCTCGAACTTGCTCTCCCTTTAAGTGAGTGAACCCCCCTATAAATACTCACACAAGTTTGGTGTAGAGAACCTCTTTGAAGTTCCTTGTCATCATCCTTTTTCTTTTAACACTCGGTGTAGGTCCTTAACAATGTTGTCTACCAAGACTTTTGAGAATCTAGAGAGGAGAAATAGCACTCAATCCTCAATCTAGTCATCATCGGCTTCGTATGCTTTTCTACATAAGATAGCCTTCCATTAACACTTGGTGCTTCCTAAGCCTTCACCTTAGATTACCTAGCAAGTGAGGCATCTTACCCCAAATAGCCTAGCCTATTAAGCATCCTACCTCGAATAACCTAGCATGTAGGGTACACATCTCAATAGCTCCACACATGGAAAATTATGTCATCGGTAACTTTAACTACTCCTCACGATCCTTACTGCTCCATTTTCAATAGACATTATCCTTGGTGAACTTTAGCTACTCTCCTCTTAACATAAAGGAACAATTTCTCTATGCACCAATAGTTCCCTATATTGTTAGGTTTTTGTCATCATAATGCAACTTTTAGCTTACAAGGAACATAGCCTTTAACAACTCTAGGTTGCACTATTCCACACTATATGTAGAGATATCTCTTCTTTGCACACTAGCAACTTAACACTACTAGGTTTCTTTAGGTTTGAATGGTAGTTTTACTTGGCCCATCTCTTCAGCACCCTCATTTGGTGCTCGAACACACAAATGGCACCTAGGATCTTATTTCCCTCACCTAGCATCCCAAATCTCGAGGGTGATGACCGCAATACTTTGCAACCCTCCCAACTATTCATCCTTCCTTGCCTACCCAAGTTAGGGGTTCTTGTAACTTACTAGGCGCTTGGTGAAGTGCTTTTGTTGCAAATGCTTCCTACATCAAGGTCTAGCTCTCTCTACCAAATGCCTCTTTTTCAACATAATGATGATCATAACACCTCTACTCTTCTTCATATTCCTTCCTTGGATGAGTAAACTCCCATATAAATTCCCATTTAAGGTCTTGACTAGCAATACAAGTCATAAGATGGCTAATGGTCGTGGAATAAAGAAACCTGAGACGTTATTGAAAAATGGCACATGCATAAAAAGTATTAATAAGGAGACAATGAAGTGTGCAAGGGCATGTATGATGACTAGTCAAGGCGCCTAGAAATGTTGATAAACAAATTGTCAAGTTGTCAGCAACTAGTTGGGCATTTAATGCTTGAATTCGAAAGAGATTTAAGGAAGTGACATGTGCAAAATTACTTAAAAAATGTGAAAGGTTGTTAGGAACTAATAAAAGTAATTAAGTGTCATGAATCACTAGCCCTTAGGAACCTAATAGTCACCTTGGAAAAAAGTTACAATTGAAAAAACTCATCTATTTAAGAGACCTTTAAGGAAAGGAAGAGGTTAGTTTTAGTTTGTCCTCCAAGAGACTATTATTGGATTCATGAGGTAGCTCAATAAGGTCACCTTCATGGAAACCAACATGGAGCATTGAAGGCCTTTTTATAGGAAGGGTGCACATAAGAAATAAGGTTAATAAATGGCTCTAAGAAGGGCCATTGGCATTAAAGCTACAAAATTAAATTAACTCCTAGGAAGATTTAAAGGATGAAATGTATGGCTTAGGACACTTATGCAAGTGGGTTTAGGTGGTTCGATCTTACTTGCTTTGAAAGGCATCCCTTCATGTTTATATGATGAGGTCAATGACTTTTCCATTGTAACCTCCAATTGTATTTCTTCTTATCTAATGAAAGACTTTTTTATGTTTTCTTTAACCCTTGTTAAGTGTGTGCAAGAGTGAGAAGGTTAACCTGATCATGAGGACTAGGTTTCACACAGTCCTACGAACCAATTGGACTATGACATTTGAACTCCTAAGAAAGCGTGACCAACTCTTTATCTTTTAAGGTTGCTATTCTTTTCTCTGTGGGGTTCTTAACCCTTATGAAGCCTTTAAGTTGGGACCTTTGTCCTCTGAATCCTTGCTTTCCCAACATCCTAACAATTATTCCTTACTTCCTTCTAACCCTTTCATTTATTATATGAAAGGTCTAAAGTACCATTGCCTACCTAAACCCTTCACATTATAGTGAATATATGTTGTTTTAAAAGGACGCTCTCCCAATTGTAAAGGATCTTTGTTCATCTAGTTTGTTGGTTGTTAAAAAGCCTTCTTCATGAGAATTTGAAACCTAAATGTCTCTTTGAGTATTCCCTTCAATCAACAAGGTAAGAATCTATTGATCCAAGGTTCCATTACCAACCATTGCATTGAGACCAAGTCTTTTGCATATAACTTTTCCTCCTATTGCTAATCCCTTTGGCAAGTGGTTCATTAAGGTCCCATTTCGATAAGTCACCAATTGTGCTAGTCGTCAAAGTTGTACCTAAAGGTGCCAAATGGGCTCTTCTTCAATGAACACCTTAGGTTGCTCCTCATCCCATCACTTGATTGTCATAATTGGTGAATCCTTTCAAGCATTGTATTCGCCTAATCCTTTTATTAGCCTTAGAATCATAAAGTCTTTCATACCAACTATCATGCTCTAACTATTTTCAAGGACTACCTGGCACCTAGCCTTCAATCGTTACTAGGTAAGCCTTAATTTTGCTTGTGCTCTTTCTCTCTCAATTGCTTAGGTTGGTAGGTTAAACGAGTATTCAAAATAGAAGCTAGGTGAAAAGGAAAATTCACTCAAGAATTGATGGGCCAAAGAATTTCTTAAGCATGGAAATAAGGATATTAGGATGTGTCTTTATTCCCTCTAACAACTTCAATTCATAAGCCATTGAGTTGATATGTATGATCTTATAAGTTCCAATAAAAACATAAGGACAATTTCAATAAATGATAAATTGCCAAAGATGTTTGATGGTAAAGGTGGAGCTTGAAAAATATGTATTCCTTAACTTGGAATTCAACTGCACAGTGCTTACCATCATAGGCTTCTTTCATCTTGTCTTAGGCATGTTAGAGGTGGGACTTTAGTTATCTTAATATTTTCTCTTTATCACAAAAAAAGCAGTCAACCACTTTAATTTTGGCCATGCAAGGAACGTAATTTAAAAAATTAAGAGGAAGTCTTATATAGTTTACCTCATACAGTGTAATACTAATCATGGTATGAATGTTGATGTTATGGATGTACATAGCCCATGCTAGCCATTTTGTTTAGGCTTTAGATTCCTTTCTTGCTAAGCACTAAATACTTCTTGACTCATCTTTTGGCAACTTTTGTCTTGCCATATGTTTGCAAGTGATAGGCAGTGGAAAATTGGAATCAGGTTCCTTGGATATGAAAAGTTTTTGTCTAGAAACCACTAGTGAAAAATGGGTTGTAATCATACACAACTGATTTTGGTAAATCATACAATTTTAAAATATTGTTAAAGAAAAACTTTACAACTAGAATGGTCATAAAGGGGTGGGACATGGCCATGAAATGGAAAAACTTTGAAAGGTAGTTTGCCATAATCATGATGGCATTCTTGCCTTGGGATGATGGGAGGCCGATGATAAAATCCATAAAAAGATTTCTCTAGATTCTTTATGGAATAATAAAGGGTTGAAAGAGGCTTAATAATGCAATAGTCTCCCATTTTTGGCATTGGCAGGTATCACATTGCTTCACAAACTCAACAATTAAAACTTGTAATTTCTTTTAGTATAAAATTAGGTGGATGCATTATAGGATACATATCTTCATGAAAAGTGCCATGTAGCTTGTTTAGAATAGCAAGAATAAGACTAAAATCCATAACCAAGAAAATGTGCTTTTTTTTTTTAAATGACACCATCATGGATTTCCTAGGGTTTTATTACCTTTCCAATTTCAATTTAGGCCACAATACCTTTTAATCCATGATTAGACTCATTTTTCTCTCATATAACTTTTAGCCATCTTGGAATTGACATAGAAATTGCTTTACAACTTCCACCTGCCGAATCAATAGGGAAAGCATTAAAGGTACCTTGTACTATAATATCATTGTCCACAGTTGGAGACTTACTTTAGGCTATAATAATTGGGTTAGTCCCGTTCATGAAAGCTAGCATTAGCCCATTACTCCTTGAGCTATCTTTTAGTGAAGCAATATTTTCCTACTTACAACTGCTTTCCCCTTAAACGATGTCATC
Organism: Casuarina equisetifolia; assembly: GCA_028551475.1. Taxonomy (NCBI): domain Eukaryota; kingdom Viridiplantae; phylum Streptophyta; class Magnoliopsida; order Fagales; family Casuarinaceae; genus Casuarina; species Casuarina equisetifolia. The sequence goes on from CM052362.1 coordinate 17,074,761, forward strand.
GCCTTTATCTTATTCTCCTTTGTCCCTTTCTTTTGTAAGCCCTATCACTCATGTTTCCATTATGTTTTGCTTTCCTAAGACATACTCAATGGTGAAGTTGTATCTAATGAGCTTTGACAACTACCATTGTTGGCTAGTGTTATCAATTGCTCCTCCCATGGAAATCACAAATTGTGATTATTAATGCATACCACAAACTAATGTCTAAAAAGATAATACCTTCAACATTGCATGGCATACATCAAGGCTAATATCTCTTTTCATATGTGGAAAGGAAGAGATTCTGACCATGAAAGGCCTTATTAAACTAAGCAATTTTGTGACCATGAAGGACCTTGCTAAAGTAATTGTCAATTTTGTGCTAACACCACGCTAATGCCTTCCTAGGCACATTGCACACCACTTCAAATGAGTCCTTAAAGTTTTGTAAAGCTAGCACTAGAGCTTCCACAAGAGCTTTCTTGAGTTGGTTAAATGCCCTTTTAGTATGTTCTTGCAATTGGAAGCTATCCATAATCTTGTATGAATTTTTGGTAGTAGCCTATTAGTCCTAGGAAGCCTCTTAGCTACTTCACTATCTTTCAAGTTTCCCAATCCATTGTGGCCGCTATCTTTGCTTTATCTACTGCAACTCCCCTAACCTAATCACATGGCCAAGGAACCTATCTCAATGCACCCAAACTCATACTTGACTCTTTGACATCCAAGCAGTTTACCCTTAGATTCGTCATTAAAGAACACAAGCTACAAATAGCCCTTGTGCTTGGAGTGATTTTTACTATAAATCATAATGTCATCAAAGACCATAAAGACGAGCTTTTGCAAAAACAACTTGATATGAGCGAGCCAAGTGGAAGACATCCACCAATTTATTTGTTAATGAATTATCAGGATACCGTCCTTTTAATTTAAAAAATAATAATTAGTAAAGATAGGCAACTTGTAACACTCATCTCAATGCTAAAAGTTACCATCCAGCTAGTGATTCCTGTAGTTTCCAAAACTAAATTTTGAGTCTTACACTATGACACTTCAAATTAAATCCAACATCCCGGCGCAAAAAACCGACCAAAATTACAAATGCAATTTGCCATACGAATAACATTTTTCCCATGATCCCCTTCCCACTTGATTCCTTTTCAGAGTTGCCACCACCAAAGGTATATAAAATCCTTTGCGACTTCCGCAACCACTGGAAATGCATTGATAGATGGGAACGATTATTTGCTGCACCAACCAGGACCTTCTGGTTAAATTTAGAGATTGAATGGACACGGGGACCGTATAAGAGTTCAAATGATGAGAACAATGTCCGCATTCTCTCTTGAATTCGGCGTAGAGGCACTTAATCTCCTTTAACCAAGGACTGCAAAGCCATCTCAACATCAGCAAACGGTTGGCCGGCATAAAGCTGGAGCTGCCTCTTCTTTACAACAATTACCTTCATGGAGTTTACTTTCACTGCTTCATGAAGTTCCTGCGGTTATCATTCGTTCTCATGTTAACACCGAAGCCTCTATTAGCTTAAAGTATTGCCATGAACTTACTTGCAAGGTGTCAAACATTTCCTACAAATTGTCTTTTGTACATTGTATCTACAGCTTTAAGAAATGGCATCTAGAGGTGCTATCAAGACCTACTCTAAAACATAACTGGGACACCTAAAAGGTGCTACACGTGCCCTTAATCTTCCGATATGCTTGGTTAAGCCATACAAATATTTACTTCGCATGTGGTGTACATGGAATTGAAAAGGTTAGGTCAAAGATACAAGTAATCAAGAAATGATGGTTACCTTAATGGGTAAAGGAATAATGTCAGCACTAAATTCACCCAGATCTTCAAAAAATGATTCCAGTAGAAAACAGAAGTTGTTGGCATCAGCATGATCCTCGAAAGCAACAATATAGGAAGAGCTTCTCTGTTCCTGGGCCTGAGAAGAAATCTTTAAGCTGTACAGTCTGTCCTGTTCGCGATCAGAACCCCTACGCATAACTATGACCTGGAAATGGAAAAATATCAACTTGGTGATTAGTCGGTGTCAGAGAAAACGCTAATTTAATTTTTAAGACACGCAAAATTGAAGTTTATTGTACAACATATTAAATCATGAAGAATTTTTATAACAGCATTAAGAAAATTCTAGAAGTCATTCTTATGTAACAATAGATTTACATTAAGGGTCAACGTTATGCCTATATTTGCATTGCTGATAGGTTAACCGACTGGCCACACATTCCAAGAGAAGGTCCTTGAACAAACTTATCTATATTGTTGATGTTGTATGCTAATGGTAGATTTTACTTAACAACAATAGAATTGTAAGGGGAGTATCATCATGGTCCAAAAGTTTACAAAAAACAGTCTTACAGATATGTAGGGAAATAATAGGAATGTTGAATTGCTCAGTCAAGAAATAGTCAAGACAGCATACCTCCATCTGGAGCTCATATACAACAAGAACATGATCGAAGAGGATGACATCTTGTAGTGATGTAGCAATGAACAGAAAATCATCAATTTTCAAATGTGTAAAAATAACACCAACAAGTTAGGGAATCCAGGAAAGGATGGTCTATTAATTAAGCTAAAAAAAATGATTGTTTTGAACCGATGAGAAGACATTGGCCAAGATTATTTAATCAAGACGACAATGTCCAAAGAGGCAAACACTGAGCAATAAGGATCTCACATGCGCAACAACAACATAATCAAGCGTTAAATCAAGATATTGAAAGATAATTATGAACACAGAAAGTTTTGGTAACATACAAGAACATAAGGAAGACTCAACCACCAGTTGTCGGTCACAGTTGGTTGCCTTTCTCTGGATTTGTTAGCCGGCGTTTTTTCTCCAAGTTCTCTGCGTTTCAAACTGCCATTTATATTGGAAATGGCTTGCTTATTAGATGTGGAGTTAATTCCTTGTTTTCCATTAGCAAATCTTTGAGAATGTTGGGTCCCCCTTTCCCTTCCCAAATCCGATTTCCCATCTTCACGATAATCACTACGTTGTTGGCCCACCTGCATTTCAAGGTCCAACAATTCCGAACCATTATCACCAACACTTCCATTTTCATTCGCTGTACCAGCACTCCCTGAATCACCGCTTTTGGAATTCCCAACTCTGGTACCTCCAAAACCCTTAGGACTATCACTACGCTTCATGGAAGGGCTTCTAAACTTCGACCTTTTCTTAAACATCAACGTCTCGTTTGCCCCATTCGCTTCTTTCAAATCCGAACTATCCCTACTCGACTTATCTTCACCCTTCCCAGACATTCCCAAATAATTAACAAACAGCCCTGGCAAACCCTCCGGAACCGAATTCAATTTCTTCCGCAACTTGGTTAATCTTGCACCAATCGCGTTCTCAATGCCAACTCTATGCCTAGAAGCCGCGCTCTGCTCGCCAATCTCGTCATCGTCATCGTCATCGTCAACCTCTTCTTTCCCTGCTCTCGCCTCACTCTTCCGGGCCTCCCTAGCCATCAATCTAATCTCTTCAATTTTTCTCACCAGCAAGTCGTCTTGCACAGAGCCAACTCCGTATTTGCTCGACACAAACTTTTCTTTACTGTCTTCGCGTGTACTCACATCCGAATTATCCGAATTCCTTTCTTTTCTCTCGGAATTGGCATTTCCCAGTACCCAAACAGCACAGAACGTTTGAAACACAAAGATTCCCAGCAAATACGCGCCATATCTCTGGACAGACCTGGCTGAAAATTTACTGGCAGTGCCATCATATTCCACCGATGTCTCGGAGACTCGGAATTCCTCAACCTTATCGGCTTCTCTGGCATCTGCGGCGCATATTTCACCCGATATTTCTTCGTTTAGCGACTCCAAATCGAGGTTCGGTTCGCTTTCATGGCACACGATGGGAATTACTGGGTTCAAAGGGGGTTTAGGTAGGGTTTTAAGGATTTTGGGCCGGAGATAGTTTTTCCTCCGGGTAGGTTTTCGAAGAGAAGCAAACACAAACACAAGCTGTTTCGTTCGCCTTCTCGCGTTGGGACTAACGGAAGGGGTCAGGGACGAGACGGCGGCGCAACGCGCCCCCGCCATTTCTGATGGAGGATCAGTGGCGTGGGAAGAGATTGAACATCGCCCTTTGAAGGGCTTGAGCCCAGTGCACTTAGTCCGACGTAATCTCACGTGGCCGGGGTAAGGAACTCAGATTCTGCTCGTAGGTTGTCTGAATTTTGCTCTTCTATCACTAATTTGAGATTTTCAAATTCTATTGAGCTTCTTATATATTTTCACGAGGAACTTTGCTTTTTGATTGGTAATTTGGAGTTTTCAAAATTCGTTAAGATTTTTATATATTTTCTAGATGATTCCATAATTGCAGAAATCTCTGATTTCTAAAAAATCTTGTTTAAAGTTTTTAGAGTTTATCTTTTCGATTTTACCTTTAGATACTCCTGCTGGCATAAAGCTTGTAAAATGCTTGTTTAAGTTTTTCCATGATATTATAAGGCTGATGAAAAAATCCCACGTATCCTTGGCTTGGTTAAGTAGTGTAAATTCTTGGGTTGAATCTGATCTTTGCTAGTAACTATTGCCATCGCCATCCAATAATTTTTTTTAAGAAAAAGTCATTTGATTCTATTATTTTCAAACTTATTCATACTATTTCCGACTGTCACTAATATTATCATTGTATATGAAAATAGACAATTATTCATTGACTACTACGCAACAAATAAGATATATTGTCCTTATAAAATATTAATTAATTATATTTAACTATTTCGTATATATTAAAGGTAGATGTAGTCTCATATTAAAAATATAAAGATAAGTGTTGAATTTATATATAATAAAAAAAATTACCTAATATATTAAAGTTATAAAATAGATCATCATAATTTAATATAATGTCATAATAATGATGAGTTTTTACTTTATAATCTCCTTAGAGTTAGGCTTTTATTCACATATAATACTTTATATTGAGAATATGAAAATAGGTTATTAACTTTATAAGTGATAAAAATTTTTATTTAATTCATTAAAGTTTAGGAGAAGCCCCTACATTCTAATAATCTAACATGTCTACTACTTATCAAGTGAAAATGACAATTAGGCGGTTCATTAACGGGATGAAAGCTCAACAATTGATTTTGAAATTTTTTTTTATCCGCCCTTTTTTGAGATAAATGAGCACGTGATTGATAGTCAATACTTTTAGTTTGTCTTTCCTTTTTGTCGCCATTGTAAGAACAAAAACCACAAGACAACTTAGTTTGAAAGTTAGGTTAAATCAAGGTAGTCTTTAAGTGCGTTCAATTTTGCCTATTTTCAAAACAATCAAATTGCAACATCAATGTCTGCTTAACTAAGCTGCACCAAAGCTAACCTTCCCCAATATATACATATTTATGTTTTCATTTCCAAAGAAAACAACACATGATGTCTGGAGCAAGGACCTAGAATGGGACGACGCCTTCTTGTCTCTTACCTTCCAAAACAACTTGGCTCGTGAGAGAGAAAGTGAGAGTTTGTCGGGGATGACAATACTGTTTCTGAGATCGTTGGGAACTGATGCAATGTAGAAAACAAGCTTTCTCAGTTCATTTCAGGAGAAGAGATGTTATCATCTGATCTTGTGAATTTAGCATTTGACGTATGGGGTCCTTGAACCTATGTGACGCCTATGATCTCCTCTCAACATAAACTGGTTCATTATGGGTTTTCAGGATCCTTCAAGTCCTAAAGTCCAGGGCACATAATATAAGAGTCATTGTCCTACAGATGAAGCTAATAAATGTTCCTGGAACACCTTAGAAATTTTCCATGGTTATAATTTGTGAGAGTTGATTGGTTCGTGTCGCTTCAAACACCATAGAAATTTTATTTTTAGCAGAGAGGAGACATAATAAACTTGTAGTTCTACAATTCTGCCGGAGAGACGGTAATGTACGTATTCCGTTTAGGTTTTATCCACAAGCCTTGTTTGTGGCTCTCTAGCCCTCAGCTCCACACCCCGCTGCAGCGGAACAGTCCAACAATGTCCCACAAAAACTGACCAAAAAAAAAAGAGAGAAAAAAAAAACCCCTCAGTGAGACAAGAAAGGTATACAATCGACTGTTCACATATTGCCTTGACTTCTGGGGGTGTTTTTCTTTGGTTTTGGAGCAAGCAACTCGAAACAGGAAGGCATGGATTCGAAGGTTTATGTCCCCATTTCGGCAACACAAGCGGCCCCAGTACCAGTCCAGGTCTACCCACAGAAGCGAGTGCTTTCGGTGTCAACAGGTTCTCTTCCTATCCGAGCTCCTCCTACCTTTGATTCTGGTTCTGATTCTGATTCTGAATCCATTGGTCCCAAAACTTATAGTACCAGTAGTAGTAGTGGTATTTACAACGGGTTTGAGTCTGACGAAGGTTTCCTGACTGGGGAGGAGTTTGAGTCGGCGTCGGAGAGGGCACTGGTTGCAGAAACCGATGAGGAAATTTTGGAAGAGGATGAAAAGGCTGAAGTTTTGAGACCTTTTGTGGCCGACCCGGATGATGAAGGCTTAGAAAGTTATATAGAAGATGAGGAAGAGAGGGGTGAGGTTGTTGGTGACGATGGCCCTCTTGTGGAACCTGTTTTTGCGGATAGTCCTAACTTGAACCCGGTAATGCCTAAAGCCCAGTTATCAATGGACGACGATGGCGATGATGACGATGATTTGGGACGTGAAGTTGATGAAGATGGTGGATTTTTAGGTACAGTGAGGGTTCCAGACATTGAGTTTTTAGAGAAGATTGGCGGTGCTTTAAGAATTAAGGCATTGAACACTGACGACGATGAGTTGGTGGTGTGGAGTGGTTCTCTAAATACGGAGCAATCTGAGTCTCCAATGGAGGGCAAGGTTGTGGAGGATGATAAAGTTGTCAAAGCGCAAGATGGGGTTTTGGGCATTGGAATTAAGAAGGCATTGGTTGTGGAGGAGCCTGGTGAGGATACTCTTTCGGCTGAAGTGATTCAGGACATGGGTCCTGGTGCCACCGAGGTGGCTGATGTCGAGTCTTTGATCACTAATGGTGTCTCTGATGTGGAGAAAAATGCGAGGTTGGACAAGGATGCTAAACATTCTGATGAAGAAAAAGGCACAGATTGGGAAGGGACTGAATTGAATGCTACGGATGGAGGGCAGCAAGATACCGTGCGACAAAGTGAGGATGGTTGTGTGGCCATGAAATCCGCATCCGAGAGTGGATTAGTGGCACCCGCTGAAGAGACTAATGAAGTGATGGAAGAAACTTCTATTACGAACGATGGAACTGATTTAGGAGGCCTGGCTACTGGAGAGTCTGTTCATTACAATTTGAGCAAAGGAAATGGAGGTATCACTCTGCTAGACAAGCAGAGTGCCGCAAAAAATAGTTTTGCTCAGTCCATAGAACCTAACCTGATAGAGTCGAGTTTTGTCGTCCCGAAAGCAGAGGGCAGTTTCGGATACGTGCCAAAAGAATCTACGCTTAGCCAAAGCAGTGAAAGCAGTGGACTTGATGTTGTTGGAAGTTCTAATCTTCTCGAAGGGAGTAACAGTGAGAAAATAGAAAACAGATTGCAGCCAGGGATTGAGTTGGGAGATGGATTCCATGATGCCACTGATTCCATCCAAGTTGAATCCTTGAGCATTGGGCCTGAAGGAAGTGAACTTGCTGATTCCAATTCTACTGAGTCATTGATACTGTATTCCGATGTGGCATGTGAACAAGCAGCAGGAGAAGGGAAAAAAGATGAAGCAAATATTGATCCGGACACAGTAAAACTAGCAGAAGGGAATGGAGGTTCACCGTCTGATAATGATATGCAGGGTTTGAATCTGGGAGGCATTGAAGCGGCAATGGGATCAATTGATGAACTTGAGCAGAAAGTCGAGGGTCTTCCACATCACTCTCAAAGGGTTGGTGAGCAGATTATTCTCGACTCAGATAAGGTAGTGGGGGAAGATATGGATGGTGAAAGAAAGCAGTTGTTTGATTCTGTTCCATTTGAAGCTTTTCTGAAAGCAATAACTGGTGCTAATTCAGAGGAGCACTCCACTTGCTTAGATTCCTCATTCCATTCTCCGATACCTGCTCCTAAAGTGTATCACCCCAGCCCCATGGATGGTGATGAATTTCAGGACAACCTAAGTAAAGAAGAAAAGAAAAAAGTTGAGAAGATAGAACTCCTAAGAGTGAAATTATTGAGGCTTTTACAGAGGCTGGGCATTGCTACTGAAGATTTCCGAGATTCAAAAGTTTTAAATAGGTTTGTCCTGGATGCAAGGAGGTACTCTAGTCAGACGTTTAGCATTGAGTCACATGCAAAGAGGTTGGCCATGCAACTTGAAGCCGAGGTTAAAGATAATTTAGACTTCTTTTTAAATATTCTGGTTCTTGGCAAAACTGGTGTGGGAAAGACTGCAACTATCAATTCCATTCTTGGTGAGGAAAAAGAGATGGTTGGTGCATTCAAACCAACCACAACAACTGTGAAAGCGATCGTGGGAACAATCGATGGTATCAAGATAAGATTCCTCGACACATCAGGCTTTAGGTCTTCTGCAACGGAACAATCTTTCAATTGGAAAGTATTAGCATCAATCAGGAAGGTTTTGAGGAAGTTCCCTCCAGACATTGTCCTCTATGTAGATCGTTTGGACACCACCCAGAACAGAGATCTTACCGATTTTCCGCTGTTCAAGTCAATTACCAGTTCTCTTGGTCCATCAATATGGTTAAATGCTGTTATCACCCTGACTCATGCTGCTTCTGCTCCTCCAGATGGACAATCCGGGTCGCCCCTGGGCTTTGAGGAATTAGTTTGTGAGCAGTCCAATGTTATACAGAAGTGCATCAACGAGGCAGTTGGTGATCTGCAACTGATGAATCCAACTCGCATGTGTCCAGTGTCCTTAGTTGAGAACCATCCATTGTGTCAAAAGAACAGTAATGGAGAAAAAGTGCTTCCCAATGGACTTCTTTGGAGACCCCATTTGTTACTGATGTTCTACTCAATAAAGATTTTATCCGAAGGAACTCCTTTATTGATGCCTCAAACTGAGACAGCCATGGGAGCAAACTCGGCAGAATGCCTCAACGAGGAGGATTTCACTCTACGGGAGAACCAGTCCACCATCAGTCTTTCTCCGGTTAAAGCAAGGGTTGACACATCTCTTATGCCCGGATTACAGGCTCAGTTCTCCATTGGACGGAGTTCTAAAGTGGCTATCCATGTTGGATTGAACGATGAGCAAAGTGGGCAGATTACAGTCAGGACAAGCAGCTCAGACCAACTACACATTGCACTCTTTGGCATCCTTCCAATAGCAGTCTCCATCTTTGGGAGCATCTATTCTGGTTTTAGAGTGAAGAACTAAGCAAATTACTAAGATGTGCCTAATTTCGAAGTAGGTTCAGTCTGCAGTTCTTGTAACTTTTTTTTGTCAGTCTCATGAATGAGACCAAACCTACGTATTAATGTCTTTAACTTTTCACTCTCCCAGTTCGTTGAAGAATTTAATCCATCAAATCTCAAAGCTAGAATTCTTATCTTCCACAAAAGTAAAAGAATCACTGTTTGTTGGGCGGCCACCTTTGATCTTGTTCCCATTTGTCCTGTGCAACATCTCACAAAGTAACTTTGATGATGATGAACACTGTTTCTTTCTCCTATTTACGCATAAATGTTACTTGGACGGCCAATTAGAATATGCTATGCTTTGATAATTTAATAGTGGCAAGAAAAATATATGAATTATCGAATCATAATTACAATAAAATAATTTATTTTTCTTATTATATCCAAAGAGTGTTTCAATAAAATGGATTTACCTTTGGCATATTAATATCTATTATTCCCGAATACAAAAAAGAGATGATAATTACCGAGTGGACAATATTTATAACAATGTAATTTTAAAATAATAATTTGCTCCTCCCTCGAGCGAGTCGGGCCGGCTCGGGAATTGCCGCTCTTAACCAAAGCGACAACAGAAGGCTGTGACTGCGGGAATCATTTTATCCATCTGTTAGTCCATGAAATGGCGAAGCTCTTGCTCCGGTGAACGCAGCCAACATGTCTTTGTTCAAATCCTTCGCCGCAAATTCTTCCGCACTCAAACACAGGGATGCCACCATGGCGTTGATGCAGGCCTCTCCGTACGTGGTATGTAAAAATTCTACACACGCCTGCGTGCCCACCCTCATTTCCCAATTCTTGGATTAGTCCTTGGCTGTTGCACACTTTATAGTAAGTATTAGGCGTTTGAACTTGTTTTAAGTTTGCTTTCCGAGAAACTATGGAAAATTTCAAGGCTTGTGAAAAGGTTGAGACTGGAGTGGTTTGCTGTGCGCTAGCTGTATGCTTTTTGTTTTTGTTTTATGTACTCTTTCCTCGCAAAAAAAAAAAGGAGCTTTGGAGTTTATAAATTGATTTTAGGTGCAAGTGATGAATGAGAGTTTCGCACACATCGGATGAGTTTTTAGTTTTTTAATTGTTTTCTGTTGCGGGAGTGCCGTGCTTGTTGTGAAAATGGGTGAGGATATTTGACAATGCAAGGAGTTCGGGCCACAATATTGTTATTTATACTGTATATGAATTTTCAATGGAATTCAAATTGATTTTGTTTTTGGTTCTTGATCTTGGAAGCCTAAAACAGCCTATAGCTTGTGGAATAGCTCGGTAAAATGTGATAGAGAGACAAGAATGTTATTTTGTTCGGTTAGAATTTTGAAGTTGTTCCTTTTATTTTGTATTTCAATCAGTTCAACTTTGTTATTTCGTTAAAGGAACCTTAAGAAGTGATCCGCACCATACTCAATGTCCCTGTCTTTCTTTCTTTTTTCCTTTTTTTTTTTTTTTACTTCTTCAAATAAAGTTTTTTTTTAAAAAAAAACCGTTTGTTCTTGCAGATTGTTGAATTGACAATAAGCAAGTTTTCCCTTTGGATAATGGAATAAGCAATCTGTTTAGTTCCGGACAGAGATAGGACCAATTTTGAGTTTTTTTGCTATATCTTTTACTCGAATTGATCATGGAAGTGGGATAGTAATCCTTTGCAAAAGTCATGTGTCCTACCACAACCTCTTCAATTTAGTTTCTGAGGTTCATGTCAATTTTTTTACATCTTATTGAAATCTAGCCTAAAGACCCGTTTAAATCTTTCAACTCTGACAGAAAGGAAATGAACGTCATTAAATTGCTTAGATACTGGGGTTATTATTTTTCTTCCATTGTTTGTTCTTTCTGAAGTGCTTGCGGAAGACATAGGTTTGGGTGAGAAGGGAAGTGTTACTTGAGGCCATTCCTTTGACATGTTAGTGCTGATTCAATTACTCATACTTGGGTTACTTCAGAATGAAACTTATGTTTGTTGGAGGTGCTGTTTCTACAATTTGGCGTGACTACATGTTGGATTGGATGCTAGGGTTGAAAATGAACCATTTGTAATTCAGGCTATTTAACAACTATTAGCTTCAGTATGCCATCTCCATCATTCATTTTTTGTTACCCAAAATTTCATTTTCGCCCACCATCTGGTATGCCCTTCATCAAGCCTTATGAAGCGATGTAATTGCTAATTAAACATGTGTTCCTCTCAATGAGGACTTGCTGGCTTTCATGTTGGCTTAGCAAATTTGCTTTAGACTTTGGGCTTTTCAACCTCCACGAAAAAATGTGCACAAAATCTACACTGGCCTTTGAAGTGTTCAGTTTTTGCAATTTTTCTTTCAACACCTATATTTAAAAATACAATGCAAGCTATAAACCAAAAGAAAAAGTTCTGAACGACTTTAAGTTATTTTAGTTTCTCAATATATAAATATTAGGTTTATGTTATGTTTAAATCCAACTAATGTGTTGGTAGTATTTTAAGTTGCAACTGACAAACTCTGTGCTGTATGTTCAGGTTTTGTCACAAAGAACTTGCTCATCTTTTAGGAAAACAAAATCCATTAGCTTACGTTATTTCAGAGGATGCCTTTCTGTCAAAGTCATTTCACTATTAAACCTGCAACACTACTCTACTTATTCTAAAGAGGAATTCTGTTCTTCCTCAAAGCGAAGATCTCGAGGACCCATGATGGCAGCAAAGAGAGCATCTGAAGGTGTATATTGCATTGATATTATTACTCAGAATACTTTTTTAAAAGATATGCTATGTGTCACACGATCTTCTATAGGGATTTTCCTGATATACTATTATTTCCCTTTTTAAGGGCAAACATGCAACCAGAGTTTCTGATTGTTTGCTGAGGTTGAGATTTCAGGGGCAAAGCAAGAAGATGGAAAGTACAAGCACACAGTTGATCTGCCAAACACAAAATTTGGCATGAGAGCTAATTCTTTGGTCAGGGAGCCTGAAATTCAGAAAATATGGGACAAGAATCAGGTGTATAAGAGGGTTGTGGATAGAAATAATGGGGTAAGTTCTTTAGTCTTCTTAGGGCTTTTTTGTTCTTTCAGCGTATTAGCTGACTTTTGGTTACTCTGTCAGGGAAATTTTGTACTTCATGATGGTCCTCCATATGCCAATGGTGATCTTCACATGGGACACGCACTAAATAAGATTTTGAAGGATATAATCAATCGTTATAAGGTGCTTTTCACTTCATAAAGTGAGAATTATATCTGTTACCCTTGAAAATTTACTTAATATTCATCTTCAATGCATAGTCTGAGACATGTACTAAAAACAATGAGTTCTTACACTTTTCTGTGGTAATGCACTGGCATTTATATGCATCGGTTCTAGAAGAAGAGTAGAGAAGTGACTCAACTTTACACCAACATGACCTGGGAATTGAATAGTTATTTTTTAATATTAAAAGAAAGAAAAAGGAAAAAAGAAAAAGGAAAAAGGAAAACTGCTTATGTGCTAGCCGTTATTGATATAGCTGCTCCAAAGAGGTTGGAGCACCCACTGGTATCCTCTGACTGGGAAGCCACCATCTGAGATTTTATTTAGGAGATTTGAGTATAAGTTGCTAGATCTCAAACGGAATGGCCTATCTAGCTTTCATTGCGGTTTGCAGCTTAGTGAAAATAGTTGACTCATTTGCAATCAAAGAGTTCAAAAATCTGATTTTTGCAAAGCTCTTAACAACTTCAACACATTTGCCTGAGTTTTGAATTTCTCGAAGCGATGTGCTTGAGGAGCCAAAAAATTGGTCATTTAAGTTTTTAACAGATTCTATTAGATCTTTTAATAATATGAAGTAATGCCTTTCTGTTGATGCTTCTTTATGTTTCTGGTCAATGTGGGTGTTAATTGAAATGGTTTAGAGAGAAACAAACTATTCAAACCCCCCAGCATTCCAAGCATAAGTGAAATGGGATCGGTAGAATTGGTAGTTTTTCAATGTTTTCTCTTTTCTTGATAATTGAACAATTTCTAAGTGTTTAATTGTACAGATTATTTTCACAAGTCAACTTTAGTGTGGTTTTGTTGTTTTGGTACTAATGTTATTTGTCTTCTGTCTCTTAATTTTTTAAGAAGAATTAAAGATGTGTCCCAGAATCTTCTTGACCATCATCAGCATTCTTGTTTTATCTTGAGAAAATTGTTGTTCAAGATGTTGGTTCAATACTTTTGTTCCATAGTATAACGAGTTAGGCAGGGATGTGCTCGTTTAGCATAATTATATTATCACATAGAAATAAAACAAAACAACTTTCATCTGGCAGATTTGGCCCCTATTTTCTTTTATTTTTGATGAACATCCAGAACTAAGCAAAACCAAATTAAGTTAATTCTTCTCACTTTTTCTTTTGTCTTGAGCAGCTTCTTCAAAACTACAAAGTTCATTATGTGCCTGGCTGGGATTGTCATGGGCTACCTATTGAGTTGAAAGGCAAGTGTGTCATGATTCTTGATTTTGTTCGTTTTGGCCTTTTGGCATCTGCTTCTGACTTGCTTATTTTAGCATGGTTGATTTCTTCAGTTTGAGATAAGGCCTGAACACGTCACCCTTCCATGATCTTAATAGTACACATATATTTTCTTCTCTTTTCCTGTTAATAATGCTATTTAGGTTGAGGGATCCAATCTTATGAACACTTTAAGTGGCATTATTTGAAAGAAATTATGTTACAACCTGCTAGTGTTTTTACATTCTTTGAACAGTAAAATCGAGACTGTGTTTAGAATATTTGTAAATAAAAATCTATATTAGTATTCTCTATCCAATAAATAGGAGAAACGACTGTACAATTTTGCTCTTGAACTCCAAAGATTCGGTGACACCCCCCCCCCCCCCCCCAAAAAAAAAAAAAAAAAAAGACAAATAAAAACCAATTAAAGAAAAGGACCTGGGGCTGAGTGTTGTCAACCTGTGCGGCCATGCAGGGAATGTCCCAGGCATGTGGCCTTGGCTGGGTAATGGCTGGATGCTAACCCAAGCACAGCTGCATGGTTGGATGTCCGGACAAAGCCATGTGTCTAGGTGGTGGCCTGACCACAGCCATGTCAATTAGCCCTAGACACTTTTTTCCCTTCTTTGCTTGAATTAGTATTTTTTTTTTTAAATTCGAATAAGGGGTATGCTAATGGAAGTATTCATTAATAACCATTCAAAGTGTGGATTTTGATTTCTTCATATTGAAAATTGGGTTCGCAATTGCTAAAACTGTGAAATAATGAGAAGGTTTTGACATAATCTTCATTTATGTTTATAAAGTATTGGATTGTGGAACATTATTTAATAAAGTTATTCCTTGACTACTGAAAAGTTTCAAAACTTTTAATTGAGTTGTAAATCTAGTCTTGGTTTGCTCTAAAATTCATCTTTACTTGTGAATATCTAGTAAAAGAATACCATAGCTGAGCTTTTATGCTGGGTCAAAGCAATTTTAGAACTACTTTTTTTTGGAACCTCAGGAAGAATTTTGAGAAATGTTTGAAAATTTTACTGTCACCTTCAAGTATTTCAGTTCTGCAGTCATTGGATCAAGAAGCTAGAAAGGATCTCACACCAATTAAGTTGAGGGCAAAGGCAGCTAAATTTGCCAAACAAACTGTTCAAAATCAGATGGCGTCATTTAAGGTCACATTCCCATTTTTTGTTTGAATTTTTTTCTTGTATTTTTGTCCATTTTATCATGTAAAAAAGGATCTTTTTTCTGTTGGGTATCTGTAATTTTTAAGAAGTAATATATCACCAAAATAGGTTGGCTTTTTCCATCCTTATGAAATGCTCATATTTGGTTTCAGTTAGATGAGGATCCTTTACTAGGGATACACCTGAATGTCAAGCATTTTTGTGTAATGTTTGCAGCGGTATGGGGTATGGGCAGACTGGAGTAATCCCTATCTAACTCTTGAGCCACAATATGAAGCTGCCCAGGTAATTGCTTCATCTTTGCTCTTGTTGATTTTGTTTTCCTTTGAAGTGCTTTTGGCACTCCTTATACTCTATCTCTTATGCTATAGAAGTTATGAACAAGGAGAACCATTTAGTATAGTCTAAAGCTACTTATGGAGACTGAAAATTCACTAATGTGATAAAGTTGACATCTAGCGGGGATGTCACATAGATGTTAACAAACTAATTGTCATCTTGATCCAGGAATGAAGCTTCCATAGTAGTTGATGCAGTTCTGGTTCTTAAACATCTTTCTGTCCATGCATGCAAATTAGGATTGGTACTAATTTTAGAGGATAATTTGTGGTTAGATATACAGCCATGAGTTCAGAAATTTGTGTACAAGTGAAGCTAAGTGCAATGTTGCTTCCATACATTAAGGGTACACTATTAATCAAGAAGATAGACATCAAAGGTGGTTGGAAAGCAAATTTTATGAAGAAAGAAAAAAATCCTCTTAGCTGTTTCGTGTTTGTTGCAATTTTCTGGGGAAGTGTGACCATAAATATGGTTGAGTCACTAATAGATTTTTCCATGTATGTTTTATAATCTGCTAGATTGAAGTGTTTGGCAAGATGGCCATTGAGGGGTATATTTATCGAGGCAGGAAACCAGTTCACTGGAGTCCTTCATCACGAACTGCACTTGCTGAGGCTGAGTTGGAGGTACTATAGTATGGATTTCTTTTTCTCACTCATTAAACCTCATAGAGAACATGTTATAAAAACTTAATTTCCTATATGGAGGAACTTTTGGCTAAAATTGATTTTTTTTAGTATTTGATGATAATTCAAATGACTCTAATGTTGTTCTGTTAACATTCTAGACGATGATTTCATAAATCCCAGGCGTGGATCTTTTTTCCTTTGATGGGTCCACTATTTGGTTACCATTTGTTATGCGTGACCAAAAACTTAAGAGTAATGCGATCCACGATCAACCTTAGATATCTTGTCACTGGCTTATAGTGTCCTGCAGGATGGAGATGATTCTTATTTGTTAATTAACCAGAAACTTCTATGCAGTATCCTGAAGGGCATGTCTCTAGAAGCATATATGCTGTTTTCAGATTAGTGAATGCCCCTCCAAGTTCAAGTGGTTTACTAGGAGAATTTTTCCCAGACTTATGCTTGGCAATATGGACTACAACTCCTTGGACTATTCCAGCCAATGCGGGTGAGTTTCCATTATGCTTCATTTAGGATAATGGTAGTGAACATTTTACTAACACTGGTGAGAATTATTACATCATCTATTTAAAGTTGCACTCTTATGTATATTGAGAAAACACTTTTAAGTGTCTTCTGGTTGTAATATATATTTCGCCTCCTATGGCTTTAACTCGACCCTTGAGAAACTTTACCTTTCTGATGATTAAATGAATTCTTTCCATTTTTTCTAAGTAAAAATACAGAAGCTCAAAATGTAATTATTATACTTCAAGTCATTGAAGTGGTGAATTCCCTTTTTCCTCTTTCATATTATCAGTGAGAATGCATATATTTGCAAAACAAAGTGAAGGTTTGGTTGTGGAAGACTTAAGAGAGGAGGAAAGCATTGTCATGCAACCTGATTCAAGCTTGTATTGTTGTTTTCAATTTCAGTTTAAAACTCAAGAATAAATAATCTTGTTTTCATTGTTCTTTCTATCATGAAGTTAATGATAATGTATGGCATGTTTTCAAGCGAGTAGATGGCAAGGGAAATTCTCGTGCCTTAGAGTTAGAAGTTTCTTCTCATACATTTATGTCCCTTTGAGTATAAAATGTCTCTGAATGTTCGTCTTTAGACGATGCTTTATCATATTAGTAGCAACATCATCATAGGAGAAAAACTGTCTACCTACTGTTAAAATGCAGAGATTATTTCTCTCTCTCCCACCCCCTCCTTTCTTTTCCTTATGCATGCACACTTGCCTTGATATAAACCTCTGCAACTGGGTATGAAGTGACATTTTTCATTTTTCACTGTTATCAAATGAGCAGCGGTTGCGGTGAATGCCAAACTTCAATACGCCATAGTTGAAGTACAGTCACTCTCAGGAGATGTTTCTTTACCTGCTGGAAATAAAAAGCGAAAGCTTGGGAATATCCTTAAGGAATCAAAGAAGCCTTTTCTCATTGTAGCCTCAGATCTTGTGCCGACGATAGAAGCAAAATGGGGAGTGAAGCTTTCCATTAGAAAACTACTCTCAGGGTCTGATCTTGAAAACTGCAGGTATGAATGAAATCAGAAACCTGAAATTGATCGATGCCTATGTTGTCTAACTATTCATTTATTTTTTTATGGGAATGAGAGAGCTTATTGCACTTACTAACTTGTTTGTGTAACTTCTTGTGTTAGCGAAAGGCATTTTTCTATTCTGTATGCTTAACTAGTGCACGGTGTTTAATGTTGGTTTTAGGTACATCCATCCAATGGATAACAGAGAACGTCCTGTTGTCATTGGAGGAGATTATATTACAACAGAGTCAGGAACTGGACTGGTCCATACTGCTCCTGGACATGGTCAGGAGGATTATGTGACGGGCCTTAAGTATGGGCTGCCTGTACTTTCACCTGTAGATGATGAAGGAAAGTTTACTGAAGAAGCTGGACAGTTTAGTGGGCTTGATGTGCTTGGGGATGGTAATGCTGCTGTCACGAAATACTTGGATGAGCATTTATCAATCGTCATGGAAGAATCGTATGGTATGCTGTCTTTTCATCAGATCAGTTAAATCCCATGCTGTTTTCTCCTGACCATGAAAGAGTGTGCAGAACATAAGTATTAATTGAATACCACATTCTTGTGTACAGAACATAAGTATCCATATGATTGGCGAACCAAAAAGCCTACAATATTTCGGGCAACAGAGCAGTGGTTTGCATCAGTGGAAGGGTTTCGTGAGGCTGCTATGAATGCAATTGGTGATGTAAAATGGGTTCCTCCGCAGGTAATAGTGTTAGACAAAGATGCATTCTAGCCTTTGATGTCTGTCTTTTTCTAAACATTTGATTAAGGTTTGTGCAGCCTAAGGGGCATTCTTAACTAATTCATGCTTCTGTTTCCTTGTTCTTCACAGAGTTGTGGTTGTGATGCATCTTTTTTTCTTTCCATTTCGCAGCAGCAATGTTCTCCCTTTTTCTTTCTTTTCTTTTTAGTTGTTGTTGTTGGGGGGTGGGGAAGGGAGGGTTATAGCCATAGAACTAGATTGATGAACTTAAAAGTTTTGATTCCCCAGGAATCATGCCGGCAATATGAAAACACTGTATATACCCTTATTTACTCACTACCTCTTACAACAAAGAAAGAAATTACTTTTGGAGAAAATATTACAATCTCGTCCTATTAATGTCATCTTCCTTGGTGTTAACTAACTAGCCAGATCTACAATGCACTTGTGCCTTGCAAAGGGGCAGAGATTCTACCCTTTAGTCCTTATAATTTCTGAAGGCACGTAATCCACCTTGAATTGGCATCATCACCATTCTCTGATTTATCTTTTACTCTGATAATTTGGAGGCGAAACAGAGTAGAAGTGAGACAATTTATAAGAGAATGAATATGAGGTCAGTTAGGCATGTGTGGTTAACTCAGGTTCACGGCATTTAGTTTGGGTAGATGATTTAGATGGAGAACACGATTCTCTTGTAACAGACTTGGTATTGGCTTGTCTCATGCCATCTGGGGCACTTATTGACCTGAGGTGTTGCTTGTTGTTTTTTGGAGGATCATTTTCAGAGTTCAGTGCAATGGTTCTTTTTAAGTTTTTGCAACTTGTCTGCTTTTCTTGATTGAAATAATGGAGGTATTGATGCTTACCTTTCATGAATACAGAAGTTCATTTTAAGGCTTTTGGACTCATGTAAATATTTGGATGCACTTGTCATATTTGTTTTTGATATGTTTTAGATGTTTGGATGCACTTTTCATATTTGTTTTTGATATGGCTTAGATGTTTGGATATACTTGTCATATTTTGTTGTTATGGGAGGGTGTCTTACTTCTTTTTTTTTTTTCTTTCTGTTTTTGGCATATGATTGATGATTGTTCAGTCAGAAAACAGAATTTCTACAATGACTTCTAGCCGCTCTGATTGGTGTATATCGCGACAAAGGTCATGGGGTGTGCCCATTCCAGTCTTTTATCATATGCAGTCAAAGGAACCTCTTATGAATGAAGAGACTATCAATCATATCAAGAGTGAGAGCTCTTTAGCACATTGATTGCTTTCTCCTTTTTCTGTTAATTATACTCTCAATGGTGTAGGTGTTATTCTGTTCTGAGTCCAAGCAGCAAGTGATAAATTTTTGCGCTCATATGAATTTAGCTGGTCCCAGTACCTCTTAAAGGGCTGTGTCTACTACTAATGAATTCTTAGGTTCTTTCATTTTTTTGGCAGCTATAATAGCCCAAAAGGGTAGTGATGCATGGTGGTACATGACAGTGAAGGATCTTCTCCCTGAGAAATATCATGAAAAAGCGTCAGAATATGAGAAGGGAATGGATACTATGGATGTATGGTTTGATTCAGGTATTACAATACTGAAATTTCAAAAATATTTGAACCCTATCTTCTTATTTCTTTGTTCTCAAGGAAATAAATATGTTTGGAGCTGCTTGGTGGCATTACTGCCAGTTTATGTTCTCACCTGTGTGAGGATGACTGTAAAGTGGGTATTCTTTCAAGTGACACAATCATACCTCAGCATTCATTGTTCATGATGTCTCAGGTTGTACCGAATGGCCAAAGCTCATTTATCTGTCTTGTGGTTGGTTTTACTGAATTTGTGTTTGGTTGAAGTAGTTGTGAATGTTCATGACTACCACTTTATGTTCTCACCTGTATAAGGATGATGTTTATGGATCTGTTGTTGTACCCAATAGCTAATTGGATTTATCTATCTTGTGGTTGGTTTCTACTGGAGTTTGTTGAGTTGAAGGAGCATTGTGAAATGTTCAATTATTAAGAAGTTATTCTGTCTTAATTTGTCAATGTTCAGCAGTTGTGTGCTATTCCAGAGTTCTCTTTAGTTACAGCGGTGGCTCATAAGCATTACACACATCACTGGAACTGTCAATTGCCTGTTGACTTGGAAACTGTTCTGGAATCATAATCACAAACTATGGTTATAAATAGATGCTTTCTGTTTGGAAATGGTCCTTTCAGGTTTAACCCATTATCTTTAAGATATCAATGTTGACAGAAATCCTACATGAGGTAAATTCTTCAGCCACTTAGTGTGCTTTAAACTGAAATATTATGCTACCCTTATAATTTGTTGGAAATAATTGTGTGGGGTGTTGGACAAGCTTGGGTGACACTGGACAAAGCAATGTGCTCAAGCACTGAATTCTCACTACTTCTGCATTACTTTGTCAGATTGCTTCTGAATTTCTACCTGTTGCATCTTTCATACGTACAACATATGTTATTGAATTTTATCTGCATGCACAAGCAGACTTGTAGTAGCTTCTGAATTCTGCAACTGCTGTTTGAACATGGTTTCTGATTTTGTCTCCTATGTTCCATCACAAGGACCCTGTTTTTCTTTAGCTTCTTACTTTATTTTTCAGGCTCTTCTTGGGCTGCAGTATTGGGTAAAAGAAATGGCCTCAGTTTTCCTGCAGACTTGTACCTTGAAGGTACTGATCAGCATCGTGGGTGGTTCCAAAGTTCTTTGTTAACTAGTATTGCTACGAAAGGTAACGAGCATCTGAGAAGTTTTGATAATTTTAAACTGATTTTTCTTTTATTTATTTTTTGTTATCATTTTTTGTTCGGTTCATCTTTGCATCATGCAATAACTTACTCTTCTCAATTGCAAAAGTTAACATTTCAGGCCTTGAAGCCTTGAATTCCTGAAAAATTATGTTCTACCTGAACAGATTTCGCATGTGATTGTGAGAAATTTAGATGCAAGTTATATGATCTTTTGAAAAGTAGATAAATCGTGCAACCTTAACTTTTTGATTAATATGATTTTGGTTCTTAAGCCCAAGCAAGCTATCATCACTTTAAATGCTTATATCAGTCAATCTAAGAATCACAGGATTAGTAAATATGATATTTGTTGAATAGTGACAAACAGTACATTACTGCTCAGTCTGTTGCACAATTTCAATTGTAGTAATTTGGGAATCCAAATGACCCTTCTGAGTGTAGTTCATCCTACCCGTGATTTTCTCATTTTTTGGTGGATACCAAAAACCATAGGGAAACTTGCAGTTCCCTGACTAATGATTTTGGACACTGGAATGCTGGTTTTTACGTTTTCATGGTAGTGTGCATTACTGTTGTCACATTTTACCCAACTGATTATTTGACATCAAACATCTGCATGTTGAAACTAGCAACAGACTATATGATGATGCACATTTCTATGATACAGGAAAGGCTCCATATGATAGTGTTATAACGCATGGTTTTGTACTGGATG
Source organism: Casuarina equisetifolia (assembly GCA_028551475.1). Classification (NCBI taxonomy): domain Eukaryota; kingdom Viridiplantae; phylum Streptophyta; class Magnoliopsida; order Fagales; family Casuarinaceae; genus Casuarina; species Casuarina equisetifolia. The sequence goes on from CM052362.1 coordinate 17,096,542, forward strand.
AGAAGGGTTTAAAGATGAGTAAATCTTTGGGTAATGTTGTGGATCCACATGCTGTGATCGAAGGTGGAAATACAAAGGTCAATCACCTATAGATTCAAATCAAGGACCTTTGCTAACTCCACATCATCCCTTATCCACTTGAGCAAAGGTGTGATGGCTTTTAGATGCTTAATTTTTTTGTTTCCGTTGGCAGGAAGCACCTGGCTATGGAGCTGATGTCCTGCGACTCTGGGTTTCTAGTGTCGATTATACAGGTGATGTAATGATTGGCCCTCAAGTCCTCCGTCAAATGTCTGACATATATAGGAAGCTCCGTGGAACACTGAGATACCTTTTAGGGAATCTTCATGACTGGAGGGTATGACCAACTTGACGATCAGATCTTCCGCAATAATTTTATTTGTTTCCACATTCCTATAGTCTTCCACTGTTCATCATATTTACCTCTCCCTTCTCTTGATAGAAGCTTGTGATGCATTAGTCAATTTGTCTCACTTATAAATTTAATTTTAAGTGTGATATTCTTACTTTATTCTCTTATGCTGTTCAATCTCTATTTTTGCTTCTTTTGCTTAATATGGGACTTTCTACATTGCCAGGCTGATCATGCCATTCCCTACCAAAATCTTCCCAGGATTGATCAGCATGCGCTATTTCAGCTTGAAAATTTTACAATGAACATTAGAGTGAGCTATGAAAAGTATCAATTCTTTAAAATATTTCAGGTAAATATCTCTGATCTTATTTGATTTATTTCTTTAAAATACTTGGATCTTCATGCTCTATTAGGTGTTTAACATTCAAAAGTATCGTTATTGTATCAAAGTTGGCAATTATCAATGTTAGTCTAGGAGTGCTAGATTTGATAAGACATATATGGATATACACATATATAGATTGGTATTGCATGGATTAAGTGAAAAAGGAAAAAGGGGTTAAAAAAAAAAAAAAGATAAAAAGAAACTATGTCATTGCATTGAAGAAAGAATGGAAGTTTTTTATCAAACCAAGTGGTTTATAGCATATCGAATTTTTTTCTGGGTTAATTGCAATTATCCTCCCTAGTATAAGGTCATTTATAATGTTCTCCCTAGAGTATTAAGTTTTTAAAATCAACACCCTAATTTAGTTGGGGTACTTGTCCACTTAACCATCTAAATAAGTATCAGAATTAACAGATTAATGAAGTGAAATGAAAATTACAGATTAAAATGCATTAGGATGTTAGTTTTGCAGATTCATGCATCCCACTTGCCCATCAATCTATTAATCTTAAAAGCTTGGACAATGCCACGGGCAAGACAAGTGGAGTGAGGGCGTTAATTGAAAAAATTCCTTAGTTTAAAGAACGTTGCAAATGACTCTTGTCACTCTCTATCACTAAGTATGATAATTGAATCTAACCAATTTTTTTCTAATAAACAAGTAAAACTGGCATTGTCATTTGAATGGGAATAACCCAGGCTAATGCAAAAGCTGCAGTTTGATGGCTTATTTCTTGATTTCGGTACATTTACAAGAAGAGAGTGTAAGATAGATAATTTCGCTTTGAAGGGACAACAAAATCATTTTTCGGAGCATAGAAACTGCACTAGGCAGGCTTAATTTGCAAGACACTCGCACTCTAGAAATGCTTGAAATTGTTGGTCCCTCATTAACAATTGATACTTAATTTTGACTTTTCATGTGGACCTGCTTTATTTTAGAAGAAAACACCTCAATCTACTCTTGATTTGCTTATTCTGTGGAGTTCTGAATGAAGGTGTTCTGTTCTGATTTTCAGATCATACAACGATTTGTCATTGTTGACCTGTCAAATTTCTATTTCGATGTTGCAAAAGATCGACTTTATGTTGGGTAATACATCTCATACCCTTTATTATCTACGAGGGCACTGCATTGCACATCTTCTTAGACTGGAAATGTACATTACATGCACTCATTATTCATGCGAACTTCTATGTTTCTCCAAAATATAGACTCTATATAGTGACGCATGTCAAATTCTATTATCATATGATCCCATTATTGCTTATCTGTCAGATATGGCATAAGATATTTCCATAAAGTTCCTAGTTTTGGCGTCAATGCTCTATAGTTTTACCTGTATATTATTCCCAAAAAAAATATTCAGACTCCAATTCTTCAAGAATGTAGTAGCTTCTGCTATTTTTCTACAGTTTTTTCATTGGCACATGTTGGTTATTTAATTGAATTCTTAAAACCAGTTATTCATATGTTGGAAATAAAGTGAAATTTTTGGATTTGTCCACTTTGTTGAAACTTTAGATATGATTATCGCAAAGAATTTGCCAAACTTGGTAGGAGTTTTCTGTCAGACGCTTTTTTGTCGCTTAATTTATTGGACCTCAAAGAACTTTGAAAACTCTTTTGAGGAGTTCCATGCTGACTCATTGGACTGAGTGCATTACATTGATCAGGGTTTCTCGTGCAAATACAAGTTTCTTTGCTTTAAATTATTAATTTTGTCAAACCTCATCCTGCTGAATTGTCTGTCTAGATTATAACTATTAAAAAATGTAGCCTTACATTGCTCTCCTTGATGCTTATACTACCATGGTGCAAGACTCATGCTAAATGCCTTCTCATTTTTTATCTCTGCACGGGAGTCCTGCTTATTCATTCACCAGTCGAGCATATGTTGCAAATTTTTAGTCAAATCGTTTTTGCAATATGTGATGCTATGAATTACGAAATATGAGCTTCTGATGCTTTACATTAGTGCCCAAAGTAGGTGTAGCAAAAGCATTTCCCTAAAAATTGGTAAATTTTCAGGGGCACAACAAGTTTTACAAGGAGAAGCTGTCAAACAGTTCTCGCATCACATTTACTTTCCATAGTGAGAGTGATTGCTCCAATATTGCCCCATTTGGCTGAGGATGTATGGCAAAACCTTCCTTTTCATTATACCATGGAAGACGGATCTATTGCAGAATTTGTTTTTGAAGCAAGATGGCCTAACCTGAATGAAACATGGCTTGCTTTTCCTACAGAAGAAACTGACTTCTGGGCAAAAGTTCTCGAGGTAATACTGTACTCTTTCAATGCTAAGAAACTTACCTAATTGAGGATTTGTATATCATGTACGTATGTTTTCATATCAATAATGGATTGTTTTGCTTGATAACAAAAGGATCTCATAAAGGTTTTTAGACGAAAATTCTTTCACTATTGACAGCAAACTGAACTGACTTTTTAACTTTTGTTTGCATGAAACTGTTGAACATCTTTTTCTCTTCAAATTCTATTTTGCGAAAATTAACAACAGTTGAAGAAGTACTTGCAATATAGCTTTATTCTTGAACATAATAAGAGTCCTTTGGAAGTTTTGTTGCTCATAAAGAGTCATCTGAAAATATTTTTTGGTGATATTTTGTTGGATTATGAAGTTCAGATGCGTTTTGATTCTTTTACATGCCAGAGGTAGTGATACACCTTACTACTATGTAGAATTTAATTTTCCATTTGACCTCTGAATTCACAGTCGTCATGTGAGTAACTTTCAATTTCCTATCTTCTGATTGTATCCCACTTAAAATATAACGTTAGAAGTTGATTTTGTTAGAACCGGGAGAGCATTAATGATATCATTCTGCAATCTACTTGTTTCTAATATGGAACAATTTGACCAGCTGAGAACTGAGGTGAATAAAGTCTTAGAGATTGCTCGCAGTGAGAAATTGATTGGTTCCAGTTTAGATGCAAAGGTTTATCTCCAGACTTCCGATGGCAGCCTGGCATCTAGATTGCATGAGATGTGTGCGGCAGACAATGATGCAGACACATTGCACCGCATATTTATAACATCTCAGGTGTGTTGAGTTTTATGTTACTTGCGTCTACTTATTCCTGAACAACTCTGTTTAATTATCAAGAGGAAGGTTGTTTGTTGCTTTTATCTCGTTTTTGTTGGGGAAGACAATGATGTATTGCAGCAAGGACCTTTTTTATGCCAGAAACCAAAGCTTATCAGGATATAGCTCGTAACATAGATAACTCAGTAGTTCAATTAAATAGCCCGAGTAAATCTGTCTTGGCTATGTCTGAAAATTCCTACGCTATGGAGAGTCAGTAACTTTGCTAGTTTGTATGGCCTTTATAGTAAAAAAACTGGGTTTCCATATTTATGGTAGTTTATGGCCGGCCCTGATGGTAGTTACTTGGTAGTTTATGTTTCGGAGATTCCTTCCTTACTCTATGGTGAGCAAGAAGATATCATTCTCCCTATCTACGTTGTATCTTATGAAAATTTAGGTGCTTGAACCGCATAACATGTACTCTTCCTATCTTCTTATTTGGTAATGTCCAGGCGGAGGTTCTTCCCTCTCTAGAGAATGAACTGAGTTCGCGCATACCATTCAGTGGAGAGTGTCTTATTCAAGGACAAAGCAAGGTATGGATTGGTGTGTCTCGGGCCGAGGGATCTAAATGTGAAAGATGCTGGAACTATTCACCCCAAGTTGGTTCCTTTCTGGAGCACCCTACTCTTTGCAGGCGCTGCTATAATGTGGTCGATGTTCAACCACTTCCAGCAGTAGCAGTCACAAGCTGAGCTTTGCAGGGCTGCAAAATCTTCAATCTAGCTAACAATGGCTTTGACTTGTCCAATCCAAATGGTAGGGCTAAGTTGTAAGTACTCTAATTTAATTTATGTTTGATTTATCTGATTCGACCAGAATACATTATTTTCTGGAAGGGTTGCGCCAGGCGCAATAGGGGTGCACCAGAACCGCCAGTGAGAATCCAGTTTTGGTACGACTGAACTAAAAGATTCGACACTCGTTGGACATCAGACTCGTTTTTGTATAATATTCTTCATAAATATGCAGATTTTTTGTAGCTGTCGATAATTAAAAAAAAAAAAAAAAAAAAACGAGTTATGGGCACAAATGAGTGATACTCTTTCATGATTGTCATCTTCCGAATTGCATAGGAGGCTGTTTACATTCAGTTAATTTGGGGTTATTATTATAATTATTTTGATTCTCCTTAATGTAAAAGTAAGGGGATAATCTACGGTTATATTGTCAACGAGCCGGTATTTGTCACATGAATAATTATAATAATTATTATTATTATTACTAGCAATGTAGACACTTTCGTTGTTACTAGCAAAGCCCACGACGAAACATTAAACGTGGTTGATACACTGTAGATGTCAAGACAAATTTGCCGAAGTTGAAGGGCCACGGCCCACAATGGAAGATGGCCCGCTGGCCACCGTGCCAAGTGAGTCATGTATTTCAGGGCTGTAGTACTATATACATACTAACCGACTGAAGATTGATTCACCAGGGCGTACTATACAGGCCTCACTCGGCTCAACCAAAAACCCATGACAAATTTGTAAAGAGCTCAGATTTTGGACAAAAAGTTTTGTTACCTGGATGGTTAAATAGTGAGGACTAGTACAGAATCTACTGCACAACCACACAAATAATAAGCAGTTGAAACATGTCATCATAATTTACAGGATCAGGCCTAAATGCGGGGAGGGGAGTAGCTTACAAGTAAACTTGGGCTGAGCCCTATCCCTAGCACTGCTTGGGAAACAGGTTTATGTTACAGACAGATGAGCCCGTAAGAAATGTTCCTCGGGCATCTCCAAATTTAAATATTTCCCATTATTGAATTGAGCTGAGCGTCAGAATTTGGTGATTGTTGCTGCATTAACTCAGATTCTTCTAAGTCTTGCGACTGAATTGGTAACTCCTGTCACAAAAAAAAAGTCACTCCTTTTCTGACGCTAAGAACATCAAAATCTGCATCAAATGACAAACGAACGCAGGAAAAATGCTATGAAAGATTTTGCCCCATGCACCCCAGGTGATGCCAATAGGAATGCCTAGGAAATAACTCCAAACGAAACATTGGTGTTTGTTCTTTTTCTTAACTTAACAATACCACTACAGGCCAAAACTATTTGCAGGAAATTTATTGACCGCTCACCAATTCTCTTTTTCCCTTTAACGCATCATAAAAAACTTATAATATATTCTACATTTGTAGGGAGACTAAGTGAAAGCAGGGAAACCAAGGGGAAAGAAAACTCTTTATATGGATCTGGGGACACAGAATAAACACCAACAATGTTGATGTGCTTAGCCAAGAAGGCAGCTCTTCTAGTTGTGAGAACAGCATGTATAGAATGTGACCTTGAGGGTTCAAAACCCACATATGCAAAGCATAACCTACCACTAAAAACGATGATCCTTGCATTATGATAGCTTGCCCCTGTTTCCAAGAAGGCAGCTCTTCTAGTTGTGAGAACAGCATGTATAGAATGTGACCTTGAGGGTTCAAAACCCACATATGCAAAGCATAACCTACCACTAAAAACGATGATCCTTGCATTATGATAGCTTGCCCCCGAAACAGGGAGAATTTGCTTGTTCTGCCCATCTCTCTCAACCCTCTCCCTCTGCCTCACAACGTGGTAGAACAAAAAATGCTTTTTTTTCCAAGGAACCTTTTCAATTTGTCTCATTTTCAACATATAGTATCAATCTAGCTTTTTGATAAGCAGTTATTAAAGTAGTAAACAAACGTTGGAGTGACATGTTGGTCTCGTGAGATGGTAAAAAAGAGATGACAAATAAACTAAATAGGAGCAAGGAATTCCTGAATCACTAATAATCCCTGCCCAGGTGGAAGTTTCAACTCTTAGGCTTCTGACTAGGAACCATTTATTTAGACGATAGAAATGAGATGACAGGGTTAGTCGCTACCTGTGTGCTTATTAGTTGATGTTGTTGCTGATCTTGGGCTAATGGATACACTTGTGGCTGAGACATTCTGTAGTAGGGCTCCTTGAGATCAAGTTTGCATGATGATGTCTGAAGTATTCCTCCTTGTTCAGCACCAGGCCCCCACATTTTAGCTGGTGAACTTGAACTTGTTAAAAACCCAAAGAGACAAATCCATAGATATAAGAACAAAAGAGAAGATAGAAACCAACTTGATAGTGTCAGATGTATTGTATAACTCTGAGCATTGTGTGCAATCATATGGAGATGGCCAGTGATTTCTTGTCCCGCCATGACATAAATTGGTTGAGAGAGAACGCAACGCAATTGGTACCAGTGTGTTGTTGGTGCACCAGGGGCAGTGGTAAGCCACCTTTGTACAGTACTGTAGATCAAAGCAAGTTGAGAAAACCAGAAAGATTGAACAGACAGAACCCACGTATTCGCATGCTAAAGAAGATATTGAAAGGATGCAGGACTCTCCAAACGCAAAACTAGAAAAAACTAATCAAAATCAGTAGATTACCTCCCACTAAAAAGTACATCGAACCAGCAAGCCAGCCCATGGACTCTAGTCCCAACAGAGGAGATAAATCTCAATGGAATATTGATTTCATATAACTCCTCCTCCTGTAGGAAGAAATTAAGACAACGTGGTGATGACTTTATGCTAACTTATCAAAACATCAAAAGCAATCAACTGATGTTGAAGAATTGAGAGATTCACTAAGAGAAGACAAGCACAAAGACAGAAATTGAGGAGTATATTATGCATTGCATTGTCCAAAAAGAGAAAAATTTCTAAATGCTGTCAAACCCTACTTTCTCTGAAATACATAACTGAAATAGGCACACCAACTGACACCTGAATGGCTGAATACAGATTTCACGCAAAAATAATTCTGATAGTTCCTTCTTAGAGAAAAAGTAAAAGAGCAAAGTATTCCAACAAGTATGAAAGGGATTAGAGATGCAAAATGAGAGATATCTAGCCAACAAAAAGCACAAGATCCTCTAAGAAGTTAACTCATACCTTGGCTTTCATAAAGTCTAGCACATGAACCATTGGAGGAGCCACTAATAATCTGGGATCAAAAGCATCTACAACGGGCTGTGCAAAGAGGAAACAGAAAAACCTCAAATACAAAACATCAGCAGAATGCAGTAAATAGCTACAACATCACAGTGTAATATTACCACTGCAACAAACAATGGAATACAAAAACGTGCACATGAAAACCCAAACAGATACCCCTAGCATTTGCATATATTGATTCTTACTCACAAACTATATAAGAAGGTCAGACAGTCCTCTACTCTCTTGATTGCACTGAGCTTATCAAGTGCTTTAGGGCTAATACTGAATCATTATTTGAAGTCCTGATACTTTTTAACGTCCCAAAGAATGAAGAAACAAGCCAGCAGTTTGACAAACACTTCAGAATGTAGAGAAAAGGTCTCAATACAAGGAAATCCAAAATAGCAACCTAGATAAAACTATGCTTTAAGTTCCTAAAAGAAACAAGTAAAGATCCAAGAAACCCTTAGGTGCCCAAAAATTCTCCTCACACATACTGATTATAGCTTACATACCGTGAGATAGTGCATAGTATCAATCAGAATTCAGTTCCCAATGTTTAAAGACAGACAAAAAGTTTGTAACAGGCAAGCCAATAAGGAAATAGAACTTTTAGATTGATGGACCTGAGAAAAGTATCCCTGAAATGCAGATCCATATAAGGATGTCAAATCAACACCGTAATAATTTTGTTGCTGCCAAAAGAGGGCCTGTAGTGGGTGAAAAGACACTAATACATTAGACTTTCTCAAATGATGAATCATAGAAAGGACCACAAAAGATAAATACAATTTAATATGATCATTGTTGAAAATAGACAAAAATGAAAAATTGAATACAGTTCCAATACCATGCAAACAAGAGATTGCAATTCAATATCACTAGGCAATACGAAGTTGGGATCATCATGATTTTACAATCGAAGTTTGAACACAGAGGACATAAGAACTGTGCTAGGAATTTGCTAAATGGTGCTTTGAAACTTCATGCTTTTTAGGCTAACATGCCAACCCTTTTTTAAGTTTTGGTGATAATTAATAATTCATTTGGGACAGCACAAAAAGGACGTGGAACCTATTAGGAAAGTCCCTGTAGGAAAAGCTAAATCAATTTCACATTTCCTGGCTGCTAATTCTGAGTATTCAACCATAGCATGCTTGAAGTACACGGGAAATAGTAATGATAATTATAGAAGATACTTGAGAGAATCCACTATACGCACCTTATTTGCAATTTCAATAAACAAATATTCATCACTGAAAGGTGCCATGTGTATCCTACATGAGTAATCAATCTAAAATCATCAGAATGAAGAAGTAACAGATGTAAATTAGACAAAAGCATCAGAACGAAGAAGTAACAGATGTAAATTAAACATGAGAAGACATGAATAGGTTCGCATAAACCAACAACATAGTTAGAAAATAACCAAGCTATCCATTGGATTCATTAACAAACATATGAAAATACAGAGGAGATAGGAATACACGAGGCATGCACTAGATGGTGCTGCCATCGTCATGAAGCTCACATCAGAATCAAGAATTGAATTGTGGAATGTTCCAAGAGGATCCATAGAAGCATCAATAATAGGATTCATAGAAATATCAACTAAATAAAACTTCACACAGACAGCATATTCACTCTTTCCAAATTAGGAAAGTTATTTTGAAAGCTTGAGGAGAACAAAGACAACTTAGGCAGTCATGACAACACGCAGCAATTAAGCCATGCAGACGACAGAGGAAGAGAAGGCATTTCAAGGGTCAGATTTACCTCCCAACAGAAGGAAACATTTTCCCATTTGGGACAAGAAATCGATCTCTTGCGATCACATAGGACTCTAACATTCTTTCATTAATCAATAACGTTCCTGTTAGCATACAAATGAAAGTTTCAAATTAGACAAGCATTCTCCCAGAAATAATCTTGAACATTTGGTGCCAATTCTACTGCAAAATAAGTTTCATTATAACCTTACCCATTGGCTCTGAGATCAGAATATCCGCCTTCTCAGGCAGCTCTACTTCCTCAACTTTACCTTTGACTACCTACAATAGAACAACATAGTGCCATTTATTCCGTAAGATGCCTGACCATGATAACACTGGCCAAGAGTTAAAAGTGACAAGATTAAAACTCTTACAGTAATCCGTTGACTCAGCTGTGGGTTCCCAGCAATAAGCTTTCGTGCATATTCTGCCATTTCAGATGCTTCCACAGCATAAACATGCTTTGCGCCAGCCTTGTCAGTGTAGAAAAGAGATACAAGATTAACCAAAGGATATCACACTACAAGTATCCACACAAAAGAGAGAAACATCCATACATCATTATCTATCATTGGACAAACTTGATTGGCCAAAAAGCTGATTTTACCTGAGCAGCAAATAATGATAAGATACCACTACCAGCACCGACATCAACAACTATACGACCAATAAAATCTGAACGGTTCTCAATAACAGCAGCATAATAGGTTCCTGCAACATATATCATTAATACATATGATTGAGGTTTCCAGCAGGCAAAACATTCCTGAGACACTCAAGTAGAGGCCGATCGTTGAAATTATCTCAATGAATGAGTTTAAACACAAATAAATATCTCAGATAGAAATTCAAAAGCAAACATAACATAAGATCACCAAGAGAGCCAAATCATAGCTTGGTAATGTAACCTGTTCTCACATAATCCTGTAACATATTCTGCTGGTGCAACAGCTGTCCATAATAATGGAAATACATTTTAGCAGAAGATGGCTCTATTTTATCGTCAAACTTGCTTCTAGCATCTGAAACCGTTCCATTTGCTAATTGTTTTCCTGAATAAAGGAATTAAAGACAAAAAGAAAAAAGAAAAAAAATTAAGTGGACAGGCATATAGCAAACAACTTCATAAAGCAAGTAGAACTCAGACAAAAATACAGCTACTACAAGTATATTGGTTTATTAATCCCTTCCCTACATTGTCATACATGACCTGGGATACAGTAGACAATAACACATTCTGCCTCTCACAACCATCAGGCTCACAACTTTACATATATCAAGGCAACACATGCACAGCTAGAGGGTTGTAAATTACATCAGTAGATTCAACCTGACAACATCCATTTTAGCTATTCCCACAACATTATTATTAAATTCCTTTTTTCAAACATGCTTTCTCCAGATGTTGTTGCCCTCACCAAATTCAGATGTTCGATGTCCTCCCATTTCCAGAATAACCAACAGATGGGGCAGGCCTGTTACTTATGTGGCCCAGAAGGCAAATTGCAACACACAAAATATTGATAGATGCATTTAGTTTTCCCATATCTCACAAAAGTATATATGATAACCGTTCTCCAAGCTATTTTCAACAGAAAGACAAAGCAATAGGCAAAAATATAATATCAAACTTAGGATTTTGCAAGCTCCTTTAGTTTTCTTTATTTTTTAACCAGTAAATCAGTTATTCATTCATTTCAAACCAAAAGAAAGAAAGGGGAGGGCGCGGGAGCAAATTTCCAAACAAGCACCTTGAAGAGCTTCTTTTCTCCTTTGCTCAAATGTACAATGGAAGGCCTTGCTCTCCTCCTCGTTTCTAAATTGGATGGTGACTCCCCTTGAATATGATGTCTGCTTTAAAAGTAATTTCACATTCACAACGCTTCAACAATCTTACATAACAAGGATATCAAATGTGAATATAAAGATGAATTTGCACATTCAGAAAATAAAATGCACCAGAAATTTGCTGATTATGTTGCAATTTTCCAAGTAAGAGTTCCAAATAAATTAAGATACCCATCTGCACACAAGGATTCTAATGCACTACATTCAAAATCATATATATATATATATATATATATAACCTTCAAGAATCTTCCATACCTCACTGGAATCGGCACCTTCAGATATGCAAACCGATTGAACAGGGCCCATCCTGAAGAGCTGAAAAAAAAAATTAAATAAATAAATAAATTGTTATTGCACTCTTATAACTTTTAAACTTTGAAGCTTTTCACGTCATGTTAACGATGTTAAAACAACAAAGCAGGATGAAGACAGATACTCCATCTGATCGCTGATAAAGTGTAGAAACAGAGAAAAGATTCGTACATTATAAACCTATTACACATGAAAAAGCACATTGTCTAACCCAACGATTGAAGATATTTAACGCGCTCTCCACAAAAGAAAATCGTATAGTAATAACAAAATTCAACGGATGGAATCTATTTCCTATTCCACAACCTTCTTGTCCCCAACTTTCTCGGCAACAAACGAACAATAATATCAAATTAAAAGTAGTAGACCTCAAAAAGAACAAAAGCCAAAGCTAACCTTTGCAGTTCGAAGATCAACATTGACAGCTGAGATTGATTCAGATTCCTGCTGAAAACGAAGCTCAGCGACTCCAGAATCGGCAGAGAACCTAGCAACCACTGGCTTAGATTGAGCTGCTGACGAAGAAGATGAAAGCTCAGAAACAGAGACCAAAGCAAGCTCTAGCTGCTTGTTCTTTTGCCCTACCGGACCCTCCATTATCGTTCTCAAGAAGTTTACTTCCAGAATTCTTCAACACCAGATAAGAAAATTAAACTATTTACTATATATATGCTTATTACGGTTTGAGAAAATTAGGGTTTCTGGAAGAGCAAAAAGCTTCGAAATTCTTGGCAGCCGCCGAAGGGAGAGCAAAGTGACAACAGCTTTCGGCTCTTATATAGTGCGCGTTTGAAGGTTCAGTTTAAAGAACGGTGAAGAGACTGTGCATTCCGATTGTTGTGTATTCCACTCACACGCAAGTTTCGTGTTTATGATGAGGTGTTTGAATCAGGTTGGCGAGAGGGTATCTGGTGCTTCCCGTTTAAGGGAATTATTGTGGGCCCAAAAGCTTCCCGTTTAAGGGAATTATTTTGGTTGCTCTAAAAATCTCGTACACGTATTGTATGGGTAGATTAATTCTGACTTCCAACAACTTCGTATGACCGCAACCCGCAACTGATAGGGATTTCCATCAAACTCCTATCAACGTCTGTCAAATGTAAGAATTGGATTTTTTGCCAAGTATAGGATTTTTTAATATTCTTCCCTCATCTTTTTCTTTTCATTTCTTTTCTTTTTCCTTTTTAAAAAGTAAAATTCGTTGGCTTTTATCAACCAGAAATAGAATGTATTTCCCCGACCTCCAGCTGCTTGTCTGGCCTTTCCACGCGTTCTCTATCCAGCGCCAGATCTATGGCGCTTTTTGTACATCCCTCACCTTCTCTTGTCTCTTCATGGTTGCTGTCCTCTCTTTTGACTTGAAAAACTTTCAAGATCTGATATTTCTGGCGTTATCATCATTCGCGACTCTTTCTGTGACTAATCCAACCAAACTTCAATGTGGTTTTCTATGTTTGCTGTCATTTCTTGCCACACTTTTGAGTTTTTGTCAGTTAAAAAGCTAAGGACTCTTGTCTCTTGTTTGATTAAGATGCCAAGGATTATGAGGTTATTTGATGGCTTCATTTTGTGTAATAGATTGTTCAACTGCTAAGCATGGAAATACTATTTGCCTGATTACTTGTAAAAGATGCAAGTTTACAGTCTAATTAGGGAACACAGGTAGCTGCCCACGAGTAATGAGTGGACATATATTTATCCAAAAATGGAATGCCACACAGTTTTTCCCGTCATCTTCCACCTGCAGCCTCAAGGTCCCAATATTCTGGCCCACACGTACCTGTTACAGGAAAAGGTGTCTCAAACAGGATGATACCATTGAGGACTAGTTTCACCAATTCCTGTCAATTCTCAACCTTCATGCTTCTTCCCAGGTGTTCCGAGTATGCCAATTTACGGTGTATATGAGTAAGAGTACTACAGAAACGAAGTACATGCTTGGACCATACTCATCAACCCATATGGATATGGATTTCCTTTATGGTAATGGGAGGCTACAAACTTGGGTTCTGGCAAGCATCTATCTAAATGCAAATAAACAAACAGGTAAGAAGCAAGATTGCCACGAGAAGTCTCCCAAGCAGATCCTAACATAAACATCAATCATCAACAAAAAAGGAGCAAAATTGCCCTCAATATGGAACCGTGAGCCTTCGATTTCAGTACCATGTACGTATAAGCAAGCTTTGGAACCAGAAAATCCAGTAAGTATGCAAGGAAGCTATATTGTCACAGAATTCATCCAGCGTTCCAAGCAGCTCATATCCAGTGCAATCTTTAAGTAATTTCATGCAATCAACTCGAGTGCCCCGCTGCATATCGTTTTGCATCTTTGAGTCTGACTTACAGATGACAAGAAAACTGTTTTTTCCACTAAACCAAACGCCGTGGCCATCAATTTCGAAGCAAAACCTTAAGATTTAGAACTTGCCGAAATAATAGACTAAACTAGATAAAATGAGAAAGCTAATGATTACTGCACAACCCGAGAATGAATTCCATTTTTGTAAAGTAAAACAAGTGAAAGGAGACAGGGCAAGTTAGCCCACATGTCAACGTCTCCTCAACCTTCATCATTCTCTTGATAATGCCAACTCTAAAGTCCCATTGACCAACTTTAAGGGCATCAATTTCTATCTCCATAATTCATTCAATTTCTCCCCTCCCTCTACAACAGCACACATAATTAGTTCATGACGCTGAAACTTTATCATGCCTCACATGTTTAGGTTATCAAAGCCGTCCTTTTACAGCCAGAAGCACCAGTACAATGCGCCAGCAACCGGCACGAAGGTCCAAGATGATGACACCATAAAACGTGTGCAAGATAACCAACAAAAGGGTAACCAATAAAATGATGTAAGAAGCAAGTTGCCACGAGAAGTCTCCCAAGCACAAAGTTGAAGCTCACGAGTTTGGTTCCAATTCATTATACTGATTAGTAACACTAACAACTAGTATCTGATGTTAATATTCCAAGAAAACAATTTGAGGGGGGCAAGAATAGCTGTGATTTGTTCCAAAAATCAATACAATTCGAGTTTATGCTCACTACAAACACAAGAGGATTGTGATAATACAATACTTGGAATAACATACAACAATAACTGTGAATCGTATCGATATCTTACCAAAATGTGAAACAGAGAGTCCTTTGGAGATGCAGATCAAACTCAAGAAGCCGTCGAAGATATCTTGACGGCCTTGAAAGCAGGGTGAAGCAACCCGAGCTCGTCCTTCACTTCCAGAGGATTGCTTGTCTCGTTCCTGACCCGCTTAACTCTCTTGCTGGCCAGAGACTTGTGCGTGAACCCATAGATTTGCAGGATCTGATTGTCCCCGAAGTTGAAAGCCCGGTCCATCTGTCTCAGGCACCGCTCCACCGGGTAATCCCCGAACTTTCCGCACGGCTTGCACCCGACAAAGTGGGTCACCAGCGGCCACCGGTGGTCACCAAGCCCCGGGTGGTAATTCTCTATCATCTCCTCGTATCTATCTACCAAAATCCCCCAATAACCGTGAAGATAATACGCATTTTCTAGATAAACTTTCTCTCCCCATTTGTCTCTTTCCTTGACTAACAAATACACCATAGCCGATTGGTCGTCGGCCTCAAAGACTGGCCTGCCCTTCAGCTCTCGTGTCAGGACTTTCCCGGCCTCGTCTCGGACCTTTCCCTTGGGACCCATTGGTGACCACGCGTCGAGAATGTCCAGCGACCACTGGCAATTCCGCAACAAGAAGCTACCGGTGTTCAACCCGATCCAGTTCTTCTCGTCGTAGACCATCTCGTTCCATCCGTGCATTACAAGGTTTTGGTCCTTGTAGCGCTCCCAGGGAACCTCGAACGCCATGTCGGTGAACATTGCATCGCTGTCCATCCACCAAAGGAACTCGATTTCGGGGTGCGAAAGGAGGAGTTTCCGAATCAGAGGAAGTTTCGCCCAGAAACCAGCCATCTCGGCGTCCAGAAGCGCCATGTTGTAGAAGATCTCGATCCCGTGGAGCCTGCAGTAGTCAATCTTGTTCTTGATGGACTTCAATAGGTAGTGGTCGCCCACCGGATTTTCGCAGGGTTTCGGGGACGAACCGGTCACCAGAAGGACCCGGGGCTTATTTGGTCTGATAAAGTTCGGGAATTCCGGATTGTTCTTCAGCCACTCAGCTCGCTGCTGGTCCCAGTCCGAGATTTTGGGGCCGATACTGTACGGCTTGTTAGGGTCGGGTTTTTCCTCCGGTTCATCGTCTACGAGGATCTTCGAGATATCGAAGGTGGCGTAGTTGTTGGACTGGTCGGCCTCGGTGTCCGGCTGGGCCTCCTCGAGGACACGGTGAGGCTCCATGCGCCTGCCGCGCGAATAGAGGTGCTCGCGGATCTCGATGAAGTCCTGCTCGGGGGTTCCGAACTTCCCTGCTCCGATGGTGCCGCGTAGCACCACAAACGTCAAGAGGAGCGACATAAAAGTGACGGTGCTGTGCCATGCCGCCCTCTGGATCTGGCGGACTCGGCGGGCTCCCAGGCAGCGCTCAAGCATTTTCCCTTACCCACTGGCCGAGTTGACCCCGCAGTGACGGGAACGGTTCAGACAAACAAAGAAAACAAAGACAAAAAAGGATAAGGAACCAAAGACGGGTTCAGGATCTGCAATTAGATGCCCTCATGAAACAGAAACCATCGCTTTATGAACTAGTGTAGTAAATATGAAGAAAAGTCCAGGGTTCTTTAGGAAATCGGATGTCGGTGGAGCTGAAGAAGGGAAGAGCGCAGGGACGAGGAAAGGACACAGCTATAGAGTGTTCTTACGATTGTGTTTACTTCTTTTACTAATTTTCTATGTTCCGAGCTTTTGTTCTTGTTTTTTTTTTTAATATTTCCTTGTCAGTATAAAAATCGTGATATTCTTGCACGTAACCACGTCGACAGGTTGAGCATGTTGTCCGCAGTGCATTGTCCCATGGGTCCGGCCCTTACGGTGCCTGTCTTAATATTAAATTGGGGAGCTCCGAAGAACAAAAATAATATATTCAACATAAAGTGGGTGCTCATTATACCTGGGCAAATTGGTATGAGTAAGGTTCTAGAAAATACAGGGCAGCAGAAATAGTATAGAAAGGAAAGATAATGGGTTCCGCCGAGAGAGCGCGTGAATGGGATCCAGAGCATGTGTTGCGTCCCGCCGGATGCTAGCTGTACGATGCACAGCATTAATTCAAATCACATGGTGTGCTAGGTGTCTTGTGCGCGTCTCTGATGTCAAACAACGAATATCCTTTGCGTGGCGACGAATGGACTAAACTCGCACCGGCAATCATGACCAAATTTAGCTTTTGACCGGGCAAACGGTGTTCATGGGGTGCACATTGTGCGGGGCGGAGTGCTTCTGGACCCTTTCACCAACCCGATGATGAGGGTGGCAAAAAGTTAAGAGAAGGCTGATGTATTCAAACTCGATTTCTATAAAAATATTTTGTACTTCTCTGATAAAGCGTCTTACATGGGTCTCTAATTGTGAAATTTCTCTTTAATACTCACCGACATATTAGCCTTAAAGTATTGTTAGGCCTTTATCTTTCTTAAAAATGGTTAATTTGGAATTTGTCTCACGTGAGAGTTTTATCAACACTTCCTCATTACAAATCGGGTCCAAAATGACCCACTTTCCGCTGGGTCAAAGACCCATTTTATTCCAGTTTTTCTCAAATTCTGATATTATCTCAAAGTACTGCCAGGCCTCCATTTTCCTTGAGAAGGGAAAACACGACAAAAAACTGAGAAGACGGGAAAGAATGGTTTTGGGTCAATTGGAGTACAGTTGTTAGCGAAGAAAATTCTACGTCTGCGTCAGCGTCATTAGGTCATGAATATCATAATTAACGCTCGGGAGAGAGAAAAAACGTTACCAGGTTATGTTTGACAGTTTCGGTCAGGAAACGACAAATAGAAAACATAAATACCCAGAAGGTTTGGTAAATAAATAACTGAACAAGTATTATCTACACACGGCCAAACGGACATATTATAGAGCTACATTTGGATGCTATAGATGTCATCGGGGATGACGGCCTCCATGGCAAGATGGGGCAAAGCCTAAATACTAGAAAGACCCAATGGGAAATTATGCAGGAGCAAAGTTAAAGAAAAATGAGCTTAAAAGTAACGATTGTAAGATATGCCGCCCACGCCACGCACGGCTTGACCAGATCTTTGGCAAAAGGATTCACCCCAAGAAAGAGCTTGTAACAGGCAAAAAGAGTCACAAAGTTCACGGCACAAAGCACAAACGCAAACCATCTAGGTCCAGTCACCACCACAAGAGGATCACACGCTATGCCCAGTGAAACTTGGGCGATGTAGAGCAGAAGAGCATCAGGTTGTGCATGAAATCCGCCATCTGCCCAGACAAGCCAAGCCGCAAAGCTCATAAGGAAGGACGATCCCAGGGAGGCCAGGTGGATGCACCAAAGAGGAGGGAACCAAATGGGTTTATGTAGTGCCCGGTACTTTCGGCCTGAGGCGAACATGAAAATGATCACCATGGTTAAGGAGACGGGGATCACAGTGGCAATGGCAAGGGACCGTAGAGCCCGCTTGGCGTTGGAATTCTTGGTTTCTTGCTTGGTGGACATGGTATGGTCATTCTTGGACCTGTGTTGAAGGGTTTGAGAAGCCATGGAACCGGGATTGCTGCGTGGAGGAATGAAGAGACTAGAGGAGATTTAACGACAGACATTGGAGATCTGGAAAAGTTGAAGAAAACGAGTGTCATGGAGCAAGTTTAGGGGTTTTCTTAAAAAGAAGGTGGTCTATAGCCATACCTTCCATTACCGAAAATAAGCGGAGTAGGGCATTTAACGAAAGGAATGGAGTATAAAAAATTTTGACCTGTGAAATAGGTTGTCCAACGTGAACCGTCGGCTACAGCAAAGGAACTTGTGTTTGGTAGGAAGTGAGCTCAAATTAGAGCCAAAAGAGAGAGAGAATTAATTACTCTTTACGTGTTCTAAAACGATATGTTTGATAGTCTTGTAATATGGATATATCTGTTTTTTCGTTGGTAGAAGCAAAGTGGCTAATTCTTGATATTAACTTATTTAATGTATATACGTTTGGCATGTAGTTGTCCCACGTCTATTGTATAAGTGTAAGCACATACTTAATACATTGGTGTGATATTTTATCTGTTATTAATTAATTTTGGGATTAGATTCTCAAATTTTCAACACTCCCCTTACATGTATACAAATATTACAATATGTACAAACAAAATTTCAGGACCAAAGCTTAATGAAAGAGAGGACATAACATAAGAAAGACCATAAGGCTATGATATCATATTAAAGTCAATTAGCAATAAATTATAAAACATATCAATATATAAGATATGATGTGTATGCTCATATAATTTATATAGGACAATTACATCTCTAACAATATATAAGATATGTATTCATTATTTAGTATATATTTTATTTTATTTCACAAATATATTATGTATTATATATTTGAAAGTTTTTTATATCTTAAAGATATGTAATTAATGTTTGAAAAAAATTAAAGGAAATATCTCGAAACAATTAATATGACTTAACTGAATACAAACAAGTCATCAAGATTTATGCAGTTTATATTTAAAAGCAACAATTAAGTTTAAAAAATAAAAAGAAAAAAAGCTTTGTCACGTCAGTATGGGATATAAATGAACACGAATCAGATAATCCTTTATTCCTATTATCAAATTTACAATTAATTCTAATTCACATGCTTCAATGCTGGTTGAAGACTGAGATAGACTCTTCATCTTTTCCAAAGCAAAATTTTTATAAATAACGTCTTAATATTTAGAAGAATGTTTCAAACAACAAACCAGGGACAAATCCGTAATTCGGGCCCATCGGCGGCTCACACTTTTGCCCCCTCCTTCCCCGAGTAATCCTTAGGACGTTGCCATTCTCTGCTCAGCACTGCCTGTAAGTGAAGCCCCCAAAGCCCCCGGCAGTAGAAAAGACATCGAAAATGGTAACTTTTTAAGCATTTACCAGAGTAACTCGTAGAATCCACTAATTCCCATGTCGGATTGTGCATTTTTGCCATCACATTTTGTGGAAGTTTGTCAGAGATGAAATTGGGGTTTTAATTTTTTTTTTTTTAACTGTAAGAGAGAAGTATTTCGTTAGGAACTGTAGATCTGTTCGATGAACTTTAGTGCCTTGGATCTTCTGTTTATTTAACGTCTTGCAATCACTTTTCTTTAGTTGTGTTCTGTTTGGTCACTCGGCAAACGTGAGGAAACGACGTAAATGTAGGGATTAGGTTTCGTATTATTTTTTCCGCGTTTCGAAGACCAAACAGAGAAGGCATGGGATTATGATTTGGTTTTCTTTCTATTTCCTGTTATCTTGAAACAAGACAGTGTGCGTGGAGTCTTTATTCTGGAGTTGTGTGGAGTGGTGGTACTCCCTTGAGGCGTACAAAAGTGTGCCTTAGTGGTCTACCATATAGGAAATTGAAGTTTTTTCAGCACGTTTCAGTCGATGTGCTGAAGTGTAGAAGAGAAAATTGTAGGCTTTCATGGGAAAAAGCACTTCGTTTAGAGAGGGCGTGAAATTACAATGTAACAGCAACATCACTGATTATTTTGCTTGCAAGGTGGACAGTTTGATTTGATGCTTCATCCATGTGTCTTTTATGTACGTTGTCGAGAGAGTATGGAATGATTGGGATCAAGTTGGTTGGCACCAGTAACGTAGGTTAAAACTGAGATTATGGTATAGCGGAACTGCTTCAAATGACAATTTTTATTCTTTCCTTGAAATGCTAACCTAGAGTATGGAATGATCTGGATCAAGTAGGAGGGCACCAGACGTAGGTTAAAACTGAGATTATGATATAGGGGAACTGCTTTAAATGGAAATTATTATTCTTTCCTAGAAATGCTAATTCTGGTTTATAGTTCACTGTAACCACGACATTTGCTTTGTTAGTAGCATTTGAGTGTAACTTTTTGAAGAAAATACTCTGTGACCATCCCTTGTTGGCAAATTGTTTTTGTATTACCATTTGAACGCATTTAGGATGCAAACATATGTTGGAAGTTGCGTGAATGCTGGTGATGGCAAGAGTGATGTTAATTGTATTACTGGGTACAAAGGACTGATGATCTTCATTCAGAAGGTCGAGTTTCTAGTTTCCACAAGCCCTGTTCCTTAATTTCAAACATGTGCTCTGTCCTATTATAGTTTAACCACCTTCTCTTCTAAGCCTCTAAGAGTTCATCCCGTGACCTCAGTTTTTTATGAGTTTTGGACCATATGAGGGAATGAAAGGATCCTGATTTTACTAATACTAAACAGCAATGTCAATATGTTTGAGGCTTTCCCAAAACACGTGGTGATTGGGAAAACTATTGTGCAACTGCTTCTAGAGAGTAAGTGCGATGGTTAAAACATTTGCATACCCTGTGGAAATGTCTGTTTAAGTTGTTAACTTTTAGTACAATGAGCACGGAATTGTCATCTACGCTACCTCTGCCAGCTGAAAATGAGTTATTTCGAGCATTACTTTTGTGTCAATCATCAACTTATTCCATCTCAGTAATAATGTAGCCTGTTTTTATGTGGTAGCGTCTCTTTCATTTCTTTTCTGCAGGATGGGCATGACGCTGATGACCCAAAACAAAGCACTGCTGATATGACAACTTTTGTGAGTTCCTCTCCAACTTTGAGAATAATTTCGTCAATTCTGTACAGTGAGACTAGGTCAACATAGCCACGATGATGGTTGAGTAGCAGATTAAGGGAAAAACGTTTATTTGACTTTAAAACCCAGGATTATTCTTGAAAAATGTGACGATAGCCTCATCCAATTATGATAGGGGAAGTCGCATAAGGTATTGTTTACTAGATCGCCGTGGGGTGGTGTGCATCGTCCTTTGGGGCTTCCCCCGTTATTTTCTTTTACGGGATGGTTTCTGGTGCTTGTTAAGCAAATCTTGGCAATTTGGACTTCTGATGATCATATATTAACGGGGAAGAAATGGGGTCCATATTTTATTTCAGTAGAATGTATGTTCACACCTTCCTACAACAGTAATAGGGTCATCTACTTGATGTGATTTGGAAAACTCTTTGCTGAGTGGTTGCACTGATTTTTGCAGGTCCAAAATCTTCTTCAGCAGATGGTGAGTTGGGCGTCTCTGTATTTTTGAAATTTAGTAGTTGAAGAATTGTGGGTATAATGATCAGTGAGTCTAGATATGTTGCTTACCCTTTTGCATATTTGCAGCAATCCAGATTCCAGACAATGTCCGAGTCCATCATCACAAAGAATATCCTTCTCTTGTTCTTCATATTACTACACTTATTAATTGGATATCTTATTGAAATGAAACAATTGAACACAATTTTACTTCCTGTGTTAATCTGACATGATAGTGAACATTGCATTAGGTCTTTATAGCATTTGGAAGGAGCTCTTTTGTTTCCGTATGCTCTGGCTTAAATCATCTTTGATCATATGTGAAATTCTTTCGGCATCTTCAGTAAGGACATTATTGGCATCAAGATAGCTTTTTCCTTTCTTCAGTAGGGGTAGTTGGTCTATTAAAGACTCCATTAACCAGCTTAGGGTTATGCCATCCATTGATATAAAGGACAAAGTGAAAGTGTTAGACACTTTTTATTGTTCTAGGTTTACGGCATTGGATCTTTCCCCGGGTAAGTCCCCATTGATTCGGCCTTTTTGTGCCTTTGCACCCGTCGCCCAAAATGAGATGTTCGACGTTTCCATCCCACCAAATGCTGGCTTGTACCATCAAATACAGTGTAGTATTGCTGCAATTGTTGCTCACCTTGCCTCAAAAGTGGGACCCATACGAAGTTGAACAATTGTTTACTTTAACTCTTAACATACTTGATGAGATGGGCAACAGGATTGATGAGTTGGAGCAGAGCATTAATGAGCTGAAAACCGAGATGGGAGTGGAGGGTTCACCTTCTCCTTCGGAGCCAGCCAAGGCACAGCCAGAACTCAAGTCGGCGGATGATTCACCATAAGGAAACTTATCGGTTAAAAAGGGGCATCAGATATTAACGCGTTCTGGAGTGAATGTTCCTTGCATTTGAAACTTGCTTTGAATTTGACTTGTCTGCACGCCTGTGATGGCCCCCTCCGTTTTGAATGCTTGCCTGGTTTATAGGCATATGATTACATGCTTTGAGAGAATCTTGCCCTGCTTTTTCAGTACAATTTTCAAAGTGTGCCTGTTTTTGTTGGTTCGGTGTGAGAGATGTGCCACCGGACAACTGGCAGTCCTTCCTGGTGACATTTCTTATTGCTTAGTTTCCCCTGGAATCCCCTTTAGGTGGATCCACCGCGTTGTGATATCACTCACGAAGTTCGTCTTATCCCACATACAGATGAAAAGTACATCTTTTTCAAAAAGAAAAAGGATGGCAGCGTGGCCCTCCACTACGCGAGTCCCGATGTGGGTTTATAGGTTTATAATTAACTTATTATAACATGACAAAGACATTCTAGGCGTGTTTCCCGCGTCTACCGAAAGCTTAGATGCCATTGTGGTGCTCCCACGTCCACCGATCTTGATTGATGGTGATTGCCGTAATCGGCTGATGAGTCTCTGATACCCCAAAGCACTATTTCTCCAACTCCGCGGAGCCTATACGCGATTGGACCGTAAGTAATTTGGAATTCCCGCTGATTTATCCTAGCATAACCCAGTAAAACTCTCCTCCATGTAGCCAGCGCCCTTTTCTGCCTTTACGCGTAAGACAATGAGGGGACTTGGCCAAAAGTTGGAATGCGAATATCCGTGGTTTTCTATTGGCCACAACTTTAAAAGACAAGACCAGAACGCTGTTTTGTGGACTGTATTTGATATGCTATCCTTTTGGGAATTCCCTTGAAATTAGTTTTTTTCCGTACACACCTAAGATCTTTAGAGCTTATGAAGCAACAAAGATGGTTATTTAGGCTGTAGATTCATTTATAGTAATAATAATAAAGAAAACATCCGTATACGTTAACAAAGCCCATCTCAAATTGGGTTGGCTTCTTGTTTTTTGGATTAACTTGGGGGTTGGTGGTGTGGCAGTCTGTCAAACAACTGATCTTTGCAGATGTAACCTTCCCACTTATATAATTGTTAAAAAAAAAGAAGTACTAACATAACTTTGAATTACAGAATATGAATTACAATCATAATGCGCAGCACCCATCTCATCCATCATAATTATGTCTCAAAAATTCAAAATAACAAACAGGAAAAGCATTTCCCATGAAGTCGTTAGATAATTAAGACCAATAATATTGACATTAAGGAAAGAAGGAAATTATAGTAATGTGTAATTAACATCACAACAGCCTTATTGCAGTCTCCAGCCGTTACGTATAATCGGAGCACAGAAGGCCCAACAATACCCACATAATTGCATACGTAGTAGAATAAAAATTAAGCTGAGGAAATAATCTTGAAAAATTAACAAAAGAGAGTGAATTTCAACGCCTACAGCGAGTGATAGCACTGCAACCGCGGCGGTAGGGGTTGGCCTGGGCACCAGGTCGGCAATTGTAGTAGGACGCGCCACGTCGGGAGCAGGGTACACTGTTTCTCCTCAGCGCACCGTAGCTGATGTACTGCCTAGAGGCTAGGATGCGCCGGTTGCTCTCCGAGTCCAAGGCGAACTCGTCCATTTCCAAGTCCTCCCCTCCAGCGAGAAGGCACTCGGCGATGGAACCGCGGCACTCCGATTTACCCGCGACAAGGCCCAGGTGCAGGTTGTCCGAGACAATGAAATCAACAGCTGTGGTGGAGCAGAGAGCCAAATGGGCGGCCAGGATTACACATAATGCGAGAAAACGGCAGGGATTTGCGGTTGCCATTTTCGGAGATGGGGGGTGCTGGTTCTGTTGGGGGAAGGCAAGGACTGAGGGCAGGTTTGGGAATATAAGTGACGGTTGGGAAGGAAATGCCACTGGCCTTAGGGTGAATTTACGGGAACTACCACTTGACTTTAAGACGGGCGGCTTTGCTTGTAATCGAAGGGTTTATGGAAACCCACTCATCACTCCCTTGACCTTATTTCCAAATTTTAATTTTCTAAATTGTTTAGAAAAAGAAAAAGAGAAGCTAATTATGAGCTGTTTGAACAGTGAGGGCCAGTTGGTGGACAGCCGACGTGTGAGTGCGACGACCGCGAAAGGATTCCAAAAGAACGGCATACGATGATTCCGTCCAAGACTCCCCATTCTCTATTCGGATCCGGCTCCAGTGGGCCCTCTTCACGCGTTCTTGAGTTTCCGAGGAACGAGGTAAAAGGTTGTAAAAGGGTGAGGGGATAAGGTTGTAACTTACGGTGTTTGTTGTTATTATTACAATGTTGAAATCTTTATTAGATGAGTAAGTTCGACGCTATGGCATCTTTTTTTTTTTTTGGGCGCGGGTATTCAGTTCTAGATTCAATCTTTTGCCAAACAAATAATGTTTACGGACAAGTGTTGTACAATATTTATTTAATATCTTACGATTTTAAGTTAAATTGTCTTTTTTATAAAATTTAATATTATATTATAATCTAAATTTTGATTTAATATTCTTACAAGTTTGAATAAGCCAAATTTACACCAAAAACAATATTACACTATAAATGTCTAAACCTATACCATGGGGAATTTAGTTTTACATAAATGTTACAATATGAATGTTTAGTCTAATATTGGCAATGAATTTATTGAGAATTCAAGTATTATTCCATACTTGGAGTGTGTTAAATATCACATTAGAAATATAAAAAATTAAAAATAATTTATAAAATATAAAAATTTTTACGTAATATTTTAAAATTTTATGTTAAATATAAATATTTTAATTTATGAAATCTAACATTATCATTAATGCTATACCAAGGGGGGCAACTTTGCCATGCTTGCAGCAATCTGTTGAGATCCAAGGCGCTTAGCATCGCGCAAGGACCTCAGCAGACCATACTTTATCGGATTTATTTTGGATTCAAGGAAACTGCATAAAATAATGAACGTTCATGCAAACACATTTATTCCCTTGAATCCGAAATTAATAATCTAGTTGGACATTCATTCAAACCTGCTCTTAATATTCGCACATGGAAAAGAATGCAGTACACATGTGTCCAGAGGCTATGAAGTTGTAGCAGAAGAAGCTGGTGGCCAGCGGTCCAACATGTGTATCTTGACATGGGAAAGCATACTGGAGTTGGGCCTTGGTCACGTCAAACTCAATGCTTTAATTATTGAGAGGGTCGTCGTACTCTTTTAGACCACCAAAAAGAAAGTCCAGCCAGGAAGTTTAGTACTGATTCCCACCTTCCCTGCATGTCTTACCAATCAATCAAAGTTGCGAAAGCCTGGTCCCCGTCTTGTTCCATTCATGTGTAATGCAACCCTTTCAGAAGAATGATTGGTCCCAGAAAAAGAGAGAGAGAGAGAGAGAGAGAGAGAGAGAGAGAGAGAGAGAGCAAAAATTGCAATATTTTTAATGTGGGATTTTCTGCCTTACTTTCTGCAGCTGGGAAAGAGCCGAAGGAGTCACACCCTAGCCTTAATGCTCAAGGAATTTCAATGAATTTGTCAACTTTATGATTTCACAGCACCATGCTTGAGTCTTAGTGTAGAGAATATGCGAAAATAATCAACCCCAGTTTTGAATTCTCATTATGTAAGTATTGAAGCCTTTTAAATAGCTGCATCCTGCGAACCTAAGGCCGAAGCCCTTGAACGAGTGCCGCTAAACCATAAATCTTCACGTCCTTCCACCAGTTCCCCCCCCCCCCCTTCACCTAAAAGTGTTTCTTCTTTTATGGTACAAACACACTGAAGGGCTTGAAGAATGCCAGGCCCCTCTTCTGTACAGACGGTTTCTTGGATGAGAAGAGCCGTATCTAAGCACTTAACAGTACACAAATCAGCCCCCCTGAATTGAAGTCTGCGGCAGAGGTCTCTAGCAATGACAGCCACGACTTGTCTATAGCTGTAACTCTAGCGCCGGCAGCAAAAGACTTGCAAGAAAAGACAATAAAAGTACTTAACAAAGTTTTGGTTGTTCAAGTTAAAGAATTGCAAGAAGGTATTGCAATACTTACATAATGCTGAATGTATTGCAAGTTATAATGATTTAGCTGCGACCCTGGGTAGTAGTTAATTTAACTACTGATTTTAGCAGCTAGTTTCTTCCAAGCAATCGAAGACTATTGGGTTTTCTAACACTCAGCATTTGTGTTCACAACCCCGAAAGACGAATCTACTGATGACACAATACATTGACCGTTGATGGGTACTATAATGGTCCATGAATGTATAGCAGCTTATAATACCTTAATTTTGGAGGGTACCAATAAAGACTTTGTTGAGAAGGTGACTATGCAACTGAAGGTTTGTTAGTGATACGCGGCCCTATAAACCATAAGGTCGTTGAAGGTTCTGTAAACTCCCATGCTCCCTCCACAAACATACTCCTTTAAACCCGTCGAGAGACATCCCAAAATAGCCATGCGAGGACTTGGTCTCCCACCATGAATTTCTCTTCTTCCGAAGTTCCACATCTCTCAATCCATCGGAGTTCCTTACATGCCCCAAATTTGTTAAACTAAGCTGGTGGTGGAGAAACTTCATGAATGACCCAACTCTCTTCCACGTCTGATTCTGTTGTAGTTTGTTCAGAAGCATTTCCGCCTTCCCCTACCATTTTTCAGTCATCAGGATAGGGCACCATCTCTGGGTCACCCGATCTAAGCTGCCATGTAATGGGGTCCTATAAAATTTTCTTTTTCAAATGCTAAGACATGGAGCTACGTCTTCCCGAATGGAATAATCAGTTAGGAGAGTTTTGAGAAGCCTCATCTAGTGCTTGACGATTCCATTTCTATCTGCGGGGAATGGAATTATCCATGGGGTTCAACATTTGCATGCGGATCTTATAGACATGCACCATCAGAAAGGGAGAAAGTTAAGAAAGCATTCCTCGTAAGAGAAGAGCAAAGGACCTTGTTTTCATATAGTAATCGGATAATGGCTTCCCTAACCACCCAACCATCAAAGAAGAACATGCGCAACAACAGAGGCTCCGAAAGTTCACTGCCGGGACGTAATTCCACTGGACAAACAGTTAAATTTGCGAGACGAACTTCAAGTGGACGATATGTTAGTCTGTCAAGAGAAGACATCGACATATCGGGAGAATTGTCGGGGGACTACATGAACTACACCGTGCACATGCCTCCGACGCCGGACAATCAACCCATGGATACATCTGTAGCGGCCAAGGCGGAGGAGCAATATGTTTCGAATTCTCTATTCACGGGGGGATTCAATAGCGTGACCCGCGCCCATCTCATGGACAAGGTGATCGAGTCGGAGGTAAGCCATCCTCAGATGGCTGGAGCCAAGGGATCTGCGTGTTCGATGCCTGCTTGTGATGGCAAGGTCATGAAGGATGAAAGGGGAGCTGATGTGATCCCTTGCGAGTGTAGGTATGTCCTATTATTTAGTACTTAAACCAAGAAATCTCAAACTTTCAATGCATATATGATAGACCTTTTACGATAGACTGCCGACTAGGAATTCACTAACTTAAAAATGGACTTGAAACGTGTTGGCTAGGTTCAAAATTTGTAGGGATTGCTACATGGATGCCCAAAAAGGAAGTAGTCTATGCCCAGGTTGCAAGGAGCCATACAAAATGGATGACTATGAAGACGACCCACAAGATTATTCCAAAGGAACGCTGCAATTGCCAGCACCCGATGGCTCTAAAGGGGATCCTAAAAATATGTCGATGATGAAGAGGAACCAAGGCGGAGAATTCGATCATAACAGGTGGTTGTTCGAGACAAAAGGTACCTATGGCGTTGGAAATGCGTATTGGCCTCAAGATGACATCTATGATGACGAAGACGATGAGGGATTCAAGGGGGGAATTATGGACGGAGCGGATAAGCCTTGGAAGCCCCTAAGTCGGAAAATACCAATTCCGGCGGCAGTCATTAGTCCTTACAGGTTAGTTAATGTTCGCCCTTACACACTTTACTTTGATTGCTTTTGTTTGAAGAAGAAGACACATTTTCCATGCACGCGATTATGGCGATACAAATGCCGAGTGACGGAGTGTTTAAAATTACGTGCCCAGGTTGCTGGTCCTTATTCGGCTGGTGGTGCTTTGCTTTTTCTTGCAATGGAGATTGACGAATCCAAACGAGGAGGCAGTGTGGTTGTGGCTCATGTCAGTTGTGTGCGAGACGTGGTTCGCCTTCTCTTGGCTTCTCGATCAGATTCCTAAGCTCTGCCCCATCAACCGTTCTACCGATCTTGAAGTCCTTCATGACAAGTTTGACCTGCCGTCACCGTCCAATCCCACCGGCCGCTCTGACCTTCCTGGCGTTGACCTATTTGTGTCCACAGCTGATCCTGAGAAAGAACCACCACTTGTCACTGCCTGCACCATTCTTTCCATCCTAAGCGTTGATTACCCTGTGGAAAAGCTTGCCTGCTACGTTTCCGATGATGGAGGCGCCCTCCTCACCTTCGAGGCAATGGCCGAGGCTGCAAGCTTTGCTGATTTATGGGTTCCATTTTGTCGAAAGCATGATATTGAGCCAAGGAATCCAGAGACTTACTTCAGCTTAAAAGTTGATCCAACCAAGAACAAAAGCAGATTGGATTTTGTGAAAGATAGGAGGAGGGTCAAGAGGGAGTTCGACGAGTTCAAGGTAAGGATAAATGGGCTTCCAGACTCGATAAGGAGGAGATCGGAAGCATTCAACGCAAGGGAGGAAATGAAGATGTTGAAGCACATGAGGGAGAGCGGAGCTGACCCTTCGGAGCCCATCAAAGTCCAAAAGGCCACATGGATGGCTGATGGCACCCACTGGCCTGGTACTTGGTCCGTCCCTTCTAGTGAACATGCCAAAGGAGACCATGCAGGAATTCTTCAGGTGCACCTTTTTGCTTGCTTATATAACATTTTGTTATTATCTTAACACTATTTTTTTCATTTGAACCTACTTATTAAATAATTAAACAATGCCCAGGTGATGTTGAAGCCCCCTAGTAGCGATCCACTTATGGGAGGGGCAGACGAAAAGATCATAGACTTCTCTGATGTGGACAGACGCCTTCCCATGTTCGTCTATGTATCGCGTGAGAAACGGCCAGGCTACGATCATAATAAGAAAGCTGGTGCTATGAACGCACTAGTAAGAGCTTCGGCTATCCTCTCCAATGGCCCATTCATTCTCAACCTTGACTGTGACCACTACATCTACAACTGCAAAGCCGTTCGTGAAGGAATGTGCTTCATGATGGACCGTGGAGGCGAGAACATTTGCTACATCCAATTCCCACAGAGATTCGAAGGCATCGATCCCTCCGACCGATATGCCAACAACAATACCGTGTTCTTTGACGGCAACATGCGTGCCCTTGACGGTGTACAGGTAGTTTCACCTGGGACAAAACACTTGAATTTGCTAGTTCTGGTAAGAAGTTTGAAATTTGTTAAGAATTTCGTAGGAACGTATTTATGACTTTGCAGGGTCCAGTTTATGTCGGAACCGGGTGTATGTTTAGGAGGTTTGCGTTGTATGGTTTCGATCCACCACAACCCAAAGACGTTTCGGAGAGTGCTGAAACAGAGATGCAAGTCTTGAAGCCTAGCGACTTTGATCCTGATCTTGATGTGAATAGACTGCCCAAGCGTTTTGGAAACTCCACAATGCTGGCAGAGTCCATACCCATAGCTGAGTACCAAGGCCGCCCGCTAGCCGATCATTCTGCAATCAAGTATGGACGCACTCCTGGTATTCTGAGGACACCACGTGATCCTCTTGACGGCACAAGGGTTGCTGAGGCCGTCTCTGTCATCTCTTGCTGGTATGTTTCGATCATAATCATGTTTCATTAAATAACATGATATGTATCTTGTTCAAGTATAAGCTTTCAACGTTTAATGATAGGTACGAGGATAAGACTGAATGGGGAGACCGGGTGGGATGGATTTATGGATCAGTCACTGAAGATGTGGTAACAGGCTACCGAATGCACAACCGTGGGTGGAGCTCAGTCTACTGCATCACCAAGCGTGATGCATTTCGAGGGTCAGCCCCAATCAACCTTACTGATAGGCTCCACCAAGTGCTCCGCTGGGCCACAGGCTCCGTTGAGATTTTCTTTTCTCGGAACAATCCCTTGCTGGGTTCGAAGCGCCTTATGTTTCTCCAACGTATGGCTTACCTTAATGTTGGCGTCTATCCTTTCACCTCCGTCTTCCTTATTGTCTACTGCTTCCTTCCTGCACTCTCACTCATCTCTGGTCACTTCATTGTGCAAACGCTAAGCGTGTCATTCTTGATCTACCTGCTAATCATAACAATATGCCTCATCGCGCTCGCCATCCTGGAGGTAAAATGGTCTGGTATATCATTGGAGGAGTGGTGGAGGAACGAACAGTTTTGGCTCATCTCTGGAACCAGCGCTCACTTGGCTGCTGTGGTGCAAGGGCTACTCAAAGTGATTGCAGGGATTGAAATATCCTTCACTTTGACTTCCAAGTCGGCAGGAGAGGATATTGACGACATTTATGCAGACTTGTACCTTGTGAAGTGGACTTCATTGATGATTCCACCAATTGTTATTGCAATGGTGAACATAATCGCCATTGCCATCGCATTCTCAAGGACGATTTACAGTACGGTCCCTCAATGGAGTAAGTTAGTTGGTGGAGCATTCTTTAGCTTCTGGGTGTTGGCACATTTGTACCCCTTCGCCAAAGGTTTGATGGGCAGGAGAGGGAAGACACCTACAATTGTATTTGTTTGGTCAGGTCTCATTGCAATCACACTGTCCTTGCTTTGGGTCTCTGTTAGCCCACCTAAGGCAAGTACATCAGATACTCCAGGTGGAGGGTTTCAGTTCCCTTGAAGAGAAAATGATGATCTTTTGCCCTCTGGACTACAGAGTTACAACTGGGGACAAGAAACTACATGCGTTACTGCCTGTGCTTGTAAATACTATGCAGGCAAGGGAGGAAAAGGCAATGAAACAATTTTTTTTTTTTAATTTATCCTGGTATATCATGGACTTCCTCAACTATAAGAGAGAGTATCTCAGTTGAAGTGTATCTCCCAACGCTGATGTATGGAGGTTTTGTAGTATTATAGAAAGTAGGCTACAATTGATTCGGATCATCACAACACAATTCTATAGTTTGAAAAGATACGTGGAAGCTTTTCACATCTCTTTCTAATTTGGTTCTGTTTTGAGTTTTATTATCTCCCTCTGTTTTGGGGCGTACCTTCCAGGATGTTTTTATGTTAGACTTATGCTTCAACATGCCCTTTCTAGCTCAACGATAAGATGCTGAGTTGAGCTTGGGCCACAAAGCTGGAAAATAGCGGAAAATGATAGGCTTAGTGAACACATCCAAGATTTGTTCCATTCTAGAACTCGATCTTTTCCGGCTAAAACTTGGTCTCTTTCACTTGCAGTTGTTTGGAGTTTTGTCATTCTATTTTGTTTGGGGCATATCTTCTAGGCTGTTGGTATATGTGGTTCCCGCTTCAACATCACCGAATCTTTGCAATTAATCATCTTGAAACCTACACATATGTGTTCTTTCCAAATGAACAAGAAAAGGAAGAAGGAGATATATTCCTTGCCATATCGATGTTTCTATGAGTTATCATGCATTGTTTGATAGTTAATTAAGCAAAATTGCGAGACAATAATGCTGAAATTTTGATGTTGATGGGCCCTATTTCTTGCTTTCTATTCTATCATGGGCTCATCCGTGTAGGCCCGAATTTGTTTCATATTTGAATTGTAAAGCACTATTTATTCGTTAAGCAATTGTGGATAGAAAATCACACTTTCCAATTTCCTCAATGTGTAACTACTATGCATGCAAGGGAGGAAAAGGCAATGAACCATTTTTTTTTTCTAATTTATCCTGGTATATCATGGACTTCCTCGACTATAAGAGAGTATCTCAGTTGAAGCGTAACTCCCCACGCTGATGTATGGAGGTTTTGTAGTATTATAGAAAGTAGACTGTTACAATTGATTCGGATTATCACAACACAATTCTATAGTTTGAAAAGATACGTGAAAGCTTTTCACATCTCTTTGCAATTTGGTTCTTTTCTGAGTTTTGTTATTTCCCTCTATTTTGGGGGCGTGTCTTCTAGGGTGTTTTTACTTTAGACTTGTGCTTCAACATGCCCCTTCTAGCTCAATGATAAGGTGCTCAATTGAGCTTGGGCCGTAAAGCTGGAAACAAGTAGAAAGTGATGGGCTTAGTGAAAATATCCAAAAATTGTTCTATCTGGCTTAAACTTGGTCTCTTTCACTTGCAATTGCTTTGGGGTTTTGCCATTCCGTTCTGTTCAGGGCTTATCTTCTAGGTTGTTGGTATATATGTGGTTCATGCTCCAACATTGCCTAATTTGTACAATTAATCATCTTGAAACCTACATATATATGTTCTTTCCAAATAGACAGGAAACTAGAAGAGCAAGGCTAGAGTATTTAGGAAACTTGTATTTCTTACTTAATGTAAAAAAGTACAATAGGATCCTACTTATAATACAAGGACGATACTGTAAAAAGAAATCATTACAAAATAATGATAGAGATATTTTCCTATACAAGCTAATATAACTCCTAAATATGCAATATTACAATCATTTAAATCATGGGAAGAATCTCCTAAATACATAGACAAAATTAACATGAATGAGGGCAATGATATTGCCAACACTCCCTTTCAAGCTAGTGGCCAATATATATCAAAAACGTCAAGTTTGCTCAATAGATACACATGTTGCCTTTGATAGAGAGGTTTGGTGAAAATATTTGCAAGTTATTTAGTAGTTCTTTTTCCTCTTGTCTTGATTATGCTTTTTTGAATTTTTTTTTTGGTGAAATGATAGTTGATTTCAATGTGCTTCATTCTTTCATGGACAACTAGGTTTGCTGCAAGTTTAAGAGTTGCATCATTATCATTAAACAAAATAGTAGGTCCCTTTACCCAAATTCCAAGATCATAGAGTAGACCTCATATCTAAACTATCTCATAAACTATTTTTGCTATTGCTTGATATTCTAACTTGATTGATGATAACGAGACAATTAAGTACTTATTCATCTTCAATGATAATAATGAGTTTCCTACTTTGATACAAAAGCTAGTAATGGATCTTCGATTCATGGGACATGTGGCATAATTCATGTTGTAGTAAGTAGTCAACTCCATGTTACAATCTTTAAGGAGAAGAAATCCTAAACCCAAACATCCCTTTAAATACTTTACGATTTCCAAAGCAACATCCATATGGGATTATTTTTGGATCATGCATAAATTGGCTAAGTATTTGCATTGTGTAGCAAATATTAGGTCTAGTCATGGTGAATAAATAAGCTTTCCAATGAGTCTTTGATAACTTGATGGATCATTAAGTAAATGATTTGCCTCTAGAGGTGATACTTCAACATTATATTTTGTTGTTATTAGTTTCATATTTTGTTCAATTGGGATGATAGTTGGCTTGCATCTTGATAAACCAGTCTTTGAAATGATTTTAAGAACAAACTTGTGTTAACTAAGGCAAATCCCCTTTTTCAACTAAGCAATCTCAATACTTAGAAAATACTTGGGTGGACCAAAGTCCTTGGTGTAAAAGGGGGAGTGCACGTATTTGTTAAAGTCTACAATGGTTTGGGCATGGTTCCCCATAATAAGGATGTCATCAACATAGATTAATGGATAAATAGCCCAAGTACCTGGAATCCATGTGAATAAGGCATAGTTTATAATTGTATTTTTATAGAGATATTTTGACTATTTTAGGCAATATATAATGTAGTGTTCATAAGGCAATATTGTGATATTCTTATAATTATTCATATTCTCCTTGTTTGTGTAGCAAAAAATAGGATGTTAAGAAGAAAAGGAAAATGAGGGAGAAAGAGGAAAAAAGAAAAAAGAAAATCATGAAAAAAAGAAGAAGAAAAGGACCCATGCATAAGACAAAAGAGAAGAACCCATCTACAAAAAGAGGGGGGTTTATGTAGGAGAGAGATGTGGCACGACCAAGAGAAAGACGAAGGGGTTGTGTGACATAAACTGAGGAGAAATGGGAAGATCTTCATCGCCGTGATCAATCCTTATTTCAGGTAGATTTGTCACCAT
Source organism: Casuarina equisetifolia (assembly GCA_028551475.1). NCBI lineage: Eukaryota > Viridiplantae > Streptophyta > Magnoliopsida > Fagales > Casuarinaceae > Casuarina > Casuarina equisetifolia. The sequence goes on from CM052362.1 coordinate 17,131,553, forward strand.
TTTCCAATAGTGAAGGACACTGAATGCCATCTAGGTTCCTTTCTAGTGAGTTTTTGGTAGATCTATGCAATTTTCTAGCATATTTGCATTCTAGGCTTCTTTCCAATGAGCTAGATTTGTGTAGAACACAGATTTGACAATTTTGTACAAAACACATTGTGGTGCATGACAATGCGTGGCGTCAACATGTGGTGGTGTGTGTACTATATCTCTTGCTTTAGGCAATTTCTAATTTTGCTATGATTTGTGAAAGTCATGCAAAGATTTCTTGAAAGAAGACAATGTGGTGATAGCTTTCTTGTTTTTCATTTAAGATGTTTTGTTCAATTTCTATCAATGTTCTTGTTTATTACTACATTATGTTTTAATTTTCTTGTAACTTAATTGTGATGGTATGAATTGCATGGTTTCTATGTTTTGTAATAAATGATATCTATGTGAGTTATGTGTTATTATGTTTAATATTTTTAGGTGGTTATTTACCACTTAAATGATCTGATTTGTACATTTGAAACTAAAAGAAGATAATATGAAATTGCTTCTTATAATATATAACCATGAATTAAATATGGATAGACATATACTATATTATTTATATAGCATTTGGTGATAAGGTGGTTGAAAGATTTATTGTAAATTGGAAACATTCATAGATCCTAATGCACTTTGCTTATTTCAATTTATATAAAGATATAATAAATTAATAAACTGAGTAGATTTGCCATACCTAAACATAGGATAGTAAATAAATTAGAAAGTTTTACCATTACATTGGTATTATTATTTTTATAAGCATAAACCATTGAAATTTATATTTAATAGTTATGGTAAAATTGGATGCTCTAACCTATTTTTTATATTGAACTACTCATTTAAATTTAGTTTTTTTGTCATGAATTTAAATTTAATTGTTTTACAGAATATCAATTTTAATCTATGCTCAATCATTTTGATTTGTTATAAACTCTAGGGATGATTCATCTTTAGTATTTAGTTAGTTTAGTATTCACCAATATCTATGGGACAATACTTTTTTCATTATTATATTACTTGTTCGACATATTCACTTGCATTTAAAAAATCACCAAACATGTTTTTGGTGCCATTATCAATAATTTTTTGTTTATGGCTAATTAATATTAATGCTAAGTAGCTTTTTAGTTTACTCTAGATTTTTTTTTTGTTCCAGAGAGAAACTTTCTTTGTTAAGTTACTACTATTGAAGGATTAAGCTACAAGGATGGAGGGAAATGATGATCTATGCAGTCATTTGAAATATTATGTTGCGGCAATAGTTTAAGGCATTATATCAAGTATTAAAAAGCCTATGATTCAAGTTAATAACTTTAAGATCAAACCAACACTAATTCATATGCTTAACACTTAATTCAATTTAATGAGTAATCAAATGATGATTTAAATGCCCACATTGATGCATTTCTTGAAATTTATGACACAATTAAGTACAATGGAGTCACAAATGATGTTTTAGGTTAAGATTATTTTCATTTTCTCTTAGAAATAAAGCTAAAAGTTGGCTTTCTTATCTTCTTGCAAGATCGACCACTACATGAGATGATTTAGCCTAGAAATTTCTTGGTAAGTTCTTTTCTCTTCTAAAATATGCAAAAATGCGTAACAATGTTTTTACTTTTGCACAAATGGACAATAAATCATTGTATGAAGCTTGGAAAAAATTCAGGGAACTTATGAGGAGGTGTCCACATCATGGACTACCTATATAGTTATAGGTACAAATTTTTTATAATGAGTCTAGTACAAATCTCCATCTTATGATTAATGCAATTGCATGAGGGACCATGAATGATAAAGCATCGAAAGAGGCATATAACCTTTTAGTAGAAATTATATCTAATAGTTATTAGCAGCCTACTGAGAAGCTACTAGTACTTAAGGCTAGCAAAGTGCATGAAGTGGATGCTTTCATTACAATTTGAAGCACTCCACAAAAAGATAGATAACCTAAGTCTTTAGTCATGAAAATTTAAAACATGACATCTAATCTTTGTAGTGGAAGACATGTAAGCATAGAATGTCAGATAGGTAACCTTTTTGTACAATATAGCAAAAATGTTAATTTAGTTAGGAATTTGATAGGTCACAAAAGGATCCTAACTTTAATACTTACAATCCAAGATTACATAATCATCCAATTTTTTCATAAAGTAACCCAAATGCAATGAGGCCACCACCAACATTCAAGCAAATAAAAGAGACAAAGCTTAATTTAGAGGATATAGTCACCAAGCTGGCCAATACCACATATAGCTTCATCAAAAGCATAGAAGTGAGATCTTAGAATCAAGAAGCTTCAATTAGAAATTTGGAATGCAAATGGATTAGTTGGTCAATATGATCTTAAGGAGACAACGAGGTTCTTTGCCTAGTAACACAAAGAAAAACCCTATAGAAAATGCAAAGATGATAACCCTAAGAAATGGTAAATGAGTGGGAAAAGATGATGTTGAGAATGAGATTTCCAAAGACAAGGACAAAGATGTCATCACACAACCTAAAAAGGCACCTAAAAGCAAAAGTTTTCTAGATAATCCTAAGCCTTATGTGTCTTCAATTCTATTTTCTTAGAGATTCCAACAACACGAACTAGCTAAGTAGTTCTCCAAAATTTTTAATGTATTTAGAAAATTGCATATTAATATTCATTTTGCATATTCTTTAGCTCAAATGCCTAACTATGCAAAATTTTTTAAGGAGATATTGAAAAACAAAAACAAATTGGAAAAGTATGGGATTGTGAAGTTAACTAAAGAGTGTTCATCCATCTTGCAAAACAAACTACCTTTAAAATTAAAAAATCCAATGAGTTTTAGTATTCCTTTAACTATTAGAGATTCTTACTTTGAAAAGGTATTGTGCAATTTAGGTGCAAATATTAATTTGATGCCTTTTTTAGTTTTTAGGAAATTATGAATGGGTAAAGTAAAACCAACCATAATGTCACTTTAATTGGCTAATTGATCAATCAAATATCCTAGAGGTATTGTGGAAGATGTATTGGAAAAAATTGATAAGTTTATCTTTCCTATATATTTCATAGTTCTTGACATAGAAGAAGGTTTTAAGATGCCACTTATCTTAGGTTGACTTTTTTAACAATAGGAAGAACTCTTATTGATATACAACAAGGGAATTCATTCTAAGAGTACAAGATGAATATGCCATCTTTAATGTGTTTACATTAATGAGATACCCTTCGATGATGCTTCTTATTTTAGAATTAAGATAGTTGACAAGTTAGTGGACAAGATTTTTCCAAAAAAAAGTTTTCAAAGATCCATTTAAAGCTTGTTTGGTTTAACCAAAAGACAAAGAAAGTGAAAATGAAGAGATACAGGAGCATGCGAATCTCATGAAGGCAAATCCATAATATTCAAGGCATGAGGCAATAAAGTTTAAGGGGTTAGGAAAGTAAACAAAAAAGCCTACACCACCAATTGAAGAGCCTTCAACTTTTGAATTCAAACCTTTACCAACTCACTTGAAATATGCTTATTTAGATGGAGTTTCTTCTTTGCCAATAATTACATCTTCTTCGTAGACAAAATTGGTGGGGTTTCATCCCTCATAAATGATAACATCTAAGATAGTTTGGTTGATAACTAGAAAAAAAAAAGCTTTTATTAAGAGGCAACCTAAGCATTTTGTTGGTCTTTTCATTGAAAATTTTGTCACCACATTTTCATTACGACTCCACATTAACATAGCCTACAATAAGTGGAGTTTTCCTATTCCTTCTTTGCCTTTGCTTTCTTTTCCTTTTGTATTAAGGACATTACTTCATTCAAGTTTGAGGGTGCAAGGTGAAACTTTATTGTGTTAAAGATGTTGTTTGGTGTTGGAAGTATGTTTTAAGCTGGAAATTCTATCATGTGTGGGAAGTTTGTATTATATTAGAGATATTTGTTTTTGGGGGTTAGATCATGATTGCCATGATTGGATCACTCATTGTGAATTCTTAGTAATTCTTCGGGAGATATGGATTTTGTTTAAACTTGAAATTGTGGTGTGAGTTAAGTATGATTCTAATTATGTTGGCCCACTTATAAAGCACTAAGAGTCTATATTTTTTTGAAATTGTATGCATCTCTAAAGAACATTCATGTAAAGTATATGATTTTCTTAAATATCATTCAAATATTAAAATTTGTTTAATTTTTTGTTAAGGTGAAATCCTAGGCTGTATCTAATTAAAAAAAAAATTTAGGTCATCTTTGGATTAATTGAGCCTTTCAAGCCAACCTTGTTTACATATTTCTAGTCACCCTATTGAGCCTTGATTCTTATCTTAATTTTTTTCTATTGAAACTCACATATATATCTTTTAGCCTTAACCAAATTATCTTATCTTCCTACGCCCATAAACAAGTTGATTTTTTATATACAAGTTTATTTGAGCATAAGAAAAGTTCAGAGGAAGGATAAAGCATAGGAAGAAATTGATTGCACTGATTGATTGAGGCATAGTATGTTGTTTATACAAATGAAAATGAAAATAAAAATTGAAAAAAAAAGACCATTTGCTTTAGAATGAAATCATCTTATCATTCTTTATTAGATACAAGCCATTCAATTGTCTAAAAAATAGGCCACTAAGCGTAGTAATTAAATACCATGGGCAAGATCAAATAATGGTGGCCACACTTTTAGTGTTTTTGCTTCTACTTTATTGTTGTTAGTATGATTGTGGCTTGTACTAGTGTTAAAATTTGAGTGAAATTAAGCATTTTTTTAGGAAAAAAAAAAGAATGAGAAAAAGTGGTGGTAGAGAGATTGTTTGTGAGCAAAGAGGTGGAAAGTTACAAGAACTCTAATTTAATTCTAGAAAGCAATATGTTCATGGGTGATTTGAGCCTAAATGACTTTTACCTCTCCATTAGCCTAACCTTACACTACAAGCAAATGAAAGTCTTATTGATTCTTAGTTAAATGATTAGCCTACATTAGTGGAGAAATGAAGGAAAAGCAAACCTATGAGATTTGGTCAAAGTATTTGAGATGTTGCAATGTTGTTTTATTTGGAGTACACATAACTGAAAAGATAAAAACTTACACACACACATACATGGTTCACATGGTTAAGAGTTTATCTTACCTTATGAACCAATTGGTATTTGGATGAAAGTTATGCTTTTCTTTGAATTATTAAGTTAAGCACTTATGAGAGAATTTTAAAAAAAGGGTCTTGTCTTTAACATATGTTGTATATTGCTTTTGCTTTAGGACTAGCCAAATGTTAAGTTTAAGGGTCTTGATAACTATATTTTTATAAAGTTATTTTGGCTATTTTAAGTAACAAATAACATAGTGTTCATAAGTTAATATTTGGATTTTCTTGTAATTATTCATATTTTCCTTGTTTTTGTAGCAAAAGATAGGATGATGAGAAGAAAAGGAAAACAAAGGAGAAAGAGGAAAAAAATCATGAAAAGGAAGAGAAAGGGACCATGCGCAACACAAAAGAGGAGAATCTATGTGCGAAAAATGGGGGGTCATGCAAGAGAGAGACAAAAGGATTGCCAACAGAGAGACCAAGGAGAAATTGGAAGAAGAACTTTTTTTTGATGATCTATCCTTATTTTCAATAGATTTATCTATGCTTTCTGATGATGAAGGACACTAAACATCAATTTTTTTTTTGGGAAAATCATGATAGACTTGCACAATTTTCAAGCAAATGTACATTTTGAGCTTCTTTCTAGTGAGACAAATTTGTATAGAGCATAGATCTAACCATTTTGTGCAAAACGTATGGCGGTGCATGGTGGCGTGTGATGGCATATGTACCATATGTCTTGCTTTAGCCAGTTTCTAATTTGTCATGATTTATAGAAGTTGCATGAAGATTTCTTGAAAAAAGACAATACGATAATAGCTTTCTTGTTTTTTCATTTAAGATGCTTTATTTAATTTCTACCATTGTTCTTGTTTGTTACTACACTATATTTTAATTTTCTTATTTTAGAGTTACAATATACCTAATTATGATGGTATGAATTTCATGGTTGTTATGTTTTGTAAGAAATGATATTTATGTGAGTTATGTGTTATTTTATTTAATATTTTTAGATGATTAGTTACCACTTAAATAATTTAATTTTCATATTTGAGATTGAAAAGAGATGGTATGCAATTATTTCTTATAATATATCACTATGAATTAAGTATAAATAGACATATACTATATTGTTTATGACTTTCGATGATAAGGTATTTGAAAGATTCATTGTAAACCAAGAATATTCATAGATTCTAATGCACTTTGTTTATTTCAATTCACATAGAGATATAATGAATTAATATATATATATACCCACGAGAGAGGTGAAAGGGGTTTCCAGCCCTTAACCTAGTGGACTTGCAAGTTATGAGCTCTTTGATTTTTTACCATTAAGCTAAAGGAGACACCCTTATCTAGTGAATTAATAAATTAAATAAGTTTGTTATACCTAGACATAAGATAGTAAATAAATTATGAATTTTTACCATTATGTAAGTATTATTATTATTGTAGGCATAAACCATCAAAATTCATACTCAATAGTTATAATGAAATTAGATGCTCTAACATATTTCTTATATTAAGTTTATGCATTTAAGTTTAGTTATTTTTAGTTATGAATTTTTTTTAAATATTATTTTATAATCCATTCTTAATTATTTTGATTTATTAGATAAACTTTAGGAGTGATTCATTGTATTACTTGTTTGACATGTTCACTTATGTTTGAGAAATCATCAAACAATAGTCATGTTTGGATTGCCTGAAACATATTGTAGTGAGTGCCATGGTGAACTTTGCATGTCATTGCTGAGATGCTTATGGAGACAATACATTCTAAACTTCCTTTGTTTACAAAGTCCTAAAGAAAGATCCTTATAAATTTTCTTTATCTTAATTCTCATGGAGGAAAGCAATATAGATGTCTGTATGATGAAAATGCCAATTGCAAGAAGCAGCATGTACTTGACTATTAAGGAATGAGTCAAAAATGGAAATCACTGTAGAGCACATTAGTACAAATGCTATGCTTGCAAATCCTTTTACTAAAGGATTGACTCCTAGTGTTTCCTGAAATGTCTTGTTTCCCATATAAGTCCCATATCACTTATATAAGACTTTGAGCCTCATGGGATGCTTCTAGTTAGTGGGAGTTTTGTTTCATTTTGTATGATAAAATGCATTTATATAGTTTACTATAATGTAAACTTGTTTTTGCTTAAGCTATGTATGTTGACTATATGTTATATAGTTAGCTTGACTGGAGTATATAAAGCATATCAATGCTTTATATGTATTGAGTTGAAATGTACATGCATGTACTATTTATACATACATATACATATATCTACACATACCTTTTCTCAGTATAGTAAGGGCACTTCATTGAAAGCCATGCATGCATGTCTTGTAATGTACATTTTGTTGAGCTCACATTCAAACAAACAAGACATTTCAAGAAATTCTCACTTCAGTAATTGAGCATTGGATCGACAACAAAGGATGATACATTCAACTTTCATGTATCATTAGGTTACCACACTACCATATTGACTCCATGTTGGTAGAGTGGAGGGCTCTTGTAATTATAGATGTCATTGTGTCATTTATAGGATACAACTATTGTCACAATTTGGATTTTGAAGCTCTATGAGACTAGATTAATTTTTAAGGATTGTCTCAGGACTAAAATTATGGGCGCATATTTACATGTTTTTCAAACTTTTTCATTACAATTCCCATTAATATAGCCCAAGTGGAAGGTTGTTGGGCTATTTCATAGCCTTACTAGAGTGGGTTTCTATCAATGGGCTTGCTAACCCATAATTGTTTTACATAAATGTTTTATAGTTTATCCAAATGAGACATATTAGATCATTAATTGTTAAATATAAGGTTGGCTAGTGTGGGTTAATGTTTGCTGTGTAAAACTGTGATGAGTAGGACTATATGAACAACACATTCAAAATTTGGTTAGATCCTTCCTTTAGCTTTCAAATACATTATATACTACGTATAGTGAAGATCATACATTATTGATAAAACACTGAGGTGCTAAGCTTGATATTAAGGTTCAAGCTCATTAAGGGTAAAATGGAAAGAACAAGAAAAGTTGAACAAAAGGATAAAGCTTCTTTCTATCACAATACACACATGAAACCACAAGATATGACTCTTTCTTTCTATCTTGTTCATTTTATGCTCCTGTGACCTATGAGCACTTCTCTTGCATTTGATCTTCAGTAGTGGTCATATCATCATACCAGAATAAAGGAGAAGATTCCAGCCACTTGCAGCCAATATGGACTCCAAACAAGGTATTTCTTTGTTCCTTGTTTTAGTTGCATGTTTTGTGTCTAAATGTCAAGCAAAGATCCTATTTTGAGCTTGTTTGAGCTTATTTTTCTCAACAACAAGATCATCAATTTTCTAAGCGAAACCAAATGTTAAAGCAAGTTAGAAAATATTCACAAACACAAGAGAAGAGAATGAACTATAGATTTAAAAAGTGGCCCAATTTGTTTTAGACAAGTTCAAAAAGTCCCATAATTTTATTTGGACTTTTTCAAACAATGGGCATTGCAACACATTGTAACATGGCATAGAAAAAGACTAGCATAAGAGCACTAGAACAGCAACTCGCTTAGCAATAGTTATGTTCGTTCATGATTATAGTTGTCATTTTCAGACTGATGTTAGGATCTCACCTAAGTTGGAAACACATGGCTAATTAAGGGCAAAAAGAGGAAACCATGTAGGGGCAACACCGGAATTAAACAAGCTGGTAAGAAGAGAAAAAGGGAAGAAGATGCAAGGGAAAGATCATCGAACCAGACAATGTTTCCTTATTTCTCTAGCTTGTATCTTAGCTTAACTTAGCTTAGTTACCCTATGTTTGTAATAGGAGTAATGTGTGTAGTTTTTGTAGTTATTGAGCTCCAGAGTAGTAGTTTGTAGTGAACTTGTGGTAGAAACTTGTGTATTGTAACTAGGCATTTCCATCCAAATATAAAGGAAACTTTGTTTGGATTTCCCATATATAAGTGTTCCTTGTTTATTGTGATATTCTTGGTCTTAACAATGGTATTTGGGGCCACTGGTCTACCATCCCACATAACAAACCATACCATGGTTGACATTGATGCTCGACTCCAGAAGCATGAAACCTTGCATTTCATTGTCCAATTCCAGCACCTCCAATAATGCACAAACTTTACCTCATCCTATAGAAACAGTTTTTGGCCTTATTTCAAACTCCCACAACCACTTACCACCCCAATGGCCAAACTCCTAAACCTTCCACTCACCCCCTTGCGCCTCCCGACAACCCACAACCCATTTTTTTGCTCGTGGGTGCACCACCCTTACTGACTAGCCTAGTTGTCACCATCCAAGCACTCGACGGTGTCAAGTCACCCCTACATGCTCTACCCACACCTGTGCCAACACAGGGAGCCTTTAGGTGACTTGGATCTACACCAAACTTGACCCCCACATTGGAGGTTTCCACTCGCGACGACCTTTTAGACCCTTATTGAATCGATCTATCGGCCGACACAGTATGTCTGCCCCCTTTTCCCCCAAATCTTGTACTATTGGATAGGGGTCCAAATGGGAACGTGGCCTTTCTATTCCCATGACATCTGCAACTCACAGAGAGTAAGAAATGGGTCCTTTCCATTAAAGACTCCCCAAAACCACTACCAGAGAAAAGAAACAATCTCAGGAAGGTTGCAATTTCGATCATGGTTATTGACTTGATGACATTACATTTGCATAGGTTGAACTAGAGAAGGCATCCTTACTCAAGAAGTCCTACCTTGGCTAGATTTATAACTAAATTTCCATATGAGCCCACACCAAATCAAACACAAGGTTTTATTGATGTGGTCTTGGGCTTTGTTGCAAAGGCCATGATGCATTGAAAAGTGTTCGGCTTTATCAAATTGGTGCTTAAAGGCATAGTTTAGGATCGGTTAGGACTAGAAATTAAGAATAAAGATGAGAATAGGAAGAAGACAAACAAGGTGTCTAAAAAGAAGAAGATTCTCAACAAGACTAAGCCAAAGCTGAACCCTTACTAGCTATAGACTTTCTTCAATTTTGGTCCCAAAGAAGTTGCCAAGGATGTTCAACAATTTAGCCTAGCACCATTGTATTAGTTGCATGGAAGGGTGGGGTGTATAGACAAGGAAGCTCCTGAACATTTATTTTACTCTGATAAGTCAGTGTTGTCTCCTCAAGCACTGGAGAGACTTGTAACTCTAAAAGAATGCCATGAAATGGGCAAAGGCTTTAAACTTGTAGAGAAAGACATAGGTATTAGAGGTTTTGACACCATCTTTGGTGAATAATAGAAGGTTGATGTTGAGAATGTAGGCATTGATCTCTCCTTTGAGATACTCCTTGAAAGCGTGTCAAAGTATGAAGAGTCAGGTAACCTAGCTAAAATTATTGGTTTTTTATTGGACAAGTTTATTTTTCCACATGTAATTTAGGATTGTTTGGATGTTGTGGAGGTTTTGGAGATTAGGAAGATTCATGGGTTATTGTTTAAACATGGGTTGGAGTTAGATGTGTTTATTAAAAGTGCATTCATTAGTATTTATCTTAAGTTTTGGTTAATGGAGAACACAAAAGAAGTGTTTGACAACTTGCCAATAAATAAGGTTGTGCTTTATAATGCAATGGTTAATAGTTCTACATAAATTTGGAGATTCAATGAGGCTTTGGGGATCTTTAGGAGAATGGATGAAGAAGGCATTATGCCTAGTAGACATACTACTACTAACATGCTATCAATTTTAACCTTATTGAGGAGATTATCAATAGGAGAGCAATTCATGGATTTACAATTAATTGACATGAGTGGGAAATGCAAGAGTGTTAAAGACACTTTAAAAGATTTTGGAGATGAGGGTGTTAAACTCAGTAATGCATGTTAATGGTCTTTAAATTCTTTGTTTGATTTAGATTTTGATAGTTTTTTGAAAGTCAAGAGTAAGATTGTGGAACCACAGTTTAAGATGAGTTTGGAGGAGCTTTTGGATGAGAGAAAGGTGATGCCCGTGTCCATTTTTGGTGATTTAGGGGTAGAGATTATTGGAATTCAACAAGACTCTAGGTTGGTCTCTATAGGAGACTTGTTTGTGTTATGTTAGGAAGAAGATTGATAGGCATTTGTATTTGATGGAGATTGATAAAAGAAAGGCATTGGTTATGAGACAAGAGATTGATAAAAGAAAGGCAATGGTTGTGAGACAGGAGATTTATATAGAGGAGACCTTAGGGTGTAAAGCATTGGTGATTATGGAAAACACCAGTATCATTCTTCTAGCATTGGTGATAACTCCATTTTTATAAAGTTATTTTGACTATTTTAGGATATAAATAATACAAGTTTTATAAGATAATATTTAAGTTTTGATATATTTATGTAAATTTGTGTTATTTATGCAGCAAACTCCAAAAAAGCAAAAGAAATAAAGGAAAAGAAAGTTACAAAAAGGCACATGAAGAAGAAAAGGAAAGAAAAAGAAATCAAAAGAAGAAAAGAGGAGGCAACGTGTAAAGTAGCAAAAAGATGAGGAAAAGGACAAAAAAGGACAAGAAAGAAAATAAAGAAAAGGGGCAAAAAAGTGAATTACTAAGGGAGAATCTTAGGTCACGCATCCCAAGATAGCATAAAAGGGCAAAGGAATGTGAATTATGACACAAGTGGAAAGAGGGCACCGCACAAGAGAAGAAGAGAGAGAAGAGAGAGAAAAGAGAGAAAAGAAAAAAAGCCGTGTGTTGCCGCCGGAACCAAGGAAGGGAGAAAAAACTAGAAAAGAAGGAGAAAACCAAGGAAGAAAAAGAGAAATAGGGGCGCGAAAGCTTCCTTCTACTTCTTATCATTCTTGAATTGTAGGAATTCTGTAAAGAATTCTTAAAGAGAAGACAATGTGGTGAGTTCTTTTTATTTAAGATGTTTTGCTTGATTTCTACTATTACTTTGGTTTGTCATTTCAGTATGTTCTAAACTTCTTTTGTTAAAGCGAAGATGTAGCCTAACTATGATGATGTGAATTTTATAAGTTTTTATGTTTTGCAAGATATTTTATTTATGTGAGTTATATATTATTATGCTTAATGCTTTTAAGTGATTGGCCACCACTTGAATGATTTGATGTGCATGTTTGAGACTGAGAGGTAATAATATGCAATTGCTTATTATAATATATAACCATGAATTAAATGTGGATAGACATATACCATGTTGTTTGTGTGGCTTTTGGTAATAAGATAATTGAAAGATTTATTGTAAACCAGGAATGTTCACAGATCCTAATGCATTTGGTTTGTTTCAATTCATGTATAGAAATATAATGAATTAATGAACTAAATAAGTTTACTATACCTAGACATAGGATAGTAAATAAATTAGGAAATTCCGCCATCACATAGGTAATATCATTCTTGCAGGCATAAACTATGAAAATTCATATCTAGTAGTTATGGTGAAATCGAAAGCTCTAACATGTTTCTCATCTTGATTGTTCTTACTTGATCCAATTTTAATTAACATTGAGTTTTCATTTTAGAAATTTTAAATTTTAATTTATCATCAACATTATTTTCATTTGCTAGATAAATTTTAGGATTAATTTAACATTAGTACTTAATTAGTTTAGTATTCACTAATCTTCGTGGGACGATACTTTTCTTATCATTATATTACTTGTTCGACATGTTTACTTGTATTTAAAATTCACCAAACAAGTTTTTGGTGCCGTTGCCGAGGATTGGTTGTTTTACTACTAATTAATATTAATACCGAATAATTCTAAGTTTAATCTAGTTTTTATTTTGTTAAAAAAATTAATTTTTTTGTTTTATTTTGTTAGATTTTATTTTTATTTTTCTTTGTTATTATTATTTTTCCTTTTAAAAAAATTAAAAATTTATCATTTGTTTTAGTTGTTACTTTTCAAGAGTGTTACAGATGTACATAACCCGTAGCCAAAGAGAACAACTTGTTAATCTTGACCTAGAAATTGAACGCACAATCAAAAAGCAACGAAAGGAGATAAGAGAACAAAGGAGTGAAGCTACAAAAATGGCAGAGAATGATGATTCACGCAAGCTTCTAAAAGAATATGTTGCACCAACAGTTCAGGGTGCCACATCAAGCATCCAAAGGCCTGCAATTCAAGCAAACAACTTTGAAATCAAGCCAGCACTCATTCAGATGCTTCAAAATTTCGTGCAATTTAGTGGGCTACCAAACGATAATCCAAATGCTCACATTAATGCTTTTCTTGAAATTTATGACATGATTAAATACAATGGAGTCACAGATGATGCTGTTAGATTAAGGCTATTCCCATTTTCTTTAAGAGACAAAGCTAAAAGTTGGCTTTCTTCTCTTCCTGCAGGATCAATTACAACATGGGATGATTTGGCTTAGAAATTTCTTAGTAAGTTCTTTCCTCCAGCAAAGTTTGCCAAAATGTGTAATGATATTACCACTTTTATGCAAATGGACAATGAATCATTATATGAAGCTTGGGAAAGATTCAAGGAGCTTTTAAGAAAATGTCTACAACATGGACTACCCATATGGTTATAGGTACAAACTTTCTATAATGGGTCTAGTACAAATCTTCATTTTATGCTTGATGCAGCTGCAGGAAGGGCTTTGAACAATAAGACACCAGAAGAAGCATATGATCTTTTGGAGGAAATGGCAAATAATAGTTATCAGTGACCTATTGAGAGGTCACCAATGAGGAAAGCTAGTGGAATTCATGAAGTAGATGCTTACACTGCAATGTATGCACAAATTGAAAAACTCAATAAGAAAATAGATAACCTGAGTGCTCCAGTCATGAGGATTCAGAATATATTATGTGATCATTGTGGTGGAAGACATGTAAGCATAGAGTGCCAAGTAGGTAACACCTTTGCTTAGGGTAGTGAAGATGCTAATTATGTTGGAAATTCAAGTAGGCCACAAAATAATCCATACTCCAACACTTACAATCCGGGATGGCGTAACCACCCAAATTTTTCATGGAGTAATTCTAATGCAATAAGGCCACCACCAAGATTCAGGCAACCAGAAGAAAAGAAGCCTAATTTAGAGGAAATGGTTGCCAAGATGTTACAGAACAACGAAACAAGAATGCAAAACCAAGAAGCTTTAATTTGAAATTTAGAGGTGCAAATAGGTTAGTTGGCTAATATGATTTCTGGAAGACAACAAGGTTCATTGCCGAGTAGCACAGAAAAGAATCCTATAGAAGATGCAAAGGTAACAACCTTGAGAAATGGCAAACAAGTGGGAAAAGATGACGTTGAGAAGGAAAATGTCAAGGATAAGGAAGATGATGTTAGCACACAGCCTGAGAAGGCAACCAAAAGGTCATTATTCCCTGATAATCCCAAGCCTTATGTGCCTCATGTTCCATTTCCTCAAAGACTCCAGCAACATAAAATAGATAAGTAGTTTTCTAAATTTCTTGATGTATTTAAAAAATTGCATATTAACATTCCTTTTGCAGATATATTAGCTCAAATGCCCAGTTATGCAAAATTTCTTTAGGAGATATTGAAAAACAAAAGGAAGCTGGAAGAGTATGAAACCATGAAGCTAACTAAAGAATGCTCAGCCATCTTACAAAAGAAACTGCCTCCAAAATTAAAAGATCTAGGGAGTTTTACAATTCCTTATATTATTGGAGATTCTCACTTTGATAAGGCATTATGTGATTTAGGAGCTAATATTAATCTAATGCCTTTTTTTGTTTTCAGGAAATTAGGATTGGGTGAAGTGAAGCCAACCAAAGTGTCCCTACAATTGGCTGATCGATCAATTAAATATTCGAGGGGCATTGTAGAAGATGTATTGGTAAAAGTTGATAAATTCATTTTTCCTGCAGATTTTATAATACTTGACATAGAGGAAGACTTTGAGGTACCACTTATCTTAGGTCGACCTTTTCTAGCAACAGGAAGAGCTTTGATTGATGTACAACAAGGGAAGTTAATATTAAGAGTTCAAAATGATTCTGTCACTTTTAATGTTTTATTGCTATGAAACATCCATCTGATGATAGTTCTTACTTTAGGGTTGAGACAATTGATAAGTTTGTGAATAAGATCTTTCAGGAAAAAGCTTTCAAGGATCCACTTGAAGCATTCTTGGTTCACCCAAAGAATGAGGAAATTGAAAGTGAAGAGATACAGGAGTATGCCAATCTCATGGAAGCAAATCCACCATATTCATAGTAAAAGACAACAAAGTTTGAAGAGTTGGGACAACACATGACAAAACCTAAGCCATCGATTGAAGAGCCTCTAACTCTTGAACTCAAGCCCTTACCTTTCCATTTGAAATATGTTTATTTAGATGAAGTTTCTACTTTGCCAGTAATTATATCTTTTTCTTTGATAGAATCAATGGAAGAGAAATTACTTCAAGTGTTGAAAGAGCATAAGGAGCAAGTGGATGGAAAATAGCTGACATCAAGGGAATTAGTCTTTCACTATGCATGGGCAAGATTTTGATGGAAGAGCATTACAAAGCTATTGTTTAACCTCAGAGGCGATTGAATCCAAAGATGCAAGAAGTGGTGAAGGTTGAGGAAGGAATAGCGCTTGGGCATAAGATATCTAAAAAATGATTAGAGGTTGATCGAGCTAAAGTGGAGGTCATTGCCAAACTGCCCCCACCAACATCAGTGAAACTTGTTAGAGGCTTTTTGGGGCATGCAGGATTCTATAGGTGGTTCATAAAAGATTTTTCCAAAATTGCTAGATCCCTTTCAAGTTTGTTGGTTAAAGATGTGAAATATAACTTTTCTAATGAATGCTTACAGGCTTTTAACATTTTAAAGGAAAAGTTAATATCAACACCAATCATAGCGGCACCAGAATGGGAATTACCTTTTGAGCTAATGTGTGATGCTAATGATTTTGCAGTAGGAGCTATGTTGGGACAACAGAAGAATGGAGTTTTTCAAACCATCTACTATGCTAGTCAAACCTTGTCAAGTGCACAATTGAATTATTCAACAACAGAAAAAAAAAAAAAAAAAACTTTTGGCTGTAGTATTTGCTTTTGATAAATTTTATTCTTATCTAATTGGTTCAAAAGTTATTGTTTATTTTAACCATTATGCTCTTAAGCATCTCCTTGAAAAGAAAGAATCAAAACCTAGGTTAATCAGGTGGATTCTTTTGCTACAAGAGTTTGATTTGGAGATCAAGGATAAGAAAGGGACTGAAAATCTAGTTGCAGATCATTTGTCCAGAATTTCCAATATGAAGGAAGAAGATCAACCGATTCTGGAAGAATTTCCCGATGAAAACATTTTTGCACTCCAATCCATCCAAATTTCCTAGTATGCTGATTTTGTCAATTATTTGATAAGTAATGTTCTTCCTCCTGAAATGTCATATCAACAAAGAAAAAAATTCTTTTATGACCTCAAACATTATTTTTGGGAAGAGCCTTTCTTGTTTAAAGTATGTGTAGACTAGGTTATAAGAAGATGTGTTCCTGAGGAAGAGATGGCTAGTATCCTACACCATTGTCATGCTAGAGAGGTTGGTGGTCATTTTGGTGTCACCATAACTGCAACTAAGGTTTTACAGTCTAGATTTTATTGGCCCACACTTTTTAGAGATGCATATTTATATGTAGTTGCATGTGATCAATGTCAAAGAACTGGGAATATTTCTAGGAAACATGAGATGCCTCTAAACAATGTTGTTGTGTGTGAGTTATTTGATGTTTGGGGTATTGACTTCATGGGACCCTTTCCACCTTCTTATGGAAATATGTATATTTTGGTGGCTATTGAGTATGTGTTTAAATGGATAGAAGCAGTAGCATTGCCTATAAATGATGCTAAGGTTATGGTTAAATTCTTAAAGAAAAATATTTTTACTTGCTTTGGCACTCCTAGGGCAATCATAAGTAATAGAAGGACTCATTTTTGCAACAAACAATTTGAATCACTTTTGGGTAAGTACGGGGTTAACCATAAGATTGCTACCCCTTATCACCCTCATACTAGTGGTCAAGTTGAGATATCAAATAGGAAAATTAAGAGAATTTTGGAAAAAAACTGTGAATACCTCAAGGAAAGATTGGTCAATGAAACTTGATGATGCACTTTGGGCCTATAAAACAGCATTCAAAACACCAATTGGAATGTCTCCTTTTAGGCTAGTGTTTGGGAAGGCTTGTCATCTACCAGTAGAATTAGAGCATAAAGCATATTGGGCTTTAAAATTTTTGAACTTTGATATGCAGTCTATAGGTGAAACTCGATTGTTGCAGCTAAATGAATTGTAGGAATTACGAGATGAGGCCTACGAAAATGCCAAAATATATAAGGAGCGGACAAAAAGATGTCATGACAAACATATATTAAGAAGAGAGTTTGTGGTTGACCAAAAAGTATTACTTTATCACTCTCATCTTAAATTGTTTCCAGGTAAATTGCGGTCTCGATGGTCTGGCCCTTTCATAGTCACTAAGGTATTCCCATATGGAGCAATAGAAGTTGCAAATGACACCCAAGGCATGTTTAAGGTGAGTGGTCAACGTTTGAAGCCCTACTTTGAAGGAGTCAATATGCAGAAGACTACCATTGATCTTCTTCCTCCTTGAGTAGCAACATTGAAGATAGTTTAGCTGAAAACTATAAAGCAAGCGCTTCTTGGGAGGTAACCCAAGCATTTTATTGGTTCTTTTGTTGAAAATTTTGTCAACACCATCTCCTCAAAGCTCTCTATGGATATCACCTACAATTAGGGGAGTTTTCTCATTCCTATTTTACCTTTATTTTTCTTTATTTTTGATTTATTTCTTTTAACATTGAGGATAATGCTTCATTTAAGTTTGGGGGTGGGAAAATAAATCTTTTCTTGCTAAATCTAATTGAATTTTTTTTCTCATGTCATGATTAAACCCTTTGTTTTGAATTCTTAGCGATTCTTAGGAAGATGTAGATTCTGTTCAAACCTACAATTGTGATGTGAGTTAAGTGTGATTCTGATTATGTTGATCCATTCATTAAACACTAAAAGTCTTTCATTTTTAAAATTGTGTATTTCTAGAGAACATTCATGTGAAGTATGTGATTTTCTTAGATCTCACCCAGATCTTAGAATTTGATTGATTTCCTCTTGAGGTGAAATCCTAGGCTACATCTAATTGAGAAAAGGATTAAGGCCATTCTTTAGATCGTTTGAGCCTTTCAAGCCAACCCTATTTATTTATCCCCAGTCACCCCACTAAGCCTTGATTTATATCCATTTTTTTTACACCCACATATATATACTTTTGAGCCTTTGACAAATTATCTTTTCATCCCGCACCCTTAAACATATTAATTTTTAGGATATAAGTCTATTTAAGTGAAGAGAAGTTAAGGGGAAGGATGTTATATGGGAAAGATGTTGATTGCAATGATTATGTAGCATAATATGTTGCTTTTGTGAATGCAAAAAAAAAAAAGGAAATGCAACATTTGTCCAAGATTGGAATTCTTTTATTGCTTATTGTCAAATTCAAGCTACTCAAGGTTCAGAAATTGGCTTTTGCATAGTAGTTGGATGTCATCAGCAAGATAAGATTATAATGGTTACATTTCTAGTCCTACTACTTGCTTTATGATTGCAAGCATGATTGTGACTTTTGTAAGTGTCAAAATCCAAGTGAAATCAAGTATTTTTGGAAAAAATGAATGAGAGAAGTGGTGATAGAAAGATCATTTGTGAAAAAAAAAAAAGCAAAGAAAGGAAGTGACAAAAGCTCAAATTAGATCCTAGAAAGTAATGTGTTTATGGGTGAATTTAGCCTAAATGACTTTCATCTTACCCCTAGCTCAGCCTTACATTACTAGCTTATAAAAGTCCTATTGATTCTTGGTTAAATGATTGGCTTACATTAGTGGAGAAAGAAATGAAAAGCAAACCTATGAGGTTTGGTTAAAGATTTTGAGAGATTGCATATTAATGTGGATCTATTTAGAGTGCATATAGTTGAAAAGATAAGGACTCACACTCACACACACGAATATGGTCAACATAGTTAAGAGTCTATCTTATCTTATGAACAATTGTTTTGTTTGGATGAAAGCTATATTGTTTCTTTGAATTGTTAAGTTGAGCAATTTTGAGTGAATTTTAAGAAGAAGTTTTGTCCAAAACATATATTATCTCTTACTTTTGCTCGAGAACTAGCAAAATGTCAAGTTTGGGGGTCTTGATAATTCTATTTTTATAGAGTTATTTTGACTATTTTAGGATATAAATAATACAAGTTTTATAATATAATATTTAAGTTTTGATATATTTATGTAAATTTGTGTTATTTATGCAGCAAACCCCAAAAGAGCAAAAGAAATAAAGAAAAAGAAAGTTACAAAAAGGCACATGAAGAAGAAAAGGAAAGAAAAAGAAATCAAAAGAAGAAAAGAGGAGGCAACGTGTAAAGTAGCAAAAAGAGGAGGAAAAGGACAAGACAGGACAAGAAAGGAAATAAAGAAAAGGAGAAAAAAGTGAATTACTAAGGGAGAATCTTAGGTCACACATCCCAAGATAGCATAAAAGGGCAAAGGAACGTGAATTATGACAAAGTGGAAAGAAGGCGCCGCACAAGAGAAGAAGAGAGAGAAGAGAGAGAAAATTGGCTACATCGGCTACATTGTTTTACAGGCATCCTTTTAAGAACATGGTGGTAATTGGGATAACGGGGACGAATGGGAAGATGACAACTTTATATTTGATCAAAGGCATGTATAAAGCGATGAGGTTAAGAACTGGGATGTTGAGTTTGGGTTTTGATTATCATAACTCAATTGCAAATGCTCTGTTTGCCTTCTATTTCAAATAGGGAAGAGTGGTAATTGCAGAGAAGTGGTTCGATCTATAAAGTGATTGGGAAGTTATAGCATGGAAGTCAATGATGAGTGGGTATGCTTCAGATGATCATAACAAGAAAGGACTTAAAATCATTGACAAAAGCATGAAGGCTATACAAATTCATGATTCTTTTACCAATAAGATACTGAGACTCTAGTTGGGTGATCCTAAATTGTCAAAACCTCAAAGGGAGCTAGTATCGAAAAATCTGACTGGCAATCCATTTCCTTACACATTTGGGCAAGGCTTTCATATACTGGGAATTTAAAGGCAAGTGTCTACTTTCAGTGGATTGGCGGAGCTGCTACTCAATGAGAATTTTATTTTAGGCAGTTTCCAATGATGGTGAAGTCAAGGCATTGTTATTTGAGGGATGTTGATCCCCATGAGCTAATTTCCAACAAAGAATAGTAAACATAAATGGGTAGGTACTTCGTATTAAATGAGCTTAATGTTGAAATCCAAGTATTGTTAGACATGGGTTTTAAGATAAGCTAAAATTCTATTTTGTTGAGGCTTGAAGCACTCACGCTAGCTGGAGATATTTTAGTGGTGAAGGGAAAAAGAGTAAGGGATGTCGAATCCTTGTCATTTAAAATGGAAGAAGTTGCGATTAAGCTAGATGAAAACACTTACAATGCTTGGATCCTTATGTATTGTAGGGATTGTAGAATAGAAAAGGTTTGTCACTGATGCATGAAATGAGAAGGATAGATTTGAAGCCTAAGTTAAATACTTACACAAGCATGATCACATCATTTGGTAAGCAAAGGATGTTGGAACAAGTTGAAGAACTCTTTGAAGGGTTGAGGTCAAATAAACATAAATTAGATTGTTCTTTTTATCATGTAATGATGAAAATGTTTCGAGATTATGGAAATCATTCCAAGGCAACAAATTTATTGGGCATGATGAAAGAGAAAGGAGTAGATCCCACTTAGGGAGTTATAGGATGTAGAGTGGGAGTAATAGAAATTAAGGCAGCACTGCATGGTAAACCCATGACATGGTTTTACTTGATCTTGTTGGGTTTAGGATGTCGAGGAAGTTAGGTGATGGTGTCACAACTTTTAACTTGGTTTTAACTATGACCCACACGTTGAGGAAGCATGGTTTTATTGGAAAGCTTGTAGAGTTTTACGGTGAGGGTATGGAAGAATTGTCATTAGCTGGTAGGGCCACTAATACTAACATGTTTCTGGAATATGGGGCAACCATGGGCAACTTCTATGTTGATCATGTCACATTGTAGTATCTCAAACTAATTGGTTGAAATGTTGAAACCGTGTAAAGGGTACATGCATATTTGCTTGCCAACACAATGTTTATTAACTATAATGAGCCTCCACAAGAAAAGGAATATATATCTTATTTATAATTAGACTTGGTTGATGTTGAAACATGTGTTTCTAGACCCACACAGCCTCATGATCGAATTCCATTGAAAGAAATAAAGGCTGCCTGGCATAAATGTCTTGATCCCCAAGTTGGATTTCCCAACCTTGTTGTACTAAAGGAAGGACATGATAAGGTAGTAAACCTTTCATTTCATGGACAACCTACAAAACTTAAACATGGTCGTGTAGTCGTTTTAGCTATTCTAAATTGTACAACCACATTAAATCCTAATGTCATGCATGGGGCTGGTCTTGTTGCAAAGAAGTCCTTGAATGGACAGGGCTTTCAAATTGTTGGTTATGGCTACACAACATGTATTGGAAACTTAAGGGGACTTGAACAATATGTGGCCTCTGCAATTTTAGAAAATGATATTATGGTCTTCAAGGTTGTGTTCACCCATTACCCAAAGCTAATTATCTTGTTTCATTTCCTTAGGGGTGTTGTCTATTGGCTTGTTGGCACGGTTGGCATCAACTTTGATAAAGAGCCACTTGGAACAAGGAATGCTAGGGAGAATGTCTATTTCAAAGATATCTAGCATAGTAATGTAGAAAATGTTTAGTCCTTAACCGCTTGCATTAATCTTCTAGAAGCCTTAAAAAGCTTATCGCCATATCTGCCATCTCACACTTGCCAAGTTAATAGTATACTTCATGCCATGTCTTGTTTAGCTAACTTAATTGAGGATTTTGATCCTTGGAGACAAGGATTCTTTTAGGGATTGTTAGGATCTCACCTAAGTTGGAAACACATGGCTAATTAAGGGCAAAAAGGGGAAGCCATGAAGGGGCAACACTAGAATTGAACAAGCTAGTAAGAAGAGAAAAAGGGAAGAAGATGCAAGGGATAAATCATTGAACCAAACAATTTTTCCTTATTTCTCTAGCTTGTATCCTAGCTTACTTTAGCTTAGCTGCCTTATGTTTGTAGTAGAAGTAGTGTGTGTAATTGTTGTAGTTGTTAAGCTCTAGAGTAATATTGCAGTAGTTTGTAGTGAACTTGTTATAGAAACTTGTGTGTTGTAAATAAGCATTTCCACCCAAATATAAAGGAGACTTTGTCCAAATTTCCCATATATTAGTGTTCCTTATTTGTTGTGATATTCTTGGGCTTAACAACTAACGACATGAGAAGAGTTTCTTTGTATTTTAGTGCTAATGGCATGGGGACTTGAATAACATGACCCACCGCTATCGTGGCCCTATGCGCCAAAACCATTGTATCCCGATGTGCCAAAGTCGTTGTGGCCCAATGCGTCAAAGCCGCCATATCCGTATGCACAAAGACGTTGTATCCGAATGCGCCGAAGCTGCCATATCTAGACGCGCCACTGTTGATGCAGCCCAACAACCCACCATCATGATATAAAATTTGATTAAGTGCATAATGGCTTACATACATCAAAATACCATCTTCCCCAATCACAAAATCAAATGAAACCCCTGGGCCGCCATCGTGATATAACATTTGATCGAGCGCACAATGACTTACATATGTTAAAATACCATCTTCCTAAGTCACAAAATCAAATGGAACCCTCAGGTTGACAACGACACAGGCAAAGTTGTCCTCAGAGCAATGTCTAGGAACCTAAGAACCAAAATAAAGTATAATAAAGAAATAAACCAATCGAATTTTGCCTAGGCCATGGGAAAGATGAACACCAATTTTGTAGCTAACAAAAGAAATCAGTTCTTGGAGATTAGTAACACAACCAAATAGAGAGCTGGAGAGACCACTTGAAATAGAAAGTCATCCAACATGGACCATAGATCTAAGGGCAAACATATAAGTGGCTCCTGATTGCTATGCCCATTCAGCACATCGCCACCTATGCTTCGTCCACCATTCACCATTAATGACATGTCAAAAGAGAAGACAATCTAGAATCGAGTTGAACACAAGACAATATATAGACCTAACATGATGCAAGCTCGGCAATTTTTTGGCAGCCAAGTGGCATTCGAAGAGAGTAGTTGATTACGAAGTAAATTCTTGAACACATCATGATTGGAATATGCAAGGAATGTGCGTGGAATATGCTTGGAATATTCAGAGTAGTAGGTATTGATCCACAAGGCCAGAAGCTTGTTGGAGTGAGCCGCGGCCCATTAACTCATATGCGTTTTCCCATTATGAGATGAAATTTCAAGTTTCATGCGTGATATCGTAGAAAAGATCTTACCATTTGGAATTAAAAATCACTACCATTAAGGAATAAGATTTTTTCATACAAACAACATCATACATTTGAAGAAAATATAATATGCCCATCAGTTATGTTATTGACTACTTAATGAAGGGTGTTTCTATTCCAACATTGCATCTCTAGTCTTTTCTTTTCTATCTTTTTCTCTTAGACTGATCTTTTACTACACATCTTATATGTAAAATTATTTATATCTCAAAGTTCAACCATAAACCTTTATATAATATTTGCACATATCTTAACAAGCACTACCAATCCTTCCTCATACCTATAAGAGCCAAATATTTATAAAATCATATGATTTCATATAATGTTTTCAACATGAAAAGCCAAATTGCTTATGCCTTCACTTTAGCCATTAACTTTCCTATGGTATAGCCAAGAGTTCCGTAATAAAGAGTGAGAATCCAAAAATAGGTATAGATTCTATCAATCAAACTCATTATTTTTGGCCTACACACAAGCTTCATGCCTCATGCAACAAGAGTCAAGGCCATCATAGGGCTTCTCCCGAAGGCATCCACTATATAACAACCTGTAGTATTTACCATATCCTAACAATGGAGGGAATATTATTCTAGATGGAGAACACAAAAGCCAAGATAAAAATCAAAAGAACTTGGTTAACTTATTAAAGAATTGAATAATAATCAACTTAACCTCAAAACAAAATGAAAAAGAGAAATCTCTTATAAGCTATTAATACCCATAAAGGCATTTCTAGGGTACCTGAATATAATTCTGACTCACATTTTCTACTACAATCTCTACTTTACAAACACATAACCCATGAATGAAACCATTTGTTGGATGCAACTTGAATTGTTAAAGGAGTTTTGCATGATTTAGAAGTCCATGTCCTACATGGTTTGGGAAAGGAAAGAATTCATGTTCCATAGGAATTAAAAGAGAAGAATTGTGTGTCCTACATTGGTTAGAAAACCAACCTGTGGGAAATAGAAGGCCCATAAAAAGGAGTTTATATAGTCCCTAGAGAGATATAGAAGAACCTAAGCGATAATACTAATAATCAAGTATTGGGTTATTTGTAAAGTATTACAAAGCTAAGGTTGAAAGAGTTTCTCAATCTTTCTCGAGTTGTAATAGTTGAATTTTTTAGTGGAAAGAATAGGGCGTAGGACATTGTTGGTCTAAACCCTTAAAAATTTCTTGTGTTAACATTTATGCATATGCCTGCTTTGATCCTGGACAGGAACACAAGAAAAGTTGTTGGTCTAAGCACTACTGATGTTAAAGGCACGGACGAGAACATAAGAAAAGTTAGGGATAATGAGGAAGCATGAAAGGAAAAGATCAAACTTCAATGTATAGTGTGAAACCATTGTTAAATGGAGCAGAAAAGGCATTGACATGAGGCTTGGGTTTAAAACATGCAAATCAAATCATCTAGTGGTAATTAATCACTTAAATGCATTAAACATAGTGATATATAACTTCATATAAACATAATGTCTTGCAAAATGTCACAATCGTACAAATCATACCATTGTAAGTAAGTTACATTATAGCTCTAACAAAAGTAAACTAAAACATAGAATCTATACAAATAAAAGCCATGCAAGAAATTGAACAAAGAATTCTTTAAACTATATAAAAATTCTCACTAAAATGTCTTCAATTCATAGAAACTTTGCACAACTCTACACATCAGAAAGAGGAGGAAATAGGTTGTTTGGTAAGAAGGAAAGAAATCACGATGCACATGCCATTGTCACACGCTGCTACCGTTCTTTATAGAAAATGCCAAAAATTATTGAGGAAGGTATTTGGAGTGCTAATCTACAAAGAAATCATTCCAATCTGCCACAAAATTATGTAGATTTACCAAAATCATACCCAAGCAGTGTTTGTCATCTTTCACTGGAAAGTACTCTGAAATTGCAAACAATTGCCGTAGAAACGTCAAAAATTGTTATAGGATGGCAAATATGCTTCTTCCTTACCAAAAAATGCTCAAATTTGGCTAAAAACACAACTAGATGGCTGAAAAACGCAGATAGTGTTAGGTTCTTTGCCCAAAAAGAACACAATAGTTAGCTTTTGCATGACCATTGGATGCTTTCAGAGACCTATGTTGTCATGCACAACCAAGTTTCTGGTGAGTCCCCCACCATTTGCATTCTGACACCTTCGTTCTCCCCTTTCTCTTTGTTTCATTCTCTATCCTTATTGCACAGTGATAGACACAATCCTCCCTCAATACACTCATGTTCTCCTTTTTTTCTTTTTTTCTTCCCATGTGAGTTTCCCTACATGTGTGACAATAAACCCTTTCTTTTGTTTAATTATTTTCTTCTTTTTTTCTCTTGCTTTTTTGTTTCTTTCCTTTATTTTCTTCTATTTTGGGTTTGTTGCATGAACAAACAAAACTTGCATAAACAAAGATAAATATAAATATATTTTAAAAAATACTATAGTATATAATGCCTAAAGTAGTTAAAATAATCTTATACAAGATAGAGTTATCAAAGGCCTGCATGATACACTTAATTTGTTACTCGTTAATAGGCTAGGACCCTTTCTTCGTGGGCTTAGCAATCACTTAATTAAAAATAAATTCCTTCTCCTTTTTGTTTGCCATGTAATTTCTAACAAGTATCCTTGGTATGGTTGATACATTAGCAATGATCACAAAAAACATTTACTTTGGGGAGCATTTTTTCTAGAATTGGAGCCATTAGAGTTGCAAAATGATGTGGTAGAACCAAAGTTGTGCAATAAGTCAAACGTAGGTGCTTTCATGGCTTGATATGGGCCATGTGATTTGTGCAAAGCTAAGAAGCCTTGTTAACTGTTAGATCTAGGTCTCCCTTTTAAGCTTTCAAATAAGAGTATAAAAGTTGAAATATTCTCATTGCCTAGAATAGGATCGAGCCTTAGCCATCCCACATCAATAGCAAAGGTGTGAGAAGCACTAGGGTAGCCTAAGATGCTAGGAGAATGTCTTCACCAATGTGGGTGTACTTGGCAGAGGCAAGATGTTGGCTTTGGTCATGAGAAGCTAAATGATAAAGCCAACCGAGAGAGGGAGGAGGCTTCATCACCAACATGTGACTTTTAAATAATAAAAACTCCTTATTCAAAATGAGAAGGAACTAAGTGCATTGACACTTTTCCTTAATGGCATAGTAGTGGCAAAGCATTTCCTCAAGCTCATCAAGACACTCCTCCACCATATCTATCACGTTCCATAGAGTGAATAGGTGGTCACAACATATGGCAACTACAAGGTTTCCTTGTTTAAGCTTGCTCAATTGTTGGTTAAGGGAGAATATGCAAGCTAGATCGAGTTTGTCAAACATTTTGGCAATATTTTGCCATATAACCCTTACATCTTCGATGGGAGCAAATCTAGTAAAAGACTTTAGGCTAGATGTAGTTACTTATCCACATGTGGACAAATTGATTGCACTTGCGCCATTATCACATTAACTGCTCATCAACCAAGATGGAAACAAATTCATCCAAGAAAGTATATGTCCTTTTGACAAGGGCTCCTTAAAATTCACAAGCCCAAATGGCATAGTTCTCAGTCTTAGTGAAAGGCTAAGAAATTACCCATAGTTTATGCATGTGGAGAAAATGGGCTAACTCAAGAGGGCCAACAAAGTAGAGCTTGGACCATTAGGCCAAAAAAGGTTAGGTTGGTCCAAACACCCAAGGAAAGGTTTGAGGCTAAGTAATAGACTTTAAAAAGGATTGGGTTAATGCAAGCCCTAAAGAGCTTGATAGGATTGGTGAAAATATATCAATGGTTTGGGTAAGTTTATGGGAAACTTGAAACACTAAAATACGGCTTATATTCCTTATGTGCACATTTAAGAGAACAATGGCAAGATAAGGACCAAAGAAATGAAAAAAAAAAGTGAAAAGTAATATGAAAGTAAGTAGGATACAAAACATAATAGGCTTATGAAATAAAGGACAATGTACTATAAGTTTGCACAAAAGGAAGATTAATGGAGACACAATTTGAACCAAGTTTTTCTAATTCATTCTAAAAAGAAAAATTGATAACACAATAAAGGTTCACAAACAACTCAACCGACTGCTTCATTGTACAAACTTTTTAAAACAACAAACTAGCCCTTCTACAACACATTAATTAAGGACAAAAACTAATAAAGGACATTATAGAGTAAGGTGCATACATATCGAAATACATGGTAACTTCCAATACCCCTTGACACTTTGAGTTCCATACTTTGTTAAGTAGAATTAAGTCAAGTCACCTTTTTTTAGTCTAAGTTGCAAACTTAGTACTTTGGAGTCATTGGTACTTCTTAACAACAAACTAGATGCATTATCAAAATATCATTGTTGTTGTCTATGCTTAATCCCAATCACATTTAACACCCCTCCTTGATAAGGTTAAGGATAACTCCTATCATTGTTTGAATCTTTTCATGTTATTCATGGAGAAGCTCTTAGTTAAGATGCATGGTAATTGTCTACTAATTGATCCAAGATGTTGCGATGTAGTACCTTAACTTCTCCTGATTCCACTGCTTCTTTGATGAAGTGGACTCGAAGGGCAATGTATTTAATGCGTGAATGGTGGCTTGGATTCCTAGTCATACCAATGGCCTATTGACTTTCATAGAATAGTTTTATGGACCCCTTTTGCTCAAGTCTTAGTTCAAATAATAGTCTCCTCAACTAGAGGCACTAATTTGGTAGGTGTTGAGGTAGCCACATTCTCTACCTTAGACGTTAAGAGAGCTACTAAAGACTACTTTTTAAACATCCTACTAGAAACTTTTAATCCAATGGTAAAGACAACCATTTATGCTTTTAGAATCTTTTAATTTTTTCTACCTAATCATTATCATCATACTCCTCAAGTTCTAGACATGAATCAACAATAAACATTAAACCAAAATTGAAAGTTCCATGAAGATACCTTAAGACTAAGAGTTTCTTAATTAAGACTTCCAATCATTAGCCTTTCTCTCAACGTTTGTCATATTGGACAAACCCAACAATTGAGAAGGCTTAGCCTAACCTAATGGCTAGAATCTAATAAATATCACAACGATGGGCCTCTAAGGCCTTCTTCCTTTCTTTGACTCAATTTAACCTAAAGATTACTGTAAAATACTTCTAATGAAGGTTTTTACAATACAAAATAAAAATTACTAAATTGGGATAGTAGGCTTTAGGCCCTTAGCAAACCTTTCCCCCTCAAAATAGCCTTTTACTCAATGTTTGCCCTTTCTCCCCGTAGCACAATTGGTGACCTCCATGTTACTTGGCTCTCCTTGCGCCCTTTCTTCTTCTTCAAATTTAAGGAGGTGGTGGATTAGACAAGAATCTATTATGTTATCTTTGATTATTCTGGGACCTTGGAAACATTCCTCCACTCCTTATTATACAATAAAGGCTTGAGGTTAATTCAAAAATCCCAAGTAATAAATCAAATCAACCTCTCTAGTGGCCTCCACTAGTAATTTATAGTTGGAGAAGGGTGGCCCATCAAGTTGTCATGGGCCTAAATATCCTACCCTAATCCAATAATTTTTGTTGTAAAAGGATCATTAGGGGGTCTTTTATAGTAGGCTTTACATTAGATTGGGTCAAAGATAGGAAGAAGATTTTATTTAAAGGTCCAATAATGTAATATTTATTTGATTCTAGCTATTAGATTAGGTTAAGACCTCTCAAGTGTAGAATCTATTCCATTATTCCATATGGTGGTCATCAAAAGAAGAATTGTGCCTTTAAATGCATGTAAACATTGCATGATAAGCTATTATTCATTTTGCCCAGCTTTGAATCAAAGACATTTTTATCTTGGAACTTGTTGCTTCTGCACACACGATTTAGCTTTCTCCTTTGGACTGTGGCGGCTATGATACCAAATTTTATGGATCGGTTTTCCCATGGCTAGAGCCTACTAACGGACATTGGGTTTATGGGTTAAAAGTTTGGATTTTTTAAAGCTTTATCTCCCTCCCACATGAGCCACGCTTACTAATTAAGGCATGAGAAAGCTAAACCATGTACTAGGAGCATAACGAGTCACAAGATGAAAATTTCTTGATTCAAAGTTGGATTGATTAAATGATACCTTCTCAGAAAATGTATATATGCATTTAAAGTTGTGACTCTTCTCTTAAGGACTACCATGTGGATAACATAACAAATCCAATAGGTGAAAGGGCTTAACGTAACCTAACCACTAGAATCAAACAAACATTACATTATTAGACCTTCAACTAAAATCTTCTTCCTATCTTTGACCCAATCTAAACTAAAGACTATCATAAAAGACCATTTGATAGGCTTTTTATAATACAAAATTAATAAAAAGGGCTACTAGGACTTGGGCCCATGATAGACCTTTCCTCTTCAAAACAAACTTTTCCTCATTATTCTAAGTCCAAATGGCAACCACCATGCTTCTTTCTCCTCATTGATCTTCTGTCGCTTCTGCTTCGAGGAGAGTCTATAGATTGCGTGAGAATTCCTTAGTTATCTTTTATAGGTCTATGACCTCTAAAAAATTCCTTTGCTCCCTATTCTATAGTGAAAGTAGGAGGTTAGTTTCAAAAATCCTAAGTTGCAGCTCGGTCCTTTCGGGTTTATTGGTTTAGTGATCTCTAGCAAGCATCCACAGAAGGTGAAGGTATTATGACATTATAATATGGACCGAGTCACTGGCCCATTTTTAGGCTAATTGTGAGTAAGCAATGGGTTGAAAAGATGTTTCTTCCTAATTTTGTTTGATTCTAGTGGTTACAAAGTTGACAAAAGAGTCCGCCTTCTCCTTTTATATGCCTTCTTTTGTAGGCAAAACATCTACTACCCTTACCTATAAGGCTCTATGGGGGTGATTCACTCGCATGGAGCTAGTAATCCTGATGAAATTGCACCTACTTTCTTCTGCCATTATTACTATAATTCCTACATGTTAAACTAAATGTTCAGAACTTACTCTACCCTATAATCTAGATTATAGATGACCATAATCGTTTTTAGGGAATCCAAAACTTATGCAGAGCATATGCATGCCACCACACCTACATAGTAAATGGTTCTTTTAGTAGCTCACAGGGCAATAGACAAGGTTGATGCACCTACGTGGTTGCTTCAATCATTCTTACATCTTTTCTTGGTCTACATGAGCCACAATGGAACTTCCTTCAACAGGTAATGACATATTTGGTTGCCCAATGGTTTCTGAACAATTTGCAGGCACCATGTTAACAAGTTTCACATTGTTTTTCTCCTCGTTGTTAGTTGGCTTAAGCTTGTCTTCCTTGTGAGTGCATAACAGAAGGCTGCTCCGACAGGTAGTTACCTCATAGTTCCACTGGCCATCCTTTTCCTTAAAGGGCAAACCCACGACATGATAGTGGTTCATGGGTTCTTTCCCTAGGTCACCTTTCAACCTATCGAGGAAAAAAATGGGTTAGGCCCATTTCATGGTCACTTTTCACGGTGGCTCCTTCGATGAAGCTAACCATCATTTTTGGCAACTTTTAAGCCCATGGTTGTTGGTCTCTCTCGGTGACTTGGTATAGTCCACATCTGTAATTGTAGCTCCCACGACAAAGCCATTCAATCCCTCCGTCTCCTAGACAGAGTAGAATGATTACTACACTATCATCTTAGTTGGCTTCGACGGCAAACAGGTCTCCGACGGGCCTCAACTTGGCTAGTACCAAAGACCTTTGGTGGTTTAGAAGCTTGGTGCAACTCCTTTTCCTTCTTGGCCGAGATCCGCTTCTCTTGGCAAGCTTCATGTAGCTCGAAGTAAGCCACAAGTCAATCATGCAATGCCACCATGTGATCTTGAATCTCCACCAAGGCTTGGTATTCCTCCTCTAAGTTGAGGCAGTTGTGCTTCAGACCAGGGTTGCTCTCCTCTTTACTGTGGCAACTTGTTGAAATATGTATTATGTAGTGGGCTTTGTACATAAGTTAGTGTTGGCCCGTTAGTTATCTAGCGGGCCCATTAGTCTTGTTTTGAATTCACATTTAAGTGTAGAAATATTGTACAGATTGGTTACATAGTTTTATGAGAAAGCAAGATTGCCGCTGGGCAAACTTCCCACAAATCTCAATTTCTGCATTTTGTGTTTTTCTCTATTTCATGTTGTTTTCTCAATATGGTATCGCGGAGCAGGTTGGGATGATAGCTCTCTTCATCCTCTTCCTGGGATAAACTTCTGCTTCTAGAGGTACTTCCCTTTTCTTCGTTGTTCCTATCAAGGTTATTTTCGGTAATGCACCTTAGTTGTCAATAAGATATTTCCATACGTGTTACGTTTTAGCCTATATCTTACTGCGTTTTACCTTGGGAGACATACGTTGATTGACATTTCACTAACCCAACAACCCCTTTTACCGTTTCACCCTGCATCTTCCAAAACTATTCCACTATTTCAACTAAAATGGCCTCTTCTCCTCCTCGGAACCCCAATCCAAACCAGATTCCATCTCATATCAACCCACATAGAGACCCTTATTATCTTTCAGTAACAAATGTCCCTGGAAATTCCTTTGTTACGGATGTGTTGAAGGATGAAACTAACTATGAACTATGGGGTAACCAAATGCGGAATCATTTGATATCCAAAAACAAATGGGGCTTTATGGATGGTACTTTTCCCCATCCAAAGGTGGACCCTAAAAAACAGCAAGCATGGGATATTTGTCACTCTGCAGTTCAAACATGGTTTGAGAAATCTGTCTCCCATGAGCTGGCAGTTTTTGTGTCTTGCAAGAAGGATCTCAAAATTGTTTGGGAAGCCTTTATGACCTGTTTTGGAAGCCTCACAGCCACCCAACATTACAACTTGTGTCAACAGCAAGTTGATAATAGGATGCGAGGCCAAACCGTGATAGAATATTATACAAAGCTTAGCAATCTGTGGCTAGAAATTGACACGGTTGAACCTCCAATACGCTGTCATTGCGAAAACTGTTCTTGCCACATAAATGAACGAGCATATGCAAGAGTTGAAAAGCATTCAAACCATGGATTTTTTACTGGGACTACCGGACAAGTTTCAGAATTACAGAACTAACATTCTGTCCAAGGAGCCATTACCCATTGCTAATGCGGCTTTTAATTTGGCCAAAGAATATGAATATCAAGGACGAAGGGAAGATATTGGGATTGTAGAGCATGGGAATGTGCTGGCCGTTGCTTCATCGGGACACTCTAGACAATCTCCCACACAAAACAGAAGAACTAACTCCAAAGGGCGAACCATTTGTGCTCACTGACACAAATTCGGTCACTCTAGGGAGCAATGCTACCAAATCATTGGTTACCCACCTGGTTGGACTCCAAAAGGGAAAGGGAAAAGGAACTCTGGTGACTCCGGTGGCCAAATTCTTCAAATAGGAGCTGTTGGAAGTGACAGAAACTCACCCAAATTTTCGGTCCCTGCAAGCATCTCACCGACAACCCTTCTTTGGGGGTAGCCCAGGCAGCATGTGCAGGTCGGGCAGCATTCGCAGGTCGAGCAAATTAATTTACCCGTTTTAAGTGGACAACAAGTAGGGGGGGCAAACTCCAGCTTTTCCTCTTTAGCTCATGGGTTATAGCCGTAAGCCCATTCCTTTTTTGGGCCGCACGTCCCCTACGTGTATTATCCTGGAGCTAGCGGGCCAGTGCCCATGACAGGAGGACCTCCTCACAGCATGCTGAGCCCACCTCTTTTTGGATCTTTTCCACAGACTTCGGACCAGCAACAGGCAGGGGCCCAGAGTCAACCTGGAAACTTATCTTTTGCAAGAAATATGATGAGTCCTGGAGGTGCTTTTAATATCAGCCAACTTCAGAATACCTTGCCTTCCTAACCTTTTAGGAATTATGAAGGTATGGTGCTCTCACAAAATTTCAATTGTCCATGAATTGTAGATTCAGGAGCAAGTGACCATGTCACGTGTGATTTTAGATCTTTATATTCTTATTATGCATGCGCACCTCAATCGTTGCCTATTAAGTTACCTGATGATTCTTATGTCTATGCCACTCACATTGGACACACACAACCCACCAAATTAATTCATTTGACTCGTGTCCTTTTTATTCCTAACTTAAAATTTAATTTACTTTCAGTTAAAAAGCTCACCTCTGATTGCGACTGCATTGTCATATTTTTCGACAATTTCTACATCTTTTAGAACTGTACGACTAGGCAGGTGATCGGACTAGGTAAAGCAGTACGAGGGCTTTATTTTTTGCAACCCACTCTTAGTGAACTACCTCATTGTATTACACGTTTTTTGAACAATGTCCATTCCACTTTCTCTCATGTGAATGTGAACAATTTGTGTAATAATGATGCTAGTTCCAGTTATATTTTATGGCATAGACATTTGGGACAGTTCCCAAAAATGTTATTTTCCTTTTGGAAAATGTGTGGAATGCCCTGAATTCTTTTCTTGTTCTATTTGCCCTTTAGCAAAACAAACCCGATCTATTTTTCCACAACGTTGAAATTTTACTAATGCCATTTTCGACCTTGTGCATATGTACTTATGGGAACCTCACAAGGAACCCAACTATGATAAGTCATGTTATTTTTTAACAATCGTTGATGATTCTTCATGGGCGACTTGGACTTTTCTTTTACGCTTTAAAGATCAAGTTTTTCCCATTATTCAATCATTTGTCTTTATGGTAAAAAATCAGCATGGAGTTTTAGTTAAGCCCATTCGCTCTGACAATGGAACAGAATTTTTTTTCGCTGCATGTTCATCCTTTTTAGCATCTCATGGCATATTCCACAAGAGTTCTTGTGTGTACACTCCTCACCAGAATGGGGTAGTAGAACGTAAGCAACATTTATTAGATGTTGCACGAGCCTTGATGTTTCAAGCTTATATTCCTCCATGTTTTTGGGGAGAATGCATATTAGCTACCATACACATCATTAACCGATTACCTAGTGTTCGACTTGGGAATCAATCACCTTGTGAACTACTATATGGAAAACCACCTTCACTAGATCACTTGTGTGTTTTTAGATGTAGATGTTATGCAACTGATTTACGGCCTAAAGATAAATTCTCTCCCAGGGCCATAGCATGTGTGTTTCTTGGTTATCCTTCTTCACAGAAAGGATACAAAGTTTATGATCCACTTAATAAGAAAATATTTATGAGTCGTGATGTCGTTTTCTATGAGTATGATTTTCCTTTTGCCCCAAGTGAGTCTTCAGATCTCTCTCATGATCCATCTTCGAATCAAGCTTTACTAGTTTCGGACATCACTCAGGCATGCGATCTGATGCCTATCTCACCCGAGATTCTTCCAGACACATCACGAACTCCATTTGAGGATTTGTCCCCAGAAGCACATCCTTCTCCCTCAAGTACAAGCCCTCAACCCATTGGTATTGATAATCTTGAACCACATACTCAGCATTTTGGGGCAATTCCAGAATCCTCTCCTATCCAGTCAGCACCAACCCTTCGGCGGTCATCACGTCCCACACGTCCTCCCATTTGGACTGTCGATTATGTATGTTTGACCACCTCCATAGGGTCGAACAGTTTTTACCCCATATCTGAGCATGTTTCCCTAGATCATTTTTATCCACATTACAAAAGTTTCATTGCTTCAATCTCCACCATAGTTAAACCAGAATCATATCATCAGGCACTTAAGGACAACCATTGGGTTGACGCTATGGATAAAGAATTGACGGCCTTAGGGGTCAATCGTACGTGGGATGTTGTGACACTTCCACCTGGTCACCGAGCCATAGGATGCAAGTGGGTATATAAGGTCAAGTATCAAGCAGATGGTACTATTGAAAGATATAAGGCCCGTTTGGTGGCCAAAGGGTACACACAACGAGAGGGCATAGATTATGATGAAACCTTCTCACCAGTGGTGAAATCTGTAACTGTGAGATCTATTATGAGCATTGCATCAGTTAAGAATTGGTGCCTTCATCAGTTGGACGTGCAAAATGCTTTCTTACATGGAGACTTAATGGAAGAGGTCTACATGCAACTTCCACATGGTTTTCCACCTCAGGGGGAGCGATCAGTATGTCGCTTGAGAAAATCATTATATGGTTTGAAACAGGCCTCGAGGCAATAGTATGTTAAGTTCACAGAGGCACTCCTTGCAGGGGGCTTCCATCAGTCACTTCATGATTATGCCTTGTTCACCAGACGGACTAGGGATTTATTCATTATTCTCTTGTTTTATGTTGATGACATTTTGGTGACAGATAATAATCTTGCAGCTATTTTAGAGCTTAAGAGATACTTGCATTCAGTATTCCACATGAAAGACCTAAGACAATGCAAATATTTTCTAGGGATAGAGATAGCTTGATCTCCAAAGGGCATCTATCTCAGCCAGCACAAGTATGCATTAGAGCTAGTATCAGAAGCTGGACTTGGAGGATCAAAACCAGTTGTTACCCCTTTGGAACAAAATGTAAAGTTGACCAGTTTAGAGTATGATGAAGGAGATCCTTATAGGCGAGATGATCCTCTTATAAAGGTCTATGGACCATATCAGAGATTGATTGGTAGACTCTTATAGTTGACTCATACTAGGCCAGATATTTGTTTCACTGTTCAACACCTTAGCCAATTTACCCATGCATCAAAGAAATCACACATGGATGCCATTATAAGATTTTTAAAGTACATCAAGGGGAAACCAGGACTTGGACTTTTTCTCTCCGCTTCTTCGAAGTTGGAGCTTGCAGCTTATTATGATTCAGATTATGCAACTTGTCCCATGTCTAGAAAGTGCATAACTGGATATTGTGTGAAATTAGGGAATCCCCTAATTTCTTAGTTGGCAAAGAAACAGCCAACTGTGTCACGTTCCTCAACTGAGTCAGAATATCGAGCTATGGGATACACCATTTGTGAGGTCATCTGGCTTTTAGGGTTGTTTTTGGACCTAGAGATAAGCATTCCTCGACCTGTCCCACTGTTCTGTGATAATGAAGCGGTTGAGCATATAGCGGCAAATCCAATCTTTCATCAGCAAACAAAACACATTGAAGTGGATTGCCACTTTATACGTGAGAAGATTCAAAAAGGAATTATAAGAACATGTCACATTAGTACGCGGGAACAGCCTGCGGACTTATTTACCAAAGCTTTGTGTAGTCCACAACATAATCATTTATTGTCCAAGCTTGGAGTTTTTAATTTGTATAAACCTCCAGCTTAAGGGGGAGTATTGAAATAGGTATTATGTAGTGGGCTTTGTACATAAGTTAGTGTTGGCCCGTTAGTTATCTAGCAGGCCCATTAGTCTTGTTTTGAATTCACATTTAAGTGTAAAAATATTGTACAGATTGGTTACACAGTTTTATGAGAATGCAAGATTGCCGCTGGGCAAACTT
This sequence comes from Casuarina equisetifolia, assembly GCA_028551475.1. Classification (NCBI taxonomy): domain Eukaryota; kingdom Viridiplantae; phylum Streptophyta; class Magnoliopsida; order Fagales; family Casuarinaceae; genus Casuarina; species Casuarina equisetifolia. The sequence goes on from CM052362.1 coordinate 17,168,493, forward strand.
CCCACAGATCTCGATTTTTGCATTTTGTGTTTTTCTCTATTTCATGCTGTTTTCTCAATACAACTCTATTACCAAATGTTATGAGTCAGTTTTCCTGTGACCGGAACTTTATAAACGGATGGTGGGTTTGGATTCGTAGGATGAAAGTTTGGGTTTTTCGGAGCTTGTCTGCCTCTTCTGTGAGCCATGCTCACTAACTAAGGTAGGAGAACGCTAAATTGGTGCACAAGAGCACATCAAGTCCTAAGACGAAAATGTCTTTAATTCCAAGCTAAATTAATTGAACGATTGTAATGGAATTATCATGGGAGGAGAACTACCATCCATGCTTGGATGATATTAGCATTAAGTGGGTAATATGTAATAATAAGTCGTAGTCAATGGGAGATGATGAGCACATTAGAGATCGAATAAGAGATGCTTTCAATTGCAAGCCAATAAGAGGTGATGAGAAAAGAAAGAAAAAAAGTTACAAAGAATAACATGAGGAAGAAGAAAGAATTACACGAGACCTGAAGCTTTGTTGTATTAACTAGCAAAGGTGATTTACAAAAGCTTAAGAGCTGTTTATATAGAGGTACATGAGGATAATATAGTCTAATCAAAGAAGATAAGTTACAACTAATAACTTATTAGGAAACTGCTTCACAAATAGAGATGGCAGTTATGTTGAGTTGTTAAATAGTTGGAATCTATTATGTTGAGCTAGATATCTGAGATGGAGAATAAGTTGGTAATGCAGGAGAGTTGTTGGGTGTCTGATGTTTTGAGATATTGTTGCTGCTTGTCCCTTGCATGGTTTGAACATATTCATCAACATGCCCTTTCAAACTTGGGATGGTTATCAAACCAAGTTTGTTTCTAAAGGATAGAAAAGTGGGTTTGGTCAAAGGTTTGGTTAAAATATCTTCCAATGGACGTTTTGTGGAGATGTATTTGGTTGTAACTAGATTAGGAGCCACTTTTTCTTTTACAAAGTAAAGTTCTATTTCCATGTGTTTGGTTCTTCCATGAAAACTTCATTTCGTGGTGAGTTTAAATGCTGCCATGTTATCACAGTGGATGATCGTTGAAGAGGCTGTTGAGTTCCAAGATCTCTAACCAAAGAGCATAACCAAGTAGCTTCAATAATAGTTTATGCAAGAGCTCTGTACTTAACTTTAGCTGAGGATTGAGCCACAGTTGTTTGTCATTTTGAACTCTATGAGACCAGATTGCTTCCCAAAAAGAAGCAATAACCAGATGTAGAACAATGAGTTAACTTACAACCTGCCCAATTTGAAACACTATAGCCACAAAGGTTCTTAGTGCTAAATGAATGCGAATGTAATCCAAAAGTAAGAGAACCACGAAGATATCTCAGCAAGCAGTTGTGATTATGATAATCCAAAGTGGTGGGTGTGTGCATTGATTGACACGTGGAATTTACTGGGAAGGAAATTTTTGGTCTTGTGATTGTAAGGTACTACAAAGCTCCAACTATACTTTGAAACAAAGTAAGGATAGCACAAGGTGTTGAGTGGTTTTTTAATGATGGAGGCTTAGTTACAAGCAAGGTAGAAATAGGCTTGTTGTGCAGCGTTGAAGCACGCCTTAAGGTATCTAGTGTAAACTACTTTTGAGGGAGAATATATCTGGTACAATTTCAATTCCTAAGAAATAATGAATATTTCTTAGTGACTCAAGGGGAAACTCACTTCACAAGTGAGAAATCAAATCTGAGATGGCCTAGTCAGAGTTTCTTGTTATTAATAGATCATCCACATAGAGTAGTAGCCAAATGATCGTCTTTGTGATTGTAGATAAACAAGGAAGAGTCATAAACTAAGTAGAAAAATCCATACTCTAAGAGATACGAGCTAAAACGGTCAAGTCATGCTCTTGAGGCTTGTTTCAAGCCATAGAAAGCCTAGTAAAGGCATCAAACAACAGATGGATTTGCAGAATCAACAAAACCTGGTGGTTGTTTCATGTGGTGTGTCCAGAAAATCGTGCAAAAATGCATTGGAAACATCAAATTGTCGTGCTGATGAGTGCTGAATTGTTTTCAAAGAGAGGACTAAATGTATAGTAGTTGGTCCCACAACCGAAGAGAATGTATCAAGATAATCCAGCCTTTCAATTTGGTGAAAACCTTTCTCTACAACTTGGGCTTTTAATCTAGAAAGGGAACTATCAGTTGATAGTTTTGGCTTAAACACCTATTTGTAGCCTACTGTATGCATTTTTGGCTGCCGAGGTTCAAGAGTCAAAGTTTTGGTTTGTTTGAAGGCTTCCATTTCCTTAAACATTTGTAGTAGACCAGCCTGGATGTTAAAGAGCTTCTTGGACAAAACATTACTTTGGATTAGGTTTGAAAATTCCCTTTTAAGGTCGACTAAGCATTGTGGGTTTTGATAGAGGAGTAGGATCTGGAAAGGCATCAGTCATGCTAGTGGAATTCTCTTATTTGAATTATGGTTGTGCATGAGGTACATAAGATAAATGTTGAGATGCTGCTGGAGAATCAGAAGCTTAAATGTCAACTTGTATCTGGCGAGGAACATTGGTATAGAAGGGCGATGCTTCATTATATCATCAGGTTATGCTCTCAATTCTAGTGCTAAAGGACAGAGATGGTGTATCAATACAAATGAGTAGAATTTGCAGGTAGGCTTTTGGAAAAAGATGTTGACATGGGAGTAGTAGGACTTCTAGTATTTGGAGACACAATGTCATCAATGAAAATAGATAGGAACAAAAAGACTTGCAGAATTCTTATGTGTTACACTTGTCGGAGTGGTTACAGCAGGTGGAAGTAAGAAGGATCTTTGTGATGGTGAAGGATGTGGAGCAAAATCTGTAATCGAATTTGTAGGGAGGTGGTCTGATGCACTGACTCCTACAGGTTCCTTATCGACAAAAGATTGTATTGCAGTAGTTGGATGTGACGAGAAGACTGGTGCACTAGCTGCAGTAGTTGTTGCAAGTCCATGATTTGCAAAACACTAAGGAGCAATAGGCTGGTTTGGCGATAAGAGAGGTGCATTGGCTGCTGTAATTGCATCAACTATAGAAGATTGGATGTCAACTGAGGAAGGAAGGTGTATAGGAGATGGAAGGCTTGCAGGTGCACTTTTGTCTAAGTGTTAAGAATTATGAAATTGTAGTGCTTTACTGCTGCTGGATGTGGAGACAGGGTGCAACGCAAAATCAATGTAGGTTGCTAGAAACACAGCGTGGGAAGAGGATACTTGATTTGATACTTTAGATAAGGGAAAAATGTGCTTATTAAACAAGACATGAATGGAGACGTAGTCACGTCCTGAAGGAAAATGGAGATAGTGATACCCTTTGCGCAAGTCACTATATCCCAGAAATATGCACTGTAAGAAGCATTCACACAACTTATTGGAGGCATAGTCCCTTAAATAAGGCAATTAAGAGCATTCAAATACTTAAAGATGTGATTAATTAGGTTCTTTTCCAAAAAGCAGAAAGATGGGAGAGTTATGTCCAAGGCTTGGGGAAGGAAGTCTATTAATAAGAAATACAGCAGTAGAAAAGGCCGCAAACTAGCACTTTTAAGGAAGATGTGACTCAAACATCAATGTTTGTCTAAGTTCCACAACATGCCGATGTTTCCTCTTGACAATTCCATTATGCTCAAGCATACGTGGACATGAAAGTCTATGATGAATGCCATGTGCAGAAAGATAGTTTATCATATCTGCATTGACATATTCTCCTCCATCATCAGTTTATAAAATCTTAATAGGAGTTCCAAACTATTTTTCAACCAGCGCTTAAAAAGTAACAAACACATAGAAATCATCTAATTTATGTTTAAAAGAATAAATCCAGGAGTAGCATCTACAATCATCAACAAAAACAATGTAATATCGAAAACCTTAGAAAGACAGCGCAGGTAAGGGCCCCCAAAGGTCATTGTGAACCTTCTCAAGAGGACATATAGAATGTGTTTGAGAAGCTGGAAATACAAGTTTACAGCTTTTGCTAAGTGGACAGGAAATACAGAAAATAAATTTGCTAGACTTATCAGCAGTTTTCTTATTATGTTGGAGATACTTTAGTAGTAATTCTCCTAGATGACCAAAACGTTGGTGCCAGATTCCGAAATCAGCTAAGCAATATCGTTTGGAGAAAAGTGCATGAAAGTTATTTTCTGGCAGCATATAAAGGCCCTTGTGTCTAAGCCCTTTTGCTAGTAGTTTGCGTGTCTGCAGTTCCTCAATGTAGAAGTAGTTCTTAGTAAAAAAAAAACTAGCATGGACAGCAGGCACTCAATCTGGACACAAATAACAGATTTCGTTGAACATGTGGTGCCACCAAAAAATCATTCAAAGGGATGTTAGAATTAGGTAAATAACTAGTACCAGTTTGAGTAATATCCAAGACTTCACCTTTTCCAACTTGGATTTTATCTAAACCGTGGTAAGGTAAAGAGGAAATCAACTTACCTTCTGTTGCAGCAACATAAACATTAGTGTCAAATTGGGACTCCAATCATCTTGCTCTAGTGATCCGTCATTGAGATGTAATGCGGCAAGAGCTTGAGGAATTTCTATAGATTGATATGCATGATCAAGCAAGCGATAGCAATCAATTGCAAAATGACCTTTCTTGGAGCAAATTTGACAGATTGTATTGTTCATAGATCCTTATTCTTGCAGAGTTTCAGCGCATCAAGCATGTCTCCCATTTTGTGTAGAAGTAGGAAAACCAAATCCTTATAAAGAAAATGATTGAAAAAAGTTTGAGAATTACCTCTGCCTCCTGCAATTGATCTTCTAGAGCCACGTATGGATTTCTGGGTGAAGAAGGCAGAATTGTGATCCATTGTGGGATTAAATCATACATGTCGGGCATCATATGCTTGAAGTTGACCAATAACGTCCCCATATGATGGAATTGGCGGGCTAAACATTGCTACTAGAAAGGATTTATATTCCTTTCCTAGTCCTTGCAAGAGTCTGAAGGCTTTGTCTAATTCAATGAGTGGTTTTCCCATCGCACTCAACTAATTGCAAAGGGACTGAAATTCAACTAAGTAGACTTGCAGTTTCTTGCTATCATTGCCTAGAGTACGGAGCTTCAATTGTATTTCGTATTCTTGAGTAGCGGTCTGCTTCACAAAATGATCGCAGTGTTGATCACACTTCTGCAACATGATTGAGCTCGAAAACTATGCCTATAGTTTCTTCAGAAAGAGAACTAAGGATCCATGATTGCACCAAATCATCACTCTATTCCCACTGCTCATAGGCAAGATTGGGAACTTCCTTGTCATTAATGAGAGTGACTCATGCAGAAGGTGGAATTGCCCCTGTAGCAAAACCAGTGAGCCTATATGTGCATAGAAGAAAACACATCCGAGTAGACCAAGGAATATAATTTGTTTCATTGAGTTTTAAGGAATGAAATTTTCAATATTTACACCAATAGGAAAGGGATAAGTAGGCTTGTCATCCATGGCTGAAAAATGAGCAAAAAGCATAGCAGGAGACTCTACTCCAATACCAAAAAGAAAGAAAAAAAGTTGTAGAGAATAGTATGAGGAAGAAGAAAGAATTACACGAGAGAGCCTTGAAGCTTTGTTGTATTGATTGTCAAAAGTAATTTACAAGAGAGATGGCAGTTATTCTGAGATGTTAGACAATTGGAATATGTTCTGGTGAGCTGGATATCTGAGATGGAGAATGAGTTGTTAATGCAGGAAAGTTGCTGAATGTCTGATGTTTTGAGATATTGCGGCTTCTCCCTTGCACGGTTTGAGCAGATTCATCAACAATGAGCATGTTAGAGAGCCAATAAGAGTGGTTTCGGTTGCAAGCTCAGTTGGGTACCCGACGTCACCATTGCAATAGCCAATTGGAGGTTTTCAGCAGGTCACAGAGCCAATTGGAAGTGGGAAGATATTATTTGATTCTAAACCATTTTGTGTATATAACATAGGAGGCAAGTGTAATCGGGAGACACTTGATGAATTAAACATGTGTTAGCTCCCTTGATGAGGTTTGCGTATGCTTCCCCATAGAGTCGCGTTTTTCGTTCTTTGCATCTTCTGGTTAATCTGTTTGTGAATTCCTGTGAGGGTGAATTCTCCTTCCCCGCAACTTGCATTCTTTGTTCTTTTCAATACTCTGTTCGTCACTGTTTGTGAATTCTCGTGAGGTCAGCTACTCCCTACCTCTGGGTTGCTTGATTTTCTTCTTTGTTTGAGGTTTTTGTGGGATGGCATCATAGGTAAGAAGAAGGCTCTTCATAAGTAGTTGGGGTTTTGACCCGAAGCTGCAATCTCAACGGCCCACTACACACGCTCTTTTGCCCAGAATCACCACAACTATCCTTCTTAGACAATGTTTAAATGCATTTAAAGGTGCAACTCTTCTCCCGAGGTCTATCATTTGGGACAAATCCAACAGTTGAAAGGTGTTATAGCCTAATTTAATGGCTAGAATCAAATAAATATTCTAACATTGGACCTCTAACCAAAGTCTTCTTGCTATCTCTCACCCAATTAACTTAAAACTCACTTCAAAATACTCTCTAAGGGACTTTTTTACAAGCGAAAATTACTGAACTAGGCTAATGAGATTCAAGATTGAGATAACGTTTGTCACCTTGAAATGAAATAGAGACCTATTTGTTTTTCCAAATCAATCCCACTCTTAGAATAGATCATAGAAAATGTCATATTTAATTGCAGAACAAATAATGTTTTGGTGGCCTAGATATGTCTTATCTCTTCCTTGGAGTTGGACTTCAAAAAGGGACAAAAACACTATGATTGGTTGCAAAAACTTGATAGAATGACCTTCCTCTACGGTAACATTTACTCTTGTTATTGCAGGTGGATAGGAGAAAATTAGAAACTAAAAGAAAGAAAGGTTTTTTTTTCTTCATAGTGTAAATATCAATACCACGTAATACGACTTTGTTTTCTTGTATTGTAAGGCTCTAACTTTTCCATTCCTCTTAATTCCAAATTTGAAACTAGGTGGCAAAAGAAATCCTAGGAATGTAGTAGTTTTTTGAGGTGATAGATGAAGCTAAGCGCACTATTAAAATAGTGGGAAAGTCAATGGAAAAAATTCTATATTCAGCTATAAGGAATTGTATAATTGTTAGCTTGAACTTGTAGGCTTGAACCGTATTCTAAGTAACGAATATAATTAATCACAAAATAATATACAGAATAATACTAAAAACATTATAGGAAATACTATAAGATCATAGTGGCAACATTGTTGGCATATCTTTGTATTCATTGAGTAACTTCATCCAATATTGTCTTATACAAGTTATGCGTTTAAAACAATAATTTGGAACCAGAATTCAAGTTGGTGCTGACGGTGACGGCCGTGACAATGACTGATGCATAGAAGCCGGGCTACCTCAGAATTATTGGGGGGACATAAACCAGTGAAGTCACGAGATCAAAAAATGACCATAAGAATATCAGAAGCCCTCCGAAGCCCTTCGAAGGTATGGAATTAGGGATAATAATCAAAGAATTGGATTAGGTCTATTTATATTAGACCTAGAGGCATTAGATCTATTTATATTACAAGATTGTACAATAATAAAGGAAAAGAATACAAATTGTTCTCTATACATCTATTTTTTAAAGTATAAGGATTTCCTAGAAATCTATTTTTCGTATAAAAATTCCTTATAAATTTATTTTCTAAAATATAAAGATTATTGAGGGACAAAATAATCATAATTAGACCATATCTCCAATACTTTGTATCGGCGAGTACCTTTTCGAAATGTTCATAACTGGGCACTGAAGAAGCATGTCTGAAGTGACCTTTCATGTACCATTTTTTTTCCGTTAACATTGGTTTCTACAAAATTGAAAATATATTTTGTTTTTCTTTGACATATTATTTAATCTTATTTATCGTTCGAATATAGCAAAAGATGTTAATAAATTGGATCAAGTTATTGAGAAGATATAAGAGATAAATAAATTTATGATTTTAAATTTTATTTTGATTAATGGTTGGCTTAAAACTAAATGATAATGCAAAGCACGAGGTTTTTTTTGTTAAAAAAGGTTTAATATTCCACCAAAACTAATTATTTAGAGAAGTAGACAATACTTTATATACACAAATCAAACTAAGATTTAAATAATTTTAATATACTATATCTTTTTCTAGGTAATGACTAGGATTTGATTTCACAAACAATAAAATATTGTTATTTGGATTTACCGAGCTCTAAAGGTTATCTAATCGACCTGTGCCAAATGTAGACGGATGTCTATGGTGGAGCCCCGCAATCCCATCACCGAAAAGTGAGGACAATCTAGCCATGAAGTGATTGCCTGCTGCCTTGTGCCCAATGAGAACCATCCATTACTAGCCCAGATGCACAGCACTGTCTATGTTTTTGGTCTATATTCAACCGAGATGGAGAAAGTCTTGCCCTAGTTGGGTCCCAAAGACGATGGCTTGAAGTGAAGTAGAGTTGAACACATGCTTACTAAGGTGGTTGAGAAAGAAGATGGGGGGGGGGGGGGGGGGACAACATCAACGGTGGGCGTACTTCATCTCATTTTTCTAAGGTCAGAATCTTTTCAGTCACTGTACTTGTAAAATGTCACCCGTCGCATCTAAATTCTTTGATGTTGTCGCCGTCCACCGTGCAGCTCCAGCCACACAGCCAGCAGCCTCTGCCACATGGCTTGCATTTTCTTTTTCGTGACAGACCACGAAATAGTCTGCTGTCCTTTGAATGCGTATGTTTTAAGGATTACTTCCGCAAGAAGTAATACCATGTAATTGTTGTATATAGAAGACGTTTGTTGTGAAGCAAAATTAAGAGAGCAATTTTTAAATTTTACCTTTGGATACTGCTGCTGAGCTTTCCGGCCAACGAATATCCGGTAGTATCAACCTTTTCAGCTTATGGAAACTACAAAACGTGGTCTCTAACGAGGCAATAGCATGTGAAAATGGAGAGTTTGGTACGTCTTGTTTTGGCTTTATATGCGGATTCTTGCAAGAAAAGGCCAATGGAACCTCCCTTTTTCGATCATTGTAGTCTCTTCTTTCCAGTACGAAATTGACAGGCATTGACAATCCATCCGCGTAAAAGTATGGCAGGGACTTTAGGAAATGATCATTTATGGCAGGGACTGTAGGAAATGATCATTTATGCCTTTCATTCTCGCAAAGTCAAGAAACAAAGCAGGTCTAGGGCCCTGCTTCATCACGAGTACTGCTTGTGACAGTTTGTTGGTTGAGAAAGAAGATCTATCAGGATACCACATGGCGTCCAGACAGAACTCAGCTATCCTCTGAGTACAGTACGGGGTGGCTGCACGGGCCCAGAGTTCACACTTAAACGTCACGGAGAATAATGTTGACTAACGATATTGGGACCAACTGGTGAACGCCTGCTTCAATGTTTATGCGTCTCTGTCAAATGACTTCTGGTCCTATCTGTTAGAGAAGCGCAAAACCACACGCTCCGTGGCTGGTGCTGACAGAGACGCATAAACATTAAAGCTGACACTATCCAAAAGAGAACAATGCAGCCCGTCGAACGGGCCTACAAATCCAAATCAGTGAGACCAAATAATTTTCGTTCAGAGTGTTGCCTCTTCTAAATATGGAGGCTTTATCTCAGAAGCTCTCACCTTGAAGGAAGCAAGAAAGATCTAAACAGACTGAGCTTTACAGCCCAAGAATATCCTCTCTTGCTTTCTCTTTTTCACTATGGAGGAAAAGGGCCTTTCCTCCGGAGATTGCCCCTCAATCTCGCCGGCAACCAAGCGACCCCGGCTGTCCGAACGCCCAGTTGTCGAACAAAAAGAGGATCTCCAGGTACAACAGACAATCAATTCGCTCTTTTTGTCACCAATCCTCCATAAAATATTCCAACCAGCTTGTTTGTTAGTTTATATGCTTACATGGAGCTGTACGTATATTGTTGTGCGTGTGAATTAATGACTGTGATCAATCACTGCGTGTCTTGGGAGGTGGTGGGAAAAATGTCGGCGGTGGCAGATGAGTTCTTAGCCTGCCGTGGAGGGGAAGATGAAGTTGTACTCAAATGACCCGTCAAAGACAATTAGACTCTCCACTAGTTTTAATGTGGAAAAGGAGAAAGTTCACAACAGAAGGGACTACCTTTGGCTCCATTGTTATCCTTTGGACAAGTATGTGCCTCAGTGGCCTTCCAGCCTCCTGCCTTCATATTTTAGTAATACAAACATACATCAGGAAGATGGTGTCAATAGTCGCCTTTTAACATAGAGATTGTGTCCATGACAAAGGACTATAATTTGTTCCAGTCACAATATATTTAAGGCCCATCCTAATAGGTTTTCCACTTCCTATTCCATCGTAATCTTGTTCATTAATGTTATCGCAGTGAGTATGTTTTACAACTACTGGTAAAATTAAAAACTAGGAAGGAATTAGGCTATCACTCTTTAGAATAAACTGTCATATGACATCATAATTAAAAACTTGCTTAACATGCTTCGTCGTACAAGATTCCGAGGACGAAAACTGCATGATTGACCAACAGTTTTGTTTTTTATATGCCTCCCTCTTGTAGCTTTATTGTTTGTTTTAGGGCCAAATATAGCTCCTAAAAATATCAGGAGAATTTGATTTCAGTCAAATGGCCATTAGAGACCATTTTCTTGAGCAATACAAACATACATCCGAAAGAGGTGTCATAGTCAAGGTTTGCTGCATGCCTCTTAACATAGGCAGGCTTCTTGGAAGTTGCCGTTATTTTGCAATTTTTTTCTCAATTATTGTAGCACGGAAACGGTCATAAACGGGTTGTCGGTTGAGGCTTCTCTCAACAGCTTTCCCCACGTGCATTCGGTTGTCCAAATTACCTTTGGACGCAACTTGGCATGTTTCCATCTTTGGCACGCACGTACATCTACCGAAACAACTAGAAAGATGGGTACTCATATGCTTCTGGAATCCATAGTTCTACTTTTCTCTGTCTCGTCTTTTGGATATTCACCTTAAAATATAGCACAGCAATTTTCCTTTTTATTTCATGGAGAAAAATATATTCACTATTTTTTCCTAATCTTTTAAGCCCAGATTTCTGAAACCCCTTATTTTAACACGAAGAGTTAGTCCGACAGGAGTTACCTCATATGCGACGGATAAGGCTGAATCGTGTTTGGTCGCATCAGCAGCTATGTGCAGAATAGGGAGTCCGAAAATTCCAAGGATTATTTGTCTTTCTTGGTTTACTGGATCAATTAAGTACTTGGTGGATATTTGCCAACTGATAAACGGTTGGTGCCGCCGCAAAGCTGACAGGCCACATGCAGTACGTACGGTACGAGATTTCAGATTTTTAGGATAGGCCGCACGACCTCGTTGTCGTAATCGATAGGGAATCTAGTGGGGTGTGATTGCGATGGGAGGTGCAATCCGCTAGGACATTGCGAGCAAAGGCTATTTAAGACTCTCTTACCACACGTGATTGTGGACTGGCGGTGGATTTGACTCGTTTTAAATATTTTTTAATCTTTATTTATTTAGTTATCGTTTACTTTTTATTACGGGAGTTGCGGACCCTTTTGGTCGTCTAAAATTAAATTTGCGCCGCAATAGAAACTGTCATTTTTAAAACAAGACTCAACGCCCAGTGACGCTTTTTTTCTTTTTTGGTGGGGGGGACAAGTTTGAATGGAAAAAACCAACCCATGCTAACTTTTTAATTAGTAAAGTTTGTGAAGAGGAGAAGCCCGTTGACGGCATGGGCAATATGTTGAGCTACAACTGCGACAAGGCGAAGAACAGAGCATTGCGAACGATTCGGTACTTGAGAAATGAGAAGGAAGAGGAGAAGGAGAAAGAGGTGATCGATCTGAAAACGGATGACGAAAAGGACGGTGGAAGCGGCGGTGTGTCCGAAGACTCGGGTATTGAGGAGGTTGAGGTTGTCAATGGGGTGGTAAGCAACGTGTAGGAATTGGATCCCAAGGTAATAGATGCGCGTCTCTTGCCCCTTGTCATCTTCTACGGTTTCCGACTTGACCAATGCGAATTTGAGAGTGGAAAATGCTTGCAGCCTTTGTCGCTGAATCACGAGGCGGATTTTTTTAGAGTCTCTGGTTAAAAGAAGTTGCTTGATAATGTGGAAAGGCGGACTTCTAAATTGAGAAGTCTGAGTTTTGAGATTGAGTTGAATTAGAAGCGTCGGTTTATGCTTCAGTTGTTGCGTCCAGCAAAGAAGGCGGTTGCATTATGTTAGGAAGCAGCATTGCTGGTTATTTTTCTACTTTCTGGTTTAGTCCTTTGGGGTAGCTCAGCTGTGTGAACTTGAATGTACTTCCAAATGCTGATAAAATGTTACGTAACGGGTTGTATCATTTTAGTATGGTTTTATTTTTGTCTATTTTCAGACTGCCCCTCGAGAACCTTTCGCCCCTCTTACCAAGAAGGAAGTGGCTGAGGTAAAACGTTCGTTGGAGTCCAACAGGTATGGTTTTTAAAGACGTGGGTTTCGTATTTGAAATGATTTCTTTTGTGTAAAATATTTGGTGTGTTCTTCTACAGGCGGCGGGTCTTAGTCACTCATCAAAACTCAAACATTGAGATCACAGGAGAAATTTTGCAGTGCCTTAGACCAGGAGTATGGTTGAATGATGAGGTAATAATTGGTATTTCATTGATATAAATTTGTTAACAGCAATGAAGAAGAGTTTGTTATTTAAGTGTAGATAGGCACTAACTGGCTGTGCTGAGCTGGTGATGTTAGTTTCTTGATACATATGCTCGTTCTTTTTTTTGCAGGTCATAAATCTGTACCTTGAGTTGCTTAAAGAGAGGGAAAATAGAGAGCCACAGAAATTTTTGAAGTGCCATTTTTTCAACATATTTTTCTATAAGAAGGTTGGTTTCTTGTATTCCTCCTTATTTCTTCAATTTTGGTCTTAGCACTTTTTACACAAATAACTCCATTCATTCACTCACCCGTAATGTTGCAGTTATTTTTCTGAAGAATTATTGGAGGTACTCTTCCACAGTTGTTCTTAATGCATAATGACTTACGACCTAGTTGTAATATAAGTTATTTTTTACGTTTTTCTTGGGTTTTATTTCCTTTTAGGTGAGCATTGGAAAATGAAATTCCAATTACCTGATTTATAGGGCTTATTTGTCTCTTTCTGAAATACTATCATAGCATCATAATATATCATTTCATTTCTTAAGATGGACCATATGTGCTGTCAAAGAAGATCTCTCTCTCTCTCTGTCCTCCCCCCCCCCCCCCCTCCTTTTCTGTTCTTACTGTTTCTGTTTTTTTTTTCTTTCTTTTTTATACCTTTCTTAACCTCACTGTTCATGCCAGTTAATAAGCGGAAGGAGTAGCTATGACTATAAATCTGTTAAAAGATGGACTAGTCAAAGGAAATTGGGATATGGCCTCATTGATTGTGACAAAGTAAATTCACCGTCCAATGTCCTTTTTTTTTCTCCATTTATATGTATTAGCCTGCCTGGAACTTCATATTGAATTTTTTTTTATGGTACCCAGATATTTGTCCCCATCCACAAAGAGATACATTGGTGCCTGGCAATAATTAATAAGAAAGAGGAGAAGTTTCAATATCTTGATTCACTCGGAGGGATGGACACCAACGTGCTGAAAGTATTGGTAGGCTTTTTGGTCCTTTTTTTTGCTCTGCATTTTAATATGCTGATGTCATGTTAATAGGTCGAAAGGATCACATACATTTCAGCATCAGGAAATGATCGTCCACCATATTCCTTTCCTTTTTCTTCCTCCCTTTTGGCCATTAAGATGGCTATATTGAGATTGTTTTCCAGCTAATCCACTGTCCAGGCAAGCAACCAACTAAGCTAAGAGTTGTGCAGGCATCAAACATATATAACACTACAATAGTGCTTCTTTTGACCAATACCTGCCATCAGGGATTTTGTGCCTTCATGTCACCAACTATGTGCCACTTATATATCCCGTCATGACATCATCACCTCATAGCTGTCACTAGCCCCATGATGGCCACTTTTGCCAGCAACCTCACCTTCAATATTGCCAACACCTTCACAACAAAGGTTTTCATCACAACCACCATGGAACTCCGGCAATTTATGGTGACTATCTGTGCACATCCGAACCGTGAAATTTCAAAATTATGGGATGTTCAATTTTTCATTAGGAATTCTAATAACTAATAAATTGTTTCTCAATTTACTGGTCAAGACTTTTTATTTTCATTCTTTCCCTTCTCTGTAAGCATATTAGAGAATTATTGGCTCCCATTTCAACATTTCTGATGTGCTAGCAAGTATGACTGGCTAAATCATAGATTAGATGCTACTGATGGTGACACAGTCAACATTTTGTTTTTATTAGTAATGTCAACAATGATGTTTTTGTTTGTGAATAGAAATTCATGTACTTATTGATAAGCAGATTTTGCATTGGCACTGTTTTAGAAGGGAATTTGGTTGTCACTAGAGCAGGGTTAGATTTTCCTTTCTTATTTCAGTTTTCCCGCCCTCCGGGCAGGGGGCCGTTGTTGTGGGGGGGGGGGGGGGGGGGGGGGGGGGGGGGTGGGTGGTGTGGTGTGGTTGGTAGGAATAAAGAGATCCAAAACGCAAAAGATTTCCAATCTGAGCCTTCAAATTTACAGGCATGCTCTAACTGGTAAAGGCAGCTTGTTTTGTCATGAGTATGGCCTCTTGCGTAATCAGATTTATAAACTCTTAAGAATTTTCACCGTAAACAAACGTCAGGATGTGTACCTTCTCAGCCACTACCTGTCTATTGAAGTAGTTGCGTCTTGCATGTCATGGTTGTACGTCTTTAAAATTATCCAAAGGAAAACAAGTTGTTTGTTCTACTCATTGAAGTTTGCAGCTGATGTCTTAAGTACCGATTCTCCAGGCTAGATATTTTGTAGATGAGGTGAAAGACAAGAATGGAAGGGACATCAATGTAAGTTCCTGGAAACAAGAATTTGTTGAAGATCTCCCTGAACAAGAGAATGGGTTTGTATCCCTATAATCTTTCTATTTATGCATGTTCCTTTGAAAGTCACCGACTTGAAAGTTTTATGAACTTACTACACTAAGAAAAGAGAGTAATGCCCATTGCAATATTTCTGTATGAATATTTTCAAAAACAGGTTCGATTGTGGCATGTTTATGATCAAGTATGCTGACTTTTACAGCAGAGGTCTTGGCCTCTGTTTCAACCAGGTAAGGCTGATTGAGAAAATTCTTCTCGTGCATAAAATTTATAATTGTATAATTGATTGTCTGTTTCCCGTGATATATTGATTAATGATTTGTTAGTACTTAACCGCATAGTTGGTTATCAATTATTGATTACAGCTGAATCTTTGTTTTTCTTTCCCACGTAGGAGCACATGCCATACTTCCGGCAGAGGACTGCGGAGGAGATTCTTAGATTGAGAGCCAACTAGCTGAATGTTTTGACCTTCACAGCCAGCAGAGATTGTTTAGGCATCCGACCAGCGTCAGGCAGTTTATCTATAGGCAAATTAGAATAAGTGAAGGTCGGATATCTAGTAGAAGATTGAGTTTTAAACTGTTGTGTGTTTGAAATATATGTAAACCTGCTCTTGATAAGCAATTACTCTATTTCCGTAATCTATGTGCTCTAAACTCATGCAGAATTTGTTATCACTATATAAGGTTTGGATTTCCTTAATTGAATCCTTCTCTTGTCCTAGTCATCAGCCTGGGGAGAAGAAAGAGATTCTCTTTTCTTTTCCAGGAAGATCAGCCACTTCCTAGACCAACTACACGCTCCCTGTCCTTGGTTAGTAACATTGAAACCGCCATCCTTCTAATTTGGAAGCATTCTGTAGAACCCATTTGAGATTAGCAATTAGCTAACAACAGTTTTCCATCAGAGATGAGTATGAGATTGGTAGCCTTTCCAAGAAAAGATGCCTCCATATGCCAGTGAGCAGACTTGGGAATGCCGTCATTAGTGGTGTACAAATCTGAAGTGGTATCATACAAAAGTGAGGCATCGTTGATTGGTTAATTTGCAAACAATAAGATAAATGTTGATAATTTTCTCTTTCTAAGTTGCAATCGCTAGGGTGTCTATAATTTTCATATGCAACATCCTAGTTTTTTGAGTCTCTTTTGTTCCATTGCCTTCCCTTTTTACGCTCCCTCTCTACCATGTTGTGTGCTCAGTTATCAACGTCATTCTTTGCCACTTGTGTCTTCTTGGATTTGAATCTACATTTGTAATTCTGTTGAAATGGCATGTTAAAATGGGGCCAATAAATTAAACATTATTGATAAATATATTAAAATTTCTGTTTATGTGATAATAACATTAATTGGGTTGAGTTTTAGAGTTTCTACCATATGCCTCCCATTCTCCCATAGTCATGAAGCAGGGCACGCCCCATATGCCCTACTTCTTCGCTTGCTGCCTGTAACTGTCTATGGGCTACATAGTCGAAAAAAAACCATTCCCCTTCCAGGGTGTTTTTATTTTACACTTGCGCTTCAACGTGTCCCTTCAAGCTCAAAGATAGGCTGAATTGAACTTGGGCCATAAAGCTGGAAACGAGTGTAAAATTATAGGCTTAGTGAAGACATCCAAAATTTGTCCTATCTTAAAATTTGATCTGTCTAGCTGAAACTTGATCCCTTTCACGTGCAGTTGCTTTGGAGTTTTTCCATTCCATTCTGTCTGGGGCTTACCTTCTAGGCTGTTGGTATATCTGTGGTTCCTTCCTACTTCAACATCACCGAATCTGTACAATTAATCATCTTGAAACCTATATATATGTTCTTTCCAAATGAAAATGAAAAGGAAGTAGGGGACATATTCTTTGCCAGATCGATGCTGCTATGAGTTATCATACACTGTTTGATAATTAATTAAGCAAGATTGCGAGACAGTAAAGATCGAAGCCTTAATTGATGTGTCGAAAGGAAAGTTCTCACCACAGATTTAAGGACAAATGGAACGACATTGACGGGCTTAATCTTTCCGGGGAAGCATGCGTTTAGACTATAAAGCAGTTGTTTGGTTCAGATTTGTGGGTTTCATGATTTGGAAATTCATTACCCTATTTAAAATCATAGAAGTGGTGAGCTCCAACATTGTTGAATTTGCTCATATTTGCTCCTTCGAGGGTTCAGGATTTTGTGAATGGATGAATACTTTAAGAATTGAGGCCCTAATCTCGTTTTCTATGATTTCTCAGCAAGCAAACAC
The DNA here is from genome assembly GCA_028551475.1 of Casuarina equisetifolia. Classification (NCBI taxonomy): domain Eukaryota; kingdom Viridiplantae; phylum Streptophyta; class Magnoliopsida; order Fagales; family Casuarinaceae; genus Casuarina; species Casuarina equisetifolia. Next base: position 17,185,740 of record CM052362.1, read on the forward strand.
TGCTAGTCTGTTTGTGTCATAATCCTTACAGAGGTAAAATAAGATTCTAGAAAGATAGTGATTAGATAAAGATTCTAGAGGGATGAAGATAAGATAGAGATTAAATAAATATTTTAGATGGATGAAAATAAAAGAGGAGGTGTGGAGGCTTTATATAAAGGGGCTAGGAGCTAGGATAAAGGTATCAAACAATAAGAGTATTCAAGTGTCTTTAGTAGTTAAGAGTTGAGTAGCAGCCAACCCTTAAGGAGGCTTCGTAGTGCAATTAGTTTAGCTTCTAACTGTCTTCTGGAATTGTCTAATGTCTCTGAAATTACTTTGAGATGTAGTTCTTCCACATCCTTCCATTGTTTTCGATTGAGAACTATCTAGTTCATTGTAGTTTCTTATGAATTTTTAGAAACAATTAATATGGTTTTCACTCAAGTGAACTGTGCTGGAAGTTGAAAATTTTTTATTTGTTGGTTCAGCTATTGAGTGTTTGGTGAAGCAGTTGATCCCAAGCCAAGATGTAGAACGAAGAGGGGGTTATCACCGAGCTTTACCTTACCAGAAAATGGTATCGGTGTTCTTGCCATTTTTGTCGCACTTTTCTTGTTTTGTGCTTTCTGAATTTGTTTTCTGGGCCCTGAATCAGTAATGGTGTCGTGAATGCAGTTCGGCCACGAACAGGCTTATCACATCGAAGGACCATGCCTCCGTTCAGATTTACGTTGGGCATTTGGATGAGAATGGCGTGTACAATGGCCATTTCTCCACCTTTGCTCTCTGTGGATTCGTTCGTGCTCAGGTTTTTGTGGTCTCCTCATTTTGGTTTTGTACTTTTATGATGCGGTTTGCTTGTATAGCTTGAGTTGTAGAGAACATATGAATGCACCATAATTAATGCTTTATTTTTTCAATGTGAAATGCTTGCTTTTGGGTGCAAAATAAGTTTTAACTTTGACATTTTTTCCTGTATGGTTCGTACGAGGTTTCCATGGAATATAGTTGTTGACTGTCCAGAAGCCTGAGGTCCTTAATTACTGTTAAAAGATCATATGAAGAAGAAGTGAGAGATTATTTGAAGGAGAAACTGTGAAACTCCTCTCATTCATGTGAATCGGTTCCAATAGAATGAATGAATAAAAAGGTAAGTTTATCTACTTAAGCTGAAATGGTACAATCTCACTACTGTTCATATGAGCTTCTATTACTGTTCACATATATTTTCAACAATTACGTTGAAGAACCTGGGAACATGGAACCAATTCCTTCCTTTTGTTTAATTAACTAGGGATTTTTGAAATTACCATGAGATTAATACATTGCTCCAATAGCACTACTTCATGTGTTTGAATTGTCTGAGTATTTTATGTTGCAGCAGGGCCTATGGCCCTACAATTATGGTTTCACTAAACTTTTGTTGTTCTTATTTTAGTTAAATGTAAATCTTGTTTGTTGGAGATTATGTCTATGTTAATGTGTTCATTCCCTTCAGCCGTGTTTGGTTTTCTTCCTATTATAGATTTTCTTCATTTTAATTCTGCCCTACGAAGGAAAACATTGGACTGGTGAAACCAAGATTCAGAAAGTTCAGCTCAATAGAGTTGGAACTAAGTGGGTAGCCAAAAAGATGTGCATCTGTAATGCTCTAGTGAGACCATTTACTCTGTAGTAGTTTGTGTAAATGGATTTGGATACGTTAGTAATGATTTTACCTGATATGCCTCCTCTTTTTTCGTTTCTTTTCTTTTCTTTTGTCTCCAACTATTAGATAAGGTTAGTTTATTGGATTAATCGGGTTTTGGGGTTTGTGAATGGTTAGATGGATGGTTATTCAAGTTTTGAATTCCTTAGTTGTTGTGAACTCATACACTTTGTGTCAATCCTAGCTATGAAGCTAAGCTTTTCGTAAAGGTCTGTTTGTTGGACCTCTTTAGTGCTCCTTCCCCTTGACTGCTGTTAATGGTGCTTAGTGTTCTGAGTCTTTTAGTATACTCTTCACCTGTTGATTGATTGTGGAAGTCTGCACATTTATTGGTTTTTTTTCTTTTAATTTTCAATTAAACTCCCAGTTGCGTGGCGCCCAGTGCTGTAATAGACATTTCATTGGTTTTGTATTTGGATTTTTTCGTGTTAATTTAGCCCAATGATTTAGTATCTTGATTAGCTTTTGCAGGAGCACATCTTTTACGGAATGCTTTTTGATGCAACAATTTATACATATGTTTGTTGAGAGTTTGGAGAGTTTGGAGTTTTGACCGCCTTTTAAATATCTCAATTTTTTTTTTTTCCTCCAGGGAGATGCTGAAAATGCTGGATCGTCTCCGTCAGAAGAAGCAAGTTGATAAACACTAGAAATTAAACTGACCATAACTTTCTTTTACAGTTTTGATTTATTTTTCAAGTTTTTAATTTAGACAATATGTTTTGGATTTATTTTATGGTTTACAAATTGTATTTGCTATAAACTTTATGATAAACATGTTATCTCTCTCTCTCTCTCTCTCTCTCTCTCTCTCACACACACACACACACACACACCCACACACCCACACATATATATTTGTCTTCATTTAGTTTATTTTTTTATAAAAATTTATATGATTGATATACTACAAATCAAAATCATTTTTTTTATATTCCATATATATTAAATGTAATGTGAGTTACGACATCTTTGTCAACTAACCTTTTCTACCACGGTGGCTTGATGGGGCAGCTGTGGGTTCTATCATAAAAAAGGTTAACCCACTCTCCCTACTATATGAAAAAAGTTTAAAATATGACATTTTTCTCTACTTAAAACTTTATATCACTTCCAAAATATGGTCATAAGAGTAATTAGACCTTTTATATTGTTGAGATTTACCACTATTTTTTAATATGGGTGAAAGCATAGATCATGATATTTTCTCTTATTCAAATTTATATTGCCCCTAACACGAGTGGCCTCCCTTATTGAGCTCTTCTAGGCTTGGAATGTTGGGTCCAAGTTGTTGGCCAACAAATCAAGCCCCCTTGCTAACTTTTTTTAGGTTTGGGGCATTAGATATTACATTAAGTTGTGATTTAACTTCAATATATATAAGTATAGATTCCAATTTAAAAGATTAATTTAATGAAAAAAAAAGTCAAATCCTTTTATATCATCAAGATTTTTCACTCTCATTTTTAACTTAAAGAAAAAGTTGAAACTACAACATTAAAATTTCTTAATATCAAGTTCTTTATCCTCAAGTTTCATATTGATTACTTTCAAAAATTTTCTTTCCTTAACTAAAAAAGTTACAAGACATTGAAAAATTAACATAGTAATTTTCTAAACTGATTTAAATCTTCAGAAATTTTTTTGTGATAATATGATATTGAAGATTAAGTAAACTTGTAAAGAAAAAAAACTTGAAGACCTCTTTTAATTCTTCTAGAAAAAGAAAAAGAAAATTATGAAGACATGTGAGATTCTAATCTTCGAATACAATTGTCTTGACTAAATTAAAATGAAATATTTTCGCCCATAAAGAAAAAAATTATTTTACCACAAATCGTCTTATCTAGGCAATCTTTTACTTTAAAAGGGTTCGTAATAAAATAATCATGTTTCAGTTGACTTTTTCTTTTATCCTCTCAACGAGTGGTGGAACAAAACCCATCATTGTTTGTCAGAAAAGCCCATTACCTGCTTTACCAGACAAGCCCATCCTTGTGACCCAGTAGGTCTTTAACCAGGAAGCTTTAGTTATAGAGCTTTAAAAACCCTAGCAAAAGCACCACCGATCTCACTCGCCGTCTGCTTCGTGTTGTGCCCCCTTCTCTTCCCTGGTAATCTCTCAATCCCTCTGCTCTCTCGTTCTTTTATATCTATCTGTAATTTTTTTTTAGTCTGAGATTTCGTTCTTTAATGCACCGTAAACACGTTTGGTTGCCGGAGAAAACGGAAAGATTATCTTCTATATTCTTTCTCTTAAAGAAGATTGAAAAATTGTGGAACTTTTTTGACAACCGGCTCAATGTATATTTGTTGCGTCTAGCGCCGATTTCTTTTTGTTTTCCGTTATTGTAGCTGGCCGCGAGATCGGCTTTTGCTGTAGTACCTTTTATATCCCTAAGACACGAAACTTTGTCAGAAATATTAATATTTGGTCTTTTTTCGGTGCAGATTCTTAAGTGTTTGAATAAACAATCCAAGATGCAGAACGAAGAGGGTGTCATCACCGAGCTTTACATTCCCAGAAAATGGTATCTAGCCTTATTGCCAGTTGCTGTTAAGATTTTCTTTTCTTAGGGGGGTTTTACGAAGCTGTTATGATTCTGGGCTGATCAAATAATGTCATTTGTGAATGCAGTTCGGCCACCAACAGGCTAATTACTTCAAAGGACCATGCCTCCGTTCAGATAAACGTTGGGCATTTGGATGAGAACGGCGTGTACAATGGCCACTTCTCCACTTTTGCCCTCTGCGGATTCGTCCGTGCTCAGGTTTTATTTTTCTCTTCCCTCTTACAGTTTGACCTGGCTTGCGTGATTGGGTTTATTCTTAGTGAAGGAACGGATGAATAATAGCATTGCTTGTTCTTAGCATTTTGAATGCTTCCTGGAGTGTTATTATTTGGAAACTTACTTATTATTAGTGATGTGATTATACTTTTTATCTCATAGGAATGATTTTTGGCCAAGAAGCTAGTTATCTGTGTGTTTGTTGGTGATTTTTTTGTTGGGATACCAAGTACGGTTGATCTCTTCTAATTTTCTTTTTTTCCTTCTTTTTTCTTTGGTTAGGTGAGACAGTAGTTGATAGTCATAGAAACTGCACTTGCTTGATCACTGAGCCAAACCCCTATGATTTAAAAATGCCACTGGATCGTTGAAAATGCTAGACGAGCTTTCTTTCTTTAGTTGAGAATGCTTTGCATAATTACAGCTAGTTTAACAATATCAGAAGCATTACTTACACTTCTTAGTAAGTCTACTATTTTATCTGTCACTATCTCGTATAAACTATTATATCAGAGAAGTGAACCAAGCATTTCACTTGATTCAGCCAAAGTTGTGTTTGGTATAAGATGAGTGGAGCAGAAAGCTGTGCATGTGTTAGTACGCAGTGATGGGCTGTTGCTAGGCAGGTTAATGAAAATTATATGGGTCTGATGGTTGCAACGCATGACTGTTTTCCTTTCTCATTCTCCTAGTGTTGAATAATAGTTCGCTAATTGATTATGTACGGTCATTGAATATAATTGATTTGTTATTTTTACGACATTATATTCTTGTTGAAATGACAATGCATAATCTTTTCCTGAAAGACTGTTTGTTTGACCCCTACGACCATGATGCCTAGTAGTTGGAGTGAATGGAATATGGTTGTCTATGGATAATCTCTTGCTCTGCTGGTGACAATGGAGTTTGTATAACCTATTATTTTTTCAAATTTTGCTTGAATGAAATTTTAGTTTTGAGAGCAATGCTTGTTCTTCACACACATTTCTAATAGTGCAACTATGCATTACCTGGGACTTGAATCTTTAATCTCTTTCTAGGTTATTATTTAGCACATATTCCAGTAACTACTTCTTGCAATTTATTTTTGCATGTTTGTCTGAGATTCATGGATTTAACTGCCTTTGTTTTTCTTCTGATCTTCCTTTGTTTCTTTTCCAGGGCGATGCTGACAGTGGACTTGATCGTCTCTGGCAGAAGAAGAAAGCTGAAGTCCGACAACAGTAGTGCAAGAGAGAGGATCTAATGAATTTTTGTTTACAAAATCTGTTCAAAGATAGAGATAAAACCTCTTTTGAGGTTGAGTTATTTTAGTTAGTTATTCAAAACAAAACATTCCGTCCAGCCTTTGGTCTTTTACATGTCGCTATTTGAATTGTGATTGTCGTATGAGAATTAAAATGTTCGTGTTACTCTCTTGAGCTTGAGACCCCTTCCACATGCGATAGCATACAGCATTAATTGTAGACAATATCCGCGTGTTAAAATCTATCAGAACATGGCTTTGATCGTTGTTTCTTATAGTCTCAGAGGTTCGCAATTGACGCACATAGTTTATTATGGGAAATTGAGGTAAGTTTCTCAGCTTACTTTTGATGAGGATCTGAGCAAACGAGTAAAACACCAATAGAAACTAGATTTTAACCATAACTTTCTTTTACAATTTTGATTTATTTTTAAAGTTTTCAATTTAGACGATTTATTTTATATTTTACAAATTGTTTTTGCCATAAGCCATATGATAAACATGTTATCACATATGTGTGTGTATATATATATTGGTTAACCTAAAGGTTAACCCCACTCTCCTCCCATACGGGAGGACATCTAAAATGTGAAATTTTTCTTTATTTAAATCTACATCACCCCCACCATGAGTAATTTAAATCTACTCTTCTAACTAGAATGTCCCTTTTACATTCTGCCCCAAAAGGTTAGATCCAGTTAAAAGAGCAATTAGGTCCTTTTTTATAGTTAAGATCCGTCTCTCTTTTCTAACATGGGTGAAAGAATAAATCGTGATGTGCTCTTTTTTAGGCTTGGGTTGTTAGATATCAAGGTTTGGGTTGTGTTAGGTCTAATATTTTTTTTTTCTTATGTATGAATTTTTATTTAAAAGATTAATGTAATCTTCTTATATATTAAGATTTGCTACTCTTCTTATAGTTGTAAAATAAATAAATAAATAAATAAATAAAATCATGATATTGAGATTTCTTAGTCTCAAGTTTTTCATGTTCACAAGTTTTATATAATCATTACATTCAAAATTTTTCTTTACTTAATTTAAAAAAGTTATAGGACATATTTGAGAACTTTATTGTTGAAATATGACATTGAAGACTAAGTTAAAACTCATTTAAAAAAAAAATTGAAGACCCTCTTCTAATTCTTCTTAAAAAAAGAAAATTTCAATAACAAGTGAGATTCTAAGGTTAGAATACAATTATCTCGAATTAAGTAAAATAAAATATTTCTGCTCATACAAAAAATTATTTTACCACAAATCGTCTTAAAAAGGGTTCGTAACAAAATAATAATATCTCAGTCGATTTATTCTTTCATCCTCTTAGCGAATGTGTAACAGAACCCATCATTCTTTGTCAGAAAAGCCCATTACTTGTTTTACCAGAGAAGCCCATCCTTATGATCCAGTAGGTCTTACCCGTGGCTTAATTCTAGAGCTTTAAAAACCCTAGCAAGCTCTAACGCAATCGTTCGCCGTCGTCTTCGTCTTGCGCTCCTTCCTCTTCACTGGTAATCTGTCAATTCTCTGCCCTCTCTTCTCTTATATCTATCTGTAATTTCTGTTTTAGTCTCGGATTTCATCCTTCAATGCTCCGTAAACACGTTTGGTTGCCGGGAAAAACGAAAAGATTATGCTCTATGTTTTTACTCTTAAAGAAGATTGATAAAGTTTCGAACTCTTTTTGACAACCAAACCGGGTCAATGTATATTTGCTACATTTAGCGCCGATTTCTTCTTGTTTTCCATTATTGTAGCTTGCCACGAGATTGGATTGTGCTGTCTGCTGCAGCACCTTTTATATCTTTAAGAAACGAATCTCTGTCGGAAATATTAATATTTGTTCTATTTCGGTGCAGATTCTTAATTGTTTGAACAGACAATCCAAGATGCAGAACGAGGAGGGTGTCATCACCGAGCTTTACATTCCCAGGAAATGGTATCTAGCCTTATTGATAATTGCTGTTAAGATTTTCTTTTTTCTTTTTGGGCGGGTTTTACGAAGCTGTTAAGATTCTGGGCTGATCAAATAATGGCGTTGTGAATGCAGTTCGGCCACCAACAGGCTAATTACTTCCAAGGACCATGCCTCCGTTCAGGTAAACGTTGGGCATTTGGATGAGAACGGCGTGTACAATGGCCACTTCTCCACTTTTGCCCTCTGCGGATTCGTCCGTGCTCAGGTTTGATTTTTCTCTTCCCTTTTACAGTTTGATCTGGCTTGCCTTGATTAGGTTTGTTCATAGTGAAGGAACGGATGAATAATAGCATTGCTTGTTCTTAGTATTTTGAATGCTTCCTGGAGTGTTATTATTAGGAAACCTACTTTTTATTGGTAATGCAATTGTGCTTTTTATCTCATAGGAATGATTTTTGGCCAAAAAGCTAATTATCTGTGTGTTTGTTGGTAATTTTCTTTGTTAGGATACCCAGTACGGTTGATCTCTTCCAATCTTCTTTTTTTGGTTAGGTGAAATAGTGGTTGATAGTCATAGAAACTGCACTGGCTTGATCACTGAGCCAAACTCCTATAATATAAAAATGCCACTGGATCGTTGAGAATGCTAGATGAGTTTTCTTTCTTTAGTTGAGAATGCCGTGCATAGTTACAGCTAGTCTAACAATGTCAGAAGCATTACTTACACTTCTAAGTAGCTCTACTATTTTTTCTGTCACTTATCTCTTATAAACGATTATATCAGAGAAGTGAACCAAGAATTTCACTTGATTCAGCCAAAGTTGTGTTCGATATAAGACGAGTGGAGCATAAAGCTTTGCACGTGTTAGTATGCAGTGATAGGCTGTTGCAAGGCAGCTTTTAACTACAGCTGGTCGTTTAATATAATTAATTTGGTATTTTCACGGAGTTATATTTTTGTTGAAATATTGTCGTGTCTATGAATAATCTCTTTTACTGGTGGTGACAATGGAGTGTGTATAACCTATTAGTTTTTTCTTCTTTTGCTTGAATGAAATTCTTGTTTTGAGAGCAATGCTTGTTCTTCACATATATTTCTAATAGGATAATTATGCATTACCTTGGACTTGAATCTTACAGCTCTTTCTAGGTTAGTATTTAGCACATATTCTAGAAACTACTTCTTGCAGTTCATTTTTGCATGTTTGTCTGAGATTCATGGATTTAACTGCCTTTAGTTTTTCTTCTGATTTTCCTTTGTTTCTTTCCCAGGGCGATGCTGACAGTGGACTTGATCGTCTCTGGCAGAAGAAGAAAGCTGAAGTCCGACAACAGTAGTGCATGAGAGAAAGAATCTAGTGAATTTTGTTCTTGAAATTCTGTCCAAGGGTAGACCATGTATGCTTAAGGGTCTTGACTTCTAGTGTTATTCTTAAAGTTGGGACTACTTTTAACTCTTTCATGTGTTGCTGTCTTGAGTTACTCTTTACGATACATTGTCTTGTTTCTTGAGCAATATTTGCTGGTTGTGACCGAGGAGTGCTCTACATAATAGTCTGTATGAGCCTTCTATTTGTGACCAATTTGTCTAGGGTGTGTGGGAATCCCCTTTTATTTTTATTTTCAAATTACTGTAGCTCCAAATAAGATCCTCTGTCCCCAAACTAGCCTTTGCATTAAAACGAATAATTTTTGCAGTGGTAAACGAGCATCTATGTAGTTTGGTGGCACGAGCCTCGCGAATATTTGCCATTGTGTTTGTGGACTACCTAATTTAACGAAGACTGCAGGCCCGCCCCAGCTTCATAGCCCTGGCGCTCGCATTTTTGCCCAGTTCAGGCCCTTGTACAATTTGTTTCGCGCTAGGTTTTGTGGTCTTTGGCGTGCCCTCTGTCCAAAGAGTGAGTCACAGAAGAACTGTCTCTCTCGTAGCAATCTCCCTGTCTTATTTCTCTGCACCTTATATTCTTCAGTTTATCGAGCGAAGGGCATGTTTAGAATGGGGATTTCAAGCTTCGGAAAAGCAAGGGAGGGTTAGGGTCCTATTGCATTGAGATGGGTTGTGTTGAAAATTAGATAAACGTCTGTATCCAGACCCACTGGCAATTGCATTCGACCAGCCGAGAATTTGGGAACGCCGCACTGATCTTGACATCGAGAGAATCGATTCGGTCGTCAAGCCCAATGGCGGAGCGAGCGCCAACAATCGAACTGAAGGTCCGGTCGAGCTGCGTTGTACTTGGAAAGGGACTCCAGTGATGCACACTCAACCCTACTAGATGCAACGTGTACTTGAGTTTGAGGCCCTCTTCTTTCAGGGGGTCTTCGTCTTGTGTCCCCACACTATCCGGGCATCCTTCCAGGTCCATCAATAAGATACCCTTATGTAGGACCACGGAAACAGCGCTACAAAGCCGAAAAAAAAAAAGCAACCAAATTCAGAAAACTGGCAACCATGTTTACAAACAAAAACCTGATCTACCTGAGATAAACCATCTTCTCTAGACCATTGGATTTTCTCTGGTATCAATGAGTTAGATTTATTATCTATATCCTTTGTAGCGTGACAACACAAATGAACATCCATGATGATATCATCCAATTAAAAATGCGAATTGAACCGGTCAATATAGTGAATGGTCCATATTCAACCGGCAGAACCCCAATTTGAACATTTCATTTCCTCTGCGCCGTCAGCATGCCCGTGTCCTTGATGTTACCAATTTGGGTGACAATCTTTTTTTTTTTCGGAAGCTTGATGATAAGCAGAAGAGGTCGTTAAATAAGAACCACTAGATTTTGAACCTTCTTGGAGACGTTGAAAGGCAAACACCTTGCTAGTTTGGACACTCTGCAATAAGACAACTGAAGCTTAAAATATCACATCAAGATTGAGCTTAGTTTTATATGTTTCCTATTACGCGAGGGGAAAAAAAAAAGACAAAAAACAAAAAGACCATTGTAAGAACCTTAGACTGCCCCTTTATTGAACCCAATTGTCAAATAATGGAGAATCATATTCTGGGTGAAACCAAACTTAAGAACTTGCTTATAAGGTGAGAAGCTAGTAAAGATTTCTAAAATTAAGTTCCATACAAGGTAAATGAGGAAAAAAAAATGATCCAATCCACGAAAGGAAAACGGGTCGTTCGGGACAGGTCCAGGAAAATGTGTTAGGAAACACGTGAAACGGATTTACCGGTGCTGTAAATCAGTTGAAGAGGAGCCAATCGACGAAGACGTCAGCGAAAAGAAAAATTCGGCTTGATTTTGCGTAGACCAATTCCTTCATTCCCTACCATCCAATCCTTCACCAAAAGCACCGCTCTTTACGTACTCCGGATACAGATTCTCCACTACAATCCCTTCCTCTCTATCTTCCGCTCTCCGTCTCTCTTTTAGGTCTGCTCCAGCTTGTGTTTTGTGCTTTTAGCTTTGTCTCCACTTGCATTTCTCTTTCGTCTACTCCATCGCTTTCTACCGCTATATATATCAGTCCTAGTATATATAGGCTGCATTTGGGTTTGCTGCTGTCTCTCTGCTCACTGGGTGCCTCGTTCAAGATCGAGAACGTGAGCTCAGTTTAATTTTCATTCCCCTTTCTTGTGTTTTTGTATGATTTTATCAGCTTGCTCGTACTCTTTCTCTCATTTTCTTATCTGTGTATTTGTATCATTCTTCCATGGAGTCCAGATGTTTGTGTAATCTCTCGTTTTATCTCTCTCTTTACTCGTGGCGCCTATAAATCTAGCGTGTTTGTTTTTGCTCGTTTTATTAATTATCAGCGTTTCTTTGCCGGTTTTCGAGAGTAAGAGAAAGGTCGATGCATAGATTCATCGTCGTAAACATTCATATACACATCTCCCTCATCTCTCTGCCCCTCATTTTATTTTCTGTCTGAGGATTGCTTCCTTGCGAATATTGTTTCGGTTTTTAGTTTTTGGCGACTTATTTAAACCATAAATCTGAATTCCATTTAAATGGATGGATTAATATGAATCTGATAATAAAGCCTAGGAAATGAGTACTAGTCATAGATTTTCCCCAAGCCTTCTCTTTTATTTTATAACAGAAACAAATAGCTTGTTCCTAAAAAAGTATGTCCAATTTGTCACTCCTCTCTGATTCATATATGCAAGCTTCCGTTACTTTATCGCCCGCTAATTTTCTGACGGATGCAATGAGAAGATCTTGCTTATGAGCACTTGAAAGGTCTACATACAAAACCCTTATTCTACAATTTGTAAATATTCTTTAAAACTCATTGACGATCATCAGAATCTTCATTTTTTGTCTCAAATTTCACTGATGTTAGAGGAAATTCATGATATATTGTAGATATTAGAAACTTGTGTTGTGAACCTGATCCAGTCTCATACCTACTTGCTTTTTATGTGTCTAAATTCGCAAGATTCTTAAGTGGGCGCTCTAGTAACAAAAAGCTTATTCTTGAAAAAATATGCGGAATTTGTTACTCTTCTGTCTGATTCATCTATGCAAGTTTCATTGCCTTTATCACCTGCGAATTTTCTGATGATGGAATGAGGTAGATTGTACTTATTAGCATTTGAAAAGGTATACGTGCAAATCCCTTATTCCACTATTTAAAAATTTCCTTTCAAGCTTATTGATGACATCAGGATCTTCATTTGCGTCTCAAATTTCATTAATATCATATGACTTCTTCGAAGCCTACATTGATGATATATAGCTCTTGTCCTGTATCCTTAAGTTTTTGATCCCTTTTTGTAATGAATTTTCGATCCATCCATTCTGAAATTTTGCATCAAAATTTTAGCTGCCTCGTAAAATATACTTACAGCTGCGACTCTCTTGAATGCTAAATCAAGTAAAGTGTACAAATACCATTAGCTGAAGTTGGAGAGCTATGTTTCCTTTGGCCTGGGGGAGAAGAAAAAAAAAGAAAAGAAAAGCAATGGAGAGCTGTAGACGTACTACCACATGGCTAAAAGAAAACAAATACACATTTTCAAATGCTCTCTCTCTCTCTCTCTCTCTCTCTCTGCCACAGACTTGCTCATGCACACAGACAAATTCTTAGCATTGCTCTGTTTAAGATAGTTTAGATATTGAAGCAGTGTCTGGACCATGTGTTTAGCTTTATTTCTAGGTGTTTACTAAAACAATAAACCATTCAGCATTTCATGTATTCTTTCTACAAAGTACTGAGTGATACTTAGTTTAGTTAGTTGGAGACTTCTACTTGCGCATTTTCCAATCAACCAATGAAGTGCTAATGTAGAAAGATCGTTTGTAGTGGTAAAGCTCCATTTCTTTTCCTCCACCTTTCTAGAGACCAAGTAATGGCCATGGATTTGTAATCTGTGCTTGAAAATTCTAGTCCATGAAGTACTGCTAAGTAGCTTATGCTGGTGGACAGTCCAAGTTTTGTATGCACGTTATGGTCGTGCAAAACTACTTTGTCAAGTCAGTCATCCCATCTTTTTTGTTCTCCGAAATCTTAAAAATCCAGATTTTTTTTTTTTTACTGTTTCAGCAATCAATGATGTGGGGAGAAACTGGTATAAAACCCGAAGGAAAACTTAAAGTAAGTTTTGGCTACCAGTGCAATAGCAACAGTGGAAGCTCTTTTGATGTTTCTAATGGATATGAAATCCTACCTGAAATCCGAAAGACCAGCAGCTTCTCTTGCTTGTCTGGTGCTGCTTTGAGTGCCAATGCCACGCTGGCAAACACAAATATTTGCAATGGTGTGATAGGAGCAGAAATTCTTCCTAGTTTGGATTCTCCTACTTCGTTTCGCAAGGTTCCCTCTTCACCATCCCTTTCAAGGTTGGACATCTTATCATCTTCTTTTCAGAGTAGCATGTCAAACTTAAGTTGCAGTCCTTCCCCTCCAAGTGATTATGATTCTTATTTGTTAAAACCTATGAGTGCTCCTTCAAGAAGCGAATCTTCTCTCAATGCCATGGAAGTACAAGTGGCAGGTGGGGCTGCTGGTGAAGACAGAGTTCAAGCTGTTTGCTCTGAAGAAAATGGGTGGCTCTTTTGTGCAATCTATGATGGCTTTAATGGAAGAGATGCAGCAGATTTTCTGGCTTGTTCACTGTATGAGACCATCGCATCTTACTTAAATTTACTAGGATGTGAATCAAAGCAGGATATTTCTAGGGCACCTGACATTCAGTATTTGGATGGGACCTTCCAATATACTCCAGAAGATACTAATATCAATGAGGAAAATCTTCCATCAAGAATCGGTACTGACAAGGAGTCATGTCTTAACTTTATTAACAGGAATGGCTCAACTGCTAGAATAGAGTTCTCATCTGACTCGTTTCAGGATGGGGTACTTGATAGCTTTGTACGTGCTCTTAATCAGGCTGAGAATGAGTTTTTATACATGGTAGAACAAGAAATGGAGGACCGCCCAGATTTGGTTTCAGTAGGATCTTGTGTTTTAGTTGTACTGCTTCATGGGAACGATTTGTATACACTCAATTTGGGTGACAGTAGAGCTGTATTGGCAACAGATGGTGAAGCCGGTGACATGAGTGGGAATGCAAGACTTAAAGCTATCCAGCTTACTGATAGTCACACCGTTGACAATGAAGTCGAAAAAAATCAACTTCTATGTGATCATCCTGATGACCCTATGGCCATCGTAGCTGGAAAAGTGAAAGGAAAATTGAAGGTCACTCGTGCTTTTGGGGTTGGTTACCTAAAAAAGGTTGGTATTTTTTGTTTTCTTTCTTCATTACCCTTTTAGGTAAAAGGTATGCATTATTTTTACTTTTGTTTGGCTATTAAATTAGGTTAGACTAAGACTACATTCCAATTTTATTTCATAGGGATTCTTCTAATGTGAAACTTTCATGGCCAAGACATCCAATGCCATGGATTTTGGCAAAGAAAGTGGAATCATTCCATCTGAAAATATGTTTTGAGAAGCAGGGATAGATCTAGCTGGAACTTCTGCACTCCCACAGTCCCTCCCTCATATTTACACCTGCAGATCCTTTCCTAACAATAACAAGACCGCTGCCTACAACTAGAGATCCACTAAAAATTGTCAACCCAAATCTTCTAATCACTCCCTATTGTTACATTCAGGGTTACATTGGATTAAAAATAAGCAACTTCCATTGAAACCCAAGCTTGTACTTTACCTGGGAGTCTACTGTGGTCTACTGCTCAATTTATACAGGAGTATTCTCTCTGCTATGGCCAAAATGTCTTTCCCTCCGCGCTGTTGAATTTGTCCCTCTCTAATGTGCCAAACGATTGTCTTATGGGAAAATGTCACAATCCTATTGTCGCTCATAAAGCAGTTTGGCAAATTTCTATAGCCAAGATAAAACACCTAAGGACTAGTATACCTAGTTAAGTTTTAACATGAAGTATTCTATCCCGGAATTGATGGACATGGACCAATGCCCCCTGAAGTGTCAGATTAGCAAATACGCTATTCTTCTTTATAATGAATTGATGTTGTTTTTGTCTTTTTGGTGACAGAAAAAACTGAATGATGCACTGATGGGTATTCTTCGAGTTCGGAACCTCATAAGCCCTCCATATGTATCAACTCGACCATCTCTGAATGTTCATCGAATTTCAAAGTCTGATCACTTTGTTGTAGTTGGCAGCGATGGATTGTTTGACTTCTTCAGCAATGAAGAGATAGTAGAGTTTGTTCGTTGTTATATCTTAAGCAACCCTTCTGGTGATCCAGCGAAGTTTCTATTGGAGCAGCTTGTACAGAGAGCAGCTGACTCCGCAGGTAAACCTTTAGATATATTGATGTGAAACTGTGGAGTGAAAATTGCTCATCTCTGAGTACAAAGATATTTGACTCAGGGCAATAGAGTCATTTAGTGTTAAATGATGCAAATCTCATTCTTTGATTTTACTCAGGATTTTGTCTCTTTTAAGTATCATGCATCCTTCTTGAAATTGTTGCCCAATTTAGCACTGTGTTTCTTCATCTACTGTAATCGTAAGTTTATCAAATTTGTGGTTTGTCTTTCCAAGAGTATGTAGCTTTCTTGACATCAAATGTAAATTATCATATTGCAATGACAGCATGGCCTCCGAATGCTGGTATCTTTTATAAATAACCAAAAGAAGTAACAGCTGGAAGCGCTTGAATCAACAAACCTTGGTTGTTGATTCAAGTGATAATAATCAGGAAGTGAATTTATAAGAGAATAGTTCCAATTCACACACTCACAAGACTATGCTGCTTTGAAAGAAGGTTAGTTATGAATGCCGTGAATCTATAGAAATATTAACTGATAGTAATCATCTTTCTAACTTATTTGTTGGTGTATTTTAACCCTCACGTTGCTAATCCTTAATTTTAATGTTACAGGTTTCAGTACGGAAGAATTAATGAATATCCCAGCTGGTAGGAGACGGAAATATCATGATGATGTTACTGTAATTGTGATTTTCCTTGGAACAAACCAGCGCACCTCAAAGGCATCAACTTGCATATAAGATTTTTAAGTAGCCATCTTCCTTCGTGGAACAGAATTTCTGTTGGTTTCTATCTTGTAGGTTCACCTTCAAGATGTATATAAGTGATGTCAGAAGCATTTCTTCTTGTTCTGTAAAGAAGTTTGTTACTTCTACATTCCTGTAGGACAGTCACAAACTGCAGGAGTGCCCTTTTCATGATATTACCAAAAAAATGGTCTAAGCACCCTATGGAGCAATAGCTCTACGG
The DNA here is from genome assembly GCA_028551475.1 of Casuarina equisetifolia. NCBI lineage: Eukaryota > Viridiplantae > Streptophyta > Magnoliopsida > Fagales > Casuarinaceae > Casuarina > Casuarina equisetifolia. The sequence continues at coordinate 17,202,093 of CM052362.1, forward strand.
GACTAAGGCTAAGTGTGGAATCTAGTTACTTTTTTCTGAGAATCCGCTTTTTCTCCCGAATGAATGGTCAAACATTCATGCTCGTAGCTGCCTTTTCACTTCAATATGATCCCACTTGTTTCTAATAACGTCATCCCTTTAGCTGCTTGGCCCTCAGGCTTGTGATAATGGAGCTCCTGTTGACAGTAGTTAATTCTTTCTGAGCTTTCTGCTTCTCATTTGGGTGGTTATGACAAGATTTTTCAGTCCGCTAGCATCATATAGATGCACTAAGTGATCGCAATGGGTGCTTGGGAATCCTTTTCTTTTTCTTTTTCTTTTTTTTTTTCTTTTCTTTTCTTTGGGCCTTTCTCCATTGACCAAATTTAAACAACTGGGGGATTCTGATGGTTCCACTTTTTCTATGATAAACTTGCACCCTTTCTCACAATGATACTGCCCTTGCAAGCATGATGCCCCATGAATCAAATTTGCAGGGCCAAAACGGATGGCTTTAGTCGAACATCAAAAGGTGCTCTTTCATAGATAGAATCAATCATTATCATACTAAAAGAGGTTCCACGATTCTGTCATATTATTATATTCCCATCAGCATTTTGTCTCATCTGCGATTCTGCGTTAAGCACGATCTTCACAAGAAAGAAATATATATATATATAAATGAATAAATAAATAAATAGAGATGCTTTCAGCAAAGAAAACACAAAATGGCCCTCTTTTCGGGAATGTCAAATTGCGAGCATCATTTGGGTTTGGGTTGACCACACTAACCCAGAGGAATCAGAATATGTTATTCGAATTGTCCAAAGAGTAAAACAAACCATTCTGAGCATTCCAATCTATAAAAAGTTGAACTGAAAGGCTAAAATAGTCATCATCTTGTCCTATGCTTTCAACTTGAGTGTATTCTTTTCTATTTGAGAAAAGCATTAAGTTATAAGTAGGTAGCTTCGGCGCTGTGTCTACAATATTTATGAGTTCCCTAGCTATAATAATTGTCACGTCAAGTTAATAAGCTAAGTGTTGGGAAAAGAAGAAGCCCTTCCCACTCTTTTAAGCAGATTTCAAGCAAGCTTTTCCGGGTGTTGGAACCGCTTTTCAAGGGAAACCACCATAAAAGAAAAATATAGAGAAAACACACGCCACCTAATAAGCTTTTAGCCGATGACATTTTAACTTAGGGTTAAGTTAGTAGGGCCGAGAAACTCTTGATCCCAATTTTTTAGTATATGAATTGGGTGCATGTATATGTCAAAAGAAAAAAAAAGTAAAAAAAAAAAAAACTATTTAACCCTGGGACATGCACATCTCTAGAGTAAGATATGTTACTAAAATGCGTATTTCCCTGATGCAGGATTAGAACTACTTAGAGAAGGATTACATGCATAATGTGAACTGTAATCCCTTTTTTTTGTGTTTGTTAATGGGTCAGAACATGAACATCAACTATGGGATTACAGCTTTGATTCTAAGAGCAACATTAGCAAGTTCCAAAACTACCTAAACTTGAATTCCAGAAAATACTTGCACCCTAGGCAACTCTCTCCCTACATAAAATTAGTCCCAAACCGCTTCATAAACACTTGCGATTTCACATGATGGAACACCCATTAGCGTTTTCTTCACTGAAAATCTCGAATGAATCCAACGGTGTTGCCTGCACTGGATATATCTCTTGCTGGATACCGCCATACGTGTACCTCGAGGATGGGACGTAATACGAGGGACCAAAACTTTGGCTAGGATGTACCCTATTGTAACTTGCGACGTACAACGGTTGAAGGTAACTTCCCTGTTTGCATTGGCGTGGAGGGCTCAGATTCATCGGAGACGCATGATGATTCGTGCCCAGATCATGACTTTCAGATCCAGTGCCTGCAGGTGTATTGGATAATGGTGCAGCCGAACCACTGCTGGCATTATTAGTACTTTTTGGCCCTTTCCTTTTCTTCTTTTTACTCCCACCATTTGCAGCAGGATTTGCACCACCTTCACTTTCGCTGCCCTTTTGAGACACTGCCGGCGACTCCTCACCTGTAGGAGGATTTCCGGGCGACTTCCCGGTACTTTTATTTCGGCTATCTTTAACAGAGCTAGGCTTCTCTTCTTCTATCTCACATGGATTCTCTTCTTTCTGCTCATTACAGTTTTTGCCACTTTCTGGGTCACTGTCATTGTCCTTGTTCTTTGCTCTCCCTGATTTTTTTTCTTTCCCAGCAGGGCTTTCCGGCCAAATCTCGGCGTGCTTCCCTGCTTTAAGCAGCTTCCTAACCAAGGTCTCAACTGCTACGTTTCCAGTCACTGTAACCTTGTTTTGCTGTGAATCAAACTGTGTGGTAAAAACACCTGCAAAACAGAAGAAGAAAGAACAAAAAAGGCTACGTGAAAACGCAACACAAAAAAGAAAGTAAAAGGAGTGGAAGCACCAAGCATGTAGCTTCATATCACCGTTTGTTTGATGAGAACATCTAAGTTAGAGAAAGTACAATGAACCTTAAAGGTAATGCTTTATGCTCTAGGTTTTACAAAGAAGACAACTTTCCTAAACTAATTTATGCAGGTCTGTTAACCCCACTTACGTTGGTTATGGTTCCTTCAGTTTCTACAAATAAAAAAGGAAAAATGGAAAGCGAAAGAGGGGTGAAATTTAAATGTTTAAGAAGTTCTTCATATCATGCATTTTATTGTCAACCAAGTGGTGAAAGGGTTTTCGTATTTTTGGTTCGTACCATCAATGCTCTGAAGAACTTTCTTGACTTTCCTCTTACAACCATCGCAGTGCAGGGAAACTTTCAGGATCCATGTCTGCAAAAACAAAGCAAGCGAGCTCTGAGATGCCAAAATCAATGAAAGAAGGACAAGTACGTTAGTGTTTTAACAGGGATATATACCTGGTACTTGAGTGGTTCTGAGGGTTCCTGAGCAGACTTGGTAGCCATTAGAGGGAGCTAAAGGCTTTAGACGAGAATAAAGAAGGCGCAGAAAGATTGATAGAAGTGGGAGTTTTGAGGAGGCGCAAGGAGGGGAAGGAATAAATATGAGAGAAAACTATGAGAATATCCTTAGGTCAATGCTGTGCCTCTGTACCCTCAAGCACTGCAATTTTATGCAAACCCTGTCGGGAGCAAATTGTGCCAATTTATGTCGAAATGACTAAACAATACCTCCCCTGCCCGTCTTTATAAGTGAAGATAATAAAAAGGCTTTCTTTTCTTGGGTACTTATCTTTGTCCTTACTATTAACATTGTTTTGCGTTGTTTAAGCTTCAAATTTGAAATTTATCGTCAATTAGTATTTGTCAGATAGTGTTTCTGGTTTCCACCAAAAACATGCAACAACTGAAAATTTTCCTAAAACACAAGAAATACGAAAAATGCTAAAAACATTTATCCAACATACGATGGAACAGATGCAACGTCAGATTTCGACATTCAGATACGAAAACTGCCCTTCCCACATGGCAAATTGACCCGCACTTGGCACTCCGAACATGATACACAAAACGCTCCTCAATGCAATGCACGAAAAAGAAAGAAAGATTGACAAGACAGACTACACAGCACTCCAGAACGTCAATCCTACACCTTTCACAATAAATAAGCTTTGACTTGGTACATGTAAAGCAGATATGGATTCAAATCTTGGAATATTGTGGGAGCGTGTCGCTTGTATTTCAGCAAACAATTACTGAAATATGGCAGTGGGTAGAATCAAAGACCGCCATGTAAGCTACAAGTTTCAACTAGAGACTTTGACAGAACTTCCCGCCATGGGAGCACAATGAAAATTAGGGCTGGTGGCCTCGTGCATCCTGCTCATTAATTTGCAATTCAATGTTCAAGGGTTCTTGAATCGACCTGGTTTTGGAGAATTCTATTATTTCTGTGATTCTCCGTACAAAACTCTTTGTATGAATGCGATGTTGGAACTTACAAAAGCACCTCGTGGAGTTCGCAAATTTAAGAGAACTGACATGAGTGAGGTACCTGACGTCAAAGAATCTCTACAATGCAGGGCAAAGGCCCTGCAGGCAAGATTGCTTTCGAAACTTCTAATCAGTGAACAGAGAGGGAGCAAGCGTTAAAGAGAAAAACTTCATCTTATGTTGAATCCGGATCAAGTATCCACAAGATGAGAGCGATTGAAACCTACATAGAATTGCATTCCAAATTCTACGACCAAGACTCCTGAACCATTGATTGGGAAGAGTTCCGAGTCTAACTTAAAAGCAAGATAAAGCACCAGCGGTACAAATTTATGGAAGATTGCTGATCTCTTCCTGGAAAAAAGTAGCGTACTCTCCAGTGCAATCCCATCTAGTTTTCACTTTCTTTATCATTACTATCTTCAACCAAAACTTTTTCTTCCTTGCCATTTTCTTCAACCCTGGGATCCGGGGCCTGGGCTTCTTTAACATCAGCTGAAGCGTCCTGCAGCTGCAAAATGCTCATTATGATTCAGTCCTGGTACTGATTAGTAGATCAGCCCTTGGAAAGCAAAAGGAATAAGTCTAGTAATAGCTTACGCCCAAGTTTTTTAGGCTAGAAGTGACATCCTCTTGCTGCTGCTGGAGAGTGGTCCTCAGTTCTTGAAATTCCTAGTTCCAATTTCATTAAAAACACTTGGTCAAAGATATTCTGACAAAAAAAGTTCGGAAGGATAAATCTGCAGCTGCACTCACTGTTCGAAGTTGCTCCACTTCAACATTCAGTGATTTCTTGAGTTCTGAAAGTTCCTGTATGAAGCAAGAAATAATTGCGTAAATTACGAGTTGAAGTTCAATGAGAGGAAGAGGTGAGTTCCAGTATCCAATCAAAAACAAAGAAGAAATACCATGAAACCACGTTCACATTTAGCCTAAACTGTTGCCATGTTCATCACATTATTGTACTTTAAATGCTGTCGTCCATAAAGCATATTTTAGAGATGACTTTAGAATCTGAATAATGGACAATCCTCTTTTCTGTGTAATTTATTTGGCTGCATATATCAACAAACAGCCACTTCACGTTAAAAATTTATGGAAGAATCATTTAGATTTCAAGTGCTCGTACACAACACTACAGCTGGATTTTCGTCCTTGTTCATAACCTGAAAAGGGACCATACCATCTTTGTCTACACTTGGGATTAAGAGGAAAAAGAAGATATTTCTTATAGCCAAGCTCCCATTTTCATCCATAAAAACTGAACAAAGTGGGAATTTCTGCGATCTATTGCTAGCGTGCAAGCACCATTTAAACTTTGTTATTGCATCAGCATTTTCCCAGCAGCAACACATTCTGAAGTCCTTTTTTTTTTTTTCCTTCATCCTCTTTTAATTGAAGTTAAGTTGGCAGAAGAATACATTAATGGATGTATGATGTGTCTACCAATAGTCTTAGATACTAAGCAGTTTAGTTGCCTATGAAAACCTCCATATGATTGGTTATAACGGAGGTAGGACTTATCAAAAATTTGATAGTTCTATTCACAAATACAGCCCCACATCTATTGCCAATTTCGTCCTCTAACTGTACATAAGAGTATAAGTGTCCAGGTCTTGAAGCACCAAAGGAAGCAACAGGTGCAGAAACATTTACTCTACCCTGCTAGTTGCCAGAGTTAAATCATATAATTATAAATGGAGTATCTACACAATCATTGATATCGATGTTCCATAAAGCTTTGTTTGACGTATTTAAGATTCTAACAAAAAGTGTGGAGAGACTAAATCCAAACATAACCGTTGTGGTTAGTTGGGATTATTGACGGTATAAGAATATCTCCAATGGGCCATTGCATCAAAATCAACTCATATTGAATTGAAGAGGCTCCTTAGGAGTTGACCTTCAAAGAACTTTAGTTGGTTGTTTGATTACAGAACATCAACGTCACTGAAAATAACTATAAGATCTGAATAAGTTTCTCTCATTGAACTGTAACTATGTCAATAGGAAGTTAACATCAATATAGCCAACCTGAATCTGAAAATCCTAGTATCCTCCACTTAATAATTGTCTTGACAAACTAAAAAACACTTCCATGGAGAACGCCAGCCAAAAATTAAGGATTCTGACAGCAATTTTAAACAGATTTATGGAGACTTAATGGATCACAAATAGGATCCAAATATCAAACAAAAGGAATTGAATGCAAAAGCAGGTACCAAATAGAAATACCCATATCTTCTATCCATCAGCCATAGAAGAGAGACATCTTAATCCATAAAAACTTGTACATATATCAAGAATCCAGAGAGAGCAAAACAGAACCAAAGTCGTCATCAGCACACTTTTCCAGTATGAAGCACAAAATCAAATAAATATAAGAAGACATTTGTAATAATTGCCCAACACTTACATCGCGATAGACCTTAACTTGAGTATCCAACTTTGATCTCCAACTTTGCAAATCCTAATTATCCACAAGCATAACACAAGCAAAATCCCTCCGCAGTTAGAACAGTAACACGATGAAGCAAATTGAATAAATAATAACCATTGCTGCCAAGCTAATTATTGCTTAAATTCACCTGTTTCAACCCTTGAATTCTATTAAGCAGCTCAGCCCTCGATTCATTCAATTCCTGAGAGCAAAGGGCAACAGATATAAGAACGCTACAGGTCCCCAGAATTCCTGCCTGTTTAGCGGCTGACCCAATACAGGTAACTATTCTTCAAAAGGATATGAATCCCAACAAGGGAACCTACATTTTCCTATGCAAACAAACAGAAAAAATAGCACCCAAGGATTGGAAATTACCACAATCTTCGAGCCGATCGGGGTAATGTTCTCCTTCTTCTGCAAACAAAAAAAGAAATAACATTATCAAATATCAAAGAACACACGCGAAAATTTGGACAAGTGAGAGAGGGAGAGCGAGAGTACAGAAGAGAGTGGATCGGCTTGAGACAGGGAAGGCGAGGGGGAAGAGCTGGCCATTGAATCGCCAACTCCGATGGTGCTTCTAGGGTTTGCCTGGTGCGGTTTCGTTAGTGTTCGGTGAGCTTGTCTACGACCAATCTGAGATCCCGGAAGCTTTCGGGGTATATAAGGATTAGACAGTGGAAGGAAGTGTGAGAAACAGGAACCAAAACCCCGTGGATTTTGAAATTTGAGTTAAGGAAGTGTTTGGGCGGGCTATCTGATATTGTTTGGGTGCTTAGAATGCGCGTCCAGGAACATAAAGAGGCTTCCTTTATTGGTCTGCAATTAAAATGCCTCTTGTCGAGCGCTTACCGGGACCTTTCTAGAACAACCATTAACATCCACTCCGATTATTCTTAATAACCTTTTACAATGTCCCTCTTCCTAACACAATAAACGACGCCATTGTTGTTCTTATTAACATCGAGAAAAATCCAATCATTTGGCAGCTCATCATCACTTTATTCTCCTTAACTTTTACTTTCACTGAAAGAACGAGCAATTATTCAACTCGCTGTTTCTTTTTTCAGCTATTAATCCGTCGACTAATCACCTTTTTGGCTCTTTTCCCATCAAATCCTTCGTTCCTTTTGGTTACATAACTTTGCCTACGAAGCTTTGATTTGCCTCTAATGGGATAGAAAATATTATGATTTACTTAATTTAAAAAGTTCAAAATCCAACCCAAAAAATAACTTGAGGTTTAAAAAGAATTATTTTATTTAGATTTCACTTCAAAGATCTTTTAACTTAAAACTTTTGATTCACATGGTTGTCTTTACACACAAAGTGACATAGGACTCAATATTACATAGGATATCTTAACCCAAAAGTTAACTTAATAACTAAAGAGATAATTCTTTTATTTAAAATTCACCTTATAAATTTTATTTTCAAATGCAAATCTTTTGTCTTACACATGACATAATCAAATTTTAGAACACGGAGAACAAGAAGTTGAAAGATTATAAATAATAAAACATATTGTTTTTATTATCCATTGTAAAGATCCACCCAATAGAATCAAATCTTTTAGGCTAAGTGTTTTTCCTGTACCTTCCCTCTTGTATTGTAACTTTCTCTCTCGTCCATCTAGTCACATTTTTGTTTATTTGAGATATTATATATAGAGTTAGATGAGGAACTTAACCCCATCATAAGCATAATAGTGAAGTTACAACTTATATCAATTAATAAGTATTCAATTCTTAAAGACTCATATATCTCATTTAATTAAAATAATTCGAAACCTATTGACAAAAAGCCCACACAAGTAAGCCCACAAAAATGATCTCCCATTGTCTTTTGATTACGCTCTAAGCAACACCAAAAAGAAAAGGGAGGACACAACTTATGCAGAGTTCCAAATAAAACGGCACGCGCAAGATGCTCAATGATTAGCAGATGACATTCAAAAGAGAAATAATTATTCAGCTTTTCGTGCCTAGCAAAAAAAAAAAAGCATTGATTTACCCTAACATAATGAGAAACGTTGGAAAGTGAAACCCTTGCACAGGGAACACCACTCCGCAGTTCCAGCAACCATCTTCCATTGTATGGTATTATCTTGTAACGAGCATCTAGGACCAAGTTTCACCACCATTACACTGATCTTTCTCAACCAGGCAATATAAATATATATCTTACCAGGTCGAAGCTTTGTTTTGCACAAATTTTACCAAGTCTTGCATCTATTTATCATTTTTTTAATAGATAATATCAAGAGATTTTAGACTATAATAACTTACCATTAAGTTAACAAGTGATCAATAAGTCTTAATTTACCCATCAAATGATGGGTCATGGAAATAAAAACTTTTGAATGAGTCGCACTTTTCACTTTTCAGATGACTAGAAATAAGCACTTTTGTCTAATAAAGAGTTGTAGTTGATTTGATTGATCAACTAATGTCTGTTGTTCAATAAATGTCATGTTTAGGCCAACTACTTCAACTGAACATGCATACATAAACCAGTCAGTGTTTCAATTAATGTTTTCATTTCATTTAAGAGATAAAGCTGTTAAACGTAACTATCAATGCACATTATGAGTCGTTTATCGTGGTTGGTTTGAATTGACATAATGGCCAATATAACTTCCTAAATTTGAAGTTATACTATTTACTTCTTAAAAGGGTATTCAATAGCTTTTAAAGTGGATCGACTAGTGGCCTCACCCATGTAAATTATGTAAATTACTCGAAACAGACAAGACGAGGACGAGGACGACGACGTCCTGTGTTGTTGTCTTAGAGACGGTCAGACGGACGCGTTAAGTAGTAAATCCCACTTCGAAGCAAAGGAACGGACAGAAGATCGACTTTAGAGAGTGGCTTTTCCTGGTAAGTATTTTATTGAGACAAAAGTCACAGAGATCCGTTGAAAGACAAACACCACAGTCCACAACAATTATTTCTTTGCGGCAAAGAAACAGACAACGGGATCCTAGAGATCGCTACAGCAGAACCAGAGCAAGCTCTCTCTCTCACTCTCTCTCATTTGATCGCTCTAAGCTCTAGCTCTGTTACCGAGTGCTAGAAGAAAATGAGTCAGGAGTCGTTCATATACAGCTTTGTGGCCCGAGGAACCATGGTCTTGGCGGAGTACACCGAGTTCACGGGCAACTTTCCGGCGATTGCTGCTCAGTGTCTGCAGAGACTCCCTTCCTCCAACAAGAAGTTCATCTACACTTGCGATGGCCACACCTTCAATTTTCTCGTCGAGGATGGTTATGGTAAAGTATCGCGTCTTTTACTTTCCTTTCACTGTTTTACTCCGGTTTGGAGGTTCAATTGCTAGTGGAAGTAGTTGGATCTGGTATAAAACACTCATAGAATGGAATTTATTTTCTGGGTTTTGTTTGTTTTCTTGTTTTCTTGGAGTTTTTGTTGGACGTTTGGCTGCTAGCAAAAAACCGTCGAATTTTTAGAAAATCGAATGGTTGCATGTGGTTTTCCATGACGTTTTGGTTTCCGAGGAGTGAAGAGGTCTCTCGATGTAAAGTAAAAAGCTCTGTCTTGGAGAATTTAGCGAGTGGCAGTTGCTACCTGTTCTAGTTGTTGAATTAATATAGTTGAGTTCTTTCTTTTCTAACCGACTCTAGTACTCTGTGGAGATAATGGGCTCATCATTTGCTGTAGACTTTATGGAAATTAGCTAAATTCGGGTGCTTGTACGGATGTAACACGAGTTCAATTTTCAATAGAATTGTCCTGTAAAATAGCCAATAGACACTTTTTAGAAGGTCTGAGGTTGGTTCATATTGATCTTTAGGGTTGACCTTGGTCTGTTTGATTAATTGCTGGTATCTAGTTGTGGACATGGAAGTTTCTATTTGCGTCTATATGATTTGAGGGCAATTAAAAGAGATAGTTGCAGCTAGCGGGTGGATAATCACGAAGTGTTTAATGCCCGGTACCTACACAGAACAAATGATTCTGCCTTATCTTTTGGTCCAAAAGTTGAGCATATATGTTGAGCTTTTTAACCTCTGATTTCTCGACCAAAATATTATTTCTTAATCTTTGCTTTGCTGGTGGAAATATCCATGTGTGATTTATGATGTTTTAGATAAGACTTACCATTGAGAACAGCTGTGCTATAGGGCATTTCAGTCGGTTCATTTGAAGTTGTGAAATGGAGCTTTCTTTCCTTGCTAATGAAGTGGAATTGTGGCGTTTACATTTATTTTATCTTCTTAGCAAATAGAAAAGCACATGTATGACAGGAGGGAGGGAGGATTGGCAGTGGTTGCATTGATATTAAGGTGGGATTTCTCTATTAAAAATGCGCTGGTTTAGATGCAACTCAGTTTGTTAACCCATTCTTGTTGCATATGTCCTTGGCCATGAGGCATGATATACTACTACATCAGACAAGTTCCTGTTCATGACACCAGATACATATAGTGGAGCCCTTATTTGTATCCAGTACTGGATCTATTTGCCCGTTCTAAGATCCTCTTTTTCAATAACGTATTACTATAGATCATCTGTTCTAGAGGCTTTGCATATCTCTTAAGTGGCCAAAAGAGCTGGGAGGTGTATTACATGTTTTATTTGGTTCCTAAAGTTGTTTTTGATATGTTAGAAGTTCTTATGATCAAAATAATGGATCTTTTCGTTCTTTTGAGCTACTTGATTGCACAATTGTAGTAAAAGAGTCTTTCTGGTTGTCTATAAAGTCAAGAATCTGACAATTCCCCCATTTCTTAATTGTATTAATGCAAATGCACTGTCATCTTTCTAGTATTTACAGCCTCCTCTCTGCATTCTTCTCCTTGCATGCTTATTTCTTTTTTTTCATTTTACAATTGCACGGTTGTAGTAAAAGAGCCTTTCCAGTTGGCTATAAAGTCAAGAATCTGACTATTCTTCCATTTCTTAATTGTATTTATGCAACTGCACTGTCATCTATCAAATATTTACGGCCTCTTTGCTGCCTTCTTCTCCTTGGATGCTTATGTTCTTTTTCTTCATTTCATTCTGAAGCAGAAATTTGTGGCTCTGAGTATCTTATGAGATGCTTTGTGATATTTTGCAGCTTATTGTGTTGTTGCGACAGAATCTCTTGGAAAGCAGATATCTATTGCATTCTTGGAACGCGTAAAGGCAGACTTTAAGAAAAGATATGGGGGTGGTAAAGCAGATACGGCTATGGCCAAAAGCCTTAACAAGGAGTTTGGGTACGTTCATCTCTGAAATGTTAAATATATATGCATTTGAGTTGATAAATAGCGCTAAATTGTCAAAATAAAGCAACTTCAAATTTGCAGACCCATAATGAAAGAGCACATGAAGTATATTGTTGACCATGCTGAAGAGATTGAGAAGTTGTTAAAAGTGAAGGCCCAAGTTTCAGAAGTTAAAAGTATCATGTTAGACAATATTGATAAGGTAAATAATTTATTTCCCCAATCCTGTACATTTGCTCTAACTTGCGGCTTCTTTATGTTCCACTTTGAACCATGTATCTATATCTTCTCATTATATGCATAGCTCTGACAAGATGTCAGTAAAGCATTTCCTTTCACTTTTATTTCTAAAAATATTTTACATGTCTGTAGATGTGGGGATGTGGATGTGGTTTTTCCTTGGGAGGTGGGGTGGGGGACTGGTTATATTTCACAATGGTATGTTGTTATTCTGTGTAATTAGAGGAAAAAGTAGGATTAGGCGTTTGTATGGGTGCACTCCTTCACTGTACTTGGGAGGGAGCTTTGCGAAGTGAAAATATTCTTCTAAGTTTCAGAATGCAGTTTCTCCGTTTTTGGCTTTTAAGTGTTCATAAAAAATGGTAAAACTTTTGATTGCATTTAAATGACTGTTGTGGCGGTATGAGTTGTGGTCTGAGCTGAAGTTTCAGTTTAGTGGGGTAACTAAACCACCGAAATCCTTGCGGCAAATCTAGTCCAGACAGTGATTACGCCATGCTAACTATAGGGAAGTGTTTTTGTCTTGGATTAAATATTTGTATCTGATAATTTAAAAGGTTTGCTTTGTGAAACTTTCTATTTGAAATTGGTGGTTCAAATGGTATCACAAAAAGGCTATATGCAAATTCATTTTTTCCATGTTAATATCGTATCATACGCATCAACCTTGCTTTCTTAAATTAGATGAGTTGAAGTTCACGTACATTACAGCTAAACTAAGATAGAATTCATGTATGCTGTACAGGCTCTTGATAGAGGGGAACACATAAATAGTGTAGCTGACAAGGCTGAAGACCTACGTGATCAGGTAATTGACCAGAAGTGAACCAACTTTTAGGTATAGAGCTCTCCTGTTCTGAACAACTTCCTTTGTTGCAATTTTCAGGCCCAACGATACAAGGTAATGGGAACACAAGTTAAGCGGAAGATGTGGTACCAAAACATGAAAATAAAGTTGGTGGTTCTTGGGATCTTATTACTTCTGGTTCTGATAATCTGGTTTTCTATTTGTCACGGATTTGACTGCACAAACGAGTAGAAATTCTCCAGTGCGCACAAATGGGAAAAGAAATCTCAACAGAATTCGACTCAACAGTTGGTCCCAGCAAACAATCTTCTGTTAGTTGGACATGACTGCAAAATCAAAAGTGAATTTGTTCTTAGAGGGAGAGTCCAGAAATTCTTTGCAAGTTGTTGTAGATCTCTTCCTTTCCCCCATCTTTTTATTTTTTATTTTTCTTTCTTTCTTTTCTTTTTGGTGTTGAGAGAGAGAGTGCTGTGTAGAGAGCTGTGTCATGGTCGGTCTTGTAAAATTATACAATGACATGGTGTTTTTGGTTCTATATGGCAACAATTTGTGGTAACCAAAGTCTTATTGCATCAGTGGATAATTTATTCTGAATTGAAATTTGTAGGCTGGGGTCTGACATATCAACCAATTATGTATTTATTTATTTCTTAGTTAGGCAAAAGGGGTGGGGGGAATGGGTGTCTGAGACCTCTTAAATAAAAAGAGACCCCAAGTTACTAGTAATTTTACTAGGGTAATAGCAAATTGAGAAAAAATTAAAAAAACCAAAAAAAAAGCAGGTTAATATCCTTCGTTTGGATCTAACCAAGTTGTGCCAACCTTACACTCTTATGTTATTGTTCAGTGTGTTTTACTCCTGGTCGTTATTGCATTTGATTTCAAGGTCCCACGCAACTTGTGCAAAGAATGAACTACAACATTTCAAGCCTGGTTGTACGTTCTATGCACATAACTTAGAGAAGGACAAAAAAAAAAAAAAAATGGTTTAACAAAGACATAGAATTAGTAAGACAAATGAAAGACAAGTTAAATAATATATCAGAAGTTTATTTTCATTAATTACGTGATAAACTTATTATTGAAGTAGATGCTTCTGAAAGATTTATTATAAATTTAAATATATTCATTTTAAAGAATTTAGATCTAGAAAAGATCTTATTTGGTACTTTCGGCGATCTATCAGGTCAGAAGTCCACCTCCAGTAGAACGGCTTGGGAGTGCTATCCCTTGATCGCCCATTTATTGGTCCACAGCAAGTTGTTTCCTTATTGGACCACAATCGGGGCCTAAAATGTCAGAATCAAACCAAGTTTTACTTTAACATTGGAAGCGTTGTCGAGCTGTGATTGTCCGACATTTTGACACTCGCCGTTCAAATCGTGCTCCCTCTGCCTTGAACGTTTTAAGATGCTGACTACTAAGCCTATCTAAACCTCAGCCTATACCAAGAAATGATTGACATTCACTTGTTTCTTCAACTTGCCTTTCCAGCGCATCAATTCACCACGTTTTGTGAGCATTAGTTTATAACTTGGAAGCATCACAAGTCATCGTTTGCCAACCATGCAATATGCTTTTGAGGTGACTTTTAGTAAGTCCCATGAAATTATGGTGGGCGCCGGCAAAAAGCATGCCAAGGGCAACAGCTTTGTACCATCGGTTTGAAGAAACGTAAAAATCTGGACCCATTAAGTGACTCCAATTCAGAAACGCTTATATATTATGTTACAAGTGAGTGCTTACAGTCTTCGGCTAGACCAAACCCATGCCGGCTGCTATTCCATCTTTGCTGTGACCATCATAATAGGCTGTACTAAAGTCGCATACCTCTTTCGGTTGTCACTGGAGAAAAAGTGACGATTTCTCGTCATTGGATGGAAAAAACTCCACGGGTTAAGCCTATGTTGGGTGCTTTATATAGTAAATAAGTTCAGCATGATAGGAATAGTGTTGAATAATTAATCTGATTGCAGCTTTATGTTTCTTTCATTTCTAATCGAGGAAGCATGACTTTTGGCATTAGTTTTTAACATTTTCTATTATTGCCTAGTCCGAGACAGCACAGATTAGCTTAATGGGGAAGTTCCATAAAGCATTGCTGAAAAGCAAACAGTGTCTCAGTTTATTCTTGAGATCAAACATTATCGGAAGCAAGTCTTAAAAATTGCCCAGATCAAACAAGGTAATGGAGATGGGAAGTTTTTGCCAACAGGAGCTACAACGGGAAATCATACTAACCAGAAGCCTTTTCCTTCACGCAAAAAGTCGAAAATCATATGCATGATAAGACAGAAGCACTCGGGTCATTAAAACCAAACTCATGAGAAGACAAGGAAAGATCTCGACTGCCCCATGCTTCTTGGACAGGGGGAAAAGAATAGGCTCCTCCTCTTTCGTGACTTTTATGCAAGTCTCATTCAGTTTTGAATGAATACCAAGTGAAGGAAGTGACTACTCGATGGAAACCGCATCGTAGCCCATTCAAAGAAGGAATGGGTACGGTACTAGCATGAATGAGAAAGAGCTCAAGAACTCTTTTGGTGACGATGGGCTGACTTTTACAGTATTTTAACACGTATTGACAAGGTCTTATCCACATACGCTTGTAATCTCCGTGATCTTATCAAGAAGAGGGTCCAGAAGAGATCTTTTGTCTGACCTTCGAAGCATATTGTCTTCGGAGGCATTCATGGCTTCGCCAAACGTTACCGGAATTCCATATCCGGGAAGATATTTACGTGCAGGAGATACTTCTCGCCCACCACCCAAAAAAAAAAAGGGAAAAAAAAATATTCTTTTCTATCACTCAGCACCTTTTGCTGGCTTCTAGTAGCGTTTCATCATGTTACAAGCACATGACACTGCTCACATGTTCCTTGAATCAGCTTTCTTTCGTATATTAATTTTCATTACCAGACTAGAAAAAGAACATAACACAACGACAGCGACGTTGTCTGCAAATGACAGCATCTCAACCGCAGGTCTTTTTAAAGATAGGGTCCTCCAAGTTCTGAGGCAGGGATGATCCGTTGCCCGTCGAGCTGCAGGTTGTTGATTTAACCCACCAGAAAAGAGAACATTCTCGTCTATTTAGGAAGCATAATAGATCCGACGGCGTTGTATGGTAATCCTTATTCATATCCTGACCAACTTCTTTCGGTGGCTTGCTAGCATGCCCCATTAACGTAACGTCCATAGGTGAGTGCGATGGTTATCAAAGACTGTTGGAAGGCTACTTAATTATCTATATAGAAGAAGCACTAAAAAGCACTAGGCGGATAGAGACGTTTCCAAGTATAGGGTTCTTTTCAAGGAACATGTTCGTCGAGTAAAAGGAAATATTGGTGGGTAGTAGGCTAGGCAAGCAATAAGCTGTATTCCTTGTTCTTTTTCTTTTTTTTTTTCCGCACATGTCCAAACTTTCACAACTAAGTGTCGAAACTTAAGGTATTGTTAATTTACTATCAAGTTAGCATATGATCCCAGATAAGTTGTATTTTTCTCGGCTTAATGCCGAGTTTAGGATGGAAATTTAATATGCAAATCTTGGGCCATCTTTTCTCATTAATGGGGAAATCAGGTTGGTGTCTTACGAAATAAATGGTGGCACTGGGTATCTTTTGCTTCGTAGGATGAGATTTTTCCCGTCTTGCTCCAGCAGGCGACTGCCCACAAGGCAATTTGTCGTACTTTTTTTTGAGTATGGGCTGGCAATGTGATCTTCCCCTTTGATTTTGATGACTTGTCCTTTTCCCATTTCTGGAATGGAACGAGCTATTTCAGGTATGGCAGATTGCTACGTCTGGATTGAATTTTGTTTCTTCATCTCTTTTATATTTTATATTTTATATTTTAATTCTTTTCAAACATTCGACTAGCTATGGAGCATGACGTGTCATTGCCCCCTCACTCCTATGGGACATGTTGTCGAGCACGCATAATATGCTGAAACAGGGGTTGTCATTTCATGTCATGTCAGTAAAGGTGGGCTCATTGAAGAACAGAGAAAGAAAAAAGAAATTGAGAGGAAAGGTGAAAGGGGGCGTGGTATATCACAGAAGAAACCAGATTTGCATTAATGCGCAATGACTACTAGAATTTACAGAACCGTAGCAACCATTGCTCATCATCAACCCCTACCTAAGCACAAACTTGACCTATTACATCAATCAGGGAAAGATCATGGACTAGCTAACTGGACCAGACGGCCGAATTCAAGAAAGCAGTTTATCAGAAAACAGACATAAAAAGACACAGAGATGCATTAACACACAAGCACACCACGAAGCAAGCACGGCGGATAAGAACTACATATCCCTAACTTCGAACACGTTGCGGTTTTTCACGACTATATCGTACATGTGCATGGACTTGAACTTGTTGAAATCCCTGGGGAGGGAGATGAGATGAACCGTCGATCGTTTGTGGAACTGAAGGAGGTCCGGGTCATCGTAATACCTCTCCCACCCAAGTGACAAGAGCTTCCTCTCAAGCAATGCATACGATGTAATGACTTCGTTGCTGGGAGTGTGAACCAGCACCTTTCGCCGAGAACTCGAGCCTTGCCGGCTTCCCTCCGATGATTCCGCTGCAGGGTTCTCAACTAGGCGAACAACTCCGTTCTTGAAAAACCAAACACCAGACATTTTTTCGAAGCTTGAGAGAAAGACTCAGAGGGAGGAAACTAAGCAAGAATTGAATGAGCTTACTAGTTTGGCGATGGAGTAGCCTGGGGTTTGGGTGGGGTATATATAGTGGTGAAGTGCGGCATTAACTAAATGCTTATTTGCGTGCATATATATGATGTTTGGGCGTAGTTATTGATCTTGTTGGCTTTGACATGGGGTCGGGGTGTTTGGAAGGAAGACATTTAACGATCTGTGTGGACATAGTCGGATTGAAGGGAATCCTGGTCTTTTTTTTTTTTTTTTTTAGTCTTTAACCCCACTAGGAGGAATCTTTGTTTTTTGTTTGCAGAGATATATTAATATTGAGTTTATTCTAGAAAAGGGTAACAGAAAATGACTTCAAATATAGTGTAGAGTTGAGGTCGTTGTCGATATTGTACACTACGGCCATTACCCCTATCGACATTCGTATATGGGGAATCGACCAAAGGAATTTGGACAACCGTGGATATGATTGAGAGTCACCCACTACAGCATCGTTGCTTTACTGTTTCTGTCTTTTTAAGCGTGCATCTGTTTAAATATCGAGAAATTAAACTTATTCACTGATGATTCCAAATCTTCTGCATGTCTCTCATGGCTCCCAACGTCGCGGTTTGCACTATACCGCTCTCGATTTAGAGTCCAATAAGGAAAGGTTATGGTGAAGGAGATGGGGATGGAAATGTGGAGGAAGTAATTGATGAAAACCGCATGCAGAAAGTGGATGCTCATGCATTGTAGCGTTATAAAAGCATACGTCTTTCCCGCAAGCTTCTGAATGGCTGTGGGAAAAGACAACGAAGAAGTGTGGGGCGTGGCGTGGGAACAAAACGTGAAGAATTCTCAACTCTGGACCTTCGAGATAAAGGTATTCTTTAGCAGTAAGACGCCAGGAATGTTAGGCTTTCCCGTAGCCCGAGTTCTTGCCTAACTCTCATTCCATGTGATCCAATACCATAGATTTTGACTGCCTAACTATTGACTAGCTACCTCATGTTGCCTTCAATTTCCTCATTATGTATTCCCCTCGGGTGCAGCGCAGGAAGACCTAAACTTTTTCCCTCGTTCAATTCCAACTAGGTTGAAGTGGGATAGATGCTGTCCCTCAACAATCAATATGTTTGCAGAAATATTTTGCAATGTAATTATCTTGTCATTTTCTTCCTGCTGGTGCCAACTTTCAAAGTTTCTGATAGGATTGATTCGTGAGTGGGAACCCAGCTTGGATTTCTGTTGGTCTAGAGATCAATTCTAGCATTCAAAAAAGTCTCTTTCATGTGCTGGGTTCTCGTCTAGCATACGCAATACAGCCAAAACCGTGAAATCCACGTCGTTTCATATGATTATTGGCTTGTTCCAAGCTTGAAGATTTGGTAATGACAAAAGTTTTGTCTTTGTAGATGATGATGTGCGTTAACCAATACCATGCACTTTTCCCTTGATCATAGAAAGGTGGACAGTCAGCAGTGTCTATGGAGAGCAAGGAAGAACTTGGAAATATCCATGTAAAAAGTAGTGGTACATAAATTCTAGCACCCCGAACGCCCAACCCAACCAGAACAAAGGGGATGAATAGTGTGTAGGCCTAAGGAAACACAAACTCTGCCTTTATCCAGCACTGTGGTCGCCTTCCGAATAGGTTTTGCTCCTTCCTCCCCGTGGCAGACGGTCTAACGTGCAAACCTGACTCGACCAAAGCCGGCATTGCTCTCTGAATGACAATGATCTCTCTATTTAAATTCCCCACTTGTCAGCTTCGCTAAATTCCACCCAATCTCATTGGACCACCTTAGAATTTCCACAAAGTTGTTTTCCACCTCAAGTTAGACTGCAACTTTCCTCGTGAATTTTAGAAATCTCGGGATGAAGCAGTTCCTTCAAAGAAGCAGGCACTTTCATGGAAACGCTTCACCTTCCTTTCAATGGGATCGTAAAGAGAAGTCACTTCAGATCATTCCAGTACTGGTTAGACGTCCATTCTTCCTTGAAGACAATGTACCATATACTCACGGAAAGAACAGTTAAAATTCCTCGAGATCTCGACGTAAATGGTGAGGTGGCCTCACCTAAAGCCTCCACCCAATTCCGCCATGTCCACTTCAGAAACCGATGATTCTCAATATCCAAATCAACTGCACATGAGGTTCCATGATACTCCTCCATCAGCTTTGGTGACTATAATATTTCCCGAGTTGCAGAAAGTTATTCAGGGAACATTTCCAGAGCCCCAAGCCGACCGTCTTTGTTGACATGCTTGCTTTAATCTTGTGTCGCTGTGGCGAGAATCATTTGGGAGTCGGCTCCACTGAAAATGGAAAGCATGCACACTCACCAACCACACCAGGCCATGTGATTTCTCTCACAAACGCCAAAATTTGACTCCGATGCTAAACTAGCTACATACTTTGTAGCATCTTTTCTAAATGTATATGCCTTTCAATAGTAACCTCTTCTTTTTGGAGAAAAGCAAGGATCCATCTCAATCACTAAAGCTAATTGTTGGTCTTCTTCTAAACAATAAATCTGCGAATGAGATGAATCTGCGGGATTGGATTTTAAGGATTGAATTTGACATGGAATAATTTTTAAAAAGTTGAAATTTTTTCGCACTGCTTTATGCGAAATCAAAAGGTATACCGACGTAACTAATCTAAACATATAATTAGATAGGAATATTGATAAGATTCTTTATCACATTATATATTCAATAAGATCAAATGTAATATCTTTCGTGATTTTTACGGTTTCCCAGAAAAGCAGACAATTTTATTGCTAATGGGATATCTAGGACAATGTTTTTAAACTTAAGGAGATTCTTAGAGTCGTTCTTTAAATATGGAGATGGTGTGGGAATTTTAATATTCTTGCAACCTCAAGGATTTCTTGAGTTGCTTCTTCTGTAGCCCATGCTTCTGTGCCCTTGTATAACTTTCATCGTTTTTATATCCTTACTTCCCTTATATCCCCACAAAAGCTGAACATATAAATATAAACTTGGGCACAGTTCTTTGGACAAAGAGATCATGGACCAGTAAAAGAACCTAAGGTTCTTTGTCATGCATGGAGATGTTGAAGAGATGGACACTACTGTGATCAGATCAAGGACATGAACGCTGCCCACATGATGTTTAATACGTTCCAGAAACTAAGGCCTTTAACATTTCCTCTACGTTTCCAAAGACATGACCAATATCTGTGGCCTACTAAGCTAACTCGAACAGTAGCCCACAGACTTAACCATTCTTTTACAAACCTGTTGGGTGGAGCTTGAGGACGTGATGCCTTGATCTGTTCTAAAGGAGAGGCAACTGTATATCACAAGGCTAAAAGCTCAATGGAATATGCAATAATAATTGTTTACGCCCTAAAGAGAATATTTTTTTCCTCTAAAGCGAGCTTCTAAATAATCATCTATTGTAGCTTCGAATCTGGTATCTGCTATTTAAATTACACGTGGCCCCTGCAGTTATATGAATTTATTCTCCATTACAGTACTATAATAATACAATCACAATCATTGGGCTGATAAAGTACGAGTATTTCTAATGGTGCTCGGGCATAGATCATTGGGAATTTTTCTTCCAGCAGGAGTGAGGAACTTGGCCATTAAAGGGAATAATACAGACACAATTTGCTTATCTATTGTTAGGTTTATGCCTAACTTTGATTTAAAAAAGGATGGAATGAGGCCATTTACATTGATTATGAGAATAAAGTAGTAAACATTTGGAATGTAGGATCAATTCCCTGATGAAAACAAATCTAGGGGAGGGGGGGAATTTTCTCATCGTATTCCATAAGTTTGTGAAAATGACAAGATCATTGTATTCTGCAATTCTGAAGCTTTTTCGTTTTAGAATTCATAAAAGTTGAAAGTTTGGCATTTACACTTCCGTGTGCGTGTCGCGCGGCGATTTCTCCTGAACGGTGGTTGTTTCGCTACTTAAAGAAACAAATGCAGCGTATGCATGCTGCTTTAATATTTTCTGCAGTGGGAACCAAGTCTCGAGAAAAGTACTTGCTAGTCTTGGTCAAAATTGTTTATAAGGATCAAGATAAGCCTTCGTTGCAGTTTCGGGTGTTTCAATATGATTTGTCATGTCCTTAGTATATCTCTCTGTCTTTGTCCCTTTTCTGAGTTGTAATCAGCAGTCCAGTTTGAAAAGAGAAGATAAGAATTTACCAAGAAGCTGACGTCCGAAGCTTAGGTATCTTTGCCAGCCGAGATGACATGGTGCTTTATCCAACTTATGCCTCCTTCGGTCCATTTCCTCTCTTTCTTCGTGGGTCGTTCATTTGGGCCCAAAGCTAAGGATGCTGGCTGAAAATAGGTTTGCTTTCCTTAAAAATCTGTCATATAGACTTCGAAACAAGGATTTTAATGTTACAAATATTTATTTTATCATCCAACTCACAACAAAGCGCATCTAGTGTAGTGGTATCATAGTACCCTCCCACGGTACTGACCGGGGTTCGATTCCCCGGATGCGCATTTTGTTAAGTTTTTTCCTGTACATTCTTAACCGACCTTTTCTGCCCCCCTTTTACAATGTCTGAATTGCAGTACTATTCCAATTAGATCTTCAATTTCTTGTCTGCGGTCCCCAAAATTTCAACTAGCTAAATTGTATTGAACTTGCATGCAGTAGACTACTTCACAAGCTGAAAATGTATCAATTATGTTTAGATCACTAAGTTGAATTTTTCAACAACTAAAATTCTCTTGCCATAGATGGCCGAAAATTTAACGTAAAGGTGAAAAAACTTCTTGGTCACGGGCAAACCAACTCGATGCTATACACTTGATTCTTTCATTCGTGCTTGACCAGTTTCGTAAAGGTTACTGGAAAACAAAACGTGTGACTGGGCGTTGAAGATAGAAATCTACTTAGAGAAGGGAAGCCTTGGTCTTTTTTCCCGCCTAATGTGAAAGTGGAGAGAAGTAACTCCGTTTCGTTCCTTTTTTTTTTTTTTTTTAAGGTCTTGTTTGAGAAAGGGCGATAACCTCGCTGTCATTCAAAGGGTGGAATAATAGAGTTATAGGAAAAAGGTGGGATTTGTAGTGAAAGTTCATAGAAAATGGAAAATGCTATTAATGGATCACGTAGACAAAGGCAGAAAGTAGTCTAGCATGTTCAAAGTCTATGGAGGGAATTGCCAAAAGTTAATAAAAACAAATGTTTTGGCAAGAAGTTGAGGTCACATCAATTGATACATGGAATACAAACACTTTGTGAGTGAATTGAGCACCTATTTGTTATGAGATTGCGTAACAGTTTGGCCCTTTGCAACATTAAGCATGAAATTCTGAGAAAAAAGATTGTTAAACCTCTTCTTTTTGTGAGAAGTAACCTTTGCCAGAGTAACAAAAGTTTAAAAAGAAAACATGTTTGGAAAAGAGTATGGATATTCTATTGCATTTTTCATAATACATACAAAAGCCTCCTAGTCGTGATTTATGGAGGTTCTTTCCTTGGTATTGTGCACATTAACCAAAGTGGGTTGATTCTCCCATATTAGGCATGCTAGGTCCAAGTTGCAATGGGCATGGCCCTTGACAAGCCTACTAATACAAGCAACAATTAAAAGCCATTACTTAACGTGTCCTTCCTTACAAGTGTCCTTTCCACATGCCTGATGGAGCACTATCAACTAACACAAAAACTAAGCATGCTTGATCCTCACTTTACTGCAACTCATAACACATCTCCCTCTTTAACTTAGACCTTGTCCTTAAGGTCGTTGTCTAAATAACATTCTTACATGTCCTAAAAGTCCTCCCAAGTTGCTTTTATTGGCGATAATCCCTTTCAATGAATTAAAATTTGATGGCACCACCTCTAGACATGATGATCTAGCATTGCTTGAGGTTTAACTGAATTAGACTCAACTTTTTCAATGAATTTCAGTAACTCCATAGCCACCTCCACTCTAGATCCTATTGCCTTTTTGAGTTTGGACACGTGGAACACTGGGTGAACTTTAGAACTTTTAGGAAGCTTCAATCGGTAGGCAAAACCTCAATTTTTTCCTCCATTTCAAATAGGCCATAATATTTGGGCAATAATTTTGCTGACTTTCTTGTAGCCATAAAGGCTTGTTGATATTTCGACAGACGTATATACACATGATCCTTTTCCTTAAAATCAACCTCATGGTGATTTCTACCATAAAACTACTTCATGCAAGCTTAGGCTTTTCGAAGATGTTACTTCAACTCCTTAAAAACCTTTTCTTTATCTTTCAATTCCCATTCAACAGCTTCTACCAAAGTCATCCCTAGCACATAAGCCAACAACGAAGGAGGCTCTTGGCCATAAACCACATGATATGGGTTGATCCCAATGTTGCTATTTACATTAGTGTTGAGGCAATATTCTACTTAGGCCAGCCATTTCATCCACTCCCAAGGTCAGCCATGAACCATGCATCATAAATACATCTCAATGGTTTTGTTTATCACCTCGGTCTGCCCATTAGTCTGCAGGTGGAGGTCAGCCTCCCCCTTGGTTGTTCGATGAACGTAGACAAAGCAATTGAGCAAAGGAGTAGAAGATAGTACAAGACAGTCTATAAAAATGATCATTTACATCAACTAGAGCTGGTAAGATAATACTACAGAAATGATCATTTATATTAACTAGAGCTAGTAAGATGGTATTATGGAAATGATCATTTACATCAATAGGAGCTGGTAAGATATTACTATGGAAATGATCATTTACATCAATAGGAGCTGGTAAGATATTACTATGGAAATGATCATTAACATCAATTAGAGCTAGTAAGATATTATTACAAAAATGATCATTTACATAAACTAAAACTGGTAAGACAATACTACTTAAATGATCATTTATATTAACTGGAGCTTGAAAGATAGTACTACAAAAATGATTATTTCCATATTGTTTTTCTTCCTATTCTATATTGTCGTTAGTTATAATATCAATTATCATCTCAAAAATAAAGTTGTGGCATTTCTAAAATGAACCCTAAGATAATGGGTTGCTTCATCAAATTTGAAAGGTATAGGCACTTTACTAACAAGCTTTTGTTGCCCATATAATTCAACCAGGGGCAAACCAATTTCATTAAAAGTTGGATGTGATTTTTTAGAAGCAGTAAATCAACATTTCCCTTAAAAAGTGATCAACTGACTACATCCTGAAATTTTCTTTTTCACACCTTGTTTTTCCATGGCTACACTAATTTCAACAATCTCATTCCATATTTTTTTTGCAGCATACATTTACATGAGCTCAAAGCTATATCTTGTGTCATTGGGTGCTAAAATTCGTAATTTGTTATATGCAAGTTAAGCAACTTCTCAATTCATATGCAGACGACACTCATTCAACAAGGCACCCTAACACTTGACATTTTTCTCAATTTTTATCTTGTTTATCAAATCTAGTGCATCTTTAAGTTGACCTTTTTTGCTCAAAAAATTAACCATGCATCTATAATGTTTGATTGTGGGAGTGATGGAGTAATCATTGATCATGATTGAAACCAACTTGAAACCTTCTTGTACTCATCCTATGTGTCTATAGGCATTTAAGACACTAAAAAAAGTAAGCTCATTTAGTTTTACTTTAATTGTCACCATCTTTATAAACATAAATAGTGCTTGATCTACAAATCCATGAAGTGCAAACCCTTCAATGATTAAATTCTAACAAGCCAAATCTTACTCCTCTAACTGGAGAACACTTTAAGTGAAGTATCTATATCATCACCTTTGGCAAACAAATTAATCATTGTAGAGCCAATGTGAGCCAATAATGACTTAATTTCATTTTGCATTGCCCAATGGTGTATTTGTTGTCCAAGATTTAAATTCTCATTATTGCTACAAGTTGAGATGACTTTTATCATGGTAACTTCATTAGGGTAAATTCCCCTAATGAACATAGTAATATTCCTTATTTTGGACATAGCAACTGATCATTTTTGTCCAAGAAATTGTATCCTTTTGCAACATTTCATCAAATACTCTTCTTGCTTTTTCAAGTTTCCTTAACCTGAGTAGAAATCAAGTATAGTAGTTTGAACAATCACCTGTGAAGTAAAACTAACTTTCCAAGCGTGATAGTGTATCACTTTTCCAAGCACCAAAGAAGACAAAGATGCATAAACCTTGACCAATAACATGAATGTGTAACTTGTTGGCATAACCCCAACTCTTAACATATCAACATAATATTTCAAAGTTCTAGTTAGGCAGCTTTTTACATTGGAATTTATCTTCAATTGGTTAATTATAGGCTTCATGGTTGCAACATTGTGCTAAACTCATCCAAAAATGCATATATATTATTGCGATAGTCTTTGCAATTCAAAGAGATCTTATAAGACCAAAAATGAATGGTAAAAATTAGATAGAACAATTAATAAATTATATTCATCCCACACTTTGAGACACTAAGAAATTATGTAAAAATATAAACCACATACAATTATTTGAAGATATTAGTTAAGTCAAATTTGACCTAATATCTTGTTGTGATAAATGATGGAATGAGACTGCTAGGACAAAGTGTCTAAAATAGTATGTAATTAAAGTATTTCTTCAATAGTAAATAGCTCCCTTATTTGGAGTTATAATAAAATACAAATTTAATGAATAACTAATATATGATATTATAGGACAAGGTGTTCAAGCTCTTAAATGAAAAAAATCATATGAATTTGTGAATGTGGTTGAGATATAATTAAGCATCAACCTTGAGACTATCATAATAGAAGTATTTGCAACTTAACTAAGTCAGCAAGCCAAATTTGAATGTGGCTCAGCATTTGCTAGATATACATTCTTGAATTACAAAAGTTTTATTTCCTTTAATGACCAAAACTTATAGCATGCTATATAGCCATTCAAAAATAGTTTGGAAAAACATCATAGCCATAATGTAACATGTTATTGTTCAAAATGGCTATGAAAAGATGTCATGAGATGAATATCACCACTAAAATTACAAAAATTAAATCATTTTTTGTAATTACTCTAACAAGTTTTTAACCAAATAATATCTTGTTATAATAAAAGATAGAATGAGACTGCTAGGACAAAGTGCTCAAAACACAGTGTAATTAAAGTATTTCTTCAATATAAATAGCTTCCCTACTTGGAGTTATAAGGTAATACAAAGTTGATGAATAACTAATATAAGATATTATAGAACAAGATGTTTAAGCTATTAAATGAAAAAATTCATATGAATTTTTGCCCATGATTTAATTAAGCATCAACCTTGAGATTATCATAATAGAAGCATATACAACTTGACTAAGTCAGCAAGTCAAATTTGAATGTGGTTCAATATTTGCTAGATATAAATTTCGGAATCACAAGAGTTTTTTTTTTTTCCTTTCATGACCAAAACTTATAACATGCTCTATAATCATTTAGAAATAGTTTGGGAAAACATCATGACCATAATGTAAAATGTTATTATTCAAAATGGATATGATAAGATGTCATAAAATGAATATCATCACCAAAATTACTAAAGTGAATTGTACATATCAACATAACTATTCTAACAAGTTTCTAATAAAATAATATCTTATTATGATAAAGGATAGAATGAGACTACTAGGACAAAGTGCCCAAAATACTATGTAATTAGAGTGTTTCTTCAATAGTAAATAGATTCCCTACTTAGAGTTATAAGAAAATACAATGTTCATTAATAACCAATATAATATATTATAGGACAAGATGTTTAAGCTATTCAACAAAAAAATTCATATGAATTTTTGCCCATGATCTAATTGAGCATCAACCCTAAGATTATTATAATAGAAGTATATGCAACTTGATTAAGTTAGTAAGCCAAATTTAAATGTGGTTCAATATTTGCTAAATATGAACTCCCAAATTACAAGAGTTTTTTTTTCCACTCATAACCAAAACCTATAACATGCTTTATAGCTATTTAGAAATAGTTTGGGAAAATATCATGGCCACAATATAACATGTTACTGTTCAAAATAGTTATGAAATGATATCACAAGATGAATACTCGTCACCAAAATTACTAAAATTGAATCATATATACTAGTGTAACTACTCTAACAAGTTTCTAACCAAATAATATCTTGTTGTGTTAAATAATGGAATGAAATTGCTAGGACAAAGTGCCCAAACCACTATATAATTATAGTATTTCTTTAATAATAAATAGCTCTCCTACTTGGAATTATAAGGAAATACAAAGTTAATGAATAACCAATATAAGATATTATAGGACAAAATGTTTAAACTCTTAAATGAAAAAATTCATACGAATTTTTGCTCATGATCCAATTGAGCATCAACCTTGAAATTATCATAATAGAAACATCTGCAACTTAACTAAGTTAGCAAGCCAAATTTGATTGTGATTTAGTATTTGCTAGATATAGATTTCCAAACCATAAGAGTTTTTTTTTCCTCTCATGACCAAAACTTATAGCATACTTTATAGTCATTCAGAAATAGTTTGGGAAAACATTATGACCACAATGTAACATGTTATTATTCAAAATGACTATGAAATGATATCACGAAATGAGTACTCATCACCAAAATTACTAAAATTGAATCCTACATACCAACATAACTACTCTAACAAGTTTCTAACCAAATAATATCTTGTTGTGTTAAATGATGAAATGAGACTACTAAGATAAAGTGCCCAAAACACTATGTAATTAGAGTATTTTTTCAATAGTAAATAGCTCCCCTACTTGGAGTCATAAGGAAATACAATGTTCACGAATAACTAATATAAGATATTATAAGACAAGGTGTTTAAGCTGTTAAATGAAAAAAGTCATATGAATTTTTGCTCGTGATCTAATTAAACATCAACCTTGAGATTATCATAATAGAAATATATATAACTTGACTAAGTTAGCAAACTATATTTGAATGTGGTTCAATATTTGCTAGATATAGACTCCCGAATCACAAGAATTTTTTTTCCTCTTATAATAAAAACTTATAGCATACTCTATAGCTATTTAGAAATAGTTTGGAAAAGCATCATGGCCACATTGTAACATGTTACTGTTCAAAATGGCTATGAAATGATGTCACAAGATGAATACTCGTCACCAAAATTACTAAAATTGAATCATACATACTAGTGTAACTATTCTAACAAGTTTCTAACTAAATAATTTCTTGTTGCGTTAAATAATGAAATGAGACTGCTAGGACAAAGTGCCCAAAATACTATGTAATTAGAATATTTCTTCAATAGTAAATAGGCCCCCTACTTGGAGTTATAAGGAAATACAAAATTAAGGAATAACCAATATAAGATATTATATGACAAGATATTTAAGCTCTTCAACCAAAAAATTCATATGAATTTTTGCTCATGATCCAATTGAACATTAACCTTGAGATTATCATAATAGAAGCATCTGCAACTTAACTAAGTCAATAAGCCAAATTTGATTGTGATTTAGTATTTGCTAGATATAGATTCTCAAATTATAAGAGTTTTTTTTTCTCTCATGACCAAAACTTATAACATGCTTTATAACCATTTAGAAATAATTTAGGAAAACATCATGGCCATAATGTAACATGTTACTATTTAAAATAGTTATGAAATGATGTCACGAGATGAATATCGTCACCAAAATTACTAAAACTGAATCGTACATACCAACATAACTACTCTAACAAGTTTTTAACTAAATAATATCTTGTTATGATAAAGGATGAAATGAGATTGCTAAGACAAAGTGCCCAAAATACTATGTAATTAGAGTATTTCTTCAATAGTAAATAGCTCCCATACTTGAAGTTATAAAGAAATACAATGTTCATGAATAACCAATATAAGATATCATAGGATAAGATGTTTAAGCTATTAAATGAAAAAATTCATATGAATTTTTGCTCGTGATCTAATTGAACATCAACCTTAAAATTGTCATAGTAGAAGCATTTGTAACTTGACTAAGTTAGCAAGGTAGATTTGAATGTGGTTCAATATTTGCTAGATATAAACTTTCAAATCACAAGAGTTTTTTTTCCTCTACACGACCAAAACTTATAACATGCTCTATAGCCACTCAAAAATAGTTTGGAAAAACATCATGACTATAATGTAACATGTTATTGTTCAAAATGGCTATGAAAAGATGTCACGAGATGAATATCGCCACCAAAATTATTAAAATTTAATTATACATACCAACATGACTACTCTAACTAGTTTCTAACCAAATAATCATAATAGTAAAAATTTGATTTTTTTTCTTAAAAGTTTGACCTTTTCTCTAAAAAATTTTCAAACCAGCCACCCAGACAGAACTTCAATAGAAACTTTGAAAGAGATGGAAGTGCGAACCAAACAATGGAAAACAGAGCATGGTTATGTACCTTGTGGATGAAACATAAATAGGAGAGGATTTAAGTATAGGCCTTAAAAAGTGAGAAAGATTCATCCTTTGAAGAATATTAGCCCTTCATGGAACTTCCAAAGCTTGGACATTTCTCCTTTTTGAATTTTCTGCACTAGTGCTTGCATTTCGGGTTATTCTAAGACTTGCTCTTGAATAGATTCTATCCATCATCATGGGATAGGTGCAAACACCACAAGTAATTCCTCAGGCCCCACTTCCTTTATGGTTAGTTGATTTGGCACCCCTATTGGCTTTTCTCTTTTGCCATTCCTATGCACTTCTTTGACAATTCTTTTTTTGTTCCCTTTTCAAACCTTAACTCATTTAATGGTCTTACCAACACGTCATCACTACCCTCTTCACCCTCTTTTCTTTTTCAACCCCTTCACTTGCCTTCAACATTTGTTTCCCTTGTTTCTCGTTTCCAAAACAAAGTGTTTTGACCCTTATTACCACTTTCATCCATCCTTCGAGATAACGCATTCACTCCCTTATTTTCTTGTTTGGGCTTATATTCAATGTCGAAATCATAGCCCATCATCTTCACCAACCAATTTTGTTGTGATGGTGTCAAGATCTTATGGTCCCAAAGATATTTAAGATTTTGTTAATATGTCCGAATGATAAACTTGTAGCCTAATAGATAGTGTCTCCATTTCTTAACTACTTGCACCACCGCTAACATCTCTTTATCATAAGTTGACATAATTGTATTCTTTCCTTTTATTGATTGGCTATAAAATGCAATTGGGATGCGGTCTTGAATTAGGATTCCTCCTATTCCACTCCCAGAGGTATCACACTTGACAATGAAAGGCTTCAAGAAATTTGGCAAAGCTAACATTAAGGTATTGACCATAGCCTTCTTCAATCGTAAGAACACTTGCTCTGCCTCTAGCCCTCACTCAAAGCTATTCTTCTTCAGTAACTCGGTTAGTGGTCTTACCATGACTCCATAGCCTTTCACAAAATGGCAGCAATATCCTGTGAGACCAAGAAAGCCTTTAAAAGCTTTCATTGTTCCTGGTTGTGCCACTCCATGACAGCTTGCATTTTCTTCTGATTGATGCTTATGCCATGTTTGTTGATTACATGGCCTAAAAACTCAACTTCCAGTGTCCCAAATACACATTTTGATCTTTTTGCATACAATCCATGGACTCTAAGGAAATCCAACATTATTTTCACATGCTCGTAATGGTAAGTATATCATTGAAAAATATTAGCACAAAATATCTAAAAACATCACAAAAGATAGTGTTTAGTACCGATTGGAAGGTGGATTGGGCATTCATCAACCCAAATAGCATCACTAGCCATTCAAAGTGGCCATGGTGCATCTGGAACACTATTTTGGATATGTTTGTTGGCACCATCCTTATTTGATGGTGGCTTAATCGAAGGTCCATTTTAAAAAAAAACCTTAACTTTGCACAACTTATCCACGTTTGGTATAGGAAAGTTACCAGGTATGGTGTGGCTATTCAGTGATTGATAGTCCACATAGAAACACCAGGATCTGTCCTTTTTCATTATCAACAAGACCAGGGAAGAGAACATGCTAGTGCTCATTTGAATCACTCGAAAACTTAGCAAATCTCATAAAATCCTTTTTATTTCTTCTTTCTAATAATAAGGATAGCGGTATGGCTTTATTGAGACTATTCTGGCTTCATCCTTTAGAGGAATGCGGTGCCCCTAGCCCCATAATAGTGGCAAAGCTTTGGGCTCTCAAAAGATATCTTGATACTCCTCCAATAGTTAAGACATCTCTTGGTGGTCAGGATTAAGCGGGTTTGGTTCTCTAAGTTCTTTATGATCCATGGACAATACAATCAAGATCATGGCATGGTTTTGCTTGGCTAGTTCCTTACTCATTCAACTCCCATCTTTTACTTAGTTTGCTAGTGCAAGTTGACATGTGAGTACAATTCTTTCTCATTCATACTTGAATGTCATTTTGAGTAGGGAGAAGTCCCAGGGCCCAAGGTAAGTAACCAACTAGCTCCAAGTGTTGCTTGTAATCCTACCAACGCTAAGATGTAAAAGTCTAGCGTGAATAGTACCCCTTAGAGATAGATTTTGACTCCTTTGCACAACCTTAAGCTTGTGACTTTGTCTCCATTAGCTACTCTCATCGTCATGGTGCTTGCCTTCTCTGCTCTTATCCCTGCCTTCTCGGCCACCCTTTCGGTAAGAAAGTTTTGCGTACTACCACTATCCACTAGGAAGTGTATACTCAGGGGGCATGCATGTGGATGCCCTTCAACTCTCATGGTTTGTGGGGTTGGTATGTTGTATATGGCATTCACAGAAGTTTTGGGGTGTCTTTTGGACATTTTCCCTTATGGGCCAACTCTGCTTCTAGCATCTCTTCTTCTTCCAACTTTGTTGGATCACATTGCTCTATCACGAACAGTTTCTTACCACGATGTCCGGGTGTGAACAACTCATCGCAATTGTAATACAGCCCTTTGGCTCTCTGTTCATGGATTTCTCCTTAGTTCAATCTTTTATAGAGCATGGTTATGGGTCATGGGCTTGATGTTGTGGCTCCTAAGTGGGTGGTTGCAGCACTAGTTATCTTCCTGGGCGACTAAACTATTGCTACTCGACTAGGCTGGACTTTTGCTTCATAGATCCTTGCAAACCCAATGGCCGCTAAGAGGGTTGTAGGGTTCTCTAGTTTGACGTCTACTCATAAACCCTCTTTTAGTCCGCTGATGAAGCAACTGACTTGCTACTGGGGTGTCATACCACCTACCCACATCAGGAGTTGTGAGAAGACTCGTTGGTATTCTTCTATAGACCCTTTTTGGTAAGCCTCTATAAGTTCCCCATAAAAGTCACGAAGCCCACTGGTACCGCTTCTCTCTAGCAAGTCCCTTGTGAGGGCTTCCCATGCTAAGCTTTCTCTGTCCTGCTCATCACGAAATAAGTAGAACCAAACTTGGCTTCCCCCTCCAGGTTCCACAACGCGTAGGCCACTTTTACTTCTACTGGCACTTTGTAGAACTCGAACAATTGTTCAAATCAACTGATCTAGTCCAACGGGTCTCTTTCTCCATCATATCATGGAAAGACCATTTTCATAGTTGGACATGGGCCAAATGTTCCCCCCCACTATTGCCTCCTTCTTCGTCCCTTACTCTATATCGCTTGAGCAGCTAGAGCTTCCTTCATCTTTGGGTTTCTTCGGTTGACTAACTGCTAGGCTGTCAATTCGAGAGTTGAGTGCGGCAAAACATTTGCTACATTGTGTCCGTGAGCTCCTTGAACTGTTGCTCCATTTAATTTCCTCCCATTTCTTTTTTTACTTTAGCCATGGCAACGTCTGGCTTTGGTACCAATTTGTTACGAGGCTGCATAATAGTTCGGCCCTCTGCAACATTAAGCATGAAATCCTGAGAGAAAAGGTTGTTGAACCTCTTCCTTTTGTGGGAAGTAACCTTCACCAGAGTGACGAAAGTCTGGAAGGAAAACGTGTTTAGTAAAGAGTATGGATATTGGACGATGCCCGGGAGACAAGGAAATGCGTCGAGGCGGCGAAGAACAATAACACATGAGATGAGCCCAGTGCATTGGACCGATGGATAAGAGAACTGAGCTGGCCTAAAAAAAACAAGCGTTTGGGCGCTTAAGAACGTATATCACGTGCCCGGAATGGAGAAGAACCTGCTCCCTCTATTATATAACCGGTCCCAGCTTGAAAAATAAGGTTACCTTATTTGGTTTGGCCCTGAGAGTGTAAAAATATATTAAAATCCGCAGATAATATAATAGAATAGGGGACCTCCTCGAGTCAATAGGAAAGAGAGTCGAGTCAAGTCAATATATGTAATATTGCATTTTTCATAATCCATACAAAAGCCTCTTGGTCGTGATTTATGGAAATTCTTTCCTTGGTATCTTGCACGTCAACCAAAGTAGGTTGATTTTCCCATACTGGGCGTGCGAGGTCCCAGTTACAATGGGCATCCCTTAACAAATCTACCTTTCCCCTAGACTCCTACTACTACAAGCAATAATTAAAACCCACTACTTAACGTGTCCTTCCTTATAGTTGTCCTTTTTGCATGCCTAGGGGAGCACCATCTACTGACACAAAAACTATAGCGTACTTGATCCTCACTCTACCACGACCTGTAACACGAATAAAGAAAAAGGATCTCTTTCTTTTTTCAAAAGGTAATTAGAGTCATGTCGAAATTCAAGGGCGTCTCCGGACACAACCGCTGGAGACACATCGTCAGGGGTCTTGTGCAGGCCAATTACAATTGATATTTAATGGGATATTAAGACCCACCAGCAACTCCTTGTGGCTAGTTCTCGTCCCAGTGGTGTTAAGGCCAAATTAGAATACATACAACAGAAATATTAGAATGATTTACGTGGCAGACTAGCTTATATACCAAGAAAAATAGTAAACGATTATTTATAACTAACTTTTCATCATTTATGTATGACGAACTATCAACTTATTTTGTAGGTCCTTTCTAGACTAAATGGTGCCACTTCAGCATTCGTGTTTCCTTTCCTAATATCTTCCGACTTAGGCCAATAAACATTTTTAAAAAATTTCACTGGCCAGCTCTTAACTTGAACCACGTGAAAGTACTAATAGATCAAGTTTCCCAGTCGAATGAGCGACAATTACTGATTATCATGGAACCGCTTTGCATTAAAAGGGAAAGTTTCTGTTTCTCTTTGTTTCTCTGTCTCCCTTGTAATGCAAAAATAAAGGATTATAACATTTTAACCACTTGTCTTGATTTTGTTGTCAACATCGGGGCCCAAGTATGCCCATTTGCCTTGAAAAGTACAACCGGAAAACCTTGTTTTGAACCGACCTCTTCAAAACGTTGTTGCGAGTCTCTAGTAAATAAGTCTCTGTAAAATACGCGTAATAAATTTATCAAGGATTCGAATAGGTACATAACTTTTGGCCAATCAACTGCCATATATGCTTTTCTTACTTGCCATTAAATCAGCCAAATTAAAGTCACAAGACGGCGAGATATGATCTTAGTTCACTTGAGTTTATTTTATAGCATCTTCGCCTCTGCCATGTTCTAAGTCACTTTCCGCTGCAATGGTTTGCGATCCATTCTAAGGGCTCAACAGCCGCTTGGACGCCAAATATCAGAGGAAAGGATATTTTACAATTTCCTTTCAATTCTCTTACTGTTGTCACGATGATAGAAAGTCGAACACCTCTGTGCCAATTAACTGGAAAGAGGAAACCTAAAGATATGTACACAAACTGAAGCCAACAAAAGAAAACTATCCTGAAAGCTTTCAAAATATGCAATAAGAACACAGAAGTTACCAATGAAAGGCATCTAATTCAAACAAGTGAGTGCAACAAATCATTCTTGTATATAGATATTAGAAGCGGTGATATGAAATAACTCGATCTTAAGCTCATCAAGGATACTAATTTTAATTCCATTGAGCCAAAACTTGAATCAAAGATCATAACATGTGATTGACATTAAATGACACTATAAAGAAAAATGTGGATACCAATTTAACATGGATCATGTCAAAGCAAAATATACAACGTGTCCAAGAAACAAGAGAGTTCTTAGTTCATGTCCAAGCAAAACATGCATTGTTGTGAAGATTGCGTGAGATCATGTTTAACAAATGGGAAATCCATCCATCAGTTTTTTTTCCCCATCTTTTCTTTTTCAGATATGTAACAGTCTCAACCATGATATTCACAATAGAAAGTTGACTATGTCTGGATGAACAATCAAGAAATATGGCATTGAAATACAGGTGCCTAGGGAGGTGGCCATCGATAAGCAGCTGCAATCCTGCCATGGAAAACCTTTCTCTTGGTTTTGGTTAGTAGTCTGGGTAACGTTAGCTGGGTTGTGGAATCCAGATGTAGCTCGGATAATAATTAAAGAATATAACCGGGCAACGATGGACACCTTCAACAGATATTTATCAGTTAAATGGGAAACCCATCCATCAGATTTTTTTTCCCCATCTTTTCTTTTCCAGATATGCAACAGTCTCTACCATAATGTTCACAACAGAAACTTGACTATATCTGGATGAACAATCAAGAAATATGCATTGAAATAAAATAGTGCACATGGAAGAAAGATAAACAAAAGGTGCTAAGGGAGATGGCCATCAATAAGCAGCTGCAATTCCTGCCTTGGAAAATCTTTCTCTTGGTTTTGGTTAGTAGTCTGGGTAACATTATCTGGGCTGTGGAATCCAGATGTAGCTCGGATAATAATTAAAGAATATAACCGGGCAACGATGGACACCTTCAAGAGATATTTATCAGATAAATGGGAAACCCATCCATCAGATTTTTTTCCCTATCTTTTCTTTTCCAGAAATGTAACAGTCTCTACCACAATGTTCACAATAGAAACTTGACTATGTCTGGATGAACAATCAGGAAATATGCATTGACATAAAATAGTGCACATGGGAGAAAGAGAAACAAAAGGTGCTAATGGGGATGCCATCTATAAGCAGCTGCAATTCCTGCCTTTGGTAAATCTTTTTCTTGGTTTTGGTTAGCTGGGCTGTGGAATCCAGATGTAGCTCAGATAATAATTAGAGCATAACCGGGCAACGATGGACACCTTCAAGAGGTATTTACCAGATAAATGGGAAACCCATCCATCAGATTTTTCTCCCCATCTTTTCTTTTCCAGAAATGTAACAGTCTCTACCAAAATGTCCACGATAGAAACTTGACTATGTCTGGATGAACAGTCAAGCACTAAGCATTACATAAAATGGTGCACACGCAAGAAGGACAGAAAAGTAAAGGAACTTAGGGAGATGGCCAGCCTTGGAAATTGGTTTTGGTTAGTAGTCTGGGTAACATTAGCTGGGGTATGGAATCCAGATGTAGCTCGGATAATAATTAGCATATATTACCGGGCAACGATGGACACCTTCAAGAGATATTTATCAGATGAATGGGAAACCCATACATCAGATATCTTCCCAATCTTTTCTTTTCCAGAAATGTAACAGTCTCTACCATAATGTCCAAGATAGAAACTTGACTATGTCTGGATGAATAATCAAGTGATATGAATTAATATAAAATAGTGCATGCAGGACACAGAAATAGAAAGAGATTGGTGCTTAGGTAGATGGCCATCTATAAGCAGCTGCCATTCCTGACTTGGAACGCCCCTTTTGTTTTTATCTTGGATCTCTCATTTGGGGCTTGATGGAGTATGAAATAATACCACTACAGAAGTCTTAAGCATGACACTTATATTGTAAATGGTCAAGAAAAGGCACATGTATGTAATATAATATAACCGCACCAACTCAATTTTAATCTTAACCAAACAAATGAACCTTCATCCAACCCATCCACAGTTTAAATGAAAATTTACAAAACAAAAAACTTAATACCAGGCTAGCCAAAAATGTATACAACAAGGAAGATCTCGATACCGTTTTAAGATTTCCTTACATTTACAGAGCTAAGAACCACAAACAAAGATACCCAGTCTTCCAAGATATCAACTATAAATTAGCTACACATTTGAAATCCTAAGTGAACTCGACGTCAGGTTTATTCAGAACTGCACAAGTGTGATGAACCACAACCCATATGCTATGAAACAAAACACAATTCAGCTAATGACAGGAAAAAACCCCAACTGCCGGTCATCATTGCAGGCACGTAACGGAAAAAAAAAAAAGGCGATTTCAATAGAATGCAAGAAAAAAAAAATCTATTTTTGATATGTAATTCCAAAGCATCTAACATTATCATCGAATCCCACACAAGTCAACCTCCTACGAACCAAAATCAGAGGAGACCCACTTACATGAACCTTCGTGTATCCCTAAAACAACAACGAGCTATTCGCCCAAACCTCCAAAACCCGCAAAAATCACCTCTCAAAGCTCATCCTCCATCCTCAAGTACTCCCCAATATCCGCCTGGTGCAGCACCACAATCCCATTGGGGTCCAACTTCCTACAGTCCTGCGTACTCTTGGCAGCAACACCGAAACCCAGGGGCACATCAGACATCGAAAATACGACAACCCCATCACCAGGGGCAATATTCTCTGTAATCCTCCCCAACCCACCTTTCAAAACATGGTTCCCGTACAGAAAAGACATTTCGGAAGTGGGTTTGAGCCAGACCTTGTGCTTGGCGTTGGGAGCGAGGATGGTGAGCGCCTGAACCGTGAGATGGAAGCTGCCGCCGTGGGTGAACTTGCCGATGCAAGTCCCGAGAGAGACAAGTTGTGGGCGAGCGATATTGGTGGCACGTTTGACGAGAGAGTCGGCCACATAGTAGACCTTGTTCTTGTTAAGGCGGAAGCAATAGCGGCCGGGGGTGGAGTCGGGGCCCTCATGAGAAGGCTGCTCTACGATACTCTTGAGATTATTCCCGGCGAACTTGAAGAGCTTCTCGAACACTGCTGTGGTCTCCTTCTCGTCTAGAGGTCTCATCTTGAGGATCTCAAGAATGAAACTTTTCTTCGCTTGGAGCTGCCGCTGCTGCTCCTCTAGGGTTTTACTTCAGAGCTTATGTCTTATAATCATCATTTCTTTTTTCTTTTTTTATTTTTATATAATAAAAAAGATTAATACTTAATGACATTAGAAGCCCTGAGGCAGGGCAAAGTTGTACGTACATAAATAAAGAGGATGGTTATGGCCCTTGCTTGATAGGGGCCCCTCCCGTCTACCTTGACCGGGAAGAGTGGGGAGGCCCTTGCGGAAGCCCTGCCGCCAAAAATTTTGAATATTTTATAAAATATATTTCACTAAAAATTTGAAACATTTAGTTTAATAATAGTTTATCTCTTTATCAAGAAAAATGAATTTCTGAAACATTTTTTAGTTCCTTCTTATAACTTGTTTATTTAATAGGGTTCAATATGCAAAAATAGATGGAGAAAGAGTTCCAAAACAACTTACATTAGAGTTCTCTTGAATTCATCCCTAAGGTTTTATGTGACCTAATAACTACAAAATGCATGCAAGACAAAGGATTAAAATACAAAATGAGATTACGAGTGCTCTAAAGATTACTAGTGAAGTGACCAAAATCCTTTAATTTTGGCCGGTGTATTCCCTCTTGCTACTTCTTGTGAGCTTTGATCTCATTTTGTTTATTTTGTTTTCTTTACATACTTTCACATTCTAATGTTCTTAGTTATAATGTTATTTTGTTTCAAGTAAGATATTAGCGGAAATTATTCTCAGAAATTTCAAATGGTTATCATTTTAATATTTTAGATGTTTTCTTAGATTTGGAGAATTAACAAAATACTGTACTACTCTTGTATTGCCAATATGATAATTTTCTTAAAATATTGTGTAGTTGAAATTTAATTACTTGATTTAAAAGAACATACTAAATTATAAAAAGATTGCATATAAAATTTTAAAAATCATAAAAGATTTTGATTCTATTTTTCATATTTCAAGTAAATAAGTACAAGTAATTTCTTAAAACTCAATGCAAAGTTAAGTGTGCATATTATGTTAGACTTCCTAGACCCACCAGATAATGTTGTGCCCTAAACTTGTATGTACTAATATGAACGGCATACGGGCTAAATTTTTAACTCGAACCGACTTAGATCCACTCCCATCACTATTGTCCGTCTTAAGCTCACTTACTACCGTCACGAATCACATCAAACCAAATATTTATCATGATAAAAAAAAAAAAAAAAAAAAACACAGGAAAACTCTGCTGTGATTTTGGACCACTCGAATTATAGCTGGTTTAGTGATGCTTATCCTTTTACTGGGCAGACAAGGACAGAGACAAAGAAAGAAGCTTGTAACATCGGAATGGCATACATCAAAATCAACTTATAAGCCTGAATTCTTCATTTTCAACTGGATGAGGATCGATATCCTGATTTTTTATTATGTAAAGCGCAACAGTAGAACACAACTATCAGAGACGGAATGGCAGAAATGACATGAACTGATTTATTACAGGAAAGGCAGTGGATTCATGTTGCTCAGGCAGTTTTGTCTGCAAAAACAAGGTTGCAGGCACGTTAACACACCCCTTATCCTCGGCGAATCGTCTCCAACTTCATGTTTGTTGAAACTTTTGTGGAGGCAGGCCTCGAGGAGATGTCGTTCCACCAAGCGCTCAAGTGGGGACGAGAGGTTATGGCATCGGCCTTGGATGTTTTCATGAAGTAAACAAGGCTGGGGATGTGCTGCAGGTCAGCCAAGGTGTAGTATTCTCCAGCAAGGTATTTAGATTTAGAAAGCCTTTCCTCGTACACGTCCAGGACTTTTCCAAGCTTCTCCATTTCGGTTTCGATGGTTTGCTCAACGGGAGCTTTCCCGTGTATGGGTTTGGCGATTATCTCGTGAAGGACTGCGGTAATCGGACTATGAAATTGATGAGCCTCCACTTCCATCCATGTGTCCACGAGGGCCGACTCTGATAAGCTATTTGCTCGGAGGAGATCAGTCCCGTTGTCCTTGTGCTTGCGCGCCAGGTATCGGTTAATGGCCCTTGATTCTAGCGGAGGAAAGTAAACATATTAGTCCAAATCAGACACAGTTTACTGATAACCTTTGAGTACCTAGTTCAAACAATCTTACCAAAAAGACTGACTTCGTCGTCTTCTAAGGCAGGGATCTGCCCAAACGGCTGCAAGTGAAAGGATAATGTTCATGTTATTAGCACCCAGAAGCGAAGAAGTAACAGTTGAACTAAACAACCCAAGGGAGAACAGAAGTTTCAGCAACAAAGAGAGAACATAATTACGGAACTTTACATTGAGGGAAAGGTGTGGTTCTTGTTTGTGAGCCCCGGCAGCTAAGTTAACCAGTACGAGCTCGTAATCAAGGCCTTTCTCAT
Source organism: Casuarina equisetifolia (assembly GCA_028551475.1). NCBI lineage: Eukaryota > Viridiplantae > Streptophyta > Magnoliopsida > Fagales > Casuarinaceae > Casuarina > Casuarina equisetifolia. The sequence continues at coordinate 17,242,691 of CM052362.1, forward strand.
GGAGGCAGAGCAAAACAGCCGCAGTGCACGTGGATACTGGAACTCCATGAACCTTGATCGCCATGATCGGTGGCTGGATGAGAAATTGCAGTTGAAACTAGTGTGAGGAGTGGAGAACGAGGACTTGAAGACTAGTTTTAAATAGATGAAAAAGAATCACCGAGCTGTGGAAAAACTGTATAATATGCAGCGCTGCATGTCCTTTCTTTTTGTATCTACTGGAATGTTGCCGGCCTCTTCATTATTCTTTTACATAAACAAACTTCCATATGTACTTGCAAGTTGCAACCATAACATAGTTAAAGCTTCAATAATTGTACTCATTTCTTCATATTTTTTCTTTTTCTTTTCGATCAAGGTATTCGCAGGAGTCAGTGGCAAGTGTGATGATCTATACTTTGAAACAAAATAAAACCAAACTTCTACTTCTAAATCAATACAGATTAAACCATAAAATTCACTTACAACTAGTCAACATAACAATATTACCAATCAAGCAAGTGGAGACTAAATACAACACACAACAAGACGGGCTAAATACAATTAGAGATGATCGAGCTAAATTGAGTAGCTTCATATATTACATACATAAACTGAACGGTGCTTGTTCTTACTCATTTATACAACAAACCCAACACGTCTCGTAAGTAAAAAACAATAATTCTTTAACATGGACCTGGTCTTGATGTTGGATCCTTCAAACTTAAGCTTCGGCGCGTCTCAGTTCCTGGAAGAGCAGAGTTCAATTTCAAAGAAAGTTCTTTGTTCCGATTTCCTTGAAGCAGAGTGAACTGACTTGTCCTGTTGACCAACTGGTGTGGACACAGACTAAGAGACGCAAGATTGAAGAAGGTTCCAGATTTCTTATTAAGCAGGATAACATTGTCTAGGGCTGGGGTCTAGTGGGGTCAGCCAAATTGATGGGTTTGAAGAATAATCACTTTCATCCCACCCATACATCGAAGCTTCCATCAATTAATAGAAAGACCAGAAATTGTATATACATGGATATGGTATAGAAGAGCTGCCATGAATATACCAGCGCATGAGCAACTGCAGAGTCAGTTAACAGGAATTTCTCCACACTCAAAACGTTCACTTTGCTGTCTTCAGAAACCTAAGAATTAAGGAGTCTAATCACAATCTATCCGGATGGGTTGCAATTTCCAGGCAAATACTTAAGCACTGGCTCAGAACCAGAGGCTGACATAATATACACAAACAGTACCCATTTTTTGCCAATTTTGTTACAAAGAAATAAAAATAGAGCCACAGGATTCAGATTCAAATCCGTTAGTCCTGCCTGCACATGTGTAAAGTAATCATAACAAGATAGATCTTTAAACACGATTTTGGAAGATGCAATCAAGAAAAGCAAAATTATGATCCGGAAAAGGTCAAATCCATCTTTTTCACAAAAGATCAAACCATCTAGGAAGAAAACTCTAATAGCGATAGAAGAATCAACATCCAAAACCACATCCTCCATCGGACACCAAGTCTCCAATCAAGAGGCCTCCAAGCGCTCCTCCTAGCAGCCCAGCTCCCAAGCCCATCCCAAACTTGTTCTTCTTCGGTGGTTTTTGCACCGGCAGATTCCCAAATCCTGGTGGAGGATACCCATAACCAGTCGGAGGTGGTGGATAGCCATAAGCCGTTGGAGGTGGTGGGTACCCATAACCGGGTGGAGGTGGTGGGTACCCATAAGCAGGTGAAGGTGGTGGGTAAGCATAACCAGGTGGAGGTGGTGGGTAGGCACCATCTGGCTGATACAGTGGCGGCGGCGGTGGCGGGGGCGTAGCTTGTGAATATTTTCCTTCAGGGGCAGGAGGAGGAGGAACATATGATTCATCATATGGCGGCGCACTAGGTTCAATAACATGCGCAGTGGCAGGCTTATAATAAGACTCAGCCATTGGAGCACCATAAGCCACTTTCTCGCTGAACTTGTATGAAAAGTTTAGCACACCATGGGGCTTTCCCGACGGTTTTGTCACCTGGTAACTCACAAACTGCATCGACTTGCCGTCTCCTACACAGTTGAGAAGCTCTTTGACAGGCACGTGAACTTCACCGAGGTGTTTGGCGCCGCCACAGCAGAGTTTGAACACGAGGGTTAGCCGGTTACGCTCGGCTGCGGACTCGTCAATGGCGAACTTCATGGGGAAGTTCCAGGAGGGACAGGTACCCCCTTCCCGGTCCACGCCGGTTTTGGCTTCTTGCTTCTCTTTTGTGTCGCCGGAGAGTGATACGACGACATATACCTGAATTTTGGAGAAGAGATTGACATTTTTGAGGTCTCTGGCAGAGATCACGTTGATTTCTACGATCCTGTTCTCCATGTTTGCTTTGCGGAGGAAGAGAAAGAGCGGAGTGATAGGCACGCCATTGTTAACTTCTATTATATCATCTTGGGGAAGAAACAACGTACACGCCTGACGATCACGCGTTGACATTTCAACGAAGTAACCACCAATCGGATGGTTCGAGGTAGGTGTTAATTGGAAAGAGTCAATCGCTGCCAGTTCTCTTCTCCTGAATAAGATCGTCTAGACTTTTGATCCCAGCCGTTGAGCCATCACGACACTCTACCAGGAAAGACGAAGAAAAAAAAAAGAGAAAAGAAAAGTCATTACATCCAAGGAACCTGCACCTAGCATGAATTTTGATACAGAGGAAGAGTCTTTGGAAGGTACATCGTGAGATCCAACGGACACGATTATGCCCCAGTTTCCAAGATTGTTAAATCATCCAAAGGTCATTTTCAGAAAATAATGGGCCAGATTTGACAGGCCAATGCCGGATGGGAAAATATAATCTTTAAATATTAAAATATCTCTCTAACTCTTAATTTTTAAATTATATTTTGAGGTTGTCCCTGACACAACTTGATAGTCTTGTCGCGTGGTATCTTTCGCACCTTGATTTTTCTATTTTCTAACGAAATTTCTTTTATATAATAAAAATTTAAAATACCGTGTGTTTGAAACCCGTACGGTGGGCTTACAAATGGAGGCCTCAACCGCAAAAAGGATGTCTATCATGTTAATTATTAACAAGTTAAATGCTGTGGTCAAATCGGAAGCAGAAAGGCAAAAACCGGGAACTAGATCAGCAGAAAGGTGACTTTAGCTCATCCAGGTGAAGAAACATGTAGAAGTCTAGTTTATGATACTTTGTTTGCAAATTGAATCATCGTGTCTTCATTTTTGTAACACCAACAATTAATGACAATACTCTGCTCTACTTGCAAGGGCATTATAAAGCAAAACCTTCAATTGTTTTTAGTTTCTTACTTGCACACCGTATTAAACTCCAAACCTTATGATATAAGCGACCCTCCTTATCTTCTTAGTCTTTTATATCAAATACCCAAAATTCTGTTCTTGTATCTAGTGAAGAAAATTATTATTTTTAGTCTCCCAAAATCATAACCTACTTCTAATGTCAGGGATTTTGGCAGCTAATTAAAAAATGTGGTTGAGAAACCTACCAATGAAGATGCCTTAATACAAAAGAAAGGAAATATGGAAGAAAGAGCATGAGAGAGAATGCAAAGGCTTTCTTCACCTGCAAGCGGAGCTGCATCAGGAGCCGAAACAAATTTTGCTTTGTGTATCCCACGTCCTCTGCGTCCTGCTCCAGACTTGGTCAAAGAAGTCAACAATCTAAGCCACCTCAGCGCGAAGAATGCCACTCAACCTGACAACTCTATTCCCGTAAAAAGTGATCGTGGTACAGAAGACAGTAATTGGGGAGGATGTCTTGAAGATTTTAGTACTTCAAGATATTTGGCCTCAGTTGTATTTAGTTGTATTCTATTGGGTGTCAATGAAGCAAGAAACGATAGCCCTCTCCTTTGTTGGATACGAAGCATCAATTAGCCAACCAATTTGGCCAAGAAGACAACTTGGCATCTTACTGAATTGCATCGTTTGCACGGTTTTGGCTATGGTTCTTGCTGTCATAGTTGAATTTGGCTTGTGCTGTTTCTAGTCGATCAGGGCATTGGTTATTTGTTGAATGTTGAATAATGCTTGTGAGACTGTTGGTTCAATCTTTCACTTCCCAGCTATATCCATTCTTGTGTCTTTAAGTCCCACAAGGATAAAGTAAACCTAGAATTAGGCAAAAAATGACACTATGAAATAATTTGGATTAGATTATTGCCCTGAAAAAATTATTTAAATAAATAATGTAAGGTTATTTTATATTACTAAATAATCTATTAAGAATTTAAGTTCAATCTTTCGTCTCTTCACTTATAGATAAGGATTTTAATGAAAAATATTTTTTCACATTTAGGATGAGGAAGGTGTATTAAATTCTACTTGAAAAACATAAAACTTAACAAAGAGATATATTTTTTAACTTAATGTCTTAAGATTTTAAATAAGATACAAGTTTCTTCCTATAAAATTTAACATATATATTGTTTTGTGAAGTTTTCTTTTGAATAAATGTGAGATAGCCTAGTTTCTAGTATAAACCCAGCATAGGGACGCTAACAGTGGCCTTCCTATTGTATTCTTAGTTGCTATATGTAAGAGGGTACTCGTTATCTAATCGGCTTTGGGCTCTGGTTTTAGCCTTCTCGTGTGCATTTCTTCTTGTTGTTTGGGATAATATATATATATATATATATAAACTAGTCCCTTGCCGAGAGACAAGGGACTAGTTTTAAAGCGCTGTCGGCTTCCCCAGAGATGCATAAGAAGCCAAGCTTGTGCTTTCCTATCGTATAAGCGGACAACACAGAATTCTGTCTCCTGTTTAAGGGAGCGTGAACAACACAAAGAAATAAAACGCCACCGTTTCCATGGAACCAGAAAGAAAAAGGACAATGACAATAACAGAATATGCGGATTCTGGGAGTAGATTCTCTCGTATCTTAATCAGATGTCTGGTTTCCTCCATGACTTGCGATTCGACGGCCGAAGTACGCAGCATAATCCCCACCAAGACGTACTTTTCACGACTAGACAGCTCTGCAGATCTCATAAGCCATTAAATCAGCAGGTACTTTCGATTGGTTAGACCCATTAACTGCACACGTAAGCATAATCAGCAAGATCCTTCTTGATTCTTCCACGTTGCTAGATTTTTTACATCCTATGGATTACAGGTTAAAAAATATTTTGATCAAACTATTGATCCTTGGTAACGGAGAAAATACAATGATTGCTTCCTTTCATATCCTTATTATTTTTATATCGTTTAATTCTCAAGTTTGAATAATTGTAAAGTAATTCATTTTTTTAGACAAGCTTGTTTCATTATAAACTTTTGTCTTTATTAAGTTTTTTTAAGTTATTATGTTGAGATAAGTAATGTAAGTTATCAGTATCAAATATTTGAGGTATGAGATTAATGGAGATTCTAACTGTAAAGTTTGAGATTCGACACTGGTATGTTTGAATTTGGGTGTTTGAATTGTAATATTTAAAAATAATAAAAATTTAAAGTAAAACTTTATTTATAAGATTTACACTCATGCGCTTACCAACGTAGTTTCAAAAGATAGTTGGCTTGTAATAAGAGATTGGCTATATTATCAGATAAAGGAAAAAATCGAAACCCTAACTGGTTGCATAAAATAGAAAGATTCAAATGCAAATTAGAGAGCTTGTTTTAGAAGTGTTAGAAACTGAAAAGTCTATCTAAAATATAGAACTGTGCAATAGCAGGTTGCCAACAGAAGTTTATAAGGTTAGACTCTCCTGTCACCTTATCCAATGTGGAACTAGATATTTTAATATTTCAACACTCTCTCGTAGTCTCATGTGATGGGACCAATTTGGAAGGACGACACCAAGGTAAGCATGATACATGGCTGACTCTGATACTATATTAGAAACTGAATGACCCATTTAAAACACAAAACTGTACAATAATGGGTTGCTAGCAAAAGCTTATAAGGTCAGGCTATCCTGTCGCTTTACCCAATGTGAAACTGAATATTTTAACACTCCAACAATAATACACTATATTTGATTTCCTGACCAAATTATTGCACAAGTCGACCCTCTATATAGAGTCTAGTTAGAAAATGAACATGGAATATAAATTTATAACAAATCCTATGCAAATCATAAAGAAATCGTCTTTTGTTGATGCCTCAATTTGGTTCACTCATTGGCTCAGTTTTTATAGTTGGTGAGTTGAGCTAAGCAAGTGTTGTGCCACTAACGAAACTCTTTGGTCATGTTTGTTCCAAAAATTAACGCATAATTGGAAAATATCTGTATTTGGATTGGATTATTCACTCTAAAACATATGTTAGGAATTTTGAATGAAATTAATAAATTATTTTGGTTTATTTTAGATATATTCTAAATATATCTTATAAATAGTTTAGAAGTTATTATTTTCTATATTAGTAAGTGTTCTTAGTGATATTTGGTTAGAATTGCCTTTTTTGATAGTTTAAAAACAAAATATTATAAGAAAACTTAGATAATAGAAAAGAGAATTGCACTCCATGAAGGCTACAAATTGAGCCTTATAAGGGTAGCAGCCAAAAAGCACTATTTTGCATTGTAGCTACGGTCAAGAAAGAGTCTAATACATGAAATACTAGAGACAACCTAATAAGAGAAGAAGGAGCCCATAATTGTGCCTATAATAATAGGTATAAGACAATGTATTAGTCTAAACTATTTTAAATCTTATGTTTTATTTCGTATATTTATGACTTAATTTACATACATATCTATTTGTACAATGTGTTGTTTCCACAATAATTGGTGTCGGAGCTAAGTTTCAAGCTTGAGGGCATTGTGTGAATAAAATCAAGTTAAATTGACATGAAACCAAGAGATATGCATTCTTATCCTAGGTGGTTTGTCATCTAAAAATCTAAACTTTAGCATAAAAAACTCAATTGACTTTCAAGTGACTTTCCTTTTGAGTGGAGAGAACTCAATTTCTAAACTTGTTTTTGTTTGTGCAGGGCCGAAGAAAAGCGCTTTAGACAACTAAAGCTAAATATGAAATCTTGATTGTCCAATGTATACTTCAATGTTGCTTGTGTCACTTGATTGTCTAATGTATATTAAGAAAAGATGTATGAATTCACCATAAACAATAAACCTGTCACGTAAGCATTCCTAGAATACCATTGTAGAATAATGATATTGGATCATGAGGACAACCAAACCCCAAACAATATTTTATTTTAAGACTACTAGATTGTAGAACCGTTAGTTCGTAGAAATGACTCCTAGAAAGAGGCATTCGACCATTGGGGGATCCCAATAGACCAAGCTGAATAGAAAAAGTCGTGGAGCCTTTTTAAGAAATTTCCAATAACTATTCATCTATCTTTCTTTGGGTTAGTGGACAATATTTAACGGTAACGAAATTTTGTACAAAAAAAAAAAAAAGGCCCGAAAGGGAATATGCCATGAAAAGGATTGCTTCCCATCATTGGCTTTACGTGAAGGGACGAGGTCCAGGATTTCTCGATGTAGTCGTAATAGCACCATAATTAATAATAATATAGAAGGTAAGAAAAGGGGGTAAATGGCTAAGAAGATACCCACCCCAAATTGTGTACTATCGGGTTAACTTGGAAGATTAAAACTCTAATAAACATAGTGAAAATTTTAATTAAATTTGTTTATAATCTTGCTAATTTGTTCTAAATTTCTTATGTTAGAATTTTTAAACGGTCTGATTTAATCATAATGTTCGAATTTGTACCAAACTATACAAAATTGATTAATGGAGGGTTGACTAATTACTAGTTTGGGAGTTTGATATTGACTAGACCTTTCAAAAGTTTCCTTTCACATTCTATTTGTGGATGGAACCAGTAGCTGGTCAACACGATTCAATGGGAATGTAATGCACAAGTCCAAACTTTAACGAGCCAAAGAGAAAAATATTATTAATCGCTTTTGCTTGTTGCACAAAAAGACGTACGGTAACTATAATTAGTGAATATCAATCATTTTCATTTTAAAATCTTATATAATTATTGCACTTGTCAGGACAAAGATCTTTACCTGTTCTTCCTCTCGCTGTTCCGTCCTTGCATCCCCTTCCTATAATCGCATTTGTAATTCCCCGTCGAAACTCTCTCGCCCGCGGTACTCGTAATAAGCGTGGGGGCGTTCTGCAAAGGCGGCAAAAGCAAATTCTATCTTGCTTTACGTTTCTCTTTAATGGCGGCTCTGTTTCCTTTTTGTCCTTATCCTCTTTCCAGGTATCTCTCTCTCTCTCTCTCTCTCTCTGGTTTTGATCCGTGAACTCTGTCTCTGAGTTGAGAAATGTCTCATCCACACAGTGCAAACCCTAATTATACAGAGGACTTTTTATTTCTCTTTTTGTTGTGTTCTTGCGACTCAGTTTTAGCTCTCCGTTTCAGTTTCTTTTTATACGTAATTAACATTCTTCCGCTCGTTGTCTATAGGCCGGAGATATTGGAGTCTATACTGTATTTTCTGAGTCGTGTTTGTGAAATTAATTTCTTAGGCTGTAGGCTGACCTGAAGGAGAGGCGGTTGTGCGGCAATGGAAGAGCCGGGGCAGGTGAAACGGGCGCTGATAGACGCCTCGGCGGGGGCCATTGCCGGCGCTATATCACGGACTGTCACGTCGCCGCTTGACGTGATCAAGATCAGATTCCAGGTTTTATTTTGGTTCCATGAATTTCCGTTTTATGTAGCCGATGCAACTCTTGATGCCATGTTTGAACTTTAGCGCTACATTGTGCTGCATTTAGTTGTTGTTCGACTTATAAAGTTGGTGCTATGCTGTGCGCTTTTTTAGAGGAATCAATTTGTCAATAACGTGCACACATGACAAGGTTCTTGTAATACCATGCTTATTACAATGATTGATTATCCAATGTTCGTTGTTTTTCAAAGGGCTTAGATCTGTTATGTTATAAGCAGTTTTCATGTTAATGTCGAATTGTTGAATATCTTGATTGCAAGGGAGGCTCTAACTCTTTGACATACTAGGGCTTACTATTGATTGTGGTTTGTCAATTGCTTTGTTGGTTGGAAGAAGTTACTGACTTTTGGGGAAGGTGACAGTGAAGAATTTTAAGTGTATCTTGGTGGTTGCGAAAACAAATACTGATGGTTTCAAAGATATAGGGGAATGTTGATTCAGTTTTGTGTATGATTGTGTTTATGCTAGAGTTTGGGTGGGGGAGTATTAGCTGACGTATATATACATCATAAACGCTTGTGGTGAAGTAAAGTAAATGTTCTTATTTTTTCAAACTTCTGCTGACAGGTTCAACTTGAGCCTACTTCATCTTGGGCATTACTTCGGAACAATGTGTCTCAAATGCCGAAATACACTGGAATGTTTCAGGCAACAAAGGATATATTCAGGGAGGAAGGCTTACCAGTATGATACTCAATTTGTACTGTGTCATCATTTGCTCTTTTTCCTTTCCTTCTTTAGATTTTTTCTTGTCGCAGTTTATGTTTGCAACACATTTGTTGTTAATTTCCCAGGTTGATTTCTGTTGAGACAATTGCTTTATTGTACTGTCCTTTGTATAGTAGTGTAACCTGGGTTCACACCATGGACCACCTTGTCATAGGATGTAGTTTGTAGATCTTTGTATATGTATCTTCATAAAAGTTCATTTGTTCTTCGTAGCATAAACACAAGTCAATATAGATTGAGCATTCTTCCAATCTGTGTGTTCTCATCAATTTCTGTTGTTTGTTGGTTCTTTATATTGAAAATTTTATCTAGTTTAATATGCAACTCAATCTTGCCAGTTATAGGAAGGTATATAATAAGTTATGCCTGCTGTTTTGAACTTGCGAGATAGGAAGCTACTCAATCCTCATGTCTCCCTAGCTGACTGGGTTTTAGTTTGTGAATCATAGTTTATAACACCTTGTTTACATGAAGGGAAGAACTAATGCTGATTGTTCTTATTTAGTGCGTTTTCAAGCGTTTGTCTCCTTTTTATTTCAAGAAACCCTTGAAGTATATTACTTTGCAGATGTAGTGAGCCGTGTAAAGTAGAAATATTCCTTATTTTACAATTGAATCTGTAGTTTCCTGCCACTTTTATTTCTCAATGCCTAGCTTATGATTTGGCAATATGTGTCCACTTATTTGGGTGGTAAAGGTGGCAAGAAAAGTTAAATTCAGTTCTTAGATTCTCATGTTATTTTCAATTTAGTGATTGAATTTCTGATTTCGAGAATAAATCATTAAGTTTTTTTCCTAGTTTCAAATAGATCTCTCCATCAAATTATCAGTCACTTATGTTATGGTACTTGATGTTAGACTAATCAATAAATGTCATGTGATAAATTTTATAAAATTAAAAATATAATTTAGGAATGAAAAAAAAAACACAAAAACAAAAGAGATGGATGGTCGATTACCCTAATTGGTGAAGTGGCTAACTGTCATCAGATGAAAGATGGTGGCCCCTTTCCCACAGGGAATTCCTTTCTAGAGGGCTGACTGCCTTTAGAAATGGGTTGCCGCTCCTCATAATGATGGCACTAGCCCTTTTATTCCCCCATCAGGAATGTCATCTTTCTTTTTAAAGATGCTTTACATTCAAATTTTCTTTTCAGATATATTAGTAATTTAGTATGACTATCATGTGGTATGCATAGTTTGTACATGATGTTTTTAAACTAGAAGCATGTGGCATTAATTGATTGGTTTAAATTGCTTACCATTGATGAATTGAATAGTGAATTGATGAAAGGACTTATTTGGAACCGGTGGAAAAAGCTAGGAGTTATTTATCAAAATTGAATACTTGGGAGCTAAATTGTGATCCCAATAAAGCATCTTTGATAAAGGTGAATCAAATCTCTTCCAAGTTTTAAAGCCTGATAGTATATGTTTCAAGACAACGTAATGTCCTCAGTTTTTTTTTTTTCTTTTCTCTTGGGTGATTCGTTTAGGAAAGTCTAACACTGGTCTGGGAATTTTGTTTGAATTTTTATTTTAACATCAGGTTTGAATTAGTTTAATGTCTTTCTTTGGATTACTCTAATTAATTACTTATGGCAGGGTTTTTGGCGTGGAAATGTCCCAGCTTTACTTATGGTTATGCCATATACTGCCATACAATTTACTGTTTTGCACAAGTTCAAAACATTTGCTTCTGGTTCTTCCAAGGCAGGTATGAGAGGCTTTTCAAATTAGGCTGACATTTTTGCCTCATTCTTTGGCAATCTGCACAGTGGTGCTCTGACTTACAAGATGGTTATCAAGATAAGAATTGGAACATGTGGCTATTACCCAGCTTAAATATCCGTGTAAAATGGTGATTGATCTGTCAATATCAATTTGGATTAAATGGCACTCTGATAATTAAGCCCCATATAATGTAATGTTAATATGTTTATCTAACTTAATTAATGTAGTAGGTAGTTTGTTAATGTTTTAAACATTTATCTCTCTGCTATCTCATACGTCTCATGGCCTCTGTCAATATCAATTTAGATTAAATGTTACTCTGATATTTAAGCCCCATATAATGCCATGTTAATATGTTCATATAACTTAATTAATGTAGTAGTTAGTTTGTTATTGTTTTATTTATTTCTCTGCTATTTCTCATACGTGTCATGGCCTTGTTGTTTTCTGGCATCATACAGAGGATCACATTCAATTAAGCCCTTATCTGTCCTATGTCAGTGGGGCATTAGCTGGGTGTGCAGCTACTGTTGGATCATATCCCTTTGATCTTCTGCGGACCATATTAGCTTCACAAGGTGAACCAAAGGTATAGAAATTGAGAAAAAGTAGGAAGTCATCTCAAGTTGTGCTTCAATAAGTTTCCTTCAGCGTGTTAAGCTATTTTAAGGAGCCACTCTGAGCACAAGCTATGCGAATTGCATTTCACAATCATTTGTTTTGAACCTTTACATAAGTAATAGATGCTGGTAAAGTTTTTATCTGATCTTTCCTGTGCGTTGTTCATGGCTTCGCCTCTTTTTGAAAAAACTGCATCTCAGATTTTGGACTGGCCCTCTCTTGCCTCTTCCATGTATTTCGGTTCACACAAAAACTTGGCAGCTCATGTGGGTGGTTTTATTCTCTTCCCAGCACCCACAAGGGCCTTGACTATGGAAGTAGAGCTTTCTTAGAAGTATGTAATTTTGTGTCCTCTGGGGAAGGCCCATGGCTTCACGGTTCATTCAAATGCTTACCAATTTATGATATTTGCTTTCTGTACAAACAGTAAGTTGTGAATAGGCCATTGACCTTGTTTTTATGATAGTGGTCTAATAATATTTACGGTCATCTAGGTGTATCCAAACATGAGATCTGCATTGGTTGATATTGTTAGAACCCGTGGCTTCCGAGGGTTGTATGCTGGATTGTCGCCTACCCTGGTTGAGATTGTTCCTTACGCTGGTCTACAATTTGGAACCTATGATACATTTAAGCGCTGGGCCATGGTAAGAGTCTAGTCTCTATTTCTTTTCAGATGCTCTTTATTACTCAAATATAGATTTAGTGGTTTTTGCTTGTGCCATTTCATCGAGGGAACAGAGGAATCAGGACAATAACTTGTAAAAACATCTATCTGGTACATCTATATAATTACAATAGTAGGAAAATTGCAGATATCTGTTTAGAGCTTCGATGGTTCGCACTCGTGATACCCAGAATGTGGCCAGTTTAGCGAGTGTCATGCTTTTATTCTCACAAGTTGACAGTGTAGCCATTGTATTTGATCCTATTCATGTTACTTCATGCACTGTAGGCCTGGAACAGGTTTAGATATTCTAAGACAAGCTTAACAGACGCAGAAGGACTTTCAAGCTTTCAGCTTTTCATCTGTGGGTTGGCAGCAGGGACATGTGCCAAGCTTGTCTGTCATCCACTTGATGTGGTAAAGAAAAGATTCCAGGTGGGTCTCTAGCCTTCTTGAAACCTTCGTTTCATGACCCGACGCTAGGAAATCTGATAGCCATGTGTATGCAAAATATGCCAATAGTGTAATGGTTTATTTTAAAAAGCTACAAAGCATGTTCTCCTACTTAGGGTACCTATGGCACTATACACCTTATGAGAGAGGTCTTTGAGCTTTTTATTTTTTATTTTTGGAAATACTGTTAGCTTCTTCTAAATGTTATAAACTAAGCACATGAACATCAAACTCTTCTGCCAGTCACCTGGACAAGATTGGTTTACTGTTTCTCTTTGTTCATGCTTCTAGGTTTGTTTAATCATATTCACTTAATATTTATGTCTCGCAATCTCCAAGGGAATTGAGAATAGAAAGGCTGAAGAAAATACTAAAAATGGTAATCTCGGGTGTTTTCTCCTTGCGAACTTGGATGTGACGCTTCTTGTTTTGGTCTATTGCAGGTTGAAGGACTACAAAGGCATCCTAGGTATGGTGCTCGAGTTGAGCATCATGCTTATAGAAATATGCTTCATGCCTTGCGCCAAATCTTGCAGTTGGAGGGGTGGGCTGGTCTTTATAAAGGCATAGTCCCGTCAACGGTCAAAGCTGCACCAGCTGGTGCTGTAACTTTCGTAGCTTATGAATACACATCAGACTTGTTGGAATCCATTCTTTGACTTAAATATTGCCCATTTTTTCTCCTTTTCATCCATTATTTTCTTTAATCTAATTCTTTCCCTGCGGGGATAACGAAAGTAGATATAGAAGTTAAGAATAGGAGGATTTTTTTCCCCCATTTTTGTTTTTGTCATACCGTTATAGGTCATAATTTATGTCCGCTGAGAGGGCAAAGAGCTCAAGTTAGAGCAAAGCTTAACTTACATAATTGTATTGGAGATTGTCAATCCTAAATTTTTGTTCTCATGTGACTGTTGAGCACCTATGTCTAAACCGAGTATACCCAAGTTTATTGTCTCGTGAATTAAAAGTTCTTTCGCAGGCCGATTTTGAGTGCGACATGTTTTGCAGACTACACTATTTATCGTGCGTGTATTGTAAATTGTGCAAGTAATAGGCATGGTCAGATTGAGAACTTATATACACTTCAAAGAGTGATTAGTAATTGGCGTTGGTCTGCTTTATTGTGACATGCTCCTCAGGTTTGATAAGAAAAACAAAATGGTCCCGGACTGTCACCATATGTAGCCAGGAGGTACTGCTACGTGTTCAAGACTGTTTTATAGACAAAGAATGCTTCAGCTGCGGGTAGAGTCTATCGCATATGAACATATGACGTCAGTGTACATGTCTGGAATTAGTGGCATGTGCAGGAGTCCCTGAATTCAGTATCTCCAGTGTCTGAACGTAAAATCCCAATAGATTTTCAAAAGCTATGAACCAATAACCGCCACCATTTGGTCTTTTGAGTGGTGATCAATAATCTCATACAAAGAGAGTTCAAAAAACTAATCCTCCAACCAACGAATGATCATTTTGTGGATTAGCATCAGATGTCCAAAGAGAGTTCAAAAACTTAGTTTATTGATGTTCATCATTACACGTGAAACTACCACGCAAGATTTCCCAGATAATAAATAACTAAGCGGGGGCTCTCTTATTTACACTCTACAATCAGGATATCTTTCCCGAAACCTTCGATTCCTATAAGAAATGTCCCTTATTCGACAGAAAATCCGGCTAGTTTTGCGATGAAAGATAGTGACAATCATTTATCGTCTCTTGTTTCTCTGCTGTCCTCTGAAGGCAGTGAGACAAACTGCAAAATCTTCTTAACCTGCGCAACATCGATTCGGAACTTTTCAGCAATCTGTTGGATATCCATAGGTCCAGCATGATCGTCAGCTTTGCCTTGGTGCAGGAGGACAATATGCCGCAGCTGTGCCACGTTCAGGGTTCCTGGAGGGGCAGGCCTCTCCTCATACTTGCCAGAATCTAGTTTTGTATTCCGCAGTTTTGGCATGGGCCTGTCATACTTTTCCACCACGAATGCCTGTAGTATGACTAGCATATTAACTTCCTGAGCATTTAATCAAATTCCTACACCTTCTACACAATTCCTGAGTGGTTCAAAGTGGAATGAACATAGGGCACTAGGCATGCGGTTAAGAATATTGTCGTTCAGTGCTTTTCTTTGAAATCATAAATATCAATCACCCTAAAGATGATAAACGTACAGTATATAATTGATATGTGGCTTCATCTGCTCATGCATATGAAGGAGTCTATTGAAATAAGTACATAAGGCCGTAACCATTACGTGTAAGCAATTCAGGTTTCTTGCAGCCTGAACCTAAAGGAAGATTTTAGCATAGACAACAGACTGTGGACAGAAACCAAATGAAAATACATAAGTACATCTCAATGGTAAATGCAATCGAGCAGCAGGAAATTGTACCACCCAATTCATTACAGAAACAGAGAACTAGAGCAACACTTGTGCACATATCCGGTAGGAGGGGAGAGAAGGGATGGAGTGGTGGGATGGGGGAGGGGGTTAGGATTTTCTCCATTTGAAATACGAGGAGCAAAGCCAAAAAAAAAAAAAAAAAAAAAAAAGGAAGCATATTCCTAGAGAACAAGGACAGTAGACTATAGTTCAAAACAAAAAATGTCCATAAAGAAAAGCAGCAACTTGCATTAACTCACCTCACCCATCTCAAGTTTCCCACCAGGCTTGGATCTAATTCTACCAACCATTTGACTGAGCATGGCATCGTACTTTGGATCCCGTTCTTCAAGTAGATTTTCAGTACTGATTTGAGAGGTACCTTCTAAACGTAGAAGAAATGATGCCACCAATCAGAATAGATTGAAATTGAGCATTTTCCATCCTAACCATCATAAAAACCAAACAAGATATGAAAACACACGAGCACATGCAATTGCACACTGTTAAAAACAGGAAGAAAAATACACCAGAAGGCTGACATAACGATGTCCATCTCTCTAAACTCTCTTTGCCAAGAGAATAAAAAAAGAAAAGAAAATCAGTCCAATAGTTCCTGATCCGGTGTCCATTACACATATTATTGTCGATTTTCCAACGCATACATACACATACCTAAATTTGTGGGCAAAAAATCCAAATCCTAAAGCTAATGTGGCAGAGCACTAACATTTCGAACGAAAATGCAATATTTCTATAACAAACTATAGTTACAACAATCAGAATATCAAAGACTTGGTGCTCTCATATCATTTGGCTTCCAATATTGTTAAGATAGACTTGGTGCTTTCACAACAACGGTAGCAATAACAATATTTGATACCAATAATGACAACAAGAAATTGGCCAAATAGATGTTTTCAAAGTCGACAAAAAGAAAACGCATTCAACGAAAATGGTTACGAAAATTCTCAAATTAAAAGGTCAATCTAAATTTATAGCCACAAACCGACTCAAAGTTCTGCAATCCCCAAATCTAGCGCAAAAAGAAAAGGCATGCATCACCCGAAACTCACCGGAATCAACCTCGCCGGACGTCCTCGAGATCCTCGGCTCTTCGGCGGGAGGTTGCCGCCGATCACCAACGCTCTTCAGTTTTGAAGAGGACGGCGTCGGATCAGTACTCGAAGATTTTCGCACTCTGCCAGATGCTCGACGTAATGCCTGACCCATAGTTCCCTCCGTCACGCACACCGCAAGACGCTTATTAACTATGCTCTATATGTTCGAAGCCCTTCCCGTAAGAATGCTTTGGTGCACTATGATGAAATGCTTGCTTGGATTTGAATTTTCAGGAGAGGAAGACGCTTGTGGAGGGCGCACGCAGGGCATTGAGTGAAGGCAGGACAGAAGGCAACGTGGCTCGTTGGTCTGTGGACCACGTCGCCGGGTCCTCTTTCGGACGGCCCAATAGTTTCTTCACCTCCAGCTTGTGGATTTTATCACGGCCCTAAAGCTATCCTACAGAAGCTGCAGGAAGGTATTGTTGGAATTTAGTCCAAAAGTTGCATTTTGCCTTCTAAAGTGCGAGAACTGACCCATATTTATCGATGAGTAAAGCTTAAACAGGAGATTAACATCCCGTCCTAAAATATGCATTGAATAAAAATCTAATTAAGGAAATTTGAAATTATGATACTTTGCAAGATTTAACTATTTTTACCATCTTAACGAGATTTTAAGAGATTAACTGATGATTACCATACAAGCTCTTAGGATTTTGATTATTTATGGAAGCTAGATACTAGCCTATTTGATTATTCCATTTATTATATACTCATCTAAACATCATGTATATATTGTAAATTCACAAAATAATATAAAAAACTCTTTTCCAATTCACTTCCTCTTCTTTTGGTTTGGTTTCCCTCTCTCAAATTTTAGTTGGCTCATTGCAGTGAGATGGAGGACGGCAGCGATGGTGGCTGTTGAAGACGGTGGCTGGAGTTGTCTCCCAATGGTGGTCAATTAGCAGGTATATTGGCCGGGCCGGAGGTTTCGGCCGGATTGTTGGTTGGCAGTTGATTTGTTTGGCAGCCAGGTAATTGGGCTGCTGAAACTGAGAAGAATGGCGGACCTGTAATGGGCATCTGACGAATTGGGCTGGATATGAGATTGGGTTTCGGAATCCATTAGACCCAAAGACGTATGCATGGAGAGTGCGCGCGAATCCAGAAACGGCATGTCAAGGAGCTTAACGACAATATGTGATCCGGAACTTTCTCTGGTTCAGCAAATTTGAAGCAGCATGGCAATGGCATGTGAATGAAACACGTGAATGACAGGGTTAAATGGAGGAGGATTCATGTTTCCTTCTTTTGAAAGAGAACAAGTTATATCAGCCATCTGGTTTACTTATACACCAGTGAACAAGAGTAGATTATCCCAAGTAGCACAAGGCCAGGCCGCAGCTTCCTTTTCTTTGCTTCAACTAGTCGAACCAATTGGACATTGCAGAAATTTTTATCATCTAAACTGATCAAATGTTGACACATAACATATGAGGAACCTGAGACCAATATAAATGACTTATCAGAATGCCTGCCCAGAGATTGAGCACTATGAAGAATGGCGCTGCTCCTCCTAAATTTAGCAGAGCCGCTGCAAAGTCGGGTGCAGAGAAGCCTAATCTTTCCTGTGTTCACGAAATGACATGTTTATCATCTTGGTTCCTGATTCTCAGTATGTGCTTTGTCCAATTTAAACGGCCTCTAGGAATTGTAAAGACTACTGAAACAACTGTGTGCTCACTGAAGAGGGGTCAGCATTGCACGACGGAGAAGTGAGCATCCTTCAGAGGGGTCTCGGGAATAAAGAAGTTGCTGGAATTCTCATTTTCATGTAATCAATCACTCAGCATGTTAGCAGTGAAAGAATTCAGAAGCCAGAGACATTTGAATACCTTTCCCTTGACTCAAACTTCAAGTTTGGTCAACATGTCACTGCTGTTATGGCGTACACCATTTGCCCTTTCCTCAACTTTGAAATCCACCGTACCAGTGCCAAAATCCTCAGTAGCTGCCGTCACTTGACCACGAGGACGTCGAGAAGGTCTTAGCATTGAGTTATCTCGTGGAGAAGTGTCTCTACTTTTTCGCTTCTGCTTTGGGTCTAGATATCCAAAAGCAAGTGCTTCCAGTGCTTTAGTGGTCAGAGGTCGGCTTCTACTGCTCTGTCTCCGGTAATTTACATTAGTTTGCTCCTCAGAATTAACTTGCTCTTCATAATTAGCAACACTAGAGGATGGTTTCACTGCACTGGGGTCATCTGGTTCCTTGCTCGTTTCATCTTCTCTTTCTCTGGCTACTGTCACGAAAGGTTCATCGGCTTCAGCATCTGGAGGAACAGGTAAGTTAAGGTCGATCAGCGTCCTGGGCTGAGATACTTCACGATCATGGGCAGCAGCAAAAGTGGTACCACCTAGAATGCCTTCATTACTAATGATAATGCTGCCTTTAGAGAAGCTGATTGATGATTCCTTCTCCTCAGATTTATCCACTGGAGAAAGAATGTTCTCACTAGAACCACAGTTTTCTGCACAGCCACTGGCCTTCACTTGTCTAATTGCAGGATCTCGCAAGATGTTGACTCTAGTGTGGTTTGTCTCTGTGCGACCACAAGCACTCAACTTCCGGCGTCGTTTTGTGAGGGGTAAATGGTTTTTGGTGTCTGGCCCCATTTTCCGGCTTAACTGGCTCTTTGTAGCTCTTCTCTGATGTCTGTCTCTAGAAACACAGGTCTTCTGGTTATTAGGGATCCTCCCAGGAATACCACCATCATCGAGGACACTGGATGGAAACACTTTGTTCAGAGCATTATCTTCTAAGCTTGTCATCTTTAAAGAGGTTCCCCCAACAAAATTTCCGTCTGCAACTCTGGGCTCATCTCTGTCTAAGCACAAAGTACCAGCAGAGTCAGATTTCTCTACTGACTCCTCAGAATTGCCTTCGTCTTCTTCTTCAGAGTCACTTCCAGTGGTGCAAGTGTTCATAACTCCAGATGGCAAACTTCTCACTTCTCTCACCTTGGCTGTTTTCTCATCAGCCAAACTTGTGTCGACAACAGTGAACTTCAAGGCATCTGTATTGCAATTAGGAGTTCGTGGTTTGAGATAACAATGGCGTCGCTGATCAGGGAAATCTTCTTGGTACAGCTTTGTTTCATCTGTCCATCCATTTTCCTCTTTGTTTCTGCAGTCATTATCTACCCCTATTTCAAGCTCAAGAAGTTCTGGATCTGAAGCAACTTTACTCAGGACATCACTAACAGAATCGAAGTAGTGGTCACCCTTCACTAGTTTCCTTCTAGAAAACCTCTTAATACCAGGGATGAGAAAGACCAGAGAATGCTTGGAACCAGTAGTACAGCCATTATTATAAGGCTGCTCAGAATGCCATCCTCTTGCAAGCAAACGAGGCCAAACAGCTTCCCAGAAGAGATCATTTGATCTAGCTTTGCTTAGTCGGAAGTCTCCTGTTAGAAAGTTAACAATTTCCAAGGTTGTAAGAGTGGCGCATGCCTTGCCAATTGGGATCTCTGGGCGGACAGGAGCAACTTGAGTGGGCTTCAGAGGCTCCATAATGCCTGTGAGATCTTGCTTCCCTTTACCAATTCCAACTGCCTCTACAAGAACATCCAGCCCAACTGAAGCCTTCAAAGTAAATACATATTCTTCCAGCGATATTTTTCCCTCCCCAAATGCCTTTGACGCCTGCCAATTGGTTGAAACTTAATCATTATTTTTTCCTTTTTGAGAAAGGTTGGCAGGGGGGGGGGGGTTGTTGGATTGGATATTGAAGTTCCAGAAACATTTAGAGCAACTGACAGACACAATGTTGCCTTTATTTAAGATAAACCTCATTTATGACAGTCCATTCAGCAGGAATTCTACAAGTAAGGTTCTGTAGCAACTAGTAATTTGTGCAAGGCGAAACTTAAAAAATATTGGATGCGTACAACCATTAAGCCAAACATCACATTGTAATCTGAAATACTTGAACTCTTACTAAAGACACAGCTATTGCATCAATTTAAACATAACTTAATCAACAGACATCATGTTTATGTTGACAGGATATGCAGATCTTCAAATAAAAAGGTGAAAGTCAATTGCTTCATCTAACATCAAACAAGCAGGAGAGCATTGTCTGTGGTGACTTTAGACATGAGACTGACAATTCTTAGAACTGCAAGAAACTGCAGAGCTATGGGAAAAAGGAGATAATAAGAAGCTTAAAGGAAAAGCAAAAATGTAAAGATTGCAAAACTGCTTGTTCATAAAGTTGTGACAACACAAATAAAGGTTAATTATCATTTTTCTACGACTTTACAATCTTAGGCTAAAAGAAAGCAACGCGGAAAAAATTCTGGTAAATAGTGCCTGCAGCGCTTGAAGAAAACGACTTGGCAAGTCAAATTGGTTTTCAAGTACACATTATATTTGTTTTGTCTGGCGATGCATTTAGATCTCTTAAAACCCTTCCATCCTCATGCGGAAAATCTTAGCATTAATCATTTTTAATAATATCTACACGTAGTTAAGAAATACCTCCATCAAAGAACTTTGGCATTCCTCCGACACATGGGGAAGCAAACGAGAGAACAATTCCTGCTGCCTCAATCCAGTAAAAATTCTTTGTCCATATATGCATCTTCTGCTTCTTATTTTCCTGCATTCTGACCATCTAAGATATCTGTCAGACCTATAAAATTTACCATAGTAGAAGGAAAGTATATCCCCCATCATTTTACTCCCAACAAATTTCTCCACTTGGACAAGGTTCTTCCCAAAAATATATAAACCAAGGACAAAACTAGCCTCTTCTATACCACTCCAGGAGCCACCCAAGGAACCAGGAAGTGGACAACAGCCTTTGCCTTTGTCCATATCCTGCAGTTCAATCTTCATTACTTTTTGCATAGCTACATTTTCTGATTCTCCTCGGTTCATCACATTGTCCAACGTACTGTCTGTAGGCTCAGCTTTAGTTTCCAAGCTGTTGCCTTCCGAAGAATTGTGGGTCTCCCCAGACCATTCAGGTTTTACAGAGTCACCTTTATCATATACTTCTGTTGAATCACCAACAGCCTCCCCTGGTTCATGTTTAAAACACTCAACTTTATCATTTATCCACATTATTGGAACAGCCAATCCCACCAGAAAATCAAGATCAACAGCTGTGTTTTCTGCATCTTCTGGATCCTTCGTAAACTGTAGATAGTCAGAGGCTGTAATCTGTGGTGGAATTTCAACCTGGTATTCATCGCCCACACGAGGGAATACCTGCAGTTCTCCAAAGACATCAGATGAATCAGAACTTTCTGGGGAGAATGATTGCCCATCAAATGTATCCTCAACACAATCCCCATGGTCATCAACTGCAGCTGGATCCATCTGCCAAAGAGAAAATGAATCGATTGGCTTTTAGAGATAACATAAGACGCAAGGATGTAACACTTTTTTTTTTCTTTTTTCTTTTATCCTGCTAAAAGATAATAATTTGGGCCCGGAAGTTGAGAATCGAACAGTCCTTTAAACTACACGATCAGCAGGTCTCAAAATTTTGTCATAATGTCATCATTGTACTTAATCTTAGCAAAAATAAAAGAAATGAAGCAAACGATAAAAGTACTATGATTTGCATGAGTGTATTTTTTTTTTTTTTAAATAAAAATTCTCACTAACTCAACGAGAATCTTAGAACCTTTGAACCAGCCCTCAGAGGAAATTCAATATAATGTCATAGTTTATCTGGCATATTTAAAACTTTATGCTTGTTTCTGAATATTTTCACAGAATTTGACGAACCGATTTGCCAGTTTCAACAATGTAATGAAACCAAAATCTAGTTATAAAAAAAAAAAAAAAAAAACTACCTAAATTATACTCATATACTCAAAAAGCGCAAACAACAAAGAAGCGAAAATTTGAACCGATATAAGTGATACTCAAAATCAATCCATAGGTTTCTGGAAAAGCAACGACAAAGTACAAGTTCCAATTACTGACGAGTATAGATATAAGATTAAATTTTTTCTATTCCGCCTGAAACAAAGCAGCATGTACAATTTCCATAAGTATCCCGATTGAAAAACAGCATACTGTAAACAATTTTTTTTCTTTTAAAAAAAAAAAGAAATACGGACAAGAAATACATATAAACGTGTTTATTGCTGCAAACCCAGGAAAAAGTAATCAAACTAGATCTGCTTTCTCAACCCGAAACCAAAGAACGAAGCAATTCCACATTGCAAAACAAGAAAGGAAGCAACCCCATATACAAGAACAAAAAAACTTCATACAGATATGTTAGAACCCATTGAGCACATTAAAACCAAGCATAATCCTACCATATCAACGTCACCGAAGGCTCTAAAAACCAGCAACCCAAGAAAGACCATAAAACGCAAAAAGAAAAAAGAAAAAGGAATAGAACAAGAAGCACGGAAACAACAAAAACCGCCGTTTTCAAATAGAATTCCAACATGATCCAAAAAATTCGACTTATCTACACAGCAAGCAACCGCTAAACCCAAAGCCAAGTACAACAACATTAATTCCTACAACACAACTTGCATCGCTCGAATAACTGAAAAGAAAAAAGAGAGACAAAAAGAAGGAGAATTTGTTTTTTTCTCCTTCTTATTCTACTATACTTACATGGATGAAGAGCAAGACGCTGAAACCCACGTGAAGAAGCAAACCTGAGAAAATGGGTCTTCATGGTTATGCCCCGATTGGCAACTCATAGATTAAATAACAAACAAAACGTGAACAGAAAACACACGGTTTTCTGTCTCTCTTTCTTTTCGCTTTTAGAGAGAGAAAGTGAAAGCGTAAAACACATACAAAATACAAATATACGTATATACTATACATACAGAGCGAGAGAGAAAGAGAGGTTGTACCAGGGCTAAAAGAGCTTGGCTTTCATGGCCATGAAGGGTGAATCATAAGAGGACTTCAGCCAAAACCGAAGAGAAAGCCAAAAGAACGAGAAAGCGAAGTCGTTCAGAACCGAGAGAGAGAGAGAGAGACCGAGAGGGAGAAATAGAGAGAGAGGGAAAGAGAGAGAATAATCATATACGAGTCCAGGGAGAAATAAAAAAAGAAGTGATATTCTCCCACGCGCGGAACTGGAGGGTGGTCCTATCTCGAATCTTACAGCGACGCGTGGCACTGTAGATTCCGCTGCGACAACTCCGACCAGATTTTCATACTTGACCGTCCTTCCGTGGTTTCTCTTTTCTCGAATAAAATTACGCCACGTATGATTTATGCGGCATCCGCCCTCGGCCCGTCAAGAAAAAGGCCCTGAAACCACTTGGACCTCCTAACTTAGATTTCCCTACGTCTGGTAATAGTTTTAGGAACGTTGTGGCAGAGTGTGCCCCTACGCGCCTACGGCGCGTTGTAATCCTTGTTGTTTGAAATGGATTTATTTGTCTGAATGACCAAACTAGCCCTTCCGGAGCTGCACTTGTATTTTTAAATAGTTATTAAAATAAACATGGTATGGAAAATTCATATTCTGTCAAAATAATCATTTGAAGTGCTTATAACAATCTATTTTGGATGGCTCAATTTACTACTATGGCAAACTCCTCCTTCAATCGACTTAACGTATATACTGAATCTGATTCATTACCATATTGAAGTTACAGCTACAAATATACTGAATTTGCTTGCTTTGGTCATCTACTAAAATATTTCTAAACTCCTTTAATTTACAAAAAAAAAAAAAACAAAAACCCAGAACAAAACTAAGGCTGAGCCGACTGGGTCTGCCTTATTTCCCTGGTCTATCTTTTATTGGGTGGCTGAAGCTAGTCTTATGCCCATAGAAAAATATAAGAAGTACCACAAACTCGGTCCGTTATACATCTGGCAACGACGCTGTTTTGACTTGAATACGTTAAAAGAAAAAAGAAAAAAGAAAAAAGAAAAAAAAAAAAGGAAAAAGTTGGCCTTGGCTTGGGTGTTTGCGTGGTGAGAGCAACTCTCGCAGGGCGGTTAGGTGTGTCATATGTGGGGACTCATGTCCACGCACCAAATAAATACATAAATAAAATAAATGAAATGGATATCTGTGTGCAGGAGGACAACGATGGAGAAGGGGGACGACAGATTTGAGTCGTGGAGGTGGAAGATGATATTATGGGTTTCCGGTGGAAGGGTTGGCTTGTGCCGGGTTTTGATCTTATATGATGAAAGTTTCGTACCACAATCCTTTACAATAAAACTTAAATTAAAAAAATTCTTTAAATCATAATATTAGAGTTTAGATTACTTTAATTGTATCTTATGTAACCTTGAATTTAATGTTGTTTGAAAAGTGATCCTCAAATATTTGAATTAACTTTTAAGTTAAATTTTTAAACTTTCAAACATAACATTAAACTTTATGTTGAGTGTACTATATTTCACATTTTATATAATTTTAAATTCAATATTATTCAGTGTGCTGAGATATATGGCCCTTATATATTCTAATAATATATATTTTTATTTTGTTTAGTCATTTTCTTCTTCTTCTTTAGGATGTGGGGAACGGAAACAGAGGGTACAATACAAGAAATTAGCTGAGAAATAGGTTTAAGAATTGTTAGAGTTTTTTACAACAAGAGCAGTGAAGGACCTGTACTTCGGTGATGATATTATATTGTGTGCAAGTCAGTTTGACATTTCTCTTTGTTGTTTTTCTGTTTTCACGATGGCCGATGCGGCTCCCGATCTAAGTATACTGTTCCTAATTCTTTTTATACAGGGCTTTGATTCCCCACATGCTGTTCTTTGCAAGTACCTCTCGGTGATTATACTAAGGATACATTTCTAATGTAAACTACTTCATCCAATGGGATTTGTGAGTGAAAAATATATCCAGTTGCAGCATCTTATAATTAACTCAATGCACGTCCCGATGATTTGGCTTATTTTATTCACTCTTCTTCTTGTTCATTCTTTCTTCCTGTATTTTCAACTAAAGCAAAGGTCCCAAGGATCCCAAGTATTAAGCAAAAAGCTAGGCAAAAGAATAGAAGAGTACACGAATTAATCATCGGCACACCTATAAAAATATTAAGATTTATAGAGTTACAGTAATATTTTATTAACAAAATTAATGGAGACAAGAAATCTGTGTCTTCTAACTTTTACAAGCCTTTTATTACTTCTTGTTTATAAAATTTTGCAATATTATACTGAACATATAGATGTCTTAATTGTATAATCCGCTTTTGTTAAGACCAAGTCTTCAATAGATTTTCTTAAGCATAAGCACTTTTTCCAATTAAAAATGTATAGAATGATACACGTTATATATTGGTTTTTATAAAATGGAAAGATGAATTATTTGTAAGATGTATAATACTATAGTTATCATAGTATTTAAATTAATTATTTAAAAGAATTTTCCAAACAAATCCTTTACAAAGGACCACAATATTTTACAATTAAGACATCTAACTTACTATTATACCAAAGTTGCTTTGTATATTGTTAACATGAGGAACTGAATATTTAGTTAAAATAGCTTTATGGTACCATTTTAGTCCTCGTAAGTTAATATGTTGTTTAAATAATATCAATTATTCATATACCCAGTCACTATTTTTATTATACATGCAAGATTAAATTTGGTACAAATTATAGCAAACATAAGATGACCCATGTTTGTATGTAGATGTTTTTTGATTCTATACCAACCAAATGTCTTTTAGTTAGTTTGAATTGACGATCTAATTTAATACTCACTAGTTTTATATAAATCTTGTCATAATCTTTTGTGTATTAAAAAGAGCAAAAAATAGATTTTACGTATAACAATTTTAGAATACTAGATAAAATTCCTCATTATAAGAATTCATTTCTTAGCACTAAAATATTTTATTATAAATTTAAATTTTATAATCATTTAACACCCAAATCCAACGTCTTCAAGCTAGTAATCTTCCAAATATTTGACCTTTCAATCGGCACATCAGCGTCTGCCCACAATTGAATAGTGCAATAGTTATCCAACCTCTTGCATGTGATGGTGACGTTCCTTGTTTATATTTCAATCTTTCTCAAATGAAATTCTGTTTTATATGGAATTCTCATAAAAATTAAGCTTCACACAACCAATTACCAATCTTATTAAATGCCGTGTGGTTATTGTTGTAGATGTCAGAAGACCTAAATGTATAACTCAAATTCTAGTTAAAGAATTGAATGAATATTTTTTAATTTAGATTTTATTATAAGGAATTATATAATTTAGGTTGAATTTTGACCCGACATATAATAACTCTTTTTTTTTTTTCTACTTTCGAAGCAAACCTCCTATTTTTTCGTTGTGCAATAAAGCGTTCAACGATAATGTCAGTTTGGGAGACGTGTTTACGAGATTCTAACCGAAAAGGCACGTGTTTGTATGCCATGGAAGCATGTGTCCGTTTGGTTGGTTTCCTCCGCTTGTCAGAATAAAGAATTAGACCACAAACCTCAGAATCAGACTGAAAATCCGAAACCGAGCGCTTAATATTATTGCTCTGAAATTTCATGTGTGTCATGGGCCAAAAATTCTAACTCAAAAAATTAGTACTTAAATTCTTATAAATTTAATCCTTTCTATTTGTCTTAAATATTTTTTTTAAAGCATTTTTGTTACAAACATAAAAGCAGTTGAAACCATCATGTCAATAAATTTAAACCTTTTAGCTCAATAATCAAGTTTGTTATATTTAATATCAAACCAAATTTCATATCCGAAATTCGAACCGTAGACATGTGAAAGTCCCAAGTAGAATTCTGAAACACGTGGGCTCTGTAACAGTTTCACCCTGAAACATGACATGTGGCTCTAATTCGGCTTCATCCGATGTTAGCCCAGAAAGGCATGGGTTGGCCTTCATGCTAATTGCGACGGACTTGTGCGTAGATGATTACAATCCTAAAGAGATCTAATCGTGGGTAAGCATTTGGAGTTTAGATTATATGATATTTTATGAGAAAGGGAGTCCGGTGTACGGACGATTCGAGAAGGTGGAGATGACGGAAAGATTGACCATAAATCGAGGTCTTTGGATGGAAGGATAAAAAGGCATCAACATCTGTCAAGTGGGGGTGACGAAGTACGTCTCGGTTGGAGAAGAAACTTTTGGGATGGGGACCGCGAGGAATTACAAAACAAAGACCCGTTACACTTCCTTTTGTTTTGCGTAGCCACTTTGTTGTGCTTTTATTTTAAGGAAGTCTTTTCAACGACATGTGCAGGACTCGGAATTTACCTCTTATTAAGAAACTTTATAATCTTATTTTTTTTTTATAGAAGATTTTATTGTTTAATACTATTTTGTAATTCAAGTTCAATCCTTTGTCAGTAAATGATTAACTTATTTATAAAATGAAGTTAAAATATATAGAGAAAGATTACCTTTGATATCATGTAAAAAAATTATCTATAACTCAAAAATCAATTCAAGAATTAAAAATATTTATTTTATTTAAATTTTTTTTCTTTTAGTATAGAACTTTTGTCATGCAAACAAATCAATCTTTGAAGTTAAAGATTTTAATGTTTTGGCATGAATAGTAACAAGTTTTTGTTGGATAAGAGTGTAGTCATCTAAGCTTAGATTTAGGGATTATAAAAATCTTTCATGTGAACGTTATTTTAAAGTAATATTTTAATGTAAAAGTGCCACCAAATAATGACGTCTTTTTCGCTTTAATAGGAAAGTTAGATATCTTGGATATAAAGTTGCATCGAATGTATCTTGTTGTATAATTTTTTAATGTCATATACCATAAGCTTTTCGTACCAAATTGTTTATTTTTTCATACTTCATATAAAGTTTATTTAATCTCTTTATACCATTTTTATACATTTACCACTTTTAGAAAAATGGAAACAAGACATAAAATGAATTAAAGAACGAAAAATTGAGAATAAATTGATTTTGTGAACGGGGACGTGTCTTTATTTGGTAAGGAACGGTTGCTCAATTTAAAAAAAAAAATGTAGCTTTTTATTGTATTTTTTTTTTGCAATTATAATTTCCACAAGAACTTTTCTAAACATGGAAACCCGAGTGGAGTAAACAATCAAGTTGATATGTTTTTTCATTACTTATAATTAAAAAAAGGTTCTTTTATCATTTTGCAGATAAAATCAAATGGCAACAAGGGTTCTCAAGTGATTGAAATCTGCCAAAGTCTATTAAAATCAAGTGCCGAAGATCGGCCAATAGTCGGGCAACAAGAGTCAGCTCAACACTCACTCTCAACCCAAGACCAGCTTTCAGGCCCAACTAGGCTAGGCCCCATAGCCCAACCCCGTAACCCATGAAATACCCAACAACCCACCCATATGAAAAATTCAAGACTCCAAACCAATACCTAACACCCAACAACCCACCCGAGTAGAAAACCCACGACACCCCCAAAAACAAAACGCACGTCCGACACACAAAACCCACCCCAACACTCTCTAGAAAAACTATACTTTCGGCCCATCCAAATCCCAAATTTTGACCCCAATTCCTCCACAAATACTTCCCAGTCCGTTATCACCTAAAGAGCCTTCTTCCTATAAAGGAGAGTCAAAATCTGCTGCTTCTTCTTTGGAATATCAACAAGCGGCTGAATTTCATAAATTCACACATTGAACAAATTTTGTAAGGAAAGGCCTCTTGTGGACTTGTTTGAATGTGACGTGCTTTTTTCATGTTGTTTAACTCAGCGTGCTATCGTTGGGTTAATGGATCCACGTAGCATAATGATATATTTGTTTTTTGAAAAGGACCCTATCAAGCCTTGGTTGTGGGAGGTGAGGGTGTTTAGTAATTACTGTTTCCTTCTCATTCAATAGTCTCGAGAGTTGAACAAATGCAAACAATCAAATCAAGCTATGTTGTGGATCAAATTGCTAGGTATGCCTCTGTTATTTGATAACCCTCTATTTTTGGAAAGCATTGACAATTCTATAGGCAAATTTTTAAGAGCAAATGAAGCCACTTTGAACCTAAAAAACTCCATGTATTCAAAAATTTGTGTTGAGATGAACTTTACCAAACCATTGGTTCATAGAATACAACTTAGTGTAATGGAGGTGGGTTGCGCATGGCAAAAAATTACATATGATTTATCAATTGAGTTTTGCTCATTTTGTCACATATAAGAACATGATACGTAACTTTGTGGAAAAAAAAAGTGCAGTGTTGAAAAGAAAACAAGTTATCAAGGTTTGTGGAGACACCAAGGTATGACAGAATAATTAGTGCCAACATGGTGTCAAGTGAAAAGGTTAAATAGAACAATGAAGCTCATATGATCCTATGGTTGTTCACGAATGTTTTATACATAGACAAAGATGGAGACAGTGATTTATGATGAGTCTTTCTCTTATGATAATAATGTAAATCAATTGAAATATGTTGTTTAATTGGCGGATCAAGGCTTGCAAAGTGTAGATTTATGTTTCTTTGCCCATATTTGAGCATTTGTGAATCAAATTGTGAAAAAAACATGTTGGAGATGATTAGTATTTTTCAAAGTTATAAAATTAGAGATTGGATCAATTAAATTGATTGTGATGGTCATGTGAATCATTTGTCTCAAGTTGCAGCATTACATGATAAAAAGCAACAAGATATCATTGCTTGAAGGCAGAGACTAGGATAGATGATTGAGAAGAAATTTGTAGGTGTGTCTCGATTTATTGCAAGTGGCAACAAAGGAGAGGGCACTATATGATTTGTGAAAGATTCAATTCTAACCTTAGTGGACATGATGAACAATTATGATGTTTGGTAGGAAAAGCTAAGTTAGGTTTACAAACTCTAGGTGATGGCAAAAACTTGACCATTAACGATAGATTGATAATGATGAAGGTTAAAGATAATAGATTGGTGCATCTAAGTTTGGTCCATGATGGGAAATCATGACGAGTGGCAATAAAGACTTAAGATATTGAAGCTAGCTTGCACATAGGTTGAAATTGGGTCATGTATAATCCTATTTGAAGAGATGGCACACCTACACACAGAAGTCAGGTGTATAGTGCATGTTCCACATGTAGGGCAAGCTTCTATAAGGTTCATGTGTTTGATAAAAAAAAATTCCAAGGTCGTGCAAAAAACTTTGTGTGATTGGCTTGCTGATTGAGGGAGAACTATATGATGCTCCAACAAATGTTGCTTGAGGGGAGCATGTGATGTTCATATTTTGCACTAATTGTTCTAAGGCAAAAATTATTAAGATTGGGAGAACAACTAAGTCAAGTGGCAAAGTTGTAATATCTTATTAGTAAGGAATTCTTTGTATTTATAGAAACTAGAATTTCCTCCTATAAATATGTGAAGTATAGAATAACTTAATAGACAAATCATTTTAATGAGATAGCCACCTTGGGGGGTTGTTTGAGAAAGCCATTGAGGGTTTGGAAGTAGAGCTCCAAGGATTTCTGATTAATGTCTTATGGATTCTAGGTAACAAGAATATTTCATGAGATATTGTCCATTTTGCGAAATGGAAAGTAAAAGAAAGTTAATTAGAAGAGATCATGAGAGACATAAAATATCATTTGGATTTGAAACTCCTTATATATACTATATTTAGGTGTGTGTGTTTAAGTCATATGTGAATGATGATATGATCTAATGAATTTCACAACACATATTAGGGTGTAAAACATCTCCAACTATGCCAAATGGTTCTACAGGGAATGTTCAAGTTATTACTTCATAACTGGATGATTTGGCCAAGAAGCCATTCTGTCTCTGAGAAGATTAAGGAGCTACTTAAAAGGAAGAGTAGAGTGTGAGAGGCCTGTGGTACAATGGTTGGAGGTTTACAGAGGCGTCCCGAAAATTTGCAATTGGAACTCATTTTTTGTTGGGTGGAAAAATGGAAACTGCCTTTTGGCAAGCTAACATTAGTTTAAGGAGGCCTGATCATGGTGGACCAATGGTTTGTGTGACTGATGAGTTTTTGCTGCTTCTTTATGAGGGAAAAAGCGTGGGAAACGGGGGAGCCATTATTGAAAGCATGGAACAAGACAAAGGAAGGAGCCGCTGGTCCATATTGTTGAAATTTGACAACAAGTAGTTTCCAAGACCAACAACAAGAAATTTTACATGCCTAGGAGATATGTTAGCTTTCTTACAATATATCTCGAAGTCTGCATTCTTTTCGAGGATAAAAGGACAGTGTATCAACACCTTTCTATGTAGATTTGGCATTTATACTTTTACACTAAATCTGGATATACATTTAGCTTTATCAGCTGGGTATGCACGAGTGAAGTTACTAAATCAAAGATCAATTTGACCCAATCAAATTTTGTGGAGACTCTTATTTTGTGACACCATCATGAACTTCTTTCATCAGCTTTATAATCTCATAAAGTAGAAGCAAAGCATCTCTAGATCTGCCACGATGATTAAATCAACCGGTAATATAACGTATTCAAAGGAAAAGTCATGATGTTGCGGGACAGCGTTGCTGCCCTCTTTGTGTTGCAGTTTTGTTTAATTGAATTCTTACTCATTCAAAACAATATAATATTGTCATAAAAGAAGCCAATCAGGAGATGAACTACAACTGACTTTCTCTCCCATGATTGGCTCTTGCTGCATTTCAACAATGTTTTGTTGGTCGGGGCCGGCTTATCGGATTTGATTACTGATTCCCTCAATATATGCAGTGGAGCACAAACTCTTCGGCAAACGCACTGTAGACTCACAACACTCCACGCCTAAAAAGATTCACTAACTATGTTATTTTATTTCTTTCTTTTAATCATTAATTTAGGTAAACCTAAATAAGCACACTTTTAAAACGCTCCAAACAAAATTAACAATAGTATATTTGGTAAACAACTTCAAGATGCTCTTGGTCTGTGCTAGAGGTATCAGAAAGCCGGAAGATCCGCCAAATTTACAAAGAAGACAATAGCCTTTGGGCGTTCTGGCATAGTACAAGGCATGCAGCTGACAGCTTAATTGTTTTTCTTCCCAATCAACTGTCAAATTACCATGAAAGTTTTGAAACTTCTGTCCTAATTATTCAGAGTGGACCAGCCTAATCCGGAAGCTAATGCCCTTCTACGCCCGTCAAGGCTGAGGGTTTGGCATCTTCCCAAGTGGAATTGAAATAAAAATATAAGGTTACAAGACAAGGAGAAAGTTGGAAGACGAGGAACCCTTGCTGTAATATCGGGCCTCTTAAGGAAAGGGACAACAGGATATTCCTCAAGATACTCAAACTACATCCTATTTTTAATTGGGTATGAGATTCTCACAAGACTTGCACACAGTTCCAGGTTTCTTTTAAGGTGTACAGTTTTTTCCGGCTTATTTAAGTGCTTCCCTGCGTCTCAGGAATGAAGGCAAGCATTTATTTACTTATTTTTTCTGAGCCGGCATCTGAGGACCACTTGTTTATAAGTCAAACTAGTCCTGATTTAAACCAAGTTGAAAAAGATAGTTTCCCAATAGTACGGACCCATCTAACGTTCTACAGTCACAGAGCTTGCAGGATGATGTTTTCTGAGGGTTTAGATCTATCTATGATGTTTTACCATGATCTTTTCCTAAACACATTTTGATGATCTTATGTAGTTTGATTCAAAACATGTTAATTTTTTTAGGAACGTTAGCTGGACTTAAGGTTGTTCTTTAGTGGGTATCAGCATTCTTTTAATCCATTATTCAGCGAAAAAAAATGGGGAGGTGGAATATACCATATGCTTTCCTCGATCTTTTATTGAAAATGAGGGGAAATGATGGAAGCAAGATTTGACAAATCCGACGAGGAAAATCTTATGAAATTCAGTTTATAGACTAGGTAGAACTTCCAATATATATCCTAGATTAATTCCCAAGGGAAGCTTAATACTGTAACAAAACTTCCCTACCCTCCATTTGTTTGCTGAAGAAACAGACAGATATCAAAAGTGAGCTCCTTTATCGAGTCAAGCTCGTTGTCTTTAATGGAAATGTTTACGGCGTTTGCTTGCTTAACGGGATCATCTGGTGCAATTCCCTAAGAGCAGAGCCCTCCTGTTCCAAGTTCTAGATTGTTTCCTCTATAGGGCATAAGAAAAGTTCATATTTTCCATGCTTTGTACAATCGACCACGGCTGAGCAGAGTGTAATTCGACTCACTTCTGTGTATGAGACCAACTCATAAAGTGGACATATGCCATGATGGGATTCCGACTTTCCAATGGGTGACTAAAGCGGAAAGTGCCAGCAAAGTTTTTGCTCATTGACAGTTAGCCATGGCAATGAAGCATAACGGGTACGGATTTAGCTTTCTAAACATGTTATGATTAAACAATAAAAAGAAACACTCTGCTATCGTAAGGAATGACGCAATCTTATTGCAAAAAATTTATGGGATTAATAATGGAGGGTATCTTTCATTTACTTTCTTTTTTATTTTTAAAGTCTTTGTAGTGATTAACGTTGCGGCGACACTACGCATTTAGAAAAGTCGCACTTAAGAGTCACTTTTTGTTTTTGTTTTTGTTTTTTTTTTTCTTTAACCATTATTGTAATTCCAGACATGCTTAGCGAGGGGTGATTAACACACTTTACCAATAACGCATCTAGTAAGTGACACAAAGATATGTAGGAGCTTTTGGGGTTCATGAAAGCGTTGCAAGGCCATATCAGCATCCATTTACTGTTGCATGCAGATATATCCAGGAAGGTATTCTCGCCTGTGGTTGTCAACATGGTGGTGACTTGGTCGGCCAATCTTCAGATTCCTCGTGGTATTTTGTTCTTCAATGAAGTGAGATAAACCATGAGGTCTCATTGGTGATGATGACCTGATTAGGCATACCCACATGCGTCAAAAGACACGAGTTCCAGCTTTTTATGTGCATGATTAGGGACATCCACATGTGGATGCATGTATGCGAGTGTCTGGATGCATCTATATAAGGTGGGCTTCAGATCCAAAAGGAACCGTCAACGTTTGTCAGAGACATACCAAGTAACTTGGGGAGAAATGGTCGATAATATTGGTGCCGGTTCATCGAACGAGGACAATATCATCAAGGAACAAGAGAGGCTGTTGCCAATAGCCAACGTTGGCCGGATCATGAAGGAAATTTTGCCATCCAACGCAAAAATCTCGAAGGAAGCCAAGGAGACGATGCAAGAATGTGTGTCGGAGTTCATTAGCTTCGTCACCAGTGAGGCCTCCGAGAAGTGCAGGAAGGAAAGGCGCAAGACTGTGAACGGCGATGACGTCTGCTGGGCGCTGGAAACACTTGGTTTTGAAGACCACGCCGGGGCGATGAGAAGGTATTTGCATAGATATAGGGAACTCGAAGTAGATAGAACTAGTCAAGAAAAGGCTGGGAACACTGAAAGGGATGAATGAACATCTTTCATGTAAGAGTACCCACCAAGAACTATTCTCTGTGGCTCCGGCTCCAGGAAAATCATTGTGGTTGAAAGGAGTCATATGGCTCCAGCCCTAAACCCTTTTTGAGGTTCCTTTAGATTCATAAACAGTGTCCATGATTTGTATTTCCTGACCTTTATTTGCTTATGATCAGGAAGTTATGGGTCATTTTCCTTTTCCTAAGCTGCGTGATCTTGTTCCATGTATCTCAGATTTACGAAACTTAAAGTTCCTCTTTTAGCTGCACAGTTCAAGTGACGATTCGTAGGATGCAATTCCCAGAAAACCCCTCGATTTTCTAGCTTAATCTTGATTTCCTTAGAGTAAGGGATTTGCTTTTTTGTTGATCAGATTTCATCACCAGGAAAAAAGAATACACAGTAGCTCCAAAAAATAGCGTCTTTAATCTTCAACGCACAGCCAAACAAGCTCCACCACTGTTAGAGTGTTTAAAAACTTGAACATGAAATAGGCCTCGCATAGAACCTGACAGGTCTGTTGAAGATGAAGGTTAACTACTGGAAACAAGAATTTGATCTCCAAATATAGCACTTAATCAAGTACATTCGCGCAATCTAATAGCGAGCACCCGTTGGTCCTAGACTGAGAAAACACCGAACGAAAACAGTAATCTTTGTTGGAAGATTAAAATATCAAGTCTCACATTGGGTAAGGCGACAGGAGAGCCTGGCCTTATAAGCTTCCGTTAACAATCCACTATTGCACAGTTCTGTGTTTTAGTTGGGCCCTTTTAATTTCTAATATGGTATCGGAGCCGGCCTTGTGTCCTGCCTACCTTGGTGTGGTCCCTCTAGACTGGTCTCACCTCTCACCGCGCCTAACGTGAGACTGCGGGGGAGTGTTGGAGGATTAAAATATCCAGTCCCACATTGGGTAAGGTGACAAGAGAGCCTGACCTTATAAGCTTCCGCTAGCAACCCACTATTGCACAGTTCTGTATTTTAGTTGGGCCCTTCAATTTCTAATAATCTTGGAAGCTTCATGCTTTGGAAGCTCCTCATGTTCTTTGGCATCCGCATCTCCTTTTGATGTGAATGCCTTCCTGTTTCCTGCCTGAAAGTACCTGTTTTTGTATCCAATATCTCTTTTTTAGCCTCTCTTCAACACCCTACCTTGTAATCTCTGGTTCAATTCAGTGAGAAACCTTACAGTCTTTGGAGCTAGGTTTATTTCTGTTTTCACAATGGGAATATCAACAAGTGCCTAATATTTTGATTCTTGATCGAAAGAATTAATGTTGATGATGAAGCTTTAATCTTCCCAGTTCCCCCATAAGAAGACGGGGGGCTAAACGTTAACAAATCACCATCGTGAATAGAGGAATTTGCTTAGACTTTGTCTTTTATGTAAAGGATTGTCCTCCATTACTTTCATAAGTAGTTTGTATCATTTACCAATTCCCATGATTCCCTAATCGAGTCAATTCTCTGATTATGAGACAGGACTTGGCTCAAGGCTCTCCGCCCACATAGAACATGCTGTCGGGAAATCAATGTCTAGGGTTATTCATGTATATGTGGAAGTTCGATGGAGGTTAAAAGTAATTCTCAGGTTAGTGATTTAAGTATCCGAACCCCAACACTAAATGTCAAATGGAAACCTAAGAAAATCCGGGGGTTGTTGACGTCCATTGAATCGGGCCATCTCCCGGAACATGTAGGACAAATAGATAGAGAGAGTACAAGAGTTAGGTCTTCAGGTAATAGCCAGTACTTCATTCGTTTTTTTTTTCTTCAGATTTTGTACACCTTGCTTAGTTTTTCTGTTGGCCAAACCTGGGATTAGATTGAGTTAGTTTATAGGTTAGAACGTAGAGAGCCATTTGTCAAATATAGAGGTTGTCACCAAAATAAAAATGTCTCCCCGCCATCGATCAGCTTGTCACATGGCGCTTGGAACTTCTGGGAATTTCCCTGTGACATGTAGCGGTTAGGACTTCACAGTGATTAGCACCTAATGGGGCGTAGAACTGTAATCGTAGACATAGATTTGAGGCCGTGACAATGCCACTGCAGTAGTGCGCTATGCATGGAATGAGCTGCTGTTTATGTTAGTTTGATATTTTCTGAGTCATTTATCAACTAACAAGTATGTTCTGACCATAGTTGGTTTTTCCAATATTTCAAATTTAGGATAATAAACTCAGTCAACAGTAACGATGCGAAATAATGAGAATTCTACCGTTTGATTTCGAAAACTTCCCAGGCACTTGGCGCCCAAGAGTTGTCATGAATCTCTTTATGATTCCTGCAAAACAAAGTTTCTAATTCCATGATACGTAGAGGTGTATTTTGTGGCTGAATCAAATGACATAGAGTTGGATACACAATGTACATCCATAGGAGTATGAGTAATGATTTGTGCTTGCTACTTCTTTTTTTTTTTTTAGTGTATTTATACTATCATTAGCTGTTGAGGATTGTTTTCAAAAGATAAGATTATTGGGTCTTGTTTAAATGTGAGTTTATCTCCCCAACTCTTGATGTAGTTTTTGGCCTACACTTTGAAGTTTCTTGATAGAGTATTAGAGTCCAGAATGAGATTAACCTTTAAGTCTTTCCATCTTGAACTTTCTTGGTGTGTAGGGAGTGTTGAGAATTATTGTTCTATATTGGAAAGATAGGATCTTTAAGTATTTGTTAAATGTAAATTTGCCTTTCTAACTTATGAGTTAGTTTTTGAGTGACTTTGGGTTTCTTAAAACTATCATTGTATGTGGGGGGACTGATGAGATATTGGGTGCATAGAGTTTTGGATCATGTACATGTTTTGTACTAAGGGTTCGGGTAACCATGTACTAGAAGAACTTTTGCACCGTGTCAAGAAAAGAAGGAAAAACAAGAAAATATAATTACTTTTAGATGAACAATTAGCAAATAAAGATTAACAAAGTTCAATCTAAGGCATTCCCGTTATAGAAAGAAGAAATGATTGGAGGAAGATGTTGGATAGTATCGAATACAAGATGACTTGTGGCCCTATATACTCATTCATGAGTTTCAAGTTTACCTTATTATAAAGAAACTAAAAGTTTTCAAAGTTATTTCATAGCTCCAGCTTTAGGAAACTCTCAAAGGTCTTAAGCATGATAAATCAAACTTATATCATTCACTATTATTTCCACATTCAGTTCTTCCCTATGACATTTGCTTGTCATTGTTTTATTTTAATAATTGGCGTTTCTCCCAAGTAAAAATTACTCATAATCAAAATTAATTATCATGTGCAAAATAAAGAGTGGAGAGAAATCTAGGAATGTTGCTAAAGTACTTTTACAATCAGTAAAAACTATTATCCTACAGGATTGATGCTAAATGCAGCATGTGGAAGGTATAGATAACAGATTCCCACCAATTATCAAATACATTGATCTTTGAAAGCTACATAACATAAACATCCTCCTACACTTCTTTTCTACGATTGAAATTGCGAAGGTTTTCTAATCACATAACAAAAGCAAATAAAAGAGAATAAGTCCAAACCAACCAAAATGTCTAGACCTCGTATGTCATCCCTACCTTGAGAAGTCGCTTGCGAGGAATCATGAATACTTCATCCGCCTGCCTCAAACACCTTTTCAGCCAATTATAACCGTAATTTATAGCTAGTTTCTTCAAGCACGAAGACCCTGTTGAAGCCATCACCTCATTTTCACCCATTAGATGAACAATATCCCCACATTTTAGTGCATCATCTACCATTCTCACCTCCCTTTGTATGATTTCTTCGGTAGTCCTTGTGATTTCGTTGTCATCGGACCCATTACACAAAGATCTGGTCTCTGACAACCTAGACATGAGCACATCTCTTTGTATGAACTCCTTCAACTGATTCACAAATATCTCCTTGAAAGACGTCCACTGAGTTCTTACATCCCTATAACCATATCTTACAATACATCGAAAAATGCCAAGCTCATGAGGTTCTATTCGTTCAAACAAAAACCGATCTTCTGCAGGTACTATGTTGATGGGTAGTGACTTGATTGAGACGAAGACAAGAATCGAGTGCAAAGTTGGGACATTGGCAACATAATGGGTGAATATTGGGGAGATGCCGTGGACAAGCTCAGTGTGAAACAGCGCAAGACCGGGGACGCGTTGGATGCTAGGATCAGAGGCTATCTCAACCAACTTCTGAGTAGAAACCTTGTTATCTAGCTCGTACTTGTACTTCTTGTTGTAGCCGTAATTCCATAAAACCATTATAGTCACCAGAGCGAAGGCGAATAACAACGGAAGGTACCCTCCATCAATAAATTTGTAGAGTACGGAGCTCAAAAATAGGAGTTCGAAGAGCCCAATAGTTAGGGCATAGGTGATGATCAAATAGATGCTTGTCTTCCATATCATGATCATGACAAGGACAAGAAAAGTTGATGTGATTGTAAATACAAATGCCACTGCGATTCCTGTTGAAGAATATTGAGAGAAAATAATTAACATTTCAACATATAGGAAGTGTCAATATTCAATCTAGTAGAACTCAAAAGAATGTGGATAGGAATAACGAACTACACACATTAATTGACTACTTTTTCTTCATTTTAGGGTGATTTGTTGCTTTGATGGCCTTTTTGTTAGAGTCAATCATGGTTCAAACAAGATCAAATTCAAATAGTAGTTTAGAGCATCTTCAATCCCTTAAATTAGATAAAGAAGATTTAGTGTTAGTTAATAAACCAAAATTTGATGTCCTACTTCAAAAAGAAAAAGAAAGAAAGAAAGAATGATCTATATTAAGTTTCAAGAAGTCACCGTATGCATTGCCGATCTTCAATGTATTTTTGAAGCAAAGAGTGACAAACACACAAGCTATCATTAGAAGGTTGTTGATCTCCGGTATATAAACTTGACCTCTGTATTTAGAGGATGTATGAACCACCTTGACCCGTGGGAAACACCCGAGTGCTAAAGACTGCTGAATGACTGAGAAGGAAGCTGAGATTAGTGACTGACTAGCGATGATGGCTGCCAGTACAGCCACAACAAACATTGGCCAATACACGGGTTCTGCATATATAAAGGAAGATCAGATGAATAGAAATGAAAGGCTAGATCAACGGCAAAGGAGGCCATGTTAAGGTCCAGTAAACGTACTTGGAACTGCACTATAGAAAGCATTGCTAACACTGTCACTGTGCTTCCGGAGATAGGAAGCTTGACCCATGTACTGAAGTACAATGGAGGGAAAAACCACAGTGCATGAGCTTATCCGAATTGAGAGAACGCTGAAGTGACCAAGATCGGCAAACAGGGCTTCAGAACCTGATATTGTTTGATTATCATTCAATCATTAGTACATTATTAAAGGAAAAGTTTCTCAAGTAAGCCAAGCCAAACCTGCATCTTGTTCTCTAAAGGACAGCTAGGCATAACGAATGTTGTATTGTATAGCAACCAAAAAGAACTATTTCTCTTGAAGCTTCAAACTAAAGAATTTAACGAAGTAAGGACTATCTATTAGTGCAACAGAAAAGGTTCACCAATTCATTCCATTTCCATTTTGTCTCTGCCATTCAAGTAATCAAAGAAAGGGAACTGTGTTGGAAAATTATTTGACGTACCTGTCAGGCATAGGATGACGCCTCCAAGCGAAATCCAGGCCGCCTTCTTATTCCTAATGAAGTAATCAACAATGTACATTGGATTGATTGCCTTGATAACCGAGGGATCATACCTCACAAAGTTGTACAAGCCAATGATTGCAATGAAAAGGAACCAAATTGTAAGTATTGGGGCAAAACTATAGCCAATTTTATCTGTCCCAAACCTCTGAACTTGGAACAAAGCTATCAAGATGACCACAGAAACCCACATGATCGTATTATCAGTTAGAGAAGAAGCAGCTTCCTTAATTCCCCCCACTGCCGACAATACTGCACCCAGGACATTACGATGTATAAGCGCTACTTAGAATTCTACATAAAAGAGACCATGGTTAAATCATAGCTTGATATGCATGCCTACTTAATCAACTAAAAGAAATAATAAGAGATGTCAATCTGCTTCACCTGATATGCATGGGGTGAGGATTCCATCTCCAAGCACCATGGAGGTGCCAAGCATGGTCAAGAACAAGAGAAGGTATTTTGTAAACCGGTTATTCTCAAGCACGGACTTGACAAATGATGCCCTCTTGAGCCGTCTGTCTGGCACTTGTAGTCGATAGTTGGACACTTCTCTGTCTTCAGCCTGCTGGTTGGGCCTCAAACTGACCTTGGCGTAGCGGCATATCAGAGAATAGACGGCAAATGTTCCTCCTACAGCAAGAGTTGGGAATATGAATATTATTAATAAACAAGACTACAAAACAAGCCTTCAGTAACTGATTCACGGAGAACACCGCTATTAACAATCACAATCTAACTTCGATAATTTGACAAATAGAAATCAGTAAGCATGAGAGAAGATTACCTTCACCATTGTCGTTGGCTGCCAGAACTACGAAAACGTACTTGAACAGAGTAATCAACAAAAGCGCGTAAAAGATAAGAGACAGCACCCCAAGTATGTCATCGTTGTGCTTGATTCCGTCAGGGAAAACCCCAGGTAACACATACAAAGGTGATGTTCCCAGATCTCCATATACAACTCCGATACACTGGCATGCTAGTTTTATGACGGTTCCCCAGTCCCCGTCCTGAAGGCAGACACCATAGATAAAGATTGGAAAACCAAGAAAAAGTACAGAGATAGAAATGAAATAATAAAAGATCCGATAAAACAATAAAAGAACGTAGGATCTCTCATTTTTCTGATATACGAAAGGAGGGATTACCAGAGGACTTCTTGGGCTTCCATTTGAGGTGAACCTACTGGCCTCCATATCGAAGGAATCAAACTTCTTCCGAGAAAGCTTCGGACTTTTGAGTCCATGGTCAGTGCCATGCTGATGAACTTGCTGTTCTTCTTCTTCTTCTGGGTGATTTTCATGCTGTGTCTCTTCTTCTTTGATTTCACCACCGTTCATTGCTCTCAAATCCATCCTAACTCACAAAATGCTTCCGGCTTTCGAAGTCTCACGTTCACGATGTACCCACCATCTCTATTTCAGTTACGAAGTGGTTAGGATTGCTGGCCTGGAACACCTTCAATTCACATAGGAATATTCGGTGACGCGTAAATTACATCGAACTGGGAGGGACGCTTTGTTTCCCGATTTATAATGCCATTTGAATTTTCACTCTTTGTAACTTCTGATCAGACATTGAGAGACTAAAAGCCGTAACTTACAGGAAGATTAAGGATTTGACGTCGTTTAGAAAGCTAGTTCAGTAAAGAGTACATGATTCTAACAACCATGAGATCTGAAGTTCGAAATATAATATTAAAAAAAATTAATTTGATCAAATGGGTAAAGTCTTGATTAATAAATCTATCTCAATCAAATCCCGGATTAAAATCCTCATTAATTGCAAAATTTATGTCAATCAGATCGGAATTTGAAATCCTATTTAACTACAAAATGTATGTCAACCAAATCCCGGGTTAAATTTATGATTAATTACAAAATCTATATCAACAAATCCTGAGTTGTGCCACGTCACATTTTTTAAAATCTTGATTAACTGTAAAATTTATGTCAATCAAATCCGGAGTTAAAACCCTATTTTAACTGCAAAATCTATGTCAACTAAATTCGGAGTTGGTGTTACATCGGCATCCATGCAACCAGTTACAGTATATATATATAAATGATTGTAAAAGTACATAAAAAAAATTCAGTTGAAAGCCAACAATATTAAAGGTTTGGCTTAAAAGAAAAAAAAAATTGGAACTTGGTTTCAGTTGATGTGGAAATTGATGCGGCACTGATCTCAGATCTGGTTAGAGATTGTATATTTTCATATTAAATAAGAAAAAAGAATTTATGGTAGCCATTTGGTTGTGTACAATAACGCATGTAAAACAATATGACATTCTTAGTATTATTGGATATTATTATCATTATTTTCACAAAGGGAACACTGTTGTCATGATGGATACATGTCATGTGCACCAAACTAAAAGCCAGAAATCATGAAGTTCAATTCAAAAACTAATAAGAATACAAGTTAAAAACCAAATAAAATGAAAGATAAAAAGAGATTAAATATAGTTATTGGATTGTTTTACGTTTGGGTTTGTTTGTTAGATAAAATTTTTGTTGTTGAGGTTGTTTTACATCAGGTTATCTTATTAGGTAAAATTTTATTCCTGATATGGAGTTTGTTATTTCATCTAAGTTTTTTTTTACCTTCTTCTTTGCACATGCTCATACTAATCATCGAAATATCCAAACTATTTTGATGTTCAGAAAGTAGCCCTCCAGCGAACTCAAGAACAAGGGATTCGGCTTTTTGGGAGCTTTAGATGCATTTTAATATGTCCTCTGGGCGGTTATAGTTAACATGTGCTCTAAGGATGTTTTTTAGAATGTATCTGCTGCATTGAGACCATAATACAATGGATTTGAATCTCATTTTGAGCTTTTGACCTAAGTTTAGTTCTCCCTAATTGCATTAAATAAGGGATTTAATGTATAAATCGGAGCATTTATTTGACAACAATACCCTCGTCAAAATTTCTTACTTATTATTCATATAAAATCATGAAGTATAAAGGATATACAATGCAAAATTATTTTTTTGGATCTAAACCCTAATACACCTTTGAATTTTTTTTTTTTTAAATAACTACCTAAGTACTGCAAAAGAAAAATTACATCACTTTCATCTGCCCATACATCTAAAATTGGAAAAAACCTTATTTGTCGATAAACAAGATAAACCATTACAAGAACAATGGGAGAAATTGATCCCAGATTGATGAACCAAAACAGATACAAAACCATCCTATATATCTACAAAAATACAACTTAAAAGCAACAAACGTTTTTTGCACACTCTGTCCGAGGACGGTGGTCGACGCCAGCCATCCCCACCATCCTCTGTGTTGATCTGCGCGGTCAGGTTTTCACCAAAAAAAGGGGCTGAAGACAGTCCCTCTGTGGACGTTGAAAGTATATGGCTATGAGTCATAGAATACTGCTGTTTGGGAGTTAGCTCTTGCATTTGGCTTGTACTTATTGAATGCGGAATAATTTATTCTTTCTGAACATCTCTATTCATGCGTTTTGGTGCTCCTTGTTGTATGGTTAATGCTTGTTACTTTGCGATGCATGATAGATGTACCTGAATAGGTTTGTTCGTCCTCGTTTTACGGCTTCTGCCTTCCATGTGGCCCTTGCGTTGTGGTTGTCAGCGCGCTTGCTCTTTATGTCGCTATTTATGTCCATGTTTTCTGACTTCCGCTCAAAATATTTTTCTTCTGTGTTCTACGTGAG
The DNA here is from genome assembly GCA_028551475.1 of Casuarina equisetifolia. Classification (NCBI taxonomy): domain Eukaryota; kingdom Viridiplantae; phylum Streptophyta; class Magnoliopsida; order Fagales; family Casuarinaceae; genus Casuarina; species Casuarina equisetifolia. The sequence goes on from CM052362.1 coordinate 17,286,778, forward strand.
CTTCTTCCTTTTTAGCATCGCGATCCTGTGGTTCTCTTTTAGAGAGGCAAAAATTTACCCACTTTTGCATTTTTATGTTTTGATTGCAGTCCCATCCCGATGTTAAGAAGGATTCGCAAGTTAGTGAGAAGCGCTGGTGCCTTCAGTTTTCACTCGTAGTGAGTAATCAATCCTTAATGATCTTTATGTTTGCTTTTTTACGAGTGGAGTAACTTTTGTATTCATTTTTATTGTATCTTTCCAAATTGCGTATGCTTTCAAAGGCCGCGTGAAGTTTTTGACTTGCTTCCAAGTTGAAAACTACTGATGGGTTGTCAACAAAGTCTTGTTTTGTGAATCAAGTGCGGAAAGGTATGCTCAATTCTGTTTTATTGGATTATAGAAAGTATCGGAAAATCATTGACTGTGATTGTTCTTCAATTAAATGGATTTGTCTTGACGGTTGCTTCTACACTGAATTACTGCGAAATGCATACTCCTGATCACTATGTAGTTGATCGTAATGGATTAGACTGTCTCTGCCAATTCCTTTTCACCGTTGGATAGTGTATTTTACTTTTAATAAACAAGGTTAAAGTCTATCCCTTTTGAGAATAGGATTGAAAAAGTGTTTCAAGCTTACACAAAAAAGACATTGCATATTTCACGTGCATCTATTGAAAAACTATTATTGAACCATATTTTCCAATATTTTCACGGTACACAAATAAAATTTAGTTTTTGAAATATTTATCAAATCGAAACATTATTAAACACAACTAAATTCCTCCTACCAATGAGAAAAAAAAAAAAATTGGATGAAGAGCACCCAACGGGTCCCACGCTTAAAGCCCTATTGGAAACCATAATGAAGAAACTACTGGTTGTGGAAGACTCCCATGGCGTGGTGTATTCACAATTGCTATTCTTAATGTTTTACAAGTTTTACTGCTATTTGTATCTTTGTATGAATGAAAAGGAGAGATGAGGATGTCTAATGACTTACGGCCCAAAAAGAGTAAGGAATGAAAATAATGGCTCACAACACAACATTTTACAACAAAAACGTCTAGAGATGTGAAAAAGTTGCATTCCTTGATCTAGACGTCCACTGGAGGTTCACTTTCAAAACATCAATTTGAGTTTCAATATTTGATGCCAATGCAACCGTCGTTATAAAAGCTTCTCTTATAAACACTAAATTAAGCTTGCTACGAGTAGTGGTGTGCAGGTTAAGCAAGAAATACAGAGTGGCATAAACAATAAGACAAGGAGTCAGGTTTCTCTTCTCCGAAACTAGCATGTTATTGTGTAACTCCATATCAATGCAGCATTTATTAACCCTCTATTTATGAGGGAGGCGTGTTGACATGGTTTTCTAAGGGATAGTGAGTTTGAAAGTAATGGAAGGTGGAGATGGCATGCCAGTGGAAAGGTTAGGGGAGGCGAATCTCGTTGAAGAAGAAGAAGAGCAGAAGGTTCAAGGGCATTCTGTTGACCATGGGCTCAAAAGCCAGGTGCTTTCTTCGAAGAAGATTGATTCCTTCTATTTAGAGGCTGGTACGTTTAGCTTGAATGAAGGCCCTGGTCATTATCAGGTAAACTCTTATTTTGTATAAGAAACGGGAAGATCCGCCATTGCTTACTGTGTTTGCTGTTTTCCTCCTTTTTCTTTATGAGTGCATTTGGGGTTTCCAATATCTTACTCAAGCGTCTGGCTTCAGGGCGGAGACTGGGGAACCATCATCAAGCTAGCATGGCAGAGTATCGGAGTTGTATACGGTGATTTGGGAACGTCACCTTTGTATGCTTTTCCAGGCATTTTCCCAAATGGGTTTGAGCACAATGATGACATACTTGGGGTGCTGTCTCTTATCTTTTATTCTCTCACGTTGGTTTCCTTGATCAAATATGTTTTCATAGTTCTGGCAGCCAACGACAACGGTGAAGGTAATCTTCTCTGTTATGCTTAACCATCTTTTGTTCGTGGAATTGTTCAAGTTCTTTGGCTCTCATTGTCATTTCGATTTCCGTGCTTACAAGAAAAAAGTCGAGCAACAAATTCTCATTGAACCATTCATACGGTGGATATTTGGTAAGCATTTGTGTGGATATTGTTGTAGGAGGAACTTTTGCTCTGTATTCTCTCATATGCCGCTACGCGAAGGTCAGCATGAACCCCAACCAGCAGATCGAAGACAAAGAAGTGTTGAACTTTGGGCTAGAAATGCCAAACCGACGGCTCAAGAGGGCATCCTTTGTCAAGTCCATTCTTGAGAACAACCATACACTAAAATACTTCATGTTGTTCATGACCATGCTTGGCACCGCCATGGTGCTTGGAGACGGAATCCTCACACCATGCATATCAGGTACAGCAGAGTAAAGTCTCCAGTTATTTATTTTAGTTAATAAAAAAAGGCATGCAAACGGAATATTGCGTGTCCACACACTACTCGTATCCAGAATTCTAATTAACAAATCTACAATATGGTGTCCAGGTTGCAGTACTGTCGGCAGTTGGGGGGATTCAGGAAGCTGCTACTTCTCTTACCGATAATATGATCATGTGGATTTCCGTGGTCATCTTGATAGTTTTGTTCCAAATTCAGAGGTTTGGGACTGATAAAATTGGCTATGGTTTTGCTCCGGCACTTACAATGTGGTTCCTTTTCATTGGATGCATTGGCTTGTACAACTTTGTTGCGTATGATCCGGGTGTTATCAAGGCACTCAACCCAATGTACCTTGTTGAATATTTCAAAAGGAATAAGGAGAACGCCTGGATTTCTCTTGGAGGCGTAATACTCTGCCTAACAGGTGTGTAAGAATAATTTTCCGACATTGTTCCCATCTTTTAATCATTTGAACGCATAGAGACAATCAAATATAGAAAAGGACCTTTTCTGTTGTGCCATTACTTGTTACTAAATGCTGATAAAAAATTTCAGGTTCTGCAGCCTTGTTTGCTGATCTTGGTCACTTCAACATACGCTCAATTCAGATAAGTTCATGTGCTGTAGTCTTTCCCTCCGTTGGTCTTGCCTTCTTTGGTCAAGCTTCATATCTCCGGACGTACAATCAGGATTCTAGCAATGCAGTCTATAAATCAGTTCCAAGTACGTTTACTGGTTCTCAACATCGCCTCCCTTGTAGCAGATCTTGCATTTTACTTGTTTTGATCAGATCTTCCATTATGTATACAGAACCGGTGTATTGGCCGATGTTTGTAGTGGATGTAATGGCGGCCATCATTGCTAGTCAATCGTTAATCTCAGCTTCCTTCTCCATCGTCCAGCAGTCCTTAGCGCTTGGGTGTTTCCCACGGGTTAAGGTAGTTCACACATCCTCTAAATACAAAGGACAGGTTTATGTACCCGAGGTCAACACAATTCTCATGTTGGCTTGTGTGGGTGTCACTCTTGGCTTCAAAACCACATTGCAGATCAGCAACGCTTATGGTAAGTACTAGAAACAGAACGCAGAAGCACAACTTTAGGTTTGTTGGTCCAGTGTTCCTTTGCCTTTTTTTTTTTTTTTTTTCAATCCCTCTAATTTCAGAAATTGAGGGTTGTCTTGTCTAGACCATTATTCAATTTTCATCTTATTATGAAATGTGATTACCTATAATCAAACGCCATCAGATAGCCCGAAAATGAATAAAGGCAGTCAATCAATGTCGTAACATAGTTTTCACTCTACAGTGTTCACGTTGTGTTCCTTGGTTGTCCTAAATCCATTACTTGTTATAGTTATCTGGCTGATTTTTGCTCTCTTGTTGTTTGACAGGAATTGCGGTGGCTTTTGTTTTTTCAATCACGTCTTCATTTCTTGTCCTTGTAATGATCATTATATGGAAGACAAGCATCTACTTAGTCATCATTTATGCCCTAACTATCTGGCTTTGGGAGCTCGTACTTTTAAGCTCAGTGCTCTACAAATTTACTGATGGAGGGTACCTTCCTTTGTTATTCGCCTTGATTCTTGTGAGCGTAATGTTTATATGGAACTACGGTTACCGCAAGAAGTACATGTACGAGTTAGCTAACAAAGTATCTACTGAGAAATTAGTTGAGCTAACCTCTGATCCTAGCATCCATCGGGTCCCCGGTCTTGCTTTATTTTACTCTGAGCTTGTCCAAGGCATCTCCCCAGTATTCAACCATTATGTTGCTAAAGTCCCAGCCTTGCACTCAGTTTTTGTCTTCGTCTCAGTCAAGTCACTGCCCATCGGCAAAGTCCCTCGAGAAGAGCAGCTTTTGCTTCAACGAGTAAAGCCTCATAATCTAGGTATTTTCCAATGTATCGTGAGGTATGGTTATAAAGATGGAAGAACAGAGTGGGAGTGTTTTGAGGAGATGTTGGTGAACCAGTTGAAGGAGTTCATACGAAAAGATGTGCTCGTGTCTAGGGTGCCAGCCACAAGAGCTCTGTCAAATGGGTCAGATGATAACGAAGATGCACAGATAATCGAAGAAACTTTGCAAAGAGAGGTGGGAATAGTGGATGATGCATTAAAATTTCAAGATGTTGTTTATATAATGGGTGAAACTGAAGTGATGGCTTCGGAGGGATCGAATCTTATAAAGAAAATAGCCATAAAGTACTGCTATAATTGGTTGAGAAGATGTGTGAGGCAGGCAGATGAAGTTTTCATGATTCGTCGTAAGCAGCTTATCAAGGTTGGGATGACTTATGAGATCTAGAGATTCTGGAAAATTTGGTGTCATTTTCTTTTGCTTGTTTTGTTATGGAACTAGCAACCTTTTCGATTAGAATCACAGAGAAATTTATGGGCATGAATGTCATGATATTGCTGCTAGTATATTCATAATACGTAGTTTCTTGGACATCAATACATTTGGTTATTAATGTGTTCAATATCGTATCGGACCACGCATACGACGTATAATGATTTGTGATCGAAACCCCATCACTTGCCATCAAACGCCATCACATGCCATCAAACGCCATCACGTATGGAGCATGCAAGAGGCATTTTCTTCCATGCATTTTCCAAAACGGGGTGGCTTTAATTCACTTCTCATAACATATTCCCATCGTCGCTTGGAGGTTTTCCTTCGGGAGCAAACTAGTACTCCTAACGGTGAGCATATCGACTTATGCTAAGGGTAGTGATATAACATGTGTTTGCGTCATTCTACTCACGAAACTGGATAAAAATTGGTTTGTTGATAAACAAGATAAACCATTACAAGAACAATGGAAGAAATTGATCCCAGATTGATGAATCAAAACAGATACAAAGCCATGCTATATATCTACAGAATACAGCGTGAAAGCAACAAACGGGTTCTGCACACTCTGTCCAAGGACGGTGGTCGACATAGGCCATCTCCACCGTCCTCTGTGTTGATCTGCGTGGTCGGGCTTTCACCAGAAAAGGGGCTGAAGGCACTGTCCCTCTTATTGGGTTTGGATTATGGGATGAAGGAGGAACGGAAATATGGAAGAAAATTGGAAAAATGAGGAGGTAAGATTGGTTGGAGCAAATGGTCGAACACTTAGTGGATAGAAAAACTGAACACTGAGAAGTTACTTTCAAGGAAAACGAAATCCTTTCAAATTCACAACCAAGTGCACAATGATACACAACAGTAAAGTCTCAAGAGAGATGCAATCTCTTGAATTTTCAAACCTAACGTTACTCTTACAATAACACTCAAGAAGAAAACTTAGAACTTGAACGATGTTAGATATGATTCAAGCCACTAAGTTAACCCAACACCTCTGTGATCTTTGAAAGCATATGGCAAGCCAGCAAGCAACCCTGCAGAGGCCTGACTACCCAACGTGGCAGCCAAGAACTCAAGACGACTACCCAACAATCATAAACAACAATCATAAAGCTATTGTGTTGATATTATCATAAAGCTATTATCATATTTGATATTGTGTTGCCCTTTTTTCTTTTTCTTTTTTCTATTTCTACAACAATCATAAAGCTAGGAAGTTTAGTCGGAGAGTTTGGTAGTTTTGGTTTTCATTTATTTTAACAAGGAATAAAGAGAAAGGTCTTACATGAGTGGAAGTGCATAAAAAAAATATATTTTTGACTTATCTATTTGTCTCGATTCTTTGAATTTCACAACATTACTATATTTTGCTTATGGTTTTCTTTGAATTTCATGGAGGGAGCATCAAATCCACGATGGAAGCAAATTTTCTGGTCCTCATATGCTTAATGTGATCACGTTCGAGTGTATTTTAACCATAAATGGAAGTTCTTTGATTATGGAACAGTGCTTATCTGGAACTAACCTTTCCTCGCCTCCATCCTGCGTGTTCGAGTTTTTTAGTTCCTCTTATTTGTGTGCGTACCTAGCATATGATTGGCCTCCTGCAAGGTATACCATTCCAATCGAAAGACCAAAACTTAATATGCCTTAAGATTTTCTTTATTTTTCATTTTTTATATTATATTTTGAAGTTTAGAATGAGAGAGTTAAACTCTTATCTGTTTTGAGAATAGGATTAAAAAAAGTGTTTCAGGTTTACACCAAAAAGACCTTGCATATTTCAGATGCATCTATTAGAAAACGTCTAGAGATATGAAAAAGCTGTATTCTCTGATTTGGACGTCCGTTGGAGGTTTACCTTCAAAACATTAAATTGAGTTTGAATATTTGATGTCAAAGCATACATCAATACCGAATTCTCTTGTTATAAACAATAAATTAAACTTAGCATTGCAAATAGTGGTATACGGGTCAAGCAAGAAATCCAAAGTTGCATGGCGAATAAGACAAAGAGTCTGGTTCCTTAGTCCGAATCTGGGATGTTAGTGTTGAACTTCATATCATGCGAACATTTATTAATCTTCTATTTATGAAGGAGGCCTTTCTGGCCTGCCAATCTAACTTTATTAAACAGGGCTAAGTTGGTGGATTTTCAAAGTCGTAGTGTGTTTGAGAATAATGGAAGGTGGAGGTGCCATGGCAGTGGAAAGGTCAAGGGAAGAGAATCTCGTAGAAGAAGAAGAGCAGGCGGTTCATGGGCATTCCGTTAACCATGGGCTCAAAAGCCAGATGCTTTCTTGGAAGAAGATTGATTCCTTCTATTTGGAGGCCGGTAGGTTCAGCTCGAATGAATGTGCTGGTCATTCTCAGGTAATCCCATATTTTGAATAAAAAACACGAAGATCCGACAATGATTACAATATTTGCATCTGCTTCTTCTTTATAAGTATTTTTGTGGGGTTTCCAATATCTTAATCAAGCATCTGGCTCCAGGGTGGAGACTGGGGAACCATCATCAAGCTAGCATGGCAGAGTATCGGAGTTGTGTATGGTGATCTGGGAACGTCCCCTTTGTATGTTTTTCCAGGCATTTTCCCAAATGGGATTGAGCACAATGATGACATACTGTTACGTGCGTGTGTCAGATGCGATGGGTCCAAATCAAAAAGGAGCTTTTGTTTCACTAACTCCTCTTTAGTCGCAAGATTTCCTGCAAGGGCTATGACCCTAGCTTGAATAGGAATAGTTAGGTGATGGGTTGCGTATGTAAATGGGTAAGACAGTAAGAAAGGCATGGCCTTTCTATGTTGGACTAAAGCTCTTTATATGGAGCTGGTCGTGTAAAGAAAAGGTTAGCTTTTGAAATCTAAGAACTTGGTTTGTTTTTCCTTCTGAAAACAGAGTTCCGGCATCCCTCTAATGATGTCAACCAGGCTCCATTTTATCCAAAGTTACTATAATCCGTTCCAAATGAGTGCTAATTCACTTGTAAGGAACCCAGTTACGTGTCCTAACCTTTATGCACGTAACAAAGGTATCAAACCCGAAGTTCCTGCAACCATGGGATCATCGGAGGAAGCCTTACCGGAGGACTTACAGGAGCGCCTCAAGTTTAGACTCCAGAGGTTACTCCAGACCTAGGAGAAGAGACAAGAAGAGTCTTGGCTCAAGACGGAAGAGGCTCTATACGAGTCTCATAACGTGATGCATACCAAGTTGAGCAAGTTAGAGCATAGCAGTGCTGGCTCAAGCAGGACGCTGGTTCCAGTGCAGAGAAAGTCGCAACATGCCAAGAGCTTCAAGTCGCAAAATGGGAAGAAAAAGATGCCGACAGGAAGGAAAAAGGTTGTTCTGTCTTTTATGTTCAGCCCTGACAGCAAAACGGAACCAAATGATAATCCATTCACGTTAGTTTACTATCGAGCAAGAAGGCAACTATACCATTCTCCTAGCGTACAGAACGATGGGTTACACTTCACTCACTTTGGCCGACCACCAGAAGACCACCAGCAGAAAAAGAGAAATGGAGCAAAGAAAACACCTGCACCATTTCAACCCCTCAGAGCATTTCCAGCCACATCCACCACCATGCACTCGCGACCAACGGGGAGGCATCATTCCACTGCTGACCAAACCAAGACTGGGTTCCTTGGCCTAGAAGGCCATATCCACATGTGACACTGAATTCATTGCCTATGAAGCCTAGTTGCCGAAAGTCAACAGGCAAAGATGCTGGGTACAAAGAAAAAGAAACCGATGAAGAAAAGAAGGAAATCTCTTCGCCAAGCCAAACAAAACAATTGGAGGTTTGGGTTCCCAAGAGCAGCCACGACAGTAAAGGAAAAGGAAAGCTGGCTATGGTGGCGTTGGGACTTCTCTCTAAATCTTGCGTAAAGCAGCCTTGGGAGAATGAAAATGATTCGGCAGAAAAGCTAGTGTTGGAGAGGGAGAAAGAAAATAATTGTAGGAAAAAGAAAGAATTGAATTGCATCTATAAAACGTTGTCAGCCTTGCTCCAACACGCACACACTCCACAGTCTTCATTCCCTCTGTTTCATTATTATGTTTGTCTCTCTCAAATCACGGACCTCCCTCTCCCTCTCTTTGTATCTATGGTTTCTTTCACTAGTAATTCCATTTCAATAGCCTTCTTCAAGGCGAGCTTGGCACCTAGCAACAGGGTTTCTAATCTGAGATCAGTTTTCCTTCCCATTAGCGGGAAAAGCTTCGCACCACTTAGGATGCGGCCAGCACGCTTTGGTGTTTGCTGTTCGGCCCAGCTAGAGATAGTGGAAAAGGTGTGTGCTATAATGAAGAAGCAATTGGCGGTACCTGATGATTCCGCAGTCAATAGGGCGTCAAGGTTTGCCACCCTTGGAGTTGATTCTCTTGACACCGTGGAGATTATGATGGGACTTGAGGAAGAATTTGGAATCAATGTGGAGGAAGAGAGTGCCCAGAGCATTGCCACCGTTCAAGATGCGGCGGACCTGATTGTGAAGATAATAGTGGAAGAGACCACATTTTTTAGAAACATAAACTGGAGGTGGTTGCCACAAACTAAGTTGCTCTAGACGAAAGAAAAATGGTCAACACCACGAGAAACGTTTGTGAGCGGAGAAGAGTCGATGTGGCTCTATGTTTCTATTGCCAACACAAGGGGAGAGAGGAAGTGGCAGAAAAAGAAACTAAAGAGTGGAGTATGTTTCGAGAGGACCTCATGTAGGCGACTTGGTGCTGTGTGTGACATTCAAGAAAGAAGCAACCACAATGAAGATGAAGAAGAATGGGGTTGTATCGTCAAAGCCGATGATGGAACAATGAGGAAAACGAAAGGTAGGAAGTGGGAGAAGAAAAGGTGGAGTAGGCTAAATCAAAAGTTAGTGACACAAGGGACAACATTATCTCAAACCAAGCTAGACAGTGACAGCTTAGTGTCCTAAGACGCAGATGCAGACACAAAAGGACAGTGTTCTCTCTCAACCAAGAGCAGCTGTAACAAAGTTGTGTTGGGAAAATACTGGGGAAGGGATACCTGGGAAGTGATGGTGTGCAAGGAAGGGCATTACATGAAGTCAATAGAAAGATGGGTTTGCTGGGATTTGACAAGGTTCATGTTGGTTTGTTTAGGCTTAGAAAATGACAAGCAAGTGGGCTCGACATGGGTGTTCAATGGTTGTAGAAAAGAAGCTAAGGTTAGGAAGAAGAAAAGGAAAAGTTGGAAGAGAGCAGTGAAAGGCGAGAAGAAGAAGAAGAAAAAGAGGCAAAAAAAGGCAAGAGTGTTGAAAAGGCCAAAGTTAGCAATGCAAAAGGATGGGAAGTTAGCAAGGTTAGTGTCCTACAAAACAATCGCGGTGACAAAGCTGCCTAGGCATTCCTTGGAACCCAAGGTCAACATTGCACCTTGGACCAAAAGGTGCAAGTTGGTGACTGGTTTAATAGTCTCCTACCACTTGGTCTGGCAAAATGAAGGGCTTCATGGTGATCACGTGTATTTTCTCCGCACGTTGTTGAGGAACAAGTTAGGCAACAAACATGTAAAGGTGATTGTTCACTGTGGTTTGCAAATGCAGAAGGAGCGTGAAGGCGAGGCCTTGTCTTTCTCTTTAAGAATCTTAGACAGCCATGACCCAATGCTTCTAGTGGATATAGACAATCACAATGTGAGTTGTGGAGGGAAGGCCCTTGAGAAGGAAGGCTATAGTAGGCCACATGATGTCTTTCGAGGAGATGATGTTGAAAGGGAATGTCCACGCAGAAGGTGTGAACACTTCAGGAGGGCAAGACAAAGGATGGTTAACTTGGAAAAGAAGTCCGCAACCATGCAGCAAAGGTTTCAGTCACAGGCCATTTTCTGCAACCAGACCAGTCCACAAAGACTCCGTACAAGAAGTGATCTACAACCTTGAGGGCAAGGTTGTCTACATGGGGGAAGTATTGTTACGTGCGTGTGTCAGTGGGATGGGTCCAAATCAAAAAGGAGCTTTTGTTTCACTAACTCCTCTTTAGTAGTAAGATTTCTTGCAAGGGCTATGACCCTAGCTTGAATAGGAATAGTTAGGTGATGGGTTGCGTATGTAAATGGGTAAGACAGTAAGAAAGGCATGGCCTTTCTATGTTGGACTAAAGCTCTTTATATGGAGCTGGTCGTGTAAAGAAAAGGTTAGCTTTTGAAATCTAAGAACTTGGTTTGTTTTCCCTTCTTAAAACAGAGTTTCGGCATCCCTCTAATGATGTCAACCAGGCTCCATTTTATCCAAAGTTACTATAATCCGTTCCAAATGAGTGCTAATTCACTTGTAAGGAACCCAGTTACGTGTCCTAACCTTGGTGCACGTAACACATACTTGGGGTGCTGTCTCTTATCTTCTATTCACTTACGTTGATTTCCTTGATCAAATACGTTTTCATAGTTCTAGCAGCCAACGACAACGGCGAAGGTAATCCTCCTTTGTTCGTGGAATTCATGAAGTTCTTTGGTTCTCACTCTCATAGCGAGTTTGCCCATGCTTACAAGAAAGAAGTAACAAATTCTCATCGAACCATTCTTACGGTGGCTATTTTGTAAAGATATGTGTGGATATTGTTGTAGGAGGAACGTTTGCACTATATTCTTTCATATGCCGCTACGCCAAGATCAGCGTTACACCTAACCAGCAGACCGAAGACAAAGAAGTGTTGAACTTTGGGCTAGAAATGCCAAACCGACGGCTCAAGAGGGCATCCTTTGTCAAGTCCATTCTTGAGAACAACCACACACTAAAATACTTCATGTTGTTCATGACCATGCTTGGCACCTCCATGGTGCTTGGAGACGGAATCCTCACACCATGCATATCAGGTGCAGCAGAGTAAAGTCTCTACTTATTTGTTTGAGTTAATAAAAAAAAGCATGCAATGGAATATTGCGTGTCCACACTCTATTCATATCCAGAATTCTAATTAACAAATCTACAATATGATGTCCTGGTTACAGTATTGTCGGCAGTGGGGGGGATTTAGGAAGCTACTACTTCTCTTACCGATGATATGATCATGTGGATTTCTGTGGTCATCTTGGTATTTTTGTTCCAAATTCAGAGGTTTGGGACTGATAAAATTGGCTATGGTTTTGCTCCGGCACTTACAATTTGGTTCCTTTTCATTGGATGCATTGGCTTGTACAACTTTGTTGCGTATGATTCGGGTGTTATCAAGGCAATCAACCCAGTGTACATTCTTGAATATTTCAAAAGGAATAAGGAGAACGCCTGGATTTCTCTAGGAGGCGTAATCCTATGGCTAACTGGTGTGTAAGAATAATTTTCCGACATTTGGTCAAGCTTCATATCTCCAGAAGTACAATCAGAATGCTAGCAATGCCTTCTATAAATCAGTTCCAAGTACGTTTACTGGTCCTCAACTTGGCCTCCCTTGTCGCAGATCTTGCATTTTATTTGTTTTAAACAAATCTTCCATTATCTATACAGAACCAGTGTATTGGCCGATGTTTGTAGTGGCTGTAATGGCGTCCATCATCGCTAGTCAGTCCTTAATCTCAGCTTCCTTCTCTATCGTCCAGCAGTCCTTAGCGCTTGGGTGTTTCCCACGGGTTAAGGTAGTTCACACATCATCTAAATACAATGGACAGGTTTATGTGCCCGAGATCAACACGATTCTTATGTTGGCTTGTGTGGGTGTCACTCTTGGCTTCAAAACTACATTGAAGATCGGCAACGCTTATGGTAAGTACTAGAAACTGAACGCAGATCTATCTTCTTTCGAAGTAGGACAACAACTTTAGGTTTTTTGTCTACTCCAATGTTCTTTTTTTTTTTAAAAAAAAATCTAATTTCAGAGGTTGAGGGTTGTCTTTTCTAGACCACTATTTAAGTTTCACCTTATTATAAAATGTGATCACTTATAATCAAAAGCCATCAGATCAACAAATAGCCCCAAAAAGGAATAAAGGCAGTCAATCAACGTCGTAACGAAGTTTTCACTCTACAGTGTTCACGTTGTGTTCTTTGGTTGTCCTAAATCCATTACTTGTAATAGAAGTCATTTTCACTCCTTTTATCTGGCTGATATTTGCTCTCTTTTTGTTTGATATCTTTGACAGGAATTGCGGTGGCTTTTGTTTTTTCAATCACGTCTTCATTTCTTGTCCTTGTAATGATCATTATATGGAAGACAAGCATCTACTTAGTCATCATTTATGCCCTAACTATCTGGCTTTGGGAGCTCGTACTTTTAAGCTCAGTGCTCTACAAGTTTACTGATGGAGGGTACCTTCCTTTGTTATTCACCTTGATTCTTGTGAGCGTAATGTTTTTATGGAACTACGGTTACCGCAAGAAGTACATGTACGAGTTAGAAAACAAAGTATCTACTGAGAAATTAGTTGAGCTAACCTCTGATCCTAGCATCCATCGGGTCCCCAGTCTTGCTTTATTTTACTCTGAGCTTGTCCAAGGCATCTCGCCGGTATTCACCCATTACGTTGCCAAAGTCCCAGCTTTGCACTCAGTTTTTGTCTTTGTCTCAATCAAGTCACTGCCTATTAGCAAAGTCCCTCCGGAGGAGCAGCTTTTGTTTCAACGAGTTAGTCCTCATGAGCCAGGCATTTTTCGATGTATCGTGAGGTTTGGTTATAAGGATGGAAGAGCAGAGTGGGAGATGATGGTGAACCAGTTGAAGGAGTTCATACGAAAAGATGTGCTTTTGTCTAGAGTGCCAGCGACAAGAGCTCCGTCGAATGGGTCAGATGATAACGAAGATGCACAGATAGTCGAAGAAACGTTGCAAAGAGAGGTGGGAATAGTGGATGATGTGTTAAAATTTCAAGATGTTTATATAATGGGTGAAACTGAAGTGATGGCTTCGGAGGGATCGAGTCTTATAAAGAAAATAGCCATAAACTGTTGTTATAATTGGTTGAGAAGATGTGTGAGGCAGGCGGATGAAGTTTTCATGATTCGTCGCTAGCAACTTATGAAGGTCGGGATGACTTGTGAGATCTAGAGATTCTGGTGAATTTGGTGTCATTTTCTTTTAGTCGTTTTGATATGGAACGAGCAACCTTTGCGATTCCAATCATAGAGAAATTTATGGGCATAAATGTCATGATTTTGCTGTAAGTATATTCATAATACATCAATACATTTGGTAATTAATGTGAATCTGTTATTCTATATCAATATTACAATTAGTGTGCTTAGACATCAACACTAGTGGGACAATACCTTCTTTTTATAGGGGACAAGTTCTTGAATATCAAATCAACATAGAATGTTTTCATATAATTTCTTTATGTTTAAAAACAATGCATTTATTTTTCTTTTTCTTCTTTGTTAACACTATACAGAAATTCTTTCTCTAGTTCTTTTCTACAAAATACCCTTTGGATAAGGGTGGCAGACACTTTGGAGAAGAACATACACTTGATGCGAACTGCCATGTGCTTAATATTTTATCGGTCCACGCATACGATGTATAATGATTTGTGATCAAAAGGCCATCACATGAGATACTTAAGTGCGAAATTAGAAACTTTATTTCGGGTATCCATAGGAAGAATAGGGATAGCCCTTAGTTGCCAAGTGCTTTGGAAGATTTTCCATTGTAAATAGGATAGGTCCAATGACCTCTATTTTGGAATGTGCTATATGATTTAATTTTTTTAATATATATAACTTACACACTCACACATTCTTAGGGTGTTAAACCTCATATTTCTTAGTTCTAAGTAGCACCCGCTCATTATTGAGATAGGTGCTTGTTGACAATGTGCTATGTGATGCTTCACATTGCTTATTGTTCATTAATTTATCATCTTAACCCTAAACTTAATAGGAAACCAAATGATAATGTCGTTTTGACTAATCACTAAAACACATGACCTTTGGTAAAGGACTACATTATTGGCACCATGATGCCCTCCAAATTGATATGCAACATTCCAAATCTATACTCCATTAGATGTTAATTACTAAAAACTCTTTTCATGCCCAAATTGGAGAGCGCCTTAATTCCTTTCTAGCTTCCATAAGAGTCTTTAATGAAATGGATAATCTCAAGCTTTGTGACCCTAAAATTTTTTTGGATTATATAATTCCCATATTGATCTCAAGCAAGTTTTCAGAATTGGTTACACCTTAAAACAAAAAAAATCTAAAATCACATAAACCATCAAAATAGATTTCAAGCATTTCTTTACCATATGACAAACAATTTTTTCGTGAAAAGAGAAATGCATAGTAACTCCTTATATGAGAGCATATCTTATTAGCAAAGATAGGGTCAAAGAGTCCCAAGACATGCTACAAGCATGGTTTCAAGATGGATCTTAAGAGAGGTACGCTGAATAATCAATAATTGCATCCACAGGTTGAAATCTATCATGGCCTTTACTAGATGAGATGAAATTGTTAAAAAAGAAAAGCTACATTCTTTTTCATGTTTGGTCAAGAAGAGACAACACCTTATAATTGTTATGTAGCTACTTATTTTACTTAGTGATCAAACCCATACACTAACGAAGTCCATACATCTTAATATAACTAAAGATTTTGCTCTATTTACTTAACCGATAGAATTGAATAGATACAACTCATATCATTTTAATAACTAAGGCCATTTTCCAAGCACTTTGTTGAGCCTTAGAATTGATTTCAAGTTATTTGGACTAAACAAAGCATTGATAAGCAATTCATATTGCAAGGTTACTTTTTACAATAAGTAGAAACTAATAGTCATTAACTAACTCCATCAATTTATTAAAGAACTAACATCCATGTTTGATCGTCTTATATGCTTAAGAATTCCTTTAACCAAGTCACTTATAATCTCTTCATCTTGGCCATCAATTTTCTTAAGAGTCTAAAAACTACCAAGAAACCTAAAATTATTGGTAGCAAGCCATAGAAAAACTTTGATGAACAACACTAGAGTTGAAGTTCAGCAACCCTGAGGCATGTTATGCTCTTGAAGGCCATCCTTATAATTGCAATTGATGTATGTTGAGAAGAAAAATGAGGTTTTGTAGGAGTATTGGTCAAGTTAAGTGGGAAAAGCTAGGCAATTTATAATGTTCAAACACAAAAAGTTCAAGCACACTTTGTAGAAGTGCATTTTCAGAACAATAAGCAGGGGGTTACACAAATGGCTATAACAACATTACTGAACAAACTACAATAATAGCTATAACAAAATGAAGTTCAAGTAGTTAGTTAGTTGATAAATTATGTTAATATCTAGTAAACTATGTAGACTAATTTGCCGTTGTATATAAAGCCACTGAGAGTCTATATGTAGATTGAGCTTGTTAATACTAATTAACAGAGCCATTACAAGGCAATCTCCATTCTCTCTCATTCTCCCTTTCTTCCTACTATACTTATTTTTCTTTTGGTATCAAGCCATAGCCATTTTTCTTTGCTCTGCTTATTGGGCTTCGCCTATAGAAGACAAATTGGCATTTTCTTTCCCCACTGGAGTCAATATAGCATACCTTGTTTCATTGAAGTTAAACAAGTCTAACTATATTCCTTTAGCCATTTAAATGAACTGTCTCTTTTGCACCTACCGTCTCACTGATTTTATCACCAGTGAAACTATACTTTCATAAAAAAATACATTTTATAAATGGGAAAGAGGTTTCTAATCCAACTTTTTATCAATGGGAACAAATTGACAATTTGGTATGTTCATGGATTATTAGTTGCCTTTCAAAGGAAACTTTAGGCATTATATTTGCTCTTAATCATGCGGTTGATTTTGGTCTACATTCCAAGATCACTTTATTCGTCAAATTACTGCAAGAGAATATGAACTTTAGACAAGGCTTCATACTTTGCAGAAACAAGGCAAGTCTCTTTGGACCATCGCTCAGATAAAGAAGGGAAACTTAGCTTGCTAAACACTTTTTCTAGTGTGTTTTTCTTGGTTACAGTGATATTTATAAAAGATATTGTTGCCTTTACATTCCTTCAAGTCATGTATACATATCAAGATATGTTTTGTTTGATGAGGCCACCTTTCCTTTTGTCCTTTGCTTAACTGCTGCAACTCAAGTAATATCTCTTAACACTTATACTAACTCCACTATTCCAAATTCATGTATCATTTTTCCACCTTTTCTTGTTGTTTATTCTCAAACCTCAACCCTAACCGCCAATTTAAGTCCTTCACACCATCCTCACACCTCCTCAATTAGTCCTTTCTCTACCTCTTCAATCCCAGCTCAATTTGCCATTTATCTTTATGATCCTCTTCCTCCTTCACAACCTACTACTACTACTTCTCAAACACCTATACCTCCCTTAGTCTCTATTTCTCCTCCCAACTTTCAAATAGAAAGTCTCTATGTACACCTTCCTTCCAATTCCTCTACAAAACACTATGTTGAGTTATCCACCAAGAATACATAACCTACTTAGTCCTCATTACCTCTAACAATCCTCACTCTACCAGCACCAAAGCACTCTTCTCCTATGGTCACTAAAGCTTAGCGAGGCATTTTCAAACCCAATCCTAAATATGCTATACATTTTGTAGATTTGATCCCATATATACCTACTTCAGTTCATTTTGCACTCTAACATCCTAGGTTGCTTGCTACAATGAAAGATGAAATGGTTGCTTTTAAAAGAACACACACATGGACACTTGTTTGTAAACATCCCATCATGTATATAGTTGGTTGTAAGTGGGTGTTCAAGCCAAAACTTGATGCATATGGCACACTCTCACGGCTGAAAGCAAGATTAGTTGCAAAAGGGTTTCACCAAATTGATAGCTTGGACTTTTTGGACACTTTTTCACTAGTGGTCAGACCAATTAGCATTCAGCTAGTATTGTCCTTAGCAACTATACAACATTGGCCATTCAAGTGGTTTGATATATCCAACACCTTTCTCTATGGATATTTAGACACTCTTGTCTACATGGAACAACCTCTAGGCTTTATTGATCCACAAGCTCCTAATGTAGTTTGTCTACTTCATCGAGCCTTATATGGATTAAAATAGGCCCCTCGGACCTGGTTTGACAAGTTTAGTTATTGCCTCTTGGAATATGACTTTTTTAGTTCAGGCGTTGACTCTTCTCTTTTCATATACAACTCTGGACAAACTACTCTATGACTATTACTATATGTTGATGATCTTCTCATCATTAAAAATTCTTCTAAAGCAATCAATGCCTTAATTGACCATCTACAATTAGAATTCCCACTTAAGTCTCTCCGCTCAGTTCACTTCTTCTTAGGAATAGAGGTTGTTCCTATATCCAAGAGCTATATTATATTTCAAAAACATTTTATCCTAGAAATCTTACACAAAGCCTCCATGCTATTTTGTAAACCTATCTCCACCCCTATAGTAACAAAACTACCAACTCTCCATAACCCAACAAAACCTTGTATTGCTCATTCTCTTTTCAAAAGTATCTTTGGTGCTTTACAATATCTAACTATCATAAGACCTAAACTTGCCTTTTCAATTAATAGATTGTGTCAATCTATGGCTTTGGAAGGAATAGGGGGAGGGTGGTTGTAGACCATGCTACTGCAGTCACATTATGAATGGCGTTTGGTGGAGGATATATGTAAAAGGTTTTGCACTCTCCTTCAAATCTAGATTTTCAAAATTTAAAAGAGGTTTTAAGATATCTAAGAGGGACTTTATCTCTTGGTCATTGGATTTCATCACAAAGTTCTTTGAATTTATATGGATATAGTGACTCAGATTAGGCTGGATATAAGGCTACAAGGCATTCTACAACAAGTTATTGCTTTAACCTTGCAGCAATATGATTTCTTGGTGTTCTAAATGTCAATCCATAATAGCACACTCCTCTACAGAGGTTGAATACCGTGCCTTCGCCTCTGCTGCAGCAGAATCAACATGGTTTTGTGCTCTATTCAGGGATTTGGGTGTGAGCCAACCTTATTCTACTACAATATATAGTGATAATTTAGTTGCGCTTACATTGACAACAAAACCTACCTTTCATGGCTGAATGAAACATAGGGAGGTTGACTTCTACTTTATCAAAGAAAAGGTGGCACTAAACTTGATTACTACCAAGAACATTCCAACCAAACAACAAATAGTTGATACTCTTACCAAATCTCAACTGAAGAACCAATTCCTGTTCTTTTGAAACAAACTTGGATTGACTCCCATTCCAAGTTTTGAAGGAGCCTGTAGAAGTACACTCTTAGAATAGCAAGTGCAAGAATGCATAAACGACTATAACAACATTACCAAACAAACTACAATAACAACTTTAACATAATGAAGTTCAGGTAGTTAGTTAGTTGATATATTATGTTAATATCTAGTAAACTATGTAGACTAATTTGCCTTTGTAATGTTATATATAAAACTACCGAGAGTCTATATGTAGATCAAACTTGTTAATACTAATCAACAAAGCCATTACAAGGCAATCTCCATTCTCTCTCATTTTCCCTTTTTTCCTACTGTCCTCATTTTTCTTCTCACTTCAAACTCATAAAAACAAGGCTCACTCGAAAAACCACATAACAACCGACTTGTCGAAGCAAGTTGGCAAGTGGTTAACAAAACCTGCAAAATACAGTGCAAGTGGACGGGCAGAGCATCATCAAGTGGGCGAGATGTTGTTACAGCAGATGACGAAAGGACGGCTGGTGCGGCTCTGAGTTACCTGTGAAGCATTCTGTTGCATCAGCGAAGAAATCATATTATGGTGAGATGTCTAGCCCGGTTCGCTCTCAGGTGGTGGAGGAAAGGGCTGAGAACTCGACGTCATGGAGGCTGGCATCGCGGTGAGATGGTGCTGAGCTGCTTCTGGATGGAAATTTCATACATGAGACATCCACAGGGTTAAAACTAAGAGTAGGTAAATGCAGGTTAAAATTCTTACCTTGTGCGCAGGTGGCGTCTGCATGCAATGCCTGTTGGACGTGCCCAAGTTGAGCGTGAATGGGTACTGTTGCTGGGACAAATGTAGATGTGGAACATGAGAGGAAGCCGAAGGACTGAGATCATCAACAAGCCTCCGCAAGCTAGGCAAGGGAACCTAGCTTAGCTTGTGCCGAAGTTCAACAAACTGCACAAAGAAGATGTGATTGCTTGGATATGGAGGGCAATGCATTCAGTCAAGCCACGAGTCTCCGACAGTATTTCTTTTTTTTTTTTTCTATTTCTTGTCATACATTTTGGAATAAAAGCCGTAGACAAGGAACCACCATAAAGCATAATGGTGATATAAAGTGGTGCCGTCTACTTGATCATAATTTTCATTGTGTTGCACGGCCTAACAATCCTATCTCTTGCTTATAAACTAGTGTTTGCAGAGTAACTCTTATGTTTATGGATTGTTACCTCCATGTCTATTAACAACATGTTTGGACGAAGAGAAGAAAATAGAAAATGATAGAATTATAAGATAGAGGTTCCAAATTGGTTATTTGTTTTTATAGCCCTCAAATTCTTTTGACAGGTATCAAGAAGGACAAAACCCGAGGGAATCAAATGCACAAAGTGTTCTTTAAGAAATTCTTCAAAATTTGGTTTTTTTTACTCCATTCTAAGTTCAAATCATTTCTCAGTTAGTGAAATCCCCTTGACGATCAATTCAATGACGTTCTTTACATACCTAAATCAAAGAGCCCCCCACTTCTCTTGCAACTTCCATAAATGTCTCTACTGAAGTGGATAACTTGCATGTTTTATACTCTCAACTTTGTCTGGATCAAGAAATCCCATTACATTTCAGACAATCCTCTATCATTTTAACGTAACCTGCTTTGATACCATAATATGAAATGAAGCAGAAATAAAACAGTGTTTGGGACAAGCCGAAGGCGGCAGTACCAAACCCAAGAAAGGGGAAGATCCAGAAACTGTTGAGAGCCAATAGGCTGTGATTTTCCTATTTACCAAGAATACCAAAAAAAATCAAAATCATTATGATAATAGAGAACTATACAACGAATAAAAGAAAAAAAAATACTACATATACATAATTACAAGTAAGCCATTGGGCTTAGACCCTAATCTATCATGTGGGGTACACCTATAGTTTCCAAGATCAACAATAGGAAAGTTTACAGGCTTAGGGGATGTGTTAGCTTGCTTGTAAAATACCTAATAAGTCTGGTTTCCCTTTCGAGGATAGGACAGTATCAACACCTTTCGATGTGGATTCGGCATTTCTACTTTTACGCTAAATCTGGATTGTGCTGGTCCACTTTGCACGAGTGATCACTTTAACTCGATCAAATTTTGCCACCTCAAACATTGGAGACCCTTATTACCAGCACTTTAAGCTTCTTTCATCAGCTTTATAAGCTCATAAAGTAGAAGCATAGCATCTCTACATCTGCCACAATGATTAAATCCTTGTTAATAACGTATTCAAAGGAGAAATGATGTTGAGGGTCTGGTTTGCTGCCCTCTTTTTGTAGCAGTTTTGTTTAATTGAGTTCTTATTCATTCAAAACCATATAATATTAATTATTGATTCCCTCAATATATGCAGTAGTGAACAAACTCTCCAAACACACTCTAGAACTAAAATACTCCACTTCTAAAAAGATTCACTAGCTTTATTTTTTTATTTCTTTCTTTTGATCATTATTTTAGTTAAACCTAAACAAACCCACTTTTAAAAGCCTGTAAACAAAATTAACGCTAGTATATTGGATAACAACTACAAGATGCTCTTGGTCTGCGCTAAAGGTATCAGAAACCCGGAAGATCCGCCAAATTTATATGAGGGACGACAGCCTTGGGTGTTGGTATAGTATAAGGCATGCGGCTGACTACTTCTTCCCAATCAACTGTCAAATTACTATGAAAGTTTTGAACCTTTTGTCCTAATTATTCAGAGTGGACCAGCCCAATCCGGAAGGTAATGTTCTTCTCCGCCCATCAAGGCTGAGGGTTTGGCATCCTCCCTAGTGGAATAGAAATAAAAATATAAGGTTACTTGACAGGGAGAAACCCTAAACCCTTGCTGTAATATCAGGCCTCTTAAGGAAGGGGACACCGGGATATTCTTCAAGATACTCAAACTAATTCCTATTTTTCATTGGGATGAGATACTCACAAGACTTGCACACAGTTCCAGGTGTTTCTTACCGTGTACAGCTTTTTCCGGCTTATTTAAGTGCTTCCATTTGTCTCAGGAATGAAAGGAACCTTTTCTTTTTCTTTTCTTTTCTTTTTTTTTTTTTTTTACTTTTTCTCTCTTTCTTTCTCCTCCTTCTTCATTTTTTTTTTTTTGTTTTTTGTGGTTGTTGGTGAGCCGGCGTCTGAGGATCCATGAACGGAAGTCAATTTAGTCCAGATTTAAACCAAGTGGGAAAAGACAGCTTCACAATAGTACGGACCACTGTAACTTTCTACAATCACAGGGCTTGCTGGATGATGTTTTCTGAAAGTTTAGGTCTATGATGTTTTTAACATGATCGTTCCCTAAACACATTTTGAATGATCTTACGTATTTGGATTCAGTACATGTTAATTTGTTGAGGAATGTTAGTTGGACTTAAGGGTTGTTCTTTAACGTGTCTCACCATCCTATTAGTCCATTATTCAGTGGGGAAAAAAAAGTGGAATATACCATATGCTTCTCTAGACCTCCAATTGAAAGTTACCAAGATTTGAAAAATCTGACAAGAAAGAAAAAAAAAAGTTTAAGTCCGAAAATGTTGCTCTAATAAAATTCCCAGTATTAGACTAGCTAGAACTTGCACTAAAATAGAGTTCCATTTGTGAACTCAAAGAACCATAACTCACCGGAAACCAACATAAATAAGAACAGAGAAGGTGTTTGGCGAACAAGAAAATTTCTCTTGTATTCTATGACGTTAAAAATTTACAAAGCAAGGAAATTTTTAGGCCTAACCTAGGAGATACGAAAGGAATGAACCAATTCCATACCAATTCTAGGTTTAATTTGAAAGATTTCCAAAAGAGAGCTCACGACTAGAATTCCAAATTGGGATGGGACCGCATGGTAGGGAGCCTATAGACTTTGGGGCTATTGTTGGGAAGAGTAGTACCCCTCTCCCAACAACTAGAAGCCTGTGGCCAAATCTCTACCATATTTGAAAGATTGGAGCATGTCTGTTCCAATTTCAGCCAGATTGTGCCGGTGAGGGGCCATTCTATGACAACTGGGTGGTGTTGTCCCTAGGGTAGCCACCATGCTATTGGCCTTAAGAATGGGGCTGGTTGCTGCGGGTTTGGTTCCATTATAAACAAGAGTTGCAATTTCGGTTAGGTGGACAAGAAACAAAGGCTGTCAAAGCCGAGATTCCCTGGTCCAGGGTCGCCTCATGAGTGAGCAACAAGTCATTAAGGTTTTCATGGTTGAAGGATTGGGTTTTGGTATGCACCAAAATCAAAATAGCTAGGGAGGCGAAATCAAGTCCCAAGTTGCGGGAAAGCTACGTCAAAAACTCGTTGTCGATGATGGGTTCATCAATGGAAGCAAGTTGGTCGGTAAGGCTGTTATTGTCATGCAAGTGTTCACTAAAAGAACGAGCACCTTTGGTGATCTTTTGGAGTCGAAGATGCAGGGATGAAGCGTGAGCCGAGCTCTATGAGGCGAACTCACTGGTGAGAGCGTTCCAGGCATTAACTTGGATAGTTTGACTATTATGGCATTGGACGAGATGTTCAAAACACAGCCAATGGCGGTCCGATCCCTCATCTACCATTCCTCGAAATTAGGGTTTGGGATGTCGAAAGGGTATTGTTTTTGTGCTTCTGCATTAGGGTTGTAGGAGGGCAAGGATAACTCCTGTCGAGAATAAGAGGGCCAGTAGCTCTAAGATACATTGCTATTAAGGCCTTCCAAAGAAGGAAATTAGGGGCCTTCCAAGCGCACTCCGACTGCTAGTTCCAAGAGAGTTCCAGTAGGGGCTGCAAAAAGAGTTGGATTTCGTTGTGGTGGGTTGGCAAAAGTGTGTGGTTGAGCTATTGGATCAATCGACGTTATCCTTTGGGGAAACTGATTCTAAAATAGAGTTTTATTTGTAAACTCTTAGGAAATGTACATAGATAACGATAATTTGAAAGAATATTTATTTTGGAGGATGTAATAAAGAATTGTAATTGATAATCATAACAGTTAAGAAAAGGAATTTAACTACTAAACTTTATAGGATAGTCTTTTTAACTTGCATTTCCTATATATAAACTAAAAGCATTTTCAAAACAAAACAACTAGTATCCCAATCAAAGTAGTTAAGGAAAGAAATTTGACTATTAAACTTCTTAAGATATTCTTTTTAACTTGCATTTACTATTTATGGTCTAAATACAATAGAAAATGCTTTCAGAATAAAACAACGAGTATCCCAATTATGTTAGCAAAAGAAAAATTGTACAAGAAAATATTTTTAAAAAAATATTATTTTGAGTGAAATTTAAGGCTTCTAACTTTCATCTTTTTGTAATTTTTGTAACTATTGTAATACTAAGGTATACTTCTATACTTTTATACACTAAATTCTATTAATCCAAACTCACCTTTTCACCCAAAAAAAAATATTGTAACTCAGTGAAAACCAACAAAAATAAGAACGGAGGTGTTTGGCAAAAAGAAAATTTTTCTTGTACTCGATAATGTTAAAAATTTACAAAGCAAGGAGATTTAGAGCCTAATCTACGATGTTCAAAAGGAAAAAACAAATGCGACATTAATTCTATGTTTAATTTGCAAGATTTCCAGAGGAGAGCCAACGAATTTGTAGAATCGTCCCTCTTGGCTAGATTTCCTAAGATAAGATCCCTGGTGTTCCAAGCTCTAGATTGTTCCCTTTAGCCTCCACGGGGTATAAGAAAAGATCAGTAGATATACTTTAAGTAATGTCAATTGTTCCCTGCTTTGTACAGTCGACTAAGTCTGAGCACGGAGTATTCGACTCACTTATATGTATGAGACCAACTAATAAAGTGGATATGCCAGAATGCGGTTCTGATTTTCCAATGGCTTTCCAAAGTGGAAAGTGCCAGCAAACTTTGTGTTCATTGAAAGTTAACCATGAACTTGAAGCATTACGAGTACGGATTTAACTTTCTAAGCCTGTTTTGATTAATTTATAAAAAGAAACACTCTGCTGTCGCAAGGAATGACGCAATCTTATTGTAAAATTTAGGCGACTAATAATGGAGGAGCTCTTTCTTTCGGTTTTTCTATTTGTTTTTTTTCCTTTTTTTTAAGTGTTGGTGGTTGATTAATGTTGCCGCGGTACTATGAATGTAGAAAAGTCGCACTTAAGAACAACTTTTTTTTCTTTAATCATTATTGTAAAAACACTTATGTAGAGCTTTTGGAGTTCATGAGAAAGCCTTGCAAGTGTTAGGAGAATTCAACAAAGTCGCATCATCCACATAGAGATTGAACACACAAATATAAGAACGCACACACCCAAACACAACAGATTTAAGAGGTTCGGAACATCATAATGTCCTACGTCCCCTGTAGTCTCTTCTCATTAGATTTTCTCATACATTCCCTCTCCTCAAATAGGTATATCATGGATTCTCTCATCAACTAGAATCTATGAGAGGGGCCTTCTTCAACAATTAGCCCCCCATGGGGACTCTCTCAATTTGTCCACTAGGTTTCTCTATACTTCTCTTATTTATAGATAAACCCTAAAAGAATCCTAGTTGAATACTATTAGGAAAACCTACTTTTACATAAGGATAAGAATCCTACTCCAACATTACTAAGAAATTTATTACATCTAGAAGATATTTTCTAGTTCCACAATTACATAAAGACCCTTGATTGTAATGACAACCATACCCTTTAACCTAATTGTTCCACCAATCCTAACAGCAAGGACATATCAACATCATTTATCGTTCCATGCAGATATATCCAGGAAGGTTTCTTGCCTGTGGTTGTCAACATGATGGTGACTTGCTCTGCCATGTCCAGAATCCTCATGGTATTTTGCTGTCCAACGAATTAAGATAAAGTATGAAGCCCATCGTTGATGATGACCTGATTGGGCATAACCACATGCCTCAATGAGAAGAAGACACGAGTTCCATTATTTCATGTGCATGATTAGGGACATGGACATGTGTATGCATGTATGCGAGTGTCATCGTATCCATCTACATAAGGTGGGCTTCAGATCCAGAAAGACGCGTCAACGTTTTTCAGAGACCAAGTAACTTGGTAGAAATGGTCGATAATATTGGTGCCGGTTCTTCGAACGACGACAGTATCATCAAGGAACAAGAGAGGTTGTTGCCAATAGCCAACGTTGGCCGGATCATGAAGGAAATTTTGCCATCCAACGCAAAAATCTCGAAGGAAGCCAAGGAGACGATGCAAGAATGTGTGTCGGAGTTCATTAGCTTCGTCACAAGTGAGGCTTCCGAGAAGTGCAGCAAGGAAAGGCGCAAAACGGTGAACGGCGATGATGTCTGCTGGGCGCTGGAAACACTTGGTTTTGATGACCACGCTGAGGCGATAAGAAGGTATTTGCATAGATATAGGGAACTCGAAGTAGATAGAGCTAATCAAGAGAAGGTTGGGAACACTGAAAGGGATGAATGAACCTCTTTCATGTAAGAGTACGAACGAAGAAACTATTCACTGTGGCTCCAGCTCCAAGAAAACCACTGGGGTTGATTGGTGCCATATAGCTTCTGCCCTACAGCCCTAAGGTTCCTTTAGATTCATAGACAGTGTCCATGATTTGTTTCCTAACCTTTATTTGCTTATGATCAGGAGGCTATGGGTCATTTGCCTTTTCAGAAGCTGCGTGATTTTATTACATCTATATCAGATTTACGAAACTTAAGTTCCTTTTTTAGCTGCACAGTTCAAGTGAAGATTCGTAGAATGCGATTCCCAGAAAACCCATCTTAGCAAGGGATTTTCTTGCTTAGCAATATGGGGAATGGTAGCGAAGATTTAGATATTCTAGCTTAATCATCATTTTCTTAGAGAAAGGGATTTTCTTTTTGGTTGAGCAGATTTCATCACCAGGAAAATAGAATACACAACAAAACTTGAACATGTAATAATCCTCTCATAGAACCTGACAGTTTAACTACTGGAAACAAGAATTTGATCACCAAATATAACACTCGATCAAATACGCATGCGCAATCTCTTAACTAGCACCCCTTGGTCCTAGACTGAGAAAACACCGAACGACCAGAAAACTTGGAAGCTTCATGCTATGGAAGCTCATCATAGTCTTTAGCATCCCCATCTTTAGATGTGAACGCCTCGCTGTGTCCTGCCTGATATTACCTTTTTTTCCATCCAATATCTCTTTGTTAGCATCTCTTGGGTACTCTACCTTGTCATCCCCGGTTCAACTCAATAAGAAACCTTACAGTCCTTGGGCTTAGGTCTATTTCTGTCTTCAAAATGGGAATATAGGCAAGTGCCTAATATTTTGATTTTAATCAAAAGAACAAATGTTGATGATGATGCTTTAATGTTTCTAGGGCCCCCACAAGAAGGGGGCTAAACCACAACAAATCACCATCAAGGTGACAGATAATCTGAGGAATTAAGATTGATGATATTGGAATTTGCTTAGATTTTGTCTTGTATGTAAAAGATTATCCTCCATTACTTGCATGAGTAGCTTCTATCATTTACGGATTCCCAAGACTCACTAATCCAATCAATTCTCTTATTAGGGGGACAGAACATGGCTCAAGGTCCTCCTGCCCACATAGAACGTGCTGTCGTCAAATCGCTGCTAGGGTTGTTCCAAGATGTTTGGGAGTTCGATGGAGGTTAAAAATAATTCTCAATTTGGTGAGTTGGGGACCATCTTTAATTGGTCAAACACCTACACTAGATGTAAAATGGAAGCCTGAGAAAAGTCGGGGGACGTTGACGTTCATTGAATCGGGTCATCTCCTGGAACATGTAGGACAAATAGATAGAGAGGGGACAAGAGTTGGGCCTTCAAGCAATAGCTAGTTCCTTATTGGTTTTTTGCTTTTAGGTTTTGTATATCTTGCTTAGTTTATATGTCAGCCAACCTGGGATTACAGTAAGATAGATTTTAGGTTTTAGATTGAGATAGAACGTGGAGAACCATTTGTCAAATATAAAGGTTGTCCCAGAATAAAAATGTTTCTCCGCTATCGACCAACTTGTCACATGGCGCTTGAAACTTCTGGAACTTTCCCTGTGAGATGTAGCAGTTAGGACTCGAGTTACAATCATAATGAACTCCTGTCAGAACTGTAATCGTGGGCAGAACTTTGTAGTGATTAGCACCTAGTGTGGTGTAGAACTGTAATCATATACATGGATTTTAGGCCATGACGATGCCACTCCAGTAATGCGCCATGCACGGAATGAGCAGTTGTTCATGTTTGTTTGATATTTCTGAGTCATTTATCAAACAACAAGTATGTCTTGACCATAATAGGTTTCCAATATTTCAAATTTAGGATGATAAACTTAGTCAACGGTAACCAATGCAAAATAATGAGGGCTCTCACATTTGAATTCGAAAATTTCCCAGGCACTTGACACCCAATAGTTATCACGAATCTATTTATGATTCTTGCAAAACGAAGTTTCTAAATCCATTCTGCATGGGGTTGCATCTTGTAGTTAAATAAAATGAGATAAAAAAGGACACACGATGTACATCCGTAGAAGTATGAGTAATGATTTCTGCTTGCAACTTCTTTCTTTGTTGGTGTATGCATATCATCTTGTTGTAGATTGTTGTTCCACATCAGAAAGATAAGATTACTGGGTTTTGTTTAAACGTGAATTTGTCCTCTTAATTCATGAGCTAACTTTTGACTTGGACTTTGAATCTTGGACTTTCTTATTATGGTATTAGATTTCAAATTGAGATTCTACTTAAAAGTTCTACCATCTTGAACTTTCTTGGTGTGCTGGGGAAGTATTAAGGATTATTTCCCACTATGGAGAGATAGGATCTTTAGGTCTTATTTGAATGAAAATTAGTCCTATGAACTCATAAGCTAGTTTTTATGTTAAACTTTAAACTTTTTAACACTAGTATTATATGTACGTGGACTGATGAAATATTGAACACAGTGGTTTTGCATCATGTACATGTTCTGTACCAAAGCTTTAGAGAACCATGCACGTAGGGTCAACTAGAGGAACATTTGCTTAGTGTTAAGAAAAGAAGGAAGAACATGCAAATATACTTACTTTTACTCGAACAATTAGCAAATGAAGGAAGTAATGAAGTTCAATCCACATAAGCATTCAGTAATGCATTTGCCGAGGAAGAAAACAAGTTATGCTATTTTAACCATCAGTTTCCCATTATAGTAAGCAGGAATTAATCACTGGCGAGTATATTTACTATTTGCTAAAGTTTGGTGCATTAGCGGAAGAAAAGATTGGAGGAAAACGTCAGATAGTGATTAGATAGACAACGACTTGTGGCCCCATGAGCTCATCCATGAGTACCAAGTTTACCATATCAATAAAGCAACAAAAAAATTTCGAAGTTTTTTCATAGCTCTAGCTTTGGGTAACTCTCAAAAGTCTTAAGCACTCTAAATCAAACTTATGTCATCTACTATTATTCCTCTTTCAGTTCTCCCTTATCATATTTGCTTGTCATAAGTTTATTTTAATAGTTGGCAGTTTTGCCAAGTAAAATTTACTCATAATCTAAATTAATGATCATGTGGAAAATAAAGTAGAGGGAACTTTAGGAATGTTGCTGTAGTACTTTTACGATTAGTAAAAATATTGTTCTGCAGTATTGATGCTAAATGCAGTATGTCAAATGCATAGATAACAGATTCCCATCAATTATCATATAGATTGATGTTTGAAAACTACATAATATGAACCATAGCCAATTTTATATGTCCCAAACATCTGAAGTTGGAACAAAACTACCAAGACGCCCGCAGAAACCCACATGATCTTATTATTAGTAAGAGAATCAGCTTCGTTAATTCCCCCCACTAACGACAATTTTGCACCCAGGACATGATGGTGTAAAATCGCTAGTTAGAGTTCCAGATTCAAGAGATCGTGGAAGCATAACAATTCCATACGCATGCTTTCTTAATCAACTAAAAACAAGTAAGTAGAGATGTCAATCTACTTCACCTTATGTGCATGGTGTGTTCAAGGAGGTGCCGAGTGTTGAGTTTGTATTTGTTATTTGGTTTTGGCTTAGTTTTTCGCCCTTGTCTCGCCAACCTTCTCATTCCTCAGTTTTGTTTGAGTTTATATGTATTGTAATGCTTGTATATCATTCTTTGAGATTATTAATAGTATTGTCCAGTGTTTCTCCATTTGTGGGTTTCCAAATTTGATTGAGTTTGTCCTTTGGTTTATTTCACCAAGCGTGGTCATGAACAAGAGGAGGTATTTCATAGTCCTGTTATTCTCAGGCATGGACTTGACAAAGGATGCCCTCTTGAGCCGTCTGTTTGGCACTTCTACCGATAGTTGGACTCTTTGTCTTCGGCCTGTTAGTTGGCACTCAAACTGACCCTGGCGTTATTTACAAATTAAAAAGCATCAGCAAACAACTTCGATGTTTTCATCATCTCCATGTTTACATTTTTCTCTGCTACTCTTTTCTTCTCTTTTTTTCATACCCCTTGCTTTTGCGTGGCTAAAACGGTACTTTCCCCCACTCTGCCTAAGCCTAAAAGAGATGATAGTCATAGGGCAGGTCTACTAGAAAATTAGGCACTAAAAGTGCCATTACTGTGTAACTTTTGTCATACGTCAAGGAGATATTTTGTCTACAATTTTTATACCCGAAAATTAGTTCCACAACTTTTTCCTTTGCTTTCCAGTGACTAAAAAGTCTTCAATAACTCAAAGCACGGAGAACTCCACTATAACAATAAAAATCTAAGAACTTAATAATTCGACAAACAAAAATTGTCAAACACGAGAGAAGGGACCAGATAAAAGATAAAGAGACTACACCCCAAGTATGTCATTGTTGTGCTTGATTACGTCAGGGCAAGCGCCAACTAACACATACAAAGATGATGTTCCAAAATTGCCATATACAACTCCGATACCCTAGCATGCTAGCTTGATGACAGTTCCCTAGTCCCCCACCTTCCTGAAGGCAGAAGAAAACTACAGACATAAAAGATGAAATAGTAAAAGAAAGTAGGATCTATCCTTTTTTCTGATATACCAAACGTGGGTTTACCTTAGAAATTCTGGGGCTTTGATTTAAGGTCAACCTACCTGCCTCCACATCGAAGGAATCAAACTTTTCCCATGAAAGCTATGAACTTTTGAGCCCGTGGTTGATGGCATGTTGATGAACTTCCGATTCTTGTCCTTCTGCAAGATTTTCTTGCTACTACGCTTCTTCTGTGATTTCATCACCTTCGATTACTCTTAGACTATCACTACCTAACCTAGGAATCACATCATAATTGACATACATACCTAAACACTTCCTTTTATGCTAGGGATTTGGATAAGTCAAATATTCTGAGCTTAGAGAGAAGATATTATTATTGCATGCTTCAAAAGTGCTTTGATCAACAAGTTAGTATGTTATTCCTTAGTTGAATTATGACATGTTGCAATAACTCCTTGTTGTAGCTTCTCTCTCCTGTAATAGCAATTGACCTTAATGTGTTTTATTCACTCATGAAGATTCAAGTTTGTTGTCATCTCCTTTATAGCCTCATTATAGCAAAACAACAAAGGAGGTTGTCTAATGTAAAACCCAAAATCTTTGAACAATTCCATAATCCATAGTATCTCACTTGTTAGAACTTACGTTGCCTGATGACATTCTTCTACTCTTAGTCCCCAAAAATATCAGAGTTCCTAAGCATGATGCAAAACTCTATAATGGATCTCCTTGTCACGAAGCATAAATTGTAGTGAAAATTATAATTGGCCCCTAGCTCAAACTTTGATGAAGACAAAATCATGGACCAAGACCTAGGCAATGCTTAAAATATCTAATCATCTTTATAGTTTCCTTCATATGGGATTAATTAGGTATACACATGAATTGACTAAGGAGCTACACTAAAAATGTAATGTTTGTCTTGGTAAGAGTCAAATAGATTAGTCTACCAACCAAACTTTGATAGGCTAAGAGTTTTCAAAAGGCAAATCATGTAGTTTTTCCTTTAAGTCAGCATCATACTTAAAGCTCATTAACTTCTTATTATGCTTTATAGGAATCAATAATGTCTTGGAGCCATCTAATCTTGCTTTTGAAGTAATTTTTAACGTATATTTACATTTCTCAAAGAAATTCTCTTTGGAAAGTGAGTAATCTCAATACCAAGGAAAAACTTTGATTATCTAAGATCTTTCTTGAAGAAAGTAGAATAAAAATATCACTTAAGATATATTGGCAAGAATAAAAAAAAAATAATATGTAGGAAAGCATCTTCATTTAGGAATATTAAACCCTTTAAGGCAAATGTTTGTTGTATCATAATTGAAGGATTCTAAACTTGATTTTCTATTAAATAAGCTTGTAATGTTAGGGTATGTTCTTATAGCTTTGTATTATTTGGTTATTAAATGAATAAATTCACATATTCATAAAATAAAAAATAAAATATATCTCTTAAGATCTAAAATAGCAACTTAAATGTTCCTTATGATGAAGATATCATCAACATAAATAAGCAAAGCAATAAAGAAACTACCCTAAGTTTTGGTATACAAAAAGTCACTGATGAAAGCCATGTGTAGTGAGCATCCCTGTGAATTTTATGCTCTACTAGCGAGAAGTCTACTTCAACTTATACAAAGATTTCTATAGTTAACATAGTAGATGCTTCTCCTAAGTGTGAAATTTAGGAAAGTTTCATATAAACCTTCTTAGAAAAATTCCATAAAGAAACATATTATAAACATTTATCTGAACAAGGGGTCTTTGAATAAAAGCAAATGGTGATAATGAAGTAGATAGTAACATGCTTGCCATAGGAAAAAAAAAATGTGTCCTAATAATCAATCAATTCCCTAAATTGTAACCCTTAACTACTAACCAGACCTTATAACTCTTAGCTAATGATTTACCTTATAGACTCACTTATAACTAATAGAACAACAGCTAAAAGGCAAGAAAACTGCATCCTATGTGTGATTACCCTTAAGAGCTATAAGCTTACTGTCCATGACATCAATCCAATGAATGTTTGTAAAGGTTTTTTGAAATGTGTAGCATTCTTAGATGATAGATATAAAAGTAATGAAATGTTGATAATATAGGCTACATTAATTTAAGGAAAGGTAATGGAAGATGGGATGGAGGAAAGAGTAAAAGGTCAAACGTAAGGCAAGGTGTAAGTAGTATAAGCTTCAAATAAATGGTTAGGTGACATGACTAAATTGTTGCAATAATAGGTCAAGTTGTTGATCAAGTTGCTATCAAAGGAAAAGGGTTGGTGGAGTTAGTGAGGTATCTATTATAGTCTTTGAATGGGCATAGTATTAGTGGCATTAGGGGAAAAAATGGTTCATCAACTAAGAGTAAGCACATGGTATATATATCCTTAAATCATATGACTGAAGATGATGAGGCAGCATGGCTATCTCAGGATGAATAAAAGACTACAAGAAGTAAGGAAAAATGTCCTTATAGAAATTGACATCTTGACTCATAACAATATTTTTCAAATATAAGACCATCAATGAAGTAACCTTTTTGAAAATGAGGGTCACCTATGAAGACACAAGAAAAAGCTCAAAAACTGAATTTGTCAAAATACCCAAGGTGGTAGGTTAACATTGACACTTAAAAACATGTAAATGTTCAATGATAAGGGGTTTGCCAAACAACTTTTCATTTGGGTTAATAAAACCTAGAAAGGATGAAAACAACAATTGATGAAATAAGTGGTAGAAAGAATGTATTCTCCCCAAAAGCATGTGAGAATGTGGCTTTAAAACATCAAGGCCCATGCCACATCTAAGAAGTGGCAATGCTTGCATTTAACAACTGCATGTTGTTATAAAGTATAAGTACATCAGCTTTCATGTATTATTCCTTTTGTAAAGTATAATGATGTCCACTCAAAGGAAAAAAAATTGGTTAGTTGTCTAACTACATGTGCTTGATAATGGATCTATTCTAAGTGCAAACCATGGAAGAAAATGTTGAATTTTTAATTAAACTTGACTTTTAAAATGAAGGAGAAATGTCCAAGTTGCCTGGGAAAAATCATCTATAATTGTTAAAAATTAATGCTCACTATCATGTGTAAGTGTCTTATAAGGTCCCTAAACATCCATGTGGATTATTTTAAAAATAGATTTAGTCATTGTTTACCTCACAAGAAAGATAATGTGTGTTTATTAACTAAAGGACTAGTTTATTGTCCATTTGCAAAATATGATTTTAATGAAAAAGTCCAACATGTTTATGCCAAACATCACAACTATTATTAAAAATTACAAGCATGTATCTACTTAGGAATATAAAAATTACTTTTTATTGAAGACAAAAAATTATAAAAAAACAAAAAAAATGACAATAACTATCTACAATGGAAAAATAGAAAAAGTAAAGTCCCCCTTTAGCCTTGCCTAGCCTTATCAAAGCCTTAATCAAATGATCCTAAAATGCATAAAAAATATTGAAAAAAAATGACCACACAATTATGTCATGAGTTACTTTACAAATAGATAAAAGATTATGTCTAAATCATGAAGGATATAATGTATGTTTAATGCCTAAGTTAGGATTAGGCTTGTAGGTTCCATTATAAGTGACTAGGTTACGAGATTTATTAAGTGGTTTTATGAACATTGGAGGTTTTTTTTTTAAAATATGGATGGTGCACATGGATAATATAAATACAATATTTTTAAATAAATAGTGATGTGGTTACTTACTTTGGAATTTCTCATGAGTTAATTTATATAAATTTTAATAAATTCAAAAGTTTTATTTTTCCCTTTATTTGATTTGCTCAATAAATGTTCTATTCTCAATTAAAGAGTGATTTGATTTGGATATAAAAAAAATATTTCTTTTTTATTATGTTTGATTTGATTTGCATCTAATATGTTGTATCATAAAGGAATATTTATGAGAGTTAAAGTTATTTGAATTTCACATTTAAAGATATAAGCATTCAATCTTATTAAAGTTAGTTATTGTGAAAAATAGCATATGACTTATTATGACAAAACTTGTTGTCATAACAAGCATAGGTAAAAACTCTACTCATGCACATTGTCATAACAAATATACAGCAAAAGAGTTTTGACATATTACATCCACAAAAAGTTGACTTAACAAGTTCAGAGTGCACACGTTCCAATACAAGCTACCACACTGTATTCAAGCTGGATCATTAAAGGCAACAACGTCATTTTAACATGTGAAGGAAACATAAAAATTCTCTCAAAAGATCCAAAGCAAGTGCAAACTTTATCTCTCTTATTTTCTTTCCATTCTGAGCAAACCCTAGAGAAGTTAATGGTTGAAATCTTGCAATCTAGCCATTGAATTGACAAGAAATTTTAAAAAGAGCTTAACAATTCGTCTATAAAGGATTTGCATTGATTGATTTCAAAGGCACCTTTTGAAAAACTACGACATGCAATGCAACACGAATTCTGAATCATGCCATTCTAATTACTAGGTGATTTTGTTTCATATTTGCTTGTACTAAGTTCTATTGTATTGATTTTACACTGTGATTTTCATTTGATAATCTATCCAAGTGTAAATTGATTTAAGTTCTATTGCAATTCTATTATTCATAAACTGTGATTTAGGACTTTTTTTGAAATCATTCATTTGGTGTTTAATTGATATTGTAAGACATTGTAATAGTTATAGATTAAGAATCCCTTATAATTTGGCTTCTTTATAACAATTTTTGAAAGAAGGCTTTAGTGAGGAAACTAAAGCATGATGGAATAGGTGCCAACTTGTTGTGCTATTTTCCTTGGTTGTTTACTTTTTTACTTATTTTCTTCTTGTTAATTGTGATTAGACAAAAAGAAATAAGTAAAAATAAAATTTGAAGAAAA
The DNA here is from genome assembly GCA_028551475.1 of Casuarina equisetifolia. Taxonomy (NCBI): domain Eukaryota; kingdom Viridiplantae; phylum Streptophyta; class Magnoliopsida; order Fagales; family Casuarinaceae; genus Casuarina; species Casuarina equisetifolia. The sequence goes on from CM052362.1 coordinate 17,322,510, forward strand.
GCTTTTATTAACTAATTCAACCCCCTTATTAGGTAATTAGGGACCTTTCATCAAGGTCATTAGTTATCCAAGATTTCCTTATTTGTTGTTTGTGATTTTCTAAAATTGTCATCAAGTCCTCAATTTTCTATGGTTTTTTTATTATCAAAAGTTTTTCTTTTTTCGATTTCCTTAACTATTTAGAATCCTAAGTTGTTTGGATTTTCCTTAATTTTTTGGAATACTAGTTTGTCTAGGTTTCCTTAGTTTCTTAGGAACCTTAATTTGTTTAGGTTTTCTTAGTTGTTTGGAATCCTAAAATGTTTAAGTTTCCTTAGTTGTTTGGAAATCCTAATTTGTTTGGGCTCCCTTAAAGTTAGGTTTAATTCTCTATTTAAAGAGTGAGCCATTTCAATTGTAAATAGATTTGTTTTTTAAATAAATAGAAAACCCTAAGTTGTTCATTTAACTTGTGATTCTTTTATATAATTTTCACCAAAGATTAATAGTGAAGCACCTCCTTAACTAAGGTATAGCCTTTACATCTCAGAGTCTATCTTTGCAACTATCATTTTCTTTTTTTCCTTTTCTTCCTACTTAAACACAACCATCCTTACCCAAAAGGCCTTGAAACCTAGAAGAAAAAACCACCCAGCCTTAACCCCAAACAAAGCTTCCTTAATCTCACCATCGGATCCATTCACATTGTAAGTGTGTTTCCTACATTGACAATACATTGGAACTTGTCAATTCTCCAAATCACCTTAAAGATCCTTTAGTTTCACATAAAAAGCAATTGGCATTCTTCCATTTCTAGCTCTAGCCAATTTCAAGTCACTAACAACTTATTTTAAGGCAATTTTTTGTATTCTCATCACTTTATCAAAGGATTCAAACAAGATTGTTCAAATTTTCATCACTAATTTGGTCTAAGAAATTAAATTTTTAAGGGAAGAGTCAACCAAATTTACTTACCACATTTTAAGGTTCAACCCTACATCACCTTGCTACTGCCAATAAGACATAGTAATGTTCCATCTAATAAGCCCACCTTCTTCCATCCAAGGAAGACATCACTGATTTAGTTGCCCCAAAAACTTTAGTTGGATTCCCTAGCAAGTTGTTTCAAAATAATATTTTTGATTTGCAAATTGATGGTTGTGAAATGGTAAAGGTCACAAGTTATAGTGTCAACTACACCAAACTAGGCAAAGATTGAATTAGCCATCAGGAAGTCAATCGGTAGCTAAGGTTTTGGTGGCAATGGTAACTATTTAGAGTTTGTGGTGGCATTTTGATAATTTCAAAAGTTGAGTTTTTAAAGGCAATATGGTAATTATGTAGGTAGATAAGGGCAAAATTATTTTTGAAAAGCAAAAAAAAAAAGATTGTGTTACTAATTCATAATTTGTATTGGGTTCACACAAAACATTGAATCTACACTTCAAACTCATTTTTATGACTAAAAAAGTTGTAAAAACAACTTTCTACAAAAAAGAAACCTATTAGCTTAGTAGGACATAGTAATGTCCCTGTTACTAAGCCCATTTTTTTCAAGGCAAGAAAGACATCACATATTTGTTTGCCCTAAAGACTTTGGATGAATTCTCTAGTAAGTTGTTTTGAAGTAATACTTTTGATTTGCATAGCAATGGTTGTGAGATGGTAAAGGTCATAAGTTGTAGCTTTCAGCAACACCAAATTAAGTAAAGGTTAAATCAACCATCAGGAAGTCAATCAATAGCTAGGGTTTCAGTGGTAATGGCAATTGTTTAGTATTTATAGTGGTGTTTTGGTAATTTTGAAAATTGAGATTTTAAAGGCAATAAGGTAATTTTATGGGTAGATAGAGGCAAAATCAATTTTGAAAGGCAAAAAATAAGACTCTATTATTAATTCACAATTTTTATTAGGTTAATGCAAAGATTTGAATTCACACTTCAAACTCATTTTGATGACTAAAAAGGTTGCAAAAGTGACTTTTTACAAGAAAGAAACCTATTAGCCTAGTTGGACATAGTAATGTCCCATTTATTAAGCCCATCATATTCCAAAGAAGGAAGACATCTTATATTTGGTTACCTGAAAAACTTTAGTTGGATTCTTTAGTGAGTTTTTTCAAAATAATAACTTTAATTGCCATTTTGATGGTTGTAAAATGGTTAAGGTCACAATTTGTAGCTTTCAACAACACCAAACTAAGTGGAGGTTGAATCAACCATTAGAAAGTTGGTCGGTAGCTAGGGTTTTAGTGGCAATGGTAGCTATTTTGGATTTATGGTGGCATTTCGATAATTTTGATAGTTTTGAAGGCAATATGATAATTTTATAGGTAGATAGGGGAAAAATCAGTTTTTGAAATGGTAAAAACAAAACCCTATCACTAATTCACAAATGATATTAGGATAATGCAAGGATTTGAATTCACACTTCAAACTCATTTTGATGACTGAAAACATTGTAAAAATAACTTTCTACAAAAAAACAAAAAAGAAACTTGTTAGCCTAGTTAGACATAGTAGTGTCCCATGTATTAAGCCCATCTTGTTCCAAACAAGGAAGATATCTTAAATTTTGTTGCCCTAGAGACTTTAGTTAGATTCTATAACAAGTTGCTCTGAAATAATGCTTTTGATTTGCAAGTCGATGGCCATAAGATGGTAAAGGTCATGAGTTGTAACTTTCAATGACACCAAACTAGGCAAAAGTTAAATCAACCATCAAGAAGTCACTTAGTAGCTAGGGTTTCAACAACAACGGCAATTATTTAGGATTTGTGCTAGCATTTTGGTAATTTTGACAGTTAGGGTTTTCAAGGTAATATGGTAATGTTATAGGTAGATAAGAGCAAAATTAGTCTTAAAAACAAAAGGCAAGACTTTATGACTAATTCACAATTTGTATTGGGCTAATGCAAAGATTTTAATTCACACTTCAAACTCATTTTGATGACTAAAAAGGTTGCAAAAGCAACTTACTACAAAAAGGAAACTTATTAGCTTAGTAAGACATAGTAGTATCCTATCTATTAAGCCCACCTTTTTCTAAGCAAGAAAGACATAATAGCTCTGGTTGTTTCAAATACTGTAGTTGGAAACTCTAATGAGTTGTTTCAAAATGATATTTTTGATTTGTAAATTAATGGCTATGAGATGGTAAAGGTCAAGAGTTGTAGCTTTCAATAACACCAAACTAGGTGAAGTTTAAATCAACCATTAGGAAGTCAATCGGTAGTTAGGGTTTTAATGGCAATGGTAGCTATTTAGGATTTGCGGTGGTGTTTTAGTAACTTCGATAGTTAGGGTTTTAAAGGCAATGTAATAATTTTGAGAGGCAAAAAGAAGACTCTATTACTAATTCACAATTTATATTGGGCTAATGCAAAGATTTGAATTCACAATTCAAACTCATTTTGATGACTAAAAAGGTTTTAAAAGCAACTTTCTAAAAAAAAAAAAAACTATTAGTCCATTTAGACATAGTAGTGTCCCGTCTATTAAGCCCACCATGTTCTAGGCCAAGAAGACATTTCAAATTTGGTTACCCTAAAGACTTTAGTTGGATTCTCTAACGAGTTATTTTCAAATAATACTTTAGGTTTGCAAATCAATGGTCATTAGATGGTATAGGTAATGAGTTGTAGCTTTCAGCAACACCAAACTTGGCAAAAGTTGAATCAACTATCAGGAAGTCAATTGATAACTAGAGTTTTAGTGGCAATGGTAACTGTTTAAGATTTGTGATGGCATTTTAGTCAGTTTGACAATTTGGGCTTTGAAGGCAAGTGGTAATTTTATAGGTAGATAGGGGCAAAATCAATTTTAAAAAGCAAAAAACAAGCTTTGTTTCTAATTTAAAATTTGTATTAGGCTAATCTAAGCTTTGAATTCACACTTCAAACTTGTTTTGATGATTAAAAAGATTGTAAAAGTAACTTTTTATAAAATAAAAAAATTTAAAAAAAAAAAAAAAAAACTATTAACCAATAAGACATAATAGTGTCCTATCTATTAAGCCCACCTTGTTCCAAGCAAAAAAGACATCATAGATTTGGTTGCTTCAAAAACTTTAGATGGATTCTTTGGCAAGTTGTTTCAAAATAATACTTTTAATTTGCAAATTGATAGTTGTGAGATAGTAAAGGTCAAGAGTTGTAGCGTTAACAACACCAAACTAGGCAAAAGTTGAATCAACATCAAGAAGTTAGTCAATAGTTAGGGTTTTAGTGTCAATGCCCAATTGTGTAAGATTTGTGAGGGCATTTTGATAATTTTGACAGCTAGGGTTTTGAAGGTAATATTGTAACTTTATAAGTAGATTGGGGCAAAATCATTTTTGAAAAATGAAAAACAAGACTATTATTAATTCACAATTTATATTAGGTTAATGTAAAGCTTTGAATTCACACTTAAAGCTCATTTTGATGATTGAAAAGGTTGCAAAAGCAACTTTCTACCAAAAAAAAAAACCCTAGCTCTAATATTATCTCACAAGACGTAAAAGAATAAGATAAACCATATTTTATTCTATTTGTAAACTAATAATTTAGTTTCTTATTAAATTAATTTAAATAACTTAGAAATAAAGTTTTAATTGTACAAGAAAAATAAATGATGTGAATAAACTATATTTTGTGTAAGTCAATTATTGATCATGAATCGAATTGAGACATACATTTAATGAAATCTAAAAGGTTGGATAACAAGTAATATTTTGGACAAATAATTTAATAGCGATTTAAATATTTCTTATAATATAAAGATAAATTTACCACAATTATGAAGTTGAACCGTATATACTAATGCTTCTTCATAAAAAGTTCAATGGTCAGGGAGTGCTTTTGTTTAATTGCAAATTTTATAAGGTCTAATGCGCATTAAGTACATGAGACAGCACGGGCAACTGCGGGGGGTGATTACGACAGCATTGGTTGGCAGTTGCTGTCTTCCAAACCGTATTAGTCTTCAGCATGATAATTAGCGGTCGAGTAATTTCAAATAATTAAGGGTCCTATGTTTGAACTTGCCCCAGAGCTACAAGAAGTTATGGGTCAGATCTTGCTGCATACGAAAATTGTTGGAACATTGAATCTCTACACAAACAAGCAAGGACATGGAAGATAAAATTTCCTTGAACGAGGGATTCTTAACGTATTAATGGAAAATATAGGATGTGGCTCGCAATATAAATAAATCATTCCCCTTCTTTTTCGGAAAAGAATTATGGGTCAGTTATTATTTAATGCTTGTTCGGGGTTTAGTGTTAAAAAAGTTTTCTTTAACGTTTCTTAATCTTTAGTTCACGTGCAAATGACCCACCTCAGAAAGCAAATTCAGAAAACGCCATGACAAGCTCACTTTTATATTAATATATGAGGTTCAGGCTATTCTCAAATATGCCCCCGATTGTTTCTATATTTCGAGTTTAGGCAAAACTAAAATAAAATATTAAATTTTAGTTAGTCCCTGTAACGCTTTCTAAAATATATTACAAAAATCACAGCCAAAGGACGCCAGCATCCTCAACGCCAATACCCTCACACCCCCCCACCCCCCCCCCCCCCCCTCTCTCTCTCTCTCCCTACGTCTTCCACCCAACATCCTTTTTTTCACCGTTCCTCTTTTCTTATCAATGCTCTGTCGGAGCTTGGTCCGTCCTCCTCCTTCACTACCCGCCTCAGCTTTTGGAATTTTCTACCTTTGTTTGGGGTATTCGCAATCGCAAATCAGGTATCTCTCTCTCTCTCATTCTTTTTATCTTTTCCATTCTTTTTCTTTTGTATTTGCAGCTACAAGATCTTGATCTCTTTCTTCTGTCGATTTTACTGGTTTTCGTTGAAGTTGAGTTAGTTCTGAGCTTGATTTTCGGGCTCCAATAGCAGTGATTGTTTTGTTCGGTGATGCGTTTTATGAAGTTTGATTTGGATGGTCTACGAATGTTGAGGTTCGTTTGTTGCTGAAATATGTGGACAAAGAAGAGCGAGGTGAATTTCGGATCGTATGGCAACCCTTCCGTGTTTCTCTAGTTGTAAATTGAGCTCTCGCTGGTATTTCCGTGCTTCCTTGGCTGCGAAGCATAGCATTAGGGTTTTTGGACTGGGGAGAGGGATATTTGCTTAGCTTTTCGATTTTGGGGTTAATATTATGTCGTAATTATGCATGTGAAAGCTTTTTATTAGAGTCCGTGTTGTGCCAGAAATAGGTCTCTGGTTTTCTTGGAGTGAATGTTTAGTTATGGTGATGCTTTGGCACTAGGATTCCGGTTTTAAGATTCGGTGTATCTTTCTGCAGATTCCGGTTTTGAGGTTGAGGAATTGGGATCTGTCACCATGACGACAAGTGAGCGGAAGACTATCGATTTAGAACAAGGATGGGAGTTCATGCAGAAGGGGATCACAAAGCTGAAGAACATTCTGGAAGGGCTGCCTGAGCCACAGTTCAGCTCCGAGGACTACATGATGCTCTACACGTATCCATTTCTATGCTGTTTCCTCCAATTGTTTTTGTTTACCGTGGTTATTGTAGTGTGACTACGAAGTTCTTGGAGTTTGATAGAGATGATCATGATCTAGTGCTTTTTCCCTTCCTTTATTATGTGCAGAACAATCTATAACATGTGTACTCAGAAACCTCCTCATGATTACTCCCAACAGCTCTACGATAAGTACCGTGAGTCTTTTGAAGAGTACATAACCTCAACGGTAAGGAACATTAATTTATTTATGTGCTATTGCATATTCCATGGATCATTTTTTGGAACTCATTTGAACTTTTTGGTGTAGCATGAAATATCAAATGTGTTTTTATTGGAAAAAAACACTTGCTGTTCAATACTATGTTTGGGAGGTAGGCAGGGATCCAACAAAAGGTTTTATAATATAGGAAAAAAAAATTAAATAGGTTATGCATTTACTTGAAAATCATCTGATGCCATGGATTGCATATTTATTGAAGTTTACGTTGTTATATTCTTCACTTATCTGCAAATATGGAATCAGCAAGCATCGGAAACACAACCTTTGCCATATGGTCTTATCACCACTTGTATACATTTGTTAGAAGTCTACCGTCAGTTAGGTCCCCAGTGGCTACCACTATATTAATGACTAAAGAGTTTTTGATTCTCTCTGAGGGGAAAATTTAATGGTCTCATTGCTTGTTTAGAATTCAAGATTAGCATTATATGTCAGCATCCTTGGTTGTTTATTTGTTGTTTGGGAGAACTGTGGGAATGTCTAAGTACCAAGATGTTTGGTGTGTTTGTTAGGGCACTACATAACTGTCTTTTGTTATCTTAATTTTATTTTATTTTATTTTCTGTATTTTTCTCATGCAATCTACTGCGATGGATTCATGTTCTCTTAGGTATTGCCATCTATAAGGGAGAAGCATGATGAATTCATGTTGAGAGAGCTTGTGAAAAGGTGGGCAAACCACAAAGTTATGGTGAGATGGCTTTCTCGTTTCTTCTATTATCTTGATCGGTATTTTATCGCTCGGAGGTCACTTCCTGCCCTGAATGAAGTCGGACTTACGTGCTTCCGTGATCAGGTATGCCATCGGTAAACCCCTACGTCCTTTTTACCTCTCTTTTTTTCCCCTTCTTTTCTTTTCATGATCCAATATGGTATTCATTTTCTCCCGAATCTGTATCAACTTACAATACGAAGGGTGTCTTTATTCTCTCAGATCTACCAGGAGTTAAATGGAAAAGTAAGAGATGCTGTAATTTCACTGGTATGTTTGCACTTTTGCCTAAAATAAAAGAAGCTCTTGTACAGTTCCCAAATGAGTTTACTCAAACATTTTTTTGTTCCAATCAGATTGATCAAGAGCGTGAGGGAGAGCAGATTGATCGAGCTCTCTTGAAGAATGTTGTAGATATATTTGTCGAGATTGGAATGGGGCAAATGGATCAGTATGAAAATGACTTTGAAGCTGCAATGCTTAAAGACACTGCTGCCTATTATTCCCGGAAAGCTTCTAGCTGGATTTTAGAAGATTCTTGTCCAGATTATATGCTGAAAGTAAGCTTCATAGTTCTTATTATAGGGTAGAAAGTCATTTTTGCTGAATGCTGAGTGAATTCTAACGTGTGTTCTGTCACCTCCAGGCTGAGGAGTGCTTGAAACGAGAGAAAGATAGAGTATCTCATTACTTGCATTCTAGCAGTGAGCCAAAGCTACTGGAGGTTTGTACTTCTTTCTGAATATATTGAGCTTTTTGGTTTTGTATTGTACTTGAGGGTTTTTTTGGCTGCTTAGTTCTTTTCTTTTCATTTCGTTTTTTTTTTCTTTTCTTTGTAGAAAAGATTCTTGATTCTTACACCCTTTTTATTTTTTAATTACAAAATGGGTAAATCTGGAAGCTGTCGTGACTCTTTTTTCCTTCCTTTTAGAAAGTTCAACAGGAGTTATTATCAGTTTATGCAACCCAACTGCTTGAAAAAGATAACTCTGGATGCCATGCATTGCTTAGAGATGACAAGGTACTTGGTGATTATCTTATAATCTAAATGCTCTTACTGCTTTCTTATAACTGTTTTCATCTGAGGTTTTTGGTGTCTAAGGTGGAAGATTTGTCAAGAATGTTCAGGCTTTTTTCTAAAATACCTCGAGGTTTAGATCCTGTTTCCAGCATATTTAAGCAGGTCAGTGGCTCTATTCTTTTCCCTCAGGTTAAAAATGAGTCTTACGTGTCTTTCTCTTGTTAAGTATTTAAGATTTTCTCTACCACTTTCAAATGCAGCATGTTACTGCTGAAGGGACGGCCTTGGTCAAACTGGCAGAGGATGCGGCAAGCACCAAGAAGGTCTTTGCTTTGATTTCCTTTCTTCCTTTTTACAACACCTTTTGGAGGCTCATGTTCCACTTTTAAATCACTCACTGAGTTGAAGAAATAAATACCACCTTGCCATTCCACCGCGAGGGAGTTGGTACTCCTTTACACAGAAGTGTTAATTGAACCACATTGTAGCAGATCAAAAACTTGGGGATAAACTAAATGCTTATTGTACTTAAAAGATTATTCACATGTCTTTCCATTTTTAAGATTTGAGATTTGATTTGCTTGGCTTACTTGATTTCTTCTTCATTTTTTTCTAATTATTTAGTATGTGTCATCATGTGACACTTGTTTGGGAGCTACTGTGTGGCCTTTAAATTCTTAATAAACGTTTTAATGTCCAAAATATTGAATGGGATCTGTAGCAGGCAAGTCAGTTGAGAGAGCCCTTAAGCTATAATAAATAATTTTGAATGGGAATTCTGGTAGTTTAATGTTGAATAAGTTCCAGAGATTTGGTTGAAAATTTTGGATACATGGATATATAGAATAAAACTGATTAAGATAGAAAGGCTAGCATGACTTAGTAAGTCAAATTTGCTGCATTAATGAGCTGTCCAATCACATGTTAATATATCTAGGATACCAAAAGAATAAAATATCAAGATGGAGTGAACTTTTTGAAAGAACCTTAGTTGCATTGCTAACAGATTTGTCCTCATTGATAGTCAGAATAAGTATGAGTCCAAAAAGTGTATGGCTGTCATAGCTACTAGAGCTAAATTGGCTTAGGTGTGTGATTCGTTGAAATTAAAATTACATAGAGATTTTGCTATTATTACTCACGGTGATTGTTGTTGATCATACAACAAAAATAATGACTATATAAACAACCTGAGGGGGCTGGAAGGATGTAAAGGTGCTATGAGCAATTTTTTACTGGATTTTCATCCTGTATTTCTTTTTTCCAGATGCTATTATAATATGCTGTTAGTTAGCATTCAGTCTTTCCTGGAAACACGCTTTGCTTTAGCAGAGAGGAGCATTTTGCTTTCTTAGTGCCTTTTTCTCCTTTTCGTGGAACAATAGCAAGAAGAAGACAACAAAATCAAATAGAAATTCAGGCATTGTAAATTCAATTGATACCTTACAAGTGTGGTTCCTGTAGACTTAATTTTGAGCTTCCATGAAGTATATTCATGTTAGTTACCATTTGCTTGATCGTTGAATATAATGCTAGAACCAATGACTTACTGCACACTGACGTAAGGAAAATGATTTTTAGAATGCTTAGATGATTGACTTATCACAGACTATTTCCTTTATCTCAACCATTGCATAGAAAAGGCCACCTTTTTTTCATTTCTTTTAATTTCTGATAGTCTGCAACTTTTCATTTTCCTTTTCTTTTTCCATTCCTTCACAGGCAGAGAAAAAGGATGTGGTTGGTTTGCAAGAACAGGTAATCGTATGAAGCTTGTAGAATTTTTCTGTCCTGGTTCAACAATTGAAAACTGATATGGATTGTCTCTTCAGGTTTTTGTCAGAAAAGTGATTGAGCTGCACGACAAATACTTAGCATATGTGAATGATTGTTTCCAAAACCATACTCTTTTTCACAAGGTTTGTGTAGAGAGGGCTCTATTATTTTCATGATCCAAGCTCATTTTCTTGTCTACATCTAAATGTGCCTTATATTATTGCAGGCACTCAAGGAGGCTTTTGAGGTCTTCTGCAACAAGGGTGTTGCGGGAAGCTCAAGTGCAGAACTACTTGCAACTTTTTGTGATAACATTCTTAAGAAAGGTGGAAGTGAGAAACTGAGTGATGAAGCCATTGAAGAAACACTTGAAAAGGTCTCACCTACTCCTAATGATTTATTCCGCAACTGAGTGATGAGGCTTTTTGTGATAACATTCTTAAGAAAGGTGGAAGTGAGAAACTGAGTGATGAAGCCATTGAAAAGAAACACTTGGAAATGTCTCACTTGAAAAGGTCTCTATTTGACTTCTAATAGAGATATTTAAGGACCAAATAATTCTTTTTATTGCCTGCAGGTAGTAAAGTTGCTTGCTTATATTAGTGACAAAGACCTATTTGCCGAATTTTACAGGTACATTGGTTGCCTTATATGAGTATTTTAGAAATTGAGAGCATATTGATGATTATTATACCTAGATTTGCAACACAGCTGCTTGCCAAATTCCATGGATCTGTACTTTCACTCTTCAACGATTGATTACTTTCCATCTAGTATTTTGAAATTGAAAAGCTCATTGATGATTGCTTCTGCTTACTTTAAAATCTATGAAGTTGTAGATGATTAATTATTTTGTCTGATTTCTGGCAGAAAGAAGCTTGCTCGACGGCTTCTGTTTGACAAGAGTGCTAATGATGACCATGAGAGGAGTATTTTGACGAAGCTTAAGCAGCAATGCGGTGGTCAGTTCACCTCAAAGATGGAGGGAATGGTTAGTTGCGTTGATCTTTAGTAAACTCAAAATGTCTGATGTTACAATTTTTATGTTGGTGGATCTCAATTTTTCATTAGTGTTCCAATCTGCTATATGGTACTGGTGGAGAGTTTTTCATTTTATGTTGCTTTCTTTCTTGCAGGTTACAGATTTAACATTGGCTAGGGAAAACCAGACCAGCTTCGAGGAATATCTAAGCAATAACCCCCAGACGAATCCAGGGATTGACTTGACTGTTACTGTGCTGACTACTGGATTCTGGCCAAGTTACAAGTCCTTTGACCTCAACCTTCCACCCGAGATGGTATAGAATTCTTTTGTTAAAAGCATAAAAAGTTGCAAGGTCAATTGATCTCGGGAAGTCATTGATGTCCTTTTGCATTTATTTTTAGGTAAAGTGCGTTGAAGTCTTCCGTGAATTCTATCAAACAAAAACTAAACACAGAAAACTTACATGGATATATTCATTGGGTACTTGTAACATCAGTGGGAAATTTGAACCCAAAATGATGGAACTGATTGTGACCACCTATCAGGTGATATATGCATACAATTTTTATTTTGTTTTACAGATGCTTTTTTGTGGATTGCGTAGATTTCCTTATTCTAATACAAAGGATTTCTTCTTCTTCTTCTTGTTCTGGGACAGGCTTCAGCACTATTGCTTTTCAATTCTTCAAATAGGTTGAGTTATTCAGACATCATGACTGAATTGAACTTGACTGATGATGACTTAGTTAGACTGCTACACTCCTTGTCGTGTGCGAAGTATAAGATTTTGAACAAGGAGCCAAGCACGAAAACAATATCTCCTACTGATTACTTTGAGTTCAACTCAAAGTTCACTGATAAAATGAGGAGGATCAAGGTAGTCAAATATTTTCTAAATTGTCTTCTTGTAGTCGAACCTTTTAATTTATCACATGCTGCAATGAATACAAGCATTACTTTGTTTGAACTGCAGATTCCCCTGCCTCCCGTGGATGAGAAGAAGAAAGTGATAGAAGATGTTGACAAGGACAGACGGTACGCTATTGATGCCTCAATTGTGCGCATCATGAAGAGCCGTAAAGTTTTGGGTTACCAGCAGTTGGTCATGGAGTGTGTTGAGCAGCTAGGTCGCATGTTCAAGGTTTGTATGACACTTTTCTTGATGTTCATATATGTCCCGTTTCTTTTGATCCAATTTATCTAACTTCTGTGCATGAATATGAACTTGCAGCCCGACTTCAAGGCAATAAAGAAGCGCATTGAAGATCTGATCACTCGAGACTATTTGGAAAGAGACAAAGATAACCCCAACCTTTTCAGGTACTTGGCGTGACTTGGCCCAGGTGATGATCATCCACGGAATCGGTACTGCTGTTGCTGCCAGTAGCGTGGAGACAAAAGCATATGTAAATGCTACTGTGAGGTGTTCCCTCTTGGCGATGGCTTAGAAGCAGCAGCTGAGAATGCTTGTACATTTTACCCTCGAAGCCAGACATGGACACAACTACCGCAGATGTGCACCCGATAACAAGAAATTGTAATTTTTTTTCCCCATAAAGTGGTCCAGTGCACCGTTTGAAACCTATCCAGCAACTTGTAATATGCCTGCGAATAGCCGTCTCATAACTTCTTGATGTTTGTTTCTGAATGCTCATTTGCCCCCAATGGAAAAGATAAAATCTCTGTTCTTCACTTGCCATTGCATCTTGATTCTCAATTTTAACTAAGTTATCCAATTCCCCGAAGCTCTGCTGTTCTATGCAGTAGCCTATGCGTTTGCTTATAGTAATTTCTTGGATCAAAAGCATAAAATACTTGGGCTGTCTTTAACTTGTGGGACATCTTTGGAACTGTCAATAGGCGTAGGGGAGTGCTCTGTAATTTTCATATACAGCATTGTTTTCCCTCGGTGAGATGAAGCCATTTTTTATTAAATGTTGTCGACATGTTTGAAGAATTTGCAATGGCCGATCAATATCTAACCACAGGTTTAATCGCTTCTTCTTTCTCCTATGTTGGCACGGATGAGAGAGAATGAAAAGGAAAGAGAAGTAAAAGAAAAGACGGTCTTTATAGAGGGAAACTGAAACCTCAAATTCTTGAAAAGGTAACACAATAGAGAATTGAATTTTCATCTTCTCTCACGTGCTGCTGCCGAACAGTAAAGCTCACGAATTCATAGAAAATTTAAACATGTTTTCAAAGCCCCTATCTCGGACCCAATATCAGTTCTATGGGCCAAGGTGGGAATCGCGACACCAACTATGCATGCGCATGTTAGAGACCAAATAAGCAAGAGTGCAACTCATGGAAACACAAGCCCAACAAATGAGTGCACGACAGACCCGATAGAAAGGGTAAGTCAACTTCTCCTGTCCCTGAAGCAATCTGGACAATACGAAAGCCACTGGAGAAAGCTCAGAAATGCAATGCCTTCATTCAAATCACCGGAACAAGGAAGGAAGATCAGAAAGAGTTAGTCACCTCACCCTCCTAAAAGGAGCGCGCCAAACACCAAGATATTTTTCTCTTTATTACTCTTTCATTTCTTGTGTAATTCAGATGTACAATAGCCTTATCTAAAGTATATGTACCAAAAATAAAAAAGAAAATATATACACAATTACAAACGAATGCCCTCTTATCATAATAGTATATTATCCCCAACTCCTAGAATCATCCACCACGCTTTTGGACAGAATGCCAAGACGATTCATGGAAAGAAACACCCAATCTGACACCCATTTCCTTGTAGAGCTGGATTTAGGTCCATGGCTATGTCGTGATGACTATTTCAAATGCCTTGCCTAACGAACAGAAAACATTTCTGGGTAATATCGCTCTAGCCGCGAGAACCAAAATGGAAGTAGCTTTCTCACTGAGATTCGGAATTCAGTCGTGATGATGAAATCTGAGTGCTCTTTTAACAAAGTCGACGAGGCATGCCTTCGTAGGCAGCTAATCAAATTGTGATTAGTCCAATGTGCAAGAGTAAACTCTTGCAACCCAAATGGGCAAACAGAGATCCCAATCAACAAGAGGAAAGCCATTTAAAAATGGTGACGTGATAACTTAAGGGAGCTTTTCTTTTTTCTTTGTAATGGAAGTTCTGTTTGTTTCATGGAAAATGTTTATCTCGTTGCACAAGCAAATTCGAAAGAAACTTATAAGTTTGTCTGTATTCTAGCATGATCAGTGTTGCTTATCATAGCTTTCCAAGTTGGTGTTACATTGACGCACGTAAAGGAGGATTTCAAGGCGGTTCAATGAATGCGTGTGAACAAACACAACAGTGCGTAACCCCAATTTCTTCATGTAAACATGAAAGTGAACGAAGCAAAATTAACGGTCCTCTGGGCATTCCAATTGTCCAACGCTTTGGCTTGCTTTCTTTTCAGCACACCATTTCTCTAACCATGTTTGATATGGGCGATTTAAGCTCCCCGAGCTTGGAATCTGGGACCCAGAGATTTCTTGAAAAAGATAGGTCGCGAAAAAGAGGTGGTTCAGTTCCCACGACAACTGATGGTAATGCAGTCCTAGCAAGTCAGGAACAGCATTCCTTTGCGTGTGATCTAGGTCTTCATTTAGTGGGTTGTCCGTTTCCACAAGCCACGAATGTGTCACCCATTTTTTATTGTTCGTGGGAGATGTGTTTTAGCCTCTTCGGACTCTTGAGTTCCCTTCTGAGCGTGTCGATTCCTGACTTGCCAATGTTTGTCAACTTGATCTCTATGAATTATACTATCTTTGGATGTGATTTGCCAACCATTAGTTCAATATTGCAAGTGACCTGTTGTAGGAAGAGAGGTAAAGAAAACTTCTACAGTTTGATAAACTCAAACCGATTCCTTGGTTGAACGCCCACTTTTCACTTCTGTACTCCTGTAAACACTCTACCCACGTTTTCAAAACAACAGGTGGTTTCACCTTTGGAATTAGATTCAATTTGCCCACGGTAAAGCTCCATGGCCTGGGGGAGTAATGGGAGCCGAGGTAATCATTTAAAAGTCATGCTACCTCCCTCTGGTTTTTGTTACCCACTAGAGTAATTGCATCATCATTTAGCTTGTCCTGCCTCTAGGCTTAGTTCAACTGAACATATCATTGCAGTTGCATAGGTCATCTTTAAGGGGGCCAGCTAGTTTTTCAACCGAAGTTTAAAGTTCATGGCATCATCAATTCCATTGCTTACTTCTTTTTTTTAAAAATTAAAAATTGGCATTGTTATTGATAATACAAGTTGAGTGAATTATTAGACACAACCACAACTAGTGGATTAAAAATAACTACATAATGAAAATCTTTTTAGGACATTAATCACTTAAAAATAAAATACCAAAAAATTAATGAGCATCCTTTATTCAAGGGAGCCTATAATAATTAAGACCCAATTGACTTTCCCATGCTATTTTCCTCCAATTGCTTGGAAGAGATCCACTGCTTACTTGGTTTCTTACCTAGCTGAACTTTGAACTCCTATTTTAATTTCGTAGTGAATGTCTGAGCTTTGCTTTGTGCTCTACTTGCTACTCCCACTTTAATGACATTCCACTCCGAACATCCAAAAAGCCATCACAACTTGTCGCTGAGTGCTTCCCGCGCAACAATGATATGAATCAGATCAAACATGCATACATAATTGCTTACCGCACTGCAATTATTGTTTCGCTCTTCTCTCTCCCGCCACTAAGTAAAAGCTCTTTCATCTCAGTCCATTTTCTGTTTGATTCTTTCAAGATATTGAACGGTGATGTTGTTTGGAACCCCCACGCTGTTGCTTTCTTCTTTCCTTATTAGAAATCTTGTAGAGAAAACAGAAAAAGTGGCATCTGCTTCTGTTTGATTTTCCATTTTTTCCCTGGTTACAGCGGCAAATTCATCAAAGTACTTACAACAGACAATTTGACAAGAAAAGATTCCATTAATTGACAATTTCTACAAATACTAGTTACACATGAGCAGTGCAGTCCAATGATCCACAATTATTTCCCTCTGCATAGCCACTAGCTAGTGATTTGGTAATGTCCTTCGGTCAACACGTAGGCTACTGAAACTTAATCATAGTTTTTTTTTCTTTTTTCATATTTTATACCAAGTCTGATAATGGGCACCCCAAGGTGGGGAATTAAGTGGGGCCTTCTTGGTTTGAATTCCAGGGGTGAATCTTGGCAAAATCCAGGGTTTTCTTGCCTTGCAACTTGTTTGTCACATAGTGTTTACTGTACTCTCCATGATTGTATCGTCTATACTTGCATGGGCTGTTTTCATTCACCAATTCGGGCAATGGTCCAAGCTCTATTTCGTAACTTGGAGCATAAAATGTGACCATTGAAAGTCGGTCTTTCTCTTTGTGAGTCACTGCTCTATGCTCCACACTCTTGTATTTGCCATTCGTAAGAACCTGAAAAATTTGAAAATCAAGAAACGTCCCAATTAAGATGTTAATCGTGAACAAGAAGGAAGTTATCTCACAGATTTCGGATCTCTTACTTCTATGGTGTCACCAACGTTGATTACAAGAGCGTTTGGGATGAGTTGAACGGGCACCCATTTGCTATCTTTAAGGATTTGAAGTCCTACTGAGCTGCCCTTTCCTTGCTGCAGCACCGTGAGAGCACTTCCATCTGAATGCGGGCTTAGACCTAAAACAAGGTCAGGTCTTGTACATGGTGGGTAGTAGTTCATCCTTATGGCTTGCACAGCCACCCCAAACATCTCTTCAAAGACGTCTGGTCTCAACCCTAGGCTGATGGCTATATATTTCAACAGATTCTTGCAAAGTTTCCTCACTTCTCTCGAGTAAAGATCTATAGTTTCACTGCAGGGATAAAACATGGGGTTAAATGATTAACCAAAAGATTGGCAGATTACAGAGATGAGCATAGCATAACTTTTACCTGAAGTTGGCTGGCTTTGTTGGCCATAGCTTGGGGTTCCTGATGAAGTTGGGTTCAACCCCAAGAGCAAACATGTTACACCAATCCAGCTTTTGGTCCTCCGAGAAAACAAAGGCCTGTCCATATCCCTGGACAGTCCCCGGCGCCATTGCGTACTTCTGTTTCTCTCCCAACGGTAGCATGAAGAACTCCCTGGACAACTTCTCTGTGCTCTCAAGCAAAGTCAGCTCAATTTCATGATTTATTACCTAAAAGTATAATAAAATGTTAGCTTACAAAGTAACATGACCATTATTTAAGCAATAGTAAGGTATGTAATAGGTACCTGAAAGAATCCCCAGTTCTCACAAGCGGTTGCAAGTTGCAAAATCTCACTACGGAATTGATCTTTGTTTCCCTTGACAAGTTTGGAGAAATCAATGACAGGAATTTCAGTGGGTGATGATGGAGCGGTGGCTAGTGCTGGCCTCTCGGTCATGTCCCTTACAAATCTTTCTGGAATCGTGGTTGGCTTACCCTTTCTTAGCTCCTGGACATCGTCGATGTGCCCAACGTTGAAGGGAGAATGGGGAGCTGGGGCCATGGAACAGAGAATTTAGAGGTTTACAGTAAGAAATCAACTTGGCAACACTACCCTTGAACCCGTGTATTTATAGAGGGAGGATGGGGTTATTCAACATAATTTGGTATGATATGTGGGTGATCCATGTCATGCACTATAAGAAATCAAGTCGTACATGAAACCCCTTGTTCAGAATTGACGCCTGGAGGAGATTGAAACGCATAAAAGGCCACTGAATCAGCCGAAAGATATAGTAGCACTTCCGACTGCACAGCATTATTGTTCCTGTTATGTCTTACATTTTCAACTCTATGAAAAGAATATGTGATTTCTTTTCTCTTTTTCTGTACTTTGGGAGCTCGGAATCTGATAGTAGTGTGGTGGTGGCTGTCCCTTGATAAAGTCTTTTGGACGATACAAAATAGACGGTCTCAGAAAGGGTGGACCCTCAACAAGCGATGGCATGTTGGTCAAGGGCATGATGACTGCAACACTACATCTGGTCTGCAGAGTGGAGAAACGTGCACAATAAAGGGAGAGAAATTTAAAAGACTCTTCAGTTTAAAAAACTAAATTAGGTATGATATTTGCTACTGATCTCCCACTTTGCCCGACTGACAGAGCTCGTCATCCGCAGGGAATATTCATAATGAGTCCAGAATCTTGACTCTGGCATTTTGAGAAGACATTGGAAATTTTTTGGCTGAAGAAAGAACAGGACACGAGGTTATCATACCTGAAAGCTACTATCATTGAGATTAGAAAGGGCTTTAAGATAGTAACCCAGAAATGAATATGGTATATCTGCAAATGATATTTTGGACTGAAGTAGAAAGTTATCCCAAAGAGATGCAGGACAAGGTACCTGAGAATCTCAGAAAGCAAAAGCCATTAAGCGTCAGGGAAAAGCAAAGTACAACATGGAAAAATGTGCATTACCCTGCACTGCATTTTGGACAATATGCATAGACCCTCCTCCGTCGTACATTATCTGTAGTTTAGAGACACAGTACCGAATATTGCTTTGTGCATTCACGAGTCACTATGAAAAGACAGAAAGGGTGTTTGGAGAGTGTCTGAAAGCCCCCACTGTGCACGCTTCTGACAAGCCTTTCATGACTTTCTGCAATTACTTGCAGCAAGTAAAGCAAAAGGAAGGACAGAGCCTCCCTGATTCCAAAATCCTGCAGCATCATCCACGCGTTAGTTCTAAGATAATCCATCACTGAAGTGCAGACATACTACAAGCTTTTGTGCTGGAATATCTCCATATTCTCTTGAGGTTTTGTTAGATCTATGTGCCATACCATGAAACAACCCCATAATGACAATATGTCCAATACCATGTTGATCTTGTTTTCTTTTGAATTATTTGCACACTATATGAATAGGAGAAGGAATTTTCACGTAATTTGAGTTCTTCATATTTAGGCTTAATGAAAGAAAATGAATAAGGAAATTAGGAAAAAAAGAAAGCAATAATTTTTCTCAAAACATTCTTAAATTTAATTAAAAAAATAATTGAATGGATTTAAATCTAATATACTTATTTTGTAAGATCTCCACATAAATCTTATTTACCATGAGTTATATGAACCCTTTTTTGAGAGATATTACGAAAACAAGATTATCTTTGAAAACATTTTCGTTAAAAATAATAATAATAATAAACTAATGCCTTACAGGCGTTTTGTAATAAACTTTGTCTATTTACCAAAACGTCCTCAACTTATTTTTTGTAAGATGCCTAAGCCCAGGGTACGTTTGTAAGTGAGTTTCCGACCGATGAACCGAAATCTCCTTTTCTCAGGGGCCTCTGTATCTCCTTCCCGCCAAAAGAGAGGGTCAAGGTTTTTTCATACCAAAGCTATTTTGATTCAACAGCTTCAGTGCTGTAAAGATTTCATTTCGGCAACATTAGCGCACGGCAATGCTTTAAAGTTTGGTTTCTTAAACGACACCATTACCACCAACCATTTGATTAATAGTTATGTCAGAGTCCAAGATATCAAGGATGCGCACCAATTGTTCGATGAAATGCTCGAACCCAATGTGGTATCGTGGACTTCGCTTATGGCCGGTTACGTCGATACAGGTAAACCCCGGATGAGTCTTTGGCTGTTTGGGAGAATGCTGAGGAGTTCGATTGTGCCCAACGATTTTACCTTGGCGACTGCCATTAATGCTTGTTCGCTCCTCGCTGATATAGAATTAGGTAGGAGAATTCACACCCTTATACAAATATTGGGCTTTCAATCTAGCCTTTTTGTTTGTTCTTCACTTGTTGATATGTATGGGAAATGCAATGACGTTGATGAAGCTCGACGGGTTTTTGACTTGATGGGTTGTAGGAATGTTGTTTCATGGACTTCAATGATCACCGCCTATTCCCAGAATGCACGAGGTGATGACGCACTCCGAGTTTTTAGGGAATTCAGCGGCTTGACGTTGTATCGTCCAAACCATTTCATGTTGAGCAGTGTCATTAGCGCTTGCGCAAGCTTGGGTAGACTATTTTCTGGGAAAGTCGCGCATGGGGCAGTGATTCGTCATGGCCATGACTCAAATGATGTGGTTGCAAGTGCACTTGTGGACATGTATGCCAAATGTGGGTCTATTAGTTATTCGGACAAGGTCTTTCGGAGGATTTCAAATCCTTCTGTAATTTCATATACCTCAATGGTTGTAGGTGCCGCTAAGTACGGACTTGGGAAGCTGTCCCTCAATCTCTTCAAAGAAATGGATGACAGAAAAATAAAACCCAACGACGTTACCTTTGTAGGGGTCTTACATAGTTGTAGCCACTCGGGGCTCGTTGATGAAGGCCTTGGGTACTTGAAATCCATGTATGTGAAGCATGGCATAATGCCAGATGCGAGGCACTATACATGTGTCGTTGACATGCTTGGTAGAACTGGTCGTGTTGACGAAGCCTACCAATTAGCAAAATCTATCAAGGTAGAATCTGGACAAGGGGCTTTGTTGTGGGGTACACTACTTTCAGCTAGCAGGCTCCATGGAAGGTTGGATATTGCAGTTGAAGCCACCGGGAGGCTAATAGAATCCAATCAACAAGTTTCTGGTGCATATGTCACATTATCGAACGCTTATGCGTTGGCTGGGGATTGGGGGAATGTCCATAATCTACGATCAAAAATGAAGCGCACTGGAGTTTATAAGGAACCTGGTTGTAGTTGGATGGAGATTAAGGATTCAACTTATGTGTTCCATGCTGGAGATGTAGCTTCATGTCCACAAGGGGGTGAAACTCTGAGTCTGTTGAGGGAATTAGATGTGAGAATGAAGGAAAGAGGGTATGTTGGAGGGAGTGTAGGTTTGGTATTTGTGGAGGTGGAAGAGGAAGCCAAAGAAGAGATGGTGGGTCTGCACAGTGAGAGACTGGCCTTGGCTTTTGGATTGATAAATGTCCCTAAAGGAATGACAATCAGAGTGATGAAGAATTTGAGAATGTGCAGGGACTGCCACGAGGCTTTCAAGCTAATTAGTGATATTGTTGCGAGGGAGTTTGTTGTGAGAGATGTGAATAGATTTCATCATTTTAAGAACGGATCTTGCACTTGTAAAGATTTTTGGTAAGAATCAAGCTCTACTCTTAGACGTGGGAAATCTTAATAACAGCTGGGGAAGTCCCCAAAAAGACGGGAAGATTCTAAATTTTACAACTAGATGATGATGATGAGCATTGCAGTAGATATGAAACAGGCAATGAATGGCTTGAAATTATAGGACAAAGTTTTCTAAATCTTGGTCTAATCATGCGAGTCAAAGGTTTTGATTTCAGAACTTTTCCCATTTACCATTCTCGGGGAAGAGAGGGGGAACTTGTCCCCCGCATCCTGCAGCTTCCCCATTATCTTCGTTTTCGTGTTTTCGAGGACCATCCTTATGTGCAAAAACAAAGAAAATTGATGGTCAACTCCAACTACAATCTTCAGCTTAAGAAAAGAATTAGAAACGCTTCAGATGATCGGTCAGAAAGTGCAGCGAAGCAAGTCTCGTCTTCCTCTTTCGTTCAGCAGAGTAAACATATGTTGACATAAAACTTTTGAGCGAAATTGAGACTTCATGAAATTGCATCGATCGGATCATAAATGGTAGAAAAGCTCTTAAGAGTTTGTTTCTCACTTTCTGAATTCCACTTTTTTGAATCGAGGAACTTCAAATCACTTTCAGAATTCAAGTCTAAATTGTTTAAAGCAGAGTCGAATACCAAATCTCCAGCAAAACATCCATACTTTATATTTCAGATTTCACGACCATCTTGAGTGATTTAGATCTCAAGCCTTTAAGCATATAAACCCCAACAGTGATCTTCCCACTGCAAAAGGAAATAACTCCATGGCTGATGTTTGGGTCCAACAGGAAAAGAGCAGGAACCTTCGTTTTTTAAAAAAATAAAAATCTTTCCAGATTGTTGCTTAGTATGACTCCCAGACGAGGAGATGACATACTCAACTCAATATCAGATAACCTCTTGTGCATAATGTCATAAGAGATGGATTATGCTGAATTGTATTCCTGAGCGCCCAAGGGTTCAATTTGAGTACAATGTCACAATATGTTCCACCTCTCAAGCAAACAATATCCAATTTCCACAAACAAGCAAGATAGGAAAAAAGGGAAAGTTGAAACAAGACCATCGATCAGAAAGCCTGATTTTCCTCTTTATTTTTTTATTCCCAAAACCAGAAGAAGAATAACCATCAATGATGTGCAGAAAATTCTGAAAACAGCAATAAACATCAATTATCTGCTTTTCTTACAACCTATCCTGAAAAGAATAATACATAATCAGGAAAGAAGGAATTAGAAAGAAAAGAAAAGGAGCCGATGAGAATGCCACCCATCAGCGCTTTGCGGCTGGATGCCACCAAGTTAATTGCACCTACGCACCGACCTAAAACCAAAATCCTGCTTGTTTAACAATCACATTTATCACGCAGATTCCAAGCATTATTTGTACCCATCACCATAGGAAATACACATGCACAATCCTTGATCCTAAGATAACATAGAACCATAACATCCTTCATCTCCAAGACCAGAATGAATAAAAAAGGGGCATGCCTCCCTTGTCTCCTGAAATTCTGAATGTGAGGCAGTCTAACTTTATAACAGAATATAGGCAAATCTTGAACGATGATATCAAACAGTATTCCAGGTACTGCCTAGCTGCATAATAGAAGAGGCCAACAACGAAGACTAAGAGATGTGAACCATCTCTAGACAATTCCCATGGTTGTACTTCTCTACGACTGAAAAAATCAGGTTTTAACTGAAATAGAATCTTCATAATGAAAAATAATCAACTTACAATGACGAGATTTATGAGACAGTGGGGGAAAAGTATATGCACGTTTATCATGGGAGACAAATGCAACCCCAAGATTTTTTGTTTTTCTATTAAGAGCTAGCTTGAGCAAAACAGAGTGTAACCCGCTCACATCCTGCTACATCAGAGAATATACGTTCCCATCATTGTTCCATTTTCCAATCTCCTTAATCATGGAACTCGCAATGTAATCACAGGAGCACCTCCCATCTCTTTAGTCATAGAACTTGCAACCTAATGATGCCTGCCAATACGTAGGTCCTTTGTAAATGCAATATTTGTCACATTAAGGCACCACGAACTTGTACTATTTTTTTCTTCCCAATTCATTGCTTGGTAAAAGATGAAAACTTTCTTTACGTTGGCCACAGACAGGATCAGGCACTTATTTACCATCAGCATAGACAAAAGTCACAGTAACAGCACTAGACACAACTATAAAAGGTGAAGATTAAAAATTACATGATATTAAAAGTCAATTAAAGCTGAATACTAAGTGAAAGAGTTAAAAAAAATGAATAGATTTCCATGCAAGAAAATTAATAAAAACAAAGATACGTATAAGATCAATGGGGAAAAGCCATGTGGTAAACAAAAACACCTTTAAAATCCCCTTCTCAGGTAACCTACATTACTTCAATTATAATGAGAAATGCCACATTTTTTTCCAAAGAGAACAATATACTTCACTGCTTTACCACTTACATGTCGATGCAGCATAACTGATAACAAGAACAGCAAAATTTGTTTCCTTATCCAGTCACCAATTTACTCAGCTGATGCAAAGATAAACCAATACGACCCTGCAATTCATGTGTAAGGCAGATAAGGATAAATGCATGGTCAACAATCCAATTAGTGATCATAAGTAAAAATTCAAATGAATCTTACAGTGTGAGATATCAGAATTTGCTAACCTTGGTCTAATTTACACGAGGCTAACAATTAGATCCCCAACAAAACTAAAGGGAAGGTCTAATCATAAGACCTACATAGAATCAAACTTCACATTATAAACTAAAAAGAAAGAGAAGCTCCTCAGAAAATGCCATGAGGAAAGGAAATGTAGCATACCCGCAGCATTGTAATGTTTCTTTAACAGGAAAGCTGGCAGGTTCAGGTAAAAACAAAAGTCAAGCTTGATAACTGTACAAACAATATAGGTACCCTTCCACAAAACTCATATTTCCATTTCATCAAATCTTGGTAAATCCTAACACAACATTAAGTCCTCAACAGAAAACTGACCAGTCATCCCTATATCAGTATTAAACTCCTCAAAATGGTTTCCGAAATGATTCCCAGTCATCTGTAAATATCTTTCTCCCGAAGCTCTGAACCAATGGAGCCAAAAGAATTATAGCACTGAACTAATACGTAACTCTGAATTCTATTTCCGGATGAGTAAGAATTCCATGCCTTTTCCCAACCCATGAAATTTTTGGGTGAAATGCCTTGCCCTTATCTAAGAACTAGCTGAACATTTAAATATAAATTACAAAATTTGCTAACCAATCTCATTTTGTACACATGTACAGAGGGGTAACAAACTGTTGGTGACATGCTGCTTTCTGGGGTTCTGAAGGTAGGTCTATGAAGATATCTTTTCCGTTTTTTTTCTTGGCGCCCACTCACAAGGGAAAACAAAGCTGGAAACAAAAACAATATATATACAGGATTGGCTTAGTCCCTAGCCCCACTGAAGCCTGAACGACTTATTGCCTCCATTGCAAGCCGAACCAGACGTGCTAGCTCCTCTACATCTTGGAAGCTGAAATCAATCACCCTCCTAACAGAAGCAATACAATCCCTATTCTGTTCCTCTTCGAGGATTACATTAGCAGCTGCAAAAGCATTGTGGGATTTTCTAGAGGCCTCCATCGCAAGATTTACTTCCTGTGTCTGCAAAACAATCAAACATCGGTTTTACTGTTCTACTCCAAGCATAACCCACCCGGACAAGATAAAACTCAATTTCCCAGGTGAGAGATATCCAACAAGCTTTAACACTAACCATCCATCATTTTTCAGAGAAGATAATACAAGCCAACTACAAGTTTACGGTGACAGAGTCAGGCTGCATAAGTTGGACTCAGGAAGTAAAGGTGCTTACACAGAAAACACCAGGATTTAAATGATACAAGAAATTAATCTGGAAGTTTAAAAAACGGGAGCAACCTATGCCAGAAAGTGCAGGCAATAAGATGGTTATTTAAACTCTGAACCCTCCATTTACAAAACCCTGTCGTATCTATACTTTAAACAACTGGAGCCCCATTACTATCACCTGGTTTTCTGACACTTTTTTTTATTAAGAAAACCTCTCCAGCATTGTAATATGTAAGAAGAAATCAGGATTCCAGAACAAACGATGAGTGAACAATACCCTGAAACCCAATTCCAAGATTGATTGAACTTACAAAATCAAGAAGCCGGAGAAAATTTGGGCGGTTTCGAGCAACAATGACTTGGCTTCCAGCAACATGGGAACCAGTGCCCTTCAAGAAATTCCCCTTATCAACTGCTCCTTGATTGTTTAAGTTATCAACATCCGAAGCAGAAGATGATGGAGATTCACCTAAACAAATAATTTAATGAAGACAGTTACACCATTAATTTACCTAACTTTTGGAAGCACAAATGCATCTTATGCCTGAGACATTATCCTTGCATATATTCAACCTAGAAATATCTACTTCACTTTATATTAGAATGAGTAGACATAATTTAATGAATGAATTGTGCACATCTTGAAGAGAAATTCAGATTAGATAGCTGCACCATGACCTTCTTCCGTTACCTTGTGAAACCACCTGTAGAGTTGCTTGTAACTCATGCCTATCTCTGTTCATACTGTAATGTTTACAGTAAACCACCCTCATATATGTCACCTCCAAGCATTTGTAGGCCAAAGCAGCAGCAGCCATCTCCTGGCGTGCTTCATATTCCAGTGCACAGTGTCTGCCCAAATATAAAGCTCAGCAAACAGCCAAATAAGGAGGCAGAGTCATACAGAAATTAAACTCAAAAAAAAAAAAAAAAAAAAGACTACATCAAAGATCACACGGATTTTAGGTGGTACCCATCTTTCTTGAAAGTGAAATTTTACTCAGAAAGAGAAAATAAAACACTCAAAGCAAACCAAGTCCAGAGGCAAATGACAAATAATTAAGCTTTTAATCACAGATCTGACTGTTAGAACCACACCAGTCACTGTCTAACATGACTGAGCTAAGGCAATTCAAATAGCCCAGAAACATGATCAGCTTTGCTCAAGAGTATTCAACAATTGTCTAGAAAAAACCTCAACTGAAGCAAACTTGAGCAGCTGGGGTCATCCTCCAGCACATCGACTATAAACGTGTTAAAATGTTAGCTCCTCAGGCTTGGTTTGCATAATAAATAACCTCAAGCCAGTACATGTAGCTAAGTTTCATCTTCTGGTGTTTGGATTACAAAGGAACTGCTATAAATGTGACCTGCTCAGGCCTTTTGCTAATAACCGCAAGACAACATGAGTAGTGCAATAACCTAGACCAAAAGTCAAAACTTTGCAGTTCTAGCTTAATGCTGTTCCAAGATATTTTGGGGACAGACTCCTAGACCAAGAAAAACATTCCAAGTAGGTGATCCTGGAGTAGGATAATCAAGAAGAACTAACTAAGTAGATGATCCTGGCTAAGGGTAAACGAAGAGAACTTGTGAAAGTTTTCATAGAAAGATCCCTCCCTTCCACAATCAAATCTCGCTCAATAACAAGTGCTTACCAAAAGTGTCAAAGACATTAAGTGGTTCCCAGGATACCTTCCCTCTAGTTGAATAGCAATTATCAATGACAGCCCATAAGCTAAATCACATAAAAAAGCAAGATTTTCAAGAGTCTAATGTACCAGTGAGGGAGGTGGGAAGTGGAAGGGTTGAAATAAAAAATTCAAAAAACAAAGCAAAGTTATGTTTCCTTACTCGCATAGTTTAGCGGCAGTGCCATACGCTTGAATTTGATTCATCTCCCCATGCCTGCCACTCTCAATATTGCATGTGTCCAGAAGTGAAGCCCCATGAAGAAACTTCAAGGCAGCTTGAAAGTAAGCCTCATTACTTTCAAAACCAAAACAAGAGCTCTGTGAAAAACATTGAAATCATATTAGGAGTAAAGACAACATCCATGCAACCATATCAAGCATAGAAACAAAAGTAAACAATTATCATGGTAAATTAAAGAAACCTTAAGTCGATCTGCAGTGTCTCTGAGATCTTTGGCTTCTTTCAGGGTGTTAGTAGCGATCTGGTTAGAGGAGATCATTCTCACTGGACTTGAAGCGTTTGGATTTCTGGACCCCGGTCTATGAGCCACAAGTTGTCCCAAACTGGTGTTAACTCCATCGACCCCAGAATGTTTTGATGCATTTGACACATCATCAAGTGCATCAGTAGGACAGCTATCAAACACGCCTCCTTTCTGAGGTCCTGATACAGGGCCACAACCATGGGATGCTGTTCCAAGTTTACTTTCACCATTGGAAAGTGAGAACAACTTTGATTTCCCATTTCCAGGCTCCATCCGTGTCAGCTCAGCTTTAGTTTCACCCTCAAAATCCTGAATTGGGCTCTGCTCAGGGGCAAGCTTGGCATTTCTGCTAGATGGTTTAATATTCAAACCATCACAGTCCTGCTTTAACTTGATTCTCACTTGAGTCTCATTTGACCATTGTCCGTTCCTGCTAACATGATTCTTCTCATCCTTGACGATCACAGTGCTCAGATTTTTAGGAAACCCAT
Source organism: Casuarina equisetifolia (assembly GCA_028551475.1). NCBI lineage: Eukaryota > Viridiplantae > Streptophyta > Magnoliopsida > Fagales > Casuarinaceae > Casuarina > Casuarina equisetifolia. The sequence goes on from CM052362.1 coordinate 17,350,331, forward strand.
ATTTAGCATTAGCTGATGTTTCATGGACAAGAATTTGGTGATTACGATCAATCTCTGAATCACTACTCTGGTTCTTCTTTGCATAACCATTAACTGTATCAGAAACCTTAATTTTATCTCTGTGAGACTCAATAGTGGAACTCCCACTCTTGCCCTTGGATCTCAAAGAGGCACCGTTACCAGATTTTGTCAGAACTGAAGTGTCATGTTTGCCCTTCTTCCTTTCGTCCTCATTATAGCCATGTTCTTGAGCATGCAAATCATTATGGAACCCGACATTTCTCGCTACAATATCAACAGCAGGATTAAGCAAATGGCTGTCCATAACTTCAGAAGAAGGCTTGGCTTTACCACTGGACTTGTGACTACCATCCCTTTCTCTGTTCTCTTGTGCAGAAAAATTACGAGATTCGGGATGGATCACTGTCCCAGACAGATTAATCTCGGCAGTACTATCCCCATCTGAGTATCTTCTGAAATCACCTATCACATGGAGCCCACTATGCGTAGCATCAACTTTCCCTCTAATGTGCCCTCCTGATGATAAAAACTTGTCTAAATTAGAGGTCCTTGAAGGAGAAGAGGAAACTGATTCCGCTGGAGAACCTTTCATTTCTTCAACAACTTTATGGGATCCTGAAACCTTTGAAGAGCTTGAAGCAGCTGCCACTGAAACCTGTCCAGATCCCAAATCCCTTCTGCATGATTCTACAACATCAACAGTGCGTTGAGATGAAATCTTCCTTTTATGTTTTCTGAGTTGCTTTTCCTTGTCATTTCTCCTGACTTCTACCATACCATCACTTGGATGATCTCTAATGCCTGATAAGACATTTTCTAAAATCATACCTCTCTTGAGTGACTTATCATCATAATCATTGGCATTTGACTCCTTTACCCAAATCCTCGAAACACGGAGCTCCTTTTCCATCCTCAATCCACTTTCACTACTTTCTTCTTTCTCATATAGAATGCCATCATGAACTGAATTTTGAAATATGTCTATCTCATTCTTGTTATCATCCAGCTCCAATTTCCTTTTCTTCAGAGAAACATCCTTTTTACTGCACATTTTCATATCCAAGGATCCACCATTCAGTGAGACCTGAGCTTGTTCTCCCCGTTTCTTACCAGAAACTAGCATCTTGTCCCTCACGTCCAACTTTGCATCCTCGGACAAACAGTATTCATCATACTTTCGCATATCCTTCCCACTTCCATTGGTTGGCAAGGCAGTGCTTGTACCAATGCGCCCCCTACTAAGGTCCATTTTGGAGCTCTGGTATTTATCTCCAAAGGGAGCAGTCTCTGTCTTGGACTTCTTGGAGGTTCCATATCCATATTCATCAGCTTCCCTCTTGCTTTTCATTTTTATTTGTTTTGCATCACCTGTAAATATTCGATGCCCAAAAGAGCACAAAGAGACTCACGTAATTACCTATCTTTCCGAAAATTCAGACAGCCAAATGAAATTATTTCCACATGTAAGTACATACCTCCATTAATTGGATATTCTTTCTGATTAGGCATGTTTTTATCCACAACCAAGCTGACCTTCTTACTCAGTTGTTGAGGACCAGATTTCTTCATCGGATTCAGTTCAGCATGATGGTGGTTTGTGCCACTTGCTTTCTTGCTTTTATGCAGCTTGTTATCGGAGTTCGAAAGGCCACTGGAGGTTCCTGCCTTCACTATTTCTTTCACACCCTGTTTTTTCTTTCCATGACTAGAGATGGAATGGGCACTGATATTCTGGCGATTCTGGTCAAGATGTTGGACACCACCTAAATTAACTCCCATTGAAATTCCACCGACATGATTTTGTAAGTTGTTCTGACTCTCAGAAACAGGTAGTTGATACAATGCATTGAGGGCTCTTGTTGTCTCCTCCTCACTAATGTTGCAATTGTTCATGCCAGGTCTGTTAAGAAAACAAATAGCACAATGAGAAGACACTGATAATATCATATTTAAACTTCTTATACACATGTACACATAATACATTGACAAAGCAAAATCACAGTACTTGGATCAATGATAGTGAAGTAATGACTATATCCAAATTTATTTAACTGAACATATGTAACACCAAAAGGAGAAAGCAGACTTACAGCCAATTAAGCATGCTACACAACCATTTATCAGGGAGGTGCTCTGGCTTTGTACCAAAGGGTAGAAGCCGCCACTTCTGACATTTGTCACACTGCACCCAATGTTCTTCTATAAGTACAGGAGCTGCTATGGGTGGCACCATCTCAGAAGTGAGTCCAGTTTCTGTACTAGGACATACAATTGAGCTATCTTTGAAAGACAACCCTGATGTGTCTTGCTCATCGACCTTCTTTCCAATTGATCGTCCCTTTTGTTTATCCAAGAATGTGTTCTGTTGCATTCCAACATAACCAAGATTAGCATCCTTCGGTCGATCACTGAAAGACCTCCTCACCAGATCCATTTGATTATCTTTTTGTTCCACATTCACTACCGACAATGAATCTCTTTGATTGTCGCTGTTCTTATCATCCTTCTGGGACTTTACCCTCAGACTTTTACTGTTACTGTCAACAACAAAACCTGTATTCTTTTTATTATTTAAATCAGCACTAGCACCAAACCTTGAGCTTTCCTTGGTTGAAACAGCCCCTGGCTTGCCATTAATTTGTGCCCCCTTCAACTTATGTTTGCCCTCAAATGTGAGCCCTTCCATCTTAAGAGGAACACTAGTCCGGTCATCTTCAGTTTTCAAACCAACCATCTCTTTTTGAGGGTTTAACTCGTCCTTGCATTTTAACCCATTAGAGTAACCCTTTGAGGCAGAAATTTTCTGATCAATGCTATAATCATTATGGTCATTTAAGATATCATTACGGGAATTTGACACTACATTTCCATGTATGTTTTCCATCAAACCACTTCTCAGGTTTCCTTTCTCATTCTTACTATAGTCCTCACCAGATATTGACTCTAAAGACTTCTCTTTCACAAATTCCAAAGAAGGTAACCTTCCCTTTCCACCATCTTTGTTACCCTTTCTAAGAACTTCAGATGTCCCACCAGCCACTTTGACCGAGTCCCAGATATCACATTCTGACTTGGGTACTTGCACACTTGTCAAGTCACTGGACAAAAATTCCTTGCATCCTATGCTTTCATTTACTGATATTTTCTTTCTGCGCAAGGTCATATCATCCTCAAAATCTGTAGCATCTTCATGCTTCACTTTGAACTGCCTTTCACTTTTCCGAGAAATTTTTTTCTTCTTTTCCTTCAACAATTTTCTATTTCCCATCATAGAAGCAAACTCGTCTACCGAAGTAGCAGAGTTCTCTTGATGACCATTGAGAGTTGGCATGGGTTTACTGACACTAGGAAGTTTTTCCCTTTTCACTAGGCAAAGCATACTGTCGTGAATAGGTGATATCAGAACACACCCAGGGACAGGAAAAGAAGTCATAGTCTGCTTAACACAGGATAAATACCATCAAATATAAGCATAATTTTTTGATAAAGTGGCAAAGAAACAGTATACAAAGAGCAGGCTGGACAAAAAATTACCTGAAAGATGCTAGTGGGAGACATACCAGTGGTCTCCCGAGGTAGCGGTGACATCCCTCCACTTTCATCTGGGCTGTTCCCTTGTGACGAATATGGAGAGTCATCAAGTCCAAGACCACTATAAATTGCAGCATTCTTCCGTGCTGAGTTATCGGAACCAACTTTGATTCGAACCTTAAGGGTTCTTTGGTCAGCCAGATTGCCTGATCTGTTGGAACTTTCATCTTTCAAGGGACTCTTCTCAGCAAATTGTTTTTGTTTGACAGAAACATCTGCAGAAGGAACTCTTGAATTATGCAATAGATGGGCACTACAGGAAGCAGTCCCAAGCCTCAAAGATGGGGCTGTATTCGAGGGAGCTTTCAAATTCTGAGAGGCACCCTGTATGGTAACATAACCCACAGTACTCAAGTAAATTAGACTTCCCCAAGCTGACAAAACGTTGGCAACATATATCTCTTTCTACCAAGATATCAAAAAGTCAACAAAAGAGATCCATATACCTCGATGGTTAAACTGTTGGGAGATCTGTGAGCATTGCAGTTTCTTTGTGGAGTCTTTGGGCGCGATGAAACAGGAGAGCGTTCATACGTAGGTAAAAATGAGCCATAGCCACCAAATTTCGCCCCTGGCAAATCATCAATTTCCCATATAATTATTTCAAGGTACAAAGATTGCATTTCTCTCTGATCCAAAACTCCCACAGCAGGTCACTTACCCAAATTCTCGGCAGAAACCCCGCCTTCAAAATCTTTTTGAAAATGACCAAGAACATTTTGAATCTTCTCATCCTTTATGAAAAAGAAACTCTTAAACTCTAACTAGAGTAATTTACACACAAACTAGAACATTATATCAAAAAATTTGTCTACAACATGTCCAGAATGATAAAAAGGGGCCAAGCCATCAGCAATACAGGAAAAGTTTCTTTCAAGAATTTATGACACAAAATACCATCTGCATACTGTTTTAAGCTATCCATCAAAATTCACACCAAAACCAAAAAAAGGTGAAATCTAAGTCACTTACTGCTTTTAAAAGTTTAATGAGTTCCCAAAATTCTGTCACATGTAGAACAAACATTTTGCACTGATGGTAAACTTGGTAGTTAAGAGAGCAAGGCATGGGAATAACCAATTTTCAATCACTCATTCCTCAAGTGCACGGAAAGATGATATGGCAAGCAAGGTTTAGGGGAACTAAAATTTATTAAGAGAGCAAAAGCATGGAAATAACCAATCTTCAATTACTCATTCCTCAAGTGACAGAAAGATGATATAACAAGCAAGTTTTGAAATTTTATTGGGGAATTAAAATTTTCACTAAAAGGCAAAAACTTCACTTAGATATTTCTCAAACCAGTACACGTTAACAATCTACAAAAGTAGCAGACAAGATAAGCCCCAGCTGGAACTCCCATTGCCAGATATCTCGAAATATAGCCAAAATATCACTGAATTCTCTACAAGTTTAGAACAAACTGTATAATCAACTAACAACTACAATAAATATGCTCTTTACATATGTTGTAAAAAAGAGTGTAAAGTATTTCTAGAGCTGGTCAAATCAAATTTAAACCTTGGAAACAGTTTCCAACCACTCAACAAAAGGAACCTAAGTTTCTCGACAGAACAGATATTTCCTTTTCATGTCACTTCTCTTTACAAGTGAGGAACAATTCATTTTGTCATTCTCATCTTCGATTCCCACTGCACGTAGACTAAAGACTCAAACGTTCAACTTCCTTCATTACCTACGCTTTTCTCGAGGATCAAATATAAATGTAACTTCTGTGAATTTCCCTTATACCGTCCAAAACATAAACCCACAACGCACTTGGATCATATCAACAGATTCCAAGTAAACTAAAATCAATTTCTATACAATCAAATCAAATAAACCCAGAAACAAGAAAGAGTCAAATAATTCTCCAATGAAACACACAGAAGCCCTTACAATGTAAGAGAGAGCAATGTCAGGGTCAATGCTTTTGTCTTCGTCATCCCCGTAATAGCAAGCCTCGCCTTCCTCGAGCTCTGCGTTCTCTTCCATTCCCACCATCCCACCTAATCCTAACCCTAACCCTAACCCTACCCCTAACCCCAAAACCCTAAGCCCCTCAGACACCCTCCTTCCCTGAAGTCCAACATCACCGACTACCTCACCAAGCCCACCCGAACCCACAATTCAAAGCTCCCAAACCCGACTCCAACCCCACCAAATCCCAAACCCCCATTAAAATTAGCACATATGACCAATAAATTACAGAGTTAATAGCACTTATTACTCGAACTTAATTTCCACGATCGTTTACCGAGATCGGATATCGGAGACTGATCAAGCCGATCAGTGGAGGACTCTTATTGAGTGTCGAAACCGGAATCGAATTCTCACTTGGTTCTCTCTCGGTTTTCGCCCCGGATGTGCACAGCGGAGGCCGAGCTGTGTTTATGGTCTTCGGGTTTTTATTTATTTATTCGTTTTTTCCTTTTCTGATTTCCGCTTATATTTCTGCGTTTTGGATGAAATTAATCATATTATTATTCTCTTTACCGTAGTCTGAAAACGTGTTCGTTTGCTTGGTTCTCGGTTGGTTCTGACGGCGCGTGGGGACCTCACGCCAAGAAACGACACCGTTTGGCGTGTAGTAGATGTCAGCTCTTTAGCTGACTTGTCGCAGTTTCCGGCCCTTTACGAGCTATGTTTGGAAACACGTGCAACTCCAACCCACTCACATCATAAACGCTTATCGCGATCTTGTTTAAATAACTTTTATTCTTTTGCAAATTATAATCAGGAAGCTAATCTGTTTGGTACTCGAGAAAACCCGCCCCCCCAACCGAAAAAAAAAACAGAGCGAAGGGTTCCAATATTGTTGGAGTAGAAATTGTGGTTCGCTTGAATTGTGACTGCATAAAAGTTCCTGGAAGAAAAACATTCTTTTCTTTCCATCATTTGCGGTGGCTTGCTTCGTTGTCCTTTGTCGTGTTCCTCACCGACTAAATTTCCTACCTAGGCTCCAATCATCAAATATATCAAACGCACGACCAAGCTCAACAACTCAATATAACATTGTATGCCACAAAATCTACAAATTTTAGCCCTTGAAAAATAAAATCAATTGGGTAAGGTAATAGCCAATATTTTAGTACAGACTGAAATTATAATTTTCAACCAAACTTGTTAGAATTATTTGTAATGTCGTCCTCTAATGTTTTGTGTATAAATATTACTAAAAGTTAATCGGCTTATATTGCCGATATCATTGATACCATAGCGGTGAGTGAAATATTTAACTTATATCAGAGAATTCACAAGAAAATATTAGAAAATCATTGATATTCAACATGCTAAATAGAGAGAATTGGGGCCCAACCTTTAGCTATTAATAAGGCCACAGAACAACACGCTAAATAAAAAGAACTCAACTTGGTAATAACAAAGTCTAGGTCTTGTATGGCAAAAAATTTAGATAGCCAAGAAGGGCATGTAACTTGACTATAATATTATATTAAAAATTGAGGCCCAACTTTAAAATGCACATCTCAAGCCTTGTATGAAAAAGAACTAGGTAGTCAAAGAGGCTAAACTATGATGAACTTGACTGTGATATTATATTAAGTTGACTTACATGACTTAAAAAAACACATTTTAAAGGAAATATGAAATCACACATTAATAAGGTCAAAATTTTAGGTATTCATATTCATGTGTAAGACAATTACAATTACAATTTACAATATGAAAAATTAATTATCACCTTAAAAAACTTTTCCTTCTTTTTTTTTATTAATTATTGATGCATGTCACACGATGAGTAAGTCGATAGGTGGCCAACAAGTTTAAAGACATTGTTGACTCAAGGTTAAGAAATATAAAATGTATCATAACTACTAGTTTAAACTTTTAGCTGAGTAATGATGTTTGAAATCTTGACAAATAATATCAAAGTAAATTCTTCTATCAAACTTGTTAGAAAGATTGGCGTGCAATAAGCCCGTAAGCGTTGCTAGACATCTTATAATGACGAGGCGAAAGTTTCATCTTCCAATGCCTCTTCGTGGCTTGTACAAGGTGAAGTTTGATCTTCCCAAATGTTGTACATATCGGCCTCGAGTCCGATGCGTGGTAATCCAGTTTGGGAAGGCGATTTTTTGTCCGCCGCTCCTTATATTCTTGGAATGCGTGGACTTGCAGGAAACTCCCGCGGCAGACCCTGAAGTTGACATTCGCCTTATATGATGTCACTTTAAAATTAGTTATTCGTGAGGAAAAAAAGTCCCCCAACTAGGATTTTTATTCTCATCTAAAAATTGACTATGAATTTTTCATGTATTTTAAAGGATTTTCAAAATAAAACATAAGGAATTGAAATATTTAACACCCTCCTCTTGTTTTATGTATATTTCACAACCTACTTGACATCAAATCGATTAATAGAATGTCGAATGATTTTAAAAATCTTAACAACAAATAATGACATGTACAAGATACTGAATAATACCATTAGCTTTGTCATGTGATTTTAACCAATGCTATGTCAGAGAAAATGGACATTAAAATAAATAATTAACAACATGTTCGAAACTCCTCGTATCCATTGTTTACAAAAATCTTAATTACTTTAAAACATCAAGGCAATATGACATAGTCAGCCTAAACAAGGCATGAGAGATATTAAGTTCTTGTTGTTGGTATTTAGAATGGTTTGTCATTTATTAACGATCTTTAAGGTTTTTTAATTACTATTTTCAATTGTTAGATATGATTTGATAGTTTTTTATTTATCCGACTTTTATATACGCTTGCATATCTTTAATTGTTAATTTTTTTTTCAAAAATGAAGGGAAAAATATAATTGTTTTGACCCACAATTTTAAACGTGTCATAATATAATCGGATACAACGTGCTTGTTAATTTATATGATCGTCTTCAACAAGAAAACCAATGGCTTATATCGTAAGCAATAATTCAATACAATCAAAATCGTATGGAATGATCTCATAAAAGACAAATCACACATCAAGACACGATTTTTTAAAGAAAAAATACGCAATGGAAACCAAAGTCAATAAATGATTTTTTACGTTTGGTTTTTTATTTTTAAGTCATTCACAACTGGGAATATTCTAATATGAATTATTGCATATTACCAAACTTATTCTCTGACATTTGGTCCCCTTCGAAGGCAAAAACTTGAGTTTTAACACAATATACTGTTTGAACGTAAATACTGTTTGAAATCTCTTGATTCAGGTTTGATGTACAACGTGAATAAGTAAGTAAGTTAGTTTAAAAAAAAGAAAATAATATCCTTATGAGTTTTAATTAAATATTGGATATTAAATAATCTTTCGTCCGATTCAAACAAACAGTAAAACAAAGTACGTAGTTAAGTTCGAATCTGGTGAATCCGGGAATCTTAATCCGTACAATTAAAGCACAAAAGCGAACAAAAGCAACTCAGTAAATCCATCTCTTTTCTCCTTGGCTCCGTCTCCCACACAGCCCGCCCACGTGTTGGATAAAACCATCAACTTCACCAGTGTCGCCCGCCCTGGACATTTTCACGACTTCACCATTTACATGTCGCCGTTTCTGTCCCGAGAGTTCGCGGTAATAACTTGTTTTCAGCTTGTTAGACCTTTTCTTTTCCACTCGGGAGGATAGTATTTGTTTTCAGAACATCTCTTTCTGAGTTTCGTCTTTTTAGGGTTTCAAATCGTACTCGATCGTATCGAATCCTCTCGCCTTTCTCATATCACTTCTTATTATTTCTGTTTCTTCTCTTCTCGTTTAGGGTTTCGATCATTTCTAGCTTAGCTCTTTCGCTTTGCATCTTCTAGATTTTCGAATTCGGTTTCGTTTTGGTGCTCCATTTGCTTGGGTTTTGGTCGAAAAAATTAGGGCTAGGAGTTTTGTAGACAAGGAGTATTGGTTGAGCAGTGGTTGGTTTGTTTGCTCCAAGATTCTACTCTTTTCTGGTTGAAAATTTAGATTTTTAGGGCTTGATTGATGGATTGTGGGCTTGACAGCTCAAGAATTTGGTTTAATTTTCTTTACAGAAAGTAAATAAGCTGTGTTGGGTAACGAAGTTTATTGCTTGGGGGGTATTTCTCGAAAATTAGGTCTAAATTTGGGGACAAATATTTGCGTCGAACATGGATTCGATGCTGGAAGCCGCCTCAGGTGTTCCGAGTACATTGTTAATCCCGGTGCGCTTCGTGTGGAGACATGGTGGGACCAGCGTTTATCTATTTGGCTCCTTCACACAGTGAGACTCAAAATTTTGGTTTTTCATTTTTGATTGGCTCGACAGAATGTTGTTTTCGTTATTTCGATCGACCGAGTTTTGTTTGCTTTTAAGTAATGGGAATATTTTTGTTGTGAAGGTGGTCCCAGCTTGTGTTAATGTTGCCAGTCGAGGGTTCTGATAATGTGTTTCAGACAGTTTATGGTTTAATGCCTGGATTCCATCAGGTTAGTTGGTGGTCGTGGATTTTAATTTCTTGTACTTTGAGCAAAGCCCGGAAAATGCATCTGTAAATTGTTCATCATATTAAAGATTCCTATTTAATATATGATGTCTATGGTTAATTTCAAGTATCCAGAATGTTTTGGCTGCTTAGCACTAATATAGGTGGGACAACTGCCTCAAAGATTTGGGGTCAACGCGAAAGCACTTTTCTGGCGTGCAATAAGGAACAAAAGGCGATGGGTGTCAAAATGGTCGAAGAGGAATATTAGTTTGAGGCTAGTAGATTGAGATCCACGTAGCTGAAGCAGATTGAGAAGAAGAAGCCCTATCCTTGTCAGAAAATATAATCTCTGGCCCTATCTAGCTTAGCGCTATTGGGTATTAACTTTATAGGCTTGTACTAAAGGGGGATATTGAGGTTGACATTTTCCTGGGGAGGGGGAAAAAAAGTCAATCTGCCAGTTTTATACTGGTTAATTTTTGGCATTGTGGGGATGGATTAAATTAATATGTTTGTGCTAAAAAGGGAATATTAAGGTTTTCAATTCTCTGGGGAGTGGAAAAGAATCAGGTTACCAGTTTTATATTGGTTAGTCTTTGGCATTGTGGGGATGGACTGATGGAACTATATTTTGGATTCCATTGACATCTTAGTTTTTATTCAAATTTGTTGGAAATTATTTAGTACGTTGTAGAGAATAAGTGTGTATACATCAAAGGATGAACTAAGCATATGGTATTTGTGGTTATCTGTGATGTTCATTAGAGTATTCATTTTATTATTCCTAAATTGTGTTCACTAGTTGTAAATTTTACTACTTATCTATGGTCTTACGAATTTGTCTCAGTCAACTGAAGCTCTATAAATTTCTGTTATTTGAACCTAAAATGCTACCACGAATATGTTATGCTTAGAAGGATTAAGATGTTTAACCTTTATTCTTGGAGGCATAAGAATTTGCTTATTCGTGGTTTAATTAACTTGCAGTACAAGTTTTTTGTTGATGGACAATGGCGATATGATGAGTCACAACCTTTTGTGACTGCTGGTGAATATGGCATTGTGAACACTTTGCTTTTGGCGCCAGACTACATGGATGTTGATAATGAAGCCTTTCGCCGAATGGTTAGTTTTTTATACCTTCTATTTTGAAGTCTATGTGCTATACATCTTTCTCTGAGTTTGACTTGATGAAATAGTGAGCTTTAGTGGTCTTAATTCTATGCAGACTATAAAGTAACATTTTTTAGTATGCATAAATTTTTTTTAAGTTATTCAAGCATACATGCCTTTTTTGTGGCTAACCATTTTTGATATTTTTACCAAGTCATATCCTATTCATCATCAGGTGTACCATAATTTGGTGTCTTGCTGCATCTAACTTTGAGAATTTAGTCCTTGTAGTCTGTGTCTTTTCACTTATCTGTTAATTTTTCTTTGTTTTTACTGTTTTAAGAGTTTTATTAGCAGACTGGGGTGCTGATTTACAATGCAGGCCCGTGTTACAGATAGTCCACTGCCTGAGGTTGTGCCAAGGGTATCAGAAGCTGATTTACAGGCATCCCGTCAACGCATTTCTCTTTTTTTGTCTACTCATATGGTTTACGAGTTACTTCCTGAGTCAGGCAAGGTTTGGATGCTTTACCATTTACCCTTGCTTGACATCCATTATTAAGTATCTGATGCTGACTGTTATGAGTTGGTCTCTATTATTGCTGATTTTAGAGAAATTTTCTACAGGTTGTTGCATTGGATGTTGATTTACCCGTCAAGCAAGCATTCCACATATTGCATGAGCAGGTATACTTTTTTTTTTCTTAAATTTATTTTATCTGTTATTAGGATTAAATTGAACTTCAGTTCAATGTTTGGAGATACTGTATTCATAAAATATGCTACCTTTGAGCTGATGTGCTCTATCTGATGTATTGAGGTGGTAAAGTACTTCAGAAAAGATGATCACCTCATGTCTTCTTGATTCTTTTCTTTTTTCTGGACACCTCAATGCCTTGATGATGAAAAGAACAGTGAACTCCCCTATAGATCTATTTATTTTTTGGGGTCTGTAGGCTTCCCTGTTCCTTCATTTATTTACCTTAGCAATTCCGCTGATAATCTGTTTGCTCTGGAGTTAATTGTTAAGGTGAATATTGAAAGCAAATATAGAATGGAATTTACCTCGACATTGCCTTTGCATATGATGTATTTCTCTTGTTTTCACATTCTTGCATTTTAGCTCATTTCAAATACAGAGCTTAGTCATGTACCTTATTGATTCAACCTTATTGCAGGGAATCCCTATGGCTCCACTTTGTGACTTCAACCAGGGTCAATTTGTTGGCGTTCTTAGTGCATTGGATTTTATTTTAATATTAAGAAAGGTATGTATGTGTCAGGAATCACAAACATTATCCATGGGTGAGTTTTACAATTGATAACACTTGTTAGTGTTATTTGTTAAATAACTTGACAATTGGTTGCTTTTGTTGTTATTTGTTGTATAACTTGACAATTGGTCATTCCCAACATTTTAATTTTCTATTGATTGTGTTATCTCTATTGGTTTCTGCCTCTATAATATTTTGAGGAAGAACTTGAAATGTCAGAAGGCTCCTGAGTCTTAATGTGGATATTTGCAGGAATGTATGTATAATGTTTTTTTAGTTATATATTTTTTGCTTGTAATAGGTCTAGTGGAGTGTTGTTCCTTCAGATGCATTTTTTACCGCAAAATACGTAATTGGAGATATCCAATTTTGGTTGTTTTCAGTGCTGGAAATTTTTTATTGGATGTTAATCTCATTGATGAAATTGGTTCTCTTAAGTTCTTAGTGTTTACATTTTCTTGTAAAATTCATTTAAATATATACTTTGTATGTGGGTATTTGTGGAGTTAAGTACTAAACACCATTTGTGAGGCATGCTAACTCACCTTTTGTTTTTAGCTTGGGAGTCATGCGTCAAATCTGACAGAGGAAGAGCTTGAAACACATACCATATCTGCTTGGAAAGATGAAAAAGTGTATCTGAACAGCCACAATGACGTTCATGGGAGAGCATTTACTAGAGGTTTCATTCATGTAAGTTCAGCATCTGGGATGTTGGAATTTGTGGCTGTAACAGGACCACTTAGGTTAGCTCGTATTTACATTTGCATATGGAAATGATTGATTTTAAAGCTCCCTTTTCTGGTTCAACTTTGCATTGACCTGCTAAATCAACCTCATGTTTGATTACATACCACTTTTCTTTATAAATTTTTCATGAATAAATCTCTGCCTGTAATTTCTTTTGCCTTTCTATGCTTAGAATGGGAGGATCATTTTTGTGCTACTTAGCCCGTCTGACTGTTGTCGATTGATCTGTGTCTGTGAATCACAGGCTGGTCCATATGATAAGCTGGAAGATGTTGTACTCAAAATCCTGCGAAATGGGGTGGCTACAGTTCCCATTATCCATCCATCTGCTGAAGCTGGATCATTTCCACAGTTACTACATCTTGCTTCACTTTCTGGAATTCTGAAATGTAAGCTCCCCAATGACAGATGTTTTGTAGAGCTAGCTGGCTAACTAGTGGTACATGATTTGTTTAATGCTGATGGATGGTAATTTTCAGGTATTTGTCGATATTTTAGACATTGTGCAAGCTCGTTACCTATTCTCCAACTGCCAATTTGTACAATTCCGGTGGGCACATGGGCTCCAAAAATTGGAGAATCAAACAGGCGGCAATTATCAATATTGAAACCGAGTGCTTCTCTTAGTTCAGCATTAAATATGTTAGTTGAGGGTACGTTTCTTGCTTGGATCTTGTACAAAGAAGGAAGAGTGAAGAGGTTGAACGGGAGGAAAATAGTCTACAATATACCAATTCATAGGATTTCTTTTTGTTTTTTCTTTGGAATAGCTTGTGTATGTCTAGTATAAAATTTGTGTTTATACATTACATGCATGTGAGGATTTATGTATTCTTGCGTGTTTGTGTGTCCTTCATGGGTGTGTTTAGCAAAGTTTTGGAAAGAAATATATGTTGAAAGAAAAATCATTGAAGTTATGTGTTATCTTTTAAAACTGCATAATTTTGTATCTTTTTAATGCAGTAATTACTTGGAGAGGGAGATAAGTTCTCTATTGTTAGAGATTTCAGTTATGCTAGTAATTGCAGCTACTGATGTCTTGATACATTTGTAATGGATGAGTCATTGAGTGTGATACTTGCCCATTGGGTTCATATCCCACTGCAGTTGTTGCTGTATGACTTTTATTAGAGGTTTTGCGTGTGGTAGTCATGTTATTGATGCTATGGTTTCTCGCACTATAAGAGGGGAACTAGCCTTTTAAGTGTGTTTTTGTTTGAGTTTAGCTGCATGCAAGTAATTGCAATGTTATTGGGTCCTTTGAAGAAGAATGAGTAAAGTTCATTGAAATTGATAGTGAAAAAGTGCTTCATTTAAAGCTATACTACTTTTGCTCGTTACCAATTAGATAGGATAGATAAGTTGAAGTATGATCGAGTCATGTTACAAATTTTGGTAGTGGTACTCATTTTGATCAAGTAGAGACTTCTTGGACCAATGAGCCACGTATTGGGAGTTAGACCCTTTTCATTCCCATCAAAATAACACAATTCCATCCTGAGTCTTTTGTAAAATGCCATGATGTTTGACTGGTTGCTATGATTTCGTTGGTCCTGAATGGGATGTATTTCTAGAATGCTACTTTTGCCTGTGTTGTAATTTGTTTACATTTGCTTGTGCAGCCCAAGTCAGTGCAATACCAATAGTTGATGATAATAACTCATTGCTAGATATATATTGTCGGAGGTCAGTATGTTACTTATTAAGTGTCATTGTTCTCAATTGGATGGTTAATCTAAGATGCCTGGGATTAGTTCTTAGCTTCCTTTCTTTGTCTGCAAGGGACAATTGTTCATTATTTTTTATATGTTTTTTGACAGTGATATAACAGCTTTGGCAAGGGACAGAGCTTACACCCATATTAATCTTGATGAAATGACAATTCATCAGGTAACGCCTGCTTCTAGTTGTTAACTAGCCCATTTACTATCTTGCACATTTGTGGTGAAATAATATTTCGTTGGCTAATATTTCTAGATCTTAGTTTACTGGATATCTTATAGTTCAGCAAAAGCCAGTTGATGACATCAAATGACTATATTTGTCTTGAGAGTTAATAGATAACTTTGCGTGTCAATAATTGTTATGACACTATCATGTTTGCTAGGGTAATTTTTCTGTAGGCATTTAGTATTAGTATCCTTCCACATGCATTGGAGTGTTTGTTGTGCAAAATGGTCCCTGGTCGTATTAAGTATACCTTGCCTGATTGTCGCCATTGAAGAGCTTTAGAGGATAGGTTTAGTTTGTGAAAATATTTGGCTTCATGTTGAGAGGTTTATATAGTTGTGAGAACGTTGGATCTATGATGCATTTCTTGTACAGAACACATAGGTCACAGGAAGAACATCTGTAAATTATAATTCATCTATGAAGTTTAAGTTTAATGGCTGTGCTTTAACTATGTATGTCAAGCTTACACACCCCGCATTAAGATTCTCTCATGTGTAGCCTCACCACTAGCAGAGAAACAAATTCAGTCTCTAAACATACTGGATGTAAGTAAAAATCAACATCAGAATAGAAACTGGAATAGGAATGAGGGTCACCAGGACATTACAGAAATCATGTACACCAACAATTCCCTAACCTTAAGCTGTTAGTAAGAAGGGGTTTCAATAATTTATATTAAGCTTACTCATGACTCAGTGATGAATTGGTGATCTGCAGCCCATACCTGCTGGTTTGTTAATTGGATCATGTGGTTGAAACTTGGTCTCTTTTGATCAAGCAGATACAATGATTAGACTTTTTATTGAGAATGAAAGAGTTGAACCTAGGAATATTCAATAGGAAGCTGTAACCACGAAGCTAGAATTGGATAACATAATGATGATTATATGGTAAATGTTAACATGTCATCATGTGATTGACAATATTGTACTAGTTCTATTGGCGCAACTATAGTTAGAGTTTACATATTTTAGTGTCCAATGCTCCTGAGTTTTGGTGATCTCTCTGATGTCTTAAATTTTTATGAGCAACAAGTTTTATGAGAAAATCATGTACTCCAAAAGGTTGCAATTATCAGCTTGAATGATGTAGCATTTGAAGACCCTCCTGATGGCTTTAAGCCTTAAAGCCAGTTAATTCTTTTCAGCTGCTTGGGTCATTGTTGCGTGCTGTTTTATGTTGGCTCTTGGTAATTTCTTTCTCAATCTCTAGGCATTGCAGTTGGGACAGGACGCATACCCTCCTTATGAGCGGAGAAGTCAACGATGTCAGATGTGTTTGCGCTCTGACTCGCTGCATAAAGTGATGGAGCGATTGGCAAATCCAGGTAAAACATATTTCATTTCTAATTTCTTTGTAAAGCATGTGTTCCTTTGTTTAAAACAGGAGTTTCAGTTGTCTATAATGTTTCATTGGGATTTGGGAGAAGGTAGATATTGAAATGGTTTAGCAATTTGTTGTTTCTATTAGTTTTTTCCTGCAAAGTTGCAGGACTACGTTGAAATTTTTTGATTGGCATTTAGTACTCGTTGAAAACTATGGCATATATTTTCCAATTTTACTTTTCAGGTGGTGCATCTGAACAGATAAGTTGGAAAAAAATGTTCTCACCTTTCTTCTTCTTGCGTATCCTGGATTGCACTTGTAATGTTCTGATGTACTAGTCTTTATTATTGTTTGTCAACGTTGCAATCACAGCATAATGTGTCCACAAGGCAAATGGATACACAATTATCCTGATTTCGTATTTCATTGGGAGTACTGACTAATTCATGACTGATTGCGCGAACCTTCTGAGAAACTTTACTTGTTTCAAGTTCCGTGGTATATTCTGAAGACAATAGTTAGTGTTTGTCAGTTGTGGGATTGCTTGGCATGCGAACAAATTCACTGTTTTGAAAGTTGATTCACTTTGGGCGTTATATAGAACTGAGTCTGCATAAATTCTAATTTATAGACGATCTAGGGTGATTCTTTATGAATGTATAATGGCTGACATTAACTTTTTTACTGTCCACACAAAATTAGGCTGGTACTTGGTTCTATCTCCGTGAACTGTTGATGTGAAATTAACAGACATCTCAAAATTTTGGGTTTCAGGTGTCAGACGGCTTGTTATTGTGGAGGCTGGCAGTAAGCGGGTGGAAGGAATTGTGTCTCTCAGCGACGTCTTCAAGTTCTTACTTGGCTAATACTTCAGGGCAATGATTGAAAGATATGACACAGAGGGCATTGTGCGGTCTGTTATGACTTGCAAATGTTTTGGGGGACATCTACCACCTGCTCAGCTGTCCCATGGTGACTCCATTAAGTTTACACGATGACTGGATCTCGTCTCACGGAAATATAAAATCCAATTGTCCTCTAGCTCCTACGCCTGCCTGCCTTTGTTTTCTTTTCTTTTCTTTTCTTTTCTTTTTGATTCTTCTTTTAGGATTTTAGGCAAAGAAAGAGGCTGTAGATCGAGATTATTGGATTCTCTCCCAAATTTGTTCATCTTTTCCCCCTGTTCATATTATCATTTATCGCTCTCTTTTAGATGCGTATTTAATGGGGAGCATGGCGCTTGTAATATTCATATGCTTCAATGAAGCAAGAAACTGTGAAGTGACAGGGAGGATGGATACTGAATTGATCAAGAAATTGTTGTGTTAAAGCTTCATTTTACCTTTTCAGTTATCATTTCCGTCAATATCACCCATCTTTATCATTTAAACTATAAGTAGTAGTAAAAATCTGCATATGCCTGCCTGTAAAGAGGGTACTCAAAATGCAGACCCTCCATCTTGCGGAGATCCAAAACTGTCCTCGAAACGCCCCAGTTTGTTTCCTGAAAGATTCGCTGGCCCAATTCACCGATGGCTTCAACTTTATAATCCCTCTCTCGTTTTGCAATGGATGTGCATTTGGGTTAAATGTGTAAACAGATGGTATGTAGGGAAGCGCAAAAGTGTTCATGAGAACCCATAAAATCTCAATTTCAGATTCCGACATTTACGTGTTCGGTGACGGTTGAATTACAGTCTACGTATTTGAACTCGAATACGACGTCGTTTCATTTTTCTCCTCTGGCCCTGGGCTCCTGCAGGCACGGAAGCTCTAAAACGACGCCGTCGACGTGGTTGGTTTTCCATATTTTAGAGGGAAACGATGATCCATAGACGCTAGAGAGAGAGAGAGAGAGAGAGAGAGAGAGAGAGAGAGAGATGGAAGCACTGACCGAAGAGGAAAGGAAAGCTCTTCGAGGCAGCAAATTCGCTCCCCTCCCTCCCTTACACTCCCTGCCTTCTGGTTCTCAACGCAGGCTGGTTCAGGCCTCTGAAATTACGTTTTCACTCCTCCTCCTCCTCTGTTTCTAGGGTTTTCATATGTTAATTGATTGTATTTATGAAATGATTATAGATTGGCGCACCCAGGGGGACCACTGAGAACGAACAAGGCAGCTGCGTTGGCGAAATTTCTGGAAAGAAAGCTCAAGGACCCCAGCGGATTGGCCTCCATCAACCCGGATCTTCTCGAACTCGCTGTCCAAAATGCCAAACACACTGTCCTTACTGGTAACTATCTCCCGGTGCATATATGTATGATGTCTCTCCACTGTTTCCCTACCTTTGAGTGTCGAGATTGTTCGCATCTCAATGAAGAAGAAAAAGAGATGGCTAGATGGTATTTTTGTGGACGGAACTTATAACTTGTACCTTGGCTATATTTGCTTATATTGGTGTATTCTCCAGTCATCAAACCAATGATTTTTGTTTCTGATCTCTTGTTTCGCATCAGGCGGTGCGTCTAATTCTGGAAGTGTCATTCAACATGTAGACTCCTTCGGCGACTCTGAGGTACTTTCGCCTTTCAGTTCTTGCAGTTGGTACTCTTAGATTGTTTAGGAGAAAAAGAATGTGCTTGGAATCATTATTGTAATTAGTTTGATAGAAATGTGTCAAAGATGTGTGTCCTACATTGATAGCATAAAAATAGGACCTTAACCTTATAAGTGATGAGGTTTGCCTTATGATTTTAGAATGAATCCTCAAAAATTTAAGATGGTATAGGCGTTAAGGTTGGGCTTCCACTGCATTGCTTCCTTCCTGATCCCAGTTGTGTGATTGTCAGTTCATATGTAGTGCTTGTGTGCACATGAGGAGTGTTGAATATGTGTGTACAATATCAATAGTGTGAGGATGGGTCTTTGGCTTTATAAATAACGAGTTTTACTACTTATTGCCTTAAAGTTTTAGAATGGATTCTCGAACTCTAAAAAAATGGTTTAAGAGTTTGCCTTCTCACTAATTAAGATAACGAAATCGGAAGCACTCAATTATGAACTACTGGTTAGAATGATTCCCGAGTAATATTCAGATAACTTCATTTATTACTTACTAGATGCGTGCAATATTTGTCAGGATTCTTGTGAAGAAGGAAATGTAGAAACTTCTGAGATGAAGAAACTCAAGAAGAGTAAAAAGAACAAAAAGAAGAACAAGAACAAAGACAAGAAAGCAAAAGGGAAGAAGAAAAATAAAAAACGAAAGGTTGTTTTTCCCATTTGAGGTTTCTTGGTTGGTTGTGTGCGTTAATGTGTTTCCTCGTTACCCAGTAAGAATTTTGTGCTGCTGCAGATGGTGGAGGAAGGTGGATGTGTTATGATGAAGAAAAGGTCGAAAGCTTGATTGGGAATATAATTCTGAGAAATGGCTGTGCCTGGAAAATCAATTAAAGGCTCAAAAGCGGCGATCACAAGAGAAGTGGAAATCATGGTTATTTTGATTGTGTGAAACCATGAATGGAACCAGCCGCTGATCCACAGATATTTTGGAGGATCTTTTGGGAGCTTTATTGGAACCAGTTGAACTGAATACAAGTCATATGCTTCTTTTTGCTACATATTACTTGTGGTCAAAACAAAATACTGGTCGGAAAGACACTGAATTATTTTGTACCAGGCAATTGCTTTTGTTCCAGTGTAAGCCTATTCATGTTCTCTTTTCCTCGTCTTTTTGTTAGAGTAACTATATCTCTTCTTCTATCTCGTTGATCCTTCACCTATCCCTCCATGTTTTTCAAGGGAATTAGTCATTGCTAATTCAGTAATAAGCTAATAAAGTCAATTGTCTAGGTTGTGAGATATCATTGAAAAACAGGAATCAGTCTTTTTGTCTGACAATGCGAATTAATAAGATTGAATCAAGACTCTTTCTGGCCTTTTCTAAATTATTAATTTTTTTACTTAGCACTGTACCAAATATGCCTTTTCTTTAGGTATTTTGTTCCTTTTCTACTTAATGAGAATCCTATATTATCCATTGAAAAGAATCATTGGCACTCGGTGTCAGTAATACATTACCACCGGTAGAAATACCATTGAGGGCGCCCAAAATCCAAGTAAATTTGCTATGACAGCTTAGCGGATACAACGCCACTTCCAGGACAATTTTGTTTAACTTCATATTAGGAAAAAACTTCATAAATTTGGAGAAAGAGTTCTTGTTATCTTTTGAAAGTACGACATGAACATGAAGCTTGAAGCAGTATCATAAGTAACAGATTATTTGTAACGTGCAAAAGATATCTTGTAAGACCAAAACGCAGCAGCTGTCAGAACACATCCCATGGGTGGTTCACCCCTACAATGGTTTTGCACCCTACTATGTATGTATCCACAGACCACGATCCCGATTCCAACCGATGCCTATTTACAGTCATGATTATAATCGGCGTCCGAATGTGGTTAGCTTATTCATATGGGGCAATTTTGCCTCGTCTTCTGAAAGGCGTTGATTTTTGGCCGGAGGAGAGGCTGCCAGTGAACACATCAATGTGTTGCCACGATCTGATTGCATCATATAATTAGGAAAGCACTTGCTCCGCTGCCCCGAATATTACAGAACTCTATCCTCTCTGTTACTCAAGCAGACCTGTGAAATAAAATTTTACTTATGGCACGTATGAATGCTCAGATTGTAATACATTGCTCGAGGAACAGTACTGAACAATTATACACGTTCAAAATTTCAGCGAGGATAGAATTTTACTGGCAAACGCAGAGATTTACGGACAAGAGAGGAGGAAAAGAATGTACCTATGTAGGTATGAGTGCCAATATCTGATTTCTTATTATTCCCATGCACTTCTGTATCTCTGCGTAAATGGGAAGATTCTGAGGACAACATGGCTGCAAACTTGTTACAGCAGAATCAAGCACCTGCGCAACATCAGCTGGTGGAAACTGCCGTTCTGTGCACTTCTGCATTTTTGGTTTCAGAAAAGGTTAGGTTACAAATTATCAGCTTTTCCAGTATAATACTACCATAATAAACATAACCATGAAACCTAATGCCAATACAGGTCATTATAACCAGAAGATATCAGAAAGGGCAAGGACTTCGCTTACAAGGAGTCATCACTAACTCATGCTCATATATAAGCTGTCAGGAGTATAATCATCCCCAGGACATAACTAGTCACTAAATTTTACCAGTCAGTCAGTGAAGGTAAGAGGTTGATATGATTGTTCTACAAGTGTAGTTAACACAATACAAGCCCCCTACAACACATACATACCCCATCATGAGCATGCACAGACGATTACACATCCCCCCCAAAATTTTGAATAGGTAAATTAAACTCAATCAAAGCAGTACTGTCTCTTTTCCATTTTTGACAGGTAAATGAAACAAACCAACATGGAATTGATCCTGTCTATTCATGGACTCAATCAAAGATGCCTTATCTTATCTTTTTTTTTTTTTTTTCCATTTTGATAGGTAAATCTAACTCACACGGCTTAAGCTCCTCCCCTTGCTCATAAGGAATGGAGATATTATCAGGGCCAAAGCATCGGCAAATACAAAAGACCTGTCATCTAACTAACAAGATTCCTTTTAGGCACAAAATGATATTTGATACAGAAACAAGAACAACATTTAAGTAACTGAAGCCCATCAGTGGCTGTCCTTATACAAAAAGCATTTTGGGCACAGCATTTGGTGAAGGATTTTATTTTAATTTTTAATTTTTTTAAAATGAAAAAGTGGCAGAGACCATGGCAGAAGGGCGCTTGGGGCTGGTCATTTTGAATTAAGAAACAACACTCTACAATAGAAAGTTGCAGCAAATCAAGCCTTTTGGTTTCGCATTAATGGATTTGACATTGTAAAAAATATTACACAATTCATGACAGAATTTACCTGAATCATGAACAAAATTGCTACACAGTTAGCAATAAGTTCTGAAGGGATTTTTGATTCATTTTGGTCAGAAAATATGTCTGATTTAGGCTCCGGTACATGATTAGTTGCTGACGAAACTGATGTACCAGCAGTTGACTGATCCTGAGCTGCCTCATTAAGATGAATAGAATCTGCAGGGGTTGAAACCCTCCTTGCTAACACGCTAGAATCATCTACCGAAAGCTGATTATTCACAAAATCTATAGCCTCCTCAATCTTCTCAATGTTCGCTACCCCCTTTTTAAAGGATGAAAGTGCCTGAAATAAAAAAGAAATCAAGGAAAGATGAACGCACAGCACCAAAAACCAATGTGGTAACTATGATGGAATAACCTTATAAACCTGTCCTTGTGCCTCAACCTAAACTTTAAAAGAAAAGAAAAAAAAAGACGTCCTTCAGAATAATCTCAAACTGGACCATCAACCATCAACCATCAACCATCATCCAGCATCAATCTATCCTTAGTGTATCTGTTGGCTCAGTTAACAAAGTAGGTCCAATTAATTATTACTATCCAAAGAGAATGCTTTCCGAGGACTCCATTGAAACATTTCCACTGAATCTCGGAATTTAGGATTAATTACGCATGTCTAAAATTGATGAAGCGGCATTGAAAATCCCTCAATGTAATAAGCATTCTGGCATAATCGAGGTAAAGCATTTCCATCGAGTGCTGTACTAGCAAGTTCTATGATCTTTGTGCAAAGGACAATGTTAGAAAGTGGTATTCAAACTAAATTTGGAGTACATTGCAAAAAATAATCAGAAAATTGATTCCTGGGACTACAGCAACACAAAATCACTAGCATTGCAATACGGTATGGCACAGGATTATATAGGTGACTTTTCATACCTGCAAGGCCACATCAACCATTTCTCGAGCTTTTGTTCTTGAACTTTCGACAATTTCAGCAACATGAGGTCCAGGTTCTTGTCTATGACAAGTAGAACAATCAAAAGAGCTCAACTGACCACCAGGGTCATCTAAACTTGCCATGGGCTTCAACAGCATGAGTGGGGAGCTCTGTCGATACGTGTTGCGTTGCCTCAGGCAAAACAAAGCAGAACAAACCTGTATGCGAAGGGCGTTAAACAAGCAATGGCTTCATGTTCAAAGCAAAGCAGTGCAGTGCGATGCAAAATGAAATAAACTAAACAGTTAGTAAATAAGAGCTCGCACCTGGTCATTAACTTCATTTAACTGTAAGAGCAATGCAGCGTATTGCTTTTTAAAATGTTCTGAATCCTTGAGAGAGTTATTCCCTTCTTTTTGGTTTTCAAGTACCGCATCATTCATGCACCTCAGCTCTGAGACCACAGCTTCCTACAAGTTTCAAAATGATCCATCAGCTCACCTAAACCCAACAACTTTTTGTCTTTGTATGTCTTAACAGTGAAAAAAACACAATTTATGCAGAAAAAGCCATCAAGTGGTAAACCTTCTTCTCAAGAGAACAACTCAATGCAGAAAGAGCTTGTATATCAGCTTCCTTTGCTTGAATCTGAGCAAGAAGTGCAAACTGAGAATTTGCTGCTTGTTGGGTATTAGCAATATCACTAGGCCTTACTTTAGCTTGAACACTAGAATTTGGTGACCCACCCTGACCACAACATTATCCGTAAGTTTAACAATTAGATCAATTTGCTTTCACGCTTTTTCCATATCAAATTCTTTAAAGTTGTGAAATTTGAGGTCATGGGCGCAGCCACTCAGATAAGACAAATTGGACAACAGAAAATTTGACCCTATTCATAGTATAGTCAAGGCATAGGGGAGTAACAACAAAAATGATAAATTGCACAAAAATCTAGCAGCAACATTGTCAGAAGCATAAACACGATCCAATCAAGATTTTATGGTATTAATTGAGCAACACAGGAGCAGCGTACATCTGATGGTTTTCCCAAGAAGCTAGTGCATCATGACACACACACACAGAGCTCGAAAACACAGATAATCTAATGACCAGTAAACTAACACGTTTTTTCTTTTGTCAAGTGCAATTCACCCTCCAACTTAAAGTACAAAATCTCTCTTTGCCTCAAATTACAAAATATACTTGAATTACACTTTACAGTTAAAGAGAATTGACAGTAATTAATCAAATAGAGGAAATGAGAAAATTTAAAATCCCCAGATTTCTGAATTTTACCTGCTTCAATAAATTGTTGGCCAGATGAAAGGGTGTGGAATTATAGGGACCATCAGTTCTCTCCAGGTTCTCCTTTGGGATAAGTTTAATCTTGAGCTCGTTGGAATTTTCAAATAATTTATTTGCAGTGGTGTTGCTTCTTGTAAAAGATGCAGGCATATTTTCCACTGGATTTAAAGGCATGCAATCAATATCCTGCGAAGAGAACAGGGATCACACAACTCCAACTTTGAAAAAAAAAAAAAAAAACATACATCAATGACATACAGGTAGCCTTAAATGCTTAAGGGTTAAAAGTTGAGTTTAAGAAAAGAACAGTAAAGCTATCTCATCCAAAACAAACCTGAGAAAAGAAATACAAGAAGAGTATCTCATTCACATGCTTATGCAATTTTTCTAATTAATAAAAAACCACAAACTGCAAAATTGTCTTCTGACTTTTTTTTTTCTTTAAATAAAAAAAAAACTTAGGGTGTATAATACTTTCCTTTAAAAAATGTGAACCCATAATAACAATTCTAAGCATATTGAACTCTGATAGGCATTGCCAAATTTTGGCATCTGATATAACAATATGTACAGATGAACTTTTGTATTCTCTAGGTTTTCAACTTGTTTCAGGAACGGACATAGTTTGATTACAGTCCATCCAAAATGCTAAGCTAAGATTGATGCTACCTAAATTTTTGCAGTTCAGAACTTCCAAAATAAAACTAAGACGCTGATCTTCAACTCCTTCCCTATGCTTATGCTATCATCCACAATTGCCCAGAGAACTGTAAACTATAGCCATATAATATCCAAGATTGCTTCTCTAGATATCATAGACAACGAATTTGAACAGAAACAGAAAGGAGTTTGGCAATGATTTTATGTTTTAAAGGTGTTAGTGGCTGGTCCAAGAGATGCCTATTGGTTATATATTAGCCGTACAGATACTTGCCCTACCTAACTGTCAAGCATATTATAACCATAAACAGAACAACAAATTTAAAATTATTTAAATGCATTTTAAATATTTCAATCCATTTTAAAACATACTAGGCTACGACTAGTGTATATTCTCCAAAAACTCAATGGTATTAAGGCGATTAACATATAAAAACAAATTTTGAAGAGGCCTAAAACCTTCCCTACCAGAGCACGGGTAGCACCATCAAATTACAAGCCCAGGGGAAAATCTGGCAAAAGCAAGCTTCGAGTCATAGGCATAATGTCAGAAATCTTACAAGCAGGAAAGAGCTGACTATCATCTGCCCAATCGGTTGTCTGCAAGTAGCTTAACAAGCTGCTACAACTACGAATTCCCACATGTCATCTCATGACATGAATACTCCATTCAACGAACTTAAAAGACAAAATGCTAGAAACCACTTTCCCTTGTTGAACCACTACCCATGCACTTCTCAAATTACTGCCATGCATAAACACAACGACAACCGGGGGCATGGGAGGTAACTTGAGGTAGCAGTGCCATATATGTGTTCGACCCCATCTTATAATACTAAATCAGAGGGAAAGAAATCAAATAACTAAATCAAACTACTGCAAATTCAAAGTGCTAGTTCATTATCTTCCCACTTTGCTTAAAAACCAAGAAAAATAAAAATTACTTAACTGTGCAACCATTTTAAGGCTTTATTGGACATGGTGGATAACAATTTCACAGAAACCCAGCAAAAAGAGGAAGGAAAAAGTACCATGACAAATTCAACCCCTAGTTCAGGCCGGTCAAACTGAATTCGACACCTACTATGGTCAACTGTTAACACACATCCATCATGAATTTCTCTAGTCCTTGGATGAAGTGCAATAACACGTTGTCCAACTGATAAAGGACGAGCTAAATCAGTCGGAAGGCCTTCCCTGGTACCAGCTCGAAGTTCAGCATAGTGTCTTCTGACAGATTCTCGGTATTGATTTAGCTTCTCTCTCTCTTCCTTCAGAAATTGCTCAGAAAATCTCCGAGGTCTGCCGAGTGAACTGTCACAAGAAGAAGTCACAAGAAAAGTATTTAGAATCAAACAATTCATCATGAATGTAAGAGAGATAATGATATAAACATCAAATGAAAGAACTGGTTAAAAGTCAAAGACCTCCTTATGACACCCCATTCAACGCGGGTTAATCTTGGGACATGACCCAACCCAACATGATCCAAGTACTCCATGAACTCCCTCTTGGCAAACCACGGATAATCGATTGCACTGTAAAACCACTCAAAAGTGCACCATCTTCGTGCGTGATAACAAGATAGGCAATTAGAAAGCTTTTCCTGCAGTACATTGAAACATATTAATAAAGATAATTCACTTTTCAAAGTACTCAATTTTATGGCAACATAAACAATGATAAGTATTCCAACCTTGAGACTAAGTGCTCCATCACTGGGTGAAGGAACGGAGATACTAGGATGTTCATTTAATACACCTTCCGATGACTTAGAAATATTCTGTGTTAGTGGTTTTTGTACATCCATCTTCCGTCTACTTCTAACTTTAGTTGGTAGTTTGACCTGGTCCGCTGATGAAACCTGTAAAGCTGAGAGAGCTGATTCGTTCCCTTCCCTTCCAAGATCAGTGCTTGAAGATGTAAGTTCTGTCGGTTTCACCATCTTTCCTGGCTTTGATTGCATGGCATTATGAGAAAGGCGTTTACCTTTAGTCAAGGACACCTTCGCTTCAGGACTAGCCTACAACCAAGTGAAGTACACAGACACAAAATGTTCACACTAGTAAGAATATCCACAAGGGGCAAATAACAACTAAATACTATAACTAACAACCAATAATGATCAAGTGAGACAGAATAACCAATTTCAACTGAAGGGCTTTACTCTATAACAAGCTTCAAAAGACTTAAAGAAAAAGGATGCGCACACACATACATCATTGGTTTGCCTAACATAAATAGTGCAACTTCCTAATAGCTTAAGATGTTTGAACTTATGGTTCACCAACATGGCATCAAAACATCATTGCATATGAGGTATTCAGTTCAAGTCTTGATATTCAAGCAATTTCCCCTGTTTGACATGCATGTGCAAGGCCTGTAGTTGATTTGGTGTACTAACAAGCCTAGGCTGGGAAGGAGGGGGGTCACTAATGCTCTGCTTGGAATAAATGCTGATCAGTTTAAGATATTAGGATTGATGATTCACCATAGGGGCTGCAAATAGAAGAAAATCATGAATTTCTATAACATAACCAGATAAAATTCCATTATGAAAAGACTTGGAAGAAAGGATATCTACTCCGGCCTGCAATAAGTATGGGCCGTACGAAAATAATTGTCATACTACTTTTATAGAATAACTCAGGTACAATCCAAACTGGAAAAGCAATACATATTCCGAAACAGATCAACCTCTAGTTTTCATCACAATAGAACTTCAGAAATGGAGATGTGAACATTATATTTATAGTTGAAAACCAAAAGTCATATAGTGAGACTTTGTGTGACTCTTGCACAATTAAACTACTTTTAGTCAAATTAACACTTTGACAAACCCAACCACTAGATGACATGTTCTCTTCAGGCTACAGACACCAGCAAATGTCATGCCAATCGGGTATGATCAAATGCAAAGGCTCATTTCTTTTGTGAACCTTTAAAACTTTACAATGAAGAGGAAATAATTATTAATTTATCATTGCAATATTTTTAAGCATAGGAACTACAAGTGGGATCATGTAGCATAACTCTGGGTTTGTTGAAACACACCAGTAAAAAGCTCCTGAGTGAAATATTGGACAAAAGTCGTACTTTGGTGTCATTCAAACCTAGACACCATATACACCTAATATTTACAATGTGTACCAGGCTGCAGAACATGCTATAAGAAATTTGTTTGGAAATAAGATTTGTTACAGGAAAAAAAAAAAAATCATTGACTACATGAACCGTATAAAATCTTTTTGGCACCTTATAAACTTACAGGGTGCAAAATTTCACACACCTCAATCTTTTTAGATTCACCCAGATGAGAATCAGAATGAGCTTCATTTTCAACACTCTGCAACTAACAGAAGATTTGCATATGATCATAAATTCATGCCAAGACCAAATAAGATAATAGATTATTGACCATTACAGAGAAAAACAAGAAAATTGATAGGAATTGAAGTTTCATCTTTTCTTACTTTAAATGGAGAAATCTTCTGTTTCCTTTTTCGCATTCCAGTATCAGATTGGTGAGTTTCCTCATTTGTTTCAGGAATAGCATCCATTTCGTTAGCAAAATGCTTGTCCAGCTTATTTGTCCGCGAAGCACTGGCCTTGGCTCCGGGAATAAAATGGTTCCCTTTCACCTTAGACTTGTCAGTAATATCAAGAGTCTCTTCTTTGACCTGTGCAGATAACTCTAACATACAGAAAATAACAGAAGATTAGATCTTCAGTAAAAGTAATAGTAGGATATATTGAGGGGAAAAAAAAATCATAACATGCTCCGTATTAGTCACTATTGTCATTATCTTGCTATTGAAAAGAATATCTTAGAAAGAAATTAACACGAAAACAGCCCAAAGCTATAAAGGAGTGGTGAAGGGAAAAGAAAAATGGAAAAAGAAAGAAAGACAGCAACAATTCAAGCATAGAAAAATTTACTTTCTTAAGTAATTATTTTCATTGATAATAGACTTTCCCGTGATATCAAGAATATTAAAAAACAAAAACAGAGAAAGCATTTTGACAAATTAACTACCCACATAGACTAAATGCTATCCATTTTGAA
Source organism: Casuarina equisetifolia (assembly GCA_028551475.1). Classification (NCBI taxonomy): domain Eukaryota; kingdom Viridiplantae; phylum Streptophyta; class Magnoliopsida; order Fagales; family Casuarinaceae; genus Casuarina; species Casuarina equisetifolia. Next base: position 17,379,574 of record CM052362.1, read on the forward strand.
AATTTAGCAGGCTATAAATGAGTGCAAATCAGATAAATCCCATGAGGACTTGCAATTATTAGCTAGAAAACCACAAGTTACAAATTGAATTTAGTGAATAAGATTTAAAAAAGCATACCGTATCATGACTAGTCTTAGGCACTATTGCATAGACAAAGAGCTTCCTAGCATCAGATTATGCAATTGTTTATTTTCGAGATTACTAATCAGATTATGTACTTGTCATCAAGCACTCCTATTTCTTTTAAAGCTTTCTATTCGCTGACTAATTTAGCAATTTTCCATCACTAGTATTACTTATTGCTGTTATACAAAATCCTATATTCTTTATAGGATTCTTACTACAAAAACCAACTACAGTAAAGTACAACCTCCCGTACTGAATATTTTCATAATGGAATTGCACACTGCGATCTTCTACTTGCATCAGAAAAAATATCCAACTTTAACACATAATGAAGTATCTGCATCATTTAACAAGGAAAAAAGACTATAACAGATACAATGCAAGAGCAACTAAGCATACTAAGTCAGCCATTAATCCTCACATCATGGTCATATAGAAATTTACGATTCAAATATATTTATAAAAGGAAGACCTCTTACCAGTATCTGGCATCATCAAAGACAGATCCGCCAAGGTTTGAAGAGCATCAAAGGCAGAACCTTCATCTACATGAAGAGAAGGGTTATGAATAATCAAAGAACTTGTGACAAGCTTCAACATAATGGAAAGATATCAAACTTAAAGGTTAACAAAACAAACTAATTTATGCGGAATGGTAGGAGGGAGATTCTGAGGGTTAGCTTTAAAAAAATGATTAATGCCTGGTAAAACCTAGTTCCTGACAGAATCAATTAAAAAATCTAGCATTTTGAGGAGACAACATTGTTCCTGGAGAGAAACAAAGGGAAGTAACTACAAAACAAACTTCACCACTTAGAATCTCCTCTTGTCCCATAACAGAAGCAATGTGCTCCAATCAATTTTTCCACCCTCAACTACGAATCAAATTTGTGAAATGCAGCCATTCTTCAAAAGATTACTTTAAGACCCACAACCAGAAACTAAGCAAGGAAAATGCACACAAGCTTTATCAGCTCAGCTCGAAGTTTTGTCCTGTTCGTAAAAATTACTACATAGTATCTGTTGGGTTCCTACCAAAATCTTCAAAACTCAATTTGGGTTCTGGGAAGAAAACTCAAAAGAACTTAGTAGATCATCCAACGAATATAAAATGACTACTCAAACCAACTTACACACTTCTCCTGCTTAGACTCCTTAACACTAGTAACACTTGATTAATTGACAAAAGGAAAAACTTGTTTCCCAGATGATATAAAAATAGACCTAGAAGTGGAGATTAATAATTAGATCAAATAAGCTTAATCTAAGTTTAAAATCCAATTTTCAAATCATAAAAGGAATATTTTACAAATTAAATTGTTCTTCTGTAAAAAGATACAGTCAGGTCACCTCTACTCAGTAAAACTAATGCAAAATACGATAGTAATAAGAGACAACAAATGCCGAGCAAAAGAGAAAGCAAAAGCAAAACCAAAGGGAATATTCAACCAAAGCAAAAGCGAAGTTGCAAAGTTGCAAAGCTCTTTGCGAGAAAATGACAAAATCCTCACTTAGAATTCAATCAATAAAAGGCAAAAAGCCGGTATGACAAAGGTTAACAAAGAAGAGAAGAAAAGACAGTTGATATTCAGGAAGGCCTGACTTAAGAACAACTGATGATGTACCTTCTCCAAAAAGAATTTTTTTACTTCTCTTCCTCTGACCCTTGAAAGATGACCTGGCAGCAACCTCACTTTGAAGCTTCCCTTTGACAGCAACAGGTTTTTGTCCTTCCTCTGTGCCACTACAGGCTTCCTTTACGTCATCTAAATCATTGTTTATGCTTTCTTCAACTTCTGGCTTCTTTCCATTGTATCTCTTCCCCTTTCGCTGACCCTCTAGAGTGCCAGCACCTTCTCTACCTCTTGAACTTCTTTTATCTCTACCATAATCACCGTTATCAGCCTCAGTGCTTCCTAAGCTTAATTCACAACCACCCTCATCCATTTGACTAATCCGAAGCTTGGGAGAACTCATCTCTGCTTCAACATGCTGATAAGCAAAAGACACAAGTGATTAACTACTTACCTTAAAGTAAGATAACAAAAAGCAACAAAACTGTCAAATAAAATGTTACCATCCTTTCGCCATTCTGAACTGGTGACGACATGGCACCTTTTGTTTTTCTGTTTGGTGTTTGAGAAAGTTGGGGAGAGCCACCTCTTTGGGAAGCCTCTGTCAACACTAATGCAATCTCGTGGGCAACATCATCATCTTTAGCATCTGCCCTTTGTTTTGAACTTTGCCTAGCTGGAGAAAAATACTTCTCCCCATTATCTCTATCATAAGAGACAGGAACACGAGGTGTCCTTTTCTTTACAGCGTGGGGCTTAATCCCTAAAAGGAAAAAATCCTAAACAACATCAACAAGTTGAGACTTAAGAAAATCAATATAACATAAATGTGAACACCCCCCCCCCCCCCCCCCCCCCCAAAAAAAAAAAAAGGGAAACAACAATACACACGGAGACCAGCGGAAAAGACAAATATTGTTTTCTTCCAAAGGCAATGGGGAAAGACAAGCAACAGGATGTTAAAAAGAATAAACATCTCAGCCACGGGCCTCCCACGAATCCTCAGAGGTCTATTTACTCGATTTCGATACTTGAACATGGAAGGCCAAACTACCCAATTGTAGGCGGAGAAAGAAAAAGAAAGAGAACAAGGATTCCGACCTGAGCGCCTCTTCTTCAATAATGACAGACAGCCATAACTTGATGCAAAGGACTGGGACCGTGAAAGCTCAGGAAATTGCCCAACTAATTCTTTAGGGGTGTTATTTTGGATTTTTCCCCGTGCCCGTTTTTGAGGCTTCCGAGATACTCCTGCATCCTCATTGCTTTCCTCTTCACTATCACTTCCTTCCTGCCGATCAGAAAGCATGTAATTAGCTCCAAAGATACCATTGCCAATGCCTTGCCCCCACCAACCAATGCATAACAGATACGAACAACAGATTGAATAGCTAAAAAATGTTAAATCAGTCTTCCTAGTGATTCCACTCACCCTTGCGAAAAGGCATCCTCCAAGATAAAGAACATCAAATAGAAACTGAGGAGATCATAGTTTATACTTTCAACATTCTTTAAGTTGCTGGGCCCTCAGCTTGAGTTTTATGAAATTACTCACTGCCCGTGACCTATTTTATTATTTCGAATTCAGCCATAATCAAATAAAATGACAGTTCTTCGTTATCCATATGGATGAAATGCATGCATTAACAGCATGAAGTTCCAGCTATATAACCAAATTTCAATTTACTCCTCATCCAAAAACTTATACTGAAAGGCAATGTTGAATTTAGCAATCTTATATTCTATAATCTGCATCCATGATGACCTGATTAAAACTGCAAAAGCATTACCAAATAGAGAACTGGCATCATAGAAAACCACAGCGAGTGTGCAGGAGATAAGATACCACAGGTTGGGGATAGCATTCACTCAAACAGGAAAACAAAGCTGGGTAAAAGACATAAAAAATACAAAACCATCGACCATGAAAAATAATAGTGACCCACTGCACCATTGCCATAGTATTTTTTTTTTTCACAAGGTTAACAACTTGTTCTGTTCTTCCCCCCCCCCCCCCCCCCCCCCCCCCCCACCCCCCACACCTAAATTTTTCATTAGAAAAGGTGTAGTTACCTTTATGCCTTGTAGTAACTATAAAGAAAATAGAATGAAATTTTTTTTAATAAACAAGAAAAGGAAAAATCAAAGGAGCCCAGCTCCTGGGGATTCCAGAGTAAGATCCACACAAAAGTCTAAACTAGGATATTAAAATTGAAATTCAATCTCACCAGCATGGAATAGTGATCAGTCATCATTGCAATCAGCCCAACCACGGAAGCAGTACCCTCTGGAAGAGATAAGTATGCCTGAAAACCAAAATAAATGAAAATCACCATATTCCACAAACCAAAACCAGGCTAACAAAACTCTCCTCCTTATGGCTTATAATGTGCAAGACAAAATCTGGTGCCACAACAAAATAAAAATGCAAGGGACTCATTTAGAATCAGTAAAAAATTTGAATTAAAAGATAAACTTAACTGTAAAGAAGCAACTGTTTGAGAGTGAAGGAAATATTTGGTCCATTGTTCTAAACATTAGGCATTAAATTTGAGAGACAAAAATGACACATAAACATCTTCGAAGCACCAGAAAATGAAAGAAATAAAAGATACTACCTTATTCATGGTGTAAAGGGCCTCCACCATATCAACAGTGCGGTTACGCACTACAGCAGCTACCTAAAGAAATGAGAAACAGGAAGTAGAAGATGTAAAAGCTAAAAGATAAGATGGTTATGATTCTAACTACGCATTAAATTAGACTAAGGGTTCAAACAGGAAGTTACAAGGTTGTTCCCACAAAATTTACTAAGGATTCCAACTAACATATCTAGATATATCTACATTGGACAATTGCTGAAAGCTTAATTTAGATAATGGACTCAACATTGACAAGAGCATTATTATTGTGAAGTATGTACTGACCCTCTTCCAATCTTTCCCGTGCTTACGGTATGCTGCATAAAAGCGCTCAAGCTCTTCCTTGCTCCATTGAGGTCCTAACATGTCAGACAATTTCCTCTTCTACAAAGCAGAAAAATCGTAATAAATTAGAAATGAATCCAACTTTTGCTTATTAAGAATTACAAGGACATCAACATGTTATAAACATACTATACTTTTGTTAGCATTTATCTACAGGAGAAAAGTCGTCCATGACAACAATTTAAGAACCCAATTACCTTTTGAACAAAACCAGGACTGACCCGCTGCCTTTTGTTGGCATTTTCTCTATCTTTACTAGACGCAACCTCATTTACATAGGAAAATTGCTTGTTCACACTTCTTGACTTTCTTGATGGGGCCATGTGTTTCCTCAGTTTTCTATAACAAATCATGATCCAACACGCAAAAAATGGTTAGCAAAGAAATATCAGTGAATAAAAGCAAAGCTGGGAAACTTTAACTTAACAATAATGGTCAAAACAAAACCTTTTCAAACATTCATCTGACTTTCCTTGATTCTGCACCACGACTCCCTGATGCCCCCAAAAGAAAAAGCAAAGTCCAAAATAGTGCCTTTCTCTGATATATTTGTGAAGAAAAAACAGTTATACTCGAACTAGTTAACATAATCCAAACGAAAATGATAGTTTATTTTTTCTCAATTCAACTATAAAAAACAAATTTCAGAAACAACGAGTGGAAAACAGATGTCTTGAAGAGGTCGTATAGCATATGTTTCTGAAATTAATGTTCCAATATAAAGCTCTCTTGAAGAAGCATCCATTCTATGCAGGTTGAATGTAGTTGCAGGATACTTGACTACTAAAACCTCTACAGAGCTATAAATGTAATTTCAAGTCTGCTAACGTCCTCAAGTGTTCATTCAGCACCAAGAGGGGATAGAATGTTAATCCTTCTTTTGCTGACAGCACGAAGAGCAGGCAAGCAATTAAATGTCAGATTGCAAACAATATTTAGTCTTTAGGCTCTGATATGGGAGGAAAAGACATTTCCACTAGCCAATCCCGAAGCAAATGACTTGACTAGTCTGCTTAAAATACTTTTCCCTTCAGGTAAAACTGAGGTACAAGGGGACAAATACTCAGACTGCTGGTACAGAACCCAAAAACCAGCTAATCCAGTATCACAGCACACGAATGACAAACACTGTAATTTGGGCTGGTTTGACGCAACTGTTTAAAGCACGAGGTCTCACGGTATCCAAGAAGTTCTGCACATTGCTTATTCTCCTTGTTCCTACCTTCACGCTAGTAACCCTTGCGGCTCATCCCAGAGCCAAAATTACTGAATTTCAAAGCCATGCGAACCAAAAAAAAAAAAAAAAGCTTCCTCCAACAAACTGAGCTTAAGAATAAACTATAAACGCGCAGGCAGCCTTAGCCCGTGACCCCGTTAAAACAACCGACTTGGCAAAGCAAGATCAGTATTAAGTGTCCCACACCCATCAAGGTGATATTGGATTACCGATTTCACTCAATCAAATCATGGAGAACGAAAATCCTCCACTTATTTCCCATTTTACAATCTAATTTCTCCACACGGTTTCCTTTCCGTCAGATTTCCCGCCAAAGAAACAGAAAGTCCATGAGAAAACAAAGATTCCTAGACTGCGTTGAGAGACGCGAAGCAAATTCATGCAACTCAATCTCAGATAGCCGCTGAGCAGGAAATAAACGGTAAAGTAGCAATCATTGATCCAAATCGTTCGGCTGCCGAGGAAGAATTGCTTAAAAAACTAAAAGAGATAATAGATTTTGAACCAAAAGCTACACAAGAATCATTTCACCGAACTTCAACAAGGCACGATTATTTCGGCTAAGCTCGGGGTCCGCTGAAGAATTACATAATATCTAGAATAGAATTCAGAGGCTTTTGATCTCTCTCCTGTGTCCAGTTTTCTCGCCAACCAAACATAAAAATCCATAACGATTAAACATGTACTAGGAAATTCTAACCTCAACAACCGAAGTAGCAGAAAATTCAAGCAATCAGCAAATGCGCGCTCACCAATCAAACCGCATCCGCTGGCCCGCGAGCACGGAGAGAGAGAGAAAGAGTAAAACCACCGACCGATCGAACAGCACACGAGTACGAGAACCAAGTGGCGAAGGAGGAGAAGAAGAAGATGACGATAATTGAAGAAGAACAAGGAAATGAAGAAGATTGAGAAGGAGAATTCGGGGGCATAACCGCGAAACTTCAAACAATATTGGGCCGAGACAGTTTATTTATTACAGTTGTGGCATATTTTTAAATTTTTAAATCTTTTTCTTTTTGGTTTCCGTTTTTTGGAGTTTTACGTGGCTAAGGTCCTTGAGTGACCCGGATCCGGGATATGGTCACAGGCGGTGTTGTTGGATTTCTCTTACCCACACGCTTGGGCTCGTTTATTTCTCGCTTCAAGGGCGGTGTAAAATTACGAAAGCTCGCACTTTACAAACACGGCGAAGTGATGCACGTTTAATTTATCAAACAATTCTTTCTTTTTTCTTTTGGACTTTTGTGTAATTTTCTTTTTTTTTAAAACACACCCAACTCATATATCCAATATTAAATTTAGAATAAAAAAAATATATAGACTTTATTCTCTCAATAACAAATAAAAAGGTTTGTAACAAATAATATCATAATTAAACAATAACTCAATCTTGTTAACTTATAATTGCTATCCCCAAATGTAGAGTGTATAATAAGCTTATTTAGTGACACTTACAATTGTTATTTCTTAATATGAGATGTTAGAAGACAAACTTTTAATGTGGATTTTGGCAGGAAGCCTTTCAACATAGATTTGGATGAAAAAAAAAATGTAACTTTATTTTTCCATATCAAGAAGGCAAAAGAAACATGTTTAGTCCTTTTATTGGATTAACTCTTTAGGATGAAACTCAAACTCCTAACATCAAGCCCTATTGAGTTAGCAAATTATTGACTAATATAATTTTTGATTACTTGTGTTTCCCCTATAAAGATTATTGTATTTTAAAAAAATAACTGCTCATATTTTCATATAATGCCAGTAAATTAGAAAAATTAATCATCACAAAATCTAATAAGAAAAATCATTTGAATTTCTCGCATACTTCACTGGTCTACAACTCCTTTAGGCCTTTAACACATACGTAATTGATAAGATTGAAAGAGAAATAGTCTGATTACGAAGCATTTATGTGGAATACTATAAACATGTCTTTTTTATATCTCCAAGCCAGCCAAGGATTGAATCCCAAATCGGAGTCCTTTTTGCAAGGCTGTTGACAACGTAATCCCACCTAACAGTCTGTCATCAGCTACTGTGACAGCCACTTTGTCAGAAACAAATGCAAGAGCCTGATTTGAAGTATGTGTGGCTTTCGAAAACAACATGTAGTACTGGCTACGCGTATGCTAATAATATTATCTTCCAAGTCCTGCCAAATATTACAAATCAGATACCTCACCGCTGCCTAGTTGCGTCACACTTTGTGGCTAAACAGACATTTCTTTGATCATTAATAAGACAATTTTTTCGTCACTTTTATTGCTTTCTTCAGGAATCCAGAATGCCAGGTTCTGCTATGGCGGGGTGTAAGATTGATTTTACAGCAGAACTTCCATAAATTTTCTACAGTTGTATCGAATGGACATTCCAAAGAATCCTAGGTAATTTTAGAAACGATGACAAGAAGCATAACAAATTGCCAACCTCCTTCAGGCTGTTAAAATTTATGCTGTGTTGACTTGGTTTGGAAGGCCAATTCCAGACCAAGAAATAAGTGTCCCCTCCCCCTACCAATGCTGAAAGAGCAGCAGAGCCCCGGTATAACTTCTGGGAACAAAGATTATACAAAAGAAATACCAGTTATTAATCACTCCCAAGCAAAAATGATGTCAATAAAGTGCTGGAGAAACAGGAGAAAGGAAGCTGATAAGGACCAAAGCAAACAGGCAGCGATACCAGGTAACTTCCATCCATCCAAACTAGCACTAGTGAGGAGCTCCATAAATCAAAGGAAATGTCAAAACTTCATAGATTCTAGGAAGGTTTGCGCATCAATATGACACAACAAAATGCTGGCTTACAGAGTGGGTTGGATACCAAATGCAATACATTACATAAGCTTCCATTTAAAATCGGCACTGATGCCGTAAGGGTAGGTGAATGCCACAGGTATTCAATCAAAACTACACCATTCAGCTTCGACAAGAGTAACAATATGAAATTAGTGGACAGAAAATTCAGTCATTCTAGCATAATAGACCAATTATACATTACACGGTCAAGTTGAGCCCAAATCAGGATGAGAAAAACCGATGATCCCATATGGCAAATAGCATAGCCAAGTTATATTCGTTGCACTCCAGGACACGGAACTAAAGTGAGTTCAAGATCTGCAGGATCAAGTAACATAATAAGGGAACAAATAGCATTTCGAGACATGGTGTTAAAATTTAGAAGAGCTACAGCCAGGCACATAGATATTCTTCTCTATCAGACCTTTAATACATCAGGTTCTTTTCTTATTTCCGAAGATCCAAAATTTTCCTCGTATAGTTTCAACAATTCAGGAGCTTCCTCTTTATGGGGCATAACGAACCTCTGCAGAAATTTCTTGTCAGGAATCTCAAAAAATGCAGAAATTCCGACCTTCTTACTCACTAAGCCTTTTGATAACAACACGTTAAAAATCAAACCTCTAGGAATTAGTCGTTTTTCCAAGCTCATAGAAACAAGTGCCGGGCGTTTTGAAACGATCAAAGAGTCAAAACCCATTGTGTTGACAAAAAATTCCATTCCCTTCATAATCTTATCCGTCGATGCCATCATGCACCAGGGATTCCTTTCAAATGCCACATAAATATCATCCTCAGACCAACCCCATTTCTTATAAGCCTCAACCTTGGTTTCCCATGTTGATTTGGTCATTGTTCGGAAAGCAAATACTGCCAGAGCAAACTTCAACCTCGAAGGATTGAATCCCATCCCCTTTACTTCGTCTACAACCTCCCTGAACCGAACTGGATTGGCCACGAGTGATCTAGGCTGGTATACAAGAAGAGTATGAATACTAGATTGAGGCACTCCATTCTCTTTCAATATATTGACATTAGGAGCCACATGAGTTTGAAGATCGTAGCCAAGCATACCTGAAAATCTCTTTATTGCTTTAACGGTTTTGTCATCGGACTGCAACAAGTCTTTGAAGTAAGAAAACGACGGAATAATTTGCTTCTCTAAGCTTCTTTTGAAAAGATCAGGGTTCGCAGACAACATTTTGGCTAGGTCAGGGTTTGAAATGCCTTTGGAGGTAAAGAATTCGATTTTGGGCAAAAGAGTTTTCGTAGGATTAGACACAAGCACAGCCGGGAGCCTTCTGACGAGGTTTGAGATCTGGTTTTGACTGAATCCACGGCACTTCAAAAATTCGACCACCATGTCTGCTTTTTTGGGGTTTTCGAAACTAACACGTCTGGAAGCTGATAGAGCAACTTCCGGGGAGAACCCAAGTTTGCTTATGAGGTATGATAATGTGAAAGATTGTTTATCCGAAGTGGTTGAGATGTATTTCGAAGATACAAAAGGGTTTTGAAGAAAACCCAGTTCGTGAATCGGAGGTGGCGTTCTAATAATGTATCTCCCATTTCGAATCATTTTGCTGAGAAAGTAAAACATGGATTTTGAAATCCTGGATTTGATAGGAGAAACTCACCTAATACTCCAGGGGCGAAATCTTCCGCGTAGGAGCGAACTCCTAACTCTTCCGGCGGAAATACTGAAGGGAGACTAAACCCCTAGCGTTCGGTCGCTTAGAGGTTTTAAGGCTTCTTGGCCATCGTTGGCTCAAGATCTTCCCAATTTCAATTTTAAAGAATTTTTTTCCTATTCTTTTTCTTAAAAAGAACCAAAAAGACAAAAAAAATCCTATGGTAAAAACATTTATGGCAAAAAGACTAAAAATTACATTCAAATAATAATTACTTAGTTTAATAGGTGGACTCAATTGAGATTACAAGAATTCGAAATATACTTTTAAGTTGAAATAAACCATGTTTAAAGATCAAAAAGAAAATGATATAAGTGGCATTTATTAAGTTTCCACGATCAATTAATTCTTTCTATAACCCATTTTGTTCTTTACATAGCTCAATATCTCTACATTTAATGAGAAACAAATAAGATTTCAACTTTGTCATTGAATATATAAATATAAATATAAATATAAATATAGGGAAAAATAGCTCATGAAGTGATTTTATTACCATAATATGAGTTTAAGGCTCTTAGAACAATATATTATTATAGGTTTAAGGCTCTTAAACCCAGTGTGTGTTAAAGGATTGAGATACAAATATTTTAGCCGAGATTGTTTAAAGGTCAGTAACCAAGGATGACTGATTTACAGTTTGCCGCATAAGCAGTCAATGACAGAGTAAGAAAGTTACTCCGTGACGGGCTTGATTTCCGATAACTATTGAACGTGCTTTCTGGGTCACAAATCTCCTTCCTAGAAGAAACACCATCAGTAGCAAAGAGACGTCTGGTTTTCTAAACGCGACTTGCACAATCATTAACTTCTACTTTTACAACTACTAGCAGATTTCTTGTACGAAGGTTTAATATATTAGAATGTTGAGCATGGTTTTTGCCTGAAAAAAGTGGTAAGACACCTTTCTGTTTTGTCCTTGTATCACAGTTTTGCACTCAACTTTACGAAACTACAAACCCATGATTGTCAAGTATTCCAATGTTTTCCTTGGTCCTTTTGCCCGCCTGCCCTTGCTGTAAGGGTAGGTTAATACCATAAACAATCAACCAAAACTACACCATTCAGCTTCTACAAGAGTAACAATACGAAATTAGTGGGCAGAAAATTCAGTCATTCTAGCATATTAGACCAATTATATATTACACGGTCAAATTGAGCCTAAATCAGGATGAGAAAAACGGATGATCCCACATGGAAAATAGCAAAACTAAGTTAAATTCGTTGCAGTATAGGACATGGAACTTAAGTGAGTTCAAGATCCACAAGATCAAGTAACATAATAGGGGAACAAATAGCATTTCGACACATAGTGTTAAAATTAGAAGACCTACAGCCAAGGCTCTCTCCCTCGTGAACTAAGGAGCCGTCTCATGATATTTCATGCAAATTTGTCAGGAAAAAAAATCAGGATCTTCAAACTTAGATGTAACCTATAATTCATTATGAGCAAATTTACCAACAACAGAGATTGCAAGTGAAAAGAATTTGGACAGACTCTTGAGGGTAACCACTAGCCCGTTTAAGAGGAAATTGGATTTCGGATTTGATGAGCTCTTGGATCACAACTATTGGAAGTTCATCGATGCCTTGAACAATCAATGTTCAGTTTGGGACCTGGGCTACAACTGCTTTGTTTATTATTTTGCAGTGAAGCTACTAGCACATATCCCCTCTAAAGTGAGAGTATATAAGCACGAGAGCAAAGAAGATGATTATACACCACAATCTCTAGAGCCCAAGAATCAATGGATTAAAAAGTAACAGAGAATTCACATTTCTAACACAAAACTAACATAAACAAGTTGCAACCTTGTAGAAAACTGAAGCCAGTGCAAAAAACTGACAAATTGAATGGCTCAAGTAAAATCCATAGGGTAATTGAATGGCTCAAGTAAAAACTGACAAATTGAATGGCTCAAGTTTCAACCCATTTGCTTTGCCTTTAATCCATCAGGTTCTTTTCTTTTTTCCAAAGATCCAAAATTTTCCTTGTATAGGTTCAACAGTTCAGGAGCTTCCTCCATATGAGGCATAACAAACCTCTGCAGAAACTTCTTGTCAGGCGTCTCAAACAATGCAGAGATGTTGGCCTCCTTACTCACTAAACCTTTTGATAACAACACATTAATAATCAAACCCCTAGGAATCAATTTCGCTAAACCTTTTGATAATAACACTTTAATAATCAAACCTCTAGGAATTAATCGCTTTTCCACGCTCAGAGAAACAAGTGCCGGGCGTCGAAAAACGACCATAGAGTCAAAACCCATTGTGTTGACAAAAAAATCCATTACCCTCGTAATCTTATCAGTCGATGCCATCATGCACCAGGGATGCCTTTCAAATGCCACATAAATCTCATCCTCAGACCAACCCCATTTCTTATAAGCCTCAACCTTGCTTTCCCATGTGGATTTGGTCATTGAACGGAAAGCAAATACTGCCAGAGCAAACTTCATCCTCGAAGGATTGAATCCCATCTCCTTTACTTCGTCTACAATCTCCCTAAATCGAACTGGACTGACCATGAATGATCTGGGCTGGTATTCAAGTAGAGTACAAATACTAGAATCAGGGACTCCATTCTCTTTCAATATATTGATATTAGGAGCCACATGAGTTTCAATATTATAGACAAGCATACCCGAGAATCTCCTTATTGCTTGAAGGGTTTTATCATCGGACTGCAACAAATCTTTAAAGTAAGAAAACGCGGGAATAATTTGCTTCTCCAAGCTTCTTTTGAAAAGACTAGGGGACCCGGAAAACATTTTGGCTAGGTCAGGGTTTGAAATGCCCTTGGAGGTAAAGAATTCGATTTTGGGCAAAAGAGTTTTCGTAGGCTTAGACACAAGCACACCCGGGAACCTTCTGACGAGGTCTGAGATCTGGGTTGGACTGAATCCATGGCACTTGAAAAATTCAACCACTGTGTCTGCTTTTTTGGGGTTTTTGAAACTAACATATCTGGAAGCAGATAGAGCAACTTCCGGGGAAAACCCAAGTTTGTTTATGAGGTATGATACCGCGAAAGATTGTTGCTTGGAAGTGGTTGAGATGTATTTCGAAGATACAAAGGGGTTTTGAAGGAGACCCAGTCTGTGAATTGAAGATGGGGTTCTAATAATGTATCTCTCATTTCGAATCGTTTTGCTGAGAAAGTAAAACATGGATTTTGAAATCCCGTGTTTGGTAGAAGAAACTCACCTATACTACAGAGGCGAACTCTTCCTTGTAGGAGCGAATTTCTAACTCTTCCGGCGGAAATACTGAAGTGAAACTAAATCCCTGGGGTCTGGCCGCTTAGAGGTATAAGGTTTTTTGGCCGTCGGGAGAGTAGGAAAAGAAAAGAAGGGGTTGTGTGAGTGGAAACGACGCCGTTTCCGTTTCTAAAATGCCCCCCTTCCTAAAGATCTTCCCAACTTCAATTTTAGAAGAAAATTTTTATTTTTATTTTTCTTAACTAGAACCGGCAAGACAACAAAAATCTTGTGGTAAAATCATGCATGTGAAAAAGACTAAAAACTAAATTCAAATAATAATTATTTAGTTAAATGAGTGGAGTCAATTGAGATTACAAAAATTCAAAGTATATGCTATTAAGTTGCAATAACAATATTTGCCGATCAAAAAGAAATAACATAAGTGATGTTTCTTAAGTTTCCATGGGCAATTAATTCTTTCTATAACCTTTTTTTGTGTTTTACATAGCTCAATATCTCAATATATACTGAGAAAAAAAATAAGATTTCAACTTTCTCATTGAAAATATAAATATAGAGAAAACAGCTCATGAAGTGACTTTTAATACAATAATACGGGCTTAAAGCTATTGGAACAACGTAGGATTGTAAGATCATGGCTTTCAATTATTGAAAATGGGTAAATTGCCACGTTCCACAGGCATGTAGGAAGTCCTTCGCATGTACCATCGAAAAAGCACTGCAGATAAAATTCAAGACTGATGATAAGGACACTGTAAATGAGTTTTTGTTTTGAAGCAATTGAGATGTGTCTGCAAGCAATACTGATTTTGGGGCTGTTGAATCAGCCCTGACATTATATTGAGCCCCATGGACAGATAAAATTCGACATAGATGATGATTCAGATACTGGGCCAGGAATCGGCTGAGCCACTTTCTAAGAACAAATCTCAAATGGGCTCGCATCAAGCCTACATCTACAAACATTTGCAGTGGCATTGCCATAATCTACACCAACAACACTCCTAGATAGTTACTTAACAAGCTGTGTGACCCACATCTCCTTCAAGTCAAATCCACGAAGTATTTCTTTTCATGCGGCTAATTTCTCAGCAGACAATGAGAAAGTAAGAAACTTGGTCTGTGGCGGATTTGATTTCCGAATACTATTGAACAGCTGCTTTCTTTGTCCCAAAATCCCTTCCCAGAAGAAACAACATCAGTAGCAAATAGACGTCTGGTTTTCTAACCGTGACTTGCACAATCATTAATTTCTACTTTTACGACTACCAGCAGATTTCTCGTATGAAGGTTTGATATGTTAGAATGTTGAGCATGGTCCATTGTCTGAAAAAAGTGGTGCGACACCTTTTTGTTTTGTCCTTGCATTGCAGTTTTGCACTCAACCTACGAAACTACAAGCCCATGATTGGCAACTCTTCCAACGCTTTCCTTGGTGTTTTGTCCTTGCATTGCAGTTTTGCACTCAACCTACGAAACTACAAGCCCATGATTGGCAACTCTTCCAACGCTTTCCTTGGTCCTTTTGCCCTCCCAAAAGGGATACAATAAATAACCAAGCTGTTCTAGAAATTTACAGCGGTCTATTTGATGACCTCAGAATCGCTGTACATACTATCTAGCAACTGAAGTAAATTATTTTCTTGTATGAACAAAAGAATTCTCAGTTTTTCACATTAGGAAGTGTCTTTCATAAACTTTTATAAGTTGAATGAATTTCTTTTGTAGACTCCATACTCAAGAACTTCTCGAGCGTGATTCCCATCAAAATACTTGTTAATTCCTATATTTTCAAACACCTTATTACAAACAACCTTTTTTCTCTCCTAGATTAGTAGCACTCGAAGGACTTAAATGTCGACCACAGCAGATAGGTTGAAATTTTATCAACTGGAAATAGCCTAACTACAAAGAACCTACCAAGAGGGATGTGTGCCAGCTGCCCATTCAATGGCAAAACATGGCGCAGTTAGGCCTCGCCACGGGTCTAATGATTCAAAAAAGACTCCCCAGACACCTCCGCACTCGAGAAAGCTGGTTGCTCAAATTTGTCCATTTGGCATACATGACCAACTTAAAGAAATCCATGTGCTCTGTGATGCTATCAAGTAGTCAGCTGAACAAGAAGTGCGTTCCGGACAGGCACCACGTAAGAGCTCCGCTAGTCAAAACGATGTTCCAATGCTGCAATTCCTGAGAGAAACCTACACAAACATGTAGACAGCATGCGAGGAAAAAAAAAGAAGGCTGTTTGGTATATCCGAATAAACGCCATAATGGAGATTTCACTACTGTGTATTCAAAATACCAGGGATAGTGGAGCATAACCAAATTGAAATACCAACATCACTGTCTCACATGCACCAACATAATCATATACCGCGAAGCAACGAAATTGAAAAAACAAGCATGTACCAGAGGGCTAGAATCTGCCTTCTGTAATGCAGCAAGATCAAGGAATAAATCAGATGTTGACCAAAAAAGTTTTGCACATATCCTGTCTAAAGCAAGAGTATATAATCACGAGAGCAAAGAAGATGATTATGCACCACACTCTCTAGAACCCAAGATTCAATGTTTTAACAGGTAACAGAGAATTCACATTTCTGACACAAAAACTAACCTGAAAAATTTGCAACCTTGTAGAAAACTGAAGCAAGTGCAAGAAACTGATAAATTGAATGGATCAAGTAAAATCTACAAGGTAATTTATAACGTATGGATCTACAAGTGTTTCAACCCATTTGCTTTGCCTTTAATCTATCGGGTTCTTTTCTGATTTCCAAAGATCCAAAATTTTCCTCGTATAGTTTGAACAATTCAGGAGCTTCCCCGTTATGAGGCATAACGAACTTGTTATGGAAGATACAAGAAGATTTATATTTGGTTATTAGTATATAGGAAAATTAATGTAAATATTTTCCATTATGTAGTTTTCCATATATGTCTCACCCTAGGCTTGTATTTAAATACATTATGTTGTACAGTTTACTTAAGGCAATACATTAGAAAATTTCCTCCACTCGTCGGCTGTTATCACTTTGTGATATGGTATCCAAGAGCTTAGGTTAGATCCTGAGATTCTTTTTCACTTCCGCTACGATCAGCCTTCAAACGAGTGTGTGAGGTAATTGCCGTTTTTTTTCACTAGCCGTTTTTTTTCCCCCCTCTATAATCACCTAGTTATTTACTGTCATACCCTCATCTAGAAACCCTAGCCGTCATTTTTTTTTGCCACATTACCCTTTTTGCCCTTAGCCCCTTTTCGATTCCCCAAATTGCCATCCAAACCCTAGCCGCCGTCACCATGGCCGCATCCACCCCAATCACCTCCGTCGCCGCCCCTGCTGGCTCCATCAGTGATCCCTACCATCTGACTGCCGCTGATTTACAGACGGGAAGCATCGTTTCCCGTCGCTTGAGCGGTGAATCAAACTATCATCTGTGGGCAGAATAGGTTCAGATGGTCTTCCTCGCCCGCAACAAACTCAGATTTCTTACCGGCGATCTTCCCCAGCCCGACGATTCCGACGACGATGCTAAGCACTGGGCCCAGTGCCATGCCGCCGTGAAAACATGGCTCGTGAACTTGGTTGAACCCGAATTGGAAGGCCTTGTCTCCCGACTCCCCACCGTCGCGCAAATCTGAGTCGTGCTTCGTGAATCCTTCGACAAGGTCACCAGCACCTAGCGATTCGGCCTTCAGAAGGCCATCAATGACCTCCATCTCCCCAGCGGCTACACCAGTGAGGACCTCACCCGCTATTTCGTCCGCCTGAAGGACCTTTGGGGCGCCCTTGATGCTCATCTGGCCCCCGTTCGATGTTCCTGCGGCCTGTGCACCTGCAAGATCAACGATCGCCTTCAAGCGCAGGAGGACGAAGCTCGGTCGATGAAGTTTCTTCTCGGCCTCCCCGATGAATTTCAGTCCCTGCGCTCGTCGGTCCTCAGCCGTGACTCACTCCCCTCCTTGGAGCGCATCTATGCCATGTCCAAGCACGAAATCCAGCAACGTGCCTCCAGCGCTCCTTCCGGTGATGCCTCAAGTTTTACCGGCGTCCGTCAACCTGCAGGTGGTGGCTCCGCCACCTGGTCTCTCGTCCCTGCTGGCGGCTCGAGCACCTTTCTGTCGGGCTCCATTCTGGGCTCCCCGCATGACTCGAGCTCCCCTGTGCCAGCCCCCCCCATCAGGCCCACATGCGCTCACTGCCATAAGGTGGGCCACACTAAAGAGACCTGCTATCTCTTAGTTGGCCCACCTCTAGGCAGGCGCCCCAAGCAGCCCAATTCTGGGCGTCACCCAGCTGGTCGCCGCGGGCCTGCGGCCCACCAAACCGCCATAGATGGGCCACCTCCCACTCAGCCCAGCTCTAGATTTGGACCACCCTATATGGGTTTTGGCCCTCAATTTTCAGAACCCCCTTATGTTGGGGCATCTCACGGCCCTGCTTCCTTTGGTGGTTTTTTCCCTTCTTCTCCTGGCATGGGCCCTATAAGCCCAGTCTCCCCTAGCCCAGGAAGTGTTTATGGTGGTCCTACGGGTCTCAATTTATCCACCGATCAATAGCAAAAACTTATGACCCTCCTCAATCAAATGGGGCCCACGGATCCGAGTACCAATTTTTCAGGTACATTTTCTTCTTCCTCTCATTTTACTTCTAATTGGATAATTGACTCTGGGGCTAGTGACCATGTTACTTGTGATTTATGCCTATTAGATTCTTACTATCCATGTGCTTCGTCGCTTTCCATTCGATTACCTGACCAAACCCGCAGTCCTGTTACTCACATTGGACATTTCCGCCCCAATCCTCATTTGCATCTCAAGCATGTTTTATTTGCACCCAAATTTCGGCACAATTTATTATCTATTCGCAAACTAACCCGAGATAACAATTGTATGGCTCTTTTCTTCGACACTTTTTGTGTTTTCTAGGACCGTTTGACTGGGGTGTTGATCGGGCTCGGCAAGGCTGAAAGGGGACTCTATTTTTTATGTTCTGTTATTCCTAAGCATTTTAATTCTATTTTTTCTCGTTATTTGTCTTCATTTTTGAACGTTTCTTGTAATGCTAAGCAATCCCCTGCTTGCAATTTAAGCTTTAATAATAATAATTATTTTCTTTGGCACAAACGCCTGGGTCACTCCTCTCTTAAATCCTTTTTTGCGCATGGCCACACAATTTCCTGCCCCCTAAATTTTTCTTTTGACGTTTGTCCTTTAGCCAAACAAACCCGTGCCCCTTTTCCCATCAGCACCTCCGCCACCTCCTCTATTTTTGACCTTGTCCACATGGATGTCTGGGGTCCTCATCGTCACCACACCCATGATGGGGCACGATATTTTCTCACCATTGTTGATGATTTTTCTCGTGCCACTTGGACATATCTTCTCCATTTTAAAAGTCAAGTTCTTTCCAAAATTCAAGCCTTTTTATCCATGGTTCAAACTCAATTTGGTGTCACTATCAAACGCCTCCGTTCTGATAATGGCACCGAATTTTTTTCTTCTGAATGTTCTTCCTTTCTTCGTTCTCATGGCATCTTACATGAGAGTTCCTGTGTTCGCACCCCTCAGCAGAACGGTGTCGTCGAGCGTAAACATCGTCACTTGTTGGACGTTGCTCGAGCTCTTCTTTTCCAAGCTCACCTACCACCTCGCTTTTGGGGTGAATGCATCTTAACCGCCACCTATCTCATTAACCGTCTTCCTTCTGCACCTTTAGGTGGTCTCACCCCCTATGAGCGTCTTTTCGGTCACCCTCCTATCCTTGATCATCTTCGTGTCTTTGGTTGTCAATGCTACACCACCATTTTAGGCATTTCTGACAAATTTAGTCATCGAGCCCTACCTTGTGTTTTCATGGGTTACCCACCTTATCAGAAAGGCTACCAGCTTTTTGATCCTGCCACTAACAAATTTTTTGTTAGTCGTGATGTTATTTTTCGTGAGGATATTTTCCCTTTTGCTTTGCAGATTTCTTCACCGTCCCCTGTCAGCTCTGCTGCCCCTTCACGCCGCATCCTCCCTCCTGAGGAATCCTATTCTCCCTCTACCTTCTCGGTTGATGACCCTGCCCCTCCTGACCTGCCTCTGGACAACCCTCCTTCCCCTGGTGATGTTTCCTCTGATCCTTCTTCATCCTCTGATTCTCTTCCCTCTCCCTCCCATTTGGCCTCTGACATTAGCCTTCCCCCCCTGAACCCCGGCATTCTAGTCGCCCCACCAAGCCCCCCATTTGGAGTACTGATTATCTATGTCCCACCCTTCCTTCTTCCTCTCAGACTTCCCTTTATCCTATCTCCAACTACCTTTTCCTTGATCATTGCCAACCTCATTACCAACACTTTATTGCCTCTATTTCTGTCATTCCCGAGCCCTATTATTTTCACGAAGCCGTTCACGACCCCAATTGGGTTGCAGCCATGGATAGTGAACTTGCTGCTCTTGAGGTGAATCACACTTGGGATGTGGTCCCTTTGCCCCCTGATCGGCGTCCTGTTGGTTGTAAATGGGTGTATAAGGTCAAGTACCGTGCTGATGGTTCCGTCGAACGCTATAAAGCTCGCTTAGTTACGAAAGGTTATAGTCAGCATGAAGGTTTTGACTACCAAGACACCTTCTCTCCCACTGTCAAGCATGTCACTGTTTGTCTTCTTGTCACCATTGTTGCTGTTCATCATTGGCCTCTCTTTCAGATGGATGTTCAGAATACTTTTCTTCACGGTGACCTGTCTGAGGAAGTCTACATGGAGCTTCCCCCCGAATTTCGCAATTAGGGGGAGGGACTTGTCTGTCGATTGCGAAAATCCTTATACGGTTTAAAGCAAGCCTCCTACCAGTGGAATGCTAAGTTTACAGCTGCTCTTCATAACTATGGCTTCCACCAATCATGGCATGATTATTCTCTCTTCACCAAATCTCAAGGCAGTTCTTTTGTGGCTTTACTTATCTATGTTGATGATATTCTGATTACAGGGAATGACTCAGCTGCCATATCCGCTCTTAAAAGTTACTTGAATTCCACTTTTTCCATGAAGGACCTTGGACAGTCAAAATTTTTCTTGGGAATAGAGATTGCTCGCTTTCCACATGGCATCTCCCTTAGCCAGCGGAAGTATACCTTGGAGCTCATCTCCGAAGCGGGATTGGCAGGCTCAAAACCTTCCATCATTCCCATGGAGCAGAACAAGAAATTTACTAGTATTGAGTATGACACTAGCTCACCAGAGGATATCCATGATCCACCACTCGAGGATCCTTCATCTTATCAGAGATTGGTTGGGCGTCTGATCTACTTAACACTCACCATACCTAACATTACTTTTTCAATACAACTACTTAGTCAGTTTATGCATGCACCGAAGCAGTCACACATGGAGGCCGCCATGAAGGTGATCAAGTATCTAAAGAGTTGTCCGGGTCTTGGCCTCATGTTTCTATCATCATCCAAGCTAGAGCTCAAAGCTTACTGTGATTCCGATTATAGCACTTGTCCAATGACTCAAAGATCAACCACCGGTTTTTGCATAATGCTTGACGATTCATTAATATCTTGGCGCTCAAAGAAGCAACCAACTGTCTCCTTATCCTCCGCTGAGGCAGAGTATCGAGCCATGCAGGTCACTACATGTGAAATAGTATGGATCATGGGACTTCTAAAGGATTTTGGTTTCTATCTTCGCCAACCTGCTAGATTATTCTGTGATAATGAAGCAGAAGAGAAAATCGCAGCCAATCCCATTTTTCATGAAAGAACGAAGCACATTGAAGTTGACTGTCATTATGTGAGAGAAAAATTACAGCAAGGCATCATCACAACGAGCCATGTCTCAACAAAAGAACAACCTGCAAACTTATTCACTAAAGCGCTTTGCAGCCGACAACATTGGCATCTTCTCTCTAAGCTCAGAGTATTTGACTTGTTCAAATCTCCGGCTTGAGGGGGAGTGTTATGGAAGATACAAGAAGATTTATATTTGGTTATTAGTATATAGGAAAATTAATGTAAATATTTTCCATTATGTAGTTTTCCATATATGTCTCACCCTAGGCTTGTATTTAAACACATTATGTTGTACAGTTTACTTAAGGCAATACATTAGAAAATTTCCTCCACTCGTCGGCTGTTATCACTTTGTGATAGAACTTCTGCAGAAATTTCTTGTCAGGAGTCTCAAAAAATGCAGAAATGTTGACCTCCTTACTCGGTAAGCCTTTTGATAACAACACGTTAAAAATCAAACCTCTAGGAATTAATCGTTTTTTCATGCTCAGACAAACAAGTGCCGGGCGTTTAAAAACGACGAAAGAGTCCAAACCCATTGTGTTGACAAAAAAATCCATTACCCTCGTAATCTTATCCGTCGATGCCATCATGCACCAGGGATTCCTTTCAAATGCCACATAAATATCATCCTCAGACCAACCCCATTTCTTATAACCCTCAACCTTGGTTTCCCATGTTGATTTGGTCACTCTTCGGAAAGCAAATACTGCCAGAGCAAACCTCAACGTCGAAGGATTGAATCCCATCTCCTTTACTTCGTCTACAACCTCCCTAAACCGAACTAGACTGGCCACGAATGATCTAGGCCATAATACAAGAAGATTACGAATACTAGATTCGGGAACTCCACTCTCTTTCAATATATTGACATTAGGAGCCACATGAGTTTGAAGATCGGAAGCAAGCAAACCCGAATATCTCTTCATTGCTTGAACGGTTTTATCATCGGACTGCAACAAGTCTTTGAAGTAAATATAAATATAAATATAAATATGGAGAAAACGGCTCATACAAATGATTTTTATTACTAATATTGTAGGTTTAAGGCTCTTAGAACAATTTAGGATCCCAGTATCAGGGCCTTCAATTATCGAACACGGATAAATTGCCACGTTTCACAGACATGTAGAAAGTCCTTCACATATGTTGCAGAGCGAGAAAACAGCATCATTTCGATGGTTGTCATCTCAACAAATCTGATAATAGCTTTAACGAGCAAAAGGCTAATAAACATTAAAGTAACAAGAACAGTGGACTGTAAGTGTTATGTCTACATTTTGACAATGAAATTTTTTCAGTACGTCGCGTCTTCTTAAGCCTCTACTAAACTAATAACTTGAGTAGCCTGTTTCAAAAGACCAAAATCAGAGAAAATAGACAAGTACTCATAAATACACAATAACTAGTGGTTTTGGCGATTTCCTGACCTTTATTTAAAAAAAAAAAATTAGGCCCTTGAATACTCGAGGAAATGTTACTAAACATTCTTTCATACTAAAAGTAAGAAATCCCATGTTTACTTGTTATTGATTAATTATGCAGAGTTGATTATCCTGTGATGTCTAATTGTGGTAATTCCGTCAGGCAAATCCACGGTGGAACCCCGTAATCTCGTCGAACAGTGGAACGTGGAAATCCAAGAAATGACTCGCCGACATCGGGTCAAATGGTATAGTTGCTGCAGTCCAGTACAGGGCAATGGCAGCAAATCTTAAGGTTCCACTTGTGGCCAAAGCCTGTCCAAGTCAAACGATCCCACTTTTCACCGGATGACTGGTCGACCCCATTCCCCGATCCCATTCAGACCATCCACCAACCGCCGACACCCGGTCACGCGTTTTACCCGATTCCCGGAACCATTATGAATATGTAGACTTCTTACCTACTACGCAACTCCGACTTCCTTACGATTACAAATGCTGACATGACTGCCATCCCTGCCGTCTATTACGAGTCCATAGATACAAGCCGTTGGTTTTCGTTCTGAAGTGAAAAACCACTGTCGGAACCTATCTCCATGCGATACTTACTTACAACTTTGTTACCCAGGCAAACTGATAAATCACGCTCCCTCAAGACGAGTAAGAGCCACTTTTTGCTCTCCCGTAATAAAAAACAGAATAATGCCAGTTTTTCATAATAAAACTGCTTTAATTGTGAAAAAAAATTATTGGCATATGGCGACGCGCTACATGGCGGGTGGGGGGATACGTTTGCCGTTGAAAGTTACGTGACGAGTAATGCCAGAGCGGGAGCGTTACGCACCACGTGTTGACTTCCGGTTGGGAAGCGGAAATCCTTTGAATTCTCCAAGTGTCTCTATCCTGCGTCCCCAGCCGCCGTCGGTTCCCTATGGTTCCAACTGGATGCATGCGCCGAAGCGTGCCCGTTGTTTTGTGCTTCTGGTCGATTATGGAAATAAATAAAGATGTAGACGTAATTAATACGAGAAACCAACATTTCAAAGAAGAAGGCCTGGAATATTGATTGTTCATTAAACCCAAATAAAGCTTTTTTAATCATCCAACCTGCTTTAATCAATATATGACGTGACCATAATTGCAGGGTCACGAGAAGCGTTGGACTTGGTTCTTCCGGCGGGGGTATCTGGGTCGCAGACAAGAACCAAAAAGGGGAATAAAAGGGGGCATGGGCGTAAAGGACCATGCGATCCCAAATCATTCTTAATCTCTGTGAAACCGTTTACCATTTTCAAGGAAAATCCTCCTTGTATGCCACGTTGAGAAAGCAGCACCCCAGCTTTTCACCTCCAGCAGTCAGGTGAAGCCGATTAATTAATCCCATCATCAGCACCTTTTTGTGAAAGCGCGGAGCAAAAAGACAACCTTGTCACGTCACTCGATCGATGGGCTCCCTCACTCGCGCGATGGAATGGAAGGGCGTTTCTGTCATTCCGCCCACCCACAAGGCATAACTCCCACCTTAATTAACTAGTTTTCCACATTAAAAAAAGCTACGTGGAATATCATATAAAATAAAATGCCATGCCGGGGCAATTATTTTGGGTAAAAAGCTTGAGTGTCTTTGGCGCGTTTATGATCCTACCAGGCGCACAGAAAAAGATCCTCTCCCTCTCTCTCTCTCTCTCTCTCTCTCCCGATCGAACAAGGAATGGCATAGAAAGAAGGATAAAAGAAAAAAACAAAAAACAAAAATGCCTTGAAAACTGCAAGGGAGTGAGTGAAAGAAAGAGCGAGAGAGAAAAACTAGAGAGAGAGGAAACGAAGGCAACCAAACCAAAACCAAAGGCAAAAACTAAAACAAGGAACAGTAACGGTGCGTGTATGTGTTTTGTGTCTGTGACAGTGGGAGAGAGAGAGCCGAACCCAGAAATCCGAACACACAGCTTTTCTTCTCTCTCTCTCTCTCTCTCTCTCTCTATCTCTCTTTTCACACTCTCTCCGCGCGCGTGTGTGTCTGTGTCTCTTTCCCCATTTGATCGGAGTCCCTCATTCCTTGTATACAGGGAAACATTCTAGAACCCTCCTCTGATTACTGTACAATCAGTGACCGGAGTCCGTACAATGGAGAGGTACGGTCCGGCTACAACCGAAGGCTCGCAGTCCGATCCGTCGCCGGAATGGACCACTACGGGACCTGAGACCGGGTTGGAAGGTAAGCTCAGCGACTCTGCATTTCGACTTCGCTGTCGTTTCGTGACATCACATGCGTTAGGCGATTCTGATTTGCCAAATTAGAATCCAATGCGTGAGAAGTATATCGGGCTTTTGATCTTTCATTGTGGTTTATGCGGAATGCAGACGCTATGTGGCAGTTGCGATTGGGCGGTGCGGAACTTTACCCAGAACGGCCTGAGGAGGCCGATTGCATCCATTACTTGCGAACCGGCTATTGTGCGTACGGTTCGCGGTGTCGGTTCAACCATCCCCGTGACCGTGGCGCGGTAATTTCGTCTAATTCCCTTTCGTTTCGCTCTGTTTGCTTGAGTTTTGGGCTCAATTGGAAGGTTTTGATTCGTTTTCAATGTGATGATTTTGTTCTTTGGTCGAATTCGGTTTGATCTTGGTCTCGTGTTTGGATTTGGCATGGATTTGTGAAACTTGAGCGTTTTGCCTGCTGTAGTTTTTGTGAAGTTATTGAACTTCT
Organism: Casuarina equisetifolia; assembly: GCA_028551475.1. Classification (NCBI taxonomy): domain Eukaryota; kingdom Viridiplantae; phylum Streptophyta; class Magnoliopsida; order Fagales; family Casuarinaceae; genus Casuarina; species Casuarina equisetifolia. The sequence continues at coordinate 17,405,133 of CM052362.1, forward strand.
CTGTAACTGTTGAGGAATATGCGCTTGTTTGAAGTTAAATGAATGAGATCTATATGGTTGATATAGTGATCGAACCTTCAATTTTTACCACTGGATTTTCATGGAAGTGTACTGCTCAGGTTATAGGAGCTGCAAGACCTGGTGGAGGAGAGTATCCCGAGCGAGTGGGCCAACCCGTGTGCCAGGTACGAACTTGGTTCTTCTCGTTTATTTTGAAGCTTGGTTTTTTGGCAATCATTTGATATTTGCCAATGTCTATACCTTCACTTAATTGTGCTGGACTCTTTACTCTTGCTTTTGTATTTTTCAATCATAGAAACGTTGGTTTTTTGCTCTGTTTGGTTTTATAGTTTATGAAATACTGGTTTCCCGTCATATCAACCATGCTCCTCTTGCTCAATTGCAGTATTATATGAAGACAGGAACATGTAAATTTGGGGCTTCCTGTAAATACCACCATCCTCGGCAGGGAGAAGAATCTGTTACCTCCGTGTCACTAAATTATTATGGATACCCATTACGTCCAGTTTGTATTCCTTAACAAATCTGTCTTTTCTTTTTTCTAAAATTTTTTAATCATATGGATCACATTTTCCTATTCCATCTAAATTTGTACTTTTTGAATTAACAGGGTGAAAAGGATTGTTCCTACTATGTAAAAACTGGGCATTGCAAGTTTGGTGCAACATGTAAATTCCATCATCCTCAGCCAGCTGGCACACCAGCTCCTACAGTGTCATTAACACCATCGGTTGCAGCTGCGCCTGCACCTACATTATATCCAGATTTGCAGTCTCCGTCTGTTCCTTCAACACAACAGTACGGGATAGTAGTTGCAAGACCTCCTCTGCCACCAGGCTCATATGTTCAAAGTCCTTACGGTCCTTTCCTGGTTCCACCAAGCATGGTTCCCTTTCCAGGTTGGAGTACTTACTCGGTAGGTGAAGCTGTATGCATTTAACCAGTTTGTGGGATAACAAAGTGCATACCTCTTATTGAAGCAGTTAACAACTTGATGCAGGCACCCATTAGCCCAGTACCATCTCCTGGTACCCAGCCTGCTGTTGGTTCAGGGTATTATGGGATAACACATGTGTCTCCACCTACCTACAATGGAATATATCAATCTTTACCTTCTTTTGGTCCTTCAAGCAGCAGCCAGAAGGAACAATCATTTCCAGAAAGGCCTGGCCAACCAGAATGTCACTATTACATGAAAACAGGGGATTGTAAATTTGGTTCTTCATGTAGATATCATCATCCACCTGAACTGATTGCACCAAAAACCAATGTTCTTCTTGGTCCCAATGGTCTTCCTCTGCGTCCTGTAAGCATCTGCCTGCTTTGAATGTTTCTGACTGAGGATTATTGAATGTTTTGCTTGTTTTAACTTGATCTAATGTTGCCTCAGTCAAGTACAGTTTTTCCTCTTATTTATCTGTTATCTATTCTGGAACTTTGAACCTGTAGCTCTGTTTTACGGTTGATGAGGAAACTTTTTCATCCAAAATCTAGATTTGCAGGGGTTCATTCCGAACAGAGCTACTGGTTCATATGATTAAAAGTTTGATGGACATCCTTTCTATGATCTAAATAAATGAAGTTTGGTCTAGATCTTTTGCAGTTACAAAGCTATGTAGGCACAAGAGAAAGATATGGATATCCTTTTTCTGTTGGTCATTCCTATGTTTTGTCTGTTAAGTCATTGTTCTCGGCTAGCTGATTTTGATATGATGCAAGAAGGAGAATATGCTAAACCCTTACCTTTTCTGCTGTAACCACAACCCATGGATGAAGTAAGGATGTCATTTAACTATTCATTAGTTAGAGGAAAGATAGGTACCTAACATTTTTGGACAATGGTATATGATGGAAGGCTTTCTTTTTAATCTAACATAGTTTGTCTTTGTTGTATTCCATTGGTAATGTTTGTCCGCATGGGCATATCAATTGGACAGATCCTCTGAGAATGTGCAGATCACTGTAATGGATCGGGGGTGAATGAATTTTGATTGCAGCAACTTTGGTCTATGTTTCTGCATGATGTGTGTCAAGTATCGGATTATGTGCTGGTGTTGGGATGCTAAGAATGGTTCTGTCTTCTAGTCTTTTGTGTTCCTCCCGTACTAAGCTAATGAATGAGGCTCATGCCCTTGCCTTTCTTCTTGTCAAATGATGCCCTTCTCCGACTTTTTTTTGCCATTGTCCCTGTATTAAGAGTTGGCAGGAAGGGATGAATTACATTTCCTGTGCCATTGTCCTATTGATTAGAGTTCAGTGGAACATCGTAAATACAATTTATCACCAGGCAAAGGTGGTTTGTCTGAATTCCACCTAATCCTTTGGCAGTTCTACAACATTAATTTTTGCTTAGGTTTATTTTGTTGAGATCAATGTTAATGTTACCTTGTGTTTTCCTTTGGTTCCATTAATGACTGGTGCATTGTGCATTATCGTTCCTGGAATGTGCTTTTACTTATTTTACCCCCAAATCAACTTGCTTACACATGTTAAGCCTGTCGGCTAATGAATGTTGAAGAAACATTCTACCTTTTCAAGTAACTTAGCTATTTTTATGTTTTTGTTAACTCCAGGAGTCCTTGTTCAGTCCATCATACATCAGTAACTGCTTTTTCTTCACTTGTGGCTAATCTATGAAGTTGTGATGTCCAATGTAATTTTTTTTTTCCACACGCACACATTAAGGCAAATACTTCCAAGTTCTATGGACGTGAAAATGAAAAATTGCACTTTATCAGGCTGCTACTAAAGTTTTGGTTAAGTGAATTTTTAGATATGAGGAACTAAACTCAGTACCATAATTTACGTCATGATAAGCTGATGCCATCAGACTATCCTTCAGACTAGTGGGTGTTAAGAATCTGTATGGCTCAAGGCTTCTAAGGCCATGGTTTTCGGTTTGTCAAAGACACCCTCTTGTTGATGAGCAAACTGCTTGCAGTTGTTTCTTTTCACAGGAAGCTCAAGACTAAGAATTTGAAATGTTTAATCTGACTATGATTATAGTGGTGCTTATTCTGATTGATTTAGGAAATGTAAAATAGGTTCACCTCGCTACTTCATGTACTGAATCACATCAAAAGAGTTGCATGGGACAAAGTACGTGCGGCTGCCTAAATGAGTTGGTGAGATTTTTTAGCAATCAGTGGGCAAAGCAGCCTCATTTTGCTCTGTAGGACAATTTTGGAACTATTTTGTAGGCGTAATTATGTTATTTGGTCTCCTGTTTGTATTATCCATGAAACATGAATGGGGTACTTTATTGGCCGAACTTCATGTTGTGGGAAGCTATGGTGGGGAAGAACTTAAAGAATCATATAAAATGTCCGTGAACTGATTTAAGACTATTTGAATATTTTTCATCATTTATCCCTCATTTTTTCTATCCTATCTGTTTGGATCATGGACTTGGCACCTATATGGTTAAGTCAATACTTCTTGAGTCCCACTACTCACCTTCATCTTGCCACATTAATGTCAACTAAATATTTTTGTGATTATGACATATACGATCAACCATATAAAATTCACCCTGATTAAATGCATCTAACTTGCGTATACTTGATTACTTTTCATTGCATGTTATCCATGTAGCAGGAACCATCATCATTTGTTCTGTGTCATCGTGGACTGTTTATTTCAGGATATAGGACATACTCTGGTTCCTATGAAAGTGTTTTATTAGGAAGGAGCAGACTGTAGAGTTGTTGTTTCCGTTGCACTATGATTTTCTGATTCTTTTTGCCATTATATAACTGTGTCTAGGTGAATGCTCTTTAGGATCTTCCATATCAAGTTATTGGGGTCAATGTTGCTTGCCATATATTTTCTTCTTGTGCAGAAATGTGATAAGATCATTTCATTATGCTTTCCCTTCTTCTGTAACTCATGAAGGGTAGTCATAAGTTCCGCTCTCTAGTCCTATCTCCTAATTTTGTTCTTTAGTGAGAGACGATCAACTTCTAAATTTCTCTGTATAGCAGCCATCATCTTTCAATTTCAGCTTTCGTGATTGTTGACTGACTTGCTGATCTGAAAAGAAGTTCTTCTTGTCACCTAGTCAGTTGTCATTTGACAGCGTGTCTCTTCATTAGTAGCTTCTGCCTTGTGATTTTATTCTTCAAGAGCATATAGAAGCAAAAATATCTTTGTTGCTTTTAGCGCAAGCATCTCTCTTTCGTGATTGTCCACATATATGCATGTTCTGAAACTGCTAGCCAGCTCTGTTCTATCGTTATGTTCCCCTTGATTTACAATAGTTGGCCCAGAGGAGAAAACTAGGATGGTTTTTGATTAGTTGAGAATAAAATGGGGGGAAAAAAAAAGAGCGCTTTCCAATTTGTATTGGTATTTTTAATGTGACTAGCATAGCCTTAACTTGATACCTTGTTTTACAAATTGCAATTTGACAGATACACAAAACTTCTTTAAAATATCGAACAAGTCGTTAATTTTGTAAAATTTCAGTATGGCTGCTTGCCTCTGCCCAGACTTTTGCTCCATACCTGATCATGTGAGCAGCTGCTCAGATCTGGTAGGCTGTGAAAGAATCTTCCTGATTTTGACGGAGCATCAGCAATGCTAAAATTTGGTGAAGGATAGTTTAAGTGTATATTTCATTCTGAAGTTGGTCTCCTTGTCAGTTGCATAGGCGTGCCATCTCCCAAAGTACTAGCATGAATGCTTGTACAGTGTGGGAGTATCAGTGCTGTTTCCGTTCCCTCATCTCTAGCTTATCTACCAAAGCATTAGCTGGAACTCTTTTCCAAGGTGTGTTTGTGTGTATGCATGTTTCTATTTCTTTTTCTTTTTCCTTATTTGGGTTGGAGGTGGGGGTGGGAGTTTAGCCTGTGTTACAGAGTAGCGGGCAGCTGCCTCCATTTCCTTATAGCTCATCCCTAAGGAAGGTAGAATTTGATCCTAAGCTCTGGCGGGATGCTAAAAGACTTCACTATCACTAGGTAGCTCATGATTGTGTGTTTTTGAGAGGCCATTAAGAGATTTTTTTCCCCCTTTTTTCTGTCTGTTTTGTAAATAACACAGACTGCTTTTTAACCTTCTGTTGGTTTAGTTTATTAACAATGCTGTCATTTGTTGTTTCTTTTTCGACCTCCCTTATGCTTTACATTTTTTCTTCATACCTCAAATGTTATCTTCCCGCCTTTCCCATTTAATTTCTTTAGTTCATATATTGTTGTGAATTCAATACTTGTTAATAAACCAACATCTGAATTTCCTGTTGCAATTTTATGTCCTATGCTTCCAAATGTGTTGTGTACTTAATTGTACTTAGAGTAATATATTGGTAGTTCTGATATGGATTTTTGCTGATCAGGGTGCTACACCATGTACTCATTATGCACAACGTGGAGTATGCAAGTTTGGGCCTGCGTGCAAATATGATCACTCGATGGGAACATTGAGCTACAGTCCATCTGCTTCCTCCCTTGCTGATATCCCAGTTGCACCCTACCCAGTGGGATCTTCAATTGGAACGCTAGCACCATCTTTTTCATCCTCAGAGTTGCGACCTGAACTCGTTTCAGGATCCAGCAAGGACTCTGTTTCATCCAGAATGTCTTCGTCAATGAGCGCTTCCACTGGATCAGTTGGTTCAACTTTTTCAAAAAGTGGATCTGTTCCTCATTCTGCGGTACAACCATCTGCTCAGGGTTCTGGCCCTTCCGCTGGCAGCAGCAGTGGCAGCTCAGAGGCTCGAACTTCAAACTAAGCAACAGCAAGTCAACCCCCTTTTTGTTACTCCTTTTGATCAAATTTCATGAGCCAGAACATCATTTTTTTGGTGGAAGTCCTCAAAAAAGAGGTCTCATATCCAAGTTACCAATGTTCCACGGTTCAGGTCTATCACACAGCCTTTTATCATCCCTGTGTCCATATAGTCTTTCTATGGCCATTTCCTAAATCTTGAATAAAATCATGGCCACCCTTCAAAAGCTTAGCATACCCCTTATAGCATCTCCGGTCTTGCTTCCAAATAACCCCAAGGAGTCCGGAATTTCATTAGGCAAATCAGTGTCCATCTCTCCAGTTTTGGACTTTGTTGTGCTTTATGTCATCCAATTTTTTCAAATTGAAAACGATCTGTCCCACTGCTTTCTTCTATTTATATAAACTGCGTCCATGTCTCTCTTTCTTCTTTTTAGGCTAATATTGGGAACAAGCTTCCAAATCAGCTTAGGAATTTGAAGTTCTTATTGTTCCCTCACTTCTGTCTAGGTTTTATCGTGAAAAAGAGGAGGAATCAAGAGACTCCAGGGAGGCATCGGACTCTTTATGTGGGATCAGATACAAGGTCATGTTGAGACAGTTAAAAATGCTTTACTTCGTTCTTGATAAGGTTATTATGACATACGAATATATGGAGACAGTAAAATAATAAATGTTCCTCAATTTCTTCATTTATAGATAGATATATCCCTTTTCATCACCTCTGCTTGTATACGCCAAGCCTCTGGTAAGCTGGAAAAGAGTTGTGCATGCTCAAAGATGTCAGGTTGATCCGAGTGTTGAAGATTGAGTTGAACGAATGCTCTCTACTCCCTTTTCTCTAACACACGAAGAAAGAGAACATCGGGGATTCTTAAATGTTTAATATAGTTGGAGATACAAGAAAATCATGCTCCTCTCTTAGCAAATAACAGTCTTTTACACTTGGATCAGTGATTCCCGAGGGTAAGAGTCGTCGCGGCTCGTTGTCTAGAAGGGACATACTTGGGCTTGCACCTGTTTACATGTTTTACGTAAGTCCTCGTTTTGTTTAAAGCTTAGGTTAAGGTTCATTTAGGGATTCGTTTTTACTCTTCCCTAATGCTTCATTTAATCTCTCGTGCTGATATAATCTATCACTTCTCTGCCCCGCGATGGGAGTTTTGCCTGTAAAGCGTGTTGTCTGTTCCAACATTCATATTTTATCATATCAGTCAACTAAATCAGCAAGTGGATCTTACTCATCTCAAGTGGGGAAAAAATAAAAAAGAGGACAACCCCTTCTGCAAACCACCTTGATTTTTTTTTTGTCACTTGAGATGAGTAATAATGCTTATAACATTGCCAATTCAGCTTCTGTCTCTATCTCATCCTCATCTTCAAACTGGCCTTTTGAGAATGTGTGGATATCCATTAGCCCAAGCACATGCATCCCGCGATGCTGAGTGTTGAATTTGGTCTTGGCAGATTAGCAACTCTTCACTATATTCAAAAGTTGTCAATGTAAACTATTCAAGCATTACGATGAACAAGGTGTGGGGCGTAGGTGCGTTCAGTCTCATTGAGATTAGGGATGTTGTGCAAGATAAAGCTAAAACGAGGAAGAGACAACAGCACCATAAGCCTTATTAAACCGATAATGATGCTATTTCGTTCAATTTTTGTAGAACCAAAACGGACCATTTGTCTCCTTGTTGCCCAAGCATGGAAGTTTTCTTGTGTACTTACAGTAGAAGAAAAGAGTTGCAGGCAAGACCCAAACTACAACAAGAACAGGTGCATCTTAAAGTAGAGTAACTAAAGTGACGAACCAACACTCAAAAAATTGAAGATCCCAAGTCAAGTACGTCGCCGTAAGGAGAGACTGATGGAAAGGTAAGGCTTGAAGAAGCGGCCTCAGGCATTAGCCCGTACCCCGGACTGTCAAAACCTGGGTAAAAAGCTCCCATGCACCCGTCTTCCACCATCAACGGGCTGTTGATCAGTCCTGAGAGCTCGCTGGAATTCGTCTCCCATGGCTGCTGAACATCCCAAAGTCCTTGACTGACTTCATCGAAGCAAGGAAAATCTCCGGGAAAAGTTGACGCTGTTGCTGGCCCATTTGAAACGTCTAAAGGAAGCGTATTGCTGTAACAATATGGTTGAATTTCCATGGAACTTGGGTTAGTGGGGATAGAGTAATTTTGATCATCAGAATCGCTGAAGTTGCTGCATCCGGATTTTGTAGAAGTGGGATTAGGAGGAGGTCTCAGGCAGTTATCAGGAACTATGCAGCCCAAGTAGCCTGAGTTGGAATCATTAGAAAAGAAGAAACTAGTGTCATCTGCTCCGCCATATGAAGTTTCCGAGGACGTACTGTTATTCAGCTCGGTCACGATCTCATTATGACAACTCTTAGGCTTAGATGGGGTAGTCTGAGTGGATGGTTGTTTGGTTTGAGTAGTAGCAATGAAGTGAGAGGAAGGTAATAAGGCTTGAACATCAAATGGAGACAGAAGAGAGTGGAAGGCAGTGTTGTCAGAGTATACGAAGTTTGTTCTTGCTTGGGTGCCTTTCATGGACAAGGCAGCCCTGTCATAAGCAAGAGCTGCTTCCTGAGCAGTGTCAAATGTACCAAGCCAGTGCCTCTCTTTAGTCGTGGGGTCTCTGATTTCAGCAGCATATCGACCCCAAGGCCGCCTCCTCACGCCAAGAAATCTCCCTGGCTCAGCTTGTTTTCTTCGGCCTCTTCTCTCACCCGGTTGAGATGGGGACGTGTTACGCTGGAGCAGTGCAAAACCCTGTTGAACTTGGCCAGGCTCATATCCTTTGTAGGGTTTATCCGAGGTTTTGGAGGTTGACATTGCAGTCAAGTACTGAAGAAAATGTTGTTTAGAGTTGAGAATAGGAAGAACAGAATATATGTGAGAGAAGAGACAACAGTGGTGAAAGAGTAATAGGTAGAATGAGAAAGCAAACGATGGGAGAAGTTTCAGGTTCTGTTTGTGGATGGAAGTTGGGGGGTCTTCCAAGGAGCTCTTTTAAAGACTGATCTGATCGTGGAGGAAAAAGGAAAAGGACACTACGGATCTCATTCTGTGGAATTAAAAATTGCCCCTCTTTTCTTATACCCCTTCAGCCCCATAAACTCTTCTATGTCATAGTTATTAAGGACTAAGCAGATTTGTGATAATTTTTCTTAACGACTCCAGTGTCGTCCAAGGCTGAAAATGGAGAAATGCTGACATCCCTTCCCAGTTTCTTTTTCTTTGTCATAGTCGTTTTCTTCAAGTCTCAACACAAGCCTAAAATATGTTTTCTGGCCCCCTACAACGCATAGACATTGCCTGAAAACGCTACTGATGGCAAAGTTGCAGAAATCAAACCAAAGTAAGGCCCATTTGAAGTTTATATTGTTCACCGTTATTATTAAGCAAATATTACATCAGAGCAATGCAAGCTTTATCAATATCTTAGCGCGACCAAGTCACATGTAAACCAAGCAACTTGCAAGTCTACAGGCCTACAGTTTGACCGAGTAAAACTCTACTACCCTCTAGACAGAACCAAAAATAAAAGAAAAAGAGAAAATGAAAAAGAAAGATTGAATAGATTTAGTAGATTTCTCTTAGTTGTCGTGTCATATAAAAAATCCTTATCTCAACAACACCCTTATGTAGAGTGAACCTTGTAGCCAAAAAGATGCCCCTCCCATGATAACAAAGAACCAGAATTGAATGGTTGGTGCAGATGATCTCCAAGAACAGGCGAACTGAGAAGACGCAGAAAAGGAAAACAGCAGCATGGTTTTTGTCTGCATACTCCTTGAGAGTCTCAACTTATTTGAATTCGAAGGTCGTGATATTGGAATGTCATAAATTTGCTCTCATATGCACATGTGAATCCGCATTTTATGCAAAATAAATCAATCGAATTCCATGAATGTTCTTGTCTGCTTCATGATTTTCAAAGGAGCAGTTAAGATTATCTCTAACTAAACTTAAATTCGCCAATAAGCACCCCTGTCCTGCATGATTGCAACAACCCCACAACAGAGTACAAACACTAAAGTTTCACTTCACCAGTGCAATAAGTCAAAGTTCCAAAGCTTTGTTGCTTGTCTGTGCTTGTGTCTCACATGATTCTTAGATTGTTGTCCACCTATAGCAGAATCCCCTAGTTCTTCCCACTGATTTATGCGAAAAAGATCCTGTCTATTGATGTTCAAATCGTACCTTCTCTGCACTATCAAATCAAATCACAGAGCATTTTGAAGTAGCCTTTCCAATTGTATATCCCCATTACCAAGTTTCGAATTACCTGCGTAGTTTAAAATTGTATGGCCAGTGAAAATAAGACCCCGTGGGTACTTTGGGACCATCCGCGCGCAATCGAATTCTTCAAATTTGAGTAGGAGAGACAAGGACCATTGTCTTATCTCCAACAAGTAATTAGTATATAGCAAAAGGCTAATAGTCAAAAGGGCAATCCAAAGCGTAAAGAAACCCTTATGAGCAAGGTGGATCAAACTGCACAAACAAATGCCACAAGTGGGACACCGAACCAATTAATTAGCAGTTCCAACAAGAAAAAGTATGATTTCAATCCTTTGATTGACCTTCACATGCCTAATGGCATTGGGAATAACGTAGGGTAATCATAATGTAATGGTCGACCTCTTTCTCTTGTTTTTAGCAATAACCCAGATTATAAATGCTCGAGCACTGCTCATTATCACGGTCCATTCTAACCGTGCAATGGGGCTAATAGAACTAAAATAACATAGAGAGTGAAAATATAATCAAATGGCATATAAAAATATGTGTGTCTATGTGTGTCTATGTGTGTCTATGTGTGAGAGAGAGAGAGATTTTAAAAAGTAATTCAAATTTACATTCTTTTAAGAATGTCTTGTCCTTAGTATCTGTGACCCTTTGACTCCTCCACTAAAGATTTTTAAGCAACAAATAAAAACAGTTAAGTAGTACTAGTACTGTTTGACCCCATTTGCATCATAATGCTTCCAGGTGTAGTTATACATCGGAAAAAGAAAAAAGAACCTGGAGTTGCAACTTTAGAAATCAAACCAAAACCGATTGCTTTTATGTTTTTCTTTCTTTCTGAGAGACCGAAAGGAACTTGTAGTGATGTAGCAAAAGGCCACAGAAGACCAGGAAAAAGATTCTACTCTTTGTCATTAACTAATAAAGAGGCAATGAACAACTGAAGTGAGTGAGCCATGTGCCTTGCGCCTTGCTTTGTAAGTAAGTTTTTCCTTTAGAAGAAAAGAGAAGAAAGTTAGGTTAGTCAAGCCTCTTTAAAAAGGAGTCAGCTGGATGGAACATGGAGTACACCCCCAAATTTTCCTTAAAATGGAGGGGTTTTGCTCTAAAGCGGCCAAAAAGACATGGTGGAGGGGTTTTCTTTGGGATGGGACCTGTTTTGGTCAGATGGGAATTTTGCACATTCTTCAATACAGGTCTTCACACGCTTTTCCTCCAGCCCTTAAAGTCTCCCGGGTTTTATGGCAGAAAGATTAGTCTGTCTTTCTCAAGACTTGGACTGCAGGGAGACTGGAGATCAGTGGGGTAAGAAAAGCTTTGCACTTTGATTTGATTATACTAGATCTCAGCCTTTTCCGGTTTAGCTTCTTCCTACTCCAAGTGTCAATCAACACACTCGTGTCCGTCACCCGCAATCATGTCGCTGTTTCTTTTCTCTTTTTGTTTTCTTTTTACAGACTCTTTTGGTGCCTGCACTGCATCTGCAGCCATGGACCACATCTTTGCCTCCCTTCAGGCTTCTTTTCCCATCTAAACTCGTGCGGGAGACCAATGCACCAATTGGCCTACAAGCGTCGTTTTGAGTGTTTATAATTCTTCCTTGGCCTTTGGAACGATGCAAGAGAAAATGACCCATTTAACATCCCACAAAATATAAACAAAGCTCCTTTCTCTTTCACATTTAATTGGAAAAAATGTGTCGACAATGATATTCTAATAATCTAACATTCTCATCCTTTTTATTAATTGGGTAAAAATTATTAAAATAATTTGACAGTAGATGGCTGCGTCATACACATCCTGAAACAATGTCCTCAAGTTATAAAATACGAGTAACATAACAAGTAGTAGCTTAGACAGGGACCAAAAGAGACATAAAAATGATACATGCATGGAATGTGTCAAATCTTCATGATAAAAATATCATTGTCCCCTTAACAATTACATAAGCAGGGACAAGTATACTCTTTTTTTTCTTGACCCCAAGACGCATAACATCGATATATGCATGTATCAATGCTATGCTATGCTATGCTATGCTATGCTATGCCATGAGGAAAATAATAAATACTGAATATCTGTCGACGTAGAATAATATTTAGAGAGGTAATGTTTTTGATAAAACAAAATCCGGAATCCATGCTGACCCGCGAATGCGACCATCGGGGCATCGACACGTAACCTGCGGAAGGCCATCAAACCTAGTATCGTGTATCTTGGGAGGCGTGGCAGACGAGACACGTGGATACTGTTGCCACGCTAGCATTGGGGGCCCAGCTCTGGAGGGGGCAGGGAAATGGGGACTTGTCCCTACGGAATTTTTAACGACTCGGAGGCGGACACGTAACCCTGACAAGGGCCAATCGAACCTAGTATCGACTATTACGAGGGATGGCAGAAGAGATACGTGGATACTGTTGCCCCACGATGAGAGAGGGCCCAACTACGGAGCGGGTAGGCCGAAGGGACTTCGCCGTACGCAATTTTGGATGACGTGGCATTCATTTTTTACGTCCATGCCTGTAGTGGTACGGGATACGTATTAGAACGTGAATCGCGGAAAACCGTAGAACTAACTCAGAGGGCGAATTTTTACGAAGTACGCCGAGGAATAACACAGTGAAAGCGAATCTACGAGAGAAGAGTGGTCAAAGATTCATCAGGGACAGTTTCGATTAAGATTGGACGGCTGAGAGTTGGTGTGACCCCGACTTTTTGTCCTGCTTTCGGGGCAGATACCACGAGATATGCTTCCCCATCCACGTATCTGTATACACTGGTGGGAATAGCTTCACATCGTCTCTGCCATGCGAGTAACAGAGTCCGTTTAGCAAGTACAGCAGTTTCTTCCTTACACAACTCTCTTTGTTGCACTCAGCGTACGCAGCAGCACATCATTTTATCGACAAGTTCTGCTTGAGTTAGCATGATATGATTCTGTATGCCTGTTGTAGCGGGCCTCTGGGGCTGTAGCAGACTTGGGCTTATGGTAGTTGGTAATGATATACGCAAATATTTAAGTTCATCAAATTGGTTATAACCTTTTTTACGTGGTGGTTGGATTAATTACACTTATCATGTTCATTTTGTTACACCATGACAAGGAAATCTCCGAAATCCCCTTCTAACGAAAGTGTTTTGTGTTTTGTGGTCTCCAAGTGATTGTTTCCAACATGCCAACGAGCGCTGCTTACCAAATGTTACGTACGTTTGATGGGATGAAGTCCAAAGATGTTTGTTTACGAAATGCTGGCAGAAAAAATAGCAGTCTAAGGTTAGCATGCCTTTATTACGAGTTAAATGTTAATAATGGTGGCAGAAAAAATAGCAGTATAAAGGTGGCATGCCTTTGTTACGAGTTAAAATGTTGATAAAACTAACTTTCGGTTTTGACATCTCAACCAAAACTCGGGGCATGTCATACTATTGGAGATAAAAGTTAAGGGCTAGTCTATGGACATGTTTTAAATTTAAATACTATTGAATGACATATCTTTTTTATGCCAAATTTTTGTCTTTACCACTTTGTAGCATATTTTGAATTCAAAATTAAATGAAATAGAGTAAAGTTAACTTGAACTCTAACACTATGTCAATAAGCTCAGACTTTAATTTAAGTTAAGAAGTATTTCTTTTATTTAAACTCTTTCAAAAATCTTATCTTTAGTTATGAGACTTTCATCTTATACACTTTCTTCATCTCAAAAACTTGCTTCTAAGTTGAATTATAGATCTATTTATAATAATAACATTATTAGAAAGTATGCAAACAAGTAAAATTGTTAAGCATAAAATATAGATTTTAGTTAACAGTTTAAGCTTTTAACCTAGGTACGTTGTTGAGAATGAAATTGTTCATAACAATTGGTACCAAGACAGGCTACGAATTCATCTCAACCCCCACGGCCAACAGGTAGTTATAGAAGGAAGAAGAAAGGGTCGCAAAGAAGTGTGAACACCGAGTTATTCATACGAGACTTTTCTAACAAACCTACGAACACTACCTATTGCAATTGTTTAGAAATAAAGCATGCATTACTAATAGCATCATATTTTTTATTTTGAAGATCCTTTACATCATGTTCATACTAAGAGCAGCCGTTCTCCATCATTCATTTCAAATAAATAAATTAAATTGTGTCCAAATAAAAGAAACAAAATGGAGTCGCTCAGTTGGACACACCTAATAGCATATTTTTCTAGTATGTCCATTAAATCGTGGACAGACCTAATAGCATAAATAAATTAAATTATGTGTCCAAATAAAATTACAGACCTCTCTAGTATGCCCATTAACTTGACATCGTAAAGGCGCTCAAGCAACTTCATTATTTAAAAAATCGTCACCCCATTGATGGTGTTCGGATGTCCATTCTTTACAAGCCCATGATGTGTTCACCGCATTGCAAAGAGTTAGCAGAAAAAGCGAAGTCTCCAAGATGACTTGCTTTATGAATACGCACTTGAAGATGTACCACCATGCCATCCTTAAATGCTGAAGTGATGGCTCACCTGCATTATACTTGTCGCTTTGCTAGCCACTCCGCATGCTTTGATAGTCACATCTCCCAAATCCGTGAAGTTCGTTGCGAGCACCATCATCTGTCCACTGTCTACCACAGCACCTCATTTTCGCTTCAGATGAAAATGCCATATTACTGAGCACGTATTTTATTCCAATCCTTGCAAACATGGAAACTTACAGTCCAGCCAAGCTAACGAAAGATAAATGTAAAATTCGTTTTCCCACAAATATCCAAGGCAGAGGTTCCTCCCATATGCCATTATTGCAACCATAGATCGATTACCGCATTCAATCTATTTTTCTACTGGGCTGGCATGATTCCCAAATTGTCTAAAATGATGGCCGGGAAATAAATACAGTTCTAATTTTCAATGATTGGTAACGACACTCTTCAAACAACTAGGTTTCGTGCACCGTACCTGCCACTCCCCATCGTCAAGTAATAGCGGAAAAATAAAGGTCAATCACTTCCACTGAGCCCATCTAGTCGAATCAGCTGATTCCTTCCTCATAGTTGACGGACCGGAAATGTTGGGGGAATCATGCCACACCATCTCCATCTGGACAGACCAAAGAGAAGATATGGTCACTGTCTTTTTGGCAACGATGCAAAATTCGAAAAAGATGGTTAGGTGGGGCTAGAGGTTTGAGGTTGGAGAAAATGACATAAAAACATCATTCTGGCTAAGAAATTACAGAGATACTCGTGCTGTCCATTTGTACTTGGAAAAATAAAAATAACATTTACGGCTCATCATGACAAAAATCCATTTGTATACACCACCTGCCACTTATACTGCAAAGAAAAGGATCGAATTGGAAAATGAAAACACTATGACCGATCATCATGACGAGAATCCTTTTCTATAAATCACAAACCACTTATACTCTAAGAAGAAGGGTCAGCTTAGAAAACGAAAACACCATAACTAATCATCATGTAAATAAATAAAACATTTGTTTGAATCGCACACCGCCTACACTCTAAGAAAAAGGGCCAAGTTAACTGTGTGCCTCACTAGAAAGATATGGTATGAAGAGATGTATGCCATAACAAATCATGAGAAAAGTTAGCCATGTTTAGTTATCGTTTGTAAAATTGTGTAAGGATGTATTTGCATATCGTTTTGTGCTAGGGTGAGGGATCAAAAGGCTCACAACTGTCAGAGGTTGACAAAGCACAAGTCAGTGTAAACCTACCTCCCCAACAATCACTGTGTCACCCTCCTTGACACCAAGTTTCATGAGAGACTTATTCACACCACAAGCTTCAAGTACATGTTGAAATCTTTTCTCAGAGTCCACGTACCTGTTCAAGTAAAACCATTAATGTCAACCTCTTTTGATTACCGAGAGACAAAACATTAAAAACCAAAAATAGCTTTATAGTTAGACAGATGTAATCTCTATAAGCAAGGCTATTTGTTTGTGAGGGAATGAACAATAATGAACAAAGCATGAATCTAAAGCAAGTAAAGAGGCCCAAACAAGAGAACAAGAAATGACATTAAGATTTGAATGGGATGTATAATTACTCTGATTCGTCAAAAACCACTCAGCAAGCAGTAAAAATAGGAATATCACTCTAAGATTAAATGCTTTGTCAGTTAACACTCCAAAAATTTTATTGACCAAAATAGCCAACCCTGTCCAGTAATGCAGGCTGAGGTTTGGAAATTTGTGTTTGTAATGCCATTGCAGACTGGAGAAATGAGTCCAATTATAGCTTGAAACTCATAAGAAGGAAAAACATGTGGCATACTCCGTTTGCATTCTTTTACGAACACATGATCAATCAGTTAGAAGTTAAACTTTACAATAGCTGAAAATGTTATAAAATAAGAGAGGAATGACTCAGAGGCCAGCTTGAGACAATGACTGAGAAAAAAACAAAGGGTGAAAGAATAAAAGAAAGAAGTGTAATAGTGATTGTAATCGGTACTTATCATCCTACCGCCAGTTTGTCATCTGAACAAAACGTTCCAACCCAGATCCAACCACATGCCAGGTACTAGAACTGCTGTCGTGCAAGATCTCGAACTCATTTATAGAGGCACTTCTCTGTTTATGCACCATGTCAGCCACATGGTTCAAATTCTCTTGATTATTCAGACCTGAGATAGATGGAATGACCTTGTGAAAAATGTCTATGCACCGCATCAAGGGTAAAATTAAAGAGTAAGCATAAGATTTTCAGTATTCAGATATGGTTAAGGAACATGAGAATATATCGAACAACAAAACTAAGATGAAACTCCAACCTTCAAGTTCCTGTTTTTCTCTTCTACTCTTTCTTAAAAGCTCATAAGCAGCAGAGATCACTTCACGAGTGCCCTCTCTTTTCACTGCACTCATGCAAAAATGTTCTATCCCACGAGCTTGTAGCATTTCCCTGAAGGATGACCATTTTTCATATGCTTCAGGAAGATCCATTTTGTTATATGCCACAATGTAAGGCTTTTCAGCAAGTTCAGGATTAAAGAGTTCCAGCTCTAGACGGACTGCATCAAACTCAAGTTCTGGCTGTGGTCCCGAGCCATCAACAAGATGTACCTAAAAGTACAAAGACAGCAACCAAGCTCTATCAAACCCACAAAGCATTCACATAGCCCCCTTTTCCCCCCGAAACACAAATATGCGCACACACACATATATATACATATCCACCATGGGGGTAGTCTGAACAGACAAAATCAAACCGAAAAGATTCCTTAGTACAGATCAGGACTCTTTTCTTTACAATTGAGTGATGGGAGTGGAATATGGTGAAGGAATTAACTCTTTTTATTCACTACTGGTGTTATGTAGAAAGGGCAATCCCATGATAACAATGATGAGTTCCCAAGGAAAAAAATGGAAGAGTAAACAATTCTTTGCATCATTTAATCCCGATTTAAGCAGGAGGCATGCTACGAACTTTTATTTATCAGGTGTTGATTTGGAACAACACTTGTTGATAAGATTTGCAACAAAAGTTCTTAATGAATCTAGGACTACAGACAGGCTTATAATGCACAGTTTTTGGCTTATGCATCTACTCATCAATAAGACAAAGAGATCAACAGAAATCGGTACTAAAGCATGCCTTTATATCAGAGAGCATAAACTAAATATCTTGGTGAGTAGAGCAAAATGTACATCTACTGGCGCACAACATAAGGTGATATTAATGGTTTAATATAAGAACCTAAAAGGAAAAAAATACAGTATTAAGATGATAATAGCATTTAGTGTCTTGATTCATAATCAAAGTTGCAATTCATGACAGAAAGCCTGTACCAGTGCAGAACACCTTTCTGTATGCCGTAGAAATTCATGACCTAAACCAAAACCCCTGTGTGCTCCTTCAAGTAAACCTGGCAGATCTGCTACTACCATTGTGGCATCATAGTCGAATGAAACTACGCCTAAATTAGGAAGTAAAGTTGTAAAAGGATAATTTGCTATTTCTGGCTCTGCAGCACTTATCACGCTCAAAAGGGTGCTTTTTCCTGCATTTGGAGCACCCACTATTCCAACATCTGCAACCAGCTTTAGCTCCAATTCCAACCACCTGATCAAGAATACTACAATAGCTTCTGAGCATGTAAAGGATTTGAAAAAAAAAAAAATCGTTTGAAAGTTATGAGCTATCCGTGGCAGCCGCTGAATGGAAAAGCTGACTCAAAAATAACGAAACTTCCTCGGATGTCCTTTTGACTTAATGCAATTAAGACCCCATAACTATCTGCATTTTAGGGCACCATTATTCAAAGTCCGAATTCACCATAAAAAAAGAGTGATCGGGAAAAAGCTTTGCTACACGCTATTCACCCTTAAGCTTTAGTGTCTGATACTCAAACATGTTCCTTCACAAACTCCTTAGAGCCATCTCGGGTCAAACCATCAAAATTTCAAAGTGGCTTTCGGATATGCAAAAATGCGGCGGGTACAATCCACTAATTTAGATGTTAGTTAGGCATACGAGCGCGCCATCTACTTAGCTTTGACCTAAGTCGAACGCTACAATCCTATGTTTCCACACCACATCGAACAATTGAAGCAAAAACTATAAGAACAAATAAGCCACATGAAAATAGGAACTCATCCACTAAACCCAAGGACCAAGAAAGGAAACTCACATTTCAGGACCAACTTCTCCATTCTCAGCGATCCTTGGCACCTTATTCGCCCCAGACTTAAATGACGCGTTCCCCCTCCCGCCTCTCCCACCTGGCAATAATAGCGCTCGCTGCCCCGGCAACAACAACTCCAACAGCACCTCGTCCTTGCCCGCCTCCCTGATAACCGTCCCCGGAGCCACCTTCACCACCACGTCCTCCCCCTTAGCCCCTCCCTGCATCTTCCCCGACCCATGCGCCCCCCTCCCCGCTCGAAAATGCAAGCTTTTCCGGAAAGGCAACAGCGAGTTCATCGAACCATCGACTTCCACATACACATTACCGCCTCGCCCTCCGTCCCCGCCCGCCGGCCCCCCCAATGGCACGAACTTCTCGCGCCTGAACGCCACCACGCCGTTTCCGCCGTCTCCGGCCTTCACGTATATCTTCGCACGGTCGAAGCATCGCATCACCGCCGGTACTCCCTTCTCCTTGATGGGCTCGTCCTCGTCATCAGAAAATTTCACAGATAGGCCACTGTCAAATACTAACATTTCAGCTTGATCATCGTCCCCGTCGACATCATCATCGCCAAACACGTAGAATTTCGCTGAAACTCCGTGCTCCTTCACTATTCCTTTGTACGTGCCATCACTCTCATATCTTTTTACAGTCTGGCCCCCCGTAAACCCTAACACTTTCTCCTCTTCTGCTTCACCTTCTTCGTCATCTTCTTCGTCGTCGATTTCCTCGTCGCATTCAGAATCATAGTTACCCTCAAAGATTTCAAATTTCCCATAAGTAAGCCCTAAATCTTCCCCGCCGTCTTCTCGTTCATGGCTCAAATCCTCAATTTGGTCATCGATTTTCGCTACGTCCGATTCCGAGAGCTTGACTTCGGACGAGGGATTCAATGAGGGAAGTAAAAAGTCCTCCTTGGGTGGGAGGCGAGTGTAGGTGGTAGCTTCACCGCCGGAGAGAACGACGGGCTCGGGCGAGGACTTGTGCCGACTAGATTGGGTCTTGAACTTGCGCTTGGCATTATTGTATCGAGGGGGCTTCCTCTTCGAGGGATTACTAGTGTTTGCGCAAACAAGCGGGTAGGTAGAGAAGAAGCTGGCCGAAATGGAAGCCATGGGAACAAAGAGTAAGATGGAAGGAGAAGCGGCAAAACAAGCTTCAGGTAGAACTCTGGCCATTCAAGTGAAAATGGATAAGCCGCCACGTGTCGTTATTGATGGCAAGCCGGTATACTTGAGATTTTACTTTTTTATTCGATAACATGTAACTTTTATATGTTTCACAAGAAAATGAAATAAATTAAATAAGTGAGTGATAATTTGTCTAAAACAAATCGCTAACCTACATAAATTTTTCATGATTGATGTTAAATAATAACTCCATTTGTTAGTAAACAAAGATGCATATTATATACTATCAACTATTGTCCACTATTTCGTATCATTTTTTAACAAAAAGGTCATAATAAGAAAAAACGTTCTTTGCCTGAAGTAATGAGAAAATTTGGAACATTGTGATCCTTTTATAAACTGTATGAAAAATAATTCATACAGATATATTTTCAAGTAAACATGATTCATGGGGTTTGTTTCTTAAATTTGAGAGTTCCACATATTGAATTTACAAAGTTGTGAACATGATTTTAATTTTTTTTTCTCCTTAGAAATAATCTTATGGTTAGAAGATTGATATATATTGCAATATGAATGTTCAATTTCACCACATTTTAAAAGAATTTATTGAGAATCTAAATCTAATTTTTTTGTCATGTAATAACTATTGCCTCATACTTGGATAAAAGAGTGTGTTGAGTTCCACACAAGAAACATAAAGAGTTTAAAAAATAATTTATAAAAGGATGAGTTACTTCACTTAAAACTTTAAGGTTTCAAATTATATATAAGTCATTTTTTTATAAAATCTAATATGGCATTAAAGTCCAAAATTTTTCTTAAAACACATATACATTTGGATAAGCCACGTCAAAACAATGTAGATGTTTAGATCCATATTGTAATGAGGAGACATATTTCAATGTAAATGTCTAGTCTCAACACATTGCCAAGGTGTCAAATAGAAATTTAAATTCAATATCTCATCGTTTTACTTGTAAACAAAAATCTATGTGGAAAGTGTTCCTTCGTACCATTGTATTAAGTTCCACATAAAAAATGTAATTTATAAAAAAATAAATTCCTTTACTTAAAGCTTTAGATACTCTGTAGAATCTAACAATATATAAGACCATGTAGCATGGCAAAGAAACCGACAAACCGTATAAATGTAGTCCTCTTATTCTCCTTTATACGCTAGAGCCTCGAGTTACGGGTTCTTTCCATTGCTAACATACTCTTTAGTGTCAAAAGCTCAAACGAGTAAGACAACGTATGAAGAACGACCTGCTTTCTGTTGGGAGAATTCAACAAGGTCACATCAACCACAATGAAATTGAACACACAAATATAAGAACGCACACACCCAAACACAACAGATTTAAGAGGTTCGGAACATCATAATGTCCTACGTCTCCTGTAGTCTCTTTTTATTAAATTTTCTCATACATTCCCTCTCCTCAAATAGGTATCTCATGGATTCTCTCATCAACTAGAATCCATGATAAGGGCTTTCTTCAACAATTAGCCCCTCATGGGAACTCTCTCAATTTGCCCATTAGGTTTCTCTATACTTCTCCTATTTATAGAGAAATCCTAAATGAATCCTAATTGAATACTACTAGGAAAACCTACTTTCAGATAAGGATAAAAATCCTACTTCAACACTACTAGGAATGAGGATAAGAATTCTAATCCAACACTACTAGGAAATCCACTACATCTAGAAGATATTTCTTAGTTTCACAATTATATAAAGACTCCTGATTGTAATGACAACCATACCCTTTAACTTAATTGTTCCACCAATCTTAACACTTTCTCATCCAGTGATCGCGGGGTGAATGTGTGGGAGCGTTACGATAATATCCTCGTCAAGGGAAGCAATTTCTGGTGGTAATCCAAATCTTAGTGGCCCTTTTACCCGAATCCCCAAGGACGTTGGATGGAGACAGATGAAGCAAGGAATCTGGCAGGTGAAACAGTTGTTCGGATGTCGTTTTGTACCGGTTGTAATTGTGTCCTATGACACGACTAAACTAACCAGACCCATTTATGGAGAAGTAGTACTGTACTGATGGCATTGCAGCGACATTAGAGTTAGCATAATTGGTAGTTATAGTCATGTCAGTTGCCGGAGGTCTTAAACTATGGAACCAAAGTTACAGGATGGATGGTTGATTTGATGTTCTCATCATGTCACGGTGATTTCAGAATGATGGGTTTGGCAACAGTTACAAGTTTAGGAACCAAAACATTTTCAGCCCCTTTTTCTTTTCAAACAGTGACTTCCAACACCAGGACGTCCTTCTTAGTTTGCCACAAATGTACATTAGTTTTCAGCTCTCTTCACAGTTTTGGTAAACCTAGTAATTCCTGGTGTCATTTCAACACCATTATTTACATTGGATTTGAAAGATTTTGGGATATTTTTCCCATGCTACTGCATGGATATTGGGGGAAGACTTTTTTGTCTTAATCATCATCTTTAGAATTGCTCTCACATTTCTATGACTTTGTACTCCTACGGTTTACGGGAAAACAAGACAGGAGGGGTCACACAAATTATGCCTCGTCCTTATCATCTTTCACATGAAGGAGACTAACATCTTTTCTGCGGTCATTCTTATATTTCTGCATTATAAACTTCGAACCAGGGGATGGCCCAAGTACTGATTGAATCACAAGAAGACATGCAATCGCAAATTTGTGATCGAACTGAAAGAGGACACTATATAGATGGTAGCTTTAGATATATTGATAAAGAGCTCTACTATTTTCTAAACAGCGAGGCTGGTTAACAAGACTTTCTTGGTTTTGCTTTCTGTCCTTTTTTGGGATATGTGATCAAGTGGCATCCATAAACTCAGTTGGTATGTTGGTTGGTGTCCTCTCTTAATTCACTGCAGAGTGTTATGTTCTTTGGAGTCCACATGCCTTGTCTGCTGCCGGCCCCTTGTTTTTTCCACTGGCAAATAGAGCAAGAAACAGTCCTAGATGTCTGGCAGTCAGGACCTCTGGGAACCACAGAATTCAAATATGCTTTAGGAGATTCTCGAGGAGAAGGTCAAGGTTGAACAAGCAATTATTAAGTGAGAGACAATGTTAATCTAGTGACAAACATGATTTTTCTTCCTTTCTTGAGTTTGTGAACGTAACAGTTATTCTGCAGAGTATGCAGGATTTCGTCATCACTGGAGGTAAACATTTTGGAACTTTGGGGCCTGCCTGATTCTTTCTGGGGAATCTTCTTTTATAATTCTCAATAACAATTATCTACAGTGTTCTTCGAACAGTCAAGGTGCCGTTGTGAAATGGAGACATTTAGTAGTAAGATATCAACCTTTCATATATGTTTCATATGGTAAAGCATGATTGAGAATTGTCGAGCTATCAGAGTCAACCTTCTAAATGGAAGGCCAATCTTCGCTTTCATTGAATTTTTAAAATCATACTTACACAATCAATTTGAATTATGGCAGTTTGACCTCTCTTGGTGTCTCCTAAAATAATTTACCATAGCTACTTGCTTGCTTGCAGTGTGTTATTAAGCTTGATCTTGGCCTCATCAGCACAAACACCAGCAAACTCATTCCCTCTCTTCATCTTGATGTAAATAGTTGGCTGCCTAAAGTAATTGAAGCGGTACCCTCACCCATGACTGTGGTCATTGCCATCTCTGTCTCTTGTATCCTCTCGAGTTCAGGCACAACCATTTCCATCTTTGGTCTCCTTTTTCCTGGAAAACTCATGCATTGGAGTGTCAGTCTGATCAAATCCCTCATTCCCTCAGTGGTAAAGCTTCCAACTAGGCGGTGATCAATGAAATCATTTAAACTCAATCGTGATTCCACCTTCACAGATTAAAAGAGAGAGCCAATTATTGATTGTCTTTCTAAAGGTTGCTTGAAAGCAAAGGCAAGCAAAATGGTTATTTATGGCCACTCAAATCTGCTATTTTTCAGTGAAAACGATATTACTTTAAGCATGATTCAACTAGCAACTCTATCGAATTTCTACTCTGAGTAACTTGACAAAAACTTTCTCAAAAACCCTAACAATAAGAGCTAGCATAGCAGAATGGATGAGATCCTGCAGCTGGTGTTATTATCTAGACCTTTAACGACCATGATTCTCCATGTCACAAGAAGCTAGATGAATTTCTCTTGAAAAAGAAAATAGAAGAAAAGCATTTACTTACCCACTGGAAAAAGCTTTCATTAGATCCCAAGGAATCAATATGCAAAGCTTCCTGTCCAGTCACAAGCTCCAAAAGAAATGCCCCAAAGCTGTACACGTCGCTCATTTCAGAGACAACCCCTGTTACTCCTACCCTAAACATTGGCACGCATGACCAAATTGTATATGGGGAAAGGCTAAGTTACTCAATACCAAAATGAAAAAGCAAACAGAGGATAATTTACTCTGGATCTCGGAAGGCATTGACAATGGAAGTCTGAGATGGACCTGCTTCTTCTATCTTTTCAAGTAATTTCGAGACCCCAGCATCTGAAACCTTAGCAATGAAGTTCTCATCCACCAAGACATTTGCTGTTTTGAAATTCTTGTGCACCAACGGAGGTCTTAGGCCATGCAAGTGGCATAAACCTGCACTAGTAAAACAACCAATTCTGAATTCAACCCTGTCAGTTCTTATTTGATCTAGAAGAGCCTCATTAGATTCTATTGAATCTACCTTTAGCAACCCCTAGAGCTATGGATAGCCTTTGCTTGAACTCTAACTTAGTTGAGGAACCTGTTCCCGTACCTGCCACAAATCAATCTTAAAAGTGACATAGATCCTATGCATGATCATTCAAAATCAATCACACCAAATAGGTCATACCGTAAAGGTGATTGCACATGCTTCCATTTGGTAAATATTCAAAAACTAGCATTTGAGATCCACTTTCCTGGCAGTAACCAAGAAGAGTAACTAAATTGCGATGCCGGATCTCTGTCAAAAAATTAACCTGTTTACCACATAATCTGTTACTTCATATTCAGATTTGAAGGTGTTTAATATGTCTAGCATTGGTTTTGACAATATGTTCTATTCAGAGGCCATATTCACATAGAAAGGAGAAGTTGTATAAAATGTCTGAGCCCCAAATCTCCATATTGTTAAAGCAAAGAAAAAGAAGTCTTTTATAGTTCATCCACTTCCACAAAATATTCAGAAGAACAAACAGATATTGTGCATTCAGACAATATATATTACTGGTTTAACATGTTCGACAGTAGATTTTGGAACAAAGGAGTGAGGAGGGACAAAGACGAAGTCATACTCCATAATGCAGAATACAAAACAGACATCGATCAAACATGTCGGAACCTGGTACTACCTCTGCAACGAAATCTTGTTGAGAAGGACCTGGTCGCCTTTTGATTGCCACAACAGTCCCGTCACGGAGCAAACCTTTATAAACTGGACCGAAGCTTCCATACCCAATAAGAGCGCTTTCACTGAATTGCTTGGTAGCTTGCTCCAGTTCTGCCACCGTAAACTGCCTGGCTCCCTGCGGTCCGGAGGGGGCGCGAGCCGAACTTGGTCCGCCGCCCCTATCCCATTCCACTGTAACATGGAGGGTATCAGAGTTATTTAATCGAACAAGACATTGTCAAATGATGTAGCTATTTGAAACTCTCGATGTCAATACCAGTGAAACCTTACCTAGCGCAGATGGATCGGAAGAACCCGTCTCTGAGTTCCGGTTTGCATAGCTTTTACGTTGAGACTTGCAAAACCACACGAATACAACAACCATTACTAAGACTGCAAGTACCGCAGCAGCACCACCAACTACAGCTGCATTCGGTTTTGACATACTAGAGAGCCTTTTCGTCGCCGAATAAATACTTGAACATCGAAAACTGTAGTGCAAAAACCAAGAGTAATCAATATTTGAACAAGCCCAATGTATTAAACAAACAAAAGATCCTAATCAATCTCCGTGAAATCTTAGTAGAAGGAATTCAAGAGTGGAGTTTGATACCGGTAATGGAAATTCCAGACCCCTTTCGGCAGTTCACAGCTGCCTTGATCAGTTTCTGTCGATTTTAAAGCCGACAAGTGAGCAGAAATGCTGACTAGCTAATCTCGAGTATCTACCTGGGAAACAGGTACTTTGCAACGATCAATGCTGCTAATATAAAGGAGGTATCAGTAGACAACTCATTTGCTTCTCACACTGCCCCACTTCCCTGTCCTGTATTCACCACCTCATCAAATTGATACTGGAGAAA
The DNA here is from genome assembly GCA_028551475.1 of Casuarina equisetifolia. Taxonomy (NCBI): domain Eukaryota; kingdom Viridiplantae; phylum Streptophyta; class Magnoliopsida; order Fagales; family Casuarinaceae; genus Casuarina; species Casuarina equisetifolia. The sequence goes on from CM052362.1 coordinate 17,431,147, forward strand.
CCCTTCAGTGAACAGCATGTGTCCTTGCAAAATAAACCCTTCTTCTATTTGGTTTTTTGGGGGGAGGAGCGAGGGGTGATTTTCAGACCTGGTAGAAGACATCAAGCACAAGTTACTACCCTATCAGTTATGGCTAGAATACTTCGCTGGTTTAAACTGGGCATTGCTTGCAGAAAGATGATGATTTCATGATGATTCCTTTTCCAAACTCACTGCATACATTAGGTAGAGGAAAGAGCATTTGTTGCACGGCAAGAACTTTTGCAAGTTAAAGAGATGACAACCTCTCCATATATTCATTTAGATTTCTTCTCGACATGGAATAGATAGTTAAGCTGACTAGCACATCTTTGAGAAGGAATCTCTACCTGGAAAAAGAAAAACGATGCCCATGTGAGCTGTTGTTACCAACTGTAATTTTTTTTTTTTACCATGTGGGTGTGGACAGAGATAAAGTTGAGACATAATTGAAGGGAATCAAAAGAAAAGGTAGTTATCAGCCTATCGATTCCAAGTCTCTTCCCTGAATTCACTCGATCTTCCCTTTTTGCCACTTTTTTGTCATCTGATCTGGAAAGAAGGGAGGGAGTTCCTATTATAGTATAGGGAAGTGGACTCCTCCACAAATGGGGTCGCTGACAGCTTAGCTGATCCAATAATTTCTTACGACAGAGAGTTTAACAAGTTCTCGGTTTCCATGGCTACATGTTCTTGGTTTTATTCCTTATAAATGAGAGTCTACTCTTTTGGCAAAACGACCAGCAACTCTTCACTGTAGAAAAAGATGTGAAATTTTTTCCTCTTTTGTCCAATTTATCTAGTTTTATATTTCGTGCAACCATAGCTGACCTGGGAAGACAGGGCAGGGGAAGGTTTTGGGCTGTAAGGTTTCTCTCTACCTCTCATTTACTTATTTTGTTTGTTTCCTTGGATTTGTTTTGTTTTGGGTTGGGTTGTAAAGCAGAAGGGGATTGGTGGAAAGGAGATTGTCATCTCATGCTGGTCTTCGAGGTAGGTCCGAGAGACCCATGTCACAGAGAGAGAGAGAGAGAGAGAGAGAGAGAGAGAGAGAGAGAGAGAGAGAGAGAGAGGGGGGGTAGAGAAGGGAGACAGACTTTCTGAAGCGAGTAGATTTTTCAGACTGCAGGCCCTTGGAACTTTTATCTGAAACTGGCTGCAAGTGGGATGTTTGTGCATAGGCAGAGTACAAAAGACTGATTTCTAAACCCTAATGTTACAATGTTCTCTCGACAAGAGGGACTTACCGGGCAAGTACAACAAGCACTAACAAAATTCATGGTTTTCCACACCCTCCTTGTTCTTTGATCTTCCTGTTCCTGCGTGCTAGACATGGGCTCCTACGAGCAGTAAATAACTCTTTTGCATCAAAATCATCCCCATCAGACTACCACCATATCCTCCTACCCGATCTATACTCGAAATGAAAATTAGATCTTCTGCTTTGGAGACCATTTAAGTGGGGCTTCTTCTTTCTTGTCTTTTTCTGCTGGTGTTAGTCTCTAGGCAACTGTTTAACCTTTGTTTGGAGACCAACCACGTTCTGAAGCAATTCTGTATGTCATTCTTAGTTTGACTTCTAGTGCAGGTTGGCAGTAGTTTCAGGAGGAACAAAACAAGGGTCAGAGAAGGTGCACGTTGGTTTTTTCTTTTGCATTTTAATTTCCACCTTACCCGCTAAATAGTCCCCCACCCTCTTGCATCAGCCTGATGCAACGCTGGCTTATTAGCCCCATGTTTTACTTCCATTATTGCACTCTGGTTTACAAAGGTTGAACATGTGAAACAGGTTCTGATGAACCCCGCCAGTTACGGCATCAGACAGATAATGAAATCATTTGCCTGGTTCTTATCTTTTCTCAAGTATTGCGTGGAATACAAAGTCTCACACTCAAAATTAAAATTAAAGTATATATTAAAAGAATATTCTCTAATTTTAAAGTCTTTGGCTATTGTGTGGAATATAAAATTTTATATTAAAAATTAAGATTAAAGTGTATATTAAAAGAAGACTCTTTAATTCTAAAGTTAATTTTTAAGTTAAATTTTTAAACCTTTTAACTTGATATCATAACTTAAATTGAATTTATTTTATTCCATGTAATCTTGAGTCTAATAATACTAAGTGTAAATGACATGTATGAAAGATTAAAGTTTATATTAAAAATTAAGATTTTTTAAATTAAGTATAATTTTTTATTTTTTATTTTTTATTTTTTTAAAAAAGACATTCTAAAATTAATTTTTAAATTGAGCATTTTAGATTTTCTAATTTTTATAACACGCCATTTCGATTTGCACATTAACTTATCATCTTCCACATGACTGGTGATTAACAAAATTAATCTATTAAAATGGTTTTCCACGTAAAACATCATTAGGTTCCACCTTCTTTCGTCACAATGGAGCATTTTTTCATGCACCGGTGAAATCCCGAGTCATGGAGATCATCATGCGTTTTCATTACAGGTTAATTTTCTCAATGGAATCGTTATCCTTAGCTACCGCAGTCTTGATGACTACGTCCTATCATATTGCTTGCCACTCCGCAGCTAACGTTATCAAAAAGAAATCAATCATAGAGCGTAAAGACTCTCTGATTAACCTGGTACGACCTCCTCGTAGAGGTTTCTGGTTGTTTGAGCTAACGGGGCCCGCACGCATTCCGTGACAGGGAAAGAAGCGATGGAGACAACCTCTAAGCAAAAGTCTCTCTCATAACTTTTGGAAAAGTTATGTACGATTAGACCCCACTCCCACACTGCTCACTTAACTATATTATCTCCTTATTTTCCATCGGTTTCAGCTGAATCAAAATGTTTCCTCTGTTCCCGTCATGCTGAGAGGATCAAATTTTTTGAGCAGTTGTAGTGTCAGATTTGTAGGATATTAAGGGGAGTTTATCTCCTTCAAACACAAAAGAATCTGGTTGGCCTGACAATGGTAAGGATGTTGGATTGACGCGGAGGTCCAGACATCATAGATTCGAATCTAACATATTTGGTTTTGTTTGAACGTGAACCCTGTGGTTGGGTTAACTTAAAGTAAATGGGCCCATTTTCCCTTCACATTTAACCTGATACTAAAGATGACAATGGCTGATCAAAGCATTGTGAGATTGGAAGCCAAAATGAAGAAGAGATTCTAGGCAATGATGGACTCCATGCAAAAGATGATTATTGTAGCTGTAAACAACGAGATAGACAACTTGAAGCCACGGCAAGATAATGGAAGCAAAGACAGAATTGGAGCAGAAAGTGACTACAGGTTCTTGTAAGAGATACAAGGGCAGGGAAGACCCAATCGGGTGGATTCCAGGGCCCATCAATCCTTCAGGTATCTTTTACACTCTCGTGTATAGCCGGGCAGATGTAAGACTTCTTGGTTTGCTGACATCTAGCCATGTGGTGAGCAATTCTTCTCGCAAGTGCAACATGTGCTGTTTGAATCTTGCTCTATTATTGGCAATATGGAATTTTCAAACTCCCTGAAGTTCTCCGTATATTCCCTAGGACATTCCAAGGTTATAAAAATCTTTAATTTTTGAAAAATCTTGTTTAATAGTTTTAGAAACAACATGTTTGGCTTAGCCTCTAGTGGCTTTTACTTGCATATATCTAATAAAAACTCGTTAAGTTTCTTTCATGGTGTAATACAGCTAATAATTAAATCTTGCATAACCATTAATTTGGTTACAGCATGCTTTCCAAGTGGTATAGGTTTTTCGTTGGAATCCTTTGTGTCTCTTTATTATTGTAACCTAGTCACCTCGTTTAAGCTCTATGAAGTAACTTTTGACTTTGTTGTTTGGTTGGCAGTTCTTTTTTTAGGTTCTCATTTAATAATTTTCTATGAATTTGTTAATACCTTTTAAATATTTAATATCACATGAATAATTTGCAAGAAAATTATACCATTTCAATCTCTTGCCTTCAATAATTTTCATTGTTTAAAAAATGTTTAACAACATTATTACCAAACAATAAAGTCTTCAAGACCAGCATAAATTAGAAAACTTTTAATAGCTAATTTAATAGCCATAAGTTCAAAAATTATATAATTATGTTCATTTGGTTTAAACTTTCCATAATTATATTCACAAATTAATTATTCTTTTTTAAGCTCTTAAGGAATAAGATCCTTTTTAGATCCAATTCCTTTAAAACCAAATTTATTCCATATTTTTTTAGAATAATTTTTAAAAGACATTCTCAACAAAATTTGAAATATCTGATTCAATAATAAATTTATCTTCTTATTAAAGAAAATAAATATAAGAAACATTATCTAATTCTCTCTTAATTTTTTTTAATTCTATGTATTTATTAGACAAAGAAATTTTTTTTATTTTTCTTAAGTTTTTCAAATAAAGGAATTTATTTTTAAATAAATCCTTTATATAATATCTTTGTAATTGACTTGGAGAGTAGGCGGTGACTCAGTCATGTACGGTGGGTCCAGTGATGGCGGGAGCCACTTGGCCGTGCAAAGGAAGATACCGCCGGCTTCCTCTATGCCTTGGGTCCGAAGTCTCGGCCTGTTCATCGAATCCGGTGCCGGACCCGGACCCGAGGCCCTTATGGGTCTGTACTCTTTCTCTATCACATTTTTGTTTTTTGTTTAGATTCCTAATATATATTCATGTGCCTTGTCTTGGAGCTGATGATTGCTACAGGGACTGTCTAATCAGCACTTGTGATTGTATTTTCTTTTCTGGTTTGTTATTCTAGGGTTAGAGTTTATGCTGTTGGGATCTGAATGTCGGGGTTATCCAATTGTTTTAAGGTAATTAGGCAGTTTTGGCGCTCTTACGCTAAATAAGTAAATAAGATTTGGTGAATTAGCAGTTGACCGTTATATCAGTTTAGCTGTTGGGAAGCAGTGGAGGATTTGAGTGTCGAGTTGTTTGTCATTAAGAAGCTGAGGAAATGGGAAACCTGCCCCTAACTGAGACTAATTCCACCTTTTGGCTTAGTTATATGCATTATCAAATGCAAAAACAAAAACAAATTGGTGCAATAAAGAAACTCTACCTTTCATTTTGCTAAACGGAATGTTTGGAATGTGAATGCTGGAGAAAATGTCCTAAATGGTATGTGAGCAATATTTGAAATGAACATGTACTCTTACTCAGTGAAAAGCCCCCTCCCAGCATTTTATGGGATTAACTCACTATTCTTTGTGACATTAGCATATACTCTGACTGGCTGAAATTCCTTGATTGTTTGCAGGTTTTTGTTTTGATTAAATCCTATGTGAAATAGTTCACTTATTGTTTTCACCACTATATATTCTTCATCAGATACTTTTAGTTTGCCGGTTTGTTGGTTGCAGAAATGTGCATTATGCATTATATGTATATGCAGACTATATATTTATTTTCTGCTATCAAAATGTGCATTTCTTTTGATTTGACTATTTAGCTTTTTTGTTTTTTGTTTTTTGATTTTCTTCCCTTTTCCTTTTGTAGAGCTTGAAACAAAGAGAATCTTGCTTGATATATTTAAAGAGAAGCAACAAAAAAGTGCTGAAGCTGGCAAAATCCCAAGTTTCTATAAGAAGGCATGTGCTAGACTTGTAGCTCCTATTTGACTTTAAAATACTGTTCTTTAACGTAGTATGGGGACCAAATACAAGCAGAGTTGCTTTGCTGCTTTTTTTCCTGGAATTATAGGTTCATTGGCAGACATCTTTGTTGTGCTTTGGTTTGGGTTACTTTGCACATTTGCAAAAACTGATAACAAAATTTCCTAAACTACAATCTGTTGTTTGGGTAATTTCTTTTCCTTATTCCACTATGTGGTGTGCCCATCTTTGTTCCTATATGTATATTTATTGTGCTTTCTCCGGGTTCAGAAACCTGAAGAAGGATCCATCAGTCACAGGATGCAGAAGTTGGCAAAATATCGATTTCTAAAGGTATCATTCACATCTTCCTGCCTCTACCGCTACTTGTGGTTAATTTTGCTGCCAAAGTGTCTGGTGATTTGTTTACTGGTGATATTATCACCTCTCATTATTGCAGAAGCAATTAGATCTATTGCTTAACGCTGATGATCTAGATGCAATGTGGGTTTGTCTCAGAGAGAATTGTGTCATTGATGATGCTATCAGTGCAGAAAAGGTATGTGCACTCCACCATCTCTGTTTGCTTCCTATATCTAATTTTGCAATCATCATTCATCAAATCTAGCTTCTTCTTCTTCTTCTTCTTCTTTTAATATTACAATGCATGTGCCCAACTTAGCATGCAAGCTGTTGAACCTCAAACCTCATGGATGGAGTCCCTATTAGCTCACCACTAAGCTATTTGGTTAATTGGTTCTGAATTGTTCTGAATTGTCCAGTAAATGCTTGCATAATATGTGCAGAACTGGTTATGCAGTTTTATCTTTTCTTTCTTTTTAGTTTTTCTTTTGTTGGAAGGCATAGCCTGTGTGGCATAGATTTATATCAGGATAAGTTCATATGTGGATCAGATGGTATAACCCACTTTGCTTTTCACTCTCATTGCAAGCTGTGTATTACCTTTAGTTGCTAGCTGTTTATTCTAGTATCATACTGACGCAAGCGTGTGTCCTGCAGATGAATTATGAAGATTTTTGCCACATTGCCTCTGTATGTACAGAGCGAATAGGCCCCAAATGCCAACGGTTTTTTAGCCCTTCAAATTTCATGAAGTTTGAGAAAGATGAGTCAGGAAGAATTGCAATTCTGCCCTTTTATCTTTATGTGATGCGTACGGTGGGTATTGCTCTTTAGATACTTATGTTTGATAACTCTAACTGGTTAAATCCACCATTATGTGGTGTCCCTTTTTTCTTTTTTCTTTTTTCTTTTTTTCGGTTTATCATTCTGCAACTTGCTTGTACCTAGTGCACGAGGAAATTTTCTTGACTGTGATAATGCTGTGGCTTATTTTGTTTACCTTGTTGAGATGTTTTTTCTCTGGAACCGTACATTTCATGTGGGTATTTTTGTCTTCACAATCTGTTTGGAGGCATATGAATCAATTTTCTTAAAATTTACTGCAAAATCCTTGGATTCATGTAGATTATGTATTTTCTGTTCTACGCTTTGTGACTGGAACTGTTGGCCAAGCACAACACTTAGTGATGTCTTAGCCCTTGCTCTTTCTCAATGAAATTTGCATTAGATTTATATCTGGATTGGGCTGTTTATTTTTTACAACGCTTCTCTCTCTCTATCTCTCCCTCTCCTTCTCCCTCTCCCTCTCTTTACACTCATGTATCATCTTTCTTCAGGTCTCGCTTACGCACGCCAGAATAGATATGAGTGAGCTTGATGAGGATTCTGATGGCTTTCTACAATCTCACGTATAAATTTTCAAATATTTGGGCAATGTTTAAATGAGATATTAGGTCTTTCTTCTGTTATGGTAGAAATGATAGTCCAACGTCATCTTATTTTTCATCATATACTATGTAAATCTGTAGTTATCTGGTTCTTGTCTCAGGAAATGGAAGCCTATATACGAGGCCTTATTCCTAGTTTGGCACAATTGCGGGATATGTCTGCAGCCTTTGTTCAAATTTATTGTCGCATAGCTGCACGGAAATTTTTCTTCTTTTGTGATCCTCATAGACGAGGTATTGTATGGCCTATCCTTTCATTACAACAGAGAGATCATATTATATGGTTACTTATGAATTACCATAGAATTTTTCACGTTAGCTGACATCTAGTGCTGGTACCCCATTGACAGCTGCAATAGAAAGGTGAATTATATGCACATACACCGGTTGTAGATTGATTGGTTGGATCTCGTTGATGATACATAGTGTTTGACAATTTTTTAATTTTTGGGATAAATTTTCTCTCGGAGGTTATAATGCTGTTGGGTTTTTGTTATCCATACTACTACTACTATTATTATTATTATTATTATTATTTTAAATAAATACAGGTAAAGCATGCATAAAAAAAGTCCTGCTAAGTAACTGTCTTCAGGAACTGATGGAACTGCACCAGGTAGATTTCATATATCCTAAGCTTCTTGTTTCATAACTGAACCATCTTTATTAGGTCAACATTATGCGAGGTTTATGTGTTTTCTTTTGCAATGCTTGTATTCTTTACTGGTTTCGCATAGTATTACTGATTAGCTAATAGGATTGATATTTGACTTGGCCAAGCTTGATGAGAAGTTAATGCACCTCATATTATATCTATTTTCTCGGAATTTAGTTCTGTGGGAACTGTACTTGTAATTTTCTTTATGGCTCTGCCTATATTATATGAGACAAACTGGCTACGCAATGCTGTACTCATTTAGAAGTTTGATATGTTGGGCCACGACTTTAGTTTCTGTGGACATGGACTTGAAGTTGAAACTAATTGTACCTTCTATTATTTTATGAATAGGAAAGCGAGGAAGAAGTTACTGACACTGAACAAGCGGAAAACTGGTTCTCCTTGACATCTGCTCAACGCATCTGTGGTGGGTACTTTGCATGCTGAAGTTCTGGTATTTGTTTCCTTGTGTTTCCAATTTCCTCCTGTTTTGCTGTTGTCTAAAGATCTTAATTGTACATGACGAGTATCTTACTTTATCTTTTTTCCCCTTGGTGAAGTCTCTTTCATTAATATTGATTTGCTTCTGTTTCATTAATTTGCTTAAAGAATACAGAGAAGAATGACAAAAAGAGAAATAAATAAATATATATATTGGTGTTTTCTTACTTAAACCATGTTTTCTATGCTTCACATCAGTGGATGAGTCAATTATTTTCTTGTCGAATTTCATTGTGGTGACATTGTTCTTTGAACTATATTGACTCCGCTTGGCAAAATCAAATGGGTCTTACTTAGGGTTTCATTTGCCTTGTATGTCTCTTGCATTAATCTCCAATAAGTGTTGTAACATGTTTGAAGTGCTTATAGCTGTTCTTATTGGATCCACATAGCTTACTGCATCCTTCTTTGTGCAGACATGTTTCTTGCCCTGGATAAAGATATGAATGGAACATTGAGCAAGCAGGAGCTTCGAGAATATGCAGATGGGACTCTGACTGAAATTTTCATTGAAAGGGGTAGATATTACCACATTTTCCACGTTATTTGATTTAGTTTAATGAAAATGGGTAGATCCTGATAGATTGTCTTATGGATAGCTCTATTCACATCCTATTTCCCTTTGTTGCTGCTTCGTACTTTGACCAGTGCACAAAGGCTTCTGTTCAAATATGTGTTATGAACTCAAAGAATAGTTCTTGTATTCTGCTATTTACTGATGAATAAGTTACAAGTAGCTTCTCAGCTTTGTTTTTGTTTTCTTTTGGACACAACGAGGGTATATCTAAGAATGCAACTTATATTTGGGGATCTGTGTATATGTCAGAAAGTGCCCAAGAAGCTGAAGGCTCCTAAACACTCTTCTCTGCTTATTTTGCTAAGTGATAACATAACCATATGATTAATTACCATCATGGAGTATTATGAAAATGATGTCACTTGCCTATTTTTCTTTTGGTTTTTTCAAACAAGTTTATTTAGTAGAAATGGTGAGCGTATTTAGGCTTTTAAGACGATGATTGTTTATTTTTGAACTATCTCGGTGGTGACATCAATTATTTGATCAACTTCGGTATTTTGACTATTTATTTTTGAATTGCCTATCTCAGTGGTGACATCAATTATGTGATCAACTTCTATATTTTTAAATTGTCTGTTTCAGCAAGAACCTCAATTATTGACTAGTTTCGAAGTTAAGGATGTTAGTTGCAATTTTTGCGGGTTAGGAGACTGAGATTATACAATTAAAATATTTGCACCTTTTTACTGTACTTCCACCTTTCTGTTACATAGCCTTTGTGGTACACACTCATGTTTATATTGATTTTGTTTTAAGTTCCTCTTATTCATTCATTGCAATTGATTTGCATTGAATAGTATTTGATGAGCATGTTTGCCGGTGCAAAACTAGTGGAGGAAATTCAAGGGAGATGGACTTTGAAAGCTTCCTGGATTTTGTACTGGCCCTGGAAAACAAAGACACTCCAGAAGGGTTAACTTATTTGTTTCGCTGTCTTGATCTTCATGGGAGGGGTTATCTTACAACGGCTGATATTCATTCTCTTTTTAGGTGAGCATCTTCTGGATTCAGCTCTTGTGACGGTTTCTAATCTTGTCCTCTGATTTATCTTGTTTGGTTCCCTTGGTTGCTGGGAGTAACTCATATATTTCTTGTTTCCCATACCTTCTGAGCAACCAAGCCATGTATGGGAGAAAAGAAGGGGGTCATCCATAAGCTGTGATGTTCCCTGATACAACCTTCCGACATAAACCTCTGCAGTTTCCTGCTTGTAGTGCTTGAGCAGTTCTGCAGGTCTCAAATTAGCAGAGACATTTATACATGTATTGAAATTGTTTGGCATCATTGGGATTCCTTGTTGTGATGGACTCCTATGAACATCTTTAGTCCCCTTCAGCAGTAGCATGTCATTTCGTGTCTAATATATCTTCATCCTTTTAATGTGAATTTAACAGGGATGTATACCAGCAATGGATTGAAAGGGGGAACTATGAATTGTCTCCCGAGGATGTAAGAGATGAAATTTGGGATATGGTAAAGCCAGTTGACCCGCTGAGGATTACATTGGCAGATCTACTGTCTTGCAAACAGGGTGGGACTGTTGCCAGTATGCTGATAGATGTGCGAGGTTTCTTGGTCCAGGAATACAGATTCAATCTCCCAAAAGAGGAGGAAGAGCCAGAAGAAGAATGTCAAAATGATCTGCAATGAGAGTAGGATTCCCTATTCTTAAAAATAAATAAATAAATAAATAAAATCAAAATTGGCGTTTGAAGCTGTGCATTGTTTTTTTTTATCTTGTCGACTTTAATGTGTCGCTGGTTTTCTTTTTATAGGCAGAATCTTCTGTGTACGTTGTCGCTAGTGAAAATATACATATTAGCTGCTGATGGCAACTCAATCCCTGGACCTTGGAGGAAATGCTGAAAGAATGGAAATTTCTCGTGTTCCTTCTTTGGGACCTACAAACATCCGCATGCCTTTGTGGAGGACGGTTGGTGCATCAACTTGCATCATGAACCTTCTTCCCTTCCTAACTTGTTTGTCTATAACCTCATTTTCGAGCAATACGTCCTGTTTAATTGCTTGATTTTAGGCTTCTGTTCACAATGATTTCAAGCTTAACAAAGTATCGTGGTTCTGGCCTCCCGGCCTATATAAAAATAAAGTTAGCAAGCAAAATCCCACGTCGAAATGGGAGACAATTTAGCCATCTTGAAAATAGCTTGCTTTGCAAGCCACCATTGGCTATCTATGTTTGCGACTATGACGTGATGAGTCGCCATTGGTTACTTATTTTTGTGGCAGGAACACTGTTTACTCTTTATGTTGAATTTAATTATGAAATTCATTTGTGCACATGGGTAAGTACAATTGCTGCAAGAGTATGATTCTCACTATAGTTTTATTTGAATTTAGATACTAAATTTAATGTTCGACACATGGGCTCTACATGTGGAGTATTGGGTTAAATGTGGAGGTTGTGGTCGACAATTATAGTGTCTACAAACAGAAGAGTAATGGACCATTGATTTGGCAGTACTCATTTGGCTTAACCTAGGAAGCCTTGTGATGCAAGGGTGAGAAATCATGCTTGACATGATTGTATGAAAGTGATGATCGTGAGTATAAGACCAATACATGTAACACGTGATGTATTGGGTCATGAGATCGGCATGTGTAGCAAGTATTGTATCACTATGCTTAACTGGTATGTGTGACAAGATGTAAGCTGGGAGTAAGACTAGTATATTGTACACTTATTGGATTCAATTATGAATTAAGTGGGTTGATAAGGCCCGATTGTGTAGTTTAGTTAGTTAACATATTAGGTGGTTTGACGAGTGAGTGCATGTGGTGCATGGACAGGATAAGTGTGGTTTCGCCAGAGTTATTCCAGTTGTTTTAATGCTATTTAGTTGGTTTGTTCTGGGTATCAAAACATTTGTATTAACGAATGTATTTTGCATTGAAATAATGTTTGCATGTTGAAATTTCTACCACATTTGAAATTCATAGCTAATCCTTGATATAGTATTTGACAAAAACTCAACTGAAAGTCTGGGGGATTACAAACTTGAGAATAGTCTCATAAGAGCAAACATTTATTACAAAAATGTTTTTTAGTAATCTACATTCGACTAAGGTTGAAGTAAATACACTCTGGTTCCCTACATAACTTGTAGGTCTTTTGGCCTTGACATATATTGTCCATCTAAATAGTTGGAGTGTGTGACTCTTGTGCAATAGTTTACTTTGAGAACATATAATATCTATGGATTGGGAGGACCCCAATTGATTGCTCTAGTTATGCTGAATGGTTTTGGAGGAACGGAGTAGATAGCCAAACCTTTCTCCTCCAATGATGTTTAGTTCATTGTTGTTGTATCCTCATATATGTGGCAGTCATGGAGTGCTACGATCTTGCATGGGCATTTCCTTGTGAACATGTAAAGGTTGAGGAGGCATATCGTCGAGTATTGAATGCGGTGTTTTTTCGCTGCTGCATGGATTGATGTTTATGGTGCGGAGGATGAAAAAGACGTAGACGTCGATGAATATTGCATTTTTTGTAGTCTAGAATGCCAATCCTTGGTTGTTTGGCTTGGCCAGATAGATTTTATAACTGGTGTCATCCCCTAGATTACATAGGATGATTGCAGGTATCTCGCCTTTAATTGTGCAAGGGCACACATATTTGATATTTGAAATCCAATCTCGTTGCGTACCAATTAGGTCATTCCAATTGAGTAACTTTCCTAAGGGAAAGTTATCGAGCACATTGTATAAAGTGTTGTCTTTGTATGATTTAAAGTTAAGGTATCCTTTGTAGTAGTTGTGTGGGTTAAGTGATTTGGCCTATGAGGTTTTACTGATATGAGATGGCCTTTCAATTACTATTGAAGTGGGCTAGTTAGGTCTTGTTGGGTTGTTAAGTGGTTTGATGAAAGTTGAGGCCCAATTGGCAAGTGTCTGGGCACATTGACGAATTCTGTGTACTTTGGGTAGAATTCTTCTTTCGATTGTTTGTGAATTAGATGTACATTTGAGATGATTTTGTCGTACTGAATTACGAAGTCTCTCGGTGCTTCACTCTTGATTATTTTGAGTGCCAACTTTGTATTTATTGTTGAAAGTATAACATTATAGATATTATTTGGATTGTTGATGATTTTGGTACATTTGTACTCCCTAAAATGTACAAAATTATTGTACTTAGATATGTAGTCAAAAATGACTTTCTTGTCTTTGGCTCCTTAGATGTTTGGATATAGGCATGAGAGATAGTTACAAAACATCATATGTTGAAGAAACTTTTTTTTGTAGTTTGGAATTTACTCTAGAATTGGATGAGCTCATGGAGTTGCAGTTTGCCATTATGGTAAAGCTCGTGGGCAACTTGGATGAATGTTGGGTTTTTATTGATTAGAAACTTCTTAATTTTATTAAGAGCGATTTCTTTAGGAATTGGACATTTTAGGTAGGTGATGAAAACTAGAAGGGTTTCAATGCATGTTTTCATTGTTAAAAGGTGCGTGTAATGCACTGTTTTTAAAGAAATCGAGGATAGTCTATACTCACACCAACCATACAACTCACACTAGACTGTACGATGTGAAAACTTTGTAATATTGGTGGTGTTAGTGTGAGTTACAGGTGGCATGATATGAAAACGGGCTATATAATATTACTAGCTTGTGTGGCAAGCTACCATTGGCTATCTATGTTTGCAATTGTTAAGTGGCGAGTCTCCATTGGCTACCTATTTTTGTGGCAAGAACATTTTTCACCCTTTATGTTGAATTTAATCATTAAATTCATTTGTGTACATGGGTATGTATAATTATTACAAGAGTATTTTTTCCACTATAAGGTATATTTTGAACTTAGACATTAAATTCATGTTTGACACATGGGCTTTACATGTGGAGCATTGGGTTAAGTGCGAAGATTGTAATTGACAATTGTAGAGTGTCAGTGAATAGAAGAGTAATGGACCACTAATTTGGGTAATACCTATTTGGCTTAACTCAAGAAGTCTTGTGATACAAGGGTGGGAAATCATACTTGGCGTGATTGTATGAAAGTGATAATTGTGGGCATCAAACCAATATGTGTAACACGTGATGTATTGGATCATGAGACTAGTACGTGTAGTAAGTGATGTATCATTATACTCAACTAATAAGTGTGACTAGTTGTGAGCTGAAAGTAAGACTGGTACATGGTACAAATGGTTTGTTTATGGACATAATGACATGGTAGTGTTATGATAATAAAAGTTGAACGTTATACAAAACATTGTTGTTGTATGGATTATATAAACTGATGGGCCAAGTTTTTGGGCCCATAATTGATTGGATTCACTTATGAATTAAGTGGGCTGATAAAGTCCAATTGTGTACTTTAGTTAGTTAACAGACTAGGTGGTCCGATGTATATGCAAAAACTAGAATGGTTTTGTGGCATAATAATTTTGATTGATTTGAACTCTTCAAAATCTACGAAATCATTGTACTTGGATATGTAGTTAAGAATGACTTTCTTGTCTTTAACTCCTTAGATGTTTGGATGGTAGGCATGAGAGGTAGTTGCGGAGCTTTGTATGTCAAAGAAACTTTGTTTCGTACTATGAAATTTGCTCTAGAATTGGATGAGCACAAAGAGATGTGATTTGCCATCATGGTAAAGCTCGTGGGCAACTAGGATGAATGTTGGGTTTTTGTTGATTAAAAATTTCTTAATTTTATCAAGAGCAATTTATTTAGGAATTGGACATTTCGAGTAGGTAAGAAAAATATTTTTTGTATGTAGACAAAAACTAAAAAGGTTTCGAGGTATGTTTTCATTGTTAAAAAGTGTATGTAGCATATCATTTAAAAAAAATGAAATAGTTCGTACTCACACTAGCCGTACAACTCACATTAGATCATATTTATGAAAACTTTATAATATAAGTGGTGTTAGTGTGAGTTACAGGTGGCATGATACGAGAATGGGTTATATAATACTATTAGCTTGCTTTGCAAGCACCATTGGCTATCTATGTTTGCGATTATCATGTGGCGAGTCACCATTGACTACCTATTTTTGTGACGAGAATACAATTCACACTTTATGTTAAATTTAATCGTTAAATTCATTTTCGCACATGAGTATGTACAATTGTCATAGGAGTAATATTCCTGCTATATGGTATATTTTGAATTTAGA
Organism: Casuarina equisetifolia; assembly: GCA_028551475.1. Classification (NCBI taxonomy): domain Eukaryota; kingdom Viridiplantae; phylum Streptophyta; class Magnoliopsida; order Fagales; family Casuarinaceae; genus Casuarina; species Casuarina equisetifolia. Next base: position 17,446,433 of record CM052362.1, read on the forward strand.
CATTAAATTCAATATTTGACACATGGACTCTCATGTGAAGCATTGGCTTAAGTCTGAAAGTTGTAGCCAACAATTGTGGAGTGTCAATGAACAAAAAAGTAATGGACCACTAATTCAAGCAATTCTTATTTGGCTTAACCCAAGAAGCCTTACAATGCAAGGGTGAGAAAATCGTGCTTGGCATGATGATATGAAAGTGATGATTTTGGGTATTAGACCAGTATTAGTATGTGTGACATAAGTAAGTTGGAAGTAAGACTGGTACATGGTACAAGTGGTTTGTTATGGATGCAATGATGTGATAGTGTTATGGTAATAAAAGTTGAATATTATATGTAACACATGATGTATTGGGTCGTGAGACCGGTACGTGTAGTAAATAATGTATCATTGCACTTAACTAGTATGTGTGACATAAGTAAGTTAGAAGTAAGACCGGTACATGGTACAAGTGATTTGTTATGGATGCAATGATGTGATAGTGTTATGGTAATAAAAGTTGAACATTATATAAAGCATTGTCTTTGTATAAACTATATATATCAATGGGCTAAGTTTTTGGAACCATAATTTATTTGATTCACTTATGAAATAAGTGAGCCAATAGGACTTGATTATGTACTTTAGTTAGTTAACAGACTAGGTGGTTCAATGTATATGCGAAAACTATAAAGGTTTTATGGCATGGTAATTTTAGTTAATTTGAACTCCCTAAAATTTACAAAATCATTGTACTTAGATATGTAGTTGAGAATGACTTTTTTGTCTTTGGTTGCTTGAATGTTTAGATAGTAGGCATGAAAGGTAGTTGCGGAGCTTCTTATGTTGAAGAAACTTTGTTTCATAGTTTGAAATTTGCTTTGATATTAGATGAGCATATCGAGATGTGGTTCGCCATCATGGTGAAGCTTGTGGGCAACTTGGATGAATGGTTGGGTTTTTATTGATAAGAATCTCCTAGATTTTATCAAGATCGATTTATTTGAGAATTAGACATTTCGGGTAAGTGAGAAAAATGTTTTTCATATATATGCGAAAACTAAAAGGGTTTCGATACATGTTTTTATTTTTAGAAGGTGCACACAATACACCATTTTTAAAGAAATTATAGATAATTCATACTCACACTGGCCATACAACTCACACTATATCGTACTCTATGAAAACTTTGTATCATAGGTGGTGTTAGTGTGAGTTATAGGTGACATGATATGAGAGCATGCTATATAATATTGCTAGCTTGCTTTGTGAGCCACCACGTAGTGAGTTGCCATTAGCTATCTACATTTGCGACTGCCACATAGTGAGTTGCTATTGGCTACTTATTTTTATGGCGAGAATACTATTAATGATTTATGTTAAATTTAATCATTAAATTCATTTGTGCACATAGGTACATACAATTGTTGTGAGAGTATTATTTTCGCTATATGGTATATTTTGAATTTAAATACTAAATTCAATGTTCGACACATGGTCTCTACATGTGGAGCATTAGGTTTAGTGCGGAGGCTATGACCAATAATTGTGAAGTGTTAACGAACAAAAAAATAATGGACCATTGATTTGGGCAATACACATTTGGCTTAACCTAGGAAGCCTTGCAATGCAAGGAGTGAAAAAAAGTGCTTGGCACGTTTGTATGAAAATGATGACTGTGGGTATCAGGCAAGTACATGTAACATGTGATGTATTGGGTTGTGAGATCAATACATATAGCAAGTGATGTATCATTGCACTTAACTGGTACATGTGACATGATGTAAGTTGGGAGTAAGACCGGTACATGGTACAAGTGGTTTGTTACGGATATAATGATGTGATAGTGTTATGGTAATAAAAGTTGAACGTTATACAAAGCATTGTCTTTGAATGGACTATATATACCAATGGGCCAAGTTTTTGAGCCCATAATTTATTGGATTCACTTATGAAATAAATGGGCTGATAAAGCCTGATTGTATATTTTAGTTAGTTAAGAAACTAGGTAGTTTGACGTATATGTGAAAACTAGAAGGGTTATGACATGATGATTTTGGTTGATTTGAACTCTTTAAAATCTACAAAATCATTGTACTTGGATATGTAGTTAAGAACGACTTTCTTATCTTTAGTTGCCTGGAAGTTTGGATGGTAGGCATGAAAGGTAGTTGTAGAGCTCCATATGTTAAAAAATCTTTGTTTTCTAATCTTGAAGTTGCTTTGAAATTGGATAAGCATATGGAAATGCAATTTGCTGTCATGATAAAGCTTGTGGGCAACTTGGATAAATGTTAGGTTTTTGTTGATTAAAAGCTCTTTGATTTTATCAAGAGTGATTTCTTTGGGAATTAGACATTTTAGGTAGGTGAAAAAAATACTTTTCGCATATGTGCAAAAACTAGAAGGATTTCGAGGCATATTTTATTGTTAGAAGGTGCACGCAACATACTGTTCTCAAAGAAATTGGGGAGAGTCTATACTCACACTGGCCATACAACTCACACTAAATTGTATTCTATGAAAACTTTGTCATATGGGTGGTGTTAGTGTGAGTCACATGAGGCATGATATAGGAATAGGCTATATAATATTACCAGCTTGCTCCATGAGCTCTCACGCAAAGAGTCACCGTTGGCTATCTACATTTACAACTGCCACATGGTGAATCGCCATTGGTTACCTATTTTTGTGGCGAGAATACTATTTACTATTTATGTTAAATTTAATCATTAAATTCATTTGCACACATGAGTATGATTACCATGGGAGTATTATTCCTACTATATGGTATATTCTGAATTTAAACACTAAATTCAATGTCCAACATATAGGCTCTACATGTGGAGCATTAGGTTGAGTGCGGAGGTTGTGGCTAACAATTGTGGATTGTCAACGAATAGAAGAGTAATGAATCACTGATTTGGGCAATATCCATTTGGCTTAACCTAGAAAGCCTTACTATGCAAGGGTGAGAAAATTGTGCTTGGCACGATCGTATAAAAGTGGTGACTGTGGGTATTAGACCAATATGTGTAACACATTATGTATTAGGTCATGAGATTGGTACGTATGACAAGATGTGAGCTAAGAGTAAGAAAAAGGCTAACCTAACCTCTTTTAAGGTTAAGTGCTAGGTGGACCTCCACCATAAGTCTATCATAACTAGCATTGTAGCCATACAATTCTACAACCAATAAGGAGGAGGATGATGATGATGGAGGGAAAAGATAAGGACAATATCATATTGGTGCCTAAAAGAGAGGTGGAGGAGCTAGATCAAAAGTCCTAACTAAAGCTACATATATAACAACTGACAAGCTAGGTAGCTATCCTAAAGTGGAATGTTAGGGCCTTGTAGTACTCATAGGAGAACTTGAAAGTGTTACTCCATTTTTCCATTAGGTTTATGGAGAAAGCACCTAGAGAAAACTTGTTGGGCCACAACAGGAGAAAAGGTTGAAAACCTCCTTCTTGGAAGAGTTTTAGGTAAGGAGGCTAAAAACATTTATGCTTATTGCGGGTATTGACTTTTAAACCTTGCAAGAAGAGGAGACCCCATCATGGTGAGGAAGCCAAGATGGGAACAAATAGCATCCAAGTAGAGCTTGAAGGAAGTTGAAGATGGAAAGGTTGCCATCATTTGATGCCAAAAGAAATGGCCCCACGATTGTTGTTTGACAACTCTAAAGGTAAAGGATAACATGGGAGGAATGTAGTCATTAGTGGAGAAAGCTAGTGTATTTGAATCCTATACCACAATGTTGAGGTTCTATCTAGAAAAACTTGCTCTTCTATATGTTTTCTGTAAATGAGTAAGAAAAATGAGAAGAAGGAGACTATTCAATTTTTTATTAAAATTAATAAAGGATATTGACATAAAGAACTTCTAGTTAATTAAATTACATAAACATATACAGCCTTAACTTTAGAATTTTTTGAACTTAGTTTAATTCGATAAAATTAGGAATCAAGGTTTAAAAAAATGAATATAGACATTTTAAAATACTTTTATCAGGTTTGCGACTAGGAAGGGAAGCATTCGGGTTTGTTGGGAAGAAGGTGTCGTTTCTTTCCCGCGAGGGGGCTCTTTATGGATTAAAGTGCGGGTTTAGGAAAAGTTCTTCATTTATTTTGAAAGGTGCTTCATTTATTTTAAAAGGTACATTTTTATTAGCAACTGCTATCTGAGAAGATCTTAAATGTAAGAAAAAACTAAAAACTTCAAGATATTGTCAAATAAGCCCGAAGTTCTTCGAATAGTGCTACAACTCCAGCAAATTCGTCGAGCGATCTCCTTTCGGAATCAAAAGCAACTGGGAAGGTCAGTTAGATCTCTTATTACCTCGATCCAAAAATAAAGTAGTAGCTTCTTCTTTACGTCGAAGCTCTCAGATCGGAGGGCCTCCGAGAAAGCTAGGGTTTCCGACTCGGTAATGCCCCTGGTTGTAGGGTTTATCACTCACGTATTACGTCTCGAAGCAATTTGAGCTCGTCCGGTTCGACTTGGAGAGCCAGAGGGGCTGACTCAGCCATGTACAGCGGTTCCAGTGATGGCGAGAGCCACGAGGCCGTGCAAAGGAAGATCCCACCGGCTTCGACGATGCCTTGGGTCCGAAATCTCCGCCGGTTCATCGGATCCGGTGCCGGACTCGGATCCGAGGCCCTTATGGGTCTGTACCCTTTCTCTGTCACACTTGTTTTCTGCGTATTATCTCTATGAAATGTAAGTTAGATATTTTTTTATTAGATTCCTAGTATGTATTCATGTGCCTCTTCTTGGAGTTGGTGATTGCTATAGGGACTGTCTAATCTGCTTTTGTGATTGTATTTTCTTTTCTGGTTTGTTATCCTGGGGTTAGAGTTTGTGCTGTTGGGATCTGAATGTCGAGGATGTCGAATTGTTTTAAGGTAATTAGGCAGTTTTTGTGCTTTTAAGCTAAATAAGTAAATAAGATTTGATGGATTAGCATTTGAGCGCTATGTCAGTTTAGCTGTTGGGAAAACAGTGGAGGATTTGAGTATCGAGTTGTTTATCATTAAGGAACTGAGGAAATGGGAAACCTGCCCCTGACTGAGGCTAATTCCACCTTCTGGCTTAGTTATATGCATATCAAATTCAAATACAGCAACAAAAACAAATTGGTGCAATAAAGAAACTTTACCTTTCTTTTTTGCTAAACGGAGTGTTTGGAATGTGAATGATGGAGAAAATGTCCTAAATGGTATATGAGTAATATTTGAAATGAACATGTACACTTAGTGAAAAGCCCCCCTTCCAGCATTTTATGGGATTAACTCATTATTCTGTGTGACATCGGCATATACTATGACTTGCTGAAATTACTTGATTGTTTGCAGGTTTTTGTTTTGATTAAATCATATGCCTTCTAGTTCTCTTATTGTTTTCACCACTATTTATTGTTGTTCATAGGATACTCTTAATTTGCCAGTATGCTGGTTGCAGAAATTTGCATTATGCATTTTATTTACATGCAGACTATATATTTATTTTCTGCTATCAAAATGCGCATTCCTTTTGATTTGACTATTTACCTTATTTTTTTTTTTTTTTTTTTATTTTCTTGCCTTTTCCTTTGTAGAGCTTGAAACAAAGAGAATCTTGCTTGATATATTTAAAGAGAAGCAACAAAAAAGTGCTGAAGCTGGCACAATCCCAAGTTTCTATAAGAAGGTATGTGCTAGACTTGTAGCTCCTATTTGACTTTAAAATACTGTTCTTTAACATAGTATGACTAAGTACAAGCAGAGCCGCTTTGTTGCCTTTTTCCTGGAATTATATGTTCATTGGCAGACATCCTTCTTGTGCTATGGTTTGGACTTAGTTTTCATATTTGCAAAAACTGATAACGAAATTTCCTAGACTACAAGCTTTTTTTTGAATAATTTCTTTTCCTTATTCCACTATGTGGCGTGCTTATCTTTGTTTCACTTCCTTCTACTTCTATATGTATATTTATTGTGTTTTTCTGTGGGTTCAGAAACCTGAAGAAGGATCCATCAGTCATAGGGTGCAGAGGTTGGCAAAGTATCGATTTTTAAAGGTATCATTTACCTCCTTCCTCTACTGCTACTTCCAGTTAATTTTCCTGACAAGTGTCTGGTGATTTGTTTTATTGGTGACATTATCACCTCTCATTATCGCAGAAGCAATCAGATCTATTGCTTAATGCTGATGATCTAGATGCAATGTGGGTTTGTCTTAGAGAGAATTGTGTTATTGATGACGCTACTGGTGCAGAAAAGGTATCTGTGCTCCACCATCTTTGTTTGCTTCCTATATCTAATGTTGCAATCATCATTCATCAAATCCAGTTTTTATTTTATCTTATGTTATTTTTATTTTATTTTTAATATTACAGCACACTCCAAACTTACGCAGATAGGGTGTTAAACCTTAGATTTCATAGGTGGAGTCTTTATTAGCTCACCATTAAGCTATCTAGTTAATTGGTTCTGAATTGTTCTGAATTGTCCAATAAATGCTTGCATAATATGTGCGGCAGTTGGTTATGCAGTTTTATCTTTTCTTTCTTTTTAGTTTTTCTTTTGTTGGAAAGCATAGCTTGTGTGGCATAGATTTATATTAGGATAAGTTCATATGTGGATCAGGTGGTATAACCCACTTTATTTTTCACTCTCATTGCAAGCTGTGTATTACCTTTAGTTGCTAGCTGTTTATTCTAGTATCATACTGATGCAAGCATGTTTCCTGTAGATGAATTATGAAGATTTTTGCCACATTGCCTCTGTATGTACAGAGCAAATAGGCCCCAAATGCCGACGCTTTTTTAGCCCTTCAAATTTCATGAAGTTTGAGAAAGATGAGTCGGGAAGAATTGCAATTCTGCCCTTTTATCTTTATGTGATGCGTACGGTGGGTATTGCTTTTTAGATACTTGTGTTCGATAACTTCTGACTGGTTAAATCTACCTTTATGAGGTGCCTGTTTATTTTATTTATCATTCTGCAACTTGCTTGTACCTAGTGCACGAGGAAATTTTCTTGACTGTGATAATGCTGTGGCTTATTTTGTTTACCTTATTGAGATTTTTTTCCTCTCGAACTGAAGGTTTCATGTGAGTATTTTTGTCTTCACAATCTGTTTGGGGGCATATCAATCGATTTTCTTAAAATTTACTGCAAAATCCTTGGATTCATGTAGATTATGTATTTTCTGTTCTATGCATTGTGACTGGAACTGTTGGCCAAGCACAACAATTAGTGATGTCTTAGCCCTTGCTCTTTCTAAATGAAACCTGCATTAGATTTATGTGTGGATTGGGCTTTTTATTTTTTACAACGCTTCTCTCTCTCTCTCTCACCCTCTCTCTCTACAGACTAACATATCATCTTTCTTCAGGTCTCGCTTACACAAGCCAGAATAGATATGAGTGAGCTTGATGAGGATTCTGATGGCTTTCTACAATCTCATGTATGAATTTTCAAGTATTTGGGCAATGCTTAAATGAGATTCTTCTGTTATGGGAGATCACTTTAGTCCAACATCATCTTATGTTTCATCATACGCTATGTAAATCTGTTGTTATCTGGTTCTTGTTTCAGGAAATGGAAGCCTATATACGAGGCCTTATTCCTAATTTGGCACAATTGCGGGATATGCCTGCAGCCTTTGTTCAAATGTATTGTCGCATAGCTGCACAGAAATTCTTCTTCTTCTGTGATCCTCATAGACGAGGTATTGTATGGCCTATCCTTTAATTACAACAGAGAGTTCATATTATATGGTTACTTATGAATTACCATAGAATTTTTCACGTTGGCTGACATGTAGTGCTGGCATCTGATTGATAGCTGCAATAGAAATGTGAATTATATACACATACACTGGTTGTAGATTGATTGGTTGGATTCCATTGATGATATATAGTGCTTGACAATTTTTTAATTTTTAGGATGAATTTTCTCTCGTAGATTTTATTATTGTTGGGCGTCAGTTATCCATTTTACTAATTTTTTCTTAATTTTATATTATTATTATTATTATTATTATTATTATTGTTATTTTATGCAGGTAAAGCATGCATAAAAAAGGTCCTGCTAAGTAACTGTCTTCAGGAACTGATGGAACTGCACCAGGTAGATTTCATAACTGGACCATCTTTATTAGGTAGACATTATGCGTGTTTTATATGTTTGTCTTTGCTATGCTTGTATTCTTGACTGGTTTCCTGTAGTATTATTGATCACTTGATTGGATTGATATTTTTTTTGGCCAAGCTTGATGAGAAGTTAATGCACCTCATATTATATCTATTTTCCTGGAAATTTAGTTCTGTGGCAACTGTACTTGTAATTTTCTTTATGGCTCAGCCTATATTATGTGAGACAAATTGGCTACGCAGTGCTGTAGTGATTTAGAAGTTTGATATATTGAGCCACGGCTTTAGTTTCTGTGGACATGGACTTGAAGTCGAAACTAATTGTACATTCTATTATTTTATGAATAGGAAAGCGAGGAAGAAGTTACTGACACTGAACAAGCAGAAAACTGGTTCTCCTTGACATCCGCTCAACGCATATGTGGTGGGTACTTTGCATGCTGAAGTTCTGGTATTCATTTTCTTGTGGTTCCAGTTTCTTCCTGTTTTGCTGTTGTCTAAAAGATCTTAATTGTACATGATGAGTATCTTACTTTATCTTTTTTCTCTTGATGAAGTCTCTTTCATTGATATTGATTTGCTTCTGTTTCATTAATTTGCTTAAAGAATACAGATTAGAATGACAAAGAGAGAAAAGAACAACATATATATATATGTATTGGTGTTTTCTTACTGAAACCATGTTTTCTATGCTTCACCTTGGTGGAGGAATCAGTCACTTTCTTGTCGAATTTCATTGTGGTGACATTGTTCTTTGAACTGTATTAACTCTGCTTAGCAAAATCAAATGGGACTCATACTTTGGGTTTCGTTTGCTTTGTATGTCTCTTGTGTTAACCTTCAACAAGTGTTATAACATGTTTGAAGTGCTTATAGCTGTTCTTATTGGATCCACATAGCTTACTGCATCCTTCTTTGTGCAGACATGTTTCTTGCCCTGGATAAAGATATGAATGGAACATTGAGCAAGCAGGAGCTTCGAGAATATGCAGATGGGACTCTGACTGAAATTTTCATTGAAAGGGGTAGTTATTACCACATTTTCCTCGTTATTTGATTTAGTTTATTGAAAATGGGTAGATCCTGATAGATTGTTATGGATAGTTCTATTCACATCCTATTTCCCTTTGTTGCTGCTTCGTACTTTGACCAGTGCACAAAGGCTTCTGTTCAAATATGTGTTGTGAACTCAAAGAATACTTATTATATTCTGCTATTTACTGATTAGTGAGTTACAAGTAGCTTCTCAGCTTTGTTTTTGTTTTCTTTTGGACACAATGAGGGTATATTTAAGAATGCAACTTATATTTAGGGTTCTTTGTTGAGTTGTCAGAATGTGCCCAAGAAGCTGAAGGCTTCTAAACATATGATTAATTACCATCAACGAGTATTATGAAAATGATGTCATTTACTTATTTTTCTTTGGATTTTTTGAACAAGTGCATTTGAAGAAGTGGTGAGCGTATTTAGGCTTTTAAGGGAATGACTGTTTATTCTTGAATTGCTTGTCTCAGTGGTGACATCAATTATTTGATTAACTTCAATGTTTTTGAGTTGCCTGTTTCAGCGGTAACCTTAATTATTGACTAATTTTGATTTTAATGATGAGAGTTGCAATGTTTGCTGCTTAGAAGATTAAGATTAAAAAATTAAAATATTTGTACCTTTTTACTGTACTTTCACCTTTCTGTTACATAGCCTTTATGGTAACTCTTTTGTTCTCAGTTCCTTTTATTCATTCGTTGCAATTATTTGCTTTGAAAAGTATTTGATGAGCATGTCCGCCGGGGCAAAACTGGTGGAGGAAATTCAAGGGAGATGGACTTTGAAAGCTTTCTGGATTTTGTTCTGGCCCTGGAAAACAAAGACACTCCCGAAGGGTTAACTTATTTGTTTCGCTGTCTTGATCTTCATGGGAGGGGTTATCTTACAACGGCTGATATTCATTCTCTTTTTAGGTGAGCATCTTCTGCTTCAGCTCTTGTGACGGTTTCTAATCTTGTCCTATGATTTATCATGTTTGGTTTACTTGGTTGCTGGGATCAACTCGTATATTTCCTGTTTCCTATATCTTCTGAGCAACCAAGCCATGTATGGAAGAAAAGAAGGGGGTCATCCATAAGCTGTGATGTTCCCTGATACAACCTTCCAAAATAAAACCTCTGCAGTTTCCTGCTTGTTGTGCTCGAGCAGTTCTGCAAGTCTCATGTTAGCAGAGACATGTATACATGTATCGAAGTTGTTTGGCATCATTGGGATTCTTTGATGTGATGGACTTCTATCAACATATTTAGTCCCTTTCAGCTGTGGCATGTGATTCGATATCTAATATATCTTCATCCTTTCTATGTGAATTTAACAGGGATGTACACCAGAAATGGATTGAGGGCGGGAACTATGAATTGTGTATCGAGGACGTAAGAGATGAAATTTGGGATATGGTAAAGCCAGTTGACCCGCTAAGGATTGCATTGGCAGATCTACTTTCTTGCAAACAGGGTGGAACTGTGGCCAGCATGCTGATAGACGTGCGAGGTTTTTGGGCTCATGACAACAGAGAAAATCTTCTCCAAGAGGAGGAAGAGCCGGAAGAAGAATGACAACATGATCTGCGTTGAGGAAACGCCATTCCTATTAACACAAAATTGGCAAGTGAAGCTGTGCAGTGTTTTTTTATCTTGTCGACTTTAATGTGCTGCTGGTTTTCGTTTTATAGGTAGAATTTCTGTGTATGTTGTCGCTAGTGAAAAAATATGTATTAGCTGCTGATCGCAACTCCTTCCTTCCTTTATAGGTAGAATTTCTTTTGTGTTGCTTTTTGGACCTACAAACTGCCGTATGCCTTCGTGTAGGACGTTTGGTGCATCACGAAGCTCTTCCCCTCCTCACTTGTTTGCCTATAGCCTCATTTTCGCGCAGTACAATTTGTTTAATTGCATGATTTAGGCTTCTGTTCACATTGAATTCAAGCTCAACAGAGTATCGCGGTTCCGGCCTACCGGCCCAACGTCGAAATGGAAGACAGTTTAACGGTCTTGAAAAACAATTTCCTCTTATTCACATTTCCATGCTCTTGGGCTCGAACTAAGTTCATCTCAAAATGCAAAGTGCATGTGAAGCCTCTCTGCCTTGCTGCATAAATCATTACCTCTTATACATGTCGCTAGAAATAATGTTACTTCTGTGTATACAAAAGACAATACAAAGATAATTCACCAGAAAGATACGAGAATCAATCGCCAGGGAACACAACCAATCGAGGGCTGAGCGCAGCGGGATAGAAACAAGTTTAGCAACGGATTTGCAACCGTGCAACATCACCGTAATTATCGATTCTGGGAAGTTGTGAGATTAAGAGATTTAAGGCACCTCCAACCATAAGTAGTCTTCGGGCCGCCCCAAAGTCAACTCCTAACTGGAACCAGTAGCTGATAATCCTCTCACAGATCGTCAGTCCTATTAACTGTAATCTTTTGTCCAGTTTTTCTCACAAGGTTGATGGGCGCGCACTTAGTTTATGTTGCAATTCCAGGTTTCGCTCTGCTTGAACATCATAGCCAAATATGATTTGTCTCCTTACCAGCAAGACAGAAAACAAATCCAAGCTTCATCACATTATCATGAATTTCAGCAGCCTCTGTTAAACCTTGTTGAGAAGACGAACAACATTCCACTTTCAAAGGGCAAGTTTAGAAAGAACTAAGTACCTCAACTTTCCGCCCCGGCTCCCTCACGTGCAATGCAAGACATAGGTTAATGGGATTTAAGTTCAACAGATAAGTCTTCTCTGCAATTATTACTCAACCCAACTGCTCATATTCAACCACTGAATCATACGTCTCCATGTTTAATGTGCTCTCCGCAAAACATCTGAAAGGAAATTTTTTGGAATTGAAGAACAATCAGAACAAGCAACAAAATAATAGAAAATGCTCTTCTGCTCCTCCTTTATACCGTACAACAAAAAGGGATCCTATAAAAAATGATCAAAAGAGCAGAAGCGTAGAAATTTTAATTAGTTCAACTAGTGTAACTGCAGGGCTACAGTCAGGTGCTCAGAGTCACGAGTCAAAATGTTACATAGAACAATGTTTCTCAAGACTCCATATTTAAGCTACCAACTCTTTAACTTAAATCAATAATCTCATTCAGGTAAGAGAAAATTCTTTCACAACTGAAATTGTGATGAACAAGCAACAAAATGATATGAGAAGCCTAAATTTTTCCACAAGATTTCAAATCCTGTATGATCAAAAATAGTGGAGCTTTGAGGCTATTACTGGTGTCTAGATGATGTACCTTAATTCATGCCAAAACAGATTGGTCCTGTCATGCAAGAAAGGACGCAGAGGCATGATCAAGTCATCTTCGACACAGAGCTGTTCTGAATGGACATAATTTTTCCTTTCCAGGCTTGCTATGAAAGTTGAGGTGGCTACATGAACAATAACGGAAGGGTCTGGGTCCCCAAGGACAGCCTGCACCTCTCTCCAAATCCATGGTTCTATTCTTTGCACAATTCTTTCTCTCAAGCCAGTATTGGAAGCTAAATTCTGAAACTTCAGAGACAGAAATAGAATCAGACCCCGCTAAACTCAACCCTTTATTTCCTTTTCTCTTTCTTAGGTTCCATAAAACAGTTTAAACGGACAAACAATTAGATCCTTTAGCTATAATTTTGCACAGAAAGGCAACACATCAGGAACAAACTCTAAGACATTAATTATAACTCTTCAGTTGTTGACAAATAACCTTTTAGGAATAACACAAAAACAGTACTCTTCTATGATTTTAAAACATGCAAATTAAGTGATTTACCTGCCCAATACCACTTTGTGGAGGTGAAGGAACAGCTTGCAAGTGTCGGCCATATATGCTGTATAAAATTATATCCAATGGCATTGTTAGAAAAAAAAACAATCGGCCCTATCACACTGGAATAACTGACAATGTGAAAAGACAAGAAATTCAAGCCTGCAGCTCTCTCTCTCTCTCCCTATACGCACAAATTTAGATGAGTAGGCATTTTTATTCTATATAAGGATATATGACATTGTCAGGTACCTGGCACGCCACTGAAGTTTTCTTTCAGCAATAACATCAGGAGGCACTGACCCTGGCTGTCCAAACGACCGACGCCATGGCAATGGCCTTGTTCGTCTGCTAATGCTATTTGATTCGTTCTGTGTCCTTTCAAGAAGCCTAATTGAGAAAATGTAAGATTGTAATTCAAAATCACAATCATAACAAAAGTTTATATGCGTAGTCTCAATCATGAGTTATTCATATCAAACATACTAAAAGAAACAACAACATACAAAATGTCAGTTTATTTTCTTTTCCTAACACTGAACCAAACAGGAAAACAAACATGAGAATGAAACAATCCTAGCTCCATAAAACGTAATATCAGCATCCATTTTCTTTTCCTTGCACTTCAATTGTTCTACAAACTATCCTACCTAGATTTGTGGAAATGCAACTTTTAAGTTTCATACTCCCAACTCCAACGAAAACAGATAAAACAATGAGAACGATAAGCTCAATTTACATTCTCTGCGACCACGAGAACAGAAAGACCAAAAAACATATCTTCAGAAGTGCTTAATACAATTAATGTATTTTATCCCTGAAATATTTAACTGAAACAGGATACACAAGATAATCCTGCATGTTGGATCAGTAATTATCCCTAAAATATTAAGTTAATACAATTAATGTATTTTATCATTTGTTTACCATCTTTTCTCATGAATCTTTTAGCATGTGCTGAAATCAATTACAGTATCGAAGAAGTTAAAAAGACGAGTGTTTCTTCAATACTTCTAACTTTCACTCACTTCCAAATTTCTTTTCCTACCCTTCTCGAGGCCAAAAAAGCAGCGGAGTCATCCAAAACGCTCACCTGCGGTGACCTACTCGCCGGCTGCTTAAGCCGACATCAACATCGCCTTTTCGTGTAAGATAATTTGATGTACGCAATCTCTCCTTGAAGAAAGTTCGAGTGGAGAGGCTGATTTTGCAGAACCATGAATCGAAGTCGGCGTTACAGAGAGGGCATTTTCTTCTTAAGTCGCTCCACTTGCGAATGCATTCGACGCAATAGGCGTGTGAGCACCCTGTGAGGACCGCTGCTCTGCGCGGCTCGAGGTCTTCGAGGCAGATCGGACAGGATTGCCCCCAAATCGCAGGCCAAATCACCTTTTTCACAAACTTCTCGCGGTTCATTCTCGGCGACGATGTTTCCAGTCTTTCAGAAGAGCAAGAAAGACTAGCAGGCTGGCTGTCTACATAATTGTGCGGTTTGGGTCGAACAGTGAAAGGTGGGTTATGGTTTCAGTACGGGTGGGCCCAGACCATCCAAATTATGTGAATTTCACTTCCAAAACAATAATGGCTTTATGAATCTTTATTATTATCATTATTATTTTTTTATAATTTAAATTTTTCACTAAATTTTGTCTTTAAAGACTTAGATGATAAAATAATTTGATCTTAAGAATTTTTTTTACAGAAAGAAGACAAAGATTCTAACCCCTGATTGGGAGAACTTATCAATTAAAAGTCATTTGAACTTGAGATATTCATTTTACAAAATCTCATTTAAAAATGTTCTATACTACACCTTAAGGATGATAAATCCTCGGTAATACTTAGAAGGATTTTTCCATGATGGGTTGGATTTCAAACTTCTCCATTTTCTTATAAAATCCCCCTTCTCCATCCCTAACAGAAAAAAAGGAGTGAAATGAAAATATATTGACTAATAAAACATCATTAGATGTAATTTTAAAAAACTGTAAAATCTAGTTTTTGGACAAGCTCCCAGAAGAATTTGAGCAAATTGGAAACTGTAAACTCTGCTTTTTACGAAAGAAAGGTTTTTTACGAAGGACATGTTGGGTAGTAAGTGTGAAAAGAAGATCGAAACACGGCGGAGTAGAAGACCTCGCGGCCAGAGGGGGTTTTCAAAAAGAAAGCGGGGTTTTGGGGGGCTTCTCCGACGGTCATTCAAGAGTATCTGACGGCCATTTTTCTCGAGTTGTTTACACAGTCCCGAAACCCATACAGTGGGTTGAGCTGAAGCGAAGCAATGGACGTCCCTAAGGATCAAATCGCTTCGCTCCTCGAGCATGGCCTTTACACCTCAGCTCAGATGCTCGTAAACTCTCACTCTCATGCGATTTCTCGCACCACTTTTCATCTCCGAACTTCAAATTTTGTGTGTGTTCTCCCGTGACTGACGTGTTCCTTCGGTTGCAGGGTTGCTTTCTTGTTTCCTCGCCGGCCGCTAATGCTGAAACCAGTCCACATCTCAAGGTTGAGAGCTTGGTGAGTTCTCCAATCCAATTTGCCTTTCGAATTAGGAACTTCAAGTGCTCTGTCTCAATTATAGGTTTATTTGCTGTTTGTAACTTGTTTTGTTTTAGGTGCTTCTGGGAGACGCATTGTTCCGCGAGCGGGAGTATCGGAGAGCAATGGTAATCGCTCGCTTGCGTGCACATACACATACACATACCCCTCGAAAAAAAAATCGTGAGCTTATAGACTTGTTTAGACATTGGGCCTTTCTTTCCATATTGTCATTTTGGTCTTGGACTTGGAGTTCAGATGAGTTGAGTGGAATTTGTAACTCAACCCAGCTGTGTGAGATTGATAGGTTACTGCAAGTGACTATACCTTGCTGTTATGTGATGTTGGAAGGATCCATGGAAGTTTTGTTGTCATTTGGGAGTTGGGACAAATTTGTGAGCAGAGGTCTTAATGTTCTTTAGGTAATTGATTGATTACATACGGCTTCTTCATTTGTTAAGCCCCAAGCCTCATTCCTCATTTAGGGGATAAGTATTGGTAGGCTACAAGACCAGCGGTCAAGTGATCCACATTTAATGGTACTGCTAAGTAGTTTTAATCCATATGCAGCTCTTTGGGATTCATTGGCCCAGGTTGCATGTGCGATCAACATCATCATCACTGCTATCATCATCATTGTATTTTTGTTTTTTTAGTTTTGGCTGAGTTTTTGAGTTTCATTAACATTCAGTTTCTAACAGAATACTTACAAGCAAGCAATGCAATATTACAAGATCATGCCCAAACAGAATTCAACAACTTCTAGAAGTTCATTGCCACCAAATAGGTCATCTTCTCCAAATTCTTTTAACATCTCAGCAATTAATGAGAATGAGGTAGATTGACTTTGTTCCTTTTGTATTTAGTTCTTTTCTCAGCTTTACTGGAGCTTACTAGTTATCAGTTTTCAAAATCAATGTTTTAACATTTAGTTGATTGTCCATCATCGTCTGTTTCTTTGTAATGGACAGGTGAAGTTCAAAATTGCATCTTGTCACTGTGCGCTGAGTGACAACAAGGCAGCTCTTGTTGAGGTTGTGTTTATTGATATTCTTTTCCTCCCTTTCTCTCTCAGGCACACACAAAATGTGCATCTTGTTGGCTTAAATGTGCTCTCTCATGGTAAATGAAGAATGTTTAAAAATCTTTGTCAGTGCAGTGGTCCCTAATGGTGGAGAAGTCCCTAGATTACTTCTACTCCCGTAAAGGGGTCCTTATATGGCATTGAATAATAAATTTACTTAAGTTGTCAACTTTCTTATGTTTTATTTACTGGTTTTGTCGTACTGTTGTTTGCTTCCTTTTCCTTTTTGTTATATGCAATCTCATATATTATTCATTGCAGATGGAAGGAATTCCAGGAAAAGCAAGGAATCTGCAGATGCATCTATTGATGGGGAAACTTTATCGAAACACTAGACATACCCGTCCTGCCATTGCTTGTTACAAAGAGTGTTTAAGGTCTTTCATTTCATACTTTAACAATCCTATACTTTGTATTTTCCTTTAACATCATCTAGTTTCTTTTATTTTTTATCTTTGTTGCAAGAGTACAAACTTTCAGATGTGCATTATTTGGTCTCTTGATTCTGAAACCTAATACGATGAATTGTGTGAAGTGCATCATTTTGCTTATGAGAATGAGGAAAATTTAAAGCGCATAGTATTCCATTTTGATTGTGTAGACTTGCTTATTGTATGCTTACTAGAAGATAAAAACTGCAATGCCTAGCCAGTGCCACTAAGACAGTGGTGGAGCTGCAGAGATTTGAAGTGGGGAGGGTTTTGGTCCTGAGGTTCAATATGACTATAGACTGAAGTTTCTCTCTCTCTCTCTCTCTCTCTCTCTCTCTCTCTCTGCTTTTTTCTACTTCAAATGTGTATATGTAGATACATTTACCCCTCTCTTTGTCTCTCTATAAAGACACACATGCACACACAATATGCAGATATTCACCTTGGCAGTAGAGGAAAAATGTATGCGGAAAGAAACATTATTTTGCCGAATATATGCAGAAAATGGCACCCAGCTGTTTTTGTTATAGCTCTTTCTTGTTCTATGCCTCTGTTTTCCCTTCAGGGAACTTATCTAGTTCAGCAATTTTATCCTTCCGAATAGAGGTCACTTACAAGTCATTGCCAACTCTTGTAGCCCTAAAAGCATGCATTGAACATTCTTTGAACGTTTTCCGTTTCTCTCATTGAGGATTGAAACTCATAAATGCTGCCGCATGAAAAATCAATCTCTGTTCTTTGCTTTTCTGTCAACCATACTTGAAAAGTGTAATCTATCATACAGATCTCTGGTTCCTCATGGTGTGTCCAATTGCCTAATTCTAAAATCGTTATTGATGTCAATGATGATCATCATATTTGCTTTTTCAAAGACTTTTTTCTTTCTGATGTCTTTTGACAGGCAGTGCCCTTATGTCCTTGAGGCTATTGCAGCTCTAGCGGAACTGGGAGCTACAATGAAGGACATTGTTTCATTGTTTCCTCAGGTTTGTTGGAAAGTATTAAACAGAATTTCATCAAGGTGATCAGTCTATGAAATCATGTGCATAACTGTAGTCTGTTGGTATCATTAATCAGGCCCTTGTTCACAATCTACATATTTTTGAGCTCCTAATTAACTTGATTAAATTACATAATCTTCCTCCTAGCTAATAGTGTTTGAAAATAATATGATCATCCTTTTGATAGTTTCTTGTCCTTAACTTTTTGTTTCAGACTCCAAACAGAAGCGGGCGAGCTTCATTTGAGCATTTTGACTTAAGCCGTTGGCTGCCAGTAAGTTCTCAATGAGAGGAAATTTTTCTTTCTTTTCTATTTTTTGTTGGCCACCATGTGTGGATTAAAGTCCTTTGCTATCAGTTTGTTGCACAAGCTTTAGTCCATCTATGACTTTAATTGCTTTTTTTATGTCCCATAGATGTTTATTCTATGAGTTTGGTACAGCAAGCCTTCTAACTAGAATGCCTTTGGATCACTTTCTTTGGTAGCTTGTTATGACTTTTTGTCAATGAGGTGCCCCTTAGATTTCTCTTATAGGTAATACTAGCAATAATTATATGAGGTGACTTTGCTGAGACTGGAGTAAGTCCGAGTTTTTATGTGGTATGCCAGTAGCTGGGTTCAATTGTTTCAATTTCAGCTCAACAGCTTGGTCCTGGAAGTCCAAGATTTTGTTGGTTTGCTGTAAAATATGTTTCTGTATACATATACAGATCATTGTTTGGAACATGTTTTTAGAAGCAAGTATGGTAATCAAGCTTTGCCCTCAATTTGTCATGCAAAAGACAGAACATTGGTGCATCTTTGTCACTCAGCTTGCCCTTCTGTATTTAACCTTGCTTTTCTTCAATCACATTATTTGAAGCTCAATCTACTGGGTGTGCTAATGTTAATTGTTCCATGCTCGATGAGTAATTCATCTTTCCTATAAATTCAAAGGCTTTCTGCATCCATAATTACTCAATCTTGCAATGCTTGTGACCCCCACATTGAAAATGGATGTTAGGCATTCACTTGAACGGTTGAGGCAGTGACTTAACACATATTACTCTATTTCTGATTTCAAGCCTGAGGAATAGTCTAGGCATGTTCTGCAGCAACTCTTGGCAGCACTAACCTGACTTACTTTTAAATTCCAGCCAAAATAGAAAAAAAAATGAAAAGAAGTTCATTCTTATCAGATTATTGAAATACACTGGTGTTTCTGTAAGAAAGTATCTTTTTCTCATTACTGATGCTCAGGTTGCTATTTTCTTGCTCCAAAGGAATAAATAAAGAAAGTTAAGTGTTGTTCTTTTTGTGCAGCGGTATGTTGAAGCCCAGTGTTGTGTTGCATCAAATGATTACAAAGGTAAACTATGGCTGTAAATTCTTTGATTTTGAGAGTATTATATGTGTGTGATGTACATTGTTGTCTTTACATCGAATTCAGACTGTAAAACATGATTGAATTTTACAATTTTCTGCTGATTTATGGTGAAATCAAGAATGTAATTCCTATGATGTTTTCCCATGAAGAAGCCATAACAAATGAAGTTGTTTCCAAATGGCATTATGAACTACTAAATATAATCAATTGCGAAATATAAGCCATATTTATCATAATTTCCCTGGAATCATCTATTTTTCAAACGTTAATTGTTTTTTGAAATTTCACTACTGGCTCAAGAAGGGGATTTCTCTTACCTGAACTCTGACCCAAAGTATGAATAAGAAAAAAGATATGGAGGAAATAACACTGGGAATCACAAAGTTGACTCACATTGTCTAGTGTTTGGTTGTACTACCTGGGAAATATGTCAAAATTTTCCTTTTAAGGTAGGGAAAAGCTGTCCGCTACTACTGCATATTATTAGTTAATGCCTCCTAGGTTCTCTCATTCTCTGGTTCAGTTTCCACAGGGAAAGTTGTAATTTTTATACTTTTTTCTTGATTTCTATTCGAATATTTATCATTGATCTTTTACCAGGCCATTTTTGTTGGTAGGTGGTATGGAGCTCTTTGCAGATCTTTTGCAACGTTTCCCAAACAATGTACACTTATTACTTGAAATTGCAAAGGTACTAATTGTATTTTAACAAATTCCAGCTTCTTTAATATGCTGAAGATGTTTTTGGGTTGCTTACTGGCTTGGCTTGATTGAGTGCACACATGCCTTGTGATGTGAATCAAAGGTGAACAAAAGTTGATTGTCTGTTTTTTGGAGACCTATATTGGCTTTGATTGGATCTCTTAATTCTTTAGTCTTAAGCATGAAGGTGTAGATGGCACAACTGTTTAATTAATTCTATGTTCTGATATCTACTTAATACTTTGAGCCTCTCTATCAAGTAAATCTGATTGGTAAACGAAATCTATACAACAAAGTTAGAGGGCGAAATGTTCATTTTCCCTGGCTACTTGCATTTTATTGCTTGTAGTCATTGTCTATTGTCTTTTCAGAATCTCTTGTCTTTCAGCCTGGATGGGGATATGCACCAGACCTGTTGCAAAACCTAACTTTATAGCATTGAGGCTTGGTCAGATGCTTTGGCTCCCTGGCATGGTTTAGGTTACACAGTATCAAAAAAGAAAGATAATGCTATTTGGACTTTGACAAACTTTAAAATTTTTCTTTTCTTTTTCTTTTTTTTGGTTGAATGCATTTGTCTCTTTAACCAGTTTTTATTTGCTCTCAAGAGATCATAGTTCTTATACAATGTTCTCTTTGAAAAATTCCATTAGAGGAATCAGTGGTTCATATTATGCAACTAGATGATGATACGTTGTAAAAGTTATCCCCTACCCCTCAGCTGGTGGGGCTGGCATGGAAAGGGCTGAAGCACGGTATTTGAGATGTTTTATAGCTATGTTGTATTGTTGTTCCACCTAACCCCTTGCATACTTTGTACTTGAGGGGAAAGATATAAGAGTTTATCTTGTGTCCTTTTGCAAGCTTGAGCTGATGTGTGCATGCATAGGGATAAACAAACCAATTCTAATGACAAGTTTCCAGTGTATGATGGAATGTGCTTTGATTTTTCAATTAAGTTGTTTTCCCATCCTGATCACTGATATTAAATTTGGATGGAGTAGTCCTGAAATGTTATAGTTAGTAAGTTACTTCTACCATGATTGCAGTATTTTAACTTTTCTTTCTGTTTGACTCGTATATAACCATCTCTGAAGGTTGAAGCCATTATTGGAAAGAATGATGAGGCCATAATGAATTTTGAAAAGGTAATAAGCTCTAGCTTATTGTATTTGTACAGTTATAACCTTGTCACTCTCTCTCTAGTGCACGCTCTCATTCTCTCTCACACAAGCACTCAAATAAAAAGGTAGATAAAAACAAGATAAAATCATCCAGTTGTTGATCTTTACAGGCTCGGTTGATTGATCCATATGTTGTTACCTATATGGATGAGTACGCAATGCTTCTAAAGATAAAGTCTGATTATTCAAAGTTAAACAAGTTAGCTCATGATTTGTTGAGTATTGATGCTACAAGGCCAGAAGTTTTTGTGACTCTCTCTGTGCTGTGGGAACGGAAAGATGAGAGAGGAGCTTTGTCTTATGCTGACAAGGTCAGTTATTAAATTCAGGAAAAAGCCAAATATATGTTTCCTATTATTGTATCTTATCAAATCTACTTATTCTTTGGAATCAGAGCATCCGAATCGATGAGAGGCACATTCCAGGTTATATTATGAAGGTATTAAAACAATTCTCCACCTGATAGAATGCTTAGTTCAAGTGAGAAACTAAAATTGGAGAGCATCAATAGAACAACGGATATTTTGTTTATTTTTCTCCTTTTGTTTTCATTCAATGATCACAAGGGTTTCTTTGAAGTTTTCAGGGTAACCTGTTGTTGACAGCAAAGAAGGCAGAAGCTGCTGTAATTGCTTTCAGGGGAGCTCAAGAACTGAGACCTGATATTCGTTCATATCAAGGTATAATTTTCAAGTGGGAACACTCAGCTTTATCATTGAATGATTTCTGTTCTGTGTAACTATTTTCCGAAGAAACAATGAGATAGAAAATGCAAATGACTTGAAATGATAAAGAGCTAACTTATGATTTCAGGTTTAGTTCAATCTTATTTGGCTCTCTGTAAAACCAAAGAGGCTCTGTATGCTGCAAGGGAGGCAATGAAAGCAATGCCTCAATCTGCAAAGGCGCTCAAATTAGTTGGAGATGTTCATGCTAGTAACTCTAGTGGCAGAGATAAGGTTAGCTACGGGGGTCCTTTCAGGATCAGCTTAGATGAATAGATTCCTTCTATCCAGATTTTCTAGTGTTGTGAATTTGTCCAACTTGCAACAGGCCAAAAAGTTCTATGAGTCAGCACTCAGGCTGGAGCCTGGTTACCTCGGAGCCGCTTTAGCTCTGGCTGAGCTCCATGTTAATGAAGGTCGAAATGGAGATGCTGTGTGTCTGCTGGAGCGATATCTCAAAGATTGGGCTGATGACTCCCTCCATGTTAAACTTGCTCAAGTATTTGCTGCCACAAATATGCTTCAAGATGCTCTGTCCCATTATCAGGCTGCATTGAGGTAAAGCCTTACATAAATGTCATTCTGGGCCAGGACATAAGGTCTAAGCTGCTGCAAAATTAATTTGCCCAAGGGTAAAAGAATCCTTTGTTAGAGTAGAGCCATCATCAACATGATGGAAAAAGATTGCTTTTAGGTTATCTCATTATGCCACTTTGAAATGCCTGATTTCAACTTACCAATTCAAAATTGTGATATCTATGTTCCTATTCCATATAAGTTTGCAATAAGGCACTCTCAACTCCAGTTATGTCCAATTTCACACTGGATGTTCGGAAGTATGTGGGTAGCTATGACCAAAAGAACAGGAGACAAGAAAACCACTCATGTCCTTATTTAAAATTGCTTCTAATTTTACCTTTTTATTTTGTTGCAGAATAAACCCACAGAATGAAGCTGCCAAAAAAGGGTTGGAACGCTTGGAGAAACTAATGAAGGTTTCTTTCAGCAACTTCTTTTATAATTTGGAATTCCTTCACTTATTCTCTACTTACCTCTGCGTTTTGCTTCGGGCTTATATTTCCATTGTACTTCTTAGATTAGTCCAAATATATCAGCGGAAGCAAAATTTGAAAAAGAATGTTCTGATGGGAAATGCAAAGGAATTTAAACCTGAAGATTGAATTTGCATTGGAGTTAACATCATATTCTTTCGTAGGGTGTGGATCCGGATGCACCTGAAGAAGACGAAGAAAACGAGGTTGAGGATGCTGACGGAGATCAAGAAGAGACTGATCTTTTATGAGGATTAGTTTGCACGAGGTTTTCCGAAGTTTACAATACACGCGTAGTTTATCTGGCTGTAAATGAGTGAGCGTAGAGTGAGATCTGCCATGGTGCCCTGCAAGTAAGTTAAAACCCTCAATTACAGAGTCTTCTCTGGTGAACCGGGAAATTTAAACATCATGCAAAAGCCGGAAGTTAACACATAAAGCGAGGCGTATCTTTGGGGGCACTGATTGAAGCAGGAAGGAATATTCGTTAGTTTTAAATTATAAGCGTCCTCTTTGGACACTGTAAAAGCTCGAACCTTTCATTTCGAATGAATGTAATAAGAAGGTTCAGCTTCGCTCGAACCTTCTTTTCGTGAATCCCTAGTTGTAAGCTTGCATCGCCGATTTCTTCAATGATACTGATACGGTAAAATACGCTGCAACACCTGGACTGTCCGAAACAGGTACCGCGCATCCCGAAAAGGAACCCTGTTGAGGCAAAGAGCACATGGGAGAGCCTGCCTCTGAACCCGGCGGACAATATGGATCACTTGTCAGAGTTTAAAACCTTTAAACGGATGCCTTAGAGAAGCTTCCTTACGAAAGGCTTCACTCCTCCATCTAAATGAGGAAAAAGAGAGGATACTGAAGTGAACGATTGCCCAAGTGGTTTTGGATGAGAGTTGTAAAGTCATTAGCTAGAGAAGGAACGTATAGCAGACAGGCCCAAAAAGTGGAGGGGTTGCCTACCTAAAACAAAAGAAGCGAACAGAATTTTACAACAGAACAAACGTGCAGAAGTAACAGCTACTTTAAATATATACAGAATAAATTGCTAGCTAAGATTCTTTATTGCCGAACTTGATACTGTGAGCTTGAACAGTTGGACCATTCACACCATAATGATCCATCCTTCTATACCCTGGCCCCCTTTGGGCTTCCTCCCCGTTGATGGTTTGCTTAATCAAGCAGAGATACGTTCTCCATTCTCCATACTACACCTGGAAAGGTTTCCTGGGGGTTGGTGCTCGGTTCTCCATCGATTGCAACCTTTGTTTGAGATGGAAAACTTCCACCTGCATAACAATATGGGGTAGTCGCAGCATGAAACCAAGGAAACAGGATAACATAAGAATTTAGATATATATACTCCTTTAATGCCGTAGGTAAGAGGATATAAGGCTGGTGTTAATTCGATCAAGACCTATGATACTGGCATGCAATTGTCATTTCCCAGGCAGAGGAAAACTAATACAGTAGTCAAAGATAGCTAAGCCAAAGATTTCCCAGTTAAGCACTGAAATAGCAGATAATTACTACTCATTTCCCTTTTGTATTGCTACATATCCAGTTGGTTCAAAGCCATACCTGTAGTTGGAATGCCCTTGCCCTTTCTCCTGCAAGGACCCCTCTAGTTGAGTGCAGCTCCTACAACACATATTGGCTAGTCAGACACAATACCATATGTTAAGTGATTATTCATAACTTGGTTGCAAGATGACTGTATACGTTACCTTCTGAGTATCGTCCAAAACCGCCTTCAGGAAAGCCACATCATGCTCAAGCCTTACGTTGTCAGAGTGGACTATATTTGATAGGCTGTTGGCCTCTTCTTGCGCTAGCTCTACCCCAGCCAGCTTCTCTTTTAGCATTTCCATCTCCTTCACAGTGTCTGTCAATTTTTTGTCCACCTCCTGTCTGCTCTTGAGAGCAGAGGACAAATTCCTCTCTGAAGCTTCCCGGCTTGCCAATGCTGCTGCCAACTGTCCTTCTAGAATTCCATTCTTCCTTATTAAGGCAGCCACTTTCGTTTCATAAAATTGATATATGCTTGAAGGAGCTGATAAGACTCCAGATTTGCTCTCACTTTCTGGGAATGCTGCATAATCATTTTCAACAAGAACGTTTCCAATTCCATCATTGTGAGGAATTGCAAAATCAGATTCAAATATAGCCATTTCCTCTGCATTGAGCTTGCCTCCAGATATGTTCATCTGAGTTCCTGCATCAGATTGATTCATTGCATGTTCTGCTGCCTGAAATGAACACAATAGGACATGTCAAAGAGCATTACATGTAACTCTCAGGAAATTCTTGGGAGACATAGCTTTGCGCTTAGTTACAACACCAGTTGGTATTATGCAATAGTATGTCACTCATGCGGGCTGAGATTGGAGGCAATCTATCTATGGAATATTAACATCAAGATTCCAAATGTTTCATGTTTAATTATTAATGTCAGAGACACACCAAAAAAGAAAACGAATATTCTTTCCTTTGGCTGTTAGTATTGGATGAGCAATTACAATTATGAGAAGCCAGCTAAACTTTCTTCATCAAATACATTAAATTTTGAATGAGTAATTGGAAACCAGAACAGATTACCTGTAAGGAAGAATTGTCATCTTCGGAACCCTTTTGTATCTTGACAGTGGAATTGAATTCTTCCTCCTTGCGAAATTGTTTGCGAAGGGAAACATTGCCAGAAACAGGATTTGGATCAATAATTGATAAATCTGACAAAGATTTTCTCCCTGAACCATGCTGTTCAATTGCAGATGCTAAATTTGTTCGCACAACAGAACGTTGGAAAGAATCATTGCCAGGTTGAGTACCCAATCCTACAGATGATGCCCGTTTTTCAAATAACAAAGCTCCTCCACCTTTATTGAGGGCAGATCTTTGACCCACGGATGACTCATTCTTTTCCAGTAGCAGTACCTCAACCTGCAGAAGAACACATGTTCTGAAAATAAAGCAAATAAAAGGCATCCTAAGAGTGAAGAAATGTACAAATCCATGACCTCAGTATCCAACCTGATTTGATGGCTCCTTTTTGAATCCCCCAAAGGCAACAAGAAAATCCTTTTCCTTGTGTTGTACAAGCACTAGGCTGAAACCCTGAGAATAAAGCGCACCTTAGAAAACTATGTGCAAAATAATAGGAAAGAAGAAATGTTTAAGCATGCCAAGATCAAGCAATAACAATGAACACAACACCATAACAAACATCATAGAATGCAGATAATGACACCTACGGAATAACAGAACCAAAATTTGTACAAAGCTTGTAAGAAATAAATTATAACAGTAAGCAGCACAATAAATATGGAAATTATACACTTTGTATTACATAGGTTGACAAAAGAAATAATGAGCTCATGTTTGGAATATTCAGAGACAGAATTTCAACTACAAGGCTGCACACAATCTGATGGCCTCAGGTTATCACTTAGAAGTGGCACCAATGTGGACATCCCCATCAAGAACAGCAGATTTTACTTTAGATCCAAGATTAAAAATATCAAAAAGTAGGTGATCGCTTTAAATCAGTTCAAGATGGTAATATAAGAACCCAAAGGACAAGATCAATGATATAGTAGCTCATGGATTTAGGGCCACTAAAGAAGTTAAATACTTTTTGTATGGACTCATCAGATATTTCCTGATCCCAAAATTTACATCGCATGAATCCAGCAGTTTAATATCTAATCTTACGTAGTGCGATGTATAAAATCTATACAGATCACCTTGTTGGTAGTGACAGAAGATGGCGGTGATGTGACAGCCAAAGACCACTCAACTTTCGAAACATCAAAGATTAGTGTCTCCGCATGTCCTGCAGAAGTTAGAAAAGAAAAGAAGCTATAAATGAATACATTAAAAAAAAAAAAAAAAGCAAAATCAAAGGTGAAATTTTCTGGAAGACACTGCGATTAAATCCAGATCAGAAACTGCAACTAAATATGGTGTGGAAATAATCTTCTATAGCAATGAGACCTCGAGTCTTAAAAATTATTAACACCGAGATTGATGAATTAGTTAGGGCAAAAGGAACTGATACACTTTATTAAGCTGCAAAAGATATCAATAGCACCCCTAGACAGATTCTGAATCTACATGAAATTACAACTAAAGCCTTTCTGAATCATGGGAAGAAAGCAATTGAATACCAATCCTTATTGACCTCTCTATACTTCTCTTTACACTGCTTTCTCTCTTCTATTTTCTCTTTTCCCAGAAATCATAAAATGTTTCACTGGAGCCAAAGGAATTTCTTAAACTACCTAGCTCAATTTATATGGCAATATTTTGTCAAGCTCCAAATGCTCTAGAGCCATTGCGATTCTTTGTGCATAAAACAAGACAACAAAGAATAAGAATTCACAAAAGCAAATGGAAACAACATCCTAAGGTGAATGGAACGCCAGATTCTTGTCCAAGATTTTAGCTAATGTGGAACAAAGAAATCCAAGGCTTGACAAATCCAGAAAGTCTATTCGACAAGGAGAGACTGGGTGTTTTTCTTCTAATGGGGATGACGGTTGGTTGGAGTAAGATGGGTTAAAAAAATTCAAGCATATGATTCCAAGCTCATTAGGCATACGTTTTTTCCTGCTTCCACCTCCTGCTATGTACCATTTGGATCCACATAGAACCCCGCAAGAACCAGCTCTTGGTGATGGATGGAAACCATGTATCTTTATTCTTGACCATACCATCTGAAAAAGAATATCTGAGTATCAAACTCCAATGAACTTTCAGTTCACTTCTACGAAAGAATGAACCCTGACATAATCCAGAACCAAAAACAAATGAAAAGTCTAAGAGCTGGTTTACATACAGTTTCAAAGTCAAGGGAGTACAAGTCATTCAAAGTTTTGGACTTTGATGCTCCTCCAAAAATAAAAAGAGTTTTATCACCATAAAGAGCTGCCACATGGTTGGACCTCGGAGATGGTCCTGTTCCTCTGTATGTAAAATTAGAAAGAATAAGAAAAAACCTTTTGTGCCTAAATAAAAAGGGACTTAAAATTCTCCACGGAAAAGGTAACAAGTACGGCACTTGGACAGCATCAACAAAATTCTGCGAGGATAGTCAAACCAACTTACGTGCAATTATTAAGAGGAAGCCATGTCAAAGACTTCAGGTCAAACATATGAAGGTCATTTAGTTTCCTCCTTTTAGCATCCTCACCCCCAAATAGGATCAAATTAGAGCTTGCCCTGACCACAGTGTGACCACTGCGTGCAACCTACAATATAAACTTCATTTAAGACTGCTTGTTTCCTATTACAGAACCAATTATATTAGTAACTTGGTTTCTGAGGTCGAATGTTCCAGAGTGAATCAGGTATATGCTACATAAAGTGATTGAAGAAAAGCGATGTACTTCCAATCTTGTCCTTGGAAAGGTGTATACCATATCCCTTATCCAAGATATAGTGCCTGCACGAATTGCACTTGAGTCCCTGGTAATTTTTGCATACTAACACATACATTAACTCAAGTCCCTTCCACAAGTTTCATGCTTGCCAATTAACATGTCAATCAAAATATTGACAGTTTTCCATCCACAGAGCAGCTCTTATACACATCCTGAATCTATTTTGTAAGTAACAATAATGGTAGCTTGTAGATTGGGTGCCCAGAATAAGTTGATGCTCATGATATTTGGCATGCATGATCTGCACGAAGGGATCTCCAGTCCAATCATCATTGGTGGGTGGGGGGTGGTGTTCAGTAAGTTACAGCTGTTTGTAATTTTTATTGAGTCAAAATAAGTACCGGAATGTCGCCCTTTGCTTCTATGAGTGACCAGCACTCAGTTTCGGTATCAAATGCCCACACTACAAGAGCCAAAACCATAGGGTTACACATCATTAGAAAACCGCAGCAGATAAAAATATGATCTAACAGAATCAGAATGAAAATATTACACACAAACACCCACCTGAAACTCTGTCACTGCTAGGGCCAGTTTTCCCGCCAATAAGGAGTACCTTCCTCCCCCAAGAAACCTGGTCAAGGAGGCAACAGAATGAATTTTCAGCACCACACCAATTCAAGGCATTCTGCAGTCTACACGACACTCAAATATTTTCTTATCCATGCAAACTGATATTAATGGCTTGTTCACCTAATGTATGCATTTAGATAGCATGAGGGGAGGAGATACCAAGTGCAAAGCTGAACTAGCATACACATGGAGCAGTGGCATTAACAAACTTACCCTAGATGCCAATCCATGATACATACTAATCCTTCCACCCAAACTGGCAGCTGATAGACAGATCTTCAGAACTAGAATTCCAAAATTTCTTATTCACTTCACAGAATATCCCATGTTTTCACACAGGGCAAACAAAAAAAGAAAAAAAAAACATAGATAAACTATTTGGGACACAAAGCAATGCAAAACCATAGAGTAAAAAGTAAAGCTGAGACATCTATATTACCAGATTATGTCCCTTGCAGGCTGGAATCTTTAGTGGCAGACTACTTGGTGACAAGTAAATCTTTGACGGAGCAGTTTCCCATGTATATCTATCAAAATTTAGCACCTGAAGAAAAAAAAAATCCAGAGAAATAGAACATTAGGAGTTTTTAATGATGTACAATTAAGTTGAACTTCTTTCTCTAATACTTTGATGTTAAACATAATTATTCTGAGGTTCACCAAGTGAAACAATCTAAGTCTATCTTTGCTGTCGATTTAAGGCACAAAGAAATGATTTCCTACATGTACATCATCCAAAAGTCCGTTGCCAGATTCACCTCCAACCACTATCATCTTGCTCCCAATCACAGCTGCTGCATGCTATAAATGAAGGAAGAATTAGTCTGCTCTCTTGCAAAAGTGTCTTATGTTAACCAATTTCAATCTTTTGTGCCATGTAAAGCAAGCTTAACGGCATTTTACGTTAAATCGTGCTGTAGGTTTGTCCCCAGAAATTGACAACACCATCCAATTCTCAGATTTTCCAAATCTACTACTATGAGTCTCAGGCGCAGCAGCTGAACACTGGAGATCGAGTTCATCAGAGAGGGTAGTAACAGGTGCAGCATTTTCACTCTGCAATAGTTTCAAAACCTTAGCGCACCAACATAATCATCAGCGCAAAACCAATTGCAAAAAGATTAAAATCCTTACACCAGAGCTGCTACTCCGCTTTGTATTTCTTATGGGACTTCGAGTCCCTTGCGTAGAGTCTGGAAGATGGACCTTCAATCTGAAGCACCACATTTACAAACACAGCATCTCAATGTACATCTTGCATGATAACCGCATGCTTATATAATGTTGGCATTTGCCAAAATTTAATAGAGTTTATATGTAGTCGACTAGAAAATCCAGATTCACTACACATTTCATACATAGTACGCATCCAATGTCAAGGAGTTGGAGTTCGAAAATTTACAGTACACTTAGGTTCATTTCCTAGTAGAAAAGTAATGTGGTCAAGAAAACAAGTTCAAGTTTCAGCGCTACTAACAAATCCTAATTCCTTATTAATGTTTATAAAATCCAATAAGGTTTAACCACAGAAGAAATAACTGAAAGTAAATTGGAACAAAACAAAACAGAGGAAGACAAAAACAGAAGCTCACCTTCCATGCTTCAAGCGTCGACGAGAAAAACCGAACATTTTCTGATATCCAAGATTCAAATGTGAGCACCTCTCTCCACGCAAAACCCGAACCCTAGTGTGCACCAAGAAAACCACATTCTCACTGTTATAAAATCTGCAAAGTGTTCATCGACAATGAGGTAGGAGGAGGGGTGACGTAAGTAGTACAACAAGCCTACCTCGGAAGACTACCTGACAGACCAATTACCCTCTATTTGGCTGCCGAGAAGGGAACAGAAAAGAACAGGAAACCAGAAAAATTAAGTTATTGAAGCAGTGAAGTAGCTGCGGAGAGGGATAGACAGAGGAAACACACGTCAGTGAGATCAAGACGACATCGCATTCAATCGTTTACGCATTTACTCACAGAACATCTGACATCCACAACCGATGGCTTAAAGAAGGATGAGCCGAAGGAGATCTTCAATGCGTGACTTGTTCGTGCTCTCCTCTCTCCCTGTAGTAACAGACAGAGCAGCAGGGGTGCGCAGCTTAGCATTCCCTTGTTGTTTAGCGGGGTATTTCGGTAGGTTAGCAGAGATTCGCTTGGGGGTAATTCTAAGTTACGCCCGGGGGGAGATCGCACCTACTTCGAGCGTGAATGACCGTTGAGTGAGTGACTGAGTGAAGTTTTTGACACTCGAGGCAGAGTCGAGAGAGAGAGAGACAGAGAGACAGAGAGACAGAGAGTGAAACAAAGAGTGCGCATTGATTGCGTGCGGTCGAGTGGGCCATGCGCTCCTTGTCCGCCTCGGGACTTGCTTCAGTCATGGTACCAGAATCTCGCGCTGTGTCCCCCACACGTGTTAGAAACGACGGGAAGGCTTGTTATCACCATTGTCCCACACCCAGACCAGCTTGAAATTAGCTGTCCCCATCACACACTACTTATTTCCCTTAATGTCTGCTGTTACTACAATTTCCATCAGCCCAGTGTTAATTACATTGATTAAGAAAAAGAAATGTCGGTATCAAAGAATGCGACATCGTTTAGGATAAGAAGTAAATGGGACCGTGCGCGTGAACTTGAAGTGCCAAAAAAAAAGGCAAAATTTGTTTTACAGAAAGTTATAATATATTATTATTATTATTATTGAAGATTTATTTTAAAAAGGTATTTCCAACTTCCACTACTCATGTGAAAATCTCAATTATTTTTTAGTTAACGGAATAGAGTTTTTTTTTTTTTAATTTTTTTAAAATTTCCTTTCCCCCCTCTCTCTCTCTCTCTCTTCTTCTGTGCGTGAACGAAGAAGTTAAGGTGGGTGGCAGAAAAGCCCTCCATTCGCGTCAGAGGTTTGTACAGGAGAAACCGATTGCATAAAAAATTGGAGCTTAGAAACTATGTTAGCTCGGACTCCAATTCAGATTGCAACTTTATTGACTAAAGCAAAACATATACGCTTACAAAAAGCTGTAGTACAGGTAGCAGACTTGGAGCACGCTCTAGTGATTAATGAGCTCTATAGGTTAATACATCTGACGCCTCATCTGATATGCTCGAGAGTAGAGCATTTACTGCGCCGGATGTTTACAGCTAGTTGATTAAACCCACAGCGCTCCAACGCGCTTGAGCATCGGAATCAAGGAACGCTTCAGGTGAAGGCTCATGACTTCATTGGTTCCACCCACCAATTCGCCGCCAATGAAGACGGCTGGGACACTTGGGCTACAACCAAGCCTTGCGAGAGCCTGCTCCATGTCCCTGCCTCTTGGAATCTCGTCCAGCTCATGGACCGCAGGGTTCACTCCGAAGTCGCTGAAAAGGGTCTTGATGGAGTGGCACATGCAGCAAGAACTCTTGCTGAAGATCACCACAGGCCTCTCTGATGCCAATGTCGTGACGCTCTCCATTGCCAGTGCAGGTGTGGTTTCAAATCCTAAATGCCAAGGATTGACAGTAGAGGGTTTTGCTAAAGATGTGAAGAAAAGAGCTTAGCAAATGTAGGTTTGTTAGGAATGTGATAAGAGCAGTTGAGGGTTTGCTGTGGGTACTGAAGCTCCCATGGACAATCCTTTATATAGGACTCTGGCAATGGTCTCGTTTGCATGCAGAGAAGGATGAGAATGTTCTCTTAGATATTTCAGTCTTTCTTAATAAACTTTGATCATTACTGGACAGGGATTGATGTTTGGCGAGGGAACTAAAGTTGCCCAGCAACGAATCTTGGCATACGACCACCGAAAACGTGTCTTTCGCGCGGATTCAGATTATCATCTAGCCACTTGCTTACTTCATCGTGAAAAGCTTCTCTTCTTTCGTACTCGTTTTCTTGCTATGCAGTAAGGGTAAGTGCCATTGGACGTAAATACCAGACCCGAGTGGCTAAAGCCACATCTAACGTGAATCGAGTAGGGATCATCTGGATCAGATAAACCCGTTTTTCCCCCTGTAAACAAGGCTGGATTTGCAACCTGAAGTGGGTTCATTTTCCACATTGGTTTTTCTGCAGTATCTATCATGGAGGCATCTACTGAGTTGGCGAAGAAGTTGGATTTATCCAATTGGTGACCATCTTTTTTCGTACAATTAGATGCGCATCCAATTCACGAAAGGGAAACGGATGGCCAAGTGAAGTAGAAGCTTATAACCTACACTCAAATAGGCTAAGAAGAAGGATGACATCTCCAAAACATAACCATTCGATGAAAATTGAACTGTGCATCTTCCATGACTCTTGACTGGAAATCGAACTCCATAAGGTATTATGCATGCAGGATCGATCCAACTAAAAAATGAAACACGAATCAAAATAAAGTCTGGGTTTTGAGTTATCCAAAAAGGATAGGATGCTAGACCCATTATTCCACATGTCGATCAGAACTACTCCATCAAAGCAAACCTTAATTTTTGCTTTTTTTTTTTTTTTTTCCGTGGTGCTATTGGGCTCATTTTCATGCACGCCAAGAAAGAGAGCCGTACATAGAAAGACAAGGCAGGTGCCATAAGGTCCCCAAAATTATCCCCTCCATTTTGTCAATTTTTTAAAAGAAGAAAGAAAATTCCCGTCCTTTGTGATGAAAATAGTGACACTTCTTATTTCTAAAGTAAGCTTACTTTTTAATAGGCAATGATCGATACCCATCAAGGGTGGTCCATAATTCAAATAAGAATTGCTTAGATATAGAATCCCTCCGTGGATTACGTTTCCTTGAAACCTACACCTGAAAATAGCCTTCTAACTTCATGAATCATATCCTAAATGCGACATGAAGCAAAAATTATACGCCACCCACTACAACAAATATCATCCTAGAGAGAAACTGCGAATAACTGTTGCAAGCCTATTAGCCAATATGATTGTTTGACGAAATAAAAGGTTCATTTATTCAGAAATCTCTAGACGATCTACCAAATATTCTCAAACGCTAGAGACCTACCATATGTCATCCGTGGAAAGATGTTATCAAATCAAAAGCTTCTTCGCTTTTTCTTTCAGCTTTTCTCTCCAATTCGAATCCTGCTTGTGCAATTAATGATAACGTCAAAACTATGCCTTTTGCATCCATTTTTATGCTCCTGGCCGGTCTGAGAAGTCCGGGCTCACATGTCGCCACGACGGTACCTTAAGAAACCTGGCAACCTAATATTTGAGGGTTAGTGCCCCACGCATAAACAATCCAATTCAAGGGCATTTTGTGGGATCTCTTGACCCTACGGAACACTTGGTATACGTACTTTTGAAGGCATGCATACATCAATATGTCTCTTATGGCCATTTTTTTTTTAATCTTCTTTTAACTAAGATTATACGAGTTGCAGTAAAGGACGCTGTGATGCAAGCACCATCCATGTATGATTTCCCTGGAAGTGAAATATATCCAGATGGGTATTTCCATAGATGTGCATCATGCATGTTGAAAAACATACATGCAGCCTTCGCAACAACACGAGATGCATCTAGACCGAGGGAGAGAGAAAGTGTGTGGGGCGGGGAAAGATATGTTCCATGTGAAGCACAGTGGCAAGTGCGGGGTGCGAAGGTGGAGAATGAATGTCAACTTCGAGCACAAACGATAAAGAAGAATGCACGGACGGCTCCTGGCATCACATATTAGGGTTTTGTGTTGGTGTGGTACAAGCCTGTACAAATTGCTATCTTGATATTCCTTCTCTACAGAAAAAAGAGAGAAAGAGAAAGGAAAGGCTAAGGAATCGTATTCAATCTATACTCTGGCTTTATTGCTTTTGTAGATACGAAACACAAAGAATAACTCTCCATCCAAAATCCAAAAGCAGAAAGAAGAACAATTCTGAAAGACTGTAGTCACTTCGATTATCGAACAAAATGTCACCTAAAGAGATATACGATTCATGCATGAGCAGCATTAACGTGTTTTATTTTGTGATCGTTTTGCTTATTCTGGATTGATTGTGATTCCGGCTGCTCTTGGTGCGTGGCATCTCTTGGAAATGGTTTTCAGCTTTTTCGCGAGTCTTTCTGCATTTAACACGTTGCTGGATCCGTGATCTTTTTATAATTTTTCTCTCCCTAAACAATCTTAAGAAATAGAGTAATGCGCTTTGAAAACTGAAACAGCAGAATATAAGGATCCAATATCGTTTCAGTGCGGAGTTGATGAGATAGTCCGGGTTGAACATGAGAATTATTTAACTCATTTTTGCAAAGTTTTCGACGAGTTGATTTGACAAGTTGAACCTCGAATTATGCTGATCTGATATAAGATATGTTTATGTGAAAAGAATATATTGTATATTTTGCAGATGGTGAGGCACGCGGCAGGGCTTGTACGGACAAGAATATTAACAATTTGTCAAAAGTATTGCCCGAGATCTGCTAGGAAACTAACCTCTGCATGTTCTTCACACAATTTGAATTTGGTTGTCAGAAACAGCAATTAACGCAGACGTAAGCACTAAAGGGGCATCTTCTTGGCGGCTAATCGGTTCCATACCAGGCGCAACTAATCAAGTGGCTAATCGATCACTTGAAAGTCATACAACCCACATGTACCCACAGAAATATGACCTTTCGATTGCAAAAAGGTCTAAAAGACTACCCTAGCTTAGGCTCAGAATGGTATCATTGACTATCTTTGAACCTAATAACTGCGTTGTTCAAATTCGATGCAATCTAATCTCTCGAGGGTCGTTTACAAGATGCACTTGATGCCTCTTACTTACACACAAACTGTGGCCCTGTTAAAGTATTTGCATCAAATCTCGAATTAGTCCTCTCTCGGATATAACCCCAAAATTAACTATATAAAACTCCTTTTATAAGCAATATAGTGGATAAATATACTTAAGATGTCTTCTTGAGATTTTATCCCACACCAAAAGTTTAACAACTATTACGTGACCTTACTAATGTAATATTTCTACACTCTTCACAAGACACTTTTTAAGAAGGTCACTTTGGCCTTCACTTAACATGGTGTCAAAGTAAGTTAGGTTCTTCTAACTTCCAAACCTTATTCTTTGAAGTCTATTACATTGGTTGAATATCACTTCCTAATGTGGATGGGACATGTTGGGATTTTATCTTATACCAAAAAGTCACTAGCCATTATGTGGTCTTATTGGAAGTTTACTTGTAATTTTGTAGCCTTATTAAGGTGGTGTTTATGCACTTCTCATGATGCACTTTTAGGAAGGCCACTTGGGCCTCCACTTAACATGTCTTTTAAGAATTGATCCAAAAATGATTTCTTTTTCAATATTGTTACTTAAAAAAATGAAATTAACTCTTTACTTAGATAAATTTCTTTACTATATAGCTATTTAAAAGGAAGCAAAAGTGTGCAAGATACTGGATAAAAAGGAAAGAATATTTTTTCATTTGATCTTAACATGTTTTTTTTTTCTTTTTCTTCTTCTTTTTGAGAAAGGGGAGTGGGAGAGGTATTTCAAACATTAGCTAGTCCTAAGCAGCCACTAGCTAATTACTAAATTACAAGCTTATTGACTATTATTGAAACTATTAATATTGGGAGAAGTAAGATTTCTCCTTTTGTTTCAATAAGTCCCTTCATTGACGAGATGTGATATTATTTTCATTTTCAATTTTTTCATATATTCTTGAATCTTGAAATGTAAATGGATTTGTACATCATCTAAAACTTATCAACCTTATAGAGTTGTCACTTTTTGACAATGCATATTATCGGATTGATCTCTAGAATTTCAAGGAAAAGCCAGCCTACTCATTCTACATCCTTAAATAGGAACTAATGTTAACAAACACTTGACTCAATTGAAAGCATGTATTGTTTGGGACCTCTTGGTTCCAAATTCAACACTAAAGAAACACATGGGTGTATAAAAGAAAAAAAAAATCAAAGACTAACCTTAAAAAAAAAGGGACATAGTCACTAATGTTGTTAAACTACTTCAATACCCCCTTCCGTTCTGTTAAGCAATATTGTGAGACCAAATAGTGCTTGTTTCTCCCTAATTGTAGCTCTGCATTCCTCCTATTGCTTCCTTAATCAAGCCTGAGCTTGTTTTTATATTCCCACTATTTTAATCTCCATGAATTTTGATAGAAAGTGATTACACATATTGCGTAAAGCTTAAAAACTTTAGGCAGGGGTGTCACAATGATGCTTAAAGCCATGCACAAGGTAATGTGTGATGTAACCACCCTGGTGCGACTACGTCTATCAGCCTCTTGCCCCACGTTATCATCATTCTATCCAATGTTGACATTCCCCACCCACTATGGCACTGTAACTGAGGGCGTTCTTGTCCACAGAAAGCACTGTACCGTACGTTGCATATTATATTTTTCTTATGACCCACTTTCGGCAGCGTTTAGCTTATCTCTATAGTGACGTAGATTCTTGGCACCACTAGAGGAAATACATAGAAGCAGGCCACACAAGTTGCTGTCATCAGTGTTGATTGGTGCCTAAATCCAAATATCTCAAGGAACCTTTAACTTTTTATTCTCTTTCCTGCTGCTTCCGATTATTTAAACTTTTATATCAAATTATGTGTTATCCAACAGGGCACCGCCTTCGCTTTCCTATCCGTTATATATAAAGGCCCTCGAGAGCTTCATTTCTATCCAAAACCAAGCTTCCATCCACCGTCCTCTCAGTCTTTATCACCCAGCATTAGCCCACTAATTAGCTCTCTTGTTCGCAACTGCATTTGAACAACCCAACGATTCTCGTGTACTTTTTCAAGCTTCCGAGTCTCAAGCCTACCAATGGATCGCATTGTGAAAGTTGCATCCCAAAAGGCGGTGGTGATCTTCAGCAAGAGCTCATGCTGCATGTGCCATGCAATTAAAAGATTGTTTTACGAACAAGGAGTCAGCCCGGCGATTTTCGAGCTCGACGAGGACTCCAGAGGGAAGGAAATGGAGTGGGCTCTCGTACGCCTTGGGTGCAACCCCTCAGTCCCGGCGGTCTTCGTTGGGGGTAAATTCGTGGGGTCTGCTAACACTGTCATGACCCTTCATCTCAATGGCAGTCTAAAGAAAATGCTCAGAGAAGCTGGAGCTTTATGGCTGTAATGAGCAACGACTTGCCTTCCCAGCACTTTTCCCAAATTCCCAATAAGGTTAACTCAATCATTTTGTTTTATTTTCCCCCCTTCTCTGACCTTTCATTCTAACTCGTATCCGGCGGCTCCGAGCAACTATACATTGTACGGAAAATAATATATATAGAGTGTCAAGTTTATAACTTACAAGTGTGAAATGTGCAACCCAGAACAATATTTCAGCCGTGCTACTCAGTTTATTTCTACCTCTGGAATCCAATGCACTATAAAAATCCATGTGTTAATCCCAGAAAGCAGCGGGGAAGGTCTGACTTTGAGCTAGAGTGATGAGGGCAATATGCCTGTGAAATAGACTCTGAAATTCCCTTCCAACTATTGAGCATTAGCCGAAATTGATATAGTCACTTCAACCGAAAGGGACAGATTCCTCGATAATTATCATATTTAAGCAACTATATTCTTGTTAGTGTTGTACCACCAAGCGTCATTTTGGATGCTTAAGGATCTGGCAAGGATCGCTCACAGATTTTTGATCCAATATTCCGATATAACACCGTCCTTTGTTTAGTATTCCAACGTTATTATTGCTCTCGAGAATATCTCGAAGCTTAAAGCGAGTCTTCTGCTGCAATATGATAAAAGCTCCTTATGTTCCACCATGCTGCTTTTTTTGATTGGCAGCCATTGTCACTAACCAAATTGATTCGTTACAATGTCTATTGTATCCTTCTTTCGTGAAAGGATCGTTTGTTGTCGAGTTACCTATCCCCAACGGATCAAATGCTTGGGGGAAAGAATTTCGAATTTACAGGCTGCTTTAACGAAGCTTTTCTAGTAAACATCTAATCATTCTTTGGCTAACACAAATCTTACATGGAACCCTTGTTTCTTTAAACCATGTCACTAAAACCACCCAGATAATTGTACTTCACTGTATCCGGCCTGCAAGATCGCACATTTGGAACAAAGTATTGTTGGTAAGGCGACACCCACACTGAGTGTCACTTTCACTGAAAGCTCTCACTTTGATGCATGAAATCCATCCAAAAATGTAAAGAAGAAGATAGCGAAAACCCGGAAGCATTTAGCCACCTTTCAAGAATTTCAACTTTTGGGTATATATCCCCAGAAGCAAAGAAACTCTGCTTTTGGGGTATATATCCACAAAAGCAACGATGATGGTGGATACTACAATTGTTGAAACAATCAGCGCGCCATAAACATGCCTATCTGCCAACGTCAGCCACAAAAGACATCTCTGATTTCTGTTCTCGTGTACTTTAATGGCTGTCGTTAATGATCAAACACTAGTATATATTTTTACACTGCTGCAATATTCAAGTTCTGCCTAAGGATTATGCAGCCAACACGAGATGCCGAAGAAAGATAGAAAGAAAGAAAGAAAGAGCAGCCGAAAAGGATAATAAGGAAATTATATAGAGAAAAGAAAAAAAATCAAAAGAAGGAAAAGGGGCTAGGTAGACAGGGATTCACTTTGTCTGTAATGTAATGGAATCGATTCCACTTTATCTTTATAATAGAGAAAGCCGTCGCCATCGTTCTGCAGCCTGAAATGCATATTTTGATCTAAGAAACACTGTTTTTGCCACTGAGTTCCCACTGTTTCATGGTTGGCCCTTGGTGAAAACATTGGGCAATTCCTGCTAATGAGATTAGGCTACAGAATTAAGAGGTGGAGGAACGGAATTCAAAAAAGCTGCCGGTTTGGCTCGCTCAAAGGACTCTGGCACTATAAAGATCAATTGTAAGGATCTGCAAAGGGATCTTCGTTAAAGCAAAGCTTTATACAATGATTTGTCTGTGACGAAAATTCAAATCCTTTCACGCACAAATTTCGAAAAGGAATATATTTTGTGAATCCAGTATTCGAACTGGGTCTTTCGATCTGGGCTCTGTATCTGCACGGCCTAGTTGATACACGAAACTTGTCCTGCAGGATAGGTTCTGAAAGCTGGGGACTGAGTTCCAAGGAAGATAGACCGGACCCACGACAAGTCAGGACAGGTTTTTGGGAGGAGGGCTACTCAGTTGCATTGGCCCAACCAAAAAATGAAGGGAAGAACTGGATGCTTCTTCTGGGCACCAGCTTTTATTTATTTATTTATTTA
Organism: Casuarina equisetifolia; assembly: GCA_028551475.1. Taxonomy (NCBI): domain Eukaryota; kingdom Viridiplantae; phylum Streptophyta; class Magnoliopsida; order Fagales; family Casuarinaceae; genus Casuarina; species Casuarina equisetifolia. The sequence continues at coordinate 17,486,693 of CM052362.1, forward strand.
TTTTTATATAGTCAGACATACAGAAAAGAAAAAAAAAGATTCAAACCTGACCAGGTGGACTTACCAATTAAGGATCTTCTAAGCACTATTAAATTAACCCTACGAAACATGGACTCACCAATCAAGGGTCTTGCCCTATTAACCCTCAACGTGGACACAATACTTCAAATAAGGAAGAACATTTAAACCTTATTCAAATGACCAAATAAGGGACATGTAATGAATGTAACCACTTTATCAAAAAAACTTAAACTTAACTAGGAAATTCATTACTCTTAAATATCATCTTTCATTCAAGTCCCTGTAAACTCGGATGTGTCCCGAATCCCCATGAGTGCATTACAGAATAAAACTCTTCTAGAACAAAAAGTTATGAAGATTTACGGAATAAATCCTCCTAATGACTTCACCAACATCCGCAGGTACAACCATCTTATTCAATTAAAGTTTCGCTTTCTTTTTGTCTTTTTGATCTTATCCCAATCCAACGGTACCGATTCATCTTCGTACGAGTCGATCGACCTCCCACCATTCACAACACAAATAAGCGCATATTCTTTGATGGAATCTTTTAACGTGATCGTGGTATCTATGTTCTCTCCCGACCAATCAGGTTCTTCGGACGGCCTGACAGGTAACATTACGAAAGGTCCAGAAAAATGTTAGTCAGCGATCATTGACCACAATCAGCACGCCACGTGTTTGGAAAGAATTGGATTGACGGCGGTCATGAACCGTCCACAACCACTCGAAATCCTGGTCGATAATTCTCGCGTACAACCCCGTGTAATGAAGTGCAACCGATGTCACTAATAGGCAGTAGTGGAGGGTCACTATCTTGAATGCTCCTTAATTAAAAACGACTCATTAAATAGTAAAAAGAAATCCTTAAATTTTGATTTAGTTAAAAAGTACATTACGTCATTAGATTTAGAGTTAAATCCTTGGCATAGCCGAAACAGTTGGTTCTGCCCGCGGCGGCCCCGCCGGGATTGTCTAGTTGTCGATGATACGGCAGACGCGCCAGATGGCTGCGGGACCTGAGGTAACTTCTGGGGATTACGATGTCGTAGCGAGCGTGCAATGTGTCAGCGAGGCAGCCTGCGCGCTTAAAGGAGGAGGCTGTCGTAGCAGGCAGTCTTTACAGCGCGGAAATAGGCGCAGGACGGGCCCAGCGTCTTCGCGAAGAGGACGGGGATGTCGTAATCCTTCATCTTTGCCCTCCGGATGTCGGGCTCAGCGATGCGGCGCTCGTGGGTCTTCCATTTGGCTTCGATGCCCTCCGCATTGCGAAAACGTTACACATCATTAATCACTGTAGAGTTGAGTGGTAAAAGATAACATGTTTACGTTATCTGTTTGACGTGGGTGGGAATCCGTGGGTTTTTTCAACGGAAGGTGCAACTAAGAGATTTGGAGGGTGCAGCACCCTAGAGGTGCTCTGGGTGGAAGAACTTCACGGCGGATTTGGAGGATAAATACCCTGTTGCGTATCGAGTAAGAAGAACCTATCAAAATTCAACGGCCACCAGAGTGTGTAATGGGTTCGCAATAGTTGAATGCTTTCTTGTCCGTGCCCGCCCCGGAATGTCAAGGCCCCTCTCTCTCTCTCAACTTTATAATGTAATTTAATAATTAAATTCGCATAACCTCGTGGTCCTAAACTTTAAAAAATAAAACTGAAAAAATAATAATCTTATCAAACTTTATTTGATAGTTTGAACTAGGAAGTAATGTATTTTTTAGAAGGAAGAAGAGAGGGGACTCAAACCCATCACAGGTGAAATTGTAGTGAGAATTTGGTTTGGAAAATATCACTTAGCCATGGTCTTGTTATTAGGAAGCAAAACTTGCCTCAAAATATGTTCAAGTTAATTAGAAATGTAATTAAGAAAATTCTTACTTTGTAAAATTTTCCACACAAATCTTCTACGTCTCTTATTTTTTTGGTTTTCTCGAAATCATGGCTCACCAATAATTGAAGAGGCATGGGGATCATACGGGAGTCTATTTCGAGGGAAAAAAGTGAAGCATATGACAGCCAGTCCAGAGAGCAGGCAGGGGTCCCTGATAAAAACTGGGAAAGCACTTTTTCTTCCATCGATATTCGAAAATTTTCAACTGGAAAACAAGGGTTAGAGAAAAAGGTGACTGCATTAGGCAAAGATGCCTGGGATTATCCGACAGACATTGGTGCTTGTGGGTAGCTTCGTCATTTTGTTATAATATTTGTTTACCTACCGTCTTCAGCTTTTCCGCCACATGATTCATGCGAGTAGTTTCTCTCTTGCCTTTTTTTTTTTTTTTTTGTGTGCATGTGTTTGGGAGACTGGCAGCATGGATAAGATATTTCATAGACCGCCATAATGGTCAGGCGCCACCCAGAAAAAGCATTTGGTACTGCCATTTTGCCTTTTTGATTCGCTTGTTATGGAATGCTAGTTGTTTCGGGATGAATAATTACCTTTTTTTTCTGTTCTCAAATCACCGTGTTGCACTGTTCAAGGCCTCGTTTTTAGCAAAAATAAAAAAAATAAAAAAAAAAACCAGCTTTTTGATAAATCTCGGGAGGATGAGCAGAAGAAGATGGTGGAGACAAAGACAGAAAATCAAAGGTACAATGGTTTGTGCTTCGCCATTTCTTCCCCGTTCCAGCCAGAACGATTGAAGAGGACGATAAAGTAGGTTTAAGGCGTGTTACGAAAAGGAGAACCAGCTGGCGGAGCTATGGAAAGTAGCGGCACAGAGGCTCAAGTTCAACAATAAGTGGAACCCAGACGCCAAGATGGTCCCGAGAGTAACAGAACCCTCCCTAATCCATGCAGAAATTGACTATAAATCCATGCTTCCATTCGCTCATTTTCACGCCCCAATCTACTTCAAGAAACGAGCCCAGTACGACGCTATGGAGGCTACTCGGTTCGGACGCCATCATGTGGCGTTTGAAAATCCCAGGCTGAGCCAACCACAGGCGCATGCTTCTGGGTGTAGTGCTTTCTGCACGGCCATTCTCAAGCACACGAAGTGGCGACGGAATCAAACCTCACTTTCAACACTGCCCAAACAAAACCATCGGTGTCCTGCCAAGAATATATGCTCCTCTCTCTCACTGTTTATTCATAAATTCTACTGTTTGTATCATAAAACAGTAGAGTTTATGGCATTCTATTCACGCCAACTCTTGCTGGTTTAAAGCATCAAATTCTGCCACATCTATGTACTACGGCAAACAGCCTTGCACCTCCCGAATTTCTCTAGAAATCATTGTACTTGATGTATATGAGTTTTAAGTGCATGCACAAAAAATTAGAAAAAAGATGTATATTATTTTATGAATCACATACTTTGATGCTTAGTTTATGAATCATCTCCAGAAGATTCAGGTTAAGGTTTTATTTTATTTTATTTTATTTTATTTTATTTTATTTTATTTTATTTTATTTTATAAATTATTGCTTAATTCGTTGAATCTAAAAATGGTTCGGTAAGAACTAAATTCTTATTATTATTTAATGTTGGAGTAGATATTCGCAGAAGATTAGGATTAGCAGAAAAAAAAGGGGTGTCCGAAAATCCGATCAACCACCACGCGGTGGCACCTAATCCACCCATCATGGTTCCATCGGATGGCTGGAAACGCAGATGCGGTCCAAAGCAAAGACAGCGGTAACCACACGGGATTGGGACTCCCAATCTTTCTTTGACTAGTTTTAAACGTGTGCTCCGAATGTCAATCACAAGTGTGGAAGCACATCTCTTTGAGTGGGACCAAGGTCCCGACAGTGATGATGTTTTTTACACTCGCCGACCGTAAATTTCTCAGATTCGGAGGGGTAAGGAGTTAAAAGTAAGCGAAAGTGTGGTGGCATCTTCGTATTATTCGGGGGGTATTACGTATACAAATGGGGTCGTAAAGGCAAATTACTGAATAATAATATTATTTTTATTCCACTTAGCCCTCGAGAGCACAAGACTGTCCCTCTCCTTTTGTCTCTCTTCCTCTTTTCTTTCCTTAATGATTTTATTTTATTTATTTTATTATATTTTTGCTTATTTTTTGCTCTTTCTTTACCTTCTCTTCCACCACATCAGTTTCTTCGATTTGTTGATCTGCTTGTCGGACATGTTGGTCTCGATCTTTCCCTTAAATGGCCACGGAAAATCCGCGACAGAGAGAGAGTGAGATAGTTAGAGAGAGAGAGAGAGATTGATCTGGTTGAATTTTGAGCTGGGTTCTCTTGGTGTCTGAAAAGATGAAGAGCGATAGATTGACGAGTTTCAGTGTGTTTGGCTGTGTTATGTGAGACATCATTTCTTGAGGTTTCTGGGTGTGCCTTTAATTTCTTTGGATTTGATATGGGTGGGTGTTTTCCTTGTTTTGAATCATCCAACAAGAAGGGAAGTGCTGTGAAGGAGGTGGCCAAGAAGGATTCAGGCAAAGAAGGCTCAGCTGCTCAGTCGCACCATGTGAACAGAACCAGTTCGGGTAAATTTTTCTTTTTGAATTTTTTTTTTTGGGGGAAGTAATCCTTTCTTCTTCTTTTTTTCTTCTTCCTGGTTTCTTTGACTGCTATGCTTTAAATTGGGTTGAATTTCTGGTGTCTTTGGCTTTGTTCGAACGTCTTGGTGATGTGTTGTTTAGAATTCTTCATCACTTTGATCTGATGCATCTGTGGTTGTTAAGTCCGGTTTTGCTGGCTGGCTAATTTGGCGCTCGTGTGGTTTCACTCTTACATTAAAATGATGAATTGTTGGTCATAGGAATTGCTTGTTGTACGTAAGTTCTGAATTTTATATTTAGTGCGTCGTACAAAGTTCAAGTTTTGGAGATCTGGCTTCAGTTCTGAGAGTTCCAATCCTTTTCTTTTTTGCTCTTTTAGCATTCTGCTGGTTCATAATTGTCAAACGTATGGCAGATACTGAAGCTAGTAAGTCCGTTTTGAGTTGAAGTTTTTAAGTTTCGAGCAAAAAATCTAGAAAGGGGGAGAGTGTTGACTGAAATGCTTTGTTGCTCTGCAATGAAAGTACAACGGAATTTTAAGCTTCAATTAGACATATTTGTTGAGAACTCGATCGTAATATTTACTATACTTTGATGCTTCACAAGCATGGATTACTCAGCCCAAGTAGAATATCTAAGAGTGAGTTACGCTTTATATGATTTGGCATTCATGGGTGCAACTAATGGTATCCTGACGTATGTGCAATTAAACTTCAATGTAGGAACGTATAGGTCCCTCCAGCCATTGTTTTCATGAATTTATGCCTTTTGGTGTTTCGAATTATGTTTTAGTGTTTTACCAACCTGTCCATTTCCTTTTCTACCTTAAATTTGGTTTTCTTCTTTTGTTCTTCCTACCTGCAGTAACTTATTCATTTATTCTACAGACAAATCAAAATCTCGGAGTGGCTCAGATCCTAAAAAGGAAACTAGTCTTCCTAAAGATGGACCAACAGCAAATATTGCTGCACAAACATTTACATTTCGAGAACTTGCAGCCGCAACAAAGAACTTTAGGCCAGAATGTTTACTTGGTGAAGGAGGGTTTGGACGTGTTTATAAAGGTCGGTTGGAGAGCACAGGACAGGTAATTTGGGATTGGTTAAAATATAGAAGCCTTTGCCACGTCTACAAACATGTTTAACGCATGACAATCATAAGATATCCTATTTATTAGATGCTGATCTTACTTGATGTTGAAACTTCTACATTGTTCTGTATTGTCCTTTTATGTGTTTTTGGCAGTATTTATACAGTTCAAAAGCATTATTGACTCATTCATGCCTCCAGTTAAGCAAATCCACCTCAACAGCTATTTTGCTTCAATACTCTCTCATATGGTCTCTATGACCTGTTGTTTGATGTTAAATTTATTTTTGCAGGTAGTTGCTGTGAAGCAGCTTGATAGGAATGGCCTACAAGGAAATCGAGAATTTCTAGTGGAGGTTCTCATGCTTAGCCTTTTACACCATCCAAACCTTGTCAACTTGATTGGTTACTGTGCTGACGGTGACCAACGTCTTCTTGTTTATGAGTTTATGCCATTGGGATCATTGGAGGACCATTTGCATGGTTAGATTGCATAACTTTCTGCCAATAATTTAAATTGCTGAACTTTTGAATGTAGTTCAGTTATGGCATGTCTATTTGGTAAATCTACTTGTTTTTAGCTTATAATGTGTTGTTGCATGTTATTCTTTTTCCAAATGGATCATATCTCCTTCCTATCATCCTAAGATGCTCTGGTTAGAGGAAAACTATTCAGTACAATGGAACAATACGATGAATGGTTTGGTTGAAACTACTTTAGTGTGCTTGTTATTTTGAAGCGTTGGCTCCTTATATGTAGGTCTTGTGCCTGTATTTTTTACATTTACATGGATCACTTGAAAGTACAAAAAAGTGGTAGATTTCAAATGAATTATTCCTATAGGAAGTTTAGTCTCAGCTATTAGTTTGATAGAAATATGTTGTTACAGTACTCTAGTAATTATTAGAATTGATGGTCAATAGTAGATTGGAACAATGATTGAGGTTTGGTTTAACAGAATTGGCTGTTATATATTCTTTTTTCAGTATCCACTAGACTAGGTGTTGAATCGCAAAAGGCTGGGGATTAAAGTTATTGCCGTTGCCTATCTTAATCATTCAATGTTTAGGCCAAACATTCAACTGCTAAGCTAGTGATGACAGTGATATTTGGTATAACAGATGCATATGACGCCAAATATGAACATATTCACTGGTTTTTCAAGGCCAAACTACTTCTTAAACTTTTGTGGTCTCCACATAGCTGCAAAATATTTCTCTTCCTCTAATGATATCTTTACCTTCTGTTTCTCATCTAAACTCTACACGAAAGACGGAAGGGTGCTGAAGGTTTTCCCCATTTAGTAGCTTATATTAATAGAGATCAACTCTTTGGGAACGCATGGTGATGCATATATCTATTTTTTGGGAACATCTGATCAAGAATGAAAGCAAAGACAACTCCTGCTCCACACCAGAAAACAGAGATTTCGAAAATGAGGGAGGGCTACCTCCCTTTCTTTGACTCCAAGTCCATGGGCCTGTAATGGATCAAACATAAATTAATTTGAAAATATGCATTGAGCTCTGTTGTCTTAGTGGAGAGAAAACTAGGATTCCCTTTTGTAATGATCAAGGATAGAATGACAAAGCTGGTCATTTCTCTGATTGTTCAAGTTGTTTTTCTGTAGACTATTTCCAAGGCCATGAAAGGAAAGAACATTGAGCTTTAAATGATAAGAGTTGCCAGGTATTGGAATGAATGGTCTGATTGACAAATAATAAGAGTTTAGATTGCGATGGAGTTAATAGACCCAATAGCAGCATTAATAGTTGATTTTGACTTACACTGACCTTGGGCAGGTGTGATTTGGTAATCATTGTGAACACACCAATAGAAAGATTGTTAAGTCAAATTTGTGAGTGTAATGGATTGATTTATTCTTGCCGCTACTACAGTTCTAGCTGGCAGAAGGTGTTGAATATGGCATATCAATGGTATCTTGATATTTGAGCGTAATGGATTGTTTTTTTTTTTTGAGTATTTGTGTTCTATCATATCATCATATTGAAAGAGGAGGTATTTTGACGTGGGACTTCAAGGCCATATTGCCGTTTATTTGTTGTGGTACTGATTTTGACTGATCAGTATGATCCTGATATAGTTTAGCAAAAATGAGATCATAAGGAAGAAAGTGATGGGGAGATTAGAAATGAAAGCATTGTTTTGAAGCTCTGAGGTGTACCATGTAAAGAATATATCAGGGATCCATGGAGATCAATTTTATGTTGGATGTGTCAAAAGGGCAAGAGCTGCTAAGAAACCAAAAGATCACATGGTCACGGAGGGTTTACTATAAATGGTTGTAGTTGGCAGATTGAAACAAAAGGCATCATATCAACAGTGAGTACTTTGTTGAAGATTTTCCCATAAGAAAAAGGGGATAAACTTTTACGTTTTCTTGAAAGAGCTTGGATTCAATTCATCTGCAGAAATTTGAGTTATTTGCTGGGGGTTTTGGGCAGAGCTATGTCTGAGAAAAAGGCTTGCAAACACCCTCTAACTAGGAAGAAGGCAAAGTGAATACACGCCCACATGATTTTGCATGCAAGTGGTCAAGAATAAAGCCTCTTGCAGTAATAAATTAGTACTTCAAAACTCCATCTTATTATCCTACAACCTCTGTTCTTTGTCATGTATAAGATCGCAATTTCTTCATAGATTTCAGATCCGTTCTGAAGTGCAGTAGAGGCTTTATGAAGGTCATTAACTTGCTATTAAGAGTCACGAATATGTATTCATACTGATACAACCTCACATATAAACAATTCCTTCATGAATTGGTTTACTCTTATTTGGTTAATGCAGGATGAGGTGATGGTTAAGAGTATTTCCTAGTGAGAGGACAAGTGAAAAAGTTGAAGGGGACTAATTCCATCCCAATGTCTTTGCTTCAACACTGAAGATATAAATTAAATCTAACCACTCCAAGGGGACAGTTGTCGTGGCTACTTTAGTGCCTCTCATCATAGTCGAATGTTTGAGATTCAATAATTGGTGTAGCATATACCACCAGGATTGAGTGATAATTTATTCTTTTGTTTTATTTAAGCTCCATTGATTTAATTAATCAATGGACCACATTTTTGAAGTACTAGAACACGCTGAAATGTTTACAGTTCCATTAGAGTTGTATTCAGCAACTAATTTTAACATCCTCTTTCCTTGAATACTACTGTGGCAAGCTTAAGTAAATTAGTTTCATGCCTGAAATTTCTGCAGATGTCCTGATTGTGATTTCCACCTTTTTTTCAGATCTTCCTCCAGACAAGAGACCACTCGACTGGAATACGAGGATGAAGATTGCAGCAGGAGCAGCCAAGGGACTAGAATATTTGCACGATAAAGCAAATCCTCCTGTGATATACAGGGACTTAAAATCGTCCAACATCCTTCTTGATGAGGGCTTTCATCCTAAGCTATCAGATTTTGGGCTTGCAAAACTGGGGCCTGTTGGTGACAAGACTCATGTGTCCACACGTGTCATGGGAACTTATGGTTACTGTGCGCCAGAATATGCTATGACTGGACAACTCACGCTAAAATCTGATGTCTATAGCTTTGGAGTTGTCTTTCTTGAACTTATAACTGGGCGCAAGGCAATTGATAATACCCGAGCTCCAGGAGAGCATAATCTTGTTGCTTGGGTAAGTACTTACTCCTGTCAACGCTAAGAGTTGTTTAGGTTTCATTTTCTTAGGAAGAATGAATTAAAATAATTGGGTAACTGGTATATGCAGGCACGACCACTGTTCAAGGATCGTAGGAAATTTCCAAAAATGGCTGATCCACTACTGCAAGGCCGTTATCCAATGCGAGGACTGTACCAAGCTCTTGCAGTTGCAGCCATGTGTTTGCAGGAACAAGCTGCTACGAGGCCTCTAATAGGTGATGTTGTGACGGCCCTCACATATTTGGCGTCCCAAACCTATGACCCAAATTTAGCTGCATCTCAGAATAACAGAACTGGTCCATCGACTCCTAGGTTGAACAAGGACGAAGGAAGAAATATGGGAGATGGGCTGGATAGCCCAGATGAAGCTGGACGTAGTGGGTGGAATGGTTCCCCTTCTACTCATCGAAATTCATCTGATTTCAGAAAGAGAGAAACAAGGGAATCGAGTGGTGGTTCAGCGTTGGCGAGGATTGAAACTGGTGGTGGAGCCAGTTCTGGGAGAAAACTTGGTGTGGATGAGCTAGAGCGATATGAATCTCAAAGGGATAGCCCTGTAAATGGAGGGAGAGCAAGGGAAACCCCAAGGAATCGAGATTTAGATAGGGAGCGTGCAGTGGCAGAGGCTAAAGTATGGGGGGAGAATTGGAGAGAGAAGAAGCGGGCAAACGCCATGGGTAGTTTCGATGGTTCGAATGAGTGAAATGCACTAAAACAGCCGACCTTTTACTCGAGTCTTTTAGGGAAGAACAAAGAAAGAGGGAGTGCGAGACGAAGCATACCCAGCCTTTTACTGTCTTGGCTTCTGTGTCCAACCGGGTATATCCAACCTTGACTGTTGTTGCTTGTTTTATAATATCATTCTTCTTGTTGAGTACAGAAACTGAATTGCATCAGTTATATGTGGTAAGTGCGAATTACAGTTGGAAAAAAAAAAAGAAAAAGAAGGAAAAAAAAAAAAAAAAAAGGAAGATGAGGGAGGGTTACACGTGATTTGGCGCATTTACTTGTAAAACCCTATTTAGCATATGGTCTGCAACATGTTCATCTATGTATTTAGGAATTTCAGAAGTTTTATGTTACAGAGAGCTGTGAAGATGTCTAATTTTTGCCCCCTATATATTGTCTGTACGTGGGGAAACTCAGTGGGTTTGGTGTGGGTGTCTAGATCTTGTACTTGCGTACGATGTCTAGATCTTGTACTTGCGTACGATGTCTAGATCTTGTACTTGCGTACGATGTCGTATATGAATTTCTGAGTTATGATTTCGGCGTACGCACTTTTATCTTCTCTCTCCCTATCTCTCTCTCTCTCTCTCTCTCTCTCTCTCTCTCTGGCGTTTGCATGGAATTGAACCGGTGGAAATGGATGCAACAAAACAATGCCGCCGAAACTTGAAGGGTGAACTTACGAAATTGATTATTTATCAGACGTGTGGTTGAAATAAGATCAGTGTCTTCATCCACCCCAGAACAATTGAATCATATTAACAGCATTTCCACCCTACCCCTTTCAGATATAGATTGAACTAACAGCTTCTGCCACCTTTTTCAGTCATCCTAAAATTGGGGAGAGGTATACCACCCGCAGCCACGTTTCATCTCTCTAAAGTCATTTGAATGTTTTCGTTCTTCAGACCTCGGTTTCGCGTACGACCAAATTACGAGGCCAAGAGAAACTGCGGGAAACGACTGGCAGTCCTCCAATCTCTAGTGGCTCTTTGAACTAATGGTACATGAAGCAAGAAGCTGATAAAAAAGGGACTTTCACGCCTTGTTACAATGAAAGCGATTATCAATATCAGTCGAGCTCAAGCTCCCACTCGGCAAGCAACAACATCAACACACGTAAGTAGTCTTCCAACGTAATTGTCGAAAAGCTTCTTATGACATCCAGGAGCTACAATCAACCCATCAAATGACAGTTCCTTGTCAGTCCAAGATAGTAGTTCCAACCAAAGCAGTCTCCCTTCGTTTTAAGAGCAGAATCACCAAATATTTGGTTCCGAATCTTAGCGGAACCAAATAAGCAGATTACGCGGTTTTAGCCACAAATCACGATTACCATGGAAGAAAACGTATCATTACGAATGGTCTTGTGGCAGCAGAGAACTGGGCTCAAGTATCAAGATATATAAAATACCAACACAAAACGGCCCAAACAGTAAAAGAGTACAAGGCTAGCCCTTGGGTACCTGTCTTAAGAAGGCAACACAATATATATTAATATCGCCGCCCCAATAACCACTTGAAATCAGCGTTAAGTGTGCTAAAAATAGCTTCATATACTCATTTATACAAATTCCAAAGCTAATTTCTGATCCAGGACATTACCATGTCCGTAGGTGACGTAGTGAATTATGCTGAACCCTAATCTCAAAAAACATGGGGTTATAACAAAGAAGGGCCACCCTTCCTAATACTTGTAGACCAAAATGAAATTCTGGGCTTATCCCGCAAAAAATATCGTCATTTTAGATGTCAGTATCATTTCCTCCGCTTTCCCTGCACAAAACAATCGTTCACTTAAGTAGGTAACCACCGATTTTTATTTATTTATTTTTTTTGGGGGGGGGCGCGGTGGTAAGGGTTTGGTTTGGGAAGGAAATCATCATCGTATCCTAAGCTAAAAATTTAGGCGGCCAGCAACATACCGAACTCGCATAATCATCCATGGTTAATTGCTTCCGCTTCTTTACGGAAATGGGACTCTCATTCTGCCTAGCCAAAGCACGCTTTGATGGTGTCATGCTCTGAAACACAGATCGCCAAGTCAGTACAAGATGAAATAGATGAAAAACTGCTTGATCACATAAATATTGGATCCAAATAAACATATGCACGAGTAAGATGGGTGTGACAGAAACAAAGTGTGGTGGTATTCACCATCAAATTCGATTGTAAATTGGTATTATTAAAACAATATTCACAACACATCGAATATTCCAAACCGTACCTTGGCGAGTTTCTTCTCTTTCCGGGCTTGTCTCTCCCTCTCGTCATACTCTTGGTTTTCCTTCTCCACCAACCTGATTAGGGTATCACATCTTCTTGCAAGTTCTTGAGTTGTGCGAGACTTTACAAACCAATCAAAACGAAACAATGGTGACGTACGAAATGCTGCTTTCAACTCATCCCAGTTCCCATACCCCAGTTTGTGAACCATGCATATCTACAAATTGTGAAGCAAGATAAAAATTACGTTAGGAATTTGGATATATTGCACATAAACAATACCATACTTGCCATTAGTGAAAGAAACACACCATGAAACGATCACATTCTTCGTTGTACAACTTCCCCTTGTTCTGACCATACTGAATCTTGAGTTCCAGCCATGGATTCTTGTACCTATCCAACTTCTTCCCAATAGCTTTCATGATCTCATCTTTACGAGAAATTCTGGCTTCCCCTCTTTCAATATTCTTTATGATCCTATCATAATCTGCAGGTATCATTTAGACTCAGTATTTAATACAGTGGAACGACTTCTCATTATAGGAAGTTATATGAGAGCCATATCCCACATTTAACAGTTCATATAATATGAACAACTTCTTATCAGTCTGACAAAAGTGGAAAAATAACGAAAATCATTGTCAGGTTCACAAGCAAATAACAACCATAGTCGAATCAAATATGGTAGAAACCAAGAATGTACACCTTAGAATAGCTAAAATTGTAAGCAATGCCAATAAAAGACAAAATGACATTGAATCTGGGAACAACATACTTTACTTTCGAAAAGAATAAATAACAAAGACAAAAGCACAATATTTTACAAATTTCCAACTTCTCTAACTATTTTTCAACCAACAAATGGTACATTAGACACTATTGGCTTTCCTCTGCCCAGGTTCAGGCTTTAGTACTTAGCACACTCAATATTGAAGTTCACAAGGAGAGAATTCCCCTTAAGAGTGATCAGCAATAAACTGAACAAGAGAGTGATAGATGGTCAAAAGGGAGACTTAATAAGACTCAATGATGGAAGGGAACCATGCTCCAATTCCCCATTTAATTCTAGAGCTTCTGGGTTTTGAGCAAGGACAAAGCCAAGGAATACAAAATTGATCCAACATAAAGCCTTGACAAGTACCCTACGAAAGGTATTTGTGATGGCTTCAACACCGGCAAGAAAAAAGAGCATTCAGACAATGACAATGGATATGGAGGTTGCTACAATAGTGGGAGGTCAAATAGGAAAGAGGTGAAAGCAGTGCAATTTGTGGTGGTGGTAGAAGCTGTTATAAGGGAGATGAGATATTGCATACTAGATGAAAATTTCTGCAGAAACTCTTTTTAAAGTGTTGCTCTCCATTTACAAACTACTACTTTAAATCAGACTAGATACGTAGGCACACCAAAAAACAAAAAAGTTATCGTTTCATGTAATTACTAAGCTGTTCCACATACCGTTATTGGTATAGAAATACCAACATAACATTTAATATCATAAAGAATAAATTGGTTTTCAATTTAATTGATTGACTGTGAAATATGTAAAAGCTATCAATCATTATAGATCTAAATAGTATTAATCCATCAAATAAATTAATGCACTTATAGATAGTAATCGTTGATAACATAAGGATGATCACAAGATTTTATAATCAACTGTTAAGTTTTGAAACATATCTAATATTGCTCCAAAAGTTTCAAAACATATTTTATTTTGTGCAAACAAGCTGTTAACTTTTTAGCAAATTGTAAAACATAAATTTCACTCTTAAAAACACGACATACTCTGATGCAACCAGTTATTTTTTATTAGTTGTTTAACTATTGCATGGCATGCTCCCATCTTTAATGTTTAGATAACTAAGATCTATACAAACAGTTGATTGACTGATATACAACCACAAGCATTTTCCAAAATAATTTTGGTGAAAGCAGAAGTATTGCTATCGCCATTAAACCCAACAAAGACCAACTCTAGCAGCCAAACCAACCAAGTGGTTCAGCACTCAAACCAGAAACTAATGCAGTTCACCTTCCTAACTGAAGGTTAAATCCATTCAATCCAATCAACACGTCCTTCCACCAGTTCACACATCATTCACAGAAATAACCAATAGATGACTAAAGACCTGGAGCCACCAACAAAAATAATATGATCAAAGTCAAAGAGGTTGAATCTCAACTGAGATGAGCATAATATTGAAGTGGGGAAAAAAAAAGTTGCAGGAAGCCCAATAACATAAACTTATACTAGCTTCCCACTAGAATCTGCTATCGCTAAAGTGAGAATTCAATAACGCTAAACATTACTCACCATTTAACTCTTTGTATCTTTCCTTAAAGACTTTTGCATATCTTTCAACTTCCTCCTCCGTTTTGCCTTCCATTTCACAAGCAATACTTTTAATGTCATTCCGGCCATACTTCTCACAAGCCCTAATGAATGTATTGAAATCCCTTCTACTCCATGAGGAAAACCCCTGAAATTCACCGATAGTCAAGTTTTGAGAAAGGAATCCAACATATACCTCTTCCGCAACTTATAATACACTTGCCTCTTCCAACAGGCGCTCCTTCTCTTCCAGCTCTTCAGCAGTCAATGGATCTCCCACATCTAAATGTTCAATACTCGATTAGAAAAGGATTAACTAAAAGAATATCAGGAAAGGGATATAACTCAGAGAAAACACTCAAATACCTTCAGGTTCATCCACGTCTATTGTGTCTTTCAACTGATTCTTTTGATGTGTTTGCTGAGAAAATAGAGAGAACATAAATAAGTTATAAAAATAGGTATCAACACTTTCAACCAACTTTGTGTCGAATTGGTTTCAACAACAGCAGGAAACACATTTTTAGGACTCAACTATACCCACCATCAGATAACGAACTTCCTTTTCATACAGCTCACTTAGCCTTTGTGTGTTGAAGAACTGGAAATCATGCCTGTCAGCAGAATAAAATAATATATAAGTAGAGATTCCTATAAGGTGAGAATCAACCTCAGTATCCAACGCAACAAGTTTCAAGAGAAGCTTACAATTGTGGCATTCGAGGAATTCGTGGCTCTCTTGGTTTTGCAGGACCTCCTTGCCGCATTGTTTGCTTAAAATATTCAGATTCAGAGTAACTAGACAGGACATAAAGAAAATCAACTTTGGTGTAATGATGGAAAAATATAAATGCAGCACTGATATTGCAAATGTAAATGTGCTCTTACTTTCGCTTCCGCTCTCTTTTGGGTGGTTCAATCCAATTATCGCTAACAAGTTTCTTGAAGTCGACCTTGTTCTCATCCTTCGGCACAAAAAAGCATTGTATAGCAGTAAGTTACTTCAAAATGCAAATTAACAGCCAATTTTGGTTGGGTAACAAAACATGAAAGAAATGCCTTTACCTTTTCATCATCAAAATCATACAATTCAGCAGCTGCAGAAAAACAAATCAAAATCAGAATTTACACCATAATGACCGTATAAACCAAAGAAAAAAAGAAAACAACTCCGAATGGGTAAGAATCATTGATGCAAAGATACATACTGTCATCCATTTTAAACTTGATTGCATCTTCTGTAAATTTCTTCATCTTAGCATCAAGCTCAGCAGTCGCCTCTTCTCCTTTTGCAATAATTCTGTCAATGTCCTCATCCGTGATCGTACTATCCTTGGAACTGAAAACCATTTCGGCACCAAACCTCACCATCTGAAGTAGTTCATCTTTATTGACAGCTGCATGGGTGAAAAAAGAAGAGACATAAATTATATATGGTTGAGATACTTGTCTAAATAAAACGAAAATCACCAAGAGAGGACACCATAATTTGAAAAATATTTTACAACTGAAACCACTTACTCTTCTGCTCAGCTAGTCGTCCTTGCTGAATCACCAAAGCATCAAGAGCAAGCTTTTTATAAGCCCTCTCAATCACTTTTTCCTCAATAGTATACTGCTCCACAAATCATTTAGAATGAGAAACAAGTGTGCAAAAGTAATAGCTCAGCTCCAAATATGTGAGAAGACATAGTAATCCAGACCTCTGTGCAGAACCGGAAAACCTGAACTTCTTTCTTTTGACCAATCCTGTGAGCACGATCCTGTGCTTGCAAATCAACTTGTGGATTCCTAAGAAGGCCCCAAGGATCACCAAAACCACCAAAGTTAAAGAAGAGAAACACAAATAACAGCAGCTCCAACAAAGAAAATAAAAAGATGTTCACCAGTCACTGTCATAAAGGATGACAACATCAGCAGTAGCAAGATTAATGCCAAGGCCTCCAGCTCTCGTTGATAATAAGAAAACGAATTTCTCACTCCCTGGCTTATTAAAAGAATCAATGGAAGCATCACGATCTTCTCCACCAGTATTCCCATCAATCCGACAATAAAGGTATCCACGAAACATCAAATAATCTTCAAGAATGTCCAGCAGCCTTGTCATCTTAACAATAGAAACATGTACTGATCTCAGAATGAGATGCCAAAAATAAAAAATAAAAGATGGCATCATAACATTCGTATAGCAAGTAAACACTACCATTCAGGAATCTGCTGCAACAAAAACCATAAATATCTATTACTAGTTTTAATGTCAAAACCAACCTGTGAGAATATCAGGACCCTAGAATCACGTTCTTTTAGTTTTGGAAGCAATTTATCCAGCAAAACCATTTTACCTGTAAGTGAAAATTGATGGTCGATTAGGCTTAATCACACCAATTTGTAGCCACTGATAAAGTCAACTCATGAGACTCTAGAGCATACCAGCATTAGTAATGAGATGCTCTCCCGTAGTGTAAGGAGGGCCAGGTTCAGCACCTTGAAAAAGATAAGGATGATTACAGCATTTACGCAGCTGCATTGCTATATTAAGAAGACGCTTGCGTTCTCCACCAGCATTAACAACTTCAAGATCTTTCTGCAGTAAAGCCCTGTAATAGTGCTTCTGCATCTGTGACATGCCCACTTTAAGAATTGTTTCCTTCTTTGGAGGCAACCCTTTTTCAACATCTGACTTCAACCTTCTAAGGAGAAAAGGACGGAGGACCTAAAATTTGCAGTCAAAAAAGAACCATTTTATCAGCTTAAAAGATAACTCCCCAAGAGAAAAATGGTACAACACAAAAAAACTATTGCTCCCCTCAGAAGGTTCTTCAGCCTACCTTATGAAGTTGTTGAACAACTTCCTGCTGATCATTTTCACCAGAAATTTGAAACCACTCATCAAAAGTTTCAGCGGAACTAAATATCTCCGGCAGAAGAAAATTTAGAAGGGACCAAAGTTCATGGAGATTATTCTGCATAATGGCAAAATGACATCACATTTGAATCAAAAGAAGTAGCGACCTGTTAGGAAACAAAATATAGTCCCAGCATGTATTGAAAGCAACTAATTGCATGAAATATGCATCACCAACAACATAACCTGCTTATTTTCAATAGCAACCAGTAAGTTGTTGGACATGGATCCACATTTTCTATAACAACCAATAACATGGCACAAAGAGAAGTAACCACAC
The DNA here is from genome assembly GCA_028551475.1 of Casuarina equisetifolia. Taxonomy (NCBI): domain Eukaryota; kingdom Viridiplantae; phylum Streptophyta; class Magnoliopsida; order Fagales; family Casuarinaceae; genus Casuarina; species Casuarina equisetifolia. The sequence goes on from CM052362.1 coordinate 17,504,435, forward strand.
CAATAAAAATTGCAATCTTTACCTGGAGAGGTGTGCCAGTGATGAGAAGTCGATAATTTGTATTGTAAAGCCTCATTGTTTTTGAGAGGAGGGAGTTCTCATTCTTAATTCGATGTGCTTCATCAATGATAATATAGCGCCAGCTAAAGCGACGTAAGGAGGTCTTTTCTTTAATTGCCATTTCAAAACTTGTGACACAGACATCAAACTTGCCAGCAACCAATAGATTGTCTCGTATATGCCTCTAGACAAATAAGAAAAATGATAAATTGTTAGGAAAATATACAATCTGCTAACTGAAGTTTACTCACTGTAATTCAGAAATCACTCACTCTTTCATCGGGATTTCCAAGAAACTTTACAGCACGCAAAGTTGGGCAGAATCGTCGGATTTCATTCATCCAGTTGCCAAGTGTAGATTTTGGGGCAACTACCATATGAGGGCCAGTTATTCCTCTGAACTCATGCAAATAGCCCAATAAGGAGATAGTTTGCAATGTTTTACCAAGGCCCTGTTTAAAAACCAACAAGTTATCACCATATCATATCAAAACTAGGCAATACAGCAACTTGCACATGAAAAGATAATAATAGAATTAACATTTTGGCAAAACACATCTTCCAAGAACAAGAATCAAAGCATATTATCCAATAACACAGTCAACTGAGTTTCCATCAATTCGGAATGCATACCATTTCATCTGCAAGGATTCCATTTATTCCATTCTCATATAGACGGATAAGCCAGTTTAATCCCGCAAGTTGGTAGTCCCTCATCTTTCCCTGAATACCTGAAGGGAGAAACCCCACAATATAGGTACAAAATAATCAGCATTCCAAATTCAAAATTGTTGGGTACACAAAAATTATACCATAAACAGGAAATATCATTTTGAATGGAAAAAGAAAACAAAAGAAAATCTCAAACTAAGACATTGTTGATATAGCCACTGAGAATTTGGACGCCAGTCATAGGGGGAGTGCAGAAATGGGAAGAAAATCATACAACCTTTTAGCAAAAAAAAACAAACTTGTCACCTTGTACTCAGGGACCAAATTTTCTCGAGAAAAGAAAAAGGCAAAATAAGTAATATATGACTAGGTAGTCAGATTTCCAGCCACCAAGATCTACAAGTGGTCTAGATATATTATTCATTCAACTAAAGGAATTGGACAAGAACAAAAGAAACAAGAAATCAAAATCTCAAAATTTAACGAAGATAGGAAAAGTGAAAGAAGAAATTGCATAAGAAGCAGCGAAATCACAAGTCTAACAATATTCTCCAAAAATGGTTAAAACCAAATGAAACGAACTGTAACAACATTTCCCAAAATATGCACAAAAACTTAAGAAATAACACAGGGAACACTCACAACAGTTCAAGACAATCCTAAAAATAACCATTGAGACATACAGATAACAGGAAAAGACAACATACAAGAGGGTTGGGTAACAAGCCGGGTGTTTCCAGTCCCAGACAAACCATCCTCTTCCTCCTTAAGACATTCTTCATCTTCTTCCTCTTCAGTTATTTTTGATGCATGGCGACCCCTTCATGACAAAGTGAAAAAAGGCGACCACTTCAGGAAAGGTTAATTTTAATGAATAACAAGACCAACACCTATAACAAAATTAAATGCCTCAACCTAGAATTTTGAATGCACATAACATACTAGGAATTAAAACAGAAAAATGTATCAAGTGCAGACCAGTCTGAACTCCTTACGTGAATCATTGCTCAAAAATCAAGAACATTACATTTATCTTGATGACAAAGCAATCCTATGTTGACAGCAACGTTTCTCCTCCATTTTGCAAGAGCTACTCCTTAATTTTCAATTACATACTTTGAGCGAAAGAAGACAACAGCATAGAGACAACAAATTATTGGTATTAAAGCCCTCCTAATGTAATTCAAAGATATATAACACTTTTTCATGAAAGATAAATGTCCCACCAAAAAACAAATAGTCAAACTTACAATAAGTACCAGAATTAGATGCTTATATCTTCGCTTGGTGCAGCTTAGAAATTTCTAACATGTAAAAAATCAAAGTTCAATTTATTAACTACAAGGCTTTATAGGCAGCAAGAAGGGCTAAAACTATGCCAAACATGAGAAGACTTGTGTGGCAAACAGAACTATTCTTTAGTAGGAGCAGATTGCAGCACAAAATTAGAACCAGAGAAGTGATAGACAAGATTGGAAATATTGGAACCAAGCAATTTTCGTGATGCTTTGGGAAGTGAAAAATACCTTCCCTTTGCCCTCTTCAAAGATGCAGAATGATCGCCTTTGGCAAAGTGCGCAAACAGCTCAGTTTGCTGCAGGAGGTACTTCAAACGCCCCTTTCCCCTATTGTTCTGCAGTTAAAATGAAATCAATAAACCAACCCACCAAATTCAATGTGCTAGCAAACACAGCAATCCAAATCCTCAAAAACATGCACGCACCATATCAGCATCAATTGCAGCGTTTTGAGCATCTAATATTTCCTGAATCTTTTGTCTCTTTACTTTCTGCATTTCTTTAAGTCGGGCCTTTTCGCGCTTGCTCATTTCAGCATTGGATTCATCATTTCCATCCTGCATATAGTGCCAAAAATAGATGAGAGAATATAAAGCTTTAGATGTGGAATGTTACATAACATTGAAAAGGTGTGGTTGAGGATAAATAACGAAGCTAAATTTGGCACTGCGACTTATCAACCATAATGAACTAGTGAATAGTGATTCAAACTAAGCATCAAACAACAAGATAGCCAGGAGAATAAGTAATCATTTAGGGGCAACGCGACAACATCTCAGCTCCTGTTAGCCTCCTAATTAAATTCTACTTAGTTAAAGTACTCAAAATACCGAAAGCAAAACACACAATAAGCTAAACCCTAATTCAATTTGGCTCCCTCGTTTTCGAAACCAAACAGAGGCATACTTAAACCAAGCCCTAGACCAGCCAAAACCCAATTGCAGAAAAATCTACGCAAAACCCTAGCGAACGGGGTCAACCCGACCAGCAGATCCAACAAAGGAAAGCAACAAAGTGGACGCGAGTCCTCAAGGAAATGACAGTAAACTTACCTCGTCCTCCTCGTCGGCCTCTGCCGGAGCGCCGTCAGAGGAGGAGGGCGAGTTCTCGCCATCTTCTTCGGAAGCGGCGGAGCGAGCCACAGCCTCAAGCTCCTCCTCGTCCTCCTCCTCGTTCATCTGCTCATTGACCGGCTCCTCCTCCGAAGAATCGGAGCCGTTTGATAGGTCGTCATCGGACGACGCCTGTTGCTTCGATGGCTTCGCCATGGTTCGGTTTCTCTCGGATCGAGGGTTCGCGTGCGTCGATCTGATCGTGCGAGTAAACAGGTAAAGACCGACTTCTAATTCCGAAGCCCACTCCAAAAGAGAAAAACAGGCCGAATGCGAGTTTAGGGATATTTATAGTCGCTTGCTCGGTAAAGGGAGTTGTGCGGTGCGACAGCGTTGCGGGGGCTGCGAATGAATTTGGGGCTTTTTCCCGCCAAACGTTAGGAAAATGTGATTTCCCGCCCACGTGGCTCGGGAGTTATGACCATGGGCTAGGACCGTAGCCTGCACCTCCAGAGCATGGTCGAGGGGCTTTGGCTCGCTTTGTTTTCCCCTCTGCTCGGACCGTGTTTAGATATCTGGTTACACTTTAACTTTTATGTTCACAGATTTGCCTGTGTAATTTTTATATCCAACATATAAGGAATTACGTATAAAAGCCACAGATAGCCTGGAATAGTACGATATAATTTGTGTAATGTAAGTCAAATGTTTCAATTTCAATATGGATAATATTTATTTAGATCAGCCCAAGTCCAGAACATCCTATTGTCTCCAAATTGGGCGGGCTTGGATCATAGAGGCCCATAACCTTTTAAACTGACTCCATCAAGGCAAAAGAAAAAGGTTCTAGAAAGGAAAGGGAAGCATGGTGCGCGGTAAACGGGCACGTGCAGCTCTCATGTACCAACACGCCACAAGTACATCAGCTTGACCGTCATACCCCAGAAAAGGCCGCTGAGTTGCCTTGCCCACACGCAATTAAAAACAAGAACGAGGATAAATAACCCAGAATATTCGGGGCAATCTCGAACAAGTCGCATTAGAGGCCAGCACGGTTCTTTCTCTCTCCTAGATTGCATTTTCTCGGATTCTTCGATCTGACCTTTGATCTTCGTACGCCGAATTGAACCGTTGGTCACAATCCGCCGCAGTTGTACGGAAGATATCCGATCTTCGCCGGACTCCGATTCAGCTGAGAGCAGGGCCTCGTATGTCCGTTTTGCTTGTCCGTGTTTTTGCGTATTTACGGTCAATTAGAAATATAGACTTAAATTTGCAGCTAATTTGTTGATTTCGGAGTCGTTGCTGAGGACCCATGAGGGAGAATGATATTCCATTAATTCTAGCTGAATAATTTTATTTTTTTTTTTTGTTGTAATACTGATTTTTTTTGGTTCTGTTCTTTCAACAGAATAATGGGAAAAAGCAGGTGGTTGATAGGGGCAATCTTTACATGTCTGCTTGCGTTTTCTAGTGGCAGAGGTAACAGTGGAACCATAAATCAACGTTCTTCTAATTAATCTCGGTTTTCCAGTCTGTGATGATGTTTATGTGGTTGTTTTGTCTCATTTAAATGCTTTCCGAGAAAGTCATCCATGCCTGTGGAAGTGTTAATCTATAGCCTAGGGGCTTCTTGGTTTTATGGGCATAGTATTTAATTTCTTATGGGCATATGCCATAGTATTTAACAATATATAGATATATTGTCATCATTTGATTCGTATGATGAGGATTGATGTAAAAGTGTGGTCTTCATTTAGCTTGCAATTCACTCTGTTAGAGGTTTCATTGCTTATTTACTTGCGCGCCTGTGTTTCTTGAGCGAGATTCATTTATATTGCTGTATCCTGTAATACATTTTAATGAGGTTCTGTTTTCTTGCAGAACTTAAGGTTATGGACAAGGTGGATCATAGCTCTGTTTACAATCGTACCTTGACCACCGTAGCTGTGGCATATGCGTCTGCAGTAAGTTCTGGGGAACATACCTCTAAAATCATTAGCAGTGAATTGGATTACCAAAGTCACATCACAAACAAGTTTTGGTCCCACCATCTTGCCGTCTTAATCAGTCCTATTTGCTCATTTTAGCTGATGTGCTCTAATCTTGAATTGAGTATATAACTACATTTTGGTGTGTGTTCAAGACTATCTAGTTGAACTGGAGTTTGCATGAAATAGTATAGAAGTTTTGAGCTCACTTAAATCGGCTTTGATAGCCTATCTACCCTTTGCCTTCCTGATGCTGCAATGCAATGCTTCCAATGTGGCATTTCTTATTAACCCATGTTCCTGGTTGATCTTGGGTCCAAATGGAGTGACTAAACATTTAATTAGGTATTTTACTGAAACGATTGGTCTAGGTCAATGCTTCCAATGTTACGATTGTTTCTTAAATGAATTCAATCCCATGCTGCCCCATATTGCAATCTTCAGGATTTTTTGTCATATAACACTGTCAAGAGACTCTCTAACATCAAATTGGTGTCTCACTGAGCTCTTTCTCTTGCAGGTGTACATGACAGATTTAACAGAGTTATTTACTTGGACGTGCCCAAGATGTGATGGTTTGACTAAGGTACTCAGTTTGGTATATCAAAGTCATAGCAAGACTAAGCTTTGAGTTCTCTACATGCTAGGGGAACGTATTTTGCCTCTTTTTCTACTAAAATAGTTGAGATGCCACCTTTTTAATGGAAACAGGGATTTGAAATTATAGAGTTGGTTGTTGACATCCAGCACTGCTTACAGGTGCCTTCTCACAACATGCTGGCATTAAATCATACCTCATTCTTCTCAGTCTGATTCTGCTATGAACTCACTCAAACTTTTCTTTTTCTTTGCCTAATGACTATCTACTATAGGGCTTTGTTGGAGTGGCAAAAGATCTTAACTCTATTGTGATCGCATTTCGAGGAACTCAGGAACACAGGTAGATCTTCTGATAGTTCCACTACTCATAAGTTCTGCACAATAATGTTTTTAGTCCTTACCATTTAATGAAGAACAATAGGGGCTGTCCATGAGTCCATATGGATGGAAGGGAAGCCATTCTGATGGGATTGATGAAAACAAGGATCTTGTTTTCTCGTAAAGATTTTTTCCTAAAATGTGATCAGTATTTTGGGGCGTTTAGCCATGCTTGGAAAATTTAGTCCACTGAAAAACAGTTTCTGTTAATTCCTTTCTGTAAAATGATTCACCCATCTCCAAGATGCACATTTTCTGTCTATAACTTTTCTCTTCAAGCCTGTTGTCTTTGGAGCTCCTAGCCCATGGTACATCTTGGAAATTATCCCCACCCACAGTTGCCAACTCCTGCCAGAACCAGCCCCATCTAGAATATGAATGGTAATGGTTTAATATGTGCTATCCAAATTAAGCAGAGTAAAAATACAAAAACATCAGGTCTTAGAAGAGTCTGAAAATCAGTAGTCTTTTAGAAAAATGTTTTGAGGTTAAAATAATTTACATAAAAAAAATGGAGCTAAAGATAAAAAAGTTATTTGATTAGATAGAATACTCCTACATTTGAGGGGTACAAGCATGAGGTCAGAAAAGCATATGGTTGAACTGCTTTATTTTGCATGTATGTATTCAACTTTTCATACTCTTTTTTTTTTTTTTCTTTTTAAGATATTTACGACTGTATGCATTGCTTGGATTTAAGGAAAGTGGATTGATTTTAGAAGAGTTAATATGAAGCCTACGAACTTGCCTTACTGGCTTTTTACCTCACAAAGAAGCCCGCGGACTGCTATATTTACCTTCAAAAGTGCATGTTTATGTTTGATAATATGAAGGTAATGGCAGATGCAAACACTGGTACTCTAGTGAAGGCTAAAATAACGCTGATGGATGAGGACTATAATGACAACAAATTGTAACCTAGTTGAATTCTACGATAGCATCTACATAGTACTTCTTAATTCTTTTTCATTTGTTCTAGCAGAATGCCACATGATTCCTTGAAAATAGCGCCATCCCATTTGCTTCACAGACAAACATATGTTTGTCTAAAACCTAAGGCTATGATCTATTTGAAAGAGTGTTCCTTTCTCAACTTTCAAACTATCTACTGGGTGAGCCACTTGGATGGTCCACAAGGTTATTTCTATACTAAGCAATCAGTGAATGTCCAGAATTTAATTATTCTTGTTGTAGTTTTTTTCTTTCACTTTTAGATGATGTTCTATAGTTTATAAATTTACTGGAAAATAATTGATGCATCATGCAGAAGTAACAAATTATTAGATCAAAATCTATTCAGCTTTCAGTATTAAATGTGATTTGCCTAAAGGCCACTGGAATTGACTGCTGATTAACCGTTGAGCCTCTTGTGTAGCATAATGAATTGGATTGAAGACTTATACTGGAAACAGCTTGATCTAAATTACCCTGGCATGGCTGACGCAATGGTAAGTATTGCAGAAACATGTTTCAAATTTCTTGCAGAGCAAAAGAGTACCAATCCTCGCTAATGTTTTCATTCTTTGCAGGTGCACCATGGGTTTTATTTTGCTTACCACAATACAACTATACGCCCATCAGTTTTAAGAGCTGTTAAGAGGGCAAAGAAGATTTATGGAAACCTTTCAATCATTGTAACGGGGCATTCAATGGGAGGGGCAATGGCCGCCTTTTGTGGAATTGATCTAAAGGTAATTGCAAATAGTACTATTTTTTTCCCTTCATTTTTCACTTTCATTTTTGTTTTATTTATGAATTACACTCCGGGCCCCATGTCTGTTGTTTTTTCCTATCTCCATTTCTGGGAGAGGTTTTCCTAAAATGCTTGATGAGTTTGAACTAGATGCTACTCCTTAGGGTCAGTCACTTCTGTGGCTTGGGTCATATGTACTGGTTGTCACGTGTTCCTTGACGGTACTCTGTGGACTTGGTAACTGACCTGACATTTTGACTTTGTGCATGTTCGCCACCTATTTGCACATGTTATGCCATCTGGTTCAATTTAGCGTTAAGTTCTATCTACTTGTATTTCTACTACTGATTTGTGGCAGTTGTAATGAAGCTCTTTTGGAATGGTTCCTTTATTCCGTATGTGAAGTTCTTGGTCCTTAATTTTCCTGTTCAGCAGTAGTTTGACTTATATGCAGGTCCACAAGAAGTGGACTACAAATGAAAATACCTATATTAATCATTCGCATTGGTTAAAACTGTATTCGTTTTAGTATTGTCTAAGATACTCAGGAGACCCGTTATGTAATAAAATTCTGAGTTTATTTCTTGATTTCTTTCCTCTGCTTGCTGACCGGTTCCTTTTTCACTTACTGCTGCATTTCTCTGCCGGTTTAGTAGATGTTGGGTCTTATGGGCATTTTCATCTAGGACCACATTTAACAAAGGTATATCTGTTCATGCTCAGGTTAATCGAGAGGCCCAGAATGTTAAAGTCATAACATTTGGACAACCTCGTATTGGCAATGCTGTTTTTGCAACTTACTATCGCAAACTTGTGCCTGATACAACTAGGGTCACAAATGAGCATGATATAGTGCCTCATTTGCCGCCATACTATTCTTATTTTCCTCAGAAGACGTACCACCACATCCCAAGAGAGGTATGCTTTTCACTGATTGAAATGATGATTACTTGTTGCCTTACTTCCTTTTTATTGTACGTCATTTGTTTCAAACCTATTTCTTCACTCTAGGTGTGGCTACATAACATTGGAATTGGGAGTCTTGTTTATAAGATTGAGGAGGTCTGTGATGGAACCGGTGAAGACCCAACCTGTAGCAGGTAAGCATCTCATATGGTTGTATTATGAATTTCTTGAAAGTCAAAAAGGGGCACTACCGTTGTCAAGCTGCTGCAATATCTTTTGCTATTTCGTGCAGGTCGGTGACCGGGAACAGCATTTCAGACCACCTAGTGTATTATGGCGTTGAGTTAATGTCTGGCTCACCGGGAACATGCAGAATTGTGATGGATCCTCGGTTGAGGGAGTATGCCACAGTTGATCGCAGGGGAAACCTTAAGCTATCTAGGGATCCTGCAACTACGGTTATGAAATTGAATACAGTGTCGAATATTGGGGACAAACCAGTTAACAACTTTATTTGATTGAGCACTAGCCGTTGTGCAGGATAGTTGGAAGAGGTCGGCTGCTTATTAACACCCTACCCAATGTATCTTGACTTGCTTGTTTAGAGCCTTTCCCGAAAGGTACTACGGCTGAAACGGGCTGGGTTTGGAAGCGAGTTCATGTATATATATATGAATTGTGTACATCATCACTCCCTGTTAATATGATCAATATTGTTTTCGTTACAGAGGTACTTCTAAGTCCCGAATTTCATGATTAGACGGGCATGCTGGATTAGGTAAGTATATGTTGATACAATTCCGAGAGCATCACGGGTAGCTTAACTGAATCTATACGTAAAATGTTAAGCCAATTTGAAGCTGGCTCTGAATCAAAATGGGTAAAAGCAAAACGTCGTTGTCAAAAAAGTAGTTAAATCATGTGGTTTGGCTTTATTTCTGGATGGGATTGCTGTGGCTGCAGTGATGTGGACAAGAGCCTGGCAGCTTTGCCACACTGTTGTGACAGCGACAAAGGAGATCGAGAGGCATGTGAAAGAGATAAGGAGAGCAAGACGCCTGAATACCCATGCTTTCGAGACATTATCTTCTAGATGTGGAACCCTTTTCTTTCTCAGGCATTATTCTAAAGCTGAGATAAATTGTTTAAAATATTATCCAAAGAACGTGGGCGAGCCGCTTGTGGTGAGTTGGAAGATGATGCTGCTTCATCTGTCGTTAACCGAGATAACGGAAAGAAACGAACTAGGACGGTTTGTCACGAGATGTTTTACCTAAGCTTGTAGCTTCTGCACATCGAGATCAGGCATTGCACAAGCTGCCATTCACGTAAGCTTGAATGTTCTTTTATACCTTTCAGTTCGATCTTTGTATCCGCGCGAAAAAAGTAGTTTTAGCGGTTATCCTCTCTCGTTAGATCATCCACTACCTCACCGGAGCTCTTATCGTCCGATTTTCCCTTTTTCTTTTTTTTTTAAACGACAAATTTTGACAGGTACTAAACAAAAGGAACAGTGGTGGTTTAAAGTATATACAGCGTCTTAGGTTGTTAAGGCTCTGGATGACGAAAGAAGAAAATCGACCATTAGCACAAACAAAGACATCATTCGGCGGTGGCCATTACATAAAAGTGCTGAACCTAGAAACTGTATGACAGGGCGATAGAGAAGCTTCATGTGCGCAGACGGACTCTTTTCTTTACTTTGTGTTCTCATTCTTCGTAGGAGTATCAGCCTTCTTTTCCTGCATAGACAAACCCTTGTTAATCTCCTAAAAACTTTTGTTTTCCCAAACAAAAATCGACGTGAAATTGGTTCCGACAGTCATAAACACCTCGGCGTTTGGCTTCTTCTCTTCTGAAGTAGGGATCGAGACTTTTGCCGCGTCTGTTGTCACCGGTTTTGCTTCCCTAACTTGAGTTTTTTCCTCCACGTTTACGACCTTACCTATATAACGAAGTAAATACATTGAAACAACAACTTATGGAATTAAAGTGTCAAAACCATTGACTGAAAAGGGCGTCTGAAAGTTAAGTTGCGATTAGAAACCATTTTCCTTGGCGGGTTTTGTTTCTTCAACCAATCCTTTGTTCTCCACAGCATTATCAGCTTGCACGTTTTCATTCAACGCGTCTTCCTTCCCGGCTGCATGGCGGGGACTGTAGTATTCAGACTCTGCCGACCTCCTTCCGGAGACAACCCCATCGGTTCCTTCCTCGTTTTTCCTTGGTGTGAAATAATCGTTTGGCGAGTCATGGGTTGTCGCCTCTTGCCTTTCAACTTCACCACCTTCTTGCCCTTTATCTACTTGTTTCTCACCATCTGCTTCCTTCACTGCCTTATTTTTATCTCTGTCCTTGGCATCACCACCGGCAGCTTGACCAGCAAGGTCCTTCTTGCCATCGCCCTGGACCGGCTGTTGCGGAAGCGATGAGTTTGTGGTGTTATCTCTGGTGTTTGTTTCAGGGACGGTTTCTATGTCTTTGCTGTTCTTGGTGTTGGCGTTGCCGTTGCCGTTGGAGTTGGATTTCTTGGGCCGGAGGACCGTATTTCCGGTGGCAACATCGTGTTTTGATTCCCCACAACCCATTCTTTTGTGTAAATTATGAAATAGTTCGTGACCGAGAGGAGGACAGAGATATAATGTATATCTCTTCCTCCATTGTAGGAAGACAGATGGGGAAAGAAAACTCAGTTTTTCTGTATTTGGTATTTCTTTGTGGATTGGTGCATCGACTTCCATGGGCATAATTTGGCCAGGAAACGAGATTTGCGTCGATCAGTTCTGAGGGTGGAGGTGAGGCTGCTGGCAGCTCAGTATCCATAACGACAGATGTATTTTTAGGCAAGTTTGGAAGGATTGGTGCTGGCGACGATAATCTGTTGATGAATGCTTCTAGTTGAAACATTTTTCTCTTGCTTCTATATCGAACTCTGTACATCTTTGACAACAGATTGAGTTTATGACTAAAAATGGGAAGCCTGTGAACCGAATGGGTGAGGATCACTGACAAATAGGTTAAGCAGATTTCCTAAATTACGTAATTAATATATATTAACCTCATTTCAATCAACTCATTTATCTGTTAGCGCCGAAAGCACCTTCAAAAGATAGTAAATACTTTGCCTAATGTTAGAAAAGTATTTTGAAAAAAATCAAAAGTACAAACAAAATAACAATTAATACTGCACAAGAATATGAGTAAGTGGGTGAGTGTCTGTGTTAAGAAAACAAAAAAAAGAATTAATACTTACTTTAATATTATTCTGACTTAAACCCGTTCTTGTTTTCAAAGTTTTTCATTTTTTTTATTATCAGCAGCATTGCCTTCTGAAACAAGCAATTCCTGCCATTGACTACTCTTAGCGGCTATAAAGTGACAAGATATTATTATAACGGAAATGTGTACTTTAAGGTTATTGCACGGGCCCCAAAGACCTTTTATGGAAATAAAAGTACTTCGCTGCTTTACTTGGGACTTGGGATTGCAAAACAAACGGATTCTCTTCGAGAACGTGCGGATCTGTGATGCCACGCCGAGATCAATTGGCCGTCCAACTCTACCCAATGGGAGGAAGAAGAAAGAGTAGACGCATATGAGAGATGGGCATGACGATGCTTTGTTTCTGATTGCCAAAGTTAATCTTCGTTACTGTTTACTATTTTTGCAGATTATCTATCTACTAGTCTCACTTACGCCACAATTTCGTGATCACGTATGAGTGAAAAGCTGCTGGGCCCGGGGGCATGGATGTTGTTTATAGGAGTCCATTCCCCCTCCATAGAAAGTAGGGAAATAGGGAATTATTGCACCCCGCAACTGTTCGTCAAAATGCCCACAAGACTCACAAAATGTTTGGTCAAGTTTGCTGCTCTGCCCTCTTTGTACGATTCCCAAATCGCTGACTTTACGGCGCCTTGTCCCTTCCATCACAAGTCACTCACGTCCCATCCCAACGTCCCACCTTATCTTCTCTCCAAGTGGGCAGGCAATGTCATATGCTTACTCACTCCTGGGGTTCTGATACTCACTGGTTATATAAATAGGAAATTAATTTTCTCATATCGGTTCCCAATGGAGTAAATTTAGTGTAGGTCTATAATTAAAGGTTTTTATGACTTTGGTCAAAGATGTGCGTCCGTTGTGTCGTGTGAGCGTAGGCTTTAGCCGCTTTATATTTGATAAGGCTTTAGCGTTTATACCAATTGGTTTTAGTATGGGTCTTTACGTGGTATCAGAGTCATATAAGAGTCATGAATTTTTTCCACATTAGGTCCTAGTCTTTATATTGTAATACATGTATTAACATGCATGTAAGAAAAAAATTTAAACATGCGTATCTTACATTGATTATCATGTCTTATATTTTATATTTGGTGAAACTTCTCTACTCATTACTATTTGGTTTTGAGATAGATTTTTATATAATATTAGAGTATGATGAATTTTTCTATGTTACTATTAACTTGTATTGTGAAATAGTGTTACATGTGTTACGTAAGTATAAGTCTCACGCTTTATATTTGTTAGAATGTATCCTTGGAGGTTGGAGGGTTCACATTGCATTGGATTTTTCTCTCTTTTTGAAATTTTTATGACGTGGCTGCTGAACCATGATTGATCGTAGACAAATTATTTTTCATTTAGAGAACCTTTTTTATGCTTCATAAAAGATTTCATATAAGATCTGAACCCCTTTTTTTTTTTTTTTGTGGCGGGTGACATTCGTTGTATCTCTACATAAAGAGTAAACTTATTTTATGTAGATAAGATCAAGGGCGAGATAAGATCGAATGCGAGGAGTATAAGGCAGTATTTCGTTGCTACACAAAAATGGCACGCCCTTCTTCTTTTCGGGGTGGGTGACAAACCGCAAGAGGGAATAAATTTCTTAAATTAAGAAATATACCTCTCTCTTTGTCGCCGGCGCCCTTTTTTCTCCTTCCTGAGGTTTCTCTAGAAATCTCCCCCAGTACCCATGGAAGGCGCAGGGAATGAACGCCTTGATTTCGGGAAGATGGGTTATGGGTATGTTGCTCTTTATTCCTCCCTCAACTTGATTGTCATTGGCATGGTTTTGTTCTAAGAGTTTATGCCGTTCATGTAGGTTTGACATTTTTTTCATTGGTTTTTGTTAGGTGCAAGCATTATAGAAGGAGATGCAAGATTCGAGTCCCCTGCTGCAATGAGATCTACGCATGTCGCCACTGTCATAACGAGGCCACGGTGTAGCATTTACTATATACGCATAATTCTGGCACTTTCTTTTTGTTTCAGCGTATTGTTGGCTTCTGTGCCCTTTCTTGATCCGAGTCTTTGTTAACCTTTATGTATATGATCTACCAGAGCACGAGGACCAGCCCCTTTGATCGGCATGAACTTGTTCGATTTGACGTTAAACAAGTATACGACCTCCTGCTTCGTCTGTTTGTCTGCTAGTTTTTTTCTTCCTTTTTCTTATGATTTTTTGAATTGTATACGTCGTTGTGGTCACATGTAACGTTCTTGCAGGTAGTTTGTTCAGTATGTGACACAGAGCAGCCGGTATGTGTGTTTCTTTGTAATTTTATTTGAAGTTTCTCTGATTTTGTTTGTTTGCAATACCTTAATTCGTTTCAGTCATATATTTCTTCCCTTCTAGGTTGCTCAAGTATGTACAAACTGCGGCGTCAATATGGGGGAGTATTTCTGCGATGTTTGCAAATTCTTTGATGACGATGTAATCACATTATATTCACGGTTTTATTGTCTCTGATTGCAAAGTTTTGCCTTCAACTCAAAATAGATTTGGCTCTCTTTGTTTAGTATCACTTGCGTTCATTTTATTGATGCTAGCTGTCCTTTTAACTAATTTCAGACCGAGAAAAGGCAGTTCCATTGCCCAGACTGTGGGATCTGCAGGTTGGTGGTCAAAAGTATGATTAGTGTGGCTTTGGTTTTTTTATCTGATGTTTCAACAATGGATTGATGATATTAAATAACGTTCTTCGCTTCATTTTGTTATTTCTGACAGAGTTGGTGGCCGTGAGAGCTTCTTCCATTGCAAGAAGTGTGGTATGCACTTTCTCCTCCTGTAACTATAAACTTGCCGTTTTGATTGGATATGTTTGTGTTAGTAGTAATTAGTTGTACAAAGTAGCACACGACTTTTTCTTCTTTCATTTTTGTTTGCTTTTGAACTTCTTTTTAGTTAAACTGTGGTTACCATTTTCGTTTGTTTGTTATTTTTTGCTTGCCCATTCTTGTTTGATTATTTATCATTTTGACAAAAATTTCCTTTGAATGTTAATAATATTTGTTTAGTTTCCTAGGTTGATAGTATTGCTGAGTGCATTATGGTACATATTTTTTACTTTTTTTTTTTCATATCCAGTTTCCAATTCTTTGCTTGATTGCAACTTAGAGTAACATAATAAAACATCGAGGGTAGTGGTTCTTCAATTGTTCTGCTATAGGTAAACAGGATGTTGTTTTGCTATTTGGCATCTTATCGTTTGGCTGGTATTGCTTGAACGAAACGTGGTTTTCCTCATTACCCCCCTATAGAAAGATTCTTCCATTCATATCCTGTCAAAGAGGCTGTGCTTGCTTGGGATGGATCATGACAGTCATAAATCTTCCATGTTGTGTTTTTCTCAGATTCCAAAACGCAGTGCTTGTTCAGTTCTCTCCAGATGATTAAGTTTGGCTAGATGTGTCCTTTCGCCAGGAGATTTATTATTTCTCGAGTTTATTGATGCAAGTTTATTTCTGTGTTCTCATTTTTTCTTTTGAGGTATATAGGGTATTTTCTTTGCCATTAATGTTTGCAAGAATACAGGGTCTTGCTATTCAGTCAGCCTACGCGATAACCATTCATGTGTGGAGGACTCCATGCGGCACCATTGCCCAATATGTTATGAGGTGTGCTTTGTGAGTGCTTGATCGGTCTGTTTAAGTAGAATTTCTGTCATGTTCTTACGTGTTACAATGTTTTTGCAGTATCTTTTTGACTCACTTAAAGACACAACTGTAATGAAATGTGGACACACAATGCATTTGGAATGTTGTGAGGAGATGTTAAAGCGTGACAAGTAAGCAACAGTGACTTCTTATTACATTAGTTTTATTCTTTGGCAAGACATATTCTTTTTGTTTTTCCTTAATGCTGTGACTTCGCACAGATACTGCTGTCCCATATGCTCAAAGTCAGTAATAGACATGTCTCCAACGTGGAAGAGAATAGATGAGGAGGTAGACTAATTCATTTAAGATCATTGTTAGATGGTTGTATTTCTTCTGCGTAATTGTATAAAGATCTAGTAATGTATTGGCTGTGCTTACATATAGTAGTTAGCTTACATAAACTAAAATTCTGCAATAACTTGTGAAGTACTCTTTTACTGTCAGATAGAAGCAACTGTCATGCCTGAGGATTACCGGCAAAAGAAGGTGCTTACTTCTCATCCTTGTTCACACCTAATTGTTTTTGCTACCTATCCTTTTTGCCCATGTTTTATTGAAGTAAAAGATGCTCAAGCAGAGATCTGAGTGCTTAACTAGACAGACTATACCATGTTTGTCAAATGGATTCTGTGCCTCTATGATTGAGTATTATTTTTGCGTTGATAAGGCATATAAGTTTGTACAGAAACATAATATGGAAAAATATGGAAAGAAATGTAAAATGTGGAAAAAAAGACTTGATAATTGAGAAGGCCACCCCTTGATAACTGGTGTCTGTTCTAGAGCTCAAACTTTGAAAATTTAGTGTAGGGAGGACCCACCATTGTAATTTAAAAATTATAATGATTTCTTATGCAGGTGTGGATACTGTGTAATGATTGCAATGATACTACTGAAGTTTACTTCCACATTATGGGTCAGAAATGCAGCCACTGCAATTCATATAATACCCGCACAATTGCCCCTCCAGTTCTTCCTCAGTGATTATACTATTATTACAGGAATATATCTAGCCAGGTAGGCTTGAAAGCTACGGCCCTATTATCCTTCTTGTATCATCACATTATGATACAAAAGACTGTTCCATTCATATGTGTGCTTCAGACTCTTCTCAGGTTATGCTTCTTTCAGTTTATGGACTTAGAATCAGCGCATTAGCCTTTTGGTGGATGTAAACATTATATATGCAGTAATTTAATTGAACATTGTTTCCCAATTAGGAACTACCAACAACTGTGTCACCTGGTGGTGTGACATCTGATGAGTTGGCTGGTTTTGGTATCAAGTGTAATGCGCTAATCTTTATTATCCCAATGCGTTAGACAATGGAACCAAATTACATGGCTTATTAGCAGTATTACCCATACCAGATTGAGAGGTACTGTGATAATCTAATCCTATTTTTTGCTTGTTTCCCCTGGATTACAAAGGAGATTGCGCCAGCCTGAGTAGTATAGGAGAATAATTTGCTTCTACGTGAGCTCGAGAAGCAAATTCTTACAAAGAGGACAAGAGTGTTTGCTTTGTATTGTAACATTTACACGTGTAGACAAAGGAACCCCTATAATGCTACACGTTGAGTCTAATCTACAGCTACACTGACACCTCTGCTGTCACAAGTCATGGGAGACGACTTCTCTAACAGAATCGACCAAATAGTAGAAAGTTATTAAAGATGTAAGGAAATTAATACATAATAAAAACCAAGAGTTCTTGATAAAAGGAATTAAAAATTACTCTTTTATTTCTTTCCCTTGTGTTATAGGGATCGTTCCAATCCTTTTAATCTTGATTATTATATAAGTATATTATAGCTGCATTACTTTCTTCTTGAAAGAATACATATCAATTCTTTTATGATAAGATAAAAGCTTAATTAATAGTTTTTGTGAGATAGATACTTTATCCACAAACATGTTAGAATATCTAATTATATGATCTACTTAATAGAAAAGAACTATAAACAAATCACAATTTATTTATGCATCACATTCATAGAAATATGAATATACATATTTGTTTTTTGGTTAACTTCACCTTATTAATGTTATAACTAACAAACTTTTTAGGAAGTTTGAAAGACAAATGAAATTATGATAGTTGATTAAATTTTAGAATTCTTAAGATGATATTAAATCTTAGTTTGATCAATCTAAATCTTAATTTAAATCCGTTAAGTATTTTGTATGCAAAGAACATCAATTTTACTAGTTTAATATATAGAAAATTATTGAGTATAAAAACTTACGTTAAAAATATTTGATTATTGAATAATATTTAAATTTAAAATTTTTCATTTTAACTTATAATATAACTTTCATGTTAAACTTAGAGTTATCTTGACATAAATTTTAAAGCAAAGATGTAAAACATGGTTCATGGCATTCAATTAAATCAACTACAATGCATAGTAAACTACTTTTTTGTCATAAAGTCAAATATTGAATGTTTAACAGCCTGATTAAAATTAAGTTCTCAATTAATTACAGAAAAATTTCCCTTTATACCATGTATCTTTAATAATGTATTTGGCTTTAAAGTATAGACTTGCATATAAGCTTTCTAAAATTTCCATTGATTAAAAACACAAATTTGAAAAATGTAAACGATTCCGACCTCGTGTCCCTGGTAACAAGCCGCAGGTCCACAGGAGCATACCTGAACCGACGGTCCACCTACACACATCCCTTCTTTCCCCACTAAACCCTGATCGCAGCGTAGCCGGGCTCAGCTCTCCCCCTTTCTTTGTCTCTGCGAACCCAAGAACCCTTACGCCAGTCTCGAACTCGGTCATCTGAAGCCATGCAAGTGGTCTCCAACGCTCGCAGAGTCTCTAGGGCTTTTCCGATTCCCCTCTTCTCGAGCCGATTCCTTGCTCCTGATATTTCAGTCGTCGATGCTCCTCCAACTCCTCTACAATGTCCGAGTCCCCGCAGCTTCTTTTCCCTGAACCCTTGTTCCTCAGGTTATCTTAACATTTAGTCCTCTCGCCCACCCTCTCTATTTATATCTTTATGCATGTGTGTACATATGTTTTTCGGTTACGGAGAAATCTCAAGAAACAGAGATGCATTGGAATGAGTTTGAACCTTAGTTTCTCTATCGCTTTAGGTTTGTTGAGAAGAAAGAAAAAATAAGCCCACCTAGCTGTTCTGGCCTTTAAAATCTTCAATCATTGTTGCTCTATATTACGTGTGGTTCCTAAAGAGACCGAGGAAAAGAAGGGAAAGGAAATGATGTACGGGAAGAGGATAGTTGAGGGTTAATTTCTTGGTTCACCACTTCCATTACTAGCACGTTTATACATGGATGGATTTTTTGATAATTTGAGATGTTGAAATGATAAACAGGGACGACCCAAAGTCATCATTTGCAAATGGCGCAGCACCCTATAGGTTTTTCAGTGATGTCGAGGGCATGTTTTTCTTCTGAGGCGAGTGCAACTGAGAGCAGCCCAACAGGTTATTGACTTATCTGGTTGGTTGTTTTAGAGATTGTTCTCGAAGCAAATTCGATGATATCTGCTTTAACATGTTGAGTACAGTGCCTGTGAAAGAGCTGTATGACAAAATGCTTGAATCCGTGAAAGTCAAAAGATCAATGCCTCCCAATGCTTGGTTGTGGTCATTGATTGAAAATTGCAAAAACCATGATGACATTAAACTTCTGTTTGACATCTTGCAAAACCTCCGAAGATTTGTAAGTTTTTTCAGCTTTCCAATTATCGTATTTTATCCATTTTTCATTTTATCTGTAGATTTTAAGTCATTGATAGTCTATATTTTTGGTGGTCACAGAGACTTTCGAATCTTCGTATTCATGCCAATTTTAATTGCAATCTATGCCGAGAAATTACTAAAGCTTGTGCTCGAGTAGGGGCCATTGAATTTGGTATGCAGTAATGAATTCGTACTCTATGCGTGATTTTTATTTCTTTCTATGTGCGAATATTCAATTCTGCTAAGAGCTCTATGTTATTCAAGCTAGTTTGCTTTACTAGTTAATTGTTATGCCTAGACTCTTAGTAATCCTTGCCACTAAAGAGATGTTCCTACGTATGTTTTTGAGAGCTTTGAACTTCCGATACTTATTGAAATTATATTCTGAAGTGTTACACAGTGATTGCTATGTAAATTTGTCAACACTGTTCAGCTTAAGCATATGCAGGGAAGAAGGCCTTGTGGAAGCATAATGTGTATGGCTTGACTCCTAGTATTGCGTCTGCCCACCATTTACTGGTATAACAACGTTTGCCCTTATATAAGTTATTTGGAATCCTCTGCTATTTACATCTGGCATATAATAAATGTTTGTAGTAATTCAACTCAGTTATACGCTAAAGCTCACAATGATGCTAAGCTCATGGTGGAAATAATGAAACTTTTGAAGTCGAATGGCTTACCTTTGCAACCTGGTACTGCAGATATTGTTTTCAGGTATTTTAGTCATTGCGTTGTGACTGTTTCATGTCTTTGCTTTGCTTTTAGAAACTTCGAATGCTCTATTTCCTAAGACTACTTTGTCAATCCTGAATTAAGTTCTTTCTATTTTAAACTCTGCTTGGAACAAACTAGACCTCATAATGAAATTCTGTTGGAATTAAAGCCTATTTCTTATCAGTTTGATTGGTTACTGTTCAAATATCTGGATTTTGGTTTTGATCTGTGTGAAGTTACAGGCATTTGTACCTATGTGTATTTTTGGGAGAAATCGTTGATTTTACATGTTTGGTTGAAACCCTTGAAACAATATGGTTAAGATTTTTCATTGTTTAGTAGCTGTAATAGCTGTTTTGCAGTTGTTATCAAAACCAACTGGAAGCAAGTCTAATTATCAGATGCTGTAAAATATCACCATTAACAAATGAAAAAAAAAAATCCTTATAAAAACCTATAGGCGGGAAAGAAAGAATCAGATGGGAGGATTTATTTTATTATTATTATAATTTGATTTCTTTTGGAAGGGGGTGAGGCTTGGGGGGTTATGACAGTCCAGGGATGATGGATAACAGGTGGAGGAGGATAGCACCAAGGCGAGGAGGCAGCTAGATTTCATTGTGAGAGTGATGGTCACTGTTAACGTAGGAAGGTTGGGACATGTTAAGGTGGATGGCGGTTGAGAGGCATAAAGCATGAGAGGAGTGATAATTAGATTCCGCTATGAGAGATGGTGGGTGTAAAAGTTGGGAGAAAGTCTTTTTTTTTTCATCAATTTGTAAGTCATTTTGTTAATCAGTATGTTTTGTTTGCACTGAACAATGGAGAATAGGAGAAATATCTCTGGAAAATGTTATTCAGGTAAATAAGTATGATCGTTTGTTATCCATAATAGCTGTGATCTGAACCTTTGGTCTTTAAAGTGAGCTTATCCCACTGTGTGTTATCCCTTGAAAGCCTTAGGTGTATATATGTTATGGCCTTACTTTGTTCAGTATAACTGATCAAAAACAAACAAAGCATCTGGTGAGTAGAGCTGCCGGGTTTTTATGAAAATTGATACTTGTTGATTTGGTGCAAAGGTTTTGTTTCTTTTGATTGCCAATCTCTTTTTGACACTGTCCTTAAAATGGTTTTGACCTTCTATTTGGTTTGATTGCAGCATTTGTTACAATACTGATGATTCGCAGTTAATGTCCAAGTACTCGAAAAAGTTTGTCAAGGCTGGGGTAAAATTGCGACAAACTTCATTTGATGTGTGGATGGAATTTGCTGCAAAAATAGGTCATTTCAAATTCTATCTTCTCTTATTCTTTGTACAACATTTGTGTTTATATTTACATCTCTACTTATTGTTTGATTGTGGATCATGGTAGTGATCGGTAGGAGGGATTTTACACAGGACTTGAAGCCATTAAGTTCCACAAAAGATCCGGTCTTTTCTTGGTTCTGAAGGCTATCATCTCTTGACTAGATGTTGTTCCAGCTTACAACCAGGATCCCAAGCCTTCCTTTTATTTTCTCCATTTAATAGTTCCTGTCCCAAACATTTTTGAGATTACCCAAAGTCAGTTGGTCACTTTTAAAAAGTAAAAAATATACGTCTTCATCTTCACATGGTACTCTTACCACTGAAATAAAAAGGAAACACATTAAAATCATCCAATGTTCAATAAAAAAACTCATTTTGGGACGGAAATTGTGTTGATGCTCAGTTTTACTTTAGATTAGAGGACACACCTATTTTTAAGATATTAATGTACATATATGGTTTTGGTAGTTAACCATCAGTTATTAGATGTGTATGTTGACCAGGATATATGTATTTCACTTTGAAAACCCTTAGTTTTGGCAACATTCAGGTCTGCGGGCCAGTAACCTTGAATTAGTTCCTGGCGTATGGGTCTTGAGGTGATACCTTTATCAGCTTCCTCACCCAGTTACTGTGGAGTTGAAGGATTTCCTGGAAGCAAAATATCTGCACCATTTTTTTTTTTAAGTCTTGTCAAACAGTACCGATCCATTCTTGTCCTCCAACACCCCCGGTACACTCCCCCCACAAAAAAAAAAGGAAAAAAAAGAAAGAAAGAAATAAAAAGTACCTTTTACGTTGTTAAGCGTTCTTTTATTAAAAAAAATGTCAACATTTTGACAATTATGGAAGCTTTGGTTAGAGAATACTCTGGGATTTGTATATCTATATTGTTCTTTTATTATGTGTTTCAAGTTTTCCTTTTGTAGGAGACACTGAGACTCTATGGAAAATTGAGAAGTTGAGATCTGAGTCAATGAAGCGGCACACTCTTGCGAGTGGGTTTTCATGTGCTAAGGTAACAAGTCTCGTCTAATCAAGTTGTGTGCCGGCATGTCTATAAATTTGTCTTCATATCTAAAATGTAGAGTGGTTTCCAAAATTTATAACTCAGTGTAGTGTAACTTCTTGCTTTTATGTTCTCTTTTAGATTTCCATTATTTTTAGCCAAGAAATTTGCACTTGCGTTGAATAGATCCAATTAAGGCTCAGATTGGGGTGGGCTATGGTGGAATTTCAGTAACATGGCATAAGACTAAACTGTGTTTTATGTCCTCGCAGGGGCTTCTATTGGAGCGTAAGCCTGGGGATGCTGCTGCTGTCATTCAAGTCTTAAATCAGGTGCCTACTATTTTGTGGCCTTTTGGATGATATTGTCAGACAATTTGTTCTGCAACCAAACCCCCTCCCCTCCTCATCCACCCCCAACCATCCCCCTCCCCCCCTACAAAAAAAAAGTCTCGTTTGGAGAAAAAGGAAAAGGGAAAAAATGAAAGCATTAAAAAGATAAAGAGAAGAGAAAATAACCCTGCAACAACATTAAAAGAAAATCAGTTTGAGTACAAACTGTTAAGTCTCTCTATAGGGCAACCATCATATCTTTCAAAACTAAGTGTTTTAATAAAATAAAATAAAAAATCTTTCTATCATTTGAGCAGCAAAACAACTATATTTGTTTATTTTATCTTGGGAGTAACATCAAAAAACTTTTTCATATGTTATGAACTTATCATATATATATCCCATTATACGGTGCTGATTATACTGACACTGTCCAGAGGAGGAAGAAGTTCCCGTGAGGTGTTAGTTTTATCGATTGAACTTAGGAGTGCCAGTGTAACACATGCCATATTATCCAAATTACTACCCAGCACCATGATAAAGTTGCTTGTACGAATGAGAAAGATGTTGGGAGTCGACAAATGTTCTAATGGTATTCCATTTTGTTGTTTGTTCAGTCTGTTAAAAGTCGTTGTTATTACTGTGACAGAGTTTATCTGATGCGAAGAAGTCGGGCATCATGGTCGAACTTCAAAAGCTGGTAAACGAGTGGCCTCTGGAGGTTATGAAGCACCAAAAAGAAGAGGACAGAAAGGTACTTCTCTTCACATTTTAAAAATTTAAGCTTCTAGAGTGTAAGCTTAACCGTTTTTGTTGCTCTTCTGCCCTATCTACCAGCCATTAGCGACATCTTTGATATCAGATATTCCTGCTATGCTTAGTATATTAAACATGGGTATAGAGGCTATAGTAAATGTTGAAGATCTGATCGGGAAAGAAGGTATTCTGCAATGAAGAAAATGGAGGTTGAAGGTTCAGATCTGAAACTCTCTGCATTCTCTGTATCATGTACCGGAAAGACGGCCATGTGTGTCAACCAGTAATGGTTGAGAAGGAGCACTACAATAATTTCTTTATTACCAAGACACTTCATAAAGCCCTCCTGAGCATCCTCTGACCAGAACAAAGAACTTTGCTCCTTTTATAGATGTAATTCTTTTGCATTTATCAACTCCGGAATTGCTGCCGTTCATTTTTCTGTTGGAATGTTTTTCTGTCTATCCGCTGGTAGATTTGACGGAGATAGAAAAAAATTTGGTGGTTTTAGTTGGAGGGAGAGGATAAGTATATCCAATTTATCTGGATGATTGTGTAAAGCAGTTCATGGCCCTCTTTTTTGGGGGAGCAGCTTTGTGCAGTTACTCTGAGATAGGAGTCAATGCGGACATTCCAAATTGAGACTGTTCTGTGATAAGAGTTGATCTTGATTGCACATTACATGAGGTGTTATGAGTAATGGTCTGTTCTGGTTTAGGGGGAATATCTCTGCTTCAACCACAAATAAAATATGAGGTATGTGGTCTGATGTTTAGGCCATACCAAGATGATGTTTTGTGTTGCTGCATAATATATTCAATTGTAATCCTGTTAGAACCTCTGTGCAAATGGTGGTTAATGGTTCTGTGTTGTGACAATTGGACCTCAACATTTCAATGCATTAAAGCTGCGTTTCCAGATTCAGTATCAAGCTGTTTGTGGCATGACTTTGTCACCTATAACTGAGCCAAAATAGCATTTAGTACGCTGTTTCAGAGAGATGGGCCGGGTCATTAATCTCTCGAGCTTTTAATAGTAGTAGTTATCATTCAAGGTGGTTAGTGTTGATTTCTAGGGGTTTATTATTTATTTATTAATTTTATGGGTTACTTGAATGTGCACCCGAGTTTGACTTAAAGCTAGGGTCCCAAGGTGGTTGGTGTTGATGGATGTGCAAAATAAGGTCGTGCTATTTTAACGTGGATTGTGCACTGTTCTGTCATGCTTCGATCATAACGATGAAGCCACGTAGTAAAACAGTATAGTCTAAGACGTCTCTTTTATAAAGAAATTACAGGGATACTCATAAGCCTATAAAACAGTTCCAAATAAAAATAAAAATCCGCACAGCAATTTCCCCAAACATAATGAAGATGCCACACAGCAAAATGCAAAATGCCACACAGCAAAGTAAGGGGAAAGATAAACCAAATGTGGCTCAGAACGACGTCATTCTAGAGAGAAATTGTGGAGATATACGCTTATAAAACAATTGTAACTTCTTAGGGAAGAAACCGACGAATAATTATAATGGACAACACCCACATAAAAGTTGGACAGACTACAAATATGAACTTATACACGCAAACATAAGCGAATTTAAGGAAGTGGGATTAAACAATATCTTATGTCTCTTATAGATACTTCTCATATATTTTCTTTATTTTTCTTCTCTACAGATATGGACGAAAGACAGAAGGTAACGGCTAGAAGATTATAAGACCCTTAATGTTAAATTGTACAATTAGTTTGAAAAACAGCTTGTTGTTAGGATTGTGTCTGCTGTTCTGACCTCAGTCAGCAGCTGGGAGAGTGAGGAGGAGGAAGACGAACCCCTTTTAACTTTTGAACATTTTCGACTATACACTGCTTACATGGAGGTGTTTAAGTCCTTTTTGTTCCTATTTTTACTCTTCTTATATTGAGTGGCTGGACGTGCATCTCTCTTTACAAACCTGTGGTGGAATTCTCACAGGTTGACATGGAATAGAGCCCAACGACTCTGACCGAACCGATCCTAATTTACCACTTGTGATTAAAGAGCATATCCCGAACGAGATAGCCAATAAATTGAGATGTTGAAAAAAACGGAGAGAGGAGAGAAATAACCATCCAATTGTGCTGCTTTCTTACTTTTATTCTTAAAATTCACGAATGTTTGAAGCCTGGAATGTCATACCAAACATGCTATTGAGAGGTTTGTGTTAAACAGTAGCTAAATTCAATACATGAGGGACGATCATTTAGCTACTCAGTTCCTGCCTCCAGGATGAGAGGCCAAGTTCAATGTTGTCAAACAACTAAAGCTGAAGCACTTTTTCCCTCATTAAAGATAATTTTTTCTCTTATAACATTTTCAAAGATTTTCTAGTTTTGTTTTTATTTGATCATTTTTAGAGACCTGATAGACTTACAACTTTCATACTGTGAAATAAAAGACTTCGCTAAAACCATATTGATATATTTGCATTTGTTCGTGATGCTTTGTTACTATTGTACTTGTTGACATGGATTAAAAGAAAAGAAAAAACATGGAAAGACATCTAGGATATAGTTTTATATCTTAGTCTCATTTTTTTAATTTTGTAAACAACAACTCTAAAAATTTTGGCTCTATGAAAAGTTTAAATCTAATAATTTTTATTATATTAAAAGAAAATGAAAGAGACCAAAATAGTTGATATATGATTCATATTAAAATTATGATAAAGTAAAAACATACCAAGATAGTTATGAGTCACTTACAATAGAAGCAAGAATAAATTTCTTTTCTTAGCCCTACATTACTTTTATGATTTTTGGAGGAAAAGAACATGAATAAGAGTATTAGATTTGAAAAGAGTTGAAAATTAAAGCCCTTTAAATTCATAAAATAAAATAAAATATTTTAAGAATTCATATACGAAAAATAAATATAATATTTCGTTTAGAATAAAAGGTGAGAAATTACTCTCTTATTTTCTTCAGTAATCGGCCCAGAAATATTCACGCTTAGGGGTAAAAGTGCTAAAATGTCTCATTGAACTTGAAAACATTAATATTTCCCAATTTAATCATTTCATCCTCCATAACATATGTCACCAAATGAAACCCATAACATCCATTACCACCAATTTCTACCCAGATAAGATAACTTAAATAAGCAACAGTGCAATACAAATTTGCCTTGTAGCATTATTAGGGAACAGTTTTCCGAACACGATACTCTTGCAATGCAGCACCATTTTACGCACAGGTTTTTCCTTGGCGTCTCCAACCAGAAAGGACAACCAGAAAGAGAAATGCTAGGGATCCGACCAGAGAAATCACCAAAGACGCTGCCAATAGATTACAGAAACGTCCAAACTGGTTACATAATTTTTCCCACTGCACGAAGGAATTCCCTTCGTACCCGATCATGTTAACAGCCGCGGCGGCTCCGATGCCGGAGTAGAGCAATGCCACCATTACTGTATCAACGATGAGGAACATCAAGCTGAAGCTGCTTTTATGACTCTTGCTTACGAGTGAAAGGGGTATAGACACGGCTGCATATGCGCAGGCCACAGCATTTGTCACCACAAAATACCTATCGTAAAAATGGAAGAAGCTGTTCATACAAGGACTGATATATGGACCAAATCGTCTAATTTACTCAAAGTTCTATATCAGAAGATTCTGCACGTAAAACATGATAACCATTGGGTGTGAATGAATGAAAAGAGTGTCGATAAAGAGAGTAAATTTATGGCCTCCTAGCGCACTGAGATTTAACTCATTCACCTCCATTTTTCTCCGTTTTCCCATAGAACCGTTTACCGATAAATAAATAAAAAAAAAAAGAACATCTCAACCTAAAAGAAAAGAAAGAAAAAAACACTAGCTACCATGTTACCCACCACATCCATTTGAATAATAAATAGGGTTATTTGAATTACTTTTATTAAAAATAAGTATTGTCTTACATAAAAAGTATGAGAATGAACAAATAATGATTTTTTTTTAAATTTAATGTCTTAAATTTTTTTAATAGGTCTTTAAATTCTAATAGTTTCTTCTCTTACAACAAATTTATCTTAATTTCTATAATTAGAATATATGTCCGAAAGAAGAAGAAAGACGATTTGACCGACCCTGCTCCTGCCACGACATTTGCACATTTAGATGCTACTACCGTACTATCAAGAGGATTAGCTGCCAAGGGTATCTATCCAGCAGTAGATCCTTTAGATTCAACGTCAACTATGCTCCAACCTCGGATCGTTGGTGAAGAACATTATGAAACTGCGCAAAGAGTTAAACAAACCCTACAGCGGTATAAAGAACTTCAAGACATTATAGCTATCCTTGGATTGGACGAGTTATCCGAAGAGGATCGCTTAACCGTAGCAAGAGCACGAAAAATTGAGCGTTTCTTATCACAACCCTTTTTCGTAGCAGAAGTATTTACGGGTTCCCCGGGAAAATATGTCGGTCTAGCAGAAACCATTAGAGGGTTTAAATTGATCCTTTCCGGAGAATTAGATGGTCTTCCAGAACCTTAAACTGAGAAGCGAGAATTAAACAAGCAGAGAAAGACAATGTAAGAAACAAGGGCAGAATGCAGACAAATCGATGTCCCTTCTCGAGATGCGTAAAGTGAGAATATACACAATTAATCAAGTACACATGTACGATCCAAGATATCCACAAATCGAACAGTTTTTTCAAGTTTGTCTATTCTACCAGAGAGTTCAAAACGTATGACTGAGAAAAATAAATAAATGAGATGTGGAGAACAACTTACACGAGCGCAGAGGAGTAATGCGCCTTCGCAGTAACCGCAACATCGAACGTCAACATGTTCGGCACGACCTCAACGGTAACAACTTTGGTCTGTTTGTCCAACGCAAGAAGTATAGCAGCCACCAAAGTGAACACCAGGGCCAGCAGCCTTAGAAATATCTCACAACTCCTTCCTCCTCTTTGGTTTGCTTCCTTCAAATCCTCGCCGGCCATCTCACCCTCGTCTGGCCTGGTTATGGGTCTCCAGATCACGAAGCTCGGAAAGGCAATAACTCGAGGAGACAAAGAAGTGGGGATAGGGCAAGAAAATACGTAGCGGGAAGAGTTAAGTAGAGAGAGAGGCGGTGGTCAATGTGCAACTGTGAACTGGAAGTCAACGGTTTGGGAAAGGGAAAGGAGAGCAAGTGTACAAGGTGTCTGAAAGGGTACTCGAACGACCATCACCGGGGTGCCTTTTGATCATTGCCAAACTTTGCTGTGTCTGCCTTTTCCTCTTCCTAGGAATGAACAATTGGTTGCTTGCAAAGCCGGCTTTTCACGTTTGGTTACAAGTAGAAGAAGAGGGCGCCCTTTGCAGAGATGGAAGGAGGAATCTAGCATGCATCAACATTCAAAAACTGTTCATATAGCTCATTACCTCTTCACTTATTGGGAAAATCATTCTCAAATTACCTCAGGAATTAGGAAAAATTATGTGTAAATCTCATGAGGTATTTTTAGTTCTCCATCCACATAAAGGGTAATGAGGCTTGTCATTCATATATTAGTTTCTCACTTACAATGAATTTCAATTTTGAGGTTTTTATAATATAAAAAACGCATATCTTCAGTAGACGAGGACTGCCGGCGGTGCATGAAAGGGGGACCTCTCCATCTTATCCTATAACCCTTTCGCAAGGAATGGAAGAATAAAAAAATTATAAAAGAGGATCAACTGAAATTCATGTCATGCAAACTCTTATCTGTTAAAGTAAATACGCAGGAGTGTTGATGAAACTTTTCCTACAAGCAAACATGCCATATCAATTGACATCATGATGCCTCTCCCTCTCCCACAAGCAAACGTTGGCTCTTCCCACAAGCAAACTCAGCCAACGTCTTATCCAAATCTGGAGTACTCCTGCAATCTCTACAAATGCCATTCAAGCTTTAGAACAAAGTGTAGTGAAAAAGCCTTTTGTAGAATAGTTTAGTTTCAGTTATGTTCTACTCTATATAGTGTTGCAACAGGGCCTCAGCCCTGCGATTATGGTTTCTTAAATTACTTCAGTTGTTCTTATCTTAATGTAAATCTTTTATGTCTATGTTAATGTGTTCATTCCCTTCAGCCATGTTCGGTTTTCTTCCTATTATAGATTTTCTTTATTATCCTCTTACGTTCCCACCTGCTCTTTATGCAACGGATGATACTCCGAGAGAAAAAAGAGCGTGTGCCTGCAAATTCTGCATGACCATCTTTTGCTGCGGGCCGTGGAACACGCTTGCAGTCATAATTATCAGCGGGACGGGCAAGTTTCTTCTTGCAAGTTCACAACCAAGACCAACCTTGTATTGGTTAGGGGAAACGTGGCCATAGATCCGCCTCAAATCGACTTCTTCAAATATTGTCCCTATTATTTCTTGACCTCTCAACAGCTGCCTCCTACTTCTTCACTTTTCTACACAACGTATCGTGATTTCTGAATCTGCACATAGCCCTATGGGATTTTGTATTTAAGATTAAGCTCTCAATTTTTAAAAATTGAGATGGAAAAGAATCATCAGTTTGTTCCAGTCTTCAAATGCTGAATTAGTTTCTTCCCTTCCATTAGTGAACAATTTTCTTGGGCAGAAGTATTGTTTTTTTAGTGAGAAAGCCGAACAATTTCAGAGTTTTCACAAATAATTTAACTTTCGTTATCCATAGGAGATTGTTTTTACTAGTGAGCTTAATATTAACAAAGTTGGCTACAACAATGGTGTTTGAAAAAGGGTACTAAGTCTTGTTATCCATTGTTGATTTTTCAAGTAGAAGAAGTTTGTAATGTTGGGTTAAAAAGATATAAAAACCTACTTTGACAACAAAATAAAAGTTAGCTAGAACTTCTCTATTTAAATTAAAACAAAGTTGTTATAAGGCTATGTGTAGGTTTTTATATCTTTCCCCCTACTGAAAAGGGAAAGAGAATTGTTGTCAAACCCCTTCTAGAAGCAGTTGAGGCAAGTAAAAATCATTTTGTTAATTGTCTTGTTGGTTATTTTCTGAATGCTAGGACTTCGTCTTATGTAGTGAAAGGAATTGTTGAAAAGTTATGAGGTAAGGATAATTTACTAGATGTTACTACTACTGAGAACAACTTCTTTTTCTTTCAGTTTTCTAATACACAAAAGTTGGAAGTAATGGAAATTGGAGTATGAGACATAGCTGGTAAATCTTTATTCTTAAAAAATGGCACCCGTGTATCGAATTAGAGAAGGCCAAAATATATGTTGTTCCCATTTGGGTTAAATTGTTTAATGTTCCTTATGCTTTATGAAATAAGATTGGAGTGAGTCATGTTCGTAGTGTGTTAGGTAAACCTCTATATATGGATAAAGCTACTTAACAAAAGCTCTAGTTATCATATGCTAGTCTGTATTTTGATGGATATTGATAGTGAATTCTTTCAAAATTTTGATGTTGATATGGGTAATAATGAGGTGTTTGAAGTTACTGTAAAATATGGTTGGGTTTCTCCTAAATTTCGTAAGTGTAATTGTTTTGGTCATAAGGGTTGTACTATTAGGAAAGATATATGGATTCTTAAGAAGAATGTTACCCATTCCCAAGTTCTAATTGCTTATGTAAATCAAAAAGAAAAAGGTCAAGTCTTGTTTACAATTGTAACAACTCAAGTTGATTCTCTTGGAATTAAGGAAAATAGTGTTGCTCAGGCTATTGAGACAAATATTAGTAAGCCTAATGTCACTTCTCCAGGAAATAAACATGATACAAAAGCAGAATTTGTTCGTATTACTAGTAAAAGGAGAGCTCTTGGAAAGAAGAAGGACCATGATCATGTAATCATATCAGAAAATAGGTTTGCTCAGCTTGCTTGTGATATTTAACCCATGTATAATGAGCCTCCAAGTCTTTTTGATAACTTTGATGTAATGGAAAAGGAGGAAAAACCTCCAGATCAATGAATGTCTTAGCTTGGAACATGAGGGACCTCAATAAATGCCCCAAACAAAGAGAAGTAGTTAAGTATGTATTATATCAATTTTCACAAGTTATCATTTTGATAGAACATACAGTAAAGGAAGAAAATGTGAATTTTGTCATCAATAGTATGTTTATTGGCTGGAATTACTCTCATAATTACTTGTACTCCGTAATTGAAAGAATATGAATTTTATGGAAATCGTTTGAGTTACAACTTGCAATTCAAAGCACTTTATCTCAAGCTATTCATTGTTGTATTGATAAGTTAGGTGTGTCATCTTTTTTTTGTTTGCCATTTATGCAAGTAACTTAGAATCTAAAGTTAAGGAGTTATGGGCAACTATTGAGCTTTTCTCATCCCAAAATGTTGGAAATGTTCCATAGCTACTAATAGGTGATTTAATGAAATTTGACATGTAAATGAATGTATTAGTCTAAATGTTAGATGGACAAGGGGCATGGAGGATTTCAATGATATGATTGAGAAATTAGGATTGGTGGAACCCTCCTTTATTGGTTTTTTCTTTACTTGGTCTAATAAAAGCTCAAAATAGAATCTTAGACCTAGCAAGATTGATAGGGCATTAACAAATGCAAAATGGATTCTTAGATTTGACAAGTCTTCTATTGAGTTCTTGCCTCCACTGGTATAAGATCATTCTCTTATCTTGGTTAAATTAGATGTTATTCATAGAAGAAAAAAAACACATTTCAGATTTTTCAATTTTTGGATGGATAACCTTAATTTTATGAATATTGTTAGTTCTGTTTGACACCAAGAAGTCAATGACACTAAAATGTTCAAAGTTGTGAAGTAGCTAAAGGCACTTAAGGCACAACTTAGGTATCTTAACTCTACCCAATTTGGAAACATACATTAGACGGTAAAGGTTGTTAGAAAACAACTACAACATGTTTAACTCAATTTATAACTTGACCCATTTGATATTGCTATGCGCTCTGAGAAGAGGCTTAAAATGGAACAACTAATTACATTGAGTAAACATGAGAAAATCCTTTTAAAACAAAAATCAAGGAATCTTTGGTTGAAAAAGGGAGATAATAATGACTGAATGTTCTTTTCATCTTTAATGCATAGAAGAGCTCAAAACAAAATCACTCACCTAGTACAAGAAGATAGATCTACTATTTATGATGATGAAGCCTTGTGTAATACTATCATTACACATTATCAAAATATTCTTGGTATCTTTTATGCTAAGATATTCACACTAAAAGATATGCTTCTTTATTTCATGAGAATGTGAATGATTTATTAAGTCTACTTGCTTTTGAACACTTAGATGTGATGAGAGTTATTTGGAAATTTCATGATTTCAAAGCTCCTGGTCTTGATGACTACAATAGTTTGTTTTATAAGAAAGCTTGACTTATTATTGGTTGTGACATAAAAGATGCAGTGCTAGATTTTTTCTCATCTAATAAGTTATTAAAAGCTATTAATGCTATTTTGTTATGCCTAGTTCCTAAAATATTTTATCCTAGTTGCATGAAGGATTTTAGACTAATTGCTTGCAATAATGTTCTATATAAAGTGATCTCTAAATTAATTGCAGAAAGGATAAACCTCATTCTCCCTCTTGTGGTTAGCCAAAACCAAATTGTTTTTATCAAGGGTTGTCAGATATTTGAAAATATTATGCTTTATCAAGAGTTGTTTCATAATTATTATAAAGAAGGAAAATGTAAGGGTGTTGCCATTAAAATTGATATCATGAAAGTTTATGACATGGTTAAATGAGATGCAATATTAGAAGTTTTACAAGCTATTCATACTTAAATATTAATTAATTTCATTGGCCAATGCATTACTACTATTAACAACTTCTTTGTGAACTTCAATGGTGAGTATGTTGGTTACTTTCAAGGTACTAATGGATTAAGGCAAGGAGATCCTTTGTCTCCTTATTTATTTGTCATTGTCATGGAGATTCTTAACATGCTTATTATTGAAAAACCTTATGTTTCTACTTTTAAATATCATTGGTGCTATAAAAAGGAGAAAATCACTCACCTTTGCTTTACATTGGGGATGTTAATTCAATGTTATGTCTCATTAATGCCTTGGAGGACTTTGCAACATTTACAAGTTTACATTTTAATCCTAGCAAATGTCATATATTTGTATTTTTTCCAGGTCTTCTTGAACAAGAAAAGCTTTTAATTTTGGCTCATATTCCATTCTCTAAAGGAACTCTCCCAATCAAGTATCTCGGTGTTCCCTTTATTAAAAGAAGACTTATTTATGCCGATTGTAAGATTTTGATTAAGAAAATCATAGGAAGAATTGATGGTTGGGAATTGAAACATCTAAGTTATGTTGGAAGGTTGCAATTGGCAAAATCTATTCTTACTTCTATTTACACTTTTTGGATGCAAATGTTCCTTTCTCCAAAGTAAATTATTATGAAATTGAGAAGAAGATTAAACACTTTCTAAGGGTGAGGAATTCTGCTGATCATAAAACTCACAAGGTTGCTTGACAAGTTATTTGTTCATCTAAAAATAAAGGAGGACTTAGGTTACTAGATCTTAAAGTGTAGAATAAGGTTTTGTTAGAGAGGTCACTCTAGAATCCCATCAATTATCAAAGCTTATCTTTATAGAGTATATGGATTTATAGTACTAAATGTAAGAGAGTTTCAGTTATGAATCTTAATGTCAAAGGAAATATGGCATGGAGTTGGAGAGGTCTTATTAAATTATGACCAATATTCATATCTATACTTTCTAGACATTTTTATTGTTGTAAAGAGACATATAATGATTTGTGCTAAGTTAATATTGAGATTGAATGACATAACTTGATATGATCAAGTAGAATTAGCAAATATAATTTCATTGGATGACTCATATGTAGAGATAAACTTCCTATAATAGATGTGGTATCTCGATGGCTTCCTTCAATTGACCTATCTTGTAATTTCTGTAGTTCTCAATTGGAAAGTAGGTCTCACTTGTTTTTTCAATGTCTTTGGACTGAGTAAATATGGTGGAATATACTTGTGCAACAAGGTATACATAGGAACATTAATGATTGAATTTTGAATTGCAATGAATGGTTAAAGTAACGAAAGGCAAAAATTTGGTTGCAAAATTTCTTAAACTTTCTTTCTTCACTTGCATGTATTGTATATGGTCTAAACGAAATTTTAGACATTTTCAAAATAAGATTGTTGAAATACCAATTTTATGGGCTAGAATCAAGAAAGTGATATGTGAAAGGGCGTGTCTATTTAGAAGTATCAAATTCTTTCAGATGAATGTTTTATTGTGTCATAGTTGAAGGATTCCATATTCAATTTTCTCTTAGATAAATTGTAATATTGGGATATGTCCTTAAACTTTTATACTCTCTTATTCTTCGATAAATAAACTCACATATTTACAAAAAATAAAAATAAAAATAAAAAGTTGTTACAGAGAGGTTAAAGAAAAATAGAGTTGCAAAAGAGCATACATAGCTTATCTACGAGCTTGTGCACTTGTAATAGGAGCTAACAGCTAGAAGATTACAAGAACATTAATGCTAAATTGTGTGATTGTGTTAAGTGGCATCCAGGTCAGGGTTCGAACTTATAAATTTCCTTTTGATCATTTCATCCTCCAAAACAGATCTCACCAAATGAAACTAGCAACATCCGTCATTACCAATTTCTACCGAAATAAGATAGCTTACATAAGCAAGAGTACAATACAAATTTGCCTTGTAGCATTATTAGGAACATTTTTCAGAACACAATGCTGTTGCAATGCAGGACCATTTTACACACAAGTTTTTCCATGGCGCCTCCACCCAGAAACGACGACTAGCAAGAGAAATACCAGCGATCCAACCAGAGAAATTAGGGTCTATCGCATTACTGACCACATCCATTTGAATAATAAATAGGACCATTCGAATTGGTTTCTTCTCCTACAATGGGTTTATCTAAAAGATTTTTACAATTAGGGTCTATCGCATTTACGAGGATCTATGTCCGAAATGAAAGAAAAAAACCTTAAACTGAAAATCGAGGATAAAGTAAGAGCATTTCAAAAACTTTTATGCCCTTGGGGGAGAGATTTTGTTTTAGAAAATGCTCACAAGTGTACCATATCCAAAAATGTCGATTCAGCAAAACCCAAGAAAGGCCAACGAAGCCGAATTGAGCAGACAAAAAAGACAAAATGTAAGAAACAAGGGTAGATTGCAGACAAATCATGCCTCTTATCGAGTTGTCCTCTTCTTGTTACTGCTTCTTGATTTTTTCTTTTGGTCTAAGCTTCCGTGATTGCTGACAATAAAGGAAGGCAGCTCTCCCTTTCCTTATTTATTTCTCTATCATTTTCGCAAAGAGGGATTGATCTGGTAAACGGCGATAGTTTTCGGTTTATCAACTGATGCATAATGTGACAAATTTAGTAAAATATACATATATAATACCAATTACTTAGCTGAGTCGTTTTTTACGCCCCAAAAATGAACCACTTTTCAAGAAAAAAAAAAAAAAAACGAGAGCACACGAGATAACGAAAGGGAGGACTTTATCTTGAAGGAAAAGAATAGATGACTAAAGAGAGTACATGCTTATCCCTATGTGCATGTCTCCAAGTCAGTCGTATTCTCCATCAGTTTCCTCAGTCGCTGAAGAGTAGACAAAAGGAAAAAATTAAGAAAAGGGAGAACTCTTCAAGAAATAGTATCCATCAATAAAATTCCTATATTAGGTTTACTTCTTTCTAAAAGACTCATTAAACAAGTATATATATTTAAGTGTATAAGGATATTATATCATATTAAGAAACTCATTCTTATATTTAACTAAAGCACATATATTTACACCATAATATTATAAGACTAAATTTTTATACTACAACACATCCTTCACTACATTGGTCCAGTACAGACCATCCCACCGTGTCCCACCCATATTATAAGGATGTTAAGAAATAATTTGACCTTTGACACCATATCAAGAAGGTCATTCTTTATATTAAAAGTTAGCTCATAAAGTGAAATGATAGATATCCATATTTAACTAGACACATATGTCACACTTTAACAATATAATGCTAGACATATCTACTCTACAGAGGGTTCAAAGCGTATGACTGAGAAAAATAAATAAATGAGATGTGAACAACTTACACGAAGGCAGATGAGTGATGCGACTTCGCAATAACCGGAACTTTGAGAGGTCGCAGGGTTGGCGCGAACTGAAGGGAAACAACCGTATCCTGCTTGTCCACCGCCAGAACTATAGTGGCCACCAAAGTGAACACCATGGCCAGCAGCCTCAGAAATATCTCGCAACTCCGTCCGGCTATTTGGTTCACTTTCTTCAACTCCTCAGCGGCCATCTCACTCTCGTCTGGCCTTGTTATGGGTCTCCAGATCACGAAACTCGGAAAGGCAATAACTCCAGGAGACAAAGAAGTTGGGATAGTGCAAGAAAATACGTAGGGGGGAAGATTAAATAGAGATAGAGGTGGTGGTCAGGTTGCAAGTGGGAAGTCGAAATCAGCGGTTTGCGGTTGTACACAGAGACATAACTACGCGTTGGCAATTAAGGAGGGGAAAGGAGCACTCTAGCGACCATCATCGGGGCGCCCTTTGATCAGTGCCAAACAGACAGTTTTGGGAACTATAAATGGTAAATTGTTTATCATTAAGGAATGTCAGGGAGATGGAAGGAGTCATCTAACATGCATCAATTAGCAGGATTAATAGTGTAAATCTTAAAGTTGATAACGCCTGTTTTACTGAAAGACTACACGATTCAATTAGCAGGATTGATATTTCTTTAGCATCGACTAGCTACTTGTGTTTTTCTTCAGAATCTATTCTTGCATTATGTATTTTTTTGGAAGTTGATGGCTTTACTAGTTATGCAAAATAAAGTGATGATCATAGAGAAACAATACTGTTTGGTTGATTTGGTTGCCAACTCTAAACAAAATTCGATGGATTGATCACAACCCTAACAAATTTACCAAAAATTTGAATCTTCAGGGAGACCCCACTTTGCATGTGCTGTGCTTTTATGGGCGATCTGTAGTCTTTGTGATTAACGCCATGTGCTTTTATGGGCGTTGCATGAAAGGATGGCCTTTCCCTCTTATACGATAGTTCCTTCGCAAGAAAGGGAAGAATAAATGAGTTACAAAAGCTGATCAACTTAAATTCGCGCCACGCAAACTCCCACCTGCCTTTATCCAACGAAAAGGGTGTGTGGCTGCAATTCCTGCAGGACATGTTTTGCTGCGGACCAGTGGAACATGCTTGCAAAGTCATAATTTTCAGCAGGACAGCCAAGTTCTGCTTGCAAGTTCACAACCAAGACCAACTTTGAAATGGTTCGGGGAAACCTGGCCATAGGTCCGCCTCAAATCGACTTCTTCTAACGTTTTCATTAATGTTGCTCGTCCTCACAACAGCTGCCTCCTAATGTTTCACCTTTCTCCAGAATTCTGAATCCCACCCAATGGGATTTTATATCTAAGATTAAGCTCTCAATTTTTAAAAATTGAGATAACAAAAAATCATCACTTTGTTCCGATCTTCGAAGGTTGGATTAGTTTCTTCCCTTCCATTAACGACGATTTTCTTAGGTTGAGGTACTGTCTCTTTAGTGAAAAGGTCGAACAGTTTCTAAATCTTTATAAATAATTTAACTTGTGTTACCTATGAAAAATAGTTCTTATTAGTGAGTTTAATATTAACAAACTTAGTTACACTAATGGTGTTTGGACAAGGATAGTCAAGCTTGTTAGCCATTGTTGATTTTTCAAGTAAAAGAAGTTTGTAAAATTAAGTTAAGAAGATACAACAACTTACTCTAATACCAAAATAAAAGTGGCTTGGGAAAAAAAATTGGAGTTGTATTTCTCTATCAAATTCAAATAAAGTTGTCACAGAGAGGTTAAAGAGAAACAGAAATTGCAAAGAGCATACATAGCTTATACATGAGTTTGTGTATTTGTAGTAGAAACTAACGACAAAAACATTATAAGACATTTAATTATATTCATTGACTCCAGAAATTCTACCACATGAGAGAATAAGATTCTACCATATGGAAGAATAGGATTTTACCGTATGGAAGGCCAAAGTTCCAGACTATCTCTCTTTCAATAAATCCCCCTACCCCATCTCGATAAGAAATAAAAATAAACAAGAGTATTAGATTTGGAAACATGTGAAAATTCAAGCCTTTATAAAATAAAATAAAATAAAATAAGATATTTTTAAGAGTTCACATAAGAAAAACAAATATAATGCTCACTTATAATAAAAGTTAAGAAAATAGCTCTATTATTTCTTTCTATAGTCAGTCCAATGATATTCAGACTTAGGCTTACTCTCCAACCAAACATAAATAAATAAAAAAATAACTAGAAGACCTTTAATTGAAAATGATTAAAATGTCTCATTGACCTCGCAACACTAATATTTCTCAATTTAATCATTTCACCCGCCCCAGCAGATCGCACCAAATGAAACATACATCCATCACTACGAATTTCTACCCAAATAAGATAACTTACATAAGCAAGAGTACAATACAAATTTGCCTTGTAGCTTTATTAGGGAACAGTCTTCCGAACACAATACTAATGCAATGCAGGACTTTTTACGCTTAAGTTTCTCAATGGCGTCTCCGACCAGAAACGACAACTAGCAAGAGAAATGCCAGCGATCCAACGAGAGAAATCACCAAAGACACTGCCACTTTATCACAGAACTTTCCAACGACGTTACATACTTTTTGCCACCGCAAGTGGGAATTCCCTTGGTACCCGATCATGCCAACAGCCGCGGTGGCTCCGATGCCGGAGTGGAGCAATGCTACCATTACTGTATCAGCGACGACGAACATCAAGCTGAAGCTGTTTTTAGCACTCTTGCATGCGAACGAAAGGAGTAGAGACACGGCTGCATATGCGCAGGCCACAGCATTTGACACCACAAAATACCTATAGTGAAAATGGAAGAAGGTGATCGAGGATAAAACAAGAGCATTTCATAGATCCTTTACGCCCTTCCGGTGAGAGATCTTGTTTCAGAAAATTCTTACAAGTCTACCGCATGCAAAAATGTCGGTTCAGCAAAACCCAAGAAAGGCTATGGAAGCCGAATTGAGTAGAAAAAAGACAATGTAAGTAACAAGGGCAGAATGCACACAAATCGAGGCCCCTTCTCGAGTGGTCCGTCTTTTTGGTACTGCTTCTTGGTTTTTCTTTTGGTCTATGCTTCTGTAACTGCTAAAATAAAGAAAGGCAGCTCCCCCTTTCCTTATTTAATTGTTTATCATTTTCGTGGAGAGGGATTGATCTGGTAGACGACGATGGTGTTTGGTTTATTAACCGATGCATAATGTGATAATTTTAGTAAAATATAAATATATATTATGAATTACTTTTTCCA
The DNA here is from genome assembly GCA_028551475.1 of Casuarina equisetifolia. Lineage (NCBI taxonomy): Eukaryota > Viridiplantae > Streptophyta > Magnoliopsida > Fagales > Casuarinaceae > Casuarina > Casuarina equisetifolia. The sequence goes on from CM052362.1 coordinate 17,544,254, forward strand.
AAAAACGACAGCACATGAGAAAACGAAAGGGAGGACTTTTTCTTGTTGCAAGGAAAAGAATAGACAAGGAAAGAGAGGACATGCTTATCCCTATGTGCATGTTTCCAAATCGGTTGTATTCCCTCCATCAGTATCCTCAGTCGCTGAAGAGTAGACAAAAGGAAAATATCAAGAAATGGGAGAACTCTTCAAGAAATATCTCGATCAATAAGCTTTCTATACGAGGTTTACTTCTCTTCCAAAAAGCCTCATTGAAAAAATAAAATTATTTAAGTTTATAAGGCATATTATACCATAAGAAACTCATTCCTATCTCAAATCTCAACTTTAAAAGTGAAGAGATACATTTATATTGTATTTATATTAGTTAAGTATACATATTTATATCTTAGCATTGTAAGATTGAATATTTATATCTTAACATTCTAAGACTATGTATTCACACTACAATACATCCTTAGTTCTATTGGTCTAACATGGACCATTGCACAATGTCCTTTTTGACATAAATTTTAAGTCTGTTGTATTTATAAATATTAAGATATAATCTAAATTTTAATATCATACTAAAAATTTTATTTTCATCTTAAATGAAACGAAAGGACATATATCTACACTTGACTAGTAACATATATTCACATTTTAGTAATATAATACTAGAAATGTCTACTCCACAGAAAGTTCAAAGCGTACGACAGAACAATAAATAAATGAGATGTGAACAACTTACACGAAGGCAGAGGAGTAACTCGACTTCGCAGTAACAGGAACAGTGAGAGGTGGCAGCGTTGGCGCGAGCTGAATGGAAACAACCTTATTCTGCTTGTCCACCGCAAGAACTATAGCGGCCACCAAAGTGAACACCAGGGCCAGCAGCCTTAGAAATATCTCACAACTCCTTCCTCCTCTTTGGTTTGCGTCCTTCAAATCGTCGCCGGCCATCTCACCCTCGTCAGGCCTTGTTATGGGTCTCCAGATCACGAAACTCGGAAAGGCAATAACTCGAGGAGACAAAGAAGTGGGGATAGTGCAAGAAAATACATAGGGGGAAGATTAAATAGAGAGAGAGGTGGTGGTCAAGTTGCGAGTGGGGAAGTGGAAATCAACGGTTTGCGGTTGTAGACAGAGACACGCGGGGGTCCATAACTACGCGTAGGCAATTAAGGAAGGTAAAAGGAGCCGTGGACGACGTGTCTGAAAGGTCACCCGAGCAACCATCGTCGGGGTGCCTTTTGATCAGTTCCAGACAGACAGTTTTGGTAACTGTAAATGGTAAACTGTGTATCACAAAGGAAAGTAGAGAGATGGAAGGGGGCATCTAACATGCATCAGTAACTCTTCGCTTATGGGAACTGTCAATGACTGCGGACGGTGCGTGAAAGGATGAGCTCTCCATCTTATCTGATAACCCTTTTGCAAGAAAGAGAAGAATAAAAAAGTTAACAAAAGTTAACCCTCGTCAGGCCTTGTTTTGCTGTGGACCATTGAACAGGCTTGCAGTCGTAATTTTCAGCGGAACGGCCAAGTTCTGCTTGCAAGTTCACAACCCAGACCAACTTTGTAGTGGTTCAGGGAAACGTGGCCACAGATCCGCCTCAAATCGACTTCTTCTAATGTTGTCATCAGTGTTCGTCGTCCTCCCCCCGGCTGGCTCCTACTTTTTCACCTTTCTTCGGAGAAGGTACCGTGATTTCTGAATCTGAACATAGCCATATATGGGATTTTGTATTTAAGATTAATCTCTCAATTTCTAAAATTGAACATGACTCCACTTGGTCCCGGGGCTGGTAGCTTACAACAATGCAAGCGGGTGCTCGACCGCTACTTACATCTAGATTCTTGGTTTCCACGATACCATTAATGACGAGGCTGATCGAATACCAATAATTTTGTCTGACAAAGGCCTCAAGCTGCCTTGGTCCATCCTCTTAAATGTCATTTCCGCTGCTCCTCCCATAGGGATGGGTACCCCAAACAAGGGAAATAAAAAAAATGAAATAAAATAAAAAGAGAGGATCCTGTTGCACGATCCTGCATTTAAGCTCTCTTCTAATTAAAGTTATGGTACGTGAATTAATCATGTGGAGTTCAACTCCGTGTGAATGGGGAGTTGTATGAAGGTAGGTCCAGTAGCCTTAATAACTAAAGGGCACTTTTGTATAATGCCTAACTTCAGGGGATGAATGAATTTGTTAGATTTTGAATATTATGGTTTAGTTTAAGTATTAGTGCTCTCTGTTTAAAATGAAACCCAAAAAGGTTCTTTTTCTTTCAATTCACTGCACAGTTATTCACAATTAAGCTATTGCAATTCAAATATAGGATTCAATCATAGCTTTTGACACTATCTATGAGCTTGTTTATACAGTGTGTGAAAAGAATCCAATTGCAAGCTTAACTAGATAAGGATGTCGACGTACTTTCCCTAGATAAACAAGAAAGACAACGATGTCGAGGTACCTACCCCGGCAAACAGTAATGGTTGCTCGTCCACCCTCCTACGCAACAATGATACTCCTTACTCAAGTCCATTTCTTTTTTTCTTTTTTCTTTTTCACGTCAACGTCTTTAAAGTCTTAACCACAAACAGTGTAATAAGTTTAACTATTCTTATAAAAAAATTCAGACCAAAACATGCCTTAAAAGAAGGCCAGAAGAGGAACTATCAAAAAAGCCCAATAAAGGATTCTGGAACTGTATGAGCTATATATAAGTACGAGTTAAGGAGCATAGCACAAGAGTTTAAATTTGTAGTTGAATACCATTCAATAAACTGAAGAAATAAAAGCAGTTTTTAAAATTTTATCAGACTGACTTAATGTCACCACCTAGCTGTGCAGCATGATTGTCACCCGCTGTCCCATGTCGGGAAAGTAATTGAGCGATCTTAATCATATAAACAGTTTGGTACCTCCATTCCTTAGGTTGGCCTTATAAAAAAAGAACCTAGCCTATGACAATAAACTATGTACTCAAACATGAGGCATCCCATAACATTTATTACAATCATGGAATGGCTAAGAATGATCCGAGAAAAATCCTGATATGTACACAATTGAGCCTCATCTATCATCCACGAAACCGTGGAAAGTGACAATGGTGCCTGGTTATCTCTACCTTAGAATGCCACGATGAGCATCAATGTACACAATTGAGCCTCATATTATGCGCCACCATGTGGTCCAAACAAACGGAAGCTTGATTGTTAAGTAGAAATAAATCCATTCTGGGATTGTTACATAGTTGACCCACAAGCAGGCAACATGAAAAGAAAATTAAATAAACAGAGGTTAGGTGATAGTCAAATAAATTTCAATGATATAATTACATTTTCGTGCTTTTCTTGCGGTGCAATCAATGATTTCCCCATCAGCTTTCTTGTGTATGTTTCCAACCGATCGGGTATCGTTCATCGCGTAGCCATCCGGTGATGGCTATGTAATCCCAATTGGATTTTTCAACTAATCGGACCAAATACATTCAAAGAGAGGACAAGTCCCCAATTCCTTCTTATGACGGGTAAATGTAAAGAATTTTTGAATCCCCCATCGTCAAAGTCATATATCTCACGAATTTCTTGAAGCTTCTAAGCGATAAAGATGCAGGAAAACCAAAAAACCGTCGGTTTTGGAAGTTCTGTTGGTTCGGTAGCTTCTGCCGTGGTCTTTGGAATGGCAGATATTCTGGAATTATCATACAGAATAGGTTGGGCGACCAATGAATTAGGTTGGATGGAAGAGCAAAAAGAAGAGACAGTGACTCATTTCCGTTTCTTCTGCGCCCACGGTATTGATATTTTTTGTGACTTTGAAAGGGAAAGCAGGATTTTCTTTATGTTCAGAGAGAACAAACTCGATTAAACACTTCAGTGGCGACTTTGTGGTCCTTATCTCCTCCATCGACTAGGATTATCTAAAAGAAGCAGCAGGCATGTACAGACTGCATATTCAGATGACTGTGGATTAGAGCTTCCAGAAGGTGCATGTGAACACAAGCAATCTCTAATTCCCCAAACTGATGATAAGCTTACTTTTTTTGCTTCTGGCCAATTAATTATCTAAATCCACATCAAAAGCTTTTAAAGCTTTAGTCACACAAAATATAAATAGTTTCTCGCTTCGACTAGGTCGGCAAGCACAGAAAGTAGTGCTTTTTTCTTTTTTCTGTTTCTGAAGATCAAAGATGATACTGGTTCCCCCAAAAGGGTCATCCCAATCATCTTCGGACTATCTACAGATTCAATTTTTTCAGCCTTACAATCTTAGTCATGGCAAAAGGAAAAGCACCACGAGTTCGTGGCTCCCCTCAATTATTAGATACTATTCTTCCCTAAAAGTAGTTTAGCCTGCAAACGCATGTACGAGGAGACAGCTTTTGGCAAGGAGGAGCTCCAATCTGATCCTACAACATGCAGGGAGGACGACCAAAAAAAAAAAAAAAAAAGGGAAAAGAGCTAGGAGGCCTCGTACTTTTATTTTATTTTATTTTATTTTATTTTATTTTTAATGAAAGAAAATTATTCATGGGGAGGCAGGACAAGAAAACAAGTGGGTAGGTTCAAAACGTCTTCAACCGCGAAAGATATACATGAAACAAGTTGCTAAATCATTGTGTTTATAATTAAATATCCAACTGGCAAAATCTCCCAACCACTTTTTTCTTTGGTAAAAGCTTCCAAAATCGTCTAACCAAGTCCGAAAGAAATCAACAACGAATATTAAAATAGCAACTTCCTTGGCACACAACCTTTTTCAATAACTCATTTTCTTCAGTGTCGTAAGTTTATGTGGAAGAACAGCGGGCTCGACGAGATACATGAGCACGCTGCCGGCGACTACGTAGAAGATACTGTCCATTTTCAAATCACTTGTCGTGCAGAGAACTCCAACCCAAAAGTTTCTAGAGTCGTTGGATTGCCGCGAGTATCCTATATAAATTACCTAGTGATTGTTCACCCTTCTTCGCCTATCCAAAGCCCACCTATTACGCTAAGATTAGCTCTACCAAGCAGTATCATTAGCCCCAATACCAACCCCAGTCACATCCATCGATACCCATGGCCTCCACTGACAAGCCTGATACTGAACAGGGCAAGGGCGTCCCACCACCCCCACCCGGTGCTCCACCCACCGCGCAGGACTTCGCTGTTGATGTGGCGCTCAGGGTCTTGTTACTTGCTTCGGCGGTGACTGCTATCGCTGTGTTAGTCACCAGCGACCAAAAGAAGACGCTTCCTGGGGTAGCACTCCGCGACGCCAAGTTTAGGAACTCCCCAGCTTTCATGTAAGTACCATGACAGTGAGATTAGAAAAACTTTTGGGTCTAATCACGTATATTCCCAGTTACATATTCATACATGCACTCTCCAGCTTCTGATTTTCTTCTACATATTCATACTATACTTTTCCTGTTTATTGATGAATAAAAGAAAGGGTATACTCAAAAATTCACGTCTAGATTGGCACTTTGCCGGTGTCTTCCCGGGCCAGCGACGTCTCAGTGGACAAGCTGGATATTAGTAAGTTGACGACAGTAAAGTGAGATTACAAGGAGTTGCGACTGTCTCATGACACTAGAAAGGTTTAATTATAACTAAAAGGAGTATTTTCCGAAAAAAGAAAAAGGAAAAGGGTTACCTCAAATATGTTATGCCCGATGCATACTGATGAATCTTGCGGCATGAGAAGGGAAATATAGTCTACGGTGGTACGGTAGAGTAGCCGTGCAAAGGTTTATTATATTTCCCCTGTGACCCGTATGCATGGCGACGAAGTCCTTGTGACCACTCCTATGTCGGAGGAAAGGAACTCATCTTTTTTAATTTTTTTTCTTAATCCTGAAGAAGATGAAGATTTTAAGCTAGCTTGATAGTGGCTAATACTAGTTTTCGCAGTTAAAAATTTACCTGTATACTATATACTACTGAAACAATTGAGTTAGGTGTTCCTGATTTCCGCCGGATTTACCTTTTCTGGTGACCACCTTATGTCTCAAGGTTGAGGAAAGAAAGATTGTTACTCAATTTTTGGGCTTTATGAATAAGACAAAGTTAAGTAGAGGCCTTGTATTTACTACGGTCTTGTTCTATTAGAGGTAGCTATAAAACTATCCTTAAGAAGTCTTTTTGTCTGCTTCTCTTTTGGGCTTTTCGAAGCATACGAGTATTGATTCTACGTATGTCTGTACAGATATTTTCTGGTGGCTCTGTGCGTCACTGGGCTTTACAGTATCATCACCTTGTTGGCATCAATCTCGGTCATGATGAAACCAGACTTCTCGCTGAAGTTCTTGCTCCATTTTGCCCTCTGGGACGTGGTAAGCTTTCCTTTTCGTAGTACTAAATATCAGAAGGCCAAAGACAGGAAACTGTGTGAAAATAAAGACTAGCTAAAACCTGTGTATGTTCCATGTCTGTGATGCAGTTGATACTGGGAATATTAGCTTCAGCCACAGGTGCTGCTGCTGCTATTGCATACCTCGGGTTAAAAGGTGACGATCACCTCGGCTGGATGATGGTGTGCAACACTTATGATAAATTCTGCAGATATCTTGCGGCCTCCCTTGCAGTCTCCTTGTTCGGTTCAGTTGTGCTCGTCCTCCTCGTCTGGTTCGCCATTCACTCTCTTCACCGTCGTGTCCCCGCTTAGAGCCTCCAAAGCCGAACCCCCACATCCAAATTCTGGCCACAACTCTCCAGAAATCGTGCTTTATGAAATCTCTACATTTGCTATCTGTGTGCATTGGTGTAGTCCTTTTGTGTTGCGTCTGTACATCTTGTCTTTGATTGTATGTACTTTCTAAGTCATCATCTATGTAACATTGTATTGGATTTGGAACCGAATTATATGATGTTATTGGATTTGTGCACCCTCTTTGCAAATCAATTAAATAAGAAATAATCTATAGATTCAAGATTTGATTTCAGACCACCGTTTGCATAATTTGATGCCATGTTAAATAATTTTATAGTCTAATGAGTGTTGCATCATATTTTGGGCGGGGCCGGGGGTCTTAATAATGGAGGGACTGGGAGAGGAATCCCAGGCTGGAGGAAATCATGTCGTCTAAAGACTCGAGCGTCGCCGTCATGTGGTGGGTCCTGGGCTCCATAGTCCAGGCTTTTGGCTACACGCATAGAACGCATGATTTGATACCACTACCTAATCCGTTCCCCACTACAAGGGGTAGTGAATATAAAAGATATATAGGGAATTCAGATTCTTATACGCTAACTCTTTTGGCAATATATAATGAAAAGGAAATCCTGCTAAGAATACGTCAGCTGGCGCTGGCGTGTCCACCTCCTTCTGGGATCTCCTATTTAAGACGTTGATAGAAACCTTACTACGTTGTTAAAGCAGGTAGCTTCACTGAAAGTTCAAACGGAAAGCCATCTCTCCCTCACCGAAATTTACGCCGCCGTCGATGTGGGTGGGACCCTTTGCCTACCTCACATTAAGGGTTCACCTAAAATTCAAATATCATTAGGCGAGTCTACAGCTCTAAACCTTAATTCACATTAGAGGATAATAGTCATAAGTTTATTGGATCCGATTATGTGAATGATTTGGCTTTACTTCAAAAGGTTAATCTTAATAAAAAGAAAGTAACTAAATTTTCTATATAAAAAATTTACCCTTAGACAACTTCACCATTTTACTCCGTCAGGATGAGTCACAAGCAGCGGATTCCTACTCTCTTGTGACCACCTTCAACTAGTCCCAAGGTGAGCGGATGGGCTGAAAGAAATCCTCCCCCAACCCACTGACGCGACTACACCCGTGGAGTAGAGTTGGGCAAAGCTCACTTAGTCCTCACCTCCATCATCATTGTGGAGGAATACTGAAATCTCCCCCTTCTATCAACTTAAGAAATATACCGATATGATTGATACTTAATCGTGGCAACATTTTAATAGTCCAAATATATTATTGTCCAAAGAATTAAACTACAAACAATTTAAGTAGTCGTAAACCTAACCTAACAACGATAACCAGTCTCACGCATGCCACCCACCATTCCTTCTCCGATTAGCGGACATTCTAAAGCATGTCAGTAATGCAACGCACGCCAATAGTCTCTAAGTGCACTATAAAAGCTTTATCTAGAATTGGGAGGGTTGCGCCAGGCCTGTGAAGTAGTGCAACACACAGGCTACGCTTGAGGACCCCAGTAGCAAGCTACTGTAGTGAGCCTTCCCCCCAAGAAAAATTAATTTAATATCGTGTGACCCAATGGGCCACGTATCAGATATTAAACTGATAAGAACAGATACTACACTTGATCTTAGCCAAAAGGCCGAGAAAGGTATGCTCTTTAACGTTGCTTGTTTATTCCTTTATAATAAGTCTCCTCTTCCTTTCTATTTCTCTTCCCGATGTGGTTTAGTTTGAGACAATGACTTCAGAACTAAGAAGCGCAGAACAAACTTTGTCTCTCGTTCCCTTAGGCATCAACCTCAATTTGCTTCTGGGGTTCCTACCGGAGCGTCGTAAATATTAGGCATTTTGCCGGGGGAAAAACTACATCTAGTACCGGACCAATGATTTGAGCTATACGTCCCGGAGTTTTTTTTTTTCAGGTGAGAAGACTCCAGGACCAGAAGTAGTAGGATTTATTCTCATAATAAAAAGAAAAATATATTCGATAGCAAAGCAAGTTGATCGATTAATTCAATAAGAAATGAAATGAGGTTTAGTACTGCACTCGATTTAGTTGGTACCGTCCAATCGAATCCAATTCAATTGTTTACTTATTGAATTTCAATGAGTGAATTTTCAAGTTCAAGCAACCCATTTTCAAAATCTCAAGCGGTGAATAAAAGTCTTGAGAAAGTCTTTCATTTGACTATCATTATAGACAAATACCATCCATATTATCTATTGAATTCGAAGGGGAACTTCAGTTACGATTCTTTTTTTCTATCTTATTGTATTGGCCCTTAATTTTGATTTCTTATTTCAGCCTATTTATCGATATATGCCTAGCCTATTTTTTTATACCTATAGCCTTTATGCTTTTCATGGACGAACTCCGCATATTTTCACATCTAGGATTTACATATACAACATATATCACTGTCAAGAGTGAATTTCTTATTATTTAGATATTCCGATTAAATTAATAAAAAAGTTAGAAACGCGAAAAAACAAGGATTGGGTTGCGCCATACATATGAAATAGTATACAATAATGGTGTATTTGGCGAATCAAATAGCATGGTCTAATAACGAACCACTCTAATTAGTTGATAATTTTTTGAAAGGATTCCTGTGAAGGGTTTCATTAACTCCTAATTCATGTCGAGTAGACCTTGTTGTTGCGAGAATTCTTAATTCATGAGTTGTAGGGAGGGACTTATGTCACCACAAACAGAGACTAAAGCAAGTGTTGGATTCAAAGCTGGTGTTAAAGATTATAAATTGACTTATTATACTCCTGACTATGAAACCAAAGATACTGATATCTTGGCAGCGTTCCGAGTCTCTCGTTCCCTTAGGCATCAACCTCAATTTTCTTCTGGGGTTCCTTATCACTGTCACGAAATTGCGTCATTTTCAATTAATCCTTAACGCTGCGTTCGTTTTTAGGCGCTTTTGAACAATTGCATTTTGCTTAAGACATGTTGATCCACAATCGTCCATTTTTCTTTTCCTTTTGCTATGGATTGTTCAATAAAATTATCGACTTTTGTCACAAAATGCGTAATTCAATACCCCGCAAATCATTACCGAGAAACTGCAAGCATCATGTCCCTCTTCTTTGCTTAGAACATCGCCAGGAATATTTTAGTTGCAGTTTGGCCAAATGTTATCCCTTGGGCTAAAGCTGTGATCCTAATGACACTTTTTACACCATTCCGCTGTTTGGTACTCTAATTTCTAAGCTTTGAAAGGTAGGCCCCGTCTCATAATTCAATCTGGTCCACTCCATTGGCACTGCAAATACATGGAGACTGACTTGAGGACCCTACTTTTCCATCTGCAATCACGTCGCTAGCGCCTTAATCAATAACTCTTTCTACCAGCGTCATAGTAAAGTTCGCATTCTCCTCCATAACGCAGCAGCCTCAAAGCCCAGAAAAAGGCAAGATAGCCAGAGTCCAAAAACTCAGGGCAAAGTAAACAGAAAGCATTAAAATTAAACAGATTTGAACTTCAATTGGATGGGTTGCGCCAGACCCCCGCCGTAGTGCCACTCAGGGGCGACGCTTGAAGGCCAGAGCAGCAAGCTACACTATTGGCCTTCGCCCTTGAAATATTAATATCGTGTGGCCATTGGAGCACGTATCAGATATTAAACTGATAAGAACAGATACTACACTTGATCTTAGCCAAAAGGCCGAGAAAGGTATGATTAACAAAATGGCTCGCTTCTAATTCTATAGCTTGCCTCTGAATTACTCTTGCACACCTTCTCGATTTGGGACGTGAAGCTAAAGAGACAGACACATCACTTTGCTCCCAAGTGAATATACCAAATGCGTGGTTCTGGACTTGCTTGACGGTAATGCAAAATGAGGCCAGCAATTGGCTTTAGGTTCACTGGTCTATCAAACTGGCACTAGTATGTTCAAAGCAAAGGTCATGTTCAGGTTTGCCTTTTCAGCAAAAATTAGGTGCAGATTGTTTGGGGTTCAATCGTAAATAAAAGCTGGAAATGAGAACTTTGTGGTTGTAAGGGAACCGAAATAAACTCGGTTTCAAGACAAGAAAAATCAGAACAGTAAATACTATATGGAATGTGCATCAACGTGGACAGTAATATGTTAAGTGGTATTTCACTACAGATGACAAACAGCGCAGAGATTTTAACACTGGGGAAAGCACTTGCCTTAAACTCATAATAAAATACAGCCAGTGTCCCTAAAAGGAGATCGAGTACCTTGAAGGAGGGAGAGTGTATTGCAAAACTGGTTAATGAAATTGAGCTTATGAATAGCTTCAGAAAATTGTTTGCTCGCCTAATTCCTGACCTGCCATCCCCTCCCTCAGGACCTTCTCAAAGAATTCTTCCAATGTGTCCTTCCCATAGCTAGGCGTTTTCTCAGCACTGTAATCTCCGGTTTCAGGATCTAAAACCAACATGCTCTCTGCTGCATAATACCTTCCAATTTTCCCGAACTCAGCAGCGTCCTCCATCGCAGGAAAAAACTTAACAAGGAAATCAAGAACCCCAATAGCAAAATCCATTATTCCAATTGGCACTTTCAAGAACTTGGGTTCCTTCCCCAAGAGTTGAAACAAAATCTCCCCTTGTTCCAAAGGTGTCAACGCCTTCCCCGGTCCCCCAATCGGCAATACCTGGTTTATCTTATCCTCACTCAAAACACAGTCCGCAATAAACGATGCTAAATCTTGCTCGCTAATCGGTTTACACGCACACAATTTCCCATCACCAAACATCACGTATGGCTTCCCATCTTTCACCAACTCAACCTGACCTCCCAAGCTTTTAAAGAATGCAGTTGGTCTCACAATACTATAAGTGAACCTATCATCCTCTTCAGCCACTTTCATCAATTCAGCCTCGAATTTAAGCTTCGCCCTCTGAAACTCAAGAAGGGGCTTTTGCACACATATTGCAGAAAGCAACACAAAATGAGAAGCCCCACGATTCCTACCGGCAATAAGACTATTCCTTGTTGCCTCATAATCAATCTTCCACGAATCCTTTATACCACCATTACGGCTAGCAAGGCACGAGACTACAACATCAACAGAAACCCCTAAACTGTGCAAGGATTTCTCCAAAGAATCCAAATGGGTTACATCTGAAAAGCACACGTTGGCTCCCTTCAACTGCTTCAAAGTCTCTTGCTTGCTATTTCTACCTCTAATCCCACTCTTTTCTCTGGCAATGGCAATAACATTGAACCCTCTACTAACTAACTCGTTAACCACAAATCTTCCAATATACCCAGTAGAGCCCACCACCAAGATGTTAATATCTTTTGGGTTTTTATGTCTGAAGGAAGATGGGGCGGTTTCAACCGCTGGGCCTGCTGAACATGTAATGGGATTGTGCCTTTGAATGGTGTATGCGAGAGGTTGCCATAGCTTTAGAGATGAAGATGATAGAGGATTTGAGAAAGAGCTTACCTGAATTTGGTTGATGAACTGAGAAGAGAAACGTGTCGAGAAAATTTGGTTATTTGGCGGAGAATGAAGAGTGACTAATGAATTGGAGGAGAAACAGAGGGACATTTTTCGAGCTCGAGGACGCTGAGCCGGGAGTGAAAAGCCTGTCCTCTCTCGCGATACGACGCAGGAAAAGAAAATCAAGTTGCCGAGTTAAAGTTCGGGCGAGTAGTCGCCCATGACTGTTGTGTGGTCCTCCATCACCGTAGAGATCCAAATGATAGGCGGACATGCTCCCCCTCGAGCGATGAGATGACGTGAAATGGCGTAAAATTGCTGGCGTTAATCGGGACATACAAGAGTTACCCAAGATGTCTAGTATTTGCACTGATCACCCCTTTTCTTCTTTAATTTGCGGGGAATTGAGGAGGCTAGGCAACATAATTTCGGGACAAGGAACAATGAAATTAAGTAACCAAGCAAATGAATCACTATAACACAACAGAATCGCACATTTCATCATCGTAACCATTTTTTTCTCCTGCAAAACAACGAGCACCAGTGCAACCCAAATCCTATTATGATCGGTTTTGGAAAGCCTCGAACTAAAAACCCCTTGCTGCCATCCCCAACATTATACTCTTAAATTCCATGTTCTGCAACAAAATAACCAATTGTTGTTTGCTCCTAAAATAGGCAGCAGATCAGGAACTTGTGACAAGATTAGGGTCGAAGCAAGTGGAGATACAGCCACACTTAGATGATAATCACAACATTGATCATATAAAAAGAGAGTCTATCTCTTCAAAATGCCTCATAAGAAGTATGAATATCACTATTAATAAAATTAAGAAACTTTACATCCAGAATTGATGTGAAACAATCTCAACAGTATACAAATTTATAACTTTGATAAATACACTTACATATATAATTCATATGCACCAAATAAGGTATATATATACCATTATCACAAAGATAATGGAAACAAATGTTATTTACAGTAAATTCTTTTTGGCATCGCTTATTCCTGTCTTTGTATGCTTTGGCAAGACCATGGAATACTGTTGTGATTAGCAACAGAGATCTAAATGCGTAGAACCTCATGAATGGCTCCTCACTGAAGCACTACAAGCACCTCTCGTTCTTTAGCCATTGCGAGATCTGCCAAAGAGACCCAACGAGAATGAGATTCGTCCCGCATGCATAAGCCGTACCATCGGCTAAGCTTCCACCATTTGACGCACACTCGTCTATCTGAAATCTTGCAACTTTGAAGTGCTTCAATGACATCCTCACCCTACCAGTTAGTATTTTTAGAACACAGCTTCGTCGATTATGTAGTATGTCAAAATGGACTTAAACCAAAGCTTGTAATAGTAAATCACGTAACAATAATACTACTCAGGGGAGGTAATTCTAGAAACAGAATTCAGCTTTAACATGCCTTTCCATTAGCCTAGTAAGAAACTTACATCAGTTAAAAGAAAAACGTCTACCAAAACCAATGGCATTAGCCATGAATACCCTTTTTCTTATTTCTATCATCACTTAAAAAACTAGAGTAAATTTTAGGATAATTTACGTCCAATGAAAGATGACAGCAAGATAAATGAATTGTTGCTATGCAAAATGTCAGGAGCAGTTCCAGCGGAATATGAAGACATGCTAACATATAAAATTTTATACCCATTACTGGACCCCAGAAGATCATTATGAAACACCCAACTGGATAGAGGTATAGCAAGTTCTCAGGTAATAATCTTTGTCACTACATTTAAGAATTCTTATTCAATTCATTTTGGCTGGGAAAGATGTATAGGATCATGCATGGTAGACTAATCAATCCAACTGCAGGATCACTTCCTGGGATCTTTAAATCTATTTTGGAGCTTACGTGTCTTTGTTGGAATATATTAGGATCCAACAGTCTTGCTTCACGATGTCTTTATATCTCTTCTCTTCCTTCTTTTCTAGTCTAAATCTTAAGTGGTTCAAGTCATCAAGAAAGGCAGTAAGGTGAAAGAGGAAGGAATTACTGTGGTTGGATATGGCTAGATTGTGTGCGATACAACAAAGAAAAACTGGACAACAACAGCTTTGGATATTCTTTTATCTTTGTTTGACTTATGTTGCTATGGTGAAGAACCTACTTTAGGAGTGGGATTGAGGTTTGGAGCAGAAACATCAACATGATTTGGCTAGTGATGTCGTTAGTATCTTTTAAGGCAGATATAAGAATTATCATGGATAGAAATCAATCCATAGCTAAGGGATATTACTTTCTATCTACCTGTATGTAGATGTACTTGAATTTTGCAAGTAATAGAGTTTGGCGCGTGATGAGCAATGCACTAGTGTAAGAAGGGTTTGTTATTTAAGTAATAAGCACTTAGAGAAAATGAATGCAAAACTCTAAGCTATACTAATCCTTATATAGCCAGTTAGTTACCCTTTCTTAGAGCACAAGTCTTGTATTACATTTTCAACATTGTCGGTAGGTTGGTGTCCTCATCACTTTCTTCGACATTAAGCAACATTGATCTTTTCATACAACTTTCTCCATGGATGGTGCCTCCTTTTCTTATCTTGTTTCTTGGATGAATAGGCGGTGGTACTACTTCCCTTGGTATAGTTTGAATGGATGATTCACCCGGATAATAGGTCTTGAAGGTTGAGTGACTGCTTCTTTGGAGGCCATGTTGTCCAACTCTCTTAAGTGGATAATAACATGATGCATGGACTGTATGACTATTGGTTCTTGAGTCGAGTGTCTCTTAAGCTGATTTCTAACTTATGACAAATGCTTATGAAGCTGGCAGAGAGTTCATTAACATCATTAGAGCTTGATGTCCCCTTTCCTCATTTTTCCGATGGTTCCTTTTAGTTTGTTCGATAAGAGATCCAATTGCACCAACACTCCCCCACAAAATAGGTGGGATGACACCTATTTTGTTTCTAGGTTCTTCAAATCTATCCCTTGGTAAAGGCTTGGTCAACACATCAACAAGTTGTTCTCTTAAAGGAACAAAAGTTGTAACAATTGTTCCTTGAGCTACATTCTCTCTAAAGAAGTGGAAATTAATTTCTATGTGCTTGGTTCAATTGTGTTGAACTGGATTCACTGTCATATGTAAAGCAGGAAGATTATCACAAAATATATTAACTAGAGAGAAACGACTTACACCAGTTCATGTAGGAGGTTTAAGAGCCACACAGCTTTTGCAATGCCTTTTGCCAAGGCTCAATATTCTGCCTTTGTAGAAGGTCTAGACATGAAATCTTGCTTCCTGGAGCACCTTGATATGAGGTTGGCTCCCATGGACATGAAAAAACCTGTTGTTGATTTTCTAGACTGATGATAGTCACCATAGTCGACATCAGTAAAATCGTAGAGTGTAATGGAGCTGTGTTTGTGAAATTGGAGTCCGTAAGTTGTTGTCCCCTATAAGTAATGTAGAATCCTGTTAAGTTGGTAAAAGTCCTTCACACGTGGAGCACTCATTTGCTGGCATAATTTGTGTATAACTTGGCTGATATCTGGCCTTGTTTAAGAAAGATAATGTAAAGATCTGAGTATGTTGTGGAATATGGTAGGTTAAAGAAGAAAATTATCTCCATTTGATATGTTTTCAGTTTTTACAGCCATTGGGGTTGATATAGGTCTGTTGTAAATCATTTATGCTCTCCAAAGTAGATCCAAAATATATTGATGTTGGCTCATAAAAACCCTAGCGTCATTGAAGTTAAACTGTAATCCAAGTATATAGTGCAACTGACTAAGATCTTTAACAGGAAATCCACATCCAAGTTCATCAACAAAGTCATTTATCAATTTTAATGAATTTTCGTAGCTATGATGTCATCAACGTATAGTAGGACCCATAACTCATCATAACTATTTTTATAAATAAACAATGATGGATTATACATGCAGTAGTGAAAGCAACATGATATGAAGAAATTAGAAAAACATTAGAACCAGGCACATAGGAACTGCTTCAATCCATATAGAGATTGATGTAGATAACATACATGGTCTAGATACTTTAAGTTTATAAAACCATCAAGTTGCTGCATGTAAACATGTTCCGTGAGAAAGTCGTGCAAGAAAGCATTTTCAATGTCAAGCTGTCTAATGTGTCATCCTCAGATAACAGCCAAAGAAATTACTAACTTGATAGTAGTTGGTCTAACTACTGGACTGTAAGTCTCTAGATAATCTACTCTAACTTCTTTATAGTAGCCTTTTGCTACAACCCTTGCTTTTAGTCGGTTAAGGGTCCCTTGTGGAGTCAACTTTGCCTTAAAAACCCACTTGCTACCTATTATGTTCATTGTAGGCAGTCTTGGTACTAGAGACCAAGTGCCAACTCTCTCCAATGCATTCATCTCAGCTTCCATTGGATTTCTCCACCCGGGATGATTAAGGTCATTAGTAACATTTAATGGAATGGGTGGAACAACCAAAGCTTATGCATGTAAGGCATATCGTGGGTTGGGTCAACGAACCCTTACTTGGCTTCAAGTAGTCATTGGGTGCTATTTGGTTGAAGTTTCTTTTGGATTAGGTTGTGTGGAAGAGGAAGTTACGGGTCTCTTGTCTGGGTTTAAAAAGGTAGAAAGTGGTGAAGAGATTTCTTGTTCGGGAACACTTGGTGTTTGTGAAAGGGAACGTGATAGAGATGCTGGTGATTCTATGAATGGTAATGTGGAGATTCCTTGTTCGAGAGTATTTCTATTTAAAATACTTCATTGTCTTTTTTTAATAAATGTGGGAGTAGCATTTTTTTCATAAGAAACTGCTGGATTTTCAGTTGGGTAATTGTACTAAATGCAAGGTGTTGTTGTATCCATATGTCTGAACACCTTATGAGAGGGCTATTCTTGTACAAGGGATGTTGCTCCATCTCTATTGCAATTTGTGGGATGTCTGAAAGGTACTTGGAGTTACAGTGTAGTGTCAATTTCTTTTGATTTTGTTTGTTGGAAGAGATAATCTGTGTGCCCTTTATTAACACTTGTACTAATCCTATCATTCTTAACAAAAGGATATACATACTCATTGAAAATGACATGTCTTGATATAAATATTTTACCTGATGGAATGTGTAGGCACCAATATCCCTTATGTTGAGTGTTGTAACCTATGAAAATACAAGAAATAGATTTTGATGATAATTTATCTGTCATGGTTGATTGAAGACAAGGAAAACATTGGCTACCAAATACTCGAAAAGCACCATATTCTAGAATTCTATGATAAAGTTTTTCAAATGGTGATTTTCCTTCAAGCACCGAGGTTAGTAATCTGTTTATGAGATACACTACTGTAATGAACGCTTCCACCCAATACCTTCAAGGGATTGTGGCTTCTCTAATCATTGATCTTCCTAATTCAACTATATGCATGTGTTTCCATTCTGTAATTCCATTCTGTTGGGGAGTATATGGACAAGATATCTTATATAAAATTCCATAATATCTCATATAATCTTGTAAATCATTACTTGTGTACTTACCTTCATTGTCAAACTGAAAAATCTTAATCTTGGCATCAAATTGTTGTTCCACCATCGATTTTTAATCAACAAAGATTTCAAGGAAATCTGATTTCCTTTTAAGTGGATACATCCATGTGAATTGAGAAAATTCATCAATAAATATAACATAATATTGAAAATTCTGACATGATTTTTCTGGTGAAGGTCCTTATAAATCACTATGTATTCATTCAAAGGGTACATATGATTTATCGTTTCTCTATCTAAATGGTAAACTCTAAACATGTAGTGCATAACTTAGGTAGTTTTCCTTTTAACTTTATTTGTTGTTTTGCTTGTAGTTCCTTTAAAATACAAAAGTTTGAGTGACCTAATCATTTATGCCACATGTCACCATCGATTACTTGTTGATGCAGTGAAAGGTAAGCTTGTACTCATTCATTTGGCAACACATAAAGGTTTCCTCTTCTAGATCCCTTTAGCAAGTTCTCCTGGGTGTTCAGGTCCTTGACAACAAAAGAATTTTTATCAAAGGTCACAAGATATGGATTATCATCAACAAGTTTAGATATTGATAATAAGTTTTGTTTAATGGTTGGTGCAACTAGAATGAAATTTAATTTAATTTGGCCTTGTTTAAGGGTTGATGTTCCTATATGAGTGATAGGAATTCATTCTCCATTGCCAACAAAAATTATGTTAGGACCAAGATATTTTGTGAAAGTTAATAATCTACCTGTAGATTCATCTACATGAGAGGAAGCTCCAAAGTTTGCTACCCAATCATCATCCTTTGGCTCATTGATATGTAGAGCTGTTAGAGCCTTTGGTATATTATCAACTTGGAAGGAGTGGTAAAAACACCTCCAACACTCTATTCCAAAGTATCCTTTCTTTCCATAAATTTGGCAAGTAATTGGATGCTGTGGAAAATTGTTAAAAGTATCTCCAGAAGAAGTATTTGAATTACCGTTGTTTAGTTTGTTGAATACTCCTCGATTGTTATAGGTTGTTGGTGTAAAACCTCATCCTTGAAAGGTAAATCGATGTTGAGAACCTCTTCCTCTAGTGAAACCTCGTCCTCCTATTCTATTATTCCTTTGTACTATCAATACAATATTTTCATTTGGAATAATAGAAGTACTTTTTGAGCACCTGGTAGGATGTGACTTATATGCTTTTAATTGTGAGATCACAATATTGAATTTTGATATAAAAGGTCGAAACATTGCAATTTTAAATGATTCATAGCTTTCATCCAAACTTTCAAGTAAATGAAATGTTTTTGTTGAATCAAATACAAGCTTACCAATTCAACTTAATTGGTTGAGTAAGCTTTTGAATTTAGTCAAAAAGGTTGACAAAGTTTTACCTTCCTTCTAAATATTGTTGAGTTATGAGAGTAGATCGAACTCTCGTGTTTCTGTTTTCTAAGCAAAGTGATTTAAGAGCTCATTCCAAACTTGAGCTAAGGTTTTAAGCTCAAATATATGCCCTAGTGCTTCTTCTAAAAGAATGCTTATGACCCATGATTTGACTAATGCATCACTTTGTGTCCATGAATCAAAATCAGGATTTGGTGTTTCACCATCAATAAGTGTTACTGTTGGTTTAGGAATTTCATTGGTAGCAAAACCAATGAGTTTCTGGGTTTAAAGGAGGGATTTGATTTGTGTCATCTAGAATAGATAATTTCCTTATGATAGCTTGATAGTAACAAAGTTACTAACATTGATGGTATTAGGAAAAGGTATGTGTTGGATCCTCGTGCCATAACGTTGGCCCCGATACCAACTTGAATTTTGCAAATAATAGAGTTTGGCACATGATGAACAATGCACTAGTATAAGAAGGGTTTGTTATTTAAGTAATAAGCACTTAGAGAAATGGATACAAAACTCTAAGCTTTATTGGTCCTTATATAGCCAGTTAGTTACCCTTTCTTAGAGTTCAAGTCTTGTGTTATATTTTCAACATTGTCGGCAAGTTGGTGTCCTCATCACTTTCTTTGACATTAAGCAACCTAGATCTTTTCATACGACTTTCTCCATGGACGATGTCTCCATTCCTTATCTTATTTCTTAGATGAATAGGCGGTGGAGGTACTACCCTTGGTATAGTCTAAATGGATGATTCCCCCAAATAATAGGTCTTGAAGGCTGAGTGACTGCTTCTTCAGAGGCCATGTTGTCCAACTTTCCTAGGTGGATAATAACGAGATGCATGGATTGCATGACTATTGGTTCTTGAGTCTAGTGTCTCTTAAGCTGATTCCTTACTTATGACAAATGCTCCTAGAGTTGGCAGAGAGTTCATTAACATCATTAAAGCTTGATGTCCCTTTTTCTCATTTTCTCGATGGTTCTTTTCGGCTTGCTCAATAAGAGATCCAATTGCACCAATAGATGTCTTGCTCTAAGAGTCTCATGAACCCATAACTTCTAAAATAGTGAAAGCAAGAAATTTTGTACATAGATATCTTGCTTAATCTCCACCTGTTAGTGAAATTCTTGCTTTCGCAGTGTCAGAAGTTATGGGTTCATGAAACTCCTGGACTTTCCCTCTCATAAGACAACTCATTTTTTTTTGTTTATACATGATTTATGGTAATTAAGTCATGTCTACTAATGATATTGCGGTTGCTATGGTTGTTAATGCATTGAAAATTTTCTGTTTTCAATGGTCTATCACAAAATATGATTGTTAATACAGTCGTGTGTTTAAGGAACATATTCCTTACTTTAAGAGTAACATCATGCATGTAATTGCAGGGTTTAATAAACAATATGATCTCATGGTTTGGGACGTAAAACAGCATTTTCAACTGCTATTTTCAAGTAAGGTCATATATCTTTGATCATTTATAGCCATGATATAATAAATCATGTTTTTGGCAAGTATTTGCTTGTACACATCATGTGTATTTTGGTATCTCTCTTTAATTAAGAATCCAACCATCTTGAAAATTGCATAAACTTGTATGATGTGAACTATGATATAACTTTTATATGATATTAATGTTTGGAATTATGACGCATGATGAAAAATAACAATGGAAGCTTCCTTTACACCATTAACAATTTAATTTAGATAATTTGAATACTAATAATGGCCATCTTCTCCAATTAGTTTGATGGCATGTATGTTGTTTGTATGTTTTTATGTCACCTATAGTTAAAAAAATAATAATAATAAAGAAAGAAATATGCTCATCACAACGATGTTAATATCCTACAATAGTTGATTGCATGTTTTGTCCTTCAAATTAGAATTCCTGGACTGAATGAGGTCAATAAACTATTATTTCTTCGGTTGCCCCAACTAGCACTTGCCAACATGGTTGGAATCCCATTTTAAGGGTTCTTTTTAGTTGGCCAAATAGAGAAATATTTAAGAGAAAATCAAAAAGGAAAAAGAAAGCCTAAAATTAAAGTTTTAATGTAAAAATTTACTTAAATGGATGCCATGCAAAGCTTTGAAATGATAAATCATTAACATAAAGCTATTTATGTTATGTTGACATGTGAATTGGTTTTATGAACATCATTGACTTTTTCCTTAGTTAGTATGTCTTTGACTATGACAAAAAATATATAGCATCATATCAATATCAATTCCATTTTATGGCATAAATGTTTGGAAGTTGCCATGAACAAAGATGTTATACAATGTCGTTTGAAATCCATTTTTTCATAACATACATGAAAATTACAATGTCATATAAATAACTAGATGACATATTGTAGGCTCATTCATAACAATTACATTATACCATTAAGTTGTTGAGATAAATTTGCTTAAATTTCACATGTGCTCATTTCCTTTTATCATCTATCTTTATAAAAATTAATCTCTTCTAATAACTGTTATCTCTCTGTGTACTTGTCATATATTGAGTTGTCATCACCACCATTATACCATTAAGTTGTTGAGATAAATTGCTTAAATTTCACTTGTGCTCATTTCCTTTTATCATCTATCTTTATAACAATTAATCTCTTCTAATAATTGTTATGTCTCTTTTGTACTTGTCATATATTGAGTTGTCATCACCACCATATCCTTACTTGTTTGACCACCAATCCCAAATGCACTTACAAGATATTTCAAACAGTAATAACATGCATACATGATCTCCATATTCAACAAAGAGATGATGGATAACTTTGAGACCTTAAATTTGCACATGATATTGTCCTCCAACAAATGAAGCAAATTTAATCTTTCATAAGATGGAGTAGATATATTGGAAAATGTGTTGTTTCAAACTCATGCATTGCCAGTACTGTTTTACATGTATGAAGGTACTTGCCATGTCGACGACCTTCCTTCAAAATAGCAATCAGTGGGAGGAATGGTCTTTGTGATTTTCAAAGGATTTTGAGCTAATTGAGTAAAAATGGGGGGAAAAGGAAGTTGATTTTGTGGAAAAGTTTGTAGAAGAGTTTACGATAGAGTTTGCAAAAGCCCAATTGACACTAGGGAAAGCATAATTGCCACTGTCGGAGCCGCTAAAGGAAGACACACTGGGTAGGCTAGCGATACACATATTTGAAAACCTAAAAGCATTAGCGACCTTAGTCTCCCAACCGATGATGTGGTCCAACTAGCTCCGCTCTAAGGCGCCATCAGTCTTAGGCTTGTTGAAGGAGATTCAACCGATGAGTTTCTCTTTCATGCTTGTGCTCCTCCTACATTCTTCTCCACATAAGCACCTATGTATCTCATTCGCAGTCCTCCTTCATCAGTTATTTTTACATGACGAAGTTGATCCTCTATTGCCCAAATTAGGTGTTTTCGATTAGTCCTATATGAAGTTGATCCTCTTGCCTTTTATTGAGCATGTCAATTTGAAGCATATTTCTTGGGGGCAAAGCAACATTGTTTCGGAGCTCTCATCTTACATTTTGCCCAACGAGGAGTGGTCAGAGTTGCTTCCAATCCTGTTTGAATGCCCATGGCTTGGTTCTTTGAGGCTGCAAGAATCCATGTTCCTCTTCTTTGCAAAATTGTTAGCGTATCAGCAACATAATAGTTCATACACAAAAAAGATTCACAATATGCTTTTGCATTTCTTGAAGGTGTCAAACTTTGATGTTAAGATCACAACTCTCAAGACAATAATCAACTTTATTAAGAAACTGTCCAACAATACGAAATATTTCCCAAACCATGTCCCCACAATGATATTCACATTGGGCATTAGGGACAAGACAATTATGGGTAGGGCATTATAGGTGTTTACTATGTTAGCTAGGACAAAGCCTAAGTTCCTTAGCAGGTATGTCTTTCCTATCATCTTCTTGGCATTGCATATTACAAAGTTGTTTGAGTAAGGAATGAAAGAGTTAGCGATTGAGCTTGTGATTGTTCTTATGGAGGCCAGGAAGCAAGTGTGGGGAATGAGGCCGAAGCCATCACTGTGCAGGAGTCATTTTTCCAGCATTCTAATGAAAATGTTTTCCAATATTATGGATGAACCTATGTGGCAAACTCTAGAAGGAGAGGATGAGGATGCTAGCAAGACATACAACAATGTTACACCGGGGTATTTAGGTTGTCTTTCCATTTTGTCAACGTACTTTGCATATGTGGCTTTAGTAATGATTGTTAATTGATTGGCAAACTCTAAACTCCTCATCAAGTGGCTATTTATTCACTTTTCTCTTTTTTTTTTTTTTTATATTTACAAGCATATACGGCTTTAGTAATGATGGACTTCATTAAGGAGTTTAGAAGTTGCTATGACTAAAGATGTTATATATTGTAGTTTGAAATCCATTTTTTCAAAATAGAAATGGAAAGTATGAAGTCATATAAATAACTGGATGATAGCTTGTAGGCTTCTTCATAACAATTATATTATACCATTAAGTTGTTAAGGTTGATTGTTTAAATCTCACATGTGCCCATTTCCTTTTATTATCAATGTTTAGGATAATTAATCTCTTCTAATAACTGTTATCTCTTTTGTAATTGTCATATACCGAGTCATCATTGCTACCAGCCCCGAATGCACTCGTAAGGTATATCAAATAACAGCAAGAAGAAGCATACATTACTGCCATATTCAACAAAGAGATAATGGATAAATTCGAGATCTTAATCTAGCATATGATATCATCCTCCAACAAGCTTAGTCACGAAGCAAATTTAATCCTCCACAAAATGGAGTAGACAGATTGGGAAATGTGTTGTTTTCAAACTCATGCACTATTGGCACTGTTCTTCGCATATGGAGGTACCTGCCATGTTGGTAGCCCTCCTTCCAAATAGCAGCTGGTGAGTGGAATGGTCCTCAAATTTGAAGTTAACTAAGCAAAAGTGAGTGCGAAAGGAAGTCGAGTTTACAGAAGAGCTTGCAAAAGAGTTTACGGTAGAGTTTCCGAAACCCCAATGCACTTTAGTTTTCTGCTACAGAAGGAGTTGAACGACCATCTGGAGAGACAAGCATTTCTCAAGTCATAATTGCATTTATTTGACAAGCACTAACCCAATGGAGATATCAGAACTTCCATGGCTCCTCTCTCAAGAAACGGATCTGCATTAGAGTCCGGATTGTAAATATAAATTTCGCATTCTCCTAATCTTACAACCTGCATCACAATGTATCATAAAAATTGCCCATTGGTACAACTGACATTCAATTCTAAAACGTATGCCCACCTCACCTAAAGCCTTATACAATGCCTCCAGCAGGGAAGAGTCCCCACTAGGCTCAAAACATTCCTGCAATCGAATGGTCCAACAAACACGGAGAGAGATATTCTCCACAACAAAGCTAATTGAAAAGATCATGAGAAACAGGATATTGCTATATATCCTTACGGTCTGCATCATCATAGTAGAAAGAGACAAGCAAAAGAATTAAGCTACCACTTGCCTGCTTGCCTCCAATTTCTTTGCAATAGGAAATCAAGACTTGTACAATGCCCCTTGGTGATTTTTTCTGGACTTGATTACCAGCCCATAAAACTGATAGGACAAAGTCACAAAGCTTGATATTGTGATCCTTAGTAATGTCGAAGATGCAAGTTCAACATATTGATAGATAATTAATAAAGTGACCAATATAGTTGTGGGAGGCACAAAGTGAATGCCAAAATATGTCATTTTCCTTTTCTCCTTTCTAAAAAGGCAGTGTTATTAAATATTCCTATCTACCAAAAAAAACAAGTGTATGTCTTTGGATAAAAACTCAGAGAACATGATGTCATTGTAAAATTCCAACATTTGAAACAGTATGAAATAACAAAAAAAAATTAAATAACCTCTAATTGGACAAAGTTAAATAACAAAAACAAAGAAAGTTAAAAAGAAAAAATATTAGCAATAAACTTGATGCTCCAGGCATGTAGAACTTTTGGGTAAGGAATAGTCCTATTTCATACTCTATTTATTATTCTATTTCACCAACTGGTGAAGCAACATAAGTACTACTCGGGGGAAGGAATAGTCCTGACTATGAATTTAAGAAAATGAATCCACATGGATTCTGCTTGGACACTGTTGACCAAGCAGGCAGCTTTTATGATGTTCATGTGTACCATCTTGTGGCTGTGGTTTGTTGCCTGCTCCGAAGATGTCGAGTGAGATTTATAGTCCCATTCTGCCGGAAAACGGGATTGTTCACAAATTTCGTCTCTGGCCCTGTACTAATGCCTGAAAAAAGTTCTTCAGGCCTGAGAAAATATGGTTATATGCATGCCTTCCTATTCTTCTTTTGAATTCCCGTAACTAATTCTCAAACTATTTTCTTACTTTCTTATCTCCTGGAATCCACACAATCCAATGTTCACTATTCTACGCTAGCGGGGACACATAATAACTTGCGTGTACTGGTGTGGGTGTGTTCGTAGGATTATGGTAATCTGATTTCACCCTGCATTTTTACTATCATTTTAGTTTACACTAAACACAATTCATAAATCTAATTGCTGCCTTTAAGTTAAGTTCTATTGGTGAAAGAAGAACGAACTAAGATAAGCTCATCAGTAAGAAGAGATAATGGTAGAAGCCTTGCTTTTTGACGAACAAATATATGTATCCAGAGAACAAATTATACATGGGAAGCATGGTATACAAATTATGGCTTTGATAAATACACTTGCATATATAATTCATATGCACCAAATAAGTTATATATATATATATATACCATTATCACAGAGATAATGGAAACAAATGTTATATACAGTAAATTTTTTTGGGCACCGCTTATTCCTGTCTTTGTATGCTTTGGCAAGACCATGGAATACTGTTGGGATTAGCAACAGAGATCTGAACACGTAGAACCTCATGAATGGCTCCCCGCTGAAGCACTACAAGCACCTCTCGTTCTTTGGCCATTGCGAGATCTGCCAGAGAAACCCAACGAGAATGATACTCATCCCGCATGCGAAAGCCATAGAACCATCGGCCAAGCTTCCACCATTTGACGCACACTCGTCTATCTGAAATCTTGCAACTTTGAAGTGCTTCAATTACATCCTCACCCTACCAATCAGGATTTTTAGAACACAGCATCGTCGATTATGTAATATGTCAAAATGGACTAAAATCAAAGCTTGTAATAGTGAACCACATAACAAGAATACTACTGAGGGATTGACGCGCAGCTAATTCTAGAAACAGAATTCAGCTTTACCATGTCTTTCCATCAGCCTACTCAGAAATTTACATCAGTTAAAAGAAAAACTTCTACTGAAACCAATGTAATTAGCCATGAATACTGTTTTTCTTCTTTCTACCATCACCTCAGAATCCAGAGTAAGTTTTAGGATAATTTGCCTCCAATGCAATGATGACAGCCAAGATAAAAATGAATTGTTGCAAAGCAAAATTTCAGGAGCAGTTCCAATGACATGTGAAGACATGCTAACATATAAATTATATACCCATTACTTTATATTCCCATTACCGAACCAGAAGATCATTACGAAACACACAACCAAACAGAGGTATAGCAAGTTCTCAGTGGTCAACAATGGCCTGCTGAGCCAATTTTTGAATCCAAATATTTTCATAAGCTACAGAACAAAGCTAAGTACTCTTTTAGATTTCCAGATGCGGACATACAAGAAAAGAAGTATTTCTAATGCGAAGAAATTAAATAATTAAGTGGAGTGAAGGGCCAAGGAGAAAATACCGGCACTTCAAGCCAATGGATGGAGTAATGCAAGCCAACCAAGTTAAGCAGCACACTGCACTTTGGTTTGAAAAGGAACATTTGGACATCCCTGAACCCAAGCTGCATGGTGGACATTTCCTCAATTGCCTTCAGATAGTCTCCAACCTCTAGTGATTCAGTTGACAAGCATTCCTCCACCAAATCAGTCACTAAAATAACCCTTCCAGCCATCTCTTTGTGCCTCTTTATGTAAAAACCCCTCCATCCCTACAGAAAACTTAATTTAATACCAACCATGAAATTGCTCTAAACTACAAAAACCAACATAGCGCAAAGAGAAAGATCATAATCATTGATTATCATTTTAAAACACTGGAGTTACTTAAAAGGCATGAAACGAAACGAGATAAATTTTTTCACATAAACAAGGATAGACGTATCATTCAAAAAGGAAGCAGACCACAAAAAAGTTAATAGATAGCCAGGTCAATAAACATTTTAGACAGGAATGATTTCCTCTGGCAACCACTGTTGATGTTCAACGTTTAGGCCTCACGTTGAACAGTATCCGACCATAGTCCACACATAATAAGAACAATGGAAATCATTGAATACCTCGATATGTCCATCTTCCTAATGATTGGTACTAGAGACGGGGTTTATATACAACATAATAGACAAGGATAAAGATAATCCAAATTTTTGAAGTTGGATATAGAAAGGAAAAATTGAACCCGAAAAGGCCCCGACATAAGCCAAATTAGGACCCCAAAAAAGAAAAAAAAACAATTATCAAACCAACAAATCATAAATTAGACTGACTGTTTCAGAGAGTAATAAAGTACATAAACCTTGGAGATCGGGGTTTCGGTGGCAGTGGACGAAGAAGACTCGTCCAGCAGCGTCAGAGAAGG
Source organism: Casuarina equisetifolia (assembly GCA_028551475.1). Taxonomy (NCBI): domain Eukaryota; kingdom Viridiplantae; phylum Streptophyta; class Magnoliopsida; order Fagales; family Casuarinaceae; genus Casuarina; species Casuarina equisetifolia. The sequence goes on from CM052362.1 coordinate 17,571,881, forward strand.
CCATCTTTCCTTTGCCAGAGTCTTCCAAATGCACTCGGAACCGCACAACACCCGCCAGAACCGAGAGCAACTACCCAAGGCACAGAGATCCTTAACCTTTTGAAAGATAATATCAAATCATTATATTCGAAAGATAGAACAAAGAATGAAATTATTAACGGGTCCAAAAAGAACCTGCAGTAATGAAGCAATTTTGAGCGTAATATCGTCCGGCAGCGAGCTCAGGGTAACCTCAGACAGCATCATTTTTCCTTACGCGGAAAGCGAAAAATCCGAAAACAAACAGGAATATCTGATCATGAGATTCTTCTTTAGTGTTTTGCAACGATGGGAAGGGAAGAAGGAGATTGAAAGAACGACGTTACGCAACGTCAAGGGAGACACAGGACTACCGGCACTAGGAAAGCAGCGAATTTCATTTTGGCACGGAATGCCGACCCACGTGTCAGAAGATAGCATAATTTCGTTAGAAGGGGGCAAGGGAGCTGACTTCGCTTACGAGTGCATTTGCCACGACATATTATACTCAGTTCTCACTCTTACCCTTCTTTTTCCGCAAGAGACAGCTCTAAACAGAAACAAATAATAATAATAATTAATAAAGAGTTCGTTCACGTCGCTTTAATACTTTAAGACCCTTAATGCATGTGTTGGACAGCAAGTTTGGTCTTAGGCTGTCCTAATGATGATCCTCCCTTATTTAGTTGGTCATTATCGTGATTATTATTTCCACGTTCATCTTTGATGAACCTGTAGTAGATTGCATGTACATAGTATTGGAGATTATCCCATATCAATTTTAAATGTTGAGTTTATCGATTTTATTAGTAATAATATCTCTACTGTTTAAAATGTCTTTTGAAGAAATAGGAATGTTTTTCATAGAATGTGTATTAAAAATTTTAGAAGTTTGTCAATATAAAGATTTAAAGTAAGTTTTTTTTTTTTAACAATTATGTATAATTCTTTGTAATAAAGTTTAAATAAGAAAACTTTCTTTGAACTCCAGTACTTTTACTCCCAACGACTCTTTGATAGTGCCGTACGAACCGCCTTTGACGATGGTTTTGTTAACTCGGCGAGGCTGATGCGTGAACAGGAAACTGGACAAGAACTAGATGGCAGATGGTGATAACGTCAAAGAAAAAAAGCATTGGGACCACTTCTGCACTCATGCCACCGCCCGATCACTTCTTGGGTGCCCCAGTTCGTCCTTGAATGCAGAAGTTCTTCAATTACGTGGTCCTGCCATGTGTTCCTTAGATTAATAACCCCAAGAACTGGAGTTGTTGAACCCGTGTGGTACTAGACTTATAGCGCTTGGTGTCAAAATTCCAGAAATCCCACATTGGTTTGAACGGACAAAAAAAGCAAGAGCAAGAGGCCGGTAAAGCATTCACAGGATTAAAAGGAAAAAAGAGGAAAGAAACTCGACCGGAAGATTGATTCTACATGAACAAACCTTCCCTTCTACCATATTCGAGAGGTGTTATTGCTGACATTTCACATTGAAAAACTGACAGTTGACTCCCTCAAATCGATCGAGATCTGAAGTTCTATTTTTTTTCTTTGGATACCTTGTGGATGGGGGGTTTACATGTACGATTATTTCTTACCGTCGGAACCCCAAAAAATAAAATAAAATAAAATAAAATAAAATAAAATAAAATAAAATAAAAGACGATTCAAGTTGAAGCTCATGAATGAAGTTGATGTTGAGAAGGAAAAGAAGTAACAAAAACAACTGCAACTACCATGTAGCGGGCATTTATTTCAATTAGATGGAGAAAGTGGCTCACAACATGCTGAGACAAAATCACATCGTCTAAAAACAAAACCACACCAACAATTACTGGCTACGGACGGATAAGAATTCGCTAAATCACCAAGATACCGAGAAAAAGAAGAAATGGCGAGGAACATTAGAGGATCTATCGGCAGCAATACGGCCTGCAACGAACAACGTATCCCGTGCGTCTCGGTGGAATGCAAAGAGCCATGATTACAAGAGCGAGGACAACCACTACGAGAAAGGGTGCGAGATCCAGACCGCCGCCGCCGTCGTCTGATTCCATGCAACACTTGGCCATGATCAGCAAGCACACCACTGTCTCTTCAGCTCTTTTCTCCTGCGACCTTTGTTAGAGAAGGGAGACTGCAAGAGTGGGAAATGGATCCTAGGTCTCATTTAATGCAGTACTCAATTGACTTGGACTTTTCCTCTCTCTTTCTCTTTCTCTTTCTCTTTCTCTTTCTCTTTCTCTTTCTCTTTCTCCCACCTTTCTTTTACTATTAAATTAGGTGGGAGAAGTTCCAACTGATTGGACCTTTGATTACTCAGAAGCTTCGTTTTTTATGAGTTAGATACAACTAATAGTACTACAGTCAAGACGCGGTCGCAAAATTATCATTATTCTGTTGTTTCTTTCCCCCTTTTTTTCGGTCCTTCTTCCCCTAAGCTTGTCGGCTTCCGTTAATTCAAGAAGGGGGGGGCGGCTTATTGAAGGACAAAAGAATTTTCGTAACGAAAACAGCTCCCTTTCAACCAATATTTATACAGAAGTGAGAAATCGTTGGCTAATCCTAAATGTGGCCAAAGTGTCAGTGGTTGGATCTCGAGTTTGAACTCCGCTATATTATAGAGGTGACCATGTTGATTTCAAAGTACTCGCCCAAAGTCGAAAAGGAGACGAGTACGGGTGTGGAAGCATGACCAAAATACCAAAAGGATGTCCAAATTGGCGTAAACCAGATGCGAAAATTTTTCTCAGGAAAGCACATGGAACTTGCCCTCCTCGTTAGGTGGGGAATTTGGCTCAGAGGTAAGTTAAACGTGGGGAAGACGCGATGCACGAACAATGCCCCAGGTTAGCTTTCCAGGAAGCAGATTGTGAATTCAAAATGACCAACCCTGCCAGACAAAGGCATAAGATTGTACGGCCGTTCAGGGAGACGATGTACGGATACCGACATTGAAAGCATGTTGTACAAGAGATATCTACTTGCCTCCAACCGACAATAGTTCAGATCGAACAATCAGTTCTCTTGGTAAGTACCGCATCCGTGATGAATCTTCTGTACACGTAGGGACAGTGATAAGCAACTATTGCTGAAATTTTACATATCAGCAGCCTCGTTGCCATGCTTTCTAAACAATGCCTTTAAAATCTAGTTACTTTAAAATTCCCCCCTCGGATAAACTGATCACAACAACGAAGATAGGAGAGCAATTACTCCAATACTCCAAAGAAATGAGAGAAACTTGGGTATTTTGGCTCCCATCCTACTTCTGCGCGAGTTTTAGAGTTGTTCAATCTCTTACCCAAAGGATCACTAGTTCCTGTTGGAACAAGACATAAAACTGATTGTAAGTTCAGAGTATTTAAGAAAAAATGAGAGGGTCCTGTCAGAGTCAACGGAATGGAGAATGGTTTTAGTTTGAAACATCAGTGGGGGTGGAAAAGGCCAACCTGTAAAGCCCTCAAATTTTTTGCTGAATTTTCCGCTTTTAGCGACCAAGTCCATTACTTCCTGCCTGCAAAGCAAAGTTGAGGTCTTCAGAGTAGTCCCATTCAAATAATCCCGGAGTTATAAGTAGAATTATCTCCTAATATTAGAAATTACATGCAACAAGATAGGGCAGTCGTCTATCAAATATGAGATGAAAAATATTTATGTTGTCAAGAAGCCATAGAAGTCATATCACAACGTCAGACGAAAAAGGACCTGGATAAAGGATTATTATCACAACCCAAGAAAATCCTGCCACGAAATTTCTTCTTCAAGATTGCAACTGAAAGGGAAGCTGCATCCTGTTAAAAGACCGACGGGTCAAAACATTGCACATATTTGAATGTCAAGCCCTGCAAATTAAAGCACAATAATACACTCAAGAATGCTCGAATGAGAGCAAAAGTCACCGACAGTGCACATGAAACTCAGGATTTATTTTGTTCACTTTCTAACAATTAAGATGCTAAACCCTAATATTCAAGCCTGCAACAAATTGCAGGAGTATTTAAAGAAACGGAGAAGGAATCTGCATAAATGTATTTAGACAAGACTCCTGAAGTAGACAATTAATGTAAAGAAGACATTGTTACCTCATAATGTATAAGATTCAGGATGTGATCTGGACGCACTTCAACAGTTCCTTTCTCTAACCAGTAGGCATGTGCTCCTCTATCTGCTTTGTGTACATGGTTAAGTTTAGAAACATCCATGAGAAATCACTGAAATTTCTACTACAAGTGTAAATGAAAATTCCACAATTCAAGTATCAGAAGGATATGTAAAGTCCCGCCAATCTAAGAACACATCCACCATATTCCACCACTACATTTTCTGACTTAAGAAGGACGTCTGTCCTAGGGCTCCTTCCAATAGGTACAACAGGGGTGTCCTGGTTAACAGAATATTAACACATTACAAGTCAATAACACTCCACATTCAACAAGTTTGTAAAGTATAGAAGGTCATAAAAAGCAAAATAGTGAAGCATTCAGCAAGTCATAAACAAAAACTGACCAGAGTTTCTTAAAGCTCAAACCCATATGTCAATGCAGTACACGGGGATCACTTTGATCATTATAAGAACAGAAAAATGTTACCAACAGAACTATGTCCTATGTTAGATGTAACACCTCATCGCAGAGTCCATTGTTGTTGCAATCGTATGGAGCAGAGCTTGATGTAAATAAGAAAGCACCCTCACCATTCCAGTTCAATGCAGCCAGCCTGTGTAGGAAACGTTCAAATCAATAAGAAAAGTTCAGATGAGCTGACAGGATGCAGAATTACAGAACTAATCTAGGTTCCTTCAAGAAAATTATATAATTTTAATGAAAGCTGTTGTCCCCCCTCCCTCAACCTCCTTTTTACACACAACAAATAAAGAGAAAAATGTATGTTTTCAAATAATATCAATGGCGTGGAAATCTCGTATCAGATACTATTTGAAAATGTATGAAGATATTAGACGCAGAAATAATGATCGAGCCAACTTCTTGCCCAAGATAGAGATTTAGAGCCTGAACTAACTGTTACTGCAGACCTTCCTACTACAGTTTTCTATCAATTCTAGCTGCCCATTGGACGGTCTTAATAGATTATTCAACCAAATTTCGCGTACTGTATCCTTGTGCATCTGTGGAAAGAAGCATCCAACATGGGACACACCATTGCCATCCGTGTAATATAACTTCCCACAAGATATAGGCACCAAGGTAATGGGTTCACATACCATATCTAGGCCCAACAAGCACCAGAAGATCATCTTGTACACAAGTAAACTCAATAACACATCCATTTTAGCAGAAGGAAGCAAGTTTAAACTTAGCAGTCACCTGACATCACCGGGATAGTCCGAAGTTCGCGAGGGGGGAGCACAGAAAATGACGTATGGAAATCGGTGCGTCACATTAGTCCCCTTCAAGGACGGATTGATCCCCATCTTAATCAATTCATCATGGTGATCAGTAGTCACCGTTTGGCCAAATATTTGACAGCCTGGATGCTCCTGCACAGCATAAAACCCTCAGAATTTGGCCATTTTTTCCTAACATCTGTCCCATCAGCAAAAGAACAAATGCGTAACAAAAGGCCCGACATACTCTTCCAAGAAATACCGCACAATCCATCACAAAGAAAGATTCTAAAACCCGATACAAAGGAAGATAAGTACTGATTCAACTAATAACAAAGGATTGTTGGAATTGATACCTCCCGCCATTTTTCAGCAACTAAGCGACCAAGAACGCCAGGTCCTACAATCAGGAGGTCATTCTGGCCAACCAAGCCAGAAGACGCAGCCTCCAACTCTTCGTCGGCTGAACCTTCAGCACACCAATCAAAAGATCCATAACGCAAAAAAAGAAAAGGAAAAAGAAAACTCTAATATTCGCAGTTCGGTTACCAAAAAAAGAAAGAAGATGAAAACTTGTTCGTTCTTTATTTTAACAAATTAACCATTCAACGCTAATAAAATTAAATATTTTTCTAGAACGAGTAAATTAAGAGTATAAAAATCTAAGCAGTTAAATACAGAGAGAGAGAGAGAGAGAGAGAGAGAGACCAATGGTAGAGGAAGCGTGAACTGTGAGGTGCGTGGCCATCGAATAGCGTCTCGTGACGAGATTGGGGTTTCTGAGAAGCGAGACCGAGCGTTCCGAGACGAAACGTAGCGGCGAGAGAGGAAACCGAGAAAGCTTCGAGAAATGTGGAAGGATTGTCCGAGGTGTGGCGGTGGTGGTGGTGATAATGGGTGTCCCTACGGTTCCCATCGAACGAACTGCTACATCCAATCGGATACAAAATGGGCAAGCTCGGTAGGTAGCATTAGGATCGCAGACTGTTTCGGTGTGAGAGACTGACTACAAGGTAGAGTTTTTTCTTCAACCAATTGCGACACTACACGTAGCTCTAAAAATAATCTGCTGCCCATTGATGCTAAAACTGCCAGCTTGCGTAGAATACACAAGGAATCGTTGCTGTTTTTCCAACCAAGCTAAAGGTCTTATAACAACACCCTGGCCGACAGTGATATCGGATCCTTTCGTCATCATCAAATTCCCACTTATACTGCCGGCGATACGGACTAGAAAAAGACAGTCTCCCAAGAGGATGATTTCTTCCACATTTGGAAGGTAAGCCCGAAGAAATTTAGTTATTCCTTCCACTGAGTGAAACTTTGGTCCATGATACACGTAGAGATTACATATCCGTTCTAAAAGGACCACCGGATGCGTTCTTAAATCTTGTGCGATCTAGAAATGCTCTAACAAATTCTTCTTTTGAGGCGCTTCGTTTTGTTTTAAAAATCAAACCCACCTCCTCTGACCAAGAAGCAACTCCGGAAGATCGATGAGATGTTCTTTTCATTGTTACTCATACCATTCCTGGCTTTGCCTTTAAACCTAAATAAAACTTTCTGTTCACCTAATAATGTCTGCCTTACGACTAAGCCAAACATTGTACTCATATTATATTGTTGCAAACGCAATCGGCCAGGCACCGTGGAGTTTTTTGCGCTTATTCTTCTTAATCCTGTTGTTATAAATATCTAGTCCCAGCTTTTCTGTCATACCACTTCGTTTTCATCCGACCTACTTCCACACAGAGTAACATCATTTCCAAGTACGATTAGTCTGTCTCGGGTCAGCATAAGCTCACCCACCTTAACAACCTTGTCTCTAACTCTTTGTCCGGTATTTTAAGGACAAATCAGATGCGAGTAAAAAACCTTTGAGAATTGCACTTTCTACAGGACACATTTTGCTTCCCCATGGAGGAAACTTCCTGCTGTGCTATATATCTCTTGCTTGTCCTCTAATTACTTCCCCACTAAACTCTCCCTTTTTGGATTATGCTTCACGTACTTGCATTTCGGAATGTCACGTGCGTTTGATTGACGTGTCGAGAAGTAATTGGTAGCCCACACGGACAGTATAAGAGCTTTCCCTTACTGAACCACACACCCACCCCCGGGAGGAGCAGGGCAATTTGACTTGCCCGGCTGTCAAGTTTGGTCAGGCAGTCAAAAAATACAAAGACCGGGGAAAAGAGAGATCCGACATTGGTTGCTCTTTCTCGCATTCTTTTACTAGAGAAATCTCGGAATCTGAGTGGAAGTCCAAGTGAGAAGTCTTGATGGGGAGCTAGGAAGGCTTTAGTTTCCCAAAATCCTAATCCGGAAAAAGAAGCACTTACACACACACACACACACACACACACACACACACAAAAAGCTAGTTTTGTTTTACTGTTCTCTCTTGCTTTCCCTTTGTTGTGAGTATTATAGCTGAGTGTTTTTTTTGACTCTGCCACAATCTGTGGGCTAACGCCAAATCATTGCTCTTCCTCGCTTTTGTCTCACAAAAGCTTCACTCTCTTCAATTAGCTTATGCGCATTCTTGAATCACTCAAATCATCTCGACTTTTTCACGCTTTAGGGTTTCGTAATTGTGTTTTGGCGGAGGGGACTGGGGGAATGCGGTGAGAAAATGAGTCCATGAGACTGAGAGATGGGGTGTGTGTTTGGGAGAGAGGTATCGGCGAGGCCGAGCTCCGTCGAGGAGGAGAGGAACGAGGAGGTTAGGGCCGACAGACCTGAAAGAGCTGCGGCTGAGGTCAGTGAGGCTCAGAACGGCGAGAATCGGACGGAGAACGACGAGGAGGACAAGAGTGTGAGGTCGAGGAGGCGGTCGGGGAGGCCGAGGCCGAATCCACGGCTTAGCAATCCGCCGAAGCACTTGCAGGGCGAGCAGGTTGCCGCTGGCTGGCCATCCTGGCTCTCCGCCGTCGCCGGAGAAGCCATCAATGGCTGGACGCCGCGGCGAGCCGACACTTTCGAGAAGCTCGACAAGGTAGAGATCTGTTGCCACTTAATATGTGGTACAGTGCAGAGTCAAAGTTCGCGTATCAATTTTAACCAATCAATACTGTAGTTCGAATACGTGTGTGAGTTTCCTTGTTTTGATGAATTTTTGGCCGTTTAGTTTATCTTTGGTTGTTAAGAAAGGTAGGGGAAATAGGTGGAACCGAACTCTTCGGTTTTCTTTAACTAGAAAGTCCTAAATGTGGTTAACTTGAATTTGTGGGAATTGAAATAAACGTAATTTTTTAAAGGAGTTATGCTTAGTTCAGTAACCTCTTTACTTTGTCCAATTTAGAAGGTTATGTGTATCTTTGTTTACTAAATCTATTTTGTATCTATCATGAATAGATTGGGCAAGGTACGTACAGTAATGTATACAAAGCGAGGGATACTTTGTCGGGGAAGATTGTTGCACTGAAGAAGGTCCGATTTGATAATTTGGAGCCTGAGAGTGTAAAGTTCATGGCCAGAGAGATTCTCATCCTGCGTCGATTAAATCATGCAAATGTTGTAAAATTGGAAGGGCTCGTGACTTCAAGGATGTCTTGTAGTCTGTACCTTGTGTTCGAATACATGGAGCATGATTTGGCTGGCCTTGCTGCAAGCCCCGGGATCAAGTTCACAGAACCTCAGGTATTGGTAGTCTTGTTTTGCCGGCTTTTGTTAGATAGTACGAGATATCTGTGCCTGGGGTAAACTTTGGTCTATTGGCCAGTTATCATGAAGAGGCCATGTTTTTGGTTATTTCATATTTATTATTAATGTGGCAGGTCAAATGTTATATGCACCAGCTATTATCTGGGCTTGAACACTGTCACAAACGGAATGTGCTGCATCGTGATATAAAGGGATCAAATCTTTTAATTGACAACGAGGGAGTTCTTAAGATTGCTGATTTTGGATTGGCTTCCTTCTTTAATCCCAATCACAAGCAGCCCATGACTAGTAGGGTGGTCACTTTGTGGTACCGGCCTCCAGAACTTCTTCTTGGGGCCACTGATTATGGTGTAGGCGTGGACCTCTGGAGTGCTGGTTGCATTTTAGCTGAGTTATTGGCTGGGAAGCCTATCATGCCTGGTCGCACTGAGGTAGCTACCACATGTTTTGTATAAATTCCTTAGATTTTTTAATCTCTACCTTTGGGATTAGAGTTGTTAATGTTGCTACTGTTGTTACTGACCTTTATTCTTTATGTTTCTCAGGTCGAGCAGCTTCACAAGATATTTAAGCTCTGTGGTTCTCCGTCTGAAGAGTATTGGAAAAAGTCAAAGTTGCCACATGCAACCATCTTTAAGCCCCAACAATCATACAAGCGATGCATAGCTGAAACATTCAAAGATTTTCCACCATCAGCTTTGCCCCTAATCGAGACTCTCCTTGCAATTGACCCTGCTGAGCGTCAGACAGCCACTGCTGCATTGAAGAGTGAAGTGAGACTTTATACTCAACCAATATGCTTAATCTTCTTAGATTGTCTCTTATGCGCTGTCCTATCTTGTCAATATTGAATTTTGCGTGGCTGGTTTGCATAAGAATATCTTTATTTCAAGCTACAAAGCTGCCTGAATAAATTTTAACGTGAAGTATAATGTCAGACTGGTGAATTAGTAAGAAAGAGATGACATCCTGGAAACTTTTAATACATTGCATTAGATCATACATCAATGGGAATCTATTAGCAAATCCTGTTACTTTTTTACTTTTTTTTTTTTTAAAGACTGCTTATATGTCCATTCTTATAGATGTTATTGGAAACCGTACATCTGCAGGTGAAACATATGATTGCTGCATACTCTTTCTGTCGTCCCTTTCTAATGTTAGCCACCGTTGTTTTCCAAGTTATATTAAATTGTTAATTTCTTGTTAGAACTAAAAGTTTTAACCCTGTGTTTCCTGTTGTGGAAGTCCATAACTCTATGTCTTACAGAATAGTATGAATGAGAACAGCGTAGTTTTCATACTTAAGCTCATTCTGATTTTGATAAGCTTGGGCGTTTACCTGCCTAAGAGCTTTTGATGGTTTTGTGAAATAGTATTCAAAGTTTTTATGTTTACAGATGGACATAGATCCTCTTATTCATGATTTAAAAACTGTGTAACCACTCAAAGCTCTTTGTTTGTAAAGAGAGTTTTCCTTTAGTAGAACCCTTAGAGTATGTTAAAAGGGGATCAAATATCATGATATGCATATTCATTAACTTGCTTGGAAATCCTTAAGCTTGACTTGATGAGAAATAAGTCTGAAAGCTGTGTCTGAGTTTATTACGTTAAGCTAAGAACTGGTTAAATTAACTTTCTAGTGACCTAAGGTGGACCTTTCCACTGGGCTTGTTTATTTGTTAATCCTAGGAGTATTGGTTTTCACATTAGAAGGGGATATGTTACATCTACGTTGGTTCTTTGCTCTGATTCTGTGTTGAATATCTCTGCATTTGCATTGATTTATGATTGGTAAATATCATACGGAAAAGAAATTTTCGCAACTCCCTTACTAATGATTGTGCACCCAATGGGTTTTGGCAGTTCTTCACAACAAAACCTTATGCATGTGAGCCTTCTAGCCTTCCCAAATACCCTCCCAGCAAGGAGATGGATGCTAAGCTACGGGATGAAGAAGCTAGAAGGTGGATGACTGCAATTAATTATAGTTTCTGATTTAATTTCCTCATCTGTTTTCATGCTTTTGACTTGTCCAGTTAACAGGCATTTCATCCTGTACTAAGGAATTAATTTCTAATTTCTAGAGCATTTGGAAATTCATTTTTGTCATCTTCATCGCTGTCCCCTTTAGCAAATAGGAGATGTTGCATGACTGTCTAGTATGTGGTATATATTTCATCTTATCCACAAAGCACCACTGTAAACAAACCCCCCGGCCCCCGCGGATGACAACCCCAAAATAAAAGTGTAGGCCCTGTTGGGAGTCGGTGCAAAAAGGAGAGAAAAAGAAAAAGCAAAGAATTTTTTTTCCCAACTCTAACCTTATATATTCTTTATTTCCGCAGATTGAGAGCTGCTGGCAAAACTAATGCAGATGGTGCGAAGAGATCTCGTCAGCGTGACAGAGCTGTAAGGGCATTTCCTGCTCCAGAGGCAAATGCTGAGCTTCAAGCCAATCTTGATGTATGTCAGATTATTTGCATCTTTCAGCAAAGATTCTATCTAGATTTTTTTTCCTGTGTTTAAGCTGACTCAAAATTGCTGAGGCTTCAGTTGTTTCTATGGTTAGAATAAGGTTCTCTTTGTGTCCAGGGCAGTTAATGGATTCATTTTTTGGGGGGAGAAAATGTTACGTTGAATTCTTGAGAAGGGACATCTCCGAAGTTGCACTACTTAAAAACTTTCAAACACTGGCACACATAAGATCCTGGAAAACAAAAGAGCCGGTTGTTGGTAGATGTTCACCATTACCTTAGGGAAACCTTATGGTTTAGTCTCTTTGACATAATAGGAGTAACGGGGAACAAACTGGCTTCCACAATAATGCGGAGCTAGTTGGTGTGCGCTGAACTTTGTTGATGAAGTAATGTTGGAAGAGCATGTGTGTGGACTTGGGGAGAAATGACATAAAGAACTCTTGGAACCTTGGAGAACTGATAGTATGAGCTTGCTAAATGTTTGATTTAGTTGATGCTTGTTTAGAATAAGTAGCATTTTTGCAGTCTTTGTGAGGAACCTCCAGAATACCTTGCAATGGGGAAGCCTTAAAAGAAAAGGGGGAAAAGAGAAAACTAGTCCCTGTTCTTATGTTTTGTGGATGTCTTCTTTGTTGTGATGCTCTTCTACTAGTTCTGGGTGCAAGAGTTTACCACTCTCCAAATTTTAAACTGTAGATGTGTATGTTTTTATTTCTAGATGTTCAAGTGAGTACGGCACAAGTTTGGATGTAGGAAGCATTCTGTAAGTAAAAATTGGGAAACAATATAACACTCTTTATAAAGCATTGTTCGATGTTAACATTTCAAACACATTTAAGGTACTCTTTCATAACAGTTTCACGAGAAAAATGCTAGTTTTTGCCTGTTCTACTGTCTCATATATCATGCGTAGATATAGAGAGGATAATATGTAGATGTCCTACTTAAGCTTGGCATGTATGTTCTATGTGGCATTTGAGTAGTATATGAGGTCCTAGGAATGGATAGCAAGACATTTTTTGTGGGTCAAAATTGGATGATCCAGCACTCTAGCATCTCTGTTAAGCATTTATTCATCTAATCAAACTAGTTGGCAGGATGCTAAGTCTAAGATGGATTTGAAGCACTTTGTTTTTGGTCGTTTTTGCTGATTTGAGACTGCACATCTGGTTCCTCTCTCTCTCTCTCAGAAACCCACACAAAACCAGACTACATGTTAAAGATGCTTCTCTCTTGCACTAGTATAATTGTTTCGTTCTTGGAGCTCTTAGAGGCCATTACCGGTATAACTTCACAACTAACGCCAGTGGGTTTACAATCATACACACAAAACTTAGCTACATGTTATAGATGCGTCTCCCACACAATATTATTGTTGTTTCATTGCTGGAATTTTAGTTCTCTTTCAGCCCCTTATTGTATAACTTCGTAACTAAAGCTACTGAAGTTACTCTCAATTGGAAATCATGGTAACAATAGTATTATGTTGCTTTCCTTGCAGAGGAGGCGGCTGATAACACATGCAAATGCAAAGAGCAAGAGTGAGAAGTTTCCTCCTCCACACCAAGACGGAACACTCGGCTATCCTTTGGGTTCTTCACACCATATTGATCCGGTTTATGATCCTCCTGGTGTTCCCTTTAGTTCTACTCAGTTCTCATATTCAAAACCACCTATCCACACTTGGTCTGGCCCATTGGTGGATTCTGCTGCTGGTGGTGCTCCAAGGAGAAAGAAACATACTGCTGGTGATGGTCATGCAAATTCAAAGTCATCAAAGAAAGACTCAAAAAGATGAGAGTTCTAGTCGGAAAAAAGAGATGCATGCGATATAATTTTATTGTATCTGTGACAATATTCATGAGGCTGCAAATGCTGCTGATTCAGTTTGTCTTGTATTCGGGAAAGCCAAGTAGATTGAATGGAGAGGTAAGATATCTTGTAATCCAGTTTTCACATTTCTTGTTATTTTTTGTATTGTGAGAGGCTTCTCAATATTTGTATATTTTTTCTATATTTACTCTCCCAGTTGAGTTGAAGTACTACTCTATTAGTTATGTGAAATTCTAATAAATTTGATTTGGAAACCTTGATCTTGTGTTTTGATTTATCTTTTGTTACTTTGTTACTTCTCAGACTATGATTGCCACGTATGGTCTATAATAACCACGTTATTTAAGTGGTCTAAATTCTTTAACGTATTATAAAAATTTGAAGTATTATAAGAAATTGGCTAATAGAATGAGGTGCCCTTGTTGATATTGACTTCCAAGGTATAGTCAAACATCCCCTATCGGAGGCAAGTTCTTGGAATTTGAATATGGTAGCCAAAGACCGTTGGACAGATGATCATATGGGTGCCTAAGTTGGAAACCTTGGTGCAGAATGTATTGGAATTTCCGTCAGCATCTTGGTCCGCAAACAAGGCGACCAATGCTGTGTCTGAATTTCAAAAGACACCGGGATGAGTTGGTTCCAAACTACCATTCCTCGGCGTGAATGATGCGGGAATATCGTCATTTTTACGCCGGTACGTGCACCGTGACATCTACTTTATAGGGTAGTTAGCCTCACCGAACTTGAAAAATTCACATGCAGTCCAAACCTTCAGTGATGCTTCGACAGTAAACGGTATGAATGCAGTAAAGGCATTCTAAAACGCTCCCCACATGAAAAATGTAAAGGCAATTCCGAATTAATACCCTCTTTTTACTTTTCTTTACTCCTAATCTTTTCCACTTTCTTCTCTATGCTGTATGGAAGTAACTGGTCAGTAGAGTCCTGTGTGAAGAGTAGATGGGAAGAGTAACTGGTCAGTTGCTGAGTTTGACAGGCAGGTAGGGATGACTGGAATTCTGTAGAACGCACAACACTAGTGCCCATCAAGCAGAACAAATGTACTGTTCTAGAAAGGTACATGCGAAGAGCCTCTATTTATTACTACTGCCCTTCCAACAAACTCCAACCATGAAACCATTCTTTTTCTCCTTGCATTCCTCCACCGCTGTCTCCTGGCTTAATTAGCCTCCTCCCCCTTTCGGCGTTGAAGGCTCGAGGCTTGGGCTTCAAGGACTGCATGAGACCCCCGCCTCCTGGTGGACCAGGTGGGCCAGGCGACCCTCCACCTGGCTGGGCTCCTCCAGGGCCTGGAGGTCCTCCTCCTGGCTTTCCCGGTGGCTTATTCGGTGGCCTGTGCAACACCATATCTTCATGGTATGTCACAACTCTATCCTCTACTAGTAACTGTTATTCACTACCAAAAGTGGAATAGGCTACGACAACAGAGGCCCAAACTTGTTTGACCACTTTTTTTTTTCTTTTTCTTTTTTTTTTTCACCTTTTTTGGTTTCGTTTCCCCACCTTTTCACCAAGTTGGCCGAAGGTGCACTTCTTTGGCCTTCATGTTACCCTTGCCATAGTTGTTCTCTCTTCGATGTTGTAAGTAAGAACATGGCACATAAACATGCCTTTTCAAGCTTGTACTACTTTTTATTTTTTATTTTGGTTTGGACTTTTGTTTGGAAAATCAAGTATTGGTGTTTTATTTTACAAACATATTAAAAAAAACTATTTTTTCTTTTTTCTGTTTATTTGGCAGCTTTTACTTCTTATGTTGCTGCTGGTTGCTTCAAGATTGCTTCGGTGGACCCCCTGGACCTCCCGCTGGTCCACCAGCTCCTGCTCCTGGGCCATCACCCCCGCCCATTGCTCCAGCCCCTCCTGGGCCTCCTATACCACCTGGCCCTCCTGGGCCACCTTTTCCTTTTGCTGATCCATTTCCTCCACCCGGGCCTCCTGGTCCTTTTGGTGGCCCACCTGGCCCACCTGGTCCTCCCGGCCCTCCTGGTGGCCCACCTGGACCACCACCTCCTTGATGCTGTGATTTCAAAGATTAGAGGGGATGCTGAGTTTTTTCTTGACGTGCGGGACCTCAAATTTATGCTACGAGAACTATTAGACTCATCTCAATATTGTGATGGTGGAATACCTTCTACTTGAATTAGATTATTTTTGGAAACGCCAGGTAATTCATTTTGATAAAAAATTAATGACCGATAAGATGAAATTGAAACTTTTCTATTCTTTCTTTTTAGATGAAAAGCTAAGGAATGGCTGGAATAATGGTGGTGGCATTGACATGAATGGATCTTGAGATTATAATGCAGCCATTGTCCATTTGTTACTGCTCGAAATGGATTGCTTCGTGTTCCCAAAAAGGCTCGAATCAAACATGGGTAATTCCATAGCCATAGTTATTAAGGTGAACAAACTGGTTCTTCTTGTATAAATTTGAGGTCCAACATATTAAGAAAAATCATGGTGTCTTGAGTGATTTCTCTTTAGACTCTTGAATCCTTTGCTCACCCTCTTTACTCACGAATGACTACTCCTTTACCAAGCTCAAAATATAACATTGCAGACTCACCCATCTAATAAATAAACTAGCACCCAGTTTACCATATCCATTTGTATCCCAAAAATATGGCTACTAGACCATTTTTCACCTTCTTAGCCGCGACAGGTGTTCACTAATGGCAGGCAGTGCTGAAAGTAGATGTACCCTATCGATTTGTATTGTTCTACGGCTTGAAATACCATATTTTATTCTCCTAAACTGGTCTTTTCTCCTTAATATTCCCTGGCTTCTAACCTATGATGGGGAGTGCAGTTTGTGTCCCGTGGCAAGAAATTGTGCCAAAAGCTCGTTCCTTTGTAACCATGCTAGACGTCTAACATTATTTAAGCTAATTTGCACGAAAGAAAAAGAACGTACTTTATCCATTGAGTTTTTTAATACAAGACAAGGTAACCATCAGAAGTGGAACGCGGCCAATCACTGCCAACGGACTGTCGGGGAAAAAAAATTAAAAGATGCTCATCATGCAGATGCCTCGGTTGAGCCCATGATACTGATACACGTCATACTGTAGCCATAGTCATGGCATCAATAATTTACTCAGATCCAGCCACGAATACCATGAATAGAGGGGCCTCTAACTGTGAATTTGACCGCTTTCAATCATGTTGACTACAAAACGCACCGACTACCTTGTCCATGGAAAAAACAGATGACATATTGAATACGCGCCCTAATTTACGTGGTCCATAGTCCACTTAGCCCCGTTTCGTCATCATTTCTCTGCTTTTTTCTCAATGGAGAGGTGGAGATTTCAAGATTGACCCGTAATTGCCATCTCCTGTTTGACATCTTACCTGTAGCTAATTTTCATCGTCGCCAAAAGTAAGTAATCAGCTAGTCAAATCGTTTCTGCTTTCAACGAAATCTTCTTCCTCTTCAAAGACAGTCTCAGCCGCACTTTACTTGCCACTACTCCGTGTTTGGGTTGCGTTTCAGGCTAAAGAAAGAAGAGAAACATATGAACAGCAATCAGAAAACGTCAAAGCAAAATTGTCCCAGGCCACGAGGCTGCGTTCAAGCGCGTCAGATATGCATTATCTTCATGCGCATGATGGCATACAAGTAAGGCACGGACTTCTCTTGCTTGGCGTTGGTTTCGGAGCTTCCTGTGGGCTCCTGATTTGTCACCAACCAGACAAGTAAAACACCAAATACAGAACGTTCGAAGACTCGCAGCTGAGGCCGCACCCTTTCTGGAACGACTCAACCGCAGCGCAGGAAACCCCTGCCTCGAGTCACCGTCAGAAAGCAACTGGTTGCGACGTTTTCGCGACCACCTCTTTTTTTGAATTATGGATCAGTTTCAAGTCGCATGTACATTGCGTATGTAGTGAAACACGACAGGACTTACCGTCGCCGTGCAGCCTTGTTGGTTAATTCTACACCACCTGCTATGTCTTTTCAATGCATGATTCACGGGGCGGCATGAAGCGCTGGCTTGATTAGCTTCGACATAGGATTTCAAATACTTGGTTGTAGCACGATAACTAGGATTAATTGCAGTGAATTCCTAAAGCTTGATTAAGCAAGCCTCGAGTTAAGAGGCTCATCCCGTTTAAACAAATTTGTGTACTTCATTAGGATCTTATTTTGTCTTAATTGTTCGTAAATACGATAAACTTAAATCCTATCCGTAAGATTGCTGCGTATGCAACAAACCCAAATCATAGAACCAAGAAACGAACTTTCTTACCCACAAACTGTTTCTCTATCTCTTCCCCCAAGCCCTGGTACTGGGTTCGACAACCAAGGACCATAGAATCTGAGAAAACAAACAAGGAAAAGAAAGGGTAGGCCAGAGTCCGCCCTGTACATGAGTCAGCAGGCACGCACCGCCTATTGACAGCCACTTGTCAGGCCATTCCGAGGCTCCATAATTGCGCGTTTAATAATAACACCCCATAGAGCGACGAGACTGGCGGAGTGGTTGGCATGAGGTGGCGAACCTTCCCACGTCGACCAACGATACGAGGTTTCCTCCATATCCACATTGAATATCTTTTGTCAGACGTTCTATCATTTCGAATCCAAAACATGAGGATTCTACATTTAACGGATAAATGGATGAAGAAGAGTTATTCACTTAAAACATTATAATTTCAAATTAGGTATGAGTTATTAAAATTTATTATAATATTAAAATTTTAATACTCTTATAGACATAAGTACATCTTAGAGGAGTGATGTCCACAAAATAAAAGAGATGTATTAAGAAAATGATGTGAGACTATTTTATATTACTATAAGAATTTATCAAGAATTTAAGTTTAATGTTCTTGTCTTTTATTTACAGGTAAAGATCTAGATAAGAAGTGTTAGCTTATATTTAGAGAAATATTATATAAAATAATAATAATAATAATAATAATAATAATAATAATAATAATTTATAAATAGGTACTAACCGCGTACAAAGGTTATCCTTTAGATTTCTCCTCGAGAAGAGGCAGAACTTCCATTGAAAAAGGGAAATGGATAAGATCAACCGAAATCCTAGAAAGCGCTAGGTCATGTTGACAAGGTCGTAGCCTGCGGCTCTGGAAGTGAGGCATAGTTTATTCAGCTGCCAAGTCAGCATAACAGTTCCAAAATCCCAAAATCCAAAATCCCAAAATCCCAAAATCCCAAAATCCATGTGCATTACTTTAATTAGTTTTATGTGGCTCAATTTTGGCATCGTAGCGGAGCGACCAGTGGCTAACGCTTTTTGAAGCCATGTTGTTTGTTCTTCTATTTTAGTCTTATTCTCCGGTCCCTCTCCTATATATACGTCCGCTCCCCGTTTCTTCGAGCTTCAGAGACTCTTTTCCACACGCAATTCATGGTTTCAATTCTATTGTGTTATATCTGAGAGGACTTTAAATTTTTGTGCTTAGGGATTTCGTTTTCTGTGTTCGAGGTTTGGAGTCGGGGGTTGTAAGTTCCTTTCTTGGTTATGGAGGTTTCGTTGATTGGTAGCTCTCGGGCAAAGACTGGGAAAATCGATTTAGCATACAGGGAGCTAGGGTTGGGTGATCTGCGAGGTTTCGGGAAGGTCTTTTCTGCAAAGAGCAGGGTCTGTTTCGGGCACAGCCCGAGGTGGAGAAATGCTCGGCTTCGATTCGCCTTGAGGGCTGTTCATGCTGTACCGGCGCAGTCCGATAAAGTCTCGGTTCTTTCTGCAAGATCCAAATCGGTGAGTTCTTTTTTGAGTTGATTTTGCGTCTTATCTTTTATCTTAGCAGACGATGCGTTTGGTTGCTAAGAAAATTATATTTGAAGGCTTGAAATACGACCTACTAAGTTACTTCCCATTCATTTTATTTAGAAACTTCGTCATAATTTCTTCACATGTTAGCCTTGTGGACTTCGACTTGAATATTATTTTTTAGTATGGAATTAAGGAGACAATCAAGTAAGGAAAAGGAAAAGGAAAAGGAAAAGTTGGCGTCATAAATATGTTTTTATTCTGTAAGTGAAGATTTTGAGTTCTTTGGCGTTGGATTATTCGGCATCTGTTCAGTCGAGGCTTTGAAAAGAAATTCCCTCGGATCAAATTTACAGTCTCTAGCCACTGTAATTAATTTCCGAATTATAAAGCGCCGGTTTGTTGCAAAGACAACGGGGTGTGAAAGGGAACGACGTCTAACTGGAATTATAGAGCGTCTGGACTTTTGGTTGATATGGGTTTTTTGGGAAGCTTGAAATGTTATTGTGTGAATCTCATAACTTTTGACGGAAAACTCAATTTTAGGCCTTAAGAAATGGTTCTGGTACGTTTTCCAGAACCCTTTTTTTTCAATACAGAACAGTACTCTGTTTATCAATTGATTAAGGAAAAAAAAAAAAAACTCTAGAGAAGATAATTTCCAAGACGGTAAAATAGGATTCATCTTCTTTACAAATAATTGTCAGAATGTATAGACTCTATCTCGGAATGAACCTGTGAAATTTGGGCGATCCTAACATACCAAAGCCAGAGGGAAATAAATGGAAAATATACATCTGACACTAATTCTTTTCAAGTTATTACTTAATATATTCGAGAAGATACAAACTCTAACATATTGTTAGCTTCGAATGACTTCTTGCAGCATGATGGTGTAAGATTATTTGTTGGGCTTCCCTTGGATGCTGTTTCCAGCTGCAATACAGTAAACCATGCTAGAGCAATTGCAGCTGGCCTAAAAGCTTTGAAGCTCCTGGGAGTGGAGGGTGTAGAGCTACCAGTTTGGTGGGGAATAGTTGAGAAAGAAGCCATGGGGAAGTATCACTGGTCGGGCTATCTTGCTATTGCCGAGATGGTTCAGAAAGTGGGTCTGAAGCTTCATGTGTCGCTTTGCTTCCATGCATCTAAACAACCAAAAATAACACTCCCTGATTGGGTATCCCGGATCGGTGCATCTGAAGCCAGTATTTTTTTCACTGATCGGGCAGGACAGCAATACAAAGAGTGCCTCTCTCTAGCTGTTGATGATCTTCCAGTTCTTGAAGGGAAGACTCCGATTCAAGTGTACAGTGACTTTTGTGAGAGCTTTAAGTCTTCTTTCTCGCCTTTCATGGGCTTCACAATCACGGTATGAACTTTGTTTACAAAATTCTGTTACTTGCAGCTACCGTATTACTTCTTATAAAGGGTACTGATAGTGCAAATGGTTGTGTATTGCTTTTTTTAGGGCATATCTATGGGTCTAGGACCAGATGGGGAGCTCCGATATCCTTCACACCACAGGCTAGCCAAAAGCAATAAGATCCCAGGAGTAGGAGAATTTCAGTGTTATGATAAAAACATGCTTAATATTTTAAAGCAACATGCTGAAGAAACGGGTAATCCTTTGTGGGGACTTGGCGGTCCTCATGATGTTCCAACTTATGATCAGCCACCCAACTCAAACAGCTTCTTCAGTGACCAAGGTGGATCATGGGAGTCTCCATATGGTGACTTCTTCCTTTCCTGGTACTCAAACCAGCTTATATCTCATGGAAATCGTCTCCTCTCCCTAGCCTCTTCAATTTTCAGTGAGGCCACAACTACAGTGTATGGCAAAGTGCCACTCATGCACTCTTGGTACAGAACCCGTTCCCATCCATCCGAGCTGACGGCTGGGTACTATAACACAAACAGTAGAAACGGTTATGAAGCAGTTGCAGAATTGTTTGCAGGGAATTCATGCAAAATGATTTTGCCAGGAATGGACCTGTCAGATGAGCACCAACCACGAGAGTCCCTCTCAAGTCCGGAGTTATTACTTGCAGATATCAAGACAGCTTGTAGAAAGCATGGGGTTGAGATTTCTGGACAAAATTCATCGGTCTCTGGTGTTCC
The DNA here is from genome assembly GCA_028551475.1 of Casuarina equisetifolia. Lineage (NCBI taxonomy): Eukaryota > Viridiplantae > Streptophyta > Magnoliopsida > Fagales > Casuarinaceae > Casuarina > Casuarina equisetifolia. The sequence goes on from CM052362.1 coordinate 17,593,117, forward strand.
TGGTGGCTTTGAACAGATAAAGAAGAATTTGTCAGGTCAGAATGCTGTGGACTTATTCACTTATCAGAGAATGGGAGCCTATTTTTTCTCTCCGGAGCATTTTCCTTCATTCACAGGGTTCGTCCGCAGTCTAAATCAACAAGAACTGCATTCAGATGATCAGCCTGAAGAAGAGAAAGAAGCTGCCGACTCTCTGCTTGTAAGTTCAGAATCAGACGTTCGCATGCATGGGGCTTTGTAATGATTAGAAATACACTGTTGTAAATATAGGACAATATATCTATAGTCCTGATTACTTGAGAAGAGGTTGTATTCGTGAAGTACATCCTGGTTTACAGGAATAGAAAGCTGTAACTACGGACAAAATTATCTTAACCTTGCTCTTCCTAGACGAAAGCTTTGCTTAGTCTGTCGCAGTCTGCCGGTTCCTCTGAGGCCTACCATCTGCAAGGACTCTCTTGAAGAGATTCACCACGATCTTGCTGGGCCAGGTAGAGAAAAATGAGAAGATGTTTTCTTTTTCCTTTTCTCTGAAGATTGTTTGTCTAAGCAACTAATGCAGTAAGTGTTAAATCTTATTTTCTTCTCTTCGACTTTTGTACCAGGGCTTCTGAGTATAAGGATTCCTTGGTTAGGGTGTTTGAAAGTTAAATTACATTTTTGAAAGTGGGTTGTCACTTTTGAAACATTGGTGGAGTCAGAAGTAAAAATTGAAAGTAGCTTGTATTATGAATGATTAGTTATGTTGTAAAAAGTTAATTGTATGGTAGAAAATTAGTTTGTAAACCCAACTTACATAAGCAATGGACAGTAATGTCGTTTGGACTCAAAGTGGCCCCATCACTGTTCCAACAAATGATGCTAAAGATCTACCAGACTATCCGATGGTATGCCATGGTCTACAATACATCCTCCTACAGAAGACAAAGGTCCCATATGCTCCTCTAACAGTTCCATGATCTTATGCAGAGATATGAGATCATTTTTTAGAGCAAAAAGTATGAGAGGAGTCACTGACGTAAGACTTTTTGGGTACGACGATCACCAAACGGCAATGTGTGTTATAACCTCATGCGGGATGCAATGTGAGATGGGAAATTATTCATGCGGGATGATTCATCAAGGTCTTCAAATTCTTCCATTTAGAAGTCTTCATCCAATACTATGTTGTTGATAGAACAGCCCTTTGCAATGTTAGTGGGCACATCGTGCACCACCCAGCAGAAGAAGTCTGCTTGCCTCTCATCTTCCTCGAGTGACTTCTGCCTCTTGTATTCCTTGAGCAACTCGTGACCTGCGACCAGTGCAACCAACATCAAGACTGGAACAATCGCTATGTGATCCCGGATTCCTTTTAGCGGATTGTTACCAAAATGATCTATCTCATAGCAAATGTGGTGTTTTATGTGCACACAAAACATCAAGGTCGAAAACATTTTGCTTACAGTCAACTTTATGTTCATTTCATTCCTTTGACTAAGTAGTCAACTTTATGTTCATTTCATTCCTTTTACTAAGTAGCCAATGTTAGAAAATATGACCTCAAACGAGGCTTTTAACAAGATATAAACATCAATCATGGAGAAGAACCATGGGTCTCATGTAAAACTCAAAACAAGTTCTAAATACATATTGTATTTGTCCATCATCTTCAAGTTCCAAGTTATGAACTTTAGGCTAGATCTTCCTCTTTATTCCCTCCTTGAACTAGGTCGATGAGGCAGCCAGAAAACCGTTGCTTACATGGTGGAAGACAACAAGAATGAGATTGTGCAGTTTGGCTCTCTCTTGTGTGCAAAAACCCTTGATCAAGTTATGTGTTCATGTCTCTTGTGAAGTAGGTGATTCAAGTGTTTTATTAAAAAGAGAGCCTTAAAGTGGTCATGTGGAAAAATGCCTTGTGGGGCATTTTGCACATCCAAATGCACAATAAAATAATAGTCAGGCATCTATTCGAATCCATCTGCTTGTCCTCTCTGTTCGCTAACTGTGGTTGAGTAACCGTTGTCTCCATAATTCTTCCAACAACAGAGTAAAATGTACATTACTGAAAAGTTAAAGAAAAGACTTAGCCTATAAATTTATTTATACAAATAGTATTATTCATTAAAGTCTATAAGATGAACGAAAGCCTCACACTAGTCAGTACCATATATGCAACAAAGGTAATATAAGTAAAATGTGCGTAAAATCAAAATGGACCAACAAAGTAACATTACTTTGCCATAATAGGGAATATTAATTTATGCATTATTAGTATAAGTCTACACTACATGCAATGAGCCAACAGCCAATTGACATCTTCACTAAATGTTTTTCCTCTCCTTGGTTTCTACTTTGCATCCAAGCTTGAGGGGAATGTTGGCAAAATAACCCTTTGCCATGTCAACAATGCACCATGCACCACACAGCGCAAAAGCCTATTTGCCTCTCATCTTCCCCAAGCAACCCATGACCTGCGACCAAGGCAACCGATGCCGAGATTGGAACAATGATGACGCGATCCTGATTCCATTAAGTGGATTGTAACCAAAATCATACAAATTTTCTATATGATCAAATGTAAGTATTGAGCCACAATAAAAAGCCCCAAATCTCTCTTGTATTTTCCTCTTTGTTTCTGGTCCGTTGCCATGATTCTTCCTTGGCTTTTGATGATATATCCTTTGGCAACCTGAATTTCCAGCTTTAACTCACGTCATTACTCTCCTTAGATAATTACAAAGTGAGACAAGAACATTTTTTCTCACTTGTCCGCGTGTTCCTCTTCAAGGAAATAAAGTGGGTTGAAGAGATCTTTTGGAATTACGGATGGAGCCAAATTATTCACATAGCAAATAGCAACCCTGAGGTTTGTTCGTTTCTTGGGACCCAGAGAGTGTATGCTACCAAAAGGGTCAATTGGGTACTTGGCTATCAACATCATGGAATGACATACGTCAATCCTAGTTTCAGTTGTGTTGACGTCAAGGTAGTCTTTGAGATGGAACACCACAAAGGGATAAGGGGCATTTAAGGTCATGATCTGATTTTGCTACAAAGCTCTAGTTCCTCTTAGAGTTATACTAAGAAAGTGGAGCCACCAGCGTCTGTAGATGATTTTGCCAATTTTGTATACACAAGCTAGACACCACAACATCCTTTACTGCGCATCTAGTTCCCCAAGCCCAGGACCCCCTCATTACGGCTTCTTACCAAATCTTCAAAACCAACCAACCTTCAGCCATTGTCAAGCACCTTTTTGACTATTTTAAACCAAAGAACATTAGGAGTATGTCCAGTCCTTCTCCTCTTATAGTAACAATCTAGTACTAAATCAAACAGCTTGAAAAAAAAAAAAAGGAGCTTGTCCAGATAAAAATCCCAACTGTGGTCCTGTGAATGTATCAATCCAAAAAATACATTCACCTCCACTCTGGAGCTGTCAAAATCTATCTATCATACCCACGCCATAGGACATACTTAGAGCATGATATCCTTAGGGGGGTTGGAGCAAAAGCCTTTCCAAGAGATGGTGTTTAGGCTACCATGGTTTCCATGCCAAGGAGTTATAGAGTGTAAAGATGTTCGTTCTCGACACGGTAGGGGTTGGATATTATTCTAAAGCGAAAGGCATAAAAAATGTTGTTTGGGATGAGGAGAGAGTAAAATAAAGAATATGAGACAAGTATTTTGGGTTTTCAAGTCTTGCTTTCATTACACAACAATTGCCTCCAATTTATAAACTAACTTTACACAATGTTACTAATTTTCTAACTAACTTTACATAATACAACTAACTTTTTATAATATATCTTGCTTTCAACTATTACATTTAACTATACCTAACTTTTAAAGTACGAATGGTTTTTTATTATTTGTAATGTTGAGAATTGACAAAAATTTATATATCATTTTTTAGTGCTAAAAAATAAGGAGTGGACAATTACAAATAAACGTGCTTCAATATTATATCTGCATTTCTACAAATAAGAAGTTCAAATATTTAACTCAATCAATGAGAATACAATTACATAATACATACCTCTCCATAAAAATTTCAATATTCTCGCCAAACGGCAAGGAGATTGCCTCTTACGCATCTCAAGATATTAGTTGCCCTATTATGACAAATTGAAATCAAGTTAAAACAAGTCTCCTAAGTTCCACTCTACCCATCAAGTTACAAACCAAGCATTGGTGTTACATGTTCATTGTAAATAAGGGCCACCTGTTCTGACATTTTTTTAATTTAGATTTTCAAGAAATTTAAATACAAAAGTCCTTTTCTCATGAATCATGGATGCTGCAGCTAGCACGGTGATTGCCCCCGCCAATTCGAAAGTTCTCATTTGTAGTGCACTTTTTGGTTGCAGAGTGAATGAATTATGGAAAAAGAGAAACAAACTAATTCAAGCAAAAGCCTTTTAGTTAGGTTGCAGGAAATTTAGATATTGAAGTCATTTCTCATGAATCATAGATGATGCATCTAGCATGGTGATTGCTCCAGCCAATTCAAAAGTTCTCATTTACAGTGCACTTTTTTTCAAACAATAGCCCTTTAGTTCGGTTGCACCCACTCACTTTAAGATTATTTCTTTTTATATCTAACACTTCTTTTACAATTAATTACTCAAAATTCAACTATTAAAGAAGAGTAATACTTTTCTTTCTTATTCTTTTTTAAACTCAAGCACTCTTTGGCGTCAAAACTAAAATTAATAAATTTTAAATAATACTTACTCTCAACTAAACTAAATACTTATCCATAGAAAACAGATATTTAAATCATGTTTTTTCAAGATCTATTCTATCAAAATTTCAATTTTGTTCTGTTTTATAGAGTATTGCGATAATGTTTTGGGGTTATGTTGATGCAGAGAAGGTGTAACATCTTTTTATTGGTAAGCAGACTTTAGCAGAGTGTAGACAATCCCTGCAGAACTTTAAGAATACCAACTGATTATTTTTGCCTAGACATTTCCTATACATTCTTGTGCTATCATAAAATCTTTCACATAGCAGAACAAACTGAATGGACTGCTCAACAGGATAAAAGCGGCTTCGCAATATTACTTTTGAAATCGCTGGGCTGCAACAGCGATGGCTTGCAGACCAGGAGCTTGAGTGGTCTTATGAAGAAAATTCCATTTAACCAGCACGGTATGAAATGGATAATAGATGTAAATAAGGAAGAATTGCAATTCTAGCTAACCAAACCAAGAGTCGGATCTTAATATCAGCTGTATCTTTTCATTTCAGTATGCGACTTTCAGAAAAATAAAAGTAAATAACAGCACAACCACACGCGAAGGCACAATGTGTTGAAGAAACAAAAGGTTATTATGTACACAAACAGATATAATATACAAGGCCTGAAGCTTGACAGATTCCCAAAGTTCAAGACTTTTGTGTTCACAAACTCCTCCGACCGTTTAACCAGAGTCTACATCCGAGATGATGAAGTTAAAGTCCTCAAATCAGCCTCTTTCTGCGACGGAGAAAGTTGTGACGCCATTTGCAATTACCTTTTTCTTACCACTTCACAGCATTACAACATGCCAAATTCAAATCACTCGTCCCCTGGAACAATGGTAAGATAAGGTTAATAGATTCATGTTAACATGTCGGCGACAAAGAAAGGTTTATAAGATAATGTAAAAACGAATGGCAACAAATTCCTAAGCTGACGGATACAGCATTGGGAGGGCAGGTGGAAGGTGCGGGTGGCTGTCTTCTATGGTATTGTCGCGATGCTCAAATGGCAGTATATTGATGGCCTAGAACCCAATACGACAATTTTCTGGCGGTACAAGACGAGCTTTGCAGCTCAGATTTTTGTAAGGCTAAACCTTCGTGTCATATCAATCGTATACTAAGATCCAAAAACTAAAGGCATTTTGATGCATCCATCAACTTCTACAAGAACCCTCTGATTCTCTTGCTAGAAAGTCCAAGCAATTTTTCTTATATCTGTGTTCGTAGAAAACAGAAAAGGCAACATTGAAAAAATTTTCAGTTAGATTCCAATTATCAAAGTTCAGTACTGGATAGAAAAACTAACCTGTTTAAACGTGTTATTCACAAGCAATCTTGGTGTCAAAGCTGCTGAGGCAGATTGCAAATGCCTGGAATGCTGATATAGGATACCGGTAGTCCATGGTAAACAAGTCCTTCCCTACTTTTCCAAACTGGAGTATGATCTTCTCATGTTGTGGTCCAGCTAGACCAGATTCTGAAGAGGCTACCAATTGAAAGTTTTTCACTGAAGCAACAGTCACCCGTCCATGAAAGTTCAAACACCAACATTGGAGCTGCTCATGCCACCTAGGAGCCTTGTTTCTTAGCACTAGCACCCCATCTTTCTGAGTTGCCAACGGTCCAGATGAGAAATTCTCCACTCGGCTTGATTTTGTTCGGAAAAAAGGCAGAGATGGAAAGAAATCTATATTGCTAACAGAAAATTCAGTTGGTGTGGGCGCTACTCCTCCAGGTTCAACAGCAGAGGAAGGAATGGCATCCATGATGCACTGCATTCTCCTAGGACCCCTGCTTCTTCAGTTCCATAAAATCCATAAGTATCAGCAAGTCTGTTAATGGAAATATGCAATTGCAAAAGACTTGGAAAAAGCAGAATATTATCTCATCGATCCTTGTTAAAAAATAAAACCAATATTTGTTAGTTCCATCAGCAAAGAAAATATCTCCAAGTAGCTGTACAAGCTTGCTCTTACCTTGAGCCCAATACATTAAGTTCATATGAGATATGAGCTACTGGATAGTTGCCAGCAGGGGCCTTTGGCGAAACTTGTTTTGAATTCACTACCCTAGTGGAGCGGCTTTTCATTATCTTGGCTCCAGCATGAGGCGGTTGCCCATCAAAGATTGTGAACTTTGTTCCCAAAAAGTTTGATCTAGCCATAAAAAGAAAATATCCACATCATTAGTTGAGCCAGTGATGAAGAAAAAAAAACATGTCACAACATATGCCTCTAAAAGCACACCTCAATTTTCCAATATAGGTGCCACTCCCCTTTGACATATCGCCAGCATCTAGAGAGATGATATAACCCGTATTGGTGGGCCGTCTCCACTTGCGTGCAGCAAGAAGGAATTTTCCATCATCAGCAAGGGCTGCAATGGAGACCAAAATTAAGCAATTAGCTGAATTTAACATTATGAACTAGCTAGACAGAACTAGATTAATATTAGTCTGCAGTGAGAAAGTGGGAGACAATCTAACCATGTATGCAGGAAACTTGAAAAGAAAAAAAAAAAAAAACTCTAAAGTACCATGAAACCCGGATTGAAGATCCCATATGCTCACCATTTGTCAAACTGAGGAAAAGATAATATGTCTGGGTGGACCGGTTCCGTTTTATAAAGCACTGGAGGGGGGAATCCCTTGGTCCAGGCTGCAAAAGGTAAACACAAAGATTTCAGGCGATGCATAGAAACTGCAAGACATCATTAATTTCGAAATCGAGAAGCTCCTAGAATCGGAAAAGATTCCAAATATCGACATAATTAGGCCATACAGCATCATCATTTGCAGTATAAAGGTTTCTTGTCGTCTATTAATTCATTTTACAGCAGTAGCATCTCAGGGACACTCAATTAAGAATACAAAGTTGAACAAAATATCCGTTGGGAAAAGGGGAAAAGAGAAAGAAAGAAAGAAAAAGATAAACCTTTTTCATAACCAATCATCACGATTGACCTGCAGCAAATGGAGGGGAAAAGTGGTCCACCTAAAGACCCTAGAATACTTTCGAAGCAAGTTTTTCAACAATTTCCTATAGAAAAGGCTTCGCTGATTGGGAAAATGGCATAAATTTCTTATGTGGTCCCATGCATTTATAACTGCTATCAATTCCAAATGGACAAAATGGCTCAAACTTCATTTTCGAACTAATCCTCTACAAGCTTAGTCCTCTCCTATCTGGCTTTTACCATACAGAACAAGAAAAATGAGATCATATCCAGAACATCACGGAAGGAAAACACGAAAACTAAACAAGAATTATTATTCTCAAACAAGTTAACTAAAGAAACCCACCAAAAATATGCTCAAAGACAAAAATTTCAGCCCAAAAATACTACCCATGTTGTTATTTTCTATACCCAATTACCATTCCAAACCAATTAATTCCTAAAACCAACCAAAAGCAAAGAATCCAAAGACAGGCCTCAAATTCCAGTACATCATATCTTTCCATTACCTGCTTGACAGAGATAGGGAAAGTGAGCGTTCCTGAGACCTCAGGAGCTTTGACGATCTCCCTGGTGAGCTCCCGCCAACTCCGGCACACGCCGGCGCACGCAACGACGCTTTTTCTCGGAGGCCAAGCGGTTTCGGAGGCCTCGATCCTCAGCAGAACCTCCCTGAGCAGCTCCTGCGGCATGTTGGCCCAGCAGCTCTGGCTCAGCCCGTCGCTCACCGCCACCTACCTCAGCCGCCGCCCTGTCCTGCACCCTGCGTTCCGACCTCGACCTCATGTCTTGTATTATGCTTCGTATATTAGTCATCGCTGTAATCGCTGTAATCGCTATTTGAACAGTCCCAGAGCCTTATCTCGGCTGCGTTCCATAGCCAGGGGTGGGAACAAAAATGGCCCCCAACAGGCTTATTTATAAGATAGTGTAGAAAGGTAGAAAATTTGAGAGAAAGCGAGCTGAGCAGGGAGGAATATTTCACGGGTTGGGTGATGGCGATGTGCTTTTAAGAAAGCGTCCTAGTGTTCAGTAGGATTGGGGTTGGGTCCTCCTGTGTTTTTTTTCCCTATAGTATGATGCTTTTCAGCATAGTGCTCTCTACTTTCCTATTGTTTATGCTTTTGGGAGTTTTCAATGAGGTGCTTGGGAATTAGTGATGGCTTTGGTGACGCATCAAATCCTTTTGATTATTGAGTGCGACTTCTTTTGTCTTCTTCTCTCTCAAATATCATTGGTTTTGAGAAGCAAAGAGATGCCAGCAAATTTTTGTTTGCCTCAATGGAAAGTTAAGATGAATTGTTCCTAGCTCAAGTTTCTCACCATCCAACCACAGTGACATCTTTATTGAAGCTAAGAAATACCATCTTATCATGTGGGCATCTAAGTGGGTATACTTTTTCTTAGTGACCAAAGTTAGTGCCATTTTAACTGCCTTTATTTATGAAACCTTGACATATATAGCATAAATGTTAATAAACTCACGTTGACAAGGAAAATGCACTTAAAATGGTCCTAAGAAAAAGGTTGGTGTCCTCTTTTGTGCCTTTTTTTTAATACGAGACTGTACTCGTAGCATGGGTCACAATGTTATAGTCCTCATACTCCTCATTAAGATACATTTAAAGAGGTACAATCTAAAGCACAACCAACATTTTCATCATGACATTCAATATAAAAATTAAAATCAAGATTATATTCCTTGACATTCTTGCTTATTTTCATTAGAAAAAAAAAAAAAAAAAAAGATCTTTCTTTGCAGTAAGATAAGATCCCCATGTTAGGTGAGGTTAAAAACTCATGGGCCAAGCTTTGCATAATTATTGTTTAGTAAAAAGACCCGGGGAAAGGGGGAAATAGAAGGCGGCAACATTAAATGGAAGCATCATTGCAAACTGACCCGGTCCGATTTGGTAGTCTAGTGCATCAATTCCTCATTCATGCCTCTGCTCGTGCAAGGTGGGTATTGGTAGGAGGACTCGACCAACCACGTTGTAAGTACCTATTCGTCTTATGCTGATGTAGCACTTTATGTTACTTTTGCTTTGATCAACCACGTTGGCGGAGTTTGGTTTTACGCACTTTAACAAACAGACGCGGTGTTGTTGAACCTACTATTTCCATCGAACAACTCGGGAAGAGTAAGGATGTGGGTAAAATACCAATCACTCTCTCTTCTTTTATTTATTTATTTATTTATTTATTTTTGTTTCCAATGATACGTTTTCTTGTACTATGTACCACATCGGGTTACCGGGAATAAACCTTTTTAACTTTGGTAAAAACGACTTATTTAGTCATCTATAAGGAGTTAACTCTGGACGTGGGCCCCCATCTTAATAATATCTCTTAGAAAATATCTACTCTATGGGTCCCACGTCATCACAAAAGAAGCTCGGGGTGTCAACCCGTGGGCGGAGGGAACAGGGGATGCCGTGGGCCACGACCACGATAAATCAGGGCGACTCCGTGACCGAAACGCAAGCTGTTTCCGCCGTTTGGACTCTCTCATGATTTTTATAGTTTCCTCCTTGCCTTCCCCTACTTGTACACGCAAATATCAAGTCAGAATATCGAGTCCAAGTTTGTTTTTTCTTCTTAAGTTGTTCAATGGATAGGCAGAAGGACCGGGCTTTTTCAACTTTCTTTAAAATAAGAAGTTGCATTGACAAAGAGCTCGAAAATCACGAGTCACGAGTTTATAGGCTACCCAAAAGGCGTGATTTGTCATTGGCTATCAAATAAATGACAACCCTAATTGCTTTGGTAGATACAAAGCAAAAAACAAAAGGGAAAAAAGTTCGAAAGGGCACTGCGAAGTTGGAGTTGCAGATGGTTAAAACAAAAGAATGGGTGAAAGAGACAACGAGGAAAGCCGAAAGAAAGACAAAAGTAGTAAACAATATCATGAAACCTCCTTTGTCAAATCAACGAAGTGCTAAACATATAAGCAGCCCATATGCCAACATGGGAAATTTTGGTGCATAACGCATCTATAGGGATGCCCAAGGTAAATAATGAACTTAAGATAAAGATTAAATCATAAGGCATTCTTCTGAATGGTTGACCTCGTGGATTCGATATCCAAGTAAGAAAGAAAGCATTGGTAGATCATATTTCCATCAAATCGGTGATACAGGAACACTCGATTCGAACGAAAAAAAGAGGATCTTTCTCCCATATGCTCGCGGGCCACGTGTTTAGTCGGCTGTGATCCGTCGTATTTTTATATCCAAGGAGAGACATCCCGATGCTTCCTCCCCGACAGAGTTACAGGAGATACGACGGACACACTGAGCAGACCGAACAGGAAGACGCATCTATGTTTCAGGAAAAGGCAAAGATACAAAAGTAACTCCACTTGGTCAGTTTGCTCGTAGTAAGGGACGTGGGTGCAAATTTTCGGAGCAGTGACCTCTCCTTTTTCGGTGGTTGCTAGATAATTTAACATAAAAAAAAAAAAATATGGGTACCGCCCTTGATAATCACATGAAAGATCCCATAACAGCAGGAGAAACTTCCTCGCCATCTTCCCTAATCTTCCTTTTTTACCCCAACATGTGATTTCTCAGGGTGTAGCCGACTGGTAAAAACCATTCTGGGAAATTAATTTCACGTTTAAACATTTTAGGATACATGTCAGTGGGGAACCATGCTAGTTTGAAGCATCTAATTGGGTATTGACCGAGTAAGGACAGAAAACATCTCTATCCTAGTGTGGAATTTGTGAGAAACAAGGACTTCTTTTCGTTCATAGGTTGGTATACGGAAGATGACAATTCCAGTTGCTCAAAGACAACTAGCAAATCAAAAACCATATTTTCCATTCGGGTTAGCATAAGTCGTTCTTATCTAGAAGTTACTTAAATATTTTACATCGCCGCTAACAATGACCCATGATTAAAAAAACATTTGACCATTGGTTTGAGAGGTATTTACAACTGAACAAAAAATGGATGGATATAGCGTTAATTCGTCTACTAGAGGCAGAGCAAAACATAGACTGCGTAACATTTCGCAAAATGACAACAATTGCTTGCCTTTTTTGTGCCGTACGGAGAACCAAAAGCTTTAAATCCATTAGCGTCGTCATTGTCCATCTAGTCGCAACCTTGTGCTCAGCCCACTTTGTTTTCAGAGAGAGCGCACATTTCCTTCGCACGAATTAGAAACTAATCCTAAATTATATTAAGCCTCAAAACATAAACAAAACCCAAGCCAAGCAAAGGGACAAGAAGCTGTCCCGATCTGCCAGAGTCACGCATTAGTGTCGTGCCCCTTCGTTGTATAATTGCGACTGACAACTTACCAGGTCCCAGCCCGACGAAGATTCCCACTCGATGATCTCTTTGAACTGGCGCACCAGGACGCACTACCACCAAACCTTGAAATGCCACGGCAAAAAGGACGTACACTCATAGCGTTTCATCTAAAAAATCCTTCCGATGTTGCCATCATCAGTGACATAATTCATATAAAACATCTTTATGCGAGTTTTGCCACATTAATAAAGATTGTCAAAGGGTAAAGAGAAAGCCAATCATCTATCTTCTTATTCTTCAGCTTTAACTGGGTTAGATGCATTAGCAAGAAAATATTTCAATTCTAAACTTACCTTGAATCGTTCGTTACTAACATTATGGGTTGGTCCATAGAAACTCAGCAGGCTCTTGAATCCCAGAGAATGGCATGTTCTTCCGTCACGAGATCTTATTAGTTACGGGATCCAGAAAGATATAACACCACATAAAACCATCATCACAAAGGGTGGGGGTAAAAAAGTAACACATACAGAGTGCAATGTGCTCAATGCTGCGCTCACTTGAGATTTCGAAAATTAGCTGTACACCAAACTCATTTTTTGCAGAAGAAAAAAAAAAACGCCCACATGATGAAAACGTGAGCTACATGCGCTTTTAAGAAGAAAACTTCAACTACCGAAGCCCACAAAAATATCTCCTACTACTACAAGATAAAGCAGGAGCAGAAAACATATTTCTTTCTTCATTATGATTGATTATAAACATACATCTACAATGAAAAAGGCTGGAAAAAACAATTTGACTGATCTACTTTAACAATTTCAAAATCGGACTCTAATTCCTAACCTCATGTATCAGGTTACTTACATCTTCGCCTAGCAAAAATCCAACCAGGACTCCTATGTAACAGGAACACTTCCATTTGGCTGCTGCATGCTCCCCAGTGGTTTTCCTACAAAACCAAAGACATCGCCCACTCATACAACTTATACCCCAGCTTCAAACCGAAAAAGAAAATAAGGGGATACATATATAGATGTTATTGCATGAGCTTCATATGATTTGTCAGTGGCATTGTTGAAGAAGGGACCCAACATTATAATAACAACGTCAAACATATCAGGGACAATAAGTTTTGATAGAAACAGAAACAGCTACAATTAAATCATTCACAGGCACTATAAGCTTAGGTATAGTTAGGCTTAACAACCCAGCTCCCTTGACCTTGTAAAGATTAGCAGCTAATCCACAAATGAAGAATTAAAACTGCAACTATAATAAATATTAGTCGTGCACACTACCTGAGTTGCCTGCAAAAGAATAAGACTTCGAGACATATTTGCTTCTCGTCAATCCAACAGAAGCAGCCTCAGGCCTCTGAGCCTCATCTACAGGAAATTGATTTGAGAAGTCACTGGCAGAGAGGAACTCTCCGGTTCTACCCAAGCATACCTCTGAACTTTGAGCAAGTATTTGATCAGGACTTCGAACAGAAGACAAGGTCTGCATCTGTCTCTGCTTATCAAGGAATAATTACATCTTTAAGTCAGTTGTTCTCCGTAATTAACCCATGCAGTCTGCAGCATGTCCAAGAAGTTCACTGATAAAATAAACATATGGGATTAACTAAATCATAACCTCATAGAGCCGTATCACATCAGTAAGAGGCTCCCTGGATTCATATTAAGTTACAAGCATTCACAGATTTCATCTGACACTTTGGGATAGCTTTTTGTTCCAATATGTCATTGGCAATGAGTAGGCACTACATGAATCAACTTTACATGCCACCCTGCACTTTTTCCCATCTTGATGCTTAAAATGGGAAAAAGTACAAAAGAGGTCATATACCTCTAGAAATCAAACTGTAATGGCATAGGAACTCTATGTTACCTCACTCCCATAGTTCCTCTAATAGCAGAAGTTCATTTTCACATGTTTTGCATCAATTCTTGCTTTCCAACATAAAAGAGTAAGCAAGAAAGGGGATGATGAATGAAGACTTAGATTTCATGTAGGTTAGTAAACAAACAACCCACGTAACAACTCTCCACAAGAGGCACTCATGGATGTAAATCAGCCTTATAAAGCAAGAAGGAACATGGGCAAACCTTGCCATTGAGCATCCCACCCATCCGTTCAACTGAAGAGTCCCTTGAAGATGAAGTTTGTACTGGAATCATGTCCTCTTCTGACATTTTTGAACTCATCATGTCACTGCAATGTTCCTTGGTTGATGCCTTCAAGTAAAGATGGTTTAGTGCTGATCGGTGACGATTATTCCTTTGTGAGTAGTATATTTTTGTACCAAGTGGAACTGGAATGTCTGATTGGAACACATCACATTAATCATTCTCATATACTTAAATCCTAAAAGCACCAAAATCAATAATTATTAGTTAAAAAAAAAAGAAAGAAAGAAAGAAAGAGAGTGAAAAAGTTCGGACAATTTGCTAAAAGAATCTATTACACGCAGAAGGGTTATGACCACTTCAACCACCATAATACTCAGAAGCTTTCGCAACAAGATACTGCAAACTAGACTTTCAATATGCTCCGATAAAAAAACCAAACAGACTAGAGAACAGCATATCCAAAACAAAAAGAAATCTGTTAGTAAACACCTGTGTCGGCCTAGCCAGCATTTTTTAAACCAATTTACAGCCATTATGAATTGCACCATCCGAATTTGTCCTCTTTTAGACAGTCCCAGGCAGCACACAAGCATGAGAAACATGCTTACAAGTGAATATACCATGAATTGAACATCTGTCTTAAGAATCCAGAATCTAAAGCAATACCATAGATGAGTTACCAATATCCAAGTGAAGGGACATGCATATGACCTAATAGCCACAACAAGATTATTGAAGATATCAATGTAATAAAACAATAAAAATTCTGCATTTAATCAACAGTGTCCTCATATAAATTATTAAATAGGCACATAGAATGTGTCCAAAGACATAAGTGCGTCAGTGTATGTGATCATCAGTAGGAAAGCGACATGGCAAAGACAATTAAAGAGAGAAAATTTTACTGCTTTAGTTTTTTCCATAGATGATTCTAGTAATTTTCTTTTACCATGTCTACCCATTCAAGGACAGCACGGACAGCATAAGCACCAGAAAGAAAAATTTCAGTGACAAATGAATATCCAATTTGAAAGTAGAAGGAATAGAATTACATTAGCTGAAAATAACACTAGACATGCTTAGAATTCTCATAGGTATGGGTTTTATGGCTGGGTTGATGATTCTTAACACATTAGGCATCTGTTCCTTTGACTACTTATCCATCAGCTAAACGCTACTAGAAAAATATACTGCTTAAGGAGCTCTACAGAAGCAGAATAACTTCAAGAAATACAGATTCAGCCATACAGGAGAATGCACCCGAATTACTTGTGGTTTTTGTAACACCAGATGCCATTTCTAGATCATCTAACAGAAGTTGATTCCCAGCTGATATCCTACAAGAACGATAAAGAAATTCCATTACATATTTCAGACCCACAATAAACTAACTGAAGGGTCCTTAGAAGTGGCATGAAAAAGAACTAGAATAAATGAAGAATTAATTTCAACTTTTGATTGGTAAGTTATAAACACACAATGGACCTCAAATCCATTATCTCCTTCTCCCAGTTCTTACAGGGGGAACGGATGTCATTTGGTACATAGCTAATTGACAATAATGAAGGCAAACCACGTCATTATGAAGGAAGACACTGAAACCCACAATTCACAAGAATCTAAGAAGGCAATCCTCAGGCGACAATAAAGAATCATCTCCCTCAAGTAAGATGCCTAACCGCTCCAATATGATGCCATTGTTCTATTCTTTTAGACTTATCATATGACAGCTTTCAAATCAGACTCCCTTAGCAACTCTGTCCAACATTGGAGTTGCATGGTCTTGTAGTTGGACCTAGCTTATCCATTGTTATGAAACAAAAAGTTGTTCTCATTATAATTAGTTAGAGAGACCCTGCTACAAGATTTTTTACCTTAAGACTTCAAAAACCTCTTCTTTAACATAGGAGTACAACAATTATCTGGCTAAACATGACATCAGCAGCAATTTGTACAACGTAGAGGACTCAATGGAACACAAAATCAATGCAATGCATATGTCTGAGATGCAGATAAAAAAATTCTAAGTACTTGCAAGTATTCAGATAATCATTTACTCAAAGTAAAGTAAGGCCATAGAAACAAAGAAAGCATACGATTTAGAACGTTTTGTAGGAGGCAACATCACACAAGCTGGTTGGTCCATATTTCCAGGATGGACTACTGAGATGTTTGTCATGGATGCCACACCTACACAGGCTGAATTTCCTAAACAGGTAAGTAATGAAGCAAGCAACACCCAGACAGCAAAGTATTTAAGTTTCCTGCAAAGAGTACTTAGATATAAAAAGCAAATAAAAATTGCATTCTATAAATTTATATCATATATTCATAACACAGCAAAAGAAAATGTGAAGAAAAAGGAATGCAACTAGAATAAAACCGTTGTTCTAGCTATATGTTTATATGGGAACAGACATGGAACTTATGTTCACTGGGATCAATACAGATTTGTATCTAATCAAAAACAAAAGAATATTTTACTCCTTATTCGAGACAGCCTTTTCTGTGGAAAGCCACTTATATATGCTACAAATTAAGGTTAATTTCTTCATCAAAATAAAATAGAAAAGAAAAAGAAGAAGAAGAAGAAGAAGAAGAAGGCCCTTTATCACAATGATTAAATGATAAAAGCCAGTAGACATCATGACCCACATGCATAGCCTGATGGTTCACAGACACAGATATGGAAGACATTTACTGGAATTCCACTATGGTAAATGCACGCAAACTATGCAATAGTACCAGAAAATGAAAAGCTTGTGATAGTAATAGAACACATAAGATTAAGCAATTCTTATCCTGGATAGAGTAGCATATCATATCAGATGAGACATCAAAGAGATATTAAAACATACTGAAACTTTGAACAACAAGGTTTTACATGTCAACCCCCATAGCTGACGAAAAGAAAAGCATCTGTAAGAAAAACTAAAAGGATATAAATTCAAATCCTCAATTTTCAGATTTAGAGGAATATTGTGGTATCAAGAACTTTCACTATTTCCTAGGTTATCTTATCCATATCATATAATAGAAGAATCCAAATCCAAGGCCAATGTCACATTATGACAAATTTTAAGAACTGTATGAAAAAAGCAGAAAAAAGTAAGGTCTCTCCCCTAAGAGCTGCTTTCTTAGTCTTAAACAGTATTTCATGGTTCTTAACCTTTTGTTTTGACCATCAAACACTTTAAACAAAAATCTTCAAATAGTTCTCCTGTTAACCAATCTACTAATCCAACAACTAGCTATGGTTTATGAAACATCGTGGTTTAATTCTTGGGAGTAATTTTTTCTTGACTCTCTTGTCTTTAGTTCCATCGTAGCAAGTCAAAATGATCAACAAATAGAAGCATATGATCAGATTTGCTCTCAGCAACCATGAGATAATCATTATCAGGGTGATCCTTTTGCCCAATACGTTCATATTACTAGGCATCTTTGATAAAACAGAACCACAAAAAAGTTTTTGAATGAATACAAATAAAGGAAAATTCCTAAGAATAATTCCTTCAACTGATATAGAAAAGGATGCAACAGTTACTGATGTTGGCTATCAATTAAAAGTTGACTATAGTAACAACCTCTTGCTTTCTCTAAATTCTACTCATTTCTTCTCTCTCTCTCTTTTCTTTTACTTTCTGTTTTTTTGATTCATATTATCTAAATCCTTAGATAATATGACTGATCATATTCAAATTTCTTCGCACTACTGCTTAATCTATAATTGAGATAGATCAAGATATGAAGAAATGAAATCAGAGCAAATGAAGTTACGCTGTGCATCCACGGCAAAGGAAGCTGTTCCAATTTGACTGTCCAATTGGGATTCTGATGCAGCAACATCAATACCATTCATGGGTTCAGACTTAACTCGCTGCCCAACCAGAGTGGCTGGATCTGAGACAGGTCAAGAACTACACAAAAAAAAAAAAAAAAGGAAATCCTGATCTTGTTTTCAAAACATAAACTCTGTACTAAACTGATCCTTATATTTAGGAATTCTTTAATTTGTTGAAAACAATGTTCAAAACAATTACAAAATAGAGCAGAGAGAAGCAGAGCATTTAAACTTGCTCATGAATTTTCTTTCTAAAGGATACTAGCATAAGCAGTTAGTAACTTCTTCTTCTCCTTTCTTGGAGGTTTCCTGTTCCCCATACCACTGTCAAGCTCCATAACATTTTCTTCTGCAGAAATTAGAGACCTACAGAGTTCTGGAAAGAAAATCAGGGCAAAACAAAAAGTCAGACTTCAGAGAAGCACAGAACAACGTCTATGAATTATAGCTAGGTTCCAGAATAATAACATTTGGAAAGCAATTGGAATACACCGCATGCAGAGTAATAAATGCTCACTAGGTTCTCTAACGGAAGCTAGCAGCTTTGTTAGGTATGATATACTGGGTCATTCACACTTGTTGCGTATTATAATATAGGATAGAGCCCTAATCATTACAACGACAACCACAATTTAGACAACTAAATTCCCACCAATGAAAAGGCATTTGTGCCCAACATCCCTTTCCCTTTCAGCGTAACTCCAATACTGCACTTGTTATTCTAGGTGCATGGACGTGAATTGGCTGATTATGAAGCATATGAAGCCAGGCACTTATGATTAATTGCCAGAGAAGGAGGCACGTGGAGAGAGAAAGCCCCAAACCTGCATGAGCAGCATATTGACTGGTTTTGATTGGCTTCTTGCAAGCATTGCAACACACCTTCGCATTTGAGTTAAACAATCAGAAATGGCATTAATAAAAAGCTCATGTGAAAAGCAGATCTGCCTTGAAGCAAACACAAACAGAGGAGATGTAATCAGCAGGTCCAAATTTAAAAATGCGCCAGATTAGCTACTTTCCTTTGGGTAAGTTTTTCTTCCTGAACTAGTTAAAGGTATGTATCATAAAGGAATCTTTGGTATAAAAGAAAGACAAACATACTCTCTGTAGAAGCTGTAAAGCTTATGTGACACCCATAAAGAGAGGTAAAAATATGGAGAGATTACTAACTCTATTATACTGCTAGTTTAAAAAACAAGAATCTCTTCCAATATCAATTTTTTTTTCTACTCAAAGTGTGCCATGAGCATTATATAAAGTACAGCTTGTCTCATAAACTACATTCATCATTGAATCACAAGGTCTTTAGAGAAGCATCTTATTCAGCTCTAAGTGAAAAATGTCAAAACCTAGGGCTATTCTAATATCAACCTAATAATACTCAAAGAGGACTGGTCAAACAAATTGTAATACCCACACCAGTGTCCCTTACTGCTAGAATACAATGCAATATGTAGAAACTGCGAAGGGGATATCCACACCTCTGTCCTATTTTGTTTCATACCACAAAATTACATCCATATTAGAAGCAGAAGCAAGAGTACAATAATTTATCTTTTTTACACAACATAGGAGAATAATTAAAAACAGAAAAGAAAACTAAGAAAAGACCAAATAAAAGTAAAAAATAAAAAATAAAAAATCTTCTGATAGTTTTCAAGTTCCGATCTGTCTCCATTTGCTTTAATGCAAAAACAAATTCCTTTGTATGCCAACCAGCGACTCCAGACAAAAGATCATGGTAACTGCTGACTCCAACTAATTATAGTTGCACAAAAACTTCTTTACAAAGAGATTTTATGCAGTAGTCAAGATGGTCAAGACTATGTAATAACGACACAAGTTTAGAAGCTCTGAATCACAACCACATAGCAGCAAATATGCAAAAAAAAATCTCAACAAGACCATCATATTTACCATAACAATAAGTAATGAAATGATCCCGGACCTTACCAATTGCAAAGGTTCAGTCATAGGCTTCAAACCAAAGACATGCATATCTGCAAAAGGATATTCTCCACCGCTTAGAAGAAAGTGAGCATCAAGAAAAGCATAAAAGAAGAAAAAAAATCTACACTGTTAGAGTTGAAGTAAGGACATCTGCAAGAATCTTGATCTCCAGAATGTAAGTACAGCACATTCACACCTTGTCCGTGAGGCATAATCTTTAAAAAGTAAAATATAATAATGTGCATGGATGTTGCTTGAAAAGTTACTTCCAACCTTTGTCTCAAGTAGCTACTTCATTTAGAAGAAGACATTAAAATTCTATCTGAGGACCTAATGCCCCAGTCTCGAACTTAATTTCATTCAAAGAGTTATTTATTTTCCCCGGCAATAGAAGTTCAGCATCTAAATTTGACTGCAGAAATTTTTTTATTATTGGTTGTTTACTTGGGTGACAAGAGAGGTTTCCTTATTTTCCTGGATTACCCTCATTAAATTTCATGCTTTTTGACGTGAATTTTTGTAATCAAGACATCCATTATTGTTTCTTGTTAAGCAGACAACAGAAACTCCATAAAAATACAATTGCACTCATCCGCTCAAAAATTTAAAACACAAACACACCCAAAAGAAAAAAAAAAAAAAAGTGTTGGGGCTAGCTGCTATAGCCCAGGTCCATCACGTTTGGGCACATTCCTCCCCACAACGTGACTATCTAGCTGCATGCAGCAACAGTGGTGTCTGGATCATCAACCAGCAACGTTGTAAGGTTGGGCAAAAAACAACGTGATTGTCGTGGGACTAGATGGATGGCAACTATGACTGGGTTGTCATCAAACAACGCAGTTGTGGCTGGGAATCAAACCATGCAGTTGCACCATCACTGGGAGGGAACCTGGCAGCCAAAGGCTCCGTAGTTGGGTTGCAGCCCCAGCCATGGTCACAGGCATCACCCAGCCACAGCCCCAGAGCCAAAGGGATTCCGACATAATCATCTACTTTCTTTTCTTTCCAGTTGCTACACGGGAGAATGTGCAACAAAAGCAAATAAGTGCATTAAATCTGATTAAAAGGATCAACAGGTCACTTTGAACAGCAG
Source organism: Casuarina equisetifolia (assembly GCA_028551475.1). NCBI lineage: Eukaryota > Viridiplantae > Streptophyta > Magnoliopsida > Fagales > Casuarinaceae > Casuarina > Casuarina equisetifolia. Next base: position 17,614,099 of record CM052362.1, read on the forward strand.
GCATGATAGAGTGCTCAAGAAACACCTTAAAAGCATCAACTCATATTTTGTGTAGCAAGAGTACTTTAAATGAGAAAATAGATCAGGTAGGCTCATGTCCATCCCCACCACTTGACAGGTGCTGGTGTAACACTTCCCATACAATGTTGCCAAATGCATACTGACCACAAGGGAAAGGTAATATGCACATATTGTAGCTCCACATACTTCAGGAAACTCAAAGTTACCAAGGCACTCACCTTTGCAACCTAATTGGTCAAACATGGAGAGATGAGAGGCGTCAAAGGCACTCCTGCTTAACAGGTTTTATACCTCGTTTCTCTATTTATGTTATACATTTTCTGGTAGCTTTTGCAAGATACTTCCACCAATCTTTCAGCTGTCAGTCACTTCATCCTTGTGTGTTTCAATGTTAACTCCATATAGTAGTTTCATCAATTCCTTAAAGACTACTTATTCCATACTCTTCAAAAAATAAGAGACAAACATAAAAATATTGTTTCTTAATTGCAAAATATTCCTTCTATAGTAGCTGTAAGGTTTCAGCAAATATACTTTTTCATTCTTAACAGAAGACTGTAGTTGTTTTTGATGTCAAAAGAATAGAAGGGTACGCCACAACTCTACACTAAATCAACTCTTTGTATAAGCACACAATGTTATACAAGTTTTGAGTAAAAGGAAAACAATCAATCAATTATGGACCCAGAAAAGATCTTCATGAAAATTGAAAAAAATAAAAAATTACCTTCTTCGTCAAGCAAATTTGCTTCATCTGCATCACATAGTTCTCTACAGATGTATCGAGCAGCTAATTTTTGGTTCCCAATCTCCTCTGCCAAAGGGGAAGGAGGAAGATGTTTTAGAAGTATAGAAACATAAGCGTATTAGAATATATTAAACTTTACTTAGAAAATAAAGCATAAGTATTTAAACAAGTTGCATGATGCAAAGCATAAGTCTTGGTCACTAGAAGCCATCCTCCCACTAAATGGTACATGTAACTCAAGCTTAATCCAACAAAAAAACCAATAGTACTAATAGTAATTCAACTACAACGGAAGTATCCATCTATTATTTGAAGTATAACATCTTAATATCAAGCAATCTGGTTTCGTATATCCCATAAGTCGGAATATACACATCTGTCTGCAATGGGGGGAGAGAGAAGCTAAGAGATAACAAAGAGAGTGTCATGTTGAAATTTATTTACACGGAGGTTCTATATGTTAGCCAAATACCAGCTTGCACTGGGCCATAAGCAGTGAGACAATAGAAAGACCCTATAACCATGAAACCTTGCAGTAATCGTACCTGCCATAGTTTGCGAGAAGCTTCCAGCTGCGAGAAGCCTTGCCATGACCGCCATCCTCCCATTTCCGAGAGAGCATACCATTGAGAAAAGCAACTTGAATATCTATACGTAAAAACCACCAAATCAGCGCAGAACAATCCTTTATTTTTCCTTTGATTTTGATTACTGAATTTTGCTCCAAGGGGAAGGGGAAGGGTAAGGGGAAGGGGAAGTTACCCTTGGATTAGAAAGCCCGAATATCAGATCCTGGACAAGGATAGTTTCCTAATTCCAATAACATATTGCGTAAGTCAAATCCATCTGCCGAAGGATAAACTATGGCTCCGCGTAATTAAACACACATACGCGTGTGCGCATGCACGAGGACATTTAAACACGAGAATGCATTTCGCAAATGCATTACGAATGCTGACTCTGACATCCGCTTAATTAGAATTTAAATCATTAGATCGAAATACATTTATAAATCCACAGATAATCAAACAATGGCACGCGAGAACACCGGCATTGACGGTATTGACTGTATAAAATAAAATTTTCAGGAACATGCAATTCTGGAACGCCAATCCATAGTACCTCCAAAGAACAAAACCCAAAAATTCCGAAAATCTTACGAAGTAATAAAAGCAACAAACGTCAAGAAACCAAATCCTACTGAAAGAATCACATAATATGTCAAGAAAATGTACCTCACGCAATTATTGGTATTTAAAAGAATGAAAAGATAAATAAACACCAAATTAAAAACGAAGAATCCCACCTCAATCGGTGCAAAATCTTCTCCAGGAAACCACCGATAGAGAATCCCCAACTTCTGCGAACAAACGTGAAGATTCCGAGAATTGAATCAATCTAGAGAAGGACGTCGATCTTCGCCTGGTGTACAGAAAGCTGGAGGTGAACGACAAACGAGGAAGCGTAGCAATGGTGAGAGCGGAAAACCCAGGCCTCTCAGACTGAGAATTTATTAGTGGATTTTTCCTCCGAAACCCGAAACCGGAGTCCCTCGCTCTCGCTCTCTCTCTCTCTCTCTCTCTCTCTCTCTCCCTTTCTCCTCCGGAGAGAGAAGAAGAAGAGGTGAGAAAACTTTAAACACGAGAAGAGAGAAAGCCTTAGTGAAGTTGTGCGATGCTGTGTTTCAAACTACAGAACCATATTTCAGATATGTGGGTGATCTGATTATTATATTCTTCGCAGGTACTGTCGTCGTTTTATCTTCCCAACACTTTAAAGACATTGAAACGGCGAACCTGAAGGTACGGAATTTCCGGGCCCAATAAAACATTGGCAAATTACTAGTTGGAGCGTCAGCTCCTCCAAGTCTTGTTTCCCTCTGTGGATCAATTGGTAGCAACACTATTGTAAAGTCTTTAAAACATAAAAATCTCAAAAATAATTTATAAAGAGATTTATTTTTTGTATTTAATATCTTCAGATTTAAAGTTACATTTGTACCATTTTCTATTACATTTGAACATAGTATTAAAATTTAGATTATCTCTTAGCATTTTTGTGAATATGAACAAACTCAAAATTTGTGTAAAAAAAAATATTGCATAAGATAGTTTGGATTAGACCATTGTGATGAAGACACGTGTTAAATAAGCAATGCATAGTTTTGCTACATTATTAAAAAGTTCAATAAAAATCTCAAGTCAATATTCCTCCCATGCATTCGTAGATAAGGATTTTTATAAAAATTGTTATTCTACATGTGTGACAAAGGACTTTTTTTTTTTTTATGCACACATCCGATAAGGAAAATGGGACTCAAACCCATAATTGGCAAAATTGTCAGTCAATGTTTGACTTAAAGAACATTAATAAAACAGGGGTCTCCTACAAAAGACGTATTAAGTTTCACATGAAAATAATAAAAATAATTTACAAAGATATAAGTTCTTCTATTTATTAGCTTACTATTTTGAATTATATGTGAGTCATTCCCTTTAAAATTGTAATAACTATACACTTTCTTTAAGGTTTAAGGATTTTCTTTCCTCCCTTTATCAATCCTTTGACAATAAAAAGATTCTTCATAAATAGTCATCTTTCCATTGGAATAATATTCCATTTGAAAGTAACTTCAATGTTTATTAGTGTACCAAAGTTATATGACTTATGTTAAAGACCAATAAAACCCATCTTAAAAACCATAGACTAAAGGTGGTAAACCTAAACCAACAAACACATGACCAAACACTTAAAGTGTGAGACAAAATCTCAACATACTCCATTTACACCAATAAGTGATATTTAATTAACATAGAAGCCATATTTAGCCATTGGCCTAGAAAGTCTAGGATAATGCTCTAATATCATGTCAAAGGTTAAGAAGTTCATCATAAAACTTATAGGCTAAAGGTGATAAACCTCGACCATTAATAAGGTAAATGCTTGTAGTGTAAGATGAAATCTTAATATGTCCTTTTCATGTGATGGAGTGATATTTAACTAACATAATAAGTCTCCATGTTAAAGGCTATGAGACCCATCTTAAAACTCATAAGCTAAAGCTGGTAAACCTCAACTATTAAATTAATAATTTTGATTATCTTGATAATGATAAAATATTTAAAAAATTAGAAGGCAATAGAAAAAAAATAGTAATGGAAATTAATGAAAATAGTAAAATAGTAATAATAAACTAATGTAAATTATTGTTAAGGAACAAATTTTACCCACAAGAAAGACAAGATTGTTAAAAGAAAACTAGAACTTAAAGTCAATGGACGATAATATTGTCTTCTAACATTTATTGATCACAACGATTGTAATAGTTACCTAAAATTCATTGTATTAAATATAAAAGATATGTCACCATTTGATTAGATGACTGTTGGGAGAAAAGAGACCCATGAGAGGGCATCAAAATATCTATGACAAAAAAGGCTAAGTAAATTTATGTGATACCAAGTGAAATGGTGAGTCAATTATATGTTAACATAGGAATAGTTTAATAAAGCTTGGAGTCAAGAAATGTCTTAAATTTTAAACTGAAATGTATGAATTAAGAGTGTGCATGTAAAAAATTATAAAGTCGTGAAGTTTGTTAATCTATCAGACCAAGTGACGTGTTATAAGGTCTATTAAGATACTTTTAAGATAGCGTGATAACGGCGGTTGACTTGGCGGCTCACACTGTTTTGAAGCTGCCTCCAGCCTTCCTACAATTTTAAATTACTAGATCAAGCGATGCACATAATTCGGCATATTCAAAACTTTGCTAATAAACCAGATACCTAAAATCAGTCACATCATCAGGGTACTTATCGTTACGTCTTGAAAAACTTGCTTAATTTGTCCTTCTTTTTATAGGTGCACATGCATATATAGGTATAGAATATTCAAACGTGGCAACAACGGGCCAATAGGAGATTCGAACAAAAAAAATTCAGATTTTAATCGAATAGATTATTGATCTCTAGTTGACTTTATTGTACGACAAACCGAGAGTGATGCATGATTCAATCATGCTTTTGACTGTGAGAGAAGTCAAAACTATATCTCACATGGAACTACATGCTAATCGCGAATTCAAGTATGATTATTGTGCCCCATTAAGTATTCATGTGAAAAAGTTGTGGTCTCAATCAAGAAATTTTGTTTTGATTTTTATTTTAATACAAATGTGACAATAAACTTAAAGTGAAACTAATAAAATTACAACTTGACAATGAAAAGGACACCAAACTATATGTATCACATAAAATATTGAATTAATTATGATTAGGTCCAATGATGCGGTTGGGAAAATAATTTTCATTTTTCATTTGATTAACAAATACTATGATTTTATAATTTTTGATAGACAGCATTTTGTCTTACTTGTTCTACGAAATGTAAAAGAGAAAAATATAAAAATCGAGTTATGTAGTGGAGCTTGTGTGTTATTCAAGCCCACTTACAATCCAGCCGATTTCGGCAGCGCGGCAAGGACCAATAGAGGCCCAACATGGAACTACGGGCTCGATTCTGTCGAGTGGCCGTGCAAACGATCACGGAACACAATGCGAACTCGTTCGAGTAAGTTTAAGAGAATAGACTTGGCAAGTAACCAATTAATAGGACGTGTTATGAAACACAACCTCTCATATGACGTTCATGCAGCAGTTTAAAGAGTATTTCTCAAGGCTGACATGAAAGACTATTAAGGGTAGGTGTTGTCCTATATTATAAGTATAATGATAATTTATTAAATTTATAAATAATAAATTTTTTTATTTAATATTTTAATATTTTAGAATAAATTTTTATATTTTAATATAACATTAGAGATATAGATAATCTTTTGCTTTATAACTAAGCCAAGTATTTGTCGACAATCAATATTGTATAATTTTTCCAAAAAAGTTGTAAGACAATTACAAAATGATCCCAAAAGAGAATGAAACCATTCAAAGAGATTTATTTATTTTTAATTAAAAAAAAAAAAAAAAGACTTAAAGAGAAGGATCTAAACTCACCCTCTGTCATCTCGTCGGGCATAGGCACGGCTGACAACGCAGAAATGATAGTGTCTCAGCATTTTACTTTTTACTCTCAGTTGCCGCTTTTCGTACTGCACGGCCAGTAGTAAATGCTGCAAATATTGCGGCAATCCAGATCCGAGATGCTTAAAAGAACACTTTCTGATTCACCCCTTCACAACCAAACGTGAACACGTATCAGTGCTGAAGCGGCAATTGACACTATCGTCATGCAAGATCCACGCGAGGGGCTCAACAAACACAGCTTAATTGAATTAATTAGTGAAAAAGGTGAACCCCTGCGTGATCTAAACAAAATCGTGCAAGACCCACTCAAGCGAGATGGGAACCATGATAAAGCTTAAGACCCCACCATTCACTTAGCCACGTGGCATGATGGATTTGATCATACAGTCCACTTCCACCCAACCCATCATTCACTATATCCTCCAATATGCATAGAACTAATAACCTTGTCGGTACTAAGCAAGTCAGTAATAATGGCTTGGAGGCTAAAACACGCACAGGAGTGCTGGTTTTTGCACCGCAACGCCACCCACAAACCGTACCATTCTAAAACCGTAGTGTCCCCCATGAGAAGTGTTTTTCATTTAATAGAGATTACCATCCAACGAAAGTGGCAAACACTGACCCCCTGCTCTCTCAGCGTGGGAGTCAAGTGAGGGTCCATTGTCAAAGCTCAAGATCGGAGTGTTATTCAATGTTTTCTTCTAGTAATTAATATTATAGTGTAAAGGTTTATTTTAAAAATTTTAAATATTAAGTAAAAATATTTCATTCTTTATAAATTAAAGGATTCATATAGAATAACACTTATTTTTAATATTTATTTTATTTACGTTACAAGTGTTAAGTGTTGTAAGTGGATTGAAATTCAATTTAAAAAAAAAAGAATTACGAAACAAATACTCATATCTAATTTTGATATTATATTAAAATATGAGAGTTTATTTTAAAATTTTAAAATATTAAATAAAAAAATATTATTACTTATAAATTTAAAAATTTATCTTCACACTTCTAATACGAGATAACATCTAAATGGTGCAAAGAGTTATGGGATCAATATTTAAAGGCGTCGAGTGTGAAGCATGGTCGTGCTTGCTTTCCCGTAAAGAGGCGTGCTGGGGGAATGGTCCATCGGCTAGTCTTCGGGTCGAACTTTAAGCCGCTGTGTCATTTAAGAATCTGCATTAGAAAATATCTGGAGTGCCGTGTATGATAAAAGCATGGAATGATCTATTGGTTGATCGTTAGCGATGAGATAAGCAGCATTAATTTAAGGGCAACTAGTATGAAGATTGATGGATAGCGACCACGATCCCATTGACTAAACCAACGAATAATGACCTAAATATAAAATAAAAACTTCGTCCTTAGATTTAAAATTGCTCGTAAGCGAATACCTACAAGAGTGCTTATCGGTGATTAATTTAAAACTTCGTTCTTAGATTTAAAACTGCCCACATGCGAACAACTGCAAGAGTGCGGATGAGTTATTAATGCAAGACAAGAACCGGCAACTTTATTAACTCAAATATTAAAATGACTGATTAGCTTTTCGGGTTCGTTTCGGTATTGCTGTCCATCTGTCTACGTATAAGATGTCGGCATTGCTTTAAGGAGGACAACACTGCAGGGTAGGTTGAAATATTCAAAGTTTGATCGAACTTTTTTCGTGGAAATTCTTGTCAGAATCGAGATCTGCCCAAAAGTGGCACTTATGCTCGTTGGATCTCTACTGGGATTCCAAATTTCGTAGCACTAAACATGTTCTCTTCAATCTAAAACAATGCATGGTTAGCAAATCCGGATATTCTTGTTCCTGATATTAAGTAGCAAGAGGTTGGCATATTCTTAGTCGCCTTTGCATCGCACTAACGATCCTCATCACGCCAATTGTATATATGCCTGATCAGTACAGCCACGTGAAGATACTTCGGAACAAACAAAAAAGCAGCCTATCGTTGGGAACTAAAAAGAGAAGTAACTGTAAAAATTATTAAAAGGTCTATAATTTAATCCAAAAACTAGTTTAATTAAAAAGTCTTAACCCATAACACTTACGAGCTTAAGAGTCTCTATTATCACTACCAATAAGTAATAATACTTGCTTTAATACAAGCACTGCATATGAATAAACAATCATACAATTGAGATATGTATAAGTATATTTCTTGACTCCAATATCATATTAGAGTGTTGTGGGTCTACACATACTCAAAAACTAGTTTAACAATAAGTCATTATTTACAATACTTATAAGCCAAGAACTCATTCTTTCATTGACTTTATGAAATATTTGAATTTTGAAGTATGTTCTTCAAGAGACTATTATAAGAACATTAAGTGTATTAGGTATGGAGTAAATTAGTAAGATTAAATATATAAATTAATTATTATAGTCATGTTGTGGGTAGTTAGTAGGTTTTCTCAATAATATATAGTTAGGATTTCTTTTGGTATTAATATATAAGGACATAATATGAAAAAACATAGTTATGAGAGTAAAACATAAAGTACATAGATTGTGACAGAGAGAAAATATAAGTTTTTTAGATTTATTGTTATTACACTTTATTATAATAAATAAATTTTTTCTTAAGCAAAAAATATAGAAAGTTATTTAGATTCGTAACTTTTGTATGTCCTTTTTAATTAATATTCTTCGTGCATGCCATGAGATCTTAAATAATTCTGTAAAAGTTTTGAGTATGTTTTAACAAAGAAGAGCAACATAAATACAACATTAGCATTGAATTTATTTAATGTTGCAAGTCGACGGAAGCAATTATTCGAAGACAAAGCAAAGAGAGAAGGCAAATTAGAATATTCGCAGCATTCTCGAAACGACAAACACTTGCGCCTAAGATATGATCTGTACGAACTAATGTATAAACACTGAGAAAGACAAATGAAAAGGCACTAATGTATTCTCTCCAAAGTACCCAAATTCAAATTGAAATTTTCTTTGGGTTGAGTATTTCACTGATTTCCTCTGTAGGCAACCGAGGTTGGCAGGGAAATTTCCTTTTCCAGATTTTTTGGGCTGGGAATGGAAAAGAGAGACTTGGAAATCCAAAATGTTGCCACAGAAGCACTGTCTTTATGATCTTTGGACGACACAATGATGGTGGACGGCCTTACTTTGGTTGCTTTCTCTCCCTCCATTAACTCTCCAATCCAGTGGTCCTAAAGGCACCCTACCCGCTGGGCATTACAGTCCCAGATTATCGGAGCCGTCGGTTCTGTCATCAGGACTCGCACCTTCTTCCATCGACGGTCGAATATCTTTAAGCTCATACTTCTTCCCTCTATATATAAATATCTTCCGCGGCCTCTGACTTCCATAACTCAGTCTGCTCGCTGTCCGACCGGTTAGTTCTCACGTCATGTCTCTCTGCGTGATGTTTAAGCTTCGAGGTTTACTCTTTCTGTATATATTTTGAACAACCTTATAGCCAAAACTGACGAGCTGATCTGTTTTTTTTTTTTTTTTCTGGTTCATTTCCGAGTTTGAAGATGATATCATTTTATTGTTTGTTGGTCGTATAAAAAACTGAGCAGGAATAGTTCAGAGCTTTTTACCCATTTGGAAGTGAAATCACTCTTTGTTTGGTTAATGAGAGAACGCGGGAAGCAGGAAGAAAATTTGTAGCGTTACTTTTTTGCAAATTTGTATTCTTTGCTTTACGATACTCTGACCTTCTGTTTCCCATGGTAAAGTTTTATTGGAATGCTAGCGGGCTAGTTAGCTCAGAGATCCAAAGGCCAAGCAAATTGAGTTAGAGAATTGATTCTGAACAGAGTACCTTGTTTGTCATTGTGAATCGGGTTGGCTTCTACGACCACTCTGCTGCTACTACTAGCACGTACTACTGCTATGGCGGTGGACGGTTTACTGGGGAAATTGGGGATGGTGACGACATCCGATCATGCCTCAGTGGTCTCCATGAACCTGTTCGTTGCACTTCTGTGCGCTTGCATCGTCATCGGCCATTTGTTAGAGGAGAATCGCTGGATGAACGAGTCCATTACTGCTCTTGCCATTGTAAGACCGTCTATGTCTCTGCTTCTGTTTGCTGGTGTCTGTTCCAGTTACTGAATTCCAGTTTGATGCAGGGTTTGTGTACCGGAGTAGTTATACTTTTCACCACCGGAGGAAAGAGCTCGCATTTGTTAGTATTTAGTGAAGATCTTTTCTTCATTTATCTTCTTCCACCGATCATTTTCAATGCGGGGTGAGCTTGGTACTTTCTGTCATATTCTGTGTTTTCTATGAGATGGGTTACCTTGGATTCAAATTGTTGCTGTCAGTATTCTGGGTTGTTTTTTTTTTTGGTTGTTTAGTGTGTTCAGCAAGTGTACACGCCAGAGTGACTAGGATCACGATTGAGCTTCATTCTTAATGTGAACAAGCGGCAGCCTCGAACCCGAACGTTAAACGCGTTCTTCTTTTCTTACATAAGTTGCCGCTAGAAACAATTGAGCCTTGGGGGGATCAACTTTAGAATGTTTTGCTTCTTCTACTTTGGATTTCAAAATCCAGCGACTGACTTTTTTTCCCCTTTCTCCTTACTAGGTTCCAGGTGAAGAAGAAGCAATTTTTTCGCAACTTCATGACCATAATGCTGTTTGGTGCGATCGGTACTCTGATATCCTTTGCCATCATATCATTAGGTACATTCGGTAACATGATGTCCTTGACCTTTTTAGTTTTGATGTTCATGAATAAATGCGATTAATGCCGGAATATCACAGGTCCCCAAGTCATGTGGAGTGATGACATTCAATCTATGTTCAGCTATTAGCTCTCTTTTTTGCCTTTTTCTCTTTTCCAAACTCATTTGTGCTTGAAAGACACTTGAATGAGGAATTAAATAGAAAAAAGTCAAACTCATTCAGAGATTATGGAAATCGCTGCTGATTAAAGCACATTGTTTTGTGGAGTCAACTATTAAACATAGATGGAAATGAAGTGGTTACCAGCTTGGGTAACAAAAGTAATGAAAAAGTGCCGCTTTATCACTTGTATTTCCGGTTGTTCTAACTCTGATCTATACAGCGTTGATAAGTACACCACTCTAACGTGTGGATTACATGTTCATGATTTATTTATTTTTTGGCACAGGTGCCATACGCTTCTTCCAGAAAATGGATATTGGTCCCCTCAAGATGGGAGATTTTCTTGGTATGTTAATTATAACTCGTCGTCCACACATATTATCCATCATTCTGTTTTCTCTCAGAATGGCTTTCCTTCCAGTTTTCTCACTCTTTCGGTTTGGTTGCAGCAATCGGAGTGATATTTTCTGCAACAGATTCTGTTTGCACCTTGCAGGTACATATGGCAATGAAGCTGTAGTCCTGAAAACAATTTTAAAAAGAGATAATTCTCATATCCCTTTCTGTTCGTGCAGGTGCTCAATCAGGACGAGACACCTTTGCTATATAGTCTGGTTTTCGGGGAAGGGGTAGTAAATGATGCCACATCAGTGGTGCTTTTCAATGCAATCCAGAGCTTTGACTTGTCTCACTTCAACTCAAGCATTGCCTTGCAGTTTGTTGGAAACTTTTTCTATTTGTTTATCACAAGCACCGTGCTTGGAGTTTTTGTAAGTCACTCTCCGGTGATCTGTGCTTTCTTGTGGTCGTACATCACTTTGATGACCTTTTGTTGATCTTTTGCAGGCTGGACTGCTCAGTGCATACATGATCAAGAAGCTCTATTTTGGCAGGTTAGTATTGTCATGTCAGGGTTATTAATTTGCCGAGTTAAAATGACAGGGTATTCATTCCCAGTATCTTCGGGTGGTGCTCTGATGTGTTTTTTGCTTTCCCTTTTAAATAACTAAAACAGGCACTCGACAGATCGTGAGGTTGCTTTGATGATGCTCATGGCTTACCTTTCCTATATGTTAGCTGAAGTAAGATTTTCCCACCGCTTTTGTGGCTCTTATTGTTGATTTAATAAGCAGGAATCTGACAGTTCTAACGATGATGCAGTGTTATGTTTATCTTGCAGCTGTTTTATTTAAGTGCTATTCTCACCGTTTTCTTTTGCGGAATTGTTATGTCTCACTACACATGGCATAACGTGACTGAAAGTTCAAGAGTGACAACAAAGTATGTTTAATGTACAAAAACGTTATGATTAGCTATTTGATGCATCCCTTCTGTTTCCATTTTGGAGGATCCCGGCTTGGCTGTACTGGCACTGAGTTTCAGTCCTCTGTATCAATTATTGCAGGCACGCTTTTGCCACACTGTCGTTTGTTGCCGAGATCTTTCTGTTCCTTTATGTTGGCATGGATGCCCTGGATATTGACAAGTGGAGATTTGTAAGCGATAGGTAAAAGACTATTAAGTGGCGTGTCAGAAAGAGTGTTAAGTTTTGGTAATTCTGGGGGTAACTTTGCTTTGTTTTTGCTTCTCTTCCTCCGCAGCCCTGGAAAATCAGTTGGGGTGAGTTCAGTTCTGCTGGGACTGGTTTTGGTTGGAAGAGCGGCCTTTGTGTTCCCCTTATCCTTCTTGTCCAACTTGACAAGGAAATCTCCATGCGAGAAAATCAGCTTGAAGCAACAGGCATGATCTTTTCCCAATCTCGCTTTTATGCTCTTAATGGTTCCAGAGAAAATGATGTCTTGAACATCTGCATGACCTTTGTTTTGCAGGTTACAATTTGGTGGGCTGGTCTTATGCGTGGTGCTGTTTCCATGGCACTCGCTTATAATCAGGTGACCTTTTTTGGGGATTGATTGTCTTGTCTTTGCTCATTTCACTGGTTTCCTTAAGGGTTTTATGCTCCTTGCTAAGTATATTACGATGATGATGATGAGGTCCTTATTTTATGCATGCAGTTTACGAGGTCAGGCCATACTCAATTGCATGAGAATGCAATCATGATCACAAGTACTATTACAGTTGTTCTTTTCAGCACAGGGGTAAGACATCCCTCATCTCTCCATAGAAACCGGTAGATGGTAAAAATGACTTTGAATAGAGTGTGGAAAACAGACTTTATCATCCTAAACCGAGTATTTATCTGTGCAGGTGTTTGGATTAATGACTAAACCACTTGTGAGGATCATGCTGCCACAATCAAAACAGATCATAAGCTTGACTAACTCGGAACCATCTTCTCCCAAATCCTTCACTGTACCACTTCTGAGCAACGGGAATGATTCAGAGGCTGATAAGGGCAGCCAGAACGTGCCCCGACCCACTAGTTTACGGATGCTTCTAAGCATCCCTTCTCACACTGTCCACCATTATTGGCGGAGGTTTGACGATGCCTTCATGCGGCCTGTTTTCGGCGGCCGGGGTTTTGTACCCTTTGTTCCTGGCTCACCAACGGAACCAGAAGTTACTCAATGGAACTGACAAGGAATTCAAATTCATGGATAGGAAAAACACTAATTTCTGAAGCAAGTAGGTAGGGGATGAAATTCAGCTAAAATATAGAGAAAGAAAAAAAAAAAAAAGGAATGAGAAAAAGGTAGGGCTATAAATAGGCCTTCTGCGTGCGGTGTTGTGTTCTAGAGATTTCGTCGCGTGTGGCTTCGGCTTTGTCATTCAGGTTGGGCTGCTTGTGGTTTGGTTTTCGTGTGGTGATTCAAAATTTTCGTGGCTGTATAGGTTGACAGTGAGATCGAATCTTTGACGGGCCCCAAAAAAGGGTGGTTGTGTCCTTTGCGGGCGCGAAGTGGTGGAGGTCGTGTCCTTGACGCATCATATAGACTTGAAAGTTTTTTCGGTTTGTTTTACATGAACACAATTACTGATTGTCCACCGAAAGCGTAATATCCTCAGTTTTTTTTTTTTTAAAAAAATATTTTTCAAGGCATATTGGAGAAGCACGGTTGTCATATATGGCCATGGAGCTCTCAAAATTCAAAATTTCTCCAAAGGACTTCTTTATTATAGGAAAAATAAAGGATAAAATACAAGATACATTGTGAGACTGAGCCGAATGAAATATAACTTGAAAGTTGACAAGCACTTGGCATAGTTAAAAATAAATGTTATCTTGGACCAAGCGATCCCAAATCACTTTCTAACGCATAAAATGTAAACTAACTTGATTTTCCAATCAACCATGATCTGACGGAAAGAAACATGGATCACCTCTCTTTAACTAGATTGCATATTAATCTCATGCCAACATAAAATCGTCATTGAAATGGTCCTGAGTGGCCATTTAGAAAGATGGGAACATGGAAAACCAAATAAAAAAGCTGTTCCATTGTAACAAAATGCTAGAGTTTGCAGCAAAATCGGCAATTTCATGCAATTACGGACTTACTATAGTTACAAGCGATGCACAGAAACCAGACACAGCCAGATGAACTACTCACCCTGGCTTGTATTAAACCTCGGGCCATTCTATGAGCTTCTTCCTCCTTTTAGACAACACCAAGAAATCACTAGAATTTCTTTTATTTAAAGAGTTCGGTTCTTTTTACATGCATAATATGGACTGCTTACAAAGTCAAATGTGGTATTAGACAAAAATTTAATAAACATGCAATCGAACTCCTTTCTTCTATCACCAGCTCATTCTAGAATGTCCACCAACAGGGCCAAAGAAGCCTCTTCCTTATGAGTGGACGAGGTATCCGAACGCCATACTGATAAGAGCAACCATGCAGACATAGAGTGAAGGGAAGCCCACACGAACGCTTCTCACGTTGTTCTTACTTCTCAACACCTCCTGTAAAGCCAACAAGCCCATACCCCGTCTCTCAGACAAGAAAATCAAACCTCAGATGCAATAGAACAAAAAGATACTTTTAAGTCTCAGTGCTCTATTTATGTATCCCAAGCATTAACAAGGGCACGAAAAAGCAGTCAGAATCAAATGGCAACAGTTAAAAGGATAAGAAAGCTTAATTACGCTTGCAAAAACAAATGTGACATCACATATTTGCTCACTTAAACAAAGTCGGAGAACAAATCCAGCAGATGAACCAAGAGTAGTTTAAATATAGAAGTGCATAATTTATATCTCTGGCATGAGGTGACTTCTTAATTACTATTTGACTTGAATACAGATAACTTCGTACTGCATCCCGTCTTTATTAATTCCACACCAAAGATCTGATGAAGGTGAAACTTAAAATTGGATGGATAAGTAGGACTTTATAATTAAAAACAATGTTGCGATACATGAATTTCCACATATCACGTAACATAGTGCCAAACACCACAACACTAATAACCCACTGATGAAATCGGTACCAAACAACAAAACTGCCTTTAAGAGTAAAACCAATTATATAATATGTAGAGAACCGTTTCGAAACTAGAATTTGTGAAACTCTCAAATAAAGTTTTCCCGCAATTTGAGCAGATTCCAAGCAATTGAGGAAAATTGCATGGTATCCTGGCAGTTACTCTAGAGAGGGTAAGTGTCGGATCCATCTGTCTAGGTAACTGGGCCCTAACCCCCCTTGCTGTTCTAGGTATATGCACTTTGGACCTATATTTTCTTGGGGACTACCTGAATTACATACAACTCAGACCGCAAATTGTAGAATCCTAATCCAAATCCCTCGCACTTTACAGTATTAAACAGCAAAATTTAAGAGATTAAATGTTCCAAGTAACCATTTGCTAAAAATAGACGAGGCTCAAATTCTTTCATAGGACTTCTGTTGTTGGAGGGGGCATGGTCTATGATTGAACAATCAAATCGAGAATTTCTGTAGCATCACAAATCAATCATCCGTTTTTTCCCATTACATGTCACTTTCCTTTTGTCTAATAACTCAATCAAAAAGGTGTAACTAAAACCTAGGATCATTGCTATTTGTGCCACTTAGCTTAAATGCTTGCAGCACCAGTTTTTCTTGAGCTCGAAAAAGGCATTGATGGTAGAGAAGTTGATACTTAAGCTTATAACCAACGTATTTAGATGTGGCAAGCAATGTGATAGAAAAGGATTAGGGAAACTGATCTACTCACCAATTCATGCTCAAGTCTATTCTTCTCTTGATTGGTCAGGCTCCTCTCTTCTGTTAGCCTTGTGATTGTAAGTTCAGCCTGCAAAATAAATCCAGAAATCTTCCTTACTGCCATCTTCTTGTCACTTAAGAGGATAAAATGCAGAAATGTGGATTTTAGGAATAGCACTATGTAGTAGGAGCTTCCTGCCACATAAAATTGAGGAATTCAATTTGGAATTGGCCCATATGACACAGGTCATCTTTCGACCATATATTTAGGTGCATATTGGCTTATGATAGGCCATTCCCACCTTCATGAACTTCGCTTACCATGAAACACCTCCTGTAGTATACAGGCTACATTATCAGCATTGACAACAATGTATGGCATCAGACACATTTCTCGGGCAAGTAGATATCGGAAATGTGCTGGAAACCCTTACTTTTTATAATTAAGCAATAAATATACTTTCTCCACAACTTCTCCCATAAGTTTTCTCTCAAAGAGCAAATGTAACTGGTAATACTCAAATAATTTCCTGAACAGTCCTTATAAAGAGAATAATCATGCAATTTATCCCCTCAAACACATGGACAAGAAAATAAATAAAACTCAGTTTGAGGTCTAGTCTTCTATAGATTTAAATGTTAAATCAGAAAAAAAAAACTGACCTCTCTTAGTTTTGAGTCCATCACATTCAGCATTGACTTCAAATTCTCAAAATCCTTGGCAAAATTAAAATCAACAACATTCTTCACTGGCTTCACAACCTCCAAGTCATCAGCAGGTGTTGAGTCTTCAATATTAGCTGCTCTTAGGTCATCCACTTCCCCCTCAGTAGTTTCAACCCCCTTGACGTCCTCATCAAGCTGGCATTATGAAATGAATAATGATTCAAACAAAACATCAAAACACATAGATAACAGACAGTCAGCTGATAACCACACCAACGTTTTGACATTGGATAAGAGCTGTGTCACATGGTACAAGACTACGATCAACAGAATAAGTCCTGCACCTTAATTACAATATTTTCTTTTTTTGTCTGAGAGAGAGAGCTCAGTCAAGACTAGAGATTAAACTGATGACATGAGATTATGTCTTACCCGCTGAGGTGGAGGTATGTTTTCAACCCCAGTCAGCACTCTATCTTTTTGCATTGAAGTTTCACAAGATGGATCTTGCTTTGACACTCCATTTACAGGGAGAAGTACTGGGGAAGGAGGAGGACTAATCAGGATAACCCTTAGCTTCTTCTCTTCAATGTACTTGCCACTATCTTTTGCAAACTGCCAAAAGAAATAATATGGTTAACTAGAGAACAAGAACGTCATCAAATTGCAACCATCAATCTTACCAAATTGGAGGTGATAGCTTCCTCGGTTGTCCCAATGGGGACAACTGTGCTTTGGATCAGGAACTTGTCTTTGCACTGCATATCAGGTGGAGCTCCACGCTGAGCTTGCATAGTAACTACGTCAACCAAAAATCAAAAGAGTGAAAGATCCATTATAACTGGCGGAAGTTGTTTAGGAAATAACACAATAAAGAACTGGCCATTCACAGATAACAGGCTTTTCTGAAGCTTCACTCCAATCTTATTTAGTAATTCCTTTTCTTTATACCTTTGGTTTCTTAGAAAAAATCGATTTCCCTTAATATGTTTTACATGATGTTTCGAGATAATATGTATATATATACAATAGTTAGAGAGCACGAGTTGACATATAGCAACTAAAGCCATTAGAAAGTGGTACGTCAAAGAACATTTGATAAAAACCTAGGGCTGGCAAAAATTCAGGAGAAGGAAACAATGGGAACATACCTGTGAAATCACTTGTCGCTTCTGGCTTAATAATGCCTGTATTTGGTCGCACGCAATACTTCTTCGGTGATGTTGTTTTTACCTGCCAACTCATTTTGAGAGTTTTATTAGCCATTCGTCAATCACTTCCATCAAACTGAAGTATCCTAACGTAGATATATTTTCCACATATATTACTCCAAATCATATCAAATCAGAAACTTGGGAAGTTTTTGTTGTTAAAATATTTTACCATCAAGAGTAAATAAATTAAAGTTAAAATTGAAAAAATATTCAGAAGCACTGGAAGCCACAAAAAAAAAAAAAAAAAGATAAAGAACTGCGTGATCAACAGGGCTGATCGTAGCACCTTGAAAGCAACATACTGATTGGTGTTATTGCGAAGTCGAATCGAACATGAACTTTGTTTCTTCGGCTCAACTAGAGAAAGAAAGAGAGAGACTTGTCAGTATCACAAGCTTCAGGATAAAAGCATGCCGACTGAAGTGAAAAAAAAAAAGGGATAGTAGGGAGATGCAGGTACTATACTAAAATAAGAAAAAATATTTCTTTTCTGATACCAATAGCCACATGACTAGATGAGAACAAAGAATACATATGATATATCTTTATCAAATTCATTGGAACTCAAAGAACAAAACAAGCCATAGAGGCTAGGTGTCCCTGTGTTCAAAGTTTTACACTGTATTCGTTACCAAAATCCTCTAAGGCCACTCAAGGTGTGATGAATTCCATGCCAAAATAATATCAATTTCCATTATCGGTCACTGCACTTGCCAAAACCAGTAAAACTTCGTGATAAAGCTCCAGAGTTCAACTATCAAATGGATGACGGAATCGATGCCAAAACTCGACAGTCTTAACATCCTTATCACAAGATTACAAACGCCAAACGCATAAAGACCCAAAATAATAAATGAGGATTTCTGTGAAATACTTACAAGTAAATTTTAATTCATTGGGTTGAACCTCCAAAAGCTCCGTAGTCATGACTCTGTTAACCACAAAAAACCAACATCGGTGAATCAACAAACAACATTGCCGAAATCTTAGCCTTTAACTAGTATTGAATATGATGCTAACATGAGAACGCTGGACTTAATACAAAGGAAGCACTATATATTTTTCCAAAAGAAGGTATATCCAAATTACTTCTGCCATATTTATGCGTCCCAAAAAACGCTTGAAATGGGGCATTTAATTAAAGCACACAAATCGGGCGTAGTAACAATAGCCGCTCTACTTCCCAGTGAAAAGAATTATACAATAACGCCATTTGGTACGCAAAGAGAAACCAGTCCAAAATTAGCCAGATTCACAAATACGAACCCCGACTACCGCCGTCCCCGTAACGGTATGCAAAAGTCTCGAAAGCCCAAACGCATCGAACATCACAAAATAATAAAGTACATGAGGAAAACTTAATCAACGCAAGGAGATAATTACTCAATTGGAAAAATGTGAATCGGAGCGCACTCACAGCGAGTCGCGAAGCTTCTTTGGCTTTGAGTTTGAAATCGGAATTGTACCACAGAGAGAGGGAGAGAGAGACAGAGAGGAAGAAGAGGGAGAGAAGATGTGTGGATGGTTGGGGATCTGAAAAACTATATCGGAAGGAAAGCCGAGAGAGGAGTGGAAGCAAAGAAAGTGGGAGTAGTAGCAGGAAATGGTGGGAGATCGTGGCGTTGGTTACAGGGTGGGATCACTCTTTCCTCAGCAGTTGCACCCGCAGCGTTTCGTTTCTAATTTCTTTCTCGGAATCTCGAGTTTAAAACCCAACGGCTTCTTATTAGCCGGCTTGGTCGCTATAATTGCTATATCACATTAACTAATTTGATACAAAACACTTTAAGATGATTCATCTTATTCTTGTATGGTAAGTTTCAAATAAAAAGAGATAAAATCAAGGAATAAGTAGTAAGATACAATATTATAAAAACATTAAATCATAGATAATTTTACAAGTTTAAATATTTTTTGAATTTTTATTTATATTTTTATGACTCATAACATTAGCTTTACTTGATAACTTAAATTAAGAATAATAATCTGTCTCAAAATATACTAGATTAATAAAAAAATATAAATAAGAAAATTCAAACTTAAATTACTTATTTTGTTATATATATTTTACACTAACTTTTCATATCATCATTTCAATGAGTGAAATATAAATCTATCAAAAATTATTTTTTATAAATTTTTATTATTATTAAAATATTTTTAAAGTTCAACTTAAAAATCTTCCTTATAACAACAATGCCGCGCAAATATTGGTTTGAGATACGACAAAACAAGATTCATTTGTGATTGTATTTTGAATTCCTTTTGAAGGGAACTAAAAGGGTCGGCAGCTTAGCCGTGAAGCTGGCCGGATAAGCCAACAAACAACATGCTACCAAATTTGGTTCCACCCACCCCAAAAAACTGCAAAGAAGAAAGGCCACCGAAAAGTGAAAAGCCAAAATGATTTCTTTTTTCTTCTTCTCCCCCCTCCTTTGTTTCCTTTATCGAAGAAAGAGGAAAGTAGGGGCCAAAAGCGATCCATGAAAGCAGAGAATATTTAAAGAGCGATGGCAGAAAAAGTTTCCTCTAATGATGGTGAATACAAGTTTCCCATTTTGACTTGGTTTTTCTTGTCCTCTGCCTAGTCTTTGGAGCTGATTAGAACATCAAGAGAGTGGCATCTACGAATGGGTGTAAAGTCTTGCATGATACCATTATCCCACAACTTCAAAGGAAGCATAAAGCAGCATGATAATGCTGCAAAAAGCAAACCATTTTTTGAGCTCCGATCAATATAAACGCACAAATGCTCGTCTATGCTGCTAATAGCTGTAAATAGATATCTAGTAACCGATCCTGCTTCTAAAGGACTCGTGGACATTTAAGTGCACCACCATTGCTGGACAATTCCGCTGTACTTGGCCTGTGCTTCTGGGAAGACATTCAAGCTGTTTTTTTTTTTTTTCTTTTTTTCAGAACAAGTATTCAAACTTAGGCTCTCTACCCAGCGAGGAGGCAAAGCTTCTGTTACACGTCACAGTTTCATTTAAACTTCGGTGCTTGGATTGGTCGAAGAGAAAAGTCAGGACTCCAAGAAGAGCGTCTTTTCGTAGAACATTAAATGAGTGGCCTATAATTCTTGTTGACCTAACTTCTACTCCATCTGCCCCACGAGTTTTTTGATATCTTCATTGAAAAGCCTAAAAATGCAGGACTTTTGGTAACAGATTGTTGTTTATGGGATGAAACATGTTGGTAATAGTACCCAAAGGTGACCACGAGATGAGAATTTGGGGGGACTCCTCTGACATTGAAGTTTAGCCGCCCAAGAGAAGGGAATTGGCGGATTGTTGATTTGGGCCGGTGGGTTGGTTTGATCATTGGATGTGTCTCACTGCCGGCCGAGCCAAAGGCAAGAGGGGGTCGAACCTCTTTACAACGTACATGGGTATCACCTAAATCTCGACCATTTTATTATTTACTCAGTCGTTCACCATGTTGGAAGCAAACTATGTCGGCATCATCATCTTTGGGTGAGCTACGATGTCGGATTCTGGTTCTAAAATGACTCGAAGTCGTTAAATGTGAAGGAATCAGATCGGTGATGTTTATGCTGAATAATGGTGATTTTTTTTTTTTATATTTTATAAACACACATCTATTTTCGAATTTGACTGTAAAAATTGATTTGGATAGAGGGACATATTGAAAAATGATAAACCCTTCAAGGTGATTCCTTGGAAAAATGATAAACCCTTCGCGTCAACCAAATCCGGGAATAGAACGAAAAACCGGAACATGGACAGTGAAGAAGCCAAACACGCCCCAATGTGGTCTTCGATACAAACAAGGCCCAACCAATCTCAACAAACAACAAAGAAAGAATCGAAGTGCATCTATAAAACGTTGTCAGCCCTCCTTCAAGACGCACACACTCTACAGTCTTCGTTCTCTCCGTCTCATTTCTTTGTTTCCCTCTCTCAAATCCCAGATCTCTCTCTCTCGCTTTGTATCTATGGCTTCTGTCACTGGTACTTCGATTTCAATGGCCTCCTTCAAGGCGAGCCTGGTAATGAATCTCGATACTCTTTTAATTTTTCGCTTCCTTTTCTTTTGTTGCTTCTTTGTTATTGTCGGATTTGTGAAAGAATAGCTTGATTCTTGATTGCTCCTTTTCCTTTTAAATCATAGATTATCGTGGTTCTGTTCGGTGATTCAGATCGTTGTTCTTTTAGCTTCACAAAATAAAATTTCTGGAAACTATTAACATTCTTACGTCCTCGCGCGCATGTATACGTTGATGTTGGTTTCTGTCAGGGTTATACTGGGAATGGATTAAGGCTATGTGGATCAGGTTTTACATTATTTGATTGAATTTCCTAAGTGATTAGCTTTAGATTCTTCACATTTGAAATCTTGTGGCGAAGGGTTTTGAAGTTTCAAATTCTGGCATGCATGCTATCATTGCGTTTTTGGGTTAAGATTCTAATCAATTGTCAGAAAGTTAAGTTCCAATGCTTTGCGAATCAAATTATTTAATTTTTTTATCCCACAACAAAAAGAATCTTATTTCTTTTCTTTACCACTTTAGAAGCGCCTTTAAGTACTTTGAATTATCCATTTTGCTTTCGTTTTCAATTACAAGCGTCGATGTAGTGCGGATTTTGTACCTTGAATTATTTGTTTCGGAAATCACAATGCAGATATCAAACTCTATGGGTGTTTTAGACAGTTTGGGATTAAGGGCGATGCAATTAGATGGCTGTAGTGGCACAACTAGCTCAGTAGTAGAGTTATTGGTATTGGTTTTGAGTGATTTGGTAGCTTTGATATGATCGAATATCGTCAAGTTGAAGGAATTAACGAATGGATTATTATGCCTTTGGATTGGTGAAAAAAAAGACCTCGAAATGCTTGTGAAAAAGCTCTTTCAATTTCGTTGAACGATATTTCTCATTTCTGGAACTTGATTTCGTTCTCGGTGTTGATGTTTGTGCAGGCACCTAGCAGGGTCTCTAATCTGAGATCAGTTTCCCTTCCCATTAAAGGGAAAAGCTTCGCACCACTTAGGATGCGGTCAGCACGCTTTGTTGTTTGCTGTGCGGTAATTTCTTCAACCTCTGATATTGCAAAACTTATAAATGCTTTGATGTTGGAATGTCACATTGCCTGTTCTCTGCATTGAAGACATTTTCTCCAGCTTTGTGGTTACTTGTTCAACATTTACTTTTCAACCAAGATGGTTCAAACTTTTCCTAGTTTTTGCGATTTTTTTTTTTATAAAATATGTGACCAAGCATGATCATTGTTCAGCCCCCATGATCTCTGATTCCATTCACTTGTGGAAATTTAGTCTTTGATTTTGACAACGGTAACATTTATTTTGTTCGGAACTACTTTTGTCCTTTAAATTTATAAGGTTAGTAAATGCATATAATGATGTTGCAACCCAGCAATTAATTGTTACTGCCATGTGCAGGCCAAGCCAGAGACAGTGGAAAAGGTGTGTGCTATAGTGAAGAAGCAGCTGGCTCTACCTGATGATTCTGCAGTCACCGGAGAGTCAAAGTTTGCCACCCTTGGAGCTGATTCTCTTGACACGGTACTCAAACCTTCCTCCAACTGTGGATGTATTATTGCGTACTGATGGAATCCATGATTAAATGCTCCTGTGCCTGTTCATTCTCTTTCCCTGTAGGTTGAGATTGTGATGGGACTTGAGGAGGAATTCGGAATCAACGTGGAGGAAGAGAGCGCCCAGAGCATTGCCACCGTTCAAGACGCGGCGGACCTGATTGAGAAGCTTATTGAGAAGAAGAGTGGTTAAAATAATTTGAGAGAATGTCAGGGCATATTTCTATATTAGTTTTTTGTCTAGAGTTCTATTTCGTGCAGATCATACTATCAGTTTGCCTGATGCTCAAAGGGCTTTGTGGCGTTTCTCAATGAACTCGTCTGGAGCTTCTTTGTTCCTCTCTTTCATTATTTATCCAGAACTTTTGTGCCACCATTTTATTTTGCTCGCAAGGTCTTGCTTTTCTTGCCATTTAAAAGTTGGACTGCATGATGGGATTTTCTCCTAGAATCGGTTAAAATGGGATTTGATCTCAGATTTTGGTATAATGCCAAGAGATGGTATCTATTACTCGCATGGCAGCTAAATAGTATCTTTCTTGTTTGTTTGCTTATCTTACCGCTTTCGCTGTCTCTTTGTTCTTGTTCTCTCCTTTTGATGAGCAATTATGTTCCTACCAAACAAAATGGACGTAGACAGCATCACTAAATGACGGGCATTGTTGGATCAAAAGATTAGTGTCTAGGATTCGAACCGACATCGACGAGAGCCAGGAAGGTTCAACTCTTATTGTTTACGATGTATCCGTGGTTTTACAGTAAGAAATTACATTCCCATATGAGACCGTACAACAACGAAAAAACTATGGTTGAACCCTTAAAATATTGCAAGAAAACTATTTTTGGCCTCGGATCAAGAGAAGCATCTGAAGTTCAAAATTCTATGATGTTGGTTGATTGAACATCACCTTAACCAGCATATTAAACATTCAAGGAGTGCTAAACCTTCACTGACACATTGTTAAGATCATCTCACAGTGTTTTAGTTAAGAGTCTAAATAACTAGGCTAAACTTGCCTGATACAAATGGTGAAACCATTGCTCGGAGCCATTATGCTTTTGTAAGTTTTATTTCAGGGGGGGGGCTTGAGGCTGCATGAAATTAATTAGCCTACATATGTTGTCAGTACCCTTCCGACCCACCTGACCGATGGGTCGGATTGGAAGCGACTTTAGTCATCATCCTTGACGAACTGGCACAACTTGGCAGATTTAAAATGGACCCATGTCTGACGCAGAAAAGCGAAATTTGATGCTCTCACTGGAGCCTAGTTGGTGCCAGTAACAACAGACAAATCAGATCACCTAAAGCGCCGCTATTAAATTTGACTTCGATCGGCGGGCATGTAAGATGTTTGTCTGATTCTTCAGCTGGCAAGCAGATGATTCACAGTCAATCGGTAGGTCACATGTAGTTGCCAAAAGAAAACAAGTGTCACATGCAGTAGGAGAGGAAAATAGTTTTTACCATAAAGCCATGTGCCACCCCAAATGACATTCAGCTTAGAGCATGAAATCCTCGTAGTTTTCTCTTGGTGGTTCTAGTTTTTGAGAGTTCAGTCAAAAGAAGCAAACCAAGAAATTCATACAGTCCCCAGGAAGTACGAAGGGGAGGAAATCTATTTCCCAGTATAGCTCCTTTTACTCAGAGATCAATTACAACGACCTAGTAGCAGTAACAAGGGGAACAATTCTAATAATATGAAGAAAATTAGTACATACAACGTATCATATGCTGTAAAGAATGAGAAACTAGGATGAAGGGGAAGGAAGTAGCGAGGAAACTGCAGCGCTGATGGGATCGTCCAGCCTTACATCCTAAAGCAGCCGCATAAGCCAATATGCAACCCAACCTGCAAAAGTAGCTGTGCTTAAGTAGGAAACCAAGATTTTAGCTGCTTCGGAGGAAATGGATGAAGCAAGAGGCGAGAACGCAGACTCAGGGCCAAGTGCAACCGAGCCGTCTGGATTCGGAGGGCTGGGGCTTGAAGGAATGGTGGGTATGGAGGACTTAGTCGGAGGCACCACACCACCGGGAGAAGGCAAAAGCGGAGCAATGTCGGGGGATAATTCTTGGACAGGAGATAGAGGCGGAGGGCTAATCAAGAATGATGGTGTAGCCGAGATAGTAGAGTCTTCAAGATTAGGCGGAGAAGATAAAGAAAGCGAAGGTGAGGCCATGAAAGCCATTATGAGCGCGAAATGAACCCAAAAGGAGGCCATTCCAATGATGGAGAAATCAATTTCAGTCTTAATGCAGTGTAAGAAAGATGCCTGGTTGAGTGAAGAAAAAGAAGCAGGGTGAGTAAGGTTGTGTGCGCTTTGGTGGAAGTTATGATTGAGGGCTTTTTAAAAGCATGACTAGAAGGCCTAGGTGGGGTTGCATGCCATATGAATCGTAATTAAGGGAGGACGATCGGAGAAAACAGGTTGGCATGTATAGGAAAGAGACACAGACAGGTAGTTGCGATTTGTTTGGTAGCAGAGGATATACCTTTTTTTCTTTTGGCCCGTGATGCTGGGGCTTCCTTATTTTATGATAATTCAGAACCTTTGGACCTAATACATCAATCCGATTAGCCAACTCTACAACGAAGATGAAAGAAACTGTTAAAAACCACCCTGCAATTATGGCAGGCTGCTGGAGATGCTAGAATCGGAATTTCAGGAACCATGTAGATTCACGAGGCAAATATCTGTGAAACAGGATCCTATCAAAACTTAATAATTAAGTGTAAAAAAGTTAAATTTTAATCGGACAGTTTCACCGATCACGAGTTCAAGTCTCCTCTCCTCCTTTCTAAGTGTGTGTTCAATTGTATTTTTTATTCATTGTTTGCTCTTATATGTTATAGAGAACTTGAAGCATTCATAAAAGTTGTACTGAGTTCAATTTCGTATCATCAAATATCGTAATGCTCATTCCATAACCACCGTTTATGAATGCAGTATATCAAGTTTACAAAATAAACAATAATCTTTTTAGTTCCTACGTAAGAAAATTAAGAAAGGTTCAGATTAGTATAACTGGTCCCAGAATATTGCTATTGTTTGTAAACATTAGCTAGTTGGAAACGGAGTTTAGAGTCAAATGGGATTTTAAACACGATGGGGCACATTCATGGGGTCTCACTAATTATCATATTCAACCGAGACAACAGCCGGAGGAGGTCCCATCAAGTTCATGAAATCCAGATGAAAAGCTAGATGCGCACCTTAGAATGGGGCTCGTGCTGATGTTAAAGCATGGACAGGGAAGCAAGCGACCAATATTTTATGGCACTTGCAATTGAATTCCATGATATTCAATGGTGAAGAATAGTTCCGCCCTTATAAGCTTATTTATGGATTCGAGGATGGGAGGTCGTCCGGCAGCAGCAGAAGGTTGATCATTCAGGAAAGAGCCGCTCGATCCGATGGTTGATCCAGAAGGCAAATCTGCGACCCAAGAGTTGAAGGAAGATTCGTGCAACCGACAACTTGCAGTCCGTGATCCGCTTGCAGCCTGAGTGTCGCCGCGTGAATCCACCGTGCAGTATCTTGCGACCCGGATCCGACTCCGCAAGGAGCGACCCGAGACCCGCAACCTGGTTCCTGTGACCCGTGCTTTTGGAACTGCAGCTGCGAAGTTCAACGACGTCGTCCGTTGTAAGAAGAAAAACACATAAAGAAATTGAACCCCAAAATCGTGAAATCCATCTTCGTCCTCCAGAAACTCTAGCACATCCAATCTTCCATGATCAAAGGCCGGATTTCCTAGGAAAGATTTGCTACGATTCACAAGCTGACAATAGCAATATTGCTTGCGAAAGTTAACGTTGCAGAGCTATCAAAGTCTGTAAGAAGAGAAGCCAGCTTTGAAGAAAATCATCCGTTGAACGAGAAATACGAAATCATCCTGCGTCAATTCGACCTGTTCTACTTTCTGTAAGGGTTTCTTTTACAAGCAGCAGTGCGTTTCATTCTACAAATTTTATATCTTGCTGTTTGTGCAAACCCTAAGTAATTGGGGATTTGTGTTTATGCTCCAATATTGTGCTTCCTACGTATATTTTGTTTTTATGGGGTATTTTGTTGATCTGTAACATTTTGATTTAGTCAGACATTGCTTTATAACGAAACTCAAAAGATAAGAAAATATAACAGAAAGAAACTACAAAAAATTAAGGTCAAGAACTTAAGAAAAGGATGGTAAAAACTCACATCAGCACAGACAACATCCAAGTATGAAACATTGATCTTCACCGAAACTCCAGCGTAGTAATGGGAGATTTGTTTTTCCTGATTGATGAGGTCAGATTCTAATTCTAGGATTACCAAGTATTTGTAACTTAGATTATTAAAGGCACCCTTCAGTGCTTTACTAAAGGAGGTCGAGGAGGGCTTGTTGAGAGGCCTGATTCACTTTAAAATCGCCGCGTGATTGATGTTTTCTATCTTCAGATTTATAATCTGTTTTATTTATTTGTTGAGTTATCTGTGATGATATTGTGTTTGAGTTAACATAGGAAAAATTTTCTGTGGAAGGGATTTTGGGTAGATTTGAATCAACAAGTGTAGAAGAAGAAAATAAAAATTTGGAAACACCTAATTCAACCCCTTCTTAGGTGACTTAGGACCCAACATTGTCGCATGCGCCAAGGTTGGAAGGGAGCCGTCTCATTTTGTGGTCTTATGGCTGAAAACTGTTGGATGTTAGAATTATTGGTGTTGTGTTTGTTTTGTTTTTGTCTTGTGCTGGTTGTAACAGGACTTAGTAGCTGTAGTGTCTGCATGTTAATATCGTGAATGGGCTGATGTAATAACCAGGCTAGGGGCTTTTGTGGGATTCCTTATAATAGTAAGGGCTAGTCAGTCTTTTGGTCGGTTGTATGCACAGCAGGGGGAAATTCGATTGATTGTAGAGATCTTGTGAACCCTAAGTTGAATCTCACAGTGCAGTGTGCCAATTCTGATGTTGAAGGTGTAGTGTCCCATTTGATGCCAAATCCATTTCTTGTTCTTTAACTACTGTTAGGAAGAAAAGGCAGAAGCCTTGGCTTGGTCTTGACTGGCCTTTGCAACCAGAAATTGCATTTCTCAGGTCACCAATTCCAACTGCGACATAATCACATTTCTCTCCCTCTCTTGGTGATTTTGAGTCCTCTGCCAAGGCAAAGTCCTTTCATAATTGCCGTATGCTGCTATTGGTTCTACTATCCTCACTCTATTTCTGTAACGTATTTGTTTTTGGGCTTAAGATTGGCTACTGTTTTAGAATAGATTAGTTTTGGTTCATTTTCTAGACGAGATTTAAGGTTCCCTGTCTTGTTTGGATCTTGTGTTGCGGAAATTGTAATTCCGTGTGTTCTACTGCACAACAATTAATCTTTGAGCTTTTAATAATTGTTTTCATTCCCCTTGGAAAGACATTGATTTTCAAAGAAGTTTCTTGATAATACTTTAGAAACAAAGCCGAAAGTATTTGTTTTACAATTTTCCCGAGGAATTGTAATCAGTGAGTGTCATATTTATTCATTTTCTGTAGAGAATAATAAAGTTTTGCATGTTATAATTGGGGTCTTGAGCAATGGGTTGGGCTTACATTTGTTCTTGTTAAATTAGAAATTCTTTTACTGTTGAAGATGTTGATCTATATTCTTAAGTTTGTTCTATCTGCAATGTGTTCTTGTGCCTCGTTGTTAAGATTGAATTAGTGTAATTTCGCATGTCTGTTACTGATTTTGAGTGCAATGGGGAAAAAAATACATAACTCTAATGATGTAGATGTTCTGGTCAGGCCCAGAATGTAGGATTTTGCGCATCCCATCTTTATGTTGTGCTTTTTCTTTTTCTTTTTTCTTTGTTTTGACGATACCCTGACACAATAAAGTGCTCTTGCCTTCTCAATCCAGAAACTACTGAAACCAAACTTTGTGCTGGAGAATTGGGAGTTATGGGGAAGAACGAGTTTCTGACGCCAAAGGCAATTGCAAACAGGATCAAAGCAAAGGGGCTCCAGAAATTGCGCTGGTACTGCCAGATGTGCCAGAAGCAGTGCCGCGATGAGAACGGCTTCAAGTGTCATTGCATGAGCGAGAGCCACCAACGCCAGATGCAGGTTTTTGGCCAAAACCCCAATCGCATAGTTGAGGGGTACTCTGAGGAGTTTGAGCGTTCTTTCCTCGAGCACATGAAGCGCAGTCACCGCTTCAGCCGGGTGGCCGCCACAGTAGTCTACAATGAGTACATCAACGATCGCCACCACATCCACATGAACTCCACTGAGTGGGCCACACTTACCGAGTTCGTCAAATACCTTGGCCGCACCAGTAAGTGCAAGGTCGAGGAGACCCCAAAGGGTTGGTTCATAACGTATATTGACCGGGACTCAGAGACGCTCTTCAAGGAAAGGATGAAGAACAAGCGACTCAAAGCTGATTTAGTCGAGGAAGAGAAGCAGGAGCGGGAGATTCAAAAGCAAATTGAGCGAGCTGCTGAGCTGTTGGTGCCACTCGCAAGTGACTCTCAGGCAGCCTCTGAGCCAGTTAAGGAAATGAAATCAGAGGGCGATGTGAAAATTGGGTTCGCTCTCAGTTCGAAACCAATACCGAAAGAATTAGGGGAGAGCTCAAAATCGATATTTGATGAGGCGGAGAACGATAAGGCAGAGGAGAGAAATCAATCGTCAAAGAATAAATCAGCTTTGGAGGAGTTGATGAAGGAGGAGGAGATGAAGAAGGAAAGGACTAACCGAAAGGACTATTGGTTGAGCGAAGGGATTGTTGTGAAGGTGATGAGCAAAGCATTGGCCGAGAAGGGGTACTATAAGAAAAAGGGGGTGGTGAGGAAAGTGATAGATAAGTATGTTGGTGAGATTGAAATGCTGGAGAGCAAGCACATTCTGAGGGTGGATCAGGTGGAGCTCGAGACAGTGATTCCCCAGATTGGGGGACTCGTAAGGATAGTGAACGGTGCTTATAGGGGAGCGGTTGCCAAGTTGTTAGGTGTGGATACGGACAGGTTCTGCGCAAAGGTTCAGATAGAGAAGGGTGTTTATGTTGGTAGAGTGCTTAAAGCTGTTGAGTATGAGGACATTTGTAAAGTTGCCCAATGAGGTTCAACAGAAAAACTCCATTTAATGACATGATTGTGCTGCAGTTATATCTCTCATGTTCAGTTGCTCCTTGAAAATTTTCATCTGCTTTGGAGTTTTTGAGTTAATCATTGTGATTGTTGCTCTTTATTGCAGATTTAGTTTCTTCCTATAGACAAGTGAATCTTAGTACAAAGATCTAAAATTGATTGCAAGGCGCTGAGATTAGAAAATATAGTCCCTATCTCTGTCGGTGTGTCTCACAATTTAATGAGCTGTCTGGACATTTTTGCTTGGGAGCCACACTGCTGCTAGTGCGAACTAGAGCATTGATATGCCTAAGCTTCCTTATTTTATTCTTTTTCAGAGTCTTTTGTAACCGAATTCATCAGTATGCAACCTTGAAAAATGTGTGCGATCCTTAAGGACATCAACATTTTAACTTCCTGCCTTCTGTAGGCATACCTTTTTTTAAGGAACTCGTGTTGTAGGTATTCCCTTTGACAAGTATATAGCTCAACCTTATTTTCGTTTACCCCTTTATTTTAAAAGCATTACATTTATTTATGTGAATTAGCTTGTGGCCATGTGTTTTAGTTTCTTTTATTTTTTTGGGTCATTTGCTCTACGGTGGAGTACCAATTTTACTCACAGTAACACTCTTGGCTTGTTAGGAAGAACCATATCTGATAGCCATGCAGGTTGGCCTGTGAATTATGGCTATTGGGGAACCAATCTCTTGTAAGGAAACCCATTATGAAACACATGTTTCTCTTGTCAACGTGTTAACACCAAAACCAGTCCATTTGAGAAAATTCCTTGCATGTAACGGATGCATATCACATATAAAATAGCCATATTTTCATGTTATGTGGAATGATAAATTAATTCAATCAGACGGTAGAAACCTTCACTAGTTTTCTCATATCGAATATAACATATGAATAACATGTTTCCTCTCTTTAGTTGTATGAGTTGGATTTTATCGTTCTGCTTCGTTATTTATAATATTCAAGATCTTTCTACGTACAATCTGTTTGCTTGCTACTATGCAACCAACCCAACTTACTCGGTGTTTGACAAATTGCCAAAATAGAAATGAAAAAACAACAACAGAAGGCACATCATGAAACTGCATAACTTGCTGTTATTTTGCATCAACAGACACCCGGGCTCCACTGTGAATCTATCGGCACTGTTATAAAATCATATGTAGCACTTGATCTACTCCAAAATCTACTGTTATAAAATGCTCACGCACACACACCCCTTCATTAAATCTGTGTGACACCTCCTTAACATAGCAACAGCCATCAGTGTGAAAAGAACTGTATTACCTAAGTAGTGGGCGTTGCTATGTTTATGTGAGTTCTATAATCTGCTTATCGAAGTAGCATAACAAAATTCACATTGGGACACATCTCTGTATCTAAACATTTAGAACAGAGTACACCTCATTGAATTCATAACAGGCTAGAGTGTTATATGAAGCTATCCAAAATTGAAGGGAAAGAAAGATAAGTGAGTAAAAGGAAGTTTCTAAATTACAAATCATGCATAACCAAAACTATATGCACCATTCAATTGAATAGGGTACATCAAAAAATGGTATAATTTGGAAGACCAGAAGGGATCAATTCTCAAAATCTAGACTTTACAAAGAATCATTTTAGTCAGTTAAAAAGAACGCTAGGTCTAGACATCTAGTTCTACAAGGAATGAGCTCAATTAAAATGTTTACAAAAATAATATCTCTCAAAATGTGGAAAATAAGTCCACAACCAAGGTGTATACTAATTTGCTAATCTACTAATCTAATATTTTACATTATCTAATTACTAAAAGCTATCAACTTCAATAGGTATTTGCTGCCACATCAACTCTCAAGCAACCCAGTATTTTAATTTTGCCACTGCCATGACAAATCAAATGTCTTTATGCACTAGTTGAAAGGGAACCAAGGTTGACAAGCATCACAACCGAAACCCAATACCGATTCCATATTGCTTTGAGGACTACTGTTCAAGAGTGCAGTAAGCTGATCCAAATCAAACATTTCATCCATAGAATACTCTTCTTCATACCAATCACGGTTTGCAATGCCAGTAGAATCGTTTCTGGTGTAAGATAATTCAGGATTTACTTCTGGCTGCAGTGTACTACTTGGTATGTCAGCTTCAATGACTTGAGCATGTGAGACATCAGTTCTCACTTCAGCTTTCTCATCCTCGTTTCTTAAGTTGGGGGAAGTAGCATTCATGGTTTCACTCTCAGCTACATACACTTCGGACTGGATTGATGTAGTTATAGAATCGGAACCTAGTGGTGTTGCTGCCAAGTAGCTGGTTGATGGGGAGCAATCTGGAAAGTTAAGACGGGCACGAGTGCCATAAATTGCCTTTGCAGCTTCATCATAGGAAAAGGCAGCTTCAACTGCGTTTGGAAAAGTACCAAGCCAGAGCCTTTTCCCATTTGGCTCACGGATTTCTGCAACCCATTTTCCCCATGTCCGCTGCCTAACACCTCTGAACTTACATGACGAGTTCTCAGGCCCTCCCTTTCCCTTCATACATCCCTTCTTTGACCCCACGGCTGGAGCTTTACGAATTGGTTCATCCTCATTATTACAAGCATCAAGCCGACCATTATGCTCCTTCCACTTGGAAAGGGTCTCAGCCACTGATAGAGTTATGTCTTCACTATTCCGTGACTTCCTCTTCCTGCAAGAAGAGACATCGAGTCAGCACTTTGTCCACAACAATTGCTCAATTGTCTTGGACAGCAAAATGCAAAATAAATTACAATAAAGGAGTACCCTGATAAATAAATAAAAAACTGTCGGAATCTGCAGTAAAGGTTGGAAGCAAAAACCCAAAAAAAAAGAAAAAAAGAAAAAAAGAAAAAAGAAAAAAAAAAGCTACGTATCCAAACAAAGTAATACTGGAAATAGAGTGGTTCTGTATCGCGGCTGAGCCTGGCAGGGGTTCGACTCCCCCGATAAAGCAACCAAAGTAATACAAAATAAAAGCTACGTATCTAAACAGAGTAATACTGGAAATAGAGTATAATTCTGTATCACCGGTGGAGCCTGGCGGGGTTCCACTCGAACTCCCCTGATAAACCAACCAAAGTAATACTAAACACAGTAATACTAAATAAAAGCTACGTATCCAAACAGAGCAATAGTGGACATGACGTATAGTTCTGTATCGCGGCAGTGCCTGGCAGGGGTTCAACTCCCCCCATAAACCAACGAGAGTAATACTGGAAATGGTGTATAGTTCTGTTTCGCTGCAGCGCCTGGCGGAGGTTCGATTCCCACCCCCCGATAAACCAACTAGAGTAATACTAAATAAAAGTTACGTAACCAAACAGAGTAATACTGGAAGTATAGTTCTCTACCGCGGCGGAGCCTGGCGGGGGTTCGACTCTACCCCATTCCCCTTCCCCACCCCCACGACGCCCCACCCCGAGTCAAACGCACAAGTAACCAAATCGAACATCCCAGAACCAAAAGCAAGAATCCCTAATCGAGAATAAGAAAACGCTTAAAGAAAACAAAAAAACTCAAACAAACGACGAGAAAGGTTTCGATATACCAACCTCACCACCTTCCCCTCCGACGAAACGGCCATCGAGATTTCACCCGGCGACGGTATCCTCACAAACTTTTGGCGATCAACACACAAGTTCAGACGGACCTCGGGCTCTCTCTCGTCGTGGAAACCTTTCCCGCAGAAAACGCGTTCGGAACAAACAAGCACAGAGGGCGACGTAAAAACAGAGTAGCTTGAGTTTAGCGATGGGAGTGAAATACTAGAACTTCCGGGATTTTTTAATTATGAGCGGGAGATCGGGCTCCCAGATCTCGCCACGTGTCCTTGGAAGCTACCGGAGGCAACTCCAGCCTGGCAATTGATTCTTAACCGTGAAGTATGCGCACCATTTCAGAAAGGTGATAGTTTTAAAAATACAATTTGATCAACTGGTAATTACAGATAAATAGTCAATTTATTAATCTGCTTGGAAAGATCTATTAATACTAAGTTTTTCTAAAAGATAATTAATAAAAAATATTAAGACAACTTATTATCTCTATTTTCCTTCCTTAATTGAATTATTATATACTGTATTTTTTATCTTTTAGGAAGAGTGATATTATTGTGTAATTAACTAAAATTAATAAATAATAATTTTTTTCTTTTTTTTTTTCGGAATTTCTTGCACTGGACTCATTGCCTCTACAAATTATACAAATTATGCTCCTCAATAACATAATTTCGTAAGGCTGTACTGAAGGTTTAAGCAAAACCCATGGAGTAGGGACAAAGAATGCAATTTGACACATTTGCAGTTATATTTGAATTTATCATCTCTTTTTCTAATTCAGTAGTTTTTATCTTTTATTTGTCAATAATAATATCTAACTTTTTCACTTTAATATTTCTTGAATTATCAAAGAAATGTTAGTACTTTTCTCGTAAAAGTGTTTCACCTCATGGCCAAAATGCTTGACTTCCTACTCAAAATTGAGGTGGAGATTTGATTTTTAAAGCGGATGCTTTTTAACTTTGTTAGGTTGGTTTCTAGCAGATATGTTAACCTGGAATGCAACTTCATGTTCTACTTGGAAGGTGAAATTTTTGGAGGAATTTAAATAATACTGATAGCAATGATACCAAAATTCTTATCCAAGCTCTGGGAAAGTGCTGCTCCCGCAATTCCCATACTCTTAAAAGAAACGCTTTTGTGATGAAAAAGAACAAAATTCTGTCCCAGATCTTCTATCTATAATCAAGGGGCCATGGTCTTTGATCTACTGGCAGGTAACTTTGGGTGGTAAGTTTCTCTTTTTTGTTAGTTAGATTGTCTCTTTTCTCGAAAACCCTTTGGTTTGGGCGGGACGCATTCAGCACGTGGAGCCTTCTTGTTCACTGGCCAACTTTGGATGACAACCATTTCCTGCTGTCTTCAGTATCACCAGCTTCTTCCCCTGAGCAGAGCTCTGGTATATTATAATGCTCACCGAGCTTTACCCATTTGGTTGGTCTTGTTCAACTTTTGTTGTGCAGTGGCTTGTAATAGTAATACACTGGGCTGAAGCTGATTTCCTTGCTTAGGATAACTTGGAAATGATTTGTCAACTAAATCATGCATGTTTTTGGTCAAGAACATACTCTGTTTGTTCAAATTTAGCTGTTCCTTGTAGTTGGCCATCAGCTGCGATGAGCCAATCTGAGCAAGTGCTGCTGTGACATGTCATTCAGTGAATCCCTGGACCTTCTATTTTCTGCATCTCTGTTCCTATTATCTTTGCCATATTTTTCATTTCAAATCTGACCAGGAAATACTAACAATAGAGTACTCTTCTTCAGAAGCAGACATTGTCGACTTTTTGCTGGAGGAGTTGATGCTGTTCTCAAATAAAAATGACCATGTACCCTGAAAATAATTCATTCTATAGCCTACAACAACTCCTGCTCGTTTTTGCATCAGTTCAGCTAGTTACTCACTCTTGATTCCAAAGATGTTTTGTCGACTTATATCAATGTATTGTAGGTTTTGAGGCTGAACATAATATTGGTAATGCCAATTTCTGGGAAGAGCTTCCTGTGGATTATACAGCTTATCTTTTGATGCTCCAATTCTGGATGGGATTTTGGTCGGTGAAGTTAGAAAACATGAATGGAGGTATGCGATGCTGAAAGAACTGCTTAGAGTGGCAGAGAACTTCTGCTGAACCCAAACCTGAAGACTGAGAGTTTTCTTGCTGTCAGACGCCTAGCGAGCAACACAATATGCTTTCAGCTAGTTCAAGTACATTGCTGCCCATATCAGGTGGATATCACATCATTCTCTAGAGAACCTAATTTCATTTTCTTCATTCTCGTTGTTGTAATGATGCTTCAAGTGTGTTTTTGACTTGGCAATGTAGGGCACTTCACGGCATAGAACATTTCAGGACCATCAACTGATTGGACAAAATTTCGTTGTATCCGGTTCCGTTATTAGTAGTGGAATATAAAAAAAATTTGGGCGAACATGTTGGTGTTGAATAAAAATTATTGTGTTTTGCAACTCATCAAACTTGACTGTTATGACAGTTGATTGCATGTATTTCCTATACTCGAGTTAACTGCCTTTGTTGATAATCATTTCGCTTCATAATAATACGCCATGCAGCTGGTTATCGAGTGCTAAACTGGCTGCTCACACTATTCTCAGATTCTCAAATTTTCATCTTTTTGAATAATGGCAAAATCACATAATATCAACTTGACAAGTTCTCTAGGAATAAAAACCCACCCAACCAAGTAAAAAAGATGTTCTCCTTGATCATTGGGAAAGGGTGTTTATCTCACCTGAAGACAGTCGCTTACTCTCAGTAAACATGTTCTGGATGTCTTGAAAACCCAAACTTTCTTCGTCTGCAAACAAAGAATGGCCAACAAAATAAGAATCGTAGCCTTTCTAAAACAAAACCAAGATCAATGAAACAAACATAATAGGGCCAGAACCTTAAATGCACCGAGGCAGCCGCTGCAATTCCAGTGCCACAAGCGAAGCAGCATTGGCTAAACCGGGTACACCTGAACTTTTAAGCTCAGAAACAATTGCTTCTGTCCTTGAAATGTCAGATAAAGATATCGACAATATCATCGCTTGAGACAGATACTGTCTGCAAGAATAACCAAGGGCATGCAGCATCCGCAGCACAAGTAAATGGGAGATGCCCCTGCGCCAGCCCTCTAGAATCGCGATTACCTTTGGAAGATTAGTCAGAAGACCAGTGGTAGCTTCCCTTGGAGCTGCCTTGAGCAGCAGTACTGTGCATTCAGAAGCTATGTCTGCAACATTTGTTTCATTGTACCCAATTAGCTCTAACAAGACACCGACATTGCTGCCAAAGTCCATTATGTCCTTTACGCATTGCTGCTGATCAAATGCACAGCTTGTCTCTGCAGAACAATCACTTAAAAGATCTGGTTCTTTTGTGTAGATGAACCCCTTTCTACTGTTGATGGAACGTAGAAGAAAAGCCCTACATAGGCCAAGAGTTGGCTCAAGAAAATCTTCCATATCCTTTGCATATACAAATTCCAAGAGGTTTCCAATTCTTCTGACTACTTTCAATTGAGAAAGTAACTTGGATTCCATTTCAGGAGCAGATGCGAGAGCCAAACACAACTTAACATTACTTACATTTGCACTGGAGAGATCACCGAGCAAAAACTCAAAGCACTGTGAGATTGTCTTCAAATGTAGAATGTCCGAAATTTTAATATAATTGAACTCAATGAACATCACCAGAAGCTTCTGTGCATACATCGGAATGGGATCTTCATCTTCGATCAAGATGGGGTAGAGAGGAAGAAAATGTGTATTGGATATGGACTTCAAATCCTCTGATCTTTGCACATTGTCAAGTGGTTCATTCAGAAAAATCACCATTACATCATACAAAAGTTTCAGGCACAAAAATCTGGCATCGCCGTCCTTGTTTCCCTTATACAGAACAGCCAAGCTGGGGAGAATTTCACGAACAAAGATAATAGAATTTTCAAGAACTGCAGCAGACTCTTCGGTCACAGACTCAAGAACTCGGAGAAGGGTTATCTGAAAGTCATCCCTGCCCTAGAGATCAAATTGGGGAGAAAATATACATATTAGCAAATCAATGCCACCCATATCATTTATTTTGTGCTTTGATATTTTGTACATTAGGAAGGATTTAGACTAGGTTGTCAAGTGACTTCTGTATATACTCAAGATAATCATGTCAATCTCATCCCCCCAATCATTGTCAGAACCTTCTACCCAAGAAGCCTACTTCATGTTCGTTACCGACTAATTCAGAAAAAACTTACTCGCTAATATGGAAGACTTGCCCAGCTTTTTGTCCATATCCACCATTATTTAGCACTACCTAAACAATGTATCCCACCACAATCTGGCAAGTTGTACATTTTCAAAATTTTCAACATTGAATTTTAGAAGATCTAGCTGACTACAGATTTTAGCACGTATCCTTTATATTGTCAGATAAATGCAGCTCAACTGAGTTGAAGGATTGAAGTTACATAGTCAAAATGCAAAAACTAGATATAATTAAGAAACACGAAGTGTAGACCGCACCACCTACTTGAAATGGGGTCTCCACCAGTTTGATCAAATTTGCCAACTGCTGCAGGACCTGGTGGCTCCCCACCTTCCGCTTAAAAGATGAGCTACCAAGTAGATGAAGAACAACAGGGAACATATGAACATTACTCTTTGGAGCAGCTCGACTGCTTGGGGCAGACATATGCCCATGGCGTCTTCCTCCCATCATTTGCTGAATATCTCCATTTATGGTATCCAGTAAACCTGGTATAGTGGATGCCACAGCATTCACAAATGCCTCTAAACACTGCCGCACAAAGTTGTCCTTCTCTTTTGCTAGTCTGTCTATTGTGGAGAGTAATCTAGCGTTGCACAAAAAGTGTGGCAGCCATCTCCTACCATTTTTACAAAGGAGAGCCACAAATACAAGTGCCTTTCCCTTCAAAACTTCACTTCCCTGCTCAATTAGAGACACAAGGCTTGGGACAAGGTTCTTATCCTCCACCAATGGTAGAAGGTATCGACCACTATTGGTGAAAATATGGCTTCCAAGCATGGCCATGTTTAGAAGGTTTAAGCTGATTTGCTGCTCTCGTGGACTGCCCTTGACGAGGGAAGATGCTATGTCCTTTGATGAAAGCTTCTCTATAACCGATTGAATGCTAGGAGGATTGAAACGAACTAGGCGGACCAGACATGACCCTGCTGTGAGCCTTATGTTCTCCTGTTTCCCGGCAGCCCTATATATATAGCTCAGGTTTCCAATCACATCTTGGCTGGTGAAACGAGCTGCCCAGTGCCCTCCCTGGCTTGAAATGTTCTCAATTGTTCTCAAGGCATAAAGTTGAGTCATATCGTCCTCACCTTTTCGTAAAATTGATGAGACCAATGAAATCAATGAATTTGAAACCTGTCCAATGAAATGTGAATTATTCATGACATAGAAGAATTAGTATGGTGCATAAAAGACCTAATACTATCCCCTGCATAATAAAGTTCTCAGATTGAATCATTCATGAAAATTCAATTGACAGGTAGATATTATCCTGTTTTCTTGACTGACTTTAGGAATAAAAAGGTTTAATTTAGATTAACTGAGCTTCAAACAATTACGCACAAAAACATGAAGGTTGTGGCGTTAAAAGTGAGAAGCTAACCTGCCAGCCAGATGTAGACTTATTGTCCTTTGATGGAGATTCTGGTGGATTATTGTCTCTGCTATGATCAAGTTGAGTTGATATATAGAATAGCAACTCACCTAAAGCAGCCATAGAAAACCTCCTCACTTTTTCTTGCTTATCTCTAAGGCCATCTGTAAGTGAACCTAAAATTCCAGAATTTGCCAAATCGTCTTCGATTAAAGTCGAGTGCCTTATTAGCAAACCGATGAGTGAAGTAAGTTGAACACGCAAAGAAAAGGCCTTCGATTGTCGGACCATTTTGACAAGTATGAGCATTATTGGTCCATTGGTCAAGATATTGGCTGCGTCAGCATTACTGCTCAGCATCTCAAGGTATCTAATTACGTTCTGCTTCTCCCCAGCACTGGTGTTCCCGTTCAAAATGGCTACAATCTTATTGGTGATGGCATCCAATTTTTCTTTGGGCATCTTCACAAAATCAGATGCCTGCAGGGCCTCAAAGGGAAGTGAAGGAATCACCTCCAACAGTTTATCAGCTTTTCTTCCTGGCATTACAGGTCTGACTGAGAGATCCGATGGATGCCAAAGTACCTCTGAAATGTTATTGGAAGACCTTGTAGAATCAGAGTCAATGACTGATCCTGCTCCTTCCTTAACTCTCTGGTTCTTAATTTGAGGACTGAGACTAGAAGGGGGAACAGCCACTTCAATCTGTTCTGAAGATGAGTCCTGATCTAGTGCTTTTGGTTCATCTGAGGCAGGCATACTAAAAACAGATGGAGTATCTGACAGCTGTGTGCTAGTTTCAATCTCTTCCACTTTCCCCTGATTCTGATCTTGACTTGAAAACTTGTCTTCAGGCGTACAAGTTGCACTATCAGATTCATCTTGAGCCTCTTCTTCAGCGTTCTCGTTGAAATCGAGTTCCATATCGGTGTTCTCAAATTTGACTTCAGCATCATTCTCAGAGCTATTAGGCAAGGGCCTCCTGTAGTTTTCCTTCTCATTCTCCTTCTGTAAGTTTGACTTTGCTATTCTTGAAAGTCTTAAGAGATTCACAGCTCTGGTAGCACTAGGACGATCTTTCTGTTTCTCTTCCACTACTTTGCCAGAAGCCTTGGTCTGAGTCCTTCGGCCACTTGGTGTACCTTTGACTGGTGTTTCAAAGCCTCTTGGTCCAGAGATAGAATTCTCATCCTGCTTTACAGCCCCTTTCACATTTTTCTCACGACACTTCGGAGGGGTCTTATTTTGATGAGATTTATCACCGTTACGTTCTGAAAGGCATGGTTTATTATATAGTTCTACCATGTTGTCAAAAGCAGGCTGAGGAGGTAGAGGGACTGAAGTGAATTTACTTCTCCAAAAAGCATGTCCACAAAGCTCTGGCCACTGAATTCTTTCAGCTGGATCTTTTACCAGCAGAGAATTGATCAGATTGACAAATGGACGGCTTGGATTGCCAGGGAGAGGAGGAATTTGGTCTGAGAGGATAGATTTCACCAAATGAGTAAATTCTTTTTCCACAAAGGGAGGCCTCCCTGCATAACACTCGTAGAGTACACAACCAAGGGCCCAGAAATCAGACGCGTAAGAATGGACACCCGCATCATCAAAGAGCTCAGGAGCCATGTAAAATGGTGTTCCACGTTTTGCTTGTGGCAACTAAACAAGTTCATAAGAGTAAACTAGATTAGCAACTAATTTGTTAGTTGAGGGGAAAGGGTGAATACGACATTTCAAAATTTGACTATCAAAGGGGATTACTCTTTATGTACAAGACCCGCATTGTTGCAAATTGATGGTAAAAACATACCGATGAAGAAGGAGTTTTTGATATGTCATTCAACTTTCTAGCCAACCCAAAATCACATAGCTGCATCACGTAAAGACAC
Source organism: Casuarina equisetifolia (assembly GCA_028551475.1). Classification (NCBI taxonomy): domain Eukaryota; kingdom Viridiplantae; phylum Streptophyta; class Magnoliopsida; order Fagales; family Casuarinaceae; genus Casuarina; species Casuarina equisetifolia. Next base: position 17,655,532 of record CM052362.1, read on the forward strand.
AAAATCTGTTATTTACAAACTAATAATAACTACTGGCAATAGCCTAACAATACAAGAAAAGTTAAAACACACAAACACCTTTGTACGTCCATTTTCATCCAATAGAATGTTTGATGGCTTCAAATCGCAGTAGATAATTCCCCTGGAATGTAAAAACCTGACCATACAAGGTTTCAAGGACACAACTCAAGATTAAAAAAAATAAAAAATGAAAAACTAAAAAACTCCCCACAGAGGAAAAGGAAGTTCAAGGCTAATGAGCATACTGCAAAGCTTTGACAAGGTCACGGGCAAGATCATGAATTGAGTCTTCAGGTAGTTGACTATCCTGTGGCTCGATCACAATAGAAAACGATTTAATTCTGAACAAACCTAATATATCACATAGCAAGATTGCAAATCCTTTGTTATATGTGTCCATACAAATGCGTAGCAATGAAGTTTTTGAATAATGGCATGACATGATACAAAAATTATGCACATCATTTTCTTGCCACAGCCTTGTTATAATCTTCCACGCCACAACCACCAGTTAAGGATGTCTGCTCCCTGAATTCACTTAAAGGTAGTAAGTCACAGAAAATGATGAAAAATTGAAGCACTGACATGGTGCAACAGTTGACCACTTTAAGTTTTCAAGCATGAAGAAGTTCTATTGCCTTTTTCAGGAGATACATAGATTCTATAGTATATCCACATCTTTTCCTTTCCAATTTTTGTAGTGATTTTAGAGCATAAAGACAGTGAGCAGCCCAATTTGCAGTGATCTGACCAATCTATCAATTTGTAAAGTTAATCAGTTGGTGTCATTATTGCCTGATTGAAAGTAGTAGTATAACAAGGATCATTACCCAAAATGATTAATATAAATTAGGACACAAAGTTTGTTGCAGATACAAAAAAACCAGTGTAACAAGGATGCTTGTGATTTTATTGGTTATATCACTGTCAGCATCCAAACTTTTATCACACTTTTACTTCGGAAATTGTCGAGTCGACTTACTCATATTTGCATTTGGCTGACATCAAGGGCATGCCCTTGGATTACCACCTAACTAAACAGTTGCAAACAATTGAATTATCCACAGCATTGTCGATAGAATTAGAAGACCATAAAACTTCCAGGTCCTCTCCTGCTCAGGAGAAAAACCATATATGTTCATCAAAGACAAGCCTTACCTGTCGCAATAAGGCCATCAGATCTCCTCCAACACAGTACTCCAAAACTAACCACAGGTGAGCGGAGGTTTCATACCTGATATACAAGTTAAAAATATCACCTAGTTCAGTCGCTACTAGCAAATAACTGCTACCACGATAAATTATGTATTTCCGTATACGGAAAAGTCTTACCAGGAATAAAATTTGAGTACATTCGGGTGATCCATTGAATGAAGAATCCTGACCTGCAATACGAGCACCCGACACCAAAAAAGAAAAAAAAAAGTTAAAAAGCAATCCAAGAACGAATATAGATCACGATACGAGCTTATTAGCCAATAGTACTTCCTGAACAATGAGAATATAACACATAATTCAACAAACTCTTTCTGGAATAAAAGTTAAACAGCTAATGCTTGTTTTGAACAGTGTTTATGGTTTTAGATTTGACTTAAATCGACTATTTCAAATCAATGTGCAAGGAAGTAACCAGCAAAGGAGAACGCAGATCGTTTTGGAAAAACCGAAATGACTGCAAATCTTTCATCGGCTTACTTCTTGAAGAACCTTGCTCTTCTGAGACTTATCGACACTCTTAACCGCGTAGTACTCGATCGTCTTCTTCTTCCTCCCTTTGTACACGGTCTACGAGTCCAGAAATGGGGAGAAAACCGTTAACCAATGAACTCAATCGAAAAACCAAAATTGGAAAATTCAGATCAACTAACAAATCAAACAAAGCTACTGTTCGAAATATGAAACTCGCAACGGATTCCAGCAGTGGTACCGAGTATTTGCCGCGACCAATGGCTTGGTAGATATGATAGTGGTTCATCGTGGCCGGCTAGGCGTCGCTGGGGCTTCGATTCGGGAGAGTATGTGACCCGTTAGAATAGCGGAGAGGACACGGAAACAGACAGTTTGAAGTAGATCTTGGGAAGAGCCTGCTTGGATGTGCTTGGTGTAATAGAGCTTTTCTGATTAGCCTAGTTTAGGGAGACTGTGCGAATGGGCGGGAACACCTGAGAGGCATCAAAATCAAAATGTGAAATTAGAGAGAAACGATCCGCGGATAAAGTAATCCCGTGTACCCAAACAGGAGTGAAACGGCTGAAATTTGAAAACTGAAAGTGAGAAAACTCCTCTGTGGCCCCTAACACGCTTGTTATACTAGAAAGCCAATAAAAGATGGCCACGTCCTCTGACACTGTTGATTAAGGTTTAAATTGCTTTTCACATGCCAAGGAAAGCCCTGAAATAATGTTGATGAGAACAAAATGACAACACAGACAGTTGAAGAGGCATGGTTTTGAAACCGGCTAAGCTACACATCATGATTGGCGTATACAAAATTTGAACAGATAAATTAACCAAATGTAAATTCGATAACAAAGCATGGCTTAAGAAAATACGATAAGTACCACACTTTGACATGTTCAATTCAAAATATACAAAATCGGAACGTGTAAATTCACCAAATATAAACCCCAAGAGCGAAGTTTGGCTTACAAAAGTATATATGGATTTGGGTTTGACATTGTAATTTTGCCATTTACCATAAAAAGGATATTGAATTTCAGATTTAAGAGTTCTGTAGTTCCTGAGAATTTGGTGAAACCATCCTTGCACGAGAAGTACATAAGAAAATAAATAAATAAAAAGTTCCTTTTGACAAATTAAAACATCCAATATGGATTGGTCGTGAAAGCAACCTTTTAGAATGGTAAACACGAATAGCCAATATTCAAACAGCTTTAATCTTTTTGCTCTTAATGCTGCATTGTTTCAATCTTTTATTTTGTCAACAGTTGTTCGACAACATTTACACCCAAGAAATTTAGACGAATCAAACGAAAGTTCAGGAAAAAAAAATTAAAATAAGGGAAAAAAGAAGAGGAGTTCCAAGAATATATGGATTATTTAAACCAGAGTTGCTAAACTATTTGAATAATTGAAACTTTAGATCTCATTTACTCGCATAGACCATCGTTGCACCTAACAAGACTCGTGGTTGGTTCTGATAAAGGATATAAGAAAAAAAGATCATCCCTTTATAACTAGGTGGCTAATGCAATGTCTTATCCCTACTTCAAATAATGTAAACATTGAATTGACCCACGATGCAACACCATCGTAGAACAATACACCGAAATAAAAAGTATTATAGTCTTAGTAAAATCATTATGTCATTAGATCTTATATACCCACTCATTTAATTTCAAGCAATGAATGTTCAAGAAAGTAAGATGATTGACAAATACAATGATTACTATTTATTAGCTTGCTTTCATGCAGCACGATTTTTTTATTTTTTTGGGAGATCTTTTAGTAAATGTTCTTTGAAAATTCTTTTAAAATCATAATAATATAAGTAGAAGAATTGGAATAAAAATTTTGCAATGGTCCCAATTACATAATCTTTAATTAACTTTTAGCTTTGTGGCTTTTGGTATAATATTTAAAGATCATAATATTTGGAATCAAAATTATGTTAATCCGACACATATGACCCATCGAGAGAATAGGTTCGTCCCAAAGGATGAGACCCAACTATGGGTAAAGATTGAAGACGTGAAGATTGGCTTGCTTGCTAAGCTCTAAGAATGGTGGGAAAGCTCTTGAATGTAGGAAAGGAAGAGGCGCAAAGGTAAAGATATTCGAGTCCAAAAGGCTAAGTGGGAGGAGGCTAAGATGAAGGCGACGAAGGAGGTTTTTACGTTACTTGGCGAAAAAAGGCCAGCATAAGATATCGGTTGGAGTTTTATGTTACGATTTTTAACCATTATGCCAAAAACTTTAAAATTGAAGGTTAATTAATAATTATTTTATTTAGACTATTACCATCCTCTATGCTTTTTTGATTTATGTCCAAAAACCTCAGAGCTGAAGGCTAAAAAGTGATTATTTCATTTGGCCTATTATAAATTCTTATATATATTGATGAGATCGTAAATTCATTATAACATTTCATAGCAAAGGCATTAAAAGTTTGCTTGCTGTTTTTCATCTTATGATTGAAATACCAAGATATTTATTTTCTAAATTTATTGTTATCATTCAGTATAAAGTTCTAGGTGTTCCATAAAATGTAATATTTTACTTTTAAACTATCGATTATAAGATCATCCTATAAGCTTTTTTGCGGAACTTCCATTTCATTGGAGCCTAAAATGGGGCCATTCCCGTACCTTTGTAGGAAATAAGAGAGAAGAACCGAAAGTTAATATCTTTCCACGTGCGACCAATTGGCCCGTGTTGGGACTCTGACTATCTCGTGCAATTCCAGTCCCATTTCTTAGCGAGGGTTTTACGATTGGGCAAACACTCTGTAGTTTACCTTGTTCGTGCCAGCTTTCCCGGTACGGTTGCTGGGGAATTCCGCCCGGATCTCCCGTAAGGTAAATCATCTGGATGATTATACCTTCTCAGGCTCCGTTTGTTTTCGTCAAAACATGTTCCGGGGAAGCTTTTGCCGAGGAACGGAAATTTCCTATAATCTATCACCGTTCGAATCTGAATTACGTCTTTTTTTTTTGGGGGGGGGTGAATTTTGTAGACAACGCAGGTTCCTAGTTGTATTTGTGCGTATTTTTTGTTGTCTGCATAGTTGATGTACTGTCGTGTGCAAGGCATTCACCGGAAAAAGGAAAAAGAAAGAGCTTATATTGTTTCGGATAGGGAAATGAACGAACTTATATTCAACTGCTACCACATGCGCAACTTAGAAAAGAAAATAAAAAATGAAGGAAATCATTACGATATCATTCTTTTCAGGGACAATCTCCCCTTTCTAATACGAGGAACGCGGTGATTTTATTTATTTATTTAGTTTATGGAGGTAAGATTATATTTCTTGCTAGCTTGTTTCTTTTGGATTCGGTACAGTATCAGTAGATACTATCTTGTAACTTCAATTAGTGTCTTTCTATCTGCTGTCCTTCCCCTTTTCCGCACGTATGGAGTTAAAAAGTGATTTGAAAATTGTATTGCTACAATTATTTTATTATCTCGTACCCTTTGATACGAGTTTCATTTTATGCTGCGATAAGCAGGTAAGTTCGATGCTCTCATGTGTGGCATTGAGACTGCTCTGGATTTAAACTCAATTGTCTCAATGCATATCCATAATATTTTAGTATGTCACTGTTTATTGTGATATAAGATATCATATCTAATTACGAGAATGGGTGCTTTGGGTTTCACATTATAATCCCCCGTATTATGTTTTGATTCTAGCTACTATGCCAATCCCTTTTTTTTTTTTTTTTTCAATTGCATTCTAGGTAAAATGCGATGGCGTCTCCACAAAATGTCGAATTGGAGGCGGCAAAGTTTCTGCACAAACTCATCCAAGAGTCTAAAGACGAGCCTGCAAAATTGGCTACAAAACTTTATGTGGTGGGTTTTGTTTCTCCTAATCAAATACGTTAATTACTGTCATTACTTTTCTTTTCTATGCAGCAATTGTAATTGCACTTATATTTATAATCTTTGGGTCTTTCAGATATTGCAACACATGAAATCAAGTGGAAAAGAACATTCGATGCCATATCAAGTAATATCAAGGTAAAGAGTTAGAATTCAAAAATAATTTGTTGTTCCGTGTACTTGTGAATTGGATAGTACCTTTAGATGATAAAAAATTGCGAGAGGAGCCCATTAAACCATTTTGAGCTTGCTAGCTGAGAAAGGAAGGAAGCGTATTTTGATCTTCGAGAGAATTATTGACTGCTGCTATTATTCTCATCCTTCATAAAGTAGGCGTATTTAGTAAATCTAGCTGTTACAAATTATATATTGAAGTATTTGATGTCAGTTAAAGTGATAATGATTGATGTTTCTTATGCATGTTACTTATACGGTGACATAAAAGGATGGCCCTGATTCAGTGATTCCTCTATGCACTGTTATCTCATCTGGATAGACTCCCATTTGGATATTGAGGCATTAAATGCAGTGGCATGTGTTCAGCAGAAACTGAGATCTGAAATTAGATTTCCCAAATAAATTTGTGAGGTTTCAAGGAGTATGATGGTACTTCTGAAGCTCAACCTATTTTCCTAATTGGAATTTGGTCTTTTCTGCTTCTTTATGGGAAAAAAAGATGCTGTTCTATTGGACAATGTTCCACATACTGGGCTTTCTAACCTAATGTAAGACCCACAAACATAATTGGGCGTGTTTGGTAGCAGTGGAGATTGCAACTTGTTAACTCTAGTTCTTGTTTCCATGGGTTGACTTGTCAACGTCATTCTTCTAACTTATATTTTTCTAGGGCAATGGAGACTGTTATCAACCAACATGGCCTTGATATTGAGGCTTTGAAGTTATCACGACTTCCATTGACTGGTGGTAATCAAATAGGTGACTCGGCATCTGCTCAGTTTGCCGGTAAAACTGCTCTTAGTCAGGCTGGGATTCTTGTTGATATGGCCTATGGTATGTCATTTTAAATTAATCTCTAAAATGGAACACATGCGTGCAGGGTCTTCACAGGCAGGCAGCATTGCAAAAGATTCAAAAGTAATGGCAGAAAGTGACATAGTTAAAGTTGATCCATATGCTTCAAACAGGCTGCCTGTTGGCCAAAGCAGTTCAGGACATGATTATTATCAAGGGTCTGTAGCTCATAGGAGTAGCCAGTCTTTTGATCATGAAAGTCCATCTAGTTTGGACTCTAGGTCTGCCAACTCGCAATCACAGGACAGGCAGCAAAGGGACGGTAAAAAAGCTACTGCAAAGAGAAAAAGGGGTGATGCATCAATACCAGTGGAACAGCACAACAATACTCAACAACTTGATGCTCGAAATGCTGCAGTAAACATGAGGAAAGGGAAGATGAACAAGGTTGAACCTTTGGCAGGTCTTTCCGTTAAAGGAGGTGAGCATACCAATCTTAACATAGAACATTCTGCATCCTTTTCTAGTAGCATGACATCAATGCATAGGACCAAACAAGAGGTTCAATATATGATAGAGAAGCAGTTGGATTTGGCAAACCTTGGCAATTCAATGCTGCGGACTCCAAATCCAAAGTATCCTGAAGAAGGGGAAGTTTCTTCTGTTTCAGGACAGCATCAAGGGGGTTCTGTACCTTCCCATGATATGAGGGGTGGATGGAATCAAAATAAAAGAGGAATAACATTTGAAAAATATAAAATTCCCGGATTTTCTTCTAATGTCGTTTCTGCTCATATGACAGCAGAGATTCCGGCACAGCAGTCAACAGCTCCATCTCTTGGATCAAGTAAGGATCAAAAAGATTTTTAAACACTAGAGTTGTGGGTTTCAGTTTGTTGGAAAATTGCACACCTGAGTTTTCTTGCTTGACAATTTGGAAAATGTTTCAAATATAATTGGGTTAAAATTTGGTGTATCTGTGGGCCTGGAACCAAGTAGGTAGAAAGTTTATTTTTTAATGAGATGTGTTAATTTTATATTGCACTTTCAGTGTTGGCCGTGATTAAGTTATGCCTATCCCGGAATTTTTTTTTGAACTTTTTCACTTATGGTGGGCATTGAACACTGTTTAATATAGATCTCAAGATTTGAGTCCAAAGATGTCCTGGATCTGATATGATATGAGCTATTACTGGAATTGTTTAGGTGCTTTTGGAAAGGTGCAGGGAGGGATGCCTGCAGCTTCTGGTTCTTATCCAGTGGTAGATTCAGGATTTTCTGGTTCAATGCGATTCAGTGGCTCTTTAGAGCATGAAGGTGGGAGTTCAAACATGTTAACCGATGCAAACAAGGTTGTTCAGGTGCTCACTTTCTCTTCATCATCATGATTTCCCTGTTATGGATGAATTATGGTGTGTTTGCCGAATCAGACCTGTTGTTAGTGCTCGATCCCAAAATGAGCTCCTTATTTTCCTGTTTTGGATGTATCAAAATAAATTTCCACTTACAGAAGCCAAGCAAGTATCTTTATTTGCCTTTTTTTCCATATCTACTCAAAAGCATACCACAAGACTCATCAATAGTTGTTCCCACCTTCACCTATATTGGTAAAGTGTTTGAGTTGCACTCCAATATTGAACTTTGTGCTGTTTCAAAAAATGAGAGCACTTATTTTAGGATGGAAGGAGGTGATAAAAAGTTTCTGGAATACAATTGCAACTGATGCTTACTTAATGTGCATTGGTGCGAGCAAGTCAATCTAGCATATGTTCATTTTTATGTTTCTGCTGATCTTAATGTGTGGAGCTTTCCTAGTAGGCTCACTATTTCATTGTTGTCTAATGGAATGCAGATCATGTTTAAAGTTTGTTCTGTGTGGGTCATGTCTAACCTTGCTATTTAAAACCTTGTGTGTGTATCAATGTGTTTGCTTAACGAGCTATATATATATATATAAAATATTTTTTCCCCAATAGGGTGGTAGGCAAAATAATATTTCAGAAATGAGTATGCCTCGGACTGTGGGTCCTAGAGACACTGGAAAAGCACCAGTTACCCATGCTCCTATGACTTCTAGCATGCCTTTCAAGGAACAACAGTTGAAACAGCTTCGAGCTCAGTGCCTTGTCTTTTTGGCATTCAGGTTGGACATTTATTTAGCATCTGCCACTGTTTTTTAGTATGGAAACATTTCAGTTTCAAATTGTTCAATTCAGTTTACTATAAGCAGTGTTTTACTATGTGCAGAAATGGTTTGCTGCCAAAGAAACTGCATCTTGAAATTGCACTTGGGAATTTCTTTCCTAAAGAAGGTAACTTATATTAGTTAATTTTTCTATACTGGTCTTCATTCATTAACATGGAAAAAATTAGGTGGCAATGCAGATGGACCTCGAAAAGAACTGAGTGGAAAAGTGCAGTCCTCTAATGACCCCAGTAGCAACTCTGATGTCATGATGCCATTTGGAAGACCAAATACTGTGAGGGAAGCTGATATACTTCATCCAGTTGCCTCATCTACTGGAAGACTAATGGAGGCTGACACATTCCCAAGAGAAGCCGAGGGCCTAAAAATGTCAGAGGAGAAAAATGGGACAACTTCTGACATTTCTGTGCTTGCTGAAGAAAGGAAACATCTTCTTGCCTCAAGAAAAACTGGGTGTGAAACACAGACTCAGGAAATAGCAGCTTCACAGGCAGGTTTAACCATGGGATCGACGCAGCCTGATTTGTTAAATACAAGGAGTTTATTAACTGTTGGTAATCCTGTAGAAAATGTTGAGAATGGCCATCTGCAAGTTGGTAGGGCTAACCAAGCTTCTTCTATAATGGGCATAAATAAGCAGATGAACCCAGATATAATTAGCTGGACGGGAATTGGTGGTCATAGTGAGGTTTCTAGGGGTTCCATGTTGGCCTCTTCTCTTCACCATGAGTTGGTGCCAGAAAGAAAAGATGGTAATGCTTGTCAGTTTCAAAACCTCAGTAATAGCAGTGGTCCAGGCGGTCAACATGCAGAAAGTATTTCACCTTTTTCATTTAAAGAGCAATGGAAACCTGTTCCGGGAATTGACAATGATCACCAAACTATAATTCCAATGAAGGATGCTCATGTGATGTCAAAACATGTTTCTCAGGGTAATGACCTAACTGTAAACAAAACATTAATTCCTGCCAATGACATGCTTAAATAGTATCTTGTTTATTGCAGACCAAGAAGAGGAGGATAGGTCAGTGTCTACTGATTTGCAACCGTATCCAAAGTACACTATGTCGGAGAAATGGATTATGGATCAGCAGAAAAAGAAACGTCTGGTTGATCAAAGTTGGCTACTGAAACAGCACAAAGCAAAGCAAAGGATTGCCACTCGTTTTGTCAAGTTGAAGGTTTGTTTTATGATTCATACGCAAGCACTTGGCATGGACTATAACCAAACTGGCTACTTAAAATGGGGCTTTGTGATCCCTCATGCTCACTCCCTGTACAGTGTCAAACCTGTCTTTGCTATTTTTACAAAGTTTCAAACTCAAAGGCAGAGGATATATAGACATTTACAAATCAAATAATGATATTTTCTTTTTCTTTTTTTAAACTGATCCAAGTAACAGGCTATCTGAAAACGGGTTGTTCCACAAAATTGGGGAAAGATTGTTTGGAGTCCTCTTGGTTACCTTGGGAAAGATGCTTCTGTTTTCTCCCCATCTTTGGAATGATGTTGATGTTTATGTTATAAGTGTGTTATTGTTGTAAATAATTTATCTGGGGATCAATGGATTGAGAGCTTAAAGTTTACCAATCTGAGTTCATAATATAGGTAATGGGATTCTCAGATTTCCAAGAGATTGGCCTCTTGGAAGTGCTAGGTTTCATACTTGCAGGCATGTGTTGCCACAGTATTGCCTTGAAATGACCTGATTGGATGTTTTGCTTATGTGAGGGATTTTTATTTGCAAAAGGATGGGATCCTTGTATTTCTATAGAATCATCTGCTTATGGAAAAAGAAAGGGCTCCACAAGTCTTCCTGTGGGGGAGGGTGCTTGCAATTTGTACTTTTTACCTGATGGGGGTACCCATCTAATTGATGTGTTCCATGATATTTTCTTAAAATGTACATAGCAACTCGCATGCAAAAACATGCATATATTATATAAGAAGGTGCTCTGTTAGTGGACTAATCTGTAAAACTTTCTGATTTTCCATCTGGTGCATGTTGTGATGCAGGAAAATGTGAGCTCATCTGAAGATATATCTGCAAAAACCAAAAGTGTCATAGAATTGAAAAAACTTCAACTGCTGGAACTTCAACGGCGCCTCAGGAGGCAATATGTCTTCCCATAGTTTGCTTCAAAATTTAGTTATATACCTATCATTTTGACACTCAATTACTTTTGTTTCATGCAGTGATTTTCTGAATGATTTTTTTAAACCAATTACAACTGAAATGGATCGCTTGAAATCATTCAAGAAACATAAACATGGTAGAAGGATAAAACAACTCGAAAAGTTTGAGTTCAAAATGAAGGAAGAGCGACAAAAGAGAATTCGTGAGAGGCAGAAGGAGTTCTTTAGTGAGATAGAAGTCCACAAGTACGTATTTTATTTTCCAGTTCAAACCATCAAGTCTTCTTACTATAGCTTTTGATGTATCATTGGCATTCATTGATGTATTTCTTAATAATAATTTCAAACCCCCCCCCCCCCCCCCCCCCCCAAACAAACACACACACACACACACACACACAATGTACACTCATTGACTTGCTTGATAACCTGAACTCCAGGGAAAGACTGGATGATGCATTCAAAATTAAAAGAGAACGCTGGAAGGGTTTCAACAAGTATGCGAAGGAGTTCCATAAAAGGAAGGAACGTATCCATCGCGAAAAGATTGACAGAATCCAGCGTGAGAAGATTAATTTATTGAAGATCAATGATGTGGAGGGGTATCTGCGGATGGTGCAGGTATGATTTGTTCATCTAGATTTTTTCACTGATGTAATAGTGGCATGAGATTCTTATTCCTCTCACATAACATTTCCAATAATCATATTAGGATGCCAAATCAGATCGGGTTAAGCAACTTCTCAAGGAGACAGAGAAGTATCTTCAAAAGCTTGGATCCAAGCTACAGGAGGCAAAGACAGTGGCAGGGCGTTTTGAGCATGATATGGATGGGATAGGAACTGAAAGTACTATTGAGAAGAATGAAATTGCTGTTGAAAATGAAGATGAAAGTGATCAAGCGAAGGCAAGTTTGTTTTTTGTGCACTTTAGTGTTTACATTAGTGTTTACTAACTTTTGTTGTGTATCTGTTATGCAGCATTACATGGAAAGCAATGAGAAATACTATTTGATGGCTCATAGGTATTAATGCTGCCTTTTTATTCCTACGCTCAGCTTTTTCCTATCATTTTTTTCTCTGCTTAAAATTGGATTATTTCACTTGGAAATATACCTTTAGCTGCCGCTGTTGTCAACCTTGTTCATGTAGTCATTTTTCATTTTATATTCAGAAAGTTTGGCTGTCCCTTTAGAAGTTTGAATGTCATTTTTTTCTTGTGAATCTGGATGCCTTGAGGCCATATGATTTCCCTTTTTTATTAATTTATTCAACTTGCTCTTGCTGAAAATCTGAAAATCTAGTTGATTGTTGCAGCATAAAGGAGAACATTGCTGAGCAGCCTTCGTGCCTTCACGGTGGAAAACTAAGGGAGTAAGTTGAATGTGCATTCCCTATATGATCATATCTTATCTTTTTTTCGGTTTATCTTGTTTTTGGGTGGCTGTTTCTTGCTTTCATTTTAGTTGGTATTTATTACATTCCGTTTAATAACTTGCTGGGCGGTACTTCTTATCTATCCTGTTCTCTCGTGGGGAGTATGACTTTTGTTGTTTCCTTGAATTTGTATTCTTAATGACTGCAGTTTTTAACGTTCAGGTATCAAATGAATGGCCTAAGGTGGTTGGTTTCTCTATACAACAACCATTTAAATGGAATTCTTGCTGATGAAATGGGCCTTGGTAAAACTGTCCAGGTATTGTTGGGTTCTGAATTTGTCATACCCAGCCAGCCCAATGTTTGAATGCATTAACAGTTCATCTTGTGGGCTTGTAGGTTATTGCTCTAATTTGTTACCTTATGGAAACCAAAAACGATCGAGGGCCATTTCTTGTGGTTGTGCCATCTTCGGTTCTACCTGGATGGGAGTCAGAAATTAACTTTTGGGCCCCTAGTGTGCATAAAATTGTCTATGCTGGGCCTCCAGAGGAGCGGCGGAAGCTTTTTAAGTAATGAATTGTGAACATGGCTACTTTTTTAATATTATTTATTTTTCGTCTTTCAATTTTATTCAGGATTTTGTATTGTTTGTTGCTCAAATGTTGATTTGTATTGTAGGGAAAAGATTGTTCATCAGAAATTCAATGTTCTTTTGACGACGTATGAGTACCTTATGAATAAGCATGATAGACCGAAACTGGGTAAAATACATTGGCATTACATTATTATTGATGAAGGCCATCGCATAAAGAATGCTTCTTGTAAATTGAATGCTGACTTAAAGCACTATCAGAGCTCTCACAGATTGCTGTTAACTGGAACACCGCTGCAGGTAAGAGAGTTTCCTTTTTCTATGCTCTTCTTCTATGTAGCATTGTTAACTTGCATCTGTATTTTGATATTAGAAATACAACTTGTCTGATAACTTTGTTGCGTAATTGGTGTGATTTTACTTTGCTGCATTTCTTTCATAACTTCGTATTCTTGTTTGTGGATTAATTTTTCACAATGATTTTTATGTAGAACAATCTTGAGGAATTATGGGCGCTGCTTAATTTCTTGTTGCCAAATATTTTTAATTCATCAGAAGATTTTTCTCAGTGGTTCAACAAACCGTTTGAGAGTAATGGTGATAATTCACCTGATGAGGTATGCATTGAACTTGTTCTTTTCTTGAGAATTGAATTTTTCCTCTCTCTTGTGAAAAATAATATTTGTATTAATTTCTGTAACTTTAAATGTTTGCATTATAAAGAAGGCCTTGCTGTCTGAGGAGGAAAATCTTTTGATTATAAACCGGCTTCACCAAGTTCTACGGCCATTTGTACTTCGGAGGCTGAAACACAAGGTACTTGTGTGATATTTTGTGCTTAGTAGTTGCGTTTACCTTTTAGGGTAAGTTTTTTTAGTTCTGTTGATGCATTAGAGTGTAAATTTTCCATTTAATTGATTTTCTTTCAGGAGATTTGAGTTTGCACTCCTATAATAACTGGACTTGTTATGGTGTTGTTACAGAGTGTTAAGTGCATGACGTAAAACGTATCTCTTCTAAGGGCTTAGGAAATAACTCTGAAAGCTGTTTCATTTTCACTTCTTCAGCGGTTTATTTACCACCATTTTGTGATGGAAGTCATTTTCGTTTGTAAATGTTCTTACATCCTGAACTTTGTTTTCTTGTAGGTTGAAAATCAACTGCCTGAAAAGATTGAGAGGCTTATAAGATGTGAGGCATCTGCATATCAAAAGCTGTTAATGAAGAGGGTGGAAGAAAATCTTGGTTCTATAGGAGCTTCAAAGGTTTTTTATTTCCTTTAATATTTAATTGTGTACTTCCAATTTACTACTTTCACTTTTTTCCCCTTGTGGTTTTCTATTTTCATGTTGACTAAGGATCTCTGATAGATGAATTATTAGATAACTACCATTATACACTCGTAACACTGAGGGCTTCACTTTGTCAGTCTCGAACAGTGCACAACTCCGTTATGGAGCTCCGTAATATATGCAATCATCCTTATCTCAGCCAGCTTCATGCAGAAGAGGTATGCTCTTGGCTTATGTGTTTAGGCTTTACTTGGTTCTTGAAAGGAATGAGGGAAAGGCTGAAGGGAATAAAATGTTTGGAAACAGCACTTGTTGCAAGCTTTGTCTTCCCTTTCCTTCGTTCTAAAAGGCCAACTAAGACTTTAAACCCTTATATTTCAGATTTTATTGTTCACCTATATTGGTTGGAGCCTGATGTTAGCCTGTGTTTTTTAGGTTGATAATTTAATACCCAAGCATTATCTGCCACCAATTATTAGACTGTGTGGGAAGCTCGAGATGCTAGATCGGTTACTACCTAAACTTAAAGCGACAGATCATCGGGTATGATATCCATAAATAGTTTTCTTGCAATTTAAGTTTCAGTAGTGGTGGTAAGTTGATGTTCAATCAGTTTTTAGTGCGGTGTTGCAGTTTATTTTCTAGATGTTACAGCTTTTATTTACAGTTACTTTTCTTGTTATGTGATTTCTATGAGGCCTTTTTTCCTTGTTGCTGCTGTTGATCTTTGGTTTTTTGATTTATGCACAATGTTCCAGAGCATTAACATTTTTTATGCTCTAATATTTAGTGGGGTATGTTAATATGTTCCTAAGTATTGTGTATATACTTATCTGTGGTTGTTAACATTTGCTATATTGTATCTTTAAATTTATTTCGTAATACTAGAGTTCATTATGAAATTAAAAATTGTTGCCTATTCATGTTCCTTTAAGTTGATAATTGGATGACAAGATCAGAAGTATTGTGGATGAATTCGAGGGCATTCATCTCCCATACTAGTGCTTTTCCCTCTCCCTCTAATCTGAAAGTGAATTTGTTTCTCTTTGTCTGGCTCTTATGTAAAGAATTTTATTATATAATGGGGATATATCCTATCACATGATTTTTTTTCTTTAAATGAAATTCTGTAAAAATAACATCGTGCTATAAGTCAAGGCTTTGGGGATTTATGGCTTCACCTGGAACTTAAAATATTGCAGGTTCTTTTCTTTTCCACGATGACTAGGCTTCTTGATGTTATGGAGGAATATCTCAACTTTAAGCAGTATCGATACCTTCGGTTAGATGGGCATACATCTGGGAGTGACCGTGGTGCTCTTATAGAAATGTTCAACCAACAGAATTCTCCCTTTTTCATATTTCTGCTCAGGTAATGATTTATTTATTTTTTTAATAAAAAAATTACACATCTCCGCATGCACTTGGTGTTGAGCTTGGGACCAAGAGGTCCCGGGCAGTGCCTGCTTCCAACTGAGCCAGGCAGTTGTTGACTCACACTCAGGTAATGAGTGTGGTTCTGCATTAAGTAATTAGGTAGATGGGTTTTATTTCTTTAATTTTGGTTTGGAGGAAGGGTTGGGGGGTTGTTTCTTGCTTGTACCATTGTTTCAAGGAAAAAATTCCTCTCTTCATATTTTCCTTTGGGAGGTTTTTCAATATATTGGGGGTAAGGGTGGTGGGGAGCCAACGGGGTATTGACATTCTGGGGAGAATGGGAAGGTTGATTGTGATAGGGTCGTGGATTAACAGTTGTCCCCTTCTTCCCCTGATCTTATCTATCTATATATGCTACCTGAAGTATTGGGTTATATATGACTTGTTTCAGCCTCTTGTGCCATTTAATACATAAGTGTCAGACATTCTGGGTGTGGGTAGCATGTGCACATCTAGGTTGGATCTGACCTTTAGATATGTTGTTTTAGCATTCGAGCTGGTGGTGTTGGAGTGAATCTTCAAGCTGCTGATACAGTGATTATATTTGATACCGACTGGAATCCACAGGCAATATATAAACTACTTTTCCTTTATTTGTTTTCAAGATGATATTCTGTAATTCGGATTTTGAAGCTGGTTAGTCATTTTATTTATGTATTTGGTAATGTCAGGTTGATCTGCAAGCACAGGCAAGGGCGCATAGGATTGGCCAGAAGAGAGATGTGCTTGTTCTTCGATTTGAGACTGTAAGTTTTTTTCTATTGTGTTAGTGCGTCAAACTTGGTGGTCTTTGAAAAAATCAATTAGTCTATTTTGTTCTTTTTTCTTTGTGGACGGAGTTACTTTGCACCCTAAGAAGTGGAAAAGGGTTGATTAGAATTAATGACTGCTGCCCCATCAGGCGTGGTCCCCAGCAGATAAATTTACCCCTTAGGGTTAAATTCTTTTCATTATCTTGAACGTTACATTTCAAGTTGAAGAGGCTGGATGATTTTAGTAAACCAGCATATTGATCCACGCCCTGCGCGGCCCCCCCACCCAAAAAAAAAAAAAAAAAAAAAAAACCAAAACAAAAAAAACCAAAACCAAAACCAAAACCAACACAAGCACCCCCTGAAAAAATAAAAACCTCATACTACCAGCCCAACTTCCCAAACAAACAAGTGGTGGTGGAAACAAATAGGAAACAAGCTTATTTGATGTGGTTGGCAAACCAGGAAATGTTTTTGTGTTGCCCCTTTAAGACTTCCCTTTGGCGGAAAGCTTGTCTGTACTCTTCTTATGTTTTATAGTTTGGTTCTCTTTTCAATTATTAGTTTACGCATTGTTTTGGGGGTCTGTAAGTCTCTATTTTTGCTTCTAACTATTGTTGGAATTTATTGGAAGGAGGATGTTAGGTGGTACTTTTGCTTGGGCATACAATAATCATAAATGAAACAACCTAATCTAGCTAGTCATCTGCTGCTTTATTGATTAAGTTATCGTGGTCAAGGTGGAATAATTTTGGTGTACAAAACATCCATCTTATTCTCATGCAGGCATGCAACTTTTGCTTCATTTTGTGCTTTTGAAAATCTTTCTGTTGTAGTAAATATATAGCTGTTCTAAACTTGTTTGTGGTATCCCTGTGTCACCTTTCCCTTTATTTTCCCCTTTTTGTTTTGCTTAAGCCTTGAAGCTGTAGAGAAGATCCCTGTCTAAAGTTGATTTGTGTCATTTCTCACATGTACCATTTGAATACTTCTGAAGATGATTTTGAAAAATTTTAATGATAGTCTTTTTTTTTTTTGGGGGGGGGGGGGGGGGGGGGGCGGGTTACTGTAAGACATTGTATTTTCGAAATTCTTCTGTTTAGATTCCTGTATTTGCTAGTTTTCAGTGGGATATGATATATTCCCCACATAATTATATGTTCAACTTATTTGAACAACCACATTTTCTAAAACAAGGTCCAAACTGTTGAAGAACAAGTCAGAGCTGCAGCCGAGCACAAGCTGGGAGTTGCAAATCAAAGCATTACCGCTGGTTTCTTTGATAATAATACAAGGTTAGTTAGAATATCATGAAGCAGAAGTTTGCGGTATGATTTTGAAGCAGTTTCATGGTGTTTTTTTAACAAGTTCTTTAACAGTGCTGAAGACCGAAGGGAATACTTGGAGTCTCTCCTCCGGGAGTGTAAGAAAGAGGAAGCTGCACCTGTATTAGATGATGATGCCCTGAATGATGTCATAGCCCGCAGGTAGTTATTATTTATTTCTGGTGCTTATGCATTAGTTAACTGTCTACACTTGATTTCAATTTTACTGGTTTCTGAGGATGGGACACTAGGCTTCTGGAGCCATTATTCCTATATTAGCATTTACTTGGAACATGTCTACCTTGGTTGAAAATGACAGTTTTTGTGGCCACAAATTGTCTGGATATGGGTTCTTGAATATAGGAATGTATCTTTTCCATTATTTGGTTATCTTAATCAAAAGAAGAAACCCTTTTGATAAAGCATAACAGGTACTTTTCCATCCTGCTTCAACTTAGGCTACGTAGAATGTTAATCACCGGCCCACTGTATTCCACTATTGGGTGAAGTAGTAGCAAAATCAAAATTTTTCTTTTAGGGAATTTTTCAACTGAAAATATTATCACGTTGGGTCTGAATTTTGATGGACTTAGTAATACGTTATGGTTTATCTAGATTTCAGTTGTCTGCTACTGCGTTTTTCTATAATGCTCTGACTTTAGCTAATGATTTTATCTTTATCTTGTGTTGGCAGCGAGTCAGAGATTGATGTTTTTGAATCAGTTGACAAACAAAGGCGGGAAGAGGAGATGGTATGGATATTCATTTGCACTGACAGTGTCTCTCTCTTTGATTTTGGAAATCCTTGAATACAGTTATTGCTGCTTGTCTATTGCTGTGGTTTACAGAACTTTGAAATTGCTGCAGGCAGCATGGAAGTTGGCATGTGGCAGAAGAATGGATGATCTACCTCCCCTGCCTTCTCGCCTTGTAACAGATGTCGACTTGAAAGAATTTTATGAAGCAATGAAAATATATGAAGTGCCAAGGACTGGGGTAGTATCTAATGTTGGGGTAAAGCGGAAGACTGAGTATATTGGGGCACTTGATACTAAACAATATGGAAGGGGCAAACGGGCTAGAGAGGTCTGTTCGCAATGTTTGATAAGCATAATTTGAGTGTGTGCCTACTGCAATTGCTTCGTTGCCTTTCAATGGCACATTTATGCATACATATACACACATAAAAGAACATATATGCTACGCTGCCATACTGTTTCCAGTTGATTGAAAATTTTTGTTTCTTTATAAATTGATTTTGTTTGTCATAGGTGCGTTCCTACGAAGAGCAATGGACAGAAGAGGAATTTGATAAGATTTGTCAGGTTGAGTCGCCTGAATCTCCCAAATCAAAGGAAGAAGTAACAGAGACAAAGTTGCCTATAGATGCTGGTAAGTCTATGGGGCCTGTTGGTGACACAGAACCACCAACTCCAACTGTGCTGCCCACCCCACCACCGGTTGCAGAGGCTCCACCTTCACAGCCGAGCAAAGAGATAACACCACCATCTAAACGAGGCCGAGGAAGGCCAAAAAGAGGAACATTGGATAAATCACCAGCTACTGCTGTTCCTCTAGCATCACCTGGAGCAGACAAATTGACCAATATAACATCTGGTCCTGATTCTTCACACAGTACTGTTGATGTAAAGGATAGCACTGGAACTGTGCATCATACTGGTACAGGGATTGCTCCAAGCTCTCACCCTACTGCCGCTCTACCTTGTGCTTCTTCTGGCTCTGATGCTTCGCCTTCTGTATCAATCCAAGTAAAAGGGCCAGGTAGAAAAGCTCAAAGTGGTGTGGAAGCACCCCGGCGAAGGGGAAAGAAACAGGGGCTGGTAGCACCTGCTGTTCCTGGTTTAGTTGCCACTGATCCAAAACTAAATGAACAGGCACAAAGTAAACCTGTGAATCCAATGGGGATTGAAGGTATTGCTACAAGTGGAAGTCTTTCTGACATACCCACTGCCGATACTCCAGATTCTTTGCCTGGTTCTGCTGCACCAAAATGTACTGTTGGAACTGATCAGAATGCTGGTGAAGGGGTTGTTTTGAACTCTCAGTCAACTCATCCTTCCTCTTCTGTTTCTATTTCGTCTCAATCCACCATTCATCCTTCCTTCCCTAAGGAAATTAAAGGGCAAAGTCGAAAGACTCAGAGTGGAGCCGGAGCACCCCGGCGCAGGGGAAGGAGACCAGCAACTGCATCGCCTGCTGTTCCAGATGTATTGGCTGGTCAGGGTTTAAAACCAAGTACCAATTCACGGGACATATCTGATTCAGAGCAGAGTAAGCAGGAGAATAATGCTCAGGAAATGAAAAATATTGTCCACAAGCAAGCATGTGAAGCCTCTGATGGTGTACCTCGTCAAGTTAATATTTCAACTGAACAATCGGATGATTTAGCCCAAGGCAAGCAGATGGCAAGTCCATCAACAACGCAAGAAAGTGCTGCCAAATCCCCGGGTAAGTACTACACATATTTAAAAGTTGGTGAAATTGTTGCAACAATATTGAAGGATGATTTCAAACTTGTGCAGGGGCTACGTCAGGACAAAGTCAAAACACTGATGTGTGTGAGAAGCAATCTGTGACTACAGAGATTTTACCTGAAAATGCATCTTTAAAAACAAATATTAGTGAGCTTCCAAGGAGTGGAGGGGTTGTACCAAGTACACCAGTATTGAATCAGACTATTGTTGAGGTGATTAAAGACCAAGGTTCAGAGTATAGGAGCCTTCAAGTTGGGTCATCTCCAAATGTTGGAGTTGGTTGTCCAGCTGATTGCTTTCCTGACACTCCCTCCGTGGAAGGCATCAGTAAGACTGTACCTAATCCAGCTGCCAAGACTGCTACTAGCTCTCAGTCAGCTCAGTCTTACGCTTCTCTACTTCCAGCCTCTCAATCTACCCCTCCTTGCCCTTCAGAATCCATGCACGTCAAAAGACAAGGTCGTAAGAATCAAGCCAGGGTAGAGACACCACGACGTAGGGGAAGGAAACAGGCTCCAGTAGTTCCAGCTGTTCCTGATGGTTCAGCTGGTCAGGATTCAAAAACAAGTGTTCAGTCACAGGAGAAATCTGGGGATTCGATGGGCAGTAAAGCAATTTCCTCGAGAAGTAAGCATGGAACTGATTTGCAGGAACAAACAAATGTTATTCAAACTCAAGCATCTGAAGTCCATTCACCTGGTGTTTTAGCTGGTCATGATCCAAAAAGAAAAGAGCGACTGGCCAATGCTGCCCCAAATAAGCAGATAAAGCTTGACATTGGTGCTGGGACCCCAGATAAGGCCCCTCCTTTAGGCCGAATTCAGACTGCTGCCGTAAATGATGTTGCTCGTGTGATGAAGGAGGTCTTTTCAGGAACCTGCTCATCAAAAACTCGAATTGTTGAGTCTTTTGGAAGTGAAGGAAGGGATGCCTCAAAATTAACTCCATCAAGTAAACCCTTAGTGGAAATGGCCAAAATCCAGGGTCTAGAGAATAAAGCATGTTCAGCGCTGCCAACTATAGAAACAGCAACTCAAGCCCTTATTGAAAAACAGTCTGAGACTAAAGCGGATGCAAAAGCAGATGGTGATGTCCGTCTCATGAGTGAGACCCTGGTTCCTCTGGCTAATGAAGGCAAACCTCAAAGCAACTCTGTTTCTGGCCCCAGAGAAAAGAGAGAAAACTCAACTATGCCAAGTGAAATGGAGAGCATTTGCGCAGCTTCTCTCACTGCTGGCAATACTCCTGTTATGCATGAGGACCTTCTTATCCCAGTTAGTGAAGATAAACACCAAAGCAATCCTGTCACTGGCCCTTTTCAAATGGTAGAAGATTCAGGACAGCTTTATAATGAAAGCGGAGCTATGCCAAGTAAAGTGGAGGGCATTTCCGCAACTCATCAAAACAATTCCGTTGCTGGCCCTGTTCAACAGAAAGAAGATTCAGGACAGCCTTGTAGTGAAATGGAGGGCAATGTTGCAGCTCCTCTTGCTGTTGGCGATGCTTCTGTTACAAGTGAGACCCATGTTCCCTCTATGAATGAAGACAAAGCTCAAGGCAATTCCATTGCTGTCCCTGTTGAAAACATGGGAGATTTAGGGCAGATTTCTAATGAAAACTTAACTACGCCAAGTAAACTGGAGGGCATTTGTGCAGCTGCTCTCACTGCTAACCAGAAAGATGCTGATCATTGCCAGAGAGCACCTCAAGTTGATGATCTTGATGGATCTGTTGCAGAGGCCACTAGTGATCAGATAGCTTCATCCTTGGTATGTCCGGGTGAAGTGAAGCCCAGTACAGTGGAGGGCGTTCATGCAGCTCCTCTCATTGCTGGCCAGAAAGATGTTGATGATTGCCACAGAGCAGCTAAAGTTGGTGATCTTGATGTATCTATTGCAGAGGCCTCTAGGGATCAGGTGGATTCATCCTTGGTATGTCCGGGTGGAGTGGAGGCTCCTATTGGGATTAGTGATAACACTGGAAATACATCTAGTTCTTCTTTGAAAGAGCCTGCAAGTGAATCTGCCCTTGATGCCAGTGGCCTTGTCTGTACTGTAATTTCCACAGAGACTGACGGTGCCGGTGATATTCCTGGAACTGCTTCATCTCTTCCAATAACTCCAGATAATCCAGACATTGTGAAGTCTCTAGATATGATGGAGACTGGTCCTGGAAATAAAACGGTGGCTTTTGTTGAAGTGCCTCTGAGATTGTCTGATGATGGTCAAAGGCCAGAAGGTCGTGGAGTTCCAATGGAATCTGATGATGTTGGTGATAATCGTAAAGTGAGCTCACATATTCTTGCAGCATCAGATGATTCAGTCTTGGAAATAGCCTCTGATGTGGTTGTGAGTGGGAGAAATTCATTGGAAACAATAGCATGTCCTGAAAAGGAGTCTTCAGACATTTATAATTTCAGTGGGGGTGTTTCGGACAAGTTGGACATGGTCTCTATGGAAGCTAAAGCTACTGAATGCTCCAGCAAAGTTGTTGTTGAGGGTGTCAACACTTCCCAAAAAGACATTGATCATGGAGCTATTCTTGGTCCAGATGATACTGCCTCCCCAGGTAATGTTGTCACATCAGAAGAGATCCCTCGGAAGGGCCAATGGGATGGTCATCATCGTGGTGGTGAACAAGGGGAACCAAGCTCGGTAAATGCACATGCAGTTGTTGCTGAATCCACCAATGGTGAGCTTGTTCCAACAGATCATGATGAAAAACTGCCAGCAGAAGAACAAAGTTCTTTGGGTGATTGTGTTGATCTTTGTAAGATGGAAGTGGACCCATCTAAGAGTTTGTCTGAGAAAGATCCAGTTAGTAGTTCAGTACCAGTGGAGGTGTCAGAATGTCCTAAAGTGGGCCCATCTGAGAGTTTCTTTGTGAAAGATCCAGCTAGTAGCTCGATATCATTGGAGGTGTTAGAATGTCTTAAAGTGGACCCATCTGAGAGTTTTTGTGAGAAAGAGCCAGTCAGTAGCTCGATACCATTGGAGGTGTCAGAATGTCCTAAAGTTGACTCATCTGACGGTTTTTCTGAGGAAGATCCAGTTTGTAGCTCAGCACCACTAGAGGTGTCAGAAACTAAAGCTGAGATGAGTGATGACATTGATGCACCTCAGGTTTGGTTGAACTTTCCCATTTTAATACTATAAATCGTAACTTGAAATCCTTGAACTATATCGTCTAAACTACATAATATTATTTGAAGCCAGTTGGCTTGTGATACAAAATTAGAATAATTCCAAATAACTCCACAAAAAAGATAATAACTTTAATGCAGAAAGGAGCCATTTAAAGAAGTAAAAATGAAGTTACAGCAATGTATTGTGTTTCTTCCATTTTTAATGCAAGAAGGATGGGTAGGCAATGATAGTACTTTTTTTAATTTTTTAAACCCAACAATTTCAATATCCTCTTCAATATCTATGCTGTTGTTATCTACAAACATGGGACTGTTATGTACCATCCCAGATACTAACATTGCATTTACTTCATTTTATTTGACCCGATATGCTCATCTCATACCTGATCCACTCATTTGCCCCATGATTTAGGCCCAGGGGCATTTTTGTCTCTCACTGATTTATTGCTTCTAATATGTACATCTCAGATTGGTGGGATTTTGCCTGGAGAAAATACGTCAAAAAAGATTGATCCACCTTCATCATTCGTAGTTGGGCAGGAAAAAGGGGCTGACACCCCCAATGAGGGGCCAGTTGACAGTGCAGTTGCTCTGAAGGGCACAAAAAGATCTGAAGCTGAAACAAATGATCAAATGGATGATACTCAGCTTTATGGGATTGTACCACAAAACACTTCAGAGGACATGCGTTTGTCTCAATGCCTCTCAACCAGTAATGATGAAGATGTGGAGGGTTTATCTGAGAAGGGTCCAGTTGACAGCGTGGTGGCAATGCAGGACACAGAAGGTTCAAAATGTGAAATAGATAAACAAACAACTTTTTTTCATGTTCATAATCTTGTGCCAGATGATGCTTCAGAAATAGTGGGTTTGCCTGTCTGTTCATCAGCAATGGAGAGTGAAAAAGTTGAGGGTTCCTCTAAAGTTGAAGAGGTTAATCAGATAGATGTTTCTCAGCACGGCTTGCTTGTGCCAAAAAATACGTCAGAAACTGTGGTTCATCCTTCCTCTTCCTTTGCAGAGGAGGACCAAAAGATCAAGGACTTCCTTTATGAGGGTTTGGTTACTAGCTCGGTAGCACAGGAGGAAACTAAAGGTTCTGGAGCTGAAATGGGTAATCAGCTAGAAATGCAGGAACCAAAAAGTTCTAAATCTGAAATAGTTGACCATGCAGGTGCCTCTGAGGTTCATAAATTAGTGGCAGACGATGCTTCAGAAGGAGTGGGTTTACCTCTTTGTCTAACAACAATGGAGAGTGAAAATATTGAGGGTTCATCTGAGAAAAAGCGCATTGACAGCTCAGACGCAGTGAATGAATCAAAAAGGTCTGAAGCTGAAGAAAGTCATCAAATGGGGATTTCTCAGCCCAACTTTCTTGTGCCCCAATGTACGTCAGAAGCTGTGAGTCTTGATAAAAATATTGAAAACTTACTTGACAAGGGTCCTTTTAGTAGCTCAGTACCGTGGGATGAAACCAAAGGTTCTGAAGCTGAAATGGTTTGTCAATTGGCAATGCAGGAATCAAAAGGTTGTAAATCTGAAGTAAATGACCAAGCAGGTGCTTCTGAGGTTCATAAACTTGTGGCAGAGGATGCTTCAGGAGTGGGTTTGCCCCTCTGTCTAACAACAATGGAGAGTGAAAATATTGAGGGTCCATCTGAGAAAAGTCGTATTGAGAGCTCAGATGCAATGAATGAATCAAGAGGGTCTGAAGCTGAAAAGGGTAATCGAATTGATGTTTGTGAGGATCATTTGCTCATGCCCCAAGGTATATCTGAAGCTGTGGTTCTTCCTTCCTCTTCCTTAGCAGAAGAGGACAAAAGGATCGAGGACATAGTTGACAGGGATCCAATTACTAGCTCAGTACCGTGGGAGGAGACCAAAGGTTCTGAAGCTGAAGTGTGTGATCAAATGGACCCCTTGCAGGCTGGTTTTGTTGCTCCAGAAAATACTGCGCCAGGACATATGGACCTCCCTTTATCTTCTTTAGGTACAGAGGGAGAGGAGACTAAGGTTTTGTTGAAGGCTCCAGTTAGCATCTCACCACCGCTAGTAGAATCAATTTGTCCTGGAGCCGAGGGGGATGATGGAGTTGATGTTTATGAGGTTCGTGAGCCTTAACCCTCTATTCAAATACAGCAAGAGTAGGATCTTGAAAATATCTGCCTGAACTTTGCACTTCGATTTTAGAAGCCAATAGGCTTGTCTATCTAAATTATTGGAGTAAAGTTTTTTTTTTTTTTTGGGTCAAATCTAAATCATTCCACGAGAAGTGTAGAGACTGTTTGATTTAGTTTTTTACCAAGTATTTTGGTTTTTGCATTTTGAAAATTAGAAACTGAAATTGAGAAGTATTTTGATAGAGGCTGTATTTGAAAAGGTATTATCTGTAATCACTTGCAAAAAGAGATTCATTTGGTAGTTGTTGGATCCTGAGAATATCTATCTGAACTTTGCACTTCGATTTTAAAAGCCAATACGCTTGTCTATCTAAAGTATTGGAGTAAATTCTTTTTTGGTCAAATCTAAATCATTCCACGAGAAGGGTAGAGACAGTTTGATTTAGTTTTTTTACCAAGTATTTTGGTTTTTGAATTTTGAAGATAATTTTTAGAAACTGAAATTGAGAAGTATTTTGATAGAAACTGTATTTGAAAAGGTATTATCTGTATCACTTACAAAAAGAGATTCATTTGGTAGTTGAGTAGGATCCTGAAAATATCTGTCTGAAATTTGCACTTCGATTTTATAAGCCAATAGGCTTGTCTATCTAAATTATTGGAGTAAAGTTTTTTTTTTTTTTGGTCAAATCTAAATCATTCCACGAGAAGTGTAGAGACTGTTTGATTTAGTTTTTACCAAGTATTTTGGTTTTTGAATTTTGAAAATAACTTTTAGAAAGTGAAATTTAGAAGTATTTTGATCAAGGCTGTCTATGAAAAAGTATTATCTGTGATCACTTACAAAAAGAGATTCATTTGGTGGTTGAAACGTGTTGTTGAAAGGTTAAAAAACTTAGAAAATCTTCAAAAAGCAAAATAGTAAGACAAGAAAACAAAATGTTGTTTGAGCCTATAACATGTTTAGTCTCCATGGGTAGTGGCCACCCCTTATCTGTGAGGGAGAAGGCTGCACCACTATGGCTGCGAGACAAATTTAATGGCTGGTGGGAGACGAAGACAGGAAGGGAAAGGGGGAGAAGGGGGTTGGTGGATGGAGGGGGTGTTTATGGGAGTTGCTGGTGGGGCACTATGCTGATTGTGGTGGCTGAATAACTTCTTTCAAACAGGATTGTAATAACTCTTGAAAAAATGGGGAGCTCTGGTTTTGGATAGTGGAAATCAAGGTTATGATGATTTTATAATATTTTGTTTCTATCTGTAGTTCAGTGTCCCCTCTTGGATCTTCTTTTCCCAGACTCTCAGTATCCCAAATTTACTTGTAATTTGCTTCTTGGCTATCCTTACATAATCTTGGCAGGATCTCCTTCTAGTAGGTATACTGTCCCTGACTAGATTTGCCTCTTGAGGAATGCTCATGTTTCTTTTCGTAGTTACTGATTTATTCTGACAATTATGTGTATCTCAGGTTGGTGGGATTTCACCAATGGAAAGTAAATCAGAGCACGTTGATCTGCCCTCATCTTCTATAGTGTTTCTATCTGATGTAGGCCCAGTTGGGTCAGTTTCAAACAGAGCTGAAACGGACGACCTATTTACTGTTTCTCAGATTTCTGGGATTGTAGCGGGAAGTGCTTCAGAAGGGGTTGAAAACATTGAGGGCTTTTCTGAGAAGGGTCCAGTTGTCAACTTAGTAGCGATAGAGGAATCAAATAAGCAAATGAATGTTTCTCCCAACTGTGAGGTTGTGCAAGAAGATAATGGAGAATCAGAGGACATTTGTCTGCCTTCATCTTCCATGGGGATTGGAGAAGAAAAGGTTGAGGTCTCTTTGCAAGAAGAAAAGTTATCTGAAGACATTCGTCTGCCTTCATCTTCAATGGCTACTGTGGAAGAAAAGGTAGAGTCCGATGTCTGTTCAGTTCCCAGCTCACTAGCAGTAGAGGAGTCAAAAGGATCGGATGCCCAGGTTTGTGGGATTGTGCAAGAAGAAAATATATCGGAAGATGTTCATCTCCCATCAACTTCCACAGAAACCAAGGAAGAAAAGGTTGAGCACTTCTCCAGTATTAATGCAGTTTCAAGCTTTGTAAGGGGGGAGGAATCGAAGGGATCTGAGGCCCAGGACTGTGGGGTTGTGCATGAAGAAGATATATCGGAAGATGTTCATCTCCCATCATCTTTCGTAGAAATTGAGGAAGAAAAGGTTGAGCACTCAACTCCCATGGTAATTGAGGAAGAAAAGGTTGAGCACTTCTCCAGTATTGATCCCGTTTCAAGCTTTGTAGAATGGGAGGAATCGAAGGGACCTGAGGCCCAGGACTGTGGGGTTGTGCAAGAAGAAAATGTATCGGAAGATGTTCATCTCCCATTAACTTCCATGGAAACTAAGGAAGAGAAGGTTGAGCACTCAACTCCCATAGTAACTGAGGAAGAAAAGGTTGAGCGCTTCCCCTGTATTGATCCAGCTTCCAGCTTTGTAGAGGGGGAGGACTTGAAGGGATCTGAGGCCCAGGACTGTGGGGTTGTGCAAGAAGAAAATGTATCGGAAGATGTTCATCTCTCATCAACTTCCATGGAAACTGAGGAAGAAAAGGTTGAGCACTCAACGGCCATCGCAACCAATGAAAAAAAGGTTGAGCACTTCTCCAGTATTAATCCAGTTTCCAACTTTGTAGAGGGGGAGGATTCGAAGGGATCTGAGGCCCAGGAATGTGGGGTTGTGCAAGAAGAATTTACATCAGATGACGTTCATGTTCCATCAACTTCCATTGTAACTAGGGAAGAAAAGGCTGAGCACTTCTCGAATGTTAATCCAGTTTCTAGCTTTGTAGAGGGGGAGGAATTGAAGGGATCTAAGGCCCAGGACTGTGGGATTGTGCAAGAAGAAAAGATATCAGAAGACGTTTGTCTCCCATCAACTTCAATCTTAAAGGTAGAAGAGGTTGAGAACTCTAGCATCAGTCCAGTTCCCTGCTCAGTAGCAGTGGAGGAGCCAAAAGCATCTGAAGCTCAGGTATGTGAGACTGTGCCCGAAAATGCCTCGAAAACCTTCGATGTGCCCGAGTGTTCCTCTGCAACAGAGCGTGAAAATATTGGGGGCTTAGTTGAGAAGGGTCTGATTAGCAGCTTAGTTGCAATGGAGGAATTAACTAAATCTGAAACTGGTGATCAGATCGAAGCTTCTGAGGTTCATAATATTGTGCCAGACGATGGTTCAGAGAAGAGGGATCTTCCTGCGTGTTCGCCAGCAACAGAAATTGAAAAAGTAGAGGATTCATCGGAGAAGTCTCCAGTTGGGTCTCAAGCCGACAAGGAATGAATCAATATGATTTTCTTTGTACAGTTTTGTTGTCATCTCCTGCTGATAACAATTGGTCCAATGGCAACTGAATTGCACCAGATGGTGATTGAGGATTGTATTTCCCTGTATCTAAGTCATTACTTGCTTCTCAATATTATATGTAGATCAAGCATTGTTAAACCTAAGAGCGAATCTAGCCAAACATTCAAGGGCATTAATACAGGTGCTCGTAATTTATGATCAGTGAAAATTCACACTGCGAACAGCTTCCTGGAGGCGATCCACGAGCACGTGAAATCGTGTTTGCGTAGTCCGCCGTGTCTTTGCTGGCATACTCCACCTACTCCCCAAATAAAGCTCCAATAGGAGAGGTCAAACTGTCGCATCCTTACTAATCTTGCAACTTTCTCTGTACATTTGCTATAGAACTAAAAGCCAAACCCATCATAAATGTCCTGGCATCTTTTGAAGACTGAGGATTCAAAATAGCAATGGGGACCCAATAATTTCCAGCCCAAAGTCGCTTAAATTTTGGTCAATGTCGCAAAGGTGCCTTTCAAAGTAGACATGAACTCACCAACCATTTAAACCAACCGCACTAGCGGCTCCCACTTACCCCCTATGTGTATGATATATATATAGATACACGGACACACACATACACGCACCAAATCAGACGAGCGCGACATCTATCCGCGCGAGCCAGAGCACAGGGCGACGCAGTCCAGCAACGTTGTGGTAGCGCTCACCGACTCCATCTCTACCTTCCTCTGCGTTTTCTTTTCTTTTCGTTTTGGTTGATGAAAAAACACGCATCAAACCAAACTGAGAATCGAAATCAATTTCAAATTTACTGTTGAGTCAATCGCCGACGACTAAAAGTCTGCAACGTGCACTTCTATTTCCCACGTCTCCTCTGCAGCTGACAAGATTTCATTTCGTTTTTTGGTTTTCTTCTGTCTGTGTTTGGTTTGTTACCAAACTAAAAGGAAGTCTGTGTTTGGAGTCGTTCTACATCCTACTGTAGTTTTTGACCATTTAAGAAGCTCCAAGGATTGAACGCGGGTTGACTATGGTAAATTCAATTACATGGCTTGTTTCTCCTGTTGTTTACTTGTTTTCTTATCTGAATGGTTCCTGGGAAAATGTCTACAAGAAGGAAATCGCTATGTTTTACTTTCCCCTGTTTTTCTCGGTAACCAAATATAGACTTTTATATTTGATGTTAATTAATTGCAGCTATGTCATGCTTATCTGAATTTTTCATCATTTCCTTTTCATCGCTTTTCTTTATTTATTTATTTTTATTTTTTTCATTGAATTTCAGCTTGCTTCGTCTTCTGCCTCGCAAATGGCAACCGAGGGAGTAAGGAATAATCCATCCCTAGTTTGTGCCCCCATAATGGCGGAATCAATCGATAAGATGGTGATAAATATGGGTAAGGCAAAACAAGATGGTGCTGACCTTGTCGAGATCCGATTGGACAGTTTGAAGAGCTTCCATCCTGATGAAGATCTGAAAACACTGCTTAAAGAGTGTCCGCTGCCCACTTTATTCACCTACAGGTTTATGATTCAGAATACTCAATGCATATTGTTTTGCATCTGTTAAGTGGATTGACACAATAAGGATACTAGAATTTTTCTTGTTAAATAACTTTTAGGAGTCTCCTGCGTGGACCTATCTGATATTTATGTATTTTCTAGACCAACGTGGGAAGGTGGTATGTACGATGGTGATGAAAAGAAGCGATTGGATGCACTACGACTAGCCATGGAGCTTGGAGCTGATTACATTGACGTTGAGCTTCAGGTCGCTTCCTAATTAGTTTTCAAATCGAAACAATTCAGAAAGAATATAACTGTGTTGACAAGGAGTTAGAATATGTAACTTTGAAGTAATATAATTTTTATTCTGGTCGAACAAAATCAGTGGTCTAATGTTGTGTGAACAGCTTTTGTGATATTTGACCATCCTAACATGCATACATAAATGCATATCTAAAACAAATTATGCTTTTGATAGATTTATGCAGTGTCAGTGTGAACAGCAACCACTGCTTTATGGTTTTCTCAGCGCTCTCTCTCTCTTTTTTTCCCCTAATCTTGTAATGATTCACGAGTCTGAACGAGGCTGGGATAATAAACTAGAAGAACTCATTTACTAATTTTAAATAAAATTAACACTCAAGTGTTATTAGCTTTGCTCAAGAAAAAAATTTTCAATGCTAGAACCGACAGAAATCTCTCTCGATTCCTATTAATATCCTTTATAGAGAAACTTCTTTTGAGTACGCCATGTTATATTATTTTCTCAAATGATGTTCCAAATTGTCGATAAACTTGTCAGAATATTTTCTGACGCCACTCTGGTGCAAAGAGGCTACCTTTTACCAAGGGCTATTTGTAAGATATTTAACAATAGTTCCTTCTTCGTTCTTTCATTTTGGACTGGCTGCTGGGATTAGAAGAATTAAATTGTCTCCACTTTCATTATTTCTCTGCGAAGGTTGCTCATGAGTTCAATGATTCCATTTGTGGAAAGAAGCCTGAAAAGTTCAAACTCATTGTATCTTCACACAATTATCTAGATACTCCACCTGTGGAGGATCTTGGCAACCTTGTGGCCAGAATACAAGCGACTGGTGCTGATATAGTGAAGATTGCAACAACTGCCTTGGAGATCACTGATGTGATACGTGTTTTCCAAATTTCTGTGCATTCTCAAGTAAGCAGCGTATGTATTGTTCAATTTCTTTTTAAACTATAATGTGTAGTGCATCAATTCTATGCATTATCATTGAAACATATATCATTATTTGTTGCTACCTTTTGTGATTCAAGCAGATAAATGTGAAAGCATTCGTTAATAGTGTACTGTCATTGAAGTAGTTCATCTGCTAGTAGCACTATGCCCATCAAAGCTAATTATTGCCCTTTCCACTTTTCTTCCCTCTTTCTATGGATTTTTCATTTGTTATTAGTTCTAACTGGTATGATAGAACCCTTAATGTTATGTGTTGGTTGCTACTTCATATATTTAAGCTCTTTCAGCTTATCTAATAATGGATTTGTCAGGTTCCGTTTATAGGAATGGTCATGGGTGACAAAGGCTTCATTTCGAGGATACTATGCCCAAAATTTGGTGGGTTTCTCACGTTTGGTACCATTGAGTCTGGAATAGTTTCAGCTCCTGGTCAACCATCAATGAAGGATCTTCTATATCTATACAATTTCAGACAGATAGGACCAGATACAAAAGTGTTTGGCATAATTGGGAAGCCTGTCTACCACAGCAAATCACCTCTTCTATACAATGAAGCATTCAAATCAGTAGGTTTCGATGGAGTCTATGTACCTCTCTTGGTGGATGATGTTTCAAATTTTCTCCGGACTTACTCATCCACAGATTTCGCGGGATTCAGGTTCATCTTCTTTGTTGAGCACTATGAGTCAAGGTTTTTAGTGTATTATAATTCCAATGAGCTTCTTGTCTTCTGCTTGCAAAGGGTTCTGTGAGGGCTGGGCTTACTATTGGAGTGGTGGGGATTGGTAACATGTTTGGTTACATGATATTGTAATTTTTAGAATACTTATAGACAAATCTGTCAGAAAGATTTAGAAAACATAATGACCGTATGCTTGCATGATGAGATTATATAACTTCTTTTTCAAACACAGTTGTACAATTCCTCACAAGGAGGCTGCTCTTAAGTGCTGTGATGAGGTCGATCCAGTTGCGAAGGTATTAAAATTAATAATATAGTTAGAGAATTCAGAAATTGCGTAGTGTGTTTTTTTTTTTTCTTTTCTCTCTTGAAGCAATACTACATATTCTTCACGTCTGATGTAATTTTGCAGTCTATAGGAGCTGTGAATTGCATCATAAGGAGGCCCACTGATGGGAAGCTATTTGGCTACAATACTGACTATGTTGGTGCGATTTCTGCTATTGAAGATGGACTACGAGGTATCTATCATGCTTTGCAAGAAAGCATATACAAGTAAAGATATGATCCTTTTGTTGTTGCGGCCTCTCTCTTTCTCTCTCTCTTTTTCTGTGTCTTGTTTAACCTAAAGGTGCTGTTCTGTTTTGCTTTTCATTTTAGGTTCTCATAATAATATTAGCAATACTGCTGATTCTCCCTTAGCTGGTAAGCTTTTTGTGGTCATTGGTGCTGGAGGCGCTGGTAAGGCACTTGCTTATGGTGCAAAAGAAAAGGGTGCACGGGTTGTGATTGCCAATCGCACTTATGGTAAGGTTTTGCATTTATGTTGCTTCTTTTCCGGCAGATGGGCTTTTTATTAACCTTTTTATTTTATCTATATTCTGATATTGTCATGAAAACTTCGGTTTTTTCTTTCTTTTGAGCATTCAGAAAACATTTTGGTAGAGTACTTGTCCTGCTGGCTCTTTTGGAAGTCTGTGTACTGACTTGTGATGTTTCCTGGGATTCATTATTACATTTTACTTGCAAGTTGAACTGTGATTTTTCAAAAGCATGCTATTTAGATGTTTTCCCTGATGGTTTGCCTTTCAGAAATAGCCATTATTAATTAACGGAGATGATTTTTTTTTCTTGATACAACAACAAATAAGTGCATAAAGTGAACTGATCAAAGGAAGGTTGAATTATGGGTGGAACTTTTATTTGCAGCAGGAGAAAAGGAAAAAGTGATGCCTAGTAGTAAGCTGTTCTACTTGGAAGTGGACTGTTCCATAGCAGTGGAGAAACTAACATATATTTGAGTGCATTATTTTTGTCTTTGGTTTATTATTTTTGATGTCCAAAAGCTGCAGCTAATCAATCTCTCTTTAATGCTGATGATAATTATTCTTATTTGAACAATTCTCATCTTTTGTTTCCTTCTGCCTCTGGGACCCCTATTCCTGATCCTGATCTTGCAAATTATTTTCTCCCAGTCTTGGTATAATTCTTATTTCTCTGCTGTTTCTTTAAAATTTTCAACATGTCTTTTCTTGATGTAGTGTGGTAAACTAATTTTTTGCTTGACTCTGATAGTTGTCCTTCTGCCACATTTCACTACCTACAATTCTGATGACGAGCATCTTGGTGCCTAGTGGTTTCTTGTGATTCTTTAGATTTTTAAGTTGCACAACCTTTCAGAAAAGTTTTATTGAAGTACTATAATTTTTCATCATCAGGTTTATGTGCTTTAAATGCTCTAGTCATGCTTTCTATGGACCGGCATCTTGAATGCATGCAAAACATCAATGATGCACTGATAACATTTCATCTGTGCTACTGAGTGAGGGTACTTGGCTAGATGAATGTTCAGCTGCAACATGCTGAGATTTGTAGTTGTGTACTTGATTTCTAAATTATTCATTTGTGAACTTGATGATTTCTAAATTATTAATTTGTTTCACTTGAAGATCGAGCCAGAGAACTTGCTGATACTGTTGGAGGAGACGCTTTATCTCTTGCTGATCTAGAAAAATTCCATCCAGAGGATGGTATGATCCTTGCAAACACTACATCTATTGGAATGCAACCGAAAGTTGATGAAACGCCCATTCCCAAGGTCTGTCTCTCTACCATGCTTTTTCCAGTATGCAGAATCATTCCTTGAATAAAAGTTTTGGTGTTTACTTTGCCTAGATAACCTCATGGATACGGAGTATATTAAAACAATGTATTTGTAGTAATTTCTAGTATTGAAGGTTCCCGTATTGAGTATAAATGAATGATGTATTTAGGCTTATGTGGAGGTGAAGGCTATGAAAAAGGATGGTCTACCGGATCTAATAAGAGTTTGGATATGAAACTGTATTGTGGGTCCTACCTTACTCCATTAGACTATAAAATTTGGTCATGGAAAAAGTCATGAATTGCCTGCAATATTGTTCAATTGTGTCTTAAATATTTCTTAAAAAAGGAACAAAAAAGCATCTAACCCCAGGGGTTAAAATTTTGTTCGGGTTCTTTTTTCATTTCTTCTAACTGGTAACGTTTGAGAGATGCCAAGATAACTGGCAAAAGCCGCTCGTAGAATACAAGGGCAAAGTACTCAATAGCTTCAAGAATATTAGTAGGCAAAGATTACAAGCCAAGATTGTTATTCTGGATTCTCTGACTATGCTAAACTAAGTTTCTTCTCATTCTTGAAATAAGGTTCTCACCATGTTTTAGATAAGTTTGGTACTCATATAAGCCAAACAAAATCCCAAAAAACTAGTGACACTGACCAACAGCAGAAGCTCTGGATGAAGCCATATGATGTGGGAGTCTCATGTGCGAAACCGTGAAAAAAAATTGGCTAGCTGCTGGAGCTTCAAACTGCTTGGATAATTTTTTTCCCAGATTGACCTAGTTCTTGTTGCTTCCTTTTGTTTAGACAAATTTACTTCCTTTATGCTCTCTGTAATTCATTGATAGGTTCTCATTTTCCTAAAGTGAAGCCGAAGATCTAAATTCTTGTGAACTTTTGTATTGACTTGGAACCCGTCAGTCCAACAAAACATTAAAATTCTAAATCAGGCGGAATGTATGATGAAGGAAAGGAAAGAATTGAGTCCTCACATCCAGCCCAATGGCAGCTATTTAAGTAGTTGACAAAATTGCTCAAATCAAACTGAAAGTCTTCATGAACGTTCCAAATTGAATTAAGTGAATTTGATCTGATCCAGTTCCTGGTATATATCAAAATCAGGTTGCAGCATGCTATTGAATTTTGAATCTGAGAAGTTCATAAGGGCTTAAGTGATTCACTTAAGGCCTCGTTTTCACGACCCAAATTTCATGGCAAGAGAATAAATGGCATTCTGTTTTTGCAGCATGCTCTGACATCTTACTCGCTAGTTTTTGATGCCGTATACACCCCCAAAATAACTAGACTTTTGAGGGAAGCAGAAGAATCTGGAGCCACAATTGTTTCTGGGTTGGAGATGTTCATAGGACAGGCATACGAGCAGTTTGAGAGGTTCACTGGTTTGCCTGGTAAGATAACAGTAAATATCTTTTCCATCAGTGTCTAGTTGGTTGGCTGTTGATTGACTTTTTTTCTTTTCTGGTATCTTGTTTCAATGGCCCTTTTGCAGCACCAAAGGAACTTTTTAGGAAAGTTATGGGAATTCACTGATGAGGTTTGTGAGCCACTTTTTTCATGCTGCTGATTCTCTCTTTCAATGTAGTTCACTCGTAACCTTATTTTAAAAAAAAAAAAAAATTAATAAGAGTTAATTTCATCTATCAGCTGTGACTTATGCTGATGATATTAGACTTTTGTTTCTTTGATCCACGTTGGCTTGATAAATTGTTTCAAGAATGTTCATGTGAGGGTGTGCCACTCTCTTTCTCCCTTTGATAAAGTTTGTATTTGATAAATAGCCGTGTGTGTTCGACCACTCTATGATATGTGCCTATTTGAGGTGCAGTAAGAATGTGTAACCTTATACGTTGCCTCCTTGTGCAACATAATTTCAATGAAAAACTGTAGATACTTGGTCTGGATGATCGAAGTTTCATACTTGTCGCAGTGTCC
The DNA here is from genome assembly GCA_028551475.1 of Casuarina equisetifolia. NCBI lineage: Eukaryota > Viridiplantae > Streptophyta > Magnoliopsida > Fagales > Casuarinaceae > Casuarina > Casuarina equisetifolia. The sequence goes on from CM052362.1 coordinate 17,691,783, forward strand.
CTGTCAAAGATCAGTACTGGTTAATGCATTGTCACCTGATTTATACTGCATTTCTATCCCCTCCACTTTATAATTCCTCTTTGACATTCTGTACGTTAACATTAGATTCGTTATGCACATTTCTAAGTTTAAATTGTCGATCTAACGGATGAGCTCACTCATGCACGTTATCTATAGCTCAAAACTTCAAATCAGGGTTTTTTTTTTCTTTCATTTTTCTGGGTAAATCATTGCAAGTTGCTTTATGTAGCAAATATATATTGGCATATGGGATACATATGAGATTTTATCATGAATTTTTACCTCGAATATGAAAAATACTTCCTATGGAGATCCACCAATCTACGATAAGCATTGTTTCATTTAAAATCTGAATTGTGATTTTATGTTAGAAGGTTTACCTCCCTTCTAAAAATGATTTATAAGAAAGGAAAATACATTTACATAACAAGAATACAACATAATGATAATACTGATGATGTAGGAGACACATTAAATTTTAATAGCTTAAAGAGGTTTCAACTCTTGCCAACAAATTGAAACCAAGCAAATGAGTCTTATGAGAGGTGATCAATCTGGTGACTCGTTAGAAATAAAGAGGGGAAGCTACTTCGGAATGAAACAAAAGCTATATAATATTTAGATCCATAAATAAGAATAGACAATTCTTGATGCTCTTCCCTCCCTCATCTAGTGTTTCTAAATAATTTAGGGCAGAGTCAAACCAGAGGCGTCTCCCCGCCCAGCTGACTACGCTGTTCAGTGCGCTTCCCTCTGAACCTTCTTCTATCCTGACTTCGTCGACTACATCTTTTTCTGTATATACAGGCGTTGTGCGTCTCACATGCATGAAAATAAAGTGTAGGGTATTCGAATGTTGTTGGCGGTGTGTGCTTCTCTGATCACCGAACTAGAATGATATGCTCCGGGACTTATTCCAAATTACATCCAAGATCGTGGATCATGCACGATCGGGAAGGATTGTGTACGCTCGTAAACTGTTCGACGAATTGCCCCATAGAGACACGGTCGCCTGGAACGCAATGCTTACTGGCTATTCCCAGCTGGGTCTTCACCGAGAAGCGCTCTCCCTTTTCGGCCACATGAGAATCTCCAACGTCAAACCCGACCATTACTCGTTCACCGCAACTTTGAGTGCGTGTGCGACAGCATGTGATCTTTCACTCGGAGCAAAAGTCCATGCATTGGTTATTGTTTCAGGGTTTCAATCCTCATTACCGGTCAGTAACTCGCTTATTGATATGTATGGAAAGTGCTTGAATCCTTCTGATGCTGGAACGGTTTTTGAAGAAATGGAAAGTCGAAATGAAGTTACCTGGTGTTCGCTCTTGTTTGCGCACACAAATTCTTGTCGATTCGACTCTGCATCTGAAGTGTTTCACGTGATGCCCAAAAAAGTGGAATTCGCTTGGAATATTATGATTGCCACTCATGCTCAATTTGGCGAAGTGGAGGTATGTCTCAGTTTGTTTAAAAAGATGCGAGACGGATTGCTTCAACCAGATCAGTGCACATTTAGTGCCCTCATGAATGTGTGCTCTGAATCGTCGGAATTTTCGTATGGATGCGTCGTGCATGGAATAATTATCAAGACTGGTTGGAGCTCTGCAGTAGAGGCGAATAACTCAGTTTTAACTTTTTATGCTAGACTTGGTTGCCGGAATGATGCTATGAAAGTGGTCGAGTCCATTGGATCATTAACTCAGGTGTCTTGGAATGCGATCATTGATGCCCATATGATGGCAGGCGACACCCAGGAAGCGTTTCTTGCTTTTCAGAGGGCCCCCGAGAAGAACATAGTTTCATGGACATCTATGATCACAGGGTACGCAAGAAATGGGCATGCAGAAGAAGCTCTTTGCTTCTTCGTTGACATGACGAGAAATGATGTCCAGCCTGATGATTTTGCATTTGGAGCGGCCCTTCATGCCTGTTCTAACTTGGCAATACTAGGGGTCGGTAAAATGGTCCATTGCGGCATAATTCGCTCTGGTTTTCATGCTTATATCTACGTTGGCAATGGTTTGATTAGCATGTACGCTAAGTGTGGGGATATAGAAGGGTCAAGCTGTGCGTTTAATGAAATTGCTAACAAGGACCTGGTCTCTTGGAATGCGATGTTGTTTGGGTTTGGGTTACACGGACGCGCTAGCCAAGCCCTGCAGATTTATGAACAAATGACAACAAATGGTGTCAACCCGGATAGAGTGACTTTCATTGGCCTGTTGCTGACTTGTAGCCACCTGGGGCTTATAGAGAAAGCTCGCCTGCTTTTTGAATCAATGAGTTCAGTTCACGGGATTTCCTATGACACGGATCACGTAGCGTGCATGGTAGACATGCTTGCCCGCGGGGGGTTCTTGGAAGAAGCAAAGGAGTTGTCTAATCGGTATTCAGGAACAGGATATGCAAAGAGCAGCTCGTCCGAGGCTCTGCTTGGAGCATGTTATGCTCATGGGGACATATATGTAGGGACACATCTGGGGGAAGCTTTAAAGCTTTTAGAGCCTCAGAAAGAGATGGGTTATGTGGTCTTGTCAAATTTGTATTGTGCAAGTGGGCAGTGGACGGAAGCCGAGATGATTAGAAAGGCGATGCTGGATCACGGGGTGAAGAAAATGCCTGGTTGCAGTTGGATTGAAGTAAGAAACAAGGTGACGGCTTTTGTTGCAGGGAACTATTCGCATCCACACCTGGAAGATAGCTGTAAAATACTGCACTTCCTCGAATTCGAAATGAGAAATCCATGCTATAATGGTTTTGAGAATGGAAAGACTTAAATCTCTCCTGTCCGGTCTCAATTGCCCAAATCAGTTGGCAGAACAGTAATAATAACAGTTTTTCCTTTCAGTCATATCTATCGAACCCACAAAGCAATTGCTGATCACACTCTCACTATGAGCACAAAATAGTAAGTTGGTCGATGCAGACGCCGACCAAACAAGATGGGGCCAAAATGAGCTTGGGAAAAAGACATTGTTGCTTCTTATAAAAGTAACGGCGTTTTTTTCGTGGAAAAGTTGAAGATGCACTGAAGATACCAGCAACTTTGCAATATAAAAGTAGATAAGACGCAGTGTAGGAAGTGCAGCTCTAGACACCCTTGGGAGGTTCGAGATTCGACAGAAGATGCCCAAGATATATCCCAAAGTCATATACTCCAAGGGCAGTTTCCAACGTACAAAATGATTCCTTGCTTAGGCATTATACCGTGTTATAATTCCACAAACACCTGGCAGCTTTTAACTATTATGCCAAAAGGCCTAGAGCATGGGCTAGAGATATTACGATCACTCTATTTGGATCATGACAACTCTATTACACTTCGTGTTTGACACCCTGGCAGCCCATCAATGAGCCCACTATCTAGGCGACCCTGGACTGGTGGCAGCTCAGTCTCATCCTCCTTTGCCCTTGGAGCCTTTCATATCATGCCAAAATTTGCTTATGCTAGGGTTCAAACTTGAGATGATGGTTGGCTTTGATACTAAATTGTCATAATACAAAGGTTTAAGCCTATTGGTATTGTAAGTTTAATTATTTTTAGATTACAATATTTTACTATGTATCTAACTTGATGTCTCAGTGATCTATTCTATGGTGACTTCATTTATAAACATAAAATTCATCTTTAATATCAATTATAATGAATCTAACCAAAGACCTAAGCATAAAAATCAATTTATTTAGACCATGACAATTTTATAATGTTTTATAGCCTAATTTAGAAGGTTTAGTCGAAATAACTAGAAATAGAATTCTCAATTTATTGTCAACTCTCAGCTCCAAAAATTCTGTCTTTTCTCCAGAAGCTTCCTCTGTGCCTTTTAATATAATAAAATAATGGGTTGGACTGTCCTGGGACTGCAAATTCGAAGAATACAGGGGTATATTGGAAAATTCGTTTATTCAAAACAGCCCCTCATTCAAAATAAATAGGGCAGTGCCGGGCAGAGGATTAGGGTCAAAAGTTGAATTACTCGCCCCCCATTTCCCTTGGAGCCCCTTCCATTTATTCCGACCTAACTCTCTCAACACTCTCTCAGCCCTCTCTTCTGCTTTCTCACCTCAACACAGACAAGTAAGCCCCTCTCTTCCCTCCTCACCTTGTATAGCTGCTTTATTCCTTTACCGTTTATGGCCCTTACTGGCTAACCAGTTCTAGATTTTTTATTTTTTTTCCCCCACCCTCTTTTCTGCCCCGGTTCTTAAATGCATTTAACTTTTTTTTTTTTTTTCCCTTTTGTTTTCCCTCGAATTCTTTGTTTCCTTATTTTTGACTTAAATACAGAGTTTCCCGTCTTAGTCCATGCGTATTGTTGTTCTGTGGTTGTTTGAAAATTGAGTTGGGTTTGGCGCGGTTGTCATCAAATTAGGGTTTTCTGGGTCCATCTTCTGGTTTTTTATTGCTAGAGTTTTGTCCTTATTTTTTCCTTTTTAACTGTCTGACTCTCTGCTTGTTTGGTTGACACTTTGGCAGCCTTATTGCGATGGTAGTGTGCCAATGGCCTGACTCCTTTAGGCTTTGCTATCAGTGGGTTTGGTTCATACTTTGACAGCGGCGAGCGCCAGGTAATGTTTGATGCATCATTTTTGGCTCTTGAGATGACTGTGTGGTGCATGTCAGCAATTTTCTTGACGTTTCTCGTTTTTATATGTAATTCATCGCATAGATTTTGACTAAGCTGAAGCGTGTCTACTGGTTTGCTTTGTGCTTTCTTTTAGTGTTCTTTGCAATGATTTTCTGTAGTCCTCCTATTTATTTATTTGGTATCAGTGTATGTGCTTTTTTTTTTTTTGGAGTAGGTTTATGTCTATGTAATGCTTTGCATTTTCGAGTCTTGTTCTGTTGGCACCTCAAGGGATGTGAAACTTATCTGGGGTGCTCTGTTCTAAGTTTAATTTGAAGCCAATTAGTCAAATGATTATTTTGAAAGTAAATGGAGAATAAAGAAAGCTAATCGTCCCTTGGGTGTTCTGTTGGCTCATTTTAATGAAATGATGCAATGTGGCACTGATGCATGTGTATTAGTTAATGGATGGAAGTTTGTAAATGCTGCTAGTGACTCCTTTCCCCTTGCTTCTTTTCTTAGTAAATTAGGCTTTTAACTGGTTTCAGTTTATGTATAACCTGTAGGGCCCATCTGGATGTGAGGGTAGAATATCTTGGGTGATGGGCAGAGATATCTGAGAATTACGATCAAGAACAGGTTTTCAAACATAGCTGTTTCCTTTGAGGAACGTTGCTGAAAGGCTTTGGGTCTACGTCAGTGATGGATTGCAATAAAGAAGAGGCCATCAGGGCCAAGGGGATTGCTGAGAAGATGATGGAGGGCAAGGATTTTGTAGGGGCTCGTAAATTTGTTCTCAAGGCCCAACAACTATATCCTTATGTGGATAATACTTCTCAGATGCTCATGGTTTGTGATGTGCATTGTGCTGCTGGGCAGAGATTATTTGGGAATGAGATGGACTGGTATGCTATCCTTCAACTTGAGCAGACGGCTGATGATGCAATGATCAAGAAGCAATATAGGAAATTTGCCCTCCTACTTCATCCTGATAAAAACAAGTTTTCTGGTGCAGAAGCTGCTTTTAAGCTGATTGGAGAAGCACAAAGGGTGCTTCTAGATCAAAGTAGACGGTCCTTGTTTGACTGTAAACGTAGAGCTTCTTTGAGTAGACCAACAGTACCATCTCGGCCCCCTCAAAAGGCTGGCCGGAACTCAAATGTTCGGGTTCATAATGACTTTCGGGGCAAAGTTTCAGGATTAAATCCACAGCAACAGCAGCAGCAACAGCCTTCTACTGTGGGGAACTCTGGTGTCCGGCCAACTTTCTGGACTGTGTGCCCATTTTGTTCAATGAAGTTCCAATACTATAGGGAAGTTGTCGATAGATCTCTTCGTTGTCACAGTTGCAATAAGCCCTTCATTGCATATGAAATGAATGTGCAAGGTGCTCCACCAGCTGCCAACACTAGTCAGGCACCACCAACTACTAGAACTAGTCATGCACCACCAACTACTAGAACTAGTCATGCACCATCAACCACTAGAACTAGTCATGCACCACCAACTACTCAAATGAGTCAGTCAGCATTTTCCCAGAAGAAAGATGATTCCTGCAAAGTTGAGGTGCAGTGTCAAGGAAATCTTGGTGCTCAGAATTCTAAAACAGAAAAGAAAGATCACTTTGATGTTGATTTGGAGAAGCTGAGTCGTAAGAGAGGGAGGAAGCAGGTATTGGAATGCAGCGAGGGTTCTGACTCTGAGAGCAGCACTGACAATGAGGAAGATATGGTTGCTGGTGATGATGGTAATCTTTTGAGTGGTCAGAACCGACGGAGGTCTATGCGACATAAACAGCAGGTGTCTTACAAGGAAAACTTGAGTGATGATGACGATGTAACAATCCCTCAAAAAAGAGCAAAGGGGAGTGGATCCTCTTGTGCCACTGAAGGAGAGATTGGGGATCCACCTAAAGAGGCATCTAGACCAATTGATCCATCTGATCAAACTACTGATGCAAAAGAGGATTTGGAAGAATTAAAACAGAATGGAAGTGCTTGTTCTGAGGGGAGCTTGCCAAATGGAAACGTGGAAAGCAAGAAGATACACCAAAAGGAAGCAGCAGATGACGATAACAAAAATAGAAGTTCTGAAGCTCTTGAAAATTCTACATCTTATTCCAGCCCCAGATCAACACCAGATCCGGAATTCTTTCAATATCCTGATCCAGATTTCAGCGACTTTGAAAATGATAGGAGAGAAGAGTGTTTTGCAGTAGGCCAGATCTGGGCTGTTTATGATACCTTGGATGCCATGCCTAGATTCTATGCTCGGATCAGGAAAGTTCTCTCTCCTGGGTTTAAGCTGAGGATAACCTGGCTAGAGCCAGACCCAGATGATGAAAATGAAATCAAATGGGTCAATGAGGATTTGCCTGTTTCTTGTGGTAAGTATACAAATGGGAACACGGAAAGTGCTGAAGATCGACTAATGTTCTCTCATTTGATATCTTGGGAGAAGGGCACCCGTAAAGATAGTTACAAGATTTATCCAAGAAAGGGAGAAACCTGGGCCCTCTTCAAGAAGTGGGATATCAAATGGTACTCTGAACCAGCCCAGCATCAAACATATGAATATGAATTTGTTGAAATAGTGTCGGAGTTTGAGCTGGGTGTGGGTTTATGTGTTGCATACCTGGGTAAGGTAAAGGGTTTTGCCAGCCTTTTTTGTCGAATGTCAAAGGAAGAAATGAATACGTTTCAAGTTGCACCTACAGAACTATTTAGGTTTTCTCACAGGGTTCCTTCTTATAAAATGACTGGTGAAGAAAGAGAAGGTGTGCCTATAGGATCTTTTGAACTTGATCCAGCATCTTTGCCCCTTAATATTGAAGAGACTGTGGTGCCCGAAGATCTGGAAGTGGAGGGTGGTTACAGACATGCCAATGCTTCACGTTCGGTACCTTCAGTTGAAGAAAGATCTGCAGGGAAGTCTGATAGAAATGCACCAATGTACAGGGGTGATGTCAAGAATAGCAACTTAGAACCTGGTGTCAGCGGTAATTGTAATGTTACTGAGCATCATAATGTTTCTCCTGCATCCACCTCAGATGCAATTGAAATTCCAGAACCCGAATTTTGTAACTTTGATGCTGAGAAATCCCTGGAAAAGTTTCAGGTTGGCCAGATTTGGGCACTATATAGTGACGAGGATGGCTTGCCTAAGTATTATGGTCGCATAACAAAAATTGATTCTTCTCCTGTTCTCAAATTGCGACTTACATGGCTAGTGAACTGCTCACTTCCAAATAACGCTATTCGATGGCAAGATGAAGATATGCCCATTGGTTGTGGAAGATTTAAGGTTGAAAGGGGTAGAATACAGACATATACTTCCACCGCTTCCTTCTCACATCAGGTTAGAGCTGACACCTCCGGTAAGAAGAATGAATATGCCATCTTTCCCAGGAAAGGTGAGGTCTGGGCAATATATAGGAAGTGGTCTGCGAAAATCAAATGTTCCGACTTGGAGAATTGTGAATATGATGTTGTAGAAGTTGTTGAGCAAGATGATTTGCGGATAGAAGCGTTGGTTTTGGAGCGGGTAGAAGGTTTCAACTCTGTTTTCAAGGGGTCGGAGGTAACTATTACAATTCCCCAGGTTGAGCTTCTGAAGTTCTCCCATCAGATACCTGCTTTCCGGCTAACAAAAGAGAAAAATGGTAGACTGAGAGGCTTCTGGGAACTGGAACCTGCAGCATTTCCAGTTCGAATTTTTTCCTCAACTTGAATTACCACGACACAAGTCTTCCACCATTTTAATTCATGCCATTCCGTACGACACTTGGAATACAGGGATGTTAATGGGATAATTTGTGAGATACTGAATTATCACAGGACACCTGGAATCAGAGCCGACTAAGTTTTAAACTAATGCATCAGCCCTGTTTTTGTAGTTGCTTCACAGAGGTGCCCCGACCAAGTGCCCATTACAGACGTTTGTGGTGCTTAAAGATATTTTTTCCTTCTCGTGCTGCATTCGAAAGAGAAAAAGTGGCTATACTGGTTCTTTGTTGCATTCTTTTTGCCAGATCCTAGCCGTCAAGCTGATACCAGGCAACAATGAAAAATGTGAGTTCATCCTCTTCGAATCGAGCTCAAATTTTAGCTTGACCTTTCGTAGGTGCCTTATTTGGCAGTAGAATCAGTTAAGCTGGCATATCCCACTAACCTCTTTGTTGTTGGGTTTTACCTCATGTATGTATGGGTGGTTGGACGATGTTATTAGTCATGTTCGGTTGTGGAGTTTGACAAATGCATCAGATATGAGGATCTGCAATCTTCTCACTCAATCTCTCTCTCTCTCTCTCTCTCTCTCTGAGAAAAAACGAAAGAAAACAATCTTGCTTGTTTTTGTTTTTATATTTTGGCTTGTTGATTGCGTAACGCACGATGGAAGTGATACGCGAACAGTTTAGGTAGGATAGCCTCCAACAATGTAAAGCAGGTGTTATTTCCATTATGGGGGCATGTACGGGTCCATAAAGAGCTGCTGCCTGCACAATCCCATTAGGAGGACCGGATGTAAACCAGGCTGCCTCGCCAAAAGACTTCAACGATGATCTTGTATCCCGTAGGAATCCAGGTTGGGATTTGCTTAGACTCTCAAGAGGAAGCTCTTTACCCTCATTGGCTTATTGAGAAACCACATTCATCGAATCAGCAGTTTAAAATGGATGCTTAGTTTTGTTGCTAGTGCAATCTCTAGAGCATTCTGAGTGAAGCGAGAACCATACCACACGATTGAGGGAAACTATAAATCCTTGTGCGACGATGATATGAAAAGCATGAGATCAAGGCTGCCAATGGAACATTGTTTCCTCTAATTGGGCTGTGACACAAAAATTGGCCTTCTCTCTAATCTCTGCTCGCTAGTCTGGATGAGAGTAACTAAAAAGATGAATTGATAACCAAAAACATAGAAGAAAAGAGGGGAAACGGGAGCATGGCTCTAGGGTGCGCATGCTTGCAGGAGTCTGCACCAAACGTACAACTCAACGTCCTCTCTCCACAAGCAAGAACAATTCAACGAATGGAAATTTTATTTAGGAGGTTTAAAAAGCTTGGATGAAGCAGAACTTTCAGTGAAAAATAGAAACATCCGTAGCCTAAACGTCGTATTTATTTACGTTGTATTTGTATTGTGAATTACGCTAAACGTTGTCGTGTTCAGCAACTTTCATTTGTGGCTTAAATGGCGTTGTTTTGGACAAGCTATTGAAAGGCTTGGGGAGGGTGATTAGATAATTTAGGCTTTATTTCTCTTTATCCTTAACTTAGGATGTATTGCTTGGTGTCAAGTTATTGATAAATCAAGGATACAAGGTGATGTTTGAGAAAGGATGTTGTCATATAATTGATTGTAGTGTGGAAGAAATAGAAGATGTTAGGTTGATACGTCAAGCCTAACATACAAGGACAATGTGTTGAAAATGATACTAAAAAAAAATCCTTTATGTTGTCAGTGTTAGTTTAATTTTTGTTGGGTTTATTGATGTGGGTTTATATTAATAAATTTAGAATTGATCTAATAAAGTAAAACAAATAATTTCTTAATAATTAAAATATGAACTTACTAGTGTAAGCTAACTTACCAAATAAGACTATGATAAGTTAGACCTATTAGGTATCATATAAAGAATAAGTTAGGTTTTATCCTTTAGCTTTGTACATATAGTACCATAAAAAATAGTATTATAGCAATTTTTTTATTTTTGATAACTTGTCTCTCTTATTTGAAGATTATATTTTGCATTTGAGGATCTTTATAATGGATTAAAAGAATAATATATTTTTCTTAATTTCTCATTTAATCTTGTTTATAGTATGATATTTTAAATCTAACTATAAAATCTTGATTTTTCTTGTATCTCTAGAGAAATATTATCTCTTACATGTAATATTAGAACAATTATATGCCAAATCTAAGATCCAGATCTAATTTTGATAAAATGATATTTATAATTTTTCAATCCAAAATATAGTTTCATTTTTCATATAATTGAAAAATGTACACATATGACACCGTGCTTTCAAAGCTGTTGTTGGTAAAAGAGATAATTTGTTACATGTATCTTTATACCTATATACTACAATTGTAAAGAGATACACGACACCGAAATTAATGAAGACAAGATGGTTAGTAAGATGCTATGAAGTATCAAGCCGCGTGTGGTTGGGCTGCGTTGGCTTACACATATTTGTTCTTTTTGTATTTGTCTCATTGGCATCTAACGCAGAGGAAAATGTGGATTTTTTTAGATCCGTACATTTTGGTGTGTTGAATAGACCAAAATTCAGAGCAGATTTGTACAAATTTGGACCTGCCGCAGTCATGGGCCAACCATGTTGGTGGTCAACAACTGTTGGTGCCAGCGGTGGTAAAATGCCTGGGTCGATAAATTTGGGTGTTGTCGGCATGAGGTAACCTAGATTATTTTGGTTTCCCATCATAGTGGCCCTTGTCGGCCATTTATCGCCATCAACGATGAGACCTTGTGGGTCTATTAGCGCCAATCCATGAGGATTGAACAAGATCATAGATTGAAAATCAAAACGAGCGAATCATTTGTGATTTGTTTGGGTTGAACGCGACTCGTGTGAAAGGATCGCAACATGGTTTGGATCAAACCGACCTAATCCAAGTTAACCCGACCGGATCTTAGTCAACCGATCTAGTCAACAGTTAACCTGATTAGAATTTTAGGGAGGCGCCTAAAGGTGCGTGAGAAGTCTGATTTGGACGCCAATTGGACAACATTTTCATTAGGAAATTCTGATCATTTTGGTATATACTTTTGATTTTTAAATACTGCACAAGTTAGTTTTTGGCAATTTAATGCTTATGGAGCATGTATGAATATTTGTTAAATCATATTTAATGATGTTTTATGCTGTGATATGAATGTGTCATGTGACAATAATTATATATAGTTTGTCGTTATATTTTTAATGCATTTAAATGTGAATATAGAGAATTTACATAATTGTTTTAGCATATTCTGAGTCATGAATTAGCATACTTAATGTTATAATATATTTATATAATTATAGCATTTAGTATACACTCATTATAGTTATTTGATATGTAATTAAAACTCCTAGTCTATTAAGTCCAAATTATGTACTAAGGATTATAAGTTACACAAAGTATATCCTACAATATAAGAAAATTTCATAATCTAATTGAGTTGTTTGGTCTCATGTGATGAAGGGATGTCTTTAGTTCTATTATGTAGTCATAGTCATAGTCATACTCTCAAAATAGATAATTGTATGTTGAAATATGAAGGGATACATACAAAATATGTATGAGTATGGAATAATTGGATTGACCTATAGACCCAAAGGTGGTGGATTATAAATATTATAATATTTTCATGGTTACTACTATGTGGAGATTTTATAATTATATGTCATGTATTATGTTCAAAGGTGTTTATATAAAAATGTGTATAAACTCTCTTATAGTATGTTCATATGGTTTTAAACTCATAACATATTCACATTAATAACCTTGTGTTGGTTTTAATTTAGTCATCTTTTTTGTCAATAAAAACCTAATTATAATTGAGATTTCACGTGAGATCTAACTCTTAAAGTAGAAGGAAGACATAAAGTTTTCAATGAAAATGACATATGTCAGTTTTGCCTTAATTATGGATAAACCAACAAATGACATTGAATAAAGTAGTGAGGATGATAAGTTGGTACATACTACATGTTGAAGAGTAGTTGCATTTATATATTGTCCATGAGGGGGTCAACTTAGAATTATTGCATTACTAAGGAATTTATGTATTTAGTGAGATTAAGGTACTTTGTCACATTAAATACTCTAATAAAAAATTTTGCTACATTTTACTAAAGTTTGATGGTTATAAAGGTATTAATAACCACATTAGGAGGTTGATAGATTATCGAATCAATTTCTAATGCTAGCAAAGATAAATGTTAAAATTCCATACTTGTAAGGTTACTTACAACACCACCAAAGATTTTGAGTCATCTAGCAGAGTGTTAGGAGTTAAAGAGAGCATCCTTTAAGGATGATAGTGATTGTTACTTTTTATATAAAAATAATGGTCATATGAAGAAAGACTATAATAAACATAAGACTTGGTTGTTAAAGCGTAAGCATGAAGACAATAGTTCTTTAACATTTATTTGTCAATCCAATTTCTCTAAAACCCCATCTAATTCTTGGTGGATAGGTACTAGTATAACTAATTATGTTACTTTTATCATTCATGGATTTATAAATAGAAGGAAGCCAAATAAAGATGAACTAACACTTATAAATGAAAATAATGAACAAAGTGGACATAGAATTCATGAAAGATATGTTAATTCTATATTCTAGTTTTTCAAATGCTATTGAAAAATATTTTTTAACATATCATTTTTGAAGGATTTAGTTTTTATTTTTTAGTTTTGGACAAACGTAATAATTTTTTTGAGGTAGAGATCTTTATGGTTGATTTGTCAATTTAATATTACCACATTTTGTCTTGTGGGTTGTATAGATTGTGTTCAGCTCCCAATGATATATCTTTTTTCTCTTTTAATGTAGAGAAATTATTCCTAAAAGACTTCTATTTAAGGAATGGTCTTGTACATTATAACATAAAATGCTTGGTCACATCTCTAAAAAGAGTAGAAACACCGATAAAGTTTAACAATTATTCTACTCTTAAAGGTGATTCAACAACAACCATTCAATTAAATTTCTATACTAAATTGGATTGCTGCCTCACTCCTATCACATCCTCTAATTGCCACATTCAGTCTTAACAGAATTAGAGAGCTCATACATTTTCTCAACTTAAAGATTTTAAGCAAACAAGGTCACCAATTTCCATCTTTTTGCTGATATGCCTCCAAACTCATTCCAAAAGTCATGAGTCCCAAGTCTTTCATTATGAATAGATTCATTAATGCCATCCATCCATAGATAAGATATGAATTCTAGAAAGATAAATATTAAATCAAGTTTATAAAAGATTAAAGATAAGATAATATCTCTAGAAGATAGAAGAAGTGTTATAGAAGGACTTTAGAAGATAGATGAAGAGGTTCAGAAGCTTTTATATAAATAGACTAGTAGCTAGAGTGAAGGATCTAAGAATCAAGAAAATTTAAGTAATTTTACTTATTAGACTTTAAGTAGTTCTCTTGTGAATTAGCTTTTAAAGTGTTCTTTAATATTTTCTAATGTTTTTGAGATTACTATATGTTGAAAATATTGTTTATTGTTATTACCATTAATTGGCCCACGTGCTGTAAAGCTCTTCACTATTCATAGTTACTGTAGATCAAATCATTCTTTAAGAGCAAAATTATGTGCTTTTCAACCTTAGACGTTTTTCTATGTAGTCTTTTCAAATCTATAAAAGCAATTTCATCGTTTATGCTTCAATATGTTTCTTAACATGGTATCATAACCATGTTCGTCTTATAATCCTAAATTTCTTTCACGTTTCTGTAACTACATTCCTACATTCGAATTGCACTTCTTTCTGGCATTTTGTTGAACACCTATTGTGCAGCCATTCATCCACCATTATACTTGAATACGTGGACACCAACCACAACCTCAACCACCACCAGAACAGTTGTCGTTGCACTAGGCACCATTCTCACACGCGTCATTGCTCTCATGGGCATTTGGGTAATCCAAGTTCTACTCCCTTAGTTCAACCCAACGATGCTTTCTACCTTGATCCAAACAAGCAAACTGGTGTCATGATCATCTTAGCTAAGCTGTTAGGAGTCAAGAACTATGCCTTTAGGGCAAGAGATATAAAGCACTCTCTATTTAGGAAGAACAAAATTGGGATTGTTAACCCGAATGTGAAGCAACCAAAGCTTGATTCACCTCTTCACCCCTTTTGGGAACGTTGCAGTGGGGCGGTCCTTTCTTGGATCTTCTCATTTGTGGCCCCAGAAATTTACAAAACCTTTACCTATTTGTTTGATGCAAGGCATGTATGGAACCATCTCCAAGAAAAATTTCTGTGTCAGCAAAAATGAGGTTTGTATTGTCTAATGTGACCTAGCTAATGCCAAACAATATGGCAAATTGGTCAATAACTACATCTATTAATTGGAAGATCTTTGGAATCGTTATGATTCCTATGTTGTTATTCTCTATTCATGACTAATAAAGGATTTTGATTTTTGTTGTTTTCAAGAAGCCGACAAGCTAATTGAGTTCCTAAACGGTCTTGACAACTGTTACTTGGCAACCTATTCTCAGATTCAGAACACTTAGCCCTTTTTGACCTTCCCTAAGGCTATTGGTATGATCTAAGAAGAGGAAAACATCCTTTGTCCAACCAAAATTTGGTGAGTAAACTTGCATTCGCGCTTAAGTCGAGTCTGAATCTTAGGTTAGAGCACCCCACGGGCAGGCCTTTCTCATGGACTCCCTTTGGGCCTTGAACACATTAGGCCCTATACTGTGCATGTGGGCCACTATTCTAAACCAAGAGGCGTGCATAACTTTGGACGGGCTTTTTTGCGCAATTCACATATTGGGCAAGCCCAACGCGTTGATTCACCTAAAGTCCACATGGGGTCTGCTGATATGAAGGTCATGAATGGGACTTCACCCATTGTGGTAAACGGGGCCATACCTATGATGAATGTTTAATGCTCACCAAATGCAAGCATTGTGGAATTCTTGGGCATTCCAAAGCAAAATGCTATTGACTTCATGGCAAGCCTAAGGATAAAGGCAAGCAAAAATCGAGTCCACGCTGCTCTATAAACAACTCCGTTACAGAGGAGATTTCAAGTGACAAGTCCACTTTCTCCAAGGATGACAGGGAGCTGATAATGTCTATTCTTCATAAGAAAAAGCCACGCATTACTAGTTCAGCTCGTGGGGCAGGAGGCAGCACTACTCATGTTGCAAGTACATCTGCCAAACACCATAATTATTTACGTTGGCTTGTAGACTTAGGTCATATCATGGGCAATTTCACATGTCTAATATTTCCACAGTCATGTAGTCATGAATATCGAACTATTAAACTCCCCAGTGGAAAATGCATTACCATTACCCATATAGGTTTAGTTGTTATTTAAGATAAATATTATTTGTATGATGTGCTTTATGCCCTTCATTCATTACTAATCTCTTGTCCATTACAAAATATACTAGAGATAGCCATTGTGTCATTACATTGCTTTCCCATTTCTACTTATTTCAAGACTTACGGACTAGGACAGTGACAGGGTATGATAGAGTGAAGCATGACCTATATTATCTTTTGGATACTTTTAATAATGCATGTAATTCATAATTAACCAACTCTGTAGTAGATCATTTTGTATCTAGGAAGTTTAGCCATGTTAGTCAAACTTCTTCCACATCTACTACACAGTTGAATGGTGGTACTTCTACACTAATTGGGGAGGAAACATGGACAATTTCAAAAGCATTACTGGGTTTGTTCTCTCATTTGGATCTGGGATAGTCTTCTGTAAGATGAGAGAGGAAGAGGAAACAATGCTTTCCTCAATGCAGGCAGAATTTACTGCTGCAGCAGCTGTATCGGATAATTTGCTGAGGTTGATCCGACTGAGTCATGAAACTAGAGCAGTGAAAAAGAAAGTTAATTTCATCTATAGCAATAATAGGACGGTTGCACTTACATCCAAAGATGGAGACCAACACCGAAGACCTAAGTTTTCAGCTCTAAAGAATTTACACATCGGGGAAAGCTTGAAAAACAATGAAGTTGAGATCAAATGGTGCTTTGCTGTGGAACAAGTTGCAGACATTCCGGTTAAAGCTTTACCAAAGGATAAATTAGAGTTAATTAGGAAGAAAGTACGAGTTACTTTTAGCCTAGTTTTAAAATTAAAGTGGTTAAGAGAACTATGGCATATGATGAGGCCATGTTGCCAAGAAATGGATTCGCTGAGATTAGGTGTATCCTTCGTGATATTAGCTGTTTCTCAGAGAAAGTGCTGGAAACTGCACTAAGGCTTCGTAGGTCTTTTTTTTTTTTTTTTTGGGTCTGTTGCAGAGCCGCCCTTCACTGTAGGAGGTGCAGATCATGATGGACTGCTTGGAGAAAGGAGACGTTGCTGCAAAGATACTTTTTTTTTTTTATTTATTTTATTTCTTATGAAAGCTAAGTTGGGTTTATTTTGTGCTTTAAGTTGGACTGTTGTGTTGTATGGTGTTCTTTGTGCTGTTTTATGTTAGGCTTGTATTCTAAGACCCTTCATTGGTCACAATAGCACTCAATCTTCATGTTTGTATAATCACATTGTTTTACGTTTTTCATGTGAAACGGTCGATCAGGTAGCCTTTCTTGTTTTTCTTGACTCCGTTTCCTAAGATTTTCCATCATTCTTCACAAAGCACACAAATGAGCGATGAAGGACCAGAGATTTTCCAACTTAGAGGGCTGAACCGAGCTAATTCTGAGTCAAAATTCTCCATTGGTTGAGCTGCCATTCTAGTCGCCTTATCCCTGCCCTAGCCTACATTGGACGCAATTGACTTCCAACACCAAATCCCCAGACTAATCTCTTCCCTAACGACAAAGTTATCTTAGCATCCGCTCATCACAAGCCCACCAAAGCAAGACTCGAGGTTCAAGCCCCATGTTTGTCTGCTAAAATTCTGCTCCCGTCAACTTTTTTCGACTTTTGTTGAGATTTCCCAGAGATTTAATCCGATTGAACGGTAAAAATAGGTTGGGTCTTTAGGAATGAGTGAGCTCCAAGGTTTGAATAAAAGAACAAGGACAACTTACAACCCATTTGCACGTGCACTCAATCTAGCTTCCGCCTACGTCCATGCAAAACATGAGACCAAGTGAAGTTGGTGGCCAAGGGAAGTTGGTGGCTAACCTCGGCAAATTTCAGAAAGTTAGTTCCCAGACTCTCTCCTCCACCTTCGTGAATGCCGCTGTCATGCACCAAGAGGCAACAAAAACCACCAAATATGCCCCTCATGGCGCCATGCGGCTTCATCTAATTTCTTTTTCTAAGGCGGCTTTAAGACTTCCTTTGGAGGGTAGGTGGTTGCCACCGTTTCGTTTGACTATTCTCTTCTTTCTAGAATAGGAGGTGACTTTGCTTGAAAACGTGCTATTAATCTTTTTGAAAATTAATTTGAAATATGAATGTGAACAAAACAAAAAGAGAAAAAATTGAGAATACTATATTGAAAATATATAAATTATATGATATTTAATCGTACAAAAAAGAAAATTGTTACTTAATAAAGATATGAGTAGTGTATAAAGAGTGAACTTAATCATGATATATGAGTCTAAGTAATATCAAACAGGTTACACTTAACTTATATTGAAAGAATATGATAATCTCACCCACTTAATATTTACCCAACATTAATAAGATATGACAATACCATTTACCTAACATCTACATAATAATGCCACCTATATGTTTTGAGAATGCTAGATTAATAAGAAATATTATATTCCTAAAGATTCTCAAATCTAGTATCACATAGTCAGTTGCTCTTTCCTGGTTTTAAGTACAAAGTGCCTGCAAGGTCAAATTACCTTGATCGTTGTGTAATTTACTAATGCTATGTTATCTGGGTCCCAGTTTGGAATACCACCGCCCCTCACAATTGATAGGACAGTTTTCTGTCCATGTTTTCTTAAACTGGGAGATTCGGGAACTTGCTCCGTAGCCATGTTCTTTCCATGTTCTATCGACTGCTTATAAAATGCAGTGTCCATAGCAAGACGTTAGAAAATCTATGAATTCTTTTAATAAAAATTGGTAAATAAGTGAATAAAAAAAATCATAATTAATTTTAAACCAAAAAAGAAGAGATACTATTGTCCTATTTAATAAAAAAGAAACATAAAAAAAAAAACTCATTCGGATACTCAAATCAAATCCTTCCTATGAAAAACCAAGGAAACCATACCGAGGAAATAAATATTAGCCTCGTGTTTAGAATTAAAATAAAAGAACCTCCCTAATCAGAGTCATTAACCTTGAGGGATGCCTAAACTACTATTCCTGAGCCTGGATGGCTGACCCTTGACCTTACCAGACGACCCTTTTAGGATATCCATAAACACCCGGTCGCATCCTTGGGGTCTAGAGAAGGTCTTCATCCTCCAACTTTCTTGTAAACATCAGGAACTTTGACACTGGAATGCGAATTCAAGCAGGAAAGAGTCCCAGCACCCTCTGTACTTGGCGCCTTTGTCGCTCTCACTTTGCTGCTCTGTCCCCGAGATCTTTTTTTTTTTTTTTTTTTTTTCCCCCGTTTTTAACATTTCGTATTAGTATACTCAATGTCAGCTTCCTTATTCCGAGGTATTTTGAAAGATGCCTCTTTTCAATCGCATATTATAATTCTCACTCTGATCAGACATAAACAGGCTTATCATAGTCGGTGTTCCCCTGCCTGTCATAATTTTAATCCAAGGAGGATTTTGTTAAGGAAAATTTTGGTGTTGCATGTTGTACAGCACATACTCTGACAAGACACAACGTATAACAGTGGCAATTTATCTCAGAGTTGAAAGAATTTCCTAAAATAACGAGGCACGGAAGACAAACACTTGGTTTGATCTCAAAGTTAGTGAAACGAATGATAAAGTTGTACTGCTTGGTTGATGTGGGAAAGCCCAAGAATGTGGGATCTTGCTGGACTCCACTGGTCGGAGGAGGCTAGGGGCGGCGGCTAAAAAGCGTAGAGAGGAAGAATTAAAAGCCTAAACACACAACTGGAAGATTCAGAATGCTCCTAGCAAGGGTAGTTGTTCATAAGGCGCTCATGTATTTTGGGAAAGACTCGTGTTTACCTACCTAACAGGTTATCATGTACAGCAAAGTATATTTAAAAGGGACTCGTTTGTCAAAAGTCATGTCGTTTGTGAGAAAAGGGATCGCTAATCTGAAGAGAAGGTTTGTTGAGACTAAGGCGAACAGAGATTGGTAGCTTCTTCTCGGCCCTTGCGCGTGAGTTTTGGTCGTTGGGATTCTGTAGAACGGGACTGGTGGTTGGAGTATAGCGGAGCTCACAGTTAAAAACACCGTGCCGTTCGACAGTGGAAGCACAAGGACTAAAAATGGCGGGGGAAGAGTGCCAGCCGTTGCTAACTGCGTTTGAATCACACGTTCCACTTTCGGAACTTAAATCAGAAGCTGTTGAAGAGTTCTTAGAACACAGGCCAGTGGCAGTCCGATGGTGGCTTCGGTTAGTGGGGTGGGAGTCAAGGCTCCTATGGCTTCTATCTGGGTCCTCTATCGTCGTTTCCTTGGGCAATTATCTGCTTTCTTTTGCGACCTTGACATTCGTTGGGCATTTGGGTTCCGTGGAGCTTGCAGGGGCATCAATAGCCAGCGTGGGAATTCAAGGCCTTGCTTATGGGATCATGGTAGGGTTTCTTCGCCAATATTTCTACACCACTCTTACCCTAGGATTAGTTTCTGTCAGGGCATGTTTCTGTCTATTTCACCTAAAAAAGTCCAAAAAAAAAAAAAAAAAGCCCTTACAAAATGTTTACGAAGAAGCTCAAAGGGCAAATTTCTCTCTCCCCCGAATCTGTTGGGGCCTTCCCAGAGACCTGCAACTCCTTTTCTTTGTCCCTGAGTGTATGCCTTAAATGACATGACAATGTCTTGCATAATTGATGTTTTAAAGTCTGCTTTTGTAACCATTCTTTGTTGGAAAAACAGTTGGGCATGGCAAGTGCAGTGCAAACGGTGTGTGGGCAAGCATACGGGGCGAAAAGATTTGCGGCAATGGGTGTCATATGCCAAAGAGCGATCGTCTTGCACACCGGAGCAGCAATTCTTCTGACGATCCTTTATTGGTACTCGGGCCCATTCCTCAAAGCCATTGGGCAATCAGAGGACATAGCTGAGTACGGCCAAATTTTTGCACGGGGTTTGATCCCTCAGCTCTATGCCTTTGCTGTAAGCTGCCCTATGCAGAGGTTCCTCCAAGCACAGAACATTGTGAATCCTTTGGCATACATGTCCGTGGGGGTACTCCTGTTGCACATTCTTCTCACATGGCTAGTGGTTTATGTGCTGGACTATGGACTTCTTGGGGCTGCTCTAACCCTAAGCCTATCTTGGTGGATTCTTTCTATTTTAAACGCAATATACATTCTTGCAAGCCCTTCTTGCAGAGAAACTTGGACTGGCTTCTCCGTGAAAGCCTTTACTGGAATTTGGCCTTATTTCAAGCTAACAATTGCTTCTGCAGTCATGCTGTGGTATGTCAAAAGTTTCGGCATCTCTCTCTTTCTCTCTCTATCTCCCTCTATCTCCCTGTCGTTCGTTCGGCTTGCGTATGGTTTTGTCTTTCTATGTCGCTATTGATTTGAGCTTCGTCATATGTTAATCCAGTTTGGAGATATGGTACAGCCAAGGACTAGTGCTTATATCAGGGCTCCTCCCCAACCCAACAATCTCACTGGACTCCATTTCGATCTGGTTTGTGCAAAAATCAAGTCTTTACCCTAATTTCTTCATCAGGATTATCATCTAACTTGTCAAAGCTCTGTAAATTTCAGCATGAACTATCTGAATTGGGACATAACTACCATACTGGGTCTAGCTGCAGGAATCAGGTATGTGACCAATAATATTGCGGAGACTGGACTAGAAGTTCCCTTTGATTTGTTCAGAAATTTCTTTAAAAGCCTATTTTCTGACAAGTTCTAAGGGAGTTGCAGTGTTCGAGTCAGTAATGAGCTTGGGGCAGGCAATCCCAGGGTTGCAAAATTTTCAGTATTCGTGGTGACGGGGACCAGCCTTCTGATCAGTATAGTTTTCAGTGCAATAGTCATGATCTTTCGGGTTGGAGTAGGTGAACTCTTCAGTAGCGACAGTGAGGTTCTTGAAGCAGTGTCTGAATTGGTACCCCTGCTTGCTATCTCTATCCTCTTAAACGGGGTTCAGCCTATCTTATCTGGTAACACTGAAAACATAGTAGCCTAGAACAGAACACGAATGAACCAGTTGCACCTCGCATCTAATCCTCACCTTCTGTGTTTGGACTTTCAGGTGTTGCAATTGGAAGCGGCTGGCAAGCTGTAGTGGCTTATGTGAACCTGACGTGTTACTATGTCATCGGCCTCCCCATTGGATGTGTTCTTGGCTTCAAAACAAGTCTAGGAGTAGTGGTAAGCAGAGTGTCTACACTGCAGTCTCCGGAGTAACTATTTTGCTTGATTTCTGATGAATCGGAATGTTTTTTCTGGCACTCTTAGGGGATATGGTGGGGGATGATCATTGGAGTTTCTTGCCAGACACTGACTCTTATAATTATTACAGCCAGAACAAATTGGCAAGCCGAGGTATACACCTTTCTGCACTAAATCATCTTACCACAGCATCTCCACAATGCATCCGCTAACAATGATGCTTTTTCTGTAGGTTGAAAAGGCCATTGATCGCGTGCAGAAATCTGAAAATGAAGAGACCTTGAATCTGCTGACAAGCACCTGAGGGACATTTTTGAATTGGCGTAATAGTGTATTTTGTATGCCAGAGCATTTCCAAGTTGTTCTTAGAAGCTCTAACCAGCGAAGCCACCCTTTAGTTGTTATTCGTGACAGCCAAGGGTAGAGCTCTTTAGCGGAATGAATTTTCAACAATAAATGACATCTTTCCGGTTGATATCTTGTCCAGATTTCCTACAATTGAGATTGTAGGAAGGTCATTCGATAAATGAACTACACTGTATTGATAACTTTGGGTAGTGTTCGGTATGGACAAATGTATCAGATGATTGATGCTTCTCAAAGTATTTAGCAATTAATGTGTCGATAAAGAAAGTCTTACTTGAAGAAGAAGAAAAAAAACAAAGAAACCTGTCAGAATTTAGAAAGAATATTAAAAAGTAATGCATTAATCAAACTTGGATGCTACCAAGGGAACAAGGAATTTTTAACGGAGTTAAATATTTGTAAAGCCGTACAAGGAAATTGGAGTTCCGTCAAATCCTATAACCCTCGTCATATAATTTAAGAAGAAACTCGCGGACAAGTTGAGGTTTTCAATGGTTCTGGCTTCTTATAAATTAAAATCAATAAAAAAAATTTGAGAAGAAACAACGATTGATGTCGGAAAGGAACAGTGAGTTTGGCACTACTCGAAAGTGGTCGTTTTTAATAATAGTTGTCTGAGTTGTCTGAAAAGCAGTGAACTTTGATAAATGCAATGCCTATGTGGGTCTGTACACTTTTGTACGGTTTGTGAGTTCGAGAAAAAGTGGGGACCAATTTCTATTTGGCTTGTGTAGCTGGGAAATAAAATCAACTAGCAGTGAGAGCAAATTAAAAATGTATTAAAATGCGCGTTGATGGGGGGCATTCCGAGAATTGAACTCGGGACCTCTCGCACCCTAAGCGAGAATCATACCACTAGACCAAATGCCCTTGTTAGTATTTGCATAATAATATATGTTGATATATATATATATATTATTTTTAATTTTTATCGCGGGTAGTGGTGCCAATTTCCCTCCAAAATCTCCCCCTTACACATCCTGTTGTCCCTCGGCTTTCCAAACCCTACTCTTCTCTTTTTCTCTGTTTCGGTCTTTCTTTCTATCTCTATCAAGTGAGTTTCTCTGTTCAATGCTCGATTCTTTTTTTATTTTTATTTTATTTTAAACCTCTCTTCTTCGTGGAACAAAAAAGTTCGTTGCTTTTTTCGGGATCAACATTGGTTTTGTTTCTGTTTGCAGGTGAATTGAATGATTGTCGATGGTTTCGCGTGTGGAGCATGATGCTGAAATTAAATCAATCAAGAAGGAAACAAACGTCAATATTGCTAATTGCCAGGCCCAGCTTCTCGATAGCCGGTTTCGACCTCCTTTATTTTATGGTGCGAATTTTTTATCCCTGATTCTTATCTTTATTATTTTTTATGTGGGTTTTATGTTAATTTTTTATGAACAACCATTTTGAAGAGGTGAAAAAAGAACGTTGATATTTTGATATGGTTTATAGCAACCGTTCTGTTGATATTTTCTGTTTCCTTTTTACTAGGAAAAGCTTGCTATTTTATGGTTTATCAGAAACGATAAAATTATTTACCCAAATTACCACACGGATTTTTTTCACAAACCTTTTATGTGGTTTCGAGGCTCATAAAATTCCAACACATAAGCTTGTTATATCACATGAAATGATTAGTTTTGAGGTGTATCATTCGGTGCGATGTCTTATTTATTTATTTTTTCCTGCTCCTTTATGTGACGTCCAGTGCTTATAAATGGGGGATATTTGATTGCTGGTAATCAAGCAGAACAAAATTGATTATGAGATTCCCTTTTCTTGATATAAAAAATTAGGTGAAAATTCTAAAGCTGGAGATGCTGATGACTTAAAATGTCAGCAAGGCGCTGAACCCTTTGATGACACAATTCCACCTAAAGATGCGTTTGAAACCCAGGTAGTGAATCTTCCTGGGGAAACCCAACTATTGGATATTGGAGTTGAAACCCAAGTACCAGAATTTTATGGTGAAACCCAAGTACTGGATATTGTTGGTGAAACCCAAGTACTGGATATTGGTGGTGAAACCCAAGCACTGGATATTGGTGGTGAAACCCAACTATTCGATGTTGGAGGTGAAACTCAACTATTGGATATTGGAGGTGAAACTCAACTATGGGATGATCTAGACTGCTTTGACAATATGGGCACCCAAATTGTAAATGAGTTTGATAATGAAGTTTCCTGTGATACTAAAGGCGAGGGAACAGATGGAACTGAAGTTTTGGTTGACAATGATGAGCAATTCCGTGATAAATCAGCAAGTGGTAGTGGTCAGTCAGTGAACAAGGAGAAGATTCAATGTACTTCTCTTCATGATCATGGTAATAAGGAATTAATGGAGCAGCGTGATCTTTCACCTGTTAAAGAGCATATTCCAGGTGAGTCTTTTCTAGAATATTCAACAGCAGCAAAAGTTTAGTTTTTGAATGGATTTTTGGAATACCTCATACCTCTTCTGAATATGTATTCTGAAGCTCCATCTTGGCACGA
Source organism: Casuarina equisetifolia (assembly GCA_028551475.1). Taxonomy (NCBI): domain Eukaryota; kingdom Viridiplantae; phylum Streptophyta; class Magnoliopsida; order Fagales; family Casuarinaceae; genus Casuarina; species Casuarina equisetifolia. Next base: position 17,716,401 of record CM052362.1, read on the forward strand.
CTGTATTATCCGTTGTCTGGTGGTGGTTAATTCTTTAAGATTCAAATATGCATTGGCTGTGAGAGAGAGGAAAAAGAAAATTAATTTCTAACATGCAAATTTTTGGACCAGTACTTTTTTTTCTCTAAGATTGTTGTCAAATCTGTAGTTTTTTGTATTCATATTTTTCATCATTTTTATTAATGTGTAAATGATTGAGTCAAGTTGGCAAGTGCCTAACTCAATGGTTGAGTAGGCGTTGCTTAGGACCTCTTGGTCTCAAATTTGACACCCCAAGAGTGTGTTAGTGGGTGCATGAGAAAAAAAAAAGTGTAAATGATTGAGTCAAAATATAATTTTCTTCAGTGTCTTCTATGTTTTAAATGTGATGGAACTATTACTTGACTGGGCGAATAATATTTGGCTTTCCTCCTTGTACTGCAGAAGTCCATTTGTCAACAGCTACAAGTGCGGTCCTTGGAACACTAGAACCAAAGCCTGGTATGTGTTTCTTCTATGTTTGTGATGCTTAGTTTGAACACAGGATTGATTCTTTTTTTTTTTTCTTTTTTCTTTTTGGGGGGTAAGAATACTGGAAAAAACACTTTTTTCTAGTTTGAACATATGTCTGATAAATTTGATTATTTCGGGTGATGTCATCACATCAAAATGGATAAAATACACTGCCAGTTTTTGGTGAAATTGTTAACTTTCTGATAAATTAAGTTTTCTTCTTCCAAAACACCTTTCCATTCTCAAACTCACTTCCAAACTTTTACTAGTTGCTACTCACCCCTGCAAATTTCAGTTTCAACTTGATCCATCCCTCTAATCAAGGGTTAATTCATACATAAAGTGTATTAAATGAATAGCACTGACAGGAAATTTGAGATCTTCAACAATCTATTCGGTTAATGGCATAGTTGGTTCCTTTTTTTTCTCCTGTAGTATCTTTTTTTCACTGTTTGTGCTGAATATGTGCTTGTAATTGCTTCAAGGTTCCAAGATTTTCCAGGTTTAAATTCTGTAGATATGTTGAAAACTGCGAATCTAGGATGCTTTTGTGAAGAAGATTTTTCCTCACAATTCAGTTGGAAAAGTACTAAACTTGATTGGAAGCATGAAGATCTTACATGTGTAATGATACTATGTGTCTTTCTTTTTTTCCTTGAAGTTATCAAGCTATATGTTTAAGCAAAAAGCAACTAAATAGTAAATCACCAATTGTTGCTTATGACATTTAATGTTCTATCAGTTTCCAAATTAATACACTTTTGCCTATTCTTTAGTATTTGTATACTTTCAGGGATTTTTAGCTTTTTGAAATTTCATGTACTTTGTATTACCTCAGTAACAGCTAGTTTACATCCTGAGCAAATCATCTGATCTGTGCTCCCATGTCATTTCAACTGGTTCTATCCTTAACAACGGCACAAATTTTATTGTTCTGCACCTTCTTAACATTTCCAACAAAAAGAGATTGATTTGTCAAGGCCAAAACCTGCCCTCTTTTATCGTCTTATGCTAGAATGGTTGATGGTGTTTTCTCATGCCACTAGGGAAGTTTGGAATTCACAGTACTTAATCTAGTCAATGAACAACTGTTTGGAATTGACCCATCAAGTTGGGTTGTATTTCTCATCTGTTTGCCTGTTCTGCACAGGACCCCAGCAGTTTAGGTTTACTTCAGTTCGAACAGCATCAATGCGGATGTCTTTTCTGGCAGCTCGCACAGCCTCAAAAGTACTTGCTGCCCAAAGTAATGGTGTGTCTGTCCTAGAGGATTCTACAAAGGTTGGGGAAGTAGATCAGGGACATGATGTTGGGGAGTCTAATGGAAAAATGAAGGGATCAAAGGATGAAAACATGTGCAGGGTTGGCAGTAGAACAGCTAGAAAACTTTTCACTGAGGATTTACATGATGACTGTGGAGGACTTCCTCTGACCAGCAACGTTGTTGAGGGAGAAGAGTTGCCTCAGTTGCCTGCATGTGATGGTGCGTTGGCAGGGTTAAGCTATGTTGACTCTCAAGAACCTGAAGACCTTTCTCAGGCCAATGCGTTGGATTTTGTAGATAAGTTCCTCAATGATAATATTGTGGAGTTTGAAGAACAATTTGACCATGGAAAGAAGTGTAGGGGAAAATCAAATTCTGTGCCAAGTGCCAATGGTCTGCTAAGTTTTGCCAAGAAAGCTAATGATATAACCCTGCTTGGAGAAGCTTCAATCTATGAATGGGATGATAACCGTGAGGATGAAGGAGGTGGAGAAATTTTCCGCAGAAGGAAAGAAGAGTTCTTTGCCAGTGAAAATAGACTAGACAAGTTTAGAGACCATGGAGAATATACAAATAACAAAAGAAAGAAGCTAGCTTATTCTGACTCCAAAGTAGTGTGTCCTGAACCAAAAATGAATGAAAAGGCAGTGGATGAAATGGAATTAAAAAGAAGTCTTGTCAACGAGTTGGATGAACAGTCTAATGAAAATCCTGCTGGAGGACATTTGGTAACTAATGTTACTGTGGAAGATGTGCCCGAAATGTTAAATGTAGGTTTTGACACACAATTGGCTGCTGAAGCTCTGGAGACCTTATTCCATGGTGAGGATGTCGTGAACCTTGATGCTAATGATGCCAGTGAAGGAATAGAGGACAACTCAAAGTGTTGTCGCAGGGGTTCTCTTGGAGGAAAAACGGATAGTGTAATTCACTCTAATCAACCCTCCTGTCGTAAGAGGATAGGCTCTTCTGGAGTGTTGGCTGCTTCCAGACAGTACAAGAAAGCTAAGAGCATGGGTACCAGATTAAGTAAAGAGTCCTCAATTTCGTCACAGAAATATTCTGATAAGATTGGGAAGCAGGGTCGAAGTCAGCTAGTCAGAAAAAGATCAAAGAGCGCTAGTGAGTCCCACAAAGGTGATGGCAGTGCTAACAAAGCTGAAGATGGCGCAATTCAGAAGCGACATCTACGAGTTGATTCTGGTATGCATGCACCCATTGCTTATCGGACTAGACAGTCATTGGCTGTGGCTCATTTGAGGAAGGCTGAAAATGCATCCTGTGATTATAGCCAAGTTGACGGATGTGCCTTAAAAGAGAAGGGCTGTAGTGGTACAGTCATCCCAGCTTTTGAAGTATTGAAGGAAAAATCTTCTATATCGGCCTGTATTCAGTCCACTCCAAGCTTGGTAATGGATGATAATAGTTGTAAAGTTGGTGCATCAAGCTGTCGTCAAAGGAGAAGGTCTCAACAAAATTTGTCAGGTCAAGAAAATAAATCTGATAACTCAGATGATGCACTTGAATCGGCTGTTCTCCCAGAATACATCGGACAATCTGTCACCAAGCAAAAGAGGTTGCGACATGATGGTAAAAGTACTTTGATTTGTTCAAAGTTGAAGAGGAAAACAGGATCAGGGGATGCTCCTACTGATGGTAGGTCTGGTGATATAAATGGAAAATTGGCATCTAATGATCTAGTTGGTTTAAAGACAGGCAAGCACATGGACGGAAGTATTAATTTAAGCTGCCTGTCATCTACTAGAAAGGTGAATGCCAGCATGGATGAATCGCCTAGAGAGAAATGTGAACCAGCTAATTCAAGATCTGCTACTCCTACCCCAGTCAAATGCAAGACAGCTGAGAATGCTGTGTCACCTGTTTGCATGGGTGATGAATACTTCAAACAGTCGTGCAAGAGGAATCTGTCAAGACCGAGCCTTCTGAAAGAAATCCGCAGCTTAAGTGCTGCACAGCCTGAACCTTCTCCATCAAAAGATTCGAGGAAGAGGAGAGATATGACTAGTGTTCGAGTCTTGTACAGTCAGCACTTGGATGAGGACATAATTAGACAGCAGAAGAAGGTAGTCTGTCTCTCTTTTTTAGCAAGATACAATTGGGGTATACACTTTTTCTCATCTTTTGTTCCTGTCTGTCAGATTTTAACTCGGCTAGGAATTTCCACAGCATCATCAATTATGGATGCCACACATTTCATAGCAGATGAATTTGTGCGAACTAGGAATATGTTACAGGCTATTGCATCGGGAAAACCAGTGGTTACACATTTATGGCTGGAAAGCTGTGGCCAAGCTAGCAGTTTCATTGATGAAAAGAATTACATTCTGAGGGACACCAAGAAGGAAAAGGAGTTCGGCTTTAGCATGCCAGTTTCATTGGCACGTGCATCCCAGTGTCCACTTTTGAAGGTAAGTTCTCTTTGTGCTGGTTTAAATCAGTTCCATTTGCTACTTGTGTATTTTTATCCATATGCAAATGGTAACATCTTTGCAGGGTCGAAGAGTTTTGATAACCCCAAACACAAAGCCTGGGAAAGAAACAATTTCAAGTTTGATTAAAGCTGTTCAGGGCCAGGTAAAAATTTCTGCATGTTTTGTTGTAATTCATATTTTCACATCTCAGTCAAGTAGTGCTTTTACTTTGAGCTTAGTCTGATCACTTAAAGGATCTTGGCCGGAAAGATTCTACTAGTTACTTTTAGATGATTTTTGAGGTTTTCAAGGGTTTCATCTTTAAGTGTGTATTTATTTCTTTTTGTTTTCCTTATTTTGTAATGTTTTAGGTCTCTCACCTGACATGTATGGATAGTAATATTGCATTATCGTTTAGTTTTCTCCTGTTTTAATTTGAATGGATGGTTGCCACTGCTTTGATTAACTTTACGGGCCCTCAGATCGTGAAGATATTTTTCTATTTTTCAAATTGATGTTGTGATACTGATTTCATCTTAAAATTCTTCCCAGGCCTTGGAGAGAGTTGGCAGGTCTGCTCTGAAAGAAGTTAATATTCCAGATGATTTATTGATTCTATCTTGTGAAGAAGATTATGCTATCTGTGTGCCTTTCCTTGAAAAAGGTTACCAACGATCCTGTTTCCATTGTCTTTGAAAAATCCATTAAATGCATAAACTTCATCAAGTTTTGAGCGATATTGCTTTATGTTTGCAGGGGCTACAGTTTACAGTTCAGAGCTGCTATTGAATGGAATAGTTACTCAGAGGTTGGAGTATGAAAGGTTGGTTTGATTGTAATCATTTCACATGTGTGACCAATAAAGTGAGTCATTTCTGCACAAGTAAATGCCTTCAGGGAAGATAGAGAATGATTTAATCATCAAAGATATCTATTTCTAAATTGCATGCTGGGTTTATGGAGGAAGCTAAGTTCAGCATCTACTCTTACTGCTTGTAATTTGTGAATGGTGAAAATGATGTTTTTGTATTGATTTGGTATCAAAATATGCCGTTCATATGAATGCTAAGATTTTCTTGTTTTCCTGTGTTCAGCTAATTGATGATTGAAAATTGGATGCAAATGTATGAGTACCACTGTGTGGAGGAACGATTGATTGTTTTCCTGACAGTCTTATTTGCTTATGACAGGCATCGTCTCTTTGCTGATGATGTGAAAAGAACCCGTACCACGATATGGCTGAGAAAAGACAGCAAACAGTTCCTTCCTGTGAGTAAACGTAAATAAGCTTCATTTCATTCATTTCTTCTAATCTTTCTCCCACCCCCCACCCCCCTTTCTCTTGGGCGTTTTTGATGGGTGCTCCTGGTGATCTGTACATAATTTTGGGAATGCCCCCTCACTCTAGACCTCGTATGTAAATTCATAATGTTATAGCGAAGTTGATGTTTGAGTTTGTTTTGCATTTCAATCGATTCTTTTAGCATGTGTTATATGCAAGCTGAAATTTCAATGGAATAAAAGTCCCAAAAACTGGTGAAAGTAAGGGTTTTTGTTGATGAAATTCTACACATTTCAGTCCTTTTAATATCGTCAATTGCACGAAGTTTAACTCTTTTCTTATGCTAACTCTCGCACTGATACGTGAATTCCCTTACACTGAAGAAGTAACCATGTAGAACTTATATAAGAAGCTTCTCTTGGTGAAAATGTGCAATGAAAGTGGAGGATGAATACAAGCTAAAATGTTTTTCTCAGTATTCGAGGATATTTTTGTTATTTAAAAGTACCAAGATGGCATTATTATTTTTATATTTTCGAATTACAAGCATATGCAAAAGACAACAATGAATGAGACTACAGAATCCTATTTGTTGTGCTCAACTGACGGTATCGGGTATTTTCCTACTTGTGTGTGCTACTTAAAAGCAGTGTGGGACGAGTGAAGAGTGCTAGAGCTGTAAGTGTACATTGGATAACTGAAGGCAAGCAAGCAAGATAGCTTTTATTCCGATCAGTCCCAACATAATACTGTTTTTCCACAACGTTTCCGCTCTGATTGGAATCTTACACACATCGCAGCCTTGACAAAACCAACACGCAGAACATAAAGCACATTCAATTTTCCTGCACTAAAGGATTCTACGTCTCAATGGTAAAAATTGCAGGACGACGGGTGGTGAAACTGAGACTTTTCAAAGTAATCCACCGACCATAAGAGGAATTCTCTCAAGTTTGACGTGTGACCCTTTCCTTTGGGAACACGTCAAAATACTTGTATAATAATATCATATGCCTATTTTAGAGCATCTGTTAAGAGTACTCTTCAGTAATAGTAATTTACAATAAGCTGGCAAGGAACGAGTAGAAAACGCTGCGGCCCCCGCAATTCAGGTTGAGTCTAATCATACTGGGGGGTTCTGAGCAACCTGCATTCGCCAAGTGAAGTATTGAATATACATGGAGTTGAGGCTCATGGCTATGCCGAAGCCCAAAACAGACGCAACCAACACTGCGTAAATGGCCTTCAGGTGAAGCTACATCAAAATAAAGAGGTTAGGTCAATAAAAGATGGACCAATAAGTCAACTATCTAGAAAACATCTGAACTTTAGCAAAGAGCAACATCTGGATGTATCTTAGAAAGCCATGTGAGAATGAAATATGAGGGTGAGATCATAGGGCTAGTTGTAGTCAAGTAAGTTTGGAAGTGATGGTGTTCATCCACGGATGAACAGAATTTTGGTCTTCATGTCGCATCACAATTCAACAGAAGTTAGTTCTGGGATGATACAAATCAATCACCAGCCCCTCCCCTTTTCTTTTTCCAAATTTTAGAAGCAAAAATTGAAAGCAGAATTCTAAAGAGAATATGATATCTTGTTAAAGACTTCTGTAGGGCTAAAGTCGTTTAATTTCCAAAAATAGGAAAAGAATAAAAGTGAAAAATACCAACTAAATACTATCATTTGTGCAGTGTTATTTACGAGGTAACAAGTATTATTCTTCTCATCTAAGAATCCAAAACAATTACGGTATATTGATTGCAGATATTGTATTAAACTAGATATTATGCACGAAATCTGAAATAGACAGCAGAACTTACAAATGTGTAGAAAAGGTGGACAATGATGGCCACAAGTGCAAACTCAAGAGCTGCATATGTCCATATGTACTCCTTAATTGCTGCAAGTTAAAATAACCATACTAAGAAAACTATAACTCGAACAGGAACTTGTAATTTGTAACTGCTGAGGCTCAGCCATACCAAGGATGACGGCAAAAATAGAAGACAAAAGGCCCAGGGTAAAAGCAAAAGGTGCTGCAATCAGTATTGCTTGAGTCTTCAAGTCATGAATCTAAGAAAACACAAGGCATAAGATTAGCACTGTTATGCCAATTATTACAAAACATGTAATTCAGAAAAATTACAAAAAAAAAAAAAAGAAGGGATACTAGCAATTGGAAACACATCTAATCCTCTTCCGACCTTCATACTTCATTATAATGCCAATTTATCCCCCTCCTCCCAACCACACAATTTGGAGTCCAGTTATGTAAAAATAGCTTTTTGATGATGACATCTGTAATTAAATATGCATAAAAAATATGTTTTCAGGACTCAGGACGGAACACGCACTGTCCTTACATTCTGGTGATAAAAGCCATCTATCCATATTGAGGCATAAAATTGACCTAAATTAGATTGGATAAAAAAATGCAACTCATCCAATGACATGGGGGAACAGAAAAAAGGAATACTTTCTGTTTTAAGATTTATCTCATAGCAAAATGGCCTACCAGTAGCTGCTCAAGAAAGAAGAAATAGCATATTGTGCTAATCAAGACCAGCACCACGAAGTCCTGCCAGGCACTGCAAAAATCAGGAATTAAATTAGACACTAAAGAAATAGCAGATAAAAGGGGTATACATGCTTAAGAAAGAATTTTTTTCCTGAGAGAAATCTAAAGCTGATATTACTTGGCTATCTGTCTCTGAAAATAAAACTTATTTTCAAAAGAAGTGAAAAAGAAATCACATAAAATTAGGCTCCAAAATGCTGAACTGAATTTTATAAGTCACGATGTGATCTTGAAGTTAATATTGGCTTATGTCACCTTATGGACTGTGAACGCAAATTCTGTTGGTTGTGCTCCTGTCTGGTATCCCTTTGATTGGAGGTAGGAATACGAAGCAGAGTTACTGGCAAATTCTGAACCTCTCGCCCACACACTTCGCAAGTCTTGTTTCCTTTAGTGCTAAACCACTTAACAGCACAATCTTCATGTACAAGTCTGAGGGCACCTTTGCAACTACATTCCATTTTAAGGGTATTTCCTTCTTCACATACATCAAGACAGATCCTGCACACTGCATCCTCCTCGGGAATCTCTTCATCATTGCTTTCAACAGGAACTGAAGTTATTTGATCTGTAAATACCAGGAAATGGAATTACAGGGCTTAAATAACATATAACAATCTGAGTAATAATACACAAACAGGTTAATTATTGCCCATGCATCTTTCAGAAACTTTTGTTGTCTGAACATTAACATCTAGGAACCCTGGTCTATGTGTAAAGTCTAAATTTCAAGCCTGCACAAAAGAGTGCTAAGAAGTTTGCAGAATGCATGAATTTCAATAACATGAAACAAGCTACCGTGACAAACATGAAGCAAGAGATCGGTTATTAGAGTAAAAGCAACTAATGATTAATTGAAAATGAAAGATGGCCAAAGTCATACCGTCTAAGAATGTTTGAATTGAAGAACGAAAGCAAGAAACTGTTCATTTAACAACATACCATCGCTGGGATCTGTTGAGACGTGCTCAGTACGAGTGGCAAATGATACAGATCTTACAATAACAATGTTTTGCCCAGGCACTGACAAGGACCTTGAAACCATAGTTTGAGCGGCCTCTTTCTGCACAAAATTGGGAATCACTTCCTTAAACTTCAATGATCTTCTAATTACATGGACTAATAAAAGGGCAGTATTGACCCCAAACTTAGGAGCAGATGCGTCTTACTTAATAGTGAATGCTGGAAAAAAGTAGGTTCTACCCTTTGAAAAAGACTCCATTTAATTTGATTCATATAGATCTAGAATGTACTTCCATCAAGGACACACACCAATGTGATGGTAATCCGGTCTCCACTTGTTTTATGGCCATGGCCAAGCAATTGAGTATTGGACTTCTCTATATCAATTTGCTTTCCCAGCTCTAGACAGTACATAAAACCTTTGATATTGATATCCATCAGTCAGAAAGAAATGCAAAATAACATTACAACTCACATGTGGTTTATGCCGTTCGTTAGATGTCCTTGCTGAAGCAGGCGTGGAAACTGATGGTGACAAGTTTGGCGCATGGGTAACAGGAAGAGACGTACATCTTTTCCATGAAAATACAGACCTAAGGTTGGTCATAATAGGACTTTCAGGAGCTGTCTTTATGTCAGAATTGAGAAGGAAGCTTCTCTCACCATCTGGTGTAGTTCCCTTAACCTTGAAGCTTAGACCCCGCAATATGCCTCCTGAGGATGGATTACCTTTTACGGAACCTTGAGACTGAAGTGAGCCCTTTCCACTTCGGCTACTGCCAAAACCTAGGGGTCTGGGGGGTATTTGCAGTGAAATATCTGGACGCCTCCCGCTTGGTCCTGGATCTGAGACTCCATTGTTTATATGGATATCGACCTGCATTGAGCACCCATTTGCCCCATAAGTATCCAGAAATTAGTCATATATATAAATTGCATAGGTTTACATGCGGGAGAGCATTGCAATTGTGAATCCTACCAAAATGGAGGCAACTATCCCACAATTTCGTTTTAAAGTCCATGGCAATAGGTCATTTGAAAATCTGCAGCTTCTAGGGCCATTCCTCTAATAACAGGTTCCATGTTTCATATTGTTTCGCATTATACCAATAACAGAGCGAAATAAACCCAAGCAAAAGCAGAAAAAGGGAAAAAAAAAAAATTTCAACACTTAAGAGTACATACATTGCCAACCTAATTTCAAGTGCTGCTGTAAGAACAGATCTGCGCTTCCCGGAACAGTACACTCCTTATGTGGCCAGTCGCACATTTTAGGATCACGCTTTTTTCAGGGATGAATCAAGAAATTTTGTATAATTCTAAGACTCTGAATACTCCTAGCTATTTCCTGCAGACCAAATCAGATCACATTTCTGGAACCTCACTTTGGCTATGCAGAACCTATGAACATCCCCATCCACGTTACATGTGCTGAATCGCTTAATGGGCACTACAAAAGTAGCAGCTAAAGCCACAAACAGCAGATTTGTTGAACAGACAAGGCCCATCGACAGGAGAATTTTCTATCTCATACCAAAATGCTGAAGAGTCAGAAATTTACTCAAGTGCCGTAGATATGGCTCCCCAAGTTCCTCAAAACCCCCAAACTCTATTGGACCCATGAAGGAGTAGAAACTCAGTGTCCTCTACTAATGCCCCTCATACAGAAAGAAGAAACGTTTTAACCAAAACTTCGGCATTAATGAAGTAATTAATCAAAAAAAGAAGCACCCAGAAACGAACAGTACATGACCCAAAAAAAGGGAAGCTGAAAAAGTCAATCCTCTGGAGCATAGCGCATAAATCGCGCATTCACACTATATCCAAAGCCATGCACAAATATACAAAAGACAAAAGAAGGAAGGCAGGAGAAAAACAGCAAACCTGGTTAGACTTTTCTGCAAGTCCACTGGAGACTGCTTGAGTTGCTTGCATAATTCAGAAACCCCAAAGAACTTGAAACGGATCAGTAAAGTAGAAGAGCTATTGGCTCACGGGAGGAGTAGATAAAGGGCAGCCGCGTTTCTCAAAGGAATTATCTAAGCTGTTTCTGAGGTATTATCTTAATGGTTAGTTTCCAAGTGGGAGAGAAACATGGGCGTCTGAGAAGGAGACGATGGTCGTGTCAGGGGGACCAGGAAGAAGACGAGAAGCTTGGTCTGAAGCCCAACACAAAAGTTATCGTAATTTTGCCGCGTTGTGCCCACTTCTTATTCTCTCCGTCACACTCCCACTCTCCTTTTTAAGATTCCAACTCGCCCTCTCCACGTGAAACGTGTCCACCTCCCCAGTCATTCCTTGACTCAAGAATGACAGTTATTTTTAGTTACTCTCCCACTATATCCTTTCCCAGTAACGGTAAAATTTAAGCACTAGGACGAATATGATAATTTTAACATCAATTTAATTTCTTATATTATAAAATTATGTTATTTATCTTCTTGTGCTAAATTTACTAATTGTTGATCTTAATGGAAAAAATTTCCTTTTACATTTCTGAGAAACATATGATGTGTTTTTCAACAACACCCATATCAATTATTTCTTACAAAATTTTATACAGCTTGGTACATCGTATATTACTAGTTTTTGGACCTAATGAAAATGCTGTTTTAAATTCTAAGAGAATATATGACATGCTTTCATAATAGGGTCTTTGGAGGCTTCATTTTCCGCTTGTTTCACGGATGAGATAATGTTATATATAATTGAGAGTGGACCTTTTTCCACCTTCTCTCAAGCCTTGTTGGACTTCCATAACAGAGTTTTATTTTCTCATTTAAATTGTGAAACACGTGTGCACAAAATGATAAATAAAGTGACGTGATGCCCGCTTGATTGGTGACTAGAGACCTACTTAAAAGACTCAAATTGAAGTCATGTACTAATTTAATCATTGCACTAGATTTTGTTGTTTAACCTATCTGCTACATATTTTATCATGGTGTTGTATAATGCCACTTTATTATTAAGGGTGTTGGTTTTCTTGGGCAGCGAATGGTCCTACACCCCGGTGCTGTGCAAAATCAAGTGTATAACGTCTAATTAATGCTGTGGAACGTGTAAACTTTGATTTGTTTCCAATCAAAAATAAAGTCTTAGGATCTACTAAGTCACATTTTGAACACCAAGAAAAAGAGATTATAGAACTATAAACAATAAACCATATCCTTTTCAGTGTTTATTGTGAAGATTCACAAAATATAAGAGAAAACTAACTTACATTTATACAATTTTCCTATATAAATTTTTTTTTCTATACTCACACACATAGGAGAGAGGGGATTCGAAACCTAATTGGGTGGACTCGTCAATTAGGGGTCTGACCCAATTACCATTAAATTAAAAAAGTTCTCATTTTTTTATGTAATTCACTTATTATAAGTCTAATAATAAAATAATAATTTATATGTCTCACTCAATTTGATAAATTCAAAATACATTAATATAAACCCATACAAGTAAGATCATAAAAATGAGCTAATAAAGAGCCTTGAGTTGGATTATGGTGGAGTTTTTCAATAGCCATTAGAAAAAGAAGGGGAAACCTTTTATTTACTTTTCCTTAATCCCTAGAACATTCTCCTTTTACTTGGATTCTTTGGTCAAAGTCGGTTTGGCCTCTCAACTGTGGAGAGATTAGATTCTAAGCAATTGAGTAAGTGGGTCAAATTCTTAACATCGGCAAAGAGGAAAAAAACAACTTTTCTTCTTCTGGCTGCTAATATTGTATGACCAAATCTTTTAATTGATGAAAAATATTAATGTTTTATAAAAGGTCTTATTAAAAAAATTTTAAAAATTATAACCTATGACCACTAAATTTACTGCAGCCTGCAAGAACTACCAACCAAACCTACATTTCTGCAGTAAGAATAAACAGAGAGGGAAGAAACGTAAAGGTGGGCTTTTTCTGTCCTTTACACTAGTCTGGCAAGAAGCGAGTGGCTTGTTTATGCTATTCGAGAGAGTAGAATATCGAGGTTGGTCCCTGCACTATGTGGCTTTATCATTTCTTTTAACCAAAAACAAAGTACAGATCGATCATTACGAAGGCGACATGCCAAGGGCAGACGCTGAAATCCAACGGCCAAGGACGTCGATCTGCCCTTGCAGCTCTCCAAAAGAACAGTCATGCTTGAACCAGTACGATGTGGCTGCTTTCGTCAATGTATTCAGATATTTCGAGGCAAACGGAAAGCATAAAACTGAAAGGATAAATAGAAAACAAACATAAACATGATTTATATATGCATCGGGTATTTCGTGAATTTTCTGTTTTATTTTATTTATGTTTTTGCCAAAATTGCTTAGTGGAGGTGATCGTCAGAATTCATTTTGTTAACTAATTACCTCGCTTTACAATTATTTCTAAAGCTTGTTTAATTTAAGAAGATTTTTTTGAATAGATTATCCCAAAAATATTTTAAATGATTAATATATATATATATATATATATTTGTTTTATTATCCCAAAAATATTTTAAAAATTATTTATATTCTAAGTTTCACACGAAATAAGTTAGTCTTGTAAAATATTATTTAAGTGTTGAGATTGAGGAGTTTAAGCTTATAATTGTTATGAATTAAATGAAATATATTTTTAATTTTTCTTCATACTGGTCTATTAACACTTTTATAAAACATATCTTAAGTTTACCAAAAAAGAATAATGATGAGTTTTTGTAAAAAAAAATGCAATTAGTAGCATTCTAACAACTAGTTGAAATGTTGATCTACCTCCTTGTGGCCATACTCGATATTAGTTTTGACATGCATTTATTAAGCTCGTTCATGCATTGCTTTAAGTCATTAGGTGTATTACATGGTTATTGGACAAGGTTTACTGATAAAATCTAACCATATGATGAATTATAAGTTTATTGTGATACCACTTATGACTCATATCCTATAATACGACATTCAATTATTGATTTATGCATTAAATTTGTAGATTTCCTCAGTTTTTGAAAAAAAAAAAAATCTATTGTTTCATGGTCTTCCACAAAATCAGAGTACTATGCCATGACATAAACTACATGTGTAAATTATATGGTTTCTCAGGCTCTTCAAAAACCTATATAGGTACCATTACTAAGACCCTTGTCTGTTTAATGCAATGATGAGTCTGTTGTAAAGATAGTTATTACCTTCACCAATGGCCTGCATTTTAGAAGTTAAAGCGCTGCGACAAAAGTAGAAGCTCAAAGCATCCGCCAAGGTGCAGCTGCGATGGTACATGCCAGTATATGTCCCCTACCACTAGTAGATATGACCAATCACCACGCCAAAACGAACAACAACCATGGCACATGCCAAATCCCAAAACTAAGGTAAGCATCAGGGACCATTACCAGGTCAAGCATACTCATAGAAGATGATGTCATTGTTGGTTTTATTCATTAGGCCCATAAAGACACCAGCTGATTAAAGCCCATGGCTTTGGAACCCTAACTTCTCCCCCTTGTCTATTCTATAATAATAGAGCTGCCGTAGCTCTTGTATTATTAGCATCCATGTACACGAGAAACGACTCGTAGTAAATCTAATTTTGTCCACAACGACTCGTAGTGCGGGCTGCTTCCTCTCACAAGCTAAGAACTGCAAAGCCGCAAGTGGGCCGTCCAGAGACCTGCATTCTCCATTCGCACAGCGACTCAATCTCGATTCGCTCCTGTAGGTTTTTCTTTATTCTTCTCGTTTTCTTAATGATCTGGAAGAGCAATTTAGGGACTGGGCTAGTTCCGATTTTCACCTTTATTTTTTAAAAAATTATGATTATGTATATGCAGGGAGAAATGAAGTTTCTGGATTGGTACTTGAAGATTGCGGTAGTTTCGGCTTTGGTTGGAGCTTCCATGGAGTTTTTTATGATCAAAACCGGCTTCTGTGTGAGAACCGTCCTTTTGGGTTTAATCATTCATTTCATAATCTTACCCTTTTGTTTTTCCTTTTCTTCTATGAACTTGATTGAATGATTTTGATTGGAGTCATTACAATTTCCGAAATCAGCTATTAGGTTATGCGTTATTCTTTTAGTATTTAAAAGCAATACAGAAATTAGGCTGTGCACAATGATTATGGGTTAAAGGAAAATAAAAGGTAATATTTGTCAAAGGGGTTTTTTTTGAGAAGGAATTTCTCTTTCCATGAATGATAACAGTTAGTACCTAAGTTTGTTGTTGACCGGTGCTTCTGGATATGATAGTATTATCAAGGGGTCTTTTCTTCTGAGAAGCAAATTTTGTTTGAATTTGTTGCTACTGTGATGTTAGGCAGCGATGAAACTCAGGAGTCTTAAACACTTAATCTGCTTGATTAAGCCAATTTGATATATTTTTCCAATAGTTTATTTGTTGCTTTACATCCACATAGATTCTCCTATCTTGAAGAAATCTGATTTTGGGGAGAGATGTACTGAAGGAATTTCTTGGTATTTGACACTTTGAACAAGGATGCCGCCGTAAAGATTGAAAGAGTTGGAAGCAAAGTAATCGTCTGAGTACATACTAGAGCCATAACTTATGCATAAAGATACTTAAGGCAAACTAAATCGCACTCCTACAACACCATGATGGCACTGGTGCAGATTAGCCATTTCACTACATTAACAGTTTGCCACTGCAGAATCAGCTTCAAATTATCTGGATCAAAATTTGTTTGTGAATATAGAAGACTAAAAAAGAAAAGAAGAAAAAAAAGAGGATTTGAGTGATTCTTGAGCTCAATGCATTTCCATTTCCATTGCCAAAGGGGAAACTGGAATCATTCCCAGAAATCTCTGGTCCTGTGAACTTTTGTTCCCTGAATTGGGTCTGGAACCCAAATTGATAGCCTCCCTGGCCGTAGTGAAAAACTAGACAAGGCATCAATTCTCGTATTTTTCTCTGGAGTCTTGGATGATGAGCTGCTTATTTTGTGCTTGTGACAGAAATTCGTTTCATTAGTTGGCAAAATTTTTCATCTAAGTGCATCCTTACCATAAAAATTTGCGATTGTAGTATATTAAATGCGAAAACAGGCACCACTCCCCCTAATCCTTGGTCTTGTGAAGTTTGGTCACATGGCCTGAATTAGGTCTGGAACTAAGTCAGATAGCCTCGTTAGCTGTAGTGAAAGAAACTAGGTAAGGCTTTAACTTTCATTTTTCTTTGTAGTCTTGGATGGTGGCTGCCCGTTTTGCACTCATGACAAAAGTTTATTTCAACAATTGGCAAAATTTTTCTTCTTCCCAATTGCCTCATTATAGAGTTTAGCTATTGCAGTGATACCGATCCTCCCCGAACCCTTTGTTAAGAGCATTTGTCAGAGTCATTCTTGTTCTAACTGTTATTTTCCTCCTGTTCTATTGCTGTACAGATGACAAAGTGACTGTTCTTGAATCAGAGAAGCGGTCTTGGGAGAGTTCCCCAGAAGCTCAGGCAATTAGAGAATCTCTAAATCCTTGGAGAAATCAAGATACACAAACAAGAAACAATTCCTAGATTAGTTTTCTTGTAATTTGCTATCTGTCTACTTTATTTCATTAATGGTTTAATGCCATTTTGGCTTGTAAAATTTTCTTTGGAGAGCAGTGTATCTGTTCAACATTGAACTCATTTGGTCTGTCTAAGACCGTCATCTGTGGTGAGCAGGACTTCAACTGCCTCCACGTTAGCTCCAGGCACTGATGTGGCCGGAGTCCTGGCCACAAAATCTTCTGCTTCCTTCAACTCCAAACTCAGATTACACCTAAGAAGTGCTTTGCTACACTTTCTTTTCGAATAAGATACAAGATATCCATTACGTTAGTCTAGCAAACTTGACTTAGAATCTTTGTTTTGCATTACTTGAGAGAGAATTCTGTAATTGCTGAGGTGGTTGGGCCTTAGAAACAATCTGCAGTTCTTGTTCCACTGCAGCTCCTTCAATGGAGTTCTATGAGAAGTATATGTTACCCATCTGTGCCCTAAATCAAATTTGAGCCTCTGATCCATGTTATTAAAAGTTACGGCGATTATTGTTTCTACCCTCTAGTTTAAAAGTTGCATATACCTATTCGGGACCTACTTGTAGGTCATGATGTGAAATATGTATTGGCTTTTCATTCTTTCTTGCTCTGTAATAAGGTTGTCACATGTGACCTCGTGAGAGTAAATTACAACTTTTTCAACCTATTGGTTGACAACCTCAACTTAACACGAAAAAAAAGGTGGAAAATAAACTAAGGTGAGTAAAGTGCAATCAACTCCAAGACCTTCAAGCATTTGACAATAAAGTGCACGCCATAGAAAACAGAAACCTTGAACGTGGCATCCTTTGAAGTTTCTAAAAAGACACAGTTCTTCCCTCACCTGGATCAAAGGCGAGGGGACATGTAGCACCTGCTACCCCCATTTTCCGTTGTCGTTGAAGACAAGCATCCAAAGCCTGTCCAATAATCATCCTTAATGCTTCTTCCTTTAGAATTAGTGACAGAAGCATAGCAACAGCTACCCGTATGTTTCCTACGCGTGAGGAGAATGAGTTCTCCACTAGATACGCCAGTGCCAGGAAAAGGCAAAACCTTGGACTGGTTTTTCAACACTCGGGCCGTGGTTTTCCAACAGACAAACCGACCAAGAATCTGGCACAATGCTTATGTAGTCGTTTGATTTGTATGAGTGCATTGGTGATAGTGCCATTTCACCTCTGTGCAGAAAAGTTCTAGCGCATTTTTTGCTTATCATAGTTATTTACTATACGGAAGGAAAGTTTAAGCTTATTGACATGAGAGGTGAGCATTTGAGGCTGTCAAGGACGCAGGCGGCATTGAGCAATGCATGGTGCTTATCGTATTAAGAAGCATCATTTGCCAATCGGTCAGTGTGTTTCCATTGAGCCCTTATGATCTGATAAATCATTCAACTATTAGCTGACACGTTTCCTTGCGCTAATGACTATGTTCTGTTCGCAATAGACTTTGAGGCATGTTGCTTTTGGAGACCAAGACAAAGACATGAGAGTGAGTGGATAGATGACATGAAACCCACTATCAAATTGGAACGTCAAGCAAGAACCTACCACCTCCTTTTTGACTGGGGAAGGTGAGAGATGAATGGGTATGCTCTTTGTCAATTTCACTAACACTAGTGTTTTTACTGCCATAAATAGGGCACAACAAAGAGCAAAGTTCACCTAAATATTGATAAAGTATTCAAAACTTGCGGAGAAGAAAATGGACTGGAAAAAGGGCGTGGACGTTTCCTCCTCCCTTTTGTTCGAGGACTCCGCAGATTCTGAAACCGATGCTAGCCCTGACAAAATACATGCAGAAGATGCTATGGTTGGTGATGACCGGGATGCTGAGTCGTGCAGCTGTGACATAAGTTCTAAACCTCATTTTCCTGAGGATCTTGGTTTTGATGATCAAGATTCCGGTGGTTCCAATGGTAGTGATGGGGATGATCACTATGAGCCGAGTACGAATGGCTGCAAGGTGTGCTTATCAGATGTAAACTCAGGATGTTTCTCAAGAGAGGAGGGGAAAGAGGAAACAAAGATTGGTGGGATTAATAAGGATGAAATGGAGGACTGGCTCTTTTGGGAAACTTGCATGGCGGTGGGATACCCATGATCATCCTTCCCTACTCCTTCGATTCCGGTAGCATATTATCTTTTTCAGAAACAAGAAACTAAGTTCATCCTAGCATCTGTTTTGTTCAAACTCTTCAATCCCAAGCTACAGAGGTGCAAGTCTGAGAGGCGTAATACCTCTCCCAGTGGTATCTATTTGTGCTTCTGATATTTCGTTAAGTTTCTGCGTCCCATTCCCTATTGACAAGAGAACTGGCAGTGTCTATAGTCTCATCCGCAGTTTGTTTCCAGGAAAATACAAATTTTGGTTTCCAACTTCTCTTGCTCTTTAGGGTTCTAGCTTCCCTAGCTTCCAGGCAGTTTAAGGTCGAGCTTAGAGATGGAACCATAGTATTACTGCTCCATCTACAACCTGAGCAGTAGGACTGCATATTCATTTGTGGCTTGTAGGTTATGCTTTTTACATGAGAATGATGTGCGTGCTTGTACCAAAACATGTTGTCTAATTATCTAGATGGTCACTGTATTCAGTTGTAGTGTTCGTACTTGGTATATGAGTCTCGTTTTGCTAGTTGAAGACGTTCTAATGATGTAAACCTATGTATGCCAGAATATTTGTAAAAGTGTTCAGCTTGACATTTTATCTTTTTTCTTTTCTAGCTTTTCTATTCAAGGTAACATTTGCTTCCAAAGAGATAAGCCCAAATCCAGAACTAAATAATAGATTAGCAATTTACTTAATGCTCAATTTTCTCTGTCGTGGCGTCAGGTTTTAACTTTGTTAATATGACATAGGACGAGTTCATTCAGGTGACTTTTTCTCAAAGATTTAATAATCCTCCGCAACCACCCGACACCTCCTTCAAACCCCAAGAAGAAGAAGAAGATGAAAAGATACATCAAGCCTACAGAAACTAGCTTTAATAAAGCTTAACATAACTATCTCACTCACCATATAATAATCACTCGCTTGTGGTTCACGAGTGAATTAAAAAAGCACTTAACTTTACCGGCGACAATGTTAAATACTCGTAATGGGTAAGAATTTTGGGCGGCTGGTCAAAACTATATTATAACATTAAAATATAACAACGAATATTGGCTCTGGCTTCTGTGTTCACATTCGCTATAATCTGTTGTGTTTTATGTAACAGAGGTACAAGAATGCAAGTTGAGCACAAATGGGCGACAATCACTGCACCTAATTTGGGAGTTGGTAAGCAACTCTTTAAATTTAAATTTTCTCCTGACCGCGACATAATGGGCGAGAAAATTTGGTCCCTTCCAAAAGTTACCTGGAGTAGTATTTTCTAAGCTCAGAAAAGAAAAGGGTTCAGTACATTCTAAGCCACAAAAACAAGTACTAAAGAAAAGCAAAAGCTTTGAAGAGTTTGTCCACAAAGTTGTTTGATTTGATTTTCAAGGTTCTACACTTCCAGCTGAACTATGGCGTATAGAAGTTTCTGTTCATCATTTCTCTGAACCCGCTATATTATCAAGGACTCCAGCATTCTTTTCGTGTCCTAGAATGCATGCATCAAAGTACTTACCTGGTATGGTGGTGAAACAAAGCGGCAATGGAGAGTAATATGCGGTACACGAGGAGAGATAAAGGAGGAAAATGGCAACATTTGGCCACCCTTCAGACACGGGAATCTTTGACTAGTCTAAGAATCCACGACCTCTCACATCACAGTAAGGAGCGAAATATTCTAGGTTATCCCTCACAGAGCAAGCCAAAGGCTGGCCAGAGGATGCAACAAATTCGTCGACATTTGTCTTTCAAATAACACCTTTAATTTCTTTTCAACATTTGGTAGGAAAGCTTCGTTCTAACGGCTGTCACCGACTGCATTCTTATAATAGTGCATAAAAGTTTAGGATCTTTTTTGCCCAAAAGAACACGCCTAGTTTGACTACATCAGCAAAATCATTTTGAGAGAATAAGTACATGGAGTCATCACGGAAATTGAAGCTACTGAAATAATGCACATAAGTGCTGCGAAAAATGAAAGGGCCTTGCTTCAGTTCCTACATAAATTGCAAGGGCACTCCTTTAACAGACCAAACGTGCCGCAGGTTCTGTCCCATAACATCGATAAGAGAACAAAAATGACATCTTTGTGTCTAGGTATAAACAAGCTGTGTACAAGGTATCAACGATTTAAAATATAGTAGAAGACGACTCCATCAAATCGACGATGTTATCTTCAATAATTTACTTCCCACGACCAGCTGCTTCTAACTAACCCATGTTAAGAAAGTTGAATAATTATACAAGTCAAACCCTGTCTCTTTCATGTCTCAACATCAACTTCAACATTCTAGGCCCATTAACATGCATACGCCCTTGCTGTGAAGGACTTTACCGGAGGAAAGAAGACCGCAATCTCTCTATATAAGGATGCAAAATGTGCTAGGCTAATAATATAAGTGCAGTAGAGAGAAATAGTAGGAGTAAGAGATGAAGACTAGTTTGAGTTTCTTCTTCCTCTCCATAGCAGTGTTTGGACTTCTTGGATTTTGCTATGGAGGGGAGTTGATGAACAACTTCTACAAAGATACTTGTCCCCTTGCTGAAGACATCGTGAGGGACATCATTTGGAAACGTGTGGCATGCAATTCAACTCTGCCTGCCAAGTTTCTGAGGATGCATTTTCACGATTGTTTCGTTAGGGTAATTCAACTCTTCATCGTACATGTCATAAAATAACTTCAAGTTTCTATCATGCATTGGCTTTTCAAAGCATAAAACACATGCATTTCCATGTTTTTATCGGCTCTCTAATCAATGTCTCTGGCCATTATTTGTCAGGGTTGTGACGGCTCCATACTGCTGGACTCCACACCAAATAACAGTGCTGAAAAGGATGCAGTTCCAAACCTGTCTCTGGCGGGATTCGACGTGATAGAGGAGGTGAAGACCCAGCTGGAGAAAACCTGCCCTGGAGTAGTCTCTTGTGCTGACATCGTCGCTTTAGCTGCTAGAGACTCGGTCTCTTTCCAAGTAAGTATCCAGAACGTTTCATGCGATTTGGAAACGACACTATCCATTAGTGTTTTTTCTCTAGTCTGAAAAACTTAGCGAAGCCCACAGAGTCGGGACTGCTAGGTGCATACCTTTTGGTCAGCTGATTCCTTGCAAGCTTAAAACACACACCACTATCAGACTTTTTCTGTCCACATAGATCACTACCATAGGCAAGTTTTTTCTTTTTCCTCGACAAAATCGTGAGCAAAGTGTACTAATATTTTTGGTGGTGATATTGCAGTTCAAAAGACCAATATGGGAAGTGCCGACTGGTAGAAGGGACGGAGTTATATCGCGTGTTTCAGAGGCCCTGACCAACATTCCATCACCATTCTTCAATTTCAACAGCCTCCAGCAGTCTTTTGCCAACAAAAGCCTTTCAGTCCACGACCTTGTTGTTTTGTCCGGTAACTATTCTATACAAAGTTCACAACAAAACATTACCTTTCCACCAACAAAAAAAGTAAAATAAAATTTCACAAAACATACAAAGGAGGAAAAATGGATAAGAAAACACTACCTTCCTGTAAACCACTGTGCGTTAAAGGTTATTCACAAAATTCATCATCTGATCCTATAAAAAATAACAAGTTTTTGAAGGATTGGTGAAGATAATGCTTATTATAATACAAACAGTAACATTATTCAGAGTGCGGAGGCAACCAACCTGAGCCAGGTTAAGCTGGGCTAGATATTCTCATTTCTTCTCAACCTAAGCCCAAATATGAAATCCCAATCTCAAGCTTGAAGAAGCCGAGGTTGAGCTTACATTCCTGATGTCGGGTTTGATCACTCGATCTTGGCGAAACTTAGTGTTTTTTGGTTTTTGCACAAAACCCAAGCTAAATAAACAACGTTAAAAAAGTTTCTGAGCCGAACTGGACAATTATTGGGCCCAATTTTATCAGATCTTTGGATGTTCCTAGATAATTAATAACTTAGTTTTTGTCAGGTGGCCATACAATTGGCGTTGGGCATTGCCTTTTCTTCAGCAACAGGCTCTACAATTTCACTGGAAAAGGCGATGCAGACCCCTCTCTGAGCCCAAGTTATGCCGCCTTCTTGAAAACCAAATGTCCAAGCCTGACGGACAACACAACTATTGTACCAATGGACCCTGGAAGCCCCTTATCCTTTGACAACCATTATTTCAAGAACTTGAAGCAGAACCAAGGCCTTTTCCAGTCTGATGCCGCGCTTTTAACCAACAAAGATGCTAGCAACATCGTCGATGAGCTGCTCGACTCTTCCGATTTCTTCACAGAGTTTGCTCAGTCGATGAAGAGGATGGGAGCCGTTGATGTGCTCACAGGGAGTTCGGGAGAGATTAGGAGGAAGTGCAATGTGGTCAATTCTTGAGTGCTATGGTTATCTTATGAGTGTGACGGAGTGCTTTGTATCTTTCATTGTTATTTGAGCTATGATGAATAAGTAGGTTTTCTCAAATCTCAATGTAGGAAAACCAAGGTTTTCTACGAAACTATCATTTCTGAAACTTTATAATGCGTGATAATAGAAGACAAGTTATTTATTTACCTTTGGAAATCCTTTTGACTTATGTTTGAATTGTTAAAAGTTTTATTTTCTTCCTCAAAACTATATTGTAAAAAAGAGTAAAACCTTCACTTATAAGAGATGCAACATACTAATAATATGATAAGGACTAGTCTCACGTCTTTAGCCCTCAATTTTTGTCCAGAGTTTTCAGGCAGCGCAAAGTCTGTACATGTTTTTCAGGATGAGGAGCTGGGAAACCACAAGGTTTAAAGAAGAAAGCAAACAAACAACAAAGTGGGAATAATGAAGTCCGATTAACGATGATTGACTTTACCCCTCTCAACTATACGTTTTCAGTCGAAAAATGAAAGAACAAATGAGGGAAAAGACAAGAAGTAAAGCGTGTAAAGTGATGGGTCTTCACTTTGAAATGTCATCGATAGACTTCCTGGCATCTTCCGCGAACCTAGATATTGGCTACGTACGTTGTCGGTTTTGCAGTCTCGAGGACACTATTAGTTTTTCATGTACTTTAATAAATTATAGACTAAAGTACATGGAGGATTGTAAGGTTTCGGCCCTCCGTTACAACTTCCTAGATGGTTGACATTTAAAGCTGATTGCTCGTCTTGTTGGGCAGGTTTAAATGAATTGGCAATCTCATTGTTTTATACTCCCGTGTGCTTGAGTGTAAAAAAAAAATAAAAATAAAATACCTATCTTCGTAACAAAAAGTAATACTTCTCTTCATAGCTAATTGACCGAAAGATAAAGAATGAGATTTCTGTTTGAATTTATATCTTCGGAAGATTTTGGGAGATTTGATGACAAGAGATTTGACCATACTGAGGGTAGAGATCTTTTCTAATCAAATTTTTTCTAGAGTTAAAGAGATTGATTGGAGCGATGGCACAAACCTTGAATGGGATACTTTTTTTTTGGGCTAAGTAAAGAATTTATATATAAAAATACATTAATACAAGATGGTTAAAGACATACTCATATGAAAAGACCTTACAAAACATCATATCACATAAAAAATAATCTCCTCAAGCTCCAAGCATACTAAATAAACAAGTTTTCAACAATTTTAGGAATCTTTATAACACAAAAAAAATCTATTTTTTCAAGCCTTTTGATAACTCTAAGAGTTACATATATAGAATTCACATTATTTATAAGTGCCTTATTATTCATTTTATTCCAAATAGCATAAACAAATTTAACAATACATGCCTTAGAGCTTTTCCCTTTCACATAATGAAGGAGCCACCCAATCCTCAATTGTCAAGACATGAATGATGGTGTTACATCAAGTATGGTTTCTAGTTGTACTTAAATTGTAGTTGAGTAGAAATAATCTAAAAGGGTATGATATCAAGATTCATCAGAAGTATTATACAAGAAATAACTTTTATCTCTTTGATCTTCAAGTAATTGGAGTCTATCCCCAATAGTTAGTCAATCTTGGATGCCAACATGCTCTCTTTAAGTGTTAAGGGATGGCATACTTGAATCACACAATTCTAGGCCAATTAACTCTAGGTTGTTGGGTAATGAGAGCTTTTCATGTTGAATTGATTGAGAGTTGTTTATTCATTGCTGCAATCAATATAAGTTATCTTCTTTTATGTCATCAAGTTTTGAAATTACATTGACGTTACATGTAAGCACATGCTATGAGCATATTTTATTAGTAGTCAAATTCCACTCTTTGATTATTCACTATCATTGGAACCTTTGCATCTCTTGGAATTCTTGAAAAGGGAATGACTTGGTCTTTAATTTTACTAGCAAGTGGGCATTTAGGTAGTCAATAGTTATCCATTTTTTACCATCCACTTCATTTGGTTTGCAAGTAAAGACCTAATCTTAATAATCTTTCTTTGTCTAAGTGTCATTCCCCATCCACACACTCCAAAAGGATCAGGTTTTAATGAAATAAAAGTTCACACATGATGCCCATATAGACTTGAAGGTCAATAACTTTCATAAATGCTTTGTTTGGACAATTCTATTCCAATTCTTAACATTCCAAATGCCTCAACCACTTTTAGCTTGAGAAGAAGATACTTGGTCCCAAGCCACTTTGGCAGTATGCATTTTCAATTATGAGCCTATGCATAGAGATCTTCCATCATTTGGTTCATTTACTTTGATATTTTACTAAGAAGTATGGAAAAGGATGCCCAATAAGTATGCATTGAAAAAAAGATCGTTTTTGTGAGTTGAACTCTTTCCACATATGACAAATACTTACTAGTCTAATGTTATATTTTTGCAAGAATATTCTCCATCAAGAATTTACAATCCTGGTTATTCAATTTTCTTTTTTTGTTTGATAAAATGGGACTAATAAGTAGGTAAGTTTTGGTGTCCTTCCTTTATGACCTTGGGCTTCTCAAAGCTTGTCTTTCAAAGTGGTATTAAAAGCATTGCAACATTGGCTTGCTTGGCCTTTGAAATATTTGAAAAACTCCATTTTTTTAAAATTATATTAGCAGATCTTACGTGTGGTTTCCGTGAAATTAGACCAGCAACCTTCACTCTAGAACGGTTATTAGTTTTTCTTTTATTTTTTCTTTTAAGA
The DNA here is from genome assembly GCA_028551475.1 of Casuarina equisetifolia. Taxonomy (NCBI): domain Eukaryota; kingdom Viridiplantae; phylum Streptophyta; class Magnoliopsida; order Fagales; family Casuarinaceae; genus Casuarina; species Casuarina equisetifolia. Next base: position 17,742,088 of record CM052362.1, read on the forward strand.
TCTGTCCATCCATCAAAATTCACCCAAGCAGTAAACAAATATTAATGAATCAATATGTTTTCGGTTCTTAAGGAGGTGGCTCATAAATGCACTCCATAATCCTTGTTTCAAAGTGGGGGAGGGGAAGGATTTGAAGCAACCTTCACCCTGTTGTTTCACTTACATAAGTCAGAAAAGAAAATGGTTCAGTATTCTGAGGCACAAAAACTAGTACTAAAGAAACGCAAAAACTTTGAAAAGTTTGTCCACAAGGATGTTTGATTTGATTTTTAAGGTTCTATACTTCTAGTTGAACTATGGCTTATAGAAGTTCATATTCATCATTTTCCAGTACTAGATCCATTATCAAAGATTCTACCGTTCTTTTCGTCGCCTAGAATGCATGCATAAATTTACTTACATGGTACGGTGATGAACCAAAGTGGTAATGGAGAGTGATATGCGGTACACGAGGAGAGATAAATGAGAAAGTAAGAAGAGGAAAATGGAAATATTTGACCAGCCTTGAGACTGGCTAATCTTTAGTCTAAGAATCCACGAACTCTCACATCACAGTGAGGAACGAAATATTCTAGGTTATTCCTCACATAGCAAGCCAAAGGCTGGCCAGAGGATGCAACTAATCTGTCGTCATTTGTCTTTCAAATAACGTCTTTAATTACTTTTCAATATTTGGTAGGAAATCGTCGTTCTAACGACTGCCACCAACTAATTTTTGTAATAATGCAGAAGAGTCTAGGATCTTTTTTCCCCCAAAAGAACACGCCAAGCTTGACAACATCAAGAAAATTGTTTTGAGAGAATAAGTACATGAAGCTATCACGGAAATTGAAGCTACTGAAAAAATGCGCATAACTGCCACGAAAAAAGAAAGGGCCTAGCTTCAGTTCCTACTCAAATTGCCAGGGCACTCCTTTAACAAGACCAAACGTGCTGCGGTTTCTGTCCCATCATATCGATAAGAAGACGAAAATGGCATCTAGGTGTCTTGGCAGAAACAGGCCATGTACAAAGTATCAATGAATGAAAATATAGTAGAAGACCGCTCTAACAAATCGACGCTGTTCCCTTCAATAGTTTACTTCCCATGTCCAGCTGCTTTTAACTAATCCATACTAAGAAAGTTGAAGAATTAGTAAGACAAAGTCAAACCCTGTCTCTCTCATGTCTCAACATCAACTCTCAATATTCTAGGCCATTAACATGCATACACCCTTCCAGTGAAGGACTTTACTGGAGGAAAGAAGACCGCAATCTCTCTATTTAAGGATGCAAACTGTGTTAGGCTAATATAAGTGCAGCAGAGAGAAAGAGTAGGAGTATGAGATGAAGACTAGTTTGAGTTTCTTCTTCCTCTCCATAGCAGTGTTTGGACTTCTTGGATTTTGCTATGGAGGGGAGTTGATGAACAACTTCTACAAGGATACTTGTCCCCTTGCTGAAGACATCGTGAGGGACATCATTTGGAAACGTGTGGCATGCAATTCAACTCTGCCTGCCAAGTTTCTGAGGATGCATTTTCACGATTGCTTCGTTCGGGTAATCCAGCTCTCCACTGTACTAAAATAACATCAAGTTTGTATGACGCATTGGCTTTTCAAAGCATCAAACACTTGCATTTCCATGTTTTTAGCAGCTGTCTAACCTGTGTCTGTGGCCATTATTTGCAGGGCTGTGACGGCTCCATACTGCTGGACTCTACGCCAAATAACAGTGCTGAAAAGGATGCAGTTCCAATCCTGTCTCTGGCGGGATTCGACGTGATAGAGGAGGTGAAGACCCAGCTGGAGAAAACCTGCCCTGGAGTAGTCTCTTGTGCCGACATCGTCGCTTTAGCTGCTAGAGACTCGGTCTCTTTCCAAGTAAGTATCCAGAACCTTTCATGCGATTTGGAAACGACACCATCTATAAGTGTTTTGTCTCTAGTCTGAAAAACTTAACCAAGCACACGGAGTTGGGATTGCGAGGTGTATACCTCGTGGTCAGCTTATTCCTTGCAAGCTTAAAGCACACACCGCTACCAGACTTTTTCTATCCACATAGATCACTAACGCAGGCAAGTTTTTGAGCAAAGTGTACTAAGACTTTTGGTGGTGACATTGCAGTTCAAAAGATCAATATGGGAAGTGCCGACTGGCAGAAGGGACGGAGTCATATCGCGTGTTTCAGAGGCCCTGGCCAACATTCCGTCCCCATTCTCCAATTTCATCAGCCTCCAACAATCTTTTGCCAAAAAAAGCCTCACAGTTCATGACCTCGTTGTTTTATCCGGTAACTATTCTATATAAAGTTCGCAAAACCTACAGAAGAAAAGTAAAATAGATAAGAAATGTTTATTATGAGACAAGTTCTGAGGGACTGGGGAAGATATTGCTTCTTTTGAGATAAACAGTTGCATTATTATGAAACCTAGTGTTCTCTGGTTTTTCCGCAAAGCCCAAGCTAAACTAAATAACGTCAATAAGGTTTCTGAGCGAAACTGGACAAGTAGGGCCCAAGTTTATGTTTCCTAGAAGATCTTTGTATGTACCCAGATAATTAATAACTTAGTTTTTGCCAGGTGGACATACAATTGGTGTCGGGCATTGCAATTTTTTCAGCAACAGGCTCTACAATTTCACTGGAAAAGGCGATGCAGACCCTTCTCTGAGCCCAGGTTATGCCGCCTTCTTGAAAACCAAGTGTCAAAGCCTGTCGGACAACACAACTATTGTACCAATGGACCCTGGAAGCCCCTTATCCTTTGACAATAATTATTTTAAGATATTGAAGCAGAACCAAGGCCTTTTCCAGTCTGATGCCGCGCTTTTAACCAACAAAGATGCTAGCAACATCGTCGATGAGCTGCTCGACTCTTATAATTTCTTTACAGAGTTTGCTCAGTCGATGAAGAGGATGGGTGCCATTGATGTGCTCACAGGGAGCTCGGGAGAGATTAGGAGGAAGTGCAATGTGGCCAATTCCTGAGTGCTATGGTTAGCTTATGAGTGTGATGGAGTGCTTTGTATCTTTCCTTGTTGTTTGAGTTGTGATGAATAAGTAGGTTTTCCCAAGTCTCAATGTAAGGAGAGCCAAGATTTTCTACGAAAGTATCATTTCAGAAACCCTATAACGAGTGATAATAGTGGAAAAGCTATTAAATTTCATTTGGAAATCTCTATATAACTTAAGTTTGAATTGTTAAAAGTTTTATTTTCTTTCTCTTATTGTGTGAGAGAATAAACTTTTAAGTATAAGGAGAATGACATATCAATAATTTGTGTATCTAGAATGAAAGTTTCATATCTTAAATATGATTTTTTTGTAATAAAACTTAAATGAATGAATTGTTTATCCAGTATTTGAGCTAGCTTTTGAGTTAGTTTTTAGATTAAATTTTTTTCACTCCATGCAACTTACTTGATACGTCTAGCATTTGACATATGAGAACATGTATGTTAGACGAAAGTCCTATGTTAGAAATATATGATCTCTTTTAATAAATCTTAAATGAAGAAAATGTTCCTCTAACTTTTAAGTTAGATTTTGTGTCTTCTAACAATTTGATAATGTGAAATACACAACAGGAATATGTTAAGGACTAGCCTCACGTCTTTAGCCCCTAATTTGTGTTCAAAGTTTTCAAGCATCACAAAATCTGTAAATGTTTTTCATGATGCCGAGCTTGAAAATCACAAGCTTTAAAGAATAAAGCAAACAAACAACAAAGTGGGAATCATGAAGTCTGATTAACGATGATTGACTTTATCCTCTCAACTCTACGTTATCAGTCAAAAAATGGGAGAAACAAACGAGGAAAAAGACAAGAAGTATAGCGTGTACAGTGATTGGCCCTCCCTTTGAAACGTCATCGATAAAATTCCTTGCATGTTCCTCGAACCTAAATATTGGCCACGTACGTCGTCGGTTTTGCTGTCTCGATAATATTATTAGTTTTTCATGTCCTTTAATCAATTATAGTTTAGCATACGCCGGATTATAAAGTTTCGGCCCTACGTGACAAATTCCTGGACGGTTTACAAACTATTACTAATATTTTAGACTGGTTCAACTCCCCTAAATCAGATTTTCTTCTTTAGTTTTGTTATGCAACTCTAACTTAGCCTCTACCTTTCTAATTTCAAAAAGAAGTTTCCTGATTTTTTTTCTTCATATTTTTCTTCGATGTCAAATAGACCTATCTGTCACGTAACAATCCAATTAATTAAAAGCATCTCTTGTTAAACTAATCAATTATATCCTCTGGCATTTACGGAACATATCATAGTCAAACTATAGATGCCATCTAGAGCAAATATTTAAAATCTAAAAAAATCATTTAATAAAATAATAAAATAATAAATCATTAAAAAGAAAGAGTAACAGATGAATCCTAACCCAGAAAAATGGTCAACTTCTTCGTGAGAGACTACCTTCCCTAGACACTTCTTGAAAGGGATTTATTTATCTTTCCTTAAAATGGGGTAGTTCCTCTTTCATTCGAATAGTTGACCACTTCCTCTTCTTTTAAAGAAATTATCTTATATATTGTTTTTGTTATATGACACATAGAATTGATAGATAACGCATATCAGCTACTTAGGATTGGTCGATGGTTTTGACATAAAATACCAACGTTAGAAAAAAAATAAAAATACATCGACCCACCCCATTTGCCAATAGAGAAAAAGTCCGAGATTTTAATCAGTGTCTCTTCGCAATTACATATGGGTGGTGGACTAAGTCAGTCATAACCTTCGTGGTTTGTAAGTGACCCTAACCTATCGCTCTGCTAATTTATGAGTGGGTTACGTCACCCACTTCTCTCCCATTGTTTTTTCACATGTTAAATTAAGGTAATAATTCTATAAACTGGTGCTATTTTGTAAGGTCCAATTCGGTCCAATCCCTTTATCTTCTAATTTTAGTTTTAAATAAAGGGACAAGAGGTATATTGAGAAAATAATTTGATAATGAAGGAATCGTAAAGAGTAATTTGATAAGCTTCTAATATAGAAAGTCACTTGCAAAAGGTTAAACCCTACGCATGTCTACTGTATTTTTTTTTGTTTTTTCATTTTTTTCTGCTAAAAAAAACTAATAGTATGTGAAAATCTAAGACATAAAATAAAAGAAAATATAGTAATAGTAATTGATAAAATATGGGAGAGAAGTGGTGCCAGTTGTAGAAGAGTGTGACAAGCTTGATATCAATCTCTAATATATTCTGCGGCACAGCTCTTTAATACTACTGAAGAATAAAATAGGAATAATTAGTCTAACGTCGGTAATGACTAAGACAATTTATGAATAAGCTTCGGCATTCCAACACTTATCCTCTGGTCAGCTTTTTTTTTCTTTTGATTTTTCTTTTAGTTCTCGTCAACAATATTTGTTCGAGACCTAAGTTTTTGTTGTTGGTATGATTTGCTGTCCTTGTACCCAGTGCTTCAACGTCTCGTCGCGGGTAGAAAGACAACCACTGGCTAACAGGATGACTTTCCCATTGGCCGAATTGATTTGACCAAAAAACTCCACGTTGTATGCCATAATTCGGTCTTCTCATATGTATCTATTAAGAATAAATTATTCATCAAGGCTCTGGGAATGTTTACTTACATACAGTACTAGATTAAAGGATGGTATTCAATAGCCAACAGAATAATTTGTTGACTTTTCACAAGTGTGCAACCTTAAATGTAAAAGAAGGTACAGATCTGATGATATTCTCCTTCATTCTAAGCCGTGTGATAACCTTTGGTCCTAATAATGGAGGCTTTGCTGAATTATTATGCAAGTCTATGGATTTTGTTAATCTTTTTGGTTGGTCTTAAAAGTTATTAAATTTTTTATAAAATATAAACTTTTATTATGTAAAAAGCATATGAAAGCTTTCATAATCAATGTATTTAAAGTGATCATATTCAGTGTAAAAAAGGCAGTGGAGCCATGCAAGGGATACGTCTGTACAGGCTTCGGGATGCGTTTTTGCTTCCAGGCGAGATAGAGTATCATGGCTTTGCGTGATTTTCTAGACACAAAGAATATGGGTTCGTTTCTGGGGAAGGGATGTCCCGGTAATGATTGTACTCCAAAGCTTTACAGCTTGCAACGAGATGGCTCCTTTTTAAGTTTTGCATAATAAAAAGAAGTTAAAGGCTGGCACGTCTTCTGATTCCGTGTTCCCATTTCCAATTGCAATTACACGAAGAAGGAGCAAGGTCATGGAGAGCAATTACCGGGTCTTCTGAAAAAAAAAAAAAATCAATGTGATGTACTGCAAACTCCAGTATAATGTCGGACGAAGCCACTCCAATAAGAGACCAAACATGGCTGTGAAAGGAATCAATCAGTTCACGTTCTCTTTCTCACTAAATGTGTTGTCCAGAGGTGAATATAATTAAGAAAGAGTCCAAGGTTATAACACAAGCAATCCGAAACTCTCTTTGCTTAGCTGTTTCAGTCATTGATTAATTAGAATGACTAGGTTGCAAAAGAGAAGATCGCAAGCTGTCTATATAAGGATGCCAAGGGTGGTAGAATAGCAGTGCAGGGAACACAAAGACAAATAGATCCTTAGAAAAGAGTGTGTCCGATAAAGAGTGAGAGAGATGAATATCAGATTAAGTTCCTACCTGCTTATTGTAGCAGTCTTTGCATTTCTGGAAGTTGGCCATGCAGGGGTGCTGAAGGAGAATTTCTACAAGCATACTTGTCCCGAGGCCGAAGAAATTATCAAGAATGTCACTTGGCAACATGTTTGTGCTGATCCAACAGTGGCTGCCCCATTGCTCAGGCTGCAGTTCCATGACTGCTTTGTTAGGGTAATTCGCTTGTTCACTTTGTGGTTCATGACAATTAATTTAGAAAGATATAAGATGACTTAAGAGATCTATTCTTTTTTTTTTTTTTTAACTTTTCATTTAAAAAAAACAGAGAAAAAAAGAAGAAGAAGAAAGAATTTGACCCAAATATGAGAGTTAGAATTTGTGTAACCTCATTCAATGCAGCAACAAGATAGAAGTTTTCTAAAATGAACGCATCATCTTGCATTCCCTTTCCATTTAAAATGAAGAAATTAAGTTGTTCATGTTGTCCTGGCATCAGGGTTGCGATGCCTCGGTGCTGATAGAATCCACCCCAGGCAACAAAGCTGAAAAGGATTCCCTCCCAGACCTTACTCTGGGAGGATTCGATGTTATAGCGGACATCAAAGCTGCCGTGGAGAAGGTATGCCCTGGAGTCGTCTCTTGTGCAGATATCATCGCCTTGACTGCCAGAGATTCAGTTTCATACCAGGTGAGTTTAAATACATCAGCTTGTTCTTTAAAAAGGAAAAGGAGAAGATAGCAGTCTGACATGATTTACCAATATAACTAAACCGTTTGTGGGAACCATTACAGTATAAAAGGCCACTATGGAAAGTGCAACTTGGAAGAAGAGATGGAACAATCTCTCGTGCCTCGGAGGTCCTCACCAACATCCCTTCACCATTTTTCAATTTCAGCCAACTCAAGCACAGTTTCGCCACAAAGGGCCTCGATGTCCGTGATCTTGTTCTTTTGTCAGGTAAATATGGCATTTATAAGTTATTTCGTATCTTTTAACGAAGGACATCACACGTTTTTTGTCTTAAGCATGGGACAATACTTTTTACAAAAAATTTTATCCACCAACAAGAAAACAAAAGGTTAGAGTTAGATTTATAATAAACTTCCTAGTAATATGAAATAACTTTACATTATTCATTTAACATGTTCTATTAGTATAATAATCTAATCTAAATCATTTTACTGGTATTTTTTTTTTTTGTGTAACTTTTAGGTTTACCCTTATTTATATGGGTATTAAAGTAGAATAGAAGTTCTAATATTATGATAAATTTTATTTTTTAAAAAATTATATCTAACTTAAAATCCTAAAACATTAAGTGAAGAAATTATTTTTTTTTAAGTTACTTTTTTAATTTTTTATTGTTTCACATAGGATTTAACATTCTCGTAAGAAAGTCAAATGTTTATTTCATACTCCTTTTTTTATTTTACAAGCTCAAAGAAGTAAATGATTTCCTTAAAATACTTGCATAATCAGGAGCACATACCATTGGGGATGCGCATTGTGCTGCCTTCGCCAAGCGGCTAAGCAACTTCACGGGAAATGGTGATCAAGACCCCACTCTAAACCCAACCTACGCCGCTTTCTTGAAAGCGAAATGCAACAGATGCTCAAACAATGAAACAACTGTACCAATGGACCCCGGAAGTTCTCTCTCTTTTGACAACCACTACTACAAACTCTTGTTGAAACACGAAGGTCTGTTTGTATCTGATGCTGCTCTTCTAACCGACAAGGCTTCTCTACGGGAAGTCTTTAAGGTGCTCCAAAAGTCGAATTTCTTCGAAGATTTTGGTAAGGCTATAAGGAAGATGGGACGGGTTCAAGTGCTTACTGGAACCGAGGGACAGATAAGGACGAACTGCAGCGTCGTGAATCCTTGAAGAATAGTTGCTTCAAGTGCTTAAATCCTGTCAATATAAAGGCAGTCAGATTTATTCGGGTGTGTATGTTGTTTATCAATAAAAAGTTGTGGGAACATTTGATCTGATCACACTAAGGATGACCCAGATCTCTAATTGTTTGATAATGTTGCATTGTGGATGTTTAATTCTATATTGCTAAAGAATAGAGTTGTGTATCAAGCTAAATATAGTTGTTTCCTTCGCCTTAGGAACTGGTTTTCAAGGAAAATTTGGCCTTCTTTACATGGTATTAAATCCCAAGTCTCCCTTAACAGTTTTATGAATTTAGATAAATGAAATTTTTATCATTTACAAATACTCTAAACAAAATTTTTTTAAAAATGGTTTAACCTCCTCTTCTTTAGCTTTATTAAATAGACAATAAATGTGATATTTCCTTTAGTTAAATAATAAAAGAAAATTTATTGAGACTTGCTTACATATACTCTAAATTTAGTCTATCACCTGCTAACTTAGTGATAAGCTAATAACACTTGAAACATCTTGGTTCCAAGTTCAATATAGGATACATGAGTTAGGTGTACACCTAAAAAAAGAAAGAAATATAAAAATTTGATCAACTTTTCAAATTTATTGAAAAAAAAATTATAATTATACATAAATCATTTTTCAAGTCACTGTCCATGCTCGTAAATTTTTTTTTCTTTTGAAGGCATTTAAATTTGATGAAACTTATAGAAATGTTTTTCAAACATTGCAATCATGATGTGAAAGAAACATTTCTACATTTATGCTGCTGCCTGGAAAATTAGTTAAAGCGTAACAGTTTCTTTCTCAATTTTATCATAATAAACTTTCTTAAGGTATACTTTATTAGCTTTCCTAGAATTCAAATATCTCGTTAAAAGTTCATTGTCATTAAGAATTACAATCACGTCCGAGTCAAGGTACCCAGCATTATTGATGGCTTCGTAAGCTTGCCCCGCTGTCATGGCACCATCGCCTATAACTGCAACATTATTCTCTCTTCTCTTTAGATCCCTCCCTACAGCCATTCCTGTTTAAGCAAGATCACACAAAGGTTAAAACCACGAAAAGACCAAAACAATCATGAAGTTAGCAAGTGAGATTGCAAGATAATCAAGCCATTCACCATCAGTTGTCTTTTCAAGGAAAACACAGGGTAGTTTTATGACCGAAGTTAGCACATTGCATCATCAAGAAGCTTCATGACATAATATCTATGAGGTTTGTAAAACAATCAGCTTCCCATAAACAACCATGAAGACAAGGTCAAGCTGTGCTGCATTAGCAGTTGCGTTTAAAGCACAAAAGCATAAGAAGATTGTTATGAATACAAAAGCTCGCAACTGGTTCAACGCGGTGGGTGGTGATTTGGATTTGTTAGGGTTATTTCTCCTCAAGAACCCTAAAGATTCAGAGAAGAGGGATTAAAAAAGGCACAAAGGCTTTCCAAATAGTAACTAGTTACCATTCAACGATCTTCCCCTACACCGTTACAATGCAAAAAATATAAAGGGACAACAGCAACCTGGTTTTGGGAGGCTACTATGGCAGAACCATAAGACACTCTGCCAGGTAATAGGGCTTAAATCTACGCCCGTATCATACAATTCCTCAATAAAAAAAAAAAAGAAATTAAAAAGCCTTATCCTTAAGGTTTTATGCCAAAACAACAATATCCCTTAAAAACAAGCCCTAATAACTAATTAATGAATATTATACTAATACTAATAAGGAACATATAACAAAACTTTGAAAAAAAGCCTTTTCTGTCCCGTCAGATCTCTTTGCTAGAGACCCTCCGGAGACGCTTTGGTGGCCTCCCCGGTGAGTGAAGAGTTTTTCGATGATTGGACCACTGGATAGAACGAGTAGTTGCCGTTCTCATTTGGCCGCACGTGGGGCTTTGTCCAGCTCCCTGTTGTTGGGATCCTCCGTGTAATTGTTCTGCTGTATCTCACCCATCACCTGATCTTTTTGACGCTCGTTGCCTGGCCTCTTTGGCGCTGGTTCTGGCAGCTGATCTTGCTATGCGTGGGGACTATCCACTTAACGCCAGCCTTTCTCACCTCGGAGCAACATTGGCCTCCCATGAGTCATGCTGGAGTTTGCTTTGGGACTGATTGCGAGTCAAGGGACTGGAGGGAATCCTACACAAATGTCAGCTTCTCTTCTGCTGGTTCTTGATTCGACTCAAGCTCGGCTAGTTTGAGAGGTTTCGCAGTTGAGACTTCAACTTCCAACTTCTAAGCCTCCTCCTTTGTCCTTGCAACTTATATCCATGCCTCCTCTTCCTTTCTAAGAGCCTTATGCAGCTCTCTAAATTTTGCCAGTAGGTAGCCATGTAGGGCCTTCATCTTGCAGTTTAGCCAAGCCATTTTGCCAATCAACACGGAAAACTTCTGATAATCCACCATCGCAAAATGAAGGGCAGTCATCCAAGTTAGAGTTGCTCCGATACCAATAATTGCAAAGAGAAGCAATTCGTTCAATGGCAGAGGGCAGTAGTTATGGGCAGTGATTTGGATTTGTTAGGGCCATTTCTCCCCCAGCTAAACATTCAGATAAATAAAGGAAGGTGCAAAGGTTTTGCAAATAGTAGCTGTTGAATTAGATAAATTAATATTTTTTTATGATGATTGTTAATATTGTGCTTATCTCCATAATCATATACTTATAATCCTTAGTATTCCTCTTGGTGCTAAAACTTTTATATTCCTAGAAAGATTACAATAATGTTTTCATGGGGATTGCTATTGAAAGAAATATTCTCTCTCATGGCTTTTGTATTTATTTAAACAAACCTTGTACTTTGATGGATATTTTAACTTGTATTGGCCAACTCTGATAGGCTTAGAAAAGAAGTTGTCCTGGAATGAAGAGAAAAGGACATGCATGTCTTGAAGTTTAATTAAATTAAAAGAAAGCAAGTCCATGTATAGAGGCCAGCTCGTGAGCAATAAGAAAGCTGAAAAGGCCAGCCCACGCAGGTGAGAGCCTGGCTCGCGGCTCAGGGCAACCGAAGAACAAACGTAAAGAAAGGTCTAAGAAAAAGAAAAAGAAAGAGGTGCCAACGTGGGCAGGCTCTTTCAAACAAGTGAACCTGCTACTGCCAAGATGGGAAGGGCTCTTTAGGAATTGTCCACGTCGGAATCTCCCAAAAGAAGGAACTTGCTTAACCCGTGACTGCACGTTGCTATCTCTCTCTGTCTCTCGAAAAAGAAAAGGTTACTATCCTTCCTTTCTGCAATCTATTCTGAGTCTCCTGCTCTTACATTCTGTTAGCCTAGTCAATTCATTACTCTAGATGATCTACGAACCTAGAATAGGGAGACATTGGAGCTATGACAAAGATGTTAAAAATGGGAGAAGGAGAAAAAGAAAAGGGACAATTAGCTAGAAAAGAAAAACCCTGTAATTTGGATCTCGAGAGTTTAATTCTTGTGCTTATTGTTTATGCTCTTAACATTCTTGCTCAAATTGTTGCTTTTCAACTGATTTCATTGTGTATCATCTGAGTTGTGAAACCCTAGGTGCTCATTCTTTTATTTTAAAGTTTCTAAACCCTAGGTGCTCATTCTTTTATTTTAAAGTTTCTAAACCCAAGCTAAACTAAAGAATGTTAAAAAAAATTTTGAGCCCGACTGGACAAGTATTGGGCCCAAATTTATTTATTTATTTATTTATGAATATGTAAGTTTATTCATTTAAAAACAAGATAATACAAAGGTTTATGAGTATACCTAGTATTACTATTCATGTAAGAGAAAATTAAGTTTAAAATTTTCAAACTATGACACAATAAAATATTTACTTAAGAGAATTTAATGTTCTTAAACAGAGATGTTATTTTATGTACTACTTTCTTAATTTCACCTAATAAGATTGATATTTTAATAGCATTACTTTGAAAATGTTTACAATTTTTTTTCAGACTATATCTAATAGATACATGTTAAGAAGAAAATTTAAGAAACTTTACAACTAAATTCTTTTCTTTAGTTATTTTAATCATTCATTGCAATTTAAAATTTCAATCATTGATGATTCTATTAAGGTTTTATTGTGAATTGAACACAAATTTATCTTTCCTAGAAGATTTTACTAAAAAAGAGTAAGGAGAATAGTGTATTAGTAATTTGATAATGTGAAAAACACCTCAAATTTCAAAGAACAAAGCAAACAAACCACAAAGTGGGAATCATGAAGTCCGATTAACGATGATTGACTTCACCCTCTCAACTATACGTAATGAGTCAAAAAATGGGAAAAACAAATGAGGAAAAAGACAAGAAGTAAAGCGTGTAGAGTGTTGGGTCTTCCTTTTGAAATGTCATCTATAAACTTCGTGGCATCTTCCGCGAAGATAAACATCGGTCAAGTACGTTGTCGGTTTTGCGGTCTCGAGAATCTTATTAGTTTTTCATGCGCTTCAATCAATTTTAGGCTAAAGTATATGCAGGATTATAAGGTTTCGGCCCTACGTGAGAACTTCGTAGATGGTTGACAAGCCACTACTACTATTTTAGAGACTGGTTCAGCTCCCCTAAATCAGATTTTGTTCTTTAGTTTTTTAATGCAACTCTGATTTAGCCTCTAGGTTTCTAATTTCAACATGAAGGTTCCCGATTTCTTTTCTTTTTTTTTTTTTAAGATTTTTCTTCAATGTCAAATAGATCTATCGTCAAGTTACAATCCAATTAACTAAAAGCATGTCTTGTTAAACCAATCAATTATATCCCGTGGCATTAAGGAACATATCGTAGTCAAACTTTACACGCCCTGTAGTGTGAATATCCAAAATTTAAAAATCATTTAAAAGATAAATTAATAAGTCATTAAAAATAAACAGTAACTATTAAACCTAACTAGTGAAAGATGTGTTGGGTTAGTTCGGCCTATATTCGGGACTTATTATTGAGTCCTATTAGGGTAATGTAGTCCTAAGGTTTAAAAGAAAATATATAGGATTTTTTCTTTAAGTGAGTGGCCATAAAAAAAAAAAAAAAGAGAAAAGAAAAGAGTAAAATTTCATAGGAATTAGAGACCTTGCATAGCAGTTGATCAAACGTTTGATCACGGTTGATCCGTGGTCCGATTGAGCTGATTTTTTGTCAACAGGTTTGGGATTGGGTGTTCTTCATTGTGAACGGTTGATTGTTATTTGAAACTCTTTACATCAGCAGATCTTGGTCGAAAATCTAGGTGATATTTCTCCAACTTTTTTTGGTTAAGTTGTTATTTACAACTTGTTCTTCAGTATTAGTTGGTGATTCTATTGTTGTTAAATCAATAAATCTTTGTCTTATTGCTATTGTTAAGGACTTGATTAGGTTATAAACCTAACGATTTATATAGTGGAGATTTGGGTAGACTTTGTGATCGGTCCCGTGATTTCTATCCTTCACATTGGAGAAGTTTTTTACGTAGAAATTCTTTTATGTTGATTGTGATATTTGTATAGTTTACTTGTGATTCAAATACATTGTTAGTATTTTAGTATATCTTCACAGGTTCAATCAAAGTAGGAAACTTTATAAGTCATTTTTTCCATCAAGATGGTGTTAATGTAATGTTCTCATTTATTGTAAGTTGCCAATTAGGTCCCTTATTAGAAAAAACATAATATTTCCTTGTATAAGCCCTTTCCTTATAAGTCATTTTTAGGCTTGTATAGATAGATGTGTGGCCTGCATAGAAAGAGCATTGCAATATCAATACAAAATTGGTTCTCTCACTCATAGGTTTTTCATTTTGTGATAGATGGTCTCCGTTAGTGACTATCTTTCATAGACACTTGTTGAAAGGGTACTTTCCTCTTTCATTCGAATGTCCACTTCTTCTTCTTCAAATAAACTATTTTACATATTTTATTTGTTATATGAAACATACAATTGATAAATAATAGATAAGAGCTACTTGAGATTGATTAATTTTTTTAAAATAAAATACCAAAGTTCGAAAAAAGTGCACTCACACACTCAATTTGCCAATAGAAAAAAGGTGTGAGATCTGATCCTGTTTCCTCACAATTACCTATGGCTGGTGGTCTAAGTCAGCCATAACCTTCGTGGGCTGTAAGTGATTGCCAGTGCACCCTATTTTGCTAGAAAAGGCAAGGTTGACCCCAACCTATCCCTTTGCTAATGTGTTTATGGGTTGCCTCACCCGCTTCTTTCCCTTTTTTTTTTTTTTTCTTCTCTTCACGTATTAAATTAAGGTAGTACTTCTATAAACTGGTGCTATTTTGTTAGGTCCAATTAGGTCCGATGCCTGCATATTCTAATTTTAGTATAAAAAAAAAGGACAAAAGGTATATTGAGAAAATAATTTGATAATAAAGTAATTGTCAAGAGTAATTTGATAAGCTTTTGATATAGAGAGTCACTTGTAAAAGGTTAAATCAAAGCAAAGAGCAAGTCTTATACTCTTCTACAAATGGCATCACTTCTCTCCATATTTATCAATTATTTATTTGACATCAATCTCTAATATTCCTCTCTGTTATTCTTCAACAACATTTGCTGGGAACAATTCATGCAAACAATCATAAGGTGCTGCTCCACCTTGTGCAACGCCTGCCGGCGCGAACAAGCTTGTCAAAGTTTATGTTGTTGATGTAATTTACTGTAGTTCTAGCAAGTGCTTCAACGCCTCCTCCCGCGTAGAAAGACAAAACCACTGGCTAACAGGGTGAGTTTCCCATTGGCCGGATCGATTTGATCAAACAGAGAAAACCATTGGCTAACAGGATCACTTTCCCATTGGCCGAGTCCATTTGACCAAAAGACTCCAAGTTGAATGGCCTTCTTTTGTTATTTGGGCGATGCAATTATACGTTTATACAGTCTTCGGGATGCGTCGTTGCTTCCCAGCTAGATTAGACTGGCGTGTGTTGGCGCGTGTTGGCGTGTGTCGGCGTGTGTCTGTGTGGTTTTGTAGACACTAAAAAAATTGGGGTTCGTAACATGGTTTCTGGGGAAGAGATATGCCCACCACGTGGAGGGTGACAATGATTGTACTCCAAGGCTCCTTTTAAGTTTTATACAATAAAAAGGAATCAAAGGCTCGTACATCTTCTAATTCCGTGTTCCCCTTTCCAATTCCGAATTGAACGAAGCAAGAGCAAGTACAAGGAGAGCCATTTACCGGGTGGTTTGGAAAAATAATCTATGTAACGTACTGCAAACTTTAATATAACATGTTGGATGAAGCCACTCCAATAATATAACATGTGGGTGTGAAAGGAATCAATCAGTCCAAGTTCTCTTTCTCACTAAAATGTCTTGTCTAAGGGTGAATATAATAATAAACAAGACTCAAAGTTATAACACAAGTCAATCGGAAACTCTCTTTGCTTAGCTGTTTCCATCCTTGATTAATTAAACTGATTAATTAAGAAGAACTCAAGCAGTGTATATAAGGATGCAAAGGGTGGTAGCATAGCAGTGCAGAGGACAGAAACAAAAAGAGATACGAAGAAAAGAGCGTGTGTCCGAGAAAGAGTGCGAGAGATGAATATTAGAATGAGTTTCTACGTGCTTATTTTAGCAGTTTTTGCATTTTTTGAAGCTGGCCATGCAGGGCTGCTGAAGGAGAATTTCTACGAGTATACTTGTCCCCAGGCTTTGGAAATTGTCAAGAGTGTCACTTGGCAACATGTTGCAGCTGATCCAACAGTGGCTGCCCCGTTGCTCAGGCTGCAGTTCCATGATTGTTTTGTTAGGGTAATTCGCTCGTTCAGTTTATGGTTTATGAAAATTAATTTAGAAAGATATAAGATGCTTAAAACTATGTATTGCTTTTTGTGTTTGTATAAATTTCTTTTTTTCATTTAAAAGCAGCAGAGAAAAGAAGAAGAAGAAAGAATTTGACCCAAACATGAGAGTTAGATTTGAATAACTTCATTCAAAGCAGTAACAAGATAGAAATTTTCTAAAATGAACGTATAAGCTTGCATTTCCTTTTTATTCTAAATGGAGAAACTAAGTTGTTCATGATATCCTGGCATCAGGGTTGCGATGCCTCGGTGCTGCTAGACTCCACCGCTGGCAACATAGCTGAAAAGGATTCCCCTCCTGACCTTACTTTGGGAGGATTCGATGTTATAGCGGACATCAAAGCAGCGGTAGAGAAGGTATGCCCTGGAGTCGTCTCTTGTGCAGATATCATCGTCTTAGCTGCCAGAGATTCAGTTTCATACCAGGTGAGTTTGAATACATCAGCTTGTTGATTAAAAAGAAAAAGAAGAAGAAAGCTTCGTTTGTTATTCTGACATGGTTTAGCAGTATAAATAAGCCGTTTGTGGGAACCATTACAGTATCAGAAGCCACTTTGGAAAGTGCAACTTGGAAGAAGAGACGGAACAATCTCACGTGCCTCGGAGGCCATCGCCAACCTCCCCCCACCTTATTTCAATTTCAGCGAACTCAAGCACAGTTTCGCCACAAAGGGTCTCGATGTCCGTGATCTTGTTGTTTTATCAGGTAAATATAGCATTTATAAGTTATTTCTTATTTTTTTTACATAGGACTTAGCATGTTTTTTGTCTTAGTGTGGGACAATATTTTTTACAAAAATTTTTATCCATGAACAAGGAAACATAAAGTTAAACTTATATGAAATAACTCTATATTATTCATTTAATACGTTCTATTAGTGCAATAATCCAACTTAAACCATCTCACAAGTGTTGTTTTTCTTTTCCAAGATTCTAGGCTTACCCATATTCGTATCAGTATTAAAGTAGAACCAAATTTATAATATTATGTTAGATTTATTTTCATAAAAGTTATACCTAACTTAAACTCTTCAAACATTAAATGAAGGATTCATTCTTTTTATAAGTTACTTTTTAAATTTTTTATTTTTTCACATAGGATTTAACATTCTTGTAAGAAAGTCAAATGTTTAATTGGTACTCCTTTTTTTATTTTACAAGCTCTAAGAAGTAAATGGTTTCCTTAAAATACTTGCATAATCAGGGGCACATACCATTGGGGACGGGCATTGTGCTGCTTTCACCAAGCGGCTATACAACTACACAGGAAAGGGCGATCAAGACCCCACTCTAAACCCAACCTACGCCGCTTTCTTGAAAACGAAATGCAACAGATCCTCAAACAATGAAACAACTGTACCAATGGACCCGGGAAGTTCTCTCTCATTTGACAACCACTACTACAAACTCTTGTTGAAACGCGAAGGTCTATTTGAATCTGATGCTGCTCTTCTAACCGACAAGGCTTCTCTCCGGGAAGTCTTTAAGATGCTTGGCAAGTCGAATTTCTTCGTGGATTTTGGTAAAGCTATAAGGAAGATGGGACGGATTCAGGTGCTTACTGGAACCGAGGGGCAGATAAGGACGAACTGTAGTGCCGTGAATCCTTGAAAAGTGGTTGCTGCAAGTGTGCTTAAATTTTGTTTAGACAAAGGCAGTGAGTTTTCTTTGGGTGTTTGCATTGTTTATACATAATAAGTTGTGGCGACATGATCTGATCACGCTACGAACCGCAAAGGTCTTTGATTGTTTGATACCAGTAATTATCTTTTTGTGAGAACTATGTTTGGATATGATTTTGAGAACTTCAACTTATAACGTTCATGGCACATGTTGATTAGATATTCAAGTCTCATTAAAAGAGCTAAAGTTTAACTCAAAAGTTAATTTGAAGATTAAAAATAATTCCCTTTCTCCTTTTTAGTGTGGGACTCATGGTGTCAAATATCTATGCATATCAAAAGGTTATCCTAATAGTAGAGATGTCATGTGAATAATGCATATTAGTTTAGTAAATTAGTTATTGTTTCTTTTTTAATTTTAGCTTATCATAAGGTGTATGTGTAATCATAAGAGATGAATTTCATAAAGAGGTGAATTTATTCACTTATTGTTTTAAGATTTTAAGTTGATCATAAGTTTTTTTTTAATTTTTAACATAGTATTAAAATTCAAATTCCTTTTACCACCTAACAAATATAGTAAACCAATGATTTACATGAAAGGTAGTAGAGTGGGATGGTCTAAGTTGAATCATTATAGTAAAGGGCATATCAAATAAATGGTATGAAGTTATTGTCCCATATTTTTAAGGAGTTTATAGCCTTTACTTATAGACAAAGATCTAATTAAAAGTAGAGCAAGAAGATATGTTAAGTCTCACATAGAAAATATAAAAGTTTGAGAAGTAATTTATAAATAAAATGACTTAGATTCTTAAGATGAATATGGACTTTTCTTTATGATTTTTTACATTAACAAACTCAAGAAGGATTCTCTCATCATATTCCTGTGCAAGTCAGCAGGTCGACGTTACTTTTATATGCGTTATAGAGGGATCATTCACTTGTTATAATCTATTGCACGTTGGATTAATTAGTTAGTGTCATGGAATGTGGACAAGAGTTTGATTCCATCTCAATTTTAACTTAATACGATCGTAAATATTTTACTTCTGTATATTATTATATATTTTTTATAAAAATAAAAATCTATGTTACTAAAAAATTAGAAAAAGAAAATTTTGAATTAACAATAATATTACCAAAAGTGACCCAGAAAACATTCAGGAAGATGTAAAGAAGAAAATTGTTACAAAATACACATTATCTTATCAGTGGCTTACTTTTTCTTCAAATCATATTTACACTGCGTTAATGTATAAATTTAATACTTTCACATATTCACCATACAAAAAAAACTCTCTCAGCGTCACATCTATCAAAGAACAATAAAACAAAATAAAACAAGAATTGACGAGGAAAAGTGGTGGAAATCTTGTGCTCCATGACATACGAATAGCTAAGTTTATCCTTTCAATTCATAAGAACAGCTTAATCACTATTTAGCTTGATGGTAATCAGGCCACTTTCTTATGAAAACTTTGAAGCGGCTTAAGTGATCTCCACACGTAGTTGATGATCAAATATTTATAAAAAAAAGAAATCAGAGAAGACTAAACCTACATGAAATAAATATAATATTTCATTTAGTTAATTAATAAAAGAGGATTTATGGAACTCGCTTACGAATACTATGAACTTGATTAACTTATCAAATATATTGGAAAAAAAATTACAGTTACACACTGAATTTTTTTTAAGTCATTGTCCATGCTCTTAAATTTTATTTTTTTTCATTTGAAGACATTTAAATTAGATGACATCGACAGAAATTTTTTTCAAACATTGCAATGATGTGAAAAAAAAAACATTTCACATTTATGTTGCTTCCTAGACAGTTAGTTAAATTATAACAATCTCTTTCTCCATTTGAGCATAGTAAACTTCCCTAATATAGACTTTATTAGCTCTTCTAAAATTCAAGTACCTCGTTAAAAATTTTCATAAGCTAGTTAAAGGTCCTTCTAATTGACAGAGTTATTATGGTATAACTCATCATGGTCAGAGTATATTATCCATATTAAACTCGTTATTGCTATCTATTAACAAAGAATTTAAGGGAAATTTTTTTGTCATAAGACGAGGAATGGTCACTAAAATCACTAAGTTTACTCATTATAAATCACTAGCTTTCTTTTTGGACTTTTTTACGATTAGAAAATCTGTTTTGATATTACCCAAAGCCATAAGATAATGGCATTGAATGCCTTAGGCATTTTTTTGTCTTCATTGCTCTGAAGCCCTCCTCACTTTCTTATCTATATCTATGTATTTAGCTATATATATATATATATACAGATATATCTTTAGTGCTCACCCTCGTTGTACTCTTGATCATTTCTAAAGAGCTTTTTATTTGTCTCAACTATCCTTTCTTGACCTAGAAAATTTCTTGAACTTTCTTATAAAAATTGTCATACCTTCATCATCCTTAAGATCATCATTCTATCATTTACTTACCTCGCCTCGATTGTTTACAACCAAACAAACTTGTTATTCTTTAGTCGATATAAGTAGTTCTCCCATCCCAATAGAGTAAAGGTTTTCTCTATCGCTATAGCTCTAGGTCTAATCTTTAGATAAGGACTTTAAGACATTTATAACCATCCTCTTTTTAGGAATCTCGCTCCAAGACTTAAACTAGAGTTCAAATTTTCATTTGACTTATCTTTTTTTTTTGCCCCCCAGTAATCTCCAGTACCATTTTTTTATGCCTTTATTTGATTATTAATGCTTCTGGGCAAGATGAACTAGCATGCGTTTGGTTGACTTTGATAGAATGAAAAGAATGCAAATCATTTTTGTTTTTTTCTATGGCCAGGTGTTAATTTTTGTAGGGTGGGAATGATTGTATTCAAACGCTTACGGCACGCAACTGGCGTTTGTTCTTTTGAGTTTCATATGATAAAACTAATAAAATCTCTTGCATGAATATATATATATATATGTACGAGTTCCAGTTTTAAATCCCTGATTCCAGTTGCATATGAGATAGAACCAGAGGAGGAATGCCGTGAAGAACATTTACTGGAGGTTTGTGTTTCAAAAGCAAATAGATATCTGGGACAAAGCCATTCAAATGAGACTAAACATAAACCTGCATGCAAAAAGATAGTAAGACAAGTCAATCCGAAACTCTCTTGGAGTTTTTTTATCACAAAAGTTGATTAGCTGTTCTCAATCAGCGATCAAAATGAATGAACTGGCCGCGGAAGAAGAGACCGCCAGCTTTCTATATAAGTAATCAACGGGTGGTAGCTTATAACAGTGCTGGAGACGCAGAAAGAAAGAGAGATTCGCAGAAAAGAGTGCCAGCGATGATTATTAAAGCGAGCTTCTTTCTGATTACCACAGCGGTGTTTGCATTTGTAGGAGTTGGCCATGCAGGGTTCCTGAGGGACGATTTCTATGTGTATTCTTGTCCCGGTGTCGAGGAAATTGTCAGGAATGTCACGTGGACATATGTTGCAGCCAATCCGTCATTGGCCGCCCCATTGCTCAGGCTGCCGTTCCATGATTGCTTTGTTAGGGTAATTCACTCCTTCAATTTAAGAGTCAGAAAAACTTCTTTCAGAAGATTCAAGATACTCCAAAAGATTTATTACTCTAAAATGGCTCCACTCTTGAGTTTTTGACATGTTCATAATGCATTGGTATAAGGGTTGCGATGCCTCGGTGTTGCTAGATTCCACCCCAGGAAACGTTGCCGAAAAGGATTCCCCGCCAGACCTTACTCTGGGAGGATTCAACATCATCGGAGACATCAAAGCAGCGATAGAGGAGGCGTGCCCTGCGGTTGTCTCTTGTGCAGATATCATCGAATTAGCCGCTAGAGATGCAGTTTCCTTCCAGGTTAGTAAGAAAACGTAATAGAAACGATAACGAACTATAAGACCCAACTGAATTACAGTGTCCTCCTGCAAAAACCAAAATCTTGAGGTAGAAGTCGTTGAAACAGATCAACTTTGTCATATTAGCAGCAATAAGGCCTTTGGACTTTGATCAGCTTGTTAATCAAAAAGAAAGGAGAACTTCCCAGTTCATTGCGAATTCCATTGTGAATTTTTCTTTTAAGATTGGTGTAGCAATACGAATAAACCAAACATGTCTATCCTTGTGGGAACGATTGCAGTATCAGTGGCCATTGTGGAAAGTGCAACTTGGAAGAAGAGACGGAACTATATCGCGTGCCGCGGATGCGATCGCCAACCTCCCTTCACCATATTTCAATTTCACCGCAGTCAGAGACTCCTTCGCGAGAAAGGGCCTCAATGTCCATGATCTTGTTGTTTTATCAGGTAATTATAGTATAAATTCTCAGAAGAAGTTCAACTGCAAATGACTGAAACCTGTTGCGTAACTCTCTTCAGGAAAATGTTTTATTTAAGTAATAAATTATACTGTAGAAACAAATACAAAATGTTTTATTCAGTGCTGAGAAGCTAGAATAAGGTTTACCAAAGTTGTCCTCCTTTTTATCTTACAAGCTCCGCAAAGGAAATGACAAAATACTCTATAATCAGGTGCGCATACCATTGGCGCTTCGCATTGTCCTTCCTTCGACGAGCGGCTATACAACTTCACAGGACACGGTGGTCAAGACCGTTCTCTAAGTCCACCCTACGCCGCTTACTTGAAAACGCAATGCAACAAATCCTCAAAGAATACAACAACAGTACCAATGGACCCTGGAAGCGCTCTATCTTTTGATAGCCACTACTACAAAACCGTGTTGCGACACGAAGGTCTATTTGTGACAGATGCTTCTCTCCTGACTGACAAGACTTCTCGCAAGGAAGTCATTAAGATGCTTAAAAACTGGAATTTCTTCGAGGAGTTTGGTAAGGCTATGAGGAAGATGGGACGGGTTCAGGTGCTTACTGGAACCGAGGGACAGATAAGGAAGAACTGTAGTGCCGTAAATCCTTGAAAAGGAGTTGCTTCGAGTGTGCTTAAATTTTGTTTAAACAAGGCAGAGAGTTTTATTTGGGTGTATGTGATTCTGTGTGTTCATAGTAAGTTGTAAGAACATTTGATTGATCCCGCCACCGAACACCCAGGTCTTTGATTGTTCGAAACCAGTTATCAATCTTCTTGTGAGAATTATGTTTGGATGTGATTTTCGGAACTTCAAGTTATTAACTTGAGGTTTATTCATCTGTTGTTGGTTTGATGGTCGCATGTGTACGTTAATTTCCTCTATTAAAGTCGTTCTCCAAGGTAATAAAAAGGCTGGTGCAGAACAAAGCAAGAAACTCAAATCTCTTTCTAGAAGCCTGAGAAATCAAGACAAAAACTGATGGATGTCGATAAGAGGCACTCAAGCATTGCTTAGGAAAAAGGCCAAGTTCTATAAGCATTTTTCTAAGCAACATTATCTGGATTGCTACAAGCCCAAGTTACCTCTTCTTTAAAAGGAGAGTGGTTATTTAAGTTTATAAAATACAGAACAAGTTCCCTCTTTATTGGTGTTGGACTTTTTCAATCCAACATTTCCCCACATAATAGTCTAAGTCCACGTCTTCTCCAAAAAGACCTTTTGAGAAAAGATACATCTTCCCTTCCAACATCTTTCTAGGTCCAAATTTGTAAATCCTTTGCTTCCTTTCCCTGAACGTAGCAATTACTTCATGTCGTGGTTTCTTATAGCCATCACTTTGCACTGCAAATCGATCTCCACATACCTCGCCTCGATGAGGCACTATACGACCATCGCTCTCACCAAAGTCATCCCACACATTACCTTCAAGCTGCAACATTATGACCACAATTTTAGCCACATACTAGACATGATTCAAGGACTAGGAGATTTCCGTCATAATAGGAACCACGAAGACATTCATTATCACATTAGGTAGGCCATTAAGGTAGAACTCAAAACCATAATTGAGCTAACACCAGAAATTCATACAAAAAGCAAATAAAACATTGTATTAATAGGCCCACAAGTAACGACCCAGTCTTACACATATTTCTGCTTCCATTGTATTGATCAATGCCCCCAAGAATTTCACTAAATCATTATTGTTAGACTAAATCACATTGCTTGTCGTTGAGAAGAAGCCTAAGCAACTCGTGTGGTGAACTGGGCTAGAAGACCATTTATAGCATGTCAAAGGAACACAGAACTCATGGATAGATGCCAAGACAAAATGGAGGGAATAAAAAAAAAAAAGTTTCTTTGTATTCCCGAAGCAAATTTTTCTACTTTTTTTTAAAAGACTGGATCACAAAGAAACCACAGTCAAGAGCTGAAAAAGCTCATATTGCATCCACAAGCAGGATACAGCTAGGCTGAGATAGCAGAGCACCTAGACGTAGATCCCCATTACAGCTTGGACATGTCTGTGTATTCCTACTAGCTACTTATTGAATTTCCAGCACAAGATAGACAATCAAACAACAATCTAAACTATCCTTTTACTTAGTTGGGTGAGTTAGACAGGTTACTTTGTGCAAAAAAATCTGCAGGTTTCAGTTGTTACGTACGAAATATGTTTGCTCTAGAACAAAGATGATGGGTCTCTAAGAACAAATGTTTAGAGTATTAGTATGCTTGCACTATCTACCTCTCTGTTCTTGTAAAATTACTGTAGGTGAAATTTCTTTCTCTTGGGCTATCCACATGAAACACTATTTATCCAACTACAGTGTACAGATTGGGTAGGTTAATGCAGCACATTTCTATTTTCTTCCAGAAATAAACAACTTCTAAATGTAAACTTGTTTTCATGTCTTTGCCTCCTTGTTATGCTTGGCAACTGCCTTCCTATGCCACGGATACATAAGCTTTAGGCTTTCCATGGATCACTTTACTAAGGTAGAATCTTATTGGGGGAAAAAAAAAAAACCCATCAGCCGTACTTCTTCTACTCATACAACCACAACAGAAAGGGAAAACCAGTCAACATTCATCACCAAGCTTACAAAAAGGAATCTGAGAGGAAGCAGCAATTGCATACTTGATTGTTTCTTGAACCATCAGGGCACTACTTGTGTCTCTGGCATCTCCACTGCCACTGACAAGATTTGCACAATTATGCCTTTGTTCCGCACTTCTAGCCAAACGGTATAGACAATCCCTTATACAAAGTTTTGTCCTGATATCCAACTGAATTCAAGCAACTTCAGCTCAGTTAATTTGTATATTGGATACTTTTAACAAAAATTCATAAGCAGCACAATAGTAGTTTATATGCAATGCAATTCAACTACAATGAAATTGTCAACCATCACATGCCCGAAAATACTTTGAACCAAAGACCCAAATACTATAGAATTATCAACTAAGATGAAGTTCATCCATTACCCTAAGCAAACAATGAAATTTATACCACCATCTCAATACATAACAAACAACCCGTACTAAGCACAAACTTCAAATTCAATAACTCGAAACGTCAAATTAGGGCAAAACCAGATGACACCGTAATCAAAGGCATGAATAGCAAACAAATTTTGCAAACAGGCTCTGTTTGGACACCGAGAAAACCCAAGAACTTCTTTTTCCAACATCTCAGACTTTTCAAGAAACTCACCCAACTAATCGAAATTTTGAATCTTCAAGGCGGTGTGGCAGCGACACTTCCGGCGAACGATGGGGGTGGGAGGCGGTGATGGAGATGAAAAACTGGCGGACGTGGAATCTGGAGCGAGCGTGTCCAGATGAAGCCGCTTCCTCCCCCCGGTCGGCGCCGGAGTCCTCTCGCCGACATTCGCAACAATGCTTCCTGGGAGGTATTCTGGAAAGTAGGAACGACACTTCCGGCGGATGATAGGGGTAGGAGGCAGTGTCGGAGACGAGAAACTGGCTTCCAGATTCCTCTCCGCTGTCGGCGCTGGCGTATCCATCTCAACTAGCCGTTGGTGTTTGCTTGAACACAGAAACTTTCAGTCGCTTTCGTCTCCTTTCTGTTGAGAGGAAAATCTCAAAGAGAGAAGTGTTGTTTTGAAACACAGTAAGGCCCAGCAGGGGTATTTATGTACATGTAAATATTCAGACCGTCCTGCCCTTGTCCGGTTCGTCAAATTACCGGCGCCTTTACGACGCCGCTTTGCTAATACGAACAAATGCAATTTATAATTATTACAACGAATAGGAAAAAGTAGGTTCCTTATTTTTCCATTTGGAGGTTCCTTTGGCACCTTCAGGGGTCTTACATTCAGCTCACGTTTGCTCTTTAGTTGGTAGGGACTTTTCATTGAGTATCATTAGTGTAATGGTGTCAAAACTATTAAATGAACATTAATGCAATCGAAATTCTAGATAAAATATGAAATTCTTATCAACTTTGGGGCTTATTACTGTAATTGCTCCCACAATAAAATCTTGTCCAGCACAATTTATTGTTGGCTGTAGAGGCATTTGAGCTGCATATGGAAGAGCTGCGTGCAAAACAGGAGGAAATTGCAAAGCGATATAGGGACATTAAACTCCTAGAAGCTATTATTCAAACGCTTGGTGGAAAAAGAACCACGCTTCACAAATGGGTAAGGGCTGCTTTTGTGAGTGTAGATCATGCAACTTGGGCCTGTTCGGGGTCATGCATAATGTAAGGTTTGTTTGTAGAGCTTTTAACCTGTTAAATGCTTTGCCAAGAGGTTGTTATTAAAAAGCTCTTTTTCTGTTTGATAACTAATTATTTGTAATGTTTTGAGGTTATTACACTTGGTTTACAAAATCAAGAGAGTATGTTTTGAAACAAGAAAATTCAAAATGTTTAATTTATAATTAGCTAAATTTACTACAAAAGGTTGAATTATGTAATTGATATCCAATATTTTGTCTATTTTTTCTTTTCTTTTCTCGAATGCAATACAATCACATATTGGATCAAGAGGTTTTTTCTCATTTTGAAGAGTTCTTGCAATGAAGGCATTCAGATAAATTGAAAATAAATGCACAAACTCCTAGTAAATGCATAGATAATCAGAACATTAATCTAACCAATATACTAAAGAATCTCTTGGAGGATGGAGCTCAAGCTCCCTCTCTAGGCTATTATCTCTTAACAATGGATACACCTTTACAACATTGGCCAAACTTAGAATATCAAATTAGAATAAAAACATAAGATTTATTTCAAAGATCAATCCAATAGAAGTAGTCAAGTTCACTTATATGATAAGGAATTTTACTCTCCTTTCCAATGTACATGGAAGTTTTTTGACCCTTCCATGTGGGAAGTGACATTCTCCCCAATCTAAATTCATATTACCCTAATATGGGCCATTTTGCATGATTAGGCCCTTTGGTCTACCTAAACAAGAGGTGCTTGCACAAACGTAACTAGTCGAGTTGTGGACTAATTCTAATGTCACTTATTTTCCTTAAGTTTCATCCCAAAAAGTAGTCTAGTAAAAGTAGTTAAGCTTTTTCATATAACTAAGAACTCTTACTTTCCTTCCAAACATAAGAAAAAATCCTTCAACACCCACACCAAATACGATGTTTGTTTGTTTTGAAACTTCCTACATTTTGGTACTTATAAAATTCAATAAAAAAAATCTGATATTAAAAAAGACAGTACCCACAAATTCTTTTCTTTATTCTCTCTATAAAGGAAAGTACAAAGGGTTTGACTTTAACAAGTAGATTTATGAAAAGCTTTTTTTATTCTACTTCTTTATGCTATTAAGAAAAGCCTTAACAAGTATTTGTTAATATACATGTGGAGCTTATGGTTTGAGAACAAAGAAGTTTTAGGTTCAACAACTCCTAAACCCCTCACACCCTCTTTGCTAAATTGAAAAAATAAAAACTAAAAAAGTATTCCACCTACATGTTGCCAAAAGTGAAGCTCATTTTCATGTGTAAGGCTCTATTATAATTGGTTCAATTAAAAGAACTTAATCATTACGTTAAAAGTCTTAAAACTTAAAAGTTAAGTTTCATTTCACTTAAACTAAAACCATTGCTTGAATTTCCATAAGCCTTAACCCTATTATGGTCCTTGAATCATAACAAATCATTACATTCTACATTCAATATTCACGATGAGTAATTTAATGGCAACTTTTACTTCAGACCAAGAAACCCTTTCCACTTTGATGGCTCATACTTTGGCATTGGAAATCCTTATAGGATTTCTGTTGGAGATTGTCCCACATCAATTTTCCATGGCCGTGTTATGACTTTATTAGTAGTGGTACATACTTAAACCAATACCAATACTTGGATCTGTAAGTCCAAACACCTGTCGCAGTCCATAGCAATGCATTCAATTGTTCTTCCTTTCAACAACTTTAGGTTTATTGGGTCCCAAATCAGTTCCCCCCTATAATGCAAGGGTTATCCCAATAGCGCATCATGTGCTAATTCTAACTTGTTTTTTCCAAAAGGTTAAAAAAAAAAAAAGGGAAACCACCTTCATGTAAATAAAATAAAGAACTTCTTATTTAGACTACCAAAAAAAAACCTATGTTTTATCAAAATATTAAAATTCTAGGGAAAAGAAATTATAAATGATTTAATTGGATAATGTGGAGAGAAAGAAAGATGCTAGTGAGACAATCTGAAATTGTGGTTTTGTTTTATTATCTTCTATGTGTATCAATATAACTTTTACATAAATAACGTATATCGATTTTCTTGTATTGTACACACATAGAAGTATATCATATTATAAATAAAATATTTGTGACATGGACTTGGGCTTCAAAAAACAAATCTAATACACTTAACTTTGACAATAATAATAATGTTATTTACTTCCAAGAGCCTTTGTCAGAAGATAAAGTTTCTCTGGACATAAGTAGTAAGTTCCAATTAATACATTATGTATCTTTTTCTCCTCACATAACAATTTGTCTTGATACATTAGGTTGTTGTAAGAATGAATTCTTTTTAGAATTAAGAAGATATGCATGCCTAAAACATCAACACTTATGCTATTTCAAGTAAATGGTAATGTTTTTGTTTTACTACTTATTTTGTTGAGAATTATAAGCATATGACTCTCATGTAAAATTCTATAGGAAGCTAGAGATTTTTTACACACAAAGTGGTTGAATTCAACTTCATTATTAGAATTAAAATATTTGGGTTTAACTTTGTACTGGTTTGGGCCATGTGTATTAATGCACAAACTAATGACAAATGCTTGACTTTAAAACTTCATAAGAAATGTTAAGTGCCATATAAATAGTCATCAACAATTGTAAAAAAGTAGCAAGAATCTTCTTGATTTACGATATGATAAGATTCCTAAATATACATGTGAAGTAATGCTAAAGGTTGCATGGATATGGTGAGCCTACATAAAATGGGTTTGCTTCACTAATGGACATATAATGCATATATGTGTGTTGAGCACGTGTATTCTTCTATCATGTGCGAAATACTTAAAATATTTGTACCAAGTTTATAACTAACATTAATAATACTATTCCAAAATGTTTATATAAAATTGAATTAAAAGTTTATGAAAATTTCAACATTGTTGTTAAAACATCAATAGGGATGTCTAGAAAAAGATATAACCCATCAACAACCTTATTGAAGTTGACTAAGTCCTAAAAAATATAGAAGTTTATTGACTCATTACATGAGTTTATATAATGTGAGCTGATATCAATGATACATAAACTGATATTTCCTACCATAGCAAAGTAATGTGATTATGTTGGTCTATTTTAATTGTACACATGTTGTACACATATTTTCCTTATTGCATATATAGTACTGGCTCGTGTAGGCCTTTTGTCCATCTTATAAATTTTGATGAGTAAGGCTATTTGTATGGACACTTTACTAATTGGCTAAGTCCCCCATTTAGCTCTCCATTTGTATACACCATACATTGTTGCAAGAAATTTAGAGACAACGGTGTTGATTACTTTTACTGCATTTAGCTATGAGAAAATGCCCTTTTGGACATTTTCACCACATTACCCACTATGCCCCTTTCTCTGGTAAAGCACTAAGCACATTTATTCACAAAAGACATGATGCACACATATAAAAATAATTGTAACTGTTCACTGCGGGTAAAAGATAGAGAACTTCTATGTAGTCACTATTTTGTCACTTTCTTCCTTTATTTTTTACATGGGATTTTCAAATGTCTCATCAAGCTAGTATTTGGAGAATAAAGAATAAGACTTAGTTGGAATTTGCAGCTCAAGAAACAACAAATAATGGTATGTTTTCAAACCTATTTTGCATACTTTATGAAACTTATTTTGTTTTCTCTATGATTGGTGCTTTAATCCAATAAAAAAGGCTCTTTTGATGCCATATTTTCTAACAAAGTCAAGATAAAATTAAATGTTACAGTTGTTATCACAAGTGAATTTATTAAAATGTGTTACTTATTATATGTATTTGCTTGTATAAGTGGATCCTCTATGCACAATGGATGCTTGGTCACGGCTGTTAGTAGTAGCTAGTAAAGGGGTGGAAAGGTGAACGAAGGTGGTAGCTCACAAGGACCACAAGCATTGGTGGGTTTTGAGTCACCCCATAAACCTTCTCCCAACTTGAACCCCCCTCCCCTCAAAAGAAAATGTTAGAGACTGTTCCACATCAGTCCCATATCGCTAAGTGAAGCCTTTAGCCACAAGGCAAGTTTTATATCTTTTAATAGATCCATCCGCATGATACTTCACTTTGTAAACTCATTTACATCCGATGAGCTTATGACTTGGGAGAAAATCTATAAGTTTCCATGTGTGATTGGCCTCAAGTGCATATAGTTCACTAGCCATAACATATACCCACCTGGAATTATGAACTACCTCATGATAGTAGAGTAGTTCTCAAATGGAAGAAATGAAGGCAATAAAGGCTCAATGTGTAAGAGATAAATTGTCAAGGGTCATAAATTATGAGATAGAATATGGTATGTTTTGAGGGCCCACTGATCGAGTACCATCAAAGGTAAAAGCTATATGATTGTAATGATAATCTTGAGTCCAGATGGGAGGTTTAGACGCGCATTGGGAACATCTGGCCATACAGGAAGTGATGACGAGCACCACCACTGGTGATGGATCTATAATAGGTGAATCCATATGCTTAATAACAAATAAGGGAGAAGAAAGTGGATGCTCATGTGGTAAGGAAGAAGGTGGTTGGATAAGGACAGCAGATGAGGGAGAAATGTCAAGAATGATAGGTGTAGATGATGACAAAAGAGAAGGATGTTGTTCATCTCAGGTAGGGACGAATGGTACCTAGTAGGAATCAGGATCCAAAGGAACAAAGGACGGATCCTTACTAAGTGGGGGAACATTATGAGATGATTGTAACAAAGTAAAGGGAAAAAATTACTCATGGAATACAACATCTCGAACAATAGAAAATGTGTGTATGGCAAGGTTAAGGACATAATAACCTTTTGTGATGAAAGATATCCCATAAAAACACATGGTCAAGCATGCGATGCAAATTTATCCCCACATGGTATAACTGTGACATAACATAAACACCCAAAGATCCTAAGATGTGAGATACATGGACGTTTACCAAAAAGAATGTCAAAAGGTGTTTTCTCATCTAAGACCAGTGTAAGAAGATGATTAATAATGTGGGTTGCAGTTAAGACACACTCTCCCTAATAACAATAAGGAATGTTAGCTTAAAAACATAAGGCTCGTGCCACATTGAGGATATGACAATATTTTCGTTCAACTACACCATTCTATTGTGGGATATGAGTACAAGAACTCTCATAATGAACCTTATGGTGTTAAAGGAAAGACATACGCTCACAACTAAAGAATTCATATCCATTATCTGAGCGCAACCTACAAAGACAACTGTGAAATTGGGTTTCTATCATAGAAAAAAAAAAGAATGCAAGAAATGCAAGGCCTGACTTTTGTACCTTATGAGATACACCCAAGTTCTACGTGAGAAATCATCAACAATGGTTAGAAAGTAATGTGAGCCATCATGATTAGGGTTTCATTATGGACCCCATATGTCAACATGTATCAATTCAAAGATAAAATTGGTAACAGAAGCATAAGACGAAAATAGGAGATGAGTTTGCTTAGCTAAGGGACAAACTGGACAAAAAACTTCAAGAGATGTATAACAAAAAAAGTGGCCAAAATGAAAATGCCATAACATCTGTTTATTAAGGCAAGGCTATGAGGAAGATGGGATGGGTTCAGTTGCTTACTAGAACTTAGGGATAGATAAGGAGGAATTGTAGTGCCGTGAATCCTTGAAAAGTAGTTGCTTCAAGTGTGTTTAAATTTTGTTTACACAAGGCAATGAGTTTTCTTCAAGTGTATGTGACTCTGTGTGTCCATAATAAGTTGTAAGAAATTTAGATCTAATCCTACCACAGAACACCTAGGTCTTTGATTGTTCGAAACCAATTATCAATCTTCTTATGAGAATTATGTTTGGATTTGATTTTTGGAACTTCAAGTTATTAACTTGAGGTTTATTTATTGTTGGTTTGAAGGTGTGTGTACGTTAATTTCCTATATTAAAATCGTTCTTTAACGAAATAAAAAGGTTGATGCATAACACAACAAGAAACTTAAATCTCTTTCTAGAAGCTTGAGAACAAAAAACTGATGGATGTAGCTAAGAAGCACTCAAGCATTGCTTAGGAAAAAAAGCCAAGTTTTATAAGCATTTTTCTAAGCAACATTATATGGATTGCTACAAACCCAAGTTACCTATTCTTTGTAGGGAGAGAGTTTATTTAAGCTTGTCAAATACAAAACAATTTCCCTCTTTATTGGTGTTGGACTTTTTTAATCCAACATTTCCCCACATAATAGTCGAAGTCCACATGTTCTCCTAAAAGACCTTTTGAGGAAGGATTGACCAAATTTATAAAGTACATAAAAAGCTCTTTCTTAATCAGTGTGAAATTTTTTAGTCCAATGTAGATGAACACCTAAAAGGCTAACCTGTACCTCCCTTAAACACAATTTCTTGGCCATACCATTTAAAGTTCCATTTCAACAATAATGTTGGACAAAATTGGCATTACCCTTTCAACCTTATTCGATGCCTAGGTGAACATTGCTTCAAATGCATGTCAATTTAGTAGATTTTTCTATTCTGTCTTTTGTATTTTAGGTATCATAATGTTTTCTTTAAATTCTCAATATAACTATTGTTTATAGTTATTGAAGATAAAAGTCTTACTTCACAAATATATTATACTTGGATAATATTTAAATATAGAAAATGTCCCCCAATGCTTAAACTAAGTTTTTTGTTTTTTTCTTTTTCTTGTTGGGGACTTTAGGCTTACTTAGTAATGTTTTTTAAGCAAATAAGCTTTTGACAATTGAGTAATAATCTAAATATTTTCCTACTCCTATTCTCCAACTTTTGGGGTTCTTTCATTTCTACAAGGTAGTGCTACTATTAATAGTGTTCGTAACAAGTTGAAGGAGGTTTCTCATAATATTCCTTGTCTCTAGTGTATTGAACATGGGATTAAATAGTAAGTGTCACAAAAATAGATGAGGGTTTGATCCCATTGCAATTTAACTTAATTCAACTATAACTTAAGAGTTGATCATTATGATAAAAGTATAAGGTGAAACTTAAAGTTAAAAAAAATAATAATAACAAATGACCTAAAATACAATTAGGAAAATTAAAAGAATGGTTAAATGCATTATAGGTAAACAATTTTTTTTTATTTTTTGGTTTAGGTAAGGGGCTGAGATGATTTGAATGTAAGGCCTTAGGATCTTTTACCAATAGCCTTAGCCATGAAGCTATTGGTCCTAGTTTGGGTTACAAAGATTCATCTTCTCATATACGAAAGGTTTTGGGAGATAAAAAGATCCAGAACAAGAAACCAAGGATTTTATGTAATTTGGAATAAAGTAATCCCTACATTCACAAGAAAATATCAATCTATCACGATTTGAAATTTTTATACGCATAGAAACTATTAGAGAATTTCTTCTCTTTGGCCATTTGTTTTTGGTCACTATAATGGATCATTAAACAACATATAACACATGATTTTTCAAGCCTCATATTTATAGGAAATTGGTAGAAATCCCAAATGACAAAGTTATATTATTTCTATTAATTATAATTTGGCTCCACTATAGGTACTCATAATTAAAAAAATAATAATAATAACAAAAAATACATAGAGAAAAATGATGAAGAAAAACATAAATGAGAAAAGATACCTCTTCCCTTTCAAAGATTATTAAACTCTCTATTTACCTAGAGGCAAAGGATCTAGCTTCATTTAAATTCATTTTGATAATTGAATAATCATTTATGCTTTGAATGATCTACCCACTCCTTAAGAATTTTTTAAGAGACTAAAGTCTCTTTTACATGTAGGGATGAGTATACAATTCTAGAAAAGGCTTCAGAGATGTTTATGCCTTATAATATAAGGATTAAGGACTAGTTCCTTTCTTAATAATTTTGTTACAGGTGACTAAATCACTCTTTTTTACCTTTAGCATAATAGAATAAATATTACATTTCTAAAAAGAAACTTTGAAATATAGGTATGATAGATTCATGTAAGCATAAGTGAGTCATTCTTGTCATTACCTAGTTTACCACACCACAAATTTGATTAACTTTCCAAATGCATCAAAAAAATTTATAGTTGCATGCTAAATGTCTCAAAGTTAACTTTTTAGGATCTTCAGTTTTTCTTTGAGGATGCTTAAATTGTGGGGCACATGGAGAGATCTTTTAGGTAAGCTTTACTAGTATTTTTCAAAGTCTATTTTTCTTACAGATTTTACCTGAAGGTAGTTAAAAGTCCTTTCCATTATTTAACTATCATGAGATAACTCAGCATCGTCAAATTGAAAACTTATTATTGCTTCCTATCTAAGTAGTAATGCAATTAAATTAATATTTTTATGAGATTAGGAATTACTATTAGAATTACTTGAATTTCACTCATCTTTACTCATAAAAAAAATCAATAATTTCCTATTAGACTTTTTTAATGAGTATAATTATTTCTAATATGCTTTGAGGTTTTATCTCTTGTCTTTATTTCCCTTGGTATGTTTATTATGTTTTCTACAAGCATACCCGCCTGGAAAATATAGGCGTTTACTAGCCAGTTCACCTCGCTTTCACACTTAACCTGGTATATGCCGAATGCATATGACTAGAGCCACAATCATAAGACAAGTCAATTTGGAACTCTCTTAGTGCCTTTTATTTAAAAAGTTTGGACTAAGAACTATCCTGTGGATCTCAACCAAGCCCAAACCCAAAATCAGCAAATTATTTTATTTAATTCGAAGTTATTTATGATTTTCCCTTAAGATCTCTTAGGGCATTCGTCCTATTGCAGAATTCACCTTTGTTTATCTAAAATTCATTGAACATTCTAACGAATAAGGTCTTGTCTTATAATCATCATTCAATAATATAACTTGTCTTTTCTTCATTGTCTTCTAGACAATGGTTATGTTCTTCCTAAGTTGGGATAAATTGAGCTTATAGATTTAGAGGAAAACAAGTAGCTCGTGTACCGTAATAGAATTTTTATTTTTACTTTCTTTTCTATGGATATCGATTTGGGGTTGAATCTGTTAAATAAAGACCTTAAGACTTTTCTAAAACATGCCTTCTTGAGATAGAAGGCTTGCATACTTATCCATTCTGATGTAAAAATTGGCCGTTGAAAGGCATCAAATATTTTTGGGAATGAATGAAGATCCTCTAGATATCTTATAAAAAATGTATAAAAGAGATCTTAAGATTCTAAGGATTACCTTCCTTAAATTAGCTACAATCCTTGTAAATCAGCTAATATCACCTTAAAACACGCGCAATTTTCTCAATAATCATAATAATCTTAACAGCCCTATCACAAAGTTACTCAGCAAATATGAAGCCTGATTATCCTTCATTCAAATTCCAATCACTTCCTCTTGTCTACACATATTAGACAACTATCAGCTCGATTGATGTTAATAATCAGGAATTGACCCCTAAAATATAGGCCCTGAGTTGAATTTGAACACAGTGTGCGTTCCACTTCACCCGGCAGTTGATATATGAAGGACGGTTTAGAGGAATGGAACTCCTTACCCGAATCAGTTGGGGAGCAATTTATGGGGTAAACATAAGTTCTGGTTTTTTTCTGACCCAGCATTATCGGCTTGTTCGCAGTTTGTTGTCTCTATAATTGTCCCAACCAATACATAATTACTATAGTATCCTTCTCGTGTAAGAGGGTTAATTTTTCCGACTTTGCATGCATTCCTTTTTTCTTTTGGAGCAACTGAGATGCCAATGAAGAAGAAAAAGGAGGAAGTACCCAAAGTAAATGCTTCTTTAGTTTTATTTATGATACCATTATTTCGTTTTCCTTTTTTCTTCTTGAAGATTCAGATTCACGGGAAAGAATACATGTTTCTGTCATTTCCATGTTCAAGGTTGTTGTTGCAGAATTTAAAGTCTCAATGTACTGCAATGCATGCGAAAGAACCGTTGCTAAAACAATCTCCAAGTGTAAAGGTGTACTCCCTCTCTCTCTCTCTCTTCACAAAGCAAATGCTTACATTCATTTATCATTTATGTTAATGTGTCTTTGTTTGGGAAGGGGTGGAGAGGTTTACGACAAACATGAACGAACATAAGGCCGTGGTAATGGGTCGGTTTGATCCTCAAAAAGTTCTGAAGAAACTGAAAAAGAAGACGGGGAAGAAGATAGAGGTTACAGTTAACCAGGAAAATACACCAACAACATCCGACGGAGAGGATTTGTTGCCAGAAGAAGTTTCGAGATTTTTCCCGGACCTACCAATGCTTGATAACTGCAATGAGGACGAACTGCTAATGATGTTCAGCGACGAGAACCCAAATGCATGTTCCATTATGTAGACAGCCTCACAGAAGAGATTGCACGTTTTTTTTTTTTTTTTTTTCCGGAAGAAGGGGGTGCGGGGGTTTGGCAAATTTTTACTGTACGTTCCATTCATTTAGAAAATTAGGAACAATAAGAAGAACAGACACCGTAGTTTTCTTTTTTTTTTTTTCAGTGTTCTTGGAGAGTCTATATTTCCTTCTCCCCCATAAGGCCTCATTGGAGAGAAAGGTATTTAAAACTTATAAAACATTTCACAAGTATCATCTGTATGGTGTAAGACTGAGTATCCAATACCTTTGTGATGGGACGGCTACTATGATTCTAAGGAAACAACGCCATGCTAATTTTGCCGTCTGTTACATGGTTACAGTTCAAACCCCAAGTCTGGGATTCTCAATTCCACTGCCTAAAGTCGTGTTCCAACTGGTACGAACTTGGACTTCCTGTACGCTTGACGAGAAATTGTAATGGGGTGGGCTTTGTTTGAGTGGAACTCCACCTGGTTGGATTACGTATCATGCACTCTTTCTTGATGTGTCTGCCTATGAACGGATCCACATACGAAGTTTGCCTCTAGCCAAAACTCAAATGACCTTTTTGGGTGCAAGCAATAAGCATCAAAGCAACATAAGTCATTGCGTATTCCGTGTTTCTGGGGATATGTTCATCCATTCCATGATAAAATTGGTGCGTTGGATTCCATATGCTGCCGACATGCATGTACGAAAAGGTTTCTACAAAGGAAAATGCTAATGCTGTCATTTCCCATGAATCTAGATAGCAATTGAAGTGTCAGGCTTCCACTTATGACGGACGGCTTCCTGCGTTTTGGTTTGATAATGACCCACCCAATACATGACCACTCAGAAGGAAAAAAAAAAAAAAAAGGGTCCGGCTATGGCAGCTTTCTGATCATGCTACCTCTTCAACCGACGAATAGTAGTGGCAGGATTACCTCATTAACCAAAAGCAAGACTTACAGATAGCATGCAGGGTCAGAGAGGCACTCTTGACGTGTAAATTATAATATTTACCAATTCTGCTCTGTCAACAATGGAAATTCTTCAACTGGATCATTCTTTATTCTTTTTTTCCTCTTCACCCGAATGCATGCACAGTAGATATATTACCCCGTCGATGTTAACAGGTTTTCTTTTTCCTACTCACATCGTTCTTCTTCTACTTCAGTCCAACTTGAAATTGGGTGGCTGTAAGGACACTTATACTGATCAAGTATATATAAAATATCTTTTTAATCCATCGCCATTGGACCCAAGTTATTCTGGAATTGACACTACTTTCGGCAAACTGGTTGTAAGGACTTTCAGAACAAACAAATGGACTGTCAAGTAAGTTGAGAAATGATCAATACGTTGACCAAGCAGGAGGATTCATTAGCTGCCCAGAAAAGAACAAAAAGGCGCCTCAACAAGTTTTGTTTTACAGGTTAATGCTTTAGTAATTGGAGTATAATTGAAACTATTATTTCTTTCTAACTAGCTGGTGCTTCTTGATATACTGGATAGGTCAGCTTACATTTATATCCTGACACAACTTTTATACAAAAATGATAAACAAAAATAAATTGGTAGAGATTTATCTTGTGTACAGTGAGGAGAAAAAACCCCAACTTCTATCTAAATTTCCTTATGACATGATCTCCAGCGCCTCTCTTGTTTGTCCCAGTATATTGAACACTGTTGCTGCAATATGAGATGGTGTAAGACCAGCTTCGGCAAATTGGTCAGCGGGCGATCCATGGTCAATGTACCGATCAGGTAGTACGAGGGGTCTCCACTGCAAGCTAGTAATTATTAGCAGCTCAGAAGGAATTACGAAGTTAATTTCACCAGCAAGCTAGTAAAAATGACACAATTTTGGTGTTTTAATCCAGTTTAATCCATGAAGCTAGAGTTCCACAACAGTGTTTAGATTCATACCTTAAGCTTTCCATCGAGAAGACCATCAAGGGCCAGAAACTGAGCAACATGAGAACCAAATCCCCCGATTGATCCTTCTTCAACCGTAATCAAGACCTCATGTGATTTTGCTAGACTGCGAATGAGTGAATGATCCAATGGCTTGCAAAAGCGTGCATCTGCAACTGTTAGCCTTAAGCCATGGGATTCCAGTAAAGATGCTGCTACAAGACAGCTCTGAACTGCGGTTCCATAACCTAAGAGTGCCACTCTTTCTCCCTCTATCAGTATCCTGCCTTTTCCAACCTGCAAGAAAATGGTCAGCCATTTCCAATTTTTTATAGATGTGCACAGATATATTTATTCATTATTGAGACAGCAGAAAATTGGTTTGAAATACACCTCAAGAGGAATGCCTTTGTTCCCTGGTGGTAGCTGAACGCCAACGCCATTCCCTCTTGGGTAGCGGAAACAACTGGGCCGGTCATCTATTGCAGCAGAAGTGGCAACCATGTGGAAGAGCTCTGCCTCATCAGAAGGAGCCATGACCACCATGTTGGGAAGGCATGCCATAAATGTCACATCAAAAGATCCGCTGTGTGTGGGACCATCTGCTCCAACAAGCCCAGCTCTGTCCATTGCAAATCTCACCGGCAACTTCTGCAGATCCACATCATGAACCACCTGCATATGAATCCACCGCATAAATTTTTTAGGATTTCATCATAAGTTTGAAGTTAGACACCTAATTAATAATTCTATCACAGGATATCAGAATATCAAGTTCTAAACAGAACAATGGTTCTAAGAAAAAGAAGTGATAAGGCTTGCCTGGTCATAAGCCCTCTGCATGAAAGACGAGTAAATTGCACAGAAAGGTTTAAGGCCCTCGCAGGCTAAACCTGCAGCAAAAGTAACGGCATGCTGTTCCGCTATCCCAACATCAAAGCACCTGGTTGGGAAACGGCGAAGGAAAAGATTCATGCCTGTCCCGCCTCCCATTGCCGCATGGATGGCAACAATATCCTTGTCGACTTCAGCTTCTGCGATCAAAGCTTCAGCAAAGTATGTTGTGTAGGACTGTGTAGGAGCCTTGGCTTTGAATTGTTTTCCAGTTGCCGGATCAAATTTCGCCACTCCTGCAAAAGCAGAACCAACAGTATTTATAGGCTAGAAAGCAAAATCACTCTTAGAGGACTATATACAAGAAGAGCCTTTTATAGAGCATTTAAAGGATATCAATTTTGCTTCGTAGAGAATTTGATTTTAGGTTCCTAGTCTCTTGCTATCAGGAAAGAACTTTGAGAGATGGTATGTGCACTCAAATGCTAAGAAAAACCCCAGCAAAGCAACGCCAAAAAATTAAAATCATCAAATATAAGGTTCAAGGAAACTACCCGGATCCTCAATCCGACCCCTAGCTCAAAATTGAAACAAAATTCTTGAATCTTTAGTTCTGTATTTACCATGATACTTGTCTGCTGCTTTCTCTGCATATGGGTATCCCCTGCCTTTCTCAGTGACGACGTGGATCAGAACAGGTCCTGTTGATTTGGTACTTTTAACCTCTTTGAGAATGGCAATAAGATCGTCTATGTTGTGACCATCAACTGGACCGATGTAATATAGCCCAAGCTCTTCAAATAGCGTTGATCCAGAACCACTGATCATCCCACGAGCATATTCATCAACTTTAGCAGCAAGTTCATGCATAGGACCACCGATTTGTTTTGTTACTCCCTGCAAAAACCTCAGTTTCAATCAGATACTATGGTGAAAGTGCTTCCTTTGCTATTGCTAATGTTTATGTTATGTACCTTGGCAACTTCTCTTAATTCTCTGAGAGGCCTGTTGGATTGCAACCTACTGAGAGCACTGCTCAAGGCTCCTACAGGTGGTATGGGCCCATCTAGCGTAGCCGTAGGTAAAGAAACCTGTTTATTGTCATTGAGAATTACAATCATGTCAGAGTCAAGGTACCCAGCATTATTCATGGCTTCATAAGCTTGTCCCGCTGTCATGGCACCATCACCTATAACTGCAATAACATTATTCTTTCTTCCCTTTAGATCCCTCCCTACTGCCATTCCTGTTTGCGCAAGATCACACAAAAGTTAAAACCACGAAGAGACCAAAACAACCATGAAGTTAGCAGTTGAGATTGCGAGAAAAGCAAACCATTCACAGTCATGAAGTTAGCAAATTGCATCATCAAGAAGTTTTATAACATCAGATCTATGAGGTTTACAAAGCAATCAGCATCCAAGAAACAACCATGAAGACAAACATTAAAAGAAGCAAGTTTTCTTCATTTCGAAAAATCAGAGAGTTGTTGTCACAAAAATCAACTGATCTCCTTATGCCGTAAATGCAACTGCTAATGCAGCACAACTCAGCCTAACAAACAGAGGAACCAAGCCATACAATAGAATATATCAAGCTCAGTTGAACTTGATGTTCCAATTTTAGTGTTTTTCAATTGAACTTCATGCACCCTAAAACTTATTTAGAGCAGAACAAAGAATTACCAAGTCCTGCAGAGATGGTAGTAGAACTGTGACCCGTGCCGAAGCAATCATATTCACTCTCCGAGCGCTTTGTGAAGCCTGATAACCCATTTGTCTGCCTCATCGTGTGCATCTTATCTCTT
Organism: Casuarina equisetifolia; assembly: GCA_028551475.1. Lineage (NCBI taxonomy): Eukaryota > Viridiplantae > Streptophyta > Magnoliopsida > Fagales > Casuarinaceae > Casuarina > Casuarina equisetifolia. Next base: position 17,783,342 of record CM052362.1, read on the forward strand.
CTTCCAGTCAGGATCTTGTGTGGGTAAGACTGCAGATAAGTAAAAGGTACGATAAAACTGAGAACAATTTTCAATTCTTCGATTGATATTGTGTTTTGGCAAAGATACACAAGTTCTATCACAAAAGCTAAAGGAGAATACAAGGAAGGTGAGGTTGGAACCTGATGACCAACGTCCCACAATATCCTATCTTGAGGGGCATTAAAGACGTAATGGAGAGCCACAGTGAGCTCGACAACACCAAGGCTAGAGCCCAGATGACCCCCAGTTCTAGAAACATTAAAGATAACATCAGACCGCAGTTCATCCGCAAGTTGTTTCAGCTCCTACATCAAGGATATGTATGAAGATTTAGATACATTCTGTACAAATAAAGGAAGCTCATCTTTGAACAAATTTCAGGTAGCCCCACATGGTTGCTGTTATGTACCTTAATTGATAGATTCTTCATGTGAATTGGGTAATTTATAGTGTCCAGGAGAGGAGTTGGTGGTCTCCTTGAATGATACTCACCCCCCTCTGTTAGTGATGCACAAACCCCACCTTGCCTTTTCCTGACCTGTACCTAATCAGAATGAAACAATCATTTCTTATGTGTATCGTCTTTGAAAACGTGAAAATAAATGAAAAATCAAATCAAACAAACAAAGAAGAAGCAAGTAAACATAAGTAGGAGAAATACACAAACTTTTACGAAATAAGCAAGACCCAGTTTTGCTAACTCAGTTCAGCAATAGGGGTATTCTTTTCATAAATGTAACGAGTGTAGTCATTTCTGCTACGCACCTGTTTGAGCTTGTTCTGAGACGGGCACGGCAGATCCGTTGCCCAGAGAAGGTGAAATGAGAACGAAGACAGTTTTTGCGAGCCAGGAACTGTGCCCCGGCTTACATGAGCAGGAAATGAGAATGCACAGAGAGCCATTGCACCTATAGCAAGAACAAGCACACAGAAGAGAACTGAAAAAGCTGAAAACTATGACTATGGGTCAAAAGTCTGATAACCCAGAAAAGAAAACAGAGTACATACCACACTGTGGCAGAGAAGCCAATGAAGAAGACGAGTAAAGACTTCCTTCTGCTAGTGTTTTCCCCACTAAAATGCTTATGATAGAGTAAAGGGATGGGAAAAGAGGACGTGTAAGCGCAAGTGCGGTTCGAAATGAATGACGAGTCAAAGCAAGAAACAGAGGAACCGAAAGCGTGTGTGGCTGAGGGGGACTTAGAAGAAGCAGAGACGGTCTTTTCCGGACTAAATTGGTACCCAACTCGAAACTTCGTACTCATAAACTTACCAGCATCAACACTGTCGGACCAGAATGGAAGGCCGATTCGCATTGGACCACGTCATCAGAAATCACGAACGGATAGATAGGTTTGTAGATATCGATAGATAGAGATGAAATATAGATACAAAAAAGACAAACTATATTATAACCCCTTTTCTTCATGGGAGACAATAGGGAGGCAGGTTCTGGTGGTGATGGGTTAAAACCACCTTCTGTGACTCGATTAAATGATCCGTGTGTCTGAATTTTGGTGGGTGATAAAGGGACAATTAAGCCTGGCTTCGTGGGTCGGTGGTTCTGTTCTGTACTGGGGGATGGTGACGATGATGATGATGATGATGATGATGATGGCAAGCATTTAATTTAAGTGAATTCTGATGCATCTTCATATCTTTTAGTATTGGGAAAAGAGATTCTGTAATTGGGTGGAGGAGCTAGGTCTAGCATGTGGCATCAAATCTCTATAGTTTATAAATTGAAGTTGGAGCAGTGGGTGGATACCACCTGCAAATCTATTCATTTGAAAATTCTGGGCGTCTTTGCATCTCCCAAATTGATCGGTTTCAGGAATAATATTAGACAACAACAATCAAATTTTTCCATTCCTCCTAATACAAATTTTAACCAAAATTTTCAAAAGATTTGTTCTCCAATCTGTTGGTTAAATTAGAATGTGTATTGTTTAAAATTTTTTGATCTCCAGTTCAACATTAGTCTATATATGGATGTATGTAATATTTTGACAAGCTCAGAAAATTTTGAAAGTAGATCAAATAGGATCAGAAAACATTATTAGTTAATTACAATAAAGCACCTACAATAAAGGGGCTTTGGGAGTTTCCTTTTTATTTTATTGTGTCGAAAGGGCTTTGAAGGAATAAACCCTTCCATCCATCATAGGACTTTACCATTCTGTGTAGATGATGAAGAAGTATTTTAGATGTCAAGCAGCTCCTACCATGTCTTAATGCTAGACGAGTTCGTAATACTGCAAGGCCTGCTGATCTTTTTCAATGTTTAATTACCATTCGTACCTATGCAGGATCAATTGAGAGGAGTTGTGAGCCTGTGGCATTGTTACGTGCACAAAGGTTAGAACACGCAACAGGGGCCAAATGGAAGCCATTATCACGGGAATTTGGATTATTTGGGTTGGCTTTTGGATTTGTAGGAGCCTTGAACTCCATCTTTACCGCAAGGGTAAGAACAGAGACATTTGAACGAGTCTTTAGGTTACTTTCTTCTCTCTATTCATTTCGTGGCCTTTAAATAGCCATTTTGCAGACAACAAGGAGTAACGTGCCTTATCCAGCACGTTTGAGGCTACTAGGTCCTAGCCTAGCTTTTATCACGCCCCAGTAAGGTGTTCTGCAGGTTTGGTGAAACCTGCACGTAACAGGCATATTATAATTCCCTATCCCCTGAGTACTAGACCAAATTCTGGTGATCCTATGTACTTCAATTTCTCCTGCAACTACAACACAGGCCAAGTTAACTTCGACACACTCAGTGGCACCCAAGAGTTAAAGAGTAAATCTGCTGCTCGATGTGCCGCTACCTTTCAGAATGACCAAGTTATATCCTTCTGACTCTGGCAACTCCTCTGATTTGGAGATGAATTAGAAATTAGTTGGGAGGCTCCGCAGGAGCCAACCTGTACAACACCTAGAGACTGCAAGGACTGGCCAAATTCAACTTGCAATTTAACGGGAGATGGAAAGAAGAGGTGCCATGGAGATTTCCAATGGGATCGCTCGAATTTAACTTGTGCAAAAGGTTAGCATTCTACTTCATTTGCCACAAGCATTAAACTATGACAATAAATTTAATTATTAGATATGAAAAAATAAGGAAAATATATGTAAGTAAATGACAAGAGACTATTGTCTAAGATTCTCTATCACTAACACAAATTCACACATTAAAGACTCCAAGATTTTCTACCAATAAGCACATCTATCATCATTTATTATCATTTATTGTATTGATTAGGAATTGTGTATGAAATGAAAATATAGTTGTGTTTTATAATAATAAATGAAATCTTATCTTCAATAACATGCTTTACTCTTACATGATATTGTAACAAGGCCGGTTGGCCATGTGATAATGGCAATTCTAATCATGTTTTGTTCCTGCAGTTTTGTTTATGCTAGAATTCTAATATTCACTTGCACGCATCTAATCATGTTTTTCAACACTAACAATACGAAGTTCGCCGTTGAAGTGAATACAAAAACACTAGACAAGAAAATGAACATATCAGAAGAAATCCTAACCAAGGCGATGTTGTAGATCACATAATATATTACTCTAATTGCCATTTGAGAGAGGTCTTGATCCTGGGCCAGAGATTCTCCAGCAACATTTTCAGATCATAACAACTCTTGGGTCATGGCCTGCATTTGCAAAGATTGATTCAAGCAATGGTTGCTAGATTTATGCTTCGGTCTATCTTTGTAAATGCAGGCCATGACCCAAGTCGACTTTACCTAAAAACTCAAGCTGGATTTTTTGCCATTACTCTGGCTTCTTGCTGTCCTCAACTGAAGGCCTACCAATATACTCTTTGTAGAAAATTACATATTAGAAAGTTAGTTTTGTTGTATTGACTAATTTGCAAAATTTAGAATGTCACAACTTGGTTTATATTTTTGAGGCCCAAGTGTGTATGGTCATTCCTTAATTTTGAAATATTCCTAAATTATTGGTCTTAAAAAAAAATTCCTTGTAGTAAAGTTCATTAACTCTTTATTTTGCTTGTGTCAAAGAAAGAAACACAACAAAAATAAATAACGATCCTTCTTATGTTCATGTTACAATGCTAGAACATCCTAAGACGTGGAATAACTTAAAACTAAAGATGAAAGAAAGTTGTTCGTGAATCAAGAAATAGAGCAATATTTCAAAGCAAGCGACAACTTGGCTCGAGGCACTAGCATTTCGTGTAGATCCCAAGTCTTTTGAATCCGTCTGTGATGAGTATATGTGAAGCAAGGACTTAGGGATCGGTTTCCAACACAGGTTCAAGCCAATGACTCTTCAGTTGAGGCCATTTTGACTAAGGTTGTTTCTTTTTTGTTTATTTACCTCTGCTTACATTAGACTGTTATTTTTGTAATTAGCCCATACCTATGTAAATTAAGGAAATTGGGTACAAAGTCTTGAATTACACATGAAATTTTCTAATTACTTGATAAATATTAAACTAATTATGTTAAGTGTTGGAGACAAATTTCATATTAGAAAAATATGATTATTGGATAATATTTAAATATAAAAATATCATCTTAACCCATTTGTTAACTTTTAGGTTGGATTATGAACATATTTTTAATATGACATCAAAACTAATGTTGATCTATTGTAACTTTTGTTTAATTCAACCTTAAGCTCTTAAAATATGTTCAATATATAAAGAGCTATCTATTTCATCCCATGTAGCCTTAAAATTAAAACATGCTCAATACCTAAAATAATATTAAAAGCAAAAGTTTCATAGTAAACTAGCTTTTGGTTTAAGCCCTAAACCTACTTTTAATTTTAAGTATATAGTCAAAATCCTCATTAAAATGAAATACTTAAGGAAGAAATAAGTTATTAAAAAAATTTCAAAATTTGAATCCAAGAAAGTATCTCCGTGCAAAGTCCATGATTTTATCGATGAATGAATGTATTTTCTGTTACATGAAATTTATAGTATATATTAACTTTGATGCATAAACTATGTTTAAGCTCATTTTCTTATTCTTTATTCTTTTCTTGCCTTAAAAAAAATATTTATGTTCATATCCTCATAACTTAAGTTAATAATTCTATCACTTAACCAGCTAACTTAATAATGAGTTAGTAGAAATTTCAATAAAGTATGAGGTTCAATAGATTGAATGATTGAATCTATTTTTTTTTTTTTTAAAAAAAAAAGGGCCCTTGGCCTACTCTCAAAAGTGTAAATAATAAAAAATTTTAAAAATAAAAAGCTAGATAATTCTCAAATAACTCAAAAAGAAAAACTTTAAGTATTTCTAAACATCCTTTTTGTTTGTTTATTTAAAAAAATTATTTTTCATTATGATTTATTTTTTGAGACAACTGAAAATGGTATTTATTTGTTCCAGTTTTCTTTATCGTTGCCTTGAATTGTATTAAGAATATTATTAATTACTAGTAATATGATCTTCTTTATTATAGTTTTTATAAATCGAATTAAAATAACTAAAAAGAAAAGAAGGGCACTTCTGGAAATCCGTCCAACGGTCGACAACAGGCCTGTCTACATGTTAAACCCAGCCCAAATCCTTCAGTTGCTTACCCTTCAAGTTCTTGCCGTGCTCACGCGCTCTCTGCTCTCTTTTTCGTCAATCGTTTGTTTCTCTTTCCGAGTTTCTGCCTTCAAAATGGAGTTTTTCTTGCGGGATGACGTCGAGGTTTGCAGCAAAGAAGATGGGTTCTTGGGTTCCTACTTTCCAGCCACGGTGATCGCAAAATATGGGAACAGCACCTACGCAGTTCGGTACAAGACCCTTCTGACGGAAGATGAATCTCAGCCGCTGGTCGAGGTCGTCGGCGCCGACGAGATCAGGCCTGAGCCTCCTGTCGTTCAGCCATCTGGGTTTGATTTATACCAAGAGGTTGATGCTTTTGATAACGATGGTTGGTGGGTGGGCCAGGTTACCGGCAGGAAAGACTCTAGGTACTACGTGTTCTTTAAGACTTACGGCAGTGAAATTGCGTACCCATTTTCTCAGTTGAGGGTTCATCTTGAATGGGACGGTGGTATTTGGGTTTCTTCCTGGAAAAGAGCGCTTTGATCCTCTCTTTCGTGCTCGGAGATGAGTTTTTGATCCAAAACTATCGTAAATTTGTGGGAGGTTTCCACCGTCTCTTAAACGTTGTATTGCAGTAACTTGTAAAGACAGTAATGAAGTTTTGTAGATGGTTTTATCAGCTTTTGATTTTAATTGAATAGCCATCTGAATTTTCATTACCGTGTTTGTTGAATGTGAAACATTTGTTATATCATTAACATTCAAGGAAAAAAGTAACAAAATTGCCACCGCCAGCGGTGGAAGTCCAGAAAGGCCATTTCTTGAGGGACTTTGAGGGGCAAAATGAATTTTAGTTCCAAAGGAGTTCAAATTTCTAATTATCACCTAACTAATTCCAGGTTATTTCTAATTATTATTTATTCTACTACAATGCTACGAAACAACCATATCCGATCTTGAAGAATGCCCTTCTATTAGAAAAGAAGACTGCAGTAAAAGCATCATCTACATTAGTTATTTTGGTTGAGGCATTAAGCACAAGCTAGTTGGGAACTGTCTGCAACAGGAGTAGATGAGAAAACACAGATTTATTACAAGCGAGGCCTCTCACTTCATTTTTGCTTCCTTAAAGAGAACATGACGATTCACACGAGGGTCATACTTCCGAAACTCCAGCTTCTCAGTTATCTTTGTAGGTTTCCTCTTGACGTAGAAGAACCCAGTCCCAGCAGTTGACACAAGTCGGATGAAAATAGAAGCAGCCTTCTTCTTCTTGTCTCCCATTCCTTACCATCCACAGCAGGAAACAAAAGAATTCAATTAACAGAGAAGATATGTTCTAGAATGCGCAGTAAGAGGGATAGCAATCATTAGTCCAAGAACATTTGTTCACTTTTCACCATAAATGGTTTTGAAGTGCAAGCATGTGACACTTAATAGAAATTCCCCTCCGAAAGAAACAAAGGGGAGAGGAGGGGATTAAGATCCTGCAGAGTTTCTAGGCAACTCTTATAGTTCTAAAATTCTAGTCATCATCTCCAACAAACTGTTCAAATTTAATATTTGATCACTAATAACCACTAACAGATCCTTAATTTTTCTTTAATTCACTGAACTTTTGAATTAGCCCAAAGAACACGAAAAATAGTAAGGACATGAATGTGAGTGAGGCTAAAGGAAAACACATGCATAGACAACTATCTAGCTAACAAAAATCGTATATAAAATAACCCAAAACGACATTTTGTCCACTCTCATAAAAACCTTAATTGAAGAGATTATGCAAACACAGACATTTGAAACTTCAAGAAGCCAAAACATGTTTAGATCTAAATGAGAAACAGAAAAAGACTCTAGACATAAGTCTAGTTACCCAAGCGGAAAGAGCAAAATAACATCAAAATATGAAAGAAAGAACTGAACTTTAAGAGGCACATATCGAAACAAATCTCTTAGCGCCAACAAGATTCAGCCGATGATAATGTTGACATAGAAACAGGAAAAGCACGCCGCACCAATGGTTACAAACCTATTCCACCATAATCTACAGTCAATTAAGGGAAGGGGCAACTCAAAAGGTTTCAGAAGACAAACCTAGAAATCAAGCTCTATGCGGCAGGTGAACCCAGGAAGCTAAGTGGATTAGGTCGCAACGAGTTTGCCATTTAAGGCGAAAATTCTAATGGACAGTTCCTGTGAAGAAAGCCCAGGCCCGTGCAAGACGTGGGGGCACAGCTAACCAGGGATTCCACTCATCCTGATTAGGCTTTTGATCCCCTCGACGATGACGACGACGACGACGACAACATCATTTCAAGAGCCCAGGGCGACTCCACCTATTCCACCAATACCGCAATCCTATGCATTTCGATGTAATTACGCAATTAATTTCTAAAGGTACTTGCGATTAACCACTAGACAGAAGCAACATTTTGAAGTTGCTTCAGAAGAACACTTCCAATTCCAGGGAAAAGATCATCCTCACTAGCAATTTTTCAACTAGGAAATTTATCACTACTAAGGAGCTTCCTCATTTAATCAAAAACAGTAACAGGGAAAGAAAAGAAGAATAGGCAAAAGTAACTGATGAAAATTTGACATACATACCGTTTGATCTATGCAAAACCCTCGCGTTTCGAAGGCAATAGCACCAAAAACCCTAGCGAAAAAAGAGGGCTTGCAGAGTTAAGAAGTCCCTCCCGAAAAAAGATTAAAATAAAAAGCACCACACAAAGACAAAACTAGCCTTGCATTTTCATTTAATTACTAGCAGCGCGACTTATCGCCAAGGCGCACGTTAGCCCAGTTGGCCTCCTCTTGCAGAAGGCACTGCTGTCTAAGTTGAGAGCTCATATTTGCTTCCTCGGCTGAGAAAAAACTCCTTCAGGTCGGAGTGAAAGGTAGAAGTTTTCATTTCCTTATAATCTTCCTACGGGGTTTTCTCCAATTTCTTTTCTCGGGAACCACACAAAATGCAAGTGCTTCTTTTTTCTCAAGAGGTTTTTGGCTGCGTATCTTCAGATTGATCGGAAGAGGATATGGCGAGCGCAGTGGATGCAGCGGGAGATCCGATCCCGACGTCGGCGGTGCTGACAGCTTCGTCGAAGCACATAGCACTGAGGTGCCAATCGGAGAACGTGGCCTTCCTCAAGTGCAAGAAGAAAGACCCTAACCCCGAGAAGTGCCTCGACAAAGGCCAGCAAGTCACTCGCTGCGTCCTTGGCCTGTAAAACCAACCTCTCTATCTTTTTCCTTCTTTTTTTTTTGTTTGATTTGGTTGTGTTTCCTGATTTATAGTAGTTTGTTCTTTGTTTGGATGCTGAGAAAATGTCAGAGAAGATACGAAATCTCACTGTTGATCTTGGATTTTTCGTGATTTGAGACCGTAGGGAAAGTTAATGGAAAATCATTTTTATTGTGTAAATTATAGACAATAAAATTATCGGACGTAAATGAATTCTGAGGTTTCTTTCGTTACCTTTTTTTTGTCTCCCTCCTTTTCGGCATTCTCGGCGACTTGAGAATTTTTTGTTGTTGTTATTCTTATTCCTCTTAAACAAACTTTTTTTGGTCTATGTAATACGGCTACATTTCAGGCAATGTAGTAATGTTGACTAAGGCATTAATTCTTTTTCTGCTTTTTTTCATTTGGAATTTTACGTCTGTAGAATCATAGCTGGCTATTAAACATTTTTTAGATTGGTTTAACAAATTTTTCCATTAATGCAACTTCTGTTTTGAGCTAAATTAATATAAATCCACGTCACGATGGTCGAGGGAAGGCTCTTAGTTCATCCCATGTATCTTCTTATTGGTTTGGTGTTGCATCTCCTTTTGACCAAACTGACAATGCATTTTATTTTAATCTTAAAGTATGAGCAAGATTGGGGGATTTTACAAGTGACATTGGACTTTTTTTCTATCTTTCGTTCACTTTGGTATGAGGATCACTTAGTGAAATAAACTGTTAGGTTACTCTTGACAACAATTTGAAACAATTCTATTCCGCTTTTGTCAGAGTTTTAGTCATGGGGCAGAAACCTTGAAGTGAGTCATAGGAAAACACTCCCTGAAACTAAATAGATTTTTATTTTCTTTAACAGAAATGTTATCAGTCAATCATGATGGAAGCTTGAATTTATTTTTAAACAACTTAACCCATGATTGGTTCTTTTTCCTTAATATATTGTCTTTGCTCCTATTATATTTGATGAAACTACCCTCTTTTTTAATGCAAGTGGTATCCCCTAAATTTTCTCCTTTGTTCTCTTTCCTTTTTCTCATATTTTATGGCTTTCAAAATAAAGATAAAGAACAAAGACATTGAATCCATACATTAGGTTGTAGTTGGATACTAAGAAAGGTGGAAGAAGATGCTGTTACAGCACTAGTTAACTTCCAGCATAATTCTCTACGTTTGTTTGCATGCAATTCTTACTTGCTGGGAAGAAGTCTGCCATAGTGTCCTAAACCCTGAATGAGAAATATTGAGTTGTTAGACAATGTATCATAGCTGTAAGTTGAAAATAACAACCTCACTCTTAAACAATGTGTTCATGACGATATGGCTATCTCTAGCCCGTTTGGTTGGTTATGAGGCTTAGTTGAGTTAAGTTGATAAATGTTACAGAAACAGTACAACATCTTATATATAGTCTCCTGCTGTGACATTTGATTGCAGATGATCTCTGGTATAGTGCCTTCACAAGGTGAATTTTCAATCTAGGTTCATCATATGTATTTGTTTACCTTATTTATAATTTTCTGCTCAAGGTTTAGTATCTGGTCTTCAGTATCTTTTCTTTCATCAAGCCATGTGATGCATGATACTGAAGTTGGACATTTTTATTAGAATATGGGTAAAATATTTGGAATAGCTGTGATGTGCAACATGAACTGAGGTGCGTTGTAAGTGGTATATATCAAGTGAACTTGATTGTGATGACGTGACTTGATTTTGATCAGCCACCCTGCTCTTTTTTTTTGAACATTTACTCTGTTCTTCCCTCAACTTATTTACTCGAGTCATTCAAAATCTTCATTTTTAAGTTATTCAGCTAATGCCAGGGCTTGTTGTAGCTCATTGTTGGAACTCCTAATAGCTTGAAAGAAATTATCCAATAGTGAGTAGTTACTGTGGAGTTCTCCCTATCAATCTCTGGTTCTCAAATAACTAACTATTAAATTACTAGATTGCACACTTTCTCATACTTCTGATTCATCTGATGGTGCCAGTGCCTGTTGTAGCTCATTGCTGGAACTCCTTTTAGCTTCAGACGAAATTATCCAATTGTTATTAGTTACTCTGGAGCTTTCCCTCTAATCTTTTCTTTCTGGCCTGTAGAGTTCTGAATCTCATCTAGTGGATCTTAACACTGAGCTGTCTTATCTTAGGTAGTCTTTTCCTAACTTGACGGAGAGGTTCAGATTAGGTGGAGAAGCTATCCAAAAGCTTACCTTGATCTGTCTTCAACAAACACACACAGAACACAACCCCCCCCCCCCCTCCCCCCCCCCTCTTTCTTCTTCTCCCTCCCACAGCTTTTCTTCTTCACGTTTCCCCCCCTCCTCCCTGGGTGCCCTTCCTATGTGATGTTAGTTTTCAGAAGCTCCGGAACTACTAGTACTTCCTAATTTTTCACGTTTCGTTTTCCGTATTTGTTTATTAGAATAGGATATTTGACGATCCAACCTCTCCATTAAGCTACTATGAGCTCAGTAGGTTTTCTTTTATGTTGCAAATTTTGCTGCCATGTAATCACATTGTGTTTTGGCGTTCACTCAACAATTCGTGGGTAAAATATTACATCACTTACCATTCAAATTGCATAATTTTTTGTGGTTCTTGTACGAAATATTCTAATAGAAATTAGAAGACTTCCTATTCGATCATGAACTTGAAAATGCATAGAAAGTATTATATTTGTCCGCTTCGATAATGTTGGAAACTTTTGTGCCGTGCAGGCTGAAAGATCTTCACCAGAGATGCACAAAAGAGATGGATGATTATGTTGGATGTATGTATTATCACACAAACGAGTTTGATTTATGTCGCAAAGAGCAGCAAGCATTTGAGAAAGCCTGCCCTTTGGAGTGAAACAAACAAGCCCAATCTCGTTGTCGCAATAATGTGGACAGTTTGCGTTGAGCAAGTACTGTTGTTCATACAGTCTAAATGGAACTAGTTTGATCAACATGGATATTCTCAACCATTTTGCATGTTCAGTATTCAAATTTTCCAGCGGAAATGCTTCCAAGCAGGACTTTGTTACCCTCTCGCACTGGATAATTGTTTGTCTATTTTTTTGAAAGATGCAATGACCACTGTTTACCCTCTGGTTGTTAATAATAACTTATAAGAACTGAGGCATCAGCCCCAATTGCGCTGTTTGAGGCCCCTTGGTAACTTAGATGCCATACATTCCATAAGCGCAATTCAAATGGAAACCGAAGCTACGGTCGTATATAACGTTTTCTGTTTCCTTGATATAAGCATATTGGGGTTCCCTTCATAATCTCTGATGGAATCATGAGAATTTTATCCATTTTTGGCCCGTAAAAATGAATCTCTCTCTTTTTCAACCTACTTATAATTACAAGCAACGACATTTTTATCCGACCCGTAGAACTTCCGTAGATATTCTTCCTTCGATTGGTAAAGAGGAGATTACCGCATCCAAGCCGCCATGGTACCAAGAGGTAAAATTCTTGGAAAGATCGAGTTACTGTTCATCATTCGGTTGATGGTCCTAAAAGCAAAAGTATCACAAAATAAAACGAAGAAGGGCAGCATTGGCACCACTAATGAATAAACATTGTAGTAATCAAAAACATACAGATGCAAGCGGGCAGCTACATCAAATTATGCAACATCACAAACCAACTGATAATCATATGTACGGGTGATGGCACCAGTTACTGCTTATATAAGGGCTAAGTTGTACGTCGTTCACAGCCATTTATGCAAAATAACTTAATCTACAATTTGCAATTTATACAACAATTTCTCCGTTTTCACAATGTAGGTAATGGTGACTTGATCATGCAGGGCTCTGTAAAACCCAAAGCAGGGAATGATCTTCAAGAAACAAACCAAGTAAAATAAACGTTTCGATGCTCTAAAAATTACAAGCACCCATTGCATAATTTAAAGGACTAAATCTGACAAAACACAAACATACAGTAACGTAAGTCTAACACTGCTCCCGCCCTTTCAGAACTAAAAGCACAATTCTCGTCCAGCCACGACAATTCTCAAAGTATGCTCCAAACCAGTGAAGAGCAACAAAGGAGAGATATCAGCGAGGACTGCAAAGAAAAAACTCAAAGAAAGTCACTTTTCTTCAATTAACCAATGGGAAATAGATAAAGAAAAGTTGTCCCCAAAGAATTGCACTAAGGAACAGGCAAAACTACGTTGCCCCCATTCCAAATGATGCCACATTGCATGACACATGCAGAGTAAATTATTACATTTATTCACAAAATCAATTACACAAATATAGGTTATTGAATAAAAAACATAGAAGACCCAAGATGGTGAGTGCAAAATAGCTGTGTATATTAGATAGCACTTTGAGTGTTTCAATGCCATCTCATAGAAAACTCAATCATGAATACTAACTAGAAAAATGCTTTACCTATAGCTTCGTGACCGAGATCTTGAAGGACCCCGACCATTACCCTTTGGACTTAGTGACCTGCTAGGTGCATAATTCCTCTCATCATAAGGACTCCTACCATTTTCCCTTGGACTCAAGGGCTTCCTGTAGTCTCTCTCATCACGTGGAGAAGGAGAATGTGAAATTGACCTAGATCTCACTGGAGAAAAATAATCATCCCCATTTCCACGGTCCCTGTCTCAATGGAAAGGACATTATTTAAGAAAATGACAAACTGAAGCTGATAAAACAGTAGATGAAACATTAATAGATATATCAATACTGAACAAATCACACCAACTGTATCTTTCACAGCCAGAAAGCAGTCTAAATCATATAACCATAAAGCTTTAGCAAAGTTATTGAAACTAAAATTAAAACAACAGTTTTAGACAGAAGAGCTTTCACTTACATCCTCTTCAAAATCTAATTGATCAAAATATGACCTTTACCTGCACTTTGCCAGGGTTTCTGACAAAAATATGAAACTTGGATCCAAACAGTGAGAGTTAAGCTCTATAACCATGTACTGGATGATCAGCATCGGATAACTTCAAAGCTTTCTTGGCCCCAACTTTCTAAAACCTCAACTATCTTTTTCTTGGGCAATGTCATCATATCTCTACCAGTAAAAACTTTGAATTGCTTCCCTTCTTTGAAGATGATTTCTTTCTTTGGCCAAATATACGCTCTATATTTCTTTATTAACTGGATGGTGTATGCAAAACAAGATATCAAACTTAACAAATTCCTTATCAAAAAAAACTATTTTAACAGTTCAAATAGAAAAATATAAAGCACTTTTATGATTTGAAACATAATTCGCACCAACTTTAGCTAGTCAATTTCGTTCAACAGTAGTAGGTCTCACAAACCAAAGTCGGAAGAAACGAAAGCCCATGCAAGTTGCAGGAAATAGCTGTTGAAGGTCAGTTATAGATAAACTTATGAAGAGACTCTGATAGAAATGTAAGCAAGTTGCCCATCACTTTATGCTCTCTTTTGTTGTTAATCTTTTTTAATCCAGAAGTCCTTAAAGTCTCCCTTTTCACTTTAATATCTGCATAAACAACGCCACCAGCAGACATTATTCACTGGAACACATGGTACATAACGTCTAAGAGATAACAATCTCCTTACATCAAAAACTCACAACAAAAAAGGTCATCAAGGTAAGGCCTGTATATTACTTTTCGCTTTTCAATTTTCCGAGACTTCTTTTTTTGGTAAAGTAAATGAAACTTTTCAATGATACCAAGCAGTAAACCTGCAAGATCTTTCTTGATCTCACAACAAAAGGAGTAGAGAAATAATTGCGACCCTCACAAATAAAGTTTTTTTATATAAACCATTTTGCAACTTCAACGGATATGCTAATATCCAACAAAGTGAAAAGAAGAATTCAGAAATCCTCCACATAGAATGTCAATTTTCCCTTTATTAGCATAAAAAGCCACATAATTTCATCAAAAAAAATAACAAAAAGAAACAAATAAACAAGTATTATAGGCAACAGCTTGGTTAAATTCCAGTTAGAGCATAAAAAAAAAAGAGATGAAATAACAGCACTTGTGTTTCATCATCTACTAATTATCAAACTCAAATATGCTTGTTCTAACTCAGAGCTGTATATATGGATTGTCCACCCGGTGCAAGAGATAAAATTAACTCTACTTAAATCCATGAAATTGATATCCTGCAGATACTTAGGAAACTTTTTCTTATGAAATCATGTCAGCAACATAAAATCAACAAAGATTTAGATTCTAATCATAGGGCAGCAAAGTTAATTTCAAATTACTGTGCAAGCCATTTGAATAAGTAGTGCTTCACCCAGCCAATCCAAACCCGAAAAAGCCCTGTCAGTTTTGTGCATGATGCAGCCAATACAATGCATACAAAAAGGATAAGAGTTATGCCAAATGGACAACCAAAATAACACCATTGGTTAAATGTATAGTCTTTTAACATCAAGATGACTACTAATCACATTAGCCAAGAAAAAAACCCAGATCATTCACATTCAATGTTCTGAACTGCTTATCAAAGTTTGTAGGTGTCCCATAATGTATAGGCATAAAGCATACAAAAAGGCAATACTCCATATGTCTATGCTTCCGTTTATACGAGTTAAAAACCTAGCGTCCAAATATTTTTTGCTAAGAGAACAAACTGAATAGAAAATACAAGGTCCGTAGACATATAGGGTTAAAAAAATAAGACGTTCAGCAAAGCTGATGGAACCTCAACAATTTAAAAGAGCTATAACTGCACTCAAATCATTCATCACTGAATTATCAAGAGAAGAAATGAAGAAAACAACAAACAGTCCCTAGTTACAATTGAAGCTCTTCTAGTTGTTAAAGTCCAAACCTTGAGTCATGCCTAGCTGGTGTAGGTGACCTTGAGTAAGCTGCAAGGAGAAAAAAGATTAAGATAATTTAGCAGAAATTAAAAGGAAACAACATAATTTCATTTCACAAGAGAAATAAAACTCTACTTATAGGCATTTACAGAATTGTAAACATAAGAAATTTCAACTGACAATGGTAACGGCGTCTAGGGGACCTTGGTGGTGTTCTCCTTCTATGGCTTCCTCCATACCGACCACTTTTTCTCAGAGGTGTGTCAAGAGGGAAAGAAAAAAAGAATCAAGATGTGATTAATGAAGCAAACACTTGCTCCAAATCTTAGAAGATTCCAGAGAGAGAAATGTATTACTGAAAAATATAAGTTAACTTAAATGCTGCCATACCTTATGCGGGAACTCATACGCATTTCTTGAGGCGTTTTTCTATTCTCCTCAGCAAAGACAATTCTAATCTCACGTCCACCAATAACTGTATGGTTCAGTTGCTGTTTTGCTTCAGCAGCATCTTCAGCATACCGGTACTTGACGAATCCAAAGCCCCGTGGCTCCCTGTGCATATACAAAAACAACACAAGTTCATGTGATCAATTTCTCATGGTAATGGACACATAACATTAACACAACCCCAAGTGAACAATTTCCATTTTCACAGAACCATTTCCTTTAATTCTACTCAATCTAGCACCAGAACAGACAAGCCAAAACTAATCACCATTCCCAATATCACCATAATCTATTCGTGAAAAACACAATTTGCAAGTACATTTTATTCAGGGCTTGCTAACCAACATCCTAATATTAGAGATGCTCTCTACTCTCTGCACTTAGCGTTGAAATTATTTAGATATCTACACACACAACTTGCATAAAAACAGAAACATCCCAGAGACGAAGGCATAATTTCAATAAATGTTCTTGAATAAAATCAAGAATAATAATGAATTGGGTAGATTTACAACCATCCCAAATGTGAGGAGCACTAGAAAAATTTCTGATCTTGCTAACTTACTTATTAAAGTAACTCAGCAGCCTCTATTAAGTTAGAATCAGAATATGGGTAAGATCAATCTCCACAAATCAGATTCTCCAAAAGATTTCCATAACATTACTAAGAATTCAAATTAACATGATTAGACAGAGAAATCACTTAAGTACTCAAACTTGAAATACAATCGACACAAATTTCAAAACTAACGGCGTGGACATGTATACTAGAGACTGCAAAAGTACCCAGTATGGTAGTTCTTGGGTAGATACACATCCTTCACGGCGCCATACCGCTCGAACGGAGCCCTTAGATCTTCTGGCCTGCACAAGAGAGTTTAAAACCGCATATATCCCGTCCTTTTTCAAAAAAAAAAAAAAAAAAAGGAACCGCTTTTACTGTTCCCCAAGTAGCCTCAGTATAGTAAGTATAAATTCGACGAGAAATACAACTACAAATGTCGAAGTTCATACCAAATCAAACATCAAGAATAATAACAGAAACTTGACTGAAAAGAAAAACGCTTGAAGAAGAAGAATAAAAAATAAAAAACCTAGCGTCAAGGGGCAGATTGCGGACAAGCAATCCAGAAGGACCAGGAGAGCGACGGTCTCTGTGCGACCTGCTGTCACGGTATCGATCACGAGGCTCGTCGTCGTACCGCTTTCGTTGGCGCGACGGGGTTCGGCTCTGCCGTCGAGGACTACGGCTTCTGCTTCCACTTCCGTACCTCGTCATTAGCCGCAGAATCTCTAGCGAATTCCAGCGGAATTAGAGACCCTTAGAGCAGGGAGAGCAGGCAAAAACCCTAACCCTAGGCTTTTGAGTGTGGGGTTTCCAAATTTTGGAGGGAGGGGGACGAGGGCAGATGAAATTAGAGAGATGAAGCAGTGTGGGCTTGCGAAACCTTGGGCTCTAATTGAGCAAACCTTTTTCATTAAGCGAATGCCACGTCGGATTAACATAAACTAACGGTTCTTTATGATCCGTAAAAAATGATAAAATATCAACACGGTCAAATCTTAATTTCAATAGAAAATAAAATAGTTAAAGTTTAGTAAATTTACGGGATAAACTATTTCAAAGTTTTCTATATGACTTCGATGGATGGATAATTACTTCATTATCCTCTTAATTAAGAATTGATTGCAATGTCTACATTTTATCTTACTTTTTACTTTCCAAAATTGAAACATTCTCCAATAATGAGTTAGGCTTCTTGTAATACCCTGTCCTACTGTATATATATGAAATTCGTTAAATCTCGTGCAAAGAGTATTCAATGCGATAAAATAGAATAAAATCTAAAAAAAATTACCAAAATATGTTCCAAAATATCATATTTTTCTATGTTTTTCTATATTATATGAATTCTGTCGGTATAATATTTTCATCTCAAACTTTACTTCTTTTTTAATATGAAGATGTAAGTGGGAAAGATTTAAGAGATTCATTGGGAAAGATAATGTTTGAATCTTAACCTCTCATGCTGTAGAACCTTATAATGTTACTAAATTGTTAGGGTATAATTTCAAACCTTACTTGGATTGAAAGATTAAAGTAAACTATGCATTTAGTTTTGTTTATGTGAGCACCGAGAGAATCAATCAAAATACAAATTTGATTGATGAATTTCACCTTTCCATGTTTTAGGAATAGATGTTTAGCCTACTCAGTAGTCTAAATCATGGTAAAAATCTGTATTGACAAGATTCCGTGGCAACACATAAATATATAAGTGTGCTTTGCGGTTCCAAAGTCAGAGTGCCGCATTTTCTGCCGCACCTTTACAAATAATACGAACACCAAAAGGCAAAAGTCATTTTACTTTCTCATGCATAATGCTGCAATTATAAGAGGAAGGTTGGCAAAAAGAAATTAAACGTTAATTTTGATATCAATTATAATGAACCCAACTACTATGTCAAAATGTCATAATTTATTAGTTTGACGAACTCAAATATCTTTGTATATCATTACCAACTTAAACTCTCACGAGCTCAAGCCTACCACAAGCCCTCATAAACCCGTGACAACTTACTTGTCACATTAAAGTTGTTAGTTTTGTAAGAAAATCATGCTTACAAAGAGCAATTACTTACCATGGATAACATAACTTAAATCTTTTGCTAAAACTCGTGTACATGGCTTTTTTACCATGGGAATACCATAACAAACTCAAATTTTGATTATTGGTAGCAAAGTCTAGTATTGAATTATTAGCACTTCTTCAAGTAAGGCTATAGGGCATATCTTTGAACTTTAGATCACTAAGCTGAGGGTATAAAATTTGATTTGTTGTCATCATTGCCACAATGTAACACAAGATAAACACCATTCTAATTGTGCAGTTTCTAACAATTTAGAAATTTCACATCATTGAACATTTTCTTTAGTACATTCAGAGGACCATAGATCTTGAGTCTTATACTTTATTCTTAACATTCTACTAATCTTTATGGGACTAATGATGTAGATTGGATTAATAGCAAGACTACACGTAGATCAACTCATGTTACCATTATGGGGTTAATGGTGCTCCAAGAGATGATTGACACAATAGTTCTAACTTTTACAAAAGCTTAATAGTATACCGTTACTTTAGTAGTTGCAAAATCAACTTGAATTTGCTATCTATTATTGGTACACTCCACGTTACAGGTGTTTAGTAAGTGGCTAGTAAACCCATGGGCGTTGCTAAGTCATTGTTAAGGAATAGGAAATGTACACTTGCTATTAGCTATAACTTTTGATAAAGTGATAGTGCCTAAAGGTCCTAATACCTCCTTGAAGAATTTAGTATACTAAACCAAAGTTCACATCCCTATTTTGTAATAATTTATTTACTCTCCATTGACAACCAACTTTTTTATTTTTATTTTATACAATTGAACCAAAAACATGAAAATTGACTATTATTTTGTTAGGAAAAAAGTTGCAATCAAATCGTTCATAACCTTGTGTTCCATAAACTCAACAACTTGTAGATATCATTGCAAAATCATTTCCTAATTTGCTTTTCTTGTATTTTAAAAGCAATATTGGTTTTACCACCTTAAGTTCAAGGGAAGATGTTATAAAAAAAATTATCAAGTCCAAAAACTAAAACAAGCTGATATCACCTTTGTAATTAATCACATGTAGTTTTACATATTGTTATAGATTCATAGAGCATACTTATGTATAAAAACATATAACTCTTAAGTGTATTAGTGTTAGGCCAATCTAATCCAATTCGGGACCTCTAAAGTGTTGTCCAAATCTCAGAAAATAGAGAGAGAAGAAAATTGCATTTGTAAAGAGAGAATAAAGAAGATATCATATTTCTACAAGAATTAAAAAAGCCTAATGCACTAATCATTCAAATTGTTGTTGAAGGTTGATCCATAATCTGATTGAGTTGATTTTTGACTGGTAATTTCATGATTGATTACTTTATTATGAATAATTAGCTTGTCATTTGAAGCTCTCTACATAATATAAAGAGATCCAATTTTTAGGTGACATTTCTAAAACTTTTTCTTAGTTAAGTTGAAGTTTCAATTTATTCTTCGTTTTAAATATAGATTATGTTATTATTAGAATGATGGATGTTATATTGTTAATGTAGTTGAAAACTTGATTAAGCTATATACTTAAAAGATCATGTAATAAAGATTTTGGGTGGATTTTGAGTAGTTTTGCTCTTTCATATCGAGGGATTTTTTTATGTAAAAATTTTATTATGCTGATTGTGTTAATTGTAATGTTTGAATATTTTATTTATTCTTTAAAGTACTTTCCTTATTTGTGTTTATTGTTTTCTTACATGTTAAATCAAATTGAGAAAGTATAGACATTTTTTTTCCAACAATTAGTTTTGCTTTTCTACAAAAATACAATTTAATTACACTCGTTTTCTCCCTCGACATCGAGAGACAACGTTAAAAAGCAAAAACATACTAAAGTTATAGAAAATAACCAAGCACCAAAAAACTTAAATAAGCTTATATCATCTTTGTAATTAACCACATATAGTTTTACATATTGTTGTGGTTGCATAAAGCATACTTGTACGTAAAAACAAAGAACTCTCAAATGTATTAGTTTTTCTCCCTTCAATGCATTGTTCAATGACTTAATTTCCTTCAATGTATTATTGTCAATTGTTACATGAACAATCTTGAAAAGATTCGTGGGCGAATAGGGAAAAAATGAAATTGATATTTATCACAAGCAACAAATGTTGATTTAGTTTACGACAGAGGTAATAGTATTAATTCAATGTTACTGGATATCTTAATTCACACTGTAGTGGTGACACTAGAGAACCGATGTTACAGCCAAATAATTTTTTTGATTTCTAGATGCATATAACAAAAGATAAAGGTCGCAATTTGGTTGTAAAGTCACCGTGTCATCATCTGGAAAACGAACCATTGTGTAGGCACCACGTATATAATTTTGACAATCAATGCACACATGTCAGTCTAGAACGTTCTCCACAGCCGACAAATTTGACCTGGCGCCTCCTCGTACGCGTGTATCAATTGATGGACACGCAATGTGCGGGGCCCTTGTCTTGGGTCCTAATCGTCTTCTTACCTGCGATATTCATCTTTCACAGACCGTCCGGCCCCGGCCCCGGCCCCGGCCCCGGTGCTTCGGCCTATATCGATCGCTCTCAGTAAACTCTACTCCACAATTTTATAGTTTTAAGTTGGAATTCAAAAAGATGTGATCCAGAAAGGTTTCATTATATTAGCATCACGAAACGAATTGTTTTCAACGCTTTATCCAAAACGGCGACTATCCTTTATATTTAAGCTCATCGCAATTATTGTACCTTGAACTAAACAATTTGTCCGTTAGCGAGGGAAGCTGGCACCTAACGCAGGAAGTTTGGTAATGAGTGATTTGATGCAAGTTTCTTCGATTAATCGGTCACTTGGACCTAACTAGTTGCCAAGTTGCCGCTACCTCACAAAAACAACAATTGTATTAACTCTCAATCTATTTTTTCTGTATGTATACTTTAATCCGAAGACATAGATAAAATTAAACAAAAAGGGGATATGAATAACACGGTATTAAATGTTGGGCACTTTGTGGAATGGATAGAGGTCTTTATAACCATACCCTTTCCCTATTCGAAATGTCA
This sequence comes from Casuarina equisetifolia, assembly GCA_028551475.1. Taxonomy (NCBI): domain Eukaryota; kingdom Viridiplantae; phylum Streptophyta; class Magnoliopsida; order Fagales; family Casuarinaceae; genus Casuarina; species Casuarina equisetifolia. The sequence goes on from CM052362.1 coordinate 17,805,055, forward strand.
ACTTTTTGAAACGTGGTGTTATGTAAAAAAATGTTGGATACCTGCCCAATTTTTTATTCTATGATTGCAAGAGCTCCACAATCATATAGAATCTGAATATTCAAAAGTGCCCAAGTCCTGCGCAAGAAAGTACAAGGAAACGCCCCTAATAAATGTTCGAACAAAAACATTTTTTAAAGAAAATGATTAAAAATTGTCACGGCACATGCGTGGTTAATAATATAATAAATGCGAATCTCGTTAATAAACGCGAGTTCCTAAAGTGACCACTGGTCACCTTGGAAAGGTAAGAGTCCACTTGAGCCGCGAGTGCAGAATCATAGCTATCAGGCTCCAAGGATGGATGGATGGATGGATGGATGGACTTGGATACTTTGGCACGTCGTGCGGAGAAATTGACAGCTCGGGCACAATTAAGTTCCTCGTTATGAGATCTGGGCCTCTGTTTTGCAAGACTTTTTAAGAAATTCAAATTTCTTATCCTTGAATTTCAAAACGCAGGCAAATTCTAAGAAATCTAAGCCGTTTGTCTTCCCGCGTATACTGCTACCTCCCAAAGAACATTAACAAATCATGCATTCTATGTTGGATTAGCTTCCTCTAGGCCCCGCTTCCAAGATCGGTGGTCTCAAAATTGGCGCAGAGAAAGTGTTTTTCCCGAGCGTCGTTTTCCGGAGAATGGCATCGTATGCACGTCCGGGGTTCAAACTCCCCCCGAGAAGGAATATGGAGTGCCTGAATCGTGGACTGCGCCGATCAAACTCCACCTGCCACCAAATTTCCCCAGATGCTCTTTCAATCAATTTTTCTGACTTCGATACCAAAAAATCCAGTATTATTGGAGCCATGTCATCACCATCGTCCCGTTGACAACGATCTCCCACCTTCCCACTTTCTTGCACGCTGCCACTCCACACTAACGAAATGCCGCGTGCACTATACGGCGCGTGTTGCAACTCCTTCCATAATCAATTTATGTTGCCACAATTACCTCATCTTTCTCCTTAACACGAAACCAGTCTGGACTCGAAGTCTCCATCTCCACCAACCGACCGAACTAACCCAACCACCCTTTACCGACCGGCCCAGCTGGCTGACCCACGGCGTTACCGTCTATTCTCCGCCAAACTCCAATTCCAACCACCGTCCAGTCACCGAGGGCTTCTGGATTTAGTATTAGGGGTTTTCCCGAATTATGGAAACCCCACCTCACGCGCAGCCTTACTTGCCAAAGCCTAGGGTTTCAGAGGACATGGAAGCGTTGCAGCCACCTGGAGAGGAAGAGGATCCCTCCTCGGCTCTCTGGGACTTCGGGGACCTCCTGGACTTCACTGTGGACGAGCACTTTTCTATCTCTCTAGACCCTGATCACCCATCACCAACACATCCGATCGCTAACGAGCATCTTGAGTTTCCTGGGGAGACCTCTCCCGTTGCGGGTTCCAATCGGATCCGGAAACGGGATCCGAGGATGTCGTGCTCCAATTTTCTGGCGGGTCGGGTTCCCTGCGCCTGCCCTGAGCTGGACGAAAAGATGGAAGCCGAGGAAGGCGTGCCCGGAAAGAAGCGGGCCCGGACCACAGCCCGGACCACAAACCGGACGCCTCGGGGCGCGTCCCGGTGTCAGGTGCCCGGCTGTGAGGCCGACATAACCGAGCTCAAAGGGTATCACCGCCGGCACAGGGTTTGCCTCCGATGCGCGCACGCGAGCGCGGTCGTGCTCGACGGAGAGACCAAGAGATACTGCCAACAGTGTGGCAAGTAAGCTCGATTGAGTAAAAGATGTGATTGCTTTCGTTATTAGAGTCTGTTTTGATGGAATTGTATCCCAACAGTTTGGTTTAATGTGTCTTCAAAAACGTTTTGGTAGTGAAATCTTAGATTATGGTTGTTGATTTGGCACTTCTATAGGCGTTTGATGCCCATTTATGGGCTGATTCTTGCGTATCAGAGGGGGTTTGCGGATTTGACGATTGTTTGTGCGGTTGTGCGAACTCGTGCTTGTAGATCAGAGTGTTTTAAACCAAGTCAATTGCTTTACTTGCTTATCTTTGAGTCATGATGCTGCACAAACTGCTGTTTAATTGAGGAGATGCGCATGTGGTTAGAAGTTAAACTTGTGAGGTTTATTGGTGTTGCGTTTGGTGATAATACCTCTGGCTGGGTTTGGAATGTTTGGCAGGTTTCATGTGATCTCGGATTTTGATGAAGGGAAACGTAGTTGTCGAAGAAAATTAGAGCGCCATAACAATAGACGGCGAAGAAAACCTGGTGATTCTAGAGTTCTAGCCCATAATGAGCCTCAAGGGGTTGTGCAGATTGAAGATGTCCCTTATGATGGTGAAGCAGGAAGAGGTATCATATATCTGATTGGATGGTGCTAATTTTTCGTACATATGATAGCAGAGCATTTCTGTATATTTATGGTGACTGAGCAGAGAAGTTCGCATTTACCTTCCCAATAAAGTGTTTATGAGCTTTACATAATTTTTCTATGGTGTAGATGGTTTACGCATGAACAGCCCAATAACTGAAACAGAAACAGGCTTGGAGTCTGAAGATGGACAAGCTACTACTCTCTCCTCAGCTCGCGGTTCTCAGAATATTGTTAGTGATACGGTTGCATCTTTTGCGGTATCTGGTGAAACTCAATTGGATGGAGGAAAAGATAATTCCAAAGATTCTCCCTCTCCAGTGTTCTATGACAACAAGGGTGCTTACTCGTCTATGGTGGGTCTCTACAGTAAAATGTGGTAGTTGTATTGCTATTTTTCTTTTGCCCACATGAAGAGCTATCCAGGAGATATACTGATTCAGTATGTGATTGTAGTGTCCAACAGGTCGGATCTCATTCAAGCTTTATGATTGGAATCCTGCAGAATTCCCCAGAAGACTGCGGCACCAAGTATTTAAACCCTTATTCTTACAGTTTAGCATTTGAAATTGAACCAATCTGTCTGTAGTCAAAGATATGAAAATTTTTTTAACATCCGTTTTAAATGTATTTGCAGATATTCCAATGGTTGGCCAATATGCCTGTTGAGTTAGAGGGGTATATCCGCCCGGGCTGCACAATTTTAACTGTGTTCATTACCATGCCGAAATTTATGTGGGTGAAGGTATTGTTTAAGTGCATGATTTTTTAACGATGAGTGTTACAATTGTGATGAGGTAGCATTATTAACTAGACACATTTCTTTTACAGATCCATCTATTGATTCGAATTTTCCATGTTCACGTTGTCTCTAGAGAATACAAGAAAGATAACGGCTTTTTGACACATTTTTCGTAGACTGTTCTGTAAGGTGCTTATTGACTAATGAATCAAGAACGTGAAATTTTGGTTAGTTATGTATTAGTTAATGAATGAAGAAGACATAGCGTATGGCATAGTTATTTTTTTGGACGCCTGATTATGTTTATACTGTGAATCAGATACTTATATTCATATACTCATGTATTTATATACACGGATTTACCATGCAAATTCTGAATATCAACATTCTTTAACTGCCAAATATGTGGTTGAATATGTTCTTATCCTGTTGGCTGATGTTCTATAATTAATTTTTTTTTTCACAGCTGAGATTTTGGCCTCATTTTTTTTTTTTTTGCAAATTTAAGTAAATGGGCAAGACCAAATTTTCTGAATTCATTTCATTTTATGTACATGATTATGACTTAGACAGTTTGATCGATATTTTATCTACTGAAATCTGGGACCTCATTCCAACAAGGATTTGGCTGACCTCATCCAGCTTTGTGTTTGGTTAAAGGCCAAGGTCTATGGTAGTTAATCAAATTTATTTAGTAATTAGACATCGTGAGTGTGAGAAATGCAACTTGATACCCACCAGAATATTGAGACGGAGCATCGTGTGCATGTTGGATCTTTGATCTCTCCTTGATCTTCTTTTTACATAGCTTTAGTTCTTGTTTCCTGCCCACTTGGTGTCCCTAAAGAAAAACGAATCCTTGAAATTTGAAGCTCTATCATTGCTCAAGTTTATCAGTTGTGATTTCGCAAATAACTTGTGGTCCAGTTTGCTTCTTAAACTGAATACCCATTTTTTCATCAGCTTGACCATATAAAATGGCTTTCGGAGGCTTGATTGTCATGGAAAATTATTAAAATGTTCTTCTGTTGTTATTACAGTATGGTGTCTGGTGCTATGAGGATTCATATCCAATACCAAGTGATGTTATTGGGTGCCTGTTTTCATTTATTACTCGGGAAATATATATCTTTTATTTCTTGCTTTTATATATATAAATTTCTTGTGATCTACAGACAAATAAAATTTTGTAAACACATAATTTTGTGTTTTCAATGAATGTTCTGTTCACTATTTGTATCTAGTACACTAACAAGACAGTTGTAGTTGCAAATTATTTTCATTTATCTCTACAATTCTGTTAGTTGTTTATCAGATATTCCAATTATTAGCAAAATTTGTGAGATTAGACCTAATGTTCCTCTTATACGTCAAACAGATACATGAAGATCCCATATCATATCTCAATGACTTCGTTGTTGCTCCTGGAAGAGTGCTATCTGGAAAAGGCAATATACTTGTTTTTGTCAATGACATGATTTTCCGGGTCATGAAAGGTAAGTTAGAGTCTTTTACATGTTGGTATTTCTACCATTCTAGTTTTTTCACTATTCTTATTATAGATTCTTAAAGATTTTTGGTTTTTATCTATAGAGATGTGGCATGCGTTTGGTTAAGTTCTTTATTTATTTATTTATTTTTAATTTTGTACTGCATTACTAAAGAACTAGAGCAGAGAAGGTACTAATAAGTCGAAAGGACCATAATGAAGGACTTAGAAAGTTTTGTTTTGTGGGATCTGTATTTGAAAACTTGTTTAAATGCTATGGTTCAAAAGTGTTCTGAAAGAAAGGGGGAAAAAGAAAAAAGTAGCTAAAAGTATTCTAGTGTAATAGAGGAAAAAACATAAAGAAACAAAATAAAAGGAAAAAAGAATTATTGAATCACTAGTCTTTATCAACTCAATCTCTGAGTTTTTACTGTGTCTTAACTCTTTGAGTTTTTCCTTATCATTAGGTTGGTTATTATATATAATTTTCTACTTATTCAGTCAAATTTTTTGTGGAACTCATAGAAAATTATGAGTACACACTTATCTTAAAAAGAAGAAAAAAAAAACAACAACAAAAAAGAAAAAGAAAATAATCAGAGGTATAGTTGATAAAGGATTCCTCAAGAGGCAGTTATACGGCATCTGTTCTATTAGTGGGAGTACTAATGAGCTAGCCATCCACTAAGGAGGTGGCTTGTGCTTGGAGGGGTGGTCATAACCACCTATTCTTTCAATGGGTTTGGCAGCAAGTTGTTGATGCTGTTAGTAGAGTTAGCTATCAACCACCCCCTGTTAGTGGGAGAAGTGGAGTAGCTTCAGGAAAAGGGTGCTTTGACCTGTTTTATACTAAACTCGGTCTAAAAGGGTATTTAACTTGATTTTAGGAAAATGATTATGGATTTTCAAAGTTTTATTTGAAGGTATGTAAGTTTTTTAGAATTTCGTTTTCTTTTACCCAAGTCATATTTTTCATTGCTTGTTATAAACAGTAATCCGGGAGATGAAAACTGAAAATGTTCCCAATATTGGCAATAACAGATAAATAATTCAACTTTATTTTCCTATAAAAAAACTGATATATACTTTTTCTTTCTTCATCTACTTACTCTCTCTTGCTCAAGTCTTTGGTGGCCTATAGAATGCTACAAAAGTGTATATGATTTTGCTAAGTTAGACAATTCCAAATTTCTTCGTTGGATCTATTTTAGGCGCAAATTAATTGTCCTTTACTTTCGAATTGGTGTGAGGTCAGTGGCCATCATCAATGGTGGATTTCCATAAATGATGCACGTTAGACATTGAACGAAAGGCTGACACTTGATATTCACTAGCCAGTTGCATTGACTTGGTGTATATCAGTTTGTTGGATGTATTGGCATGTAATTGCTTCTAGTATAAAAATATTTAGAAATGGTCTATTTCTTGTTTTGATGCAATTATTTTGATTTATTTCCCCATGTTTTCTTATGTTTGACAAAACCAACTATTGGTAAAGGGAAGTTTACTGTGGTCAGCAGACAATTGTTCCCAAGGAAAACCGCTTACCTATGCTGACGCTATTGTCTTTTCCTGGACCAAGCCTATGATCCTACCCATCTCTTGTGCAGCCAACAGCATCACCTCTCCCATAGTTGTTCATTAGTTCCTATATGTATTGCTTTGTTATAGTTTATTTAATGTCTTCAACTTTGTCACACTTTAAACTTGAATTGAACATCTTGATGGATACAGGTGGAACCTCAGTAATGAAAGTCAAGGTGAAAGTGCAAGCCCCAAGGCTTCACTACGTTCATCCTTTATGTTTTGAGGCTGGCAAGCCGTTGGAGTTTGTTGCTTGTGGCGGTAATTTGCTACAATCTAAATTTCGGTATGGCATTCACAGCATGAGGCTTTATATTTTATTCAATTATTCATTTACTCTGCAGTTCATAGCCGTATTTGTTAATTCATCGATAGTATGGATAAATCATTTCTTTTGGCACTGGGCTATCTAATGTTCTGACCTTGCCTATCTTTCTCATAATGAGTGGCTCAGTTGCTAATGTAAACAATGTAATGAAAAGCAGGCTTTTTAGACTTTTAACAAAGTTTATAAATTTTCTATTTTCCTGGTACTGGACATACAAATTGAGGCGACACTTCCTTTGATAATAAAGGCTATTGGGAAAATAGTGCTTTGGTTTCTGTGCTGAAACACGCTACTTGAAACATGACTTGGTAACTGATGTGTTCATTGTGGGTATGAACATCAATCCCATATCAAAATATCAATGAATAGGTATGGGGAGTAGAAATCATTAAGTTGTAGGTAATCTCCGCTAGCATTATGTTTACTGCAGAAATCATGGTTGACACCCTCTGAGTTAATATGTGCTTCCTCTCTCTACCAGCAGGTCATAAGTCACGTGCCTTATGGTTCGTTGAAGTGGCTGTTTGGATGTAATCCTGTTCCTTCTACTTAACTCACTGAATAAGTTGCAGTGTACCTTGTTTAATCTTGATAGAGGCTCTGATTAAGTAGCAAAACCTGCTTAAATCCATAACTAAGGATAATAAGCTATCTATAACATTGTCATGATTGATCATCTTTTCCTCATTTTTCTGCATCTTGGAATGCAATGATTGATGCTTTGTGATGCAACTAGCCTAGCTTTGTAGGGGCAAGCAGTTCTCCTTGACAAAATTAGTTCTTCTTGTGGAGCTTGTTGATATAAGCTGCATAATCCTTTTGAGAATAAGCCCTGGCAACTGGATTGCAATCTCTTATGCCATTTTAAGGACCTTGTAAACCATGGTAACTCAGCTCTTCAGCTGACTTTCCATCTACTTCTATGTCTAGCTTTCTCAGCGGAGTAGTGAAGGCCTTGGTATTTGACTCCTATCATCAATTATAGCAGTTTTAGACAGATTCACCAGTATGACCGTGACAATACTCACTAACAGGAGTAGAAAATTCCAGTACACTTTGGTAATGGGCATATACCAGCCTCTCCTAGATCGCATGAAAAAGAATCCTTAACTGCTTGATGCACTCACTTTCAATTACCCGCATGGACTCTGCAAACTAGTGGTTCTGCAGCTCACCAAATATCTAGTGTCTGTTAGGTAGTAAGAACTTCCTACAACTGTTTTTAAGTTGTTATTCTTGGTAGCAAAATATTTATAGAGCAGTAGAAGGTATGATCCCCATCGGTGAAGAGAAGGTGTGGTCCCAGATATGAAACCTGTATTTTTATTGATCAAAAGAGTGAAAAGGGATTATTTGAATTTGGCTTGTATCCTTTGTCATGCAAACACTTTCTGGAATTGAGTACCTTTAGGATTGAAACAAGCAAGCTGTTTAGAGTTGGTTATTTGATTTTTTGCTCGGGCACACCCAAAAGATTCTAACTTGGTTGATATTGAGCGAAGAGAAAAATCTTTCCAGCTTGGCTTTTGGGTGGGTTGCTTGCATTTAGGCTTGTAGTTACTAATTGATTTCTACATGAAGAATGAAATAAAAGTTCTAATAATCAACTTCTCTTTAGTAGCAAAAAATACTAGAAGTGATTGGGATCTCTTAAACATGTCTGGCCCAAGAAATATCTTAATCATAAATTATGTACTTTTATACTCTTCTTTATTGAAAAGTGTTTCTATGAGTAGGAATTAGTCAGAAAATCCTAAAGATAAGCATGATTGCTATAACTACAGGCTAAGATGTGAACAAACCTAGCGAAGATAAGGTTGGCTTGTTAATTTAACAAATAATCCTGATCCTCAATTGGAAGACCAGATAATGCCTTTTGGACTCACTTTTTGATGTCATCCCCCGTGTTTATAGGGTTTCAGTCGGTTTAAGCCAACACAACATGTTTTTATTTCGTTGTTATTTGGTTTCTCTAACACTTGAGCGATGTTCTTGTTTAACTGATTGATTCACTTTTTTTTTTTTTATTTTATTTGTAACTGTAAAAGGTACTTATTCAATAGGACATTAAATCCTAATGCTTAAGAAGGTTTTGGTGTCAGGTTTCTTGTATCTTTTGCTGGAAAGTATCTTGTGCATGATTCTTGTGCGGCATCTCAGCATGGTCAGACCGAAGAGAATGCTGCTTCTAGTTGTAACCATCAGCTGTACAAAATACGTGTTCCACAAACTGAATCAGATCTATCTGGTCCTGCCTTTGTTGAGGTATGTGTTTTGGATGATTTTAGACTAATTTTTTCTTCTTATCTTTTCTGTATCTCATTTTATATAATATAACTGTAGTCCATACCGACATACTCCTGCAAAGGCACATCAGATGTTTATTAAGATTTGTTAACACAAAAGTTGGTTTTACTCACGGCATTGTTAACTAAAGTTACTGCCACCAAAGTTTTTATCAAAGAAATAACATCTGCAGTTGTTTCTATCATCCTATGTGTACTTCAATGTTAGTTTTTGGTAATGCTAATGCGATTGTATAATTTATTTCAAAACATGATTTGGTTTCTCTGAGACATAAGATGGTTGATGTTTTGAATGGAATAATCTCGCTATGGGATCTATGCCACATATGGAATTTTTTGTATTTACATGTTTCGCCAGAAAATCAGTTCTATCTGCATGGTGCTACTTCGAATAAATGCTTGGTGGAATTGCCTTTTCTTCTATTAATAACTTGATGATGAGGGTTATTCTTGTCACTAGACTTTTTAACATCTTTAAGATTTTGCGGTATCACTTGCTGCCTGTTGTGGTATTATCGGTTCATGATTGTTCATTTCTGATGTAATAAAAACTTACAAAAATGGTGTAATTATGTTCTCTCACAGAAAATCTAGTAGTCTAGGCATGATAGAAAATCTTTTCACCTTGTAACTTTTTTTGTTTAAACTTTTGTAGGTTGAGAATGAGTCTGGCTTATCAAACTTCATCCCAATACTCATTGGTGACAAAGAAATTTGTGCAGAAATGGAGATCTTACAGCAGAGATTTGATGTGTCTCTTTTTCTGAAAGGATCAGAGATGGCAGCTATTGGTCCTCCGCATTCGTGTGAGGTTTCTGCAGTGAGACAGACGGCGTTCTCTGAATTTCTTTTAGATGTAGCATGGTTACTGAAGGAGCCCGTATCAGAAAATTTTCAAGAGTCTATAACTGTTTCTCAGATTCAAAGATTTAATAGTCTCTTGAACTTTCTGATATGCAATGACTCAACCACGATTTTGGAGAAACTGTTAGACAATCTGAAACTTGTGTTAAATGACATGAAATATAACAACAGAGACAATGGCACGTGTGCTGCTGATTTGAGTTTACTACAGAAACACATTGACATTGCGCGAGATATTCTTGATACAAAATATAAGAGAAGTAAAGGTTCGGTGCTCCAGTCGGGATCTTTGTCAAGAGGGGTTTCTTTTTCGGAAAGCTGTTCCCAAGATAATGTGCTACCAATTCCAGTCAACGGCCAGGTGAGGACTTTAACATTTTTTCTACTTCAGATTTTGCTGATTATAATCTAGTTTTCAAGTTCAAGGTTTAGGAGTATATACCTGCCTTGGCGGTTTTTTTTTTTTTTTTTTTCATAACTTGCTTGCTAATGATATATGCGTTTATCTTGTGGATGTGTTTATAAAACTCTCTCGACAATAAATGGACAAAATGCACCAACACCTGCTTCTTAGTTTTGTTTTAGTTCATGCATACTGGTGTTAATTTATTTGCTCAAACAATTAATTGAGATATTCCCCGTTTGCAGGATAAGGGGATAATAACAAATGCTAAGGTGGAAGTAGTGACAAGCTCGACTTCCGGGGATAGAAGTGAAACTGTTCCCCTTTTGAGGAGCGAGGTTATAATGAATGTTAAACATGAGAAGGAATGGCCAAGAAGGTCGTGCGGTGGCAATGTATCTATGGTGGTGTTCGGCTCTCGCACTAGCATATTTCTGATCTCCATTGCCGCAGTTTGTCTGGGGATGTGTGCGGTTCTTCTCCATCCTCACGAGGTTCGTGAATTTGCAGTCTCCATTCGCAGGTGTTTGTTTGACAGAACGTAGGCAAATGGTGTCTGCCATCTGTAAGTATTGATTGTATACTAACACTAGATTAAAGAAGAGCTGTTAAAGCGTTGGCTAGTGCCTGTACACAACTCATTGCCACCGGCCTTACCAGTTGAATGCTTATCCTTTGCAAGGGCGGATTGAGGGTGGGGTCGGTGGGGTCAACTTTCCCAGTTGAAAGTGAAGCAAGTTGGGAATAATGTAACATTTGTCTTTTCTTTTAGGTTAGCCTTTAAGCTGGTGTAACATGTATCTAAAGTTTTGCAAGCTTTTTTTAGGATCTTTTTTTTTTCAATTTTGAATAGTTCTGTTGTCAAGCTCAGTTTCTAAATTTGTTGTAATGTTCAAAATATGCTAAAGCGATTGGCAAGACCATTGAAAATCGAGTTATATCATGCTGTTAAACATTGTTTCCAATCTTTTTATTTTCCCTAAAGGAAGAACTAGAGGAATTAAGCGCAGATTGTCTTAAGTAAACCTCAAAATGGTGCTGATTACAACTGATATTCGATGAAATAAATCCTTTTTAGATTTTCTATCTCATAGCGAGGTTACCCAAGAAAATATTCCCTCTAAATATGAATGCCTTTTTCTTTACAAAAAAGAAAAAATAAGAAAGTTAAGGTAAAACATTCCCTTCAAATGATAAGCTGCTAAAAATTAGTGGGCTTGTAGTGGCGGGCCAGGAGAAAAGTGAGATTCCACTAGATTTTTACTTTTTATGATTATCGCCAGCATTTTACCTTTTTACTTGCCTAGCAACGAATCTTTATTATATCAACTAGCTTAGAAGGATGTAGAGTCAAAAACTTAAAAGCAGAATCCTTCTTGGTCATCACCACTGGGGTTGGCCCAATAAAAGATGATGCTCCTTTTATCCGCACCTACAACCTTCTTTTAATATGCTTTTTTGATATTTTGGCTTCCCGTAGCTGTCATTAGTTGTTAATTTTTTCGTCCATTTAGGATGTCGCTGTCATAACTGCCACGGTTTGAATATTGTTTTCCGAAATTATTTTTTCAAAAAACCGATTTGCTTTGTTTTTATTCATGTCTGTTTCGCTGGCCTGTCACGTCAGGGTTCTAGAGATAAAGCGCAACTTCAAATTTTTAATGTTTATGGCTCGGGATCTTTATCCGATTTGATATTTCATCTTGGGCACTTTTGTATTCCAGATATTTTTACCAGATTTTTCGTTATGCTAACAAAAAGGAAAGGAAAGGAAAGGAAAGGAAAGGAAAGGAAAGGAAATATCCGATCTTATGTTATCCCTAATAAAAAGTTACACTGTAATCATTACAGCCTTACCTGTACTCTTCTAAAGTGGTGATAGTAATTTATCATCACTTTAATTAAAACACTTCTTAAGCAAGAAATAAATCCAAATTTGAGACTTAATCAAATGAAAATCTTGTCTCTTAAGATCAAAACGTCGAAGTTGAACAGAATCTCAAATTTTATTTTTCTTAAAAAAAGTGTTATTGCTCGATTGTTAATTTCTCATTTTTTAGTACGAAAACTAAGAAATGCTACCTCTAAGAAAAAGGAAAAAAAAAAAAAAATGAAAGAAGGAAATCCCGACGGAACAATAATAGGAGGTAGAAGCTGTGAAAGACATAACATGAACAAATAAAAGAATGTGAGGAAGAAAATTGAAGTAACACACATAACGTGTTTATTGGAGTCCTTGCTAATTTATCACTAAGCTAGTTGACTAAGATAAACATAAAGACGAAGTGATTCTATAATTAAGTGGTTTTCTATAGGTTTTTGGTTTGCTTTTTAAAAAATAAGAGGGGGATATTTTCTATTATCATGCGTTGATTGAACAATGAAAAGAAAAAGTGAAGGAAAAAAAGGGATAAGCATTGTTCCAAGAATATCTTACACGTAAGAAATATCAAGCACGCACATTTTGACTTCAATCAATGCGGTGATTTCCCATACGCTTTAGCGAGTATGGCTGTCGTTTCATTGAGTAAAGAAGTAGAGCACCCTCAGCATCTTTGCCACCCACTTGTAGTTTTTTCTTATCAGGAAATGGACGATCCAAGTAAGGGCCGCGTAAGCAGTGGGGATTAAATAAGCATGGCTGATGAGATAATCCAGCCAGAAGTTTCGCATGCATATTGATGCAGCTCCGATTCTATTTCTTAATTCTAGTCCCTTCCAATAATCTGAACTGGATGCACTCATCACCACAGCAGCGACAGCTTGATACCACATGCCATTGCAGGTTCTTTCAACTATGATATATTAGCTTCTCAATCAATGCTATCAGACAAAGTGCATAAATATCTGGAGGATCACGAATCGGATCAAACTCGGGTAGTTTCGGTTTTTCGGAGCCAGGTCTCACGGGTGGGGTCGACTAATCTGATATACTTTTGCATGTATAAATAGCCTATCACCAAGATTTCTTTTCCCGCAACGAGTCCTGGTTCTTCTTTCTTCTTTCTTCTTCTTCTTTCTTCTCGTCCTCCAGTGACACTGTTGGAGAGACAGAGAGATGGCAATTGGGGTGTGTGAGGACGTTGAAAGTGGTGAGTTTAATGGCCTGGTGGATTTGGAGAAGCCCTTCATAGGACAAGACAAAGTTGTTTCTCATGAATATGATGAATCTGCTAAGAAAGTTAAAAGCGGATCCGTTGGGATGGTTCTGCTCAGCACATTTGTTGCTGTTTGTGGCTCTTTCGAGTTTGGATCATGTGTGAGTATCGTTTAAGTTCTTTTACAAAGAAATATAGCTTATCAAAACTATAACTTTTCCCCTGCTTTGATGAACTACAAAGGCCATAGGTTAACTAAATGTATTTCTTTTTGGTTAGGAACCCAAAAAATGGGGATAGAAAAAAAAAAGCAGATAGGTTTGTTTAGCTTAAGTTAATTATTTTGGCAGGTGGGATATTCAGCTCCCACTCAATCTGCTATCAGAGAAGATCTTAAACTCTCACTTGCCGAGGTTGGATTTCCGTCCTCTTCTTTCTTTAAACCACAGTATGAACTTTAATATGAATTGCGATTAATTCTATGTCATATGACAGTACTCCATGTTTGGCTCCATATTAACGATCGGTGCATTGCTTGGTGGCATCGCAAGTGGTCGAATTGCAGACTTCATAGGTCGTAAAGGGGTACGTTAAATTTGAGTCTCTTTGAGTATATAGTGCTCAACTGTACTGAACCATGTACTATTTTAACTTTTAAATGATATCATGGAAGCAGGCAATGAGGATTTCATCTGGTTTCTGCATTATAGGATGGTTCGGTATATATTTCTCTATGGTACGTGCCGTATGCACTTTTAAGTTATTGTTGTGAGAAAGTAAACGTTTTTTCTTGTCGAAATCTGCTCTTACTTCTATGGCATGGCTTTAATCTAGGAAGCTTTTCCACTCGACCTTGGAAGGCTATTCACAGGGTTCGGAATTGGAATTTTCTCTTATGTGGTAATTGTTTGACACGTATCTTTTTCGGGCTTCTGTATGTCTAAGCAAGGCACTTTTAATCTTTTGGATAAGCACTAATTAGCAAAGTGATAAGCAGGTGCCAATATTTATTGCTGAAATAGCTCCAAAGAGTCTTCGTGGAGGGCTCACTACTTTGAATCAGGTTGAGAATATGAAAATCGTTTTCTGGATGTATTTTTGCTCGCTGGTTGAGGATTAATTGCTCATTATCTTAGTTATCTCCGTCTTTTTGTGCTTGTTCTGCAGCTTATGATTGTTGTTGGAGCATCAGTAGCATTCTTAGTTGGAAGAGTCGTGACATGGAGAACACTAGCTCTGACTGGTAAGATTAAATTTGAAGTGTTTTACTGATATTGTTGAATACAATAGCAATAGAATGGACATCCTTTATCCGAAAAAATGAAAATTATAAAACTTCACTCAAGGAGTGAGTGTTGAATTTTGATTTGAAGGACTTGCGCCATGCATTTTCCTGCTTGTGGGTCTGTACTTTGTTCCGGAGTCTCCCAGATGGCTGGTAAGCGTTTTAGTAAAATCTACGCTCGCTGATTTTGGTTAGAACAAGATATGATGTTGAGCGAGAAATCTGACAGGATTCATGCTTCGCAGGCAAAGGTTGGGCATGAGAAGGAATTTCAAGAGGCACTGCAGAGACTTCGTGGAAAACATGCTGATATTACTGATGAAGCTACCGAAATTCAGGTACTTCCCTTCTGAACACCCAGGCTTCCTAATTCAGATTTGAAATTTCTGAAGAACTGACACTGTTTTTTCTTGGTAGAATAACATCGAAACTCTTCAGAGTCTTCCAAAAGCCAAACTGATGGATTTGTTCCAGGGCAAATACATTCGCTCCGTGATTGTAAGCAGCTCTATCAGTGGCTTGTTGATGCGGGTTTATCCAAAAAGCCTTTCCTGTTGGGTACTTTTACATTGCTTTGTGGTGAATACTTTTAGATTGGAGTTGCGTTGATGATATTTCAACAATTTGGAGGAATAAACGGAATAAGCTTCTACGCAAGTGAGACCTTTGCAGCAGCAGGTAATCCAGGGTTTCTATGTTCTTCATTCCTAATGTTTTTTAGTCACTGTTCTTTCTCTTGAAACTGAGATCCTTCATATCATTTTATTACTGTAGAACTTATCTTCTTCTATCTCCATTATCTAAATGCAGGACCTTCCTCAGAAAAAATTGGAACCATGGCTTATGCTTGTCTTCAGGTACTCAGTTACTGCCACTGTACTCAAGTCGTCATCATATTTTCGAACCAAACTTAAAAGAGTACATAAAATTTATTCACAGGTCCCGATAACATTTGTGGGGGTACTATTAATGGACAGATTGGGAAGAAGGCCACTTATAATGGTACGTAATGTTATACCCTCTATTATAAAACCGGAGAAAGTAATATTGGAGGAAGACTTGTATTCTGATGCCTTAAGAATAATGCAAAACGATTTTCCGTATATGTAGATTTCTGCAACAGGGACGTTTCTTGGCTGCTTTCTAGCAGGAACTTCTTTCATTCTTAAGGTAATTCATCGGGATTATCCTTGTGTTTGGAGAGTAAAAATAAACTGATTTTTCTTTTCGTTTCTGTCAAATTTGGTCTCAAACCTGATTTGTGCCCATTATGAATCAGAGCCACAACTTGTTGCCGGAGTGGGTACCGATATTAGTTGTTGCTGGAGTGCTGGTAATTAACTATTATAACCTCAAAGTTTTGCAGTAAAAATAACAATACCTCTCTGGCTAATTCAATTTTTCTTGTTCTACTGAATACAGATCTATATAGCATCTTTCTCTATCGGAATGGGGGCAGTCCCTTGGGTGATCATGTCTGAGGTAACTCTTGACCCTTGCAAAATGAAAAAGTGTACATATTGGACAACTTTTGGACTCCGAAATGTCCGAATTCTGGTAATTTTTCCCGTTGACACCCAAAGAGAGAAGAGAATTACTTACCTTATCTGGAATTTGTTCTCTCCCAGATTTTCCTAATAAATGTGAAGGGGGCTGCTGGGAGTTTGGTGTTGCTGGCGAATTGGTTGGGTGCATGGACAGTCTCCTACACGTTTAACTTCCTTATGAGCTGGAGTGCTTCAGGTAAAGAGAGGTTCCCCAACCGACTACAACAAGTGCCTGGTCGCATTGTTTTACAATTTACTGTATCACTTCCTCTGATTATCTTTTTCTGTTCCTTTGCAGGCACTTTCTTCATCTACTCTGCGTTCTCTGTGATGACAATTCTATTCGTCGCAAAGTTAGTCCCGGAAACCAAAGGAAAAACGCTTGAAGAAATTCAGGCATGCATAAATTCGTAGGAGAAAGGGAGGAGGCCAAAAGATATCTAATTGGACCATAGCTGGAGGATCTCAGACAGTTTCATCACTACTTGGTGCAGAAAGCTCACGTGTGAACACGCAAGAAAGAAAATAAACAACCTATTTTATTTTTACCACCATTTTTCTTTTTCTGTTTTTTGGGTGGTAAAGTACTGTGTTATGGCCACAAGAAAGAAAATTAGATAAAAAGGGTACTACTTATGGGTCGAGAAAAGTCGGAAGAGCCAGAGATTATGAATTGAAAGTTCGCAGATGTGTGCTATTGCTACTGAGTTTAGAGGAATTCTTCGTAATTGAATCACTAAACAACTGGTCCTAGATAAAAGATATTGTCATTTTTAAGCCTAACCTGGTCCATTGAACTTGTATGCACAAACCTGCATGCACGATACTTTACTCAGCGAAGCCTAATGGGCTGACTGTCCATGAGCGCCATTGTAAGCGCAAGTGACTAATGTGACTAGCATGCCAGTTGTCTCAACCACGTCAGCAGGGTCTTTAGCCATGTCACCTCCCACATTAGCAGAATCTACCATGACAACCCTAGGCGCCACATCACCATCCTCTGAGTGCCAATGTCATCTTGGTTCGAGAATCACGTGACTCAAGCTTCTGTTGATGCCTCTTGCCTGACGCCAAATTTGCTTAATTGTTTGTAAGGATTTGATTTGTTTGTATTGGTTTGTGATTTTATATATTACCGATTGAACTTTTGGAAGGAAAGTTGGTAGAAAGTTAATAAACACTAGTATTTTATTACCTTTGTTTCTTAGATTTTTCAGCCAAATCCATACTTTTTGGCCATTAATCCTTAAATTAACTTGGTAACAAGAACCTTTCATTGCAAGCCCTTCTCTTAGAAACCTATGGCCTTTTCTTCTTCCTTAATGACCATTTTGGTCATATCACCCTCCTTTGTGACAGTTCCACTTGCATTGCCCACCCCTATCCCTTCCTTAACCATTAATGTGTGGTTCAACAACACCAACTTCATAGTGTGGACGAATCGTCTCACCCTTTATTGGTCTCTTCTTAGCTTCCATCAATTGTTGAAGGTACTGAACTTGCCCTTTAACATCTCTAAGCCTTTTATGGGGCTCAACTCCTATATTCTACCTACATCACCTAGCTCATTTGAAACCAAACATTGTTAAGATAGAGTCTGGCAACCTTCACTAACCTGATTGTTTCTTATCACTTATCACAAAATGTTGGTATTGGTTTGGTCTTACTTCTTTGCCTTTTATGCCGCTCAATCTTATGCCTATGTTGCATTTGTTAAAATGTAGCTCTAAACCCTTTAGAAAGGAATCTTACTCACTTGTTTAAAGGCTCGGGAGAGGAAGATCTCCATCAAACCCTTTAAAGTATCTCCATCAAACCACCTTTTTCATTAAACAACTTTGTATTGTTGGTGATATTATCTCTAACAATAAGTATCTTACTCACTTGTTTAAAGCCTTGGAGAGGAATTTTATGTATTGGCCGCCACCTTCATTTTTGTTTAAACTTAAGCTAACTTATTAACTTGCAAAACCCTTCATTGCCTTCTTCTCACTCATAAAGTATGTGTAGATCTAAGAAGATTCAATGCTATCCAACCTTCTTTGCTAATTGTTATAGGACATTCTTGCTAGTTTGCCGCTTCCTAGCCTCTTCTACCATTTTCTCCATAGCCACTACCTATACCTATTCCTTACTCAACCTAAAACCTTTTGCCTTTCCTCCCTCTAGTATTCTCTTACCTTGTTGGTGTTGATGTAATGGCCTTGTATGCAGTGTAGACCAATTGAAACCAAGCAAGAGGCATCCTGCCACATCATCAAGGTCACCCAAGTCAGAGAGTTCAAGAGGTTAAAGGTCAAGCATCCATGTAAGCTTTCATAAGGTACAAATTGGAAGGGAACGTAAAGTCATACATGACAACTATAGGGTCTATGCATGACCTCAACCATGACAATGTTACCCCCTCTACAAGCTACATGGATGGTTATCCTCACCTTACCATGAGAAACCTTAATGCCGTGTTAGAGGAACCTTCCTCTAGTAAGGTCAGTGGTAAGCTCCATTAAAAAAAAACTCAGTAGGCCTTCTTCTTGAAGGCGTGTAGATCACACTTTACAACCACTTTACTGCTTTGTATGTTTTTGCCCAAAGTCTATAAGTAAGACGTATGTTGTTAGAACAACTCACTATCTCTAATGTGAGAAACTTTGTAAGGTTGTAAGAGCCATCTTTTGTACTCAATAATATCTATGTGTTAGTGTGTAAATCCATTGTTCTTTGATTTTCTTCTTAGTATTAAAGCCATTTGATTCAACCTTAATATAACACTATACTACATGTCTCGTAGATCCACATACCCATTTTCGAACTCAGAAAATGTTAGTAACTTGGTGACAATCAAACTCACTGAAGGAAACCACCTTCCATGGATGGTTCAAATGAAATCCCTTACACAAACTCAAAAACTGATCGAATTTATCACTAAGACTATATCATTACCACTCGATACTATTACTACAAATGCTGATAAAGAAGAGGCAAACCTAGACTATGAAGCCTAGATTCAAAGCGATGCTTTAGTTAAATCTTAGATAACAAGCAAGTTATTAGAAGAAGCTTTAGGACGCATCTTTGAGCTAGATATTGAAGCTCTAGTATGGGAAGCTCTTGCAAATCATTTTGCACAAAAGACTAAAACACAAGAATTTGATTTATTATTTCAAATCAATAACTTGAACAAGGAAGGAAAACAACTACCTATTTTCCTCTCCAAATTCAAAGGACTTTTAAATCAACTCAGCTTCATTGGATGACCTTTCACAGACTTTGCCAAAACATTTCTTCTTCTTGAAATTTTAGGAGAAGACTATGAAGCTTTCAAAACTATAATATTTTATCCTCCAATATCATATTTCAGTGAAGTAGTTTCCTAACTTCAAGCTTATGAAGCTTGACACCAATGTTACGTGTCCAACAAAGTTAGCATACCAAATGAAAATATAACGTTTGTAGCTTAAGAGAATGGAAAAAGAGGTTGAGGACCTGGATGCAGTAAAGGCTCGTTCTTTTATTCCCAAGGAAGGGATTTTAATTGTTGCCATCTTCAATAGAGAAATACAATGGTAAAATTAGGTAAATTTGCAAAACAAAACTAAAGGTAATAATTTTGTTAATTTCAAAAATCATCCAATTATTACTTGTCAAATATGCAGTAAAAGAGGACAAATTGGTTTGGAATGTTGGAAACACTTTGACCATTCCTTCCAAAGTGAGGAAATTCCTAAGGCTTTAGCAACACTTCAAATAATGGATCAAAACAAAGAAGAACGAGTGGTCGACTTAGAAGCTACCTCACATTGTTAACAATCCAAGTAAACTTAATATCTTTCTACATTATAAAGGTTCATATGGGATAATGATTGGAAATGGGCAAAATATACCAACCACCCATACTAGAATAACAAATCTTGGCAATGAAAAATTAAAATTAATTCAATTCTAGTTTCCCCATGATATAACTCAAAATTTGTTGTCCATATCAAAATTAACTAATGATTACCCCACCTTAGTGTTTGACAAAACCTTTTTTGTGGTAAAGGACATAGTTACTTAGGAAACACTTCTCAAAGGACATAGGAAAGGAGATATGTATGTACTACCAATCAAACAGGAACAAGCCCTATTTTCTTTGCATCAACAAAGCATAGATGGCAATACATGGCATAAGAGATTAGGACATTCTAATCTTTGTATTTTGAAATATCTATCAAAACAAAAATGTATAAATTAATGGTGAACTTCTAGTCTCATGTCAAAAATGTCAGGAAAATAAAAGTCATCATCTACCTTTTTCATACTCAATAAATAAATCAAGTTGTCCATTAGAAAAGATTCATAGTGATCTTTAGGGACCTTCACCCACAACATCTTGTCAAGGCTTTCTATACTATATAATATTGATTGATGACTACACCAAATTTTCTTGGATTTATCCTATTAAAAGAAAATTAGAATTTTATCAAACATTTGCAATGCTTTAAACTATGGTAAAACATTAATTTAATGCAAAGATTAAAATCATGCAATATAATAATGGAGGTGAATATATTAGCAACGAATAAGCAGAAAATTTAACCAAATATGACATAATTCAAAAAATTTCTTGTCCTTGTACACCTTAATAAAATGGAATCATAGAATGAAAACACAAACATATATCAAAACTCGGCAAGACAATGATGAACCATGCAAAACTACCTCATAAATACTGGACGGAAGCTGTCTTAATTGCAATATACACAATAAACCGATTACTTACAATAATCTTAGGAAATAAATCCCCTTATTAATTATTGTATAATCAGAAACCAAATAATGGTACGTTAAGAGTCTTTGGTTTACAATGTTTTCCTTGCCTTTGGTCCATCATAACAAACAAACTATCTACAAGATCAATTGCCTACGTTTTCTTTGCTGCTTTTATCTTGAAACTGGTAGAATCTTTATATCCAATCATATCATCTTCCAAAAACAAATTTTTCCATTCCAAAAGGACAAGTTAAATGAACTTCAACTTGAAGATCTTAGAAACACAGATTTCATGCCGCAAGATTAGTTTAAGGATATTGAAGAACAACTTAAATTTACCATAACTTCAGAGGATGACATCATAACTACAAGGTATTACCAAAATAAAACAAAAGAAAAAAAATATAAAAAGTAGTGGATTTTGAGGAAACAACAAACCGAATGGACGAAAATCATGGGTCTTTGGTAAATTAAACATAAAACATATCAAAAAACAATCTTTAATAGATACAAAAACCCATCTTATCTTAGTCTAAAAATATGCATGCAACAAGAACCAGTGAAGAAGGTAGACAAGTCCTAACCTCACAAGAACACACATGTGATAAAATACCTCAGCTGATTCCTACAAACACAACACCACATTAGTTGCAAGCCTCAGAACCTACACATGAAGTCACCCACTATATAGATGATGAAGGAATTCATAATCGACCAATGACATTATCATCTATAAGAATGATGAAACAACCTCTACTTTAGACTTGGATGATGATGCATGGGATGATCAAAGTCTAGATTTTTCTCACTCTAAGGACATGGAAGAAAGGAGTCCACCCATTATGTTGTCTCTTCCCTTTTAAAGCAAATTTCACCTTTAACCAATTCTACATTAAAAGAAAAAAATCAACTCCCACATTCTCACACCATGATAACTCGAAGTTAAGTGGGTGTTCTCAAGCCAATCCTACATTATGCCATGCATATTGTGCACTCCATACCAGCCATTCCTTCATCTTTCATTGAAGCTCTCACACTTCTTAATTGGAAAGGTGCAATGGAAAATGCAATATGGGCTCTAAGATAGATCTTTACTTGGTTATTTGTGCTAAGACACTACACTATAAATGTTGTTGGTTGTAAGTGGGTGTTCAAACCCAAACTTGCAGTTAATGGAAGCCTTGAGAGGCTAAAGGTGTGTTTAGTTGCTAAAGGATATAATCAAAAGCCTAGAGTGAATTATGTTGATACCTACAACTTAATGGTGAAATTAACAACAATTAGACTCATCCTTACCTTAGCCATTATCTAGAGGTAGGGCGATAAAGTAGTACAATGTTGATAATGCCTTCTTGCATGGACAACTCAAAGAAGCGATGTTTATGGAGCAACCAAATGGATTTCATGATTTATAAAGGCTAAGACATGTTTGTGCACTTGATCTCTCCTCATACAATCTAAAGCAAAGCCCACAAGCATGGTTTTAGAAGTTGTCAAAATACCTACTCAATCGGGACTTTAGTTGTTGTCCATATGATGCCTCCTTATTTGTCTCCAATGTGAAGGAATGCATGTTTGGATCTTAGTCTATGTGAATGACTTGGTTGTGATAGGTAACTTCTTTTATCATATAACTAACTTTGTTGATTGTCTATTTGAAATGTTTTCGATTAAGGATCTAGGGGACTTGTGCTTTTTTCTAGGAATGCAAATCCATCAAAGCACAAATGACTTATTTCTCTTACAAGAGGATTATGGATTAGACATTTTGCGACATGCAAAAATGATCCATTACAAACTAGTTCCCACACCAATGTCCATTAAGCAATAATTGATAGTAAATAATGAAGAGATGTTCGCACATCCAACCTTCTTTTGAAGTTTACATGGAGACTTACAATACACGACCATAATAAGGCTAGACTTAACCTTCCCAGTAAACAAACTCTGTCAAAAGATGTCCAATCCAACACTGCAAGACTTTCATGATCTGAATTGCATCTTGTGTTATCTTTAAGGCATAATCAAACACGGGTTAAAGATACTGAATCAAAGCAATGCAAATTTATATGGCTAATAGATTAAATTTGGGTGGGATACACTGATTCTTGAAAACCCACTACCAAATTTTGTCTCTTTATCGAAACCAACTCCATTTCATGGTATTCTAGAAAGCAAGGTGTTATTGCTTGATCCTCTACTGAAGTAGAATACAAAGCTTTGGTCGAAGGAACTATAGAGGTAGTTTGGGTCTTACACTTGCTAAGGTTCCTAAATGTAAGTCAATCTACTCCTATAAAGCTTTATTATGATAACCCTATTGCTCTATACATGAGTGTAAATCCCACTCAACACAATTGCATAAAGCACATGGACATTGATTTCCATTTTGTAAGGGAGAAAGTGACACAAGGAACCATAGTCATAGTTTACATCCCATCTTCTTAACAATTGGCAAACTTATTTACTAAACCTCTATTTCAAGTTGCATACAAAGCCATAAGAACCAAGCTTGGCGTGATAAAGCCAAGCTTGTGATGGATTGTTGATGTAATGGCTTTATATGTTGTGTAGACCAACGGAAACCAAGCAGAAGGCATGCTGCACATTATCAAGGTCACCTAAGTTATAGATCTCAAAAGGTTCAAGGTCAAGCTTCCATGTCAACTTTCATAAGGTATGAACTTAAAAGGAATGTAAAATCATATGTGATAACTACAAGGTTTAAGCATGACCTTAATTATGACAATGTTACCCCTTTTACAACCTACATGGACGACTATCCTCACCTTATTTTGAAAAACCTTAATGCTATGTAAGAGGAACCTTTCTTTAGTAAGGTTAGTGGTTAGCTCCACAAGAAAAAGAAACTCAACATCTCCTTGAAGATGTGCATATCACACTTTACAACCACTTTACTACTTTGCTTATTTTTATCCAAAGTTTATAAGTAAGACATATGCTATTAAAGCAACTCACTATCTTTAACATGAAAAACTTTGTAAGGCATAAAAGTCATATTTTGTACTCAATAATGTCTACGTGTTACTGTGTAAATATGTTGTTTTTTGATTTTCTTTTGTTGGCACCAACCAACTTTCCTTGGCTAGGAGGCCATGGTTATCGCCATGGCAAGCTGTTCAATTTTATAGCTATTTCAACCACATAGTAACCTTTTGTCAAGAATAGTTTAGCCTGAATTTTGTTTTCCCCACAAACCAAGCCCAACATTATCCTAGTTAACCCAATTTTCCTCTAATCCATTGTGCATTCCAAGCCAAGCATCCCCAATTGAATTATTTGGTTCCATTCATTATTAGTAGGATCAAGGATACTTCCAACAAGAAATATATCAAAGAGTTGGCGCTAGGCTAGCCGAAAATCAAATTTTATTAAAAGCTTAGTCTTAAAATTTTGGAAAAATTAGCTTTTTATGATTACAATAGCAATAATCTAACAAAAGAGGTATTCTGAGTGGGTTCAATGGACAATGGGGATGGAATAGCTGTTAGGTGGCTAGGACACCCTATTTATAAAGATAAAGAAGGACATGAACTTTTTGTATGTCTTATGCTTACTTTTTATCCACAAACCTACACCCTCTTAATAGCAATCATCCAATAAATGGGGATATTTTGAATGGGTTCAATGGATAATGGGGATGGAATAGCTATTGGGTGGCTAGGACACCCTATTTTTAGAGATAAAGAAGGACATGAACTTTTTATACATCTTATGCCTACTTTTTATCCACAAACCTAACCCCTCTCCTCCCGCCCTGCCCCCCTTTTTCAACACACATTCATTCTTAAGTCCACTATGTTTCTCCCATTTATTTTTCAACACCTCTTTCTCATGCCCATTACCTATGACAAGCCTATATGCTAATTTACCACCACTTGTAGCCCAACATGCTCCTACACTTTCCCTTTCCTTCCTTTTTGGATGTTGCCTCATAGAATTTAGACTTAGGTCCTTCCCACCATGTCACCAATACCATTGTTGTGTTATTAAGTGTTATCCATACATGGATCTTAATAGCTCATTGTGAGAGGTGGCATATTTCTATCCATCATTTACATAGGTATTATTAAGTCCTCATCTTTCCATCTTTTTAATGTTTTCATAGTGCCTCTTATTACAAAAATTTATTATTTATTTATAAGTTTGCTCTGGACAATTCTTGTGTTTCTTATTTTCATTCACTTATTTTTGGCCTATACCTTTGCATACCAGTTATATTTTGCTTCACAATTAAATATTACAGTCTCTATCACATTTTGCTATCCAGCATTACTCCATCTCCTTTCGCATTTACTATATCACCACTAGTTAGGTTACACCTTGTTTGTTGCATTGTTTTGTCATTTGCTATCAATATTATCAACTTTACTAGCTCTTTTTTCTCCCTTGTGTATGTGTGCTCTTAGTAAGGGTCCATGCATTCTTTGTCCCTCTACCTACTATAGGTCTTTTGCTTTCTTTCAATTGGTCTACTTTGATGTTTGAGAACTTCACTTGCAATTTCCTTTCATAACAATAAATATTATGTGTATTTTATTGACAACTTTTTCAAATTTTTTTGGTTTTATTATTTTTTCACTCATTCTTAATTCCGTAATATTTTTATTTCTTTTTATAAGCTTGTAAGAAATTAGTTACGACATAAACGACAAGCTATTTATTAATCAAACTCCTCCATCTTGCATGACCACTAATCTACATACTTGTCTTATTCTCCCAACAGTTGGCATGAATATCAATCTATCTTTATTGATAGAAATATGTCATAAATTTCACTAGGGTAAATTATATATTCAGCGTTTAAGAGAAAAAGACAAATCTAGGTACAATTGCTTAATGATAATTTATACTTTATAAATTCTTTTGGGTTGAATATTAACACCTCAAATAAAAAATGTGCTCGATGCCTGTAAGAGTATCTACTTATCTCCCCTTCGTGCTTTACACGAAAATAAGGATATTAAGCGTCATTCCCGCCGAGAGACTGCCAACATGGAGGCACGTTTCGGGATGTTAAGTGGGCGACCCGGCCCTTAAAATCTGTCTCAGGTCTCCTCTCTCTCTCTCTCTCTCGCTGTCTCTGCTCACACACTGAAGAAAGAGGAAGCCAGACGCACGGAATGGCAACGGTAACAGCTAGGGTTTCGTTCCGCATAGTTATGGCCGTCCTCTTAATCCTCGTCCTCTTCTACGTCGGCCGCCCGCTCTATTGGAAGATCTCTGCTACCATCCACGACATCCGCAACAATAAACAGACCGTCAAGCAAGGTGTGAAATCTATTATCTGTCTCTAGCTTTCTCTCCGCTCTAAGCGCTGTTGTTTCTACCCATCATTTTCCCTTTCTCTTGCCTAAAACACTGTTTCGGTGATCCAGGCCTCTCCCAGATCGTTCTGGAAGCCCAGAAAACCGTCGGCTGGTACCACGATGAGTCGGACTCTGGCGCCGTCAGCAATCGTCGTCTGCTGCATAAGCTTTTCTTATAAAATAATGGTAGATCCGGTGGCAATTCTAGGAGGATTCCTGATGGCATTGCAATATTTCGGGTACGGTCGTGTAATAATAGGATTTGTAACGGTGAATACGGATCTAGGGCATATTTCTCAAATTTTTGTAGTATGTAAGGGTCTATAAATCAATAATGTGATCGCTGATATGAGAAGTTGATGGATTTTCCGAATTTGTTGAAATATCCTCATCTGGTAGTGAAAAAAGTGGTGTCGATTTTAGGGACGAATTTTATATTATCCACTGTTTCTTGCACTGTGCTAAGCTAATCTGAGATTCTTTAATTTAGGGATAGAGATGGAAGGAAGTTTTTTCGCAGACCTTTCCTATATTTGCATTTAGTACCTCTAGAGGAGAGTTCATGTCTCGTGACTCACGAGCTCTGGATCATCCGGATTTTTCTTGTTCTCGTCAAAGATTTGCAAGATCCAAAAAACTGAATTCAGTAAAGGGCGAGCATCCGTTACACTGTCAGTTTTTAAAAGCAGAATCGGAAACGTAACAGAATAATTTGGGGACTTAGCTGTGCAAAGTCTGCCAAGAAAATATCTTCAATATCGATGTCCTAAGGAAAAAGGTGCTGCTGGGCTTTGCCCAATGGGCTCTTCTATTTGGAGATTTTTTTGTGTGGCCTAACCATATAAGTGTTTTATCACATATGAATTCCGTGGAAATTGGACTGTGGAAGATAATGGTTCGTAAGACCCATTTCATCTACTTCAAAAACTCATTATTACATTGGTAATCCATAGCTTATCATATTGCACATTTATTGATCTTAAGCAACGGGAGTGAAAATAATGTTGGTTCTTCGTTATGTCGTGTCAAGTGTAAAACGGGGGATCAAGTATGCAGGCCGAAGCCCACTACTAGTAGTTTCTCAAACTTCAAATGTTTCCCCGAAATTTCACCCAAAGGTCACATTTGGGACATCAACATAGGGAATTAAACTGGCCAATGTACCAATAGCTAAGGTAGAAAGATCTCAACTGCACCAATAGGAAACTGAGTGACAAAAGCTTCTTCAATTTAAATTCAATTCTGTGCTAGAGATAAATACCTAATCCTAACAAAGGAGAAAAAGGCTTCCTTTTTTTACATCTCAATATTTTTCTTCAATAATCTCCTTTTCTCAATCCTAAGTCTTATATTACTATTTCTTTAAAAAAAATAAGTTGTTTTATTTAAAAGACAAAAAGGTTAAAGACTAACTCTGTATTGTCCCTCCTTATTGTGACAATAATCTCAAAATTTCTTTTAGGATTACGTCATTTCAACAATATATACTTTATGTTTTGCCCCCAAAAAAATTCTGCCTCCTTCACCTACAAAAGGTCATTACAGTAGATATACATTGACACTTCCGCCCTCAACCACCGAGTCTTAAGAGTTTTGGTCTGAGCACCATCTTTTGCTTTGGTTCAACATAGGCCTTTTTGAGAGTCAGACCTAATAAAAAATGGATTGAAAAGTCAAACTGGAAAATTCGATCATCTTCGATCGCCATGATTGCAGCAAGACTTGACTTTCTAGGGGTCCCTTTGTCCACCTACTTACCCTTTTGGACAGGAAAACATAATTGATTGGCCTTCGTTCCACGTGCTTCCCTTTCTCCACCACCATCTTCCTAATCTCAGCCTCTTCGCTTGTCATACCAAACTTGAAAGAAAAAAAGAGTGAGACCCACAGACTCAAGCCTGAGATAGTAAAAGCAGTGGGCCTTAGTTTAATCCCTTTGTCAAAAGCGAAATTGTGGATCCTTAGAAGTGCTTACCCTAATGGTCACTAATTAGAACTGGGATCCTTTTCAGACAAATACTTGATGGCCATGGTTGTTCTAAAACACAGCTCGATGGGATCGACATGCGTAGAGAGCAAAAAACTTCAATATCATAGTGGACACGATATAGCTTAACAGATTAGATTCCCTCTCATATGCAATCTTTTTCTAATGATTTTATGGTAGATTTGATTCACAGAACGGGAAAAGAGATCTAATAACTCGAGAAGGTGATTCTTTGTTGTCCATTGTAACAGTTATATTTATGATAATGTAGACAAAACTGAATGTCGAAGACAATAGACCATGGATGCTTTAATTTCTCTTTATCTAGTTCCATTATTAGAGTGAAAATTGCAAATTTAGTGATTAATAGCACACAATTAATCACTAACTTTGCAATTTGTTCGTAATAATGATGTCTTGTTGTCATTAAATATTATGATCAGATGATAAGGTTTCTGGATTCATTTGACAAAGGGTATCCATAAAGTAGAAGCCCACAAGTAAAAGGAAACACAAAATAGTCAGGTTCAGGACATCAGTGGCGTGCTCATCTATCTCACAAGCTCTGCTATTGCACATAGCCTCCTTCCCGTCTTTATCTTTGCGGAAAATAGTCAGATTTCATTACGATCTTCTCCATTCACGTTTAAGTATGCACCACTTTTTGTAGATGCCTTTATCTTGTCAAGCAATTCAAAGTCTTGTCCGGTTGTCAATCTTGAAAGAGAACTATAAGCACTAAAGAAAGAAAGAGGAAGACCAAAATGAGTCATGATCTACCAATTGCCGTTTAGTCTAATTGATGGACTGCTTAAAATATATGTTGCCGACAGGAGTCTCACTACGCACAACATCAAGTTTCCTTCTTACCAAAAACCTTCAAGTTTAATGCTTAAAGTGGATCACCTAATTGAACTTTTTCAAAATTCAACGTTGCATTTAGTATTCGGGGAGTCCCGCGAAGATATATCATCATTGCCGGCATAATAAACAGCCTGTTCTTCAGTGACCAAAATTTTCCACGTTGCAATGACGACACATTCTTTTATCACTCAAATGGTCAAGTTTTTCTTCCCCCTTTTTCTTTTGAGCAAAGTGTCCTTTTTTTATTATCTGAGCTGCCTCAATCTAGAAACTGTATATCGAACCAACGAGTGCTGCTGTTTTTGCAATGGGGTGTTTCTTTAAACCCAGTGTTATAAAATAGCCTTCAACATAATCATGGTTTGCTCGAACAATTCCTTTTAGAACTTAGACCTAGGAATCATCTTTTGGGCTCGAAGTCCTCCGCGTGCTCGTCCTCCGCGTGCTCGTCCAAAGGCTAGGGGTAACCTCCCCTATGTCCAAAGCTTTGCCCCTAGCCTTTACGTAGTGGGAGGCCAATCAAACAGTACCTACGAGCATAATGGTTTCTTTTATCAGCACATTTGCTTCAGCGGAAGCTGTTCGCAGTTCACTACTCCTCCCATAATTTACTGGTTTTCTTCTCTTTAAATAAATATTTTCCATTATTATACGCCGATCATTATTGATGTGGACCAGTAACCAAACCCCACCCCAATAAATGCTTTTTTATTTTATTTTATTTTATTTTTTATGTAGTGGTGATATTGGGACCTAATCCTTATGATTCCTTTAGTTAATATGAAAACATCATTTGTAGTTATATAAGAACAACCATTGTTTCTATTTCTTTTCTTTGTTTTTTTTTTTGATAAAAAGATAAGTTTACATTAATAAAAATTAAGAGACATAAGTATTAGCATAAAAATTAATAAATATTACTATTGGCATAAAGAGGCAAGAAGAAAAACAGAGTTTGGTGGGTTTTATGGTTTGGTTTGACTAAGTGAGTGGAAACATGAAAGTGTAGTAATGTAAAGCAAAAATTGGATGTTGGTAAGGTATGTAAGTGCAAGGGAAGCAAATATAAAATGAAGTACAGAGGTGAGATAAAAAGCAGAAGAGAGAAAAATGGATTCCATGAACGCAGGGCCATTGGCCCTGCTGCAACTACACAAAGCCGAACATGGCTTTGGTGTTGTGATTGATTGGATTGAATTAGGATTACATGAGGCTTGCAAGAGGTTTGTTTGTTTGTTTTTATTTTTTTATGCTTTCTCCTAGACAAGCCATGCCATGCCATTATATAGGTATTCTAGCATGCTTGTCACTTCCAAGTAATTGCTAGAAAGTTTACATGTGGATTTTACATAAAGTTAAAGGTAATTGTCTGGTCTTCACTCCTCCTTCACTTTCTTTTTTTGCATCCTTTATATCTTGACTTTCTTGTCCATTAACTTGTGAGTAGGTGTAGGGCTGTATGCTTTTCCATGTTCTGCAGCATGACTTTTCAGGCTTGAGACTTGTTGTCCAAGACTAGGAGACTTTGATGTCTCATGTTGGCCTTCATACAACGTGTGTGCCAACTCACCATCTTCATGCATGAACTTGGAGAATGTTGATGTTTTAACAAAGCACACCTAAGAAGAGAATGTCCACAGAGAAAAGGAAGTCAAGTTAGCTATTGAGAAGGAAAAATCAGTAGCTACTACAAAAAAGTGATTCTGATGAAACAAATGTTTTGAATGCTAAAATATGTAGGTTTTGAATGGATTTTAGACAAGTTGCTTATTCCACATGGCTCTTAATAGAGATTTACTTACAAGTTATAAGTCAACCAAAAAAGAAAAGGTGTTGATGGGAAATAACACAACTTGTATTGGAACTATCCATATCAAAATGTTAGATACGATAGAGAGAATATTATTATTAGTGAGGCATGTCCCTAACTTGAAAAAGTACCTTGTCTCTCTTGGCGTATCAAACTCACTCCTACATGAGTGCAAAGATAAGAGTAAAGTCTTGAAAGTTGTTAAGGGTTAATTGATTATGGTGAAAGGAGAAAAGATAAATGGTTTACACCTATTGAAAGGAAACACTATTGTTGGATCAGCTGCAATATCAACCTCAGAGGAAGAAATAGATATTACAAAGATGTGACATATGAGTTTAGGGCATATGAGTAAAAGAGAAATGAATGAGTTGAGTAACCAAGGCATGTTGAATGGACAAAAAAAGAAAAGGAAGAAGGAAAAATTGACTTTTGCGAATATTGTATCTTTGAGAAGCACAAAATTGAGTACTATATTCCATAGAACTAAAACAATTCTTGACTATATTCATTCAAACCTATGGGGACACCATGTGTTCCATCTATTGGAGGCTCTAGATATATGCTAACCTTTATTGATGATTTTTCTATGAATGTACGGGTATATTTTCTTAAGCATAACAATGAAGATTTCAACAAGTTTAAGATATTGAATAATTTGATTGAAAAGCGTATAGGAAAAACAATTAAAGGTTAAGGACTGATAATGGCATTGAATTTTATAATAAAGACTTTGAAGAATTCTACAAAAGGGAATGCATTGTAAGGCACCACATGGTTAGATTCACAACATAACAAAATGGTATTGTAAAAAGGATGAACCATATCTTACTTGAAAAAGATAAATGTTTGTTAAGAAATGCTAGTCCATCAAGTCAATTCTAGGTTGAAGCCTTGAATACATCATGCTATTTAGTTAATAGGTCTTCCTCCACAACCATTGGATGCAAAAGTCTAGAGAAAAAGTGGTCTAGATCACTAACAAAAACGAAAAAGAAAAAAGAAAATGAAAAGAACGGAATACGTGAATGTACTGGCTTAAATCTGTCTATTCTTGTGGCTGCCCCATTTTATTGCCTTTCAAACATATACACACCCAAGTGTCAAAGTGGTGTTACACATAAGGATTGCCTTTATTTTCCTGTTGTGTTCCTTCTTTGCAATCAAATAACTTTAGTTTTTCAGCATACGATTGAGCTCAAAGGTGTTGATATTTGGATTTGGAATTTCAAGTTGAAATGTCGCTTCTGCATGGATACTTTAATCCTAGATTATGAATTTGACACATAATGTTCTTAAAAATCTTTATGCTTTACTATCTTCACTTTTTGGTGAACTGGTTAGTATCTA
This sequence comes from Casuarina equisetifolia, assembly GCA_028551475.1. NCBI lineage: Eukaryota > Viridiplantae > Streptophyta > Magnoliopsida > Fagales > Casuarinaceae > Casuarina > Casuarina equisetifolia. Next base: position 17,837,165 of record CM052362.1, read on the forward strand.
TAACATCAAACGCAGAATAAACCTTGCCTTGCTTAAGTGGTTGAAAAATAATGTCCAGATTCAGGAAAGGACTCTTGGAAGTGTAGCTGCTGCCCAACTTCTGGAAAAATTGAAACCACCCAATTGGTTTTCAGCTCACCTTCATTGCAAATTTTCTGCTCTTGTTCAGCATGGAGAAGATGGCACGCTGACAAAATTTCTTGCACTTGATAAGTGTCTTCCTGGGCGCCCATTCTTACAGGTACAAAGTGTGATCATTGTTATCTAAGGGGCCTTTTTTAGTCAATGCTGGAAGCTAAAAATATTTTTGTTCACTGTTAGATACTTGAAATTGAATCAGATCCAGGACCATATGAGATCCTGTATGATGAAGAGTGGTTAGCAATAACACGGAGGTTCAACTGTATCATTCCTTTGACCAGAAAAAGTGAAAATTTTGGGTACGTATTACACTTTTAAGAAGGCTACGTATGAAAATTATGATTTAAAGTGTCACTTCTTCCTCCCGCTTCTTTTGCTCACTTTTCATGATAACTCTATTTTGCACAGGAATGTAGATCTTGAAATGGAAGATTGTCGTCAATGGGTTAGAAGCAGGCTACACACAAGAGGGGCCAAACCTTTTGAATTTGTTCAAACAGCTCCATGTTACAATCCCTCTCAGTCTGGCTCTAATGTTTCCCTTTCTGGTATAGTTATGAAACCATTAAGAGTAAAGAAATGCATTTTTTTAGGTATGCTTGAGGTGTGGAAGGATATACTATTTGGTATCTAGATGATAAATCATTAAAATTTATGGGTAGTAGAGACATAATCTTTGATGAAAATTCAATGATAAAGTAGAAGGTGAAGTTACAAAAAAATGGAGATTAGGAAACTAAAGAGGTGGAGTTAGAATTTAAGGCTACAAAAGGAAGGACTAATAAGCATAAGTAGTTAGAATAAGAGGTCTGATATATTTATGATAAACCATAATTTTCATAGTAGTAATTATGAAAATTTCAAGATGGCTCAAAGATTTATCTCTTACTATATGTAGATGATACGCTAATAGGTGGAAGAATGAAAAAAAATAATGAAGTCAAGCAACAACTAGACCAAGAGTTTGAAATGAAAGATCATGGTGCAACTAAAAAAATCCTTGGCATAAGATCTTACATGATAAAGCAAGAGGAAAAGTATGTTTAACTCAAAAGAGCTACATAGAAAAAGGAATTGATTGCTTTGGAATGGCTTAATCAAAACTGGTAAGTGTTCCTTTTGTTACACACTTTAAACTCTCATTTGAATTGTCTCCATAATTTATTGAAGAATAAAAAGATATCTCATAGGTTCCTTATCCAAATGTAGTTAGTGTAGTTAGTAAATTCATGAGTAATCCTAGAATTGATCATTAGTCTGCTAATAAATAGCCATTGAGATATTCAAAAAGGTACAAGTAATGTAGGTTTTGGTTCATAGTAAAGATAGCAACCATTTCATTATTGAATATACAAACTCAAATTGTGTAAGAGGCCTAGATAAGAAAAGATCTTATTATCTCCAAGTTCTCTAGAGGAGCAATAAGCTGGAAGGCAATTTTGCCATCCATATTGTAGCCTTGTCAACTACTAAAGTTGAGTTTACAACTATAGTAGAGGTATTTGGTCTAATTAATGATCTTGGACTAAAGCAAGATGTAACTGAGGTGATGTATTGATCAATCATACTTGGTAAGATCTCAAGAAAGGAAGGACATTTACTATATATAAACTATTCTACAAGTCCATATTTTAGTAATGTGGTATAACTTTACACTACTTTTTACATGCCCTTTTATAGTGTTTATATTGTTAACGAACATATTAAGATTCCTGCTTGTAATATAATGAATTTTATCAATTCTCAAGTTAGTTTTTAAGTAAGATAGTAATCTTTTTAACAAATAATACTTGTAACCGTAGCTTTTATAAGTAAAAGTTTTGAAAGAAACTAAAGCTAAAGAGTGTCTAAAATGAGCAATCAAACTACCTATTAAAATGACACATTCATAAAACTTGAATGCAAGACTTGATGTTTTTATACGTAGATGTAGACGTAACTTGTATTACAATATAAAAGGTATCAAAGAGCCTATCTTGACTTTTTGTCTTAACTCTCAGCTTCTATTGGTCGTGGTGTCGATCTTAGAGGAAATTATTGGAGTTTGGGATGAAACGCTAATCAGTACCAGGCCTATCTTCGGTCCCCGGAGCCCTGTTACGCGTCCAGGGATCCCAGTGGCGACGAAAAGGAGCCAACGGTGGCAGAACGTAAAGCAGCTTTTGGTGCACAATACAACATGGATCCGGAAAAGCTTTATTCGCAAAAGCTCTACAATCGCCTTCTCTTTGCGTTTCATTATCCCATTTAAGAACGTTTTTCCTATCCAATACGTTCAGGCATGCGCTTTTTTATCCTCCACCATCAACCGGACGTGGGGTTCGACCACTCATCCTGAAAATGCCAATGCTCATTCAACGGTTGGAAACACAGGATCTTTACGTGGTGGGCACCTTTCGTAGGGCTAACTAAGTGGAAACATAAGGGAACCCATAGTCCCACATCCGGGTTCAAAGCTTCAGCACGTACTTATTCTAGCATGTAAAATATTGGCAAAGAAAATAGGACAAATATTCGATATTTTTTATAACATTATAGCTTTGTTTATTTTCCTTTGATTTTTCATATATTCCTGGTCGGTAATGGTAGATTTTGGCTCCTCTCTGTGAACGACACCTTTCAACTGGCCTGCATGTCGCGCGTGATTCATAACGAACTCACCGAATTATTATTCAAAAGCCAAAAATCAAAATAAAACAAAGACAACCAAGTTGTCTAAGATTCCAATAAATAAAAAAAGATGAAAAAAAAAGATGTCGTACTCCCGTGGCTAACGTAATTCCTGACTTGATTAATTTAAGTTTTGTACTCTTTCGTATGGGAACCGTATGCCAAGTTTGACGTCGCAGTGGGCGATGATAAGTCCACGCCACCAGAAAAGCCAACCAACATATCCCAAAAGCAGAGGAGAATTCGACGCAGGATCCACGTATGAAAACCATAATTGATGTACCAACCGATTGATTACGAATGTAGGAACGCACAAAGGCCAAAAAAAAAAAAAAAAAGTTCGAAAGTATGTGCAGACAAATGCTCTTCAAATTTTAACCTAGGGATAAGTGGGTCCCACGAGGTGCTCCGTTGTCCAATCAACATCCAATATAAATCCCGCGTGGGCCAAGTTAACCAATAGTATTTCACTTTGAAACTCTCTGACGAGTCACTTTCCTTGGACTACATTCTGAAAGCGGACGAAGTAAATTTTGTTTGTCTTCCTCTTTGTCGGGTCTTCTGTCTTCACCTTTGTTTGCAGCGAAAGCAGATTTCCAACTATTAAAAATCAACTTACACGGATAATCTTTTGGAACAAACTTCTAAAAACACAAAGTTACTACATTTGAAAATAGATTGAAGGCTGTGAAATGCATTCAGTTCAAGATGTGAGAATATTATTGGTATGGATTGTCTTACATTATTAAGATATTTGCTCAAGAATTTATTTAAATTAAAATATTCTTTTTTTCTACTTTTGAATTAATTTTGAATTGGACTTAAAGCCTTTTATCTTAAAAATATTTTAATATTTTAATATAATATCAAAGTCAAATTTTTTGTTAGTTTGATATACATTTTCATTTTCTCTTTTGGCACCCCTATTATGATAATTGATCATGTTAACGATGTGGATTGCCTCATACTATTAAGACATGCACATAAGAATTTGTTTAAACTAAAAGAAAATTTTCATATTCTTGAACTAGCTTTTAAGTTGAACTTAAGGTTTTCTATTTAAAAAATATCTTAATATCTTAATATAGTATTAGAGTTGGGTTTTTCCCTTAGCTTGATATACATCTTAGGTTTCTCTCTTGATACCACTATTGTGGTGATGGGTCATGTTAACAATGTGAATTATTTCACATTGCCAAAACATGCACATAAGGGTTTGTTTAAATTAAAAAAAAAAAGTTCTTCCTATTTTTGAGTTGACTCTTGGATTGAGTTTGAGGTTTTCTACCTTAAAAAATATTTTAATATCTTAGCATAATATCAACATCAAGTTTCTCCCTTGACTTGATACACTAAGATATGCACTTTAGGGTTTGGTTAATTTTTTTTTTAAAAAAATCATATTTTTGAACTAATTTTTGGGTTAAACTTAACACTTTTTATCTTAAAAATATTTTAATATCTTAAAGGGAACAAGTTGTAAAAAATAATATTAATCTTTAAAGATAGATATTGTATATTTAGAATATGTGAAATGAAAATGTCGCTAATTCAATCCAAAATACTTATTTAACATTGTATCACGGATTTGGGATGAACTATTATTTCTAGATTAGTTAGCTTATTTTTAGAAGTATTAAGTTAATGAAATAATTAGTTTAATCAAGCCCAGTCCATGTGTCAAAGCTTTCAAATGTCACAAACTTTACTGGACGACAGCAAGATCAAGAATGTGTACCATCATCAGATCTCAAATAAGTTTTACCACGACATTAATTTAGACAGTAAATATCCATGTTCAGATTCTGTGTTATCTTTTGTCTGGTGTCTTTGGATCAAGAATATCTCGTGTGGGTCCAGCTGCTGGGGATACAATTTGGTGGTGAATCTGATCATTTAATGTTTCGATATTGACTGAAATGTAAAAGCTTGGCCATTTCGGGAAAAGTATCTAGATTTTATTATTTGTCCAGCTTCCGACCTTCAACCCTCGACCTTCAGCAGTCAAACATAACGCAAAAGTTGTCAGAATCAAAGCTCTATTGCAGGGAGACAAGAAAACACCGTCCACTGGAATTTCATGGGGAAAGCAATGGACTTTCCACACCCTTCAGCTTGTAATTGTATCTTGAAATTGAAGTTGGCTTTGCAATAATATAAAACTAAATTAGCCGTCACGTTCCAAATATAAAATAATCTTAATTGTCAGCTCTGCTACCAAAACGGATTTTAATGGATAAAATTTAGAAATCAGATCTTCAGGGTTTTGGTAAGGCACGGCGTCCTGGACTGGAGCAACCATGACGGCATTCGGTGTCTCCAAAACAGGGGTAGTTGGCAGAAAGATAAACAATAAAGCCTTCCCAATGGAGGACCATGCATTGCTTGTCAAGAACTAGCAGCAAAACTTTGAACGAGAGATTGAATAAGTTGTCACGTTTTCCAACAACGTGGTTTCAGCTTTATCTCTGACGTGAGGTATTTTATTGAATTGTCTTACTAGTTAAGAATGCAAGCTGTATTTGGGTAAATAAGTTGACAAATATTGAAGAGTTGCTTCGAGAGTCTGTATCCAAAGTTTGCAAAACGAATCTTTGACCCGTGCATAGTCCTTATAATTATTATCATAGATCAATGACTGTTCTCTTCAAGCCAACTGAGGAAGGAGAGGAAAGACAATCATAGCTGGTTTATACTTTTTCTCTCTCTCTCAAAGGCCAAACGTCAAAGAATCTGACTTTACTGGCCATGAAGACGTAGAATTGCATCACTTTTATCGCTTCTCAACCCGGTAGTGACGCTATCCGGCAGTTTTTCCGCTCTTTCATGTGCTGCCGCCGTGCTTACCATATCTCTTTCTCTACCTTTCGCCCAGTTCTTGTCATTCTGACATCGTTCCGCACACTTTTCCAACTACACTATCCTTTTTGGAACATTTTCTTTATACTACTTGTCAACGGATTGGTTACACTTTGCTTTGTTGTTCATGCTTCTGGAATGACGGGCAATACTTGATGTTCTTGTAGTTTGAGGGAGGAAAATTCTGGGTTGCGAAGGAAACCATGACAACGTTGCAGCAGAGGAATTTCTGGGTTGTTGCGTTATTAGTTATAGGCCTTGTTGGAGCTAATCTGTGTATTACGGAGGGTCGCCCACATCGAATTCTTTTGGATACAGATGTTGATACCGATGATTTCTTTGCTCTCTTGTACCTTTTGAAGGAAAACAGATCAGAGTTTGAGGTGGAGGTAAGTCAAAGATCAAACTTTTTGATAGGGAACATCATGTCGATGAATTTTGGCTACTTTCTAACGTTCATTTAGTCACTGACCAGCTCTGTATATTAGTCCTTCAGAATGTATAGATGATTTAGATGTCGAAATTCTTTGCATTTCAGTCGAATTCCTTCCTTCCCGCGGTAATACAAGTGAGCATGATTTTGTAGCAATCTGAGCATCGCAGTAGTCGAAAACGCTGATTTTCTGGCTACTTGATGGCTTTGATGTAAAGTTGCAGTTGTTGAATTCTTTAGCTCTTTGAATGATGACTAAGGGAACTAAAGGAAACTGATTTCGCTTATCATGTTGTTAAAGCATTTCTAGAACTCATTGCAGTGTTGGTTTAAAATTTTAATCATCACGCTGAAATCAGATTGGATGTCTATAATTCACTTCTGCTCATCGACGGATCTCTCCTTTGTTCTTTTACTTTCTTTTGCTGCATAAAGTACCTGTATAAGCCGTAACTTTGTTAGTTGTTGCCAACTTATTCACATTCAAGTTTTTGGAGCATTAAGTAATTTTCATAAGTATGACGAAGGAAGTGAATCTGGTTTAACTTGCTGCAGGCAATCACTATCACCGCAAATGCATGGACTGATGCTGGACATGCTGTGAATCAAATCTATGACATTCTTTATATGATGAACCGTGATGACATCGCTGTAGGAGTGGGTGGCGAGGGTGGGATACTGGAAGATGGCACAATACTGCCAAATGTTGGGGGATTTCTTCCTATTATTGAACAGGTCAGAACACATGTATACTGTACTCAAATGATCATATGCTTGTAATCAAAAACATTGTAAACTACATATGTTATTGGTCATATGGACTCTTTGGTGTTAATGATATAATGCCATATTTTTTCATTGTGTATGGTTCTAATCCAAAGTTTGATATATCAGGGGCCTACAACTGCAGGATATTGTAGATATAGACAGGCTATTCCCGTGGGTCAAGGAGGACGATTAGATGTTGATTCCAACTATGGGATCCGGAAAGCTTTCCTCCCACAGGTATGAATTCTTTTTACTGTAATTTCAATCTTGGGTGACATATCGTTGCTTCTACTTCTTGCCGCTGGATTTGCAATTATAGCACTTCGAATGTGTTTTCATGATGATACACTCTTTGGAGTTCTTGCCCCTGTTAGTTGGCAGTGGCCTGGAGAAAAACATGACTAATTGGATTGTTAACATCTTTTCCGATTGCACCAGCAGCTAAATCATTCGTCTTTCCTCTCAACAATTTTATATAAGTGACTTGCTTTTCCTTCTGTTTTCTGCTTTATTTCATCATGCAACCTTGTTTTTGAAGCCTCAGGTGTTTCATTGGAAGATCTATAACCGATTGTCCCCTATCATTCTGCTATGTTAGGATACAGGGGTCTTGGTCACCCCTCTCTAATCAGAACCATTCTCGATTCTTTTGATATCATCATTGTCAGTGGATTAGTAATCGATTCATTAAACACATGAAAAAACTAAAGATTTGATTTTACTGATTCTTGATGTTCATATCATCTGAGTATCCTGCTCACATGATTTGTAATGTAATTAGGGGAGAAGGAAGTATACTCCTCTTCGACAACCCACTGCTCAGCAAGTGTTGATTGACAAAATATCAGCTGGTCCTATAACTGTATTTCTTATAGGAGGACATACGAATTTCGCCATTTTCCTTATGAATAACCCACATCTGAAGAAAAATGTCGAGCATATTTATGTCATGGGCGGTGGTGTGAGGTCCAAGAACCCCACCGGTTGTTGCCCACAAAATGCTACCTCATCTTGCGTGCCTCAGCAGTGTGGTGACCGAGGAAATTTGTTCACGGACTACACCAGTAATCCTTACGCAGAGTTCAATATATTTGGAGATCCTTTTGCTGCATACCAGGTACTGAAGTTTAGTTTGTTTTGCTGGGAAAAGTATTAATTGCGTTGAGAAATTAACACAACATATAGTCTCTGCTTATAAGCTTTTAAAGGGCTGCATTTGACGAACGTTGCTTATGTTTCAGGTTTTCCATTCTGGTATTCCCATCACGCTTGTTCCCCTGGATGCAACGAACACCATCCCAATCACTGAGAATTTCTTCAACACATTTGAGAAGACTCAGAAAACATACGAGGCACAATACGTCTTCCAGTCGTTGAAAATAACTCGAGATACTTGGTTTGACAGCCAATACTTTACGGTAATTTCTTCCAGTGGACATGTTTATCAAGATCTTTCTCTTTTCAAGACGGTCTTTGCTTACCGATTATGAATGCATACTAGCTCACATATGTAACAAACTTGTATATTTTCATCCTGATGAAATGAAGTTTAATTATTTGCAGAGTTATTTCATGTGGGACTCCTTCACATCTGGTGTAGCCACTTCGATAATGCGCAACTCACGCGATCATCATGGAGAAAATGAATTTGCCGAAATGGAGTATATGAATGTAACTGTAGTTACTTCAAACAAACCTTATGGGGTACACGATGGCTCCAATCCATTCTTTGATGGCCGTGTGGTTCCGAGATTCAATCTAAAGAGAGGTGGAGTACATAGTGGCCATGTTCAGACAGGACTTCGAGATCCATTTTGCATTGGGGAAAATGGAAAGGGGAAATGCCAGGTAGTGTACCTTTTCTAGCAGTTGCGATGAGTTGGCTGCATATATGCGTAACCCAAAACATCTGACTGCATTTTCTATTTTGCAACATGGCGATAGGATGGCTACACAGCAGAGGTAAGTGGTCCAGACGGAGTACGTGTACTAGTTGCTACAAGAGCAAAACCAAATCGGGATAGGAACAGCCCACTAGACAGAGAGTTTTTCATAAGCTTCTTAGATGTAAGTTCATCGATGCTTCTTTTTCTTCAGAAGTGATCCACCTCTAGTTTCTTATCTTCATATGCACTCAAGCAAACACACTTTCTTGCAGGCTCTAAACCGCCCTCAACATACTGGGAGGTTTAATTTTACGACACAATTTCCATATTACAAACAAGTTCTCTACAAACCAGATTTCGGATCCAAAAAACTTGGGAAATCTGTAGTGTTTGATATGGATATGAGCGCTGGAGATTTTCTAGCTCTGTTTTACCTCCTGAAAGTACCTGTAGAAGTGATCAACCTCAAGGTAATGTTGCATTATTTAGGATAGGTTTGAGCAAGTTCTGTTGGATATCTCAGTTATAACAAACAAAAAAGAAAAAGGAAAAGCACTTTTGATGTTCGTTGTCTCTCTACCTTCATCCAGGCGATAATAATAAGCCCAGTGGGATGGGCAAATGCTGCTACAATAGACGTCGTCTATGATTTACTCCATATGATGGGCCGTGACGACATTCCTGTTGGTCTTGGAGATGTGTTTGCATTGAATCAAACTGATCCAACCTTCTCAGCAGTCGGAGACTGCAAATACCTGAAGGCTATTCCCCATGGGAGTGGCGGACTTTTGGACTCTGACACTCTCTACGGCCTTGCTCGTTCTTTGCCTCGGAGCCCTCGAAGGTACGTAGATTTTGTGCATCCATAGACAGCAACGTGCCGCGATGCTTGTAGTCAACTCCGTGTTGAGTAGTCCGGGACTGAAATCTTTGTTTGTTCTGCACCAGGTACACAGCTCAGAACTCCGTCAAGTATGGAGCTCCCCGGGACACTGATCATCCCGAGCTCAGACAGCCACTTGCACTTGAAGTTTGGGACGCCGTAGTGGAAGCAATTGAACCAGAAGCTAAGATTACCATACTGACCAATGGACCCCTGACTAATCTAGCCAAGATCATTCTAACAAAGAAAAATACCACCTCTTTAATTCAGGTATGTCCATTCCAGAGACGAATGATTAGTACTCAATCGACACAAGTGTTGTATTGCCGAACTTGAAAAAGATAGCATTATCTAATGATTCCAAAATGTTAATCTTACTGCAGGATGTGTATGTAGTCGGAGGGCATATCAGCCGAGGTCGCGTGGACAAAGGAAATGTCTTTACCGTCCTCTCCAATGAATATGCAGAATTCAATATGTTTCTCGACCCTCTGGCTGCAAAGACAGTCTTTGGTTCGGGACTTCGTATCACCCTCGTTCCACTTGGCATCCAGCGGAGAATTGGCTCGTTTACAAGGATGTTGGAAAGATTGCAGGAGACAAAAACGACACCTGAAGCTAAATTCGCCCGTCGTCTGCTGTCAACGCTACACCAACTGAAAACGTCGCACCATAGATATCAACATATGGTAAAGCTTTTAGTCTATGAATTTGTGTACTTAGTGCCCCTCTTCCTTTTCCATGATTTTCACAATATGGGTAGTATTTACCCAAAAAAAAACTCATTCATGGGCATTGTTCTACATGGTATAGTCCCTGCAGAGAGATCCACAAATTCATGGATGAATGGATATGTTCGATTTCCCTGAAAGAAGGGATGTTGGATGGCTCTCCTGTTGTTTGCACTGCTTTAGCAGCTAGTAATGGATGTTTCTCATTCTGCAGGATACGTTCTCCGGGGAAATCCTTGGGGCTGTACTCGTCGCTGGTGATCATTCCCCTCTGAATCCACTTCTGCAAGTGAAGCCCATTAAAGTCTTCGCGCAAGGTGTTGAGTCCATTGATGGACAAATCGTGATTGATGAAAAACATGGAAAACCAGTCAAAATATTGCAAGATGTGAACCCAAGAGCGTATTATGATCTATTTGCAAATAAGCTGGGAGATGCTAAGCAGTCCGCTGTTGTGGGCAGCTTCAATGGCCAGAAAAGAATGTGGAGTACTCCGCCGAAAACAACCTGAGTTTCTTTACGGCAACAGGCTAAATATTCTTTGATAACAGGAATTGATTTTTTTTTCCCCTTCTTTTACTCGATGTGCTGCCGTTTAATTTGTACTAATTTCGCAGAGAAGTGTTTATCGACACCATGTTTCACTAGGAAGTGGTCATTATGCTTCGTGGTTACCACGATGAAAGCAAAATAAGGTGCAGGACAGGTGACACAAAAACACCATTCGTCCATGCTGAAAGCAAATTTTTCACCGTGTTTAGGTTTTGGTTCATTTCCATACTATCAAGATTTTAATTGTAATAGCAATCAACAACTAAGTACAAACATGTTAGTTGGGAATGCCAATGTCCCAAAGAGAAAAGGAAGAAATACATAGAGTTGGGAACCTTTGTATTATTGCTTTCTTGAGAAAAGATGTACATGGGTTGTCCCTTTATAATGTAGGATTGTTCGGTGAATTTTAAATGCAAGTGAACATGTCGAACAAGTAATATAATGATAAGAAAAGTATCGTCCCACAGAGATTGGTGATTACTATGCCAACTAATTATTAATGGTGAACAACTTCTAGAATTTATCTAACAAATCCAAATTGATAGAAAATAAACTAATCAACTAAATTTAATAAAACTAAATACACAAAATATGTTAGAGTGTCCAATTTCACCATAACTATGAAGTACTAATGTAGATTATATATGCTTGCAAGAGGGATAATATCTATGTGATGGCGAAACTTCCTAATTTATTTACTATCCTATGTCTAGGTATAGCAAACCTACTTAGTTCATTAATTCACTATATTTCTATATGTGAATTGAAACAAACCAAATGCATTAGGATCTATGAACATTCCCAGTTTACAATAAATCTTTCGATTATTTTATCACCAAAAGTCACACAAACAACATGGTATATGTCTATCCACATTTAATTCATGGTTATATATTATAAGAAGCAATTGCATATTATTACCTCTCAGTATCAAACATGCACATCAAATCATTCAAGTGGTGGCCAATCACTTAAAAGCATTAAGCATAATAATATATAACTCACATAAATAAAATATCTTGCAAAACATAATAATCATAAGATTCATACCATTATAATTAGGTTACATTGTAGCTCTAACAAAAATAAACTAAAGCATAAAGAAATAATGAGGAAGAATAATAATAGGGAATAAAGAAGGCATCTTGAATCCAAGAACAAGAAGTCTGTCACCCTTTTTGTCTTTTCTTCAAGAAAATCTTGAATTCTTGGCCTCTTTCTTGAGTTGTGCTCAATTTCCTCCCCTCCCTTCTTTTGCTTCTTCTCTTCTCTTAAATAGGGTTTAGGTTTAGACCTACTCTTATCCTAGTAGAATTGAGTCTTAGAGATCTAAAAAAATTGGGTTTTGAACTCCTAATTTAATTAGGCTTTGAACTCCTAATATGATTAGGTTTTCTAATTATTTAGAAAACCCAATAACAATAAAATCTAATAACAATCATTCAAAGCCCAAGCCCATCTTGACTCTCTTGATCCTGATATTACGATTTTGTCACACAATAAGCATCAAGCTCTCCATGTTCATCTCTTTTCTCCTTGCCTTCTTGTGCTACATAAACAAGATAAATTTAAGTAAATAAAGAGGAGTTCAAATGTTTTCTCACAATTATTAAAGTTATTTATTGCCTAAAATAGGTAAAATAACTCTATGAAAATAGAGTTATCAAGGATGAACAAACATGGAAATATTCAAATAAATAACTAAATTATCTCCTACCATTTATACAAATAATTCCTCAATTTGACTTCACCATATGGAAAGAATAATCGCTCAATATTAGGAAATATAATCGTGTATCTCTAACACTGCCCCTCAAGCTGGTAGTTTTGGCGGCTTGTAAACGTCAAACATGCCAAGCATGTTCAATAGATACGTGTGTTGTATTTAACAGAGGGCCTTGGTGAAAATGTTGACTGGCTATTCCAATAGTCCGAATTTCCTTTGTCTTGATAACTCCTTCTTGGATCTTATCCCTTGTAAAGTAGCAATCTATTTCAATGTGTTTAGTCTGTTCATAAACCATAGGATTCGTAACAAGTTTAAGGGCAATATCATTGTCGTAGAACATAAGAATAGGACCCTTGATGCAAACTCCTAGATCCTGAAAAAGTCCTCTAAACTAAATAACTTCACAAGTGGTTTTGGCCATGGCGTGACATTCATGTTCAATAGATGACAATGAAACGGTTGATTGTTTCTTTATTTTCCAGGATAATAAAGAATTTCCAAATTTGATATAAAATCCCATTGTTAATCTCCTGCTTATAGGACAAGTGGTGTAGTCTCTGTCACAGTAAGATGTCATTTCCCTATTGCAATTTCTAGATAAAAGAATTCCAAATCTTGGACATCCTTTAGGTATTTCACTACCTTTAAAGTTGCATTAATGTAAGATTATGCATGAATTAACTAATGATCTAAACTGCATAGCAAATATCATGTCTTGTCATGGTGAGATAAATGAATTTTCCAACCAGCCTCTTATAACTTGACAAATCCTTAAATAGGGGGTCCGCATCTAGAGGGGATATTCCTTCATTGTACTCAGGGGTTGGAAGGTTCAAATTCTGCATAAATGGAATGATGATAGGCTTTCATCTAGATAAATTAAACTTAGAAATAATTTCTAAAATGAACTTACGTTGGCTAAGGCAGATCCCCTTTTTTGAGTGGGCAATTTCAATGCCTAAATGATATTTGGGCAGTCCCAAGTCCTTTAATGTGAAAGGTAGAATGCATAAATTTCTTAAAACACTCAATAATTGGGATGTCATTTTCCATTATTAAGATATCATCAACATAGATTAATAAATAGATAGTGGAGGTACCTTTCCACCATATGAATAAAGTATAGTCATGCTAAGATTGACAAAATTGGGCTGAGATTGACGAAATTGGGTTGAAGTAAGAGCATAAGTGAACTTAGCATACCATTGTCAAGAAGCTTACTTAAGTTTATATAGGGATTTACAAAGACAATAAACCCTAGACTCCCCCTATCTATGTAATCGCAAGGGAAGGTTCATGTATATCTCCTCATCCAAATTGCTATGAAGAAAAGCATTGTAGATGTCCATATGATGAAGAAACCAATCTTTAATGGTAGCAATAGCAAGGAAAGTGTTCACAGTACCTTATTTGGCAGTAGGAGAAAATGTTTCATGATAATCAAAACCTTCTTGTTGCATATAACCCTTAGCCATAAAGCGAGCCTTGTATTGTTCAATTGATCTATTAGCATGATATTTGATCTTGTAGACTCATTTACAGCTAATGGATCGTCAATGAGAGGGATGAGATACCATATTCTAAGTGCGATTATCAGCAAGAGCATGAAGTTCATTCGCCATGGGATGTTACCATTTTGGATTCTTAGTAGCCTTATAATAGAATGTGGGTTCTATCTTAGTGGAGAGTCTATTGATACAACAAAAATGATCGAGTGAGAGATGGCCAAAACTAGTATAGTTAGAGATAGGATAATGAGTGCTAGTTGATTCTATTAAAGAACAAAAATAGTCCTTGGTCCAAGTAGGAGGATAAGTAGGATGGCCAAAGCGACATGGGACTGCAACAAGAGACACTAGAGGAAAATTAAGTGGCTGATACATAATGATGGCCAAGGAATCATTAGTAGTAGGAGAAGAGACTACATGGGCCAAATCTAGTGGTGAGTCAGAAGCATACGAGGCTGGTGAATCTAGGGGTGGCAACATCGGGTGAAGAATTGGATCATGAGTCCCAATAAAAGGTAATAAAGGGGGTGCTACATCATCATGCTCAAATAAGAAAGGCCGAGATTCGAGAGAAAACTTGGAGGGACTATCTGACAACATCTAACACTAGAAAGGGAAAATATTTTCATGAAAAACCACATCATGATTGATAAAGAACCGGTCAGTAGAAAGGTTGTAAACATGGTACCCTTTTTGTAATGATAGATAACCTATAAAAATGCAGTGTGTGGCGCGGGGACCCAATTTGTCCCGAAAGCCAACAGTAGTGACATAACAAAGACAACCAAATACACGAAGATGACCAATGTTCGGTGGCTTTGCAAATAAAAGCTTAAAAAAGGTCTTACCATCAAGCACATAAGATGGCATGCAATTGATTAGGTAAACAACAATGATCACAAAATCACCTTAAAAATGTTCTTGAATGGAAGCTTGGTATTTGAGATCCTTAACAACCTTAAGGACATGACTTACCTTTTACAATCTCATTTTGTTATGGGGTATAGGTACAAGAGCTCTCATGCAGAATACCATGAGAAAAGAAGAAGGAAGAACAAGCATGATTAAAGAAATCGCATGCATTGTCAATTCAAACATGTTGAACCAAAGTATGGAACTGAGTCTAGATTAGAGTAAAGAAACGGGTGAGATGGGTTAATACTTGGAACTTAGATTGCATGAGGAAAACCCAAGTAGCATAAGGAAAGTTATCAACAAGGGTAAGGAAGAATTGAGACCCATCACGATGAATTGTGTGATAGAGTCCTCAAATGTTTAAGTGGATGAGGGAGAAAAGTGAAGTGGCATGAGATGTGCTACAAAGGAATGGTGTTTGTGATTATTTGGCTAGTGGGCAAACAAAACTGGGAAGGGGGTAAGAGGCACTACGACCCAATCGTTGATGAAAAAGGAAAATTTTATTATTAAAATTGGCGTTACAAAAGGTGCCCTTATTTTGGAAGATATAATGAGAAAAATCAAAATTTACTGGAAAAGAAACCCAAAAATAAAATGATTAACACTACCCAAGCCCATTAGTTTGCCAATCAAATAAGCTTAAAAGACATAAAGATTGGAATCGAGAATAAGTCGGCAATCATTATGAGAACAAATTTTGGAAACAAATATGAGGTTAAATTGGAACTCGGGAACATAAAGAATGTTTTTTAAGGTGAGATGAGCACTAAGGATAATGTCACCAATTTTGGTGATAGAAGTAATTTTTCCATTAGGAAGGTGGATGAAGGTGGATGTGTGAGTGGTATGAAATTTGAGGAAAAAAATTGTTGGAAATGATGTGATCACTAGCACCTGAATTAATAATCCATGTAGTTGATGAAAGTAAGCTTGAAAAACAAAATGAAGTACCTATAAAGCTTGTGATCTTGTCAGGAATCCCATTCTAATTAAAAGTTTGCATTATTTGTTGAAGTTGGGCCTTAGTGACCAAGGAACTAGGCCCATTGGAAGAGGTCACGACATTAGAAATAACCTTTTAGTTAGATTGATCACAATTAGAAGGTTTTCCTTGAAATTTTAGCAATGATCCTTAGTATGGTTGCGTCGTTTGCAATAATCACAAAATAAATTATTTAGATTGTTGGACCTATTGCGAGAAGCATTTGGACTATTAAATTTGCTCGAACTGAAGGAAGATCATGCACCGTGGGATTGGTTGACTGTAGGTGCAGTGGTTATGCACTGGTAACCATAAGATGGAGGCGCGGGGTTAAAAAAATAATGGCCATCCAATTTAGGGGTTTCATTTGAGTCATCCATGCCAAACAAGGGGTAATGCAAGTCAGTCTTAGAAAACCCTAAAGCTGCATTCGCTATCTAACTACTTCTCTCACAAGAGGCGAGAGCTCGCTGCACAGCTGTCGCCCGACATGCCAAAATCATTAATCGCCCATGCAGAGGTATTCCAACAACGCCTAACACTAATTTTCTTCTTGAACTGCCAAATGGAAGAGGTGTCACAACGACAGTAAAGACTCCATTGCAAGAATCTAAGAACGAAAACCATTGTAAGTTTCATTTAAGTTTAATAGAAAATGAATAATCCAATTTTGTTCCTTGATCTTTTGGTCTTGCTGTAAGGCAAAATAAGGACCCTCGAGAGGTTCCTCGACTTGATTGTGTTTATTGCAAATAGTAGTGAAGTGATTGTAAATTGCGGCAACATAGAGGTTGCCTTGTTTTAGATTGGCTAAAGATTGGTTGATTTGTAGCAATTGGACCCTATTTGTGCTTCTATACTTTTCACAAATGTTATCCTAGAGAATCTGGGTGTTTTCGATTAAAGGAAGGCCGATGGTGACATTAGGAGATAGAGCATTCTCAATCCAAGTTTAGACTAGTTAGGAACATTTACACCATTGGTGAGTGAGTTTGGGGTAAAAAAGGAGAGGCATGATTTCGTCGAGGAATCCATCCTTGTCCTTCGTGACAAGGGCACAATAGGTTTTACGTGCCTAAACAAAGTAGTCGTTAGTGCTGGTGAGGAGTTGAGCCACGAGACAGAGTTCTGGATCGTAAGATATGGCCTTGTAAAGAGGATTTTTGGGTTCAGGGTGGCCATCGATAATGATGGAATAGGGAACAAAAAAAGGTTGGGGGAACAAATAAGGATTGTGACCCGAACTCAAGAAACCTGACCCATCGAGTTAACCTAGATAAGTGGGAAAGCTTATAAGAACCCAACCTGGTCCAAAGAAGGCTTAGCTCATTGGAGACGAATTGGGCCCGGAAGGTATGGGTATGAAGGTAAGCTAGGAAGGCAAGGTTGTGTGAGGGTAAGGAGTCGACTCAGTAGTGAACTAGGTTAAGGAGGTCTTAACACCTAAACTATAAAAATAAAGGGACCAATAGGACCAGGGAATAGGCTACTGAGGTTGAGTTGGACTAGTGGGGTCCAAGCCCGTGGAGACAAAAGGCCCATAAGGGAAACTAATGCTTGGGTGAGTGGGAGAAGGAGGATCATTGGTGATATCCTTGATGAGAGGGGCATATGGGTTCGTGGTAGTGGGCTTGGTGGATTTGGACATGGTAACGGTAAGGCAAAAAAGTAAGTTGTTTTGTGCTTTTATTGAAAATGAGTTTACTATTTACTAATTTCCATGCTAGAGGTTCTCATGTTGTGATGCAGGTACCAAGAAAAGCAAAAAAGAGAAAAAAAAATGGAAAATAAAAAATTGGAAAGGTGCATAAGCGAAAAACTAGAAAGGATGGCTCTTGATACCAGTCTCAAAGAGAAAAAGAAAAAAGACATGGAGTTGGGAACCTCTGTATTTTACTTTCATGAGAAAAGATGTACACGAGTTGTCCCTTTATAATGTAGGGATGAACAAACATAAAAATATACAAATAAATAAACAAATTATCTCCTACCATTTATACAAATAATTCCTCAATTTGACTTCACCATATGAAAAGAATAATTACTCAATATTAGGCAATATAATCACGTATCTCCAATAGACAACTCTTTTAGAAGAACTTTATGCCTTCTCTTCTATCATCAAAGTAGTAAGAATAAGTTATCTTTAGTAGCAAAGAACCATGTTGGGATTGGAAGCTTTGGCGATGAACTTCAAACATATAAATGTATCTTTCTTTTTTTTTTCCTTCTTGTCATCTTCCATCCTCGGATATTTAGACATTGTCCAATAAGTTGTCAAGAAAGTTTCCCTTTTTCCTCTCTTCCAAGCCACCAACGAGGAATATTTGGGCATCTCTCCAAGCTTACAAAAATAGAAAAAAGGATGATTCTAGCAGAAGACAAACAAATCATGGGGATTGGTCTTTACCTACATTTTCTTCTTCTACATCCTTTCTTCAACAAGCAATAAAAGATGGGTATCCTATTCTACCACTAATTTCCATGTTTGTCCACCTTCTATTTTAGATAGTAACAACTCCCACATTAGAGTAAACCTAAGAACCATATCTTGGCAAATGGATTCGTACATCTAAAGTCCCAATAATATAAAAGAGTATTTGGTTGTCCATTCGAGTTTCTTATATGACTTAAAAGGTTACTATTAACCTTTTTTTTTTCTTTATCCTAGACATAAAGTATGTCAACCAAGGACTCCTATAAGTCACACATAAGAAGAAGAACATCACCCACAATTCAACATATGTGTTAAACAACCCTGACACGTCAACTGCCACACATGGTGCCACATGTGATACCATGTCAGCCCTAGGGCCATGTCAGCAAGAATGCTGGATCCAATCTCACATTCATAATCACGAACGCTGCAGCGAACCTCGCCATCGTGTGACTAGATTTTCTTTCCAAATTCATCCCATTGATTTCAGAATTTATTTGTAAATAATTTTATTCTTATTTTGGCTTCGGAATCATGTGTATAAATCAAATGTAAAGTTAATTCAATTAATCAAGAAAAGAATTTTCAGAAATTAGGGTTTGTTCATCATTTACCTCTTTCACCAAATTAGGGTTCTGATAGATTTGTGCAATCCTACCAATTCTAACATGGTATCAATGAAGCCAGTGGCCAACACTTCCTCACCGGTGAACCCTTTATTTTCTGCCTCTGATTTTGCTACTAATCCCCTCTTCCCATAGTTTCTGCGTACTCTTCAATGCTGATGATGCCCGCCCCCACATCTACTAAACGGTTCGACGGAATGAACTATGTTGTCTAGAAAACCCAATTGCTCCCTTACTTGGTCTCGAATAAACTTTTGTCAATTCTCGAAAGCCACGAACCCACTGTTCGGTGAAATTTAAATGCAAGTGAACATGTCGAACAAGTAATATAATAATGAGAAAGATATCGTCCCACAAAGATTAGTGATTACTAGACCAATTAATTACTAACAGTGAACAACTCCTAGAATTTATCTAGCAAATCAAATTGATAGATGATAGATTAACTAACTAAATCTAAGAAAACTAAATACAAGAAATATGTTAGAGCATATGATTTCACCATAATTACTAGGTATTAATATTGATTATTTATGCTTTCAAGAGGAATAATTGATAGATGATAGATTAACTAACTAAATCTAAGAAAACTAAATACAAGAAATATGTTAGAGCATATGATTTCACCATAATTACTAGGTATTAATATTGATTATTTATGCTTTCAAGAGGAATAATATCTATGTGATGGTGAAACTTCTTAATTTATTTACTATCTTATGTCTAGGTATAGCAAACCTACTTAGTTTATTAATTCACTATATCTCTATATGTGAATTGAAACAAACCAAATGCATTAGGATCTATGAACATTCTCAGTTTACATTGAATGCCACATTAACAATATGGTATATGTCTATCCATATTTAATTTATGGTTACACATTACAAGAAGCAATTGCATATTATTTCTTGTTGGTCTCAAACATGTAAATCATATCATTTAAGTGGTAGCTAATCACTTAAAAGCATTAAACACAGTAATATGTAACTTCACATAAATAAAATATCTTGTAAAACATACTAATCATAATATTCATACCATTATAATTAGGTTTACATCATAGCTCTAACAAAAGTAAACTAAAACATAAAGAAATAATAGGGAAGAATAATAATAGGAATTAAAGAAAACATCTTGAATCCAAGTACAAGAAGTATGTCACCCTTTTTGTCTTCTCTTCAAGAAAACCTTAAGTTATGCTCAATTTCCTCTTCCCCTTCTTCTGACTCTTTTATTCTCTTAAATAGGGTTTAGGTTTAGACCTATCTCATATTCTAGTAGAAGTGGGTTTTGGATACCAAAAACAATTGGGTCTTGAACTCTTATAATAATTAGGCTTTGAACTCCTAATATGACTAGGTTTTCTAATTATTTAAAAAACCTAATAACAATGAAAAATCTAAAGTCCAAGCCCATCTTGATTTTCTTGATCTTGATATTTTGACCATATTTTGCCATATAATAAACATCAGGTTCTCCATGCTTATTCTTTTTCTTCATGTCTCCTTATGCTACAAAAACAAGATAAATTCAAGTAAATAAAGATGAATTCAAATATTTTCTCATAAGCATTGTATTATTTATTACCTAAAAATAGTTAAAATAACTCTATAAAAATAGAGTTATCACCCGCCCCACCGCAAACCCTTGTCACCCCCGACGGCACCTCTAAACCCAATCCCGCCTACACCGCATGGCTTATTTAGGATCAAGCAGCTTTGGGTTGGATTCTCTCCATTTCAATGAACACCGTCATCACCCAGCTGATGGATTTTCATTTGTTCACCATTGCTTGGTCACATCTTCAATGAACCTACACGGCATAATCTACCACAAAGGCCTCCGCCCTCCGCCTCTAGCTTCAAACTGTCACCTGTGGCTCACGATCTATGATTGAGTTTTTACATGATGTCAAGGCCATCCTTGACCAGCTTGCTGCCATTGGTGGCCATATCAATGATGACGAGTACTTCACCCATGTCTTCCGGGGCCTTGGTGACGAATATGACAGGCTTACCACCAGTGCCTCAGTGCAAAATCATAATGCACCGTTGAACTGTGACACTATTCATGGGCTCATTCTTGCCCAGGAAGGTCGCTCTAACCGCTGCACTGCCGCCTCTCTCCAGCTAGCTGCATTCACTACCTTCCCAGGCCAGTTCACGAGCCACATGAACCCGTTCTTTGGGAGCCTTTCTCCATTGGGCTGCGAGATATCCCACCCAGGCACGTGATCTAGCCCGTGCCAAAACGCACCTCACTCGCCCAGCCTAGCCCAACCCAATGTAGATGGCTTGCTGCCCAGCCAACCCGTAAACTCCTGGCCTAACCGTGGTGGCAATAGGGGTTGTCATCACAACGGGCCCTACTGCCACTTTTGTCGTAAACCGGGCCACTATGTTGCAAATTGCCGGGAGTGCTTCAACCCTAACTTCCAACCTCCAAGTCAATAGATAATTTCTTTGTTTTCTAGGATAATAAAGAATTTTCAAATTTGATACAAAATCCCATTGTTGATCTCCTTCTTATAGGATAAGTGGCATAGTTTGTGTCACAGTAAGATGTCATTTCCATGTTGCAATTTCTAGATAAAAGAATTCCAAATCCTAGACATCCTTTTAGGTATTTCATAACCTTCAAAGTTGCATTCATGTAAGACTATTTTAAATTGTGCATGAATTAACTAAGGATTTGAACTGCATACCAAATATCAGGTCTTGTCATGGTGAGAATGAATTTTCCAACCAGTCTCTCAAGTAGGGGTTCCATATCTAGAGGGAATATTCCCTCATTGTACTTAGGGGTTGTAAGGTTCAAATTCTGCATAAATGGAATGATGATAGACTTGCATCTAGATAAACTAGACTTAGAAGTAATTTCTAAAACAAACTTAAGCTAGCTAAGGCAAATCCCCTTTTTTGAGTAAGCAATTTCAATGCCCAAATAATATTTGGGTAGTCCCAAGTCCTTAATATGAAAGGTAAAATGCATAAATTTCTTAAAATGCTCAATGATTAGGATGCCACTTTCCGTTATTAAAATATCATCAACATAGATCAATAAGTAGATAGTGGAGGTACCTTTCCACCATATGAATAAAGTATAGTCATGCTGAAATTGAGAAATTGGGTGGAAATAAGAGTGGAAGTGAACTTAGCATACCATTGCCAAGAAGCTTGCTTAAGTCCATATAGGGATTTATGAAGACAATAAACCCTAGACCCCTTATTTGATGTAATCTTGGGGGAAGGTCTATGTATATCTCCTCATCCAAATTGCCATGAAGAAAAGCATTGTAGACGTCCATTTGATGAAAAAAACCAATCTTTAATGGTAATAACAACAAGAAAAGTGTTCATAGTACCTTATTTGGAAACAAAAGAAAATGTTTCATGATAATCAAAACCTTTTTGTTGCATATAACTCTTAGCCACAAGGCGAGCCTTGTATTGTTTAACTAATCTATTAGCATGATATTTGATCTTGTAGACCCATTTACAGCCAATGAATTGTCGATGAGAGGGGAGAGGTACCATATCCTAAGTGCGATTATTAGCAAGAGAATGAAGTTCATCCGCCATGGCATGTTTCCATTTTGGATTCTTAGTAGCCTCATGGTAAAAGGTAGGTTTTACCTTAGTGGAGAGTCTACTGATGCAACAAAGATGATTGGGCGAGAGATGGCCAAAACCAGTATAGTCAGAGATAAGATAATGGGTGCTAGTTAATTTCACTAAAGAACAAAGATAGTCCTTGGTCTAAGTAAGAGGATGAGTAAGATGACCAAAGCAACATGGGACTACAACAAGAGACACTAAAGGAGAATTAAGTAGCTGATACATAACGATGGCCAAGGAATCAGTAGGAGCAGCAGCAAAAGAAGGGACTACATGGGCCAAATCTAGTGGTGAGTCAAAGCATGCAAGGCTAGTGAATCCGGGGGTGGCAAGACCGAGTGAAGAACTAGATCGTGAGTCCTAATAAAAGGTAACAGAAGGGGTGTTATATCATCATGCTCAAATAAGAAAGGTCGAGATCTAAGAGGAGACTCGAAGGGATCATCTGACAACATCTAAGACTAGAAAGGAAAAATATTTTCATGAAAAACCACATCATGACTGATAAAGAACCGGTCAGTAAAAAGGTTGTAAACATGGTACCCTTTTTGTAATGATAGATAACTCAAAAAAATGCAAGGCATGGCGCAAGGACCCAATTTTTCCTGAAGGCCAACAATAGTAACATAACAAAGACAACCAAATACATGAAGATAACCAATATTTGGTGGCTTTGTAAATAGAAGTTTAAGAGGCGTTTTACCATCAAGCACACAAGATGGCATGCGATTGATTAAGTAAACAACAGTGATCACACAATCAACCTAAAAATGTTCTTGAATTTGAGAGCCCTAACAACCTTAAGGAGATGATGGTGTTTTCCTTCTACAATCTCATTTTGTTATAGGGTATAGGTACAAGAGCTCTCATGTAGAATACCATGGGAAAAGAATAAGGAAGAACAAGCATGATTAAAGAAATCACATGCATTGTCAATGCAAACATGTTGAATTGAAGTATGGAATTGAGTCTGGATTAGAGTAAAGAAACAAGTGAGATGGGTCAATACTTGGAATTTGGATTGCGTGAGAAAAACCCAAATAACATGAGAAAAGTTATCAATAAGGGTAAGGAAGAATCGAGATCCATCACAATGAAATGTGTGATAGGGTCCCCAAATGTCTAAGTGGATAAGGGAGAAAAATGAAGTGGCATGAGATGTGCTACAATGGAATGGTGTTTGTGATTGTATGACTAGTGGGCAAACAAAACATTTGGGAAAGGGGTAAGAGGCACTATGACCCAATTCTTGATGAAAAAGGAAAATATTATTATTAAAATTGACATTACAAAAGGTGCCTTTATTTTGAAAAATATAATGAGAAAAATCAAAATTTTCTAGAAAAGGAACCTAAAAATAAAAGCCATAATTAACACTACCCAAGCCCATTAGTTTGCCAGTCGAATGGGGTTGAAAGACATAAAGATTGGAATCGAGAATAAGTCGACAATCATTATGAGAACAAATTGTAGTAACAAATATGAGGTTAAATTGAAACTCGGGAACATAAAGAATATTTTTAAAGGTGAGATGAGCATTAAGGATAATGTCACCAATTTCGGTGATAGAAGTAATGTTGCCATTAGGAAGGTGGATGGAGGTGGATGTGTGAGTGGTATGAATTTTGAAAAAAAAAAATTGTTACAAATGATGTGATCATTGGCACTTAAATCAATAGTCCATGCAGTTGATGAAAGTAAGTTTTAAAAACAAAATGAAGTACCTACAAAGCTTGTGATCTTGTCAAGAGTCCCATTCCAATTAAAGGCCTACATTATTTGTTGAAGTTGGGCCTTAGTGAGCAAGGAACTAGGCCCATTGGAAGAGGTCATGACATTAGAAATAGCCTTTTGGTCAGATTGATTGAGATCATAAGGTTTTCCTTGTAATTTTTTGCAATGATCCTTGGTATGGTTGCATCGTTTGCAATAATCACAAAATAAATTATTTAGATTGTTGGATATGCCACAATAAGCATTTGGACTACTGGATTTGCATAAGCTGGAGGAGGATTGCACATTATGGGATTGCTTGACTGTGAGTGCAGTGGTTATGTGTTGGCAACCATTAGATGGAGGTGTAAGGTCATACAAATAATGGCCATCTAATCTAGGGGTTTCATTTAAGTTGTTCATGCCAAATAAGGGGTAATGCCTAGAGCTACATTCAGGGTCTAATTGTTTCTCCCACAAAAGGCGAGAGCTTGCTGCACAGCTGTCGCCCAACATACCAAAATTATGAAATTGCCCACGGAGAGGTATTCCAACAATGCCTAACACTATTTTCTTCCTGAACTACTAAATGAATGAGGTGTCACAACGACGGTAAAGGCTCCATTGCAAGAATCTAAGAATGAAAACCATTGTAGGTTTTATTTAAGTTTAATAAAAAATGAATAATCCAATTTTGTTCCTTGATCTTTTAGTCTTGCTGTAAGGTCAAATAGGGACCCTCAAGAGGTTCCTCGACTGGATTGTGTTCATTGCAAATAGCAATGAAGTGATTGTAAATTGCAGCAACATAAAGGTTGCCTTGTTTTAGATTGGCCAGAAATTGGTTGATTTGGAACAACTGGACCCTATCTGTGCTTTTGTACATCTCACAAATGCTATCTTAGAGAATTTGGGCGTCTTTGATTGGAGGAAGGCCGATGGTGACATTAGGAGATAGAGCATTCTTGATCCAAGTTTGGACAAGTTAGGAACATTGACACCATTAGCGAGTGAGTTTGGGGTTGAAAAGGAAAGGCATGATTCCATCGAGGAATCCATCCTTGTCATTCGTGACAAGGGCACAATAGATTTTACGTGTCTAAATAGAGTAGTTATTGGTGCTAGTTGTTGGGTTTACGACTATCCAAGAAGGGGGGATTGAATTGGATATCTAGAAGTTTATCTAATTTTAATGTATTCTTTTAATTTTTTTGTTTCTTTATAGCAATCACAAATAGATAAAATATCACAATAGTAATAAGGTATAAAATAAAAGAATTAGATCAGAAAATTCACAACCAAGAATTTCACGGTGATTCGGCACTTTTCACCTACTTCCACCCTCTTCTCCTTCAACTCAAACCAAGTTGAATTCTACTTTACTTCAAACAAGAAGAGCACCTTTCCTTCACTTCACAACTCCTCAAAAGGAGTTATATAGCTAACGGTTACAAGATTAGGTTTACAAAAACCTTAATACATTAAGCTCATTCCTCAAATATATGATATGGGTGAGGATTTAAGCTTATCAAAGAGCTAATTGAATATATACAGAGTCAATTCAAGCTGTAATCTCACAAGCCCCAATTTCACAAATTTAGGGTTTCAAATTTACAATAATCTTTATGTGTAATTAATGTTATAATCAATCTAGCACATACAAAGATTAATCTATCAAATGATATTCATAAGGTAACAAGTTTAGAAAATATCACTGAAGATTTTCTTTTTCTTCAAACGTTACTGAACACGGTAATAAGAGCAAATCGATGAGGGCTTTTATCTCTTTTGATCAAATCAATAAGAATATGTCTCAGCAAGCATAAATATTTCACCTGAATCTCTTTTTTATAACTGGTACTCAAACCTTGAACAAATTAGGGTTTCGGTTCAAACCTTTTTGAAATCCTTCCGTTGAGATTTGATGGATATGACGTTATACTGATGCAGATGATGATTTCTCAGCAAGATAACCATTCTGACACTCAGTAGCCTCACCATTCTTCCCGTTGGAGTCGTCATCGCAAGAAAGAGATCAAGAGGAGAAGTATAGCTCTAGGTCAAAGGATGCAGCTAGGGCTTTAGGCTTTTGATCATAAGAGCTTATGCTCTTATTTGCTTCGCACGTTGCCATTTTGGATAAGTGACTCACTTAGAACGCTGCCGTTTCAAGCTTCACGGGCTGGCTTCTTTTCATGGACTGAACATATTTCATGGGCTGAACCTTTTCACGGGCTGAACATATTATATGGGTTAAGCCTATAGATAAGCTTCATGTATCCATATAAATTTATGGTCAGTCCATTACACTTGTAAATACACTAATTTCAAGTATCAAAGTTCCTTTAACATAACCAAGAATGTAAATTAATCTATGAAACAAAATATTCAAAGATTAAATCAAATTGGCTCCATATTTGATGTTTGATAATAAAATGTAGGAACCTAGCTACTTTATAACATCATTGATTGATATTATAATTTGCACACCTCTTACTTCTTTTGAGTTTTAATATGTGCACTCACAATCTCATATATTCTATCATATATGCAAATATAGTATTCTATTTAATATATATTCAAATAAATATAATATTCTATTTAACATATATTCAAATAAAATTTTTCTCAATCAAAACATACAAGCACATGATCTTTAACACTTGTGAGGAGTTAAGCCATAAGATAGAGTTCTGGATGGTGAGATACAACTGTGTAAAGAGGATTTTTGGGTTCAAGGTGGCCACTGACAGTGATGGAATAAGGAACAAAAAAAGGTTGGGGAAACAAGTATGGATTGTGACTCAAACTCAAGGAACCCAACCCATTGAGTTGACCTAGATAAGTGGGAAAGCTCATAGGAACCCAACCCGGTCCAAAGAAGGCTTAACTCATTAGAAACCAATTGGGCCCGAAAGGTATGGGCATGGAGGTGGGTTGGGAAGGCAAGGTTGGGTGAAGGTAAGGAGTTGGCCCAATAGTGAATTGTTAAGGAGGTCTTAACACCCAGAGGATAAAGATAAGGGGCCCACTAAGACCAAGAATAGGCTACTGAGGTTGAGTTGGACTAGTGGGGTCCAAGCCCATGGAAACAAAAGGCCCATAAAGGAAACTAATGCTTGGGTGAGTGGGAGAAGAAGGATCATTGGTGATATCTTCAATGAGAGGGACATATGGGTTTGTCGTAGTGGGCTTGGTGGATTTAGGCATGGTAACGATAAGGCAAAAAGGTAAGTTGTTTTGTGTTTTTGTTGAGAAAAGGTTTACTATTTACTAATTTCCACGCCAGAGGTTCTCATGTTGTGATGCATGTAGCAAGAAAAGAAAAAGAGAGAAAAAAATGGAAAATCAAAAATTGAAAAGGTGTGTAAGCAAAAAACTAAAAAAGAGAAAAAGAAGAAAGACATGGAGTTGGGGACCTCTGTATTATTGCTTTCATGAGAAAAGATGTACATGGGTTGTCCTTTTATAATGTAGGGATGAACAAACATGAAAATATATAAATAAATAAACAAATTATCTCCTACCATTTATACAAATAATTCCTCAATTTGACTTCACCATATGGAAAGAATAATTACTCAATATTAAGAAATATAATCATGTATCTCCAACGGACAACTCTTTTAAAAGAACTTTATGTCTTCTCTTTTATCATCAAAGTAGTAAGAATAAGTTATCTTTAGTAGCAAAGAACCATGTTGGGACTGGAAGCTTCGGTGATGAACTTCTAACATATAAATGTATCTTTCTTTTTTTTCCTTCTTGTCATCTTCCATCCTCGGGTATTTGGACATTGTCCAGTAGGTTGTTAAGAAAGTTTCCCTTTTCCCTTTCTTCCAGGCCACCAAAGAGGAATATTCGGGCATCTCTCCAAGCTCTCAAAAATAGAAAAAAGGATGATTCTAACAAAAGACAAACAAATCGTGGGGATTGGTCTTTACCTACATTTTCTTCTACGTCTTTTCTTCAACAAGCAACAGAAGATGGGTGTCCTATTCTACCACTAATTTCCATGTTTGTCCACCTTCTGTTTTAGACAGCGATAACTCCCACATAGAGTAACCCTAAGAACCGTGTCTTTGCAAATGGATTCGTACATCTAGAGTCCTAATAATATAAAAGTGTATCTGGATGTCCCTTCGAGTTTCTTATATGACTTAAAAGGTTGCTATTAACCTTTTTTTTTCTTTATCCTAGACAGAAAGTATGTCAACCAAGGACTCTTATAAGTCACACATAAGAATAAGAACATCACCCACAATTCAACGCATGGCTTTCTAATTAATATCATATGAGAACTTAAGATAATGCGTCAAAATAAAGAAAACCACAAAATGGAGCTCCAGGTAACATCATCAGCATTGACATAAGGTTGATATAATTTTCTCTACTCCCAAAATTTTCAATAGTACTTGACGTGTATGTCATGTTGAAGTTTCGTACTCTGCGTATAGGAACCGTATGCCAAGTTTGACATCGCAGTGGGCGATGATAAGTCCACACCACCAGAAAAGCTAACCGCCATATCCCAAAAGTAGAGGAGGATTCGACGTAGGATCCACATATGAAAACAATAATTGATTTACCTACCGATTACGTGTGTAGGAAAGCACAGAGGCAAAAAAGAAAAGGTCGAAAGTATGTGCAGACAAATGCTCTTCAAATTTTAACCTAAGGGTAATTAGGTCCCATTAGGAGCACCGTTGTCCAATCAACATCCAATACAAATCCCCCGTGGGCCAAGTTAACCAATAGTATTTCACCTTGAAACTCTCTGACGAGTCCCTTTCCTTGGACTAGATTATTGAAGCGCACAAAGTAAATTTTGTTTGTCTTCCTTTTTGTCGGTCTTCTGTCTTCACCTTTGTTTGCATCAAAGGCAGATTTCCAACTATTAAAAATCAACTTACACGGAGAATCTTTTGGAACAAACTTCTAAAAACACAAAGTTTCTACATTTGAAAATAGATTGAAGACTATGAAATGCAGTCAATTTAAGATGTGAGAATATTATTGGTATGGATTGTCTTACATTATGAAGATATTTTCTCAAGAATTTATTTAAATTAAAATGACTTTTTTCTACTCTTGAATTAGTTTTGAATTGGACTTAAAGCCTTTTATCTTAATAATATTTTAATATCTTAATATAGTATCAAAGTCGAATTTTCTCTTAGCTTGATATACATTTTTTGTTTCTCTTTTGGCACCCCTATTATGATAATGGATCATGTTAATGATGTGGATTGTCACATGTTGTTAAGACATGCATATAAGAATTTGTTAAAATTAAAAGAAAATTTTTATATTCTTAAACTAACTTTTAGGTTAAACTTAGGGCTTTCTATTTTAAACATATCTTAATATCTTAATATAGTATCACATTTAGGTTTTTCCCTTAGCTTAATATACATCTTAGGTTTATCTCTTGATACCACTATTATGGGGATAGGTTATGTTAACAATGTGAATTATTTCACATTACCAAAGCATGCATATAAGGGTTTGTTTAAATAAATAAAAAAAATCCTATTTTTGAGTTTACTTTTGGATTCAGCTTAAGTTTTTCTATCTTAAAAGATATCTTAATATCTTAGCATAATATCAAAGTCAAGTTTCTCCCTTGACTTGATATACTATGATATACACCTTAGAGTTTGTTTAAATTAAAAAAAAAATCATATTCTTGAACTAATTTTTGGGTTGAGCTTAACACTCTTCATCTTAAAAACATTTTAATATCTTAAAGAGAACAAGTTGTAAAAAATAATATCAATCTTTAAAGATAGACATTGTATATTGAGAATATGTGAAATGAAAATGTTGCTAATTCTGTCCAAAATACTTATTTATCATTGTATCATGGATTTGGGATAAACTATTATTTCTAGATTAGTTAGATTATTTTTAGAAGTATTAACTTAATGAAATAATTAGTTTAATCAAGGCTAGTCCATGTGTCAAAGCTTTCAAATGTTACAAACCTTGTTGGACAACAATAAGATCAAGAATGTGTACCATAATTAGATCTTAAATAAGTTTTATCACGACATTAGTTTAGACAATAAATATCCATATTCAGATTTTATGTTATCTTTTGTTTGGTGTCTTTGCATTAAGACTATCTCGTGTGGGTCCAACTATTGGGGATACAATATGGTGGTAATTTTGATCATTTAATGTTTCGATATTGACTCAAATATACAAGCATGGCCATTTCTGGAAAAGTATCTAGATTTTATTATTTGTCCAACTTCTAACCTTCAACCTTTTATTGGAGTAGTTAGTTCAATGCTCGAAGAAGTTGAAAGGAGTAACCAAGAATTAGAAGAAAAAGGCAAGCGTACTTTAATAGCTTTCTTGAGCTCTCTGCCAAGCCTAAGAACTACCATGTAGAAGTTCACACCAAAGTAAGCATATTTAGACACTTCATGCACCAAAGGCATCTTACGAGAAAACCTATATGCCAAAGATAACCAATCAGCATGCATTCCAAATCAGCAACAATTCAACTTTTAAGAGTTACCATCTTGGAGAATCCTCCAAAAAGTTTATCCAAAGACTAAGTGCACTATCGGCCTTTCATCCTAGGAACAAGATGAGGAAGGGTAGAACTAACCTTGGATATTCACATGTGGAAAATTCAAGGATGAATGGTTTTGAAGAAAATGAAGATAATGATATATATTGATCGTCCTTTATAATACCTTTATTATATTATTTGTAATAGAAGGCAACTGGCTATTTAAAGACCAGTTCGTGCATGGAAAACTTTGTAGCTATTATCTGAGCCATTTTGATATTATAATACAGAAGGCTTCTCTATATGTATATGTGCTTGTCTAATTTATCAACATCAAGTTGGTATTAGAGCTAACATGGCATGCAAAAATAATACCTACTCTTTTCCTAATTCTTTTAATGTGAGCAACTTTATTACAATTAAGCTCGCAGAAGGAAATTATCTTTCCTAAATGACCTAGATAAAACCACTTCTCCAAACCCGAAAGCTTCCTAGCTTTGTTTCAGGTGAAATACTTAAACCTAGTCAGACTATTGGAGATACTGCAACTCCAAACCTTAATTTTAACTCTTGGTCATAAAGTGATGCATTAGTCAAATCATAGATTATAAGTACTTTTTCCAAAGAAGCTTCAAGGCATATTTTTAAATTAGAGATGTCAACACAAGTTTGGAATGTGCTAGAAAACCACTTTGCACAGAGAACAAAAACAGATGAGTTTGACTTACTTTCATAACTCAACAACATACAAAAAGAAGGTAAAACTCTATAATTTTTTTCACAAAATTCAAAGGTATTTTGAATTAATTAAGCTTTATAGGAAAACGGTTTTCAATTCAGCAAAAACATTTAGATTGTTGGAAAGTCTTGATACAATTTATGAATCCTTCAAGACTGCTATGTTTAGACCTCCTATACCTGATTTTAACACAATGATATCACAACTTCAGGCATATGAATCAGATATTATCATATACCTAAAACATACCTTAATTTTTGCTAATGAGAATGCAACATATGCTACTTAAAGATACAATCAAAGAGCTAAAGGAAATAAAGGAAGGAATTTTCAATAAAGATTTACTTCATAAGGCTGAGGGTTTACTTCAACAACCTATAACAACAAAGGATCATTCAACTAAGGAAAGGCAATAGGAAATAATTCAAATAATTTGATAGGTGATGATACAAATTTCTTTCCTCAATATCCAATCACTTGTCAAATCTATGAAAAGAAAGGTCATACAAGTCTCGAATGTTAGTGGCAATTCGATCATTCCTTTTAAGTTGACAATATTCCAAAGGCTTTTGACAACACTGCATATTAATAAGCCTAAACATGATGACTAGATAGCTAATACTGGAGCAACATCACATATAGTTGAATCCAGAAGTACTTATCATCTTTCTCAAAGTATATTGGTTCAGACACTATTTTTGTTGGAAATGGAGATCATATTCCAATTACACATATTGGATCAAGAAAACTCAATCATGGAAAGATAAAGTTGAATTCCATTTTAGTTACTCCATCAATTAAACAAAATTGTGGGTTCTATTGTATGTAGATGATATTATAGTCATAGTAAATACCAATCACATAATAAAAGATTTTATTGAGGAATTAGGAGTTAGTTTTCCCATTAAAGACCTAGGAAGACTTCATCATACACTTGGGCTACATATCAAACATAATGAAGCTGGTTTGTTTGTCTCACAACATCAATAAGCATTAAAAGTTCTTCAAAAAGCATAAATGCTTTACAGTAGGCCCATCTCAACTCCAAAGACTGTCAAAGAAGAAACTGTTGCAAATGGCGAATACTTGCTACCACAGCTAATAGTGTTCAAAAGTATACTAGGATAGTTGCACTATCTCTTACAAACATAGCCTAATATTAGTCAAGCCGTTCACCATTTGTGTCAATAGATGAGTAATCCTTGAATAAAGGACTTCTACCAGCCTAAAAGGATCCTAAGGTATTTGCAAGGGATAACAAACTATGGTTTTCAATTTCACTATCAAAGCCCTACAACCATTTATAGTTTTACCAATGCTAATTATAAAGGTTGTTACCAAACTAGAAAATCAACAATTGGGTTCTTCATGTTTATGGGTGCAAACCTCATCTCACGGTCATCATAAAAACAAGATTTTGTCTCTTGCTCTTTAGCTAAGGTAGAATATAAAGGCATGGCTGAAGCAATTTAGCTTATGCACCTACTCAAAATTCTTAGGGTAAGTCAATATCATCCAATGCATTTGTTTTGTGATAACTTATCTACATTCCATATGTTAATTAATCTATTGCAACATAACAAGACTAAGCACATAAAGATCGATATACATTTTGTCAAAGAGAAGTTAGCTCGAGGAACTATAGTCACAACCTACATGCCATCAAGAGATTAACTAGTTGACATTCTAACCAAGCCATTGTCAAGGGACAAATTTGAAGAACTAAGAGACAAGATTGGGGTTATCCCTCCAATCTTGCGGGGGATGTTGGAGTAGTTAGTTCAATACTTGAAGAAGTTGAAACGAACAACCACGAATTAGAATAAAAAGGCAAGCATGCTTTAACAACTCTTTTGAGCTCTTTGCCAAGCCCAAGAACTACCATGTAGAAGTTCACACCAAAGCTGAAGTTGGAAAAATCAAGTAAGCATATTTAGACACTTCATGCACTAAAGCCATCCTACAAAAAAAACCTATCTACCAAAGAAAACCAATCAACATGGATTCCATATCAATAACAATTTAGCTTCCAAGAGTTACCATCCTCAAGAATCCTCTAAAAAGTCTATCCAAAGACTAAGTGCACCACCGACCTTTCATCCCATGAACAAGATAAGAAAGGATGGAACTAACCTTGGATGTTCACATGTGGAAAAGTCAAGGATGGATAGTTTTGAAGAAAATGAAGATAAGGATATCTACTGACCGTTCTTTATAACAAACTTTATTATATTACTTGTAATAGAAGGCAACTAGCTATTTAAAGACTAGTTCCTGGTTGGAGAACTTTGTGGCTATTATCCAAGCCATTTTGATATTATAATACACATGCCTTCTCTATATGTACTTGTGTTTGTTTGATTTATCAACCTTAAGTTGGTACTAGAGCCAACAAGGCACACAAAAATAACACTTACCACTTTCCCAATTCCATCAATGTGAGCAACTTTGTTATAATTAAGCTCACAGAAGAAAATTATCTTTCTTGGATGACCCAGATAAAATCATTTCTCCAAACACAAAAGCTTATTGGCTTTGTTTAAGGTGAAATACCTAAACCTAATCAAACTATTGGGGATACTGAAACTCTAAACCCTAATTTTGACTCTTGGTCATAAAGTGATGCATTAGTCAAATCATGGATTGTAAGTACTCTTTCCAAAAAAGCTTCAGGGAATATTTTTAAATTGGAGACATCAACATAAGTTTGGAACGAGCTGGAAAACCATTTTGCACAAAGAAAAAAAACACATGAGTTTGACCTACTTTCACAACTTAACAACATACAAAAGGAAGGTAGAACTCTATCAAATTTTTTGACAGAATTTAAAGGTATTTTGAATCAGTTAAGCTCTATTGGAAAACGGTTTTCGATTCAGTAAAAACATTTAGATTATTGGAAAGTCTTGATGCAATTTATGAATCTTTTAAGACTACTATGTTTAGAC
The DNA here is from genome assembly GCA_028551475.1 of Casuarina equisetifolia. Taxonomy (NCBI): domain Eukaryota; kingdom Viridiplantae; phylum Streptophyta; class Magnoliopsida; order Fagales; family Casuarinaceae; genus Casuarina; species Casuarina equisetifolia. Next base: position 17,871,837 of record CM052362.1, read on the forward strand.
CTCCTGTACCTAATTTCAACACAGTGATATCATAACTACAGGCATATGAATCACATATTATCATATACCCAAAACATACCTTAATTTTTGCTAATGAGAATGCAGCATATGCTACTCAAAGATACAATCAATAAGGTAGAGGAAATAGAGGAAAGAATTTTCAACAAAGATTTACTTCCCAAGATCGAGGGTTCATTCCAACGGCCTATAACAACAAAGGATCATTCAACCAAGGAAAGGCAATAGGAAATAATTAAATAATTTGATAGGTGATGATACAAAGTCTTTCTAGAACTCACCCAATGATGACAAGAGGTCAGGTTGGAGTTAGACAACCAAACCCCCATTATGCTCTACATGCTAGAACTAACATACCAGCCACACCATCCAATGTTGCTAATGCTTTAGCTCATGATGGATGGCACACTGCCATGCTCAATGAAATGAAAGCATTACAAAGAACTGAAACTTGGTTCCTAGTTCAATGTCAACCAACTATGAACATGATTGGAAGCAAATGTGTGTTTAAAATTAAGCTCACCCCACAAGGAACCTTAGACTAATTGAAGGCACGTTTGGTAACTAAAGGCTACCACCAAAAGGTTGGGATTGATTATCTTGAAACCTACAACCCTTTAGTATATTCAACAACAATCAGGTTAGTGATTTCTCTTGTTGTAATCCATGGATGGAACATTAAACAATTGGATATTACGAATGCTTTCTTACATGGTTTATTATCTAAACCAGTTTTCATGCTTCAATCAGAAGGTTTTGTTAATCCTAGGTATCCAAATCATGTCTGCAAACTTAATAGGTCTTTATATAGTCTAAAGCAATCAACTAGGGCATGGTTTGAACAATTTTCAAGCTTCTTATTGCAACGTTGCTTTCGGTGTTGTGTATTTGATCCCTTTCTATTCTTGTATGAAAAAAAGAGAAAATATATTGTAGGTTCTACTGTATGTAGATGATATTATAGTCATAGGAAATACTAATCACATAATAGAAGATTTTATTAAGGAACTAGGAGTTGGTTTTCTCGTTAAAGACCTAGGAAGACTTCATTATATACTCAGGCTACAAATCAAACATAATGAATCTAGCTTGTTTGGCTCACAACATCAGTATGCATTAAAAGTTCTTTGAAAAGTATAAATGGTTTATTGTAGGCCCATCTCAACTCCAATGGTTGTTAAAGAAGAAACCATTGCAAATAGTCAATACCTGCTGCCATAGCCAACAGTGTTCAGAAGTATACCAAGATAATTGCATTATCTCTTATAAACATAGCTTGATATTAGTCGAGTTGTTCACCATTTGTGTTAACAGATCAATAATCCTCGAATAAAGGACTTCTACCAGCTCAAGAGGATCCTAAGGTATTTGCAAGGGATAACAAACTTTGGTTTGCAATTTCACCACCAAAGCCCTATAACCATTTATGGTTTTATCGATGTTGATTATGAAGGTTGTCACCAAACTAGAAAATCAACAACTAGGTTCTTCATATTTATGGGAGCAAACCTCATCTCATGGTCATCACAAAAACAAGATTTTGTCTCTCTCTCTTTAACCAAGGCAGAATATAGAGCCATGGCTAAGGGCACGGCTAAAGCAATTTAACTTATGAACATACTCAAAATTCTTAATGTAAGTCAATATCACCCAATACACTTCTTTTTGTGATAACTTATTTGCACTCTATATGTCAATTAATCCAGTGCAACGTAACAAGACTAAGCACGTAAAGATCGATATAGTCACAATCTATGTGCCATTAAGAGATCAATTAGTTGACATTCTGACCAAACCACTATTAAAGGACATACTTGAAGAACTGAGAGACAAGATTAGGGTTATCCTTCCAATCTTGCAAAGGAGTGTTGGAGTAGTTAGTTCAATGCTTGAAGAAGTTGAAAGGAGTAACCAAGAATTAGAAGAGAAAGGCAAGCATGCTTTAATAGCTCTCTTGAGCTCTCTGCCAAGCCCAAGAACTACCATGCAGAAGTTCACACCAAAGTTGAAGTTGGAAGAATCAAGTGAGCATATTTGGACACTTCATGCACCAAAGGCATCCAACGAGAAAACCTATCTGCCAAAGATAACTAGTCAACATGGATTCCAAATCAACAACAATTTAGCTTTCAAGAGTTACCATCCTCTGGAAAGTCTATCCAAAGACTGAGTGCACCATTGGCCTTTCATCCCTAGAACAAGATAAGGAAGGGCAGAACGGAACTTGGATGTTTACATGTGGAAAAGTAAAGGATGAATGGTTTTGGAGAAAATGAAGATAAGGATATCTACTGACCGTCCTTTATAATAAACTTGTAATAGAAGACAACTGACTATTTAAAAACTAGTTTGTGCTTGGAGAACTTTGTAGCTATTATCCAAGCCATTTTGATATTATAATACGCAAGCCTTCTCTATACGTACTTGTGTTTGTCTGATTTATCAACTTCAAGTCCCTCAACCTTCAGCAGTCAAACATAACGCAAACGTTGTCAGAATCAAAGCTCTACTGAAAGGAGACATGAAAACACCGTCCGCTGGAAATTCATGCGCAAAGCAATGGACTTTCCACCCTTCAGCTTGTGATTGTATCCTGAAATTGAAGTTGGCTTTGCAATAATATAAAACTAAATTAGCTGTCACGTTCCAAATGTAAAATAATCTTAATTTTCTGCTCTGATACCGAAACGGATTTAATGGATAAAATTTAGAAATCAGATCGTCAAGGTTTTAGTAAGACACGGCGTCCTGGACTTGAGCAATCATGATGAGGTTCGGTGTCTCCAAAACAGGGGTAGTTGGCACAAAGATAAACAATAAAGCCTTCCCAATGGAGGAGCATGCATTGCTTGCCAAGAACTAGCAGCAAACTTTGAACGAGAGATTCAATATTTCGTCACGTTTTCTTACAACGTGGTTTCAGCTTGTCTCTGAAGTGGGGTATTTTATTGAATTGTCTTACTAGTTAAGAATGCAGGCTGTATTTGGGTAAATAAGTTGGCAAATATTGAAGAGTTGCTTCGATAGTCTGCATCCAAAGTATGCAAAACGAATCTTTGACCCGTAGATAGTCCTTATAATATTATCATAGATCGATGACTGTTCTCTTCAAGCCAACTGAGGAAGGAGAAAGGAAAGACAATCATAGCTAGTTTATACTTTTTCTCTCTCTCTCAAAAGCCAAACGTCCAAGAATCTGACTTTACTGACTATGAAGACGTAGAATTGCATCACTTTTATCGCTTCTCAAGCCGGTAGTGACGCTATCCTTTTGGAACAGTTGCTTTATACTACTTGTCAACGGATTGGTTACACTTTGCTTTTTAGTTCATGCTTCTGGAATGACGGGCAATATTTGATGTTCTTGTAGTTTGAGGGAGGACAATTCTGAATTGCGAAGGAAACCATGACAACGTTGCAGCAGAGGAATTTCTGGGTTGTTGTGTTATTAGTTATTGGCGTTGTTGGAGCTAATCTGTGCATTGCGGAGGGCCGCCCACATCGAATTCTTTTGGATACAGATGTTGATACCGATGATTTCTTTGCCCTCTTGTACCTTTTGAAGGAAAATAGATCAGAGTTTGAGGTGGAGGTAAGTCAGTGAACAAACTTTTTGATAGGGAACATCATGTCGATGAATTTTGGCTACTTTCTAGCGTTGACTTAGTCACTGACCAGCTCTGTATATTAGTCCTTCAGAGCGTATAGATGATTTAGATGTTGAAATTCTTTTCATTTTAGTTGAATTCATTCCTTGCCGTGGTAATATAAGTGAGCATGATTTGGTAGCAATCTGAGCATCGTAGTTGTCAAAACGCTGATTTTCTGGCTACTTGATGGCTTTGATGGAAAGTTGCAGTTGATGAATTCTTTAGTTCTTTGAATGATGACTAAGGCAAATAAAGGAAACTGGTTTCGCTTATCATGTTGTTGAAGTATTTCTAGAACTCATTGCAGTGTTGGTTTAAAATTTTGATCATCATGCTGAAATCAGATTGGATGTCTATAATTCAATTCTGATCATCGACGGATCTCTCCTTTGTCTTTACTTTCTTTTCCTGCTTAAGTTACCTGTATAAGCCGTAAATTTGTTAGTTGTTGCCAACTTATTCACTTTCAAGTTTTTGGAGCATCAAGTAATTTTTATAAATATGACGAAGGAAGTGAAATCTGGTTTAACTTGCTGCAGGCAATCACTATCAGCGCAAATACATGGACTGATGCTGGACATGCTGTGAATCAAATCTATGACATTCTTTACATGATGGACCGTGATGACATCACTGTAGGAGTGGGTGGCGAGGGTGGGATACTGGAAGCTGGCACAATACTGCCAAATGTTGGGGGATTTCTTCCTATTATTGAACAGGTCAGAAGCATATGTATCCTGTACTAAAATGATCGTATGCTTGTAATCAAAAACATTGTAAGCTACATATGTATATTTCTAATCCAAAGGTCGATATCTCAGGGGACTACAACTGCAGGATATTGTAGATATAGACATGCTATTCCTGCGGGTCAAGGAGGGCGATTAGATGGTGATTCCAACTATGGAATCCGGAAAGCTTTCCTCCCACAGGTATGAATTCTTTTTACTGTAATTTCAATCTTGGATGACATCTCATTGCTTCTACTTCTTGCTGCTGGGTTTGCAATTATAGCACGTTGAATGTTTTCATGATGATACACTCTTTGGAGTTCTTGCCCCTGTTAGTTGGCAGTGGCCTGCAGAAAAACATGACCAATTGGATTGTTAACATCTTTTCCGATTGCACTAGCATCTAAATCAGTCATCTTACCTCTCAACAATATTATATAAGTGACTTGCTTTTCCTTCTGTTTTCTGCTTTATTTCATCTTGCAACCTTGTTTTTGAAACCTCAGGTGTTTCATTGGAAGATCTGTAACCGATTGTCCCCTATCATTATGCTATGTTAGGATACAGGGGTCTTGGTCATTCCTATCTAATCAGAACCATTCTCGACTCTTTTGATATCATGATTGTCAGTGGATTAGTGATCGAGTCAATTAAACACGTGAAAAAACTAAAGAGTTTACTTTAACTATTCTTGATGTTCATATCATCTAAGTATCCTGCTCACATTTGTAACGTAATTAGGGCAGAAGGAAGTATACTCCTCTTCGACAACCCACTGCTCAGCAAGTGTTGATTGACAAAATATCAGCTGGTCCTATAACTGTATTTCTTATAGGAGCACATACGAATTTCGCCATTTTCCTTATGAATAACCCACATCTGAAGAAAAATGTCGAGCATATTTATGTCATGGGTGGTGGTGTGAGGTCCAAGAACCCAACCGGTTGTTGCCCACAAAATGCTACCTCATCTTGCGTGCCTCAGAAATGTGGTGACCGAGGAAATTTGTTCACGGACTACATCAGTAATCCTTATGCAGAGTTCAATATATTTGGAGATCCTTTTGCTGCATACCAGGTATTGAAGTTCAGTTGTTTTGCTGGGAAAAGTATTAGTTGCCTTGAGAAATTAACATAACATATAGGCCGTGCTTAGAAGCTTTAAAAGGGTTGCATTTGACGACCGTTGCTTATGTTTCAGGTTTTCCATTCTGGTATTCCCATCACGCTTGTTCCCCTCGATGCAACGAACACCATTCCAATCACTGAGAATTTCTTCAACACATTTGAGAAGACTCAGAAGACATACGAGGCACAATACGTCTTCCAGTCGTTGAAAATAACTCGGGATACTTGGTTTGACAACCAATACTTTACGGTAATTTCTTCCGGAGGACGTGTGTTATCAAGATCTTTCTCTTTTCAAGACGGTCTTTGCTTACCGATTATGAATTGGAATGCATAACAGCTCGCAGATGTAACAAACATGTATATTTGCATCCTGATGAAATGAAGTTTAATTACTTGCAGAGTTATTTCATGTGGGACTCCTTCACATCTGGTGTCGCCACTTCGATAATGCGCAATTCACACGATCATCATGGAGAAAATGAATTTGCCGAAATGGAGTATATGAATGTAACTGTAGTTACTTCAAACAAACCTTATGGGGTACACGATGGCTCCAATCCATTCTTTGATGGCCGTGTGGTTCCGAGATTCAATCTAAAGAGAGGTGGAGTACATAGTGGCCATGTTCAGACAGGACTTCGAGATCCATTTTGCATTGGGGAAAATGGAAAGGGGAAATGCCAGGTAGTGTACCTTTTCTAGCAGTTGCGATGAGTTGGCTGCATATATGCGTAACCCAAAACATCTGACTGCATTTTCTATTTTGCAACATGGCGATAGGATGGCTACACAGCAGAGGTAAGTGGTCCAGACGGAGTACGTGTACTAGTTGCTACAAGAGCAAAACCAAATCGGGATAGGAACAGCCCACTAGACAGAGAGTTTTTCATAAGCTTCTTAGATGTAAGTTCATCGATGCTTCTTTTTCTTCAGAAGTGATCCACCTCTAGTTTCTTATCTTCATATGCACTCAAGCAAACACACTTTCTTGCAGGCTCTAAACCGCCCTCAACATACTGGGAGGTTTAATTTTACGACACAATTTCCATATTACAAACAAGTTCTCTACAAACCAGATTTCGGATCCAAAAAACTTGGGAAATCTGTAGTGTTTGATATGGATATGAGCGCTGGAGATTTTCTAGCTCTGTTTTACCTCCTGAAAGTACCTGTAGAAGTGATCAACCTCAAGGTAATGTTGCATTATTTAGGATAGGTTTGAGCAAGTTCTGTTGGATATCTCAGTTATAACAAACAAAAAAGAAAAAGGAAAAGCACTTTTGATGTTCGTTGTCTCTCTACCTTCATCCAGGCGATAATAATAAGCCCAGTGGGATGGGCAAATGCTGCTACAATAGACGTCGTCTATGATTTACTCCATATGATGGGCCGTGACGACATTCCTGTTGGTCTTGGAGATGTGTTTGCATTGAATCAAACTGATCCAACCTTCTCAGCAGTCGGAGACTGCAAATACCTGAAGGCTATTCCCCATGGGAGTGGCGGACTTATGGACTCTGACACTCTCTACGGCCTTGCTCGTTCTTTGCCACGGAGCCCTCGAAGGTACGTAGATTTTGTGCATCCATAGACAGCAACGTGCCGCGATGCTTGTAGTCAACTCCACGTTGAGTAGTCTGGGACTGAAATCTTTGTTTGTTCTGTACCAGGTACACAGCTCAGAACTCCGTCAAGTATGGAGCTCCCCGGGACACTGATCATCCCGAGCTCAGACAGCCACTTGCACTTGAAGTTTGGGATGCCGTAGTGGAAGCACTTGAACCAGGAGCTAAGATTACCATACTCACCAATGGACCCCTGACTAATCTAGCCAGGATCATTCTAACAAAGAAAAATACCACCTCTTTAATTCAGGTATGTGCATTCCAGAGACGAATGATTAGTACTCTATCGACACAAGTGTTGTATTGCTGAACTTGAAAAAGATCGCTCACATTTTCTCTTGGCATTTTGTCGGAAAAAATGGATAAGATGCTTATGATATTGACATCATCTAATGATTCCAAAATGTTAATCTTACTGCAGGATGTGTATGTAGTCGGAGGGCATATCAGCCGAGGTCGCGTGGACAAAGGAAATGTCTTTACCATCCCCTCCAATGAATATGCAGAATTCAATATGTTTCTCGACCCTCTGGCTGCAAAGACAGTCTTTGGTTCGGGACTTGGTATCACCCTCGTTCCACTTGGCATCCAGCGGAGAATTGGCTCATTTACAAGGATGTTGGAAAGATTGCAGGAGACAAAAACGACACCTGAAGCTAAGTTCACCCGTCGTCTGCTGTCAACTCTACACCAACTGAAAGAGTCGCACCATAGATATCAACATATGGTAAAGCTTTTAGTCTAATGAATTTGTGTACTTAGTGCCCCTCTCCCTTTTCCATGATTTTCACAATATGGGTAGTATTTACCCAAAAAAAAAAAAACTCATTCATGGGCATTGTTCTACACGGTATAGTCCCTGCAGAGAGATCCAAGAGTTCCATTTTCTGCAGCCACAAATTCATGGATAAATGGATATGTTCGATTTCCCTGAAAGAAGGGATGTTGGATGGCTCTCCTTTTGTTTGCACTGCTTTAGCAGCTAGTAATGGATGTTTCTCATTCTGCAGGATACGTTCTCCGGGGAAATCCTTGGGGCTGTACTCGTCGCTGGTGATCATTCCCCTCTGAATCCGATTCTGCAAGTGAAGCCCATTAAAGTCTTCGCGCAAGGTGTTGAGTCCATTGATGGACAAACCGTGATTGATGAAAAACATGGAAAACCAGTCAAAATATTGCAAGATGTGAACCCAAGAGCGTATTATGATCTATTTGCAAATAAGCTGGGAGATGCTAAGCAGTCCGCTGTTGTGGGCAGCTTCCATGACCAGAAAAGAATGTGGAGTACTCCGCCGAAAACAACCTGAGTTTCTTTACGGCAACAGGCTAAATATTCTTTGATAATAGGAATTGATTTTTTTTTCCTTCTTTTACTCTATATGCTGCCTTTTAATTTGTACTAATTTCGCAGAGAAATGTTTATCGACACCATGTTTCACTAGGAAGTGGTCATTAAGCTTCGTAGTTACCACGATGAAAGCAAAATAAGGTGCAGGATAAGTGACGAAAACACCATTCGTCCATGCTGAAAGCAAAGTTTTCACCGTGTTTAGTTTTTGGTTCATTTCCATACAATTAAGATTTTAATTGTAATAGCAATCGACAATTAAGTACAAACATGTTAAGTTGGGAATGCCAACTCTTTTAGAAGAACTGTACGTCTTCTCTTCTATCATCAGAGTAGTAAGAATATGTTATTTTTAGCAGCAGAGAACCATGCTGGGACTGGAAGCTTCAGCGATGAACTTCTAACATATAAATGTATCTTCTTTTTTCCTTCTTGTCATCTTCCATCCTCCGGTATTTGGACATTGTCCAGTAGCTTGTCAAGAAAGTTCCCCTTTTCCCTCTCTTCCAGGCCACCAAAGAGGAATATTCGGCGTCTCTCCAAGCTCTCAAAAAGGGAAAAAGGTCGATTCCAGCAGAAGACAAACAGATCATGGGGATTGGTCTTTACCTACATTTTCTTCTACGTCTTTTCTTCAACAAGCAACAGAAGAGGGGGTATCCTATTCTGCCACTAATTTCCACGTTTGTCCACCTTCTGTTCTAGACAGCGACAACTCCCACATCAGATTGACCCTAAGAACCATATCTTTGCAAATGGATTCGTACATCTAGAGTCCCAACAATATAAAAGAGTATTTGGCTGTCCATTCGAGTTTCTTATATGACTTAAAAGGTTGCCATTAACCTTTTTTTTTCTTTATCCTAGACGGAAAGTATGCCAACCAAGGACTCCTATAAGTCACACATAAGAAGAAGAACATCACCCACAATTCAACACATGGCTTTCTAATTAATATCATATGAGAACTCAAGATAATGCGTCAAAATAGAGAAAACCACAAAATGGAGCTCCAGGTATCATCATCAGCATTGACACAAGATGAAAAGCTCTCATTTCATTCACACAAGCATAGGCTGCTTAGTTAAAGAGAACCATAAAGTGACAAGAGTGGGGTCACATAAATTCAGATAAAAAAAGCTTCTCTACAACAAAACCACACCTCCCCTTCCCCCTGGGCGACCAAATCAGACTTGCTGTTCCGAAATTTGGTAGCCTTAGAAACCCGAATCTATCATAGGAACTGACCCACCAGCTGCCACAATTTGTTGCTCTAGCTGCAATGATCAGTATCATTTTTTTAAAAACAAATAAGTAAGAAAAAATTAGTGATTCACCGAAAGAAAAATTACAAGAACCGAGTAAATAACAAGTCTATTCTACTAACCCTGAATAAGGTCTCAAGCTTGTTCTTCACAAGGTAGTACTCCTGCTTCACTTGCTGCAGACATCTTAGACACCTGCAATACAACATCACATTTAGGTTTCAGAATCAACCGCGAATGAAGAACAGGAAAAGGTAGATTTATGCGACGTAAAGTAGGATAACGCACCCTTCAACATTCTGCTCCTCACAGCTCTTGCGGAAAGCAACGCAGGCATTTTTGACTCTCTCAGCACCCACACTGTCAAGCAGAAAAACCCAGTTGCTCTTTAAGTAAAAGAAAATAACAACAAAGAAAAAAGCTCCATATGAACGATTCTTTTTATTCGATACATATTTCGAGTTGGAAAAGTAGACATCAAATAGAGCATTTTTACTTGGGTAGGAACCAAGGAGTCAAGCGGAGATCAGAATTGCAAAGCAGGAGCTTGGACTCAGTAGGCTCATACAGATTATGGTGTCGTTTTTTGATAGTTTTAACTTTCATTTTTCGTCCTCCATTTTTTTTTCCCTTGAAATAAAACCCAAAACGAAGAGAGCAACAGGGAAAAGAACAAAGACAGCGGTGGAAAAAAGAAGAGAAGTTTATGTTCACCTGGCGCTGCTTCCCTTCAACTGGTGAACATGAGCATCAATCCTTCTGAAATCTACACTTTGCTGATCTCTTCAAGAAAGAATGAAAAGGAAAACCCCAAGAACAAAGAATAAACACTCTTCAGCACAACTTTAAAAGTATTGATAAGGAGAGCATCTCGAAAAGAAGGAAAAACAAGAGAATCAAGCAAGAGAAAGGAAGATGGCTTGGATCCTCACAAAGCTCTGGCTATATCATTGACAAGCTTCTCGGAATCTTCAAAGAAAAGAGAGACCACTTCAGCGACGAAGTCCGGATTGCTCTCATCTTGAAGTTGCTGAAGCTGTAAGAACTGAGCATCCAGGATCCCCTTCTCTCACCAACAAAACAAAAGTCCCACAAAATCAGAACCACCACACGGAAAACAAAAGCAACCCAACAGATCAGACACAGAGCAAGAAAACAAAACAAATCCGTATGAGATTCCCTCCTTTTATCTTTCATTTGCCCTGGCTTACCTCCATAAACAAGGACTTTGTGTAGTCACCCAACCGTCTCTGCATCTGAACCACCTCCATGTCTGCCGTTGCTGCTTTCCAGACACAGGTCCCTATATGACCCAACCAAGACTGGTAGCTTAAATCTAGCAGATCTTTGAGATTTATTGCACGACAGATACAGGCCTCTATAAAGGCTTCTTGACCTTGAAAGGAATTTGATGAATTTAATGTACCCAGAGCAGAATCCAAAGGTTTCTTGCTTTTCGGGTACGTGTTTTTATTGTCTGGAACCAGTGAAGTGCAGCCACACCCCTTTTTTATCACCCTTTTGGAGCTGTGACCCGCTTTTGAGTGCTTTCTGGCAGAATCACAGCCCCCACATCCTCTCTCTCTGCGTCATTTATTAGCATTTATTTGTCAAGCCTCTCACCCTAATCCTTTTCCTCCTCCTTTTCACTAAATTGGCTAATTTATTTGTTGGCCTCATCCTCCTCAATTTTCTCTGTTCCCTGCAAATCATTGGCCTTTCTTCAAGGGAAAGTAGCCATAGGGGTTGACGTACTAGTGGCTTCGGACATGTACCCTTCACCTTTTCCGGGAATTCATGAAACATTCTGGTAATAATTACCCTGCAGCACTCAGTAATGGAAGCTCTGTTTCCAGTTGATTGGGGAAGGAGAGCTCACCTTTTCCCCAAAATCGTCCATTTTCATTAAAGAACACTCCTTTTTAAACAACAAATATAAGGATGAAAAGTTGGAAAAAAGAATTGGCAAAATACTTAAAAACTATTATAAAATCTACCGTCAAAAAATTATTAAGGAAGGCTTTCGTTTAATGTTAAAGTGTGCCCATTAAACCCATTTACATTTACTAACAAAGGCTCAATTAATTAAGTTTTTTTATGTACTTACTCAAACTTACACATCTAAATATTAAACTTGGGTTGATGAGATTCTTCTAATTAAGTCAATGTTTGTCGACATCAAGCCTTTCATGTATTTTTTGAATAACATACAATCTAGTTTGACATATCTCTATAAATATGAGATAATCGAAGATAATATGCATTGTTTTCTTTAGCATAAAGTTGTTATTATTTTCTCTACTTCCAAAATTTTCAATAGTAGCTGATGTGTATGTCATGTTGAAGTTTGGTGTTCTCAAAATAAAATACTACAGAAGACCGGAAAGGTATGATATCGTTTTATAGCCAGCATAGTTCAGAAGTATTAATATGGATTCCATATGATTTTGTGTCTGCCACTGTCTCGTCTAGTTTCTTTCGTGGATTGACCAACTTGCTTGTTGACGATGTGGTAACATTGTCTGTCTTGTTAGCCGTGCCAGACATGAAGTTGCAGGGGAACATACCCTGTCAAAACAAGCTGGCTATGCTTCTCTGCTTGCTTTCATGGAGATTTTCATGTGAGTAATCAGAACCAGCTGTCACGTTAGGGTTTGCTTTCTCTAATTTTTGATCGGATTCCATCGTTTCTTTGAGTAACCTGGAGGTATAACCAGGCCATGCCATGTGGCAGTATGATCTCCATCAGCCCATCATAGCTGAACCACATGATTCACGGACCCGAAACAATCCAAGATCTGATTTGCTTTTTCTGCAATCAATTTTGTATGCGTAATGAGTTAAAATATTGTATCATGCTAGTGTATAAATGAATAAAGAAATAAAGGGAGATAGTTTCTTCTGGACCAAGACTCTGAAAACGAAAACATGCCTCTTATTAGTCAAGAGAACTTTTTTTTTTGTTCAGTCTTATTAATTTTTTTTAAAAAAAATTATTGATGGAATCTTGACTTGGGACAAAACAACCAATCACACAGCTATTTGTTGTAATAATTGATCGGACTTTATTAAATAACAAGGTCGGTTGTGAGGGAAGAGAAGCCCCCTAATCTCTTTTTTCTTTTTTGAATTTTGCATCAAGGTCTTTGCATCTGACGTATAATAGCCTCTTGGCTTCTTCTTTTGACAGCATAATCCTCAGAATGAGAATCCTCATCATCTCATCAACTTTACCAGATTTAGGTCATATGAGGTGTACGAGGGTATTACATTTTTTAATTTCCATTCGCTTTTTCCATTTGGTGCTGATTCGTGAGGATTACATTAACAATTTTGGCGGAAAGTTGGGTTCTTATTCTCCAGAACAGAGAACATATTCTAAGAGTTGCATTGTTTGCCAGTCGCCAGTAGCAAATTCATCTTGCCCCATACGGATGCAGCTGAATTTTGGAATTAAGCAGGAAACTAAGCGTGGAGAACAAGGTGAGTGTCTTCTGAGATGGAAGTAATCAGTTGATCACCTGTTCGCTTAGTGGTAAGCTAATAAGGTTTAAAACTTCTTAAAAGGGTTCTTTCTCTACCTAAGATTCACCACAAAAGATCATTTTTTCTTTTATGAGAGGAACGCTGATATAGTTTGGCTCTTATTCCTCTGTGACGCCTCTGATAAGACGTGAACCGCCGCGCGGTCCACAGCATTGGCCAGATAAGTCAGTGTGAAATTGCGAAAGAGCTCTGTGCACTTTGAGGCTGCACTTGTCTTTCCCACCTACAAGCCATGGGGGGGAACAGTACAATATTCGTCCACCACTCCAATTATATAAGCATTATAAAGGTTTAAACGCACCCGCGTGCTGACACCTCGAATCTGGAGCATGTGGGATGAGATGGAAAACCTAAAAAGGTTCTGCGCGTGATCTTTCTCTCTCACACACCCACACAACCCCACACACAGCCCTATGAAAAGTCTGATGCATGAACTTCTAAACCTTAAGCATGTGTGTGATGAAATGGAGAACAGTGAGGCAGTGCCCTCCTCACAGCACGGGAACGGTCCCACATCGTATCAAATCATCAGGATCATGGCTTCCGGATATTCCAAAATTTGTCTAGCCACTGAAACATGATTGTATAAACTGTGGCCGATTCTTTGATTGGGGGTCCCAAGAATATGACTTGTATAGCATATCATTGTAGAAAACTAGAGTCCAAAAAGTAGCTGGTGAGGGACAAACTTTGTTGCTACCAAGGAAGAATACAAGACGTGTATGTAATCATTGTAATATTGACATTAGGGTCCAGTGAAAAACTAAAATAGAACGACAAAAATAAAAAGCAGGAACCTCCTGGATGAAGCCTGGAACAGATGATCGTTTCCCTGTGAGGAAAGCCTTATTGAAATTTCTAACACACCTTACAACTTCTCCTACAGTAGCCAGGAAGCTCTGGAGACCCAACCATATACTCCGGGTTATTGGTGCATTCTCCAAGAGCAGCCCACCTGTCGCAACTATCATTCAGATCCATGCACTTTCCATCTGCTGCCAAGTTCTTGTCGAACGAGTCTACATGAATCCATTTCGTTGCTGACCATTTCTCACCTTCAATGACGGGGCAACCTGCGTGGAGACTGTCGGTGTCTGGATTGGCATTTGGGTGGAGACTGAAAAAGAGAAGGGCATCCCCTCTTCGTGGTTTCACTAAGATATTGCCAACGTGGCGAAGGTGGACAACAGAAACTACATTAATTTACTGAAAAGACAGCAATATCAAAAGAATGCACTAAGTAATGATAACTTCTCTTGTGACTCACCTGCAATTCCTTTCCTTGCACACTCAGAGAGATCATTGTTTATTTCAGAAGCTTTGCGACGTGGAGATTCAGGCTGGCAGAGAGGTTAAGATAAGTTTAAATAATCAAAATCAGATAGAGAAATACAATCAGGTTGGCAACAGTACACATGTTCAACAAAAGAAGAAAATCTTCAAGCATTTGATTTACACCCTTGAAACTATTCTCCAACCACATAAAACAGGGGAGAAGTGCGTCAGGAAAAGGGTAGAAAAAATCTTCCAACATGTTCCATACCAGCAAACGGTCTATCTCACAACATAAACGGTCTATCCCACAAACATGTTGTGGGATAGAACAGGGAGCCTTGCTTCATCCCACAAACATGTAGCGCCTACTCATACTTCGCTCCCCTAACATGTACTCTGATATTGATTAACCAAAAATTGGGGTGGATTTGCTTTATAAAAAGAAAAAATTAATAAACTTCTATGAAATGGTTTCGTAAGGTTTTAGAGTAAAAATGAGAGGTGCTTTCTTGAGAAGTCTTGCCAAGCATCTCAAAGAAAGTTCGCCTAAAGTTCTGACCAAGACAAGTTCTAGTGAAGATGAATAAAGTGTATACTAAAACTGACCTCCACGGCAGGGAACACTGTTTCTCCACCTTGGGCCACATCGGAAAGATACATAAGTACTGTCGCAATTCGGTGTCCACCCCGCGCTATATTAACCTTGTCCGCAAAGTAATCATAATGTGGATCATATTTCTGCCCATGCTCATATCTTAATACTTGTATGTCTTCTCCATTTTCTGAAAATCAAAAAATACAAATCATAAAGCCACTCCGCTCCTTTCTAGGTCGTGCTTGCTAATCAACATATTCAAAAAGAGGTCCACTATGCTATACATGAACGATCTTTTTTATTTCATGGTAAAACTTGGTCGTTATTTATAGTTGTTGCATTAACCGGATGGAATTAGGGTTGTAGTGCTGGTCCAATACCAAAGAAGAAGAATTGGGTAGTAGGCTTTCACTGTTTCACATAATAAAACATTGACATCAATAAAAATCTTGCCGACTTTACTCTGAAACCTAGATCAGACCATAAATTATATCACTTCTATTTGATCAAGTGATAATTTGATAAGTCGACAAATGTAATACTAGGACTATAACCCACTGGACTAAGAAAAGAACATAGTAGGTACAGCATGACTGTAACTGGGATATCAAAAAGAATGCCAACTGTGATTTGCCAATATCAAGACTGAGAGGAGGCACAAATCTTCTTTTAGCAAACAGATCGCACTTGATCAAATCACTGTTAACCCTGAATTCTAAAATGGCAGTGTGCTACCACAATGGAAAGCATATGCATTTGACACTTTAGTTAGATATGGCTATGATGCAGGACAGATCACTCAGATATCGTACCTGATACAAGAATTGAACTTAGCTCCTTAAATTTTGTACCAGTGCTTTAGAGGCATTTGAAATGAGAAGTATATGAAAAGGTTCTACTGGTTAAATTTAATGGTTTCAGGTGTGTTTTAATGCATGCAGTCTCACTTAAGATTTCTGAGGCAATCACAACTAGCCACCCTTAATAGCATTTACAAGATGATCTAGAATTCCCCTGCTTGATCCTTGAGAAAATTAGAAGGTTCTTTATGGCCTGCAGCACTCTGTTTTTCCTAATAAGCATGGGATTCCTAATTAAATGGAAATTTAAAAAGTTGACCAGTGAACTAAGCTTATGCTAGTGACCCCATACTTGAAATGCCAAAACTAATTCCTACCGAGAATCAAACTCATAAGCCAAAATTATATCCCATTCCACATAATACAGAAATCAACTGATGACACTTGACTCAACAAAACACAAGCAAACATAAAAAGTGATTTCTTTGGTCTTTAAAGTTGCTTCCTCTTCAGCTTCTTGTGATCTGCATCTTGTGCCCATCAATACCTCATCATGCTAAGAATTTTGGACCTAAATTCTCAGATTTATTTGTTGATCCTCTCCCATTGAAACATTTTTTTCCAGTGGTGTGAACAACAGCATATATGCTATCAGTATATTAATTATCTCTTTTCATCATAGAATCACAACTACCTTTCTTTCACCCCGCTTACAAGTATGGAATGACCATGCAGACATACCTACTGACAGCAACACATCAAGATACGATCCTCAGTGGCAAGTAGCAGGTCAATTGTGTGAATCCAACTTTTAATTTCAGCGATAGACTGACGAACAACCCCCATGCAAAGAAGAAGAAGAAGAAAGAGAAACAAGAGTGCTCTACAAGAAATGGTATACCTTTTGGAAGAAATGTCCATGAAGATATCTTGTCCTCTATACCAGCAATTATAGGGTCCTACAAAAGAACTAGCAAAGTGAGAAAGTACCACGTATTGCGTACAGCAGAAATATCAGTCGATTGAAACAGAAACGTAAGCATCTAAGCATAAGTCTTAAATCACAAAAGAGAAGAACTGCCAAAATCATAATTCTATAGCTTCACAACCAAAAGCTCAAAACCCTTGCAACGTCTATGCATAATCCTATAGAATCAGAACAAAAATCAAAATCAATAGCAACATCTGGGCAGCATTTTGCACCAAATTGAGTCCGTTGAGATCTAGGGTGCAAGAAAGAGTCTCACAATACTTCATACACTAGGAAAATGCTGCTTATAGAACTAAGCATTGACAATTCCACAGGCAACCAAATTCCAGCCATTGTTTACTATAATAAGCGGAAACGCCAAAAAGGATAAAGACCACCATCGAGTTGAGCAAAGTTATCAATTTTTCCTCATAATTATATTTTCAATGTCACAAAAAGTTTTTAAGTGGAGGCTTGAAATGCCAACTAGGGTAATCCAACAACTCCTTTTTACAATAATAAAATCAACGAAGGAAAAAGAGAACCTTTACTATTTCGGAAACCAGCCCTGCCTAAACATGCTAAACAAGGAAAATAGCATACACATATATATTAGCTACTAAAGGGACCAAGAATCACGAAAAAAGAAACCTTGCCCTTGGGAATAAACATCCCCGAACTCGTGCGAACTTCGCTAAGCTTGCTTTGACCGGACTCGTTATCTGCAACTGCAGATCTCTTCAGCTCCGATTTCGCCTAATTAAACGAAACCAATAAATCCAAAGGACAAAATCAATCCAATTCGGATTAAAACCTTCTCTCAACCCTACTATTATTTCAAATTAAATTGTATAGATAGACTCAATGCCACTCACAAGAGAGATCAAGTGGTCGCATTCTAGGTCCGTAAGGAAACCTTCGTAGACGAATGCTCTGCCAAATCATCGAATCCATTTTGCAGTAAAAGTCAGAATATGAAAAGCTCCAACTGTTAGGCTAGATTACCAAGAAAAAGATAAGAGAAAACAAAGGAAAAGAGATAAACCACAAATTGAATCTTAGCAAATTCATCCATTTGCCTAAGTTGAGGCAAGCTTATCAGTTTTCTCGGAAAACTTAAAATTCAAGAACACGTTTTCTCGGAAACCAAACCAAGCGACTAGATAGATCGAGAAACGGATAGAGAGAAGGGGGGAGAGAGAGAGACCTTGGCTTCCATGAAACCTGTTTGACTTTAGCGGGATTGATGATGGAGCTAGCTGAACCAGCATAGGAGCTCGAAGATTCACGGAAGAACAGCACGATCAGAAGCAATGAGGAGAACCAAAGAGGCCGAAAAGCCAGCATGAGTGTCGTTCGGATTCAGATCACGAGAGGGGTGAGAGGTTCTCCGAGAAAAGGTCAAGTTTTCGGGAGACAACTCTTGAGAATACGCTGGCTCTCTGACTGGTGTGCCGGTGGGACGATGATGTGTCCTCTGTAGACGCTGTTGTCCACGTCGTTGATTGGCTAATGACGCGAGGAATCGTCGACCTCTTAGGTTGTTAATTCGGACATTGTTTTATTTTGTAAACTCTCTGGGTGATTCCACCGACGACGGGACAAAGGACAGGTGTAGCGGTAATAACTACCTTGTCATAAATAGATCTCAGTAACTATAATTAAAATCCCTGGTAGTTTGATGATTGTTTATTAATTAAAATCGTAAGAGTCTCCAATAATTATAACAAAATTCGAGAGAAAAATTACAACAACCACAAAACAAAAATTATAATAATAAAAGTAATTGAATACAAAATTGATGTGATCATGGAAAAAGGAGAGATCATCCACTTTGCTAGATATTGGTTTACAGAAACAAAATCTGAAACCCCAATTTAAGGACCATGGAGGATTAAGTTCCCTGCAACTCTCTTAGATATATCCTCTGAGCTCACAAAATTATTTAAACGTCATTATAGATGCTCAAAACGGTATCCATTTGTAGATCAAGATCATTGAAATTCTTTGTTAAGTTATACTCTCCTGCATCAAACAGCTCCTCAGAGTAAGTCCTTTGAAGTTTGGACGGTTGGCTTTGTTTTATGAGCTCTAAGGTGTGGTCATCACCTTTTAGAATCTTTACAACCTGCACCACGTAGTTCAAATCAGTCAATATACTTGGAGTTTGCGAACAAATTGGTTGTCAAATTCACCGTTGTTTAATTGTGATGCATTGGATTATTCAGATTGCTTGTAAGGTCAAGAGCTTTGTCAAGCTCTTTACAGCTAGCAATGAATACTATGAATTAACTTTCGTTATTCTGTAAAAAAGGACCAATATTTTGTGGATCAACCCACATGCTATGCTTGGAAAGACTGACAAGATGTGTTAAGAATAGTCATTACCCTTGAAAGCTGGCTTATAAGGAAGAAGCATATGTTTCATTCTAAAGATTATTTTTTATCAGGATTAGTTAACGTGTGGTACTCTTCACACGGCACCTAACAAGATGATCCAGCTTAGCATCTAGAAAACTTAATCAACTTTGAATAAAGACATGCCTGGCTCATTTTAGGACGATGTACTGGAGATGGATGTATGCACAAAGAAGCTGTCATGGCTAGACGATTCAACTGTTCTTGGTCATAGGCATCACCAAGACAGGGATCAATAAGCTCCTTGATTTTATTCTTAGAGAGCAAGGGATTAGCCTGCAACAAATCGTTCAAGACAAATTCGAATTTTGAACAGTATTCCAGTGCATACACTAGTATAATACAAGGAATTGGTACAAGAAGTACACATACCCACATCACCAGGCTTTGCTGTGAGCTATCCAGAGCCTTCCTTCCGCTGATTAGCTCTAAGAATAGCACCCCAAGAGCGTAGACATCAGTTTTCTCATCTACGATACCATGCATGAAGAACTCGGGAGGAAGGTACCTGTCACGGTTGGGGTGGGAAGATGATGTCAAATGTTAGGAAGGAAGCCCTCAAACAATAAGAAACTATGTCGAGTTTTAGGTATACCAACCCAAATGTGCCTTCAACATTTGATACAATATGGTGAGTCCACTGATCAGGAAGCCACTTTGCAAGCCCAAAATCAGAAATCTGATTGAAGTTTTAAGTCACGCATCTATCTATGAAGTCTAACACAAGCATTTCATAAATCTTAACACATAGGGAGCACAGGATCACTCTAGTTCTTACATATAACTAAGAATCGAACCGGTTTTCATTAAACGCAGTATGCAAGAACCACCAGTGCTTTATTCTTGTTCACCAAAGCCGAAGTATTCGTTCAAAAGGTGCACGTCATTATGTGAGCGCAATAATGTAAGTTCTCGCTAGTACATGGTCAATGAAGATCATGATAGAATTCAACATTTAGATGTAAAGATGGGGTGTTATCATTCAATCTTATTCAGTTTATAATGTTACCTGAGGTTCAAAATCCTCTGCAAGCAAGATGTTAGAAGCCTTGATGTCTTTGTGGATAATTCTCCTCTGACATCCCTCATGAAGATACCAAAGGCCCTCAGCAGTCCCCAAGGCAACTTTATATCTGACACCCCAGTCCAATGTATCCCCCGGGCCTGATAACATATGAACAAGTAGATGAACTCAGACGTTGTTCCGCAGGAAGCTAAGAGGACTGAAATTCAGAGCTTCAGTGATAGACAAACCGTAAAGTATAGACGCTAGGCTCCCATGAGGAGACAACTCAAGAACAAGGTGCATCCCACCTTCAACCCCATACCCAATCAATTTGGCGATATTGGGATGGTCAACATGGGCCATGATCCCAAGCTCGGACAAGAAATCAGCAGTCATTTCTTCTTGGGTTCCTGTTGTCAACCGTTTAATTGCAACAAGCTGCCCATCTTCTAATTCTCCCTTGTAAACTTTAGCGTAGCCTCCCTCCCCAATCAAATTATCTTCATATAAGACAGCAACAGGAATTTTCGTCAGCCTAGTAGTATAGTGGGAAATACACATTCAAAAACAATTAAACGATATCTTGACATACAAAGTGTATGTTAAATTTTGAACGAAGGACAACTGACCATGGCTAAAGTTATTGGATGCTTCTTGGAGCTCCGAGAGGGTGAAGTTCTTCCAGGAAGACTTGAAGCGGCAGAATTCCCCCTCTATGGAAGAACTTAGGACTTCAGAGCTTAGTGGTGGAACCATATCCTTTCTACTTCTTCTGCATTTCCTCCCGGTGAGTTTTGGGACACGTTTCCGTAAAGACGCGGGAGGTCCTTTCTTTAAAATACGAAAAAAGCCATGCCAATGTGTAGTTGCTCTTGATTGAACTTCCGAGTCTGAAGAACTGGTCTTGGAAGAAGATGTTCCTGATCCTGTGCTTCCTGAGCAGTCCTCATGGGCCCTTCTTGTAGAGCACTCGTAGGGGCTCTCCTCAGCGTCCACTGAACTCAAGTCTGTATTATATGGTACTAGCATTACTTCATTATCTTCAGATTAAATAGGTTCTTACGGTATCTCGACGATAAGGTGGATAAATTACCGTTACTTGAAGAAGAATCAGAGAGCCTTGCTCGCCACTGTCTGCCTCCCAATGGAGTGGCATCCTCTTCTTGATTTTCTCTGGCAATGTCGGGGGAGCCATTGCTGCACACGTAGTCCTCAAGTGTCAAAGGAAAAAAATAGAGAAAGACATCTTCTATAAGAGCCAAACAACGTACAATAGTAGGTGACCTAGTGGAAGGGATTAAACATTCTTTTCTGTGTCCGATACAAATCCACGACAAAGAAAAAAGAGGTAAAATATCTGAATATCAAATAGGAATACTGTTTACATCGTAGAGATCACGAGTGTGCCTAGATCACATGTTAAGCTTCGACAACATCTATGGACAACGCCAAGGGACACCTAGAAACAGAGTGAAAGGAACGCGGCCAGGAGTAGACAATTTGGGAGGACCACCGTAACTATAGCTATGGTATGGTTGGGGATTCGTGGATTGAAAGAGGGGTTGCTTGTGCCCAATTAGGTTGGTTCGTCGGACGAGGTAGTCCAAAAATTAGATGTGTCTAACATACACTTAACTCAATTGAGAGTAAGTATTATTTAAGATCTCTTGATCTCAAATTTGATTAACTCAATTGAGAATAAGTACTATTTAAGATCTTTGGGTCTTAAGTTTGATATGATGGAATGCGTGGGTGCCTTACTTTTATATATATATATATATATATATAAAAAAAAAAGGGTGGTGATGCATATAACATGGAAAACTAAACCTTGAAACAGTACGCGAGAGCATGTGCATAAGTGTTTAGAGGAGAACTTTCCTTGTTATTACACAAAATATATCAAAATACAAAGGAATGCAAATATATATATGTATAGGAAAGCAATCGTAAGAGAGAAAAGGAAATAAAAATTCTAAACGGTTAGAACTGAGATGTCTATATTCACTCAATCTTATTGTGAGATCCCTTCACCAGCAGAGATGATGCATTATACAGACCTTATGCAAGAAAATGACTTTGCCATTGATGCCTTGTCAAGAATTTGTGGTATCATTTTTGTCTTACTTTTTGCTTATAACATAATAAGCAGGCTAACCTTACACAATTTTATAGGAAGAGAAACTCAAGCAGCGACAAAAGAAGGGATTAGATACAAAGAGGCACCAACCTGTACCATTAACGCAAACCAAAAGGAAAAACAGAACACATCCCAGAAAGAAAAAGCTAAATAGGAGGCTTAGAAGATACCATGAAGAAGGTGAAGGTTCTCCCACATTGTCCATGAGTTTCTCAGAGGTTGCCCACACCAGAGAGAGGCGTCAGAAGCGGAAAGAAATGAGAGAGACAAAGAGTACAAAAAAAAGAAAGAGAGAGAGAGAAGCGAGAGGAAAGTAGCGGTTGGCATGAACTGAAGTTCGTGAGCCTTACTCAGAACCTATATTATTTCTTCTCACCCAATATTCGTGCCGGAAAATCGGCTTTCTTGGACATTGCTCCTTCCTCATCCAATCTCCCTTTCGTTTCTTTTCAACGATTGCAAGGAAGAAAAATCAAATGGAGACTTATGGAGAGGACAAACGAACCGTATTTGGGAGATACTCTTTGAAGGGTTGGGAACCAAGGCAGTCAGCATGCACGTAGGAATACGCCCTACCCGGGAATCATCACCCAGCAACGTTGCCTCCCACTCCACTTTTGGCCCTTTTGACGCGTGGACTCTCTCTCTCTCGATCTCTCTCTCTCTCTCTCTCGAGAGAGAGAGAGAGAGAGAGAGGGACAGCGTCGAAGGTGACTTGAAAGGATAAGAATCGAACTTGAGTGCTAAATTCAAAATCGCTTGGGTAGATCATGTTCTCGACATGAATTAAATCCTAATATATCATGTTGTATGATCCTGTAAAATAAATTCATCAACCTAGTGTGAACAAATGAATATGTCAAAAGAACAAGCTGTATATGTCTTGTGGCCTTCTTCACCACGTTGGACAAATGAATCTCAAGTTTATATAAATGTATGTAGTCGGACTCCACGACGACCGGTTAGAATCTGACTTGATTTTCTTAACACCTGTTAGACGTGCTTTTCAATTCTAAATCGTCTCTTTCTTCTTCTTCTTTTTTTTTTTGCTGGTTTGATAGGTTAAGTCGTTTCCTGTTTCGCTGAGCTGGAACCTGTAGACATACACACATCCATTACGGAGAAAGAAGTGCACTGCCGAAAGACCTTTCCTTGAAGACGTCAAAAAGCCTTCCTTGAAGAGCAGGTTTCTGTATTATTAAGTTGCGAGACCCGGGATTCAATTCTGTTTCGGGCCAAGGTTTACGAAAGTTGGAAGTCTGATGCAATCGTAGAACTGTTGACTTCCCCATCAATTCATCCATGGAAGGAGATTCTTAGGTTGACACGATCCTGTTTTGGACCGTAACACGAGGTTCACAAGTCTCGAGAAAAACAAAGGCAAAAACGGGGTACTTTTACATGACAAGGTCACCGAATGACAATTACCTTCTCTTGCTGTGGAACTTACTGGTGGCTCATCGTATGAGTACAAATAAATAGGCTTATATTATTTTTTATTATGACAAGTCAATGTAATTATGTTACTTTGTATAATTGTACACATATTTTATATATATATATATATATATATATATATATATATATATTTTTTTCTTATTACATATATGGTATTAACTAATATAAATGTTTGTTCATTTATAAATTTTAATGAATGAAACTATTTGTATTGACATTTTATTGATTAATTAAATCTCCTTTCTGATTCTTTGTTTATATACATTAAATCTTATTGCATGAAAATATTTGAAGACAATAATGTAATTACTATTTGTTGCATTTTCCCATGTCACCCACAATACCACTTCCTATAAAACATTGAGCACACTCATTTACTAAAAATACACAACTTACACACATAGAATAATTGCTACTGTTCATTCAAGTAAAAAAAGTTCTTTTATGCGGTCTTTTTCATCTGATTTTTATAATAATTCTAAAGTTATCTTATTAAGTCAATATTAAGAGATAATAAAGTAAAAGATTTAGTTATTTTTTCATATCAAATATAGAGAAATAAGGTATTTTTTTTGACATATTTTGCATTTTTCATAAAAACTTATTTTTCTCTTCACCATCAATGCTTAGATTTTATAAAAGAGCATCATTTGAGGCCACATTTTCTAACACGTAGTGGAACTGAACACTGAGATCACCCACTGTTGCGCTACCAGCCGCGCGTACGGAAAACTTTAAAGGTTGGAGGATTTATCCAGAACCTAAGATATGCAGGCGTATCCTTCTTGGAACAGCTCTCATAAAGGACTAGGTCCGGATTAGATCTTATAGAAGTCACACGAGCTGTCAAAATTGATACGCAAAACACGTTGCTGAGATCCTGTCTCGCCACGACAACTTCAGTTATTATGCCCGTAACTTTTAAAGTTAGTAATTTGTTTGCTTTAGTATCTAATACTTACGTTTTCATTATATGTCTTTTATGTATATCATTAATTAATTCAAGAAAGTCCATTAACTCTTAAATTAATATTTAAATTATACATTTGAACTTCTTAAAATAATATTAATGTTCTAGTTTGAATCCACTCTTTCATATCCATAAAAATCTAATGTCAGCTCAACATGCAAAAATGTGTAGACAACAAAAGTCTTAAATTAAAATGTAATTCCTTATAATAAAGTTTAAATGAAAGAAAAATATTAATCTTAACTTAAATTGAACTTTAGGCCTTTTAACATAAATCACTGTCTTTCATCAATAACCCATAAATTTGCAACATAATACCAGATTGAAAAGGAGTTCAAAGAATAGTTTCATTTCAGTGCTGAATTTAAGTTAATATACAGAGGAAATGGCCAACGAACTCTATAGTAATAATCATCAACTCGTACAAACTGTAATTACAGTGCAGCGCTATATAATTTCAGTGGACATTGCGAGCGATCAATCCCTCAAAAACAGTATAAAGGTCCTTGTTCTCTGGACCAAAAATCTCTTCAGCCTTCTGCAAAGTCTCCTGAAAGACTCCAGATGCACAAATGAGCATCCATAACTGAAGCATTAACAACAAGAAGATGGAGAGAGAGACATTACATACCTCTTTTGTCTGCTTGTGGGCATTCAATTCCTTAACATTTGCTAGGAAGGCACTGAACTGCTCATAAGACAAACGGCTCCTGGGGAGGAGGAGAAGGCATCAGTTGAGCAGCTGCTTCATCTTAGAAGCCAAAGGAACGTAACAAAATTTTAAATTTGAATCCAGGCGTATCGGAATAGGTTGGTGTTAAAGACATTCTCTTTCTTTTTCTAAACCTAGTCATTTCAAAATGAGAAA
This sequence comes from Casuarina equisetifolia, assembly GCA_028551475.1. Taxonomy (NCBI): domain Eukaryota; kingdom Viridiplantae; phylum Streptophyta; class Magnoliopsida; order Fagales; family Casuarinaceae; genus Casuarina; species Casuarina equisetifolia. The sequence goes on from CM052362.1 coordinate 17,897,650, forward strand.
ATCAATAACTTGAATTAAGATGGGGAAAACAATGCAAGATAGGCAATGTGGTGGCAATGGTTTTCTCAGGGCTTCTCATGCCACATTTAATCGACTAGAAGTTCACAACGCGATGTATAACTCGGCCACAATACCATATATACAGATATTTTTTTCAAAAAAAAGCTTTGGTTAACAGCAGGGCTTAAGAGTTGAGTCCACGTCAGGATTTTACTTGAGTTGCTAGCTCTTTCACACGTTGAATTTCAGTTAAAAAAGGGAAGCACTATGGATCCAGTCTGGACGTGTACTAATTATGTCTGTCTATTGATTTAGTCATAATTAACTTGTGAGATCAATGGTCCATAAATAATTATTTTTGCCATTCCGAACCTCAAAGGTCAATGCTAAATATAGTTAATACCTGACTTGGCGGAAGAATTCTTTCCCATCAACCCGTGTTCGTCCTGAAATAGATGAAAACAATGTCTAGTGAGATACGTTTTTACAACCCATAAATAATCAGTTTCCACAAACTCTCCACTTGTGAAGGTGGCAGAACCAACCACTATGTGATCCTGCATCAGCGCTTGATACCGAACCGTGATGGCTAGAGTACATTGAAGACCTATCATCAAACATGCCCCTCGATGTTGCAAATGAAAGTGAATGACGTCTAGGGGACACAGGTTTAGATGTTGCTGGCGACGCTGATGCAGATAGGCTTGGAGGGGAACCGGGAGGAGTAAAACGAGGTGTGCTAGTTTGGGATGCTAACAGAAGGCCATGTGATACGCGGGGTCTTGAGCCTGCAGGGATAAGCAGAAAGCAGAATTAAGGCTAGAACTAACATGCTCAGTTGCAGGTTTCAAGTTCATTAGCAGTACGATATATGGCGAGCATATACATTATGTGCGTTAACCATTCAAGACACTGATTCCAACCTGCTAGGCGAATAACTCCAATATCAATATGTATTCTCACATTATAACATGCACATACCATCCGCCTCACGATCTTCTGTGAATGAATTTCCTACTTCAGACGCCTGGCTCTGGACTGAAGAGTATCTAGAAGGGGGAAACGTGGCATCATTTTCTGAGATAGAATGGAAACCTCTTTCAGATTAATGGTTGTATTGGTAAGATAAGTATACAAAAATTCGCATAAAATGCTTCACATTACAATGTTCAACAGGTCATTGCAAAATATTAGGATGAAAGTATTTGGTGTTAGTTTCATTACAACAGCATCTTCAACCAGCTGAAAATGCAGTATATCTTTGGGCACATTTAGATGTTAAAAAGAAAAACTCAACAAGTAATTCCAATTTCCTTCAAACAATGGTATGAGAAAGGAATTCAAGAAACAAAGGGCTGTGGACAACCAAAGACATTCAATTTACTTTTTCCTTCAGATGAGTGGCAATAATATGCACAGCTAGCCCTTCCTTCGACTCCAAAATCCCCTCCCCTCAAAAGTTGATCAGACCTTACTATTTGGTCATACGAGCCCACGAGTGAGCTTATCAATTCCATTCCAAACCTTAAAAGATTTCTCCACATGAAATTAGATCAAATACCCATTTGTGAGCAAATACATTTGCTGGACACTTGCGAATCATATGCAAAACAATAACATAGAACACACCTACTATGACACAATCGACACGAAGAAAGAAAAAGTAGTATACACAACCTCCGGAATGTGATATGGCGGGTAAACTTGATTGGCTTTGTATCTTGGCAACAAGGTCCGGAGCTCCTGCCTGTGGCAAAATCAAACTCCGTTACAACATAATCTGGTGTTAAAACAATCACCAATTTTTTTGCCTGCAACTTTTATTTTCATGAAATTGCCGCATTAATCTATACCATTACTCTTTCAAACACTTGGGAAATGCTGAGAGAAGGATACTTACAGAATTTTCATCATCCTCTTGAAGTGATTGCATGAGCGTCTTCCTGAACACTTCCAACTGCATGCATCCGAAACATTAGGAGCCCACAAAGCACCTCCAACTATAATAAACTATTCTAAAGTCATTCAATGGTATAAGCCGGGAGACCAAAGCGCTCTAAACACCTCGCCACGCACTGTATACCCCATGGGCATATATTCACAAGTCCACATGTACATATGTACAGGGAGATAGGAGAAGAGAGAGAGAGACAGACGGATAAAAGTTTGTTAATCTCCTCAATTACTAGTGAAAAGGACACACATTTCTTTCCTGATTATTAATTTCATTCCTCATGATTCGAATCGACGTTTCAATTTCGTCTGCTAACAGCAAAAAGACGGCTAAAGCTTTACTCAGGAATAAAATGTCAGATTGTTGCACATAAGACCATATCAAGCTGCCTTGTTTATTTCACCAAATTTTCCACTCAAATAATCATAACTGAAAATTAATCGACGATTCACGACACCCAGTCACTAAAAATGTATGAATATTCGACTTGCACGTCACACTACATGATAAAAAGAAAACCAACAATTCACAAAATGCAGCCATTAATGCAAAGCATGAACTACCTTGGAGACATCTCGGTTCAGCTTCTTCACAGTGTTCGACAGCGAAGCGTTCTCGCTTACCAAGTTCTCCTACACCGAATAAAAATAAACTTTAAGAACTTAAACAATAAAAAACAAATTACAAAAATCGGGTCGGGTCGGACCAGACCTTTTCCTGTTCAGCGCGAACTAGTTGATCGGCGGATTCGGCGAGAGCGGCATCGAGGGACTCGACCTGCGCCTGAAGCTCGGCGATGAGGCGGTCCTTCTCGGCGAGCTGAGTGCGGAGGTCGGACGACTCCGACTCGAGGGACGAGACGCGTGTCGAGAGCGCAATGGAAGTGATTTTGCGGGCCACATCGAGCTGCTCAAAAGGATCGGAGGGCAGGACTTCCAAGAAGTCCTCGGGAAGGCCGAAGTTGGAGCCGCCCGTCTCCTTCGCCAGCATCTCTCTCTCTCTCTCTCTCTCTCTCCCTCGGTTTTGTTTTTAGTTTTTGGTTTTTCTATTTTCTTATTCTGCTTTTTGGTTCTTTTGAGGTCTCCGATATGGGACACAACAAGATGGCGAATCACGAGGAACGTCTCTTTTTATCTCTTCCTAGTTAAAAAAAGCGGAAGAAGACAAACGGGTAAGATGGATTGGATAGACAGGGATCGGGCATGAGGTAGCGTATGAGTTTTCTATTTAATATAATGCTAAAAATATGTGGTTTCTAGGAGGCTTTTCTGGATGGATAGAACAACGAGAAGAGACAAACAACACGAGTGGCCATGTGTGAAGGTTCCCACTTTTATTATCTCTTGCGGGATGTTGGGCAAGGACAAGCCTGTTCGAGTTTGGGCCGCAAGTTACAATGTCCACCTAGAGCATGAGTACATTGGAACAAGTCCGAAAACACAAGAGGAAGTTGCAACCAGGAAAAAGTGTTATGAGGCTCAGTCCACAACAGTCCAACAGACTTTCGTGTTAGTCACCCAACTGCCCATTTTACCTCAAATCTCTGTTTTGGGTTGGTTGGGTCGGATTGGGTTTTGTGAAGGCGATGATTTTCACTAAATGAAAGGTACAAAGGCAAGTAATTGAGCGTAGCTCCTCTTAGGTGATGAATTAGGCTAGCATAAGAAAAGGACGCCACCTATTGGGAATTACGTAGTCTCACACCAAAAATTGATGGCTTGTTTTGTGACCTTATTAATGACTAAGAGTATACCACCTCTAAACACATGTTTTTTTAGAGTGAGTTCTTATTTTAACATAGTATCAAAGACAAGTTATATCCGAATTATGTTATTAAGTTATATGAGTTTTCTCCGATATAGTTCTAGATATTATCTTGTTGGGTTAGATTTTATCCCACTTAAACTATGGCCTTCCAAAAGAGATATGTTGAAAACCATGTAGTCCGAATGACCTTATTAATGGTAAGGGGTATATCACTAAACAGTGTTTTGAGGGTGGATTTGCACTTGAATTAATTAATTCAGATGAATTTATTCTTGCCAAACCAGGATTGTTAGCGAGGAGGCTGAAGAAACCCAGCTCAGTCACCATACAGCCAAAGCCCAAAAAGACGATAGAAGTAGCATCATCGGAACAGGGGGTCAAGCCTTGGTGGGTGAGTCTAGAGCAGAAGCTGACAGAAGGCGGCTACAAACACCGAGGGGGGCGGAAGCCTCTAAAGGCATAAAAGCACTCACAGGTTCCGTGATTCTTCTCACAAACTTTATCTTTAGTCACGATTTCCATTTTTATTTTCATGTAGGAGGATGTTTCCACTTCCCCTTCCCAATTTACTATTCCATAAAGTTTGATAGGAGACAGGAGAGCATTATTGCTTCCTTCAAATTCACTTCTTATAAAAAGGTTCATTTGACCCCACATTTTTTAAAAGTTTCCAGGATTTGTTCCCTCTTTTCCTTTATTTCCCCCCTTTTTCAAGTGCAATATAATTGGGGAATCATGTGGGGACAGAAAAACGAGGTCCACTCATTATTTAGGCAAAAAATAATTCCTATTAATTATGATTATAGCTTTGTTGAAGGGGGCAGGCGACTGAATTGACCACTCCAATGGTGAATAGCTGGAATCCTCTCACTCAGGAATAATAAAATGCCAGTGTTGCCCATCTCCTTGAAAAGGAAGTTACGAAGATGCATACACCAAGACCTTACTGTACAAGCAACGCAAACCAAACTTTGAGGAAGCATACAACGTGTGAAATCTTCTTTGGAGTCTCCCACATGGAACTTCCAACTCCACCTTAAAAGGTGCCTCGGCTATAGGACAGACTGGTTAAAAGAATGAAGCAAAGAAACATGATTATTTGTAAGTACTCCAATGCATTTTCACTATTCATTTTTTAGTGTAGGATTCTAGACGCTATTAATTTATCATTAAGCTAATAAGTGATTGTCAATTTATAAAGCATTGAATTAGTCTTTTCATTTTCTTTATTCTTCAACACGACCATCATATAAGATGCAAACCATCAAAGATATTTGATTAAAATTTAATGATTCATGTATAAGTAGTCAAATCATCTTAAACTATCTTATATTAGTTGAACCGTTCAATTATATTATTTATGTTAATAATCCTTTTGTGGGTATCAATCACTTTCAAAATATCTTCAAAGGCAATCACAAATCTCCAAAACCAAAATGAGGTGATGTGGTTATATTCAAAAGTTGTTATTAGTGATAATTAACTATTTAAAAAAGGTTCTAGTGATTAATTGATCATCCGCATATGTTAATTCGTGATGATTGGTTGATACTAGAGATAACTTAACAACAATAAATTTATCATCCCTAGTTGTCTTCCACCTATTAAAAAGAGAATTCTAGATTAAAGAGGGCTTTACCATGTTGATGACCTTCAACTTCTGACTTGTTTTTTTTCCCCTTCTACTACTTCTTTTCTTCCGCGTATATTATCTTCACTCATAAATGTTTGGAGACAGCTGAGGACCAAATTAGATAATTCCTTGTTGCACAAGGACGGAAGCTTGAACTGGAAAGATAATTAGATTCTTTCCTCGCTTTGTCCTTTTATTCCTCTCAGTGCTTATGGCATTACCAATACCTTTGATAGCTTTCTTTTCTAAGTACCAGACTTTTTCTGTGTAGACAAGAATTCTCCAAAAGCCGGCTCTTGATCTACTGGACCTCGTCACTAAAAGGAGAACGGCATCTGAATTCAATATATATCTACCCGATTTTGAACCATCTTTTAGTCAGGCTTAACATTATTTTAAGAACATTAACTTTGGCATGTCTTAAGTAAAGCAGCACGATTATTGGTAGAATCCTTTACTAAAGAAAGCCCAATATCAACGAGCCATGTATCCAAGGCTTGGGGATCTCTTTTCTTTGCCTTTTTTTGTTCTTCTCCTTTTTAATTAACTTTTCAATGTCATTGTACATGCCATTTCAAATGGTTTATTGCTTTAAAAAAAAGAGGAATCACCTTTGCTTTAGTCATTGGAATAATAGGAAATAGGCAAGTGGAAAGCAAGTGGCCGGTTCTCATTGTCATCTTGAATGAACAGTGACATGCGTGCCACAGAATTAATTACTCTGTTCCTAATCTTTTTACCAAATCCGTAATCTTAGAAGATCTGGCCATGAGTTTCAATTATAACCTAATGGGATTTTTAATCATGAAATTGCGCTGTCATTAATGGTAGAATGATCCCAAAAATTCCTCCCCTGATCCTGTCTGGTAGAATTACGGATTCTGTATTAGTTTTCCCAAGGCTCCAAATCATATTGCAATTTGCAATACCCCGATGGGCCTTGCTGCCTGCGTTATATGAAACATTCATAGCTGTTATCCGACCGACCAAAACCTGCAAATTGCATAGAAAAAATGGGTCCTGCCCCCATATTCCCTGTTGGTCATCCTTTATTAAACTTATTCTTAATCAAGTGGGTCGAACAAGATTGATGAAGTCTTAATCAAAGAATATAATTGCTAAAATTTATACTTGAGATGACACCTCATTCAAGAGGATTTTTCAGTTTTGAATGACTCATAATTGAAAAAATAAAGTAAAATTCATAGACATTGACGTCAACGTTGTATTTGAAACTCCGATTGATGATATGTCAGATCTTATATAATGTAGGCAGGCCAACACCAGGAAAGCTGATATGCCAGGTGGCCACGAAACAGCTAGTCTATCAGGGAGGGACACGTAGTTGACCGAAGACCACGTATGTAGATGTTGACCCTCAATAGTGTAGACTTCAGTAAAAAACAAAATAGGCCTCAACCACTTGATGCATCCCCGGTTCCAATTGATGGGACTTTAATTTCAAATCAAGTGGGAATCTAAATGCCTGGCCAAGGATATTCAATTCCTAAGCCCCGAATTACAAAACCCACATAAACAAAATGAAAAATACCAAATAGGTCCGGCGTTGAAAAGTAATATCTGTTATTTTTGCAGGGTAGAACGAGTAACTTCCCCACCGGAAAGAAGTTGTTAAAGGGCGCTGTCACGTGAAGTTTGACGAGAGATTTTCTACTCGCCGTGTTGGACCCAATCTACCACGTGAAACCAACGACTTGGGGGAAAGTCGCAAAAGTAATCCTGACCTTACAAGACGGGGAAAACGAAGATGGTGGTGCGAAGCCATCACGACGGTTCTGGGAAAACAATTGGTAACCCAACTACCCTTACAAAGCCGTGCAGACTACCAAACTTTCCAATAGCCATATATTTGGTATATTTGGTACAAGTCCAAATAGTACATGAATTTGCCTTATCTTACCAATTTACCACGCCGAAAGGGTGATCGTTTTATTCACCCAAGCTCTTTGGATGAATAATTTTTGTTCTTTAAAAAAATCTAACCCAAATTTGGCGTCGAAAATCCAACATGTCCAGATTCTTTTGGCAGCACATACCTGTTTGGAGGCACTGTGGCCCACCGGAGAGGTCTTATCATAACCCGGTGGTCCCTACCCAAATAATTGTAAGGAAGGGGCGAAGAAATCGATAACTAACCCCCTGAGTTTAACGCCGTTTCCCGGTATAGGATGGGAGGCCAATGACGGAAAGAGTGAACTAACAGCCCCCGTCAGTATAGGCCAAGCTTACGTGGTCCCTCCGGAGACGGAGTCAGGTCCCGACCGGCCCCACTTGTCATGGACTCAAACGTGCTCGTTCCACACGCGTCAAAGGGCGAAGGTCGGTGCGAACCCTCCCCTGCTCACCCAACCCACGATTCCCACTTTTCTCTCATCCCTGGCCGCTATATATATTACCCGTTGTGGCATAGGCAACCCAATCAGAAACGGAGACTCTGTCTCAAGCAGGGCACGAAACAAGAAAAAGCCCAAAAAAAAAAAAAAAATAGCCTGCCATTTTCCATGTGAGGAAGGGTGGGCGAGAGGAAATAGAAAAAGAAGAATTTTTTGTTAAGGCGAATTTCTTCGCGATTTTTTTCTCTTCTTTTTCTGTCTCTTTTTCTTTGGTTTTAAGGATTTGAAGCTATGGGAACGGAGGTTTTACGGCCTCAGGACTGTTTAATAGGAAGGATCAGAGATCCTCAACCCTCGGTGTTTCATCGCCGACGAAGTTTTTACGCACACTGTAACCCTAATTATGTATCTAACCCTAGATCTAGTCGGAAATCGGCCATCCGGTCCGAGAAACTGGACCAGAGAAAGCGGTTTGTTAGCCAGTCGGAGCCATCGGTCTCTAGGAGATCGGGCTCCTCCGACGACTCGAAGACACAGAGGAAGAGTCTCTCGATGGAGAAGGTGACGATTCTGAGGAGAGGGGAGTCGCTGGACTCGAAGATCAAAAGCGAGGCACTCGAAAAGCAAAGAAATGGTCTGGCAGTGCACGGGACCGAGAGGCTGGGTCCGGACCGCCCGGAAATGTTGCCGAAGCTTATTCGCATCGCGGATCCTAGACCGTCGCCGCCGCCAAACAGAAAGTGCGACGTGTACGCCGGATCTGCGTTTGCGGTGTCACCGGAGCCGAGCTCACTCCCCTTGCCATCGTTCTGGAAAAAGAAACAGGTCTCTGCAGTCGTTGACGACTCGGCCACCAGAGATCTGAGACGGTTGCTTCGCCTCGATATCTGAGGTCCCTTTCCTAGCAAGTAAAGAATCAGGTTATCGTGTCCGACGACCGGGTTATATCTTCTGGTCTCAATGGTTTACCTCTCTGTCTGTCTGTCTGTCTGTCTCTCTCTCTCTCTCTCTCTCTCTCCTCTTGGTGCAACCGTCGTCTCCGTCATGTTGATCTCGGGTTCGACGATCTGACCCGTCCGTGATTTTTTTAAACGGGGGTAGGTCTGAAAATCTTGAGAAGTATGGGGCTATTTAGGTTCTATTACTGCCGGGATAATGTTGTATCTGTAGTCTTCTGGGGTTGTTTGGAAAGTATGGGTAATTTAGTGTTGTAATCTGATATGAAAATAAATTAAAAAAACCAAAAAAAAAAAGGAAGGAAAATGGGGGGCTGTTTGTAATATGGGGAAGTAGTTTTAAGTTTCTTGGGCTTTGAATGATTCAGCTCTGCTTTGAATTTGTGAAGGCTTTTCTACCCTTCTATATTGTAAACTACGGTAAGAATTAGGGGGAAGTGAAGCGGATTTCGTAATTTTCTTTACTTTATATTTGTGTAACTGTGCTCTTCTTCTTCCTTGTAATGTTATAGCCTGTAAAGTGGGTATTGAAAAGTCTCAGTTTTTAATGTTCTAATATTTGCGTATCCGGTAACGATCCAGTCTGATGTTCTAGATAAAGTTAGACATGAAAACTGGTTTGTCTTTTTTCTTCTGCGTATTAAATGTCCGCTGCGTTGGGCGGAGGGCGTTGTGTGTAGCTGAAACCCGTGCCCAAGTGTGTGTGGGAACGGATGACAGCCAAGCCTTTGCGTCGTTATTTGGGCAACCTCTGATGCGAAGTTTTGGATGTATTGCTTTCCATGGCTGGAGGCTCCCATTCTGTTGAACGCTGCCTATTTGATCGTTCATTTCGTGGATAAGAGCTGGCAAAAGGATATAATTGGGATAAGGGTAGGGGAGAAGCAAAAAGCCAAATAGGTAATTTTCTCATTGGAAAAGGAATCTAGAATATAATTTAATTATGCATTCAAGTTGTTAGATGAATTTGCGACTTCATTAAAAAAATAGTAAAAAGTAAAATAAAGTTTGGAAGGGAAGAAGTCTCTCTTCTCCAATATCTTAAAATGGTTGGATGATTTCTTATATAAACTAATAGCCTATCTATCACCAAAAGTGCAATTTGATGTCATCTAAGTGTCTTTAAGGAGTAGTTGAGCAACAAAGGCTCCAACCACCCAATTAAATTGGGAATCCTTTCTATTATTATATTTTGTTGCTATTTTCTTTTTCTTGGGTTTCGTGTTGAAGTGATGTTAGATGTACATGCCAAGGCTTTATTGATCTTACATAACTTTCGGTACGCGCGACAAAATTTCTATCAAGTTGTTAGACAGTAGATTGATGAAAACATCACACTATCAATTTGGGATTCTAATCCATTTACCGAACAGAGAGACTTGAACAAATTACCTTGGGTGGATAAACGTATACCCACTAGTTGTTCAGCTTTTGGGGGAAACCCTACGCTAGGTGAATTGTTTTGAGTTTGCTTAGACAAGAGATAATGGCTTTATTCATTATAGTCACATCAACTCATTTTCTGCCAGTCTGGAGGATGGGCACACACAGAAAATGTCCACTTGGTGACAAATATCTTAGAATAATGTGTTTCAGAAGCACTTGTTTGAAACAAGAATTTGGGGTGGCAACTCGGTGAATTGAGTGCTCCTGGCTCATTGATTCTGGTAGACATTACAATTAATTTATTTAAAATAAATAAATAAATAAATAAATAAATAAAGAGGAAAATGTTAGAGAATATATAAGTGGTCAACATGACTGTTCAGGGGAAACACATATGGATGACACAAAAGAAAGGCCCAAAATCCAATAAGCCGTTAGTTGATAGATACAAAGGCTTGCAAGTGTAAAAAGCTGAGGAAGCGAATGAGAAACGGTTGAAGGCAGCTGTCGTATTTGTGAATCTAGGTGGAACACGGTAGCCTGGGGACGCCTGATGACTTTGTAAACCAACGCATACAACGGGTCCGTATCATGGACTTGATCTACTAGGGTCAACATCTTTATGGCTATTCTATGAAAAACATGGACCAACTAAATGTAATAATGGTGTCAAAAGATCTTGAAAACATTATTACTTCTAATTCAACTAAAGAGTTAAAAGAAAAAATTTGTTAGAAAAATTTCAAAGCAAGCAAAAAATACCCAAATATCATATTGTTGATCAGATTTAAAACAAAAACACAAATGCATAGGGTAATGCTTTTGATGCATATACTTGGGCTGAACCCATTTGGGCTTCTCTCCACAAGCTACAAATTGAAACCCCACTTGGGCTCCCTTGTCAAACAAGGCCTTACATTTTTCCCAGATTCTTCCATGTAGCAAATTACAGAACAATTGTTTTGTGCATGATGGATTTTTCTAACATTAGGTTTGATAAGATCATATATGCTATCAATATATTTAAAAAGATTGATTATAGACATTGATTAGTGATCTTATTTCTCCAAAGAAGATAGGAAATGATTTTGCATTGATTCAACTTTTGGCACCAAGCCATTGCTTGTATTGCGCTTTCCTTCCATATACTCTTTATCGAAAATGTGCTTAGACTAAGAGTTGGGTTGTTTTACGAAAAAACTAAGGCTTATCAAGCAGTCACATCTGGTTGCCACTTACTTTCATAGAACTATAGCCAATCGGAACCTCAAAGCTTGGATTTCGGTTTGTAATGAAGCCCACCCTGACGAGAGAGTAAACAAAATGGCATTTCACATAAAAGAAGAATCTCTGCCTCGTTATATATACACCCCAAAAATTTATAGTTAGGAAAAGGTATCCCACCACCTACATACTTTAACTAAACTCCATGAGACACGTGAAGCAATCTGTTTGGTGGCAATTGAATTCACGATCCTGAATCTTCATGGTAGATATGTTAGGTTTAATGGTTATCAAATGATAAAATAAGTGTAATTAAATAACTCATAAATCAATGTAAGCAATTAAATCAAGAAAGCTAAAGAGTATGGTGCGAAAAATAAGCATAGACAAAGACATAATATTTAAGTGGTTCGGCCAACTATATCTATAGACAAAACTATTTTTACTCAAGCGTATAAGGTGAGAATAATCTATGAAGAACCACATTAATGGATGATAATTGTGAAGCACTTTTGTGGTCTTCCGGGTTGCTACTCAATTTGGCTTACACATTCTTCATTTTGTAGGACCTTCATTTGTAATACATAAAAGAGTGGCTGTTGGTGAATAGCCGTTTGAAAATTGTCCGCTGGAGATCAGTTGGCTTTTGTGATGTAAGTATCACAAAATTTTCCCCTCTTTAGTTGAATGGCTCCATGTCTTTTCATTCTCATTTAATCGAAATATCAATATCAAGCGCGAGCTCCCTTTTTCTCTTCGTTTTCTTATTCAATTAATTTGTAGCGGGACACCTCTTATTCACACAACCATGTTTCCCTATCTTCCTTAATTAACTTTCCTTTTCCTTCTCTATTTCCACAAGTTGCGAAGGTTGCCTTTGGCTGAATCACGGGTACAACATCATTCTTTCTCTTTTTCTCCTTTTTCACTTGCGAGAACAGGCTTGCACGTGTACATGTCTTGATGTCTTCACGCAGTGAATCAAGCAATGGATGGGGTTGGTTGCCTTTTGGACACGGTATTTTTGCCCACATCAACGTTATCCCAGCTTCAATCGTTTCTTTCTCTCTCCCGCGATGCGCTAGTGCAATGAATCAAGCAAAACTTACAGCATGTAACCTGAAAGATTAAGCTTTCTTCTTACAGCTTTCCAGAGTAGAATTTAGGGACTTGGCGAAGGAATGAGTAAAAGGGCGAGAATAATCCAAAGAAAATCCGCTGGAAGAACGTCTAGGAAGTTTTGGTTTCTGACCTGACTTTAATTGAAATGGAAATTGGTGACCAACGGACATATGATTCGTTTGAGGGAACCCTAGACCTCTTAACAAACTCAACCAAATCTATTAACTAACAACTGAATTGAGCTCCCACGCTTATTCACCTAGCCTTCTATTTATATAGCTATTGTCATAACAACTTAAAACAGACTCCATTTAAACGCAAAGTAAGAGCACAACTTAAAACTCTTCAGGGAGCTTGAGTTTGTAAAGCAACTTCACCCACCATTGTAATAATTCAAAAAGGACCAAAGTAGCAGGGTGAAAGCTTGTAATTTCTTCTAACAACAATTGAATTTTCCTAATAAGGTTGCAACTTCAAATATACCCAATCCCTTACTACAAACTGCTTCTCTTTATGTCCAATATTGTAATATTTCTACATTCTATGTTGAGTTTGTAGTAGCCGTTCCTTTATGTTCTTAAGTATTGCATCCTTTGCTTTTAATTCATGATTCATAGCCTCCAAAGGAAATGACCTAGGAAGATAGGATAGTAAAGATAGAGAAGGTTTGCCATAGACTATATGGTATGGCGATAAATGAGTGGCTTTATGGACAATGTTATTATAACAAAACTCAACCCATGATAGCCATCAAACCCACTCTTTTGGTTGATCCCAAGTGAAGCATCGCTAGTAGACCTCTAAAGTTTTATTTATAACTTCATACAACCTATTTGTTTGTGGGTAATAAGTGGTAGAGAAATTAAATTTAATTCCTTGCAATTTAAAAGGCTACCTCTAGAACGTATTAGTGAACATAACATCTTTGTCACACATAATACTTCTAGGCAACCTATAAAGCATAAAGACATTTTCAAATAAAATTTAAGCTACACTCACTGCTAGGTTTGGATAAGCCAATGGGAGAAAGTGTGCAAGTTTGAAAAGTCTATCAATGACCACCACAATTACTTGCTTCCCTTTGGAAACCAACAAGCCTTCTATAAAACCCATTGTTATGTCTTCCTATACTTAACTTGGAGTTGGAAATAGTTGGAAAGACCATTTGACTTGGTGTTTTACCATTTTACCTATTGACATGTGTTGCATTCTTTCACAAATTGCAATACCCTCTTCTTTATATAAGGCCATGAAAATACTACCTTCACATGCTAGAGTGTCTTAAAATATCTTTCATGGTTGGCTTTATGTAGTTATTGAAGAATTATTAGTATGAACGTTGAATGTTTGCTCCAAAAGATTTTGTTATGGTATAAAAGAACTCCATTCCTATATTGCCATTTTTGGTCTGCCTCCCTAGTACTTAGGGAATTTATGATGGACTGTATTTCCAAATCAGTATGAACTTCTTCCTAGATTGTACAAAGTAATTATGGAATAGGTAATGCTATTGCCTTGAGTTTCAATAGCTTCACTTCCTAGCTAGTACTACTTTGTCCTTGATCCCAATTTAGTTATGTAGAAGCTTGTTTAGAGTAGGCACTAAATCCTTTCAATTATCTTCCTTGATTAGCACATGTTTGCCCTTATTCTTAACTACAATAATATTAACTTTTATGTCATCAAGCTTCATGCTACTATTTAAGTATCTTTCCAAACTTTCCTAATATACTTCATTTCTTCTTGACAATGTATCAACAACCACATTGTCCTTTCTTGGTTTATATTGCACTTCAAAATGAAATACCACCAACTTGACTAACCAACATTGTTAAGCTAGAGTAAAGATCTTTTGATTCCATAAATTTTAGACTCTTTTTTGATCTATCTTATAGATATTTTCACCACTTTTTAATAGCCAAAATTAGATCGAGCAAATTTTTATCATAAGTAGAAAGACGTAGATTCTTACCTTGTAAAGCTTAACTAAAATAAGCAATGGGACATTGCTCTTGAGACAACACAATTCTTACTCCTATTGCATAACCATCGCACTTAACAACAAAAGTCAAGGAAAAGTTAGGTAAACTTAAACCATGAGCCTTGGTCATTGTTGTCTTTAACTGTTTAAAAACTATCTCAGCCCCTATATTCCATTTAAAAGCTTCCTTTTTAAGGAGCTAGGTAAGAGGGGTAGCTATTAAGCCATAGCCTTTGATGAATTTTCTGGAATCACATGTTAAGTTTGAAAATTCCTTTAAAGCCTTTATGATTCTAGGCATTGGCCATTCTAAGATAGAAGTAACCTTCTCTATTTCAACTTCCACACTCTGCCCCGAGATGACATGACCCAAGTAATGGATAGTTTGGACCCCAAAAACACATTTATCCCTTTTAGCATACAATTAATGGAGTTTCAACTTTTCAAACACCAACTGAACATGCTCCACATGCTTACTCCAATTCTTACCATATATCAATATGTTATCCAAGAAAACTAATATAAAGTTATGCAAGAATTCCTTGAATACCTTGTTCATCAAGCTTTAGAAAGTTGAAGAAGTATTACATAATCCAAATGGCATCACAAGGAATTCATAGTATCCTTGGGGAGTTAAAAAGCTATCTTAGCAATATTTACGGCTTTTATTCAAATCTAATGGTAACCAGATTTGAGATCCAATTTGGTAAAGAGTTATGCACCATGTAATTCATCAAAAAGTTCATTTATCGTGGGAATTGAAAACCCATCTTTTACTATTTCTTTGTTAAGGGACTTATAATTAATCCACATACACTACGTACCATCCTTTTTCCTCACCAAAATCACTTGAAAGGAGAAAGCACTAGTGTTATCTTTAATACCTCCCTTTTCCAAGAACTCCAATACCAATTTTTTAATCTCTGTTGTATGCAAGTACAGATATTGATATGATGTACCAAAAATTACTTTACTTTTATCCCTTAACATTATTTAGTGTCCATGTGACTGAATGAGGCCTAGGCTACGAGGATTTTTGGAACAAATTTGCAAAAGTCTAAAACAACTATGCAAAACTAGTAGGCCATTAACCACTATTTTCACTTGTTGTACCCTCCCTTACAACTTGCACTTGCAATAACAATCTTTACTTTTACTATGCTAAAATCTTACCCAACTTTGTACTCGCAACAATCTTATCAACATGTGTTGTATTTTCCTGCAATTGTACTAATTTTCCTTGAAATCTAAATGTCATCCCTATCTCAACAAAGTCCCAAGCAACCTTTCCTAATTGGTCCAACCATTGTACTCCCAAGATAACTGTCAAATTAGGAACATGCAAAATGTAAAAATCTACTAGCAATCGATGTCCCTGTAAAAGCATTTCGACATTCCTACATAAGCCTACACCTTGGAGCATTTCCCCATTAGCAATGGACACATTAAACACTTTGGTTTGATCTGGCTACAAGTTCATTTTTTAAACTAGTTAAACACTCATAAAATTGTAAGTGCTCCTAGAATTAAGTAGGATAGACACTCTCACCTTTTAATTGCCTACATCTCCTTAATCCACATAGTTCTTAGGCATCTAACCTTGCAAAGTGTAGCAAAAGACAACATTTTAAGCTCACTGTGGACTGTCTCCTTTTCCTCTTCAAAGTCCATAATCTCTTTTGGATCTAACACTTCTAACAAAAATAATTTCTTGCATTTATGACTTAGAGTAAATCTCTCATCACAATTTAAACACAAACCATGAGCATGTCTATCCATAATCTTTGATTGAATGAGTTTTTTAATTGGCAACTAGTTTTGATGGTTCCCTAGTTTGGAATCACCAAGGGAAGTAGGATGAGGTTTTTTACTAGGAAGACTAATAATAGTGTGAGAAATCAATTCTTTAGCTTCAAATAAGTGAGAAAATTAATTACGTTGATAATGTAGGATGATTATGGGCAGGAACGTCTAAATGAATATGTTCCTTCAAATCACTAATGAAACAATTAATGCTTCATTAAGATTTAAATGACTAAATCCAAGAAGCAACTTACTGAACTTATGCTGATAATAATGGATAGAACCATTCTACTTTAGTTTGGTTAATTCACCAAAGTGATCATTGAGAAGAGTCAAGCCAAACTATTGCATGAGTTCATCTGCAAAAGATTGGAACAAAATAACATAATTTCCATACTCTTTCTTTAGTAGATGGTACACCAATTGAGCTTCACGATCTAGATGCCACAAGGTAATGCCAACATGGTCATCCTTTGGTGTATCATGGAAATCAAAAAATTGGAAAGCACGATCAATCTACCATGTTACATCTACACCTCCTTTGTATTTAGGAAACTCCAACCTCATTGTACGGGTTTGAAATTCTCCCATTGGAGGTCACATCTCATCTCGTTGATGATGTCCCCCAATTTGAGCTGAAGAACTTTCACCAAAATCCTTCATAGAATCAATTCGCGTGGCCACACCATCAATTTTAGAATTTAAAGCCATAAGAATTAGTAAACACTTGATAAAAAACTAGTTAAAATTCATATCTTTAGCATTTGATATTTTCTTCTTAGACATGATATTATAAGCTCTAACTTTTTCACAGTAATTTATACACGTTTTATCTAACTTTATATGATGAATAGTACATGCAACAATGGCAACATCTATTATAGGCCACAACTAGACATGTGAGATTCCCTTTAATTAGGGGCTTGAATATAATGGTTAGGGTGAGTGCTTGTGGTGATTCTCTTTGATTGATTCATTATTACTAGCCAAATTTGTGTTTAGGTAATATCAAATGATACAATTTGTGTGTAAGACGAATTTTTTTTTTTTTTGAAATGTAAGTTTGCATTAATATAAAGTATTGTACAAAAGTAAAGGGGCATACCCCAGCATTACAATTTTTAACAATTATGAAAAGATAGAAGCTGAAAACCTCCAAATCTCACTCAAAATGACATTTTCTTGTGAGGATTTTACATTTTGAAACAAGGAAGCTCTCCTTTGTATAGTTTTTCTTATTTTAGCCAAGAGGATAGGAATGTCGACTATTCTATGTTGAAATTGTCTTCTATTTCGTTCTATCCATATGCAATAAATACAAGCTAAAAATGATATTTTAAGAAGCTTTGCAGCCAAATCCTTTCCTTTAGTTGCTCTAATCATCTATTGCGGTTTTTCCTTCCATCCTCCAATATGACGTCGAATTCCATTTTGAGCAAGGATAGTCTTCCAAACCATCATTATTCATGGACATTCAAAAAAGAGATGACTCCTATTTTCAACATGGGACTGACAAAAGTCACAGTATAGGTTAACTAAAGGAAGCCATCGTACCATTCTTTCTGCTGTAGAGAGTCGATCTTGACAAACTAGTCATCCAATAAAATTATGTTTGCAAAAGCCCCCTGTCCAAATTAAAGTGTAAGATGAAAGTTTAACATTGAAAAATGTAATATGTAAACTTAAATAAAGGAAGTGCCTTTTTAACTTTTGAATTAGTTTTTAGATTGGGTTTTAAGTCTTCTAAGATGGTATTGAAGCTCTCATCTGAATTTGCTCCACCATGTGCAACCTTGAGTTTAATTTTGCTTGGCACGTGGGGCGTGTGCTAAGGATAGAACTCTTAATTCAAAAGCATAATCTATTGTGATGAAATTTAAATTAAAAAAGTAGTTAACTTTTGAGTTAGTTTTTAGATTTGACTTTTGGGTTTTCTAACATAGTTCTTACAAATATGCAAATCAACAAAATTATTCAAAATATTTTTACTATTATTTTAAGATCTTGATCATACATTAGAAGTTTGTAAATTTTCTCAAAATGTGTCAATTAAAAAATATTTTCCAGTGACAAAATTTTAAATCAATGATCTAAAACTCACAACTTGCCACCCCAATTTAAGAAGAAAAGTTTTTCTTACCTCTCCACATTTTACGTGACAAAGGTAGTTTCAATCTTAATCGAATGGTAAGGTCATTCTCATCTTATAATCACTTAGTCTAGAAATTGTAGTTGGAAAGGTATTTTTACCTCCTGTGCTAGTAAAACACAGGAGTCATCTGCTCTTCCCTCATGGATGTGGTCCGTAAATAGCTTTTTGACCAGCAATATCATAGTTATAATAATGTAGTTGGGGATATTGACCAGAAAAAATAGTTGATATGCAAAAGAAAGCCTTTTCCTCACGAGAATATCTTTCTAACAATAGTCGCTTAAGTTCGGTAACTGGTATTCACAGCACCAAAGCAACAGTCAATATGCGTATATAGGGTTCTGAAGGTTTCACAGCACGGGAACTTACACATCAATCTTTGGTGAGATGACACCCAATCTTGGCCAAACCATCCTCATTTTGAATTGGTTTGTTATATAACGGTTCAGAGGATGCTAATGCAGATTATGAGCATATTGGACGCACAAATTTAGGTCTCTATAGGTCCAAACTTCCCCACACAACACAATTTTATGGCTTCTCTTGGACTATGATATCTCAAGAAATCTGTGAGATATCATACCACTTTCATTAAGCCTACTTGTAACAAAATGGAGGTTTACATTAATATCTTACAAACTACTCTCATGAATTATAGAGATATTCATTTTTCTCGAAGAACAATTATGCCTCAAGAATTGTTTGGTCTATGATACATTATATTTTCACGTGTTCTTATGCTGGGCAGTATTTTCTCTTTATCATCTTACTAAGTTTCTTTATGCACAGTTGTAAGAAAGGGTGATATTAGGAAGAGAGAAGCCGACAAGTGAGGAAACTGTTTTTTAATATTCAGTGAGTTTTCTGTACAGTGAGAGGCCTACATCTATAGGCTATAGTCCTAATCTATGTAGGAAGGACAATAATTACATTAATTACATGAAATGCTAGCTAAAGTTAATATAACGTGTGACTAATTATAGTAACATGTTAGGTGCATCGCACATATATCAACAACTATAAAATGTCCGGTGCATTTCACATTCACACATGAGGTACTTTTTCAAAAGAACTAAGACATGTGGAGAATGTGTGACGCATCTTCTATTGAGCATCCCAACTTTGTCGGCGTCTAAACGTTGGCATTCTAAGGAAGCAAATTCTATGACGTAGCTTTATCCAGGTGAGAAGGAAAATCCCATTCAAGAAGGTCCGTGAATGCGATTTGCGAATCTCTTCTCTCTTTCCAGAAGTGGATGTAAATCTCCATCTCTCACCGGCAAAAAAAAGTTGCAACGGCGAACTTTCTATATAGTAAGAAAGAGCATTTTCACTTGATTTCTCTTGAATGATGTTAATTGTAGACTTTGAGAATCCCTTACAGAGCATTGGTCTTGAGCTATTTGTCTGAATGGCTGAAAACTAGGGTGTTGGCACGCGACTGTCGGGTCAAACTACACTGATTGAAACCCCGCCGTCACATAAAATAAAGGGGCTATTTAAATCGGGGGCTTCCTCGTGGACCCAAACAAATTTTAAAAAAAAACAAAAAGATAAAAAAGAGAGCCTCACTTGTGTGGTAGGTATGTGGCTTTAAACCAACAGTGTCATTATTCCTAAGTTAAACAGGGATGGCCAAAAACAAACCTGATAGAATTGCCTAAGCAAAGAGAGTCTTTTTCTTCACGAAAGTGTCCTTCTGTTTGTGGTTCCTGTAAGTTGGCTTACAGAGAAAAATATGTCCCAAGTTGCAAGCAAAATGTTGGAACAAGAATGCTTTCGAAGCAGCAAAGCAAGATGTCTACGCTCACTTTCACGTTGCTTGTACTTCAACGGCTTGGAGGGTGCTGATGCAAACAGAGTGTGGATTTTTTTTAGGTCCAAACTCCGCCGACGTTGCTTGTAGAGGGAACTCGAGAAGAAGAAGATAAGGGGTTACAGATATGGCACGTACGGTTTCGTAATGTACCTTCCAGCACCATTGAGGCCAAGGTTCATAGAGCGGAAACCAAGTCCCAAGCAGAAGCGCTTACCGAAACAGTGGATTTTAGACTTGCATACTGGTAGCTGAACACTTTTACCAGTAGATAGCAGTCCATTTTTTTTGGGTGACGCTGCCCGTGTCAAATGCATTGTCTCTATAAAGGCTCGCAGGCAGCCTAGCGCACACGCGTTTTGGAACAAGACTGGATTGGTACAACCAAGAGAAAGCTTGGACTTGGGAACCGTTTAAGTCAATTTAAACCTGAAAATCTGAAGTTCATCGGAGATAGATGCCACAAATTTGTATTCACCCATTTCTTCTTATCCGATTGATGTGCATTCAACAAATAAAACATAGAACCGTTGATTATTTGACCAGCACAATAAAGAAATGTGGAATTCAAGGTTTGTGAATTGAATATGCCGTCCTCATGATCAGGTTGCGCTTAAAAAAGAAATACTATATTAAATGCTGGTAAATTATTCATGCAATCCTTCAACAAAATATCTAGAGCTAATTAA
This sequence comes from Casuarina equisetifolia, assembly GCA_028551475.1. Classification (NCBI taxonomy): domain Eukaryota; kingdom Viridiplantae; phylum Streptophyta; class Magnoliopsida; order Fagales; family Casuarinaceae; genus Casuarina; species Casuarina equisetifolia. Next base: position 17,918,487 of record CM052362.1, read on the forward strand.
CTTAAATGTTAAAGTCAAGGACTTGTGCAACGAGTCTTAATTAGGACAAGACTTTTTAACATATTCATGGGAAAGTGATGGATCTTTTTATATTGTATTTGCTAGTATTAACCAGAAATATGGGTTTTCCCACACGTTTCCTGAAAGCATATGCTTAGCCTAAATTTTGACTGTTTCGCGAAGAAAAAATATAAAATCAGGTATTTTTGGAAGATTAGTTAGATCTCTGACTCATGTTTTCAATTTCCAAGTTCTGTGTTTGAGGGGCGGCGGGTCTAGTCATGGAGGGTTCAGAATTTTATCGAACTGAAGGAACCCTTAAAGCTTGGTTTAGGAATGAAGCCCACCCTTCCGAAAAGTAAAAGCGATGACTCCAGTTTTCCTCTGTTTTACGTAAAGCAACCTCTCGTCTCGCTCTATATATACCTCCAGAGATTAGTTTGCTACTTGCAAAATAAACACACTTCCTATACTTATCCCCAAGAGTCCCTCCTAACACAACGCCATGGGTTCATCCCACTCTTCCTCCAAGTCCGCCACAACCACCTCCAAAACAAGCGTTCAAGATAAAACATTATCGAGCCTGGGCAACCTCATCAGACTCCTCCCTACTGGCACAGTATTTTTATTCCAGTTCCTCAGCCCTGCCTTGTCCAACAATGGCAACTGCAAAACCGTCAACAAGTACCTCACCGCCATTCTTGTTGGTCTTTGTGGTTTGTCTTGCTTCTTTTCTTCCTTCACCGACAGCTATGTCGGAGATGACGGTAAAACACACTACGGGGTTGTAACAAAAACGGGTATGTGGCCCTCAACGGATTCTAAGAACGTGGATTTATCGACCTATAAGCTCCGCTTTTCGGACTTTATCCATGCCTTGTTTGCGGTGTTTGTCTTTGGGGTTTTGGTTCTCTTAAATCACAATACTGTGCGGTGCTTCTATCCCGTCTCCAACACCGCCGAGAATACTATGCTCCAGGTGCTCCCTCCGGCTGTTGGTGCGCTTTCTAGTGCGGTTTTCATGTTGTTCCCTAACAACCGCCATGGAATCGGCTACCCTTCCACTACAAAAACCTCCGGGTCTGAGTCTAATACACAAAGTTCAAAGTCTGGGGCATAGAAGCCACGGAATCGGATAACCTTCTAGTGGCTTTGCCATGTTGCAAGTCCGGTGCAGAGACCGTCCGTGACAAAAACCTAAGGAAGTTTGTGTGTGGTTTTCTTCTTCTTCTTCTTCTTGCCTTGTTGCCTTTATGCAATGATATTCGTGTTTCCTTGTCCAAACGTTTTATTTATGTATGCAAGTGTCAGGCTGCAACTTGCAGTTTATTCCTTGTAAAATGGTGTCTGGGCTCATAAAGGGAGGATGTCTCTGTGCTGATTCAACTTAGGTTAGGGTTCCTTCATTCTGATTGTATATGTGCAATTAAAGTCGTATTTGTTTTGACATCAATCTTTGATTGAAGTTGTTACATAGTTTTGGTGCTATGTCAACCAAAAAACTGTAAGTCAAACGAAAGCATTTTCCGACCACCTGCTTGAGCCATCACCGTCCATTTCAGCACTTAACTCGCCAAATTTGTGTTGTGCTTTTTGCTTTGAACAATGTCTACTGGTTTCGAGGGGAAGTTCGAATGTTTTAGAGGTTTTAGCATCTGACCGGTGGGGGCAGGTAGTCTCTTGATGCTACAAGAGGTTGGTCACGTGTTTCTCCAGCCGGTTGTAGTTGGCGTTCTTTTTGGGACCATGGTGGTTGATGATTTCTTGTCGGAGTCAAATAACTAAAACACCTTCTTCTCCTTCTTCTTTTTTTCCCTTTTTTGCATCAGTTTTATGGTTTTAACAAAACCATCGAAATTAATTCCAAAACTATTGTAGTTAATAAAGAAAGAATTTTATTCTTTTATCCATTTTACATCCTCTGATTTTCTACAAAATACATAAATAAATAGAAAGCGCAACAAATAATCAGAAGAGAAAAGGATGAATACTAAGCCTTTATAACATTATTAAACCTTTTCCTATCTATCTTTTGTCTTTTTAACTTAATAATTATACAAGGTTAAGATTAGAAGGTTACGAGAAGTAAACAAAAGAGTAAAGGATGAATATTGATTCTTTTAGCATGCATCAAACATCTATAATGAATTGAATGATCATTTACATTAATGATGAGCATTGGATATATTATTTTTTATTTACATATGAGACAACTTTTACTGTGACTTTCCATTACTCCCTTCTTTTTTTAACCAATGGTTAGATGAAGTTGGCAATAAAAATGTTGCCAAAAACCACAAAGAAAAAGAAAAGAAGAAGAGAAAAAAATGAATATCAATCCTTTGTAACTTGGTCAACTTCTCCCTGGCTTGATGGTAAGCCGTCGTTTTGAGTGGGGGAGGTTTGGGGTTGGTTGGGGTGGTCTTGGTGGGGGGCGAGAGGACCTGCCAGGCCAATAGGTGGGGGATTCAACACCTCCCCCTACTCCTAAGTGTGTGAATTTTTTTTTTTTAAAAAAAATCCTTTTTTAACTTGGATCAAACCTCTATGGTGGATTGTGGAATCATTTATGGTAAATGATGATATTTCATGCGATATTCTTTATTTACATAAAAAACAGATTATTGTGACTTCCTATTTCTCTTTTTTGCCATTTCTAGTTAATGGTTAGGTGAAGCTAGAATTGGAAATAAAATGCAACAAAGAAACAAAGAAGAGAAGGATGGACAACAATCCCCTTTCACATGCATCAAGCCTATATGATGCATCAGATAATCATTTAGCAAATGAACATTTCATATGCCCCTTTTAATTGGCAAAATATCTGTCATGACTTTTCATTATTCTTTTTTGTCCTTTTCAATTAATAGCCAAACAAAGTTAACGTAAGAAAACTACAAGAACAAATCAACAAAAGAAAAAAATGAAGACCAATCCCTTTTAACATATATCAAGCTTCTATGATGGACTAAATTATAATTTATAGTACATGACTCACATTTATAAAGAACTTATGATTTGCATGTAAAATGACTTTTGTCGTGACTTTGTAATACTTTTACTTTATATCCTTTTTAATTAATTGTTAGACAAGGTTAACTTTGAATGAGTACAACAAGGAAACAACGATGAAACTACGAATATCAATATTTTCTTATCGTGTATGAAAAGGCATCTACGATGTACGATGAACATTTTATTCGTTGTTATTTATTTGCATGTAAGACAAATTGTGACTTTGCATTACTCAATTCCCTCCATTTTTGTTTAATGGTTGGACAGAATTCGTGCAATCAAACGATAATATTTTACATTCTCTCACCTTTCTATGGTCAGTTTTTACATTTATTCTTCCCACTTGCAAAACCTATTCAACCTATGACGGGACCTTTTTTATGTGGATCTATAGGTATATACTCAAGTATCTTTTTTTCTTATCCCAACTTAATCATTCTTATACTGAGTCTTTAGGATCGATCGGACAAGTCACCTAATGTTTCTTTTTCGTATTTATATTCTATGAATTTTTTTCTTCTATTCTAACCTGCTAGAATTGCGTGGAGCAATAATATAAGAGAATTTATTTTTCACGGTAACCTGCAATGCACCCGCCATTAAGATGCTTCTCTCAACCATCTAACTCACCTGGTTATTTTCTCAAGTAATATAATCCATTTATTATGCACGAGCTATTTGTTTTTGTTCATCACATTCAAGCTCACTAGGACAGAGGCTGAATTGCTACTTCAGCTCTCATAGAGAATCATTAGAAGCCCACTCCCCTGACATTTGAAAATGTTTCTTCTCTTTCTTTGTTGTCAACAGCACTGTTTCCCCTCTTATTTACGTTGAATTATTGTATCATAATAATTTGATTTATCATGTCGAATTATAGACAATAAATATCATATTATTAAGAAATATATTAAGAATTTGGTTTAAAAGTTAACAAATTTTATCGTCTCTTGAGTCAGCTTCTATATTGGATAAGGAGCCTCTTAATATCTTAATATCTTAATATGATATTAGAATTATATTCAATCTTAGTATTCCTATGGGCTTTGATTAAGTTGAGTCCTCGAATTGCCTACATAATATTGCACCATGATAGTCTAATAGTTTGATTATTATGATGAGGGGCATGTTGAATTTTGTGGCACCATGGTACTCTAATAATTTCACTATCATAGTAAAGGGACTTATTGAATTATAAACAATAATAGCATATTACTAAAGAAGATATTAAAAATCCTATTTATAAGAAAATGAATTTTACTAACTTTTGGGTCAACCTTTAGTTTGAATAATGAGTGTCTTAATATCTTAATAATTTCTTTTGTACTTACTATCTTAAACTTAATTATTAAGAGAATAAGATACTTAAATACATAAGATATATATCACGCAAGATATTTATAATGTAAGATAATGATTATTTTTAAAATAAAAAATTATTATTTTTATTAGGTGCATAGATTCCAATTGAATTGGCTATGTATTATTTTGAAATGATAAAGCAAGCAACAAATAAATTGGATTTGTAGGTCATATTTTATCCTCAACAACTAATCCTCGTAATGTGACCTACAAATAACCCTAAGCTTTAATGGAAAACATTGATCATGATTACTATCTAAGTTTAGGTTTTCTTTTACGTGACTAATTTACCTTTTGATTATATTTGTAAATGTACCATTTTAGCGGTTTTGATAAAAAGAAATGCAAAATAATGGCAGTACAACCACTCTTTCATTTGTTTAAAGATGTGGTAGTTTGGTCAATTCATTAACAGAATAAATGATGATGGTTGCACCAATATTTCCAAGCATAATACGTGAGGGGCACGACTGCGTAATGACTTTTAATATAACTGTGGTAGTTGTCATAATCAACTTTTTCAATGAGTGTGGTCATGTGGTTACAACTTCATTGCATGAAGAAAGCTACGAAATCATTCCCTTTGTTTTGTTAGCCCTAATTTTTTTCTTTTTCTATTACCATAACTCAGGATGGTATGTAAAAAGAAAAACAAAAGGCAAACTAGTCATATAAGATAGTTAAGTGTGGTTGTTAGTCATGTGCGGAGTTTTCTATTTAAACTACTGGTCAAACTAACGTACAAGTAAATTAAAATCCTTCTGATACTTTATAAGTCGAAATTTCAGATAAAGCTTCATTTTTCCTTTAATTATTTTGCTGTATAATGAAACTTTCTACACATACTATTGGTCAAACTAACATGAGTAATTCAAAATATTTGGTACTTTATAAGTCCACATTTCAGTCGAACCCTTATTTTTATTTTGAGTTTTTTGCTGCAGTATATTTGCTTTATTTCCTACGGTTTTACATGCCACCGAGACAAATACAAAAGAAGAGTCAAATTAAAGGTGTAAGTGCAAGATAAATGCCTCAAGTGCAAGTATGCCTTGAAAGTCGAAAAAAGGAAGGCCGAATATCAATCCTTTTTAAAATGTGCCTATTTAGTGCATTAAGTAATGAATGATAGGGCATTCATTAGTGCACTCTTGCATAATGACTCTATCTTCGTAACAGCAACCTCGTATCTCGATCTACATATACCTCTGGAGAGTTGGTTCCTATTTGCAGACGCAAACACAAACACACTTCCTGTTCTTATCCCCAGAAGCCCCCCCAAACACAATGCCATGAGTGCATCCGCCTCTTCCTCCAAGTCTACCGGAACTGCAAAGACAACCATTCAAGACAAAGCATTATCAGGTCTGGGCAAAATCATCAAGCTCCTCCCTACAGGTACAGTCTTTTTATTCCAGTTCCTCAGCCCTCCTTTGTCCAACAATGGCAACTGCGAGACCATCAACAAGTACCTCACCAGCATTCTTATTGCTGTTTGTGGTTTGTCTTGCTTCTTTTCTTCCTTCACCGACAGCTATGTCGGAGATGACGGTAAAACACACTACGGGATTGTAACACCAACGGGTCTTTGGCCCTCACCGGATTCTAGTAACGTGAATTTATCGACATATAAGCCCCTCTTTTCGGACTTCATCCATGCCTTCTTCTCGGTGATCGTATTTGGGGCTTTGGTTCTTTTAAATCAAGATACTGTGCGGTGCTTCTATCCCGTGTCCCTCTCCACCCAGAATACTATGCTCCAGGTGCTCCCTCCAGTTGTTGGTGTGATTTCTAGTGTGGTTTTCATGTTGTTCCCTAATGACCGCCATGGTATCGGCTACCCGTCAAGCCAGTCCACCACACAAAGCTCCAAATCTGAGTCTATTACGCAAAGTTCCAGGTCTGAGGGATAAGAGCCGTGGAATCGGATACCCTTCCAGTGTTTTTTCCATGTTCCAAGTCCGGTGGACTGACCATCCATGAAGAAAACCTAAGGAAGTTTGTGTGTAGTTTTCTTCGTGTTCATGGCTTGTTGCCTCGTACAATGATATTCGTGTTTCCTTGTCCAAACGTTTTAATTATGTATGCAAGCGTCAGGTAGTGACTTGCAGTTTATTCCTTGTAAAATGGTGTCTGGTTTCATAATGGGAGGATGTCTCTATGTTGATTCAACTTAGTTTTTTCATTCTGGTTGTATATGTGCAATTAAAGTCGTTTTTGCTTTGACATCACTCTTTATTTTGATGCTATATCAACCAATAAAACTGTGAGTCAAAGGGAACTATTTTCTTAACAGACAAGAAAAGGTAAGAGAAAAGGATGCATACCAACCCATTTTAACTTGGATCAAACCTCTATGGTGATTGAGGAATCATAATCATAAATGATTATATTTAATGCGATATTTCTTATTTACATATCAAACGAATTTTATCGTGACTTTTTATTGCTCTTTTTTGCCATTTCTAATTAATGGATAGGTTGAAGTTAGAATTAAAAACAGATGCACAAAGAAAAAGAGAAGAGAAGGATGAATGGCAATCCGTTTTTAACATGTATCAAGCCTTAATGATGCATCAGAAAATCATTTAGTAAATGACGAACATTTCATATGTTCCTTTTAATTTGCAAAAAATCTTTTATGACTTTTCATTATTCATTTTTGTCTTTTTCAATTAATGTCGAAACAAAGTTAACGTAAAAGAAATTGCAAGAATTAAAAAACTTAAGAAAAAAATGAATACCCATCCCTTTTAACATATACCAAACTTCTATGATGGACTAATTTATCATTTACAGTACATGACAAACATTTATATATATCTTATTATTTGCATGTAAAACAATCTTTCTCGTGACCTTCTAATACTTTTATTTTTTATTATTTTTATTAATTGTTAGACAAGGTTAACTTTGAATTATTACAACAAAGAAACAACAGTGGGAACTATGAATATTAATTTTCTTAATCGTGCATGAATAGCCATCTACAAGGCATGACGAATATTTTATTCATTGCATGTAATACAACTGGGACTTTGCGTCACTCTATTCACCTGTTTTTTTTAATAGTTGGACAAAACTCGTGCAACCAAACAATAATATTTTACAATCTGTCACCTTTCTATGGTCAATTTTACATTATCTATTCATACTTGCAAAGCCTATTCAATAGTTGACTTTTTCTATGTGGACGTTTCGGTTTATACTCAAGAATCTTTCTTTCTTATTTAAAGTTTGTCGGTCTTATACAGATTCTTAGGGTCAATCGGACAAGTCACGGAATTTTTCATTTTCGTATCTATAATATAAATTTCTTTTTTTATTATGCAAAGGTGATGAATGCACCAGCTTTAAATCTGATGTTTGAGCAAGTGAAATATAACATACTTCAATTTTTTTCATAACAAAAAAGCAAGTAGAAAGATCTGGTTATATAAATACGCTTGTCTACTCTTCTTATTATGTTAATATTTTAGGATGCAACTTAGGTTTGTGACAATTAATATTGAAGCTAAATCACAACCTGACTCAATAATCCTTACAACTATTATCCCCTAATATAGGATAAAGCATGACCAATGATCTCAAAAACTAGACTGAAAAGGATCTCCAGCCCTCTCTGATATCATGTTGATAAACGCACAAACACGTGAAATCTTTAGCTGAGTGCAGCTGAATCGAAAGCAACTGCAGGAGAATCACGAGATAGACGACCGCAAGTCTTGAGTAGAATTCTATTCAGAATTACTAATGAATAAACCAGTTGTTCTCTTTAAATTTTGTACATAAAACGAATGGGCCTACTCTAGCATAGGGGGCTTGACCCACTACGACATAAGTGAAGCACAACAAAAATAAGTTAAAACAACAAACCAAACAACAATAATATTCAAATATCACCTAGCAATTTTCTCTAGTAGTGGACTTCACATAATCCACTTCTTATGCTTGTTTCTGTTCACCATATTCAAGCCCATACAGGCATCCAGTAGTACAGAGGCTGAATTGCTACGTCCACACTAAAGTTAGAGATTCATTTGAAGCCCCCTCGACTAACATCTCAAAAAGCTTCTCCTCTTTCTATTTTGTCAAAAGCACTTTTCCCCTTTTATTTCCCTTTGTTCTTACTATTTTAAAATTAATTATTAAGAGAATGAGATGCTCAATATATATATATATTGTGCAGGATGTTTATAATATAAGAAAATCATTATTTTTAATATAAAAAATGATGTCTATTAGGTGCAAAGATTCCAATTGAATTAACTGCGTGTTATTATCATTGAAATGATAAAGCACGCTGTGATTAGTGAATAACAAATCAATTGAATCTGTAGGTCATATTTTATCCTTATACTACTAATCCTTGTAATTTGAACCTACAATTAACCCTGAGCTTTAGTGGGAAACATTGAGCATGATTACAACCTAATTTTTTTTTCTTTTTTTACGTGACTACCTCTCTTTGATTATATTTTTAAATGTACCATTTTAGTGGTTTTGGTAAAAACGAAACGCAAAAGAATGTCAGCACAACCACTCTTCCATTTGTTTAATAGACGTGGTCGTTTGGTCAGTTTCCTAACAAAATAAATGGGGATCGTTGCACCACTATTTCCAAGCACAATACGTGAGGGGCACGACTACGTAATCAACTTTTAATATAACTGTGGTAATTGTCATAATCAGAGAGTTATGCGGCCACAACTTCGTTGCATGGGGGCAGCTATGAAATCATTTCCTTTGTTTTGTTAGCATAACTCAGGATGATGTGTAAAAAAAACAAATAAAGGCAAATTAGTCACATAAAATAGTTCAAGTGTCCTTGTTAGTCATGAGTGAAATTTTCTACTTAAAAGGTTGGTCAAACTAACGTATAAGTAATTCTAAGTCCTTTTGATACTTTACAAATCGAAATTTCAGATAAACCCTCATTTTTCCTTTAATTATTTTGCTGTATAATGAAATTTTCTATAGAAACTATTGGTCAAACTAAGATGGGTTATTCAATATGTATTTGGTACCTTATACGTTCGCATTCAGTCGAACCCTTTTTTTTCTTTTTTCTTTTTTTTTTTGAGGTGTTTGATGTACTATGTGTGCTTTATTTCCTACCGTCCTACATGTCACCAAATTTTATTATGAACTTTCCATACTTTTTCTGTTTTTGGTTGATGGTTAAATGAAGCCCACCCTTCCGAAAAGTACAAGCGATGACTCCATCTATGTAATAGCAGCCTCTCATCTCGCTCTATATATACCTCCGGAGAGTTGGTTCCCACTTGCAAACACACACTTCCTATACTTATCGCCAGGAGTCCCACCAAACACAGCGCCATGGGTGCATGCCACTGTTGCTCCAAGTCCAGCGGAACTCCCAAGGGTACCATTCAAAGACAAAACATTATCAGGACTGGGCAAAATCATCAGGCTCCTCCCTACTGGTACAGTCTTTTTATTCCAGTTCCTCAGCCCTCCTTTGTCCAACAATGGTAACTGCAAGACCATCAACAAGTACCTCACCCCCATTCTTATAGCTATCTGTGGCTTGTCTTGCTCCTTTTCTTCCTTCGCAGAAAGCTATGTCGGAGATGACGGTAAAACACACTATAGGATTGTAACACCAACGGGTCTTTGGCCCTCACCGGATTCTGAGAACGTGAATTTATCGACCTATAAGCTCCGTTTCTCGGACTTTATCCATGCCTTTTTCGCGGTAATTGTATTTGGGGTTCTGGTTCTTTTAAATCACGATACTGCGCGGTGCTTCTATCCCGTGTCCGTCTCCGCTGAGAACACTATGCGGAAGGTGCTTCCTCCAGTTGTTGGTGCAGTTTCTGGTATGGTTTTCACGTTTTTCCCGAATAAACGCCATGGAATCGGCTACCCCTCAAGTCAGTCCACCACACAAAACTCCAAGTCTGGGGCATAAGAGCCACGGAATCGGGCACCCTTTGAGTGTTTTTTTCCGTGTTTCAAGTCCCGGTGGACAGACCATCCATGACGAAAACGTAAGAAAATGCAAATTTTCTTATCGGGGTGGGGGGTCGGGGGGAGGGGATTTACATTTGGGGAGGGGGAAGGGGTAGACTCGAACTCACGCCGCTCAGGCGGGAGTCCCCAAGGCTTCACTAAGCCGCGGGGTTCTTCTCTTAAAAACACCTAAGGAAGTTTGTTTGTGGTTTTCTTCTTCTTGTTCTTGCCTTGTTGGTTGCCTTACATGATGATATTCGTGTTTCTTCGTCCAAACGTCTTACTCAAGTGTGCAAGCGTCAGGCTGTGACTTGCAGTTTATTCTTTGTAAAAGGTTGTCTGGGTTCATAATGGGAGGATATCTCTATATTGATCCAACTTAGGTTACGATTCCTTCATTCTATTTGTATGTGTGAAACCTTTATTTGAAGTTGTTACATAGTTTTAGTGCTATCTCAACTAATAAGGAAGGTTTTCAGTTTTATCTCAAGGTCGAGGTAGTTAGGAATGATAGAACAACTTATAGGTAAACTTATTTATCTTGAGATTACATAGTTATTGTGATACTTTGTGATAACAAGGTTTCCATGGAGCTCATAGCAAACCTCATAGTCTATCAATGCATGAAGCACATCAACATCAATTGTCATTTTATTCGTAGGGGAATTCATCATGGGTTAATCAGAATAGAGCAAGTTGGAATGAAGGATTGGCAACAAATGTATTGACGAAGTCACTGAGGGCTCATCAACATGGACCGACGTGACAGCCTCTATCAACAACCTGGCTGTTGGAACGTGGACTAACGTGACAGCCACCCGGCTGGCATGGTGGAGGGTTGACCGGTTCCAATCTTGGGAACTGGCTTCCTGTATCTTTAGACAGACTCACCCGTGCAGGGCAAGCTAGAAACTGCTTTATTTTTGTTTTCCTCACGCCATTTCTATGTCTTTGTAAAGGGCTCAATGACTGGTCTGTTGTATGCTTCTTGTAGTCTTCTTCTTCCTCAGTTGTAGGCTTCACTTCACTCTTTAAGACTGAAATTGGGAATCATCATCTTCCCACTGTATCAATGGTTTGCTTGGTTTAATAAACAAGTTTTATCCATATTCAAGCATCAAAGCATTCTAACTCCAGAGTCCTGGATTTCTCAATTACCATTGAAGTGCAAAGAGATCCCTCCATTAGTTGGTGGCATATAAAACGTTAGGAAATAAAACATATATATTACAACAAGAAACTCAAAATAAAAAAAAGTTTTCGACTGTATGCGAACCTATAAAGTACCAATATATCTTGAATTACCCATGTTAGTTTGACCAATAGTTTATATAGAAAATTTCATTACATTGCAAAATAATTAAAGGCAAAATGAGGGTTTATCTGAAATTTGGACTGATAAATTATCAAAAGGATTTTGAATAACTCATCTGTTAGTTTCACCAATAGTTAAAATTGAAAATTTCACGCATGACTAACAAGTCCACTTGAACTATTTTATCTAACTAATTTGCCTTTTATTTTTCTTTTTACACTTCATCCTGAGTTATGTAATAAAACAAAGGAAATGATTTCGTACCTGCCCCCCATCCATGAAGTTGAAAAATTGACTCTGACAACTACTACAGTTATATTAAAAGTCGATTACAAAGTCTTGCCCCTCACCCATTATGCTTGGAAATAGTGGTGCAGCCATCCCCATTTATTCTGTTAAGAAACTGACCAAACGACCTCATATTTTATTCAACCATGAGGGATTCTACTCTTATTCACTATACCCAAATCATTATAACCTTAAATACCATTTGTTTAGAAAACTTTCATTTTGAGAAATTTTCTAGGAAGACCCCAGCAATGTATGTGGGGAAATCACTTAACTTAAAATCTTCAAGTTAGTGAATTTAAACCGTATCATTTTATATTAATTGCTTACACTTGGGGGCAACTTAGATTGAAGGACACAATTAATTCAACCATTATGAGGTATCTTTGAGCTGCACTTTTTTTTTTTTTTTGGGACTCACACCTAGGAAAGGGAGTGTTAAAACCCCGACCTATTGAACTGGCATGGGGTCCTCTTGACTTACCACTGAGCTAAAGAGAAGTCGACCTTGAGCTGCACATTGACTTGGCGTTCTGTACGACGATTTCGTAAGGCAATTTTTTCATAGTCTGCTTTGAGATATTTGCAAAAGCACAGAATAACATGAATTTGCTAAATAATTAATGTTGCCCAAATAATTGACGAAGACAACAGGTACCTAACAGGGCCACAAGGTCACTTCTTTTTAAAAGCAGAAACAGCATGAACTCAAAGCGGCCCCAACAAACGGGACGCCCTGCCATTAATTTGGTCTAAAGGGAAGTGGGTTCAGTATCGAAGTCACGAGTCAGAAACCTGGGCACCTTCAAAGTTACTTTCCTTCATCTCTACGGCACACTTCACATTATGATACATCACCATCAATTGTTTTTCATACTACAAATACTAGTTTATTAAAGAAAGAAACTGTATTGCTTGCACTTGCTCCATCACTTCACCTGCCAAAGACCCTTCGAGTAACACTGGTTTGTAATTCTTACAACCTTCTGTTTTATCTTCCTCCGTTGTCCATTGACATTTTCTTGAGCTCTGTCGCCTACTTTCTTCACTTCAACCGTGACTATGTGGTGATCAGAAGTCCCTTTGGATGAAATGACCGAGTATGAACCCGGAACAAACTTGTATGGTGAATCTGGTGATGCCAAAATGTAATCCACTCGGGTTCCATACTTGCACGTCCCCTGTACATCTGCACCAGCAAAACTTACAATGAGACAGCATTCTTTATGAGAAAGAAATAATATGCATCATTAACTTTACAACTTAGGCACATAGAGCTCAGACAGGGTCACGTACTTTGGCCTTTGGCGAGTATGACCACTGGCTCACATTCCCCAGCAACGTCCTTTGCGTCTCTGTACCCTTTCCCATTCAAAAACTTCATCACCTCCACCTTTGGCGTAGGCTTTCCTATCTTCTCATAATACTGAATCACATTTATTTGCTTAGTGTTAGAGTCCAATGATACTGCACTAACTAAAAGAACAATCGGTTAATGTAGCAATTGTTACCTTGGCAATGTCTGTCCATCTTTCTGATGAATAATCTGTTACATCAAGAGAATTAAGACCCCCAGCCAATATGTGGGGACGATCGGTTGATTGAATTATGGCATTCATCTGCTTCATCCTCCAGCTCTCATCTAAATGATCAAGTTGTGTACAATAGAAGTCAACTTCTCCATACCATGGCACTTCAATTGTGACCTTTATCAGGTTCCTGAGTTCAGCATTGTACATAACAGAGTCAGTGATGTACGGCCATTGAGTCAACAGCATTCCACTTTACAAAATCAATACTTGATTTAGTACTCAACTAGCTTTGCTATTTTCAGATCTTTTTCATTCTAACTTAATTTCAAGAATCCTTCACTTGTATACTAATCAACCATTTCCTATGATGGCAGTAACCTTGTGGCTTTCTATTCCAGGAAATTAATAGCAGCAGTTACATTCAAAATAAGAACAGTAATGATGGTATGACTATGCTAATTATGCTTCCAAGTGAATCTGATAGGCAGAGGGGAAAGGAAAATGACCTGAAATCATCATCATTAGCAATCTTCTGGACTTCCCACCTCTTAATTGGCCATTTTGATAAGACGGCATTACCGTATTCTGGAGCCCAGCTCTCTGCAAAGACGAACTTCATCCCCAAGGCACCGGCCAAATCAGAAAGAGGCCCCATGCTTTTCCCCTCCTCTGCCTTCACATCTTGCAAGGCCAGTATATCAGCATCCACCTCTCTGAGAACTTCCAGGATGGTTCTGCCGCTTCCAAAGTAATCTTCACTTTGATTGAGAATCATACTGGGGGGAAAGCACACAGGAGACCTCACTGGAATTCCACTTCTATGGACTTTCGCAGAAGTCATGTTTGATGATTCATCTTTCTCATGGTCTGCCATAGAACTAAGCAACTTCGTATTTGCCATGGAGATTTCGTTGTCAGGAAGATTAATAGAAACCTTTAACTTTAATCTTGACAACTTCTTTTGCTTAGGGACATTTTCAGGACTGCTCAGCGCCGCATGAATCGGAGACTGCTTCAATATACTCCTAGGACGAGTATCCGATGATATTGCCCGGCAATCGTTCAGTACATGACTCTTAAACACGCAATCTTCCTCTTCATGACTAAAGCTAGCTCGTCTTTCAGCCTTCGGAACAGCAGGTGCCAGGGAGAACATGGCAACGTTGAATGTGGCAACTCGAATTGGCCTCTCAGACACAGAACGACCCAACTGGCCATTTACATGAATGGCCGATTTATTGGTGCCTGGCTGCCATTTGGACTGCAGTTTAGAGTTCAGTTTCCCCAGCCTCTTGATGATAACTTTTGGCCTCGGGCGCTTCCATATCAGTCGCCGTATCCTTGAGCAGAGATGCCTGAGTTTCCTTCTAAAGACACTTAACAAGCTAGATGATTGACCATAGCAAAAATGCTCAAGAACCATTTTCGCTTAACATGAAGATCAGCACTCCAAACCACTCTAATAAATTGGGACTCCCAAGGTGAGTCACGTAAAGACACGAAAACTAGGTTCCTGGTAAAAAAAGCAAAGTATTGGTGGAGAAAAGGAAATAAAGAAAGAAAGATTCCAACTGCTCCAAGTTATATGGTCGTTGACAATGGCGCATGTTGTTGAGCTTCTCTTCCCCACACACCAGCTACCTCCGTAATCAGTGAAAGTATAAAGAAGGAAAAAAACAGGACTTTGGTTGGTACACTATGGCTCTGACGGTGATTTCAGACCAGTAACATAATAAAGATAAAGCTTTTAATGAACATTTCATTTCAACTATGGTGGAAGTAATACTGTACAAAATATGGCTGTGTCACATGTTTGACGGTCAAAAATTGTGTATTTGATAGAAATCTAGTGAGTTAGTTGGGGATTTTGACGTTAATTGCCGTCTTCAGGGGAGTAGTGACATGTTAGAGTTGATTTTTGTATCTTCATACAGCCAACTTTTCCACCGGCTTGGGTCCCCGTGTCTTGTTCATTTACGCAAAATAAGTCAACAGTTAGGCGGGGGAAACAGAGACAGAGACTTGGAAATTTACATCTGAATGCCAAACTAAACAATAAAAGACTACTGAGTCATCAACAACTGCCGATTATTATCAGAAAGTTAAAAGAATGATACATGATAGCGATTACATAGAGAGCAAATCCAAGTAAAATTGATCAGAGCTCATTTAATGTTGTGACTCCTGGTACTTGCACGACATTCTCAACGTAACTTGCAAAACATCCCTCCATCAAGAATCTCCTCTCAATTGGTTTAAGTTACAAAAACAATCTCTCTATACTAATGAGCTTCTCAAGTCACTGTTTATACACCAGTTGTCTGTTTTTACTCACAACCACCGAGCCAATGTAGAACCACAAGCCACTGTTCCCAATGCCTCATGATGCAAATCAGTGAAAGTAGTTAACTTGCTTCAATCAATCGTTGCCAAATAAGGCATCTAGCAGGTTAGAGGTTGAATCACTACTTCCGCTCTCTTCAAAGAAGCCATTAGAAGCATTTTCCCTTCTAGATTTGCGCTCTTCAATTATGGCATCAGCTGTTTCTGAACAGTAATTACGCCTCGCCTGTTTCACAGGCCTCTCAGCAACAATAAACTTGCTCCCTTCGCGGCTTCTCTCAGGGAAGCCTGCCCAAACTGAAGACAACCACCTGTGAGAAGTTGGTCAAGGTCTGCTTAAAAAGCATTTTTTTTGGTTTGCAATCATCGTAAATGAGATCAAAATTGTTGTTCCAACTATACTGGTATACAAGTGTGAAATGGCTCATTTAACTAAAATCTACGCCTCTCCTGAAAGAAAGGAGATTTGTCCCTTTGTCCTTTCACGCCAGAGGAAGTTGTCAAATTAAATTTTACTCTTAGCTAAGAAGTAGCAATTCATGTCAACAACACCTTCTACCCTGTTATCATGGGACGAGTAGTATATTTGAGTTAAAGCTGATTGGTTACCTAAGACGCTTATACAATGAATTAGATGTAAGAGTAAACTCTAAAAGGTGCAACTAATTCATTAAGAACTTCAACGACCATCAAGCAAATTACCTCCAAAATGATGCAGTACAATAGAAGCTGCAACAGTAACGTTCAAAGAGGCAGTACCACATCCATACTGTGGGATATAAACAAAAAAGTCGCATATCTCACATTCTTTAGAAGAAAGGCCTGTTCCCTGCGAAGCAAAGACAAAGGCATCAGACAACATAGCCTAGCAACGTGTAACAAGATGTCAGCCAACTGCATTGCAGTTTCTTGTTCTGCAATGCGTAGATTAACTTGAGGATTAGGAGTTTGGTGACAAGTTGGACATGCATTGAGGATTGGGAGTTTGGTGGGCTTAACCCATTGTAAGGACTCGACGCGTAGATTAAAAACAAATGTAAAACTATCCTCTACAACATTATGACTAAACAATTGCTCTGACTTAACCCATTATAACTGAAAAGATAAAAATGCAGTAATTCTTAGTTGAATGGGAATTCAATCAAACAGGGAAAATGAAAAGAAGTCACACCAAACACACATAACTCTCACGATCCAATATATGGGTACTTAATAACAAACCAGCTCGATCAGCAAGTATGAATTAATAGTTATGTCATACCTCGTTTCCGAGTAGAAAAGCGGTGCTTTTCTTGAAAGGATGTTGATTGACAGCCATAGCAGTGTCTGTGATCTCCACCCCACAAATATCACAATCTTTATCCTGAATCACAAGTACCCAGCAAACGCATTTGCATTCCAATGAAATAGAACCAAAACAAACACCTTTTAAACCTAGATAATAAATAAATAAATAAATAAGTAAATCGAGACCTTTGTCCTGAAGCACAATCCACAGTTCAAGGTTTCAAATTCCTAACCCCCTACCCCCACCCACCTTAAAAAAAAAAAAAAAAGAGCTTTCAAATTAAAACCCCACAAACGTCATGATCTTTCGCGTGGAACGCAGGTCCGGTTCAGGATCTTACATCCCACACCAAAAGAATCAAAACAAAGATTTTTTGGAATTCGGCGGACCTTAAGGAATTGGCGGGCGTCAGGAAGGGAATGGAAGTGGCGGAAGCCAAGGTGGGAGGTGGAGCCGTGGCTTCCAAAGGCGTTGAAGTCCCTGCGGCCGACTAATATCAGTTCGGAGACGCCGAAGGCCGTAGCGCTCCGGGCCAGCGTGCCCACGTTGTGCCGTTTCGCTATGTTGTGCACCAACACATAGCACTCGATGCTCATTTTTTCTTGTCAGGGTGATCCCAGAAAAAGCAGTTATATGGATACGGTAGTTTGCCCGTAGACACTTCTCCAGCTCTCGCAAGAACTGTAACTTGTGAGAGGGAAGAAGAGGGCCGAGGGTTCTGGGGTTTTGATGCTTTTCCCGTTTAATTGAGTCGGGCGAAAAGGGTTTAGGTTTGGCTGCGTTTTGCCGCCCACCATTACACAACTCGGTGTTCAACTCTCGCGGTTTTGACTTGTACGGTCGAGACAAGTCGACTCAATATTTAACAGAAGTCAGTCGAATGAGGAAGGTCCAGCCCATTACTAGAGAAAGGAAAGTCCAACCCAACAAGGATGATATTTAGCAACGGGAAGCAGCTTGCACGATGTACGTACATGACAAGGCAACTCTTGTACTATTTTCTTCTTCGTTCCACTGCCATTGAAACCAACTATGTTCCTTTCTGTAATCTTCATTTTGGTGTCAAAGCTACAAGAACGAGCTTTACAGAGGCTTTTGTTATTCTCCTTCTCTCTTAAGTTTCCGGCCTCTTCACTATCGGATTTCGGTGAGTCCGTTCTCTAGGACAACTGATTCGGAGAAGACTTGCTGTGAATGTCATTTGGGTGCATCGGGAGGGCAACATCATGTAAATTGCTATGCTTTCTGTTGATAAATATCAATTATAGATGAGCTACCAGTGTTAGAGTTGTTACCTCAAGGTTTTCCTTAAGGTGAATGTTACAAGCTAAATCTTTTGATAACAAAATAACATATTCAAGATAAAAATTCGAGTTGGACTGATAATGATTATTCCTTTTTCTATTCTTCCTTGCTTGTCCAATGACTACAACCCACAATCAACGACAACACAAAATTCACAACCCACACACCAAATCTCCAACTCCAACAACAATTAGTCATGAAAGTACAAATCAACCTACCTCACGGTTACTCCATCACTACTAACCACAAAGACTACAAGGACTTCATCAAACATCCCATGAACATCCATAATGAAAGTATGCAAATTCACTCACACAACCTTCACAAAAATACACATGAAAACATAACTTCTCAACAGAATGCAAATACATGAAGATATGAACACATATGCAACTTCTATGGGAGGCTACCACCACTAGAACACCATATATGCAACTTCTATAGGAGGTTGCCACCAAAATGCCTCTTTCTCTCAAGACAATGCCCAACACATGTTCTCTCCAAAATGTTCTCCTCTTTCCCATAAGCCTTTTTTGTATGTCTTTACTTTTGCCTCTTAATTAGGCCTTCTAGCCAAGGCTTGCTATTATGGAAGCTCACACCAATCTTGGCCCAAGTTAGCCTATAACAACTCCCCACCCTTTATAAAAGGACCTTGTCCTCAAGGTCCATGCTAGGATACCTCATCTTCAACTACTTAATCGAATGCCACGTTGTGTCATTAAGTAATAATCCTTTCCAATGCACAAGTAATTCTTCTTGGTTCTTCCTTGTCCTCTTGTCAAGTATGGCTTAAGGTTGAGCTACCAATGTATCCTCCTCACCCACAAGTTAGGGAAGATTTATTTGTGGTTCCTCCTTCCTACCAAGCACCTTCTTCAATTTGCTCACATGAAATACAAGGCGTATCTTGGTTCCTTATGATAACTTTAACTTGTAAGCAACTTTTCCTATCCCCTCTATGATATCAAAATGGTCCATAATACCTTAGTGATAGTTTATGACTTTGACGAAGCCCAATGGACAATTGACGATATGAGTAAAGCCTTAAAAACATGTGCTCCCCCACTACAAACTCTACCTCTGAATGCCTTTTATCATACACCTTCATTCAATTCTTGGTTTCTACCATTTGTTTTCCTTTAATTCCTTTAGCATTTGCTCTCTTTCAACTATCTCTTTAACCAGTACAGTCACATTTGAATTGCCTAGAACATAATCCAAAAGTTTAGGAGGGGGCTTATCATAAACTACTTCAGATAGTGTCTTGTCATGCAAGTTAAGCACACTTGTGTAGTAACATCACTCTACCCAAACTAACCACTTACTCTATTGTTTTAGACAACCTCCTCTAAAGCACCTCAAATATATCTCAAGAGTCTTGTTAATTACTTTTGTCTATCCATCTAATTATGGGTGGTATGTTGTAGAGTAATTAAGTTTTGTACCATGCAAATTGAAGAGCTCTTGCCAAAATGCACTAGTGAAAACTGGATCTCAATCCAAAACTATCTTCTAGGGCATGCCATAAAGCTTATAAGTGTTTTAGAAAAATACCTTTATCGTAGTTGTTGCTATATAGGGATGTCTAAGTGTGACAAAATGTGCCATTTTAGAAATATATCCATTACTACCATAATGCAATTTTTCCCTTTGAATTTTGATAACTTATCTACAAAATCCATGACAATTTTAGTCCAAACCTCTTTAGGCATTGGCAAAGGTTAAAGAAGCCATGTTGGCAAGCCATTAAATCCTTATTCCTTTGACATGTTTCACACCTTTGTACAACTTTAAAGATTGTTGACCTCATTCCTTTCCAATAAAATACAAACTTCATCCTTTGGAATGTTTTACTAATCTCCTCATATGCTGAAGAATGAATCTTTTCAACAATTAGCTACCTTAACTATGACTCCTTGGGTATAAAAACATCTTTCCTTTGTAAAAATCAATATGTCATCTTTGTCCAACATGTCCTAACTCTATCCTTCACTTTCTTCCTTAAAACAAGAAAATTTCTTAACTTATCTTTAATTGGCTCAAGCCAAAAGGAAACTAAAGCTAAAAGGCCATCATGGTAGCTTTTTCTTCTTCTAATTTAGATGTAGGACTTGGTTCTTCTCCTTCCAACTTCCTTGATAATGCATCACCCGCCTTATTCTCCCTTCCAGGTTTATATTCTTTGGCAAAATCAAACCCCATTAACTTAACAAACCATTTTTGTTATGTGGGAGTGACTATCCTTCGCTCTTATAAATGCTTTAAACTCTTTTGACCCATTCTCACCACAAACCTTCTTTCAAAAAGATACAAACTCCATTTATTAAATACTATTACTACTACCATTACTTCCTTCTCATAAATGGATAATAGGGCATTTCTTTCTTTCAAAGCTTGTCTCATGTTTGTTATAAATGCTCATTCTAAGACAAGAATGCTCAAATATTGTTGCCTAATGCATCGCATTCAACCACAAACTCTTGTGTAAAGTTAAGAAGAGCTAATATTAACACCTCTAACAATGTTTTCTTCAAGGTCTAATATGCTTCTTCTACTATCGATCCCCAATTAAATCCATTATCCTTCTCTAATAACTCTATCAAGGAAGCTACCCATTTGCCTATATCGTGTAATGAATTTATAGTAATATCCTATCAATCCCAAAAATTCTCCTAAACTCTTCAAGCTAGTAGGTTAAGGCCACTCCATCATCTCTTGAATCTTATCTTCATCCACCACAACTATGTTGGCATTAAGTACATGTCCTACGTATTTAACCTCCCTTTGACCAAAAGCACACTTACTTTACTTCAAATACAACTTATGTTCCTTTAATTTCTAAAAAGCCTTCCTAACATGCTCCAAGTGGATCTTTCAATCAACACTACATACCAAGATGTCATCGAAGAATACTAGAATGAACTTCCTTAAAAAATCCTTAAAAGTAGTATTCATCAATGCCTAGAAGGTCAAAAGAACATTGGTAAACCTAAATGGTATCACCAAAAACTCATAATGCCTTTGATAGGTTTGAAAAGTTGTCTTATACACGTTATCTAGGTGCATTCTTACTTAATGATATCCTAACTATAAGTTTGAGATAGTAAAGTAAGTGGCTTTTTTATTGTAAGGATGGGAAATCAGTCTTTGATAATTTACTTCTTAAGGACACAATAATCTACACATAATCTACAAGATCCATCTTGTTTCTTGACTAACAAGACTAGTGAGGAATATGGACTAATGCTTGACTGGATGACCCATGTATCTAGTAATTCCTTTACCATCCTCTCAAACTCATTCTTCTGATAGTAAGGGTATCAATATGATTTTAATGCTACCATATCACTTCTGGACTTGATAAGAATTCTAAGGTCACAATTTCGTTGTGGTTTAGGGTTTAACTTTATTATGTTCTTACCTTCTTCTTCATCTTTTAACCTCAACTCCTTTCCATTCAATGCCATTAACTAAAAGTCAAAATCCTCCTTAAGAACCATACGTATGTGTAAGAGTACCATTTCATAATTATGCTTCAATTCGTTATTCATATAATGTTCTTCAATTAGTTTGGTCTCCCTAGTTCTCAATCCTTGTAGCATAAACTCTTTATTGCCTATCTTGAAAGTCATTTGAAGCTTATCCAAATCAAAAGTGATTTTTCCTAAAGAGCGCATCCATGGAATGCCAAGAATTGTCTTTGAACCTTTTAACTTTAACAAATAGAAATCAATACTCATCCTTAACCCTTGTACAATTATTGTTACTTTTCTACAAATTCCTTCACTCCTCAAGGTATCCCCACTAACCACCTCTACATTCAAATTGTTACTTGGCTTAAGAATTATTCTCAACTTGCATGCTAGTTTACTAAAAAAGTTGCAAGTCCTACCTCAATTCACCAATAGACACACAATATTTCTATTTTCTCCAATCTTTCTCATAAATCTTGTCATCCATGGAGTAATGAAACCATATAGGCATTAAGAGTAATCTTAGGTGGTACCTCTATAAGTTCTTCTACCTCTTCCTCTATATTTTCTTCCCCATCTAACTTCTCTCTTACCATTACAAATAATTTCTTTTTACATTTATGGATCATGAAAAACTTTTCATCACATTTAAAACATAACCCTTTTAGTCTTCACTCCTTTATATCCTAAAGGGTTAACTTTTCATTTATATTAGACCTTGGAAATTCCTTCTTCCCTTCTCTATTTTTGGACCTATATTCAAATGAATATGAAGATTTAACCTTTACATATCCTACATCTTCCTCAAACAATTTTACCAAACTCATTGCTTCATTTAAAGAAGTTAACCTCTTAGCCTTCACCTCATGCCTCAAAGATTCTTTTAAGCCCCTTAAATAACAACCCATTTGCTACTTATCAATCAAGTTATTTGATTGCATTAGTATCCTAGTAAACTCCTCATCATACTTTACCACAAAATATGTTTGGCATACTTCTAACAAATCATAAAAGAAGTTCTCATAAATGATAAGACCATATTGTGCCAATAACGTCTTTGTCAACATTGGCCATTTCAACCGTTGATCCCCCTAGTTTTTATTAGTACACCTTAAACCAAAATTGTGCTTTTTCCTTGAAATGTCATGATACAATTAAGACTTTTTATGCCTCTAGCATTATGTGATATCAAAAAAAATTATTGGCATGACATATCCAACCTATTAGATCTTCTCCCCCTTTAAACTTGAAAAAATCAAATCACACAACATTAACCTTGGGTTGGCCCTTTCTGCAACACCTTCAATGACATTGTTCTTTCCCCCAACCATCACCATCCTCCACCTTTTCTAATTTACTTCCCTCTTTCTATACTTCTTGTTTTCCTAAAGTATTATAATTAGATCAATTCCTCCTTTTGTTCTCTTTGGTCTGCTAAGGAATCTCTATATCCTTTTTTTGCTCCATTTTAACCTTTTTTTTCAAAGTCAAAACCATTTTCCTTAGTACAACCCTTCCTTATTCATTTCCTATAATAAACTCACAGTTTGATTAAACTGCCCCTCAAAATCACAATTTTGTTAGGCAAATTGTTTATTAAACTCAAAATTCTACTAAGTAAACATTCTTTATTTTTGAATTCTATTGTGCAAATCATTTTTCTAATTCTGTATGGATGGCTTGTAGTAACAAATTAGTCATTTTTGAACCTAACTTTGATACCAATTGTAATGAACTCCACTATATGCCAAAAGGCCATGACTTGCTAGTTTGGGAAACTCAATTACGTTTATATATCATTACCAACTTGGAGCCCTATAAGCCTAAGCTTGTCACAGGACCCTATAAGCCTATAACATACTATCATGCTTCACAACTAACACCCTAATGGCTTATTCTATGATAGCTCCACTAGGTGGCTTTACTCTAACTCCATGCATTTAGGCTCCCCTACACTAGCTCTAATATTAATTGTAATGACTGCAACTACTATGCCAAAGGCCATGACCTGTTGGTTTGGTGAACTCAATTACTTTTGTATATCATCACCAACTTGGACCTCCATAAGCCTAAACTTGCTATAAGCTCCCATAAACTCATAACAAACTACCATGCTTTATAATAGATATCCCGGTAAACCACTCTACAATGGCTTCACTAGGTGGCTTTACTCTAGCCCTTTGCATTCAGGCGTCCCTTCAGCTTATGATGTTCTTTGCCATGTAGCACTTTCTTATATTCCTTTCTGCAAGTCACCTCTTTCGTAGTGTGAACTCAAGATGTGGCACTAGCTTTGATATCAATTGTAATGAGCTTAACTACCATACTAAAAGGTCATGAACTGTTAGTTTAATGAACTTAATTACTTTTGTATATCATCACTAACTTGGACTCCCATAAGCCCAAGCTTGTCATAGACCCCCATAAATCTATAACAAACCACCACGCTCTGTAATCAACAACCTAATGGCCCACTCTACAATATAGCTCCACTAGGTGGCTTCACTTTAGCTCCACACATTTAGGTGCCCTTTCAACTTGTGACTTTTTTGCCAAGTAATACTTTCTTATAGCCCTTTTCGCAGGTCACCTCCTCTATGGTTTGAACCTAAGACGTGGTATTTACTTTGATATCAATTGTCATGAGCTCAACCAATATACTAAAAAGCCATGACTTGTTGGTTTGGTAAACTCAATTACTTTATATATTATCACCAACTTAAACCCCTATAAGCCTGTAATAAACCATCATGCTTAGAAGCCAACACCTGCTGGCCCACTCTATGACGACTCCACTAAGTGGCTTCACTCTAGCCTTATGCATTTAGGCAACCTTTCAGCTCATGACATTTTTTGCTATGTAGCCCTTTCTTATAGCCTTTTTTGTAAGTCATCCCCTTCGTGGATTAAACCTGCAATATGACATTGGCTCTAATATCAATTGTAATGAGCCCAACCACTTTGCCAAAAGGCCATGAGCTTTTGGTTTGATGAACTCAATTATTTTTGTATATTATCACCAACTTAGATCCTTATAAGCCCAAGTTTACCACAGGCCCCCATAAGTTTGTAACAAACCACCACACTCTGCAATCAACACCTTGATAGCCCTTATAACAACTCCACTAGGTGGCTACACTCTGCCCCCACACATTTAGGCACTCTTGGGGCTCATGACATTTTTTACCAAGTAGCCCTTTCATGTAGCCCTCTCATGTAGCCCTTTCCACAAGTCACCCCTTCATGGTTTGAACCTGAGACACGGCCCTAGCTCTAATACCTCTTGTAATGAGCCCAAACACTATATCCAAAGGTCATGACTTGTTAATTTGGCAAACTCAATTACTTTTGTATATCATTACCAACTTAAACCCCTATAAGCTTGTAACAAACCACCATGCCCTGCAACTAACACCCTGACAACCCATTCTACGATGACTTCACTAGGTGGCTTCACTCTAGCCCCCACACATTTAGGCACCCCTTGAGCTCGTGACATTTTCTACTAGGTAGCCCTTTCCTTAAGTCACCCCTTTTGTGATTTGAACCTAAGATGTGGTGCTAGTTCTGATAAAAACTTATTATAAGTTAAATCTTTTAATAACAAAATAACATATTTAAGACCAAAATCTTAGTTACACTAATAACAATTATCCATTTTTCTATTCTTCCTTGCTTATCCAATGACTACCATCCAATTGTGGATTTTGTGTTGTTATTAAATCCACAACCCATACACCAAATCTCCAACTCTAACAACAATCAATCATGAAAGTACAAGCCAACCTACCTCATGGCTACTCCAACATTACGAACCACAAAAACTATAAGGATAACTCATCAAACATCCCACAAGCACCCACAATGAATGTATGCAAATTTACTCACACAACCTATATAGAAATACACATGAAAACATAACTTCTTAACATAATACAGATACACAAATACAAGAACATATACATAGCTTCTTTGAAAAGGTTGCCACCACCAAAACACTGATTTGCAACTTCTAAGGAAGCTTGCCACCAAAATGCTTCTTTCTCGTGAGATAGCACCCAAGACATGTTCTCTCCATAATGTTCTCCTTTTTCCTTGCAAGCCTCTTTTATCCATCTTTACTTTTGTCTCTTAATCAGGCCTCTTAGCCAAGGCATGTTATTATAAAATCCCACACCAATCTTGGCCCAAGTCAACCTACAACAAATTGGCATTGCTAGAGTTTAGCTTTGAAATGTTTTGGTTCCGAGTATTGTGAGCTAATGAAGTGAATCCCCTTGTGAGGTGAAAGATGATAAGGTTTCTCATCCACCTAAGCCACCACATCCTCAGGCATTTCATTAAGCTTAGAATATTGTGTTCTTATTTGGCACATGTTTTCTATTTAAGTCAAAATTTAAAGGCATGGAATTGTAAGAATACTTCATTGAACTATGCTTTGGTAGTATAAATATAATAGTCATTGAGGATTCATAATCTTGATGTAAGCTTTCCAATTCAAAGATTCTTGAACCTTGTTAGAAAGACTGAAAATGACTTCCCTTCTTTTTGCAGGTTGTGAATATGAGGCAATAAATTGAACTCTCATCCTCCAATTTTCCACACAAAGTAATTCAGTATTGCTTCCCATACCTATGAAGTTCATGATTCTATCAAAACGTCACTTTGAGTCCATGCTTTGTAATTAGGATTTGGCTCCTCTTTATTACCAACCTCAAGGCTAGTAACTGGGTAAATGGTTTCACCAATGAGGAATCTAACAAGTTTCTAGGTTTGTATCAAAAATTTTATTTATATCATCTAAGTAATTTCCTTCAACGAATTTTATTATAACAAAGTTGCTTACATTCATTGAGTTTAGGTATGGGTAAGAAGCTTTACAAGATGTTAAAGAAATCAAAGTCTTTCATGTGTCCTCAAGTACATGTAACTCAAGCGTTAGGCATATTAGCCCTAATGACCTGCAAAATGACCCAAGACCCATGTGTGACCCACAATAGGACTCATCACCGTTGCAAAACCCTAGCCACCATCCTATCTTTAATACCAAAGAGAAGTAAAGGTTTCAAAGGAGCAAGATGATTTACTCAATAGTTGGCTTATTTTATTGATATTTTGATAACATACAAAAGTTTCAATCTCATACACAAAAAGGATTGATTTAGGCTCATACTCTATAGCCTTACATCATAGATATTTTAGAGTTACTAGTTGAGTTACATTATAACTGTAAAGCAATTCTTGGACAAAGGATGGTGCTTCAAACTATTCTTTTTTTTGAAACTTCATCATCCTTTTCAGCCATCTAGAACATTGTTTAGGTGGTTGGTGATTCTCCACCCATGAAATGAGGAAAGGAAATGAAAGGGCCAGCTATCATTTTTACATAAATCCTCGTTACTAAAATAAACAAACACTTGTTTCTTTTTTCTACCACAATAGGAGTGACTCCCTTCATGCCACATTGGAATTTACTGAATGCTAAGGTGTGACTAAAAGAGCCTGCATTGGTCTTAAGTTGTCCACTTCCATTTGTGAGGTCGACCAAATTAATTGTGCCAACATGAACATGAACACGTAGAGCATGAAAGGCATGTTCTGCTTGTGTTGAAACCGAAGCTTCCTTTATTTGATGTTGAGGACACAAAGTGTGCTTTCTTTAAGCTAGAATCAAGTAGGCTATGCTTGAATTAGGTCCTTCAAAAGGTCAAAAAACCCAACCATCTCATTCTTCCAACCTTTCATTTTCAATCATGTTTGAATTGCATTTAATGATCTTAGTTTTATTCCTTTAATTGTTTAGCCAGCTAGCTTAATGAGCTAATAAAGACCTTAACCATAAAGCTTGGGATTTAACATCCATGTGTACAAATTGAGTGCATCCATTATATACTTCATGAATTTACAAGAGATCTTAAAATCATGTGTACATGCCATAGATCAGCCAAACAAACCGCTGATATGCAACTTGTACTAAATCATAAGTAGTTTCTCGCTATTATGAATATACAAACAATTGGTTTTAAGAACTCTACAAGGGGGTAACTCATCCTCAAAGCCTTTCATGTCAATCATATATCAGCCTGTCTTCATCATAGGAAGATTTGTCCCTTTCCTTTTACTTATAAAGATTCCTTTTCTCTTTGCCTTTTTATTGAAAGCCAGCTTAATTATTGTAGATTCCAGTAAATCAAGAATTACTGCACAAAGTCAAATCACGTGTTAAAGCAGTTAATCCCCTCAGACAGCAACCTGAGCAGCGGCAAGCCTAGCAATTGGAACCCTGTGGATAAAATACTGATCAGATTTTTCTTTTCCTAATATGAAAGTAGTATACAAAAATTTCCAAAGAACAAGACCAGCCAACCTGAATGGAGAACATGAAACATAGTCTAGTCCAGCCTCCGCAAAGAAAGCAACGGAAGAAGGTTCCCCACCATGCTCTCCACATATTCCAACCTGTTTATCAATATCAAATTTTAAGTCCAGAAAAAGAAAAAACCGCAGATAAGTCATATCCCCTTCATGACAGCAAACTGTTAGTACAGTTGTTTGCATTACATATATTAAAGGCTTTGTTCAACCTCATGAAAAATCATAGAGCACCATGGAAAAATTTCATCCTTGTAAGTGACGTCGCCGGAAGATGCAGCATTATAATCCTTGATGGGACATATAACCATAAAAATGCATAGAGTCAAATCTTCCGAAACTCAAAACATAGTCATAAAAAGCTAGCTGAAGGTAGCATTGCTTGGCATGGTTCTATTAACGTCATTGGAGCATTATTATTTCGGTGATCATGACATGTTGAAAGGTAACCATTGCCTGGCATGGTAGCGACATGATTGGAGCATTATTATTGCAGCAATAAGACATGATATCTTCCTCAGATAAACCCAAACATCATCTCGACTGTAATTCAGCGGAAAATACAACATTATGTACAACATTAATACATAATTCAGCAGCACAAGTAGCGGAAAATCCATAGTTCCTCTATACCTTTAAGCTAGGCTTAGCTGCACGACCCTTTTCAGCGGCAATCTTGATGAGCTGACCGACACCTTTTTGATCAAGAACCTGCAAGCAACAAAATTTGACTGCAAATGTCAGGAAATCACTTACAAATTTTTGCCATTAGCTTAAATAGACAAAAAATTATCTTAAGAAACTATAAGCCATCTAACAATGAAGCCCAAGGACTTCCCCGGAAATGACTAACCTCAAATGGATCATTTTGCAGAATGCCATTGGCTAGGTAAGTAGGAAGAAACTTGCCAACATCATCTCTACTGTAACCAAAGGTCATTTGAGTAAGATCATTGGTCCCAAAGGAAAAAAACTCTACCTCCATTGCAATCTGCAGGCAATGATTAAAGGGAGAAGGACATTAATAACCAATACTTAACGCTGCAATCCTCATCTAAGTTGCAATTTCTAGCGTTTTCCCAAGCTTCAAAGTTGTATACAACCAAGAGGGGGTCGAAAAAATCCAAGGGAAAGAAACAATGTCTTGTTGAAATTAGAAGTTCAAAACTATATAGTAAGCTTACAACCTGGTAGGAATAATTCAACTTAGCATACCTCATCTGCAACAAGAGCAGCTCTAGGGATTTCAATCATGGTCCCCACCTTATAGTTCAAAGAGGAACCCATCTCAGAAAACACCTTTGTTGCAACATTTCGTATTAAACTCACCTGATGTCGTAGTTCCTGCAATTAAAACATGGTCATTTTTCTTTTCAGAAGATGGAATTTTGATCCCTTAAAAATATAATAATTCTGGTCAAATTTTATGTTATGTTCATAAGATCAAGATTCATAGAGAAGCATATTTTACATATTCTTAGGAAGGAGAAACAAAAGACAACAGAGCTTAGACAGAAACTGTCCATAGACTAGCGTCTACCGCTTATTGTAGGCGTAGTAACTGAACAAACACTGTAAAAGACTAACATAAGAAGGAAGGGCAGATATCGTGCCTGAGGAGTTCCAACGAGGGGTACCATTATCTCTGGAATAACTTTGACACCCTGATTGCTCATTGTGACAGCAGCCTGAAAGATTGCACGTGCCTGCATTTCAGTGAGTTCCGGATATGATATCCCTAGCCTGTTGATAGGCAAGCAAAATCCACTCGTCAACAACAATGAGATGCTTTGAACATGGTCTTTTATCTTTCACTTGAAGATCATGAACAACAGGAATATACAAGCTCGCAGCAACTACAGTTTCGTCATTTTGTTTCATACGCATTCCTTTTCTTTGAACAGTTTAATGCAAGAGGATTGTGAAATAATTAACTATATCATCAACTGGTTACATAGTCAGAAAAGGCATGGCAGGACATGGGGGAACCGATGTAAAATAAGAATTTGTCTCCTCCGTCTATTCAGAAAACCTCAGTCCATAATATGACAAACAACTAAAACAAGCAATAATTGCAACAGTTGCTATCCGAGAATAAAAATTTGTTGAGAAATTTTTAAATCAAAAGCTCATAAAAAGGCCACCGAACCTGCAGCCTCGGAAACCAAGCATAGGATTTACTTCTGATAACTTCTCAATTCTTGAATAAACTTCATCCTCATTCATGCCCGTCTCTGCAGTCAGTTCACTTACAATCTCTTGCAGGTCACCTTCTGGAAGAAACTCATGAAGTGGAGGATCTAAGAGTCGAATTGTTACTGGAAGGCCTGAAATTCCATAACTATGTTGCCTAAGTAAAATCTCAAAAGAGAGAGAGAGAGAGAGAGAGTGGAAGAAAAGGAAAAGATCTTCAAATGTGAAATGGATCAATATAAGAAACAGTACCATCCATTGCACGGAAAATTCCTTCGAAGTCGGATCTCTGATAAGGTAATAATGAGTTCAGCGCTGCCTTCCGCTGTTCTCGCGTAACTGCCATTATCATCTTCCTCACAGTCTTTATCCTCTCATCTGAAGCAAAGAACTAAAAAATTCCAAAACAAGAGAACAGAAAATTTGTTGCCTTAGTCTACCACATTAGAGGTCATATAGCAAGAAAAGCTAGGATTTTGTTTTTCATCAATATCAATAAGCATTGCCCTCATTGCATATAAAATACGCACGGAGAAAAATCTAAGAGCTTCTAAGTGAGAAATTAGTTATGTGTCCAACCAAAAACTTAATTAAGTTCCTTAGCACTAGTATCATTTCCAAACAAGCAGAAGTTGGCAGACCTATATAAATAATATGCTACAATAAGGATATGAGGTCTTAAGCATCAGGCAAGCGTTATTCTGCGTATTACGTCTCATGAAGATCAGCAGGAAATGGTGTAAGAAGAACAGGTACCATGTGCTCTGTCCTGCAGAGGCCAATCCCTTGGGCACCATTATTTCTTGCTGTTAATGCATCAACAGGAGTGTCAGCATTTGCCATCACCTACACCAGCATCACGCCAATAAATTACAATATAGATTTTTCAACAAGCATTGGCAGAGTGGTTGGACTTAATAGCGGTTGAAGAAATTGGAGCACCTTGATACGCCTTATTTTGTCAGCCCAAGACATTAAGGTCTCCAAGTCACCACTTAAAGCCGGGGGAGCGAGTGGCTGTTTCCCCAGTATCACTTCACCCGTGGACCCATTGAGCGAAAGCCATTCTCCTTCCTCAATCACCCTGTCTCCAATCACCACAACCTGAGATTTGGATGAAGCAACCTTTTCATTCACGGTCTCTTATATTACTAAACAATAAAGAACTGAAATATTTTTGCACTGAAACTTTAATTATGTAGAGAAAAAATTAGAAAGCCCACCTTCTCATTGTCATTTACAAGGATTTCAGAACAGCCAGAAATACAACACTTTCCCCATCCACGTGCTACAACAGCTGCATGTGATGTCATGCCACCTCTTGCTGTCAATATGCCAACAGCAGCATGCATGCCGCCCACATCCTCTGGGCTAGTCTCTGTTCTGACCTGCAGTAACGCGAAATCATGGAAAACTTCAGTTCAAGATGATGAGATCCGAAAAGTGAGTTCAAGTGCATAAACCATGAGGTATTGTGAATGCTTACAGATTTCCAAAAAGAGCAATCAAAGTCATAATGATATCTTTCCGTCTACAAATCAATCTGTTCAAGCTAGTATGATTGATGTTAGATAATCTATGAATAGCCACATCCTAACTAAGCATACAGGGTTTGATGCAGAGAATTTGTTTTAGCCAGGTTATAATGAAAAGCTTCAGTGAACCGGCCGCAATTCCATTATAACCAAAACGGAATCATCCATGGATTAATTTTACTTTCTAGTCGAAAAATAAAGCTTATGCATCAGAATGTCAGGACTTGTCCAAGACATGGGGCTTTCCTCCCTGTTAGAAAATAAGAGAATAATGAAAACGGATGTTAATATGAGCATACCAAGATGGCACTCTTTCCTTGCGCATGCCATGCTTCAGCATCATCAGCTTTAAAAACTATCTGCCCCACTGCAGCTCCTGGAGATGCTGGCAAGCCCTTGGCAATCACTTTATCTTTATAAGCAGCTGGATTCTCAAACTAGTCCAACAATATATCAACGCGGTCAGAAAGGCCTTAAAGTTGCTAGTGTCTGTGTGATCATATTCGAAGAAGTGCACAAATGCATATATTATGTGCATAACGCACAACTAGACAGATACGGAGATCTTTGTATTAGAGGAAATTAGAACTGCGCTATGCAGAGCTATTAGCTTCTAATTATCTGTCTATCAAAGTCCGTGTTCTCAAAGATAATTAGTAAAACACCAAATTTTTTGTGCTCAAGTTCTATATGCCAATCTATTGGCAGACCTATTTCCTACTAGAGCAACGTCAACTTATATTACCTGTGGATGAAGAAGCTGATCAAGATGCTGTGGCTCCACCATCTTAATTGCGGAATGCATATCAACTAGCCCTTCGTTAACCATGTCTACAGCTATCTTTACTGCACCTTCACCAGTACGCTTTCCAGAGCGGCACTGCAACATCCATAACCTGTTTTCTTGGACTGTGAATTCAATGTCCTGTATACAGACTAGTCTCAGTACGCTATTAAGGCAAAATAGAGGTCGTCATAATAATTCATAAAATAATATCAGCAAGTCCAATGTTGTACAATGCTGTTCAATATGACCGACTCATAGTTCAGAATGAGAAGCATTATGTAAATAACTAGAGAAAAGAATTAGTGAACACTGCTAATGATATAGAACATCTTTACAAGGACATGTAGAGTTTTACCATCATATCTTTGTAATGTCGCTCTAAAATTTCACAGTTCTCGACTAGCTCCTTGTAAGCTTCAGGCATGCAACTTTTCATGGTGTCCAAATCTTCTGGTGTCCTTATCCCAGCAACTACATCTTCTCCCTATAAAAAGCCATTCCTTCAACTACACTTTCAAGATCATCAAAAAGATGAATTCACTGATATGAGCAGAAAAATAAGAGGTTAGGTAAGCTCAAGATGGCAGTGGCACATAAAACCTGAGCATTGACCAGAAACTCCCCATAAAGCTTCTTCTCGCCAGTGCTAGGGTTCCTAGTAAACAGAACACCTGTCCCTGAATTATTTCCCATGTTTCCAAAAACCATGCATTGGATATTTACTGCAGTGCCCTTTAATCCAGTTATTTGATTGATGCTCCGGTATTTAATAGCTCTTGGGCTATCCCAAGAATCAAAAACTGCTTTGACAGCCAACAGTAGTTGCTGTTTCGGATCTGCAGATAGATGCAGGCAAAAGGAGATGATTTTAAAATGTTGTTATATGAAGAGATGGAGATGTTAAAGAAGTCAGTTCTTTTACCCGGTACCTGAAGGAAATTTTTCACCCTTAGTTTCAAGATAAACATTCTTGTACTGTTCCACCAGCTTTTTGAGATCAGAGGCTGTTAGCTGTGTATCAAGTTTAAATCCTTTTGCGGACTTTAGCCTTTCTAACTTCTCCTCAAATAGAGAGTGCGGAATTCCCAAAACCTCAAAATTAAAGGTGACAAGGATTTAGTAACTCTCATAACAAGAAAATGACTTTACATGTTATTCCACTTAAATAAAAAGACATATTCAACTGTCTCTCAATGAATTTATTGAGAGACTAAGAATGCACATTTTACTTTGACAGTTTTAGTTTCTCAATGAATTTACGTCTCCCAAAAAATTGTAGAAGACAGTATGCAAAGACTTGACAACAGCTGCAAAGTGAACACAATTTAGCTAAGTAAATCTACAAGAAGCACTTACAACACCTCCAAACATGTCCAGAAAACGTCTGTAGGAGTCAAAAGCAAAGCGCTCTCCACTTTTTGATGCCAAAGCAGTAACTACCTCATCATTAAGTCCAAGATTGAGAACAGTGTCCATCATACCAGGCATAGAGATCTACATACAAACAGAAGAGTGATCACTTTTCTTTTCTCCCTGGGCAGGACCCTGGAATGGAGGCACGTGAGATGAGGGTACAAAATAAATACATAAATAACGTCACCCTATAGTCTATACTTATGTGGAAGAAGGCTTACTGCAGCGCCAGAGCGGACTGAGAGGAGAAGGGGCTTAGAAGGGTCCCCAAGCGACGCTCCCATGTCCTTCTCCACAGTCTCCAAGCCTTCCAATACCTCCTCCCATAGACCTTCTGGCAAGTTTTTTCCATTCTCCTGATATTCTTGACACGCTTCCGTTGATATTGTAAGCCCCGGTGGCACCGACAACCCAATGCTCGCCATTTCTGCGAGGTTTGCTCCCTTTCCTCCCAACTGAATCAGATACACATGCAAAGCCATCAAACTCTATGTACAAAAGCTTACTCTAACCCAGACATATTTCGTGCTTTTGATAATCATCTGGACAAGCAAAGCCGTCGATGTAATGGGAATCTGAAAGGAAACAAAACCATGAATCAAGATTCTGTTGGGCCACATCAGAAGTGACGCATTCCTTGTAAAGTCCATTTCGCTTGATAGATTCCTTACCTTTAAGTTCAGTGGATCCGCTCAATTGTTCTTAAGACTTCCAAATGCATCCTCAATCATATGATCAAACAGAGTCTAGAGAAATTTAAAAAAAAAAAAAAAAAGCTCATGACGTTTATGTAGAAAGATACGTGAAGCTTACCAAGGACTTCATGCCCTTGTTGCCTTCGCTCTTTCCTTTGCCAAAGGTAAATACTCGCTGTGTAAGCACAAAAATGAAAATTTCAGGCCTGCAACACTAGACAAAACACGAAGGAATGCATGTACCAACATCCTAATTGGTTGCTTTGATCCTAAGGGATGTGACTGAGATAATCAGCAACAAATCTGCATATATATCTGATTAGAAGGCAAAATGTAACGAACCAAAAAAAAAAAGAGAAACGCCAGTCGGTCTAAACGTGTTCCCATCAAGAAACAAAGATAATTAAACCATATTTTGCCAAGTCTAATTGCTATTGAGCCTTGAGACCATTATCCAGTATCGAGCATTTCTTTTTACCACAACAGCCTAATAACCACCACAACCTCCCTAAAAGAGCAAGTGAAAAGTGACAAGGCAGCTCCTTTTTCTCTCTTTCTAGATTTCCTCTGCCACCTTCTACGGCTTGCCGCCTCTCCTCCAAGAACCAGATTTTCTTTTTCGTCCCTCACTTCTCTCTATCCTGTATATACATGCCATCCCACACTTTGAGTTCTCTTGAATAAATCCACGTTGTCACCACCATATTAACAGCGTTTGATGAATACACTCTGCCGAGCTAAGTGGCCTTTATTCCGCCGTTGATGTTGCTACAAAAAGAGGCACCAAGCCTCTTGAGCAATCATGTAAGTTGGGGTGGTAAGGGAGAGTGAATGTTCAGCACATCTCTTTTGTGTTTTGGTCTTGTTTTTTTGAGTTATGCTAACAATGTCACTGTCGATTCAAATTAGAAAGACTTCCGTTCATGGAGAAAGAGATGCCACAGCTGTTTTCCTTGGAGCTGTTGCCTCTCGAGAAAACTAGTAAGTTCAGGTACACTAGCGTTTCTCAAGTTGCCCAAAGCAACCTAAAAATGTCTTCCGACAAAGATCCTTGGAGTCTCCCCATTCTTTGTGCTGCTTGTGAGAAAAAGACTGACTAGTATCTCGAGATTCTATGAGATTCAGTTTCTCCCAGCTACAGCATGCAATGAATCGTTTCTGGAAGCGAACTCAGTAGCAGAAGCTTGATACGGATTTTTGCATGAGTGAAGTACATTTGTTATCTAAACATTTCTCCAACAGAATGACCATGAAAAGTTGAAGCATGGTGGTCGAGTTCACGGTTCCTATTATTCTCTAACTCAGTGGGAGTCAGCAAGTTTATATGAGTGTTCCTTCCCTTTATTTTTTGTCTTTGCCTACGGCCCTCCAATTCTGTGGACATTTGACGTTTGCCAACATTGTAGCAGTTGAAAATTTTCAGGCCTACCCAATAGGTGTGAAGCTACTTCTTTCTAGGGAACAAGATGAAGTTCAATAGCTACTAATAGGCAGCTTAACTTCCCAATCAAATGAAACAAGTTTCAGGATCAAAGTACTTGAATTTGAAAGGATAGAAGGAAATAGAAACTCCCGGAAGTCCAAGCACGTAGTTCAAGAAAGATGTGCCCGAGGCATACTTTTCCTCATAGTGCCATTTTTTAGAAATTTTAGAAGAGTGCCGAGTTAAATCTAAAATTTAATTTAATTAATCAATTAATAAAAAATTATAATAACTAAACTTCTTATTATAAATAATGTTCGCTGTGCCCGTCCTTACCCAACTCTCTTGTTCTTTGAATTAGGCGGGCCTAGAATTGGGTTAAACGGGGGAGGTTTTGGGGTAGCCAACACAACCTTTAACCGTACTTGGGGGCAAGGAATGCGAACCGAAGGCCTACACCATGTGCCAATGGACTAGGACCTTACCTTTTTTGTAGTAGACGTAGGGTCGGACACTGGCGTAAGGATGGCCTCCGCTCGCGTTAGCGGCTCATATCTCTTGGGCTTTGTGTTCCTTATCCCATTAGCAAGGACACTCTGTGAGTTGTGGCAGCGAGTGTTCACAGCTTGACTGATGCGAAGGCTTTCTATGGGATGCGGAATCTGATCCACATGCTTCCCCTTGAACAGTCTCTGGTTGCAAACATCTGGTGCAGTCCTCGCGAGCATGGCTTCCCCTGTTGATGACGCCTTTTCTGGTCGATGTTCCCTGGTTGCAAACATCGTTTAGATTCACCATGTTCTTGTTGATAATTGAAGATCAAATGTAATAAAAAAAGATGTGAATGATTTGCAAAGTGATCATTGTTTTTGTTGTAATGATGAAAAGATGTTTCCGACCCAGCAAACAAAAAGTTAGCGGAAGATGATCTTAGAATACAGGCCTCTTTACTGATTCTAAACTTCTCACTCAAGGAAGGTTTCTTTTGCTTATTCTCGCCCTGTTTCATTGTGATCGTTCTAACAAAAGCGAAGAAGCAGAAACTTTGTAGTTGAAGCAACGGGTTTGTGATGTAGAGTATGAATCATGGCATGTAATACGCTGACAACGAGTACTA
Organism: Casuarina equisetifolia; assembly: GCA_028551475.1. Lineage (NCBI taxonomy): Eukaryota > Viridiplantae > Streptophyta > Magnoliopsida > Fagales > Casuarinaceae > Casuarina > Casuarina equisetifolia. Next base: position 17,955,922 of record CM052362.1, read on the forward strand.
GTAACACTTTGACAAGGAATAAAGAAACAGGTTGCAGTTGGAACAGGAATGGTATGTGTTCAGGTACCTGAAGTTGCAAAGAGAACACAAGATATTCAACTGGGTCTAGATCTTGAGGTCGGGAGCCTATTTGTTAGTGTTTTTCCTCTTTTTTTAGTAATATTTTCTCACAAAAAAGAGGTCTGAGAACTGACACGAGTGGACGAAATTTTGGTTATAGTTGCAAGTCATCCCTTGTGGCCGGACTTGTAAACGTGGCGCCATCTGATTAGTTCAATTCCTCCGTTGATCGCCCCCATGGCACGCATTTTAACGACCATTCCGCAAGGCGGTGGCAGTCTCTATCCAATTTTTTTTTTTAAAAAAAAAAAAAAAAAAAAAAAAAAGCCCCATAACCCCTTTAATTTTGTTTGAGGGCTTAAATTAAAATTTTAAACTCAGGATATTTATTTTATAACATTTTTCACATTATCTTTTTTAACCCTTTACTACCTTCAAATTTTCAAATTTTCGAATTTTCATGATAAAATATTTGGATCTAAACCTTTTGACTGAGAAATTAATTCCAAGTTGGTAGACTAGAAAAATCCAGAAGTTGCCAAACAATGACAGCAACTGGAGAACAGGATAAGTAAGACAAATTTCAAATTGACCGATGATTTTTGTTTTACCATTTTTCCTAAATAGAAGATGCAAGAGATAAGTGGGATAATAGTATCTTAGATTCCTATATATGTGATATTTGGGAAAATAACAAATGAGGAATCAAGTGTGCTCTTCTTTCATGTGGTCGATGATGCATTGGCAGACTATAACCAAAAGCGTTTATTGGGCCCCCACCCGCTCTGGTGAGAAAAGACTTTCAATCCAGAGAGGTCATGCCACATGGGTGACTCGTGGACACAAAATAGGCGTGTACAATGCTGCTCTCTCCTTTCTTATCCTTGGATACAGGAACCCGAATCACACGCAAGCTGCAATCAGAATTTACCCTTCAACTAGATATGATCATTCATCAGTTTGCACCAAATTTCAATTCAATTATTGGCCGAAGGCCAATAAGTCTCAAAGCAAGGTCTGAAGGGAAATTAGATTGTCAATTTCAGATGAATAACAACTCGTGTTTGGCCGAAACTTGTGCCATATTCTGTGCATCTTGACATGTTAAGGCAAAATGTCATAATGTGGAACACAATGTCAAGGCCTTTTTTATCTTAGTTGTGGAGATCTTGCTGACTGACCCTTTGCATTCAAAAGTAAACTGGATGGCAGAGTACCCTGCATTCTTTCTCCTTCCATAATAGAATAACCACTAAACTCGAGAGATGTACGACCAGGAGCTATGGACGGCATAGTACCGAGCAGCACTTGACGAAACTCAAATGAGGCATACCATCAGCTATTTAACGAGCTCTACTTGCAGGGGCCGACTCTCTTAGTATTATCAGCCGAAAGTTACAGTGATCTAGGAAGAAATGCCTCCTATGATCATACTGTGACAACCAGTGTAAGACAAGACTGGTGTAGCGTATGATCGACTAGCAAAATTATATGCAATCCAAGTTAACATACTCTTAAAAATGTTAAAAGGTGTATCAAAAATTGAAGGTGGAATAAGGACAAGCATGAGCCCTGCAAAGTAAGACAACTTGATTATTTCAACTTTTAAAATCGGTCATTCAAAAGAATTATTCATTCCAAAGAAGTCCAAAATTATTATTCAGGACACTCAACTCACTCCAAAAACATTTAAGAACGGGCATAACGAACGGGAACTCGTCGCTGTATGGGGCTCCTACAAGAAGGGCAATCTTTCATCCCCTGTTTCTCATGAAGCTCATTGCAAGCTGTACACACCACCTGATGAGCACATGGTAGAAAAACCACAGACATCTCCTCTGAAAGGCACATCACACATTCCCGTTCCCGTTTCACACCTGTCCCAGAGTAGACCTGGAAATCTGTCGCCACTTCTGAGATACAAGGGGCCCGGGACTCCTTGAGATCAGGGCCATTTCTGCTGTCCATCGTTCTCTTGGCACAACTTCCATCAATCCCCCTCCTGAGTGCAGCAATTTTTGAAGAATCAGTTTTCAGTCTCAGTTGGGAGATTTCTTTTTCGAGCTTCCGAATATCCTCTTTGTATTTCTGCAGATTTTTTTCTGCTTTGGATTTAATCAAATTCTCCTTTGATTCTGCTAAAGCTTCAATTTTTTCTCTTTCTTTTCTTATGGAATTGGCCTGCATAAGTAGTTCTTCCTTTGCTTTCTCCTCCTGGTCCCATCTAGCCTGTGATTTTTCTTTTCAATGAGAAAGGAACCGGTGGTAAACCATAATCACAAGGAAAACTAGTAATGGCGCGCATGTTAAACTAAAGAGAGTTAACCTTTCGAAGTTCTAATAGAAGTGTGACCTAATGAGAAATTAATCCGTACTGATAAACAATAACAAAGACACTTCCTCCTAATGTAAATAGTAATGCTATAATATAGCTTTTAAGTTGAGCAAACCCTTGATCAAGACAGAATAACCAAAACATCATTTGCCTCAAACAAAATGTAAGGCAGGCCTTGATATGGATAAGCAGAATATCTATACTTCTTTAGATTTATTCCACTCTTTTCTCGTCACATGCATCTTTGTACAACTCAAACACGAGTGCCATCTGTATATGAACACGATGTAACTGTCTTCTCAAAGCAGTAGGACGGTCATATTCATTGTACTAATGGAACTATAAATTGCACAGAGGACAGGCCTTTTACATATGCTATGGCATAGAATTTAAGGTCAAACTCCGAAGGTAGGTATCGACTTAATTGGATGTTCTTGGACAGCCCATTTCATTTCTACACCAGTGCCACACCACTTTTGACCATCTAAAAGATGCAACAGGTAATGTTATGACATCCAACACGGCAATAAGTTTTCAGTGAGAAACATCTCACCATCCACAATGCACATTGGTTGGTCAACACAATATGCAACTATAGGCGACAATGAGCCATTATTACAACATACCAAGTGGTATCCTTTCTTTCTGTTATGTTATATATACTTTTAGATATTTCTTTCTTTGTTCCTGGATGGGTGGGGGAGAGGAATTGGAAAAACTTTTAAAAAAACATACCTCAAACTGTTCCTCAAGGTCTTTGGCTTGCTCCAATTCCTGGAGCAGTTGTCTTACTTTGCGCTTTTCTGTATTGAATTCTTCTTGGAGCAAGGGTTTTTGCTTCTCCCAGGACTGATATTTCATCAGCGTCTTCTTCTCCCTCTTGGACATCTCTTGACAGCTAGAGGCTGACTCTGCAGCACGTAATTTAGCAGCTTCCATCTCTTTCCTTAGTCCAGCATTCTCAACCTGAAGCCTTTGGACAGCAGTATTAGCTCTCTCGACCTGCCCACTAGCCTTGCACAAAGCATTCTCCATCTCAGATAGCTTCTTCATTGTGTTTTCCTCCAGTGTCTGCTTCTCTTTTTTGAGCCGCTCAACTTCTTCTCTCTCTTGCCTCAGTGTCTTAAGTTCAGCCTTATCCTTACCCAGCCTACGTGCAGCCTGCATTACTTTCTGATTTGCCCATTCTGTCCACTCCTGTAGCTGATTTTGCAGTTCCCGAACCCTTGGAACCAGTTTCAAAATCATTTCATCCTTTTTGTCCTGGGGAACCCACTGTCCCTGAGATTTATCATATGGTATCCCGGCATAACTACAATTTGGTGACTCAGCATTAAAGGTACCGGGTACCAAAGTAGAATTGCTCTTTGTAGGAAGTGAAAGAGAAAGCTCAGTATCAGCTGCAGATGATGCAGCTGATGTACTAACCGCAGGCAATGCCAGTGGAGCATTAACTGCATGTAATGTGGTTACGCTATTGGTATTTGAGAATGTAGAAGTGGTATTAACACTTTCCAGGCAAGAAGCTGTAGAGGATGAGGTTCCAGAATTGGATGAAAGACTATGGTTCCCATGGTCTTGGGGCACATCAACCAACATTGGCTTATTCTTCAAGGAAGCATTCCTCACATTAGAAGTAGTAGGATCAGAAACAGATTTTATTTTCTTATCCAAGGTTAAATTACCAAAACCACTCATCTTCCCTCCTCTTGAACCCTTTGATCCATATGTCCGGTAAAGTTTCTCCCCATGAAGTGACTTCTGCCGGAGCATGTATTCTCTCTTGGTACTACCAGAATGTGCCTTTCTACTACTCCCGAACTTTTCTTCTACTGCAGGAGGTTGACTGGTTCCTGTTACATTTTCAGGTTTATCAGAGGCATCAGATGTATTTGTGCCCTCTGTCTCCGATACTAGTCTGTTGAGGGCAAGGGAACTCTTTGGTTTCCTTATATTGGAAAACCCTACAGCCATGGAAGCCTGAGATTGAGTACTATGAGAACACGTAAATGGTTTCAAAGTATTTGGAAGATTAAGTTCCAAACTTTTGGTTTCTGTCTTTAACTGGGGTTGAGTGGAAAGATATGAAATCCCACTCGAGGCCCAATCACACACAAAACTATTCAAGGCGTCTCCTTCCATTGCACAAGCATGTGACACATTCATATCACATATTAACAAGCACCACATTGCATCCCCAGTGCTGAAGAAAGGCCTCACTTCTCGAAGAACACAAACCAATTCTGCCAGTACATACTTCTCCAGCTGCTTTAAATCCTCAAAGTAGTGCTCCCTTGAAGGATCAATCTCTTGGCCACTTTTAAGAAATGCTAAAGCATTATCCACTATGTTTGACACTGTGTCTTTACACCCATAACAAAGGCCAGACCTTAATACAGCCTTGGTAGCAACTTCTTCGGTGTAACCACAAGAAACAATTTTTTTAATTGCACTCATGAAAATGGCATCTAAATTACTTAAAACAAGTTCTTCAAGCTCAGCTTCTGTAAGATCACTCCAATCAGCATCTCGCAATTCATCTGCCTCAATTTCTTCTCTAGGCTGGCTAAGCCCAACCTCAGATGAGCCTATTGCACTAGATAACCCAAGATCAAGTTTCAATCCGTCAGAGTGATCCTGGTAAACACTACAGAGGTCACAGGCACTAGGTTGTCCATGACCTGGGTTGATTTCAAATTTCTCTGCAGGAAATTCATAACTTGCACATTCAATTGGAGTTGACAAGATACTCTTAATTTGATCTCCCACGGGTGGATCAGCCCGAAATTTTCTCTTATTCCTGCTAGCCTTTTCTTGGACAGAAACTGAAGTAGAAGCTTGGCAGCTACTACTGCTAGCCTCAGCAACCATTGATGCCATTTTCTGCTGCACAAAACAATATCTAATACTCTCATCAGGTCTTTATATCATCTAATTGTAAATCCACAATGCAACACCAAATTACCCATTAACCAACATTATTAAACCTCTCGGAAACAAATTGAAATAAAAATTAACATCGTCAAAAGAGATTTACAATCTCGGCTTATAAGATCAGCTATCTATAGAAAATACAAATGAGACGACGGAAACAGCTTATTAACCATTGCATGCAACAAGGATAGAAAGATAACCACGAATTCCACTAACAACCCAACGATAATTAGATTTTCGCAGCCGAAACAAAACCACAATAGTCTTTAAAATTTACTACCCAGAAACAAGAATTCAATCGTCAATGCCTTCACAACATATCCAGTTGACAAAAGATTGGAATTCACAGAATCCAAATGAGTTCTGAAAAGGAAATAAAAATTCGAAACCTGCCGATGAATCAATAAAGCATCAAATAAAGTTCCAAGAATTTTATACGGCCACTAAAAAAATTATTAAAAGATCCCCAACAGGAGTTTCCGAATTTGCGATTCATAATCAGACTCAGCGACGATCGAGACGTACCAGATTGTGGCTAATGTTCTGGAAATCAAAGTCCCGAACAATCTCAGAGCATCGGCGTTTCAACCAGAGAATTATAGCTCCTGTTTTTTCCTTATTTTCTTTATTTTAAGCTTAGAGCATTGAAAGTGTCTCTCTTATATTTTTGGGTTAAGGAGTGTTATTTTCCATCTTTTTTATGTCAACCAGACCAACTAACCATGGTTAGATAAATATGTTCCCCAAACTAACCATGGTTAATGAAAATTAGTCACCTACCCTCCCCCTGTTTTCTTTTTGTCTTTCATTTTACAAAAAATAAGTGAAAATGGATTTTTTTGTAAATTTGGTTGGTAATTGAAGATAAATTGAACAATATTTTACTCGTTTATTATGTTAAACTAATATACTAATTATAATTTCCGGTTATATTTATCTATTTCCTTCCGAATAATAAATAAATATTAATTGCACTAAGAACAAGTGAACCCTCAAACCTACAGGTCCTCTGCTATTAAGTCTTTGTTATTGATTTGGTAAAATATAATTTAAAATAAGGAAAAAAAATTAAATATCAAACATATCGGAACAAAACTTATAAAGTACACGTCATTTCACGACTGAATGATGCTAACTTGATCGTCATTATAGTTTTTCTTTTTTCAATTAAAATATCTACGCATTTAATTATTATGTAGAAAAAGGTATTTAATTATTGACTAAGATTGTAAAAATGCCAATCCTATTTTTGACCTTTTCCATATAGTGGAAATGGTAAAAAACAGAGGAAATTGCCATGGACCGCTGACGGGAGCAGGGGAGGAAAGAGGGGAGGGGAAAGAAAGAAAGGAGGTAACGAAGGGAAGTGCGAAAGCCTGCCCAAATGAGTGAGCCGCCACGACGACCGCACCCGAGCGAGCCCGTGCAGGCTCCGGTTGTACCGCAGGCGGAGGAGCAGCGAACTCTGCACCAGAGTGACGCGGACGATGAGGATGAGAACGTGAAGCAGCTTAATGAGTGTTCTGCACTGTATTTGTCCTTGCAGGTAATCCAATCCCAATGCCATAAAGAAATGTGGCAATATGTGTGATTTGGATAACGCGTTTGGTTGTATAATTTGCAGGACTGTCTCGTAAAAACCAACAGGAATTGGAAATCTTGCCAGGCGGGTATGTGCTTGTCTCTCGATTTGATTATCTTACTTTCACAAGAAAGAAAAAGAATGAGAAAAGGAAAAAGAAATTTTATTATCGGAAAAGTTAATGGTTAATGTTGGATATTTGGTGTATTGGGTGAATATCATCATGATTTTCCATCTGAAAATCTGGGAATTTTGTTGAGTCTCTTTGCCTATATGTGTTTGTAATTACTTGTATGTATCCCTGAATTTTGATGAAGTTCCTTTGGAAGTGATCAGCCTTGAATTTCTTTTTAATTCTGTGTTGTTAACAGAAGTTCAAGCTTTGAAGGCATGCCATGAAAGAAGGAAAAAATAACAAAGGGAAGTTAGGGTTTTGCTTGGAAGAGGCTGAACTCTGCAGATTTTACCATACTGAACTTAGGTGTGTAATTTTGGTGCCCAACGTTGATTATACGGGACCGTCATTTTTGTTCCGAGTTTAAAAGATTTTGTTGATGATTCTTCAACTGGTAAATTGCTCTAACCACTTTGTTTTCGCAGAATTACCGACACTTTGGTAGATTGTAATTCAACCAGAAAGGCAATAAAGGAGCACTGAATAGGGTCTGTGGGGTTCAACTTGACATACTCGAGAATTTCTAATATGTTCCTTTCTTGATGGGATTCACATGGTTAAATTGCTTCCATTTATTCGTTGTGAGATTGTACAGCTTGGCGCTGGATCTTTTCAATGAGATAATTATGTTACCAATTTAGAGATCTGAGAAATTAAAGTATGTGGGAATTAAGGAAGACAAATTTATGCTTATTAGGTCACTGTTTTTACTTAGTAAGGTGTCCTAATGTACACTGAACTTGGCATGGATTAACAATTTCACGAATGGGCTTTTAGGACTTGTTTTGCATAATGATAGTTGTGCCTCTGGGGTTGCTTTCATTACATGCATATGCAACAGGTATAAGGAGGATCAGGATTCATAATTTTATTCAGGGTGGTTATGCAGTGTTCTCACAGGGTGAGGAAGAAGACAATAAAGCTAGTTGATGTGTAAAACAAATATTTTAGAGACAGAAATAGAATCCCCGATAAAGCTATCATCATCAGGAGAAGGTGTTGCCACATTCGCCAGTCAATAAAAGCAGAGAACTTGCGTGGTGTATAGTTCAGCCTTTGAGGTTGTCATTACTGATGTGTGCCATGCAGTCATTGTATAAAAAGATGGTACTGGTTGGTCAGAAACCATTGCCGACATCAATGAAGAAGCTGTGGTGTCACTCAAAATTTGGGTTGCTTATAGAATTGAACCAATGTAGAACACCAGGGCGAGTCGACCTTGGCAGAATTTTTTTTTTTTTGGGTGCTAACGTTGTTCTTACGTTCTTCAACATAGGGTAAATTTTGAGTATTGACAATATCTATTGTCGAGGTGCCTTCATGGTGACGCTGCGAGCATTTGTCGCCTCCCATCCAGCTAAATACCTTGAATAGCTTTCATTTAGCCCTGCGTAAAGTTTTACGCCTTCTCCCATCAAGAAAAAGGAAAAGATTGGCAATGAATAGAAATGTAAAACCGGCCTCCCAGACAGAAATTATGGTACAGGCCTAAATGGCCCCTTCCTGAAACTACTGGCGAAGCCATGTGATAAGGGAAACAAAAGGTTTTGATGGCATTATTACTATCACACTTACGCAATCATTCATCTCCCTGCCCCCTGTGGGACTTTACATTACTCCAAACATAAGTTGGCATGTTCGTGGACATGAGAACCTGCAAATATTTCACATTGACGGAGCAGAATTTGCAGGAGCGAACTTAATGGAAACACTGTTAACACAGTGGCGTTCATCTGTGGAGCTTGGAATCCCTCCCCCTTGAACACGTGACCCAAGTGCCCACCGCAAGCTGTGCACGTAATTTCAGTCCTCCTCCCATCTGGGTCCGGCTGTAAAATTGTTGTTCTAAATGATTGGTTGGACTGAAAATGATGCAATGCAACGAAACCAACAATAACAACAATGACGAGATAAACACTCACAGTGCGGGTTATGGCTCCGGGAAAACCCTCAAAGAAAGCAGGCCAACCACTGCCAGAGTTAAATTTGGTTGTGGATTTATAGAGTGGCGTTCCACAGCCAGCACAGTTGTAAATCCCTTGCTCAAAGAACTTATCATATTCTCCAGTGCCCTTCGGCCTGTAAAATGTTCAATCATTACAAGACTATCGGGTAATTTGGTATGTCGGCATTGCAAAACATCAAAGTCATCTAAAATCACAGCTTGAGTGCAAGTATGTTACAGGAACCAACACAGTGGAAAGCCAGCTTCAGCTGGCCTGATTTCAAACCAAAAGCCTAGCAATGGCTCGAGCACATAGTCACATTAGCTCAACCAATTTACATAACACGCGACTACATTAGCAACCTCGGATAACAGATTAAAACAAAACACAAATCAGTCAGGGAATGATACTGATTGCCCACAAAAAAGTAAAAGAATGACTATTGAGAAATAACGACCATTGGGAAGCGATTGTTTCATCCTTTTTTAGAAAAATCTGTCCTGGAAAGAATAGTGTATTAATTACTCAGGTCATAACACTTCATGTTGCAACTCACACACAATCAAACAACAACTGCATTCAGTATGAGAGAGACGCTTGTCATGAAGTCAATAATACAACCCAATAAACCAGTAAATAAGAAACTCACCAAAAAATGACCAAAAAAAAAAGGCTGACAGAAACAAGTAATAATGAAAGATTGATTCAAAAGAAGGAAAGGTAGCTCGCGGAGCAATAGCAACCATAAGGAACTAATAGTTCCGAATGTTTTACTACCTCAAGATTCTATACATCATCATGCAAGAAGAAAGCAAATGCTTTGAAAAATAAATAAGGTTCATATGTTAGTCCTAAGAATGACCAATGACATATGAATAAATTAGCTATTGGATAAATATGGCTCTCAACATCCCACTGGACATAGATTCAATTTCTCGAACTTCTACAAAATTCAGCAGTTCAGATAGCCTACATCTGCTAAATCAGCCATGCTATCAAAATAAGAATCAGAGGATATCCTTAGAAACAGATCAGACACCCAAAATGCCAAATACCCAATAAGGAAAACTTCTCTTTAATCTCATTCAAACGCGAAAGGAGACAGCAAAATTACACTTTTTTTGTCAATAAATGGTATCAGCAACAATCCAAAATACAACCACTATGTACGCTTACAATTGAATGGCAGACATTTGTCCAATGAACCTCGGTCAACAAAACAAATCTTAGCTCTAACGGAGAATTAGTTCCAAAAGAAATCAAAATCGGCTAATTCACCAAAGGACATCCTCGAAAACCGGTCACATAGCCATAACGCGAAATACCCATCAGAGCTCTACCTGAAGACATGAAAACATGGAAAAAGAGATGGGAAATTACTCTGTCCCCTTTTGACGAAGAATCCGAAACTGCTCGGGAGACAAAATAGCTCTCCACTCCTCTTCCGCCTTCTGAAACGAACCTGGTGCAGCCATTGACACCACTCTGCTACTGCCAGTCGTAGATGTAACTGTTATGAACCTGCTAGCCCGTTTGTAAACGGATCACACAGACTATAAATTTTCCGGGAAACTGAACGAGGATGGGAAATTGGGACAGGGCAGAGTCCGTCAGAGAAAGACGTAATGCTACGTGGCACCACCCAGAAACAGCTTTGGGCCCTTCAAATCCATTGTGTCACTATCAAAACAGCCCAATTTAAATTTCATTAATAAAAACATCTTCTATTAAATTTGTACACAAGACTCCTTTTTTAAGTAATCTTCTTTTCATCAAATAAAATAAAAGATTAATATGTTTCAAAAATAACTATTCCACCGACATTAATTTATCAAATAAAATACCAATTCAGGTATAACAAACACAATAAACTAACACATTAGCAACATAGATACACATGATTTCAACGAGATATTGTAACATATTACTCTGGTTTTTCATTTTTTGTGTGGGAGATAAAATAGAAAAAAAAAATTACAATTAGCAAGTCTTGTGTTCATACTATGAATTACACAACAAATATTTATTTTATACCTAAAATTACATCTACAGTTATTGACCAATAAAGATTGACCATAAGCCTTACCCAAACCAAGCTAGCCCCTAAGAGGACCTTAACTCAGTGGTTAAAGACTTGAGCCAAACGCTGATTAGTAAGTCCACCCGGTCATGGGTTTGAATCACCTCCCTTTCTCTCCCTGTGTGCGTGTTATAATAAAAAATATAATTTTTTTTATATATAAAAAAAAAACAAAATTGGGGCGAGTACCACATACCAATTTAAAATACCAACAATTTTGTTTTGGTTACAAACTTACATAACATATTTTTTTATTTTTTTATTTCTTTCGTTATATTTATCTTTTTAAATTTAGAAAAAAATCAAAATAAAGAAAAAATCACATTAATCATTAATTCTATTGCAATTCTTTTTTAAGATTCTTCTTGATATATTGATCAATTCAAAATTAATAGTCACGAGAATAGTTGTACTAAATCTTTAGTTTCCAAATCAATAATATATATGTTAAGTAAAGAGGTATCTTATGTCAATGTTGCTTCCTACCATCACAAGTCCCGGACTCTTTACAAAGGTAATCACTAACTATAGTTTATGTAAGCCTTGTCAATGTCCAGTAGCATAAGCTTCCAACGAGTCTTAGAAGTCTTGGTGTCTTCCATGGATAAGGATAAAAAGGCCATCTCCGTTATTGTTGGGTCAATTCGTAGGTATAAGCCCACTACCCATCATTTCATGTCCACAATCCATCGCTCTCATGCACTCTCTTTGAGCAGTATTAGGCTATATGGCGTTTAATTCAATACTATGGAAGGACAAATGTATTGAATGATCAATAGCTTCAGTCCAAACTTTTTCGGTCATTTTTTTGTTTTTTAGCATGCGTTAGGCTATGTTAGGAATTATACATTTATATTCACTTTGTTGTCTTAAAAGCCACTGAAACTTTCTTATACAACTGCACCCAACTCATATTTATCTTTCATGTGCTCTTTAAACACGTTAGAGTCTTCGACATGCACAAAACCATGATTTGAACAACCTAAAAACAAAAAAAGAACCAAACTTTTCGTATATAAAACCCCATAACTGATAGTAAGATCTTCTGCACTAGTTCTATACATTCTTCTCGTGTCCTCCTAAAGTCAAATTTGACTTTGTCAATGAAGTAATTTATTAGCTTTTGAAATTAAGAATAATTTTCAGTTGCTTAGACAAGAAAATTAAAAAAATGAAGATGTGGCCGTTTCAAAATTAGTATAACGAACCCCTTCAAAATAAAAGTAATAAAAATAATCAATCATTTTTAATATTTTAGTTGTCGTTTTTAGTGAAATAGCATAATAATGTCACGTTGACAATATATAAATAACAAAGGATACTAATAATTTTAGCGACACAACCTTTTCCAGCTCTAGCTAACAATATTTTATGATAGACCAAACTATCTTAAATCTAGTAGATAACACTAAGGGTGACCAAATCTCCCTCAACTATTTTGAACATGTTCAATGTCTTTAATGAATTTTTTTTGGTTTGTTGGTCATTATTAACACTATAAAATAATTTTCCACATGTGTCTTATGGGTTAGTATCCATTTTTTAATTGTTTCGAGGTCCAAAATAATTTGTAAGTTATCGGACCTAACCATTTCCATGGACGATTTTTAGAGTGACTAACCACATTCTGGCAGAATTAGAGATGTCTCTCCACCAATTACTTAATTAATTACTTTAATATATGTTATGGGGTTGACATAGCCATTTTATTTATTTGTAATTTTGTTTATTTTTTATTGCTATCTCCTTTATGCATTGGAATTGCATGGTTCGTTCTCAGCATTTTCATTAACATTTAAATGTGTATTGGTAATTAAAAATTAGAAAAAATTTAAAGTTCAAAGCCAACAAAAAATATTATTAGTAATTTAAAAATTAAAGAAACCAATATAACCAACCATATTGAAGAAGCTGTCCGGCACGATGTTAAACGGGTCTCCAGCGTTCTGCTCTCACTCTCTTTCTTTCTCTGCGCTTCTCCCACTTTGTCTCTGCCGCGATCAGCTGACAGTCGGCTGCCCCGTCTGCGCTCGTCCCCTCTCACTGTGACTGGTTAGCTTGCCAACTTATGGATCTCCAGGTTTTGCTAGCGTTTTAAATATGAGATTCGCTTGTCTTGCGATCTTTTCTGTCTGCGACAAGCTTGGCTAGTGGCCGAATTTCTTTGGGATTTCGAGCAACTGCATGTTTCATTTTCCTCGGTCGTTAACAGATCACACAATAACTTCCGGGCTTCTATGTGTATTCGAATTTCCAATATTGCCTAGGGTTTAGTAGTTTGATCAGAATTTAGAAAAAGAAATCTCTGAATCTTTTTTTCTCTTAAGGAATTAGCAAGTGCTTAAGCATTTTATACATGCCCTGAAAAGGAATCTCTGAATCTTGAAATGGATGAGCGACTAGCTATTGAATTTGGGTTTTCCCTTTGTGGGGTTTTCTAGATATATAAGGTTATTCCGCCCGATAAAAATTTCGAAATTCTCCTCACGATCGGAGACCCAGAATTTCTCATCTTAGGTTGGATTCGGCAAAAGGATTCCGTCAGGAATTGGGGAAGTAAACGCTGGGTCCTTAAGTGGACCAGTTATTGAATTTACATTTGCGACACTTGCTGAATGCGGATGTAGTGTTTTGAATGATTTGGAGGCTGCTGACTTGTTTGGATCTTCTGCCAATGACATCTGTTGGAATCACCTTCTTCATTCACGATTGTAAAGGACTTCCTTGAAATTGGGGCTGGTGATTGTCTTGGATCTTCGGACACGGATGGCAGATATTTGGTTTGGTTTAGTTGGAACGACCTCTATATGGATCAGTTTGTTCTTTACTTTATTTTATGTTATTTTTTTTTAATAGATAGCCGGCAATACAGCAAGAAGGTCATCTGTTTTTCATTGCTTAGAAAGAGAACCCGCAACAATTTTGCTCAGTAAAGCTTTCTGCATCTTCTGGCTCAGTAAATGCAACAGGAACCCATATAGGTTCCTTCACAGTGAAATCCCGGTATTGTGGGCAAAAAGGCAGTCCCACACCAAGTTGTCCGGCCCAGACACTTCAAAAGATGCTCTTAAGAAGTCTTATGAAGATATTTCTCACCATCATGTGGAAGAGTTAAATATTGAGGAGGGAGGATCCAACACTTCAGAGGATGCTCTTAAGAAGTCTTTTGGAGATATTTCTTGCCATCACATGGAAGAGTTAAGGGCCTTGGTATGCCTCCAAGGGCACACAAAGGTAGCAGTGTGTTGATTTTGCCTCTTACTTTGCAAAGTGCTTTCCTTCTAATTTTTTCTTTATCTTTATTATTATTGTTATTATCCTTCTTCCTTGTTGTTGCTGCATTGAAAGAAAAGAATTTAGTGTATGAGAATAAATTTCTTAAATACATAATTGGTATTCTTTATATGATTCTTTCTGATATGTGTTTTTTCTTGTAGTCACCTTGTTTTTGTTCATGACCAAAAAAAAAAAAAAAAGAAGGATATTTGCTAGTGTGCATCATAAAATTTTTGAAGTTTCCCGGTTGACTTGTCTGATCTTTAGCTTTTCATCTTAGTTGCATCATTAAAGGTTTCTCGGTTATTCTTCTGTGAAGCTTTGAAGCAAAACTAAAGGAGATTGCTTGAAATATTCACAATTTCAGTTGTGGCTGCATGAAATAAGATAGCACGACTCCAAATTTGATTTTTTTTCTTTCTATTTATTCTTTTATTGAAACAGCATAATAGGCATAAATACAAGCATCATTGTGGATATATAGCAGGGCAGTATGTGCTGTAAAAAGAAAATTTTGGGGCAAAATTAAGACAAACATAGTGAATCTTTTGATAACAAATGGACATATATATAACAGAAGGTTCCAAATACATGTGTATGATGGTTAGGGATCATGCTTAATCACTGGATGGGGTTGATGAATTTACAGTTGAAGCTTATTTCCTAGTGCAGTGCAGGAGTAAAAATCAAATTTTGGTATTTCTATTCTATTCTATTTATTGACACAAAATCATTATCATTTTCAATTCTCATTCTCATATTTGCATAAGATGATACTAATTGTTGTTTTTTTTAATCGAAATCTTGAAAAATGCTTATTTATTACTCTTTTGGGAACAGGCTGTCATGGGGATTGTACTTCCTGAAAGAAACAACAAGCTTTACTTAGGCTGTAGTGATGGAAAAGTTTGTGTTTGGGACTGTGCCACAGCACAATGTGCTCGCGGCATTGACCTTGGTACTGAAATTGGATTGATTATTAGTGAGGGTGATTTGTTCACCAAGTGTGGTGCCGAATATGATCTGAATGGATTTACTGGCCTAATCTATGCAATGGAAACAATTGATGATATGCTTTTTGCTAGAGGCCAGGTACTCACTATCTTAACATTATGAATTTCTTAGAATTTGAATAAAAAATGTCTTATCACTAGTTTTTATCTTGGTATCTTTGGATTGATTGACTTTTTTTACTTTGCTTGTGAAACGAAGTAACTGTTATTGTAATGATAATTCATGAGACTTAATTGGATTTTGAAGGTTCAATTTATTTGGTGTGTTATTTGTAATGTCTCTATTCATATATGGTAGACCTTGTTAGTTTGCAGAACCTTTATGTTCGTAGTGTTATGTCCGTGATAAAGTTCTTTGTGAATCATAGGATGGCATTATCTTAGCATGGAGGGGCAGTTTTGAGAAAAATCTCCCATTGCAACCAGTATCATCTCTCCAAGGACACACACATGATGTAGTATCTTTAGCTGTTGTAAGCAGCTGGTTGTATTCAGGCTCCAAGGATCATACAATAAGGGTAAGTTTGTCTTATTAAGACAAAGACTTGCACTTGTATCTTTTTTCTCACTTGTAGTAATTTGACGAATTTTTTTTTATTAGAATAATAATTATAGTATTATGTTGATTTATGTTCTCTTTTGATAGCCACAAATTCAGTTTCTTGTAGTTGGTCTAAATACTATGAGCATTATAGTTGAGTTGACGCATGATTAAGTGTTTAGCTTGATGGTATTTTGGGAATTTGTCTTCTCTTTTTTAGAGCTATAAATTTGATTACTTTTAGTTGGTGTGGATGCTCCAAGCTAAGAGTTGGATTGGCTTCTAATTTCATTATATATGTTGATATATGGATTATAAGCGGTCTTCACCATGTGCCCATGATTCTAGACTTTATGTGTCCTGTTCAGTATGGGTCCATTAATATGAGTTTGCACTTAATATTTCCTGTGCATTACTATCCCAGTTCAACATATTTCAATGTAAGTGTGAGTAGTGTTCACTTATGCTCACAAGAAGTTTGAGTTTATATCTTTTGAACTTATATTTTTTGGTGCTGATATTTTGTATTACCTCATCCTTTGTGTATTAGATGATTTCTTTTTTCCTTTCTATCATTGGAGGTGTTATACCCCCATCTTACCTCTTTTTTTAATGGAGGGCAATTATGTTGTTTTGTTATTCATGCATACTCGAGCAATCAGACTTATCATAATTATATTCACTGGCTAGCTGAATTTCACTTTATAAACATTAGTAAGGTATTTGAAATAAGGCGGCTTCACCTAATCTCGATATGATGTAAAGTTGTGTGATTGCTTTTGCTTCTTTTATCATTCTTCATAGTTAGGTTTGGGATCACAAAACTTTGGAGTGTGCTATGACATTGGATGTTCATATTGATACTGTGACATCTCTTAATCTATTGGGAGGAGTGCTTGTTTTCTGGTTCTTTGGACTGTATAATCAGGGTCTCGTTTATGAAGGAAGAGCTTGGCTTGAAAGTAATCCATACATAGAATAAATAATGTGTAAGTAATTAGTGATCACAATGGTAAAAGTTAATTCTTGAGCAATTTGTTGTTTCACCCCCTTTCTTCTTTTGGTTGGGGTTTTTAACAATAGTTGAAGCATTCTAGGGACTAATATTTGTTAAGCAATCCTTTTACACATGAAAGTATCTAAAATAGTTGAGAAAATGTTCATAACAAGAAAAGGAATTAAAATGTTTTTAATACAAAAAGGAAATATCCTTTTGTTTTTAATATGAATGTTAGCATTGCATAAATTGGCCCATTGCCATTTTATCCTTATGTTAGAAGTTTTATAGATATAATAGTTTGAGTACCATTATGCATTTAAGGGCTAATGTCTTGAACATTGTCAAAATGAATATTTCAAGTATTTTTTAATAGTCTAGTTTTTGATCTATGAAGGTTACGTTGAGTTCATTCTTCTCTAATGGTAACTTTGGGGAGTTTAAGTTGATTGCATGATTTTCGAAGCAATAGGGCATTCTTGCATTTCGTGGGATGACCAATGGGAATGGTAAATTGATTTTGCATTGCTTCTGCAATGATGATTCCGCCCACTTACATGAATTCCTGCTGACTTGCTTGGATCTTTTGCCAATGACATCCGTTGGAATCACCTTCGTCATCCATGATTGTAAAGGACTTTATTAAAATTAGGGCTGGTGATTGTCTTGGATCTTTGGACATGGAAGGCAGATATTTGGTTTAGTTTGGTTGGGATGACCTCTATGTGGATCAGTTTGTTCTTTACTTTGTTTGACGTTATTTTTGTCTAATAGATGGCTGCCAAGACAGCAAGAAGGTCATTGATTATTCATTGCTTGGGAAGAGAACCTGCAACAATTTCGTCCAGTAAAGCTGTCTGCATCTTCTGGCTTAATGGCAAATGCAACAGGAACCCATATAGGTTCCTTCATAGTGAAATTCCAGTGTTGTGCGCAAAAAGTCTGTCCCACACCCAGTTGTCTGTTCCAGAAAAAAAGAAGCCCACTTACATTCGGTACAAGAAGAAATTTGTTTTGGAAAAGTCACATGAAGATGTTGGTCCTAAAGATTGGGAGAAGGAAGCTTTGAAGAAATTTTTACCTTTGAATATTGAGGAGGGAGGATCCAACACTTCAAAGGATGCTCTTAAGAAAGACTTCTAAATATATTTCTTGCCATCGTGTGGAAGAGTCAAATATTGAGGAGGGAGGATCCAACACTTTGGAGGATGCTCTTGAGAAGTCTTCTGGAGATATTTCCTGCCATCATGTGGAAGAGTTAATGACCTTGGTATGCCTCCAAGGGCACATGAAGGTAGTAATGTGTTGATTTTGCGTCTTACTCTGCAACGTGCTTTCCTTTTTATTTTTTCTTTATTTTTATTATAATTTTTATTATCCTTCTTCCTTGTTGCTACATTAAAAGAATAGAATTTAGTGTATGAGAATAAATTTTCTAAACACATAATCTGCATTCTATATATGATTCTTTCTGATATGTGTTTCTTGTGGTAGTCACCTTGTTCTTGTTCACGACAAAAAAAAAGATTTGCTAGTACTTGCATACTTAGAATTTTTTCCAGTTGACTTGTCTGATATTTAGCTTTGACCTTAGTTGCATCATAAAAGGTTTCTTGGTTACTTCTTTGAAGCTTCGAAGCAAAACTAAGGAAGATTTGCTTGAAATTGGCATAAATACAAGCATTAGCGTGGACATGTGGTGGGGCAGTATGTGTTGAAAAAAGAAAAATTTAGAGCAGGAATAAGACAAACATGGTGAATCGTTTGATAACAAAGGACATATATTTCAAAAAGTTCCAAACACATGTCTAGGATGGTCAGGAATCGTGCTTAGTCACTGGATGAGGTTGATGAATTTACAGTTGGATTTTGTTTCCTAGTGCAGTGCAGGAGTAAAAATCAAAATTTAGTATTTCTATTCTATTTATTGATGCAAAATCATTATCATTTTCAATTCTCATTCTCATATGTACATAAGATGATACTAATTGTTTTTTTTTCAATCAAAATCTTGAAAAGTGCTTTTTTATTACTCTTTTGAGAATAGGCTGTCATGGGGTTTGCATTGCACTTCCCGAAAGAAACAACATACTTTATTCAAGCTGTAGTGATGGAAAAGTTTGTATTTGGGACTGCGCTGCAGCACATTGTGCTCATATCACCGACCTTGGTCCTGAGATTGGATCACTTATTAGTGAAGGTGGTTTGGTGTTCATTGGTATACGAAATGTTGTAAGGTAAGCACCAAGCCTAGTATGTTTTTGCTTTCTTCTTGCTTTTATTTTTGAGTCATTGTTGCGATTAACATTTAGCATAATACTTTGACATGTGACCTAAACCTGCACACTTTGATGATGTGGTAGGTGTGGAACATTGAGTCTGGTGCCAAATATGATCTAGATGGATTTACTGACCTAATCTATGCCATGGAAACAATTGATGATGTGCTTTTCGCTGGAGTCCAGGTAGTCATTGTCTTAATATTTTGAATTTCTTAGAATTTGAATAAAAAATGTCTTATCACTAGTTTTTATCTTGGCATCTTTGGATTGATTGACCTCTTTTAATTTGCTTGTGAAACGAAGTAAATATTATTGTCATGATAATTCATGAGATTTTGAAGGTTCAGTTTCTTAGGTGTGTTATTTGTAATGCCTCTATTTGTATACGGGTAGACTTTGTTATTTTGTAGAGTCTTCGTGTTTGAGTGTTGCAATCAGTAAAGTTTTTTATGAATCACAGGATGGTATTATCTTAGCATGGAAGGGCAGTTTTGAGACAAATCTTCTGTTGCAATCAGTATCATCTCTTCAAGGACACGTGATGTAGTATCTTTAGCTGTTCTATGTGGCTGGTTGTATTCAGGCGCCGAGGACCATACAATATGGGTAAATTTGTCTTATTAAGACAAAGACTTGTGCTTTATCTTTTTTTCTCACTTGTAGTAATTTGACAAGACAAGTTTTTTTATTAGAATAATATTTATGTTATTCTATTAATTTATTTTCTCTTTTGATAGCCACAAATTCAGTTTCTTGTAGTTGGTCTAAATACTGCAAGCATTATAGTTGAGTTGACACCTAATTAAGCATTTGGCTTGATGATATTTTGTGAATTTCTTCTCTTTTTATAGCTAAAAATTTGGTTATGTCTAGTTGGTTTGGATGCTCCAAGTTGAGAATTGGACTGACTTTTGATTTCATTGTATAAGTCGATATATGGATTATAAGTGGTCTTCACCATGTGCCCATGATTCTAGACTGTGTCCTGTTCAGTATGGGTCCATTAATATGAGTTTGCACTTTATATATCCTTGCATTAGTATCCTAGTTAAACGATTTCAGGTGAAGTGTGAGCAATATTCACTTATGCTCATAAGAAGTTTGAGTATATATCTTTTAAACTTATATTTTTGGTGTTGATCTTTTATTTTACTTAATCTGTTGTGTATTAGATGATTTCTTTTTTACTCTTTCTAATGTTGGAGGTGTTATTGCCTTGTCCCTCTTCTTTTTTTAATCGAGTGCAATTATGTTGTTTTGCTATTCATGCATACTTGAGTAATCAAACTTATCATAATTGTATTCATTGGCTAGCTGAATTTCACTTTATAAACATTAGTAAAGTATTTGAAGTAAGGCTGCTTCACTTAATCTCAATATGACGTAAATTTGTGTGATTGCTTTTGCTTCTTTTATCATTCTTCATAAAAAAAATTGATTTCTTGTTTCAAGTTTGGAATCTCAGAACTTTGGAGTTTGTTATGACATTAAATAGTCATGTTGATATTGTGACATCTCTTAATCTGTTGGGAGGAGTGCTTATTTGGTGGGTTCTTTGGACTGTCCAACGAAGGTTTGGTTTAAGAAGGAAAAGCTTGGTGTGAAAGTAATTCATACCCAAAATGAAGAACTTGTAAGTTATTAGTCACCACAATGGTAAAAGTTAATTCTTGAGCAATTTGTTGTTTCACCCCCTTTTCTCTTTTGCTTGGAGTTTTTACAATAGTTGAAGTATTTTGGGGACTAATATTTGTTAAGCAATCCTTTACATATGAAAGTATGTGAAATAGTTGAGAAAATGTCCATAATACAAAAAGGAACCATCTTTTTGTTTTTAAAATGCCCATTGCCATTTTATCCTTATGTTGGAAGTTTCATAGATATAATAGATTGATTATCATCATGCATTTTAGGGCTCATATCTTGAATATTGTCAAAATGAGTATTTCAATAGTTTTTTTTAGTAGTATGGTTTTTGGTCTATGAAGGTTACATTAAGTTCATTTTTCTTTAATGGTAACTTTAAAAAACTTAAGTTGATTGTGTGATTTTCAATGAAATAGGACATTCTTGCATTTCGTGGGATAACCGATGGGAATGGTAAATCAATTTTGTATCGCTCTTGCAATAATGATTCTATCCACTTCTATTAATTGTAGTTGACTTGTTTGGATCTTCTACCAATCACATTTCTTGGAATCACCTTCTTCATTTCATCCACTTGTATGAATTGCCATGGTAAGTACATTAGCCTTTCATAACTCTTCTTATTTGACAAAAAGGGTAATCTTCTTTTTGTTAATGCTACTAATATTTGTTTTTGTTGTTCCAAATTTGCTGATAGGGGCAAACTATTTTCAAGGAAAAAGGTTATTGCAAATAGGTTTAGTAGGTGAAGGATTCTTTTTTACTAACGATCAAATTGGGTTGATAATAGTTTAGAAATGGCAGCCCAAATTTAAGGCATCACACCAAGAATAGCGTTTGAGATGATTAAAATGTACATACTTCTCATTGTTGTAGTAAATTTATTTTTTCATTTTTTGTTTTGTGAAAGTTGTATTTTATGATGTAGTTTTTCGGAATGATTAGTACATGCATGTTATATTCAAAAATAAGATATGAGAAAAAAGATGAATGAAAATTAAGTCTAAGGTTTATTGGTAGATAGGTTTCCACCCAACTTTTATTTATCCTTAATGTGATAGCAATGAATCGCAATAAGTGTTATGATGTGTGGACCATATCATTGGATGTTCAAATAAAAGTAATACTTCAAGTAATATTCAAATGAGTCATTCATTTTCCTAGTCAATGTGTTCATAGAATTTTTGTTTTAACATTGGGCAAATAAATTGAATTTGACTCGAGAAATAATTTTCAAATAAATAATGTTGAAAAAACTTATTTATTATTTTTGGTAACAAAGAAAATATTAAATGGAAATGTCATGAGAAATTCACGAAATTGGTTATAACAAAACTCGTGAGAATGTTACAATTAAATAAATTTAGCTATCTAAAAAAGTTGAACACATAATAGATTATGACACTTAAAGTATTGCTTCATAACACTTATGATCTTAGAATGTAACTAATCATAGACATTGTTAATACCAAACTCACAATCAATGAAAAGAAAGAAGGAAGAAGGAGAAAACAATATATTTTTTTATTAACTTGATAGCAACGTATATAGATTTAAATTGTTTACTACTTTTTGTGCGTTGCAAAATCAATGTAACCTAGGTAGGCCTAGTAGGTGATGGCCAAATGGCTCCTCTCTTCATACGTCTCCTCCCAACCCGCTTCTCTTCCGTTAAGGGCAGCCAATTGCGGCAGCCTCTCTTACCTGATGAAATATATTTTCAGGAAAATATTTTTAAGATAGGTTTTTTTTTTTAGCCCAAAGCTTGTTATGGCACGAGTGAATTTTGATGAAAATAATTAGAGTTTAAACTATAAGATCTAAATGATTTCTCTGGCATGATATGCAATGTTTTCATCGATTTGTTTTTCCGTGCATTATTTTGCATCGGATTAGTTTGTCATGTATCACTTATTGTAGCGAAATAATGCGTCGCAACATAGAATATCAACTGTGCTAATTATAACAACAATCTTAAAAACAGACACAACAAGGTATGAAAAAACTATTACCAAACAATGTGAAGAGCTGCAATTAAAATCACCATTACGACTCATTTTGAAATCTTGCAGCTATTTAGCAACAAGTGGGTAATATGTTGCGCGCTTCGAGTGCAAGCAAGAAAAGCTCGAAGAACTACTTCTCTCATGGGGAAAAACGAAATATTTTCTTTCGGTTTGAGCAATTTTCCTGTATATTTGGTTAAATCTTTAGTAGACCATCTTGTATACGGAAATTGATACTTGTATTATTCATATGTAATCGAATATTTGGACCATACTAGGATTTGTGATATTTTTGGGGCTTTTAAGTTAGATTGTTCATGTGACAAAAATTATAGTTTTATTAAGAATTGTAAAAGTACGTGTTGTTCCATATTAAAAATGTGAGGATAGATCATTGAGTTTATAAGTAATGAAATTTTTTTTACTTAAGATTTTGAGATGAAATTTTAATTTTAATATAATATTAAAGTTGGGATGTGCCTATGATTTATAAACCTTTATATATAAAGAAAACATCAAAAGGAAAATGAAAATGAAAAGAAGAAAAATAGAAAGGTCTGGTCCAATCTCTCAGGCATGTGTTCGCCGGCCCGCTTAGCCTCGTTCATGAACTCCAGTTTGAATTCGTGTGAGATAAACGAGGCTGTCTCACTCCCCGAAACTTCTCCCACTGGACGGAGGACCGGCGCTTCTTCATTTTTCTTTAATGCCAGAAGGCAATAGAAGCTGGAAGGAGTAGAAGAAGAAGAATGGATTATGATTATAAGGGGTTTACAGCGGCTTCAGGCCCTAATGCTACTAGATCACAGAAACAAACCTTCGCCCATTCATCTCTCTCTGCTTCCCGTTCTCCACCTTCACCGCCGTTTTCTGCTTCGGCCTCCGTGCGATCTCCCAGGTACTATCTGCTATAGATACTTCTTTGGGCTTATTTTAGCTTCTAGAAGGAATGTATCGCGGGAGAAGTAATTAAAGCGGGTTATTCTAAAACTTATCGCTGTTATCTGAGGTTGATTTCTTTTCTTTTCTTCAATTTCTTTTTTTCAATTTTCTTATTTTTCAGGACTTCTGAGTTATGAAAGTAAACCCTAAGTGACTTATCCCTAATTGATATGGCTTTGTGGTACAAAAATTGTGTAATAGGTCATCCCTTTGATTTGTGAAGGGTGTTAGCACAAACTAAAATCAATCTTATACTAGTATATCGGGAAGTGTTTATGCGGTTTTCTTTGATTGTAGGGGGCCAGCAGCTCTTGGGAGAGTGCCGTCACCGCCCTCGGCTTTTGAGACCGCTGGCCGTGCGGTCAGTCCTGGTTACCGAGCATCTCCTCGAGTTCTAAAGTACGCGTTTTGTGCTAAATATGCTGGTTTTATTTGTTTATGTGACCTATTATCGATGAGCGTGGATATGCGTTAACTCTATAGGCCTCGAAAAATGAATTTGTTCGCTGGAGCAATGTTCCTTATGCAAAAAGAAAATGAGTCCATGAGTTGCTGCTACATGACTGACACTTGAAGACCTAAGAAACCAAGGCCTTTGGAAATTGATAATATGAGTGATCCAGTATACAGCGGAGCAAGTTACCTATCCTAATATACAATACTATTTCAAGTGAACTCCAATTTGATACTGTCTTTCAGTATAGCCTTTTCCTTTGCCAAATTGTTTTAATCTTGTCTTTTGCGTTTTCCAAATTACACTTGTGCTGTTGAGAAAATATCGGAATGCAGAAAAAAGAAAAGAAAAAAAAAGGGTTAGGATTCATGGTATCATTACTTAGACCCGAGGCTACCAAAGGAAAAGGAGCTAATTTATTGCAGCTATATGGCTTGTTTTGGTCAAATTGAAACCATCCAAAATTGGGGGGAAAGAAAGAAAAATATTCCTTATTTGAAAAATAAGATCCAGTGAAATCCAAGGGGGAAAACTTCGTCACTCCTTCCAAAAGAAAATTAAATGACTGTAGTGGAAACAACCATTAGGATATCTGTTTAAGACCCTATCAATTAAAATCCAGTGAGACAAGAGACAAAAAGTATTTATTCACGATCGGTTTCCTTAATACTTTCTTCAATATGCATCTTTCGTTGCCCAAAATATTTGAATATGGTAAGATATCCTTGGTGGAAAGGTCATGTCACATGGTTTTGGTCATATTGTGTAGAAGGATGCAGCTATACAATTTGCTGTAAATGTCGTAGATTGTCTTAGTGCTTGGGATTGAATTATTTGAGGGTTGGAGACCACTTTACTGGGGAAAAATGCTAGCCTGCTAACATAAAACTTGTCCTTTCATGCTATGGAACTTCCCCTGCTTAGTGTTTGGTAGTTTTGAAAAACTTATGGATTTCTTTTCTTTATCTGAAGAGCTGAAGCATCAGAGTCACGTCCATTAGCTTTTGAAGACATCAGCTCTGTTGCAAATCCTCCTTATTCATCTGCAGGAGTCCCTAGGTAAGATTTATTCTAACATCAGTTGTGTCTTTTGCTATAATTTATCCTTATAGCATGCACAGTATTTAGCATTCATGGTAATTTATATATATATATATATATATATGTATGTATATCACATACACACTTGATGTTGGAAACATCTAAACTATCAGCTATTCTTACCCCTGTAAATCACTTGACATTTATTGTAATCCTAGAAGAATTTGTACTGTATTGCAAGAAGACACAGGTTTGTGGCAGTTAATAAGATGTACCCCTCCTAGATGAGAACCATTAGGCAAAATCCCTTAGGTTCTTATTTGTGTTTCAATTACATCCAAAGTCCTTGCCACTCCCTCAAATATTCTTTTATGCTATTTTTCTGCCATAAGTTAGGCAATGACAATAAGTTTGCAATAATAGGTCTTGCATTCTGGATCACCTATTATATAACATCCACTGAAAATCTATGGTATTGCCTGGCAAATGGTCGACAGGTTATAAAAACCAGACTGAACTAATGTTTCTAGGGCTTCTTTACCTTATAAATACATGTAGGTGATTGCCCAAGTGGATGTTGCCAACTTAAGCACTGTCTGGCGTCAACTAGTTGTTGCCTAGTGACCGTAACCTCTGGATACGCCTGTGCAATCAGTTGTTGGGTCAGCAGTGCCCCGGGGGAAAGATTGTTACTTTTGGTTGTAGCTTGTTTCAGATCATCTGACATGGAAATTCTCATGCGTGCCATTAATTTGAATGCCATCATGCAGTCATATATGAAAATCTCACAACCTGTTGTATTAGAGGTTGGTTGACAGGAAAAATCTCTCTCTAAATGGTATGAAGTTGCCTGATCTCAAAATCCAAAAAGAACCAGATCACCTTATTTCAGTCTCCAAATAACGATATCGCTAGCTATTTGAGTTAAGATGTTCTGAAGGAAAATTCTCTGTTAATTCTTAAGCACTCTGATATTTACATCTACTGTCTGGACATGTTTGAGGTTTTTATCCTCTTAAACTCTACTGTATGTTATGCTAGCTTTGCTTCATTTTGACAGCTCCATAATCTGGTTACCCTTCTGCTTCTCAATTGTGTGTGTTTGAGTTCAAAGAAGTTTTCTGAGGGTCTGCATTGTGAAGTGTGTGCATTCGTGTCATATAGTTCAGGCTTTGTTTTTTCTCTAGAGAGTAATTGGAAGACTTGTTAATGGGATGTAACTGCCCATGGCCATAGGCTTCACTTTTGCAAGGAAAAGTTGCTACTTTTCCTTGAGATAAAATCTATGCATGCATACACTCTTCTTTACAGCATCTTTTTATTTGTTTATTCACTGTTTTGACAGGGCGCCATGACTTTTAGTTCTCACTACAAATAATTTATCTAAGCCTCCTCGTTCTGCTGTGCATTGTATAAGCAAGCTCCTCTTAGAAGATTTTCACCTCCTTTGGTTTCTGAATACAATCATTCTTCCTTCTGTTCCGGATTTTGATCCTTCTTTTGATGAAGGCTTGTGGTAGGTATGCATTTCATTAGTGCACATGAGTGAGTAGGAGAGCATTTCACCTCCTTTGGTTTTTGAATACAATCATTCTTCATTCTGTTCAGGATTTTCATTGTTCTCTCAACAAAGGTCGGTGGTAGGTTTCTTTTTTAGCTTTGATCCACTTCTCTATGTGTGTTCACTCGTGCAAGAGAGAGTTGGTGTAACTCAGTTATAATTGTTAGTTTCGATTCTTTAAGTGTAATTGTGCATGTTGTGTAAATTTAAATTTATTAGTTGAATTCCCTACCTATTCCATTTGCTGCAGCCTAGAAATCTCCATTTGATCAAGCTGCTTTCATAATGCAGGCGTGCTTCATTTTCTACTACAATGCATAATCAATCCTCTTCACCGAGAAGTTATGCCAATTTCCTGCCTCACCAAGACCAATCCTCAGCCTCACAAAATTTAGGTTCTTATGCTTCTGTAAGAAATTCTTCAGCTGGTCGTAATGGTGCTCAAGTAGTGAAAAGGAACTGGTCCCCACCTTTACCTCTGGAAGATTCGCATTTTCCTCCAAGTGGCCCTGGAAGGTAAATCACAAAAGATATTTTAGATCTAGTCCTTATTTTTATTTGTGCTTTATTATGATTTTCTTCATTGGTGCAATAGTCTTATGGTGATAATACTGAATAATATCTCTGTGAGTTTTATGCCTAGTTTGTAATTGTAGAAAAAAATGTCCTGAGTTGACCTTGACAAAACTATGAAGGGAGTGTTTTTGAACGGTCCTGTATTTTAAAAAGTCAGAGGGCACTTACACTTCTGTCCAAAATAAATATGCTTAGACTTAGAGCACAGGACGATGATGTGATAGTAACTATAAGAGATACATAACTTTGCCAGAAAATTATAAGAGATATAAAACGGAATCCTAGAGGGCATGTTTCAATTATAATGGCTTTTTGGTGCTGGTCAAAAGAAAAAGAGGAAGCAAACTATGAAATAGGGTATGCGTTTGATCTGCAAAGTCATGAGCAATAGCCATGGCCCACTGGTGAAGTATGAATTTGAAACTCCTTTTACTATTGTGTAGTATATCAGAGAATAATTTGTGATTCATTTTGCTCAGGGGAGCAGGATCTCTAGAAAGAATGCCCACACCGCCACCGTCTTTTGTGAATAGTTTCCCTTCAGTCGCTTCTGCTTACCTGAAATCTCCTGAAATTCCTAGGTACATGGTTTGCACTAAAGGCATATGTTTGATTTATTCATTTTAACACTCATGGAAATAGCCATATCTGTTGTGAACTACAAAATATCAATATACCTTTTGCAAAGGAAAATGGAGGGGATTAGACATATCCATGAGCTTTCTCGACAATTGAATTGTGAAGGCAAGCATACCAAGGCCTTTCGAAATTGTTATGTTGTATAATCCAAAATGGGGTTCTCAAAAATCCTAAGAGGCTGCCAGTCCCAGATTCCTTTACCAGGTCACAATAATTTTTAGTTGGAGAAAATATTGGAATAATGTTAAAGATAACCTTGTTTGAAATGCACAGGAACATGTATACAGTTATGTTGCCCTATTATGGAAGAAATATAGTAGCACACTTCAAAAAATTTGCTGTAAAGATCATATGGTTTGTCTTAATATTTGGGGTGGGACTGAGGGCTGGACTGAGAACACCCATGCCTGTATATGTTACATGTTGCAGTCATCTTCTTGTTTCTGTAGTAGAGAAAAAGAATGGATCTTCTTTTGATTAGGGCAACTGAAGCTGTAGAGTTACATCTATTAGGCTCTGAAATTACCCATTCCTCTACAAGCTGTCCTTATTCATCTGCAGCCGTAGGTTGATCATGCAAAACTGTTTGGTTTTCTAGACCACTAGATCCTTTTTGCTAAGAGATATTCTTTCCTGATATTTTATGTATTAAGTTATAATGTATAGTTATAAGTATAAATATTTTAAATCGTTGCTTTATGCTGCGTTATGTTAGTTGTAACATAAACAAACTTTTAGCCATTCATATGCAAAAAAAATCCTCTTGGGATTTAATGCAATGCATCTGAATTTTTGGCAGGTGATAAGATGCCTACTTAAATAGGATACATCCATTAAGCAAACATATGGCAAGTTCTTTATATGTCTTGCAATTAGATTTCCCTGTTTTTGCTACTTTTTCTACCATAAGGTAGACCGTACTTTTTCTACCATAAGGATGACATTTAGAACTGCCTATTGTAATACATCCATTCAAAATCTAGAGTTCTTGTTTGCTAAGTGTTTAACCAATTATAAGTGTTGAACCAGACTAGGGGTGGCTAAATCTCAAAAACCCCAATCGAACTGCCCAGAACTCAACTGACATCAGTCAGTTTCTAGCAATCAGTGGGTCAGTGCTAGTTCAGGTTTGTAGAAACTGATGCCATTAATTTGTGTATTGGTGATGGTTGGTGAAATCCAACTGATACTGAACTGATTGATGCCTTATTAAATATCCTTTTTTTCTCTTTGTACCTCCTTCACTTACCACCTTCCCTTTCTAGCCCAAATCTTACCCATACTCAGACCATTTTCTGGTCTTCACTGACCCTCATAAATTTCTGAAGTGAGAGGGTAGCAGGTCAGTGATAGGAGAGAAATCGTTGAGGGCCTAATGGAGGTCATAAGTCTGTTAGCATTTTGATATAACATTGGGAAATTGACCGAGTTATCAATTCCAGTAAATGGTGTTTACTGGGACCTTGATTTGGAATATGCAGAGTTGAGTGGACGCATACATAAATGCATCCGGGGACATTTATTCCCTTCTTATTATAATTCTTATGGAAAATTTATTCTAGTCTCCTGCCATTGCCCCAAGACCCAGTTGAACGAGAAAAAGATCTTTACATTTGAATGATTTCTTTGCCAGGCCTTCAATTTCCCCATCTGCAGTTGATCCTGCTTCTGAAGCTGTAGCAAACAGGCACGCCAGCCCCCAAGCTCTCAAAAGAACGAGGGCGCCTTCTTTGCTTACAGAGAAGTTCTATTCCACCCAAGATGATACAGAACGGTAAAATGTTATTCATAATGACTCCATTTAGTCATGCTTTAAGCTAAAACATGACATTAATTTTTCTTGTCTTTCCATGTAATTTCTAGAGAAATGCAAGCTAAGGCAAAACGATTAGCCCGCTTCAAGGTGGAATTAAGCGAGAATACGCAACACAATCCTGATTTTACAGACCAAAAAATTCCCGCATCTGGAAGTGATCAGTCTATCGGGAACCAGTCCCTAGAATTGACAAAGGATTTCACCAATGCCCATGGTTTATCTGATTATGAGGCCTCTGGGCTGCCTAGCATTATTAGTGGGTTATGTCCAGATATGTGTCCTGGTATGTGTCTTGACTTCATAATCTGTGACAAAATTGTAACTCTGAGAGATTCAAGTCCAATCATTTTGTGTGGTTTGGATATCCTTGCTAAACTTATGGCTTGTTTGGTAAGGTTTTGCAACGTTTTGAGAAGTGTTATGGACTTTAAGTTTTGAGAAGAATTTTGGGAAAGAAATTAAGAATTAATTGGAAAGTAATAAAAAATTATTGTGGATGGTGGATGGAGTTTAGGAAAGAAAATTCATGTCGCACAGTTTTGGGGAATATTTTTAGAAAACAAAATTGTGAAATATATTTCTACAGAATGATGATCATCTGGAGGTCATCAGAGCTGACAAACAAATTCGTGGCCCCTTGTCCCGTACCAACTGCTGGTCTCTTTTAATACGTGATAAGATACATCCTTATTTGAAAAGATAAGTCTGAAAATATATGAATAAATGAATAATGAAAATATGTGAACATATATTCATTTATTCTTTCACAAGTATTTTATTTTTTTATTTTTTAAACAATGATATTTGAAAGCTATTATCTTTCTGAAAATTTTGTCGTGGTATATTTTGAAAAATGTACTAAGAGGGACTAAGAACAAATGAGTCTGAAAAATGTTTAGGGAATTAAAAGTACTTTTGGAAAACGGTGCAAAAATGTTAAGATTTTTGAGGAATTGTGCATTGCAAGTAGTCTATACTTAAAAATCTGAGTTGTATCAGGTTTTCCTTTTAACATGAAGTGTGCTCTGATCCTGTGCTTTGAGAAATCTGACAGAGTGCAAAATTTCAGTTTTTAAGGTACTAAGACTTGCATTATTTTTCAGCATCAGAGAGGGCAGAACGTGAGAGGAAAGGGGATCTAGACCCACACGAACGTGTAGATGGTGATAGAAATCAAAGTAGCCAATTCCTTGCTGTTAAAAAGGTAGTCATTTTATCATCTTGGATTTTCATAGCAGATAAGTTGTTATTTAATTTGGAGATTACCTTAGTCCATGGTTTATTGATGAGATACTCTTGTGCTACTCTTACACAGTATAACAGGACAGCTGAGAGGGAAGCGAGTTTGATACGTCCCATGCCAGTCCTGCAGAAGACAATTGATTATCTGCTTAATTTGCTAGATCAGCCATATGATGACCGGTTTCTTGGCATGTATAACTTCTTGTGGGATAGGATGAGGGCAATCCGGATGGACCTTAGGATGCAGCACATTTTCAACCAGGGGACTATTGTGATGCTGGAACAGATGGTATGCAAATGCTATTGTTATTTGCATTTAATTTTGGCCCAGGAAAGAAGACCTGTATTTATGAATCGCAGGGTACATGTTGCTTTTGTGCAAGAATGTGAGCTAACATCTGTCAAAACGAGGCCAGTGGATGGGGAACTAATTGACGAAGTAGTGATTCTTATGGTGGTGATACATTTCTGCGAATCATAAATACATAGGATTATTAACACCTGTAAATGAATGAGTGTATAAAATTGGCTCCCAATATCTGCATGTAATCTACAGTGGTTATTCCATGAGTTGGTGTTCGTACTTGAGCGATAAAAGGCAATCCTTTTATTATACTTTGTTTATTTGGTGGAAATGCAGTTGTTTTTCAATCATAAATACATAGGATTATTAACACCTGTAAATGAATGAGTGTATAAAATTAGCACCCAATATCTGCATGTAATCTACAGTGGTTATTCCATGAGTTGGTGTTCATACTTGAGCGATAAAAGGCAATCCTTTTATTATACTTTGTTTATTTGGTGGGAATGCAGTTGTTTTTCAATATGTAAGATTCATCTTTGTTCTCAAGACTAATCAGTTTGCTTATTCCTTTTGATTTCAGATAAGACTACACATAATTGCAATGCATGAATTATGTGAACACACCAAAGGAGAGGGCTTTTCTGAGGGATTTGATGCTCACCTTAATATTGAACAGATGAATAAAACATCAGTTGAGTTGTTCCAAATCTATGATGATCACAGAAAGAAAGGAATAAATATACCAACTGAGAGAGAGTTCCGGGGTTATTATGCACTTCTCAAGCTGGACAAGCATCCTGGGTATAAAGTACGTCATCTGCAGAGTGACATTGATTATACAGTTTTCATTTATCGGTCAAAATAAACTATTCTTGCTAGGTTGAACCTGCAGAGCTCTCACTAGATCTTGCAAAGATGACTCCAGAGGTAAGACAGACGCCAGAAGTGCTATTTGCCCGTGATGTGGCTAGGTAAGCATTCCCTTCTAATTTTTTTCCAGCTTATATTATAAATTGCGATCTAATAGTTGATTTGGTTTGTTCTTCCAGGTCTTGCAGAACAGGAAACTTTATTGCCTTCTTTCGGCTTGCAAGGAGAGCAAGCTACCTTCAAGCATGCCTAATGCATGCTCACTTTGCAAAGGTCTGATAACTATTTCTTCTAGTTTAGAGCTATAGCAGTGATTTGTAGAATCAATTTCTAAATCTTTGACCTTGTTAATGAAGAAACTTCTGGACCATGTAAGGCACACGAGTGCTTCTGGCATATTGCTTTATATGGAAGACATTGTATTCAATATGGATTCCCTTTCTTCATCTTCTAAGGCATTGTTTTATATTTTATCATTCACACGTTTTCCTGTGGCTTCCAAATACTTTATTTGCATTTACTTGAATGGAGTTATTCATATGTAATGTCACTATTGTTTCGTTCTACGCTGTTTTGACAGTTACGGACCCAGGCACTTGCTTCTCTACACTCAGGTCTACAGCTTAACCAAGGGCTCCCCATTGCCCATGTTGCTATGTGGCTTGGGATGGAGGTACTTTCTGGGCTTGATGTTGTTAAATTCTATTGAATTTGCACTTATTTTTCTCATTAGTGTTATTGTTTCCTTCCAAAGGCTGTTTATAGTTTCAAACTTGTGTTAACATTTATGCTTTGGTTATTAAATTAGGAAGAAGACATAGAAAGCCTCTTACAGTACCATGGGTTCTCAATAAAGATCTTTGAAGAACCCTATATGATGAAAGAAGGCCCTTTTTGCAATCGTGATAAGGACTATCCCACCAAATGTTCTGTACTCGTTCATTTAAAGAGGTCAAGTAGGATAGTCAAGGACGTTTCTCCTTCAATGCCTGCTGAAGTGGTTGCCATCTCATCTGTTGAAAATGAAAGTTTTTCCAATAAAAATGATGAAGAAATGGCTGATGTTCAGGCCCCGTTATCCTCAATAAATGTCTCACAACAGCGGCCACTTGTCATTTCACCAACGGTTAGTAAACAGAGTGAGAAAGATCATCGACCAGCTGTTACTTCTACCACAACTCAGGGTTTCTTGTTCCCCCACCCTTCCCCTAAACAACAGCTTCCTAAAGCTGTAATTGCCAAGAAGCCAGTCTCCAGAAAGACTATTGAGAGAAACACACATTTTCGCATGGAAGAAATGCCACTGCACCTTGTGTCAATAAAAGCTCTGCAAGAG
The DNA here is from genome assembly GCA_028551475.1 of Casuarina equisetifolia. Taxonomy (NCBI): domain Eukaryota; kingdom Viridiplantae; phylum Streptophyta; class Magnoliopsida; order Fagales; family Casuarinaceae; genus Casuarina; species Casuarina equisetifolia. The sequence goes on from CM052362.1 coordinate 17,989,580, forward strand.
AGATCTTCAGATGGTATATATGACCATGCAGTGGAAAAATCTGCATCCCCAATTGCGGTTGTTAGTGGCTTGGAAGATGCAAGACCTTCAGATACTCATGAAGAAAACAAAATGTTCGAAGTTACTCCAAATGATCATGATAAAGAAATTGCTGAGGCAAAACTAAAGTTGATCTTGAGGTATTCTAGCTTCTTCTATTGCATCGCTTGCTGAGGCAAAACAAAATCCCACCATATGCCTTAGTATTTGATTTCCCTGTTGTTAGGTTATGGAAGCGGCGCAGTGCAAAACAAAGCAAATACCGTGAACAAAGGCAGGTTGCAGCAAGTGCGGCATTAGATTCATTGTCATTAGGACCACCAATTCGACAGAAAAAGGATGTAAGTGCTATAGCTTTTAATATTTATGTAATCCATTTTGTCTTGGTACCAGATTATGCCTCTTCATCCTTTTTTTTCATAAAAAATAAAATCTTAGAGAATAAAGTTCCACCAAATTTTTTCTTAAAGAGTAAATCTTGGGGCCCTGCTGCTTGTTCGCAGCTTGTTTAATGGAACATACAAAATGTTGCAGTAAATTGTCAGTATCTTACCTGTTTGGTTACAGTTCAAAATCAACTGATGAGTAAAAATGAAAAAAGACTAGAAGATCCTAACAACCTGTTACTTTCTCAAATTTCTTTTCATGTTGGTAAATGCTATTGAATTAAGTGTAACCATCTCCACTTATTATAGAACTGCTGCTTTTAAAGTATTACTTTACATTATGTAGAGGCATGTATTTTATTACTACGGTAAAGCTTTTGTCAATTATTCTTCTTCACCTCTTTTGTTTAAACCAATAATTTCTTTAATGTAGCATCGGAGCAATTTTGGCAAGCTTGACATTGATCATGTCATTGAGGAAAGACATAAAAAGCATGTAGAGTCATGGTCAAGACTTAATGTTTCAGATGTTGTAGTTGGTGTTCTGAGCAGAAGAAATCCAGAAGCTAAATGCCTATGCTGGAAAATGATTGTATGTTCTCAGATGAGCAACCTAGAAGGAATTAAATTGGCTCAGAGGAGCCAAGTTGCTTGTTTGCCAGCAGCATGGTTGCGCTCAAAGCTCATGCCTTCGAACAAAAATGAGGGTGATGACAATCTGATAATTTCATCTCCTGGCCTGTCAATGTGGAGGAAATGGATTTCTAGCCAATATGGTGCTAATCTCACATGTTGCTTGTCTGTAGTTAAGGATGTAGAGTTTGATAATCTAGGTGAGACAGTATCTGGTGCAAGTGCAGTTTTGTTTCTTGTATCTGAAGACATCCCATGGAAGCATCAAAAGTTCCAGCTTCATAATCTTCTCATGTCAATACCTTCTGGTTCTTGCTTGCCGCTTCTGATCTTAAGGTGTTCATACCAGGAAGAGACTCCAGATTCTTTTTCTGTTGTGGTAAATGAATTGGGCCTTCATGATATTGATAAGTCACGGATAAGCAGCTTTAAGGTTGTTTCCCTCATTGTGGACCACCAGATGGACCGGTCAGATGGATTTTTCTGTGACAAGCAATTGAGGGAGGGACTAAAGTGGCTGGCAAGTGAATCATCCCAGCAACCTGTCCTCAAAAATGTGAAAACACGTGAACTGATTCTCTCTCATTTAAATTCTTCATTAGAGGTGCTTGAGAGGAAGAATGTAAATGAAGTAGGCCCTAATGACTGTATCTCTGCCTTCAATGAAGCTTTGGATTGGTCTCTGGAAAACATTGCTGCTACTGCCAAAGCAAATCCTGCTTGTTGGCCTTGCCCGGAGAATGCTTTGCTGGAGGAGTCTAGCTATGAACATAGAATGGTGAAGTGGTACTTGCCAAACATAGGCTGGAACTCTCAGGAAAATATTGAGCCACTAGTGTGTGCACTGAGGGAGTCTAAACTTCCAACTTTTACCGATGATATATCCTGGTTAGGTAGAGGCTCTTATATGGGCAAGGAGATTGAGAACCAGAAATTACAACTTGAAAGTTGCTTGGTCAGATACCTGACAGAAGCAAGTAAAATGATGAGATTTGCTGAGGCAATAAAAGAGGCGTGCTTAATGCTACAGATGGGTGCTGACCTAAAGCTCCATAGCTCATGTTACTGCATTGTTCCAAGGTGGACAAAAATTTTTCGTCGAATTTTCAATTGGCGGTTAATGAATTTATCCAGTGGGATCTTCTCCGAGGCATATATTTTAGAGTGTTACATTGCTCCTTCAATTTCCCGAGAACTTGAAATGTTGGGACTTGAAGGTAGTCTGCCATCAGCTTGTGACATAGATCACCCATTGCTCGATGAAGTAATTGAAGTTGGTTGTAGCCCACTTTTAATGTGCGAGGGTGAGTCACGGCCAGAAGCTTATGAACCTCTTCCGGGAATGGTCCTGCATGATCAAGACGAAGAAGCCACTATATGCGATGGTGATTTGGCCATCAGCACTGAGGTAGTAGACAATCCTCGTAAACAAATGGTGATGGGTGGCGTACCGACGAGTGAAATTGATAATTTAAATAAGTTGGTGGAACGGTGTAAGATGATTCAGAGCACACTGGACAAGGAGCTGTCTATATATTTTTGAATCCTTGAATGTTGTGTTGTATTAGTTTTTTATAATCATTTAACATAGGATATATGGGGAGAGAAAAAAAAGGGAGAGAAGAAGATGAGTAACACTAGACAGAATGTAAATTATCCCTACATCTGTCTCTTTCCCCTTCAAATTTTGAGTTCAGGAGGTGGCGTCCTTGGATTAGCCCCGCGTAACGTCTTGTAATGCCAGTTCGATTTAGAGTCTGTTGTGCTAACCTCTTCTTTGGGAAAGACAACTACATTATTGAAATAAATGCTACATTCCATGACAAAGTTTTCATCTTCTCTTTAATAGAACGGATCCTCCGTAATTGATGACCAACACGTGCTATATTTGCACAAGCCCCACCAAAACTTGAATTCACGTAAAACCGAGGGAATGTCATAAAATGGGATTGCAATTAACACAGGATCTCGCTGTTACATTCTCCGTTCGAGTAAATGCGGAAGATATATAGGGTAACAATGGAGTTCAAAATGGTATACAGTCGATGCCAATATCCCCATTATGCTTGTTCTTCATCTCTGTTGAAAGAAACAAAAGTTCCATCATCACAATCATAAATTCATCATTTGGTACAATATCCCCTTCTAGGAAACGTGCAGATACTCCTGGCCGAACTTACTTGAATCTATTCAAATTCTATGACCATTAGCATCATGCTTTCCAATTGGCAGGGGAAACTACAACCGGAGGGCTAGCATTTTGTTCTTCTGAAGGAATACCACGTGGTTAGCAGCAGTTCTATCGATTTAGCAAAGATGTTCTGCCCGGAGATTAGTGACCAAGTATATCCTGTATACGTAGAACAGACTGCTTCTGCTCCCCCTAGAATGCACAGCTAACCTACACATCCTGCTACCAGCCAAGACAAAATAACTTTCCCCCGTCAGTATTTCTAACAAGGACACCAACACTAGACTGCATGTATTTCTTTAAAGAGTAGACTCCAATCAATCAATTTGAGGTAGAACAAAATTGTAGAAAAAAAAATAAAGACATAAATCTCCTTCAGACAGATTGAAATTAGATGTGTGTTCTTAAAATATAATACAACTGAGGTAGATTTATACCTCTAAAGGAAATTGACAGGGAGAAGTGAGGCAGCTTCCAGACGGCCTGTAAATATGATCACTGCGGTAGACAGAGAGAGAGGACATGCTCAGTGATAACAATAGATCAAACAGGAGATGTTTCTCTGCAACTACCAATCCCCCCCCCCCCCCCCCCCCCCCACCCCCGAGTATATAAATGTTGATATATTTGTGTGAATATTATGTATATCTAGTCACAAAAGTAATACAAGACAGGGCCTGAGAGACCCACCAATTCCAAATGGCTCTTATGAGCCGGAGATGGAACAATAATGGCTGGGCTTCGGTAATGTTCTGAGAAGTCACTCCTGACTGAACGGTAATGTTCTGACCCAGAGGTAACGGATACCTCAGAACTTCCTCTTCTAGACATCATTTGCCCTGTCGCACTTGGTCCGTCTGTAGTACCACCACCTGACTATTGTAGTTACATTAAAAATTAGGTAAACAATATATTCAGTGGACTGAGCAGTTATTTCGTTAACTCCGCAAATGGCATGTGCAAAGGAAAATGTGGCAGGTACACCAAAGTGTTACGAAATTCTCAAGACCTATTACTACCACAATTAAACGAATTTAACACGAACTGAAAACAGGAAATCCAGCCTACAAAGGGGAATACAGTAGCAAAATTTGCGACTAGAAGATACATACATTTGAAAAACCTTTGATCTGGACAACGATGATTGTAATATCATCTGTCCGGTTTTCATGTTCCAACCATAACTTATATGATTCTCCAGCAACAGCACCACATGCATCCCGGGGATCTGAATAACCTGCCACCTATATCAAGAAAAACATTGGGCAATCTATTAGGATTACAAGTAGCAGGACTAAGAGTATTGAAAAACCCAAAGAATTAAAAATCTAGGAAAGGAGTTATACAATGTCATAGAACCATGCATTGTGCACCCAAAAAAGACTACTCACCATCAACTAAATAGAAAATTTGACTCCAAAAATGAGAACTCTCACACCTACATATGTCATTCTCCACAAAATTAAAGGGTCTCTCAAAACAAGGATTTAAAATGTGAAAAAGGTTAAGTTGGAATCTGTTGTACTATTTAGACAATGTGCTGGGAGGTTTAAGGCACGTCATGGCTTACGGTGGCAGAGACATTGGATAAGCAAATGGTTGTAGGTAAGCAACCATTTGATGGTGACAAATTAGAAACACTTCAGAGCACTTTTTTAACTGCACAGCCAGGCAACATAATATGCTCCATCATGTGTCTATAAAATTACTAAAATGAAAGTCATCAGGCATAGAAAAATTGTACATAAGGAAGAAATGGAAATAAAAAACATATACAACAGTAATTACGTTAGACCAATAGTAGAAAACAGGAAACAAGGAGTAAAGAGGTTCTTTTTTTTATTAAAGGGAGTTCTGGCTATCGGTTTATATGGTTCCAACGAACCAACATTAAATTTTGAGACATCAGCCAATGGTCCAAGTAAAATATACCAGTTTGGCTTGATAACCCAAAGCACTAGCTAACGAATGCACTATTTCCAACTGATGGAGATTATTCTAAAAACATTTGCATAACACAGAAAGTAGTCCACTATGGTTTTCACAAAGTCAGAGCAAAAAATAATGCGTATTCTGTCAATTATTAACTGGAATGGCTCCTCCATTCGCATCAAACTAATGTAGGATAAAAGAAAAAAAATTATACATTGAATACTGTCTTTTCTTGCTAAATGGCATTTCCCCGGTACTCAAAGAACCACTGAAATTAACAGTTTACCTTTCATGCTCAGCCCACATCTTTTGTACAAAGTAACATGAAAAACTTTTCTTTAGGGGTCTAATTCTTAGATTGTACAAGGCAAGAAAGTTAATATCCAAGCAGATCAAAGACGCAAGTGAGGTCAGCCTTACAAAGAATTATACTGTTGCTAGCTCTGTTGGTTTACTCTCACAGCAGAGAGTAAAAGTAGAGGTCACAGAAATGCTGACGAGCTATTTAGGGAGAACAGAGAAGTTTATTGGGAGCTAGTCTCAGCTACATGGTCCCTAGAATCATATACCACTCTCCTCTGCATCTCTGCATAACATGTAACCCCCCCAAAAAAAATCTACTTCCGTACCTACTCCCAAAATATGGCTTGTAAAACATAACATCCTGACATGGAGGTAGCTTCTTAAATGCATATAATTTTCAAGAACTAACCACAATTTTGACGGGTAAGAATCATAATAATGTCATCTAGCGCCAAAAGCATGAACTAATGGAATGAAGCATACATGTTATGCAACAAGAAAGTCTACTTCCGCATTTGCATACCATTGGCAATCACATAAAAAAGAACATTTGAGGTTCACATACTTACTCAAATTGATATCAGCTATGAAAGATGAAACATTAAGATGAGAAAGTCTAGAATTTATTCATGCGTAATACCATATTAACAACTGCTTTGCTTGAGAGGAACTCGAAAACCCCATCGCTTGCAACAACAAAGAAAAGATGATTAGGAGTAAGTTGAACTATCATCATCTCCGGAACAGCAATCACGCCAATATTCTCAGCCGCACAATCTCCCACGCTCCTCGTAAAAGCAGTCCCTGGATACATCCCATCCTGAACCCACAACCTTGGGGGATCGCCGCCTTGAGACTCTTCATCCCCCCACGTCTGAATATTCGGATCCTTTAGCCCTTCTACTTGATCAACACTCAAAACCCTGGCCCCACAACGCTTCACTCTCTCATACTCATCTTTCCTAAATGGTGTCTGATCACACGATAAGTCCTCAGCAACAATTCGATTCCCATTCTTCACTGCAATGACAGCCCTCGAATCACCCACATTTGCTACAAAAAGCGTATCCCCCACAACAAGCACCGCGATGGCCGTGGTACCACTCATTGTATCATCAATCTCGCTATTACGTAATTCATAATTTGTAGCCAAAAACGCGGAGTTGAAAGCTTTGACAGGGTCTTCCAACAGTGTGGGGTCACCCGCTAGTATTTCTACGAACCTGTCCTTGACGAAATTCGAACACTGCGTGCCGAATTGACCATGCCCATCAAAAACGCCAAAGAAATGGACATTTGGGTTACCTTGAATCTGCGTCCTAATGCAGAAACTGTCCTGATTTTCTTTGTCCGGCGAGTCCGGGTAGTAACCACGCTGCGAAAGAACCGAGTACTCCATATGGAAATTGTATGAAGGAACAGGCACGGACTCGAGGGATCTCTGGGTGAGTATGTGTTTGCCTTGCGGACCATGTGGACCAACTTCTTGGAACTGCCGAGAATCACCGTCAGATGACGGTGGGTACCGGCTACAGCACTTACCGTTTACACAGCCCATGGCTCAAGAGGAAAGTCTTAGAAGTAGCAAAACCAAGAAATTCAACAGCAGCTAAGATGTTTGAGGAAAGTCTTAAAAGAAACAGAGAACGATAGGGACCCAAGGGTTGCAGATGCGCAATTCTTGGTGGGAATGGTAAAACAGGTACCCCTGAAATTTGAAACTCAGGGTCTCCACGCAGTAATAGAGGGCAAAACCCATGCTTGAGGAACGGAATCTAAGGACCAGGAACAAACCTCGTAGCAAATCAACCAAAAAGTTTTTTGTAATCAACGAGCATTACTTCTATCACAGAAAGAAGAACCGCATCAAGAAGAAACGAATTTCGAAAAACTCATCTCCGGGAAGCCCTACTAACAAGCAAGAAAAAGTCGAGACATTCTGGTTTTGAAACACCCAGGTATTACAAAATAGCCTTTCAGTTTGTCTAACGACAACGTGCTATGGGGGTTTTCCCAGATAAAAACTGCACCTTTTCTTGGGCACAAGATCAGGGCTCAAGACAGAGCACCGAAGGCAGATAGATTAAGAGAAAATGAATAAAAAAAGGAAACCCAGAACCACGAACGCTCCGAAATTCCGATTTTCTTTTCCCAGCGCAGCCCAAAATTCCAATAGGAAGCCTCCGACTGTGTGACAAAATGTGGTTTCTTTCAGCTTTCAAGAAAGAGAGAGAAAGTAGATTTTTTGTGTGCATGGATGGGTTTGTGTGCAGTAAGCCCACGTTCCAAGAAAACACCCACCCACAACACGGTGAGTGGGAAAGGTCAAAATATTTTTAAAAACTCAACCCTGACAACACGTTAGGTGGCATGTTCGAATGTCACCGAGATTTAGAGAGAGAAACCAGAGAACTTTAGTGCTCCGACGGCACTGTGTAAACAATGGGAAAATGGGGTTCCTCTTTTTCATTTTGGCTTTGCATCCGAAGCCTTTAGTTAAAGTCTCGCCCTTTGCCGATATTACTACTGTCTTCTTCTTTTCTTTGGCTCTCGGATCCAAAAAGGAAGCGACAACCACTGGGACTGAGCAAGTCCTGTCTGCAAAGCTTTAAACTGCTCTTGGCTTCAAAGACACGATCTTTTTCAATCGACAGATAATCCTAGGAGATTTTGAGTTAGATCATAGGAGACTGACCTCTAGAGTTTGACCCTTCTTGTTCATTGGACTATCATTTTCTAACTTAACCTACACATGAAACCAGATTCCATCCACTTTTTGACTAACCCATTAGAATGTTTTGACAGTATTCTTGTTTGAAAGCAATTCCAAATTTTATGAGGCAGGAAAGCACCAAGAAAGAAGAAACTGGAGACGAACTCCCCCTTCCTTCCCTTTGCGTTCATTCTTATTTCTTTTCATTTTTTACTTTGAAAATAAAAAAACTAATGGTAATTTTGATAATTAATTGAAAAAGTAATTAGGCTTTCTCGATTTGGAAGTATCTGAAATCTAATTTTAATTATCTTTCTTTATATGTTGAGCATGAATGTCGGCCTTTTTAAAAGTTTCCCTTTTTTCTTCTGGTGCCACTATCATTATGTAGCCAGATTTAGTGCTTTTATCTTTAGTACTTTTTAAATAAGTTGGAGAAATCTTGGGCTGCAATGCCAATCATGGCTTTCTTCTGATTTGGATGTCTAATAGAATTCTTAATTGCAAAATCTTGCTTTAAAGAAGAAAGTGTTTAGAGATGTAGAATTGTTGTTTGTTATTGCCAAAGAATTGTTTATAAACCTTAATTCAAATGTGAAAAACATCATTTTATTGTTTTTTAGTTTTTAGATAAATATAAATCTTATAACATGATATTAGAACTCAAATTTTCCTTCTTATTGTCTCTTATTACTAAAAAATCAATTAAAATTTTTATTTAATTATAAAAATGCATCATTTCATTGCTTCGAAATTTAAATTAAATATAAGTTTATAAAAGAAAAAAGAAAAGCACTATAAGATTTCTCCCATTTCTTCCCTTTATCTTTGATGATTAGGATCGACAAGGCCCACACATGAACAGATGGCTCACATCATCCGGAAGCACTTGTCCTCCATGATTGCTTAGCAATTTGAAAACATGATGCCCTTGAAATAACAAGCTGACACGGTATGAATGACGGCTCCCATTGTTCACAAAGGCATGTCGGGGCTGTGGACCAAGGCTTTGTCTAATAAGGCGTAATCCGACAAAAGTAAGCACAAAGCGGTGCATCCAATGACAACTTCATCATTGAATCAACCACAAGCCCACATTATTGAAAGAAATGCTACATTCCCATGACAACTTCTCATCTTCAATTAAACTAAATAAGATTTGCAGTGTCATAATTGACGGAAAGGGTTGCAATTAATACTTTTGATACTCTTGTATTTTCCATTTGGGTAAATGGTAAAGATACATAGGATAAGAATGGGGCTTAAATGGTGTTGAAAGCTACTTTTGTATCCCTGCCCTGTTCCATCGTGTCTCCAGTAAGATCACTGTCCAGAGTACCCTGCCAATATGTAGCTCTTAAGCACTCCTTTTGCAGGTAAAAGAACTCAAGGCAATCTCAGAGCAGGAAAATTTAACCTAGAAAGTTAAAGAGAGCAGAAAAAAGGTGTACCTTTGATCTGTACAATGATTATGGAAATATCATCTGTACGGTGATAGCGTTGCAACCATAATTTATATGACTCTCCCACAACGGCACCACACGCATCACGTGGATCTTCATATCTTGCCACCTATATCAGGGTAAACATCAAAAAAATTGTTAATTTTAAATAAAGAAACAATTCTTTAATATAATATTAAAATTCAACCTAATTGTCATTTTATATTTAACAAAGTTTATTTACTTATTATTAATTAACTTTAGATAAACCTTTACATAATATCAAAGCAAATTGATTCTTCCCACACTTTGTCCTCTTTGTGTAAGTCTTAGAATTGAGTTTGTGCAATACAGTTCATTTACATGAGAGGGGGAATACTAAGGATGTAATTGTTCCGCATTAATTATGTGAACATAGGATTAATATATGTATTTTTTTCATTTTCGATAACATAGGATTCTATTAAATTTAACTTAATAACTTAAATTGAGAAGTAATGACTTAGTTTTAAACATGCTCAAGTTAATTAGAAATGCAATTGAAGGAAGAAGGTTTCCATTGTTAATTAAAGAAAGAAGAAGCATCAAGAGTAGCTAGAAATTGGTTTCAGCATCGTACCATATTAACAACTGCATTGCTTGAGAGGGCATCGAAAACCCCATCGCTTGCAACGACAAAGAAAAGATGATTAGCTTTAAGTCGGAACATGGCCACCTCCGGAATAGCAATTGCGCCGACAGACTCTGCCGCGCCATCTCCCAGGCTTCTCGTAAACGCAGTTCCTGGATAGTCTTCATCTTGAAGCCACAACCTTGGGGGATCGCCGCCGTCAGATTCCTCATCCCCCCACGTCGGAATATTCGGGTCCTTCCATCCCTGCACTTGACTAGAACTCAGAACCCTGGCCCCGCATTGCTTCACTCTCTCGCACTCATCTTTCCTAAATGACGTCTGATCGCGCGATAAGTCATCAGCAACAATTTGATTGCCATTCTTCTCTGCAATCACGGCCCTCGAATCGCCCACATTTGCCACATAAAGCGTGTTTCCCACGACGAGCACCGCGATGGCCGTGGTGCCACTCATCGTATCATCAATCTCGCTTTCATGCAATTCAGAATTTGCAGCCAAACACGCAGAGGTAAAAGCTTGCACAGGGTCTTTCAACAGCGAGGGGTCATTCGCTAGTATTTCTACCAACCTGTCCTTGACGAAATTCGAACACTGCGTGCCGAATTCACCATGCCCATCAAATACCCCAAAGAAATGGACATTCGGGTTACCTTGAAATCGCGTCCTAATGCAGAAACTGTCTTGGATTTCTTCATCCGGCGAGGTCGGGTAGTAACCACGCTGCGTGAGAACCGAGTACTCTAAACGGAAATCGTGTGAAGGAACAGGTACAGACTCCAAGGGTCTCTTGGCGAGTATGTGTTTACCTGGCAGACCGTATGGAAAAACTTCGCGGGACTGTCGGTCAGATGACGGCGGGTGTCCCTTACCGCACTCGCTGATTACACCGCCCATAGCTCAAAGGCAACTTTTCAAGGGCCAAAACCAAGAAATTCAACGCAACCAAATTGTTTGAGGAAAGTCCTCAAGGAAACAGAGAACTATTGGCACCAGAGGAGTTGCAAATGTGTAATTCTTTGTGGGAATTATGAAATGAGTGCGCCTGAAAATGGGAAATGAGGTCTTGATGCGGCAATAGAAAGCAAAACTAATGCCCGAGGAAAGGAATTTGTGGAACAAAACCTAGTACCAAAGAAAGAAGAACCGCATTAAGAAGAAGAGAACCAACTCAAGAAAGCCCAACCAAGAAGCAAGAAAAGGTTGAGTCATTTTTGTCTCGATCACGAGTACTCAGAAAATAGCTCCGCTTTGCAAAGTTAACGTGCTGTGGGGGATATTCGCGGAAAAAGAAAAAGAAAAATTGTAGCCTTTTCAGGGCACAAGATCAGGCCCAAGAGAAAGCATCAAAAAGCAGAAAGATTAACAAAAAAGGAGAGAAAGATTTAGAGAGAGAAATCAATATTCTGTATCAAGAACTGTAAGGCTCCTTCTGAATGAAGCAAACAGTGGAAACTGGAGTTTTCCATTTCATTCTGGCTTTGGGCTCGAAGATTTTCGGTTAAGCGCGTCCTGAGACCGCGACATAACAAAAGAAGAGTCTCTGGCAGTCATAGTACAGTATGAACAGGTACTACTTTGTCTGGCTTTTGGATCATAAGTCGTCTGCAAACCTTTACTTCACAGAGGGAAACGGAGACAAAGCTGCCTTTTGCATGGTGACCGCAGGGTAAGTGATATCATTCAGTTTTGACATGCTTCTTCTTGTTCAATCATTTTGAACCGGTTGTCAAAATTTAAACTGTTTTCGCTGCCCATGATTAAAAGAAAAAAGCTAGGAAAATGTGACTTCTAAAGTTTTAGTTCCATACAACGTTTATCTTCGTATGTACACGAAACATACAAATATTAGATACAACTTCTTTGTAGGCCTTAATGCGTATAGTTCTCTGTTTTGGAAATTGATAGCTTGGATAAAAAAATGATAATGGAAGCATAATTGGCTTAAAGAATGTTTTATTTGCTAGTTCTTAAAAATTCATGTCACTCTAGGACTGATGGAGACCGGCAACTGAAGTGCCTGGTAACTGGAAATCCCATTTATTTTTTTGTGTTTAAGGGAACTTGAAGGTTCCATGTTTTTTGAGCTGCCTGCCTACTTACTAGTATGCCCTAACTTGGGCATTGTTTTGAGTAAGCAGCCAAGTTTGTTGCATATATCATCTAGCATGGACTTACAAGGCTGAAATGCAGAGTTTTAATAACATATATCAAGTACAGAGTTCATAGAAGCAATCAAACTTAGCCAGGACAAGGCTAGTTCGTTCAAAAAGCTCCTTCCGAGGTAAAATTTCAGTGTATTCACACAATTCATGAACAAAAAATCTTCCTCAGGTTTTCATTTCTCCTCATAGTATTATCTTTATAACCAAAAATAGCCAAAAACAGCCGTTCACGTTCACCCATTGTCTACATTGTTTCCTCCAAACGACCTTCTGTAACACATGCTGCCCTCAAAACGCTGCATGTAAAACACATTGACCAACTGTGTAAGACGTGTAAACTTGTCATGTGTATCATGAGAGCGTCCCGTTAATCTAAATTCTGGCTAGTTAGATACCACATAACCATTAGTTTTGCAAAACTAACATGGTCAGGGTGAAGGCTTCATTCAGCCACTCAAAGTTGTCACCACCCTGTCTTCTGGTTCCATCCACGATCAACTTGCTTAATATGCCCAGCCGAAACAAGCAACAACTGTTGTAAAGGCCCCAAAGAAGAGGAGCTAACTTTTGAACTTTTGGCCTTGGATAAAATTGACTTTTTTCCCGTTTCTTCTCTTCTCTTATGGAAATATAACTCTTTTTTTGTTCTTTTTTTCTTTTTAAAGTTATATATATATATGTGTGTGTGTGTGTGTGTGGAATGTAAATCCTGAAACTCACTCGGGCCTCAGCAATCATGGGTCTGATAAGGTGAAATCCTATTGGGCTTCAAATATGGGCTTCAGGCCTGACCAAGCATGTATAGCCAGTTCTGACAAGCAGCAGTCCCACATTTGGTATGTAGCTTTTTTAGGCGAGGATGGTTGTCACAAAGTCTAAAATCTTCCGAAAGCTTCATCATCTCTGCATGGTAACTATAGCAGCAAAACCTGCTACCATAAGCTTGTGTTTCCGTCTCTGCGAGCTTAGTTGTTGCATAATAAGTATCAAATTTAGCTCTGCTTTTTACAAATTTAAGACATGATTCAATAATTATAAATCCCAGTTTTAGGGGTGAACACAAACCCAAAATAGTTTTTAAAACAGTGATCCTCAGTTAGATCCTTGGTGCTAACTATGAGCTGATCTTTGGTTCATCTCAACTGCTCGCTTGCGCTGAAAAAAGTATGTTTCTAGAACCCTTGTTGCTTAATCTAGCGCTGCCCACAAAGAATGGACCTGGCAAGCCAAAAAAGTTGTCTAACTTTGACCAGTTGTTTAATGTTTCTTTAGGATTATTTATTTAGGCCTCAAGACCCTGTCAGAATACATGTATTATTCATATCACGCTTAGGCATATAGTTTACTCACAGCATATCAACATTACAATCATTCTGTTGTATAGTGTAGTGGGATACTCCCCTTTTCCTGATCTCCTCTTCGATTAAGAACAGTCCTTGAATAAAGTTTTAATAGTAAGAGTGATGCATTCCTGGAGCCTAGTTTAAGATTAGCGGATAAGTTCTCAGGACTGGAATTTGTCATCTTGATGAGAATTGGGAGCATACCGCCATGTCTCTTCTTCTCTCCTTGGAAAAGTTCAGATCAAATCTCACAGATTTATGAGCCAATCTTTCAAAGGATGCAAGCTTTTCAACGGGGCATACGGAGGAACAAGAATTTGAGGTTTCCTATGTGGTATGCTTCAACCAACATCTTTATCTTAAAGTTCTTTAAAAATGGGAGGTAATCATAGGAGGTGTACAACATAGAATCTAATTCGTTGCATTAAGCGCTTAAAAAAACAGGAGTTAGAGTTTCAAGATGTCGTCATCCTCTCTTTTGGTCCACATTCACCTAAAAGCCTAATCGCACTTGCTCTCTTACTCATTGGAAAAGGTGAAAATGGCAAGAGCTTTAAGCTTTCCAACATCTTAGAGATTGTCTTTATGAAATTGCAAGATGGGGGCTTAACCAAGGATGTAGAAAGCTGGGTTCCTAGATTAATTACTACAACTTTTCGTCGAGGACAGAGAGTTTGGAGCAGAGGGAACATGATGGCCTCCATGCTTACATATCCCATGCCTGACATTATCAATGGCTTCAAAAAGAACTACGAATCTCTTGAAACTCCCATACACGTCTCTCCCTTTCTCTCTCTACCCCTTTGGCGTTTGTGGAATTTTACAGAGTCATAGCTGGCCAAACATGAACATAGTGAATGACAGCATGTCTATGTCAGCTGCGCTGTCTCAGAAACTGCTAGCTTTGAGTAAAGCTTTTACCAGTACTCACTGGATTTCGCGCATCGACTGGTGTCAGTCACTGCTGATCAGAGGATCATACACGAAGATGCAGGACACCCAAAAACATCATGAAAATTTACAAAAAAGAGGCAAGTAAAATATTTTGTCTTGTAAAAACAAGATACGGAACAATGTACGGTTGTTTTAGCTGTTGGTATGTCTATTCTACCGACTAAGACAGGCCGCTCCCTCTCCCCAGAACCATCCCGTCAAATGCTAAGTTTTATGATTTCGCTGTGTTTCCCATATCCATGCTGTTTAATTATGAAGATCTTATGTCTCTTAGCCCATCTTTGTCCAAACCCACCTTTACTTTTTAGCATTAGAGACTACCATGACAATCAATATAATTAAATGAATAACCCAACAAGACAATAAATATGCTACCGTCACCCATTAAATGGAAAATGAAAAAAAAAAAAAAAGAGCCCACATTACAGAATTGAAATACGCAACAGGAAATCCTGAAATCTTGCCTTCTGAAAATGGAGTACTTTGTCTCCTAACGGCGTAGGTGGGAACAGGGCATTGATTGAGTGGAATTTCCAGGACAGGAACTGAAAGTCTAGGGGAAAAGGAGGAGAATAAGACAGTGAAGCGGTGTTGAGGGGTTTGAGGCAAAGAGAGGGTGACAAAGTCACGCAAGAAAATGATGCTTTGCGTGAAGCAATTGAGAGAGATTCGGATTTGAGAAGGAAAAAAAAAAAATGGGAGAGAAGGTTTGGCTTCAAAGCACGAGAGAAATGATGCAGCGTGTATGGAAGGATCTTCTCTCTCCATTCCCATGGCGTATCCATTGGTCGAGATAGATTTTGGTGTGGCAGGGCTCGAGGTGTGACATAAAGAATATAGCTGGTATTATTTGGTCACCTGCAAGTTTTGCTTGTGACTCTGTGTGGGGACTATGCTAAGATTATGGCCACTTAAATCTCCCTAACATGTCTTGTTTCCTTCAAAACATCTTCGCTCCAGCCATGTATTGCATGATTCTGGTGGGAGCCATCCAAGTAGATCTCAACACCAATTTTTTTATAATCCATGCCCTCTTCTCACCATTCAACCCTCTTTTATCACATTATGACTAAATAGTCTAAACCCATCTTCCCCGCTTGGTGTTAACAATGCCAGAACTGCAATTACCGTGAAAAACACTTACAAGGGTTGAGCTTAAAAGAATGCTAATTATGCCTAGTATTTTTATGGCTTTTCAAAGTGTTTCTTTGAGCACGTCTACCTTTTCAAGACTTCTATTTGGGACTTTTGTGACTTGACTGTAATCATCAAGATTCCTGCTTTAAATGATATTAAGTTTTTTAATACATATATAGCAAACCATGAATCTTCTGCTCAGATTTCTGCTCACTATGCTTACTCATTTGAGAAATTTTTTTTTTTTAAGAAAAAAAGTTGCATCAAAGTAATCATCAAGAGTATTCTTACATATGATTTTGTATACAGTTCCTATGAACATGGTTAATCGAGTCTTAGGAGCTTTTCTTAATCCTATATACGTAACTTTTAGTTTGAAATCTTTGTTTTCAAGATTTAGTTGAACAAATCTACTCATTTGAAGATTTTCTAAAGTTCGTGTCAGTGTATTTGTTAATCAGTAAATTTTAATCTCACATACATATGTATATGTAATTGTTTACAATATTTGTATTAGTTTACAACTTCTTTATAAAGTTAACAAAATCTTATTGGTTACTTGATTAAGTATTCTATTAGTATCTCAATAAAGATCAAAGTAATAATTAAGATTCTTCTTCTAAGCAATACGAAGTATAAGTTTGATCGTTTGCATAGATAATAAGTTCGTGATCTTATGTTTTTATTGAAGCAAACAGAACATAAAAATAATACACTTGGCACAACTCTAGTGTTTGCTCTTTTCTTTTTTCGAAAACGCCAAAGGTTAGGAGTTTTTAATCCTTTGGTGACCATGATAACATCCTACCAATTAGGCATCTCCTAGGAGGTGTCTAGACAATAAGAAAGGAACAGTACACCCAACAAGCAAAAGAAAGCTGCTAGTTGGTATTAGGAAACAGGAATTGGAGTCTGAACAAATTCCACATCAAAACTTAATGAGGCAAGCGTCTGGAATTAGGGAAGGTGAAAGGCAAGGAAAGGCAAGGAAAGAGACCTGTCGAGCATGATCTGCAACACCCAACAAGCAAAAGAAATGAGAGTGATTGTCCCATGAAAACGAATCCAGAACTCTCAAGACTTGGGCACTAGAAGCTGATCACAGTGGTTCGCCCAAACAAAAACAGTGGTGGGCTCCAGAAGTTAAGGGCAAGTTTTGGTGCGCATGGTACAGTAGCACTCAGGGATGCTCATTAGTGCTCAAACCCAGAAAAGGAAAAAAGAAAGATAAATACAAGACGTATAGCAACGTTTTTGCTACATGTGTGCAAATGTGCGCGTGCAAGCATGTGTGGCGGCTTGTTGCATACCAACAAATGCGGTTGTCGCACAACTCAGGGCCTGGTGGGGACGCCATGTCTGAGAAACTCAATTGGGAGCTCGAACAAGGATGGACCTCAAGTGCCCAGGAGTTGGGACACATGCTAGATGATGTGTAGCTGCATGGGTCCGGCCACGGTGGCTGTCGGGAGGGGGAGGCTGTAGAGGGCTTATGAATGGGACCAATCATGGGTTTAGGGCTGCATGATTTGGGTGGGAGGAGGAGATGTGGCAGTGGGGTCAGTCCTAGAGGGTTTTAAAAGTTCACTTAGTGGGACCAATCTAAAGATTAGTGTGCTAAAGTTCTTCAAAATCCTTTCCTTTTGTCCCTTCAAATTTCCCCAGAGCTGTTCAAAAACAATTAATCTAAGATGGAAGAAGATTTTGGGTGCAACTTTTGATGGAAAAAGTTGGAGGATTTCGCTGAGAGTTTGGGTGAGACTTTCTTTTAACATGAGATTGATTCAAAATTGGTATCATAGTTGGAAGTGGTTGACCATATTTCATGAGAGAGAGAGAGAGAGACAGACAGAGATGGCTTCTGTGTCATCTTCATATAGTGTTTTGAAGTTTGGTATTGCGCGTGCAGCACAAAGAGATGGGATTGTGGTCATAATGGAGGCTGCCAGCCACACCCCATAAGATTATTCATGACGCATACACTCTGCATCATTCCCTTCCCCTTCAAACTGCAAAATTTTGATTCTAAACTCACAATTTTGCATCATTGCTTTCCCCCCTCCTCTGTTCCTTCCTACCTGCCGCTGTCTTCTTATACCTTTCATTATATCCCCTGTCTACCTATACCATACCTTTTGTATGAAAGTTTCCATAGAGCTGATCATTCTGAATTATTGGTGTATAATCTTAGGCTTAAGTCTTATATTAAAAGCCAAGATGACCAAAAATGTGATGAGGAAGGTAGTTTTCGGAGGTTACGTAGCTTCCTACAGAAGCCCACACCAAGTACTAATTGCTTCCTTTTCCTTCAAAAACACTGTAACTCTCTACCGACCAGTTCCAAACAAATTCTCAAGAGTTTTTTTTTTTTTTTTTTTCTGGAAGCCTCATAGATAAATAGGGACCTAGATAAACATCATTTTTTCTTTTGAATCTTGTCTGGTGATTCATTTGGGCCAATTATTAAAAACATTTCACTCTGTAGCAGGATGTATGGAATAGTTGCTGCTCTCAACGGGAACAAACCATTTTCACTTCAGTTACTGATATGCTAAGAACCGTGCATGCAAAATAAATTGCATGCAAAATAAGTATGCTGCGAAGGGTTTGATTTCACGTATGGGCCTTCCCTAATTCAAGGATATTCTCATTATAAATCTGCCACGCTTGATTCCTTTTGTTTTCTTTTTTTTCCTCTTTTCATTAGTATTTTGCAAACTAATTATTATTTTAAGGAAAAATGTTAATTATATGATGGGCACGTCTAGCTTTTTCTGATCTTCACCTGCTCTCCCAAGAAGGCAAGAATCGACAATGCTGTCCCTTTGGACAGTTCTGTTCGCACAGTACTGTGATTTTTACCTTTCCAATTTTCAATATCTGAGAACCATTAATGCCATCATCAAATAAAGTGGGGCTCATGTCACAGCCTTGAGTTACAGAGTTCTGCTTTGCTCTGCTCCTCTTGTTCTGCTTGCTTCTTTCTTTCTCTTTTTTCCACCGAAGTTCTGTTTGTCTTGCTTAATCTACAGATACTTGAGAACCTATAATCGGCAAGTAAAGCTAAGCAGCAACGCTGATAACTGCTGTGATGCAGAGAAGCATCCAGTTCTAGTCTATGATTATGTTTGTGTTTCATAGCAGCTACAGGCAAATGATTTTGATGCTGTAAGTTTTGTATTTTGACCCGGTCCTAAAATGTCTTCCATCTCTTCTAATAAGCAATCTTATGAACCTGTAGCTATTGAAATTTTGTTGGGTGATTGCTGAGCAAAGGCTATAATGTTGTCCCGGCGTATTGATGGCTGCACTTCGGCACTACCTGTTTAAACCTATTCCCTTGACCATAAAAATCACCATAATGATCCTTATGATAAAAGAAAGTTGGTAGTTGTAGTGTGCTTGAAATCAAGTGTAAGCAACGTCGACAAAGGAGGAAATGACACCGCTCTTCCGGAACAGAAGAGAAACCTAAGAGAAATAATTAAAAGAAACAACAGTACTCTTTAAACTCAAATATTAAAACAAGGAGGCGCAGAAGGTAAAGTGACACAAACAACTAAGAAACGTTCTATGTGGTCACCTTATCGTACTGCAATATCTATGTTCAGCACCAGTTTGAGACATGATTGTTTATTGTACTTTTTTCTTTCACAAGAAACATTCTAACCATCTACGTGTTTTATATTTTGTATTGGATTTCTAATGGAAGACCACCTACAAACAATGAGTACGACAAGGGGAATTGCCTAATGAAACTAGACACTATAAATTGAAGCCTTGTAATGACATAGTGCAGAATAAGTGGGATTTGAATATGTTGTGTTGATAGAAATGGATGATTTGTTCGTTGCCCTGCTGTAGAAATTACGGAAGATGGGAATGAACAAAAGCTGTTGACAAATGATATGGCAGAACTTTATAGGGTGGAAGAAAATGGTGAATTTGCCGAGAGAGCTGTGACAAAGAACAAGATTGCGCGTGGGCATAAATTCCGTTCTTTGTTCCTGTCTGCGGAAAGATTTGGCACATAAAAATTTGGAACACATATCATCATCTTTTACACTTCATAATGCCTGCAATTATTACTCTTGGTTGCATAGCCCGCATGCCCAAGCCAAACCCCCTTCCTCCTCTCACTTCCCTACTCCACTGTCTCTCTCTCACCCACCTATAAATTCCATCCAACCCCCACTTCTCTCTCTCACCTGTAGTTCCCCACTCTCCAACTATATCCCTCTCTTTCTCTCTTACTCTCTCGCTTTCTCGCCCTCTCGCTCTCTTGATTTGTCCTACAACCCATCCCTCTCTCAAAGTCTTCTTTTTCTGGTGTTTCATCCCAAAATACCTTAATGGCTGTCTCTGGTTTTGAAGGCTTTGAGAAGCGCCTTGAGCTCCACTTCTTTGGTGATGATCCTGCAGTGATGGATATGGGGCTTAGGCAGCTCCCGTTTGAGTCGCTAGAGCAAGTCCTGCATGCTGTGCAATGCACCGTGGTCTCCGCCGTAGGCAACCTCTTCTTTGATGCCTACGTGTTGTCGGAGTCCAGCCTCTTCGTCTACCCCACCAAGATCATCATCAAGACATGTGGGACCACCCAGCTTCTCAAATCCATCCGTCCATTGCTCCACTACGCCCGCCACCTTGGCCTCTCCCTTTGCTCCTGCCGCTACACCAGGGGTAGCTTTATCTTCCCAAAGGCACAGCCCTTTCCACACACCAGCTTCAAGGACGAAGTTATCTACTTGGAAGAGACCCTTCCTACCAATCTTTGCTATAGAAAAGCCTCCGTTATGCCCTCCAAAACCCCCTCTTATTCTTGGCATGTCTTCACTGCTAGCGATGACTCTCACATGGTGATCACCCCGCATGCCCCTGACGTCTTATATACACTCGAAATCTGTATGACCGAGCTCGACCGTGTCCTCGCTCGCAAGTTCTTTAAGCGCCCCGGAGACGAAAAGACCGGCGACACGGCCGGGAAAGAGATGACCCAGCTGACCGGTATCGGCGACATCCACAGCGGCGCTCTTATTTGTGACTTCGCATTCGATCCGTGCGGGTACTCCATGAATGGTGTCATTGACGGCGACCGCTATTCCACCATTCATGTAACTCCGGAGGATGGTTTCAGCTACGCCAGCTTCGAGTGCGTAGGGTCCATTTACGACGGTCATGATGACGTTGTCCAGGTCTTAAAGAAGGTTGTGCAGGTGTTCCGGCCAGCAACGATGTCTGTGTCAACCACATGCATGGGGCACGAGGTGTGGACAAGGGTCGCAGGTGCACTAGAGCCGCTTGGACTGAAATGCCGGAGTTGCGCAATGGATGAGTTCCCTGCGGCGGGAAGTGTGGTGTTTCAAACGTTTACGACTCAGCGGAAGTAAAGCCGGCAAGCGTTTGGAAGAGAGGCTTGGGGGTGGTGGTAGATATGGGAGGAGGGAAAGAGAGAGAGTTAGAGAGTTAGAATTAGCAGGAAATTTAGGGTGGAAGGGGGTGATGGTGATGGTGATGAAGAAGAAGATGATGAGGTGGATGAAGATGACTGGGGAATAAGGATGATGAATGGGTTGACTTGTGTAGAAAGATAAAAGTGGAGATGAGAAGGGATGATGTGGTAAGTAGCTAAAAAGGTTGGTGGTATACTGGTATCATCATGATAAGGCACCCCACTTAGGCTTGCACGCCTAAGATTTTGAGGATGGTAGTGGAGGGATAGAGTAAAAGTGCTCTTGCTCTTTGTTTGAGCTCATTTTCATTCTCATTCTCTATGTTCTGTTCTATTCTTTCTTTTCTTTTCTTTTTTATTTTTAATATCTATTTCCTTTAAAGAATTATCTTTTTTCTCTTTCTGCTTCCTCCTCTCTTTTGTTTGCTTCTACTTTCTTTGTTAGAGAGAAGAAATGGTTGCCAAAGTTCATGGAACCTTATCAAAAGGGCATGACAGAAACAGCACAATGGGGACACTAGTGTTCCGAATTTGGCCATTGTGCATGCCCTATTGCTTTGCATGGTCGCTTTTCTTTCCTACTCATTCTTTGTCCAAATGGGTTTACGAAGTCGCCTTGCCTCCACATCTTTTAATCCAACTATTCTTTGTGACCTATCACCAGATTGCACTTGAAGATTTGGATGTCCGTGTCCCATCCCCTGACCCACTTAATAAGAAAAGATTTGCCGTTGAAGAATCTTATGGATTTATTCAATTTCACAAACACTGTGAGCGTGCCTAGATACTCACATCTTTATGCATTAGACATTATAAATGTTGGCCAAAAGTGTTTTCCCTCGTACTCAGTTCACTTTCTTGTCGAACATGTTACTTCGTTTGCCCAAAGTCTGGCCCATTTCAGGGGATTTGCAGAGCAAAGCACGGCGAACATGTAGGCCAACGATCTTTCATTGACCTGGGAATTTGTTCCAAAAAGGCAGCTATTATCACCCAGGAAGGCATGCGGAAACCTCTCTTTGAAGACGGACTAACCCATATACATATATATACTCAAGGCAACCCGATTTTAAAGAGAAATAAAAATGAAAAAAATCTTACATTCCTCATGAATCAAACCCACAAATTCATACAGTTTCATGCATCATCTGCAAGCCATGAAAGGGGGCCACTCTGTTTTCCTTCGATAAACACTCTTTGGCAGGCTCTTGTTTTTCGCCATTGCGCTTTGCTTGGAAATGACCGATTCCATCTTCGAAAGGATATTGAGTTGGTTCAGGATCACATTCACCGAGTCTAGGAATGAAGTCACAATATCCAACCTTGATATTATTCTTCCTTGTAAACTCTCAGAGCTTATACTGGGGCACAATGGCCTTCCTTCGTTGCTAGATACTACTTTTAGCAAACTTTTGGCTAACAAACTTTTAGCAACGTCAGCAAATTTAATCAAAGCTTTTCTTCGCTATGTGTACTGTAGATCCTTCTCGATCACTTTTCTTTCCTCGGCTTATAGGCCCAAGTCAGTTTCAAGAATTGGGTGTAGCGAGTTGCAATCTGGGATGGACTCAAAACCTGTAGGAACATATGACACTTTGAATTGGGTATCAATCCACGTAAGAACTGAACTTCATAACCTTGCCTAGTTCACAAGTAATTTTTTGGAAAGAATCAACCTTTTTATTCTTTAACTAATTGTGGTGAGGACTTTCAGCTTATCAGGGAGTTTAAAGTGAAGGTGAATACGTTAAAACTTTCAAATTGTTGTTACTTGAAGCTCTTGCTCCTGCAAACTTAGCCTTACCGATCTCGAATCTATACTACCATGATATGAATTTTAAATATTTGGTTTGATGACAAACCCCACCAGTGGAGCACTTTTTGAACTCCACTTCGAAGATTTGATGTATTGGCTTGAGGCCTAAAAACCTGTAATTCAGTTGTTCATCTGCGACATCATGTCTTCAAGGTGTTTAGGCCTGCAGCCTTGCCGCTGCTCGATGCGCTTTGTTGACTTTCCAGTAGCTACGCGGCTAGCTGGAGAAAATCTGATCTGTTTTGCCATCAATGGACTGACTAGATCTAATACCATGTCTTTTTGTTTCACCAAATCACTTAGGAACGAACTTTATGACATTCAATCAATGCTTTAGAATGCTAATTAACCAGTGTTCATCACAAGAAATTTTTGACTCAAAAAATATTAAAGCCTGTGAAGCCAAGCCTTTGTAACTAAACTCAAATGAATTAGCCTGCATGAAATCAAAATTGAACCATGAATCTGGTAATTGTATTCCCTACACCTTGACCCCTTCACTAAATTAAATTACATGTGTGGTCAAGTTATTTTCCAACCTATACACATCACTCAATCACACCCCTCCACGTCGTTCCTATCATCACTACAAAGCTTCAACGCAAAATCAGTGGTAGGCCAGCATGCCCTAGAGATATGTCCAAGTGTGCAAGTGACTTTCCCTGGGATTATTAACCATTTGTAACCAAACTCAGCAAACCAACAACCATATCAAGTTGTATGCCTCCATAATGCATTCAAGCATTTGATTTACCAAATTACTTTACTCTCAGTTACAATTTTTGAACTCACCAGTAGAACATACAAAACCTCTCATATAAAAAAATAAATAAATAAATAAATAAATATATATTTATATTTATAAAGGTATTTAAAAAAAATCATGAGGACGTTAAACAAATGGCAGCACATGTTAGTTTCTCCAGAGTAGATTGCCCTATGTTTTCTCACAAATAGAATCAATTATGCCTCAACACCAACATCAAACAAGGTTATGACAAAAAAATGTCATGAAGCTATCCATGTCATTATATATCACGCCAAAATCTTTGCTGACCACGATTTCTAACTATTCTTTCTCATCTCAATCCGTATAAAACGGTGATTGAGGTTCATTATGCTGAGAACATAGCTATCTGAGGGTTGAACAAGACAAAGAACTCTTTTGTCAGCCTGCGTAAAACTTCAAAACCCATGGTCGACACGTTTAGTTGATCAAGAAATAGAGAGCACGTTGCTACCAAAATCCCAGCATATACATCTGTGAGGTACCACTGGTAAAGCTATACTTTCTCTGCAGCAGCAGATGGGCACTTCCCCAATGTGTTCCACAAAATATAATCCCCAGAAGTAACCTGTGTACAACCAAAATAACTGAGAAAAGAAGAAGAGAGTCTACAGGTATAAAATGAATTGTAATTTGAATAAGCAAAGTATAGGCAAAAGTCATTACGAAGCAGCAGACTATGTGAAGGAGAACTGAAGGAAATTACGGTATCATGCAAAAGTTGAACAATAAAATCAATATATGGAGGGGTAAAGAACAACATTCATTAAAATAATAATGAAGCAATAATATCACCTCTGTATAAATACTTCAAGTAACAGCCATCAACGTATCCAAAGTTCAGCAGACTTTTAAATTCTCAAACAAACATTTTAGGAACTTTTTCAGGGATAAAACTGGGTCAGCTGTCTTTATTAATGGAACCATCATTGATCATACTATATTTTTGTCAGTAGGAGGTCCAAGTAAATGAAGGATTAGATTACTTCAACTCATGTGCCAAGCATATTGAAGGCCAATTCTTCTGAATACATTATTCAAATTTCAATTTGTGTTCAAGTGTTTTAATATGTTATTCAAGGAGATCTTAGTTATATTGTACAACAATGGGCATTTATTTGTTTCATTTCTCTTCAGAAATTGAGCCACAGAGATCATTAACAGGCACCAAGCTTGCTGGAAATCGTGGGAGATGGATCTGCGACTCTTTGCCACAAACACAAATAAATTCAGTTCGACCAATACTTGGAGCTGCTAGGTCTTCTGTCCAAACTACAATCCTAATTTTCTTGATAGCAATGTAATAGGAAATCAAGGGAATCTTTATCCTTAAATTTTGACAGATCTACAAGTGAGAATCTCCAGGAGGCCCAACTACACTCAAAAGAAAACTCATGTCAAAGCTTAAAAGTGAAAAAGAGTCTCAAGAAAGACCTACCTGACTTGAAAATTCGACAGGTGCTTTAACAGCTGGATAGATGCTCACCTGCATACAAGACAAACAATTAGAAGAAACCCCACAGAAGAATCAATTCTATGTGGTTTCAATGAATCCTAAAAAAAAATAAGGGTGCCTGATAAGCTAGTTATAATTTATTATCTTATGCATATACTGACATCAAAGAAGGTGTTTATACAAAAACAAAAGGATGACTAGGAGTGCAAGGTTTCAACAAAGGTAGGGTATGAGTTGTGTTCAGAATTTGGAATGGAAACCATGGCAAAATCTGGGACAATTGCCAAAAGATTTTCGAAATTTTCTTTGAGCATGTTGCACAATGAAATAGGGCTGATTTCCTCAAAGACCTACCCACCTCTATCCAAACCTAACATGATTGTTTCCCATCAAAGGCCTTTCTATCTTTAGATTGAGCCATGATACGTTCTTAAATAAAGAGGTTCAAAAACAGCATGGAGGGAAGAATTCTTTCAAGGAAAATGTTCCCATTACATTCATCAAGATTGAGGAGTCCCATCTAATAGATAGATATTGCCAGCGGGAAACAATGACAAACTTTACAGTAGGCAATCCTATAACAAATGATGAGAATGTGCTGCACAAAAGCAAGAGTTGCCTGAAACTCCTTTTTAGTAGGCAATCCTCTTCTTTTCCTTTGCCTTTCTTTTTTTCTTTTTGTTTTGGGGAGGTAAGGGGGAGGGGGGTTGTTGGTTGTTAGGGGCACACACAAAAAAATTCTCCAATAAAAAAGATAATACGGAGAAGTCACTTGCAGAAGTTTTCTACTGTATTTAAGCAGAAAATCTAGGATGTTCCAATTTCTATCACACTAGGACATGAAGAGGCAAAAAGCTTTTGGAAAACAATACTCAATCTCAATATCCAACATGTTCTGATTTCAACTCTATTAGCACATGAAGGGTACATGATAAAGCAAGGTGGATTTGCAAAATAGAGTTCAATCTCAAACTCCTAGCACATGAAAGGTACATGATAAATTAAGGAGCATTTTGAAAATAGAGTTCAATCTCAAACTCCGGGATGTTCTTGTCTCTATGGTAACAGCAAAGGCAGACTTTGACTATATGATGCAACTTCTAATTATCTTTCAAAAACAAAATGAAGAACACATGGTGCCAGAGAACCAAAAAAGAAAAAGGAAAAAAAGGAGAGAACACAAGCTTACTGATTTAGAATCGATTGTCATCCCTGATAATGACGCCCCAACAATCCTGAATGAAACCTGTTACAATAGATTTGTAAATGCTTGTTCTGAATTAAGCCAAACGTTCAATTTATCAGAGGATGTACAAAACTCACTGCAAGTATGGATCTACAACCCAACATAATCGCATTGCTTCAAAGATGATATCCCTGATAATTTATCAGGGTAAAAGGATGACTTATTTACGTCACTGAAGTTACACAGAGAGAAGCAAACAAACAGAAAACGAAAAGAAAAAAAGAAGACGGAATGAATGGTAAACAAAGATGGAAAAGCCCAACTCCCACTTAGGGAGTAACAGAACATGAACCAAATATTCCAAATATTCCAAATGCATAAGCAGCATATATACACATCATGCCAGGGAAACTGAAAGGATGGTAAAATCAAGTCTTAATCTCTTATCTGGTTGTGCTGAACTAAATTTACATGTTTCACTTCCTTCTTTAATGTGTTTAGGAAAGTATAAAAAAAAGTCCTTATCCAAGACTTTGCCTACCAAAACTGAACAGAATTACGCAAGAAAAATCTGGGAGAACTCTTCATATGGGAAAATATTCCTCCGGGAAGGACAGGTTTTGTGAGTTCGCATCTATCATATGGGAAAGTTGAAGATGACACAACAGCAATAAATTTAACATTTCAAGGAAATGAGTTTCTGTTATTTCCTTAACATCATTAAAGAATGCCAATGGAACTCCTTAGGCATAAAAGTGACTCCAGAAGATCACAAGATGTTAATTAAAATGCTTAGAAACATTAGCAACATCTCCAACAAAATACTGGAATAGAAAATAGAATATGGAAGCACATACTCTTGCATAACTGTATGCCTGCCAGCAAAATGGCTCCTCTAGATCAACGGGAGGAATATCGTTGTTCATCTTCTCCATCAAGAATTCCTCTATGTTGTTATTAGAATGCTCTGTCTCAACATCACTATCTTCATCAGCCATAACCGCAGGAAGTGACCTAGAAGAAGGCAATCTTTGGGTTTGCCATGGTGCAAACTTAACTGTTCCAGGGAAGGTTGCCTCAATACTCTTTCCAGAAGAGCTACGCCCACTTGCTATGATTTTCCATTCTACAGAGTGCTCTGTGGTTGAAACTGTTCCAATTGAAGGAGTCCCATCGAAGGATACAACCCTTCTCCTAGGAAAGGGCATGGTCACTGTACAGAATTCCATTGCCAAAGGAGCCCTGTAACCTTCCATCAGGTGCAACTTGAATAAAAATGCACCTTTATCCTCAGAGACCATTGATAATTGATAAAATCCCTTAATGGGAGGTCCAAGGCTACAACTAGCCTGATAACGCATTAAAACAAAATTGCCTAATGGAGGTGAGAACATCACAGCCTGCTTATCAACACATTGTTCAGGAACTTGAGCACAGGGATGAAAAGATATCACCTCAATGTGAGCTGTGTTCAACCCTGTTAAGGGGAATGAGACATCAGGCAATCCTTCCAATTCTGCTCGACAGTTTATTTGACCAGAAACTGATATATCATCTGGAATTTCATCTTGGTCATACATAGCAGCACGAACAATCTCTTGTATTGTGAAAAGCATTCTCTGCTTTCCTTTATAAAGATATGGCTTCCATGCTGGTTGCTTGAGATCAGGAGGAGGCAGATCCGATGAAGAAAAGCCATTAACCTTGACAGCAAATATGTTGGAATAGCTAAGGTCCAAAGGTGTACCTAAACAACAGTTAATCAAGGCCATGAAAAATGAACCAGAATTAGCAAACAAAAGTTGCACACGTGAATTATAATTGAGAAATTCGAGCTGAGAAATACCATAGTAAAAAGTACCAACCAAAGGGCATTGAACTACTTATGAAAGTCCGAAGAGCATCTTTATCCAAA
Source organism: Casuarina equisetifolia (assembly GCA_028551475.1). Lineage (NCBI taxonomy): Eukaryota > Viridiplantae > Streptophyta > Magnoliopsida > Fagales > Casuarinaceae > Casuarina > Casuarina equisetifolia. The sequence goes on from CM052362.1 coordinate 18,018,058, forward strand.
GGCCTTGAACCAATCTTCGGGGCATCTGCAGGAACAGGTCCTGTTACAGAGGTGCTTGAAGGGACAGAGGATGCAACTGGTGCGGCCATGGGTTTTGGCCTTGAAGAGATGCCCGATATACCTATACCACCAGTTAGTGAATCCAATAGACCTCCTACAGAGGGAGATGCACTAACAACTACTTCAGGTTCTACTACATCAGCAGCAACCAGATCACCAATAGCATGTGCAACCATGAATGCCCTGTAAAATTGGTAAAAAGAAATTTCTAATACATGCCATTTGATGTGAACAGAGCTAAGTAACATATATATGAAAGGCCAACTGCTTTTTTGCTGTTGCACTAGCGATCATCTTTAGTGAAAGGAAGTAACAATGAAACCAGAAATCCAGTTCAACAGTTCAGTTGAAGCAACCATACATGTTAATGCCAGGAAACATCAAACATGTACCTTAACATATGTGCAATTTGACTGAGAAAATATAGACCATCATGGATAAGAAGAAAGGAACAAAAACCCAACCAAAAAAAAATATATATATATCTCAAAAGAATTTGAACATGTCGCTAAGAGTTGCATATAGAAAGAGCAGTAAATTATCCACAGGTATTCCTTCATGTAGCCAAACAATTAAAATGCAATTCACTGAACCCTAAACTTTCAGCACCTAAGTATACCAAAAGACAATGTTGGAAAAAAAATTGGTACATTATAACAAGAACTCTCCTTGTTACAACTCCTATGTACAAAGTCGTGTAATTTTACACTCACTACTTCAACCATTATGAATCTGTCATAAATTTAAAGGGTAGGGAAGGCATCAATATTAAGACAGATTTTACGACATCTTCTGCAGGATACACATGGCAAAATGAAATTTATTTTGGACAAAAAATTACATCAACACTGAAACTAGAAGAGCCCATCAAAGAAAGGAGCTACTAGTAAAATCAACAGAAACTGTGCAAGGCATAAACAAAGCATAGAGCAAAATGGTGCCAAAACTGATCTAACAAGAAAGTTTGCTTGAGCAGATTTAACAATCCAAGCCAAAAAACATCCTACCATTCTAGATATATCAACAGCTTCCATGAGAAGCCTGAAAAGTTAAAGACAATAAATGATATTAAACCAATCACCTTTGACCCTTAAAACATGTAACATCAGGCCACGTGCTTGCCTTACTAATAGACAGTGGCTTCAATTCCATTTCAAGTAAATCTTTCATATTCAGCGGATTAGGGCATGATCTTGTGTAAGTATTTTTAAGCTTCCAATGATGCCTAGTTGAACCAGGAAGAGAAGAGATCATGTATGACTTCATGACAACTTCCAGATTAATTCTGGAAAAAATATCCACAACAGCACTCGTACTCATAAGTGATTCCAGAATAAGGTAGAACATGATTTTTCAAACCTCAGGGTATAGACAAGGTAACTAGCTAAATGGCCTTTCACATGCCCTAATTACACCATACATTTCAATGCTGCTTCACAAATTAAACGTACAGAAAACAGTAAAGATCAAGACTTTGACAGTAAATTCAGAATCAATTTGAAGCAGAGAAGTCTACAATGAACTACAATCTGGGCTAGGGGGAAAATAACAAAGTTGTTAGATATTTCCCTATAGTATAACATACTACCCGAACAACATTGCAAGTAACTTACAATACCCTGTGATGGACGGAGAATCAAGCAAGAGGGAAGATAAACTGTCGTCCCCTCCAACGGCATTTCCACAATCAGATCTTTTACATAGCCTTGCATATACCTTCAAATGTCTTGGCTCAACTAAAGGCAGCACGAGAATGCAATAATTACCCTTGATGTGCAATATTAAAGGCCAGAGAAGATTATTCTCTCCTTCCTCTTCTTTGTTTATGTAGACACCTATAATGTGGCGTGTGACTGGATCATCAACCCAAGAATCTGATCCCTCGGATGACTGACAAACACGTATGCCAAACCCACGTGCAGATCCCTCCCTGTATAGAAACAGAAAATCTAGATTACCAGGAAGAAATAGGTATCACAGAAGAACTTGATTAGTTTAATTTTTCCAGAGAAATCATAAAATTCAGAAAGACGCTGCAAAAGACAATTAACTAATACAATAAACTTTATGTTCCCACCCCCATATCTTCAACAAATAAATGCACCTGACAGTGTTTCCTATTTTTTCAAACAATTAGTTAAGGCAATAAATGTTGAAATCCATTACCATGAGACTGACACTCATTAAGCAAGCTATCTGAAACTGGTATACAATTAGACAATTATTCGCTACATAAATTGCGCACACTCCCAAGACTAATAGGAACTAATCTAATTTTTTTTAAATTTATTTACCTTTGCTTTCTCTCTAGAAAGGCAGCAGCCAATTCGGAGTCCGCAGGGAGAGCCGAATAAACAGTATAACTAAACCTGTCGTCCCCAGTATTCTCATTCTCAAGCTTACAAACTTCCCGCCACCGTTTCTCTACGACCGGAAACCTCCTATCAGTACAAAGAGATGCCAGTTAGAAAAAAAACTGGATTTTGTTAGATCTCCGTTTGGCTAAGTTGGAGAACGTACAAACAATTTTTAAATCAAGGACTTGAGATACAAATTTTGGTCTGGTTTCTTTTAACCAACTTCATAGCAAGCAATAGGCAACTTTCGATTATCACTTTGGGAAAATAAAGGCTATACATTCAACGCAATTTTTTAGCTTCCAGAACCAAGAGAAGCGCTTTTTGGGTGGAAAAGGTTTGATTACTTCACCAAATAACCAAGCAGAACTTTCAGATTCAGATAACAACGTTGAATGAACAAAAGAAACCCTAATGTGCTCGGAAATGTGAAATCGACGAAACGAGAAGAAGAGCCTCGTCGATATAGGAATGCCGTTTTGAGTGGACAAGAGAAATTTACTGGAAGAGAAGGTTGAATTTCAGAAGGTGGATTTCAAATCACACGAAAAATCTGAGAAAAAAAGGCTTAGGAATTGGCTGATGCAAATATCAATGCACATTCAGATGGTGGATTGAGGGGAGACCTGGAGAAAATGACAGCGTCGAAGTTGTTAAGGATCCAGATGGCTCTGATACTGCAACCGCCGGGCATGGCTTTCTCTGCAACTGACCAGTAAGGCCACGATCTGGAACACGAAGGAGAGACAAGAAGACGAAATTTTGAATGCCACGGAATAAACGTATCGTCTCGTTTTCGACGGCGGAAACGACAGCGTCCTGGAGTTTTTTTTAAATGGGTTGATGTCTATTCCATTTTATTTTATCATGTTTGTCTGTGGCGGCACGTTTTGATTCTCTAGAAAGCGATGCCATTCTCCAGTTGAGCATTTCTTCATTATTGTTTTATATTAGCTCATGTCTTGCGCAGCTTATGCATTTGTTCGTGCTTCTCTTTTGATTAAAAAGCTCTACTCCACACAAATCGAGAAACGAGAAAAAAAAAAAGATGACGCCATTGCGATGCTGTTGGAGTCGGAGTCCCAGGAACCAAACTACTACAGATGTTAGCAGCACCAAGTCTAGAAAAGAAGTCCAAGCCTCTACAATTTAGGAGAGGGAGCTTTGATCTCGGCGAAGCGAAACTTTATTTTCATTTCCTAAACTCTACTGCACAGAACGTTTATCTTAAAAATTTCATTTAGAAATGGAACAACAAAGCTGGTAAACTGAAAAGTGAACCAGAAAGTGAAGTGCTTATATTTTGGAAGGCCAACATGAGGTCTTGGCCCTCCTGTTTGTGCACTGGGAATATACAAGATCAGGTATGTACATGTTGATGGTGGATCTAAAGTTCCATACAGAGGTAAGAGATGACGGAGCCCGCTCTTCGTTTGGTTCGCTGGCTAACCTTCCACTTCTCAACTAGAACCTTCTTTATATTGGCACAACTAGAAACCACGGTAGCAACTCCAGCTGCAGTTATACCAGTGCAATAAACCATGTGGCAGGATTCAAGAAGGGTGCAGTTTTTGACAAGATGGGAAAGACCAACGTCGCTTACATGATTGCAGTGTGATAGTAATATTTCTTTGAGTAATGGACAGCCTTCTCCTAACTCAACCATTGCCATATCACCCAAGTTCTGCCAAGATGGACAATTATGTTGGATTGACGAGAAATTTGCAATATCAGATGGGGGGAGAGAGAGAGAGAGAAAGAGAGAACACACCTGCAGTACACTAACGTCTAGGGAACTGAGTTCAGGGCAACCCCTTGCAATTGCTATTATTCCCGCATCACCAATTTGGTGGCAGCCACTCACATTTAGGTGATGCAGTGAGCAACCCCGACCAATGGCAACAAGGGCCTCGTCTCCAACCCTAGTGATGAAAAGAGGAAGGTCAGTCAGAGGTCTTGTAGGAATTACAGGAGGAAGAATTTGATAATAAACTAAATGAAATTTTTGACCAGCAAACAATCAATTATAGCAAGAAAAAGGCTCTCATTCTCAAAGATAAAATGAAAAGGGCGAAGGATACTTTACCTATCACAAAACCTAAGACTTAGATCTGTGAGAGATTTACAGTGCTCACCAATAGCAACAATTCCCTTGTTTCCAATCTATCAATATCAAAAATCATGAGATATGTTAGTCTATGTAACTTGACATAATTAGTCTGCCAAAAAATATAAACAACCGCAAAGATGCAGATGTTAACAACAAATATTTAACTACTGTCTCTCAGCACTTTTTTTAGTAAAAGAAAAAATTAAATTCTTAGAAGAGGACAATCATATTTATAAATCGAGAAGGCATCAAAAGCAACACAAGCAAACAAAAGTATCTTAATAAAATAGGAGAAACAGTTGACTAGCCTTCACATTGCGGATCAAAATAATAACAAAAATATACAGTAACTTCACAAACCCATCCGTCATAGGCTTGCAGCAATTTCTCAAGATTTCCTCGCCTAAGAGGCCAACTCTCTATTCCTAGATCTCAATTCCACATAGTCAATCAGTCCAAAAAGACTCTTGTGAGTCAGGCCTCATGTCTCACATCCAATCCATACCCCATCAGTTGATCCTCAAAAGACGTACAGTCAAATACTCCTCAAAAGTCACCAAGGCTATGCTTAGAAAAATAAAGCTTACGTTATGTTTAAACCCAAATGATAATGTTTCTTGACAGAGCCGATCTTTGCTTGAAAACCTATAAATTTTCAATGAGAAAGAGGAGGATTTTCGTACAGAGACAGGTCTCACTACAACGAGTTTGAGCCTCATGAAGCAAATTAATGAAGCAATCGACGAAAAAAAGGAAGGAGGGGGGGGGGGGGGGGGGAAGGAAAGAAAGAGTGAGAAAGGAATCTTGGCACTGTTTTCAAACTCTGATTGGCTGTTATGGGGGTTTCAACACCTAAATTCGGAAGGTATTGTCACTGGTGTTGCCCATTAGCAGCTAAGATGAAAAAATGTAAGACAGAGAGATAGAGAAATCAAGGCGTGACCCAAGATTTTCTTTTATTTCAATTTAAGCCTTCCCATGTCCCTTTGTTAGATGTGTGTGTGCGTGTGTGATGTATCCAACCATTTTCAAGGCATCTCTGGATCCAAAATGTGTCAGCACTGTATTTACTTCAAAGTTCAAAATTCTCTTATTCTCTACTACAAAATATGTATCACTTCTGGAAATCCAGAACAGATCTTAAACACTCAATCGGATATAATGTTGCCCCCCACCTAGCAGTAGATGGAAATTCCTAGATAACAAGGCAGGTATCAATTGCAGCTTTTTGGTGATCCAGAACTCTTGTATACAGCAGACTGATTAACTAAACTCAAATTTCAGACTTGTATTCAGCATCTAAGCACAACCATTTTCTGTGAAGAAAAGTATCCAATTACTCAGGAACAAAAGGGCAATATTTTGATGTGAAATGAATAAAAGGAACAATCTGCAAAATTGTGAATAATTGGAAAATTAAACAACGAATTTTGTAAAAGCTGAGATACAAAAACTAAATATGTGTTCTCTTTTTTTTTTTTTGTGTGTGTGTGTGTGAATGTGAGAGAGAGAGAGAGAGAGAGAGAGAGAGAGAGAGAGAGAGAGAGAGAGAGAGAGAGATAAAGAACCTCATAACACCGGCGAATATGAAGTTTCTTCAACTTTTGGCATCCCCTAGCTATACCACATATACCTTCATCTCCTATACTGGAACAATCTACCAAGTGAAGTGCTTGCAAGAACTTACAGCCCCTTCCAACTTCCACAAGGGCATTGTTACCTATCTTCTGGCAGAATAATAGTGCTAACTCAGTAAGCTGTCTGCACATATGAGAGAGCCAACTTTAACACTCATCTCAAATGATTGACCGGCAATACCAGACAAAATGTCAACATATTTGCCACAAGCCAACAAAAAAAGTGACTAGCTCTGATCTATATTAAATGCAAGAAGAAGCTTTATTAAGCAGCATGTGAGCGGCCATTAACTATAAAATGCAAAGAGCATATGCGATTGACTCCATCCAACCCCTTAAAGGAACTTAAGTTTTGCCCTTTGACAACCAGTGAATCAGCACATTGAGCTATACTTGGACAATTCCATCATGCAGAAAAGCAATGAACATCTATATATGGCAGAACTTAGGATTGTGATGTTTCAGAATGCCAAGGCAAGGATGTAAAAATAAAATCTTCCAAATTAGTAAAAGCATCTACTTCGTAAGAACTCTTCTAGAGCTTCAGACAGTGATACCAGTAGCTCATATACCCCCAACATGACGTACAGAGAATAAATACACGTCATTAATAAAACAAAAACTAGTTAGATTAAGTTGGCAGAGAAACATACTGGCAAGATTTTCCAATGGATTGCAGTCCTAGAGTTCCAATATTGTGACACCCATTAACTTCGAGATGTGTAAGTTCCTTGCAACCTGTTGCAATTGCTTCCATGCCCTTGTCACTCAGGAAATAGCAATCACTAAGAGTAAGATTTTTCAACTTCGTACAGCCATTGCCAATAGCACTTAGACCCCTGAAATGTGATACAAAAAAGATAAATAATGTAAGAGATTCTGATTGGTGCATAAAAGAAGTGCCTGACACCGTGACCAAGAACAGTTCTGTCACATTCTAACGGAAAGAGATTTTTCAAAAAAAAAAATTCAAACAATTGGCAGAACTCTGTTTCATAACAAGCTTATTAAGCATTCAGAATGATGACAGAAATAATGCTCGTCCCAGAAGGAAACTGGAAATAAGCCAATAAATCTCATAGACAGTTTCCAAAAGAGTGAGAAACTAACTTGTCAGTGAATTTCTGCAAGCTGCATACAGCCAGTATTTCCAGCGACAAACAACAAGTGCCGACAGCTACCAAAGCCACATCAGTAACATTAATACATTGTAGCTTCAAAACTTTCAAAAGAGGACATCTTTTGGCCACAGAAAGAAGCCCTTTGTTGCTTATGCAGTCTGAATCCAGTGACAGGGTTTCAAGAGACTGGCAGTGACGCCCAACTGCTTCCAATGAAACGTCCGTTATTTTTGCACAAGCTGCTACACCAATAGATTTTAATGATTTCCCACAACCAAGGGCTAAATCAACCACACCCGTGTCACTCAAGCCTTCACAAAACCGCAAATTCAAATCTTCAAGCTGATGGCAGCATTGTCCGACAGCAGCTATACCCGCATCTCCAACATAACAACCCTGGAAGAAAAAATGTGAATGAGTAGAGCTTAGGATAGTATATCGCATGAGCACAGAAAATTGAAACCAAACAGGTGCCGACAGATTTTATGCCAAGCCCCTCCCACCAAAAGGATGGAGCGATTCAAGCTAGGGAGCCAAAGTCGACCATAAATGGGAGTTAAAAGAGGTTCTAGCCTTGCAAGGCTACATGCATGGGGAACGATGCCAGATATTTTCTGGTCATAGCACCCCCCGGTGGAACAAAATCCGCACCAACCACAACTTTAGGCAACACGTTACATAAAGCAATAACCAAAAACTTACACTTAATAAGGGTTTGACGTTGAACTAACTGAACATTTACCTGTAAATCCAAAGATTTTAATGATCGACACTTCTGAGCTACGGATACCAGGCCCATACTCGACACATTATTGCACCAAATCAAGCTCAACTTTTCAAGTTTCGAAAAGCCTTCACCGAGGACAGTCAACCCAGCGTCTGATATGTACGATGTCTCGAACTCACTAGTTTCTGATCCACCTTTCTCCTTCGAGTTACGTAGCTTTGGCAATGGACGTACGGATTCAACACTAGGTCTTCTTCCCTGCATTAAAAAAAAAACGTTTTAAGAGAATAAAAGAATCAGCGTAATTCTGCAACAAGGAAATGGACCAATTGAATCCGTTTCAGCCGCAATTGAAGTACGAGATCACTGACACAAACACATATCTTCGAATTCTACTCTCTCCAATGAAATAAACATTCCTTCCCAATTCAGTTTAAAGCCCAGACAAATATTCATCGGCAAAACCCAAGTAATTCTGGTCTCTCTATTAAAATTGATCAACGATCAGATTTCCATCTCATGTACAATCCCCAAAATAAGGAGTCGCAAATGAGAATTGAATGTTATGGATTTATGGCTTACGAGCTGAACGGGTAGAGAGAGTCGCTCGTCGACATGGACGGTCCGGACGTTGACAAAGCGGCGAGTGATGAGCTTGACGAAGTGTTCGGGGCTGCCGGAGGCGCCGATGCGGAGAGTGGAGCGGCTGAGACGCTCGAGGTTGAGCCAGCGCTTGCAGACGAGGGAGCAGGAGTCGCGGCTCGGCTTTGCGTCAAGCCGCCGGAAGATCTCCATCAGCAGCTCGTCCGGGAGACACGTATTGATCCGATCGCTACCTCTCATTGCTGAAAGGAGAAGTTGATTACTAGAAAACAATGGGATTCTGCGTCCGAGAGGGTGGAGACAGGAGACAAATACTTCAGGCGATCGGTGGAGTCGGCGGTTAACTTGGAAGGTTGGAAAGTGTTTTCTCATCTATGCCCCCGGTCAGAAATGCGGCGCGCCTCACCGTGCCTTTTCCTGTCCGGTTAAACAGGGGTTGGTTTGGAAATCTGCTGCAATGAGCGAAGGAAAAAGAAACAACCATGTTACTTCCTAAAGATCCACAAAACTTTGTTATATATATTATTATACTCGATAAAAACGTATGAGAAAAATAAAAATAAATCTTCAGGTTATTTCTTTTTTTTTTTAAAATAATACAAGTGATCCGAAGTTTTGTGAAAAGTTGTCATTTTTATTTGCTGTTTTCAAAATCAACTCCCATCCTTGGTAATCATTAAGAGTTATTGTTATATTACTATTTTTATTTGCAATTTTTAACATATGCTACTTGAATCTTGCTCTATTATCAGTAAATTCTGGGGTTGTTTTCCAGTGGAACTTTCAGAGAAACCAACAAAAGGGTGTGATAATGTCTAGTTGTTACGGCGACTCAGGTAATGAAGTCCAAGTAGATGTATGATTTCCAGCGGGGATGCAAATCTCCGCTGGCTTCGTTGTCAACTTATAGAGTCGGTTTCTGCTTTGTAAGTCCCGTCTTTATAAAAATTTAGGTGGCGCACGTGAAAACTAATGACAGAATGGACTTTTCGATAAATCACTAGGACGATGACACTCCAATTTGGTAAAACAGAATTGGGAACTCGAGGAGCCTGCGAGCCTCTGCATGATCATAGGTCGATCTGCAGCATGCTCTAGCGGGAATCAAAAGTGCGCGCACAAGAGAACAAGCGATCGCAATCGACCATGTCGTTCTCGTTCTTCAAGCCGTCGAAGCCAAAAACCCCGCAGGAGGTCGCTAAGGCAATCAGGGACAGCCTCTTGGCCCTCGACACCAAAACCGTCGTCGAAGTTAAAGCCCTTGAAAAGGTCTCCATCTCTCTCTTCTTTCCAATTTATGTCGCGTAATTACCACTAGATTCATGGTTCTCCTCTTGATTGAGCTATATACAAGTCAACCTCTTGGGACGAGTATCATTCCCTCGGGAATGTAGATTGGGACGAACTTTACTGCTAAATATTGCTTAGCCATTGTCTGGCTACATCTGCGGCGTGGGTTTGTCTGTAATAGCGAGAGAAGTGAAAGGCTTTCACTCTGCAAATTATACGTTAGATAAAATGGAAAAATTAGTAGTTTCTGTTTCCTTCATGCACGAGGGGGGAATTGGAAATGGCAACAAAAGTTCATGGTTTAAGATGCTTTTAAGTTACATAGATATTATGTTGCAATGTCAACGTTTGTTACTTCTGTAATACGGGAAAAACAATGCATATAATACGTGACGAATTTTAATCATACAAGCGATATTATATTAACATCGTACCTTTTGAAATTTGGATTATATGTTAGAAAGCTTATTTCCCCTTAAAACCGGCTTTTAAAGATGGGGCAAGTCTTTTATTTCAAAGAGAATATGAAAATAAGATAAACAGTCCGGGACGCACACCATTTTCAATATGCCACTTGGCTCAAATTGAGGGAAAGTACTTTTCGTGATAATCTTTGTCTATGAATGAAGTGGTTCTGCACTTGAATTTAGATTTCAATATCATTTTTAGAAGCTTATTTATTTCTTATTAGGGAAGGGTTGGGGAGAGGTGGGGGGGAAGGGAGGGCTAATTTTTCATTTTAGGAAGGATACAAGACAATATTTAAAAAATAATGGACACATCATTTTCAACATTTCAATTTAAGGAAATCTGTGTTAGAATATTCTAAGAATTCCAAAAAAAAATGATGTAATTTCATTTTGGAACCAATTCCTAGTAAGAGCTTTGTTATGGGACGAAGAGAAAGAGAAAAGGTGTGTTGTATATTCTGTTCAAATTGGTTTCTTTGTATTAATATTGATGCTTGTTTTGTCACACTAAAGGCCATGGAAGAAGTTGAAAAGAATTTCGGAACTATGAGATGTATGCTTTGTGGAGATGCAGAGACAGAACCAAATGTGGACCAAGTCACACAGCTGGTCCAGGAAATATGTAAAGAGGACATTATTGCTCTTCTGGTTCATAAGTTACCAATATTGGGATGGGAAGTAAGTTTATCCCGTGAATTTTAGTGAGCAATCATTGCGCACCTGGCATAACTGATATATCAGGCTGATGTAGTGTTTTCAACGCAGGCAAGAAAGGATTTAGTTCACTGCTGGTCAATGTTGTTGAAGCAGAAGGTTGACTCCGTGTTTTGCTGTGTGGAATACATTGAAATCCATTTGGAGTTACTAGACTTTCTCGTTGTGTGGTGAGGTTTCTTGATATTTTTCCTTTATATTTTATTTAATCCTTTTTGTTTGCCCAATTTGATTTGTTTGTCTCATGCACATTGAAGGTATATCCTTCTCAAATCAAAATAAGCACACTGGATATTTATAACCATGAAATGTGATGACTTTTTCTCTATCATTCCTCGGAGAATGAGTTTCCACTATTATGTGGAGTCTTTGCCCCAGGAATTATGGAATTTTCATGAGGGAGTTGAAGTGAGAAAATGCTAAAATGTAGAAGGATTTAATGGAGTGTTGTTATTCAACAGATTATCTTTGGTATTAATGTCCATCCAATTGAAGTCTGCTTCTTTTGATGTTCTGACACGCAATTATTTTTATTCTTGCATTGTTTACCTACTGCCGAATTGTTCTTCTCCCGGTTAAATGTTTTAGCCTTACTATGACTCTCTTGATTAGAATCTTGTGTAGTGTACTTTCAGTTCAGTCCTGTGTTGTTAGTGAACTTAATAAGATAACCTCGCATGTGACTTATTGTTATCTTCTCCAACCAGCTATGATAACAAGGAAATTGCTTTGAATTGTGGAAATATGTTGAGGGAATGCATCAAATTCCCAACACTTGCAAAGTAAGACATTCAGCTTTTCTTGGTTTTATTTTTCTTTATCCTTTTTTATTACTTCATTTTTTTTGGTTTCTTTTTTTGTTAGCTTTTTGTTTCACTTCTTTATTTGTGTCATAGTGATCTTGCTAAAGTTGAGTGCAATTGGGTGAAAGGAGCTCCATTGTTACTCCATATTTGGTGATGATTTTATAGGATTGTATAGAGAAACAAAAAGTCGTTATTTTTGTACTTGGTCACATGTATTATGCTTCCATTTCACGAAACTTCCAAATGTGATGCTTTTTTCACTGCTGTCAGTATCGTTGTTTTTGGTACTCTGTTCCAAAAATGGTCTTAGGATGCTTTTAGGGGATACTTTTTGTGACTTTCTGCAAGGTGAGACTTTGGAGGCTCAATCCACAGTTCTTGTGCCAAACCTTGATTTCTTATGACTCTTTGAGCTTTTTTGTGTTGGTACTTATAGATTTTCTTAATTTCTATGGATTGCGTTTATGAGCTGTAGCTTATTGTTTAGCTGCAAAAATCGACTTAACATTTGATTTGTGCATGTGGGACTGTAGATAATATTGATGCATTAGACTTCGTATTTGGCTGTTACTTGTCAAGTTTTAACCATGGCAAGTTCTTAGGCATTTGCTTAATCGAAGATTGTCCTCAATTAGGAGTGTATTCCACTTAGCTATTGTTATTTCTTCTCCTAAACATAGTTACTCTGCACTATAATATTCAAAAGATGATTTTTTTTTTGTGCCATTTTTTTATTAAGAATTACATCTGACTATGGGTTATGAATCCTTTCTGTGAAATTAATCATAACTCTTTAAGCTTTCCCTTAATTTTGAGACACATGCTCATTTTCACTATTTATTGGTCTTTTATATGTGGTTAAGCTTACATAGACAAATATTGCTTTCTTTCAACTTTGGGGTGCCCTGATAAATTAGATGAGTATATAAACAAGTGTTCCTGGCTTCATAAACACGTAATGGATTAAGTGTATTCTGGACCTGCATTCAAACATATGGTAGTTTGATAACCAAACTTTATATTTAAGTGCCATCTCTCCTTTTTTTTCTCTTTCTAAGGGGGAGATCTGGAGTTCACCCCTTATTTCTGGGACTTGTAGGGATGAAGGTTATTCTACTGTGTTGTTGAAGGAAAAGTAGGAGGCATTGTGGTTGTCCATGTACAGAGTGATGAGGGACATACGAAGCTTCGGATATTGAGGATTTGCCACTAACTTCGAAATTGTTGTGATATTTATTATTTAAAATCTCAAAAGTACTAGCTGATGATGATGTTGTGAAACTTTTAATGAGAAAGTGGTTTGCCTTACTGTTGGTGAATTTGGCTTTCTTTCACTCTTGTATTGTTGCAAGCTAGCTTCTCATTCTATTTTTTTTTTCATTTGTTTGAATTTGGGACTGACTTTTCAGATACATTTTGGAGTCAGCAAGCTTTGAGCTGTTCTTCAAATTTGTGGAGTTACCTACCTTTGACGTTGCTTCTGATGCGTTTTCTACCTTTAAGGTTAGCTCTATCAGTGTCTGAGTTGCTCCATTCCTTGTTGTTTTCCTGTTGAATACTTTAGTCCCCGTCTTTGCTAGCCCTTTTTATGTCCTTAAATATTTTTTTTTGTAGGATCTGCTTACTAAACATGGAACAGTGGTCTCCGAATATTTGAATGCCCATTATGATGAGGTTTTCTTGCTTCCTATCTTTCATGCTATATGAAAATGAACAAATCTAGCCCCGGACTATTTCCTGGATTTAGGTGAATGGCTGGTTAAAGAATCTGTGCCCAGGACATCTGCTTGAGTGCAAAGTCCTTGGGATGGTCATATAAGAATAATCCTAATTCATTGTCTTTTGGAGACAATAAAGAGCACTGGCCCTGATCTTGGCACAAGCGGAAGACAGCTTTATTCAAAGTAGTATTCATATACTCCTAACTTGTGTTACTTTTCTGCTTATCTGATGAGAGATCTTTTGCAGTTCTTTGACTTATACGAGAAACTCTTGACATCTACTAATTATGTGACAAGGAGGCAATCTTTGAAGGTTATCTCTCGCCATATTTTTCCACTAGTGCTCTTTGTTTGTTTGACCCATGAGATGTGTTAACAATAGCATGTTCATGAATTTTAGCTTCTCTCGGAATTTCTTTTGGAGCCTCCAAACTCCCATATAATGAAGCGCTACATTTTGGAAGTACGGTACTTGAAAGTCATGATGACATTGCTGAAGGTATAGGATTGGTTTTCTGTTTTCCTTTATCCACTGTGATTATTTTAGCATTCTTTTGTTTACATGGGCTATGTTTTATCTTGTTACATGGAATGCTTAAAATGTTTTCACGGTTCAAAGGATTCTGTTTTTGTAATATTTGCATCGCTTTCTTGTTCTTACTCTCTTTTTCTCCCCTTTCTCTCTCATGCACCTTTGGTTTACGTACACGCAGTTTTAATCAATCAGAACTCACTCCTTTGCAGTTACAACAGAAGATGCCAACCTTGACATTGATTTCAATATGAAAACATGATAGTAAAATTGGTTCTCATTAAGGCCTCGATTACATAAATGTAGATGGGTTTGTTGAGTACTGAGCAGGATTTCTGTTTTGTAGGAAACTAGATTGTTTATCAATCTCTTGGCTGTGGAATGGCATCTTCTAGAGCCATTAAACCTCTGTTTTCTAATCTACCCGTCTGTCTAATATTTGTCCATTCTGCCTCCCGGGGGTTCAAATTTGAGCTGATAATTTTAATTCTTGACACATTAAAAAGCTAGCCTAGAACTGTAATAGACTAGCTTTCCAAGTTTGCCGCATATTGTAACAATAACAAAAACATGTTTCTAACTGGTCCTTGTCTGCTTTTAATTTTTTCGTTTGTGTGTTGGTTTTACTTTGTCTGAGCAGGACTCGAGCAAAAATATCCAGATATCTGCTTTCCACATTTTTAAGGTGATCTGACTATTATCTACTTTTCTTATCTCTGTGTCTGCAAGTGCCAGTATGCTCATTTGCATGTTCTTTCTAGCAGTCCCTGCCAAAGATCTTTTTCATTGACAGAATATTTTTTTTTTTCCTGGAAGTATAATTTCGGTTTACCGCTATCGTTGAACCTTTCTTACCTTTTTGTATTTGTTTTTTAGGTTTTTGTTGCTAACCCTAACAAGCCACGAGAGGTAAAGGTTATTCTTGCCAAAAACCATGAGAAATTGCTGGATTTGCTTCACAATCTCTCAGTCGGCAAAGGTTATTATTTTGTCTTTTTTTTTTTTTTTTTTTTTGTGGTGAATAAAAAGGGCTCGATGTCGATTTTCTAGAACATCAATACGTAGAAAGCTTCTTTCCGCGGTATTCATCACTCTAAATTTACTCTGCAGGTGCTGAAGATGAACAATTTGAAGAAGAAAAGGAACTAATCATCAAGGAAATCGAAAGAGTATCTCGTTTGCCAATTCTTGAACGTTAGGCCATTCTCCTAGTTGTTGCTTTATCCTTGCAAGGTTTAGTGCGCTTTGACTCAGTAATGACTGCAAACATAGTCTGACAAAACAGAGGATGATGTCGTTTTGTAAGAGTTTATCAACAAAGTGCAAAGTTTTTGTTATCTAAGAGAGCGAGAGGAGAGTGCCCACAAGAACTGTGTGTCTTTCTTTTGCATCTCGTGGATTTGAAAGTGTTACACTTCTCGTATATAATGTTTGAAAGTAATTAAATCAACTCTTAACTACATTGTATTGTTCGTGATTGTGCCGACATGAACCTGCCTAGCTGGTAGGCACTCTTTCAGCCGCTTCCATATCCACTTTCTATGGGCTCGAGGCATTTGCCGAAGGATAACGCCTTGTCCCTGCACATATTGATGGTCTCGTGGATGTTTTTCAGGGATAAGCTTCCATGGCCTGATGTCATTAATCTTGCTTGCTTGCTTGCATATATGTTTTGTTTAGTTTATAATTTTTAGGACTTGAATAAACAAAAAAGTATAGCAGTTTTCAAGTACTTTAGAATTTAATTAAAACGAAAGCCACGCGTAAATGAGGAGAAGTACAAATGTAAAACACAAGCGGATCACGGCAGAGGTTGACCGATATAGACATGTACTCCGTTAACGGCATCATTTCCGTAACGCTTTCGCCTTACGTTCATATTCCTCATGACTCTTCTTCTCCCCCTGGTTCTTATCGCATAAACCCACCGCTCCCTCTAGCATTCTAGAATTCTCCGGGTATCAGACCCCGTCCTTCCCATGGATTTGTTCAAGTCTGTCTTCTCCGACGATCCTCACCCCTCTGGTTCACAAAGCGACGATGCTCCGGATTCGAGCCCCAAGGCTGACGGCGCTTGGAATTTCGGTGGCTTCATCAAGACTATCGCGTCCAAATCCGAGTCCGTGATCCAGAACTACCGCCGGGACCTCCAGGAGTTCGGGTCCGGTCTGAAGAAAGAGACGGCGGTGATTCGAGGAGTCGCCTCCGTATCGTTTGAGGCTGGCGCGTCTGTGGCACAGGAGTCGCTTGAGTCGGTCGGCCAGGCCATAGACGACATCGGGAGCTCGGTCTGGAAATCGACTGCCAAGATTATCTCTCACGGTAGGGACTCTCTTCTGGCTCCGGATCTTGATTCCAATTCCTCTGATAACGACAGTAGTAATGGTTATAACTCTAAGCAATTGAATCGTGGTGGCACTAGTAGTCAAGGTTTGGACTTGAAACGGTATAGTAGGTTTGACGCTCAATTGCGTGCGATTCAGTGTGATATGAATACGTACTTGGAGGAGCCGGAGGATTTGGAGATTTACAATGAGTGGAAACTAGTGTTTTCAATGGAGGGGAAGAGAGAGGAGATTGGGAATTTGATTGGAGAGAGTGGGGCGGTTGGAGAGATGCATGGGATGATTGTTCCCGGTAGGGTTGATGAGGAGAGCTTCTGGAGCAGGTACTTTTATAGGGTGCACAAGCTGAGGCAAGCTGAGGATGCTAGAGCAAAGCTTGTGAAGCGAGCCATTTCTGGGGGAGAAGAGGAGGATTTGACTTGGGATTTTGATGATGAAGATGAAGAGAAGGATGGATGGGAGTCAAAGCTTGAATCAAGTACTATTGATAATGTTGGAAATGTTGAGGTTGGTTCGGTGAGAGAGAAGGATGGGGCCGATGGTAACAGCAAGTCGGAAATGAGGTCGGATGAAAAAGGCGGGGAGGCGAAGGTGGATGGTGTGGAATCTGGTAGGGACAGTGATGTTTCCGTTGTTTCAAGCCAACCTTTGGAGGAAGATCTTGGTTGGGATAAGATTGAAGACGTTGGAAGCAATGACGAGAACAAAGGGGATGCTGTTGGGAGAGCGTCTGGGGTTGATTTGCGAAAGCGGCTAAGTTTGGCGGAGGAAGAGGAGGACTTGAGTTGGGATGTTGAAGATGATGATGATAATTTGCCTGTTAAATAGTGATTAGTTCAGCATCTATAGATCACAGGTCTTCTGACCTAATAAAAATAAGCCTGTACTCTTCCTGATTTGGTTTCCCTCTAGTATTCATTTACGTTATGGTTATATTTGATTATTTGGTGTTCATAAATCAATTTGTAAATGTTCCTCTTTGTATCTGTTTCATTTTAGCTGAAACTTACCAGATTCACGTTTTAGCTTTGTTTTGTAATTGATTCAATCTGGAAACTTTCAGCGCCCCGGCGGCTCCATCCCTATTTGAATGGAGGTGCTTGCATAATTCAATATATTGTATCGACAGTGTGGGGAGATCTTATTGCCCCCTGTGGTGCTTTTTCATGTCGAAATTATGATGTTGCGTGACTACATTAGTAAGATTTACATTTGGTAGGGCTTTCATATATGCCCTTTGTTTTAAGATGGTCAATTTGCTTCTGAACACCAATTTCTTGGATCGATTCCATACTCACATGGGGCTGTTTTCATGATTTAGCTTTATCTACGACCTTAGCCTCCTAATAGTAGGCATCATGAATATTCTTACTGTGTTGATCAGGATTTTTAGGCCCTACTCTTTCTATTACCTGACGCACTCGCTGATATGTTAGAGCAGGTTATACTTTTCTTCTCTGTAAATCAACATCAAGATCCATAATCCCCTCCTCGTTACTCCTTTCATGTTCTTGTGCGTCCATGGATAACTTGGCTCAACTCATTAACACACGGTGGTCTACGTACTATTGGAGAGTTTCACCCTGCTGGTTGTATCATCTGGAGGAAAGATCACACTGTGTCTTTCACGATCCCGTCGAGTTAGAAACCGTGGGCAGGGTGCTGCATGGAGGTGCCATATGAGCACTACTTAACTAACGACTTTCCTAATCAATACTACCTTCATGTTGGGGAGGTAGATGCACCATTTATGTGATTGTTGGAGATCATTAGGGACGCTGCTGTCATGTTGATGAATAGAGAATGTGTGTTTACGACATAGGCCAATCAAGGAGGATACGCCACTCCACCATGTAGGGACTTCCTCAGTAAAATTTATACAACATAGTGAAGACCAAGTATGGCATCCAGAAGATCAAGAGCATCCACAAAATATATTTATAATACAGAATTAAGGCAAATCCAAAACTAGAATCTGTGAGCCATGAAACACCACTTCCTTGTAAAATAGTATAGGGGGAACATATCTTATCGACAACTTTATCTTTAGTCTTAGATGACAACATGCATGCCATCATTTGCCTGATAAGCTGAAAGCTGGCAACATGCCCAACACAGCTAATTGTTGGCCTGTCTCAGCATCCGCAAAATGGTGAGGAAGAGGTTCAGAACGTCCAGATACAGAGTAACGGAGGCCCATATGTACTCATCATAAGTGAAGCGCTTGATGAGGTTGTCAGTGTCATACACAATGTAGCCCGAGAAAATTATTGCCCCCATTGCACCATAAATAGCAGCAGATGTTGAGCCAAACGGGAAGAACATCTGCATAACACAGTATTCAACAAGTCATACCAATATTGCGGATGGATGTGCATGTATAAGATTGAAATATGTTCAGATTGAACTAATTAACTTGAAAGCAGACATCTGACCTGCATAAAACCAGTTAGGATAAGGACAAAGAGGCTGGTGAACAAGATTGGTCCAAGGTAGCTGAAGTCCTTCCCCTTCTTAGAAGCCCAGAAGGTGTACGCAGTTAAGGCGGAAACCACAGCAGAGGTTAAAATTAATGCTTCAAGCACAAGTGTTCCTGCATGTATCATCCAATGCAAAAGAATCATCAGATCATAATCCTGAGAGACCCTATTTTGTTGTAGAATTCCCAGCACCAGACCAAATTGAAGGAAAATATAGGCTTACCATCCGTGTTAGCACAGCTTACACCAACTGTGAGGCTCAGCGACAAGGTGAAAAGCCCAAGGAAGACAAGATTCACCGGGTGCTTTTGTTGATACACATACAAAGGCCATAACACTGCAGAGACTTGGGTTGGTTAGAAAAATGAAACTAGCACATCATAACGAAGATAAGATGCAACTGAGTCTCCCAGGCTGCGAATTTGACAAAGGATAGTCCATCTAATTTGAGTTAAACCTTGCATAAACTAAGCCATTTCAAGCAATCTACAATCTAGCTGAGAGTATCATCTGCCTCGGGTATGCATCAATGTGGAAAATACTGGTTCTGTTTTCATTGAAAAAGCTACAGATGCACCCAGTGCGTCCCAAAATCTCGGGAACATCCTTGAGCCAGTACCAATACGGGCCAAAGAACACGGGTTTTGGGGAGCTCCAGATAAACTTGTGTCCAATACCAATCGATGCATTGTAGTTAAACCAAGCTAATTTAGGCTCGAACTCTTCCTGATAAGAATCACTTTAGCAAAAACAAATCTCTCCCTTCGCTAGACAATTACACTGCACAGGTTTTTGTTAACTACGCATCGAAATAGCCCCGTCCCCACAACAGAATAAAAATAAAAATAAAAAAGGTTTCGGAAATCCTTTTGATACTAATCTCAATTGAGTTGCGAGAAATTACAATGGCCTCAACCTTGGTTTTTCCAAATCACTTCAAGGACGAGTATCGAAACATTTTGAAACCCAAAATATAGCAAATAAATATACATCAAACAGAGCCCAAGCAAAACCCTTTCATAAGCCCTCTTTCTGAAAATGGAAGCAATGAAGAATCACCCACCACACATACGAACATGCGTAGTAGCGAAATTCTAAATCACCAGGAAAAAAGAATCATAACTCACGAAATACACAGATCATAAAGCGATACATACAGACAAATAAAATTGTTAATGAAAAAGCGAAGCCAGAGAGCGGATCTGGAAGGGTTACGTACAGAGAAGGGGAAGGAACATGAGGAAGAGCAAAAGCCCAGAATTGCCTCTGAGGAGATCGTTGACCGGCGTGTAGAGGACGGTGACGAAGGAGACGAGGGTGGTGAGGAGGAGCTGGGTGGCTAGGATCCCGTAGACCTTGCGGATAAAACCCCATCGGAGCTGGTTCTCGCCGTAGCTGAGACCCGGGTACAGGGTCTCTCCCGACTCTAGGTCTACCTCAGCTCCACCCTTGGTGCTCACACCCGCGTATTCGTTGAACATCTTCTCCTCTTTTCTTCTCTCTGCGTCACTCAAAATTGGCAGACCGATTCCTATCTTATTTGCTGCCTTTCGAATCTCGACTTTTAGCAAGCAGTTTCGTCGATGGAGTTTTCGGAAGTTGTTGGAAATTACCAAATTGATCGGGATTTTTTGGACCTTTCATTGCTTCTGTTAGGTTAGCATTTTTATATCTTACTAATCTTTTCATTTTTAAATGATATACATAATATAATAAAATCATAGTAACTTACTTCAAGATTAATAATAAAAATAAGGGGATTCTCTACCAAATTCTAACTAACAATTTCACCGATTATTGGTTTGAATATTCTCTCCCTCTCTAAGTGTGTGCTTAAAATATATATATATATATATATATATATATTATTAATAAACTACAAATTAATATATTTTTAATCTTAAGATTACTTTTATTTTATTGGTAAGATAGACATAAGACTCCTAAAGTGAGGTGTTCTAGCATTATCAAATTTTGAATTTTTATTGGTTTGATGGTCATTTAGCACCAACTTTTAGTCTCTGCGTTTTTCATTCTTCAAATTAATATATGTTTAATTTGAAGATTATTTTTATTTTATGAATAAGATAGACATAAGACTCCTAAAGTGAGGTGTTTTGGCATTATCAAATTTTGACTTTTTATTGGTTTGATGATCATTTATCACCAACTTTTAGTCTATACATTATTTTGGTCTTATAAATGGTGGTTTAATGGTCAAATAAGTTTGAGACTTAAACTCTTCCTGAATTCGGGGTTTATTTTATTAATTTGATGATCAAATAAGTTTTTGGATTCATTTATTATTTTTTTATTGAACAAGAGTTGCGTGTTGCCTTTTATTTAGGAGTTTGTTACAAATAGAAATTGGTACTAAGAGTTTCAAGAAAAATATATTATTATTGGAGAAATCACTACATAAATCCTCCTCTTTGTTATGCACACAACGTTCACATATTTGTTTTGTTGGGTCTAAAATCTAAAAAGTTTTTCTATTGGGTTGTATTTTATGGTTTTTAATAGATTTTTTTTTCAAAATCCAGAATTTGTTTTTTAGTTTTAAAAAAAAAAAGCCTTTTCTTGCTACTAAGACGGCCCAAATAAGGAATTCTAGAAATAAAAAATTCTCTTTGCATACTAAGTATTATAACTGTCAATTTGATATCAAACCTTAATTTCCAAGCATTTGGCTTTCACTTTGCATCTAGAAAGATAATGATAGAAAGGATGGTCTAAAAGATACAAAAAAGGAGTGTGATGATCAGCTCTAGAGGGTAATCCCTAATAACTCATGTTTTTAAATGAAATAGAAGAGAAATTAAAGATTAATATTTTAGTTTATTTATGATTAATATTCTATAACTAAAAAGTGAAATGAAAGCATCTAGTGCTTGTTTAGGGGAGGCAAAACAATGATGGGTGGCTAGCAATGTTTAGGGTCACAACTATTTCCCATTGATTGGCAATAAAAGAAACTGAGACAAGTGTAGATGCCATACTAGATATTTGTCCGGCGACTATTTCCTTTCGTTAGGTCCTTTTTTTCATTAACACCATCGCATTAGTATTGAACCTGATGATTCATCATGTGGATCAATGTTTTGGCGGTGTTGTTGGTGGTGATGACATAAAAGTTGATTCATTGTTATCTTGATATTAACATGGTCTCAAATGATAACATGGCGGGTTTAAACAGGGCAAGTTCATTTGATATAGCACACATGAAATAATAGCATGTAAATGTTCCAGATTATTGCTTGGTTTTTTATATTATAATATGTTTTTAAAGCTACATGAATGGACTCCATTGTCCATTGATCCAAATGGAAACATTTGATAAATCCCAAAGTCTTAATCATAATCTTGAACTGAAAGGATGAATTGTATTTTGGACTGTGAATAAAAGTGAGCAAGAGATCGGCCAAGCCCATAGATGAACTCCTTATGTTGAACTTGATATTGGAACTTTAGGCATAAGAAATGCTTTGGGAGTAGATCCATTAAAGATCCATGTACTTCTTCAGACAAAAATTAAGTGATATTGAACCATTTGCAAATAAAATTTTATAACAATGCATATGAGACCACTTGTAAAAAGAATATAAGCGGTGCAATTTTAATTAATTTCATCATGTTACAAATTACACATGCATAATCACCAAAAGGAAGTTCAAAGCCAAAACATAAACTTATTTATACACCATTGTGTCTCAACTATCTTCTTGCTATGCAATTGTTAACCTAAAAAGACATTAGATGCGCTTAATAAGCTCAATAAATTCTAAACTTCTTTGGCTAAACTTAAAGGCAATTCATTTTGTCATTATTTAATGATGCTTTCATTTTGTTTTTTGAACATCTATTTTTATAAGTCAAAATGAGTAATCAAGAACAATGATCTCTAAGTAAACATAATCTTTGCATCAAAATGTTTCAAGATCATCCAAAATTTTATTACCAATGGTCAGCTAAAGGAGTTACTCAAAACTTTTTAGGTGAAAGGAAAATCTCAAGGGCAATGAGAAGAGAAAAAGTAGGAAATGTAATAATGCTACCTCTCATTTGCAACCTTTTTTTTTTTACAGTTTTCTTGTAAAATATTGATCTATACAAAAGAAAAGGTGAAGAAAAAAATGGGAAAGAGTTATCTCTAAGATATCTTATTAAATTCCCTTTTTTATTCGTTCTTTTTCCAAAACATCCACAAAATTTTATCCTTTAACATTTGAAATCATTTAATTTAATTAACATAGCAAATGAAAATCTTTTTTAAACTTGGATGTTGACTCATTACTTCTTAATGCTGATGTGGTCTCAAATGATAACGTGATAGGTCCAAATGGGATAAGTTCATATGATATAGCACATATAAAATAATAACATAAAAATGTTTTGGATTATTGCTTGGTTTCTTATATTATAATATTTTTTCAAAACTACCTGAATGGACTCCATTGTCCATTTAGTTCAAAAAACAAGTCTTAAGATATAAAAAGCCAAAAACTACTTTGACATGGGAGACAATGTTTTCTTATCTCATGGGTCCGTCATTGATCCAAATGGAAACATTTGATAAATCCTAAAGTCTCAATCATAATCTTAAATTGAAAAGATGAACTTTATTTTGGACTGTGAATAAGAGTGAACAAGAGATCGACTAAGCCCATAGATGAATTCTTTATGTTGGATTTAATATTGAAACTTTAAGGATAAGAAATGCTTTGGTAGATCCACTAAAGATCCATATACTTCTTCAAGAAAAAAGCAAGCCATCTTGAACCACTTGTAAACAAACTTCTATAACAATGCGTATGAGACTACTTGCAAAGAGAATATAAAAGAGAATATAAGCGATGCAATTTTAATTAGTTTCACCATGTTACGAATTACACACACATAATCACAAAAAGGAAGTCCAAAGCCAAAACATCAAACTTGTTTATACACCATTGTGTCTCAACTAACTTCTTGCCTTGTAATTGTCAACTCAAATAAACTTTTTTTTGACTAAAATTGAAGGAAATGCATTTTGTAACTACTCAGTGATGCTTTCATTTTGTTTTTTGAACATTTATTTCTATAAGTCAAAATGAGTAATCAAGAACAAGGATCTCTAAGTAAATGTAATCTTTGCATCAAAATGTTTTAAGATTATCTAAATTTTTATTACCAATGGTCAGCTAAAGGAGTTACTCAAAACTTTTTAGGTGAAAAGGAAATCTTAAGGATGGTGAGAGGAGAAAAAGCAAGGAATGTAGTAATGCTACCTCTCATTTGCAACCTTTTTTGACAATTTTCTTATAAAATGTTAATTTATACAAAATAAAAGGTGAAGAAAAAAATGGGGAGTTATCTCTAAGATATGTTATTACCTTCCTTCCTTTATTTGTTCTTTTTCTGAAGCATCCACACACTTTTATCCTTCTAATTCAAACTTAAGACATAAGGTGTAGCTTTGAAATCAATTATAATGAATCCAACTACTTTACAAAAAAGGTATAACTTGTTAAAAATGCTCTTGTATACTATCACCCATTAAACCCCAAGTATGTTTCAAGCCTCAGCACTCAAACCCATAACAACACCTTTGACAATTATATCTTTGTATTAGATCAATTACTCTTACTACCTTTATTTCTTTAATAATTAAACTCTAAGTGTGATTAGAAACACTTCCATAAGGATAATGTCAGCATCACCTCTTTCCTCGTCTCAAAACATCAATCTTTTTTATACTTCCATATGACAACTTCTTTTGTAAACTTGTATGTGCCGAGCATCTTCTAAACCACAAGGTTTAGATGTCAACGCCTTAGTTGCTATTTTGAAAGGAAGGAATCTAGAGGTATTTGTAGAATCAACATTAATTGGTGTGCTTAGAGTGTGAGATTTGTTTCCATCAAGCCTTTAGCTTCGTTTGACTTCGAGACAAAGGTCATCAAGAAGGAAAAGGTCAGGCTCAAGGGCCCCAAGTTATTTGATTTTGATCCCTGACTTTCTATCCTTTTGTGTTGGTTTTCATTGGCTATAGCATAATATTTTTGTTAAATGCAATATGTTGTGAAATGAGGGAGGGATTTATTTCCTTTGCTTTCAGAAGCATTCAAGGGGATTAAATAGATTGATATTATTGGATGGAATTTACAGGTAGATAGGTTGCTTTTAGTCTTATTTTTAAATTAAGCAAGTAATTAATTGGTTAAATTTGTTCAAATTGTATTCAGTAGTTACAATTTTGAATAAGGAATATGAATTTTTATACCTAGCATTAATGTATTACATTTAGAACAAAGAATGTATCTTAAAGTTTTTATTTGTATGTTTACATTTAAAGCAAGCACTAATCAATCATTTTAATTTTGTTAGAGTTGTTTTATTGATTCATTGTTTTGGATGCAATATCTACTTATGCTGATAATAAGGCATTATATTGTTGTTTTATGTAAGTTTATTAAATGATAACATAGAATATATTCACTTGTGTCTAATTAATTAATTCTTAATTTTTAGTTCTTTAATATTCTTACCAAATAGTGGTTTAGATATCACTGTGTATGGTTAACAAAACTAAATTTCTCATTTCTTATGTTTAGGCATCCCTTGAAGCTTGAAAGTAAAAAAATTCTCTTGCTAAAATGAATTTTGATATTATGGTTAAGGAAATTATTACCCTTTCTATTAGTTTCTTTTAGAATAAATTATTTAATTTTTTTCTATCTAATAATTTTTAATTTAGTTTATTCTTACTTTTTTAGTATGGATTTTCTTTTTCTATTGGTGACCGAGCTACAATACCTTTGCAATGGGGGAATTTATTTGTGTCATGAATATTAATTTATGTTATGCATGTTGTTGGTGACCAAGTTATAAAACCTTTGCAATGGGAGAATTTTTATGTTATTCATTCTTATTTGCAAGATAATGAAACTACTAAAATAGAAATGCTTGTAATAAGAAAAGATTTTGCCTCTTAGGGAGAATTATTATGATTCACAATATTTGTCAAATAAAGAAACAAGTGTCTCAAAAATTGATTACTTTAGTTTTTACCTAAAGTATGATATTTTTTGTCATCTTTAATTCATTCAGGTGACTCATTATTTTACCAAGTAATGATGCTTTGTTCACCTATGAAGTTAAGGTTCAACATTCAATTATCCAATCATAAACACATAATAAGCAATAAATTAGCTACCTTAGAGTAGCACTTACGCATAATGTTAGAAAATTTATTATATTTTGAAGCTATTGATGCATTGCAAGACCATAACTAAAAGGAGAATTAACTAGGATTCACAAAGCTTAAGTAAGAAATCTAGCTCTTCCATAACCAAAGAATCTATTTACATGACTTGTTTTCATTTTATTGCTTAAGACACCATTCTGCCACAACCATACATGTTACTTAAGTTAATGTATTGAATTACTTACAAACTAGGATATGCATATAAAAGAATAATAAAAAAGGTTGGACTCGTTCAAGCCTAGCAACGTAATTCTTCTTACTTCATTAAATTCAACACATGTGCAAAAATTCTCAAACTTCACATCCAATTCTCACAATTTCTATTTATTGATAATATAAAAACATCATTAACTTATAAACCACAACTTAAATATTATCCACAAAGAAATACTAACATAATCTTCTTGGCTCTTAATAGTAACCTTAGAAGCATTTCAAGATGAACATTAATCTTGGCTTTTTGTTGCTTCTATGCATAGTAATGACTCCTTAAGGCAATAACTTCATTGGAGCCTCAGTAAGCTCTAACCTCACTATGTCCAAAACCAAAGATAAAGATGAAGTAGACCCAACAGTTGCCATTAAGGAATTCACCTAAAATTCATCCTTCAGCTTATGAAAACCAAAGTTTTATGGTGTCTAACCTCCAAGCAAAGGGCTCCATTACTAGTAAAGTGATAAAGGGTGTGATATAGAGAAAAACCAATAAGTATATGGGAATGAACATGTATTACACGGCAATGAACTATATGATGAGAAGCTCAATCATATAGGTTCAATTCCTAATCTATGTAAATAATAAATACAAAATATTATGATAATATTTACAAATAATATTTCTTTTTATACACCAACACTCCCCTTAAGTCAAAAAATTATATAAATCAAATACTTTAAGCTTAAAAAGAAAGTATCAATGTTATTTGTTAGATAATGCTTTTGTCAAAAGATTGGCCAATTGCTACTTGGTAAAGATATGACATGTCATGTCTCCCTCACAAAGTGACATTCCACCTCAATATACTTTATGTGTTCATGAAAAATTAGGTTTTGATGTGATGGAGTAATTAGTAGACTAATGATCTACACTATCTCATATGCGGTAACTTACATAGCTTAATATTTTGTCTCTACTAATGAGTGTGATATAGTTAGTTGTTTCTTATAATTCATAGCTATTAGAGAATTTTCAAGCATAATGAAGAATTTAATAATGGATCTCCTTATCATGGGACATATGCTATAATTTGAGTTGCAAAAGGCTCTTAATTTAAATTGCGATGTGGAATGGAACATGAAACTAAGACTTAGGCAAGTCTTCATATATCTAATCACCTCCATTATTGCATCTATGTGTAATTGTTTTATTCCATGCATGAATTGATTAAGGAGTTAAATTAAAAAACTGATGTCAATCTTGGTAAGTGTCAAGTGGATCAATATGTTGACTAGCCTTTAATAAACAAAAAGGTCTTCAAATGGTAGATAATCTATATTCTCTAAAGACCTTACATCATACTCTACATTGGTGAATCTTTTGTTCTACTTTATGGAAATGATTGTTGGCTTTGAACCAACTAAACTAGCTTTGAATATCAATTTCAATGTATATTTACATTAATTCAATAAGATTTTTTTTTTTATACTCACACACATGGGGAGGAGGAGGAGGGTTCAAACCCTTGACTAGGTGGACTGTCAGTCAAGGGTCTAACCCAGTTACCACTGGACCAAGGGAGTCCTTTTCTTTATTCAATAAGATCTCTTATGGAAAACAAGCAATCTTGAAACCTTAAAAAAAAATAGATTGGCCAAGATTTTTCATGAAGAAAATAATATGAAAATATTTCTTGAGGTTTAAGATGGTAGCTTAACTATTTCATATAATTAATATGTCATTAGCATAAATAAGTAAGGCAATAAATGAGTTACTTCTTCTCTTGGTGAAAAGGAGTAATCATAATAAGATTGAACGAAGCCAAGTACAATTATCACTTTGATAAATTTTTCATTCCATTGATGAGATGCTTGTTTCAACCTATAAATGGATTTACATAATCAACATACAAGACACTCTCCATAATTGTAAAATCTTGATGAAAGTTCCATATAAACCTCCTTAAAGAGATTATCATGAAGAAAAGTATTTTAGACATTCATTTGATACAGTGGTCAATCATAAATAGTAACAATAACGATTATGAGGCAAACAGTGGTATATGTCATTGTAAGGGAAAAAGTGTTCTAATAATCAATGCCCTTATGTTGATTAAAACCCTTGGCAATCAATCATACTTTGTATTGCTTAATAGAATAATTGGCATTATGCTTCACCTTGTATACCTATTTAAATTTGATAGGAAGTAAATGGATTGTATCCTTAACATAATTTGCCTCATAGGCATGAGTTCAACATACATGATTTTGATCCAATTGGAGCATAGAAATAAAACATTTCAAAAGAAATTGTTTCCTTTAAATCAATTGAAACTAATCCATAGTGAGAAAAAGAAAAAAGCATAAGAATAAAAATTTATTGTAAGAGAAATATTTTTCTTCAAATAAATTGAAAGTAATCTAAAGTGAGTCTTGAATCTTGTAAAATTCATGTTTATTTGCATACTTAGGACTCTATGCACCTAAGAGGAGTAGGATAGCCCGACAAATTAGGAATCTTACTATCCCAATAACGAGAGGGACAATTTCATTACCAACTTAAGCTTTAGCTTGCCATGTGACTTCATCAATTGTATTGGAGCGGGCTTCAATGTAGTGAAAACGTTGTTGGATTAACTATTTAAATTTGATAGGAAGTAAATGGATTGTATCCTTAACATAATTTGCCTCATAGGCATGAGTTTAACATACATGATTTTGATCCAATTAGAGCATAGAAATAAAACATTCCAGAAGAAATTATTTCCTTTAAATCAATTGAAACTAATCCATAGAGAGAAAAAGAAAAGCATAAGAATAAAAATCTATTGTAAGAGAAACGTTTTCCTTCAAATCAATTGAAAGTAATCCAAAGTGAGTCTTTAATCTTGTAAAATTCATGTTTATTTACACACTTAGGACTCTAAGCACCTAAAAGGAGTAGGATGGCCCGACTACCATCCCAATAACGAGAGGGACAATTTCCTTACCAATTTAAGCTTTAGCTTGCCATGTGACTTCATCAATTGTATTGGAGCAGGTTTCAATATAGCGAAGACGTTGTTGGATTAATTATTTAAATTTGATAGGAAGCAAATGGATTATATCCTTAACATGATTTGCCTCAAAGGCATGAGTTCAACATACATCATTTTGATTCAATTGGAGTATAGAAATAAAACATTCCAAAAGAAACTGTTTCATTTAAATCAATTGAAACTAATCCATAGAGAGAAAAAGAAAAGCATAAGAATAAAAATCTATTGTAAAAGAAATGTTTTCCTTCAAATCAATTGAAAGTAATCCAAACTGAGTCTTGAATCTTGTAAAATTCATGTTTATTTGCATACTTAGGACTCTAGGCACCTAAGAGGAGCAAGATGACCCGACAGATTAGGAATCCTACCATCCCAATGACGAGAGGGACAATTTCCTTACCAACTTAAGCTTTAGCTTGCCATGTGATTTCATCAATTGTATTGGAGTGGGCTTTAATGTAACGAAGACGTTGTTGGATTAATTGTTTAAATTTGATAAGAAGCAAATGGATTATATCCTTAACATGATTTGCCATAAAGGGATCAGTTTAACATACATCATTTTGATTCAATTGGAGCATAGAAATAAAAAATTTTAGAAGAAACTATTTCCTTTAAATCAATTGAAACTAATCCATAGTGAGAAAAAGAAAAGCATAGGAATAAAAATCTATTGTAAGAGAAACGTTTTCCTTCGAATCAATTAAAAGTAATTCAAAGTGAGTCTTGACTCTTGTAAAATTCATGTTTATTTGCATACTTAGGACTCTAAGTACCTAAAAGGAATAAGATGGCCCGATAGATTAGGAATCCTACCATCCCAATGACAAGAGGGATAATTTCTTTACCAACTTAAGCTTTAGCTTGCCATGTGACTTCATCAATTGTATTGGAGTGGGCTTCAATGTAATGAAGACGTTGTTGGATTAACTATTTAAATTTGATAGGAAGCAAATGGATTATATCCTTAACATTATTTGCCTCGAAGGCATGAGTTCAACATACATCATTTTGATTCAATTGGAGCATAGAAATAAAACATTCCAAAAGAAACTGTTTCCTTTAAATCAATTGAAACTAATCCATAGTGAGAAAAGAAAAAAGCATAGGAATAAAAATCTATTGTAAGATAAACGTTTTTCTTCAAATCAATTGAAAGTAATTCAAAGTGAGTCTTAAATCTTGTAAAATTCATGTTTATTTGCATACTTAGGACTCTACGCACCTAAGAGGAGTAGGATGGCCCGACAGATTAGGAATCTTACCATCCCAATGATGAGAGGGACAATTTCCTTACCAACTCAAGCTTTAGCTTGCCATGTGACTTCATCAATTGTATTGGAGCGGGCTTCAATGTAGCAAAGATGTTGTTGGATTAACTATTTAAATTTGATAGGAAGCAAATGGATTATATCCTTAACATGATTTGCCTCAAAGGCATAAGTTCAACATATATGATTTTGATCCAATTGGAGCATAGAAATAAAACATTCCAAAAGAAATTGTTTCCTTTAAATCAATTGAAACTAATCCATAGCGAGAAAAAGAAAAGCATAAGAATAAAAATCTATTGTAAGAGAAATGTTTTCCTTCAAATCAATTGAAAGTAATCCAAAGTAAGTTTTGAATCTTGTAAAATTCATGTTTATTTGCATACTTAGGACTTTACGCACCTAAGAGGAGTAGGATGGCCTGACAAATTAGGAATCCTACCATCCCAATGATGAGAAGGACAATTTCCTTACCAACTTAAGCTTTAGCTTGCCATGTGACTTCATCAATTGTATTGGAGCGGGCTTTAATGTAATGAGTTTCAATGTAGTGGGTTTTAGTGCATTAAACTTCGATAGAGTTTGACTCACACACTTGATCAGGTGGGCTTCTAGAAACCCTTGGAAAAGTAACAAAGTTTGGAATGAATGTTTCCTAACGAGTGAAGAGATATACAAAGCTAATAATTTTAAGACAAGAATTGACGTATGGGGTGCATGGAAAAGATTCTTAATGGTAGAGAGTTGGGTGTAGAGAAAAGGATTGATTAAACTAATAAAGTTAGTAAAAAGCTAGAGAAAAATCAATTTTTGTAGAAAAGAGGACTAAGGATTAAGGATTGATTTACAAATATTGTGCCAATAAACTTATGCACTGTATACATTTTTCTTTTCCAGTAAGATTCCTTTTCGCTAAAGGGAATGGAAGGCTCACTTAAGAGGGATGATAAAAATTCTTGAGCAAAGAGAATTTACAAATGTCTATAATGGGCCTTTCAATCATATTCAATTACTCTTATATGAGTAAAAGTGAAAAAGAGAAAATAAACTTAATTATGTTAGCATTGGCTTACAATATTTTGTGTTGTTGTTGGACAAGTTAATAGCAAGCTAGTTTCTTCATTTATTGTAATGGTCAAATAAAAATTGTAGAGGTCATTTGTTGTTAAGGGATATTTGTTGGTTTACATTGAGGAAAATGCTAAGTTGCTTTTTAGTGAAGCTCATTTAGGCAGTGAGAAGCAAGAAATGAAATAAAAGAGGTTAAAAGCATAAGACACAAACAAAATGTAAAAATTGACAAAATCAAAAAATTAAGAAATAAGTTTGTTAAACTCTAAGTGAACTAAGTACCCTTGTAAGAAAAAAGGATGTAATTAGGGATTGGCTTAAGTACAATGCTTATAAAATTCTTCACATTGCAATAATAACATTTTTTTGCTATTGACGTATGCAAATTGTTAAACCACAATAAATTATCAATTAAGCCATTTGTGTAGTCACTTAGACAACTAGCTAGTGGTAAGCTAGTAAGGATTCCAACTGTGAGATTTAGAGCTTGACACCCTATGTGTGTGAGTTGAATGTGTATATTGTAATATTAAAAAAAAGAAAAGAAAAAAAGAAAAAAAGCTATTTATGTAAAAAAAAAAAAAAATACATGCAAGTTACCAATACCATTTTGTTTACCTTATTCATAACAAAAAACTAACCATAGACACATGATTCTAAATAATTTAGTTGAACAATTGACAAATTTCAAGCTTTACATTGTAGAGTTAAACATTTCAGAATTTTTTGCACTTGCTTTATGTAATCTTTCCTTGAAAGGGAAAGGGATCAACTTACTTTCTTTACTCATTGGATGAACATCACTAATAATCAAGAATTTCAAGCCAAATATCTTACATTTGCAATCTAGGTGGCATAGAAGTGCAAATCTTATATGTACCTACTCCTTCTATGTTGATGTCGAGGATATCAAAGAAGACTTAGACTTGTCTTGCATGTTGGCCAATCTATCTTTCTTAAGCACCAATCCCAGACCTTTTTCTTTTTCTTTACATATTTGGTGATATGACCTCGTTTAGATTTCGAGCATATTTGCTTCCTTTTGTGGCGTGGTCCATCCTACACTAGCCTAAGCCTAAATTGACGAGGTCCATTCTACATTACAAGCCCAAACGCCTAATAATAATGCGCCTAAGGAAATAAGTCTCGCCATAATAATTACAATTAATTTTCAAGGAGTCTTTACCATGTACAACTAAGAGTATTGATTACTTTAACTATCTTGAAAATCTATGGAGCTTTTATGATGTAATTACTTGTCTTTGACTAGCCTTGGAAATAAGAGAATCTCTCCTATAAGTAGCTACCTTTTTATGTAATAAAGCAGTTCATGAGTTTAAAATTAAGTATAAAGCTTTGGGTTTTTTTACAAAGTTCTATATTTCTTTGGCTTATTTTAAGAGTGGTGAATGTTCTTACTCTGTATCTCTTTAGGACTACTTCTCAATAAAATAGTGAGTGTTTATCCTTGAATTCTAAGGTAGTAAGAAATTTGTATCCTTAGTTTTTAGAGATAATTTTATTTGTTTACTTTCCTCATCTTCGTCCGGTATCACTTTGTCCATGAAAATAGGATAGGATTATGTGTTGGCCTGCCCTACCCTTAGTCCCAAGAAAGCATCTTTATAAGTAGCGTACGCGACCAACCTTGAAAAGCTAGGTCACATTGTTCTATAACCTGACACAGTTTGCTGATATGTTAGAGCAAGTTATGGTTTTCTTTTCTATAAATCAACATAAAGAACTATAATCCCTTCCTCGTTACTCCTTCCATGTTCTTATGTACGTGGAATTGGCATGCTCTGATGCTTGACCTAGTCTAACCACGTAAAGAAGGTTGCTTAATACATCTAGGTAACTTGGCTCAATTGTTAAGCTACCGTTAAAGTCATTAACGCATGGTAGTCTATCAAATGTATTGGGATTTTTTTGGACCTTTCATTGCTTCTATTAAATTTAGCGGTTATATCTTTTTAGTCTTTTAATTTTTACATGATATGCATACTATAATAAAATCATAGTAATTTACTTCAAGATTAATAATAAGAACTACAAGTTAATATATCTTAAGATTATTTTTATTTTATGGGTATAAAGGACATAAGATTCCTAAAGAGAGGTGACCGGCATTCTCAGAATTTGGTTTTTTATTAGTTTGATGGTCATTACGAACTTTTCACTATACCTTTTTTACTCTTTTGGTCTTATAGATGGTGGTGTGATGCTCAAATAAGTTTAAGACTTAAACCCTTCATAAATAAGTTTTTGGATTCATTCATTATTTTTTTAGTGAATCAATAAGTGGTAGGAATTATTTTTGAACAAAAGCTCCACCTTTTATTCAAGAGTTTGTTGCAAATGGAAAAGGCTACCATGATGAGCTTTGTTCCATCAAGTAAAAAAATTTCAAGAAAAATTATTGTGCACACAACATTCACATATTTGTCTTTCTTTACAAACTATAGCAGTAGGGCACGATAACAACTCACCTTGTACGAATTTTTCTTAATTCTCAGCACATCTTTTGGGTCGGTCATCCTTTCAATCATATAAGAATGAGATTGCAAGTTGGATTTCCTTAAAAAGAGTTAAAGAATGTAGGGTCTTAATGTGCCAAATGCTAACATAAGAATTCAAAGTTTGTAGTAGATTGAAGCACCTATAATGTATAATCCTATCACATGACAATGTAGTTGGTGATAAAGCTATAACTTGATGCATTATGTGATGGGCAATAGAGTGAACTTTGAATTATAGAAAGATTAGAATGGAATAATAATAGAAAAATCAGAAATATGAAGGGTTAAAAAGGTAAAGACTAAAAAATAAACCATTGAAACCTAAAAACAATAATTTAAGTGCATGAATTAAAATTATTGGAATGTAAAAGACTAAAAAGTAAGAGCATGAAATTTAAAAAAACAAAACTTAATAAAATGAAATTCAACGACTTCTCCAAAAGTTCTCTCCAAAGTTCTTTCAAAAGTTCTTCTTACAACTAAAAGAACAATTTCTTTAAATAGATGACTAAACCTAATACTAAAAGGATTAAGAATACTTAAAACCTAATTCTAATAGGATCTAAGATCCCTAAATTAAGGAAATTAAAATCCAATCAAATCAAGATCCCAACAAATAAGGGATAAAATCCCAACAAATTAAGAATAAGATCCTAATAAATCAAGGATCTTAATAAATAAAGAAATCTTAAATAATTAAAAACCTTAATAATTTAAGAATTATAAACATATCAAAATTCTTAGAGAATCTCTAGGATACCTTTCAAGTTTGGCTTCTTGGACCCATTGGATCACGTTGTAGCCCAAACATGTACTTACTAAGATACTTAATATATGGGTTGGGCCGTTAGCATGGACTAGCATAGTTGCTCCTGCATTATAACTTCATCATATTCATCAACACTTTCATGACATACCAAACCACGCAAAGAAAATGCTCTGATATAACTTTTGCTTCACAATCATAACAGAATCCTCAATTGATCCTTTTCATATATATGGTCATAAATACATAAACAAGGAGTTCAAACACATCACATTCATCTTGAGCTATCCCTTACACTTGCTTCAATAATTATTTTATTATTATTATTTCTTTGGAAGGGGATATGGAATATTAGTGTCTTGTTCATGGAACCTCTTTAATCTTGAGCTTCCTTGGTTCCAACTGAGCCTAAGCCTCTTAGCTGCTGCTCCGGTAGATTGGGAAATCTCTTTGCGGAGCTTGGTAACCACAGATTGGCTATAACCTATCCTCCACATAAAATCCAAGACAAGTAAAGCATCCTTAGACTTATCCTTCTTTGAGAGGCTTAGGACAAGTCTCTCAAAAGTATTTTGGTTTGGTTTGAGCTTATGCTTCAGCAGCTCTAACAAACACTCCATCCCCTCTTCTACATATCCTTGCTCACACAAGCCAGTAATTATATGATCTCGAGTAGACACCCTAGGTCTGAGGCCCCTCCTTCGCATATCATTCCACAGCTTCTTGGCTTCTTCAGCTTCTCCCACCTGACAAAGCTTTTCAATAATGGGGGTAAATAAGGGAGTGGATGGCTGTAGGCCCTGCACCAAGAGTTCATTCAACAGACTTTTACTCTCAACTATCTTGCCTTCCTTGCAAAAGAAATGTATAAGCGTGTTGTATGTGATCACATCCCGAAGAACACCCTTCCGAGGCATTTCTTCAAACAATTTATGAGCATCATCCGTTCTTCCAGTTGAACATAATCCTGCAATCATTGTATTGCAACTCACCGTGCTTTCTCTATAACCTCTATCACACATTTCCTTGTACAGCTTCCTGGCCTCTTCAAGATTACCCGTCTTACAGAACCCATAAATCAGTGCATTATATGTGTATTCATTGGGAATAAAACCTTTCCGAATCATCTCAAACCACAGCTTCCTAGCTTCACCAAGCCATCCAATCTTGCAGAGGCCATGAATAATTGTCGTATGCATCACCATATCAGGAGCATACCCTCTGTCCTTAAGATCATTAAAGACCCGAAAACCCTCTTTCTGCTTTCTTTTCTTGCAGAGACCTTTGATGACTTCCTGATATGTGAAAATATCGGGAGTGCGGTCTTTTGCAATCATTGTGTGGAGGAGTTCAGAAACTTCTGTGTATTTCCTCTTCTTAGAAAACTCAGATATCAATCGGTTAAAAGCAGCATTCCCAGGGTCTAACCCATCTTCCAAAACCTGTCTAAGAAGTTCATAGCCTTTTGAAGCTTTGTTCTCATCACAAAAAGCTTGAATAAGATACCCAATAGTCTCGACATCAACTTTCTCCACAACATTGGATTCCATTAGTTCTCTGTATAATTTCCAAACAAGATCAGTCCTCCCAACCTTAAGAAAACCCGACAAAGCCGAATTCCAAGTAGTTATCGAGGGGCAAATTCCAACACCTCTCAACCTATTAAACGCAACAAGCGCTTCCTCAACCAAACCAACCTCACAAAGACGCCGAATGTAACACTCTAGAGAAGCCGCCTCGGGCTGAAACCCTGTGTAATCAAGAATCTCTTTCGCAGCACTACAGGCCTTAGCCTCAACAAGTGCATCAAAAAGCGTATGCAATGACAACTGGTCAGGTGTAAAATCGCTGGAAGAGCATAGCCAGCGAAAGAAACGAAGCGAGAGAAGCACGTTGTTTTGTTGCCTCATTACCTCGTCGAAAAACCTGGGTTCAGAGAAGTTGAAGGAAGGGAAAGCTGAGAGCAAGGTATGCTCCCATCTGGGTTTCGTTCTCGTGATCTTAGAAACCTCTTTGGCAATCTCTTTGAATTCATTGTCTGCGTTTTCTGACGGTTCGTGATGTGGGTTTGGCTTGGTTTCTTCGTAGCCACGATCACCTTCTTTGGTCTCAAAGGTGAGGCTTCGGATCTGATTGTTGGGGATTAGGCGACGGCGAGGGTTTTGGCGAATGAAGACTAAGATAGATGATCGAGCCCTCGCCATAGAATCACTCTTTGCGATTCTCATCAATGGGACTCTATGTTGTCAAGCTAAATGAAACTGAAGGCATTATATATAAACAACAAATTACAGACAGGAAAAAGGTTCAAATTGAACTTACAGATTCACGGGCTATGAAGATGAAGACAGAGTTGCAGAAATGGAATATTACCCGAGGATAAAATCAACGAATTTTACAAAAGAAACGACAATGCAAAGACAGAAGCTTGAGCTCCTTCTTCACTACAAATAAACCAGCTGCTTGGACCATCATTTTATGTGTAACTCTAAACGCTGTTTGGAATCTTGCCCCTGCCACTAGGCATTAAGAGGTTGCTCAGTTTTTTCTTTGTTTTTTCTCCATCCCCCAACGACCCACGGATGAAATGACTATTTCAGAGACATGGGTTTACTGCGCTAGTTAAAATACCAAGGAAAAAAGATAAAAGAAGACATTTTTTTTTTTTTGATAGAGCTAATGAAACTTTTGCAACATCAAGAGAGGGGAAAAAACTTCAACATTACGTACGGTTGTTTGCTTTGCTATGTGGTTCTGATCGAGGCTCGCGCAAATTCATGATTGCTACATGAAAATGCACAGTTTTGGGGCGGTTAAAAAGAAAAAAATAGCCAAGGTTGTATCTGTTGGTATCAAAGCACCAATTTGGCACCTTGCATGCAGCCAGTCTCAAAATGTTTTGGAAAGTAGACTGGGTAAAGTGGAGAAAGAATTAACAGAGATGCTGGAAAACCAACGATTGATGATGATCCAAATGGTTTTGGTAAAGGCAAGCAGATCCAACTATCACTAGAGGAGTCGAAGAAGCCGCCGCTGCCTTCTTTGTTGCCTCTTTTTAACATTTTGGGTAACGAAATACTTTTGTAAATTGATCTATATTATACAAAGAGAGAGAGAGAAGAAGAAGAAGAATGATATCCCTTTTTGAAACCTGAGGTTAAAAAAATCCACAAATAAGGGGAAATATTGACAGGACCAGAAACTATTAACCATCTGCAATAATCTTTAGAAGTTAACAAAGCAAAAGAGAGAAGTGATGGGAAATATTGAAAGGATGTCAAGAGCAGGAACTTCTTTCGCCGGGAAATAGCATAAACAGTGTATGAGTATCGTTAGAGAATAAAACTTTTTATTGGTGCTAAAAAAGACTGAGGAATGACTTTTTAGATGTGTGCTTAGAGGATAAACATTCAGAAGATACTAATCAGTAAAGTGGTAAACAGGCATGCGAGCTTTACAGATGGTAAACAGTACAAGTTTGACGCTTTTCTTTCGTAAGTGCCCCACGAGTGTATTCAGAGAGAAAGTTGTAAAACTAACAAGACGTCTATCACCGTGCTCCCACTGAAGATAATAGGATGGGTCCAAACAAATTTATGGTATCAGAAATTGCAAGAAGTTCTATTGCCTGCAAATAAGTCAATCAAGCGGTAGATGAGCAAAAAATTAAGGAGAATCCATTCTAACTTCAAATAAAAATTTTAAAAGGATTAGAGAAGTACCAAAGCAAGAGTGGGCATATGGGTATCACAAAAAGAGATATTCAGACAAAAGGGCAACTCCTGCCACCCCAACAAGGCACAACAAGGAAAGAACATCTACCATCCCAAAAGTTGAGTCTGAAAGAAAGTAAATTTTATGTGTGTTGCTGTCTCCTCTAAAGCCTCTGACTATCATTGCCTGCAAAATCCATAAATTTGATAAAATTTCAAAATCAGAAACTTTAGAAGAAATTTTTTTTTTTTAATAAAAGTCAGCACAACACTAAATTCCCTGATGCAGATTTAAAACATCCTCCAGTCATAACTCGAAGGCTTGATAGGTCTCTTGATCTAATAGAATCCAGATAGGTGAATTTGCAATGTCTAATAGAATGCTTCAAAAACTCTAACATAGGCATTAGGGAATTTCCTAGTCTTCAGAACTTTAAAGCAGACCTTTTATTACGTGTATGCATGTACACAAATATAAGCAGTGCTCTATGAAGGATGCAAGCTTTACATTTCAGGTCATGCTAAAAAGGATAATTTTGAGCTGAAACATAAACCTGTGATATCTGCTCCGCATGGCTGAAAATATTTTTGAAGATACAGCGAAAATACATAAAGAAGACTGCAGAAAGAAAAAGGGTATTAAAAAAAAAAGCATCATATGGGATAGCATACTCAAGCAGAACACGATCATCTAAATTATGATTCAAAAGCTATGAACAACTGTTCCTCGAGGCAGTTTGTATAAAACGAATGAAGCCAAGCTTCACACATAAAGGCTAATAAGGCATTGTCATAACTGATACACAATCTACTCAATAATGACCAAATTGAGGGTTATGATCTGTAGGAAACATTCAACTAAGAACAATGTCTGGCTGCATTGCACGCACATACAATGCTCAACAATGAGAAGAGCCTGCAAATAATGTGGAGAAAATAGCAAGAAAAAGGAATATCAATGAGCTGCAGTTCACTTGTATCAACTCTAGTGGGTGACATGTAACTAAGTTTGAAGGTTAAACCTTCAAGCCAACCAATTTTAAGTGGGTGTGGCAGCCGCAAAATCTAAATCGCTTCAAGTGTGTAAGGAAAAGGAGACAGAAAAAGCTTTAACCTTTAAGAATTCAACCTGCTGCCTCACCCCCGAGCATGAAACAGACATAAGTCGCCACTTAGAGAGACCTTATTACTTGTTTTAGAGAAAGCAGGCATAAAACAAAAAGACCAGGGTTAATCGTTTGAACAACTTGATGAGAGACCATTCCCAGTGCACAACATTTCAGAAAAATCTATAACCATCAATTCGACAAGAAGCTTTACCCAAATGAGAATTACTACCAAAAGAAGAAAAAGAAAACCACAGAATAATCATCTAGAGGAGGATTCAAGAACATATGCCCATGTGAACATCACAAAACAATAAAGTGGCCTTAACCATTACATAACAATTCTAGACTTGAACTAAATGCTTACTATCAATTGTCTCCATCGTTGTCAGCTGTTTCCAATTTATCCTACGAGAAACCATCCCCAGTGCAACATTCCGGACCTGGCAAGACATTATGTGGATATTCCAAGAGCACAAACATCATTATGAACGGGTTTCTAACAAAAAATTCAAAGCAGTACATCATCTCAGCACAAGAGTTATCAGACATTTCTTCTCTTACCTCATCAAACACTAGGCTGATGAACCTTAACGAAAGCATAAGAGTGAGAATAATTTCAGACACTGGGACACCAATATTTGTCAAAGGAAGCATAAACCAGCGCAAGGCATGTGCAAGTTGTTCAGGGGTTGTTGTTGTCAGGCAAAGGCTTGCACTTTGGAAGACCTTTTGAAAAAAAAGAAATAAAAAACAGATATTATGTTCTTTGAAGCAGCCATTATCAGTATAGCATAAATCAATTAAATAAGTCCTCATATTAATTGCATGACTATTATAGACTCATTGTCTTTCTCTTTCTCATTCCAGGGCTTCTTGAATAAAAGTGAGGATCCAAAACAAAACACATTATGATTATCCAGGACAACAAAACATGTCCTAATTGAATGAAACACAAAAGTGTAGTTAGATAGGGAAACAGAGAAGATCGGAGCCAAAGAAAGTTATAAAATGAACTCACAGTGAAGGTTAAACAAGCAGCAGTACTTGCCACTGACAGGCCCTTCCTTGTAAATTGCAATGGTCCCAGCTTCATAATTACATATGAGTAACCTCTCAGAGATGCAGGAAGTTTAGGCAACCCCATCATTGCTGGTGGTGGAGTTCTCAACTGGACAAGAGGTGGCACACCATCTGAACCCAGCCCCAACATAATAAATAAAATACCAGAAAGCAATGACACTCTTCCCAGTTGGTCCTACAAGAGTTACTGAAGAATTAGTAGATAATCTTCCCCCATCAGTAAAAAGGTTAGTGACTCAACACAGAGACTCTAGTACAGGCACTGTGCACTTCTACAAGAAAGAAGGGTAAATTTAAGTTTAAACTA
Organism: Casuarina equisetifolia; assembly: GCA_028551475.1. Taxonomy (NCBI): domain Eukaryota; kingdom Viridiplantae; phylum Streptophyta; class Magnoliopsida; order Fagales; family Casuarinaceae; genus Casuarina; species Casuarina equisetifolia. Next base: position 18,059,307 of record CM052362.1, read on the forward strand.
CAAGAGCAATAACTTGGTGATATTTACAATTAAGCCAATTAATTACAGATTATACGAATTTGGTCATGGGACATAAAACAAGGATACCAATTACATAAGAGCATGAACAACAATTATAATATGGAACCTTAAGGAACAGGATTTTTTCGAGGTGAGGCTGAGCAATGACAATTAGATGGAGGCTGCAATTAACAAGGTCTTAATTCTTAAAGAAATGCATCTTCCATGTCACCATATGTAAAAGAACCTGAATTGATTGGCTCAAGTCTCAAAACCTCAAACAAACTTCCCAATTCCATCCATTGCAGACCCAACTTATCCAAAACAGACAACATGAATTAGGCTTATCATAACACGTGACTGCAGCACAGAAGTTAGATATGCACTCCTAGAAGCTGAACCTGCTTTCTTTATTCCAAAAGTCCCAACTCTTTTTGTTAACGATTTCAAATAAACCAACTGCTTGAACTATTTCACAAGGAGACTGAAAAGTTGACCAATGCACACCAACTCTTCAGACTTTAATAATGCAGAATGCAATATAGTTAATGACTTCAAATGATCAAATTTCTTAACCAGGGAGTGTTTAAGAATATCAAAAAGTTAATTCAATTACAGTCACATCCTCACACTTGATAAGTCAAAGACAGGGACTTACCATCCAAATATCCCTTGGGAGAGTCCATATAGATAGAAAAGTCAAGTACATCACTAGTCCAAAACGCATTATTATATTGGATCTTGCTGGTAGAACAACTAAAGCCAGAAGCCATACCTGTAAAACCAAAACAACTTGACATAATAAACAAAATGAAAACTCAAAAATATAAAAAGCAAAGGAGAACACAGACAACCATATTGTTCACTTTCACTTCACCGGCTTATCATGCAAAATTACCAACATTGGCATGTCCCACCAGTAAACTTTTTGGGGGGCGAAAGACAATAATTTTCCTGAGTTCAAGATGGATAAGATAGATAAGATAGACGTAACCATAACCAGCGAATTCATCGACCAAATCTCCGTCTTCTCTACAGTTCGAATCCTATCATGACGTAGATTGATTTGTGATTTTAAGTTGACAAATAAGTGGCTTGCGAAGTGTTTTTGTTCTCGACTTACTATTTCATTTCTTTACCAAAGACTTAATATCCACAAAATCTCAAAGATTTTGCCTTTAGGATGATGCGGCTGTTATCCTACCTTATCCATCTTAACTACCCAAAATTTAATAATCAGATCGTGTAGCCCAATAAATGCTCCTTAACCCTCTCATTCCTCGCTTAGGGGGGAAAGGAAAAGGGGGAAATAAAATGAAAACGAATTTACATGGCCACGCAATCAAACTCCTCCGTAACACATACTAAAATAAATAAATAAGTCTCAAAACTAAGACATTACCAATTCTATAATGGGTTCCATGATACTCAAAACTAAACAAAACCTTTGAATTGAGTAACTCGATCAACCGAAATTCACTATAGTACATCTCGAACAAACAAAGAGTACAAAATCACAAAGTACCGAGAAAATTGAACGCACCAATTTCACTCTGGCGTCCACGGAATGAAGAAAAGTGTTGGGCGACGATACGAACTGGTAAATGGGACTGGCGGTGGCGCCGGAAATCAGTCTCAGAACTTTGTCTGCGGCGAGAGCTCCGGTGGGCAACCACGTCACCCATTTCCTGGTTTCGCTATTATCAGTCGCAGAAGCTCTACTACGGAAGCTTATCTTCCTCGCTGGCTGAAGGTTTTTGATCGGATAAAGGAGGGGTCTAGCGTTCGCGAGTGTGTAACAGGATAAGGAAGTGAGATATGGGGGAATCGAGGTTCTGCGAGAGGTAGGGTTTGGAGGAAATGCGACCGTTGGGAAGGGACGGTACGTGCAGCTCATTGGGGAGAGTTTAACTGGAAACAAAAAAGAAAGCGGAGGGGTTTCTGTACAGTTGGAGTCTGGAGCGTAATCAGTGGACACCCAAGTTGGGCGGGAATAACAGCTCCTCCTTGATCATGATTTCGCTGCATGATACTGCAATTTCGTTGCTTTCTTCTTTTTCTTTTACAAGGATCGGTATTCGTATTTGCTTCTGGCTCCAATAATGTTCGTCTCGCACGCACAAAATAAGTGACCAAACAACATCGGATCATGCTCTTAGTTTCTTCAATGGATGCAATTCTTCTTATTATTTTGACGATGAAGAAAAGGAAATCCTTTTTTATTGATCAATAATGAAAAAACACAATAAGATTTGTGTCAATTTCATTTCAAAAGTTAATTCAATAAAATGAGTAGTCATTAACTCAATAAGAAGTCTATAATAAATTAATCTTTTTTTTTAATACCCATAAACATAGAGAATGGAATAATGGAATTAAACCCCTGATTAGATGAATTCATTGGTTAGGAGATTAGCTTACCACAAAGTCAAGAATTCCCTCTATACTATATTAAAGAGTAATAGTTACAAAGACACTCAAGTAGCAATTTGGCTCAATACCACTTATTACATGTTTAGGTTTTATTCCAAGAAATTTACTTATAATGATTAGGAAGTAATTTGTAACTTATGTATGTCTACAAATAAGAATTGGTAGTCGCTCCTTAAGCTAGTGAATAAGGTAGATTGATTTTGCAATTTCAAACTGGAAAGGGATTTGTTTGCTTATGTTATGGGTAAAATCAACAAGAGCAAGGAACGTAGAAAGCAACGTGAAGATAGAATTATATGCTGCTTTGCTTCGTTGTGCCAACTCTCCTTTTGCTTTCCATAGGGATTGTAGGCCTGAGTACAATACTTAAGCCTTCTTTTATTCAAACTTATTGATTTATTTGTGAGGATGGAATAAAATCACACTTTTTTATATGGTCCAAATAAGATGAAAACAAAGGACTTCCAACCAGCACTCGAAATTCTTGCCTTAAAACGAATGAAAAACAATAAAAAAAAAAAAAAAAAAAAACCAAAGCAGTCACTATATTGGTGATCCCGAGTCAGGGACATGCACTTCTCTGGAACATGGGAGCTCAAACCCGTCCAAGAATGCCGTGTTGTCGTGAAATGGAATCTTCAGCCGCGGTTTGGAGAGCACCGGTGCTAAACATTTGCGTCGCACTCACAATAATGGTGATGATTTCTAGACCCCTCTGTATAATGATCCAACGATGTTAAAAATGTCCTCAGATTATAATCCTTCTTGTTTTTTCAGATTATTTGGAAGAAAAATAAAAAAGAAGTAAGAGCTTACCAAGTTGGAATCTGTCCAGCCCAGTTCAATCTCTTTGCATGCGAATCTGCCGCGTTGAATTCAGTATCAGAAACTAAGAGAATGTCAGGAAAAGGGACACGGAAAATAGCAGAGTAACACATACCCCAGGGCTAGGAGAGTGAGTGACCAAGTTACGATAGAAGACGCAGCCGCGCTGTGTATGTTGGCTGGATCGGGGAGACGAACATTTTGGAGTCCAAGAAGTGAGGTGCCTACGCCCACAACTCCAGCAATGAGCGAGAAGATGACAAAGAAACCAGTCGCCATGTTCCCTATTGGGAAGTAAATCGGAAATATGTGAGCAGGAGTCTGCAACACAGATGCTGCAATGCACATAAACCACCATGAGTTTTACAACAACTATGATTTGATTTTCCAAGACTCTGATGTCAAACAAGCAAAACTACCTGCCTCGCGAGCCCTCTGAATACCATGATTCACCGCCCATGCAGCAACCACAGTTACAATCAAATATAAAATTAAATTGATGATTAGGATGAGGAAGACTGCTGATCTGGTTCCTTGAGAAGCCATGATCTTTTGAAGTTCAAAAGTGGAACAGGAAACACTTAAACTTGATCACCCTTCTTGAGCAGAGGAGACGTTTGTCCAGCCATCTATATATGGTTTTTCTAGCGTTCCTTGCTTTTCATTATTAAAATTCTGTGTCTTAATTCACATCCACGGCTTAAATTCCTTGCCACCGTCGGGCTTGCCTCATGGACAGGAAAAGAATCCCCCACAATTTGCTGGTTCCAAAACTGAGATATTCTATGGAGTTCGAAAGTCGGCATATTTAGCTGGAATGTCTTTCCCTTGCCAGGCAAACAAAAGAAAAAGGTATAGATCTCCTCTATTCCTTTCTTGAGTGATGTTCACTCTATTCAAATTGAGTCCTTTTTTGTGGGTTCACTCCAGGCCCACCAGTGATGGCTAGAACAAATCATGCCCGACGCCCAAATTGGCTGCCATCAGAACTGACAGCAAGGATGAACATTCGGGCACTGCCAGATCTGCTTTTGCACCCCATTGGACGAGTACACACAAACTCAGATGCTTCTTTTTTGATGTTAAACAGAGGAGGAAAGGCCAGAGGTTCCAAAATATCAATGGTGAGAAACTAGAGTTAAAAGGGCCTTAAATTTTTATTATTGGAGAACAGAGATACTGAAGGTGCAACCATCCCAACTACTAAACACAGAGTCGTCTAATAAGTTTATGATGCAATTATAGGAGAAACTATTCTACAAGCTTTGGCATGTGTACTTGGACACCCCACATTTACAACAGATTTGCTCTGATAAGTCTGGAAGAGAAATCTTCCCTGCATGTCGGCTAGTTTATTCCACTGATTTCCTTCTGAATGCTTTCGCGCGATGTTTAATCAATCGAGCTCAGACGTTCAATGCCAGCTTCTGAGCTGCTAGAGCTTCAGACTCCAGTGTTGGCTCCCATAATAGTGTAGTTTCTGCCAGTAATGACGTCACAACGTAGGGGTCCATGTTTGAAGCTGGACGACGATCCTCCAAGTACCCTAACAGTAGAAAACATAGAAAGGTTAAAAGATTTCAGAATTCTGGTCAAGGTGAGGAAAGAAAGTAAGTCAAAAATGCAAAAGGTGAAAGCTAAATAGGCGAAGAGTATTTAACATTTTGAAACAAACACAAACAATTTGGCTGAGTAGATTTGTAATGCCTTTCCGTGCTTAAAAGATCTGCAGTAACTCACAGGAGTTCCGATATTCACTGGTGACATCTTATTTTAGTTCAAAGGAATTACTTTATGGGGTCAGGCATGCCTCCCGTATGTTTGTTTTGAACTTAGTGCATCACTGGGGCTTAAAAAGGACATTTGTTATTCTTGTTTTAAGCTCAGTCCATCACTGAGCTTAAACAAATTGCAGCAGACCAATTTCCTACCTTTTGGATAATTATAAAGTTAGATGTTGCAAAATCACTTGTCTTCTTTGGATTTAGGAGATGATAAAAGTAGAATTGAATTGATCTTCTGTTTTTCCCCATTACTTAATTAGATCCTTCAAAAGAATTGTTGAGATACTGCTGAATTACCTTTGCCTTTCTTCTCAGTTTCACGCCCAACACGGATCGAGCAGCCACGGTTAGCCACTCCCTGCAGAATGAAGTTATAATAGGCTTTTATAAATAGAAAGAGGAAATCTTATTTTCAATTTTTCTGATTGTTTTAAGTTCAGTAGCAATAGGCTCGGGGAAGAGTGTACCCAAGAAAATGTATTAATGCTGGCCGTTTCATGCTTTCCTGTTAACCTTCTCTCATTTCCTTCCCCATAGGCACTAATGTGCTCGTTGTGGCGAAGTGAAAGATTCAAAATTGCCTTCTTTATAACCTCAAAGCCTCCATCCTCCCTCATGCTCTTTGTACTGTGAACCAACAATGAAAGAAATTCTTATAGAATTAGCAGGCTTTTCCATGTTTGTGTAGTGTAATTGATAGAATCCAGTCCCTTTCTTTTCACTTTTCCGGGCCTGTAGTGAGGAGATACAAAATGAAGCAGATAAATGAAAGGGGCAAACTAAACTAGCAGTGTCAAATACCTGTAATTGGTGTGGCAACCTGCGCCATTCCAGTCTCCCTGTAAATGCAAATGAGTAATTAGAGCTAGATCTACCATGAGTGTGGAATACTGTACAATGCACGTCTATTACCTCTATTGGTTTTGGATCAAGTGTGAGGACAACACCAGCTTGTTCGGTAATCCTCTGTGAGAAAGAGGAGAAACAGGATACGATTAAATAGTTGAACAGAGCTACCAACCTAGACACACACAAGGACAGTTCTTCCGGCACATGGTTGCAAACAGATGACACCAAAGGAAAGTCCTAAACCCTCGTCCTCCAATCTGTTGGGTACAAGCGTGAACCCAATACAGCAAATAGAATTTATGTTTACAACCTTGTGGATTCTAGGAAAAAGGGAAATAAAGAAATGTTCTTTCTAGCATCCCAATTAAGAACCCAGAATATAGTGATATGATGGAGAACATCCACTGGCTAAGAGCAATAAGATACCAATTGAGACCAAATAAATAAATATAGTAACTGGCTGTAAGTTTGGGGCTACTGACTTCTGAAATCCTTAAGCATAGCAATTGCAAAATTTTAAAGTTTGAATATAAGCAAGATGGAACTTGCTAGAATTTAGTATGTGACATGCATTCACACGGCATTCCTTTCTGATAGACCTTTCGTGACCATTAATTTTTCTTCGGTAAGCAGGTTTCTATACTCTTTATACCCCCAACAGGAATTAATTACCTCAAGGATGTATCTTGAACACCATATATGATCGCCAGCTTCAATTCCCACACTAGGTCCTACTTGATACTCCCACTGTATGGAAATCACGAAAATCAATGGTGATCAATATAAACTGAAAAAGAAGAGTAGGGCAAACAAAGCATTTCCAAAAGTAAAACAACCCTTTTGACTGCTACAATAGCAGCATCGGATTCAAAGTAGTGCGAACTTTCCAAAAATAAATGCCATTGTTCAACAGGGTAAAGATATCTAAATTTGATATTTTTAGATACATTTTCAGACCTATCGCTGATAATAAGTAGCAGCCAGAAACTTTTATCCATTTTTCATGATATCATGCATGGATTAGATGTATCATCATAAATTCTCCATAACAAAATTGACTCCCCCAATGGAATCTAATAAATGAGATTCTGAGTAAGTGTTTTTACATAATCATCTTCTTTTGAAGAAAGGGTTCACTGAGAAAAAAGGTTTCATTTGCAAGATATAAAACAGGAGGATGAGAGGAACCTGGCCAGGCATGACTTCCCCATTGGTCCCACTTATGTTAATGCCAGCATATAAGCAAGCTTTGTAGTGAGCATCTGATATGTCACGGCCAAATGACTTGTCTGCCCCAGCACCGCAGTAGTAAGGACCCTGAGAAGCATAAGCGTCATATATATTCATGTTGTAGAATAAAAGATGCACACAAATTTACATAATTCCACAATAATAGGTCATCTTAGTACGAATTGATAGTACCTGAGGACCAGGATAGGCTCCAACAGGCCAGCCTAATGGCCATTTCACATTTGGCTGAAGTAAGGTGTACTCTTGCTCTATCCCGTACCTGAGTTATTAGTCAGAAATCATCAGCAAAATAAGCATTCCTACAATATATTTCACCACATAAAATTTCCATGAGGATGGTATTTCTACAGATAACCAGCTGCATTCACAATCATGGTTGTCAACGCTAAACCGTATTGCTTAGCTTCACATTGTGTCTTTTGAACATAGTAGGGTGGATACAGTCTATCCCTCTCCCAAGCTCTAGCAGTGTGAATGTAAGGCATTGAAGGCTAAACTTAAGCTAAAATAATGAGAGAAACTCACCATGGAACTTCATCTACAACTTTCTTGTTACCGAAGATCTCAGCAGCCCTATGGCGTTTGTTTGTTGGGATAGGCTCGCCTGCTGGTGTATATGTGTCACAAATTACCTATTTAAATCACAAGGCATATTATGATTAAAGAAACAACTTAAAGTTGTAGCTTTTCAAATGATGAGAATGCATATCTTCAAAAGTATCTAGCTCCTTACTAAGATATTGTTGCCACCACGGAAAGGGTCCTTGAAGATTGCTTGAGGGCTGAAAAAAGATATCAGGTCAGTCTTTATGGATGAACAAAGGCTAAAATTGCAAAATGTCGTGTTGTTCTTAAGATCTTACTATAGAATCACTTCACTATCTTCACCCGGTGCTTGACCAGTACTTGATCCATCATAATTCCATCTGGGAAGCTCGGATGGATGTTCAACAGGTTTGGGTATTGTCTGAAAATTTGAAAAGGAAGTGGCAACAATATCAACGTTCCACACAAAAAGAGAAAAAACATTGGGAAATAGCGCCCTCTTGCATTCTACTCAATCACATGATTAACACTCATACCCTTGACTTGCTACGAAGATCAATCCCAGATCCTCCAATCCTGTTTCAAAATGATTATGTCATTATCATAAATTTTAAGGAGTGCTCACATAGCTCTAGCTGAACCAGAAGTTGGTCTCAAACATGTGCAAGCAAAGAACGTGTACCAAATATACTCAGCAATGATACTGTCGGTATACGGAGTGAGGTCCAAATTCAGTAGATCTTCCATCCTGTTGACAGTGCTGTTTTCAGACTTCACAGCAAAAACCCGAAACTTAGCGGAGCTTTTATATGACCCTTTGTTGTTCTGTTTCAACAACAGAGAACTCCACATCTTTCCCGTCTTGGGGCTCGCATTGGTGGGGTTCTTGGTAAATCTCATCTGCCATTGGGGAGATGGTGCCAAAATCTGCGCCATCTTAACCTGATCCCTACTGCAAGTAAAAAAGCTTTGAATTTAGACTGAAAAGTTCAATACATGGAAAAATCCAATAACCGAAGCAGCTCAGAAGGAAACTCTTTCCACTACAATGGCAACCATTACTAAACGATCTGTAAGATGGTAGTTTGTCTCGTTTAATTTTTCTTTTTTACATTCTCGTCAGAGATTAGTAAATGATGAGCGGACATATTCCACTGTCCATCAGAACAATAGCGTACGGATAAGTACGATGTGGATATGGAACTCATTAAATTTCAGGTAGTAGCCCATTGGACTGGATTCTGTTATCATTGTGGGAACGATTATGGAATATTTCTTAAGTATCTAACAAACTCAGACAAATGAATAGCAAGCAACTACAAGATTATGGAATGTTTCCATTTAACCGATCAGATTTTTGTCATAGATCATCACTTATGCTGAATGAATAGCAAGCAACTACAAGATTTCAGCTCCCCCACAAATATCACAGATTGATTATGATGCATAGGAAACGAAAAGAAGTCAAACTTGATGTTTGTCAAGGACAAAATGAAGGAAAAACATTAAGCAGCAAATGTGAAGACGTTGACTTTCTAGCTAATTATCATTCGTAGATTTATTTATTCTTCTTTTGTTCTTCTGGCCACAAAGGCTACTTGTTCATCTGCATACATCCAGCAAAGCTCCTGTGGACCATATATAGGCAGGAACCATTTATGTGAAAATAAAGATGAAAACTTTACTTTTTCCTAAAGTAAGCCGCCGCTAAATTGTAGAGAAGATCCCTTATTCTTTTCGGTTTCGGTGAGTTTTTGGGGTCCGGACTCCAGGTGAATTACCGTAGAAGAAATAAGAGACACCGGCAAGCCTCAGAAACTTCAGAAAGAGTAAAATTAATTGTGATTAGAGTCCCACCAGCAGGCACTTGGCACTTGTGGGATAATGTGTATGGGTCTTCTTCCTCTTATGCGCTTGACTTAAAGATCTCTCTCGAACAAATGATGTTAGAATTTGGGATAATGAATAGATAATGAAAGCGAGGAGAGTGTATGTTTGCATCAAATGGGTTTGTCTCAAGTTTGAGTGAAGAGTTTGCCAGGTTCCTTCTACTGTATGAGCAAACGTGTCAGAAAGCGTCAACTTTAGTGGCTGTCTGACCAACCCAGAAGCCCATTGCTGTTCTGAACCTTAAATTTTCGCGTGAATAGAGCAATGTGATTAAGGATAAGCTAAGAGGCTAGGACAAAGATCGTACCTCGTGAATGCCGGGTAGCTGATTGGCTTCGCAGCAATTGCCTTGCACAGGAAGAGGATGAGAGAGAGGGACTGGGAGAGAGGACCCAAGTGGGTGTTTGGCTTGGGAGCCTTATAAAATGGTCGACAGGCAGAAGCTTTTGTTGGCTTTTCGTAACTAGATAGGGATGCTGTATGAGTGGAGGAAAACAATTCTTGGCCTTTTCAGACGCACCAAGAGAGGTTAGGATTTTAATAGCATTTTTCAGATAAGGCTCCAGGGGATCCTCTTTCTCCACAGCCCATGATTGGTGCTGCAATTTGTAGTTTATGATGGGAAAAATGATGTATAACGTTTTCCATTTTGATTGAACCTGTGAAAAAAATACTAAAACACCAACGATGTATTTGAATCACAAGTAGAATAAGCAAATATCACACTTAACACAAAAGAATTTTTATGTGGAAAAACCCCTCCAATGTGAAGGATAAAAAATCACGGGACCGATCACGGAGTCCACCCAAATCCCCACTATATAAATCATTAGGTTACAACCCAATCAAGTCCTTAACAATAGCAACAGGACTAAGATTTATTGATTCAACAATAATAGAATCACCAATAAATAGTGAATAACAAGTTGTAAACAATAACTTAACCAAGAAAAGTTGGAGAAAAATCATCCAGATTTTTGACAAAGATCTGTTGACTTTAAGAGCTCCAAACGACGATCCAACCGTTCACAATGAAGAACCCAATCCCGAACTTGCTGACAAAAAATCAGCTCAATCGGACCACGAATCAACCTTGATCAGTCGTTTGATCAACTACTGTACAAGGCTTCTAATTCCTGGGAAATTTTACTTTTTTCTTTTCTCTCTCTTTTCTTTTTGACGGCCACTCACCTCTTCTCCTAAAGAAAAAACCTTATATTTTTTTCTTTTAAACCTTAGGGCCACATTACCCTAATTGGACCCAATAATAAGTCCTCGAATATAGGCTGAACCAACCCAACAATTCTCCCCCTCCAGCCTAAATGAGGGAAATTCCATATGTCCATTTCTCAAGCACAATCCAAACCGGTCTCATGCCGACAAAACTCAAACTTTTCTCACCATAAAGCCTTTGTCATCATATCAAAACCATTATTCTCAGTATGTACCTTTTCAAGTGCAACCTCTTTGGTTTCCATAATATCTCGTATCCAATGATACCTTACATCAATATGCTTTGACCTTTGATGAAAAGTAGAGTTTTTAGCAAGCCGTATAGCACTTTGACTATCACAAAATAACACATACTTTTCTTGCACAAAACCAAGTTCTTTTATGAATTCCTTCATCCAAAGTAATTCTTTACATGCTTCCGTTGCTGCAATAAATTATGCTTCTGTTGTAGATAGAGCAATACATTTTTGTAATCTTGATTGCCATGCCACAACTTCCCCTGAAAACTTAATCAAGTAGCTTGAAATAGATCTTCTATTATCAATATCCTCTGCCATATCAGAATCTGTATATCTCACAAGAATAGGCTTATCACTCCCAAATAAAAGTTTCAAACTAGAAATGCCTCGAAGATACCTTAGAATCCACTTCATTGCATTACAATGTTCTTTTCTAGGATTAGAAGTAAATCTGCTAACTACTCCAACTGCATGAGCTATATCTAGCCTTGTACAAATCATGCATACATTAAACAACCAATAGCCGAAGCATAAGGAACTCTTTCCATATCTTTTCTGTCTTCCTCATCTATAGGACATTGTTTCTTACTAAGCTTAAAGTGTGTAGCAAAAGGCGTGCTCACCATTTTAGCTTTATCCATACAAAACCTTTGAATCAATTTCTTGATGTACTCCTCTTGAGACAACCATAACTTCTTGGCTTTTCTATCACGACTAACTCTTATACCAAGAATTTGTTTCACTGAGCCTAAGTCTTTCATTGAGAATAACTTATTTAACTCCTGCTTCAACTTTTCAATTCTTGCAGTATTTTTATCAACTATAAGCATATCATCTACATAAAGCAGTAGAATGATAAAGTCATCATCTAAGAACTTTTGCACAAACACACAATGATCAGAATTTGTCTTCTTGTAGGCTTGCTCCCCCATAAAAGACTCAAATTTTCAATACCATTGTCTCGGTGCCTGTTTTAAGCCATATAAACTTTTCTTTAGCTTGCAAGCATAGTTCTCTTTACCTTTTTCTTCAAAACCCTCTGGTTGCTCCATATAAATTTCTTTACTTAGGTCACCATGAAGAAAAGCAGTCTTTACATCCATTTGTTAAATTTCAAGATTAAGATTGGCAGCCAATCCCAAAACCACTCGAATTTAGGATATTTTCACAACAAGTGAGAAAATCTCATCATAATCAATTCTCTTTTTCTGACTGAAACCTTTAACAATTAGTCTGGCTTTGTATCGAGGTTGTGAAGAATTTTCATCATGCTTCAATCTATAAATCCAATGATTTTTCAAAGCTTTCTTGCCCTTAGGCAATGTCACTAACTCAAATGTTTAATTATCATGCAAAGATTTCAACTCATCTTGCATTGCATCAACCCATTTTTTCTTATCCACATCCTTTGCTACTTCTTCAAAGCTCTCAGGCTCACCTACATCAGTCAACAATACATACTCCTCAATAGAGTATCTAGATGATGGATGACGATCTCTAGTAGACCTCCTCAATGGTAAAACTGAAGATAGATTTTGCTGAACATCAACAACATTATTTGTCTGAGTATTACTATTATCTGCACCCTGTTGGTCATTCTGAACCTAATCCTGAACATCATGCTAAATATCACTTTTAACTTGTTCTAGCAACTGTCGCTGTAAATCATTTGAAGGAATTTGATCAATATCAATATCAATCTTAGAGCCTTGTGACATATTCTTCTCACTTTAGCCAATATCTGTCATATTTTGATTTTCAAAAAATACAATATCACAACTCCTCACAATTTTCTTCACAGCTAAATCATAACACCTGTAACCAAATTCATCATAACTATAACTAAGAAATATACATTCTCGTGTCTTGACATCTAACTTAGACTTCTCATCCTTTGGAATATGAACAAATGCTTTGCAACCAAATACTCTTAGATAGTTATAGGAAACATCCTTGTCAAACCAAACTCTATCTGGCACATCACCATCTAAAGCAACAGTTGGAGATAGATTGATGACATAAGCTGCTGTAAGTAATGCCTCACCCCAAAATGTCTTTGGCAAGTTAGCATTTGAAATCATGCATCTAACTCTCTCAACCAATGTCCTATTCATTCTTTCCGCTATACCATTCAACTGAGGTGTTTTTAGAGGTGTTTTTAGAGGTGTCTTTTGATGTCGAATACCATGTTGCCTACAATATTCATCAAATGGTCAAATGTACTCACCACTATTGTCTGATCAAATACATTTCAACTTCTTTCCAGTTTGCCACTCTACTGAAACTTGAAACTGCTTGAACACATCTAGCACTTGATCTTTTGACATCAAAACATAAACCCAAACCTTTCTTGAGTAGTCATCAATAAAGGTTACAAAGTAGGATGCTCTACCAAGCGTCCTTGGGTTAACTGGGCCACAAACATCTGAGTGTACTAACTCTAAGAAATTTGATTTTCTTGAAGGAGGGTGGCTATAGAATGAAACTCTTTTCTGTTTTCCAGCTAAACAATGTGCACACTTCTTAAGTTTTGCACTATTAATCCCAGATAACAAGTTCTTCTTTGCCAACACATTCATGCCCTTCTCACTCATGTGACTTAACCTTTTGTGCCATAAAGCACTTGTATTCCCATCTTCCACTACATTACAAATGTTCTTGAAAATCTTGGCCTGAAATAAATACAAAGAAAACTCTTTCTTGCCTCTAGCCATAACTAATGAACCCTTTGTAAGTTTCCATTGCCCATTATTGAAGATATTGCAAAAATCTTCATCATTAAGTTGTTCGATAGAAATCAAATTTAAACGAATTTCTGGTACATGTCTAACATTCTTGAGAACCAACTTGGATCCATTACGAGTCTCCAAGCATACATCTCTCATATCTGCAACTTTAGCTAAACAATTATTACCCATCTTCAATTTACCAAAGTTTCCAAGAGTATAAGAAGTAAAGAACTCCCTCTTGGAAGTAATATGAAGAGAAACACTACTATCAATTACCTAACTTGTCTCATTACTTGCAAAATTCACATTATCATCATAGCACACAATAACAAGTTTATTAGTAGCTGCTGTAACTCGATCATCATCATTGTTGTCCTTCTTCTCCTCACTTTCATTAACTTTCTTTTTCTCATTTCTACCTTTACCATTCTTCTTTTCATTTTTCAGCAGGAAGCAATTTTTCTTGATATGACCCATTTTGCCACAATGATGGCACTGTACATTTTTATGCCTTGATCTAGACTTATTTCTACTTTTGTTATAACTTCTCGGACCTCTACTATGACTTCTCCCCTTATTTTCAATAACCAAAGCTTCAGAATGAGACAAAGAACCCTAACTCTTTCTTCTCATCTCTTCATTCAAAATACTAATTTTGAAAAAATCCATAGTGACAATACCATCGGGAGCAGAGTTACTCACTGACATACGAAATGTTTCCTAAGATTCTGGTAAAGTACCAAGTAACCAAAGTCCTTGTACTTCATCTTCAAACTTCATATTTATACCTGAAAGTTGATCTAACATTCCCTGAAACTCATTCAAATGATCAGATATGGATTGCCCATCTTTGTATTTCAAGCTAATAAGTTGCTTCATCAAATACATCTTATTATTTTTAGTCTTTCGAGCATACAGGGATTCAAGTTTGTTCCATAGAGTTCAAGCATGTGTTTCTTTACTAATGTGATTCAAAACATTCTCATCTACAAATTGTCGAATGAACCCGCATACAATTTTATGCTCAAGAGTCCAATCGGCTTCACTCATGTTGTCTGGTCTAGTTTTACTAAACACCGGTAAGTGCCAACGCTTTACATAAAGCAAATCTTCCATCTTACCCTTCCAAACATGATAGTTTTTTTTCATTCAAACTAATCATCCTGTTAGTGCTTAGTTCCATCGTTCAATCAAATCTAAAAATAAAACAACCACAACCTAAGCTTTTGATACCACCATGATGGGAAAAACGACGTATAACATTTCCCACTTTGATTGAACCTGTGAAAAAAATACTAAAACACCAACGATGTATTTGAATCACAAGTAGAATAAGCAAATATCACACTCAACACAAAAGAATTTTTACGTGGAAAAACTCCTCCAATGTGAAGGATAAAAAACTACGGGACTAATCACGGAGTCCACCCAAATCTCGACTATATAAATCGTTAGGTTACAACCCAATCAAGTCCTTAACAATAGCAACAGGACTAAGATTTACTGATTTAACAATAATAGAATCACCAATAAATAGTGAAGAACAAGTTGTAAATAACAACTTAACCAAGAAAAGTTGGAGAAAAATCACCCATATTTTCGACAAAGATCTGCTGACTTCAAGAGCTTCAAACGACAATCCAACCATTACAATGAAGAACACCCAATCCCGAACCTGCTGACAAAAAATCAGCTTAATTGGACCACGGATCGACCTTGATCAGACGTTTGATCAACTGCTGTGCAGGGCCTCTAATTCCTGCGAAATTCTGCTATTTTCTTTTCTCTCTCTCTTTTCTTTTTGACGGTCACTCACCTCTTCTCCTAAAGAAAAAACCTTATATTTTTTCCTTTAAACCTTATGGCCACATTACCCTAATTTGACCCAATAATAAATCCCCGAATATGGGTTGGATCAACCTAACAGTTTAGAGCGTTGAACAAGCATTACAATATTTTTTTTTTTGGCTAAATGGTATTTATTATTCTGACTAGAAGCACCTATGACTTCCATATAATATGTTCCCTTGATGAGAAACAAAATGGGTTCTTGGAGAATCTTAAATCGGGACCCTTCTGGTTTAAAATATGCAATCCAACTCAAGACTTCCGTATTCAGCTAACTTTGGTGTAGAATTCAGAAGAAATCATTATTTCCACTCAGTTCTTCACCATTCTCGTTAATTTAGATCTTTGGGCTCCAACCCAGCATTGTATGTAATAATATCCTGCGAACCAAACATGGCTGGATGCATAACTTAAATTCATAATTCAAATGGGGTCGCATTCTGAACAGGTAGAAGTTTGGTGGGGACTTAGGTGGTTAATGTAAATTCAAGTACAGTAACATTGCTTGTATTATCCTCTTACTTGCTTGGACCAAATCGCATTGGATTATGTTTGGGCAGGACAGCGAGCCTTTCTTGGTCATCGAGCGATTGTCCAACAAAATGCTTGGGAATTGTTGTTGGTGATCATGACATTTCTTCTGCTCTTTTAGGACCACTGGATAAGGCATTTTGCTGTGAAGAAGCATAAATCCCTTGGTGAACGTTAATCCATAAAAGGAAAATCATAACAACGTTTCTTGGTAATCATCGCAAGTTAAAAGTGGCTGCCACAAGTCAAATTATTGCTGTAGCAGAAGCATCGAAATGCTATATTGATGGGTAACAGAAGTGCAAATCATGACACTCTATTTGGTTATTTTGGAGGCACAAGTAAAGGCAGTCCAGATTGCGCAATCCGGGCTATCACGTATTTCTAGTACTTCATTGGTCTAATAAAAAAACTCTCTTCATACTCCAAATAGCAAGACAAATTCCCTTGCTTACAAGTTAAGACATAAAAGTGGTACGATTCCTTTCACACGTTTGTACCTATTATGGAATATTAAATTTGCCAAGGTAATGATGCCACCAGTTGCGTTCAGAAGAAAACCAGGCAATGTGATGAGCTAATTTTGGTTGAAGTAGACACCAAAAAGGAGAGAACAGCCGGCGTTGTGAAGTTTGAATGTCTAGGAAAGTAACAGCAGCTTAGTCACAGGTTAGCCTGAAGAGGTGTTAAAGGCAGAGACTTTATGTAGGCTTTGAAGAATGATGCAGAAAGTGTCAGAAGCTGTCATTGACTAGCAGCAGAGGACCTGAGAAAGCATACCATTGCAGGAGTTCTGGGAAGTGGTCATAGAATTGGTAAGTATGAATGATCCCTGTTGCTGACACAACATGATACTGGGGGGAATCGTTTGGTAAGGGGGGTCATACTTGAAATCATGAAGTTGTAGGAAAGCCACGAGCTCATTATGACACTATTTACTTTATCCCTCATACCTCTTATTCAAAACAAGGTTATCTGCTTTCTTCTTCATTTTTCAGTTTTCTTTTGTTTAGTTCGGTAATAAAGCTGTTGATGAATAATTATAAGGTTTTGGATTCAAAACTCTCTATCCCCCTTTACCTAAAAAGAAAAAGTAAATCCTTTTTTGGTCCATCAAGATGCCCTAGGAGCCTCAGATTTATATTTACTGATATGGTTTATTTGAAAATGTCTTGATCTCAATCACATAAATCTTAATAACACAATTAAATTATAAAATGTGTTAAAAAAATAAAAAAATTCTTATTTAAGATAAAAAAAATGTATAACATTTGTCATGTATGCGTGCATTCCCACGCGAGTGCAACTTGCTTATCAGCCAAGTTGCATAGAGTTAAGTATATTTAATGTAAACTCTAACAAAAAGTCAAAAAACTTAAATGCTCAATACTAAAGCAAAACTCATAACTTAATAAATATTTTATTTATTTAAACTTAATCATAGAGAATTATTCTTTCGTTTTGAGACTTTTGATTAGACATATGATGTTAATAACTTAAGAAAAATTAAGAGAAAAACATGTGATACTTATATAAACTCCAGTTGGGAATAAGATCCGATCCAGGAAACCCCTAATTCCCAATCTGGGAGACAGGAATGAGTGGAGCTTCTCTGTCTATTTGAAGAAAATCTTTCTCGTGATACTTTCAACATTTGATTCCAGCATAGCAAGTGGCACCATTTGATCCTTAATAACTTTTTTAAAATAGAAATTATCAAGAGCATACAAGAAAACAAAGCAAACGAAAAAAGAAAAAGAAAAAAAGGAAAACATTTTTCTTTTGTGCCTGTTTTCAAGGAAGGAAACATATGG
Organism: Casuarina equisetifolia; assembly: GCA_028551475.1. Lineage (NCBI taxonomy): Eukaryota > Viridiplantae > Streptophyta > Magnoliopsida > Fagales > Casuarinaceae > Casuarina > Casuarina equisetifolia. Next base: position 18,077,279 of record CM052362.1, read on the forward strand.
GGAACAACACCGAAAAAGGTTGGTCCTTCTTCTTCCTCCTCTTCTGCTGCTGCTGCTGCTTCTTCTTCTTCTTCTTCTTCTTCTCGTTTCTGGTTTAAGAGAGAAACGCACAACCACCCATCAAGAAGCTTCTCTCCTTTGTTCTTGCCCTACTTACTCTTCTTGTCGTTCTTTTGAAGGAGCAATTTCATAAAGGAAAAGATGTTGTGAACCGCCACATCAAATTCGAAAAAAATAATAGCAGAACAGCTTGGGCAAAGCCGGGGAACGAGATCTTTGGCTGTCTGCGTTTGAATCGATGGAACAGCTTGTCAACTTTATCATTCGGCCACCCAGGTAAGGAAACCTTGCATCCGAGCTTTGTTTTTTCCATTGCCTTGATAAAGTTGGCGATTTCGTCAACGAAATCGTAAGTTGGATTTCGTTTGTCTTCTGTTCTGTTGCTCGGAAAAGGTGGGAAATTGACAGAAAATGAAGTTTTTAGTTGGGTCTGGGACACCAGAAATGAAATCTTTCACAGGGTTAATCCTGCTTACACTATTTAGATTTGGCCAAGTGCAATTGAATTGTACCCTTATTTGTTCTACTTATCTTTTATGAGCGTGGAAAAAAGCAAAGCGTTGAGCGAGGATTTAATTTTTTATTTTCTTTTATTCTCTTTAGTTTTCTCGGCAGCCAAGCAGGGCTTTCTCATTTGCTCTTTTCATTGTTTGGGTGCGGGCCCTCTGCCGGGGGGGCTGTGTTGTTTTTTGGTGTTTTGGGTTCGTTTTGGAAGAGGGGGGGGGGAAGGAGTATGCTGGGACTGATCTGTGTTAGGTTAATATTCTTTCCTTTTGATACTGTTGCTAGATTAAATCTGTAGATTTGCTCAGCTTCGAATTTCCGTAATAGTTAGCTTTAGCTCTTATGTGTATCGGTTACCTTTGGCTTCTGGATTTGAAAGTCTAATCTAGTTATGAGGTTGAAAAGGAGCTCATGCTGACTGTAATTATGAAACTATGAATTTAGAAGCAATTATTCAATTTTGTTAAGTTACAAGACTTCTCGTTAGACTGTGGACTATGTCCAGTTCCTGAACGTGGATGTTTCAAGTTATAGACCTTTTTGCTGTTGGTTGGTGGATTTTCATGCAGGACATGCGTTGTTTTGGTTTTTGGTGTTATGGGGGGGGGGGGGGGGGGGGAGAGCATGAGTTGGAGATGTTTTATAACACCATGAATGAAATTTGAAGAGTCTTAAGTTTTATGCATCGAAATTTTGAAGGAAAAGGAAATTTGCTGATGCACATATCCAAAGTTGCAAAGAAAAAAAGGAAAAGAAAAAGAAAAAGAAAAAAAGGCACAATATGGATGTCCCAAATGAGGCATAAGGCGGCATCTTTTATAAGATTATAATCAGGTGAACGTGTATTTTTGGTGCCCTTAAGAAGTTAAGATTATAAATGTTCAAACTACTGTTACTCAGTAATTTTCTTTTGTTGTGGGCTCAAAGTTTTAGACTTTTGTTCAAGTAATTAAACTGATAAGTGCTTTTTCCACTTTTGGGGATGCAGAGCTGAATATGACCCAAAAAACGATTTATTAGATCAAGAATTCATGCTGAGAGGGAAATGGTACCAGAGAAAAGATGTGGAGGTAAGGATCCATGCTTATTTTAGTGTTTTTTTTTTTTTTGTCAGTGTGACTTATAAACTTGTTCATAGTACTGAAACAAGAAAGAAGTGGTCCTTTTTATTTTATATTTAATTTACTTAAATGCCCCTGCTTGATATGATTCTCTTCCCAGAATAGTATATACGGCATCTTCTCATACAAACTGTAAAAAATGATACTAAACTAGGGCTGGATCCAAGTCTCAGGCTAGATATTGTCATCTTGTCTTGAATGAATTTATTGTTAGTTATGGACACTTTTAACACTGTAGCTTAGCTGGATAGAGAAGAGGGAATTGAGAGCTATCACTGGTATTATAGTATGATGGATTACTTTTTCAGGTTTGCTTGTTTATAAACTTCTCAAGAAAGTTTTGCTTGTGCTTGAAATCATTAGAACTCTTGTGAAAAGTTGTTTATGATAATACCTTTAGGGTTTTGGAGACTTTGAAGCAGTCCTTACAATATTGTTAGCATAGGTCAGAATTGTCAATAACATGATCTACAGAAACGATTTTTATGAAGTTAAGCTGTGTATTTTATCAGTTTCATTGTGAGGAGCAGGAATAGAAGGATATGGCTTCTTGTCCTTCATGACTAGGAAGCCATTTATTACCTACATCTAAGGAGTTGGTGTTTGTCTATAATAAGAAGTCGTGACCAGCCCAGAATACATTGAAACCTTTTGCAAGTTCTCTCTCTTAGGAGCCTTATTGGCCACCTAATCTAAATTCATGCTAACCTTACCTTCTATAGTTCTATTACAACCCTGTTGATCTCTTAACGTTGTTGCTTCAATTTATTTTTTGTTTTTTGTTTTTCAATTTACTTGGCTACTTTTATCCTGCACTTACTTTAATGATATTTGAGGATTCAAATCTGTTCTATGCCTTTGATTTGAAGGACTTTGAACATTTTGCAGGTTAAGAACAGTCGGGGAGAAGTTCTTCAGTGTTCTCATTATGTTCCTATTGTTAGTCCTGATGGAAAACCTCTCCCCTGTGTGATATATTGCCATGGGAACAGGTGAATATGTGACTGAAGCATTATGTTGCTTTGGAAGATTTGAAGAATTTTCATTCAGCTGTAACTTCTGCTGTGGTTCTTTTTGCTTCTTAGAGCTTAGAAATGTAATCTTTAATTTCGATTAAAAAATATGCAATTGCTTGAGCCTCTCATGCCCCTTGTGTTCTGATAAAAATAACAATTTGATCTTCTTCGGATCATCTGCACTGCTATGAGTTGCTTAGAGAAATTTGATTAGTGCTTCACATGTAAAGGCGCATTGCTGAATAGCGAAAAAAATCTCTTTCTGCTACTGCAGAATTTGAAATTTAATTCAACAAAACTTCTGCAGCTTTCCTGGGTACCATTGATTGAACCACTGGATCATTGTTATTAAATAGCTATCTTGTCATCTTGTTGGATGCAGCTCCTTTGTCAGTGATACGGGATGCTTTTTACTTATTAATTTATTATACTGACTGGTGGCAATCTCTCTTGACAGTGGTTGCAGGGCTGATGCAAGTGAAGCTGCAATAATTTTGCTGCCTTCAAACATTACAGTTTTCTCTCTTGATTTCTCTGGATCTGGACTCTCTGGAGGAGAGCATGTCACCCTGGGGTGGAATGAAGTAAGTTGCTAAAAAAACTCACTCAGAAATTTGTTACGTAGATAGGTTTTACCACGGATATAGGCCCCAAAATTCGTCATCTAATTGAATTTTGCCAAGTACCTAGACTAGACTACACAAGGCAAAAATGGTTTTGGCTTTTCAACTTAAAAGGTATAATCCTCTGCCAACACAATCTATCCTCCCTTCCCTTCCCTCGTAAGTGCATTCGTAGAGTTTCCTTAAGGAAGCAAAACTTTTCCCTAGTTAATTGGAAGCTTATGAAATTAACATTGGAATGTTATTAGTGTCTTAAATACCAGGCAAACACAATGCCTTAGGATCTGCTAAAAGTTTTTTTGTGTATTTGTTTGTGTTCATAATCAAAAAGTCCTATGTTTATTTTGTTTTTCAGTCAAGTACATATATGGAGAGCAATCTTGTGTAAGAAAAAGACATTTAAGTAGTATTCAGTGTTAGACATACAAGAATGCATGTCATATAACTCAACAAGTAGGGCTTGTGTAGGCGAGAGTCCTTTTCCCTACTTAGTGCGTTTGATAGTTAGAATTCTCTCTCTCTCTCTCTCTCTCTCTCTCTCTCTCTCTATACTCAGTCTTAATTTAAATTACACTTCCATATATATTTGGCCACCATAAATTATCTTACTACAACCATCCATGTTATATTTGACCTGCTTTTAGTTCTTTTGCTCCAACTTGATGTATCCAATAGACTGTATGTTGATATAACTGCTCATAATTATTCATCGGAATTTGGTGCATGTACTATTTCGCCATTCTTTGTCATGAGATTGCCATCTGACCTTGACCTCTGTTTTTCAGAGGGATGATCTAAGAGCTGCAGTTGAATATCTACGGGAAGATGGAAATGTTTCTTTGATAGGCTTGTGGGGCCGTTCAATGGGTGCTGTTACTAGGTTTTTGCCATTCCCTTTCTGTTTTCCTCAACTTTCCTGTGACTAGATTAGAACATAGGTCCCTTTTCTCCTTTGCTGTGGAGTAAGGGATGGCTAGTGGATTGTAATAGGTAGCAAAATACTTTATGATTACTTTATTTTTAATTCTTTTTTAATTTTTTATCTCTTATGGTGAAATGGCTACAAAGAATTTGATGTATAATGCAAGAATCTATATGTTTTACCTATTATTTTTGTAGTGTCATTTGAGATGAACCAGTTTATTAAAAATTACCTTTTTACTTGTGGAAGGCACTCTTTAATTAAAACCTGTCGAGTACTAACTTTGATTACCGTAAACACCCTAGCAGACTAAGATGACCTGTTGTATTCAAAGCTTTTAGAGAACTCAGGGCCCTTAAGCTTAATTGGGAGCATTTGATAAGAATTGCGAAGAACGATGGAGTCTAAATGTTATACCTGTGCATTTTTTGCCACTGGATGGGATAGTAGGATATGAGATTTCAAGAAATGATTTAAAATGTGTATTTCAGCTACCATTTTATGGTGATAAACAATAATTTTTTTTTAGATTTAGTTGTTCCTTCTCTATGTTAGTGATGGCAGGTTTTTACCTTTTGTTTTTCTAAGAATAGACTGCACTATCAAGTTTGCTTTTTAAGCATATCCAATTGTGTCAGAAGAACATTTTTTATGATGATGTGATTATCTTTATTGACCATCAGAAGGGTTTTATTTTCCTGAAGAAATTTAGAATTTATGGTCATTGTTCAAGGTGGGATAGATTTTCTCGATTTAATGTTGGCAGCATATTTTTGTAAATAAACTGCTTTTGAAGTACTCTATCTTTCATCAGGGACATGCATGGATTGGCCATGGTGCTAACCTATACATTATGTTGCGAATACTGCTTAAATGCTTTTCAATATATCATACTTATTATGTGAGTAACTTCAACTGTATTTGGTGTTTAGGATTCTGGTTTAGATGAAGCCATTCAGGTTAGGTTTTGCAACACTGGATGTGATGAATATTCTGTATGGCTCATGAAAGCAGGAATTTAGCACCTTAATTTTTATTTATCCTGTTCTATTTCCACTGATTTTTTGAAGCTTTGTTGAATGGAATGCATTTGATCACTTCCAGGCATTACCTTAGAAACCAGAAACTAGGGAAGAATTAGTACAGAATTTTGGAGTTTCATGCTATACAAAAGGTTTGTGACATAAAATTTAATGTCATTTACCAGTTAAAAGGCACTGGCTGAAAATCAGAAAAATAAAACAAATTAAAGTCGTCCCAAATATGCAAGTTTCTATCTGTGATGTAGGTTGTTTTTTATTTAGCAGGCTTAGGACAGGACTTAATCAAATTGGAAGACAAGTTGGAAGATTAAGGATAGTTGAGCCAAGGGCTAGATGAAGGTGGTAGGAAAGACTTTCAAATGGTTGGATTAAGGTTTTGATGATGATCATGGTAACCGAAGCTGGAGGAATTAGGACATGTGAAAGGGTGGGGAGAACTTTCTTTTTTGAGAAACAATAAGTGACTAAAGGATGCATTTTATGCTCTGAGAGTCTTGTGGTTGACGGTTTTAACTCCAGTTAGAGGATGTCAGATGCCACATATTTTTAATGTGTTTTTTATAAGGAAAATGACCAATAATATACAATGGATGCATTTTATGCTCTGAGCGTCTTGTGGTCAACGGTTTTAACTTTGTGTTAGAGTAGGTTAGATGCCACGTATTATAATGTGTTTCCTATAAAGAAAATGATCAATAATATACAACTTGATGCTGCAGTTTACTGGCTCAAGTTTTAAGATTTTTTATAATGCAATTTTGCTGATGTGCCAAAATATTATTTATAGCTCTTTAGCTGACTGCTTTTGTTCAAGAGGTCAGATCTTTCTGGTTATTTATATGCCTTTGGTGATGTAGACTTCTTTTTCACAGCCTCATGTATGGAGCTGAGGATCCTTCAATTGCTGGAATGGTTCTTGATAGTCCCTTCTCTGATTTAGTTGACTTGATGATGGAACTGGTAGATACCTACAAGATCCGATTGCCAAAGTTCACTGTAAGTTAAATCCATCCAAGGAAACTACCAGATACTTGAATTTTCAGGTCCAATTGTAAAATCCATTTCTCTGCTTGGTCAGAGTTAAGAATGGTTATGAAGCGTCTTTGGGATCAAATCTTGGTCTATTTATATGTCATCTAGGCAGAAAAGTCCATAAAAAATTGGTGGAATATACTCTTATTAGCAGGTTTGCGTTTACTGATACAGTTGATTTTCCCACTAAATTCAGTTTTGATAACATAGTAGAAGTCATTTCTGGTAAACTCCTCGGTATGGAACCATCATAACCTTGTCAGAGTTGCCTTAGTTCCTTTTTATTTGATTTTCTGATTGAGGAGACCGCTGTTTTTCCATATTCATTGCTTTAACAAAAAATGAATCATATCTTACTTTCACCCTGAATCTGTGATCATATTCACTAGCTATTTCTTTATTAATGATTCTTATTAATGATTTGAACAATATTTTATAGATGATCTAAGTAGTCTTATCAACTTTTCTGCTGTTACTCTCTCTCTCTCTCTCTCTCTCACTCACTCATCACCTTTTCTGCTAATTGTAGGTGAAGTTCGCAATCCAATACATGCGAAGAGCTATTCAGAAAAAGGCAAAGTTTGATATAATGGACTTGAACACCATTAAGGTTCAATCTTATTGATGATTTTACATTTATTCATGTCTTGCTGATTGCTTCCAAAAAGTATTGGAGATTGATGATTTTTGTGTTTTATCACTGTATGTGTTGTAAGCTCAAAATGTGCAGTGAAGTTTCTGGAATTAGTTTCTATGGTTGGTACTCTTGTACACCCATTTTAATGGTTGCCAACTGGGTTGAAGAGTTTTGATCTTTGGTTTCACTTAAATGGGAGTAGAATAACTGTTACAATGGAAAGTGTGATTTATTCTAGGGTTGTGCAGCTTATCGTTGAGTGGGTAAAAATTTAACTGCTACTTTTAGTTTGTGACCAATGAACTATGCTGTATTTATTTACTAAATGAGCCACTTGGTGCAAAAAATTTCTCTCAAAAAAAAAAAAAAAAAAAGAAAAAACTTGGATGGTCAATCTGTCTTTGCAGAAAGTATTGAATAAGCTTCATCAACAAGTTGAAACTTGGAACAGTTTAGAGTGTTAGTAGCAACAATATTTTTTTGCTTCACCAAATACGCTACTTTTCTCCTGTTTTTCCTGCTCTGCACAAGAACCCACCAATGCATTTACACTCTCCAAACCCCAAACCTGCCTTAATCCATATCTTGGCACTATTGATCGTCCCATGCTAAACAAAAAAAGTCTGGGAAACAGTGGAGGAGTAGCTAACCACGATTAGGTTCAATAGCATCATATGGTTTATACATTTGGGTGCAACCAGGTGCTCAAGAAGGTATTGGCACAGCACATAAACTGGCAAGACAAGACTTCTACGTTTTGATGAGAGCTGGGCACTTTTTTCTTTGGCAAGCAATATTGGGCGCAAGTAGTCCTGTCTATGTGCTGCATATCACCTAACGGTAGAAGCACTAATTTTTCCATGATAACCTTCTAGAAGCATCCATGCTTGCTCGTCCTTTTGTTTGTGGATATGATCGTTACAAAGAGAAAGAGATGAAGAGTGAGGGAGTCAATATAATGCGACTGGGTTGGTGGCTCTTAGTTTTACCTGAGACAAATCTTGAACTCAACCTCCTACTGCCATTTTGGCTGTTTTATTTATTTATTCATTTTGGCCGTTTAACTGATTAATTTCCATAATATGTTGAGAGTTTAATTGGTATGATTCAAGGAGATGCTAGAGGGAGTAAGATGTCTCCTGATCCTTTACTCTTGTTTGCACAGATCTTCTGGTTCCATGAATCACCAGTGTTTTTGGACATTTGCATAAATGTTGAAATTGGGAAATTATCTCTAGTTCGGGAATGCTGTGAAAGAAGTCCATAATATCCATGATGTTAAGAAAGGAATGATTTTCTGTGTTGTCTGTTAAGTACTTATTTCTTGTTGTTTACTCTTATTGACGGAGGTGTTTTAACTACTGCTTTTAACTACAGGTGGCAAGTTCTTGCTTCGTTCCAGTTTTATTTGGGCATGCCATTGATGATGATTTCATACGCCCCCATCACTCAGATCGTATATTTGAAGCTTATATGGTGATTATCGTTTGTATCCACTCAAAAATTTGGTTAATCTGTAAAGAACCATTGCAAGCGTGCATAATATTTGTAAGATAATTAAGTTTTTTCCTTACTAGGAATTTAGAAAGTTTTAGTAGGAAATTGTGCACATTCCATGTCATAGCATTTCCATTTTCTGAATGAAGAAAATTTGAGCTTAATTAGAAACTCCTGGTGTGAGGGACCTTTTGCCTAGGTCCATTAGGAGGCCCCTTTGATGCATTTAAGCCAAGCTTGTGTGTCGATGGGTCATATTAAATTCATGGTTATAGTTGAGTTCACTACGTATGCTCTTTTTATATCTTCTAGATTTTGTTAAACAGGATATCTTTCGGTTGTCCCTGCAATGTATGGAATGTTGTCCATGCCTTTTGATGCTCGCTTTTTGCAGGGAGACAAAAACATTATAAAATTTGAGGGGGATCATAATTCTCCTCGCCCTCAATTCTACTTTGATTCCATAAATATATTTTTCCACAATGTATTGCGACCTCCGGAAGACGAAGTAGCTGGAGCACTCTTTGATCCGATGGATGATTACTTTGGTAAGGTAAACAGCAACAAATCTGGGTGTAGTTTTTAATTTTATTCACTTTCAAGGTTTCAATCCACATGCGCTTCAACATTGATTTATTGTTGTAAATTCAGGGTAGTTGGAGAACTGTGCATGAAGTAGGTTATGGCCATGAATCTTCAACTACATCTAAAGGCATGCTTCCAAGTACCTACAATTTTCTTTACTTCACAAATGCTAGTGCCCTTAAGGATCTTTAGTCAGCAATATCCCACCGATGCCTTCCCCTCCCCCCCTTCTCTTTCTCTCTTTAAAAAAGCCTTTCTTTTTGTATGTCATGAATTGCTTATGAATTGCAGAACCGGCAGCAAGATCCACAGCAGATGCCATTAGAACTGTCCGTTCAAAAAGGCCTATGAGTAGGACAGAGGTTAGTTATTGTTTGATTTTTACTTTGGTGCTTGGTCGTCATATTCACATCCAATCCGAAAGGTTGACCAGGCACACCGCTTTGTTGAAATTTGTGTCTTTCAAATTGAGGAGACCCCGACACCCTCCCCTGGCCAAAACCACCACCTCCAGACTTAGGTCGACCTTGTTTCTCTTTTTCGGGAAGCAGGGCTCTGCAATGGGCTTGATCAACTTTTGATGCTTCAATTTTTTTTACTTGAATGTTATCTCATTCCTTTCTGATATGTCTGTTCATGTTCTCTTTGAATTTGGTCAGGTTCCTCATGGTCTCCCTTCTAAAGACGATCAATCTGATGATGAGGTATCTTCTCTAAAACATTTCATATCTAAACTATAGCTGGAGCTTTTCCTATTTGCTAAATCAGTGAGCCTGTAGGTCATCAATCCTACAGTGCGTAGGGGGATCCTCTTGCTTGACTTGAGGAAAAAGATTGGGAAAAAGAGTGGACAAAGGAAAATGAAGAGTAATATATCAAATAATAATAATCATAATTGAGTGGTCACAGTGTCATTAACCACGATTAGCTTTGCTGCAGGATGAAAAAGTGGATGACGATCTTTGCCCATCATCTTCCGACATGATTAGCTTTGAGTTATCCAATGGCCATCCTTTTGGTCCTCAAGTTCCTACTACATCAGATGATGATCAATACGTTGAATACGCACTTGATGACGTTACAGATTTTCCATCCAATTTGGAAGAGGAAGAAAGAGTAAGTCAAATGTTGGACCTTCAGATCATCTAATTTCAGAATCACCTTTTCCATCTGATTGAATTGTTGCTCTGAATGACCTTGGACTTTGTCAAATATTTTCAGATGTTTATGGAAGCAGTGCTTCAATCGTTAAAAGACATGGAAATGAAACAACCCGAGACTGGAGAACCGCCTGAAGTGAGCTCCAGTTCCATGCAGCCTCAGCATAAAGATGATCGGGATGCTCCGCCCACAGAAAGTGGTTCGCCCTTTAAAACGGAATCCACTCCCCCTTCAGTGGAGCAATGTATACCTTCAAAATCGGAATCCACTGACACTTCAGCGGTCAGTGCCCCAAATTTGGCATCTCAACCTCCATCTCCTGATCTGCATGCGACTGGGGGACCTGCATCTGCTACCTGTTCTCTGGGCATGGAAAGTGGAACGACCGGGATCTCTGATCGAAGTGATTCTTCGGCAAGCATGCCGAGCTCATCGGACGCTGACATGTCGGCCAATACAAAAGCCACGTTAACTGTTGAACGGAACCCGGCAAACCATATTATGGATGGTTTGATTCGTCGATGGGATCTCAACTTCTTCCGAAATAGCCACAATCAATGAGATGAAAAGATTTCTTTTTTGGTTGTTTTCTTCCTCTTTGGTGGGTAATATGATGTTGTATTGTGTTGTACCTAAGCACCAAGATATGCAGTCTGTAAATTGCTTCCTTAAAAATGAAAGAAAAAGAGAAAAGAACAGAAAAGAAAGGAGCTGTCTCTGTGTAAGAAAACTGTAGAATTGATTGTTGTTGCTTCAATGTAAGAAATGATCTCCAATACCTGACAAAAGCTACTGACATGTGGTAATTGGTTAGATTGATTTTTTGGGTGTTCAATTCTTTTCCTAAAAACTCATGATTGATGTTTTTGTGGATTGTAATGTTGTTCTTAGTTCCATTTATGGTACCCACGAAGCATGGACCTTCTCATAAAGTTCTGCTCCCTATTTCAGCTTAGATAACGCTTGTCACTGTTACTCCCTTGTGAAATGAAATAAGTAAATGCCATAAAGAAAAGGAAAAAGAGAAAACAAAATAAGTGGGGCCCAAGTGCATGCTTACGTGTCACGTGGGACCTGCTTCTCTCCCGTTAACAAATTTTGGGAAATAAGAACGGAAGATAAATTAAAAAGAAGAAAGTAGGTTGCTGTGCTTTAGGAGCCAACTTTGAGTTGAAGAGAAGAAATCGATAACATGATTTGTACGGACAGAAAGTTGGGTTTATGGATTTTTAACCTACAATTCACTTCCTTGAATTGTCATATCTGTTAGGCCAATTTAGAAATCTGAGTTATCCGATGTTGCTTTTGAAGCAGGCTCCACAACCATCGCCCTATAAAAATTGGACAGGTTGGAAATGTGTAAGCCGCCTGCTATGTTGATCTTTGGAAAACTACATCGTCCTCCGGAATTACAAAGGTTCAGTAAATTTTATATGTATGACAATTTTGGTAAACGTATCTGAAATTTTCCTTCCCATGTCTAAAGGAACATAAATGATAGAAAAACCGACTTTAGGGTTACTAGAACCAAATTTTATTGGTGTTACGAAGGTCTGATAACTGCTGTTTTATGCAGTACTCTGTTCCCTTGTTGTGGTGGGTGGTTCAACGTGGACTACAGGAGCCACGGTGGACAGCCACCCTTGACGGACGTGGCAGCTTAGGACGACGGTGGAGGGCCTATTTTTTTCAATTTAAGTTTGGTTGCGTTGCAGATTTCATCATGATCGGGCAGCATGGCAGGAAGATTTTGAGCATTACATTGCGAGGAGGGGCCAGCGTGTAGCCCATACATCTTCAGAGCTTGGAAATTGGACCTCATGAGCAGCAGTTGTAGACTCAGCCTTTGGACTTTGATTTTTCCTTGTCGCTTCTTGGGAGGGACTTCTGTAACTCGTATAAAGTGAACCTTTTTACTGAATCTTCTTTGTATCAAAATCGAGAAGACCCTGCAAACTCCCTGTTTGGTTTTTATGTCCTCTCATTTGTGAGGAGTTATGAACAGAGAATGGTTATATGTATAACCATTACTTGGATAAAAAGAAATTTGACATAAAACAATTGCATCCTCATCTTTATTATTTGGATAAAAAGAATCTATATTACTTGGATAAAAAATAACCCTCCCGTGATTTTAGTATGCGCAATATTCACAGGATAACTTTATCTGTACATGTGAGGTAAGATGCATACTGATATCAGTATCTGGCGTTCTCTGTGTTTTTCACCCATCCAGCAGTAACTTCAAAGCTGTTTCAACCAGTGAGTGGATTGTTGTGCTGTGCCGGTTAACTCCGACGGTACCGGAGAAAACATTGAAGCTTTCAAGCTCTGCTGTGGTCTCCAAGACACTCTCCAGCACCAGCTCCATCTCTAGGCCCCTGAAAATATATACATTTGTGACCTTGTCTCTCATCATCCATATTGCCAGTTCTATGGCAAACCTCCTTATTCTTGGAATTTTAATTGGTGGGCATTGATGTTTCTTCAAAATCTGGACCACTTTATTTGCCAATTCAGCTTCAGTGATGCCAGCTTCCTCAAACATGATGCTCGACTCCTGAGGAGTTGTAAATTTAAAGAGATGTGCCGCTAGTCCAATCATCACTTCCTGTTTTTTATTGTCTTCTGACATGATTGCCTTGAGCACCTGCAATAGTGGAGAAAGGGGTTAAAATACAGTCAAGATATGAATTGTAACTGAAATCCTGACAATAGAACATGAAAGGTTGTCTTCTGGTGCATCCTAATATGACATTTGTTAGGAAAAGAAAAAGTAGAATATTGTATTTTTTGTCAAAAACACTTACCGTAGGTGCTGCTGCTGTTACTCCCTTAAGGCGGTTGAAGCAATCTTCACCACTGTAGGTGCACAAATTTCTTAAAATTCTTGCCGCATTTATACAAAGCAATGGAACTTCCAGTGCTCCTACGAGCTTTTCTAGCGCATGCAGCTTCAGAATGCGATGGCAGTTAGTCTTGCTTTCCAGAGCCAACATTGCAAGTGCTTCTCCAGCGGCAATTCTTACATGATTCTCCTTCTCTGGCATTGCCTCGTTGAAGAAAATGTTGAACAGCTCCTTCAGAACTCCACCTGTGCTCCCAATCCTCTCTGTTGCATCCTCTTCCAGTGCGAGATTGGTTAAGATATCTATGCCAAGTTTCTGCAACATTGGATGATTCTCTCCGTACCGTAGAATATCTCGGATGTTGCTGATTGAGAAAACGATCTCAGATATTTCTCTTCTTAGAAGTTTCCCTGTGTTGCCAGTTGTCTGTGACAGCATCTTCACTACTTGCAGGGATTGTTTCACGGTCTCAATCTGAGATTCTACAGCATTTTTATCCTTCAACAGCCTTTCCTCAACATGTGTAAAGTCTATGACTTTTGGAAGAAGGCCCCTTGTATTTCCAATCTTTCCACAGTTATCATGATCTCGCGCAAGTTTCTTCAGAATCAGAAGGCCTAAATGACTAAACGTCCAGAATCCATAATTTGGATGGTCAGATATGACTTTCTTTTCACCGAGTTCATCGGCTGCGCCAGTACTGCTTCTGTTGGCTTGCAGCAGAGATGATATTGATTCCATAGCACCGGATATGCCGGCAACCCGGAGGGAGTTTTGTTTTTTGCCTGCTAGTTTTGCCAATATCTGTGCAGCCGATCGCCTGATCTCTTCATCTTGCGGGTCTTTCCAATTCAACATCTCGACTAATCTCTCTATCACCATTATATTTATTCCTATCTTTTGGAGGGTATCATCAGAAAATCGCGGATTCAATGCAAATTGTCGAAGTATTCTAATTCCAATAAGCTGCTCATCAGGGGAATTTGAGTCCAAGAGATCCATAGCAAAAGCAACCATATCCATTTTTAAGCCATCAAATATGCTACCACTTACGCATCTTGAATAGGCATCATAGAAGAACCTTCTAATTGAAACCATACCTGAAGGTCCAAACTCACATTCTTTGTTCACTTCCTCCAACAGTCTGTGGTAGATGACTCTCCACTCCCAGTAAGCTTTCTCCAATAGGAACAGCAGTGCTTCCGCTAATGCCAATGCATAGAAGATACTCAGAGCAGATTTACGATTCCTCTTGTCGGTGTCTCCTTTTTCCACCTCACCATAGTTATGCTTGATGAGCTTCATTAACGAGAGGACCACACAGGCTGTTGCAGATAGGAGTTGGAGCCAATAGAGAAGCTTACTGACATTTCTTGCGAGGAAAACCCATTGTGAAAACGGCAAAAGTGGAACATCCGAACTTTTCCATCTCCGAGTTGACATTCTCGGGAAGCCATGGGATCCGGGGCTTGCTGGGTCGTTTTTATTCAATTCTCTGGTCTGGTTGCCTTGTATTGTAACCGAACGAATTGGCCTGAAAACGGCTTTGGCGGTTTTAATGAGGGAGTTTGAGCTGGATCTTAGTGCTCGAAAACTGTTGATTCCTGCATCCGTGATAGACCATGTCGCTTGGTGCTGCCATTCAAGTTCATGGCTTCTGCTGAATATGCGAGTACCCTCAATGAGCAAGATGATAGTGATGACCCAGAAATCCGTTCCATCCAAAGTGATGGCGAATCCACCGAGAAGAACAACCGTCGCCCAGATGAACCCAAGAGTTCCAAGGCCCGTGGCTGTCTTCTCGAGAACGGCAAGCTGGAGAGCAAAGAGAGTAAGTTTCTTCTCTGGTGCACGAACCGATGATGCGGGCACAGAAACAGAATCTGTATTGCCACTGTCTCGCTTCTCGACACCGCTCCGGGGCTCAAAAATGGTAGCAGCAGAAGTGGAGGTACGACCGAGCTTTTGAATCTCATCCATCTGCAGATGAATGCTTCCTTCAGCTCCGGCAGAACTCTGAGGATCCATGTTGCTGGTAGAACCAGCTTGGAACATGCGGCGGCTTTTCTACCTGATCAACTGGGTTGAAACTTCAAAGGCAGTTATAATATTGAAAGCAGGTAGAGGAGAAGCTTTTTTCTTTCGTTGTAAAGGCGTTTTCGGTTTGATGGACGTAGAAAGCAATGACAAAGTCGTGTTTATAAAGAAGAAAGTAAAACAAACTTGGGGTGCACGTCTCTTTGTGGAAATGAGAAAGAAAGACAAGACAGAAGTGAAACTAAAACTAAAAGCTATAAACTTTTGGGATGTGGTTGAACATTTTAGATATAGTTTGGATCAATGATGAGTATGACAAGGTTTTAATTGTCGCTACGTTACTGAAAGCCCTTGAAGAGCGTCGAGTGTGGATAACCGGTTAAGGTTTTTTAGCTTTTGCTTGCACGATTGGGTAAACAGGGTATTGTTTTGTGTCAAGTTAAAGCCTCCAGGCGGGTCCTGCTCAGTCCTGCTGCTTCTCTTTCAGTTTACGGATTTCAATCTCATCCACTCGTTCTGACTCGTTCCACCTCCAATCCCACGTTTCTGGAAGGCGTTGTTGGGGGGCTCGGACAATCACGCCATACGCGCGGCGTATAATCACGCCTTTCTTGCGTGTTTTGTGTGCGATTAGCCGGCCCTTGGTGGACGGATTTTGGTTCTTTCTTGATGGGATTAAGTAATGCTTACACCTCTGCATTATGCGTGATCGTAATGAGATCCCCAATGGACCACCCGTGACCTGGACTTTACATGCATTTGTAGAATTGACTTTCCACAATCATTGACAAAATAACCACGGATCCATCTTTTTTTTCTTTCTTTTTTCTTTCTTTTTTTGGTTGGGACTGTGGTCGGTGAACTACTAAGAAAGTCAGCTATATTGACTTGTTCAACATGAACACCTCAACGCGTCGATCCTATGTATTGAATGTAGGAAGAATAAAGGACAATCACTGGGCTGGAACAAGCTGGGAATGTATCGAATATCCAATCAATCTGTCACCCATGTGGAACCTGCCTTTTGTTTGTCAATCTAGCCTAATATCCACCCATTGCATTATGGATAAGAATGTCCTACTTTACTGGGATGAAGTTCCAGAAATGTCTTCTTATAGAGTCTGATTCTGAATTCTACGTTTCCAAAGCCAGATTTCATTGACTACAGAAACACTAAAACATAAACATGGCAAAAGAATTATCTGATTCTTCTCCTCCAACTTCTCTCCCTTGTTTAGCTTCTTCTCATGCTCCCCATCTGCCACCAAGCTCGGTAACAAGAAAAAATTAAAAAAATTTACTGCCATGCCAACTCCTGAAGAGATCTGAATTCACAAGGTAACTTAATCACATTTCCTCTTTCGTCAGCCATCATCACCCCATCACCTACAAGAATAACACTAACAATAAGAAACCAAAAAAAGAAAAGAAAAAAAAAATGAATAAACAAACTATAGCACATCAAAAACTTCAAAACAATGCAAGTCAATGAACAATTATTTCTAAGCACTTCTAAGGCAAGCCATACGACATGAAATTCAATGCATGCCGGGGGTTTCAGACATTACAGATGACAATAGGAAGATCAAGAAGAAATCCTATCCACCCATAGCCTTTCAAATGCATCTCCCCCACATGATTAGTTGCACTCCCATTCATTTAGGACCGCTGGAAATGAAGCACTTTATCAATCATCAAACTACACAAATAAGTGAGAATCACGTGTACAAAGCAACCGAGAGAAAGGTAGGCCTTAGGATAGTGTAAATCGCTCGCATACATCAAGGTTAGAAGAGTTATCTATCCTCTTCTCTCAATATTCTTCTACTTTTCTCCCCAGATCTCTCTTTTCTAGAGTTAGGCTGACTTAGCGGAATGTAAGGTAGGGGAAAGTGATTAAGAATGCATTGTTGGACACTGAATACTCAAGAGCTATCTAAACAAGGAACCCTTATATAGATCTAAAAAGAGTAAATGCAGCAATAACCAATACGATGTTCTTTCTATTGTACTGTGAACCCCTCTTTTGTGAGTCTTCAGAACAGCTAAGGATCAATCACTCCGCATTCATTCATCGCTTCCTTTCTGCTTTGACTTTAGCACTTCAACATGAAGGAAGGAAAAGAGAGGGGGGAGAAAAAGGGGAAGAGAGGAGAGAGGGCGGGGGAAAGAAGAAGAAAAGATGGTAAGCCTCTATAATTTGAGTCCTCCAAAAAATTCCAGGCATGTTGCTGTGCCACAGAGGGTAGGGCTGAAAACCTAGCAGCACCTGTGCTAACAACCTAAAATTGATTGCAGTTGATTCGTTTATGATAATATGGCAACATGACATGGTTTTGAATGCTGCAAAGCTGATGCTTGGTCCAGTCGAGTGATGATTTTGTAGGTCAGTGGTCCAACAAAGCCAAACTAAACTATGTCAATTCCAAAAACCCAATTTCCTTCCCCCTTTTTTGGAAACTTTGGTAGTAAGCCAATCCTAGCCTCTCTATTCAGACCCCTACTCTTTAAGATGGCCCTTCAACTACCACATCCACTGCTGCATTAGAACTGAACTATGTATTCTAACTTTGACCAGCCAAACTGGGACTACCACCAGAGCCCCACGATCACCTCCATTACCTCACAGCCACAGCAAAATCACCCCCCACAACCCTCAAAAGATCAAACTGTCCCCAACCGCAATGAAAGTACCACTCTGGCTGTCAAAGCCCAAGATCGCTTCTAGTTGATGATCTAAACATCCCATATGCTGCTAATCGTCCACTTAAACCCTACAAAAACACCTAAAGCCTCTCTGTGTGAATCCTTTTGTTTTAAACCGCCCGAGATCACTGATTGAGTGAAATCTTCAACTGAGGAAGGACCTAATAACGAAGTCATAATGTTTGGATCCACCACCCAACTACTCTCTGATACTTGTCACTTGCTTCTCGTCTCTACCCTCCTCTGTCTCTCAATTTTCAACTTTTGGTTTAGTTCGGATCCAGAATACCTGGATGAGACATGCTAAAAGGCTTCGAAAACAAACATTTGTATGATGTAATAGCTTAGGTGGGAAAAACCAGCCAGATCAACTAGCTGATCCACAGCTGGTATGAATCAACTTGGTGTTTGCTTTGGTTCAGACCAAAAACCAAACACATCAGGGGTTGTTCCCCCCAAGCATAGGATGATGTCGTAGGTTAACTCAAATACATGGTTGGGTTTTGTTTTTATTTACATAGAAAACACAGCAACAAACATAACTCACAATCACACCATTCTGAACCCTAAATGCCACTGACTAACCTCCAAAACATCCACCACTCGAATCAAATAACAGAACCACCATAACACTTCGCTCATTGCAACAGCCTCACACACACACAACATACCTCGCCAACGATGCGGAACTCCGCCATAATTATACCACCGCCCTCCGCTGTCGCACCTTCGCCCTCTCGGCATCGATGATCGCGTCCACGAGCCGCACCGCCTTCTCGAGCTCCCCGTCCTTGTTCACCACCACGTAGTCGAAGCTCCTCATGTACTTGACCTCCTCTCTCGCGGTAGCGATCCTCACCAGCAGCTCGTCCCTGCTCTCCGTCCGCCTATCCACCAGCCTCTCTACCATGGCCGCCTCGCTCTCGGCCACCACGAACACGAACACCGCCGACTCCCCCAGAATCCTCCTAAGGGTCTTGGCGCCCTGGATATCCACTCTAAGAACGACGTCGCATCCCCTGGCCATGCACTCCCGCACCTGCCGCCTCGGAATCCCCTTATACTCGCCGTAAACCATCGCGTGCTCCAACAACTCGTCGCTCTCTACCATTCTCAGGAACTCTTCCTTGGACACGAAGAAGTAGTCCTGACCTTCGACCTCACCAGGACGCATGGGTCGGGTTGTGGCGGTGACGACGAAATGGAGGTTTTCCCGGACCTCTCTTAGCCGCTTGATTACGGCATCCTTACCAACCCCGCTGGGACCGCTGATGACGACGATTAACGGGGTCGGGGTCGGAACAATGGGCCGGGAGCTAAAGGCGGAGCCCAGGGAGGCCTCTAGGGCGCAGATAAGCTCGGCACGGTCGGCCTTATCCACAGAGGGGATGGGAACGGAGCGCGGGCGTGACATTTGGGAGATAGGAGACCAGAGGCGAGGAGGGGCGGAGCAGATATTGGGGAGCAATACGTTTTTGGGAGAGGGGTGGGAGAGAGAATTAGGGAATCTCAAAGGGAAGATAGAGGGAGAGGAGAAGAGGAGTCTGCGGAACATGGGTGGGGTGATGGCGGTAAGGGAGTGCACTATATAGAGGTGGGGTGGCGGAGCATGGAATTGGTATCGGAATCGGAACACCGGGAGAGAGAGGTAGTGGAAGTGGAAGTGGAAGCGGAAGTGGAGCTTGGATTTGGATTTGCGGAATTCACGCTAACAGTGCAGGCTTTGAAAATTCCCGCACTTGTGAAGGGTTTTGGATATGCCAGTGATTACGTACATAACGCTTACGACCCACGTAATAGTTCTTCCTAAACTTGAAGCCTTAAGACAGTAAAGTTTGAGTCTTTGGACGGCCTCAGTAAAATTGGTCTTTCCGGGCGGCGCAGAGGTCAGTTAAATATTAAGGCTTTCATATTTGAGCAAAGGACAGAATTTGAGAGTCACTTTCTGGATATCCCAACCAAACACAGAGCGCTGCTATTCCATTCCCAAATCCCCCTTGCTCTGTTAGATAGATTTCGTCCTTCTTAACCTCCAAATTCCAGAATTCTCAGATTGGAAGACCAAGATAAAGTCAGAACCCCATCTCTATCGGTTGATGGGCACAATCGAAACACGCAGGGATATCGTCGGTACCAAGCCCTCCTCGGCGGCGTCGTGGGCCGCATCCTCTCCGCAGTGCACGGCATCGACCTCGCGCTCGGAGACGGTGAATGGGACGCACGAGTTCAAGATCGAGGGCTACTCGCTGGCTAAGGGCATGGGGATCGGCAAGTACATAACCTCCGAGACATTCTCGGTGGGAGGTTACGCCTGGGCGATCTATTTCTACCCGGACGGTAAGAGCGCCGAGGACAACGCCGCCTACGTCTCGCTCTTCGTTGCGCTAGCCAGCGAGGGCACGGACGTCCGGGCGCTCTTCGAGCTCTCGTTGATGGACCAGAGCGGCAAGGGCAACCACAAGGTCCACAGCCATTTCAATCGCATGCTTGAGAGCGGGCCCTACACCCTCAAGTATAGAGGGAGCATGTGGTACGTTTGATTTTGATGATAGGGTTTCTTTGAAGTGCTTTTCTTGATTGTTGATGTTGTGGAATTTATGGTTTTCTTGGTTTCTTTTGGGCTTTTTCGGTTGGTGCAATTGTAGTGTCTTGTTGATTTATGTTATGAATATATATTTGGTTCTTGGGTTTTGCAGTAAGAGAACAAGAACCATGGGGTGCGTTTATTCTCTGATTAAAGCTTTTCTTCAAGTGCGTTCCTTGATTTCTGTTGGTTTGTGGTCTATGCAATCGCAACATCTTCTTGATTGGTAAAGTGATAGTACGTTTCGCACTTACAGAACAAGAAATGTGATCAAGATGGGAAAAGATGAACGACCATAGTAAGATTGCGTTTTGATCTTTGCCTGATTGAGCTGAATTTTAAAGGGTATCTTAGTGTGAATGGCTGCAGGTTCGAAAGGATTTATCTTAAATAGAGTTTTGCGTTCAAGAATTTGAGAACTCACCTCATTCATGTCCATTCTGGTTTGAAATTTTGCTTGTTCTCGATTTTGGATATTGTGAACACTGTAGACAAATTCTTGAACGCAAGCTTATTTCTTTGGCCGCTTGTGTCAATAATCTAGATTGGCACAGCCACTGCAACAGAGAGACAAAGTAATGGGAAGGTAGAAATTTTCAATACAGTTGAGGGTTGGAAACCAAGTGGTAGGGCCGTGGTAATACTATCTTGGAGGGGCTCAATTTCTTGAACTGGATGTTGAAATTCTTGAAAATATGAACCTGGGTAATAGAGGAGCCTTGGCAAACATGCCTTCCAGGTTGCATCCTTAGATAAAATCAATGGTTTGAATATATAGGGCTACTTCAAGTTGAATATTTTTGGGAGTAGCCAGGGTTCATGGGTTTTGCCGGACTTGGGGGCACCTGAAGATTTGAGCCGCTTCTAGGCTAGCAGTATTTGCTGAATTAGTTAAAAGCACTTTTCCTGTTATTTCGTGTTGTCTTTGATCAGTGATTCTCATTTAAGTCCTCAGGCATAATTGGAGCCTTCAACTTTGCGATTGTCTCTATGTATTAGTTCTTATGTTCACTAAAAGTAGGCTACTACGAAATTTGAAGTAATCTTAACAGTCTAAGAAAGCAGCAACTACTGAGAGAAATGCATTAATATTCTGTCGGACTTGCAGAATCTCTTGGAGCCAATTGTACTGTACATCTTGTCATCGTGGGCAATACCAGTCTGGTATCCCTATTCTTGGTACATATTTTCATTAGTTTCAAAAAAATTAAAGTGGATGTCAAACTGAATTAATTAGGTACTGCTTTTGGATCTTGCAGGGGTTACAAACGCTTCTTCAAAAGAACTCTCCTGGAGACATCAGACTACCTCAAAGATGATTGTCTCGTAATTCATTGTTGTGTAGGTGTCGTTAGATCACATACAGAGGCACCTAAAATTTACTCTATAGCAGCTCCACCTTCTGATATTGGACAGCATTTTGGGAAGCTTTTAGAAAGTGGAAAGGGAGCTGATGTAACTTTTGAAGTTGATGGGGAAGAATTTACCGCACACAAGTTGGTGCTTGCAGCTCGCTCACCTGTGTTCAGGGCCCAACTTTTTGGTCCGATGAAGGATCAAAACAGTCAGTCCATTAGAGTTGAAGACATGACAGCTCCAGTTTTTAAGGTCTCATTCTTTATGACCTCTTGATTATTCTACACTCAAATGAACTACTAGCTCAGCAATCTCGTATAAAGGATTGTCCAGAAGTAAATGTGGTAACAGGTCATCAACCCAGTGGGAAAAGCCTAATTTGTTTTGTCCATTTGTTTCTTCTTACTCTCTGTTGCTTAATATTCAATCGTGTCACTACAAGGTGTCTGCTTTTAACTTTAATCTGTTATCAAAA
This sequence comes from Casuarina equisetifolia, assembly GCA_028551475.1. Taxonomy (NCBI): domain Eukaryota; kingdom Viridiplantae; phylum Streptophyta; class Magnoliopsida; order Fagales; family Casuarinaceae; genus Casuarina; species Casuarina equisetifolia. Next base: position 18,099,487 of record CM052362.1, read on the forward strand.
ATCAGTGGTATGTGTTCTGATCAAGTCAGTTATGGTAAGGCAGTATGTGAACTGATCATTCTCAGTTGCAAAATATTTTGACGATCAACCATTGTTATATGTTTGATTACTCTTTAGATGACATGTTTTTTCCTCTCAAATTACCTCTTAAGGGTTGGGGACAAAATAAATGGGATGTCCTTGAGAAGTAAATGGAGAAGACGAAAAATGCAAAACAATTAAATCCTAACATATATGATATCAATAAAATCCACACGAAGGGGGATGTATGTGTTGAAGAAGGTTGAAATGAAATCCTTTATAACAACGCTTTGGGAAATCCAATTACACTGTCCTTCACATTTTGCTCTTTCTCTGAAATGCCCTGCTGTATGTCTGTTGTGATATGCACCAGTAGAAACTGAAGTAAAATTTATATTCTGATGTGTTTGTGCTTACTGCTGAAACCTTGAAATTTATAAACAATTTGTTTACATGTTTACTCTGCATGTAGCGAAAGTACTGTGCAATTTTACTCTGTCCGGCCAAGTTTTCTTACTTGATGCTTCTCTTCCTGACTGCAATCTTTGCATCAGTCAATGACTTGCACAAGTTCGTGCAGAAGCTTCCCTTTTTTCTTTCTTAAAATAACAATGAGAAAGAATCACTTCTCTTTTAGCGCCTGCCACATTTTTTAAGTTTGTTTTCAAATTGTAAACATTTTAGCTTGATTTGGAATTCTGAATATCTATTTATCCTTAAATTTGGCTGAGATGCATGGTTGTGGTTAAAAGGAATTAGATAAGACTATTGTTCATGAAACTCCAATGAGTCAGAGGATCTCATATGAAGTTGGAGCAATGATACAGCTGGTCAAAGCAATAGGATGCGTGAACTCTACTTACAGTATGCCTCCTCATGCACACTTGTTTCATTATACGCATGGCCAAGCGTATCATCTTCCAAATTAGCAACGAGAACAAATTGTTACGCACAGAATCCTGCTTTTAAGCTAAAAAGAAACTTGGATAGTTTTAGTAAAGGCTTAGTTAATTTCTCTAAGTATTTCAATGCAGATAGAAAAGCTTGCTTAAATATATTTATTGTCTTTAATTTATGGGTTTGGATGTCTGCAGGTGTTACTTCATTTCATATACTGGGATGCCCTACCAGACATGCAAGAGCTTTTTGGTCTCAACTCTAAATGTACTTCTACTTTGATTGCTCAACATCTGCTTGCAGCGGCAGACCGGTATGCACTTGAGAGGCTCAGATTGCTCTGTGAGGCTAAACTTTGTGAGAATGTTGCCATAAACACTGTTGCAACAACATTAGCGTTGGCGGAGCAGCACCATTGCTTCCAACTGAAAGACGTATGTCTGAAGTTCATTGCCTTGCCCGAAAATTTAAGAGGTAGACTTTCCAGCTCAATTTCTTTTTTGCAAGATGCTGTCACTGATGTTCGATCTGTTCTCATTTTCTGCTGCAACTGTTAGCTTGTTCTTTTAGTTGGTTGGCATTGCAAAGCATTCTGCTGGTTTGATTTGCAAGTCAATGGACACCTGTTTGCTACTATATTACCTAATTATATGGTGAATGTGGATTCTGTTGTGGGGAATTTCGTACATCAATTACTAAAAGATTGGGAAATTATGAAATTTGTACATCTGGATTAACTTTCTGATAAATAAATCCCTAGGATTCCAAAATGTGATCAGAAAAATGCATGCTAGGTTTCTGTATCAAAATTACATATTTCTATAAATTCTGGTCATTTTTTTCTGACAGTCTTTATGTCATTATCTACTCCTGAGGTAGAGATGCTTTCAAAAAGAAAAACTTGGTTTGGGATTGGCCAGACCACCCTTACTGACCACATCCCCTTAGAATTGGTTAGCCACTCTAGAAATTGGCTTTTGAACAGCCGATTTGTGAAATTTGATGCGAAGTTGGTCTAGTGTTGGCAATCTGATAGTGTGGCATGACTTGGGAGTCTTTCAGTTATTGTTCTGACTACAAATTTAACTGCCATACGCCCGAAACCAGTCAATAAGAGGTCGGGTTCTGATTGCTCTATGAAGAAAATCTTTGTCCATTCACGAACATTGTCATGATTCATTGATTAGGTCGCATTGTCTGGCCCTTCCGATTGTTCCCCGGGATTAATGCAGTCAGTTTTTTCAGATGCTTTTCATTTACCCATATTCTTCATGAACTCATTGTGACCTATGGAGAATTATTGCTTTCAGCCGTGATGCAAACCGAAGGGTTTGAATATTTGAAGGAAAGCTGTGCCTCTGTCCTCGCTGAATTGCTGCAGTATGTAGCCAGGATTGGCAAGCATTCGGCCAAGGCTCGTGGCTATCATATGGAGCCCTACCTAGACGGAAGTGATGTGAATGGAAGGCGTGTAAAACCAAGGTTATACTGAGTTAGGAGTAATTGTTAGAACAACCCTTTGCTGTAAGAATAAAAAACGATTTTGTCAGAATTCTGCCATTTTTGGATTGTACTAACAATTACTGATTCCTATAAAAGGAAAAAAAAAAATTGATGTTAGTGGTTCAATTTGTATTTTCTGCTATATGTTCAGTTTGCGGTCACGTTAGGGTTGAGGATGTACAAGCTTCGGCTTTCTGATTGAACAATTGTCTCATTTGCTTTGAATGTTATAAAATGCTGAATCTGTGTGTACGCTACCCATGAATTATCTGTAGCGTTGACTTCAATTTTTTTAGCTTTAGAAGGCAACTGAACCAAAATATTGACTTCCCTCTCATGCTTGAAGAAGAAAAACCACGCTCTGCGAACTGATGCATGTGCAGAATGTACAAATACTACAAAGATTCATCATCGAAGAACCCATCTACAAGTCCAGTTTTGGTTCCTCTTCACTGGTTATCTTCTCACAAGCTTTCCTTCTGAACTAAAATCCGCTGAACAAAACTTTTAAGTGTTGGATAAATAAGATGATATATATTTCCATATATTTCCATATATTTCCTAATGTTTGCTTCCACGGAAAGAAGCTCCAGGCTTCTTCCGAGGTCCCTTGGCAACCAAAGCCTAACAAGATATCCGGAAATCCAACCGTAAGATACACAAATGACAAATAATATGAAGAACCTTTTGTCTGTTTTTTATCAACCTACGAACTCTAGGTTGTCAGCCTGCTACCCTAACATTAGGCGGCTCTGGATATATGAGAGAGAAAGAAAGAAAAAGAACGGTAAATAAACCAAAGAGTTGAATTACAGAGTTTTTATTGCCAACTGCAGAAACACAAGGATTTTCTTTCTGAACAGGATGGGAACCGTCCTGTTGCCTGCTAATGCTTGCAACCATCATGGTTTTTTTTTTCCCCTCTCTCTAAAAGGCTCATGCAGAAGCAGCAATCAAAGTGCAAATACATACAGTTCCGCAGTTCCAACAAATTTTCGTGCTCAAAATGTTGTAGTCGAAAGGATCCTTGGTTGCATCTGCTATCTCGGTTATTTATGAGTCAGAGAGTGGGTCATGAGCCGGAGACCTGAACCCACATCGAACTTAAAAACAGATGCAAATTATCATTTGCGGCAGCCACTTACTACCAGGTAGTAGCATACTTTCCAATTACCTGCACAATAACTGACAATTTTAGTCGTCATATCTGAAGAGACAATTGTACAGCAGATCAATCTTGGGTGAGGCGCATTTGATTATACCTCGAACTGATGTGTATAATATTGAACTAGGTGGATTGCCCCAAATAAACACCAAGGAATCAATACCATTGACCTCCAGATCCACTTTGAGCAGCGGCAACTTTCCTTGCCATGTATTGAGGCTTCGGCTGCAGCCCATTAGAACTTTCGACCATATCGTCCTCACCCCTCTCATCCTTACAGTTCGGGTTTCTTCTTGGATATGAGCAGTTTGAGGCCGTATATTGAGTTGTACCAGCTGGATTTCTAGCCACCCTCCGCTGATCAAGACCCTCTGCTGCTGCTGCTGCCCCACAATTGTTGTAACGCAACACTGTACCAACAACCTTCCCAGGCCTCGCAGCAACGCCTGAAGTTTAAAGAACTTATAATCACAGTTAATAGTAAACATACACTAACATAAGCCGGGAACCATCCTTAACTACCTTCTTGCACACATCAATATAAATTAGAAAGTGGCACTTTTTTGATATCAGATATTAGAGTAAGTGCTTTTTACGCATTCAAGATAAAAATGATCCTTAACTACGCACATATGTCAATATAAACTCTTAAAAGAGATAGTTGAATTAGTTCGGGTAAAGCCCACTGGTAGTGGTATATTCCAAGGACCTTGAATCAGGGGCAGTTTACGTGGATTTAAAGAACTAAACGGGTATTACGAGGCTTATTTATCTACGTATAGCACTTTGAGTTTGGGGCTCACACTACCATGAGTCATCTTATTGGCATGCACTCTTCTAAGACAAAACAACTCCACCGGGGTCAGTGCAGAAGGGAAGGGTTGCGGTAGGTTTAATAAAAAGTACACAAATCAGTTGTTTAATAAAAAGTGACCTCTAAAAATGTTGAATAGGCCATATCCGAAAAAAGGTTCAGTAGGATCTATTTAATCAGATAAAAGCTTTATCCAGTTTAGACCAAAAGGTTCCAAACAGTTATGTTCGGACATAATCAACTTCTGCTGCTTTCAGATTAAAAAAGCTCAACAAATAAAATATTAAAATTCAAAAAGATAGAAACGCTTCAGGGGTAGAAGAGAGCACATGCACACAGGTTAAGACAAGCATTTGTCAATGATATGAGCATGGCATCAAAAAAAGTTAAGAGAACAAGGAAATCATTACAAGGATAAAAATGAAAATCATAAGCAATTGGATAAAAAATATGGACCTTGGATACTCGGGGGAACTTGTAGAGGAAGCTGTGTCACAGGGACCCTAGAACTCCTGTCCTGATGAGGCTTCTCAGTTTCTCTGATGCAACACTTGGAGAGATCATCTGTGACCTCTGCTGAATTCTGCACTGAGTTATTCGAATATAGTACACAAGGCCTGCAGGTACTACCCTTTTATCAGCAGATTCAACAATCTGAAAAAATATATAGCACACAGCCTAAAAAGGCAGCACAACCGAAATTCTTGCATAAGGGGAATGCACCTGGGTAATGATGCATGTTGCCTCTCAGGTGGAGCTACCGTACCACCTTTCCCATAATGTTCCTCAAGATATGCAAATTGCTTCTTAAAATGGTCAACAGCACTGCATTAAGGAAAAAAATTGTAAGTCCTACTTGAATTTAGGACAACATCAACAGATTTCTTATGTTTTTCATTCCACATCAAAGATTTCTAATTTAATTTTGTATCCCACACTACAGGCCTCACGTTCCCTAGTAAATATAATTTGTCAAAACCAAAACAAGACTGGATCTAAAAGGAATGCATATTCAAATTGCAAATGCAGAATCATGGTATACTTAATTATTAAAGCTTAAGCATAAAAAATATTACTCAAACTCCTCAAATGGGTACAGGAAGTGTGTACTCTGGCCCTCAAGACTGTAGATAAGGAACATGAGCAGATGCTACCTTGCTAACAGTTCGGTAGTTCACACTCAGATTCAAATAAGCTTCAGGAAGACCAGTTCTTTCATGTATTGTCCACTTTCAGGTTTGACAGCTTAGTTAGCATTGAGGGTTTAGATTATTAAATTCCAAAAAGTGAACCTTCTGAGTATGGAAAGTGAGTGCAAGCACACCACAGGCAAGGGTCTGGGTGATGGACTAGGCAATCAAAGAAAATACATGGGCTTGATACTTGAGAGCAGCCATTTCATGAAAAACGGTTTATGAGTTGTACTGTATCCCAAGATCCATCTCTTGTGGAACCGACCTCAGGTAATGGCTTGCTTAAGTGTGGAAAGCTTCAAGTCCTGTAGGAATGATTTAACATAACAGAAGGATAATGGAAATCTTATTTGCAAAATGAGATTAAAACTCACATGTAGTTGTATCCGTCAAAAATAGAGAGGAAAAATGGTTACAGGGTTATATAGATAGCTGGAATTGGGATTGGCAACTCTGAACAATAACTTCTGCTAATAAAGAAGTTTCCTAATGAATGGAACTGATGCTACACTAAACAATCACGCACAGGCAATCAAGACTAAATTAAGTAGAAAAACGTGCCCTAAAAGGCTTTCCAAATCCAACAAGAATGTAAGCCAAGAAAGAGAAAGGCAAGAATACCCAAAAAATTTCCTGGCAAGCATCCACAAAATTTTTATGAATAAGCTTTTGAGACCACAACATAAGGGTCACCGGCTCATACTAAATTAGTACTGAATTCTAGGCAGCAATACCTTGGATACATGAAGCCTGTTGGTTCTGCTCCCTCCAAGAACTCTTTCAGCATCTTTGGATGATACTCCAGAGTCTCTCGATATATAAGCTCTCGTACATCTTCTTTTGTAATCCTTCGTCTCTCAAATTCAAATTCCATCTTGGTAACAGGTTGAGCAGAAGGTTCCCTCTCAACTTTGGCCAAGCCCTTAAAATACGGATCAGCAAGAGCCTGAGAACAAGAAGATGATATGTCACCTCAGAAGGGAGTATGTATGTTGTAAAAATTAAGAAGCAGACACATAAATATCTTACCTCTTCAGCAGTAGGTCGATCCCTGGGTTCAAATGCTAGCATTCTTTCTAATAAACGAAGCGCAAGTGGATCTGCATTTGGGAACTTCTGGGAAAAAGGAATGTGCTTCTTCTTCCTCATGCTACTCAAGTATCTCCGAGCCTTCTCATTGCGTACCTGCCCATATAATACCCAGAGTTCAACAAAAATAATCATTGAATTGATAAGGAGATGCAACAGAAAAATGGTCAACAAATTAACGCATTCAGATCCATGAAAACAACCAGCTAACCACAGGAAACCATACCCTGGCAATGGCTTCAGCTGATGGCGTTCCCAACATATCAGTCATAAGATCTAATTGATGAACTACATTTTTTCCAGGAAAAAGAGGCTTTCCAGTCAAAAGTTCTGCAAAGATGCAGCCAATGCTCCATATATCTATTGCTGGTGTATACTGAAAGACAAAAAGTCACATAATCAAGTAAAACCAGTTAAAGAACATTAAGAACAAGAAATTTATATTAGAAGTGAATCTATAAAGAGTTGACTTGATTCATTCTGTTTAAACCAACTATATGGAACAATCAGAACTAGGGGTAAGATAATTTTTCACAATATTGAAGTATTCTGGGAAACACACTATATTCCATATCCAACCCTTTGAAATATATAGTTATCCAGTGACTGATTATTAAGGTTAATTGTCCCATGAGACATGTGAAACAAGTTTACTAGTGTTACCATCCTTCCAACATCACCCGCATCCTCAAATCCACAATTCCTCTACGCCCAATCCTTTCAAACACAGGAAATGTACCCAACTGCCCGATACTTTCAACACTTTAACATGTTCCCATTTCTAAGATTCACACGTAAAATCAATACTTCCTTCAGATGCACACTCACACATAGCCAACAACCTGAGGTTTCTTTAGTTAGTCCAGAAGGTTGCAAAACCTTGCTTACTTCAAAGATATTAAAAAACCCTTAAAAGAGAATGAGAAATCTGATGGAAAGATTAGGCAACATCTAACCAATAGAAAAGGGGAAGTAAAATTTGCACCTTAGAAAAAAATGATCCACATAATTCAGGGGCCCTGTACCAACGTGTAGCAACATAGTCCTGCAACCCCCAGGATTCCAAAAATCAATTCTAGAGATACTGGCTCAGAACTATCATATTGAATATCATGCATATCTATGTCAATAAGACCAGTTTAAGAAAATAAATAGCAGTTAAAAAAACAATTACCGTCCAGAAAATAGCAGTGGGTGTATCATTAAAGGCCACTCTTGCAAGACCAAAGTCACATATTTTGAGTTTGCAGTCAGCATTTGCCAAGATATTCTTGGGTTTTAGATCCCGGTGAAATACGTTTGCTAAAGGCAATTAAACAAGAAAAAGAAAAAATCAGTCCTGGAATGATAATAACCATATGAAGTGACGCTTTCATGTTAGAAATAACTGTACATATGCTAAAATCAAAAACGTAAATACACTGGAAACATGCTACTAGCAAAATGTCTACTGTAGGATTATGAGATTATACCTGTGTGTATATACTTCAAGCCACGGAGAAGCTGATAAAGAAAAAACTGATAATGTTCTGGTGTCAAATCATCATTTGCTTTGATGACCTGGTGTAAATCAGATTCCATGAGTTCAAATACAACATATATATCTTTGAATTCCCTCCTTGAAGGGGGCAACAGGATGTGCTTGATCTCCACAATATCTGGATGACGCAGAAGTCTAAGAAGTTTAATCTCACGAAGGATGCGGGTGGCATCAGATACATGTTCAAAGATGTCATTAATTTTCTTAATCGCAACCTTTTCTCCAGTATGTGTGTCATATGCAGAGCAAACAACACCATAGCTTCCTTTACCAATTACTTCCTCAATTCGGTACCTGCTCCCTTCACCATATTCCGTGAAAAAGTCCACATCCACAGATGACTGCATCACCACATCAAATCACGCAATTCTATCAATAAGACAGCCTAAGTGGCACTATAAGATGGGGTTTAAATGACCTTCAAACATGATTTGACAAAATAATATGCTTTCCAATGTGTAATGTTACAACCAGACTTATTGTTTGCTAAGTATCAACACAATTTTACACTCATAGTCCACATAGCAGCCCATTAGACAGGAAAAGGCCATTGACAGCCAATTCATAGTTATCAGATTTGGTTAGCAAATAACTGTTGCAATGCCCTGCTCAACTTGCAACCACGATATAATGTAAGTGTCTGTGGAGTTATTTGGTCCTGGACGTTCTATTTTTCCAACTAGACTGCAAGAGTTCAGGTAAAAACAACAAAATTGCTTCATAAATCAATCTAGAAGAGAATTCCATCGTTTTCTCATCTATTCCAATGAAGGAATTAGAATGACATGCCTAAAAGCAACAAAAGAAGTAGATGCCAAAAACGAAAAAGAAAGAAAAGGCAATTGCTGAAGAACACTACAGTGGGTTCTCACTCTTAGTACAAGAAATTAGCAACTCGCACGGAACCCAAAATTCCAGGGCTGACGATAACTTCCGAAACTGATGGAAGTGAAGTGGAAGACGGAGATCCAGGGACACGAATCGAGAGACTACTTCTTCCCCCGCCCAAAAGTAAAAAATGTGAGTCTCTATGTTACCTAATTGAAATGCGAAGATCAACATATTTGACCTCTCACTCCAGACTGAGAGGTTCCATCTTCGAACTAAACTGATAAGAAAAAAAAAAAAATTAATGTAACATCACATCACCCCCCCACCAAAAAAAAAAAAACACCATACAATCTCCACAAGACAAGAGTATTCTAGTGGGGCCTCCCCCAAAGGTTCCAAAGGGGCAAAGCATCTGGTGAAACAGTCGAAAAATAAACAAGACAAGTTGATCACTCTATCAAAATATGGTACTCTTAGAAAATGCCCAGCAGAAATGAACCACAACAAATCAAACACAAGCTACTTGATTCCAATTCAACTGGATTCCAATAAAAATAAAATATCAGCAATTCATGATCATTTTTTGAGTCTTCAGTGCCCGGTTAATCTAAAACCAACGACATAAGCCAACACACGAATATGCAGCAGAAATGAGTAAATCACCTTTCTTCTCTGATCAGGCTGCATCTTAGCTACAAAGCATTAAAACCCTTAAAGAGGAATTTCACCCAAATCTCAATGACCCGGAATCAGAAGCTCAAATCACCTCAGTAACCCAAAACTGGCACTACAGCAACTGGCACTATAACTTAATCTAGATCAATAACAAACAAGTGAAAAAGAATAACTCACGACTGAAAACTCAATCTAAATCCAAACTTGTGAGGAAAAGCAAAAGCTGGAGCAAAAAAGGCAAAGGCGACAGAGCCTGGCAGCAAAAATAGCAACTTTAAAATATTGGACGAAGGGATAGATACTTTATTTTGTTAGTCCTTGTGAATCTAATGTAGAAGAAAGGGAAGAAACATTGAATAACCAGGAAACTAGGCGGAAGTCTCTAAAATGCAGCTGGTGACGAAGAGGATACAGATCACAAGGTGAAGTGGGGGTCCTTCCAAGCTGGTTCTAAAAACTTAACGAGACAAAAAAGTGAAAACCGAAAAAGAATAGCTTTAATAAAATCGAAGGCGGCGATACTCTCAAACTCGTTGGGAAATACAAAATAAATAGATTGATGAATAAGAGGAAAGCTTATGGGTTTCCAGAGCAGAATGAAAGTGGTTTTGTTTTGCAACTGAAAAAGCAGGAAATGGAAGTGGGTGGTGCTTGCTTTGCAGGTTGGAACAGGAGAACTGAGATTGAAAGCGCTCTTGGATCGTAGAGAGAATATGAGAGAGAGAGAGAGAGAGACAGTAGAAAATCTCAGAAAAATGCACCGAAGAGGCTTTTTGGAAGACAGAGAGAGGAGGAGAGAACAAGAAGCGACGAAAGAGGAATTATTAAATTAGATAAAAAAAAATAATTGAGACAGAACACGAATTAAAGAAAGGGAATGGGACCAGATGCATTATCACTTCCGTCTAAAAGACCACTTTGCCACTCATTTTCCACCAATTTTACCATAATTTTTTTTTTCTTTTTATAAATTCATGCACTAAAAAAATCATTGCCACACTCATATTATTAATATTACAATCAAAGTGATCCCATATAAAGAATGCAATAAGAACACCCAGTTGTCGTTTACCATGAAATAGTTGTATATTTATTTATTTTCATCGTCTGAAATCTTTGTTACTGCTAGTGCTGCAAAGTAGTGGCCTATTTTGTATAATATGCCTACCTACCTACACGATGATATTTTATCCAGGAGAACGGGAAGTCCGTGGTTCCACGTACCCCTTGATGCACACTTTCATGGGCGTGTCTTCCAATCAACATCGTAAGCTGGTAGACGGAGCATGTGAAGAAGAAGAAGAAGTCCCCATCAAAATGGCTGGTTATTGAATTCCGGGGTTGCATGTGCATCACATGCAATCCCCAGGGGGAAAGGGAATCTATGCTTGATAAACTATATGAATTCTTGGGCAATTTCGGACGAAATCGGGGGAGAAATGGTAGGCGGTGATTGATTCCACACGGTTGTCAATCTTTTGACGGGGAAGCGCGTGAGCCATGATTATGACGGCGACGTCCTGGAAACCTTTATGTGTGCATTAAGGTCTTCCACGTATGGAGGACAAAAAAGGTTCTTGCCCACCCAACTGGGGGACTGGACTGGAGCTCACCGTCCATTCTTTCTTTCTTTTTGCTTTAAATTAGTTAATGTCATTTAACCAAATATTTTAGCTTCAGCCCTAGAATCTACAATCTTTTTTTCCTTTTTTTTTTAATAAATTTATTTCCTTATCTCTTCACCCATGTAATCCACCAAACAGAAGGTCTTGTGATTCTGTACTCGTTGTTGGAGAAGTCAAGCTCTTCACGTACGTTGTGCGTTCCTACAATGAATAAAGTTGGTAACTGAAAAAGCTTGGGTCTTGGTATCATCTTTTAGGACTCTAAACGACCGACATGTTTGTCTCTTCCGAGGTTCTTCTAGTCTGAAACACCAATCAGCCCTTGGAGACTACGATGAACGAAATTTAGAGGGCTAGGAAAGGTGTCTAGAAGGAAGAAAGTTTCTGACGAGCACATGAAAATAGCAGCTGAATTGTGTGATTGAGAGAAGGGTAGTACTGATTGAGAGAAAGAAGCAAAGCCCAGAGAAAAGGGAAAAGAAAAAGAAGCTGAGCCACATATCCTCCAAAGCTGGATTCAAATGATGAACCCCAACAAAAAAGGAGGAATGCAACATGAGCACGTTTAGCTCTTCACAGCTCGGATTATGACAGCAACCCGAAGTATCAAACTGATGCACTAGGACACCTACCCCAAACACTTATCAGACAAGGACTTCACTTACAATCACCTATGCTTGGTTAGCTGGTGCAAGTGCTTCTTTTTCTTTTTCCTTCCACTGCACACATACTTATTGTCCGTAGGTGGATGTTCAATGCCAAGACTGTAAGGACAGCCGGAGCATGATTCAGCAAACTAACACAGACAAATTGGAAGATGTCATGTAGGCAAGAGTACACATCGAGAAAAGCCTCCCACGTCGAGGCAAGTGCCAGCAGGAATGTGGTCATTTATGCATCCAACAATGCAACAGCATCTCCATCCACATCTCCCATCTCCCATCTTTTGGGAGAATGCAGGATAATGACAACCTTTTCATGAACCATCTCAAAGCGTTCAATCATTACATTTAATCTGGAAAGCCAGACAAACAAGTACACCAAGAACGCAACCCCCCCGCACCCCTTTTTTCTCCTCTCTCTCGTAGATCCACACTTTGAGCCATAATGCCCATTATTCATAAACAGATCCTTAAGATTCTAACATACCGCAGATGGAATTCCAGGTTCATACGGAAAAACTAGCAGGTGACACGGTTCTCGCTGTCACTTTATACAACGATATTATATTAAACACAATACATGGCACATAAGTATTTAACTTCACAATACTCACTTAACATACTTAGCAAACCATTCTAACAGGTTCTGATGGGCCTCCTCAGCAGGCTTCACAGCTGCCTCATCTTCAACATTGTACCTAACTGTCCACCCATGCGCGACTTTTGGAAATATCTTAACAAAACTATCAACCTGAAAAGAATCAGGATTAACTACTATCATATGCAAAAACTGGGAAACGATGGTCTGAAGTTACCAGCATGGGTTTATTAAGCGCAATGATGATGCAATAACAACATGAGGAAGGTTGAACTAAGTTATCAATGCTTTGGTGACAAGATGATCAATTGGAAAAGATTTGATAACAAACCCCTGCCCCCACCAATCTCCTCATCACCATAACCAAGGCCATAGATGCAAAGATCAGTCAATTGTCAAGAAAATAAGACAAAAAAAGGAGTCACTATATAACAGAGGGTTATGTCCATATAGACAATATGGCAAAGTATTGGCATAAAATCTTTGATGTGTCGAAGAAAGTCATAACATTAAAAACCTTAAGAACAACTTTACAATGTAAATTATCCTCATATATCGTGACTTCAAAAATTGTGGCCATTAATGCACATGTGGGCAAGACAGAGCCACCCCTCCATTGTTGTGCACAACGGAAAGAGTTGCATATCTCCAACCCTCACGGAAAAATAAAGAACCATCCATCACATTGGTGTCAAGGTAATAGCTAAGAACAATCATCGATGGAACCTATAACATAACATATGATGCACTATACACATAATACCATTATGCTTGAACCAGGTTATTCTATTTCACCTCTTAGGAAGGGGAGAACTACAGTAAGAAAAGAATTAACAAATATAGTGCTGAAATCACTTTTGATGGACCAATCAGTATTGACTCCTAAGACCTTCTTTTAATTTACTTGAGAAAGTTCAGTCCATAGAAGAGAAATTTCATAATCAGAAGCAATAAGCATATGTAGTTAAGTAACAGCAGGCTAAACAAGCATATAAAATTAGTAAAGAAAAATTGGGAAAAACAATTCAATCCTCCTACCTCTGGTTTTGCAGTTAAGGCCTCTTCAAACTGTTTCAAGAGTTCCGGTGGAGACAATTTGTCAATCTCAGCTCCTAGTATCGCAATAGGGACCTTGACCCCTGAAATTGGTTCCAAATATTGACCATCAAAACAGACAATCATTTTTATCTCTAACCCTACTTTCCCTCTTTCTTTTTTTCCTTTCACCTTTACCATCCAAAAAATTAAATGAAATTGGCCAGGATTTCATGGTAGAATAACACCACTTGAGAAGAAATCACTTCTGACGACAAGCTCGAACCACATCAATGACAGGCAGTAAGAAGACATGAAGCAAGACTAAATTATTGTAAATTGGCATGCCAGTAGCAAATAAATGTCCTTTGACTTCAAGAGAAAGGGCATAATACAATTTATAAATCATGTACTTATAAATATATCCAATATTCAGCTTGCCAAAGTTTGATAAACAAAAAATTCATTATTGACAATGTTTTCTAAAGTACAATTGAAGTTATGAAATTGTGAACTGCCACTTTTGAAAACAAACTAATAAATTAGTTCTGGGATATTTAAGCGCTGGAATTTATACCCTTGATATCGTCCACAGTGACAAATGAAGGATGTAATAGCACAGCAGCTTGAACAAGCTGACTCTTTGCAAGCTCAACCACAACCTTGCCTGCAAGGAACACAACAGACCAGATCTCAGCCCCTTTTCGAGCCTAAATACTCAAATTTTTGAGACAATACAATTATTAAAACAACTAAGTTTTCCATCAGAAACTTAACGTCTAATCTATTACCCTTTTCTTTTCCTTCCATTTTTTTATTTTTTTTGTTGTTGCTTTGGCGGAGGGGGAAAGGGAGGGAGGGGGGGAGGGAGTGATCTCAAAACCGCACATATCACAAAAAGAAAAGGAAAAAGAAAGTGAAAAGAAATAAGAAGATTTCATATAGATTAACTCACCACCCCAGCAAAAGCCTGCAGCCCCAACCGCAGAGACACCTCTACTTTTTATAGCTTCAATTACTGGCTTTGCCTCCTCAAATCCCTTATCCTATTGAAGTAAAGAAAAATCAGGTTGACAGATAGATTAAAGTCACTATTAACCATAAATGAAAATTGCATGGGAATTGGTAGAAAGCTGCAAATCAGGTTGACCATCACAATCGTAGTTGGACTCAGCCTGGTAGTTGAGAAATTTATAAAGGACCATCTCACGATTTCAGAAATGGTGATAGACAAGTTGGACGAGTGAATCCACTAACAGCTTCAGCAGGGAATATGCAAAATTTCCAAATTCACAAACGAGGCACTCAAAATCAAATTCCAAAAGGAAGGAAGCAGCCCACTCAAATTTCATAAAAGGGTCCTCTGAAAAAAGATGGTTTTCTACAATTTCCAGGGAAGTATAAAAATCTACAACTAACCATTCCATGATCCTTCAACCAAACTTGTACAGGCCTAGCAGCATCTTCGGGCACGTAGGGATCTCCATGAAAGAAGTCAGGAACCACCACATAAAATCCAGCGGCTGCAACCTTGTCCGCAAGCTTCCTTTAAAATGGAAAGCAGCTGACTTTAGTTTTTGCAAAAGAAAAGCATGCACAAATTCAAAATGTTGGGGCTTCCACGTGTTTGTGTCGCTGTGTGTGCGTGCGTGCGTGTGTATGTGTGTAAGCAAGTGAACTACAGTTCAATTTTACCTTCAATTGAAAATCTTTATGTCCTGATAATTGTGCAAAATCACATAATATAGCTTCATAAAGACAGTTAAGCAGCCTATTGTATTCCCATCCTCCATTTCCAAAAGGATAAAAAAAAAAAAAAAATGCCCCCATAGTTACGAAATAATTGAGCTAAGTTTTATGTCGATGGCTCAGAAATTTAAGAAATACACATGCCGCGTACACCAGAACTTGAAAGACGAAAAGGGTTCGTCTCTACGAAAAGACAGTTGAAAACAACTTAATCTGCAGGACTTGCAAGATACAAAAAATAAACGAAGAAAAATGTTAACTTCCCATACCTCAAGTTTGGAGCTTCATAACCTGCAAGAACAGTAAAACATATATGTTTATAAACGATAGTCGCAACCAAATTACAAAGCCAATGATTGGCAGCAGGTAGGGATGGACACAAATATATATGACTTGCTCAACGAGAATCCCACAGCTTCTCTGATACTCGTTTTCGATATCCTAACCAAGACCGAACAGGAAAAAAAAAATGCAAATATGATAACAATGGTGAAAATAGTTGCACAAACGACTACCAAAAACATCGATCATCCGGGAAGTTTGTTGATCATCCGGAAAATTTAACAAACTTCCAGAATAGATCCGGATTTACTGACGACAGAATTTCAAGGTCGTACGTTTCCACTGAAACCATTCCCACTGATTATAGTTCCTGAACCAGATAACTTCCGATGATAACGATTCCAGAATGATGAAAAAATGTGGCATTGAATGCCCCCACGATTTACAGACGAACCAAAATAAAAATGAAAATCGCGTAAACCCTTTTCCACCAATCATCTTAACCCGACGAAAGAATCAACACCCAAATCACAATTTGATGAGAAAATGAAACACGAGCAAGCGAAGAAGGCTAGTTTCAACGAAATATGTAGGTACCATAGACGTCAGAGATGAGGAGGACAGCAAGCTTGGAGTCAGTTGAGCCAGAGATATAGCTGCTGAGGCCACCAAGCTGTTCAACATGACCACCTCCGGCGCTTGGGTTCAGCGTTGGTGGGTTGGAGCAGCACTGCGGGCCTGCCATTCTGCCTCCCTGATCAGCCTAAACAGCACAAACACGAACACTCACTGAAACAGTGATATTCTCCCCTTATTTATACTATACAATATGGACCCAAGATCCTTCTAGTCAAGACTCCAAAAAAGTTGTGGTTTAGATTAAAGGTTCGCGTCATCCCTGACCTCATCAATATTCAGAAATATAAACTTCACCATCATATTAAAAAGAAAATAATTAGATACAACTGATTGGGTCTATGAATTTTTAGCTAATTTTTTTTTATTTTGCCTCCCTAATACAACTGATTAAAGACAATTGATAAGCCTAAGAGCTCTTATATATTTTTTCATAAAAAAAAATATATGTTGAAAATGAATATTGTCTCATATTAAAAATAAGATGATGAACTTATAATTTTTATAAATGATGAAAATTTTTTATTTAATACCTTAAAATTTTAAAATAAATCTCATACTCTAATAATATATAAAATGAGGTCTTATATTTTATTAAAGAACTGCAAAAAGCATATTCTTGACTTCCAAAACATTTTTTCAGATTCTTCATTAATTGGCAGATTATTGATGGATTTTACCCCCATCACATAACAAATAATGAAAAGGAAGACTCGGGGAGAAAAAAGAAAAGGAGAAGTGACATGCTCGCAGCGAGGACAAGACCGAGCTTTGATCGGTCCAACCTGGGACCTTCGATAGTTGCCTGGAGGGTCGTGATTGCATTAACCTCATCTGTTATTGCCTCGTGTGTCGTGTTCTTTACGAGAACAAACCCATCGTTCTATCGTGAAGATGCTGGTTTTGGCTATCTTTTTCAAGAATTATTTCTTTGGTACATGGTTTACAGAATAGTATAAAGGATCATTATTAGCTAAATGTCAGTGGTGTTTGCAAAAGTGGATAAAAAAGAGAGAGAAAAGTAAATGTCTTCTGAAGGGATGTTATTGTTGGATAACATCATTTCTTGTCATATTGCTTGCACTTTTTAGCCGTCCCTTTGTTTGGTGCTTTGTCCATGGAAGTCATGATTCCACCCTCTTCTTTTTTTCTTTTCTTTTCTTTTCTTTGTACATTTTTATTCTCTCTCTGTCTTTCTCTCAGAAGCACACGTCGTTCCAATTGCATCCATACTTTCGGATAAAGCATTAGAACATTATTCATACGCCACTTGGCTCAGTTTCTTTCATGCTAGAGGTTGAAGACCTGGTGATCTCAACCGTTTCAGAGTCCCCAAGCAGCACACAAGAACTCGACAAATCTCACTTAACATACTTGACAAACCATTCCAACATGTCTTGATGGGCCTCCTCAGCAGACTTCAGAGATGCCTTGTCCTCAGCACTGGACCTTGTTGTCCACCCATGTTCGACATTTGGGAATATCTTCACATAGGCATCCACCTGAGAGCAAACCGGATTATTTCATCTCCATCGTATGCAAAGATAAGGAAAAAAGAAGAGCAAAAGTATGTACATGAGCCTATATATATAACAGATAAACAAAAAAGGTCAAAAAGATTTGATCTTCCTACCTCAGGTTTGGAAGAAAGGACCGCTTCAAACTGTTTCAAGAGTTCAGGTGGAGAAAACGTGTCAATCTCGGCTCCAAGCACTGCAGTAGGAACCCTAATCCCTGAAATGATTTCCAAATCATTAACAATTAAAACCAGCACTCTTCTTGCACTATTCACGCATAAATAAACAAAATTGTGGCGGTGAAATAATTCCACTACAAAAGAAATGGTTTCTAACAACCAGGAAAATTGTGTTATTACAGCAGTGGCTGTCAGCCCTGGATAAACTCAGGCTTTATGCATACCCTTGAAGTCATCCACTGAGACAAACGAAGGATGCAATAGAACAGCAGCTTGGATTAACTCAGACTGTCCAAGTTCAACCACAACCTTGGCTGCAAGGAATACCCAAGTTCAAATATCAGGGCTCTTTTCTGACAAGAGTGTTGTGCCACTTGAAGTATTAGAAGAATGCCAATTTCTGTTTTTTCTTTTTTCCTTTTTTGTAGGTGTGGTGGGTGAGAAAGGGCGGTATACAGAGCCATGAATATACACATAAAAATAAAAATAACCAGGCAACAAAAAAGAAATCATCTCACCACCCCAGCAAAAGCCTGCAGCCCCAACGGCAGAGACACCTTTACTTTTTATAGCTTCAATTACTGGCTTTGTCTCCTCAAGTCCCTTGTCCTATTGAAATAATTGTAGAGATTCAGACACTATTATTGGTGGACAAATGAAAATTGCATGGGATTCTATACAAAACTGTAATATCAGATAGTCCTGTAATTTATGAAGGACCATCTGCCAAATTCAGCAATAAAAATAGACAAATTGGTTAGACGAATCCACACCCACCTTCAGGCGGCCTATACGAAAAATTCTCAAACTCCAAACGAAGTGCAGCAGCACTCTCAAGTTTCATAAAAAACTGGAAAAAAAATAAAAATAAAAGAAAAAGACAAAAATCTTAAGACATTGTCCATGCAAGCATAAAATATAGAACCCAACCGTTCCATGATCCTTCAACCAAACTGGCAGAGGCCTATCAGGAATGTCAAACAGAAAGGGGTCTCCATGCAAGAAGTCAGGAACCACCACATAGAATCCAGCCGCTGCAACCTTGTCTGCAAGTTTCCTTTAACATGTGAAGCATCTTACATTAGTTTTCAGAAGCAAAAAGTAAGCACAAATTCAAATTGCTGATTGGTGATTTTGTCTGCGTGTGATAAGTGATTGGGCATGTTTACAATACAGTCAAACATGAGAATTTCCCATACCTCAAGTTTGGAGCTTCATAACCTGCGAGAAAAGTCAAAGATGTAAAGTTAGAAAAACGATAGCCATAACAAAATTACATGCTCAATGATCGTCTAGCAGGGAGATCTGGACACGCATGCATATTACTTGTCCACCAAGAATCCCCACCTTCTCTAGGAACCCATTTTTGACATCCCAACCGAGCCCAAAGAGAAAAACAGAAACAATTAGGACAAGAATCGCATGAAGATGCTAATGAACTTTCCCCAAGATTCATGTACTACGAAGGATAAGAGAGTAAAAATTGCAAAAACCATTTCTTCCACCACCTTTAACCCGACAAAAAGAATCAACACCCAGATCACAGTTTGATGATAAAATGTAATGTAACATGGAAGCGACCAAAGAAGACTACTGTAACGAAATATTTTGGTACCAAAGATGTCAGAGATGAGAAGGATAGCAAGCTTGGATTCAGGGTTGCCAGAGACATAGCTGCTGAGGCCACCAAGCTGTTCAACAAGGCCAGCTCCGGCGTTAGGGTTCAGTGTCGGTGGATTGAAGCAGCACTGAGGGCCTGCCATTCTAATCAGTCAAACTAGCACAACAAGCACAAGCACAAACACGAACATATAAACAGTCTCACGTATTATATCGTGTGATTTGGACTTCAAGAAAAGTTAAGGTTTCCACTAGAGATTTGAGCCATCCGTTACCTCACCACATATTTTATAATTAAGCTCCTGTAATATTTCTAAAATATTATAGAAGACAAAAAGTAGGGACCTCCCCCCTCCCTTCTAAAATATCCTTCTGTCAGTGTCTGTACAAGGTGTCACTTCAGCACTTCAGGTTACTATATTTGTTGGCGCATTAGTTTCATTGCATTAGTCTAAGAATTGGATTAATCTATTGTAATCGTGTTAAAAAGATAAGTTATTTTTTGGATTTGTTCCACTTAATCATCAAAAAAATGAATTATTGATGCCTTTCCAATTCCATGGCGTATTATAGTAGTACTGTATCTTTCTTCTCTGCTTTACCTGTTTCATGTTTATCGTGTAGAAACTCGCTAATTTTGCAACCCTTTTTTGACATCAACTAGTATAGAATTGATGTTTGAAAAAGTCGACAAATAAAGAAATAGACGAGCATCTTTTGAAATGAGTGTAAGCCACTGCAAACGTTGCTTCTTCCTCGATATAAGTAGTATGTATTAAGCAATTATGGTGAAATAGAAAAACAACGAGTAACCATTAAGGAGACTACCTGGTGTGGTTCAGAATCAACAAAGATCCATATCAAACATGAAAGAACATAGAAATAGACAGTGTATATGAAGATTATACACTGTCCACTTTTAAGAGAACCTCCATGAATGGATCTACATGTCCACTTTTAAGAACTTCTAATACTTTTCATGCTTTTATCATTAGTGAAGAGATGAATGTTAATCTAGTTATTAAGACTGACATGTCTAATGCAAAATTTTATCGTAACATGTGAAACAATCATTTATACATACATACAAAACCAAAACTTCAAAATTGTAATATTTAAAAAATTCATTGGTTTTTACTTTCTTATTATAATAATAGTATCGGAATCAAAATACATGGCCATTATCATGAAACTATCACCTAATCTCCAAAGCAAGGAGGTTTTATTTTCTGCATATCCAGTACAAAAGAGCTACATACAATATGATCACATTGCTAACAAGCGTGTTCTCTCAATGTTGTCTTTCGAGTACAACGTAGTTTTCACTTGACATATTTGATTAACCAATTCAACATCTCTAAATGGGCCTCTTCCGCACTCTTCAAAGCTGATTCATCCTCAGTATTGTACTTTACTGTCCATCCATGAGCCACACCAGGGAATATTTTCACAAAGTTCTCGAACTGAAAGACATGAATAATGGGAAGTCAACAAAATGCAATTACTCAGTTGTTCTTTTTGACATCTTAAGCAGAAAATGGAAGTCATCCTACTATTACTCTAATGTTGGAATAATTGTATAGTTTCTTCGCAAGAAACATGTTTCTAAGAAAGAATTTTAAGTCTTGAAATTATTTTTTATGAGAATCAGAATTCACCTCAGCTTTTGTAGATAACTTCTCTCCAAACTTTTTCAAATGTTCTGCCGGGAATATGTGGTCATTTTCAGCTCTCAATATAGCAACAGGAACCTTCACATCTGACACAAGGAACCTCAAGCCTCAGATAATATACCATTGGTAACACCTATTTAGCATAAGTTTGAGGAGGAGACTTACTATCTATTTCATCCTCTGTGAGCGGACCAGGATGCAAAATAACTGCACACTGAATGTCAATTAAACTTGCTAATTTCACTGCTACCATCCCTGAAACACATGCGACAAGCTAGATCATAGCATCCGAAGCACTCTAGCGTCTTATGTAAAAACCATTTTTGAACAAATCAAACATTAAGTTTCCTCATCGAGGTCAAAATTGAGAGCACATCGCTTACCTCCCC
The DNA here is from genome assembly GCA_028551475.1 of Casuarina equisetifolia. Classification (NCBI taxonomy): domain Eukaryota; kingdom Viridiplantae; phylum Streptophyta; class Magnoliopsida; order Fagales; family Casuarinaceae; genus Casuarina; species Casuarina equisetifolia. The sequence goes on from CM052362.1 coordinate 18,121,180, forward strand.
AGCAGAAACCTGCGGCCTCTATCCTTCAGGGCCGCAATCACAAGTTTGGCATCTTCAAATCCCTTGCTCTAGACGGAAAAAGAGTTCAAGGCAGTCAGGACTGTTTTAAGTCGTAAACTATAGATAATGAAATATTCTATTTCAACTTGGGTTCTAAATAAAAGATGCAAAAATGCACAATAGTGCATCAACTTTTTCAACATCAAAGGCAAATCGAAATGTGCCCCTGCTTTTCTTTTTGACTCGTGCTCAATTTTTCACGTGCTACTTCCAAAGATTGTCGCTGAGAAGCAGGAAACTAACGGTGTTGTGAGCTTTTAGCCATGCGTCTCGACTAAAGTGAGGGTCATTAACATTAACAACGGGGTCGGCGAAGAAAAAATCAGGAATTACCACCAAAAATCCACTTGCCGCAACTTTATCCGCAAGTTTCCTTCTCATTGAGAAAACAAAATGTTAGAAATTGGGTCCTAGGCAGAGTCTCCCTAAAAGGAGCCTCATGAGGAGCAAGTGCTTTCTACCTTATAACACGTCGAGGCGTGGGCCAGATACTTTCTTGCACCTTCTGGTTCCGTGAGTCCCACGCAAGGTGGACATACCAAGGATCGAACTTGGCATCATAATTCACGCGAATTCCTCGACCAGGTGAACAATATGTTTGGTAATCTAATTACTATAAATTTATTCGAAAATCAGGGCCAAAGCTTCTTTATTTCCTAATCCTAGAGAAGGCAAGATCAATCCCGGAAACGACAACCAAGAGAACCGATCAAGTAATCTTTTTATTCAATCTTCCCAAAGATCTTTACCCTCTTAAATTTAGGTTTCAATAAATCTACATTTTGATGTATTCAGCTACTTACAAGACTTCATCCAACTAAATACCAAGAAGGAATTATAGTACCTTAAATTTAATGCTTCATACCCTGCAGAGACATCACATAATCAAACTACTGTCATTGGACTTCACATTCACTGTGCCATTTCACAAAGCTGCAGTAAAATGAATGTAACAAATAGAATAAAAAAGTGAAAAATGAAATACTCAATAGAATAAAGAATGGATGTGTACCAAAAGCGTCGGAAAGGAAAAGGATGGTGAGCTTGGCATTGGGATGGCCGGTGACATAGGTTTGAAGGCCTCCAAGCTCTTGGACGGTTCCTAGGCTGCAGGTGGGGGTAAGTGTCGGCGGGTTCAGGAAGCACTGAGAGCCAGACATGTTGCGGAGCGGCAATGGGTAACGCTAGCGTGGGAACAAGTACGAGGAAGCCACGGGCTTTCACAGGAGAGACAAAAGGAACGGTTTCAATCTTGGGTGAAGTCACTGATAACGTGACGTGCGAGAATAAAGAACCGTGCCTTGGAAATGGGTGTAAGCCGCCCTTCTTCTACTTCATTTGGTTTAGGCACATGGTTTGCATTCCAAGAATTCTTTCATTAGGTATATGGTTTATAGATTAATATAAATGATTAAGAAAACCCCTCAAACGATTCACACAACTCAAGAATAAAAACTTAATAAAGCTTTAAAGCTTCACAATTACCAACTAGAAGTAGGAATTGTTAAACCATAATTCATATAGATAAGAAAAAGCATCACAAAGAAGTCAACAGCAGGTCTGCCACGGCACAAGCTAAGAAACAGTCAAACCATTACAACAAGACTTTGGTCTAAAAGGCACCAAAAGAGAAAAAAAAAAATTGGCTTAACAAAAAGGAAAAAAGGTAAAGTAGCACACTTCACAAAACATGTTCAACATTTCTAATACCATCATTCTATGCAAGATGAAAGTCCAACCTTTAAACATAAGATTTTTAGGCTACCTTTTAGATTAGGTTTTGAATCTTCTAATTATCGCTACTAAACTGAAGAAATGATTGAATTGACATATGTCGTCTAATTATCACTACTAAATTGAAGAAATGATTGAATTGACATATGTTGCTGCTAAAAGTAAAAGTAGAATTAGGTAGCCCAAGCCCAAATTTCCCATATATTGATACAAGTCGTAAACAATGTTCCTAAAGAAAGTAAAATTTGAAAAGGGGAAAATAATCCTAGCCACAGCTTTCATACTGACATGACTCCATTTTGTTCATTCATTTCAATCATATTAACTTGACACTTTTCTTTAATGTGGTTGAAAGTAATCCAATCTTTTCTCTTAGCTTCTCATATCTATCTCTAGGTAAAGCCATGATAACAAGATATGCAACTTTTTATCATGAACATGTCATTATGGCTTTCTTCTTTCTTGCGCCTACTTCATGCTTTTGAACATCAATGGCTTAGAATTGATGTTTAATCCTTAGCGAAGACGTTGGTTTAAGATTTTTATTTTTTTTATTTTTTTTTCTAACATGTCTATGCATGCACTCTTAAAAGCTTATGATATTTTTCATGCTTTCATCCTTTGTGAAGAGTTGAATATTAATTTAGTTATTAAGATTGATGTATCAAATGTAAAATTATTTATCATATATGTGAAACAATCATTTGATATATGCATAAAAAACTAAGACTTTGAATTTTTAATATTTGAAAAATTGGATATTCCTTATTTATTTTTATTATAATAATAATATGGAAGGAAAATATAAATCTATGATGAGGAAATTATCACCAAATCTCCAAAGCAAGGAGGTTATTTTCTATGCACAATACAATAAAGCTACATAACCCAATAAAGTGTGTTTTCTCAAAGTTGTCTTTCAAGTACAATAGTTCTCATTTGACATATTTGATAAACTAGTTTAACATGTTTGAATGGGCCTCTTCAACACTCTTCACAGCCGATTTATCCTCAATATTGTATCTCACTGTCTATTCATGTGCCACACCAGAGAATATTTTCACAAAGCTATCAAACTAAAAGATATATGAATAATGGGAGGTCATAAAGTAAAAAATGGAAGTCTTCCTATTCTTGCTCTAATTTTGGAACAACTTTACTCCTTCTTCGTAAGAAACATGTTTATGAGAAAGAAATTTTTAACTTATAGAAATGGGTGTTGAAAAAGACACACGGTTAGCCTTAGATTAAGTAAAGGTTACAACACAAAAGCCTCTAATTTCTTAGAGTTCTTCATGACCATGTCTTCTTACACATACATATTTATAGGTAAATACAAATTACATTGTCCTTCCTTTCATCATGACATTTTGGTTTACATACACCCAATCGATGCCTCCCACGTCAAAAGGGCTAGAGCTATCGGCTGCTTCTTTCTTTTTACACTTGGCTAACATGTTTTGTTCATTTGGAAGATGATGTGAGAGTCCTAACACAATGTTGACCTTTCCAATTGTGAGATGAGCTGTAAAATTATTTATGTTTTAATTACTTGGCTTTCCTCTAGTCCACTTCATGTGACCATGTGTTTGAGTGCTAAACTCTCTTGAAATTGGAGATGTAAGCATTTCTTCCACATATAGACCCTTGTCATTCTTCCTATTGTATTTCTCAAAGGCATAATTATGATGTGACTCTATTGGGATATTGTGTCTCACCATGAATGCCTAATGCTTGGTGTTAGCTGATTGTAGGACATGTGGAAGACATGTTCAGCTATATGTTGCGAGATGCTACTTATGGAGCCACATAAGGTGTCAGGTAAAGATGAGTTATGTTTATTGCAAGATATCTTAACATGGGAGAGACTTAGAATCCATTGGTTTGTTTTGCATGTGAATGAGATGACCATGGTGCATGGACTGTATTACCAAATAGTTGTAATGGTGGCTTTACCTCCATTCCTATGGTGGTGAGTAGGGTACTTATATTTCTAACATTCCCCTTAAGCCAAGTTTGAACTAAATTAACACAAAGGGTTTCTTTGGGAGTGGTTTGATATATATATATCAACCACTTATTTAACTGAAGGTATGAACACAGTAACAAGAGTTCCTTGGGCTACTTTTTCTTTGACAAAATGGAAATTTATTTCTAAGTGTTTAGTCCATAAGTGGAAAATAGGTTTGATGGTCAGTTGTAGGACTAACATATTATCACCACACAATTTTACAAAAGAGTGCAACCTAATGCCAAATTCTCGTAGGAAATGTAGGATCCATACCATTTCTGTGACTCTTGTAGCTAGTGCTCAATATTCTACCTTAGTAGAGGAATGAGCCATAGTTTTTTGCCTCTGTGAGCACCAAGAGATACAATTTCCTCCTACAAACATGCACAATCCATAAGTTGAGCATTAAGTGAGAGAGTAGCCAACCCAATCATACTTGATGCAATTGTATAGCTTTGCACTGTTTCGACGATAGATTCTTAAACCCAGGTCTATTATTCCCTTAACATAATGTAACACCCTCTTAAGTTCATGAAAATCATGAATAGTTAGAGTTACCATACATTGTACAAGCTTGTTCATCGAGAAGGTCAGGTCAGGCCTTATCAATGTTAGGTACTGAAGTGCAACTATGATTCTTATGAATAGCATAAGTTGAGCAAATGAGTCTTAACCATTCTGCATTACTAGCAGCTTAAAGGTCATTAAAGTGTTGATGGGACGATAGCATTCCATCTTTGCTTGTCTCAAAATATTTATTACATACTACTGTTGAACCCCTTTTATCATGCAACACTCTTATTTCAATGAAGAAGTCGAGTTGACCAAGGTCTTTAATCGGCAATTTTGAGCTTAAGCAATGGATGAAATTTGTTAGACAAGAAGATGAATTACTTGTGATGATTAAATCATCCATATATACTAGCACCCATAAATGTGTCTCGTTCCTTTCGTATAGGAAGAGAGATGGGTTATGTAATGAGCAATGAAAACCTTGTTTAAGCAAAAAGGCTGTGAATTGGTTATACCATGCTCGGGGGCTTTGTTTGAGACCACACAAAGCTTTATTCAGTGCACATACATATGTGGATGTGAAGGGTCCTCAAATCCAACATGTTACTCTATATAAACTGTTTTTGTGAGTTCACCATGCAAGAATGCATTGAATACATCCACTTGTTGCATTTTCCATCCCTATATGGTGGCAAGAATGAGAACTAAAACGTATTGTTATAGCTTTAACCAATAGGTTGAACGTCTCTAAGAAGTCCATGCCAGGTTCTTGGTGGAACCCTTTTGTAACAAGCCTTGCCTTTAGTTTGTTAAAAGAGTTAGTGGGTGTCAATTTCAACTTAACACCCATTTACTCCTAACTATATTCATGTTGGGAGTTCTTGGTACCAAGCGCCAGGTTCCATTATGTTGAAGAGCCAACGTTTCTTGTTCATGGCTTGTTTCCAGCTAAGATGATCTAGAGCTTGGTTAACATTAAGTGGTATTTAAGGCATTAATTGTATCATAAGAGTTGTGGAGAAGGTATAATAAGGATGAGGATGAGTGATACCACTCATGTTGTGGGTTGTTATGTTATGGCTTCGTGCAAAGGAAGGTTGGGAGGCTGTGGTGGAAGGTTGTTGTCCCAATGTGGAAGGGAGTCCCAAGATATTTATTTTTTTGGCACTACTATCTTGAGTTAGCACATGTTCAACATTCTTTTCTTTAGTGAAAGCATCATTATTTTAAGGATTTTCAAGGATATGTAGTTCTGACTTGGAGACTATACTTAGATTTTGTGGCCTTACACTAAAGGTTGACATGGGTATACTTGTAGACCTTTATAAATTTTCACATGGTTGATCTACTATGTCTAGAACTTTTGCCGTCTCTAGAAGATCTCGACCTTGCTCTTCTGATGCTAGATGATCTTTGTAAATTTCAATGCTAATTGAGAGTTATGGGTTTTGAGTAAGATTTTCTTGCATTGCAATATTATTTGGTGTACATGTGTTGTTCCATATTAAATCATATACATTAGAACAATTGCTCTATCCTTGAGACTGCTCTTGAGTTCCTTCTCTTGTGCTGACAACATGTTCTTGATAAGGTAACTAATGTGTTCCTACCTCAGTAGCCTATGAACGTGATTTGGCAATTCCTTCTGTTGTTTGGAATTCAGTTAAGGTTAGACTGGATGATTGATTTTTTTTTTCTTTTTTAGTTTTTGTGCTTTTCATTTTTGCAAAAGGAAAAATGTTTTTGTTAAATAAGACGTGTCTAGAAATAAATATCTTTCTTGATTCACATTGGAAACACTAGTACCCTTTGTGCTTGAAGCTGTAATTGAGGAATACACATGCAATAAATTTTGCTGATAATTTGTTAGTCAAGATGTGCTGTAAACATGGAAAAAAATTATGATCTAAAGACTCTTATTGAATTTTAATCTAGGCTTTTCTTGTAGAGAACTTCATATAGTGAGAAGTTTTCTAATATTTTTGTTGGGAATCGGTTTATTATGTATACGATTATAATGAAGGCTTCAACCTAATATTTAGAAGGAACACTAGCTTGCTACATCATAGAACGTCCCAGCTTTGTGATGTGTATGTGCTTCCACTCTGCTATATCATTTTGTTGAGGGGTGTAAGACATGAAAATTATTGAATAATTTCATTTTGTTGCAAATAATTGTCCTGTTCATAACTTATGTATTCTCTTCCATTATCAGAGTGTAGTATCTTAAGTTTGGTGTTAAATTGCCGTTCAGCCATGATTTGGAACTCTTAAAATGTTTGGAAAAATTTTGATTTTCTCTTTATTGGATAAATCCATGTGTGTATGTAGTCATCTACAAGAATAATATAGTACAAGTTACCTTAACACAATGTTACAGGAGAAGGCTCCTAAAGGTCACTATGAACCTTTTCCAAAAGTGTTGAGGTTCTTGAGATTGTTTTTGAAAATAGTGATTTATGACTTTTATTTTCCATGCAAGTATGACAAAGATTTGAAAAATTGCCTTGTACTTTAATAAGCTTCTAACTTTTTAAATACTTTAGGAGTTGTAGGTTTGTGTGTCCCAATTGTATATACCATGTACTGCCATCAATGGTTTGTTGGTAAATTAAGAAGTAAGCATCTTGGTTTTCTTGAGGCAATACATAGATATCTCCTCTTTTATGTCCTTGAGCTGGATTTCCTCCATTGTCATATCCTTAACAATGAAAGAATTTTTATCAAAGATAACTACACAAAGGTAATTAATGATAAGTTTAACAATAGATAAGATATTTTTCTTTATAATAGGACATACTAGTACTGAGTTAAGCTTGATTCATCCATTGTTTAAAGATGTTTCTCTTATGTGAGAGATCTAAAGGACTTTACCATTTCCAATTTGGATTATGTTTGAACCTTAATATTTAGATGAAATGGTGACATTAGCTATTGTATCCACTATGTGAGCAGAGACACCTGAATCTGTAACCCATTCCTCATTACCATTTTTCAAAATTCAAAGTGTAGCTAGGGCTTTGGGTATTTCATTTGTCTTATAGGTGTGATCAAAGCACTTCCAACATTCTAGGGCAATGTATCCTTTTTTTTCACAAATTTAACATGACACCAAAGACTTGTTATTAAAGTTAGAGGTAGCACCTGGGTTTTAGCATGTGTTAAGACTCATCTTTGTTGGAATTTTATTATTTGTCCTAGTTGAATTGGTTGTTGTTGGATTGAAATCTCTACCTTGTGAAAAGAAGTTCATGGTTGAGTTTCTTCCTCAAAATGTGTTACAAAAATTGGTACGTCCTCCTCTAGTGTTTCTAGATGCAGTGTAGGCTAGATTCTCATTTTAATTGCTTAATGCCACAGTAGATAGATATCTACTATGTCGAGTTTCATAGCCTTGGAGTTGAGAGATTACCTCATTAAATTATGGGATAGGCAAGCAGAACATCATGATTTTGAAGGCTTCGTATTCATGTCCCAAACTTTTAAGTAATCTAAAAGTTTTGGCTGAGTCTAATAGGGGCTTCCTAATAGAGTTGAGTTGGTTTAACAATCTTTTGAATTATGACAAAAAGATTGTGAGCTACTTGTCTTTTTTGTTGAGGTTATTAACTTGTGGCAAAAGATAAAATTCTTTAGCTTCTGTCTTCTGTGCAAAGTGGTTTGCAAGACCTTCCCATACTTCTGCTAAAGTATTAGCTCGAATATGTGTCCAAGAGCTTCTTCGAATAAAATGTTAATTATTCAGGACTTGATTACTTTGTACCCATGAATCGAAATTAGGGTTATGCTCTTCCTAGTCAATAATGGTGCAAGTAGCTCACATGCACTTGGTATCTATAGTAATGAAATCGAGTAATTTTTGAGTTTGAATAAGAAACTTCATTTGAGTCCTCCAAGCCAAGTAGTTTCCCTTGGTGAGCTTAATAGTGATTAAGTTGCTCACATTAACTGATTTAGGAAAAAGGTAAAACATTTTTAAAGCCATAGTCAGAATAATGGAAGATGGAAATGGATGTTCAAAGGTAAGGATGATAGGCTTGATTTAGAACAATGCGGATCATAATTTGCTCTGATACCAAGAGAAATATTCAACACATAGAAATGGGTGTTAAAGACATACAATTGGCCTTAGATTAAGTAAAGGTTACAACACAAAAGCCTCTCACTTGTTAGAGTTCTTCACGAGTAAGTCTTCTTACAAGTACATATTTATAGGTAAAATACAAACTATATTACCTTTCCTTTCATCATGACATTTTGGTTTACATACACTCAATCGGTGCCTCCTATGTTAGAAAGGCCAAAGTTATTGGCTGCTTCTTTCTTCCTACGCTTAGCTAGGACATTATGTTCATCTGGAAGATGACGTGAAAGTCTTAACATAGTGTTGACCCTTCCAATTGTGAGATGAGCTATAGAATTATTTGTGTTCCGATTACTTGGCTATCCTCTGGTCCAGTTCATGTAACCATATGTATGAGTGATGGACTTTCTTAAAACTGGAGATGTAAGCATATCTTCCATATATGAACCCTTGTCAATCTTTCCCATTATATTTCTCAAAGGCAAAATTGTAATGTGGCTCTATTGGGATATTGTGTCTCATCATGAATGCCCAGTGCTTGGTGTTAGTTGATTATAGGATGTGTGGAGGACATGTGCAGTTATGTGCTATAAGTATGTTACTTGTGGAGCCACATCAAGTGTCAGGTAAAGATGAGTTATGTTTATTGCAAGATACCTTGACATGGGAAAGACTCAGAATTTGTTATTTGTTCTACATATGAATGAGATGACCATGGTGCATGAACTATATTAGCAAATAGTTACAATGGTGGTTCTACCTCCATTCCTATGGTGGTGAGTAGGGTGCTGATATTTCTAACAATGAGAAAGAAATTTAAGCTTTAAAGTCATCTTTTATGAGAAGGGTAGTACTGATTGAGAGAAAGAAGCAAAGCCTAAAAAAAAGAAAAAAGAAAAAGGAAATCCATATATCCTCCATAATTGGATTCAAATGATGAACCCCAACAAAAAGGAGGAATGCAACATGAGCATGTTCAACTTTTCACAGCTTAGATTCTGACAACAACCTAAAGCATTAAACTGATGCACTAGGACACCTACCCCAAACACTTATCAGACAAGGACTTCACTTACATCACCTATGCTTGATTAGCTGATACATGTGCTTCTTTTTCTTTTTCCTTCCACTGCACACATACTTATTATCTGTAGGTGGATGTTCAATCCCAAGACCGGAAGGACAGCCTGAGCATGATTCAGCACACTAACATAAACAAATGGGAAGATGTTATGTAGGCAAGAGTACACATTTGAGAAAAGCCTCCCACGTCGAGGCAAATGCCAACAGGAATGTGATCATTTATGCATCCAACAAAGCAACAACATCGACATCCACATCTCTCATCTTTTAGGGGAATGCAGGATAATGAGAACCTTTTCATGAACCATCTCAATGCATTCAATCATTATATTTAATCTGGAAAGCCAGACAAACACGTCCACCAAGAACACAACCCCACCCCCCCTCTTTTTCTCCTCTCTCTCTCTCTCTCGTAGATACACACGTTCAGCCATAATGCTCGTTATTCATAAACAGATCCTTAAGATTCTAACATACTGCAGATGGAATTCCAGGTTCATACAGAAAAACTAGCAAGTGACACGGTTCACGCTATCACTTCATACAACGATATTATATTAAACCCAATACATGGCACATAAGTATTTAACTTCACAATCCTCACGTAACATACTTAGCAAACCATTCTAACAGGTTTTGATGGGCCTCCTCAGCAGGCTTCACCGCTGCCTCATCTTCAACATTGCACCTAAGTGTCCATCCATGCGTGACTTTGGAAATATCTTAACATAAATATCAACCTGAAAAGAAACAGGATTAACTACTATCATATGCAAAAACTGAGAAAGGGTGGTCTAAAGTTACCAACATGGGTTTATTAAGCGCATGGCCGATGTAATAACAATATCAGGAAGGTTGAAAAGAGATAGGATTAACTACTATCATATGCAAAAACTTAGCATGGGATCATTTCTCCCATTTGTAACTAGATTGTATTAGGTTTCTTTGTTTTATCAACGAAGAATCAAGTTTTTCCCAAACTACAATCATGTTTTGACAACCACCACTACATAACAGATAATGAAAAGAGAGACTCGAGGAGAAGAAAGAAAGGGAGAAGTGACATGGTTGCAGCCAGGACAAGATCGAGCTTTGATCGGTCCAGTCTAGGACAGCCCCGGCGGATCGTGGATGCATTAGCCTCATTTACCGTGCTCTCAGTGAACTTATCTATGAGAACAAACCCATGGTTCTGTCGTGAAGATGCTGTTTTGGCTATCTTTTTCAAGAATTATTTCCTTTGGTATATGGTTTACAGAATAGTATAAAGGATCATCATTAGCTAAATGTTAGTGGTGTTTTCAAAAGTGGATAAAAAAGAGAAAGAAAAGTAAATGTTTTCTAATGGTATGCTGTTGTCGGATAACATCATTTCTTTTTATATTCCTTCCACTTCCACTTTTTAGTCGTCCCTTTGGTTTGGTGCTTTGTCCATGGAAGTCATGATTCCACCCTCTCTTTTTATCTTTTCTTTTTCATAGCCATTCACCTTGCATTTTTATTCTCTCACAAACACGCGTCGTTCCAATTGCAGCCACACTTTCGGATAAAGCATGAGAACATTATTCATACACCACTTGGTTCAGTCTCTTTCATGCTAGAGATTGAAGACCTAGTGATCTCAATCGTTTCACAGTCCCCAAGCAGCACACAAGAACTCGACAAATCTCACTTAACATACTTGACAAACCATTCCAACATGTCTTGATGGGCCTCCTCAGCAGACTTCAGAGATGCCTTGTCCTCAGCACTGGACCTTGTTGTCCACCCATGTTCGACATTTGGGAAAATCTTCACATAGGCATCCACCTGAGAGCAAACCGGATTATTTCATCTCCATCATATGCAAAGATTGGGGAAAAAGAAGAGCAAAAGTATGTACATGAGCCTATATAAATTACAGATAAACAAAAAAGGTCAAAAAGATTTGATCTTCCTACCTCAGGTTTGGAAGAAAGGGCCGCTTCAAACTGTTTCAAGAGTTCAGGCGGAGAATACTTGTCAATCTCGGCTCCCAGCACTGCAGTAGGAACCCTAACCCCTGAAATGATTTCCAAATCATTGACAATTAAAACTAGCACTCTTCTTGCACTATTCACGCATAAATAAACAAAATTACGGTGGTGAAATAATTCCACGACAAAAGAAATGGTTTCTAACAACCAGGAAAGTTGTGTTATTACAATTGAGACAAACTTAGCCTTTATGCGTACCCTTGATGTCATCCACTGAGACAAACGAAGGATGTAATAGAACAGCAGCTTGGATTAAGTCAGACTGTCCGAGTTCAACCACAACCTTGGCTGCAAGGAATACCCCAAGTTCAAATATCAGGCCTCTTTTCTGACAAGAATGTTGTGTAACTTGAAGTATTAGAAGAATGCCGATTTCTGTTTTTTCTTTTTTTCTTTTTTTCTTTTTTTAGGTGTAGTGGGTGAGAAAGGGCGGAATACAGAGCCATGAATATGCACATAAACATAAAAATAACCAGAAAACAAAAAAGAAATCATCTTACCACCCCAGCAAAAGCCTGCAGCCCCAACAGCAGAGACACCTTTACTTTTTAGAGCTTCAATTACTGGCTTTGCCTCCTCAAGTCCCTTGTCCTATTGAAATAATTGTAGGAATTCAGACACTATTATTGGTGGACAAATGAAAATTGCATGCGATTCTACTCAAAACTGCAATATTAGATAGTCCCGTAATTTATGAAGGACCATGTGCTAAATTCAGCAATAAAAATAGACAAATTGATTAGACGAATCCACACCCACCTTCAGGCGGCCTATACGAAAAATTCTCAAACTCCAAACGAAGTGCAACAGCACTCTCAAGTTTCATAAAAAACTGAAGAAAAAAAAAAGAACAATCTTAAGACATTGTCCATGCAAGCATAAAATGTAGGAACCCAACCGTTCCATGATCCTTCAACCAAACTGGCAGAGGCCTATCAGGAATGTCATACAGAAAGGGATCTCCATGAAAGAAGTCAGGAACCACCACATAGAATCCAGCCGCTGCAACCTTGTCTGCAAGTTTCCTTTGAACATGGAAAGCAGCTTTAAATTAGTTTTCAGAGGCAAAAAGTAAGCACAATGCAAATTGCTGATTGGTGATTTTGTCTGCGTGTGATAAGTGATTGGGCATGTTTACACTACAGTCAAAGATGAGAATTTCCCATACCTCAAGTTTGGAGCTTCATAACCTTCGAGAAAAGTCAAACACGTAAAGTTAGAAGAACGATAGCCATAACAAAATTACATGCTCAATGATTGTCTATAGCAGGGAGATATGGACACGCATGTATATTACTTGTCCACCAAGAATTCCCACCTAATCTAGGAACCCATTTTTGATATCCCAACCGACCCCAAAGAGAAAAAACAGAAACAAATACGACAAGAATCGCATGAAGATGCTAATGAACTTTCCCCAAGATTCATGTTCTACGTAGAATAAGAAAGTAAAAATTGTAAAAACCATTTCTTCCACCAATCACCTTTAACCCGACAAAAAGAATCAACACCCAGATCACAGTTTGATGATAAATGTAACACCGAAGCGACCAAAGAAGACTAGTGTAACGAAATATATAGGTACCAAAGACGTCAGAGATGAGAAGGATAGCAAGCTTGGATTTAGGGTCGCCAGAGACATAGCTGCCGAGGCCACCAAGCTGTTCAACAAGGCCAGCTCCGGCGTTTGGGTTCAGCGTCGGTGGATTGGAGCAGCACTGAGGGCCTGCCATTCTAGTTAGTCAAACTAGCACAAGCACAAGCACGAACGCGAACATATAAACAGTCTCACGTATTATTTTGTGACTTGGACTTCAAGAAAAGCTTAAGGTTTCCACTAGAGATTTGAGTCATCCCTTACCTCAACACATATTTTATAATTAAGCTCCTGTAATATTTCAAAACATATTATAGAAGACAAAGAATAGGGACACCTAACTAGAAATATCCTTCCGTTAATGTTCTGCACAAGGTGTCACTTCAGCACTTCAAGTTACTATAGTTATTTATATTTGCTGGTGCACTAGTTTCATTGCATTAGTCTAAGAATTGGATTAATATATTGTAATCGTGTTAAAATAATAAGTTATTTTTTTAGTGGATTTGTTCAACTTAATCATCAAAAAACATGAATTATTGATGCCTTTCCGATTCCATGGCATGTTATAGTAGTATTGTGGTTTTCTTCTCTTCTGTACCTGCTTCATGTTTGTCGTGTAGAAACTCGTTAACTTTGCGGCCTTTTTTTGACATCAACGAGTATAGAATTGATGTATGAAAAAGTGGACAAATAAAGAAATAGATGAGCATCTTTTGAAATGAGTGTAAACCACTGCAAATGTTGCTTCTTCCCCGATATAAGCAGTATGTATTAAGCAATTATGGTGAAATAGAAAAACGAGTAACCACTAAGGAGAATACCTAGTATGTATTAAGCAATTATGGTGAAATAGAAAAACGAGTAACCACTAAGGAGAATACCTAGTGTGGTTCAGAATCAACAAAGATCCTCATCAAACATGAAAGAACTTATAAATAGACAGTGTATATGCAGATTATAGCAAACATTAAGAGAACCTCCATGAGTGGATCTACATGTCCACTTTTAAGAACTTCCAATACTTTTCAAGCTTTCATCCTTAGTGAAGAGATGAATGTTAATCTAACTATTAAGACTGACGTGTCAAATGTAAAATTTTATCATGATATGTGAAACAATCATTTATACATACATACAAAATTAAAACGTCAAAATTGTAATATTTAAAAACTTTGTTGGTTTTACTTTCTTATTATAATAACAATATTGGAAACAAAATACATGGCCATGATCATGAAACTATCACCAAACCTCCAAAGCAATGAGGTTTTATTTTGTGCATAACAGTACAAAAGAGCAACATACAATCAGATCACATTGCTAACAAGCATGTTCTCTCAACGTTGTCTTTCGAGTACAACGTAGTTTTCACTTGACATATTTGATTAACCAGTTCAACATGTCTAAATGAGCCTCTTCTGCACTTTTCACAGCCAATTCATCCTCACTATTGTACTTCACTGTCCATCCATGAGCTACACCAGGGAATATCTTCACAAAGCTCTCGAACTGAAAGACATATGAATAATGGGAAGTCAACAAAATGCAATTACTCAGTTGTTCTTTTTTGACATCCTAAGCAGAAAATGGAAGTCATCCTACTATTGCTCTAATGTTGGAATAATTGTACACTATCTTCGCAAGAAACATGTTTCCAAGAAAGAATTTTAAGCCTTGAAATAATTTTTTATGAGAATGAGAATTCACCTCAGCTTTTGTAGATAACTTCTCTCCAAATTTTTTCAAATGTTCTGCTGGGAATATGTGGTCATTTTCAGCTCCCAATATAGCAACAGGAACCTTCACATCTGACACAAGGAACCTCAAGCCTCAGATAATATACCATTGGTAACACCTATTTGGCATAAGTTTGAGGAGGAGAAGACTTACTATCTATTTCATCCTCTGTGAGCGGACCAGGATGCAAAATGACTGCACACTGAATGTCAATTAAACTTGCTAATTTCACTGCTACCATCCCTGAAACACATGCGACAAGCTAGATCATAGCATCCGAAGCACTCTAGGATGTTATGTAAAAACCATTTTTGAGCAAATCAAGCATTAAGTTTCCTCATCGAGGTCGAAATTGAGAGCACATCGCTTACCTCCCCAGCAGAAACCTGCAGCCCCCACTGCAGAAACACCTCTACTCTTCAGAGCCGCAATCACAAGTTTGGCATCTTCAAATCCCTTACTCTAGACGTAAAAAGAGTTCAAGGCAGTCAGGACTGTTTTAAGTCGTAAACTATAGATAATGTAATATTCTATTTAAACTTGGGTTCTAAATAAAAGATGCAAAAATTCACAATAGTGCATCAACTTTTTCAACATCAAAGGCAAATCGAAATGTGCCCCTGATTTTCTTTTTGACTCGTGCTCAATTTTTCACGTGCTACTTCCAAAGATTGTCGCTGAGAAGCAAGAAACTAACCGTGTTGTGAGCTTTTAGCCATGCATCTCGATCAAAGTGAGGGTCATTAACATTAACAACGGGGTCGCCGAAGAAAAAATCAGGAACTACCACCAAAAATCCACTTGCCGCAACTTTGTCCGCAAGTTTCCTTGTCATTGAGAAAACACAATGTTAGAAATTGGGCCCTAGGCAGAGTCTCCCTAAAAGGGGCCTCATGAGGAGCAAGTGCTCTCTTCCTTATAAACCATCGAGGCGTGGGCCAGACACTTTCTTGCACCTTCTGGTTCCATGAATCCCACTCAAGGTGGACATTCCAAGGATCCAACTTGGCATCATCATTCACGTAAATTCCTCAACCAGGTGAACAATATGTTTGGTAATCTAATCACTATAAATTTATACCAAAATCAGGGCCAAAGCTTCTTTATTTCCTAATCCTAGAAAAGGCAAGATTGATCCCGGAAACGACAACCAAGAGAACCAATCAAGTAATCTCAGTATCCTCAATCTTCCCAAAGATCTTTACCCTCTTAATTTTGGGTTGCAAAAAATCTACATGTTGATGTATTCAGCTACTTACAAGACTTCATCCAACTAAATACCAAGAAGGAATTATAGTACCTTAAATTTGGTGCTTCATACCCTGCAGAGACATCACATAATTAAACTACTGTCATTAGACTTCACACTCACTGTGCCATTTCACAAAGCTGCGGTAAAATGAATGTAACAAATATAAGAAGAAAATGAAAAATGAAATACTCAATAAAATACAGAAGATGGATGTGTACCAAAAGCGTCGGAAAGGAAAAGGATGGCAAGCTTGGCGTCGGGGGGGCCGGTAACATAGGTTTGAAGGCCTCCAAGCTCTTGGACGATTCCTGCGCCGCAGGTGGGGCTCAGTGTCGGCGGGTTCAGGAAGCACTGAGAGCCAGACATGTTGCGGAGCGGCAATGGGTAACGCCGGCGTGGGAACAAGTACAAGGAAGCCACGGGCTTTCACAGGAGAGACAAAGGCAACAGTTTCAATCTTGGATGAAGTCACTGATCACGTCACATGCGAGAATAAAGAGCCGTGCCCCGTTTGAAATGGGTGTAAGCCGCCCTTCTTCTACTTCATTTGGTTTAGGTATATGGTTTGTATTCCAAGAATTCTTTCTTTAGGTATATGGTTATAAATTAATATAAATGATTAAGAAAACCCCTCAAGTGATTCACACAACTCGAGAATAAAAACTCAATATAGATTTAAAGCTTCCTGATTACCAACTAGAACTAGGAATCCTTAAACCGTAGTTCATATCGATAAGAACAAAGCATCACAAAGAAGTCAATAGCAGGTCTGCCACGGCACAAGCTAAGAAACAGTCAAACCATTATAACAAGACTTTTGTCTAAAAGGAACCAATAGTGGAAAATTTTGGCTTAACAAAAAAAAAAAAAGAAAAGGTAAAGTAGCACACCTCGTAGAACATGTTCAGTATTTCTAGTACCATCATTGTATGCAGGACAAAAGTTTAATATTAAAAAATAAAATTTATAAATTATCTTTTAAATTAAATTTTAAATTTTTTAATTATCACTATCAAACTAAAGAAAGAATTGAATTGACATATGTCACCGCTAAAAGTGAAGATAGAGTTAGGCAACCTAAGCCCCAATTTCCCAGGTACTCATACAAAGTCGTAAACAATTTTCCTAAAGAAAGCAGCGTTTGAAAAGGGGAAAATAATCCTAACCACAACTTTCATACTGACATGACTCCATTTTGTCCATTCACTTCAATCATATTAACTTGACACTTTTCTTTAATGTGGTTGAAAGTAACCCCAAAATCTTTTCTCTTAGCTTCTTAGATCTATCTCTAGGTAAAGCCTTGATAACAAGATCTGCAACTTTTTATCATGAACATGTCATTGTGGCTTTCTTCTTTCTTGTACATGTTTCATGCTTTTTAACATCAATGGGTTAGAATTGATGTTTAATCCTTAGCAAGACCTTGGTTTCAATTTTTTTTTAATTTTTTTTCTAACATGTCTGCGCACGCACTCTTAAAAGCTTGTGATACTTTTCATGTTTTCGTCCTTTGCGAAGAGTTAAATATTAATTTAGTTATTAAGATTAATGTATCAAATATAAAATTATTTATCATATATATGCATAAAAAATTGAGACTTTGAAATTGTAATATTTGAAAACTTGGATATTCCTTATTGATTTTTATTATAATAACAATATTGGAAGGAAAATATAAATCTATGATGAGGAAATTATCACCGAATCTCCAAAGCAAGGAGGTTATTTTCTGCGCACAATACAATAGAGCTATACAACCCAATCAAACTTCATTGCTCACAAGTGTGTTCTCTCAAAGTTATCTTTCAAGTACAATGAAGTTCTCATTTGACATATTTGATAAACCAGTTTAACACGTCTGAATGGGCCTCTTCAACACTCTTCACAGCCGATTCATCCTCAGTATTGTATCTCACTGACTATCCATGTGCCACACCAGGGAATATTTTCACAAAGCTCTCGAGCTGAAAGATATATGAATAATGGGAGGTCACAAAGTAGAAGATGGAAGTCTTCCTATTCTTGCTCTAATGTTGGAACAACTGTATTCTTTCATTGACAAAAACATGCTTATGAGAAAGGATTTCAAGCCTTGAAATCATCTTTTATGGGAATGAGAACTCACCTCAGCTTTTGTAGATAACTTCTCTCCAAACTTTTTCAACTGTTCTGGTGGGGAAGCGTTGTCAATTTCAGCTCCCAATATAGAAATAGGAACCTTGACATCTGACACAAATAACCTCAAGCCTCAGATAATATGCCATTGATAACTCCTATTTAGCATAAGTTTGAGGAGAGGGAGATTTACTATCTATTTCATTCTCTGTAAGCGGACCAGGATGCAAAACAACTGCACACTGAATGTCGGTTGAACCTGCTAATTTCACTACTACCTTTCCTGAAAGACAAAGCCGCAAGCTGGATCTTAGCACTTTACGGTTTGATGTAAAAGCCATTTTTAAAGAAATCAAGCATTAGTTTCCTCATCGAAGTCGAAATTGAGAGCACATCGCTTACCGCCCCAGCAGAAGCCTGCAGCCCCTATGGCAGAAACACCTCTGCTCTTCAGAGCAGCAATCACGGGTTTGGCATCTTCAAATCCTTTATTCTAAACCAAAAAAAAAATCAAAAAATTCGAGTTAAGTTCAAGGCAGTTAGAAATGTCTAACTACAGGTCCGTCCTCTCATTGTGAGAACACTCATTTTCAATATTTTCTATCATTTGTATGTTGACATAAGCATTGCAAGTGGACTGAAACCCAACTTTGGGGTGTGAGGGTTTATAAAGCGGAGGCCCATCCTTGGCTCTAATATCATATTAGAGTGTGAGGATCCATCCAAAAACCTTAAGGCATTAGGTGGGAAATACTCATCACTTATAAGACCACATATTCATCCTCTTACTTTCAATATGGGACAACACTCACATTCAACACTCTCCTCACTTGTATGCTGATATAAGTATTGTAGATTGAAGCCTCATTTTGGGGCGTGAGGGTTTATGAAACAGAAGCCCATCCTTAGCTTTGATACCATATTAGAGTGTTATGGTCCATCCAAAAACCTAAGGCATTAGGTACGAAATACTCATCACTTATAAGACCACAAGTCTATCCTCTTACTTCTAATGTGTGACAACACCCACTTTCAACAAGAAGCAAGAAACCAACCGTGTTGTGAGCTTTTAGCCATGCATTTCGATCAAATTGAGGGTTCATCAAAATTAACAACGGGGTCGCCGAAGAAAAAATCAGGCACTACCACCAAAAATCCACTTGCCGCAACTTTGTCTGCGAGCTTCCTTCACAGTCAGAAAACAAAATGTTAGAAATTGGGTCGTGGCTAGAGTCTACCTGAAGGGGCCGTATAACGAAAGCTCTCTTTCCTATAATCGATCGAGCTAAGTTCTAGTACCTTAAATTTGGTGCTTCGTACCCTGCAAAACATCACGTAATCAAACTACTGTCACTAGAATCCACATGAATGTAATGAATAGAATAAAAAGTGAAAAAATGAAAGACTCATGAGGATAAAGGAGGTAGAGGAGTACCAAAAACGTCGGAAATGAGAAGGATGGCGAGCTTCGCGTGGGGAAGGCCGGTGACATAGGTTTGAAGGCCGCCAAGCTCTTCGACGGCTCCTTCGCCGCAGATGGAACTCAGTTTCGGCGGGTTCGCGAAGCACTGAGAGCTCGACATTGCGAAACTGTAAATAGGTGAAGCCGGCGTGGGAACAAGTACGAGGAAGCCAAGCAAGTTTATAAAGAGAGGCAAAGTGGAACGTTCATCTTGGATGACGTCACTGGTTACGTGACATCAACGCTATGACGTCACTGATTACACAATTTTTAATTCAAAACTAGATTGAAAATGAAAGGTTGAAATTTTGATATATAATGTTCCCACCGCAGCTAATTTTGAATTGATTTATTGAATCTAAAGATGACTGACGACAATATTATTAATGATTGATGATTTTTTTTTATAAAACAATCTAACAATGTATAGAAAGTCAACATAGTTAAAAGAGCAAAAAAATTAGATAATTTGTTATGAAAGGTTTGTAATAAGAGAAAAATCTCGGATAGCCCATCATTGTACCTTTTATTTTTCACCGGTTCACTCGTTGGCTTAATCAAGTTTACTTCTTTTGATTGATTCTATGCACTTGACACTTCTTCATTTAGACAAAAATAGGTTAAACCATTCTCTGGATTGTATCTGTGGAGGCCGGAATCTTGTGCTCAATTAGAAGGTGTAGGAGCGGAGGCCACCGAGCTGTTTAACACGGCCAGCTCCGGCGGTTGAGTTCAGAAACCGGTGGGTTGGAGCAACACCGCGCTCTTTCTGACATTTCTCCTCGGGATACTTTTATTGCTATCTCGAGAAAGACTTCATCTGTTATAGCCTCATTTATCATTTTAGTATCTTCATCGTGTTCTCAATGAACTTCTCAATTACTCAATCAACTCAGACTTTGCAAGTTGGACCACAACCTTGGCTGCAAAGGAATATCCAAGCTCATATATGAAGCCTCTTTTCGACAAGAAAGTTGTGCAACTTGAGGTGTCATAAGGAATTATATACTTTTAAGTTAAGTTTTTAACTTTTCTATATAATATTAAAGTTCGGGCTGAATTTATTCTTATCTCATATGACTTTGAATCTAATATTATTTGGCGTGTAAGGTATGTGTACAAAATAAAAGTATCACATCAAATGCACAATTTCTTGTTATGAAGCTTAAATGAAAAAAAAAAATATGTCTTTAATTTTTAAATTAGTTTTGGGATTGAACTTTAAATTTTGTAATGAGAATTTCATTTTGAGATTTTGAAATTGTAATATTTGAAAATGTAATTAATTTTTATTTTCATGTAAACAATAATAGAAGGAAAACGTGCAACCATATTCAAGAAGTTATCACTAAATTCCCAAAGTGAAGAGGTTATTTTCTGCATACAGTATAGTGGGGCTACATGCACCCCTCAAATCACATCCTTAGAAGTGTGCTGTCTCAAACTTGTCTTCCAAGTACAAGGAAGTTTTCATTTGACGTATTTGATTAACCAGTTTAACATGTTGAATGGGCATCTTCAGCACTCTTCACAAATGATTCATCCACAACATTGTTTTTCACTATTCATCATTGAGCCACATCAAAGAACATTTTCACAAAACTCTCAAATTAGAAGACATGAATAGTGGGAGATCAACGAAATGCAATTGTGTTGTTGTTATTTTTTACATCCAATGTAGAGAATGGAAGTCATCATATTCTTGCTCGAATGTTAGAACAATTCTACATTTTTTTTCTCAAGAAACATGTTTCTAAAAGAGAATTTTAAGCCTTGAAATCATCTTTTGTGAGACAAACAGATTTTATGAGAAATCACCGCAAGTTTTGCAGATAACTCCTCTCCAAACTTTTTCAACTATTCTGGGGGAAATATTGGTCGGTTTCGGCTCCCAAAATAGCAGCAGGAGCCTTAACATTTCACACAAGGAACATCAACTCTCACATAACATGCCATTGGTAACACTTAGTTAGCATAAGCTTGAGGAGAAGGAGATTTGCAAAATAACGGCACACTGAATCTCAATTGAACTTCCTAATTTCACTGCTACAATCCCTGAAACACATGCGGCAAGCTACGTCTTCGCATCCGAAGCACTCTATTGTTTGATGTAAAAGCCATTTCTAAAGAAATCAAGTATTAGTTTCCCCGTCGAAGTCAAAATTGAGAGCACATCGCTACCTCCCCAGCAGAAGCCTGCAGCCCCTACGGAAGAAAAACCTCTACTCTTTAGTGCCGCAATCACCCTTTACTCTAGACGGAAAAAAGGTTCAAAGGCAGTCAGGAATGTTTAGGTCGTAAACTATTAATAACGAGTTATCGTATTTCATATTAGGTTCTGAACAAAACATGCATACAGGCATAATAGTGCATCAACTTTTTCAACATCAAAGGCAAACCGAAATGTGCCCTGCCAAAGATTGTCACTGAGAAGCAATAAACTAATCGTGTTGTGAACTTTTAGCCATGCATTTACATCAAAGTTAGGGTCATCAAACTTAACAACGGGGTCGCCAAAGAAAAAATTAGGAACTACCACAAAACATCCACTTGCCGCAACTTTGACAACGTTAAAGGATTGAGTCTCATGTGGAGTGTCCCTTCTTCTTAAGAGAAAACGGGTGGTCCAATAGTATGATTCTTGACTAACAAGTACTTGACTCAATAAAAAGTAAGTATAGTTTCATATTAAAATGTTGTAGATTTGACATCAAGTGCAAATGTGGATGATGTTTAAAAAAAAAAAAAAACAAGCATCTAACTCAATTAGAAATAAACACAGCCTAAAATCTAGAAGTCTCAAGTTTGAGATCAAGATGCATGCCTAAGGGTGTAAGTTTATAAAATATATATATATATATATATATATATATATATATATATATATATGATTTATTATTTGGAAACCCTAACATAAAATAAAAGGTTGAAAATTTGACAAAAATTATTCTCACAACAACTAATTTTGAATTGGTTGATAAATCTAAAAATATCTTATAACAATATTATTAATGATAATTGAGATGTCTGTTCTTATTTTGAAGAACAAAAAATCCTACAAATGTATAAAAGGTAAACATAGTTAATAGGGCAAGCAAATAATATGATTTTTTTCCCCTTATGTTAAGCTTGTAATCAGAGAAAAAAACTCTAATAGCCCTTCTTTGAGCCTTTATCAGCAGTTCACTCGTTACCTTAATCAAGTTTTAAGACTTTTGATTGATCTTATGCACCCTACACTGTTCTCTGAATCAGATCTATGGAGCCCGAATGCTATGCTGAGTAGAAAGTATAGAAGTAGAGGCCACCAGGCTGTTCAACAAGGCCAGCTCCGGGGGTTTAAGTTCAGAAAACGGTGGGTTGGGGCAAAACCGACTGAAAGGCCTGACACACTGTTTCCTCTCGTTAGCCGAAGCAACATAAAACACTAAGCGCTAGACATAACTGTGTGTTATTTAGAGTTTGAACAATGCCATTTCTGCAGCTGATTTGGAAAATAGTTTCCGTCATCTTCCAAACTAGGAGATATTTCCCGCACAAAACACTAAAGCGCCACAAACACTGCATATAAGTGTGTTATCTCAATGTTGTCTTCCAATTACAAGGAAGTTTTCACTTGACATACTTGATAAACCAGTTTAACATGTCTGAATGGGCCTCCTCAGCACTCTTCACCGCTGACTCGTCCTCAGCATTGTACTTCACTGTCCACCCATGAGCCACACCAGGGAATATTTTCACAAAGCTCTCAAACTGAAATATATGAATAATGGGAGGTAAACGAAAAGCAACTGTTCTGCTGTTATTTTTGACATCCAAAGCAGCAAATGAAAGTCGTCCCCTTCTTTGTCAAGGAAGAATGAAATAATATCTTTGGTGCATATGACTACAGATTTTCTTGCCCTAATGTTGGAACAGTTTCCAAGAAAGAATTTCAAGTCTTGAAATTCCAGGATTTAAACCTGGCCCCATTGAAATGCTCGTACTCTTGTATGGCAAAGTTACTTATGCAAAAGTATTTAAAATAGGAAAGTCAACTCAAATTTGTAAGACAAAAGATTCTATAAGGATTCACCTCAGATTTTGTGGACAACTTCTCTCCAAACTTTTTCAGTTCTTCTGGTGGGCAAACGTGGTCAATTTCAGCTCCCAATATAGCGAAAGGAATCTTGACATCTGAAACAAGAAACTTCAACTTTAGAGACAACATGCCATTGGTCACACCTATTTAGCATAAGCTTGAGGAATTGGAGATTACCATCTATTTCATCCTCTGTTATCCGACCCGGATGCAAGATAACAGCACACTGAATGTCAGTTGAAGCTGCTAATTTCACTGCTACCTTCCCTGAAACATATGCAGCAAGCGAGATCTTAGCATCCGAAGCACTCCAGGGTATTATGCAAAAGCGATTTTTAAAGAAGAAAACTCAAAATTGGGAGCAAATCTCTTACCTCCCCAGCAAAAACCTGCAGACCCTATGGCAGAAACACCTTTACTCTTCAGAGCAGCAATCACAGGTTTGGCATCTTCATATCCTTTATCCTAGAAAGAAAAAAAAAATGTCAAGTTTGAGGCACTTAGGAAGGTTTAAGTCGTAAACTAAAGATATGAATTATTCTATTTTGACTTAGGTTGTAAACAGAACAGGCAAACATGCACAATAGCGCATCAATTGGGACATAAAAGGCAAACAAATAAGTGCCTCATTTTCTTTTTGATTTGTGCTCAATTTTTCACATGTTACTTCCCAGTGATTGCACCGAGAAGCAAGAAACCAACCGTGTTGTGAGCTTTTCGCCATGCATCTCGATCAAACTGAGGGTCATCAAACTTAACAATTGGATCACCAAAGAAAAAATCGGGAACTACCACCAAAAATCCACATGCAGCAACTTTGTCAGCAAGTTTCCTTCACGCAAGAAAATACGTAATGTCAATATAATAGAATTAGGACCAACTTAAAATTGAATTCATGAATGTTTTTATTTAATGTTGCGCATAAAGTATGGGCTGGTGAGTGAGGAAGTGATTTGGAAAAGAATAGCAACGAGAGAAGGTTAATAGTGGTTACTTTGAACTTAAGTAACCGATAAAGCTAAATATGTTACATCATTGCCAGCGAAAAAGCATTTAGTTTGAGATCAAATGTTGCAAACATCACCAAAAGGAAAGATGGAAAGAGAGAAGTGCGCATGCTGGACTCAATGCGGTATTTCAGACCGGTAACCTGGACATTTTACATTTTGGACATTCATTACAAGGCCTTACAATCAGTGAGTCATCAACTTGTCAATCACTCCATCATTTGCCACTTCATTTTTCTTATTCTTCTTGAAACCAGAGTCAGAAAACATGCCCTCAGCATTGCATTTGCCTTCTTTGATATCCTCATTCTCGTAACATTCAACAGCCACATTCTCCACACACAAATTCTAAGTACAATAGCAGACAAAGCTAGATCCTCCTCGAATAAATAGTATGGATATTTTCTTGGCTGGCCATTGTTGGCAAAGTTAATATTTTCAATCTTTCCATAGACATTGTGTTCCCCACCTTGGCTACATATTAAGAATCAAATTTGGCATCACCGTTTGCATGAATTTTCTCAACCAAAGCAACCAAATTGTTAGACAAAGGAATTACTGTCAACTTATGGGAAAATTAATAACCAATTTTCTATACTTCCCAATCCTAAGAAGGTAGCATTGATCCTTCTAACAACAAAGTCTCTCCTATGTTTCTCTTCCTTTGTGGCTTAATTTTCCCGTTTCAGTATCTAACCTTCACACAGATCTTTACCCTCGTAATTTTGGGTTGCGATAAGTCTACATTTTCATCGATTCAGATAGTTACAAGACTTCATCCAAGTAAATAACAAAGAAGGAAACCATAGTACCGTAAATTTGGTGCTTCATATCCTGCAAAACATTACATGATCAAACTAGTGCCATTAGACTCCACATTCATTGTCCCGTTTTAACAACCCATGGTAGCATGAAAGCAATTAAAACACTGAAAATTGAAAATTGAAATAGTCATGGAGACAAAGAGGATAGATGGGTACCAAAAACGTCAGAAATGAGAAGGATGGCAAGCTTGGAGTCCGGAGTTCCGGTGACATAGGTTTGAAGGCCTCCAAGCTCTTGAACGGTTCCGGCGCCGCAGGGTGAGCTCAGGGTCGGGGCATTCACGAAGCACTGAGGGCTCGACATGTCGCTAAACAATTGAATTAGAGGGGGCGTGGGACCATGGAGGAGTGAAGTCAATCTTTTATAGAGCAGAGACGAATTGGAAAGTGGACTTGGGCGACGTCACTGGTGACGTCACACGGGAACCTGAGAGATATTATGCAAAGGGGTTGGGCTCGAAGGTCCAAGCCCGTAACCTCGACATGCACAAAACGAAGGGAAGATGGGACAAGAAGAAAATATCCATCATTCAACGAATTGCAACTACTTTGCAGTTATTTTTGACGTCCAAAGCAGCAAATCAAACTCGTCCCCTTCTTTATCAAGAAAGATTGAAATGGTGTGTTTTGTGCATATGACTTTAGATATTCTTGTCCGAATGTTGGAAGAATCGTACTCTTTCTTCACAAGAGACATGTTTCCGAGAAAGAATTTCTAGTCTTAAAATTCAAGGATTTAAACCCGGCCCCTTTAAAATGCTTGTATTCTTGTATGACAAAGTTACTCATGCAAAATTATTTAGAAAAAGGAAAATCAACTAAGATTTATGAAACAAAAGATTCTATAAGGATTCACCTCGGATTTTATGGACAACTTCTCCCCAAACCTTCTTAATTGTTTGGATGGAGAAACGTGGTCGATTTCAGCTCTAATAAGAATTTTAACATCTAAAATAAGGAACCTGGACATCAGAGACAATATGTCAACATAAGCTTGAGGAATGAGAGATTAACATATATCTATTTCATCTTCTGTCGTACGATCCGGATGCAAAATGACTGCATACTGAATATCAATTGTTGGAGCCTATAGCATAGATAATCTTATCCCATATAAAATCATGAAAGGTTTTTTTTTCCTCTTAATCTTGAATTTTACTGACCTTATTGAACAAAATTAGAAGACTTTCCGGCCAATAATGAGATTTTTCTACTTTAGGAGCCTTGGCATTTAGGAAACTTTGGTATTAGAACCCAAGGGATATTATGCAAATTTTATGGGTTGGGCACGAAGGTTGAAGCCCGTAAACTCGACTGGCTTCAACGCCCAAAACGACGTCGAGCGCCAGATTCCAGCCTCTCCTACCCCCAACATGCACGAAACGAAAGGAAGATAGGACAGGAAGAAAATATCCATCCTTCAACCCGTTCTGTCGCTTTGTCTTCTCGCTCTGGGGGTTTTTGTAGGGCTTATCTAACCTCGGTACTGGCATTAGCTTCAAACGCGCCAACAGAGAGACTCGGAAGAGATGGGGTCTTTGGAAAATGGGCTGGAGAGGATGACACTTAATGGCAGAGAACATACGGAGGAAGAAGACGAACCAATATTAAAGGAGCAAAACCAGAGGTTTTGTATGTTTCCCATTAGGTACAACGAGCTCTGGGAGATGTACAAGAAGGCCGAAGCCAGTTTTTGGACCGGTACTTCCTCTCTCTTTCTTTCTTAACCCTCTTCTCTTGTTTTACATTTTCTTTCTTCTTCATTACGCTTCCATTCCCATCTCTCTGTGTTACGTGTTCTTTAGTTTGTTTTCTTGAATTTCTTTTTGCAATTCACCGTCATGGGCACCTCTATTTTGAGGCTGATTTTTGGGCTGCTACTGATATGAAAGCATTTTGGATTGGCTTTATAGTTCACATAAGTGTGTGTACGTTGGAGAAGGCTTCTATTTCATTTCTGTTTTCTTTTGATTTTTTTTGAATTTGAAAGCATTAGAATTGGATTTCGGATTTCAGGTTATAAATGATGGTTTTAATTTACTCTTTCTTTGGATTTCGTTTTAATTGTTTCAGTTTTATGGCCGTCTTTTTTCTTTTTTCCCTTTTTAATGTAAGAAGTTGGAAGACTTCGTCGATTTTCCATATCAAAGTTGGATGGGCCTTGAACGCTGCTTTAGATGATTCTTGGAATCTCAGTTGATTCTCTCATATGGACCCTTTTGTCCTTCAACATTTACCAGATAGAAATATACAGTGCTACCAATACAAGGTATTTACAATGCTTTTCAGGATAATGTATGGTTTCGCTTGATAGGACTAACCGAATTTGAAATCAATGTTTCGTTGATTGCATATAAAGGTTCGTGATCTGGTCAGTAACTTTCGGTTACATCATTGGACTTGCTTTTAAAAGCTTTGAGTAGTCCTAAGGCCTATTTGGCTACGATTGTGGTACCAAGTATTGCACTAGAATGTATCTTCTCTGCACGAAACTCATGGGAGGCCTTGCTGTCTTGTCCGGCCTTGAGTTAGCCATTATGATTCATTTTGATGTACTGGCTGAGTTTATGCACACTGTCTATCTGTTTACCTCAGCATATCTAATAACTTTCTGATGGCCTTACAGCTGAGGAGGTTGATCTATCCCAAGATATGAAACAGTGGGAAGCTCTGTCTGACTCTGAGAAATTTTTCATTAGTCATGTGCTGGCCTTTTTTGCCGCATCTGACGGGATTGTATTGGAGAATTTGGCTGCAAGATTTCTCAATGATGTTCAAGTGCCAGAGGTGAGTTTCTTTTTTATACTGCTTTTTAGGTATTATACACAATAGTTTTGTATTGCTTTTTATTCAGCTTTTATAAGCGTCATCCTGTTTTTAGTTGTTGGAGCCTATAGCATTGAATGCCGCTTCCTCATTTGCATCTACGCCATGGTTGTTTAAGGTAGTCCAATTGAGAGAGACCAAAACAAATGAAAAAAAAAAAAAAGAACTTTTAGGAGAGTTTGATGTTTAGTTGATAAATTGTTGAATAGCATTGTTCTTTTCTATCTAATTTGAGACACAAGTTTTGGTGTTGATCATCATGTATTTCTTCAGGATCAGCAGAGAGCAAAGTACTCTATGGATACTTTTTTTTTTCTTTTTTATTTTTCTTATTTTCCTACAAAATGAAGGAAGCTTAGGGAAATAAATATGCCATTTAAATGCTTGAGTTTATGATGGTGCTTTGGTATTTTAGACATAAAAAAAACGTTTTGTAAAAACCTGTCTTCCAGTAATCCCACTTCACCCCCCCCCCCCCCTCCCTCCCAGAATTACAACAAAAAAAAAAAAAGGCCGTGATTTACTCTCATTTTTCTCTTTCTGTTTTTTAGTGGATGTCACACCATCCTCTTATCTTCCAGATTTGAATTGAAGACTTACCTCAATCACACTTCTTCAATTTATTGCCTGTGCCAAGTCAAAGGGTGCATTAGCATCAACTTTTGCTCATTATTGGTCATCTAAAACATGGTTTTCATTATTCTTAGGCTAGGGCATTCTACGGATTCCAGATTGCAATGGAGAATATTCATTCTGGTAGTGCTCTGTAAGTGATTTCTGTGGTTTTCCTTCTAAAACCGAGTATACGCTATCTAAATTAAGTGTGGTCTGCTTCCTTTTGTCAGAAATGTACAGTTTGCTCCTGGAGACTTATATCAAGGATTCAGAAGAGAAGCATAGATTGTTCAATGCAATTGAAAACATTCCTTGTGTGGCTAGGAAGGCTAAATGGGCTTTAGATTGGATCCAAAGGTACATATGAATTTTTGATAAATTCTTTGATATCACATACATGCAGAGATTTATTAAAGGAACCTCTAAGTGCATTCATGGATTTAAGTGATGTTTTCCAATATTGACTAGAAGGGAAAAAACAACCAAACAAAAAAAATGCTATCAGTCGGCATAAGCTGGGGATTGAACTTCATACGATCACTCCTGAATGAAATCTAGAGAGTGGGTGGTTTTTATAAATTTTGTCTGTTTTGTCTCATCTATTTCAACCAACCAACAGGGGATGGGGGCTTCCAGTTTGTGCATTTCAGGAAACTAGATGCAATTGTTTCACTCATACATGTGAACAAGTGTGCTATAATGTTATCATTTAAGCATTTGAGGGATTTTCCACGTGCAAATTTCAAATAGTGAATTATTGTTTGTACAGTGGAGTAATAATGTGGTTTATATAGGCATAAAAAGAAACGTGTAGAGCGCCAGATTTCCATAACTTGATCTGCTTCCATACTACGTCATTCTGCATCATGTGCAAGGTAGTCACAGCTTATAACAATTTCTTGTTGTGCATGTTGTGCAGTTCCACCTCCTTTGCGGACAGACTTGTTGGTTTTGCATGTGTGGAAGGCATCTTCTTCTCAGGAAGGTTGTCTTCATAAGAGATTGTCTTTCTGTGTCAATCTTTGTTCATTTCAAGGCTCATATATGTAATTCTTTCTTTTTTGTGGTTCTCAGCTTCTGTGCCATATTCTGGCTTAAAAAGAGAGGAATGATGCCAGGTTTGACATTTTCAAATGAGCTTATTTCTAGAGATGAGGGCCTCCATTGTGACTTCGCTTGCCTTCTTTACAGGTTTAACCTATATGTTAACTTTCGCATCTGATGTTTGCTAGAGTCAAGCTAGGTGTTGCTACATTTAACATTTGAATGAGATAGTAGGTAGAGTTTGAGTTCTCATGATATGCAAAGACATTACTATGGGAAAGATGCAGGATTCATTTATTATTGCTACTTGCAGTTTGTTGAGGAAGCAATTAAACTGGGAAAAAGTTCATGGCATTATACATGAAGCTGTTGAAATTGAGACACAATTTGTGTGCGAGGCTCTCCCATGTGCTTTGATTGGCATGAATTCAGTTCTCATGAGCCAGTACATAAAGTTTGTTGCAGACAGACTTTTGGTATATTTCCACTAATTTGTTTGTTTCTATCTGATTCCTCTGTAGGGGCTGGGGTTTGGCATTTTTTGTTAAATAATCTTACATTGATTCTTATTTTTTGTCCTGTTACCAGGTTGCATTAGGGTACCAGAAAAAGTACAATGTAGAAAATCCATTTGATTGGATGGAGTTCATCTCATTGCAGTGAGTATTGATGAACATGGGTTGGTTTGTTCTGATTTCATTCTCTAAATCAAGCAAAGCCATTTGCCGATAGTGCAGATTTGTCTGCCGGTGTCTTTGATCCCCATAATATGGCATATACGTATTAGCATCTCAGAAAGCTGTGCTTTCCTTTAAAGTAGGCAGTAACCGTGGAAGGTGCCTTTTTAGAAGCCTTTTACTGCAAAATATTAGTTTGGATTTTGAAAACCATATGATTTTTGCATTTTGATGTTTGACAAATATTGGTCCTTAACTTATAGCACACTATTGTTAGAAGAGATGAGGTTTGAAAGATTAATGTGAGAGAAGTGAATGGTCAGATCTGATGGAAGGATGTGACGAAAGTCTGATTCATTCAGATTGGGCTGGGTACCGACCCACTGGGGTCTGTTTCCTGTAATTCCCAGTGGCTGGATTGACAGGAATTGGGCTTCAGAAATCATTCTTCAAACCGTCAGCAAGTGTAAGGTCACTGAACTGCTCAAAACTAGCACATGCTGTTCAGCCTGTCCGTTTGTGCCTATCCGGTGGTTGGGAAAAACTGAACAGGGAATGTTGGTATTGTTAGCTTCTCAACGCCCACCACTAACCATCTTACCAATAGGACATTGTTTTTTTACGTACTGTTGTGGGAAAATCAATCAACATCTGTTGGTTTCTAATTAGGTTGTCAAATCTCTTTTTATTTTATTTTTTTGATCCAGTGGACATTGCTGGTAAAATGAACTTGTTAAGATCTTTTATGGGCCAGCTACATTTTGACTTTTGGTCACTGCATCTGTTCAACGTGGTTAACCTATCATAATCTTCTAATAGTTGGTTATAACTTATAATCATACTGTTTATGATAGTCTGTAATAAGATTCCAGCTTGGTTTTAGTTTATTCGTTGATTTATTTCTCGTTTGATTGGGCAGAGGAAAGACAAACTTCTTCGAGAGAAGGGTGGGTGAATATCAGAAGGCATCTGTAATGTCAAGCCTTCAAGATGGTGGAAAGAACTTTGTTTTTAAGCTGGACGAGGACTTCTAGTCATACATCATTGCAATTCCCTAGAGTATCACGGACATGTTGGATCCGGGCATCAAAATTTTGTTGCTATTATCCTGGTAACATTTCATCAATAGTATACCCCATTCATAAGTCAAAGTCATTATTTCATAATTTGAAATGCCTAAATTCTATTACAAAATAAGTGTCGGAAAGCCTATAAATGTCATTTCTGCAGTACATCCTGATGTCCTTTTCTTTCCGTGGTCTTCGTGGTTGTCATAGCCAAAGGTTCATTGTATCTATGTAGTAAAACTTCATTATCTAAAGATGACCAAAAGATTCTTTGTATCTACGTAGTAAAACTTCATTCTCTAAAGATGGAAAATCTTTGTATCATCATTTTGTTTGTACCTGGTACTTGCTTCCTTTAACCTTTGTCAATTCTCCAAACGTATTAAGGTGTGGTCATTTTCTGAGGTCTTCCACAGGTGAGACAAGGCCAACTCATGTTGCTTCCAGTATTAACTCATTGGTTATCAGTTCTAGCTTTAAGTTGAAGGAACATGGCCTCTCTTATTTTTGGCATGAGTGAAGGGGCATCAACAGGAAACGTTCGCAATTCCATTTTAAGCTTTCATTGCTGAAGGAAGTCAGGACTCTGTTTTCAGTTTTAGATGCAAAATTTTTATGTTGGAGTTGTTGAAATGGCTTGGATTTGAGGTTTCACCATGAGGGGGTTACGTGAGAGATGGTTAATTAACAAACACTAGAGACATAAATTAACCACAAGAGAGAGAGAGACACGGAAGTATGGGCTGGCCAACATGAAGTAGGTAGCTTTCACTTTTCACCAACCAGGTAGTGTTCTCTTCCCAGTAATTATGCTGGCTTTCAATCGCTTGCTAGATAGCAGGACAAAAATAGGAGGACCTGCATTATAAAACCCTGGAAACAGTAAGTTCATTGCGAAGGCTGCAATGATGTCTAGCGAAGAAGGCTTCGTTGCCCATCTCCAACTACTGTTTTTGGCTACACTAAATAGTCTAGGTGGGGTTTGGTGCTTATATCCATCCACTATGCGCTAAGAAGGTACTAGAAGAGGTCCCAACAATTTAAATGGAAATAATTTAATGTTCAGTAGAACTGTAGAGACTTCTCTTCAGAAAATACACAGATTGGCATCCAATCTATTTTTTCACATCATGAATCTAATTTACTTAAACTTTTCAAAGGAACCTCCTTTGTTGGAGGCCATATATCTCATATTAAAAAAATAAAAAATAAAATTCAGTGATGAAGTTTAAAGATGAATCTTATAATGAAATTTAAATAAAGAACAAACCTTCATTTCCTTAATCTAAATTTTAAGTTATGCTTTAAATCTTCAACATGTGAACAAAGAGGCCTTAGGCTTGAAAGCCAATTTTGTGAGTGTGGGTGCATATGTAAAGAAAAAAAAACCTCTTAACATTCTTTAAATTGGATTTTCTAGATTTAGCATAGTTTTGGGTGGCTACTTTTCATATAGTGTTAGTCTCCACACAGTCTTCCCCTTTCTTTTGTCGCAAGGAACTGGATTCGGTTTTTTTCTGAATAATTGGGGTGGGTGATGCCTACTTTCTACCCGTTCTGCTTTTGATTTTCAGGTCACCCATGCGGAGGATCCAACTTCAGCCATTTTTGAGTTTATAGCGCCTGCATTATAAATCTATGAACAAAAAGAGAAGTTGACATCAGCTTTCTCATATTTTAAGCAGGCTGTACGTGTACTCCACTAAACAATTATGATTGCTTCCCTCGGCCGTCTTGGGGTTTTGATGGAGAGCATCTTTTTTTTTTTTTTTTTTCCTTTTTTCTTGAAAGGCACCCCTGCACCAATTACCAATCACCAATCACCAATCACCAATCACCAATCACCAATCACCAATCACCAATCACCAATCACCAATCACTAATCTAAAGCTGATCATGCAGTGTGGATAACTTCTCACCACATATGCCAATTCATGATCTCCCTTAAGCATTCTGATCCTACCTATCACCCTTCAACACCTTCAGATAAGATCGGTACCAACTTGGATCTCCACAAGCTGGAGCTCTTATTTGGATGACCAACGCATTTCACCTAATCCACTTTCATGGAAGATTATGCATCGCCATGCAGTGGCGTTGATTCGTAAACTCCTTTTCAAGAGTTCTTTATCCGATATACCATAACCACCGCATGGTATTGGTAGGCAGGTAAAGAAAGGGTCGTAGTGCGGAAGAACACCAAGCTTCCACCTTTGCATCAGAACATGCTTTGACAGTCTTTGTTGTTGCTTCGAAACTTAATTTGATTGCGTAACCCTCTTCCCACCTTCCAACCAGACAGAGAAGGATTGTCCAATTTTGTTCTCAATGTTTCGGGAGTTGAACCAACCGCTGAGTTGAGGATAAAGTTTTGGGACCCAACATTCGATTTCTGGTTTGAAAGGTAAGCCCCAAATATGTCAAGCCACAAAGGGTACCATTAAAAAAAAAAGAGGGTGGCAGTGAATAAAAGACAGGCATCCCCAGATAATCATCACCAAAGAAGTTAAGATCAAGCCTGTCATCATCTCCACCTACCATAACCACTATGACTTTTCTAACACTCTATCCTCCAAAAAATAATAAGAACAATAGAATGTTTAATCAGAAAGCTGGGGAGGATAGTTTAAGAGTAGCACTAGGCAATGACCAACCCTTTGGACCTTATGACTTTGCTGATCATATGTGGGCCATGCTTTTCTCTATCAGGAGTAGGTAAACCATTGTCTTGGGTTGCTGATGGTCCCTGACCACAATTTTGTATTGAATCACTGCCCCATATCCCCCTGTCCTCAACTGAAAAAAGTTGTCTTTGGGTACTTTGCGACTACTGTGTTCTGCCCATTGTACTTATCCCTGAAAGAAAGATGCCAGGCAACTTGGACTGCAGACCTCCGGCCATGAAGTGTCCTTAAGACCGGATTTCTGCGGTGGAGGTTTCTCCAATTGGCATAACAAACCTCGTCAGTTTCTCCATCATAGAGAATTTTTTTTAAAGAAATACCCATCTTTGTAGTTGGCAAGAAAACCTCCAAAATAATACTTAAATCTCACTACTTTCTCATGCCGTGGTTGACTTCCTAATCAATTATCAATCATTTTACAGCATATTAACCAAAAAGAAAAAGAGTTCGTGGGGATTTGCTCCCCTACCTTATAACGTTGTAGATTATATTATGGGTTGATAAACTAAGAAAACAGTGAGAGAGGTTTTTTATATGCTAAGAGCAAAGTTTGTTTCGTTGGATAAAAGTCGTTATTAAGGTTTGAGGGATGTGATGTAGAGTTATTTAAGGAAATTCTGACTAACTTTAAGATTATTTCTTCTAGAAATATTTATAATTGAAAATAAATATGGGTTTAAAAGTGTTATTAATACGTGAGTTATGAACATGTAATTATGAAAATAGAAAAATTTAAAACATTTAAGTCGAAGAACAAGAATTATCTAAAATCTCTTGATTTTAGGTCTAAACATACATTGTTTATAATCTCTTAGTTTTAAGTTTGACACTATTATATGTATTTATCTCTAAAGATTTGATTTGTTGTTCAGATTATATATTTTTCTTGAATATGAGGGGAATGAAATAGCATGTGCCTTTCAGACACAACGTTCGAAAACGCTCTCATTTCTGTCTCTCCCAAGAAAACCAACCAGCCAGCCTGCCGAAGACTTGACTCTCCTCCATCTGAATGAAATCTCGACCCAGTTCGACTCGGGAATGGAGGCGCCCGTTCAGGATTCTATCTGGGACAGTGTGAGAGAGCTGACCCAAGTGGCCCAGCGGAAAGGCAGTGATCCGTTGCTCTGGGCGTTGCAGTTGTCTTCCAGTTTGAGCTCGGCGGGAGTGGCTCTGCCCTCCGTCGAGCTCGCGGATGTGTTGGTGTCGTACATTTTCTGGGACAACAACCTTCCCATCCTCTGGAAGTTCTTGGAGAGGGCGCTGATGCTGAGGATCGTGCCTCCTATGCACGTTCTTGCACTGCTCTCTACCAGGTTTCGTGTCTCTGTTTTCAATGGCCTTCTGGATTTTTGTTTTGCTTTGGTTTGGTTTTCGGAGGGAGTGTTTCGGGTTTTTTGCTGTCCTAGCAGATCTTCTTTGGTGAGACTATTAAAAAAAACGGGTGAACTTGTTTGAATCTTTCTGTTTTCTTTTGACTGTATGATTCTTTTTGCACTTTGTGTATCACTTGATGATTCCTGAGGTAGTTTTGATCTGTTTTCTGTGCTGTGTTTGCTTCCTTCAAAAATGAAGGAAAAGAACGTAGTGACTAAATTCAGAGCGTTAGTTTTTAGTTCTCCGAAAACTAAACATGTAACCCAGCCGGCGAATTTTCTTAAGCTCAATTAAGCGGAGTTTCTTGAATTCGTGGGTTTTTAATTATCAGAAATTAGATGATAAAGGTGCTGTTTTCTTTATTTTACCCTCAGGAATCCGGTTCCCTTTTTTTTTTTTCTCCATATTCCCATTGCTCTCTCTCTCTCTCCATTGACTTTGTTCTTTGATCTTTTTGCTAGTACGAGTTCGTTTTTCTTTTCGGTTATGCGAATCCTCTTGACTGGGTATCTTCTTAAATATCTTTGTCTTCGTAATGAATTATTTCCATTGGAAATTGACCTTTGCGTCTAGTGCTATATTCAGATTTGCTTAAGAAATGGAAGTGTTTTCTTTGCATTTTGATGGCTCCTTTTTTGTTCAAGATCCAAAGGAAGGCTTGATCAGTATGTAATATTTCATTTAACATCTTATGTCTTACTGTTGGAGACACTCTTAATTTTTCCTGTTTACACTGCGAAGTGGTTGACTCATCTTCCAACTGTGACAGAGATAATAGATCCTCACTTAGGAAGTTATTGTGGCCTTGTGGTCCAATATCAGGTTTCTGGGTCCTTCTCATTCGTGGTGGCACATGTTTCCTACAGGGTCATTCCAAGTCGACATTCGCAGCCAGCTGCATATAGGCTCTATCTTGAACTCCTTAAGAGACATGCTTTTACACTTAAACATGAGATAAATGGGCTGAATTATCCGAAGTGAGTTACATCTATTTTGTGCTTATATATTTATGTTCTGTGTTCATGAGAATCACAGAGCTATTTTTTCTGCTTTTCTCAAGTTGTCAATGTCATTTTGCTGAGATGAGTATTGCGACCTTGCCTATAATCATTCCTCATGAGGTGGCAGATAATGTTACATCTCATTGCACATCATAAAAAAGTCAAATATTGGAAAAGATAAATGTTTAAACTTTGAAATTTATTATAATACATTAACTGATGATTTTCAACTCTTTTTCTAGTGTTAACTGCAGATTTTCAATTCTTTTTCTAGTGTTGTTCTCGTTTCCACCATGAGGAGTGAGGACTGGCAGTCAGCTTCCATTTGAAACTATTTGCTGGACAGCACTTAAACTTTTGTATTCAAAATAAAGTAAGAAGTTTTTTAAAGAATGTCAGTATGCAACATTGAGCCTCCTGCCCCCACCAGGCTACCCAGCCTTCCAACATTGCCACAGATGGCTGTGGAATGGAAACAGCATTTGAGATGCTAAATCCGTTGTACATGCTTTTCATTTAGGAAACCATGTTCATGTTAACATTATCTTCCAATTGCTACATCCTATTTTATGTGTAGTATCTCTGTGAATTAGTGCTCAATTTTTTACAAGTTTTTATGACAATCTTATAATGGTAACAATAGATCTGCACAAATCAATCATAAATGAAATTCTTCTCATTGTATCATAAAGCTTGCTAGTTCATTTAAAGCTGGGAAAACTTTACTGTATGATAAATGTGCCAAAAGTAGGGCCACCTTTTCATTTGCAGTTTCTAAACTGTTTGCTTCATGCAGGGTCATGAAAACAATAGATGCTGTTCTTAATCTTTCACAGAGATTTGGCATTCCCATCAATGAACCTGGGATTCTTGTGGTTGAGTTTATCTTTTCAATTGTGTGGCAATTACTTGATGCTACATTGGATGATGAAGGTTTGCTAGAACTTACACCAGAGAAGACATTCACGTGGACAGCTAAATCTCAAGAAATGGAAATAGATACTCATGATATCTATGATGAGAAAAGGGCTGAACTTCAAGAGAGATTGCGGAATATAAATACTGTGATGGCAATTGAGTTAATCGGCCACTTTCTGCAAAATAAAGTAACTTCAAGAATTCTTTCCTTGGCTCGTCGGAACATGTATGTACAATTTCCCCTCTAATAAGTTGGTTCTCAAACTTTGTACATTTCATGAGTTAAATCAGTGGATAACTGTCCTTATTTAGTCAAGCATTCGATAGAAATTGTTATTTGATTGACCTTTTTGTACTTCTTCTTCAACATAGCTTTATATTCTGTTAGAAAAGTTTCATAAATGATACCTCTATCTTCCGTATCAGTTTCATAAATTCTGATTAGTTACTCCATTCAATTTCATTGCCTTGTCATGATTCGTGCATTGTAGGTAATGTCTCTTCAGTAACTGCCTTGCATTCTTTCTTTTTTCTTTTTTTCCCTATTTGGCATCTTAATTGGAAGAACGTTCTTGAAAAAAAGTCTTAAGTGGAAGATATTTTGTTGACACACAACCTGCCTTTTCAGGTCCACGCATTGGGTTGACTTCATTCAGCGATTAACGCTGCTTGAAGAAAATTCATCGGCATTAAGAAACTCAAAAACTCTAACTCCTGAGGCTCTTCAACAGTTGACTTCCGATACTCAAATAGTCTTGTCCCGAGAATGCAAAACAAGCTCACTACAAAAGTTCCATGCTGTTATGGCTTTTGGATCTCTATCTTCCTCCTCTAGTCCATGCCAAGGAGCTAGCTGTTCTGCTCTTTGGCTTCCTCTTGATCTTTTATTGGAAGATTTCATGGATGGATATGAAATTAGTGCAGCAAGTGCTATTGAAATAACTAGTGGTAAAGTCAGATCTTATTATTACTCCTTGAAATGCAATTCTAATTGAAGTATGTTTTATCCATTCTTATGAATTCAATGTCCGTAATAATTGAAAGTTAGAGTTTCATATGTGCAGGTATAATTAAAACCCTTCAAGCAATAAACGGCACTACCTGGCATGAGACCTTTTTAGGTCTTTGGATAGCAGCTCTTCGTCTCGTTCAAAGGGTGAGAATTAACTGTAGCTGTACTAAAAAATATTTTTCCTTTCATTTGGTGCACACCAAATTTTCTAGACATTAATATATTCCAGATGATGATTTGTTATAGCATGTATGACTTCCTACTTTTAGAATTGTCTTTTTCTCCTTAGCATTAGACCTGAATCAAATGGTGATGGTTTTAGAAGTTTGTGTCTGATATTTATCATTGAGTTTTCTCTCCCGTCCTAAATTTTCATCAATCTGAAATAATATATTGAAGACTTGCTTTCCACTTACTGAGCTACATTTTGGGGAAAAAGTGTCTTGGTTGGAAGTGGTTGGAAGTAACCTATTCAATCTTAGAGTGAAGGGATTATGACTATCTAGGTTTCCAGTGTACATCATAGGTAGTTTATTGTAAGCATGTTATATTGATTGCAATCTCCTTTTTTTTTTTCCTTAAAAAATGTGTTTTTGGCAGGAAAGGGATCCCATTGAGGGCCCTATGCCTCGCCTTGATACTCGCCTTTCCCTTCTATTGTCTATTACAACACTTGTTGTTGCTGATCTCATCGAGGAGGAGGAAAGTGCACTAGTTGATGAAACAGAATGTGGCTCCACTGATCACTGGAAAGACAAAAAGGTCTCAGGGAAGCGCCGTGATGATTTGGTCTTGAGCCTGCAGATGCTAGGGGATTATCAGGGATTGTTGACTCCACCTCAATCTGTTATTGAAGCTGCCAATCAGGCTGCTGCAAAGGCAATGTTTTTTGTCTCAGGCATCAATGTGGGAACTGCATACTTTGAGTGCATCAGTGTGAAAGACATGCCTATCAACTGCTGTAAGTACTACTTGGTTCTTATTTACTGTCCTTGATTAATGCAAATTACTGGAAAAGTGTGGATCAGCATGGCCATTTTAAGAACATGGTCTAGGTGTACGTGGTAGTGACTAGTGAGGCCTACTCATGGTGCCCCCATAAAGTACTTGTCACTATGGATGGTATTAAGACCTCTCTTTTTCAACATATTTTCTTTGCAGTGAGAAATGAATTGATAAGTTAGCCAATTACTGAAATGCTTTAATGAAAGTGATTTATTGGAAGAAGCGGGAAAAAAGGCAAAAGGAAAGTTAAACTAAACATTCTTCTCAGGTTGGACGCTTAAAACTTTGTAGGCACTATCACCTATTGTTCTATCTGTAGTCTGTTCTTATTCTTGTTAAACATCAAGATTCTTTCTTAATATTAGTAGCTAGTTTATTTTTGAATTAGTGCTTTCCTTCAGTATTCTTAATTCCATGCGAGTCTTCAAGTTTCTCTCTGTTTTAATGATTTTCTTGGTGCTGGTTAGTCTTTGTGAAATAGCTGCTAGGTTTTTCTAATTGAAGTCTTATGCTTATTTTTCAGCTGGAAACATGCGTCACTTGATAGTTGAGGCATGTATTGCCAGAAATCTATTGGACACATTTGCGTACTTTTGGCCAGGTTATGTGAATGGACACATCAATCAAATACCTCATAGTGTTCCTGCTCAAGCACCCAGTTGGTCATCATTTATGAAGGGGGCTCCACTTACTCCAGTATTGATTAATGCTTTGGTTTCAACTCCTGCTTCAAGGTATAACTGCTTGTGTGTTCTAATGTTAATTTATGCAATGCATCTGTATTCCATTTTTCTCTTTGAAACGTTACGTAACAATTTTTTATCTATGATTCACCCTGTTGAATTATTCTTTTAAAAGTCTCTCTGCTCCTCAGCTGCCCTCAGTTGACAAACCATGTTGCCCTCAGTACAATTATATTTGGAAACCTTGTATTCATATGACTTGGTTTTTAAAATGCTTGATCTAGAGGGGTGCCTGAAATTACAAATTATGTATCCTGTCTTGAAACACATGCTGCATGGTGAGTCAGATGGTTGTTGATTCCAATTGCCTAGTTCATTATTTTTTGAAAATGTGTAACTAGTAATTCTTTCAGCCGTTAACAACTATGAGTCATTTGCCTCATCATTGTTGGTTGCATATATACATCATCGCTAGGTGCTCAAATTTCAGATTACCTCTATATTTGTTTGAGACTGGCCTGGCCTTCAGTTTCTCGTTTTTCTTCCGTGAAGCCAGTTATATCAAATGCTCTTTTTTTTGTAAATTTTTCCAACTGTAAATCCACTGAATTTAAGCTCATGGATTTGATGGAAGCTTAGCAGAGCTTGAGAAAATATTTGACATTGCACTCAATGGATCAAATGATGAGAAGATTTCTGCTGCTACAATACTTTGCGGAGCTTCCTTAATTCGGGGTTGGAATATACAGGTAATCAAGTCAGATTTTTAACACACTGTATAGATCCTCTGTTCCCCAATGGGAACAGATTTGTCTTATTATACTTGCATACTATTGGTACCTTGCACTTTTTCCTATTCTTTCATTTGTCTTTAGTAATAACTGAATCGGCCAACTACTCTAATTCCTTTGTGGTCTTCATGCAGGAACACACTGTTCACTACATTGTTAGATTATTGTCTCCTCCAGTTCCTCCAGAACATTCTGGCACCGACAGCCATTTGATTAGTTATGCTCCAATGTTGAACGTACTAATTGTTGGAATAGCATCTGTTGATTGTGTGCAGATTTTCTCTCTACATGGCTTGGTATGTTTAGTTTCACTCATCCAAAGAGAACTTAAAAAAAGAAACCCATTGTTCCACTCTTTGAATACAACGTAAAACTAAAGGCCTCAGCCCTTCAATACCTTGGATGGAGTGACTCTTTATCTATTGTTATTTCTCTTTCCTTCTAGTGCTTTGCATGGTTTAAGATGCTTTCTCATGTGCAATGAAAATTCTAATAAATGGTAGAAACAATGTGAGTGGTATCATTCAAGTGGTTGATCGGGAAAGGCCCACAGAAAGTGAGGTAAGACATGATGGCCTGCAATTTAATAATGTTAAGACTCTAAGTGAAGCAGTAAAGCTACTGGGTTTCCTTGCACTGGGCTGAAGAGGTCAAGTTGAATCTCTTCTTGGCTGTGTCACGAAGGATAATTATCAAGGTAGGGGGTTCAAGGATCAAAGTCAATATTAGAAGTTGCTAGTTTTTGTGGTTTAATAGTTAGAGGTATGTTTAGTGACTATATATGGCCGAGTGTTGAGTCTTCGATTAAATCAAATTGGAAGTGGATTGTTTCTATTTTCAGACCCAGGAATTCAACTCAAGAGGGTGTCTGTAAGTAAGAACTCCTTATTAGCCATAAAATAACGTTTTTGTTTTTCTAAATTTCTTCCCAGGTTCCACAACTTGCCTGTTCCCTGATGCCAATCTGCGAGGTTTTTGGTTCATGTGTGCCCAATGTCCCATGGACCCTCACAAATGGGGAAGAAATTTCTGCTCATGCTGTGTTTTCAAGTGCATTTATTCTTCTCTTGAAGCTATGGCGGTTTAATCGTCCTCCTGTTGAACATAGAGTGGGAGACACACCAACAGTTGGCTCCCAACTAACTCCTGAATACCTGTTATTACTACGAAATTCATACCTGGTATCATCTGGGAATGTCAACAAGAATCAGAATAGGAGAAGACTTTCAGTACTTGCTAGTTCATCATCTCCAGAACACATTTTTGTGGACTCATTTCCAAAGTTGAAGCTGTGGAATCGGCAGCATCAAGCATGTATTGCTTCAACTCTCTCTGGTCTTGTTCATGGAACCCCAGTTCATCAGATTGTCGATGGGCTTCTGAATATGATGTTCAGGAAGATTATTCGAGGAAGCCAATCCATAACATCGGTTACATCTGGAAGTAGTGGTTCTTCTGGGCCTACAAATGAAGATGCCTCTCTAAGACCTAAATTGCCTGCCTGGGATATCTTGAAAGCTGTCCCTTTCGTGGTTGATGCTGCTTTAACTGCCTGTGCTCACGGAAAACTCTCTCCTCGTGAACTGGCTACAGGTGAGTCTAGTATCAGCGAATAATTTTGCTGTTGCCTTTTTGCTAGTTATACAGGCTCAATATATTTCCTTTTTTTTTTAAAATAAAAAAGACAATTTATGCGAGAGATTCGTAGATTTTGTTTGCAACAGTAACTGAACTTTATATTATGGTATATTTAATATAGGCCTAGATTGCCATCATCAATTGGACTAGTCAATAAATGATGAAAACTAGTTCTTTGCTTGATTTGATGCAGCAACAAGTTGTTGATCAAAACAATTATCTTTTTAAATATGTGTATGCAATTTGTAACATTTAATTATTTTCAGGTCTTAAAGATTTAGCTGATTTTCTTCCTGCATCTTTGGCAACCATTGTGAGTTACTTCTCTGCTGAAGTCACTCGAGGTGTTTGGAAACCAGTTTTCATGAATGGAACGGACTGGCCTAGCCCTGCTGCAAATCTCTCCAACGTTGAAGAACAGATTAAGAAAATCTTAGCTGCCACTGGTGTTGATGTTCCAAGTCTTGCCGCCGGTGAGTGTTTGACAGTCATAAGATATGATTATAAGCTACAGAAATTGGATTTTTGGAATTGTTCTTTCTTTCGTATGGTGTTAGTTCTTTCAGTATTTTGATTGAGAAACGGTTCTCACAGGTGGAAGCTCTCCATCTACACTTCCACTGCCCCTGGCTGCCTTTGTAAGCCTTACTATTACTTATAAAATTGACAGAGCCTCAGAACGTTTTCTCAATTTAGCTGGCCCGGCCTTAGAGTCTCTTGCAGCAGGTTGTCCATGGCCTTGCATGCCAATTGTGGCCTCCCTGTGGACACAAAAGGCAAAGCGCTGGAGTGACTTCCTTATCTTTTCAGCATCTCGAACTGTCTTCCTCCACAACAGAGATGCAGTTGTTCAACTCCTGAAAAGTTGCTTTGCATCCACCCTTGGTCTAAGTGCTATGCCGATCTCAAACAGTGGTGGTGTTGGAGCACTTCTTGGCCATGGATTTGAACCCCATTTTTGTGGTGGGTTTTCTCCTGTTGCCCCGGGTATTCTATATCTGCGTGTTGTTCGATCACTTAGAGATATAGTGTTCATAACTGAAGAGATTGTTTCTCTCTTGACGCATTCTGTCAGAGAAATAGCATCTAGTGGGCTTCCCAGAGAAAGAATAGAAAAGTTGAGGGCAAGCAAGTTTGGGATGAGATACAGACAGGTTTCACTTGCTGCAGCAATGACAAGGGTCAAACTCGCAGCTGCCCTTGGGGCTTCTTTGGTAT
Source organism: Casuarina equisetifolia (assembly GCA_028551475.1). Classification (NCBI taxonomy): domain Eukaryota; kingdom Viridiplantae; phylum Streptophyta; class Magnoliopsida; order Fagales; family Casuarinaceae; genus Casuarina; species Casuarina equisetifolia. The sequence goes on from CM052362.1 coordinate 18,165,317, forward strand.
GGCTCTCTGGGGGCTCGAGTCTGGTTCAAACCTTGTTCAAAGAGATTTTGCCCTCTTGGTTTATATCAGTTCACAGATCTGAGAAGGAAGAAGGGTCAGAAGGGATGGTCTCAATGCTCGGGGGATATGCTCTTGCCTACTTTTCAGTTCTTTGTGGTGCTTTTGCATGGGGTGTTGACTCGACATCATCTGCGTCAAAACGGCGTCCAAAGATCCTTGGCTCCCACATGGAATTTCTGGCAAGTGCAATTGATGGGAAAATATCACTTGGTTGTGATTGGGCTACTTGGCGTGCTTATGTCTCCGGATTCGTGACCTTAATGGTGGGTTGCACACCTAATTGGGTGCTGGAGGTAGATGCCCATGTGTTGAAGAGACTAAGTAATGGACTGAGACAGTGGAATGAGGAGGAGCTTGCTATGGCTTTGCTGGGGATTGGTGGGATTGGTACAATGGGTGCGGCTGCAGAGCTGATCATTGGAAATGAGATGTAAATCACCGTTTTTCTCCTTTCTCTATATTGATTCACTCCTCTAGGTCTGCTCTATAGAATGTAACTGTACATTAATCTCTACTAGGAAATTTTTGTAGTAAGAAACTTCCATCTGTATAGAAAAGGTTCTGTAAGTTTGTTCAATGGAAAAAGTTTACCCTCAAGACTGGGGATATTTGTCCAAAAGACAAGGAGTTTTTGCAGCTTAATGTCTTCTTAGATCATAAATTCTCGGCCAAAAACTGCCAGCTTCTTCTATATCTCTTTTTGGACAAAGAGATAAAGCATCATCGAGGTGAACTGGTCTCAGTCACAAAGAAGCATGCGGACTTAAACTGTGTCCTAAGGTCAGAACTCTTCTTTGAAAACATTAAATTAACAAAGGTGATGAATATTAAGACAATAAAACTTATATTTGAGTAATCTGCTAAAGGACAATATCCTGAGAACGTTAGAAAATATGTTCCACAGAGAAAAGGTGTTTCCAAGATTTCCTAGTGTTAGAGAGTAAAATGGGACGTCTACACGTACTGACATGCAAGTGTGCATGTAAATTTCACGTGATTGTGCTTGGAACAGCATACCTGTCGAATTTAACGCGAATAAATCAATGACGATACAGATATTCTAAAATTGACGACAATACGTTCAACACATTTGACTATTTCTTCACCGACCGATTTTGGTGCAAATTTCACGTCTAAACCAAGAAAAAATGGTATAAGAAAGGAAGAAACCATGCTCTCTGTTTTCCTGGAAAACAAGAGCTCGGTGTTGTTCCACCCCGAAAATGGCCGACTCCGCACCAACGAGAATATGGGAGAGCGTGATAGAGCTCACCAAAGAGGCCCAAGAAAAGGGTAGTGACCCTCTTCTCTGGGCTATGCAATTGTCGTCGTACTTGAACTCGACAGGAGGGCAAGTTACTCTGCCCTCCATAGAGCTGGCGGATGTGTTGGTTTCCTACATTTGCTGGGACAACAACGTCCCCATCTTGTGGAAGTTCCTAGACAGGGCCTTGGCGCTCAACATCGTGCCGCCTATGCTCGTTCTTGCTTTGCTTTCCACCAGGTTTTGGGGTTTGCTATGTTTGTTTTCTTTTCTTTTACTTTGGATGTTTTTTGAAATTGTGCCTTCCTAGGTTCTTAGAAGTGGCTTTTTGTGGAATGTTCATTTGGTCGTGGGGTTCTATTTTTGCAAACTAGAAAAAATCTCTGTCAAAGGAACTTTTTAAGCCTTTAAAACCATGAAATTGGAAACTCGGGGGAAAAGGGTTGTATTGTATCAAGAAAGTTGTTTCTTACTCTTTTGTAAATCATGCATTTATGAAACTTGTCTCACCAGGTTGTTTGAATTCGAAATTCATAGGAAAGCTACATTTTAAGTTGATATAACGTAATTTCGGAAAATAATGGTCCATTTAATTATTTAGAAATGACTGCTGTGGAAAATAAAGCCTGATATTTTTATATAACTTGCCAGCTAATTTCAAGTTCTTATTTTCTGACTTCTAAGGGGCAATTCATTCTGCCAAAAACTTCCCTCTTTGTTTATGTATAAGTATGTATGCAAATATGTATCTTAATTGTTTGTGACCTAACTTAATTTTATATTAAAAGACTTTTACTTCCTTGTGGATGGCAAGTTTCATGTCAAAGTCGTGGTGATTGATTTCCAGGGTTATTCCAAGTCGACTGGTCCAGCCAGCAGCTTATAGGCTTTTCATGGAACTCCTTAAGAGACATCTTTTTAATCTCAAATCTCAATTACGTGGGGTGAATTATCCAAGGTAAGTTTCAACTTTTATGTTGTATAGGGTGAGACTAAAAGGTTTTCATGATCTTTTTCAATAATGTCCAAGTTAGTGTTATGTTGCTTATATCTTCCTTTACATGCTAATTCTGAAGGGAGGAAACATAAAATTCTTAAATCTTTTTAGGATATAAGCAATATAACTCTGGAAAATTCTCTAGGAAAGTAAGAAATTGTTGCTTGGATTCTGTTACTAAACCAGAGTTTGCCCACTTTTGAATGGTTATAAACTAATTTCTTTTAATAAACATCTGAAGACGTGGATGTCGGACATAGAACATGCCTTGACTTTATTTGCTCTTTATTTACCTTTGAAAGGCTACGGATACCTGTGTCTGTGCGGAGCAACAAGAGTATAAGCTATTACATTATTTTTTTGAAAGAAGTATTGTATTTGAATGCATACAACAATTGATTGGCAAACAATCTTAAGGATGTCTCCACTTGTCCTTTTTGATCGCTTTGAAATCTCAATGGATTGAGTGATTATGATTTTCAGTGGGTTGTAAAATGGCACTTGACCTCCAGATCTATTAGTCAACGATTCTTTTGCATTTTTTGTGTTGAGTAGAAGTCTTAGGCTGTCATGCCAAGCGCAAGACTTAAAATTGTTGGGAGCAAATTTTTAAGGTTAGAAGCATTTCAAGATCCCCCATATCAACGCCAACTTTGGAAAGAGAAAAACCAGATAGTGGCCTTTTCTATTCATCCTTTAGTTTTGCAAGCAACTCCATTGAATGCATACTTTACATGCCGCCATCACTATTGTCATCTCATTTCAATTAATAACAAGTTTCTAGCACATATTTGCTTCATATGGCCCTACAAAATCCAGTTTGCTTAACAGAAATTATTGTACAACATAGCCCGTACTAACCATTAGCAGGTATTTCCATATAAATAAACTTGTTTGTACTCTTGCAATACTTTTCTCCTCTCTCTATTCTCTACTAGAATTGCTTAAAGATGAAGTTTATCTTGTGGAGATGGTTTCCGCAGTTGATGTCATTTCAGAAATGGTTCCAGTTATTGAGTTTTGTTTTTTTCTGGTTGACAATTCCTAGTGTCTCTTCTTTACGTAGGGTTATGCAATCGATAGATACTGTTCTTCAGCTTTCCCAGATATTTGGTATGGAAACAAGTGAAGCCGGGGCCATTCTGGTGGAGTTCATTTTTGCTATTGTGTGGCAGTTGCTTGATGCATCATTAGATGATGAAGGGTTACTGGAAAATACTTCAGAAAGGAAGCCTAGTTGGGTAACTAACCATCATGCTATGGAAATAGATCAGAATGATAACTTTGAGGAGAAGCAGAATGAACATCGTGAGAGAATGAAGAAATTAAACACCGTGATGTCTATTGAGCTAATTGCTCAATTTCTTCAAAGCAAAGTAACTTCTGGGATTCTTAACTTGGCGCGGCAAAACATGTATAAGCTACTTCTCTTAGTAACTGGTTCTCAACACTTGGTTTACTGTTATTTGGCTATTTTTATGTTACTGATCGAAGAGTAAAGTCCAATAATTCACTCTGGGCAGAGTTTTTTTCCTACTTATTTGTGTCAGCTACACAGATTAGGTTTTGTTTCAAATCTCATTGAGTATAAGTAAATTGTCAAGCAACAACCAAAAAGAAAAAATAACACTTGTCTTTTCACTAGTAAATACCGTAGTTTCCTTCTTGGACTTTTCTTGAATCCTTCATTTTTTACTCAACTGCCATTGTCAGGTCCACACATTGGGAGGATTTCATGAAGCACTTACAGCTTCTTGCAGCAAACTCATCAGCAATAAGAGATACAAAAGTTATGACGCCTGAGGGATTTCTGCAGTTGACCTCATTTACCCACATGGTCTCTCGGGAATTTAAATTGAAGTCGAAGCAAAACTTCCATGACACCGTAGCTATTAGATCTCTGGCTTCTTCTGCCATTCTGTGCAATGGAGCTACTCATTCTTCTCTTTGGCTCCCTCTGGATCTGTTTTTAGAAGATACTGTGGATTCAACAGAAATCAGTGCCACAAGTACTATTGAAAATATCTCCGGTAAAGGCATATTCTCTGAAAAGTTTTACATTTTAAATGGTACAACATTTTAGAGGTTATAAAACTGGTATCTGTGAGGTACTGAGGTGTCATTTGTGCAGGTTTTATTAAGGTCCTTCGCGCCATAAATTGCACCACCTGGCACAATACCTTTTTGCGCCTGTGGATTGCAGCTCTTCACCTTGTGCAAAGGGTTAGAAGTTGTTCTAGCTGAACTCGAATCCTTCTTTTATCTATGATTTATTGTGCTTTCGGTTTTCCCCCCCAACTTTCTGGGATCACAAACATGAGACTTTCTTGAAGCATTCATTTTGGACCTCATTACAACTTATGATGTTAAATAGATTTTAGTTTCATAAGACCAGCACTAGGATAATGACTTTTAAATTATACTGCTGCTGCTGCTGATGTCATAATAACAACTACAGAATGACTCCTTTATATGGTGGATGTTTGACTTTTAGAGAAGAAGTACATGCTTGGTTTTAACGTCTCCTACTAGTCTGGATATAGTCTATTCCTATTGAACTGTCAAAGTTTGTAGTTAATTGATTGATCTACTGAAGCACCATATTTGGCATATAGAGTTTTACTTTTCGCATTCAAATGGGTATCGTATAAGATATTTTACTTTCTAAAGCCTATACTCTTCTACTTCCAATTTGATTTTCTCCTTAAATTTTTAGGAAAGAGAATCCATTGAAGCCCCTAGGCCCCGTCTAGATTCCCGATTATGTTTATTACTGTCTATCACACCTCTAGTGGTTGCCGATCTTATTGAGGAAGATGAAAGTGCAACACTTGGGGAAAGGGAGTATGCTTCCAACACTCACTGGAAAGATAAAAAGGTTTCTGGAAATTGTCACATTGATCTGGTCTCCAGCTTACAGATGCTGGGTGAATACAAGAGCTTGCTGATTCCGCCTGAATCCACTGTTTCTGCAGCAAACCAGGCTGCTGCAAAAGCTATGTTCTTCGTTTCAGGCATCAATATCGAAAATGCATGCTTAGAACGCATCAATATGAAAGACATGCCCACCAATTATTGTAAGTTATAACAGAGTCTGATCCGTTATCTAAGATTTTTACTAAGATTTCTGTAGAAATAAGTTTTAAACCAGCATAGCTTTGTGATGCTTTTTCTCTATATTTCTCATGTTTGAACTCACTCCACGTACCTCCGACTGCCATGGTAGTGAACTCGGTCCACATTCCTCTTGAAGTATGCTTCTCATGTTCTACGATATACTTGTACGCGTTTGATGTCTCTAGTGATTTGATAAAGTAATCTCAAGGAAAAGGAAAAAAAAGGAAGATAATCCAAAGCTTGCTTTGCAATGGTGTAAGTGAGAAAATATCAAGCAGTCAACTATTCGTTTATACTAAACTAGACAAAATTATAATTTCATGCATTGAACTTATCAGTAGTTGATTAACAGAGACCAAATATATTTGTACTTTTTTCTTGTATTTTTATGTTTGCAAATTTCCTTTTCAAGCCACACGCACCTTTAATCCCTAAAGATGAAAACTATGATTTGTAAATGCAGACAAAAGTGTAATGTTTTGGCACAAGCATGTAATTTGGAGCTTGATGCCCTAAAAAAATCTATGCTTAAGGACACGGCTTTTTAATGTGTCTTTGGTGGTTGTATATATTTGAGTGTCATTCACATGCAAAGTAACCATTATAGTAAGACATTTAAGAGTAGGTATTACTTGACAGAGAATGTGTAAGTATAATTCTTTGAACTTCCTAGGGGAATAAGAGTCAATACGTATTTGAGTGCCATTCACATGCAAAATTACCATAGACTGCAAGACATTTTAAGAATTAGGTGTTACTTGACAGATAATGTGTACCATAGCTCTCTAAATTTCATAGGTTAATGAATGTCAATCCATTTTATGTGTCGTTATCCAAGACAGAGGGACGTGGTCCATGTCCTCAAGTGTCAAACACATCAATTTTATGGAAGTAGTATCTGAAGATTATAGCTATAAATTAGTTTTCCTGTAACAGTGTTCTATGCAATATAGCTTGAACATAGTTCTCTGTTCTATTCTTCCAGCGGGACCATACTTCTCTTCATATTATGTAGACAATGCAATCTAGACTTTCTAGTATATTTTTCTTGCTTTCTAATATTAGTTACATCCTCTTGATTTTAGCTGGGAACATGCGCCATCTAGTAGTTGAGGCTTGTATAGCTAGAAATCTATTGGACACATCAGCATATTTCTGGCCAGGCTATGTGAATGGAAACTGCAATCAAATACCTCAAAGTGTGCCTGCTAAAGTGCCTGGTTGGTCATCGTTAATGCAGGGGGCACCGCTTACTCCTGCAATGATAAATGCATTGGTTTCAAGTCCTGCTTCAAGGTACATTCACACTTTTTTCAAAATTCAACTCAGCCAAAATGAGGTTAACATCAGCTCTTGTAATTAGCTTCATGACTTCCATATCCAACTTATCAAAGTAGGAACTCTCCAATTCGCTTCTGTTAACAACTAATTCACATAAGACACGAAAAGATTTTTCTGGTCATCGACCTACTGCAGCTGGGCTCCCTTATTCGGACAACTAAAGTGGGAATTAGTATTGAAGGCATTCCATGAAATGAGTTTGGGAACCTCTGACTAAATAAACAAGGTTCATCCTAGTTGTCTGCTCTTTCTTGGTAAAGTTGCCACTAAAATTACCCCATCACAATTAGTTCGTTTTGGCAATTTATTTTTGCCATGGTATCAGTGTCATCTGATTCAATAAACATCTCAGAGTTCAGAAGCATAGGATTGTTTCAAGGCCAACTTTTATGCAACATCAGAGGGGCTCAACAAATGTCACATCTATCTCATGTTGTCTTCAACACGTAAAGACAACAGTTGGGATTGGCCATTATTTTGTGAAATTCAAACAGAAAGTAATCAACAAACAAAATAAATCTGATTGTTATTCCTTCTGCTTTTGAAACTGTGACAATCAATGTATTGATGGTGTTTCCATTCAGAATATGAATGCGTGACAATTAGATTGTGTAATGTCTACAGCTAGGGCCTGGTCTTCAGTTACACCATTTCTTTCCTGTAGCCGGATATATTAAATGCTCTTTTTAGTAGATGTACCCAGGGAAAAGCAACTGAACTTAAGCTCATGGGTTTGGTGGAAGCTTAGCAGAGCTCGAGAGAATATTTGACATTGCTGTCAATGGATCAAATAGTGAAAAGGCATCGGCAGCAATGATTCTTTGTGGGGCCTCACTAAGTTGCGGATGGAATCTACAGGTATGAATATTTATCAAATTAATCATATCTTATGTTCATGTTATTTAGATATGTTGGTTCTGCCTAATTATTTGATCACCGTTTCGTTTCAAATTAATCATACTTTTACTGGATTAACAATGAGGCAATTTACATTAAGGTCTCCATTTCATGCAGGAGCACACTGCTGATTTTATTGTTAGATTATTGTCTCCTCCAGCTCCTCCAGAGTACTCAGGAAGTGAAAGCCATTTGATAGCTTACACTTCATTGTTGAATGAACTTATTCTTGGAATAGCATCCTCTGATAGTCTTCAGATTTTCTCGCTACACGGCTTGGTATATTTTGCTTCCAGGGACTCGAACATCATCATATGAAGAAGAATGAAACTATTGTTCGTCTATTAGAATTTTAACTATGACTACTACCATGCAGTTAATTATCTTTCACCATATAATGCATTCGAAGAATGCTAGCGTAAATGCTAAACTTTAATGCTAAGATGGTGTCTAATATACAACAAGTACGAATACTGCATCAATATGACATAATGGTGCTTTAGGGATAATTAGAAGCCTCAAAAGAAAATGGAGGTTAAAAAATCGATATAAAACAAAGGTAGTCACCTTTGTTGAACTCGATTCTAGCTACTTGGTGAAGCAGAATGTTGTCAAGTAACTTTTGGAGTTCTCCCAGAAAGTTGAAATAGTCTTTGTTTTATTTTGGTGGGACAAACATCTTTCAACTGCAAGATTGACCATATATGTGAATCTGAATATGGTTAGGGATCCAGGAATGAGGTTAATGCTGCATCTAGAAATGAATATAGTTGAGTATATGGATCCTTTTTGAGCTTTAAGCCAGTGGATGTAGTAAGGAGAACAATGGAGAGCTACGACCTAAGGTTATTTTCTTTTTTCTACTCATTGCCAGATTCCACAACTTGCGTGTTCATTGATGTCAATCTGTGAGGTCTTTGGGTCATGTGATGTGTTGTGCACTACCACAACTGATGAAAGAATCTCTCCTCATGTCGTGTTTTCGAATGCATTTACTGTCCTTTTGAGGCTGTGGAGGTTCAATCATCCTCCCACGGAAAAGCGAGCAGGAGATGCAACCGCATCACATCCAACTCTAGAGTACCTTCTACTGTTGCGTAATGGCCACCTGCTATCTCCTGGAAATGTCCACCAAGGTCGAAATACAAGAAGACTCGCATTGGTTGCTAGTTCATCAACTGTACACCCCATATTTGTTGATTCATTTCCAAGACTAAATGTTTGGTATCAGCAGCATCTTGCATGTATATGTTCAACTCTTCGTGGACTTGAAGGCACCCCTGTTCATCATATCGTTGATGAGCTTCTTAAGATTATGTTTACAAATATTTGCAGAGGAAGTCAGTCTGTGCATTCTGTTGCTTCTGGATGTAGTGGTTTCTCTGGAACTGGGGATAAAGATACCTTACTGAGACTCAAATTACCTGCATGGGATGTACTTGAAGCTGTTCCTTACGTGTGTGATGCTGTTTTAACCGCCTGTGATATTGGAAAACTTTCTCCACGAGAACTAGCTACAGGTCAGTTGGATGTTCTTCATTGGTTTCTCTTCGCGACTTAACCTTTTATATAGGTGCTACAAGTGATCAAGTCAAATGGTTTTAGATTTGCCTCTTTGAAATCATTCCCCTCATTATCTATGATGCTGTTGGCAATCTCATTGAAAGCCCATCTGCCATGATCTTCCGAGACTTGCACAATGCGCAGTTATTGACTTTACCTGGAACTTTTACGAGTCAAAAGTAATTTTTTCCAGTAATTTGATGGGGCAACCGATTTTTCTTGAAAAGGTTACTCATTGTACCTTAGACTAAATATGGACAGCTATAACCCAAATCTTTTGACATCTCAGGGCTAAAAAATTTATCTGATTTTCTTCCTGCATCTTTGGCACCCATTATAAGCTACTTCTCTGCTGAAGTAACCAGGGGTACTTGGAAACCAGTTTCTATGAATGGAACAGATTGGCCCAGTCCCGATGCAAGTCTATCTAACGTCGAGGAACAGATGAAGAAAATTGTAGCTTCCTCTGGAGTCGACGTCCCTAGTGTTGCTTCAGGTTTCTTTTACCCTACATTCATAAACGTATGTGTTGTGTTGTTGTATGTGTTTCAAGACCAGAATATGCTGTCTGCCATTCAACAAGCAACTAAACTCCCTCAAACTTGACTCATGCATGTATAAGCAAGGGAATAAGTTAAAAGAGGTCATCTGACCTAATCTGCAGTATTTAACGAAAAACAATTTGGTTCTGGTTGGGTAGTCCAAAATCAAAAGCTTTAAAATACTAGATAACAAACCTGGTCGCTACCATACTTTGGCTCTAGCTTTTATCAAATCAGAATTCTTCTCATAAATGTTCACTACATGTTTAAAGATGAGTATTACAAATGAATTGGTACAAATGATTTCTCTTACATCAGAATTCTGCCACAGGTGGAAGCTCTATAGCTACACTTCCACTGCCCCTGGCTGCCTTTGTAAGCTTTACCTTGACCTTTAAAGCCTCTGAGCGTTTTCTCAGTTTGGCTAACCCGGCCTTGGAGTCCCTTGCTGCCGGTTGCTTATGGCCTTGCATGCCAATTGTGGCTTCCCTATGGACCCAAAAGGCAAAACGGTGGAGTGACTACTTTGTATTCTCTGCATCTCGTTCTGTCTTTCTCCAAGACTATAATGCAGTGTTTAAGCTTCTCCAAAGCTGCTTTACTGCTACACTTGGCTTCAATGCCAACCCTATATCAAGCAGTGGTTGTGTCGGGGACCTTCTTGGCCATGGACTTAAATCCCATTCGTGGGGTGGGTCTACTATCGCCCCTGGGATTCTCTTTCTACATCTCCATCGGTCTTTAAACGAAACTATCCTGGTGACAGAACATATTCTCTCTCTTTTGATGGATTCTGTGAGAACAATAGCAACAAGGGCACTTCCTAATGAAAGACGGGGGAAGTTGAAGACAGCCAAGAATACAAAAAATTCCGGACAGGTTTCACTTGATGCGGCACTGACACAGGTACATCTAGCGGCTTCCGTTGGGGCATCTTTAGTATGGTTATCGGGGGGCTTAGGTCTTGTTCGGTGCTTTTTTAAAGAAACTTTGCCTTCATGGCTTCTATCCGCTCACCGTACAAAGTTGGAAGGAAGGTTCGAAGGGATGGTTGAAATGCTAAAGGGGCATGCACTTGCATACTTTGCCGTACATTGTGGAGCTTTTGTTTGGGGTGTTGAGTCGTCATCAATGGCACCAAACTGTCATCGAGAAATCCTTTGGAGCCACATGGAATTCATAGCAGTAGCATTTGATAGGAAGGTAGCGCTTAATTGGGCAACTTGGCGTGCTTATGCTTCACAGTTTTTAAGCCTGATGATAGATTGCGCCCCAGCTTGGGTAAGAGAGGCAGATGCAGATGTCTTGCAGAGAGTAAGCAGGGGTTTGAGGTGGTGGAACAGGGAAGACCTTGTACTGGCTTTACATACTATTCGTGGGGTTGGTGCCATGGGTGCAGTTGCTGAGCTGATCATTGAAAACCAATTGTAATTTTCACATACTGGGTAGTTTTTCCTTTCTCCTTTCACTTACAATTGTTTTTGATTTTGCTACAAGTGAACAAGCTGGTTTGGTGTGAAAGAAAGAGCTCCGCACTCTCTATTGGATGATTCTTCTTTCAAAAGGCTCTATTCTTGATCCATAAAATGTTACCTAAAGTGTTAGGCACACCGGATTCTGCTACATGGTTGCCGTGATATGAAAAAGAACTCTGCTTGTGTGTTTGTCTGTTCTTAGCATGAAATTTGGACAACACAGAGATTAAAGGTTTATGTATTATGCATGTGCATTAGTCTATGTCACGGGGAGTTCCATTGGCTGACAAAAGAATCAAATAGCAATTGATCAGCGACGAGACCAGACTTGGCATGCACACTAATCGCAATTGATTCGCTGTTGTGCAGTGCTTCTTCAAAAGCCCCGCACAAAACATGGAGCTTCGATATAACTACCTCTATCACTCATTGCTCAATGGTTAAGGTACCCTCCTCGCCCAACTATCAGACCAAGCCCTTGTGACTCTTTCATCAATCAATCAATCGATAACAGAAACTAGGGCATTTCCTTAACTCAAAATTGGCATAACCAATAGTGCTGATGAAATTATTCCTATTTCATGCTGTATGACGTCAGAAGAAAAGCGTACTAGTACCCTCACTTCTTCCAAAATTTCAATAAAACATCAAACGAAAGCAAGTAATGCACCTACTCCTCACAATGCCTCGTGTCCCTTCAGCCAAGCCAAATCTCCTTGTCTTTGACATTGACCTGGAAGAGGAAAACTAGTGTTCGAAGTGTCAATAGAACATAGATTCGTTATCCACCAATAACCAGCACCGGAACTTTTGAATATGCCCCAATTTCATATTGAAGGAAAAACCAGATACGAGAAGTTGAAGAATGAAAATCTAGATGTCAAAAATGGCTCTTCTTCGACACTCTCCATTTTCTCAACATTTTTGACAAGTTTTTTAATCTCGACCAGTGGAACATGGAAGCTGTATTTCAGGATAACATTAGTGGCCACTGCTTTCAATTTGACCAAATGGTTGTTCAAATGCAACCAGATAATCATACAACACCACTATACCCTGGCAATTTCTTCATTCTCTGGGTTTGCATTGCCCTCCTTACTGAAAATGACTCCTCCCACCGTCCAGCATGCGCATATATGTTGGATAGAAGAACTCTACCAGCCCCGTGAAATGGTTCCAACCTTGCCAAACTCTTTGCAGCCCTCTCTCCTATTTCCACATTCCCGTGAGTCCTGCATGCTGCCAACAATGTGCCCCATATCACAACATCTGCCTTCATGGGCATGCTTCTTACTAATTCTTCAGCCTCTTCTACCCGCCCAGCTCTGCCAAGGAGATCAATCATACAGCCATAATGCTTGATATTTGGTTTCAAGTTATACACCACCTTCATCATCTTAAAATACCTCTTCCCCAGCTCCACCAGTCCAGCATGGCAGCATGCAGTTAGGACTCCAATGAACGTAATTGAGTTAAGCTTAATGCAACGGCTTTGAAGGTCCGAGAATATTTTAAGAGACAAATTTGCATGTCCATGCATTGCCAACCCGCATATGATCGCATTCCAAGGAGAGACGTCACGCATTCTCTCTCTGATTTGATAGAATACGCTCAAGGCGGTATCAATGCTCCCACATTTGGCATACATGTCAATGACGGCTGCACTTAAATTGTCATTAAGAGGGATGTGGCTAGTGCATATGTATTCATGAGCCCATCTTCCTTCCTTTAGTGTGCCTAAAGTGGCAATTGCAGACAACACGCTCACCATAGTAATTTCATTTGGTTGGATCCCACAAGCCACCATTTGATGGAAAAGCTCTAGAGCCATATTAGGATTCTTGCTCTGTGCATAACCAGAAATCATTGTGCTCCAGGAAAAAACATCCCTTTCTGGCATCTCATTGAAAATCTGCCTCGCCTCATCAGTCATCTCATTTCTTATAAATCCTGCTACAAGGGCATTCCAAGATGCAAGATGATCTTTGATGCCCACTTCAAACTGCAAACAAGCAAGAGTCATCCTGCCGCAAGCTGCATAGAAATGAATAATCGTTGCCTGTACAAAATCTTGACAGTCGAAACCTGTCTTTACTGTTATACCATGAAACTGCTGACCTTCCCCTAATGCCATTGATCGCCCACATGCTGAAACTAAATCTACAATCATGACATCATTCGGTCCCACTCCGGTATGTAACATTGCGCAATAAATCATCAAAGCTTCACCTAACAATTCCACCTGAACATAGCCATCAATCATTGTACCCCACGAAACCACATCTTTGGCAGGAATCCTCTCAAATAAATTTCTAGCCTGGTTGATAAGACGCGCTTTTGCATACCCATTTAACATTACATTCCACGTTACTATATTCCGCTCAGGCATCTCCTCAAACAAAATTTTTGCCTCTTCTAAACGGGAACAAAGACAATACATGTGCAACAAATTTGTTGAAATAAGAACCAACCCCTCAAGCTGCAGCTTGATTACCAAAGCATGAAGCATACAGGAATTCCAAATTCGACCTAAATGTGCACACGCCGAGATGACACTTGCCATAGTGACTTCGTTAGGAACCACTCCTGCAGATCTCATATCCTTAAAAATCTCAACAGCCTCACGGCAACAGCCATTGTGGGCCAGTCCCATTATCATAGTCGTGAAAGACACACAACTTTTACCGGGCATTATCTCAAACAGTCGGCGAGCATTCTCTAACTGTCCGATTTTCACATAGCCAGCAATCATTATATTACAAGACACAGTATCCAGCGTAGACAGAGAATCAAACAGATATCGCGCATCATCGACAAAACCACATTTAGCATACATATTGATCAGACTGTTTCTTATAAAAGAGTTGGAACCGAACCCCGATTTCAAGAGCAAACAGTGGATTTGTTGGCCTTGAGAGATAGCCAAAAGGGAGGAACAAGACTTCAATGCCGAGACCAGCGAAAGCTCGTAGTCCGAGTCGTTCTGAGTGGCTGCGCCATCGAAGAAGAGACGAAGATGGTCTTCTTGTTGGTCTTTGGGAAGCGGAAGACTTTTTGAGGAAATGGAGGAGACCCATTTGAGATTTGGGGTTGAAGATCGAAAAAAGGAGAGTGATTTAGAACGTAAAGAAATGATCATGGGACGAGATCATGGGATCCGTTGCAAGCAAAAGAACTTTTAAAAGTCGGTTAGGCGAGAGGCGTTTCAGTGTTCTACCCTTCGATATCCCTTCCAGCGCTCGGGCATCATAATCACGCGATTTTGTTTCGACGCTCTTACTGTGGGGACCACATCCAAATAAACGGGAGGAAATCCGACACCCAGTCCTTGTTATGCACAGTATGGTCACAGATCAATTGAGGTAATGTCGTCGGCGAGTAAGATTCCAATGGGATGACAGGTTGAGTTTGCGCGTCATGACACTAAACAAGCTGACAATCACAGTCCACTCTGCTTCCTAGTGTCAAATCCAACCAGATTGTGATACGATCATTTCAATTCTTTGTGTACTTCACCATATTCTCAACCAGTCAGGTCCAAGTTGGTTTAACAGCTATTGGACATAGGCAACCATGGAAGCTACCATTTCAAATGTGAAAAGGAATATTTATTTGGAATCGGGATTTTCATATATTTATTTGCACTAAGTTTGGTATATCCTTCCACAAATCAGAGAACCTTCCAAGGCAATGTAGACACAGGGCCATCACAGAAAAAATTGTTTCGATTGAGTTTTTAAGTCTCTGAAAAGAAGGAACATATAAATCTTAAGAAAAAGATGAAATATAAAAAGGTTGATCTTGACGACGCATCACATAGAATCAGCGATGTTCCCCTCCTCCCCCATTCACAGGCAGACTGGCTAGAGACCTGCAAGCACCAGCAGATCCAGAGGTTACTTCACAATATGATAAAAACTCCGACACTCCACTCACAGATTAAAATCAAACCCCCACACGCCATATAGAGCACAAAATCCTAACTTCGTGTAGATGATGTGAATGGCCGGTCAGTTAAAGAATTCTGGCACAGCATATCCATGGAGGAATAAACAAACACACACCAGCACGCACACGCACACAAACACGTGTGTGTATATATAAGGCTTTGAAAGAGAGATATTGGGAGAGAAGTAGCAAAGCTTGCTTACTCCTGAGATTTTAACTAATTGAAATGATATAAAAAAGTTAAACTTGTACTGAATAGAAAGAATCACTTAGAAAATTCATGTGAGTTATTAACCAGATTACTGATTAAGCGCTTTCTGAGCAACTGGAACTCGGGCAAACCATGTGTCCAACACATTGTTCCAAATACCTCTGGCCTAGAGAACTAATTTATACACTAATAAAATTGACATATGAGCTCTACACAACAATATGGCATAAATACTTACAAAAAAGAATTCCATATTACAATAGAACTTACAAATTGAGGATGCAAGAACTTAGAAAGTGAGGGACAGAATGGGAAAGGTCTTCATCTTCGTTAACAGACTCCAAATATCCAAAAAGGAAACTTAAATTTAATCAGCAAAACCATTCAAAGAACTCCAATAGTATCAGTTGTTCTAGAGCAAGTGATACTAGCCAAATAAAACTTAATTTAAAAGGCAAAAACCCATGAAAAAGAGGATTAAAGCTAAGTAGACAACCAAGCCAATGAACCTAGTCAATGGGATAATTGCTGGATCATTCTAAGTAACAAGAAGGGACTCTGAAAACCTTAAAGGCTTTTAGAAGCTGGATCTACCCTCAATGTGGAAACTTGATAACTAAAGCAAAACAGCCACTGAGTTTTCATCTTTTCCTATGAGTCACCAAAGGATAGGCATACCACCCTCTCCTCAAGAAAACAAAACCACAGTGACATTTGCACACACTGCTAACCACATCATCTTAGTGCCACAACATGGAGTACGCAACTGGGGTGCTGATTCCCCAAATATCTACGAGTTAACACCTTTGAGACCTGTAAAACAGTAGCTGAGACCTAAGATATCCAACAATGGAGATTTTCTGACAATCTAAAACATTACATTGAGCTCCATTCATGATTTCCTTTGTCAAACAGCAGATAGAAAATTATGTTAAAACATTCTCCATTGTCTCCTTTAGTTGAAATCCAAACGCTATATGTAGGAGGGTACATAAACCCCTACTGAAGTGTTTCAATACATCTTCAGACAACCATCCAAGGTAGCTCCTTACATTGCAGGTGCTTTAGTTCATAAGCACACACATGCTTGACACGTAAATGCCCTACAAATTTTGGATTGCTGTCACACTTGGGTTGAGTTTCTAGCTCTTAACTCCACTTAACGCTCTTTCTTTCTCCTTGATCAAGAGTTTAACAAGGCCCAAATTAATTCCCATCATCAACTCCTAGTAGTTCAAAAGTTCCACCCTCAACTTGGGATACTGTAGAATAAGGAGTTTCGCCCTGATGTTAAAGAGTAATGGCTGCAAAAAACAAACATAACCCCATGTTCAATGCTAATACTAATGACTAACAGGGAGTTGAAAATCCCACGTAATCCCCAAACTGCCAGAGCTTTATGGTAAGGTAGGCATACACCTCACTATAATGTGGGTTTGTTTTGGATCCAAGAATATGTATCCCAACTTCCTGAAATCATTCAGGACAGAGCTATGCAAAGGTTAAACATCCCTATCGGCTTCAAATACAGGTCTCATATATCTGTGGGTGATATAGTTTAAGCGTATGCAATTATCTACAGCCACGAAGGATATTCTTGGTTCCTATTTGTAAGTATCTTATAAACCCCAGACGAACATTTCCTTTTTCTTTTTTCCGTTTCTAAATAGGTTTGCAGAATTGGCATTTTGTTGGACATGATAAAAGCCCTTAGGAGGCGTTTGGGAATCATTCAATTCATAACCTTCCTCATTGGAAATATTCACATTTTCACCAAAACGTAAATAAATCAAATAGACATGCCCATACCAAATAGAGGAAGTTCAATAATTTAACATGTATATGACATAGTAATAAACAAAAACATTAACAGATTCCAAATTACAAGTTGCCCATGTACAAAATTTACTTAAGCGAGACATGTATGTCATAGAAATTGCACCAAATGCAAAAAGATTAGATATGTAGGAGCCATATGATTAAACAAACTGAGATTTTCACTCCTCGTGTTTTTCCTCCCTTTCTTTTTCTTGCAGGATGGGGGGAGCAGTGGGGGTTGCTAGCAAACTGGATAGATTAAACACTATACCATCAAGATTGTTATAGGTTGAGGCATAGCAAAACCAGAAGGCACCAAGGCCTTCATATGGATCTAAAGATGAACTTGATAAGAACTAATCAATGAGAAATAGTAATAGAAGGATATAGACTCTAAAGAAACCATTGTTCTGAACCTTGGAAACAACCATGACTAGTCTTCAAGGGCCTCCGTGTAATTTCAATAAACGGGGGGAGGGGGGGAGGGAGAGGGAGAGAGAGTGTGTTCCACAACATTAACTCAAAAATTTTGACCTCCGCCTCTTGCCATCATATTGTACGCAAGGATTGTGAATCTACTTAATCCAAAAGTTACTTGAGTTCTGACTGCCTAATCCCTCACCAAAACTAAGCTGGAATTTTAAGAAAGTACAAATTATCTACTTTCATTGGCTCTACCCACATATCTTCTTGGATTCTACTCACAACAATCTACCTAAGTTTTATAAAGTAGGAAGCAACAACATAATGTAATCCATAAAGGAAAGGTGAAGCTTCTGACTCCAACAGCTATGAATATAAGACTGCCAAGGCTATATGTGCAGATTTCCATATAAGCCAGTCAGCCAACAAAATACATGCAGTGGTGGCTCCACAGTAAATCTAAAGAAAACCAAATAAAAATATATACGTAGATACATACATTCATACATAAATATAAGTCCATTAGGTGGCAATGCGGCAGTCCAAATATAGTTCTACAACACATGCATCAAAAGCTTTCCATGTAAGTCTTACAGCTAGCATCAGAGACTGAAGCAAATGTCGCCTTTGAAAAACACTACAAAAGACCAATGTAAAAGAGATGGGACACTTAGCAGTCCAATAAATAATCCCAATTTAACTGGAAGAAGAACCTAAAAGCTTTTTGTGCTTTAGAACATCAATGCTTTGACTTGAGCTGATCACATATTATACAGTTCTACCAGGTTCAAAAAATCATCATTGATATGCCTCATTCAGGTTCAAGCACAAATTCTGAATACGATATATCTTAATTGAGAAAGAGATAAAATCAGAAAAACTCAACAAGTATCAAGTACTTCAAAAATTTTAGAAATTCGAGATTTCCAAAATGCCAAACCATTGTCCCAATTTCCTAGAATTTTGAAAATCACCATCAATAACGTGCAACCTCCTTTGACAATGTTTGTATGCTAAATGCCTTTGATTCCCCAAGTGCAAAGAAAGCTTTTATGAAAGCTATTTTGCATAGAGATGCCACATCCAAGATCCAGAAAGACTTCTGTTTCCTTCACCTCTAATGAAAAAGATTCAGTAAATGCTTCCCATCGATTATGCCTCTATTTCTAAACACAGCACTTGTCTAATGGATTAGAACTTAGACCAAACTACAAGAAATGGATTCTCTTTGCCAAGCTCGAATGGATGTTCCGTAGGATAAATAAAAAGAGGAAACGTAAGTGAAATACCGATCACCGTTGGCAGCAAGGAATTGCCCGTTCAACCGTGTCAAAATACCAGATCAAGATCCATATCAAAACTCAGTTTCTTGTCAATTAGTTTAGATCAAATTCCCAGTAATAACAGTCTTTAGCCCATCGTCAACCACAGAATAATACATCCCAGAAATCAACAAAATCACCCCCATTTTGTATGGGGAACTTATCTGCAACAGCAAGGCAGTTCAATTCTCAAATGGAAAAATCCCCAGCCTTCCTAAACTGATACAAACGATACACGCATTTGATTTTACCATTTCCAAAATCATGGATCAAGCATACATAAGAAGTAAAACCCACTATAACAAAACCACACTGCAGCCAATCGCATTCAACTTCCACTTCAAATCCTAAGAATCCAAAACCAAAAGGAAAGGCAAACGCACTCACTTCTTGTGGCGCTTCCCACGCTTGGGCCCCCAGCCCTCGAGCTTTGCGACGGGGCACCCGCAGCTGGCCCGGAAGAGCAGCACGGCGCGGCCGTTCGGCGGCGCCATCTTCCGTAGCTCCGATCGGAGACACTCATAGTCAGGGTTACCCTCGCTCCCGCCCTTCCACGGCAAGCCGTCGATCTCCCTGGACTTCAAAGCGGACTTAAGGCACTCCTCAGTCTGCACCTGCAGATCAAACTCCATGGCCTTCTTCATGCCCTTGCAACCCGGATTCTTGCAGCGGCGCGACCGTGCGCCGCAACATAGGTCTACGAATGCGGCGGAGGCGGCGAAGAAGAGGATGAACGATAGAAGATAGGGGAGGGAAAGGTTGCGGAGGAGGAGAGGAGAGGAGTGGGAAAGGAGGAGGGAGAGGTAGGATAAGTAGGAGGAGATGAGGAAGGAGCCGGCGAAAAGGACTAGGACGAGGATGAGGATGTCCAAAGTGGCGGAGGGGCTGTGCTTGCAGAGGGTTGGGTTACAGTTAGGGCTAGGGTTAGGGATGTGGTTGGGGTTGGACGAGGATTTGGAGGGTTTGGGGAATGCGGGCATGTCGGCGTCGGCGGCAGCGGCGGCGGTGATGGTGGTGGAGAAGAGGAGGTGTTGCATGTTAGAGAGGCATGTGAGGGAGAGCGTGCGTGTTTGCGGTGATGGCAGAGGGTGGAGGTATGGATGTGAGGAGACGGAGACGGAGACGGGGATTGCCGGGTGGAGAGATCGTATGTGAAGATTTGCACGCGCCTCGGATGTGAGTGGGAGTGGGAAAAAACGAAAGTGATGGTTGAAGGTTCGTTTCTGTGGGGGCGTCGAGTTGTGTCGCGGGATTCGGAAACTTCTCCCGCACGTGTTTTTTTGTTTTGTTTTTGTTTTGTTTTTTTTTTTTTTTTTTCTGCTTTTAGAGTCTCCACCAAGCTTTATTTACCAAATGCCGGCCGTTCTAAGTGATCCGTTCTAAGGCTTTTTTTTTTTTACCATCTAGACTACATCTATCTTATCTTTTATTTATTTAAAGAAATTAATATATTATATAAGAAATTATGTACAAGACAAGATTCTTAGACGACGCCGTATTCGATCTGGAGTGGCCGATTCCTGATTATAAGGCATTCGATTGATTGCCTCTGATCGGAGTCCTTGAGTTACCCGTTTAGCTTCTGAACCCAAAACCTACCTTTTCATTAAAATTTTGACTAATATCATTCTTCCATGTCCAAAAGTGGAGCCAATTACTAGAAAGGAGTCCAACATTTCCGGTGAGGTCATCTATCTATGTATGTATTTTCAGCCTATACTCTCTCTTCTTTATTTAGTCTTTCATTTAGCATTCCTCGTATCCCTTTTATTGAGTGAGTTATTGACTTATTTGATTCGATTGGCTTGGCCTTTTACCCGAAAATACTGAAGCTTTTTTTTATGCGTATGCTCCTACACCATTTACTACAACAACCAATAGACTTGTTTATTGATTTCCTGACTTTGGTTCTGGTTCTTGTTCATACTACCCGGAGCTAGGAGATTCGGCTATTTAAATTGAGGCAATTAAATTGTTTCGATGGAAGTTTCCACTACTCCCTTTGCTTGTCTTCCTGGTCTTGCGGACTCCCTTCCTCTCTCGATTGAAGTTTCGGGATCAATTGAATATATATAAGAAATTATGCACAAGACAAGATTCTTATCTAATAAGAAAAATAATAATAATAATAATAATTTGAAATGATGCTTAAATGAAATAAGAACTTTTTACCTTTGAATTAGTTTTTGAATTTAGTCTTTATGTAATAACTTCATTTCTCCTATATTGAAAAAGTAAACGGGATAATATGTCTTTATAAGGGGATTTGGCTACACCTCTAATTGGAATTGCTACCCAATTTGATGGACTAACTTGATAATGCTTGTAATTACTATCCACTAAGGGGGGTAGGTAGTGGGTCCCACCCACGTCTAAAGTGATGGTTTGGCTCTAATATCACTTATTATGGGTTTAAGTTCCATCATAAAAAATCAACCCAATGAAAGGAGTAGCCAAGCCCTCTATATGACTAAAGCATCCTACTTATCTTTCCAATGTGAGAGAATAAAGTTTGTCACGTTAAGTCTATTAACATAATGAGCATATTTCAATTAGATCGTAATGTTCCACCATGCTTAGATCCAATAACTTGATGATATACTTAGGATGACCTAAACCTTGAAAGGTACATCGTTGTACATAGCCCCTAACTATTGAAGTCTTTTCTCCTTTTTTACCCCCTATAGTGTGGCCTTAAATAGCAATTAATGTTACAATCTAATTAAAATGAGCTTAACATGCTAACATGCTAACATGCTAACATGCTTAGGTTTTTTGGCCCAATGGTTAAGTCACTTCTCACATCTCACATTTGAATCCCAACAGTGCACTTAAGGTGAGATGTTTCTTGGCCACAAAGTTGTTGTACAAGGCCATGGTATGAAAGGTTAAAAAGAGGAAAGGACTCTAGCAACTAGAGGTTGCTTACAGTGATGTACCCTTGGGATCTAAGTCACCCCAAGTATATTGTTGGGACATTAGATTTAAGCATGATAGAATGTTACTATCTAATTGAAATGAGATCATCATACTAATAGGATTAGTGTTATTGATTGGTAGTATAGGACCTAGGATGGTTGAGCAAGTACAAGTCAGACTTTTATGTTCAAAACCTCTAGTATAGGTTGATGAATTAGCTATGCAAGTACAAGTCTAGCCCACCTAGTTTCTTTAGTGTTGGGTTGCCATTTAAGGTGGTGCCTTATTTGTTTTCATTTTAGTTTCCTTTTGTAATATACTTTCAATTCTCAAATGTAACTACCTTTTTTATTATAGGAACTGTTACAGTTCAATCTTCATGTTGTAATGTCTATCTTAATTTGAATATATGAGGTTTGAAAATTTAAGTATCCTGATTTAATGTACCATAGTTCAAATCTTTGTAACGACCACACATTTATAATTATATTGTATTCATTATTTAAGAAAGAGCATAAGCATATATAAAGTGATCCTTTTGTATCACCCTATGCACACACTTTTTATGTTTTTTCTCACTCTTGTAAAATACTCTTATTTTCTCTTCCTTTAATGTTCCTTTGAGGTGATCCTAGCTAAAGGTTGAGTCAATTTTGAGCTAAGAGTTAAGTGTGGAATGTACTTACTTTAAGTGTATTATAGGTGGTATTAAAACCTAACTCTTGAGGTAGGGTAAGTTACTAAGAAATGACCAGCAATTCTTAATAGCGTGCAACGGATTTGCAATAAGAAAGACAAACAAAGAGAAAATTTAAGGTTTGGAAATCTTTGTAATGACCACACATTTATAATTATATTGTATTTACTATTTAAGAAAGAGCATAAGCATATATAAAATGTTCCTTTTGTATCACCCTATACACACACTTTATGTATTTTCTCACTCTATTAAATACTCTCATTTCCTCTTCCTTTAACCTTCCCTTGAGGTGATCTTAATTAAAGGTTGACTCAATTTTGAGCCAAGAGTTGAGTGCAGAATGTACTTACTTTAAGTACATTATAGGTGGTATTAAAACCTAACTCTTGAGGCAAGGTAAGTTATTAAGAAATGACAAGCAATTCTTAATAAGGTGTAGTGGATTTGCAATAAGAAAGACAACCAAAGAGAAAAAAGTCTCAAGTTGATGTATCAACTTTTTCCTTCAAAGCTGTTACAATCAAGCAAAATAAGGTAGGTTTAGAGAATTTCTCCACCCATGTTAAGGAATGATTTGCTCTAATGGAGCAAGATCTAGAAGGCTTGGCAAGAGTCACTCACCTAAAAAGAAATATAGTCTAACTCTAAGACCAAATCAATGCTTTGAATAAAGAAATACCTATTATTGATAAAGCTAGGAATGTTCCTAATAAGGATATTCCTAAACCAATGACATATGGTGGGAAGTGGGATACAACTAAAGTAAAGAATTTCCTATGACATTGAAGCATTACTTTGAGGTAGCCTAAATTAATGATGAACTCGCTAAGGTGCACAATGTTTCCTTTTATCTCACTCATAATGCTATTGTGTGGTGACATAACAAGCATCATGAGATCGACAAGTGGGAAGGTAAGATTGAAACCTATGAGACGTTCAAGGTAGAATTCAAGAAATAGTTTTTTCCTAAGAATGTGACTAAGAAAGCCCATGAGACATCAAAGGACTTGAGGCACACGACAACTTTACATGCATATGTGCAAGCATTCTCATATGTAACATTGGATTTTAAGTAAGTGTTAGAAGAGACTAATGTTTTTCTTTGAAAATGGTCTCCATAAATGGGCAAAAGATGAACTAGATAAGCACAATATAATTAAATTGTTTTAACCTATCTCAATAGTTGAGCCCTTGAAAAATCGTAAGTGAAGAGAATTATAATTCAAGCTACTTACCCAAATTAGTATATGAGGAAAAGAAAGAGTCAACCACCATTTAACTATAATGAAGTACTAGACCACCTTTCAACCATGACAATGACAAGAAAAAAGGCACCATTTCTTACTTTATTTGTAGGATTTACATTATATGAGAGACTACCCAAAAGGTTAATCACTAAATGTTATAGAGCAAGAACTAGTACTAAAAAAGAATGTTGCAAAAGATATACATGGCAGCTTTTTAGATTTTTGACTTTATAGAAGGTAAGGCTCCCAAACTAGCTACAATAGTCTTGATATATGTAGAACTTGTATTTAAGAATAAAGAAACCAAAATTATGGTGGTTTTAGCTATTGTATACAACTTTATCACACCTAGAGAAGCTAGGAGATTAAGTTTCTTGGTGAAGAAATATATAGGGTCATTAAAAATGGTAAAC
The DNA here is from genome assembly GCA_028551475.1 of Casuarina equisetifolia. Taxonomy (NCBI): domain Eukaryota; kingdom Viridiplantae; phylum Streptophyta; class Magnoliopsida; order Fagales; family Casuarinaceae; genus Casuarina; species Casuarina equisetifolia. The sequence continues at coordinate 18,189,574 of CM052362.1, forward strand.
AACATATTATGGCTTGTGTATAGGGTAGCTCATTAAGTAGATCAACACGTACGAAAATGGAAGGAAAAATTAGATTTCATGGTGGTATTTATGGAAGACTATAATAGAAAAATGGATTTACAGTTATTTATGGATTTATTCCTCAAGTTAAACTTCATCTATGTAGCATACAATTTTCTTTACCTTGCATATAGTTACTTATGTATTTTTGCAAGAAATATGTCATGCATGGTTCCTACAAAGGCCATGAGTCCTATTTAGAAAATTCTTTCTACTATGCAATTGAAGAAAGGTATATGAAAAGGTAAAGAAACCTACATAGCTATATTGAAGGAACAAGAAGAGATTTTGAAAGAAAAAGACTTTTCTTAAGTAGTTTGTAATATCCTTGAGGAGAATAAGGATGTGATGTCTCTAGAGATACCAAAACAACTACCTCTTAGAAGGGAAATTGATCATTTAATAGAGTTTAAGCTGGAAACAAAGTCCTTTATAGAATGCCCCCATTGAATTGGAAGAGTTTAGGAAGTAATTGAAAACCTTACTAGATGTTAGGTATATTTGGCAATCATAGGCCTTATACAGTGCTTCCATGTTTTTTTTAAGTAAAGGGTGGTTCATTGTGACTATACTTTAACTATCGAGCATTGAATAAGGTAATTGTCAAAAAAACAAGTACCATATTCCTTTAATAGCAAATTTGTTTGACAAGTTAGGCAAAACCTGCTACTTTATTAAGATGGACTTGAGATTGAGCTACCACTAGGTTTGGATTACTGTTAGTGACGAGCTAAGATAACATTTATAACCTAATATGATCCCTTCATGTGGTTATTCTTGCCTTTCAGCTTAACCAATGTTTCAATGACATTTTGCACTTTGATGAATAACTTATTTTATCTATACCTGTACAAGTTTATAATAGTCCACCTAAATGACATCGTAGTGTGTAGCAATTTATTAGAGGTGCATGTTGAGCGCTTAAAGATATTATTCAAGGTAGTGTAAGTAAACAAACTCTATTTGAAGAAAAAGAAATGCTCTTTTGAATGAAAAAAGAGTCTTTCTTAGATATGTTATCAAATAAGGAACCTCACGAATGGATGGGGCCAAAGTGAAAACGATCTAGGAGTAGGAAGTCCTTTCAAAAGTAATCGAATTGAGATTTTTTATTGGTTTGGTAAAATATTATAGGCACTTCATTGTTTGATATTCACCATAGGCAATACACTTGACTAAGTTACAAAAGAAAACCAAGATGTGGGAATGGACCAATGAATGCTAATGCGCCTATGATGACTTGAAGGCCATGATGACAAAGGAGCCAATATTGGTACTACTTGAATTTTTCTAATTATTCAAGGTACATTTAGATACTTCTGATTTTTCCATTAGGGGGTGTATTCATGCAAGATGGATATCATATTACCTTTAAGAGTTAGAAGTTGAACAAGACAAAAAGCAAGTACACTGTGCAAGATAAAAAAATGATAGTTATTATTGACTACTTAAAAACATGGCATTACCACCTATTTGGTTCTTAATTCCTAATCAAGATAAACAATGTGGCCACATGGTATTTTCAAACTTAGAAGAAATTGTTACTAAAGCAAGCAAAGTGGTAAGAGTTCTTGACTAAGTTTGATTATGTAATGGAGTACAAGCTTGGGAAGATGAATATAGTGGTTGATTCTCTCAGTAGAAAAGCCGAGTTAGTTGCTATGAGTAGTTGTAGGAGATATGATGTAGTTTGTTCAACAATGAATGTCATACAATCCTTTGGCTAAGCAATTAGAATGACTCATAAAAGACAACAAGATCTCAATTTTGATTAGAGGATAGATTACTTTATACAAATGAATGCATTTGTTCATGCCTAAATGAGATAACCTCTAACACAATCTCATCAAGGAGTGCCACAATAACAAGTAGGTTGGCCATCCTAAATAACAGAGAATGTGCACCTTCATTAAAGCCTTATACTTTTAGCTTGACATGAGGGATGAGATAGAATTATATGTAAAAACATGTCTTATGTGTTGGTGGTAGGACAAACTAGAATGAATACCCCTAATGGCTTGTTAGAGCCACCACCTTTTTGAATTGTCCATGGGAAAGCATCTTTATGGACTTTATGATGGGATTATCAAAGGTTAAAGGTTGTGGCTCCATCTTGATGGTAGTAAACTAGCTATCAAAGTATGCAACATTCATACTAACACCTATGGAGTGTTTCATGGAAGTCATAACACAACTCTTTTTTCAAAATAAGTGGTGAACTTTTAGGAATTGCCTTGTAATATCATCATTAACTAAGATCCATAATTCATGGGCTAGTTATGGAGAAAGTTGTTCAAGTTGTTGGGTTCAGAATTGCAGTCATTCACAGGCTTTCATCCTTAGATAAATAGGGAAATGAAAATGGTGAAAAATCTAGTGAAGTTGTACTTGAGGCATTTTGTGAGAGAAAACCAAAAGGATTCAATGAAGTTGATAGACATGGCTTAATTTTCATACAATAGTTAAAAAAAGTGAATCAATAAATAAGAGCTCATTTGAATTGGTGATAGGAGAACAACTGTTGACCCCTTCAACACTGGCAACGAAACACATTAGTTAATGTCCTAGTGCTTTTAACATGGTGAAGTCTTGGCAAAAAAATATAGACATTGTGAGATCGTATTTGAAACAAAGTTGTCAAAAGAATAAAGAGATGAACTAATAAAATGAACAAAATACAACATTAAGGAGCAAGTGATAGTGGAATTTCTCCTTTAACAATATAAAGCTTAAAATCCCTTTTACAAGGGGTTGTTTTATAAGTATGACGGGCTATTTGAAGTAATGGGAAAAGATGGAAGTATTACCTATCAATTGGACCTTCCACCTCACCTTAAGATACACCTAGTGTTCCATGCAAGCATGTTAAAACTCTTCCATAAGGATGTGAAATATATTGGACAAAGTAATCATTAAGGACCCCTCCAATGATGATAGCCTTTTTTGAGAAAAAGGTAGAAGCAACCTTGATTGATCAAGTATTTTAAAAGAAAATAGTTCATTTAAGGCAATAGTTCTTGATTAAGTGGAAACAATTGCCCAAAAGTGGGTAACTTGAAAGTTTAAGAAAAAGTTTCGGCAATTTAAAGATCTTGTTAACCATTACCAAGAGGCAATGAAGGTGTCACCAAATTAGGCAAGGGAGAATGTTCCAAACTAGCAAAATGGGCCCTAAGGTGGCTAAACGAGTATGAGTTGGACTTTTATGTTCTTGACTAGCAATATAGGCTAATGAACTGATTGTATGAGTATGAGTCTAGTCCACTTATTTCCTTGGTATTAGGTCACACTCAAGATAGTGCATGTTTGTTTCCTATTTAGTTTTATTTTTTAATATACTTTAATTCTTATATGTAACTACCTTCTTTAGTATAGGAACATTATGATCCAATTGATTTCAATTATATTGATGCACATTTTCATAAAGACTATTCTTACAATTCAATCTTCATAATGTAACATTTGTCTTAATTTGAATATATTAAGTTTAGAAATTTAAGTCTCAATTTAACCTACCACAATTCAAATTTTTGTAATGATCACACATTTATAATGTAATCAATACCATTGAAGACAATGCCATTCAAGTTTGTGGGTGGGAAAAGAAATTTTATACTAAATCTAATTTTAAAATTTTTCTTATGTTATGATTGCATCTCTTATTGTGAATTCTTAGAAAGGTGTAAATTTTGTTTAAACCTACAATTGTAATGTAAGTTAAGTATGATTCTGGTTATGTTAATCCACATATTGCACTCTAAAAGTCCTTTAGTTTTTAAATTATGTGTATCTCTAGTAAACATTCATGTGAAGTATGCAATTCTCTTAGATCTTATCCAAATCTTAGAATTTGTTTGATTTTCTCTTAAGACAAAATCCTAGGTTGCAACTAATTGAGAAAATCATTTTGACCATTTTTGGATCAATTGAGATTTTCAAGAAAAACCTATTTATTTGTTGCTAGTTACCCTATTGAGCCTTGATTCTTATCCATTTTTTTTAAATGACACCCAAAAATGTTTATCTCTCAGCCTTACACAAATTATCTCATCATCTCCAACCATGAACATGTTGATTCTTAGGATATGAATTTATTTTACCCTAAGAAAAGTGAAGAGGAAGGATGAAGCATGGACAAAAATTGATTGTAATAATTGTGTGAGGCAAAGAATCTTGTTTCTATAGTTGTAAAAAGCAACAAAAAAGAAAGAAAAAAAAAGAAATAAAAGAAAAGAAGGAAGTCCAACATTTGCCCAAGAATGAAATCTTCTTATCATCCCTTGTTAGTTTCAAGCCACTCGATGTTTTGAAATAAGCCATTAAGCATAGTAATTGGATATCATTGGTAAGGTAAGATTATAGTAGTTGTATTTCTAGTACTTTTCCTTGCTTTATCATTACAAGCGTGATTATGGCTTTTATAAGTGTTAGGATTCAAGTGAAATCAAGCATTTTTAGATAGAAAAGAATGAAAGAAGTGATGATAGAAAAATTATTTGTAAGGAGCAAAAAGGTAATAGTGACAAAAGCTTTAATTAGATCCTAAAAAGTAATAAGTTCATGGGTGATTTGAGCATAAATGACTTTATCTCACCTTTAGCCAACCTTACATTACAAGCTAATGAAAGTCATATTGATTCTTGGTTAGATGATTAGCTTACATTAGGAGAGAAAAATGAAAGACAAACCTATGAGATTTGGTTAGAGTTTTTGAAAGGTTGCATACTAATGTGGATTTATTTCGAGTGCACATAATTAAAAATATGAAAACTCATACACACACACACACACGTTAACATAATTAAAGGTTTATCTTTTCTTATGAAACAATTGCAATATTTAGATGAAAGTTTTATATTTCTTTAAACTGTTAAGTTGAGCAATCATGGGAGAATCTCATGGAGAGGGTTTTGTCAAAAATATATATATATATATATTTTTGTTCGAGGACTAGCAAAATGTAAGTTTAAGGGTTTTGATAACTTTATTTTTATATAGTTATTTGACCTATTTTAAGCAATAAATAATTCAATGTTTGTGAAAAAAATATTTTAATTTCTCTTTGTTCACTTAAATTTGCATTGTTTTTATAGCATAAGAAGGCATGAAAAAAAAAAAAGAATGATAATGGAGAACCTAATGCTTATTATGTGGCAAGATATGATCAAAATGTCAAGATTAGGAGCATCAAGATAGGCTTAAGCTTTAGGTAATTATTGTCAGAATTTTTATTCTTGTTAGGTTTAAATAATTACAAAACTAGTCATATTAGTAGTTCAAAGCCTAATTAATGTAGGAATTTAAAACCTAATTATTTTGGATATCCAAAACTCACTTCTACTAGGATAGAATACAGGTCTAAACTTTATTTAAGTGAAAAGAATAAGCAAAATGAGGAAGAAATTTCAGAACAACTCAAGAAAGAGGCTAAAAATTCAAGGATTTCTTGAAAAAAAGACAAAAAGAATGATATACTTCTTATTCTTTGATTCAGGATGCCTTGTTTAATTTCTACTATAGTTTTAGTTTGTTATTATGTTATTTTTTAATTTCTTTTATTAAAGCAATGATGTAGCCTAACTACAATGATGTGAATTTTATAGTTTTCTATGCTTTACAAGATATTTTATTTAGGTGAGTTACATATTATTGTGCTTAATATTTTTAAGTGATTGACCACTATTTGAATGATTTGATGTAAATGTTTGAGACTGAGAGGTGATATTATGTAAATGTTTCTTCTAATATAACTATGAATTAAATATCGATGTTTATACCATATTGTTTATGTGACTTTTAGTTATAAAATAGTAAAAAAATTCATTGTAAATCAAGGATATTCATAAATTCTAATGTACTTTATTTATTTTAATTCACATAAAGATATAATGATTTAATAAATTGACTATGTTTACTATACCTAGACATAAGATAATAAATAAATTAGAAAAATTTGTCATCACATAGATACTATTACTCTTGTAAGCATAAACCATCGAAATTCATATGTAATAGTTATGGTGAAATCGAATACTTTAATATTTTTTTGGATTAAGTATACTCATTTAAATTTAGTTGTTTTTAGTTGTAAAATTTTATTTTAAAGAATATCACTTTTAATTCATTCTTAAATATTTTAATTTGCTAGATAAAATTTATGATTAATTTACTATTAGTATTTAATTAGTCTAATATTCACCAATCTTATGGCGTGATTCATTTTTTATTATTATATTACTTATTTGATATATTTACTTGCTTGTAGAAATTCTATAAATAGGTTAATATATCGACAATGTAACATACATATTAGATTTTAACACATAATGTTAGAAAATATTTATTTTTCTAACATGCTCTTTTACTACCCTGCAAGCAACATCACACTCATTTCTATCAACAACAACAACATCATGACCACATTGGGCCAGGACTTAACCTCTCAGCTCCTTTCGGCCATGTAGAATGTCCAAGCTGTCCTCAACTCGGCCTCACTTGTAGGCAGTGTTGAGTTAGTCCTACCCACCTTTTTTCGAGTCATTCAACTTCGGCCATTAGTTACACTTTCTCAATCATGGGAACATAATAAACTTCAAACATAAATTTTGGTATGATAGAAGGTCTATTTTCTCCTTTAAAGTCACCTTATAAAAAAAATGAAAACATCACAACATTTTTATAAATGAGTATACTATTAACAATGTAAAATCCATGTTGAATAATAAAAAAAAATCTTTATATGCTCAAGTCCCATTGTGATTGCATGTTCTCCTATTTAAATCACAAGTTATTTTACCATTAGCTAGCTAATTTAAGTGGTGAGTTAATAAAAACTTTAAGTTCAACACCTTGAATGTGTGAATTAAATATATACATTGTAACAAAAAATTAAAAAAAAAATAGATTGCCTCATCCCTAAGTGAGATTCACTGGGAGATAACCTTGGCTATGTCAAAAAGACGTTTGATAGTAATGATTGCTAAGTATGAAAGAAAACTTTTCATTGGGATCTACTAGATTTACAAGTAAACAAGTATTTCACTTGAAACTTTGGTTCTAATATTATATTGAAAAACACAATTCTTATTAAAACTAACTTATAAGAGACAAGAACATCTTTACACATAAAAATGCAATAGACTAATGTGTTGGGAAATGTAAAATACATACAAGGTTTTAACATATATAATGTTAGAAAATATTTATCTTCACGTCTAAATTCAATCAATAAAAAAAAAACCTAAACATACTATAATCATTTAGGTCCAAATAATTACAATGTTTAGCAATCATTGGTTTAAAGAAAAAAAAAGAATCTATTTCCTTAATTTTATGTTCTCAACATAAAAGTCTAGAAGAACCTAATTTTATAGACCTTAAACGTTAGGAATGTCAACCTTGTATTTCTTTCGGCTACCCAATAACTGAGCCTACAAATTCATGCAAGATTTACCAAAAATGTCATAAATCTCAATCACACATCCAACAAAATTCGCTCAACCTTCCAGCTTATTGGCTTGCTAGGACACCTCGCTACAGCTCCACATGTCCTCTCCTGCTATGTATATATAGTACTCATCCTCCCGCCATTTCCCATATCGTCTTCCTTCTCTCTTATATCAGTACAATTTTTGTACGCTGCGAGAAAGTGAGTGCTACCATGGCTATGCTTCCGCGGCGTTCACCGATGCTTTTACTTGGCATCCTTGTCTTGGCCTTTAGCCTTGCAGGTTTGGGATTTTTTTTTTCTTAGTTTCTGAGCTTCAGTTTTGGTTTCTTGTTTATGTATGTGCTCTAATGGTTCTCAATTTGTGTTGCAAAATCGCAATCATTTGTTCACGAAGATATCCAAGTAAGGGGATTTATCGTTTTTCAGAGGCATATTAAACATTTTCTATCTTGTAGAAGCTTGTTCTCAAGCATCATTCTTGTCATAACATTGCTCTTGCTTTCCTTTGTCCTTACTAGACTTCAAAGTGCAGCAAGCTGGTGCGTTCCCAAGAATGGAGTTTCTGAAGCCCAATTGCAGTCAAACATTGACTATGCCTGCGGCCAAGGCATTGATTGCAGCCCAATCCACCCAGGTGGCGTTTGCTATTATCCAAACACTATTGCATCACATGCTACCTATGCCATGAATCTTTATTTCCAAAAGTCCCGAAAGAGTCCATCAAGCTGTGACTTCCCACAAGCCGGAATCGTCACCGGGATCCTCACGACCACGAATCCTAGTAAGCTTCAATTCAATAAATCTATTTCCTCCGTTTTCCAATGACACATAAAATTAAGCAGATGTAAAATACTAAGATAATTTTTGCAATGGTTAGTGTGTATAGTCAGTCAATATGCTTCTAGTTTTTAAAAGTAGGGAAATCCATCCTAAAATTCATAGATATACTACTTGTTTAATATAATACCATACTTATGTATTTATATTTTTTATGTGAGATAAGCATTCTTAACCAATCTTCTCTACATTGTGGAAAAAACATTATAAGTAGACCAATATTAAGGATGGTGTTAGTCCATCGCAAACATAAGGAAATGTGCAATGACTCTAATATCATGTTAAATTAAGGAAGTCTATCCTAAAATCTATAAGCAATAGAAGGTATACCCTTATCTATTATAAGCCTAGGCTCCCATATTTATAATTTCGATGTGAGATAAACATCCTAAACAAAACCTACTCTAATCTTCTTCTTCCTAACCATGCACCAAATACACCATCTATAGTGAGATAGAGAAGCTATGACTCTTGTCATTTTAGTTTAAAACTAGCTTCACATGTAAAACATGCATTTCTAGTTTGCTTTGTCATTTGCTATTCTCGTGGATTGTCATGTAATTTTCTTAACTCTTTTCTTTTCTTTGATTGTAGGTTACAATACTTGCAAATATCCTAGGGGGAGCCCTTGAAAGGCCATGTAATCCTGTAAGACATAAAAATAAAGAGGATAATTTATATGCCAGAACACTACTAGAAGTAGTGTGATCTTCTTTTCTTCCTCCCTCAATGTCTCCTTACATACATTGTTGTTCTTGGTCCAATAAAATGATTTCAATTAGACAAAATGAGAGATATGATACTGATCTTGTCGAGGAACTTTACCTACTAAAATAAGTCTCATTGTAAAAGTAATAATACATCTCAAAATTTTCAATTTTCAATCTCTCTCTCTCTTTCTCTCTCTAATGGTAGGCAAAGGGTTATGCTAAGAAAATGACTAAATCTTCAACCTCCCCTTACAATGATTTGGTTAAAGATTAACTTAATTTCGAGATAAGAGCTAAGCATTAAACATACTTACTCTAAATGTATTACATTAGACTTTTGTTCAATGATTGAGTTAATAACAATTGGTATCAAAACATACCAATAGGTTAAACCCTTTTGGGTCAATGGCTAAATTAGTAACATCCACCCTGTGAATGCCTTAAGCCCAATGATGTTCAAGTGTACAAAACAAGAGTATGACATTAAAAAGGGAAAAAAATTCTCTAAAGTAAATTTAAATAAAAGAATTGACCCTTTAACCTTACTATCAGCTTTTTAGTCTTTAGATTTTCTAACTAAAATGAATGAATGAAAATCATTTACTTCCCTTTCTTTTAAAAATAAGAAATAAATTTGGTGCTTATAATAAACTTTTTCATAATACAAACTTTTAGTCTAAAATGTAAGAGGGGTCACAAGCTTTTAGATAAACTTACAAATTAGTTTTAATTTCAAACAACAAAAATAACACAAAGTACGGGGAGATATTAAAAATAAAATAAAAAATTCCTTGTAATTCATACTACGAGAGTTCAATACACAATCTTTATACAAATATGGTTTCTACGACAGACAAAAAGAGAGCGAAAGGTGGCGGACACCGGAGACTCGGATGTGAGTGCAGTCCCCTACGTAAATCAGGTACATATCATTCAGATACGAGCACCTGACACCCCTTATCCCTCTCCTCATCCCCTTTATCTTCTCTTTTCTCAACCACTCCAAGAAGAAAATCAGACGACTCGAAGCTTTATACTAATGCTCCAGATAATAACGGAGTCTGAATGCAGAGGCCTAAAAGAACTCGCGGTCGGGGAAAAGCAGAGGAGCCACAAGAGACCAGATGTAGAGTCCAGCAGTTACCCACTCCGTGCATATCCGAACCCAGACTGAAGTCCACCCCACATCTATGAGGTCAGAGCTCTCCGATGAGCTCGTCCACCCTGAAAGCAGCATAGCCGAGTACATGCTAGCCAAAGCAAATATCAGATGGAAGAAAGTGTATGAATAACTAACTGGACGTGCTTCTGTTTCCTTCTTTGATTCCTTTCCTTCTTCCACTTCTTCTGCTTCAAGAAGAGGTTTCTTCCCACCTGCAACAACATTAAACAAAGATGAAGAAATCTATGATTCTTCATGCTGATTCAGTAATTATTACAACCCAACCTAACCCTATATCAAAGTCAATGCAGAATCCTAATTGTATAGATCATCTACGAGGGCAGATCATGCCCAGAAAGCCCCCATTTATCAGAAATCAAAGACCAAAAATTCCCACTCCACGTGTTTGCGGCCAGCATCCACAAATACAGCAGGAGGTTAGATCAAAAAGCCACATATCAAGACCTTCAAAGTCCTAATACCTTAACAGAATTCTTTGGCCTTGCCTACCCCATCAGTGATTCGCCATGGATCACCAGAGACACAAAAAGCACCTTTTAAGTATATACCGCAAATTGATATGAGAAAAGTCTATTAGGATGGTTCCAATTTCTTTGTTCTACCTTATTGTAGAATAAGGTTTTGCTTCTTTCCTTTGTTGAATATCCACTATTTTGAGTTGCCAAGGAATAAAAATAAAATAAAATGTTAATAATTGCATTCAAAAAGTAAATTCCATACAACCAGGAGTACCTGTCTTAGGTGAAGATGGTGGTGATAGAAATGTTGTTGAAGATCCAGCACGGACAGCCGAGTATAGAACGGAAAGGATAGTTGTAAGCATCCCAAGAATAAGAGTGCTTGTGGTGACTGCCTTTGTTTTATTATGAAGACCATTGCATGCATAGTCACGAGGTTCACTGGCAAGACCCGTGTAGCACACATATGCACAATAAAGAGATATCACAGAAGCAGGCAAGAGGCTGCCATTTATCTGTTTGAAATTATTTGTCAATATCATCTCGCAAGTTGATAAAAAACAATTCTCTAAAGTTAACATTCAGTAAGAGGTCACCCTCTGGCACACGCCTACCCAATTACTAGTTTGAATTGTGGTGCCTAACATGTACACAACGCAATTTAACCAACAAGGGAATATTGCTAATTAGCATTGAAAAACAATCAAATACTCTCCATGTAACAAGTGTAGCACAGAAGAAATGTCCCTGAAATACTTTGCGGGCTAAAAAATTGCAACCACTGGATGCCAATCTGATGTCATGAAACATTACAAACATAGCTCAGGTCCAAGGCTAGATTCACTGTATTAGGATTAGTGATGCAATTCATAATTTTGGTCTAATTAAATAAGTAGACTATTCTAGAGCTCATTTTATCTGTCTTAGACCAAAATCATTGTCAGAAAGCTAGCTGAGAGAAGGTTGACATTTTAAAATATTCCATACATCATAGAGAATCATAGTTGCCAGTGGTGTGATTATTTCAAATAAAACAAAATAGTTTCACATGCAACAGGATCCACCAAATTTAGAGAATTCACAAAGCAAGTACAATGCAAATAATGCCTGACGACATAATGGGGATGCTGAACACAATTACATCTGAGGCAAAGAAAACATACAGGGAGATGTCATCTTCCATCTGTAAGAAAGGAAGGATACCAATAATAATTTGAACACTAGGCTTACCGTAGGATGCAATGCAATAATTCCAAGTGCAAAGGCCAGAATCATGGTCATGACAAGGAAGAAGACATTGAGGCCACAGTCTTGGCCAGAAGGGTCGAACCAAATGAAAAGAATTCCTGAAAGAGTATAGGCCCCAATGTAGCATAAAACTGACACTGCAAGTAAAGCAATATACCTGAAACAAGCCATAGATAAGGTTAGAAGTCAAAAGAAAGCAGTGGAAGAAAGTTTATGAAATTTAGAAACTTGAACCCACCACTTCTGGTCATCTTTCTCGACCCAAGCATCATTCCATGCGTGTGTACAGTCTAGTAAGATAATCACTTGAACTAATAAAAATAACCCTGCCCCAAATTTTGATAACGTTCCTGCAAGTACGCACAGATAAATTGAGGAAACATGTCTCTGGAAAGAATGAATAGTTCTGACTCCTTAGTAACAAAGCCATGGAAATGATGGCAAAACAGTCAGCCTTTGGGGATAGAATTATAACTATAGAAAGAAACTAGACACGTAAGGCCTCTGGCCACCTTTGCACTCTCCTTTAAGGCACTTGTGTGGTGCCTTCAACTCTCAAATAAAGAAATGCGATGCATGTTTTCCCAAAAGATAGCCACCTAACTAATCCATCAAAGCTGGGGAGAGTAATAACCTCGAAGGTAGGAAGTTTATTTGATCATCAAATGGATAGATGGTTTTTCTTTATTGCAACAAAATATGATGTTACTGCGCCATCTTCTGTTGCCAAAAGGAAAGCAATTTTTCACTTTATGTAGAACCGTAAGAGATCCCCCAAATGAATATAAAGATGGTTGAACCCAAACCAATACCTTAGTCCCTAAAGTGCTAGGTTCAAATCACCCCATTCCCCCTTTACATACTTAAAAAAGAAAGAAAACGAAGATGGTAATCTCAGGAAAGCCATGCATCCCATGTATGGACTTAAAAGTAGTACAATGACTCTTTACCATGCATGACAGCCATAAAACCCAAGCATTGAAAATTCCTTGTGTTTCTTGCTCTACAGACACATATTATGTATCACAGCACGAAGAAGACTGTTCTCAGGTCTATGTTAGTTGCTATGAAAGTGATTTATATATACTCATTCAATCTCAATCCAAATTGTTTAAGCAGCCAAAGAACCTCTGATAAATGTCTTCCACGTGGCATGTGTAAAGCACACAAATATTCCAAGACTAGGTTTACACAAGCCCCAATGAAACTTGGCTAATATAACAATCTATCTAAAGTGAAAGAAAAACTTACCATAGATGGAAATGACGACATTAGGAAGGAAAAACATGAGGACTACAAGCAAAAGCCAGATTACCATCTTGGCAATCCATCCACCATGGTGCCATGAATCCCGCCTGTCATTCTGGTCCTTTATACCGATCATTATGAGGGCCAAAATTGCAAAGAACAAGAAGTTCCCCAAGCTCACACGAAGGACTGCTTGTATTTGAAACCATTCTTTTGTGTGAGTTGAAGTGTTTATCCCTGTTAACGAACAAGGAAGGAAAAAGTCATAAAAAATCAACGGAAAAATCAGAATACTTATTTTTGTGATTCCTAAAGTAAGCGTATCCTTAAATTTGAAAGTAATCTCGACAAAGGAACTCTAAAATGTCCTCACAGAAGTTTGGTCGTTTCGACTAGTCATAAAATCTGAAAACGATGTAAATTATTTGAAATGCTTCAATAATAAATGAAAGCAAAATAAGCCAATCCAGGAAATTTAGAATTTGATGCAAAGAAACCAAAACGTTGAGCCATAAAAGAAACATGAAATCCAGACATACAAGAGCTAACCCACTATTGAGAATCGAGCTAAACAAACCCAATTAGAACATCTCAACAAAGAAACATCAAACCAAACCAACAAGCCAATTTGATACAAAACATGTCCTATTAGGAAGCAAGTTTGAAACCGAACAAACCCAGTTCGTATATTCAACAATTTCACACGCGGCAAATGAAAATCAGGTCGGAAATGGAAGAGGAGTAGCGAAGAATCGAACCTACATGGGATTTTCTCCAAGAGAGGAGCTCCAACTTCCCGGAGAATCCAGGAGACGAGTAACGATATACCGAAGAGACCACAATACGCAAGCCTGGCCGAGCGTTTAGAGATTCCAGAGGCCACTGAGCTGCAGAGACCGCAGGTCAAAGATGCACAGCACGATGCACAGCACGTCATCTCCCACCCTCACCCTCTCTCTGGAAAGCTCTGGGTTTAGTCTGTGACGACTGGTAGAAGAGTTTCGTCGATGTTTTGGTACGGGACTTGAAACATTAATAGTAATTTCCCTTCTGATCTGATCAGGTTTATCCACATGCAAAAGTCAACCTCTTCTTTCTTCGTCATTGTCTTTGTCATCCATCAGCAAGATTGGAGCCCATGTTTTTTTGTTTGTTCGTTTGTTTTTTTTTTTTTTTTATTATTATTACAATATCCAATTCTGTGTCGGATTTCAGATTTCACAAGTGGGATTCATTAATTTACAACTTGAATTAGTTGGCTAGCAACTTTTTTTTTAGGTCAGTTTGGTTAAGGCTAATTTTATTTTTTACATTAAGTATTGTGAAAAAGTTTTTTTGTTTAACTAAAAACTCAAATCTTAACCTTACAATTGTAGAGCCCAGAGGGCTCAGGCCATGAAACTGATGAAACTAAGTCTTTTCTGTCAAGGTTTTGGGGTTTCAAACATTGCCCAGCTAGCCGGTGGACAAGCAATCAGATACTTGAGGGCTTAGGCCCAATTTGTCATGGTTTAAGTAAAAGGCTCCATGGCTTTTTGTGTGGACCAAATGGGCGACAAATGTTAAAAGCGGTATCTTTTTAATCCAATATGAGCCCATTGAATATGCCTGACAGAAGATTGCAGGATGCGAGGATATAGAATGTACCATTGTGTGAGAACCTATGCCATGGCTCAGGTATTCTTTTCGTGCATGCAGTCTCTCGATTTTGTACTTGTAAATTGCCAAGCCTCCAACAGGGATCCTACAGGCTTGGAGTCCCAACGTTAAGGCCACTTTTCTTTTGTCCAATTTCGCTGCTCGAATCACGTTGACAGACGTAGTTTTGCTTGAGTTTTCTTGTACATGATCCTTACTGAACGGGGTCCCCAATCCTCCTTAATAGAGCTCTCCCACTCTCTCCAAGTATGTTTAAAGTGAATGTCGTGATCCTGGTGTCAGTCTTAGTTGGTCACATCTTGAAGTACACACACCAACCACTAACACTAGTACTCCCAAAACCCAACAAGACGCAGCCAATGTCAGTCCACCATCTGGGTATTTTCTCCCTTCGACGTTTCAGCTTTCGAGAAAAGCCAACACTTGTGACGTTCCAAGCTGTCCGCAATTCCGTGTGACCCTCCCGTCATCTAGACGAAAGATTTTCAAGAGTCGGGGCCCCCAAAACCATCCTCTTCCTCCACCTTAGGAGCCATATTAGCTGGATTCTCGCACCCAAATCCCACAGGTCCACACCCGTTTGTCATGCCATAGAATCTTATCTTCAAACGATTTTGGCCGAGGATAAGGTTTGAGAGCTTTTGCTTACCAATCTTTGTCGAGGCAATCAAACATGACTAGACGGCCGGAAGGCGATGTCCATGTTCAAGTTTGTTGAGTGTGCTCTAACCATACATCGTCTTTTGTTAAAGTCCTCGACCCATGATTGAAACCAACGAAAGCTCATCAGTAAGATCATGGGGGCAATATCCGATTTGATGTAGACAGTTCACGTGAAGTTCTTGTGATACTTTGAAGATAGATCAGCTCTAATAGGTCCAGTATAGGTACTTTGCTTCTGTCATTTGCTTTAAAACGAAAAGACTGAGCTGAGAAACAGCCAATCCTGTAGGGTTGGCAACTGTTGCTTAAGATAAGATTTCATGGTTTTGTACTTGGAACTACTTTAACAAACAGGGCGACAATAGTCGATGGCTGGCTAGATTTTAAGATGTTTAAGTAGACTTTAGAGGGGAAGAGTGCAAGTGACGTCAATGCGTTGCTAGGTACAAGTGGACCTATGAGATGACTTTGAGGGGTACATGTGGATCCAATCGGGTGGAGGTGTAATCTGATGCCCCATGGGATTTCATCTCCATAAATTGGACTCCGAAGTCTGAGGATGCCGAGAGTAATCAGAGTCCACGGAAAATATGGGAAGAAGGTTTGGAAAGTGGAAGAGAATGGTAAGACAGCTAAGAGGGAAGCTCTATATTATGAGGGTCTGCATCTCTATGCTTCTTTGTTGGCACAAGTACTCTTAGCAAGAAGCTCGAATTCTAGTGTTTTCAAGGAGTATTACATTTCCTTGCGTTCTTCATAGTTGATCTGTTTAGTTATCCTACGATGTTGCATTTGCTCTATTTGTGTCATCAGCTTCTAAAATGCAAGGCGTAAACAGAGCAGGGCCAGATCAACAGATACATATCTTACTTGCAAAAATTACTTGCTGAAAGCAGTGTAATATCCTTACATGCAAATGTGTTATGTATGTTAAACGACGTAGCTTTCTAGGGCAACTGCATGCAGGTCCTTGAGTTTCCTCTTCATTCCAGAAGTTTCAACTACTGCTGTAGTCCATCTTTCCCTAAATACATAATTAAGATCATTGCCATAAACTTTGCCAGTGCCATGAGTTTACTGTTGTTTTTATATTGATTAATGTCTTATTGTTAACCTGGCCTACAGAGATGGAAGATGAAATGCCCTTTTTTTTTTTTTTTCCTTGAAGTGGGTATGCCTGCTTTGTCTATTGTCCATCATAAAGGCATGGATGTCTGCATCTTGATTCGAGGGCTTTTCATTTCTTCACGAAATGAACAAATAAGTAAATTAAACTTTTATTTTATGCTTGAAGAAACAATAATCACGACTCAGGCCCTTTCTGCTCGAGTATGGGACTCAGATTACAGCTCTGGCTTGGTCTTCGATTCAGTGTTGAGAATCTAACCCATGCTATTTCTCGAGTTTCAAGTTCATACGCGATGAACCAAGGCCAGAGCACCTCCTTTTCTTGAGCTCTTTCAAACAAAACCAAGACCCACTTCTCCAATCCATCAACTGCAATTTGTTCAGAAGTCTCCTGATGATGCACCTGGTAAGAGTATGAATGGCCCAACCAAAGTGACCTTTCAAGTGCTCTGCCAGCCACTATCTTATTCTTGAAAGACAGACTCCCCTTTAGTTAAAGATGAGTTAGGTGAGTAAATATGAAACAAATGTGCTGTACGACAAGCATATTTTGTGGCACTAAAGAAGGTAAAGGCGTAAAAGGTTCATGGTCCAAATGTGAAACCTAGAAGAATGTGTGCCCGTTTGTTTTGTAGCTTTTTAACATAATCAAACCATCCAATGGTATGTCCAAAGGGGTCCGGAAATGCAGGCAGCACCGCTGCAGCGGGTTCTGGTTGGCTATTTTGCTGTGTGATAAACTGTGGGAAAAAATAAAAGCCCTGTTGAGACAAGGGACAGTCTTCGAATCAAATTGAGATGAATCAGGACCAGTCCTTTTCCAGGGACGTTGGGAAGGAGACAACCTGATGGCTCTGCTTCGTCATTTTCGATAAACCGGGACCCAGTTCGGTGCCAACACCTGTGTTCCACAGTGTACTGTTTATCACATTACTTCGGACCCTCCGTCTTTAAAAAGCCCGTGTTGTCTAGGCGAAGTGGTAACCCAAAGTTTAGCTGCGCCTTTAAAATCAATTTTTACTTTCTTTCCGTCGAAGACATTGGGATTCAATGCGGCTCCCGAAGCTCCGGTCATGGCAACGGGGTTCGAGGTACATCCGGGAGCAGCGGACGCGTCTCTATATCATATGGAAGTGCACCCTCATCCTACTGACAGGGGACCGGCGACATTGATGATTTTGAGGTGGGAGTTCATCCTTTTTCAAAGACGTCGTCAGGTTCGTGTCAAGGTTGTACAGCTCCGAGTGACTGACCCATATTACGTTTTAAATTGCGGGGCTGAGAACTCCCAGAATTGTGGTCCGTGGGGCTAGAAACTGAGCACGATGTTTATTAAATGGCTGGGATTGACCAGGCATTCGCGTTAGAAAGACGTACAGGAGTACTTATTTGGGTTTTGGCAAATCCAAACGGTTGATTTTCCGCCTACTCTCTTCTTGATTTGGAATTGCTTGGCAGGGCCAGGGCTATTTTTCATCCTAGTGCCTCGATCAAAGTTATTTCATTTCATTGCACTCTATCTTACTGAGAGAGAAAGAAGAGAAAAACTGGTTAATCCCATATTCATTGCAGGAAGAGATTAAATTTCAGGCATCTTTAACAACGCCTAAAGCTTTCTCCCACCTTTGATTGATCAACTTCGATGTCGTTTCCCTTCTTCCCCAACTTGGTCGTCTCTTTTTCGCTTCTTCTAGTTCCAGTTTTCAGTTCATAGAGAATTTGGAATACAGTTAATAGAAGAGAATTCAAGGACGAAGTACCCGGAAGTTTTTTTTTAAGGCTCAACAACACTATCTCACCCGCTCAATAAAGGAAATAAAAAAACAAGCATGTGCTTCAATAGCGTTCATTTTTGGATCTCTCCTTTCTCCTGTCCTCAAAACTAAATTGAGCACCAGCTCAAGATGTTTGTAGTACTAATATGAAGTACATTCAGCTCTGAGAAAACATACTAAGACCAACCGATGTGAATATAATCAAGCAAATAATCACATAGCCTACTGATTAAGCAAAAAAATCTAAAAATTTGCATCATTTATTGCTCTCTCCCTCCGATCAACCAACAACGCCCTTTCAGTGGAAATAGTAACTGCTCCCGTAGTTATGATAGCGATCAAGACGACCTAACAGCAGTATACGTTCATCTCCTATTCCCGTGACGAGGTTAGCCAGGCGTCCCTTGTGAAATTGTAGATATTCAACCATCCTCCGCAGATTTCTTTTGGCTTTGGCCATGCTTGCCTTGGCTCACCTGAGGAATAATTGCAAGAAAAGGCAGTAAGACACCCTGGTAGGGGTAAATAACGATGTTTTGCAATCACAGTGCCGCAGAAGGAAACCAAGCTGAAACATCCTAATATTCATTTTTGCTTACAGCATTATATTCTGCAATAGTTCAAAATATAATCTTATATTTCTCTAGACAGATAACACAATTATTTGGAAGTGATCTACTTCTTGAATGTCAAGCAAAAATGTCCATACACTGATAGCAGAATATAACGGCTACCAACCTGTGCCCCATTATAAATTTCATATTTCCTTATTTTCAACTAAACCTTTATATATTTAGTCAGTGGATTTATAGTCTTTCGAATATTTCAAAATATGGTCAAAAAGATGACTCCACTATAATAAGTGTGCCTGGGCTCAGTCCTAAAACCATTATCAGCAACCCAGATACTCATTGTAACTCATCAGTTTACCTTAATACGTGTTCTGAGAACAGGCAATTGGTAAACACTTCTTTTGATCCCTACTATAGTTCAAAGAAGTCTTTACCTATTTACTTGTAGTAAAAACAAGTATAATTGGATTTTCTTTCTTTTATTTCCCCTTGTACCATCTTCATAGCACCTGGGTCTAAACAGTTGATTTTGTAAACTTATGATGACGTCTTCACATTGGGCATAGTTTTGTTTTTATTTTATTTTATTTTTCACTCTTTCACTAATCTGATAAAACAGAAGCACAATATAATAATACAGAATAAGATGGGGTAATAAACACTTACTAGTACTTTATGGCTTGTTAACCTCCTAACTGATGGAGCTCGTGCCACTGATGAAGCAGCTGCAGCTGCAGCAACACGGATTCTGCAAAGAAAATTACATCACAAAAACATGCAATGATATTCAATTTTTTTTCTTTTGACAATTCCATATATTCCTGCAATTGAATGTTTGTAGCTAAAAACCCTATCATACCGGTTATGGACATCAACATATTCATCTGTCTCATCCACAATTTCCTCCTGCAGTAGTTGACGAAATAACCATTCAACCTATTGCTGACCAAAGAACATTACAAACTGAAAAGAAGTAGATAAAATAAGGGATGTGCTTTGCCTGCAGAAGTTCTTCAAACACATCTTCCAGGGTGATGATACCGATGACTTCACCATCTTCAATGTCTTCTGACGAATGAGCCAAACCATTTGTTGTTGCATCAATACGTTGTGAAGAGGGTACACTATTCAACTTGGTAGCCCTTGAAGACCGGTCAATCTCAACAACAACACTGTCAGAAGATTCGTCCTGCTTTGATAATAAAGGAGTTGTCAGTTGGGAGTTTTCATTGCTGACTTTGTCCGCTTCTGACTTTTCTCCCTCAACAGTTGGAGGAAGAGCCTTGCTTCTCCCCTTAGCCTTCACCACAGCTGCCATATGACTGCTACCCTTTTGAAACTCATTCAATATATCATACAGAGGCATATCAGCTGGAACCCTGGGGACATCCCACACATTAACACTTAATATCTTTACTTAGTTCTGAAAGAGAGACTATAAACATGTCTAAATATAAATCTGCACACCGTGGGATTCTACGGATGGAAACAGCACTGACAGGGGTCTCTGTTTCAGGTCGTACGGTGAGTAGGCTCTTCACCTAATCCCAGAGAAGAAAAGCAACAGAGAAATCAGAAAACCTCTAAAACCAGAATTAAGTATGCAAACCAGTTTTACGTTCCAACCCACCAGTAAAAGTCCAATTATATTCTTTGGACTCCCAGAATAGACGGGAACCCGACTGTGACCACGAGCGAGAATTTTTCCCATTGCTTCCCTGAGTTATTAAAATTGAGATAAGAAAATTCGTTAAGGTAAAATTGTGCACTAGCATTCAAGAAGTTCCAGTAAGAAAGGGCATGCTAATCTAATCTAATAGATGTTTGTTCAATGTGTGACAGTTTATCATTATAACTAAAAAATCAAGAAGTTCCAGTAAGAAAGGACATGCTAATCTAATCTAATAGATGTTTGTTCAATGTGTGACAGTTTATCATTATAACTAAAAAATTAAACCAAATTCAACAAGTCCAAATTATGCACAACTATCCCAATCTTGTTTTTTTTTTAAACATTTTGTTTTCATATACATCTAACAAAATCTGCTTCTCTTTTTAACATTTTATTTCCATAGCGTGACAACAGAACAATGACTTGGTGCTCATTTATTCTAACAAGTTCCTGAAAAAGAAAACTAATTATAAAAGAACAAATTTCACTCTTAGCTGTAACATGAAAAGTCAAATTTAAAAAGAAAATTTTGTCCTTGTCATCTTGAGAGTGAAGATGGATCAAGAAGAAGAAAACTAATCTCAACACAACTGAATCAGGGGTAGAAGTTACCAATCCAACTTCGAATTCACATCCAAGGAAAAGGTGGATTCAATGGGTGTCATAGCCTCCTCAGCAGTCTGATTAAAAAGAAAAACAAAACAGAAAGTGAGTCCGAGATCCTGACCAAAATAAATCAAAGGTCTAGGTTATATAGACAACATCATTAAGAAACAGCAAACCACAGCCAGCAGAAAATTTACATGCATAGAAATGAACTTCGAAGCACTCACAAATATCATTTCTGAGAAGTCATAGCTAGCTGGTCAAATTTGAAGGAAGAGAGGGCAGTATACAGATGCAACTTATAAAAGTGTACATAAAACTGCAATGTACTCTTAACTATTAGAGCATCTGATCCCTCAATCCAACTACGGGTTATTTTCTGAGCTGCATGCTAGAACCTTTGATGTTGATAATAATTTTCTAAGCCAGAAGCAGCTAAGAAGGATGAGCTACACAACAATAGATAAACAGCTTCTAAGATACGAATTCAAGTTACATTGTTTACCTTTTCAGTTAAGTCTAGTGCGCCACTAATAATTGTGGTTTCATCATGTGTGAGTTCACCTCCTTTCCCAGCCTGATCATAACAAGAAAACATGACAAAGGATGGATAAGAAAGACTACATATATTTTGGACGTTTCAGCATTCTAGACCCACTATAATGGTTTTACTGGCAATAATTACAGTGCTTTATGATATTTGCTCCAAAGTGCCTTACCTCCTTGCCGTGAATGGAGACTAGGGCTTTCAGCTGAGCACGCCTAAACAAGGCTTCATTATGACCTAGTACCCAGTCCAGAATCTGAAACACATACATTTGAAGTGTTTAATATATTGACCAACAGACTACAGCAGCAAGAATTAAGAAAGAAGATTATCTTCAGCATTATTTTCAGTAAAAGGGTGCTAGATATTGTGTGGAATGTCAGTTACTACTGGCCGACTTCACAATGCATAGACACACCACTATTTTATTGACGCATAAAACAAAGGAAGCCAACATTATACTAGAAATTCATTACGCAACTCAAAACTTTTAAAAGAAAGATATTAAAAGGCAATAACAAGTCACTAGCTTAAGTAGCGGTTTGTGAGACAACATTTCCCACGTATAGAAAAAAGAAATGATTGCTACTTTCTTGTGAACCACCTCTAACATACAGTGAATACCATGTAAATCCCATGCTCACAAAACTTCATAATAATTCAGTCTTGATGATACCTTTCCAATGGGATAGGCAATTGGATAGCATATAATCATCAAAATCCTCACAAGCCATACAAAATTGGCCCCTACAGCAAGTCCATATCTGGTGCATATTGCTTGTGGAATGACCTGACAAATGAAATGAAACAGAATAATCATCAGGGTTTGAATCAATAAAATGTAGCTTTGGACATAGCAGTGAAATCTTAGAGAGTGCAAAACCTGTTAAGCACCAAACATACCTCTCCAAATGCCAAAACAAAAGTTACAGACAGAATTATGGCAATATACTGATTGAAAAGCTTATCCAGGTATATTGGTAGTGCCTGCAGATTACAAGTACCAAAGCAAATAACAGAAATATCATTATCTCCAATATTCCAGCATTAACAAAAAACCAAAGCATTTCTTTTTCAATTATATTCCCTTTTCTTAAATTTTGCTCTTTTAATCATTATATGTTTTCCACGTTAGAATCAGATGCTTACTAATGTTCAATACTTTACCTTTGTCACAACTTAAGAAAGAGATGGCACACTTGTGTAATTAGAGTTCCTCAAATCACTTTATGTAACGCAGACACAGTACAAAGAACAAATGCCGAACTTAGTAAACATGCGATGCCTTCATAAAACATCCATTTAATGTAAGATTAACTTCTTGGAGTATCATAATCTTCCTTGTTAGCAGTGATCTCCTCATCAGGACCCATGTCGTGCAGACTTATACTGGCACAAACTTTAAAGTCATTTATTACGACCCAAGGAAAGTGGTCATAATACCTAATGCTATGTCTCAAAAGAACTAAGCAGAATTACACCTGAAGATTCATATTACTCGGCAGAGGAAATAGAACTTAGTACTCATGTAATTCTTTCACAACCTACACTCCCAATAAAAGACTTAACTCTCCAAGGTGTCACATACATATTGTTGAATTCATAAATTATATAAGACTCCCAATGAAATGACTAAATTCATTATTTTCTATAAATTTGGGTTTCAACTATTAGATCAGCACAGTAAGATGCATTAAGGTTGAAATCCTAACTCCACGCTACAACTTCTATTTTAAAAAATATATAATATGTAACATTTTATTTATTGAAGTAGAGTTCAGATCCATACGTAAATAAATGTGTTAGAATATTTATAAAATGACCAAATTTATCATACCTTAGATGTATAAAATTTTGAAACAACTGATGAAACAGATTAAAGTCATATAACCAAAGACAAATGTAAAAGACCACATACACAGACATAAAGTGTGTTATTCAAGCATGCTATCACATTTTCAATCCTAAGAATTAAAATTCGCTACAGTTCTAAGCAGAGAAATTCCAATTAAAAACCGAATTCATCAGTCCCTCACCTCCATGGATACTGCATTACACAAAAGCAACGTCACAAGGAGCTGGTGCTGCTTCTGTACCACCGGAAGTATAGCAGCTGCACAAAATCCCAGGACAACAAAAGTACAGGCCCATGTAAACAGATCAAAAACCAATACGAACGTTACGACTCGGAATCGCAGCGAAAACTTGGAAGGAGTAACCGAGCACGTTACCGGCTTGCTTCTTCTCGGCGGAGGTACCGCTGCGCTCGAGGATCTCAAGGTCGACACGGCCTAGAGACATGAGGCCAAGAGTGAGCCCGGACATGATTCCAGCAAAGAGGACAAGGACACACGATATCCCCGCATACACAAACCACCACACTGTTCCAAACGCTATGTCGCCTCCGACCACCTCCGATTCCAGACTCCGACTAAGCATCCGCATCGCCATGACAACACTTATAGGGTGCATCGTGCCTGCTCTGAGATTTTGACCCCCTCGAGCCCCCCCTCTGTTCGCTGTGTTTATTCAGAGTCGAGATTTTGTAGAAATTTTCAGTGGCAATTGAGTTTTCCGGTCCACATGACTCTCAGCTTGTGGCACGTGGCAGTATCCAAGGGTCTTACTACAACATCGGACGGCCGGGAACTCCTCATGAGCTGGAAATCTCGGGGCTCCTGGAGCAATCGGCCTCATATCGCACGTGACTCGGCACCAAAATAAATGCGAATAGTATCTTAATTTTTGTTTGAATTTCACACTTAAAATTCTATTACGTTTACCCCGGAGAGCATGATAAATATTTAAGATACTCAAATATGAATTTTTTGAAAGCATGATCAATTACATCATGGTTTGTTCCATGAAATTAGAATGATCTTCTTCTTTTACTCAGACTTCATAAATTAAAGTTTTTTTTAAAAAAAAAAAAGTAAAAAAGGCTGGAGAGCTTAAGGCTGCGGTGACTAAAACTTGTACATCGTTGGCCTCCTCCGAAGTTTGGGCGATCCAGGCTTTGCAATTGATACATAAACGAACCTGCCATCAAAAAACTTTACCAAGAAAAGATCAACTCCTAATCTATAGATACGATTTTATTGATCTATCAAGTGTACTGGGGGGTACACACCTTTCCATTCATCTCTTTCACAGCCAATTCAGCAGAGTCTTCGCTTGTAAACCAGACAAATGCAAATCCAGATTTTCCATCTGCAAATAGCTGCACTGCAAGGGGATGTCAAACAAACAGACATTATGTAATCCTGCGAGAGTTTGCTCAAATTTTGAGTCCAGAACATGAAAGCAGCAGGCACCAAACAAAAATATGGAAGCAGCAAAATCATCATGAATGAGAAACGAATGATACAGGGGATGATTATGGAGCAACCAAAGAGAAACTTCAAATGCCCTTTAAGATAAAGTTCTAACTTCTTCTGTCTGATTTCACCTTGGCTTACTTCTCCATACTCAGAGAATGCCCTCTGTAAACCTCCCTCCGACGTTGATTGTGGAAGTCCTGCATCAGTTAGATCCAAAGGCTTCAGATAAATGGCCATTCTCTGTGGAGCATCAATGCAAAGCTTTATCTAGATGAAGACAGTAGTTATTTACAGTCATGAATAACAACAGCAATTGTGAAATACAAGAAAATCTCAACAGTTAACTAACCGAAAATCTCCTAATATTTCTATGAAACCACGCAAGTCTACAACCTTCAACGCTACCAGTTCCAATATGAATAGTACGAAAGATATCAAACAACGCTAGGGGTATTGGCTCAAAGTAGCACTAACGCTAAGCCCCCGAGCACTGCACAATTTCTTTAACAGCAATGAGCTCCATTTTTGTCATGGAGACACTTTCGGTTCACGAAAGAAAAAATTTAAAGTCTCATTTCCTAAAATTTTCCAACCAACCAAACACAACCCAGTGCCATCAGAAAGCTGAAAATGAGCATAAAATAAACAATATTGCGAAAGCCTAGGCGAAATCACCCGTTTCGTAGCGACCATACCTTTTACGAAGATTTTGGTGGAAGGGGAACATTCTTGCTGTACTGGTGAGGAAGAGCTCGTCCCACAGCGAAGTGATTGAAGCCACGGATAACCAAGCTTGGTTCTTGTAGAGGACGATGCTAAAGAAACTAGTGGGAAGATTGATGGTGCAATCGCGATTTCTGAGACTGAGGGGTTAGGGCTTGCATAGTTTCTGAGGAATTGAAGCAATTGGAAATGGGATGGGAATGAATGCAGGAGTGCCATTCAATTCCTGCTTTCCTAAACCCAATTTGCCCAGGGAGTACCCTAAATGGCCGCACTCCATAGATTTTCATTTTCTTTTCTTAATTTTGGTGAACTGATTATCTTCTGAATTACCATCTTATCTTAAAAAAATTTAAATCTAAAATTTTATATCAAAAAAATCTATAGTGGTATAATTTTCAGTTAAATAATATACTGAATTTGCTGAGTAATGATATATATTTCTTCTCTTTTGTATTCGCCAAAAGGCCTTCAAGTTCCTCGATTACAAAAAAATAGTATCAAATATTGGGTCAACTTCTTTTTTTTTGATACGCTTAAATGAAAATTTGTCACTTCTAGATTAGCTCTGTTCCATATATATGAATATTTTATGTACTTAAAAAATAATTTCTCAATTATGATTAATTAACACAAAAGAGTCATAGTATTTATATATGAATAAAGACTGACAAGTTAATCCACGGGCCTTTGTATATGAATATGAGTAAATCACAGGCCATGGGCTGCGCAGACTCTTGGGCTTGCATTGCAAAGAACCCACTACATATACTTGCAGAATCTTTCAACCCAAAATATTAACTCAAAAATTTAACAAGAAAATGAGTTCTTTCATCCAAAAATAGTTAGTATTATGAATTGATATTATTTCTAACATCATCAAACTTGATAGATGGATAATAGCCCAAATACAATGGATTACAAGCTCTGAACTCTTAAGATCAATCGCACTTGAGATCTTATTCATATGTCCCTAAATCATAGGCGCATTAGCTATAAATGGATATAGCATCAAGTACCAAATTGATGGTACCATCACAAAATTTAAAGCTTGACTTGCAACAAAAGGTTTCAGTCTAAAAAAAGAGATTAACTGTGTTCTCTTTTATGAAGAGATTTATGTGAATTCACCCTCAAATTTTACAGTTATGGAATGGTGAAATGTTCCTAAGCAACCTACAAAGAGGATTGAGTTATGATATCTTTGTATGATGTAGTTTTCTGTTTTATGCCTAATTGTATAACTACTCTTTACTAAGTTCTAAATATGTTTACACACCCTAAATTATGTGTGTAATCACATAAAGTTTGACTTACTTATTGTAAGACCTAAGCACACTAAATAAGTGTAATCTTTAAAGAGTAAGGATGCAATACAAACAATGAAATTAATCAAACAGAGATAGGCAGCCAAGAGATATAAACACAATGGTTTCAGGGGGTTTAGTCTAATCTTAGTTGGCACCTACATCCACCTTACTTTAACTCCTAGCTAAAGCTCCCCTTACTAATCAATTAATCAAATTGAATATTGATAACTATTATAATGTTTTTGATGATTTAAGCAGCAACTATACCGGTAAGTTACTTAAAGCACCTTAAGTCAAAACTAATTATGGACCTTCTTATTGGCGGGCCATATTAACATGGAGCAATGAGCGTAAAGGCTTGAATGTCCAAACCCCACGGAACCCAACCCAGGACAAGCCCAAATGCTAATCTGTGAGAAAGCTTACGTGAACCAACCCAGACACCTATGATGTAAACTGGATCCAATTAAATATGATTAGACCCGAAACCTACTTATCTCGTGCATCTGTTGCCTCCAAGGAATGGCATCGTGTCACCAAAAGGGCGAACAGAAAAGGAAGGAGCACCAAACAAAATCAAAGAACTCACCGCCTCCTCTCAAAATCGAATTCCTAAAATCCTCCATGATCAATGCCTTGATTCTCGATGAAATCTTTGATACGATTCATGCATAAACAGTAACAAGAGTAATTATAGAGTGTTACCGTTGGAGAGCTGAAGATCTATAAGAAGAGAAGCGAAATCTCGAAGACACATCATTCCGATTGAACGAAAACGTTGAAGCTGTTGTGCGAATCATTCAAGAGGTCTACAGTCTGTAAGAGATTTCTTTTTATACAAGCAGTAGTGCTCTTTAGAAATTATTATATCTTTGCTTGTTTAAACCCTAAAAATTGGGTTTTTTAATTATTTGTTTCAATATTGTGCTTTGCTATGTATTCTATGATTATTAAAGCAAACAATCGTGATTAGTGTTGTAATCTTAGATTGTTTGAGGATAGATTGTAATATTATGATTACATCATACTTGTAACCGTGAATATCAAAGGCACCTTTTAGTAATTTACTAAAGGAGGTGGAGTAGGCCTTGTAGAGAAGTCTAATTCACTTTAAAACTCTTGTGGTTTGATTTACTTTCCTGTTATTGTTTCTTTTATTAAACAGAACAACAAGAAAAATCGGTGACACCTAATTCAACCCCCCTTCTTAGGTGACTTAGGACCTTACAAATATATCAATTTCTTAATCCATTATCCACAATTTATAAATTTTATACACCCAAGAAATTTAAAGGCACAAGACACAACCTTGTCTTATAGTCATTTTAGGATTGCAATCCTATATTTAAAATTTGCATTGAATAGGACAAAAGTCTCAAAATTTTCAAATCTTAGTTCAATAAACCCTTGGTGATCTTTCACTTTGATAGGCTAGAGAAAATTTTTCACTTATCTTTGATTTGTAGGAATAGAAGTATAACCACTTATTGTCTTTTCTATGCAATACCTTGAGAGCTTATCGGATCCCCATCTTATAGTGCTTGGGAATGTCTTTTCTGCATTTTTTCTTAGAGCTTCATAGGATTCTCGAAATGGGAGGAAGCAGTCTAACTAGGGAAGGGAAGGCTCCGTTAGGAGAAAAATGTCTTGCCCAATCTTCTTAAGGTCTTCTTGAAACATCATTGTTTGCCATAAACTTATAACTACACCAAAACGCCACCTTCAGGGTTATTATTGCACTGACCTCTTTTGGGAATTCCCTTATTGCATCAACCTACTTCTGTCACAATAAGTCTCTCTGAGCTTTATGTTGTACTTGGATCTGTTATGACAAAAACCTTGGTCATAACAAGTTTTAACGCAAAAACTATATATATATTTTTTTATTACAGACTTCTTTTGTAATCATTGAAGCATATAAATTTCCCTAAAAAAGTACATTCTATGCCAATTGCAAAACTCTTTATGACTTCATACAAAATCCTCTCAATGGAACATGAATTTCACAATCATATTAATAGAAACCAATTTATTTCAAATCTCAACATGATTATTCACTTTTCACTAAAGGACAGAGTACTAAATTATAGTATTATCATGTATGTCAATGACAACTTGATCACAAAAAGTGACTTTGAGTATAATGCTAGTACACCGTCAACAACCGATGACTCTCCCCTTAACCAACCTAGACATGAGCTACTTTACAATTGCTAAGTCAATATATGGATGTCCCAAAAAGCTCTCACTTGGATTCAACTGTGAAAAACGTAAAAGTCTTTAAAGGGATCATCAAGCCTCGAAGGCTCCTCTCCTTTCCATTGCAATTGGAACTCAATGCAATATGTTATTCAAACTAATCAACACGTCCTATATCTATTTTTGCAATTATTGTGGAGATTTTTCAAGAGCAAGGCACGTGTTAAAGCATAATTGTGTAACTTTCGTGGATTCAATTGTGTTGTTGTTTTGTCTTGAGAAAATGGCAAGGTCGTGTGTGTGGCACGTTGTGGTCAGTAAGAAGCCGTGTGTGGCTTGATTGTTAAGTTATTGACAAAGACCACATGCCAAAGACTAAGTGTGGTCTTTGTGAGCCTTGTAATTGAAGTGGATTGTAAAAAATTTATTCTACAAATAAAGATCTGGAGTACTAAATTTAAGAGTGAAAACTCTCAAATTAAAGTAAAAGGTCCTCATTGCTATTGGTAAGAAAGGGTGGATGTAGGCTTAAGAACATCAGGCCAAACCACCTGAACATATCGGTGTGTTTATCTGGTTTTATTTGCAAGAAAAGTTATTAACTTTTCAAAAGTAGAAAACAAAAATAAACTCAATTCAACCCATCGCTTCTTGCCTAACATATTCAAGTTTGATCAAGACAATTTTGGAAGTCTTGACCAGCCCCTAGGATTCTTTTTTCTGCACACCCACATGAATTTTGGTTTTATGTGGAATCTTGTCTTTTTATATTGCAAAGACCTTTCAGAAAAGAAGCATTTATCAAAGTCCCTATCCCATGAGCCATTGTCAAGGCGTGTGGCCTTCCTAGATTGAAGATCGGGGTTCATTGTATACGGCTTCAATCAAACGTTTAAAATCATCTGAAAAAAAGGGGGGAAAAGAAAGAAGGAAAGAGTAAGGAGTGAAAATCAACTTCATTCAACCAAATCTAATTTCTTCCATTAGCATGTCATATGGCATGAAGAATGTTAACCTCGTAAGCCCGTGATAAAACCAGTTCGGCATATCCCAGATTAATCTTTCCTTTGTGGAGGAAAAACAAACACGATATATTGCATTATATCCTGCCAAAACTCTAAGCTCCCACTATTAACTATGTGGTGTTGAAAGCCCTCTTATCTTTAGTGCTAAACAATGCCGTATGATGCACAACGTCTTCCGTTCTTGCTTGACCAAATTCATTGAAAGCATATTGATATGACCCTGACCCTATGTCTGTACACTTGTGTAGTACTATTGTCTGTTGAAAAAACTAACCCTTTCATGCGTAGCCAACTACGTAACATCACAAGACTATATGGGAAAATTGTTCATTTCCTAGTTCTGCAAATGCATGCATTGATCAAGGTCGCGGCGCATCATACAGATGGGGATTTGTTGGTCCCTCTTTGATCTATCTATTGGCTTCACTTGGAAAGAAGAGTCCAGGATCAACGCTGCCAAGTGACATCCCATTCAAGGAAAGGGCCATGTTTTATTTCTACTCAACTTAACGTCTCGTGCCACTAAAGTACAAAGTGTAGTGGAGAAAGAAGAATAAAATTTGTTCATCTCTCTTTCGAGCGAGACTCGCCATCGTTTCATCTTTTGATCCTTTTGTCTCATTCCATAGCCATAATTGAGACAAATATTGTTCATGCAACAGTAAAACTTGAATTTGTACATTGTAACCTAGTTTTTAGGTCTTACAAAGCTTCTCTCCACTGTAAAAAAAAGGGGTTATACGCGTCAAAAATGATGTTCCTTTGCAGATGCGAACAATGGGTGGTGAAAAACAAAGCTGCATATCTAAGCTAAATCAATACATGGACACGGCCTCGCTCTTGAACATTGAAATATAATTAAATTTCCGCATCTGAAACTTTGGTATTCGTGGGCTAGGTTGGAAAATAGGCCATGCCCACTAATATTACAAGTAGGATATACCCTTCTGTTCCTTTTTACTTGTTTAGTTGCTTTTAGTGGACAAACAGAGAAGAAGAAGGGAAAAAAATAAAAATAAAAATAAAAATAAAAATAAAAATAAAAATAAAAATAAAAATAAAAATAAAAATAAAAATAAAAAAGCATAAGGAAGGAAAAATGGAGGAATCAAGAGGAAGATAAAAAACTAAAGGAGAAAAGGATGAATGCGCATTGTCGTGCCCCGCAATCTTTTATCTTTTTGTTATGGTTTCGGTTCAGCACAAAGTCCTACAACCATCACTTCCTTGCTTGCAGGCCTTGCTTGCTTTTGATCTCATCTGTACCTATCCGAGGATCTATGTATGTTCAGCAGCGATGCTTATGCTTATGTATTCGCTCGTATGATTAGGTGCAGTTGGTGGCACAAGACAGATGCCTTAGAAAGAAGCTTTTGAAAATCATTGCCATTTCTTTCCAAGTATATCGTGTGCAAAGCTTCTTTAGGAAAAGTGATACTGACCGTTTCTGTGCTTTGGGTACAACACATTTATTCTTGTCTTTTGTAGGGCATGTGAATAAGGTTATTGATTTTTTTAATTTTTTTTTAATTGGGGAGGGGGAGGTGTCCACATCACTGAGAGGTCCCAGGTTGGTTTGGCTTATCACTAAACTAAGTTGTCTCGACAACATTTGAACGAAGGCCGGAAGGGTTAAAAACAAAAGAAGAAAGAAGAAGGGAGAAAAAGAAAAGCATTTTTGATTTCCAAGTGGGTGAGGCAGAGTATTTTGAAAACTGAGGTGGTGAGTGGGTATAAAGGGTCCCCGTATTTATATAATTGGGGAAGCTTGGAATCATGTGGCGGAGGATAACGATGGTACGTGATGAGGGCCTACCAATTACAGCTGCTGCTTGCCCTTTTGTCCCATTTCTAAGATTCCCCACAATATTAGCACCCAAAATAAATCAATCGAGAATAACCTGGCAGTTCAAAAGGTTCAATCAGAACCATCGGTACCGACATCAACTGTCAAATCAGGCACCCCCTTCCCATCAAATCAACCGGTGGGCCTTGTTCTTAAAATGGATGGTGATTAATGAAGCTGCGAATATTTGATAAGAATAGCTCCCACGAGCACTTACTTCAACAGACAGTTGAGATATTCCCAATAGTATTTGTATATTGACATAATCATGCTGAGAAAAATACAGCTCATGTCAAAACATGTTATACCCAAAAGACCAAAACGCCCACTCAACCCCCAACTCAATGTGCAACACCACCCCCCGGAGGGCCCAAACCGTTTATTGGATGATACAGTAAATTAGCCACAACTCTTACGTCACGTGGACCCCACAAGAGCCCTACTGTATCAAGGTTGATGCAGACGCACCACACACAAGTACGGAAACTTTCAAAAGGGCAAACTTTATGTAGCAGCTTTTTTGCATGGATTTCTAAAATGCTTCCAACTGTACGGCCCCCACGTATATCTTATGCTCTTAACGACCTAACGACAATCTCTCTTGCTCCAGGCTGTAAATTTCTCTCACCCCTCTTCTTTTTTTTTTTTTTTTTTTTTTTTTCATTTTTTTATTTTAACGATAAACAAAAATTTGTAAAAAAAAAAAAGAAAGGAAAATGGTGGTCGTACCTTCTTGCCACATGTCATCTTCGGCAATGATGAGATAGATTCTGCGGGGGCCACCACTAGCGAGTCGCTGCTGCTACGGCTGGGAGGGGGATGGAGGTACCGAGGACGGTTGCCGGGACAACATCGTGAGGTATAATGGTGGCCACATGATCCTCATTATAGAGGAATTTGTGCACGATCGAGGAGCTCGGGCCCGCCACGAGATTCTCCCACGCCTCATCCGCCTCTCTGCCCCGATTCAGGAACGCTTCTGTAGCATCCAGTCGGTGTATATTCGGTTCCCAGCGGCTGTTCTGCAGCTGACGGATCTTTTCTAATTGCCGAGAAGCTAACGTGTAAGTGTTTTCCTTGATTTGGACGATGGCCTCTTCCAGCAGCCTTGCTCGTTTTCTATTGTCCACGCGGCCTTCAAGTCGTAGATATTTCTCCAGTTCAGGTACTCCGATCGCCCGCCTGATTCCGAATGAATAATCAGCTTTCGGGTCAAACATTTTTCTCACCTCGTCCACCAAACCGGCTTCCACCATCCGATCCACTCGCTTCGATATAAATGAGCGAAGCACATGCAATGACACGTCCACCCACAGGAAACGGCACTCGTACTTCATCTGAAATTCTGGAAGGTGGTTCACTAGGGAGGCGATATAGGAATTGGAACCACCGGCGATGATCGGGAGTCGATCTCGGCTGGTGATGGATTCCATGGCTAATGAAGTATGGTGGCAAAAATCGTTGGCAGTGAAGTTGGTGTTAGGATCGACTATGCTGAGTAAATGGTGCTGGACGCCGCGGCGCTCCTCCTCCGTGACTTTGTTGGTGACTATGTCCAGCCCTTTGTAAACTTGCATTTTGTCGGAATTTACGATCTCCGCCGGATATCGGATCGCTAAGTCGATAGCCAACCTTGACTTCCCGGTCCCCGTTGCTCCTATTACAAACACAACTTTGTCTTTCCGAAAGAAAGAATATTCCCTGTTCGGACCCCCAGAAAAATTCATTTGGGGCGGTACCTGCTTCGAGGTGGACATGGAAATCATCATATCTACCTGCCAAGCAGAACCGGAGTATATATATTAATTAAACCGCGTAGGATGAATATATGTATATATTTTTTTATATCTAAATTCGCTGTAAGCTGCTTCAGCACAGGGAGAGAGGGAGAGAGGGAGAGAGGGAGAGAGAGCAAGACAAACAAGACGGCAGAGAAAATCCAAAACACCCCTTCCCCCACACAGTAAGAGTAAGGAGAAGCAGCATACCTTCGAGTTACGAAAAACGCGGCGACCTTTGAAGAAAATGGAGTACAGTTTCTCCTTTCCTACACAAAAGGGGCGCGAAGAAAAGGACGAAGGAGGAGGGGGCGGGCGGGGTTAGTGAGAGAGCCTCCTAAAGGAAAGGTTAGAATAAAGGGTTATGACAGATATGGCGTAAATCTAATGCCGGGAATGGGTTTGCTGTAGGCCATGAA
The DNA here is from genome assembly GCA_028551475.1 of Casuarina equisetifolia. NCBI lineage: Eukaryota > Viridiplantae > Streptophyta > Magnoliopsida > Fagales > Casuarinaceae > Casuarina > Casuarina equisetifolia. The sequence goes on from CM052362.1 coordinate 18,224,010, forward strand.
AAGATAGCTACTACTTTGGCCCTTCTCTTATGTGCACCACAGAAGGTATTATAAAAATTATCTTCAATATACGTTTGCACTGGGCAAAAACCACTGTATGACTAAACAGCACTTGCTATATATGTGACGGAGTGCTGGGTGTAAAGGCTTGTGGGTTTATCCAGAATCGTGGCCAGAGGTACGTTCTCAAAACTCCACCTGCAGCACATTAATGAGAGCTGGCTTGGGATTTATGGGGGGACGGAGTTTATAGAGATGCGGCCTTCGCGAATGAGCAAAAAAAAAAAAAAAAAAAAAAAAAAAGACTAGTGCAACGAGCAGATGCATGGGCTTTCCATCCTTCGACCCTACGTGTTGCCCTTTGATCTTTGTCAGCTTGACTACTCCCTACTCCCTACTTCCTAATTCCTATGCCTTGGTTAACGAGAATCGACAGCCTATGGCTGCACACCCCAGGGTTGGGTCAAATATAAAAATGCAACTCTGTGGGTTCTAACTTAAGATTCATATTTTAATAGCAAGTTCATGTAACCATTTAAGTGCCTTTAAGGAGGTGCAGAGGCTAATATTAAGAATTGGTCAACCCAAAGTAGAAAGTAGCGGTTCATGATAGGATTCCCTAGACCCCTATTTGGTTCTTTGGTGGAAAATAAAATTTCTCAATTTGGGTCTTAACTGTGCCCTTATCCCCCTATAAAATTAGCGAATCCACTACACTGCACCAACAATTTGGGTGGGTCACACGCAGCGGGCAGAAAGGATTTTCCTTGTAAGCGCTTTGATACCTAAATAATTGTTTATCTCTTGAAAAGACAAGTTCATGTAGCCACCCCCTCAATGAGATGCAGTTTTTCTTTTTTGTATTTTCTTTTTTTTTCCTAAGGTCCCTAACATTTGCTAAGCTACCTCCTTCTAGTTTCCTCCTCGTTTTATTCTTACCTCCCACTATATGTTCACATTCTGTAATTCATGAACCAAATGGCGACCGAAAGCAACCAAATGCTCGATGCTTATTTACATGGAGAGAAGAAAGTCATTTAAAGAGTATCGGCATCCTGCCAAAATAAGACTTTGGGGAATAAGGCATAACTTCAATCGATTAAGACTCTGGATCAAAGAGCGATCTTGGTGGTAGAAAAGTCCCAGAAGCAATCCAACTCCAGGTCTATGTCACACCATTGACGGGTTCAAAGGTCCCAACCATAAAGAAAAAAACAACTTTCGGGGCAGGACTTGAGCATAAGAATCAATCATAAGAAAACAACAACGATCTTAAACTTGTCCTGAAGCTAAGATGAGCAAGACCAGCTTTTTTATCAAAAGGGTTAAACACTCGATAGGATTCAAACAACATTTTTAATATATGTGCTTAAATTCTTATGCGCTATAAAGTCAAACGCATAAAAAAATAGAGAACTAAATATGATAATATTAACAAACCGCCATTGCCTTGTTTATACAAATTCTAAGACATAGAGCCCCCAGTACACGAACATACTCGCTTTAAGAACCACCTCTCTCCCAAAGAAGACATATTTCAAATTAAGAAGATTTAGCTCGTGATAAAGAATTGTGTTTAGCTCGTTGGATTGACTTTAATCAACAGAGGAAAGCACACTCTTCAGAAAGGTCTTGCGCATTCGAACATAAATTAACCAAGTTTGCTTTAATTTCCTTGACCAACCTTTTCAAGAATCTTGAAATGAACTTTTTTTTTTCTTCCATATGCTTTTTTCTTTTTGGGTTTCAAGAATCTTTAAATTATTTTTTTTCCTTATCTGTTGTTGGTTAGCGTGGACAAGGAATAGTTGGTCTCAAGTAGAAAACACCACAAAGCCAATGTTCACACGCACTACAGTTTTAAAGATATGGAAGCATTTTCGTCAATATAATAATGATCGGATTTAATACTCTATATGTTTGGATTGGCTTTGACCTTTTATTTTACAGCCGCTTGAACTCACACAACATCTTTTACACTACGTAAACACTTGTATTGTGGATGTTGGACTGAAATTAGTCGACGTTAAAACTCGATGTGATTTTATATAAAAAGTACGCTTGATGATAAAATGATTTAGATATGTGACTATTTTTTATGTGGGGTCTCTTTCTTTTTTAGTGAGCACTATCATTGAGCATTAATGAAGCATGCGCAACGTTTGTACTTTTTAGTTTGAGTGGAACATAATCACAATGAGTAGAGGAAATTATTTTCAGTGGCCGACTAAGCTCAGCTTCACGTTATTATAGAGTGGAGCTCCCATTGTAGCCTAGATGTTAAATCAAAAGCTTACTTAGCTTTCAATGAATGGCTGCATAAATGCAGATGTCTGTTGTAGACTTTCATTTATAGTAACCTAAACATTTTGCATCAAAGTGATCATGACACCCTTATAAAATGTATATATCTCTATCTTGTTGCTGCTGAAATCAAGCAACTATGGAGTCTTTACCCTCTAATGATCAACAATAGCAATGGAACGGCTACAAAAAGCTACTCTTTTGAATTAAGAAGGTAAAGAGTTCTCATTCTATGGTACCTTTGTAGCCAAGTTGAAATAAAAATATTTATGTAATTTGAGGTGAGTGATGAACCTTGAAACCAAGAAGCACATACAGCATAGAGTGTGTTAAACACACGCACCCACGTATCTAAATTAATTAAAAATATGTATTAGGATTTTCATCAATGATTTATTGGTGTTGTATTAACTTGTGTATTGTAGTTCAACTGCAATCAAATCCTATAGCAATTCCAAATCTCTCAACCATATGTTCTTGACTTTGTGGTCAACTAGAGTGTTCCTTTTCAAGTGATGGTACAGCTTGGGAAAGTGAAAAATAACTTCGAAGTTTTATGTCGCGTGACCGCCACGGACCATGAGGTCGGGCAAACATGGGGCTTTTCCAAGAAGAGCGTCACCACTCAACAAGCACAGTTGTTGCACCCATTGTTTGTCGTTCATGTGCGACCACCTCAAAGGAACTAGCGGTCCACATACACAGCTAGCATCACAGAAGAATGTTGTTCGTACGCTTGGCTCAATGATTAAGCCATCAGTGTGCAATTATGAACCAATTCGTGCTAGAAGTTTCCAATGTATATGACCAAGTCAACTAGAGTTTGTTTGCTAGTATCTACCACTTATAAATGTATTTCTAGAAAGATGTATTTATTAGATAAAAAGGTTGATATGAGCTTTGCCCATGCCTATTGCTCTGACAATTCATGATAACTTGACAAATTGCATAGCATAATGGTGATGTACCATTCAAGTTTCCACCCTTTCGACAGTAAGATGAAGGTCAAATATGGTGGTGACAAGCAATAAAAAATTGGGGTTTCACTATTTAAAAAGAGCTTGAGAAAGAGCTACCACGTTTAAGGAAGGTAGTGGGTCACAAATAACCAAATCTTAGCATGAAAAGGCAATAATAATAATAATAATAATAATAATAATAATAATAATAATAATAATAAAATCATGCTCTATGAGTTTGAGAATTGAGATGACTAGAGCCTAAACTCCTTCATAAGGAGCCATTAGAAGGTGAGTCTAGTGTCAGCAACCATGACAAACTCTAGCTTTAATAATGCATATTTAAGTTGTAACACTTAAAAAACTCATAGTTGGATCTCATATAAGACTCATTGGTCTACCTCTAGTGTGCACTAATATGCTTGTCTCTTTTAGTGACAATGTGATATGGCCTTAATTTGCCAATGATATGTAGAAACTACCAAAATCTTAACCTCACTACTTGTTAGTGCGATAGAATTAGTCATATAATAACTCATAATAATGACAAATGCTACATACAAAATTAAGATTTGAATCCTTGGTTCTACCAATATACGAATCTTCATATCTAGAAATTTCTTCATAAAATGTGAATCCTTCATTTAAATCTATCACCTCGCTACTTGAATTTGTCAATTTCTTACATGCTTTTTGATTTCAATAAGTATGCCATTAACGACATGTGTAATCGTAGTATTATACACAAAATTATTATAACTACTAAAATAATATGTCTAATCATGTTGTTGTCAACGCATTTCTTTCAAAGTTGCATAAGATTATGTAATTATTTCCTCAACCACAAAAGTAATTACTATACACCCTCAATGATGAAAACCTTTTAGTTGACATGTGAACAATCTTCTGAAGCTCATGATGAAGAATTCCTATTTTCATATAAGGCTGCTCGAGTTCAAGATCTTACAAAGAAATCATAAAAGTAATATCCAAACACTTTCATGTTTTACAAAACAAACAAGAAAACGTCATTAAAACGGAACTTTCTTTCTAATTGTAGTACTTTTGAACAAAAAAAAGTGATTTATCTAACATCTTTAACAAATTATGGTTCTAATTCTTTGGGCTAGAAGCTTTAAAGAAAGAACTCCTTGTTTCACGTGCACAATGGGACGGTCGAAAAGAATTATCTTTGGTGCTTTTGCCGTGTGGCTCTCATTTCCCTACGTAATAGCCACCTATAAAATTCTCCCTTTCTTTCGTGCTTCTAGTAATGAATCTCATGACGAAAATATTCCTATATCTCTAGGTCACGCCGGTCGGTGACGATAAGCAGAGACAAAGGAACAGATACCTTCTACAAGAGGTAGACCGCTGGTTCTTGAATTAATTGCAAAACCAGCCGACTTTACACAAGTGAAAAGGAAGGACTTAGGCTTACATGGTCTAAGAAGATTCAACCCTATTTAAAAGTAGGTTTAAAGAATAATGTGTTTTTCTTATGTGTAAAGATAATTTTTAGTAAGATTTAAATAATGTGAGACTTATCTCACACTATCTTTTAACATCACTCTCTTATCTTAAGCATAGAAAATACTTTCTACATGAATAATTGTCTACAAGCAAAAGAATAATTTACTCAAATCTCATATTATATTAAAAAGTTCAGTTCTATAAAATAAAATAACTCAAGAGTGGGAAAATTTTCTTTTTTATTAAAATGATTCTCAAATAAGATTTGCATGATGTCAAATATGAGTAAATACCTAAGTATGGGTGCACCAATGAGCTAAGTCCATGGGAATTACATGGGTTGAACATCAAATAGTTTGACAAAAAACAGCTTCACGAACCCCAAATGTGTGCTGGAAATAAGAGAATGAATGTGAAAATAGTTTGTGTTATATTCGTGTTTTAAGCACTAAAAAGTGGACCATAATAGAATGTTATGCGATCTTTGTCAACACAAGACTCAAAAGTCTTGCTCAAATAAGAGGATACTAAAAGAGGTTGAGATCTAAAGTACTAGCAATACCAACTAGTTCTTCCAATTGTGAAGAAGGGGAAGATTCGAGCTTCTCCACCTCCTATTCTAGAATGAGCTAAATCTATTCTTCAGTTTTGAATCCCTAATCAATTAGCTACATAAACTTAATATATCAAAACAATAAACTTTTGCCGACTATGATGAGGAAGGCAAAACCTCATAACACGTCTAAACTTTTAAAACACGATAACTTCTCTTAGTTACAATTATAAATAAATATAAAGTTAAAGTCAAAGTTTGTTCATAATTAAAAGGAAATAACTTCACACTTACATATTACTAAAGGATCATCTCTTTAAGATATAAAACTTATGTCCTCAATATTGTCCCACACATCAAATATACTAAAGAGACTCAAAATTAAATAAAATTAAAATGAATCATCTTGGACTATAATACCATATAAGTAAACTCAAAATTCAATATAAAAACTAACTTAATAATCTAAAATCAAATATTTTTGGTAGGTAACATTCACCCTTAATAATGGTTTGAAGAATAAACACAAGTGAGATTTGTTTTCAAAAGTGGATATGAAATGACAATACTCACAATACAAAATCCATAAACAAATGAGGAGCAAGTTCATATTTATTCAAAAGCAAGAAAAGGGGCTAAGCAAACTTCGAATTTTGTCTTGTCAGTGATACAAAATGGAGCAGGAAAATCATAGACTCTTATTGACAATTTTAAGTGGCGCAATCCTAAGGTATGAACTGTGCAGCCTGACACAGTACATAGGCAATTGTCAATTCGCATTATTACACGTGGGTGCACTTAGTCGTCCATCCAAGAGCGAAAAGTGAAGTGATGAGTTTGACAGTGAAGAATCAAGATTTCAGCACTAAGACGAAGATGACATGATACCAACTCAATAATCATTAGGAGGACAATATTCTAGATTATCTAAAGAACCAACTTGTTCCATAATTAAAGTTTCTGATTCTACGAACAGTATTATTGTCAAACTATGTCTTCACGGCCCGATGACAATGGATGTGGAGAGCCCAAGGGAGTGTGCATCGGCTGCAATGACTTTATCTTTTCACATCAAAATATTAAAGGAAAGTGGCCATTCAATGCGAGAAGATATAAAAGCATCCCACGATCATGCTTCCGGCTGAGAACCCTCGATTCTTCAACTCCAATGACTATTTCAATCTGACCAGGTACGAGCTAATCATTGCATTTACGTCCTTGGAAGCGTGATCACTTGCTTGCTGATCAGCATTTTAGTTTTCGGCCAAACTAGTCAGACTTCATTCGATTATAGTACACTTGCGCAGAGAGAGACAGATAGAGAGAGAGAGAGAGAGAGAGAGAGAGAGAGAGAGAGAGAGAGAGGAAGAGGAAGAGAGCATCTCTTTGTCCTTCCACATCCACGAAAAGTAGTTGTCTATCTTGATAGCTTTTAATCTTTTCAGGAATCACTCTGCACACGCGAAAAGACACCTGGGGCAATCATGAGCAGGTCAATAATGGTCTCACAAATCGTGCTTTATAATAGAATCCACATAACTACATTAAACAACTTTAAATAAGGACCTTGATCCATATGTTATCGTCAATTACTTTACGTTTATATAAGACCCATCTGCATAATTTATTCTAGGGTCAGTTCTTCCTTTGAGCCCACCTTATTTTGATTCCACGATGCCCCACCTCCATTCATTGCATTTTTCCTGTAATTACAGATCAGTGGAATTCATATTGTAATCATCCACATCCAGTCATCGTCTTCCGCGGCTTCACCAGCTTTCCTGCCAAATTCCGTGGTTTTGCGTCCTTCCATTCGTACAAACTGAGTCAAAAAGGCGAAAATATGAATTCCAATGTGCATTCAAAAGAATGTTTCAGTTCCGGTTCCCCTCTTGTCAACGCAGGAGTCATTACTTTAGTCTCATTCCCTGAGGTAGAGGTAGAGGTAGAGGTAAAGGTAGATATCTTTTGAATGATTAATATGTGCTTAAGCTCCTTTTAATTATCTCCCATTATATGCAAATTCTTTACATCTCTATTCAACATCTTATACATTTGGTTAGCATTCTTGCCAACCACTGACCTACAAATTGGAGGGAAATGGTATAGTGGGAAATTCAGCAACCCTGAGTAGCACATTACGGCAGGTAGGGAGATTAAAGAAACATAAGAGACAGTACAAAGAACAACCAGCATTTAAAAATGATGGGGTTGTCCGGCTTTTGATTGTCTGCTGCCCCTCTGTGCTTAAAACTATTTATCAACTTGCAAATATATATTACAAAGGCTATCACATTGAGCCCTGGGATTAAGTTCCAAGCAATTATAATCATTAATCTTACTGACCCTTCGTCCTTGAGTAGTCTTCTAACGACGTTGCATCTGTCCACCTAAAGAGCCATTGAATCTGGATCGGCTTCTATTGTTAATTTAGGAAGACCCCAAGGAATAAGTTCAGCCACCTAAGAGCAGGCGGATTCGGCCTCTACTAGGACATAGGGACCAGGAACCGACATAAACATGTCATAATTAAAGAAGATTAGTGCAGCAGATCAAGGGCAGTAGGAATAGTTTTTATTTGAATGACTTAGGCTTGATTCCAAACTTTGCTGGCACCCGTAGAGCTATCAAAGCCCGAAGGATATTGGCCGATTGGAAAGACCAATTTTATGGTAGGTTGCACGGCCGAAAGTCATGCTTTTAACCTACTACTACTACTACTACTACTACTACTACTACTACTACTACTCGTACCTGTAAATTGGGTGTGCAAACCAAAGAAAGGAAGTCCAGTCTTTACTCATGATGAAAGCTAGGAAGGTAACTGGTATTGAAATTCTAGATCAGGGGAGGGAATACCATGTACAGCTTTTGACTCCCATGGAGAAAAACTAAAATACAAAGCAGATTCACGGAGTTGGAGGAGCTTAATAGCTTGGGTTTGAACGAGAGATTAGACCAAGTTTTGGGCCTCATCAACATGGACTTCACCATAAGAACGTTTGGGCTCCAAATTTGCCACTGGAGATCCACATAAAACACCAGAATCGTGGGCACAAGTAAGTAAAAAGCCCATCCGAGAAACCAAACCTGGCCGTCTGTAATTATCCCACTCAAGCTCTTGGAGGTTGTCTTCTCGCTTGCCATGCCGGCGCGTGGAAAGTCGAGCAACCGCGCTTTCCCGGCCCCTCCCAAATCGGTTGAAAGGCTGGCATCGGACCTCAAAAGTTGAGACTATAAATACACATAAATTTCAAATCATACATTAATAAGGTGAGATATAAAGTGTCAAGGGATAACCTGATTCTTATACTAGTTTACTTGTACTTCAAAAGTTAGTTTAATAAATAAGAGGATAAACCGACACATAATTAAGAATTTCAATTCAAACCTTAGTAACACCAGACTGAACATTTACGCTAATAACAAAATTAGATTACGGCTAGATTTGATGTTTTAGAAACTAAATAAACAAATTATTTTATATTGTTTCTGTAAAAGTCCAGATTATAAAATCCCAGCAGAAGTTTGGTGGGCCACACGTTATTAGGTCCTCAGAGACAAGCTCCTCCTTAATTTTCTCCCCTTCTTCAAAAAATTGAGAATTTTGATCTTAATATAGCTCTAGAAAAGCGTTTGATTATCAGAATATGTAACTAAACCTTAAATGAATTAATTTGTCCTTAATTTCAATGAATTTGGGTTATTTTAAATAAGCATAACGAAGAAGGGACTTCACTTCATAAACATAAATTTATTAAGAGAGAAACTTCATCCCACAGCAATTGAAACAATTAAATTAAATTTCTTAAAATAATTTACTTATAAGAGAAATAACATATTGTTGACTAAGTTGTTATGACAAATTAATTATCTAATATTCATTAACAAAATTTATTTTAACAAATTAGCCATCTGATTTAATAGTTATCTTAAATTGTCATAACCAATTAACTACGTAATCACTAAGTAAACTATTATGACCACATAATAAAAAAAAATACTCAAAACTATTATGACCATCCTCGACGTAAAATAATTTTTGAGTTTAGAATTTTCCAAATTTAATAAAAATTAACATCTTTCAGAAAATATACCCATTTGTTAATAATGGTCTTCCATTTTCTAGAAATCTGATGAGATCTAATTAGGAAATTTTAGGTGGCGGAATATTCTCGCAAGCTGTGGCTAATCTCCTCGGCCTCTCCGAATTGGAAACAAGCTGGGAGCTATGGTGGTTGAATCCCGGCCTTTGATATGAGTCTCGCGCCCACTTCTTCCGCGCATTTGTCGCCCCTATCATCGGCCTCCGTTACTTCTTCTTCTTCTTCTTCTTCGTCGTCGTCGTCATCATTTTCTTCCTCCTCGTCCTCTACTCCGACGTCGTGGCTATCTGGCATTGTGCGCGGCAGGTCCGGGAGTGTCAAGATGGGTAGCAGCTCCACCAGCGGCGGGGGTGGGGGTGGGGGCGGGAGCGGGGGCGACAGCATCGGTCCCATCGTACGGAAGAACCAGTGGCGGGGTGTGCTTTTCAAGTACGGGCCCAAGCCCATTCAGGTCCGTGGAAATTCGTTCGCTTTCGAATCTACAAAATTCTGGGAATGAGAAATTATGGAAATTTTACTTTATTTGGCTTTCGGGTTCAATTGAATGATTGGTTCCAGAACTCGATCCTTGGTCTTAGTTTTGGCAATGTTGTTCATTTCTATGCGGGTCATTTCCAGCTGAGGGAAATGGTTGCTGTTGCTGTGGGACTCTTCAAGAAAGAAAGGAAGTCAGAAGTATTCAATTTTTGATGTAACATAGTGACTGGTTACAGAGTAATTATGGAGAATATATTCTTGTTTCTTTAATGGGGTTCCCTGGTGGCGATGTGATATGATGCCAAGCTCATTATTTGGTTATCGAGATAGAATGTTAGGATTCTCTAAACCACTTAAAAGATGTTGACAATATTTTGTTTCTTACCATTTCTAATTATGTCTTCTCGATTATACTCTTGTCCAAATACTTATCTTGGAAATTTGGAGTGAAGAGTTTAATTTTGGTTATAGTAAAAGAGTTTTGGATAATGGAAATTTAAAAATGGTCGTTTCCGCGGAGAGAAGGGAAGAGAGAGGAGAGTTGTAGATTGAAAGGAGATGTCTAAGGCACATCTGTGGTTCACTGATTTAGTTATTTGCGTGACATGAAAACATGTTTGTGTGTGCATGTACGACATTTCTCATATGTATTTTTGTTGCTATTTGTTGCTCAGATTTTACCTGATTGTGCTCCCAAAAATTAAACTTCCTTGGAACTATGTTGAACAAATTAATTTATTGTCCAACATGATGACTTTCTGATAGTTTTTGTTGCTGTGCAGGTTGCGTTTAAAACTGGTGACTACAAACAACAACTAATTTTCATTGGTGGATTAACTGATGGCTTTCTGGCGACAGAGTATGTTTTACATGGCTGGTCTAACCAATCGATAGCTCATTCAACTAATTACTTTGATGGAAGTGCTTTATTTCTGAGTACTTAAAAAACTATCTTCTCTCGGTCTTTTATTGCGGTTAAACTGACATCATAGATTCTGCTAGATGGTAACTGAGAGCCAGTTCGTCAACTGGTTTTCAAAGATCCATTCCATTTGAGATGATTCTGAATGCTGAAGACTTAATCTGAAAGCTTGAATGTGATTTGCAGATACTTGGAACCTCTTGCAATTGCCTTGGATAAAGAGAAGTGGTCATTTGTTCAACTGCTTCTGTCGTCCTCCTATAGTGGATATGGCACCTCAAGCTTGCAACAGGTAACATCTCTTAAGCTCTTTCATGTCAATGATGTCGAGTCAATTGGATTTCTCATTGTTAGGTTTTATTTCCGGCATTGTGACATATTGCACAGTATTACTACTATTCCAATGGACTGTTGTTAGTTTCTTCTATTTGAATTGTAGATCATGCGACTTTGAATATTTGTGGACAATTTCCTGCCCAAAGAAATTTTTCTTTAGGGCTCTTTCTTGATTTTTTTTCCCCTTTTTGCTGATGTGAAAATTCTTGTTAATGGATTTTTCTCACTACAATAAGAAGCTGTCTTCCTCTCTAATTGTGTGATTTATTGTGCTTGTGCAAAACCCTTGAGTGAGAGAGAAATGGATTTTCCTTTCTCAGTGAGCACGGGCCTTTGAGCTGGATATTTTATATGGGAACGAATTATTGAAAATGTATAGAACTTGGTCTGCTTCTTTTCTCCCTTTCTGAGCATGTGCTTTTGAAATTACCTCTTTGCTATTTTATGATGCTGTTGCACCATGTACTCTTGAAGGATGCAAAGGAGCTTGATCAGCTGATCAGTTATTTCATCAACAAAGAAGATTCTGAAGGTGTCGCATTACTAGGGCATAGTACTGGTTGTCAGGTTAGCAGTGATTGTATTACAAGTTGAAGTGGATATGCGTTGTATTTGTACATTCACCATGAGTGCTTTTTACTAAACTATCTTCATCTTCTTGGATATGAATGAAGGACATTGTGCATTACATGCGAACAAATGCTGCATGCTCCCGAGCAGTCCGTGCTGCCATTTTGCAGGTGGTTACCCTTGCTCTGAACAATGTAAAAGTTTAAAAGATCTATATTTCCTTCTCTAAAAGTAAACCATTAGTTGCCATCTTGATGTTTATATGAGTTTCTGCAATAAGAGAATGGCTTTTAGGTGATAACTGAGGCTTATTCTGAATCCCGGGTCTGTCCACCTGGTAGCCAATGCCAGTTGCTAGTGCTAAATCGTCACTGTGGCCAGATACTATAGCAATAGGGGAACTTGCTCGAAATAGGTTTATAATAAACTAATGGAGGTGATATAAAACCTCAAACTAATAATAATTTGAATATCTATACATCAAATGAAACATAAGTGGAAGTTTTTGAAATGTGAGAAAGTAGGAGTGACATAGTTGGTCTGAAATTAATGTTGAAGTCTTTTTTTTTTTTTTTATCTGAGTGCATGTTGGTTTCATTATGGTGAATCTTCATTTTATGCAATTGAGTCCATGGGTATGCACAAGTAAGTTGTTATAGGAATAGTTGGTTCTTCTTTGATAGGCAGAGAAAAAAATAGACCCTCCCTGTGTTAGGCAGGCTATGGATGACTGGGGTTTTATGTATTGACCAAGAAGAAAAATTATCTCGTTGGACATTAGTCAAAGTTCTAGGAATGACAGTTCATTGGCTTGTCTAAACGCAAAATATCCTGCTGTGAACAGCTCATTTGTTAAGTTCAAGAATATATGTATGGGAATTGATGTGAGTCTAAGTAGATTTGAAGAAAAAGGATAGCAATAAAGAGTTCCAAAAAGTGGTTTTCTTTTCAAACGTACCTGATATTATCCAAAAAGTGTTGGGTAATTTTTAGAACTTATCATTTATGCATATGATTTGAAGAATGTTTGGGTTTCAATTAGTGGGAAAATTAAGTTGCTTCTGCATACACAGACCCTTCACTTTTGATATCTGATGATTGATTTTTGTAGTTACATATTCTTGCCTTAAGCAACATTTTGTTTCTCATATCACGTACATGTATTGCATTTTAGTGCAGCCTTTTTTCTTACTGGAAATTGTAATATCCAGGCTCCAGTCAGTGATCGGGAATATAGAGCTACTCTTCCAGAAACAGCTACTATGATTGACTTGGCTTCTAGCATGATAAGTGAAGGCCGGGGTTCAGAATTGATGCCAAGGGAAGCAGAAACAACTTCCCCAATTACTGCGTATAGGTTAGTATACCATATTGTTGCTGTTGGGGCTGTCAAGATACAATTGGAATTGGTTAGTTGCAGTTAGGCTGACGCTTATTTCATCACCTCTTCTTTTTATATATTACCATTTCAGTCCAAAATATGAATCCATTAGTTGACATTTAGCATGAGTTATCCATTAGTGTAGTGAGAATTGGTTTGTCTTCTTGATTCTTGCATTTTGTGTTCATATTTGTGATGTTGTTGAAATGACTGAGTCAGGCTAGTTTTATTTTGGCGATGTGGATCCTTGCTTAGAAATCGTTACATTTAGTTCATAACTAAACTTCAAAGGTTCTTTTTGTTTGTTTTCTTGCTTTAAATTTGTGGAGGTTTTGAGCTGTCTAAGACATTACGACAGGTATTCTTAGTAGTACATATGCCATTAGGTTAGTTAGAACTTGTAAACAAAAAATGTACTTTATGTTTTGGGCTAATTAGAAAGAGTATTTAATGAAGAGGTCATCCCTTTTTCTCCCATTTTGTTCTTCTTTTTATTTCATTATTGTATAAGGTACACAATTTTGGAGTAGCTTTCTAAGTGTTGGTTTAAGCAGAACGAGATTTATAGGTCATGGAGACCGATATTTATTAATTCCTTGACATTTCATGAAATTTATTTAATTTGTTTTATCAAAAAGTATCATAACCTTTTTAACTCGCATTTCCTGCTCATCATGTTTTGAAAACCTAAACGGATTTCTTGTATCAACTGAGTAAGCTTTTCTAGTACCATAGATAACTTTAATATGGATCAGAATTGGGCCAGATTTTTTCAATAAGCTTCTTGAAATTTTCCAAAAAAGGGAAAAAAGAAAAAATGCATTTTCCCTGATTCTTGTAATGTGGAAGAGCACTCTTGTTATTGGAATAATGAAACCATGGTTGTTCTGTGGTTCAACCGGGCTATATAAAGTGGGCATGAAAGTGTTTAGAGATTCTGATCTGATCCTAATTGGGTAAGAAGCAGGAACCTTTTCCGTAGCTTTGCACAATTATACCAGTTTGTTCTGACCCAACCATAAGATCTCATTGATATGTCCTCTCCCAATCATAAATTTTGGGGGTTAAATGCTAGAGTCCCTCAACCTGTATGCTACATGTTTACAGTGTGCTGCTCTTTAACCACAACAGTCTCAACTTTACCAGCTAGGTTAGATATCTTTATGGAAGATTTTTATTGACAAGGTTGAACATATTACATGTTGGCTTAAACAAAATACTTATTGCAGCTATCATGATTTTTGCCTGATGTACGTGGAAACAAAACCCTAGGCTTCTGATTTAAATCATTCTTCTGATTTATCTGCTATTTCTACTATCTCATAAGGAAATTCCATTGAATCATTGCACTGGATACAAGTGTGGTTCTAAGTGATACTTCTTCCTTTGCTAAAAAAGCATTTACTTTGTAGGTATCACTCCCTTTGTGCATATATGGGGGATGATGACATGTTCAGCTCTGACCTCAGCGATGACCAGCTAAGAATGAGGCTTGGCCACATGACTAACACGCCTTGCCAGGTTTGGATATTCCATCTTGCATTTTCTTGTTTGATGCAGCATATACATATAATGAGAGAACTTCATCGACTATGTGCACAAATCCAATAAATGAACTATTTGGTTGTATTTGGGCTAATTTTTTTTTTTTTTTTGCAATAAGTTAATCTATATTTTAAGTGATACCTATCCCTCTGAAAGCAACTATTTTTTTAGGATACAGACACACTGAAGAAATAACTATAGAGATATATTTCTTAAAGCATTCAGCTTAGTAACTGTAGCCTACATAATAAGCCTCTATGGTCCTTAACTCTTGAAACACATGAGCGGTTTCTTTGCCTTAACACCAGAAGGATGGCAATTGTCCTATACAGTTTTTTGTGTCCATGGTTTTCTGCAGGTTATCTATTCCATGGGTGATGAATATGTGCCAGAGTACGTTGACAAGAAAGCACTGGTTGAAAGGTAAGAAAACAGACTCTTGCTACGGTTTGCTTTGGTTGATACTTTTGGTAATATCTTCTTCACAGCGATTGAAAATGTTTTAAGTTGGTTGTTGAGACATTGATGGCTGGTACCGATTGATGATATACTTTGTCTGAAACAAAACAATTTTCAGTTCTATTATGTAGAAGCAGAGGTGCATACATGTGTGGGTGAGGGAGAGTAGGATAGATCTTTGATTTGATCAAATCGAACATTTTGGACTCATGCAGATTGTGCAGAGCAATGGGTGGTGCAGAGAAAGTTGAAATCGAACATGGGAATCACTCCCTGTCTAACAGAATTGGTGAAGCTGTCCAGGCCATTGTTGATTTTGTTAAAAGAGAGGGACCTAAAGGCTGGGATGACCCATGGAACTAATTACTTGCCTTTTAGTCCTTTTCATGATCGCCATTTTCTTCGCTCTTTTTTTCAACTTTTATTTTCATGTATTTCTTCTTTTGGTTGCGGCTCAGGTTTCCCGATTTCTTTTTTACTATATTGGAGGGTGAGGTACTCTAAATCTTACTCTATATAATGAAGGTTTGATTTTGGTCTGCATTGGTGGACTTCGTCAAGGGTGAAAACTATGTGATGGTATTAATTAAGCAGAGGTCGTCTTGCCTCTTTTCTTCCATTTCTATGGCTTTATTTGGTTCCCTGTGATTCCCGATGAAGTCTTTGTCAATACTAGAGCTTACACCAATTGTATATGGTCAACTATTATTGACTAGGCGTAATTTATTTGTTCCTGCGGGTGTTTTTGGGAAATTATGGTCATATTGTATGTTTTTCTCAACAGTACTCCTTTGCTTTACACGCATTGGCACATGCGGACTTGCAGATAGTATCAACATGCAGCCATCTTTTGGTTTTTTCCCCTTTTGGGGGCCCTGAATTGCGTTGCCCTTTGAACTACTCTTAAAGAACACCCGTCAAAGCTTCTTCATCACCAAAAAAGCATAAAGATCAAAACTTCTTAAGACAGTACGGCTGCATTGTTGCCTTCCTTACTGTCTTCACCTGCTTACCCTCTCCGTTTTATTTGGAGTGGACCTAGAAGTTGCTTTTCAATCATCTTATAGATATGGACAACGAGAAGTATCAAAACTGCTCTCCATAAATTTTGTCAAGACTTGTGGCAAATAATCATCGTGACTTTTGGATCGATGAACCTTCTCCGAGATTCAGAGGTAAGAGTGTTCAACAGGTGGAATGACATGGCTAGTGGTTGATAAGTGGAGCTGGTGCCAACCCAACGGCGTTTACATTCCACATTTGCCCGCCGAGGCGACAGACTTCTGCTTCGGGAAATCATTGGGTTTTCCAGAAGACACCAAACAGCTGTCTTCTTAGCAAGACATTTACTTTTTCTTTCTTGCCATCTTGTCAAGGGCCACGCCTCCACTGTTGATTTTCATATCGGGGATTGCCGCCTTCTTTGACGCTGCCCACCGCGTCAAGGTCACAACTCCGACCCTTCCTTTCGGTGCCGTTCCCAATCATAAGCAAGAGTCCTTTAGGTGTAGTTTTCTCCGGCTCTATTGATTTGATGCCTCTGCTACCATTTATTTCTTGCGGACAGCCTTGGATGCAACATTAAACAAGCAGCTCTGTTCACTGCCCCAGTATGTGCGCTACGTACATTCCTCTGACAGGTCATAATTCGCCCCTTTCTGCTCACCGTCCGACGCCGACGTAGATTCTTCAACAAGAGTGATGAAACGATTGAGGGAAAACCATACTTTGATGCTCCACAGGTGTTCACTTTGCTGCCCAGATTCTCAAACTTGGCAGTATAATCAACGCACAGACAGACAAAACTAGCTTTCTCTAGTATAACTGGCCGTATAATCCGCTCCCAGCTAATTTAAACTAGTTGATTGACTTAAATCAAAGGGCGAATTACTGGGTGTTGAATTCAGAGATCTAAATGCGGAAATTAATGGATGAACGATCGCGTGCAGATCCAAGTACAGCGGCTTGTCTGGATTCCTGCCACCAACTTTCTCAGCTCATAATGACTCCGGAAAATTAAGTGCTGTTTATTTGAAAAGGTATCCTTAACTTACAACCACAAGATGGTTGAATAAAAGGTTAACTTATCTTATTTCTGGTATTATTCTTCTCATAATTAATATTTGCAATCCTGGTCTTTCCTTGTGCAAAACCCATCGCTGAAGTACTCGTTTACATCAGCCCTAAACCTTACCTGATCTCCGAAATGACATGCATCAAATAAATAGCCATAAGAACTGCTTAAGCTTCGACGTCCTTTTCTCCCGCATCGCCTGGAATCTTGGTAGCCTCGAAACTGGTACGAAAGCAAATTTATTCAGCTCAAGACAGGACGAGGTAGAAAGTCGGTTGGTTCACACCCAATAGAAGACATAATGAGATGGGTTGGGTACAGAGTTGACACCCAATCGGAAATAGTGACTGAACTTCCCAACCAACAGCCACACAATCAAGACTTTCTTTTTCTAGTCGTCACCCATTCTCAGATTCAGATCCACCGTTTGTTTGCTTGGTGATCAACGTTTAGCTTGACGAGCCTCAACGAAAGGCTTTTGTAAGGACACGCAAGGCAAACACAGGGTCCTAAGGATAAAGTTTTGACCATATCTACATGTATCACTTTTTGTTAGACCCATCAAACGAAATTTAAATCGACACCCTTTAGAGGATTTACTATGTTTGCACAGAATTACACTTCGCGATAGCCATAAGACTAAAATTAGATCGGTGGCCAATGTTTCCACAACATCTTATCCCCCCAGATTGGCGTTACAGATTTCAGGTACAAAAGACGTTTCCCACAAAACGATGGGGGTGAATCCCGCCATTAAAGGTCTAGAATTTGAGAGTTGCAGGGCTCTCTTTCTTTTTTATTTTGGGGCCAGAGTGGAATGCTTTCTGAACCATTTTTCTGGTTTCTCTTTTGGGTTCTTTAATTGATTTCGAATTTAAGTCCTGTCTGCTAAAGACCCCATAACATATGGAGCAGTGGGTTTGGCCTCTCCTATCAATCAGACGCTGCACGTGAAGTCAGGTGGCGGAAATCGCCTGAGTCACCATGCACATGCACGGAACCCAATATCAACATTGAATAATTGTAATGGAAAGACAAGAATGCCACCACCGCAATCACCGACAGGTTCCGTGACATTATCGAATGTCAGACTCTCCATTATTCAAGGGTAAACTCGTCCCGATGATTGTCAAAGTCCCAGTTCCATACTAAGGGCTTTGTTCTCAACCGATATGGGATTCTAATTTCCCAGAACTTGTTTTTTTCACTTTTATTTATTTCTTAATTCAGAAAGCAAGTTATTATCATTCCTTTGCAATTAACAAACTTTTGTAATTGGAAAGAAAGTAAGAGAAAAGGCTCAAAGCGCTCTCCTTCTCCTTCTCACTCTTTGTCCTTTTTCTTCGTTGAAAGCGGGGGAACGAGAAGGGACCAGACGTCAATATCTGAGGCTGCATTGTCCTCTCCTTCGTTTCTCTGGACGATTTTCGCTTTCCATTTACAGAGGCTTCGAAGGAACTCAATCCTATCTTCAACCGTACCTTGTAAGTGAAAATCATTTCGTTTTCTTGATTATTTTTCTTACTTATATGCTTTAGCCCAAGAAAAAGCAAAAGGTTTATTTATTTATTTATTTATTTATTTATTTGCTTTTGGTTTCCGGGAATGTGCCATTCCTCGAGTTTCAGTAGAAATTAACCAGCCTTTAGTTATTCTTGGAAGAAAAGCTCTAAGTTGATTTCTTTCCTTTTTTCTTCTTGGCGTTTGTGTAGTTTGTTGCCGCTGTGGTGGTGGGGTTGTGTGTTCAGAGATGCCGGAGAAGGCAGTTAATTCTCTACATTTAAATCCATGGATGATAAGGTCGAGTCCGTTGCTTCATTGGCGTTTTGGGGTCCTGACGGCTCTGGTTTTTGTTGGGATGATCGTTGTATGGAGCGTAGATGGGAGCACCATAAAGAGCTTTCTTGAAGCTTGGAGGCTCAGGCAAAAAGGTTATATTGATATGAAGATGATCCGTCCTCAGGCTAATGTAATCAAAGACCATAAGTATTTGCCAGTTAACACCTCCAACAACCTAGCTGAGTCTAATCTAACCCAAAACCACCAGTATTTGCCAGTTAGCTCCTTGGATAACCTAGCTGAGCCGCCTCAGAAACTAGACAATACGACCCACTTGAACTTCCCCGTTCCCGAACCGCACCCTGTTCAAAACTCACCTGCGCTTCCTCAAAATCCAGTTCCCAAACCAAGGCCGCACGTAGCTTTGCGAAACTTGAGCTGGGTTTCAGCTGAATTGGAGCCCAACTTGACATCCAATCTTCTCGCCAGGTGGTTAGCTCCGGGAGGTGAACCTTGTAAGGATTCCAAGACGGCGCGGATTGCAATTCCTAGTTGGGATAGTAGGAACCCGATCCGTTTGTCAGCTGGTGAAATCCATGAAGTTAGATTTCAAGCACTGGATGAGTCTGGGAATCCTCGCTGTGTTGGTGGGGACTACTTTGAGTCTGATCTTTCAGGGGATTCTTGGAAAGCTAGACCGTTAGTCAAAGATTTTGGTAATGGCTCGTATTCTGTTTCGCTTCAGGTTCATCCGGACTTTACTGGGAAATACGTTCTCAAGCTGATCTTGCTCTATAGGCACTTCGAAGGGCTAAAGTTTTCGCCTTGGCGGTTTGCAGTTGATCAACAGCTTCGTAGGATTCCAATCATGTTTCATAAAACCTCTGGTCACTTGCATGAGCTAAAGGCTTGTAAAGAATCTGATTTTAGCAGGGACATTTGGTCAGGGAGGTGGACTCGTCTTGGTAAAAATGATCAATGCGAAATTGGTAATGATGGTCGGTATCGGTGCCTAGCACCTGATTTTCCCTGCCGGAGTCCATGGTGTAGCGGTTCATTGGGGCTGCTAGAGAGCAACGGTTGGGTTTACTCAGCACATTGTGCTTTTAGAATGTTTGTGGCTGATTCTGCCTGGAATTGCTTGAAAAATCGGTGGATTTTCTTCTGGGGTGATTCGAATCACGTTGACACAATTCGAAACATGCTCAACTTTGTTTTAGATTTGCCTGAGATTCCGTCGGTTCCAAGGCGGTTTGATATGAACTTCTCGAACCCCAAAGACCCAACTCAGTCAGTTAGAATTACAAGCATTTTCAATGGGCATTGGAATGAGAAAGGGAATTACGAAGGTTTGAACTCGTTGCAGGATGAAGGATTTAGGAATTTGTTAAAAAGTTATTTTTCTGGAGACACGGTTCCAGACTCTATCATCATGAACTCTGGATTACACGACGGTGTGAAGTGGATAAATATAAGGGCATTCTCTGCTGGGGCAGATTACGCAGCATCATTTTGGGCTGGGGTTATGGCGTCAGTGAAGCAGAGGGGGTTGGCTGTGCCAAAGGTTTTTTACAGGACTACTGTGGCGACCGGTGGATATGCTCGATCAATGGCATTCAATCCGAATAAGATGGAGACATTTAACTGGGTACTGTTGGAGAAATTGAAGCGAGCTGGTGTGGTTTCAGGCGTGATTGACAACTTTGATATGACTTTTCCCTGGCATTTTGATAACCGGTGCAACGATGGGGTGCATTACGGCCGCGCACCTGCAAAGATGAAGTGGAGGGACGGCCATATTGGGCACCAGTACTTTGTAGACCTCATGTTGGTTCATGTTTTGCTTAATGCACTTTGCGCAAGATAGTAGTCATTGAAAGGTTGTTGTTAACCTGTGCAGTCGGAGGAATTTTCCTGCTCTTCCTTGCAGTCTTCTAGCCATCCTTGCCAGGGCGGCACAGATAAACAGTTTGGAGGTGGGAAATTCCATATATATATATATACACGAAAAATTAATATTTTCACAAGATTAGATAGCATTCTTTATTTGTTTATAAACTTCCATATGAATTTAGATAAAGATATGGTTGCCACGCTTGTAGAGTTTGAGGGTTCCTGGAGTGTCAAAACTGTTTTTACGTTTCTGGTGTATACTATCTCCCCTTCTCTTACTTATGAAGCGTTGAAATGCATCAAAACTAGCATAGAATATGCTGTTCGTTTTGTTTAGGTAGTAAGATACATTTAGTCTTCTTTCGTCCTTCTGGTCTGAAGGCTATATGGATGTGCATATCTGGCAATCTGCAATGCAGTCTTACAAAGCATTTCTATTTGAGATGATGAATAGATGACCCTTTTGGGGGCAGCTAATGACCTGTGTTCTTGGCACTCTTTTTTAACGGATTTGGTTCGTGGATTGGAAAAGCTCTGCCACTCGTATTGCTTTTCAATTGCCAAACTCGAGTTTGTTGCACCAACCATTACCAAGATAATAGCTGGGATGTTTTAATCCTAGTTAAGATACCGAAGTTGGCCTGTTGGTTAATATAACAAAGCCATAAGCTTGGCGTTGTTGATTACTTTTGGTTTGTAAAGAGTAGTTTGGTTCTAGATACTTGGAAAGATGAGTTGATGTGGCGTTAATTGGCGTAGCGTATGGGCTTTGGCTTCGTCCTTAAAAAAGTATGGTAAATCGGCCATGCGAGGGACCTGAATGTGATCGACCACCAACGTTCACATCGTCTTGCGCCTCAGCTAATGGTCCCTTCATCGGAGTAAGCGGCAATGTGGAATCCTCGGTTGTCCCGCAGTACATAGAGAAAGCAAAAGAGGGTTGTCTCGTGCTTGGTGATGTTAGGATAAAGATAAAAAAAAAAAAGACTAGTTATTTCCCTTGATAGTGAAACACAGCAAAAGCGTGTTGTTCTACGAAAGGGCGAGACCCGTGTCTTTTTGCTGTGCCGTAAATCAAGAACGAGTGAGCTTTTGGCGTTGAAGTCAAGTTCGTGCTGGCAAACGTTAAAAAAGGAAAGAAAGAAATGTTTTCTACTATGTGTCGGCCCACGGCCCACCTACCTGTAGTCTTTTCCTTCTTCTTTTTTTTTTTGGGTATGGGCCCTATGTGTTTCGTAGCTGTAATTGGGCCAAAGACTTGAAAAGTGATATTTAATTAAAATAAATAAGATGCCTCTTTGATTATCAACTTAGAATGCTCAAAATAATATTCTAATACTATATTAAAGACAAGAAGGCCCATCCTCAAACTTGTAGGCTAGAGGTGGTAAATTCTAATAATTAATAAAGCTAAATATATGGCCAAACACTTTACTTTAGGCGTGTAAGAGAAAATCCCAACAAATATCATAATATGTAAAGTATGTGACCCACAAATTAAGTTTTAGAACCCTAAATTGTACATAAGTTTCACACCCGTAAGTTTCTGGGCTAAAGGTAGTTGGAATCCACGGAAGTGCCTAGATGTCTGATTATCACAATTGACCAAATTCCTTAACTCCCGGGTCCTCGCCAAAATGCTGGTTTACAGCATTTAAGGTTGTCGTAACTTTGATTTTTGTTATTTATTTTAAAACTATAGGGAAAAATCCGGGCATAGAAATAAATAGGAGTGGAGGATGAGGCAGACTAACGCGTGTTTCTTTTGCACTGGCAACTGAACATAATCGACACGCAAGCAAAGGGGAAGATAGACAGGAAAGTACTTGCTGGGGTGTTATCGATATTGGCAGTTTCTTAATGTTGATGGGAGGATTGTCCTAAGTATAATCATCGACGGTGCGTTTTTATTGGATTGGTGCCCAAATCCCAAAGAAAACTAGACTACAAATCTGGCAAATTCCGGGGGACTGAGGGCTCGCTTGTCCTCCAAGCTAGCAATCTCCGACTGCGACGACGACGACGAGGATTGCAGGCCTTGGCGTCGGAGGTTTTTCATGGCGTTTACGTGGGGCTACGCGCTCAGGATCACTCTCCTCCTCCTCCTCCTCGCTGCCGTGGTCACGGCTTTTTTCACTCTCCCCGTTGAAAAGGTAGAGTTCCCTTCATCTGGGTCTGTGTTGTTTTCGCTCTTTGTTTGTTTATTGGGTTTGTCTAATTGCCTTTTGTTGGCTGCTTTTTTGAGCCCCGGTTTTCGGGTTTGTGTCGGATTTGGTGAAATGATGATTGGTTTCTTCTGTTTAATTTTGTTGTTTGAGTCATTTGTTTCGGGTTTGTTTTTTTTTCTTTTCCATTCTAGTGGGATGTCATTCTTTTGGACTCTTGGTCAGGATATATTAGGGTTCCAGCTAAATTACGTGCATTTTGGTTTTGTCGGCAGTTTGCTGGAATTGGTTCGCAATCACAAGCCTATGTTTCTGTACTTGGGCACTGAAAATAAATTAGAACTGAAAGAAATGGGACAAATCCCAATTTCACCGAGTCTTATTCACTTGGAAGTTGCTGAACAATGTCTGATTTTTTTTTTCTCCCTTCTTTTATCGCAAAAGAGTTTCATTTTCCGTCATAAAATCCGTAATGCACTGCGTTTTTCTGGCGGCGAACAGAAAAGATAGTGAACTACCATTTCGAACTACTCCCGCTTCATTTCCTGATCGTGGTTTCAGTTTCTAAGTTTAGTACTAATTATATTCTGGAAATCTGTGGTACTTAGTTATTTTGGACTATTTATTTCTGGCAAATTCAGTCTTCATTCCAAAATGTTACGTGAAACTGTAGTATGGTTTCTTTTTCTCTGTGGCATTAGTTCTTCTGCTTTTCCGGTTGCATTAAGAGGGTCCTGTTGATCTCTTTCCTGAAAAATTATGTCAAGTTTATTTCGAGAGCTTTAGATAATGTTAATTTATAAAATCATCTGGTTCCTGCAGATTCTGAAGGACTTCTTGTTATGGGTTAAGCAGGATCTTGGACCTTGGGGTCCACTTGCGCTGTAAGTCAATTGCTACTTTCTAGGGATTTGTGATTTCCTAATCGACTTTGAATAAAACGTTTGTAGTCTTGCTTCCTGTGCACTGGAATAAGGTTCTTATTGTGAATCACTTTTTGATCGTAGTCGTTGCTTTAGTTTTTTGGGTTGAGGGTCATAGATGATGCATTTAGAAGGTTGTTTGTAGAGTTCATTTAACAACTGGCTTGGAATGTGTCGTTTTCATTTTGTTGTCCATAATGTCACTGCACGGAGGCTGTATAATCCTGTTTTGAAGTTTGTTGATCGTTCAGCTGTCTAGTTTGGCCAGTTAAAATTAGACATTTTATTTAAATTGGTTTTAGAATTTTAGGTTGATATGGACTGGATATAAGTTGGTGGCTTTTCATTTCTTTTTGGTTGATGATTTCAATACTAACTTATCTGGACTGAGTGAGTGAGCTATGACTTTAAGGGTATTTACTTAAAATTAATATAGAGGGGGTTAAGTACTATGCAATATCCTCTTTAGAAATGGTAAGATGAACACATTTCGTGTTAGCTGATTTATTTTGGAGCTCTTGAGTCAATTACGAAAATGTTTAGGCATGGCCAGTTGAGTTAAGCATTAAATTGGTTATCTTAATGATAGATAACTTACGCTGAACACTAATGTTTCTTGTCATGTGACCCATATTTCTTTGTGTAACCTGCAGGGCTGTTGCCTACATTCCTTTGACAGTCTTGGCAGTTCCAGCATCAGTACTGACTGTAAGCATATATCCAATTGCAATGCTGTTTTGAACCTTTTTACTAATTTTTGTATAATTATCATTACTTGCTTTTTGTTTATTGAAGTTAGCATTGAGATTTCTTTTGAATAAATTGCATATGCTTGCGAGAAACAGATGCTGATTCCTTATGTTTGTCCCAAGAACCTTCAGTTGCTTGATTCTTGATTTTCTGTTCATATCTGTCTAGTTGTTACTGTGAACATTTCGAGAGAAAGCAAATATTCTACTCTGCCCCACTGAAATAACCAGGGCCCCTGTAATCCCCCCTCCCCCCCTCCCTCCCTCCCTCTCTCCCTCTCCTCTTCTCTTTTTCCTTGCTTTAGAGGAAACAAAAAGAATAAAAAATAAAAATAAAATAAAAATAAAATATTTTTAAAAAGAAATCCAAATTTAAGTGCACTTTTATAACCTTGCTCTCCATGTATCAGCTTGGTGGTGGCTATCTTTTTGGGCTGCCTGTGGGTTTTCTTGCCGATTCTATTGGTGCTACTGTTGGTGCAGGGGCTGCATTCCTTCTTGGCAGAACAGTAAGTTCCTGAACTCATGTAATCTCTGCATTGCAGTATTTTAGGTACACTGAATGGTAGATTATGTATACTACTAGAAAGAGTTCCTTATCTATAAAATCAAATTGACTGCTATTGATACTGGAAGTTCAAATGCGGGGATCTTACCAAATATTTTCAGCATTTTTTTTCTTCTTGTAGTATTTAGATTTTTCTCTTCTGATGATTTATTCTCCTACTAGATGCTGTATAGTTTGTTTTTACCTTAGTTTTTGATTCGTACAAGTGTTGCATCTATTTATTTTGATTCCTGTGCAGATAGGGAAATCGTTTGTTGTTTCCAAGCTGAAGGATTATCCGCAATTCCGGTCAGTGGCAATTGCTATTAATAGATCTGGATTTAAGGTTGGTAACATTCAAATCTCTCTTTGAATGGTTTTTTTGTTTCCTTTCATTTATTATTTCCTGAATGTTCAGTTCATCCTAATTGAACATCTTAGATTGACTGGCAATAGGAAAACTCTCAGTATTCTGAGGACACACAATAAGGCAAGTGCGTAATTGGATTTTACATGGTAGATGACTATGGAGATCATTTATTGTTGTGCAGGATGATAAAAATAGGGAGATTGAAATCAAGCTAGTATGTGCTACATGCTAAGATGTCACTTATTTTAATAAGGAATGTTGGTCTCAAAGAATGAGTTAGGAAAGGTTAAATTCTCTGCTGTTTTGGGCTTGTTATCTAATTTCTAATTGTCAAAACTGTAAACAACTGAGCTTATTATAACCTGCTCACAAATTAGCTTTTGTATGCCAATGATGTTAATGAGGTGTTTGTCAGTGAAGTTATATGAAAAATATCCTATGGGCACTGAGCTGTCATTTGAATGTTGCTCTCCCACCTCTGACATTGAGCGATTGCCAATATAAAGTAGATTATATTTTTGAATTCATTGAGGATGTCAATGAAAGTAGTGGTGGTGACAACGACCTAGTAATTACTTTGCCAATGTGGTTATAGTTTCATTGAAATAAATGTGTTTTTCTACAGATGTGGAGCTGATTTCTTCCTTTTCTTTTGGGGCAGATAAGGGGAAGGAAGGAGAGACAGGAGAGCGAGAGATTTTTTTTTTGGGGGGTGGGGGGGGGATGATTTGATAAAAGCTGCGGAGGCTTAATGGTGATTGCATAAACTGTAAAAAGTATGTTTGTGTGTGTGTGTCCGAGTGTGATGATTACCTTTGGCTTGAAAAGAAAAATGATTTAACTTTAGGCTCTTATTCTGCACTTGAATTTCAAATGTTATAAATGCAGCTATAGCCTCTAAACTATCTCTATTTACCATAGAGAAGAAGTAAACTTTGGTCTGAGGTGAATCAACCAAAACTGTTTTGTAGTCGGGTAAGGTCTGAGAAAATGAATGTAATGTTGAAAATAAACATCAGAGGTTTGAAAGTATTACAAGAGTATTCCGTGATCCTTCTGTTACTATGAGAAGGTCTGGTTCGTGATTGAAAATTGACATTCCACTCCTGGCTCAAAGGGTGATAACTTTAAGACAGTTAAGCTTGAAATAACTCATTTTGAGAGTTGTTTTCTTGTTCATGTACCCGGCCATTTATTTCTGAATGCTTATCTCTCACTTCGCAGATTGTGTTGCTGCTTCGCCTTGTTCCAATACTGCCATTTAACATGATGAATTACCTCCTGTCTGTGACTCCTGTTCCTATTGGGAAATACATGCTGGCTTCGTGGTTGGGAATGATGGTATGTTCTTTGCACTTTAACTTTGATCCCGTTAGCATTTGTCATTTTGTGTTTAACATGTATTGATAGACCATATATAACACTCAAGGGAAGTTTTATGTCTATATTTTGGTGGAGAGGGGACAATCTTTTAAAGGGTTAACATGACATTTGTGAAATAAAACAAAAAATTTGGTTGGTGGAGGCATTGGTTTCTCTGGATATGTTCCGCACCTCTGTCTGTGTGCTTCTGTGCTTGGTCATATGCAAGATGATTGTGTTGTCCAGAGGTTGGCCTTATGTCAATCAACTATTTGATTAATGTATAAGCTTTTCTATGTTTCACACAAATTCTCTTCTGTTTAGTATATGGTGAAATCAGCGTAGCATGCATTAAATATGTTCTTTTGCAAAAACTTTTCCCTACGAAAAATAAATTTAAATAAAAGAAATTAATTTTTTCTTCTGGAAAAGAGTGATTATATAGTCATTTCTTCTCGATTATAGGCAGTAATGTTCTTAATATTTCTTTTTCAAAAGTACAGTACACCTTTTTGTTAAGTGTTTTGAGTTTTTAGAATTAATCTATTTGTTAAATATTTTGAAACAAATTCATTTTTGGTTTTAGAAAGAGGGGAAGAATTTTTTGAACTGTTACAAAATACAGCCAAAGATTAATTATTGAACTCTTAGTGTTTGGAGTGTCTGTAGATAATTGAACAGTAAGTTAGACATGCATACATTTGTCCTGATTTTGAAGAATGCTATCCTGATTAGATGGTTTGTTAACTTTCCAAGATGGTTTCTGTTACAGCCAATAACATTTGCATTAGTTTATGTTGGAACAACTCTCAAGGATCTTTCTGATGTGACACATGGTTGGAGCGAGTTTTCAAAGACTCGTTGGGTAAGTGCTTTATCATCTTTGTCTGTTTAGGCACGTTAAGTTTTTCTTAGTTTTTCAAATCACCCACCATATCGCATGGCTAGTGAAAGTTAACCCTACCCCAACGCCATACTGGCAACTCAGAAGTATTTGCTCAAAGTGGAAATTGAAAGGATCTACAGAGAAGATTTTTTAAATGAGGATTAGGATACTGATGTGTGCTTTAGCCTTTTCTTCACCATCCGTTCTAATGCATTTTCACCCTTCCTTCATGCAGGCATTTATCATATTGGGCCTTACAGTATCTGGTAAGTCGTGATCTTCAAAACAAATGCATATTTACGTTCCAGGAATACCTTTTCTATTGGTTACTTGTCGCTGGTAAATGTTATTCGCTTCTTACTTTTTAATTAAAAAAACACAACTTCATAATTTTCAATTAGCAAATGTAAACATTCAAATAAAATCATCAGACCTTTTTCCTAGTGACTATGGTACTAGAGAAAGGAGATTTTCAAGTCTATGATGATCATTCTGCTGTTGTCTTCTTCCTAGTTAATGTGTTGAGGAGGGAAGTGAATTTTTAATGATGATCTGTACACATGCATGGCCGGAAGACTGCCCACCTAATGGAGCCTCCTTGTCTTTCGAATTTGAAAAGAAAAAGAAATGAAAAGGTTGATTTTGAATCTTCCCGTAATGTATTTTGGCTTGTCTGCAGTGGTTCTGATGATCTGTGTAACAAAAGTTGCCAAGGGTGCTTTGGATAAAGCTTTGGCTGAGAACGAGGATATTGATGATATACTGGCATCACCAGAGCTGCCCGTTGTGGCTGAACCAGCGGCGGATCTGAACCAGCCTCTCATAATCAAGATAGACCATTCCGAAGACAACGATGGACATTGAAATAAACGTAATTTGTAAATTCCTCCCATACTTATGTCTGAAGGCCGTTATCTGTTGAATTTTTTTCCATCAGTTGACGCTTTAGGTCCTACTTACTCGTTTTTTGTACAGTTGTCGTCAGAGCTATATCGTTTGGACCGAGATAACTGATTTTAAGATTAAGAATGCTCAAGCGTAGCTCATGCCTTGAACTGGAAAATAAATATTGAAGGAATCAATAAAATTCTTAGCTTTCTACGTTGTGTAATTTGGTTAAGTTGCTGTCATGATGGCTTTTTCTATCTACTTTGTTTTAATGACTTAACAGCCATCGACTCAATTCACCTACCAAAGTGGACTGAAATATTTTGGCGCTGAATTAGTGGGACTATTGGGTGGACTCCGAACTTCATCGTTCTAATGTTTCTTTTGGAAAACAAAAGAAGTTAATTGAGTATGTTCGAGAGTAGCAATGATTGGAAGCATTCAAAATGGGGGATGGCAAAAAGCTCCAGTTGATTGGACGTTGTGCCTTGTCTATGGGATCATCTTACATGTATTCTCTGTCACGAAATTCCAAGGGTTTCGTCTTTAAGTCGTGAAAACTGCTAACAACGATCGTCAATAGCGTTTTAGAATATTGATAATCATCAAACCAAGTTATTATGGCTCAGCTTTTGGATGGTGGGTGTTGCCATCCAACTTGGAGGCATACACTGCTGGAGTAAAGGAAAAGTTGTCTATTTTCAGACTTGGGTTGGAGCAAATCAAAATCAAAAGCAGCCTTAATGATGTAAGGGGAAACAACACCATACAGTACCTCATCGTCAAACTCTGGATATGCGAGATCGTTGCTGTTGGTTTCCTTAGCAATCTTTGTTAAGAGATGCCTAAGGCGGCTTGACACTAAACAAGTTCATCCTATTAATGTAAACTTAACTACCGTTCACCTTGTAAAGAAGTTGACACATAAATTTCGCCATTGCAGTCGACTGGGACAGGAAAGTACTCGTAATGGTTTTATCCTTATTTGGTAGTCACTTGACGTTGATGGGACGATTGCGTTAAGCCAAATCATCGATGTAGAGCATCCTGATAGGTTAGGTGCCCTGACCCTGAAGAGAAGAGACGACAAACTGGTAAATCCTGTGGGAAGGAGGGCTCGCTTGTCGTTGAGACAAGCAATCTCCGACTACAATAAAACCGACGAGGTGCGCAAACATTGGAGTCAGCTTTTTCATGGCATTTACGTGGAGCCATACTCTTAGAATCACCCTCTGCCCGCTTCTCCTTGCCTAAGTGGCCACGGCTTGCTCGGCTATTCCCGTCGAAAAGGTTCCGTTTCTTCATCTCTGTCTGTGCTTCTTTCGCTTCTTTGCTTTATCTCATGCAGGGGCATGTAGTAAAAGGTCCTATTTTTGAGGTCACATTGCAGTATCTATATTTTGAAATTTTAAGACGTACACATTTCGTGTGAAAGCTGATTTGTTCCGGAGCCCTTTAGTCATTTGGAAAATGTTTAGGCATGGCCAATTGAACTTTTTAAGCATTAAATTGCTTTATCCGAGTAAGAAGTAACTTATGCTGAAGGTTAACGTTTGATTGCCATGTAATTCATATTTCTTTAGATAATCTGCTGGTCTGTCGTCTCCCTTCCTCTGACTGTCTTGGCAGTTCCAGTATGAGTTCTCACTGTAGGTAGATATCCATTGCAATGCTCCACTGAACCTTTTTGTCCTCACTGGAGTTATTTTTTTTTTATTGAATTTAGCCATAAGATTTCTCTTGAATAAACTGCATATGCTTGTGAGTGGCAAAATCTTAACACCTTCTGTTTCTCGTAAGAATATCCATTTGCTGGATGTACATCAATGAAACAATTAGTAACATTAATGAATATTGGTGCAGAGTCAGAGAGTTTGCATGTCTGATTTTGAAGGATGCTATCCAGTTAGATGTCTTGTCAATGTTTCAAGATGGTTTTTGTCATAGCTAATGTTAAAGGCTGGGAGGCCCATCTCAAAACCCACAAGCAAGAGATGGTGAACTCCAACTATTAATAAGGTCAGACATATGATAACACACTTCCGCTATGGGATGAAATCCTAACATGCTCATTTTACACAAGAAATGATATTCAGCTAATGTAAAAATCCTCTTTGACTATCAGTCTGAAAAGCTTAAGATAATGCTATGATGCCATGTTAAAGGATGAGAGGTCATCTTAAAACCTGTAGACAAACGGTGGTAAACCCTAGTCATTAATAAGGCTAGACATATGGCCAAACATTTATGGTGTAGGACGAAATCCCAACAACCAATGATGGTTGTATTAGTTTATGTTGGAACAACTCTTAAGGATTTTTCTGATGTGGCACATGGATGGAGTGAGTTTTCAGAGAGTCGCTGGGTAAGAGCCTTGTCATCTTCTTCTTGTTCAGGCATGTCAGTTTTTCTTACCTTTTCAAATCCACCCTGTTACATGGCTGTGAAACTAAACGATGGCGCAATGCCATATGGACATTGAAAGAAATTGCATTGAGAATTTTGTATTACCTAAATGAGGGTTAGGACTCTGATGTGTGCTTTGGCTTTTCCTCCATCACACAGTTCTAATACATCTTCACCCTTTAATCATGCGGGCAATTATATATTACGCCTTGCAGCATCTTGTGACTGCAATCTTAAAAGCAAATATTTTTTGCTTCTTACTTGTTTGAAAAATCACACACCTTCCCACTAGTCAAGTAGCACCTGTAAACATTTCCCAATAAAACCATCTACTTGTTTTTCTACTGCCAATGGTACTTGACAAAGAATAGTTCCAAAGGACTAGTGTAAGAAATATGATCTGCAACGTGAAATAATCGATGTTGACCATTCTGAAATCGTCTTCTTCGTAGTAAATGTGGTAGGTGGGGAGCACATATCTACTGGGTCCACTTGTGCAAAAATCTAGCATCTACCAGCACTGATGGTCTGCACATGTGCTTGACCAGAAAACTAGCCACATTGTGGAGCCTCCTTGTCTTTTGAATTTGAAAAAGTAAAAATGAAAAAGTTGATTGTGAACCTTTGCAATATTTGGTAATTTCTTTTGGCTTTTTTACGGTGATTTGATAATCTGTGTCACAAAAGTCACCAAGTGTGCTTTAGAAAAAGCTTTTCCTGAAGACGAGGATATCGATGGCATCTTGTCATCACTGCAGTCGTCCATTGTGGCTGAACGATCTCGTTCAGCTTCTCATAATCAAGATAAGACCTTCTGAAGACAATCATGGAAAATGAAATAAATGTTAGTGTAAATTTTTCCCCAGCCTGCTTCTGAAGGCCGTTATCTGATTTGTTTTTTGCATTAGTTTGAGGCTTTCAGTACTTCTTGCACTTTATTTGTACAGCCCTTCTTCTAGCAATTTAGTTCTGGGGCAGGAATGACTGACTCAAAGATTAAGAATGCAAAGTACAGTTCATAACTTGAAGAAAAATAAAGATGGAAAGAATCAATAAAATTTTTAGCTTTTAACTTTCTGTAATTTGGTTTAGGTCTTGTTTTGATGGCTCACTCTTGTCTACTTTGTCATGCACTTCTATAACATTAAGCAAACTGTGCATTCGTAACTACACCACAACAGACCCCAATCCTAAAGAACTCACTTTCTGGCCAGCTTCGGCAACTTGCCATCTTGTAAACTTTATATTTGCTTATATAAACCGAGTAGAATTCAAATTTCTCTTTGAAAGAAAGAACAAGACGAAGCTTTCTTTAACTACCCTTAATAACAGAGGCCAGAGACGATCCTTGTTGGATTCCGGGAAATGCCCATGTGGCTGCGTCAGATCGGTAAGTACCAACTTGAATGTGCAGCTTAAACATTTACAACTATAGCAAGCTTCTGTTCTTTATGGCAACAGTATTCTGGACGGAGATGCTAACAGAATAGAGTAGTATTTAGTTAACTTTTGCGGGATATATGTTGTTGCAGAAGGGAGTCTTCTGCAACATTAGGAACTCACTTTTTCGTAGTTGACTTCACCGATGAAAGTGGACTGGAACTTTTGGCCCTGAATTAGTGGGACTGTTGGATATTTGTTGATATGCAATGATGGAAGAGGATTGCAGTATTGAGAGCCTGAAAATTTAACATTTGTTGGACTACAAACCTTAGCATTTTAATATTTCTTTTGGAAAACAAAAGGAGTTAATGAGTACGTTTCAGAGTAGCCATGATTGGATGCATCCATTGTTCGGGGAATAGCAAAAAGCACCAGTTGATGGACACGGAGTTGACAGAAGTTGATACCTTTTCTTATAGCAACCGGTTCCATGTTTTCTTTGTCAGAAGATAACTTCAAACAGCAATCATCAAGCCCGTTAGCTTGTTCATAATCCATTTAGGTGGTCCAAATTCTGAGCCTAGTGCCCTCGGTTCACCTAGTGGAAGGTACCTGTTGCGGTCCAAATTGCAGGCACTTAGTGCTTGAGCAATGGTTCTGGGGAGGAAAAGTTATCCGTTTTCAAACTTTGATTGGAGTAAATCAAAAGCAACCTCAATGATGAAAGGGGAAGCAACATGATATACTACCTCATCATGAACTTGTGAATTGCGAGGTGGTTACTTTTGGTCTCTGATGCCTTCAACTTTCCAAAGAGGAAAAAAAAAAAAAAGGAAACAAAGAAGAAGAGAAAAAGTCACTCCTTAGCTATTTTCTAAAATTTAGTTGCGACATGTTATCTTTCCCATAGTCTTCTTGTGTCTGTTTATGGGTGTCGGAGGACCCTACCAGTTTCTTAGAGAAAGGGCTACCAATATTCCAATGTTTCTTTGGTACCACTCCTTGTATCCTTTAGGTCCGGCCTAGTCCGATCTGAACTACCCCTTTTCGGATTGGCCAGAACCTAGAAATCTCAGCCGTTGTTTCATGAATAAGAGTACAGACACTTCCACTTTATACATAGACTACGACTTCTGAACTGTGAAACAAAGATGCATGTTGTTTCAAAGTTAAAGCTGACCGAAAATTTCAAGCGCCTCGGAGGAAAAATGCCGGGGTTCGGCATTTTTCCCCTTGGTGGGTGCTTTGACGGATGCCGCGACCACACTCAGGCTTCAGGCTTCGGCACAAGGATCTGGAACCTGAGCGACCGGCCGGTGGAGCTGCAAATCAGAGTGGGATCGATATTGAAGAAGGTTCATACTTTAAAGCCAGGCTCTTCAAAGAGACTGAAATGCAAGAGCATATACAAGGCTTACATGCCTGGTAAAAGCGGCACCGGTGGTGGAGGAATGAAGAGCTTGCTATATTACTACGATGAGACATGCCACCCCTACGTCTGGATAAATGAAACTGGGGGTGATTCCCTAAGGATGGTCAAGCAACAGTATCTCAGTCTCGAAGACCTGAGAGATTGCTCTGAGATCAGAATCTTTAGGGACCATCAGAGAGGCTGCATATCAGTTCGCAAGAAACCTAGGCCAGATTTTTGCTAAGTTTTCTCCACAAATCGTAAGTTTGAATGTTCTGTGTTGGTAATGAAACCAAAGACGCTTCTTTGGTCTTTGACTGTCTTTGTCTCTTTGGATCTTCTTTTGCTTCATGAATGTATTGGAAGAACTCAGAATACACAAAAGTATTCTTTAGAATGTAGTAGTGTAGCCGTTGGATCTGGTTTTCTCATTAATTAGCTTCATTTCAGCAGTTAAAAATGTTCCTTCTTTGCTGTTCTAGTGATTCAGAAATGGTGAAAATACAAAAGCATAAGAGGAACTCGCAGAAGCAGCACCTAACTGGGATCCGTCTGGCATGTTTAGAATCAATATGGCCAAATGAATTCATTGCTCTGTGGTTTCAACAAAAAAATCCGTGGTAGGCACCATAGTCAAGCTATAATATGAACAGAGGAGGAGGGCTATAGAGAGATCGTTTGATTTTCTTGACGTATGACGCACTTCGATTCAGCTGCAAATGATAACCACGAGTTAGGAACATGATGTTCAGGCCACACAAACCAATTTTTGTCCATAATGGTAGATGTTGACCCATGCAATGATTTATAACACGGGATTGATAGTAAGCTATGCTGATGATAATAATAGGCTTAAAAAATCCAATTTAAATGTTATTCCATGAGTTAAGAGGGCCAAAATTTATATTTAAATATTACTAAAAAATGATTTCTTCTTTTCACTTTGGGATATCTGTGATCGTTTCTTGGCCCTCCTGCCTCTCTTCATCTTGCTCACTTGTCTTGGCCCTATTCTGATGCTGATTGAACTTGTTACCGCTGTTAGTTCTGTGTTTCCAGGGAAGCTGCTATCCAAGAGAGTAGCATTTGGTTGGTTTTCCAGGACTTTGTCACAAAGCGACGACTTTGATGTTCCCTCCCACCTAACTTGCACATCCTCGTGAATGGTTGTCAAAGATTTTTATTTTTTATTTTTTTTAATGGGTTAGTCTTCCAAAGGATATTATCGGTTTATTTTCTCCTTCGGTTGAAGTTTTAGTGTTCATATCTATTAAGACAAAATATAAAACTTAAGAAATAAGTTATTAATTTTTTACTTTATTTAATATCTTTATATTTTAAGTTAGATGTAGACCTTTTTGTATTATAAAATTTAATATGATATTAGAATTTAAGATCTATATTAACACTTCAATGAATTTGGAAAAGCTCAAAATTTATGAAAAAACTGAACTGTAAAATAGTTTGAGTTGAACCATTATAATGAAAGGCATGTTAAATGAATAATATGGAATCATCTCACCTTAACATGTTAAATAATTTAGTAAAAATATATATTTAATATTTTACCTTATGCATTTTGTGATAGGCAATGGAATGAGTTATGGATTATAAAGAGACTAGCAAGAAATAACAATTGAAATTTTAGATATCTAAAGTTTTAGAAAGGTAAAGACTGAAAAATAAACTACTAAAATGTAAATACAGTAATTTAAGTATAAGAATTTAAATAATTGGAATGTAAAAGAATAGAAAGTAAAAGCATAAAATTTAAAAAGCAAAGTTGGATAAAACGAAATTTTTTCTATTCTCAAAAGATTTTCTCCAATAGTTTTGACGACAATTGAAATAACAATAGATCTGAAATATTTAAAATCTAAGTATGGTGAGATTTAGATCCCTCAAATCAAGAAAAATAAAACTAACCAAATTAATATCTTAACAAATTATGAATCTTATAAATAGTATGAATCTTGACAAGTATAGAAACTTAAGGTAAATTAAACTTCTTCTGTTTGGGCTTAAATCCAATGAATTATGTTGTAACCTCAATTTTTTATCAAAGAATCAACAAAATTTGAGCTTTCTCGTTACCCTGGCCTTTGGGTATGTCCACATCACTACCTCTTTTGCTTATGGAGATATTTTTTAAAAAAAATATTGTCTCATACTTTATATGAAAGAACAAGTTAAATCCCATATGATAAATCTAAAATTTAAGTTGAATATCTATAATTCTCTATAAAATTTAACAACATCCAATATTATTTTGCATGGTAATATCTCTTAACCTCAACGAAGCGGGCAGTTGGCATTAATCAATACTTTTCCTCATCAAAGTATATCCAAATATATGATAACACGTTTGCATAGAGTGGGTCAATAATGTCATAATAAAATCAAACAGTTCCAACCATCCCAACTATTTAAAACTATTTCTCAATGCAAAATGTCTTCTTAAACTACATTAAGAGGTATGTACTACAGCACATTCGAGGAATATAAGGTCGGTGATGCAAGGTTGCTCTTTTACTTATACTGGCTGATCATGGGCAACCAAGCCCATGATCTTCATAGTTTTCTGACGAAGCCTCCTATGATCTGATGTTATCTCAGAAGTTGACCGACCAAGCAGCGCACGCCATAGAAGTCAAAACAGGGGGAAAACACGGAGAACAGTGATAAGTTGAAACAGAATCTGGAAATAGAAGTTTCTTCCATAGCTTTCCTTCTTCGAACCGGTCCGTTCCACACGCTTTGAATTGAGAATTATCTTCCTTCCTAAACTCAACCTTGCCTTCCTTCCTCACCCAAATCCCTGAAACCGCGATCTGTCGCTACCTTTCTCGAAATCCAAATGGGAATTTCGTTGGGTACCAATAAGAGAAGGAACAACCACTATCTTCATCCCCCGCCACCTCCTCACTACCTCTCTCCCTCTTCTTCCTCCGCTTCCTCTTCACAATATTACCACATAGAGCCCCCACCGCTCCCACTACCTCCGCCGCCGCAGCCCCCTCCCCCGCCCCCACATAATTATCTTCCTTATACTCCACCACCCCATCCTTATGCCACGCGCCCTCCTCCCCCGGCTCACTCCTACTACTACTCTGGTGGGTACAATTCCTCCGGTTACGCCAACTCTTTCTCCTCTCAATATGCTTACCGCCCTTATCAAGCCAATCTGCCTAACGGATGGTCGGCAGCCCGGCAGCCTGCGGGCCCGGTATTTGATCCGCCGCCGCGTTACGTCGAGCATCATAGCGCGAAGAAGGTGAGGAATGATGTGAATGTGCACAAAGACACCTTGCGGCTCGTGGTCGATGAGCAGAACCCGGATCATCACCTGGTCTCTTTCGTTTTCGACGCCCTATATGATGGGAGGTGAGCAACTTAATTTTCCTTGTAGATATTTTATGCTTAAGATTAGTAAATGTTACCGTGTTCTGTCTTTTATTTGGTGCTGTTTAATGAATGTCGGTTGAGGTTTGGGTAACGATTGGTATGAGGGTTTCTAGGAAATTCATGAGTTAGGTTTTCGTTATGAAGTCAGATTTGAGACTATTGGCTTTGTTTGGTTGCTGAAAGAATTACGAGGGCCGAAGATAATAGAAGTGAAATTTTGGATCTCAAAAGAGTCATTGTTTTTGAAACGGAGAATAATAGAGTTCCAATTCATTAGGATCAGTGGAACTAGTTAGCTTAGCTGAGTTGATGATTTTCGTTTGTAAGAAAAATAAGCAAATAGAAAAGATCAAACTAACCAGAACTAGTTGGCTTGCTAAGGAAATGGTTGCCTTATTAATTTTCTTTTTCTTCCTCCAGTATTCTAACCAACCAAACAGATGAATGCTATGTGTTTTAATTTGGGAAGATAAATGAAAGGGAAAAGAAAATGAAGGGTAAAGAAGAGGAGCATTTTCAGGGCACCCAAACAAAGAAATAAAGAATCAACTTAGATGTAATGCAAGAATGAGTTTTAGGGATAATGGGAATGCCACAACAAAAGTATTGTCTCCACTTGCATTTCTAGTGGGGTCTATATTTATTACATTCTATTAGTCTCTGGCTTCCACGAACAGATAGAACTGGAAGTGTTTGAAATGGAGAGACTGAAAAGCTTGCAGTTCAAGCTTGTGGTAGAGGAACCCCCGTACCTCCAGTAGGAAGTGTGTCTGGATGGGTTGTCCCTGGGAGCATTTGGGAGTTTCATTCAAGTGTTTGGGGGTTCCAGAATAAAACTTGGCCATGATTAGCCCAACACCGTCCAAGTAAATGGTTATGGCCTTGCTACACCATTGAAATTCACTTTTATGTTTCTTTCTGTTGTTGCATTGCTATAGTAAGATATCCACCATTTAAATTTATATGCACTTTTCTTAGAGTGTTCAAAGACAATTCCCACGATACATCAAAAGAATATTTGATTGCAAAATGCAGATTCAATTTGGGATTTCTTGAGGTTATTATCGCACCAATTCAGGGGGTCATTATGATCCTGTTAGAAGTTTTGTTCTTCATTTATATATGCTATTCAAAAGCCTTTTAAGTTTTCTAGAATGATATATTGATGAATTTGAACATTTTGACTTCTGCATGTATATATATATGTGCTGTGGAACAACGTTTCTGCCTAGTAGTAAACAACTGATTGCTAAATGACTTAAACTAAAAAACTGATTGTTATTCTGGTCTGCTGTGTTATGATACAATGATTGCTTCATATGAAGGCTGCATCTTTTGATAATTTTCTTGGTTTAAATTGAACTTTTGTTGTTTTGAGACTTTGAGTTATTGAAAGGAGCATAATCTTATTTATTTAGTTTGTTATAGTTGTTGAATGAATACAAAGATATTTTCTTTTGGGTCATGTATGTCAGTTATAACTATCCATTCTTTGGATTTGTTAGAATGTAGATATTAAGTCCGGTGGTAGTATTGATTGTGGACTGAAAATTTAACCATAGATTCTCTAGAACTTGCCAGTTCAGGCTAAGTATGGAACAAGAAATATACCTTTCAGAATCGCCATGGCTTGGACCAAAAAAGTGGAAAACGTCTGTCCTGGTTACTTACCTCCAAACTTTGCACCAGTGCTGCCCTAGACTAGCTGACAAATTAGTGGTCACTTGGGGCTATATCTGTGAAATGGGAATAGGCTCGGTCTTATTTTGTTGGCATAAGCTCTTCCAACTAAGCTAGTGGACACATACATTTTTCTTAAACTTTCTTTTCATCATCACTGACAGATAGGAAATCATGGGAGCTAAATATTGCATGATCGGATTTGTTTCATCCTCTGTACAAATAAAGGAATCATAGTGCAATCTGCATGTTAAGGGGTCTAATTTATAATAAACCAATGGTTTTTGCGATAGCATCCTCTTCTGCTATAGACAAAGGTTGGATGGTGCCATAAACAAGTTCAATCGCATTCAAGTGCATCATGGTGAAAGGTTTACCCTTTTTCTTTTCTTTTTTCTTTTTTAATTTTAGAAAGAAGGTGTTAAAGTGACAATAGTTTCTGTCAAAAGGAAGCATGATCGGTAACTGTCTAGCTTAACATATTACACACAGTGGGTAACTTCTAGCCTTGTCCTTGCCAAGCTTACTTGTGGTATAATACACTGTAAAGGTTTCTTGTGTCCCAAACAAGGTACTTGAAAGATAGAATGATAAAACGGTAAAATCTGTAACTTGACATTTTCTCAGTCTGGACCTTGAATTTTTTAGGCAATTTCCAGTACCAAAATAGTCTAAGTTCTTTGAATATTATTTGAAGTTGAAAGCAGTGAGGTTTGGAGCTGCATAAACGACATGATGACAATAAATGTTTTGATGTAAAGCTGCATTTACATGGTTGAGTGATTATATGGGTAGAATTTCAGTAACAGAAAATCTCATTTGTTTTCAATAAGAGTTGCTGGCGCCATGACCGTATTGTGTATCTAATTTTTTTTTTTCTGACTTTTGCTCTCTTATTGACAGCATCACTATTTTCTACTTTGCCAAGGAAGAGGCGAACTGTGGGTTTGTTCCAATACTTCCTGATGCCTTTATGCCTTTGAGAATCCCCTTTCAGAAAGGGCATGGCCAGAAATTTTGTCAGGCTTCAGGAACAGGCATTGACTTAGGCTTCTTTGAGTTGGATGATCTCTCAAAACCATCTCCAGGAGAAGATGTATTTCCTTTAGTAATATCTGCTGAAACATGCTCGCCATCTCATTCTACAGAAGAGCATCTTGGTGAGCCTGTGCCCTATACAAACCCTCATATGCAGATTACTCAGGCTATTCTAGAGAAGAAAAATGATGAACCTTTCCACGTGAGAGTTATTAGGCAAATACTATGGATTGATGGGATCCGCTATGAGCTTCGTGAGATATATGGAATAGGAAGCTCAGTAGCAGAAAGCTTTGACGACAATGACTCAGGGAAGGAGTGCGTGATATGCATGACCGAACCTAAGAATACAGCTATATTACCTTGCCGACATATGGTGAGAATTACATATGTTTTTTCTTAATTACATTAAAATGTGATAGTCAGTGATCAATGAGAAACTACATACTATTACTGCTGTACTCATAATTGCTAAAGCGATAGGATGTTGGTACTGATCATCAGCAACCCTCAAGTTTTTTATGCTTGACAAAAATCTAGTGTGCATGATTTGACTGAAGCATGTGAGCTTCAGCCTTTCGATCATCTGTGTTTCTTGATTGGATTCCATGCGGAATCACTGCAAACCAACCAAGTTCTTGTTGGCTCCGAATTGTTCAAGTCAATTCCAAGCACATGAAGAGAGGAAGAATATTGAAGTTCGCATCATTCATATGATGTCTCGCTTTGGTTATTTTCTACATTTCCATTTTCTGTCGAAGTGTTTTGAATTTTGTGGATCTATGTCTTCAACTGTATGTGGGCATAGCACAACTCACTCACGCTCAAAGGGTCCATGAGTAAGGAATTTTCTAGAGGCAATACATAGAAATATACAAAATCAATGTTGCTAGTAATGCATGCTATTTGTGGCGATATCCCTCTTTCTAGAGGTAAAATCTGTTTTTACAAATGTTTAGTCGGTGGGTAACAGTTTTGATTTCTTTTGTACCATGAGCTGGGGTAAAATTTTCTTTTTTCTTTTACTTTTTTATTAAAAGTGTTTATTTGCTTTGTTCTGAAGTTTGAATCTGGTGTCTTTCCAGTGTCTGTGCAGCGAATGTGCAAAAGCATTGAGACTTCAGTCAAACAAGTGCCCCATATGCCGTCAACCTATTGAGGAACTTCTAGAGATCAAGATAAAGAATGGTGATCAGTAACAGATCCTTTTCTTCACACTAAAGATGGGTTGCATGGTATGGCTATCAACTTTTTCTTTTTCACATGTATGTGTTATCAGTATATCTCTCTATGTATATTTTTCTTTGTATATTATAAAAATAGCCAGAATTTGATTGTCACCTGAGGCTTTATTAACGTGCAGTGCATGTGTTTCTGAATCTGAATCTGTAAGGATCTGCGGGTCTTGGTTACAGACCATTTGTCTACATCTTACAAAGATTCTTTTGGTGTCTTTTATTTTTTTGCAAAGCACGATAAAGGGTATGATTATATGATGTGCGTTGTTTATAGAATAAAGCTTGTGGGAAGTTCAGCAAATTTTTTCTTCATTGTAACGTATCTCAACAGCAAGGCATATCATGTCTGGCAACCCAACGAACCCAGGGAAGAAAAAAAGAAGATTCGGACACTGTTGTTTGATCTCTTAAAGTTTTCAAGGTCTACATGACATACTTTCGAAGGGTAAATTCTCATCCACTTCAAGTCCTTTACCCTTTGTGGGGGCCAAAAAAAAAAAAATGTAGCTCTGCCTCGTATTGCTGCCCCTCTCTGATTGAACCTTTTTTATCCGTACATCCAAGGATTATCGAGTGGGTATGAGAGTGAAAAAGCATGAAAGTGTTACACTTTGAGGCTTACTGGATGAGCATTCTAGGTCTAGCGCGAGTGCCTTTTTCCTCCTGGCTAACAGCCAAATGAGAGGCCAGAGAGGAAATATTTGCAATAGAAGTTACGTATAAGTGGGACAAACCAAGAATCTGGGCGTTGAAAGGAACCTTGCTGATACAAAAAAAAATTGCCTGCAATAAAATGAATAATTCATTGTATGTTATTGGACACCCCTTTGTTTGTGACCTGTCTGATCTTTTTTGCTTGGTAGCTGGGGTCAGCATCAATGGTTTTGCTTCCAGTGTGCTAATAGTCACTTTTTCTGCTTACTTTTGCTGAAATTATGTTCATCCTGTGGAACTAGAAATATCTTGGGGCTGCTGTTTTGGTGTTCTGCACCTTGTATGCTGTCATTGTTGAGAAGTTGACAGAAAATTGGACTTGACTGCATTGTCTTTTGCGCATGTATAATGTTTACTTCCCTAAAATTTAAAAAAAGTGATGGGTTGATTCATGGCTACATCCCACCAGGGCTGTCTCTTTGCTGTTAATCTAAGCATTAGCCAATTCACCTGTTGATTTTGTTGCACTATAGGCATAGGTCTCAGTGAATGTTGCTTGCACTTGCGGAAGCACAAGTTTCTTAAGGCATCACCAATTGTATTTGTAATGTTAAACACATGGGTGTATAACACATTTTGCTTCTGTGACTGTATATGTACTTTTCTGTCAGGGTGGGTTTTGGCAAATGGTTTTCATCCTGAACCCCTCCCAACCACCGATTCCTTTTTACTTGTAGTTGCTTTTTTCTTTCATTTCTGAATCCAGACGCTCCAAGTTGACGTGATTGCTGGTTAATCTAGTAGAAAAGCTTAACTTCTATTAGTTACATGTGCCTCTCATAGGCAACCTGAACCATTTGGACTCTTGGGTGCTTGTGGTTTTAAATTTTTCAGGGTGGCATTGTGAAAAATGGACCCCCCAAGATGAGGTTTATAGTTTTGGATGGGTGTAAACAATAAAAATCTGGGCTTTCTTTGGCAATAAGGGACCCCCCCACCCCAACCCTTATTGTTAAGGACCCATGTGGCGTTCACGTGATGGCTTTGCGTGGCCCCTCAAGTCATTCCCTCTTAAGAACCCTAAGAGACAAAAGAGATGTAAAATCAAGTTCCTTATAAAGCTAGGCCTCTTACAAATCAAGCAAATTACTCTGGGGAAACCTAGTTGCGATTGCTTTGCTACTAACTCTACAATTCGAGATGAATGCTATCGTCCTGAAGAAGCTTCATTTGGTTTTGAGAAAACGGAATAAACAAATCTAGCGGCTGGCGTTCTACAACTTTGTGTCTATTGAGACAATATCTTTTTGTAATCCGGGAAGAAAAGCAATTTTGTTCAAGTCCTTTGCCACCATTCAAATGCCTTTCTACAGGTAAAGCGAGGAGTTCAAAGAGAAAAGAAAACCAAAGGGGAAGAAAGTCACAAGGGTTCCGTCAAGGTTTAGGCTTTTGAGAAGGAAGACAATAATTTGCTTACAAAAGAAGGTGTCGGGTTGTAGAGAAAACATCCGATACAAACATGATTCATCTGCACCTAAAGTGCTAGGTTGCTTTCTTTTTCCCATTTTCTAATAAAGTGGGAAACGATTTAACTAGAAGTGCTGTGGCTTGTCTAACCGGAGCTACTCGACTTGCTTTCTTTGTAAAAGCCCATGCCCCGGCAATTACTAGCCCCTATCTATCTAACACCGAAAGAGTAGTAACCGGTAGCTCAATCTTCTCAGGTCCCATGGACCCCTGGGATGAAGAGGAAAAATGTCTGAGGTAATCTATGGGGGGTGAAGGATTCTCCTTCCAGCTATACTTTCCTAGCTAACCTGAATAATGCACTTCAGTTGACCCAACTTTCACCCAGATACGCCACTCTTCCTTTTCAAAAGAAATTTACCTCAATTGGGGAGGAATAAAAATCTGAGAAAGATTTATGGGATCCAAACCAATAACTTGCTTGGTTTGGCAACAAATAAACAATTTATCTTACGCAGTAAATGCCAAAGCTTTCCCTCCTCCCTTTCAATTTCAACAATGAGGAAAACCCGACCGGCCGAGTACTTCAATTCATGATTACGCGTGCTACCCACAGAATGCATTGCTTTTCTTTGATCAAGTGTAGTTGACCCATATAATCATCAGATCTGCTTTCATTGTGCTTGGAATCTGGGCTGAGATGAAGAAAGCTCAAATGTCTCTGTGCAGGAGAGGAGTGCTTTTAACGCTTCCAATTACTTTGGTTACCGGAGTAATTATGATTTAGGCGGATTACCATTGGAATTACTTGGTTCTAAGATGCACATTTCTTGCTATATTTTACACTAAAATCTGTCTACTTTTTGGTACTGACTGTCAAAGAATTGTGACAAGTATGAACACTTTGCTGCAAGGTGCATCTGTTCGAGTCCTTATTCAGCAAGGGGCCGCAAACAAACCAAGAGAAGAACCCATGTGCGAGGGGTCCAATCGGGTCGGAAAGTTGATCCGAAGGGAGCGGTAATTTTTGGTAATCCAGGAGGGGTAATGTGGAAACGAAAACCAGTAGGGTAAAGGAATAATTTGCCAGCCACACCAGGCTCCAATAAATGATCGTATTTATTGTACCCGCCCCAAACTCGACAGGGTTCATTCACATCTGCTGATAATAATTAACCGAGATTTGATAACCAAACTGAAAGTTTTCAGTCTGACCCTTTTTTACACTTTTCCTCCTCAGTCCACTTACATAACCCACCTGGTGAAGCCAAGCCCCTCAGGAGGCACAACACCGACGCTTACTTATAAGGCTTTTTAAACCAAGCCAAAATACGTTCACATGTTTCCATAGCAGCTTTGGAAGTTACTCTCTTCATATATAAGAAGCTGTGGTGGGATATGGTAAGAAAGGTATACTGATTTTATAAAAGGCCTTAAAAGAAAGAGTGAATAGCCTTAGAGCACCGGTCTCTCCCAAAGATTTCCATTTGCCTCTCCGTTTTCTCTCTCTCTATATCTCTCTCTCTCTCTCTCTCTCCT
Source organism: Casuarina equisetifolia (assembly GCA_028551475.1). Taxonomy (NCBI): domain Eukaryota; kingdom Viridiplantae; phylum Streptophyta; class Magnoliopsida; order Fagales; family Casuarinaceae; genus Casuarina; species Casuarina equisetifolia. The sequence continues at coordinate 18,268,952 of CM052362.1, forward strand.
TTTCTCACCCTGAAATAGAGGAAGCAGAGTTATCCTGAGAAGTTTAATGTGCACCCACCGCTTCTGAGCCTTTCTTTCGCACACATTTCAAGACTGAGAATTGTTGTTGGGTCTTCAACTTCGTCTGCTCAGAAAGCCAGACTCATTTCTTTTCTCTCATTTCCCTCTTGAGTTTGCTTTGGAAACGCCCAAAACAGAGAAACAGAGGAGAACCCAACCATTTTTCTCTTTCCATTCTTGTAACCTTCTGTTTGTTCCGTTTGAGTGGAAGCCATGAGTAAAGAAGAGTTTATGAAGATCCAGGTACTCTTTCACTCATCCACTGTATCCACTTCTTCTTCTTCTTTCCCTTCAATGACTCTGCTTCATTCTAAAAAGAAAGGGGAAAAAAAGGCGTTTATTTCTTGTTTGAGTGCATTGCACTCTTGTTCCTTTAAATGAGCGGCCATTTCTTGTGACAAGCTTAGTATCTTCTTTCCTTTTTGAATGATATCCCACTTCACTATATGTTTGTGCTTTGGGTTGCTTGTGCCTGCAGAAATGTGTTCTCAAAGTAAACATACACTGTGATGGATGTAAGCAGAAAGTGAAGAAGATCTTGCAAAAAATTGACGGTATCATTTCATTTTTCTCTCCCACCATAAACTTGCATATTCCTGTGCGGCTGTGTCCTTTATATCCAAAATTTTTGACTTTTCATCTGTGAAGCTGAAATTTTGCTTTTAAAAAAAAAAAATTGCTTGTAATTAATGGGCCAGTTCCCTTACCATTTGCCAGGAGTTTACACCACCGACATAGATGCAGAGCAGGGAAGGGTGACGGTCACTGGGAATATAGACCCAGCAGTTCTTGTCAAGAAACTTACTAAGTCAGGTAAGCATGCAGAGCTCTGGGGTGCTCCTAAGGCCAACAATCAGAACCAGAACCTGGCGAACCAGTTCAAGAACATGCAAATTGAAAATGGAAAAGGCGGAAACAACAAAGGTCAGAAGGGTGGTGGTAATAACCAGCCCAAGGGTGTTCAACAAAACCAGCAGCAGCAGCAACAGCAGCAACAGCAGCAACAGCAACAGCAACAGCAGCAGCAGCAGCAGCAACAACATCTTCAGCAGCTTCAGCAGCAACAACAATTACAGCAGCATCTTCAACATCTTCAACAACTTCAACAACTTCAGCAGATGAAAGGCCTTCAAGGTCTGAATCTGCCCCAACTCAAGGACTTGAAAATGCCCCAGAACCCAGGCCAGAAGACAGTGAAGTTCGAAACGCCCGACGAGGATGATGAGTTTGATGATGACGATGAGGACTTTGGTGATGATGATTTTGACGATGAAGACCTAGACGATGACTTGGATGATCCCCATCATCCCCTCAATAAGATGAAATCTTTGGTGGGTAATGGTCAGAAGCCTAACGGGATGATGATGGATGGAATGATGCATGGGAATAACCCACAGCTCATGAGTGCCCAGAAGGGTGGGCATGGAGGGGGCAATGGTAAAAAAGGCGGTGGCGGTGGTGGAGCGGTGCCTATTCAGGTAAATGGTAATGGAGGTAACCCCCAGAATGGTAATGGAGGAAAGAAAGGTGGTGGTGGAGGTAACCCCCAGAACCAAGGTGGTGGTGGTGGCAAAAACGGTGGTAAAAATGCTGGTGGTAACGCTGGTGGTGGGCCAAACAATAAAAATGGTCACCATGGTGGTAATGGCGGTGGTGCTAGTGGAAACCACAGCAATGGCAACGTGGTTAGGAAGAATGATGGGCTTCCCCCCATGAGCAATAATGGGTTGCATAACATGGGGGGTCCTCATGGTATGGGTGGAGGAAACGCGGGTCATATAGGCAACATGAGCATCCCTATGGGACAAATGGGTAATATCCCAGCCGTTCAAGGCCTGCCGGCGAGCGCCATGAACAGCGGTGGTGGGGCATATTTCCAAGGGGCTGGACCGGAGGCGATGCCTGGCAATCCATACCACCCACAGCAGCAGCAGTACCTGGCAGCAATGATGAACCAGCAGCGTGCAATGGGGAATGAAAGATTCCAACCTATGATGTATGCCAGGCCTCCTCCAGCAGTCAATTACATGCCCCCATACCCATACCCATACCCATACCCTCCTCCACAGGATTCGTATACCCACTTCTTTAGTGACGAGAACACCTCAAGTTGTAATGTGATGTGAAAATCAGAGTTGGATGATGATGTTGCTGCAGTGGCTTTATTTGCTAAGTAAGTTTGTGGTTGAGCTGCCGCCGGTTCCGTCTTGGGGATGACTACAAGTTGCTCTTTCTATATCATACTTGGAAATGGGTTTCAAATTTTAGCTTTTAATTTCCCTTTTTTGTTATCCTTGAATTTCCTCCGAATCCTGAGCTCTCTCAGTCCTAGAGCTTTTAACTATCATAGGGGAGTATTTATAGATAGATAATTATATTACTAAAAAAGCTTTTTTAAGGGAGAACGATGTAAGTGAGGGATGGTGGTGGTGGTGGGCTCTTCTTGTGATGAGATGTTTATATGTGTTGTTTATATTTTGCAAAACGAAAATAAGATTGGTAAAAAGAGGAGAATGGGGTAAAATGGAAAAAGCCCATCTCTCTACCCGTTTCTCCCCCCCCTTCAAAAAGGTAAGTATTCAAGTTCAGTTCTGCTCTGTCCTGTTATCTTCTCTTCTCTTCTCTTCTCTTCTCCTCTTCTATATATATTGTGATTGTGATTGTGATTGTGATTGTGATAATGCTATATTACTTCTTCTCTTAGATCCATCCTTTTCCAGAATGCTCTTGTGCCGGACCCTATGTCTCCATTATTATATTTACACAGAGATCTCATCTATGTATGATCCCCCAACTAGAGTGTCCGAAATTATGGGTGTTTTGTGTTGTGTGGGGTTCATTGTATGAGATGGGGGGTACTGCATGACTGAGTGGTGGACCCACCATTTCTGAACAGTGTGTTCGCTGGCAGTGGTAGCTGGACTGACATGTCGCCACCACATCGTCAAAATTCAATTAATCTAGCACGTCGGGAGCGGCGGTTTTATTCTGGGCCTATTCCTCACGTACTCTCTACCTGTACCCTACTACCCCTTTCCCTCCTCCGACGGAGCTAGTCAGACCAAACCCGAGTCCCTGCGGTGTATTTTCCGAAGGGAAAACTAAGCCGTAGCCGTAGAACTTGCTGACAAAGACTACGTAACTAATTTGTTTCGAAAATCTAACGGCGTTGACACCTCGATACGACTTAACTCTAGTCTTGTCTAAATCAACAAAAAGGGCGTCGAGGAAACAGGAGAAGGAAGGGTAAGTTTAGGCAACTCTCAATCAAGTAGTGATTCTGGCAAGGATTTGTCACCAGATGATCATAGAGGATGATGATGGGGGGTCGTTGGACTCATCTGTCTAATCGGATAGGGACTGTTGAGTGGCCCTGCTCTGTCACAGAGAAGTACTTTGTATGCTTCGCAGCTTATGATTCCCCTCCCCCCTTCCTTTATGTATGAAAAAAAAAATATTTATATAAGATCGCAGATTTTGGGTTGGAGATGGGCTTGGTGAGTTGGCGAATCCCGTACCGAGTTTCCCAACTAATGCACTTGTTCTGACCCGACGGATTTTGATGACATTGTCGAGGACGCGAGCGTTGGACATTTGTTTACGCCAACTTGTATTTCATAGTCTAGGGTTGCACGGGCGCTGAGTCCCTCAGACAAACATTTAATGTTTGGCAGCTCGAGATCCAAAATTTGCTGAGGCTGTTTGGTAACGTTTCTAAGCTTTGTTCGGTGCAATAATATTCCCCCGCTGGTTTCGAGCCATACCTATCATTCACTTGAATGGTTCATACGGCTTGGTTCAGAGAGCCCCATTCCTCATCACGGAATATTGCCAGTTTTCAGTCATGCTTAGCACCACGTGGACACACAAGGATGAGGACTGACCAGCAAGCGAGAAGCTATATCACATGGGGTTGCACGGGGATGAGGGTTGTGCCCCCCATTGTGGCCTTCCTTTGGAGCCATATGGGGCGCAAACTCACATAATCTTGTAATAAAAACACTCTGCAACCAAGCAAGTTGGTACAAGGAAATGATGCTTCTACATTTCTTCTAAAGCTCTCCAAAACCAAGACCCAGAAGGAGAAAAAGAAAGATCTATCTTGAAATTATATCGTGGCAATTGAAGTTGTCTACAAAATATTGTTCTACAAAAGCTTAACCCCAACAGTAGACACTAGAATAAAATAAACGAGGGAATTTGAGTGGCTGCTCGGTGCACCACCAATGAACACTGTGATGCTTCATAACCACTCATTCTTTTTGCTGTTTTGTTCTGCTTTCTATCTGTTTTCTAAGCTGCTTAGCTTTTTGCGCGTAACTTTAACATTCATCGGGGAGAAAGTCCAGGAAACCTGAGAGAGAATGGTCTTAATTAGTTCGAGAGAATGAAAAGGTAAGGAAAGTGAAGCGGGTTAATCATGAGGAATAGAACAGACACCGGAACTTTTGCTTAACTTTTTCTTTTCGGGACCCTTATTACTTTGACCGAGGGCGAAACCATCCCGGATCTACTTTTCGCGGGGGCCCTCCTCCTCTTCTCGCTTGAACGAGCGGCCTACAGTATCTGCGCCATGCATGACAACCTGCAAAGAATGCATGTCCACCACCTGGGCGCTATTGATTAAGGATAAGGCTTTGCTTCTTCCTGATTCGGCTGTGCACCGAGCAGTCACGATGCTCCTCCGGCTCCGTCAAAAAGCAGCATTGTTTGTCTTGTTACGGGTTCCAAGAAGTTCACGAGAACCAAATTTCAGATACGTTAGAAGACTGCGTTTCTTAAAAGTCAATGAAACGCATCTTTTGTTGTTTCCTGTCGTCACAATTCAATGCAAAGAAGTAGAGACGGGTTTGAGCTGCAGCACTCCTCTTCTGTAACTTTGAGAAAAACTAAAAAATTCCCATGTTTAAACGCCTTACCAAGCAACATGTATAGGTTTATTTAGACCAAATTATTAATTCTCTAAACACTTGAATCCTATTTGAAGGTTAAGTATGACTCTCTAGTTTAAACATAGGCTTAGAAACATAATTGCATTCTGCATCACAGTTTTTCTTTTAATAGTGAGATATTTCATATGCTAATATGGTAATCTAAATAATTTTGTAGACAAACATGCGGTTCAATTAATAATTTATTATTATGTAAAATTAAAAACTAAAAGAAACTTAGTGAAGAACACTAGTTAATTTGAACTTTAAAATCATTCTTTTATTTTTTGCTTCTTTTTACTTGTGTAAAAATTGTTTCCGACATATATAGAAAAAAGTGTAAAAGAAGAACGTGGGTTTGCCGGTAATTTTGAGCTGTTTCTAATGGCTCCAAATATTGAGTCGGTCTCCACCTGTTCTTTTGGTTGTCCGGCTGCTCAGCAGAGTAGTCCTCCGGCTGGGGGGGCCCGCAACATTGTCGTACTAAAAATAAAAATAAAGAAATACTTATATAACGGAGACTACTAACGCCGTTACAAAAATAGGCGGTCCTTGTAATAATTACATCTTGGGAAAGGTAAATATTGAGTCGTAGTTTCGTACAATTGGACGACTAAAACAAATCGTCCACCGTCATCGAACGGCGGGATGGAGTTGATGCTTCTCTATCCTCACGCCCATGTTTTTGTTGTGTCCTCCACCATCAAATGTCCTCCGCTTTCCATCAGCGGTGAATGATAGAGACAACTAGTCCAATTCGTCGGCTAGGAAAAAAAAAAAAAGAGAGAGAGAACAAAATTCAAACAATTTGAATCATCTCTTTTGAAGGCAGACAACCACTTTGCCTTCAATTCTCTCCCGTGATTGATGAAAAGAATTATAAACTGTTCTCTTTGTTGGTAGTGGTGGGTTAATTTTTGCAGATTCTGAAACAAAACATGTTATATTTTCACAAGATCTTTCTCGTCTAGTACGATAAATACAGACTTGATACTGTTCTAGTACCATCTTTTGAGCTTCACAGGAAAGTTGAAGTTAATCTTTCAACTCATGTATACAAAATACTGAATCTTCAGACCTCATGATCGAAGTCTATGCTAACTCACTGAGTGACGTCCCTCCAAGTTTCTACGACCGAGAAGGCATGGATAGCTGCTGTTAGGGATGTAAATGGCTTTTAACTTTTTCCTACAAAGATGATTTCACTTTCAAGTCAAATCAGGGGTATTGTATTACCCAACTTCCGTAAGATGTTGGCATGTGACTTCCGACCGCACCTCTCAGTTTTTCCCACCTGATGCAAATTAAATTGTCACCTACAAAATCATAGGCATATAAACATTTGACAAGATCTTTAATGCAGGCGGAGGCTATACGCCTTCTGCTAAAGTTCAAACTTAGGCAGCCTTGAAATTCAACGCCTTTGACACTTACCAAATTTCTTCTCCAGTTCGTTCCAAGTGGGAGTTCCACTACCCACCATCATCCTCTGTTCTGACCCACTAAAATGAATCCCAACGTCACTTTTCGTCAACCCTTTTTGGTTTGTGCCCTAAGAAGCGTGATGATCAACAGTGTAAACCACAATACCAATACTTACACAGCCCCCAACACCAAAAGAACCCCATTATCACAATACCAATATTTTTTGATTCTTGCTGTTGCATTTTGATTTCACCGGTGGCATTTGAGGTGATAAGGGACAGAAACTGAGGTCCAAACTCTCCCACCTCAGACTGTTAGAGACGACAGAGATGATAGAGATCAGATAAGGCATTTGGAGTGGACCAACTGCCACAACCCCATTACCATAGGGGTTAGGTTTTAAGTAGGACCGCTGCATAATACTTGACCGGATAGAATGGAAGCCCACTCCACTGCAAAAAATATGGTAGCATGTCGGGAGAGTGGACTGACACTTTGAGTGAAGCCTAAGAAGTTGAATCGTACCACTTCTTTTCAAACTAGACATAGTGTTTTAAGAACATTTTCACCAAATAAACATGCTATGCGATCCCATCTCATACGTTAACTTTGAAAAGAAGATATGACATCGTATGACACCAAAATTGACAGTCCCGTAGATCACGGGGCATGATTTTATTCTGATAAAAGCTCTAAGATTGACGCAGTTAATGTTCTTCTACATGCCCGTCCCTGTTTATAACTGACGCGGATTCGGAGAAAGCATGAGATCATCGGCCTCTTTATTAACTCGAACTGTTTCAGGGCCATTGAATAGACGGCCAAAATTTCAAGCAATAAGGCGCTTTTTCAAGGACTTGACATTTAGTGCATGTCGTCTTCGTCCCTTCAGTCCCTGGTGGGGATGCTGACCCTAGTTGGGCAATCAAGGGACCTGACGGAGATGTCCCACCGGCTGCCTATGACGTTAACCCATTTGTCAAACACTCGCCGCCTTTCTTTTCTTTACCTTCTGCAGAGACGTTTGACAAATACGCAGTAATTATTGGTGGAATCCACCTTCTTCATACTTTTCTGACAAAAGACATACCCTACCGTCCGTCAATGAAGATAGATTGATCTAATTTTTAACGAGTTCCCATAAGCTTCCATAATTATCTTACTTTTTGCGTACGCTTCTGTTAATGTAAGGGTTTATAAGTAGTTGAATAATATTTCGGTATTGGTGTAGAATTACTTGGAGATGCAGTAAGGCCCTTCTTCCTCTTTGTCTTTGTCTTTGTCTTAAAAAACAAAGAAATTGACTGAACAAGCTTGCAGTTTTTCATCACAAAAAGCTGAGCTAACCAAAAAATTGCAGATTCGTACACCTTGGAGAACTGTATCGCGGAATGATTGCTGTGAGTTGTCTTGAACTTTGATTAAACTCAAAGGAAAATCTCACAGAAGCAGATTACCATAAGCTGCTGTTCTTTCTTGACTTTTTCAGAAGAGTTGTGTTTATTCATGTGCCCTGGGATTTCGAGAGATACCATAGAAACAAAAAATCATGATTACTTTGATAAAGTGCTCAACTAACTCTCTTCAGCAACAATGGTTCGTCACATTGGGCATTGCTTTTACCTTCTCTCTTCTCGTTTTATGTTTGTTTGGAAAAGCTGTATTGTTGCACAGCTACCACTTTCATATTCATAATCGACAGAAGCCCTACGATCCAGCAGTTTCTTTACCTTTCATTCATTCTCTAGATCTTTTATGACCGGTCAAATTCTTGAATCGTACTCCATTCCTTATCTCATGCTTTCTATCCTGTTATAATAGCACTTTAAAACTTGACTAGAAAACAATTTCTGCTCACCTATCTTGCAACGCAAGCGATACTTTCTCAAAAGGTTTGCAGATTTCACCATCATGGATTCTTAACCTGTCTACTTTCAAAACTTCGAGCTTGTTCTTTATTCAAAATAATTTGACTCATATTCATCATATAAGCTGCTTGAGGCGGAAACAGGCCACAATTATATAACTTTACAGGGTAAATGTTTCCAATTCGACAACAAGAACGACTAAAGCCTAAACTCGAGTAGTGTGGCAAGTGTGGATGGAAGTGGAGGACGGAAAATCATATAATGATATAATGAGAAGAGAAGGTGGGAGGCTATATAATATGCTTCAAGGAGAGATAAGCTTGGTCCTCATGATAGATGATGAAACAAGAAAGTGGGTTCAGTGACAGAGCACCATTGTTGTTGTTCGACAGCTTAGCTCTTGCCTATATTCCAATCATCATACTTCGGTCCCAATTTCGTCTTTTTGCATATACTTTTAGGTGCGTAAATCTTCTCTGCACTAAAAAATTCAGAACGATAAACATGTCTGACAAATAAACCAGAAAAAGACAGACCCACTTTGAAAGATGCTTTTGAAGTACTGTAGTTTTCACCGCATAAACCTCGACAATGTTGCTTGTTGTCGATTTAATAGCAACCTGCAAAATATCAGCGAAAACAGTCTTTGCAGGATGAAACCAAGACTATGGGAGTTATTAGCCTCTTGTTTCATGGACACATTCAAGCAAAAATAGATGTCTTTAAGTTTCATTGTTCAGCGGCAGAGCAACAACCAGACTAATCACCTTCCTCCTAATCGACAATCACAAGTGAAGTACTAATAAGCATTATGCAGCATCCTAGTAGGTTGAGATTGAAAGTAATGCTTTCCCCAAAACAAGCAAAAGCCGGGTTACGGTAAGGAAAAAGTAAAAGGGGATGCCTTATTTCTCGTGGTGCTTGGATGTTGATTGATGTATAGCTATCCGGCTCTTGGGATTGAGTGAAGGTATTGGTTATTAAACGTTTAGAAAGCGACGGTGTATATTCGGGATAAGTTCCACTTCAGGCATCCTCAGTCTATCGAGCCTTGATTTCGGAAAGGAATTTTACTATTTTACACTAATCTTTTTTAAATAATTGATTCATTAAGCGTTTCCTAATCATGAAAGTGGGAGTAATTGTGACAAGTTGGGATAATCTTCAGCCAAAGGACAGTTAAACGAATACTTTTGTCGGAAAGTGCGATTAATGATTTCAAATGTTTCCTTCAAATGATGATTATCATGTTTAATCTATCACCTCAATTGATAGCCCATAATTCAATGTCCTTTACTCTTCTTGATTTTTAAGTTTAAAAATAATCCCGGGAGTTGGTAGATTTTAGCTTGTTTAAAAAAAAGAAATGCCATTAGATTTTGATACAAGTATGGATTAATTACTTAAGGAATCTTAAATAAATTGAGTTAAAAGATTTTAACACGTGATTTGGTTGTTAAATAAGGGAAAGAACCAGGACTTTCAAGTTTTGCTTCATACCTTAAATTGGAAGGTACTAACTTGTCCTAAAACATATTCAAGTAATAGATTCAAACTTAGAATATTTATCTAGTAAAATATCCCGTACAAGTCATTCTTACTATCTCAACTACGATTCATACAAGTCATTCTTACTAGGGCTAAAGATAAACACAGAGGTAGATAAGCGAAGATGCCCAGTGAAAAAAAAAAAAAGAAAGTCCAGATTCTGCAAGTGGGTGATCTGGGATGCTCTCTGTTTTCCTCCTTGTTCTTATTTCTTACAGAAAGAAAATACTAAAAAGTCAGAAAAAAGAATGTTAGGAGTATCGATCGCGGGGAAGCGGTCGGCGGAGTGCCTGCAGGTCTTGTGTGGTGAGTTTGGTGCAGCAACATTTACAAACTCCGGCGAGCTCGTTCACACTTTATGACGAGTAAATTCTCAGCGTAAAACAAAAAGGTTAATACAACTTTTCCAGAGGATAGCATTATTTAAGGCTTAGAATAATGTACAATTATGGAAGTCAAAGCGGGAAGTTCTACGTTCAAAGCGTTAACATCAAGGAATTAGCAGCAACTCACATGGGCCATGTTGGCCACTGCCTGAATCGGTGCACCCCACCCGAAACCAGGAGCCAGGCTCACACGTTCTCTTGGGATTCGGTCTCGGCGTGGGCATGGCTGGGTTTTACACCTCATATTCCAATGCAATTTAGGACAAGTCCCTCTGTTTGCTTGATTTCCCAAGGAGTACTAGGCTCCTCTCTACATGTGCATTTATTTTTTACCTCTCTTTCATACGACACTATCTCGTAGGCTGAGAACCCAGAACAGGCCTGCTAATGGAACTATGATGCTTTCCCTCTGTCTCAGCCATCATGGAGATGCACTTTTGGGCTTCTTTCGTTTTGACTTCAAGGAAACCAAAATTACAAGCATCACTGATTTGGTAACCTTTTTCTGAGTAGGTCGGGGATTTTGTGAATTTAAAAGCGTAGTGGATGTCATTTAAAAAGTGATAAGGACTTCATATCCCTTTATGAAAGCTCTCTCTCACAAAATCAACGTCAAAGAAGAGTTCTTTTAAGGGTTACGGCTGATGGTGATGAGGCTCACTAAATAAGACGCATCTTTTATGGTCCCTCCTCTCTCGCCAATAAACAATCTCATCACGGCGCTACGACCCACCTAACATCCACCAAACCCATTGCGAGAGCTTAGCCTTATAAAATTTTGTAAGATGGAGGCTGATTGTTCAAGTTACGAGATATACAGCCACCATAACTTCATCAATTCCAAGAACCACAATAATAGAGGCCATTTCATTAGTCTAAACCTTCTAAGGGAACTTTAAGAGTGCTGTCCAAGTCCTATAAACCTTATTCTTTGCATGTATCATTCTCTTCACGGATGTAATCGACCAATACGGGAGACATGGTCCGTGAATTCCTGGTCTCGGCACTAGACATTTCCTCAGCACCTAGTCAAAACGACACTGATTAGCTATATGGGAATGTAGCTTCAGAACGAATAATGGTGTCTATATTAATTAACTTCTGATTTTGGAAGCATGTCACTTGGCTTCATTCCACGAAACCCGTATGCTGCTAGCACAACTTTGAGCGGTGACACTAACAGTTATAAGGAGTAGCAGCCTTACAATAGCTGAAGAGCTAAGTGCAGCCATGCTCATATCTGAATGCTCGTTCCTTTTGGCAGGCAGATTCTATTGAGCATTACTTTGATTAATATACGTTTAGAAAGAATAACCCAGATCATTAGTTAAGAATTTCATTCAATAGGGGTTGATTTACGTGACAATTTCTAACTTTTAAGATCTCAGTCCCCAGTATTATAAGAGTTATAATCCAACTCACATACAAAATAGAAAAGCTCTGGATTAACAACGTCTATAAAGTGAGACTCTTATTAAAACAGCTCATAATAAATCGTTAGTATCCATGGTCACTATGATTGAAAGCATATCAAGGATCCAAATGACTTTTGGTGGGACGTCAAAGCACCAAATTCAATTTTCAGCGGGGATTATGCATAAAAGAATGCCAAAGGAAACCATGATCCTTTATCATTAGACTAGGCTTTAGTTTGTTAGAAAAACCGAGCTCAAACGAGCTCAATACAGATCTTGCTTCTCATTTTAGAACACAAAGTTTAACAAGGAGAACAAACGTACCTGTTCTGGGACTCGTTCTAGCCATTGGATAATTCATTTTATCAAGGATTATGGCCAGATTTACTCTCTTGTTCTTTCAGTTTCATTGGCTGATGAGAAAGCTCTTGTCTACCAAAGATCGTGGAGAGTATTCATATCCAACAAAGAGAGCTGCCTTATATTTTTTTTTTATTCCGTTCATATATCCATCCCTTTATCAATTCATAATATATATAAAATACTTTTACTGTGCATTGTATTGTACACAATGCTTATAAAAACATGTTACTATACATAATATAGTAATAAAGATAAATATATAATACCTCAATCCACCAACATGATCTTTACCAAATGTAGACTCATAGTGTATATATAGAGAGGCAAAGGAGGGATCTTAGCTATATACAAAGTGTGCTGCCAATATAGTCCAACTCATCACTATTCTATATAGTAAGCACTAGCCCACACTAACCAATCCCATATTCAACAATAATGGATCCAACATGTCTTATACATATGGACCACAAAAATAATTAATAAAGCAATTGAAGATAAACAATCACATTGATATAAGCCCACATCAATAAGGATTATTGAAAATATTTCAACAATCTCCCACTTGGGCTATAGCAATGTGAATTGTTTGTAATAAAACATTTTGGAAAACATTAAAGTATACCCACAATATTTTGGTCTTGAGACGATCCTTAAAACAATCCGGTCCCATAAAGCTTCAGACTCTGAACCATGTCATTAGCTACATCCTATAAACAACACAACGATATCCATGATTACAAGAGCCCTCCACTCTACTGACGTGGATTAATATGGTAGTGTGGCAACCTGATGATATGACAAAACAAAATGTATCATCCTTTGTTGTCGATCCAATTCAACAAATGTCTTGTCCACAAAAATTTGAGCTCAACAACAACAACATATTACAAGACATTCCTATCCAGTATGACCTTTGATTTTAACAAAGTGCCCCTACCATACTTAACAAAGATATACCGAAATATATATATATACGCAAAAGATGTGCATGCACGTTTCAACTTGTTACATATAAAGCACCAATGTGTTTTTCAGGTAATCAACATATATATCTCAAAATCGTGTTTACCTCATGGTAAACAATACAGATGCAGCAATAAATCACAGCAAAAACATAAGGAACTCCCACTAACCAACAACATTTCATGATGCTCATAATTTCACATAAGCGACATGTCTATACACAATAACAAGGACCAAGTCCTTCAGTGGGATCATACACAAGTAATGCATCTGTAACAATATGTTCTACAGTAATCTCGCCAGTAATAGATAACATAGCAACATTGTTACCTCAACATAATTTAATAGATTTATTATCAAAAGTATAGGTTGCTAATAGAAGCAGGCTCCCACTGATCTTAAGTATTCACAACAGTCCACATTGTTTTCCTCAAAACATATAAAGTAACAGACATTTCAAACATAATATAGATACTAAAGTTGTCTTCAAACCACAACCACACACGTTCAAACCAGAAGCAGAAACTAAAACTAGATACTGCCTAAACCACAATATATAAGAACTATTATACAAGCCTAGTTAAAACTAGATAGTAGTTTCCAAAAACATATACATTTCTACAATCTTTCCATGATCTCTGACCAGAAAATTCTCCTTACTATTTATTTGTCTCTTCCTGTTTGACAACTGCTTTACCATTTTGCTTTGCTAACCAGGTTTGAAAAGCCTCATAATCTTTCCTTATATGTCCCTTCTCCTTGCAATGAAAACATTGGACGTTAGCTTTGTTCACCACAGTTTTCTTGAACCCTGAATTATCAGCAGTGGGACCAATCTTGCGAAAAGCACGCTGAGTATTTTGAGAAAACCTTTGAGAAGTAGATCTAAACATTCGACCACTATTAGAAGGAGAGTCCCGAATGAGAAGTGATTGACCAACTGCATTTGAGCCTTGAGTGTAAAATGCTTGCGGACCTTGATTATGGTACACATAACTATAATCCTTCTCACCTTTTATCTTAGATTCTTCACTAACAACCTTTGTTAATAGATCATTCATATCCCAAACCTCATTTTGAGAAATAAAGGCTGTCTTTATCATACTAAATTTAGGTGGAAGAGAATTCAAAACATATTGCACTAAAATCTTATATGATAAGGGAAAATCAAGTACATTTAATCTAGCTTGATAATGGATCATGCCCATAATGTAGCTCCTAACATTACCAATAGTAAAATCATATTTCATGGAAAACAACTCTTTCACAAGCATTGAAGCTTCAACATTGGTGGAGTTGTTATACCTTTTGGTTATTGCATTCAGAAAAGCTTTTGCAGTACCTGTTGTGGGCAAACCACCTTTCAAAGGTTCTTCTATAGATCTACCCATAGTTAACATACACAATTTATCTGATTTTCTCCACTCTTCATAATTCTTTCTTTGTTCCTCAGTACTTTTAGTGGTTATAGCAGCAGGTTGTTCTTCAGTGAGAGCTTTACTCATATCAAGTACATTCATAGCAAACACTATATCATCCTTCCATTTTTTAAAGTTTGAACCATTCAATACTTCAATGGCGACAGAAACATTGTTGAGATTAATAGTAACTGTAGAACAAAATATACAAATATTAGATTCATGTGAGTACTCCAAAGATAGAGCTCACACACATTATCATGCAAATACCTTTGGGTAGAATACACGACAAGTAGTGCAAAACCCTACAACATAGCATCAACAATGAGAAAATTCCAATCATCGTAGTCTACCGCCTTTGGGCTTAATAAACCACTTTGACCAGTCTAAACTCACGCCTACAAATTAATGCCATGTTCACTCCAAGTATTAGTATATAGTCACCTCCTTTGGGCAGATAACTATATACCAAAACCAGAGGCATTCCCCTTCCATATGCAAGACCGAAATTTCATAACTTAGCCAATAATGCGCCACTTTGGTGGTCACACCTCAACTAAATCATAAAACCCTATCACACAAAGGGACATAACTCACAATATATCATATATAGTGCAATTTAGCTTCATGGACTTGGGGCAAACTCAAATATCCTTAAATTGTACATTTAATAACATTCAACAAACATTACTATACGCACATGCTTATATCAATAATTACAGTAACTTTATGAAAGCATGCCTAAATGCGTATAACTGGCCAGTTATTAAAATAATCAAATATACAAACAATTGATGGCCCATCAACATAAACTTCATAATTCAACAATTAATAATATTCACATACATGGCCTTATCATTTAAATATATGAAAATAAATTTATGCGAAAAACTTATCTATCAAGAAACTTTATGACCATATACAATTATTATCAAGCTTTAACATATAGTATTCAATATGTATATAATATAATTAACTAATACAATGACAAATTGAGATTTCAGACCAATTTTGAATATGGAAAAACGACACCATAAGACAGATAATAAATTTATAAAAATTTTCACAAAATTTGAAACTTAACTAAGCACCCACGCGCCTCTACAGTATCCGTCGGGAAATTTCACCGAGAAAACCGGTACAGACTGATACAGATCGGTTCCGGTAGGCAAAATTTCGGCCAATTCAGGCCGATATGGCCGGTTCACAGCCGAAATGGCCGATTTTCGGGATGATTTCAATCCATACAGGTGCGTCGCCCTAAACTGAACACCTGCTGGCCCAGACAAAAAAACACCCGCTCCGTTTGAGCGCTCATCGACGGCAATATCCATTTGAGACCAAAATGGGTCGTGTCGACCCGTCTCTGATCGGAAAACCGACGACAGCAAAAGATAGATCCGGTGCCGATTTAGCCATCAGTGGTGTCGATTTACTGATTGGTAACCTCTAGATGCAGGGTTTGGTCAATATGGGTACTTGGATACCCACGAACCTGAAATCACAAAACCAAGTTTTCTTTCCAAAATCCCATTTTTCTGCTCGATTTTTGACAAACTTGTGCTCTAGATGGAAGCTAAACGCAAGCTTTGATACTAAATGTTAGAAAAACCGAGCTCAAACGAGCTCAAAACAGATCTTGCTTCTCATCTTAGAACACAAAGTTTAACAAGGAGAACGAACGTACCTGTTCTGGGATTCGTTCTAGCCACTGGATAATTCATTTTATCAAGGATTAAGGCCAGATTTACTCCCTTGTTCTCTCAGTTTCATTGGCTGATGAGAAAGCTCTTGTCTACCAAAGATCGTGGAGAGTATTCGTATCCAACAAAGAGAGCTGCCTTATATATATATATATTTTTTTTTTATTTTGTTCATATATCCATCCCTTTATCAATTCATAATATATATAAAATACTTTTACTGTGCACTGTACTGTACACAATGCTTATAAAAACATGTTACTATACATAATATAGTAATAAAGATAAATATATAATACCTCAATCCACCAACATGATCTTTACCAAATGTAGACTCATAGTGTATATATTGAGAGGCAAAGGAGGGATCTTAGCCATATACAAAGTGTGCTGCCAATATAGTCCAACTCATCACTGTTCTATATAGTAAGCACTAGCCCACACTAGCCAGTCCCATATTCAACAATAATGGATCCAACATGTCTCATACATATGAACCACAAAAATAATTAATAAAGCAATTGAAGATAAGCAATCACATTGATATAAGCCTACATCAATGAGGATTATTGAAAATATTCCAACATAGTTCACTCAAACATAGACTTGCAGTCACGTTGATAATTTAAAAGAGTACGGCGATTGGCGTTACCTTTATTTATTGTGTCAATGATGGTTTACTTTATCTTTTGGCTAGATAATTTGTTGTTAATTGTTGAGTACGCATACTAGGGTTAGCACGGCTGGTTTTATAGACAACTTTGAAAGAATCGAATCTCAATCTTTAGAAAGTGAAATCACTTGTCGCCACTTTCTCTCGTGCCTAAATCTTAGATATTCGTTGCGTATGATGGCAATCTTATATAGTATTGCTTACTAAGAAGATGTAAACGAAACGTCAAAAGCACTTTACCTTCAGAAGGTACGAAAACATAAAAATGAGAACTTAAACAGGCAGTCGTATGCATTGGAGGATTTGAATCTAAACCCATTCTGAATCTATGCCTTTCCTGTTGCTTCCACTCCTTGTCATTATTGTCTGTCCTCTATCCTAATAACTTTTCAGTGACCATTTTTGGGAGTTGGGCAATCGTCCTTGTATGTGGTTCATAATGAAATTCAGGTAGTCATACCAACCAGCCTTGCAAGTCTCTACCAAACACCACGAGCAAAGACTGAAGCTTCCTGATGCCACCACCACATACGTACACTCATGACTTCAAAGGAAGTGCATGAATAGCTTAGATGTGTCCTTTAGCACGCCATCATATCTAGAAAGGATCCCCGTAATAGCTTTGAAGTTAGGCAATTTATTTGCTCATACATCCTTTCCCATGCATTAAATGTGCGTCCACCAGTCATGAAATGGATCTGCCGGAGTTGTTTGTTTATTAGACCCGTGTCAACACAGAACCCCGAAAAAAGGAACAATGTTTCTGTTCCAAAGAAGAATATTTCAGTACCCATCTTTCACATGCTACATCTCTCTAACGGAGACGGAAGGTATCAAAGTAACACAAACAGTGTCGAGAACTGAAAAGGTTAGAGGGAGCGCAGGGAATAACGTAGAGTTGAAAGTTCAAATACCGCCCAAAAGAGTACGAAGAGAAAGCAAAAAACAAAACCAATTAATAAGGAATCTCTGCGTTGTGGCAGTCGTGTTTCCTTGAGCCAGCATTGTGATGCTAAATGCACGTGTCGCAGCCGTAGGGTGCCCTAAATAAAGTACGTGCTAAGTAGGGCCTGAGGTGTACTCCAACAGGAATGTCCTATAATGCCCATGAAAATACCTACGGAACTTAGGAGACTGGTAGGTAAGAGTAGGGTTACTTCTGTCCAGACGGGGAGCCCTTTGATGAGGAGATCTCAGACAAAATATCTTACGGAAAAGATATTACGGCCAAACCAAGTACAAGTACACCATCCGTCCTCGTCCACAGGGACTTCCTCTTTACGGGTACTGAACGTCATGTCTCTTCATTTTCCACGGTCCTTTTTTTAAAAAAAAAAATATATTTTTAGAAAATTATTTTCAAGAAAATGGGTACTTTTCAAATAATTAGTTGTGTTTTCAAGAAATAATTCACTCTGATTGGATGTTTAATAATAAACGGCGAGTGTTGTCGGTTAGCCTGCAGCGGAGCGGGGGGGGGGGGGGGAGCCCGTTCCGAGAGGCGCGAATCTTTTTTGTCTGTGATGTACGGTGGGGATTAGGGAGTGGGCCTCGTCTGCACAGTGCCGACACCCGTCTCCAATTATTACGATCGCCCTCGGCTTAGCACAGATGCACCACACGTCCACATGTGAGAAGAAGGCGCTCATGGTTCTTCTTTTACCGTACACGTAGCAGCAGCGGTGTTGGTATGGTACATGAACAGGTGGTGACGACATGGCGTAGTCACGCGCGGGAGCGGCGGTGAAGGGGTGCGTGTTTCTTCGCGCAAGGTTATTTTTGTCAGAGGGCTGAGGTCATACGGGATTGGACGGTCAAACCCCGTGCCAGTACTTTGTGGGTTACCCTTTGTGAGGGTATAGGGCCCCGCCGAAGGGTGGGTGAGGGGCACAAACACCTGCTCCACGCTCTTATCTCCGCGTCCCATCAACATGGCGGGCCTCCTGGAAATAGGCCCAGTAAAAATAACTCTTGATCTCCTACCAAATCTCCAAAGTCAATTT
Organism: Casuarina equisetifolia; assembly: GCA_028551475.1. Taxonomy (NCBI): domain Eukaryota; kingdom Viridiplantae; phylum Streptophyta; class Magnoliopsida; order Fagales; family Casuarinaceae; genus Casuarina; species Casuarina equisetifolia. The sequence continues at coordinate 18,287,708 of CM052362.1, forward strand.
TGAACGACATTTTGAAAACAAGATTCAATAACATCTTGGTTTAACAATGCTTTGGCAGTGGATTAGTATCTTTACTGACAATTAAAAAAGCTAGTTTGACAATCAAATTTGTTTGTCATGTGGGCTTTTCTCACTTATTGATCTTGAGTTCTTTCTAATCATTACTCACAATATTCATGCATGTGATACAGCAGTTTGAGTGGGATCTGGATCCATCAGCAGTCCCTAACCGTGGACCATACTCTATAATAATAATAATGCTGAGAGGGTCCGGGCGGATTGAAAATCTGGGTGCTATGTTATCAGCTTTTATATAAAATATGTACAGTGAATGTTTGGTGAAAATGGCAGCCAATTGCGGCATTGTTTCCTCTTTCTGCCTCTTGATTCTTACTCTCTCTTTAATAGTGGGATAGTTTAGCTGTTTAATAATGATGTTTCGGTAGTGAAAGACAGCCAGAGAAGAAGTTGATGTGGACTCTTCGAGCGGGAATGAAGGAAACACTGAGCTCATCAGCGGTGGAGCCTTTCATGTACATCCCTATAATGTGGTGGGTGACCAAAACCAAGGAAGCTCGAAGTGCTCAGGGCCCATATTAGCCCAAGATTGAGCCAACCCATTAGGAATTTGGAAGTGGTGTCATCGCACATCAACACTTTGATGCTCTCAACTTTGGTTGATTCTGGCTGAGGCAAAGACATTAATCAAAATATATGTGGGATATTATCTCTTGACTGAACTCTTTGACCAAGCCCAAGGAATAAGAAGCTAGCGGGCGTGAGTGTTGACGCATTGAGGACTACGATTGAAAAAAAAAAGAAGGGAATCTTCAAGAACTACTTAACTTTTAATTAACGATGAGGTGAGAGTTAAAACCATCTTTAGATGAGCTTTTATATTTTCTATCGTTAGGGTTTCTAACTTTTATGCAGACCCCAGGCACATTTCCCGACTTAAGTTGACAAAATCTTAATCACGGGATTACTATTCAATTGTTTTTTTCCCATCTCGATTATCTGGATCCCAGGACATGAATAATATAGGGGCCACGGCGTGACTGGAAAGTCAATCGCCATAATGGTGATTAGGGTTGATCCACACAGTTTGCAAGGTGATCTAAATTTAGAACCAGACCTTGGCTCAACAAATCACATTGACTTTCAAGACCCAATAAATTCGCATAGGGATGCTTTTTCTCAATTAAATGATAGTGACAAATGTGGGGAAAAGTCTGTACTGACTTCGCGACTGGACAGCCATATAAGTTTGGTAGCTAATTTGTAACAAAACTGTGTAGTATGCCAAAGATTTCAAACACCAACTTTCCATTTGTTTATTTAATATATGTAGGGTTACCTAAGTGAACAAAATTCTTCAAACTGAAGAAACGAACAGAAGATTCCACTTGTCATATGCTATGATTTAAACAGACCTTGAAAGTAAATCACTTGAAAACTAGGTTTCATTGGCGTAAATGGTTTCTGAGCAGAAGCTTCGTTGAACTTCGATTGCTAGTTCCTCCACGCTCAGCTGACATTCAAGCCCTATCTGTAACAGTGAATGAGAAATCAAAGATTAAGAGAGATTCAGGATGGCATTTGCAAGATCGAAATCTAAGAGTGGCAAACACAGATCTATTGTTAAATTAGTCAGATAATTCTGACAGCAAATCTTCTGTATTCAGTCCAATTCACTGAAGATCATCCTAACTCAATGAATATATTGCTAGGTTAGTATTTTGCACATGACATCATCGAATTCAATGCCTTTCACTGACGCTTCAGTTTTGCTAAGGATGGTTCGGTTTTATAACATGCTAAAGCGACTCAGATTTATGTTTATGGGGTGATTTAGCTGCATGTCTTAGCTCGGGTTGATATGTCTAGACCATGCATGGAAACATGGCTGTAGGTGCAATTTTAGACACTACATGTCTTGCTCAAATGTGTTTTATGCAGGCAGGTTCTACTGGGATGGCCTCCCAGTTTAAATACCCTTCATGAAAGCAAGGGAATAGTAGCAAGACAAGTTAAGAGACGTATCCTTCAGAAGTTTTCACCAGATTATGGATGGCATAGGTTGAGATAAAAACCGTGAATGTAGTCGCAGCTAATCATCTTCATATTTTTAACTTCTTCATGATGATGAATAACAACGATGAAGAGTGACTAATAAATAGGTTCTCTAATAAGAGTGTGGATTTATGTATACCTTAATGACAAAGGAATACAGAACGGTGTCCTCCATGCTGCTGATATTAAGATGAAGAACCTCGAATGAAAGCCTCTCCAAGACACCGATTATCCTTGCGATTTGTCCAGGTATTCGACGGGAGATAATTTTCAATACCACGTTCGACCCGGAAATCTTTGCTTCGATATCTGCAACTGGAGAGTTGCAGCATGCTCCTAGTTCCTTAACATTATCAACCCCAAAGTTGCTATCAACTTGAGAAGTTGGTTGCACCAGCGGTGGCTTTGGGCTAGGACTAGGGCTAGGGCTTAGACTCTTCCTTCTTTTCTTGGATTCCAAAGATTGAAGAACTTGGTGCAACTCCTTGATGAATTCTATCACACCCCCTATGATAGATGCTTGATCTCCCTAAACATCATGGGATGAGGAAAAACCCTAAGTGATCATGGAGAGAGAGAGAGAGAGAGAGAGAGAGAGAGGAGGAGGAGAGAAAGAGATGATTACCCTTTTGATATAAAAGCATGGAGTTAAAGAGCGCAAGACTCTGAGGTGCTCGTTCATCTGCCTTCTCCTGTTTCTCTCCACAGCGATGTGAGACATGTTTTCCGTTCAAGCTGAAACTTAGATTATGTTTACCGTTTGCAAGCCGTCATTTCCCGTCCATAGGAATCCAAAGCCTCCCTCTATTTATAGATACGATGTAAGAGTAGCAAACTACCACCTGATTCATATTAAATGCGAATTGCTGCACTCCCGTGAGGTTCTTTTTAACCACTCTCTCTCCCTCACTCATGTATTACGCGTCTCACGTTTATTATCTTGGCTCAATTACGTGCCCCGTGTGAGCTAACATGAAGTATTTTTGCTCTCTTCTTTCCCATGCACATTTATATACTCCTTTATCTCTATCATGCATGTCTATCCACCTCTTTTTTTTTTTTTCCTCCTTTTTCTATCCACGTCTTCATTCCTCCATCCAATTGTTTGTTTTTTGGCTAGCCTCTTTTTCCCCACAAAAATCTTTAGGAATTCGAAATTGTCCATATAAGTTCTTCGTTCGACCAAAAGCAATAAGCAATGTCGGGTGTTTTGTTTTCTGACTCCTGTCCGAAATGACGCCGTGTTGTCTTTTTTTTAAAAAAAAAAAAAATTCCGTTTCTACCGTAATTTTCGCTGACATCTGCTAAAATCTAACCTCGCGATCCATGGGAGTAAAACTTCTTAAGTTGGTGCCATAAGTCAACCAGGAAATAAGTTGTATAGAAATTGGAAACAAAGAAAATATCTATTTCCGACCAAGGAAAGAAAAAAAAAAAAAAAAACAACCAAACCCTTCAGTTTGGTAGCATATGCGTGTCATTCATAACTCGCCAACTTGTAACGTTGCGGAAGAACGTGTTGTTACGTTGCCTGAAGAATGGCACTCATGCCACATCTCAAGTCATAGTAATGACCTTGTGGTGTGCTTTTCTTTGGTGTGCGGTTGAGTTATTCAAAGAAGAAAGTGAAAGAGAACCTGTGCCATGCATTGTGCAGCTGTTACTCTTCTCCCATCTTTATGTTTATTACATTATTAGTAAGTTTAAAGATATTTATAGTTTAAACTAAAACAATGGGGCAAAATTAAGAATAACATATTTGGGCCATTCTCAGATATATCACTCACATCTCACCTTAATTAAATAATAACACATGCACACAGAAAATTAATATACTATAGCAACATAGAAGAGACTTGTGTTTTGTCTCAAACTCCCACTAGATCTTTAATAGGTTAAGCTATCTCATCAAACCAATAATTTATGATAGGATAAAAGAGAAGAATCGAGCCACGTTTATATAATATGAACTCAAAACAAGGTACTATTTTCTCCTTACTTTCAATTATATGTTTGTGTTCTAAATGAGAAGCAAAGATCCATTTTTGAGTTCGTTGAACTCAAATTTTCCAACATATTGTACCATAAGCTCTCTAATTAGCAGTAATCCAGATTAATCCGTCCTCAAATTTTTGTTTAAACAAATTCATTGCTTTAGATGTATGCAAAGATAATGAAGTAAAAGCAAACTAGGGCGAACAGATTTTGTCCCAGCTCAGTATATGGCCCCCCAGGATGATTAGACTGCGAAGCTCAACGCCAAAGCAGGGTTGTGGGCAGTAGCTGCTGCTACTTATTCTTGCCCTACAAAGAATTATGTGCTTTATTTCCTATTTTGGAAAAAAGACAAGATTTAAACCCCAACATTGGAAGTGTCTTTAGTTAATACGTGAGCCAACACTAAAATATAGATTGGATGTTTCTTTCCATCTTAAATCCCTTTCTGATCCAAAGAAGTGTAACCCATGTAGTTGACATTGACAAAACTAGAAAGTGTCCCTTATTTATAACTCAAGCCCTCCGTCATCTCTAGCACGGAAACCAACCAAAAAAGTGTCCCCGATCATAAGCAACGGAATTATAACTAGTATTAAATTGTAAACCACTAGGGTCCTGCACTTTTCTGCGAGCACTGCAAAATTGAGCCCGTTGCACTGTTTGCATATTCTAAACATCTCCCACGCAGCAGAAACCAGCGGCTGCATAGGAAAAAAGTCAGAGTCCACTGGGTTTTGTTGGTTCTGTTTGACCAAGTGAAGGTAACAATGAAAGTATGAGTGTGTAGAGCAATAAAGCAGAGCTCTCTATAACGAAAAAGAGAATGAAATATAGCATCACTAATGGCTGAGAAGCCACTGAAACACGAAGTCCGACAAACATTAACACAAGATGAGAGAGAGAATGCCGGTGTTGCAGCTAATAAATTATCAAGAAGGCATAAGAAATCTGATCTAAAACAAAAGCATGAAGGAAAATTGTCCAGACCCCATAATCACAGGGCCATTGGCTTTGCTACAACTACACAAAGCAGAACATTGCTTTAGATTGAATTGGATTAGATACTCTACAATATTACAAATCAACTCTTTATAGGCAAAGTTGATCAGGCAAGGGAGAGGAACCAATGGATTTGTTCTCTAAACCTGAGGATTTTCTTTCTACCTGTTGGACTGAACACAACCCAGCTTCCACGGGACATCCACTCGTGCACCTTCTTTCATGTTATACTCCACAGTATTCTGAAATTGCAGCTTCCACTGGCGATGCTGCAAAAGCTTATAATTCTAACATGCATCTTTCTACAATAACTGCCTGCCTAGCCTTGGAGACAGCGGAGCTGACAGCCTGTTCTTTCCACGCATCTCGACACATTCATCCGAAGCAACTACTATTGATGACAAACTCTTAAATTTATTACTATAAGCCTCTGATATTCAGCTTCCAATAAAAATACCACCATTGAATGCATTCCGTCAGGATCACGTTCAGTGGCAGTGCACTCCAAACAATGCTTTGCTGCTATTGCAACAGCTGGCAAATATTCTCTACAAAGGAAGTTTTATCATATTCGGCTGACAGACCAAACGAAAAGTTGCTTCTCATGCTTAATTACCCTTTCTGGAATCATCGATCGGTTGTACAATCCTCTTCTTGTCTTCTCATCTCTAATCGGAACTCATGCATAACATAACTAAGTATGACCTGAAAGAAGATGTCAACCAGATATGAACAAGAAAAGACCATGACACTATCGTCAGGCAACAACTGTTTCGGATTGTCCGAGAAAATCGGGAAATACCGGACGCCTGCGGTAAGATTAGGTCAGACATGTCAGAATGCTCTAGCGTTCAAACAACTGCATTTTCTGACAACTCGCACTCGTTGTGAACTTTCTCGGATAGGTTGCATGTTGCAGAATATGGAAGAAACTCCTCAATCATCCCACAGCAAAAATTTCTCCGAAATATCTCTCTGTTCCATCCAGAACTTCACTCTTTCACAACTTATAGATCTAATTGAGGAACTTCGATGGTTGACCAAAAATTACCTCAACCATTTATGCAGGGCTCGACATTGAATGGTCGTGGCCCATATGCTATTTTCAGCTGCAAAAAATCCCATACATTTTCAGCTGGTTTGATTGATGCGCCACAAAGAATCCCATACTGATTTTTTTTTTCCCCTTTCTTTCTTTCTTTTTGGCGAGGGGGGAGGATACAAAAATAAGTGATGATTTATAGCGACGATAATGGAAGAAACTCTCTAAATATATGAAACTCTTCAACCTAAGAAATAATGAAGGAGATTCAGAATCAAGCGTAAAATGTATTTCACTCAGTTCATATCGTATAATGTCCAGTGACCAACAGATATACAGCATTCCAGTATTGCTATAAAGCTGGCGTAGCTCTTTACAAAGAACATTTACATCTGAGTTGGCAACAAACCAAAAGGCAATTCATAGTGCTAGAAGTCTCTGCTTTTCAGGACATATTCTTCTCATCTTCATTGTTGCAGAACAAAGAAAGTCATAAAAGAAAAGAAAAATCAGTTCGGACTAATTCAAGATATAAATGAAGAAGATACATTTAAAGAAGAAGAAGAAATAGCCAATAATGACGATAAAAGTGTCGGTTGCGAGAAAACTGGCAATTCCAAACACCATCTCTAAGGCCGCGACAGATGCTTTGATTGAGATGGACTAACTAAAGCATTCACTGAATGCGTACATAAATTTAACCATTCTAATCATTATTTCTGAAAAGATACTATTTAGCATAAAAAAAATGCAACCTGCTTTAGCAACATAACTCAAATATACAAAATCTGCACAAAACAGAGAACTTTTTCCAGAAATGAGAACAGAAATTATCTTGCGTTGGAGACATACATTTCCATTCAACTCAAGACGAAATCTTCACTTTAGATTTCAGATAGAAAGACTCAAAAAGATATCCTATCCAAAGTTCCTACCACATTTATGAAGTACTTTTAATAACAGTGTCGCAATATCTTTTTTTGTTTTTAGAGACATTTAACAAACAATTAACTCTTCAAAACATAATTCCGAAAATGAAAAACAAAACCCACTTATTAGAGAACTTCTTTGAGAAAAATTTTCAAATCTTCTTATAAGAATATTTTGAGAAACATGTATCTAATTTTCAAATATAGATTAACTCATTACCTGTTTAAAAAGAAAAAAGTTACTATGTAATTACTACTTTCAAAAGAGAAAGGTGGCTATGTAACAACCCCATGAAGTCAGAGATAAATGCATGACCATCACTATAAGACATAGGTAGCTTTACTTCACTATGAGTGGTAGTACAATCACCTTCTTTTTAAAGGTTATATGTGTGTGTACGTGTGTATAATTAACTTTTATTTTTTTATAAGTCCATTCCGTACTTGTTTGCGTCTTCTCTAAACAGTATTAACAAACAATTTTTTTAAGTGGATCCAACAGAAAAAAATTTCTCCAATGAAAAACTCCATTAAAAATGCTTTTCAAGTCAAAAGATGAAAAAGATAATAATTCTAAAAACCATTAGCAAACATACACTATTCTCTTCTGGCAAGAATTGGAATTTTGGTATCAGGGGCGAATGTACTATATATTTTTTTTCAAGTCTACGGGAAACAGTAAATCAATTGAGAAAAAAAATCTTGACTAGAGCAGGTACAGTGGGTAACTCAATATCTCTTAGACATTAGTTTTCTACTTTTCGCTTTTGTCTCCTTCACCAAACTTTTGCCTTAGGCTTTGGGGTGCAAAAAACACACAAGTAACCAACAAGCCAAAGTATGAACAGGAAAAAAAATACAAGAAACCAAAGAAGGATCATATATGAATGGGCTTTACTTATGAAAACTGCATACAAGAAATGAATTAGGTAACCAACCAATTAGTTTGGCAAAACAATCCCCAAAGTCCAAATCCACACATCCTACTCTGTTAAGCTTTTCTCACTCAGTTTCTCCCCATTATGGATGTTTATATGTACAAGCAAAGCAAATCAAAACACATACTTCCAAGAAATACTTTTTGAAAAACAAGGTAGCATAAGAAAATAAAAATAAAAAACAAAAGAAAAAGCTGGGTTAACATCGAATGCAACTGGAGGGAGGGATTATTGGGCTGTTCTTAATTGGCAGAATGTTAGGCATGAGAATTTAGAAAGAACCAGGAAAATAAATTATCAGAATTCATAGGACATCGCAAAGCCACACTAAATTGATTACCAAGACCTATTCAAAGCTTCACGAAGGTGCTAATTCAAGCTGAGGCTGAGACATAAAATAAACACATAAATAAAACGAATTTTACAGAAATGATGCACCTCGAATAAATTTTTCAAAGTCTTTCAGTTGTGACATAAAACCAGAATTAGGAGATGCCTGTGGTCGTTGTTTCTTCACATGTTCCAGAGCCTGAGATAGGCTCATTCCATGCTTTTTCATCAGATAGGCAACAACTATAGTCACGCTGCAATATAAAACAAGAAAAAGGGTCAAGCTTCAAACGAATTATTTATAATTTTTTGGAGCAAAGTGAATGTTCAAACATGATTACAGTCCAAGTAGAAGCCAACTCCTGGTATACACGGTTGACATCCAAACTCGACTTAGTGAAGCAAAATAACTTCCCTTAAATTATGAATCTTCTTGAAAGTTTCAATACTCACATTAAGAAATAATATATAGACTTGATCAAGAAAAAATCTGTATTGTAATAACTAAAACTAGCTACATACATGAAATATTATGAAAAAAAAAAAGAACATGGCAGGGTTACAAAGAAATAATAAAGAATTACAAAGAAAAACATATAATCACAACACAATTGAAAGTCCACATATTCGTTGTGTGCAGGAGATGCCATCTCGTCCAAGACCATGGGCAAGACGATGACCCCTATAAGGCAAAGAACCTAGATAGGGAAGGAAAAATTACCTTCTGGATTTTCCCATAACGCAATGGACCAACACTCTACCACCCAATCTTTTAGCTTCATCAATAAAATTGAAACACTCATCGAAATGCTGTCTTAGATCTGTGTCTTCTCTGTCAGTGACTACCTCGAGTTACAAAGAACAGCAAAGATGAAAAGTTCAGTTCTAGTCGCTTAACAGCAGTCAGAACAAAGGTAAGAATCAATAACATCAGCATCAAAATACTCATGTCCTAAAGTCAATGAAACCGTATTAGGTAAGAGCAATACAAATATTAATGTATTACACTAAGATAAATCCAATAGAAAACCAAGAAAAAATGTTCTGTAGGCATGCATGTTTACTAGTCAACAAGAAAAATGCTAAAGGAAATCACTTTACAATGCGATAAACAGTGCCAAGGAGACACTTAAGCTGAAAGAAATTACAAAGAAATATATTAAGGAGAAACATTAGATATAGGTACATAGAAAAGAAATCAATATAATTACGGATGCTTGAAGATTAAAACAATGAGGTCTGACCAGAAGGAGAGAGTTTCATACCATCAACCACTTTATAAACAAAATCATTCGGATGTGGAGGTGGCAATGAAGTAGCGAGAGTCAATATGTGCGTGACATTCAAGCTTTTCAGTTTATTCTTGTCATACGCCGCTGCAAAAGGACCCAAGAAAAGACCCTGATAATTCGGAGACAAGTGCAAAGCGATAACAGTAGCACCATCATGTTAACATAGAGGATGAAAAGAAACCCATAAGCGGAAAATAAGCGGTAAAAACATCAAGGTTTTATCAAATTTCAATTACCTCTTCAATTTCGCGCGGAACATTGTCTTCTTTAATTCTAATCACTCGCAGAAGTGCTGCTATTTGGTTCCTAAAGGACTCGTCAAACTGAGCCATTGGGAGCAAAAACTCGAGCACTTCTTTTTTCGTCTCGTTCTTTTTCTTTTACCCTACAAAACAGGCATACAGTTGCTGAGGGATGTGTGATTCTCTGGCAAGTTTCAGGCACAAAATTGCCAACAAACTGCGTGCTTCTCCTTCAACACCCAAAATGTAATATCATGTCAGATATAAGCACGAAAGATCAACGATTCCCAATACGAATAAACATCGTCCTTCCTCCTTCCATCATAATACTACAAACATTGGTCTGATTAAGGCGAGATTAACATATCCGAAGACGAACGGAATTGCACACAGAAGATTCTTCAGTATTAACAGCCACGATGGAATTAATATCTTTTCTAAATTCTAGATGAAGGGAAAACGATTTTGAAAGCGGTGATCAAAGCCAGAACAGATCAAGAACACGTCGAAGAGGCTAAACCAAATACTGGACAAACCAAAAAATTCAAAATAACATTGAAAGGCAAAGCAAAACCAAGATCGGACTAATCGTAATACCTACAATGAAATAGCAGATTACAGAGAACCACAAAAAGGAAAAAGAAAACGGACTTACAGAAGAAACCCCGAATCTAACGAAACTGGTGTCTGAGAAGAGTGGATATTCGAGTAGAAAATTCCACCCTCAATCGCTGGCAACCTGACAAGAAAATAAATATATGGGCTCCGCTCCCGCAAGCAACTTGGTGCCTTGCGAAATCTCCTTTCGCGGGAGTGGCTTCTTTTTGTTACAGCAAAATATACGGTATTTACCCATTTCAATATTCAATTTCTTTTTAAATATAATATAGTTATTTTAACAAAAAAATATTTTCTATCCTTTCAACTGCTAAACTTCAAAATCACAACAATAAGAAATCATTTGTTTAAGTACATGGATTCTCCATTACTTGAGGTGCATTAGAAAAGATATATTTGTAAAATAAAACTATGATTCAAAAAGATTTCTAAAAATTGGTGGCCTTGAGAGTATGATCTCATATTTGCAAGTGATATGCTATTAGTCTTTGAACCATTGGGGTCTTAATTGTATTTACCTATAAGTTGAGAAATGTCTTAAGAGGTCTAGTGGCCTCCTCAAGGGACACTCAAAGGACACTCTAGGGGGGTGCATAACACCACATTAATAAGGCTATAAAATTGAGCATTTATAATTGATGAACCAGTTTTGATAAGGCTCAAGGATAAGGCAACTCAAAAGCTCCACATAGATGAACTCATTTTGATAGCATTTTAAGAAACCTATTAGCCTCCTTAAAAGTTGTATTGAAAGGAATGTGAAACATTATGTTGGGATTTTTATTTGTTCCACATTGACTATAGATGGCTAGGCAATGTGCCTTATTAATGGAGTCCTCCACCCTCCTCCTAAGGTGTCTTTTGAGGTTGCTATGGACCTCACCATTAATAAGGTCATATAATTAAGCATTTGTAAATGATGTGGGACAAATTCTAATAGTATGATATATATATATATATTAAGTTTGACTTGTATAACACGTAATTGAGTATCATTACACTTACTTTAAGTCTTTTACACTTTAATTGAGTGAAAATTTTTCCAAGTATATAGATGTCAAGTATAGCATTGTGAAGATTTTGTAAAAAGTGTAGAGGCAGTTTGTTTGTATTGATTAATGTAATCTTTGTTCTTATTTGTGCTTCTTTAGAGAGTAAAAGAATTTGTTGTTGTACAAAGTGTGGAGAGGGTAAGTTCTGTGAAGCTTAGTAGAATGACTTTTTAACCAAGTTGATCAAGAAAAGATAGATATAGATGCCAAAAAAAAAAAGGACCGAACTCCTCATATTGTTTGTAATTTGTTGATTTCTCTTTCTTTATTTGATGTTGGTTGAGATATATATCCACATAGTCTCATACAATTGGTTGGCTTTAAAATTATATTAACTTTTTAAGTCAAAATGCATTACACCAAAATCAATAGAACAAGCATTGAATTTCCCTTTTCTTGGGTTATCACTTGGGTCAATGTACACATATAAATATATACATACATATATCATACACACAAATAAAATAATTAATATTAACTTATATGTATAAAATAACGTAATATTCATGCAAGCATGTACCCGTATACTTGACTATATTTTACCTGCGTGGATGTAAACTTTACACTAAATAGATAAATTTAACTAAGTTTATATAAGTATCATGCATTATTTTAAATTTATCAAAATAAAAATTACCCAATTTATAATTATTTAAATATTTAAATAATGATTATTCTTTGAACTCAACTCGTCTATTAACGAAAATCAGTCTAGTCAAAATTTTATAAATCAAACTCAAATTTCTTATTAAAAGTTCAATTCTTTTTATAACCCCACGGGCAACCAAATCATGATTTTAACTAGGTAATTTAACCAAGATTTAGAGGCTATTTTTATGGTACTTGTGCTCTCCTTTGGGCTGGGTTTTGTTATCTTTGCACGATTTGGAGACTCCCATTTCGTAGTCAATGGAAGCAAGTTCAAAGCACTAGGAAGTAAGGAGCTTATCCGCACATCCTAACTGCACGCACTCTTTTCCGCTTCATAGGATCACATCAGAAGGGGAAGTGATCCACCGGGTGGACTTCTTTTGCATAAATATGTCGTCCTATGACCATCAAGTGGTTTTCCCCTTCCTGGGGATTTCAGCTCCACGTTTATCCACCAACCATGGGCTGAAACTGGACCTCTTTACAGCATCTATAAAGGGTCCAATATGTGTTAAAAAAAGGAAAGTGCTTTGGATCCTGGTTTTTCCCACTTGCTTCTCCCGCATGAATCACATGCCAAGGTGGAGAAGATAAACTCTGGGTGCTGTCTAGTGGGGATCGAATTCCACCAATGCTGGCAAGGAATCTAGTCAGAAAAAGTAGAAATAATCCGAAGACCTTATCCAATCGTCAAGTCAATCTTAGCCTCCCGCGGCGTCCCACCGCAACATCCATTAACTACCACTTTTTGTTTCCCTCTCTATACAAAGATGCCACTGCCTCCCTCTCTGTCAGACTAGTTAGGTCTTCGTCTATGGCTTCCTTATTACGGTTCCTTCTTCTTTCTTGCACCCTTTGGTGCCTTACCCACATATCTCAAGCTCAGGGTTTTTCCTTTCCGGCTGCTCTGGTCCTCCCTCTCACCAAAGATGTCGCAACCCTCCAGTACGTGACGGAAGTTCTCCATGGCACTCCACTGGAACCCGTCAAGCTTGTCGTTGATCTCGGCGGGCCACTCCTCTGGATTGATTGTGCCTCCAGATTCCGGTCGTCGTCTAGCCGCCCAGTTCCTAATCGTTCAATCGAGTGCGTAAGAGCGAAATCCCATGGTCTCGGCAGTAAGATTAGCCTCTCTAGTGCTCAAAGGTGCGGGTTTTTCACAGAAAACGGGCTCACACGAATGGTCTCCGGAGGAGAACTTGTGGAAGACATCATAGCTGTCCAGTCCACAGACGGGGAAAAGGCAGGGCCAATCAACGCCGTCCATCACTTCTTGTTCTCTTGCGTACCCCCTTCCTTATTGAATGGCCTCGCTAATGGTGCCCAAGGAATGATAGGCCTGGGAAGGAACCCAATTGCTCTACCATCACAAGTTTCCACGGCTCTTGGCACTCACCAGAAGTTCTCTGTCTGCTTATCGTCATCGGATGGCATCGTTGTGTCCGATCAAGGGCACCGCGACTCTGTTTTTGGCTCTGAAATTTCAAGGTCAGTGACGTACACACCCTTAATCACTAACCCAGCTGATAACTCCTTGCAAGAATACTTTATCGGCGTCAAATCTATCAGAATAAATGGCAAGCGGTTATCCCTCAACGCATCACTACTATCCTTGGATGGAGAGGGTGTAGGGGGGACCAAATTAAGCACGGTCGTTCCCTACACCACCATGGAAAGCACGATATATTCAACAGTTCTTAAAGCTTACACTCAGGCTGCCACATCAATGAACATGACTAGGGTGGCATCTGTGGCTCCTTTTGGCCTTTGCTTTAGCACAGAGAGCACTGATGGCTCTCAGTTGATGACAAAAGTGCCGGCCATTGACTTAGTGCTGCAGAGTGAGATGGTGAAGTGGAGGATATTCGGTAGAAATTCTATGGTCTGGGTCAACGATGAAGTGATGTGCTTGGGATTCTTGGATGGGGGTTTGAACCCAAGGACTTCGATTGTCCTGGGGGGATATCAATTGGAGGACATTTTGTTGCAATTTGATTTGGGTGCTTCCATGGTGGGATTTAGTCCGTCTCTGATGAGTATGGGGCAAAGAACTTGTTCCGACTTCAGATTTGACTCCCGGCCTCGAGAGTCGTGGTAAATTGTTTTCTTGCTTTCCCTCCTTTGTGAAATTAGGGGTTTGGTAATATTTGTACTACTAACCCCGCGCGTATGTATTGCCAGCGCTTAAACGTCTACTGTTTGTTTCAAGGATAGATTAGAACTAAGTTTAGAATTTTTTATGAATTTCAATTTGTTGAAGAAGGTGATTTCACATGTCACAGTAAATACCACGATGGACGGCCAATCTTTCATTTGTAATCTAATAGCCGTTTGACTTCGTGGGGTGATGGTTGGCCTATTAATCTAAAGGCCATCCGAATCAGTGGGAGATATCATTGAGCTGTCCTATCAGAAGAGATGCCCGGCTTGTCTTCTTGACAAGGAGTCAAGAGCAGAGGTGGGTCGCGTCTTAGAGCAGAGAAGCTTGTTGAGTTGTGTGAAGGGCATCATGAAATTATTGATGCTGAAGTTTATGTGAATTTTGGTTCATTTTTGTGTTTCAGCGATCCTTACTGAGAACCTGCAAATTTGTTCTCTTGTGTATGAAAAGAGATGCGATAAAATCACAAGCCAAAACTTATACACAATTGTTATGTTTTCAATTTCTAGTTATTTGGATGAATTTATTCAATTAAAAACTAAAATACAACTTAAGCTGTAATGACAATAATAACAAAACCAATTACAATATTAATAGCGATTTAAGTGTAAAGTGACATTGTGGTGGTCATAAAGATGTTGGAGACTTGCGAGTTATGGATCTTTGGAGAGATACTGTCCCACCTAAATGGGTCACTTTTCTTCTTCTCGTTACCTATTGAGAAAAAAATAAGAAAACTACCTTCCAAGAAGTTTAAAAGCAATTACAGATGGCTGCCCCTCAAAGACACCTTCCACCTTTTGAACTAGTGAAGTTCCTCTGGCTATCCCTTTACTGAATAATAAAAGAATGGTGAAAAATATATGAATATATGACTTAATTGCTCATCAGATACTCATACTTTAAATCACAAGAAGGAAAAAATCTAATCCATATGGGATAATTTCCTTAATAATGAAAGTAACACGTAGAAAGAATGGCAGTAAGGTGAAAATATACAATCAAGAAGTGTCTAGCACAATTGAACCATGTGCCACTTGAGACCAGGAAGTGTAAAAATTATAAGTGGTATCTAACCCATTGAAAAAAAAAAATATTGGAGCTTTACGTATACTTTTTACTTCCAAATCTCTTACGTATACTTTTTTCTGCATTTCCCCCACATATTTGGTCAAAAACAATCAATGAAGAACAAACGTGCAAGTTGAAGTTAGACTTTCACTATTCTTGTTTAAGGAGGGGAGCCTCTGTCAGTTCATCTTTAACCTCACCTACTAAAAGAGAGAAGTGTCAAATATTAATAAGAGAACACATATTTGAGGGCAAAAGCTTGTCTTTCGTTCAAAAACAATAAAAAATCCTTTGGTTTTTGTTACAACGGGAGAATTGATCCCATTATAAAAACTAATTTACAATGATGGCTATCTGTCTCATCCTGGTGCCTTGTGCAGGGGTGTTGCAGTTGAGAAGGGACGCATTCGTGTGCGGGCCCAGCTCATGTATCAGAAGAGAGAGGGAGAGCAGCACCTCATAACCGAACAAGAAGCACCCACAGATCGCATCGATCGCCGGGCTTGAATCTGGGGGTCTGCGGCTGCCCGATGCATAGCCTTCAATCTTGACCATGACCGAACCGCGTTATACTTCTTGTTCTTTAATTCATCAAGATACGTGCGTGCAACAAAAATTAAAGAACTTCCAACCTCACCTATAGAAGCATTGCCCTCCGCAGCATCCCTGCTCACACAACGAGCTCTCTCCTCAGTCAATACTCTTGGCTGCTATGGCTTCCTCGTTTTCTTTCCTTCTCTTTTGTTCCTTCCTTTTCCTCGTCTCCCACTCCATAGCCACAACATCCTTCCGTCCCAAAGCTCTTGTACTTCCGGTCTCCAAGGACGCCTCTTCGCTACAATACCTTGTCCGACTCAACCAAAGAACCCCTCTTGTCCCCGTCAAACTTACCCTTGACCTTGGGGGTCAATTCCTTTGGGTAGATTGTGAACGAGGCTATGTCTCATCCACCTATAGAGCCCCACGTTGCCGCTCGGCCCAGTGCTCTCTTGCTAAGGCTAGTGGTTGTGGAGAGTGCTACTCTGCTCCTAAGCCAGGATGCAACAACAACACCTGCAGTCTCTTCCCAGACAACACCGTCACACACACGGCCACAAGCGGTGAGCTTGCCCAAGATGTTGTTTCCATCCAATCCACTAATGGGTTCAACCCTGGCAGGGTAGTTTCAGTGCCCAAGTTCCTCTTCACTTGTGGTGCAACAACTATCCTAAAAGGCCTTGCAGGTGGTGTTAAGGGCATGGCTGGCCTTGGAAGGACTAGAATTTCCCTTCCTTCCCAATTCTCTGCCGCTTTTAGCTTCTACAGAAAGTTCGCCATTTGCTTGAGTTCTTCAACAAGAGCTAATGGCGTCACATTCTTTGGTGACGGGCCATACTTTATGCTTCCAAATATCGATGTCTCCAAGTCTCTGATCTACACCCCACTAATTCTTAACCCCATAAGTACAGCCTCAATTTACTCGAAAGGTGATGTTTCATCCGACTACTTCATTGGCGTGAAATCTATAAAAATCAACGGAAAAGCTGTCCCATTAAATGCATCGTTGTTGTCCATAAACAAAAAAGGCGTTGGTGGAACAAAAATCAGCACCGTTAATCGTTATACCACCATGGAGACCACGATCTACAAGGCAGTCGTTAAAGCTTTCGCCAAGGAGCTCGCACATGTCCCTAGAGTGGCGTCTGTGGCACCCTTTGGGGCGTGCTTTAAGTCGAAAAGCATCGGTAGCACACGCGTTGGCCCGGCTGTGCCTCAGATTGACCTTGTTCTGCAAAGCGAAAGCGTGTACTGGAGGATCTTCGGTGCAAACTCCATGGTCCAGGTTAACAATGAGGTGCTGTGTTTGGGGTTCGTTGATGGAGGCTCAAACCCAACGACTTCTATCGTGATCGGTGGGCATCAACTAGAAGACAATCTTCTGCAGTTTGATATGGCAAGATCCAGGCTTGGCTTCAGCTCCTCACTGCTGTTCCGACAAACGACTTGCGCCAACTTCAACTTCACCTCTAATGCTTGAGGGATTTAGATTTCATTACGAGAAATAATTTAGGAGTACTTTGGGCCATGACAATGTGCTCCGCCAGATGAATAGCTGGCTTTCACCGGCCTCGATGGCCCTACTATTATGTCATCTCATTGCATTCTGTATTTGATTTGGGAGCATTTGCGTGCGAAATAATATTGTACTTTTGTTATAAAGTGCCACAAATAAACATAAATTTTATTAGGTGAGACCAGCCCAAATGATTCTTTAATGCTTCCAGGCAGTATATTATATCACATTCCCTTGCTTTCTTCTATGGACCGATTCGGGTGGCACAAGTATGTCATCCGATAAAAAATGACTAAATTATTTCTTACCAATCCGGAAGGCTACGTTAGGTGCATAACATCGAGCTGTCCAACTTTGCATTTTTGTACTGCTTTCTCAAAAGGGAAGTTACCGGTTCCACGTTTGACTTATTTATTGTGCTTTAAAGATCTTGCTTCATCTCGACAACACCATTCGCTAAAAGTTAATGTCAATAGCATTGAGAATAGCTTTACTGGTGATCAACTTGGCCATCCACATTCTAGCATTAGTCCATGAGAAGTCAGCATGCCACATCCCTCTGTGCTTATAATACAACTACGAAAAGAAGTTAATGATGGTTGCAAATAATTATATATTGATTAAAGCTGTTCGCAACCACAATGTTAGGTAGAAAACGATCAATAAGTATTCCAACAAGATAATATAACTTTATAATTATGCACATCTTTTTTTAATGCAATTAGTTACACTCCCAATCTTTGGTTGCTTCTTATTTTTTTAAACTAAACATATTACACTTCATCTTGAAAAATACAGTGAATCTTTTTATTCATCAAGCCCCAAAAAAGTACTTTAAAACAACAAAGACTTACAAAGAACCCTTTTCATGTTTTTGTAGTATGAAAACATGTTTTCAAATTGAAATCCAGAAGTATTTTACAAAACTATCATAATAGACCGTCTTCAAACCATTATCAACCATTATTTTGAAATAAAAAACTTTAGTTGGAATAGTTGTTTTGGCGTCATTCTTTTGTCTAGTCAGCAAAGGGGGATATACCAAGGGCTTATCTTAGTCAGGCGCGGCTTCGTGGCGCAGTACTTGTTTGCTGATGACTTTTTGTCCCTCCGTCCATAGATGCATAAATTGCTTGCTGATAGCAATAGCCTATTGTACAGTATATGAGGACTATGTTCATTTTCTACGTGGTATGCTAATAGATTTAATGTGAATATAATGATAAAAATCGCCAACATTTGCGGGTGGTCAATGGTCAAATTCTTAAGTTTATGCTTATTTGAACCTGCAAAAGAAAGTGAATGCCTTAGTTTATTTTAAAGGTTAAGAGAAAACCCTTTTATATGTAACTTGTCCATAGTAAATGATTTTGAACTAAAGCTATAAATATGCATAAAAGAAGATGGGCAATTTGAGCCTTGATTGACTGAGATAGATCAGAACCGCTTCTTGATGCACTGATCTCAAAACTGAAGCACATAAAATAAAATAAAAAATAATGCTCCTATATCTTTCGAGAGTATATACATGAATATGACTTTCGGGCCCTGCAGACTATCAACATGCCCTTATAATTGAACTTAAAATAATTTCAATTATTGAACTTGTTCAAATGCATCCAGTATCCTTGGCAAGATCCAGGCTTGGCTTCAGCTCCTTACTGCTGTTCCGACAAACAACTTGCGCCAACTTCAACTTCACCTCTATTGCTTTAAGGATTTTGTTTTGATTACGATACATATCATAGAAGTACTTTTAGCGATCACCATGTGCTTCGCTTGATCACTTTGCATTCTGTATTTAATATGGGAGCACTTGGTTGCAAGAGAGTATTTTCATTTAGTTATTTGTGCCACAAATAAAAAGAAATTGGACCTGCGCATTTGCTGCTTTGATGCTCGAGCCAATATACTATTAAGCATACTTTTTATGATTAACGTTCATTACATGATTAAGCATATTTTTTAATGGTGAGGAACTTGTCTACCCATATTCAAACTTCAATATATTAGTGTTCAAACTTTAATATGTGCCTTGATTCTGCCGATGAAACATTTATTGTTACTAATATAATGGTAAAAAACAAAAGTTAGCTAACATTATTAGCGTGTCAAATGTCTAAAAATTGTTTCCTTTCATTTAAGATTACTCCTAGAATCATAACTTTCGGACTACCTTTTTTATAGTAAGTTCCACTGCGAATTCCATTATACGTAAAGTTGAAATAGAAAAAATAAATGATTATTTGAAAAATCATTTTCTTTTCATAGATTTCAAATTCGTTTCTTTTATTTGTAACTAAAAGAGAGGTATTTAACCCTTCAAACGTTGCTATCTTCCAAGGATAAGCAGGCACTGATCAATTCTAGTGAGATAATTAAATCATCAAGCAAATATATATAAAGAGGTGACAGGTTATCCCAGAAGTCTTTGCTATCCATGCTAAGTAAACTAAGTCCTTGACAAGAAAAACGAACCCCTAAAGCAAGTCTTAGCAATACGCATTAACTAATATAATTTGAAGTTAATCGCTCGGAGTGATGAGCTTTTAAGATTAAATTATCCAACTTCTCCACCGTGTGATACTTTTTCCCCAATAGCTCATTGTCAGTGTCGTTATGTTCTGAAGAAGAGTTGTAAAGGTGAAGAACTTAGCCATCCACATTATAACATTCCTATAAGAGAGTTCAGTTTACCACATGTCCGTATACTTATTTTTTTAGCTATTCTCACTACTCTTGATTTCTTCTCCTCATTGGTAAAGATCTGAAGGACTAATTATCTTTATAATCGCAAATATCTTCCCTAGTCTTTTAGGAAAACAGCTTACTTATTGCACACAGGCATATCTAACGAATTTTTACTTCGTTTTAATAAAAACTGCTTGAGATACTTCTGTAATCTTGCTTTCCTACTCGGAATGGTTATTTTCAGGCGACCTTCTTTGGCGATAGTCCCACATTTGCTTCCATACTATTGGAAGTTGATGGAGAATAAATAAATCATAATGTGAAAACATAATTAACTCTTATTATGAAAAAGGTTTGAGATGATTTCTTCAAGAGAAGTGAGACGATAGTCCCACATTTGCCTCATAGTCATACAACTACTCCATGTAGAGTCGCTACATAATCAATTTTTATTTGTAGTAATTTTATAGGGGAGATAACTCTATACATGTTTATGTTTTCTTGAAAATATATTTATTACTTATTTTTTAAGGTACAATGAAATATTTTTTTTAGTACGCTCCAAAAAATTAATTTCTCAAATATGAACCTTATGATAAACTAATGATAGAATGGAAACTTTTTTAGTTGAGTGTTATACCTTGTTGCGAAGAATTTTATTTTGGGAAGAACTTTATTGACAATTTTCATAGAATGTAAAAATTATAAATGGCATCTAACCCATTGAAAAAAAAAAATAACGCTGTAAATTAGTTATCTCAATAATTAATAAATTATATCCAAAACTCTCATATTGCACTTCACGTATACTTTTTACTTCCAAGTCTCTTGTCCAAATATGGATGAGGAATTTGATAATAAATTTTGTCTCATTGGTGAAATGCCAACATGGATAACATGATATTTAATCTCGACCGTGACCCAAACCGCGTTATTCTTGTTGCAGTCATTCTTTAATTCGTCAAGACAGGTGCAACAAAAATTAAAGAAATTCCAACCTCGTCCTATAAAAGCATTGTCCTCTGCAGTTCCCCGCTCACAGAGGTAGCTCTCTTCTCAGTCAATGCCCTTGTGTGCTATGGCTTCCTCGTTCCCTTTCCTTCTCTTTTGTTCCCTCCTTTTCCTCGTCTCCCACTCCATAGCCACAACATCCTTCCGTCCCAAAGCTCTTGTTCTTCCGGTCTCCAAGGATGCCTCCTCGCTATAATACCTTGTTCAACTCAACCAAAGAACCCCTCTTGTCCCCGTCAAACTTACCCTTGACCTTGGGGGTCAACTCCTTTGGGTAGATTGTGAACGAGGCTATGTCTCATCCACCTACAAACCCGAACTTTGCGGCTCAGCCCAGTGCTCTCTTGCTCAGTCTGTGATGTGTGGAACCTGTAACTCTGGTCCTAAGCCAGGATGCAACAACAACACCTGCAGTCTCCTCCCAGCCAATACCATCGCAAACAGGGCAACAATCGGTGAGCTTGCCCTAGATGTCCTTTCTGTCCAATCTACCGATGGATCTAACGCTGGCAGGGCGGTTTCAGTGCACCAGTTCCTCTTCACTTGCGGCTCAAAATTTATCCTAAAGGGCCTTGCAAGTGGTGTTAAGGGCATGGCCGGCCTTGGAAGGACTAGTATTTCACTTCCTTCCCTATTCTCTGCCGCTTTTAAGTTCCACAGAAAGTTCGCCATTTGCTTGAGTTCTTCAACAAGAGCTAATGGTGTCACATTCTTCGGTGATAGGCCATACGTTATGCTTCCAAATATTGATGTCACCAAGTCTCTGTTCCACACCCCTTTAATTCCTAACCCCACAAGTTCATCCGACTACTTTATTGGTGTAAAATCTATCAAAATCGGCGGAAAAGCTGTTCCACTTAATGCATCATTGTTGTCCATTGGCAAAGAAGGCGTTGGTGGAACAAAAATAAGCACCATTAATCCTTACACCATCATGGAGACTACTATCTACAAGGCAGTCGTTAAAGCTTTCGTCAAAGAGCTCGCACATGTCCCTAGAGTG
The DNA here is from genome assembly GCA_028551475.1 of Casuarina equisetifolia. Classification (NCBI taxonomy): domain Eukaryota; kingdom Viridiplantae; phylum Streptophyta; class Magnoliopsida; order Fagales; family Casuarinaceae; genus Casuarina; species Casuarina equisetifolia. The sequence goes on from CM052362.1 coordinate 18,309,862, forward strand.
GCGTCTGTGGCACCCTTTGGGGCGTGCTTTGACTCGAAAAACATCAGTAGCACACGCGTTGGCCCGGCTGTGCCTCAGATTGACCTGGTTCTGCAAAGAAAAAGCGTGTACTGGAGGATCTTCGGTGCAAACTCCATGGTCCAGGTTAACAATGAGGTGCTGTGTTTGGGTTTCGTTTACGGAGGCCCAAACCAAAAGACCTCTATCCTGATCGGAGGGTATCAACTAGAAGACAATCTTCTGCAGTTTGATTTGGCAAGATCCAGGCTTGGCTTCAGCACCTCCCTACTGTTCCAACAAACAACTTGCGCCAACTTCAACTTTACCTCTAAAGCTTGATGGATCTAAGTTTCATTACAAGAAATAATTTTGGAGTACTGTGGGCAGTGACCATGTGCTGTGCCAGAAGAATAGCTGGCCTTCACTTGACTCGATGGCCCTACTATTATGTTATTTCATTGCATTTTGTATTTATTTGGAAGCATTTGCTTGTGGAAGAATATTGTCACTTTGTTATCTGTGCCACAATTAAACATAAAATTATATTATATGAGACAAGCGCAGATGATTCTTTGATCCTTCCATCCAGTATATTATATCACATTCCGGTGCTATCTTCCATGGATAAACTCAGGTGACACGAATATGTCATCCAGTCGAATATAATGAAGTAATTGATCTAAAATAACTAAATTATTTCTTACAAACCCGAGAGGCCACGTTAAGTGCATAACATCGGGCTGTCCAGCTTTGCATTTTTGTACTGCTTTCTCAAAAAGCAAGTTTACGCATTTATGTTTGACTTATTTTATTGTGCTTTAAAGATCTGGCTTCATCTCGACAGCACCATTTGCTAATAGTTAATTTCACTATGTCATTAAGAGTAGTTTTAAAGGTGATCAACTTGGCTATCCACATTCTAACATTGGTCCATGAGAATTCAGCATGCCACATGCCTTGATGCTTATATATATTCTCTGTTTGTGTCTTTAAGGTTTCTTATTACATTTGATCAGATGGGATTATAAAATCACTTCCCATGTGGAGTATGGAGGCCTCCATAATTAGCTAACACCTCAGAGGAGGCAATTATGTAACAATTGTTTGCATCATTTAAACACAAACGGTTTGATTCCTCACCATGTGAGAATGAGATAGAAAAATAAATCATTATGTGAAAGCGTTAAATTTCTTAAAATAAAATCATACTAATTCACATAAATCATTATGTGAAAGCTTAATTCTTTTTATTTCTTTACAAAGATAACTTTATTGGATACAATTGGTTAGTCGCTCACGTTAGATTAATGCTAATAGATTTGGCGCCATTCCTTTGTTTGGTCGGCAAGGTGGAAATACAAGAGGCTTATCCATTCCGCAAGTCGATCTTAGCCAAGCGCGGCATCGCGCCGCAGCACTCGTTAGCTAATCACTCTTTTTGTCTCACCGCCCCGTAGATGCTAATCACTCTCTCTCAAACTGTCACTTTCTCGATACCGTTTATATGTAACTTGTCCATACTGAATGATTTTGAACTAAAGCTATAAATATGCAGAAAATTTCCAAAAGTTTATAAAAACAATATTAATCTATACCTTACGGTTTCATTGACAAGCAATAGATTTTGAAACCATCATCGCTTCAAAGGTGGGCAATTTGCCATTGCTAAGGCAGTCGTTACAGCTTTTGCCAAAGAGCTCGCTCACGTCCCTAGTGATATAACTTTTTCAAGATAGTTCCCGATGAAACGGTGTTAGTTGCACCCTGGAAAATTTAGCAACAGCAAGCTGAACCAAATGATTATAGAATTTTCATGAAAGCTGGAGCAAAAGGCTTACAAGGGTCCTACTGAACTTCAACTAAATCAGCACGTTACAAAATACTTGCCAAGCACTGATATTTAAATTACAAACTTACTAACTTCTGCGGACATCTTCCTTACTACTGACAAACAAAAGTGATGGTCTTCTTAGCAAATCAATCTCTGAGCTCATACCGCACCGTGCACTGCAACATGCTTCAGCTACCAATATACTGCCATTATAGAAATTAACATATTTCTTGTATGTACTATGCAATATTTCCCTATAATATTTATAATTATTGCAGTTTCATATTTGTAGCTTAGGTCTATAAGTACAAATCCTACATTGTAATGCGATAATTATCTTAATATACAACATTCATGCTCACAATCTCCCTGGTTTTCACCCTCTTTTCACTCTCTCACTTGTTATCCGAGTCATCTTTCCTTGAGACTTTACAATTGATTCCACCCCCATTTTTTCCCAAGCCATCATTAAGAGAGATTGTTGTTGTTTTTCCCTTCTTTTTTTGTTCATCCCACCCCATCATCCCACAACCCATTTACACTTTTTTTTCCTTGTATGATGTCATACCTGCATATAGTGTCAATTTACTATACGATATCGTCTTTTTTTTTTCTCCCACCCATTCCTCACACAAAATCATACCTTTGTTTGCACGACAATTCATTATACAACGTCATTCTACTTATTTTTTTTGCTTTCCTCAATTACCCTTATCTCTCACCTAAATTTTGAAATTAACCTTATCCTTTTCCCCTAATTTAGAACCTTAAACCTTTATTGTTGCCTTTTTTTCGGATTGCCTTCATCATTGATTGCCATGGCCAATAACAACTCTAAATTTGCCTTTCCTTCCAAACCTATTGTCATTGCATCCACTCCATCAGTGACTAGTGATCCCTATTATCTCTTTCTTGTAGATCTCCAAATTGTGAGCATTGTCTCCTCTAAGCTTACTAGTGAGAAGAATTGGCAGGTCTAGATTGAACAAGTCTAGACCGTCTTCCTCACCTGAAATAAGATAAGCTTCTTGACTGTCAAACTGCCTTGCCCATTAACAAGGGAGAAAATGCTCTTTGTTAAGACTAATGTTTGTTAAGACGTGGCTCACCCATTCCATTCACCAATCTCTAGAATTAATGTTTTCACAACTCACTGTAGTTGAAATCTAGACCACACTAAAGGATAGCTACAACTATGTCACCAACACTCAGAAATTTACCACTCAACAGGCAATCAACAACCTCCACCTCAACGTCTATTCCTTTAGCCATGATCTCACTAACTTCTACCTTCATTTTAAGGATCTATGGAGCAATTTGGACAATCATCAGCCTTCAATGTGGTCGGTGTGCCTACAATATTAACTTGCAACTCCAATTGTGCGAAGTGGAGAATTGTGCAATGAAGTTCTTTACCAACGAGGAGTTTGGGATACTTCGTTTGAACATGTGTCTTGCAAGGAGCTTCCCTTTTTGGAGAAGCTCCACACCCTTGCCAAATAAGACCTTTACCAACGAGCTCCCAATGGTCGTGTTTCTAATGCCAGTGACAATAAAGCCTTTGTTACATAATAAGCTTCCCTTTCCTAGCATGGGTCGAGTGACATGTGAACAAACCATTCCCAAAATGATACATTCTCAAAGAGCTATATATTCTTCTTGTTGATCAATGATTATTACAAGATTGGGTAGTCCAATCATATATTTAATCCCACCTAGATATGTTTGCAAGTGAGATAATTGTCTCTTAAACATAGCCGAATCTTGTTTTAGAAGAAGGTTAAGTCTCCCTGTCTTTTGTTCCATTCTCAAGTCCCTAAACTTATGAAGTATCATTTTTATAGTATACCAATTCATTAACATACCACTTAGCCATTTTTTATTAACATAATGACAACAAGCCTTTTGCGGCTCACGTTATTGAATCAACTGCTTTTTTTTTTGTACCTTTCACATGGGCGCACAATGGGCTACTGAGCCTGACACCTTTCTTTTAGCCCATTAGACCAGGAGGGTCCAAGCCAATCAATAACACTCATGGGCCTTTTGGACAATGCCCAATGTGCTCTCATTGTAAGCTCAACCATGTTAAAGAGACCTATTTCCTTCTCGTGGGCTACCCTTTTAATTGGAAGCTCAAACACAAAGGCTTTTCCAAGAAGAAGCCTTTTGCCCCTAGGCTTCTGGCCCATTATGTTGTTATTGCCAACTTGCCTCCTTTCATTGGGTTTAGGCCTCCTAATCCTTTTGGGTTTAGACCCCAACACTCATCATTGAAATCCTATAGCTAGCCTAGCTATTTCACTAATGCTCCTCCTTATTGTAATGTGGATTTATTGGGCTCATGCACTCTTAGCCCTAGTAGCATTTATGGTGGCCTATCTAGACTAAAGCTTACTACATATCAGCAAACTAAGTTGGTCTCTCTCTTGAATTAGATAAGCCCTAATGATCCAATTGCCAACTTATCAAGTACTTTTGTTCCTACTAAGTTTACTTCTTCTGCTTGGATAATTGACTCAAGGGCAAGTGACAACCTATAATCTACATCTTTTAGATTCATTTTTCCCTTGTGCATCCTCTATCTCCATCACTTTACCCAATAGATCTCATAGTTCGATCACCCATATAAGCCTCTACCACCTTTATCCTAATTTACATATAAATCATGTTTTATTTGCCATGTGTTTTAAACATAATTTATTATCTATCATGAAACTGACCCTTGATAATAATTGTATTGCACTTTTTTTTTTTATCATTTTTGTGTTTTTAAAGATCATATGATTGGGGCTTTGATTAGGCTTAGCAAGGTTGATTGGGGGCTATAATTTCTTTGTTCATCCATTCTGAACTCCTTTTATCATGTTTTTCAATGTTATTTGTTTTCGCTAAAGAATACTTCATGTATTCCCTAATTGTCTTCTAGTTTTAATTTAGTTTCTTACAACAATAATAGTTATGACATTTGGCATTGTCATTTTGGTCATTCATCTTAAAGTTTTATCACACTAATATACAATCAATTTCTTGTCCTTATAATTTTTTTTGCCTTATTTTCCCTTTAGCAAAGCAAACTCGCAATGTTTTTCTAGCATGCACTACCACAACTTAATCCTTTTTTGAACTTGTTCACATGATTGTTTAGGGCCCTCACCATACTCCTACCTATGATGGTGCTTGATATTTTCTCATAATTGTTGATGATTTTTTTTGAGTTACATAAACTTTTCTTCTCCATTCTAAATCCCAAGTTTTTTTCTACGTTCAAAAATTTCTTTCCATAATTTAGACTTAATTTGGTTCCCTTTTCTGACGCATTCATTCAGACAATGGCACTAAATGTTTTTTGACAGAATATTGATATTTTCTTACTAGTCATGGGATACTTTATGAGACTTCATGTGTCTGTACTACCTAACAAAATAACATTGTTGAATGTAAGCATCACCATTTACTGGATGTTGTTTGGGCCTTCATGTTTCAGGCCTACCTTCCACCTCAATTTTAGAGTGAATGCATTTTTACTGACACTTGCCTCATTAACTACTTGGTTTTTTTTATCTCTCAAAGGCCTTACCCCTTTTGAGAAACTCTTTGACAAACCCTTTTTTGTATGATCATCTTCATATATTTGGTTGTTAATGTTATGCCACCACTCTTGGTGCACGTGACAAATTCAATCATCATGTTACACCTACATTTTTATGGGTTATTCTTATTCTTATTCTTAAAAGGGTTACCATCTCTATGATCCTATTCTTGCAAAAAAATTTGTCAATTGTGATGTTACTTTTTAAGAGAATATTTTTCCTTTTCCCTTATCATCCTCAACGCTGCCTTTGGTTGACCTACCAACTTCGGTCATCCTCGTTGTATGGTTCAATGATATGTATACTTCGTTCTTTCTCCTAATGGACTTACCCATTTACCTTGATCCCTTTCTCACCTCAAAAATTCCACCACCCCCACTAGTTATTCCTTTTGATCCTTCTTCGCCATCACCATTAGTCTCTTCTCAAATACCATATGCTATGGAGACCTCAAGCACATCTGGTGACACATCATTGCATTGTTCAAGTCAGCCTTTCTGTCTGCCTATTTGAAGCTTTAATTATCTATGCCCCACTATACCTTTTACTTCATGTGTCAGCCTTTACCCGATCTCTAACTATGTCTCTCTAGATAACCATCACATTATTGGCATTTATTGCCTCATCTCTACCATCATTGAGCTCGCCACCTACCAAGAAGATGTCACTAGGCCCCATTGGATTTCTGCCATGCAACATGAACTTGTTGCCCTTCAAGCCTATCATACTTAGGATGTAGTTCTCTTGCATCCTAGTTGTTGTCTCATCAAATGTAAATGAGTTTATAAGGCCAAGTATCATGCTAATGGTACTTTGGATCAATATAAAGCTCATCTCATGGCTAAAGAGTTCAATTAGCGAGAAGACATTGATTACTAGAACACTTTTTCTCTCATTGCCAAGTAAGTTATTTTTCGTCTCATCATCACCATTGTTGTCGTTCATGGTTGGCCTCTCTTCCAAATGGACATTCAAAATGTCTTTTTACATAGTGATCTTTATAAGGAGGCTTATATAGAGCTTCCCCCCAGATTGTGCACTTAAGGGGAGTAATCAATATGTCAACTATGAAAATCCTTATATAAGTTGAAGCAAGCATTTCATAAGTAGAATGCCAAATTCACTGATGCCCTTATTCAATATGGTTTCTTTAGTCTCACCATGATTATTTGCTATTCACGAAGACTAAAGGTAACTCCCTTGTGGCATTACTTATTTATGTTAATAATATATTGACCAAAAGAGATAGTCAAGCTAGAATCGATGTCTTCAAGCAATATCTCAATGCCACATTCTTCATGAAGGATCTCGGGCACTCAAAGTTCTTTCTTGGCCTAAAAATTGCTTGATTATCAAATGGTATCTCTTTGTGTTAGTGCAAATACACACTGGAGTTGATATCAAAGGCTAGATTAGCTAGTTCTAAACCTACAATCATTCTTATGGAGTAAAACAAGAAATTCATGATTAGTTGGCAAATTGATCTACTTAACCCTTATTAGACTTGACATCACTTTTCTAGTTCAGCTTCTTAGTAAATTCACGCACAATCACAAGCAATCCCACATCGAAGTTACTCTAAATTGATCAAGCATTTGAAGGGTTGTTTGGTTCTTAGCCTTATGTTCCCAAACTCTTCTAAGTTTGAACTACGAGCTTTTTGTGATTCCAATTATAGTATATGCCCCATGATGAGGTGATCTACCACTAGATTTTGCATTATGTTGGAAAATTCCTTAATATTTTCGTGTTGCAACATACTATGTCACTTTCCTAAGCCAAAGCCAAATACCAAGCAATGCAAGTCATCACTTGTAAAAAGTACTTTGGGCAATGGCCATGTGCACCGCCAGATGAATGTCTGGCCTTTCGATGGCCTCGATGTATTGGCTTACGTGTCATATGTGGAACTGAGATCAACTTTCTATTTTATTACGACAAGTGCAAAACCTTCATTGCTTCTTCTCTTGTATTCTCTTTCTTTTAAGTTCATTTCGTAGGTGAAGACAAATGTGTGAGAAATAAGGGCAACTTCAAGTCGAAGAGAATTTTGAACTATACGGGGCTGTTATCAAAAGTTTGAATGTTATATTATTTTTTCTGTCAAAAGAAGAAAAAAATGGGACATAGATCGGACAAGCCCATTTATCAAGTTTTTAGGAGCTTGAATCAAATATGGAGTAGTTAAGACCTGCCTTCCTTTTTGGTAAAGCTACATTACATCGGCAAGAAAAAGAATCTTTAGTGTAGCTAATTTTTAAATTGCTCGGAGGGGAGCAAGAGAGGGATGTTAAAACAATAAGATAGATGGGGTTGGGAAAAGATAGTTCATTTCTAAAATGAAAACGGTTAGAAACACCACCTTCTATTCCCTCTCGCACTTCAACCCTCCAAAAGAGCCTGAATTGTGTGAATAACAAACATCTCTTCTATTTTTAACCTTCCCCTTCTTTATATCAATGACCGTCCCCAAAGGGACCCCCTTAACCGAGTCAGCTTTTCTATTCTACATGTGCTTTGCGCCTCTTTAGCCTTCTCAAAGATCATTAAAGACCCGCTTACATGCTTGTTTAAACTTAGAAAACTCGGTGTTCCTTGCTACTGCATGAGATATTTGATCATGAAAAGCCAGTTCGATGAGCAACAACATCCTCACACTTCCAACCATGCACCAACTAGCGGCCTGACTAAGGATGATCAAGAAATGGACTCCAATGACATGTCAAAGAGTGATTTCCTGAAAACCAAAACCCTTCGCTGCTTTCCACAAGGAATGGATCTAAACCTTGGCCGCGTGGTAAGAGATTCTAGGTCCTTTCACAGTCAGTCTCTAGGGATATTGTTATGGTTATCACTTCATTTTGCTGCATGAGCACGTGATGGCATTCAAACCACACGCTGCCCGAGCCAATGCCAGACTCTTGACGGTGATGTAGATCATTCACAACAGTTCTGCTGCCGTTACTAGGACTCACAAGATGTTGGGTCAGAACAGAAAACCATGTATATGTTTACTTGTTTAGGCAACAACTTCTGAGAAGTAAATTATTCTATGTGGAAGTGCAGTGCAAGTAAAGAAAGCAGCAAAAGGCAAACTCGGGATAACTTCCGATAAACACGCCCAAGGGCCTTAGCCAAACATCAACGGTGACAACAGAGATTTATGAGTTGTCAACCAAGGATGCTTTAGATCAGTTGCCGTTTTAGAATTCAAAAGTAATCGAGACACAATATCCCGATCAACAAACAAAGATAGAAGCTTTAAAACACGATTTAGAAACTATTCAGACAACATTTTTTCATATAAAATACTATCCACAGAAATTAGATTGGAATTCATTCTCCATTCAGAGGAGCTTCTTCATAAAAAAATTACTTACTGTAGTAATCAAGAATGAGCGTTCCATGTTTACATGCAGGTTTTAGCAGAGATGGTAGGGACTTTCATTTTGATGTTTTCTGTGTGCGGGATCATAGCATGCACCCAACTGCTTAAAGGCGAAGTCGGTCTTCTGGAGTACGCAGCCACAGCTGGATTGACAGTGGTTGTTGTGATTTTCTCTATTGGGCATATCTCTTGTGCGCACGTTAATCCTGCTGTCACGATAGCTTTTGCCACCTTTGGCCAGTTTCCATGGTGGAAGGTATATGCTTTTTCCAACTTAGGCTTCCTCGGGAGTGTTTATGCATTAAAATAGAGGTCGTTTCTTACTGGGTGACTGAAACAGGTTCCGCTTTACATATCGGCACAGACGTTGGGTTCCGTGTTGGCAACATGGATTGGGCAGTCTGTGTACCATGTCAAATCAGAAATTATGACCACCCGGCCACTCCTAGGCTGCAGTTCTGCCTTCTGGGTGGAGCTTATTGCGAGTTTTATCATCATGTTCCTAGCTGCATCAGTGACCTACCAATATGAGTCAGTAAGGATTTTCATTCTCTAACACGTGAGCTGGATTTGTTCCAAAGGAATCACGACAACTAAATGTTGAATTCGAAATAATCTGCAGGTCGGTCATTTGTCTGGCTTTGTTGTTGGCATAGCCATTGCACTCGCTGTGTTAATTACAGGGTAGGTAAACTGTTCTTTACATGCCGATTGCTAAGAGTTTCCTCTTGTTCTCTCACTAATTACTCTTCTTTGTATCAATTTTGTGGGTCTGCGTTATAGGCCTGTCTCAGGAGGATCAATGAATCCTGCAAGGTCGTTAGGGCCTGCAATTATTTCAGGCAAATTCAATGACATATGGATATATGTGACCGCCCCAACCATTGGAGCCATGGCAGGTACTCTTCTATGTCGAGTTCTCCGCCATCAACAACGCAGCCCATGTAATCCGCTTCCTGATTCCAGTCTAGTTGGTCATACTTTGGCTCTTCGTTGAGATATTGCAGTAGAAAAATGTATTTGAATTGGAAATGTTTTGCAAATGCAAGTAACCAAACTTATGCAGAAGCGCCGAACCTGAACGCTTTTGTAGTCCTTGAAGCATTCTTTAGCTTGTCTGTTTTTTTTTTTGTGGGATGAGGATTAAGAAGACAAAAGTTCAATCCTTTCATCTTAAACGAAAGTAACAATTTCAGCTCGTTCACTCCTTTCTGGTAATAAGGTGAAAATAGTCTCAATACAACGTAGCTAATTAAATAAAGGACTCGGAAGAATTCTGTGGTCGAACTCTAGTAAAAGGCAGAACTAGTAGTCGGGAAATCTCCTGAACGTCTCCCCAAAATGGCAGGTTCACGACTTAGTATGGAGATACGAGACCAAAATTGTCTATCATTCAAACATAACAAGGCTAAAAACGGGGCATCTCCATTCTCCTACACGATGTTTCTGTTTCCATTTCTCCATTCTCTTGAGAATTCATCTCCCCTAAAAAGGTCTTATAGGAGAAATGGATGTTCAAAGCTTATATTACATTTCATAGGTGTCAATTTTTTTTTTCTAATTTGGGACTAAGTATCTAATACTCCTATATAATCTAAGCTTGATCTTATTTGCTGTCAAAGGATTTGCTCAATTATGAGATTGGATTAACATACACCAAAAAAAAAAATGTTATATCATCTTGAAGATTCAAGTCTATCTCTTTTTAAAATATTTTATTAAAAAGAGATATCTTCAAAACCTATAAGACACTTTACAGATACTAATATTTTTAATGTGAGATTGAATGTCCAATAAATTCTCACAAAAGAGTTTATATGTGCATTTGGCAGAGAGACCATGTAATTCAAATGAGCCATGTTAAGATAAACGGCAACAACCCCCCGCCTTATTCTCAAGGAAAAGATAATAGAAGAGTGTATAAATAGTAAGTTTCTACTCCTTGAACGCCTCCAAAGTGATTTCTCTCCTTGATATTTAGCTATAAAGCTTACTTGTTTGGAACAATCTAATAAGATCATATGTTACTTAAATATTATATAAAAATATTTATTTTTAAGTTAATTTTTGGATAAAAATATTTTTTTATATGACATCAGAGCATATATTTAATTATCGTATCCCTTTTCTCCTATCCAAAAATCTTTATAAAAGTTGCTTTTCATACTTAAGATAAATGTGTGTTAAAAGCAATGTGATAAAGGAAAGCAACGAACTTTATAATATTTATAAATGAAGGCAAAAATAAAACACCCGTAGTTTTGTAGTATCCAACTCTTTTTACATAAAAATTAAAAATATTTTCGATTAAGTTAAGTTTTAGCTAGCAATAATTCGAGACTAAAACTGATCAAAAAATGAGATAGAATCTGCGATTTATGATGGGCTCAACATTTTTCTGCAAAAACCTTCGACAATGAGCTGGGCTTAGCTAGAAACCCACACTGTTTACGTATAGTCCCAGACCGCCGTGGCTAATGTAAATTCCCGGTGCCGAAACCTCTTTGACTCGCAGGAGAAGATCCAATTCTCCGACCAAATCACACAACAACGGATATAGAGAGAGATTGGCGTTTAGAGAACAAGGTTTGAAGGAACGAAAATGCACTCCTTAGGTTACAGAGCGAACGCTCTGCTAACGTTGGGGGTCACCGTGCTGGCCCTTATGTGCGCCATGGCCTCTGTCTCTGATAACTTTAATTTCCCCTCTCCTTCCGCCCATGTCCAGGTTCTAAACGTCAACTGGTTTCAGAGGCGGAGTGATGGAAACGACGAGGTATGTGGCATAGGTTTTAGATTGTACCAAGATTGACAATTGTGCACCACATCTGCCTTAAATTTTCAGAGTGCTGTGTTGTATTGTCGATTTTATTGTCCCGATATAGTGGTCGGCATTTATCATATTTTAAACGCGGGAATTGTTCGGTAGTATGACCAGTAAGTTTTGCATGGAGGTTGTTAAACAGTAAGTGATGATTTTTCCCTTTATCGCAACAAAAGATGTTCTTGGCAGCAATTTTACTTTTTTAGAGCTGAATACGGTTGGTACTATTTCCCATAATTTGATATCGGTTTTGCCATCGATGATCTATTGTAATGCGATGTTCTGCTGTAATAAAATTTGGGTATTACCCCTTTGTAGACTTGAATGTTTGTATATATTGTTGACTGCGGATGTCTGTGTGTATTTGGAACATTTCTGACGAGCTCTTATCTTTGGTTTGATATAGGTCAGCTTGACATTGAATATCTCAGCTGATTTGCAGTCGATGTTCACATGGAATACGAAACAGGTTTATTGATTAACCATTAAGTATGTTTTCAGGTTATGTTTTCTCAAATATCAGCATTTTAGTTGACATTCCCTTGAACTTCTAGGATCTCCCTTTTTATCTTTAGAAATTGCCTCTATTTGTTTTTTCCCCAATCCGAGCTCACCTATGGGTAGAGATAGGGATTTGAATATAAGAATGACAATGAGACTATTTTGAATGGCTCATTTTAGATGTCCCAAAATATATCACTGGCTTTGTAGGAGATCAGTAGAGTGGTCAGTCGAATCCCCAGAGTGCTTTTGCTACTGGAAATTTCTTCAGCAAGGTCTACATAGCAGGAGCTGCACTTGCACACTTGGGTCACTTTTGTTGATTGGTTTTCACCAATTTGCTTGTCCGATTCTCTGCTACACAGTCCTTCTATTTCTCATGGCTACTAACTGAGGTCTTCCTCTGCTGGTCAACTGATCTGATTGTAGAACTCTATGTCTTTCTTTTCCTTATACTGACATTTGACACGACAGAAATCTAATGCCATTTCATTTACAAATTCTACCTTACCTTGAAGTATTTTATATTTGGCAAGTATCTTATGATTTTCTGTAGTGATGAAACAAAAAAAAAAAAGTTACATTTGCCTGCACGTAAATTTTTTTTTATTTTTGTTGGTAAGTTTTAGACTGTTGCAGCTCATTAAAATATAAGCTATGTGCCCTTGTTTCTTTCTTACCTGTTAATTGCTCATTTTTTTGGTTTGTGGAGTACATTAAGCATCGTATTGACCCAACATATTCTGTGGATGCATTGTATTAAGCTGACGACATAGCTCCATTTTACTCTGCAACCTGACTATTTAACCAGAGTACTATTTCGCCTTGGGAATTTAAATCATGGGGTATTCTGTTGTTTATCTCATAGTCACTTTAACTCCACAGGTCTTTGTCTTCCTAGCAGCTGAATATGAAACCCCAAAGAATTCTCTGAGTCAGGTATGTTCAGTGCATTATGATGCATGCAGAGCAGGAAACATATACATTTTAAAGGCAATGGGTTGGCCATGCTGAAAATTTTTAAAGTTGGTTTTGTTCATTTGAGTTGGGGTAATCAAACCTACTGAATAAATTTCAGTGTAGTACTGTAGGAGGTGATTGGAAAGAGATGTGCGTAACTGTATGGGTCACACGCATCTCTTATTCTTAATTTTCATTTTAAGGATGTTAATGCAGATGTGAATGAAAGTAGTTGACTAGAACAACTGGATTGGACTGGGTGTGTGATTCAAATTGGAGATTTGCAGTGGGTGTTGGTGTCCTTTTTCAATCTTCTGTTTAAACTCATTAAGAAAAGTATAGTGTGGTTGTCTGTTTTGGAAATGATCTTTAGGAAACAACTACTCATTGTTTTTTTTTTATTTTTTATGTCTTTTAAAAAATCTGCTTTTTTTCCCCAACTAGAAATCCTAGCCTCCGTTTGGGTACAGCAAATAGGAGACGCAGTACATTATCCATGGGTGTGGACCAAAGAAAAGTTCCTCTGGAACTGTGAGAAACCCAGACTCCAGCTATCAAGCAGAGTGCAAAACTTCTTTATAGATTTGAGACGGGTTTGATAGTCTACAGTCCAAGTTTTCCCTTCTGCCGAATCCTCTTAAAGCCACTCCACTGGAGAGTTTTTACAATATTATTTTGCCTCGAGTGCTGAACCATCATAGGTTTCTCTGCATACTACCGTAGGAAACTCTAGATTGAAGACCCAATTATGGCAGGTTGGGACACATTGGTGTCTTACCATACTGTCGGTTGCTTTTCATGTCTCCACACTACTCCACTTGAGAAATTTGAACTGTGCAAGCTGTAATTTGCTTTAGTATTTAGTTCTTAATAGGAAAATTGTTTGATACCCCTGTACGATATTTGCAAGTGTGGATGTAAATTCCAGTCCTTTGTTTCCTTATTCTGTGTTTATTCCAATTTTTGAGATTTGGTGTGAGCGGAAAATGCCAATAAATGGAAAATAACTTTTAGGTGAAAAAAAAAATGTTCTTATGAGGACGAAAACAGTTTGTCTTTCGAGAGGCATTAGCATTTTCTGAATCTTATTTTCCCCTCCTTCCCTACCCTCTCTCCGCCAATTTTTTTATCAGTACTCATATCTGCACTGGAGTACAGCAGTCCCCTACCCCCAACATTAGTCGTCTCTACCCCACACCCACCCGTCTCCCAACCCTTTGTCCTAACTCCATGGAACCTAACCACCTTTTCTCGACTTTTCCCTGCTTCACCTGTCACTGGTCGTTACTTCTTACCTGTAACTATCTATCCCTTGCACGTCCTACATCCCTATGCCTGAGACTTGGGCGGTTCTCCACTGCGTAATAGCACCCAACAACTCATTGTCTGCCCCCTCGAAGAGACAAATAAAAAATAAAAAATCCTTTGCTCTTATTCCTTTTTCATTTCCATAAGATAATGTTGGGCATTTTCGTTTTTCGGATTGATTATCTGCCATTGGTGAAGTGTTTCTAGTGACAATGTAGAGAACACTTTTTCATGCCAACCAAAGAGGAGAACACCTTTTTATGTTATTTGAGATAGCAACTAGTCAATGACAAAGTTGTTTGATATTTTAGGTACAATTTCTTATGCATTCTTTCTTCACAACTATTTTGATCTAGGCTCTTTGTCATAAATTTGATGAATTTTCTGAATTTGTTGTGGTGGAACAGGTTTCTCTTTGGGATGGTATTATACCATCTAAAGAACATGCCAAATTTGGGATCCATACTACAAACAAGTACCGGTTTGCTGATCAGGTAACCTTCTTTTTTCCTGGTATTTGGCACTTTAAATTGGCCTACCTAACATACCAGCTTTGATTCCTTGAATCCTTGCCTGAAGACGCATTATCTCATTTGGACAATTTACTGCTGTGGAACTTATCCAATGCATGGCAGTTATTGTAAATATCGTCCATTTAATCTGTCTATTGTTAGCTTATCCAGAGCATGACATGCTATTTCTCCACATCTTTCCATTACTTTCAGGGAACCAGTCTCCGTGGCAAAGAGTTTAACTTAACTCTGCATTGGCATGTCATGCCCAAAACTGGCAAAATGTTTGCGGACAAAATAGTCATGTCAGGATATCGTCTGCCTGAGGAATACAGATAAGGTTATATTTGTCAAAATCTGATGTAACCATTATCTTTCTATGAGGGATAATTGAGGATGACTTAGCTTGAGGTTGAAGAATGGAAAAATGAGAACTAGCTGATTAATTTTTGGAGGAAAATTTAGTTTCTTTGTACGGACATAAGGTAGTTCATGACCGCCCATGTATGACGTTCAATAATCTGAGTACAATTGATTATCTTCCAGGTGATGAACTAAAAAGGCCAGGCTTTTCTTTTTGGTCATAACAGCTGGCCTAGTTGTTTAATGTGCTTAATTTTGTAATCGCAGCACAAACCAATATATATATATATCGGGTGGCTCAAAACCTCCATCTAATAAGAAAATTGTTGAGGATGCTTGAATTTGTTCCATATTGAAATGATAGGATATAAACCTTGGCCTTATAAGCGGAGGGTCCCTCTTTCCTCTTGAGGTGCATTTTGAAAATGATTATGAGATTATTTAATATTTTTAATATGATATAAAAGTTAGGCTTTCCTTTCCTAACGTAATTTCATCTACATCCTTTATTTATTATTTGTTTGCTAGTGAAATTAATTTCTACTGTGTATAGGGGGTGTGTTGAAGATGCTTGGATTCATTTCAAATTGGAAGGAAAAGATATAAACTTGGGCCTTATAAGTGGTGGCTTATTTTAAGGCACCTTTTGGGGATGATTATGGGATTACTTATTAGTCTTAATAAAAATATTATTTATGGTGGTACATAATCCACTTTGAATCCATAGCATTAAGTTTTGGGCCTTCGAGTACAAAATCCACAAGGGATTTTGGACAGGAGTGTCTCCATCTATCATTTGTGGAGTGAATCAAGTGGACCAAGGAGAAGAAATAAAGGCTCAAAATCGGGAATCCTAGAATTGATTTGGGGATGAATTACTCGGGGTAGGGTCCTAATTAACCATTTAAAGAAGCCCATTTTTTGTTAGAGAAGAGGGCTTGGTTTAACCAAACACAACAATAACCCACACGTATTGGACTTTACAAAATACCTACAACATTCACTCCCATTAAAAATAGCCTTGTCCTCAAGGTTGTTATTATGCGTAATACCAAACTACAAATTCTAGGAAGTGATGTTGTAACTCCTCTGTCTTCTCAGGTTGCTTCTGAGGGCTATCTTTCCCGCGAGTGAATAAGCAACTCTCGTTTTCCCTTCTTTGTTTGTTGCTTTAGCACGGCCTGAAGGGTGTCTCCCTCATCCTCCAAGCTTTCTACTACTTTATAGAATTCTTTCTACTCCTCAATTCTCTGCTGGACACATTTTTTAAGCTTTGAAACATGAAAAACATGGTGTACATTGGAGGAGGTCGGCAAATCCAATCTATAAGCAATGCGTCTTATGTGTTGAAGCATTCAAAAAGGACCTTGATACTATGATGCCATCTTTCTATGTTTGTTGGAGAGAGAAACTTGTTTGTAATGTTGGTTCTTAATAAAAACTAGGTCTCCCACTTGAAATTCCACGTCCCTACAACCCTTGTCATAAACCCGTTTTGTTCTCTCTTAAGTAATTTGAAGGTGGCGATTGATTTTAAGAGTAATGCATCACATTCTTCCAATGTTTTTTTTCTACTTCTCCAACTTTGGCAATTCCTTTGACATAAGAAAGCAACATTGGCGAGCTTCTACCATACATGACCTCATATGGAGACTGATGGGTTGCTCTATGACAACTAATATATAACAATATTATGCCCATGAGAGCCACTTACTCCAAGTTTTTGGGCTATCTCCTATAAAGCACCATAGGTACATTTCTAAAGTTCAGTTTAGAACTTTTGTTTATCCATTGCTTTGTACATGGTAAGAAGAGGAAAAGTTTAAGCTAGTTTCATGTAACGGAAATGATTCCTTCTAGAAACTACTAGTGAATAATGAGTCCCTATCATTTACAATTGACTTTGGCACACCATATAACTTAAAGATGTTATCAAAGAATGCTTGGGCAACAATTGGGCTGTGTAAGGATGTGAAAGAGGTATAAAATGACCAAATTTGGAAAGCTTGTCAACTATTACCAATATTATAGACTTACCTCCTAATGGTGGTAACCCTTCCATAAAATTCATGGCAATATCCTCCCAAACTTGTTCTGGAATGGGTAAAGGTTGCAATAGTCCATTAAGCCCTTGATTCTCATTCTTATTCCTATAATATATTGTACATTCCCTTACATACTACTATATTGTTCACTTCATCCCCTTCCAATAAAAATTTGCTTTAACTTACTACAAATTTTTCTCCTTACCCTCATGCATACCATCATGTATTTCCCTCATAATGGTTGGTATTTAAGATAACCCTTTAGGAATAAAAAGCTAGTCCTTATATAGAATAATTCCATCTCTGCACTGCCATTTATTTGTCCCTTCTCCTACCTCAATCTTATCCATTATCTCTATTGCCTACAAATTTGCATTTAGCTCCTCTTTAATTGTATCCAAACACAAAGGAATAAGGGTTGAAACTAGGAAATAAGATTGTCCTTCCTCTTTGGTTGAGTTCATTGTCCTTCCTCTTTGGTTGAGTTCACATCACGTCAAGATAATCCATCCATAGCTACATTTTCCTTTCCTACCTTATATTCCACCAAAAAGTCATACTTTATTAGTTAACCATTTTTATTGAGCTGACATGATTAACCATTGATCTTGAATGAACTTAAGGCTACTTTGATTAGTGTGAATGATAAATTGCTTACCTATTAGATAATGCCTCTATTTTTTAACAACTATAGCTATTGCAAGTATGTCCTTTTCATACATAAAGAGCTGTAAGTGTCATCTATGTAAAGCTTTACTAAAAAAAGTAATGAGATTCTTACCTTGTGATAGAACAATTCCAATTCTACTACCTGAAGTATTACATTCGAACACAAGCAATAATTTAAAATTGGGTAGAGCCAAAACTAAAGCGAAGGTCAACATCATCTTAAGTCTATTCTATTAAAGGATTCTTGAGCTTGTTCTAACCATCTAAAGGCATCCTTCTTTAACAATTGATTGAAAGGTTCAACAATTCTTCCACCCTTTAATAAATTAGCAATAATAACCCATTGTACCCAAAAATCCACGTAGAGCTTGCATATTCTTAGGAATTGACCACCTTAGGATTGCCTCAACCTTTTTAGGCTCCATATCAACTCTCTATTCACTAATAATATGCCCTAAAAAAATTAAGTTTAGAACAACCAAACTCACACTTTTTTAGTTTAACAAACAATCTATTTCTTTACAACACCTCCAAAATGTCTTTTACATGTCTCAAGTAATCCTTTTAACTGGCACTGTAAATTAGTATCTCATAAAAAAAGGACTAAAATAGTTTTTTACAAATAATTCTGAAATACCTTATTCATTAGTGATTGAAAGGTGGAATGAGCATTATTAAGACCAAAGGGCATCATAAGAAATTCATAATATCCTTTATGTGTTCTAAAAGTGGTCTTTTCAATATCTTTTTCCCTCATCCTAACTTGGTAGTACCCAGAATGCAAATCTAACTTTGAAAAGAAATTAGCCCCATGTAATTCATCAAGCAACTCATCAATAGTGGGAATTGAAAACTTATCCTTCACTATTTGCTTATTTAATTTATTATAATTGACACACATTCTTCAAATTCCTTATGATTTCCTTGCAAGTAGATTGGTGAAAAATAATGACTATTACTCAGTCTAGTCACACCATCTTCCAATAATCTATTAACAATCTTATTAATCTCCTTTTTTTACACATAGGGATATCGATATGAATGAATTGAAACCAACTGTCTTTCTTCCTTAGGAACAATTCTATGATCATGATGATGATGGGGTGGTATTCCTCTAGGTTCTTGAGACAATCTTGAAATTTACCAAAAAAGGCTTACATATCTCTTAAAACTTTCTTAGTATTTAAGCTTAGAGGATTTCCCATGTCATGAACTTATGCCACCAATAGTTGTTCACTTTTCTGTAATGCTTTTGTAAACTAAGAGTCCATTAGTTAGCTGGAGGTAACTCTTTGCCCTTTAAAATTACCCTTTTTCCATCAACATCAAATTCCATACGAAAGGTCACGAAATTCCAAGTAACATCCCTCAAAGTTTCCAACCATTGCATACCTAGAATAATGGACCAGACCGATTGTGGTGGGCCGAGTCGGATGACCCAATTGGGCCTAATTGGCTAGACCTAAATGGATCGAACCGATTGACTTGCATGTGTCATACTAGGTTGACCCTAATGGGTTGGATCATGTTGACCTTAATGGGCTAGACCGGGTTAACCTTGATGGGTAGAACTAGGTTGACCCAAATGGGCTAAACCCGGTTGACTTAGGTGGGCCAGATTGGGTTGACCTGAATGGGCCAAACTTAATTGACCCGAGTTATTCAAATCATTCACTAAAAAGGGTTGACCAGCAAACCAACAATTCAAATCACAAACAACCTAAATTAACCATGAATGAAATTCGTTTGTGATTCATCACCACGTGCAATTCTACACAAATTGGCCCCGTTAAATGATGTAGAACTGCCACACGTTGACTAACATGATTGGTTTACAACTGATTAAGGCAAAAAATAAAAAAATCATAAAAATAGGATTCTAGGTTTTTTAACAAAATAAAACAAAAATGGAAGCAATTAAATTGACTAATCTTTCTCCATATTAGTCAATCTACACTCCTTATGATTGTTAATCGCAACAATCAATTAAAAAATCTCAATTGGCTTCAAAATTCATTCAAATTTTGAACCAATTCGAGAAATTTGAGATTTTTTATTTTCTTTTTTTAAAAAAATTGAAAATCACGATTTTAACCCAACAAAATCATTTAAACCAAAAAAAAAAACTCAAAAAATAGATTTTAGACCCAATCTACGCATGCTATAATATTACATGTTAGAAAACAAACTTTATAGAATCTGCATAGATAGATCTAAAATATCATTTTGATCATTTTGAATTGCCAATGAAAACATAAAGAGAACAATTAGAAACATATTATTCTTTCAATCCATTTTCTTTGTATCGAAGACCCATGAGTGTGAATTGGTTTTTAGGTTGAGGCAAATATCCTCTATTCTCATAAGAATGACTAGCTCAATGAAAGAACTTATGGTTATGGTTTTGTGTAAAAGTGACTCTTATGTAACCTTAACAATAGTATCAATTTATACTATGAGCTAAAGGATAAGACCTAACCTTGACCCTTTATGCAACCCAATAGGCCCACTCATCGTGGCCCTATTCGGTTAGCCACAACCCATACCAGCTAGTCCATATTTCAGAACTTGCAGACCAACTTAATATAGCCTACCTAAGTAAGCTTAATTAAAAATAAGCTAATAGTTGTTCCTTAGCCTCGAGATCAATAAGGAGTTGATTAGCAAATCGAGATCAATAAAGAGTTGATCAGCAAACTTCCTCCTGCATAATCTCAACGACATAGAATCAATAGTAAAAGATGAAATATAAATAATGTGAAAACCTACAAATCAAATTAATACTTACCGATAGCATCGTTCAAAGATGTCTCTGTCCCTAATGCACATAAGCAAATTCCTTACTTGTATAGCACAATAACTTAGATTATTCATAAATGTGTTATTCACTTCAATACAGTTTACATTCTTAAGTGTTTCTTCCATTTCCTTACCACTTAACTTCCAAGTCCCATCTTGCTAGAGGATATTATCACAGAATATAGCTAGTAGTTCTACAGTGGAACAATCACAAACTTTTTCCTTGCAAAATTCCTTAAAAAGCTCTTCTAGGGCCTAATGGTATAGTCAAAGAGATTAGTTTAATAAAAAAGAAGACAGGTCTAAACAAATAATGTTTTTGCACACAAACCTTGTGGAACAAACTGTCGTTCAAGAAATAGTCATTCCCATATGCCATATACTTCTTGTGGAGCATAATTAGTTTCTATAAGAGACTTTGTAGACCACACAACCATATCAATCTTTAACCTCCCCTTAGTCCTAAAAGTATTGTGTTAAAAGATACCATTAATGTGTAAATCTTATGTAAACACCAACATATAATGTCTTTCATTTAACCCATAAATAAGCTTTATGTATAATGACTTAACAATAACAAGTACAAATAAAAAACAAATCTAAGCCAAGATACATAGTACTACATTGATGGAGAATAAATTAACTTTCTTAACCTCACTATTCGAAGCATTCTTTGTCTATTAGAGCAAAGTTGTACTTTCAACAGCAACATGCTAAAACAGGGAAACTCTCAAAAAAATTTTATTAATATGCAAACAAATAGAAATCTAAAAGTTCATCTTTATCATTGTAATGAAGTAAACAAGAAACAATTGACTTTCTTAAATGCATTAGAGATATGATCCAAGCCCATAGGTATTTTACGATACAACTGATATGTTATAGAAAGATCCTCCACCTTCAATAACAAGTTGTACATAAATGGATAAAGGATTAATAAATACTCAAATTCAAGGGTTAAGAGAATAAGAATATTGTCAAAGTGCAAAACTTAAAGATAATACCAAATCATATGATAGCAAACCATGGCATCCAATATCCTTATTATTGAGTAGCTCTACTACATAAACTACCAACAACTCATATTCGACTATTTACGTATCAGGAATGTAGCTAAGTTGAGTGGAATGGATGTGATATGTATTTCCTCATACATAAATATTAACTAACTAACCTTTATCAACTTTTTCTTACTGCTTCTATGTAGATAATGAGCAACTATGTCCCTTTTCCTTTCCAAGCACTCTTCTACCTATACATTTTAATCACGTAATAGATGTTAGAATCATAAACGTCATCAGTGTAAGACAAGATAAAGAATCCTTGCATGTATAAACTTGCCTTCAACATGTACTCAGGACTTGTATAACTCATAATCCAACTTGATGCTTTATAGGAATAATATTCAACAGTGGCCTGAAGTGTTTGTGCTTCAAAATCTTTTTCATAAAGGTTCCCCATTTCAACAAATATGTCTATAACATTGCTTAAGAATGCTTTGTCAATCTCTTCTCCATTGCGTTCCTTGTCAATATGTTAATCCATAAGTATCAAAAAGCTAACACTTTCCCATTGCAATAAGATAAAGCCTAATGCTAATTCAAGATTAAGAAGCAAGGAACTTACAATATTGATTACAATGCTCCTTACATTGACTTTTACCCCATGGGAAACTTGGATTTGAAAGAAAAAAAAGTAATTCTTACCACCCATTCTGATGAACTTAACAATATAGATTTATTTTAAAACATAAGACAAATAGGGGAATGATATGATATGCATTAAGAAAGCTAAATCTAAGTAATAACATAAATGGTAAACTAAGCCATTACAAGAAATATATAATGCACCCCCAAGGGTGTGGTTGAGTTGGTTAAGGCTCGAGTGGGATTTCCTACAAAATAGGGATCTTGAGTTCGAAACCCCTTGGCCACATTCCTAACCTGACATGGGCAAAATACTTTAGGGTGAGTGTTGAGCCCCTAGTTTGAGCCACCACCCAAGTGGTGGGGGTTCTAGGTGATCAAAAAAAGAAAAATATAATGCACCTAAGAACAAAAGCCTATCACAAATACCTACAAAAGCTTGACAACCAATTCATCATAACCTTCCTTCCATAAATTATGAGAACCACAATTAGGGATCTAATTATATGATATAGATATTTCAATTCAATAATGCAAAAAACTCACACATAGTTGTCCACGTATGCATTAAATTGTGAAAGAAAAAAGCCAATATCTCTTACTGCTGAATTAATATATTTCAGCATTTCTTCACGGTACTTCTCATAGATCTTTGTAGCCTAATTATGAGGAGAGAGACACATTTTTTTGATTTTTCTATACTCGAAATTAAGGAAATACATTCTTAATACATGAAAATAAATGTCTCATAATAATTAAACACTAAACAAAAAATATTATCATTTTAGTTGATTAAAAAAAGATACTCTTGGAGCATTTTCAATTCATCAGTGGTGAATGGAGGCTTTGATTACGCTTCACAAATCCTTTAAACCCTCTAAATCCCGTGCTCCTCCACATATCTCCAACCTTCATTAAACTTAATAATCTCGTATTACGCCATATCATAAAATACCCAAAAACTAAAAAGTTATGTAAATCCCAATTAAACCAAAACAATAATGACCATGCATGAGATTAAAGAAATTTAAAAACAAATTCACACAGAGTTGTCCACATATGCATTAAATTGTGAAAGAAAAAAACCTATATCTCTTACTACTGAATTAATATATTTCAGCATTTTTTCATAGTACTTCTCATAGATCTTTATAACATAATCGTGAGAAGGGAGGCACATTTCTTTGATTTTTCTATACTCAAAATTAAGGAAATACATTCCTAATACATGAAAATAAATGTCTTACAATAATTAAACACTAAAAAAATATTATTTTAGCTGATTAAAAAAAAATACTTATAGAGCATTTTCAATTCATCAGTGGTGAATGGAGACTTCCATTCTGCATCAAGAATCCTTCAAATCCTTTGAATCATGTGCTCGTCCACATACCTCTAACCCTCATTAAACTTAATAATCCCGTATTACGCCACATCATAAGATACCTAAAAACTAAAAAGTTATGTAAATCCAATTAAACCAAAACAATAATGACCATGCATGAGATTATAGAAATTTAAAAACAAACTCACACATAGTTGTCCACGTATGCATTAAATTGTGAAAGAAAAAAGCCAATATCTCTTGCTGTTGAATTAATATATTTAGCATTTCTTCACGGTACTTCTCATAGATCTTTGTGGCATAATTGTGAGGAGGGAGACACATTTATTTGATTTTTCTATACTCAGAATTAAGGAAATAGATTCCTAATACATGAAAATAAATGCCTCATAATAATTAAACACTAAACAAAAAATATTATTATTTTTGTTTATTAAAAAAAGATACTCTTGGAGCATTTTCAATTCGTCAGTGGTGAATGGAGGCTTTGATTATGCTTCAAGAATCCTTCAAACTCTCTCAATCCCGTGCTCCTCCATATATCTCCAACCTTCGTTAAACTTAATAATCTCGTGTTACGCCAGATCATAAGATACTTAAAAACTAAAAAGTTATATAAATCCAATTAAACCAAAACAATAATGACCATGCATGAGATTAAAGAAATTTAAAAACAAAGTCACACATAGTTATCCACGTATGCATTAAATTGTGAAAGAAAAAGGTCAATATCTCTTACTGCTGAATTAATATATTTCAGCATTTCTTTACAGTACTTCTCATAGATCTTTGTGGCATAATTATGAGGAGGGAGACATATTTCTTCGATTTTTCTATACTCAAAATTAAGGAAATACATTCCTAATATATGAAAATAATTTCCTTATAATAATTAAACACTAAAAAACATATTATTATTTTAGCTGATTAAAAAAAGATACTTGTGGAGCATTTTCAATTCATTAGTGGTGAATGCAAGCTTCGATTATGCCTCAAGAATCCTTCAAACCTTCTGAATATCGTGCTTCTTCACATCTCTCCAACCCTCATTAAACTTAATAATCTCGTGTTACGCCATATCATAAGATACTCGAAAACTAAAAAGTTATGTAAATCCAATTAAATCAAAACAATAATGACCATGCATGAGATTAAAGAAATTTAAAAACAAACTCACACATAGTTGTCCACGTATGCATTAAATTGTGAAAGAAAAAAAGCCAATATCTCTTGCCGCTAAATTAATATATTTCAGCATTTCTTCATGGTACTTCTCACATATCTTTGTGGCATAATTGTGAGGAGGGAGACACATTTCTTTGATTTTTCTATACTTGAAATTAACGAAAGACATTCCTAATACATAAAAATAAATGCCTCATAACAATTAAGTACTAAAAAAAACTATTATTTTAGCTTATTAAGAAAAGATACTTGTGGAGCATTTTCAATTCGCCAGTGGTGAATGGAGGCTTCAATTACACTTCAAGAATCCTTTAAACCCTCTAAATCCCGTGCTCCTCCACATATCTCCAACCCTCATTAAACTTAATAATCTTATGTTACTCCATATCATAAGATACCTGGAAACTAAAAAGTTATGTAAATCCAACTAAACCAAAACAATAATGACCATGCATGAGATTAAAGAAATTTAAAAACAAACTCACATATAGTTGTCCACGTATGCATTAAATTGTGAAAGAAAGAAGCTAATATCTCTTGCCACTTAATTAATATATTTCAGCATTTCTTTACAGTACTTCTCATAGATCTTTATGGCATAATTGTGAGGAGGGAGACATATTTCTTTGATTTTTCTATACTCAAAAATAAGGAAATACATTCCTAATACATAAAAATAAATGCATCATAATAATTAAACACTAAAAAAAAATTACTATTTTAGTTGATTAAAAAAAGATACTTTGTGGAGCATTTTCAATTCGTCAGTCGTAAATGGAGGCTTTGATTACGCTTCAAGAATCCTTCAAACCCTCTCATTCCCGTGCTCCTCCACATATCTTCAACCCTCTTTAAACTTAATAATCTCGTGTTACACCATATCATAAGATACCTGAAAACTAAAAAGTTATGTAAATCCAATTAAACCAAAACACTAATGACCATGCATGAGATTAAAGAAATTTAAAAACAAACTCACACATAGTTGTCCACGTATGCATTAAATTTTGAAAGAAAAAAGCCAATATCTCTTACCACTGAATTAATATATTTCAGCATTTTTGCACGGTACTTCTAATAAATCTTTGTGGCATAATTGTGAGGAGAGAGACACATGTCTTTGATTTTTCTATATTCGAAATTAATGAAATACATTCCTAATACATGAAAATAAATGCCTCATAATAATTAAACACTAAAAAAAATATTATTATTTTAGTTGATTAAAAAAAAGATACTTGTGGAGCATTTTCAATTTGTCAGTGGTGAATGGAGGCTTTGATTACACTTCAAGAATCCTTCCAACCTTCTAAATCTCGTGCTCCTCCACATATCTCCAACCCTCATTAAACTTAATAATCTCATGTTATGTCATATCATAAGATACTCAAAACTAAAAAGTTATATAAATCCAATTAAACCAAAACAATAATGACCATGCATGAGATTAAAGAAATTTAAAAACAAACTCACACATAGTTGTCCACGTATACATTAAATTGTGAAAGAAAAAAGCTAATATCTCTTGCCACTGAATTAATATATTTTAGCATTTCTTTACGGTACTTCTCATAGATCTTTGTGGCATAATTGTGAGGAGGGAGACACATTTCTTTGATTTTTCTATACTCGAAATTAAGGAAATACATTCCTAATACATCAAAATAAATGCCTTATAATAATTAAACACTAAACAAAAAATATTATTATTTTAGTTGATTAAAAAAAGATACTTGTGGAGCATTTTCAATTCATCAGTGGTGAATGGAGGCTTTGATTACGCTTCAAGAATCCTTCAAACCCTCTTAATCCCGTGCTCCTCCACATATCTTCAATCCTCATTAAACTTAATAATCTTGTATTACTCCATATCATAAGATACCTGGAAACTAAAAAGTTATGTAAATCCAACTAAACCAAAACAGTAATGACCATGCATGAGATTAAAGAAATTTAAAAACAAACTCACACATAGTTGTCCACGTATGCATTAAATTGTGAAAGAAAAAAGCCAATATCTCTTGCCGTTGAATTAATATATTTTAGCATTTCTTCACGGTACTTCTCACATATCTTTGTGGCATAATTGTGAGGAGGGAGACATATTTCTTTGATTTTTCTATACTCAAAAATAAGGAAATACATTCCTAATACATGAAAATAAATGCCTCGTAATAATTAAACACTAAACAAAAAATATTATTATTTTAGTTGATTAGAAAAAGATACTCTTGGAGCATTTTCAATTCATCAGTGGTGAATGGAGGCTTTGATTACGCTTCACGAATCCTTTAAACCCTCTAAATCCCGTGCTCCTCCACATATCTCCAACCCTCATTAAATTTAATAATCTCGTGTTACGTCATATCATAAAATACCCAAAAACTAAAAAGTTATGTAAATCCAACTAAACCAAAACAATAATGACCATGCATGAGATTAAAGAAATTTAAAAACAAAGTCACACATAGTTCTCCACGTATGCATTAAATTGTGAAAGAAAAAAGCCAATATCTCTTGCCGCTGAATTAATATAATTTAGCATTTCTTTACGGTACTTCTCACATATCTTTGTGGCATAATTGTGAGGAGGAAGACACATTTCTTTGATTTTTCTATACTTGAAATTAAGGAAATACATTCCTAATACAGGAAAATAAATGCGTCATAATAATTAAACACTAAACAAAAAATATTATTATCTTAGTTGATTAAAAAAAGATACTCTTGGAGAATTTTCAATTCATCAGTGGTGAATGGAGGCTTTGATTACGGTTCACGAATCCTTTAAACCCTCTGTATCCCGTGCTCCTCCACATATCTCCAACCCTCATTAAACTTAATAATCTCATGTTACGCCATATCATAAAATACCCAAAAACTAAAAAGTTATGTAAATCCAACTAAACCAAAACAATAATGACCATGCATGAGATTAAAGAAATTTAAAAACAAACTCACACATAGTTGTCCACGTATGCATTAAATTGTGAAAGAAAAAAGCCATTATCTCTTGCCGTTGAATTAATATATTTAGCATTTCTTCACGGTACTTCTCACATATCTTTGTGGCATAATTGTGAGGAGGGAGACACATTTCTTTGATTTTTCTATACTCGAAATTAAGGAAATACATTCTTAATACATGAAAATAAATGCCTCATAATAATTAAACACTAAACAAAAAATATTATTATTTTTGTTTATTAAAAAAAGATACTATTGGAGCATTTTCAATTCGTCAGTGGTGAATGGAGGCTCTGATTACGTTTCAAGAATCCTTCAAACTCTCTAAATCCCGTGCTCCTCCACATATCTCCAACCTTCGTTAAACTTAATAATCTCGTGTTACGGCATATCATAAGATACTTAAAAACTAAAAAGTTATATAAATCCAATTAAACCAAAACAATAATGACCATGCATGAGATTAAAGAAATTTAAAAACAAAGTCACACATAGTTATCCACGTATGCATTAAATTGTGAAAGAAAAAAGCCAATATCTCTTATTGCTGAATTAATATATTTCAACATTTCTTTACAGTACTTCTCATAGATCTTTGTGGCATAATTATGAGGAGGGAAACACATTTCTTTGATTTTTCTATACTCGAAATTAAGGAAATACATTCCTAATATATGAAAATAATTTCCTTATAATAATTAAACACTAAAAAACATATTATTATTTTAGCTGATTAAAAAAAGATACTTGTGAAGCATTTTCAATTCATTAGTGGTGAATGCAAGCTTCGATTATGCCTCAAGAATCCTTCAAACCTTCTGAATCTCGTGCTTCTTCACATCTCTCCAACCCTCATTAAACTTAATAATCTTGTATTACGGCATATCATAAGATACTCGAAAACTAAAAAGTTATGTAAATCCAATTAAATCAAAACAATAATGACCATGCATGAGATTAAAGAAATTTAAAAACAAACTCACACATAGTTGTTCACGTATGCATTAAATTGTGAAAGAAAAAGCCAATATCTCTTGCCGCTGAATTAATATATTTTAGCATTTCTTCATGGTACTTCTCACATATCTTTGTGGCATAATTGTTAGGAGGGAGACACATTTCTTTGATTTTTCTATACTCGAAATTAAGGAAATACATTCCTAATACATCAAAATAAATGCCTCATAATAATTAAGTACTAAAAAAAATTATTATTTTAGCTTATTAAGAAAAGATACTTGTGGAGCATTTTCAATTCGTCAGTGGTGAATGGAGGCTTCAACTACGCTTCATGAATCCTTCAAACCATCTCAATCCTGTGCTCTTCCATATATCTCCAACTCTTGTTAAACTTAATAATCTCGTGTTACGCCATATCATAAGATACCTGAAAACTAAAAAGTTATGTAAATCCAATTAAACCAAAACAATAATGACCATGCATAAGGTTAAAGAAATTTAAAAACAAACTCACACATAGTTGTCCACGTATGCATTAAATTGTGAAAGAAAGAAGTCAATATCTCTTACCACTAAATTAATATATTTCAGCATTTCTTCACGATACTTCTCATAGATCTTTGTTGCATAATTATGAGGAAGGAGACACATTTCTTTGATTTTTCTATACTTGAAATTAAGGAAATAAATTCCTAATACATGAAAATAAATGCCTCATAATAATTAAATACTAAAAAAATATTATTATTTTAGTTGATTAAAAAAAGATACTTGTGGAGCATTTTCAATACGTGAGTGGTGAATGGAGGCTTCGATTATGCTTCAAGAATCCTTCAAACCCTCTGAATCCCGTGCTCCTCCATATATCTCCAACCCTTGTTAAACTTAATAATCTCGTGTTACGCCATATCATGAGATACCTGGAAACTAAAAAGTTATGTAAATCCAATTAAACCAAAACAATAATAACCATGCATGAGATTAAAGAAATTTAAAAACAAACTCACACATAGTTGTCCACATATACATTAAATTTTGAAATAAAGAAGCCAATATCTCTTACCACTGAATTAATATATTTCAGCATTTCTTTACGGTACTTCTCATAGATCTTTATGGCATAATTGTGAGGAGGAAGACACATTTCTTTGATTTTTCTATACTTAGAATTAATGAAATACATTCCTAATACATGAAAATAAATGCCTCATAATAATTAAACACTAAAAAAAATTATTGTTTTAGTTGATTAAAAAAAAGATATTTGTGGAGCATTTTCAATTCGCCAATGGTGAATGAAGGCTTTGATTGCACTTTGAGAATCCTTCAAACCCTCTGAATCCCATGCTCCTTCACATATCTCCAACCCTCGTTAAACTTAATAATCTCGTGTTACACCATATCATAAGATACCTAAAAGCTAAAAAGTAATGTAAATCCAATTAAACCAAAACACTAATGACCATGCATGAGATTAAAGAAATTTAAAAACAAACTCACATATAGTTGTCCACGTATGCATTAAATTTTGAAAGAAAGAAGCCAATATCTCTTACCACTGAATTAATATATTTTAGCATTTCTGCACAGTACTTCTCATAAATCTTTGTGGCATAATTGTGAGGAGGGAAACACATGTCTTTGATTTTTCTATACTCAAAATTAAGGAAATACATTCCTAATACATGAAAATAAATGCCTCATAATAATTAAACACTAAAAAAAATATTATTATTTTAGTTGATTAAAAAAAAGATACTTGTGGAGCATTTTCAATTCGTCAGTGGTGAATGAAGGCTTCGATTACGCTTCAAGAATCCTTCAAACCCTCTGAATCCCGTGCTCCTCCACATATCTCCAACCCTCGTTAAACTTAATAATTTCGTGTTATGTTATATCATAAGATACTCAAAACTAAAAAGTTATGTAAATCCAATTAAACCAAAACAATAATGACCATGCATGAGATTAAAGAAATTTAAAAACAAACTCACACATAGTTGTCCACGTATGCATTAAATTATGAAAGAAAAAAGCCAATATCTCTTACTGCTGAATTAATATATTTCAGCATTTCTTCTTGGTACTTCTCATAGATCTTTGTGGCATAATTGTGAGGAGGGAGACACATTTCTTTGATTTTTCTATACTCGAAATTAAGGAAATTCATTCCAAATACATGAAAATAAATGTCTCATAATAATTAAACACTAAAAAAAATTATTATTTTAGTTGATTAAAAAAAGATACTTGTGGAGCATTTTCAATTCGTCAGTGGTGAATGGAGGCTTCGATTACGCTTCAAGAATCCTTCAAACCCTCTCAATCCCGTGCTCCTCCACATATCTCCAACCTTCATTAAACTTAATAATCTCGTGTTACGCCATATCATAAGATACCTAAAAGCTAAAAAGTTATGTAAATCCAATTAAACCCAAACAATAATGACCATGCATGAGATTAAAGAAATTTAAAAACATTTAAATAAACAAACTATGAATCTATTAAAGAGAGAATAAATAACTTAGGAAGCAACAAAAATTCCACGCAGATGTGCAAATTACATGTAGGAGATCACCTATAAAACTGCTCCCCTTTGCTCGGCACCAAAACGCTACCAGTAAACCCATTCGCACAACTATACACCCAAAACAACCGTACTTATTTAGTTGGGCATCACAGACCAACGAATGGTAGTTGGTTGCGACACCGCATTCTATCCGATCCTTTCACACGGTTCGGATTTGGTCTCTTTAGGGAGGAA
The DNA here is from genome assembly GCA_028551475.1 of Casuarina equisetifolia. Classification (NCBI taxonomy): domain Eukaryota; kingdom Viridiplantae; phylum Streptophyta; class Magnoliopsida; order Fagales; family Casuarinaceae; genus Casuarina; species Casuarina equisetifolia. Next base: position 18,341,522 of record CM052362.1, read on the forward strand.
AGGAATCACTCTTACCTAAATTTCTATTCAAACACAAACTAGCAGCAACATTTAAAAGAAGAGGTTTACAAACATCAACAAGTTAAAAATTACATAAGATAAGCTGAAGGAAAATTGATTCTTAAGCTAACAGGCAGACGACGAGAATCTATTAAGGACCCGACACCACCTAGCAACAACACTTAAAACAAATTATGAATCTATTAAAGAGGGAATAAATAACTCAGGAAGTAACAAAAATTCCTCACAGATGTGCAAATTACATGCAGGGATCACCTATACAACCCCTTGTCTTTGGTTGGCACCAAAACACCGCCAATAAACCAATTCGCGCAACTCTACACCCAAAATAATTGAACTTATTTAGTCAGGCATCACAGACCAATGAATGGTAGGTAGCTGGTTGCGATACCGCATTCTATCCGATCCTTTCACACGGTTTGGATTTGGTCTCTTTAAGGAGGAAAGGATTCCACAAACCGGCGATTTAGGAATCGCTTATACCTAAATTTCTGTTCAAACACCAACTAAAAACAACACGTAAAAGAAGAGGTTTACGACCATCAACAAGTAAAAAATTACGTAAGATAAGCTAAAGGAAGATTGATTCTTAAGCTAACAGGCAGACGACAAGAATCCATTAAGGGCTCGACACCAACTAGCAGCAACACTTAAAAACAACCTATGAATCTATTAAAGAGGGAATAAATAACTCAGGAAGTAACAAAAATTCCACGCATATGTGCAAATTACATGCAGGGGATAACCCATACAACTCTTTGTCTTTGGTCGGCACCAAAATGCTGCCAATAAACCCATTCCCACAACTGTACACCCAAAACAACCGGGAAGCACACCATGCCCTGCCCAACCAAAGAGCCTATGCGGTGCCCTAACCAACCTCGTCGGTTTCGTTCACCCAATGAAAGAAAATGTCGCACCTTTTTCTCTTTTATAATAATACTAAATGTTATTGCCTTAATGTAGGTGGGATAACATGCCAATAAACAGAGGCTGAAACATTAAGAAACATCCCGGGAAGTACGCCTAAAGACATTTGAACTCGTAACAAAATCATGGTTGGATTTAAGGGATGATGGGGCTCTTGCCCTGCGCTTCTATAGGTAGTACTCATCAGCATTATGTTCCCTAGATTACAAGCAAAGGCACCAGATTTTGGATTACGGGGGCTTGCTTGAAGGGTGGTTCAGCATCTAGAATTTATCTGTTTACATATACAACCAGTATCTAACTGCTTCACCATCAAACATTTGTCTATTCCTTTTGTATTACAAAAAAAAAAAAAAAAGTTCCTCACAGCATGAGAAATATTTTTTATTATAATTAAGTAGTTGTAAGAGTTGCCACTATTTATATGAGACAAACTTGGTGCTAACGTAGGATCATAGGATGCTCAAGTTATGATTCTGTCTAAAGTTAATAAATCTATGTCTTAACATATTCTAGAATAAATTCCCATCATGTCAAATTTCACTTGATTTTTAATCCGTTTTCATCCACTTATTTTTTGATTGATCTAAAATATAACCTTCCTAGAAATTGCTCTCATTTTTTTTCTTTAAGCTTTAATTGAAAATAATAATAAAGAAAAAGGCTTCAATTTTTTTTTTTGTAATGTGGGACTAAGTATCTAATACTCCTTTATAATCTAAGCTTGGTCTTATTTGTTGTCAAAGGACTCACTCAATTATGAGATTGAGTTAACATACACAAAAAGAAATATTTAATTTTAATATCATCTTGAAGATTCAAGTTTATCTCTTCTTTAAATGTTTTTATTAAAAAAGAGAGATTTTCAAAACTTATAAGACACTTCACAAGTACCAATCTCTTTAACGTGAGATTAAATGTCCACTACATTCTCACAAAAGAGTTTATATATGCATTTGGTAAAGAGGCCATATAATTCAAACGAACCATATCAACATAAACGGCAACAGTCCCCAAACTTAATTCTCAAGGAAAAGAATAGCAAGTTTCCACTTCTTGAAGCCCTTTAAAGTGATTTCTCTAATTGATATCTAGCTATAAAGCTTAGTTGTTTAGAACAATCTAATAAGATCATACATGACTTAAATATTATATAAAAATCTTTACTTTTAAGTCAATTTTTGGATAAAAATAATTTCTTTATATGATATCAGAGGATATATTAAATTATCTTATCCCTTTTCTCATATCCAAAAATCTTTATAAAAGTTGTTTTCCATACTTAGATAAAAGTGTGTTAAAAGCAATGGGATAATGGAAATTAACGAACTTTATAATACTAATAAAGGAAAGAAAAAAATAAAATACCGGTAGTTTTGTAGTATCCAACTCTTTTTACATAAAAATTAAAAATACTTTCGATTAAGTTAATTTTTAGCTAGCAAGAATTCGAGACTGAAACTGATCATAAAATGAGATAGAATCTGCGATATATGATGGGCTCAACATTTTCCTGAAAAAACCTTCGACATCGAGCTGGGCTTAGCTAGAAGCCCACATTGCTTACGTCTAGTCCCAGACCGCGGTGGTTAACGTAAATTCCCTGTGCCGAAACCTCTTTGACTCGCAGGAGAAGATCCAATTCTCCGACCAAATCACACAGCAACGGATACAGAGAGAGATTGGCGTTTAGAGAACAAGGTTTGAAGGAACGAAAATGCACTCCTTAGGTTACAAAGCGAACGCTCTGCTAACGTTGGGGGTCACCGTGCTGGCCCTAATGTGCGCCATGACCTCTCTGTGATAATTTCAATGCCCCCTCTCCTGCCCATCTCCAGGTTCTAAACGTCAACTGGTTTCAGAGGCGGAGTGATGGAAACGACGAGGTGTGTGGCATAGGTTTTAGATTGTACCAAGATTGACAATTGTGCACCATATCTGCCTTAAATTTTCAGAGTGCTGTGTTGTATTGTCGATTTTATTGTCCCGATATAGTGGTCGGCATTTATCATATTTTAAACACGGGAATTGTTCGGTAGTATGACCAATAAAGTTTTGCATGGAGATTGTTAGACAGTAAGTGATGATTTTTCTCTTTATCGAAACAAAAGATGTTCTTGGCAGCAATTTTACCTTTTTGGAGCTGAATACTGTTTGTACTATTTCCCATAATTTGATATGGGTTTTGCCATCGATGATCTATTGTAATGCGATGATATGTTGTAATGGATTTGGATATTACCCCTTTGTAGACGTGAATGTTTGTATATATTGTTGGCTGCGGATGTCTGTTTATATTTGGAACATTTCTGACTAGCTCTTATCTTTGGTTTGATACAGGTCAGCTTGACATTGAATATCCCAGCTGATTTGCAGTCGATGTTCATATGGAACGCGAAACAGGTTTATTGATTAACCATTAAGTATGTTTTCCGGTTATGTTCTCTCAAATATCAGCATTTTAGTTCCCTTGAACTTCTAGGATCTCCCTTTTTATCATTTGAAATGGTCTTTGGAAATTGCCTCTATGTTTTTGTTTTTTTTTTCATCCAAGCTCACCTATGGGTATAGATAGGGAACTGAGTATAAGAATGACAATGAGACAATTTTGAATGGCTCGTTTTGGATGTCCCAAAATATATCACCGGCTTTGTAGGAGATCTTTAGAGTCTGTCAAATTCCCAGAGTGCTTTTGCTACTGGAAATTTCTTTCAGCAAGGTCTACATAGCAGGAGCTGCACTTGCACACTTGGGCCACTTTTGTTGATTGATTTTCACCAATTTGTTTGTCCGATTCTCTGCTACACAGTCCTGCTATTTCTCATGGTTACTAACTGAGGTCTTCCTCTGCTGGACAACTGATCTGATTGGAGAACTCTATGTCTTTCTTTTCCCTATCCTGACATTTGACACAACAGAAATCTAATGCCATTTCATTTACAAATTCTACCTTACCTCGAAGTATTTTATATTTTGCAAGTATCTTATGATTTTCTGTAGTGATGGAAAAATAAAAAAAGTTACATTTGCCTGCACGGAGATTTTTTTTATTTTTGTTGGTAAGTTTTAGACTGTTGCAGCTCATTAAAATATAAGCTATGTGCCCTTGTTTCTTTCTTAACTGTTAATTACTCATTTTTTTTGTTTGTGGAGTACATTAAGCATCATATTAACCCAACATATTCCATGGATGCATTGTATTAAGCTGACGACATAGCTTCATTTTACTCTGCAACCTGACTATTTAACCAGAGTACTGTTTTGCCTATGGAATTTAAATCACGAGGTATTTCATTGTTTATCTCATAGTCACTTTAACTCCGCAGGTCTCTGTCTTCCTAGCAGCTGAATATGAAACCCCAAAGAATTCTCTGAATCAGGTATGTTCAGTGCATTATGATGCATTCACAGCAGGAACCACATACATGTTAAGGGTAATTGGTTGGCCATGCTGAAAATTTTTAAAGTTGGTTTTGTTCATTTGAGTTGGGGTAATCGAACTTACTGAATATATTTCGGTGTCGTACTGTAGGAGGTGATTGGAAAGAGATGTGCATTACTGTATGGGTCACATGCATCTCTTATTCTTAATTTTCATTTAAGGATATTAATGCAAATGTGAATGGAAGTAGTTGACTAGAACAACTGGATTGGACTGGGTGTGTGATTCAAAATTGGAGATTTGCAATAAAACACAGTGGGTGTTGGTGTCTTTTTTCAATCTTCTGTTTAAACTCCTTAAGAAAAGTATAGTGTGGTTGTCTGTTTTGGAAATGATGTTTAAGAAACAACTACTCATTGTTATTTTTTATTTTTTGACTATATCTTTTAAAAAATCTGCCTTTTGTCCCCAACTAGAAATCCTAGCCTCCCTTTGGCTACAGTATATAGGAGATGCTGTACATTATCCATGGGTGTGGACCAAAGGAAAGTTCCACTGGAACTGGAGAAACCCAGACTCCAGCTATCAAGAGAGTGCAAAACTTCTTTATAGATTTGAGATGGGTTTGACAGTCTACGGTCCAAGTTTTCCCTTCTGCCGAATCGTCTTAAAACTACTCTACTGGAGAGTTTTCACAATATTATTTTGCTTCGAGTGCTGAACCATCATAGGTTTCTCTGCAAACTACCGTAGGAAACTCTAGACTGAAGACCCAATTATGACAGGTTGGGACACAATGGTGTCTCACCATACTGTCGGCTGCTTTTCATGTCTCCACGCTACGCTTGACGAATTTGAACTGTGCAAGCTGTAATTTGCTTTAGTATTTAGTTCTTAGTAGGCAAATTGTCTGATACCCCTGTACGATATTTGCAAGTGTGGGCGTAAATTCCAGTCCTATGATTCCTTATTCTGTGTTTATTCCATTTTTTGAGATTTGGTGTGAGCGGAAAATGCTAATAAATGGAAAATAACTTTTAGGTAAAAAAAAAAAAATTGTTCTTATGAGGAGGAAAACATTTGATGCCTTTCGAGAGGCATTAGCATTTTCTGAATCTTATTTTCCCCTGTTTCCCTACCCTCTCTCCATCAATTTTTTTATCAGTACTCATATCTGCAGTGGAGTACAGCAGTCCCCTACCCCCAACATTAGTCGTCTCTACCCCACACCCACACGCCTCCCAACCCTTTATCCTAACTCCATGGAACCTAGCTACCTTTTCTCGACTTTTCCCTGCTTCACCTGTCACCAGTCATTCTTCTTACCTTATTGTTACTAACTATCCCATGCCCATCCTACATCCTTATCCCTGAGACTTGGCCCGTTCTCCACTACGTAATGGCACCCAACAACTTCTCGCCTACCCCCTTGAAAAGACAAATAAAAAAATAAAAAATTCCTTTCTCATATTCCTTCTTCATTTCTATAAGATAATGTTGGGCATTTTCATTTTTCGTATTGATTATCTGCCATTAGTGAAGTGTTTCTAGTGACGATGTAGAGAACACTTTTTCATACCAACCAAAGAACAGAAAATGTTTTTATATTATTTGGGATAGCAACTAGTCAATGACAAAGGTGTTTGATATTTTAGGTACAATTTCTTCCGCATGCTTTCTTCACAACTATTATAATCTAGTCCCTTTGTCATAAAGTTTTCTAAATTTGTTGTGGTGGAACAGGTTTCCCTTTGGGATAGTATTATACCATCTAAAGAACATGCCAAATTTGGGATCCATACTACAAACAAGTACTGGTTTGCTGACTAGGTAACCTTCTCCTCGAAATATATTTGCCTCTTTTCCTGGTATTTGGCACCTAAAATGTGTGGATTGAAATTGGCCTACCTAACATACCGACTTTGATTCCTTGAATCCCTGCCTGAAGACGCATTATTGAATTTTGTAGTAATGTTGCAACTCATTTGGACAATTTACTGCTGTGGAACTTGTCCAATGCATGGCAGTTATTGTAGATATCGTCCATTTAATCTGTATTTGTTGTTAGCTTATCTAGAGCATGACATACTATTTGTCTACATCTTTCCATTACTTTCAGGGAACTAGTCTCCGTGGCAAAGGCTTTAACTTAACTCTGCACTGGCATGTCATGCCCAAAACTGGTAAAATGTTTACGGACAAAATAGTCATGACAGGATATCGTCTGCCTGAGGAATACAGATAAGGTTATACTGCTCGAAATCTAATGTAACCATTATCTTAACTTGAGGTTGAAGAATGGAAAAATGAGAACTCGGCTTATTATTTTTTGAGGAAAATTTAGTTTCTTTGTACGGGCGTCAGGTGGTTCATGACCGTCCATATTTAACGTTCTATAATCTGAGTACACTTGATTTATCTTCCAGGTAATGAAGTAACGAGGCCAGGCTTTTTCTTTGGTCAGAGCAGCGGGCCTAGTTGTTTAATGTGCTTATTTTTGTAATCGCAGCGTAAACAAAAATATGTGTATATATATCGGGTGACTCAAAATCTTCATTTGATAGGAAGATACCACTTATGGTGATACAGAATCCACTTTGAATCCAAGCACTGAGTCCTTCCACATGTCAGTGTCTGAGTCTTAACTTCAGAAAATCTTTCAACGCAATAATTTTTGGGCCTCATTCATTGCGTTGCAGAATGATGAATTATTGTGTCGACTGGGCCCTGATGTGACCAACTTGACAAACGACTTTTTATCCTATATTTCTGCATAGCCATAGAGTCTACATTTCTCCCGCATATGAAATTAGGCTTGATTATCCACAGATGTTGTTTATCTATTCGCCACCATTATATTCGAATCAACTAGATAACGGGCCCCAATCCTGCACTATCTAATTGTAATCAACACGAGATTCTGATAATGAAGTCCATGATAGCCACGTCAGGGAAAACGACCAATCAGGGCTTCCCAATAAAAGTAAACCCTATTTCCCATATTTCCGTCTTCTTACGTGTAGCTAAGCAAATTCTTCTCATAGGGATAGTGATAATTTTTTATTATAAGAGAAAAGCTTTTCCGACGTGAACTTAGCTCTCAGAGACAGTATTTTAATGCGTAGAAACAGGCAATTATTGTATACTTCAAACTGTACATAGGTTCCAAAGCCTTAATTCTTTTTTAGACTAAAGCGATTTCCAAACACTTGGCATGGAATTTACATGAAAAAATCCTTTTGGAAATAGGGTCAGGGTTATGCTTTTCTAAAAGATAGTTTCTTCAGATATTGTACCAAAAACACACCAAGACAAGAGGACAACCCATCCACCATGGGGATGCCTAAGGAGCTCAATTTCGACACCTCCACTTGACTTCTTTACCTTTTTATTATTTCTGCATCTAAGGCTGATTAATAAAACAGAAAGTGCAGTGTTGAAAGAGCACTTGTGCTATTTCTTTCTTCCCACGCGCCAGCCCCGAAAATAAATAAGAAGCACGATGGATATGTCGTGCAGCCTGATTGGAACAGACCCATTTCTGTCAATATCCCGCGTGGCTTCGATGAGGAATTGATGTTGACAGCGGTCCCATTGGGTTATTGTTAATGGGGTAACACCTGAAACGTTCAAGACTCCCCTTTGGAAGGTGGCCCAAGGTCAAAGGAAAAGAAACGGATGTGGCTGTCGCTTTGCCTTGCGAAAATGAGATATTTGCTCAGGTCTCCATCGTTGGTGGTAGTGGTTGTGCTGGTTCTCTTTTTGGCCGGCGTTCTCTTTGGCTGAATCCTTCTTCCTCGTCAAATCCAACTCTCTTTCTGTGTTGATAATGGAGTCCTGAACATTTGGTCGTGTCCCCAGGGAGGACCAACCACCAGTCCACTTATTTTCATTTCTAGGCCCTTCAAAGGGCAGATTCTTATGGGTTAATCCGCCTTCCATCCATCACTCCATAGATAGTTGTTGTAAATGCCCATGAAAAACTGTCACATCATGTCTTGTTGCAAGCCCCAAATTACCAACAGCCTCTTGTTTTTCCCAACCAAAGAACCTCTGCCGCGCCCTGCCCAACCTCGTCGGTTTCGTTCACCCAATGAAAGACAATGTCGCACCCTTTTCTCTATTATAATAAAATATTGAGTGTTACTGCTTCATGTAGGTGTGATAACAGGCCAATAAACAGAGGCTGAAACATTGAGAATAATCCCGGGAAGTACGCCTAGAGACATTTGAACTCGTAAAAAAACCATGTTTGGAAATAATGGCTTAAATAATGGGGCTCTCTGTCACAGTTGGGTGCTCCCTGCCTATACCTAGTATTAGAAATGGATTATAAGTTCCGGCTTTGATATTACTTTGTAATAGGCTTGAAATTTTAATCTAAAAAACTAATCTAATAAGTAGAATTATCATTTACTTTTTCAATGTAGGACAATGTTCTCTATATTTCCTGTTCCACCTTGAAACATGACTTCTTGCCTTGTTCATACTTTTTGTTGTTTTTCTTAAGTAGCCTTTTACGTGTAGTACACATCAGCATTATGTTCCGTAGATCATAAGCAAAGGCGCCAGATTTTGGATTACGGGGGCTTGCTTGAAGGACGGTTCAACATCTAGGATGTATCTGTGTACATATACAGTCAGTAACTAACTGGTTCACCATCAGACATTTGTCTATTCCTTTTGTATAAAAAGAAAAAGAAAAAAGTTCCTCAAGGCAGGAGAAGTGTTTTTGATTATAATTAAGTAGTTGTAAGAGTTGCCACTATTTATATGAGACAAACTTGGTGCTAACGTAGGATCATGGCATGCTCAGGATCTGATTCTGTCTAAAGTTAATAAATCTCTATCTTCACATATTCTGGAATAAATTCACGTCAGGTCAAATTTCATTTGATTTTTCATCCACTTATTTTTTGATTGATCTAAAATATAACCTTCCTAGAAATTGCTCTCATATCTTCTTTTTTTTTTTACTTTAAGCTTTAATTGAAAATAATAATAAAGAAAAAAGATTATCCGACGGTTTCTTCCACATACGTGTTCGGCCGAAAACGAAGAATAAACCCCAACAGAAGTTCTAGATTAGTCACTTTGATTATCTGCTCGATCAACGGCCTGGATTTTTTTCCTGGCACGAGACTCGTTACTCTGTGCGGCGGGGGATCTGGATCCCTCCAAACAATGGGCAGCAAGCAAAACCATGGGCATCACCCGAGGGCTGAGAACTTATCCACAAACGCATCTTGACACGTCATTTCTTTGATTCAACGTTCTAGCCCGCCAGATCCACTGCACCCAGAAATCCATGCTTCCTGGTGCATCCATCACATCAACTTCATCTCCATTCCCAACAACAACTCCCTCAGATCCTCGCCTTTGATTGAGGGCCCCAGGGTCTGTGATTCCATTCTTGAAGAGGAAACTCAATGGCAACGGCCGTAAGAAGCACGAGTCTTTCCTAATTTTGAGGTACAACTTTGCAGGAAGAATCAAATTATTCTCAGTCCTGACGTGGAATAGCACTTGGGACCAATAGCCTAGTGGCAATTGCAGTATTAACCCATCCACGTGCAATCTCTACTGTTGCCAATTAGCATCTTCTTCAAGCCACAGCTGCTGTTTTGCTTACCTTAATTCTTATTGCTGATGTGGATCTGACAACCTTAGTTTACGTCCAAGTTGATATCAGAACACAGAAAACCTAAGCTTCGGCCATGGTTTTGATTTGACAATTTGGACACGATTGTATTGAATACGAATATTACGAACTGTGGACTACACCCCCAAAGTTGTATTATGCAAAGAGATATTTGGGCTCTACCGTTTACTTTTCCTTTATGTTGAACAAGTAGTAAATAATATGTGGGTGTTGGAGCTTTGAACATCGTGAAGGTGGCACATCACGGGTCAGGCAAGTGGAAGAAGTCATCTTTAATCCAAGTTCATTCAACATAGAATTGTGCCAAATTTGATTTCTCTTTACACCCCACGCAGGAGTGGTAGATTCCCTGACGTAACTTCCCAGATAATTTGCCAAACCAATCCTCATTAGTGAGTGAAAATAGTCTTTCTCTTTTCTTTTTTTTAATCACGATAAGGTGGAGGAATTTAAGGAATTTATTTACCTCTCATACAGTTTTCTCACTAAATTCCTCACCGACCGCATCAGGGTTGGTGGCCCAAAAGGCGTGCCAACACAATAGCGGTGCACAGTAACATAAGTAGTAAAAATTAGATTCGCGACGAGAGAGATCATGGGATCTTTGTAACAGGACAAGCAGAGATAACTTGGGGTTGATCGGAAACTCCCTCGGACAGGAGTTTCGCTGTGTACTTTAAACAAACGAAAAATTACCCTCCGGTAGGACCCGCAGAGTCCCGAAACTCTTCTCGGTCTTATCCGACGACGCCAAGGAATCATCGACCCAACTGGGCCCCGCGCATCACATGCGTTCTCCTTCGTCATTGGAGGACAAAAATAGAACTGATCTCAAAAGACGAAAACGCCCCCTCTCCCCGTTCTATAAGTACGAAACCTGTCCTCGGTGTTTACAATCCTTCGTCTGAGCTGTGTGTTTTCTGGCGAGAGAAAACTTTCCATCATTAGAAACACACGAGGGTTTTGTAGGTGAAGATGTTGGGAGTATTCAGTGGTTCGATTGTGTCTCCACCTGAGGAGCTGGTGGCCGCCGGATGCCGGACTCCGTCGCCGAAGGTCTCGGCGGCGAAGCTGGTGAACCGGTTCGTCCAGGCCAATGCCTCTGCGGTGTCCGTGCAGGTCGGAGACCACGTTCAATTGGCCTTCACTCACAACAGCGAATCCCCGTTGCAGCCCAGGTAAATTAAAATGATAGAACAAAAAAGGCTAGCACGGTGGTACCGTTCTGACTCGTTAAAATGGAAAATTAACCGAGACGATTCATAAATTAATCGTTATTATTAGTGTGGATCCGGACTTTGCAAAGGCATCCTCTGCAGGCACTACTTTATTATATAGCTAGCTATTTTTATCAGTAGTTTGGTTATATATTAAAGAAGATCCTGCCATACAAAATGAATAAAACCAATAAACAGCCTTATCTTTCTCTCTCTGTCTCTCTCTCTCACTCTTTTGTTCTTTTACCATTATCATTATTGTACTATGAATGTTTGCTTTTCATCCCTCTATTATTTTCCAACGGCATGATCCTTGATAAACTTGGTTTTCTGGATAATTGATTTTTTTGCAAATTTGGCCAAAGTTTTGACTCTTGGTAGTTGCTCCAGTTCTATTTCAGTAGGAGATCAGATGATCGTTGTAGCTTCTCTTGTAAATCTTGATAAACACTCGCCTATGATAAAACATACCCATTGAACAGGGCAGGATAAAGCAGAGTCTCTTCTGCTTGCTATGTCATTTGTTCTCAGATCGAAACGATCATCTCGAATCCATAGACAGAAATGATGGACTGCCTGCGGGACTCTTGTCCGTGTCTGTGTTTTGACACGTCCGTTGCTCATGTGACACGGGGAGGTGGAGATCCAATGATCTTAACATGGATCCCCTGATAGCCAATTTGATTTTTGCCAGGTTTCTCCATGGTCGCCACGTGTCTGTATGGTTTCTCTGTCTTGACTTACTATGTCAGCCTCTCCAGCCCCACGCGGGATTGATTAGCCGGAAACTGGGTTGTGTGGCCGGAAAATGGGTTGTAGCCAATGCGTGGCTTGGGAGGTGATGGCTAACGTGCGATGGGGTTTTATGGAGATGACCTGTGGTCGGGTCGGACCAACTTGGCCGACCAACCTTTAAAGAGAAGAGATGTGAATGCTGACAGTTTGGGTTGGTAGGTTTGGCGTCCAATCCATAGGGTAGGCAATGCTATGAATACCTCTCTCGTCAGCCAACAAAGACAATAGTCATTAAATCATATACATAACAATTCACGACCCATACCATAGATTTTAAACTTTTTTTATAGAAGGTTTTTTAGATATTGGCGAACAATTTTTTTTTTTTCTTTTGCATAAAACATCGGAGGATGGAGAAGCTTTTTTAGATTCCGGTTGGACAACCTTTTTGCATAAACGATTAGAGGTCATGGAGCATGACCATCTTTCCCACAAAAACAAAAGAAGAACGGGGTCAAGTACATACATGGGATATTTTTGGAAGCACAAGATTATTTTAATTTTGTGTCATTGTCCGACGTCGTCCTCCAATTTTTTGTATTTTTGTATTTTTGAATGATCCAGAACCCTCACCAAGCTTTTCTGAAGCTTGGTGGTCACAGCCACGACTTTAGGTATGGGCAGGTGAGACTTACAAGTCACGACCCCCATTATGCGAATAAAGGATACTTGGTTGTGGGTCCATTTAGATGCCGGGACTGAATGTAACTTTTCTGTTGTGTATGAAAGTGTCCCTTTTTCCTTCTCTTTTTGGGATTGTGATAATGGTCACAGTAACTCTTTCGGACTTTGGAGTGGATAAGGTTAGTGGGATTAGGATAAGAACGACGAAACTTTAGGCGGGGGACCTAAAAGAACCCGTCAACTATGGGCCATGGTGAATGCTAGAAAAGTAAAGGGTAGCGAGTGTCGTTTCTAATCGACCACCAATCAACTCATAATCCAGCACCTTTTCTACCATTCACCATGGCCCATAGTTGACGATCAAGCTTCGTTTCTAATCGACCACCAATCACGGGTATCATGGTTATGTTCTGTTTTAGGATATCTTTCCTTGATAGTCCACGATGGTGTTCTGGACTATGAGTAGGACGAGACCCTCATGCTGAACCTGGCGTTCTTTGATGGCATTATTGACTTTCGGACGAACCTATATTTTCTTGTTGATGTTGAATTATTTTCCACTAGATACTGTTGCAATATAATTACTGTAGTCTTTGCTAACTTAACCGAACATGGATCGGAAATGGCAGGTCCTTTGCAGTTAAGGACGAGATCTTCTGCTTGTTTGAGGGAGCCCTGGATAACTTGGGAAGTCTGAGGCAGCAATATGGGCTGTCCAAGTCTGCCAATGAGGTGATTTTGGTGATCGAGGCCTACAAGGCACTCCGTGATCGCGCACCCTATCCTGCCAATCATGTTGTTGGCCACCTCAGCGGGAACTTCGCTTTCGTTGTCTTTGACAAGTCCACCTCCACCCTCTTTGTTGCTTCTGTAAGTCAGCTTATCCATCAAATGCGTTGGCATAGTTAGTAGCTGTGATTGGTTTCCGACAGAAGCTGAGTTGGTGTAATTGTGACAGGACCAACATGGTAAGGTTCCTCTGTACTGGGGAATCACTGCTGATGGATATGTGGCCTTCGCTGATGATGCTGATTTGCTTAAAGGTGCTTGTGGCAAGTCACTCGCTTCTTTCCCTCAAGGTGGGTGATATTCAAAAACACTGACGCGCGAACGTCAGAAAAGAATAGCATCTACATTTAGCTTATGGACCCCCAATGCTGTCACAAGTTCCTTGTTTGAGATTCTTCTTTTTCACTTCACCTTTTGTTGACAATTTTGCTATGGTTCTGTAGGATGCTTTTACTCCACTGCCATCGGAGGACTGAGGAGCTTTGAGAATCCTAAGCATAAGATCACTGCGGTACCTGCTCCCGAAGAAGAGATATGGGGCGCAACATTCAAGGTACGAATATGTCTGTGCAAACACTTCTCTGATACTAGTTTGCTCTCTTTTTGTCTTGTCCTTTTGTGTGACCATCACCACGAACAGTCCTGGTGGGTTTATTTTCATGTTAGAGAGACCTTAAAGGTATAACTCCCATGGATCCGCATTCAGGGTACTTAAATAGTTGTGCGTAAGTTGTACACTGTTGTGATTTTCGTGAGTTCGGCTGATCAGCAATTTGTGGTCGGACAGGCAGGTGACTCAGTTAATAGCGCAGGCCGTCCATCACCAAATGTCTCTTGGTTCAATATCCAATTCTCCAACCAACTTACCTTAAAAAAAAAATGGCAATTTGTCCCTAGAATCATTTCAAACGTTAAAATTGTAAATGACACTCTTTTGATATGCTACAACCCAATGTACTTGTTTTCATCATCGCTTCATTCAGTGGACAGCAGAGTCTGATTATAGCCGTTCTATCCGCAAGTATGAGGATGCTGGCGTCCGATTTGCACTTTTTGTTTATAATGAGACTAGCTACTCTATGGTACAGGGACCTAACAAATCACGCAAGTGTCTTTTCTAGAAACTTGATTTTGCTTTTTCTTTCTGTGGCATGGAGTCTGGTGTCCACTGCCAAGTGTTTGGTCGAATTCACGTCAGCCACATATTTTTGTGACTTTTGGTGTGATTGATTTGCCCATTTTGTGGGGTGAAAATTCAGGTGGAAGGGTCAACAGTTCTTGCAGCCACAGAGTAGAAGATTTTTGCTTGAACGGCGGAGGAAATGGCATGCATAACCTCATGGGCTGGGGAGGTTTCGTATATGGCAAGGCATGCACGCAAAGCCTAGTAAATATCTGAACAAGTGAGTCTGTCAGCAGACTAGAGATGTGGGAGAAATTTGCTCTGTTTTATTTGGTAGTTTGCCTTTTGTTAGCTTTGCTTTCTCTGAAGCTTGTACAGCTGTGCGTTCTCTTGTAATAAAGTCGGAACAAGGATTTGAAGTCCACTAAGTTGTCTCAATCTCTTTTATTTATTGTCTTACCCACAAAGCATCATGCCTGGCCTTTAATTCTTTGCCGGTTTCTTTACGTTAGTAGATAGACTATGACAGCTTACGCCCATTGTAGCTCTAGTGTCATCCTTTACAAACCACAAGATAAAGAAAAATAAAATAAAATAGATTGAATTAGTTAAAAACGAGAAAAGAAAAAAGACGAAGACAAGTTCATCTGGTCTGGAGGCGCCCTTGTATTTCACGGCCTACCAAGACGCTTGTTGCTTGCGAGTGTGATGACCGAGTAGGATTATGTTTATGGAGTATTCGAAGGTTTCGGGGTGGTGTCTTAACATGCCATACTTGAAAAATTCATGGACTGTAGCACCCTTTAAAAAGCAGATCAAGAGATGAATCGATTGTTATTAACGTGTCCAAGCCAATGCTCTCGTACCATGTTATCACTTCAGACTTATTCCCTGCCTCAAACATGATACGTTCTGAAAGGACTTTGCGATGGCTAATTCCTTAATAGCATGGCAGGGCAGATTCTATGTAGTTGTTCACTACATGGCAATAGCCCCAACCAAATCTGATGCATAGATTCAGTGAAGTGAACATTAATACCTAAACTGGAAGAGGAAGACTTTACGAGGAACACGATGCTGTATAACTCGTAACAGAAATGATGGTCTCGGGGCTTCTTCTGCTTTCGGGACCCAAAAAAGTACTTGTAACCCTTGATAACTGTTAAGGAGGTTGTCCTTTGTAATAGCCTTATATTTTATTATTGATTTATTTTCCTTCACTCTGTATAGATACAAGTAGATTAAAAAGATCATTCTTCCTGTACTCATTCTCAAGCGTGTAACCATTCTTGATCTTGATGATGAAGATTCTGCTAAGTTATTATGCAATCCTTGTTCTTGTCATCAACAAATGATCGATACAGTAACTGCGTCGGATTTTCCTATGAAACAGTCTCGGATTTTCCCAACAGCATGTCTTCCGACAGAATCAGTTCACGTGCAGGTGGGTTCCAGGAGATCAAAATCAGGTCCATGGAAAGTTTCTATTTGAGGAGGGGAGCGCTCTAGGAGTTATAAACTAATTCTAAGGTATATGATATAACTCTGATCGTCAATCTAAGTTCTTGAAATGAAAATTATGCACTAGACTTCCTCTGGGCTGCAAGAGCATTTATAATATCGGAACTTTGGAAAAACCTCCACCCATGTCCACCGTCATTTTTTTCTTTTTCTCTGCAGTTGTTAGAAATCATCTTCATTTTCATGAAACATACCTCGTAGCTGTAGATCAGCTCATTCCTAACGAAGCCATTAGTGACACTCCCGACTTGGGAGGATAAAACAACAAAGTAACTGAAGAGAACTGGTAACAAATCAATTAAAGTCTTCGAGGACATTGGTGGCAGAGTTTTGGAATGAAGAAAAGATATAAATCGTGAGATTGAGTGGGAAGGTGAGGCTGGTTGAGATTTTCTGAAAAGAATACGCTAGGACTGCTTATTTTTAAAATGATGGTCTTGCAGAGTAGATTTTACAGTCCTATATGCTAGAATCGTTTCACGTTTCATTTTGATTCCAGTGGCAAAAGAGCAACTGGGTATAGTACTTCGATTATGTTAAGAACTGTTTTTACGTGAAGTTTTGGGGAAATAAGTGTCACGTATGAAAAAAAAAAAGATGTCCATAACACTATCTATGAGATCTACTTCGCCGAATTAACTTGGCTATGCATACGCGGCGATCATCCAAAAAGGGCCGATTAATCTGCTGCCACAGATTCTTGAATCCAGGGAAGGAACACAAACTTTCCATTTTGACAAACAATCCCCGGTAGTCCTCCCTTTCTTCTTCTTTTTTTTTTATTAACTTTTTTTAATATATAATCTAGATTCTCTACCAAGCTTTATTTGATGATCTAAACTGAATATTCAAACCCATAATACTTACTTTATAAGATCTCTCACATGACCTCTCTTAATCATCTTGACTACATGCCAGGAGTTAGCCTTCCCTCTCACTCTCTTAGTCTTTTTCGATTTTCCACTTTCTCTTGCAAATGTGATAGAGGCAATAAGTCATTACCATTCCCAATAGTTTAAATTCACTCAAACTTCAATGTTTAGGTGCGTGAAATGAATGTAAAATTTTTTATTTTATACGTGGTCAAAACATCTCTAATGTCTTCACGAAAGGCCATTCTACAGCAATATTAAGAAAAGTAAAACTGAACCTATCCTCTATCAAGACATGGTAAACTTTTATTAGGGCCATGAACAGTAATTTTACCGTTCAGCACCATGTGAACAAGGTGCTTATATTCATCACTATAGATGGTGTTTTGTCCTAAGCAATGACCAATAACAAGATCAACACTTGGTAACAAGGAAAAGGTCTGGAGAAAAAACATCTAATCAGCTGGAAGGTTAAACCATATACTATTCCATTGTATATTCTTAAAGATTGAGGCAGATGATAACTCATGGATTATAGAGCACATCTATCACAATTGGGACGGCCTTAATTTACTATATCATCTTTTCAACACTGTGGGGATGACATTATCTGTTTACAATAATCAGCATATGAGGATTCTTTTGATGTGGTCGGGGTACACACTAATTTTGGCCTGATGCAATCAAAGATTCTTTGAACTTTTTTCGAAGTGAAAGGACGACCGAAGTTAAGATTTGGTACGTGAGTTTCAAACCGACAAGGAGAAACAAAGTCGGACATCTAAATAGTGTCAACCGACAATTTTATGGAGTCAATGCTTGTCAATTCTTCGTAAAAGCAGCCTTCGATTATATAACCTTAACATCTTCGTTCCGACGATCAATGTTTGTGGAAGGATTTGCAGTTGTCAGCTTTCCAATCTACATCACTCTCTCTAGCCTTTGAAAAATTCGGCATTTAATATGAAAGGTTTTTATAAGATTGTCGCCTTCAATAATACATATCGAAATACCAATAAGTAGTATAAGTTGCAGAGTGAGAAAACTGAGAAATAACAAGGACACTATGGTTTGAATTATTCTTTAATTTTTTTTCTTTCTTTAAAAGTTAACTTATAAAGAAAATTTACATTACTACTTATAAATCTAATAGTCACTTCTTTTCTACTTGACATGAGGCTCTTCTCAACATTAATTTGGTTGTGCTTCTTATTAAAATAAACCTATCTCAGTTATGCATTAGGTGAAGTTGTTTACATTTTTCTTTTTCAACTTCACTTTAAACTTAAAAACTCCTCTATAAGTAATAGGAACGAAACCCTCTTTAAATGTTTCTAAATTATGTTCAGTTATAAATTAAAAAAATGCCTTTTGTGATAGTTGTAAATAACAACTATAAGAGGCATGAAATTACCAAAATGTCAACTTAAAAGATTCCTTAACTAATATGCATTTTCCAATGGGATTATCCAAAAGGTTCATTTGATTCCTTTTTAGTTCCAAATAAGATTATGAAAAAAGTCTTAATGTCGAACATTTGCAAGTAGATTGTTACTGCCTATTACGTGTATTTGGATCCATAACTATGACAACTTTGAGAAAAACTTTCACAATAGGTTGGAGTTGAATGTTGTTGGCATTTATTATACATCTTCAGTTGTTAGATTAGTCTCAACTATAATTACATTAATGATAATCCTACTGGTAATAATGTGTCACTAGTTAGCTGTCTCTATCGACATAACAAAGCATTATTCGACCAATAAGAGTGGCCAAGCATGCAATATGTTTTAATCCTTAATCATTTTCTTTTAAAGATTAGAAAATATCCAAGAAAAAGAAAATGAACATGAAGCAGGATCCATTCCATCTATCATAAGAGCTCCGTACTCTTCTCCATCATGCGGCCGATTTTAGAGGACAGCTTTTTGACGCCAAAGGTGGTGTAATTCTCCTATATTTCTTGAAACTATATGAAAGCTCATTATTGCTATAGCTACTGCATCTTTGGCATCATGAACCAACCCTTCCCCTTTACTCAAAGCTGTAGCTTGAACAAATGTATTTAATTAGTAGTCAATCAGTAATACAGTTCAGCCGACACAAAAAAAAAAAAAAAAAAAAAAAAGCCCATAAGTGAAACTGACAGCAACAACGTTACAACACTTCGTCGAGTACTAAGGCTAGAGACCAAGTTGGCAATTCTGATTACTACATCTACTTTGGGATGGTCAATGGATGTTCTTTAATGTGCTATCTTATAATATTAGCGTTAATATGTTTATTGATAGCTGAACCAAAGATATGTAGAACTTTAACAAGTGTCCACCCTTTTAGTCCCTCTTTTCTTCAGATTACGTTTTGATCTTCCACTTTCTTAAAGTTCATCCTTACTTATCATAAGATTAAAATTAAAAACATAGGCTTCTAGTTGCTTCCACATGCTATACAAGTGGATTTCTAATAACCAAAAATTAAAATCAGAAAAATACTCTTTCAGTTAATTAAACCTTTATTATTTGTAAAATATATCTAACGATGGTCCCTATTAGTAGGGGTTTTTTTGTTAATTCATACTAAATGATCATTGGAGATCTCACTCCTCTTCAATAATCATATAGGAAATATTATTTGTGAGATCCACTGATAAAGCATGTAAGAGGGAATTGCAAACAATTGAATAATTATTGTAGAATCCACCAATGCGAGCCATCGACGTGTGAGGATTCTGAGGTCAATAAGATGATTTGGAGGGGCAAACTGATCAGAGAAGAAAAGGTCAAACCGAAAGGTGGAGTTGGGCGACGAACCGAACTGGCGCTTTTTCTTAGTCAACCTTCCACTCCCTTCTCCACTTCGATATTTCCACACTTTATGTAATTCCTATTTAATTAATAAACAGATTATGAAAGGGGTTATTTTTTTCTGAGTTGTTTGATACATAGTTGTCTACTATATGGTATAAAGCTATATACTCCCATACAGGCCTTTGTTGTTTTCCTTCCTTCCCAATTCCGCTCTTTAGCTCCTGCTATATCAGAGTCTTCTCTTTTGGGTTTTAAGCGAGTAGGGAGTCGGACAGGAACGCAGGCAGTAAGGTATCCTTTTTGTTTTTACGTGTTTATTTTTGGTTCTTTTTCTCGGTGGTTATCTGCTAATAAACGATCGTGTTTTGTTTAAGTTATCATGGTTTTGTTTTTGTGTCTGATTTCTTCGTCGAAGAGTTTCTGGGTATTTTTGGTGAGCCTCGGTGTTGTAGATGGCTGTTGGGTTGTTCTTTGGGGTATCAGAAACCATGGAATTCGGTTTTGATTTTTTCATACGATGGTGTTATAGCATATGGTCTCTACAAGATCCAGTTGTGTTGTGTCGCTTGCTACTGTTGTTGTTGGGAGTGGTTGGTCCTCTTTCTCGTTGTCTGGTTGGGTTTCCATGGACTTGTGGAAGTATGATATTTGGTATTTCCTTCACTTTTTTTGAAAATCACTTGTTCGCTAGAATTCCCTTACGTTACGTATTATCTCGCTTTGTTCTTTTCTTTTCTCCCTTTTAGAAAAAAGATTGCTCATAAGATGTTACTGTATGAGTCATATGCTGGTTTACTTTTACCCTTCAAACTGGTAATTTCTTGGAAAGACTGAATGAGATTGTAACTTCTTGTTGTTCTTGGCCATCTGGGTCAGATCATATCCCAGAGATGGTGCTAACTCAGTAAGACTGATGAGGTTTGGGAACAAAGTTGTTAGGTACGAGGAGCAGAGATGAGCAGAACTTACCTGATCCAAATGGATTGTTCTTGTCTTCTTTCTTAGCAATTCAGTTTCACGGATCTAATATATGCAGGACCCTAGGGTTAGATTTCAGATTATAAAATAGTTTTCAGTCACTCTATGAAGGTCTTCTCCACCGACGCATTTTTAAGCATAGCTTTGAACTGCATGTAATTCACTGGGTTGGAGGAAGGAGTTGTTGATCTTTGTTGGTTTGAACCTCGTACATAAGTTTGTGCTATTTATTTCCACGTTATATTTCAAGTCTTGCAGCCTTTGACCTTTGACAGAGTTAATGATTATTCCTTTTCTTTCTACTTTTTGAATGCTTATATGAACAGAGCATCAGAAGAGGGTAGCATCAAGTATTTCCTCCAAGTAAACTTTCACCAGTATGGATCAGCAAGGGCATGGACAGCCCCCAGCAATGGGGATGGTAGGCAGCGCATCTCAAGTGCCATATGGCGTCAACCCATATCAACCCAACCAGATGATGGGATCTTCCCAAGGAGGATCAGTGGGATCTATGCAGTCTCCTGGTCAGACAGCAGGTCTATCTGCCCCTTCCTCTCAGCTTGCGCAAAACCAACTTGCTTATCAGCACATCCACCACCAACAGCAACAACAACTGCATCAACAACTCCAGAACTTTTGGGCAAATCAGTACCACGAAATTGAGCACACTACTGATTTCAAGAACCATAGCCTGCCCTTGGCTAGGATTAAGAAGATTATGAAGGCAGATGAGGATGTAAGGATGATATCAGCTGAAGCTCCGGTCATATTTGCCAGGGCATGTGAAATGTTTATTCTAGAATTGACGCTGCGGTCTTGGAATCATACAGAGGAGAACAAAAGGAGGACACTACAGAAAAATGATATTGCGGCGGCAATTACAAGGACTGATATATTTGATTTTCTGGTTGATATTGTCCCAAGGGAGGATTTAAAAGATGAAGTGCTTGCATCCATCCCAAGAGGAGGGAATCTTCCTGTTGGAGGTGATGGTGTTCCTTACTATTACGTGCCATCTCAACATGCTCAACAGGTGGGCGCTCCAGGTATGGTCGTGGGTAAGTCTGTAATGGATCAAACTCTTTATGGCCAGCAGACTCGCCCTTACATGACTCAGAGTATGTGGCCACAGCTTCAGCAGGAGCAGCCGCCTGCAGATTCTTGAGTGAAGAATAAACATGAAGGACAGCGTTAGTGCGTTGATTCACAAGACTTCGGGGTTGTAATTGGAGAATCTAAAATATGCCTGGTCTTGCAGCAGTACAACTCAATCGCTTTGCTTAATATCTATTTTATTACTCTTTGAGAAAGTGCTTGTTTTGGCCTTTTTTTTTTCTCCTTTTTCTTTTTCCAATTTTGTAGGAGGTCTAATCTCTTGTACCGGCTCTGGATTTCATAGATTCTCCTCTTCAGTATGTGAAATATTAAGCATTGTCTACCATGTTGCTTTCCTTGGCCGCGTATCATCTACATTCTTTTCATCCTCTCTCCAATTGTCAATTGCAGGCTCGACCGATTGAATTATTAGGCTGATCCCGTAGTAGCCAAATCTACAGCATGTAGAATCAAGAAAAAGACATGTTTCTTCCTGATCGTGCCCCATATTAGATGAACAAAAGTGTGATCTAATCTCGTCGAAATCGTCCATTCTTTTTCTCCCCCGAGAGACTTTATGATCTCTCTTAACATTTTAAAAGGTTGACGCTGGCTCGTTATTGAGGTAGCCTTTTGTTTTCTTTAGTGTATTAGTGACACTGAAAGTTCAAAAGCGTTGGGTCCCAAAGTGACTGAAGATAGAATAAATGTCATGCTTATAGCTACCCAAATTAGGTGGGTATTTTTCATCACCATAACCATACCCTGCCTATTGAAGTACCCATGTGTAGGAAATATTACATACTTTCTTTCACAAGGTTCTTTCAATGGTAGGGAATGATATTATTGGACAAATAACCGCCACTACTAAAAGACGCAACCTGTGTCTTATCAGCAGCATAAACAATGCTGACTTTAAGTGGCCTTTTTCCCTTCTTTTTTTTTTACACGCTTCTTTAACTCCTCTCTTACATGGAAGCATTATCGCCGTCCGATAGAATGATTAGCATACTTAAAGCGTTGGCTTTCATATTATTGAACTTGTTTTAGCAGTCTCATCTGAACCCACCAAGCACACCATTTCTTTATGTCGGGAGCACCTTCTGACAAATACAAATGGACTTCCGCCAGAACGTACCACATAAAAAGTTGAGGCACTCTCATTGCTACCTTTCGGCGATGGTATCTTTAACAACTTCTTTGTGAGTTGAAGGACCTGATTGGGTAAATGGTCAAGAAACCCTCCAAGAAGGAAAAGAATAAAGACAAGCATGAGAATGATTGTAGCATTTGTTAAAAAGAAACCCTTTTTATGTAAATCTTCTTCACAGTTCAATAACATAGAAAAATTGCAAGTAAAGAGAAGGACGAAAATGCAGAAAGAGCAAATAAGACAAACTGTACACAATTAGGAGGAAAAGACGGCAAAGAAGAAAGAGGAATAGGTTCAGAAGAATAACATCTCCCTTGGTGAAAACCCGTGAGCTCCACTCCGGAAACAATGGCATCAATTGGCAGGACAGATATCCTCCAGACTGCAACCCCCAAAATAAAGAAAGGAAAAAAAAAAAGGTAAAATTTAGAATCAACTCGTTTTCCACTCCAAAAAGATATTCCCAAAGGAGCCAATACCTTCTCCCCAAGCACTCGATTATATCACTTGTCAGAGTAGACCTTTTCTTATTTTGAAAAGCTAGTGATGCTGCCTTCCTCACTAAGGCAGAGCCAGCAATGCACCCCAACAATGTTGGTTTTATTTCTCTGAAATGATCATGGGTTTAAGGAGAAGACCAACTTTAAACTAATGCAAGACAATATGGAACCAAAATTAAGAACTGTAAGCAACTATCTAGTTAATAGATAAACTAGACTGCAGACCTGATAGATAAGTCTCTTTCTGCAGCAGGAGGATGTTCACGGGCCCATGACAAAAATACTGCAACACTGGAATCAACAAAAAGGAAATCTAAGATATTAAACCTCGGAATTCCAGTATAAAAATGACTTTTTAGCTACAAAAGTTTGATTTCTAAATCCGCATCAGTTTGTCGTTCTTTACTCCATGACGCAGTTTTAATCTTCTTTCCCTCTTTTCTTTACAAGATCCAGAAAGACGGTTTAGTCATGTCAGGAGGTAAGGTGTAAAAGATGAAAGAAAAACAGGAGTAAAGAGAAAAATAAGATCTGAAGTACTAAACTCAACCACCTCTTAATTCCAAAGTCAGAAATCAGAAACATTAGTAAAAATTTCTCAACAAGAAAAGTCCTCAAAATCATTATGTCACTTGCCTTCCAGAAAGTATATCACCCTGTCCACCGCAGCGTCGAGGAGAACCATATATGCTTACTGATTTGACTGCACAGAGCATCTTACTAAGTAAAGCAAGTTCCAGAATCATACACTTTATTTTAAAAAGTAGCAGCAATTTCTCAGACCAAACTAGTCTGCCTAAGGATGTGAAGCTTACTTAAATTTGGTACACATAATTGGACAGAAGCCGTGACTTGTGTATTACTCAAATATGCAAATCATATACTTCAGAAGAAATAGAGACGAGACATTTTGTTAGTTAATATTTCCTAAAAGACCTCATGGCTAGCCTTTTTCACTCTCAAAATACTTGTTTTCTAACTAGTTCTTTTTCTTTTCTTTTCTTTTTTCCCTTTTTCCACCAAAGTTAACCTTTATTATATTTCCTCAAGACACAGGGTAAAATTCTTTTTTTTTTCTTTTCTTTTTTTTCCCCCATTTTCCACCAAAGTTACTTTTATTTTCCTCAAGGCACAGGGTAAAAGAAGAATGTAACATTCTAGATTAATTTGTGTTTCTTTATTCGGTAGTATTTAAGGTCATTCCCTTTTCTTCCTTTCCCTCTCTAATTGTAACTGGTTACACATTCGTGGCAACCAAAAAAGACAACCAAGAAAATTCCCTTCTTCTTTTTTTTTTTTTGGTTGCAAACATTTATGACATCAAAAATCTGAAAAATTTTGCTGAACAAAAATTACATCGTTTTCAAAGGCCCCAGGTAACATTCTCTAGATATCTTCAAGAATGATCAAGACCCAATATTCCTGGATCTTAGCTCCATTTAAATGGACGATCTGCTAAATGATCCTCTGTTGATCACACTGATAGCCAAGCTCAGGGTTTCAAAATTGAAATTTAATATTAATGCAAACAATTGGGAACATCTCAAGATTTCAACCTTGACGCTGCCAAAGGTTCTACACTGGAAGCATTCAATCTATGTAATTGGAAACAAGAAAATAACATTTGCCTCATTCTTCGTCATGAGGTCTACAAAGAATCAATCAACTTAAGGTTCCTACCATCAAACTACTGTGTCAAGTCAACTGCATTACTACTCTTGAGAATACATGCTTCCCAAATGATTAAACACATTTAGACCAATTGATACTTAACAGGCATTTACAAAAAAGTAACCACACATTATTTATTCATAAAATTTTCTGATTAATCAAGGATATTACAACCTTACAAAATCATGCAATTCATTACCTGTCTCACCGTCACTAATCAGGTCAGATTTACCTTTCCGTAGAATGGTTACTCCACCAATCCTGACAAGGAGGCACACACTCCAGTAAGTTTCCAACAGCTGCTCAATTAAGTCAGGAAAAAGTTGTATACCAAACCAAATATGATCTGAAGGTTACATGTCTTTTCAGAAAGAGGAAATTGAATCAGTATAAAGTATTTTGCATAAGTATGCAGTATTACGTGAACCTCATGAAACTTTCCAGAATGGTTTAGGGGACTCTAGTGGGCTTAAGTACCCTGTAAATGGTGCACAGCCACACCAATCTACATCCATTTCTACACACTTCAACATGCTGGAATACCTACTCTCCATTAACCATAGTATATCTATAATGCATTGCTGAAGAAATGCATTAATTTTCACATATAATTGGGATTCAACTCACACAATTGATCTACTATAATATCTGCTCAAGACACAGTAATTATCCAAAAAGGTGGCAATGCTGCTAATTGATTCAAATTTAAGGGGGCAGCCCTTACCCAACCTACTTCCATTAATCTATCTGGCATGAAGCATTTCAAAGGATGTCAGCATTCCATGCAGTAAACACCCTCTCCTTCCAAACTAACAGTCACCCAACTAAACCCCTCCCCCTCTTCTCTATGTGGATACATTTATGAGCATGAGACTTTTATTGCATGCATCATCAGAACATCTCCAATGCCTCAACAACAATAAAGAATTTGTTAAGATAACTTTACCCTTGGGCAAGAGATAGTAATTGCTTGTGTGCATCTTGATCAGTAACTTCACAGTTTAGTACTTTTTGAACAAGTCGCTTATATTCATTTACATTTGGGGTAAGGACCACCAAGGGATAGCCGTTAACAAGATCAAGACTGTTTGTAACAAGAAAAAGCCCATCCTGGAAAAGACACATATTATCAGCTGAAAGACCAAAACAGAGGCCACAATATAAAGGTTATCAAGTTCAAATCTGAAGCCAGTCATGCATACACTTGCACATTACATACCCCATCTATGACAATTGGAACATTGGACTGTCTTGCATGTTTCATTATTTCACTAACACAGTCCTGGACATGAAATCTGAGTCAGAAAGTATTTCGTGATGATGAAATATGACTGAAAACACTATATTCTAAGAACGAATATCATTATACAACTGAATACAAAACTGAAAGCAAAAGTGAACATTTTTCTGCCAACAACCACGTGAATACTCCATAAGCACTATATAGATGTGCCCACAATCAGGTAGAGCTGTAGTAACCGTATCTATGTCACAAATAAGGCTGTGAACTTCATAAGCTCCTTAAGTAAACTTAAGACTCAGTAAACTACTTAGGATGCAAGAAAGACATACCAGAAGAAATGGGTCCCTTCCAAGGCCGGGACCAACAACAAGACAGTCAAATCTTTCCATCCACTTATCAACCTCTTGCAGAACATTGCCCAATATGGATAATCGGTCCTGATCCCTGGCAAAAAAAATTTGTGATGAAGATTATCGTCCCAATCAATGAAATAGAAGGCATACTGAAAGGAATAGGCAAATTTAAAACAAAAGCAACAAATACTTACCTAACACTGTAGGATTCTTCTAAAACAGGGTGCACAATTAACTCTGGACTATAGCTTTTTATAACTGAAGCAGCGTCTTTTGTACAGAAAACATGAGACAAATCTGCACCCTAAGAGGAATAGGACAATTAAGTTCATCCAAACTAGAAAATTATAAAAAAAATAACAAAGGGAGTGCGACTTCAAATAAGTGCAGGAAGGAAAAAAAATTAAGCAAATGACACGCTCAATTTGAAACTAGCTAAGAGAAACCCGCAAAAATTAGAGAATAGGAGGAAGAGACTAACAATTTTAAGAGCTGAAATAGCTGCAAAATATGGAGCACCTGTGTATTCACGACACCCACCAATAACAGCTATCTTCCCTGATTGAAAACATAACGTGATTTAAGGATTAGATGAAATTTTCATGATCCAATTCAAGCGATTGCGTAAGGTAAACATGAAAAAAAAATGAAAATCCTTTTTGATAACTGCCTCCGTAACAAAGCACCAACAACAATAATTTCTAACTCAAATAAAACCCTCTAGAATTACAAAAACAAGCATAAATCAAACATAAAACATTGGTTGTCGATTATCAAAATCAATTCTCAAAGAAATACGCTGTACCATAAACTAAGTACAGATAACCTTACCACAAGATGGCGAATTTGATAGCAGAAAGGAAAAAGAAATGGAGTTAAAACTAAGAGAATAAACCTCACCAGCTTGGCCTTTGTGTTTCTTGGAATCAAGGACCGGAGTAATCGCTCGCAAAATGTGCTCAGCATCGGCCTCCAAGTCATTCCCACCCATTGCCTTAGCTTGTTGCACTCTTTTCTGACGGGTTTGATCAGTGTAGCTCCCAAGAGTCCTTATTAGGAACTGGTGCCTTCTGAAAACAGCTGAGGAATCCAGCATGCAGTATCTTGCGATATCCAGCAATGCGAACGTCATGCCATGTTTGACAAACATGAGCCGAACCGCCCACCGTTTCGACTGATCGGAGAATCGAACACAACGAAATCCAGAGACCTGGAAATGGGATGGACTTGGGCTCGAGGGTAGTGATAGCCCACTACCAAATCATGGGCCTAAGCCCAGCTACTCTCATATGGAGAATTCGTGTTTGTATAAAGATGTCGTTTAGGGACTCGATAACACCGTCTTGTTTGATGTCGTTTAGGAAAACCCTCAAAACTTTTCCGTCGCTCCGGTCTGACTTCCATAGTCCACACTACCGAGGCAGGGTTAGAGAGAGAGAGAGAGATCTGGTGAGAGAGGGAAGAATGGATCCCGGGACGAAGCTGAATGCGGTAAGGTCAGGGATAGTGGTGATAGGATCCCTTGGTTTCGGATACCTGACGCTGCAGCTTGCGTTCAAGCCCTATCTCGAGAAAGCGCAAGAAACCCTCGAAAAATCTGACCCCTCTCCTCCCTCCCGCTAGATATACCTTACTGTTAGCCCTCTTTTCGACCCTTTCTGTTGTTGATTTTGTTTCTTCCTTTATCTGTTTTTGTACTGAATAGAGCCATGGTCGACAAGTGGAGAGAGAGGTATGGCATATAGATACCTCTTTGGTTTCTTCTTTCTAACTGGAATTTGGCATGGTATTTACTTTCTTGCTACGGAGGTTAATTCAAATGATTGAGATCACGTATATAAACTCCCTTAATCTACCATGAAGGAAAACAGTGAGAGTTCGTACCATATTTGATTTTCACTGAATTCAGTCTGGGTTTATTTCTTGATTAATTCCATATTTAAGTTTCACGTGATCATTACTCTATCTATTGTTGGTGAAGATGCATCTCGCACGTTAACATTTACACAATTCTTCAATACGTTCCCTCCTAATACCCAAAATTTTAATGGTTTATCCATACCCATTGCATTGGTACGAAATTTGGAGTTTAATGTTTAGGGTTTGGACACGGATTAATGTTTGAGCTCAAGTAGTGATGACAAACCATAACATTGCGGAGTAGAGATTTTGAGTATTCTTATCTACGACAAGTCATGTCACTATTACTAATTTTGTGTTAGGTGGATTGGCAAGACAACTTGGAAGATGATGAAGTTCTAAATTAGTTACTGAATTGGCACAGATACCAGTTTGTTAAAACGAGAACAATGATTCTCAAGTAATTAAAATCACTTGGGATTTCACCAAACACACAAGGAGGATTAAACAAAGAAAGACACAAGATTTACATGTTCAAGATGATTTCCCTACATCCATGGCCTAAGGAACAATTATTTCACTATGATGGAGGAGTATTAGTACATCCAGAAATCTCTAGATTTGTTTCTATCTCACGGCTGACAGGCTCACCCACTTTACTCCTTTGTTTTTCCTTTTTACAAAGAGGAGTCAAATTTCACATATATCCTCACTAATTTACTCCAAACACCTAACAATTCCCTCCTTTTGGAGTAAAATTGGTGCAACATCCTTGCACCACAAGGAAAAACAAATTGCTTCCTAGTCTTTTGAGTCTACTTGGAGTCTATTCCAACAACTCATCGACATATCTCTAACTTGTCTCTTGTTTGCAGCTTCATTAACATATTTGCTCTACTATCATGTATGTGAATCTTATCAAGATCTAATTGTTTAGATTTTAGTACATCTCTAATTCAATGATATTTGACATCAATATACTTAGGTCTTAAATGAGATGGAGCATACTTACAAGCGGATGACACTTTGAAGATAAATATTACCTTACACCAAGTTCTTGTAAAAACTTTTTCATCCAACTTCTTTACTACCCCCAATGATTACAATGTGTTCTACTTTTGTTGTGTACAAGACAACATAATCTTGTAACTTTGGTTGCCATGAAATTGCTCCCCCCTACAAAAGTTAGCATTTATGTTGTTGTAAATCTTCTCCTGTAATGGTTACCTGTCATATCTTCATCTATCTATCCAACTAATAGAGATTAATTATTATCATAACAAAGACATACCATAGGAGTTCCTTTAAGGTACCAAAGTATCAATTTCACAGTTTCCCTACATTGTTTACCAAGGTTTGAAGGAAATTAATTGACTACCCCAATTGCATAAGAAATGTTGGTATAGTGCTTATTGCAATATACATCAAATTAGCAACTACAAATGCATTAGTTTTTTTTTTCCTTTCATTTTTTCAATCTTACTCTCACTTTTAGGACTTTACTTCTTACTCAACTTGAAGTGAGTTGCAAGTAGAGTGCGTACTACCTTTGCCTTGCTCATGTTGAATTTTTGAAGCACCTTTTCTATGTACTTCTCCCAAGATAGTGACAATTTTTCGCATTAAACTATGTAAATCTTGTATTTTCTTGTTTCATCCTCCTTGCATGTTCAATGAGATCATGAGTGGCTCTAATTACTTGAGAATTGCTAGTATTGTTTTAACAAATTGGTATTGGAGCATTGGTTCCTATATTGGGGCCAAGGTTGTAGTCGTTCTTTGTAGAAGCATCAAGTGAGAGAACAATTTTTTTTTG
Source organism: Casuarina equisetifolia (assembly GCA_028551475.1). Lineage (NCBI taxonomy): Eukaryota > Viridiplantae > Streptophyta > Magnoliopsida > Fagales > Casuarinaceae > Casuarina > Casuarina equisetifolia. The sequence continues at coordinate 18,371,934 of CM052362.1, forward strand.
AATACTTGGTGCACTGAACATTGGAGGCACAAAAATTGGCATTTGAATGAAGGATTTTCTTCTCTTGTCTTTGACAAAGTGATTTCCAACTTTCCTTGTAGTTGGAAAGTACTAGATTTAGTTTGAAGATGGTTGGAATATGTTTTGGGTTATTGTTCACTTGAGTGGCCAAAGAAAACATGAAAAATTGTGGCTATTTCAAGAGAAGTATATAGAATAAGTACTTCAAAGATTTAGCATGAGCAAGACAAAGGTAGTAAGCACTCTTATTGCAACTCATTTTAAGTTGATTAAGAAATAGAGTCATAAAAGTGAAAGTGAGATTGAAGAAATGAAGAAAATACCTTACATATTTGCAGTTGGTAATTTGATGTATATGAAGTTGGGATAGCTAGCAAGTTTCTTTCAAATCTTAGCAAACAACATAAGAAAGCTATGAAATAGATATTCAAGTACTTTAAAGGAACTCCAAAAGTATCTCTGTGTTATGATAATAATGAATATCTATTGGTTAAATAAACAAATACATATGTGGCAAGTAACCATGATGGGAGCAAATTTAAAATAGGATGGAAGTAGTTTCTTGGCAATCAAAGTTACAAGATTATGTTGCCTTGTTTATAACAAAAGTAGAGCATATTGCAATCACTAAGGGTGGTAAAAAAATCATATGAATGAAGAAGTTTTTACAAGAACTTGGTATAAAGCAAGATTTATCTCCAGTGTCATCTGCTTCAATAAGTATACTTCATCTGATTTGAGGTGTAAGCATATTAATGTCAAATATCATTAGATTAGAGATGTACTAAAATTTAAGCAATTAGAGAAGATTCACACATATAATAATGAAGCAAATGTTGACAAAGCTGCTTACAAGCAACGAGTTAGAGACTAGGGAGAAATTTTTTTTTTTTTATGGTGCAAGGATATTGCACTAATTTTACTCCAAAAGAAAAAAATTATTAGGTGCTTGGAATAAATTAATGAGGATATATGTGTAATTTGACCCCTCTCTCTAATTTGAGTGAGAAGAGTAGTGTGTGAGCTTGTTAACTAATATTCTTTCATCGTAGTGAAATAATTGCTCCTTAGGCCATGAACACAGGGGAATCATCTTAAACCACAAAAATCTTGTGTGTTTCCTTATTTGATCCTCCTTGCATGTTCGGTGAAATCCTAAGTGATTTGAATTACTTGATAATTTCTGGTCTTGTTTTAACAATTGGCAAAAGAACTTGGAAGATAATGAAGTTCAAAATTGTTTGTTGAATTGGGACCGAAGACATAAATGGCTGTGGTTCTAGTTCTTTGTTTTGTCTCTTATGCAACTTACATGATTCGTGTATACTGACATAGAAACTCGTTGATTTGCCTGCATCATTTTTGAAAAGCAAGAAACACGGGTTTAGGAGATGAATTTTGTATGAGAGTTCGTAGGTTTAGGGGTAGCAACGAAGATGTTACAGAAGCAATCAAAGAGGAAATGTTATCATAAAGAATTGCTATTATAAAGAAAGGTCAAGCTCATCTTTAACTGGAAGAAAAAATTCTTGCAGAACCGGTAAACGGGGGTGTTGAACGGAGCTTCCGCAATAACGGCTGCTACACTCAACGAAAATGCTGCAAGGGTGAAGGTGTTATCTGGTTGCCGACTGATAGAGCACAAGAAGTTTTTGCTAAATAATGTGCAGTCCCCATGATCCTTGAGCCAAGATGGAACTCTTGGTGATATTTTGATTTGTAACTTTTTGTGGACCTTTGGATAAATTCTGTTCTTTTATTGTTGGGTTGGTAGGGCTTTTTTCGAAGTCTTGTTACGGGCTGGGCTCTGGAGTCAGTCTGTTTCTCTTCATTCACTTTTTATTTAATTCTTCACTAATACATGGAACTCATCGTAGTCCACATATGGTTTTCGCTTTGAAACTCACTGCACAGGCTTGGCCTTGGTTTCATTTTTCAGAGTTGTTTGAGATAGCAGAAAGTTTTATTAGTTCACCATGAATTGAGGTACTCATGTAAGAGCTTTTCTGAAAGTGATATCAAGAGTTTAAAAGATGCCAAAGCCATTAGGTTTCTGAATGCAGTCTTATTTTTATATTGATGAGAGCATTAAGTGTTGGGGGAATTTAACCAAGTTGTATCAAACACACAAAGATCAAACACACAAATATAAGAACGCACACATCCAAATACAGTAAATTTAAAAGGTTCGGAACATCATACTGTCCTACGTCTTCTGTAGTTTTTTCTCATTAAATTTTCTCTCATACATTTTCTTTCTTTAAATAGGTATCTTATGGATTTTCTCATCAACTATAATCTATAAGAAGGGCCTTCTTCAACAATTAGCCCTCCATGGAGACTCTCTCAACTCGCTCATTAGATTTCTTTATACTTCTCTTATTTATAGAGAAACCTTAAAAGAATCCTAGTTGAATACTACTAAGAAAATTTACTTCCACATAATGATAAAAATTCTAACCCAATATTACTAGAAAAACTTACTACATCTAGAAAATATTTTTTTGTTTCACAATTACATAGAGATTCATGATTGTAATGACAACCATTCTTTTTGACTTAATTGTTTCACTAATCACAACATTTAAGTAATATTAGGCTCTATTTTCACCATTGCCACGTGGGTGCTGAAAATTCCTAGTTGCATTAATTGTCCTTCCGCCAATGCGTAGCCGGCCATTTGGCCGACCTTGTGTGTATTGTCTTGGAAATCCAGTCTGTCTGACATATATTACTGGCTTGTTCTAGCTTTAACATATAAAATAAAAGGTTTCATAAGTCTTACAACCTGATTTCAAGGGAAGAAGTAAGCATTTTAATATTTTATTCCATCTTGGTATTTGTGTTGGAAGTTCAAAATCAAACAGAGGTGCTGATGGTACTTGGGAATAATTTCCAATGGTTCATTTGTTATCTTCGGTGAGTATTACAAAGAACAAAACTGACAAAGTCTTCGTCCTGGAAGTACCAGAACATAATGTTCTACGTAGATGCCAAGCAGTGCACGTGGGACACATGAAAGTTCCTCCGAATTTAAGGGTAAAAAGAGATTCCATCCTTTTTTCTCCACGAAAGTTGCGGTGTTGAATGTTCCATGTGGAAATATTCTTCTAAGAACAGCGACAGAACAATCTAAATCAAGACGGTGTCTTTCCAAAACCAGCTTTGTCTAGCTGCCCGGTCTTCCTCTGTGTTCACGGAACTCCTTTGTAACTCATCCAAAGCTCCATGAACTAGATTTGCTTTTTCACTTCGTTTTAGGGGCCTCTGCAACTGGGGTCGTATGTCCCAAGAAGGCAGGACCATTAATCTCAACATGACGGGCACGTTATGGAGTCTATGCCTCAATTCTTCCGCCTCTCACGGACGGCGTGAGTTTACGATTCCCATGCGAGCACGCTCGATGTGGATTTTATGGTGTAGTTCAAGATTGTGAAATTCACGGGAAACGTAAACTGGAAACCCTTTTGGCGTCTTCCTCCGCGCAGCCTTCGTTTAGGACAACATTTTTTAGCCAGCTCCGCCTGATAGTTCTAGTTCCGATCACGCGTTACTCAACAAAGGACGTTTTTGTCTGACTTGATATCATCCATCAGATTTCACTCCTAAAAATCTTTATCAAACAGTATCGTGCAAAGATGTAAGATTTTCGGAAACGTTTTAATATGGAAAAAGAATTTCAAGATCACGCCAATAACGGGTTGTATGTCAGGCAACATTTTCTACGCTCTTGGATAATCTCCACTTATAATGGCAATCAATCATCGTAATCAAAAATAGCTTATTGCATGAATCATTCACGCTCCGAGCGATCATGCTCCATTCCTTATCTGCCCAAGAAGCGTTCTTTGCAGAACGTGGGAAGCAATTAATACAAATTAACAAAAACATTCTTAATGACTGTGGTCAGAGGACGCGTCCAAGATCTTCCAGAACATTATACGTGGCCTATTTTGTCGGCCATAGAAGCATGACCCATAATCCCCAGACTGAAGTTTGTTTCTACCAACCATCGACGTGCGAGGCATGAAGACATAGAGAATTGAAGGATAATCCAGTGGTCATCTACGAAAACCATCTGGAACACGCAAGTGTTGGTTACCTCAGCCACACGGCGCGTGATAACGAGTAGTTTATTGTTTTTTTTTAATGTGATATTGATGGGCCTGTAGAAGGCTTCCAATCAACGCCAGGGCCTGGGCCGAGTCAATTGCGGAAGGCAGGGACAAGGCAAAGGGTGATTTTGGAACAACGTTAAAATTTCGAAATTGGATTGCGGCCGCAGAGTTGTCGGTGTTCACGTCCGTGGAATCAGCTTCCACGCTCTATAGCTTCGGTGTAGGGACGACCCAATGAGAAATCACGGAATTTCCTTTTAGCCGTTCCTCTGTCTCCACGTTCTCGAGGAAACAGTGGGATTTCCGTCTTGTAGCCGTTATCCGCTTTCGCCATTGAAGCCACTTTCCTCTACTAAAGTAAGCTTCAGCCCATTATCCCCACGACCATGCCCACGTTGATTTACTTCGAATCTCTCTCCCTCTCTCCCTCTCTTCCCCCTGTTTTTATCTCTCTCTTTACCGTCTTCATTGTTTTTAACGAATAAATTTGTAATCGTCAATCTTTATCATTCTCTGAACGAGTAGCGTCCCTCCGAGCATTTTAATCACTATTCAATAATCTCCTCTCTCTTCCGCTCTCTCTCTCTCTCTTTCCATTTATATATATGTATATGTAGATGGAAAGCACCCGGAAAAGAAGAAAAGGTGATGGAAATTATTCCGCCATGAATCCTTCTTTGCTTCCATGACACCCATCTCTTTCTGCTTTCGAGCTATCATTCAGAGCCCAAACGAAACTGACCTACCAAGCAAAGCAGTTCGAAAGAAAGTTCAACTCCACTATCCATGAGTTCTTGTTTGCTTCTACTCCACACCGTTCCCTTAGTTGCCCCACACGCCTAGGGCCTTTGGTTTTGTACATAAATTTTGATCGTTCCTCGAGTGGAACAATATCCGTGGTCTGAATCTTGAGCTCAAATGTCTGAGAAACCATCAGTGCCAGGCCTTGAAGCCATGTCAGTTTCTGATCTTTTTAAGAAAATTAAGCGCTTGAGACTGTTTGAGCCCTCCGTGGGGGTTCTAGGATTCATCATTGTTACTGTCGGCTTGATTTGCTGTTTCTTCTACCTGGATTTCGGAAGAGTGGCTAAAGGGTTCCTATTTCCCGCTCAGCCTGAGGGGGTGGTGTGGTTGAAGATCAAAGGGTCCGTTGAGGACCATAGAGTTGAGTTTCTTGAAGCAAAGGCTGACAGCTGTGATGTCTTTGAAGGTGATTGGGTGTGGGATAAGAACTATCCTTTGTATGAATCCAAAGATTGCAGATTACTAGATGATGGATTTCGGTGCACAGAGAACGGAAGGCCTGATTTCTTTTACACCAAGTGGAGATGGCAACCTAAGGATTGCAACTTGCCCAGGTTCTTATTAAGACGTTAATTTTTTCCATTTCTATAACACTGTTTGGTTTCTGTGAAAATGAGGGATGAAGGAAAGAATGTTAACTTTAGGCCTACAGCAGGAATGAATGTTATCCGTACGCAACTAGAAGGTTGAATTATTCTTGTTGAGTTTTTCTATCTTACCCCCCACTGAGGTCAGCTTAAAGATGTTTGAATTTATTCAATTTAGCCTTACGTAAGTTGGAAGAGAAGGATAGAAACTACTGGACTTTGAACATGTTTTTTCTATTATTTCCTCCACTTACCTTAAGCTTAAGGTTGGGATCAGTCGTAGCAATTTTTCAATACCACTTACAATTTCTCAACGGGTATCGTCTGTACGTTTGTTCGCCAAGAAAATTTCAGAAAAGAATAGGAAGCAGAATATTGAGGTTTTTTCTCGACGTTTTTGCATTTCCACTTTTAGGGGTTTATTGCGAAGCTAAACAATAGTCATTTTCAGGGATGAGTAAATTAGCACGGAAGTCCATGATCAATTGCAGGTCAGACGGAGAAATCAAACTTACTAAATAGCTAGAGACATTACACATATCGAATCAAAAGCAACCAATTAAAATATCATATCCTCTCGACATTGAAGATTTCTCGTTTGACTTTGTCTAAGTGCTTTCATTGGTGTCTGTAACTAATACTTTGTTTTCTATTTGGGTTCTGATGAACGTTATTATCACGGAAAGTAATCTGCAGCTATATGAAGATGACAATCTATTTTAGTTTTGCCTTAGTATTAAATTCTTTTATTACATTTTAGGAAGGGCAAAATGTTTTTTTTTTTTTAATGTCATTTTGACTATATTGTTCCATATTTGTAATTTTTTTTCTTTCCTTTCCTGCTTCCCGCCGTTTCTTCTTTTAATTCTCTTTCAAATGTTGCTTTCTTCTCGTTTCTAGTCTTGTACCTCTCAGTTTCCATCCCTAAGGGAAAAAAGAAAAATAGTGAGTAAAAACTGATTTGGATATCACTTTCTTGAAAACAGGTTTGATGCAAAATTGATGTTGGAAAAACTACGGAACAAAAGGGTGGTGTTTGTTGGTGACTCAATTGGGAGAAACCAATGGGAGTCCCTTCTCTGTATGCTCTCATCTGGAGTTTCTAACAAGGATTCAATCTATGAAGTAAACGGCAGCCCAATTACAAAGCACAAGGGATTCTTAGTGTTTAAGTTTAATGATTTCAACTGTACAGTGGAGTACTATAGGTCTCCCTTCCTTGTACTGCAGAGCCGGCCCCCTGCAGGATCTCCAAAGAAGGTAGGGACAACCTTGAAATTGGATAAAATGGATTGGAACTCTGTGAAGTGGAGAGATGCAGATGTGCTGGTCTTAAATACAGGACACTGGTGGAATTATGAGAAGACAATAAGAGGGTAACTTAATACACTTTTAATTTTCTTTTAATTTCTGCTTACAAAGGTGACATGCATTTGGCGTAGGCTTTTTTTTTTTTTCCTATTTCTTTCTTTTAATCTTTCAAATAAATGAGTTTGAAGTTTACCAGGCTGGTTTTGAGAATAATAGAAATTTTGTTAAAGTTAGATTGGATTGTCCTACCATTTTTTTCCAAATTTGCTTCCCAAGTAAAGAATTGATGTGAAATCCATGCCCAACCAAGTGAAATGATACTATCTTGCAGTGATTGTACAAACTGCACAATCAATGCGATTATCTAAAACTTGTTCTGCTTTTTATATAAACGACATATGTCAATAAGCATTCAGTGGAAGTTTAGAGATGTGGATTGTAAACTACCTCTTTCTGGATAATGCAAAGAATGTGAAATTTTGGATAATAAATCAATCATAGAAAAACCAAAAACAGAACTAATGGGTGTCATACTATATGATTATACCAATATCTATTGTAAGAGAAAGCATTTTGTTTTCACTGCTTCAACTAGGGAGTTGGGGTTGGGTTGAGCCGTTTCTGTGACATCTTTGTCCAATGTGGTCGTTTATGATTGTGCTTTCCTTTTCTTGACCGGGAGTTTCACTTAGTTGCTATGTTTGGTCTCTCACTCTACTTACATGTAAAACATCCTTCGATTCAAGGTGTTGTTATGGAAAAGGTTAAGATGCCCCTGATAACTAATGTTTTGGCTGGATAAATGGGCCCTTTATTATGAATTTTAGGTATAAAGATGATTCTATAAATGCTAGAACCCACTGATGGTGGGTCTCCTTGACTTACTTCGATAGCAAATCCTTTTTCTTTTAATTCCAACTACGATGAGATCTGCCTAGACATGAGTACATTGTTAATCTTTGACGTGGCTTTTATGCCTCTTCATTTTTGAATGTGGGAGTGAATGATGTGATTGTTAGGTAGTGTGGCGTTGTCAATGGATGTGAATAGTGAGGAAGGATACGCCTAAAGTCATGTTAGTCTTAAGTATCATTAGAACTTACCTCGTGATTCACTTCTTGCTTTTGAATGTGAAAGTAAACGTAGGACATGCAGGAAAAAGATGATTGTTAGGTAGTGTAGCTTAGTCATTGGGTGTGACTTGTTAGTTTTTAGTGTCATGACAAGTTACTGGCCTCATGACTCCCTCTCTCTCTCTCTCTCTCTCTCTCTCTCTTGCTTTTCCTTTCCTTTTATCCTTTTTAGCTAGACAAAGATTGAAAATCCATGTATTTTTTTCAGGGGCTGTTACTTTCAGGAAGGTGCGGAGATAAAGATGGAGATGAAAGTAGAACATGCACATCGGAAGTCTATGGAGACTGTGATGAATTGGATAGAAACGGAGTTGAATACAAGCAAGACCCAGGTGTTTTTTCGCTCGTATGCACCTGTACATTTCAGGTTTGTTTCGGTGCTTGAGTTTATTTTTTGTTTATGAGTATTCATTCCTCGTCTTTTTTGGCTTTTGTGAAGTAATTTTGAATGCGTCCTACTTGGTGTCGTAAATTGCTGTATTATGCTTTTTATACAGAGGAGGGGATTGGAAGACTGGGGGAAGCTGTCACTTAGAGACACTCCCAGAGCTGGAATCCTCATTAGTACCTCCTGATAGTTGGGCGCAATTCACAGTAGCCAATGCTTTGTTATCAGCTCACTTAAACACATCAAGGGCAGTGAAATTGGAAGTATTAAATGTAACCGATATGACTGCACGGAGAAAAGATGGGCATTCATCTCTGTATTATTTGGGTCCTGGAGCAGGCCCTGCACCTCTCCACCGTCAGGATTGTAGTCATTGGTGCCTGCCTGGAGTCCCTGATACATGGAATGAGCTACTCTATGCGCTTTTCCTTAAGCGTGAGGCTACCACTCCTGGAACTCAACAAGGGATCAGGCGTAGGTAGATTGATGAAGAAAGCCTCTTATTTACATGCCAAAAAGTGGACATTAGTGCCACAACACCCCCCCCCAAACAAAAAAAAATGACAAGATAAAGCAACAGATAACGTTAGGTAAAAGTTTAGCAGTGATGACCGAGGTGCGGTCTCAGATTTTGATGTTCATAAAGAAATAGGTTTCAAGTATACCAGATTTTTGGTTAGAAAATACAAGTCCAGTTCAAGGTTCAGATGGGTGAGCAAGGACTTCCAAAATAAGAGGGTTGATACTGTAAAGAAACATTCGCACATTGGACATGCCGGGTGATTACATTGGTGGTATTGTTCATTTGGAAAGAAGATATGTAATTTACAAAATTTTGCCTATATTTTATTTGAAATTATATCAAAAACTTTTCAGTTCCTTAACTTCTACTCTGCTTAGTGGTTTAGAAGAGTTCCTATGAAAAACAATGCAACAAACAGCCATGGATAAGAAGCTGTGATCCCGAGCTAAAAGAAATCGATAGCTCTCTGGGCGTAGTAATTTGGATTTTTCAAAAGTCTCTCATTTTCCGCAAATTAATGATTTAAATAGAAGGATATCATGGCGATTAAAGTCTGAATTCAAAGGTTAGAAAGTAACTACGTTATTCATTACATTAAGAATCTAAACGCTAATCACAACTTAAACCAATTTCTTGGTTGGAGGGGAAGAAGAGGCAGTTACACTTTACAACTTTAATTAAATTTTAAAAAGTGACACTCTACATGCTTCAATTATTATTTTACGAAAATTATACATTCATTATCATCTAATAATATAATACCAACTTTAATTAAATTTTAAAAAGTGACTCTACATGTTTCAATTATTATATTGCAAAAATTATACATTCATTATCATAGAATATTATAATGCATTAAAAAAGTTACACCTTCTAATTTAAGCCGTCTATATTACCTTTCCAATTATTCAAAGAATAAAAATAAAATAATAATAAATAAATAAAATCATTATTTGATTTCTTTCAAAACTAATTGAATACTTAAAACCATTCAAGAAATGGGTTGATAAATAAAAATGATTTAATCGACCTTATATCAATAACAAGATATCAAATAACTATACGTGTTAAATTTGAAATTTTTTATTTGTTTATTATCAAATGTATAGATCATAAGATAGAGAAAGGTGATAATTTAACTTGTATAACAAGGAAGCTGGATTTAGAAGCCACTTACTTGTGTAAAGAAGATTATTTTTCAATGTCATAAGCTCATTTCCAAGACATGATCTATGCATAAAAGCGAGTAATAAAAAATGTTTAGATCTACTTCTTTTTAAAAAGTCTCATTAGATAAAGAAATTGTCTAAATTTATGAAGTACATTATAAATATTTTCTTATATTTGATGTGAGACTTTATTATCTAGTAAGCAAGAAGGCTTAATACAAAATGATAGTTAGCACACTGAATCAGCACATATGGGTGAGCACAATTAGAAGATATCTGGCATGAGACCGCATCATGATTTTCCTAGATTACCTTGTTCCGTTATAAACCATTAAGATATACTTTCTATTAATCCGAATGACTCTCCTACATTTGCAAGAAAAAAAAATTGAATAAAAAAGTAGAAAAAAAAAGGAGGAGGATAAAAAGAAAACACCATACTTGATACAGGATGCCAACCATATACTGGACGTGAGTTTGATTAAAACATAGTCCGACGCTGGTCCATAGAAACCAATTCCAAGTCCACCGGGCAGGGAACGTGTCCCAAATCCTCATCAAACGACAATTGTGTTGGGTGTTTAGGTGATGTGGAAGTACAGAACTAAAATCTTCGTGAGCCAAGCGTAAAAGCCAAGCTGCTACTGTCGTTTTATCACACAACACTTGTCGTTCGTGCGGATTTCCTAGTTTTGGGGCCTGAGCTTCCTGCCTTGATAGCCTGGCAGAATCACAGTGTGACACGGAGAGGTTGTAATGACGGACAGCCAAGCGCAACCAAGCCGATCGAGGGACCTCGATAAGCTCCTCCTCCGGCCCGGCCATCTCGTCGGCGCTAATTTCGAACCTGGCGGAGAAGTAAACTCCCTCTCTCTCTCTCTCTCTCTCTCTCTCTCTCTCTCTCTCTGCGTGGCATTTTCACAAACATCTGGTTTGCAACTTCTCTTACATTTACTTTTTTCATTCGCTTAATTTGTTTGTTATCTGGGTTTTTGCAGTTGAGAGATGACCTTGCAAAATACGCCAAAGTATTAGTGGTAGGGGCTGGGGGATTGGGCTGTGAGCTGTTAAAAGACCTGGCTCTCTCGGGTTTCGAAAATCTTGAGGTCATCGACATGGACAGAATTGAGGTTACCAATCTGAATCGTCAATTCCTCTTCAGGTACTTTCTAAATCAATATAGTTTTCTTGCAATTCAATTATATTTTTCCTTTTCTTTTGGCTTTTAATAAATCGAAGTTAGTTATTGGGCAATAGTTCGAAATTGTACTCGTATGAAAGATAAAATAAATTAGACCCATGAATGCTTGTTTGAGTTACCCCATTTATTCGTTGGCCTTTCCAGATATAGTAATTGGTGCATGATTATCGATCTCATATATGTGTGGTTATGTGTACTAGAGTTGATTGGTTAGACGCATTGACACCCGAAGAGTCTGAATCACAACCTCACCTTCAACCCAGTTTTTCATGGGCTATTTGAACTAGAGATCTTTGGATATAAATTTTTTGCCAAGTTATGTTCGATAGTCATGTGTTGCTGGTAGAATTATTCTATTATGTGTGCTGGTTAGTCATAGTAATAAAAGTGTAAGTATGGTTATGCAATCTTTACAATGTATTTGCTATGCATCATATCAATTGTTCGCTACATATACTGCTGTGCCCTAATGACTCCAACATTCCTTCAATTTCTGTGACACTTTGGCTTTTTTTTTTTCCCCCTAATATTTGATTCTCAATTTAAGACTTGAAGATGTTGGTAAGCCAAAAGCTGCGGTTGCTGCAAAGCGGGTCATGGAAAGAGTTAGTGGGGTGAATATCATACCACATTATTGCCGGATTGAGGACAAAGACATTAATTTTTATAGCGATTTCAGTATTATTGTTCTTGGTCTCGATTCAATTGAGGCTCGGAGCTATATCAATGCTGTCGCTTGTAGCTTTCTAGGTATGTACATATTCTCATCTAATTTTGTAACTCCTCACCTTTATTAGGTTCAACTCACTCTTAGGCATCTCAATTTCTACCTTGTTATTCGAGGCTTCATATAAACTAAAATTTAAAAGCAAATGCCAAAAGGCCTACATGAACAGTTGAAGGGCAGCTTCCTCAAACTTTTTGTTGTCTCCATAATGTTTCATTCCCGAAGTGTCAGAAATTTGTTTGTGCTTATGTGCTGCATTTCCTCATTGTCTGGATTTAGAGTATGATTCTGATGATAATCCTCAAGAAGAGACGGTTAAACCTATGGTAGATGGTGGGACTGAAGGTTTCAAGGGCCATGCTAGGGTTATTTTGCCTGGGTCCACACCATGTTTTGAGTGCACCATCTGGCTTTTCCCCCCCCAAGTAAAGTTTCCTTTATGCACCCTTGCTGAAACTCCTAGAACTGCTGCTCACTGTATTGAATATGCTCATCTAATCAAGTGGGATGAGGTAATGAATAATGTGTATTCCTTCTTTCTCCTTTCTGAACTGGTGATTTTATATTGATTTCTGTGTTACCTAAAAGGTGCATGTTATTTGTAGGTTCATAGTGGAAAGGCTTTTGATCCAGATGATCCAGAACATATGAAATGGGTCTATGATGAGGTTGATCTGATGCTGTCATATTGTGGCACTTTTTTAATATACATACCATTGTAGGTCATCTCACTTTAGCTACGCATTTTTCATAGGCTGTCAAGAGAGCTGAGCTCTTTGGAATTCCAGGAGTCACATACTCTCTTACTCAGGTATCTGTATAGCCAGGATGTCCTCAAGAGCTTGATTGTTGTTTTGAGTTTCTGCAGATAGCTGTATGGGTTGGCTTAGGTGGTTTTTGACTAGCAAATTATTTGAAGTCCTTCTAAAATTATTTAAGCTTTGGGGATACTCTTTGCTACATTATATTTTTGGGAGTGGGTCCCCATGGGTGGTGGTGGTGGGTGTTCGGGAGTCTCAGATATTAAATTCTTATATAAGTGGGTTTACCTTGATGTTTACAGGGTGTTGTGAAGAATATTATTCCAGCTATTGCTTCCACTAATGCGATTATATCAGCTGCATGTGCCCTAGAAACATTGAAGATTGCATCAGGATGTAGCAAAACTCTATCCAACTATTTAACGTGGGTCATAACTTTTCCTCTCTTTTTCCTAAGTAAAAATTTGTTAGAATATTTACCTTGGATGGTGGCATAAGTTGCTAGGTAACTACATTATAATAGTGATTATGGTTGCATTCACATGGATTGGATCATGATGAAGGGCTTTTTGGTACTTGAAGCATCATGAACTACATTATTTCTAAAGTTGTATATGTTGGGGGCTGTGTGTAGCATCGTGTTTCATTTTAATATAAATTGGTTACTCAATTAGTTTTTACAAAAATAAATGCACTAGCACATGTGTGGGAATAAAATCTGTCCACACAAAGCTAGTTTGAATCTAGAAAAATATTAGTTATGTGTCTTCTCTATTTTGGCTATAAATTTTTCATTTTTCTGTAAATTTCCTATTTTGTTAGTCTGAAAATGTGTCTGGTTGCTGTATCATTATCTTTCCTAGAGTCAACAATGAGTCTTGTGAAAGTTGGGCGCATTCTTGTATGAGCATTCTTTTTGTTCACCATTTCAGCAACGAGCATTTGTTTCTTTTCTTTGCAGCATTAATACTGTAAAGCATGGATGTCACTAAAGTTGTCTCATGAGATATATTTTTTCACTGCATTTGCCTGTAACATTGCAATCTGTATTTGATACTTCATCTATTGTCACTGCAATCCTTGTAAGGCCTTGTGTTTGTTCCTGCCTTGTGGCTCATTGGATCAATATAATTCTAATGGTCCAATATGTGGCCCTTCTATTGATGTTAAACCCCTTTTACGCCTAATCTAGTTGAAGTTACATTACCGCAAACTTTTAGGTTCTTTTTTTTCTTGTCAACTTTAACTGCAGATATTTTGAGGGCTTTGACTTTTCATCCTGTCTTTTTGGCCGTGAAAATTGTTCTCTTCTTTTCGTTAACAGAAAGCATTATATAGTGCATTCTATTTCATGTTTACCTTTGAGGTTTAGACAAATTTTTTTCTCTGGCCGAAATGTCTTGGGAATTGATCTTTTTTAACTGAAGTACTGCTGGCTGTCAAAACTACCAATGAGCACCTTATGTCAATAACTTAGCGTTGAAGCTGGTTGTCCAACTTTGAATGTTGGAAAAATAAGCTTCATGAAGATAAATTGATTCTTTTTTTCCTTTTCGGTGGTGGTTGTGATTTCTCTAATCTTTTACTTAGTGAACTTTACAAACTGATCTGAAACTTTGTAGGTATAATGGAGTAGAAGGTCTTCACACCAAAGTAACTGAATTTGTAAGGGACAAGGACTGTCTCGTGTGTGGCCCAGGTGTTCTGATTGAGCTGGAAACTTCAGTTACTCTGCAAAAGGTGATTTCAACTTGTACTTTTTAAATTTATGAACAATGCACATAATGGTGGCTCTTCTATGTGCTTCACTCCCAGTTCTTGTTTTTCCATGTCTGACGTTCTGACATGATTTCATTTGCTTTAGTCTGAGAATTATTAAACCTACTTGGTTTGGTTATGCATTCCTTCGTTACAAAATATCTTGTGAGGGGAAAGCAAAGAGTTTTAGTTAGTTTTGGGTTGATATTTTCAGTTAAACTAACTGGATACTAGAAGCTAGCCAGTTAAAAAGAGCTCTGTGATTTTTTTTTCTTGATCACCTGCTAGCTTAGTGGTAAGCTAACAAGGATTGAAACCTCTTGGTCCTAGAGCCGACACCTAAATGTATGAGTTTGGGTACATGCATAAATATAATAATTATTTAAAAAAATTCTCTTAAATTTTAAGATTTCCAGCTGAAATCATTTTTAAAAGCTGCAGTGCTTGTTGGTCTTTAGATGTTAGGAAGTAATTTTTTTAGCTTCTGCATAACTAATTATTGTTGTGTCTCTAATCATGATTCTTTCAATATAAGGATGTTGCCATATTTTATCTTCGTACCCAGTGAATACTCTCTCTCTCTCTCCCCGGACATAATCATTAATATTTTGGCTTCAAGTCACAGCATGTAACTTGTTGCAATCTTACATAGCTCATTAACTAATGTTTCTGAAGTCCTCGATTTTGTTGGGTGTAACAATGTGAAAAAGTTATCTTGTGTAACTTTTGTGTGTGTGTGTGTGTGTGTGTGTGTGTGTGTGTGGTATTAGAACAGTCCTGTAACATAAACTAGTCACTAAATTCTGTAGAATTGATAAATCTTTGTTCTTTTCTTTTGCCCCTTTGAATAGATTATCTTACCCAATTAAAATGCTTTAGACATGTACATTTTACTGTAGGATAATATTATTTGTTGTGTTGCTACGAATTCTCATTGGACAGAGTCAACACGAGGGGAAGTTGTTTTAACCACCCATGGAGCGTATATGTTATATTAGCAATCATCAAAATTAGTGAATACCTTTTGTAATGCATGGAAAAAAATAAAAATAAAAAACTGAACTTTTGCAGAACAAAAGCATGATAATAGCATTATGTTTTTGAGGGGTCTTTGTTATCTTTTGCTTATTTTATTTCTCTTCTAATTTGTCAACAGTTCATTGATCTACTTGAAGAGCACCCTAGGCTGCTACTATCAAAAGCAAGTGTTACGCACCAAGGAAACAATCTGTATATGCAGGCACCTCCGGTTCTAGAAGAGATGACCCGATCGAACCTAAGTTTACCACTTTTTGACCTAATGGGAAAAACTGCGAAGAGCACTCTCCATGTGACGGGTAAAACTAGGAAGAACGACGAGAAGACTTCTGCTCTGAGAAAATTACGGATTGTTTTCAAGGGAGTTGATGCGATTACAGACATGGACACAGCTGGAGGAGCATGACTTTCTGGAGCGTTGCTTTACTTTTGTAGCCACAACTCGTTGAAGCATTTAAGACTTTCTCTCAAATTAGCTCCGTGAAAGGTGAATCGGGAAGGCTAGGTTGAATTCCATTGTATTCTGTAAAATTTTTCAATAGATGGCTTATCTACAGAACACTTGGAGCGATGAATTTCATGTGAAGAAAACAAAAGCAAGCTCTAGAGTTACCCAAAGGAACATAATTTTACCGTCTCATTTGTGCATAAGCATCTCGCACGGCATGTTGCCATTGTGTCTTGATGGTAGTTAATACGGTGGAGTTCACGGTGGAGAGTAGAAAGTTTGCATCTTCTCCGTCCTTCCGCCATTCTCCGCGCTCCTTGTGAGCCCTCCCTGCCATCATTCACCCGCTCCCTTGGTGCCCTGTCTCTCCTTCCTTTACAACTCATCTCACCCCACTTGAGCCCCATGCTTTTCACTCTTCCTTTTCCTCGTCCTTCCTACAGAATCAAATTTTATCTGTTCTTTAACCTACGGGTGCCCCCTTAGTCTACACTTGTTTGCTTCTACGGCGGTCCTCGTCCTGCTAGAACCCTTCCCTAGACAGCCTCTGTTCAAGTTACTGCATGTTTGTACCCCTAAACCCTTTCAGGCGTCCTTTTCTGCACCGACAGTCTGTATTTGCTGCTGTCTGTTCCGGGTGTTACTGTAGCTCCATTATTTTATCATATATTGCTTACCAGAAAGGAAAAGGACTTTTTGAGAGAACTCGTAATGATCATAACATGAGCAACGCTTGAACATATGCTATAAGTAAGCTGGCGAGGAAGACGTTTCTTGAGGAATAAATAAGGTCCAACACAAGGAGAAGTTGGCAACCATAATACCCACCGGTTTCGTAATTATTAATATCTCTGAGCTTAACTGTTATATCATGCAGGAACTAGATTAGACACTAAACGTACATGTTTGGAGCTCACCAAATTAAGATCCTATTCCAATGAAATCCGATAAGCATGGGGCAAAGTTCGTTAAATTCAATCGAGCGAGCCTTTCTCTCCGATGAATGATGAAAGCAAGTAGACAATCCTCGTTTATGCTATGATTTTAAGTACACCCAGCATCATAAGGAGGGTCCGTGCAGATCCATTCACCATAATGTTGCAAAATGGGCGGGTCCCTTAGCCAGCTGCCAGAAAACACTACGGATTGTGGACCACATTGACACCCATAATTCAGTCTTTGCTTTGGCTAGGGGCGGAGAAGAGTTTCCATGAAGCATGTTCTCCACTTACTTAATGCATGTAATTGACCTAGTAGCCCGGCAACCTTCGTCGCCTCAGCTGGACCATCCATTCTAAGTCCCGCAAGAGATGGAAGAAAAAGAATCAAAGAAACAAAGAAAGAAAATGTTTAAGTCTCGTATTTAAAAGTGGGTGTTGTTCTATATTAAAAGAGTAAAGATAAATCTTAAATTTATAAGTGATGAAATTTTATTATTTAATATTTTAAAATTTTAAAATAAATTTTTACATTTTAATATAATGTCATAACCAATTATGAGTATTTACTTTGTAATTTCTTATGTCTCAAAGTTGAGTTTCAATCTACTTATTATTGAATAGCATGCAAGTTAAGGTTTTATCGCATACTTGATATGAGAAAAGGATGTGAGAGGGTGTGCACTTTTACAAGCAAGCGTGGTAGAGATTTAGTCTATCTTGGATCAGATACCTGGCACACCTTGTTGCCAGCTGATCCTCATCCCATTCTTCAACCGGATAATATCGTAACGCATTTCTACGATTCTTGTGGGCTCGTGGGACTCAGCCAGATTGGCCAACTAGATCATGACCCCACCACCCACATGCACATTTCGTACCAGCTAGCTAGACCATATACTTCAACTCACCCAACCGCACCCTTTCCCCTATATAAACCTATTTATTTCATTTGGCTGGAGAAAGAGAAGAAATCGTGCTCATAGAGTAAAGAGCACTAGACTTCCTCCTTGCTCTTGTACCAAATACAGGGAGTAACTCTTTAAGCTCAGTTTGAGAAGCTGGAAGTAGCTATGGAAGTAGAAGATGATTTGTTCTTCGCTGATATAAGCAAACAAATCTCTCTTCTAATCATGGAGGACGACGAGGACCACCCGGTTGTAAACCCTCCTTCTGTTTATCTACAGGTTCATCTTCTTCTCCGTCTCCCAAAACCTTTGAAAGGAGTTTTTTATATTTTACACACAAGTTTTTTCTCACTAGTTATGGTACTCAAAAAAGAAAAACAGAACCTTTTTTGTTTGAGAGCTATTATAGCTAAAGTGGGCTTATGGTTGGATACCCAGGATTTCTCTGCACCAATCATTCCACCTGCACGGTTACATCCAATTCTTTACGAGCAAGCTTGCCGAAGGGAAAGCAAAGGAACAGGAGTTTTTATTCCACAGTTTTCGAGGCCAAGAAGGAAGCAGCGCCAAGGAAGATTTGCCTCTTACAATCCAATATCCCATAGACAGGCCGATACTACCAGCAATGCTTCCCGAGAATCGTCCAACTGCTCTTTTAAACCAAGAAAAGGTTGAGCACAGATCCTCAACAATATCCACTAATTAATTCTTTGCCGAAGCAAGGATCTGAAGATTCTACGGTTTATAAATGGTGGCATGTACATGGAAGAGCTATATGCATACTTGCTTTCTTCCATGCTTAACGAAGAGGTTCACCGGAGTTCTCTATCCCTCCAATACTTTGTAACACGTATGGCTGTTATTTAGTTTGCCATAGGATAAGCTTTTGTATCGTTAATCTAAGGATATTAAGCAGTTTAGTTCCTTCCGTTGTAAATGCTTTTCTGGTTGTCCAAAATATCTGACGGCTATATCTTGGTTTGGATAGAGACGAACGAACTGTTGCGGCGCTAACTTGTGGATCTCGTGAGACCAACCATCTCTACTTCATAACTACGAGAATAGAACCTGACATTCTGGTGTTTAACCTGTGGAAGGTTGTCCCTTTTCGCTTTCGTGTCTCTTTCTTCGTATGGCTGGGTATTTTTTTGTTATTTGAAAACCTCGTTAGCCAGTATGAGTTCGTTTATTCCGAAATATACAAAGATATCTTCTCACACGTATATCTTATCCGGATTGAAAACACTTGTAAAATCTATCCGATAAACAATTGGAAGCTCAGGTGGGCTATACCAGATCAACCGTATTCTGGAGGGGAACAACAATCTTAGCAGAAACCCTTCAGAAAGCCAACTCCACTAGGTCTTTAAATGTCAAAGGAGGAGAAGATATTATGCTTTCACTAGGAAAAAGGAAAACAAAGATTCTCATTATCTTTTTCTTTCTGGGGCAATCTGGTGGTTGTAATCCAACGTAAAAGAAAAAGATACAAGGATGTCAAAGCTATGCTCCCGTTAGTTCTTGGATTCCATTAGGGCCGTCGGGGAGCTGCATAATTGCAGGCATCAACTTTTGGTTTTACCGTTAGTTAATCATCACGACATCCCTGCTTTTGCTTCTTATTTTGAAACTTTATTATGATGTGGTCCGATGAGCTTGGCGCATAGTGGCCAGATTCTCGTCCGACAGCGGCAAAAAACTATTAACATCTGTGATAGCGAGGCTTTTCTTTGAAGGTCTTTCCCTTTCCAGAGGTGTACCTCTTGTTCTTTCCCTTAGGCTTTCTTCTGCCATCATGTTTTCCACATTCTTTGGGCCATCCTTCTCATTTCTGTGTTTCACATAAATTTGAACTCCTGTCCCAATTAGGAAACCTTCGTTTCACTAGGCATGCTGCTTTTTGGCGGAACAGTGCATGAAGATGAAGGCCATGCTCAAAAATGAGAAAATTTTCGTTCTAAGAAGTATGGCTAGGGAAGATACGTATCGATGGGCAAGTCTCTTCAATCAATTGCAAAATCATTTAGTGAAGGAAATGAATCTTCTGGGTGGCCGACCATTCTTTTTCCTACAATTCAATGCACGCGCAATTGGCGAGAAATAGCTTCATTTTAAACACCGAGAAGCCCGCAGGCAATCGTGCACCAAAATCAGTCCAAAATGATGCAGACTTTGAACGCTATCTGTCATAACCAACCTAACTGGACCACAACCACTCCCATCAGATCACCATGTCTAGTCACCTCTCTAGGAGGAAGAAAACCACAGGCATAAAAGTTAAAGATCATGCGTGATAGAATACTTCAGTGAAGCTTGTGGCTTCGAATATCTCCTTTTAAGGCACATCAAAAAATTAGTTTTCTGATTTGGCCTCCATTAGAAGCATGAAATACATCCAAGAAGTGCAGCATTGATCGGTGAGAATCAAGTCGGAGCTGAAGATGAGAATAGATAAGCAGATGGACCCAAGAATATCTAACCCATATTCTCTATGGTGAAAATTGTTGGGTTGGTCCAGCCCATATTCGGGGACTTATTATTGGGTCCAATTAGGGTAATGTGGCCCTAAGGTTTAAAAGAAAAAATATAGGGTTTTTTCTTTAAGAGAAGAGGTGAGTGGCCGTCAAAAGAAAAAAGAGAGAGAGAAAAGAAAAGAGCAGAATTTCGCAGGAATTAGAGGCCCTGCGCAGCAGTTGATCAAACGTTTTGATCAAGGACGATCCGTGGTCCGATTGAGCTGATTTTTTGTCAGCAGGTTCGGGATTGGGTGTTCTTCATTGTGAACGGTTGGATCGTCGTTTGGAGCTCTTGAAGTCAGCAGATTGTGGTCGAAAATCTGGGTGATATTTCTCCAACTTTTCTTGGTTAAGTTGTTGTTTACAACTTGTTCTTCACTATTTATTGGTGATTCTATTGTTGTTGAATCAGTAAATCTTTGTCCTGTTGCTATTGTTAAGGACTTGATTGGGTTGTATCCTAACGATTGATATAGTGGAGATTTGGGTGGACTCCGTGATCGGTCCCATGGTTTTTTATCCTTCACATTGGAGGAGTTTTTCCACGTAGAAATTCTTTTGTGTTGACTGTGATTTGATTATTTTACTTGTGATTCGAATACATCGTTGGTGTTTTAGTATTTCCTCATAGGTTCAATCAAAGTGGGAAACTTTATACGTCGTTTTTCCCATCAGAGTGGTATCGGAGCTTAGGTTGTGGTTGTTTTATCTTTGGATTTGATTGAACGATGGAACTAAGCACTAACAGGATGATTAGTTTGAATGGACGAAATTATCATGTTTGGAAGGGTAAGATGGAAGATTTGCTTTATGTGAAGCGTTGGCACTTACCGGTGTTTAGTGAAACTAGACCAGATAACATGAGTAAGGCCGATTGGACTCTTGAGCATAAAATTGTATGCGGGTTCATTCGACAATTTGTAGATGAGAATGTTTTGAATCACATTAGTAAAGAAACATGCTCGGACTCTATGGAACAAACTTGAATCTTTGTATGCTCGAAAGACTGGAATAATAAGATGTATTTGATGAAGCAACTTATTAGCTTGAAATACAAAGATGGGCAATCCATATCTGATCATTTGAATGAGTTTCAGGGAATGTTAGATCAACTTTCAGGCATGAATATGAAGTTTGAAGATGAAGTACAAGGACTTTGGTTACTTGGTACTTTACCAGAATCTTGGGAAACATTTCGTATGTCAGTGAGTAACTCTGCTCCCGATGGAATTGTCACTATGGATTTTGCCAAGACTAGTATTTTGAATGAAGAGATGAGAAGAAAGAGTCAGGGTTCTTTGTCTCATTTTGAAGCTTTGGTTGTTGAAAATAGGGGGAGAAGTCATAGTAGAGGTCCGAGAGGTTATAACAAAAGTCGAAGTAAGTCTAGATCATGGCATAAAAATGTAGAGTGCCATTATTGTGGCAAGATGGGTCATATCAAGAAAAATTGCTTCCAGCTGAAAAATGAAAAGAAAAATGGTAAAGGTAGAAATGAGAAGAAGAAAGTTAATGAAAGTGAGGAGAAGAAGGACAACAATGATAATGATCGAGTTGCAGCAGCTACTAATGAACTTGTTATTGTGTGTTATGATAATAATGTGAATTTTGCAAGCAATGAGACAAGTTGGGTAATTGATAGTGGTGCTTCTCTTCATATTACTTCCAAGAGGGAGTTCTTTACTTCTTATACTCCTGGAAACTTTGGCACATTGAAGATGGGTAATGATTGCTTGGCTAAAGTTGCAGGTATGGGAGATGTATGCTTGGAGACTCGTAATGGATCTAAGTTGGTTCTCAAGAATGTTAGACATGTACCAGAAATTCGCTTGAATTTGATTTCTACCGGACAACTTGATAATGAAGGTTTTTGCAATATCTTCAATAATGGACAATGGAAACTTACTAAGGGTTCATTAGTTATGGCTAGAGGCAAGAAAAAGTCTTCTTTGTATTTGTTTCAGGCCAAGATTTCCAAGAACACTTGTAATGTAGTGGAAGATGGAAATGCAAGTGCTTTATGGCATAAAAGATTAAGTCACATGAGTGAGAAGGGCATGAATGTGTTGGCAAAGAAGAACTTGTTATCTGGGATTAAGAGTGCAAAACTTGAGAAGTGTGCACATTGTTTAGCTGAAAAACAGAAAAGAGTTTCATTCGATAGTCACCCTCCTTCAAGAAAATCAGATTTCTTGGAGTTAGTACACTCAGATGTTTGTGGCCCAGTCAACCCGAGGACGCTTGGTGGAGCATCTTACTTTGTGACCTTTATTGATGACTACTCAAGAAAGGTTTGGGTTTATGTTTTGATGTCAAAAGATCAAGTGCTAGATGTATTTAAGCAGTTTCAAGTTTCAGTAAAGCGGCAAACTGGAAAGAAGTTGAAATGCATTCGATCAGACAATGGTGGTGAGTACATTGGACCATTTGATGAGTATTATAGGCAACATGGTATTCGACATCAGAAGACACCTCCAAAAACACCTCAATTGAATGGTATAGCGGAAAGAATGAACAGGACATTGGTTTAGAAAGTTAGATGCATGATTTCAAATGCTAACCTGCCAAAGACATTTTGGGGTGAGGCATTACTTACAGCAGCTTATGTTATCAATTTATCTCCAACTGTTGCTTTAGATGGTGATGTGCCAGATAGAGTTTGGTTTGGCAAGGATGTTTCCTATAACTATCTAAGAGTATTTGGTTACAAAGCATTTGTTCATATTCCAAAAGATGAGAGGTCTAACTTAGATGTCAAGACACGAGAATGTATATTTCTTAGTTATGGTTCTGATGAATTTGGCTACAGGTGTTATGATCCAGCTGTGAAGAAAATTGTGAGGAGTCGTGATGTTGTATTTTTTGAGAATCAAAATATGACAGATATTGGCCAGAGTGAGAAGAATATGTCACAAGGCTCTAAAATTGGTATTGATATTGATCTAATTCCTTCAAATGATTTACAGCGACAGTTGCCAGAACAAGATGAAAGTGATATTCAGCATGATGTTCAGGATCAGGTTCAGAATGACCAACAGGGTGCAGATAATAGTGATACTCAGACAGATAATGTTGTTGATGTTCAGCAGAATCCATCTTCAGTTCCACCATTGAGGAGGTCTACTAAAGGTCGCCATCCATCCTCTAGATACTCTATTGAGGAGTATGTATTGTTGACTGATGCAGGTGAGCCTGAGAGCTTTGAAGAAGCAGTAGAGGATGTGGATAAGAAAAAATGGGTTGATGCAATGCAAGATGAGTTGAAATCTTTGCATGATAATCAAACATTTGAGTTGGTGACATTGCCTAAAGGCAAGAAAGCTTTGAAGAATCGTTGGATTTATAGATTGAAGCATGATGAAAATTTTTCACAATCCCGATACAAAGCCAGACTAGTTGTTAAAGGTTTCAGTCAGAAAAGGGAATTGATTATGATGAGATTTTCTCACCTGTTGTGAAAATGTCCTCAATTCGAGTGGTTTTGGGATTGGCTGCCAGTCTTGATCTTGAAATTGAGCAAATGGATGTAAAGATTGCTTTTCTTCATGGTGACCTAAATGAAGAAATTTATATGGAGTAACCAGAGGGTTTTAAAGAAAAAGGTAAAGAGAACTATGTTTGCAAGCTAAAGAAAAGTTTATATGACTTAAAACAGGCACCGAGACAATGGTATCGAAAATTTGAGTCTTTTATGGGGGAGCAAGCCTATAAGAAGATAAATTCTGATCATTGTGTACTTGTGCAGAAGTTCTCAGATGATGATTTTATCATTCTACTACTTTATGTAGATGACATGCTTATAGTTGATAAGAATGCTGCAAGAATTGAAAAGTTGAAGCAGGAGTTAAGTAAGTCATTCTCAATGAAAGACTTAGGCTCAGTGAAGCAAATTCTTAGTATGAGAGTTAGTCATGACAAAAAAGCCAAGAAGTTGTGGTTGTCTCAAGAGGAGTACATTAAGAAAGTGCTTCAGAGGTTTTGTATGGATAAAGCTAAAGTGGTGAGCACGCCTCTTGCTACACACTTTAAGCTTAGTAAGAAACAATGTCCTACAGATGAGGAAGACAGAAAAGATATGGAAAGAGTTCCTTATGCTTTGGCTGTTGGTTGTTTAATGTATGCAATGATTTGTACAAGGCCAGATATAGCTCATGCAGTTGGAGTAGTTAGCAGATTTACTTCTAATCCTGGAAGAGAACATTGGAATGCAGTGAAGTGGATTCTAAGGTATCTTCGAAGCACTTCTAGTTTGAAACTTTCATTTGGGAGTGATAAGCCTATTCTTGTGGGATATACAGATTCTGACATGGCAGGAGATATTGATAATAGAAGATCTACTTCAGGCTACTTGATTAAATTTTCAGGGGGAGCTGTGGCATGGCAATCAAGATTACAAAAATGTATTACTCTATCTACAACAGAAGCAGAATTTATTGCAGCAACAGAAGCATGTAAAGAGTTGCTTTGGATGAAGGAATTCATAAAAGAACTTAGTTTCGTGCAAGAAAAGTATGTGTTATTTTGTGATAGTCAAAGTGCTATACGTCTTGCTAAGAACTCTACTTTTCATCAAAGGTCAAAGCATATTGATGTAAGGTATCATTGGATACGAGATATAATGGAAACCAAAGAGGTTGCACTTGAAAAGGTACATACTGAGGATAATGGTTATGATATGATGACAAAGGCTCTATGGCGAGAAAAGTTTGAGTTTTATCGGCATGAGGCCGGTTTGAATTGTGCTTGAGAAATGAACATATGGAATCTCCCTCATTTGGGCTGGAGGGGGAGAATTGTTGGGTTGGTCCAGCCCATATTCGGGGACTTATTATTGGGTCCAATTAGGGTAATGTGGCCCTAAGGTTTAAAAGAAAAAATATAGGGTTTTTTCTTTAAGAGAAGAGGTGAGTGGACGTCAAAAGAAAAAAGAGAGAGAGAAAAGAAAAGAGCAGAATTTCGCAGGAATTAGAGGCCCTGCGCAGCAGTTGATCAAACGTTTGATCAAGGACGATCCGTGGTCCGATTGAGCTGATTTTTTGTCAGCAGGTTCGGGATTGGGTGTTCTTCATTGTGAACGGTTGGATCGTCATTTGGAGCTCTTGAAGTCAGCAGATTGTGGTTGAAAATCTGGGTGATATTTCTCCAACTTTTCTTGGTTAAGTTGTTGTTTACAACTTGTTCTTCACTATTTATTGGTGATTCTATTGTTGTTGAATCAGTAAATCTTTGTCCTGTTGCTATTGTTAAGGACTTGATTGGGTTGTATCCTAACGATTGATATAGTGGAGATTTGGGTGGACTCCGTGATCGGTCCCGTGGTTTTTTATCCTTCACATTGGAGGAGTTTTTTCACGTAGAAATTCTTTTGTGTTGACTGTGATTTGATTATTTTACTTGTGATTCGAATACATCGTTGGTGTTTTAGTATTTCCTCATAGGTTCAATCAGAGTGGAAAACTTTATACGTCGTTTTTCCCATCAAAAATGCGAGTAATGTAGTCAAATCAATTGATGTGATTGCCTGCAGAAGGAGAGAAGAAATATGGAATTGTCATCTTTTTTTCATTTAATGCCTTTCCTACGAAGACAGCTCTTCAAGAGGACCGACAAAGAGAATAATTCGTGACAAAAGAGAAAAAAGAACGGTAGGTTCGTTTCCACATTAGCATAAACATTTATGTCTTTTCTTCGTTTACTTCTTTTCACTTTTCCGTTAAAGAACAACTGTGCCAATTCTAGATTTTTTGATCCTTTATTCTTTTGTAGCATTTTGGCGTCTCATTTTGTTTGAGTTTCACAAGTTGATCCAACAATGGGCAATCTGTCATGGGGAAATAAGTTCACGACTGCCGACTTTGGAAACCGTCAAGAAAAACTTTCCACTTTCATGTTTCTATCCCATCGTGATTGGGGCATGATTTCTTTTGTGACTTTGTCCAACTTTTGATAGCTACAGTTACCTAAAATGGATAGTAGGCTAAATTTGATAGTATATTCATTATGACATAAGAATTTTACAACCCACACCAATTAGACCTTGAAAGGATGCTAGACTCTCGTTCAACTGAGACAGAATTAAACGAGGACCAATTCATCTTTGAACCCCATTGCCGAATGGATGTGAAAGAGGAGAATGAATCTATTACTTATTTATTTGGCGGAATGGGATATGAATTTGCTGCCACGAGGAAGTCCACGTCTCATATATTCGACCGAAGTGTTGTATGGTACTAGATTTATTTATTTATTTTATCATCGCAGATCTTGTGGGACTCTAAACTGCCGTTCTGCTTCGAACTTAAGTTGGCATCTGGTACGCAGAAAACAAGAGGAAACCACAGTGCACCAGTGTTTTTGCGTCCTCCTATGGTGCAGTGAAAACTGATGAAGTTGGCAGGAGAATTTTTTCCCACTCAAGAGCCCTTTCCTGCTGGCATTTGCTGATATCGTTGCTGCTGCTATAACTCTCTGCCTCCTAAGTTGAACTACTCCTATCGAATAATCAAGAAACATTTGAGAGGCTTGGTATCCTCTAAACGTGTTTTATCTTGTTCGATTGGTAGAAGATAATTCCTTCCATTAAGTGTATAGAAGGACAAAGTTTGAATTACCAACTGATCTTACTCGTTCCACAAAATAGACTTTGCCGTCCATCCTACATTTAGGGGAGTAGAAGATGATGAATAATCATCCCCAGGAGTTTGAGAAATAGTTGTTGGTCGACAGCGACGACAATGGCGGCAAGGGGAATGTCAAAATTATATGATCGTGAGTATGAACAAATGAGTGGTCCCAGACTGTTCTGAACCTAATTAGTCCCACCCAAAAATCCATTTCAGCCTTACCCACTTCGATGCTATCACCTAGGTCCACGTCCTTGAAGCAGTCACTAATGGGGGTTACTTCGCACATTTCCCCGGGCAATAAGGACGCCATGGAAGAGATTGGCCAACAGAACGAGTTCCTGACATGTCTGCTGAAAAACAGGGGGTAGGGGAAGGGTTTTCCTTTTCTGCCGGTTGTTGAATGTCAGGTTTCATTGCTTTGTGCTTAGAATTTAACTTACACTAGATGTTTTGAATATGTGATGAACAGACGAATCAAGAAAGCAAAAATGTGATGGCAACATATACTGGTTTCCCAAAGTGAAAAGTGCGAAACCTAGGGAGTAAATCAGTCCATGCCATATAGACTTATGGTTTCGCATTCATTCATCCCCTTGACAAACCTAAAAACATCCGTTTATTAACGCCAAGAGCTGAAGAAATGAGATCAGAAAACTTCTTACTGATTCTGGAAGACAGGGCACAGTGCCGCGGATGTAATAAACCCCAGGCTCGTATGCACAGGCACATTGAATAAGACACTGAGTTTCATGATCAAGATACAAATTCTCAAGATCGATCAATTGATATCTCCACTTTCCTATAGTCTACTTTGGCTCTATCTTTCCATTCTTTCCCTCAAACAGAGTAATAATTCTGTTATTTAAATCTAATTTCGACATGCCCCCACACAATCAATTTCCGTAAGAGGATTGCCCTCAAGTTAGATAGCACGACTGAAATCTAACTTTTCAAAAACAGTGGAAGTATAGTCTAAGCAAATTAATATTGTCAGAATCTATCATGGCCTGTTAACTCATTCACGTTCTAGTAGGTATAAGAAAAACTTCCAATACACAGACAAATACAAGCTCTATGGACTAATGTGCCAACAACGAAAAAGATGCTGCTTTGGTTGGTTGCTCTACATGCCTTTCTTACTTCTCCTTCCATCCCAGGATATATATCATATCGAACTCATAAATGTTAATAAAATTCTTTTGGGTAGAACATTCACTCCAATAAATCTTACATAATATTTGAAGCAATGAAGCGTTACAAAAGGAGAGATGAAAGAAGTAACAACCTCATTGTTAAGACCCTCCAACAGCAATTTTGGAACATCGTGCGCATGACAATGTCAACTGAACTATTATAACCATGGAAACATGTTTCATATATATAGCAGGTTTGCCAGGGCCACTGCTATGAGGACAACCCTTCTGCCCTCGGTCTTGTGTAACCCAGTTGGATCAACTTTTGTATCAACATCTTCTCAGCTTCTGCCTAAAATCCAAAGGTAAGTGAAGAAATAAATCAATAGATAAACTACTAGTAGCTCCAAATCCGACCTTCAGATGAGGTATAAACAGAACTAATTAGAACCATATCGCAAATTACATTATTCCACCTCAAGCTTTGGGGTGAAATCCTATTTGGTTCTTGAACTTTTCATTTGGAAGTTTTAGCCTTAAATTGTGGAACTGTTCCCCTGTAAAATTTACATCAATCCTCTTTTGATCTTGATTGAAATTAGGAAAGGTGATTATCTTTTCACCAAACTCTTGTGTTCATGGCCATATCTGGCATCAAAGTTCACTTCCCCACAATAAGTAAAGAACTAACCATATCTGCATTTGTGCTTGAAATCTTTTATTTATGATTGAGGGTGGATGTGCATGTTGAGATACAAATATGCTATACACTTCACAAGTCTCATGCTCCGGAACATTGAGTCAAAATTGAAAACAGCTAACGGGATCTTTAAATTGAAATAATTTGCAACAATTAGGCATAAAACAAACAACATTACGTTAGGACGACACAGTGCTTCCGGTTGACTTCATACAGGACGTTGGTGTCTTTTGGTTCTCTCGGTGCAACGTCAAACAAGAGGAAGGATGCTGGTCAGCTTTTGCTTTTGTTTAAGTTAGCATAGTTTGGTAATCTAGATATCGTAGTAGGGATATAATGTCTGGCTTCTTACTCTGTAGTCAGCTTATGTAGTCTGGTAAAAGGATGTTACGGTGCCCAAGTCTGTAAGAAGGGTCTACCTTCCATTTTGTTCCTGAGGCAGAAATGGTATCGAAGTATTTTTCAAAAGGAGTCCCCAATGGGAAGTCCGGTCTCCCTTGAATGAGGCCAAACCTGGTTCCTTAAATCATCTCGTTTTCTTTCGTCAACCCAGACCATTTACTCTTTCAATCTACCACAATAGCTCGTATGAACAAATTCAACAAGCTCTGTCTAGACGATCATCCAGTTCTTCGACCAGTAACTCGTTTCTGACGCGTGACCACATCACATCGCATGTTCAGGAACCAAATAGAAACTAACCCCAACGGTCGAGGCGCAAAAATGTAGCTCACCACTATTTGGAAGTACCAAGAGTGATTCGTGTGTGTAAATGAAAGAGAGAGAGAGAGAGAGAGAGAGAGAGAGAGAGAGAGAGGACACCTCAAGCATAGGACTATTTTTTGGTATATTGCAAGCCAGAACTATGTTGAGACCAGTCTTCAACACTGCGAGAAACATGGTACATAAGCCTAAGCAGTAGAAGCACAAAATCCCATAAACATCACGGGGAATTCAAAACCAACCTAATCGCCGAGCAATGCCGGATCCTGTATTATCAGAAGCTCCTCCAAGTATGGAAGCAACGCTAACTGTGTCCTTCTGCTCGTGTCACCCCAATGCAAGACAGAATGCATAAATTTTTGAATCACAAGCATGGCGCATATGCTATAGGTAACATTCATGTTTCGAATGATAGCGATTAGGAAGTTGATTAGCCGAAATTCTTAGATATTCTAATGAGTAAATTTCTTTTAATGTCAAGCATTGTTTTCAAATGAGAAGATAGAAATTCTGCTACATGAAGATTTAAGAATTCATCTCAATGGTATTCATGCAGACCATAAAAACTACAAGGACTCACAACTTACCGGCCGTGTTGGTGCGGCCGCGTATAAGTGCCCTAATTTGGCAGAGTTGCAACCAATCCATACATATATCTGCACGTAAAATCAAAATACATAAAATATTTGATAGAAACGACGATCAATTGAAACAGACATGGCTCAACTCTTGAGATCACGGACCTGTTTGGGAAGGCGGAGGATCTGGAAATGAAGAGCGACGTCGTTGAAGACGTCGCTGAAGCACGTGATCTGCACTCCATCGCCGTTTTGCTCCGGTTGATGGTGTTCATGGCTAGGACCGGTTTGTTGTTGCTTGTCATTGAAAATCCGCGACCAGCTTAGGGACTGGTTCAGAGCATCCACGCCCGCGTCTTCACCGTCCATGATCAAGTAAACAACCAAGAATGGGATTCAATTACGAATGCCAAAAGTTTGCAGGGGTTTAGGGTTCTACGGGCCTTTCAGCTGAACGCTGTCGTTTTAAGTCCGAGGTCCTCTCTATTATTCGTTCTTCTGTAGTCGAAGCTTCGCTGTTGAAGCCCGTCAGCTATCCCTATTTCTATGTAATTTTCCATAAATTTATAATCTTTTTAATGAAATGATGACTTCCACCTAATCAATTTTTACAACTTTTTAAAAATGAATCCCCATACCAATGTCTATATTATTAATATTTCCAAGGCATTTTATCTTGAAAACTATTATCTCGTGAAAAAAGTATAACTATTATTAACACATTTTAGAGGGGGACAAATTATTCTTTGAACCATATTTTTGAGATAGATTAAAAAATGAATAAAATAAAAATTTGGGATAGTTCAAAAGGTCTCATTTAAATGAAGTATAATATTGTTATTTGGTTGTTAAAAAAAAAAAAGGATCAATGCATTCGTTTTTTATCTTAGAATAGTCAATCAAAAAGAAATTTATATTTAAGGATGGAAACAAAACAAAGGGAGTGAGAAAAGCTGATTCTATTATTATTTCTGTTACAATACAAGTACATTTCTCTTTATAGGAGTTATCTTTTACACAACATGTCAAAAGTTATTTTACCAAAACTTTAGACATATATGCTCATTCATTTCATACATTTCATACATTTCATAAGAATCTACACTTCCATGTAAAGCTTTCTTCATCATGTGATGTTGGGCTCGAGCTCGGGCATTGACAAGCCAGCATGGCTCGTAGGATTTTACTCAAGAAGTGGAATGAGAGTTCTTATTTGGGTTTTTAGATGACGAGGATCCCAAGTTTGTTTGGACTCTTGCCAACAAATTAGACCTCAGTTTGTCTTCATCTTTAATTTTTTTTTTTTTGTTTACACTAATAAATGGTTTAGTGCACAAAGGATTATGGGTAGTCCCACACAGCTATATTTGCTTATGCACGTGTTTTTCTTCTATTCTTCTTTAATTTATTGCCAAAGTTGGAGAATCCTACATTTGTTATCAGTTTTGCAGAAGCAAGTGCACGAATGCATTTTCGGTGATTCCCTGCCTACGGCTAAATAAATAATGGAGGGAAAAACACAAAGCATCATAAATGGATGGCTACCTCAGTTCTGAACATCCACATTATGCATAATTTGATCTTCTTCTCTTTATTACATTGATACAGCAAACATAATGACTCATTTTTGCTATCACTTTTCATGTTTTTTCTTCCTCATCGATCGAAAAAAGACTGGAAGAGTATTCACAGCTGTACTATATCACAAAACCATCTTCGATTACTGAATTCTTTAATATGATAGTAATACCGGAACGGATATAAAACCCTTCAGAAGATCTATCAGCCTCTTGTATGCCCTGCAATTCCACGTAAACAGAAACTAGGGCAGCTTGAAAAACTAAAATTATAAGCTCAGTGATTGATTGGTCTAGAAGGTGGAAGATTGAAATGATTGTTTCAAAGCTGTAAGGTTTCCGTATCATTTACTTAAGCATGCTAATTCTCTGATGTTACTTATTCTGAATGGCAGCTTCGACCTCCCTTTACATATTTTTAGTTCATTGTCTCTGGAGATCAGCATGCAAACCAGACGTGAAGATTGAAGTTTAGTTCTAAATGTCTATGGGGAACATTACCTCTGAGTTTGCAATTACAATGTTCTTCCCAATTCTGGCGTTTTTGTCAATGATGCAGCCTCTGTACAGTTCAATGAGGAGATGTAAGGAAGAGGAAGTGTAAAGATAATGAATGTATTTGTGTGTTTGTGCACAAGGGATTCAAGCTGTTTATACTTGATTTTTGCATTTTCTCCAATCCCAACTGGAACTCTTCCTTCGGCTAAAAGTGACGCTGATTCAGCTTCGGTTTCATAGAAGTCAGCACCAAGCATCACTGTATCCTGCATGTTTTTGGCCATAGTAAAATTTGAATCCCAGAAACAAGAATAGCAGTAGCATAGACAAACTAAATATGGAAATGATATTTTGAAGACAACCAATACATGTACTTTATAATCAACAAGGAATAAGACAGTTTATAGTTTCTTTGATATTTTGAGGATAGTTCTCACTAGTTTTCAAATTAGTGTTATAAAATTCTATCATGCAACTCGCCAAAATGGAAATTACTGACTCACCTTTAAATGAACATTAGCATTTATTCTGGATCTGATTCCAACAACGCTATGCTCTATGAAGCAGTCGGTTAAGAAACTTCCATGTGATATGATTGAGTCAACTATCTGAAACAATAAAAAATATTGCATATAGAAGGTTTGTTGGTTTACTACAAATGTCATTTGAATGTTACAGATTGAAAACTTAGCCCAGAAGAAAAAAATGCATTGCACACAAGCTTAAACGCATCATTTTCCCAACGTGGAAGCTTGACGAGGAAATTAATGGTTGAGATATGCGTACCTTGCTATTGTCAATTTTTGATGGTGGCAAGTTTCTTCTTGATGTATACATCGGCTTTGTTGCATCATAAAAACTAAACCTTGGTGGCTGAAAAGTACAAGGAGAGATACCATGTGACCCCTTTCTTTTTTAGGATACCATGCGACATGTGAAGCATTTCATTTGGAACATTAGAGCCTCAACAATCACTATTGTGCAATGAACATGGAAAATTGTCGGACACATCAGCCATCTCCAAGAAGTTAACATTTCTGGTTTCGGAAAATCATGACAGCATAACCACTATTTGTATTACTACATAGAATATGCGTGTGAGTGTTGAAAATTGCTTTACTCGAGACATTTCTGTATCCAATTGGATAACTGGGTTGAATGAAATGAGCAAGACATCAAGTATTAGGCAATTCCACATTGATCATGGTTAGTGTTGCATGTTTTACTGAGTTCAGTATTCCATATCTGCTGTAGATCAAAGCACAAAATCTAATTAGGTCAATGCGGATTGAAAGTCTCATGAGCTGTCTCACTTTTTCCTCAATCAGCCTCTATGAGCCCTAGAAGCGAGCTTAATAGCAGTGAGATACAGTACTTACATGCTCTGTAAGGGCAAGATTTGCCTCAAAGAAGGATCTGATGGTCCCTATATCTTCCCAATAATCATTAAAAAGATAAGCCTGGGAAAATTAATGCAGACAAATGTTAGACATCGTAGAAAGGAAGAACAGAGTTTCTATTAGCCAAGTAGTTCGTGGAAGACAGGTCTTCAGTGGCATTCAGAAAAGATGATGACCTTTATGAAGAATTCTCTGGCCGAGGCCGGGATAATCTCTGAACCAAAGTCATTTGCAGTGGGAAATCTCCATCTGACTCAAGAATTATCACAACAATTAGCGTTTCTTTTTTTCTTTTTTTTTTTAATGAAATCTTCTGAGAGAGATTACTTGATTAATCTCAATCTCACTCTTACATGAACTCTTTCAGGTAAAACTAGAATAGCGAAAGAGTATTTTCTTGTCTTACTTTTTTTATTTGTAATTGATGTGTATTCAGTGTGTTCTGGTGCTCAATACCTCAAAAGATTCAGTAGTATCTCCTTCTTGAAGACATACACTCCCATGGAAGCAATGTATGGTTTCTTTTGAGCCTCATCCTTTGACAATCCCAATACCGTTGTATCCACTGCCTGGTGTAGACACTGAAGTTAGCATTATAGTTGTAGTTCCTAACCTTATTCAGATTTGGAACGATGTCATGATTTTGTTATTACCAACTAGCCCACATTCTTCAAGAAATCCAAATGGTATGTATTTCAGGTGGCAAAAGGGCAAGAACAGAGAGGAGAGAAAATAAGAGATTACCATTGCCTTCAGATCGGCTCCCCTTGGCTTTTCACTGAATGAAAGGATCCTTCCTTTGTTGTCTATCTTCATTAGACCAAAATCTGAAGCACGGCTATCAACAAAGCAGAGGAAATTAGTGTAGGGGCAAGGCATTTAAATACAAATTGGAAGAGAGGATAAATTGGCTACTTCAGAGATTATGGGTATAAATGTTAAAAGCTCAAAAGAGAGTAGGCAAAAATCTGACTGCCCAACTCTCTACTTATGCAAACACACTAGCAGAGTATATTAATTGAAAATGAACAGCCAAACCATTTTTATGGGGATCATGCGTTTTGTTATAGAAGTCTTAAGTAGTGCCACTTGGGAAACTTTGGTAAAGCATAACATACCTATCATCCATTGGTAGACAAGAGAGGGTGATATCTGCACCACTCTGCCGATGATTCTGCAGTCAAAGAATAAATAACTATGTAAGAGATTTTTTCTAGTGACATGAGGGAACTAAAATACCAACTGTACTTCACGCATTGCCTTACTTGAACAAAGTCCATATAGTCCATTCTATATAAGTGATCCCCTGAAAGAATCAGCACATCCTCAATCTCCTTACTCCTTGCATCCTACAACACACAGCATAATTAACGCTGTCATACCTTTTATCCCTCCACATTTGACACTGTCTTGCTTCTCAGTTTATAGTTCTATGTAGCAAGCCAGAAAGAAAAAGTGGTAGCATAGGAAAGTATGGATAGCAAATGAAGTTGGAAGTTCCACTATAACTTTGTAAGCAAATGTTCTCTTTTTCTTTCCAATACATATTTTACATTACCAATAGGACCAATACAAGAAAAGAAGCCATAAAATATCGTTTCACTTGCAGATGTAATGTACAAGGCCAAGTTACCACCCCAATTCAGCTGTACAGGTTTTATTCAGATCTAAGTTTTCTACTAATATACGAACAAAAGGTGATCTACAGGATCCCAATGAGGAGGCAAATAAGGCACTTATGCAACATAATCCCACTAAGCCCCCTGGATCTTTGGTGATATCTAATTAACAATAGGACCAAGGTCTATGGGTTCTTTTGGTTCATTTGCTTAATGCCTTATGGCCAATCGTCTTGTTCTGACTGGGGTGCTTCAATTAACTCCCTTACTGTCCCTGACCAAGATGGACATCTGGCTGATATTGTTCTTGAGTATAATTCAACTGCTAGGTACACCAAAAGTTCTTGATTTGGTGTCATTGTTGGACGGAGTGCTAATAGTATCTCAGGCGCTTAGTTTACTTGAAACGGTACCCATTT
Source organism: Casuarina equisetifolia (assembly GCA_028551475.1). Classification (NCBI taxonomy): domain Eukaryota; kingdom Viridiplantae; phylum Streptophyta; class Magnoliopsida; order Fagales; family Casuarinaceae; genus Casuarina; species Casuarina equisetifolia. The sequence goes on from CM052362.1 coordinate 18,407,556, forward strand.
TAAACTAGTTCTAACGAGGGAAATAATATGCTTCATCGTGGCTTCAAAGGACTCAACCTTCTTGTTAAAAAGCCATCATAGAAAAGGATCAATTCCTTAAATTCACTTATCCTACAAATCCTTGAATGCTGCTTTACACTAGTAATGGGCTAAAGGATGTGAAAGGAAAAGGCAGATACGCTTAAAACCACAGGATGTGGAAACTCAAGAGTTCCCTCGTGCAGCCAATCACCCTAATTTCCCAGTTGTAGATTGTGAATAAAGAAAAGCCTTAACCGCATTACACACCACTTAAGCTTTCAGCTAAAGCTCCTGATGATTAACTTTAGATAACTGATAATAGGACTTGCATTACTTTTAATGGAAAAAAGATTTTATTGTTAAACATGAGACCTTCAAAACTCATCAAGAAAAACACATAACAGCTGCTTCGATGGCACTAATTAATCCGCAAAACAAGGAGTAAAAAAATAATAATAATACTAATAATAACAAATTTAAGTGTCCTAGAAAGGAACATCAGTTTTGCACGGTCCCTGCAGTCTTTTAGGCTTCCTGAAGAGGAACTGGAATGCCTTTTCACAGTCTTTCTTCACAGTTGATCTAATGTCCATAGACTATCCATTTTGCAATAGCAAAATTGCAATGTTGAAATTGTCAAATAGCATAAAATAGACACCACACATGGAAGAGCAATTCTACAAGATTGACAGTGTAAGTTAAACAGAATTCGAATTACCTCAAAAAGCCAATGAAATTGTCGTACAGCATCTGCAGTGCCCTGGAACCATCTTTTACCAGCCTCTCCTGGAGTTTGCGTGGCTGCAAGAACCTGACATGGAACGGAACGAAACAGTCTTATTTTTGAAGTATCCTTCGACAACTTCTATCTTATTCACATGCAACCTTGTCCATTCTCAACGTATTGTGCTTTGCTGCGAACTCACAAACCTAAATCCCTCGGCAGAGGTTAGCGTGTTTGGGCGTTCGAAACGTACCTCGACATAGCCGTCTCCAAAGCTGGCTCCACCACCTAAGTTGTAAGCGCGGGCAATATGCCTGTTGAGTGATGCAGAGTTGTACTGAGTGAGAATGTACACTTTGTTGATCCCACTGTTGATGCAGTTGCTCATTGGCACATCAATCAGCCTGTATGCTCCACCAATGGGAACCTACAAACAGGAAAAGCAAAGCAAATGACTAACCAACATGCCGCTGCAGGTACAGAAACAAACTTCTGGCGACGAACATGTTCATGGAAAATATGTTCTTAAGCCACGATGAACGTAAAGAAATGCGCAGAAAGAAGACATACGGCTGGTTTAGCCCGGCGCTTGGTGAGTGGAAATAGACGGGTGCCTGCTCCTCCTCCGAGTATAACTGCCGCAACGGTCCGTGCGTCCCGCTTCTCCATCTCTAGGTCCCTCAACTGCAATGAACCCCATGATGTGAGCCGTTGATCGAAAATTAAGGGTGATGATCAGCTGGAACGGGGTGACCCACTATTTACACTGATGATCTCAAGGAAAATATCACCTGATTCTAAGCTATACTGCCCAACGTTAATTCCAATTTTATGACTTACAAGTACAGAAACTATTAAACCCTGCCAAATGAGGACGTGTGATCTACTTAAACAGCTCTTTCTCCTCAACTTCCCTTTGGAGAAGTAAATAGACAGAGGATTTCAGGGTGATGGAGGAGACAGGGTCTTGTGCCCAAAACAAAAACCATGCAAAATCCCAATCGCAAAAAGCACGACAAACTACTGCTGTCGTAAACATTGGCCCAGTTCATAATAGTTAATTATGCACCAACTAGGTATTTCCCACGTTAAAACTGGGAAAAACAAAATGGTGGGCTCCTTGTAATGCAAAACATTTTGCAATGGTAACAATGAATCATCCAAGGAACATTCTGTGTACGTGTGTTCTAGGTAGCTCACCTTGGCCTCGCCTATAGCATCTGTAGTTAGAGACATGAGAACATGTTGCTTAACATTGCTGCTGCCACCACCAGCCCCTCGCTGGAACTCTGTCACCTTCAACTTCAGCTTCTTCCCCATCATTTCTGCATCACAAAATTTTACAAGCCCCCACTTCCTCCCAGCCAACCCAGTCGCACCCCCTAACCGGCCCGCAATAGAGAGAGAAATCCGGCCGTCAGCGGCCACTGCCATTTTCTCCAAGACCCGAGGTGAAAACTGGAATTGTCCTACCTGAAGAGATCGTATGTGAAGGAGTATGAAGTGAGAATCGAGCTACTAGTGAGCGGCATTCGCTTGCCATGACATGCATGCTATCGGAGGATTAGGCCACGTTATCCAGAATCGATTGCATCCACTAATATCCCCGAGTGTTTTTTACGCCCTCTGGTTCAAAATGTGTAAATACATACTCGTCCTCACATTTGGCTCCAAATTACGAACCAAGGAATATTCTACAGGTGCTACCTATGATTTTTGGTCTTTTATTGGTGGTATGATTCCCTATTCTTTTGTTTTGCCTTTCAAATATGATTCTCGGCAATAAGGTTGAAAGCAAATCAAAATATCTTAATGCAATAAGGTTCATTTTCTCTTGCACTATATTCATCATAATGTTGCAGATGGAGGCTGAAAATTGATGATAAAAATTTAAGAAAAGTAAAATTTGTCTTCAGTGCAATTAGCGCTCCTATATAAATGCGTATAACAAAAGTAGATGAATCGTACCAATAAATTTAATGTTGACATGAATGTATAAGACCAGACACGTGAACTGTACGCACGGCGTGACATATTAGCTGGGATTAACGTGCTTGAATGCCATAAGAAGACCTTTTAATCATTGTATCTTTTATAGTCCTTTAGGAACGTCACAAGAACTAACACAGCTGCCATGTCCACGTCAACGAGACCTGTCATGCACCAAATGGGTTTTAAGTATTTAATTTGTACTTGAAATTATATTTAATTGTTAGTATTTATATAAACAGCGAAAGCTGCCTTAGTTTCAACCGAGTTAAGGTCTCTTAACAAAATTATATTTTTCACTTAAGAAAGTTTTTCTCGCCGCCTAAACAAAGGGGAAGCAATACAATGGATCCAAGGCAAAATAATAGGATTTTAGAAATTATTAAATCCTACTCTTACTAATTAAGGAAGATTGCATTGTTTCCCAAATTAATCCTTTTTGAGTTTTTTTTTTTTTAAAAAAAAGGTGATACAAGGAAATATGGTATTTAAAAAAAAAAAAAAAAAGGAACAAACAAACGTCGTCGTCTCATTCGGTTAGGACATCTTCGTCGAGTTCGGTAGCTTAGCTTCTACTTAAAGAAACGGAAAGCGAGTCGCTTAATAGAAAACAACCTTCTACTGCTTCTCAATGGGTGCTTCGATGATGGCGTACTCACCTCTTTGCATCCTTCTCCTTCCTCTGCTTCTTTCCTCCATTATCTTGCTGAATCACCGAGTGAAATGTGATAGTAAGCGCTTATTCTTCGGTTGTTTTCGGTTTTGTTAAATTTCCTTTCATGGGTCTCATTCCATCATGCATTTATTACTTCGGTGCACTTTGTCACTGTGAGGTTTTATGAGCATTACAAGCCCTGAGGTTGATTCATTTCAAAGATGTCATATAGGATTCTTGTATGTTTTTCTATTGGATTTTGTATTATCCTAAAAATCCAGTTCAGCTGAGATCTGATTGTTTGTCGTCGATCTGGGTTAAGTACTGATCTTAAGTCATATTTTTTTATTTTTCAAATGGGTATCCGTAATTTGCATGATTTGTTTGATATTCTGTAAAAGTTTGGCTTACACGTTTTGATAAGTCTTTGCAACTCTAGAACTTCCTTGTTTAGTGGAGATTTGTGTCGCTTGGTGGAGATCTGGGGACATGTAGATTGAGACGTCCATTTGATAATGGATTGTGCCCTTTAAGGCAAATGGTAAACTCACAATTTCACTCTCAGCGGATCATTTGCTACTGCAACCCAGTTGACTACAACGCTATAACGATAACCGTTTTGCACGGTTTTCTTGAAAATTACTTCGCCCCGCCCTTAGTAGTGCTTAAATAGTGATCCATCACTTATATTTTTAGTAATTACTTATTTGGTGCTTGTTGTATCACCTACATTAGTAGTTATTAGCACATCCTAAATGGATTTTAGTACTTTAGGAAAGGAGAAACTTAAGTGGGATGTCCATGTGATGCTACTATAATCCAGCATTGTTGCGATTCGTTTTCAGAGAGATAGTTTGAAGTCGACTTTTCCAAACTGGGATCTCATCATGTGCTGAATTGATGGGCCCCTATTTGCTCTCATCTTTAAGTTTCTTATCATGATCTTTTTTTCTCCTCATTTGGATTGTCGAATCAACACCTTGTTTTGGTTTCAATATAGTGGAATGTGAAAATCCAATTGTTTCTTGATGTAGATATAATTTTGGATTTTGGTCAATAGTTGCAGGCCAGATTGAAACAGTTATTGTTTTTCGACATCTTTGCTTGTTGGATACGGTTGTCTTTGCATGGTGAGTCGGTGAAGCATGCTAACTTGTATTCTATATGCTTTATCTCAATGTAAGTTATGTTTTTAAAATTTCCTTGCTTTCTGGAAGATGTTTGTAGCGCTAATCCAATATGAAACTGCCTGTTTGAAGGACAAAATGGAATAAATGGGTGTTACTTGGCTAGACTGGCCAAGAAATTTAGCCCCGGTTGGGGACGCATAACTTAAATAAGATCTGGACGTAAGCTAGTCAAAGTGCTGCTTAATCTTGTGCGAGGGACTGAATCCTTCAAGCGTAGCCTTAGAAAAAGAATATCAATCCAATTCAGGTTATTGGGTCTTAGCTGAGATTACCGTCTCATTAGAAATGTCTCTGTTTTTTTTTTTTGTGGGGGGGGGGGGGGGGGGGGGGGGGGGGGGGGGGGGGAAGGGGGGGAAGGGGGGGCAAGGGGGGGCAAGGGGGGGCAAGTGCTCCTCTCTAGGTATTTCAGTAAACTTAATACCCTGAGGTTGGTATTCATTATACTTAACTGCTTCCTTTCATTTAGCTAAATGCCTTTCGAACTGTTTTTCACCCTGTCAATCTGTCAGATGTACATTCCAAACGAAAGGAAAGAGTTCTAGGAGGGTCAGTGACTTGAAAGAGGATTGGAGTATGTCTTTTTGTGTCTCATACCTGCCTTTTGTTAACCCCCTTCTTGGTATTTCTATGGCAAAAATATAAACGAGGTTGTATATGAACAACGTTAAGCCTTCCTTACGCCTTTGTTCTCTAAGTTTCACTTGCCATATTTGTATTGCATAGCACATACTAATGGTAAAGGAAACAAACTTGAGAGAGTTAGTGAGGACATCAGAGAACTGTAGTGTGAAAAGTTCAGTGCATTATATGTTTTTTACTGAATTTGAAATTTCAAGCTCTCTGCAGTGTAGGCATATGGGAATGGTTTTGACAATTGTAGAAATTAGACATGCTATAGTGCAAATGATGCTGAATTGACTGGTATATTATACATAGAATCATGAACTCCAATCTCTATCTGTCTTTTGCTATCTCTAATTATGTGGGTTCGTTGATATCTGGACTCTAATTATGTGGGTTCGTTGCTATCTTTTTGTTGCTGCAGGTGAGGATGATAATCTTTTTAAAGGCATCAACAACTATCGAACATCCTTGAACTTGGCAACCCTATCAAAGAATGACAATGCAGCGTGCCTTGCTGGTGAAATAGCCGGCCAATTCAAGGGTCAACCCTGTACAAACACCACAGGGTCCAACACAGTACCAGGCACTGAACCTCAATTTTCTGACTACCCGAAACTCTTAACCAAATGCCATTTGAATGTCTCTGACACGCAGGACGGGGCTGTAATGCCTGCTTGTGTGCCCAAACTGGAGCCAAGTCTTGTCCTCACGAACTTCACGGAGTCTCAGTACTCGGGTTCCCTCAATGACACAAAGTACACAGGAGCTGGGATTGGCTCTGATGGTGATTGGATTGTCGTCGTACTGACCACAAAAACGGGCAGTGGAAATTATGCCCCTTCCAATTCCGCCGGCGTGGTTTCCAATAGTGGTTTGTTATACCACTTCCTGTTTTTGTTGATGGGTTCTATGTTCCTTTTTTAAATTAAGATAATCACGAAACCCTTTGTTTTCTTCAGAGTTATTGGAGTATTACTACTCACTTCGTCATATTATAAACCCATTTTTCCGACATAGAAAAACAAAAAAGGAAAATAAAATGGTTACGGAATACAGCTGCATTCTTTGGGGAAGATACGATCCGTTCCTGAATTGATTGATTAGCTACGTTGTACTCAATAGTTGTATGTTGGGAGCTGATTATGTAGGGATATGTCTTGCAACTATCATTGTTGTCATTGTTGTTTAATTTTGCACCTGTGGGTTTTACGATATGTTAATCGGAGAAGCAAGAACCACCTGTTTCATCATTCCATGTTCTCTACGTGAATTTGGCGTGATGTTATTTGGTCCTCCAAAACAGTGCATATCTTATTCTTGGATCATCCTGCGTAATGCCTTACTGGGCCGCAAGTCTTTTTAGTGGTAATATTGTCATGGACTAGTTTCGTTCCAAAATGGCCGATAGGGATAGCTAAGTTTATTTATATGGTTAAAAAAAGTTACCTTCCTTTTTTTAATATGAGAGGAAGTCTTCCTCTTAAAGGGTTCCACCCTTATATTTTTCTCTACCTGAATTCAAGTTATCTTAACATTTTTTACCTCTCTTGCTTTTTTTGGTGCGCAGTTGTTATAAAGATATTAGATATTTATATTTTTTAAGAAATAGTAACAATATCTTGATAATTTTTATTAATAATAACAAAATTGACCGTAATAAACATATTTCAGATAAACACAAAGGATAAGATATGATCCTAACTTTCAAACAAAGGTGAAATGCTTACATTCTAAATTGTCAATCATAAATAAAAGTAAAAATATAAAATATATTGAATAATACATTTATTTAATCTTACTGACCTATAATTATTTAAATCTAACTAATCTTTTTTGCATGCATTTAATAATGGATGAAGCGAAGACATTAGATTGGATCGTGGGTTAGCTTTGATTCAATTTATCATGACATGTGTTTAATTCCAAAAAAGCTGATATTAGTGAAAGAAATAGTAACAACTTACTCGTATGGCATGTGACTCGGACCACTTCCCCTCTTTAAATCTTTTTAGTCTTTTCCGCAGATTGAGACTGTTCAGTTCACGTACTGTCTATCTCGCTGGAGAGTTGAATGAAGAGGAAATGTAAAGGGCAAGAGAGCATATGAAGATCACAATGAAGCTCAGAGACTGGTTAACTTGCTCGTAAATGATTCACTCTTCACTTGACGGTCACGTACTTGGAGAAAATTGAAGCTCAGAATCCTGACATGTACCCCACTTTCGCACTTCCTTTACCGCTAAAGCCAAAAGCTTGCGGCAGATTTTTCCTACCTCAACAAAGCTCCCATTATTATGAGATAAAGCATTGTGATAAATGAGGAGGGCATGACCATAGAAGTAACTGCAAGGCCAGGTAGCTTCAAGAAGACGACATGCGAGGTGGTAGTGGCTGGGTGAGTGTGGTTAGGCGTGGACTGGGAAAGAGAAGTTCGTGTTCATCGTATTCAACCCCTCTTAAGTATTCTAATATCCTCGGCCCCAATGTCCCCGATGTTTGGATTCCCAGCACCAAACACCACCGTCCCCAATCGTCTGGACTTTTCCGTAAGTTGTTAAAGTGATACTTCATTTTGTTTGCTTTGCCATACAATAGTATCCTTGTTTTGTATTCGGTCTTCTTGGTTCAAGTTGTCCAATCCCTTCGGTGTCCATTCACAGTTTGCAGTTGAAATTTTCACTCCATATAGCTCTGAAAATGATTGATAATGCCATGCAAACCAGCTAGCGGTCACACTGCTGCAATAATTGACGGCAAATCGATAGCAGAAGACATAAGATTCAGAATAGCCAGTGAAATACGCAGAACGAAGGCTGCCATTGGGAAATCTCCTGGATTGGCGATTGTCTTGGTGGGTAAAAGGAGGGACTCTAAGACTTACATCAATGTCAAGTTAAGAGCATGTGATGAAGTTGGAATTGCCACTCTGATTGCGGAGTTGCCTGAAAACTGTACAGAAAGTGAACTTCTTGATGTTGTCTCCGGTTTTAACGAGGACCCATCAGTACATGGTATTATTGTGCAACTTCCTTTGCCACAGGTAATTTCTACAACTGCTTTGCTTTTCTTCACTTATTATACTTTTAAAGTTGATATATATTCACATACAGACATACATAAAAGTATGTGTGTATTATCGGGGGAAAAAAAAAACTGTATCTCGAAACTTTGGTTTTCTTGAAAATGCAATGGCCAGGCCTCAGTAGCTGTTGGCACCTCAGATATGGTACATGAAGAGAGAATAAAATCTGCATTCTAATGAACTTCTTATTTCTGCTTATTAAACTAACAGTCAAAAATAGTTGTTCCTGTCAATTGCTTGTGGCTGGTGATAATGAGGATGACAGTTTCCAAAAGAATTCGATGATTCAATTAATATTTCATCTAGACCTGTTTATGTAGCTTTAGTTAAGTAAATTCTTCGTTCTCAGGGATGCCTTTTTTTTTCCTATTGGACATTGGATACTAAGCTTTCTTATATACATCTATTACGCACTTTGATTTTGTGTAGAAATAAGGAAAGCTCTACACTGATAACATGTCCAAATTTAAATGTTTGACACAGCATTTGGACGAGGAGAAGATAATGACTGTTGTGAGTCCAGAAAAAGATGTGGATGGTTTTCATCCCCTCAATGTGGGGAATCTTGCAATGAGAGGAAGAGAGCCTTTATTCATTCCCTGTGCCTCTAAGGCTTGCATTGAGTTGTTGCTTAGGTCTGGTGTGGAGATCATTGGAAAAAAATCTGTAGTGATTGGGAGAAGCAAGATTGTAGGGTTGCCAACTTCTTTTTTGCTGCAGGTAATTTCCACTTTTCTGCTAATACAGAATGCCTTATGTATGCTTGCGTGATATGTTGATGGTGGGCAGAGGCACCACGCTACAGTCTGCACCGTGCATGCATTCACCAAAGACCCGGAACAGATAACTTCTCAGGCTGACATTGTGGTCACAGATGTTGGGGTCCCGAACATGGTCCGTGGTAGTTGGCTAAAGGCAGGAGCAGTTGTTATCGATATGGGAACAAATTTGGTGAAGGCAAGCATAAAATCTGACACATATCTTGTTCCAAATTCTAGTTCTTGAAGATTTTTATTAGTCTCGATGCCACTTGATATATGCTAAACAAAAAGAAACTACTGCTGGTTTAGCCAGATGAAAAACTTAATCAAACTTTTACAAGATATATTTGTTTCTTTTTTTTTTTTTTTTTTTGGAGGAAGGAGAAGAGGGTTTTTGTGGTTGTTGGTTGTGTGTGTGTGTGTGTGGGGGGGGGGGGGGGGGGGGAGTATTGAAATGGTTTGTGCGATGCACTGGCATGATATTCTACTTGTTGATACTTAGAGTTGGGGGAGAGTTAAAAAGAAACTCATTAGACTACAAACTGGACCTTATTATAGTAGTTATCCTTTGAAAAAATGGATTACTATGAGTATAGACTTTAATAACTTATTAGAAAATGAAGCTTTTCTAGAAGTATCTGAAGCTGCTGGTTGGTAACAGCATCCATTACACTACGCTCAACAGTAAAACTTAACCCACTTGGTCACACAAATTATATATCTCAGTGTAACCAATAAAGTTTGTTCACCGCAAAAACAAATGCAGTGCATATCTGCTTAGAAAAAATAGAAGTGCAAATTTTCTTGCCATATCAGTATTGAACTTTCATAGATGTCAGGTTACTGATAGGCTTTTGCATCAGTATGTTGTGCCGCAAAATTGGAGTCACGAACATGCCCCTTTTGTTTATATTTAACTCAGCCACCTGACTCCCCGCATGTCACTATTTGACCAAACTGGTTGAAATGAATGAACTACGCCTCTTGTGGGGTCTTTTATTAGGAGCATTGAAATCAATCCTTACGGATATTGCATTACACCTTAATACTCTCTGTTCAAGTTTTTGGTTAGTAGGGTTGGTGTGGTGATTGGTCAGTAACTTACAGCAAGCAAGATGCATAACAGCATCAAATTACCTGAATTTCTGTAATATCCAGAGAGACGGTCGGGGCGAAGTTTTATACTTCAAAAGATAGCGGTGGAGGACATTCACATGTTTCTAGGAGACTCAGTCGTTGAAATGTAGTCATTTGCTTCCTTTGCTTCTACGTAGTATAGATATATCTGCCATTGACATCAGGGAGAAAGTAACAACCTTACTTCTGATACTCGTGTCCCCATCCACTGCTTCGCTGGTTCCTGCCCAGAGAGTGATTTATCATATTGCTACTCATTGTGATTTGCAGGACTCAAGTAGTCGTCATGGATTCCGGGTCACAGGAGATGTTTGCTATGAAGAGGCAATCAAGGTGGTGTCTGCAATTACCCCTGTGCCTGGAGGAGTCGGGCCTGTTACAATTTCCATGCTCCTCTCCAACACGCTTGACTCTGCTAAACGTGCATTTGGAATGACCTGAGGCTGAAGTGATTGTTTATTTAGTTTTATATAGCCTTTTACTCAATGTACAGAAATCCATGGATATCATAGATACCATTTGATGGAAATCTATAATCTTATTCAGCATTGTTCATAGCCATTATAGAATATGTAAGGTAGGTTAACTAAGTTATGAATGTTCGAGCTTAGTGCAAGTTTTCTTAAATATTTTCAAGATAATGGATAACTTGGAGGAAAAGAAGAAGAAGAAGAATAAGTTTCTTCTAGCAAGAAAGGCTTTCAAAAAATAATTTTGACAGGACGAAGGAAAAAGAATTTCTTACAGATGGTCATGCCAAAACTACCAAATAAAATCGTTCTAGCAACCATTTGTAACTTCTCAATCCTCGTAGTTAAGGACAAATATAACCTCTAGAAAAGCATATGATACGGAGAAGCCATAACTTGGTCCATACACCTCCCATATTGCCCACCGCAAGAGACTTGCCTGCTCCTTTCTTCCTGAAAACTAGACGCGAGAGAGGAAGAACAAAGCATTCTTTGGCGACAAGGAAGAGTTAGACACAAAAGCTACCATTCTCTCTGGCCCAGTTCATATCAGAAGGCAAACAACTTCCTTGCACTAAAAAGGAAACCAAAGAAATCTGGCTATCTCATTTAAAACTAAGCATAACGCCCAAATGTATAACATGCTGCTAGCACCAGAAAATAGAATAAAAATACATGGATATTTTAGACAGACTAAGACAGGCCTAAGAAATGGTGATTTTTATTTTGCGAGACATTAGAAGACACAGTGAGCATCCCTTCTTCCACAAATATGTATTCTACTTTTTGACATCCAAAACTTGGTCTTTGGCTTCCACAAATCCTTAATGGATGCTGCCACCTTATTGCTCCACCACGTTGGAGAGTTTCACTAGAGCCTCTTCATCTATGAGTGATGAGTTTCTCACTCTCATCACTAATTCAGGGCTTTATTTGTCTGGTTCCTGGGGCAAACAGATACCTTTTCAGTGCAAGCATTAAGACCCATGTCGTCTTCGTGATCTTCTCCTTTATCATCAAAAGCAACGCCGAGCTTAGCACAGTCTTCAGTATCTGGGCATTTAATCCTTTGAAGAAACCCAGTAGGCCTTCTCTTTTCCAAATGGCGTATAGTGCACCCGAGACTGTCTTCTGGTTTTTATGTTCAGCTTCTTGGTTCTCATCTTCATCCGATTCTGCAGCCTGAATCATGACCTTGCACCTATTGACAGTTAGCTTAGTTCTTTTAATCAAGCTGTGAACAGGCCTAAACAAATAAGGAGCAACGCATACATTGTTATAGATAATGCTATATTTTCATGCAAAAACTGGCAGAAACAATGAATTTCATATTCAACATAGAATTAAAAATGAAAATAATTGAACTCATCAGCAAGAGGTTCAAAAAGCACCCAAATACCCACGCTATGCATGAAGAAGAATGAGTGGATAGATCATCTACCTGATAGCCGGGTAGGTCAGGCAGGTAGCGACACACTTTGAAACTGCACCCAACACGAAAGCAGAAAGAGCAGAAAGAGCTTCTGGGGACGACTCTGTACCTGTTTTGCGTCTCAACTTCCGCTTCAGCAGTCTCTGCTTCAGCTGATCAAATGTGGTGTACTGTACAATACACATGTTCTAATTTCAGCTTAATTAATCTTTTTTGACACCTTAAATCAACTATTCCAACTAATCAGAAAATTGGATGGTAAAAAATCCACGGATTTGGAAGAACACAACCATTGGTTACCATCCCCTACCAAACACGCGGCTAACATGAGCTTTCAGGGTCATTGGTCCACTACAAAAAATTTGAAGTAATTCATGTCTAAATAAAACCTCAAGCATCTGTGATGGAACTGGTGAAATCAACGACACTCTCTACACAAGAGATACGCAAAAGCTATACGCTTGCATACTCAGGTACCTGAATTGCTGGGTTTGATGTCAAAAGAAGAGATATGCCAAGACCATCAAATGCCTCAGCCCAACTGCCCTCCGACAGAGTCTTGCAGAGTCCTTTGGATTTTCCGAACTCACTTGTCTGCATCCTTGAGGATGCCGTATCCAAAGGCTGCAGTTAAAACAATAATTAGAACATAGAAACATTCATCACTAAAACTACAATTGCATCTATTTTTGTATTAATAGCTTTTCTTTTTTCTCATATATTCAATACTCTAGATATCACAAAGCGACTTGTTTTGCTACAAACAGCATTTTACAATTGTCTATGCGATAGATAACATAGAATCACCTTCAGGTCTCATGGACGGTGTGAGGTCAATTTTTTACATCAATACTTTGATGGCTCTTTCCTCTTATTTTACTGACTTCTTTAGGTCAGTCATTTTCTTCTAGTGCAAGGAAAATACTAATGAATGTTCTAATTCTAGTCCAGTATTTAAGCAGCACAATGTCAATAGATGTGCAAACATGCATATCCCCATGTATTTAAAAGGAGATTACTCCAAAATCTCTTGAGAGCTAAACAAACAGAGTTCAAGCTCTATGTAACTTGTAAGACAACTTAATCAAGCAAACAGAACTAAGATGTTTCCTCGTCAAAAGACATGTGTCAATATATGATTCACCTGTGTCACTACAACTGTACAAGCCCCAGCGGCAGCAGCAATAATCAAGTTTGCTCTAGTTCCTATGGTTTTGTTTCCACTTTTCTCCAGGTACAGCCTTTTGAAGAAGCTGTATCCATAGAAGTAGACAAACTGTGAGATAAACGACTGTAGGTTCTTTGTCCCAAGCCCCTGGTACAGTGAAAGCACCTGCCGTGTAGAAATTGCTTCCCATAAAACATCAGAAATATTTCTGCAAAAGCCAAAGCAATGGATTACACGAAATATTCAAAAGCGAATCTTACTTTAAAAACCTGTGTCACATATCAGCTTGCATGACTTTTAAGTCCATATGTGACTTAAAGTCATGTAATTCACAGAGAACACTGATAGAAAGGTCGAGCAGAAAAGACAGCAATTCACTTATGATGAAGAAATTAATTATAAAAACACAAACATAGATCCAACTATTCTTCTTTTCCATTGCTTAGAAAGTGAAGCTACTATGGATGACAATAGCTGTAAGAAAGCTTGCTTAGAAAGATTACTTTAGCAAATTTAGCAATAAGAAAACCAAAATACTCAACCCTATTCATATAAAATATTTTTATTGGCATGAGTCGGTATAAATAGAACGCCCAAAAGTACAATATTATTAACAACATAAGCAGATTGAGTAACTTTAAACTAATTGGATCAGAACCTTCATAGCATTGGAACTCCGCGGATGATAAGTATCACATGATTTCTAAAGTTATAACTCAAAGCCGCTACTGCAACATTCCTTTATCAACCTGTTTTCATTCCAAGAGTTTTTTAGGACAGACGGAAAATGGGCATTCCCATGGCACCTTCTGTCCCATAATAGATGATGTGTATTCTTTCTTGGACTGTTCTAAACTGGATAAGATTTTCTACAAGCTGAAAGTATTTGTACACTTAACTTATCATACTACCCTTAAATTCAAACTATATATTCCTTTCAAAATAGATCTCCCTTTTCATGGACAATCAAATGGAATTTCTGAAACAGTGGTTCATTAAAGTACATGTCATTCACAATTTTTTACGGGGAGAATTTCATCTTAAAACGTACGTTCAGCAAGAAGATTCCAACTTCTTTTTGTCTAGGCAAGTAAGAGCCAAAACGTACTAGGGATCGGTTCTTGATCACTCTGCAATGCAATAACAGCTGTGCTCTCCCGACATGAATATTACGAAGATTATTCGGCCAACACAACTACCAAGTCATTTAAATGACCGGAAAAATAGTGTTACAACACTCTTTATATAATTATAAATTCCAGTCAGACAACCAACAGATTCTTGTGGAAGAAAGTTCTGAAGTCCTGTGAGAATTGTATTCAACCCCAGAGAAGAACAAACGAAGATAACTAGTAAAAACCCTTGTAGAAGAAATAGCAATTCTACTAATAGCCGCGTGAAACATGAAACTAATCACGTGATGTATACAAAATATGCACCATACGTATAAGACCCAGAGGCAAACAGAAACTAAAAGACCAACCTGTACTTCTGTTGGTGGTGAGTTCGAACTTCAGCTTGATATTTGGTCTTACAAGTATCGAGAGGGTACAAGATGGTGGTGCTTACTAGAGCTCCGATGGCCCCGGAAGTGGCCTCTGAAACGGACTCCAGATCAAAGCCCATCTTAAAGAATAGATAATTGGGTATGTATCACAGAAAACGAAATGAACGGCTACGAGGATGAAAAGCCCGAGGCATCCATGAATTTAAGAGCTGCGAATGGTATAATAGGATGTCCGGAGGAGAGGAGAGGAGAGGAGAGGAGGGAGTAGCAACCGAAAGTGACGCAATGGCATACCCAGGTGTTGGTTTTGTATCTTTTTGGGAATCGGAAACGTGACCGTATGGGGCTTCTCCCTGTCCCTCTCTGCGGTTGTGTTCAACGGCTAGGATTCGACGGTGTGCTGCTGCCTAGTGGTTAATCCACGGGACAGTCCATTTAGATGGTTACGGGATTTGATCATTCTGCCACGCTTCCAAGTCTACATCTCAAAAGGCTTTCATTTCAAGTGGCGGCACTTTAGTTCAGACGATGACATATAATATTGTCTTCAGATGATGCATGCTCTAATACAATCTATTTATATTGTTATTTGATTGGATCATTTGTAATGTTGTAGATTGTAACACCAAACCTTTTTCATCTATAATGAAGAGGTTTTATGCTACACCAGGCGATCAATATTAATCCTAAAAAATCTGCTAACACCCCATATCTTCCTCTAGTGGGTTGGAGCAAATATGCTATTCAAGGTGAAATTTTATCAGTTGGTCAATTATATTTCGTTCATAACCCTTTTTGAATTAAGCTATAAGGCGAGACACGTATAGTATGAAATAATACAATCCGTAAAATAATTTATTACAATAAAAACATGACATAACATGTATTGTATTTCATAAGTCTACAATTAATCAATTGGTTATTACTTGAATACCATAAGAATGTGCCTTATCTAATACTACCACCAACACTAGAGTGTAACATATTTGATTATTAATTGAAAATTTTGTTATTGTTTAATCATACAATAAGGGAATCCTTAGCTCAGTGGTATTTTTTAAATTAAATCTTGATTGATAGCTTTACCGATCATGCCAGCTTAAAAATGCACTAAACAAGGTAATATATAAAATAGATAACAAAAAAATATCTCACGTGTTTGTTTCAACATAATTTACATTATATATTGAGTGTTATTTTTTTCACCCTTTATTAACTATTTATATTTGTCCTTAAAAATTACGCCACTTTAATCTTGATGTAATTTTACAAAAGCTAAGCGTACTATCGAGATGAAAATTCAGGTTAACAACGTATTATTTTTTCAAACAATTATTAGCTTCGAGACAAGCAAAAAAAAAAAAAAAGACACCGGTCAAGATGTAATAATTCGCCATTTGAAAAGAAAAAAAGAAAAGCAAAAAGGAAACCTGGCACCTCCCTTTTACTAGAGGAAAAACACACATTTATAAAACGACAATAAGGATGAGGAGAAACGGGCGTGAATTAGTCTATTGGTTTACGTTTGAAAAGAGATCCCACGAGCTTTTTCCCTCCTTCAGATCTCCACTCTCCCTGCCAGCCTCTCGCACTCGCTCACCCATCGAAAATGAACTTCGCTGAACCCTAGCTAGCCTCTCTGTCCGAACGTCGACAACTCAGGGACCAGAACTTCTTGTACGGAAATGCAGGACATTTTCGGATCGGTCCGCCGATCCTTGGTCTTCCGGACGCCAGGCGGCGAAGAAGGAGGTTTCGCCAGTGGCCTGGTCGAGAAGATTGGTTCCACCATCCGGAAATCCGGAATCGGAATTTTTTCGAAGTCGCAGGTTCGGGGGCTGCCTCCGGTTCCCAAGGACGACGCGCCGCCAATCCGGTGGCGCAAGGGCGAGTTGATCGGGTGCGGCGCGTTCGGTCAGGTCTACATGGGGATGAACCTCAACTCTGGAGAGCTTCTCGCCATTAAACAGGTTGATTATGTGTCTATGTCTCTGTGTTGGTTGATTTTTCAATTGGTTTATGGATTTGCTATTGAAGTCCTGGTGGTTCTACTTAGTAGGTTTCGATTGCGGCGGGTAGCGCTTCAAAGGAGAAAACACAGGTAAGGATCTGATGGGCACTACTTTTACTTTCTAGAGTGAAGGTTTTCTGTCTCTTCATTACCTATCTTAATTATAATGTGAAAGTCGGTTTTTGAGTTTTTGATTTGAGACAAAGGGATTCCCACATTGCAATATACTGATTTGTGAGTATTGTGTTGCTTAATTTCGTTAAATAGGCTCACATTAGGGAATTGGAGGAGGAGGTGAAGCTACTGAAGAATCTGTCACATCCAAATATTGTTGTGAGTGTGGTTACTACCTTTTGGTGGAAATGATTTTGGGTTTTTCATTTTTTTGATATGTATATATATATTTTTTTGTTTTTGTTGTTGCTTAGAGATATTTGGGAACTGCTAGAGAGGACGAGTCATTGAATATTTTGCTGGAATTCGTCCCCGGTGGATCTATATCATCATTGTTAGGGAAATTTGGATCATTCCCTGAGTCTGTAAGTGACAGTCACCTTTTCATTTGGAGGTTTCCAGTGTATATAATTCACTAATGTTGCTTCTTGAAATCCTTCACTAAATAGGTTATAAGAATGTATACGAAACAACTGTTGTTGGGTCTTGAATACCTTCACAAGAATGGAATTATGCACAGGGACATCAAGGTACCCCGCATTTCCTTTTAAAAGTTCATGTTGTTTTTGAGCTTCTTTCTTTCTCATATCATAATGGTCCAGAATGCGCATGATTCATATAGGGAGCAAATATTCTTGTTGATAATAAGGGATGCATTAAACTTGCGGACTTTGGTGCATCCAAGAAAGTTGTTGAGCTGGTATGCCATTGTCTCCAAACCCTCCTCAAATAATCAGTCATTCTTTATGTTGATTGTTATACTCAGCTATAAAGGTTCTTTAACCATGCAGGCTACTATAAATGGTGCAAAGTCGATGAAGGGTACTCCATATTGGATGGCTCCTGAAGTTATTCTTCAGACTGGGCATAGCTTGTAAGAATGGAAGTAGAAGTATTTCTGCTAAATTTCATCACATTTATCTGGTTTTTGGCATGAGATCTGTGGATTACAGACAGTAGTTTGCAATAAATGCAACTTTAAAGAAAGAAAAAAATTTGGGGAACCCTTTTGACAGTTTGAAATGGAAGATCTGTTGGCATACCTGGTAGTTATAACAAAGCATTCAGATTGTGTTGTTGACCTCTACCTTATGGTGAACTAAAAGAAGAGGATGCGTTGAAATTATGGCACACTGCTGATATCAGCTTGTCTTGTTTGATTGATTGTCCTTTTTTTTTTTTTTTCCTTTGTTTTTCCTTTCCAAAATTTTTTCAGTTTAAAGCTTATGAAGTCTTTGCGATGACAGTGCTTAGAATCTAAGAAGAACGAAAAAGATCCATTGAAAACGTCCTTGTTTAAAACTTTCATTGGAAAAGTCTTTGTGCTCTCATATGGTTTATGCCAGAGTGCCACTCCTTCGAAAAATGGAGAAAATCAAAATAGGGCTGTAGTGCTTGATTATATGATCTCTGGACCTTATTAGTTTTGGAATTTGGTTTCTTAGCTCTGCTGATATATGGAGTGTTGGATGCACTGTGATTGAGATGGCAACTGGAAAGCCTCCGTGGAGCCAGCAGTTTCAAGAGGTATGCAGTTGGGGCTGCTTATGAAACTGTGTTCTATTTTAATTTTCTGAACTCAGTATGTGTTCTAAGCATCCTTTGTTTCTCTCAGGTTGCTGCTTTATTCCATATTGGTACAACTAAATCTCATCCACCCATCCCTGAGCTTCTGTCCACCGAGGCAAAGGATTTTCTGTTGCAATGTCTACAGAAGTATACTCATGTTTCTACTTTCTGCTTTTTTTTTTTTTTAATCAGCTCCTACCTTGTTTTTTCTTTTTGAAAGACCCAACAAACTATGTCAGTAATTTGAGGTTTTGAGGATGCTGTTATCAACTACTTACGTTTTCATTGTTTATGATTTCTATTAGTCGAATTTCCTTCTCTGAAACTCTTACACTGATCAAATTGTGGTGGCAGGGAACCTGACTTGAGGCCTTCTGCATCAGACTTGCTGCAGGTAACTTTTTCGACATTAATTGTTTATAGATTAACTGGCAATGATACAAGCATCATGGATAAATACATGCCTAAGCATAAGTGTGTTTGTGTGAGCGAACTGTTGTGTTCCTATCTGAATGTTATTGTACATGCACAGAGACAGACAAGCATTTTGCTTATGACACTCTTTTTGCTGAGCTGCAGCATCCATTTGTCACCGGGGAGTATTGCGAATCTCATCCTGTCTCCACTACAGTTATGGTCCGTACATTTGCAGTAAGCTTTACTAGTTTGAAGTCTTTTTCTTTTGATCAACTTATCCCATATTCGAGTTCTTGTTATGTCAGGAATCTGGAAACCAGATAGTAACACCTGGGATGAACATTAGGAACTCGTAAGCATTTTAGTTTGGTGATCGTGTAACATTGATGAATATTGATTATTGGCTGTTGGAAGTGTTGACTTTGGAAATTATATTGCTTCTGCAGCATAAACCCTGTGATTAGAATGTCAACCTGCACAGGCTTAAAGGATGTCTGTGAAATGGGTAGCCTAAGTTGCTCAATTGCATATCCTCCAAAGTCGTTAAAAATGGGATCTTGGAGAACAAGCAAATGTGATGATGATATGTGTCTAACAGACTATAAAGATGAACTTTTGGTTGACTCATCCATAAAGCTCAAATCCATTTTAGGTTCGGATGATTTAAACAAGGTACAAAACTGTTATCGTGTTGTTTGCTTGGTTTGGATTCTTATAATGAATGCAACAATAATTGTAGATCTTTCTTTTGAAGCAGAGTTTTAACCCTATGTGCGAGCCTACGGATGACTGGCCCTGCAAGTTTGATGGAAGTGTAGAGATGGGGGGAAGTGGAGTAGACTTGTCTCCTAGTGCGACAATCCATAATTCTGCTAGCAGCCCTGGAGTATCAGGTAATGTGGAGAATGACTTCACATTTCCATGTGGGCCAATTGGGACTGAGGATGATGATGAAGTTACAGAATCAAAAATTAGAGCCTTCCTGGATGAAAAGGTGGGTCGACCCAAGAGATCGCTCTTTTGTGTACAAATTGATGGCTTCATTTTGTTATTATCTCTTATGTTTTCTGAAAGTCTTGAATTTTTACATGATGAAACTTTGACGAGGTAACTTGCTTTATAAAATATTAGGCTTTGGATCTGAAGAAGCTGCAGACACCTCTATACGAAGAGTTCTACAGCATAATGAACGCAGCTGGTTCTCATGGTGAAATTAAAATGGCAAATGGTGGAAAAGTTTTGAACGTCTCTAGTATACCTCCTAAAAGCAGGTCACCCAAGCAGGCACCTTGCAGAAGACTTTCAGCAGCTGTTTATGCTGCGAATCATACAGGAAATGGGGGCCATACCAAAAATAAATCAAATGCCTGGGTTGTGCAAGATCGAGCTCTACAGGAAATTCAGCCACCTCAAGCTGGTGAATGGAAAGAGCTTCTTCTTGATTCTCAGCGGGAATCACCTAGTCCAAGGTTTGGCATCTGTTGTTAGAATATTCTATCATATGTTTCTAAAAGACTTCCCCTTGCTTCCATTTGTAACAAGAGGTGCAAATGTCTGCAGTGCTAGCTTCTCTGAGAGACGAAGGAAATGGAAAGAAGAGCTTGATGAAGAGCTTCAGAGAAATCGAGGCAAGTTTTCATTAATGCACGATTTTTTTCTAAGCTGTATACTATTTTTGGTTTTTACTGTACCTGTTTATCTTATGGACCACTGTTGTTCAACTTTAGAATTAACCGCACTGAAGTTGAGGTACTGGTATGGAGTGGGCTCAAAAATTAAGATCAGCCTATCTTGACAGTTTCCGTATAATGTATCGGAGAACTTCTCTTATGGGTCACTAACTGCATGTTTGAAGCCAGTAAATTCTGTTTAATAAGCTCTTTTTAAGCTGAAAAGGGTTTGCATTTTTTTATCATGTGTACTTTTTACTGTTTAAATTTAGGAAATTTTATCGCAAGTTTGTGGTGCTTATGTGTGTCTTAATTTTTAGAGTTTAATTTTTGATTTGATGAATTTAAGGTTCCTGTTTTAAACATTTGTAATCAAGAATTTTCTTAGGTTTGTTAAATAAATAACAAAAACGAATGTGAAAGTAAAATTATACCCCTTCAATAAAAAATCTAAGTAAAAAAGTAAAGCAAATAGCACAAAAGGAAAAAAGATATGCACATCTAATATATGGTCAGTCTCCATGACAATGGAGGGATCAGCATTTTTAGGAGATCTACAATCATGGATTTCTATGGCTGAGAGAGGTGGGTCCACTTGAACTGAAACCATGGCCGTGTCTAAGGAGGCCCATAATTATGTTTCTTCGACCATGGAGGACCCATTGCCTAGGCCACATAGTTTATGTTGTTTTTCCATCACAATGGAGATTCATCAGTCATGAGCTACAGATTTTTTTTTACCTTTTTATTTAAATTAGAGTGGAAAGAATTTATCTCTAATTTATCGATGAAAACCAAACAGAGTTTTTGACTTGATATCCCAAGAACAGTTTTATAGTATTGAAGCTTTCCCTAGTGATACTTGCTTTTCCTCAAGTGTACCCCTTATTTTCATTTTAGTGTCACCTACAACAAGAAATAACTCTAGCGTTTGGCGCAGCATCCACATTTTGGTGTTTGCTCTTGTTCATGTTCATGCTTTCTTTTAATGCCAAAGCATCGAAGTTAATGAATACTGGAACTCAGTGATCTGCAACATGTGGTGTTAAACTTGTGGTGTTGACAATAATACAAAACATTCTCTGTTGGAGTCCTTGGGTTCAAAGAGGTATCTTTTTCCATGGTATGCCCTAAGGGGGTGAGTCTTAGACAACGTAATTAAACATTTCTAGTCTAGTCACTTAAGATCTGTGATTGAGGTGAGTTCTTTTTTGATTCAATATTCAGTACAGCCTTAGTAACTTTTTTGAATATATATATTTTTTTAATTTTTCATCAGAGGAAAACATTTCATTTATAGTGTTAGTTTGATGGAAAACCTAATAAAAGTTTTGTTACACGAATGTTGGAAGGTATATACTAAATTGATCACATGAAAACTATGATTCTTAAAATTAACAAATGGAAGAGTGAAATGAGATTGTGATATTTTCTTAAATAACATTTTATTGTTGTTGGGGGATTGCTATTTTGAGAGTGTGTTAGAGAAACCTTCATAAATGGATGGTCCTTACTGCTCACTTGTGGCTACCTAAGAATTTCTAAGTAATGAGAAAATTTGGGATGCTTTTAGAGGGACAGATGTTGCAATGGGAAAAGATCACCTGTTACCAAAATTTTACCGACCTTGACTTTGGTAGTGTGTTTATGAGCTTGATCTACATTTTTTGCCTATTTCCTTACAACTCAAGTTTTTAAGATGGATAGTCTTATTCATTGAAGTTACAAAAATATTTGTTCAAAATTTTGTGTACTCTGTTGTTGTTATCATGTGCATTTGGCAAGTCATGTTTACTTGAGCAGTAAGACAGTCAAGACAGGTTTTTCACGGTTCCATTAGAAACTACTTAGAGAATATGTGGATGACATCTGGAATGTAGTTTGGAGACGATTATTTCAGCAAAAGTATCCTGAAAGCTCCATGTGGAGTCTTTTCGACCAAGGATCCTGGTCATTCACATGATTGTCTCCACCAAACTTTCTTAAGTTGCATGACCTCATTCTCCTTTTTCTATTTTAACCATGACAATGGAAAGTGCATATGCAGAGATGATGCGCCAGGCAGGGGCAGGAGAGAATCATAGGGTTCTTAATCGGCAGAGAGAGCGGCTACGTTTTGTATTCTCAGGCAAATGATGCCATTTGTGTCACATGTATCTATACTTTCAATGGGAAAAAAATTGTGATTTTCCATTGTGAGTGGTCATGTATGTAGTTTCATTATTGCTGGAATGTGATGGTACCAATACCTACTCACATTGCCAAACTTACGTGAATATCAGGTATTGCAACCTTCTAGAGCAGTCTTGGTCATTCAGCAGAAAATTCACAGAAACAAGATCCTCATAAGCTCCTTTTTGTTGTGTATCATGTTGAGGGATATGAAACACATTAAATTAACTTTTTGAGCTTGTGTTCATAATATATATCATTTACTATTATTATGAAGAATAAAGACTAATCTAGTAGTTTCTACTTAAGGTTTTGTGGAATTTGACAAAAATGATTATCCCTATAATTTTCATGCATGTAACATAAAGTAGTTTGCAGCGACAGTGGCTCTCTTTGTTTCGTTTTATTTTCATTCTTAACATGTTTAATGCTATTTTGTATTTGTGGTGGGCGGGCGGCGGGGAGGGTGCTTTCCAGCATTGACAAGGCTAGTTCTGCGCATCCTGTTCAACTTTAAGATCCGAATGCTTTCACTAGCAGACTTTACTGAGCACCGCTATAATCACAAGCACGTCCAAAAGTGGAGTCTTTGGTTTTTATTTTGTCCAAAAATTGAAGAAATTGATGTACTTAAGCAGATGGAATCTGAAACAGGCTCAAATCTTGTCAACTGATTTTACGGATACTGGTCCTGAAGAATCTTAGGGTCACTTTTAACACAGGACCAAGAAAAACCGTGGGCCGATGCAAGTAGTATGGCTCCTCAAGTCTGCAAAACGCCAGTCCCTGCTTACACAAGAAAGCGAATGGAGTCAACGATTTTCATGTAATAAATCGAATGGCCCTTTGAATGACTAGGGGAAAATAATAGTCTTTCACACATAACACGTTATTCTCTCGACCCGAGAATCTTAGACAGTATTGAAAAGATGTCCAGTGGCCTATCTCGTCCATAAAAGGTCTACAAGTTACATATATGTTGTATTTACATCGATACATAACTTCACATACATTTGATACATTCTGAATATTCTATTAGCTGTATACCACTCGCTTTTCTAGTCATCTTTCCTCCTTTTCTGGCCTCTAGACCTGATTTTGCAGTGGAAAAAAGCCAAGGGGTTCGGCTGAAATTGTTTGAAGGGACGAAGGAATCATGAAAGATAAAAGAGGAGAAGTACGGTCACCAGCAAGCCCAGTGTCACCTACACCCTGCACCAAAATGATAGAGACGGGGAACATCAATAATAAATCCATGGCTCTCACATGGCTAATCAATGTGTTATCTCTTAAACCTGATTGGGCGGCACTGGCACTAATAATTACAAATATCTATTCTTTTTGTTTTGACAATGACGTAGGAACCCTTTCCGAAAGGCGCAGGCGGCTTGCTTTGGGTTTCTGTGTCTGTCTTTATCTTCAAATGTTCCCTCGTGCTTCTGAAATCAAAGAAAATGTCTTTAACATTGTTCATGGACACCGACGATCATGAAGCACGAGGTTGGTCAAGCAATGAGTAGTGTTGGCGGCCCAGGCACATGGGTGTTGATGAAGCCACCCCAATGTTTCTTATGGGCCGTTCTGATTTTTCTTCATGTCTCCCACTCAACGCACATAACGGACACTTGAGACTTTTCCTGGCATGGTTTCACATCGAAGAGATTATGAAGAATCTCCAAAGTTCTTCGTGTTTACCGGATAATCAATGGGCAAGATCCACAAGTTGGTGGGTGAGGTCAAAGAAAGCAAAAGCAGCGCCTTTAATCCTCTTTAGTTTTTTGAAAATCGCAGGGAAGAAAGTTTTCTGGAAAACTGAAAGGTCATGATGGAAAAGCTCAATATGTGAATGGGGGGCTGAATTTTGAACGGCAAGAAGGGACTAAAGTGCTTTGAAAAGATGTTTGTGTGGAATGAGGTGGGCATGTCTTATTCACTTTTGTTGTTAAAGGAGAATTTCTTGACGTAATAGACCCGGATTCTGGGAGATCAACGTGACGGCCGAAAGGATGAATGGCAAAGTCGACGAGACAAACGAAGAGACAGATAAAGGTAGACAAACAGGGCAGATTAAATTCTTGAGGAATTTACTACTTAATCCAAGTATATAATCTTTTTCAACGTAAAATTGATTTTTCCTTTTTCTTTTCATACGCGTTTGGTCAATAAACTCTACCCCACATGAAAATCCATTGTCTTATCGATTTTATTTTCCTTAGAATGAAAATCATTTGTCAAGTGTTCATGCATGATCATCAAGAGCTTAATGTTCACAACCAAGCTCATAAGTCAGGCACTTCATGGGAGTTCAACACATAAATATTGCGTTCAATATTTGGAATTTGCAATACACTTTCAGAAAGCATATCAGTAAAAGAAAAAAAAGGAGGAAAAAAATAAGAGTTGAAATACAAGAGTTGGATGAAGTTAGACCAGTTTATTTACATCAAACAAACTTGATGTTTCTTTTTTACTAATATCAAACACAAAAAGAAAAATAAAAATGAAAATTAGTGGGTCTCTCTTCTTCTCCTACTATGGAACCTTAAAACTATTTATTACAAAAAACGTATGAAAAGCTATTGATTCGTGGCTTACCTTACATGAATATAACAAGCTCATGAATTCTTTTTTCTTTTTTCTTTTTTCTTTTGGGAGAACAAAGCTGGTTTGCTTGTCCTTTCCTTTTAAGAACTGATTTTACATTTCCATTAACGAGTAAAGGAATTCAATGATTCCTTTTTTGCTCGACTAGAATCCCGGGTCTCATGATTCATGACTAATCTTTGAATGTTACTTTCCCATGCTTCTTTAACCAGAACTTTGTTGTTGGATATGATGAGGGGTCAGTTAAGATCTTCCACGGACAAGTGTTCAAAGGTTTGGTCGCTGCTGGTAGCGGTAAAGGAAGAGAGTTCTCTTTTATTTCCTTTTTTTGCCGATTGAACCTGAAAGACTAGGAAAGGCAAAAGAAAACATTCAAAAGGGGACAACACTAAATTTGTCTCTCCATTCATATCTTACACATCGAGAACAAAATCTGAAATGACATGTGAATCATCATCTCTACTTTATCAAGCCTTTGTCCTTTCAAATCCCTAAAATTCAACTGACTTGCAGACTAAGCTACTCCAATTCTGTGGAGGACATGGGTGGCCATTAATGACAGCATCAAAGTGTTGAAGGAGGCTCTTTGAAGTGCAGCACTCTTACCACACATAAAAGATTCTGTAGCGTGGATTTGCGACCACATGAATTGTCAGAATTTGATTACTTGTCTGAACGATGAGGCTGAAAAATGAAATACTCTTGCTAGACATGCAATATGGAATTTTCCTGGCTCGTTCTCCATTGTTTGTTGAATAATTATATGGTCAAAATCAGGCAACAGACGGCAGACCAGTTGAGACCGACGAGG
Source organism: Casuarina equisetifolia (assembly GCA_028551475.1). Classification (NCBI taxonomy): domain Eukaryota; kingdom Viridiplantae; phylum Streptophyta; class Magnoliopsida; order Fagales; family Casuarinaceae; genus Casuarina; species Casuarina equisetifolia. The sequence goes on from CM052362.1 coordinate 18,433,744, forward strand.
ATCCGTCTACTGGAAATGCATCCTTATCCATACGCGTGGAAGTGATGTGTTGGGATGGGTAAAGGGAAAGAGGGCCGTCACTAATTCTCATAATGCAGTCTTTATATTTTGATAATTCCCATTACTCTATTTTCTTAAGGAACCAACTTTGGTTAGTTATAAATGACATTTTTCATTTTTCCTCTTTGGCTTACGTCTACCACTTTTTTAAATATTTGATACAAGTTATTTGTCATGTGGTAATAAATTATCAAGGACCTACTGCTTTATCCACAACCAGAGCCTGAAGAGTGGACAGTTTTTCCAACTTGTCCATATGAGCTGTGCTTTCTTTCTTGATGCATATCCATGGCTTGGTGGATGTGGAGGTGGAACTTTTGGAGTATTATGCGTAGCCTTTAAAACCAAAAGACCGTGACTTCTGTTGGTGACGCCATTTCCGAGTTGCATCCACTAAGAAATTAAGAAAATCTTCTCCTCCTCAGCCAGAAGAAAAATAGCCTGCATACTCATTTTCCGTCCTAAAAAACTTTGGATATGTTAAAAACGTACCTACTAACATGTAGGAGGAAGAGATTACACTGAACCTAGTTTTTCTATTTTTTAATATGAATTCTCTTACCAAAGTATCAGAAAAAAATTGGGTTCGGAACAAAAAGAATGGTGCTTGCTAAGCTTTTTTCAGATGACCTAGTTATCCCCCTTTCTTACTTCAAGATATTTTGGTGGAAAGTGATAGTTGCCACATTCTTTACCCGGTTTCAGTGTCGTGATTGAATGCTTGTTACCCTCGAACCTAAACAGATAAAAAATCTTAACAACGTTGAAGTTGCTGATACAAGCGTGATCCTACTTCGTTATAATGTCACTCTAAGCATACAGTAATTTCATAAAGGACTGCCCCAGAAAAGCTTTGTAACATGTGGACCTGTCTCCTTCTCAATGCATCGCTTTCTTCCAAGCCACGAAACTTTTCTATGGTTATAGGCCGGCATTGAGAAAATGCAGGTCACGTATATATCTGTCCCATTGAAACAGACAAGATTGCTGAAAACAACTTGGATAGTATTTAGGATTTGAGGGCATCGTTATACCTTCCCCACATTAAAGGCGCTTTAGGTAGATTGAATTGTCAATAAGTGAGAACCCATTATGAAAACCAACCACTAATAAAAAAACTCATATACCAACCCTAGAAAAAGGGTTGAAAAGTTGCAGCAACTTGTCTGGCATGTGTTGAGGAACAATTGGCTTTCCGAAGCTTGTGTTTTGCAAAGAAGACAGTGGGAGCTTTGTTTGTGGATGCACCGATGAGACTTGGAACTTTTCAAGTCCTTAGTCGTCAAGAAAGCTACAGCGAACGTTAATAACAAGCAAAGGCAAAAAGTGGGTGCCAGTTTTCTTAATCCAACAATTCTGTCTCTTGAATATAAAATTTGAGCTTCAAACCCTCCTACACAACGAGGGAAGGTCTAAAAAAAGTGACAATCGCCTTCACTTCTAGAACTTCCAAGTTTTACTTGAATGTCAGTTAATGGAAAGAAAGAATAGATATGATATTTTGGGTCATATTTATTAAAAAAATCAATAAAGAACCCCTTTTTTGTATGAAAATTCTTTGTTTACACTAAACAGAAAGAGGAAAGGGAAACCCAAAAAAACAAAAAACAAAAAACGAAAAAAAAAAAACCTGACCCACCACGGTAGTTTTTGAGGATGTAAAGCAGCCGCAGAGAATCTACAGAAAAGGATGATGTCAAGTGACCTTAACAACATGTCACATTTATCCAACAACATTCGCTGTTTCATCTGTAGTGCTATATTGTAAATTGCAGAATTGCCGTTTTCTCCTTTCCTTGTGACGCGTTTTATAAATTAAACGCTAGTGCATCTATTTTATATGTCAACACCCAACACGTGCTTTCTTCATTGTAATACAGAAAACGTACGCTAAGATGAGATGGGTTTGCATCGACTTTAATGGCCATCGGTTCTTTCTGGCAACAATACGGTGGACCAACAATTAAGTCCAAAGTTTCCGGGACCTGCTGCTGCAATGAGTGTACTTCCTTGGTCATTTTTGCAGACTTTTCAAGCATTCAAGAGTGATATGGGCGGTTAGTTTCTTAGCAATTACTTCTGCACCTCCAGATTTCTTAATAACTGCACAAGAATCATTTTGGAATTTGAAAGAAGGCTAATCAATTTAGATTTTTGCTGCAGACACCTTTTACGTGAAAATAAAGAAAGTTGGTATCTATCAAATCCTATTGACAGGAACTTGCTTCCTGACCACCAACATTTTCCTTATCTCCACACCCCTTCGGCGGCTTGACACAACTTTCCCTGAGCCCATGAGCAATCACCAGGTCTCCTCGGCTCATAAAAGCTTCTTTCTGTAATCAACTTGGCTCTCAGCGAGCTAAATTTTATTGAACTGGATTCCATCTCAAAACACTACTGCAGTGAGAGATGAGGTCTATTCATATCACCGCACGGACATGTGAGTTGGCTCTGATACCATATTGAATCTGGGATTCTATCTCAAAATATTAGTGCAGAGAGAGGAGTAGATCAGGACTATATAAGGCGCAAAGTTCCGTGCCACGGTACCAATGCGGGACTGGCTTCCCAACAAATTTAACCGCATCTTGGAGTACAAATTAAGAACAGAAAATCAAGATAATACGAGTCACATTGAAACTAATTGAACCTACTACGATATAGTCCCTTTCTTGGAAAGAAGCAAATATATTATCCAATCTCCTTCTCACAAGCAGAAGGTAGGAGTGAAAGAGAGAGATACTACCTAGCTTCTAATCCAGTTTACATCAATACTCACAAGATATTTTTCTGTTCATATTTGGTCTTCTCTCTCTCTCGTTTTTTTTTTTTGGGAAAAATACATTGGTCTTAATTGTACATTCTAAAGCATCTCTCCCCAATCTTTCATCCTTAGCATACAATTCAACCCCACGGTAAAAAGTTCCAATAAAATGAGCTTTGGCTCCAAAACTCTTCAGTCAGCATCGTTTAGAACTCGCACCTGTTATATGTTGATTTTTGGTTCGCCGACCAGTACCTCTTATTAGCTTTTAGTCGAAAGCAAGGACTGATCAAAGTAGACCTTTAATTGAGATAATTGATTGATGTGGACCAAAATATAATTCCAAGAATTACTAGGGACATCCATATGGTTTTATCCAAACATCGGGCTGTAAAAATGATGTGCTCAGTAGTGGTCAAAGAATAAGTCAAAGCATCATCAAAGACTCCCTAATCTAGCTAGATTATGTAACCAAAGAAGAGGCTTTTTACCGACATTTCTTTTTGCGGTATTCTTGTTTCACTAACGAACTACTGCTGAGTCGCAGATTTACTGCAGTTTGATTCCGCTTTTAGGAAGAACAGACATGCTCGAGGGATCTAAGGCTCGCTTGTTCGTCACTAGGAAAGAGAGAAGGAAAAATAATATGTAATTTTGTACGTAATAGGAATTTGCTAGACTATTCTAAGCGGTCGTAAAAGAGGCACGTAGGTCGGGAGTACGGAAATTGGCCTGCACGGGATGGTAGAAGCCGGTCGGTGCATTAATGGTGGAGGCTGACACCGACGGTACCTATACAGACATAAGAGACGCCAAGACATGTGGTTTGGAATTTTTTCGTACGCCAAGTTGCCCCAAAGGCGTCGTGTTTTGTGGTATCTATCTGTCTGCTCGGCAGGGCCGAGTACACGGTGCTTCTGAGTGTTCATGTCTTCAAGAATTATTCTTGTTGATTTTGCTCTAAAGTGACGGGATCTGTAGGTCCTGGTCTTGTACGGAACAAGATAGCAGAGGGCACTTTAATTGTGGAATAGTGTGTCCCACGCTCTATCGACAACAACTGTAAAAGGTTTACTGATGACCATACAAAAAAATCAAGTAAAGCAAAGCTTGGTTTCAACTGGGATGATACCCTTTTTGGGCCACACTAGGGAACCCATTTGGAGGGAAGCAGTGAAATTGCGGCTGCATGCATGGACCCGTCGCCTGTTTATTACTGCTACTCCCAGAAAACCCTAGTGTTCATGCAGGAAATGAGGTTCTAAAGTTCAATATCCAACACAACTTTGGTAACGATTTCTGGAGGAGATGGAGAATTTTATTTGAATGATTGGGAATACTCTGAATAGCTTGTGTCTGGGCAAATATACAATATTGTGGAAATGGTCTCAAAGGAGGGATGGGTGGAGCAGATTGTACTTCATTCAGACATCATTCAGACATAGATCTTGGTTCTTGCGGACCTCTCACATGGAAGGCCTCAAGTGAGTAATTAATTGCAGTACCAAATATTCGCCTTGATTCGATTCAAATCAGATGTTCACTGTGGTAGGCCAACAGATGGGTCAGCATGAATGTAGGAAAACGTAACTTTCATAGACTAAACCATCATGATTCAAATCTTTAATAGCATAGGAGTACTATAGCAACCATTTTGAGAAGACATCAAAAAGGACACAAATGATCAAATAGTCAGTTCTTAGTTGCTACTGTCATTACTCTCACACAAGATAAAAATAAGGTTATTAGAGTGTCCCTCCATGTAACGATAATAACTACCTACTACAAGCATGTATGAAGGGAATAAGGGAATCCATGGAAGAGAAAGGGGACAAAAGGCGAAGAGGACAAAGCCAAAACTGGTGGAATATTGTTATGTGGATATCCAAAAGAAAGCTTTAGGAAGTAGCCACCCATAAGGTTTTGCACTCTAATAATCGTTTCTCTCCATGCTGATCACCTTCTTTGCATCTTGTTGGCCTTTCAAACTTTTCCATTCCCGTGTCATTCTCGTAATTACCATCCATCTCTTCATCTACGTACCCATCACTTTCTTCTTCATTTTCTAAACTTTCCTCTTCCACTTCCGCTGGTGGTTCTTCTCCATTGGTGTCATTGTCAAGGACTTCTTTTCCATCGTGCTCTGCTCTGCTTCCTTCATTGTCTTCATTGTCTTCATTCTCGGCTTCTTCCGTGTCAACACTTGTAGTGGCATTTTTCAAAAAGCTTATGCGGAGGCGGCCATGGCTTCTTTCAGCATGAAAGCAGGAATCTCTTTCTGGCGCCTTGACAGCCTTGATTATCAGCCGCCCACCTTCGCGGTGGGGCCTGACTCGAAGAGATTGCGAGCCGCTTATCGTTGTCAAGGGAGGTGGATATTTACGAGGATTCACTTTCTTAGCTCCAAAAAGTTGGCGTGGTCTGGTTTGCTCCCCTGTCGGCAAATTCCCCCCCTCGGAGTCAGATGAAGGCAATGAGAAAATGCTGCCTTCAATGATGTCGGTGCCTGTTTCGTTGCCCAAATTTTCGGTGCACAATTCCAAGCTTTTCTCGCTTAGCGCAGATGAAGAGCGCTTAACAAGAGGATGGACATAGGTGTTTTCTTTCTCTTTTGCATCCAGGGGAACTAGTGTGGAGATGGCTTGGAGGAAACTCCAGCCACCACTTTCAGGATTTGAGGAGCCATGATTGTCCAAGTGATCATAGGACTTGTTGCAAGGCTCTTGAATGCTGCAGTCGTCTTCAACTTCTTTGGTGTTGGAATCAAAAAGGCAAGATTTCAAGTCTAATTCAAGTGCTTGAGATAAGTGTGGTCTCGATGAAGACAGTTTGAGCCTCACTGTTCTTGGCTCGACAAGTGGGGATTCTAAACATGACTGTAGACCTTGGCACACAATCGTTGCCATGACAGTATCTTCTGCTGTGAATTTTTCACAAATAAAAGGAAAAAGATTTCCAGGCCCTGAGAATATGGGAAGCAGAGGCAGAACAGAGGATCTGGTCTGCTAAATTTTAACAGAAAGACTCTTGTTTAGTAAGAGAGGCAGAGCAAAGGCAGAGGAAGAACAGGGAGTCGTTTATCGAAATAGAGAAGGCCGAGAAGGGCTTCTTGCTTCAATGAAAGACTCTCGTGTTTAGGGTGGGGGATAGAGAAAGAGAGACGCAGAAGGTTGAATGAACATGAGGGATAAGCGAGGGTGGGGGTCTGAATTTGTAGTCCTCAAAAAGTGCTTCAGGTATATTGTAGAGAGGTGGGTAGGGGAGGCCTTTTTACACCACTTGAATTATACAATTCTAAATACTACCTCACACTCCCAAAAAGGATATAAAGAAATAAAAAGGCAGGAGCAGAGGAAGTTCTGCTGTTTGGGTTTTTCTTTTTTCCTTTTCAGACTATATTCAGATCATGAATATCAGCATTAGGAAAAGAAAAGGAACAATGTCAACCAAAAATTCCACATTAACATTTTACTTTGGCAGAATTTGGGTCTGTTGGAAATGCTCCTATGTGGGCATTGATGTTGTCCAAGGCAGAGACAGATAGGGTTGAAGATGGGGTTCATAATTGCCACAAAATTACCACCTTTACTATTCCCTTCCAAAAGAAACCCAACAAATGTCCAGGAACCAGAATGATTCCCGCAAATTTTTCTGGACAGCGATTGTCATTTTGTATCCTGCAAAATCTAACTAACATGGTCCATGGTTTATATTCACGTGCCTTACGAGTCAAAACCAAGGTTTTTTTTTTCAAACGGGAATGTAGTGAAGGACCATCAGCCCACACCCTTTGAAAGTTCTACCAGACAGTTTACTCAATTGCACATGATTGATCCAACCAAAGAAGGGAATTGACCAAATTTCCAACCTTTATCCTGCATAGCAGCAAAATCAGCAGCCTAACCACCGCAAAGGGTGGGTAATTTAGACAAGTACGAACTAGACATTTTTCAAACGTTGATCCTTGGTTCTATCAGCTGAAAGATCACATACTTGCTGCATGGAAGAATGATTATGTTTGGGGGAAAATTTTTCTGTCAGGGCGATCGAATCCAAAGGCCTTATTTCTGTCCATGGATTTCAAACAAAGCGGGTGTCATAGTCAGACCCACCCACAAGATCTGCATTATCCTTGTGACCCTATGTTCAACTTCTATCATGATAACGTAGAATATCAGAAAAACTCTCCCTTTTCCCACTGTAATTCAACTCCCGTAATAAGTCAACTGTTTGTGGAATGTGTGTGCCTTCATTTTTGTCTTGAACATTCCATTCAAACAGAGAACAATTACAGTTTTTTCTTTTTCTTTTTGGCATCATGAGTTGAGTTGTTTTAATTAAATTGGGGTCTTTCATTCAACCCAAGTTCCTGTCTTTTGCCCCTGTTGTACGGTCATCTGATCAAAACATTTTAAAGTGCCCCCTGAAAAAGAAAGGAATTCAGTGATCGTCCACTGAGTCCCCCTGTTGCCTGTCGGCTAGCTTCTTAGCCTATGAACCCTAGGCTATGCCCTAAATAGCTTTCACTCTGTGTGCGCGCTAGCGCGCGTAGGTCACCACCTCCATCTTTCTCCATCTTTATCCATCGTATCCCACGTAGACCCCGAGTCATGGAGAAAAGCTCTGAAACTCCACGCACTTCCATTCCCCCTAACCCATGTGGGGTAACAACAAACGAAATACCCCTATAGCTTAAAGCATAAGCTCGTCAGCGAAAGTTTGCCTGCAGATCTATTTGCTAAATTAAGGACTTTGAGGTTGTGTTTTCCCAGTATGGAAGTATCACAACTGTTGCTTAATATGTGGTTCCACCAGTAGACTAAAAGATAGCAGCTGGCATCAGTGAACATACTCAGTACAACGTACTATGCATTAACTTTTGCACGTTGCCTTTCTGCGATTAAAACACATGCACTAACAAATCGATCTGTTAATTTTATTTTGTTTTCCTTCTGTTTCTTCAATAAACTAATGGTAGAAAGCTGAGGACATCGCAGAGAAAATCGGGGGAACCAACAGCTATCTAATGCCCATCAGACGCATAAAAATGTTGCTAGTCTAGGCAGGTGGTATATCGGTAAAAATATATGCAAATTTGTGCACTGACTTCCATGTTTTAAGATAAGAAATAAGGTTAGTATTCGATCCCATTGTCAGTACGATTTTCCTTTTTTGATGATCATAAAACTAGTTATCTTCAACAAACAGAGGGAGTGGGAATCTGTATAGACCGAAAGTATGCCAAAGGCATACACAAAGCAATTAAAATAATAGAGCTTGGTACGAAGAGTCTTCATCACCTGTCATTATTTCTATGATTTTCCATTTTCCGTGGAAATTTAAGCAAAAAATACTCCAATGTCCACCAGGCCTTTATCACGAAGACAGAATTGACACTTCAACATTTTCTAGCTTTTTTCCTTACCCTTTCCAAGATATGACGGAAGCAATTGTCTCACAATTTTTGACGAAAATGGGCATTTGATAGCGTTGGTAATATTTTCTAGTCTTCTTCAAGTTTCGAGACCAAGATGTGCTACAGGAAAACAAAAAGGAAGATAATTAATTGGATGGTAAATCAATATCAGAGCCTTTGGTCAAAAAATGGCAACTGAATGGTCATGGTTGTCAACAAAATAAGTGCCATATTCTACATATCATCATCCATATGCCCATCCGCTGTGATCAGTTTGATTCCTCTGTCATTTCAAGAAATTTCATGGTTAAGATGATGTGCCACTTGTGATCTTAATCTCTTGTTGGATTTGATTTGTGCCCGCGCTTACAGATCTCTATCTCTACTTGCCTTGCCAGCTAAGAATATAGGATGAAAATCTGTCCGATGGTTTCTTCTCGGCCATCCCAAACAAAAGAGCTGTAACATTCTTTACGGCTGTATGTTCGTTCCATTACGTGTTGACTTCAAAGAATCCCATCCTGGCTTATCTCCGCTGGCCTGGGCTTCCCTCCCCACTTAGCCAACTGGTCACTTATAAAAAGCAGTACAGGCAAACATAAAATGGGTGGCTAAGGTTGCTGATGCGAACTTGACAAAAAGGAGCCTAGTAGTAGGTTTGAACGAGGCTAGTGATCCTAGTACAAGAAAAAGAATTCCCACAGAGAAATAAAAGAAGTGTGCAAATCTAATTAGCCCTTGGTAGCTCGAAACAAGCATGCTCGCCGGGCCTCTTTGTTAAAAGGCGCCTTTATCAGTGAGCTGACTGTAACCGTGTATGCCATTTAAGAGAGAGACTCACTGACTGTGACCGTGTATGCCATTTAAGAGAGACAGAGAGACAGAGAGAGAGAATGAAAGTTTGCATCAGAATCCATGAAGCTCGGTTTCTCAGATCAGTAATGGGAGAATCTTTAATCGAGAAGACGTCATGTCTCCTTGGCATTAAGTAAAGCCTAAAGTTAAGCCTTTGATGGGATTTTTCCCCCCATAATTCATATTTAATCACGACTTTGTTGAGAAGGACAAGAGAATCCAGTTCGTGGCTTACACAATCGCCCTCACCGACCTTTTGGACCATGTTAGTGCCACCTTTCTGTTCCACTGGCAACACTTTTTATTCGTCTTTTTTCCTTTTCAACTTCAAAACAATGGGACAGAATAATGAAGCCCATGTAATCCATGCAAGATGTCTACCAACGGATGGTCGTTCGTTGTTAATTACCAAAGTCTAATGCATCGAGCCCATGAAAATTGAGCTTTGCAGCATGTCAATGTTGGTGGCTTAGGTTAGCATTAGAGACCGCGACATGACATTCTGCTTTAATCTCAACTGGCTTGCATGATTACAACCGGTTTCACCCCTATTATTATAATTGGTCTTGTTAAAAGTAAAAAAGAAAATAGTCACATTCACGCTGAGAGCTTCTGCATTTGGCCTGGAAGTAGTTACATTAAAAATCTCAATGAATACTTTTTGCTGCACTATTGATAAAAAATAATCCTTGCATTATGACTGTTTAACAAAGAAAGATGCCCGGGGCTCAAGTGGAAGAATTTCTCTGAGGCTGCATCGTAGACTGCTGTTCATGTCTCCCCTAGAACTCTTATTACATGCCTTACCTGCTTGCCTTTAAATTGAAGAACTTAAGAACCCAAGGTGAATAATCTTATGAAACTGATGACCATAATTAGAGATAAACTCTAACAAAACGCCAGACAGTATCACACTTCTTCGTCAGATAACACCATATGACAAGCAAGGGAAGGAATCACTCCCCCCAACAAGTGCATGTTAAGAGGGAAAGCATAGTATTTCTAGCCAAAATGCACACGCCATCAGGGGCAACCATGAAAGATTTTTAAAGCAATATTAGAATATTAATAACATAATTAAATCCAGTTTTTCTTTTTTCTTTTTTTATAAACCAAAACTCCCACTCAACTTTGCTTGACAACTTAAATTATAGAGTAGCAATCCACCCCAAAACATGCCCAAGTCAATTTGAAATACAACTACGGACATAAAATCCAGTTTTTCTGATTAGTGGTGGTACTATAGGTTTAAGTTTTGGAATTGATTTAATATCTCGGTCAAGTAATTTACTGAAATGTAAGATTTGCCAAAAATGGCAAAATCTTTCAATATGCTTTATGGTCAAGTTTGTCAAACCCCTAACATGTATTTCCACCCTTAGCAAAATATAAAATACAAAAACATGTCTCGCCCATGCAAAAAACTAGTACATTTTCATTACAAGTGGTGAGTTTAGTTTTTAAAAAAAAAACATGCATGTTTTTTTTTTTTTTTTTCAAGTCATGCACCAAAACTCACTTATACATGATATCAAACTCTATATCTCATAATTAGAGCATCTACTACCTTGTTATTAAATTAATGAACTATGTGACCATATATGATCAACTTGTACGTTTTTAAAGTAAAACCCATACTATGTGCCTGTACTTTTACCTAATCAATTACTTGGAATGACAATACTTAAACATGATATAAAGGCTTTTTTTAGGCTAAAAAATGACCACATTTTACCTCAAACATTAACTTAAAAGTTACATATTTTTATGGATAGCCATATATTTTCTGTACATTTGATTTGCATTCTTCGAGCATGGACAACCAATATAATGATCAAGACAAGCAAAGAATATTCAAGAAGCATAATTCATGCCGTGTGTTTCTTTTCGAATTTTTTTTTACGCTCACTTCTTTTTCATCATTAAAATAATATTTGCATCGACAAACTAAATTGATTCATTCAGTGATATTACTTCCAACATAGACAAATAAGGTATGATCAAAACAACCAATCATCACCTACGTATGTATATATTTTTTCCACCAAGTCCCTTTCAAACAAACCTCAGCACATCTATTGCCCTTTTATGCTAGACTTGGTTGGAAACAACATGGAAGAAATGATGACTCCATGAATCGCATCAAAGTTGCCTTGGGGTCATTATCTGCTTTTAATCTCCGGGAAGAAAACAAGATATCTGACTCTATCCAAGAGTGCTATCCACATCGACAGCATGTATCTTAGCATAAAGAATTTGCTATCCAGTTTGATATGTTGTTCCTGGGGGAAGGAGAGAGAGAAAGAGAGAGAAGGAGAGTGGCTCACTGCAACTTCAAGATAGTTTATATTCACGGGGGACACAGATTCAGGTAACATGGCAATCGTCTGTGGAAAGTACAGATAGCCATGTACCACTTCCCATTATCGAAGTCCATCTGCTTAAGTGAATATGTTATTGACAATTCCAATGGCCTTTCAGTCGAATGGCAACTCCACCTCCAAAGATTGTAGTAGGTAAGGACCACTTCCATGAACTCTCTTGAGTTGCTTACCAATTAGAACGACTGTCATTGCTTATGAAAAGTTACTTCCGCCATAGAAAGACATCGTCAGTTGGCATTGAAACATTATGGACGCACGCGAGAATTGACACAGCAAGATGGGAATAGCTGTTCAACCGCTCGAAGATGAATGCTGATTAGTACTGCCTAAAATATCAGATCCCCAGAGTAGTTCTCTATTCGTCAAGGCAGATGGGACCAAAAGAAAAGGCAACCTAATATACCAATAGCAGAAGAGACTTTTAATGGGCTCGCAATTGCAGAAAGTAGGAGTACTTGATAGGCTAACTAGACTTCTTCTCGTACATGATAACTCCAATTCGACCAAAAAGTTGCACTTCACACCAATCCAAAAGGTACATCAGAAATACGATCACCCAGTCTTCCGGATCATCGGGTGGGATACTTCGATCAAAGAGAAACAAATAGTAGCTCCCCCGGATCAGATTCCCCCAGTTTGGTTGGATATATATATTTTTTAATATGTATGTAAGAATTTGAGATAATAGGGAGAGAAGCCAACAAGTGCGTGAATACTTTATTTGTATTAAAATAAACCTTTACAATGAGAAGCCCACATTTATAGGCTATAGACCTAATCTAACCAAGGAAAGCATGATAATTACAATAATTACATAATATTCTACCTAACACGGACATATAATCAAGCCTAAATATGATAAGGTATTAGGTGCGAAATTCAAATATTAACAATGTAAGTTCATTTGCAATGGTAAAAATACAAAAACTTGGAAACATTCATATTATAAAACTCATCTATACACATGACAAAACTAAGTTTGTAAGCCTTCAACTATTACTCAACAAAAATAGTGGTATAAAAGAATTTAATGTTTTTAAACAAAAATAATTTTCTTTATTCTTGTTAATAGAATTGAGATATGAGTTATTTTATTTGGAATCGTCTATGATTACATTCAATTCATATAAAATGATAGTTTAAAAAGTCTAAGTTAAATCTTTTTACTTTGTTGCTTTGAACAACTATTACAGCTCAATGTTCTAACCTCTTATACAAAGCCATATTTGCAGTTTGGTTTGTTTTTATATGGCTAAGTTTTTAGGTTCATAGCAATATCTATAGTAAGAACGACGCTTAATAGCACAAACAACAGAAAGTTGAATATATAATCACCATTGTAGCAGTGATTTCTTCCAAAACCCTCACAAGTCATGACACCTTCCAAAACGACATAACAGCGTGTAATTACAATAATCAATCCCGGTGCTTTTTCATTTACAATAATCAATCCTTGTGCTTTTTCTATTTGATGAGATTGATTAGCTCAGCAAGATTCTTCTTTCATATTAAGAAACGACGTGTTTAACTTTATTCTGTTCCGTACTTTTTTCTCCTTTGGGTAATAAAATAAAATACACTCCGGGCATCGTTAGCGCGCGCGCGTTAAAAATAGAAACTGTTTGTGCTTTCTGGGCTCTCTCTTTCTCTCTCCACTCTCTTTCTATGGCCCTTGAGTGAACGTTGAGGCCTGCCCAAAGCTTTGGTTGCCCTACACCGCAGACTTGGGATAGCTAACCTGGGCCTTTCTTGGTAGTCCATTGGACGGTATCTCTGTATCAAAGAATAAATCCAGGTCCAAGTTGGACCCAAGAATTGTAGGCCCTTCGTACGGACCTATAGTAATATATACTGAAATTCCTGTACAGGTTTTGCCGTATCGGTAATTCGGGGGCCTGCAGCGGCTTTGGCAACCATCCTCGTTGTCCCGCGTTGCAGAAGCGGAGATAAAGAAGAAGGTATTACCTGATCCTTCATTTGGACTTTTTTTTTTTTCTTTCTTGGCTGTAGTTTCCTTGTTCTTCTTAAATAGGATGATTGGACACAACTGATATGCTGATCCAACATGTGATCGACCTTTTAGTTCATAGTTTGAAATCAAGAAATATGGTGTTATTCTCCTCATTCGGCTACATAAACTCCGACGAGATGCTTTGATTTGTAAATTTTTAAGGTACATCAAGCAAACCTTAATCGACGTTTTCGCAAGGATATGACCCCTGAAACTATCTATCTCTGTGCTTTAACGAATTGTTTAGCTTGAATGCATAATTTTGTTTTGTACACATCTAATGGGTGAGAATGTTTAATCAGATTTCGAAATGTTTTAGTTTAGAAGTTTCTGAATGTGTACTCTCAAAGGAATTAAATTAGTAACAGAAAAATACTATGGAGATGTCTTATATTTAAATTTTTGTTGAATTTTCACCTTAAAGTTTGAATTTATCAGATTGCTAATTATCATATGCTACGTTATGAAACGCCGCGCTCCATATAACTATTCATTTAGGTTCTTAAAAGAAGCTGAGCCATTTATGCTTAAGAAGTACTACCATAGTTTGACACATGGAAAGAAAAGAAGAGGGAGAGTGAAGAGAGTGGTTGCTGCACCCACACCCTTTCCCCTCTTCTCTTATTTCAGGAGGGGGTTAGGGGGGTTTGCCATTCCACTCCACCCTCACTTTTATTTCCCTGATTTTCCTTTTTTTTTTTAATGGTTTTTGGTTGTTATTTCTTTTTTCCTTTTTGTTATTTTGCTGTGTTTCAAGCTGGAGTGATAATTCTACATGGTGGAAGTTATTTTATTAGGTTTGATGTGTTCTGGGGTGGTATCCATTAAGGTGTCCAACGAGAGAGGTTCCATTATAAAATCTATTCTTAGGAATTTTCTGATGAAGTAATATAACTTAAGGAGTAATTTGATAAAGAGTTGCAAAAGCCATTTTGCTAGCTATTAAAGGGTTGTTGTGTTGCCTAGGCCAATCTCCTTGCTTACTAGCCATTTAGTTGTTCTTCCACATGGCAACAAGGAACGATCGGTTCTATGATGCTTTACATAGTTATTAGAGAAGCTTTACTAATATAACTATAGATTGGTTGATTGAATTATGAAAGGAGAGTTGAGACAATTTAAAGGTCACCTCAACTCCTAACACGCTGTTATTCCCCTCAAATGGATTCAGTGATCTTAAAAAACAGGGATTACTGCTACCTTCCTTATGGAATGTATCAATTGTTCCAATGTGCCTCAAACTCTTTAGAGCAAGTTTCTTTGGGGTCCTTGATTGAAATGGTTTCTAATGAAACCTTTTGTTCCTTTCACTCAATGGGCTGAGTGAATCCAAGAGGTAGGACACTACCCATAAAGTCTTCCATTTAGTGAATCTGAAACTCAACCTGCAAATCTTATGTTCTAAAAATCCATCAGATTTCAAGATAAAAAGATGATGCAATTACCATCATCTGTTAACATGCTTGGGTGTATGAAGTTTCGAGGTGGAAATTATGATCAAAATTCATTTTTATTCCTAGCTATAGTAGTTTGTGTATTGATGTTACATTTGAGAAGAATATGTTGACACAGAAAAATAAGCAACGCATTTCGTGATGCTTCTAAACAACAAAAACAGTGTGATAATTAATGGCTGATCAGGGTTAGAATTCACAGAAGTGGATGGATATGGCAGCAGTACATTTTTCTGGCTGAATCCGAGGAGCAAAGTCTTGAGATACTGATACGAGATACAGATACTTCAATTTTTGTCCTTTTGTTGTTCTGTATGAGTCCAAAACCAATGATTTATTTTATATTTGAATATTTTGATATTTGATTGCTAATGAAGAATGTCACATTTTGCTGCACTTTGGCCATTTAAAAAACAGCAATAAACAATTGTTTGTTTAAGTTCCGAAATCTTATTCTCTCGTTGATGGAGTTTTATGATGTTGCTTTATTTTTCTCTTTTTGTGCAATTCATTGTCTTATATGATTTAGACTTTCATTTTTGTATTAGCCACAGCGGAGATTCCATTTTATCTACTCTAGTTGCCTTTTGATGATGTATTTTTTAAGATTACATTTTTATGCGATGTGTGGTTGGAACAATGGTAATTTTTTAAGTTGTAACTGATAGGTATATAATTGTTTTGGTCATTTTTGACTTGAAAGAACTGTTTCTTCTTCTTTTTTCTTTTCTTTTTAGGTTAGTAGATCCTACTGCTGCAGATGTCCAGCATGGCTGGAGAATCGGGTATGTTTGTGGTTCCCCAAACGGTGGGCAGTGTTTTGTGTTGCAAATGTGGTATTCCAATGGCACCAAATGCTGCCAATATGTGCGTCAAGTGTTTGCGCTCTGAAGTGGACATCACAGAAGGTCTGCAGAAGCATGTGATCATTATTCATTGCCCCGAGTGTGACAGCTACTTGCAGCCGCCGAGAACTTGGTTGAAGGCCCAACTGGAATCGAAGGAGCTGTTGACCTTCTGCGTAAAGAGGCTGAAGAATTTGAATAAAGTAAGATTGGTGCATGCCGAGTTCATTTGGACCGAACCCCATTCCAAAAGGATCAAGGTCAAATTGAAAATTCAGAAAGAAGTTCTTAATGGAGCAATACTTGAACAATCATATGTAGTGGAGTATGTTCAACAAGAACATATGTGCGAATCCTGTTCAAGGGTCCAGGCCAATCCTGACCAGTGGGTAGCAGCTGTGCAACTGCGGCAGCATGTTCCTCACAGGCGCACTTTCTTTTATTTGGAGCAGCTGATTCTGAAGCACGGTGCCGCTGCCAGTGCGATAAAGATTAAGCAGATGGAACAAGGGATTGACTTCTTTTTTTCAAACCGGAGTCATGGCGTGAAGTTTGTGGAGTTCATTGGCAAGGTTGCTCCAGTGAGGAGTCGCCATGACAAACAACTCGTTTTCCACGATTCTAAGAGCAACAATTACAACTACAAGTACACTTTCTCGGTGGAAATCTGCCCAATATGTCGCGAGGACTTGATCTGCTTGCCTCCGAAAGTGGCAACAAGTTTGGGAAATCTAGGTCCTCTTGTGATTTGCACCAAAGTGACCAACAGCATTGCGTTGTTGGACCCTTTCTCTTTAAGGCTCTGTTTCTTGGATGCTGATCAGTTCTGGAGGGCATCATTCAAGTGTCTACTAACTAGCAGGCAGGTTGTGGAGTATATAGTGTTAGACGTGGAGGCTGTTTCTTCTGAAGTGAATGTGGGTGGCTCCAAGTATGTCTTAGCTGATGCACAAGTAGCCCGTGTATCTGATTTTGGGAAGAATGATACAATTTTCTCCATAAGAACGCATCTAGGTCATCTTTTGAACCCCGGGGATTACGCACTTGGTTATGACTTACATGCGGCGAACAATAATGATGGTGAATTAGAGAAGTACAAAGGTCTGATCCTCCCAGAGGTAGTTTTGATAAAGAAAAGCTATGAAGAGAAGCGCCATAAGAAGCGTGGGAAGCCTCGTGCCTGGAAGCTTAAGTCACTGGATATGGAAGTTGATGATAGAGGCAGAGGCGATGAAGAGAGGATGATTTCAGAGTACGAACAGTTCTTGAAAGATCTGGAGGAGAACCCTGATATGAGATTCAACATATCACTTTACCGTAATAAAGAATACCAGCCGTCGGAGGCGGCGACATCAGTGGCTGATGGAGATGATTCGCCTTCCATTCCACTGGAAGAGTTGCTTGCTGACCTCGAACTCAATGGAGAGGAAGATGAAGATGGAGACATGAGAGAGTGATTAGAAGCTATTGCACAATTCCACGTATTTTCTTCTATCTTAACTGCTTTCGCCATCTGCACTGGCACTGGGCTTCGGCCTTGTTTGTTCGCCGGTAACCCCAATTGTGTTTTCTCTACAAAACATGTACTGTTGATCTGAACTGTTTTTGTCTTCTGCACTAGCACTGGGCGTCGGCCTTGTTTGTTCGCCAGTAACCCCAATTGTGCTTTCTATACAAAATATGTAGTGTTGACCTGAGCTTCTTCCATTGTTATCAAAGTTTTCGAGCTTGTTATTGTTGTTTGTGCGTTTGGTGTAACCTGTGAAGGCTGGCGTACTTAAAAATAGGCAGACCTTAACTCACAACTTCAATTATAAGAAACATACACACGGCGGAACATACTACTAGTATGTGAATTATGTTTTCAGATTGAGGTCTATAGCAGGATAGTATAGCAGGAGTGCCTTCCCGCAACAGTCCGATGATGCAAAGCGGAATGATCTAGTAAGGTGTCTATGTATTGAGGGAGCTCTTTATAGTTAGCTGGTTTAAATTTGAAAGATGGTTGAATCTTCCGAGTCCATCTCTTTAAATGCAGTAAGCTTTAGACTAGCATGAACAACTAGTTACCAAAGCGCGTGGACGCTAAAATCCCAAGTAATCCTAAAAAGAAGATCTAGGACTGCAAAGTGAATTATCACGCATATATCCATCCTCCTTCAAAAATTAGGACTTCAGTTTCCTTGTCTTCGTCCTTTTAATTATTTCTAACTTAAATCGAGACATTGTACGTTGGCATGTATCCTTCTGGTGCTATGGGAAAAGTTTATGAGTTTATAAAAAATGGCCCTGGTTAAGAAGAAAAGTTGCAATACAGAGTACCTGAGTTGGCATGATGTCGTTGCTATGACGAAGACGCAGCAGCCTATAACTTACTGCCAAAAGCAGGACTCAGTGATCGTCGCCATTTCCCAGCAACAAAGAAAGCGCAAGGTATGAATTGCAACGGTCCCTTCTTTGTAAGAACCAAGTACGCATGTAAGATAGAAAGATCAAAATAGGAAATACCTGATAATCGTTGGGACACTAAATGCTATCACTTGGTCGGTTGATAGCTAATACATATTATTTCTTAACAACGACCCAATAACATCTATGGGCTTATGGACTCATTGGTCACTCACCAGCCTACCCGTCACGTGACATGTACCAATAAAATTTATTATGTAACTTCAAGTTTACATTTTTTTTTCCTTTTACCAGCATATTATGTGGGTTTCTTACTTTGTTGGTATTTAAGAATTCGAGACTCCTCTTACGATTAGATTCTCTTTATTATATCAAATAATAACATTATTATTCGTTGGTAAAATACATCACCCGTGTAATGCTAGCAGTATCACTATGTCATGTTTTATTTCTCTAATATATAAATAAACATATATGTGAACTCAAACCTTTTCATGTTAAAAAAGTAGATATTATTTGTACTTTAAAACTATTTCATTAAACTAATATATCTCGAAATAACTCTCTCTCTTTCTTCAAGTATTATTTTAATTAAATTTATACACTTGTCGAAGTAATAATACCTTAAGTTGTTGAGTGGATTTACCTTCTTTTTTTCACCTTTTATTTTAAGAATGAAGAAATGTTGCAGATAACTTTAAAAGGCACGAATCCTTTGTAGTTTGGTGGCACTTGGAGAGATTTTCATACAAGGGGTTGGGATTTGAACATTTTTTCTCCCTCTCCTCTTTCCCGATAAAAGAAAAATAACCAAGAAATAAAAAAAAAAAAAAAAAAAAGCAAACCCAGAGAAAAAAGATTAATATTTTATAAAAGTTACGCTTACATCTTATCTTATCTTATCTTATCTTATGTGTACATATAAGGTACGGTTATTATTGCTAAGATTTTTATTTAATAAATGTTTTTAGAGTATTGTCATGTTTTATTGAAAAAAGGGATAATAAAATAATTGGAAACGACATCGTGCTTGGGGAAGTTCTGAGGGGCGGGCTTTAGGGTTTGCCAACATCCTTCGGGCTCCCCTACCGACATGATTACTTTATATGTGTTTCAGTCGTTCGCTCGTCGGCCATTTCCGTTGCCCGTCGTCGGAGAAGCAGCGATAAAAAAGAAGGTACAACCTGAACCTTGATTTCGATCTTTTTTCTTCGATTGTAGTTCCCTTGTTCTTCTTCAATAGGATTATTTGATACTCAGGTTTGAGCTATGTCCATTTCGTGTTTTTCTCGAGAGATATGCTAATCCAACTTGTGCCCAGTTTGAAACCAAGAAATATGCTACTATTCTGCTCTTGCGGCTACATGAACTCCAATGTGATGCTTTGGCTTGTAAATTGTCTAGCTTAAAGTAAAGTCTTTGGTCCTGCCCACATCTAATTCAAGATGTATGGTGTGCTAGAAAGGGGAGAACTGTCATGTCCCGAGTTATGGGTGGGAATGTTCAAACAGATTTGAAATATTTTAATTTAGAAGTTCCCTGAATGTACATTCTCAAATGAATTAAATTAGTGACTGGAAAAAAAATACCATAGATGTATAGGGTTTGATTTTTTTTTAAATCACACCTTAAAGTTCAAAATTTATCAGATTGCTAGTTATCCTGTGCTACATTATGAAGTTGCTCACTCTATACAACTATTCATTGAGGTTCTTAACAGAAATACAAACATGTCTGCTTAAGAAGATTTTAGAATCAATAAAAAAAGGTTCAAGATACAAAGAATCACTACCCCAGTTTGACTCGTGGACAGAAAAAAGTTATTAAAAAAAAGGAAAAAAAAAAGGAAGGGAGAGTGGCCCGGTGGGTTGCAGCCCCCCACTCTTTTTTGTTTTTGGGTTTTTGGGTTTTTGGGTTGTTGTTTGTTGTTTCTTTTTTCTTTTTTGTTTATTTGCTATGTGTCACGCTAGGATGATATTTCTATGCACTTGAAGTTACTTTTTAATTGCCGATGTTTTCTTTGGCAGTGTCCGTTAAAAGCATTAATGGCAAATGGCCTAAGAGAGAGATTCCGTAATGAAATCCATTCTTAGGAATTTTCTGATGATGTGATATAACTCAAGGAGTAATTTGATAAAGAGTTACAAAGGCTATTGTGCGTGCTATTAATGGGTCGTTTTATTGCCTAGGTCAATCTCATTGCATACTAACCCTGTAGTTATTCTTCCATATGGCAACAGAGAAAGATCGGTTCTATGATGCTTTACTCAGTTACTAGAGAAGTATTTTTCTATAAGTATAGATTGGTTGATTGAGGGATTTGTTCCAATTTAGAGGTCAACTCAGCTCCTCACACACTGTTGTTTCTCTCTCGTCTCAAAAGAGGTCTTTTTGCCCACCCTCTCAATGGATTTGGTGATCTTAAAAAGCAGGGATTTACTGCTACCTTCCTTTGGGGATGTAGCTGTTTTTCCAATGTGCTCCAAACTCTTTAGAACAAGTGTCTTTTGGTCTTTGTTTGAAATGGTTTCTAATGAAACCTTCTGTTCCTTTCGCTCAATGGGCTGAGTGAATCCAAGATGTAGGACACTGCCCATGAAATCTTCCATTAGTGAATCTGAAACACTCGCAAATCTTATGTTTTTAGAATCCATCAGATTTCAAGATAAAAAGGTGATATAATTACCATCATCTTTTAATATGTTCGGATGTCTGAAGTTTTGAGGTAGAAATTATGATCAAAATTCATTTTTATCCCACAGATAGCATTTTGTGTACTGATGTTACATTTGGGAAGAAGATATTGATACTTAGTTATAGCTATAGCAGTTTCTTGATACAGCAAAAGGGTTTGATAATCAATGGCTGTTCGGGGTTAGAATTCACAGAGGTGGGTGGATATGGCTGCAGTACATTCTTCGGGCCAAATCCAAGGGGCAGAGCCTTGAGATACTGATGGTAGATACTTCAAATTTAGTCTTTTTATTGTGCTGTATGAGTCCAAAACCCTTTTTTTATTTTATTTTATTTTAAATTTTAGTACTTGGATATTCGGATACTTCATTGCTATTGAAGAATGTCACATTTGGCTGCACTTTGGCCATTAGAAAACAGCAATAAACAATTGTTTGTTTTAAGTTCTGAAATCTTTGTCTCTTCTCGATGGAGTTTTGTGATGTTGGTTTATTTTTCTCTTTTTGTGCAATTCATTGCCATGTATTTGATAGACTTTCTTTTTGAATTAGTCATACCGAAGATTCCATTTTATCTACTCCAATTGACTTTTGATGATGTGTTTTATAGATTACATTATTATGGGATGTGTGGTTGTAAAATGGTAATTTTTTAAGCTGTAACTGATAGTTAAATCATTGTTTTGATTATTTTTGAATTTAAAAGACTGTTTCTTCTTCTTTTATTAGGTTATTAGATCCTAGCGTTGCAGATATCAAGCATGGCTGGACAAGCGGGTATGTTTATGGTTCCCCAAACGGTGGGCAGCGTTTTGTGTTGTAAATGTGGTATCCCAATGGCACCAAATGCTGCCAATATGTGCATCAAGTGTTTGCGATCTGAAGTGGACATCACAGAAGGCCTGCAGAAGAATGTGATCATTATTCATTGCCCCGAGTGTGACAGCTACTTGCAGCCGCCGAGAACTTGGCTGAAAGCCCAACTGGAATCAAAGGAGCTGCTGACCTTCTGCGTGAAGAGGCTGAAGAATTTGAATAAAGTAAGATTGGTGCATGCTGAGTTCATTTGGACCGAACCCCATTCCAAAAGGATCAAGGTCAAATTGAAAATTCAGAAAGAAGTTCTTAATGGAGCAATACTTGAACAACAATATGTAGTGGAGTATGTTCAACACGAACATATGTGCGAATCCTGTTCAAGGGTCCAGGCCAATCCTGACCAGTGGGTAGCAGCTGTGCAACTGCGGCAGCATGTTCCTCACAGGCGCACTTTCTTTTATTTGGAGCAGCTGATTCTGAAGCACGGTGCCGCTGCCAGTGCGATAAAGATTAAGCAGATGGAACAAGGGATTGACTTCTTTTTTTCAAACCGGAGTCATGGCGTGAAGTTTGTGGAGTTCATTGGCAAGGTTGCTCCAGTGAGGAGTCGCCATGACAAACAACTCGTTTCCCACGATTCTAAGAGCAACAATTACAACTACAAGTACACTTTCTCGGTGGAAATCTGCCCAATATGTCGCGAGGACTTGATCTGCTTGCCTCCGAAAGTGGCAACAAGTTTGGGAAATCTAGGTCCTCTTGTGATTTGCACCAAAGTGACCAACAGCATTGCGTTGTTGGACCCTTTCTCTTTAAGGCTCTGTTTCTTGGATGCTGATCAGTTCTGGAGGGCATCATTCAAGTGTCTACTAACTAGCAG
This sequence comes from Casuarina equisetifolia, assembly GCA_028551475.1. NCBI lineage: Eukaryota > Viridiplantae > Streptophyta > Magnoliopsida > Fagales > Casuarinaceae > Casuarina > Casuarina equisetifolia. The sequence continues at coordinate 18,456,337 of CM052362.1, forward strand.
GCAGGTTGTGGAGTATATAGTGTTAGACGTGGAGGCTGTTTCTTCTGAAGTGAATGTGGGTGGCTCCAAGTATGTCTTAGCTGATGCACAAGTAGCCCGTGTATCTGATTTTGGGAAGAATGATACAATTTTCTCCATAAGAACGCATCTAGGTCATCTTTTGAACCCCGGGGATTACGCACTTGGTTATGACTTACATGCGGCGAACAATAATGATGGTGAATTAGAGAAGTACAAAGGTCTGATCCTCCCAGAGGTAGTTTTGATAAAGAAAAGCTATGAAGAGAAGCGCCATAAGAAGCGTGGGAAGCCTCGTGCCTGGAAGCTTAAGTCACTGGACATGGAAGTTGATAATAGAGGCAGAGGCGATGAAGAGAGGATGAATTCAGAGTATGAACAGTTCTTGAAAGATCTGGAGGAGAACCCCGATATGAGATTCAACATATCACTATACCGTAATAAAGAATACCAGCCGTCGGAGGCGGCGACATCAGTGGCTGATGGAGATGATTTACCTTCCGTTCCACTAGAAGAGTTGCTTGCTGACCTCGAACTAAGTGAGGAGGAAGATGAAGATGATAACATGAGAGAGTGATAAAAGAAGCTTCCACCGTCTTCTATTGCTGTCAAAGATTTTGAGCTTGTTACTTTTGTTTGGAGTTTGTTTAACTTGTAAAGGCGGGCCTGCTTTTAAAGATAGTTTTTGAGTTATTCCTATTCCCTTTGGTAAAAGTCGCAAAGCGTGGAACTGTGAGACTTTTATAGCGGTAAAAATAGAAATACTTAGCAGCAGTTTATGGGCCGTATAACTTAAATTTGGAAATTTCGGAATTTAACTCAAAACAAAAAAGGTCTGAATATGTTGCTTATAGAACTCCTTAAGTAATACAACTCCTTGCCTTAATGTGGAAATGGTGTTGCATTTAATTTTTTAAAATTATTTTGACACAGGAGTAGACGAAGGGACTAATAAATGTAATAAAAGAGAGTTGAACGCATCTGGCGTCAGATGCCTGTGCGCGACACGTTTGGCAGTGGACGGCGTTGTGTTAGTGTACTGGACTGGCTCCGCGGTCCGGAAACGAAAGCAGGGCTTGTAGAGACTGTTCGTTAAACCTGCATCTGACCGAAAGTATACAGCATCTCTATACTATATAATACTTTGCTCGGAAAAATCAGATGTGATATGAAGATGTGTAAATGGTAGAGTTTTGGTATAGGAAATGATAATTATGATAAAAAAGGGGGTGCGACCATTTCAAAGCGCTCGCGACCTTCTCGCAAACCCCAAACGCCAATCAGTCGGTCCAGAGGCGGAGAGAGAGCGACGATGATGGCGATGCTGGAGAGCATTGTCGGTGTCCTCCTCCTTATGCTGCTTCTGATCATCCTCATCATCGTCATCGCCTGCAAGCCATGGCGGTTCTTCTCTTCATCTTCCTCCGTTGCTCGTACCCGCACCACCAAGGTACCTCTTTCTGCTCACTGTATCTTTCTAGTGCATTTTCTCTCTACGGATTTTTAGTGTTGCCATATTCCTCTTAGCAATGCAATGCTCTGTTTCGTTGTCGATAAACCGTCTGAGAAGATTGGGGAGTTTAGAGCTGCCGTAATTTTTGGATTTGTCCTGGGTCTATGCATTTCTTTTTTATTCCCCCTTCCCGATTCTGTTGCATTTTTGTGGAAGAAACGCACCATTTTAGGGTTGATTATTCTCTGCTTGTTTCCAGATGCGTACACCGTCGTGATGAATTGTGTTGCACTAGTGATGAGCGTGTCATTGTGGGACTGAATGAAGCGACCCATGCGGGAGGATTTATTTAGGGTTTTTGTTTTTCTATTTCATGCCTTAAAATTCTGGTAACTCCGAGTTGAAGAATGCTCGTAATACATCTTTTGTGATTTTCTGTTGGTGGATCTCAGCTATTGTTATTCGCATGTGTTCATTTTGGTTTGTACTCCGTTTGAAATATCAGTTTGGATTAATGATTGAGCAACTCATGCCAATTGGACTGTTCCATTAACTTAATCTCTCACTTGATTTTACCTTGGGCAGTGGTAGGTGACTTTGAAGTTGTTCAAAATTGCCAAACCTTTTTATGGCTATCTGAGTTTGTTTAGTGGAATGCAAAAGAACACTTTATTTTATTTTATTTCATTTCATTTTTTATGCAAGTCCTGATTAATTCAATAGTTTTGGATACAAATTTTCTTCTCTGCTGGCTGGTAAAATGCATGACAGCTTATATTAGACCATTATATTTCGTAGCCTTCTTTATGATCTTTCAATTATGTAAATACAATTGATATTAAGGTTTTTAGCATAGGATAGAAAAGTTATCTTAATGTGAATGATAAGTAAGTTAGTCTTGTGCTTAGATCAATGGATAATCCATGAACTTGTGATATTAGGTATGAAATTTTACTCTTGAACCTCTGACGATGTTTACTCTTCCTGGCTATCTCTTTTGTAGGTTGGAGACCTAGATAGGCCCCTTGTTTCGGATGGAAACCCAAGCAGTGAACTACCAAGGGATTATGATCTAGAGGGGGCATGTCCTCAGAATGAAGCGCCTTTCCGCTCACCCCGGAATCATGGACTTGTTCACAAACAGAGACTTACCACTGTATCCCCCCATATAGCTCAAGGTATTCAATGTTTTTTGTCTTTCCAAAATATTAAGTTGGTAGTTATGCTTCAGTTTCCTTCTAGGACCAAGTCCTAAGCTGAAACGAGAATTTAATCTTCACTCTTCCCAGGTGATAATTTGGTTCTAGAAGTAACATCTGATCCTCAAGAAGATCTTTTGGTTGGTCAGACGCTTAAGCGTCCTTTGTCAACAGACCAATTCATAGATGTTGTAAAACATGGTAGACAGAGTTTAGAAGATGATAGATTTCAAGACTTTGTGCGCAAGGATATTCTAGATCAAAGTAATTTCTTATCTCTTTCACATGTCTGAAGATTTTAATTATCTGCATTATTGTTGCCCGAGTATGAAAAACATGTTATCATACATTTCTGTTAGAATTGCAGGAAGCTGCCTCACCCTGGAGGTTATCTCTGGTCCATCCCGTGGGCTTTCTTGTTCTGTACAGTCAATAAATACCTCTAGGCTTCCACTGACCCTTGGAAGGGTTTCTCCTAGTGATTTATTATTGAAGGATACAGAGGTGTCAGGGAAGCATGCAATGATAAATTGGAATTTGAATGTAAAACTTCGTACCAACCATACTGTTCTGATTCCTCAAGCTTCTATTCTATATTTACATGATGCTAATTATTACACAATTTCACTATCATTTTCAGAAAATGAAGTGGGAGCTTGTAGATATGGGTAGCCTCAATGGAACACTTCTAAATTCACGGCCAATCAACCATCCAGATACTGGAAGTAGACATTGGGGTGATCCAATTGAGCTTGCAAGTGGAGACATAATAACTCTTGGTACAATCTCAAAGTTATATGTGAGTTAATGTACCTCTTTTTTGTTGCAATCTAGTTGCTGTTTCTGATTCTAAAAAATAGTGCCAGCTTTTTAAGACAAAAGCACGAAAACACAAGCACGCACACACACACACACACACATGCATGCATGCATTTGTCTATAATCTGGACAACATATTATCAAAGAGAAGTGATATGCTGTTTTGGCCTATTGAGTGTTTTCTTGTATGAATAGGTTCTTGCTATCTGAGTTTTGGCTTAAATTGGCTTATTGACCAGTTTACTTCATAATCTGTGTTGTAGTTTTTTAATCTGTCTGGTATTTAGTATCTCTACTATTTTCTTGGTAACAGCTTGCTCTTTGTAGAAATAGTGGGGAAGTTCGATTCATAATGTTGTTGTTGGGACTTTCCAAATTGAAGTATTTCAAAGTGACATTGATATTTGCAATTTTAGCATTATAAACATTTTAAACAGGGTGCTACTTTGCATTGTTCACCTCTTCTCTTTCTCTTTCTCTTTTTTTCCTTTTCTGTTCCTTTTTAACATTATATGAGACTCACATTAAGGAAGAAAGTGAAAAAATGTCTGCATGACTAATTGGAAAAACTTCAGTCTAGCTGATGATGTAATTTGGTATTCTATTTAAAAGTAGAATTAAAAGAATGTGATTTCTGAAATTTACTATTGTAGATGATGGCTTATCTAACCCTGGTTAGTTTAATATGATATAGTATGCTAAATTGCTCATAGGATGATCCCATGAATGAGGGAATTCTGTTTTTTCATTTTCTGAAGAATGACTAATACTATTTTGTTACTGTAATATGTTTATGATTAATGCCATAAACACTTATTAATTTAATCTGTCTTTGGTATGTCTGTCAGGTTGACATTAAGACTCAAACTGGGGGTCAGATTCCCTTTCGAGTTGGTGTGGCATCAGATCCAATGGCTTTGCGTAGAGGAGGAAAAAAGCTTCCAATGGAAGATGTGTGCTACTATCAGTGGCCTCTTCCTGGGACAGAACAGGTTTTGAAGTTAATTGTGTTTGATTTAATGAAAAGCCTTTATGCATATTTCATGGGGAGTCATACTCACCTAGATGTCTCCCCTGCAGTTTGGTTTGTTTGGCATCTGCGATGGACATGGTGGAGCAGCGGCCGCCAAATATGCTAGCAAGTTAGTTCTCAACTTAATTGTGCTATCGTGCTGTGGTTTCTGGACTTTCATCTGCCTCTTTGAAAAAAATTGATGATCGTAAGATTGTAGAATGAAATTACAATATCTTTCTATGATTTCATTTTGGTTTACCCAAAAAGTTACTGTTTAAGTTAATACTCCATGCTTTGGGTTTGTTAATAATTGATTAGTTTCAATGTCTTCTTAGCTAAAAGTCCTCTCATATGCTGACATGATTATGGGAGCCCCAAGAACTGCTCCGCATTTTGCTCATTCCTTGGGAATGCCCTCAGGAATAAGGAATGCACATAAGTTGGTATGCGTGACTGCTAGAATGTAGATAGGGACAAAAGAAAGGAAGCAATTTCCCAATATCAGTGATCTCTACCACATAATAGTTTAAAATGAAAGAGAATTCTACTGTTTATCTGGGAATGATCTAGCATATCCTTATATTGTGTGTAGAACTTTATGGTTTTTATGGTGTAAATTGAGATGTCAGGATTTTCTATTTTGGATAAGAAAGAATTCCCTTGCTTCCATAGATATGAATAAGTTGTCCCAATCTAACAAGTCAACACCTGTTTGGATCGCTGGGGTATGAATGGGAGTGACCAAGTTAATTGATTAGCCATTTAAAGTATTCACACACACACCGCATGCATGTGTGCATGCACATTTGAAATACATCTATTTACCTATGCCTGATTACCTGCGCATATTTGCAAACGACAGTAACTGATTTGTCACTATGACCGTTGACAGTTGGTCAAATTAGGTTGAGTTCAAAATTGATTATTTTGAACATTATGATTCTTAAAAATCTTTGCCCTTATACATAATCCCATTGAGATGCTATTCTTCATTTTTTTTTTTACAGAATATTCTGCTTCTGGCATTGGTTTTTCATAATGTATCAATCTGCTATGTTTTTTTTTTATCCTCCATTGTTGTCAATAGTTTATTGATCACTGTTAATTAATTCTCTTCTCCAGAACACTACCAGAGATGGTTGCTACCATTTTGTCAGATTCTGTAAAAAGGGAGAGGGTTTTATCACTATGTGATGCTTCAGATGTTCTGAGAGATGCGTTTTCCCAGACAGAAGCATGCATGAATCATTCTTATGAGGTACGTTAGTTTCTTGTATTCTTGCCTACTAATGCATTTGTCCTCCTGTTTGACCTCACTTTTTGTGTGCACTTATCTGTAACTTGTATTTGAAATGGTGGATGTGGTCACCTCAAAAGGGTTGATTTCATTTGTAGTATCATCTAGCTATGAAAAGGACAACCTTTTGGATTGTAGGGGTGTGGCCCCTTGTATATCTACAATGAAATGGAGTGCCTCCTGCCTCAATAGTTATTATCAATCTCATGAATTCTTTACGAGACACATAGTTTGTAGGACTTGGTTGTATTTATTTTGGAATTCCGTAGTCCACACTGCTAATAGAATAACTGTCTGGTGGCACAGTAGAAGCATCTTCCAGAATTGGGTCATCTGGGAAAGGAAGAGAGAGATGGGGAGAGAGAAGCGGGGGCTGGTTTTGGGGGGTGTGTTTGCTTAAAGTGGAAAGTAATAATTTGAGGATCTGGAGGGCTCAGTGACAACATGTTACCTAGTTGGACTGAATAAAACTATTTTCCAAAAACCCACTATCTAGATGGCTGGAATTTCCCTGTCCTGTGGAGAGAGCCTCTGCCACTATGTTCAGGTTCTGATAGTTTTGCCACATAGCAAGAATGGTTGCTGCTGTGGTCTCTAGATTTCTTATTTACTGCACTTGTCTAATCAATACACTATAATGGCCCTCGTAGTGAAAGCGTTTTCCTTTAATTTGTTTTTTTGATGGTTTGGAGTAATGTTATCAGTCTTACAATATTCAAGGAAACTTGCTTGTTGGGAGTTGCAAATTCAGCCTTTTCACTTGCATTGGAGTTGGAAGTTTGTCCTTGCCTTAAGCATGGGCTGGGTTTTCTTTTTAGTGGGGGAAGACCTAATTGTGTTCATAGGTTCCATGCATATGTGCGCTTCCAAAACTATCTTTTTCTCTTGGAGAGAAAGCTCCATGCATGTACAAAATCATGGACTCTGTCATTTATACATAGAATGGATGGAGTATTTCTTCACGAGTATCTGCATCTCTGGCTATCTTGTTTATATTCTTGGGTTGAGATGTGTTGGGGGCATCCCGCATTGACAAGTGCCAGTAACTTTGATTAGAAAGAAGATAAAAGTGCATTATTAGCATGTCTAAATGCCGCCGACCTTTTCTGTGGTGTTTCGTGTATCTTTGTACTTAAGATAGTCAATCACAGTGGGAAATTGGACCATGAAGTAATTATTGAATGGCAAAATGAATTGTAATTTCATCCTATTGACTGTTTTGAGTATCTTAATTTTTAATCATTTTTTCATGACCAGAAGTAATCTGAAAAAGGTTGCTTCATTGTCCTCTCAGAAATTTAAGACTGTGATTTGCACATTATGATAATCACTTCCTCGCAGGGTTGTACTGCAACGGTGCTTCTGGTATGGGCTGATGGTGATGAAAATTTCTTTGTTCAATGTGCAAATGTTGGGGACTCAGCTTGTGTTATGAAGTATGTGTTCATGTTGTTATTCTTTCATTTCTTATGATCACTAGGATAATATAGCATCAAAACTTGTATGCTGGTGTATTGGATGGGAAATTTGAAAGGCAAGCAGGAATATATACGGTCCTCAGCCGTGATCTTCTTGGGAATAGTCGTTGTCATTACGACAATTTCTTAGCCATTCTTATGATTGCTTAGAGGTATAACATTGAATTGTTTGATCAAATGTAGTGGAATATAACAGGACGTTGGTGGTTATCCCGATTGTATCCTTGCCATTTCATCTTTATTCTTGCTAGTTCAATGTTATTTTATCACAACAGCTCCAGAATAAACACATATGCATGATGATTTGATGCTTTAGTTCCTATTTGGGGTGGTTTTGTCATCTTTTTGCTCACATTTTCACCTCTTTAACTTTTGTTGTGGTAGCTTTGAACATCTCATTTTATATCTGTGGTTCTTGTTAAAAAGAACTATGTTTCCTTCATATGGTATCATACATATGATCCTTTAAGGATATTTCCTTGTGACTACATTTACTATAACACAAGTAGATGTGATTTTGTTGTGGCAGTGTTGATGATGAACAGATTAAGATGACTGAAGACCATAGAATAACTAGTTCTTCTGAAAGACTTCGAATCAAAGAAATGGGAGAACCACTGAAAGATGGGGAAACTCGTCTGTGTGGTAATGCCAAAATTGACTTCCAACATTTCCATACATTGTGAACTAATGATTGATTTACTTCAATTTTTTCCTTCTTACTTCAGGTTTGAACCTTGCTCGGATGCTTGGTGACAAATTTCTTAAACAGCAGGATCCTCGCTTCAGTTCAGAGCCTTATATAAGTCAAGTTGTACGCATTGAGCGAGCATGTGGCGCATTTGCACTATTGGCAAGGTGATTTGCTTCTGAACAGTCTTTGTAAATTCTTCTTTAATGCATCAGTTTCAGTAATAATTGTCTTAATAACAGTCTTTTATCTCTAATATCTTAATTGATTGTGTTGACTGATCCAACTGATGAGCCCCATTGCTTGGATATTTATGTTTTGCTGTTTCATTCTCTTGAGCGAGTCCCTTTATTGATTAGAAATATTTTAACGATAAAAAATTTGAGGATTTGGTGTGTTTTGCTTTCTTAAATATGTGGTGTTTAGTATATTCAAATTTTTGTAACTCTGGATTGTGCAAAAATCACAGTGATGGGTTTTGGGATGTCATTAGTGTGAAGAAGGCAACACAACTAATCCTTCAGGTATTTTCTGTTTAATACTCAAGAGGTTTCTTTCTGATCTCTATTTCTTTGTTCTTTTTAATTCTTTAAATTCGATCATTGTCTTGTATCTCTCTAGTCATTTTAATACATCCTTAAATCTCTGAGCTTGACAGACGAGGGAAAGATACTTGATGGATGAGGATTCGGCAGAGAAGATTGCTAATTTTTTGTTGACTGAGGCTAGAACACTGAGAACAAAGGATAACACCTCTATAATTTTCTTAGATTTTGATACCACTAGAATCTCGTGTAAAGTTGAATCTTGATTTGAATTAGAAGGTTTTGGTTATACTAATGAGTATATTTGCTTATCTTTTGTTATTCGAAATTGTTGTACCATCCCTCTTCCTCTGCTTCCAAGCGATATCATCCAAATGATGGACATATGTTTGGCTGATTCCTGGGGTAACAGGAGTACGGGGCTGCTTCAAGACGTATGGTGCAGATGGTCATTAGGATCTCAATGGCAGCACTGGAAGTTTCAGAGATCTCTGAAAGCTTGAACCTAGAACGGTGGTTGACATGTCCTGCCGTAAGTGGAAGATTTCGGTATCGTGAATTATGAGGACAATAGTGTATCCGTTCTCTGATGTTAGCATCCTTCAGAGACGGACATTAGTGTACTGGAAAGACCTTTTCCTCCATGGATTATGGGATTGTGCATTCAAACTGGGTGCAAGAAATATTTCAAAGATACATCAGAGTCGCAACCTTACTGGGAATGACTCACCATTTTGCATCCGAGAGTAATATAGAAGATTGACCTCTTTCTTTTACGGTGCTAGTATGTAAATTTTTTCACATCCATGTATGACGGGAACAAGTTTTTCTTGTGTTCTTACCAACGGCAAAATGAGTTTGTATGTCAATAAGCTTTTGTTCAAACAAGAATGTTTAGTTCTCTTGCTATAATTCTGGAGTGGAAACGGCGGGTTAACAAATAATTTGAGCATCTGAAACCAATTCGACGAAATCTTCTGGCCGGAGAATTCTGACTCTTTTGAGGCCCTTGTCAGAACACTAGTACAGAATAGAAGAGGTAGGGTGGTTGGAAAAGGTTTTACTTTCATAAAGCTTGATGGACGGTGAATAAGAAAATTTTTACTACATGGAAAAGCAGAAGAAATTTTTTAATCATACCTGGATATCTGGTTTTTTTTTTTGGTCAACATTTTAAGTATCCTAAACTAGCGAACAGGCGGGTCCAATATCTCGCCCTGTACATAAGAAGAAACCCAGCCAGCGGGTCCCAGCTTTTGCCGATGTGGCTGGAGCCTAAACTTCAATCTTTCAGTTCCTTTCTTACAGTAACTCCAAAACCCTTCCGCTCTCAAAGTTCATACTCTTGGGAGCAAAGTGCGCTCTCTCTCTAAACACGGAGAAATGGCGAAGAAAAGAAAAACAGTCGAGACTGAATCCGGGCCGGAGCCAGATGCGGAGAACGCAGAAAATGGCGTACCACAAAGCGAAGGCAAGGTTGTGAACGGTGAGTCCACTAATAAGCACAAGGAAAAGAAGAAAAAGCACCAAGTCCCCGCTCCGGAAAACGATGGGGAGCTCGTAAATGGTGATTCTCATAAGAAGCACAAGGAAAAGAAGCAAAAGCATAAACTACCCGACGAAGCAAAGGAAATACCCACAGTCAGCCTAGCCGTGCCCGGTTCCATCATCGACAATGCGCAGTCGGCCGAGCTCGCCACACGAGTACAACTTTCTCTTCTCGCGTTATTACATTTTCCGTTTGGCTTAGTTTCTTCTTCTTTTCCCCCTATTTTCTTGGCATCCAAACGGAACGTTCAACTTATCTTTCTTTTTTCCCCCTCGCAGTTAGCTGGTCAAATTGCACGTGCTGCTACCATTTTCCGAATTGATGAGGTCTGTTGCTGTTCCTTATTTAATTTTATGCATTGGATGAAGTGGCTTGTGGTTATATTTGTTAATTATGCAAAAGCGCACGTATTTCTGTGACTAAATAACTTGATACATCATAGGAAGCTCACTTCCCTTACTGATTGAAAAAACAGGTAGTAGTGTTTGATAATAAGAGTGAGTCGCCGAACAGTGACAGTGCATTAGATAGTATGGATAAGAATGAAAGTGGTGCGGCTTTCCTGATAAGGATCCTACTGTATCTTGAGACGCCACAATATCTAAGAAAAGTTCTCTTCCCAAGGCACAACAGTTTGAAATTCGTGGTACCAACTCAATTCGCAAAAGCTAATTGAATTTGCTTGTGGACGACTATTGGATTTCTTTTGTTGGATTTTTTGGTTCACAGTTTGCTAAACGTTGTATTTTGCGTCTTGACAGGGATTGTTGCCCCCACTTGATGCTCCTCACCATCTACGGAAGCATGAATGGGGTCCATATCGAGAAGGTATGTGTCTATGTTAACAAATGTGTAACAGTTTGATGCAGTAGTTGAATTGTATACTCATTGATACTGAGCTTTTAATTCCCCTATAAATACCTTCATTGCTTGAGGATTCTTTACTACTACTTATTGACAACCTTCAATGTTGGTCTAGGATTTTAGGGGTAAAAAGATATTGAGCTCCATACTTAGATTGTCTAATTTTTTAATGGAGTCTAGTTTGACGAATCTAGGATAAAGATGAGGTTTTGAAATATATTAGATTTAAGTAGTAAAGATAAGTTTGAGTTGCTAATTTGGCTGAATGTGATTTTTGGTGAACAAAGTTGTGGTTATGGCTCTTGAATGTAACTTGAAATAAATTTGTTTGGACGGTTAAATTTGTGTGTGACAAACATGAGATAAAATCATTGTCCTTGTTCAATTACTGCATGATTCTGTTGTGAATTCTGTTTGTGTAGATTATTCTATAGGCAATGTCTGTTTTAACAACTATGTTCTTCATGTTAGACATGTGCCTGAAATTTTGATATCTTGTATTAACTTTGTAGGTGTCACGCTAAAAGAAAGATCTTCAGACCCAAGGACACAAGTTGATGTAGGTTTAAGTAAGGTAAAATAGAATTCTTCTTGTTCTTTACTGTTTTCATGTTGAGCAGATCAAGTAGTTTAATGTTAACAAAATAGTTTGTATAGACAGATGCATCATGCAATGTTGTTTGTATCCAGTCATTTATATGTGAATAGAGTCTTAGAGTTGCTCAATGTCCCATTCTTATGTGACTCACACAGCTGTAAATAACTTTGAACTCATTAGTTGATTATCATGCCAGAGGAATTCGGCAGTGACCTACAAATGATTTACTTGTATGAGTTCCAATCATTCAGTCCTGTGATCACAAAACCTTTGTCTTTGTCTGTATCTATCCCTGGAGACCAGTTATGCTCAATTGGGATGTTTGTGGTTTACTCTATATTCTATATGCTTTTGTAAATTAGACCATATTCTCTGTCTTTCAGGCTGTCTCTTTCTCGTGTGTTTCTCTACACGCTATGTGTGGGGAAGTGAGAATTTTTAGTACTTCAGTAAACAGATTCATATGATCTCTATACCTTTTTGTCTGTCTCTTTTTCATATGCATATGCATTTCTCTACGTGCTTGTATGTATGGGGGAGTATGAATTTTTAGCACTCCAGTAAATAGGTTCATATGCTCTTGTTGTCTTTCTTATGGTTCTGGGGGAAAGCTCATGTATAGAGCCCCTCCCTTTTTTATTCTGATTTCTGATTTTCCACCAAGATTAGTCATTTGGATTGTTTGTGGACTTTGATCTATGATGAGTAACTAATCAACAGGTGTATGCTTACTGTGTCTCAGTTAGTTTTTGCTTAATTGTCCATTGGCGTTGGGCTGGCATCTCATTTATTTTATTTATGTATAGTCTATCATGTTAAATTTTTTCCATTACATCTCGTCAACAATACTTACTATTATGTTTATAGTATGTATTTGATAATTGGCGGTTGAATGTATTATACTTGAAGATTAAATAAGCTTTGCACCACCCCAACCCCCCCACCCTCGCACAAAAGAAAAAGGAAGATATAGAAGGATAAATTTTGCCTAGTGCATATTATACCTCCTCCCATTGAAAGAATAGGGATCATAGTAAAGCTCAAGAAACGCTTGGTGCATCTGTAACTTTCCAATAAAGAAAAAAGGACTTTTTATTGGTTCATTGGTAACTTATGCAGATGTTTTTTATTGATCAAGTATTGGAACCTGGAAGGAGAGTTACTGTAGCTATGGGAACAAACCGCAATCTTGATCCTGGTAATGAAGAGAAGTCTCTCTATCTATTTCTCTCTTTCGCCCGTTTATTTTATTAGATTTGGGAGTTTTTTCTTTCTCTAAGTCTTTGCTTAATTGTTATTTTGTTTGGTGATAAATGTGAAGACCTATTGTTGGTCAGTTGGTTCCTCGTGCATATCTGAACTTCTGTCTTGATCTGTGCAAGCTGTTTGATTCTTTTTAGCAAGAAATTAAAATTAAGTAGGTTTGCTATAAATTTTACTCGTCCAACCTGTGGGGGCATCAGAATTGTGTATTGGTCAATGTGTTTCATGTGCCATTACATTAAACTGATTTCTTTTTCTTTTTGTGCAATTCCATTTTTTTGTGCCCTCATGCCTTCATATGCAATCTTCCTATAATCAGAATAAACTTTAAAACGGGTTTTTTATTGCATGATGCATTTGTCTAGATATACCACGTAAAGTTGTCCCATCCTCAAAGCCCAGGGAAGAAGCAGGAATGTACTGGGGGTATAAAGTGCGATATGCATCTAGTATGAGCTCAGTATTGAAAGGTTGCCCATACGAGGTATTCATTCTTCGATGGTGATATTTATTTTCTTCTTTCATTTGACCTGTAGATTTTCTTCTTGGTAAATCGTCCATCAAGGTCCTTCTATAAGGTTATGTTTTATCAATCGCAGGGTGGTTATGACTATTTGATAGGTACCTCAGAGCATGGACTGACTATTAATTCATCAGATCTGACGATACCTGCCTTCAGGTATGTTTCTGTTTGATGTCTTGATGATGAGTAAGATTGTTTTTGTCAGATGCTATGAGTATAACTTCCTTTGGCTGGAGTTCTCTAGTGAATGAAGCTAATGTTGCTTGTACTTCTCTATTACTGGATTGGACCTCAAAATTTCAACCACATAGAAGTTGTTGACCTCTGTTCTTATCTAAGCCTTTAGGGCTAAAGAGAGAATTGGTGAGAACTAGAAGATGTTATGTATGTAATGGTGTCTTTGAGCCTTGAGTACAATATGTCTCATCATAAAGATCCAAAGTGGTAAGAAAGAATATGGTCTTTCCCTCTTCTTGTTTGATATGTTGAAAGGAAGGGGAAGGAGATTTTAAAGCTGAACAAGTTTCTCTGGTATTAGACGGAGAATTATTGGTTGGATTGGTTTTTTATTGCCTATTTCAGGTTTGTTTCTGCTTGTTTATTGGTGTGTGTCAGGTCTGCTAGTATTTAGAGCTTTGTTTACAAACAAAGTTTTAGGTGCGAGGCAATTTGATATCATGCATGCAATGTGATAATATATACATAAATACATTTACTTGTGATGCTTGTGAATCTGATGTATGTATAACTTCATAGGCATCTATTGATTGCTTTTGGTGGACTTGCTGGGTTGGAGGAGAGCATTGAAGAAGACAATAACTTAAAGGCATGTTACCAGACAAACTATTTCTGTGGACATTTATCTGGTTTCATTTTTGGCAAACTGTACCTCATAACATGTTTCGGGAAAATGCCACTGGATTTTGGTAGCACAATATTATCGGTTGTGTATTTTTCCCGTGACTTGGAAGAAATGAATTGTTCTTCCTTTGCACTTATTCCGTCTTTATATGCCAGCAGTAGCACGTACCTGACATGTGCTTGATTGGGCATGACAAAACGGAAAAGCATTTGGTTGGTGGATTTAGTAATTGTAAAGTTTTTAACTTGCTGGAAGTCAGTATGATCCTATCATTTTTGGTGGCTGGAGCCACAAAGTGTAGTTGCTAATTTTTCAGTAACGAGGGGAAAAAAGTGATGACGAATATTATTGATATGAGTTTCTTCCTTCCCCTTTGGTTTCAGGGGAATGATGCGCGTAAGGTGTTTGATACGTACTTGAACACGTGTCCTAATCAGGGGAGTCGAACCATTCGAACAGAGGTACACTTATATTCTCCGTTTGTCTCTTTTCCCTTTTTTTTCAAAATAAGAAACTTATCTTACTACACCCGATCCTGATCGATTTGCCTCCTTATGGACAGGAAGCAATTTTGATCTCTCTTCAGTATTTCCAAGAGCCAATAACCCGAGCATTGGCAAAGAGTTGAAGTAGCAACTTCCTGAAAACAAGTCACCTAAATATTCAGAATTTTGGTAATTGTGGTCCTGGTTGGTGAATGTACTCAATCCAGTCACCGTCTTCCGGATTCTGGGTCTGGTGGCAGAGGGGAGGAGATATACGTCAGAAACGACATAAATAGGGATGATCCGCTTCTGTCTGACTTCGATTTTAGCCAGACTGGTTGCAGGCCCTGGAAACCAGGGCCCTTTGTGTATTACTTTTAACGAATTCTGAACAACAATATGTTCTACTCGCTAAAAAGAAGAAAAATTAAATGTTCTCTGGTATTAGCTGTACAGGAATGTTGTAGTGCAACTTCTTGTTTTCTCAACTTCCTTTCTAGCAATAAGGTACTGGCTTAAGAACACTTTCGGATCTCTATTATGAGGTTATGCAAAGGTTTCGCGGTCCATGTTGATTAGGAAAGTGTCCACGGGTGTCTCCAGGCCGATATGGACGCAAATGTGTATACTGCTACTAAAACCAGAATTTTAACTCCCAATACATCTTCGATTTTCATACAACAAAAGCAGTGTTAATTAATTCATAGAATAAATTATTAGCCGCGCCGATTGCGATTCATCAGACGAGAGTGGGGGAAAAAAAAAGATTGATGACCTTTTTTTCTTCATTCAAAGATAATATGTCCACATAGCCATTCTATGATCTTTGTTTTCTTCAACCCCGTGCATTTAGGTTCATCTAAGTTTTATAGAAGTAGATGGACTAAGTTAGACTAAGTTGTGGTCGTCACAAAATAATGATCTATATAATGTAACATTTTTGAGTTAATCAAAATCACCAATGAGTCAAGTGAAGGAAAATGGACTCCACTTGTAATCATAACAAATACTTGATTCAGATGAGAATAGACATTACTTAAAATTAAGAGATCAAGTTTGACATCATAACAAATACTTGATTTAGTTGAAAATAGACATTACTTGAGATTAAGAAATCAAGTTTAACATTGAGTACAAAAAATTGACTTTTCCTTGACTTAGTGATAAGCCAAGAATTTGGAGATTCTATACTTTTTTTTTATTAGGTATATTATTTAAAAAAATTATGATTTTTTTTGGAATATTTGACTTAATTAATCGTATTATTCATGTTTGTCCATGTGGAAAAAATCTTTTCATTAAAAACCGAAAAGGTTACTTTGCCTTGAAATGTTATAGCTCTATTGGATCTTCCATTTGTTGAGGCCTTTTTTTAATTTTTTATTTCCATATAAAATCTCAACATTCGGGCAATCTAACAATGAATCTATAATAAATCCGTTCTATTTTGAGCTAGTTTAAGGCGCATAATTATATTAATATCCCAGTCATAGGAGAACAAGGAGAGCGAGGAAGGACCCAGGCGGGACGTGGAATTTTTGTGAGGGACAATTACGTCATTTAGATGGAAACTAAAGCCGTGTTTGGCATAAAAGAGACCCTCCCATAACACGGCCACTATTCTCCTCCTTAGTGATAGATAGAGCGCCGAAGAAAGGGAGGGTTCTTTTTATTTATTTTCTTCCGGAGGCAAAATCAAAAAAAGAGCGAGCGATTATATAGAGGGTGTGTATATGAGTCTGTGTTTGTTACTCCAAAGCTTTATAATCCCCTAGTATTTAATTTCAAATATCCGTTAGAAAAGCGACGCTCCCGCCACGGCCGAGCCAGCCATGGCTCAGCTGGAGAGCCAGACCCAGCAGTCCACCACCCTGGAGCCCTCGGCGGTCCACCACACCAAGTCTCTGATCTGCGCTCTCAACCTCGTATCCCGCGATCTTCCCCTCCCTCCCGACCTCCACGATGCCGTTTCTTCAATCTGTTTCTCCCAGGGAGACTCCGCCGACACTGCCTCCGTCAACGGGGCTGTCGCCGGGGAGGTGGCCCACAAGCTGGTCCCCGGGAAGACTTTGGTAATAGTTCTCTGCTATGGCCCCATCTTGCTTTTGGCTGCTTTGGTAATTGAAGCAGTTTCTGGGGTTAGGGTTGGGATTTGATTTATGTATTTTTGGCGTGTTTTGTGTTGGTATGGGGATATTTTTCCTCTATTGAAATTCCTGCTTGTATTTCCTATTTTAGTTGTGTGTGTGTGTTGCGCTTAGTTCTGTAATTGAATTTATATAATGAAGGGGGTTTTGTGAAATTGGGTTTCTCTAGGGTTTTAGGTTTGATTTGATTGCTCGTCGTTGGTTTCTGTCTTAGTAGCTTTTTCTGTTTCGAAGTTTTTGTTACGTTTATTTAAATTTTTTATTTTTTCTTTTCTTTTTTGGCTACTTTTTCTTTTATGAATTTGGTGTTATTTTCTTACACCGTTAGCATTGGTTTTCTATCGAGTAGTAAAACTTGTTCCTTTCAGTATTGAGTTGGTATACATCATGCAGGGAGATCATGGCGGTTACAAAGGAGATCTGTTGGCCGAGTTTGAGGATGCGCTGTTGGAGCAACGCCTGGATTGTATGTCAGGCTCTGGATTGAAAGTAGCAAGGGAAAATCGTTTTCAGAGTCATGTTCAGCATCGATTGGCTGAGCTTGAAGGTGAGAAAAATTTATGAAGAACCTTGGGCATCATATAATTGATGTGTGTGAACAAAACCCCCATCCATAAAAAAGCCACATCCATAGTAAAAGAGAAAATATGATTGCTTACTTTTGGTAGTTCTTGTTTACTCTGGTTTGAGATTGTGCTTTCTATTTTTTATGAAGAGTTCATATTGTTTTCTTCCAATATTGGATAGCACTTGTGTTTCGTTGCATGCTTTGAAATGTTAGGGGTGGAGAAAATAATAGAGTTGGCAAGTGTCATTAGGTACTGTGTTGATATTTTTTTTGTGATTATTTTCCTTTGTTCTTGACCGCATTGTAAAATACATGGTTGAGGGAGTTGCTTGCTTTTTGGATGGGTATTGTCTGGCAAAAGCCCCATTGGAAGGGGGTGGGGTGGCAGAGAGGGGGAACGGCGACTTTTGTCTGAATATAGAATTGGTGTTTTTTACTGGTTAAAATTTTGGATGCTGCCAATGGATCTTTTCAGATAGTTTAACCACTGCAAGAATGCATTGTTGATCTACGTGACTGTAATGTATTTACCGAGTGTTAGGAAGTTTTCTCTAAGATATTGATAGACTTAACTTATTTGAGATCACTTGCTTGAAATTGTTTCTGTCTTTTATTTGTGTGAATTACTGTTTATTAATGTCACACAATTTTGTCTAGCCAATTTTCCTGAGTGGATCACTTATGCATTAATGTTTTGAATCAGAATTGCCTTCAACTAGAGGTGAGGACCTGCAGGCAAAGTGCCTTCTTGAACTCTATGGGCTAAAGGTAAACTAGTTACCATAAATTATCTCAATTAGTTAACGGAACATGGCGATTAAGTGGAATAAAGGTTATCAGCATCTAATGGTGCTTCCTTATATGATCCTTCTTAAGTGGCCTGCTTTTTATGGGGGGAAATATCAGTTCTTAACAGAGAGATCAATTTTCTTGTTCCTTTCCTAGAAACAAGAAAAAGAAAATGTACTTATTCTGGGGGTTTTTTCAAGGAGAAATTTGTGAACTGCCTCTGAAGTCTAATCAAATGTGCCTCGTAAGGAGTCAATGATTCACAAGCAAAAATTCCTCTGTTGCTTGTTGGCAGTTTATGGGTATGTAGAGGGGTTCTAGTAATTATAATATAAAAACATGTAAATCTGTTTGTTGCATTTGATACCAGGGGATGACATAGCTTCTGTCGTTGTTTGTGAATGCCTTTTCCTTTAGCAGCTTGCAGACTTGCAAAGTAAGGTTCGGTCTAATGTGAGTTCAGAGTACTGGCTCCGAGTAAACTGTGCAGAACCTGACAAGCAATTATTTGATTGGGGCATGACGCGATTGCGACGTCCACTTTATGGTGTGGGAGATGCATTTGCCATGGATGCCGATGATCAGTTCAGGAAGAAACGGGATGCTGAGGTCATTTTCTTATTCATGCATATCTTTCTTGAGTTTTTTACCCATACTGTGGGCACAGCCCAAATCTGTGGTTTCTAGGTTTTATGGAATCTTTAGAGACTGTCGCTTCCAGTCCTGGGATGTGGTTGCACTCTATGCCAGGGATCCCAGCTATGATGTCACTTCATTTTAAATTGATCTGAAAATTTAGCCATTTCATGTCTGAAATTGAGACAAAAATAAATTTAGAACAAAAAATTAATAAATAACCATATGAAAATGATGACCGGTAAGAATTATTACACATGACCGTTAAGAATTATTACACCTTGTCAAGTTTTTCCTTGAGAGACTCCTAGAAAGGGCCACTAATCAGCTATTCCAATCGTCATTTTAATTTACCAGTTAATAGCCAATTATGTGGAAATTCTTAACTTCCTGGGCTGAAGAGTTATATCAATTCAAAACACAAATCATCAAAGTGGGCAAAAAACAAGTGCTGCATGCCTAGATGCTGCTGACATAATTCAAACCTTCCATGCAGAGATTGTCGAGGTTGGAAGAGGAGGAGAAAAATCAAATTGAAACTAGAAAAAGAAAATTTTTTGCAGAAGTACTGAATACAGTTCGTGAATTTCAATTGCAAATCCAAGCAACAATGAAACGCCGGAAGCAAAGGAATGATGGGGTCCAGGTATGCTCTCTTCTTGTATATCTCCAATTTTTACATTGCGTGCACATATAAAATGGGAGTGGAAACAGAAAATGGGGAGATGAAGTCAGAAAAACTATTGTAGAATTATATGGAAACATTGCGTGAAAACTGATGGGAAGTATGATTACTAGGAAGGAATCATCTGGACAATGTCTGAAATTGATGGATATGTTAGTTGACCAATAATGGACCTAGTTAGACCTGTTAATAGTTTGAGTTAAAAATGAAGGTGACCAAAAAAAAAAAAAGGGTGGGGGGGGGGGGGGGGTGGAGAAAAAGAAGAAGATAACTGCATGTGATGATTAGGTAAGCATGCTTTTAACGAGTTTCAGTAGTAACCAGGATTTTAAAAAAGTGCTTATGGTCCTCGGTATCTTCCTTGTAACTGTGATACTTTCCTTATTGCGAGGGATTGCTGTCCTCATTAAGAATAGCATTTCAGGGAAACATGTTGGCAGATATCAAATGGAAAGATATCAGGGAAACTTTTTTCTTATGTTACACTTTTCATCTTGATAAACAAGTGTGGGACCCATACCTTGTGATAACCTCGCAGAAGTTTCAGAACAATTTTACACCAGGTTGATGAGGAAATTGCCTCTCCGTTCTCAGTCTTGCTTAACTTCTTTACCTTTCTCCAAGGTCTTTGTATGTAAGATTTATATGATGTAAGAGACATTTTGTTTCCTTTACGTCTTTCCTCGATGAAAAATGCTTGGAAGAAAAAACTAGTTACTGCAATCTTCTGATTCAGAAGGCTATAGGTTTTTGCTTAGAACACAAAATTAATTGTTAATTTTGTCAATGACTAATAAGTTACCACGCAAACAAGCTTGTAAGGAACACTAAGGTGAGTAATATTGCCATTATAGTTTCTGGTAAAGCAATGATTGATAGGTATTCTAACAGGCTTGGCATGGAAGGCAAAGGCAGCGTGCTACACGGTTAGAGAAATTGAGGTTCCAAGCCTTGAAAGCTGATGATCAAGAAGCATACATGAGAATGGTGAAAGAGAGCAAGAATGAACGGTTGACAATGCTTCTGGAAGAAACAAATAAACTTCTTGTAAATTTGGGAGCTGCTGTTCAGCGTCAGAAAGATGCCAAAGATTCAGATGGGACAGAGTCCTTTAAAGACTCTGAAGTTGATTCGCCTGAATTGGAGGCTTCAAAGAGTGGAACTCCTCCGGATATACTTCCCGAGGAGGAGATGGATATTGATGCCAATGGTAATGTTGAAACTAGTGATTTACTTGAAGGTCAGCGGCAATATAACTCTGCAATCCACTCAATTCAGGAAAAGGTAACAATGAAATAGTGTTATCTGCCTCATATCAGTCAATACCAGCCTTTTTTTTTTTTTTTTTTTCGCTTTTTCCAAGTTTCTGTGTTGAGAAAACCCCACTGCCCTCCCCTTTGAATTTTTTTTCTTGATCCGTTATAGTTCATATTGCACTTAACCATCTACTAGTATGTAAAACATTCATGGGGAACAAGACATTATTTTCTTGTTGCAATCCGAAGTTGAACAAGAGCCGGGTGTAAACAGAAAGCACCATATGCACAATGTCATATGGAACTTGGCAATGTCAAGGTCTCTATACACCACTCTTCAGTTAGGGGATTGAACCTTCCTCGACAGTCCTAACATTTGATGTTGTTGAACTCCTATAAATGTTTCTGCAATTTCATTATTTTTCTAAAATCAATGTGAATGTGATGGGCTGTAAAAATCATTGATTAGATTCCATCGTAAGGGAAAGCTGTCTACTTTGTGCTGTTTCTAGTGTGGCCAGAATGACATACTTCCTGAATGTCTTTATCGTTTCTTTTCTTTTCCTATTTCGCAAGTTAAGTGTCAGTATTAGTTCTAAAGATTGCTAAATGCTTGAAAAGATTCAATTCATTCGACAGTGCTTGGTGCCATGGAAAAAAGCAACTACGGATTCTGACCTATTTCCTGTTTTTCTTTTCCGTTGTTAATACTATAAACCACAAATTCTTTTTTTGAGGGGGAAGGGGTGGGAGCGGGGGGAGGCGGGAACAAAAAGCACTGATGGAATCAGGAAATCTAATATAGTCTAAATTCTACAGGTAACAGAGCAGCCATCCATGCTCCAAGGTGGAGAATTAAGACCATACCAGTTGGAGGGGCTTCAGTGGATGCTTTCATTGTTCAATAACAATTTGAATGGAATTTTAGCCGACGAGATGGGGTTGGGGAAGACAATACAGACCATTTCATTAATAGCTTATCTCTTGGAGTACAAGGGCGTGACTGGCCCCCACTTGATAGTGGCTCCTAAGGCTGTGTTACCAAATTGGATTACTGAATTCACAGTGTGGGCTCCCAGGTATGCAGGAAGAATTCTTTGAAAGCAACATCTCTCTCTCTCTCTCTCTGTGTTTGTGTGTGTTTTGGTGTGTTTTCCCTGTCTTTGTCGCTGCAGAAGACTTATAAATTTTTCCTCAATTTTCTTCATGGTCCAGTATTGTAGCTGTTGTTTATGATGGACGACTAGATGAGAGAAAGACATTGAGGGAAGATTTAGTAGGGGATGGAAAGTTTAATGTGTTGATCACACACTATGACCTTATCATGAGAGATAAGGCATTTTTGAAGAAAATTCACTGGTACTACATGATTGTTGATGAAGGGCATCGATTGAAGAATCATGAGAGCGTTCTTGCACGGACTCTTGTTTCAGGGTAAGATTGCACTTGCATGTTATAAATGTTTTAGTAACGGAATTTATTTGGGTCTCACGTTTCTTATAGTTAATTATAACTAATGCACCCAAATAGTGTCGAGCCATTTTACCTCAAATCTCTGCGCTTGCCTTTGGGGAGATTGGTGTTATCTCATTCAAAGATCATGATATGAATCTATGCTTGTCTACTGCATTTTCTTTCACTGGTCTTCTGATATGCTCTGCGCTGTGTGATGGCTGCTTACTTCCCCAACTTGCTTCTTATTGCCTGCTTCTCAAGCGGAGATACTTTATTAATTTAAATATTGCCTTTGGGAAATACTAGAACTTTAAACACCCAATTTCAGCTTGGCAGCTATGTAAAGGTTCAGTGATATCAAAGCTTTTGGTGTTTAATGTTGCAAAGTGGTATCTGGTTTTTGACATCTGATGAACATCATTGAAATAGACATATGGTATCCCCAGAGAATTTAAGCCACAATTTTTTATGAAGAATAATTTTATCAACACTTATGAATTCGGAAGTTATTTTCACTAAAAGGAATGCACATGCTTACGTGGAGACTGAGATTGAAGCTTTTGTTGTTTTTGCTCTCTTTATTGAGACACAATGGCTATAAGCTTGAGACTATCTCGCAACATTTTGTAGTTTTTAGTTCTCTTGTGGTTGTTTGTGTCCCTTACAGCACTTTTAAATGAATTCTTTGCTTAGTAAGAATTATAGGTTAAAATTGTTGCAGCCCTTGTCCGTATGGATTGTGTTCCTTGCTCTTGTGTGAAAACCACATGAAATCACAGTTAGAATTTTACAGACTTGACGGTTTGTTTTTGGATTTAACTGTATCTTACACTAATCAGCCAAAATGTATTAATCTAAAAAGCATATTAATGTATGGCTGGGGATTGAATCAACCATATAGGTCAAAGAATCTACATTTGAACCATTAAGTCAATATTTGTGGCTTTGGATTATATCTGTCACTTTCGGTCTCAGCCATACAATTATTGATATTTAGGTTCTAAAATATACAATTCACTGAAATTGACTGCTGTTATCCTTCATTCTTAGTTCTGGTATCCAACCTATGCTTGTTTGAAAATTTGTAGCAACTGTTGTTGTGATACTTTTTTTGGTACAGAATGATTGTGATTGATTTTCTCAGACCTTTTATTTACTATTTTGGATATACTTTATTGTGGTTTTAATTGGTTTTCATATAGAATTCAAAAGGAGAGAAAGGCTCTTTATGTGAAATTTTTATTTGTATGCAGTTATCAGATACGACGGAGGCTTCTTTTAACTGGTACCCCCATACAGAATAGTTTGCAGGAATTGTGGGCGCTTCTTAATTTTCTTCTGCCACACATTTTCAATTCAGTTCAGAATTTCGAGGATTGGTTTAATGCACCATTTGCCGATAAGGGTGATGTTTCTCTTTCAGATGAAGAAGAGCTACTGATCATTCGTCGTCTGCATCAAGTGGGTATTGCCTCCTAATTTGAGTATTCTATTACCTTTCTTGATTTATTGGTTGACATATTTCCTTGACTCTTAGGTAATAAGGCCATTTATCTTGAGAAGGAAGAAAGATGAGGTGGAAAAATACCTTCCAGGGAAATCACAGGTCATTTTGAAATGTGATACGTCTGCTTGGCAGAAAGCATATTACCAACAGATTATGGATGAGGGAAGAGTTGGGCTAGCAGGTTTGTTGCTTCTCTACCTGTATGCCATGCATCTGCATTTTCCACCCTATTGTTAAAATATATAAACCAATGATAATAATAACAATAAAGTAAACATAGTAAGAAAAAAACCACAACGAAGGCAAGAATCCTGTTCATCAAAGGATTCTGGTTTGGAGAAGGATAATTTTGAAGACATGTTCAAATTAGTTACTTGTTATCCTGCGATTAGTACTGAATCAGGGTCATGTTTTTGCATTGTTAAAGTCGTGGTTATCAAGTACATTTTTGTTGCTTTGATCTTTTAGAGCAGCTGCTGCGTGAAGCTAAAATACTAGGAGGTCTAATAGGCTTGAAAGCTCCCAATATGTGTTTTACCTTTGAAACTGCAACTTTCTTACAAAGACATGCAGAATAGTTTCATTTTTACTTTTGATAAGAGTGTATTATACGTATCTTCCATATTATGTTTGTTCATCTCTTTCTTCTGAAAGCAAATTATTTTGGATTTTAAATTGTCGTAAAGTGGCCATCATTTCACTAAAGAGAGAACAATTTGCAGGTACTGGGAAATCAAGAGGTCTACAGAACCTGACAATGCAGCTCAGAAAATGTTGTAACCACCCATACCTTTTTGTTGCGGCAGATTATAATATGTGGCGCAAGGAGGAAATAGTTAGAGCATCTGGAAAATTTGAACTTCTTGACCGTTTACTGCCGAAACTCCACAGAGCTGGGCACAGAGTCCTGCTTTTCTCGCAAATGACTCGCCTCCTTGACATTTTTGAAATTTATCTGCAACTTCACGATTACAAGTTTCTTAGATTGGATGGTAACACCAAAACTGAGCATAGAGGGTCTCTCGTAGAAAAATTCAATGCCCCAGACTCTCCTTACTTCATGTTTCTTTTAAGCACTCGTGCTGGAGGCCTTGGTTTGAACTTACAAACTGCAGATACTGTAATACTTTTTGACATTGACTGGAATCCTCAAAACGATCAACAGGCAGAAGATCGAGCCCATCGTATAGGGCAGAAGAAGGAAGTTAGGGTATTTGTGTTGATTACTGTTGGATCAGTTGAAGAAGCAATCTTAGAGCGTGCTAAACAGAAGATGGGGATTGATGAAAAGGTCATCCAGGCAGGACTTTTCAATACAACTTCCACAGGTATGTTTAATTAGGTTTTGTAGAAGCTCATAGAAATATTATTATTTTCTCCTTCCCATAACATGTCCTCTTTTCCCTGTGGATGTCCTAAAATAAAGATATCCACTTTCTTAAAGCAGCGGCACCTGTTTTTTTTCATTTCTCATTGAAGGCATGCTTTCTCTTGATAAAATGTAGGATGTTTAAGGAAGATCTCCATTCTTGTTCTCTTTCCTTAATATTACTGCACGTTAGAACCAAGGGCACGGAAATATTTATTCTGACTGTCAAAATGGCTCTCTTTTCCTTTCTTTCATTTTCTTTTTTGGTCGTTCTGTGGTTTAAAGGTGTGGGAATATCTTTACCATTGAGTGTTCAATTGGTTTGGTTTTGTTAGCCCAACGGGGACCACCTATTGTCGTGAACGATTAGGGCTTAGGGCCAAACCATCATTTGTGTATTGCCATTAAATCAACAGGAAAATGTGGTGCTGGATATATAAGTGTCTGTATGCATGTCAAACCACAAACATTATTGGAAGCGAAGCAGTCTACCTCTAGGTGTCGGCCAACCCATTTACACTTAGCAAATGATTGTCCAATGGACCACTGGAGAAGAGAGAGAGAGAGAGAGAGAAAGAGACAACATCAGATTTATCTGAAACTTGTTACCCGTCTGTTAAGTTTTGCCATAATGTTCTGATTATTTTAACATAAGTTTCATTTCCTGATGAAGACTGTTGACATGGTCAATATTTATGTATACAGCTCAGGACAGCAGGCAGATGTTAGAGGAGATCATGCGTAGAGGGACAAGTTCACTGGGGACCGACGTGCCCAGTGAGAGAGAAATCAATCGCCTTGCCGCACGAACAGATGAGGAATATTGGCTGTTTGAGAAAATGGATGAGGAGAGAAGACAGAAGGAGAAATACAGATCTCGTCTAATGGAAGAACCTGAAGTACCTGAGTGGGCATATTCTGAAGCGGCAATCAAGGAAGACGATAACTCAACCTTTGAGAATGGCGGTATCTCTGGAAAGCGGAGAAGAAAGGAGGTTATTTATGCTGATACAATGAGTGATTTGCAGTGGATGAAGGCTGTTGAAAATGGTGAAGATATATCCAGGTTTTCCGGTAAGAGACAGAGAAGAGATCATCTTGCATCCGAGGCAAGTGCATCAACAAGAAATAATGCAGTTAAGGAGGAAAAGGTATTAGAGAGGGCGAATGAAAACATGCCTATGACAAGTGAAGGAACAAGTGAAGATACCTCTGGTGTTCCCGTAAAACCAGACATAAAGGATCCCAAGTCTGAGGGACCAGATACTGAGAAACAGGATTATCAGGGTGTTGGAGGAAGTAACTGGAGTGGCCATTTGTTTACATGGAATACACACAGGAAGAAGAGATCAAGCTATGTGGTCCAGAGTTCACCTTCTGATTCCAGGGGGCAGAATTCTAATGGAAGAGGAAACGGATGGACTTGATCAAGATGACTCAAAAGGGGTATTGAACGTGGATATAAGATATCCAGATCAACACTTGAACCCCATTGTAGTTTAGCTGCCGGTGCTCATTCAAAGGCCCAAGCTCAGGATGCGAGCTTTAGGTGATAATTTTAGGTGGTGCGGTTACGGTCTCTCCACGACTTACTAGTCATTCTGGAAATTTTTAACATGTCAAATATCGGCCCCAACGTGAAGTTATCCCAATTAATGGAATGGAATTTTTCTTTATTTCTCGATGGCTTCGCAGAGGCACCATCTGCCAACTCGGGAGAGACAGCTTAAACACCGTGCGGGGGAGTGTAGGATATTCGTATTGAAGAGGAGAGATAACTTGGAAGGACCCGAGAGCTCCACTCTTTTGCGCTGGTGCCCATCCAAAGTCTCTTCTAGATATCAATTAGGACATATCTTAGAAATTTAATGCGAGATGCAAATCATGTAACTTAGACTTTCTACTATGCATTCAAGAATTTTTCATTTTTTTCCTTTTGATCAAAAAAATATGAAATTCAGGCTCATTGGTTAGAACAATATTTTCTGTCAGGGAAGAGCTTTGCTGAGAATAACACGTACAAAGTGGCATTCAAACGAAGCAGAGTTGCATTTGACGACTAACCTAGTAAGGTACCAAAGAAGCACATATAACAAAAGGAAAAAGATGGAATACCCTCCACGCCATCTATCATTCCTCGCCTGCTCACTTGGATGATTCATTCAGAAGGACAGGGTGTCGTGTTCCTTGATTTGAACAACTTTTATATTGGTGGAAGAGCCACACTTCAGGACCTCATGATAACAAAAAGACCAGGGACCGACAGTAATGAATTGATCTATTTCTAAAAGCGAGAAAAAGCTTCTTTAAAGACGATAACTAGAGCAACGTTACAAGATAATGCTCCTGCATTAAACAACTAACCTAGGAAGGCAACAAGCAGACACATCTAACAAAATGATAACAAAAAGATGGAACGGTACCCATGCCATCTATCATTCCCCGGCTCCAAAAATTGCCACGGCCTGCTCATGCGGACGATTCATTCAAAACAACAGTCTAGCCCAACAAGTTATAAATGTGCCTACAATTATTAATGTTCCAAATGGCTACCCGTACAGAATCCAATCGTATAAATGTCTGCATTTATATATTGGATCTCTAATCCTCTTGGCCAACTTCAAGGTTCTTCAGTTTCGATTCCAGCTCATCGCCATTACCTTCATCTTCTCCGGACTCTTCGGCATTGTCCTCTCCTTCAGGGTCATTCTCATCCAAGGGGCCAAGCATGTCAGGAGATTTCTTGAATATTTCCTGGACCTCGTCGATGCCTTCATCAGAGATGAAATTTCCATTGATGTTCAGCAACTTAAACTGTGGTTTCTGAACTACAATCTGAGCTAGAACACGAGCTCCAGCCCTTCTAATCAAATTGGTACTCATATCAACTTCCTTCAACTGGGCATGACCTTCCAATGCCTTGCTGATCAGGATAGTACCTTCATCCTTGAGTTCGTTCTCACTTAAGTTTACCTTGGTAAGAAGTGGCCTTGCAACAATACAAGCAGCAATTGCAGAAGCGGCTTCAGCCGTTATGTCGTTTCCAGCCATCTCCAAGACTTCAAGTGAAGGAGCTGTTTCCTTAAGAACATTGACTATAGCAATTGAACCCTCATCTTCCAAGTTCAGGTAACTCAGGTATACCTCAGATAAATTTGCATGACTGGAAAGCGCTTTACTCAGAGCTAGTCCTCCTTCCACACCAAACATGTTGTCCCGGAGGTCAAGCTTCTTCAAATGGGTACAACTCTTGAGTGCTTCTGCTAGGATAACTCCCCCTTCAGAGCCTATCCTTGTAGATGAGCAACGGAAGTCTTCCAACAATGGAGAACGCTTTACAACCTCAGAGATAGCAACTGCTCCTTCATCTCCTGTCATATTATTGTGAAATTGAAGGACTCTTAGCTTCTCTGTGGACGAAACCAACTCACATACTGCTCGAGCAGCTTCCTCAGAGATGCCATCATTCATTAGATAGAGTTCCTCCAAGCACGTCTGTGATTTCAGAAGTGCACTAAATGCCCTTACTCCCTTCTCCCCCAAGGCATTATTTGAAAGGTTCAGAGACCTCAAGACACTACCTTCAAGTGCAGCTGAAAATATATTCATGACCTCAAGAGCTTCTCCCTCTGGTCTCCCTGCAATGAAATCTGACAGGTCTACTTCTTTCAATTGATCCTTAAGGGAAGCCAGAATGGGCTCAGCAACACGGGCTGCACCCAAACCAAAACTTCTATTGCTGAAGCATATTTTAGAGTATGAGTTTCCCGGCTCCTTCAGTGGCCTCAAAAGTTCCTCGACCTCATCTGCCTCAATAAAGGCTCGTTGGCCCTTGGATATGTCGAAGAAGGTTTCACCGGATGCACTAACACCCTCAGATGCCACTCCTTCATTGTCCACCTTGCTTTGAGAGCCTCTTTTTAGGACCTCCAGTAGTAGCCTGCTACATTCCTTAGCATAAAGCTGAACTGCAGAGCCACCATCACCGTCTGGCTCTTCTTCGTAGTTTTTGTTTGCAGTGGTAAAAGCCACATCCTCAATTCTTTTTGCATTCTCCTCAGCCTCTTCTTTGCTTAGACTACCATACTTCTGGGTAAATATGGATTTACAGGTAAAGTTGTTCGTCATCCGCTCCACAAGCATTTGCCTCGTGTTTTGGCTAGGAGGCCATAGTTTAATTGAGAACTGCCTGCGCTCAGAACTCAAAGTCGTGCCATCCATTGCCAAAAAACCTACAAAGAGTTCCGAGTATGTTAACTGTCTCCAATGACCCCAGAGCAAAGCTGTTTGCAGATGATAAGATGTAGAAATTATTTAAGCATAACTAATAGGTATGATATTAAAATCAAGCCATAATCAAACTACTTAATATTTCTTCCTCTCAGTGGGCACACAATATTAGTAGACTCTTAATATGCCAAAAAGACCTCTGCTGATCCTGCAAGTAAAAGGATGTAATCATTCATAAGGAAAAATGTTGAAAAGATGCATTCGTTACCAGCTCAAAAAAGTTAAGGAGAGCTAGATAGGGAAAGATTACTTGCACTACAAAAAACTAGGGGGAGAGAAGAACAGTTTGGGAAGAAACAAAGCAGAATTCTCTGACGGGAAATTGGAAGTCTGGCTTCTAATACATGTCAATATACATGTATATATACAGAATGGAAAGTATCATTAAGGAATTAAATCAAACTAGGATATGTCCTATCGTTTGAAGCCTGAGGATCTTGATACCAACAAACCTTTACTCATATGTATATGAAGCATACACATAGGAACCTTTTGCATTTATATCTTTTGTGTGAATACAAAATCATGTTTTTGCTAAGAGTTTCTGACGACGCAGAATACCCATAATTGTAACAAGGAGATCCCTTCTTTTCCAGAGAAAGAGTTTAAGGACAACAGAGAATTAAAAACACAAGATCGTAGGTTGCCTACATAAGCAAAAGAAAGATTCTCTCACAAAATATATCTTGACCTTGAACAAAAGAACCACCAGCAAAACACAATCGTGAAGCTAATAAGCAGAAGTCATAGATAACCACAAAACAAGCAAGAAAAAAAAGACACAAATATGAGGGGTAAAAACGCTGAAAGCCTGGCAAACAACATCACCTTCTAGAAGAACTGCTCAAAGTACGTGAACGGCAATGAGATCAATAACCAAAATGTGTTTGTACGTCTAGAATTGCTGAAAAATGTAGCTCACCACACTGTTCTCGATGTTAAAACAAATCAACAAGCTGGGAAGCTAGACTGCCAATAGTATCAGAAAGAATATTCCCAACACGAAAAAGGTCTTCAGCCAAACCCATAATTGAAAAAAAATAAAAAATAAAAAAAATCCCTTCCACAAAGCTGTAACTAGAAAAAGTTCAGACGCATAGGTTCTTTGTTAGCTAGTTTTGCATTTCTATAACCTACATCTATACCATCTCACGTCGACATTCTAACATTTATTTCCACGCTGTCGTTCCCATCCTGCCTCAGAAAGAATCATAAATATGCAATTATTAGCATGAAAAAGGACTAACCTCGTACTCTAACTTTAATGACAGGGGAAAGGGCTTTTTAAATAGCGTAGCTGATCGAATCAATGATGAAAAAAACAAAGAAGGTAAAACATACGAAGGAATAGAGGACGAACCGGGCAACACAAGCCAAAATCTATATTTTACTCCTCAAAGAACCTACTCAGGATCTTAGGAAAATACAGGAATTATCCGGCCTCGAACACGGAAACAGCAATCAAATTGCATCTTTCACGCAGATTGTTACAGATCTGAGACACTATGAGACGCTAGGCAACTTCTTCAAAAGGAAATGACTCCAAACCGGAGAGATTTGAACAAACCCAAGAAAGAAATGGATAGCAATGAGCTGTATTAACCAATGCAGAACGAAAAAGCAGCAGAGATTCTCAATAACACAATGGAACCCTAGAATCGAAGAGATGAAAAAAGAAAATCAAAAGATAAGAAGTGTACCCTTTTTCCTCTTCTGGATAAGTTCTGTCTGTGAGACTGTACTTGGTGGTTCTAACTTCGATTAAAACGGTTCCCTAAAACAGAGAAATAATTATGCAAGCGTTAAAGAGAAAGAGAGGGTGAGTGAAAGTGTGGAGGGAAACCGAAAGTGAAGAGAGCGAAACAGTTTTGGAAATGGCTTTGTCGGGAATTGTGTCCAAATGGGCGATCCTTTATATAGAGGCCGTTTGGATACTAAGATAATGTCTCTCAAAGTTGTCGAGCCCTCCAACCGGACGGCGCACGACTGCGTAAGGTATCCTCGGAACCTGTAGGGGCCTGTTTAGCGTTTGTATTTTACCATAATTATTGACGATTCTTATGATCATAAGCCACTGTTAGATCGACACTTTCGAGAATTGATTATCAAATTCCCCATCTCTATCCCATTTCTGCTTCGTCCTAAGGAATTTAAATTGATTAAGGGACTGTAGAATGCATGAATCGAGACGAGGACTTGAAAGTGCTTGTAAGGTACGAACCAATGGCGACGGAAAGAGACAAGCTGAGAGTTGTATGGAGTCCGGATTCAGAATTCCAATCATGGTTGTGTTGAATTAGCTGCTCCTTGATTGTGAGCAATTCACGGTGTCCTCCTCTGATTTCTTTCTTGCTAAAGCAACATCAACAGACCAAAAAAGGAGCACGTTCGAAAAAAAGCTGATTATCTCTTGGATTTATATAGCTGTAAAATGAGATTGATGGCCTATTGAACATGCAACATGGCTGCAATGATTTTAGACGTGCACCACGGATTAGGCAGCTTGCTCAGCTGTGGACCCTCCACGCTGAAATCCAACTATCTCGTTGGTGTAGATTCGAGAAAAAGTTGCCATTACAGATACTACATTTTTACCCTAAATTTGTTTAATCTCCTTGACACGCATTTATATATTTAGGTTCCACATTCTTGTCTAGATTGTACAAGTAAATGTTCGTAATGAAGGATGCCTATTATTTGAGCTTTGTTGTTTGTTGTTTAACTTTGAACTTGTAGTAAGGTGACATCTTGTGATGGAGACGAAAGCAAGAAAGCAGCCCATGAGGCAACCATGTCACAGATAATTAGATGCAAACTAAAGCCACGAAAATCCATGATCCCGCACGGTGGGGAATGCATCAAAGTAAAGGGGCCTCGTACTTAGAACTCCTACAAGAACAAGTCCGGTTGATCCACTCGAAGAAGGAGAAGCTACGATCTTGAACACGTTCCTCTGCTTTAGGCAGGCAAAGAATAAATACTGTGCGTGGGCAAACAATCATGAATGCAATAGCTGCGATACTGTAGTAGCACCAACTCATTTCAAGGCTTGTAATTGCAATAAACACAACTACCACGATTATCTCCCTGCATGTACTTCATTAACGCAATAACAAGCCTCAAAAAGCTGGGCGCTTTGATACGAAACTACCATAACAAAGTCGTGCTTATGTTAAGATAATCAAGCACAGCCTTCTCATCTCGAGTTATTAACACAACTAAAAAGTGATTAAATAATAAAAAATCAACTGGTATTGAAAGACAGCATGTGGCATACATGTCAGCTTCATCAACATTCTACTTCATAATCCTCGATTCTACTTTTGACGTCGACCTGATCATCTCACCATCCAAATCAGTTCATTTATGGATAGAAACCATTTAACACAGCCAATAAGAATGTGCATTCTGGACATAGCTACCCATGCTTCAAATGAATTTTGACGGATAACATACATAAAAGATGAGTAGTATTCTGAGCAAAATTCTGAAAAGGTTTAAACCTTGACAAAACAACAATGTTTACGCTAGCAGATCATCTACGAAACGAAAACTCAACTCATAGATGAAACTAAAACTCTTCACTCATTCTTGCAGCTAGTATGACTGGAGGGCTTGAAAGTGTTACTTTCTAGTTCCAACTAGAATTTTGGTAGAGCCCAGATAACACCAGTCCTGGCTCAGAGACTCACGACTAGATTTCTATTTCAATGATGTTTTGAACCCAAAACAAACAGGATTCATGTTTTGGGGACCTTTGGAAAAGAATCTAAGCTCTGCCAACAGACAACCACCCTCTGGTCTGATGCGGGGTCATATTAAATACTATTCATCTAGGCCTAAATTGTCTCTCAACGCTACTCGATTTTCAGAAACTAAGTATACCACTCCGACATCGAAACACCGGCACTTGTCCCCAAAAACCTCAAAACAACCATAGACTAGAAAACAGTTTTATAATTAGCAAAAGATTAGCCAGAAACAACAAATTCATTGCGAATTAAGAACTATTAATAACATCCGGATACTTCAATAGCACTGTCTCCAAAATCCAGGCCAAAATTTCAAACACATAATAATCATACTTATACCCCTAAAACAGAAAGAACGAACACAAACAGAAAACGACCAAGGAAGCAAAAACAGGTAGGTGTAGAAAAGCTGAGCATAGGAAATCAACGGTAGGACTTCTGGAACCTGGCCCTGGCGCCGCGACCACCGAACTTCTTGGGCTCGCAGCGGCGAGGGTCGGCGACGAGAAGGGTACGGTCGTAGCGGACGAGGATGTCCTTGATCTCTTTCTTGCTCTGCTCGTCCACGTACTTCTGGTAGAAAGCCACCAAGGCCTTGGCGATGCTCTGCCGGATGGCGTAGATCTGCGAAGTGTGTCCACCGCCCTTCACGCGGATACGCATGTCAACGCCCGCGAAACGTTGGCGCCCCAGCAGCAGGATGGGCTCATAGGCCTTGAACCTCAGGATCTCAGGCTCCACCAACTCAATTGGACAGCCATTGATCTTTATCAGCCCCCTTCCACGCTTACAGTGGGTCACTGCCACAGCCGTCTTCTTGCGCCCGAAGCACTGCACCGACTCCGTTGCTGGTGGTGCTGCCGCCGCCGCCATTGTTGTTGCAAGTCTCGTTTATGCTTGTTTAGGTGGCTCTGCGCTTGGAACCCTAGGGAAAGCCTTTAGGAGCTGCGGCCACGAGTGGGATGGAGTATTTTAGGGTTCGGTGGTAGGGTTTTGGTGAGAGGGACTTGGTCTCGTACCCGATGGACGGCTGTGATTGGATATCCTTACGTCGTCAATTTTTAAATAACTAAAATGTTACCTCATAACAAAACAGTAATTAGGAAAATACAACAAATATTATAGAATAAAATGTCCTGAGGATCATAGTTTTGGTTTGGGACCTTTGGGCTTTTTGGGGGAGATTGGGTCGAGGCATTGAGGTCTGTAGTCTCTGTGCTTACCTACAGTCTTTGTAACATATGGGTTGGAGTTTAATGATTAACGCTCCCTTTGGGCCCTTGGATTTAAAATCTCGGTTGGATCAATAATAAATAATTCTTTTTTATATATCCACCTAAACTTATGTATATTTATGTTAATTTTTAAAAAAAATTCCCGTCTTGGATGAGAATGATTAATTAATGCAACCCATCTTTGGTTTTCATTAATATCGGCAAGTGTATGGTCCTTTTTTGTGTTGGGGATGGGACCCTCCGAACACAAACTTGGAGAATCAATAATTGAAAATTACTTTCGGTCTGGCTGCCTCCACCAAGTACAGAACGATTAGACCGAGCCTGTAATATAAAATTAGCACTACCTTTTTCATTGTTTTTTTTTAACCTTTTCTGTCTGATCTTGTACTATGGAAATCTGGGTGTTTTGGGAAAGATTGTAAAGCAGGTGGAAGCTTAAGAAGAACTATTAACAAGCAGCTGTTCTTATTATTATTGGAGTCCCAAAACACAGGCATGCCCAACAACGACTATGGCGTACACCCTAATGCATGCACTGAACTGCTAATCTTACAAATAACAAAGACGGAGTTTCCAAACAATAGAAAAAGCAAGGCTAAATAACTAGAGAGAGAATAGCCATAAAGCTTATGAAGGATGCTTTTACTTGAGGAGAAAAGAAGCCAAGCTCGTGGTCAAACGCTTAGCATTCTCACCCCCAAAATGGATGATCTGGAAGGCGTGACCCTCTCCCTCCACTTCAATCAGTTCTACTTCTCCTTTCCACCCGCTTTCTTTCATTGCGTTATAGTACGAAACACCTCAATCCTTAAGCTTATCATTTTTAGAGACGGTGACAAGCAATCGGGAACACCCAAGTCCAGCCAAGCTTGGTGCTTCTGGACTGACTGGATTCATTAACGGATTGTCAATACCATCAGGTGCTCCTGGATATATATAGTCTGATAGAAATCGAAGGTAAAGAGGATCGGTCAGAAAAGCTCAAGAACCTTAGATTGATCTTATGTAAAAATTCTCCGATGATTTCATTGATTTAATCACAGACATATATAATCGTTTTACAAGAGTTAAATTAGAAATGATTTACATAATAAAAATCGAATCACGATCTTTACAAATTTATAGATTCGAACAGAAAAGAAAAACGGCAATGACGATGGCAATCGCGGCTTCTCACGATCGCGCACAAACGCGACTGCGGGTTGGGTCGTGGATCCGGGTCAACTAGGGCTGACGTGGCCTAAGGCTGACGTGGATGCCGACGTGGAGGTTGACGTGGTAGAGCCTTCTAACATCCCCCTGCAAGCTGAAAGGGCAGACTGGACCATCAGCTTGGATCGAAGTAGCTTGAAGCGAGCGGAGGAGAGGCCTTTGGTGAAGATATCGGCAGGTTGGTCAATAGTGGAGATAAACTAGAGAAATAGCTGACCACGAGCTAAACGTTCACGAACAAAGTGAAAGTCGATCTCGATGTGCTTGGTGTGAGCACGGAAGATCGGATTGGCAGTGAGATAGAGCGTCAACAGGTTGTCACACCAGAGTGTGGGAGGTTGAGGAGGAAGAGCACAAAGATCTCTGAGAAGATACTCAATCCACATGATTTCGGCTGTGGTGTCAGCTAATGATTTGTATTCTGCTTCAGTGCTGGAGCGAGCAACGGTGCGCTGTTTACGAGAACTCCAAGAGATTAGATTGTGACCAAGGAAGATGCAGAACCTACCGACGGAGCGACGGTCATCACGATCACCAGCCCAACCAGCATTTGAGAAGGCATGAAGGGAGATGGTAGGGCCCCGAGTAAGGAGAAGGCCAAGTCAGGGAGTGTTGGTTAAGTAGCAAAGTATGCGTTTCACAGCTTGCCAATGGGTGGCGGTGGGATTGTGAAGGAACTGGCAGGCGGTGTTGACAGAGTAGGCAATATCTGGGCGAGTGAGGGTAAGATATTGGAGGGCACCAACAATGCTGCGGTAAAGGATGGGATCGGGGAGGGGATCTCTAGAATGGATAGAAAGAGGTTCATTAGTGGAGCAGGGTGTGGAGATGGCCTTGGCGTCAGTCATTTTAGCTCGAGCAAGAATGTCGAGGGTGAACTTGGCTTGATGCAGGAGAAGACCATCGGAGGTAGGTTGAACTTCGACGCCGAGGAAATAGTGGATAGGCCCTAAGTTCTTAAGGGCAAACTCATGGTGTAATGCCTGGAGAAGAGTAGCAAAAGGAGCCTGCGGGGAACTAATCAAAATAATATCATCCACATAAATAAGGAGAATAAGGTTGTACCGGGGAGTGTGGAGAGTAAACAGAAAGGTGTTCGCCTGTGAGATAATGAAGCCCAAAGAGACCAGAAAGGTGCTCAGGCGCTGGTATCAAGCACGGGGGGCTTGCTTAAGGCCATATAGAGAGCGATACAATCGACAGACATGATGGGGGCGTTCAGGGTTAACGAAATCCTGGGATTGCTCCATATAGACCACTTCCGAGAGATGACCATGTAAAAAGGCATTGGAGACATCCAGTTGTCGAATTGACCAACCACGAGAATAGGCAATGGTGAGAACAGTGTGAACAGTGACAAGCTTGGCTACTAGGTTGAAAGTCTCAATGAAATCAATGCCTTCCTTCTGATGGAAGCCCTTTGCAATTAGGCGGGCTTTGTAGCGTTCTAGGGAGCCATCAGACTTAAGTTTGACTTTATAGATCCATTTGCAATCAATGAGTTTAACACCAGAGGGTAGGGGAACCAGAGCCCATGTGCCATTCTGAAGAAGGACAGTATACTCAGCAGCCATAGCCTCGCGCCAATATGGCTCCCGAACAGCTTGAGAGAAGCAGGTAGGTTCAGGGTGGGCTTGGGTAGTGGTGGTGAGGGCAAAGGTTTGATGTTTGGTGAGATGGCGGCGGGAAATGGTGCCATCCTGGAGATGGGTCACAGGCCTAGTAGGGGGTTGGGGAACTGATGCCAGTGGGGCGTCAGGAGAAGGATGGGTGGGAGGGGAAGTGGAGTCCAGTGGGGACTCATAGGAAGGGGAAACTGAAGGAGAAGGAGAGCTCGGCAAGGGTGCAAGTGGTGGAGAGGGTGGAGAGGGTGGAGAGAGAGCGGGAGAGACCGGAACTATGTGAAGGGGGGTGCTCGGTGAGGAGGGATATTATGATAGGGAAAGGTTTCTTCGTGAAAAACTGCATCAGTAGTGATATAAGTGCGATGGGTAACGGGGCAGTAGCAGCGATAGCCATGGTACTCAGCAGGGTAGTTGAGGAAGACACAAGCACGAGAGCGGGGAGCAAGTTTGTGAGGGGCATAGGGGCGTAGGTAGGGAAAGACTGCACACCCAAAGACACGAAGAGAGTTGATGTCGGGAGGTTGATGAAAGAGGGTTTGCCAAGGAGAAAGATTCCAGAGCACCGGGGTTGGAAGGCGGTTGATGAGGAAGACAGCTGTCTCAAATGCATAATCCCAGAAGTGAGGAGGGACAGCAACTTGAGACATCAGAGTGAGACCGATCTCGACGATATGATGGTGTTTGCGTTCGGCAACACCGTTCTGAAAGGGAGAGTATGGACAAGAAACACGTTGATGAATCCCTGGGGATTGGAGATATTGACGAAACATGACAGAGAGAAATTCTGGAGCGCCATCACATTGGATGGCTTGAAGACGACACTGAAGTTGGTTCTCAACAAATTTGTGGAAGGTGGTAAAAATGGTAAAAAATTAAGAGCGAGTTTGAAAAGTGTAAAGCCAAATAAAGCGGGAAAAATCGTCAATGAAACATACATAAAATTTATTTTTATTAAAGGATTGAACTAGAGATGGTCCCCATACATCAAAGTGAACGAGTTGGAGAGGGTGGGTTGACCTAGAAGGGGAAGGGGGTGGGGGTGGGGGTGGGGGTGGTGGTGACTTTTACTGAGGGCACACGTCGTACATGGGGGATAAGAGGGGGAAGAATATGGAGTGTTGGTAGTCTTCAAAAGATTAATTAAAACGGGTGGGGACAGATGACCAAGACGATGATGCCACAGCAGGAAAGGACTGGTACGAGAAGCCAAGTACGCACGAGGACGGACGTCGGACGAGTCGAGATGGTAGAGGCCACGATCATGGGTGCCGTGGAGGATGATCTGGCTCGTGAGACAAGAAATTGCCCAAAAATGAGTGGTAGAAAATATGAAATAACAATTATTGTCCGATGTGAATTGAGAAATAGATAAAAGATTTTTAGTAATGGATGAAACAACTAAGACATGATTTAAACGAAAATGAGGAGTGCAAAGGGTACCTGTGTGAGTGATAGGTAAAGATACTCCATCACCCACGGTGAGTTGCTGAGAGCCTGTGTAGGGAGTAACTCTGGATAGGGTAAAGGTGGAGTCAGTGACATGATGGGAGGCTTCTGAATCAGGGTGCCAGGAGGAGGCATCTAGGGCAGAAGGAGAGGGGTTGGGTGGTCCATAGTGGGAGAGAGGGGGGGGAAGTTAGGTATAATTAATTTGAGGAGGGTAGTAGGTGGGATAGGTTATATGGGCTTGGGGAGAGGATTGGGCATGGTAATTGGTTGGAAGGCTAAAATTGGGGTTAAATCTTTCACGGCAGTTTGAAACATAATGGCCGGGTTTTCGACATAGGTGGCAATAGGGCCTGTTGGATCTGCGGGCCCAGAAGGAGTTTCTGTTGGGCCAGTTTTGGGCTGGTGGGTTGGGCAACAGCCCATCTGGCGTGGGTTGGGCTGGAGTAGGCGCGAAAGGCGCAGGCTGCGAGCGGCTCGCGCTCGCGCAAAATGACAGGCCCGAGTTAATGTGGGCTGTGGGCACGTTCGCGTGACCCACGAACTGACCCGAGTGGGTGTTCGCGAGACCCGTGAAAGGACCCGAATGAGCATTCGCGTGACGCACGAACTGACCCAGGTACGCAGTGAACGCTGCCAGAGAAACTGGTGTAGTGCGGTTGTTAGTGCGGCCTTCCTGGGCGAGAATGAGGCTGTGGACAGTGTCGTGGCTGAGGGGGTTCGTCTGATTTTGAACTGAGATCGACGTCGCAAGATTGTCAAATTCATCACCGAGGCCGCAAAAAAATTGAGTCAGATACTCATCGTCGGAGATTTTGCTTCCGATCGCGGCCAGTTGATCCAGAATTGCTTTGACATCGTGAAGAAATTTCATGACGGTGCGAGAGCCTCGATTGAGGGTCTGAAGTTGCATCTGAAAAGCTGAAGATCGGGCGTTGGATTGCGCGGTGTAGGTGCGCGTCAGGTGAGCCCAGGCGGCAGCGAACGAACTGATATCCGTCAATTGAGTCACCACGGTGTTGGTTGAGGTGGCGAGGATCCATCCCAGAGTCGCCTAATCGCGGATTAACCACGATTGATGAGCGGGATTGGGAGATTGAGAACCATCGGGCCCGATTAGGGATTTGGGTGGCGCGGTTTCATGGCCGTCGAGAATGGGGAGCAAATTTTGGGAAATCAGGAAGGGAAGGATTCGCATTCGCCATACGACGAAGTTCATGCCGTCGAAATGCTCATAGGTGGTGGGTGTGGGCATCGTCGGCATCGGAGAAGTCGTTGGAACTATGGGAAGAGGTGGGGTAGGGTTCAAATCGGGAGAAGGGGTTTCCGACGTGGTGGCGTTAGCCATTGGCTCCGATGATACCATGATAAAAATCGAAGGTAAAGAGGATCGGTCGGAAAAGCTCAAGAACCTTAGATTGATCTTGTGTAAAAATTCTCCGATGATTTCATTGATTTAATCACAGACATATATAATCGTTTTACAAGAGTTAAATTAGGAATGATTTACACAATAAAAACCAAATCACGATCTTTACAAATTTACAGATTCGAACAGAAAAGGAAAACGGCAACGACGGCGGCAATCGCGGCTTCTCAC
Source organism: Casuarina equisetifolia (assembly GCA_028551475.1). Taxonomy (NCBI): domain Eukaryota; kingdom Viridiplantae; phylum Streptophyta; class Magnoliopsida; order Fagales; family Casuarinaceae; genus Casuarina; species Casuarina equisetifolia. The sequence continues at coordinate 18,496,571 of CM052362.1, forward strand.
GATCACGCACAAACACGACTACAGGTCAGGTCGTGGATCCGGGTCAACTAGGGCTGACGTGGCCTAGGGCTGACGTGGATGCCGACATGGAGGCTGACGTGGCAGAGCCTTCTAACATAGTCCCATAACGAACATATAAGTGACTTCTCGCGTTCTGCACTGAGCTCCGATCCTATTGGCGTCGAACCCCAGAAGAAAGGGGTGGGTTAGAAAAGCGCCTAAAATTTTAACTCCTCCATGAACGTTCTCGACCCCAGCTCGCATGGCTACATAATGGGCAATATTGGCTCCCGCACTGTCACCACCAGTAAAAAGTCGTTTGAAGTCACCGTGATTTGTCAACCATGGCTCTTTATCGGCACCGTCGTCTGTCTGTCGAGTGTGCCGCAGTCCACTGAAAGGCAGCCCAGCTATCTTCATAAGCGATAGGAAGAGAGTGCTCAGGAGCTAGGAGATATTCCACCGACACTGCAAGAACTTGACCAAGTGAAACCAAACTAGTAAGGTACCGCTGATGGTCAGAGGAGAAGGCGGATTCAATACAAAAGCCTCCACCGTGGAAGTAGACCAGTATGGGAAGTTTTTGGTTGGGTCGAGTGAGTTTTGGAATGTAAAGCCTGGCCGAGATGGGGGGCACTTGCGAAATGATGACGTCTTTTGATGACACTCGAGTTTCTGGATCTTCAGGTGAAGGAGGCACGATTGAGGATCCTGAGAGACGCTCAACTGAGCCGTCCTTGTAGACCCTGAAGAATGGAAGAAATTCGGCAGATACCTCTTTGCCAATGGACAGCATGTTTGCTGGGGGAATAGCGGCTTAATTCTAGGGATTATTAAAAAACATGTGACTAGCTCGTTGAGCAAGAGGATTAGATGAGCTTCACCCGCACTTCCTACCCACCAGTCCCTTTTGATGTATAGACTAACCCCAAATTTAGCCATTGAATAATAATATAGACAAAAGAAAGTTCGAAAAGTTAGTTCATTTCCGTCTAATACTCCCTCCTTAATGCGTGAGGTAACCATCCTTGCACAGAAAAAGATATGATACCTTCTTTGTCTATTTTCCACATGAAATTCGGTGAAATTTGAAGTAATTTACAGTAAAGATTAGGTAATGTTATAAGCAACTCGTGATCCTTGCATGGTTTGAAACATTATGAGCAAGACTTTTTTATCCTTAGTTGATCTTTCGACCCAACTACCCAACAGCAAATATATTGCCAAACAGTATATTAATCCAGACTGGTGTAACATTAGTTAAGGTTTTGGAATCGGTGGAATAAGCAAAAACCTTGATCATTTCAGCGAATCGATGAAAGCCCCAACTACCAAAATCCTTGTGAATTTCAAGTTTCGGGAAAGATAAAAGGCATGTTCAATAGCGTAAATCATGTCATGAAAAAGCTCATCTATGTTCCATGGAACTCAGATAAAACCGGGAGAGGAAACGCATCCACGTATGACTCGCAATGCGTTTTCTCATCCTTTTTATGCTTTGGCATTACAGAAGTTCAATGAAAAGCACTCAACCAAGAAGAAAAATGGAATTGAGTGAAGAAAATATTTTAGACAAAAGTAGGGCTTCTTCCTTTTTCTACAAAGAGCACAGTTATAAAAGAGAGAGCATACTGGACTTAATCAAAAAACATGCTCATCGATACATATATATAAGTTTAGCCCTATTCCAGTTCACAGATGTATTGTTTGCACATTCACACTTGGTGACTGTTCTGCTTGCCAGGCCTCGACCTGTGTGGTTTGGTGACGACTTACGGCTTAGTCGGATGTTGTAACCTCGGCCTGTGCGGTTAAATGAGGAGATGGATCCCGTCCTGAAGCCTTCTCATGGAAGAAGACCAAGAAGGGCAATTTTTTAATTGGGTTATAATTGAGTTTCGGGAGGCAAAAGCTAATGCTATGGTGGAATTTTCGGAAATGGCTGTCTTTTGACGACACCCTTGTTGGTATTAGGACCAAGAGTCAAGCCAGTACAGATTCGAGTACTAAAGGTATGAGCTCAAATCGTATCAACATAAGAGACAATGAATCAGCTCACGTCAAGCCTAAGGCTCGGATCAAGGAATAGCAGGGATTGTACAAACCAAAATATATCATATAATGCGAGAGAAAGAGACAACGGAAATCCTCCATGTTGAATTAATTCTTTTTCAACAAAGATTTCAAGTGAGGTAAATTATTGGTTTCATGATTTGGGAGAGTGATAGTCTCTGCTTCTGTTAAATGTTACCATTAGGACTTAGCCTTAGAATGGGTGTAGCCCCAGCCAATTTACACTTATACAAGTATAGAGAACACTCAGATAGATCTTCACAGTTTATGTATGTTTAGCCAATCATCCTACGTTAACAAAAGAAAAGTGAGACTAACATATAAGGAACAGCTTGAGTAGTGCGGAAGATCTTGTATTGACTTGATAATCAGTAAACACGGAGGATACCAAGAGTTACAAAACAGGATATCAAAAGCCTACTGGTACATGAGTAGGGGATGCCCATTTACAGACGTCTAGACCGCCTATTTTCTACACAGAAACTTTCTTGAAGTTTACACAAAGGCTTGGTTGCATTAGTAATCAGTCAGTCAGTCATCTCCACCTCTCTTTTTCTTGCTGAGTTGCCCTTCTTTTACACTGCATTCTTCACAACACGCATCGCGATGATTGGTGCAGCTGAAAGCACAACGTTCTGGCAAACGGGTCATGCACGCTTCGGGAGGGAAGAGACTTCCAAATCTTCATTTACACGTCGGTATTTGTCAAAGGCAGATTTCACTGAACCAATGGTGTAGCAGCAGGTGCGAACAGGTTTGCTGATTTCATGTTCACTTGGTTGAACTGGCTGGACACGGTGAGGCATCACTCGAATAGCATGTGACACCCCATGCTTAGCACACTTGCACAACTTCATGTCGACCCTACATGTGGAAATTGTCAACGACTTATAGGCTTTGTCTATGTAATATTTAATACGGGTGGTTTTCTTCACATATATCCATTTATTTCTGACACAATTTCATAAGGCATCATAATGGAGGAGAAGGACGAACGGAGGAAATTCAGTACCCACCTCCTTGTTGGAGAACAGATTTGGATTTAACCATTTCGTCCGAAAGGTCTAGGGTCCTTCATCAAGGCCTATACAACTTTGAGTCTGTGGCCTTCATTATTCGGGAAAAAGCGAGAGATAAAGTGGGGCTAACCCTACATGTGGAAATGGTCCCTCAGGAAAAGAGGTGGGCAGAAAGTAGGGTATATATTGCCAAAGCACAGGAGCGTTGAATGCGAGTCAATTCACTGTAGCAGCGGAATGTCTTAGCAATTGCTTCTTACATATCATGAAATTCCGGTGCGACAAAATCATCGCTGTCAACCAAACAATCAGCTATTGAAAGAAAGAACCCCAACGAACTTCTAAAACCTTTTTTCTAACCACGTAAACCCCATAACTATTAACACCAACCTGTGGCCCCATTTCCAATTAATTGCTTTCTATGGAATTGACGTTCACTACTTTTTAATACCTGGTTAGCCGGATACTGAAGGAATCTCCAGTTAAGGCTACGAATATTAATTGACGCATTATTTCTTCTTTTGCATTGAAGGTTAGAAACTTTATGATTAAGCAATTTAGAGTAATTGAGGAACATTCAGAAATTTTTATCGTATTCTTTCTGCTCTACTTCGAGTTTCATTGGCAATTTTAATCTAATTTTCTTTGTTTCCCCTACATCATCAAATGGGAATATACGGTTTAAAATATTGTGCTCTGCTCATTTGCTGTTAGTTAAAAAATGTGTATTTGTTTGAATCATCATTTTAATATATTACTATGATTGTTTTTATTTTATTGCTTGGAATTTCCTTTCCATGATCTATATGAGTTGGGAAAAAGCAAATATTGAAATATTGGGCTCAGGGAAAACATTGAAGGACATAACATTTCATGCATAATGCGTAATTCAGGGAAGAAAAAAAACATATGGATATCAAACCCAACATCCTTTAGTAAGGGAAGTTATGATAATCTCCAAAACAAGTCAGTTCAGAAAGGAAGCGACGCGTTTGGTCAGATTCTTTGCAGCGTCGCTCTCAGGATGCAGGATTTGGAAAGCGTGATCCTTCCCTTCCACTTGAACGAATTCAGCTTCTCCTTCCCAGTTGCTCTTTCTGACTTCGTCGAAGTAAGAAATACCTATATCCCTTAGCTCGTCCTTCTCAGCCACAGTCACCAGCAGTCGAGAACAACCAAGTCCAGCCAAGCTGGGGGCTCCTGAAACCATCGGATTGATCATTGAATTATCAATACCCCCAGGTGCAGCCTCATATACGAAGTCCCAGACCAGGTGAGGCAGGGCCTTTTCAAGTTCTGCACTAGACTCCGACCCTACTTTCTTTGAACCCCAGAAATAAGGATGGGTAAGAAAAGTGCCTAAAATTTTAACTCCTCCATCCAAGCTTTCAGCACCTGCTCGCATGGCAACATTATGCGCGAGGTTGGCTCCTGCGCTGTCACCACCGAGATAAACTCGTTTAAAATCGCCATGATTAATCAACCACGGCTCTTCATTGCTAACATTCCCCATAGAGTGCGAAGCAGCCCATTGGAGGGCAGCCCAGCCATCTTCATAAGCAACGGGGAGAGGGTGCTCGGGAGCTAGCCTATACTCCACTGATACAGCAACAACTTGAGCTTCAGCAACCAAAGTATTGAGGTAACGATGGTGGTCAGAGGAGAAGGCAGATTCGAAAATGAAGCCTCCACCATGGAAGTAGACCAAGATGGGGAGCTTTTGGCGGTGGGTTTTGTTGTGTCTTGGAAGGTAGAGGCGAGCAGAGATGGAGGGGTCCAGTGAAATGGTAATGTCCTTTGATGAGACTCCAGTTTCTGGGTCTTCAGCTGATGGGGGCACGTAAGGAGTGCCGCATAGTCGCTCAACGGAGCCGTCCTTGTAGAGGCGGACGAAAGGTAGAAGCTCCCTCTCTATCTCCTTTGGAATGGTACCCATATCTAAGAGGGACAGAAGATAGCAATATCTGGGTGTGGAGGGGAAGGAGAGAAACGACCCGATAATGAAACTGAAACGCATGCGCCAGTCTACTTATAAAGGATACAGCAGGGCTGGCATTTCCTACCAAGACTTCAGCCTGAAACAACATATCTCCGTAACCATCATTAAGATGTAGCATCTTGAATTTCTTTCTTTATTTTTTCCAAAGGAAAAAAGGGGTTCCTCTCAAAGTTGACGCCATTATGAATAGAAGCCCTTGAAAGTTTGTTGTACTACTTTGAATGGGCTAGAAGACGATTGTTGTTCAAAGTCACAGACATTTTTGACCAACGGCTGTCCCACATTCAGCGCAAAATATCATAATAAAGAAAGGCTTCTGGGGAGAGGGAAAAAAAAAAAAACGATGGAAGTTGGGAAACAAACAAATAGTTTATTTGAAATGAAGTTGCAACCAAATCTAGTGGGTACAAGCGTACACGTTGCTAAGAGTCCCATCACCGAAATCTTCAAAGAATTGAGGGCTGCATGTCTCATCCAATGTCATCACAAGGAGCAGACTTTGAAGAAACGGGATTAAGTTTGCCGCTGAGGCCCTCTAAAAGTAGGACTGAAAGCTTCGTAATAAATGAAGCTGTTAGAAAATGTGGCCTCAAACGAGGCGCTTTTACATTATCTAAGCATGTTAAAAAACATATCATATTTTTTTATTTTTTACATTATAAGTTGAATTAAATCTTTTACTTTATTTTCTCTTGATATTAGTTTGTTGATATTAGTGTGTGTGTGTGCGCGCGCGCGCGCGCACTTAATATTTTACGGAAGAGAGAAGGGCATAGTGGTTGATGTGGAGCTTCATTTATTATGAAACTATTAATAGTAAAAATAGCTAAACCCCAAAAATAATAGTAAAATTAGATGATTCGTTATTGTTTGAATTGCATCTTTGCCGAAGAAAAGGAAAAACCGTGGAAGAGGCGAAAACGTAATTTGCAATGCAAGAGAGAAGATTAAGAGCAATTCAATATTTTATTTTATTTTATTTTATTTTATTTTATTTTATTTTATAATACTTGCGTACTTCAGATGCTATGCTTCCCATTGTTTAAAAGAATTCTTACAAAAGAACTGATAAGAACTAGTCCTAGTCGTATACACGACCGCATTCCTTTTTATTTTTGAGTTTTCGACTCGGAAAATACCTTCTTCTTTTTTTTAAAATATTTTCAATTCATCGCATCTCCATCACGCATTGGAATTTCAAATTTTCAAGAGAGATGACAAAAACTTATCTGATCAGAAAAGCTGCAGCTTCGGGCAGCCAATCCACGGACAGAAATATAAGTATGAATTCAGTCCGTAGACCGAATCTTATGCATTCTAGGTACATTTCGAGCTCAAAAGAATTGATATAGTCACAGTCGTGGTTATGATGGAATTTTTATAATTTAAAATTTGTAATTATTCTCTAAAAATATATAGCCCTACTTCGAAAAAATTATGTGTCTTGGTCAGAGACATGGTTTGATAGCAAACTTCATCATGCACTTGAAACACAGAAATCTATACGTGCGAATTTGAGGCTTGATTCGTTAAGAAAATGCCTGTTACGTGAATTTAACGTTGTAGAAGCCCGGCCAAGAAAAATGCTTTGAACGAGCACGAGTTGACTAGGCATCCTCAGAAAAGCGTGGGACGTCTAGGTGGCGTGTTTTGGTTTGTCACGTGGAATTTGACTCGGTCAAAGTGCTGGGAAGATGTGGCTGTTTTGTATATAAGTTGTTGGGGAGAATTTGGTCATTTGGCCATTGTCGATGAACCCTAGAAGCTTGTATAACTAAAGAGGAAGACGTGGATGGAATCGGATTCAGTTTATCGGTACAATGTTTCCTTAAAAAATGGACAGCTGCTTGGAAGTTGGAATATGTCATTTGTCAGTGTATATTTATGATTCTTGTATCCACAAAAATGCAACATGTATAGAATGTGTGACTTTTTATGTAAGATTAATTAAGCTTAAGTAATTATAGACTAACATAAAGTTAAGTGTATGTGCTATCCATTATATGTATTTCTTGATTTATTTTAATGTTTTATATGTAAGCCTGATTTGTAAGTATTTTACCTTATCTAAGAGTTAGGTTTATATTTTGTTTTTTGTAATTTTTCAAGGAATTGATTATTATGTCTAGTTTTGTTGTTTTTAATAAAATTTACAAGGATACTGCCCTTGTTTATGAAATTTTTAAAATTAAAAACTAAAAAGACGTGGATGGGGATGGTGTGGATTTGATCTATAAACCATGGGAAGTTTTTTATTATTTTATGAGGTTTGAGTCTCCCACTAAGAGACCAAACTTTTTAAATTTTCCTTTTACCTAATCTATGGGTATTTGATCTATAAACATGAGAAGTTATTTCCTTTTTTATGAAGTCCAAGTCCCTATAATGAGACCAAGTTTCCTGTAAGTTTTTCTTCTACCTAAACTATGGGTATTTTGGTTTTGAAATTTTTATCAGGGTATCATCCTTGTTTTTGAAATTTTTAAAATTAAAAAATTAAAAAAAAAAAAAGGGCATGGATGGGGATGTTGTGGATTTGATCTATAAACCATGGGAAGCTTTCTATTATTTTATGAGGTTTGAGTTGCCCACTAATCAAACCAAACTTTCTGTAAATTTTCCTTTTACCTAATCTATGGGTATTTGATCTATAAACATGAGAAGCTTTTTCTTATCTTATGAAGTCCAAGTCTCCCTATAATGAGACCAATTTTCCTATAAGTTTTCCTTCTACCTAATCTATGGATATTTTGGTTCTGAAATTTTTATCAAGGTACCTTCCTTGTTTTTGAAATTTGAAAATTAAAAATTAAAAATTAAAAATTAAAAATACATGGATGGGGATGTTGTGGATTTGATCTATAAACCATGGGAAGTTTTCTATTATTTTATGAGGTTTGAGTCTCCCACTAATGAGACCAAACTTTTCGTAAATTTTCCTTTTACCTAATCTATGGGTATTTGATCTATAAACATGATAAATTTTCTCCTATTTTATGAAGTCCAAGTCCCCCTGTAATGAGACTAAGTTTCCCGTAAGTTTTCCTTCTACCTAATCTATGGGTATTTTGGTTGATTTTTTCCTTTTGGTAGATCTGACAAAATTTGCCACATTTTTTTTGAAGTCATATTACCATTTCACATTATAAGCTAAAGTGCAAAATTAAGAATGTGTAGAAATCAGTTGACCCTCCGTAAAGGGTTCCTCCATCCTTGCCCAAAATCCCCCTAATGTTGATAATAGAACGTGGAAGGATGAAAGTCCAGAGGTTGGTGTGGAGTTAATGTATTCAACCTGACATATCTCTTAATACACGCAGCAAATTCCTTGTGAACTTAACCACAAAAATTTACACTTACATAATAAACAGTCTTTTTATTTATTTCATTGTCGGTGATGGATATTAACATTGCCGGAGAAGAAAAGCTGCGACGCGTTTAATCAGATTAAGGCCCTTCTGGGTCCCAAAATTCACAATTTGAAAAGCATGCTCCTCCCCTTCCACTTCCACCAGCTCAGCTTCTCCTTTCCACCCGCTTTTTACGACCGCTTCATAGTAAGCAACGCCTCTATCGCACAGCTCGTCCTTCCCGGCAACACTCACAAGTAACCGAGAAGTCGCAAGTCCAGCCAGGCTCGGTGCATCCGGCGCCATAGGATTGATCGTCGGATTATCAACACCACCGGGAGCCCCGGGATACGCGAACTCCCAAACCAAACCATGCAAAAGCTTCTGACGTTCTTCCGTAGGCTCCGACCGTACTGCCTTTGAACCCCAGAAGTAAGGGTGGGTGAGATAAGCGGCTGAAATATTCAGATTACCAGGCAAGCTCTCAACGCCGGCTCGCAAGAGTATGTTATGAGCAACGTTGGCTCCGGCACTGTCTCCGCCAAGGAAAAAACGCTCAAAGTTCCCATGATTCACCAACCACGGGTCTTTATCGATATCTGTGTCCTCCAATGAATGCGAAGCAACCCACTTGAGGCCTGCCCAGACATCTTCATAAGCAGTTGGGAGAAAGTGCTCCGGAGCCTGCCTGTACTCCACTGTTATGCCGACAACTTGAGCCTCTGAGACCAGGCAGTTGAGGTACCGAAAGTGGTGCAAAGAGAAGGCGGATTCGTGGACAAAGCCTCCGCCACGGCAGTAGAACATGACGGGAAGCTTTTTCTGGTGGGTTGGATAGAGTTTCGGGAGAAAAAGGCGAGCAGAGATGGGGGGATTCTTTGAAATTGTGATGTCTTTCGTTGCTACTCCAGTTTCTGGGTCTTCAGGAGTGGGAGGTACATAGGGCGAGCTTATTAGTCTCACAATTGAGCCGTCCTTGTACTTCCGGAGGAATGGAAGAAGCTCCAGCTCCACCTCCTCGCTTCTCGAAGCCATACAGTTAGAGAATAAAATTGGAGTGGTACGATATGCAAAACCAGACCGCAGACACCCCTCCTTACGATAACACTCACCAACTTATATGAAGAACCAAGTGAAATAAAATATTGGATCCTTTATATCTTTTAAATGGAGTTATGAGCTTCCAGATTTTCTGGCATGACCTTCTGGTCAAGTTCTTCGGCTACATCCACATTGAATGATTCATACACTGTAGAGGGTAATAAATTTAAGATGCTGACAATCGTTTAGAGGTTTCTGGATAATCGTTTAGCTTTAGTGGTTACAGTTTCTAAGAAGCCCCAGTACGTTACAAAAATTTGAAGGATCCACGCAGATTAGTTGGTCAACAGTGTGAACTTGCGGGTTAAATGCGTGAGGGACGTGTGTAAAGTGTGAACTTGCGGGTTAAATGCATGGGGGACGTGTGTAAAGTACGTGCTTTCTCTAGGAAAGTTTCCACACTCGCGCCCAAAATAAAACAGGGTCATCGAGTGTAAATACTGCCATCTCGTAAAGGTCGTTCCAGCTCTTAAGCATTAGGCTTGCATTTTTTGAACTTTTTGGAGGTAATTATATGATCACTACAACTTACCTAATCTGTTGACTTGAGTTTTTGACAAATAAATTCCTTGAAGTTACTTTTTGGGAAGCACCCAAACATTCACTCTGTATATTTTACTCTGTTATGCTACCATTATGGACTCGGGATAAATTAGGGCTCTACACCTTATAATGGTTTTTTTCATGGAATATCCCTCTTTCAGAAGAGATATAAAGTCCTCAACGATTCCATAGGGCATTTTTATATTAGCAGTGATATTATCTTTAATGAAGATGTTCTTCTTTTTCAAGCTTAGTTATCTCCGCTTGTGTAGCCACATTCACTTGTTGGCTCTTACCCATTCTTACATGACGAATCACTACAACTACTACGATCATCTGTGGTTCTCTTTGAGCCTTTTGTTGGTTCTCCGTTGATGACACCTATTACAATCCTCCATTGAGTACGACAGCTCTTGATCCTCCAATGAAGCATATTCTTGACTCTCCAAGCATGTCAGCTTTCGAGCCTCCAATAGCTTCCTCACCTGCCGCTCCTCTAACGAGTCACTAGCCATCGTCCTTGTTGAGACCCTTGAATTGGCTCCTCAACTTCAGGACACACCACTTGACCTTCCACATAGAACAAGGATTATATTTGCTCTGCATGAACCTTCTTCGTGTCATGAAGCTACTAAAGATCCATAATGACAATAAGCCATCAAAGTTGAGCTCCACGCTTTTGTTGAGAATCACAACTGGGAGATTGTCTCTATGTTGTCTCATTATAAACCCATTCGTTATAAATGGGTTTACAAAAATATCAAGCAAATAGATCTATTGAACATTTAAAAGTTTGCTTGGTAACAAAGGGTTTCGCATAGAAAAAATGATTTGTTTATTAAGAGACATTCTCCCTATTCTCCCATGTAACTAAATAAGTTACTTTCTATTCATTTCTTGTCATTACTGCTTTATGGGATTGGCCTTTCCACCAAATAAATGTCCACCATGTCTTCCTCCACAAGAATTTGAAAAAGAAGATTTATATGGATTTTCCTCGAGGATTTATTAAATAGAGGAAGTCTTTGGGTATAATGTTGTCCAAACAATAGTATGCTAAACTAACCACTACACTTACTATTACTCATTTTAAACAATGTAAACATGATTATGCTATACTCATGGAATCATGGTTCATCATTAATCTACTTTTTGACATATGTTGATGATAGTTTCATTAAGGGAAATGATAAGTTTGCAATTAAGAATCTTCCAAAACGTTTGCATCTATCTTTTAAATTAACAATTTGGGACCACCTAAATATTTCTTAGATATTGAAATTGCACACTTAAATACAGAGATTTGTCTTAACCAATGGAAATATATAATAATAGAGATTATACATGAAGCTAATTTATATGTATGTAAGCTGACTATTATCTTATTTGACCAAAACCTAAACTTAACAACATTTGAGCATGATGTGGGAATATCATCATTGAATAGAGATGCTTTACCTCAGGATTTATCAAGCTACCAAAGACTCATTAGAAAGCTTATCTACCTCTTAATAACTAAACCTAACATATGCAACATTGTTAAAATCCTTAACTAATTTATGCATGATTTGAAACAATCTTACGTGGATGCAACATTGAAAATTATGCAATACTTAAAAGGATATCCAAGATTAAGAATATTTTTTATCTCAAAGTTGTAATATGGAAATAACAATTCGTTTTAACACTAATTAAACTATTTGTCTTATAAGCAAAAGATTAAGTTGACGAGAAAAAGATACATATAGATTTTGATTGTCATTTTATAAAAGATAAAATTTAAGAGTGCATAATTAAGAGAAGGGAAATAATACTATAAAGCAACATGCAAACATCTTTACAACTAATGTATTTGTTAAGCACCCAAGGTGTCTTTAAGAGGAGTATTTGGAGATACATTTATATATTTTTGGATTAATTGATTATTTTACTCCATCGTCTCCTCATTGTTTTGAAAAATTAAATTATGTATAATGGGAAAAAATTTTCTTTTTATTTCTTCTCTATACTTTTCTTTATTTTGTGATCCTTATATTATAAATAGGATCTTTTACATGTACACTTTGCAAAAGTAATACATAGATTACATATTCCCAAATTCTTTAGCTTTTTCAACCCTTCTACTTTTTCTTAGTATATATAAAATTCCAAGCGTTATATTCAATTCGTAACCAACCATGACACTCATTTATTTATACTTGGATATAAGCGAACGAATCTCGTTTACTTTTCAATGCAAAATGCCTACATTATGGACCTCTCAACTTTACAAAACAGATCACACCATGAAACCAAATCGCCTCTCAAATGCGGGACGTGATTTTGTTAGAATTTCAGTCGTGCGTCAAACTCAGTCATCTATTTCCAAAAATAAAAACCCAAAACCATCAAATCCTAATCTTTTTGTACCGTCTAGGCGGCCAGTGCATTAACCCAGGATTAGTCTACTCTCAACATTCTTAGTTGTAGGTTGCTCATTCTAGAAAGCAAATAAACAAAGGAATCCAAGAATAAATGAAATCTGGAATAAGTATAATGCCTAACATAATACATCATATAAAGCATTGAATGAACCTAGAAGATGCAATCGCCTGGCTTTAATTGAGAATTCTCTCCAAACAATTTCTCTGGATCTTTACAGAAGAAAACGATGGCAATACCCAAAAGATAGCCTTCAAAATGAACCTAAGCAGCCTACTATTATTGCACAAAGACGCATCTGTCAGGGAATGCCAAATTCCCTACACTGAAGACAATACATCAAGTCACAAAACCATCATACTGGATAGAAACAGTAATCTTCAAGAAGATAATCTTTCCAACCAGTATCTAGAACTCGCGTTACAGAAGAAAAACTTACAGTGCGTTCACAAGCAACAGTAGGCTGGTCTCAGAAAGTTTAGGAACCTCACTACAATCAACAAATTAGAACCTTCGTCTGGCTCGTCACAAGAACTACCGTTCTGTACATCGTATTTGGTTAGAGATCAAGAATTGAAGGGCAGCAATCTACAGCCGCAAGTCATGTAGGTTAGGCTTAGTAAGTGCTTTAGCAAAGTAATTACGAATCTCTGGTACTATACGCTGGATCAGATGAGAATGCCTGCAAATTCCAGCATAATGACAATTTAAGCAGATGCCAAATAAATTTGACTCTAGGTATTAGCTCACAGTGAACATCTTATTGAACATAAAATGTAACTGAAAAGTTCAAAATATTCATGGCCTGCTGGCTAAAAGCTGAGGACCCAAAACTCCTGTACTATAAAGTGCTAAAGAACTCATAAATTTCTAACAATATTGGTGAGTCTGTCACTGTTATGAAAACATCTTTATTTCAATTCTTGGCCTCTCCTGGTCTCATTTATATTGAAACGTACCCTCTTCAAGTTTTAACCACACTATGGTAATGTCGGGCAAGTACGCATGAATAAAAGCAGTCTTAGATCCTACAAGATGCGTCAGGAGTCTAGTAAATGCCATTATTCTTTATACGATTAATGACATTAACTTGGGATGGTTTTCAAAATTGTTAAAACTTTCCCCTAAACATCTTAAATACCAAAAAAGCAAACTTTTTATTATAAATTTTCCGTTCTGTTTGAAATTGTCCATAGAAGATCCAAGATAGCAGGGAAAAGAGACAGATTGGAAGGAGCAGATACCCTGGTCTAGCACTCAATTTGTCGAACTGCTCCAAGATAAACAGGACGCATGTGTGCCTCAATGACATAGCATTGAAGGCCTCTGAAAGCTCATACATGCTTGACACATTCTCCAGCGATATATCCTGTGAATTATATTGAGTAGTCATAAAATAGCCACTTCACAATCCAAAATCTCAAACATAAGTGTGTGCATGTGGGAAACATTCCTTGCTCACCTGTGCTATTGTATACTCACAAAGTCGCTTAAGCCCCTCCAAGAGATACTGATCAGCAGCTCTGAGGAGATCTTGCGCAATATCTAATGGAACATCTACAGATCCAGTGTATATAAATCTGTGGAAATGAAAAGTCAATAAATGTAGAAAATTTCAACAATATGGTTTACTCAAAATAGGAAATAACGGTGCACTAAACCTCATCATCAACTCAAAAACCTCCCATCTAATATTTGGAATCTCTATGTCCCTTGCATCCTTCTCCTGCAACACAAGCAAAAAGAAAATTTTAAATATGCATATTATAAAAAATAAAAAACTCTTGAATTTGAACATTAGTACACCAAAAGCTTAAAGAGCACAAAACCCAGAATCACCCCAGATTTAGAATTAGTCACTTGTGAAACCAAAGGAAGTTAAAAAATTGTAGCTCTCTTTTCTAACAAAAATGAAGCTTGTGTGAAATCAATATGGGGTCAAACACTATATAACAGGTACTCACCCGGTAACCACCATCAAACATTGCACGGAATGCATCTGAAGAAGCAAGTAAGCAGATTCTATGAGCATAGAACCGTCTACCTGCAATAGAGCTAGCAAAGACTTAAGTATTCAAGGAGATCATCGGTACTAAAAGAAGCTGTTCAGAACGTTCCACATTGTGCGATAGCTCAAAGTAGGTAAACTTATGTAAAAATATTAACCTTCAACTAGAAATGTCACATCTGACAAAGTAGAATTGTTTACATACTGCTCCCCTAGATAGACCTGCAGGAAGGAAAGGACTGTCACCACGAGCAATTCAACTAGATTCAAACTTCAAAGAAAATCTTAAGAGTATGAAACAACAGCATGTACAAATATTGATGACATGCACCAGAATTCATGCAGGAGGCAAACATTCACCAATTGAGTAGACATCAAGAATTTCCTTTTCTCTTTTGACTTTCTGGGATATCCTTAGAGATCAACATGCTACACATGCAAATTGAACCTTCAATCCGCTTTAATTGCTTGTTATCCAACCATTATGCAACTAAACAGAAAGCGAAGGGCAGAAAAAAGAAACTAAATAATCAATCAAGAAACATTTTGTAAATTATAATTGTTGGTTGACAGGCCCCTAAACTCAAGATTTTTCAATGCAGCCCACAGCAGCGAAACTAATATTACCCAAATGGATCCTAGCAGAGAATAATTGCAAAAGGCATTTTAAAGAGAAGTAGAGTACTGCACAACAGAATCAGTAAATGAATGTTTTAACAAGCAAACACCCCAATTTAATGCTAACTCATGTTGAGTTGAGATAAAAAGAAATGTACTTTCATACAGTTGAAGCCCAAAATTTAAGAGCATGTATCTTACCGCGGTAGCATTTATATTTATCAACAAAATATGCAGAAATGACATACTATGAAAAAAAGCATGAAGATGACAAAGTTAAGAAAGAAAATCAATCAACCTGTGGTGTTGGTGATGGAGGAGCCGCATCAACAGGAGAAAGAGCCATGGCTTTGTTAGCCAACTTGTACAGAGCCACGGCACCATCAAGTTGCTGCTTAAGGTTAGTAGAACCAAGGAGTCCAAGAAGCAACTCCAACCCTGTAAGAAAGAATAATAAAATCAGCAGCTTTCTACTCCACGAGCATAATTAGTAGCAATAAGTTTCTGTGCAAGGAAAAAACAGTTTAAATAGCCAAAGGAGATTACTGAGGATATGACATGCCATTGTTATCAATGAATATGGTTCTCTGATCTACCGGGGAACAAAGATGGGCAAGAGACAAAGAAACGCGTCTTTGGACAACCTTATCTGCTGTACGCATAAGATATAACAGGTGCTTCAAAACCTGCATGGAGAAATTAAGGGTTACAACCTCAAACACACTGATCACAGATATTTATGGACACACATGAAAGAATCAATCCACTATCACGCCCAGTGGCAAGAAAGCAAATAAATATAAAAGCATAATAACATAATGATAGTGATGTAAAAATAAATGAAATGTAAAAAACACTTACCCGTCCATGAATCTTCTCCTCTAATCTTTTCAACGTCTTGGCTACACAATCTTTTGTTGCCTGCAGGTAAAGTTATCAACATGATAGAGTCACTAGGAAACAGAGGAGAAAAAACAGCAATGTCCCACATTCTTATTATCATTGGGATGAATAAGTAATGATGTTGAGCTCTTGTTTTTAATATGGCACCAGTAGCATAAGGCTTTACAAGGAAACCTAACGAATACAGTTAGCTTTTTTAGATAAGTAGAGGCAGGCACATACTTGAACTATAAATTCTCCATCCTGCAGCTTCTGAACACCTCCCACCCTAATAAAATCGGACACATTATCCTACACGAGAAATAAATAAATATGATAAAAAGTTAAAAGTGCCCATAAACAAGAAGTTACAGCAATTTAAACTTTTGAGCCATCACCATTATAAGGATTCATAAGTTATACTGTACCTCATTATCAGCAAGGCCATAAAGAGCAAATGCAGCATTATGTTGCAATGACCCATTTTTGGAATCAAGAAGCTTCAGTAATGGCACCAATCCACCGTTGTGAGCTATGCCAGCCTGGTTGTTTGTGTCCTGAAAGTAGAGACCAACATTAAGCCAAAAAGAAATACACCTGTCAAATCTTGCAAACAGGAAATGTACCTTAAACAATTACCTTAAAAAAGTTCTTGAGTTATCTTATATATATATCAGAACATGAATGTTTACCAATAATGCTCATTAAAATGCACCAAAGCCAAAATCGATTTCAGACAGAAGAAAAAGAAAAAGAAAAGAACCATCGGTGCATTTTGTTGGTAAATCACAACTTTGCAGGTTCTAAGATTTATTTGGTCGTTATGTGCAAACTGGGTCATGTCTTGTATCATTTCGCATGCCAAGTTATTAGAAGTGTAGAATCAAATCAGTTGTTTATTAGGTTCTATTTCGTGAGTAATGATTGTCCTGTAATAGAGGCAGATATTTACTTCATTAACTCATTCAAATTACAGGCATTTTGACAATTAAGTGGAGTCTAGAACCTCTATAAATGTTTGAGTGTCTTGGTTTTTTTTTTTTTTTTTTTCCATTTGAATGCATGTTAGGAATAATTGGGATTTTATTAGGTCCATTAGCAAAATTATGAGTTTATTCTACGCCTTGAAAAACTTAACGCCTCTCAATTTGTCAACAGTATCATGACTTGTGATTTGAACAAAGCAAAATACAAACGTAGATAAATGATAACCTGTGCCAACCTCCCCAGTGCAAAAGCTGACATTTCCCTAAGCTGTACATCAGGAGATTGAAGCATCTCAATCAAAGGTCGGACAGCACCCCTTTGTACAATGTGAACCTGTAGATTGTTACCTCTTCAATAAAATAGATAAGCAAACTGAAACCAAACGGACCAATTGGTGCATCATAAGAGCATGTTTGGTGGAAGTAAGGAAAATAATAAGCCATATTAATCAAGAAGAAAACACCGATGCCCTGCTCATCAACTAAGATGATAGAGAGAAGAGAACCCAAAAAGAATGTTGTCATAAAACAATCTTATCAACTAAAAAAAATCAGTAGTCAATTATTTTTCAACTTCCTTTGTCTTCTCAGTGACCCCAAAAAGAAAAAGAAAAAAGAAAAGGAACCTAATCCCAAAATGAAAAAATAATGCAGAATGCATATATATACTCCACCTTGCAATCCGAATCAGTAGCAGCAAATTGTCCAAGTAATAAAGCTGCCTCTCTTTGACTCTCAGAGCAGAACGAACTGTTAGACAACATAGAAACTTAAGTATCAAACTAAAGAGTCGTTACTATTTTCTTCTCTATAGGAAAATTTTTAGAATAAGTAAGAGCCAAACAATAAGAACAAATAGAACACAATAATAAGAGAATTCAAATTTGGGGTATACCTAAGGAGTCCAATAACAGGTTGCAAAGCTCCGGCGAGAAGAACTTCTTTCTTTATGTTGGGTGATGAGTGCACCAGATTTCCGATCACACCAACCTGGAACCCATGAAAAATGACATGAAGCCACAGAAAATGGGAAGTCGAAAACATCAAATATAACAGAACTATAAATTTAAATGGCCTGTAAAACAAATAGCATCCTCTTTGGGTCCTACCGCTTCATAATGGATAGCAGTATCTTCAGATCGAAGCATTAAAATGAGGGTAGGAAGCGCATTGCATTCAACTATCTGCAAAGTCATTACATTGTATGGTTCAACAATTCTCAACCTCAGAACAGTAAATTTCAGTAAAAGAAAATTCCATTACCTGGTTCTTATTTTCATCATTTTTAAATGCCAGGGTTCTCAATGCCCCAGCAGCAGCTCTTTGCACCTTTGTGTCAGTGAATTCAAGCAATTCAACAAGAGGTGGAATTCCACCTTCCATCCTGTAAATCCATGTGGTCACAGAAAGGAAATGTTGCTGAATCCCAAGCTCTAAAGTACTACAAAAAACATGCAAACCTGACACGAGTTTTAATGCTACTATTCTCATGAGCAAGGTTGGTAATGGCATCGGCAGCTCTACGAATGACACTATTCACAGCACGAGAACCAGAAGATTCCTTGTGCCTCTTTAGCAGATCCACAAGATGTGATAAGGCACCAGTATCAACTATGAGTTGTTGATGCTCTGGCTGTTAACAGATAAACCAAACCACCCATAGCTCAGCAACTACAATAGTAGTATGCATTATCTTTAAGCTATATCCTACATCATAATATGCCAAAGAGCACAACTGACACAGCAGGGCCAAACACACAGGGCTAATTCAAAGAGAGGTGAGTAAGCCAGGTCAATCAACAGCAGAAAACATAAAGGTAAGCACAAGTCACCGAAGGGCAACCTAACTAGCCTAACCAACCAACACAGATGGTATTCCACAAGACAGAAATAAATTTAAAAAGTTATGAATTAAGAAGACTCGCACTGACTGATCTTACTCGCTGTAACTCAAACCCTACAAAATCATTCACGATAATCTTCATATTTATTGCGACTAAGAAAACTGTACGAAAAGATTAGTTACTCAAACACGAGTATTTTTCAAATGCTGACAAAATTGCAGAAAGCTGGAGTTAGCAAGCCATGAATAGCAACTTAAATTGTCATCTAAACCACCGCAAAGCTAGAAAGTCATACTGCGATCTCGCGAACTGAGCAAAAGGCATAGGAATTCAACTAAGATTAAGTAAAATCGAAGAAAAAGTTAGCTACCTTCACTGCAAGAAGGCCAAGTGCAAAGGCGCTCCCCTTCTCGACCTCGTGCTCGTACGGCTTCGGACTTCGGTCACCATCGCTAGACGGCGGCGCTTGAAGATGCTTTACAAGAGCCGGAACGGCCCCGCCCTCAACAATTAAATTCACTACTTCCTCTGAACACACCGAGGGGAAAAAAAAAACAAAATGAAAAACTAACAAAAAAGCAAACGAAAAAATTAATTCTGAAGAAGACTAAGGTCCAGAAAGTTCCGGAGACTTGAGAAGTGAAGGGCAGTCGCAAATACGGCGAGATCGAGTATACAATACCGTTCTTGGCAAGCTCGGCGAGGACGTGAGTGGCGCGCTTAGCCGCAGCACGATCGGCTTCCCTCCAAGAGAAGGTGGAGTTGAGGATATTAACCTGCACACCAACGTCGGCGAGTAGCGCTTGCCTGGCGTCCCCAGAGGGCACGCAGATGTCTCGCTCCTCTTCGATCTCCTCCTCCAGTTTCCTCTTCAGCCCTTTCCTCTCTGGGAGGCCCTGATCTTGGCGCCTCTGAGGGTCCATGAACAACAGCAGAGAGGTTGATCCGGAATGAGAGAGTTGAAAAGATGCGAGGGGCGGGGGCCAGGGACAGAGAAGAGAAACAGGAGGGTAATTTGGGAACAAACATCCGGTTTTCTTTTCCTTTATTTTTCTTTTCCTTTCTTTTTCCCTATAGTTTTTCCGGTGAGATGTGTCTGGTTTAAACCGGCCACATGATTTCCTGTTTCGGAACGTGTAGGAAGCTGTGTCAAAACTGCGCACATCTTCCTTTATTTGATTAGTGAGCTAACGTGCGCTCCCGCCGGAAAACCAAGAAGGGGAGCTGAATTGCCTTGACGTGCGAACGCTGGGCCAGAGGTTGGGGGATCTGGGCCCACGCGGATGTTGGGCGTCCGCTAGGTTGCACGTTTGGTTTCGATTGGAGATTCCATATCATATCATCGTGCTGGCATGTAAGGAGATGGAAATGGATTTTTAAAACGCTGCAAAGGAAGTTTTAGTGACAAGTAATCACCTAGCGGGATATAGTTGTTTAGAGTACAAACCTCTACATGTAGTTTAAGTTAAAATTGAGTGACTCGGGTGGAGCGACTTTATGGGTAGAACGCCCGTCAATTAGCACCAACCAACGGACCCGTGCAGTGATGATATGAGGACCTGGCTTTGCACGGACGCTAATGACGCTTCCCGGGGTTCCCCTTGCTCAAGGTACACAAAATCTCGAGGAGTCGTGGTGAAGGGCCACGGGACCCACGCTATCTAAAGAACCGAAATAAAATGCGTCCCAGAGCTCAGAATGTAGTGCCCCCACTGTCAACGTCGGAACGAGAATCCTATGTACTCGGCCCATGGGCTTGGAAGCGCTGTTCAGAACAACGAGAATAGGTCACGTTCTTCTGGAGCAACAGTGAGCAGCGCGCAAGGGGGTTTTTTAAAATAAGAGGGTTAGGTATCTGTAGACTCAACAGCACCATTTTGGTTATTGTACCTAACGCCCAACTAGGCAGAAAACACAACCGCCGCCATCCGAATCGCTGACCTGGCCCTCGTTTTCCCGCGTCATCTCCACATATACCTTCCTCTTCCCCAACTCCAAACCTCCTATTCCTTACTTGCATCATCCACCAACGACTCATTCAATTCCACAACTGACCAAATCGAAGCCAAGCCGTATTTCTTCAAAATATCTCTTCTCATTCTCATTATCTCATGCCAATCCCTCGGCCATGTTGCCCTTCCTCTCCTTCGTTCTCCTCTTCAGTCTCCTCGCCGTTTCACTCTCGGAGTCCGAATTCCCTAAAGGCCTGTTGATTAACTGCGGCGCAACTACCAGGTCTACAATCTATGGCCGGCAGTGGCTTCCCGACCAGGAATTCGTGTCCGCTGGGACACCTAGGAACGTAACCGTGTCTGTCGAGGTTCCTCTTCTCTCCACAGTCCGATCTTTTCCTCTCGCCAACAACCTGCAGAAGAAGTTCTGCTTCGACGTGCCGGTGTATTATCCGGCAAAGTACCTGGTCCGGACCACCTACTTCTACGGAGGGATCAATGGCCAGGATGCACCACCTGTGTTCGATCAGATCGTTGACGGAACTTTCTGGAACGTGGTTAACACCACGGAGGATTACGCCAAAGGCCTGTCGTCTTATTTCGAAGGAATTTTTGCCTCTCAGGGGAAGACCATGAGCGTCTGCGTCGGGACCAACAAGTATACGGATTCGGACCCGTTTATATCGGCGTTGGAGCTTCTGCTAGTCGGCAATTCGCTCTATAATTCCACGGATTTCAGAAAATATGGTCTCAGCTTGGTTGCGAGGAACGCTTTCGGGTACTCGGGACCGATCATTCGGTACGTAATTCAACTGAGCATTTGCGTTGGAACTATTTTTATTGGCTCGCTGCGTGAATTTGATTGATATACATCGTCCGAGCAACACTTTTGAATTGTATGTTGGATAACTATCTGTTTTAAGCGGGATAAGGGTTGGGATTTTAGACCAAGAAGTAAATTTGATCTTTAAGTTACGCGCTCCTTTTTGTTTTAATCGATTTTCTCAACTATTTAGTGTTATTACTTTGTGTCGATTGCAAAATTAACTTCACAATTTTTTCAAGGAAATCGTTTAATCTGTGTAGAAGCGACAATTTAAAACTATAAACCCATGAACTAGAAGATACTGCTTTCTCATAAATTGTTTAATGGCAGCAACAAAGTAACGTAATAGAGAGATCTAGTGATGTGTGAGAATTATGTCTTAGATTTCAGAAGACCTGGAGATGCTTTTGAATTCATTTACAACATAGAATGCTTTCAAGTTGTCGACAATACGGAACTTTCCTTCTTCATAACGTTGAAGTTTCTAAGTTGTTTTGCCGCATATCTTCGTCATCTTTTCCTTACTCTGTATCTTATCCTTTTTATTTATCTCTTTTCTTGGGGTAATCACCAGGTATCCTGATGATCCATTTGATCGATTTTGGGGGGACTTTGGGGGAGTTTATTCTACAGAAGCAGGCAACAGAAACGTATCTGTTTCTGGTTTCTGGAATCTTCCTCCTTTAAAGATATTTGAGACTGCTCTGACAAACAATGGGACCCAACCCATGGAGTGGAGTTGGCCTCCAGTGTCCCTTCCAGAGTCAAAATACTATATTGCTCTGTACTTCGCAGATGCCCGTAATTGGAGCTCAAGGATGTTGGATATAAGCATAAATAACATATCATACTACCGCAACTTGAATGTCACTCCAGCTGGTGCTTGCGTCTTTGCAACTACATGGCCTCTTTCCGGACCTACAAAGATAACTCTGACCCCTATTGTTGATTCAAACGTTGGTCCCTTGATAAATGCTGGAGAGATTTTCAGCTTGCTGTCCCTTGGAGGAAGAACTGCGACTCGAGATGGTATGTTGCTTTCCAATTGCATCTTCAGGAAAGACAATGAAACTGGAGTTATCTGTGGGGTATCTCCAACATTCTCCTAGGTTTTTGAGTTGCTAGTTTGGCAACTTATTGAATGGGCCAGGTTAAAGTATATATGGCCAAAGTAACAGGAGTATATTCTGCATGATGATAAATCATAGTCTCTGCCATTTAACACGGTATGGTTGTTCCTAAAGCATGGATCTGGCTCATTTAATCATTGATCTATCAAGTTAGTGGGGCAGCAAAGTAATCTGATCTAAATAAGCAGCTTTGTTTGAGAAAAGAGAAGTTTCTCTAGCCAGCATTAGGTCTTGGGTTGATTCTTTCTTTCTAGCTACCCAAACCCTTCAGACCTTGTTTATTGCACTTCATGGTTATCATTGAGAGTCATGTGATTGTTTCTTAAAGGAGAACTGCTTTTCTTGTCACAGTTATTGCTTTGTATAAAGTAAAAGATAGTCTCAAGAATCCTCCGCTTGATTGGAGTGGTGATCCTTGTTTGCCCGGCAACTACTCATGGACTGGCATTACGTGCTCTGAAGGCCCCCAGATTCGTGTGATCACATTGTGAGTGAGACTTCACCACCATATTCCAAAGTTTTTATAGTTTTATGTTCCTTACTGGGAGCTGACTATTCCCATTGTTTCAGAAAACTGACAAGCATGCGTCTCTCAGGATCGCTGGCACCTTGGATTGCCAATTTGACAGCATTGTCTGGCATGTAGGTATTCAATAATAATTTTATTGATTAATGAAATTGAAGGACAGGGTTTGACGAATGAAAACTTAATGCTTCTGACAGCTGGCTTGGAAATAATAGTTTGAGTGGAGAAATTCCTGATCTCAGTTCCCTGAAAAGGCTTGAGACATTGTAAGTTGTGGCATTTTATTTTTTATTTTTTTGGCTGTCTTGCGCATAATCATCTGTTCTTGAGCTTGTAAACATGATTGAATAGGAAATTATAGTACATAAGCCTAATTTATGTTGACACAAAACTAATCTCTATATTTGTATGAACTGATTATTTTTCTTTAACTATTGCCTATTATGACTATTAGATTGTCTTTATTGTATTATCCTAGTGGTTAGAACCTTGGACATTTCATGTGACTGTTTATCTGGATAACAAATGTTCTCCTCTAATTCCCATATCATTTTCCTTTTAGGGATCTGAGTGATAATCAGTTCGGTGGAGAAATTCCTTCATCACTTGGGACCATTAACAGTTTGCATGAACTGTAAGTTTTATTCTCCACGATGACATCCATGTTGATTTTATATATCTTTATGATACATTCTGTGTTATAATTTCTATCATTTTTCTCATATGAGCAATGCAGTTGCATCCAAACTTTGTTAATGAGTACACTTATATGACTTTTCTGCACTTAGTTATCATGAGCGGTCATGACTGCCTATACAAAATCCTGGGAAGTACTATAATGATCTTTTTAGGTATACTTGTTTGGTTCAGTTTCAGTTGTGTCTCCAATGCTGAGGTTCTTATAAAGCATTGGATGATTTACACGGCCATTCCAACAATATGAGTGATATGCATTATCTTGAAGCATGCCTTACTACGATTATTTGGATTATAGAATCTAATATTAGAAATCTTTCTTCATTTCATTTAGTTGGACTGGAATAAGGATAATGATAAATTCTTAATTTCTTTGGTACTCTGACATCTATTTATAGGAAGCCCCAAGTCCAACTAGTTAGGATTAGTATGCAAGTCCTTTTCTATTGTTTGGCATATCTTATCTTCCGTTAACCCAATTGACTATCGGTAATATAGTGTTGTAATTTGATACACAATTTACTCATCCAACTCCGCCCAGTAAGCCTCAGTCTCGACTATATAAATCTTTTGTTTTCCTTTTCAAACTTAGTTGTATTAAAGGCTATTTTTTTCTGCTGTATCTTTCACTAAAGTTCTCTTTTTCTTACTGCTTCTACCAACATGATTTCTACGATCTCTTCCTGCCTTCCTCCTCAGAGCAAAGCAATGGGATTGAAACTTCATATAGTTATGGGATCTTATTGAGCACTTGACGTGCCAGTGATTTGTTCTTTAGACTTACATACTAACTTTGTTCAAGAAAAGAGACTATATCATTCTTTAGACTTACAGCGGGACCAAAGATGTTACTGCTAACCAGTATGAACGTTCTCAAGATCTCACAGAAGAGATATGGATGCCTTTATCGCCCTAAACAACCCAAAATTTGATTGTTCCCTTGTTTAGTCTCAAATTTAAACGTTGGTTTTTCTATTCATTTTAGCATGTGTAAAATATTTTATTATTTTATTATTTGTGCTTGGAATACTGCTCATGTTGGCCGGATAAATTAGAATATGCCTTTGTGTATTTGTGCTGGGACAAACTCATTGTATGAGATCAATTGCGTACAGTTGCATGAAATACACTTCTGATAGAATAATCTGGGGAAACAGAGGTATCTATGCGATACATATTGATATTTCAACTTTTGGTCCTGACATATTTATTTGGTATCTAAGCGTGCATGCATGTATGATTGATCTTGTGATTTCTTGTACAAACTATTGCTGCCTAATCTTAACTAGTTTGTACCCTTATGCTTGATCCACTTCACATGATTTTTTTCATCTGTATTAGAATGAGAACAGCAAAATCTTATGCTTTTTACTCTCCACTATGAGCTGCATTACTAATGAGTCCATCCATTCATAATGAAATGAGGGGAATGAGAGAAATATTTGAAGAAAATACTATAAATAAAGACAATAAATTATGATGGAAAAGTCTAAGAAAAAAAGGTCTATACAGCACATAGTGAGATTTTTAACTGTTGGTCTTATATATGTATTTAATATCTATACGTCCATGCATATATGATTCGTCTTGTAATTTCCTTATCAGATGCTGTTGTCCCATCTTAACTAGGTTGGACCATGTACTTGATCTACTTCCCATGATTTCTTTCATTTGGATTGGAATAAGGACATCCAAAATGATAAAAGCACATGCAATTAGTGCACTAGAATTACATCTAGGTTCTGCAGGATTTCCATGTGATCTATCTTATTTGTTCAAAGGCTGCAATCACCTTTTATCTTATGGTTCACGCTTAGTTTCTATGGTAGAGCAATTTGTTTGCTGACTGTTACGGAATCAATGGTTTGATGTGTACATATCCACCCTTTGTCTTGCATTTATACGCCATCCACTGTTCACCATTTCATTGTCCAAGTTTCCTAAAGATTTGGATAAGCAGATTTTAAGATTGTTCTTCTGACAGTTCCATTGGATCACCAACATTGATTTATTTTTTTTGGTGTTGGATTAATATTTGATGAAGAATATGGTAACCCTGGTGTTAGATGCCTAACTTAGTGCCTTCTGCCTTTCAGTTTCTTAGAGAACAATAATTTGACTGGTCAAGTTCCGGATAACCTTACAGGAAAGCCTGGCCTGAACCTTAGGTAGGTTTATAAGCATCCACGAGTTTTGTTATAAATATCTTCTCGACCACGCTTTTGCTGATATTTTCACTTTTGTTATTCAGGGTTTCTCCTGGAAATAATTTGGCGTCTCCCCCGCCTTCTTGAGCAATTCATATATGAACCCAACAGTACAGGAGACTTGCTGCTTTTTCAAGAAACTTGGTTCTGACCATTCATTTATTGTATAGATATACTCCCTTAGAAAAATTATCAACCCTTTTTATACAAATTTTGCTGGAAGCGCTTTATTGGAGGCTGTTCTCCTGCGGAATTGAAAGCTCGCCATGCTTAGACTTCTGTAGTTGGACGGAGTTCTTTGAAGCTATTTGGACAGTCCTCTGAGCATATACTCGAAACAGGTGTTAATATTCAGTAAGTTTGATTGTTTTCTAGTCTTGGATCATGCTTCCAGACTTTGTGTGATTGTCCAGATAGTCATTTCTCTTTCTTTTTTTTTTCTGTTATATATATATATATCTACTTGTCTTGTGTCTGTCTGTCAGTGTCCTCCAAATTCTTTTTTTACCGAGAGTTTCCCATGAACATGCTGGTTGTAGTTTTTGTACGTAACAAAAAAGAATATATGAACTGTGCATGATTTTCTAAGGTGACATGGTGTGATTCTCTTCTCGTTCTTTTATAAGTGCCAACGTCCTCCATTTCTTCTGCCGGCACATAGTTGTCCCCTTGCTGTGAGACCTTTACGTTTGTAGCTTGTTGCGGATTTTATTTTCTCTCTGAACTGTTCCATTGTAGTTGTATGTCTCTGAAGAGACTTTGACATTGAAGCCTCGAGCCCTTACACATCTCACCATTATGTTCTTTTATTGCTTGCTAATAGTTGCGCGACTCACTCAGATCTTACTCTCCTGGATTGAGAAACCGTTTTCTTAATTTTGTTGACTCGTTCATTACCTCTGCTTTCCGTTTGGAATCAAAAGAATTAGACAATTCAAGCGCCTGAGAAGTTCTCGGAACTGTTTTCGATGTACAATAACGTTGCCCTTTCAGTTCTATTTCGCACTTGATAAAGAACAGCCAGACCCCTCTCCCTCTACCACTACAGACGATATGACGCCCAGTGTGACCTGCTTATTCACAGGCCTAGTGTCACTTGTTAGTTCCTGATCCGTAAGAGACAGGGAAATGTGCTTGCTTCTAGGCAATAGAAGAAGGAATGCAACTAAAATTAAATGTTAATTTCTCAGGAAAATAAACGTCAGCATTTACACTGTCATTCATCAGATCCGCAAGAACCCAACATAAGCAACAGTAATCTAACGCAAAAATAAGTAGATACACAAAGAAATTAACGAAACGAGAGCGATGAACTTATGGGACAACTCCACAGAGATCAGCCGGAACTTTGGGCCACCACAGCCTCATTCTCACCTCTCTAATCTTCCCTTTTTGAGTGGAAACAATGGAGGTAAAGCAGAGCTCTTCACCTGCGTGCAAATTGGCACGTTAATCATAGGCCTTATTTTAATACTGGCTGATCTTGTCCTCTCCAATCCTTTCTTTATCCTCTTCATATGCTTCTCTCTGTTTGCCTTGCCTTCCTTCCCTTCATCTCCTGCATCTATATCAGCGAGTGAGCTGGAAGAAGAGGAAGAAGATGAGGAAGAAGAAGACGGTGATAAAGAAGAAGCGCGTTGCTTCTTCAACCTTAGTAGCTCCTTCCATAGAACAGTGCACTTTGGTGGCCTCGGAGAAGGGTCATCATCAACATACCAATTCACCCTAGTGCTCTCCTCCTTGCTTACTTCTTCTCCTCCCTCTTTTTCTCCGGTGTTTTTCGCTTTCAGGCTGATCTTGTTGAGCCTTTCTGACTGCTGCATTTGCCAAAAGGGAAGGAGCTTCCCTTCAAAGAAAAGCTCATCTGCACTTAACATTGCATGGCTACTTACATTGTTTGACAGGAACTCAAATTCCGCATTTCTCGCTTTTTCTTTCTCCATTTCCTTATCCTTTTCGCCCTGAGGGTTTGGGCTAATGGAGATGAAGTTCTGTTCATCGAGGAATTCAGCAGAGAAAGAAATCCGGGGACTTGAATGTGGTTCGTTGGATGCAGAAGTAGCTTGGAGAGTTTCTATGGAGACCATTCTGGTTGTGTGTGGGCTCAGGGAGAAAGGGCATATGGTGTTTGGTTAGCTTGTGAGTTGTGTTTGATCAGAGGCATGAGATTTGAGATTTATAAAGGAAAGGAGGTGCTTTCATGTTTCTTTTAATTTTAATCTCTGTGTTTTGTAGCTGTAGTAAAATTTTGGGCGGTGAGATTATAAAAAATGCACCTGTCTGGAGAAGGCGAAACAAACGAAGGAAGTTAGTGTTTAGAATATAGGAACAGCACATGGACACCTTGGAAACTAAAGACAGAAACTCTTTTACCACAGTTTTGTATGAAAATTTATATACTCTTTCTTTGTTCTTTTCTCTTTTCCTTGTCTTTCTAGATTCCGAGAAACAAAAAAAGAAAAGAGAATTCTAGGAAAGTAAACGTGAACGGGAGAATCATAACACAATGAGACAAGGAAAAGGAAAAGATGATCATATGATGCTGTCGAGGTGCATGGAGTTTCTTGTTTATACGGTCTAAAACAGTGAAAAGTGAACGACACACCTCAGGCTTTCGCTGATTGAAAGGTGAAAAGGCAAACAACAGTGAGAAAATACCATGTACACAGATGAATGAATAGGTGTTACAGCGTAACATGGTGGGTTGCTGAGATCCTGATCTGTTTGCTCTCTCTCATTAAATTGGACACCGATGCATTGGGTGAATACGGTTTTCATGGAAAGAGTCTTTACAGATATTAGCAGTCCTGAGTTGAAAATTTGGCGGGGGCTGCCATCCATGAAAATTCTGAACCTCACAGACAAATTGACAAAAAATGGTGCTGCTGGTGGATCTCAGGGATAATAGGGTGCCCAAATTATAGGTTAGGTTATCTTTTAGCTGTTGCAGACGATTATTAAATTTGCATCAGTCAAAGAGATAAAGCTCTGTTAGTCTGACTCCCCCCCTGCTTAGAGGGGATTATAACGTGGGAGGAGTCCCCAGCATGTGCCCACATGAGAGTAATTTCCTGCCATGTGAAGGCTGAATCAATGATATCTGCAGAGATATCTTACTGACCAAGTTGCCCTTTCTAAGAGCTTCATCATTGTTGGTGCACTGAGTTATTTTTACCTTCTTGGGATGGGTTTCTATGTCCTTTTAAAAGCTTTTCAAGTGGTAGATATCATACTCCTTCCTTGGAAAGCTTGCATTAAGATTTGGACAGCTCTAATTAAGTCTAGACAGCTAATAAACGTAGAGTAATTCTTTGGGTTATTATATATTGGTGGCATTTTTTGATTATTCTTTTCCAAGCACATTATAGCAGGCAGTCTCTGGCCCTCCTACACCCAATAATTGAGGAAGACGACATCTTGAGAGGCTTGCAAGTTTTAATAAACCAAAAACTCTGAGCATGTATAATACAAAATGGTCAAAGGAAAACCATCCCATTCATTAACATACTATTCCCTCCTATTCATCTCCTATTAAGACAGGTAGCTCTCGCAACAACTCAAAGATCAAGGCCAGAGATAGCCAGACAAGAGTTGATTCGTACAAGCAGCAGCATGATTTTCTTCCCTTTGCGTTTGTTTAGATTAGGCAGCAACCCGAGTTCAAGCTCATTGGTGTCGGCAGCAGCCTATGCCTTCGTGGGATCTCAATTTTAGAAACAGAAACAAAGTCGATCGAAACCATGTTGACTGCACGTTTTCCGTCGAGAAAAACTGCTTTTATTTTGAAAGAAGAGGACTTACGAGCAGCCCCCAAAAACAAATAATTGTCTTCAATGGGACATTAAAGAATCGCCTACTGATTAAGGCATCAGAATCGCCTACACAGCTTTTACACTCGACTTTATAGATATCTTGATTACAAAGTCTGCAGGGTTCATCAATGACTCGGTTTTTAGGGAGAAAAGCAGCACCATCGACAACCCCTTTTGAGAAAGCCTCTTTTAAGCATTCTTGCGTATCGTCTTCTCTTAATCACTTCCATGTATTGCGAGTTTCAGCATTGATTAGCAAAACAGCATAGAGAGGAAGAAAAGTACGAAAATGAAGTGGGAAAACGAGATTATAGAAAACGGACACATGGGTTTGTCGTACGCAGAATTCATGACCCTTAAAGGTCGAAGCTCAGAAGCAATCAGTGTTTGCCATAACGAAACTCAACCTCAGGAATCAACAGGAAGGGGCCCTATAGAATTGAAGCGCTACATTACCAACGAAACCAGAAATTAGTTGCTTCTTACAGACAACAGTAAAGGCTAAGGGGGGACAGGCCTTTGCAGATGGCTGGTAGCTTTCTGCTAAGCTCGTAGTATTATTTTAGGCGGAAAAAGACGAGACAGTTTGGCCTTTTTGAGCATTTAAAAAGATGGCTTAACTGATGCACTCTGCACAATTTAAGAGGCAAGTGAGCTTCCCGGGAAAGACTCCCAAGGCACAGCAATGTGGCTCAGCTCTCTCACAGTGGGGGACCATCGCCCATTCTATTATTCAAAGACATGTTGGGGAAGAAGGTGGGTCTGCTTTCATGCAACACCAGCTGGTAAACCCATTAAGATATTTGCACCATTAGTCTCTGTGGAGTTGTACTGTACTGCTGCTGCTTTGACCAGGACCAGTCTTTTCGTTAATCAACGGAACTTGGAGGGAGACCACCTTCGGGTAAGAGAGGAGTACGTGGTTCAGAAGACAGTTTGTCCCACAACGGTATCTCATCTCCATTTGACGCTGCAAAACTATTGGCTCTCTTGGATTTTTTATTTATTTTTTCCTTCTAGGTTTTCAGAACCTATCCATGTCTTGTCATTATTACACGGACGATAATTCTGCTGTAAAAAAACACCTTTTGGTACACATCCATCCATATTGGATGATAGCATGGAAGCCACTCATCCGGACTAAAGGTCAAGACATGTCATTGGAATGTTTAAACTAATGTGTTTATTCTTTATTTTTTTTTAAAAAAAAAAATAAATAATAACTT
Organism: Casuarina equisetifolia; assembly: GCA_028551475.1. Lineage (NCBI taxonomy): Eukaryota > Viridiplantae > Streptophyta > Magnoliopsida > Fagales > Casuarinaceae > Casuarina > Casuarina equisetifolia. The sequence goes on from CM052362.1 coordinate 18,527,790, forward strand.
GACAAATTTTATTAATATCAATAAAATTAAAAAAAAAATAAAGAATAACTTGACAAATTTTATTAATATCAATAAAATTAAACGTAATAATCATACATCATATTAATACAACAAATAAGATGTAATCTTAACTCTTAAAAAATAAATAAATATTTAAATATTAAATTATTATATATAAATTAAAAATAAACAAAAAATATATATATTAAACAACACACTCACTTAACTCTATAGTGGTCTATGATTCTCACTAGTGCATGGGTGTTGAGTGTAGTCATAACTATACTTTTTGAGAATTAAGATATATACTTGAGTTGACGAGAATTAAGGTATATACTTGAGTTGATGAAAGTAGAGGGATTTAGAAGATTTTTTTTTTTTAAAAAAAAAAAGAGGAAGCCCAAACTCTTTAAATGTGACTAAGCTGTTAAGACTTGAGAGAATTGATAGATGTAAGAATCACTTTTACTTGCCATATTTTTTGAATTAAAAAGTTAATATAATAAGCAAAAAAATTAGTTACCTTTAAAGGAGAAAAGGAAATTATTATTAAATGTTATTCCTTTTAAGGTAATTGCTTTTAAAACCATTAGAAGGCTTGATGCAGGACGCGCTACCTTAATTACTACAGCCACCAGATGATTAATTCTTTTCACGAGGCATTACTACTAATCAAATACATAGATCTTGACTCAGTAAATCACATATCAAGTTCTTAATAAATTAGATTTTATCTCTTTTGGGCAAAACATTTTTTTGTTTATATATTACCATTACCACAACTTCGGATCTACTAAAGTATAAACTGATATATTTATCTCGTATCTGGGATACCAATATATGGGTAGGTGCCAATCGAACAGAGGGGATTTGGCCCAGGGACCACCCCCCCAACGCCCCACAACGGGTCGTTCTCGCACCCAGTGGTCGGTGGTGCGAACCACGAGGGACAGTAGCTTTCACCTCCTCCGTGGCCAGAAGACATGAAAGAGCATGTAAAATCCTTCTCCAAATCTCATTCCGACCCCCATTTCGTCGAAAGTCAATTCCGCTAGTGGAGGTGTACTGATAAAGTACGCCTGGATTGGAATCGATTGCACTGTCGAAGAAACAAGCAACAGGACAATAAAAAAAAAAAAAAACTGGGCAGACATGGTAGCTTTGGGAAAGCTAGTTCTTACTCGATGAACCATAAAGTTTCAGAAAGGATAGAGTGGCTGAACTCATATGTTCTTTCTTTCGGGCCAGGTCCTCATCCTTGAAGTAAAATGATACCAAGATCTTAATGCTTGATGGGTAAGTCACGCAGCATTTCAATTACCAATATCCATAAATGCTTTAGCAAGGAGCCGTTTATCTTGACTTCGGATTAGCCATTCATTTCTGCATTTTTCAGAAAAGGTCATCACCAAACAAAGAATATAAAAAGCAATCGCTGTCGAAGCAACTCTATGAGATATCTAACCGGTTGGAATGTGGTTCAATCATGGTCACCTCGGAGCAATCTTTACAAAGGAGTGTCATTGTAGAGTGTACTCCACGTACCACGAGGCAGATTTTCAATAATTTCCAGCTCTACGGTTTTGTACATGAAAATATCAATCGGTAGTAAGATGACAAAATGGGAAGCAACCACGTCCTTCAAAGAATAGGATAAAAGAAAAAACAATAGGAATAGTAACAGAAGGTCAGAATATCAAAAACAAAAATCTGGGCAATTTTTTAATCTGCAGAAACTGCTAGAGGTAATGATCGAGGAGCAAAAGGACAGCATTAGTCATTCCATTACTGCTTTTTGCAGTTGCTGCATCATGATAATAGGGAATTACTGCTGGATGTGCCAAATGGAGACAGTTAAAAACATCTCAACGCAGTTCTGGAGCAGCTTTTGGCAGCAGTCCGTCTATCCCAGAGATTAGTGTCTGCTTACGTAGTTGCACTATTATGAGCTAATTAAAACCTTGGAGAGAACAACGGCTGCCGACGGCCAATCATGCTAGGCTTGCCCCCTCTGCATAACTTTATAAGGGTTAGATTTATGATGTTTGGTCTCGGCCTGTCAGCCATAGACTAAGTGCCTCAAGTTTGTCGTCCTTGCAGCAATACATTAAGCTGATTACAAGCTAATAGGTGAATTATTTCATGCGAAAAGTTGCTTCATTTATAGGGAATAAGTAGGATGAAATCGACCACCCACTGTCAGCTTCTGAGTAGAAAAGCGTGATACCGATGTCTACCACAGTAAGCGGAGAGATGATTTGCCAGAAAGCATGTGATATTGGAGGATTGAGACAGTCCTCAAATGCCGCTTTTCCCCGACGTACTCATCCACGTGAACACATCAGAGAAGACAGTGGACCACGTCATTGGCAGGGTGAGCGTCATGGCATGTGATCTGTCTCTGCCTCCATGCGGAGCCCCTCGACGATCGACAAGTAGATGAACCTCGAAAAACCTTGAAGTTTAGCATCGGCAAGTCCACCTTTCGTTGTCCCTGCTTGTCACGGCGTCTCTCCCTTTCCGTTTCACCATTTCTCCTCAATTATTCACCTCTTCTTTGTCTTCGCTTTGCGCATGTCCGACAAACAGCTCACCTTGTTAGGCACTCACGACTTTTTCGATAACTTTCTGGTCGTTTATCAAAATGAGCACGACGATCCTGGTTGGGTCTCTTTCACATTTTCACCTTGATGTTCTATAATCCGTTTTATAACCGGGGACCATACTACAAAGCAACTTCAGCTTTTATTCGATGTGTCATTTCACATATTTATTATTGTCAACATTGAATGGCGTCCAATCAGCAAACGGGGGTGACATGGCAGATGAGGAGGAAAATCAAAGGAATTGGCAAGAGTGACATACATGATAGATATATGATGAAATATACTTGAAATGACCTGGAGGAATATGCTGATAAGATTTCAGATGTATGGAAGAAGATGCAAGTCCAGGAACAAAGAGAATTCCCTGACGCAGTTAATAACCTCCTTCTAGGCTACGAAACGTTGCAGTCAGAGGATGGTGTGGTGATAAGGTCAAGCGACAGGGTCCGTGGTAGCCTCTGAAGCTCCGCCAACGACGCAATGTTTGAGGTCCCACCGGACTTCGATGGGTCGCGGGCAGATAACAATATCAACATAAATCAGCATATCATTGGTCCACGGCAAGGTGACATCGAAATCACAGCAAGTACGTCCATTGATTACGTGGCGAAATCTCAATTCTGCAGCTTCCCAATGCCCACCGAATCATTTCTCTGGGGCCCCCCCCCCCGGGGAAAACGAGCTAGATTCTAAAATCATTAAGAGTCAGGTTCAATGTGGACATTGTTTGCTCAGATAAGTTCCGACTATCCACGCTGATTATCTGAACCGACAGGGACTCGGCAGATAGCAGCCAAAAAGACATTGCCAGATATACGGCCTTGATTGCGTCCCACGGTCAGGAACTTGGCGTCACTAGCGCCGCGTCGTTGGCACCTTCCGACGTCCTTCCTCGGTCAATAATGAATTAACCAACTTCATTTACCCGGACTGCGCGTGCAGTTCACGTCCCATGTAGGTCCAACACGTTATATAACCCCAGTTGTCCGTCGTTTGAATTGCATGGCCTCCGATAGATCTTTGAATTTACGTATTCAAATTCTTTTCTCCAAACGACAAAAAAGTGGGATCGCGTTTTCCGCAGGTAGGAGTCCCAATTTGCTACGGTTGACTGTTATTTACATTAGTCTCGCCAAACATTGGTTCCATTACATGGACCACCATACCTTTAAGGAAAGAAATGATAAGGAACTTTGACGTCTGAATTTTCTCAAAAGGTCCAGTAAATAATTTACAACAAGTTGATATTAGATCTTGAACTAGTCCTAACCCCCCCTCACCGTCATTGACTGTACACATAATATAATTGATCAATCAATAATTTGGACGAGTGCCAACCTTAAAAGGGTGCATCGTACCTAACTCTACGTAAATGTCGAAAGTTGCATTGACGATAGAACCCTTGGTTCTACAAAAAAAATCTTGATTTTTGATTCCACGTTTTTTTTTGTTATTTACGGACAAGTTCGAATATCATCTGATCTGATGTTTAATTCTCACATCGAAAATTAAATGAGTCTAATCCGAATCAATGCATTGGTTTTTTTTTATGATTCATATTTTCCCTTTGATAAAATTTTCTCCACCATAACTATTAAATACCAAGCCGGTAAGCCGTTGAAAATTGATTGATAGGACGTCCAAAGAAAAAAGTGATGTTTTGTTTCTATAATATTATATAATCCCGTCTCATCCGACGAGAAAAGCTCAAGCTTCGTTAATTCTTAAGCACATGGGCGGTGCTTCAGGCACCAAGTCCATCCATTTTTCTATTTGTCAGAAAGGTATCTAGGAGTCAGAAATTCAAGATCTACAGGGGCAAACATAGATACATTAAGGACTACTATTAACGACGAACGAAACTTAATATGCAAATACTGGGTATTACACCATTAATCATATTTGTATTAACAAAGAGATCAACACGAAGCCAGTCGGAAGATCCGATCTTCAACGAGAAAGGATGAAAATTAAGCAACTCTGATGTCAAATCCTAGGAGATTTCAATTTCCAAAGTCTTGAACAGTGACAGTCGCAGACTTGGATTTGATGCCAAAAGATGGAGGAAGACCAAATGAGTGTGCCGGTACGGCACTACATCGAATCCACATACGTCTGTTAATGTCATAGGCAAGACAGAGGGAAAGGAAAAGAAAAGGTTAACTACTTTTTTTTTTTTTTTCCCATCCTTTTGTCATTGCGATGATAGTGACGAATACAAAAACCTGAATGAAATCTCAGTCAATATTCATCTTCAAAATTCAAATCTCATTACTAACCATTGACTTGTTCTGGATCATTGAATTCTTGCAGTGAGCAATGGCACCTTGAATCGCGCTCTGCAACTCCTCCATCGACGAAGTGTCGGTGTAGTGCGTCCCTCCAACCCTACCCGTGCCCATATGTCCGTTCCGAGTAAGCACGCCAGAGTGACTTGGCGAGGACCGCATCGATGACGGGCAGCTCGAAACGCAGCTTCTCCTTCGTGGGTACCTTAAGTTTCCCGAGAAAGAGTGAGAAAACCCAGCGCCACTCTCTTTGCTCGCACTTTTGGTCCGTATTTCCGCATTTTTTCCAGATCTCTCTGCTTTCGTTGACAAAGGCACAGTGTTAGACGTCGAGGTCGTAACCACTCCCAGTTTCTGTTGATGCTCCTGTTGCTTTTGAGACAGCTTTTCATACAACGGCTTCACTTTCTTCAAGTACTTCCTAACAACCTCTTTAGCTGTAGCACTTATTCTCTTGACGGACAATCCGGATACGTTATCGGGGTCCCTAGTCTTGGGTTCTTTCCGAAATACCGATGAAAATCGTGACAGAGAGAAATACTTGCTCTTCTTGATCTGGTTGTTCAACTGGATTTGACTTTGGGAGTTCGCGTTGTTAAGGCGCTTGAACTCCTCGTCCTCGGTGACCGAGCTGGGCCTGGACGAGTCGCACTCGGTGAGCAACGCGAGGTCGCTGTTGAAGGAGGAGTGGGAGTCGTTAGAGCTGCCGGTGGAGTCGCGGGAGGCCGTGGTGTCGGAGGCGGAGGAGGTGCTTGAGGAAGCGAGGAGTGTACGGACCATAGAAAGACGGGGAGAAAGGTGGAGAGGCAAGAGCTGGCCCTTGTAGAAGAGCTCGTCAGCTGGGCATAGAGTGGTGGAGGCTTTGCGAGGGGACACAGAAATGGTGAACTCGAAGTCCGAGGACGAAGAGGAAGAGAAGGAATGGGATGGTGAGGATGGCAAAGTGTGGGATTTGGTGTCGCCGTGGTTTCTCTTCCCCATCTTTGATCGCTACATCATCGGTCTCCGGTTGATGGTGAGAAATGGGTCTGAGAGCAAACTTGTGGAGAAGTCGGATGGATGTTTCTTATAAATGGTTTTCAGAAGTCCGCCGTCGCTGTCCCACGCGCAGAGAAGGGACTTGGACACGACGTACCACAGCTCTCGTCGTCCGGTATTGCTACTTGTGTACGTTATATAGCTGGATCTAGTTTCTGACTAAATCAATCACGGGGGATTTTGAAACGTTTCTTCCACCATCTCTCTCTCCTAGCCTGCGCTGTGAGTGATACCGTCATGTGTTGCGATTACTTACGGCTAGGTCTCACGTGCCTTGAACGTGAAAGGTGGGGTTCAGATCATGGGTTCCAAAGTTTGGGGTCGATATTTTATATCCCTCGGCTTCCTTTTGTTGCGTCGGGACGATACGGCTCGAAAGGCAGGGTGCTCTGACTGTTAGTTAATTAGTGCAAGCAACGTGCTGAATCAGACCACAGTTGTCCAATCTCGACAACAACAATATTTTTTTACAATCTTTTGGTAAGTTTAGGCGCTTTAAACAGTTGTTTATGCTTTCCAAGATGTGATTCTTATTATGATCACTGACCAGTAAGCGGCGACGTATTATCATATGGCAAGCATGGATGTGGGTCAACGTGGCTCTGTTAGCCTGTCTTGTTCTCGATTCTTTTTCCTACAAAGCTTGTTCTTTTGGTGATTCTACAGCCTTTGACTGTCCTTAAGTAATGATGGGTAAATTATCTGAGGCTCTCGAGCAGCGACGGAGAAGCAGCAATTTAAATCTCTTTTAACATTTTCCAAAACACTGTTTAAATGAATATTGAATCACGAGTAAGATTAGATTCTCGAGACTCGATGAAGATCCCAACACACGGAGCTTCCTTGTTATAATTGCTGCCAGGCAACCAGCGTTGGGCATTGGAGCAATCCTTCTTGAAACTCTGCTGCAGTGAGATACTTAATTCGGGCGCTAAAGACGTAGTCAAGTATCCTCTGTACCTTAAATGCGTCGAAGTGGCTAACCATGGTAATCGAAGCGTTGGGAAGCCAATTTAGGGGTCTGTGGGCTTCTGTCAGCGACTTCGGGAGCCCAAAAATAAGGAAAAACCCATCACCAGTCCACTTCACTCGCCCCTTTCTGCTGCATTATATCTATTTCAAGAAGATTTTTTTTTTCTTTGTTTATTTAAGAAGATTAAGTGAGAAAGCCCATCTATTGGATAAGTTTTTTTTTTAATAATTTTTTTTCCTTAAATATATGCTTATATACACACTTAATATTAATTAAAACTTAAATAGTATCTATTACCAATCGAGTCTTGACGTACTTTTGTATCATGATTTTTAATTTATCTTTTTTTTTATTAGTAACTTATAAACATATTTAGTATTAAAGCCTTGACTTAATAGTTAGTAACTTTTGTTAACTTACTGCTAAGTCAACAAACCTTGTTTTTAAATTTCATTGACTCTTTAAACTCAAATTTGATAATGTATTACATACATAGGAAATATAAGTTTTAGAATATGTGAGAGTATAAGTAAACTTTGAAAGTCAATTCTGGTTGTTAGGTGCGAGGTCGCTATTTCGTGACACTGCAAATATGTTTGACGGGATAAAAAGGTTTCAATTTAAAGCTTATAAGGTAGGAATTTACACCTGGAAATCCTATCCTCAACGAGAAAAGAAAAAGAGACTTCAAATCCGTATGATAATTATTAATTTTTTTTATTTCACGTTTCATTTTAATAATGACATGGTGGTATTTATCTTTGAAGGCATGATTAAGATTAGAAATTAGCAATAAATCAAAAAAGGTGTGGTCCAAGGGGGTGGAATCCGAAAGAAGGCGTGGATTAGGTAGGTTGGCTTGAACCTGACCGGAACAAACCAAACTCTTACTTATCGCTACCGTCCTCTTCAAGCTGCCAACATTTATAATTGTATATATACTGGTGTCTTCGTTCAGTTATAACTTAATCTAGGAACATCTCTTTTCTCTTTTCGTCCTCCACTCATTTCTCCGCCCAACCCTAATTTCGTCGCGATTCCGATCTGATCCTCGCCCCGCTCTTAATCCAATTCACTGAAAATTCTTTCCCCTTACCCAATTACAAGATCTCGTTCTCCGATTGCTAGGTAATTGTTGCATCCTTGGCGTTTTCATATTCTGCTTTTCGCTTTCAGGGTTTTTCTTTAACTTTTTATTTGATTTTTTCTGTTTGGTGACTCCAGATTTTATGCTTTATTTCTCAGTTTACTGATCGTCTGCGTTTTTTTTTTTTTTTTTTTTTTTTTTGTATATAGGTTTTAGCGTTTTATTATTTTTCTTGTTATTGTGGTTGTTATTATACCTATTATGCGTTTTAATTATTATCGGAGACGAAGCCCTCGAGTTTTCGGGGTTCAGGTTAACCAGATATGTGGTTCAAATAGGTATGTTGGTATGACTGTAATATATGAATACATAGGCACATATTTGCCAGCGTCAGGGGCTATTAACCTGCATAGATATGGATTACCAAATAGGATTATTGTCAAAGTTTATTGGAAATTGAGTGTCAAATTTAAGAGGAATTCAAGGGAATAAACAACAAAATTTTGATTTTGGGCCAGAAAGATAGAAGGAAGTTCTTGAAATCAACGGTATATAAGCTTACTTTCTGAGAGTAAGAAGAGCATAATAACAAGAACATATACTTAAGAAAAGGACAAGCATTTGGTTATAGATTGGTAATCATTGCGCTTTGTTCTCTAATTGTTCACCTGTTAAGCGGTAATGCGTTTTTAACACGGTTTGTTTGTTCTGTTATATGGCAGATACGGAAATGTCCTTTCCACGGAATTTCCGTTCACAAGGAGGCACCACCAATGATGATTATCGGTCCTGCTTTGGTAGAAGCAACTTTGGCAACACCAGGAACCGGAACAGGAGCAATTATGGTTATAGGAACCATACCAATATCAACGACTGCCTAGGGAAAGCCTGGCAGCATAAGGATAATTTATATCATGTTAGGCCCGATAATTCCACTCATGTCAATCCAAACGGTTTTGGGGGACCTTCCTTGAAAAGGAGAAGGTTTTCAGCTTCTACATGGGTAGACAGTCGTAGACACTATGTGCCAACTGGCACGTATGACTCAACCTCTTCCACCTGCAATTATGCAGTCCCTCCTCCCACAGGATCCAGTGTACAGGCCTCTGCATCTACTAGCTCTAAACGTGACCGTTCATGGTTAGAAGATGATGAACCAGTCTACATGTCTAGGGAAGAGATCGAGAGACACTCCCCATCAAGGAAGGATGGTATTGATGCACTTCGTGAAGCACATTTGCGGTACTCCTATTGCACCTTCCTTCAGAATCTTGGATTGCGATTGGACTTGTAAGCTCTTCTTCTCAAGTTTGTTTCTTAATCATGCTGTTTGCTTCTGATTTATTTATTTATTTGAGTACTTGTTCCTGAAGCAGGTTCTAGAAAGAAGAAGTATGTTAGTTCTGTTACATTTTGGTGAGATTCCTTAATATTGCTGATATTATCTGACATGTATCTTGCAGGCCGCAAACAACTGTTGGCACTGCCATGGTTCTATGCCACCGTTTTTTTGTTAGACAATCACATGCTTCCCATGATAGATTTGTGAGTTTTCCAATTTTTTTAACTAGAATTTGTGGAATATGTTAGATGGTTAATTCTGATCTGACTCTTTTGCAGTTGATTGCTACTGCTGCCCTTTTTCTTGCTGCAAAGTCTGAGGAAACTCCACGCCCTCTAAACAGCATGCTAAGAGCATCTTGTGAAATTTCTCATAAGCAGGATATTTCTTTCTTGTCGTATCTGCTCCCTGTTGTGAGTATCTTTACAAACAAAAAATCTTTTCATTTTAGCTGTGAACGTAAAAGTCTGAGAGGTCTTTGCTTACCGTTGCAAAATTTTATAAAGTTGCAGTATAGACCTTCTCCTGTTAGATTTACTGTATTCTATTTAATTCAAAATTTAGGTATTTTGTCTAAAGAAAGCACTTTCAGCAACTTGATCCTCATTGTGTTCATTAATGTGCTTTTAAAATGGTATTTGTTATTTAAAAGAATAAATTTGAAACTGCAACCCTTTACTTAATGTGACATGAGCTGTATTGTGTTAAACAGGACTGGTTTGAGCAGTATCGGGAACGAGTCATTGAGGCTGAGAACGTGATATTGACAACTCTAAATTTTGAGCTTAATGTACAGCATCCATATGCTCCTCTTACGTCCATTCTCAGCAAATTAGGTCTTTCACAAACTGTTTTGGTCAATCTGGCATTAAGCTTGGTTAGTGAAGGGTAAGTTTAAAGCTTTCAGTATTTCTTCTTGTCTCTATCTCTTTCTCTCTTTCTTTGAAGGCATTGTGTTTCTACTGGTGCATTACATTAGCATTGACTGTTTTATTTAGTTTTAGCTCACCAAGATTGTTAATATGAACTTCACCTAAATTGTTTACCTTGAACCTATTGACTTATGTTTTGCAATGCTTCTGACCTGGTATCTTTCAACTTTGGTTTGGGCTTGTCCGTGCTGAGAATTCTGTATTCTCACAAAGTAGTTCCGGTGAAAACATAGTGTAGGAAACAGGGTTTAGATGGTGGTTGTTAGAAGATGCTCAACCAATCTGCAGATTTGTTGGGTTCTGGAAGTGGTTCCAACTGACAAGATGGCTACACTGGTTTTCTTCCATTTTCATTGGGGAGGTTCAAAATTGAGTTTTGCTTGTATCACTAATTTTCTTCTTTGAGCAACTACTCTGTAGTTATTCTAGTATGGGATATTGATACTTTTGGCATGCATATAATTGCAGGGTCTACACAAGATTAGCGTGCTCGCATGTATGATATTCTTAGCTGGAGGGTTGATATGCTGTTCATGGAAAGTTTTGTTTTACATCTGAAGTTGAACAGACGATGTGGTTTTGATGATTTTATCATGAGTACACCCTCTCGATTTGGTCATTGGCTATTAAAGATAGCCACTGGACTTCGAAAATCTAGTTTTGCTATCTAGTTTTAATGTTGTATTCTTTTTCTAGTCACACTCTTTGTGGTATCCATTTGAGTTGAGTTCTCCTGATTCTCATACAAAGAAATGATTTTTGAGACATCGAAACTTGCCGTCCATTTACTGAGCAACCTGTTGATTAGGCAAAGATTTATTAACTTTTTGGAAAGCCCATTCTTTTCCAGCTTTCTTTTCTTTCTTTCTTATGAACCACTGGGGATAGTTTTTTTTTTTTTTATTTGAAAAAAAAAAGGATTTAGCATAAATGCTACCAAGTTTTTGTCTACCATAAAACTCCGAAATGAAAATTTAGGTTCTTTTTCTCCTAAACCAGTTTGGATGTTGTAACAAATTAACTTGATGTATTATTTTCTGCCCCTTAGTATTTGTAATGATATTTTTTGTTTAGCATCAGTGAACTTCATCAGCTTCAACCAAGCGTTACAAAAATGAGAAGCTTCCACCAATTTAGGAATGCTGCAGTGGATGTATATTTGTGCTGTTTGACTTGGGCTTCATTTCCATTACTTAAGTTCTCTTTCCTAGTAATAAATGATGGACAATAAGTACGCTTTAATTCAACTCATTTGGGCTGGATAGGTACTGAAAGAATAGATATGAATTTGGGAATCTGGAAATGAACGTCATAAAATCATTGACATTAAATCAAGCTGGACGTATAGCAAGCGTAATTCCCTGCCTGTCTTTGCTATCTTTATTACCCTTATGGGTCTGTTGCTTTGGTGCTAGCAGTTGCCCAGTGAGCAATGGTTAAATTGGATGGTTTTTTCCATAGCAGCTATGTTACTGATGCTTTACAGGTGCTGTTGGTCCACGATATCTGGAGGAATTCATTAGGAGTTGAAATTTCTATTATATATTCTCTATTTGTGTGGCTGCTGTGGAGGTCAATTAACTGCATTTTTTCTTTTTTTGGGTTAAGGTGGGGTTGGTTTGGAGATTTAAGCGTTCATTCCTGTGCATGTCAAAGGAATATCAGATTCAAAATCCTTTGATGGCTTCTGGTTTGATAGAACTTAGTAATTGAGGATATTTCACTTGGCAATATTACCTTCAAAGAGTGGAAAACTGGTGATGTGGATGTATGTCGATTCATGCATCTTGAGACGGAAAACGAGAGAGTAATTATCGTAGACAATGAGTTTAATATCTGGAAAGTGTAATCACGGAGGGAGTCATTTTCTGCCTCCTTTCTTTGCTTCTATTGTTATATTACAAGCTGAGGAATAGGTAATTGGTGGCTTATGCTACTGCTTGCCTAGAGTGTCATGATATTTTTGGCGTCATCTCAGTCCTTGACCATTATGTGTGAAGTTAACATGATATTCTTTACACTGCTTTGTTAATGTTGTTTCCAAACCAAATGAACCTTGTGCTGTAAGCACCTCTTAGTGTCCTTATTGCCTCTGGTCTTTGGACTCTTTGATGGTGATCTCTCATTTGGTAACTTAATGCTTAGTATTCCCAACTTCCCTCATCAGCCATCCTCACCCCTGAAAAGGTGCTTGCACAGCTAATTTCATCTCCATGTGACCAATTTCCTCTCCAACTATCAAGATTGAATTGTTTTTATTTTGAAGTCTTAGTATTAGAATACAGTAGAAGATTATACACGTTCCCAGCGTGACATTGGTCTCACGATCTTAAGTATGCTTTCCTTATTATCCAAGAAATTTATAGTCATACTGACTTTTATTGTTGCAACTAAATGTTATATTTTTATCTTGCTATCATTGTAACCATTGTTGAAACTTTCTATTACTGATCCTATTCTAAAGATAACCTGAAAAAGTTTTGTACTACCTATTTAACCAAAGGATCAATATCTTTGAGATATATTCAGTAACGTCCTTTTTATCATCAACTCATTATTAATGGTATTATTAATATTATTTGTGTTACTTTTATATATATAAATATAATTTGTGTTCCAACTTTGATATTTTGGGTTTTAAAAATATGTTTTCCCAATATATTTATTCAGTAATAGGATATCGTTTTTGTTAAGAGTTATATCATGATTATTCACTAGTCTCTTCTGCTATTGTAATTCTCTTTTCTTCCTTTTTAAAAAGTTTCCTTGGCCTCTGAGTTCTTTCAAACGTTCTTCACAGTCTGAATTACCTATTGTATCTGGATTTTAAATGTGGTGGTGAAGTTTCATTTCTGGATATGGTAGTACATTTGCTTTTATTTTATCTTGTATAACCAAAAAAAGAAAAAGAAAAAGAAAAGAAAGGGTAGTACATTTACCCTTCAAAAAGAGATAATATGAACATACCTTACCACTTTCAAGGTGATATCCTAATTTTTAGAGAACACCAGACTTATAGTTCATCTGAAGAGAACTTCTGTACAGGCTGCCTTCTATCACATGCTGCGGCAACCCTTGTAACTTTCTGCAAAGGCAGCTCTAATTAAGAGCTTGATTGTCATTTCTTCCAAAAGGTTATCAGCAAGTCTTGTAATGCCCTATCCTGTATATCATTTTTACTGAGAACTCCAATGTAAGAAAGGGAGAGAAAAGATAGATAGTAGTTTGTGCTCAATATTTTTGATTCACTATGATGTGAACAATGATTCTAGCATTATCTCAAGCCTGCAATATCACTCCACTAGAGGATTTTGGATGGCATCTTTCATGTGGGATTATATGCATGTCCTATTAGCATGAAAGCACAAGTGTCAACCAACCTGTCCAGAAGCAGAAGACGCTGGTATTTGCTTTGCGAGGTTTGATTGCATCATGCAGTTGCTTCCTGTTTGCTAGCCCATTTGAATTGTATGTCTCTGGAGTTAAAAGCCCCTGCAGCAGAATTTTTCCTTGGAGTTTGGTGTGTTCACTAGATGAGTATTTTGTTTGCAATAGTTTTGGTACTCTATCAGCAATCCTGCAGAGATTCTTGGAAATATTCTACCTGAGTTGCTGCAATTTTTAGTTGGTAAGGAAAAGATAACTTGTCTTCCTCTTTTCACTTGAAACCGATGGTTGATTGCATGCTTATGAATTTGACGTTTGCTATGGATAACTGTTGTACCTTTGTAGCTGACATAATTTTTGTCAAGGTGGAAATGTTTGTTCGTTATACAAGGCCTTGAATGTTCTTTTCCTGTAGCACCAGATCGTTGGTTTGATTATTCATGGCTCCTTCTCCCAATGCTGGTTAATGTTGGTGGTGCTGCTGTTATTATCTTGCCTTCTAAAGAGTTTAATATTTTGTTTTGCAGGCTTCGAAGCTCACTGTGGCTTCAGTTCAGAGCTCATCATATTGCCGCTGGAGCTGTCTACCTTGCAGCTAAGTTTCTGAACTTGGATCTTGCCTTCTATCATAATATCTGGCAGGAGTTCGAAGCATCACCAGCAGTTATTGAAGGTATTACTTTTTGGCATAATTGTTTTCAGAAATTCTCAATTTACAGACCCTTATTGGGTTTAAATTCTTGAATTTGACTGCTTGAGTTCATGTCAAACTTACCAAATCTCTCTCATCTCTAGAGTTCCATCATTTCAAGTTATCTGATACCGTGAAAATCTAACCTTTTGGTCAAGTGGATGAGAAATTCAAATTAGCATCATTGTTTTGTGTCGACAATGATGGATCACCGACAAGCACCCTCTTAACCTTAAACAATAATAGACTTCTGAATCTGGAACTGCTTTACTAGTTATTCATTCCATCCTACGTTGGTAGATGATAAGCTCGTGTTATTGTTTGGCAGATGTATCACAGCAATTGATGGAGCTCTTCTGAAAAGGCTAGCAGGACAATTGGATGGCTACTTGTTAATGTTACTTTCCGGTTCCTGTGGGTAAATACTCTCGCATGATGTGTGATGTGAAAGGGATGATAACAACGACAATCGGCACGTCTTAGGTGCAAGTAGGATAAGGATCACCGGTGACCAATATGCAAAATTAGAGGACATGATGCATGTGCTCGGAGGACTGGTTGTAGAACTATATGTTTAAATATATCATTGAAATGAGTGGTTAAAAAAAAAAAAAAGAGCGGGACCCTTCTTTCCTTTTGTTTATTCAAATGTATTTTATCTTCTAATTGCCGGCTTTCATTCAACAGAATTTGGACGTCTTATTTTAATGATATAGAAAGCCCCAACAAGACGAAAGTGCAGCGTGGCTTCACAAATACGTGCGGATCTTATTTCCGTTGCCAACCGGTATAAAGTTGCGCTTAATGACGGGGTTGGCAAGTGGGGAAGATGGTTCGTTGCAAAATCCAGACGCCGACAGAGTCTGCGACCAGTCGTACTTGCCACGGGTTTTGTTTAATGTTCAACCCACAAATTTAAAGGCAGCGTCAATGGTAGCTTCTTGCAAAATGTGCCGCTTGGTTTGTTCGCCGATAAAAAGAGAGAAGGTATCTTACTTTATATGGACTCGTAGCTATTTCCGAAGGAAATAAAGCTCGGCCTGTACCTTCAAGTAGCAGATCAACAGCGCCTACCGGCGTCCGACCAAAATGTGCTACGAACTGGGAGGTTGTCCGGCATAAATGTTGCATTGCTTTTCTTAGGGATCCTTCTAAACAATTATTTACGCATTTGTGGATCTTATCTGGTTTAAACGTCAACGAAGCGCAGTAATTGTAATCACGCGATCAACATGTTACATTCTCTTCACGTTTTTTCCTACTAAAATGATTTATCTGTTGTGTAAATTCTTTTGGATTGCTTTTCTACAAATGATTTCAATGGGTAAGTTTTTGCAAAAGACAGCTTTTATTATTGTACTTGTAAAATGTGATATTTTAGAAGAAGGACATGAAAGAGAATCTTCGTATTATTGAGCCGAGTTCCGTCTCTTAAAGGGAAATGCGAATGATTTGACATTGATGTCGGTATATCTGAGAGGATATTTATTTTGCCTCTCCCACCGCACGTTCGGCCGAGATTCCTCCATGGCATACAATAAAAACGAAAACGTCTAACGCGTCCAAAAGTCCAAACGCCAAGTTCTCACGCAAGTCGCAGAGAACTTCACATGACTATTTCACGCATTAATGGAGGGCTACCGTCCCCGTTCTTAGTCGTTGTCCCATATTTGACCACCCAACTCCAAAAACAATAACAAAAAGAACCGAAAAGGTGAGAATAAAAAGGCAAAAAAGCAAATGAGGACGCCCAGGGGCGGCACCCGGAGAATCCGTTTTACTGCAAGTTTGACGTCAAAGTTGGAGATCGGAGTTTCTATATAATCAGTTCCCCGAAAGCCATATACGTTAATCCATATTTATCCCGAGTGCATAACCTTAATCGCCATCCACATTGGGAAGCGTGCCGTGACCATTCTCTCTTATCCTTCCGTCGTCTTTTACGCAAACACCTGTTTCCTTTTCTGCATGTTCAACGGATCCCAAGAAATAACTGGACCTCTTAACCTGCTCGCCGAGCTACACGGGTTCACGGACCGAACTAGAGGAACTTTCGCCTGAGCATAAAAGATTCTCCATGGATTCCGGCGCAGCTCAGCGTCGTCTTGAAGCCATTCACGGCCACCTCGCCGCCGACGGCGACTCTAAGCCTCAGCTTCGGTCGAACCCCGCTGCTGGCGAGTTCTTCCTCGGTACTCTTTTTCTCTCTCTCCGCGCGTGTCTGCGTGCGTTTGTGCCTCTTCCTTTAGAAGATTTGTTTACGTAAGGGCTGTCGCTGTTGTGTCCCAAAAGGATTAGGGATTTTTGGGTAGTGATGGTGGATTCCAATACGTTCTTTTATATCTTTTTCATAGATTGCAAAAGTAGTTGTGGTATAAAAGGTAGATGCTGATTGTTTAATCACAGAGTGTCTTCTGATGTTGGGTTCACTCTGATTACTTTTTGGAATTTTGAACTAATACCTTTTCTGAACCTCCATTGGGGAAATGTGGGTGCTAATGATTCCGTTGACTTTAGATCTTTTTTGCGATATGTGGAAACTGGAAAGAAAACAATCTGGGTTCTCTTCCTTTGCTTTTGTCCGTACCCCTTAGTCTTGGTGTGGGATAAAGATGTGCAAAACCATTTTGTTCATCCCAATTTTTTTGCTTTAGGAATCCAGTCAACTTTAAGTGGTACTTCTTGGCTCTTGGGATGCCAGAAGGCACTTTTGAGGAATTTTTTTCACGTCTCTTAACACTTGGTAAGAGGGTCATATAGACACTGTAGCTAACCTCGGAACAAATGGAATGTTTGCCGTGACACATGGGAAAGATATGTGATAATTTTAATTGTAGTTACTTTGAGGGAGGTGTTGATTTCTCGTTATATGTTTTAGAAAGCCCAAGTATCTTCCTTGCTGGTAGGTCCCTCAGATACATGCATACATACGTATGTATATATATTCTGTTATACACTCACACACTCATGCATATGTATACATATTCTTGAAGCAGCAATCCAGCTCAAACGATTCCCTAAATTTGATAGTTTCGATGGTGTTTCTGTTATATAGTACATTAATCATAGCTATTTTGCTGACATAAAATCCTAAACAGAGCAGGGGTATAGTGTTGTCCTTCCAGAAAAATTGCAAACTGGGAAGTGGAATGTGTACAGGTAGGAATGGTCCACTTTCTTGGCCTTGCTTTAGATTGCCATTTTGCACGACGTTGCGTAACTATGTCGCAGTTCTTTTTCTTTATGGCAGATCAGCACGTTCTCCTTTGAGGCTCGTGAGTAGATTCCCTAATCATCCTGAAATTGGTACACTGCATGACAATTTTGTGTGAGGATCGCCCAATGAGTTTTGACTAAATTGCTTCTCAGGATTGGAAACTTTCAAATATCACTGCCTTGCTCTCTCTCAATTACGTGCTAGCTGAACAATTTCCTCTTTGTAAATATAGGCACTCAGTTGAAACTTTCCGGGATTACAAATATTTGGGAACACGAGTTCGTGTTGATGGCACGGTTGGAGAGTATGTCTTTTTCCTTTTCATCGTCATGTAAGGTTTTAATTTAACAAATATTATTCCCTGATCCAGTGACATGCATTTTTTACGCTTCAGTTATAAATGGATGACTTATGGAGAAGCAGGAACTGCCCGATCAGCTATAGGCTCTGGGTTAATTTATCATGGGATACCAAAGGTAAAGTCTGAAAAATAAATTAAAGCTTCAATATTTTCGTCATTTATTGAACTTTGAATATTCTAGAATGATAGTCAAAGCACTTGATCTATTCTTTAAACATCTAATTACTGTTTCTTTTTTGGACAGGCATCCTGCATTGGGTTATACTTCATCAACCGACCTGAGTGGGTCATTGTTGATCATGCTTGCTCTGCATATTCGTACATATCAGTCCCTTTATATGACACTCTTGGTTTGTCACTGGCCATTTAATAGACTTCAACGAAATCTTGCCTCTCTTAGCGTAGCCATCAGATGTTACTGTATATTTTCGTTTCTTTTCAGGTCCAGAAGCTGTCAAGTACATTGTAAATCATGCTGCTGTGCAAGTTATATTTTGCGTGCCTCAAACCTTGAATAGCGTAAGTTTAATCAATTCTGCTCTTAAGCTGTGGCTTGGCCCAAATAATTTCGTGATAAATTTGGGAGCGGTAGAAATATTTTTGGTGATGTTGTTATTTTTCTAAATTGGAAACGGAGGACCATAGATCTGTGTAAAAATTGAGATCCAGGAATACTAATATATGGCGTAAAACTGATTTTCTGTTTCTTCAAGAATAACTGAGAGAAGGAAGAAAAATATTATTAGAGAATGGATAAAATAAGTATTAATCTTGTTTTCTGTTTGTCAACAAAAACATTTGTGGCCACTTATTGTTTTAGCTGCTTCAACACGAATCCAAGCCCTCATTTATTTATTACTGTCCTTTTAGCCTGACTTTTCAATTCTGTCAGAATTTTTCTATGGTGAAGGTCCAGCCATCCTTTCTTTATTTTTTTATCAACTACCCTTTTCTCTAGTTGTAAGTCATATTAACTGCCCTAAGGTGTGCCACATCATCACAGTTTTCAGAATTAGTTTGTCTTACCAGTGTTCACACAAAAGTATCTTGACATGGGACCTTATGTGCTGCTCAATTTACTATCAGTTTGATCAATCTATCTGAGAAGACAGGAAAAGAAATATTCAATTGGCTAGTGCACCTAGTTCACATTGATTTCTTCCCCTCTTGAAATGGGAAATAGGTTCAGTATATGGTCTTTCAGTCTTTCGTGAGGTGATATGGAAAGATTCCATCCGTGTGCATGAGTCTTATGGGCCTTTACAAATGTATCAGGCACGTGTCCTTTTAGCCTTGCAGCACTCTCTAATCTAGATGAGCATGGCAGGTTAACAAATCCTTCTTTTTTTCTTTTGGTGAGAGGAACACCCACACCCACACCCACAACCAACACCCCCCCCCCCCCCCCCCCCCAAACCCACCTCTTTGCTTGTTTTAAATTCTTGCATAATTTCTCTCTTTTGGATGATCTCATTTGTATATGATTTATGTCCTCATTTTGCTTCTGCAATATTTCTGTGTTTTCACTTGGAATTTGCAGCTTTTGAGCTACTTGGTGGATATTCCAACAGTTCGTCTAATTGTGGTATGAACATACCCCTTCTATACTTGATTCAGCAACTCTGTTGTTTCTTTTACCCACCTCTTGGTAGTCATTCCATCTGCTTGCCATAAAACACAGGTTGTTGGAGGTATAGACAACCAGATACCTAAGCTTCCATCAACAACAGGAGTTGAGGTTGTAACATACTCGAAACTTCTTAGTCAGGTATCATGCTCTTCTTTGTCAAATAATTCTTAAAGGTTTTGTGATGGACTCTTCAGTGAACCATTGGAGGAATGCTAGATTGGTTTAAGTACTTTCCTTTTTTTTCCACCCCCTATCCAATCTTAACCTTTATTTTTCTGGTGAAGGTTTTTTGTTTTATGTTTTTGCACCTTTGCATATGTGCTTTCTTTGCTATCACAGAGCAGTAGCTGAGGTTTTTTATTTTTAATCTATCAATGAAGTCTCAGGTCATAATAATGAAGTCCTAAGATTGTGCATCTCTGCTTTTAAGCTACTCTATTGGGAATGAGCTGTATTCTTCAACTATTAGTCATTGCTGATCTCGAGATTATGCCTTTTGTTTCTGAGATTTGTTATATTCTATCTTATGCCCACACATAGACATGCAGAAAGATATTTCATTCAGCTGTGTTGTCATGGCTACTTTTGAGTGAGCTAACACGTCCAACACCCCACTCTTAAACACGGTGCAATTTACTTCTTATATCCACTTGCTTTAATCATCTCAAGCACTTTGCCCTTGACTTCACAGATTTTGACATGTTCATTAAGATTCTTATGTATTTATTGGGCTTTGTTTTATTTGTAGATAATAGATCTTTTTTCACCTTGTGAGTGGTTTCATTTTAGGGTCAGAGTAACCTCCAGCCTTTTTGTCCTCCAAAACCTGACGATGTTGCAACCATTTGCTATACAAGTGGTACCACGGGGACCCCAAAGGTATGACTTAGTTCAATGTGAATTTTAGCTTTCTGATCTACAGCATCTTTATAGATATGATTAGATGATGAAGTGCTATTTCTCTGCTCTCCCCTCCCCTGCCCCTTTCTTCCTCCCTTCCATGGAATCTTGTCAGGGAGCTGTTTTGACACATGGGAACATGATTGCAAATGTTGCTGGGGCCTCCACTGCTTTCAAATTCTCCCCCTCAGATGTGTGAGTATTGAGTCATACCTATCTCATATATATACTGTAGTACCGGTTAATTACTTTATGAGAATAATAGAAACGAACTTTGTAATTGTTGCTGAAAAGTGCTTTTTATCCTTCCAGTTACATATCATACCTTCCTTTGGCACACATATATGAACGAGCTAATCAGGTCACAACAGCATATTATGGAGTTGCTATTGGATTCTACCAGGGGGTATAATATTCATCCTTATGTTTCAAACAAATAAAGTGCATACGTCTTTATGTTTGAAGTCATTACAGTCATTGTTCTTTTCCCTTCTTAATGACACAAGATGGTTTGGACTTTTGTGTCCCTAATCTTGCTGAAGGAGTTGAAATATGTACTCATTAATTTCATGTACGCTAATTTATCATGAATATTCCATGCAAAATTATAGGCTTTGAGCATACATGTATAGCTTTGTTCTAGGAAGAGTACATGCTAATTTGGTCAAGTGTTGTCTACTGTTGCATCAATGGGTGTCAATTTTGTTTTTAGTGTTTCTTGTTGTGGCAAAAACAATTCACCGTTAGTGACAAAGTTATGATCTTATTGCTTAAACATAAACAATTCTAAATGGAATTTAGTAGCCAATCCATACAAGTGAACTGCAGCTGACCTTCTGGTGATATTCTGATAGATTGATTTCATTCTTTTGAGACTGGACTTAACCCTTTTTCTCTTGTTTTAATTTTTATCTTTTTATTCAGGATAATTTGAAATTAATGGATGATATTGCTGCTCTGAGGCCTACCATGTTCTGCAGTGTTCCTAGACTATATAATAGAATATACGCTGGGTACAGTCATTGCCTGTGGCCTCAGAAATTTTTATTTACATCAATGAATATTATCTTTTCACTCATCCAGTGGGAAAATTTGGTGTGCAGTATTACCAATGCTGTAAAGACATCTGGTGTGCTACGAGAGAGGCTATTTAATGCTGCCTACAATGCTAAGAAGCAAGCAATATCGAGTGGTATGTATATTGTATACTATGAATCTTTTTCCTTGTAGCAGAAACCCATTCTTGTTTTCAGACTTTCTAGGTTGCTCTTCTTTGTGCTTGACATATTGGAATGCATTTGTCAATGGATATTTTTCTTCTCTAAACTGGTATTTGAACTGTATGCATTTCATTAGCCATTCTCCCATCTCATGTGGTTCTTTTTATCTTAATATTTTCTCTGAAAAGGATTTTGGGTGCCACCATTTTACCTACATAATAGAATCTCTGTTAAGGTTGCCCACTAGAACATCAAGTCTGACCTAGGAAACAAAATTCATTGTAACATATAAGAGGTGGGGTTTTCTTGAATCTTGTGGATGCACTCCACATAATAAACAAACAGTTGAATTGCATTTTACTTTATAAGTTCCTTCCTGTCACTAACGGTGACTGAACCAGACTATTTGTTTATCTGCATTTTTCTTTTTTTTTTTCAACTCTCAAATACTGTAGTCTTTACCCTTTTAGTGTCTACTGATGATTGCATGTCTGGTCATATCAGGAAAGAATCCATCTCCAATGTGGGACAAATTGGTATTCAATAAAATAAAGGAAAAGCTTGGAGGAAGAGTTCGTTTTATGGCATCGGGTGCCTCACCATTGTCTCCAGATGTACTGGACTTTCTAAAGATGTAAGTTTTTTCTTCAATCATGTGACAATTGCCTGGTGCGGGTTATGTTTTTTCTCTCTTTCTTCTCTCTCTGTATCCGTCCCTCCCTCCATCACGCATTAATTTTTGGCTCAATAATTTGTTTGTCTTTGCAGCTGCTTTGGTGGTCAAGTAACAGAAGGATATGGTATGACTGAAACTTCATGTGTCATTAGTGGTATTGATGAGGGTGACCATCTATCTGGCCATGTTGGCTCGCCCAATCCTGCTTGTGGTGAGTTATTAATGTAAGTTTGGCATAATTTTACATCCTTTCCTGTTTGATAAGTTGGTATTGAAGTCCATGTGTGGATATCAATAATTGAGGGCATCCTGATTTTATGTAATTTGTTAAGAACTGCATGTTTATCTTATGGACAATTTTGTTTTGAATCTTGTGCAATCTTAAGCTTGATAGTATTCTTTTTTAAGTCTTGTTTTACGTTTGTTGGAGATTCACTTGGTTAAGTGAGGCTGCCTTTTGTAATTTCTCTCAATCATGTACTGGATGGATGATAATGAGACTTATTTGGACATGAGATGCTAAATATGCAGAGCTAGTTCAATTGTTGTCTCTCACGTGTTTATGTCCGTCTTCCCTTCTGTATAGGTGTGTATGGGGGTGCTTTATTTGTTTACCAGAAATTGACCAGTCATGTTTATATATTTTCCCATCCTTCCTTCCCTTCTATCATTTTATTGTTAGGATACCTGGTAGCATGAGGCAGGATGTGTTCTTCATCATGCTGAGGTGGAGATGTTGTTAGGTTGTGATATTGAATGGACATTGAATGTAATGTGCAGAGATTGAGCTGCTGTCATGTAAAGTTGAAAAGAATATAAAACTAACTAGAAATTGTCTGGTTAACTTAATGGGGATTGACTCTATATATTAAAGGTATAATTGCTTTTATGTGAATCACTCAAGAAAAATGTAAAAGGTGGGCTTGATGTAGGATCTTCTTTTATTGATGAGTCATGTCTTGTTTTGATTTGATCTAAGAACCTTTTTCATCTTCTCGTTTCAGAAATAAAGCTAGTGGATGTCCCAGAAATGAACTACACATCTGATGATCAGCCCTATCCTCGTGGGGAAATATGTGTCAGGGGTCCCATTGTTTTTCAGGGTTATTTCAAAGATGAAGTGCAGACGTACATAACTTAATAATTTACTTCTTGTTATGTAAGTATTTGTATTTATAAAATCCAATCCATCTGATAATGTAATCAAATTTAACAGGAAAGAAGTGATTGATGAAGATGGATGGCTTCATACCGGAGACATTGGGTTGTGGTTGCCTGGTGGTCGTTTAAAAATTATTGATAGGTAAGATCATACCATCCTAACTCCCATGGGTTTTATTTAAGTGAAGTCGGTTTATAAACTATGCAATGTTTCTCATCTTCCTACCTCCCGTGGGTTTTATGTTATGTCACTGAGTTTCATGGTTGATAGACATTGTTGGTCACTTTCTAAGAACTTAGGCTTTCCCAGCTGATCGTGACTCACTAATATGATACCTCTTTTTTGTCTTTGGTGTCTTTGGTCAAGTCCTGATGATCGCCTTTTCTCATAACTGTTTGGTCTATATGTGCAAGTTTCACGTAATCCCAGGTTTGCTGGTGACCGTTGATTGTAAAGAGGGGTGGAGTGGTAGTGATGTGTTGCGTGCTTAATATATAGTATTGCCCTCTCATTAGTTTAAGCTTTTGGATGGATGGATTACCAGTGGTTGATATGTTGGAAGTATTGTTTCATCAGCTTGCTACAGGGCTTTTTTTATTGGTGTCAGTAGCTTCAGATGGGTTGGTCTGTTAAGGTTTTATACCATTCAGCAAGTTCATGCTGGGTGGGAGTCATTGATAATGTGGTATTATCCAATCTGAGTACACTGTTTATTGTCCAATGAAAGTGTGACCCTTTGAAACTACACAGATGTTCGGTTGAGTTTTTAGGAATAACAATTTATTTGGGTAGTGCTGCCATAATATCATCTAAGTATCTAGCTACTCTTATTTTAAATTGGCTGTACAGTCTAATGAAGAAAATTTTGTTTGTTGAGCTACAACATACGCAATATAGTTTGTCATTTGTATTATTTCCTCTCAAATATGCACCGGGCTTTGCTGAGTCAAACAAAGTGCCTTCAGGCTGTATGCACAACCAGATACTCTTATTTGTTTACTCCTACCTCTTAACTTAGTTTCTCACTTGGTTGTGAGTACAGAGCAAACTTAGTTTCTCACTTGGTTATGAGTACAGAGCATGCCTATTATGGTCTTCAGAGGATGTGAATGCTTATTGAGGTTTGCCTGTTGAATTAGGAAGAAAAACATTTTCAAGTTGGCACAGGGGGAGTACATAGCCCCAGAGAAAGTCGAGAATGTATATGCGAAGTGCAGGTTCATTTCCCAGTGCTTTGTATATGGTAAGAAAATGGAATTTTGCATCTCAGCTCTCTCTCTCCCTCTCTTTTTTTCACTTACACACATGCACATTTGGCTCATATTTGGCGACTTACTGCTTATTTTATGTTGTTGCTAGGTGACAGCCTGAATTCTTCTTTGGTAGCTGTTGTCTCAGTGGACCAAGATGTTTTGAAAGCATGGGCTGCTTCCGAAGGCCTTGAGGTTCTGATTTAGTGATTCTAATCTGATGAAAAATAAATTATATGCCTTACATGCTTGTGAATGTCACTAAGTTGACCTGCTTACGTGTTGCATATACAAAAAAGCAATTTGAACTAGAAGGTTATGCTCAATAGGGAACATCTTTCATTGGGTTTAAATGGTGAAAAATCTATGTATCTTTTTTAGCCTGCAATCTTCCTGAAGAGGGCCTTAGCTATGATTGGGTAATGATACCCACCTATCCATTCTGACGATGAAGCCAGTCTAGTTCCAGTTAGAAGAGTATTTGCGTAATGGTGTTAGGAAGAGTCTTCAACAAAGAAGCAAGGCTGAACTCTTTTTCTTCCACTACCCGATCCAACCTCTTGTGATATATTCTACAGGAATTAAGCCATATTTGCTGTTTCAAGTCTTGTCTTATCTTGTGTTTCTCTCGCTTTTCTTGAATGCAGCATGAAAATTTAGAGCAATTGTGCAATGATCCAAGAGCAAGGGCTGCTGTCTTGGCTGACATGGATGCAGCTGGGAGAGAAGCACAGGCAAGTTGCCTCGATTATGCAGATCTGGCCATTTGATTGCTTGTTATTTAGGTTTCTGCGTTAAATCTTCTTCACAACTTGTAAATTTCACTTGCAGTTGAGAGGTTTTGAATTTGCAAAAGCAGTGACTTTGGTGCCCGAACCGTTTACACTGGAGAATGGTCTACTTACTCCAACATTTAAGGTGAGTTTTTGGTCTGAAGAACCTGAGAATCGTTGCGTGGATTGACTAACTAGACTCTCCTGCCTATTTTCTTGTATTCCCCCAGATCAAGAGGCCCCAAGCAAAGGAATACTTCGCAAAAGCAATATCTAATATGTACGCGGAGCTCCTCACATCGGACCCCTCTCAGAAAACATTGTGAGTTCGCGAGAAGCAGAGAATGAATAATCAAGCCAAGCCACATTGTCCTTATTAACAGATTTTTAGTTCTGATATAATGGAATAGTTGGACTCTTCATCCTGTGCCCAAGCACCCTGTATCCCAATTTTTTCCTTACAAAATAAAATGAATATAAACTTAAGATGATGTTCCTTGGATCCGAGAATTATATATTATTTCCCAATAAGTAGCCATCATTTTCAGAGCTCGAGTTTCAGTGTGCCAACGCTTCATTCAATAAAAGTTCTCCTGGGTGCCCATGTATTTTTCAGTTGAATGCTGAATGGCCTTTAGACTTATGTATTTTTCAGTTTCAAACTTACGTTGAATGCTGTTGATTCCTTTAAGATATTTAATTCTCCTTGAAAGGTAACGAAGTCAATGGCGAGAGCATGCTCGACAATCTATTCTGAAATAACGTTATGACGAAAAAGATTTTTTGTGACGGCTATCGTACACTGGTTTTAAGTGATGTGACACTGTCAAGTAATTTGAACACCGGTGATGTTAACAAGTCGTAACTCGCCACGTGCAGACGACAAGGTCTTTATTCCCAAGTTGTTGGAGTCCACATCTACAGAAGTCCCCGAAAAGTATGTCACTCCATTTTTTCTTACTTGTCAAGTGAGGGCCCCACAAAATTTCACCTCGTAAAATTGGATGATAAAATTGAAAAAATAAAAGAAAGAGAAAGGCATATATGTTTTTGTCTCTTCCAACATTTTTCTTACTTATCTATTTCATCAGAGACCGTAGACATTCAGAAGTTATCGAACGTAACAACGTTTTTAAGGTGTCAAAGTTGTTGTGTGCACCAAATCAAAAGTAAAAACTTAGGAAGAAGTTAAACATCAATGGAAAGATTAAGTTTAAGACTACCCAAGTGGAAAGATAATAACGGATGAGATGTAATAGTTGAAATTATTTTACATTGTTAGATAAAATTTAAATTGTTATACAAGATTTTTTTATTGATATAAAGTTCGTTAATTTCAAAAAGGCTAGATTACAATAAAATTCAGCTAAATAATATGTAAAGATCATTTGATTTTGAAATTAATTTATTAATGTTTCTATATTTAAAAGACATTATTTCTTAAGATATCTCTTTTATAAGCATTTTGTCAATTTAAGGCATTTTCTCTTAAAGGTGTTCCATCTAAAGGTAGAAAGATCATTTCACTTACTAGGTCTTTTATCATAAGAAAGTCTAAAAGGGACAATTTTTGGATTGATTTATATCATTTCATTCAACCTCATAGGCTTATTACCAAATTTGTCACGTTTGCATGTGACAAATTACAATTAGATGCAACGATCTTGTGGCAAGGGCTTGTTGGAGGAAGCAATGGGTGGATAGAGCCATGACTAAATAGAGTTTTGCAATTGAATGGCCTAATTGCACAATGGTTTAGCCAAGATATTAGAATGCTTGGAGGATGGCTCATTGCATGAGTCCATATAGTGTGAACTTATATCAATAATGTATAAACTAATATTCTCTATCATGGAAAAGCGATGTCACTTTATTGGTCCATTTTGATTTTATATATATCCTACTTATATTATCCTTATTCCATATATGGTATTCACTAGTATAAGTATTTATTCATTTTATAGACTTTGATGAGTGAGATTATTTGTATGAACAAATTTACAGACTAAGTCCCCCATTTAGCTCTCCAATAATGTACACTAAACTTTGTTGTTAGAAAAATTATGGAGATAGTAGTGACTATTATTTTGTTATGCATTTGGATGTGCAAAATGCCCCGTATTTTGCCTCGTTGCCACTTTAAGGCTTTCTCTTTAATAAAACATTTGAATAACCCATTTCACAAGAGAGAACACATAACTTGATCAAGGATTTTTGCACACAAAAGAGAGAGAGCTAAACCACATAGTCTTGTTCTTGTCATCTTCCACTATTTAAGCAATGGTTTTTCGATTGCCTCATTGAGCTAGTTGAAGGAGTGAATAAAAGGGAAGATCTAGCCTAAAGTTTCAAACTTGGCACTTAATGATTAAGGGCAAATACGATATGTATTAAAACTTGTTTTGAGTTTTATTTGAAACCTATGATTATTTTCCATAATTGATGTTTAAATCATGTTAAAAGCCTTATTTGAAGCCATATTTTCTAACAATCGTTAGCTCATTGCATGAGTTAATATAGTGTAGACTTATATCAATGATGCATAAATTAATATTCT
This sequence comes from Casuarina equisetifolia, assembly GCA_028551475.1. Lineage (NCBI taxonomy): Eukaryota > Viridiplantae > Streptophyta > Magnoliopsida > Fagales > Casuarinaceae > Casuarina > Casuarina equisetifolia. The sequence continues at coordinate 18,555,880 of CM052362.1, forward strand.
TATTGTGACAAAGCGATGTCACTTTGTTGATCCATTTTAATTCTACACATATTATATTTATATTACTCTTATTGCATATATGATACTGGCTAGTGTGGACGTTTGTTCATCTTATATCCTTTGATGAGTGAAACTATTTGTATGAAAAAATTTATGGGTTAAGTCTCTCATTTAGCTCTCCAATAATGTATACTAAACTCTACTATTGAAAGAATTATGAAGATAACGATGACTATTATTTTGTTGTGCATTTGGATGTGCAAAATGCCCCATAGAGAATTTTGTCACATCACCACTTTAGGGCTCTCTCTTTAATAAAACACTTGAATCACCTACTTTACAAGAGACACGAACATGACACGATCAAGGGTTTTTGCACATGAGAGAGAAAGCATAACTGCATAGTCTTGTTCTTGCCATCTTCCACCATTTAAGCATGGTTTTCTAATTGTCTCATCGAGCGAATTCAATGAGTGAATAAAGGGGAACATCAAGCATGAAGTTCCTAACTTAGAACTTAAATATTATGGACAAATACAATATGTATTTAGAGCTTTTTTTGAGTTCTACACAAAACCCACGATTCTTCTCCATAATTGATGTTTAGATCTTGTTAAAAGCCTCATTTGAGGCCATATTTTCTAACATGGAGACATGTTTAGATGATCTAGTGAGGGACTTAGGGAGCGTATCCGCAAGGAAGCAAAGGCACGGGTTCAATCAAAAAAGGTTGAATAGGTTTTCACCATTGTCGTACATTGCTAGTTACTTCCCACCCAAAGGAGGCACTTTGATTAGAAAATAGAGGTCCTAAAAATGACAAATTAGTTTTTCCATTATGTCCTCGATCAAAGCGGCCCACAACAACCCACTCGACTCCGGCCACATACAAGACCGAATGAAGCCGATTTACTTCATTGGAGAGGCCATTCAGTTTTGTCACCATCTCCAAAGACGTCGCCAACAATGCGTAGATTACCTTATGCAAGGAAGGCCAATGGAAGTCCATATTTGGGTGGGTAAAACCCAAGTTTGTTTTTAGGCGTTCTGACCAACATTTTGGGGGCCACAATGTTCTCCCACTGTGACCAACACTGGAGAAGCTCTCTGGCCACTAGTTTTACTAGAATAGATTATTAATTTTTTAGAAGTCTTTTTTGTATAGATTAGTCTTAATTTAATATTAATTTATTAGTTATTCGAAACTTTTTTTAGGAGTTACCTAATTTTTAGACTAAACATTGATGATAAGGTTGCTTTTGTAGGAAAGCATTATCATGTGCACTAAACCAAAAATCAAAAATCAAGAAGACCAAGTCAAAGACTAACAGAAAGATCAAGCTAGAGACTAATTAAAATGAAATATAACAAGAGACGAGATATCATCATTGAGATTATTTTACATTAGATTAAGTTGTTATGTTAGATTTTAGTTGTGAAGATTCTTTTATGTTAGGTTAGGTTATTAAATAATATTCCATTTTAGATATATAATTTTTTAATTTAATAAAGGTTCAATTATTATAAATATTGATAAGTAGTATGTAACGATTACAGGGTTTCGAAATCAATATATTGGTATTTTTACATTTAAAAAGTTGTTATATTCAATGTATTTCTTTTAAAGACGTACTATACCTTTTATCCTAAGAAAGTATAAGGGATCAACTTTTGAATCAATTTAGGACATTCCCTTCAAACTTGGAATATCCACCACTAAATGAGTCACGTTTACACGTGACACATTTATTGACACGACGTTAAAAAAGGGCACGTGGCTCCCAATGCCTCCAAGCAGGCCAGTAGCACTTATGCGATCATACTTGCAGCGGAGAATTGAAAAGTTTGGTGAGCAGGACCAAATTCGTTAGGTACATGGTCCTCATCGGTAGTTCAAAAGACTTCGGGTAGGCTCTAGTGTTAAGTCCCATTCTCGTCCAGATCAGAACCGGCAGAACCATACGTTGCTCCGAGTATAACATTAAAGAAATCTACACCAAACAACAGAGAACAAATTTGTCCGTAAAACCTGTCACCCAAAGCACCTCTCACCTTCTCAAGGTTTCAGTCAATTAATATCATTAATCACAACCATTATTAAACCACCATGGATGTGAGATTTGTGCCATTAAAATATCATTTTCTCATTTTGAATTTTTTTATCCCACATTAGGAAAAAAGACGCCTCTCAAGATCATAAATGTAAGATTTTTTCAAGCCAGTAAGATTTGCTTACACAATAAGTTAACAAGATAGTGGTTCTTCCAGTTTTTCAAATGCTGCGGTGTATATTGCGTGCCGCTTTAACCATTTTTTCAATTTCTTCGCCGCACCACAAAAGTCCTCTCTCGTCCGAGGGCAGGCCATATACGAACAAAACGCGACGAAAGTGGTGTAACTTCCAAAAGCAAAGGATGCCTTATTTTAATAATGCTTAATGTAGTTTCTCGAGACTCCAAGGGCTCTCAAGGGGGTTTGTTTTTGAATATTCTTTGTTAGTTTTTTACCAATTTTTTTTTCACTGTTTTTTCCGTCCACCAACGCATATTCCCCAAATTTAACCTGCGAGCAATTATTGCTTAACTCACAAATCTGCCCCCCAGTACTGGCACACGTCATCATCCACCACCCCAAATGCCGCACCATTTTGCATTGCGTGGTCGTCAACCGAGCATGGCAGATCAGAATTGGACTGACAATGCTAGACTTTAGAGCAAGCCTTGATGTACGGGTCAGAATATGTGGTGCACTTTGATTTAATTTTTCAGAGGTACTTGTAGAATGAGCCGGTGACTACCTTGGTCGCTTAAGAGGGAGATGGTGCCGGGGAGCCTTGTCGTCGTATCGGGAAAAGAACTTCAATAAAAAAAAAAAAAAAAAAAAAGGGACAGAAAGCACGAAGGAAGAACAGGAAAGCGAGAGGGAGAGAGAGGAAAAAGACGCGTAGTGACGGTTCAACGCTAGTCAGCCCCACCTCTCCAGGCGATCTCCCTTTTTTTTTTAAGCATTTTTAGTATTTCTCACATTTATAAACCGAAGTAGAGCAGTCATCGATCTTTAATCGGCTCTCTCTTCTTCGATTCTCCGAGACCGAATTTCAAATGCTATAGCGGATTCGGATTCTTGAAGAGAACTTCGGGAATTGGATTCCCGGATACTTTTTGTGAGCTTAGGGTTTGGAATTCTTGTTCGCCGTCGTCGATCATGCTCTCGAATCACCTGCAAAACGGGATCGAGACCGCAAGGCTCGTCTGGTCGCAGCTCCCGAGCACCGAGGATGACGAGAACGAGGAAAGCGGACTCTTACAGAAAAGCGATGGGAGCGGCGTCGAGAGCCTTGACTACGAGGTCGTTGAGAATTACGCCTATTGGGAAGAGCAGGTCGGAATTCTTAGTTATTCAAACATTTCGGTTTTATTCGCTATCCAAGAGTCACTTCTGATTTCAATTTGTGTTGCCTTGAGGATCTTAGGCTCAGAGAGGGAAGCTCTTCCTTGGATATTATGTGGTAGTGAAGTGGTTCTTTGCGTTGCTCATTGGTATCGGTAGGTTTTCTCAACAACTTTTTGTTCTTTTACCAGTTCAAAATCGTGGTCTTTCTGAGATTGATTTGGACTAGGATTGATTTCCAACCTTCGGTCTAATTAGTTTCTCGTAGTTATTATTTGTTTTCTATTGCATTGGAAATGAGTTTTCATAATTGGTTTATTACGGAGAATGACGGTGAAAGATACTTTGGAAGGCATGTGTGTATTTTCAATTGGCCCAATAAGATTTCCACTTATTCCGATAAGACTCCGTGGTGAAGGTTAGATGGAGATTTCCAAACCTATGATCCAAACAAAGTGTCCGTTTGCATTGGCTTAGTCAACTAACGTTATAGTAGTTGTTTAGATTTGAATAACAAAGATGGAAACAGATAGATTTCTTTTTTAATTCCTGCATTTATCAGTGCAAGTGCAGGATGACATTTATGAAGTTCGTCTTAGTTTCAAGTTATAATACTGGCTCTGAGATTATCATGGGGTTAACAAAGCCCGGTGTAGAATTTTAGTTCCCATTGATCAGTATTTTTTTTTGTTGCCGGGCGGGGGGGGGGGGGGGGGGGGGCGGTTGAGTTGGTGTGGCGCTTGTTCATTCACTTAAGCTGGATGTTTATGGGTTTCCTTTTGATTGTTCCAGGTACTGGATTAGCTGCCGTCTTCATAAATATTTCTGTTGAGAATTTTGCCGGCTGGAAGTTTGCACTCACCTTCGCTATAATACAAAAATCATATTTTGCTGGATTTATTGTATATGTATTAATCAACTTAGTTTTAGTCTTTTCCTCGGTCTATATTATCACGCATTTTGCACCAGCCGCAGCTGGATCTGGAATTCCTGAAATCAAAGGTTATTTAAATGGTAAGCTGGACTATTATCAATAAGCTTTGCTTTTCGGAGATCTGTTGAGCTGTCTCTATGTTACGCCCGTTGACAGTGTCAAGTGTCGCTCTTGTATACAGGGGTTGATATTCATGGTATACTTCTTTTTAGAACCTTGATTGGAAAGGTAATGTCTATCTCTGCGTTCTCTATTACCTGTTAAGTTTGCACTTTATGTATATTGTGATCGTGGTCTCCCTGCCAATTTACAGATATTTGGAAGCATTGGTTCGGTGGGAGGTGGCCTGGCTCTAGGGAAAGAAGGTCCTCTTGTTCATACTGGTGCTTGTATTGCTTCTTTGCTTGGACAAGTAAGCACATGTAGTTTGAGAAATAACCATATATTTTAATTGGGTGGAACATTTATCTTCTTTTCGCAAATGTTTTTTTGTGCCTATGAGTTTTGCTTAGATCATATACTCTCATCCAATAGGAATGCAGGGGAAAGGGCGAAGTTCTAGATTCACCTGGTGTGTATAACTTAGAAATTAGAAAATAAAGACGTAGATTCTTCTAGGGGATCCTATGGCCTAAAGAAATGAAAAATGAGAATAAAAATGTGAGTAAAAGAACTACAGGTTACAGGGTGATAACTCTACTTGAAAATGATGTTCCTGAGGCCCCTTACGACAAGACGGTAATCAATGTCAGTGGCACCCAGTTGGAAGTCAGGCCTATGTAATGTACTACTTCTTCACTAGGAAGACAAATATATTGTTGCAGAACTGTCCATTTCCTACGACTGACTTTGCTAGAGGTACTTGATTTTGGTGAAGGGAGATCTAAAATTTTAGTTTTCACTACTTATTTATCTAAGTGGATTTTCCTTTCTTTGACACCAATCTTCTGGTTGACTTGAGAGACGTCAATATTTTATTTAAGGTGGATCAGTTGACTTGCCCATTATTCTCATTTAACTATGGGTTTGCCAAGACGTGTCTAGGGTGGTTTATTGCGACTGGTCCTTTTGATTTTAGAAGTCTGGACTTCAGACAATTTTTATTGAGTAATTTTCTATGTGTTTTCGTAAAGGATATTTGTTTTAGTAGACAAGCACTTGTTGTGTGCAGTTTCTGAAGTTCATAATTTTCTTGTGGTATAAATTGGCTTTAGTATGCTTGAAGCATGGGAGCTGTATATAATTTTTATGATTCAGAATATAGATAAATAATACAACTAAGATCGTAAGTACTTTTTTGGTGGATTTTATTGTTTGCAAATTTTGGATTCCTTTTGTTGAAAGCTTTATGCTGATAATCATCTGTGCTAGGAGTTGAAGAAAGACAATTCTAATTCATTACCATGCTTTTAACATCACATGATGCTGTATTCTATTTTCCTTGGAGGCTAAATTTTTCTCTTTCTGTTGTGCATAATTCAGGGTGGATCCACAAAATATCATCTGAGTTCCAGATGGTTGCAAATTTTTAAGAGCGATCGGGATCGCCGTGATCTTGTGAGTAACTTTAAGCCTTTTAAGTCGGTACTCTGAAGCCTCCATGCACCAAATCTCCATATGCTATGATTTTTTTAGTGTTATGTGTAGAATGGTATCTTATCTCTATTGTTGTCCAAAGAACAGGAGATAGTACATTCTGGTTGTTTTCCTGTTATGGGTATAATGTAACAACAATCTGTGTTTATCTTCATTAATATATATTTCTTTTGTTCAAAAGAGATTAGGCATGATAATGTGTTTTGTTTAATGGAATTAATGCAACATGTAATCTTAATTTATGTTGGTGATTTCTTTGAATATTTAACTCCAATCTATCTTTGGATTTTGGAGTTACCAAAGTGAGATGTAATATGTGCTATAGAAGCCTGAAACCTTTTCCAGTTTGAAGCTCTCTAGATACTTTGTAGTCATTTACAATTTTAGATGATTGTTGTGTTACCATGTATTAGCAATGGCTGTATTTTGCATAACAAGATAAGGTCTTCAAGATAAGATTTAAGACTGATAGTGAATCTCAGTCTTGTCTTTGAGCGTGCATCCAGATTACTACTTTGTTACAGAGGTTGATAATGGGACATAGACAAAACGACTTAGTTGGATAATTTTATATATGCATTTGGATTGCAGCTTCAAGATGATGGTAACAGTTGTGATACTTCTCGTTTATTTCAATGAAATGTCTCCGTTAGGTTTCTTTATTGAAAGGTCAATGCTGATTTGATAGTTTAACACCCCCACCCCAAGCACCACAACAGAAAAAAATTTCCTTACAGTTAATGCTGCATTTTGGCTTCACGTGAATATTTTCTTTGTCATCATCTGCCATACCCTGTTCCATAAGAATAATGACTTTCCAGTTTGCTACTTTAGCTGCTAATCCTATTTTCGCTTTCTAATAATTATGAAATAAGATTCATTATACATTTTAGATACTGCAATGTCTATTAGTTGTGTTTCGATTTGAACACATTGTAACTCGATTGGCATCTTTTTTATTACTTGATATACTAAGATCTTATCCAATTATAGAGGTTTATACATCTAAATTTTGCTCATTTTTATTTGTCTAATCTTTTGAAAAGGTGACCTGTGGGTGTGCAGCTGGAGTTGCTGCTGCTTTTAGAGCTCCAGTTGGCGGTGTATTGTTTGCATTAGAAGAGGTTACATCCTGGTAAGAAAATTGATCATCATTAATTATGAGATGAGGGCATGTATGGGCAGGGTAAAAGAGTGCCTGTGTTTTTCTCATCTATATCCCTCGATACTTTTGCTCAAGTATGTTTCAAAGCCATTGTGCATGCATTGGTTTCTTTGGGACGTATTTCATTTTATCTATCTTATTTGATCCTTGAAGTGATTGAAATTTATACTCACTCAAATGAGAAAACTTTTTCAATTGATTTGTGTTATACGATAGGTGGAGGAGTCAACTAATGTGGCGTGTCTTTTTCACTTCTGCAATTGTGGCTGTTGTGGTACGAACTGCAATGGGTTGGTGTAAGAGTGGAAGCTGTGGACATTTTGGCTCTGGTGGCTTCATAATATGGGATGTATCAGGGTTAGGATCTTGAGCTCTTTTATGTTCATTTCTGTCTTGACCTTTTGCTCCTTTTCTGAGTGACCATCTTTTTCAGTGGTCAAGAGGACTACTCTTTTGAGGAGTTGCTGCCAATGGCAGTTATTGGTGTTATTGGAGGTCTACTGGGTAAGTTTTACTCCCGTGGTTTACATTTAAGACTTTCCTCATACAACTTTTGGTTGATTTTCTTCTCTTCTTTGCAGGAGCATTGTTTAATCAGCTTACTCTTTATATCTCATACTGGCGCCGAAATCATTTACACAAGAAAGGTAACCAAGTCAAGGTAGGCTTTCGAGTAACAATAACAGAAACTGATGTTTTATATGCTTTTGTCTGCTTTTCCAACGATGTACTGCTATCTAACATTTGATTTTACCCTTCATCTCTCCCAACAAAATAAATCCTTGCAGATAATTGAAGCATGCCTTGTCTCCCTGATAACCTCATTTATTTCCTTTGGTTTACCTCTTCTAAGAAAATGCAGTCCTTGCCCTGAATCCAATCCTGATTCCGGTATAGAATGCCCGAGGCCTCCTGGGATGTATGGAAATTATGTAAATGTAAGATCTGATACTGGTTATAATAATTCTTTTGGATCAATTTTGTGTCATTTCTTTTATTTGCTTTCTATCTGGGCATGTAATTTCCTTCCGTGAGGTTCTACCACATGCTTAGAATAAACTTCATTTCACTTACTATTGTAATCTTTCTCTTTTACTTCAAGCCTGAAGTAACTTGTGTAAACTCTTCTGATTTTGAGAATAAGACCTTTTGTGCCCCATTCTGTATTAAGGATAAGTGCTGGTTGAAATTTGGACCTTCAGAAATCAGGCTGTGAAGTTGTGGGCCCAGTGTGCATGCCTTTCCTTGGTTTAATGACACGTGACTCTCTTATTCATTTAATTGCACACCTGGTTCAGTCAACATCTTTTAAGTTTACTCTCTCACATCTGACTCAAATTGTTCAAAGCAAATTAAAAAGAAAAATACATATTTGTCTCATTTGATAAAATAGTATCTTCTCCATAGATGTTTTGAATATAAAACGTTTCGTTGTTTGGTTTCAAATTTTTGCACTCCTTGTGTAATCTTGATGTGCCTTTGACGATTTGTTACCTTGTGCCGTTTACAGTTCTACTGCAGTAAGGAAAAGGAATACAATGACCTCGCTACTATTTTCTTCAATACACAGGTTCTTCTTTATTTGAGGCAATCTTTTCCTTTTTAGCTTTACCTGCCGTTTTCACATGTTGCCTCCTTTGTTTACAATCTAATGGAATTTATCTTTGTTGCTGCAGGATGATGCCATAAGAAATCTGTTCAGTGCAAATACCATTCATGAGTTCAGTGCCCAAAGTTTGTTGACCTTTTTGGTACAGTGTTTATTCTCCCTGCTTACTGCATGTTCACAATCATTGTGCTGCATTATGTTTTATTTTATTTTTATTTAGTATATTGTTTTGTTTATCTATGTTTCATTTCATACATACATCTTTCATCTAAAGATAGTGTTGAATCCCGAGTTTCCTATAGTTATGAAGTCTCTGTCTTTATAATTTGAAAGCCAGAGCTGTTTTTGCTTCAATAAATAGGTGCACTTTTTGGTCTGACCTACTGGACTGAAAAAGTTTATCCAAACTGAGTTGTAATATGTAATGCTCACATCCTGACAGTCTGCAATGAGGTTATCCGGAAAGGGATGCATTACTGCTTGCTTACCCCTGGAAAGCTAGCTACTCAAGATGGGAAGCCCAAGAAAAGAAACTTAAGTGAAAAACAATAATGGAAAATGCATATAGTTGCCAACAAAGTTTTTTCAACGGATGGGGGCCTTTGTGCTAGGCAATTGTACAATGGACTTCCAATTAACATTTGAATTCAACTTTTCTTTAGTCCCTGTAATGGGAAAAAATAATATTGTTGCATTTGGTACTGCTGCTTCAATTAATTTGTTAAATATTTGTTTTGGTTTCTTCAAATGTTGCAGGTAATGTTTTATACCTTAGCTGTGGTGACATTTGGTACTGCCGTTCCAGCTGGTCAATTTGTCCCTGGAATAATGATAGGATCAACATATGGGCGTCTAGTTGGCATGTTTGTTGTTAACTTTTACAAGAAGCTCAACATTGAAGAGGGAACGTGAGTAATGTTATGGTTCCTATCCGCTGGAGTTTTTATGTGATTCATATTTCACTGTGGTTAATGTGCTCACTTTCACCCTGTGGGATTTACATCAGATTCATATTCCATTGCTACTTGATCTTTAAAATTCTTATCTACTTCTTGATTGATTTATGAGTACATGAAGGCCTTATATTGTTACTTGGTTTCTTACTTGTTTGATTTCCTGGCGTTATGTAATCCTAGGTCATAATTGTGGGATTTACTTGTATATAACTCATGTTCTTGGGCAATGCTCTTTCTTTCTCTCTCCTCTCTCTCTTTTGTTTATTTTATTTTATTTTATTTTGTTCAGGGGTGGGGGGGGGGGGGGGGGCGGGGGATAAGAGCATATTGTATTTGCTCGTCTCAAGGGGAGGAAAAAAGAAAAACTTCTCTTGTACTGTACAGAGCTCTATTTATGTTGGAATGCAGTGCACAAGGACTTGAAATGATTTTGCCTGTATCATGTGTGTAAAGTAGGTTTTGACCAACTTTTTATATGTTGTACATAATCATGAGAGGAATTTCTATTCACCGTCCAGATTTTCTGGACACTAGTTTTGGCTATAGAAAAATTTCCCGAGGCTTTGGAAATAGACCTCACTGCTTTTGAAGCCGCCTGCAGAGTGCTACCTAAAACTCATCATAACAAGAATCTGATTTCCATATTCCTTTTGTCTTATCATTTCTGCATGATTATGTCTCCTCTTTCTCATTTTCCCCGCACTATTGTTAATACACCATATACATCCATAGCCAATCCTTGGTGATATCTTTCATCTCCATGCTGCCTACACTTTTGGCTGCTAGAATAGTTCTTGCTATAGGAATAGTACATTTGCTACATGGGTGCAGTCTTATCTTTTTTTCTGATGTACTTTCTTGTATTTCTTGATGGACTTTCTAGATATGCATTGCTGGGAGCTGCTTCTTTTCTTGGAGGTTCAATGCGGATGACAGTTTCTTTATGTGTCATTATGGTTGAAATCACAAATAACTTGAAACTTCTACCCTTAATCATGCTCGTTCTTTTAATTTCAAAGGTGATATTTTTAATGATTTTTATTTTACTAATATCTCCCCTGGTAAAAATACTAAAATCTTTTTCCACCACAGGCTGTTGGCGATGCTTTTAATGAAGGCCTATATGAAGAACAAGCACTTCTGAGGGGCATTCCATTACTGGAATCAAGACCTAAGTACCAGATGCGAAAAATAGCAGCAAAGGAAGCCTGTGGAGAAAGGGTAAATTTTTTTTTAATGATTCAGTATATTGAGAAGGATGTATCTGGTATATAGATATCAAGGATTCCCATATGCTTTCCTGATTGAATTTAAAGAGGCCTACCTGAAATAAGTCTTGCAGAAGCTGATGGTTATGGCACACTTCATTCAGCTGAGGCTGTTAGAGAAAGAAAACCTGCCGCATTGATTTTATTCAAAAGAAATGATAAAGTAGTCTGAAAATAGGCCTTTCCTGTTACGCTATATTGTGATCATATTCTTGGAACAGAAATGTGAGGCCTAAACTACAAATTAAGAAAAAAACTTAAAAGGCTTTCAAACGCAATAAAGAAATAAAGCTTGTACAGTGTCAAATGATGTGCCTATTTTCTTGCCTAATCGAAGGTGGAATTATGATCCAAAATGTGATCCGACAGGGGAAGCATATTTTCTGCTAATCAACATTGGCTGCTTTTCCATTGCCTTATATGTTCGTAAATGGGTTCCTCATAGTATTCACACCACTCTTGCTTTGATATTTCTATTCTTGTACTTAGGTTTTGCATACCATCATTAACTCATTAGAGTTTTCTACTTGCTATCTTTGAAGGTGGTCTCCTTCCCTCGTGTTGCTAAGGTTGCAGATGTAGTTTCTATTTTACGAAGCAACAAACATAATGGTTTTCCTGTAAGCTTAGCTTCCACTTTTCTCTCTCTTCTCCTTGTTCAATAATTTTCTGACCCATTTCTGAAGTATATTTATCTTACTTCAATCAAACCAGGTTATTGATCACACAAGGAGTGGGGAAACACTCGTCATTGGACTTATGCTTCGCAGGTATGTTGTATTGAGATTATTTTATTTATGTGTAGGTGATATAATTTATTTGTGGAAGCGTCCATTTTATTGAAATAAAATAACTTTTTAGTATTTGGTTCATGATGCAGTCATTTGTTAGTACTTCTGCAGTCTAAGGTTGATTTCCAGCATAGTCCTTTGCCCTGTGATCCAAGATCTGGGTCCAGGCCTACCAGGTAATTAAGCTTCATACCACAGCCAAGTATTGCCTTTCTTAACTTCTCTGTAAGATGTTGATGGTTCTTCTAAATTTCAGGCACACTCCTAGTGAATTTGTCAAACCTGCTTCTAGTAAAGGAATATCTATAGAAGATATACATCTTAGTTCAGATGACTTGGAAATGTACATAGATCTCGCCCCATTTTTAAATCCATCCCCATACATTGTTCCTGAGGATATGTCTCTGACAAAGGTGATAGTCTCTTTTCTTTTTTCAAATGTAAGACAATTGTGTCTGGATTACTTTGTCTATTTTTAATCTTATCAACTTAATTTCGCATCTTCTTGACTGTGCAGGTATATAACCTTTTCCGCCAACTAGGTTTGAGGCATATATTTGTTGTCCCTCGTCCATCTCGTGTGCTTGGTCTTATTACCCGGAAGGATTTGTTGATTGAGGTATTACTACCCTATTAGACCTTTTATATTCTAGTACATAAAATGACGGATATTTCATGGATGCTGAAGGATCACTTATTTGATGGCTTTCATGGCAGGATAACGAGGAATCGGCTACCGTGGAGCTCCAATCGACTAGAGTAAGGTCTCTATGATTCTTTGCGAATGTTAGATACCCCAACTTTGATAGTCATGCTGTGAGGACAATGAAACTAATCTATATGGCCTGCGTAGTACTTTTATGTGGATGTATAATTTTACCGTTAATTTTTAGAAGGTAGAACATTGCCAATAAAAGAAGTATTTCAATCCTGGTGGTGAAATACAAAATATCTAAAAAAATAAAGTAGGAAGAACTGGTTGTTTGTTTTGCGCACTCAGTTTCCTAAATCATTGTATTAAAGAGAGTCATTCGTGATTTGTAGGGCTTTTACTTATAAGCTTTCTAAAGAACATACTGACGAACCTGCGTGAATTCTCCTGTGATGAGCATAATTAAGATACCTTTCTGTCACGTCTTGTGTGGGTGTCGAAGGACTTTCTTCCACAATGGGAAGGAGAGTGGGAGTTCTTGGCCATATAAGGGGATTTGGCTGCTACTCCTATTGAAACTAGTCCTTTGGTTTGGAGCTTAAGCCCATGACATTTCTCTCTTTACAAGAAGTTACTTCCTTCGGTTAAGCTTTTACTTTTCTGGTTTAGAGTATTCCATCTTAAATGTAGATTCAGTTAGCTGCAGAGAGGAATTGGAATTGGAAAACAACTTAGTTGTTAGCGAACTGCAAGACAGGGAACTTATACTTAAGATCGTTTATATGTGATTTTTCAGTTTGTAGAATGGTATGCGTTAATGGGAGGGAAGGTGCCATGTTGTTCCTAACTTCTACTTTTGGAAGAGTGTTCAGGTCTTGTGCATGTCAAGATTATATTTTGTTTTCGTGCTTTAATGTCAATAACCGATTTATACATTGCTCAGCTTAGGTCCTTTGTGGTGGATTTTTTTTTCTTTGGCCTATGCACATTGCGGTCTGGTAGTTCGCTCAGCCACTCTGTTTTTCATTTTAAACAGCTGAGGTCCATAATTATTTGAATGCAGTCTGTCAATTATTTTTCATCTCTTTAACACTGTCCATGATTATTTGAATGCAGAACTCGGTCTCGTGATAGAAGAGCGTCCCCGACTGACGCGGACGCAGAACGCCCACTTCTCAATGGTCTCTTGGTCCAAGGCCGTACGTCCGGCTGATGTTGCCACTCGGTCTTGCTTGAGGACAATTCTTTTGGCCAACTCCATTTTTTCTTCTGAAATCTAATTCTTTGTACCACTTCATCATAAATCAATTGAGATTGTAGGCCTAGAATTGTTAATTAACTATTCCCCAGCATTAAACAGGGGGGTATAGCGGATCACATCCATCTAAACTCAAATGTTATACTACTGAGAAAAACACTGACATAGCAGATCAAGGGAGTACAGTACATCCTAAGTTCTTGAATGTGTTAGAGACTTGACAAAAGCCTACGTGACCAGGATAACTCTTCTTAACATTATTAAGTGCAATTATGTGAACCATCTGAATTGTATACATGAAAGGAGCATGGCAATCTTGTTCATGAGCATTTACGCGTGACTGCAATCTTGAAAGGGTACATTATAGAACAAAAGGTCACATATACTATGATAGACATACTCATGTATTGTAATAACGACTCGAGAGCATCTAAAAAATGTACTTGCCTTATGGGTTATGATAGACCAAGGGAAAGACACTTGGCAAATGCACTTGTTTTAACTCTATACGCTTTGCTTATTTTCACCGTGTACCATGTTCTTTTGAAGCTTATCTTACTCATTCGGTCGTCCGTCTGAGGGGGGTTGAAGATTCATTGCCGACAAAACGTAATTGCTTATATGGGACTGGGAGGTCAAGAATTTTCTGTTACTGGAATTCTTGAAAAACAAAAGAAGGAAAGGAAAAACAAAAAGTAAATAAAGAAAAATCTTTAAACGGTGCGGATCCCGTTGTTCCTTTTAACCCTATCGCCTTTTGCCATTGAGGATGTCGGGTGCAGCGATTATTGCGTATAAAATGCGACAAAGACCGTTGTAGATTCAAGTAGAACACTTCCACTTGGAAATGCGACAAACTAAACGTGAAGAAGCCATGCGTTCAATTTTTATGGGCGTCGTGATACGTGCTGCCCAGCTAGGTTCTGTTTTCTTTTAGGCCTAGTTGTAATGATGTCATGTAAAATCGGTGTTAGGCTTCTCTCTCTTTCTGCCGGGTTCTTCACTTTAAATGGGGAAAAGGCAGGCTCGGTGAATCCAAATGGCTTCAGTAAATCAAAAACTCCCGTTCGTTCAACAACATTTGCATAAAAGAATCATCCTCCTAAAAGTAACTGATAGTTAATATCATCATGGCTCAACAAATCAAGTCCTAGAAGGAGTCCGCTTAACTCCAAAAGCAGATTCTGAATATATTTATTGTGAACTTGTGCTACATGTGTTGCATATATTGTTACAAAAGTTATATGATACTAACACATTCTAAATATTATTCCTCTACAGAAGCCTCTACCCATTGAAATTCACAAAAATGCCGCAAAAGTTTTGGGGAGAAGCTCCTGATTAGGAAGTGCCAGAAATCAAAAGAGCAACAACTGCCATAGCTAAGCAAAGCATAGCAGAACCACCCTTCAAACCATTCATTGCAGCGGCAATACTCGGAGAAGGAGCGGGCACCTTGGCAGCAGGGACTAGAGGAGTGACCAATGCGGATGGACTTGGAGCGCTCGAACGATTGCGAGGCACATTGATGTCAACCTTCTGACCTGCTTGGCAGTGACCAGGGACGCCACAGAAGAAGAAGTGGTGGCCCCGAGTGGTGATATTGATCGTGTCATTTCCGGTGGTATAGGTCGCCAGAGGGTTTGAAGCATTACATGACTTGTACATTGCATGCGTCACTCGCATCACGTTGTGAAATTGGGCATTGTACTCAAAATCTTTTTTTTTTTTTCCCCAAAAGACAGAAAGAACAACACCGTTAGACTCAAAGTATGTCAGCATTCATGTCAAGAAGGACCAAACAAAACCACTCAAAATCTAAAGATTGCTTTGATGATATCAGCTTGGTTAGCTTTTTCTCTGGCTCGGGAAAATGTCCCCCGTAATTTTAAATAACATCTCCAAGTGGAAATGTTTCCCTACCTGACTTTCTTAATGCAATGGCACTATAATCGAAGCGAATGCCAGAAAGGCAAAGTTATGATCTTGAAAGCACGCATGGATTATTGGAAAGTGTTTTCCCATCAGCGGGCCATCACTTGCATGCCACCAGCCCGACGCAATGATGAGGCCCCAGTGGAAAGGTTGATGCTATGGAGGTTCAGTCGGCTTTTTCATAACTCTCATTTATGATGAACTCAACAGTAAACCCTTCTTTCCTCCATTAATAGGGAAAGGATAGGAAAGGAAAGCCCGTGACAGACTCTGCCCCCATTCTTGAGGACAATTTCAGGGGCACTCTGTTAGCTATGAAAATTTTGCAAGATCCTTCGGAAACCCCAATCCCCGAGGATGTTTTTCACTCTAGAATTTGCTGCCCCCAATAAACCGTAAGTAGAATTTAAGGAGAATCAGGACAGCACCAGACATTCTTCTACCCGAAAATCATTTCCCCCCTCCCAAAAAAGGAAAGAATTCCCTGAGGGAGGGAAAGAATAGCCTCACAGAACTGTGGATAACCCAGAAAGAACTGGAGTAAATGAACATTAAAGTTAAAGAGATGAAATCGAGAAAAGATTATGAACAGAACTCACGTATAATATCACCAACTTCAAAGGTCTTGTTAATAGCCCATTGCTTGTAGTTCACATTCCCTAAGGTTGTCCAACCTGCGGAATCCCCAACCTTAAATACAGCTGCAAGGGAAACATGTACCACAGCCATCGCCGTGAGCAGAACGACAGCTCTCTCCATCAAAGCCATTGCCTATAGAGCCCGGAAAGGACTGAATGTAAACTTTGTTTTGGGGTGTGCTGTGGGACTTGCAGTGGTTCTCTGTCTCAGGCCATTTATAAATCTGGTTGGAGCTCTAAGAAAGTGACCCTAGAGTCCTCCTACTTTTTGAATTATATTACAAGCACCCTTTCAATATTGATTCTTCAAGGAAAAGAGAATAGGAAAAAGCTATAAACAGTCACAAAAAATCACTCCATGTCTTGGAAACTAAAACTTCACCTAAATCGCTTACTTTGCTTGCTGCTCAACTGTCAATCTGGTTGCCAGTGACCATCTTTAATTGGTCGATTATGGATGGAACTGGTCAAGTACAAAAAAGCCAGAAGTTTTCTGTCTCTACAAAAATCATTGCACTGAAAGAATTGCTTGGAGATCAGGGAACCACCATGGCCATTTTTCTCTTTTTCAGTCCCTATAAAAGAACAGAAATCTAAGGGAAAAAGACTTCAGTCTAGATTCCGATCTTGTCAACCGTATATCGATCGCGCTCTCCTGCTGTTTGGGTTGTCAATTCTCAGTTATGGGGCCATGCTTGAAAGCCTTGGAAGGAAAGGATGTTGGGGAGGCAATGGCGCTGTGCGATGCGCATTTGCAGTCGATAAAAAATGGGAGCACCATGATGAGGTTGGTTACCACTATCATTATGTTTTGGTAGGCCGATGTTGCTTCAAACGAGGAACAAGTACAGGCGTGCTCCACACATCTCTGCTTTGCCATCTGTGTGTCCAATCGTGGTAACAAGGAAGAGTTTATTTCAGTAACTTCTGACAACCACTTCTTCTTTTAATACTAGATCAATCTTTGTGGTTCATAGCTTTATAGAATGAGCTTTACTCAAAAGTAATCCTTTCGCTCTAAGATTTTTAATAAAATTTAATCTAATGCGATTGCTTAATCATTTCATTTAACTTAATTTTTAATATTTTATTATAAGATAAGAACAAAATTTAAGTGGTTGCCCATCTTTTTAAGAATACTTAAGAATAATTATCTATATGAAAGATAATCATACTTACCTTAGAGTTGTTATATGGGTTTAAAGGAGACAATTACTCATTGTCTATCTAAATTAATAGTGGTCAACTCACCCTTTTGTAAGAAAGGTTATTCACTATCTCTCTTGTAAGAGGATTCTTTTTCATCTAAATTAGCCTGGATGAAGTTAGATGAGGTTAGTATAGTCAACAAACATAAAAAAATTCTTTAAAAATAAATGTGTGTGATCACTTTAATTTTATTGGTATAATTTACTTCAATATTGAAATATTAGTATTGTTGGTGTTAGAAATTGCACATCTAATTGCTTCATAGGGGATTAGATTTTGGAAAAAGGACATGAGGATTTTTTGGTAGTGCAACTTAGCCTCCTAGAATTGATCACTTGGCAGTTCAGTAATAAATTAGTAGGGACTTTGGACCACTTACATAGAGTTTGACATTTGAGGATATGAATTAATTGTGTGTGTAAAAATAAAAGAGAAATTAGAGAAAAAAAAAAATCAACCTTCCAGAATATAATGTGTATATTAAATGTGACTGCCCATAATTTTTCATGTTTTGTAGCCATAAAAACTTGGGGCGTTGAGGAGCAACATAATGAGGGAAGTACAAGGTCTCATGAGGTATCTCAAACCACG
This sequence comes from Casuarina equisetifolia, assembly GCA_028551475.1. NCBI lineage: Eukaryota > Viridiplantae > Streptophyta > Magnoliopsida > Fagales > Casuarinaceae > Casuarina > Casuarina equisetifolia. The sequence continues at coordinate 18,573,872 of CM052362.1, forward strand.
CCCTCCTCTATGCACCCAAAAAATACTCAATATAAACACACAGATAAAAAGCGACGAACCAAGACACTCCAAGTATCTGCTACCTACGTAAGTATTCATTGTCCATGTACCAGTGTATCAAGCTCCTTATACACTTTCTGGAGTTTACAGCTGAGAAGAAGGATCAAATCCGTTACTGTGCCCATTTTTCTTTTCATAACCATTGGTCACAGCTCCTGCGTCTTCATTGTCAGTCATGAATCTCTTCCAAAGCCAGTGACTCTTCCACACTCTATCTGTCATCTCTTCAATTGGGACATTCTTGGTCTCCGGGAGCAGAAATAGCGCGAAGAATGACATTACGAAGACCCAGGCGGAGAAGAACAAAAAGATGCCATACTTGAAACTGCAGAGCATTGAGAGGAAGGCCTGTGCTATTACAAAGGTGAAAAGCAAGTTGGTACACACAGTCACACTCTGCCCGGCCGAGCGAGTCTCTAGTGGGAAAGTCTCACTTGGGATCAGCCAACCGAGAGGTCCCCAAGACCACGCAAAGGACGATACAAAAGTGCACACCATGACAACTACTAGGATTCCGTAACTTGCGTGGAGGTCGTTGGAGTGGTCCGTAACCTTAATTCCTAGAACGATGGCTATCACCACCTGAGAAAGGAACATTTGGACGCCAGCTTCCAACAAGAGAACGCGACGACCCACCTTGTCGACTGAGTAGATGGACACAACGGTGGAGAGGACATTAACAGCTCCTGTTATAACAGCTGAGTAAAGGGAAGCATCTTTCCCAAATCCCAAGGTGTCAAACAGAACCGGAGCGTAAAACATGATTGCGTTGATGCCAGTTAATTGCTGGAAGATCTGTTGCAAAACATTTTTAATTCAGATAAGATAGAAGCAAGTTAGAACAGTTGAAAATTGCATGTCTTTTTTGCCAAGAGATTGAAGCTAAATGCACAATTCAGAAACATTGAGAGATGCCGACCTGCAAGGCCACTGCAATGACCAGCTGAGGGCGATTCCTCCTCTTGAGGAGATTCCTGAAGGGGTGCTTCACCTCTTTGGCCACACGACTAGCCTCGACGAGTTCCAGGAACTCTGGTTCCACATTCTCAACGCCACGAATCTTTCTAAGCACAGCTTTTCCTTTTTCCAAGTGACCCCGCTCTATCAGACTGTTCGGAGTGTCCACCACGAGGAGAGCCCCCACGGTAAGGAGACATGCCGGTACACCAGCCAAACCTAATGACAGTCTCCAACCCCATCCCCCTTTGATTCTGCGCTTGCATGGTAAAAAGTAAATTCTGGTTAGCAACAAAGCAAGCCCTAAGACAAAACATAATAACATAACTATTGTTCGGTGTCCCTAACACAATGGCAAGCACATGCAGTCTCATCTTCTAAAAGAAGACCATTAGGTAAAAATGAGAGTGATGACCAGATAAGGAAGACTCTTTCCTGGACTCGATACAGCATTATCATAAACAGGACCTTTATATGGCCCCATTAAAGCTAAATGGACTTATAGCTATGTTAATGGACTTTAGCTATGTTCTTCATTTTCCCCAGCCCCTGAAAATTTTTTATGTGCTAGGCCGTGTAAAGTATTGTAAAGTATGGGTTGATAGTCCAATTATTAAGTACCAAGTAATGGCTCAATAACTTGAGCCTTCGTGAGGTACAAGAAAATAGTGCACGACCTTTCTTCAAACTAAAGTTTTTAATAAATGGGTGATCCAATAAAGAAGTATGACACTGACAGATTGCAGGTGAACCGTCAATCTCTCACAAGTGAAGGGACCCTTTTGCTGAAAAATGGAAGGGAAGTCAAAACCAGCTCAAATTAAATAGATTTGTTGTTTTTCTAAATCTGATTAACAAATAATCGAAGAGACGCCCACTGAATTTGGACGGCATCTTTCGTATAATGAAATGTTTGACCACAAATAATAGTAGTCTCTACGCATGGTATGATGTCAAACTCAGGGGCCAGGACATATGTTCTTATTATCTTCTAATGAATAGAAAATAAGGACACGAAGTCAGAGTAAGAAACAGAAACAGACTTACTTATTGGTGCCGTAGTTTATAAGGTTAGCGAAGAGAATGCCAATGGTGACGTTCAGTTGAAACAGTATGTTCAAACCTCCACGTATCCTTGTGGGAGCTATCTCCGAAAGGAACAACGGCACGGCCTGTCGTCAGACATTGAAATCGTTAGTCGACCACCAACCATGGAAAATTTCAACAAATTCACATTGCCTTGTCAATAACGCCTTCCATTTCTGAGAAACTAAAGTTACCCAGAAGAAAGGTTTAGTTGAAACGTTGATCTAACTGTTTATCTGGGAAAACGACACTTAATTGCATAGGAATAGCGTAAGAGAATAAATTAATTTTGAATCAAGTTGTCCGAATCTTTTATAATATTTTCAATTGTAAGCTTGTAGTCGAGCTACGACAACTGTTTATACTAAATAGGATTAACTTCGGATCCCATTTAGCTTGGGCACGGCTCTACATGCACCAGCTACAGCCTCCCCCTTACATAGATAGTTTGACAATTTCAAATCAAGGTGCAAGTAACAACAAAAAGATAAGATACTCTATTCAAAAATGTACGCCACACTCATTAAGGAAGAAAAAAGGGATCCCAAGGCATCACGTTTTTCAATAGAAAGAACCAGGGCTTTTTAAAAGAAATGGTTTCTCAGTCGGCTTTCTCTGTACCAGTCCAAGAAAATTTTCTTTTCTATCACTGTTTGTTTTCTGAAGCTACGATAGAAAAGACGCTAGTGTCAAGAGGTCCTCCTCAGGTGCACAGCTAAGTATGCTAGAATCCATATTTATATAATAAGCAGAAAGCGAGAGGGTTGGAAAAAGTTGTGGATGATTGAGACTTGTGGTTCCAACTGAAAAAGTATGTGACCATCAAAGCTTCTGGTTGATCATGGACTTGCTTTTCATCCAATTGTTCCGCTTACCGCCATATACTGTGGTATCTCGTGGGTGGCTATCCCCCCACATGAATTTTTCCCCTCAGGTTTTAATTCTGTTTATCCTACTTCTTTATTTGTATTTTTACTTCACGGTGAAATTATTCACATTTGGGAATTAAATAACCCCATATGTGACCCATAACATGTTATGGTGGGCCCATTATCATACACAAACTATACATAAATAAGATATCTACTGATTGCAAATCATTTAAAAAAAAAAAAAAAGAACATGTTGCTGGGAAAAAATATTGTAATAATATTGAATATATGAAAAAAGAAAAAGAAAGAAAGGAACCTGATTAGCGAAACCAACTCCACATCCAAGCAAGATCCTTCCAATAATAAGCATGGCAAGGTCTTGCGCCGCAGCATTTAAGATGGTTCCACAAATGAAGAAAATCCCGGCAATCAACATGGTCAGCCTGCGGCCTAGCCTTCTGGTGGTGTAGGAGGCGAAGAATGTTGCGATTAAACCAGCCAGGTACAGCGATGATGTGAACAACTGGAGGCCCTGATTATCGTATTTGCAGTAATTGCTGTTAAGAGTTGGGTCCACCGTCTTCACATAGACGGCCGGAAAAAATTTCTGCAAGAAAGACTCCATAGACGTGACACCACCTATGTCATATACGATCGTTAGTTGAGAATGCATAAACTCGAAACCGTGCTTAGTAAGGGAAAAAAAAAAAGGTCCAAATCCTACTGGGTAATAAAAAATTTCCGATCATCCAAACAGAAAAGAGCAAGAGGAAATTTCTTTTTTTTTTTTTTTTACATTTATTGGGTGTTGCAAAGCAAGATGGGTAGAAAGGTAAACTCAATGTAATAATTGAACATAAGGTAGACATAAGGTGCATGTTTCAAAATGCAATTGGCTGTAATTCTGTAAGTAAACGCCCAATAATCTTCAAGAGTCTGATGATGGGAAATCTAAGCCGAATGCCTAAAGTATCCTTTCTCCACTCGGCGACAGCCTTTCCCAACCTTTCTCCAGTACAATGGCGTTCATATTTGACGTTGGTACCCTCAGGTCTTTTTGTTTTATTACTTAAGATAGGCTGGTGGACTTATTATAACGCAAAGGATTGGCTATAAGCAAGAAGAGAAACACTTATATGTCACCAAAAGGAATATAGAAAAGGATAAATCCACTCCAACTTTTGCGAGATACTGTCCCTTTTCCATTAACTCTTTCTCCATGTTTTTTTTTTTTTTAATATATTCAGCCTTGAAATTTCACCCTTAAATGAAGAAGCTGAGTAGCTCACCGAAACAGATGACCTAAGCGTATTTCTTAAAAATCCTCCTCGGAAAAATATATCTAACATGTATCTTAAGAGTTTCGAGAGAGATCATTTAAAGAAGCGATTAAAAGCAAGTTTTAGTAATCAGCAGTAGATATCTGACCATGAACAGTAAATTCTTTTTCCTGCCTTTGGGAGACACTTACCTAACCATCTTTCTTTTTTATCATTCTTCTGGCCAATTTTCTGTCTTCTCTAAAAGGGTAGATAGAGAGTCTCAAAAAATTTAAGACCTAAAAGGTTTCTCTGGATACTACATCTCTCAGGCCAAGATCTAACATCATGTGCACATGCTCAGACATGCATATGGGTGTCATAAGAAAGAAGAAGGCAGAGGGAGGTGAAGTTTTAAGAGATCTAACTTCATACCTGAAACACCCACATCGTAACCGAACATAAGGCCTCCCGTGGCGGCCATAATGCATGAAATGATGACGATGGGCGTGATCTTGGCCTCGAACTCAGCACCTCCTCCCGGAGGACCGGAGAACCCTCCCGCCGGCATGGTTGTAATATCAAAAGCTCTACGCTCAAGGAGTTTATCTGCGGTGAAGGAGATCAAGAAGAAGAAGAAGAAGAAGAAGAAGAAGAAGAAGGGACAGTTGGATGATATATGGGTTAATGAGGGAGGAGCTGCTTTATATAGACGACGAGGGAGGCACAGTGAGTCGCATAGAGAGTGGTAGAACACGAGAAACGAAATAGATGAAGAAGTTTCATGTTAGGGGGAACCACCTCCAGGATCCTTCCACGCGGCCATTTGGTGGGCTGTGTTCCTCGTTGACGGCTGGCTAGTCAACCGCCCAGAACTTCTCTTTCATTAGTCCGATTTCGATAAGGGGTGGCTTCAAATAAAGCACGGAATAAATGGGAACAAGAGGAAAAAAAAGCATATGTATCAAGCGAAAGGTTTCTGCGAAAATAAAATCAAAATGGTTAGGATAAAGCTGAAAGACAAGCCCAGAATATCCTCAAGAACAGTAAACGTGTCCTGCATTTATGACGAATTTCCAATTTCATGTATACAAAAGCTTTCCAAGCTGCTTTACTTTCTCGCATTAAATGCAACTTGGAAAAGCCCCAAATCAAAATTAAAGTGTGTTATCTCAAATAGCAAGAACAAGAGCTATCTGCATTGCCAGGAGACAAAGCTTATCTAATAAGTCTTTCTGTAATTAATGCACACGATAGCTTTTTCTTCTGTTGGGTCGGGAGATTAGGTGATAAAAGATAAAGCTCAAGGTACCGACCATTTTATCTCCTCTGATGTATCATGCTATGTGTTTAAGGCACGTCATAGAATGTCTCCCTTGTGGTATTCTTGCTAAGAAGAAATTGACCAACAGCGTTGTTGTAACCCGCGGATACAACAAAATTGTCCAACCATGTAGACTACCATTTCTTAATTCTTGCATTTTTCTCTTTCTTTTTATTTTTTATTTTTTATTTTTAAAAATATTGTTCTTGTATTGAGCCTTGGCCTATGATTATACTATCGCTTCTCACTCGTAAAAAACTATATACTTACATATGTATCTTGTCATTCATTCATGTGACTTCTATAGCTAATTTGACTTTTAGAAATTCAAGATGGCTTTTAGTTCCACTCGGCTGAAACTACCACAAAAATTTTGACAAAACGTCCGACAAGAAATAAAAATAAAAATTGTTTGGAATGGTACTTCTCATGTTTGGTTGTGTATATTATTATATTACTGGTTTTATTGCATCTTTTTTGGATTTAAGATGATTTTGCTGCTTATAAATAAATTCTATAGAGATCTCATTACAGAAAAATCAATTGTATTTTTTTCCTTCAGATTCTCTACTTGCTACGCAAGAGTCTTGACATTTTTCTTTTTTAACAAGTCTATCAAAAGTTAGCTCCGGACAATGAGAATGTGGAATAGTTTATTTCATTCCTACCTTCAGATCTTAATTAAATGATGTCTTACCAATCAAAAAAAAAAAAAAACATGGGAGGTGAGGCAATAGAAAAAGCTTATAATCAATTCAATTAAACTTAAAATCGACTCATCCAATCTTCTTCTTCTTCTTCGTTGAACTAGCGTAGCAAACAAGGGGGAAAAGATGATACCACCTGTATAAAAATCTAAGGGAAGTTGGAGACCTGTCACACCTGGGTAATTAAGCTTAAATCTTTTGTCTCGTACCCCAAATTGTAACTATCTTCCAAATTCTTGGATATCGAAAACAAGAGATGGGTATTACTTCAAGATAAGGAAAATAATTTTATCTTGTTTTTGTGGACACGTGAAAAGATGCTCTCAAATTTTAGAATTTCTATGGATACGTCGACGTCCGCACACTTTGGGAAATTAAAGGAATCAAAGATGCCGGGGGTCACGGGGTGAGGACCAAGTCCCACGTTCTCACTCCGACATTTTCCAATGTATTATTGCTGGTCCAACCACATGCACCTTTCCATAAGCCCCCGTTGAGACCCATAGACAGTCCCATCAACCCAATTGCGTGATGCTTCCTGGTCAAGTTAGCCATCTCCGCATTGAAAGAAAAGCACCCGCCATCTTTTTCTGAAGCATGGTTTTGATGTATCTGTGACTATGAAATCAGGGAATTGTCCAAAAAAACAGTGGACCACAAAGAATATGGATTCCATGAGCCGAGAAGTGCCAATTTAAAGACAGCAATTTGAGCATTTATGCCTAGTAGTTCCTTTCCAAGTTAGCCATGACAGGTCCCCAAAGCAATGGATAGGGCCAAGTACCTTACTGGAGGTTCCACAAAAAAGTGGTGGGTGTTTTCTTCGATTTGTAATTGGAGACTACCCCAAAGTCCTGATCGAAGGAGGACTATCAATTATCATCCGCACTGGCTTATGCACTTATAATAGTAAGTCGTGCTGGTGTTGATGATGCCACCTAAAATTCCACATGTGTCATAATTGAATATAATACACAGGATCTTTCCTTTATACATTTTTCCAACAATGGGCAATAATTATTGGGAGAGATTTTGAAAAGTAGATTTTTTTGTTGGAAAAATAATACCCCAGTCGGGGCCCAAATCTGAGAGTTTGGCGTGCTGATGCAAACCAATAACATTTCTTTATGACATGGGAATCAGATGACAGCAGACCCATAGCATCATCACCTTCTCAACTTATGCCTTTACACGTGAGATTTCACCTACAACTTGTGATCATCTGCTGTTCTAGAAACGAGTAATGACCCAAAGCTCTTCACGGTGACCATTTCGTACATGCACCATCATTGTTTCGTGATTGTCCTTTTTTTTTTCGATCAGAAAAGATCAGAACAATTAAGGATGATGATACGAATCAGACCAGAATCTCGGTGCAGATAAAAAGTCAGTTACACATTCCTTTCACAATTTATTGATTTTTACTATTCCGATATCTCCTACCCCTTGTTCCGTATCTCGGATGTCTTTCACTAAGAATTTGTTTCCTAATAATAATTTTCAGAACAGGATTTTAATATTATGACTAAGAAACCTCGAAAGCTTCAAGTTTATGACAAGTCCTTTACTTCCAAGCAGCCTGAAAGTTTCAACCTTTGACCGCACGAGCAACCAAATGTTCTGACTGAAATTCTCTTCTTCCTCAGCTAAATATACCTGATTAATGACATCATGCAATGACAGCACAAAGACACAGAAAGCATATTGGTACACGTGGGGCATGGTGTTTCAGTTGAAACTCTGAGGCATCGTGATTGACCGTCCTATTCAATGTCCAAAACAACGGTAGCATTCGAGTTTGGTTCTGGAGTTATGTTGCTTTCGGATAAGATTGAAAAGATCAGATTCGAGCCCAGGCTTTTGGTTTTTACAGGAAAGCAAGGCCTGGCGGAAGAAAAGGAGACCACGCATGTCCTGGTTCGCTGCCGACTTCTAACTTCGTAATCCATGCACCCAGTATGTCTGGAACTTGGGACGGACTCGAGCGTCGGCCGCCAGGCCGCCATGGCAGTGTGAACTTGAATATTTGAACTAATTTTTCCAAGGGGAGGAAAAGGACTTCTGATCGTCTCAAAATTGTGTACAAGATACCCTAGAAAATTAACAAATGAAGGACCCTACAAGATTTTTGGGTCATATTTTAAAATAATTTCTGGGCAATTGATAAACCAACTTCAAATAGTCTACTTCTGGGCAATTTCTGGGCAAAGCTCTATGTGAAAGCAAAAGATACTGCACACTTTCATCATGCTACATTGACCTCACAACAGCCATAACTAAAGTGCGGCTATTTAGAATTTTGGTCCACCTCATCCTAACGTGTCTATTCTTATCCGTACGACTAATAGGCAAAGCATTCGTGGAAAAAAGGAGAAGGGAAAAGAGATTAGCTCCACTATGGCTATTGATTCAATGTTAATCTTCTAGAAAGGAGCCATACAAAGGGTCAAAAAGGATCTACCAAATACACTTAATAAAGGCAGGAAGTGCACAAGAAGTGCAGGCTCCACTTCCTTTTACCTTTGATCTTCACCAGGACTCCGTAATGAGCTAAGAAATTAGAAAAAAGGAACACACCAAATTTCAGACAAATCTCATAATTCTTACAGCAAAAAGGATTCTATTGTGGTAAAATCTCTAGTTGTTAAATAAGAATCGAGGAAATTGTCAGATTAACAAGTTTGATAACCCCTCAACACCTTTTCCCTCCACATTGCCATCCATGAATCTCTTCCAGAGCCAGTGTTGCTTCCAGACTCTCTCTACTATCTCTTCAATGGGGATGTTCTTGGTCTCCGGGAGTAGGAAACTCGCGAAGACTGACATGAGAACCACCCAAGCGGAGAACAAAATGAAAATGCCAAACTTTAAGTGGCAAAGCATGGAGAGGAAAGCCTGTGCTACGATAAAAGTGAAGAGCATGTTGACACTGACAGTCACACTCTGCCCTACAGAACGGGTCTCTAGAGGGAAGATCTCACTTGGGATCAACCACCCTAGAGGTCCCCAGGACCATTGTTAGAATCCTAAGTCGGGTAGTTGAACGGAGGAGAGAGTGGCCGGAATTTTCAGAAATTAGGAAGAACAGACGAAGAACATAAACCCTAGATTTGCTTCAACGTGATTTTCTAATTCTATTGATTATATGAATAATGATTACAATATATAGACAAGAAAGAAGAAATTAAATCAGGAAAGAGATCAATTACAGTGATTTACAAAGCAAATAAGGAAAGAATCGCCGGAGATGAAGATTCGCGGCGGCTAGGGTTGCGCAGGGGCGTCGGGGACGAACCGGGTCGTCTCGCGATGGAGACCGGATCCTGGAGCGGTCGCGGGTCACCATCGGGTCATACATGCTGACGTGGTGCTGACATGGCCGGCGCGTGTGCCACACGCGCCGGTGGGTAAGAGGCACTCTGCTTGTCTAACATGCCCCCGCAAGCTGAAGGGGCAGAATGAACCTGAAGCTTGGACCGAAGAGTGCGGAAGCGAGCAGAAGAGAGACCTTTGGTGAAGATATCCGTCGGTTGACCAACAGTGGAGATGAACTGGAGACAGAGTTGACCGCGAGCAAGGCGTTCCCGAACGAAGTGAAAGTCAATCTCAATGTGTTTGGTACGAGCATGAAAGACCGGATTAGCCGTCAGGAAGAGAGCAGAGAGATTGTCACACCAGAGAGTCGGAGGGAGCGGAGGGAGAGCACGGAGATCATGAAGTAGGTATTCAATCCACATGAGTTCTGCAGTGGTGTCAGCCAAGGACTTATACTCAGCTTCAGTGCTAGAGCGAGCAACAGTGCGCTGTTTGCGAGAACTCCAGGAGATAAGATTGCGACCAAGGAAGATGCAGAAGCCTCCAACAGAACGTCGATCATCACGGTCGCCAGCCCAGCCAACATCAGAGAAGGCATGAAGTTCAGTGGACGAGTGACGAGTGAGAAGGAGACCAAGGCGAGGAGTAGCAGCCAGATAGCGGAGGATACGCTTAACATATTGCCAATGAGCAGTGGTAGGTCGGTGAAGAAACTGACAGGCGGTGTTGACCGCGTAAGCAATATCAGGACGGGTGAGAGTGAGATACTGGAGAGCACCAACAATGCTGCGATACAGGACAGAGTCTTCAAGGGGTTCACCAGTCCAAATAGAAAGAGGCTCATCGGTAGTACAAGGAGTTGAGACAGCTTTGGCATCAACCATCTTGGCCCGAGACAGGATGTCTTGAGTGAATTTGCCTTGATGTAGGACAAGACCAGTGGAAGTAGGTTGGACCTTAACACCAAGGAAGTAGTGAAGAGGACCGAGATCCTTGAGTGCAAACTCCGTCTGAAGAACCTGAAGGAGGCGAGAGAAGGGTGCCTGCGGAGAGCTTGTGAGAATAATGTCATCCACATAAACAAGGAGGATCATACTATAGTGATGGGTATGGAGAGTGAACAAAGAGGTATCCGCAGCAGAGATTGTGAAACCCAGGGAGACCAAAAATATACTGAGTCGATGATACCAAGCCCGGGGAGCCTGCTTTAAACCATACAAAGAGCGATGAAGTCGACAGACATGAGAAGGTCGAGCAGAGTCCACAAAGCCAGGAGGCTGAACCATGTAGACCACCTCAGAAAGATAACCGTGAAGAAAGGCATTGGAGACGTCAAGTTGACGAATGGGCCAGCCACGGGAATAAGCAAGGGAGATGACCGTGCGAACGGTGACTGGTTTGGCAACAGGGCTAAATGTCTCAGTGAAGTCAATACCTTCTTGCTGGTGAAAACCCTTTGCGACAAGGCGAGCCTTGTAGCGTTCAAGAGAGCCATCGGCTTTGAGTTTGACCTTGTAGACCCATTTGCAGCCAATGGGACGAGCACCATGCGGGAGAGGAACAAGAGACCAGGTACCATTGCGAATCAAGGCAGTATATTCAGCAGCCATAGCCTTACGCCAGTGAGAATCCCGAATGGCCTGAGAGAAGCAGGTGGGTTCAGGGGGAGGGGAAGTAGAGGTAGCAGCAAGGGCATAAGTGTGGTCACGGGTAATAGTACGGTGGGAGATGGTACCATCTTGTAGACGAGTCACAGGGCGAGGGGGAGGAGGGGGTGGGGGGTTGGGAGATTGTGCAACGGATAAAGGAGGGGTTGGAGAAGGCTCAGACCCAGTGGGGTCTGAGGAGGGCAGATAGGGGTCGGAAGAGGACGTCGATTTGTGGGGAATAGGAAGTGGAGGGATAATAAGGGGGGATGAGAGTGGTGGAGATGCGGGTGGGAAAGAGGGTGAGGTAGGGGCAGTGTGATAGGGGAAGACATCTTCATGAAAAACAGCATCAGCAACAGTGAAGCATTTGTGTGTGACAGGGCAGTAGCAGCGGTAGCCACGATAACCAAGAGGGTATCCCAAAAAGATGCAAGCGCGGGAGCGCGGAGCCAGCTTGTGTGGAGCATAAGGTCAGAGATAAGGGAACACTGCACAACCAAACACACGTAAGTGAGAGAGATCAGGAGGTCGGTGAAACAGCACCTGCCATGGGGAGAGATGTCCAAGAACCGCAGTTGGAAGGCGGTTGATCAACGAGACGGCAGTCTCAAATGCAAAATCCCAAAAATGAGAGGGGACCGCAGCCTGAGTGAGAAGGGCAAGACCAGTCTCCACGATGTGGCGATGCTTGCGTTCAGCCACCCCATTCTGAAATGGGGAGTAAGGACAAGACACTCGCTGATGAATGCCATGCTGCTGCAGGTAAGATCGAAAGGTAGTAGACAAGAATTCGGGAGCACCATCACATTGGATGGCCTGCAACTTGCAGAGAAGTTGGGTCTCGACATATTTGTGAAAAATCATAAAAATATGAAGAAATTGAGAGCGAGAGGAAAAATGATAAAGCTATGAAAAGCGAGAAAAATCATCAGTGAAGCAAACATAGTATTTATTTTCGTTCAAAGACACTACAGGAGACGGGCCCCAAATATCAAAATGGACTAATTGAAGTGGGGCAGTAGACCTAGACTCGGACGGGGGGTGGGAGTGGCGATGGGCCTTGCTGAGAGCACATGCCGTACAAGGAGGAAAGGAGGACGACACAAAACTAGTATTGGTGGATTGCAAAAGACGAACAAGAACGTCAGACGATGGATGACCAAGGCGATGATGCCACAACAAAAGAGGACTGGATCGAACGGCTGTGAGAGCATGAGGAGGACTCGAGGCGCCAGGGGAGGAGACGCGATAGAGACCACGATCAAGGGTGCCGTGGAGGATGATCTGCCCCGTATGACAAGAAAGAGCCCAAAAATGAGAGGCAGAAAATAGAAAGTAACAATTATTATCAACTGAAAACTTAGAGACAGATAAAAGATTTTTGGTAATGGAAGGAACAACTAGGACATTTTTGAGTTGAAAAGAAGGAGGACGAAGAGTACCTGTGTGGGTGATGGGAAGGGAAACACCATCGCCCACAGTGAGTTGCTGGGAGCCGGAATATGGAGCAACACTGGAAAGAGCGGAAGTGGAGTCTGTAATGTGGTGGGAGGCACCGGAATCTGGGTGCCAGGAAGCTAGGTCAAGGGAGGAGGGGGGGGATTGGGGGGGTAATAATGAGAGACAGGAGGGGGAAGTGTAGCATAGTTGGCTTGGGGGTTATAGGGAAATGGGGGGGGAGGGGGGTATGTGTATGGAGGGAAATTATAGGCATAGTGGGCTTGGGGGGAAAAACGAGAATTGGGGCCTTGGGAGGGGGGCATAAAGGCCGGATTAAACCGTTCGCGGCAATTGGCAACATAGTGGCCCGGTTTGCGGCAAAGGTGGCAATAGGGGCGGCCACGGCGGGGCCCACGGTTGTTGGACCGATTTGGCCAATTTTGGGCCTGCGGGAGGGGCAGGAGGCCGTCTCCCTTGTTTTGGGCCGTGAGATGACTCGCGGGTTGACCCGCGAGATGGCCAGCGAGCTGATGCGCGAGCGGGCCTGTGAGAGGGCCCGCGGACTGACCCGTGGGTTGGGCTGCATAATGACTTCTGGAGTTGGATCCGGAGCGGGCCGGGCCTGAGTAAGCGCCCCGAGACCCGTTCGGGTAGGCAGCGAATGCGGCAGCTGCCGTCACGGCGGAGCTGCGGCTCTGATCGTGGCGGCCTTCATGGGCTAAGAGGAGGCCGTGGAAGGCTTCCCTGCTGAGCAGACCGGTGGCCGACTCGATGGTGGCGACGGAGGTCGCGAGGTCGTCGAAGTCGTCACCGAGGCCTCTGAAGAGCTGCGCGCGATAGTCATCTTCGGAGAGTTTGCCGCCGATTGCGCCGAGCTGATCGAGAAGGTCCTTAACCTGCGACAGAAATTCAGTCACCGAGCGAGTCCCCTTCGTGATGGATTGAAGCTGCATCCGGATAGCGGCGGAGCGCGCGGAGGATTGCGCAGTGTACGTGCGCTTCAGGAACGACCAGGCCTCCGCCGAAGTCGACATGTCCGTGAGCTGTGTGACGACCGCGTTTGTGGAGGTGGCCATAAGCCAGCTGAGAGCAGCTTGGTCGCGGCTGAGCCAGGCGGCGAAATCAGGGTTTGGGGTGGTGGCGCCGCTAGAGGAGATTAGGGTTTTGGGAGGAGCAGGCTCTGATCCATCCAAGATTGGGAGGAGTTCCAAGAGACGAGGAAGGGCATAAGGCGGGTCCGCTAGAGGACGTAATTCGACCCATCGAAACGGTCGAACGAGGTGGGGGAAGGGACCGCCGGCGAAGGTGCAGGAGAAAGAGAAAGGGTCGGGACATAGGAGGAATTAGGGGTTTCGGAATCGGTGTTTGGGGGGATCGGAATGGAGGCGTTAGTCGAAGGCTCCATTGATACCATGTTAGAATCCTAAGTCGGGTAGTTGAACGGAGGAGAGAGTGGCCGGAATTTTCAGAAATTAGGAAGAACAGACGAAGAACATAAACCCTAGATTTGCTTCAACGTGATTTTCTAATTCTATTGATTATATGAATAATGATTACAATATATAGACAAGAAAGAAGAAATTAAATCAGGAAAGAGATCAATTACAGTGATTTACAAAGCAAATAAGGAAAGAATCGCCGGAGATGAAGATTCGCGGCGGCTAGGGTTGCGCAGGGGCGTCGGGGACGAACCGGGTCGTCTCGCGATGGAGACTGGATCCTAGAGCGGTCGCGGGTCACCATCGGGTCATACCTGCTGACGTGGTGCTGACGTGGCCGGCGCGTGTGCCACACGCGCCGGTGGGTAAGAGGCACTCTGCTTGTCTAACAACCATGCAAAGGATGACACAAACGTGCACACCATAATCACCACCAGAACTGCATAACCTTTTGTAAGGCTATCAGAGTGATCCTGAACCTTCAGTCCCAGTATGACACCAATAAACATCTGAGAGAAGAACATCTGGATTCCAGCTTCAAGCAAGAGCACGCGACGCCCAACTTTGTCCACGGAGTAGATGGACACAACGGTGCAGAGGACATTAACAGCTCCAGTTATAACAGCCGAGTATAGGGAAGCATCACTCCCACATCCCAAGGTATTAAACAGAACCGGAGCGTAAAACATGATTGCGTTAATGCCAGTAAATTGTTGGAAGATCTATCTCAAACATGCCAAGAATAGAACGTAAAAAATATTCAGTTAAGATGTTGTTATGCAAGCATGATATAAATTTGTCCGACACATTGTTGGAAAAACACTAACCTGCATACAAATTGCAATTACCAGCTGGGGACGATTCTTTCTCAATGCGATATTTCTAAAGGGGTGCTGCACTTGTTTGGCAACAAGACTAGCTCGAACAAGCTCCAAAAACTCTGGTTCTACATTTTCGATGCCCCGGATTTTCTTAAGTACAGCTTTTCCCTCTTCCAAGCGTCCACGCTCGATTAAGCTGTTAGGTGTGTCAGACACCAAGAGGGCTCCGAGGGTAAGGAGAGATGCTGGAACGCCGGCCAATCCCAAGGATAGCCTCCAACCCCATCCCCCTTTGATCCTGTTATTGCATAAAAACAAATTAGTGAACAAAGCCCGTAATCCAAAAGAAGTGCAGAAAATAATGGGACAATCCACACCGTTAACACATATCTTTTCAACTAAATATTAATCGTTTAATCTACAACTAATGATTAAGATTTGATAAACAGGTAGAGTTACCCCCAAAACCTTAAAGGAGGTGAATGTTAACAGCAGTACTAGAACCACCCATGAAAAAGTAAGTGAAAATCAATGAAGCCATAGGAAAGTGGTCTGGACTTACCTGGCCGTGCCATAATTGATGAGGTTTGCCAAAAGAATGCCAATAGTGACATTGAGCTGAAACAGTATGTTAAGGCCTCCCCGAATTCTTGTGGGGGCAATCTCCGAAAGGAAGACTGGCACAGCCTGTTACACAAAGAGAATGCATGATAATCCAGAATAAAAAGTTATGGATGGTGATGAATATAGGTGGCCACAAATGAGGATATGTACAAGTCGACTAGAAAGAGAAGCAACGGATTGAAGACTTGAGTTTGAATTTGTAAATTTGTTAATAATCGCCCGTACAAGTCGGTTAATAAAAGAAGGAACAAGTGAAATATTTGTTTGAAAAAAACGAAAATCTGATTTTTTTTGCTTTTGTAATTTTGTTTTTAATTGGAGATAGAATAAGAATCATTTTGATATCGCAATTTTGTGAACATTTATCAATTATATTGTTCGTAAATACAATTTGATTTTCTATTGTTTTTGCACTTTTGCATTCAATTTAATTTATTACATGGTATCAAAGCAAGTAAATGATGAGAAGGAAGATGATCCAAATGATTTTTCATCTGATCTTTTCCCATCAATTTTGTTTTAGTCTTTTGTCAAACACAATAATATTGGTTTACCTCTATACGTGTTCTTTGAAGGAACAAAATTATCTTACCTTACTTTTGAATATAAAATTCATTCACCTATATTTTCTCTTCTATCTTAGAAAGGCTTTTTTTTTTTTTTTTAATCTTTGGTCAAAAGATCAAGAAGTTTGGTTTTATTTTCCTCCCCCCCACCACAAAAAACAAAAACAAAAACAAAAACAAAAACAAAAACAAAAACAAAAAACAAAAGCAATTGAGCTTTCATCCCCAATTGAATTGGTTTTTCTTGCCCACTTGTCTCATGCCTGAAAACTGATTTAGGGTTGTCATGTCCGAAAATCAAAATTACCTAGGCTTTCATGCTTGAAAGCTAAAACGGGTTTCATGCCTAAAGTTTTAAATAGGCGTTTGGTCTTCTAAGATTTATTTTGCAAGCTTACCGTTTATTTCTTCAAAATATCAACTTGGGACCGATGGGTGTAAATTTTGAGTTTAAATTTGTTAATAATGGTCTGTACAATCAGTAAGCAAAAAGGAAGGAGCAACAAGTGAAATACTTGGTGGAGAAAAACATGAGGAAAAAATAATAATTTCGTTATAAAGAAATGTAAAGCAAGACTTGTTTTTATATTGTTGGATTGTGAATATTTTCACTTGTATTGTTTTATATAACCTTCAGTTTTCAATTATATATATAATTTTACATTTCAATCGAGAATTAACAGATGGGTGTGACTTCATCTTCAATTGGTATAAAAGACGCACCTGATTAGCGAAACCAACACCGCATCCAAGTGATATCCTGCCAGCAATGAGCATTTCGAGGTCTTGGGCTGCTGCATTAAGAACTGTTCCAATTAAGAAGAAAATCCCAGCAATCAACATGGTCACTTTTCGGCCAAGCTTTCTCGTAGTAATGGACGCAAAGAGAGTCGCCGTTAAAGCAGCGAGGTACAGAGACGATGTGAACAATTGCAGGCCCTGATTATCGTACTTGCAGTAGTTGCTGTTGAGTCCTGGTTCCCGAACCCTCTTGTACACGATAGGGAAGAATTTTTTCAGGAAAGATGGCATCGATGTAACACCCCCTGCAATAACAACTCAATGATCAAAGGATTTCTTTTCTTTTTTAAAAAAAAATTCTTTCAAAAGCAACATGATAAAAGAACATAGACTGGGGTTCTATTTTGTTTAACATGTAAATATTTAGATCTAACTGGTTGGCGGATTCTAACATTCGAATTCATGTTATCATAGCATCACGGCATGTAGCTTGAAAAGAGCACCTGAAATACCGATATCATAACCGAACATTAGGCCTCCCGTGGCGGCCATTATGCAGGAAATGATAACAACAGATGTTATCTTCGCTTCGACGTCACCACTGGAGCCCTGTGCCACTGCCAACCCTCCGGCTCTCATGATTGAAAACAAGTCGAACGTGAAGTAACAAGCAAAGATTTACCACCCAGCTCTCGGTGTTTCAGGGAAAGAAACCAGGAACACAACCAGGGCCCAGACGAAGTAGCTGGACCAGCAAACTTGACTCGTAGTTTTTGCTCATCTTGCGGTTTATATACGCAAAGAAGCCTGAGTGTTTTGGAGAGTTCATAGCGGCATAAGAGACAGAAAGAGAAAAAAACAAAGGGAGAGCATGAATGTCGAAAATGGAGGTTGAAGTGGATTCCAAATCCAGGATCTTCCACTTGGTAATAACGATGTTTGGTATGTTTCCTTGGTGTGCGTACTTCAGATGCAGTGTGACAGTAACATGATACTACTTTTAGGTCTTCAGCCCGTACAAGGTTAATAGACTCCAGAAAGTTTGGGTAAAACAGAGTTTTTAGAGATATCTTTTTGGATTTAATTGGATTTCCTTAATCCACGCATATGTAAACATTCCGGTTATCCCTGGCAAAGCCCAACCGTGCTTGTCGTACCAGGCTAAAAATAAACGAAGAAGTTTGAAGGTGAAATCCTTATCCTGGCCTTCTTTTTAATGAAAAGTGTTTACGCAACAAGATTAGCATATACATGATGAAGGCTCAAGAGGACAACGCCCCAGCCTTTACTGACAAAGAAGATCAGTGCTGATGACCCAAATGCAACAGAACTACATTATAGAGAAAGGGACCCATAAAGTTTCAAACATACCATTCTTTACTATTTTATATCTCTATCCATTTTATCCTTTTAAAATGAATTAGTCCAAGGTGCCTTTTCTGAAGGTTGGAGGCTGCTTGTTAAGACATGGGCCTCTGGATTGAGGACTTGTACAGAAACATCAGCTGTCAACTTCAGTGACAGTTGAGAACAAGGATCGTGCTGGGCATATCTATAATTTAGAAATGGAAATGGAAGGAAAAGTTGCTCCATTACAGCCTCATGGCATTTGTTTGTCTGCACCATACCCAGTCCCTATGGATAGTGGTTGCTGCATAATGCAATTTTTGGACTTACTATGAGAAGAATATGTTGACTTAAAAAGAATTAGTCCTTTCAAAGAAAAACGCGGTTTCTATATCCCAGGTGCACCAAAGAAGATCTTTACCAGCAAGAGTGCATTAAATATTGTCCGGTGTTAGGTTAACCACTTGTCAGCCTCTGAATTTCACAACCCTGCACATGCTTTACTTGTTCATGGGTCCCTTTCTTTTATGTTTATCACACTTATACAGGACAACCTTTTTTGACACACAATCACAATATCTTTGGGTACGAGAGGTTCGTACGATCTAAGGCTACATGCAAACTACATAGCGTCTAGCTCGATGAGATGCTGAACCAATAATAATTGAAGAAGTGATGTCGTAGGGTAAGGTTTGTTGGAAAAGGTGGTGGGCTGCTGAATTAGTAGAGCGATAGTATTATAATTCAATACCAAAGAACTACTTCACGGAAAGCGATGTACCAAAAATACGACAATACTATTGAACATTTTAGTGCATCCATGAATTTCTGACCTACGTCGGAAGGGTATGGTGCTATATTCTTGAGGACGGGGGAAGAACGATTATGTCTTGCGTCTGTGTCATTCACTGTTACGAGTCCTACCGGACTGATGTCCCCACATATTCAATATCTGCTGAATTTGTTTCTTTAATTATAATAATGTATAATTATATCCCTTTTATGAAAAAGAAAAAAGATAAATCACAACCATACGAAAGCAATTATTCAGTTAACCATGAGTGACTAAGTATGTACTGGTCGCAAACCTAATCATGACAATGGGTTCGACCATCTATTTGGATTATGTCTACTCATTGGGGCTAAACCCAATCATGATATTGGGTTCCTATGTAATTGGACAAACCCCAATATTGGGTCCACCCTTGAGATTGGATTATCCAATTATACATATCCTATATAATTATGACAACAATTTATTCTGTGTTTAGGCACAAAAAAAAAAAAAAGGATTACGAATTCAAGGCTTGAATTTAGAAAATTAAAAGCTGAAGTCCTAATGTTAAAAGCGGAAAAAAGCACAAAAAGGTATTGTCAATACATTCCTTCCCTGTTACCACCTTTTAGGCAAGTTGTAGCACCATGTGACTTTTAAATAGGGGAAGAAATTTGTCCCCCAGTGGCGTGAATAGGCCTCATTTATGATACAGCACAAGGGAATCCACTAAATTTAATTTGAGAGAGAGTTTTGTATTTTTCTTAACCTTTTTGATGCCTGCTTTGATTAGGAACTTTGTAATTTACATCATACTGTGAAAAGAGAGAGACAAGGCATGCACCGAATCCAGGATTAGACATCATAAAACCACGCACCATGAAATTAGGTCCCTGGTGACAACTCTTAGTGGCATCATCCGTGTCTTTTTCGTAGTATCTTGTCATGAGATCCACGCGGCACTGTTGAGGATGCCTTTTTCTTCTCTGCTGTGGAAGGAACCATCGAAGGGTCCATCTCCACCTGCATGTAATGTGGTATGGGCTCACGACAAACCGGTTTTGGTCCTTGCGGCCTTTTTGTACAGCCCAAGAATAAAGCAAATTAATCAAGTTATATCCATAGGCCAAGCGGTGTTAATTTTCTCTTAATCCTGTATTTTGTTTGAGATAAATATTTTTTTTTTAATTTTTTACTCCTATTAGAATAATCCAACACGCTGTAAATCTTGTCCGCGAGTGTTGTTGACAAACACTTCTTTAAAAGTTTCTTCTTCGATATGGAACTCAGTGAGGAGTTTTTTAATTCCTGTTTTCCAATCACTCGACGTCCGGATTTACATGCAAGTTCACGTCCTTCCGTCTCATTGTTCGGCTGCTTCAGAAAGACACATGAATAAATTGAAACTAAACATCACTGACAGCCATTTTTGACACTCTGAAGTTGACAACCTCACTTGGTATAAAATTCAAAAACAGAGACTGAATATTCAAAGTTGCTTGGGACGAAAGTAAATTCCGTCAAGTGTGCGAGAACGCAAGACTAAATAACACAGTCGGGCCAATTTGATGGGACTCTTTGAAGGGCCTCTTTGGGTCCTCCAATGCTTAAAGTTGGAAAACTCCTACAAGAGCAAGGTAGTTTTCGACTGAAAATATTTAATAATTAACATAACCTGATTTGAGACGTTTCCCACAAAAATGGAAAAAGAAAGCTTACAGTGAAATTGAAAAGGACTAAAGAAATCCACAAAGCACGTCTGCTTTATTATTATTACCATTATTATCCTATTGGCTAATCATGTTACTTTGTATCCTCGTTTATTGAAGCGGGAAATGTCATGATCTTGATTATAGCACGTTAAAAAAAGGACAGAATATTTTTTATGTCAGGAATTACATACGGGATCAATACAAGTTAACAAGGTGTTATCTGACGAGAGTATAGGTATATACGAGATTAATTATTTTTTGGTTGTTAAATAGTGCTTTGTGAAGCTTTGGTTGTTGCAATTCCTTGCACTTGGTCACGTCACGGCATCCTAACAATTTCATCTTTTAAATAAGAGCAGCTTGGCATCGCAGAACGGCTTTGATTTCTTTCCCATTTTTTTTTTTATTAATATTCTTGAATTTTAACCAAGGACAAGTGCCAAGAATAAATAAATAAATAAAGGCAGCCAGTGTTTGGCATCGGGGGCCCTTTTAGGCGATGCATGATAAGAGCCCTGAAGTGGCCTGTTTGCACTTTCTGAAAATGTCGCACGTGGGGTCAGGTCGACGTGGCGCATAAAAGGAGCAAAACCCCTCGACGATTTCTCAAAAGACAGATTATTTTATTGCTGTCCATAGCACAGGCTTGGATCCTGTGAATTTAATAAGAAGATAAATGTTTGGTTTCTTCCCTTTTCAGTGAGCATGAGAGAACTTGTCGTGAGCCACTACCCAAGAAAAAACTGTTTTTATACCATATAAAACTCAATAAAATAATATAAGAATGGCCATGTTAGGTCAAAACAATTCAATTTCCAATGAACTAAACAAAAACAAAAACAACCAAGCCATGGATCAATTTAAAAAAAGCAATGGCTTTTGTAAAGAATTGCATGGCTTCCTATATTTTAGCATGGGTGGGTCCGCTTTTTAGGCCCTCAGTTTGGCTGCAGATTCGAGGGCATTAGGGAAAGTAGCCAACTTTGGTTATTAAAAAAAGAAGGAATTTAACAACACAAGGGCAAAGGGTAAAGGGCAAGGGGCAAAGGGCAAAGGGCAAAATCACTGTATGACACTACACGCTTTGTCCCACCTCGTAGACCTTTCTCATATTTTTGTCTCTCCAGATTGCACCGTCTATACTGGTACCGCCTATGCAGCAACTTCCCCCCAATTTTTCATTCAGTTTGGGGTCCACGACGATTACTTTGCAGCTTCGCCTTACGAGATCCATACTGTATCTTATTTAATGATCTCGGTAACTTGGGATTTTATTTATTTATTATTTTGCCCAGTAAACTCGACATTTTTTCCTGACATTTAGTGACTAGGAATCTAGAGCAGGCAGGTCCCGCGATTTGAGGTCTTGAACATGAGTGCCACGTAGGAGACTTGACTAACCGGGCGAGGATTGTGCATTGATAAGAAACGTCCTCCATTAAGATCACGTTCGTGGATAAAGTATTCTTTTTTTTAAAAAAATAAAAAATAAAAAATTAAAAATTCAAGCTTCACTGTAAATAGACAGCAGATTTGGAGGTAAAATGGTAAGCAAAAAAGATATGCCCAATCAAGTCTGTTCCCTATTAAATTCATTAACAAATAAAGGTGGGGCTCTAGTTTGGGCGTGAAGAGTGGGTGGTGCTGTTGTTGACGGCTAGGGTTACGTACACGGTAATATTCAAAGCCACGGAGGCGCGCGATGACGTAGCACATAACCCGGGAACGTGGCATCCTTCTGGATTTTGTGATAGCGTGGCTTTTTATTTACTTATTTATTTATTTATTTTTGTCTTTTTTGGCTTCTTCCCATGATTTGCCAGAGAATGCAAACCCCCTCGCAAGCGACAAAAGGAGGAGGAAGAGATCATACGCTATTACCGGTGGGCCTCGTCTGACTTGGACACACCATTCTCTCGAATCTATTAGTTTACCGATATATGATAAAACGACTCCACTGTCCCTAAGTTACTTCTGTCACCACGCAACTTTTTCTTTTTTCCTTTTTTTGTTTTCTTGGGTTTTCATTTAAGGCTTCGTGATAATTGAATTTATTTATTGTTTTATATTTATGAGGACGACTTTAAGATTGCGAGGAAAATCCTGTAATATCTTGCTTGTCTGGTTTATCTCTCATTAAAAGTAAAGAAATTCGGTGACACGTGAAGCAATAGTATCGCCTGTCTGGTTCAACCTTTGGAAGAGCGTTGTGAGATTATCATCCCTTTTTGTAAACAAAAGATATTTGCTGGCTTGTGAGGAAAGTGAAAGGGTAGCCAATGGGAAGATCCAAGGCTATGAATAAGCAGGCGGCCAATAAGCACGTGGCTTATTCTGGGTATTGACACGTAAAAGGAAAAATGAGATCGCCACGCT
Source organism: Casuarina equisetifolia (assembly GCA_028551475.1). Classification (NCBI taxonomy): domain Eukaryota; kingdom Viridiplantae; phylum Streptophyta; class Magnoliopsida; order Fagales; family Casuarinaceae; genus Casuarina; species Casuarina equisetifolia. The sequence goes on from CM052362.1 coordinate 18,596,942, forward strand.
GTACAGCTTTATGGGGACAGTACAAGACTACAAGTGTGAACTCCACCTTAAGCGCGAAGAGTAAAAGGCGGAAAACAGAGAAGAAGCCGTTTTAGTCGGCTCTTTTGGGTTGCACTTTTTTTACTTCTCTTGCGGTTAACTGTGCAGTAAAAATTGACCGCGCGACCGGGTACACGTCAGCGTCCCGCTGCCACAATCCCACGAACGTGACAATAGGACAACGCGAGGAAATAATTTCTAGATCGGCAACTAACACGGGGCCCACACTTCTCGGAAGTTCCGTGACCGTGACCCGAGTTCCCTCCCCGTCTCTTCCGTCAGATGGAAATAAAATTCACGGTCGAGATCCGGGGCGCTGGTGCCACCTCGGACTGGCTTGTTCCTCGCTACCTGTCTCGGGGTTTGTTTAAGTCAGTCCATCGCCACGTCAGATGGGGATCGACGGAGGAGAAAGCTCGTTGTACTGCAGATGAGGTGATCTCGTGCCTTGGATAGCAATTCGATTGCTTTCCAGGTGGTCCCACGAGTCAATTGGTCGAAATATTTGCGATTCAATATATCTTCTCTAATAATTAAACGTGGAACCGAATAATGAATTTGACCGGTTGGGCGATATTTTCTGCGGTCACCTAGATTCCCTTTGATCGTCATGTTGCTTTTACCAAAGTCTTTGTTACCGGCAGTAGCCCGTCACGACATCTCCTGGGGAAATCCAAGGGCTTTTCCCCGATAACGCTCACGCTCCTCAGAAGCATATATTTTGATTATTTTATTGCTCGGGTCATTTAAATCATTGCATTGTTTAGAGTAAAATACCAAATCCGCAGTGAAGTAAACACGGAAGCTTGCGTAGGAAGAAAAGACACTGTGACACGTGGCGGTAATGCGCTGAAAAGGTTAAGATCCCTACTAGGGCAACAGACTGGACGGTAGAGAGCTTGCCATGTTGGTTTTAGCCACTTAGGACCGATGGATATGTATCTGATGGAACGGTCCAGATGGGAGGAAGTGGTGTAAGGTCAGAAATCGTGGCCGTCCACGAGGCGTTGGAGTGGGTATCGTTGAGAGTGAAATAGCGAAAAGGTGATGAGGTGAAGAGCACAAAATGAGGACGGAGAGAGAGAGTTGGAGAGAGAAGGAGAAGCGCAACGCAGACTGAGGAGCACAGAGAGAAAGAGAGTAAGAGGGGGAGAGAGAGAGAAGAAGATAAGCGAAAGTTGAGATCTTTTTCTCTTTCTCATAACACAGCTTGCGGAAGATCCTTGATTCTGCTGTATTGGTTAGCTTCGGGCGTCTGATATCTGGTTCCCACGATACCATCTTCGGGGAATTATGGTTGGTTTCTGGTGATGAGCGACGAGATTAATCTCCTGGGGGCGATTGATTTGGTGAAAGTACGTCGACGCAGAGATGGATAGGAACAGAGACGCTAGAAGGGCGAACATGGTGGCTGCGAATGGTTTATCCAGACGCAGACACAGAGGTAGCAGTCTCAGAGACTCCCCAGGTGTGTAAATCTTCATCAGATCTGAGGGTTATCGGCTAAACCAGTTCTTTCGCTCGATGAAAACGACTTTCATTTCCGTTGATTTTGATGGCTGTCTTACTTTTTTCGTGCAGAGGAGGATGGCCCGGTGGAGTTGCAAGAGACGACGAGACTGAGGGATCGAGGAGGGAGCGGAAAGAAGGAACGCGATCGCGATCGGGACCGTGACCGTGACCGTGACCGTGACCGTGACCGAGACCGCGACCGCGAGCGAGAGAGGGATCGCCTGAGCCGGAGCAAGAGGAGGAGAGCCGATAGATTGCTTCACAGCAGAGAGGATGGTGGCGAAGAGAGCTCGGAGGAGAGCGTGAACGACGAAGAAGACGATGAGGACGATGACGGAGCCGCCTCCATGAGGATGCTGCCTCCAAACCAGGCGCCTCTTTCCTCCTCGGCGACGGGTATTTCAAATCATCGGAAGAGCTTCCCTCCTCCAGCCAAAGTTTTTAGAGCAGCTCCGGCGTGGAAGGCCGCCGACGAGATGATTGGCGTGTCGGTGCCCAGAAAAGCCCGGTCAGGTAGAGCGGTGAACGACACAGATAGCATTCAGAGATTTTGTTTCTTAGATTTTGTGGGTTTCGGATTTTGACATCTTTGCACTGTTATGTTGTTTTTCGCTGCAGCGTCCACGAAGAGGTCGCATGAATGTTGGGCTGCAAGTGCTAGCGGGGTTGGTGCGGAGCAAATTCACAGGCAGTCTTCGACATCACCTGTGAGATCAGGCCTCGTCTCGATTACGGTGGCGGCGGCAGCGGCGTCGCCGACTCCGGCATCGCCGTCTTCTTCCAATGCTTCGATGCGGAAGAAGATGGTGAGCCAAGTCTTTGACTTCCATGTTTGCTTTTTTCATTTTGTTTTGTGAAGTTGTTTGGTCGATTAACGAGGTTCACTCTACCGCTGTAGAAGCCTAATGGACCCAAGCCGCGGCCTCCGAAATCGTCGTCCAGGTCGTCGTCGTCTGCGCAGGACGAGATCGAGATAGAGATAGCGGAGGTGCTGTACGGGATGCAGAGGCAGCCTCTGGGACCTTCCAAGCAAGAAATCCTTGCCTCTGATTCCGTTAAGTTTGATCCGAGAGAAGCCAGCAACAAGTCCTCCGGTGATGCCAAATCCAGGGTCTCGTCGCCGATCTCAAACTCTCAGGCTGTGCTTCAATCGTCGTCGTTGCCGACTCAGAATTCCAGCTCTTCTGTCAGTCATATGTCCGCCGTTGGTGGGTTCTCAGAATCTTTAGAGCTGAGCTAGTTGCATTTCTTATGGTTCTGAGCGAGACTGATTAATGTGTTTTTCTTTTATTGGTTCGACCCAGTGGCGCCGAAGAGGAAAAAGCCGCGAGCGGTTAAGTACGACGAGAATCCGTTTATTTTACCAGACAGGAACAGTCCCATTTCGACCACGACCAAGTCCGAGATCGACCAATCGGCCATGATAGAAGCTTCATCATCGCCCATCATGGAGAAGAACCCAGGTTCGGCAGCTGTAAACGGCGGAGTTCGACACGATTTGGCGAATCCTCAAGCAGGACTGCCCTCGTCGCAGGTGGCACCGGAGTCAACAACTAAGCCGGAAAGCAACCACTTATCGGATTCGAATCATTTGACCGAAGAATCGGAAGGTAAAGAGGCGGGCGCGAGTAAGGAGGAAGCTCCTAAGTCGCCCAAGAAGGAATCTCCCGTGGTCAGAGTGGATGATAATCGCGATGACGTGAAATCGAATAAAGCGTGAGTGCTCGAAGATTTTTTCTTTTTATCGTTTGTCCTCCCCCATCTTTTCTTGGTGGAGAGGCTAAGCTCCGAAATTTTGGTTCTGATTGTATTTGGGGGCTTTGACGCAGGAATTCAACGATCTCGGAGGTGGAGAACCAGAAAGAAGAGAAGTTCCAGATAGATCTGATGGTGAGGCTCTTGTTTCTGCAACAAGCTCCTCTCATTGTTTCTTCAGAAAATTCTGTGTCTCGAATTTTATTTTTTACAATTTTTTCGGGTCATGTTGGTTGGGCAGGCTCCTCCTCCTCCTCCGTTGAGATCATCACCAGAAAGGGACGGTGAGATGGATTTTGTGGCGGTGGATCCTAAATCTATGGTCACAGATGTGGAAGCGGTGGGTGGGCCAGCCTTGTCTCTTTTTATCCTTTCCCTCTCTCACTCTCTCACTCTCTCACTCTCTTTCTCTCTCTTCCTCTTCTTTTTGGAGGAGTGTGATGATGTTCCAGAGCTGATGTATCGGGTTCGACTTTACTGAAATGTGCAGGAATCTAAGCCTGTAGTGAAGGAAGATGGGAAGGAAGTGCAAATGGTGAAGGAAGAGGCAGCGGATGTTGAAAGCGAGAAGGCAAAATCTTTGGCTACCGAGGAAGCCGAATTGCACAAGCCGGTCGTTCCTAATAAAGAGAGGAACATCGACCTCCAGGTTGACTTGGAGAAGACCGGTAGAGATAGCGGTGCAGCTAGCGTAAGCGGCAATAGCAAACCACAGCACCATGCTCAGAAGCAGCATCAGCCCCAACACAGTAACAGTGAAAGATCTGGTACTTTTAATCTTCTTCTTTTTCGTCTTCTTTTGAAGAAGCTCTTGGCCCAATTCGGTATCTTATTTTGAGGTACTCTTTGCTTTTGTTTCAGCCCAGACGAGCTCAGTTCCTTTGCAAATGTCTGTTCCTGGCTGGCCGGGCGGTCTTCCTCCCATGGGGTATGGTTGGGTTAATTTGTACTGTACTCCTTGCTTCTTGGGTCATTCGCAATGCATTAGTGCTTTTGAAAATCTTCCGTGGAAAAATGACATTTTTTCTCATTAGCAGATATATGGCTCCTCTGCAAGGAGTGGTATCCATGGACGGCAGCACCGTATCTCCGGCTCCTATACAAGTATGTCAATCTTGGGCGTATGTTGGGATTATATTTGGGCTCTTCAAGTTCTCACCTCTTTTGCTGACAAGGTTTCCAACTTGTGCAGCCACCACACTTGCTTTTCACTCAACCCAGGCCAAAGAGGTGCGCAACGCATTGCTACATTGCACGGAATATACTGTACCACCAACAAATTGCGAGGATGAATCCATTCTGGCCGACTGCTGCTGGGTCTGCGTCGCTCTACGGGGCTAAGCCCTGCAATCTCAATGCGGTGCCTCCAGCAGAACTTGGAAACATTACGGGTAGGGGGGTGAACACCGCTCAGGATAAGGGGCAGGGTCTTGCTATGTTCCCTGGGCATACAGGGAAGGATAAGGGTTCTCAAGCAGCAGCGAACATGGTGGATGCTTCTCAGAGAAAGCAAATTTTGCTTCAGCAACCTCTGCCCCCCGGAGCGCCTAGTAATATCTTGGTACTATTTTACTTTCCGAGTTTGTATTTATTTTTGTTCCCATATTTTTGTCTATGGTTTCTGAGTTTTTGTGCTCTTTCTAATCAATTTCAGCATGGCCCTACTTTCATCTTTCCTCTGAGCCAGCAACAAGCAGCGGCTGCTGCTTCTGCTCGATCTGGTTCCCTGAAGTCTCCTCCTGCTGCCGGTAGTGCTGCTTCGTCAAGTGCATCGAATTCTGCGGCAGTGAGTGCCTCAGGGACAACAGCAGCTGCAGCCCCAGCAATGAGCTTCAACTACCCAAACATGCCGGGAAACGAAACTCAGTATTTGGCAATTGTGCAGAACAATGGGTATCCGTTCCCAATTCCAGCTCATGTTGGGGCACCGCCTGCTTATAGAGGAAGCCATGCGCAGGCAATGCCATTCTTCAATGGGTCTTTCTATCCATCTCAAATGCTGCATCCTTCGCAGATTCATCATCAGCATCATCATCATCAGCAGCAGCAACAACAACCTCCTCAATTACAGCAGAGCTTACAAGCTCATCAGAATGCAAGCATTTCTAGTGGTGGTTCCTCCTCGTCCCAGAAGCACTTGCAGAATCAGCAGCAGAGGCCACATGGCAATGGTGTCAATGGCGGTAGTGGAAATGCGCAAGGCTTTCCGGCCCCCAAAAACCAGTCTTCACAGCAACCACAGGTGCAGCAGCAGCGGCAGCAACCGCAAAACCAGCATATGTCTCACCAGGCTCGCCAACTTGAGTCTGAGATTGGTGGAGAAGATAGCCCTTCGACTGCTGATAGCCGTGTTTCTCGCGGAAACATGAGCATCTATGGCCAGAATTATGCAATGCCGATAAATCCTTCGAACTTTGCTTTAATGACTCCTGCAATGAGTGGTGCTAGTGGCGCCACCAGTGCAAGTGGAAATCATACTGAAAAGAAACATCAGCATGGATCAAAGGGTGGGGCGGACCCATTGTCATCTCAAGCTTTTCCAATGTCTTTTGCCCCCATGAATGGTGGTACTGCTACTCCTGGCCTTGATATGTCATCCATTGTGCATAATCATGCTTTTCTTCCGGGCAATTATCAGTTCATGACGGCCGCCAGTGCCCAAGCAGCACATCAGAAAAAAAATTATCGAGTTTGTGAAGATGGGAAAACTGGAGGAGCTGATTCCGCCAATGTGGAGGAAGAAAGAAAAGCCATGACTGTGAAGGCCTCGGCGACGGTTGGACAATCCATTGCCTTCTCTAGGCCAGAGTTGGTTGACACGTCACTCACCACGGTAAAGGGTAATTCTGTCATTGACAGCTCGGCCCGAAGTCTTAATCTTGGGTCTACCAGTGGCCGGAATTCTGGTTCTGTAATACCTAGTGCTATGAACACGGTGAGCGCTCCTGGTTCGCAACAGCAGCAACTACAACAGCGGAATCAACAACAGCAGCAGATGATTCAGCTTCAAAAGCAGAATCCATTTGCTGTAGCAGTAGCAGCTGCGGCTAGAAGCAAAACTCCGGCGACGAGTAATGGGAGTGTCTACTCTGATCATCACCTACCTTCATCGTCTTGCATGGCTACTAAGTTTAGCAATACTCTCTCTACGTTTCCCCAAAACCTCGTCCAAGCCAGCAGCAATGGCCCAGCTCAGTCTCCTCAGTGGAAGAATCCCGTGCGGACATCTACTTCGCAAGTTCCCTCTTCACCTCTCTCCTCATCAACCTCCTCATCCCACAAAAATCATCCTCAACAGCAAGGGAGGACACAACAAAGTCACACGCAAATATCTTTTGGGGCGAATTCAAAATCTTCAACGCCACAGGGGCAACAAACCCCCAGCAGCAACCAGTCCCCATCGCTGTCGGTTATGGTTGGCTCACCTACAGCGTCCTCCATGTCGAAGGGCGCTGTTGGAAGCCCCAGGACTTCTGCTTCCACTTCGACAACTAACAAAGCTGGTCAAGCTGCGTCGTTGTCGTCTCAGCCAGCCAAGAATGCACCTTCGGTGCCTAGTCGGAAGTCCTCACCAGTGGGAGGAAGGAGTGTTCCATCTATTCTCGGAAACCCCCACATCAACTCTACTTCGAGCAGTGCGGCAAAATCTCAGTTGTCACAGCAGCAGCAGCAACAGCAGTTTTCAAAGCAAGCATCGCAAGCCCAGCCGTTCTTCTCTAGCCCCTATATGCAACATTCAACTGGTGCTACCTCCGCTTCCTCACCTACAAGTGCTTATTTTCTTTCAAGAAACCGACGTGACCAACAGCAGCAGCCACAGGGTTCATCCGGTGCATCCTCAACTGGGATGTTGTCGTTGTGCCCTCCTGTAACGCTTGTTAACACCAGCACTTCTGATCCTGCAAAGGTAGTTGCTGCTGCTTCTGCTGCTAGCAACATGAAAGGTGGTGGCTTACCTGCACAGGGCATTCTCCATGTTACCCAGTTTGGTGCTCCACAGCCTTCCGGGAACCCGCATCCGCTGTTGTCTCAAGCTTCTCCTATGTGCATGCGGTTCCCACCCCTGTTCAGGTGAAGCCGGCTGAGCAGAAACAACCCGCTGGTGAGTGAAAACAATGTCCCTTGGTGCTTTACATTGCAACACGCAGGGAAAAATGTTAAAAAAGAAGTTCAATGAGCTTGTTTGTATGAGGAGCAGTTTCTTGCCTAGAAAATGACCATTTGCATAACTTCTGGCAGCCTGAGAAGAAAGGAAGATGCTGACATTCAACGAATCACGGCCATGTGGGAAAGGCATTTCTGAAGGGAACCCACAATTTTGGGAACTTAGTAGAGCTGAGTGGGAATGCTGAACGCGCCTGGGATGTATTCTTATATGTACGTGCACTTGTGTCCATAATCTGACAGGGCTGATCGTGGAGTCTAATTGAAAGTGGGATTGACTTTTGCCCGGGGGGGGGGGGTAAAGACATGGGGCGGAGAAGAAATTCAATGGATCTATTTTTAGTGTAGGAGAGGAAAGAAGGGTTTTTAAAGATGGAGGGGGGAAGGGGAGGTGCAAGATCAAGTGCAAGAGCAAGCTTCACTTCTTTTGAAGGAAGGGGTGTTCCTCGATGCTTAGTTAATTTTCCTTTTGTTTTGAGTTTTAGTTTTCGAGGAAGAGCGGCAGTAAAACTGCAATCTTTTGACATATATATGCCGTGGAGGGTGTGTATGTATATGTCTGGCACATATAAGTATTGGCCCTCTCAATTTTTTTATTTATATTTGCAAGCCAAATTTTGTTGCGTTGCGTGTTAAGGATGGATGAATGCCATTTTTCTTAGTCTGTGAAAATGAGGGGGACGGTGAGAGAGAGAGAGAGAGAGAGAGAGAGAGACTATACAGATTTCTTAATCTGTGTGAATGAGAGGGACGGAGAGAGAGAGAGAATGCAGAGGAGTGTTGTTATATATTATTATTCTCGTGTGAGTACATTGGCATCGTTGTCTGGAACTGTCAAGAACGGAAAGGAAGATGCCAAGTGACCTTTGTGCTGGCTCCGCTATGTCCTGTGACGTAAAGAGATAGACGTGTAGAGTGAAAGTTGAGGTGGACGCATCGTAGCCATAGGAAGTTCCTTAATGCTGGACCTCCATTCCCCCTCTGGATAATAAAAATAAAAGTGGAAAGAGAGACGCGGAAGCAATCAGCTCCGTTTTGGAGTCTTGCTTGGTTTTGTATGGTGGTGGGTTGTGGGCCATGCCTCCCCTCCACTCTGTGGTCTATGTGGTCTCTGCGGTCTGAGTATTTGGATATTACGATCCTGACATCCGCCGGTGCACTACCAAAAAAATGCTCTGCGACAAAAGTTGGTTGTTGAAAAGGTCGGCATCTTCCACGTGGCTCCACGCTTCGCTTTTCCAATATCATCATATCATCATATCATCATCAGCACAACTTATTTAGATCTTAAAAAAGACAAAAAAATAAAAAATAAATAAATAAAAGAAAAAAGAAAAAAAGACGTAAATTCCACTTTTGCCCTTCCTTCCTGGTGGTCCTCGGAAAAGCAGCATTCCCAATCAGAGATTGGATCTTCCAGAACCACACATACCAGGAGCAGAACATGGTGTTCTGAGACTTCTGATAATCCCCGTGTTCATGTTAGTGAATCCATGCAGGTTGCTGTGCACGTGGTTTCAGCTCCTCTTATTTTGTCGAACAGTTAAACCCCAGTCTGCAAAATTTGCCATCAAAAAGTTGCGTAGATGGATGAAAAGAGGTTCCCTTGCCATAAAATCTTTCCCTCCATTTCTTCTCTCTTTCTCTTCTTTCTTTTCTCTTTTCCCTTTGGGGATCGGAAAGACAAAAGTATTTTCTTTTGCTTTTCCTTTCCTCTTTCTTTCCAATTCAGAGGACCCACCAGGGAATCCACGAAAGCCTACTCGCGGAATGAAGAAGCCGTGCCCCCCACCCCAATGGGTCCAGTGCAGCAATTTTCTCTGTTTTTCTTTTTCTTTCCTGCCAGAAAGAACTGGTTCGGCATTTCAAACACACAAGATTGCGTCATCACACCTAAAACCATGCCACCATTCCCTGCCGACCCCACGGTTACACCTAACCATTCTGGACTATGTTCCACCCTCGTGACTCACTACTCATCTTATAAAGTTCATCCCTTATTGAAGGAATAATCAAATAGTATTTGAGGTATATAAAAGTTTGTCACATCCTTTTTAACAAATCCCCTCATTCCAAGAGTGTTGAGATATCTATTATAGAACTCATTTCTATTCAAGGGTAGGCAAATCTTTTTTTTTTTTTTTTTTAAATATATATATCAAACATTTTTTAATAATTAAAAAGCTTACAACATCAATCTTACCAAAACAAACGTACACTTTTAAAGGCTTCCTTGAATCCAACTTCAAGTTCTAATGGATACAACTGAGAAGGATTTGAATGCTGAGATCAAAGGATTTGAAGGAGGAAATATGAGGAAAATGTAAAGCAAAAGTAGCGTGTGCACAAGGAAATGAGGGCAACTATGGGAATCTAGATGAGATGGAGAAAAAGATGATCCAAAAGACGTAGCCGATGCCCGGAGGCAGCATAATGGAAGGTGACCTATTTGGAGGGCCCAGGCTTAGAACTCTTTAGGTGACTCCAGATGGGTGGCATGTTAGTGGACAAGCAAAGAATGGGAGAAAAGCCCTGGACAAACAACGATGCAACAATTTCGTACGAAAAGTAAGGTTCTTTTAGGAGCATAATCTGTCCGATGCTCATTTTGCCGTTGCTTGATTTTCTTTTCCATATTTTTATTCCCTTTACTTGTGCTGGTTGTCAAAAGTCAAAATCTCGTAAATAAGAAATTGTAAAAAGTTTATACGTAGTGCCCTAGTGGGTCGTTAGGAAAATAACTTGGGATAAGTTTGATGGGAATTTTATGCAATGCATTGACTTGGCACTGCATGAGGAATTGATAGGTGATAGTAACTACCAAAATTTTGATGCTTTGTGCATTATAAAATTGTTGAACTTGTTTATTCATTTAAAACATGAACACAAGATAGTCTTTGCATGTGAGAGACCAATCATAAGGTTGAAACATCTATGTCGATTATCCTAGAATAAAGAATAGATCATGGTCCAAAATCATATATAAAATCCATTCGGCACTTAGTTAATGAGTCAAAGTTAAGTCAATATTTAACCAAGATTGCCGTGATAGGAAGGTTTTGGAAGGGGTGAAAGTATTAGAGTTTTGAGAGAAAAGGAAAAATGATGTAAAAAAGGTGAACAAGAAGACCCTTTTATATAGGTCTTGGCTCTCTAGCCTATTGAATACTTAAATTGATATGTACTTAGGATGCAACCACAAATAGGTAATGATTACGTCCAATTGGGATGAGATATGTGGAATTGAGATGAGCATAGATTTATATAGAAGATATTTCATTCTTGGAAATTTTATAACATTAAATTCAAATAAAAAAAAAGTAAATAAAATGATTTGGCTATATAAATGAGTCTAACCAATCCCACTTTGTGTCTTTATATGAATATAATTGTTAAATTTGTTTATTTATTTAAAACATGAAAACAAGATAATCTTTTATCATTAAGCCAAACTTCTTGGCTTCCCTCTAAGTGACAAAGTTATGGGTGTGAGAGTTGTACCAATTGAGGCAAACTCTGAATACTAAATATGACCTAAAAATAACAAGGGTCAAGGTCGGCAAGTGAGATGATGGGGGATAAGCTTCATCGCCGAGAGGGAAACAAACCTGATCACCCGCTAAGGCCCCTAAATGATCGCTTAGTTATAAAGGAAGTAGGGGTGTAAAGACAACCATGAGGTTTGCCCTAGTATCAATTAAAGCCTTAGTTGGAGTTCCTTCGAGGACTTTACCACTTGAATGGCTTTGCCTAAACCCCTTAGTTTGTTTCTATATTTCAATCTAAGCCTAATTTTGAAGGCCATCAATGAAGAAAAGCAAAGTGCTTTTTAATATGTCAAAAAAATTGAGTTGGAGATTTTAAAACTCTAGCACATACATATGGAGAGTGGTCATGTGCTTCAATTCTATCCCTAGAAAGTATGGCTTTCTAGAAAGACTTGGACCTTGTTATACATGTGGTCTTTGATTCATATTTATTAGTAATATGCACTCAGTAATATCTCGACCTCAAGCACACTTTTGTAAAGTAGTGAGCTTTTCTTAACCCATCAAACAAGTTTTTTATTAATGGAATAAGATACTTGTTTTTTTATGGTTATCTTATTGAACACTATGTACAATTGCATTAATTCATATTTTTTTTCACTTGAAATAGAATTTGAGCTCCACATAGCCAATATCTAACAATGTCTTTAGTTTCTTTCTAAACTCTTTTAATTTAGGCAAAACCATTTAGTAGGCACCTTTGTTAGAGGCTTTACTCAAAGTTCTAACTCTATTGCATGGTCAATTTTATTCTTAAAAGGTAGTTGTTTTGATATTTTTGGAAGCATTACATCCTTATTCTTTTCAAGGATGTCTCAAACTAGTTGTGGGAGATCCTCTTATTTTAGTCTCTCCTTCTCTTCCATTACCTTCAAGATTGCCAATTCATTGACCTTATGTTTCCGCACACTTTTTTTAACTGCATTGCAAAAATAGTTTTTTCAGAAGGAATCTTAGCTACAATAGAGACCATGCACAATCTTTTCCCTCCAAGAATACATAGAATATTGTGAGCAGGAATATGAATAGCATTTTCCTTTGTTAAGAATTCCTTACTAAGGACTAGTTTATAATCATTCATATCAAGGAATGGCACGTGTAGAGCACTCCAAAAGTTATGCCAAACAAGAGTTGTGTCTTGCTGTTCATGGACGTAAGCAAATTTTTTATATTAATTCCTGAATTGATTTCAAGTAGTATAGTTTGGTCACATTTTATCATGCCAAAACATATCATTTTCTAAGTATAAAATTTATGACTTTTGAGTTTCTTCAAACCTTCTCTCTCTCTCTCTCTCTCTCTCTCTCTCTCTCTCAAAATGAAACCATGACTTTTTACATTAAAGAGAGAAAAACTAGTCGCACTTTGTTTGATCTTTTACTTATATACAACTGTTACAGTCCTCCATATTTTCGTTTATAAGCACAAAAAATCCTAATCATGCAGAATGAGTTAATCCTATAAAACTATATGTCTTCTATTTACATGATATTTAATTATGCATCTTTTAATTGTTATTTGTGATAGAGTGACTGTGTATAGTAACAAACAAGATAAATTACATGTCGTATCTTTCAACTATTTGTGTCTAGTCATATTTTATGGGAAAAAATAAAAAATAAAAACAAGGAAGGGATTCAAGATTAGAAATTTTATGGAATTCTTAGAATGCAGAGAGCATTATTTGGCAATAAGGAATAGTGCGGGGGTCCAAGTAAATAATTCCTAAAGTGCAGGTCATCGACTCCATCCTCTGTGGGATTGATCCCTGGATCACCATCATTAGGTTTAATTTCATTGCCCGAAAGTTGGAAAATTAGGGCCATTTGCTCAGGATGGTGGTCGTAGAAGACTTCGCAGGGACCTCAGAAATTGCTTCTAAGAGATTCAATTAAAATAAGCTATCACTTCTCATTAGTGGCTTATTGTCTCTCTCTTCATGGTCACAAAACACCGACTATCTTACCCCCGTATTTTCAGGAACTAAAGAAAACTCGTTGTCGACGCCCAGGAATAAATGGCATCAAACACTAGCTCCTTTTCTCGCTACGGAAGTGGATACCATCCATCTCCTGAGTAGACAACTATTATAAATAAGCAGGTTACTAAGATTTGTGTTAGCAGGTAACTATACCACATCAACACTCCGCACAAATCTCAAGAATCTATTTGCGAGATTTGATTAGATATGATTTGATTTTGTATAGATGAGATTTGATTTTGTTTTCTAAATGTGTTTTTTCTTACCTGTTAATCTCTTGAAAAGTTATAATAGTTATCTACAGAAAATGTGTGGACTGAAAACAAAAACTTCTTATCTTACCATTAGTCAAGAAGACTTTTTGTTTTTTGTTTTTTTTTTTCTCTCTTCAACAATGCATGCGTGACACATAGGCAAACATGCCCTTGGGCGGGTGGTTTTAGGCACAACTTACTTTCAAAGACTCATGATTAGTAGAATTTTGTAATTCACACAAAGTATTGTATTTTGCTACCTTCTTCATCGATGGCGCCATAAAAAAACTTATAAGATTGGACCTACTACTGAATTAGACTTTGAACCTTCTTACTAGGTTCAAGCTTTGGCCGCCATAAAAAAGCTTCTAGAAATCCAGTCACTACGTATTTTTCCGGATTTTTAAACCCATCTTGTCCGGCAGACAGAACAAAGAATTATTAAGTATTCCCTCAATCTCGACGGTAATGATGATAATATTGAGACCCTTATTAGTTGAATTGTGAGTTGTCCCCCTCGTTGGTGAGGACCCACTTTTCCATTGAAAACTGAAAACAAAATCTTGCAACATCCTATCAAGATTTTAAATATTGCAGTAAGTTGGCTATAACTTACTTTGGAGCAGTTCGGAACTGGAACGGTGGTTGACCGAAAGAAAAAGGAGAAAAGATTGCCCAGTATGTGGTATCTGCTTCTTGACTCCTGAAGCACCTCACCTTAACATTCTCTTTTGGGCGTTGGGGCCCAGGGTTTTAATAATTGGGTTGAAAAACTTCAAAGTTGATCCAAAATCCTTTGTGAAGGATCGGAAGGGACAACCCACCATCATACTCTGTTATTGGTAAAAAGTTAATTGCACCGAGTGATGCTTGTCGGACGGAGTTAAAGCTGGATAAAAGTAATAATAATATATACTTCTTTTTATTTTTATTTTTACTTTTACTTTGGCCTTTGTTTTCAAAGTTGAGTTTGACACGTAAGAAAAAGAGAGACTTTGATGAAAAGCAAGTATATATATAATATAAACATGTTTTGCATCGCAGCCTAAACCTAAATGAAAAACGAGATTGGGTCCACAGCTGTTTAACCCTATCCGAAAAAGCAGACAACAATGGAAGCGATAAGACGTGCGCCAGAAAATCCGGAAATGGTGTCCCACCGCATCAGCCTTTCCAAAAATCCACCGCCGGGGTGTGTTAGCGTGCAAGGTCTCCGCTGGGGTCGGATCACAATCCGTGGATGTTTGAAAACCCCACCGGAGGGAAATGGTTATTGTTGGCGCCGCCCCACTTTTCCACAATGCTCTTGTTGTGTGTTTGCGGCTGGGCTCCACAACCACGATGTTGGAGGCGGCAGCCGTGCCGGCACCGCCAGCTTAGCGCGTCTTGGCTGACCGTTTGGTAGGGGAACTGCAACTTCCGTTTGAAATTCGTCCCTTCGTTTTGTCTTTTGGATCCGACCATCTTTACCCATTGTTGCATAATTGGGGCCCATTAGTAGGCCCATTTTTTGGTCCATTAACAGCCCAGTTTGGCGGCAGATGGTCGACACCGGCCACCTTCGACAACCACTGCCCCGCCTGTCATCTTCTGCTTCGCCAGCCACTACCACTCACCACTGTGTACCTCATTCTTAGAACTCAATCGACAAATGTGACTAACTGCTGTTCAAATAGAGGGTTTCGGGAACGGAGAAAGAAAAAAAGGATTGGAAAGTAATCACAGTGGAAAAGAGCACTTTTATTTTTTTAAAATTACTTTTTCAACAATGAAATTGCATAAAATGAAGCCAAAAGAACCACTTTCTACCCGTAATAATTTGTTCGCACCTAAAAAGAGTCCTTAATGATTTGTATTTTTTAGTTGCGTGGTGTATTTTATAAAATATAGAAACTATTTCTAAACACAGAAAATCTATGACCTAAGACTGAACTTAGATCCTCCACGAGACATATTGGGTACCCACGAATCAGCACATCTACTAATATGGTTTGCGCGACAACGGGACATCCATCAACGCATGACTATTTTATTTATTTTTGCATAATATTATCGAAAGCATAGTTTATTTAAAACTACCTCCTTATTTTATTTGCTACAGGTTATTTATTTATGGATTTCATCTTTCTTGAGAGGGAAGTCAAACGATTTCTTGAGTTAGCATTTTAATATTATTCTTATAAAAATGATGGGGGGCCCTTTGATTAAATAATGCGTAGGGATAAAATCAGAATCAAACCCCGGATCTCAGCCAGATTGGCGACTTCGATGCACCAAGCTGTCTGGATTGTTTCAAATCAAATCATAGTTTAGTGGCGGAGCTACTTATCTAATCCTACTCATCATCGGAAGTTTTGCTTACCATCATGCACCTGATGATTAAGTTATTCTAATCGTAACTCTGGTTTTTTTATCAAAAAGAATATTAGGGTTCAATAAGCAATTGTCAAGATGCCCATCAGGCCTCCACTAGCAACTTCATTAATGGAGAATCCTTGACTAAACCTTATCTCTAGAATCAACTAATTTGCATTAGCAACTTGAATGAACGTGTCCGTACACTGCGGCTCCCTTCAAATGTCTTCTTAAGGAAGCATAGAAAACAGGTCCATCATACGTTGGTTTATCGAATATATCGTGGTTCAATATGCTGTGGCATGGGACAGGATTTGCATTTATCTTTTTAACTCTACCTGGTCAGTAATATATACTGTCATATAGTATTTGTTTTGGTTTAAACCCCATTGTGGTCTTTTTCAGGAAATGGTTTATCGAGATTCGCAATTTTCAATTGTTTGATATCAGAACATGTCAGAACAGTCACGATCTAGCTGGACTACACCAACCACAGAATGGTTGCCTACCCAGCGTGCTTCACAGCCCTGGCAAACCATGCAGCCAACCACAGCGCGTCGTGAAATCCTGAGAATTGAGAACTAAAATCTCAATACTGAGAAAAAATTGCTATATGTGATTTAATTTCTCACGTTTTCAAGGCAGATCTGCAACGGTTGTGTTTCCAATGGCAGTAAGAGATTACAAAACCGCGGAGAGAGAGTGCATATAGTCAGATGCTTTGAGAGCCAAAGAACATGTGGACTAATAAGCTGTTTTGCATTGCAAAAGAATAACCAGATTCCAGTTTCCGGATCAACATTAGTTAGCAACTGGCTAAAAACTATCCCAAAATAATGCTCCCCCAGCACTAGGAGGGGGGTAAATAAACCTACCAGTTTCCCTGTTGTTTCTTGTTCCTTGATTCTATACAAGCTATAGCAGGGATGTCTGAGGCAGAAAATTTTGGGTATCACATTGTTTTTACTTCTGCTACAAGTGGCAGTGAGGCTGCCACTTCGAGTACAAATGGTTGGACTTAATTTGAATGTGATGATGTAGATGACTTCTTTGTCAATCCAGCTATTTCGTTTTCCCCTTGTTTCTTCAGACAGCTTTGGGCAGTTGCATTCACAATCTTGATGAAGAAGTGGATGAGCATAAGCCACACAACAGTATTCCAGACTGAAGCAAATGAGAAATCCCACTTCTTTACCTGAGGAATGGTTTAACAATCAAATAACAAAATAAAATCAGATGTATGTGAGGCAAAATAGTAATGTGGCCCTCTATGCTAAAAAGAGCCAAAATTAAATGGATGACTCTTATGTCAGGTTGAATACCTTGATATTTGAGGCTACAGGAGAAGAAGCTGTCATATACTTGTCTTTCATTGCATTGAGTTTGGCAAGGAGGTCGGGCAACACCGGAGCAAGACCAGGTATATGGCTCAGTATCCAAATCAATTCATTTTCTATCCAGTTAAGAAGCTGATTATTGCAAACCGAGATGATGAAAAATGTCTGCAGAAACGGAAAAGGGAAGTCAGAACACATTAGTTATCATGATATCAACACAGCAGCAACTGAAGAGACCAAAAGAGCTTCCCCATTCACACAAATTCACACACAAAAAGACATACATGCATACCTACACACAAACATACATACTCAAAAGGGTAGTCTGATCCATTGAACTATTCTAAGCAATGTGAAAAACAAACGGTGCAGTAGCATGAAGACAGAGAAAGCGAAATCAAAGACCAAGATCCAAAGAAGCGAGAATTTACAAACCTGTAAATGAGTTTTAATAACTGCCTTTCCAATCAATGTGGCAGCAAAAAATTGCCAAAATGGAATCCCAAATTGTCCACACATAATGCCAGCAAGGTCAAATAGAGGATTTGGCACCTGAAAAATACTTCAGTTATTTGGCAGCTAACATAACAAAAATATCAGATCGCTTTTGAAGGAGATACATCAACATAAAACTTATCAGAAAACCCGAATACTCAGAATTTGCTAAGAAGCTTTTATAGTAATTGAAAATAACAAGCCAATACGATTTCCTAGGAAACTTGGAATCATGTCAAAATTTGAGTGGAACTTCCATAAATGTCAGTATGGACAAATACCTATTCAACTTCTAGGATTTCAAGCAAGGTCAACCCTAAACACAAGTTCAGGGGAAAAATATCAAGGTATCTAACGGTTTGCCTAATATCCATTTCCCAATGTCTAAAGGTCAACAATATATATCTGTTTCCATGATTCTCTGGGGGATCTCCACTCAATGGAAAATAAAAAGAAAAAAATTTCAAATGATTAACTTTGCTTGAGAGACCATGACAGAACATGTAGACATACTTAGTCTCACTTATTAAAAGATGCCAATAGGGCCATTCACAATAAATTTCAGTAACAAAGCCAGAGAAGATCCAAACTAACCGAAGCTAGCAATAATATTGTAAAGAAGTTCAAGTTTTGTGAGTGAGATAAAAGCCAGCGTTTGATTTGATTTAGGCGAGCAGCCAGAACTCCTTTGTCTTCGGTTGATGTGGAGTCCAATTCTTCCATGGCATTGGATTTACTACCTGACATGCTTGCTGCATAAAGTGAGAGATTCGTATAAGCTCAGAACTATATCTCTAATCAGAGGTATAATTTAGTAGCACCACAGCCGATCCATCACACCAAAGTAATGACAAATCTTGCAAAATTGAAATACCATGAAAGCATCTACTTCAGACAAAAATCTATCATTCATATTTACTTATACCCACAACTTAAGGGTTAGCAAATGATCCCTAAAGGGTCCATGCGAACTTTATCATTCATATTCAACGTCTAACCAGATATGTTTCTAAAACAATTTTCAAAGAGCTGTAAAACTATCGAGATAAAAGAAACATTACAGCTCAAAAACAACATATAGTAGACAATACATGGGGAGCTCCAAAGTATTGACTGTAAGGCAAGATACTAAAACACAAACACATAATGTACTCTTTCCGCAACCTGCACCAACAAGATTACAGATCATGTAACATAAACATATATCAACAACTTCTCAACCTCCATGTTGTGTATCTTTCCAATCTCATCGCAATACAAATTCAACATATGGCATCAAAGCATATTGAACAAGACACAAAGGTCAACCAGCCTACTTGTCAAAGTTGTTCAAATTCTGGAACTAATATGAACCATGTCCCACAAAGCAAATCAAATTTGTTGACCCTCTTCAATTTCTACCCTACCTTCGCTAAATGTGTTCTGCTGTACATTGAGATCACTCTTTTCTCAGGCTTTAGATCGTTCAATACACAAATCTCTGTGCTCTTCTTTGGAGTTCATGTGTACTCTGACTTAAAAGAAATCAAAATCGGTCCTTAAATCATGTTTTCTTTCTTTTGGGGCTGCTTTTCTTATATAAAACCAATGTTCATGGTTTGTTCCTTTCTGTTTTCTTATTGAATACAGATGATTATCAGAAAAGAAACTTATGATGAACAGTAGAAACATGAATACATGTGTGACAGCAGACATTTCACAGTTTTCAACAGTTATCTAATCCATGTTCCAGTGTGGAGTTGTTTTCAACAGGCTCAGTAACAGGCTTATGCAGGTGTCAAGAGAAAAGATAAGCAAGAGAAGACCACAGATTGTTCAATACTAACAGGGTTTTCTCTTTTATTGCAAACTATCATTTAATTCCTGAATTTTAATTTCCGTTAATAATAGAGGATGCAGATCTCTGCAGAAGATAAGAAACTGAGCCCTACATTAGGTAAAGGTCATTGATGGTCAAATACAATTGTTTGACAATAATCTGCGTATCAGGCTTTGTAAAGGTTTTTGTAAGTTATAGAGGTTTCAGAGACCCCTATGACATAAACCATGTTGAAACCCTTATGTTCACGATAAGTCTCAACACAAAATGAGATCCTCATGATCCAAAATAATAACTCTTCTCCATTGAAATGAGGACCCAAAATTGCGAGTTAAGCAGGGAAATACAAAAGAAAAACAACATTACCTGCCCTCGAGATAAAATATGGAGGAAGCTCTCCAATAGCAGTCCCAACACCCCACAGAACAGCCTCAATCTGAACCTGTGGCAATATGCTGCTAAGCGGAACCCGCAAACCATCCAATGTCTGGAATAGTGGAGGACCAAATTCAGAGCAATCCTTGTCAAGCCATGAAGGACCTCTTTTCAACTGAATTGTATCATATGGAGCACTTTTTAGATCCACACGACCACATTGCATTGCTTTTAGCGTGAACAGTGCAATATGGGGCCCAAGATAAAGGACAAAAGTATGTAAACCAGATCCTGAAAAAAGATAAAGAAGTAAGAGACCAATGTCGCAATTCATGTCCTATATTTCATAGTGACAGTCATGACATTCCAAATCGAGATGTTTGTATAACCAAAGACAAAAAGGACTGCATCAGAATACAGTCTCTATAAATTTTATGAGAAATAAAGATAAAAATCAAAGCCCAAAATTTAATAGCCATACAACAAACCTTACCTCCGAAAATCAGTTATATAAATTAGTACAAAAACCAAAACAGTAAAATACATGACCTTTTACACACAAAGTGTTTCTTACCGAGACCAATTGATGACGCAACTCCAAGAGCCACCCACCACAATACAAACCCGAAATATTTAGAAAGCTCCTCGACATGCTGTAGAAACGTAGATTTAATATCATTACACCTAATATTATTGACCATAAATTCCAAAAGTAAAATTTGCATGGAACTTTTCACCCTAATTATAGAAAGTAAGGACTTTAAGCTGACAAAAACTTTTCCAAGACCTCATGTACGATCATCATCTCAATGGAAAGGATGCTGGAAAATGTCAGATATACCACGAATTTTTCAGAGAATAACAACAAATGCCCAAAATGTTGGGTGTAATGGGTCATTTAGATCTAATCACACATGCAACTTAAAGCTGGGAAGTCAAGTTTTACATACTGACAGGAAGATGTATAATTCACTGTTCTTTAAGTGACCCAAACAATGAGTTAACTCAATATTTACCCAATTTTACAGAGACCTTGCATTCAGTACATAGACATGAATGTTATAAGAAAATGAAGCTTCTAAGACAGTGAAGCAACATGATAATCCATCAGGCAAAATATACCTTCTCATGAGGGCCATCGATGGTCATAACAAGAACTCCGACAGCAACTGCCACAACGCTCAAAAGCATCAACCATCCTCCTTTTGCCAACAGATATAGTATTGACCGCTTAAAATATTGGGAAAGGGCCAAAACAAAGAACTTCAAAGTCTTTAAGGGTTGTGATGTTAGTGTCAAATTTTCTACTTGCTGTTGATGCCGCTTATGTTCTGCAAAATACAGCAATTCTATCAGCTAATAGGATTTAAGAGGACTCTCAAAAAATTGTAAATGTCACCATCTAATCTTAGATTACATCAAAACTTTTCTGATCAAGCATATGCAGAAAAATACACTCAATATGCAAAAATTCATTCCCGCAACTAATCCTCAAACCCATAGAAATAACTCTCCATCCACGATTGCAAGGTAAACAAAAGAATCGTGGGTCTCTAAGAAGGAAACTTTAATTTTAAAACAGTCAATATCATCCAATTTCTTCCATACAGACTTCAATTCGACAGTTCCTAGCAGAATCCAATTCCAGGTGCTCACTTGAAAACCCATTGAAGCACTCAATCCAATTACCAGAAACAAACAATTGGACGCATAAAGGCTTATCAACTCCGAAAATTTTGGGTGAGCAAACAATAGGCCAGTTAACTTTTGACTCAGGAACCAGCTCAACTTCCGGGTAGCACGAACTCCTACCTATCCCATCCCATATATAAATCAAAATAAAAATTCCTCAGAGATCCAACAAACCCTCAAGAATGAAAAAAAAAAAAACTCAAAAAAAAAAAAGAGAGCATGAAAAATAAGGAAGTAATGATTTAGGGTTAAAGCATGAAAATTTACACAAAACGCAATAGGGACAACAACAGTAACATTGGAATAAATAAGAATCAGAATCGCCTGCCTGAGATCGCGACTTCGTCAACTTGAGAGTTGGAAGAAAAAGGAGTTGATCGTTCGCGAGCCATTACGCAAAATGCCAGAACAGAAACTCCTCCTTCGGTATCTTTCTTGCGGTAGAATCTGTTACCTTCCGAGCATATAAGTGGACCTTGTGTTTGGCTTCAGAAACGGTGGTGCTGAATCAACTGCTTGAGACCATTCCCAAAAGTTTCTTCACAGGATTGTATTCTTTTGGAATTTTTCTTTCAACAAACTTAGCAGAGATCTGGAGAAGTGAACGCAACAGAAGAGGACTCGGGAGGAGTTTGCGTGAAGATCCGTCTCTGTAGCTTTATCGTTCTCTCACTCTCTCTCTCTGTCTACGCTTCTCCCCCACTCGCAACGCAGACTCCCACAGTGACCCGAATAGCCTTTTCTGTTAAAAAAGGTAAATAATTTAAATTTGAAAATGTACGATGAGGATAGAAACTAAATAACAGAATCAAAAGATTGTAAATGTCAACCTATAACTTTTTTTTTTTTTTCCATTTATAAACTCCCGGTGTCAATTAGGTACATTTATTCTCGTACAGCATGCTTTTCTAATTGAATTATAGTTAAAAATATCCTACTTAATTTTTTTATTTGTGAACTCCTACACCTTTAGGGTTTCGGACCATTTAATCCCGTACAGTATGCTTCTAATTGAATTGGCACATTTAATCCCGTACAGCATGCTTTTCTAATTTATATTTTTTTTAATTTTTATTTTCAAACTCCAATACCTTAGAATGTCGAACCTAATTAAGTTCCGTACAGCATGTTTTTCCAATTGAATTAGGCACATTTAATACTGTATAACATGCTTCCAATTAAATTGGTTACTTGTCGATTTTGGAAAACATAATATTTTTTTTTCCCTTAAATCTTTTATTTAAGATATTTCACAAAGCACTTATTGATGTTGTCAACTTTTAGTTTCTTCGATTAGACTTCGAGCATCTCGCATAATGCCGCTGAAAGACGTTGGCACTGCTTCTACGTTATTTGACAAGAAATATATGCTGCCGAAACCAATAGAGACTGGATGCTTTTTGTGATTCGTTAGCCGGAGAATATGCTTCCAACATCCTACGCAAAAAAATATCCGACTTGAATCCAACTTTGCTGCAATACCAAGAGTAACTCGGAAGACATGCGTTGTCTATACTTCTTTCACATTAGACAAACCATTAGCCATGTCAATGAAACACAAAGAATGCCTCAATATTGATTCTACACAATAAAAACTACGTGTTTTAAAAAATTAGCCTCAGTTTCCCCGATCTGAACCTTGGGACATCAGTGAAGTTTCCAAACGTTGTCCCTAACTCCGTCATCAAGCAGTCATTTTCGGACACCCTGGTTGATGATCGACCCAACCAAAACAAGGAAAGAACCGAGTGACCGTGAGGTACACGCTTTAAGTTTTTAGTCTTTAGATATCATGGCACAGCATCTACGAGAAGAAGATCCGGGAATTTTGCATATCCCTTCGTAGACGGAAACCCCCCAAATTACGAGCAAACTTCGGACGAAATTATGGGTCAGCGTGGAAGTAACCAAAAGCGTGGGAAAGGAAGGCCAGAACTGAAAGGGAAGGCAGGGATCTTCAGAGCAGAATTTACGCGACTTCCTTTAAACTTACTATTCTGTCCAAATAAGGCTATAAAAGAGGGAGGCCCGTGCAAGACCACCTATTTTTGGTAGGCCGTTTTGATGATAGCAATAGTTTATTTCTGGTTAAAATATGTCTGGTTCTTGGTGGGAGGGAGCTTACGTGCAATACCTCTGAAGTTCTATGTCGCCGCATTCTATATTATATTGCTAGTTTCAATGTCCATTGGGGGTAAGGATCAATTTTTTTTTTTTTTTCTATTTTTTAAAACTGAATGCAGCTTTAAATTATCGTGGACTTGGAACATCTCGGCTTTTGGGTTACACAAAATCACGAGAGATCACATGGCCCATGTTATAGCAGCAATCATTTTGCGGTTGGTTTAATAACATGTATCGACGTTATCTTTAATATTTGTTGTTTATTATGGCGTGGTGCAACAGATGGAAGACCTGATTGCGAGGATGACAGTTGAAATCAGTTGTTATTGGAGGCATGTGCCATACAACACGACAGACATCAACAGGTCTCTTCGATTTTCTTATTAGATTTTGGAAATATAAAAAGGCAAGCTTTTGTTATTGGAGGCAGATGCTGTATACCACGACAACAAATCAACAGTTCTCTCCGATTTTCTTATACAAAGGCAAGCTGTGTCATACCACGTGAAGACATTAGTTAAGTAACTACCAAGCTTTGTTATCTCCAAGTACAAAAACCCACATAAACAGAGGTGAAATAACGATAAGGATGGAGGAACATATTCCTCAAACGAAACAGACGAGTCCAGAAACTTTGCTTTTGTTTAAAGCAAAGGTTGTGTTGGGCTTGTCTGGCTCTGGACGAACTAGGTCTATGAATCTTTACTTGAATGTTTTATTCCAAGACAGGCCTATAAATGGAGGCCCAAAGTACGCCCCTATACGTAGAGAATGAAAAAGGTACTGACAAGCGGATAACACAACGACGCTGCTGGGCCCTGGGCCTGGACAACTTTACGACGGAACACATCTGATGATGATGCTGCTCCAACTGTACGATGTTGTCGTGTTATCAATCAATTCGGTCCCATCAGACCTCAAAAGTCGTCAGGGGAATCTCGAAATGCCCTGTCGTGGGCCTGGCGGATTGGTTGCGGAGGGTGATGGGGTTCATGGCAGCCACTGGAACCTAGAAGAGATAGAAAAGGAAGGAAAAGAACGCGACAAGCTCGCTTCGACTTGTAATAACTATTTTGCCTTGAACCCGGAGCATATGGTCCCCTACAAGTTGTCAAGTCAGGGAAAAAGGCTTCAGCCTCGCTCTTCGCGCTGGTAAAACTTTATTTTCCTGATCGGGGTGTTTCACGTGGAATGGAAAATTATTGTACGGGGAGCTGGTCCAAGGGGGATGGCTCTGGAGTACCAACGGCCCAGGCAGTCAGCGTGGGTCACGTGGGATCAGGAAACCCATAGGATGGCGAGGAGCGGCCACAACAGGATCCTCGTCCAATCGTCCACCAAACCCGTTTCCTTTCTGAAAGTCTTCTTTCACATGTCGAATTAAAAGTCTTCGTAGTTCGGTGGATCACGTTTTAATGATTATCGGAAACCGAAGGAGTTCTATTCATTAATCGAATGAAGAAAAAAAAAAAAAAAGCAGAAAGAAAAATTCAGGAAAGTGATTTCTTTTTATTTTCTTACATAAATTTCGACAGCCCATGTCTCCGTACTTCAGACACAAAACCCCAATTTTATTGCACCAAGTCTTATCTTTGATTTTCTTTTTCTCCGGAAAAGAGGGAAATCAAAATGTGATTATGATTTCAATTGGGTGGCGGACAGGCAGGGATTTGCTTCGGCCTTCCCGATCTCAAAAGAGATTCACCCCATGTGCCTTGATTCCTCCCTCGTCATTGACCTATTGTTTTAGTGTTCTTTGTTGTTTTTGTCGCCGATGTTTGTTTCTCTCGTCCTGGAGCTGGGTTGCCAGAGACCTCCTCATCGTCTTTCACGAAACTCAAATATTAAAAGCACGCCCTGCCTGTTTATTTACACTTAACCTAATTATTTTGACGTTTTCTAGAAAAAAAAAAAAACAAAATGCCAAAGTACCATTCTGGTTAAGCCTGATTACAGAAGTCTTTGCTTGTTATACAATTAGCATCCACTCTGTTTTTGCCTTAGTGGATAAGCTTTTCATGAGGATAAGATGCATAATGATCGTTTCTCCTTCACACTATGCATGCTTACGCAAAAAGCATGCATAAGCACTAAAGCAAAGAATATGCCTACAAAAAATTTTCTCACCGTCCTTGTGTTTCTTCCAGTTACTTTTGTGAGGAAGGTCGTGATGTTCGCGGTATTTCCTTTTGCTTTCGGTTTGGAGCGGTGAAAGCCTTTGCGAATCATTTGGTCACTTCTCTGGTTATCGCATTTCTAGTAATGTTTTCTGCTTTATCCTTTGATTCCTTCCATTGCAATGAAGAAAAGGTGCGTATCAACTACTTGGAGATAACAAGATTTGATCAGCACGAATAATTCCTCCTTAAGTAATGGGAAAGTCTGAATTATCAAAGAAAAAAAAGTGCATGGAATTTACAGTTTCCCCAGCAATAAAGAACTAGTATATCAATATTTGACCAACTCATTGTGTGAGTGTCCCAAATCTATCTTCTGTCTTGTCGTCAAGTCATTGAACGACAAATAAATCCAGTGGACCTTTCGGATTTGAAACCACTTAACCTAATCCCACTTGACAGCACATCGTAATTAGCTTGATTGGGATCAGGACTTCAGCTAGCGGTAATAGCTAAAAGTTAGGCTCTTATTCTTCTTTTTTCTTTCTTTCTTTCATTTTTTCTTTTCCTTTCCCGGGTTATGGGAAATGCATTGAGGTTTGGCCGAAAAGGAACAAGGAAACATGAAGGAGAGGACCAACATTCTCGGTGAGCGACGTTGTGTAGAACATTGGGAATATGCCTACTTTCTAACGTAAAGTTATCGTAGACCATTCTTCGTTTATGGCTTTTGCGAAACATTAGCACCAAACTCTCGGAGCATCATAGGCCATAAAAGGAGTACTTTCGGTATTATGCAATGCGTGTCGAGCAATAAAAGTTCTCTCTTTTTCGGCGTTTTTTATTGGTATTGAGCGGTGTCTTATCTCCAGATGGAAGAAAGGCTACCGGCTAGTGACACTAAGATTTCTTTTTTCTCATCAAGAAGTAAAGCATCTCCAAGAAAAGAAGAACCCTTTGTCATTTAGTTCCATTCTGGCTGCACATAAACAATAATATCCAGTATGGTTCCGCCAACTCCATTGTTCTATCCACCGTCTCTACTAACCAAAATATTCTAGCAAAAGTATGGTTTATAAAGTTCTGAAAAATTAACAAAAGCCAAAACTCAACTAAACAATGGTGCACTTGAAGGCATATAATAAATATATCCTCAACTCGCATATATTGCTTATCTTTCCAACACAAAGCTACAACATGCTCCGACATAAGGACCTTCTTTAGTTTCAAAACAAGTATCACAACGCGGAGATGCGTTATATAAGTAAACTCTCAGCTTAAATATGTGATCTTCTTTAAGACTCAAAAGCGACACCACGTGAGGTCTCTATATTGGAGTCTCTGCCACAGTCTTTGAATCTGAAGTTATTGAATCACTGTAAACAATACTGAAATATAGGCTCTCAATCCTTTTGTCTGACGGAAAAAAGGATAACGTATTAAGCATGCAACTTAAGCACATAATCGAGCTAAGATTGAATTTTGAGACAGTTTCCAGCACATAAGTGACGTGTGAGGAAAGTCAGTTCCAAATAGTAAAAAGAACCACGCACTTCACCCATTGGTTTGTAGGTAAAACGGATAAAACCAAAAGCACCAAAAGGTTCAAGAACAGTTGCGTTCAGTCAATATATTTGTTGTTTAAGGGTGACACTTTGAGGGAACTCCAAGCAATGCATCTCTTTCGTGATGGGCTGAAAGGTACATGACTTCTTGTGCATATCAAACAGGCGTGATCATCTTCTGGGCTTCATCTGTCCTCGTCTCTTAGCGTAAGACAATGTCTTCTCTGGATTCTGTCCTATTTCGGAAGGATAAGGCATCTTCACCGCAAAATATTTTTTTGTATGTTCCTAGTTACCGAAAAACTCTTACTAACTTTCTCTGCGATACTTGTTTTTAATCACAGACATGAGTTGGATGTCGTGGCCACTAAAGAAAAGTCAAAGTTTGCTTCTTAAGACACGCTGAACAGTAGGCATAATTGCACATCTTCTTAAGATTCACCGGGAAAAGTAACACAGGAATACCAACGGACTGCTTGCGTTCCTTCTGGAGATCATGAAGACATGCTTCCTGCGCAAAGTCTCATCCCTTAATTGCTCCGTCAGGATTCTTACACTTTCCTCCGTATAAAACTTGTAAACACATACCATTATAAACTTGTCAAGGGCAAAACAGATACACGGTTGTTCATCTCTTTGATTTCCTTAGGCATTTGACTGCCATTCTTTTTGCTCACCTTAAATGGGGGTGCACGACCTGTTTCCACTTTTAAACACAAGGTGTTGTTGATGATGGTGAGTTTAAGGTGGTTTATGCAATTTCAAGGCAGTCTATAGAAACAATATAGTAATGTGAAAAGGGTAAGATTAAGAAAGTTACAATAAGGAAAAATGTGAAAAAGATGCTATCTTCATGAGAGTTCTTGAAATGGAGAGATGAAACATGAAATGCAATAAACGCCGAAAGAGAAATCTTTGTACCCATTATTATAGTAATTAGATCAGTACAACTACGTTTATCTACCTTAGAAACCTAACCATTGGAGTCATTAATACTCCTCTACTGCCAATTGATTCACGGAGACCAACAGAAGGCCAATTGAACCTTGTTGGTTCAAGTTAATACAATCAATGTCAATTGAGGTTAGCTTGCCGTGCTGTTTAGCCTTAACCTTAAAGTCTCAACTAAATTATCTTTATTTGCCTTGAATTAAGGATGTAAATCTTTTCATTTTCTGGTTCTTTTCTTCCTCATCTTTTGGTTACTAAGACAGGGTAGGTGAATAAATAGATTCATCTTTACCATCACTTTATACCAATATATTTTATTAGCATATTTTCCATGCTAATAACGTTTTTGGTAGCTACTGTGATTAAATCACAATGTGATACATGTTTTTCCACATAAAGGAAGAGATAATTAGTTTTAAAACTGGAGAGTAAAGTCCACTTGAAAATTTTAAAAACTATTTGATTTCTTTCACAGAATTACAAACACTTTTCTATCCAGATAAAATCTAGTCCTTCTAGATAACTAAGGGCTATGACTTGTCATCCACTGAGTGGCAAATATTTGGTCATGAGAAACTCATTCCTTTAGACCAACACTGACAAGATACTTGAGCTAATAATGACTCTTTCCTTTAGACTGAAAACAAAACCTGCTCTCACAGACCATTATAGCTTCGCTTCATGGAGAAAGGTTCATTCAGAACCATAAAAAGCAAATGCAAGTTGCTTTCATTCGATGGATGATGTCTTGGGTGACCCTTCCCACGATATAAACAACTAATGATGGAGTAGTCATAAACTATTATTCTCATCCAGCTGTAAAACCCTATAAAGATGAGCCTAACTTGTACCTCTTTAGTTTTTTAAATATTATAACTATTTTAACATTATTCATGGAATCATTCGGATATCATGCATCATACGTATCGATAATTCCGAAAGTTAAATCCGAAGCACATGACTTCGAGATTGATGTCTCAACAAGTAGTTAGAAGGACTGGGTATATTAATCAAGAATCTGAAGTAAGATACAAGATATTGTATTCCCAAGATGCAAAAAAACTAGGTTCCAGACCTACTTAGTATATTTGGTTTTTTGTTTGTACTCTTAAAACACTGGAAAGGGTTTTGAGACATTTCCTTCTGTGAAAGTACTCTAATACTGGTGTTTTGTCTATATTTACGGACCTAGTTATTCTGTTCTTTCCATGTTGGATAAACCTCAAAAGGGGAGAAAAAAAAAAGTTTCGGTTTATGGTTCGGAACATGGTTTTAAAGGAGCTGAAGTCCATTCTCTTTTTCGACATTTGAAATGGTCATAACCCTGTGTGATCAAGGGATCTGGGGCTGTGCATGACATTAATGTACAAGGTGATGATAATATTATAATGTTGCTCGGATACTGCTGCGATGAACGAATGGTCATCTGACAAATACAGAAGACAAGTCTGAGAGAGACAATGCCAACAGGGACAACCATAAAATATATTTCAGCCTTTAGATCCTGCAATTGAAAGATAAGGAAACCGAAACGAAGAATAAAAGAAAAGGAGAAGCAAGTGACACGAGGTCGTCAGTATAGAATCAGTTCCTTCAATTATTCTTTTTTGGAACAGGTAGGGTTATTTAATTATTAAGGGCCCCTCCGTGCAGTTGGATGCATTGTAAATAAAAAAAGCAGCAGAAGCGGAGGAGCATGATTACAATAGCTAGTCATCTCCAAGTCAAGAAACAACTGAAAACAGAGCACTGAAGCTTTGGCCACTCTTCTTGAAGATCTTTCCAAATATATATTCGCCCTTTTTTTCGCCATACCCCATTCAGCTTCTCTCTAAAGCTTGTAATCCTTTTTTTTTTTTTTTTTTTCTGTTCTCCGGCCGACTCTGATGGCGTTATGCTCCAATACAGAGATCGTAAAGAAAATGAAGGAAAGCTTTGGGTGCAAAAGCAGAAGGAAGCAGAATCACAGCATGGGTGGGAGCAGGAAGATCAAGGGGAAGGTGCTGTTAATGAAGAAAAACATGTTAGACGTCAATGACCCGAAAGCATCGATTCTTGATCGCGTTCACGAGTTATTCGGCAAGGGTGTCTCCATGCAGCTCATCAGTTCTGTTCATCCGGACCCAGGTAGCATCCAACCCAAACCCCCCTTCCCCTCTCTCTTTGTCTCTCTCTCTCTCTCTCTTCCTTCCGCTTCAGCTTTCTTGTTCTCCGAAGCTGTCAAAGGGTCGATTTGAGTTAAGACAAAGGCACGTCTTTCAAAACAAAGCATCACATGCCTCTTTCTCTAAGTATTCATATTCCTCGTTGAAAGCTGATTTTCCATTTTTCTTAAATCGTTAACCATCAACTTTAACATCTAGGAAACAAGAATTTATAAAAAATGCTTATGTAGCATTTGCACGGAATAGTCACCAACATACAGTATGGCCTTTCAGTGGAGTAATTGCAGGAAAAATTCTGTATAACCAAGCTATTTCTATAGATATAGTTTCTCTTACGAGGTTCATTGAAAAACACTAAAGAATTTAGTTTAATATGTTTGACTTGGAAAAGCAATTAAGTAGAGTCCAATCCATTGCGTAGTGAAATTAGCTACTTTGGACAACTTTATAGCAGTTCTTCTTTTATCTTGCTGAGTGAGATGAAATGACAGATCGTTTGAGTAAGAGACTAAATTTCGTTTGTGTATACGCGTTTAGCGAATGGACTGAAAGAGAAGGTTGGAAAGGCGGCATTATTGGAGGAATGGATTACAACTTTTACTTCACTAACGGCAGGAGAAGCTGAATTCACAGTTAATTTCGACTGGGATGATTCCTTGGGTATTCCTGGGGCTTTCATTATCAAGAATCATCACTATAGCGAGTTCTACCTTAAGACGGTCACTCTAGAAGGTATCGGCGGCGATGGTAGTTTGCATTTTGTCTGCAACTCTTGGGTTTACCCTCAACATCGCTACAAATACAATCGTGTGTTCTTCTCAAACAAGGTAACATGAGTTTGACATTATAAATCATTCTTTAAATCGTAACCTCTATCTTATCTGGGGCACTGAGAATTATCTCCAGGCAGGTCATGATGCTTTATTGTTATTTTGAGTTGGTTTCTGCATCTCACATGACCAACATTTGCAGTGCTTTGTGTGATGTTTGTTCCTTTCGACCTCAGGGGAATGTTCCTGCACTTCGTTCTAATTCCTTCATGTTTTGCCATAATTTCTCTATTCCAGTGTTTCTCCAGTTAGATCAGAAGGTTCCTTCAACGCTTTTTGTTGGACAGTTCAATTTTTGCTGTACACGCCATGACTCTTGATAGAGTAGATATGTTCGGAGTCTCTCAAAAGTTAATTTCGTATAAAATGGTTAATGACTGCTTCACCAAGAGGTCGGACCAAGTAAAAACAGAAATGAACTCTATATGTATTACTATCTTATATCTCTCGCAGCACTGTCATTTGATGAGAAAAAAAAAAAAACTAATTTCTGATTATCTTTGTGCTAGACATACCTTCCATGTCAAACACCTGAGCTGCTGCGGAAATATAGGCAAGAAGAGCTCGTAAATCTGCGTGGAAATGGATCAGGGAAGCTTAAGGAATGGGACAGAGTCTATGACTATGCTTTCTACAATGATTTGGGTATGCCAGATAAAGGTGATGACTATATCCGCCCTGTTCTTGGGGGACCCAAAAATCCCTATCCCAGACGAGGAAAAACGGGTCGGAAACCCACAAAAACAGGTTAGACATATAAGTAGTATTCAGTTTTTCAGTTGTTAATGCTGCTTTGACCAATCTAAATTGGTGGTTGCTCCTTAATGGTTTTTAGACCATTAAAAAGCATGTAATGATTGAACAACTTTTAGGTGCCTTTGAAGTTGATCATTTTTGAGTCAGCAGCTTGATTTTGTGATTGTAACAGATCCCCAAACTGAAAGCAGATTGCCACTTCTAAGTCTCAACATATATGTTCCAAGAGATGAGCGGTTTAGCCCCTTGAAGTTCTCAGATTTTCTTGCCTATGCTGTGAAGTCCCTGTTTCAGATACTGCTTCCAGAGCTTAAATCTTTATGCGACAAAACTATAAATGAGTTTGATACCTTTGAAGATGTATATAATCTGTATGAAGGGGGAATTAACCTACCCAGTGGGCCTACACTTGACAAAGTAAGGGCATGCATTCCTTGGGAGCTGTTGAAAGAACTCGTTCGAAATGATGGTGAGCAACTCCTCAAATTCCCAATTCCTGATGTGATCAAAGGTATGTGTAAAATTTTCTTCATTTCGCCTGACAATAGATGGTTCAAAACATTAGACACTCTAAACTTCGTAAACTTCGAACTGCTTTGCTATGAAAGTTGAAGATTTTATGGCATACTTGCAGAGGATAAGTCCGCTTGGAGGACAGACGAAGAGTTTGCTCGAGAAATGCTTGCAGGACTCAACCCCGTTGTCATCCGCTGCCTTCAAGTAAAATAAAATTTTGAGTAGATTAGTTAATTACTAGTGTTTAATGGTGTTTTTGCTGCGATATTACTACTGAGACACTCCATCCACAGGAATTTCCCCCAACCAGCAAGCTAGACCCTAAAGAATATGGGGACCAAAACAGTTCAATAAGAGAAGAGCACATAGCGGAGAACCTGAATGGGATGACTGTATACCAGGTATTAATCACGCTTTAGATATTTCCTGAGTACAGATTCGTTATTGAACCTGTGACATAAAAATTATTCGTTACAATACTTTCTAGATGACTATTATCTTTCTCCTTTGGTAGGCAATCAGAAACAACAGGCTATTCATTTTAGATCATCATGATGCACTAATGCCATTCTTGAGGAGGATAAACTCAACTACTACGAAGACCTATGCCACCAGAACGCTACTTTTACTGCAAGATGATGGAACACTGAAACCATTGGCAATTGAGTTAAGCCTTCCACACCCACAAGGGGATAGACATGGCTCTGCCAGCAAAGTTTTCACGCCAGCAAAAGAAGGCATTGAAGGTTCTGTGTGGCAGTTGGCCAAAGCTTATGCTTCTATAAATGATTCCGGCTACCATCAGCTTATTAGCCACTGGTACAATGCCCAAGAAAGAGCACTTCATGGTAGCAGAATATAGAAATATGATTTTCGTCTAGAACGCATGCTAAAACATTTCCGGCTGTGTCTGCAGGTTGAACACCCATGCTGTCATAGAGCCATTTGTGATTGCAACAAATAGACAGCTTAGTGTCCTTCACCCAATACACAAGCTTTTGCATCCCCATTTCCGGGACACAATGAACATAAATGCCTTGGCACGGCAGATCCTCATTAATGCTGGTGGAGTGCTGGAAAGAACAGTCTTTCCGGCTAGATTCGCTTTGGAAATGTCTTCCGCTGTATATAAGGATTGGGTGTTTACAGAACAGGCGTTACCTGACGATCTGCTCAAGAGGTGTGTAAAGATTTGCTAAATAGTGAATTATAGTTTTATGTTTTCTTTTCTTAAGGAATGGATTCTAATCCACGTTTGTTCCCTTGTAGGAGAATGGCAGTTCCAGACTCGAGCCAACCTCATGGCGTCAGACTTCTTATAGAGGATTATCCCTATGCTGTTGATGGGCTGGAGATCTGGTCCGCAATTAAGAGCTGGGTTAGTGAGTATTGCTCTTTCTACTATACAACTGATGACGTGGTTAGGGAGGATTCTGAGCTCCAATCCTGGTGGCACGAGATCCGCAATGAAGGTCATGGAGACATAAAAGATAAAACTTGGTGGCCTAAAATGCAGACACTAGCCGAGCTTATCCAAGCCTGCACCATTATCATATGGGTGGCTTCTGCCCTCCATGCGGCTGTGAATTTCGGGCAATACCCTTATGCCGGTTACCTCCCGAATCGCCCAACCGTAAGCCGCCGCTTCATGCCAGAGTCAGGCACCCCTGAGTATGATGAGCTTGATAAAAACCCTGACCTGGCTTTCCTGAAAACAATCACAGCCCAGTTCCAAACCCTCCTTGGTGTATCATTAATAGAAATTTTGTCCCGGCATTCAACTGATGAGATTTATCTTGGGCAGAGAGACACACCTGATTGGACTACAGATGCTGAACCACTAGCAGCATTTGAGAGATTTAGAGAGAAGCTGATAAAAATTGAAAACAGAATTGTAGAAATGAACCACGACTGCAAATGGAAAAATAGGGTTGGACCAGTGAAGGTGCCTTATACCTTGCTCTATCCTAACACCTCGGATGAATCCAAAATAGGTGGGCTCACTGGCAAGGGAATTCCCAACAGTATCTCAATCTAGACTTCTGGGTTTGCAATTAGATGTCTTCTTCTTTTTTTTTTTTTGAGCAGTTACTTTTTATAGTATGTAGTGAAATTCAAAGAGCTGGCAAGTAGTCGTGCATTATCAATCAAAGATGAGAGTGAGAGTAATGTATTCCTGATGTATGAAATATATCTGCTGAAACATGCAGTAGTTTACCCACAAATATGTAGTAGTTGCGAAACTTGCAAGTCTTCTCAATGCATTTAGCCTTGTATAACTACATCCGATGCTTCAGCTGAAATCAATTGTCTCATATGATTAGTATATTAATTTGTTATTTATGGAGTTGTTTCATTCTCTTACAAGCTAATTTTAATAAATGAAATGAGCTTGCAAACAGTATATTGTGCATTTCGCTGTAGTTGCTTACTTAAGCCAACCATATATGGGATTTTCCTTTTTTTTTTTTTTTCTTTTGTTTTACTTTCTCTTGATTTCTATATATTGAAATTATATGTAACGTTTATAAATTCACCCTTTGCTAGTCTTTCTCAAATCTCTTGACTGTTAAGACATCTTACTTATAATCCATTGTTTCTTTAAATATATTGACGTTTAGCAAAAGTTAAGACTATTAATCTTAAAAATCATAGGAAGGCCATTGGAGTAAGTACAAACAACCTGTGACGTTTACTAGAGTACAATGGAGGAGTATGCTGGGAGGCACAAATAGGAATGGTTTCATATAAACAATTGCTTAGAAAATACCATAAAAGCCTTATATACCTTATACAAAATATAAAAGACAAAACAAGC
This sequence comes from Casuarina equisetifolia, assembly GCA_028551475.1. Taxonomy (NCBI): domain Eukaryota; kingdom Viridiplantae; phylum Streptophyta; class Magnoliopsida; order Fagales; family Casuarinaceae; genus Casuarina; species Casuarina equisetifolia. The sequence goes on from CM052362.1 coordinate 18,632,110, forward strand.
CTATATGAATCTACATGGATCATAAGCCTAATTAATAAAGTTACAAGCCTAATAAACAAAAACAAGATTCCAAACCACACACGAATATCTAACACTCATTCTTGAGCTTGGAGTTTGAAGTTGAAGGCTTATGCAAATCAAGCACTCCTAGCTTGAATAACAAATATTGGAGTTATTTACTATGTAATGCCTTGGTGAACAAGTCTAAAGGTTGTTCTTTGGTGTTCACATATTTAGTTTGAATGTGTTGTGATTTGTCATAATTAGTGGAAGCAATAGTGTCCTTTCACTCCTTTAATGTATTTGGAATTAAAATAGGTAATAAAGGCAATATTATAAAATTTTCTTTAGGCTTATTTTAAAGGTTTTGTGAAACTTGTAAAGATAGGCTCGGAGGCTTTGAAGCCTAGTAGATCAGAGGCTTGTATGGCTTAGTGTGGCTTGGTGACTTGGTGCATAAGGGGATGGTGTTGAGATTTGCAAAGCCCTTGAAATGTAAAAAAAGTTGCTGTTAGAGTTACTATAGAATTTGACAAGCAACTAAGAGTCTAATAAAGAGAGTAGGCAAATCAAAAGAGAGAAAGATCATAATCCTTTTAATGTTGATAATTTTCTTAATGGAAAAAGAGAAAAGCTTGATAAATTCATCGATGATAATGGAGGTAAAACAAATTTGTTTGAATCACTCTAAATTCTATGTTTTGTGTGCCTTTCTTACTTGATCTTGTGTAATTAATATGCAATGCAATGCTTCCAATGCAACACTTCTACCTTAATAGATTGATGCCTCGTTATTGTTTTTTTTTTTTTAATGCAATGATAATCTTTCTTAATGTGTTTCATTCTCTACTGAAATATTGAATTTGTAGCCATATGTTGTTGGGTTGCCTTATGATTATAATGCAAAGGAATAAGACAAGCTACGTAAATTCTGAAGTCCTTAAAAAGACTAATAAGCCAAATGATTTCAGAAACTGTTTACCTTATGGCTCTATATTCTAATTCGGTCGATGATCTAGAGACATTTAGTTTCTTCTTGGTCAACCAAGAAATAAGTGAATCACTTAACTTGACCTGAGATCTTGTGACATAGTGTCACGACATGGGACAAATTGTGTAGTTTGACTTATAATAGGCAACCATCTTTAAACATGTTGATGATGATAAAAATAAACCAAGGCTTAGAGATTCCTTAATGTATTATAGTATTTACGTAGTAACTTTTATGTGTGAATGCTTAGGCGTATGAGATAACTGACTAAGATGTTGGCCCACAAAACTAAGATCAAGCTTGGTTTTGGTTAGATAATTAAATCTCCTAATGAGTGTTCTATACAAACAACCATAATCTAGAACATGATCATCTTTTTTATCAAGATCCCAAACATCATTCTCAAGAGTAGTCAACTTTAAGTTATGTTCTATAGGGGTAATGATAGGCTTGGAATCAGCAAAGCCTACATAAAAAATAAGTTCAAGTGTATATTTACATTGATTGAGGAGTATCCCTTTTAGATAATGAGCAATCTTGATGCCTAAAAAGTATTTGCATTAACCAAGATTTTTCATATGAAAGTGAAAATACAAGTAGCTTTTCAACTTTGAAATTGCCACATCATCATTCCCAGTTATGAGAATGCCATTAACATAAATAATTAGAATAACAAGGGTACCTTTATGCCATCTAAGAAAAAGGAAGTAATCATGATGAGAGTTGAAAACATACCATAAAAAGCACCTTAATAAATTTAGGCATTTATTGTTGCGACACTTACTTAAGCCCATATAAAGACTTTTGCATATGGAAAATAAAACCCTCCCTTTGATGAGGAAAACTAAGTGGTAACTACATGTAAATTTCTTTTAACAAATTTTTGTGCAAAAAGGCATTTTGCACATCTAATTAATGCGAGCACCAGTGCTTAGTGGTTGCAATTGTACTTAGAGAGTTTGTTTTGTAGTTAAGCTTTCCTAATAGTATTGCCCTAAATATATTTTAGGGCTTGGAAGCTAGTATTAGGCCCAAAATTTGTAGGAACATACCTATTGAATAATATTTTGATGTGATAAATATTTCAAAATTAAAGTGTTTATTGTTTTGAGACAATATGCTAGTGAGGTATTAAGTGAAGATTTTAGAATAAGGCCTACTTTTGAGACATCTCCAGCTTACATAATTGTGACTTAGCTTGCACCTATGCATAATGGACTTTGATACACAAAGCTTGCTTATGAGACATGTCCAACCTACATATTGTGACTTAACCCACACCTATGTAAAATGGGCCATGCGACGCAGCTTGCACGTAACTCGTGTGCCATTCTACAACACTATGTTATCACTTTAGCTTTGCAAACAACTTGGTATTGCTTAACAATCCACACAATATAAATCTACCTATACTAGAGAATATTAAATTGAGGAAAGCATAAAGATCCATGAGGTTGATTCATGACTAGAAGTTCGACCTGGAAGGTTTTCAATTAACTCGAAAGGAATCAAACTGGAATGATGATAAAGAACATCTCATCTATTGGAGAAGATGATTGTCATCTCTAATCTATGAAGGAATACTTGAAACCTAAAAATGAAGGTTGCCCACACTTGACCGAGCATTTGTAACCTATGACCTATGATTGAAACTCAAGAAAAGATGAAGCTCATAGTTTCATTTACCTAGATGAAGTACATTGTACTAATGGTATGGTTATTTCCACTATTCAACTGAAGCCACCTTAAATGAAACACAGATTTGGAAAATTTGTTAAGGTTCTATATATAAAGATAATTGGAATCTCAAAGAGGAAAGATGTGAGCAAAAATCATTGGAAGAAATCAAAGGATTCACGTAGATTATTCTAGGATAGAGGTATTGTGTTTTACAATTCAAAATACAACTTAGGATGAAGAAGAAAAGGAAAGAGGCAAAGTTGGAAAAAGAAAGAGAAAGGGAAGATATTCATAATAAAAAATGCAAACAAATTGGAGGAATCTTGAAATTCAATGGTGTGCATTGTCATATCTTTTATTTGAACTTCTTGTATGAAGAAAGGAAAAGGGGGAAAGTTCATAGGGTTTCACCAAAGGCAAGTTTTTGGGAAAACTAAGGTATTTTGAATTCTTGAGATTTACAAATCACAAAGTAAGTCAAATTTTTGAATATTTATCAAGTTGTAACAATCAAACCTTAATGTTAACTGAATAAAAAAAGGAAAGGAAAATTTGAAGGAAGGAGGCTTTAATGGCTGAAATGAAAAGTCAAGAAATGTAAGGCCTATGAAGGAAGGAAGAAGAGTTGAATAAAGAGCACCACACCTCAGAATGCATTGACACTCTTGAAGCATTCAAGTTTGCTGTTGCAATGTGTTCATCAAAGTTGCCATACTATCGAGCATTTCTTAACTCTACTACTTTGATTAATATTACTATTGATTATTAAATGTTATTATTACTTGTTTAACTTTCACATTCATAGCAAGTACATTATCTTGTATTGATTGATTTACCATTGAACTTTTGGTGGGATTGAGATTAATCTCTTGAAAAGATTGGATATAAGAGTGGTGAACTCTTGTAACAATTACTAAAGAATAATGAAAGAGACCATTTAGCCACATTAATTAAAAGGTAATGGGGGACGTAGGTAGTTGATTGTTATAGGTCAAATCTCTTAAAAATCTTTACGTCCTATCCATTTTAAGGTGAGCTTCCAAGGTAAAGAGTAACCATGTATATCTTCATAAGGAAGAGATGACATGCATGTATGAATTGAAATTGCATTAGGGGTGCCAAGACCTCGAAAAACATGAGTTAATTACTCATTCTCAGAGATAATTTCACCTACAAGTAAAAGTTTATCAAAATACCATCTACCTTTGGAATAAACTTAGTCATTGTTTAGTGACCTTTGGTTGTTATTTGAAGATTTAAGTGAAGAGCAAAAACACATGTAGAACTATAGGCCACAAATTCAAATGATAAGTCTTGCCATATTTCTATTGAGGTTTTGCACTTCATAGTAGTAGTCACAATAATGTCATTACAAGTGCAAAAATTCCAGCCTTATGCAATTTGATCTATAATTTGCCTATCTTGATAAGTTAGATTGGAATCACGAGTGATGGTGCCTTTGTCATCAATGTTGGTAATAAACTTTTTTGGACAAGGGAATAAACTATTAATAACACCAAGTTAGCCATTTACTTGAAGGAAAGGCTCAATTTGAGCTTTTCAACAAGAAAATTAGGACCTTCCATATCACACCAATGGTTGGAAGAGAACTAGGGATTAGCAGCAGAAACATGAACATTGGTGGTGGTGGAAGCCATTTGCAAAACAAAATGGATTAAAAGAAAAGATTATCACTAAAAGGATAAGTTGAAAATGGATTATATTGCCTCAACTTGCATGATCTTTAATAATTACTAAAGATTTTTCATATTTCTACAATAAATGTAATGGCCTGACACTATAGATTAAACTATCTTAATTATGCAAATGTAATAAGATTGTTGAAAATGACAAGTATTCAATTTATTGAAAATATTCCTTTGTCTTGCATGCTTGTAGCATCAATAAAAGCTGATCATAATCTCATTTATCTACACATAATATTTCCAAAGTTCTTTTAGACATAGTCCATTTTGATATATGAGGCCCATCATCAATTATAACTTCTCAAGGAATAAATATTATATTTTTTTTATTAATGATTATTTCAAAATTACATAGCTTTATTCCATGAAAATTAGAGATGAATTTCTTCAAATATTCAATTTTTTTTTAACATTTGTTGAAAATCAACTCCAAACTATAGTTAAAAGCATTCAATGTAATGAAGCAATTGAATTTACTTCTAATAGTTTTAAAACCTTATTATCTAACAAGGGTATTTATCAAAATGGGATTATTGAAGGAAAACATAGGCACATCACTGAGTCAAGATTATCAATAATAACTCATGCCAATATACCACTTCAATATTGATATTTTGTTTTTAAAAGTGCAACACATATTATTAATCATTTACCAAGCCAAGTAATAGACAACAAAACTCAATGGAAAAAACTATTTTACCAAAAACCTAGTATATCCCATTTACAAATTCTTAGGGGCTTGGTATTTCCTTACTTGAGGTCTTATACTTAACATAAACTTAATATACACTTAAAATCTAGTGTTTTTCTAAGCTATCCCATAGGATATAAAGGCTATTGTTGTTTTTGTTTACAAATAAATAGAATTTATATTATTACATATGCCATATTTAATGAAAATGTATTTCTTTTTCAAATAAATACACAAAATATTGGTACTAATCCAATAATGCCACATCCCTATACTGAAATTACTATAGATAATTTAGCATAAAAGAAAAAAAATATGCCAAACATAACATGATCCAACTATCTTCCATAAAGAACCATTCAATGACTACATGAGTAAAAGGAAGAAAAATATCCAAGCATACTTTATCACATGATCATACGTATGCTTTAACAACTTCTATACATCATTATATTGAACCCTAAAACTATATTAAAGTATCAAAAGATTCTAATTGGCATACTATTATGACAAAAGAGTATAATGCATTGTTAAAAAATAAGACATGGGATCTTGTTCCTTCACCCCAAAATATTATTTTCATAGGCTATAAATAGGTATACAAAGTCAAGCAAAAATATGATGAAACCCTTGAATGATATAAGCATAAGTTGTTCCTAAAGAATTTCATCAATGACCTGGTATTGATTATCATGACACATTCAGTCATGTTTCTAAACTAGTTACAATAAGAATTATAATTGCTTTGTCATGTACTAAAGGATGGAATATCAAACAACTTGATATTAAAAATATCTTCCTACATGGTATATTGAACAAAGTCAAGCAAAAATATGATGAAACCCTTGAATGATATAAGCATAAGTTGTTCCTAAAGAATTTCATCAATGACTTGGTATTGATTATCATGACACATTCAGTCATATTTCTAAACTAGTTACAATAAGAATTATAATTGCTTTCTCATGTACTAAAGGATGGAACATCAAACAACTTGATATTAAAAATATCTTCCTACATGGTATATTGAATAAAGAAGTATATATGTTTCAACCACAAGAGTTTGTTGACTTTAACAAATTGTAATTTTTTTATCGATTAAAATAGTCCTTATATGGGTTAAAATAGGCTCCATAAGCATGGAATCATAAATTCAGTCCATTCTTTCAACATATTGGGTTCACAATTTTCCAAGTAGACCTTTCATTATTCATATTACATTAAAAAATGTACATTGTTTTTCACATGTACATTGATGATATTATTTTTTATAGGAAATCCTATAGCATGATGTCGAAAATCCTTAAGCAATTTAAAATTGAATTTGATATCAATGATTTATGTAACTTATATTATTTTTGGAAATTGAAAGAAAATATTCTACTGATGGTCTTTCCTTCATCATGCAAAATTTGCTCTTGAAATAATTTTCTAGGCCAAAATGAATGAAGCTCGAAGGGTGTCTACAACATATGTTGGAAAAAGAACATGTTCCATGACAATATGTTTTGGTGTGATAATTTTTGTTGATAAATGTATATAAATTCTTTTCATATTTTAATGTGCATAACAAAGTGAAAAGGAAGTAAAAGGTGTGTAAATTATAATATCAATTAATGATATTATAAAATGGTTGAGTTCTTACACCTTTATATACTACTATCTTATCCTAAGTTCCAAAAGGATAACTCTTGAGCAAGAAGAAAATATTAATTGTATAATATTTTTATTTAAGAAAACTTGATGTTGGAATGTTCTTGTAAGGAAAATTGTTTATATAAAGGCAATCTAACTTGAATTAAGAAACTGACCTGAGTTAAGAGACTTAGGCATGCAAGACTTAAGCTTAAAATGAGTTTAGAGACTTAGGCTCATAAGACTTGAGCTTGACCTAAGAAAAGACTTAGGCCCACAAGACTTAAGCTCAACCTAAGAAAAAACTCAAGCTTGCAAGACTTAAGCCTGACTCGAAAGAAAACCTAGCTTTTAACTCGATCGAGACAACGAGCCTTCAAGAAATTGTCCTCTCCATAACCAAACATCTATTCTCTTAACAAGAAGAAATTCAGAGAAGGGATTGTTTGTCAAAATGGTTGATACGTGTGATTTTGTGATAATTAAGAGTTTGAGTCGAAATCTTAAAAGCATGATGATGGAACAACTATGCTTTCTCAATGGGAAAGTGATTATAAGTTGGTCAAGTTTGACATAAACCTATATCAACTACTATTAGTTTGAATATGATATAAAAGTTTATATTTTACGATTGAAAAACTATCTTGCATGATTCGATTGAGAAAACAAAAAAGAAGAATACAAGATTACTTAAAGCTTTGAGATTACTGAAAAGATCTTCGGTGAAATTCTTTATAGATTATATTATTTGTGATTACACTTGTGTATAATCTTGTTTATGTTCTAATTGAACTTTGATTATTATTTTTCACATAAATCTGATTGTAAATCCAAAACCTCAACTCTGTATAATTTGAAAGTTTCATGATTGGAGCTTTGATTGTGACTTTATATCCTTAGAAAGCTCTTTAATTAGTAATATCTCTCACAAACTACATATCATTAAGGATTTATTTTGTAACAAGGTTGGAATAACCTTTGTTTGTAACCTCATAGTGTTAGAATCTTTAAAGAAAGGATTTCAAAGGCTAGGAGAACATTTTCTCCTAATTAGTGAGTAAAGTGGACTTCAATCAGTTGGATTGAAGGAAGAAAAGGGTGGACATAGGTGTAAGAGCCAAACCACCATGGTAAAATTTATGTTTGTCTTTGTTGCTTCTAGAACTCATTCTTATGTTTTAGAAATCCAATTAATAGACCTAAAGCTCAATAACCAATTGAATTCCCCCCCCCCACTTTTTATTTTCTTGGTTAGCCATTATACCTAAGACCATGCACCACAAATCATCATCATCCATAAATGATGGTGAATCATACTTAGATTGAACACACTACTGTAGTATGTTTGGATCTTTTCAATATTTAGTACTTACATGGCTTGATATTTTATATGTTGTTAACATTGCATGTCAATACATACATGCTTTACTCTTATTCATTAGGCATTTGAAAATGTATTTTATGATTTCTAGTTGACACACCCAAATTTGGCATTCAAATAACAAAAGCATCAACTAATAACCTCCATGCATATTCTGATGCTGAATGGGCTAGTGATCGTGATGATCACAAATTAATTAGAGGATTTTGTATTTTTCTTAGAAAAAATATAATTTTTTGGAGTTTTAGAAAACAAAAGATTGTTGCTCACTCTAATATAGGAGCTGAGCTAAAATATTTTATTGATACTACTGCAAAACTTACTTGGATAGAAGCTCTATTATAAAATCTTCATGTAAAACAATCTAATCTTCCCATTCTTTGATGTGATAATTTATTAAGGATTAGTAATCCTTTTTAGAAATCGAATGGATTCAATTTATCTAACAACTTATCTTGTTTTCCATGCAAGAACAAAACATATTGAAATTGATTTTCATTTTATTCATGAAAGAATCAAAATAAACAAATTATTTGTAAATTTGATCTCTTTTGTTGATCAAACAATTAACATCTTTACAGAAGGTATCTTTTCTTCTTGATTCTAACTATTTTTGAACAAGCTCACAATGCAAAATGACACGTTAGCTTGTGGGACGATATTAGAAAAATAAAAATAGTTCACATCAGAACCGCATTGAAAGCAAATTCAAAAGCTATTTTAAAAAGGGTTGGTGCATGCAACACACATGCAACACTATTAAGGCAAACGACATTTAGCACAAAGATGCGCACATGTATCTCACGCGTGTCATCTTCTTCCCCACACTTGTGCAACAATTAGTCTTCTCTCTTATTTTCTAACAATTTTACAAAATGGATAAAGATGAAATAAGAGATGTTTAACTCCAAAAAAAAAAAAGTCATTTTATTACCATGAAAGAAGGAAAGAATCATTAACTTTATTGATGAATTTTTTCACTCAAAATTCAAATAGTTTTAGGGTTTTTCATGGCAATGGTTTTTAAAATCAATTTGGTATTGATACATCATCATTATGAGATATTTAATGTTTGATTTTCGATCACTCTAAAAAGACAATCAAAATTTACACCAAGATCATCTACAAATACAAGTTTTTCCTCTCATTGTTCTTAGTATTTGTTTTAGTTTTATTATTTTTTTATACAAACTCTTTATATTTTGTAGAAATTTTTGTTTTAACTCCTATACTTGATAAAGTAAGGGCATGCATCCCCTTAGAGCTATTAAAGGAACTCATTTGTAATGATGGTGAACAATTCCTCAAATTTCCAATTCCTTGTATGATCAAAGGTACGTGTAAACTTTTCTTCATTTTACCTGACAAAGATGGTTCAAAATATTAGATACTCTAAACTTTGTAAACATTGAACTGCTTTGTAATGAAAGCTAAAGTTTCTACGGCAAAATTGCAAAGGATAAATCTGTCTAGAGGACAGATGAAGAGTTTGCTTGAGAAATGCTTGTAGAACTCAACCCCGTTGTCATCCGCTACCTCCAAGTAAAATGAAAATTTGAGTAGATTAGTTAATTATTAGTGCTGAATGGTGTTCTTGCTACGTTATCACTATTGAGACATTATCCACAAGAATTTCCCCAACCTAGCAAGCTAGACGCTAAAGAATATGGGAAACAAAATAGTTCAATGAGAGAAAAGCACATAGGGGAGAACCTAAATGGGATGGCTGTATCTTAAGTATAAATCATGCTTTAGATATTTCCAGAGTGCACATTTGTTATTGAACCCGTGACATAAAAATATTCGTTACAATGCTCTCTAGATGACAATTATATTTCTCCTGTGGTAGGCAATCAGAAACAATGGGCTGTTCATTTTAGATCATCGTGATGCATTAATGACATTCTTGAGAAGGATAAACTCAACTACCACGAAAACCTCTACCACTAGAACGCTACTTCAATTGCAAGATGACGGAACATTGAAACCATTAGCAATTGAGTTCCTTACCCACCCATAAGGGGATAGACATGGCTCTATCGGCGAAGTTTTCACGCTAGAAAAAAGAAAGGGTTTAAGGTTTGGCGTGGTAGTTAGCCAAAGCTTTTGTTGCTATAAATGTTTTTGGCTACCATCAACTTATTAGCTACTGGTACAATGCCTAAGAAAAAGCACCACATGTTAGCAAAAGATAGAAATTTGACATTAGTTTAGAATGCATGCTAAAACATTTCCAACTGTCTGCAGGTTGAACACACCTGTTGTCATAAAGCCATTTGTGATTGCAACAAATAGACAGCTAAGTGTCCTTCACCCAATACATAAGCTTTTGCATCCTACTTTTGAGACACACTGAACATAAATGCCTTGGCACTGCAGATCCTCATCAATGCTAGTGGAAGGTTGGAGACAATAGTCTTTCTAGCTAGATTCGCCTTTGAAATGTCTTCTACTGTATATAAGAATTGTGTGTTTATAGAACAAGCGTTACCTGATGATCTGCTCAAGTGGTGGTCAAAGATTTGCTAAATAGTGAATTCCATAATTTTTATCCCTTTCAAAATGGATTATAATCCACATTTGTTCCATTTTGGGAGAGGGGCAGTTCCAGACTCGAGCCAACCCCATGGCCTTATCCTTTTTATAAAGGATTATCCCTATGTTGTTGATGGGTTGTAGATCTAGTTGGCAATTAGGAGCTGGGTTACTGAGTATTACTCTTCCTACGATACAATAGATGACATGGTCAGAGACGATTTTGAGCTCTAATACTGGTAGCATGAGATCCTCAATTTAGGTCATGGAGACATAAAAGATAAACCTTGGTGGCCTAAAATGCAGACACCAGCTGAGCTTGTCCAAGCCAGGACCATTATCATATGGGTGGCTTCTGCCCTTGTTGAAGGTGGGTGTTGTCCCACACTGGAAATGAGAGAATGGGCCTATGGTTTTATAAGTGATAAGTATCCCCACCTAATACCTTAAGGTTTTGGTGTGAACAGCAAGTCAAAACCGATAAACAAAGCACAATTCTTTCCACCGAAGAGAGAAAACTAAATAAAAATTACACCTTTTTGCCAGAAAATAAAGAAAACCAAATAAAGGTTGCACATTTCTTTTTGTTTTCCGTTCAGAAGACCAATAACACGAGATAAAATTAATGGACAAGAGCAAGAAAGCTCGTCAATAAGAAATCCAGTCTTTAAAAGCAAAAATCAATCCGAACCCCATAAAATTGTGAGGCTAGAACTCTATGCAGAAAAAAACCTCAAATGGCATAAAACTCTGTGCAGTCATAATGAAGAACCCCACAAAATTGTTAGGCTCTTGATACCATGAAGAATTTGATGAACTCTTGCATGTTTGGAAGAAAAGCTTGTTTATTGATAAGCAAAACCAAAACTAGTTATAAGAGAAAACAAAGCTGTAGAGAAAAGAACTCTTGATGTGTGGCTATGTTTAGAAAATAATAACCTAAGAGGCTATATATAAACAAAAGGTAAGGCTTGTACAAGAAAGCCCTAGTATCCTACAATATCGGAAAACTATATTAAGTATCCTACAATATAGGAAAAATATATCATAGATAGAAAACAATCTTTAACACAATCTTCAACACCCCCTTCAAGCTGAGGGTCGAAAGAAGTCCAAGACCCCAAGCTTGCTAAGGAGATGATAGTGTTGATTTGTCCCTAAAGCCTTGGTCAGAACATCTACAAGTTGGTCACCACTTCCAACATGTGTTGTGCTAATTAAGCCATGACGTATTTTTTCTCGAATAAAATGATAAGAAACATTTATATGCTTAGTCTTCTGATGAAAAACTAGGTTTTCTGTCAATTTTTATGCTGCCTTATTATCATAATATAACAACACTAGTTCTGAAACATTAATTCCTATATTTTTTAATAAACCAACCACCCAAATGATCTCACAAGTAATGGTTGCCATGGCCCTATATTCAGCCTCTATTGAAGAAAGAGTTACAACTGGTTACTTTTTACTTTTTCAAGAAATTACTGAATGTCCAAGTGTAAGACAGAAGCCAGTAGTGGATCAAAGTGTCATAGGGCATTTTGCATAGCTAGCATCATAGAAAGCTTGCAAGAGAAAATCACCATTCGAAGGAAAGAATAAACCAAGCCCTACTATTCCTTTGAGATACTTAACAATGCGGAGAGCTGCCTCCCAGTTGGATTGCTTCGAAGCATGCATGAACTGACTTAAAAGGTGTACAGGAAAAGTGATGTCAGGGTGTGTCATGTCCAAATAATTTGGCTTACCAATCAACTGTCGATAACATAAAATGTTCTTAAATGGTGGATCATCTATTTATGGACGAACTCGCTCATCATATTTCAAGCTAGTGAATAAGACATTTGTCTCCATGGAATTTCCAACAAGCTTTACAGTTGACAGTCCCAATTCAAAAATCAATTCTAAAATATATTTACGTTGACTGAGATGCATGCCATTTGAATCTCAAAGGATCTAAATCCCAAGAAAATACTTGAGTTCTCCTAGATCTTTGATTCGAAATGTAGTATGAAGATAAGCTTGCAAAGCTTTAATTTCTTATGTATCATCACCAGTGATTAAGATGTCATCCACATATATAAGCATTAAAATAATATTACCAGCTTGTCCTTTAGTGAAAGAGAATAGTCGTACAATGACTGTCGATAACTAGCAGACATTAGAGCTTCTGTAAACTTCTCATTATACTGTCGTGAAGCTTGCCTTAACCTATACAAAGATTTTCTCAACTGACTTACTTTGGACCCCCTTCAAAAAGACTCTCAGGTGGTGGTTTCATATATACTTCCTTATCTAAGGCTCCCTATAAAAATGCATTATGGACATCCATTTGTTGAATAGTCTATTTACATTATGAAGCAATAGATAATGCACTTCTAACTGTCATTGATTTTATTATAGGAGAGAAAGTCTTATGATAATCTATCCCTTCTGTTTGACTATAACCTTTCGCTACTAAACGAGCCTTTAAGTGCTCAATACTCCCATCAGCATGATACTTAATCTTGTATACCCATTTACATCCTATGGGTTTTTGCTGTGGTGGTAGGTTACCAGTTTCCATGTTCCATTTGATTTTAATGCTTTTATTTCTTGATCCATGGCATCTCACAATCTAGAATCCTTAATTACCTCATGGTAGAACAATGGTTCTATCTTAGGTAAAATGCATGCTATGAAGTGTTGATATGGAATGGGTAAATGTGTATAAGAGACATAGTTAGAGATAGGGTACTGTATGGATGGATTGACAACATTGTTGCAGACATAATCTTAAGTCCATATGGGTGGCTTGGAAATTCTAGTAGATCGTTTAGGAAATGATGGAGGGACTATGAGATCAGACATGGTTAGTAAGGAAGGATCATCCTTTGTCTCATTATAAGTGAAAACATAAGGTAATGTAAGAAGGATCTAGAATCTCAAGGTAGAATCATTGGGTTGGTTGTTTGATGTACTGGAAGTGATAATATCTGGTGTAGCATGAGTAGTAGTATCAAGAATGGGATCTGATTGTGTAGAAAGGATTACCTGAGCATCTGAATTGGGGTTAACTCTAATAACTTGTTGTGCAGGCTCCTCATCTTGAGATGGCATCATAGGGAATTCTGAAGAATGGGACCCAATCTTTATGTTTGTAAAAAGAAAAACATTTTCATGAAAATGAACATCACAACTCACAAAAATTTCTTTTTTTCAATGTTATAAAGTTTATACCTTTTTTGCCTAAAAGGGTATCCTATGAAATACTAGGAATAGCTTGAAGAGCAAATTTGTCTTTGTGCTCTACTACTAAAGCATAGTAAAGACAACCAAAGACTTGAAATCTTGAGAGATCAGAAGCTTTCCCATGAATGACTTCATAAGGAGATTTTCCTATGCAAGACTAAAAAAGAATGCAATTGATAATGTGTGTGATAGTGAGTATACACTCACCCCAAAAACATTTGGGGATGTGACTTTAAAATTTTAATGCCCGTGCAACATCTAATAAGTGGCAATGCTTACGTTCTACTACATCATTCTGTTGCGGGGTATATACACATGAGCTCTCATGCATTGTACCTCGTGACGAAAACAACTTGTCACATGATGAATTAAAAAAATTAGTTGTATTATCAGAATGAATGCGTTTGATCCTAATGTTAAAATGATTTTTAATTGTATTAAAGAAACGTTCCAAATGTGATACTATTTTAGTCTTATGTTTCATGAGAAAAGTCTAGGTCCCTCATGAAAAATCATCAACGATGGTTAAAAAATATTTTGAACCATCATGATTGGGGGCATGATATGGTTTTTAAATATCCACATGGATTAAATCAAAAAGATTTTTGACATTCTCAGTGCGAACAGTGAATGTATCATATGTTTGTTCAGCAAGAGGACAAATTGAGCAATGAAGATCAAAAGATGGAAAATCTTTGAAATCATTCAAAAATTTAAATTTAGACGAAGACATGTGACCAAGTCTTAAATGCCATAGTTGAAAACTAAGGTTTTTATGTGTTGAAGTAATTGAAAAGGGTAGGTGCAGTACTAGAAGATTGGCTAACATGGTTATTCTTAGGATGTAAAAAAAATAAAGTCCATGTCGCATTCTACCAATCCCTTTGATGTCACCTGTAGAAAGGTCCTGAAACACATATAAATCAGCATAGAAAACCACAAAATAGTTATTTTCATAGTGAATTTAGCTACAGATAGTAAATTATATTTAAAATCATGAGAGTAAAGTACCGTGTGCAATTTCAAACTGTTGGCTAGGGTTATGGAACCAATATGGGTAACCTGAGTTAGTTCTCCATTCGGCAATTTAACAGATCTAGACTTAGACATGCATTTAACAGGAAATTCTAAACAATTAAAATCAATAGTAATATGATCACTGGCCCCATTATCTATAATCTAAATATAAGGAAAAGATTCTGGAATACCTACTCCATTAGCATGAGAGGTCCTACCATAGTCCTCCTTGATTAGATGGATAATGCGGTCATATTGCTTTGGGGTGAAAGTACAAGGACTACGCTCAGTAGTGGCTAGATTAACAGTATAGTTACCAGCAAAATTCTTGTGACTCGGAGGATAGCCATTAAGCTTATAACAAGCTTTCTTTTTATGTCCAAAAAGTTGACAATGCTCACATTGAAGTCCCTTAAGACGATAACAACTTTTCTTACAGTGTCTTTTGTGTCCACAATACTCACATTTGGGCTTGCCAGAAATCCTAGATGACATGATAGTCATGAGATAATGATGTTGTTTTACAATGGAAAATACGGCAAATAGAATTAAGCACACTAAGTGTTTGATAAAAGAACTATGAGAAGCACAAAGCCAGAAAATTCTCCAAGAAAAATAATTGTTCGACAAATATTCAAACCATAATAGCAAATCAAATAGTCAAAAAGCGCGGAAGCAAAAGGAATATGAGAAAATACCAAGGTTTTGGTATTTCAGGCAATACTTTCCTCTATCCTAACACATGCAACTATCAATTTCGGGAAATACTTTCCTTTATCCTAACACATCGGATGAATCCAAATCGGGTGGCCTCACTTTTAAGGGAATCCCCAACAGTATCTTAATCTCTGTTCAAGAGGTAGGGAGAGATTTGCTAAATAGTGAATTTTATAATTTTTATCTTATTCAAAACGGATTTTGATCCACGTCTTTTCCTTCTTGGGAGTGGCAATTCCAGACTTGAGCCAACCCTATGGCCTCAGAATTCTTACAGGGGATAATGCCTATGCTGTTGATAGGTTGTAGATCTGGTCGGCAATTAAGAGTTGGGTTACTGAGTATTGCTTTTCCTACTATTACAACAGATGATATGGTCAGAGATGATTCTGAGCTCCAATCCTGGTGGCACAAGAACCGCAATTTAGGTCGTGAAGACATAAAAGATAAACCTTGGTGGCCTAAAATGCAGACACTAGCCGAGCTTGTCTAAGCTTGGACCATTATCATATGGGTAGCTTCTGCCTTCCATGTGGCTATCAATTTTGGGCAAAAGTTTCCTCTATCCTAACATCTCGGATGAATCCAAATTGGGTGGGCTCATTCTCAAGGGAATTCTCAATAGTATCTCAATGTAAATTTTTACTTGCTAGCTAATTGACTCAAGTAGTAAGTTAGTAAAAATTATAATCATGAGGTTTGGAATTCAACACCTCTATGCAATGTATATATTGTAATAATTTTTTTTGAAAAGAAATAGTCTTCTGAATTTTTAACTAGATGTCTATTTTTTAAGTAGTTACTTTTTGATATGTTAGGACATTCGAAAAGCTATCAAGTAGTCATGCATTATCATAAACGATGAGAGTGATGAGTAATGTATTCTTTATGTATGAAATATATTTCCTTAAATATGCACTAGTTACCCGCAAATATGCCGTAGTTGGGAAACTAACAAGTCTTCCCTATTCACATAGCCATGGATAACTTCACCAGCGGCCTCCACACCATCCAATGCTTCAGCTGCAACCAATTGCCTCGTCTGATCAATATATTAATTTGTTATGTATCTTATTTATGGAGTTGTTTAATTTTTTTTTTTTAACTTTCTCTTGGTTTCTATATATTGAAACTGTATGTACCATTTAGAGGAGTCTTACATATAACCCATTGTTTCTTTAAATATATTGAAGTTTAGCAAATAGTTAGACTGTTAAGCAGGAAGTAATGGCGTAACAGCTTCAAAACCAAGAGAATAAAGACCGATGCAATATGTGTGACAGCTTATAAAAAATGAACAAGTCAGATGTGGAATGGGACTTTAACCTTTTGCTATGAGACATGGAAGACAGTTAAGTTGTCCAATCAACAGCTGAACATGCTTTTATAACCTTAGCACCACAAAAGAAGGTGAAAAAAACTCCGCTAGTCGTTTTTCAATTTTCTTTTCTAGTTGAATCTTTCGAACTATCCATTTCTAATTATGTTGCCTGTTCGAGAAACTTTAGAAACCTCCCAGAAAAATGAAAATGATTATAGTAGTAATAAAAAGATTGAGTGCAATATGGTTAATCTATTAACTATAGGTGTATAAGGATGGCACGTTTTCGACTTAAAAATGTGCTGATGATATTTATCCTTATCAACATGTGGAGATTTGGGAGGTTCAGAAATTGGTTAAATTGGAAAGAGAGAATAGGATATTTGATAAGAAATATAGTGGAAAAGGTGAATCAAATGCAACAGTGAATTAGAATGAAGATTGAATGTTCACACACTCCAAATGAAAAAACTTTATTCACAATAGCTAAAGAATTACATTGTTTGCTTTAGAGTTATGTACACAAATGTGATGGGCGTGAGCCTAATACAACATGAAATAGCTACAACAATCAACCAAATATAGCCCAAGATAAACAACAATTTTTAACAATATCTAAATAATAATTTTTAAAATAAATTGAAAATAAAAAATGAGATCCATAAAGAGTTTCTGGATTGGTTCGGTTCCACAGGTGATATGGTTTTGTGTGTTCACGCACAACAAAAATCAAAATAAAAAAGAAACTCGAGGCAAGAGAAGCTGAATTGAGAGTTCGTATCAAAATCACCCAACCTAGTTGGTCCAAGCCATATCACCTTATCCACACCCCCCATCTGAAGTAAAGATATGAATTTCATTTTAAAATACCACAGATATCCACACCCACCGATTAGATATTTTAAGTAAATGTTAGTCTTTGATTAAAGTATAAAAGCGCATAGTAAACTTCGAGCAGTTAACACGTCCCCATGGACATGTCCGATTGCTATTAGTATGGTAATGTTCAAATTTTTTAAAATCATGGAGCGTGAAAAACAAAAGAGACTAATGCAAGCCCGTACATAAGACAGCTGTTAACTTGAAAGCATAGAATTAAGTTTGATTTCTTAGATCAAGTTTGTCAGCATACCTTACGGTAAGATATGACCGTTGAAATCTAACTGCGAATTAATTATGCCAAAATGCCTTATTTAAGGAGCAACGAGGCCTTAGTTTTTCCATACAGAGCCATGGCCTCAACTTTGAAACTAGTCCTCTTCTTACTCGTATCCATCTACACCTTCTCGCCAGCCTCGAGCCACCAGCACCACCCTTTAGACCCTCTAACCCCATCCGAGTTCAAACTGGTCCGAGCCGTAGTCAAGAAATCATACCCCTCCCCAGACCACAACCTTACTTTCCATTACGTAGGTTTGCACGAGCCAGACAAATCCACCATCCTCTCATGGCTATCAAACCGCGCCTCTAAGCCCCCAAATCGCAGGGCTTTCGTCATAACACGTGAGAAGAAACAATCCCTCGAGATCTTGGTGGACATATCCACTCGTTCGATAGTCTCCGATGAAGTTTACAATGGCCATGGCTACCCGATGCTTACCCTTCACGAGCAAACTGCTGCAAACGAATTGCCAAAAAAATACAAGCCATTCCTGGAATCAGTTAAGAAGAGGGGGCTGAACTCATCAGACGTCGTTTGCTCCACTTCTGCAATCGGCTGGTTCGGAGAGGATAAGAGTAAGACGGTGCTGAAGCTACTATGCTTCTACTCAGAGGGGACAGTCAATTTATACGTGAGACCCTTGGAGGGAATAACGTTGCTGGTTGATCTGGATGCGATGAAGATTGTGGAGTACCAGGATAGGTTCATCGTTCCGGTGCCAAAGCTCAGGGAACAGAATACCGGGCATCCAAGCAGACGCCCCCGTTTGGTCCAACTTTACACGGTGCAGCGTTCGTGCAACCCGACGGACCAGGGTTTCATATTGATGGACACACAGTCAGGTTAGAACTTTCCTTGTATAGAAAAGTTTAGTTTGGGAACATTAAACTACTTCAGCCGCCCGAGAAAGTTCACCAATAGATAAAGACTGTTAATCACTTGCCATTGGGGGTGGCCAACACTCCTGTTTCAGATTGACAATTTTTTTTTTCCTTGAATTGGAACATAATGCTAGATTTCAGCACGGATTCTACTAGTCCAATTAATCCAATTTCATTTTTTTAATACTTTACTGATTTACCTATCAAAATGAAAAGAACAAAGAAAAGAGAAAAGAAATAGCGTTGGTTCGATTAATTTTTATTTCTTCTTCCTTTTTCTTTTAGGTAGTTTGTACCTCACATAATTGGAATTTAAATATTATTAATACCAATAGTTTATAGGCTAGAACTACTACTTTCACTGTTTTCTTTATTTTTAATTAATTATCTTGGAACACAAACTTTTTTGTAGAAAATTTTTCTCAAATATCTTCTTGATAAAAAGAAAGTTGTTTTCCATTTTTAGTTGCTATATTTGTAAAATACAAGCTTCTTCTTCAAGCTTGTATGGCAACTTAACTAAGTTCTAAATATTGTGACTTAGTGATATTAATTATAGGTCATTATTTTGATACTTCTAAATTTTTCAGACAATTGGTTGTGAACTGATTTTTATATCAAAAAGTCTTGACTCAAAAAATTTTATAAGATTCTTGTGTAGAGATTTTGAAGAAGTTTGAGGTAATTTTATTAATTTATTGATGATTTTTAAACAATTGAAAGGTTATGAGGTTTCATACCTTTGATTTTCACGCCCAATCAAATTTTCACCCGTGAACAGAAGGCCTAAGGACTTTAAACCATTCGGCCTGAACCTAGGCCAACAGTCACAGTATGGGTCTTAAAACGTGGAAACACTAACAAAGCTTTAATCTATTTGTGATTAGTTGGGCCAACTGGGTCTTCCACATTGGATTTGAGGTTCGAGTTGTCCAATAATTTCTCTGGCATCGATCTATGACCTTGAGAAGGACAAATATCGCCGGGTGCTTTACAGAGGATACATCTCCGAGTTGTTTGTGCCGTACATGGACCCGCGGAGGAATGGTACTACAAAACTTTTTTCGATTGTGGCGAGTTCGGGTTCGGCCAATCTGCGGTGTCACTCGAACCCTGGCCGATTGTCCGTCCAATGCAGTACTTTTAGACGCCTATTATGCTGGGGAGCATGGTACGCCTGTGAAAATATCAAATGCATTTTGTGCATTCGAACGTTACGGGGAAACATAATGTGGCGTCACACCGAGTTGGGTATTCCAGATGAAGTTGTAAGTGATATTATTATCAAAAAAATTTCTTGGTTTTATTTTATGCACGTACGCTGAGCCTTATATGACAAACTACATGGTGCAGATAAGGGAGGTTAGGCCAGATGTAAGCCCGGTGGTGAGGTCGGTCTCAACAGTGAGCAACTATGACTATTTCATTGATTGGGAGTTCAAGCCAAGTGGCTCCATTAAACTGCAGGTATGCTGTAAGCTTGGGGAATTTTTCCTTCAGATTTTAAACATTTCTTACTAAACGATTCAAGAGTTGTATCATCAAAAAATATGAAGCACTTCATGATTCCCCAAGGTTAAATTTAGTGAGAGTGAATATAGGTATATTGAGTTATCGTCCCTCTTATCTGAATAGGTTGGGCTAATAGGATTGCTAGAAGTAAAGGCAAAAACATACACTCATACAGATCAGGTGAAGTAGGATGCCCACGGCAACTTGTTAGTAGATAACACTATCGATATATGTTTCGGTATCGACTCTAGATCTGAAGCTACACGACATGTAGAGACTCTTGGCCTGTTGCTTGGGCCTTCGAGTACAAAATCCTCAAGCGATTTTGGACGGTAGCGTCTTCGCCTACCGATTGTGAAGGAAATCATGAAGACAAAGGAAAGAGAGGGCTCTATAATGGGAACCCAGAAACCGACAAAGAAAGTTACAGATTCTGCAATATCCTTCCCAAAGGTTCATACAGCCAAATAAAACACCTTTTTCCACCTAGTGCTTCATGGGTCAGACCATATTTAGTTTTCCTCCAGCCCGTTTATGTTAGACAATAGGGTTCACTACATAATTACACAACAAAAAGGGCCCACAACATTTGGCTTCCCCAAAATACCCGTAACATATCCCCCCTCTTGAAGAACAGCCTTGTCCTCAAGGCTGATTTGTTTTCTTATACCTGCTCATAAATTCTGGAAAACGGGTGCTGAGCTCTTCTTCTTCCTCCCAAGTGGACTCTGATGGTAGCTTGCCCTTCCAATGAATTAGCAGCTCTAACTTTCCTTTCCTTGTATGTTGTTCTAGCATGGCCTATGGATCATTCTCCTCATCATCCAACTCTTCTTCAGCGTCATGAAACTCTTCCTGGACTTCTTCTTTGCCCTGGACACATTTTTTAAGCTTGGAAACATGAAAAACGGCGTGCAGTTTACTAAAAGTTGGAAGATCCAACTTATAAGCTACTGGACCAATGTGTTGGAGCACTCGAAAAAGACCTTGGTAGTGTGATGTCAGCTTCTTACGGCTACTACTGGACAAGGAAATTTGCTTGTAACGTTGTAGCCTCACAAATACTAAATCACCAACTTGAAATTGGACATCTCGGTGGTCTTTATCATACACCCTCTTCATCCTTTCTTGAGCAACTTGGAGATAATGCTTGATCTTTACAATCAACTCATCTCTATTCACAAGTGTCTTCTCTACTTCTCCCACCTTGGTTGTTCCCTTTACGTAGGAAAGCAATGTAGGGGGGCTTCTCCCATAAACAACCTCATAAGGAGTATGGTAGGTGGATTCGTGCCAGCTTGTATTGTAGCAATATTGGGCCCATGTCAGCCACTTGTTCTAACTTCAGGGACTATCACCAATGAAACACCTTAAATACATTTCTAGAGTGCGGTTTAAAACCTCGGTTTGCCCATCGGTTTGGGGATGATATGATGAAGAGAAATTAAAATGGGTTCCCTACAAGGAAAACAACTCCCTCCAAAAATGGCTGGTAAAGAAGGAATCCCGGTCGTATACATAGACTTGGGCATACCATATAATTTAAACACGTTATCAAAGAATACTCGAGCAACAATAGGGGTTGTATAGGGATGCGCTAATGGTATGAAGTGGCCGAATTTAGAAAACTTATCAACAACGACTAATATTACTAACTTACCTCTCGATAATGGCAACTCTTCAATGAAGTCCATGGCTATAACCTCCCAAACTTGGGCTGGAACAAGTAAAGGCTGCAGAAACCCGCCCGGAGGCTGGTTTTCACTCTTGTTTTTTTGGCACACAGCACACTCTCTTACCACTTGTTCAACTGAAGTTTTCATTCCCTTCCAATAAAAAGCTGCTCAAATCCTTTGTAGAGTTTTCTCCCTCCCTTCGTGCGCACTAGCATGAATTTCTTTCACAATGATCAGAATTAAGGGGAATACTTCTGGCACAAATATTAGATCCTTATAGAAAAGGATGCCATCTTTGTATTTCCATGTGTCCACACCTCGTCCCGAAACAGCCTTATGTATTAAGTCTTGTGCATGAGAATCTGCAGTGAGCTCTTTTCGAATAGAATCTAGCCACAAGGGGACTGGTGCGGATAGGGCAAAACATGCGGGTCCTTCTTCCTTAATAGAGTTTGCATCTCGACGAGATAAACCATCTGCCACCACATTATCTCTCCCTATTTCGTATTCCACTACAAAGTCATATCCCAAAAGTTTAGCCAACCATTTTTGTTGAGCTGGCATAATTAATTTCTGATCTTGAATAAATTTGAGGCTACTTTAGTCAGTATGAATGATGAATCGATTACCCATTAAATAATGCCTCCATTTCTAGACAACCAACACTATTGCAAGCATCTCCCTCTTATATGTAGATAGTTGTAAATGCCTCCCATGCAAAGCTTTACTAAAGTAAGCTATTGGATTCTTCCCCTAGGATAAAATAGCTCCCACCCCACTACCCAAGGCGTCATACTCCAATACAAAGGGCTATTTAAAATCAGGCAGTGCTACAACCGGGGCTGAAGTCATAGCTGTCTTGAGTCTATCAAAGGCTACTTGCGCTACTTCAGACCATTTAAAAGCATATCTTTTGAGTAATTGGGTAAAGGGCTCAGCAATCTTCCCATATCCCTCTATGAACCTTCAATAGTAACCCACTATCCCCAAAAATCCTCTTAAGGCACATACATTTTTAGGAGCTGGCCATTGTAATATTGCTGTCACTTTTTCTTGATCCACTTCCACCCTCTGGCCACTAATCACATGCCCCAAAAATTTTAATCTTGAACAACCAAATTCACATTTCTTTAGTTTGACAAACAACTTATGTTCCCTCAACACTTCCAACACAGCTTGCAAATGCTCTAAATGATCCCTCCAGTTGGCACTATAAATTAAAATATCATCAAAGAAGACTAAAATTGTTTTGCGCAAATAATCTTGAAAAACCACATTCATTAATGATTGAAAAGTAGACGGGGCATTGGTGAGTCCAAATGGCATAACTAGAAATTCATAATGCCCCTGATGAGTCTAGAAAGCTATTTTTTCTACATCCTCCTCCCTCATCCTAACTTATAATATCTCGAATGTAAATCCAATTTAGAAAAGAACCTAGCACCATGTAATTCATCAAGTAATTCATCGATGGTAGGGATAGGGAACTTATCTTTCACTGTTTGCTTGTTGAGCTTCCTATAATCCACATAACCTCCACGTTCCATCCACTTTTCTGGCAAGTAACACTAGGGAGGAATAGGGACTAGTACTAGGCTGAATTACCCCATCTTGTAATAAACCCTTCACAACCTTTTCTATTTCTTCCTTCTGGATATAGGGATAATGGTATGGTCGAACTGAAATTGGTTAGCCCCCTTACTTGAGAACGATTTTGTGATCATGGCTGTGGTGTGGTGGAAGCCCCTTAGGTTCTTGGAATATATACTAAAAGCAATCAATCAAGGCCTGTACCTCTGCTGGAATTTTTTTCTCTGCCTTTGCCAACTCAGGCTTTATGTTCTGTACTTGCACCAACAATAAATGCTCGCTTTTCTGGACTGCTTTAGCAAACTGAGATCCAGATACTAACTCTGAAGAAGCTGGCCGTTTCCCCCTCAGAATTACTCTTTTGCCATCAATATCGAACTCCATTCGTAGAAAGGAAAAATTCGACGTGACATCACCTAGTGTTTCTAACCACTGCATACCCAAGATAATGTCGGCAGCAACCAAGGGCAGCACGTATAAGTTTACAGGCATTGTGACATCGTGAATACGAATCTGTACCCCTCTGTATAAACCATCACCCACAATTTCTCCACCATTCGCCACCACCACTCAAAATGTAGATACTACCTCAATCTGTAGACCCACATTTTCTGCCAAACATTGGTGGATAAAGTTATGAGAGCTGCCATTATCAATAAATAACCTTACCTTCCTCTTGACTGAACTTAGCCAACCATCCACTTTCATTGTGCGAGGCCTACCCGACTCAATCCTATATAAACTTATCTCTGAAATCTCCATCCTTTCCCCTTTAACATTCACTGCATCCAAGTCTTCCACCATGTCTTCCTGTTCTACATACTCTTCCCCCCACTCATCAGGCCATACAGCTTCTAGTCTGAATAATCTCTTCTTACATTGGTGCCTCAAGGAGTACTTATCGTTACAATGAAAACAAAGTCCTTTGTTCCTACGTTCTTCAATCTCTACTAATGTAAATTTCATAACTGGTAAGGAATTACAACTGGAATTGGCTTCACTATTGGTCCTTTTTCCCCCACTCACCTACCCCACCTTAGTTGGTTGTTATGTTGCTCAAAGATACCAACATATTTCAAGGCCTCATTCATTGTCCTAGGTTTCTTAGCTTCCACATCTGCACGGATCCCAGTTTTTAACCCACTAATGAACATATCTACGGCTTGTTGAGGGGCTAAGGGACCCGATTGCATCAACAAGGTCATAAATTCCTTGTAGTATTTATCTAAACTACTAGTTTGCACCAATTTAGACAATTCACCCATGGGTCTATGAGATTTATTGGAACCATACCTTTCCAACAAGGCTTACCGAAGGTTGTCCCAAGTAAGCACTACCCCCACATGGTTTAAGTCAAGCTTAAGCCCCTGCAGCTAGCGAGCAGCTGACCAACCCATGCTCCAAGATGCTGCCTGGACCTTCTCAGCATCCGTGAGGTTGTGGTACTCATAGAACTCAGTGGCTGTAAAAAGCCAAACGGCTGGATCCTCATCTCCATAGAACTAGGGTAGTTTAAAATGAAAAAGGCGTCCAAGAAAGCCTTTGTCTTTTCCGTGGTGTTCGAAACCTCCATCCTGGTCCGAAAATGAACAGGACCCATCGTGGGTTTCGTGTCTGCCACCACCATTGGAACGTGACCCAGTGTGGGTATCATTCCTGGATGGGTTTGGTTGGGGACTGAAAACGACGACGTCTTCATTCTGGGATGCCGAAGGGTCGCCGGAAGGTTCCTTGGGAGGGCTATCATTGGGTTGATCTACTTGGGAGCCACTCGACCTTTTCCACTTACGGATTCGGACTCGAGTTTTTCCAAACGAGCCAAAATAGCTTGCATAACGTCAGTTATCGTGGCGAGTTGAGACTCCACTGAAGCAACTCTCACTTCCATCCCCTGATCGGCGTGCTCCGATACCAGATGTTCCGGTATCGACTCCAGATTTGAAGCTACATGACGTGCAAAGACTCTTGGCCTATTGCTTGGGCCTTCGAGTACAAAATCCTCAAGGGATTTTGGACGGTAGCGTATCCGCCTACCAATTGTGAAGGAAATCGTGAAGATGAAAGAGAGAGAGGACTCTATAATGGGAACCCAAAAACTGACAAAGAAAGTTGCAGGTTCTACAATATCCTTCCCGAAGGTTCATACAGCCAAATAAAACACCTTTTTCCACCTACTGCTTCACAGGTCAAACAAAATTTAGTTTTCCTCCAGCCCGTTTCTGTCAGACAATAGGGCTCTTTACATAATTACACACAAAAAGGGCCCACAACATTTGGCTTCCCCAAAATACCCGTAACAGTATATACTACAACCACTATTTGACATACCATCTAGACCTTAACGTCGATGGTGAAGCCAACTCCTTTGTCAAGAATAATTTAGAGACAATCCGAGTGTCAGACCGTAGCTCGCCAAGAAAAAGCTATTTGACAGTGGTGAGTGAAACTGTTAAAACTGAATCCGATGCGAGAATTCAACTGGGCTTGAAGCCCTCTGAACTAGTAGTGGTGAATCCCAACAAGAAAACCAAACTTGGAAACAATGTTGGTTATTGTTAGAGTGTTAAAATATCCAGTCCCACATTGGGTAAGGCGACAGGAGAGCCTGGCCTTATAAGCTTCTTCTAGCAACCCATTATGGCACAGTTCTGTGTTTTAGATGGGCCCTTCAGTTTCTAATATGGTATCGGAGCCGACCTTGTGTCCTGCCTGCCTTAGTGTGGTCCCTCTAGACTGGTCCCACCTCTCACCGCACCCAACGTGAGACTGCGGGAGAGTGTTAGAGTGTTAAAATATCCAGTCCCACATTGGGTAAGGCGACAGGAGAGCCTGGCCTTATAAGCTTCTTCTGGCAACCCATTATGGCATAGTTCTGTGTTTTAGTTGGGCCCTTCAATTTCTAATATGGTATCAGAGCCGGCCCTGTGTCCTGCCTACCTTGGTGTGGTCCCTCTAGACTGGTCCCACCTCTCACCGCGCCCAACGTGAGACTACGGGAGAGTGTTGGAAGATTAAAATATCCAGTCCCACATTGGGTAAGGCGACAGGAGAGCCTGGCCTTATAAACTTCCGCTAGCAACCCACTATTGCACAGTTCTGTGATTTAGTTGGGCCCTTCAATTTCTAATAGTTATCAACTAATTCCAGGGTCAGTGGCACATCCACTCCTATCGCACGATGATTAACCCACAAGTCCGAGGAGCCTCTACTAATAATAATGTGTGGGTGACACCCTATAACAAGACAGAGAAATGGGCAGGAGGACTATATGTTGATCAGAGCCGAGGCCATGATACCTTAGCAATTTGGAGCCTCAGGTAACACGCGATGGACTTTTCCGACCATATATTGTGATGGATATCTTGGAATGCTAATTGATTCAGATTTTCATTCTTCTTTAGATTTAATGCGTAGGAACAAGAACATTGAGAACAAGGACATAGTGTTATGGTGTACCTTTGGATTTCATCATGTCCCTTCCTAGGAGGAATTTCCAATAATGCCGACATTGACCGGTGGGTTTGAGCTTCGACCAACCAATTTCTTTGACAGCAATCCCGTCCTTAAAACAAGACCTCCTACTCATATACCCCTCGACTGCGTAGGATTCTATGCTGCCGTGTTGTAATGGAGAAGCTTGAAAATCAACTATTATCATGATCAAAAAATTGGATCGAATAAAAATGTGTGGGTGAGTGTTGAAAAAAAGAACCCACATAAGAAATAAATGATCCTTAAGTAATGTGTAATTGTATGAAATTATTCTCTCAATTTATAAGTTAACTTTTTAACTAAATTTTTAATTTTCTAATCCAGACTAATAAAATATTGGATAGAAAAAAAATACATGATAATCAAACTTTTCTACAGTCAAATACATGATATCAAAGAGCTACCTCTTACTTCTCGATGAAATATTCCCATAAAAATATCCGATTATTACCCAAATTAAACGAAAATTATTTGGTCTCCAGACGTAATACTAAAAGCCAACGGCAAAGACTTTGTACTAGTATGACGAAGCCCTCCAGTGGTATCAGCATCACGAATTAAGGTTTTAATATTAATGGATGTACTAATTTATGTGGCACCTAGACGTTTGGAAAGACACCATAATACTAAGTTTAGGCTGCTTGACTCGCCAATTGCATATACTTTTCTATGCAATTTGCGTCACCTCGTTTTGTTCTCAAAAGAGGTGCAGAATTCTTATTCTCATCCTTCGTATTAATATGTGTAACAACCCCACAGTCAATCTTTAAGATTTGTCTATAAGAAAAAAGATAAATTTACCACCTTCACAGCTGCCATTTAACTCACTTCCCAATGAATGTTTTCATTTTTTTTTTTTTGTTGGTTTTAACGTTGGGGGGCTGATGCCTATTTTAATAACAATCACAGCCCAGTTTCAATGTTTTGTTTAGGAGTAGTTTTCATTCTTTTACAAGCTAATTTTAATAAATGAAATGAGCTTGCAAACAGTATGTTGTGCATTTTTCTTTAGTTGCTTACCTAAGCTTACCATATATGGGATTTTCCTTTCTTTCTTTCTTTTTTTATTTTCCTATTTTACTTTCTGTTATGTCTATATATTTAAACTGTATATGACATTTATAAATTCACCCTTTACTAGTCTTTCTCAAACCTTTCGACTGTTCAGACATCTTACATAAAACCTATTGTTTCTTTAAATATATCGAAGTTTAGCAAATACTTAAGACTGTTAAGCAAGCAGTAATGGCAAAACATTTTAGAAACAAGCCAATAAAGATCGATGCAATGTGTGATAGCTAATGAAAAATGAACATATCAAATGTAGGACAGGACTTTGACCTTTTGCTATGAGACATGGAAGAAATTTAAGTTTTGCAATCAACCGCAGTAACAAGCTTTCACGTCCTTCGTAACACACAAAAGGAGGTAAAAAGCTCCATCGATCGTTTTTCAATTTTCTTTTCTAGTTAAGACCTTTTTTACTATCTATTTCTACTTTATGTTGCCAGTTCAAGAAACTAACTAGCCTTGCCACTGGGTTTCTTATGCCTTTTAACTTAATTATTCTAATCCTAACAATTTATCCCTTGAAACAATTAGTTTAATGTCTCTACACTAATTTTTTTTTTCTTTTCTTAAGAAACAGATATGAAACCTAACACTTTTTATTAATAAAAATAAAACTAGATTAAAAAACCATATCTTGTGAGGATATAAAAGACAGAATATAAACCTAACCCTTGAAAAATTAATTGTTAAGTTTACACATCAAACTCATGGCTTGAATATGAATGTATTAAGAAAGTAATAAATACAAAGTACAACATGTATGCTATTTCCTATGGAAGCCTATAAACCTAGGCCTAATTGATCATTTTTGAAACCATTCACACATTACCTTGGCAAGGATATTAGTCCGTTAAAAAATTTCACGTCTAAACCGGGCATCCATGGTTCGCCAATATGCTTGCATCTAAATTCCCTTTTTCTAAATATGTGTCAATGGTAGTGCGTAGTGGCATCAAGCTTTCACATTTTCATATATCATACTCCAAGTGCCATGGAGGTTTCAATTCTTGTAGAATGTATTGCACCAAATAGGAAAAAAAAATTATTCTATTAAGTATGGGAACTGATTCTATTCATGAAAAATTTGAATGCCAACGAGAAAGGCATGGATCTCTATATATACATTGCTTCCCTAGCCAAATTTGGCAATAAATGCTCAAATGATGCTACCATTACTATATCTTACAACTCCCCCTCCTATGTTATTTCCCAATTCATTAGATTTATGTACATTTAACTGACACATTAATAAAAGCATGAGACCACCTTATCTTTGCACTATAAATAAGCATTAAAAAAAAAATCCAATAGTTATTTAACTTCTATAACTACAATCTTTTAAAAGAGAAAGGTTAAAAAAACTCTCATAGCCGAAGCCTCAATCAGTTGTACCATCCTAACTTCTTCTTAGACCATGCCTCTTTTAGATCATACCTCTTTAGGCATATCCTTTGTAGCTACTTTTAAGTTACATTTGCACAATATCATGGACTTCTCATATCCAAGCATCTCCTCCATCATAAGGCCATTATTAGAAGTAGAAATTATAGGAATTCCATAACAAGTGAGATCTCTTTCTAGAATTCACCTATTGGAAAGTTCACCTCCCACCCTGGTTCTCCAAAATCAATCATCATAGCTTTTAACATCTTATCTAGATATCAACATTGAAAATGTCCAATTTGTTTACTTAATCATCTCCATCAAAATTATGAGCATTACAAACTTCACCTTAATCAATAATTCATCAACAGAATTCTACCTCAACAGACCTGTAAAAAGAAAAAAAAAATTCCCTACATTTAGCGCGTGCAAAGTCACGCATGCCGGCAACGCTGCTGGAATGTGCATCACAACGCGTCTCTTGTGCATAGGCATCTATCTTTTTCTACTTGATCCACAGGACTCGGTTTCTAACCCTTGATGACCTAATTGCTCATCTATTCTCTTTGGCCATTGCTCGCCATCTTTTACCATGGATCGAATTAGATTTGGCTTATCTATCCTCTACAAAGTTCATCTTTATCGGCCTATCAATGGAGGTCGAGTTTTCGCCATCAACCATAAGTTTGCAACTTGACTTGAATTGTTTAGCCAAACCCCACAACCATTCACCATTCTTCCACCTTGGTTGGAATGTGGAATCCTCCGAAATCATCGGACAACCTTTAATTTGCCGCTGCATGCAGTAAATTAGAGTAGATCTACAAATTTGTTCTTGATTATTTATCTCAGTCGCCACTTTTAATTGGTAATATCTCCCTCGTTTTCCACCATCTAATGCCACAATTTAAGCCAAATAATTTATACAACAACCACAATCACTCTAACCGATCCAATCTTCAATATAACACCTTTTAAAAATTACCAATAACCAGTAAAGCATGTTTTATTCTTCACCAAAAACTTCTGATTTGGCTCACAACTACTAAAATCTAAATTGAGAAACATAGATCTACACTCAGCAAACCTTGATCCACTACGAAAACAATATATTTCAGTTGATCAACATCAATATCACCAAAAATCAAACCAAATCTAGGGAAAACAAATACAAGTTGCTTATTTAGATGTAGGGTAACCCTTTCCACGCGATAAACAACCAGTGATAGTGTAGACATAAACTATTATTCTTCTTATTTAGCTGTATATCCTCTAAAGATGCATCTAACTTGTACCACTTTAGTTTTTTAAATATTATAATATTGTAACATTATTCACGAAACCATTCAGATAACATGAATCAAACGTATCGATAGTTCTGAAAAGTCAAGTAGATACAAGGACCGGGTACATTAATCAAGAATTTGAAATAAGATACAAATCATTTTATTCCCAAGTGGCCTAAAACGCATGCCTATTTCTTACATTTGGTTTCTTGTTTGTACACTTGGACGCTAGAAAGGGTTTTGAGACTTTTCCTTCCATAAAAGTGCTCTAATACTAGTATTTTATCTATATTTAGGGACTTGGTTATTCTGTTCTTTCCACGTTGGATTAACCTCAAAAGGAAAAGAACCAAAAAAGGACAAAACAAACAAAAACTTGTTTCGGTTTATGGTCCGGAACACGATTGTAGTCCATATTCTGACAAGTTTGAAAGAGAAAACCAACAGGACAAACAAAAAATGTAGTTCAAAATTCACATCCTGCAATTGATTGATAAGGGTCAGAGAACGGAAAAGGTTTTATTAATGTTACTCTAAAAGTAGCATGTGACTCGAGGTCGCCAATCCAGAATCAGTTCCTTCAACCATTCTTTTTTGTTTTTACTCAGTTGTAACAGAGAGAGTTACAACTGAAAACAGAACACTGAAGCTCTGGCCACTCTCCTTGAAGATTTTTCCGAATATATAGTCCACTTTTGGCCATACCCCATTCAGCTTCTCTGCAAAGCTCGTTATCCCTTTTTTTCTGTTCTCCGGCCGGTCCGATGGCGTTATACTCCATCACAGAGATTGCAAAGAAAATGATGGAAAGCTTTGGGGTCGAGAACAAAAAGAAGCAGACTCACAACGTGGGTGGGAGGCAGAAGATCAAGGGGAAGGTGCTGTTAATGAAGAAAAATATTTTGGACTTCAATGACCCGAGAGCATCGATTCTTGACCGGGTTCACGAGTTATTCGGCAAGGGTGTCTCCATGCAGCTCATCAGTTCCTTTCATCCGGACCCAGGTAACACCCCCTTCCTTCCTCTCCAGCTTTCTTGTTCTGCGAGTGCAGCTGTCAAAGGGTCGTCTTGAATTAAGACAAGGCATGTCTTTCAAAAGAAAGCATCACATGCCTCTTTCTCCAAGTATTCCTGTTCCTCGTTGAAAACGGTTTTTCTATTTTTCTTAAATCGTTAACCATCAACTTTAACATCTAGGAAACATAATTTCATAAAAAATGCTTAAAGAATTAGTTTACTATGTTTGAGTTGGAGAAACAATTAAGTAGAATCCAATCAATTGGGTGGTGAAAGTAGCTACTTTGAACAACTTTATAAACTGCTTCTTTGATCTTGCTGAGTGAGATGAAATGGCAGATCTTTTGAGTAAGAGACTAAATTCCGTTTCTGTATACGCGTTTAGCGAATGGGCTGAAAGGGAAGGTTGGAAAGGCGGAATTCTTGGAGGAATGGATTACAAGTTTTACTTCACTAACAGCAGGAGAAGCTGAATTCACAGTTAAGTTCGACTGGGTTGAGTCCTTAGGTATTCCTAGGGCTTTCATTATCAAGAATCATCACCACAGCGAGTTCTACCTTAAGACGGTCACTCTAGAGGGCATCGGCGGCCATGGTAGTTTGCATTTTGTCTGCAACTCTTGGGTTTACCCTCAACATCGTTACAAATACAGTCGTGTATTCTTCTCAAACAAGGTAACGTGAGTTATGCCATAATTTCTCTATTCCATTGTTTCTCCAGTTAGATCAGTGGGTTCTTTCAATGCTTTTTATGGGATAGAGTTCAATTTTTGTTGTACACGCAACGACTCTTGATAGTGCAGCTATGTTCAGATTGGCTCCAAGGTTAATCTCGTAGAAAATGGTTAATGGCTGCTTTACCAAGAGGTCGGACCAAGTAAAAATAGAAATGAGCTCCATATGTATTCCTATCTTGTTTCTCTCGCAGTACTGTCATTTGATGAAAAAAAAAACTAATTGCTGATTATCTTTGTGCTAGACATACCTTCCAAATCAAACACCTGAGCTGTTGCAGAAATATAGGGAAGAAGAGCTAGTAAATCTGCGCGGAAACGGATCAGGGAATCTAGAGGAGTGGGACAGAGTCTATGACTATGCTAACTACAATGATTTGGGAATGCCCGACAAAGATTATGACTATGTCCGCCCTGTTCTTGGTGGACCAAAAAATCCCTATCCCAGACGAGGAAGAACGGGTCGGAAGCCCACAAAAACAGGTTATACATATAATTAGTATTCATTTTTCCAGTTGTTAATGCTGCTTTGGCCAATCTCTAAATTGGTGGCTGCTCCTTGATGGTTTAAGAATATTAAATGGCAAAAGGCATGTAATGATTGAACAACTTTTAGGTGCAAGTTCATCATTTTTGAGTCAGCAACTTGATGTTGTGATTGTAACAGATCCCCAAACTGAAAGCAGATTGCCACTTCTAAGTCTCAACATATACGTTCCAAGAGATGAGCGGTTTAGCCCCTTGAAGTTCTCAGATTTTCTTGCCTATGCTGTGAAGTCTTTATTTCAGATACTGTTTCCGGAGCTTAAATCTTTATGCCAAAAAACCATTAACGAGTTTGATACCTTTGAAGATTTATATAATCTCTATGAAGGGGGTATTAAACTACCCAGTGGGCCTATACTAGATAAAATAAGGGCATACACTCCTTGGGAGTTGTTGAAGGAACTCGTTCGTAATGATGGTGAGCAACTCCTCAAATTCCCAATTCCTGATGTGATCAAAGGTATGTGTAAAATTTTCTTCATTTCACCTGACAATAGATGGTTCAAAACATTAGATACTCTGAACTTTTTAAACACCGAACTGCTTTGCGATAAAGTTGAAGAATTTATGGGATACTTGTAGAGGATAAGTCTGCTTGGAGGACAGATGAAGAGTTTGCTCGAGAAATGCTTGCAGGACTCAACCCCGTTGTCATCCGCTGCCTCCAAGTAAAATAAAATTTGTTAATTATTAGTGTTGAATGGTGTTTTTGCTGCATATTGCTACTGAGACAGGCTATCCACAGGAATTTCCCCCAACCAGCAAGCTAGACCCTAAAGAATATGGGAAACAAAGCAGTTCAATAAGAGAAGACCACATAGTGGAAAACCTGAATGGGATGACTGTATACCAAGTACTAATCACGCTTTAGATATTTCCCGAGTATATTTTCATTATTGAACCTGTGACATAAAAACATTCTTTCAATACTTTCTCGATGACTATTATCCTTCTCCTGTGGTAGGCAATCAGAAACAACAGGCTATTCATTTTAGATCATCATGATGCACTAATGCCATTTTTGAGGAGGATAAACTCAACTACCACGAAGACCTATGCGACCAGAACGCTACTTCTACTGCAAGATGATGGAACACTGAAACCATTAGCAATTGAGTTAAGCCTTCCACACCCACAAGGGGATAGACATGGCTCTGTCGGCGAAGTTTTCACGCCAGCAAAAGAAGGGGTCGAAGGTTCGGTGTGGCAGCTGGCCAAAGCTTATGCTGCTGTAAATGATTCCGGCTACCATCAGCTTATTAGCCACTGGTACATTACCTAAGAAAGAGCGCTACATGGTAGCTGAAGGTAAAAATTTGATCCTAGTCTGGAATGCATGCTAAAACATTCCCGGCTTTGTCTGCAGGTTGAACACACATGCTGTCATGGAGCCATTTGTGATTGCAACAAATAGACAGCTGAGCGTCCTTCACCCAATACATAAGCTTTTGCATCCCCATTTCCGGGACACAATGAACATAAATGCCTTGGCAAGGCAGATCCTCATCAATGCTGGTGGAGCGCTGGAGACAACAGTCTTTCCAGCTAGATTCGCATTGGAAATGTCTTCTGCTGTATATAAGGATTGGGTGTTCACAGAACAGGCGTTACCTGATGATCTGTTCAAGAGGTAGGCAGAGATTTGCTAAATTGTGAATTCTATAGTTTTATCTCTTTCAGAATGGATTCTGATCCACGTTTGTTCCCCTTTAGGAAAATGGCAGTTCCAGACTCGAGCCAACCCCATGGCCTCAGACTTCTTATAGAGGATTATCCCTATGCTGTTGATGGGCTAGAGATCTGGTCGGCAATTAAGAGCTGGGTTACTGAGTATTGCTCTTTCTACTATACAACTGATGACATGGTCAGAGATGATTCTGAGCTACAATCCTGGTGGCACGAGATCCGCAACGTAGGTCATGGAGACATAAAATATAAACCTTGGTGGCCTAAAATGCAGACACTAGCCGAGCTTGTCCAAGCCTGCACCATTATCATTTGGGTGGCTTCTGCCCTCCATGCGGCTGTGAATTTCGGGCAATACCCTTATGCCGGTTACCTTCCAAATCGCCCAACCGTAAGCCGCCGGTTCATGCCAAAGCCAGGCACCCCTGAGTATGATGAGCTTGATAAAAACCCTGACTTGGCCTTCCTGAAAACAATCACAGCCCAGTTCCAAACCCTCCTCGGTGTCTCATTAATAGAAACTTTGTCCCGGCATTCAGCTGATGAGATTTATCTTGGGCAGAGAGACACACCTAATTGGACTACAGATGCCGAACCATTAGCAGCATTTGAGAGATTTAGAGAGAAGCTGATAGGAATTGAAAATAGAATTATAGAAAGGAATAACGACGGCAAATGGAAAAATAGGGTTGGGCCAGTGAAGATGCCTTACACCTTGCTCTATCCTAACACCTCGGATGAATCTAAAACGGGCGGGCTCACCCTCAAGGGAATTCCCAACAGTATCTCAATGTAGACTTCTGGGTTTGCAACTAGATGTCTATCTTTTAAGCAATTACTTGTATGTTGGGACATTCAAAGAGCTGTCAAGTAGTCATGCATTATTGATAAACGATGGGAGGGATTAGTAATGCATTCCTTTGTGTATGAAATAGATTTGCTGAAATATATATTAATTATTCACAAATATATATAGTTAATTTTTAAATTAGACTTTAAGTTTTTTAATATAATATTAAAACTTAAATTAATGCCTCTCAACTTTTATTTAACTTTGATCCATCAAATATGCTTAGGATGTGAAAACATTCTACTATGTTCGTGCTTGAACTTAATATATATTAGGTGTATAAAAGAATATCGAGAATTAAAGTCACATATGAAAGTTTCAAATGAAAAAAATAATTCTTAAAAAATATTTAAATTTAAAAACTGTCTCCTAATTCAAGAGTTGAATCTATTTGTTGGATTTCAAAATTTCTAATATTATATTCTATAATAACTATATCTAGATTGCATTTTGATGTAAATCATTTAATTACTTCGTATATAATGAGAAAGATAAATCAAATGTAATACTAAATTGGAACAGAAATTGAATACCTAACAAGTTTTGAGATAGGATTGAAAATCGACTGAAAAACAAAAGAGATTAAATAATCTCTTTAATTCTTCAGCAAATCTAAGAATACCTTGGATCGACACAAGTAGATGCAAAGAAGAAAATATTCACTTCGATGATTTGTCTGTACAGTTTTGGCACCTTATATAGATAGGTTGCTCGTATAAACATGGAAAGGAAATAAACCCAGAAGATATGCGTGAGTCGGAAAGTTTTCAGAGTCGCCGGAAATCCGTGAAACCGTTTAGGAAAGTTTCCGATTTCCGATTGAGAATATTCAAATGGGTTTTGAATCTTTCCTTCTGTAGTCGGTAATGAATGTGGCAGATCTTTCTGTGTTGGGATGTTGCCGCTTCTGTTCAGATTTGGAATTATGGTGGCAGCGTTCCTCATGGGTCTTTGATTGTTGATGTTCGGAGAGAACGGTCTTGCCTTGGAGAGACGATGCAGAATTACAGCAGTGAGATGTGATGCTTTTGCACGTGTCCTTCATATGTGGAGTAGGAGTTACGGTGATATGACTTTCCCTTTTGCTACAATTTTTATTGTTTAACATTTTGGATGAAAAAACTTTATTCACAATTGCTAAAAAAATTATATCATTTGCTTTATGGTTATGTACACAAATGTGATGAGCCAAAGCCCAATACAACATAAAATAGTTACAGTAATCAACAAAATATAGCCCAAGATAAACAAAAAAATTTAAAGAAAAAAATTGAAAATAAAATGAGATCCTTAAAAAAGTTTTCAGATTGGTTCGGATCCACACGTGATATGGTTTTGTGTGTTCACGCACAACAAAAATCAAAATACAAAAGAAACTCGAAGCAAGAGAAGCTGAGGTGCGAGTTCGTATCAAAAACACGCATCCTAATTGGCCCAAGCCATATCACCTTATCCACACCAACATCCCCACCACCCATCTGAAATCCTACAAACTCCCCCACAGCAACGCTGACAGTTTTATTGATCCTTCGCGACCGTAAGACTTCCACCCACCATCTTTACCTTATCCGAAACCTTTCATGGCCATGGCAACCCAAGCCTCCTTCTTCACCCCAGCCCTCTCTGCCTCAAAATCCGGGGACCGTGTTAGCGTGCCATGGAAGCAATCACCAACGTTGTCCTTCACTAGTCCGAAGCCAGTCAAGTTCTCCGTGGCACAGCGTACAATCAGGGCAGCTGCCGCGGAGGGGAAAGCCGAGGCACCAGCGAAGGAAGAGGCTCCGGTAGGCTTTACCCCACCTGAGTTGGATCCAAACACCCCCTCACCCATTTTCGCAGGCAGCACCGGAGGGCTGCTGCGCAAGGCCCAAGTTGAAGAATTTTATGTGATCACATGGGAGTCTCCCAAGGAACAAATTTTTGAGATGCCCACTGGGGGTGCTGCCATCATGAGGGAGGGTCCGAATCTGCTCAAGTTGGCTAGGAAAGAGCAGTGCTTGGCGCTGGGGACTAGGCTGAGGTCTAAGTACAAGATCAAGTACCAGTTTTACAGGGTGTTCCCTAATGGGGAGGTCCAATATTTGCACCCCAAGGATGGGGTCTATCCTGAGAAGGTGAACCCTGGCCGCCAAGGAGTCGGACAGAACTTCAGGTCAATCGGAAAGAACGTGAACCCGATTGAGGTCAAGTTCACCGGTAAGCAAGTTTATGACTTGTAAGAAGTTTGGATGTTTTGCTGTTTGTGAAGTACTTATGGTTACGTGACTGTTATTAATGTTGGCAACTTTATTTTCTTTTCCAAGATGTCACATCGATGACATATATATTCGATTTTTGTTTTTCAATGCAATTAAGCTTGTATTATATCTATACTGAAAATTAACTGCGAAAAGTTAAAACATCATGACAGGATATCCACAGTTTGTAAATAGATTTTACATGAAATTTTCTGTCAACCATAAGATTTGAACTCTGGTTGTAAATCTTGATTCATTGTGGGGAAACACACAATATTGCAGTATTTCTCACGATTTAGGCGCAATATTGTAGTGTCCAACCACCATGAACCACATTTACTGTCAAACCACAGTATAGAACCCAAGGCCTACATGAAAACTAGCTCCCCCGACTGTCTTGCCGATTCATATCCTCCACCACGGCCCACCATTACTGACTATGCGAAACCCGACGTGGTTCAACCAAAGCCCCAAAAGCACACAAAAGCCCAACAAAACCAATTTCAACAGGCAAAGTGCACAAGACTTGCCTTTGCTTCCAGTTTTCTGGCGCAGACCAACCTCGCATTCTTTGTCATGTGTTATGTTGGAGGAATGATTTGAGAGAATGGAAGCCTTCAATCACAACTGAGGTAAGAAATGGAGGGTGGGAAAGGGAGAAGGATGAGAGTTGAGGGAGAAGCAGTCGCCATGATCGTTGCTTTTCTAACATCTCTATATCCAATCAAAGAACTCTGAAAACATAAAATATCAACCTTAACAAGAACTAAGGATGCATTTGTAGAGCCTCTGGTGGAATCCAATCAGGAGGTAAAATCGCGTTGTTATACCTACCAACCCTAACAATTATTACCTACCGAAATAATTCCCAGAAAACGACAAAGTTCATCCCACGTCAAGGCTGAGCTGCAGATATCAACTATTTCAACAGCTAAGGATGCTCGAGGATACGACTGCCTGAAATCCTTATCGATCGGCATCTAGCTTTATAAAAGTTGATCTTACAGTCAATTATTTATCGAATGAAACATCAGCTATTTGATAAAAAAAGGTTCCTCCATCTTTGTCACAATAGTTATCAACTACATGATGCATATAAATAATACATATATCAAATTCAGCAATCTTTTCAACACACCATTGCCCGTCTCCGAACTGATTATTAAATTTTGACGACGAGTTCGTGGTGCACATCGTTTTCTGGTACCCATTTGGGCAACAGCGTGGAGAAGATTGTAGACCCCATATAAATTATCTATTGTCACATCAAGCTAACGCATGGATTTAAAAAAAAAGGGGGTTTGTAATACAGCTACACGAAACTTCTCGAACAGCCAGGACAGTATATTTCTTCTTTTCACACCGACCATTATTTTATATTCTTAAAAAGAAAGGAAAAGCATTATTGTTAAAAACAACAAACACCAGGTTGCCAACTTCATAATATGTACAACACATTTTCGTACACATGAACAACTATGCACATTCCAATATCTACACGGTGGGCATTGCATGCTACAACTGTACACAACCCAACAGG
Organism: Casuarina equisetifolia; assembly: GCA_028551475.1. Taxonomy (NCBI): domain Eukaryota; kingdom Viridiplantae; phylum Streptophyta; class Magnoliopsida; order Fagales; family Casuarinaceae; genus Casuarina; species Casuarina equisetifolia. Next base: position 18,671,679 of record CM052362.1, read on the forward strand.
GCGAAGGTCTCAATCGATAATCAACTAAGCACCAACGGCAGTGATTGCCAGAATGGAATCGATTTCGCTTTTGGTGCGGCTGATCCTTTGATCCCCACCATCCTTTCCGCTTACCCAAAGCTCCGGGATTACTTTTGCCAAGTTGTTGACAGTCTCCAATACGTAATCGGCTTCCTTGCTTTTCACGGCCTTTCCAACCTTCACCAAATAATGATATTAACAGGTGAATAAAAAATTAGTCAAGAGCGATTAAGTATACCCAAATCAAAATCCGAGTATTATTATACATATGTGGTCCACTTGGACGTGTTGTCATTTTGTGAACATAATGGTGCCTTTACACTGACATGACATGAAACGATCTATGGCATTGTTGTTCGTCGGTGTACGTTAACAGTTTTTTTTTTGTTTTGGGAGCAATGTTACTCAACACAGAACTTACCAGAGCGGTTCGAAGACCGATGGCTTTCCCGGCGGCGACGTTACGGACGTTGTCGTCGAGAAATAACTGCTCAAAAGAACCAACAACGGACATAGACATCGTTAACCTCGATGGTACAATTGAAAATAAAAAGCTTTACGAGAAACCATAATATGTTTCACGGGCGTACCGTTCGCCGAGGATCAACCTCTGCAGCATCCAGCGCGATCTTCATGGCGTCCATCGACGGCTTCAGAAGCACCGGGAACTCGTCCGGGCGGGTCGACCTAGAGAGGTTCGGGTTCATGGTCTCGAAGCATATGATCAGCTCAAAGCAGTCGTTTAAGCCGAGCCGATCCAGCACCTTAATCGCGTGGTTCCTATCCGAATTTGTGAATATCTGAAATAAACGCAAACATGGAAATTGTATATTTTAGGTAAAAACCAATTCAAGGTACTCAGAATTTTTTTTAAAAAAAAAATGGTCCAAATTCAGGTTTGGAGCATACGATTTTTCTTTGAGTAATGCTACGCAAGAGGTTGCGTAGCTGAGTATCCGGTTTGATCAAATCATAGGGTAGTCTCCCGTGTACGAAACTGCGTTTCAAGAAAGGAAAGAAAAGAAGAAAATGGCTTCCATTAGTTTAACTCAGCTACTAGAAGCTTCTACCCAAAGTGAAGCATTTTAAAACATGTTAAAATAGTGATTATAGAGGGATTAAGCTCTGCTAACCTGTGGTAGTCATCGGCGTCGATGTCATACCCCAATGCCTGAAATAAATACAGAAATTACTTCCCAAAACAAAAGGAAACACAAAGTTCGGGTAATTTCAAATATCAAAAGCCAATTTGATTTTTTCTTAAGGTTTACGGCGAGTTTAAACAGCAATTTACCCGCAAACCGGCAAGGGAGCTGCCGTAAGTTTTGAAAAGCTCTGCTCGGAGCGTCGAAGCGTCGCTCTCTGGGAATCCGCATTTCTCCACAAGAAAATCTGCATAAAGAGAGAAATAAAGAAGATCAACGACTGAGATTGCACGAACTGATTATCTGTGATGAATACAGGAAATTTCATACCATCGATGTTCTTCCTGAGAGCTTCGGCGATTCCAATCTTGGAAGAATACAGAGTGTCATCCAAATCTGACCCAAAAGAAACCCAAAACAATAATTAGACCTCAGACAACCAACAAATGAAATGAAGAACTTCGTGAACTGCTGGAGAGAGTTACCGAAGATGAGGCAGTCGACAGGAGAAGCAGAGTCGAGAAGGGACTTGCTGCAAGAATCCATGGAGGGCAGGATGAGCTAAGAATTGAAGTTACAGGGAAATGGAGGGGCAGGGAGAGCTAAGAGTTGAAGTTCAGAGGAATGTACGGGCTTAGAAAAGTAGAAGAGAAGATTATATTTATAGCCGTGGGCGAGAGGAAACAACCCGGATGGATAGGAATGCCGCTGACTAGGATCCTCTGCCTTCCACTTTGACGAGTACTTATGCGGGCTCCACACGCCAGAACGAGAACTTTTTAAAATTGTGTCAGCTAGTCATAGCCACTTTTACTTTAACGTTTTGCAATTATGTGCTTATTTTAATAAGTTCCGTGAGAAATATTTTCTCCAATTTTTTATTTAATACTTTTATAACTTTACCCAATAAATTTATTTTAATTTTTTAAAAAGAGTTCTTTTTTTCTAAGTCGCAAGGTTTTCTTATGGTTACCTAAAAAAATTTCAACAAAATCAACCGCAGAAAAGAAAAATGATTGTATCCATATTTTTCTATTAAATGGTTACTTAATTACGTTTAATCACAATAAAAGTAGTCATGTCATTATTCAGATCTAAAATTATAATTTTTTTATTATTTTGAGTGATTAATTAGTGAGTAAAACTAAAGAATAAGTACACATTTTATGAAAGTATTTGTATAAAAAAAAATTGTGAATTTTTAGCCGATTTCTGGTTGGTAAAACAGGACATGTTGGCAATGATGCATGAACTTTTGCGAACGGGACTTTGTTATTTTACTCTAGGAGGAGAGGGTATTGAAGCCAATCCGGATCGACCGCGTGTGGAAACAAGACATAAACTGCCGGTTACACAGAAAGTTCTGAAACTATTCTGACATGTGAAGGGCGTGGTCGTTTTTAAATCTCATCGGCCCAGTGACGGTCCACGGGCATAATAAAAGAAGGATTATTACGCGTTTATCTTACATAATGACTAATGCAACCCTGGGTTGCAAACTAAGCGGTTTGAAAGTAAGTTAGGGTGATTTGGAAGTAATATAGAGGGGAAAGATGCTTTTCCTTTTGAAAATTACCACGAAAGTCGCAAAAGCGGTGGGGGTCCCCTCGGGGAAGGTCCCAAAAAAGTAAAAGCAGGTATTTCAAATGCCATCGTTCACCACGCCAAACATGTTTGGGATGCTTCCATTGATTGCTGCAGTCTCTGATGCAGCGTGATGTGACTGTTAGATGGTGAAGGGTTACGGCATCCACCACGCGTAATGCAACGTCGAATAGCATTTGTGGGTTAAAAGTCGAATAGAAGGACAAACGACACTCCCACTTTTATATTTGCTCAATGGCTAAGCAAGGAATCAAGAATTATGTTCCATGCCAAAAAGATAATATATACATTAACTCGATTCGAGATGCGTTGTGGAAAAATTTACATGTACTTCTTATTTAACGAGTAGAATGTACATTGCTATTTGTAGGAAACAGACCTAACTCATTAAAAAAATTCAATGATTATTTAGGTCAGTATCACTTGATCACTTAAAATAGTCAAATTAATGAGACAATCATTCTAAATCGGTGATTTTTTAATGTTATATTAGGAATATTAGTGTGACTTTCTTTTATTGTTATCACTTGTTATTATTTTTAATTTTTGAATCTTTTCATGAATAGTAGTTCAATCTTCTCGAGTGAATTCGAAACATTCTTTTCAAGTGCTAACGCGAATGGAAATATTGCGTACTTACATCACATTAAATAAGTATTCCAACTCAAGACCGTATGAACACCAACTAATTGGTAATCATCATAGACCACTAAACCTACTCAACAGTTTGCAAGACGTGAACGTGAATTTGCATGGCTTTATGACATACCCGTGAAAAAGGATAGGTTTTCACACTTACCTTTTTAGTGTGTGATGGTGATTATGATTCTCCTTATCTCACTTGTAATTCACGCGACATATAAAAATAATGATTTTTTTTTTAAAAAAATCGGGTGATATCACTATTGCAACATTTTTATGTTTGTAATTTTCTAAGATGAAAGCTACCTCAATATTTTAATAGGTCGGTTTTGTGTATGGTTTTCTTATATTAAAGGAAGAAAGAAAAGTTGTTGGGATTGCAATGAATGCAATCTTTTAAGGAGAAAATCAAGAGAATACACCCAGAATTGTGGATGCCCGAAGGATTTGATCATGTATTCATTCACAATTACCACAACTTATCCAAGAATCAAGAAATAAACGAATGGTTTGGGCCTTAGGAGGACTATTTACAATAAACAATAATTGGGCCTTACAACAACGAATATTAATCGTGAGATGGGCTACAACATCAATATCGTCAACAAAATTTCTTCGTTATTTTCATTGTTTGCCTGTTTTTAGTTTTACCCACCAAATAGCTTGTTGGCCAATTTTTACAACCTTGCAGCATCACAATGGTCGATCATCCCTATCAATTATGTCATTCATGACTTAAACGCAGGCAGTTGACCAGGTTTCTCCGGTGAGAATAGGAAGGAGATTGAAGGGATTTTCTCCTTAAAAGATTGCAAGATGTGAGTAGCAGATGGCCGGAGGATGGGCGACTGGACGAGGCACATGGTTGAGATGGAGAGAATGGATTTGGCTTCTTCCAAGTCATAGTGCCAGGCCAGCCCTGGATCCACCATTTCTGCCACCTCCCTACCACCCAACCCACTGACGTTTGTCAGCTTGGGTCTCAGTATAGATGTCAAAAATTCTCCCCTTTCCGAGCAGAAGGCCTCCCTTCCCGTGACAAGTTCCAGAAGGACGACACCAAAGCTGTAAATGTCGTTCTTCTTTGAGGCTATTCCCGTTCTCAGGTAGTGGGGATCGGTGTACCCGGGGGAACCCATCATCACTTGCTTCATCCTTAAGGGAGAGGAGGAAGAAAATGAAGAATATGCCGAAGATGATGGCGGTTGTACCGTCGAAGAGAACCCCATCTTGGCAGACCCGAAATCGCAGAGCTTGCAATTGAGATGCTCATCAAGCAAGATGTTTGAAGCTTTGATATCGCCGTGAACAATGTGGGGGGTACATTTTTCGTGTAAAAATTCCAATGCCTGCAAAAGCTGGAAGGCTACGATCATGCGGCTTCTCCACGAAAGCACAGGGGATCCCCCTTCGGCACAGTGGAGCTTCTCTTGCAAGCTTCCGTTGGGCAAATACTCGAATACCATGACTCCTTGCTCTCCGTCATCGGAGTAGCCAAGAAGCTTGACGATATTTTCATGGCGAAGACGGAGCAGGATGTCTAGTTCCTGCTTGAACATTTGGTTGAGGCGCTCGCTGCAAAAGTGAATCTTCATCGCTCCCAGCCCCCGGGTCACATATGAGACCGGTATGTGAGCCAGATAGACCGTGCTAAACCCTCCAGATCCAATCACCTTGGAGAAGTTCATGGTGAACCTCTCAACCTCATCCCAAGTGAATTTCCTGACAGAACCATTATACTTCCGCTCCTGATCATCACTCTCAAGCTTAAGAGTGTCGGTGGCGAGATCATCGACACGATCTTGATGATCAGCGACCGCATGTTTCGGTCTGCGTCTAATTTTGAACCCAAAGCACTTGAGGAAAACCATGACCAAGCAGCAATCGAAGAAATACAGTCAGTACAACTCCAAAATGTTAATAGCAAGATCTGGGCTGGTCAACCTGGCTGCGTCTCTTGCCCTGTTCCTGTTGCAGTGCTTTTTATAGGAAGCTGTCGGTGGATGTGGTTGGTATTAGAACAAAAAAAAAAAGGGGCAGTGATAGCAGAAGAGAAGCAACCCGGAAGCTGTGTTGAGAAAGGAGAAGGGAAAATCAAAAGGGATGAACCAATAATAAACAGACCCCCCGCACACAAGTTCAGACCCCGTAGACTTTGCTGGCTTCAAGACCCGTGTGCAGGAAGCCTCCTCCTTCCCTCTAGATTTGTTTAGTCTTCAGGGGGTAGGTCGCCGGAGAGGCAGGATCAAACTGTGTCTCCTCTCCGATCTAAACATTGTCACCAAAGAAATAAGGGAGATTCTTGCAATGGGAAAGAAAACTCAGATCCTGATTTCTAACAACTCCGGCTTCCCAACCTACGGTCTTTTTTATTTTTTTATTTTCATTTTTTGGGGCGTAGCTCAAGTCAAATTTATTTATAAACAAATAAATAATTTGGAAGGAGAGGTTATATATTTTATTTGGAAGAAAATTTTCAAACAAAGTTGAGCCAATAATATGACACTTTTCATACCTTTCTTAATTTAATATCTCTCTCACAGCCGATGTTGGCTATGAGCTTTTTCACAAGGCAATACATCCTTTATAGTGCACGTAGGTTTCTTTTTGAATTTAGAACTTTAATATTACACTAAGAAAATTAATTTTTTTCTTTGAAATTGACTTGTTATTAGACAACAAATTCCAACATGAGAGAAAAAAGTATTTATGATATATTTAATAAACTTGGATAACCTCTCTCCTCAACGAGGCTTTTTGAGAAGAGGTGAACTTGAGCCTTCGAGATGGTATCAGAATCAATCTTTTTTCCTTATATCCTAATCTTGCAAATGGCCTTATCCTTCACTAGGAAAAGATTGAACTTGTACTGAGCAGGGATATTAGACAATAAAGTTCTATATAGGATAAGAAAATAGTAATGATGTGCTTTTTACGCTTAAACACATTTTTTTTTTAATGAGACCTTTTGAGGAAAGGTAGACTTGGGCCTTTAAAATTATTAAGAGGAAATGAATCCATAGCAACAACTTTGTAAATATATCATCAAGTTGTTGAAAAGAAGGAACATAAACAATTGTAATATCCTTAAGTGTAACCTTTTCCTGTACAAAATGAAAGTCTATAGAAATATGCTTGGGCTTATCATGAATGAACGACTTTGTGTTGAGGAACAAAGTCGAAGTGTTATCACAATGTAGTAAACGTGAGATGAGGTCGAGGGACAAACATATCTTAAAGCAAAAAGTATATCTCAATGGATTGAAAAGTGGATTTGCAACCAATCCAAACGAACATAACGAAGGATCCTTTTAAGATTATGGTGATCTAATGATTGATAACTATGGGGGCATGCTAGCTTGATAAAGGCAGTTCACAGAGAATGAGAGGTCCAGCTTGGTGAGAATTAAACATAACAAAGCTCCTACCAAACTTCTAAAGGTTGATAGTTGTGAGACAAAGGAGTAACAGTTCTTAATCTAACATAGTTTGGTGGGGGAGGAATTGCAATAGATTTGCAATAAGTCATATTTTCTTTAGATAGTAAATTTGCTAAATATTGACGTTGGCTCAAATGTAAGCTAGTAAAGGTGTGATGAACTTCAAGTCCAAGGAAGAAGTGAAGGTTTCAAGATGTTGAAGGAGAAACTCAAAGCTTAAGGCCACAATAAAGGACTCAATATGCAATTAAGAACTTCTTATTACAATTAAATCATCAATGTATAAAATAAGGCATAGATGAATGTTGTTTGAATCATAAATGAAGAAAGAAAAAATTGTTGTGAGAAGTGAGGAAGCCAAAGTCAGGCATAAAATATGTGAACCAATCATTACCAAGCCCATGGGGCCTATTTGAGTCCATATAGTGCACACCTTATTTTGCAAACATAATTGGGTCGTTAGGAATCAATATTTAAGGTTGATGCATGAATAATGGCTGGGTAAAAGGCTTGTGTAAAAAAAAATTATTAATCTCAAATTGTAGAAATGATTAGTTTTGCACAAGCACAACATAAAGGACCACTCTTATGGCAGTATGCCAAACAATGAAAGAAGGTTTTTAGGAAACCAACACCAGCTTCCTAGTAGAATCCTTTGTCTACAAGCCAAGCTTTAAGCCAACCAACCAACCCATTTGGAGCAAGCTTGGTTCTCTACACCCATCAATAGCCAATAAGATTTTAAGAAGGGTCAAGAGAAACAAATACCCATGTTTTGTTATGAAGAAAGGCACATATTTCTTCATCGATGGAAACTTTTCACCCATGATGAAGGAGGGAGGTTTTAACAAAGGATGGAAGGGAAGGAACAATATCAATTGATTTTGGGTTGGACTTTACAATTTCGAATTGACTTCGAGTTTTCATGGTGTGAGTGCAAGAGAGAGGGACAACTAGCTATAAATTAGGAGACTATAAGTTTGATGAGGAAGATATAGGATCAGAGGTCAAGGATGATGTACTGGATTCAAGGCTGGAATGGGTCTCAAGTGCTGGTGGAGTGGAAAGTAAAGATTGGCTAGGTAAACAATCATATGATGGGGTGAATAATGGGTTGGATGTATGCTCATCGGGTGAATTATGCAAGTGGGCCAAGGCTTCGGGTTTGTGTGGAGAGGCCAAATTTAATGGAGGAGATATTGGAGAGTCAAGGTTGCTGGGAAAACCTAGGGAATCTAGAAAGCTAAAATTAGTCATAGGAGATGATAGTTAAGTTGTGAACCAATAGACAAGATATTGAGAGAGAGAGAGAGGATTCTCTCGGAGCTTATGTTATTTAAGCATGGAGCATTAGGTTTGGTGAAATCGTTGCCCTAGAGGTTGAAGGGAGGTTAAGCGGTTTGAGAGGCTTTTCAGTCTCCATTTTGAGAAAGGAGAAGGATTTCTCATTAAATAACACATACCTTGAAATAAAACATTGTCCTATTGGGATATGATAGCACCTATGGCCCTTATGATGAGATTTGTAGCCAAGAAATGCACATTTAAAAGAACATGTAAAGAGTTTATCTGGAGCTAGATGCCGAAGATGGGGAAAGTAGGCACATCTGAAAGTTCGTAGAATTGAATAGATTGGCTTGCTAATTTGGAGTTTTTCATAGGAAGAAAAACCATTTAAAAAGGTTAATGGAAGCCAATTTATCAAGATTATTGCTGTAGAGAAAGTGTCAATCTAAAAGGACTTCGGCACCCCTAGTTGAAGAAAAAGTGGTTCTTCCTAATTCAATAAAGAATATTGGACAACAAAGTCCCTCGTGAGAGAGAAAAATACTTATCATGTACCTTGTAGGTTTGGACAATATTTCTTTATAATAAAAGTCTTTTGATAATAGGTGAATGTGGGCCTTTAAAACTTATAAGAGCAATATATGAATTTCATTTTAAAAAAACTCATAAGCTTATAAGCTTATGATGTACCTTACAAACTTACAAACTCAGACAACCTTTCTTTACAACGAAGTCTTTTGAGGATAGGACCTTTTGATGAAAAGTGGACATGAGCCTTCAAAACTTGTAAGAGAAAGATATGAATTTCATTTCAAAAAAATTTCTTAAGTAGGATTTAAACCTTAAACATGCCACAACATTATAAATAGTTCCCTCCATTGTAAAAAATCTTCGCATCAATTATTGCTCCATCTAAACTTTCCAACTCGAAAGAAGTTGAAACTATCATGCTTACAGCAGAGAAAAGAAATTGTTTCCAGGATAAGTCTGACAAAGTTTTGAACGTCTTAGATTCTCTCAACTCGATTTTTGCACCCCTCTGCGTCACTTATATTTGGGTTATATCTCGATCGAGGAAACGGCTCTAATGAGTTTCTTGATAGGATAATTTAGTTGAATGAGCATACTTCTGAACAGACCGCATATATTTTTCACTGTTTTGTCAACAAAGGGATACTACGTAACATAGGTTTTGCTGAATGACTATCTTCTTAGCAGTTGAAAGATACCGTTTGTTCTTGATGCCCTGAAAGGTGGAGTTGCTTATCTTTTGATTTGTCTGGTAGGACGAGGAAGAATTTTAGAGGCATTTTCAAGGAGCTGCCAAATGTGCCTTCCGTTTTCAAGTGAAACGAGCCATTTTCCTCTCTCATCTCCAGTTTATTTTTTCAGTAATGTGTCCTAGGAAATGTTTAGAGGTTATTTCTCTCAGAATTTCTGCCATGTATACGATTTATATATCATTTGAACTTGTCCAGTGAACTTAGGGCTTCACTCTGAAGCTCACACGTTTATTCCCATTTGTCAGACCACAGTGACCATCCTTCCTTGGGTTTTGATGTTGCTTTCAGTTCAGCGTGTTCTTATTTTGATGAGACTGGTGGTCTTACGAGGATGAGCTTTTGATTATGTTTGACTTGCGTGCACTGGTTAATAATTAACGGTTTCTTCTTAAGTATCTGCCTTGGTCTTTCACATTGTATCTGCTCAAGATAATCATACAAATGTCTCACATAGGGCAGGGCAGATCAATCAAGCTGGTTTTCAACAAAATTAGGACATTTAAGCATCCATAAACAAAGTAGAGGTTTATGGAGAAGTTAGATCCGTTTTCCAGACTCAAGTATAAGCTGCTCGTAACTCTAGAAGAGAAGATCATAAATGAAAGACCCACCATTACCATTATATCAAACCTTTCAAGTAAGTACACATGCAAAAAGAAAAAGAAAAGGGGGAATAGAAATATAGATAAACAAGGCTCATATTTCTCTGTGCTTAGGTGTAGGGGCTCCCTTCGTTCCATTTCTCATCCTTGAGTACTTCTATGGGCACTGCCATGGCCATATATGAACCTTGCCGTTCCTTCTGTGTACACATGAGTCTCATTGTCTAGCCTGTCAATGCATCCCTATATCAGTTGCTGCAAGAGTTCTCAGAACAGGAAATTATTCATGTGTGCAAAAAGTCAAACATAATCAGCCTTACGAGTTCCTCACGGCTTTGCTCAAGGTGGATGCCGATGAGAGTGTTTTCCCGTCGAGATATCTATTCTCCCCTGCAATCCTCTGCTTCATCCTGATGTCCAACTCGTCAGCACTCAGCAAAAAAGGAGTATCGGAAGCCTGCAGTTTTCAACAATTTTAATCGAACCAAGTTAATTTCAACGCGTCTGTTCACTATCGTCGGTCTCAAGAATGGCGTGCTTATAGAAGTGTTAATTTGTCATACCATCACCCAGCCCCACGTATCAGCGAAAGAAGGAATATGAGCTGAGTAGGGCACCACATCTGCACGCAAAGGAAGTGAAGTGAACCCAGGGCCCGCCGTGATAAGGAACTCCAGAAATGCAAAATATCATTAGGATCGAAAGGGGTACTTACATTTGAAGACCTGCCTTAAAGTGTTGTAAATGCAAGAGAACACTTCTGTGTGGCTGAATATTCCAGCTGGTCCAGCCTACGTAGAATAATAGAAAACATAAACAGGTTAAATTTAATTTGTTTCCTCGTCTCTCCTCTCTATCTCTCGCTTACACAAAAGCACGCACTTGGACCCACCTGCGTGACGAAGATGCCACCCTGATTGAGTCTGGGCTTGACAGTGAACTCATAGAAGGATTTGGTGTAGAGCTTGTAGCATGGACCTCCTTCAATTGGATCAGCCAGGTCACCTATGATCACATCATAATGCTCTTCTCTGCTTTCCAGCTCGGCTCTGCAGCAAATTACGGGAATGCATAGGGGTTACCAACAGTAAAAACGGCAACAAGAAGGGTAACTATGAGCTGAAAGTAGAGGAAGGGGAACCTGGCATCATTGATGACGAGCTCAAGTCTTGGATCACAGAAAGCTTCCCTGTTTACGATTAAGTATGACTTGCAGAATTCCACTACCTCCTGTTCAATGGAAGAAGAAATTATTGAGTTACTTTAGCCGTTTTTCTTTTTTAATTAAGCACTGCTGCTTTAATCCAATATTTTGCGGCTTGTGAAGCATCATTCTGTCATATAAATGGAATGAAAAGTTAGACAAAAGTTCAAATTTTTCTAGACAAGACAACTTTTTGCTTCTTCCACCGAACCTGTTTGGAAGAAGAAACTACTAGGTTACTTTACTAGCTTCTTTAACGAAGATTTGCGTGCTTTAATCACATATTTGCGGCTTCTGAACATCATTTTGTCGTGCAAACAGAATAAAAGATTCGACAAAGTCAATATTTTCTAGACAAGACAGCTTCTTTTTGCTTCCTTCCCTAACCATGTTTTTGCCTTTTAGCGACAAGACAGAAGACGAAAGGTCTGACATTAAAGACAACAGAGGAAAAACAAAATTGTAAGTTCACATTACACGGGAAAACGTCCAAAATAAGTGCGATCATTTTCTTTAGAAAGTAATTGAAAGAAACGAATCCTACGGACAAATAACATCCTGAGGAAAACAGAAACATGAAACCAGAAAGGTCGAGACGGAAATTCTTAGTTGAACCATATTTGAAAGGTACTATGGATGTCTTACCTCATCAATGTCACACATGGTAACCTTCTCTGCAGTCTTATGTCTAAGAATTTCTCTTGCTGTTGAACCTTCACCTCCCCCCATAATAAAGATGCTCCTTGGACTAGAACAAGATTTAAATTTAGAATGATCGAACATTACTGTCCACTACAATAGAAAACAAGAGGAACAAAAGGCAAAAACAACTACTGAGAGGAAAAGGTACTTTGGATGGTGAAGAAGTGCTGGATGAACGAGAGATTCATGGTAGATGAATTCATCTATCTCAGCACTTTGAAGCTTTCCATCAATGACTAGAGCCTATTCATAAGACAATGTCGAGCTAAATATGCGTCAAAAATAGTTGCAAAATTAATGCGATAAATTCTTCTTAGGAAATATTATGTGTAAACCTTTCCAAAGGGCTTTGTGTCCAAAAGCGCAATGTCCTGGTACAGAGTGGCTGCTGTATGCAATATGCTGCATTAAAGAAAAAAAAAATTACATACTATGGAAAAGATGGAAGTCTTGCACTTAGCAATGAAGACTAATCGCAAGATGGTCTGCCCCTTTCACCGACCTTGTTATGGTCTCATAAAACTTGCGTTTTTCGAGAAAACACTTTTTTGAACATAAGAAAAAAGGTGTCGGTGAGGATATTAAAAAAATAGTTCCCAGTGGTGTTATCATTAGAGTAGTTCACACCCCCCGGTATTGAGGTCAATAAATACTCCAAAATCTAGAACAACATCATAGACGACAGCTGGGACACATTTTACACTATTTTTGATCTTTATGGTAAAGATCTCACCTTTTTAGCGTAATTTGTGTCCCAGCTGTCCATTATGATGTTGTTCTAGATTTTGGAGTATTTTTCACCTCAATACCGTGGAGACACATTTTTCGCTAAAAAGGTGAGATCAACGCCACTGTTTTGTTGATCAAAACCTTTCTCTGTATTGAGAAATAAATAGCAAAACAAACTTGACCACAACCGGAGGAGTACCCTGAAGAAAGTAGAAAAGGTAAATACTGAACTCTTGACAATGGCAATGTGTAAGCTGAGAAGTGGAGAAGAGAGAACCGGAAAAGATTGGAACGTGGACCTTATGGTGATATTTATTTGATCTTACACTTAATGCATTAACCGGCGGTACTAAAAGCATTGCAAGTACAACAAGGAGCTTGCTTGCATGGGATATACCTGTTGAGAGCAAAAGACCATCTCAAATTCTCCTCAATCTCTTCCTCATACCAACAGCTCTTCCTGTAACCATTTAGTGGAAGGGCTTTACCGTGAACTCCGTTTCCGTTAGCAATACCATTGGTACAAGAAATATCACCCATTTTTCCCGTTGCTAAAAGAAGCTCGAAACACACAGAGCAAGAGAGCGAGAGAGAGAGAGAGCGAGATAGAGAGAGAGGGAGGAAAAGAGTGCACAAGTGATGAGAGGGTAGAAGGGTTAGTGCACAATATAAATGTGATGGTGGTGGGGGGTGGGGGGGGGGCGGGGGGGGTCTCAGGGAAATCGAAAAGGACTGCGATTTTGCGCTTGGCAGGATGAGTAGGGGGATTTATCGAAGTGGGTGTGCTCGAGACCCAAAAAGAGTAAAATCCTCATTGTTTTCGAGAAGTAAAACCCCGGTGTGCGCGGTCTGTAAGGATGATCTGCACGCGTGGTGGCATATCCATATTGTCTTCCTTCATATTCTCCGTAATGGACACACGTAATTATCCTTGCCATGTGCATGCGCAGCCACGGAAGAGTAGAACGGATGCGATTTGACATGGATGATTTGGTGGGGTTATGGTAGACACTCATAGACTACGGGGTCTATGAGGGAATTCCCCGATGTAGATCGGACATGTGGGATTCGCCAGGTGATGGCATACAAGAACGGCGAAAGACATGGCATGAATGATGCGAAGATGGCAAGGCACATGGAAAGAGAGTTTTCATTAGAGGAAGGAAAAGGATAAAGGATGATGATTGACGCGGTGACATTTAGCGGGAATTTTGCTTATTCCTTTCTTCGGAGATGTGTGCAGACTTTGGGTGTAGAGAGAGAGAGACGGGAAGGAAGAGGAGCGTGCTGCAGACTCATCATCATATTCTCTTTGTTGCCTCAAAAGATTGAGTGAGGGCGTGCTGGACCAGGCGCACTCATAATCACCATCACCATCAAAGCATCAATCCTCTACTCCCCACCATGATAAAACCAAAGAATAACCCTCTTCACGCTGTGGAACTCACCTTTCCTTTTTTTTTTTTTCTTTCTTTTCCCCCCACCTCAAGTCATACCTGCCATTGCAACGTGTCAATGCATGATCCCATCTTTTGATCCACCTTGTAAGTGTAGTAGGACCCAGAGACATGGCCCATCTTCTGATGTAAGGTTGGCATCAGCATGATGTCACCCCCGGACCATTGGTAGACAAGGAGGGGTTCCTTGGAGGAGTGGTGTCCTTGGTCGCACGCCGTCCATCTATAAATACAAAGCAATCATCGTTGTAGGGTTCTGGGGGTGATAATGGAATGTAAAGTGATTATGGTACCGAAGGCCTGAAGGCCTGAAAGCGAAATCCTCTCTGCTTCACTGTTTTGTTCCCTAAGATCTTTTTCTGCTCTGCCCCTCCTCATGACCTGTTTGAATCATTGCAGATAACAAACCTTTAGGCGACCAAAATATTAAGAAATTTGATTAAGACTTACTTGTTTGGGACACCAAACCTTTCTATTGCATACTTTACACTAATTTCTTCCTTCTTTTCCAACATGATGTAGAAAATTAGTTTATATATTGTTAAAAACTATACTAAAAACCATATCAAGATAATAATAAATTTTACATCAATTTTTAAGTTGAATAATTAGTTTCTTAACATTGTGAAAGAGTCCAAGATCATTTTTAACATCCTTATGATCCTTATGGACTCTTATTATTCAAGCTCACATATTTCTTACATAATGCAACATCACAAAGGTTTAATAATTTGATCATTATAATAAAAGAATATGTTACTATATATATATTAAGTTTTATCAATTTTTAAGTTACCTTTAAGGTTGAATAAAGATTGTTTTTTTTTTCTCAACCTTAAAGATCCTTCGCAACAATGGCCCACGCACCATAGTCGCCTAGGTTTTCGGTCATTAATCTGAATTTAGAAATGACAGTGACAAAACTTTCACAGCAAAATTACTTAAATTTCCACCCATTAATGGCGATGCAAGCCACAATGCGCACTCTCTATTGACCAGAGCATTTTTACCAAACGCAACATCGGCACCACTGTCCAGTACCCCCACCACTATGCCACCATTCCCATCTTATGCTCCACCAAGTCCTACAACATTCTCAGCAAATTCCACTTTATGACGACAATTCTTAGTTATTTATGGAAGATAACGTTGGCCCATTTAGGAGGAGTTCAACTAATAATGCCTTTTGGTGGTGCGCCATGAAGGTCCCCATACATGTCGATCTAAGCCATCTTTTCTGGTTCTCTGAATCGCCACCTCCCAATCATAACCCTGAAATCGAATCCCAAAATTTGAAGGTGCCCTATGACCTTACGATCTTACGCTGAGGTGGAAGTACAGATGACAGGGCAGACTTGATGGCAGAAGATCGAAGATCTTTTGTGGATAAGGAAGCTTTTGGACGGCTCAGTTCCCCTCATGGAGAAAGGATGTTCAGCAGAGCACGGTTAGCAGTAACGTGCTGGTTATTAATGTAATAGGACGTAAAGGCCAGTAGGGCCGTACAAGCAGGAGCTAGTAGAGAGGGGTTGGGCCAGTGTGGGTTGTAAGGGCTAACGTGCCTTGTAAAAGGGGTTTTGCAGCACCCCTGACACTTCCATCTCCCTTGTTATAAGCGGAGGGAGAATGCATCTGTAATCAGACTTTTGTGAATGAAAATCTAGGGCGCAACACGCGTTTTGTTGATCTTTTTCTGAAGGATCAACCAGTTTGTAAGCCTGAAACCCGAGCTGAAACCAGACGGTCATGTGAAAAGTTCTATCCGTGCGTCCAATGGACATAGACATAGACATACACATCAGGTTCCAACACCTTAAGACCAGAAAAAGAGGAATTTGGCGATTACTTGACTCAGAGCCCAGACCCACTCGTTGCTTAGCATTAATCGTTTTCTAATAGAATGAGTGGCATCCTGGAAACTCATAAAAGGTACCTTCTTCAGCAAAAGAGACAATAATGAACACTGAAAGGCGTTTACCCTAGACAACAGTCAAAAGGACATGCGATGAAGGTCGAGCATTAAGCTGACTTTTTCGCCTAAGTAAGCCCGTGCTCTCAATTTTTGTGCCCATCGGGGCTCGCTTCAACCTCCTCAGATGTAATTCCTTGCATCTAAATTCAGGCCCATGGTGGGCTTGAGTTGAAAAATCTTCCCCCCAAAACAAAATCGGATAGGCTGATGTTGATGTCCATACAACTCAGACCAAACCCTGGCGCCTGAACTTACAAGCCTGACATGCCGACCTAGAGCTATACAAATTATCTTATTTGTAATTACTGTAAACTAGATATCTACTTATATTTGGTTTCCAAAACTTGATAGTACGCGTGGTTATTTGGTCGCGTTTAATTCATATGTTTTACTAATATCTATGCCAATTCACTTCTCTTCTCTACTCTAGTTTGCATCGCGTTTATTATTTTTTTTTTCAATTAATTTTGAGTTCTCTAGTTGAGGAAAATCAATCTCAACTTTATATTTCTTTGCCACTTTAATACCTTTTAAATTGTAGTTGTAAAAAGAATATGTAAGGGAGAAAGAGTGATAAATCATATCATAAAATATACTTTGACAGAAAAAAGTTTGAAAAATGATATTACCCGTTTTCATACAAAAATAGAAGTACGTTTTATTTTTCTTGTTGTCTGAAAACCAATAGTACCAGTTAGTATACTTTTTCAACAATCCCGCTAATTATCGTCATCCAATCAAATTGCAACATTAAGTGTATTATATTGCCTTACATGAATCACACAATCCATACCTTAACAACAAAGAAAACTTTTTTGATTGGATGCTATTACACTACTTAAATGGCCCACGGTTTGGGAAAGAATTCGATATAAGGATGAACAAACTTTATTAGGATCACATAGAAAGGAAAGTTAATTTCTATTTAAGGCCAATGGTAGGAATACCATCAATTCGTCTAGATGCTCTAAAGATCAATGTGTAAGACACTAATATGATAGAAATTCAAGCTTTTCATTGTCTGGTGTTCGAAGAGGGTAAATAAATTTATTTACAGAATACTAAAAAGCTCATCTAAGGATCATCTTTTTCAGATAACCAACAAATAATGGTTAAACAGAACCGTGGATAAGAAACGATGTTCCATCAAGTAGACATTTTCTCCATCACTACACAATCGCCTCTCCAGCGGCCATCCCAACCCCTCATGCCGCGCCCCTACCACACGATTACCCATTGCACACTGCCGCCTATAATAGACCATCACACTGCCTACGTAGAAAACCTCCACAGTAGCATCTTATTCAAAGTCATTATGGAGTAGAACATATTCAATTCAAACTCTAATACTATTTTAGAATGCTTGATACCTAATATGAAAGTTAATTTAAAAGTTAAGGGACATTTCTTTTATTTAAATTTCATCACATAGGATCTTATATTAGATGTGAAACTTTTGTTCTACACACGCCCCACATGTTAAGCAGCAATGGTCTTAATGATTGATGTGCAGGGGAGTGTATTCAAGACAAAAGATTTTTAAAGAAAAATATTTAAAGTAATGTTTAAATGAGAAAAGAACTCTTCAATTTATGAGTTAACTTTTAAATTAAACCTTTGAGTATTCTAATAATTATTTCACATAATTACTATAAATCCAACTTTTTGCATGACCACATGGCCCAACGCTACAAGGTTTACACACTACTTCATGTGGCCCACTCCTTTTAACACTCTACACAGATTGTACCTCCATGTATACATACCATAGTTAGCCGTCACTAGTGGCACTAGCAATCACACCACTCTTACCATACACTGCAAAATTTTGTTTTCCAATTGAATTTTCTTTCAAAAGATTGTTAAGGAGAAAATTTTTACATATAAAATAATAGGTAATATTTAAATGCAAAAAATTTTTCCTTAAGAATTAACTTTTTGGAATGAATTTTAACCTTTTTAATATGGTATTAATGTTAAATTAATCTCTTTTAAAAGCCCTTGGATATACTTCGTGCACAATAAGCCTTTATTTCACTCTTCTTAACCTTGAGTCCAAGGTATGTTCAATGTGTGGATGAGGGGTGAAGAATGGGTCCCACATAAAAAAGAAATTATCCTTAAGTAATATTTAATTATAAGAAATTATTCTCTTAACTTATAAGTCAAATTTTAAATTGAACTTTAAGCTTTCTAATTGAGACTAAAAAAATACTGGATAGGAAAAAGAATAAAAATACATGGTAGTCAAACCTTTCTACCATCAAATACTTGATATTGAGGGCCATGATTTTCACATAATCACTTGAACTAGATAATTTTTCAAATATGTCTAAAGGAGTTACTATTCTTGTCTGATGGTTTGGTGTTACAGTTTTATTATCTTAAATTAAGGCGCACTTTATTCTGGAAATCAATTATTACATCGTCGTCTAAACAAAATAGAATGAATTCTGCCTCTTACTTCATAATGAAATATTGCCATAAGAATCTCCGATTATAACTCAAATTACATGAAAATTATTTGGTCTCCCGACCTAATACCACAACCGACGGCAAAGGCTTCGCACTAAGTTAGGTGGCACCACGTTTGGAAGGACTCCATTATTCCAAGTGCAGGTCGCTTGACTCGTCAATTTCATATACTTTTCCATGCAGTCTGCGTCAGAACGTTTTGTTTTTGAAAGACGTGCTGAATTCTTAATGTCATCCTTCAGATTAATACGTGCAACAGCCCCAATGTTAATCTTTAACATTTGTCAATAAGAAAATAGATAAATTTACCACCTTGACAGCTGCCATTTAACCCACTATCCAATGAATGTTTTCTTCTTTTTTGTTTTCCGGAAAAAGGAGGGGGGGTTTGGAGGGGGTAGTGATGGAGTGATTACCCTAATGCCTACCTTAATTCAATTTAATAGTACTTGCAAGTGCTGATTATAATAAACCCAAAAAGTGATAGGGAGAAATATCAATATTGTTGAGAAATCAATGCTGATGTGGTACTCATGTGACACAACACATTTTAAAGATAATGTCTGCTGGTTAAAATGTTGAGTGAAAAAAAAAAAAGATAGTCTAAAATAGTTGCTTAATATTTTCTGATGAAGAAAGACAAACAACATAAATAATCATTAAGAGAAATAAGAACAGGGAACAGATTTAGTTTTCGACTATAAATTACAGGAACATCATAGAATTTTACAGTTTTAGTTCGTATATTTTCAATAATATTTCTATTCTTATTAATTACACATGCAATAAAATTAACTGACTTAGTCATAAGTCAAATAGTACTAGACAACTCCGTATGTTATAAGAGGATATATATCAAACCAACAAAGTAAACCCTACAACCAATAGAAGCCAAACATTAAAAATAAAATAAAATAATATATTCCAATATAATAATGTTATGCTATTATCACCAGAGGAATTGGCTTAGTACAAAGGTTTTTATCCCGACCTGCTTCAGCTAGGAAGTACACATGAGATCAACTTTCCATGAACATGAGGACATTCATGAGGGAGTAGTGTTAAGGCACACCACAGGTTTCCACCACAGCTCTTCCTATGGTCATTTTGCAGTGATGCTGACGTTGAGTGGCGGTTTTGAGCTCCATTCCCACTTGCACCTCCTGAACGCAGTTGAATTCCATTCCCACTTGCAACACCACAATAAGTGTGATATCCCCGATTAGATATTTTAAGTAAATGTTAGTCTTTAAACATAAGTATAACAGCGTTTGGTAAACCTCGAGCAATTGATAAACGAAGCCGCATGCTCCATGGGACGACCTCACCCATTTGTTTCCTGCCTGAATAAAGCTTTGACGCTATTTTTGGCATATCAAAATAGCTAGCTGCAATCCTAAGATGCATGGCCTTTTATGTGCGACGGATGAGGGAAACTTTTACTATATTTTCGGCCAATATTGTCTGTTGTAAAAGACTGCCGGATGAAGAGTCAATGCCTTGGGATATGTATGGTATGTTCAAATTTTTCAAAATCATGGAGCATTAAAAACAAAAGGACTATGTAAGCTGTTAACTCAGAAGCACATAATTAAGTATGGTTTCTTAGATCAAGTTTCTCAGCATACCTCACGGTAAGATATGACCGTTGAAAGGACTAACTGTGAATTAAGAATGCCAAAATGCCTTATTTAAAGGTGCAACGAGGCCTTAGTTTTTCCATACAGAGCCATGGCCTCAACTCTAAAGCTGATCTTCTTCTTACTCATATCCATCTACTCCTTGTCGCCGGACTCAAGCCACCAGCACCGCCCCCTGGACCCTCTAACCCCATCCGAGTTCAACCTGGTCCGAGCCATAGTCAAGAAATCATACCCTCCCCCAAACCACAACCTTACCTTCCAGTACATAGGTTTGGACGAGCCAGACAAACCCAGCATCCTGTTATGGCTATCAAACCGCGCCTCTAAGCCCCCCCCTCGCAGGGCTTTCGTCATAACACGTATGGAGAGACAATCCCACGAGATCGTGGTGGACATGTACACTCATTCGATAGTCTCCGATGAAGTTTACAATGGACGTGGCTACCCTATGCTTACCTTTGACGAGCAAGCTGCTGCTATCGAATTGCCACAAACATACGAACCATTCCTGGAATCAGTTAAGAAGAGGGGGCTGAACTTATCAGACGTCGTTTGCTCCACTTTTACAATCGGCTGGTTCGGAGAGGTTAAGAGTAAGAGGGTGTTGAAGCTACTATGCTTCTACACAGAAGGGACAGTTAATTTATATGTGAGACCCTTGGAAGGGATAACGTTGCTGGTTGATCTGGACACGATGAAGATTGTGGAGTACCAGGATAGGTTCATCGTTCCCGTGCCAAAAGCTGAGGGAACGGACTACCGGTTATCCAAGCAGACGCCCCCGTTTGGTCCGACTTTACACGGTGCAGCGTTCGTGCAACCCGAGGGACCAGGATTTCATATTGATGGACACACCGTAAGGTTAGAACTTTCCTCCCACAGAAAATTTTAGATTGGGAAAATTAAACAACTTCAGCCGCCCCCATTTGGGTTAGCGTAGAAAGTTCGCCTTTGACGCTTCTGTTACTTGATCAATCTTCTCTCTCTCTCTCTCTATCCTTGTGGTGGTCTGCCTCCTTTGTAGATAAGCACTGTTAACAGTGACTCGCTCACCAACGGGCTGAAGCCTAGCATCATGGGTTCAACTGAAGAAAATAGGAGGAAAAAATAAAAGTTCATCGTCAATCTGAAACAGCAGTGTGGGCCACCCATGTGCCAAGTGATTGCTACATAATTAGTCTAGAGGCTGGATGAGAGGACTATTTTGAGTCGGCGGTGTATTTTCCACAGCTTTGCGGAACGTAGCAAAAATCATCCTTTGACTAATTATGTAGCAATCACTTGGCACATGGGTGGCCCACACTGCTGTTTCAGATTGACGATGAACTTTTATTTTTTCCTTCTATTTTCTTCAGTTGAACCCATGATGCTAGGCTTCAGCCCGTATTCTACTTTACTGATTTACGAATCAAAATAAAATAAAAAATAAAAAATAAAAAAACAAAGAAAAGGCCATAGCAATATTTTAGGATTGTTCTTCCTGCCCAATCAAATTTTAGACCTAGGCCGAGGCCGAAGCGTTTGAAACCCACTCCACCGGTGAATAGAAGAACTAAGCTCGGGCCTTAATATTTGGCACATTGTGGTTCTTCAAACTTAGAAATACTAATAAAGCTTTAAATCTATTTGTGATCAGTTGGGCCAACTGGGTCTTCCACATTGGATTCGACGTTCGAGCTGGTCCAATAATTTCTGTGGCATCGATCTATGACCTTCAGAAGGACAAGTATCGTCGGGTCCTTTATAGAGGATATATCTCTGAGTTGTTTGTGCCGTACATGGACCCGGCAGAGGAATGGTACTACAAAACTTTTTTCGATTCCGGCGAATTTGGATTCGGCCAATCCGCGGTGTCACTCGAACCCTTGGCCGATTGTCCGTCCAATGCAATATTTTTAGACGCCTATTATGCAGGAGAAGATGGTACGCCTGTGAAAATATCAAATGCATTTTGTGTATTCGAACGTTACGGGGGGAACATAATGTGGCGTCACACTGAGCTTGGTATTCCAAATGAAGTTGTAAGTGGTATTATTATCAAAAAATTTCTTACTATTATTTTATGCACATGTGCTAAGCCTTATATGACAACTACATGTTGCAGATAAGGGAGGTCAGGCCAGAAGTGGGCCTGGTGGTGAGGATGGTCTCAACAGTGGGCAACTATGACTATATTATTGATTGGGAGTTCAAGCCAAGTGGCTCCATTAAACTGGAGGTATGATATAAGCTTGGGGTGTTTTTTCCTTCCGATTTTAAACCTTTCTTACTAAACGATCTAAGAATTGTATCATCAAAAAATATGAAGCACTGCATGATTCCCCAGCGTTAAATTTAGTGAGCGTGAATATAGGTATATTGAGCTGTCGTCCCTCTTATCTGAAATAGGTTGGGCTAACAGGAGTGCTAGAAGTAAAAGGGGCTACGTACACTCACACAGATCAGATGAAGGAGGATGCCCACGGCACCTTGTTAGCAGATAACACTGTCGGTGTATACCACGACCACTTTTTGACTTACTATCTTGACCTTGACATCGATGGTGAAGCCAACTCCTTTGTCAAGAACAATTTGGAGACAATCCGAGTGCCAGACGGCAGCTCGCCAAGAAAAAGCTATTGGACAGTGGTGAGTGAAACGGCTAAAACCGAATCTGATGCCCGAATTCAACTGGGTTTGAAGCCCTCTGAACTAGTAGTGGTGAATCCCAATAAGAAAACCAAACTTGGAAACAATGTGGGTTACCGACTAATTCCAGGGTCGGTGACGCATCCTCTCCTGTCGTACGACGATTACCCACAAGTCCGAGGAGCCTTTACTAATAATAATGTGTGGGTGACACCCTATGACAAGACAGAGAAATGGGCAGGAGGACTATATGTTGATCAGAGCCGAGGAGATGATACCTTAGCAGTTTGGAGCCTCAGGTAACACGCGATGGACTTTTTTGACCATGAAAGCTACAAGAAACTTTTTACTTTGTGATATTGTGATACATATCTTGGAATGCTCATTGATCCAGATTTTTATTCTTCTCGGAATTCAATCCGCAGGAACAGGAACATTGAGAACAAGGACATAGTGTTATGGTATACCATCGGATTTCATCATGTCCCTTGCCAAGAGGAATTTCCAATAATGCCGACACTGAGCGGTGGGTTTGAGCTTCGACCGACCAATTTCTTTGATAGCAATCCAGTCTTTAAAACAAGGCCTCCTACTCATGTACCTCGGCCCAACTGCACCAGCCAACCGTAGGATTCTATGCCGTCGTATTGTAATGGAGGAGCTTGAAAAGCCAACTATTATCATGATATGAAAAATGGATCGAATAAAAGATGAAACTTTCGATACTAGCAAAGCAGAAGTACTTTTTGGTACCTTGGTTGTATCATGAATGGGCAACTGGCCATATCCCAACCGTGGAGGGACATATCAAAGCCCTTGAAAAGCATCAGCAAATCCAACTGCGTTGACATTTTCAAACCTAAAAGTGAAGTGCAAAGCGAATGAACCATCCAAATTGCAACCGTTTACTCCTTCCATCTCTCTACGATCTGTTAGTTACTTACATTTCGTTAGCATCTAGATGCCTCATAATGCTAAGGAATACACTATATAAATGCTATGGGGTAAGTTTAGCTGGTATAGTGAATCAGAAGAATATCCGACGAGAATAAGAGCCAATGGTTGTCAATCATTCTTGATTTTTCCTTCTTTTAGGGGTGGGGTTGGGGGGATTTATTTGGGGAGGGGGTGTCTCAAACTTCTATTGATAATCCCTCAGGTGCCACTAAGTGACAAATGTTTGGACAAAATTGTTAGTCATTAAGTTGTTGTACTAGGTATGTAAATTTTTCTTTTCTCTCCCCAAAATAATGTATCTTTCTTTGAAGACTAAAATTAGGATAAGCTTATTGTTTATTAAAAGGATGTAAAGTTGTCAAATATTTATTTTCTGTCATTGATTTTATTTGTTGCAAAATAGGTTTCCTTTAAAAACTCTCAAGTATTCTTTTTTCCATAACTCTTAAAATAAGGAACTTGTAGGAGTTGAATCCCTAATATCATATACAAAAAGCTTGCTTAAGATCATGGAGGAACTTTCAAAGATGACATGTGTAATGAGAACAAAAAGCATCAACAAATCTGAGTAGTTGTTACATATAAACTTCTTTAGTCAAATGACCACGAAGAAATGTATTTTTGACATCAAACTATTGAAAAGTCTAATTATGTGAATATGAAAGTGTCAAAACAATGCAACGATGACAACCTTCGCGGCAAGGATAAATGTCACACCTAACTCAATTATTATAGCCAAGCATGACACATAGGGAGACTAGTAAAGAGTGCTAGCATGTAGGACACGATAATGCCGAGGGTAACATGGAGAGTGTGCATAAGCAAGCACATAAGGTTACGTACAAGTAGGTCATGGCATAAAATAGCAACAAACGCCAATGTGAGAGGATGTCCATGTGAGATGGGACTTTAACCTTCAATGGATTTAGGCTTGGAGAGAATAGAAGTGAGGCTTTTTTGTTTAGAGCAAGTACAGTCAACTTAGGTAGGAGTACAAGTTAAGGAAGATGGAGAACAATGAAAACAATGAAGACAATATTAACTCTTTGCCCTATTGTTAAGGAAGATAGAGAAGTTAAAACTAAGAATTACAATTAGAGACTTTAGTTGGCTAGATTGCAAGGCCATTAAAACCAAAGGATAACCTATTTTCAGGTCTAAATTAGAAAATGGAGTTCAATTCAAAGAGAAATTCAATAATTAGGTAGCCCACACATTCCTTTATAACTAACTAACATAAGTCGATTATCTAGCCATGTGTTAGCTCCCCATCAACATTCGCCTTTAGTTTAAATTTTCCAATAATACACTACCAACATTTAATCCTTAGGTGGCTTTGTAGTAAATATTTTAACAACTCCATGATGACAAGGTTAACCTCGTTCATTTGCCAGTTGTTGACCTACTACTAACAATAGCCCTCAAGCAGTTCAAACATTATTGCTAAAATTAAGAAGGACATGAGAGGAAAGATTTCATTTACCAGAGGAGTAAAACCTATAAATTGTAATAAATTCTTACAAGAACTTTGGAATTTTTCAAATAGTATTTTAGCTTAAATGATGATGATGTAATTAAACAATCTTGTAATTTTTTGTGGTGATATATAATTCTTAACCTTTCACCCAAAAAAAAAAAACAATAGCCCTCGAGCACTTCACAAGCATGGGTGAGTCCTCATGCCAAGGTGCTTTCACATGCGCATGTGCCCCTATAGCTTGGTGTGCCTTCATCACCCATGCATGTTGATGATCTTATGGGTGTACACTTAGGCATATGCTTATAGGCTCGATCCATCTTGTGTGTGCACATCCTCCCACGTTGGCCATCATTCAAGGTACTTTCACATGCGTCAATGCCTTCATAGCTTGGTATGCCTTATTCACTTATGCATGTTCATGCCCTTATGGGTGTACACTTAGGCATAAGCATATAGGCTTAATCCATCCTATGTGTGCATATCCTTCCACATTGGCCGTTGTCAATCTTTTATGCCTCAACCTTTCTTTGTGTGCCCACTTGCACATATCCTTGCACAAGGAAGTGTGTTCATCACACACACTCCTATGTTACCTTTTTCATGCAACTGTTGAATGCTTTATTTGTGTATAATCTACCAACTACTGAAAGAAACATTAATTCCATGTCTATAATTTACCTATCTAGTTAGTGTATTTTAATTAAAAGAAACCTAATCATTCCCCCTCTTTTACGTTATATAAGAACTTAACAGGTGGAATTAGAGTGAGCCTCTAGATACATAAACTAGTCTTAGACCATTAAAAAGATCATGACAACCAATGCTTAAAACATCTTACCAAACAACGAGACTCCTATATTTGATGGATCTAATTGTAGTCATTAGAAGACTATATTGAAGATCTAGCTAATAGCCTATGATCTTGAAGCATTGAAGATTATAGTAATGGGAATTAAAACACTAGGAAAAAGTGTAAATGAATGGACTAATGAAGAAACCAAATAGATAAGTCTTAATTGTAAGGCTATAACACATCTATACTTAGCATTCTTACCCATAGAATATAATAAAATTTCTACATGTGAGACAGCTAGGGAAATATAGGAAATGTTAGAAGTAATACATGAAGGTACCAAGAGAGTAACATTTAAGATTTAGATGCTCATATAGGATTGTGAGTTATTTAGGATGAAACCCATTGAATCTATTAATAAGATGATTGGTGGGTTTACAAATATCATCACTAGCCTCAAACTTCTACGTAAATCATATCAAAATGATGAGTTGGTTAAGAAAATCTTAAGTTGCTTACCAAAGTCATGGGATCTTGAAAAAACAATTATAAAAGAAACCCAAGATCTAAATAAATTATCCATGGATAAGCTATTAGGTTCCTTACAAATACATAGAAGGGAGAAGGAGAAGGAAAAGCTTAAGAACAATAATAAAAATCTAGCACTTAAGGCAAAAGAATTAGAAGATGTCTTAGATGACATAGAAAATCACCTTGCAATACTTATTAGAAAGTTTAGGGTAGTTTGTAGAAGGAACAAATTTAGAAACAAGAAACCTTGTAATGAATGCAAGAAACTTAACATTTTTATTCTAATTGTCCTAAATTGCAAAAGAAGTTTGATAAAGATGACAAGAAAAATATAAAGAAAGCCATGATTGCAATGTAGGATGATAACTCTTCCTCAAATGTAAATGAAGAGGAAAATGAAATGGTCAACATCTACTTCATGACCAAATGTGATGAACCTAACCTATTTGGGCTACCATTCGAGGAAGATAAGGGAGACATCTTAGACCTATGTCTCATGGCAATTGGTGAGAACTCTCTAAATGAGGTAACAATTTTTTATAGGTACTGTAACAATGATTTATAAACTTCCTTTAATGATCTACTAAATGAATTCCAAAGCATGATTGAAAAGTTTTTAAAGTTAAAAAGACATAATATTTCTTATGAGAAGAAAATGAAAGTTTTGGAAAAAGAAAACAATGATTTGAAAACCAATTTTGGTTTTTTGAAAAAAAAAACCAGAATTTAAAAACCAATATTAAATGTAATGTAAAAAAGCATAAAGTATGACATATGCAAAAAATTGAGAAGGGGAAATGCAAATTTAAAAAGAGAAAATTTATTGCTTGTTAAAAAACTTAAAGATGTAGAAAATGACCTTTAAGAAATAAAAAATAATTATGGACAAATTTACCAAGGGTAGTAAGTTATTAGGAAAGATAGTTAATACATAACAAGGTATTTATGATAAAGTTGGATTATGATATAAACCAAAATAGAATAATAAGATGTTTGAAACTATATATGACACATCTAGTGATGACAACTTTACATGGATGAATGTTTCTTTAAGCTCGTATCATAAATACATTATTGCATGCTCACATTGCAGATACAAAAGGATGTTCTGATGACAAGTGTCCAATTAAGCAAAAGAAACAGTATTTCAAGGAACTAACGTGGGTTTTAAAGAAAACCAATTGTACTAACCATTAAGGACCTAAGAATACTTAGGTACCAAAAAAGTTAAAGATTATTTTTGTTTCTATAGAAATACAACAAGGGGACACCTGTAAAGTGGTACATGGACAATAGTTGCTAAAAACATATGACTAAGGACAAAAGTCTATTCCTAAACCTAGCTAAAGTAGAAGAAGTAAGGTCTCATTTGGAGACAACTTTAAAGGGAGAATCAAAGGTATAGGTATCATTGGTAATTGTAATTCGTATCTTATAAAAAATGTGTTGTATATAGAAAGATTGGAGTAGAATCCAATTAGTGTGAGTCTATTATGTGATAAAGATTAAAGGCAAAGTTTACTTCCAATTTCTGCAAACTGTACAACAAGGATAGAAAATTTAAATTGTATTGTAAGAGAGTAGGAAATGCTTGTATGCTTAGGTTAAATTTTAACACCATATTAAAACCGTGCTTAGCTTTATGAGTGGACATAGATAACATGTTATGGCATAAGAGATTAGGGCACATCAATTTCTATCAAATGCAAAAAATATCTAAGGATAACCTTGTTAAAGCATTGCCTAAACTAAAAATAGATAAAAGTGCTATATATGCTAATTGTGTTAAAAGAAAGCAAAGCAGAAACAATTTTGAGTCAATAGAATGCATCTCAACAACTAGTCCAGTGGAACTACCACACATGGATTTATTCAAATCAATGAGAACTACAAACTTAAGAGGAAAACTATTTATGTTTGTGATAGTAGATGATTTTTCTAGATACACTTGGGATATTTTTCTTGACAAGTAAAGATGAAACTTTTAAACTCTTCAAATCCTTTTGCAAAATAAATCAAAATGAAAGAAATTCTCATACCAAATGCATTAGGTCAAATCATGGTGGTAAGTTTGATAATCACTTGTTTGATGAATTTTATGTTGAAAATTGAATCAAACATAAATTTCAACACCTATAACTCCACAACAAAAGAAAGTATTAAAAAGGAAAAATAGTTCTATACAAGAAATGGCTAGAATTATGTTAATAGAAAATAACTTACCTAAATACTTTTGGGAAGAAGCTGAAATATAGCATGTCATATCTTAAATAGGATCACAATTAGAGCAATAACCCAAAAAACACCCTATAGATGATA
Source organism: Casuarina equisetifolia (assembly GCA_028551475.1). NCBI lineage: Eukaryota > Viridiplantae > Streptophyta > Magnoliopsida > Fagales > Casuarinaceae > Casuarina > Casuarina equisetifolia. Next base: position 18,700,594 of record CM052362.1, read on the forward strand.
AACAATAAAAGACCAAACATTGATTACTTTAGGGCATTCAGATGCAAGTGTTTCATTCACAATAATGGAAAAGAACAACTAGGAAAATTTAATGCAAAGAGTAATGAGGGATTGTTTTTAGGAGAACATTAGGAATAGAAGAATCTATGCATGTTGTATTTGATGAGACTAATGTTTCTCTTCCAAGAGAAAGTAATTTTGTTGATATAGATTTTACTTAATCCTAAATCCTAAATGTTAAGGTGCCTAATGCTAAAGCTAAAATAATGAATCTAGACTGTGCACTAGTAAAAAAGAAACATTCATATCCTAAATTTTGTAAGGAAATGGATCCTACTTAAATCATTGATGATAGCTCATTGCAAGTTAGAATATGATTAGTTTCTCAAAATATCTGAGTTTATAGCTTTCATTTCTCTAGTAGAACCAAAGAAAGTTCAAGAAGCCGTGGAAGATAATAGCTATGTAAGAATAACTAAATCAATTTGAAAGAAATAAAGTTTGGACTTTAGTAGAGAGACCTACACATCAAATTATCATAGGAACAAAATGGGTTTTCAAAAAAAAGGTTGATGAATGTCGAAATATAATTAGAAATAAAGCTAAATTAGTAGCAAAATGATATAATCAGAAGAAGGAATTGACTTTGATGAAACATATGCATTGGTTGTTGTATTATAATCCATTTAGATATTACTTGTATTTATTTGTTTCAAAGTTTTTAAGCTTTTATAAAATGGATGTAAAAAGTACCTTTTTAAATGGATAAATCAAAGAAGAAGTGTATGTAGAACAAACATTTGATTTTGAATATGAAAATTTTTCAAACCATATATTTAAATTGAACAAAGCCTTGTATGGCCTCAAGCAAACTCCAAGAGCTTAACATGATAGACTTAGAAAGTTTTTGTTGAAGAATGGATTCATAAAAGAACATATGGACACAATTTGTTTACTAAAAATATTAACTCAAATATGTTAGTAGTATAAATTTATACTAAAGTCCCAAAGACAGATTTGTTAGTAGTACAAATTTATACTAAAGTCCCAAAGACAGATTTGTTAGTAGTACAAATTTATACTAAGGTCTAGATGATATTGTCTTTGGGTCTACAAATAGCCAAATGATTGAATATTTTGCTATTATGATGAAAGGAAAGTTTGAAATGAGCATACTTAGTGAACTAAATTTTTTCTTGAAACTAAAAATCAAACACATATAGATTCTAGAATTTTTATAAATCAATCTAAATTTATTAATGATTTGCTAGTTAAGTTTAATCTTGGTATTACTAAGCCCATATTGACACCCATGAGTACTTTCATCAAAATAGATGTTGATTTGGATGGAAAACCATGAAATCCTAAATTGTATAAAAGTATGATCAACTCACTAGTTTACCTAACTACATATAGACTTGATTTTTTTTTAGTGTATGCTTATATGTAAGATATCAAACAACACTTGTAAAGTCACATATGATTACTGTCAAATGCATTTTTAGGTACCTCAAGGACACTCCACACTTAGGTATTTGTTTTGTCAAGGATCAAACTTTATGTTACATGCATATAGTAATGCTATCTATGTTGGTTGTTGCACAAAGAGAAAAAGCACTAGTGGAGCATGTCACTTCCTAGGTGGTAGGCTAATGTCTTGGTCATCAAAGAAGCAACAAAATGTTGTTATCTTTACTACCGAGGCTAAATATATAGCCTTAAGAAGCCGTTACTCATAAATTCTATGGATATAGTCTTAACTAGAGGATTATGGAATACTTAGAGAAATTGCCACTATCAAATATGATAATATTAGTGCAATAAATCTTAGAAAGAATCCTATACAATACTTCAAAACTAAGCACATAAATATTAGACATCATTTCATCAAAGATCATGTGAATCTCAAATACATTGCTTTTGAATATATGCACCCTACACAACAAGTAGCTAATATTTTTACCAAATAATTGGATAAATAAAGGTTTTGTGCACTTAGAAAAGAATTAGGAATGTGCAACTAGCATGAGATGTGATGAAATATATCTATACTTCATTAGTTAGCATGACCATAGCAATAAATATAATATATTCTCAATTTGTAACTCATTTATGCTAATGAACAGATAGTCATATATTAAATATGGATGTTTTTTATGCCCCCATCTTTCAATTCTCATAAAGCTTAACAAAACTACAATCTTACATGACAATGTAAAATTTTCTACTTCTCTATAATATCTTACACATTTTGTCCATACTCCACAAATGATACAATGTGTGCACAAATGACATTATTGCATTCTAGGTATGTCTATCCCCTTATAGTTTTTGTTTTGCACTTCTGCAACCTACTCTATATGTTTATGCATTCATTTCAATATTTCTAGTCTCCCTTATAATTTTTTTTTTAAAACGAATTATGACCCATCTAACCATTTAAAGTCAAGTTTTTTAGCACATTTGTTTTGTTGCTTCTTAAAACTTTTTTACCAATAGTTCTTTTTTTCTTTTTTCAAAAATTCAAAGGGAGTTTATACCCTTTACAAATTTGTTTCCCTAAACATATATAGTTGCTAGTTACCTTTATAAAGTCTTCAAAATGAACTACCTATCAACTATCTCTGTGAAACTAATTTTCTATGATGTTTAGTCATATAATATTTTTTCTGATTACTCACATTTTTGGTAGTTTGCTAATTTTTCAAATTCTCCATATTGTCAAATTAAACCTTTATTGGAATGTGATTTTTGAATTCATTTTTTTAATCCCTTATTGTTCTATCTATGATGATATATTTTCAATTATTAAAAAGAATTTCTCAAGGACATTAGTTTATAATCATTGAGCACACTTACATTACCTTTAAGTCTAATACATATTCTAAATATTTTCTTTCATATACATGAGTCTAGGATATTTAATTCAACATTGAATTAAAATGAATAAATACCATGTGCAAATGAGAAGGCTATTATGACTGCTAGTTAGCATACAAGGTACCTATCTCGGCTTTTCTCATTGCAACACCAACTAGGTACTATCCTTCCTATTTCTCATTCTTTCTCTCAACAAGGAAAACCTGTTTGTGATAGTCATAAAGCAAATTCCCATCTTATGTTGAAAGGGAGTTTGATGTTCTATGCATATTTTATATCTCATCCAAATATTTGCATGCACAAACATTTGCCTCATGACTCCAATTTGTCCAATCTATTGATGAGTTCACAATATACTTGAATATGTCCTCTTCTTTAAAGTAGCACATGCATCTCTTTATCAATTATGCTTCCGTGTGTTACATGTTTTCTGCTATATAATCAATATTCATGACATATTAATAGTATATGACTTATGAATGGGAGTTTGCTATGAAATTCCATAGCATATGCTTATTGTGAAAAGGAGTTCTCTCATCCAAATTGGTTGTGAATTTGTGTCACTGTATACCCTAAATGATATTCTACCACATGTTGCCTTAGTCTATTTCTGCTAGCAATATCTTATTAACATGACATAGTTCTTTGACTCACATGTTATTTCCTTCCCTTATGACATATCCCTTACATTTCTTTTTACATGGACTTTAACTTTATTCATATATTTATGGTTGACCCATGTTGAATGTCTACTTAAGGGGATTCTTGGTGTTTGGCAAGTTTGAGATGTTGATCATGAAAAAGGTAGAGATAAGCCATACGTATGATAAGTTATATGGATGATATTGTATAATGTATCATGCCTACTTTTCTATCATGGAAATACTATGATGATTATGCAATGCAAATTGTATTGAATGTTACAACATCTATTCGATGTATGTTTTAGTTGTACTAAATTTAAATTTTTGTCATCATTATTAAAAAATGGGGAGATTGTTAGAATATGAGTATTGATATTTTTTATAATGATCTTGAATAAAGATAATATGATAATTTAGCATGATAATATATGCCAATTAAGAAAAATTCATTTTCATGACCATTGATTGTTCATTAAAGAAAATATTTCTATGGTTGTTTAAAATCATGTTTGGAGAAATATTATATTATAAGGTCTTATTGAAATAATTGTGGAAATATTTTTTTAAGGCCTCTATGCATAGTTTTAATGAACCAAATACTTTAAGAATATTCTTTATGCTAGCTTAGATTTACAAAGGCCAAAATGATGGAGCTAGACCATGCTAAGCAAATAAGTTCGTGTGATCTAACCCTTCAAAAGAAAGGAAGCCCAAGCACACATGATTAAAAAGCTAGCCTACAAACTAAACAAAAGAAACTTGTTAAAGAAGGCTTACATGAGGCAAGGTGTCAAAAAAAGGAAGGAAGACCATGGCCACTAGAGGTCCAAGCAATGCAAAAAAGGCCTTTACATCAAGCTTACACTTTCAAGCCTCTACACACCCATCCTAAGAAAAGAGTCCCACACAGTCTCATAAAGGTTTTGCACACCCATCATGAAAAGAAAGGAAAGGAAGTAAATCTAAAGGGAAGTTCTACATGGGTCGTTCATTTCACAAAACGTTGCATATAGGAGGACTTTCTAGAAACTCATGAAAAGTAAGAAAAAATGCATGCTATCACAAGGAATGTTTCTTAAAAACACAAAAATGATCTCTCTCTCTCTCTCTCTCTCTCTCTCTCTCTCTTTCTCTCTCTCGACATCTCTTCAATGTTGAAGTATCTAAAGCCACAACGGGCTGATTTACTTAGATATAAGAAAAAAAAATCAAAGGCAAGAGTAAGGTATCAAAAACCTCCGAAAAATCTAACTATCTACCCTAGTCTTTGTGAACATGTGCTTTACTCTTTCATTGTAATTGCTTTAAGCATTATTTTGTCGATTTAAGCTTAGATCCCTTCATTACTCATTCTAATTCTTACTTTGAAGATCTAACTTATAAATTCTAGAACTAAAATTTGTATTTGATTTAGGGGTTTCTATTTGTAAGTTGACTTTTTGTGCTATATTTGTATCTTGTCTTAAGAAGCTTTAAGGAAACTATACAAAAATTTTATATCTATAAGAAATTACATGCTACAATTTTTGTTGAAAATAAAAGACCCTTTGACAGTGTGTTAAAAGGAGGTGGGTTAGACCTTTGGTTCAATAGACTTGCTTTTTATTAGATTTCTTTGACTATTCAACTTGCTATTTGCATGCTTAAATCTATTTGAGTTTGGTTACTACTTTGACTATTACAAGAGGCTATTAAGGAACTCTTGGTCTATGAATTATCTAGACAGCATTGACTCTTATGGTTGTAACTTATCTACAACTCTTGACTATGGTTTGAACTGTTTTGAATATCATTCAAATGTTAATTGCTTTGTTTATGTATAATCTATCAAGTATTGAAAGAAACATTAATTCCACCTCTAATTATAATTTATCCATCTGAATTAAAGTCTTTTAATTTAAAAGAACCTAATTCACCCCCTTTCCCCACCTTCTTAGGTTGCATAATGATCTAACAAGATGATTGTGGACCAAGACTCATGTTGCAATCTATGTTATGTCATATGGAATTGTTTTGCATCTTTTTTTATAGGGTGCATCCCAAACAACACCTTAAGAAGAGATTTATATGCCTAACATTCGGTCATTCCATTTTGTGTAAGCATTTCATCAAGCTAAGCCCTAACTTTCTACAAAGAATCTTTATAGTTAAGGCTAGAATCAAAAACTCTAAAGTAGAACCAAACATATTGAAATCGGGGTTTAACAAGGTATTAGAATTGGGAAAGCATCAAAAAAAGGGTTTCAAAAATTTCCAACCTATAATTGAATTAGGATCCTCCTCTGTTTTTACACTTAGTTCGCATGACACCATCTTAGAGTTTTATTATAATTTTCTAAAGTCACAATTATGGCTAATCTTAGTAGTTTAACATTTCATATAAAAATGCTTTATGACCTTAGCATTGTTGGTAAGGAAAACTTACAGGGGTTGAGTTATTAATACCATATGCAAGGACCTTATTTAAAACCATAGAAGGACTTTCAAAGATGCCATGTGTAATGATGACAAGAGACATCAAAAAATTCAAGAGGTTACTATATATAAATTTCCTCAATCAAATAATTATAAAGAAAGATATTTTTTTGGCATAAAACCATAAAAAAATCTAACCACATGAGTAGAAAAGTGCCAAAATAGTGTGAATGGTGACAACCTTTATAACAAGACTGAAAGTTACACCCACCTCAATATTGACGACCAAACGTGACATACAAGGAGATCAACAAGACATGTTGGTATGCAAAACAAGATAATGCCTTCACAAAAAGGGTAAGATGGGAAGTGTGTGCAATGAGCAAGTTGCCTTGCACAAGGATGTGCAAAATGCATGTATAAGAATAGGCCAAGGCATAAAAGAGTGACCAAGGCCAATGTTGAAGGATGCATGTGCCCAAGTAGACACCCTTAAGGGAATTAACACACATGGGTGAAGTAAACACCCCTAAGGGCATTAACACACATAGGGAAGAAGTCATACCTAAAGGGACCAAGTAGTGGAGTCACTAGTATGGGTGTAAGTGCCTTGGCATGAGGACTCATTTATACCTATCAAATGCTCGAGGGTTAGCATTAGTAGGAAAGCTAACAAGAGAAAAATGATCATTGGAGGGAGGCTAGCCTCATCATCATTGAGTTGTTAAAATGTTTACTATAGAGTTAGTAATTGATAAAAGATTAAATGCTGGTAGTGTACTGTTAAAAAGTTTAAACTTAAGGCAATAGCCAATGGAGACTTAACATGTAGCTAAAGGATGGACTCATACCAATTAGAAGGGACATGTAGACTACCCATCATTGAGTCTCTCTTCAAATTGAACTCTATTTTCTGATTCAAACTTGAAAATAATTTAGACTTTTGTTTTAGTGGCCTTGCATTTGGCCAACTAAAGTCTCCAACTTTACTTCATAGTTTTAACTTCTCTATATTTCTTAATAGTAAGGTATACAAAGTGCAAGTATTGCCTTCGTTGTTCTTCATCTTACTCAACTTGTAGTTGCACCTAAGTCCACCCTATTTTCTCTAAACACAAAAGTCTTACTTCCATTCTTACCAAAATCCCCTAAAGGCCAAAGTCTTGTCTTGGAACTAAGACCGATTAATGAAGTATAGGATAGGTCCAATACTAATAAGAGATGTAGAACAAATTTATTTACAAGAATTGCTAGACCAAACTAAAAGCTAGAAGAAAGATGACTATGAACCAAGGATCACCCTACCAATCTATGTTCATTATATAGTACTACCTCAAATGCTTTTCTATGTGAAGCATTCTAATTAGTAGCTTGAGAAGAAATTTTAGTGCACCATGAGCAATCATTTGATTGGTGCAAGCATTTCAACAAGTTAATCCCAAACTTTTTACTAAGAATCTTTGCAATTAAGGTTGGAATCAAAAACTTTGAAGTAGAACCAAAAGGATTGAAACTATGTTGAAACAAAGGTTTCAAATGAAGAAAGGTTTCTAAAATTGCCAATTAATACTTGATTTAGGGATCCTCTGTTATTTTTACATTTATTCCACACAATGTCATTTTGGAGTTTTATTTTAATTTCTAAAGTAACAATTTGGATTGAATTATACTTGAAAGTAGTGATTTAATATTTCATAACAAAGTGCTTTATAACTCTTGACATGGTTGGTAAAGGAAACTTGCAAGAGTTAAGTCATTGATACCATGCACAAAAACTTAAGATCATAAATAGATTTTTAAAGGTGAAATATGTAATGAGAGCAAGAGACATAAACAAATTTGGTTGCTACATATAAACTTCTTCAATCAAATAACCCCAAAGAAAGGTACTTTTGACATAATGCTATCAAAAAGTCAAACCACATGAATAGGAAAGTGTCTAAATAATGCAAATGGTGATAACCTTCGTAACAAGGCTGAATGTGACACCTGGCTCAATTGTGATGACCAAGTGCGACACACGGGAGATCAGTAAAGTATGCTAGTGTGTAGGATGAGATAATGCCCACACGAAGAGAGTAACATGGGGAATGTGTGAAATGAGCATGCTACCCTAGACAAGGATGTGCACAAGTGGGTGCACAAGTAAGGGGTCGGGGCACAAGAGAGCAACTAAGGTCAATGTGAGAGGATGCAAGCGGGGGATGAATCAACCCCACAAGTGCACGTGCCCAAGCAAACTCACCTAAGGGCATTAGCACGCATGAGGGGAGAAGGCAAACCTGGAGGGACCAAGCAATGGGGACATTAGCGGCATAGAAGCACCTTGGCATGAGGACTCACCCATACCTATCAAATGCTTGAGGTATAGCATTAGCAAGGGGTCAATAAGTGGCAGATGACCGTTAGATGGAGGTCGACCTCATAATCACTGGATCGTTGGACTGTTTACTATAAAGCCACCTAAGAGCTAATGGCGAGTTAACACATAGCCATAGGATGGACTCATGCCAATTAAAGGGAGACGTGTGGAATATTGGTGCATGAGTTCAAGGATAGAAATGTGTGGCAAACGTAATGGCTTCTAGGGAAGCGAAACACGGTTATTTATGACCTCGACATGGTTGTGGAGAGGTGGGTTGGCAACCCCATTAAGAGGACTGATCTCCATTAAGGGAGCCCTCCCTCAGTGTGTGAACAAGTTGGGGTAATGTTTGTAGACATTCCCTCTCATGAAAACTTCTTTTCACTCATCTAAGGGAAATAAGGGGGTTTAATAGCTAAGGTTTACCGGTGTAATAAATGGGGGCGGTTCTGGGACCTTTTCACTATTGCCCGCATATATATTTTTCGAAGGTTTGTTTCCTAACCTCGTGTGCTCACTGTCCATGCTTCTTTTTCTGCTATACCCCATACTAGCCAACCAACGATCGAGAAAGGTCAGCCCAGCAACTATAAGGGCTAGGCGCTAGGCAATCCAAGACTACCAGGCCATCACATGAAATTTTCAGGAAGAGAATTCAAGGAGTTTTTTCTAGGAGGAGAGTTTGAGGAGTCATTTGCCGAGTCAGAATTAATTTGATCATTAACAAAAGACGAGGCCATGGAAGTAAGGTTGGATCTGAAAAGCTCACGCTAGGTGGCTTCAATACCACGAAAGAGTTGATGCCTCTTCTGGTTGAAAATAAAAAAGAAAAAGATAGAGAGGCAAAAGAAATGAAAATGAAAAATCTTTCAATCTTATTTCTCAATCCTTGCTTAAGTTTCACATGCCGGAGTCTATATACACAGAAATTCAATCCATAAAATCAATGGCCTTATTTATTGCCTATCTTATTTGTGTTCCAGTAGAATATGCCAGTGGGCGGCGAAGGGATATTATCCTTGAAGTTTTGGGCGGTGATTGACTGTTTGCGTAAGTCTCGGCTTGCATGTCTAAAGACTGGACTTGAGACTTGGGCCGTGGGCTGACCTTTGGGATCTCTTCTAATACTTAGTCTACATGTTCTAGCTAAAGGAAAGGTAAAAAGCGACCTCGTTTGGTTAAGTACTAAAAAAGGCGGCCGAAGTAGAAAATGCAGAGACCACTTTTCCTACTTTACAAATCAGCGTTGTTTTATGGGATGTTTTGAACGAGTGATCGACAGAATCCCTCATTCATGCGTTTGGTTTTGACACAATGCATAAAAGGGTGAAATCGCAGGGAAGAAGGGTTGTACGAATCAATCAATAACTTACTGTAAGAGCGGGTATCTTCTGTCCAGAAGGAAGTAACGGGCACGTAATCTACATATATATCTCTGCTTTGGAACTTTTAGAGGTGACTTTCGTTCATAAGCCAGCAGGGGGAATTGCCCCTAAGATAGTCTTGGGAGTGCCGTGCATTGCTCAATGAAACTTCTCAAGTAATGGTTGCGATGAATTGCGCAGCTTTCAGACGAATTTGAATGTTCTCCAACAAAGTTTTCCATTTCAAAGGTAATAACTTTGGAAAGCATATATAAACCTTCATAATTAGAAAAGAAACTATTGCATTCTCAGATTAAAGTTCGTACAAATACATATTTGCTAGAATTTCTAGCTTCAAATAATGCATTCCACTGTGTTTAGTTATATTAACATGATTTTAAATCAGTGCTGTTGAAGTAATGGATTGCTTTCAAAATAATTTGCTGGGCGGAGCTCAAATCCACCGTGAATTTTTGGCATCACTGGGAAATCTTCTTGGGATGGACCGTGATGGAACCCCACTGTATACCATAAAACGATATCTTTGTTCTCGATAGGTCTATTCCTGCAAGCACCATGAAACATCTCCTTAGAAAAACTGACTAGACCAACTTCTGTAGCTTCTTTAATTGGGTTGGTCTAACAGTAAAATCGTAATCTCAGAATAATAAAAATATGTTGATCTAATACTAGTGGTAATATTAGTTAAATCAACTTTACCTCTGGCTCCAAATGGCTAATCCATCATCTCCTCGGCTGCGCTCCGCGTAGAACCCTGCAGGCCACCTCTCTGACTTGTTATAGGCAGTCACCCACACTTGATACTTTGTATAAGCAGCCCTAATCTGTGGGTAATCATCATCTGACAAGAGAGAATGAACCGGCTTCCCAGAAATCAGCAGGTAACCCACTTGATTACCAAGCCTTGTCCTCTTGTTGGGATTCACTACTAGCAGCTCCGCTTGCTCCAGGCCGAGCTGTACTCTAGCGTCCGCTTCGGTTTTCGCAGTTTCAGCAACGACCGTCCAGTAACTTTTTCTAGGTGACGTGGCGTTCGGGTGTGGTGCTCTTGCCGTCTGCAACTTGGCTTTGACGAAGGAGTTTCCGTCGCCGTCGACGTCAAGATCCAGATAGTATGTGAGGAAGTGGTCGTGATTGACCGCCACTGTGTTTTCTGATACCAAGTTCCCGTACACGTTTTCCCTTATTTGGTCAATGTTTGTGTATGACGTGCCCTTCATCGCCGGAACACCCGTCAGATCCACCTGGAAAACAGTTGGGATATTCTGTAATTGCTACTGGAAAAACCATTCGGGCCTTAAAGTGGCAGCTGAAAACCAAGGCTGAATTTGAGTTCAGCATGTAAGACGGAAGTCCCACGTCGAGCATGAAAGTGCAATACAATAATTTACTGTGAATTGAAAGTGCTTCATCGTAGAACTAAAACGGTGTACTTTACCCCAACTTTGATTGTGCCACTTCGTTTGAATTCCCAATCAACGACATAATCGTAGTTGCCCAGGTTCGCTACCATTCTAACCACCAAACTGACTTCCGGCTCGCCGCCCCTTATCTGCAAGACCATCCAACTTATTTTCACTTCACAACAACAAGAATAAAGGAGAAAGAGAAAGAAAAAGAAGAAATATTCAGAACCAGAATGATGAACCGTTCATGGGAGCAGCAAGACTAGTTTACCACTCTTCCTGGAACATTGATTTCAGTGTGTCTCCAAGCTACATCGCCCCTATGTCGCTCAAAAATGCAAATTGCTCTTGGGACCTTCTGTGGGTTACCATCCGGCCCAGCGATATAACCATCCAAATATGCAGCATTTTCTGGGCAATCAATCAACGGCTGCAGGGTGTCAGCTGCTCGCCCAAACCCATACTCGCCGACGTCCATGAATGTCCTGTAATACCATTCAACGGTAGGATCCATATATGGCACAAATGTCTCAGATATATGTCCTCTGTATAGCACCCGCCGAAACTTCCCTTGCGTGGCATCGAACATTGAAGCAGTTGATATAGTAACACCTGCGCGAGCATCAAATCCTACATGGAAAATCCAATTAGCCCATCTAACTTCGTTGTCCTCAACGGCGAACCCAGAACTCTTTTTATTAGAAGTGCTGGAATTAGGCCTCCCATTAGGTGACTGAAAGTTTGTGCCCTCAGCTTTAGGCACGGGTGCTCTAAATCTATCACTGTACATGGTAATGTTCATGGAGTCCACATCAACAAACAAAGCTATGCCCTCAATGGGTCTTACAAAGACATTAACCGACCCTTCACGGTAAAAGCATGCAACTTTAAGAGCTCTTTTTGTAATTCTTTCCCCAAACCAACCTATTGTAAATGGCACGCAAGAAATTTCAGATAGCTTCAAGCCCCTCCTGAGAATTGACTCCTTGAATTTGGGATGCTGTAAAGGCAATTTGCTAGCCCGGTATAGTTCGATAAAAGTGAAAGGAGGATATCCATGACCGGTGTAGACCTGGTCTGATGTGATTGAGCCGGTGGTCAAGTCTAGAATGAGTTCACGGATCTCACCCTGGGCTCGAACCACTACCTTGGCTCGACGACGAGGCCTGCTTTCGTTTCTGGAAGAAAGCCACTTGAGAACATCTTGTTTTTCTGGTTCTTCCAGATCAACAAAATGATAGGTTAGGTTAGGAAGAGAACCCAGGTGAGATTTTTGAATTATAGCCCTTACTTGGTCTATTTCTTTAGGGTTGAGAGGATCTAAGGGGTGATAAAGACCACAAACAAAGCAGGACTGAAGGAAAAAAACAAGCACTAAAAATAGAATAGTCATGGATACTGCTTTATGAACTCTAAAGACGGAACTAATCGAACTTTGGCGGTAGCAGACAACCCACTTTGCTTCGAACTGTATAACGAAGACATTTATTGATGTAACTCCTCTTACGTGATGGGCTATGACATTTTCCTTATGAAGAAGGCAACCTTTGCTTTAAAGTTGCTAAACAAAGTTTCTTACACTTGATCTGTAAGCACGAAATTTAGGGCCACTTGCGTTTTGCAGGTCCTTTTCTTGCAGTCACAGCAAGCATAACGGATGGTCAGCTTTTGCTTTATCAATGGAGGGGTGTGATCATTCACATGCTTCTCTTTACAACTTGGCTTTCCGAAATTGAACCTGGCTTCTCTTACCTTCCTATGTCCGAAACCTAAGACGGTGTGGGGAGAGAAGTGGTTCGGTTTCCTCGAGAAACTGACGGTCTCCCAGGAAAAATTTTTCTACGGCAATGGAAATTTTTACATACCTTTATTGTCCGCAAAACCATTCGAGAGCAGCTCGAAAAACAGTTTTTATCTAAATACAGCAGGATAAAACGATTCTTCCTGGTATATCTACTTTGAATCTGCACCCTCAGAACAATTCAAAACAAATAAAAAAGGATTGCAGATATATTTTCCAGCAGAAACACACGTCAACAATAGACATATATTGAAATCGAAACAGACACCTTATGAATCTCCTACGCAAAGGAAAGTCTCTAAACAACTAAAAAATTCAGTGATCCTCACCTCCAACCCAGAGAGCATTCATGCGTGCAACTCCAATATCTTACTTCAAACAAAGAAAAAAGCATGGGTATTGGAGTTTGAATCCAGCAACTACTAATTCTAAGCTATATAAACGACGAAGATATACGAATTTTCAGCATTCTTTTCAAGCGAACCCATTTTGGCACTTCTGGCATAGCTGGGGAAGGGCCTGGCGCAGGGTACGGCTTGCAGTTGACTGAAACCGGTGTGCAATAATTGCCGTCATAAAGAGGTTGAGAAAGCAGTCGATTCCCATGCTTATTAATGCATTGCGTCAGTTGGCATCATTAAAATGGGCTTCTCTATTAACAAAATCCAGGCGTTTTGGGCTGAAGAGATGACAATGTTAGTCGATTACGTCCACAAGCTCTTGCCAAATCTGGTAGTTACCGACAATCCTTCAAGCTGAATTTAAAAATAAGGAATCATATCATATTACCACCAGCCTGTTCAACGCATCTCCTTTTTTTTTCTTTAACTTTGTTTGCTTGTTTGTACGTGACGCACAATCCATTGGTTATTCTATTTTTGACATGGACGGCTTCCGCCAATTCAAACCTCAAACCTACTGTTCGCGTTAAGCTACATGACGGATGTCGCAAAGCTTGCTGCTGGCTTAGCAGCAAGTTAGTAGATAGCACTGACACCAAATGTGTACCCAAATTATATGAAAAAATCTCCTTATTAAGTACACGATGGAGCCCGATACGTACCGTCCGCCGCTTCCTGACTTCTTGCCACCGACAAGGAAGACGGTATGGGACAAAGTGTCATCCGTTTTACTGCTGGTGCTACAAAAGCCGGCCAAGCCCAAATCTTGGTGGCTGAAACTCGGTACGTACTTTTGTTTTGGGCTAAGCCTTGTGTAATGGACCTTTCTCATCAGAAAGCCGAAAGGACATGTCAGTTCGACACGAGTCAGCACAAGGTTTCTTTGCCGGGCCACGTTGGTTCCTCTGGACACTTCTAGCGACCATAAGACGAATCGAACTCTTACTTTGGGATCGTGTGCAGCTTGCATTACGCACATCATAACGTGTGAAACGTGGCATGGATCAGATGGATCGGGACCATGGCACTTCCTGCCACGTTGACGGAGGTCCCAAATCATCGTATTTTAACAGGGTAGCAAGTTAAAATTCTTACAAATTGTGTTTGACGAACAAAAATTGTCAGACCTCCGATGTGTTGTACACATGATATGCGTCCAAGGGCGTACATACTAGACGTTCCACTTGGCGCGCAAGGGGAGGTGAAGTGCGCCCTGGTTCGTTCCTACTCCAGGAAGCTCTAGAAGTTGAGGACCCTTTGTATTAGTTCGTGGGCAGTGTCAGTCTTCTCCACGCTCAAGTGTTCTCGCAGCTTCCAGTCCTGTTCTGTAACTGCGCAGCGCTTCCGTCCCTCCTTGTCACCTCTCTAAGCGGTAAGTCTCTCATTCCCTCTACATTTTGCCTTCAACCCTACTTGCTGGCATGGTCCTTGTTTCTTTTCAAAGCCTTCATGGCAATGAGAGGGTAATCTTTTAACAATCTATTTTGCTACCTTACTTGATACCCAATAATTGTCTATATGCGAAAATGGACTGGTTTTGAAGCAGTGCGATGCTGCCTGTGTGTGCTCCTTCTGTATCAGTTCTTTGGGGAGGAAAAACTCACTGGAGGTGTTTGTCGGAAGACCTGCACGAACTGTATTTTTAAGAATTCCTTGCTTCTTAGTCCCTTTGGAATCGGAGGGGTTGATGGTCTAAAATTTTCGATGGTAGTTAAATAATTCAATTCGTCCGTTGTTATCAGCTTAACCTTTAAGATAACTGGTGTTTTAAGATTTCCTTATAATGGTTTTCTTATTCTTCAAATGTGAAGTTCGGCCTAGAAGTGGTGCTAACTAGAAATCAGGCGTCTTTATGCCCATTATGTCGGTAGTGATGATGTTCATTTTTACCTTTAGATTATATGCGTTACAAATTTAGGAAGGTGGATCTTGTTGGTTGTATTGGTCAGATTTACAGAAACCGCGGAGTCCCATTGGTTTGGCATAATTAGTTTTTATAATCATTTGGTAGAACAAATCATCTTAAGATTCAGGAGAAACTGATCACGAACATATCATATTCTTAAAATTAATATCCAATAAAAATGATATTCTGATTGCGGAAGCATCCTTTTCCTGAGAGCGTATAACTGTTAAAACTCCAAGGAAGTTTTAGAGCGAGGCCTTGATCTCACATATTAGAATGTCACCTTAATCAAAAACTTAAACTTAGAGATTTTTTTTCTTATCAATTACTCATTCCTGTGATCAATATTGAGGTAGGATTTTATCCTTGCCCTTCTGTTCTAGCAACTGTCTGGTGAACATTCTGACTACAATATGTTGCATTTGATTCTAAGGCTTCGTATTCACTTTTGATATTTCTCATCAATTGCCATCGCCAAAAAGTTGATCTGACTCATTGGGGGTTTGGTCAATAATACCTATATGTCACTCAACCAACAAAGGAATCAAACAAATTAACATTTGGATCAATTTGATCAGGTAGAATTCTGGTTTTCGGTGCAGGATAACTGAGAAATGTTGTGCATGACCTTCTGTCTTATTCAATCAAATCTCTTCTCTGATGTTAATCATTCTACGACTCTTTGCTTCCAGCTTGCTTGAAAATGTCTACTTGTCCACTTATAATGAAGGGGATCAGTGCAGAAGGCGAGAAAATAGTTGAATTGACTGCCTAGCTCATGAAATTACTGAAAATTCCTTCCCCTTAGTAAGCTGGCTTTGTAAGCTAAGCAAGCGTCGTTGTCTTGCATCAAAAATTTCCATTAAACAACTTATCATCTTCAATTAAAATGCCTGGCTGGTTTAATATATCCTTTGTTTTGTCCTCCTATCTGACCAGACTTTACTGTGGAAAACTGAATGTCTGTTAATGACAAGCTTGTATAGTTTAATTTGTGCCTGTTAAATCAGAAGGAGGATATCTTATTTCTCTGTCTGGCATTTACAGTCGGGCATAACTATGTCTATGAAGATTTTGTTATACCTTGTTTGTGCTTGATTTTGCAAATGGTTGCTTGCTGCTGTGTTTGATTGTTTGAGTGTCTACCAAAACCTTCATCCTTTTGGAATTTTTCTAAATGCAGGAATGGCTGAACCAGCGTACACTGTGGCATCTGACAGTGAAACTACCGGAGAAGAGAAAACAACTTCTGCTTTTCCAGAAATTGCAATTGGAATTGACATTGGCACTTCACAATGCAGTGTTGGAGTCTGGAATGGCTCCCAAGTAGAGCTTCTTAAAAATACTAGAAACCAAAAAGTGATGCGATCATACGTCACCTTTAAAGATGATATCCCTTCAGGGGGTGTCAGCAATCAACTCTCCCATGAACATGAAATGTTGTCTGGAGCAACGGTTTTCAACATGAAACGGCTAATTGGTAGGGTTGATACTGATCCAGTTGTTCACGCAAGCAAAAATCTTCCATTTCTCGTACAAACATTGGACATTGGTGTCCGACCATTTATTGCAGCCTTAGTTAACAATGTCTGGAGGTCCACCACTCCTGAAGAAGTCCTAGCAATATTTCTTGTGGAGTTAAGAGCAATGGCTGAAGTTGAGTTGAGGCGGCCCATAAGAAATGTTGTTCTGACCATTCCTGTTTCATTTAGTCGCTTCCAGGTGACCCGGATTGAAAGAGCTTGTGCTATGGCTGGCCTTCATGTTCTAAGACTGATGCCCGAACCAACAGCTGTTGCACTGTTATATGCCCAGCAGCAACAACAGAATATACATGAGAATATGGGCAGTGGAAGTGAGAAGGTTGCACTCATATTCAACATGGGTGCGGGCTATTGTGATGTAGCTGTTACTGCTACAGCTGGAGGAGTTTCTCAGATAAAAGCCTTGGCCGGGAGTCCTGTAGGAGGTGAAGACATGCTTCAGAATATGATGCGTCATCTCTTCCCTGATTCAGAGATCCTCTTCTCAAGGCATGGAATCAGTGAGATCAAATCGATGGGATTGCTTCGTGTAGCAACCCAGGATGCAATTCACAAGCTTTCCTCACAGACTGGAGTTCAAATTGATGTTGACTTGGGAAATGGAACAAAAATATGCAAGGTGGTGGACCGGGAGGAATTTGAGGAAGTCAACAAAAAAGTGTTTGAGAAGTGCGAAAGCCTGATAGTCCAATGCATGCGTGATGCCAAGGTAGGACCTGAAGATGTGTCTGACGTAATTCTTGTGGGCGGATGTGCATATATTCCAAAGATAAGGAATCTCGTCATGAGCATCTGTAAAAAACAGGAGCTTTACAAGGGGATGAATCCATTAGAAGCTGCTGTCTGTGGGGCAGCACTAGAGGGAGGAGTGGCTTCAGGTGTCAATGATCCCTTTGGGAGTTTGGACCTCTTAACCATTCAAGTCACACCTCTTGCCATCGGTATTCGGGCTAATGGTAACGCATTTATACCTGTCATACCCCGAAACACAACGATGCCAGCACGGAAAGAGATAGTATTCACAACTATTCATGATAATCAAACTGAGGCGCTGATTGTTGTATTTGAAGGTGAAGGAAAGAAGGTGGAAGAGAACCATCTGCTGGGCTATTTCAAGATCATAGGTATTCCACCAGCTCCCAGGGGAGTTCCAGAGATAACCGTGTGCATGGACATTGATGCCTCAAATGTGCTCAGAGTTCTGGCTGGCGTTGTACTTCCAGGATCTCAACATCCTGCCATTCCTGTAATGGAAGTCAGGATGCCTACAGTTGATGATGGGCATGGCTGGTGTGCAGAAGCCTTACACAGGACTTATGGGTCTTCTCTGGACTTGGTTACGGTTCAGAAGAAGATATAGCTGTGAGTTGTAAAGACCTAAGCTTCTTGTATGTTTGGTTGCTGTGCTTTTTACATTTCTTGTGTTCCTGAACTAATATTTTCTGTAAGGACAGTCGTGAGGTCATACTTCGTTACATAGACAAATGTGGACTTCATGTAATTAACTTGGCTACTTCTACCCGCGTTTTTCCGTGAACAAGTGTAATCATCCTATCTATTTCTATACTGGCTACTTAAGTGTGGACTTCAATAAATGTGAACAGTGGCGAAGCGATACTTTTGGTACCATCCTGAGTTTTTACTGTTCTTATTTCGGTGTAACTCCACAATTTCTATGTTATGATTGATGGGTTAGTGGTTAGTGACTCAATGATCTAGTATCATGATTACTGAAAGCATAAGACTGCAGTGCTGCCATCTTTGTAGGACAATTCGACGTTATTTTGGCATTACTTTTTATCCATGGAAGTGGTAAGCTGTTTGTAGTAAGCGGAAGGTGAAAACGATGGAATTCAGTTGATCATCTAAAGAAAAGGATTGCTTGCTATCAATAATATGTTCATATTCAGTTTGCCAGCAGTCACAACAGTGAATCTATCATGCCAAAAAACCAGCTACTGTTCTTTCATTAGTGGATTTACCAGCTCGAAGTAATGGTTACGTTAGAGCTCTTTTTTCTTCACAACTGTAATTTACAAGTCTTTTTAGGTAGGCCACTCTTAGATTTTCTGCTCTTCCTTTTTTGGATTATCCGGATATTGGTACTACCTCTCCAGTTCCAGAAGCACTCTGTTTTACCTTTCATGTGCGAATTCCAATACAAACTGGATAATATATATTCCCTGAGCACTAAAGTCGTGTTATTTTCCTTCATCCTTTCCTTCATAATCAAGAATAGATTTTGATTTACTTAGAATGTAAATTGATTTATTATCACAACGCACTGGATATCTCAAGATGAAGTAGACTCCTGTATCAGTGTTATGAATGGTTGTTGTGCAGCATTTATGGTATTTGACTAGAAATTTGTCAGAAATTATAAAGAATAATTTATATTTAACTTAAAATCTCAAAAGTATTAAGTGGTTCATTTTTTAATAAATTGCTTTTTAACATATCCTTCACCTCAAGCACAAGACAATACTTTTAATGGGAGTCTTCATTTATCAAAAAGTTGTGAAGAATTGGACTAGATAATAACTTTACATAATTTATTTAACAAAATTTTACTTTATTTTGAAGCCAGAAAATGGTGTTCTCAAACTTGCACAACCGGGCCAATACAATAATAAAAAACCTGAGAAAAGAACATCTCAGTTCATGCTTCTGACCAAGGACGAAATACTGAACTTGACAGTGTGAATGCAGTGGCGATATACCAGAAATCCTGAAACTTTTGGGGATGAAAAAATGAGCACCTGTAAGATGTCTTTCCACGTGAATTGGTCAGGCCATTTTAGCTACATTTATTATTTCTGCAACCCAATGCATTTCAGCCACATGTTAAGAGTGTTGAAAGTAGGACACGTTAAGAGCGAGAAGATAAGACTATAGTCTATAAGTAAAGAGAATTCTTACTTAATGCTTTAAAATTTTAGAATGAATTTTTACACTTTAATATAATATCTAAAGTAAAAAATGACCTCTGTTTCATAATCCACTTGCAAAGCTTGTGGACATCGTACTTGTGGTTTCAGAAAATGGCCGGGACGGCGACCTAAGGAAGTGTGTCACAAGAAAGGGTGACAGTCCACTGAGGCCGGACCTGGTACTTTAAAGAGAACCAAAAACCGGACACGGTTGAACGAAACGCTGGTACTTTTGATGCTACCATTTAAATAAAGCAATTTTGCAATTCTGGTCCATGTAGTTGGTAACTTTGGAAAAATTGACGTTCTATGTAGTTAATGGTGCTAAAGCTTTTGCCATATCGGCATGCTCCTGGGAAGTTGCTGCAACTGGTGGGACCGAAATGCAAGCAGTTGGGGACGACCGTAATGCAAGGACAAAGGGCATCCTGGTAAGGTAAAAGGAACACAAGTTAAACAATAATGAATTTGGTTAACAAAGAATTGGGACCTACAGGTTGTAGTGCTTTTGCGCAACAGCTTTATCAGGTGAAACCCTAACTTTTAACTTGAATCTACCGGACTAACATCTCAAAGTTGGGGTAGACTGCTACAGCTACCCTTCGTTTCGAAGAGCACTCGAATAACGTGAAAAGAAGTAACAGGAAACCAGGAGCTCTGCTCTATAGCCCCATTTTATTTGATCCACCTTATCATTTTTCACTACCAAATTTAAACAAACCATAAAAAAAAAAAAAGCTCTTTAATCGTTATGGTTAAACACTTGACAATACCAGTAACAATGTGCAAGATCGAAATCCAAGTCCAAAAGCTTCGTGTCCAAGAAAAATCTCAGTTCAGAAGTCCATGGCTAATCCCATGGCATTACCATCGCAACCTCTGTCCATATTCGCCGAGGAACTCAAGGAATAAACAAAGGGATGCTTTAGACCCGCAAACAACAAAGAATAAACTCCAAACGCTAACTGGGGGCAGCAATTCGTACAAAGCACCGCCCTTGTCAGCGTCGAAAAGCACTTTGAAGCTAAAATACAAACCCTAAACTAGGGAGTTACGAGAAATATCAAAAAAACTAGAACAACACCGGATTCTTAACGTCGCTACTTCAGTGATAGAACCTGGAGCCCTAAACGACACCCAGTTCACGACAAAACGCACTCTGCAAAGCCAGAAAAAAAAAAAAAAAAAAAATTAAGTGTACGTACCCACAAGCGTACCCCTAGCATTTGTCAATTTCAATTCCCAACGCGATTCTCCCTTTTCTTAAATTGCTGCATACGCTTAAAGAACAGGAACCACGATTGACTTCCGAAACAACAAAACCCGACACATATTCCTACCATCTCTACTAACGTTGAAACTGACATAATTAAATACGGGAGTTGCCCAACTAATACAAGAACATCACAACAAAATCAAGGTTTTCAAATCGAGCCCTATTTTTATTATAAACAAAGTCCAACCCCGCAGGATCAACAGATTCTGTCAGTTCCAAATATAAAAACCCTTGTCTCCACAACCAACGATGAAAATATAAAACTATGTATAATCAACCTTTGAATTGAAACAGAGATTTGTTTTCAACGCTTTGGTTCTTTTAGAACACTTGCATTTTCCCACCATATATGATTTCCAAAGCAATGTTCGCCGTCTCGACCACGCTATCTTGTTCCCATGCATGCGTTGCCCTCCGAAACCCGAAACGTAGACTTTTTTGTAAATGCCACGAAGCTCAAAATTGGACATGGTGCACATCTTCTCACACCCCACCTAGCACGTCGTCTTTTTTTTTTTTTTTTCTTTCTTTTTCTTTCTTTTTCTTTTTCTTTTCTGTCTTGGTGTTGACAATGAATGCACGAGGAAACTTGAACTGCGAAATAATTAATCAATTATGAGCAGTAATGTCATGGTCGGTTAATTCAGTATTTACTCCTCGATTCCTTTAGAACCGTTGGGATACGGATACGTGGCGGCGCCTGAGGTGCGGAGAGACGATGGAGATTAGTCCACCCAGTGGGGGTCTCATCTTTGACCTGTAAATCATCTCGTCGTACGGCCTCCTGTAGAACTTCAGAAACGGCACAAACGACTCGCGGGACTTCTCTGTCCTGCTGACGTGACAGTCCTTGCGGAAGAACATGGCCGGCGACTGGAGAAACGAGGGCCGTGGGGTCCGTGGGTGCGAGATCTTGATGGCCTCACGGTCCCTGCTCCGCTCTGGCAATGGGGTCGAAGGGAAAAGTGCCTTCCTGGATGGCCTCGTGCTGTTACCACCGTAGATGCTTCCGGGTGGCGTTCTGGCAGCTGGGGATGCGAACGAGAGGGACCGGGCGTTGAGTGGGGAGATGAGTGCGGGGCCCAGAGGGGAAGGGCTCGTGGGTCCTACTTTGGATGCTGATGTGTCTGCCAGGCTGAGATACCATGGCTTGAGTGAGTCGAAGTGGTGAGACACAGTGAACGAGAAGCGAGAGGATGAGCATGAGCCAATCTTAGGCGTTGATTTCAAGGACGAAGGGTCAAATCGCATAGACGAGGCTCGTGGGTAGGAAGAGAAATCGTTAAACTCCAATGACTCCTCAAAATCTAGCGACGACACGACGAACGTGGCTGCTGATAGATCAATGAAAGGTCGCACACCCTGCAGACAATTTAGAAACGTTAAGAGGGGTCGTTCTAGAACTGACTTGAGCCCCACATGGCCAGTCGACTAGCGCATGCAAATTCAAGACTTTAGACACTGCCGGTACGGCGGCAGTGGAACACAGAAAGCTACAAGACAAAGGCAAGGTTTGAATTTTACCTTCCATAGATAAGAGAACATGGAGGGGGGGTCTATGACAAAAGCCTTGTACAGCCGGCCCGGGTAGTACTCCGATACAATTTTCAGCGTTGGCAGCAGTAAATTCATAAAAGCCGGGGCAGACCTGAAAAAGCCTGCACATTCGCACGCTTTCGATGTAAGCTCAATGTTTTACCCCAAAAAGAAATCCTATGAGATGAATTAAATTATCAAAAACACGAGAAAACTGGTTCATTAACTGCGATTGGAATTCTAAAAAGGCTGGCACTGCGGAAGATTATCTGTACAAGCAAACTAAAAAGGAGAATCCTGGGTCCCTCTGCAAAAGATCAGATATTTAAGGAAGCTACAACTTTGAAACGGACCATTTCTGGGAGGGTATGCAGCTCCAGTTCCCAATTATTCCCCCTATCTATCCAACCAACAACAGGAGACCAATATGGGGGCCTGGACCACGGCGCATCTGGGGCACCCCAGACCCTCTCTGAGAAAATCTCAGACGCTGTTGGTGGACCGACACGGAGGCGTGCCTGAACTCTTTGACTAGGCTTTACCACCGCAGATTGCGTTGAGATTTGAGTTGAACAATCTAAAATGACTAGAGAGCAAACCCACCCATTTCGTAGCTATACCAATTTCAAAAGCGAACAATGCACATTCCAAGTCGACTTACTTGCGTCGAAAAGGAGAACGAAGTGCTGCCCGTTTTTTGGCATGGTTTGAATGGCTACCTCCAGTGTAAACACCAGCAAACGAGTAAACCTAACAAATTGCATAACAAAAACTTAGTACAACTAATTACTGAGCGATTTCTTACGATGTTCACGAGGAAACAAGTAAAAGATTCAACTTTTATGTTAGTCACTCACAGTTTCTGGGAGTGGAATTTCTGGTAATCTTGCTTGATCCGGAAAATCTACAGCAACGAAAGAACAATTTCCTTCGGTCATTTTACTCCCTTTCGTACATTTTCAAAAAGAACTTACAGAGAGAAAGGAAGAAGAATTTATACTACAACAGGTCTGGATTCTTCATCGTGACCGGCAACATAAGCGACGCCTTCGGCGAGCTCAGCTGAGAACTCATCCGCTATCAAATGGTCTATATCCAAAACCAAAACAAAACGAAAAATTATTAAAAGTACAAAGAGACTTCAACTTAGATCCTTTTTCTTTTTGGTGTTGTGAAGAAGTGACTATAATCATTAGTGGGGGCTGTTTAACTGTAACGCTTAATTCAAAGTGGAAAAAGCAAGATTCTTTGGCGAGCGAAACAAAAAGGAAAGAGGGTCCGCGACGAAAAGAGTGGAGGCAGACAACAACTGGAATAGCTTTTGAGAAGAAAGATAAAGAAATTAGATACCAGTGCCAATACTCTCTCTCCAAGAAAGGCAAGCCCGGAGGTTCTTCGCAGCCTTCTTCACACTATCTCCTTTGGCTTTCAAAAACCGTTCGACGCAAGCCTTATTGCAGAACTTCTCCTGTGGACGATAACGATACGTATAAGACAAATTAGTGACCAAGTTCGAACAAAATGATTAGGTACCTATACACTGAACGGATGAACACACAACTTGAAGAAATCAAGAAAGAAGATTTCAGTTGAGCATGCTCTACTATCTCAACACAGAAGGAGCACATGACACTGACTCAAACTGGAAAACCACACTACTTTGATAAAAAATGCGTGCTTGTAAGAGAAACAAAGATGTCTAAAACTGAAACGCTCATGTTTTCAGCACCCACCTGCTTCAATGAAAGAGCCGCCTGTTTTCTGAGAAGCTCCAGAACAGCTTCAACTCTGGCGTCGTCTTTCTGCTCTTTCTTCACCATTTCAAGAAAGTTGGAAATCTCCGAGAAAACACTAATATTCCAAACTTCTGCTTCACGCAACCATCAAAATCTTGCACCTGCAAGTGGTAGAGAGAGATAGGCACAGAGAGAGAGAGAGAGAGAGAGAGAGAGCGAAATTGAAACTGGGATAAATAGAACTAAGGGCCCGTATTTATAGCAAACGACGGCTAATGACGCCGTTATTTACACACTTAAACATGCAAGCTTTTAATAAAGGCTCACAACGTCAACACAGCTGCGGTCAATTCCAACACATCATCATGAGATGTCTCGATAGCGATTCGTAACGGAAAACGTCAATTGCCCCAGCCCCACTGCCACAACCCTCAGTATCGCTTTCCCTCTCATGCCCCTGCCCTCTTCAACTTACTTCAATGTCCCACATTGGATGCAAAATTTGGGAGTTTCCGAAGACAGCCACGTCTGCAAGAGAGGCTGAGTCAGAAAGATTTGATTCTGTACAGCTCACTCATGAATGCAGAGTAGTGCCACTGAAAAGGCTGCTTACCCCATTTGCTGTGTAATTATGAAAGACAGTATGATTTTGTCTTCCTTAAATTTATTAGGAACTACAATCCTTAGTTTCTACACAAATGGGACCAAAGACAGAAAACCGAACACGGGAAGCACAGTATTTTTTTAGGTACATCTCATTGTAGTGAGACCATGTTCAATCACAGGCACTGGTGTCGGTGAGAACGCATGGGGCATTGCACATAAACACGACGCGAAGTCCCATAAGTCAAAACCTTGATATTTGTCGTCGGCTATATTTTTATTTTTGGCTACATTAAAGTCCAAGTCCGTTGTTGTTACGGCGAAGACCTCCCTCCCTAGAGCGCAAAGACCAGCAAAAGTCGAGGACATTCTCCACGTGTTAAGTACTTTTTGGGGACGTAATTACGGTATTTAAGCGGTACTAATATTGGGGAAAAAAAATACTAGTTTGCGGTGTTGGAAGGACCGCCTGCTGGATTTCGAAAGCCCCAAGTCAAAAAACCCGGTTAAAAGCATAAACTCGTCGCTTAATCAAAGAAAGATGAGGGATAGCGAAAGCGTAGTTTAGGCTGGAAAGTTGGTGTTCCCAAAGCTAAAGCTGGGAGCTTTATCGTGATAACAAAAATAATACAGCAAAGGTGGTGTTTAGTGAACGAGTTGTTTCGTTTGTCCCCATTCAAATGTGGAGGAGATTCTTCTCTTTACCTAAGCTTCTCTCTTTTCTGCTGTGCAGAAAGGATAAATCTTTCTCTCTCTTCTTTCTCTCTCTGTATGAATATTCAAACGTTCGATATTTCATGGGTGGCATGGTTGGGCAGGAGATGATGACTTTGGGGGTTATGATACTGTGGCTTGACAAACCTCCCACGTGACATAAGCGAGATAAAGTTGGGTTCCTTGTTCTCACCTGCCCTTAACTTCCCTTTTTTTCAAGTATTTTACTCATTTCAAATTTTGAAACATCGGCCTCCCTCCTTCCCTCCCTTCCTTGCTTCATTCCTGAACGCGCTTCTCACGCCCCACACACCACCATCCTAAACAGTATCAACGTTGAATCATTGCCTTTTTAAATTCAAATGACGTATTGCTTTCCTCTCTGGCTTCTATATACGCACATCCTCACTCCCCAGTAAAAACAAATTTAGGTGGAAAGGGAAACCGTGATTTTCATAACTATTGGTAGAGCATCTGAAACTGGCAAATTGGCTGCCGGTTCGTGTAACTTCATTTGGATGGAAGTAACGTGAGACTGTGTCCAAATGAAGCCAGAGAGATTCAGAACTTGTGGGTATAAAATACTGCTTGCTCTCGTACTGACAGAGGATTTAGGTGGAAAGGGAAACCGTGATTTTCATAACTATTGGTAGAGCATCTGAAACTGGCAAATTGGCTGCCGGTTCTTGTAACTTCATTTGGATGGAAGTAACGTGAGACTGTGTCCAAATGAAGCCAGAGAGATTCAGAACTTGTGGGTATAAAATACTGCTTCCTCTCGTACTGACAGAGGAATCGATACAGTAAATGAAAGAAACATGATAACACGCTTCATTATTTTGCTCTTTTGGAATTTTATGTAAAACTTGTACGATAATTTTAAGCAAGGCCAACTCTGCAGCATATGGACTATTTTCTCGCTGCTTTCTGTTCGATTGTCAACTCAGAATAGGGAGGACGGATTTGCATCCTATGAGCTTACAAGACAACCTCGAGTTTTGGGACTTCTCGGACTGTTGATTTAGCCAGGTATGGAAGTGAAATGCTTAAGTCGTCAAAACAATCATATCACGGGAAAGTTGGCACAGCGTTTTTCCATTGACGCCCTTTCAAGTGAACCCTTGTCATAATGCTTTCCATCTTCATTTGTCGTCGGGTGTTTCCCATAATGTGCTGCTATCTGTGCACCTGGTTTGACGTTATTTCTAGCTTTTGCAGATTATGCTCATCCTGCATCTTTTCCCATCTCTGAAACTGCACGTACATTTCAGAGGCTTAGTGGGTTGCTGATTCTCTGGAAAAAAATCTTCACTTGCTAAAGGAAGACTTCCCAAAGAATGTTACAAGAACCAAGAAGAGCATCCGGTTCACTTGAGCTGCGGGATGTTTGCTTTTGTGTGGGGTATTTCTTGTCATTCCTTGATTCAACCTTTCCAACAGTGAAAGGAGAGGTAAAGCGGAGTGGTCTGTGTACGTTGCAGAAAGGCTGCAAACGTGTCAAGTTGGCAATGGAACCAACAATCATTTCGGGCGGGACTTTGGTGATTCAACTGAACAGCTTTATTGCCTGCAAGGGACCGTTGCAGAGACAAATGAGATGATGTTGACCACAACACTAGGATCACCACGGTGGCCGGCGGGGTCCATTGCCTTTGCGACCGAATCATGGCCCCCTTTGGGAGAAAAACTTGACCTCCCAACCCTTGTCCTTTCCTTCCTCTTGATAACACACCATTTTGTAGGTCACCCACCACAAAACCCCAAAACAAAGAAAAAAAGAAGACGCCGAAAAGCTGTCCATGGAATATGATGATTATCAGGAAACGGGATGGATGCTGCTATAACTTCTAATATGCACGTTATTTGCTTTCGAAAATCAACCAAGAGTAATTTAAATTTTGTTCATGATGAAAGAAGAGGAAAATATATAAAAGTAAGCTTTCATGATACCTAAAGAACACAAAAGTGCAATTTAAGTCTAAACTAATATTTATTACCAATTTGACAAAGGCCAACTTGCTTCTCCACTTCTAGTTCAAAATGCTGCACTAAGTAAATGGTTATAGCAATATAAGTTATTGACAAATTGTACTTTTATTTATCGACATATCGAATAATTAACCCCATGCATTATTTAATTAATGATGCTTTTAATGAGTATTTCTGGGATTGCTGAAAGCAGGAGGTACATATTTCACAAGGCTTCATAGATAATATAAGAAAGTAGATTTTGTCAGAGTTGGTTCGGCTGTAGGTGTTTCCATCTATTTTTTAGTGTATTTGTCGCTATTAGTAGTTAAAATAAGCTGGTCCATTGATGCATGAAAACAAGATGTGGTTAGGTTTAATTTGAACGACAAGGGCTTCTCCAACTGCCACAACACCCACCCAGATTTCAAAACCACGCTTTAAACCAACATCCTGGTCCCAAAAAGAAAAAAAGAGAATGAGGGATTAAAAGAACAAAGATTCACAGAGAAAATTACAGTAGAATAGACTGCTCAAGTAGACTCGTGTGCCAAAAATCGATTCTCTTTAGCCTTTAAACTTCGTGTGAAGGCAGTGAAAATGACCGCATGATTGACAAGACGTGTCTTGTATGAACGATGAGAATGAGAAATACGAAGAAACCAACTGGTTTCTCTAGCAAACCAAAAGGTAGCGATCATAAACACTAAGTCAAGTAAAGGCCGACTAGAAAAGAATGATAAGAACATGTATATGCATACGTATCTATGCATGAATATATTTTAGCCATGACATTCATTTTGGTCAGGATCAAACCGAGTGTTAAAGAACATATATACCATTATAGGTAGTGACCATAATGGCCTGAAAATTGAAACTTGGTAGTGGGTTCAACTATGGGAGAAGGAATTATCTCGGTTGTGGGTGTTTCATATGGAGCCATCCTACGTGGAATTGGCACTTGTCCCACGTGGAATAAGAGAAAACATGACTTTGACAACACCATTTGGATTACAATTTCAAGCTGGTAGTAAACCGGTATAAGAGTTGCTCATTCTTCGACTTATGGTCCTAAGTACGACGGGCTTATTAATCAAATTGAGAAGACGACGAAGTCAAATGGGTAGGTTTCACCTCGGGAGGCCCTAATTGTAATTTTTGAGGGCGATGTAGATTTAGGCGGTAGAAAGCATTACTGTTTCTAATTGAAGATGGCACCTGTTGCACGTAAGATAAGTGGAAAGGCAATCTAGGGTTTATAGGAACACATTTTAACACCATCTAAAAGACATGTCTTTTGGATTTTGGGTTGAATTTCAAAGCCCGCGACACAAAGCTCTGCAATAACAAAGACTACTCTTAATTCAACGTGGATTTTAAATTTTTCCAATAAGCTCATGATTTTCTTTCTTTTTTTTTAGATAACTTTCAGATTTTTCGTCTGTTCTTTAATAAATTTAATACTACATCGTAAAGATTACTCGATTGTAGTAATAAAATAAATAATTTTTTTTAAAAAAAGGAAAGGTTTTGAAGTGCTTTTTGTGCTTTTTTTAATTTATTTTATCATAAATGGCTTTTTGATCCAGCAGTTGAGCTGGCTGGAAGTTATCCGGTATTGGGGCACGTTCCTTGTACAAAACTGGGCCGTAATCAATGAACCCAAGTTGGAGGTGTGCAGAGCTTCAAAGCAATCCCGATTGAATGTGAAAGGGGAAAAGAAAAAACAAAGTCAAACTTGCAATATGGAGCTTCCCTTAGCAGGCCCTACCTTTGCCAAGTCTTTCTTAATCCTTCGGATTTTTTTTCTTCTTTTTTATATATCCTGTGTGAATCGTTTTTGCATTTGGTCGAGATCTACTTATATATTTGTGTGTACGGCGCTTATAACCAACTCTTTTGTTTTAATCCTTTGGATATTTTATTTTTTTAATATCACATGTAAATCGTATTCAAATTTGATCGAGATCTATGATCAATCAACCCAAGTTGGAGGTGTGCTGAGCTTCAACTTGAGCCTGATTAAATGTAAAAGGAACAAAAATTAAAAGACAATTTGCAATATGAAGCTTCACTTGGCTGACACTACTTATACCAACTCTTTTGTTTAAACCTGTGGATTTTTCCTAGTATCATATGTGAATAACAGGTGGTCAAGGTCTATATATAAGCCTTATTGTCATTTTTAAAGAAGCAGAGAAACCAGAATTGCTGAGATAGGGCGTGTGCATAAGTTGGAAGAGATATCTTCATAGGTGTAGTGCAAAATAATTGAAAACAGAGTTTGAATGGTCAAAGAAATAGTGGTAGTTTGTGAAGGGGATAGATGGTTTGATTCTAACATCTGTGATTGGGATGTTAGAAACGTCACTAAAAGGACCAGTAATATCAATGGAAGGAAGCTAAAATTGATACAAGAAGAAGAACACAAAAAGGGTTCCTAATTTTTTTGACCAATCTATTCTTATTGTTACATGGGTTCTCGTATTGACAACTTTGGGAGTTAGGGAGAGTTTTTATGAGTTACTTCAATTTTTGTTAGTGAACTAAAGAAGAAAATATTGGGATTAGTTCTAGAACTGGCTTATCTTATTGCTAGTGAGATCCTTCTTAGTCTTTAAACTTTGAAATTTTTAGAAGGGAAGGAAAATTATGGAAGACAAGCATTGTTTATCTTAAAGTTACCAGAATTTTAAAAGAAGCTACGTGAAAGAACAATCCATTGCTTTAGGTCTTGATAAGGATTAAAATGGTGCTGCAACTTAACGTTATTTGTTTCTATTTGTATAACGCTCACCAAAAGAGAAGGAAATTTCAAACATTCGAAATAATTCTTTTGGAGGATTTTGTTTCTTGGTGTTATCCTGCTTCTAAATTTCTCAGTTTTATTCAACTCAATGTTCCAATTCGTTCAACAAATGAGCAATACCTTGCATATTCCTTTTCTAGAGCTTTCGGCATCACATGCCAAACATTTGAATGAACCAAAAATTGAATCAGCAAGCGACATCTGACACCAACACTTTTAAGGCACCCCTATTGGACAGGTGGGCTTAGGGGGGAAGATCCTTTTAGTAGACGCTTGTAAGAAGCTTGTGTTTCCTTTAAGAAGACGAGACGACCAAAAGCAGAAGATCAAGTAGTCCATTGGCATGTGACTGTCCAAAAACGAGTATCATAAGCACTAACAACGTGGCTTGAGGTAGAGTGTACTTTCAGTGAAAATGGGAAACTGAGAAGGGATTGTGGTAGAAGTGTGAAAAAAGAGAAATGCAGAGTGGTGGGGGGACTTCTTCTACCACAAGGCAAAAAGGGTTTGACAAAGACATTGCACCGAGAACAAAATGTGATGCGCATGATTGGTCCACAAGGGAATGTAAAATGTCTTCGGAAATGTAATCTAAAATATTCCTCACCCTTGTCTAAAGCAAAACCAACAGTTGCTCTTGTCCTTCCATTGTTTTAAACAGCACGAGGACGCCCACTTCTCCTAATGGGGTGGCTGCAATCGCTCCTCCACCCATTGAGGAAGCTGTGGCTTCGCCTCAATTCAGCTCAAAGAAAGAGTAAGTCATCCCAGTGTCTCCTCATCTGAATTCAAGCAGATGTTCAGGAATGTTTTTCTCCCTACTGCTTGAAACCATCACTGTGATTTCTCTCTTGTTCTCCTTCACGCTTCTAATTGCCATTGAATTTCCTGGAACATATGAACTTTCTTTAGTGTACTCGTTTTTATTTTGTGAATCGTTTGGAGCCTTTTTCTTGCATTACTTAGAAGAAGTACATCTTACATTAGTTCATTCTGGACTTTTCAGGAAGAGGGATATACATTCTGTATGAGGATGTCAAATCCTGCCCCTATGAAGATGTGCATGTACTGTGGTCGATCTTAGTGGAATCACATACCGGTTTTCCATCAAAGAATGAGGGCCCTTATGCAAAGAGTTGAATGTGAGAAAGTGTCAGTAATTTACCATTTTCTTTTCTGTCAAGTTCCATTGTACATATATATATTTATGGTGTTTTTCCTTATATAAGAAGTTGGAGTTGGTCTTTACTTCTTCGTTTCTCCGGTTTCTTGAGTACTCCAATATCATCTCAGATGCCTTCTTGTGTTCAGAAATTTCAATTTTTATAGAACGTTTTATGCAGCTATAATCTGGAAGAGCCCTTCCTCTCTTTTCCTCTGTTTTTTCTTTTCCTTGGCGACGGGGATCGGGGAAGATAACGACTCCATATCTAAATGCACCATGCCGCAGGGGTAGTTTGTTTAGACTTCTAAATGGCGTCTTATTGTTGATTTGTCCGCTTTCAGTTGTTGAAATGGCAGTGTAATCCTTGTTTCTTAAACGTAGCGGACTTTGTTGAAGATGACATGCGAAAACTACAAAATGGATGGACAACCGACAAAACTTTTTATGTCTTCCAGATGAACTTCAAACAATCTCAATACCTCTGTCGGTTTGCGTTCTAGAAACTGGGAAGCAATAGAAAACTTTGAATATAAATTTTTTAATGAGAAACGAGGTTGTCGTGAATATCAATTGACGAAAGCCAAACATAATGCAGATGACGTGTGGTTTTATCTAGCAGTAGTATTATTGTAGCTCAAAATAGGAGGCCCTTATAGCAATGTTAAATAAGAATAACGTTGGCACCACCCGCCCGAATGTTGGGTAGACGATAGGAGTAAGATTAGGACTTGACAACCATTATTAAAAGCCTGCTTATTGGGTAAAGTTAGGTGATCTAATTACCGCAAAAAAACAAAAGAAAAAGGAAAAAGAAGAAGAGGAAGGATCACAGCCCTTGAAAAACAAATTTGACCTCGCCAACAACTCTAGCGAGGGTGATGTTAGGTGTTTCGTGAGGGAGGCAGAGGCTTTCTATCTGCATGAACACGATAAGCTATCTTCTCTAAGAAAATCTATGTGTTCGCCCTGCTACTACTGAACGACCACTTTCTCTTTCATTTATGTCGAACACGGTAAATGGTCTTGGGAACTGGCTTGCTCCAACTTTATGGTGCGTTGTAACCAACTGGTAATCGTAACTTTTTGATAAATTCTCATAGGGTGATTTTACTTTTATATAAGGGACTTTATTCTCCCACATTGCAAAAATAAGTAAGATGATTTGGTTATCTAAAAAAACTTGTTATTCCTCTCAATTAAGATTAATCTTTCGAGATAGAATCCAAATTCACGACAAGTAATATTAGAGCCAAACCATGGCTCGATGGGCTTACAACTATTATCCCTTAATATGGGAGAATATAATGAGCTTCATTCTTTCACCTTGAAAAGGTATGCTCTAAATCATGTGCTCATATTATTGCAAACATTAATGAATGCAAAATTATAATTTTTTGAAACTTTTACTTAATTTTTTATTTTTTTAGAATATGATAGTACCTTGATAAATTTTATTAATACAAATAAGGTTAAACATAATAATTATACCTCAAATAAGTATGATGGACAAAGTATAATCATAATACTTAGAGAAAATAAATCACTTACATATTAAATTACTACTCATAATTAAGAGTAAACACAAAAATAGATTGGGCAACCGCTTAACCCTGTGATGGTCTATAATTACCTAAGCCAACTTAATCTTTCACATAAACATCTAGGAACTTCTACTCATTAACTAGCAGAGTGACTATTGGACAAATGATGATAAGTAAGTTGATACCAATGCTTGTTTCGGTCGGTCCAATTTCGTACAAGAAACACATCAGAGAGATTGGAAATAATTCGGCAACAATCGTAGCAATATATCACGCATCAAAATTGACATTCGCATCTTCCAGAAATTTAGAAAAACAAATTCTACGACCAAAGTTGCAACGAAGATAACCAATAGAAAGGCAGCGGATTATAGGAGGTGGGTACGTTTATTTGCCACTAAATCATTCAAACATGAGTTCAGATAGGCTTTTCTGGTGTTCTTGACAGTGATATCCCCAGAAACACAACCAAACTCTGGCAATCAAAAGGCAGTGAAACCATGCGAGCATCTGGAAGAAGCGTTGAAGGGAATTATTTGAGCAGTGCTTTGGCTAGTTCATCCTTTCAATAGGACAAAAATAAATAATCCTCCACAATTCAGTATTTTTGTCAAACAGTAACAGAAAAGATACCATATATATAATGCTCCTTTGCCATTACCGCTTTGGGAAAGCATTACGAAGCATGACAATAAACAGTTACAAGCGAAGACAATGCTGTTCACCAGGATGATTTGGTAAGGATACTTGTGTAGACTGCACTGGCTTACTAAAAGACGGTCTAAGGGAATCATAAGGCTGAGGGATTTCCAGCCACGCTAGGCAGCCAACGTTGGAAGAAGGCATGGCAGTCTTTGTCCGCACGCGACAGGGCACCAAGAGGAGTGACAGTAATCTGAAATAAAATCAGGATAATATAGTCGTGGCCTAAATAGAGGTTTTGACCAAGCTAATGTGACTGAGACAAATATTTGACAGATAAGTTTATCAATCATATCTACATACATATCCTTCCTGAAGAGCTTTGTGGTCTGTTTCATCCTCATCATCAATTTCGGATCCCTTCACCTACAACAGTTGAAAGCTTGAATAAAAATTCTGAGCTGAACGCGGTGGAACACTCAAAATCAACCAAAAGAGGAGGAATATTGATGTCCTCTGAATTATGGCATCTGAAAAAAGAGCATAGTAGGTTTCCTGATGTTTATAACAACATAGGAGCAAACTCTATGCACCATTTTGTCTAATTACGCGTTTTAATCATGTTGAACCCAAAAGCATTAGCCATTAGATAGAACAGTATGGATCAGCAGTTTTTTAAAAACCAGGTGACGTTATATATAGTACAGAAAAGGTGATGAATTCCTACAGAAAGTATTGGGTGGGGTGGAATTTTAGGGTCACTATTTATATGAGTGGCTTCTGCTTTCAATGACCATGGAGCTACTGGTATTGCTTTGTGTTTCTCCCCTTTTCGACCAGCAGGCACTGCCGCTGGCATTTTATTTTTTGGAATGCACTTTAACCTTAGTCCATAAAACATGGATATCAACTGTGATTAAGTAGCAATACTTAAACACCCATGCCATAGTCAGTTGAAAATGGCTAGAGGTAATGAAATTAAGGCATATGAGACAAATAATCTGCAGCTAGAAACTTTATGGCACAAAGTCATTTAGCTTAAAACCCACAATTTACAGCATCTTCTCCATCAATACAAGTTTCAAATGCCAACAATAATCATACTACTAGTACAGTGGTTTATACTCTCTGACTCTCTCTCTGTCTCTCTCTCTCTCTAAAAGAAAAGGAAAAATACTTGTGATGAAGAGATCAAAACTTCTGCTTTAAGAAAATGCAGATGAAGCCTTTTCTTTTCAACCAATACCGTATCTTGTCTTTCTGACCCAAACTTTTAAACATGCTGGCTGAAGAAAAGTGATGGATACTAAATCACCCAGATCAACTCCACATTTGCATGTCAGTAAGGCTTGGACAATATGGTTTGTGGTTTATCGTGGCAAAATTGGCCAGCAACTATTTTGATTGTTTTTTTAATTTTTTGTTCAGAATGATTAATAACAAAGTAATTTTCAGCAACACGGAAGTGGGATAAGTATGAAACATGCACATTTCCTTTTAAAAAAAAACATGGTAAGAAAATAAAATGCAGAATGATTCAATGAATATCAGAGTAAAGGTCAGCCTATAACATATTCGGACAATGAATTCGAGACAAAAAGAGGCTGATGGATAAAGAAAACATACTTCCCTCTGGAACAAACGATTTTCCAGCGTCATATTTTTAGTTTCAGTTTCAGCTGATTCTTCTGAGTTAGCCTCCATGGTCATAGTTGATAACATTTTTCCTCCTTGCATGTTAGTAACTTGCCTCCATCCCATTCTGAATATACTCTTACCCTGTCTAGTCAGCTTATACCCCTTTTCGAGGTGCATGAGACAAACCAAAACAACATTAAAACACAAATTTATCAAAGCATAACAGAACACCACCATTTTTATCATTAAACATTCAGATATAATCCAGCAGTCCCAAATTGATGACTCAAAGCTAAATAAATCAACAAGAGTGAGTTATAAGCTAAATTTAACATTGAATGCTAACATATTCACATAATAGTTTAGTGTACCTTATGACTTGCAACATTTGCTGGTAGATCTACATTCAGAAAACATCCTTTGGGATACGTCTGATTCCTAATCTCAGCCAGAACCGCCTTTATGATTGGTAAACAGGCCTCAGCAGCAAGTGTATAGTCATGCGTAGTGCTCTTACCTCCAACCCTGAAGGTCATTAATGCAAATCACTCACATTGGAAAAAAGAATCCTCATAGTCATGGTGAGCTTCTTTAAGAAGACGATGTAAGACAGCTGAAAGAGTTCTTGGACAAGCCTCAATAGTTGGCACATTCAATTTTTTCAGCCGCAACTTCAACAATATTCATAAAAAATCACATAAAAATTTGACTGTAAAAGAAATTTTTTATTATATATGTAGGACTATAGACATATGAATGTCGTCACATACCAATCATATGATATAGACACAGAAGGTAAACCATTGAAAAAGGCCTCTCGAGCACCAGCTACTGTGCCAGAGTAAACGCTGCAGTTCCACACAAAAACAATTATAAATATGTGAACATGTAACATGGCCAAGAAAAAAGAACTGTATTGCATAAAGAGAACTCCAGATAGGACACTAGCTACTTGATTGGAGAAACTGACTCATGGTGGTTCATTTGAAATCTCATTGAGCTAAATCACTTGAACCCTTTTTAAACAGTTTCAGAGCTTGGACGTCATAACAAAGTTCAATTTTTTTCCCACAGCAATCTGCTGCACGGATCAATATTGTTCAAACGCACCTTGTATGACAATTTAAAGCAACCTTTGTCAAAAATCCAAATTATTTTTGTCAACCAAGAGTACAAAGTAAAACATATTAAGATGCTGAATTTCTTTTCAGTTATCCATTTTTTCCCCTTTATAGCAGGGGAAACTT
Source organism: Casuarina equisetifolia (assembly GCA_028551475.1). Classification (NCBI taxonomy): domain Eukaryota; kingdom Viridiplantae; phylum Streptophyta; class Magnoliopsida; order Fagales; family Casuarinaceae; genus Casuarina; species Casuarina equisetifolia. The sequence continues at coordinate 18,737,146 of CM052362.1, forward strand.
CTCATCCCTCATTCTTATTCCCCTTTCTCATTTTCTTGACAAGGTGTCAATTGAAGGAGGAAGGAGCAAGTTCACAGTCCAGAATCAAAAAGAAATGTACACAAAAGAAGACTAACATGTGATAACCACAGTTGCTGCCCATGTTTATGCCACTGACTACCTGTGTGCCAAAATTGCGCAAAAAATAGTTAGTAAAAAAAATAAAATAACTTAAATTGCCACAAAAATTCTAGTCAGATGACTGCGTTGAGCTTCAACTTTGTTGCAAGAAAGATGTGAGAGGATATGATAGAGAGAGAATAGTATCCAAGTTTTAAGCCCTCTATACAGAGTAACTAGGTCGATTGAATCATCACAAAGAAAACAATCTAAGCATATCAGTTAAGTTCTCCCAAGGAACGCAACTTCCATACCCTCACACTAAAGCAAAAGATATACCAGATCAGCAATGGTAGGAAAGAGTGCTTGGGAGATTCCCAGAGAAGCACAGTCAGCAGGAGTTCCTGCAAGTCATACACAACTTGAATCTTAGAAAAAGTTGTTGAGACCTATCTGACAAACACGCTAGTAATTCGAATTCAAGAAATGAATACACTATTAGAAGTCTCAAAGGGTCAATTATTTGCATTATCTAATTATTTCTAGAGAAAGCTTATGGCCACACTCTGCAGGTGTATTTGTTAGCATCAGCCCAAACATCTTAGACAGAAGGATAAACTCCACCAGTTTGGTCTCTTTTAGAACTCAAATCTATAGCCGCCATATCAATTGAAAGCTGATATCAAGTAACTGTGCTCTAAGCCTACGGTAGTAATTAGAATAGAACTAAAGTTAGTTTCATACATATACATTGTATCTGCATGTTAACTACAGCTATCTCAATCTCACTTGCTCTGTGCTACAAGCAAGAATATTTAAGAAATTAAAAACAAAATTTCTGCTCTCAAGAAAAACCCATTAAGCTTCTACGATGATGAGTCCTTGAAATATTTAAAGAATTATGAAGATTTACTTTCCAGCTTAACCATTGTAGGAAAGTACTCCAAATATGATCAGAAAGCTCAATCCATTCACAACAACGTAATGTCAACAACAAGGCTCATCCTCTACACAAAGCTGATAATATATCTGCAGCTCCCATATGCTCTTTGGATGTATACGATCAAACATGAAAATAATGGAAGTTTTGTGAGTGAAGACGAGTCAATGGTAAACGCTACGAACCGGAAACCGCAAAGGAAGTTGCCCCGTCAATATCTACTTGTTTGGCAGAAACCGGGTGACGCCAAGTTATACCATGACTAACAGCTGACTTTTCCCTGAAAATCGCGCAATCGGATATAAGATTTGCAGGAATCCATATTGAAGATTCAGTTCACTAACATGGACCTCGATACTATCGACACCAAAAAACAGTTACACTAGGTCATAGACTCACACGAACGCGCATGGAGACGGAGAAATGAAGTAAAGTATCACACAGACTACATTACATTCTTCCACATGAAACGCTGCTTGTACCTAATCAAAGGTAGGCTATAAAATGAAAACCGTTTACACATTGAAATGATTCGTTTCTTATGACCCAAACGCACACTCACACTTGCACATCTGGACTAGGCTATAGAAAAAGTCAGTCGAGCAGTAGCGTGAATCAGACGTGGTTACAGGGACCGCATTTTCTTTACAGAATGTACGATATTAAAAATCCGGAATTAAAAATAATCGGTTTAAAATTTCGAGATCCACAGCCAAAAATGAATATAATAACCACAAAAAACCAGATAGATACGCACGAGTCAGGAGCGCAGACTTGAACATCGTAGCGATCCGTGGAGACGAGGACGCGAACCAGGGCTCGCAGGCCAGGCGCGTCGATTCCGTCGTCGTTGGTGACCAAGATAGTCGGTCTGCGGCCGTCTTCCATTTTTGCCGCGAAAGCTTAACCAGAGAAGAAGAGAACGACAAAAAGACTGAATCACTCCGCGAACTCCGACAGAGTGATTGAGAAAGAGATATAGTCGTTTCTCGGAAGTAAGGGTTCGGGACCAATGGGCGCGTTTTGCGTACGCAGTAACGAAATCGATGTTTATTCGTCCCAAGTGGTGGTCTTTGATGCTGAGAAGTTCGGTATGGACTCCTATTATTTCTACATTTCTTTTGAGAGTGGGAAATGCTTTTTGGTCATGATGCTTGCATCGTACAGGGGTATACGCTCTTCGTCCTATCTTTGTCCGGAGTACAGCGGCTCTTGTCCCCTTCTGTTCATAATCTAACAAATTAATATGTTTATCCGGACGTGGAAGTCTATGTAGTGATTATGCTTAAGTTTTGAGTATTAAAAGTTAAAAGATTTGGAGGTTGAGACGGCCTCTCTTTAGATCCTATAAATTTAAAATAACGTAAGTAACTAGTCTTCTAGTCAAGTCATAATGGGTTTGCATCAAATGATATGAGAGCATCTCCATCTCTCAAGTTTGAGTTCATTGTCTTGGGATTGACAATAAACTTGAACTTTTGGAGCCCAAAGTGAGTTTGTCGAGGTTGAAATTTTAGTTTATGGGGCCCATAAAAAACTTAATCACTACCTAAGGACGAATCGGTGAAAACTTGTTGGATTGAAACTTGGGCTTGTGGAGGCTCAAGGAGAGCTCGCAAGAATATCAAATTGGATGTATGGTACATGATCTTATAAATGTTAAAGTATCATAAACAGTTACTAGGCCAATCTTTGGGTGCAGTGCTAACAGGCTTGTATCGGGCTCATTTTGGTTAAGTCTGAGGAGCACTGAGCTTGGGCTCAGCTATCAAGCAAAAGGAGCCCGGCCACAAGTAAAACTACGGGGCTCCCCCAGCGGCCTGGTGATGATACTGAGGTTCCACCTTGCAACCTCTTGGACCACTGGAAGGGTAGTCGGAGCTTCCCCTGATTCGGATTCTGAAAGAGATGCATTCTTTCAGTCTGACGCTGCTCTATAGTTTATCTTAACTTGGGTTGCTACAAGAAGGACATTTGGAGAGTTCTGAGCCTTCTTTCTAGCAAAACTCGATTTGGTCCATTGCTTATCCAATCGACGATGGGCACGTGGTTGGACCTTGACCATGTCCAAAGACCAGAAGGTTTCTCTCTACATAACAAACATTTCTTGTTTATAATTAGTATCCCACTATTATGCTCATAGATTTAAGGATTCGTGCTGCAACTTGTACCTATCCAACACCTAGCCACCAACAAAAATAAATACAACACCTTATAGTATATTAAGTGCATTATCATAGCATGGCATGTTTTCCAAGAGACCTCGGGAACCCAAATGTACTCATGCTCTCGACCTTAGGGAAGAAAACAAAGATACCAACCCACCCCAATTTCTTTAAATTCAGGTGAAAGTTATGATCACACTCCAAGTTCTGCACTTCAAATTTTCAATTCCGTATGCCAAATCTATCTGTTTTAGTTTGGAGACTCCCCAAGGAAGATGCTTCTCTTCGACCCTGAAGACAACTCTAGGTTATAGATGTCACGTGGAGGGTCTCTGCCATCCTTTATTTTTCTCAATGTCATTATCTTCCCCAGTCGACACAGCTGCGTAACAGTTTATCCGAAGAACAAGGATGCTCCCCGGAAACTAAATAGCTCGAAAGACCAGATAGACCATATAAAAATGCAAGACGCTTGGATAATCTGCAAGCAGATAATCTTGAGAAAGCAGGTCGTTAGCCGTGGAAAATGGACCTCTGAGTTCAAGGATGGACACGTAGTTTGCATATCTTTCTTTCCCTTTTCCGGGAGTGTAGATGGTTGGCATTTGGCGTTTAACATTTATTGTTTGCAAACACCAAGATAAACACAACTAGTCCACCTAACACCACTTGGTAAAGATAAACACAACTATTCCACCTAACCCCTAGCACTTTGTACGGGGGCAGCTGCTGCACTATCTCCCAAGCCATAGGGCTAGAGGGAGGGACGTTTTATCCCTGTAGCCTAACCTCCGTACATGCAGTCCCACACTTTGTCAATGTGGAGTGCGAACAAATTTGAAGCGTGTATTATTGTCATTATTAGAGTTCCCGCTGTTGTAGTTCCATCAATTTTTACAACACTCATCTCAACAGTACAGTTTGCCTACTAATGGAAAGATTGAACGTGCAAAAATTCATGCTTATCTCTCGTATCACTTGTTGTGGTTGAAAATTGACTCTATATTATTTTGTTGAAGGAATTCAATTAAGTCACATTATTTATATTGAGATCGAATACATAAATATAAGAATACATTAAAACATAATAGATTTAAAAAGTTTAGAATATAGTAATATCTTATATCTTTTATAGTATTTTTTTTATTAAATTTTTTTATATATTTTATTTCTTTAAATATATATTTATTATCTTGTTAACTAAAATCCACAAGAAAGACCATTTTCAACAATTAGCCTGATAGGAACTCTTTCAACTCAACCCACTAAAATTATCTATATTTTTTATATTTATAAAGAAATCTTAAAAAAAATTAATTAAATACTATTATGAAAATTTACTTTTATATAAGAATAAGAATTATAATTTGATACTATTAGAAAAATTCATTACATCTATAAGATAATTATTAATTTCACAATTATATAAGGACTTGTAATTATAATAATAACCATACCTTTTAATCTAATTATTCCTTTAAGCCTTTGTTGTTGCCCAATTTATGCGAGAAACTATGAGGACAAAAGGTTACAGGACAAATGCTGGATCTCGAGGCAACCGTAAGCATTTTCCAGAGTGATACATTATGCGGAAAACCAAATGCCCATCGACGCTATCGTTGCCACGCAGCAGGAAAAAGTGGCGAAATCGGACGAGGAATCGATTTCCACGCAAAACTGGAGCAAAACGAATGGGAAGGTACCCAAAAAGAGGCATCCTTCTGGAAGAATAAGTAGCTAGTTTTGGCTGTTTCTTTAGTCCTGCTGATTAGCACCAAAAGGCAGTGTTTATAAAGTTCTCTTTTTTAGTTCGAATTCCAGGGATCACAGAGCTGGAGGCCATGAAAGTTTGAACCAAAGAATTTAGTGACGTTAAACCTCTCCCATTGGGACTGCTATCTATATCTATAGATAAATAGGCAAGAGTTATGGAAAATCGTTTATAATCAATGGTCGCTTTCTCCCTAAGATAAAGTCCAATCTATTTGCTCAAGAAGAAAAAAAAAGAGGTCATCTACTTTTGTCCTCTACCCCGTTGTTATCAATGGAGAAACGGATCAATAGAAACACCCATAATGGAAAATGAAACAAACACAGAAAATATAGTAAAAAATTCAAAAGTAAACCACTGACGTTCGAAATGGGGCATGGACTGGATATCATAGCCAACGCTTTGATATTAGAAAGAGTTGAAAGGGTCGCCGTGCAGCAAAAAAGATTCTTATTTTTATATTTTTAATGGCATGCTCCCCACTTGCGTCTCACACCACATAAAAGAAATATCGTAGAAAATAATAAAACTTGTTTGGTCCACGTCTTTGCAAGCTGTTGCGGGCCTGAGAAATGGAAAGAGAGTCTGCGGGTGTGTGGTGTTTGGTTTTTACAGCTCGTGACGAGTAGGAAAGCGGGAGGAAAGAGAGCAAGGGAAGGCTGTTCTGTCAGTTTTTGTCTAGGCTGCCCCCTGGTCCATGACCTCGTGAATCTTTTTGCCGCGTTGTCTTTGTGGTTACCAAGTAACTCTGTTCTTTTGGAGGACTCTCCAAAGCGCTCTCTCTCTCTCTCTCTCTCTCTCTCTTCCTGCGCCTCGGCCCTGTTCTTCCGTCACAAAAAAACATAAAGATAATTGCTTTCTGCATTTCTGTCTGACATTGGATTACTGTTCTCTGCATCTTTGTTTCTCACTCAATACAGAGGAAACATTGTAGACCAGGAACAAGATTAACAAAGGAGAACAGCTAAGAATAGAAATCAAGGAATGGATGGTGTTTCAGCTGCCGAACCAGATTACTCTGAGTTTGTTGAAGTTGATCCTACGGGAAGATATGGAAGAGTAAATAACCATTTTTCCCTTGGAATATTTGCTTTATTTCAATTTATAACCAAGAGTTCTGTTTTGAGTTTTGTTATTTGCTTTTTTCTGCAGTACGATGAGGTACTTGGCAAAGGAGCTTCAAAGACGGTGTATGAGGCTTTATTCTCTTGATTTCTGCTGCATATTCCTATCATGTTTCTCCAAGTTATCTAATTTTTGCATTTGTTGACTCTTCTCTGTTAATATTATGATTTTGCAAATGAATGGGCGTTTTTGGGTCTATGTTTTGTTGCAGTTATAAGGCCTTTGATGAATATGAAGGGATTGAAGTAGCATGGAATCAGGTGAAGCTTAACGACTTTCTGCAGAGTCCTGAAGACCTTGAAAGGTTGTACTGTGAAATTCATCTGCTCAAGACTCTTAAACACAACAACATCATGAAGTTCTGCACCTCTTGGGTTGATTCAACTAAGAGGAACATTAACTTCGTCACTGAGATGTTCACTTCTGGTACTCTCAGACAGTAAGCACCATACGGAATTCACAAAATGCTGGTCTCTCTTAATATTTGAAGTTTGTGGGATTTTCACTGTGGGTAAGATTTTAAATTTCCGATCGCTTTTCAGGTATAGGCTAAAGCACAAAAGAGTAAACGTCAGAGCCGTGAAGCATTGGTGTAGACAGATTTTGAAAGGGCTTCTCTATCTACACAGCCGGAACCCCCCTGTTATCCACAGAGACCTCAAGTGCGACAATATTTTTGTCAATGGGAACCAAGGGGAAGTCAAGATTGGTGATCTTGGTCTGGCAGCAATTCTTCGGAAATCTTATGCTGCTCACTGTGTAGGTAAGTTGGAAGTCTCTTAGATTCTCTCATGTCTTATTAAACAATCATATCCAACTAAGGAACTGGTTTTCAACTTCATCATCTTTGGTAAGACCTATTGTTTTGCTTCTTCTTCTTTTTTCATTTTCTTTTTGTTCCTCAGGAACACCAGAGTTCATGGCACCAGAGGTGTATGAAGAGGAATATAACGAATTGGTTGACATATATTCTTTTGGAATGTGCATACTGGAGATGGTCACCTTCGAATATCCATACAGTGAATGCACCCACCCCGCTCAGATATACAAGAAAGTTATCTCTGTAGGAACATAAAACTCTTAAACTGACTTTCTAGATTGAATTTTGTTTCCACCAACTAATTACCGGTTGGATTTTAACTACAGGGAAAAAAGCCAGAGGCTCTGTACAAAGTAAAAGATCCTGAGGTGCGCCAGTTTGTTGAGAAATGCTTAGCAACTGTGTCCTGCAGGCTCCCCGCTAGGGAGCTTCTGAAGGACCCTTTTCTCCAAATGGATGACTATGGATCTCCGTTAAGTTCAGTAGAGTACCAAGGAGACTATGATGAAATAGCCCCTCTTCTAAGACAACCTCATTATGGAATCCATAACAACGATCCCTCTTTGATGAATGGATACGGAAATTATCTTGATTATGCACCGGAAGTTGATTTCGAGTGCCAGCAAGATGAGTTTGAATCAAGTGAACTTGATCTCTTCTCCTGTCAAGAGGATGAGCACTTGGAAGGTGTTGACATTACAATCAAAGGGAGGAGAAGGGAAGATGATGACATCTTCTTAAGGCTCAGAATTGCAGATAAAGATGGTTAGGATTTTAGTATATTTTCATATTCATTTATCCAGAATCCCTTTTTTCTTCTTCTATTAAATTGTGAACGAGCACAGAAACGAAACTGAGAATTGCTTTCATCTTTGCAGGCCGTATCCGAAACATCTACTTCTCATTTGACACCGAGACTGACACAGCAATGAGCGTGGCAACAGAAATGGTGGCCGAGCTTGACATTACCGAGCAAGACGTGACACAAATAGCAGAAATGATTGACGGTGAGATTGCTACTCTGGTGCCAGGGTGGAAGAGGGAGATAGGGATGGAGGAAAGTCCAAGTCACACGAGTGCTAGTTTTTGCCGCAACTGCGCTTCAAACAGTTGCCTATACGACTATCTATCATCAAATTTCCCAGGACCGAAGAATTTGCAAGTTCTTCAGTGTTCCAAACATGGATGCACTGCTATCCATGGACGTTTCGAAGAGATAACCTACCAAGTTGAAGGTTCAGAACAATGTCTAACGGACGGTGCACCGAAGACATCGAGCCAATCTGGTGGTATCCATTTTGCTGATATCTGGGCTCAGAGAGACATACTAGAATCGAGTTCACAAGGGTCAGAGAAGATCCCTAGTGATGAAGGGAATAAGCCGTTGGACCAATCAACCTTTGGGAACGAGAGAAGTATAAATTCGGATAATCAAAGTGAATCCAGTGCAAGAAACTCGATCTCCTCAAACCCTTCAGCAGACTGTGCCCTCTTGGATGATTATGAGAATGAGATCAGACAAGAACTAAGATGGCTTAAAGCAAAGTATCAACTGCAGTTGAGGGAGCTCAGAGACCAACAACTGGGAGTGAAATTGAAATCTTCGAGCTCGTCTCCAAAGCCTGACTACTCGGAGCACAGAAAAGACGAAGTTTCGCCGCCTTTTGGTTTACCCAAGATAAAGACGCAGAACAACGAACCTCTCCTACAATCCTTGTCCTCCGGGAAGCGTTCAGCTTCAGATTTCCCCAATGCCGCTGATAAGACATGCTCCGGTATGGCAAACCAAATGACCGAGAATTCCGAGGCAATGAGTGGTTCTTACACTCCTGCCAAGATGTTTGCTGCCAAGAACTTCTACGCAGGACGATTGGGCCTTCCGCATTCTCTGCATAGGGCAACTTCTCTTCCAGTTGACGCCGTAGACGTTTAAAGCCTGCCAGATGCCCCAAGGATGCCTCTTTCTGTTGGCAAGAGAAATGAATGTGATACGTTCCTCGCGCAGTCAGAGACTAACTTCCGCTGATAGTGGGCTCTGTTCCCGGGTGAGATTACTTCTTCACCTGGATAATTTTGAGGTTAATAATGTACATTACCCTGCTAACTTAGAAGTAAACCAGGCTTCCATAACTTTTCTGCTGCATCCCTCCGAAGGGAGATCCTTTCTCGACCCTTTATTACCTTTGAATGCCATAAATAAATGAATTAATGCACCTCGTGAGAATAGCTTGTTGCCTATCATAAGCTTAACTTGTTAGCCATACTAGGATGTCTGATGGAAATGTGGTACTTGCCATTAAGTGAGTCGTTGGTAATTCAGTTCTGGTTGGCTTAAGAGTGATTTGGAGAAGCACATTTATGTGTAGCCCTTTGCATTACTTTTTCTATGGTGTGGACCAAGTGCTCGTGTTGAGCTATTAGCGTGGTAACGTGCATCAAATGCGAGTACCACCACTCGGAGCAGTCTTCTTGATATGTGACTACAATGCAGAGCTTCCAATCCTTCCAAAACAAGCGAAGACTCTAGAAATAGATATCATCACTGCAAAGGAACGAACAGCACTTCCCGGGTCTAGACTCTTCTGCTCGTCGTTTTCAAAGGCAATCGATGAAGGCGCCTGCTTTATCAGAGAGCTAAAGGAGGAGGATGGTCCAAGCAGTTTTGATGGTTTTCCTTCATTTGATATATACATATCATGTACCCATCTGCTGGCCATCATGCGTTTCCGCCGACCTAAGTCACCCACTTGTATAGATATGCTTGGACGGATGTTGTAGAACACAGAAGATATGCAATTGAACTGCCGAGTTTGGTTGAAAGTGGGATTGACTTGAATGGTGGTGGACGAGAGATGGGTCACTGGTGTTGTTGGTGAAGTTATTGAGTTCCCATGTACGAAGTTTTAGTCTCACGGTTCATCCTTATCTCTTACTATTAATTGAGCAAGTGGAACAGTAACTCTCACCTTTTCCCAATGGCTTCTTTGTTTTCATGGCTGCTTGCTTACCATGCAAAGGAGGGGTCACAGAAAGTAATTATATAATCACACGTAGCAAGATTCGTTTATGATACTGCTTTTGAAAGGGTCTTTTCAAATCAACCTTCTCTCGTTGAACCAAGCAGAAAAGGTAATGTGCCGTACTTCTGGCAGCGCATTATCTGCGGCATTATGATATCTTTGGGTCATCGTGCTTGGTTCCAGTCATCTCAGCACTCTCACAAGAAACTTTTGACTCAAGCCATAGACTTTTTTGTCCGCGCTGGTGGGCTGTGTTTTTTTCTTACCAGAAAATGACAGGTAACGTAGCAGTTCACGCGGAAAGGGTAATCAAAATTTAATTCTTAATCCTACTTAAGACTCGTTCAGAGCCTTCAGGTAGCTCATGGCTTCTTAAAATATCTCTATGGTGTTCTTGACTTGAGCCTCTCAAGTGTCTATAGGTTGAATAGTGCACCTGATATGCATCTTTCAAATGATAAATCTTTATAAATTGCTTATTTACCTTAAATAAAACTTGTAGCCACATAAACAAATTAATATCAAAACAATATGACTATTATAAAGAAGATTTTTCCCCTTAGAGATGAGTACCTAAAAGAGAAAATGTTATAATTTCCCATTGAGTTATCTCCCATTAGATGAAAGAAGGTTATCGTTCACGCATGTACTGTATTTATTTTCAAAGAAGATATCTTCTTTTATTTGTAATTTTCAGTACACGGTGAATGTGTAATCTAAGATAACTATCACTTATCACTTGCAAGATAGACAACATAAATATCGTCAATCTATTTTTTTAATCGAACATATTATTAACTAATTAGATTATAGGTCGATGACAGCATTAAAGTTGAATAAAAAATAAATGAAAAGATCCTGAAATTTAGAAAACTATCCCGCCTGATGTTTGTGTGGCATATGCTTAAAGAGAAGGAATAATACAAGAACAAATAGACGCAGTCATAGGCCACTACGAAGATCCCACCAAAGGCATCACAAATACAGCTAAGAGTGAAACAAAAACACAGCAGGAAACCGAACAACTCGCGAAGGATAATAAGTGGCCGATGCTTTCATTGGCTTAAAGCATAAAAGTACAAACAAAGTAAACCACTGTCCAATAAGTAAAAGAAATATTAACATGTTCTCGATTTCTTCAAGGGATTCAATGTCAATTCTCAGCCCTTCTTTGATCGTTTTTTTTTTTTTTAATGTCATGTCTCAAGTTATTTTTTCTTGATAGTTCACGTCCTCAACTGGCGACATTAAACTTAAGGTCATATGAGTATAAAACATATTCAATATGAAATAATGAATAAGATAATCTAAAATTTAATATAAAAATTAACTATTTATTTAAAATTCATTTAAAATTTTTATCTTTCTTGGTACTTTTTCCCTTAGTAAAATCTCTAAAATCCTCACCCCCTTTCCGGTTAAAAAAAAAAAAAATCAACTTCCTTCCCTTCGATACTCCACTTTTTACCATATGGAGCTTTCTTACATTGGACTAGGCCTCGTTATATTGGGTTCCCTTTTAAGGCCCAGTCATCATATGCTTATTTCAATTTCGGGCCTGGGTCTCAGTCTTCGGACTCGGGCAACCCCAGGCCGAACTGCAGCCTAACTTCCCGCGCAGCCGAACAGACCAAAACCTATTTCCCTCCCCCTAAAACCCTAATATGGTCTCGGACTTCCCAGTCAAACGCCCCGGAGACAACTATAGTGGTACGTTTCTCTATCCCTTCTTCTCCAACTATTAGGGCTTCCTCCTTTTGCATATATGCATGTGCCGTTTTCGTAGATCTTGTTTAGATTTGTATGTGTGATTTGACGAGGTAGTCTTCTTTTGTTTTCTTAGAATATTAGCAATGGCGGACAGCAAGGCCGTGACCATTCGGACTAGGAAGTTCATGACCAACAGACTCCTTTCCAGGAAGCAATTCGTGAGTAGTACTATACCCTAGTGATCTGCTTAGCCACCGCTTAACTGTATATAAAAAGAAAGAAAAAAAGTTGGATTAATTGGTTACCCGGGTCTCTCCTTGAGACAATCGTTTGGTCTAGTTTTGGGGAAACCTGCGTTTTTGGTAAATTGATGTTTTCTTCTTCTTGTTTAAGTTTATGCCAACTAAATGCTCGGCGTTAAAGGTTATTACAGCTACATTATACTCCCTGTGTTTTGATGCAGATCATAGACGTTTTGCATCCTGGGCGGGCCAACGTGTCTAAGGTACGAGTTTATATTTTTGCTTTGTTGATTTTTTTTCTTTTTTGTACTTCGATTTGTAGATACTCATGTTTGATATCTAATTGTTATGAAGGCTGAGCTGAAACAGAAGCTGGCAGGGATGTATGAAGTTAAGGACCCCAATTCCATATTTGTGTTCAAGTTCCGCACTCATTTTGGAGGTGGAAAGTCCACTGGGTTCGGGCTGATTTATGATTCTGTCGAGAATGCGAAGAAATTTGAGCCTAAGTACAGGCTAATCAGGGTAATCTTATCTTTCATACCGGCTACTCTTTGATTGAATAGTCATAGCCGATGTGGAATTCTTCTGTTTTAATATCTATTCTGCTCATATCATCCATATATCAAGTTCGTCACAGCCATAGATAAACTATAACCACAATCATGATTGAGTAGAATTTCGATGTTTCTGTTTCTGTTTCTGTCTCTGTCCCTATAGAAATAAATAAAGAAGGAAACGTGGCACTTGTTTATGGTCATTTGGCTTTATTTAGTCCCTGTGGAGCTTTGCATATGATTAATGAGCCATATGAGTTGAAGCATCCTTTTCTATAGCAACTATGCTAGTTGACGCCGACCTCTTTAATTGAAGATTGTAACTTAATCGCATGAAGTTGAGTTGTCTTAAACTAAACGTAGAAGATCCCTTGAATTCGCAGGTATCTTTTCACTGAAAGTTTCATCAAAGCTAATATGTGGGAACAAGTGTTGAATGCAGTTCTAGTTTTGTACCTCTCAATATTGTATCTCAAGTTTCCCTCCCCTCCTATTCTGGCTTCCATATTTAACCAGGGAGATCTTTTCTTGCTCAGACATTTTGTCGCGAATTTGTATTTTAATGATCGGATTGATTTTTTAATTGCATCTATGGTTGATTAAATGGGTGGGATAACGAGAAAGTGAAAATCTGTCACGAGTAATGCATGTTGAGTGAGATTCGCAGTGCTTCTATAATGTTCAGATGGTTTTAGAATATGGCCAACTTAAGTAATCTTATGTCGTGAGTATTAAGAACAAAATCAGCATGTGCCTGGACATAAATTTATGAGTGGTGAGCATATTTTTCCACCTATAGGTACTTGGGATCATGCTTGGTCATTGACTGTCTTTTTGGAAGTAAAATTAAAGGAGCTTGGCTTTATAAGCATAGGTTGTATTCATAATGTTTAGGTGTTCTCTTGGCGTCCTTTGATCTTGCTTTCTTTCTCCAAGACTATCTATCTGATGTGAATGCAGTCAGTAGTGAGCACCTGTTTTTTTATCCTGCTGAATAGACATTGCTTGTGATATCAGAATGGACTAGATACTAAGGTGGAAAAGTCAAGAAAGCAGTTGAAGGAAAGGAAAAACAGGTCCAAGAAAATCCGAGGCGTAAAGAAGGTAATGACACTAGCTATTAAGCTTTTGACTTGGACAACCATCTATTGGACAACCAATCTACAATTCTTGCTATGTTTTGTATCTGCAGGCTAAGGCTGGTGATGCTGCGAAGGCTAAGAAGAAGTGAGATTGTTGAGAAAACCCAATGGTTCCTGGAGGATGTTCGTTCTTATTTTTCTGTTAGCTATAACTTTAAGCTTTTGACTTGGTTTTGGAGGTCTCATCCGTCCCGTTATGGAAGTCCTAAAACTGTTAGCATCCGAGGATGGCCATGGAATGAGCTTTTACGTTCTGTTGTAGAATCATCATTTACTCATAGTTCATTGTCAGTTTTGTCCTAAAATAATGTTAATTTTGCTAACCATTGAGGAAGAACTTTGTTACATTTTATCGCCTTGTTTTGGAACTACAAACAATTGCTTATTTGGTGAAGACAAGGATCTAGACAAGATGTTAATGATAGAAACAATTATCGGCTTGCCAAAAGTTGATAAAGAAGAATGAAAAATTTCAGAGGCATCGTCACTTCTTAACAACAGGTAAAAAAATCCATGCTTGATTCCCTAATTTGAGGAAAGAAATGGTCCCCGTATGGTATTTCAAGTATGTCTCAAAAGCGACCTTCAAAGTAGATGGTGGCGGAAAGAATAATCCTCCACTAGAAACATGATTCGATTTTTATGGATTTTTGGGAGGTTTTGTTGTACCACCCACGATTGCCTTTTCTAGTTGGGTTAGACACTTCCGCAAAGAGATATCTACTGGAAATTCCCTATGATTGTTTATCCAGATTAGTTTTTCTATGTGAATGCATTCAAAGGAACCTGCTTTAAAAAGAAACCTTGTAGAAAAGGGCAGTACAAAGATCCTTTTAGTCATTTTGTTCCCTGTCAGGAATCACACTTTGTTCATTCACTTCACGCACTTGGCGACAAACGTGTTGGTTAAAATTTTTTTTTCCTAAACAGTAAAAATTGCGTAAAAACTAGTATTCATGGTAATTTTCAGTGGCCTACCAATACGGTGTACGAGCTTTTATAACATAGACCAATCAGAAGGACGGGGTTTTAGGAAGAAGCGCAGGTGGCGCTCTCCAGCCATTTTATCAAACGAGAAGGGTAAAAGAAACAAAAAGCAGTCCGAGGGCACCAAAAGTAACATAGTTTTATCCAAAACAGAAACAGGGCCGACGGGAGCTTGAGCTCATTGTGGGGGACAAGCCCAGTGGCAGGGCCTGTCTTCCGCCAATGTCAGTTCCCGTCCCTTCTCTACGCGCTCCCCGTTACGCGTGCGTTGCATTTTCCTCGTTTAACTAGAAAGAGCCACCAATGCGTAGCGGTACGACCAAACTGTTAAAACAGCTACCTACCTTCTTCACTCCCGTTTGGATCTCGCCACGTGCCGTAGGCAATCCAGAGGTTTCCGACGTGGAACGATCTTGAGCGTGTACAGATCAGGACGGGCGTCGAATGCCCAGATTTGGAGGGAAAAACTGAGAAAAAAAATGAGAAATAATGGTATGCTGGAAAACGTAGAGGCAATAATGTTGAAATAAAGAAAAACTGAGAATAAACAAAATATATAGGAAGTGCACAATGGTTTTGTTTTCCTAAAGTGCCATTGCGATCCACACCCACAATCTCTCTTCCTCCTCCAATGAGCTTCTTTCGCCGGAAAGTTGAGGGACTGTTTGCACCTATTCTGAGGGCGGGCGACCGGTGAAGGATTCGCGGTGCTCTCCGGCGAGGTAAGATTTCAGAATCTTCCTTTGCCAACGTTTTGGGTCTCACGAAGTTATTCGTAAATATCCGGATTATTTTGGTTCAGATCTGGTAGTCTTGGTTCGGGATTTTGTTTGGAAGACAATTAGGGTTTCAATTGTTTGATCTGGAATGGGACTTAAGGGGGATTTCGGGATTTAGGGGTTATATTTTGGGCTTTTGATGAAGATGGCAGACGGTTTGAGATCCGGTGGCCCCTCAGGGCTGGTGGTGAAGAACAGGAATTCATCCGGCTGCTTAATTGTCAGAAAGAAAATTGCGGATGGAATTGGAGGGGCTGGTTCGTCGAGTAATCGGAATGTTTCCGAGTCGAAGAGGGAAAAAAAGAGGTTGAGGTTGGTTTTGAGTGATTCGGGCTCGAGTGATGAGCTCTTGCCGCCCCCTCGGAGAAGGGTTGGTCCTGAAACTGTAAGGGTCTGTAATGGCCTATCGGCTTTTGACAAGAGTATTGCAGATGAGAGTGGACTAGGTAGAAAGAGGGATAGGTTGGAGTATCTTAGGCACCGCGAGGACACTTCTGTTGGTCGGAATGGCTTTGATGAGAGCGAGAGAAAGAGAGGTAATTTGGATGTATTTGATTTCGATGAGTATGATGGGGTTGATGTGGAAAGGATGAGGAGGAAACCTTTCCATGATGGTGTAACTGAAGTTGGGAGTCGGAGGCTTTTTGGAGCAATGGACATGGCTTCAGGTGGAATTGAGAGGGGATATGAAGGTGGATCAGTTAGGCACAGTGTTGGCAAGAGAGAGAATTTATATTTTGACCGGACAAGCAGCGTAAATTTGGGAGGTATTGTTGATAATGGTAGGTTCAAGTTGAATAGGGATGGACCTCAGCGACCTCTGTCCTTCTTGAGAGAGAAGTTCATGGCTCCTTCAGATGAACCCATTAGAGTTCAAGGGAAAAATGGCGTTTTGAAGGTGATGGTAAACAAGAAGAAAAACTTTGATCACCGCAAAGCTGATGAAAGTAGAAGGGGCTCAAGGACTGAAGATATATCTAAGAGGAATGTGGTGATTCATTCTTCACCGTACTCAGAAAGAAAACTTCTTGAGAAATCAAGTGTACCTGTCCTACCTGAAAAAAAACGGAAGGCTTTGCAGAAACCGTTACCAAGTAAGAATTGTAAGGGCAGCGATTGGGATTCAGAGGACAGTGATTCATCAATGAAGGTAGGAGTAAAGAAGGTGGAAACTCGTACTTCTATGAAGAAGATGAATTGTGAAGAGGAAAAGACTCCTCCACGTGAGAAGCTCCCTCCAACTATGGTCAAAGAAGGAAAAGTTAGGCGTGGCAGTGGCACAGAAAAGCAAAAACTGCGTGAGCGTATTAGAGAGATGCTTCTGAGTGCTGGCTGGACTATAGATTATAGGCCTAGGAGAAACAGAGACTATCTAGATGCTGTGTACATAAATCCCTCGGGAACAGCATACTGGTCGATCATCAAGGCCTATGATGCACTTCAAAAGCAGTTGAAAGATGAGGATGTTGAGGTTAAACCAAGTGAGGATGGATCTTCTTTTGGCCCTATATCAGATGAGATACTCAGCCAATTAACTAGGAAAACTCGAAAGAAAATTGAGAAAGAAATGAAAAAGAAGCAAAGAGATTTCAGGGAGAACGAAAATGCAACAGAAGCTGCTGTGAGAAGATCTGCAAGTACCAAGCTTGATGTGGAGAGCATGGACAGTGATAGCCATGAAGAGAAATTAAGCTCCTTCATCAAGCAGAGTGGTAAGGCATTGAAGAATAGAATGAATGAAAATGGTTATGCCAGTGTAAACTCAAAGTCTCAGAATTATTCTCATCATTTGCATGATAGCATTGAAAAACCATCCTCTGGATCCAACTCCCGGATGCTACATAGAAGAAAAAGTAGAAAATTGGGAAGATGTACCTTGTTGGTTCGTAGTACTAACAAGGGGCAAAATTCAGAAACTGATGGCTTTGTTCCATACACTGGAAAACGGACACTGCTTTCTTGGCTAATTGACTCTGGAGCTGTGGGTTTAAGCCAAAAAGTGCAGTATATGAATCGTCGGCGAACTCGAGTAATGCTGGAGGGCTGGATTACACGAGATGGCATTCACTGTGGTTGCTGTAGTAAAATCCTTACTGTTTCGAAGTTTGAGATTCATGCAGGGAGCAAATTGCGTCAGCCATTCCAACATATATATCTGGACTCTGGAGTTTCTCTTCTGCAGTGCCAGATAGATGCATGGAATAGACTAGAACAGTCTGAACGCACAGATTTCCACTCTATAGACACAGATGGAGATGATCCAAATGATGACACTTGTGGTATCTGTGGAGATGGTGGGGATTTGATCTGTTGTGATGGTTGTCCATCAACATTCCATTTGAGTTGCTTGGATATACAGGTATGTATGCTTTATTTCATTGGACTTGTGCCATGCCAAATGCTTCCTTCTGTGACGATGCTTGTGTTATATAATAATGGTACCTGCCTTTCTGTTTTTATTTTAAATTTTCCAAGTATTATTTTGTTGGTCATTCAGAATTTTCAATAAAGTGCTTATTAAAATTAGATTTTATTTGAAAGAGAGACTTGAGTTACTTTCAAGATATCTTCTAGTGTTGAGACTTGAGAGACTTGTGCACGACAGACTTATGAATCATAATAACCAGTCTTTGTTTAGTGGTGCCTTGGTCTGGGGAATGCTGTTCAGTAAGTGAGTTTAGGTTCTCTTGGTTTTAGGTTATGTCAATGATAGAAGGACGCTCAGGAGGAGAAGGGAGTCTTATCTCATCTGTTTTTGTGAAGATTTAAGGGCCACTTGTGGATGAGATGTTGATTTTGGTGTGTCCTTGTTGCATGCTTACATGGTATAGAGAGCATGTTGAGTGAGGAAGTAGATTCTGGTATTTTTATGTAGGTTAGATCAATGGTTGGAGGGATGGGATGATGGCTTTAGGGTTGGTACCCAATGCAAGACTCATCTCCTAAGTTTGTCCCGGTGATCTCATATGGTCTCTATGAAAGAAAATGCAGTTAATGACTTAAACTAGCTGGGTCATATGGGCGGGCACTTATGTATAGTTATATGATACCATGATGAGTTACAAATGGTGTTTCTGGTCATTACCAGAGCAAAACATTAAAGAAATGTTGGGATAAAGATTTTAGGTGGATTTGTTCTCCCGCAGCCTACTTATATGGTGCATTTTTTTCAGTTTTTAGCTTTGGCAGTTTCAGAATTGCTTTCCCTTGATTGTTTGCTCCTTGGTACTTGAGGCATTCTTAGCTTTCTTTTTGTCACAGATGCTTCCACCTGGTGATTGGCACTGTCCAAACTGTACATGCAAATTTTGTGGGGTGGTCAGCGGAAATGCTGCACTTGGAGATGATACAACTGCCTCTACACTACTTGGTTGCTGTTTGTGTGAGAAAAAATGTAGTCATCTCTTTCTTACTTCGGTTTCTATGCTTTACTCCTCGTCTTGTTAGTGCACTGATAGTATTTTGGTTGAATGTGTTTCTTTTGTAGATCATAAATCATGCATGCCACAGGTGGATGCTATTCCTGTTAATTCTAATAACGTAGTCCCTTCCTTCTGTGGGAAAAAATGTAAAGAGGTATCTTTCAGTATTCCTTCATTTAATTATCCAAAAATATAAACAAGGCATTAAAATATCTGTTAAATTATTTAGTTGGCTGTGCATAGCACTTTTGAGGCAACTAAATGAGATTTAATTAGCTGCTCATAGCACTTCGAGGCAACTTTTGTTTTTGATGAGTTGGTTAATATATGATATATTGTATTTCAGAAATTAAGAATGGTAAATGCCATGGCTGGTTATGATTTTTTCTTTCAATATTCTTCCTTTGCCTTTTGAAATGTAGACCTAGAAATGAGTGCCCATATCCTGCTGACATCTGCATACTTTTTAGTGATAATGTTCCTGATGTTATATTACTCGTAAATGCTTTTCTTATTGCGGTCTGCTGATTTGTTTGCAAACCACATTGCCGTCCACTGCATATAGTTTAATTTCATGTAATATGATTCTAATCTTCAATCTTCATTGTGAATAGACTAAGTTGCTATATAACACAATATTTACATTAGGTTTTAGACCTAATTACATCCGGTATTAGAATTGAGTGTTTTTGTCCCATTCAACTTTCAAGTGAGTGGAAATTTCTTCTGTTTTTTCTCAAGTAGATTGGGTTTTTTTCATTGTCTTGACCTTCTTTGTAGTGGTAGCTGTAGCTCTCTCTCTCCTCACATCAATTTGAGAACTTCTGTATCATCTTTCTTAAAGCATATTGGTAATTTGCATTCATGTTGCTTGTACAGCTCTTTGAGAGTTTGCAGAAATATCTTGGAGTTAAGCATGAGCTGGAAGCTGGCTTTTCTTGGTCTCTTATTCATAGAACGGATGAAGATTCAGATAAATCTCTTCGAGGGCTTCCTCAAAGAGTGGAATGCAATTCTAAGCTAGCTGTAGCACTAACCGTTATGGATGAGTGCTTTTTGCCAATTGTTGACAGGAGGAGTGGTATTAATCTAATACATAATGTTCTTTACAATTGTGGGTAAGTTCTAAATTTTAAACTCTATCCTAAGACAATGTTTCTTTATCCAACAGAATGTAGTTTACTCATCCTGTATATATATTCCTTTATTCTCTAATAGAGGTGTTATTAGTTTGTGTCATTAAGGTTATACATTGCTTTGGCAAAGATAATAGACTGTGTTTGATATATGTGATCCTCGTGGATACTATTAATTTGGCTTTGGGATTTTTTTTTTCCTTTAGCTAATACTTGAATGGATTAATTTCTGTCAAGCATGCTCATATGAGTGGGTTTAATTATCTTCCTGTTAGGAATAAAGTACTTTATTTATATGCCTATGATTTTAATTAGATCACTGTGCATTTAGTGGTATGCTCACTGGTACGGAGTAAAGACATGGACAAAATCATAGAGACCATATCACTTTATGAGTTGATGAGCACTGGTATATGGATAAAGATGATTCTATTTAATTTCATTTAAGTTAAAGAAAATTACCATTAATAAATTATCAATCTTTTGTGGAGAACTGTTGTTTCCTTTTGTATAAGTTATACTCTTATTCATTTCAAGCTGTTTACATAAATTGGTTGTTTGCAATTACTAAACCTCCTTGGTCATATCACCGAGTTTCTGAGTAAACTTGCCTTTTGTGTGTGTGGCTGCCCAGTTGACTGGAATGATTTATTCCCTTTTCACATAAGCTGTCCTATTGGCCCAAGTTAAGTAGTCTTTTTATTCTTTTTTCCAGGTCAAACTTGAATCGTCTAAACTACAGTGGCTTCTACACTGCTATTTTGGAGAGGGGTGATGAGATAATGTCAGCGGCTTCTATCAGGTACAGTAGCCTAAACTCTTATGGTGCTTAATATGTTGGTGGAATGATATGCCATGAAACAGATTTTTCTCTCTTCTCCTCTCCTTCTGCCGCAAATACAACAACCCCCCCTTCCTCCACACACCACACCACACCCCCCCCCCCCCTTTTCTTTCCCTCTCTTCTGTGGGATACTCAGATGTATTGAATGAGAGAATTATGGCTAGTTAACTGATCCCAGCTAAATCAATGTACTTAATGCTTTGACAAAGTTATTGCGATTTGAAATCATGTGACGTGCTGAGAGGAAGCATGCTTCTGCTCCTTTTATGACTAGAGTGCTCTTAAGTCAACTCACCTTGGCTCAGTTGGAGCTGAGGTGGCCTGGGGCTAAAGAGGTCCCAGGTTCCACCGCCCCCCCCCCCCCCCCCCCCCCCCAACACACACACACTCCCCAAACAAAAAAAAAAAAAGAAGAAGAAGAAGAAGAAAGAAAGAAGCCGGCAGCTCGTTAATTTTTATTGGTCTTCTTACTGGAGTATTTTATCCATGGCTGCTGCTTTTCTCTTCTTCTCTTCAATGGGTGAGGGTTTCTAAAGTCGGTATGGTATCCAGCAGTTGTTATATTGTTTTACTATACGCTCATTGTACAGATTTCTTATGTTATATGAAATCTCCACTGATATATAAGCTCCTGTCAATTGAATCTTACTTGTTCTTATCTTATGAATTTTTAGCATGCTTCTAAATTCTCTTTATTATTTCTTCTTTACCTGAGTTCTGGTGTGAGAAGAAATTTTTATGATTTTTGTGTTATGTGAATTGTGATCTTTACCATCATGGTGTCTACTGTCTGGTCAGGTTCCATGGGACTAAGTTGGCGGAGATGCCATTTATTGGAACTCGCCATATATATAGGCGTCAAGGGATGTGCCGGCAACTTTTTGGTGCTATTGAATCAGTAAGCTACAAGAACCACTTCCTTGCAGATTTCACTTTCATGGGAAAGAGATTCAAAATGTTGAGTCTCTTTTTTTTTTTTTTGTTTATACCATTGACTTTATCCTGTTTTTCTACTACTGACAGGCTCTGTGCTCTCTCAAGGTTGAGAAACTAATTATTCCTGCAATTGCTGAACTTATGAATGCATGGACTGGGGTTTTTGGTTTCAGCCCTCTTGAGGAATCACTTAAGCAAGAAATGAGATCAATGAATATGTTGGTCTTCCCTGGCACAGATATGTTGCAGAAGCTGCTATTGGCACAAGAAAACGTTGAGGGGAACACAACCAGCCCTGGTACCAACTGTGTTATTTGTTGTCTTCCCCTTCAACTATATGTCTATTATAGCCTGTTATTTAAGTTTGCAATTCTTTTTTCCCCTAATAGATGCAAATCAGAGGGAGCGCAAAAGCAAGCATTCTAGTAGGCCTAAGGTGGAAAAGAAATCTGATGTGGATTCTTCAACCGGACAAGAGTCTCATGGATGTAGTGGTGCTGGTTCAGATCATGCAAAGGATGTAAGTGATGAAGTTGCAGCTGGGGATGATTGTCATAGATGTGATGATGCTGATCTGCTCCATGCTAATGAGATTAGTAATGAAGTTATGGCTGCTGACAATAAATCTGATACAAATTCGTTGGATGATCTTCATGGTTGTGATGATGCTTGTCCGCGTCATGCAAATGAGATAGCTGATGAAGTTGCAGCCACTGATAATAAATCTGATATGGATTCCTCTGCTGGACACGATCCCGATTGTGATGATGATAGTTTGCTTTGTGCCAATGATGCTGGAGATAATACCTCTGGTATAGACTCTGCGTCTGGGCATGATTGTCGTGGATATGATGATACTGGTTTGCCTTGTGCCAATGAAATAACTAATGATGTTGCAGCTCTAGATTCAAGCTCTTTAGATCCCTCCCATGAACTTAAGATTCCAGTTTTGACTGACCGAGCTATATATTCTGATTCTCTTTCTGTGGACAAGTTAACTGAGTCTGCTTCTGGTAAGAAATGTGATTCTCCACCTAACACAAGCCATGGTGCATCAGAGATCGAAAAAGAGCCAGTGTTGGATTTTCCTGTCAAAGATGATATGCATTCTTCTTTACAATATCCGGTTGTGTCCTTAAGCAATACTTTAGTGGTCGGTAGTTCAGCAGATGTTTCTCATCAAGTTGCAGTTCCTGTATTGGTTGAGGGTACTAGAGGTTTCAGCTCTGATTCAGAGGATGAGTTGGCACAATCAGGATCTGTTAGGATACGTATAGTGCCCTCCGGTACCAGTCATGATGCATCTGAGCTGGAAAATAAACCGGGATTGGATTTCCCTGCTGTAGGTAATGTCCAGTATTTTGAAGAGAGTGATATGTATGATGCGCATGAAGTAAACATTAATGTTGACTCTCTCAAGACTGTTTCTTCTTCAGGGGAAATTTTTGCAGAGAACATGACCGAGGGAATGAATGAATCACTAGATTTCTTCAATTCCACTCAAAATGGTCCTGGCGAGGGTTCCTTCCAATTTAAATCTGACTCAAATACTCAACTTGCATGTGAGACACAAAACAGATTGCATGCATCTGATGACAGTTCTGAGTTTATAGAAGACTGAAACTGGTTCTGTCTGATATTGTTGCAGCATCTAACTGAGCCCGCCATGCTGCTAACCGTATTTCTTGATGAGGGAGTACCTCATCTCCAAAAGATCTGAAGGCTTTGGAGTCTAATGTCTTTCCCCCGATTCAGATTGTGTGAATAATTTTATTGAGTCAAGGGGGAATTCATTCAGTCTGTAGCCTTATAAAGAAGTGTGCTTTTCCGGGTTCTAGATTAACTTTTGTGCATATCAAGATTGAGTTTTCTCTCGAATGTGCCTATTGATGAAAGTGATGTGGTGTCATGTAATCACAAAGTCAAAGGGGGAAGTTTCAGCTCTAAAGCACGATCCTTGGAAGTTGTTGGAGGGAGTCTTGTGAAATGTCCTGTTGAGTTTATGCTGCTTCAGGGTGTATATACAAGGAGGACGTGTCTCTCCAAACCCTTTGTCAGGCAATCAGTTTGCTACTTGTCGAAGTCATGTTGTGAAATGAGATGGGTGATTGTAGATGAGTCTTGAGTACATCTTCCCGGTTACTTTCACCTCTGTTGCTGGCACAATTTGCTTGCCCAAATTCAATTTGATCGGTTTCTCTGAGAGAAATGATGATGCCCTTCATGCCCTTCATGCCCTTCATGTGACTCAAGAAACATCTCAAGTTCCTGGTGAGAGCCAATTTGTTCCATTTGGTCACTCTGGGGTTATTGTCACGATATGAAATGAGAAAGAGCCATTTTAATTTCTAGGGCACTTAACGAGGGTTTCATATGCAATCTTTTGTATTTTTTAGATCTGTAGATTCATTGGATATTAATAATCATCTCTTTTGTACGATTAGTTTGTCCTATGTGGTCATCGGGTTTTGATTTGACTCTTGTGTTTTACACTCTGCTCCAATCAATGCAATATCTGATGATATTATTTACTGGGCAATTGCCGTGTTCTCCAGCTTGTGCTGTGTCAGCGCTTTGTTAATTAGAGCAAAGGAGAGGCTTCATTATTTATCTCCTCTTCTGAAAGGCTTCAACAGTCCAAAGCGCTTTGCTAAAGAATCCGTCTTGCGAGTTTCTTAGCCACCTTGGGGCATTTCTTGGGGTTCTTTAAAACCCAATTGTAATATATGGAAACCCCATGAACATCTTTTTTTATCCCGTCGTCAAAACGTACGATCCAGAATATATCTATAAACATCAAATTAAGACTGAAAGGGAAATTGCAAATTATATATAGAAAATTCCTTTTTGGATATAAAAAGGAAAATGGAAATTAAGACATGTTATTAATAATTGTGGAATGGCATTCAACTAGCAGAAAAGGAATTTCCGAAAAATTGAGTATTTTGATAAAGATCTTATTTTTATTTTTTAACAGTGGCCGGAATGCAAACAGAACTTTCCCTTTGGCTCTCCCTGAAAACAACTTCCATTTTAGAATTCGAAAATACTTACTGAGATTGGACCCGACTCTCGGAGCTCCTCTGCCGTTTGGTCCGGTCGTTGATTTCATTCTCCGTCTCCCACTGCTTGGTATCTTATGAACATGGAGCTAGCCGCAGCCACTCGACTTGTGGAATCTCCTATCTCATCTCTGCTACTAAAACCAAGGGTTGGGGTTTCTCTGACACCCACTTCTTTTCCTAGGCGCCCAACTTTCTTACCAAATCGTCGCCGGATCCTGACAATGTCTCAGGACCCCACGATACCCCTCTCTTGTGCCGCTTCTGTCGACGATAATGGCTCGACGATAACTGCTTCTCCGTTGAGCGCAGGTAACTGAAAATTCTGATCCTGCGTTTGTCTCCTCTTTCTCTTGGTTCTTGGAAACTCGAAGGCAAGTTTGAGTCCTTGTTGGTCGTTTCTCAGGGGCTCGGATTGGGGAGGTCAAGAGGGTCACCAAGGAGACCAACGTGTCGGTGAAAATTAACTTGGATGGTTCAGGGGTTGCTGAGAATAATACTGGAATTCCCTTCCTTGATCACATGTTGGATGTTAGTGATTTCCGCTAGGAATTTGCTTTAATTCGATTGGTTTCTTAATCCTATTTTTTTCTTTTCAATCTGGCTCTAGTTGCGTGGTAATTGTATTTAGTTTGTTTTACTCTAGCAACTTGCTTCGCATGGGCTGTTCGATGTGCATGCGAAGGCTACTGGGGACATCCACATTGATGATCATCACACAAACGAAGATGTTGCTCTTGCTATTGGAACGGTGGGGAAAACCTTTTATCAATTGTTTTGTTTTGCCTATGATTTGTCTGGGTGGGACACTGAATTTGCTACGATTCATTTTGAATTTTTCTTCTACCTAGCATCCGAAAATAAAATACCAAGGGATTTAGTCTATTCTACTTTACCTTCATTCAGTTTTAGTTATATTCTTATGCTCACTTGACTTATGTATAACGGATTTACCAAGTAGTAGGACATTGAAAGATTATTTCTTAAAGAGCTCTATTTTTTAATCTACTTTTAATATCTGTGGTTGTGAGATGTAATGATTCAGCTTTGCTTGTTCTGCAGGCTTTTTTGCAGGCACTAGGTGATAGGAAAGGGATAAATCGGTTTGGCGACTTCTCTGCACCTCTTGATGAAGCACTAGTACATGTTGCATTGGTAGGTTCTACTTCGTCATTTTAAGTAAATTGACCTCAGAATAAAGTTTGCAGTGTCAAAGAATTGGCTGAAGTTAAGACTAACCTGTGTTTGCGTGTTATTGGAAGTTAAATAGGGTATCACCAACTAATATCGTTTCTTTAATATAAATATTGACAAAGCCACATTATAACACGGTGGCTTTCAGGTCCTTAACTACTTCTCAAAGCAATGTGTAATCTAGACTTGAGAGTTTTATATGTAGCTAGTTCTCTTTTTGAGTTATCAATGTGGACGAGAAAGACATGTGATGAAGGTTGGAGATGTCTCAGGACTGGTCTTTTTGATGCATATTTTTTACCTGTGTGAGGTGAATAGATGGGAGAGCCTCAGAGCCTGAAGGGCTTGAACCGTAATGGTATTTTCACATCATGATTTAACTTGTGCTGACCCTATTATAGTATTAACTTAATCTCAACTGTTCGTTTTCCTGTCTAACCATGTTTACCTTTGTTTCTTGATATTTGGAATAATTGCTTATATTTTAGGACATTTTTGTCTTCAGGATTTATCAGGTCGACCACATTTAAGTTATGATCTGCAAATACCTACTCAGAGAGTTGGAACATATGACACTCAGGTAGGACCTGTCTTTGTTTTCCTCCCCATCTAGAATTAATATCTCTTCATTTGTTGTTCCTCAAGAGAAGCAGTGGAACTTCCTGCTGAGATATCAGGATAATGTGATATTGTGTGTACCTGTGGAAATTTTCTGCAATTTTTTGTGGTTTAACTGTCGGATTCTTCTATTTTAGTTTTCTTCTTGAACTCGTTACTGGAGGAGATGAGTCCTGTGAACCTTTTCTTTGTAGTTGGTGGAGCACTTTTTCCAGTCCCTGGTGAATACTTCTGGGATGACACTTCATATCCGCCAGGTAACACATTTCAAGGTTCTTAACTTTCTCATAGGCAATTGTAATCATCTGAGTGGTTCATGAGTGTTCAGATTTATTAAACCAAAAGCGTGCAGTTCACTGAAACAAATGCAATTTCCATGCACTTCCTCAGAATTGTTAATGTTTTATGCACTTACGTCCAATTTTTTTATTTCTTTGTTTTTCATCATCAACCACATATTTGATATTTGTTGAGTAACAGCTTGCTGGAAGAAATTCTCACCATATAATTGAAGCAACCTTCAAAGCTTTTGCAAGAGCTCTTCGACAAGCAACAGAATATGACACACGTCGTGGTGGGACTATTCCAAGGTTTGTTGTTATCCTGTTTGTCATTTTCTATTTTTTGTCAATCTGGTATTTCCAGTCATGTTTACTGCCAGTATTGTATGAGGATGTCTCCCATATTCTTAAAGCAATTTATCTCGTATTCTTAAGTGATGCCTGGTATGGTAAAACGCAAACTAAGTATGTACGCATTTGCCTGGTGCAGTTCAAAAGGAGTGTTGTCTCGTTCTTGATATGTAATCATCATGCTAAAGGTGGATAATGTTAGCCCCAAGGTGGTAATGTTAACGCTATATCCTCATCTTCCTAAGCATGCTTCTGGAAGATCCAACTCGATGATCCCTCTTCTTGTGCTATCGATCACCAGTTGACTTGGTTGCCGCTGCTGGAACGATGGGTGTCCAACCCAGAAACTGAAGGACAAACGGGCTTATATAAGTAGTTTACCCAATAGTGTATCGATCAACAATAAATGAGTCCTCGGAGTTACATTTTGATGCTCCTATTGATCTCTAGCGATTGGTTGTTGGACCTTTTTGTTATAATTATTATAACCTGTCCTATCTTATAGCATATCTTCCATCTTGTAGTTATTATAATCTGGTCTTCCAAATTCTATTGGATTTAGTTTCCTTGAAGAGCACCCTTCTCCAAGCCACGGCCGGCTCTCCCGCAGAGACACTTTATAACCCAGATTCCAATCCCCAACAGGAGTAAAGAACAAAGACTTGAGCTATCTTTGTTGCCCCAGATATGGTCTTCTTTCACTGTTCTTATATGGTCACTATTTCTACGCTAGTACGGTTTTTATCGCTTCCAGATAACATATAGAAACATGAAGAAGAGTCTTAAGACTCACTGGCAGCAGCAAGCACGAGCTCAATCAAGGAAGCAGCAATGGGAGGAAAAACTTTTTGACTGCTGAATGTTAAATACAGAAACGTAGCAGTTTGGATCCCAACCCAAGTGTGGCAACAAAAATGCTTGTGTTACAATGACCCATCAGCTGTGTTCAGGTCATCTAATATCTCAGACTTAACCTGTTCTGGCAGCGGAGCAGATGGACCTGCCTTCGAGTAGAAGCTGGCCAGTGCTCTAATAGCTTTCTCTAACACAACATATGATTCCTACAAGTGAAGCGCGAAAAGGAAAACTCGTTAGTAATCATCTAACAGGAAAGCGAAAGAGATCCCTGTGCTCTCCATAGTTTGTCAAAATACCTCTTGAGAAACAGTCTGCTGTCCCCTCCAACTGCTCAAATACTCTCGGATCGACTCCTTGGCTGCATCCGCAGTGCGTCTAAACTTAGCTATATCATTGGGGTCTTCCTTTAATGATTCACGCAGTCTCTTCACAACCTCTCTTGCTGACTTCAAGTAAGCCTTTGGCAATACTTTACCCGACTTGGTCTTCTCGTTAGGATCAAACAATGTTTTGACCGCCCCAATAATTCCTTCATCCTCTTTTTCCTGACCATTTGACTTCTCTTCCGCCCAAACCACCAACGGTGTAAGGCCATAGTTGAAGGCCAGTGTCGCGACCAATGAAGCCCCAGTGCACACTATGACATGTCGGCGGCTTGAAGGAGCTTCTTGAGATGGTAGCATAGCACGGTTCCTTAATTGCAGTTTATCTGTCATGTCAGAGTCATGAAAGAAGATAGGCATAATGAAGAACAACGGATTCAGGAGGAATCATATGAAATTACTTTTTCTAAATACTACAAAAGTACATTGTGTAGTCAAAAGATCAAACACAGAGACATTGCATGAACTAAGAGACAAGACCAGGAGAAAGGCCAGTACGTAATACAGGTCTAAAGTCTCTCTGAAAAGAAATTGGTGCCAGGTAAATTCTAAGAAATGGATTCTGAAATCACTTTCTTGTACAACACTAGTACCTAATAGTGGCAACAAACAAAGGATCTGCTATGGGTTTTGCAGCTATATTGAACACACGGAAGTTTTAGAACAAACATTTGAAAAACTTAAAAAACAATCCTAAGAATGAATAACAAGGACATGTAATCTGCTCAAATTTCACCACGAAGACCTGCTGATCTAAGGAAAACTGAGTGAGCCCACTTCATCTATGCTAGTAACCACACGAATTCAAGGAAAAGAAGAAGGCACAGATATCTTGTTACGCACACTCGTCAGATTTTGAGATTCTCTCCGTTCTCTTAGAGATTATAGTGGGGCAATTCGTAGCCGCAAGGAAAGCTTCCATCTTCATGCGTTGGGTGCAGCAGCAAGTAGTTTCAATCATGCCACACCATGCTTACAGCAATCCACCATCACCAATACCTAAACAAGCCAATAACCTTTCTCATCAATTTCAACTTCAGCATACAACAATAAGAACCCACTACAAAGTGATTTTTGTATTGCATTCTGAGTTGTACATATGGCGCAACAAAAATCAGCACCCAAATACAGAGAGACAAACGTATAAGCAGGAACCAGATATAAGTTGGTGCTCACCAGACGTGCCTTGGTTCTGTGCCTTACAACAGAGATTTCCGTTTTCAGTCTCTGCCTGGACTCGTTTCTAACTGGTTTCTTATTTCTGGCGCTGAAGATTTTATCCAGAGGGACACAGGAAGTACTTTAGGAAAAACTGCAGTGGCACAATAGTCATTCAAGCAGGTTCCCAATTACGCGGAGTAAATATTGTAGTTTTATATATTTAAACTGACTTTCATCACATAATAAGGAATGATAAAACATAATAATAATAATAATAATAATAATAATAAGGATTGATGGAGAAGGATCAGCAATTTAAAAGATCTAGGGCTGTAAAATGTCCACGTTGTAGGGAAGTCCACATGCTATAATTATCCTTCTAGGGTTTTTTGGCCGCCGAAACCCTATAAAAGCTATCTTTACAAAAAACTCTTCTCTCTCCTCCGCTCTCTCTCGTTTTGCACTCTCCGCGATCACTCGGATTTAGGTACAGCGAGAGCGAGAGAGAGCCGAGAAAACACAAACCATGGTTAGTCAACATGCTTCCATTCTCCTTCCTTTTTTATTTTTTTGACATCGTTTCGATTTGTTCTGTATTTTGTGGTTTTGGTGTTGATTTGGAATTGTTTTGTGTAGTCCCTTGTAGCGAACGAGGAGTTTCAGCACATTCTGCGTGTGCTGAACACAAACGTTGATGGGAAGCAGAAGATAATGTTCGCCCTCACCTCCATCAAGGGTATCGGTCGCCGTTTCGCCAACATCGTCTGCAAGAAAGCCGATGTTGACATGAACAAAAGGTACCCTTTCTTGAAAACATATCCTATTTGTTTACTTGTCTATGTTGGGTATTGAGAGTTTAAGCGTAGCAAGATTGGGCAATTTATTTTTGACTCTTTGGATTAGTTTTATGGTTTGTTTGAATATTCGGGTTGAGGTATTCTCTGGTTAGGGTAATTTCTATTCTGTTAGGTCTAGATCTTAGAGAATGAAGAATTTCAGGGTAGCATTTTTATTAATATCTGGATCTTCTCCTGATATATTCTTGTACGTTTAATGAAGAAACAATCATTCTATTATTACTGCACCGGGATATCCCAAACCCTTATCCCCTTAATTTGCTTTATTCCTCAGCATTTGTATTATGTGCCCAGAGTTCTGAGAGTTCATTTTGTAATTTTCTTTACGATCAAGTCTATGTGCTTGTGGGGGAAACTGGGGAGTTAGTGTATGGTTCTATCGATATTTGTTTCAATGGTATACCTTATGAAACTCTATTGGATTGTAGAACTTTAACTATTCTAAACTCTTATATGCTCATAGAGGGAAGTTGGAGTTGGGATATGATCCGATGCGTTTTGACGCGTGCTTCTTATATGTGTTTCGTGGTCTCAATGTTTTGGTTTTTATGGGCTTTCTGCAGAGCTGGTGAGTTGTCAGCTGCTGAACTTGATAACCTGATGGTCATTGTGGCAAATCCTCGCCAGTTCAAGATCCCTGACTGGTTCTTGAATAGGAAGAAGGACTACAAGGATGGTAAATATTCCCAGGTTGTCTCAAATGCTTTGGACATGAAGCTTAGGGATGATCTTGAGCGTTTGAAGAAGATCAGGTATACCACTGTTTATTTTCTGTATTTTGTACTGTTATACACATCATCTTGTCGTGAGCAATCCTATTTCCCCCAAGATATTGGAAGTGTTTTAATCTTTGGTCGATCTGGTTTGTTAGAAATTTGATGACATGGATAAACGAGTTCTAATTATAGATGTTGCAGTCTCTTTCTTGTTTTCGACATTTTTATAATTAAAGCTTCGTGCTTTAAAGCTGATAAGCCAAATATCCTTGACCAGGTCTTTAATTTGGATCAACGAGTCCTCTTTGTTGTTTTGAACTTTTCTTTTCTTGAAAAAATAAATTAAAGTTTCGTCTTTAAAGCTGTTCAAGTTATTGTTTGATGGAGCAATTTCTTTGAGTGAGAGGTTGCCCGTTTGCTGTCCCGACTATTCTCTACTATGTTTGATTGAGTTCATAAACCATAACGACAGACAAATTGTAATGTCACTTATATCCGGTCCCCATTGTGTCGTTGTTGTTGCTGGCGTGCCTTCAGCTTTTGCATGGCAAAACTTCATTTCTCTTACACTTTTATTTGGACTAGTGAGCAATAATTTTTATTTCTCAATGCGTAGGAATCACCGTGGTCTGCGACACTACTGGGGTCTCCGAGTGCGCGGGCAGCACACGAAGACAACTGGCCGACGTGGGAAGACTGTCGGTGTCTCGAAGAAGCGTTAAGTTTGTTACCCCCTTGCTGGGATGTTGCGTTCCTTAAGATTTTCTTTTGCCCTTGAGATATCTTGGATTTAGGAGTGCACTCTGCTTTTTGGTGGATTTTTGCAATCTAGCTGGCTTTCGCTACCTACTACTCAAACTTGAGGTTTTCAGAATTGCGTATATAGTGGTTAAAGGTTACAATGGATTTTGCCTTTTAATTTATGCTTGTTGGTTTCCATTGATTGCTGGGGCTATGGCTGATAAGCTAAGGTGTGCTAATGGCAGTAAATTTGAGTGAAGTTACTTGTTTTACTTAGTAATGCCAGGATAACTGTTGTCATTTTGTTGCGGCAAATCGTACTTTGGTTTCAGATTCTTGACAAAGGCTGCTGTAATATGATCGAAGTGTGATCTAGAAAGACAATTGTAGTTTTTGCCATTCGAGCGAAAAATTAGTTCAAAGTAGCCGTTACGATATCACCAATAGAACAACTGCCCCAATTTTTTGATCGAGGGCAGGATGAATTACGTCCAAATAAACGAGGTTGCTGCTTTAGTATTATCCTAGGAGAATCACCAATGCCAGCAATATGTTCAAAATTCCGAAGTCACAAGCCTCAAGGAAGAAGGGCTGAAATCTGTGAGATAGGAATTTGTCTAATAACAGAACAAAGCTGAACGGATTGCCTGGTAACATAACAAGGTAAAAGATTGGCGTTTCTGTTTAGGGAAAACATGAGCGGAATAAGAAAATGGATGATCATTCTTTGCGTTGCGAGAGAAAAAAGGAGGGAAATTTCCAATCCTTGTGCTCCTCTCATATGAAGTTTGCATTCACATGTGTACTCATTATAGCTAGTGAAGGCTAAAATTATGTAAAATTAAGTAAAATTAACTTTTATTTTAGCAGTTAAGTTCATATAAATTCGTAGACGTCGAAGTACGTATTAACTTTGATCTTGAATTGGAGGCGTGCCGTAGGCCATTGCTCGAACGTGCAGCCCAGTAGTAAAACATGCGACTCAACAATGGGAGAGTTAAGAGTACTGCAGTCCTATGTGACCTTATAGATGTGAAGTTCAACACTACCTTTACACTAGAATTGGAGGGGTACGCCAGGCCCGTGCTACAGTGCAAGGCTTGAGCTACGCTTGAGGACCCCAGTAGCTAGCTACTGTAGTGAGTTCTCCCCCAAGAAAAATTAATTTAATATCATGTGACCCGATGGGACACGTATCAGATATTAAACTGATAAGAACAGATACTACACTTGATCTTAGCCAAAAGGCCGAGAAAGGTATGCCATGAGGCAGCGCTGGTTTTAGCTTTTATACCCAATTGTTTCCTCCACCTTCTCTTTTCTCTCGCTGTGTGGGACACGCTTCGTGCGGCTTTTGCACCCGTTCAATGTGCTTGTACATTCTATTTTTTGCCGTTTCATTTGGTGGTTTTGATGTCAAAAGCAAGGCCTGATCTATGGTGCCAAACGAGTTTTGAGAGATGGAAAGGAACCAGAATCCTTAAGTTCTCTATATGAGGCGAATCACATACTGACACGAAGCAATATAAGTCATCAAGAGGATCTCTTGATAAAACAAATTATATTTCGGAACTTTGGATTTCTTCTTAATATTGATTTCTTAAAAATATCGATTAAACAAATTATGTTTTGTATTTTTTTTCATTATTGATACATTTTTTAAAATAAAAATCACAAAGCCCTTTAAAAAGAACGTTATTTCCAAATCACTGTTGAAGAGACATAAAAATAATTCGGAAAAATATAGTGAATAGTCTAATTAAGGTCCTAGGCCAAGAAGAGCTAGTTTGATATATTTTCTTTTGGTGACACCATCTATTTAATAATAGTATCAAAATTAATCATATTATTATTTTATAGTAACTGATCAAGAGCGAGGATTCAATGAGACAGGTGAAAACATAAACAGTTGGTTTGGAATTAAAATTATCAGAGTTTAACGGATTCACTTGTTGAAATAGAAAATCGGACGGCTGCAGATCTCCGGATTGGTTACAGTCCACCATCGAACGCGCCGCGACGGGATATACTTAAGTCCAAGCTGACGGAAGGAAGACAACCGTATACTTCTCGCTCAGTCTCCTGTTGTGGAGTCTCGCACCTCTTCTGCGGAAACAGAAAATTCCACCGGTGCCGATGGCCGGGGGTAGTCACAACAGAACAGCGTCGCAGAAGCCACCCTCGTCGTCAGCCTCCTCTCATCGGAAATCCCGTTGGGAATCCAATAATCCTCCCTCTGACCCGATAAGAAAACCCAGCCATCCGAAACTCAGCAAATTCTCATCCAATCCGTCGCCGAAACCCAGGCCTTCTCCAAGTCCGGCCCATAACCCGACCCTGCTCTCTGGCCCAGGTCCGGTTCCCTCTTCCGGAGGTCCATTCCCGTTCCCGGACCCCGCCGCTCTGGGTACACCGCCCCAGCCGGCCTACGGGTTCCACATGCTAGAGCGACGGACTATCGTCCTAGCCGACGGCACGGTCCGGTCGTACTTCGCTCTCCCGCCGGATTACCAAGATTTCACTCCCGCAGACCCCGCTGGGAGGTTCTTGCCGGCACGGCCCGAATTCGACAAGCGGTTCCCGGCCCCGGCGAGTCCCGGGGGGTTCAGTAGGCATCAGGATTACTGGAACTCGTTGGGGCTCGATGGGCGAGGGCCTGTTGAGGGTTCGATGAAGAGGAAATACAGCGATGACGACGAGAGGGACCAGTTCGCGAAGCATAGACAGTATGGTAATCCAAACGGGTTTCCGGCAGGTCCCCGCGGAGAGTTTTTGGCAGGAACCAGTGGGGCGTTTGGCCGCGGCGATGAGTACAGGCCCTTGAAGCATATGAGGGTTGGTGGTGGTGAGAGTGCGGGTCTTAAGCACCTCGAGGTAGATCAGAGGGCGTTGAAGAAGGCGTTTCTCCGGTTTGCGAAGTTGGTGAATGAGAATGCAACTCAGAGGAAGAATTACTTGGAGCAAGGGAAACATGGGCAGCTTCAATGCATTGCTTGTGGCAGGTCTGATTATATTGGGCTTGGATGTCTTCCTTGATGTTTTCTTTGTTCCAACAACCCCCCCCCCCCCTCTCTGAATGGCTTGTCTTGAATCAAATGGATAGGTGGGTCTTGAAATCAAATAGATAGGTGCACCTAGGCTAATATTTCATATTGGGTATGCTTTTAAGTCCACTTCGCAACATAGATGAGAACGGCACTGTGGAATCTATCCCTTCATACATTGTTATCGCGTTCATTTGACCAATTAACAGGAATTATGCGAAACGGGTGGATGAAGAAAATTTAAGGAGCTTTTGTTTTTATGTTCTTGTGTGTGAACTGTGAATGGCTGTTTGGCAGCTGTTCCATTCTCGTCTTTGACTTATACTGTGTTTTTGATTCCGGAAAGTGACGTGTTTTGAGTGTCTTTTCCATATTTTTGAGCCGAGAGCGGAAGAAGTCAAGTGCATTCCGTGTCATTCTGTGGCTTGCTGATTGTTGTGAGGTACAGAGAACTGTCAAGGTGTTCATCGGTTTGATATAGATTTGTTTTCCATGTGCTTTATTGTCGTTGTTGTTAAGATAAGGTAGGTTGATCAACAGTGAGGAGATCTGTTGGATAAAAAATGTGGGGCTGTGATTGATTAATGATTTACTTAATCTGCAACTATCTACAAATCTCAAATTTGTCATTTATATAGGGATAAGTATCTGTAAGCGACTTGTTTGACTCTTGTTTGGTCCAGTTATAGTGTCAAATAGGGTGTTGGGCACGTGTATCAACTATTACTGCCTAGGATGTTGTGTCAAAAAGAGGGCTGTGGAGGAACTGATCGTGCCATCGCATAGGATGTTGTTGTAACTCTTGGGATTTGTACCACGACGGCTGGTTAAAATTGTCCATTACCTGAAGTTTATGAATGCACTTCATTGGTATTGCAGAGAGGCGATTTTAATGCTGCTTAAAATGTATGTATGCTTGTCTGCTGGGTCTACATGTATGCTATTTACTAAGGATTGAATAGTACGTGTAACTTTTTTAGGGTCTTGAAAATTGGATATTTGCTTCGTCATGAAGAAATCATCTCTTATTTTGTGTAGGATTGGCATCGTAGGTAAGCCTTTACATTCTTGTGTACTATCTCTCAATGGTCAACTTTGTTAAGGAGATTATTTGGTTCCTAGTTTGTTGATTTCTTTACATAGCTCTTTGGTTTAGATCAGCTTGTTACAGAAGCCCATATTTTTGTCTTATTTTTTGATGATCAGCTTTGTCAAGAAGTTCTGTGTTCCTAATTGGTTACATTTCCTGATATAACCTTTTGGTTCTTTCCTGGGGAAGTTTGTACTTCACTGACCTTTGAAACTACTTTTTCCCTGTATTGGAGTTGAATTTAGGTGCATGATGCTGCTTCTTGCTTCTATGCCTGAACGATCAATTATTTTTGGTTGTCAGCTACTTATGGAGCTTCTGTAGGAAATTTCTCAGCTCTCACATCTTGGTTTGGTCTATGTGTGCAATTGAAGAAGCTGGTTGTGGGATTTATTCCAATATGTGCTGCTCCTCTTTTGTGCTGGAATTTTATATTTTTGAAGGTTCCTATAATTTTTTGATAAGTTAGCCTTTTATTCTTTAATGTAAATATGGACCAAGCCTATGGAGAAAGTTGCTTGCATTATGTTGCGTATATGTGAATTAGATTCTCAAATAGTGTGAAGTGGAGGTAATGTAGATGAAGTGGGAGATGATGAATTTTTTATTTGGTCTAAGCTAATACCACTGGTTCAAAGAACCAAGAAGATTATCATACCTAGTAAATCCAGCATTGCGATAATTTCTTCCATTGCTTCTTTTTGTCTGAAAATTGTAGATCTTCCTTGTTAGTTATAGTTGCATGTTTGATGTTTTATGTGCTTTACTCCAGTCACTGCACCTCGTATTACAGATTCTTATCCTAGGTGATATTTTGGGTAGATCAAATTGTTTTGCATTTCTTTCTACTTAGTCTGGCATGTACTGCTGAATCAGCACTCAGCATTGGCTACTTCAGTGTATTTATACACGGATTCTTATACTTTCTTCGTGGGGAATGTGGGTGGATATGATCAAATTAACAGCATGGATTCACATCCAGTTTGGTGTATTTAGTTTCTTTAACACTGGATGTTAGAAATGGAGGTGCATATGGTCACTGAAAATATTATGGTATTAGAAACAGAACAGAGTTGCAAAAGAAAGCTGGTATTTTAGATCTTTTTTCTCCACCTGTAGAAAATAATATAATGGACTTTGATACCTCAGTGCATATATTTGTTGAATGATATACATAAAAATCACATTAACTTTGTGAATGTTTATGTGTTTATTCTGCAGTCGTTGTGTAAGCATTATTTGGTGAAGTTGGTAGGGATCAGGATTAAGGCATTAGTTCTCTATGTGCTTTCCTTTATGCAAAATGTGAGCGAGACCAGGACTTTACTCTTTAATTGCTAGGAATTATTTCTCAATGCCTCGATGTATGAATTGTATGCCGCTTTGACCTAATTTTAGGGCCTTTGATGAAGATGTGCCGCAGGATCTGTGAATCTGTTAATGTTAGTGAATAATGACATGTCTACTGTTCAAGTTGGTTACCTATGTAGTGCTAGCCAACTTGTTTTCTGCAACAAAGGTTATGGTCTCTGTTTGCCAGCTGCCGTTGTCTGGGGACACTATTTCTTGCACTGACTCTAACTTTTCAATATGGTAGCTGGCGTGGTTATTTTGGAAGATGTGATGCAGGATAGACATGAAGAGAAGTTTTTGCAATCAAGTTTGATGCGTTAGTAAGATTGCTAGATGGGGAAAACTATTCTTAGCTGCGTTTATATGCAAATATTAAAGTTGGATCTCTTGAGTCTAATCACTGGCATTGACCAATTATCTTGCTTTCTGTTGTGTTCTAATGTATTGGAGTTAAGACGTCCTGATGGCATCATCTCTTACTTCCAGTTTAAATTTAATTTAGGCCCTGTAAATTAGTTTATGGGATGCATAGCACCAAAAAGTTTTGTACTAGATCCTGTGTGTGTCCTTTGTGATAACGAATTATTTCCCAGACTACTCATTTTTTATGTTCTTTAGTTGATTCAGGTAAGGTGTGTCTGGCTTATCGTTCTTTCACATTGATAAAGTAGATGCATATCTAGAGGTAATTGTCTCTTCATTTTCTGCTAATTGGCTCCACACCCATTGTGGTTAGTCATGTGATAGGCAGCTTATAACTGATACTTGTGCTGTTCTGTGTCTGGTACAGAGGCTTGGCTTATGAAGCAATCCAATTGAATGGTTAGCCTTCATCATTTGGTCTGGAGTGTCTGCTATGTGTATATTGTGTTTTTTGTATATGTATCAATCTGTTTTCATGCGTGTCAGTGCACTCTGTATGTAAATCAGAGTGCACAATGTAATTATAGCAGTGGCTGGAAGAGCGAAATGATTAGTAAGCTCTTCTTGTGGTTAGCTTTATCTCCATCCATTATGAGTAATACAGTGCGATCTTGCTTTGTGTGCATGTGCAAGAGTTTCTGCTTCCTTCTGTCCAGCTTTATTCTTTTCTTCTTCTGTAATTGCGGATTGACTATTTGTGAGAAGAGAAGATTGAAGAATGAGATGACTTTGGATTGCTTTCTAAGTGGATTAGTGCTGGTCATACAAGATGTGTTCTGCTGAAAGTATTTACTTCTACCTGGCTTTGAACCTGCTTCATGCTAGTCCTTCTATACCATTGACATGTTGAAATCATGACTCTATGAAATGGGGATCTGAGATGAATAGTTGGCTGCCAATAAGGACAGAATGTGAAATAAGCATCTCCTCTGGAAGTCGGATGTTGCACTTTGGAGCTTAAGATATGGGATGTAACTTATGAAGATTAGTGCATGAGTGTGCTAAATGGCTAGTTTGTTTTAAATTTAAAGGAGGTTAGGGTCTTCTGGTTTTAGGTTTCGCCTAGGGTTTCTGATTATTATTTCATAGGTTCTTTTGTGTTTGAATCCACATGTTATTACTTATGGAAATAACAGCCTGTATCGGCTATGCATGCCTAAAGCTGATGTTTATTTTTACTAAACCATTAACTGTTAGAAGTTAGATTCTCATTGTCCCGGAACACTTTTGAAGAGAAGTAGCATGCTGATATTAGCTATGTGCGGAGTCTCTTGAAAGGTATTGCCCCTTCGTTATAAAGGAATTAAAAAGATACAGAAAGCACTGGTGTACATAGTTTAGCTGGTAGAAGTTGAGATACCTAAGTTGGTAACTGTATATGTTGCACTTACTTAGATACTCCTGACTCATGGAGAGCATGGTGCTATGCTAATTTGCTTTTTATTTGGCATTTTGATTGGAAAAAGTGTCCACTTGACAGAAATGATGGTATATGCTTTTCTGATGTTAGATACTGATGGATGCTTTTCTTAGGGTCAAGGCCTATGGTGCCATGCATTAGGTTGAAAGGTTGGTGACTGTGATTATGCATTTGGGGTTCCTAGTTAGTTAGTAAAATTTTTGGTACTCAATGGAACAACTTCGCTGTTATATATTGTTGTTCCTATGATGCTACTGATATAGTTGATGCTTGTTCTCTAGCTCTAGTCATTGCTATTTTTTAGTCTTGAGATCTTAACTTTTTCCCTATTCCCTGGTGAATGCATTGTCTTCATTCCCCTTATAGTTCAAACATTTGGTCACATACTGGTATCTGTAAGAACAACCTGAATTATATTCTTCAATACGCTTGATATGCATAATTTCAGGTCTTCTAAAGATTTTCCGGACATGCATGGTCTCATAATGCACACTTACAACTCAGATAATGCTGACTTGCGTTTGGATCACTTGGGTTTACACCAAGCTCTGTGTGTTTTAATGGGGTGGAACTACTTGAAGTCTCCTGATAATTCAAAGACATATCAGTTTCTATCTGCTGATGAAGCAGCAGCGAATCAGGATGATCTGATTCTATGGCCACCTGTGGTGATCATCCATAACACAATCACTGGAAAGGGTAAAGATGGGCGCATGGAGGGTTTGGGAAACAAAGCAATGGATAATAAAATTAGAGGTATAATGCGCCCTTTCATTTTTTTGTCCTTTTTATGCAATTTGTATTAGAATATCCTTGTGAAAAGGTTATCCTTTGGTTACATTTCCTCCACTTTCATGATGCCCAACCCACCCCATCCCCTCGAAGAAATATTTCTATTGTTTCAAAGGTAATGGGAGCGTGTAAGGGAGAGTTCCGTGTCATAGTTGCACTGCAAACCCTTCAAAACTTTCTTACTACCTTTCTAATGATAAGAGTAATTTCATTTGGAGGACCTTGCTTCTCAAACGTAGTGATATGTATTGGATGGCCTTTTTGATAGATAGGAGTGTGTAATGGACAGTTCCATGCCATAGTTGCACTGCAAACCCTTCAAAACTTTCATACTACCTTTCTAATGATAGGAGTAATTTGATTTGGAGGACCCTGCTTCTCAAACGTAGCAATATATATTGGAAGGCTTTTTGATAGATGGGAGTTTTTTGTCATTAGAGGAAATACATAGAGCTGAATAGTAGAATAGTAGAATAGGGTACATGGTTATATTTATATTCTTTTCTCTTTTCAAGTCGCCTTTTATTTGTTCTATGGCAACCACCACAGAAATTTTTGGTTAATGTGGGGTACTTACAATTTGTCATATCATTCATACATAGTCATTTGTGTTTAGTCTATTTAGCTCTGGAAGTATTTTATGCCTCCTTGTTATTTGGTAGAATTGAAATTTTTGCTAATTGTTTTAGCATTCCTGTGTTTATGATGCTGCTTTTCTACACCCGAACTTTCTTTTTGGTTCGTCAGTTCCTAATAGTATTTGCTTTTACAATATGGGTAATTATAATAGCTTATTTGAGCTGATTAATTATAGCTTGTCTTTGTGGAGAGTAACATTCTTAGCTTTGTCAGAGATGTGCTTGCTTGGGAAATCTATCTGAGTTCCCTAATGGATAATTGTGATTAAAGTCTTTGGTCAATGGTTTCTATATGATGGATTTGACCAGAGTTTGTTTTAGGAGGTCAGGACGGCATGTAGTGCAGAATGTGTCGAAACCTAAGTCTGGAGATTCATCCAGAGAACATTTTTATGATGCAGAACTTCTGCATTGCATCGTTGTTTGCTATGGTTTAGTCAGTTCTAATTGACTCATGAAACTTTTGATGGGTGTTGGGGCACTGCATTGTTGGTATTTAGTCCCACTGCTTAAATTACACTTCAGTCCAACTACTTTCGCATTTCAATTCACTATTTTGGATCTGTAAGCATGAACAATAAATAGCCATCTTTGCTGGTATTTAGACTTGGATTTCAGGTAGAAATATGCTTATTAACCTTCTGCTGCTGTTGGATATCATGATTGCCTATATCCATAGATATTAATAATTTGTTCTTTATCAAGAAGATCGAGGTACTGGTTCCTGTTTAACCACTTCAATTGCTCTCACTCACTGACGTAACTCCAGTTTTGGAATCTGAATCGTTGTTATGTTAACAAAGATTTACCTATAATGTATACTTATAGGTAAATAAGTTTAGTGCTTCTACTTGGTTACCTGGTTGGATTGAGGAAATCAGAAACTCAATTCTCAGGGTTGTCAAATTACCCTTAAATGGACAGAACAATATTTTGGTTGAGTTGTTATAAAGAATAGGTAATCATTATTAGTAATTTGTGATCCCGCATTTAAAGTTTCATGTGATTAATGTTTGGGAACAATGATAGTTCTTTTTAAAAGAATTTGTCTTCTCTTCTAAGATCTCACAGTAGTTCCTTCTTTGGAAAGCCAGCTTTAAGCGAATGCTTTTGTGTTATGAGATGCTTTGAAATTCCATAGAAAGGTTCATAGATTGAAGATCCAAGATAAGAAAAAGAGTGATATTAGGATGAGCACAGGTGATTTCACTTGGTGCTGGGGGCCAAGCTCTTTATGGGCAAAGGAGGGTGGCATTGGGTATTCAAAGATCAGTAGGGAATGGAGAGAGCTGTGACTTCTGAGAAAAGGACGGGATCCAGTTTTGCTTGGTCACTGAGCTCTACTGTTGTGGGTATTTGGTTGAATATAATTACAGCAAAGGCTTGTGTCAAGCTGCTGGGATTTTACTAGTGGAAAGAACCTAAGGCTCAAGGAGGTACTTGGTCCGGAGTCGAAGATCATACTTTAATAAAGACCTAGATTAAGAATTTTTAGTTTGTTCAATAAATGTTTTGCTGTTATGGCTTGAAATGTGGTTTTAAAATTAAAAAGTGTTTTTGGTAGGATCTACATGTAAAAAATTTCAGTAAAAGATTTTGGTTTAGGAGGTCCACTGAAAAAAATTATTTGGTAAATTTTTGGAAAATGTTTTTGTTTTTAGGGAAAAACAATTGGGGGACATGAGCAGTCGCACCATGTAGGTGCCATTGGGATGAAAGTGTCGAGCATCAATGCCATCGAAGACCAACAACATAATGAGTCCATAGGGGTGATCGATGATCGATGAAATCCCATAGTACTAAATATCCAGCCCCCCAAATGCAACACCCAAGAGACTCAAATCCATGACTTTGCTTTGCCACTAATTGTTAGGATCAAATGCTATCAGTAGGCTAAAAGTTTACGCTATTAGTGGATGCAACTTTATTTCTTTAAACTGTCATGTCACTCAAGCGCACTCATCTGCAACATGTATCAGGCTATCACTCAGACATGCCCTTTTCGCAGCACAACTAGTAGCACAAAGGCCCATACTAAGCAATAGGTGGACATAAGGGTCTGTGTAGCTGCCTAAGCCTTTATGGTTTTATGCGATGTGGGTTTGCGTTTGGTGAATGAGCCATTCCAACATATTCTAATCCTATGTGGTTCTTTGATGTAGTCAATCTACTTTGCAAATCCCCATACTCAAAGTCCAATTTTAATTGGGTCAGGACCAGCTTTTGTACTCTGCTTTAGGTATGTTATGTCCGCATGGCATTGCAATCGTACTTCTATTCTTTGCCAAATCATGCCTGGAACCAGCCATTTGCGTCTTCTGAGTTCCATAATATCTTGGTATGGTGCTGGATTTGGTTGGCTTAGTGACTCTACTCCCGCCAAGTATTGCTTAGCATCTACTTGTTATCATGCCTAATACGTGCTTTGCATTGGGAACTTGGTGGTAGACATGGTTTTCCTTTCTTCAGTGGAAAATTGAAATTCTTCTCATTTGGAGATCTAATTCCCAAGTGAAAGTAATTAATCTAATTTTACTAGCAGCATTTGTTTTAAGTGTGGAACTAGTGCTCAGTTTCTTAAAATATTTCCTACCAGTCAATGGAGGTCTTGAAGATGAGATTTTGACTGAAAATTAGAATTGCTTCAGAGTTGTTAAATGTGAAGCAGGACTATTTGGAAAATTTCTTGGTCTTATTTACTGGAATTACTTATTAACTTTTATATTGCTGTTGAAGATGATGAAATAATCTTATACAGCTGACTGAAAGAGTCTGTGTTTCTTCTTTCAATCATAATTTAAAGAAGTTTCAATTTATTGTATGAGATTGGATTAATATTGGTGCTGCTTCCATGTTTATGAAGCAGCATGCTAGCTTAACTGGAATATGATTTCCCTGACTAAATGACCAAGAAACAGCTGAAACAAAGAAGTTCATGCTTCCCAACCATCAGAAGTTGGTGATCAATCGAATTAATTTCATTGTTCAAGTGGAATCCACTTGTATTGTCTGGATTTTCCTTTAAATCATTCTTATCTGAGTCAATTTATTGTTGTTTCCTCTGTCATGTTTGCCGACAATTCATTACAAAATGGTTATTGTCATGCTGCTTCACGATGCATTCATTGATTTGCAAGCTGTTTGTCCCCTTCTCCCTCTAGTTAGGAACTTTTTGATGGGTATATTCAATTATCCTTAAATGCTGTGTGTTTGGCTACGCAACTTGTAATGTCATCTGGTGGTAAAAACGTTTGAGCCTGCATTTTTGTTGATATGGTTGTTTGCCCTGTCATAACGTGTGTACTTTTCGATAGTGTATGACGAAAAGATTGATAATGGTAGCTGCGATTTGGGGACCTTTGGATTTCTTCCATAGTGTAACTGCCTTGATTTTTTGCTCACCAAATACTATTGTGTTTAATAACACAGGGTTACTCTAAAGCCTTTGTGGTGCGCTGAGCTAATGAAATGCGGAATTCATTTTGGCCTTTTTGTCTCACTGATCTTTGTGTTTCAGATCTCGGTTTTATGGGTGGCAAGTCGAAGTCTTTGTATGGGAGAGAAGGTCACCTGGGTGTGACGCTGGTTAAGTTTCCTGGAGATCAATCAGGCCTTAAGGAAGCCATACGGCTTGCAGAATACCTCGAGAAAGAAAATCATGGGCGGAAAGCTTGGGCTCGGATACAGCCGGTGACATTTGG
Source organism: Casuarina equisetifolia (assembly GCA_028551475.1). NCBI lineage: Eukaryota > Viridiplantae > Streptophyta > Magnoliopsida > Fagales > Casuarinaceae > Casuarina > Casuarina equisetifolia. Next base: position 18,781,524 of record CM052362.1, read on the forward strand.
CAGGGATGACGAGAGGAACCCAAACATTATTCGAGTGGATGAGAAGACGGGAGAGAAAAAGAGGATCTTTTATGGTTATCTTGGTACTGCCTCCGATCTGGAGAAAGTTGATTTTGACACGAGGAAGAAGGTGATGATAGAAAGCAAGAGAGAATACCTGTCCAAGTAGATAGGTATTATTGTGTATTCTAATTTAGAGGCATTTTAAGTCTGAACAACACCTGATCTTTCGGTCTTTTATTCATTACTAAATTATGCCAACAGTATTCTGATGCCATTTGATATGCAACCCTCATTCAATGCCGCTGCTTTTTCTTCATAACGCAATGGCATTTTGTAACTCTTAACTGATTCGGCGTTTGGAATGGACAAGGGAACCGGAGTTTCTAGAACTACCCGTCGCCCGAAATATCATAAATACGTGGACCCGCTGATCCTACAGATGAATCGAAGGAAATAATTGAAATTTTGAAAATTTTGAGAGACGGTGATGTAAAGTTTAATTTTTTTCTTTTTAATATTACAATACATGCACCTAATTTTAAGCCTTGGTATAAAGTCCAAGGTGAATCTAACAAAAAAACAAGAATGGGACATCTAACATGCAAGAAATCATTGTCAATTATGACTCTTAATTTGATTCGAGGTTTGATAGTTTGAATCTCTTGTGGGGTAAATGTCAGTTTGGCCCCCCGGCGACGCTTTTTATTTATAATTTGGCCGCCTTCCGCTTCTGAGCATGCAACTGGACTGCTAGCCGAAATAGAAAAGGGAAAAAGTACAGTGTACGCCCCTAAATGGAGCCGGAACCCCAGTCAAGTGGGCTGGCATGCGCCAATCAAGACGGACGGGCCCCTTGTTAGCTGGCCCGGTACAATTCTTTTTGTGTACACAGTGATTGACTTCTCGGCGTCGGAATCAGGTACTTGTGAACCCCCGGTCGGGCTTCATCTGAAACCATCCAGACGTCTCTTGTTCAGAGCCGTGTCATCATTAAAAACTATGGACACCTATCATCCTCCCACATTTCTTCACAAAATGAGGACAAACTCCGAAACCCTTGCGTTGTGTCACAGTGAGCTGCACGCCTAGTTCATCTACGCCCACAGTGGTGCATATCTTTCCCGGCAAGGCTTTACTTTATCTGACTTCACCATGTGGTGACCAGGAGACCTGGCCCACCTCACCACCCACCCCCTACCTTTCCCAGCTTTTCCTCCCCTCCCTCTCTCTCTCACTCTCTTTCTCGGACTTTTCTGATCTGACTTCGGTTTCCGGGAAAGTAGTTCCCCCCCTTCTCATTCACTCCACCAAACTCCCCCTTGTCCTACGTCACCACCCTCACTTTTATCCCTCTTATCGTGCGCACCCCTCCCGGCAGTCGCTCGCTTTCAGCTCACTCTCTCTGTGTGCGTAACGCGACCCCTACGCACCCCCTGCGCATTCAAGAAGTCATCATCCACCTACCTTTTTTCATACGCATTACACGTGGCTATCCCCGTACCACGTCACGTCACCGTTCGTTCACTGTACACTCGAACTTTTATCTGGTATCCTCTCTCTTGCCTTCATCAGCTCTCTTTTCGTTTTTGTTTCTGGTTTGATTTTTAGGGTTTGGATTTCCTAGTGCTGGTTCTACTTCTGCTACTGAGTTGCGGTGAGTGCAAGGGGACAACCATGGGGTCGATCCCCGATCCCGGCGAGTTGACGGAGTTGACTCCCCCGAGCTTTGACGAGTTCCAGAGACAGACCTCGCTGATGACCAGCTGCACGCTTCTCTGGAGGGAGCTCTCGGACCACTTCTCGTCCTTGGAGCAGAACCTTCTCAAGAAGTCCGAGGCCCTTAGGAACAAAATTCAGAGTCTAGACCAACAGACTAAGGCCTCCCTCAGCGAGCTCGAGAAGCGCGAGGTCACCATACAAGGCAGCGTCGAGATCGCGCTGGAGAAAGTTGAGGCGAGCAAGGAGGCCGCGCTTGCGGCTCTCTGCAGGGCCTCCGATGAGGACGAGAGCGGAGAGGTCGACAACGGCGAGGGCTTGCTGCTGAGTCTGAAGTCCTTTTGTCGTAGAATGGACGCTTTAGGGTTTTGGAGGTTCATCACAGGAAAGAAAAAGGAGTTGGACGCTTTGAGGGCCCAGATGCCTCTGGCTCTGGCCGAGTGCGTCGATCCGCCGAGGTTCGTGCTGGAATCGATATCGGAGGTGTTCCCGGTGGACAAGAGGGTAGAGAAGAGCGACAGAGGAAATGATTTGGGTTGGGCTTGTGTGCTGGTGCTGGAGTCGCTGATACCGGTGGTGGTGGATCCGGTAATCGGGAAGTCTAGGCTGATGGTGACGCCGACTGTGAAGGAGTGCGCCAAGGAGATTGCCGAGACGTGGAAGGCGAGCCTGGAGGAGCGTGGCGGGATCGAGAACGTCAAGACCCCAGACGTCCACACATTCCTGCAGCATTTGGTGACTTTTGGGATTGTGAAAAAGGAGGATGTGGATTTGTATAGGAAGCTTGTCGTAGGGTCGGCCTGGCGGAAGCAGATGCCCAAGCTTGCAGTGTCTCTTGGACTCGGCGACGAAATGCCCGGTATGTTTTCTCTGGCTAGAGAATTGTAAGCCAGCTTTTGTTAGAATTATATTTGTTTTGCTAACCGTAAGATCTTGCTTTCGAAGCGGACATCCGCACTTCTCTACTACAGCTACAAACGAAACTAGAAAACCCGGGAAGGGAAATGGTTAACCGCATTTAAAGCATGTCCCAGAGCACGAGAGTGACGGAGGGAGCTAATTCGAGTGCTGACTTGCCCGTTCATGTAGTTAGCTGGTCTGAATGTTTCTGACTGAGCTTTAACATGTGAATTAAATTAGCGATATTGGAATCTTTCAATAAGAAAGATTCATACTAGGGTATGAGTTGTTTGTAGGGTAGTTAAATGGAAGCGACGCATTGCGTCAGCAGCAGAAATAGGCCCTTTGGGTCTTGTTTGATTTTTGTCACACCTGTCTCTGTGTGTCTGTGTGAGCTTGTACTTGCGTGCTGCTTTTGCTATCGCACTAGCTTCATGAGCCTATGCCTCTAGATCAAGCATTACATCTCCGGGGTCAATGTATTTCGTGACCCAGTGCTTAGTTCTGCTTATACTTTTAGGGGACGTTGATTCCACATTTTGGTATAGGTGTTTCTGGGAAAGTAGTGGTGCTTTTATGGCTTGGTAATTATGAAAACTTATACCTGTGGTATGCAATATGGTTAATTGGAGAGGTCATCTATCGAATGTGTTCTTACCATTTGAAACCCTTTTCTTTTTGTAATTTCGTTGCATATCCTCGTTCGGGAGCTTGTGTTTAGATGGGACTTTTGCTAGGAAGCTAGTTTTTTACATTATGAATATGGCCATTTTGATGGTTGATGTAGGAGGGGAGTAGTAATAACTTTCGGTGATTTCATCATTGCTATGGACATTAAAGTTCCTAGTCATTCCATTAATTTTTGCAGGTGCTTTTTTGGCTATTTCCTTTCTGTATGGGGTATGGTCGGTGCATAAGCGAATGGCATGGACATGCCATTTTATATATTAGTGCTTCAACAGTGTTACTTTTCAGGAAAAATATTTGGTCTATGTTCATTTGATTATTTGATATGGGGAAGTTCTAAATTTTTATTAGTTGGAAGATGATAGCACTTTTTATTTCAAAGAAGCGGTTGGAGAAGGGCCAGTTGTTTTAACAATCTAAGCGATATCTCCACAAACATGCGCAGATTTTAAGCTAGTAATTAGGTCCAAAATAATCTCAGAGCTCGCTTTTTCAATCTTGCTGTGTTCGTTTGCTTCAATATTTTGGTTATTTTCTGTTTGATTGGTGTGTATCTTAGTTTTCCGGAATTTAAATTCTTTGACAGAGCAAAACACTATTCAAATATGTATAGATAATCAATACTTCAATGAGGCTAGAACACTTTTTCCAGTTGAGAAAAATTACATTATGTTTCTAGGTAGAACTACTTGAATTCTGCTTCATGCCTTGTTATCGTGATATCTTTGATTAATGTCTCGTTGCTTTTACTAGTGGTAATCATGAATGTTGGACTGGTTGAGTTCTTAATACTTCTAAGGTGTTGATTTGTGCAGATATGATTGAAGAGTTAATCAGCAGGGGACAGCAGCTAGATGCTGTGCATTTTAGTTATGAAGTTGGCCTTGTGGACAAGTTCCCCCCTGTACCCCTTTTGAAAGCCTTTCTGAGGGATGCAAAGAAGGCTGCAACTTCGATTCTGGAGGACCCCTGTAGTCCTGGACGTGCTGCGGTATCTCCTTCATTATTTCATAATGCATCTTTATTGTCCTACTGACATGAATGAATGTACTTGTAGTTGCTCTAGTGAATAATCTCTTCCTTGTGTAGTATTGCGATGCCCAATTTCTTGCAGTGTTACTGATCGCTTCATATATAGCCATGACTTCTGACAGTACCCTAAGCTTTATGATAATGCTACCTTTGCAATTAAGTTGAGGAGATTGGCTGCAATCTTTGCCACCTACCTTGAATGAGTCTGGTCAATCGGGATAATGGTTTTTTCCTCCTTTTTTTTTTGGGGGTGGGGGGGGGGGGTTGGTGTTGGAGTGTGGTGGATGTGGAAAGGAATATATGTTCCATCTGCATGTGAGAGCAACAAAACTTAAACTGATTAGTTTGATTATTGATTTGGCAGCAATTGGCTGGACGGAAAGAGCAGTCAGCTCTCCGAGCTGTTATCAAGTGCATTGAAGAGTACAAACTAGAGGCTGAATTTCCTACGGAAAATCTCAAGAAACGCCTTGAACAGCTAGAGAAGGTCAAGACAGAGAAGCGAAAACCAGCTGCAGTACCTGCAAATAAAAGAACACGGGCCAATAACGGTGGCCCTATGCCTCCTGCCAAGGCTGGCCGATTGACAAATGCTTATGTCTCTTCATTCCCTGCAGCCCCTACAATTATGAGGTCTCCCTCTCATGTGCAGTACCCTGCTGGCGTCCCCCCATACCATTCCCCACCCCCCATGTATGGTAGCAGAAGCCCACCAACAAATCCTTATGCTTACTCGCCAGAAGGAGCCCCACCCACTCTTGCTGGATCATACCCTGTAGCTCCCATGAACTACCCTGCATATGGTGGCTATGGGAATGGCATTGCATCAGCTTATCAGCAGGCTTACTACAGATAGACATGACTACCCTTTGAAGATGGTAACCACTGATATGATATGACCCAATCTCATTTGCTTTCATAATGGTTTGTCTGTAATCACTAACCGTTTAATGGTAGCGATGTATGTGTGTTAATCTTGACACTTATCTTGCTTCTTGCTCTGTCATGGTGAGAAGTTGTATTTTCTAATGTTGATCAACTGGTAGTTCTAGGTGACTGTGGAAATTAATTAGGATCGCCTGAAACAGCATCAAGAACTTGAGGCACCACCAGTGTCTGTTTATATAGTTGTTGAAACTATTTACTGTGTTGTTCTAATCTTTTTACCTTTCATAAATGCGGGTTCAGATGCCATCTGTGTTTAATTTCTTTGACGTGGTTTTTTCCTTTCAGAAAGATATGGCATTTGATTCTCTTTTTTGTCCTGCCTTAATTGGGAAATACGGGGGAGTGAGATCCTCGGGTTGTAAATTTGCGTGATCATAAAGCATGTAGTGTTGTGCGTAGTGGACTATCCCACTATGGGGAGCTAGTGTTCGCAGCAACAATACCATGTTTTCAATACACCAAGTTTCTGTATCATTTCATCTTAGGAACCAGTTGGAAGGTTTAGTTAGCCTTCAGTAATTGTTTATGGGCAGCAAAAGGGATAAGTTGTAAAGTCTTCAGGATTCCGTTTCTGTTTAGTGGGTGAGTACAGGCCGTGCGTCTTGCGCTGCGACATTATATCTATAGTACGATTTGGGTTGGCATTCTTGTAACTTTTTCTGTAGGGGGCCTAGCCGCTTCAAACGAATACGAGTACGTGCATTTAGTAACAGCATAAATTTAGAGCCCGTTTTGTCTGGGCTTTTAAAAGTGCTTTAACCAAACTGAGTTATCCTCGTTGATTCTGATTCAATGGATTTTCTTCTTCTGATGACATTATTTAATGGCAAAAATAAATTATTTTAATTTACCAAGACAAAATGATTAGAATGAGAATTGTCAGCTCAATCATCCGCCTCTTCGAGAACATTGACTTTCACGATGTCTCGTTTCTTTAGTTTGGCATGAAGCATAACGACTATGTTTTAGATGACGAGGAACGTTCTTTACTTATGCTTCGCCTACGGCGCTGATCAGAAGAAAAGATGCCTGATGAACTAATAAATACAGAATGGTGTAAATGATTGAACTCCGTTTTCTTAAGATATTAGAAACTTTAAAGAATTACACCCGGTGAAGTATTTATTAATATGTTTGGCAGATGAAAACTGTGATTTTGAATACTTAATTCTTCATATAAATAACTTACTACTAATTCGAATCATATCTTTTCTACCTTCTTATATGGCTGGCTAATTAATAAACTATTTTGGGGAGGACCAACGGAAGCAGTGGCCATGGAAGAGAATGTGATCGTCTGATTTTATTCTTCATGTTCCGCAATGAAGTAAAAAAAAATTATATGTTTATCAAAGTGTATTATTGTCATTAAAAAATTGACAACTCCTGTGACAAATTATAAAATTGATTCCTTCTGATTCAGTCTAGTGTAGGGACTTACAGAGTCAACTTTTGGTCACGGGGGCGAGCAAGGCTACGATCATTTCCTCTCGTTGTTATCCAAAAATGGAACGTGCGTCCGCCTGAGAGAGAGAGCGAAAGAGAGGTGAAGAGAGCCCCCCGCAACAGAAGAAGGGATGCTTGCGACGATTGGCAGCAGATGCTAAGCAGGGCCGATAGCCGGTTGAAGTGCACGAAGAAATCCGAAGAAAGATTTGATAAGCTCTCCAGTTAAGCTCACGGTTGGGTTAATATTTGGTAGAATCAAATCCGCCCACCAGCTGCTTGATGCTTTGCTCCTTCCCCCCCCCCCTCCCAAGCTGCTCTGGATAACACTAATCATGATGGCGTTTTTCTTGAGGAGAAGCACAGCCTTTGCATCCATGGTGAATTTCCGTTTCTTTCCAAGGCCGTGTAGATTTTGCACTGCTATTCTTCATACTGAGAACGAAGCACCCGGAGAATCAGAACCAGCTACCAACAATTCCAATAGCCTTCATCTCTCTCCATTGTTCTCCGATAGAAAAATCGATTCGGGTGGTTTCCATATCGAGCTCGTGGACCACGATACTTGGAGAGTCTCTACGAGTCTGGCACAAGCATGGCGAGGAATGGAGGAAGCATCGTTGGGAAAAAACTGTCATGCGAAGATGGCGGTTGACGAGCCTGTAGAATATATCTCCTCACACATCCAGAGTGACCCGGATTTTGACGACATTGATAGTATGAGAATTCGCGGCAACCTATTCTATAAACTTGACCGTGACTCCAAGGAATTCGAAGAGTACAGTTCTGATTTTCATCGTAGGAAATCTTCGAGTTGGGAGAATGATAAAAAAGAAAGCAAAAAGTTGGACAAGAAGGACAACACAATTCGTACTTCGGTCTCTAGAGGTGAAAATCTTCCGAAGTTTCTGAATAACAAATTCTCTACAACTCTGGTTCATGAAAAGGATAGTCATTGTGTGGAGAAGAAGAGGCTGAGAACTCCTACTTTTAATCAGCTTACGGCTCCTTACCATGAGCCCTTTTGCCTAGATATTTTCATATCCAAGGCTTCTATTCGTGCCTGTGTTGTTCACAGAGTGACGAGTAAGGTTGTTGCCGTGGCACATTCCATTTCCAAGGATATGAAGTTTGACCTGGCATCAACTAGGAATGCCGCAGCCTGTGCCGCTGTAGGGGCAGTTCTGGCTCAGAGAGCGTTGGCTGATGATATTCATGAAGTGGTTTACACGCCAAGGAAGGGTGAGAGGTTGGAGGGAAAGCTTCAGCTTGTGCTTCAGTCTGTCATTGATAATGGCATTAATGTGAAGGTAAAGCTCAAGCAAAGAAGAAACAAAAAAACTGATCCTTCGTCTAGGCCATGAAGGCACTGCTGTTCAATCGAAGCAGGTACAGTCTGCCACTATCGGGACTTGCTTTTGGGCTTTCATTTAAAGCTATGGTTTTGTGGTAATGTTCACGGCGAGGAGCTATTACAGATTGATGGGTTTCATTTCATGCGATGGTGGAGCTATGAAGCCACTTTGTACACAAATTAGGAAGCTGTTATAAAGAGAGGCAATCTTCCATCCTTTGCTGAGAAGACAAGGACTCGCAAAAATCCAAGTCCAACCACAAAGGTTGTAAGATTCTGAGTATAGTTCTGTTCACCTCTCCACTCTCTGCATTTGAACGCAGGGTGGGAGGAATTAAGGGAACCATGGTCAGAGGATATAGTACATTCTGAGTATTTAATAGGGGACAGTATAATTGTGTGAAGAAGGATTGTTTAAACAATTAATTAGTGTTGTTCGAGTTGCTTTTGGCAATGCAAACGAAAATCAAGTCTTTTTCTTAATTACTGTCCCTATGTCATTAAAATAGTTTGAAACTTTGTTTTTGCAAGTCTACACTTCTTGTTCATGCTGTTTGTCTGTATCATGGACATAACCATTATCCACATTTCTACCACTGTAAATCCCATAACTTTTGTGAGACTTGTTAGAACGATGGGTATATGGTACCATTGAGTACAAGGATTCTATCTCAAAACACATACCATTTTTTCCATCAGGGATAGAGTAATCCCAAAGTTAATTTTCCCAACTTCGGCAATATGGTCAAGTTTTATGTTTCTTTTTTCTAACTTTTCCCTTGACCTGATTAGTGTTTGATTTTTTTAGATGAACAAAGAAAGCTCCAATATACATTTGGAGCTTGAACTTCGTTTGAGCTAACTATGGATTGAGTAATGAATCATTCATAATCAAGCCAAGTTCAGCCTAATCGGATTTTTGTTTTAGTCAAGTCGGCTAGATCACTACCCTCTCTGTTCAGGGAATAGCCAGTTTGTGAAATTGCAGATCTAAACGGGATTGAAAAAGCATGAGTACACAACTCAAAATGACCCAGAACATCTATATTTAATTGAAAGCAAAGACCGACCCATTCAACAATTTGGAACTAACAAAGTCAAGATAGATTCAATTAACCAAATTCAGCTTCAATCATTGGCTGTAGCTAATTGCAAGGACAAGAGGTCCTCCTCAGGAATGGTCCTAATGTGACAATCCGAACGTGGGTACGCCGCACATAACAGAGCAAACCCGCGCTCCACCACATCGTCACTAAGCATACCTTCACTTTGATCAACAGAGCCGCTCAGAAGTCGCGCCGGGCAAGTCATGCACACCCCAAGCTTGCAGTCATGTGGCACAGATAGGCCAGAGTCCAGAGCCTTGGATAGAATGGTCTCGTCGGGTTCAACCTCCATCTCTGTGGTCTGACCCTGGTGCTCGATGACCACTTTGTAAGATCTGACAATAGCAGATGAGAAGCGGCATGAGCTGGGTTGTGCCCATTGGTTTCGCTGTAATGCCGGGGAGAGTTTGGTCGGGTGCTTTTGATTGGGCAAAGTGAGGGTAAGAGATGGAGTGAAGTGAAACGTAGCCATGTTCGTCCAAGGAGGTGAGTGGTGTTTCTTTTGTGGTCGCCAAGGAGGTGTCCGCCGGTTGAAAGGATAAGATTTTCCCATAAGAAGTGATGGGGAAAGCATTTTTCCCATTTCTTTGCGAAAAGGGAAGCAAGTTTTACCACAAGTTATTTATTTACTAAACCATTTGATATAGAATAATTTAATAGCCAATTTTTAGAACTTAATAACACTACTAGAGGGAGTGTCCTCCTTGGCCTATTGACAAAAGTGCTAAACACACCTAGCCTATCCATCTAATGGATGAGTTCAAGACACTCCTTTCCTTTTTTTGTGTGCATGAGTTGTAATAAAAAATAAAATAAAATGACACTGTTAGAGTTTCCAACAATGAAATTTGGTGGATACCCATTTTGTGAAGAAAAAAAATCTAAGCATAAAGTGAAAAGGTTAATTATTATTTATCCATGAGTAATTTAGGTTTGATTATTGACTTGTATTTTCCAAAATTATATGTTTAGTGTGTTCTCCATCTTTAATTATTGTAAACAAAAAACATAATAATAATTTTATCCTAAAACCCAATAAAATAAACTTCATGAACCCAAAAAATATAGAAGCATATTTCAAGTGAATGGAAAGTGACTTTTATAAACCATCTCCTACTAGTTCAATTTTGAGTCCAACCAGGTACGGATAAAACATAATTTTCTCCTTAAATAGATAAATATTTAAGTTAACTAAGTCATTTAATGTGAATGGAGTCCCAGCAAAGCTCATCAAGGCACTTATGTAGTCATCTGACTCAGACATTCTACTTAAAGGTAATCACCGGTAAAAGTCATCAGTAAAAGTTCAATCTTGTTGTCTCATCATTTCATGCTTGGAACTGAGTTGGATAACGGCTGTAAAATTAACCTGCAAACACAGTTTGTATTGTTTTGTAAAATAATGAGAATACAAAGTTAATCTAGTTTTGAAGAAAAGAAGTCATGAACTACGTAAATCTTTAGTCAACTATGACCAGGGCAACGCGTAAATATCCATTGATGCCATTTCAGAGTATTGTTCATCCCACAAGTTTTGATACGGGACTTCTCATAATTTTGTGGACTTTGAATTGGCGCATAGACCAGGTGATTAGATCAAAGACATAACCCCCTTTCAGAGGGGTAGGAGGAGGATAAAATTTGGTGAGAAACCAACATTGGAAGTATTAGAGGAGTCGGCCCAAAGATCTAGTTCGTGACCCAAACAGACAAATGAAGATCCATTAGCACATCCAAACACATTAATTAAGAAATTCAAATCTTATCTAACCCAAACTTATCTAGAGTCCTAAACAAACCTAAATCCTTATAAAATCATACATTGTAATTGAAATAGAAAGAATTCAAGTAACTTTGAAATAGAAATTTCTTCTAATTGTTAGGGACTTCATCGTCTTTTACTTTCTGGCAAATTTTGACTACCAATTTTTCAATTGGAAGGATTTTCGATGGAAGATTCAAGGTCATGAGTTCCCCATTGATGTTAGATTGGTACCTACGGAGGGTTGTGACACATAATTACGTATTCAATGGATGAAGGTAGTTAAAACCATTGCCATAAATCTGGAGCAAAACACCTTGACAAATTTAGATGGATGAGAAGCCGTTAGCAATGTTGAATAGCAGGATTGCCAACTTAAGACTGACAGCAATCCCTGGGCCAAATTTTTGCAAATGGACTTTTGAGCACCAACACCACACAATAGCGCAATTGAAGTCTATATAGCGTTATGCCAAAAAAGGGATGAGATATTGGAGAAATTCAGGAAGTGTTAGATAACAATTCACATATGTTTGAAGAGCCCACTCAACTTATTCCACCACAAGAGTTTGATCATCACATACCATTACTACCAGGAGCATTCCAATAAATTCAAGACCATGCTACTATTTTTATGTTTAGAAGGAAAAAAAAAAAAAAGAAAAAATGATGGATGAGATGTCAAGCTTAAGCATAATATGCCATAGTACTAGCCCATTTGCTTCCCTTGTATTATTGGTTAAGAAGTAGGACAAGTTATGAAAAATGTGTGAATTATCAAGTCCTAAATATTTTATTATTAAAGACAAGTTTTCCATTTTAGTTATTGATGAATTTTTAGAAAAACTCTTGGGGGAATATTGTTTCCAAAGTACTAGCCCATTTGAGATTAAGTTATCATCAAGTGTAGGTCTACCAACCAAACATTCCAAACACTACCTTTTACACTCACAAGGGTTATTGTAAAATTCTAGTCATGCTTTTTGGATTGATGAATGCCTTAGTCATCTTTCAAACCTTTATGAACTCTTTCAAGCTACATTTAAAAGAGGTTTGTGCTAATTTTTTTATTTATTTTATGATATTTTAATTTATAGCCAAATTTGGAGTGCTATGCCAACCAATAGGACACAACATTATGGCTCTTGTAGGATTATCAATTGTTTGCAAAGAATATTTGTACAATACTATGTTGAGTACCTTTGCCAAATCATTTCCACTAAACAAATTGAAGTAGACCATAAGGACCCTTACCAATTATACTAAAGGGACTTTGCAAATTCCTTGACCTTACTAAATATTGTCAATGCTTTGTTAAGAACTATAGCTAAACATGTTCAAAAAAGGAAGATTTTAGTGGTTAGATAAAGCCACTAAGGCCTTTAAGGAGCCAAAGTGAACTGTAAGTTTCAAACTGATTTCAACAATACCAAAATTTAAGAAATCATTTGTTCTTGAATTGAAGGCCAAGCTATGGAGGAATAGGAGCAATGCTTGTTTGTAGATTTTTATATTTAAGTGAACATATCAAATAAGTAATATAATGATAAGAAAGTTTTATCCCACAGAGATTGTTGATTACTAAATTAATTAAACATTAATAGTAAACAAATCTTAAAGTTTATTTAACAAATCAAAAGAAAGTTGATAATAAATTAAAATTAATGATTTCCAATACAAAATTTCAAAGTTGAAAATAACTAAATTTAAATTCATAGAATCATAAATTTGTTACACAATAGTTCTAATAAAAGGAAATTTAGCACAACCCAAAAGAGAAGCTAGGAATTTAGAAATTTCTTGAAAAAAAAAAGACAAAGGAGGTGACAAACTACTTGTTCTTTAATTCAAGATGTCTTGTTTAATTTTTGTTATTGTTCTTGATTTTTATTACATAATGTTTTAATTTCATTTTGTTAGAACTACCATATAACTTAACTATGATGTTATGAATTTCATGGTTTTCTATACTTTGTAAGAGATTTTATTTATATGAGTCATATGTTATTGTGTTTAATATCTTTAGATGATTAGTTATCACTTAAATGATTTGATGTGCATATTTGAGACTAAGAGGTAATAATATATAAATATTTCTTATAATATATAAGCATGAATTAAATATAAATAAACATATACAATATTGTTTGTATGGCTTTTGATAATAAAGTGATTGAAGAATTCATTGTAAACTGAAAATGTTTATAGATTTTATTGTGCTTTTGTTTATTTCAATTCATATAAAAATATAGTGAATTAATAAACTAAATATGTTTGCCATACATATACATAAGATAATAAATAAATTAGAAATTTTTTTTATCACATAAGTACTATCATACTTACTGGCATAAATCATTGGAATTCATATCTAGTAGTTATTGTAAAATTGGATGCTCTAACATAATTCTTGTAGTGATTTTACTCATCAAAATTTAGTTATTTTTTAACTTTGAAATTTTGTATTAGAAATTATCAATTTTAATTAATTATCAACTTTAATTTGATTTGCTAGATAAATTTCAAAGCTAATTCATTGTTGATACTTAATTTGTTTAGTATTTATTAATTTTTATGGGAGGATTTTTTTTATCGTTATATTACTTATTCGACATGTTCGCTTGTATTTGAAAATTTACAGACAATGTTTATGCAAGAAAGGTAGCCTATCTCACACTTAAGTAAAGTGTTAGCTCCAAAGCACTTAACTCCCTCAACATATAAGAATGAATTGTTGGCTATCATAATGGCATTGCAAGAATGGAGGTTGTACTTGCTAGGCAATTGCTTCATAGTGGAGACAAATCACATTAATTTAAAGCATCTTCTAGAATAAAGAGTAATTACATTAGCAAAATATAAGTGGCTAACCAAGTTATTGGGTTTCAATTATGAGATTTAGTACAAGTGATGAAATGAGAATATTACTATAAAGGCCCTCTCATGATTGCCATACGATCATGAGAAATGAGAGTTGTTAACAAACTTAATGTTTGTCTTATAGCCAAAATGGATAAAAGAGGTGTACAAGGTTTTGAGGGTGATTTACATTGGCAGCCCATCTCAGTGGTACTTACCATTGATCCAACAGCCCACCCAAAATATCTTTGGGCCAACGGAGAATCATCCTACCAAATAAAATAAAAAATCGTCATAGGTGTTGTAGGCTATCGAGGGAATAGATTGTGTAGTAGCTCCATGAGTCAAGTCTAGAGGCCATTTTGGAGATTGGCAAAACATTGGAAAGGATACAAAATTGGTCGAACATGAATTAGATGGTTATCTAGTAGGTATCCAAATATGACATTTACCAAATATATAAGTCCAAGAGAGTGCCTCATCCCTGCTTATTGTGGCCATTACCCATTCACATCCAAGCCTAGCATGACATCAACATGGATTTCAATGAAGGACTTCCAAGAGTAAGGTTGGGATATTATCTTGGTGGTGGTAGATTGCTTCACAAACCATAACCTTGGGTTAAGCTATCCTTTTTCAATGGTCTAGCTCCTAGTAGTGTTCATGGAAAGGGTGGGAAAATTGCATGGACCTCCCACCACCATTTGTGAGTGATCGCGATGCTATCTTTCTTGGTAGATTGAAGAAATGGTTCTCATGAGTGCTCTTGATCAAGAGATGGTATAATACAAACTATCATACTTCCTTACATATGACACCCTTTGAGGGACTCGTCAGGCATAAATCAAGCCCAAGTCCCCTACCACAACTTCACATTGACTTGCGATCATGATATAAATAAGTTCCTCCAGATCGAGCCCAGAAAGTTCAGCTAATCGAGTCTCATGTATAAGAAAGCCATGCTCGCATGAAAGTTTATGCCAACAAGAACTGGTTAGAGTGAGAATTCAAGGCGGGCGAGTCTGTCTAGTTGAAAGTACAACCTTGCCATTAGCTTTCTTTGATAAAGAAGGATTTCAATCTATCACCTCATTTCTATGGGTCATTCATAATCATAGAACGAGCTGATAAGGTGGCATATAACTTAGCACTGTCTTTGAAGGCTGTCATTCATCATGTCTTCCATGTGTCTCAATTAAAGAAAGCGGTTAAGAGAAGTGGAAGATATCCTCAGGAGTACCCTTGATAGATATATAATGGAGACTAGGGGTTGAACCTACCGCCATGTTAAGGTGATGTTTGGTAGGCTCAACAATAGGCCACGAGTCGAGTCGTTGATCAATAGTCTGGGCATCTTGAAGTGCATCCACTCCCACTTCCTAGACTTTCAAATAAACTATTGAAAGAAAGGGATTGGTGAAGAGGTGGGGAATGACATAACCCTTGCCAAAAGCCCATTTACGACACGTGTAATACCTAATACAAGATGTCCCAGCGTAGTGTTTGGAGTTAGGCTAAAAGGGAAGAGCTAGCAAGGGCATTGATCATTTTGTAAAGAAAAGAAATTGGTTTATGTGTAACTGCTTTGAATCCAGTGGCAACTTGTGATTTGTATTCCATTTGGATGAATGTTGTTTAAGAAGTTCCTTTTGGAATAGATGATTTACGTTGTATTGTGTGATTCATTTTTCGAGTTAGACAGAACCCAGATTGTATCAAAATCGTCCATGATCTCAAGCCAGATCGTAAGCTAACGAGGCATGCTGTAAATAAAAGAACAACTGCCGAGGCACCTGGTTCATACTTTCATTACCAGAGTTATGGCCATTGATGAATGAGAGTCAAAACAAAAAGGATTTGGACCTCCTCAAAATATAGAAATTGACGTCAAAAGGAAAGTTGTATCCGCAAACAAGCCAGTAAGAAGAAAGACCCTTAAATGTTAGAATTACTTGGATTTTTAATCTGGCACCGTATCAGGTCTTCCACCATCTTGTCTGTCTCTCGTTTTTTGGGTGAATTCAATCTGCTTATTGCACTTACCCTCGAAACAGGCCCGATTCAACCCCGGTTGCAGCCAAAACTTGTTATATGGGGTTCCGATATTAGCCACACGGTTGCCCATCTTGTTGACCGAACAAATCCTCTCCCCAGAATATAAAGAGATAAACAATTGCTATTTTTTGAGGTCAGCTGTTGGATGTTGGGTCCACTATAAATAGTCCCTGATTGACTAGCTAAAGATAACGTGGTCGTTAGCTGTGACCCATTGTCAAGGTGATTAATCTTCTATGATCCTCTATCTTATGCATGCTGTTCATTTTGTAGTTCTATGTATGAATCTCATCGCAATATCAATCATACTTGGATAACAGGAAATCCTCGTTTTTTGGAGACTATCCTGTCTTGATAAATTTGAATGTTTAGTTACATGAATTGGCTTAGAGAATAGAGTGAGGAGAGGACCCTGTTTACCTTTTTTTCTTTGTTTCTTTTTTGAGTAATTTAGAAGGGTCTGTAAAGGCTGGTGCTTTTTGAGTTCTTTGATGCGCCGTTTGGCGACCCAGAAAGCTGTGGAAAAGCGAAAGGAAACGGAAATTTCCAAATAGCATTTTCAGTGTTTCTGGATTGGCTAAAAGTAATGAAGGTGAGAGAACTAAGGCAAAAGAGTTTAATAGGGGTTTGCCAAGTGGAGTTCTTCTTGCTTTGTCCAGTCCCCGTTTACTAAATATCTTAGGTGTGTGAACGTAAACAACTTTTCAAAGTTTCTTTGCAACGATATCTTTCAGATTCACTTTTACTGATTGTGAAAGGCAGATTAATGTTTGTGAGAGAATTTTCATATGGTAACTTCTAAGAAAACATTTACTTTACCAAATATTTACATTTAGCTTTTTGGTTGCAGTAATCTGTAAGAAATGGCGGTTGAAAAATCTGGCATTGCCAAAGATGTTACTGAAGTAAGTTGCTCCTTCATGTCTATGTGCGAAATAGATATACATGTTTGTTTGCAGCTTTTCTGATACGATATATTGGACTGGTTGCTAAATATGACATGCACTTTGTTCCTTTGTGTATAGCTAATAGGCCAGACGCCATTGGTTTATCTCAATAATGTTGCGAATGGTTGTGTTGCCCGCATTGCTGCCAAGCTAGAACTGATGGAGCCATGCTCTAGTGTGAAAGATAGGTAGTGTGCTTCGGATTAACTTTGTTAGTTCGTTATTCTTTTGTTTAGAATCTTACCCTTGACAGGCTTGCGGTGGCCCTGATAATCGGTTTGGAGCACGCTTGTAAGAGGGAGAACGAGAGAAGTGGTTTATATTGAACTATCAGGTGCAGTCCAATTTGTCGGGCTTCTGATTGCCCCGTTCTAATATGTATAGGATTGGATACAGTATGATTGCAGATGCAGAGGAGAAAGGCTTCATCACACCTGGGAAGGTTAGTTGGTTTTTTCACAAAGAAGGCGGCTTTTAGGGCAGGATCTGTGCATGATGAAAACGGTGTGGCCCTAGTGGCAATAGTATGAATGCTAAACAAATTCACCATTGTTAAGATTTTCCGATAACCTTCTTGGTAATTTAATAACAAGTTTGATCAAATAGAGGTATGAATTATGCAAAATCTTTAATTTTTGTGAATCTTAGGCCTTAAGAAAATGACTAGAGAGTGTAATTTATGTCTAAAACAATATATGTGACCCCCAAGCAACGGTAATAATTCTGGATAAATCCATGAAATTTCTCCATTAGTTGGTTGTGATATACAATGCTAGCATGAGATGAAAGATTATCAGATTGTCAGTGAAATTCTTCCGCTGAAATATTTCTCCCTTTTGTGCTTTGATGATTCAATGTCTACTGTAGAGCATCCTCATTGAGCCAACAAGTGGTAACACTGGCATTGGGTTAGCCTTCATGGCAGCAGCCAAGGGCTATAAGCTTATCATTACAATGCCTGCTTCAATGAGCCTTGAAAGAAGAATCATTCTTCGAGCTTTTGGTGCTGAGTTGGTTCTAACTGATCCTGCAAAAGGCATTAAAGGTGCTGTTCAGAAGGCTGAAGAGATACTGGCAAAGACACCCAATGCCTACATACTTCAGCAATTTGAAAACCCTGCCAACCCAAAGGTATTGTTATACAATTAAAAACATCAGGGTGAAGTCAAAGGTTAGTGAAAAATCCCTTCTTATGAGGGGAATAGATATTGGTGTTATGTGAAAGGTTATGGATTTAGTAGGACCAAACAGGGCGTTATCAGCATAAACAAAGATGATTTGGTATTTGTAAAAATTGAAGTATCTGTATTCTTTTGTCAGGTGCATTACGAAACAACTGGACCAGAGATATGGAAAGGCTCTGGTGGGAAAATTGATGCACTTGTTTCTGGTATAGGAACAGGTGGTACCATAACTGGTGCTGGGAAATTTCTGAAAGAGAAAAACCCTAACATAAAGGTCAGCCTAGCTTGTGGGTAAACATCAAACATGGTGAATTTTATTTGTGAAATTGCTTAAATAAGGCAACGTTGGTCATTGTATCTGCTTTAGCCATTGCTCAATTATTGCAATTCTTTTCTCATTGTTATTCATTTTCTTTTTGTTAGTTGTTTGGTGTAGAACCAATTGAAATCCCTGTTCTATCTGGCGGGAAGCCTGGTGAGCTATATCAAATTTATTGCTGCTCTGTAATGGATTGTATTCATTGCCTTTATGGAACCTTTGTTCTTCTCATTCCTGACAAGCCTAAGTGGAAACCTGTGACATTTTTTCTTTTCTTTTCGTTTTCCTTTCCTTTTGGTGATGCCTGTACGTAATGAAAGTTTATAAGAAGAGTGAAAATTATTGCTTTGTCAAATTGTGAAAGCCCTGTTGTTTTAGACATTCTATAGCTTACGGTTTTATTATGTTATGTTTTCAGAGAGTGAATTGGTTTTTCTCTTTTCACTTTTTCAAGCGTAGCTACCTCCCAGTTGAAAAAAATAAAATAAAAAATTGTAGCTGTCCGACCATTATCCAGAGGTTTGGTCAGTGTAATCTAAAGGGAGTGATGGGAAACCAATGCGTTGCAGACTTAAAATTAGTGCCTTTTTTCTGTAAGCAACCAAACAATTTTATTCTCTGTGCTTTATAAATTTCGACTACAATTTAAGTTAAATTTTCATAATTGATCTTCCTTGTAACCATTTCATATATGCACCATATTTCTATCCAATATCAGCTATAAGTTTTAATGTTGGGAAACGAATGCGTTTTAGAGTCCTCAACCATAGGAGATGACAATCTCATAATGGTATTCTTGCATTTTCAACTCTATACTAATGGTTTTGAGTTTCTGCCGTGCTTGACTCTGTTCTTATTCTTAAAATTTATTCTAGATTATATTAGTTTGTCTTTTTGCATAATTTAATAAGAACTGAAAATGCTTCTTATGTAGAAGATGGGAGTATCTTGGATTTGCCTATTGCAAAATCTTAAAAATATCATGTGTGTGTTGATCTCAAGGTCCTCATAAAATCCAAGGGATAGGTGCTGGTTTCATTCCAGGTGTTTTGGAAGTCGGCATTGTTGATGAAGTTGTTCAAGTGAGTTCACATATCTTTGGTTATTTATACCCATAATGCAATAAATCATATTTTTTGGTAAGGACTCGCCTATATACATCATGTGTATTTTGGTGTCTCTCTTTAATAAATCACATACTATCCTGAAAATTACATAAACTTATATGATGTAAACTATGATTTTTTTTTTGTCTGATATTAATTTCTAGAATTATGACACATGATTAAAAACAATAATGGATAATACTACAAAAAGTCATCACTTCTCAATACAGGAACTGCTTTACACCATTAACAATTTAATTTAAATAATTTGAATACTAATAATGTCCATCTTCTCCAATTAGTTTGATGACATGTATGTTGTTTGTCTTTATGTCATCTAGAACTAATTAAAAAAAGAAAAGAAATAAGCTCTTCACAATCATGTTAATTTCCTACAACAGTTGATTGCAGGTATTTGTCCTTCAAATTAGAATGAATTCCTGGACTGAGTGAGGTCAATAATCCATTACTTCCAACATGTGTGGAATCCCATTTTGAGGGTGCTTTTCAGTTGGCCAAATAGAGAAATATTTTAGAATGTGATAGCACTGTGAACATCACTGACATTTTTCATAGCTTGTCTGTCTTCTGACTCTAATGGAAAATATATAATGCAATATCAATATCAGTCCCACTTTATGGTGGCATAAATGTTTAGAAGTTGCTATGACCAGAGATGTTATACAATGTCATTTAAAATCTATTTCTTCCTAACAGAAGTAGAAAGTACAATGTCATACAAATAACTGGATGACAGCTTATAGGCTCATTCATAGCAATTATCTTGCACCATTAAGTTGTTGAGGTAGACTGCTTAACTTGCACATGTGCTTATTTCCTATTTATTATCTATCTATAGGGTAATTAATCTTTTCTAATGATTAGTATCTCTTTCATAGTTGACATATTTATTGTTGAGTATATCTGTTGCCACTCATCTTCCCTTGTTTAATTTTTTTCCTGAGTACAATCTTATTAATCAACTTTGACAATCAAAACTGGTTCCATTTGTTACATCTGACTCATATATAATCTTGCTAGATATCAAGTGATGAAGCAATTGAAACTGCAAAGCTCCTTGCTTTGAAAGAGGGTCTATTTGTAAGTTCCCCCCTCCCCTCTTCTTTTAAGATGGCATGATGAGCTTAATCCATAACAAAACGACCATCATTGCACTTCTTCATACTCTGTTTTCTTGTTGATTATGGAATCAACCATCCCAGGTGGGAATATCTTCTGGTGCTGCTGCTGCTGCTGCAATTAAGGTTGCAAAGAGACCAGAGAATGCTGGAAAGCTCATTGTTGTAAGTTTGATCATTTCCATCCTAATTCTAGTAAATCTACTACTGACATGAGAGAGATATCTAGTTGCACTAAAGGTTGAAAAACTTTCCGATACTCTTTTAATGTTCCGGCTGAAAGAATTAATTGCTAGTATGGAAAATATTCTTGGACCACATTATTTACCTGATTATTCTGTGGTTTCTTTTTCCCCCTTAGAATGTAAATAAAGATAATTCTTCACAAGGCTCATGGTTGGTCTCATCTACTCTTTTGCAGTAGGTATCGCTGATGCTTCTCAGATGAGGCTGCCACACCTAGTACCATCTGCTAGGCTTTTCTGAACTAGGTGTTGAATGATTATTTGGATAGAGTTCTCTGATAGATAGCAAATTACAATAAACTCTTATAGGATTGTGAAACTATTAAAACCGTTTTCACCAATGAAGACAGCTGAGAAACTCATACATGTTTGCCAACAGGATATTAAAAATTTCGAGGTTCCTTAGAGGATTGGTTTTTGTTACATCTTACATAAGAGAATATATTGTCAAATGATACGTTGTGCACTTCCTTGTGTCCCTCAACATGTACCACAAAATCTGGGCAGATTTTGTGTTTCCTTTGTCCTGATCCATGTCAAGACAAGAGCCATCAGATTAGATGCAAAATTAATCAACCTTCTAGGAGTAGGATGGATGTTAGCCCTCCAGAATCCTGTTCCTGGATGCATAGTATGGCTGCACATCCCAGTATTGTTTAGGTGAACTCTGCCAAAAACGGCTGTAACCTCCTTTTGAATGGATTCTACATTGCTGACAGCAGATTGATTTGGATACTTTTCCTCATTCATCATGCCTCACAAAGTTGAAGAGAAGTTTCTGTCAGCCATCTGACATAAAAGATTTTTTGTTACATGGAAGTTCTGTAATCACCTGTTTTTTCCCTTTAAGGAGTTCTACCAGTGCGTTGAGTTTTGAGAAGACAGTCTGTGCCTTAAATTTGTTGAAAATGCAGTCAGGTCAGGATTCATGTACAATTTGACGACACAAAAAGTGCTTGTGACCAGATTCACGTTTGATTTGAGAATTAGGATGGAATGTGGAGTTTTGGTCTTATGTCTAGGGTGTCCTAGTTGTTTTATAGATTGCCCGTTTAGGCAAAAGGCTTCACTCTGTTATCTCTGCTTCATGAGTGCTTTACCTGTGAACTCATAACTGTTAGCCAAGACAAATGACTAATCATCTTGGTCTTAAATGGTGTCTTTCTAGACAGTTCTACAATTTAGTAGCCTTTTAAGTGTCTAGTTCAAGGTCAGATGACGTTAACTCGTATGATTCATTGACTAAACCGAATTTTTGAGCAACCAAAACCTCTTGCTGCATTTGTCTGTCTATTTGGCTAATAGACCTTGCCTAATCTCTTTCACACTTCTACTTCTGTTTGAAAGTTAGGCATCAACCTCTAATGGTTCCATTCTATATTGTCTTTGCAGGTGGTTTTTCCAAGCTTCGGGGAGAGGTATCTTTCGTCTGTGCTGTTTGAATCAGTGAGACAGGAGGCTGAAAGCATGACTTTCGAGATATGAGCTACCCCCCAGGTCCAGGCTAGTTAACGATGGAATCTGAGTTGACGGGGCAAAGAATCCTGGCTTTTAGATAAGAGATTGTGTTGTCTGGGTCGGTACCTTGGTTTCTCCAGGTTCTCTCAAGAAGATTGTGTCGCATTATTAGATATTTGGCAACTGTCTGGAACCAAGGCTATTGAGATATTGTTCAGTTGTTTATAAGCATAAACTACAGCGAATAAATGCATGGTTTTAGATAGTGACACAGCCCCTTTGTTTAATCCATCAGCATCTGCAATCAGTCAGTAGGCTCTACACTTGCATATTATTTTGACAACAACAATAACCGCAGCATCAAGTGAAACCAAACGACACAGGTATTTGTCTGATGCTGGAAACTCCCCCGAGAACCCATGGAGGAGGGGGAAGGGGCCTGCTCCCTCAAGCCAAGCCAGATCATGTACCAAAAAACAAGCACGAAATCGTTGGTTAGGATGCTTGGCCTGTTAGTGCCTCTCGTTGAACCCTGCTTTATCTTCCCAGGCCTAAAGTAAAGGACTTGTTCTCAGGCCAGAGAATTAACCAACAGCATGCATTTTTCATTTGACGCCTTAAATGCTGATGATATCTTGTTGGGGCCCCACATGTGGCCTAGAGAGGAATAGAGAAAAAATGCAACGGCCATCAAAAAACGTAATGGTGATCAAGCAGAGTGGGGTCGAAAAATTGGGCCAAAATTTCTAGAGATTGTATTCTGTAATCCTGAGACTTACAGCCAAGTTCCACAGCAATTTGAATCATTACCAATTTCTGCTTTAATGTATTTACAGTCAATAACTTGAAGGCAGATCAACCACTTGCTAAGCGGCTCGCGGCATTTTTTGAGGCAGAAGACCAGCTCATTAATCTCCTGTGCCGACACTATATATAGAATGCGAACAATAACTCCACTCCAACACACCTTTCAAGGTTTAGGCTTCTTTGGTGTGCCTGAATTGGATGGCTCAGCTTTACGCTTTATCCCCAAGAAATGCTCAACCTGAAAGATGGACGGGAATATTACACTTTTATCAACCCGCTAAGGACAAACAAATAAGAAAATCAAGCATACATATACTAGAGACAGAATCCAAGCAGAAAATTTCGTTCCCTTGACTTTTTATGCCCAGAATAAATAAGCGATGTACAACAGCGTTGCCAATGCAGCAGTTCCAGTAACCAACTCTCCCAACTTCACAAATTTGACTAAGGTTTATTAACCTTTAAATTCTAAATTCAAAAACATGCCAAGATTAATATAGAAAACTAGAAGAATTTCATCCAGGACATAAAAGCATAAACTCGTGTTTTTCCTGTTGTACATTTGGATGTTCTTAAGTTTTCTTCTATTTCATGAATAGACAGACAGGTCCAATGAAACTTTCTGCAAGAAAAATTGCAACGCCCACAACCAAAACTGTATTAGTCTACCAAAATAAAAGAGGAAAGAAAAATATCGGGATAGCTCCTAAGAATATGTCAGAAACTTAAAAGTTACTTGTAAAAACATCCAACGCATGTTACTTAAAACAGAAAAAAAATGACAAAAATATCAGGAGCTGACTGACCTTTCTGTCACCAAGCATTGGCGTCAAGCCCCCAGGGAGATCCTTCTCAACAGTAGCAAAGCCACTTCTAGGATCACTAGTTTGCCTGGTAGTAAAATTGACATAAAAAGAATAGTATTTAAAATTGTATAAACAGATGTAAAAAGATACTATTTACAACAGAACTACAGGCTATTGAAAATTCTCTAATACACTTAGATTCAGAAAAAAGCTCCCCTCAAGGATGTTAGACAAAAAAAATGCATTTTTCCGTCAAATGAAAGTACCAAAATTCTAGATATCCGTGAGGCAACCTGATAATCAACTATCATGCAGACTTTAGTTTGATGTTTTGTTGATCCCTACCCACCAACCGATAAAACCCCTTTATAAGTCATTGACAACATTATGATCAAGTGATCGGAACCTCATCATGTTTGTCAATGAGCTATTATACAGAATATAATGCATACCCTGGTTTAACATGACCACTAAGGACAAGATAGGGTGTCTTCAGCTGCATTTGAGCTTCTCTCATCCTCTCAACAGACAGTGATGGTGTATCTGAATTCTTCATTTGCTTCAACTTTAATTCTTCCTGGTATTGCTTCATGCGCTTTTCTTGCTTCATTTTACCAGGGCCCTTTCCATGAAACTTATGCGAAATTATCCGGAAGGCTTCCTTTGGAGTAATCTGGTAAAAACGTTACCATTAGCTAAGAATGCTTAGCAAATATAACAAAGAACATAGAAATGAAACTTTATACTACATTTGTGAACCAAAGATCAATACATTAGTCAAAAAGCCACATCTTAAAGACGTAAAATGTGTCTGAGGGAGAGTCTTTAAGTAATACAGTGTTTCTGCAACATTTGACTAGCACAAACACACACAGACAAGACAGCATATTCAGACATGGTAACACACAATCAGTTTCAAAGTTTGAAAGTCACTGAGATTATCCATCTTATGCCCTAAACGAGAAGTCCGCCTTTTTTATGCAACATCTATCTTGAATACTTAACCTTCTCTACTTTACACAGCCAAGCAGCTACTAGCTCTCATGAAATCACTTGATTTCAATCTTGAGGGCAATTTGACTTACAACAAAATAAAGAGTCTTGGTACATTTTGTATTGCATTTGAGAGTATATGCATGTGTGTGTGGAATATAATAATGGCATTAAGGCAAGCACCAATGCATTGCATTTACAATCAACCACAATGGCATTAAATAGCGGTTTAAAAAAATTAACCTATGGTTATCAGTTTGTTTTGTATAGCCTCCATTCAAGGATGTGTTTTCTACCAATTAATGCCACAGGAAGGAGAGCATGAGAGAGATGATATGATCCCATAAGATGACTTCAGTCCTTAACTTATGCAATCCAGTCTTCAATAAACTTCTTCTATCAAACAGCCAGGGCTGTACAAAACAGATCTCAAACAAACAAGCTTAGAACTGGTTGCCCTCCAAAACCTACCCAAGGTACCATGTGTAAATCATCTAAATAAGCATAAGCATTACCCACTTCAGTGATCAAATAACGTTGCATTATGTGTTTCTCTGCCTGATGGAAAAGAAGTCCCCACTAAACTGGTCCATAATGACCCCCCACAAACAATATACCAAAAGACAAGGCTATCACATTTTACTAGATAATAGTTGACCGATTCACTCAAAAAAATAAGTAATAATCGAGTGGTTAAAGAATAACTTACAATTCGCCCGAATTCATCTCTCCGCTCAATGCGAATTTCCTTCTTATAATCAACCAATGAGGATGAACGAGTATCCTTTGAATCATTATCATCATCTAGGATGCCCACAAGTTTGCTCTTTTTCTTGTCCATGTTTCTGCCACCCCAGTCTATACTTTCTTTAAGTGTTCCTCGCTCTTTAAGCAGCTTTAGGGCACCTGATAATCCTTTCCCAACTGCAGCTTCATGTATAGTTTCATCTGGTACGATCTCCTCATTGTCCTCCGTAGCAGGTTGCTCATCTGCACTGACATCTTTGACTTCAGTCCACCCACCGGCCTCATCTTTTACTTCTTCATCAGTAGGTTTTGGCTCTTCATCCTCTTGCATGAAAACATCTTCATTTTCAGGTCTGCGGGCCTCTGATAGAGGAACACCAAAAGTACAAGTTATTATTTTCTTTTGGTTTTCAGTACAAGCATTGGAAGACATGGAAACCTGCAGCAAACTAAGACATGAAATGATGACAATCCAAATTTATATTCATATCATATCAGATAGCCACCATTCGCAACAATCAAAAATTGGCAAGCTAGAAAAAGACTAAATATCATATCAGGATGCCAGAGAAAGAAGGTAGCTCAATTTCAATTCTGTTCAAACACATAAACTAACATTACAAATAAAAATTAAAAATACCTTCATCGAGCTGGAGACCCCAGACAAACTCCTCCATCTCTGTAAAGACAACCTTGTTTTCGTGAGACTCTACAGTAGTGGGATTTTGATCCTCTGTAGTTTGATTGTTTGCAGCAGTGGTGGCAAGGAGTGCAATTGCTCGAGGACCAGCTGCTTCTTCCTCATCTTGCTTTTTTGGAGCTAATTTCTTTGCTCTTTCTAAAGATTTATGAAAATCTTCTTCATCATCTGCAAAAACTAGATTTTCATCTTCCTCCAATTTAACAGGAAGAGTTTGTTCCAACCGCAGTGCTTTTGACGCTTCATCAGCCTTAGCATAAGCAGTCTCGTATGCACTGTTTCTTAATTCAGCCTCAATTCTTTCTTGCTCCTCTCTGATGGCTTGCCTCCTTGAATCCTTCCTAGAACCAAGATCTCCAGCACCCAGACCAACAGAGAGAGCTTCTGCTTCAAGGGCATCTAAATCAAGCTTTTCCTTCTTCCGCAATGATTTCTTTTTCTTGGGCTTTTTGAACTGAAGCATTTCTTCTTGAGTAAAGTAGTCTGATGAGATCTTCCCAACAGAGTTGAGATCTTCAAAGCGATTATTTGTGGAAACACCCTCTATTCTTTTGCGAAGCTGGCAGTAAGAAAAAAAGAAAAGTATCCCCCATAATTAATTGAAAGAATTAATAAGAAACTAAAAAAATATTCAAGCATTACAAGCATGAACTAATATTCATACATGCTGCAAATTACATCTTACAAATAAAAATAAAAAGCAGCAAATAGGAAGCAAGAAACCTAAAATCAAATAGACAAATACAGGTAG
Source organism: Casuarina equisetifolia (assembly GCA_028551475.1). NCBI lineage: Eukaryota > Viridiplantae > Streptophyta > Magnoliopsida > Fagales > Casuarinaceae > Casuarina > Casuarina equisetifolia. Next base: position 18,808,594 of record CM052362.1, read on the forward strand.
TTCCTCAAAACAGAACTATTCTTCTCCTTTATGTTCTTATGTTACACTAGGAATTGTGAAATTACCTCTAGGAGTTTTTTCTCTGCTTCACCAGAGAAACGTCCTCTTTCATCCAGAGCTATCCCCTGAAAAGAAGAATCAACTATAAATTTCATGAGCTATCCCTACGTTCAACATTTCACCGAATAAATTGGAGTTCAGAAACTAAAAAGGATAAGAACACTGGACCAAATGAAAAGGGGAAAAAAAAAAAAAAGACCTCATCTGTCGCAGGATCATCATATTGTGGCAGCATTTTCTTCTCTGCACCGGGTTCATCATTAAACCTAGAAGAACAAAATGTATGAGGCTCATCAGTCATTTATTCGACATAATAACAAACAATAATACAAAAACAGAACTTTCATCTTACTTGTCCTGATAGACCCCAGTTTTCTTCTTTGCAGCCTTGTAAGCCTCATTCCGGCGCTTTTGCTCTCCAATTTCAATATTCTCAAGCATATCAATCTCTGTTGCATCAGATCCAAATCATCTTTTACATAAATATGTCAAGTTTTCTTGAGAAAACCAGGTGCTGAAAGACAAAATACTACACCAAAATAGTTTACCTTCGTTGATGTCACCATCTGCAAGTATACTCTGATCTTTGAGGGTTAAAACAACTGCCCCACCTTCCATTACTTTGTCAAGGCCATCAACAACTTTAACTCCCGCCAGATTGTCTGTTAAGTATTCAAAACGAGCATCGGTATGTTGATCACTTATGCAGAAACTCATCAAATAATACCATTGGCTTGCATATTAGGTTCCAGCCACACCAAAGGGACATGAATAATGAACAGATGCATGAATTCACTAAGACCAATTAACAATAATCATCCACACACACCAAATAGTTTATTTCAACTTTATTTCTATGATGGCTGGGATGTTATTAGGAAATTTCAGGAATGCATAAAAGAACGTGATGAGTACAGTGCTTGAATCATTCCACTGGCACACACACAAAAGGAAAAGGAAATGCAGATTGGACTGATTCAATTCTATAAACAAAACTTTTAGCAACTAAGAATCCTTACTAGCAGTATGCTGGCTTGGTGTCTCATCATCACTATCTCTATGACCAATATTGTCCTGAGAAAATTACACTACATTAATAAAACTCCGCAAGTGAAATAAAACTCATATTGAAAACATTACACATAGAAACACCACAAAAACATAACTGACCTGCTCCTCAAAAAACTTTGAGAGCTGCATGGCTTTCTCCTTTTCAACATTCCTTTTCTCCTCTAACTTACGACTTCGACTAACCCAAGATAGAATCTCAGAATTACCCTCAGACTTTTTATTCAATCTCTCTTCTCTCTTCCTGAACAAAGAGATTGAAAAGAATTGTAAAGAAATATATTTGTGCTACATAAAGCATCTTTGACAAAAGCAAAGATTGGTTTTTTCAACTTCCTGAAATATGGAATTATGTATTGAAAAATCTCAGAGGATTTGCTGCATTGCCAAGAAAGAAAGCAACAAATTCCAAGAAACGAAATAGATATGATGCAAACCACTTTCCCCCAATGATAATCATTCAGCTGGAGTAAAATTAGGCCACAAGAACCGTTGGAATACTAGGGAAAGAAGTGATAAAAATACTAACTAATACAAATGCTAAATAAAAAGTAGCTACAGGTGAAACACTGAGAAAGTATGGTCATAATTGTTTGACACAATTAAGCTAGAATAGAAGGATTAGAACTTCCAAAGAATACATCGTCAATTTGATATGTCAGCTCGCATAATGAAGGCACAAACAAAGATTTACTTACTTCAAGATGCGCTCCTCAATTTCTGATGCTGACAACTGCGCTCCAACAGATGAACTCTCAGTTTTTTCTTCAATCTTTGATAGATGGGAAACCTTCACTTGCCTTGAGGCATCGCAATCCCTATTATCTTCGTAGTCCAGTCTAGGCTTATCATCCTTCCCCTCATCCTTGCTCCACTCATGATCTTCTCCTGGAATTTTCCTGCTACCTCGATCTCTATCTTGATCTGCCTCCCGCTCCTTGTCCCTATATTTATCTTTCACCCTCTCCCTCTCCGTGTCTTTATGGTTTTCCCTGTCCTTCTCCCGATCTTTATGCCTCTCTCTCTCCTTCTCTCTTTCCTTTTCCTTTGCCCTATCCCTTTCCTTTTCTCTTTCTTTATCTTTATCCCTATCCCTATTCTTCTCCTTTGTCCTCTCCTTCTCTCGACCTCTATCACTATCCTTCTCCATCTCTCTGTCCCTCTCCCTCTCACGCTCCTTCCCTCGATCTTTTCTATCTTTATCCTTATCACGCTCTTTTTCTCTGTTTCTATCTCGCTCGTAGTCTTTCTCCCTCATCTTAATATCCCTGCCCCTATCCTTGTCCCGCTCATCTCTATCTTCCTTCCTCCTATCCCTGCTAGACACTCTATCCATCTCCAAATCTCTAGCCTCTTTCTCCCTTTCCTTTGGAACCTCATCACCAGTTCTCTTTATTCGTTCTCGGTCTTTACTCCTATGTTCCTTGTCTTCCTTGTGACCACTCTTCTTCCTTTCCTTGCTCCGGTGCTTGCTTGATTTATCAACACCATTCTGTTCTAAATCATCATAAGCTCCTCCATCCCCATGTTCTCTCACTGGCAAGTCATCTCGATCATCCCTCTCTTCGTGTTGTTCATACCTTGAATCAGACCCTTCTAAACCCATCCTAACTAGAGAAAATAAAAGTAAAAATAGAAACAGAGTCAGACCACTCCATTTCAACTGAACAAAAACACGATAAAAAGCGGAGGAAAAAAAATATCAGGAACAACTGAGGCATTTCCAAGCTTTAACAAAAACGCAGTTTAAAACCTAATAGTCATCCAAAAACGAGCAGAGACGAGAAAGCTTAGTTTGGCTGTTTAAAATTTCAGCTTATGGACTTAATACAACAGGCAAATGAATTCGATAAAAGCTTCTACATATTCTCGCAGATTCCCTCAGAAACCAAACGGAAGACAAAGCAGTAATTTGAACTTCAATCTAGCAAAGAACTTTTGTAAATAATCATCAGAGACAGCGTCCAATCTATCATAAGTGACACCATTGAAACCCTAACATGAAAATCCATGTGTGAGAAAGAAAGGGCAGAGGCTCGAACCTCTTAGACGAAGCTAATATGTGAGAAGGGGGAGATTCGCGAACCGTGCTGTGACGATCAACGATATCGACGTTTTTCGCCGAGGCGATGAGGAGCTCGCTTTGTTGTCCGTGAAATCACCCTGTCCGAGTAACTCCGTTCTAACTCGACGATTTAGCTTCTCCGAATTAAGGCTGGAGCCTTTTCTTGACCCCAAGCGGTTTTAAAGTTACGAAAACCGCCCCTTCGAATTTCTTTTCCATCTTCCTACTTATTTTTCTTGTTTTAAAGCAAAATGGTTCTGAGATTACGAAGGGTTAATTTTATTTTTTTTTTGTCTCCTCTTCAATTGAAAAAATTCTCAAATAATAAAGTATCTCGTTATATTGATGATGAAATTTTTGGATTTGCGTCCAATGGAACGAAATATGATCATTAAGGAAGGTGTACTCGAAAGATTTCTCAGCCCTCTCACAAAAAATTGTATGAAATATTCTTGAGAGATATTGAAAAATTTTATATTTATCTTACAATTATAAAATATTAAATAAATTAATACATCTCTTTATAAATTATTTTTAAAAAAATTATTATTAAGCCAACAAATTACTAAACTCCTTAATAATTTTAAATAATATCATATCATTTATTTAATATATTTCCTCTCTACAATAATTTAGCCCAAACTATTTTATAGTATCACTTTCTACATGAGTTTTGGGTTCACTTATATTTGTAGGTATTAAGAGATAATTTAACCAATAATATTATGTAATAACATTTAAAAGAATCAACTTAAAAATCAGTTTAAAAGTCTTTTATGGATTTAAATCTTGAGTTGTTCATCTCTTATGTGAGATTTATAATTTCTAACATCACTCACACACTAGAAAATCGTTTTGATAGCAGTAATATCAAGAGGTTTTGGTTGGTCTTTTGGAACTTGTTTCAACACAGCAACAATTTTTCTTTCCATAATTTTTTTATCAAGGGTTCTGTTCAAAATGATCAAACTTCATCCCTCAAAACTTATTATTAACTTGAATTACTATTTAACGTGCCTATTGTATTAAACATTGGCCAACCCATGAACGGTAAGATTTATGGACACAACAAAGATAATGGAGACTTAATTTATGACGAAGAGGCACATTTTAATACTAGACCATAAATGATTAAACTTCTTTTTAAAATTAATCATTAAGAAAAAAATCAAATTAAAACATTAACAATACAAAGTAATATTGTTTAACAAGTTTCACAATGGGTAATATGCTTTTTTCACGGAAAAGATTTGAAAAGGCACTGTGAAGTCATCATTAATTATAAAAGAATGATTTCATATTTATTTTAAACAAATTTTGGGTCAGTGGACTTATCCAACAAATCCCTATGATCCTATATCAGTATTTAGAACTTTTGTTAATCTCCAAAAGGCAAAAAAAAAGAAAAGAAAAAAAGAAGGATGTGTTAGCATCACGACACAAGTAATGGTATTTAAGATAAAATTTTGGGCCGCATACAGCTAGTGGACAAAGCTCTTAGCCACATAAATTTGGGCTGGTGTCAAGCTCCTTTAGGTCCTGTGGATCCCAAGCGCATTCACAAAACTGTAAAGGTTCGGGCTTGCGAGTAACCGAGAACCACATCCCGCGCACCTTCGTTCCACAAAGTCGCTGCCACTCTGCTAAATCCCCAACCTTAGCTCCACAGCGCTGTTTGCTGCGCCGACCAGGTAACCCCTCTCTCACTTGCTCGCTATTGGCGTTGCTTCAGGGCTGTTTGCTTTTGATTCCTTTGAGCTTGCTGTCTCATTTAAGCCGAAACCGATGTTGTTAGGCTTAGTTAGTGCGATCTGAATAACGGGGATTTCTGAGACTGGCGAACCCACGGAGTTTTGGTTTTCCATTAGCGGAATCGAGGCGTAAACTTCTGTTTATACTTGTGTTCGATCATTGTAATTTGGTTAGGGACACGATTTACTAACTAATCTAATTAATCTGATAGGGTTCATTTCTTGCTACATGACGTATTGAATCGAAACTCAGATTCCTTGAACAGAAGTTTCGTTGTTTAGGTCGAAAGAGAGAGAGGGTTAAAAAAGAAAGAGAAAAAAAAAAGAACATAGTTTTGTAGAAAGGGACCTTTCATGCATTTGAAATGAGGTGGCTTATTTTTTATTTTTGGTAACTTATGTGGCTGCTTTAACCCTGCGCAATTGAGCTCAAATAATAAATCATCTTGTGTAAAATTAAGCTGGGGAAAAGTGTTTCAACTTTGTTCCTTCCACTGTACATAAAAGAGTTCCCCTGAATACCTGACCCTAATATCAAAGGCGGGCTCGTTCTGGACTAGAACCAAAGTAATGCTTTATGAACAGTGGTGAGTTTATGAATCTATGCATCCTAAGTTTTTTCGTTGTTGGCTTCACCAGCTATTCATCTTATTTGGTAGCTTTTGAGCTTGAAACTAAAGAAAGATAGTGACTGCCAAGGAAGGAACTGCTAACAATACACGGCGGAATCTGACTATTCTAAATGAATATGTTGGAGTGAACTGAAGCTGGTCAGGAACTTGTTGCGGAAGCCAAACCAATTTACTAGCCTCAATGAAATTCTACCCAGTTTGCTTTACCTTTTTGAGAGAATTTAATTTTGGTTATCATAGTGTTCTGGGCTTTAATTGAAGTCCCAATATGATTATAAAGTGTTGACATCCAAAATTCTTGAGATGCCAATCATGTTTGATGCTAATTACAGTTTGTTCAAAGTCTTCCTGTTGAAAGATGATTTAGTATAAGTAAACCACTAGCTCCTTTGAGGACTGCGTAAAATCTCGTCGTTATGATTTCAGACTACTTGCTGTGAATATGATATATCTTTGACAGTCTACGATATAGTTAAGCTATGTCATGCATTTTGATTTCATTTAGTAACTATGAAATTGTACATGTGATATATCTTTCTTGCAAATGTTCATTTAACATTTGATTATTGTCTCTCCTGGGGTGAAGTGGTAGTAGCTTGAGTCTGGGTTACGAAGTGTTATTGAGTAGGATGCTATAAACCTGTACTTGTCCAAAATCAAAGGGTGGAAAAGGATCACATTTCTTAGTTATATTGCTGCAATTTAAGGTAGTCTGGCTGTTAAGAATATATTGAAGCAGATTGCCAAGTTCTAATTATCAATTCCATGAGAAGAGTTACCCTTTCTTTTCATTTTTTCTTTTTGTTTGGGTTTCGAAACTGGTTTAAAACCATATATAGTCTGAGCGTTATCAATTGCAAACATTGGCGGGGTAAAGGTTAATGATTTAACTGGTTTTTCAAGATTGTATTTTGATCTTAATTGATTTTTAACTTTGTTATTTTTCATGAACTACTAGTTTATCAATTTTTTCTTGTTCCTCTTCCCCACCCCCCCCTTTCTTCTTTTCAAACAGTATGCAGTTGTTGGATTGTTTGTACCCCTCTTGTATTTTCTCCAAATTGATGAATGCTTGAGATGGTTTCAGGAACTCTCAAACTGTCAGCTAGATATCATCTTGTCAGAATGTTATTTGAATTATTGCTTATGGAATAGAATCTCTACAAACATAAATACCTCATTTTATACTCATCGGAAAACAAAAAAAAATTACCACTTCCAAGTGTAGTGGGTGCCAGATTATCAATGGGTATGGCATTTCTTTTTCCAGTGTTGACTATATCAATCGATTCTTTTCTCTTATAGTTTCTTAAGGACGAAATTTGTCTTATGACATATTCCATTATTGGTTTTGCTTGAAGACATTTAGTTTATGTAATTGCTTAATCGATATATTCATCTTTCCGTAGATGTGACAGTGTTATGTTGGTCATAACCAACTACGACCCGTGCTTGCCATAAAATATGATCTCCTTTTGTATATCTGTATCTGATTGTTGACAGTGTAATCAATCCAGTTTTTTGGAAAGCTTCAAACAACGTTTTAACAGTGTGTGCTGTATTCAAATCCTGATAAAGTGATTCTATAGAACTTTAGTAAAAAATATTTTACCTCATTTTTGAGATGTTAAAAGTAGAATGTTTAACACTGCTAACTAGCCAATTGAGAGTCGATGTGAAGTACGTAGGAATATGATGCTTTCGGGAAAGTTCTCTCTGTCTAATATCCTCATCTTTCTTTCTTTTTTATTTATTTATTTTGTAGTACACAGAGAATCATGGCCAGCAAACCTGAAGATGATCGCAGGGAACCAATAAATGAACAAGCAGTTGCCAATAAGTATGCTGCTTTGAGGTCTGATCTCAATCAAATTTACTCAAAAATCACTGAACTGGAAATGGAAGCGAGTGAGCATTCACTGGTCATCAACGCTATTCAACCGCTTGACCCATCTAGACGGTGCTACCGGATGATCGGGGGTGTTCTGGTGGAAAGAACAATCAAAGAAGTCTTGCCTGCTGTTCAGAGGAATAAGGAAGGACTTGAAGAGGTTATTGCCAGACTCAACGACGCCTTGGAAAAGAAGAAAAAAGAAATTGCTGAGTTTGAGGGCAAGTACAAAATCAGAATTAGAAAGTCTGATGGTGAGACAAATGATGATAGCAGCCGTAAAGAAGGTTCTGCACAGGGAGTGCTCGTCGGCCCTGCAGGTGGAAGTGAGTGATGGGCTTGTGTATCATTTTGTTGCCCCTGTATTTTCACAATATTGTCACATAAACTTCCCTTTAGTTTTGTTCTCATTGCTGACGACTAGGGCGTTTGGTTTATCAGGATAGAAGACTGTAACGAGTGTATTGCTGAATGTGAGCTTGTGTCTCTTGCTTTTACGTCTTTTGAGTTCATGCAAATGATGCTGAGTAAATTGAAGCGAGAGTAGAATTTTGTTCCACGTTTTCTGTAGGCAAGACTCGACCTCTCTTAGAAGTGGATGGTCCAAAGCCATTCGATGGGCCTTGGCAAACCGTGCAGTGTCATAATCTTATCCGAAGTTCTGCTGAATGTGAGCTTGTGTCTCTCTAACTTCAAAAGCAATGGAGTTTGGATGGGTTAATAATGTCCCAAACCAAAGCTATATCCAAATTAAAATCTTTCACAGAAAACGTCGTGGAACTCGATCTCCTGCAGACTGAAGAACCCCACCTCTTTTGATTAGTTGATTCCATTGAGTGGTTCCATGGCAAGATTAGTGTGACGATAGTTATTTAATGTATAGCAGACAGGAGGACTAGACAGGTATGAAACAATGCTTCAACCACGCCCGTGATACAAAGAGGAACGTAGGATGAAAATAGATTCTGAAAGTATGCATTAGGCATTGAAAAATCTTGGCAGATTACAAAGTCATTCAAAAGTTGTCAGAAATCTGACTCGGTGGTGGGCGAGTGACTCGAGCTACGTCCTCAATGTGCTCTTACCGGGACCCAACACGACCATCCAAAACCCTCACTAGTTCTCAGCCGAAGAAGTCCTGCACGCCTCTGCCAGCGAAAACCCGATCGGAGAGCTCAGCCAAAACAGCATTCAGAGTTAGCAAAGCGACAGTCGACCCTGCAATTACCCCAACCACCACACCCGTAGTGCCCAACACCTTGCCGAACGGCGGCCACTCGATCTCCCGGATCTCCTCCACCACTCCGCTCCAGAACCCCCCCTCGCTCTCTTCCTCTTTCCTCTGGCTCATCGCCTCCCTGATTTCCGAACCCAATTCGGTGGCTCCACTCTCCGTTTCAGATATCTTTTCCCGCGTTCCCACATTTTCAGATTCGGTGTTTTCTTGGGTTTCGTCGGTGACGTTGATAACAGTGAGGGAACGGTTTCTCGAGGGTCCGAGTTTGAGGTGACGGACAGATGGCGGCCTGAGCCGTGCAAATGTAAGTGGGCGACCAGCTTTTGCCGGTGACGGGAAGGTTGACACCACCGGGAATTGTACGGCTAGTCGTAGCGCCATTTTTTTGCTCGAAGAGGGAGTGGACAGGATTTGGATGACGATTACATGGGTGTTAGCAACACCACGAATCGATGGACCAAAGCTTTACTTCGGGCCTTACACTGGGTTGCTGTACTCTGGGCTTCGCTTCAAGTCCAAACCAAGTCCATCCCCCAGTGACAGATCCTGTAAAAGGTAAAACTTTCTGAAAGTTTTCAAGCGTTAACAAGCCGTGCTATCCGACAATAAGATTCGCCTTTTGCCAAGGATCTTCTTCCTGCATTTCAAGTCGAGTAAAGTTGATGTGGTCATGGGATGAGGACAAAGAACAAAGGATTGTAAAATCTAGCGTGCCATGTCTTGCGTCTCCATGCCAAAAAACGACATCCTCGAGTTCACGTATATAGAGTAAACAAAAGCATAAAACAAAGACTTATTCTCGAGCGAAAAACTACCATGAGAAGGAATCTGACAGTATACTTTGCAGTATCTTTACCTGTTCTGCAAGTCCATCTTTTGGGGTCACTGTGCTGGAAATTTTTTCAGCTGCATTCCTGCAATGCAGCTTTGAATTCCGGAACTTGGTGGGGTCTGACGAAAAGATCGCCATGTCCAAGAAAATCAGCTTTGAGTTGATGGGGATGGACGATCTGTAACCTGACAATCCTTGCATTGGGTCATGTGTCGCGACTGTTCAACAGACACCGACACTCTTGAAATTATTTGACGGTCAGTCGTCACGTCAATTCCTCTCGATGTGTCGTGCATTTGACCTCTCAGAGAAACCGAGCCTGTCACGTCCAAATTTGTTTTTACCTATTTTATTCTATTTATTTTTTTTTATTTCAAATTCACCAATTTTAACTGCATATAAATAAATTAAAAGGGTACAATTTTAAAATTTTCTATATTTTCCAACCATATACCGATAATTTCCAATCAATCCTAATCTTTTAGGGGACCCCCCAACCAATACTTTCAATTTACGATGATCAAGCTGCAGCTACCATAAATGGCCGACACCGGTTTTGCATGGAGTCTTTCATGGTAGGTAATTTGTCTGTCTATGAGGATGACCTTAAATCCCAAGTCGGCGTCAATAAGATACGGGTCTTCATGTTCTTTCTGCGCATATATGTATCTTGGAGCACCCTCGAGATATTTTTTACGCTAGCTCTCCAGCTCAATATGGAAATCATAGACCATGCCACCAAATCCTCTTTGTCTTGATCTTCATTTGGCAACTCCTCATAAATATTAGAGTACTCACCCGCCCTTTAAGGTATTTAATACTGTTAAAAGACTAACAAGCATTTAATATTAAACCCTTAACCTGATGATTATTGGTACATGTTCGCTTACTACTTAACTAGTAAATATTGTCCCATTAAAATAAATATAATAAAAATATAGTTAAGCTTTTGATAAAATCCGAAATAAATACTCTTACAAGCATTTTTTTACTATTGCAATTATATGTTACCATGTGGATGTCAAATTTTTTATCTTTAGAAAGAGAACATTTTGTATTGCTGCAAAGGTCAATCATCCCATGTGGGATTTCTTTGTTTCTAGAAGCCCCCGACAAGGGCTTTCTGTTATTGGACAATAATTTGTATACAGGAAAGTTACCTCAGTAATCATATATGCCTAGCTACTCTCTCTTCCTCTACTGAACCAACAGGATCGCCATAAAAATCGAAAAATTGTAGATTATAATGATAAAGAAAAAATAATTGATTTTATGGAATTATATTAACAAAAATAAAAATTAAGAGCTCTGATCAAGTACGAGGGAAAGAAAACATCAAATAAAAGAACAGCCGCTCCACGGTGACGACAGCTTCGTGATTGGGAAACCTTGTGACAGCTGATAGACGGGCATGGTTCCCAGCAAAAGCGGGCCAGATAGTCATTCGTACCCTCATGGGACGGCTTGTCAAGTCTGGCAGCCATCGTCGAAGGCTCGCCAAATGGTCAGGACAGCCACAACGTGGAGTTGCTGGATGCCGTACCTTCTTCAATGTTTTAGCTAATTTTGGGTTGTGTTTTTAGGTGTTTTAATTTGGTATTAAAATCAGGTTAAACTTGTTATATTTTATATGACTTTGAGTTTAATGTTACAAAAATATATGTACAAAATAAAAGTTTTATATTTTAAGTCTTCTAATTGCAATGACGCTTATCCATTGTGGCAGCCATTTAAAGAAAACATAAGTATTTGAGATACATGAAAAATAAAAAAGTTAGCAAGAACGGGTAATTTGTTTTAAAATAGGAATTTCGTCATGTTTTAAATTATGTCGGCCAAAACTTAAAAGTTCAATCTATTGTTTGATAAGGAGAAAGTTCAGCAAACAGACCCTTAGATTTTAAGCGAACATTTTTTTCTATTTGGCCTACCTGCTTATATCAATATACCTACTTTGTGCCTTTGCCCCATATGAATTAGAATAAACACTTCCTTTTTTTTTATGTGGTCCCTCTGTTTCTGTAAGAACTTGGAGAATGGATCCACGACCTCGCAACTTAATAATGCAGCCGAGTAAGGACAAATGTTCTGGTATAAACCTTACCTAAACCAACTAACTCACCATTATTTATAAGTAAAAGATGTTCATAATCTCTCTTAGGATCCCTCCTGTCTCTCTTCTTTTCCCGGCACTTATAAAAATAATAAACACACTCTTTTCTTAATCCCGCCTTGTTTTCTGCCATGCAAATTTTGCAGTTTCCAACGCTTTTGCTGGGCATTTTGTGGACTGACTGGGGACTGTACCTGACACCTCCAACGGTTGGACCTTGTGAAATCCTAGTTTCAAAGCTTGGAAACTCGAGCAACCCATTTGAGAACGCTTAAGTTGGGCACAGGTTTCTTGATCATATCCGGATCATATATATATATATATATGTATATATTATATATTCTCCTGATTCTTCTACTTTGATGGCTGGCGACCCCAGAAGCCCGCGTAGTCTTCTGAAGAAAGTCATTAAATGCTTTACATTGTATGAAACATTTTTGTAATTTTTCCTAACAACTTGAAAGAATAGACTTGATAAGGCCTTTCAGTCCGCTTTTTAAATAAAAAGCAGCCTTTTTGGCTGGGTAGGGTCGAAGTACCCCACCCCTTTAAGACACAGCCGAGGTTAAGATCACCAAAAACTATAACCATGTTCCTGCAATTCGTTATTTGGACGAGTACCAGGCCAACGATATGCTGTCTCATCCTCTGTTCAGGCACATCCCATATGCTTACATATGAAGGAGCGACTATCGGCTAAGCGTGCAAAACGCCCACACATTTGTACTGGCACCAAAATTTTGCAAAGGCCGAAAGAGAAACGAGCATAATGAAGTTCTTTATTGTCATCCTTTTGTCTTTCTTTATGTCTGCTGAGACACCGTGATTTGCCATTGCAATTTAACCAAGGAATACCCAACAAGATAAGGTAGATTATTTTTACTTAACATGCACAAAAGCATATAAAATATGGCATGCATCGTGACATTAACATCCCACGCCTCCTTGCTTTTGTCAATATCTAATACATTTTTCCTTTGTCCTCATCAGATGAAACAAACCCCTTATCACCAAAGACAAGGTAAATCCCATAAAAGAGGCAAAACAACGGCCAACATATTCTTTCAACTAAAAAAAAGGAGAAAAAAAAAAAGAAAAAAAGAAAAAGAAATGCATGTTACACCTGCAACTGCCGTGGAATATATCGCTGCCGGCGATTCTTGGACTCTCGGCAGTGATTAGAGGTTGACGAGGATGGAGACGACAACAAGATGCATGAGACTAGGTCGGCGAAAGCGCGAATGATATACTTGTGGGTTTGTCTGGGATTCAGTGTGAGATAGCATAAGAGAAGCTCATGCAGATACTCCAATTCACTTGTCACATCCATGAAATTTCTTGCTTCAACCATTTCTTGCATTGAGCGGCGGAAATCAACGTAAGGATCCAGCGAGTACTTCGGCACTTTGACGCTTCCAGTGATCGTTAATGCGTTATCAGGGTCTTGCCTGGTGTCTAGGGACTCGAAAATGGAGTTGGAACGGCCAGGGGAAGAGAAGAAGAAGCGTTGGGAGGCGAAGATGGTGGCGAAGTCCGGGGGCGAGTCTGGGTCGTCAGAGCCGTCCGAGGAGGAGAAGAAATCGGTGGTGGAGTGAGTGAGGGATTTGGAGGCCGTGGAGACTGAGGTAAGGTCGTAGAGGGAGTTGAAGTTCTTGATGATGATTGATGTCGTGGGGAAGGTGGGGGAGGGCTGGTTGTCCTCATCTTGCTCTGGGTTTGTAGGAGGGGCTTGGATGAGGGGCAGGCACTTGAGTTTAGAGAAGCAGAGATTGAAGTGCTTCCAAAAAAGGTTTGACATTTTTGGTTTCAGAGAGAAAGAGAGAGAGCACAGGAGGAAGATCACTTAGGTAGTCTCTAGTGTGTAGTGTCAATGAGCTGGCCACTTTTTCTAGATGTCTATGAATGGAGGAGGAGAAAAAGAGTAGGATACAGAACAGTTTTTAATTTCTCCCTTCGTCGACCACTCCGCCTTTAGGGGACCGAGAAAGGGGCAAAGGCCTGAAATGCCTAATCATTTTGTTGTTGTAGGCCTCTCGACTGCTTGTCTTGTGGGCACACCAAGAAAAAACCAAACGTGTACTTATCTTGCACATGTGAACAGAAACAATATTGTTCTATTATCCCAATGACATGCTAATACGATATCCAGAACCTAAGTAAACAAGTACAACTTTCATCCTAATGCTCCAATTATTTTGTTTTAACTTGATTTTTGAATAACATATTTCTCGAACGAGTGACATTCATTGCATGGAATATTTAATTTAAATTCATTATTTTTGTTTTAATATCTTGGGTGTTTGCGGCCTTGTCATTTGGAGTTTGTGGGTAGCATTCTACTGACCTAGACAGGGTTGTCTCTACTGAAATGACTAGCTCTCCCTTGTTTTTCCCCCTAGTCGCCGTAAACAATGTGGAGGAAGCAGGAGTTGAGCTCGAAAAGGCACTCACCGTTAAGAGCAGTTGATGTTTCTGGCCTGTTGCTGCATGACAGGTCCCATGAGGCTTTTGATTTGCCTCGAGCATATACAACCAGAGGGATGCGTCTTGCCTGGTACAGAAGATGCCCATCGCCTTGCCACCCACCCCTGCACCATGAGCCCTGGGTTCTCCATGTCCACCGTCGAATTTCACCTACTCCTCCACAGTTGGTGGTCCCATGCTCATGCTAAAGGTAACACGGAATGCAGAGCTAGAACAATTTTTATGAAAATACCGACATCATATTTTCATAGGTACGACGAGACTTTAATTGACAGACTATGCAGCTTTAAAGGAAAGAATACCTTGCTTTTGGCAGTGTTTTGGGCGCCATGACATTCGGGTTGGTTGAGATTTTGAAACATGATTGTCCTTCAACATAAATGGCTCTCGTGAACCTGTACCTTCTTCTCCGGAAGCTAGCGAACCCCCTCGTGATTCTCCCTCGTTTGGCTCTGTTCTTCCACAGATCATGCAAATGTAACCGGAGTACAATGTTTCCCAAGACCAACCCATGTTCTTCTTCGTATATGTAGGTCTTGTTGATTTTTTCTCTCTTGGAGACTGTCATAATGAGCCGGGGCATATCATTGTTGCATTTTGGGGAACCTAAATTCCTAGAGGCTCGGGGGAACCAAACCATAGATAGGGTGCTGGTTGTCTAGCAATAGACACTCTTCACTCAAGAATTATCAATGTGAAAGCCAACTAGCTCCGCTGCTAGTTGGCATGCTTGTTATATAGAGATTTGGGTGCACAAACAAGAGTGAGTTGTCCATAACATTAATAGTTTACCAACATAAATGACTATTGGAAACAAGATAATCATTTATTTTGTAAACTTTTTTTTTCTTTTTTCTTAGAATCTCCCTTTTCTTTTCTAAAAAAGAAGAAGAACACGAATGAAAAAAAAAGAATATAATTATGAGTCTTTTTCATAATTGAAAATGACAAGTTATTGATATTTGTCTAGGGAGTATTTTATTATTATAATTCAAGAAAAAAATTAGTTATTAAATAAATGATAAGATCAACTTAGACATGATTTTTATTTATTTATTTTTATAACAGACAGAATTAAAACAGTCTTTATTAAATTTGAAACCTATCTCTCATCTATCCTATAAATATATCAAAATAAATAATATCAATTAGGTCCTTAGATTTATTTATGGCTTTAAAAGAGATGTATAAGGTGAAATCTCATGTACAGTTTTGTGATAATCCTAGTAACAACGTTATTATCACCGACTATGATTATTTAACAATTTAAGCACGTTGATATAGTTGAGGCTCAATCAAAATATGGTTTGCAGAAAGCCTATCTACCCATGGAAGGCTCTACATTTCTCTTCGGCCTTGTTTCATTTTCTATTTTCTCCTCTCCTTTTTCGTACAAAGCGCCATCCTCTGTCACATGACGGCCTACTTCGGACTGCATGAGATTTTGAAACCATTCATCTCTCTCTCTTTAGAAGCGTCTTGTCACTTTCTTGTTCATCATAGCCCCGCCCTTTTCTTTGGGGATCCTTTGCAGTTTAGTGAAAGTACCAAATGAAACGTGGAAAACAACGCAGAAAGTAGATTGCAGACGTA
This sequence comes from Casuarina equisetifolia, assembly GCA_028551475.1. Classification (NCBI taxonomy): domain Eukaryota; kingdom Viridiplantae; phylum Streptophyta; class Magnoliopsida; order Fagales; family Casuarinaceae; genus Casuarina; species Casuarina equisetifolia. The sequence goes on from CM052362.1 coordinate 18,824,320, forward strand.
CAGCGTTCAAGAACCGCGCTAGGGCCCATTATTCAGCAGGTTTGATTATAGCAGTCCATATTTTACAACTGGGTGCAGCACGTTACATTTACATACAAAACTACAAGTGCCATTGCTGGGACAACTTTCACGCATTTACATTCTCGTTTAGCTTAGAAGCTGCTGTAATTGCGGCCGCTACTCCAGCCGCATGAGTCGCCAGACTCGGATTGCTCCTCAGCTCAGCAGTGGAAACGGCTTCAGCATCCTGCCGTGTCGCCACTTTGTCAGCCGGCAACTTGGCCGTCGCAGCCTGCCATGCGTATGAAACACCTCAGCTTCTCAAATCGCAGCAGTAAATTCGAAAGACAAAATAAATTCCATCATCTGTCCACTATTTCAACACCAAGGAATCCTTAATTTTTCTGATAAACGCACACATGCAGACGATAGTCTTACCGCTAAAACATCACCAAGCTTGATCTTATCTTCTTCCCGCTCCACTCCGGCATTGTAAGTTGCCGCTGACTGAGCCGTGGCCGCTAGACCACCTGGAACCATAACACTACTACCCGTTGCTCTCATCTCCGCTGTTTGAATGGCCGCGGCGTCACTCTGATCCAACGGCTTGCTTCCGGTTGATTGTGCAGCGGCTTCGAGTGCTTGCCCAATGGTAATTACACTCTTGGCCACCCCCACTGTTGCTCCTTCTTGCACAGGGGTCGGTTGCACGTACTGTCCGACAACCTAACCAAAGGAAAACTGATTAACAGATCAACAAAATCAAACCTTTACAAACATTACTTGCAATGGAAAAACTCATCAAGTATCCCAAAAAGGTATATAAATTGTGCTGAATATTACAGAATTGATATGTGGAGCATCAAGAAAATGATAATTTGACTTAAGGTTATATTGAACCTGCCATTGATAAAATCTAAACTAAAATTTAACAATAGGGGGGGTTTCATCCTTACGTGTACTGAATTCGTTGAGCGAGTCTGCATAATGGAAGTAGTACAACAAAGCAGTAGTAGTAAACATTCCAAAGCCACGTTGTAAAAAGCGTGTAACTGAGTGACCAACAAAATGCCTCATCTACACAAGTCTGTCATAAAATTCTGTCTATATAAGAAAAAGGACCTGTCCTCCAATAGTTTCAGTGAATATGCGGCTTCCGGGGACGTCGGTCTGTGTCACAGTCACGCCTTTTTCTGCGCCCAGATCAGTGGCACCTTCCGCACGAACAAAACCTCCTTTTTCGTTGAGTGTTGCGGCCGCGTGCATGACCGCAGCCGTGGCACCAGTCTGTCCGAACACCGACTTTTCAGCGGTCTCCATGATGGCGGCATCCTTGGGCACAACAGGTTGGGAGGCCAGCTGCCCCGAGACGTTGAAGACGTCGCCATACTTGATGGGTTCTTGTTGCTGGCCTTGTGGCCTCTGTGGTTGTTCTTGGCTCATCTTTATTGTATCGCGAAAGGGTAGCTACCGAGCTTTGGGAGGTGGGGACGTATTCTAGGGACGTATATATGTAAAAGATGATGGATGTTGGAAAAGGAATTGACACGTAGATTGTACGAAACGTGGAAGGCCAAGAAATGGACAGAGTTCGCAGTCTACGTGGCAGCTCTCTCGCGTGGGTTGGATTTGATCGACACATGGCAACTTTTCGGCTCGTCGCTAAGCTGTGTCGATCTATCCATGTTTTCGCTTCTCCAACCTTCTCTCTCTCTCTCTCTCTCTCTCTCTTCGTACGTACAAATAATTTTGCCATGTAAACATTGGTTGGTCATGCTATAAAAGTTACCTTCATTGCTGTTGATGCAGCAACCGTATAACTTTTGTACGTTCCATTTCGCTTTCAGCACGTTTTGACAGTATAGTCGGGTAATTTAGTAAAAATATGACTTTATGAGTTGTCCATCTTGAATTTGTCTTCAAATTAGATTCCTGTTTGTCGACCAATAAGAGGTGCCCTATTCGTGAATAAGAACTAGCATTGTCTTAAGAATTTTTACTTAAAATAACAAATAAATTTACGGTGATGACAAAATTCTGCCACTGTTGAAGCTACGAAGAGCAAAGGGAACAATAGAATGTAAATTTTTCACGCAAAGCGACAGTGCCAAGCTCCTTGTGAAGTAGTAAAGGCCACTTAAGATGTCATAAAGTAAAGAGAAATAAAGACATAAAATTAAGAAGGCCTTTTGTGTATTGCTTGCTTGAAAAAAAAATTATACATATGGTGTTTTTTTTATAATGATAAGCAAACCTATTTGAATCATATAATGAAATCTAGTTAAATCATACAAGGAAACTTAGTTGAATCATACAAGGAATTAAAAGGAGAATATAACTTGTTATACATGGAAAATAACTTCTCAATTAATCTACATTATATGAAAAATATAATTTGTCCAATTGATGAATATAATATAATTATACACATGTATCTTTAACACTTCCCCTCAAGCTGATAATTTTGGTGATTTGTAAACATCAAAAACACCAAGCTTGCTTAATAGATATATGTGTTGTTGTTAACGATGAGATGTGGTCTTTATCTCTCTTGTCTTGATAATTCCTTCTTGATTCTTGTCTATTGTGAAATGACAATCTACTCCAATATGTTTTGTCCTTTCATGAACAATAGGATTTAGTGCAAGTTTCAAGACTACATCATTGTCACAAAATAGCAAAATATGACATTTTATCCAAACCCCAAGATCACGTAGTAGTCCTTTCAACCAAATAACTTCACAAGTAGTCTTTGTTATGGCTCAATAATCTAATTCAACAGATGATAAAGAAATAGTTGATTGCTTCTTTGTTTTCCAAGATAAAAGAGAATCACATAGTTTAATACAATAACCATGTTATTGATTGATGGCTCATAGGGCATGTGGCATAGTCAATGTCACAAAATGCTGTCATTTCCATGTTGCAATTTCTAGATAACAAAATTTCAAGTCTTGGACATTGCTTTAAATATTTCACAACTCTTAAGTCTCCATTCATGTGTGATTGTTTCGAAGCATATATGAATTGGCTAAGAATTTGTATTACATAACAAATATATGATCTCGTCATGGTGAGATAAATGAATTTCTCAACTAAACATTGATAATTAGAATGATCCTTTAGTGGGGGGTCCTTTTCCAACGATGATACCCCCACATCATATTCAAGTGTTGTGAGATTTAAATTTCGCTAAAAAAGAATTATAGCTAGCTTGCAACCTAAAAGACCAGCTTCAAAACTAATTTCTAAGACAAACTTATGCTAACTAAGGTATTCCTTTATCTAAACAAGCAATCTTAACACCCAAATAATATTTAGAAGGACCGAGATCCTTAATATGAAATGTGGAATGCAAGTATGTCTTGAAACGATTAATAGCCAAAATATCATTGCCCATGATCAATATATCATTCACATATATGATTAAATAGATGAAAGATGTACCATGATTCCACGTGAAAAGGGCATAATCCTGACAAGACTGTTTGAAGTGTGCTGAAAGAATAGCAAAAGTGAACTTAGCATACCACTAGCCGAAAGCTTGCTTGAGACCATAAAGAGACTTATGAAGATGACATACTCGATACTCCCTTTGTCTTCATAAGCTTGGAGGAAGATCCACGTAAATTTCCTCATCCCAATCATCATAAAGAAAAGCATTGTTAACATCCATATGGTGAAGAGACTAGTCATGAAAAGTAGCAATAACAAGAAATGACAAAACAATGCCTTCCTTGGCCATAAAAAAGAAAGTATTATGATAATCAAAACTTTCTTTTTGGGTGTAACTCTTGGCAACAAAACGAGTCTTGTAACATTCAACGAAACCATTAGCTTAATATTTGATTTTATAGACCCACTTACAACTAATAGGACGTCGATGAAAGGGTTTAAGAACAACATCTCATGTGCGATTCTCAGTGAGGGCTTGTAGTTTGGCCTCCATGGCTTGTTGCCAATGCAGATTAGTAGCAGCTTCTTGATAAGAAAAAGGCTCAGTGTCCAAAGAAATATGACTAATGCAACCAAGATGATCCAAAGAGAGATGAGTGAAGTTGACATAAGAGGTGATCGAATAATGAGACCTATCAACAGTTGCAAAAGAGCATATATAGTCCTAAGTCCAAGTAGGGGGCTGAGTGGCACAACTAGAGCAACATGGAGCGGGAGTTAGAGGTGGAACAACAGAAAGGGCATATAAGGGACAATGGCCATAGTATCGTCAGGATCATGGTCAGCAAGAGCCTAGAGATTACTAGGAGCAAGGGCATAAGAAGTAAGAGCATCAAAGTAGGATCAAGAGAAGCTAGAGGAGTTGCTAGTGGAGGAGAATAGGGTAAGACATTAGTAGGAGAAGCAGGAGCTGGTAGTGGTGGCCAATGAGTAGGAATAAGTTCAAGGAGAACAATGGGTGGTAGTGAGGCAACAAAGTTGTCAACTAAGAATGGTCAAGCACAAAGAGGCAGTGTAGAGGGCCCATCTGGAAGAGAAGCACTCTAAAAGGAAAACACATCCTCATGGAAGATAACATTGCAATTGATAAAAAAGGTACTTGTAGTAAGGTCATATACACGATACCTTTTCTATAAAGTAGGGTAACCCAAAAAGATGTAACGAGTGGCTCAAGGACCTAGCTTGTCTTAATGTCCCACTATAGTGGCAAAACAAAGGCAACCAAAGACCTAAAGATGACTGATGTCTGGACATTTGCCAAAAAGCAGGTCAAAAAGAGTCTTCCCATTCAAAACCCAAGAAGGCATTCTATTGATTAGGTAAGCTGCAGTAACTACACAATCGCCCCAAAAATTTACAAGAATAAAAGCTTGGTATTCAAGAGCCTTAGCAACTTTAAGAAGGTGACGGCGTTTCTCTAATTTACCATAGCTTTGTGTATGTTTTGGGTTTTGGAAATTAACTATTTATCTTCTCAAAGGGCTTTTTACCATTAATATGTAATTTACAATAAGATAAATAAGAGGATAATTTTTCCACCATTTTTCATTTTTGAAAGGTGAATGACATCCTCAATAGAGAATGTTGCCCCAGCCAAGTTCCCCACCTAACAATGTCTTTTGCCTAGATCGGCTTGCCGAGGCAGACCTTGAGTCCAAAAAAAAAGGCGATGCCTTGCCTCCAATTTATGGAATAAGTAAAATAACGTTAAAAGTAGTGGTATTTCACTTTTGCCTTTCTGACTTATCCTACACCTTTCAAGTTATTTCACAAAGTTAAACTAAAGTTAAGCTCAATAGGGTTGTCTTTCCCTGTTGATTCTACCAAGCTCGTTCCCTTGGTTATGGTTTCACTGGATAGTAGACATAGAGAATGAGAATCTCATTAATCCACTCATGTGCATCACTAATTAGATGACGAGACATTTGGCTACCTTAAGAAAGTCATAATTACTCCCACTGTTTACCCATGCTTGGTTGAATTTTTTCACTTTGACATTTAGAGCATTGTGTATAAATCACATTGCATGAGCATTTGTAGGGACCATCGCAATGCTTTGTTTTAATTAATCAATCAGATTCTCTTCGTCCATACTAGTTCTGAGTCGATTGTTCGATGCTCGAGGAAGACCACGGAGGTAGTCCTTCCTAATTCGACCCTCGGCTGGCACGTGGCAACCCTACCATTCAATGCTTGCATGATAATAAGAATTCTATTAATCATGTCCCTTGCCTCTTCACCAACATTTTCATGGCTAGGTGTTTTTCATCGATCAGTAGAGCAACAAGTGGCAGCTTGTAATTTGGCTTCAATGTTACAATGATAACCAGGTCAATCATTCTTCTTTCTTAAGATAAAATACATATGTAACTAAGTTTCATATGCGTTGAAGAATAAGTAGTGAAAAGGCAATGTTCAGGACAACTTATTCAACATAGACAATTTGCTTCATATATTTAGATGTAAATGCTTAAAAACTTAAGTTACATGTTAGTGCAAATCTCCACCAACATAATATATCAAGTAAGGAAGGTATACTTATGAGAACTTACTCAACATAGATAGTTTACTCAAGATTACAAAGCCTGAAATACCAAAATATACTAATGTAAATGAAAATACCAATCGTTGAATTGTTATCTTAACTCCTAGTGTATCATTGAAGGTAACATATGCAATTTGAGTATGTTCATTGTCACTACATAAGCATTTGATTACCTTGACATTTATTTTGCAATGAACCTAAAAAAGAAAATATGGAATAGCCACACAAACCTTTGCATCTCAACATATTCAACAACAACACAATATTAAATGAATTTCTTGATATCTTGCTTATATTCCCCTTGTCCATACTAGTTTTAAGTCAATTGTTCGATGCTCAGGGAAGACCGCTGAGGCGGTCCTTTCCAATTCGTCCCGTAGCCGACATGCGGCAACCCTACCATTCAATGCTTGCATGATAGTAAGAATTCTATTAATCATGTCCCTTGCCTCCCCACCAACGTTTTCATGGCCATGTGTTTTTCATCGATCAATAGAGTAACAAGTGGTAGCTTGTAATTTGGCTTCAACATTATGATGAAAACTAGGTCAATCATTCTTCTTCCCTAAGATAAAATGCATATGTGGCTAAGTTTCATATGTGTTGAAGAGTAAGCAATGTAAAGGCAATGCTCAAAATAACTTATTCAACATAGACAATTTGCTCCATATATTTAGATGTAAATGTTTAAAAACTTAAGTTGCTTTTTAGTGCAAATCTCCACCAACATAGCATATCAAGTAAGGAAGGTAGACTCATGAGAACTTACTCAACATAGATAGTTTACTCAATATTGCAAAGTCCAATGTACCAAAATATACTAATGTAAATGAAAGTATCAATTGTTGAATTGCTATCTTAGCTCATTGTGTATCCTTAAAGGTAACATATGCAATTTGAGTATGTTCATTGTCACTACATAAGCATTTGATTAGCTTGACATTATTTTATAATGAACCTAAAAAAGAAGATAAAGAATAGCCACACAAACCTTTGCATCTCAACATATTTAATAACACCACAATATTGAAAGAATTCCTTGATATCTTACTCAAATTCTCCTTATCCATACTAGTTTTGAGTCGATTGTTCGATGCTCGGTGAATATTGCTGAAGCGGTCCTTCCCAATTTGTCCCCCACCCGGCACGCGACAACCCTACCATTCGATGCTTGCATGATAGTAAGAATTCATTAATCATGTCCCTTGCCTCCCCACCAACATTTTCATGGCCAGGTGTTTTTCATCGATCAGTAGAGCAACAAATGGCAGCTTGTAATTTGGCTTCAATGTTACAATGATAACCGAGGTCAATCATTCTTTTTCCTTGAGATAAAATGCATATGTGACTAAGTTTCATATGCGTTGAAGAATAAGTAGTGAAAAGACAATGTTCAGGACAACTTATTTAACATAGACAATTTGCTCCATATATTTAGATGTAAATGCTCAAAAATTTAAGCTTACATGTTAATGCAAATCTCCACCAACATAACATATCAATTAAGGAAGGTAGACTCACGAGAACTTACTCAACATAGATAGTTTACTTAAGATTGCAAAGCTCGAAGTACCAAAACATACTAATGTAAATGAAAGTATCAATCGTTGAATTGCTTATCTTAACTCCTTGTGCATCCTTGAAGGTAACATATGCAATTTGAGTATGTTCATTGTTACTGTATAAGCATTTGATTAACTTGACATTTATTTTACAGTGAACCTAAAAAAGAAGATAGGGAATAGCCACACAAACCTTTGCATTTTAACATATTCAAAAACAGCATAATATTGAAAGAATTTCGTGATATCTTGCTTAAATTTCCCGTGTCCATACTAGTTTTGAGTTGATTATTCGACACTCAGGGAAGATCGCTGAGGCAGTCCTTCCCAATTTGTCCCCTAGCCAGCACGTGGCAACCCAACCATTATATGCTTACATGATAATAAGAATTCTATTAATTATGTCCCTTCCCTCCCCACCAACATTTTTATGGCCATGTGTTTTTCATTGGTCAGTAGAGAAACAAGTGGTAGCTTGTAATTTGGCTTCAATGTTATGATGACAACCAGATCAATCATTCTTCTTCCTTAAGATAAAATACATATGTGACTAAGTTTCATATTCGTTAAAAAATAAGCAATACAAAGGCAATGTTCAAAACAACTTATTTAACATAGACAATTTACTCTATATATTTAGATGTAAATGCTTTAAAACTTAAGTTGCCTTTTAGTGCAAATCTCACCAACATAGCATATCAAGTAAGGAAGGTAGACTCATGAGAACTTACTCAACATAGATAATTTACTCTAGATTGTAAAGCCCAAAGTACCAAAATATATTTATGTAAATGAAAATACCAATTATTGAATTGTTATCTTAGCTCATTGTGTAACCTTAAAGGTAACATATGCAATTTGAGTATGTTCATTGTCACTGCATAAGCATTTGATTAGCTTGACATTTATTTTATAGTGAACCTAAAAAAGAATATAATGAATAGCCACACAAACCTTTGCATCTTAATATATTCAACAACAGCATAATATTGAAAGAATTTCGTGATATCTTGCTTAAATTTCCCGTGTCCATACTAGTTTTGAGTCGATTGTTTGACACTCAGTGAAGAATGCTGAGGCAGTCCTTCCAATTTGTCCCCCAGCCAGCATGTGACAACCCTACCATTCAATACTTGCATGATAGTAAGAATTCTATTAATCATGTCCCTTGCCTCCCCACCAACATTTTCATGACCAGGTGTTTTTCATTGGTCAGTAGAGCAACAAGTGGCAACTTGTAATTTGGCTTCAATGTTATGATGACAACCAGGTTAATCATTCTTCTTCCTTAAGATAAAATACATATGTGACTAAGCTTTATATGTGTTGAAGAGTAAGCAATGCAAAGGCAATGCTCAAAACAGCTTATTCAACATAAATAATTTACTCCATATATTTAGATGGTGCAAATTTCCATCAACATAATACATTAATTAAGGTAGACTCATGAGAACTTACTTAACATAGATAGTTTACTCAAGATTGTAAAGCCCGACGTACTAAAACATACTAATGTAAATGAAAGTACCAATCATTAAATTGTTATTTTAACTCCTTATGCATCCTTGAAGGTAACATATGCAATTTGAGTATATTCATTGTCACTGCATAAGCATTTGATTACCTTGACATTTATTTTACAGTGAACCCAAGAAAGAAGATAGGGAATAGCCACACAAACCTTTGTATCTTGACATATTCAACAACAACACAATATTGAAAGAATTTTGTGATATCTTGCTCAAATTCTCCTTGTCCATACTAGTTTTAAGTTGATTATTCGACACTCGGGGAAGACCGCTAAGGCGGTCCTTCCCAATTCATCCCCTAGCTGGCACGCAACAACCCTACTATTAATGCTTGCATGATAATAAGAATTCTATTAATTATATCCCTTCTCTCCCTACCAACATTTTTATGGCCATGTGTTTTTCATCAGTCAGTAGAGTAACAAGTGGTAGCTTGTAATTTGGCTTTAATGTTACGATGACAACCAGGTCAATCATTCTTCTTCCTTGAGATAAAATACATATGTGACTAAGTTTCATATGCCTTGAAGAGTAAGCAATGCAAAGACAATGCTTAGAACAACTTATTCAACATAGATAATTTGCTCTATATATTTATATGTAAATGCTTAAAAACTTAAATTGCCTTTTAGTGCAAATCTCCACCAACATAGCATATTAAGTAAGGAAGGTAAACTCATGAGAACTTACTAAACATAGATAGTTTACTCAAGATTACAAAGCCTGAAGTACCAAAATATACTAATGTAAATGAAAGTACCAATCGTTGAATTGCTATCTTAACTCCTTGTGTATCCTTGAAGGTAACATATGCAATTTGAGTATGTTCATTGTCACTGCATAAGCATTTGATTAGCTTAACATTTATTTTACAATGAACCCAAAAAAGAAGATAGGAAATAGCCACACAAACCTTTGCATCTCAACATATTAAATAATACCATAATATTGAAAGAATTCATTGATATCTTGCTCAGATTTCCCTTGTCCATACTAGTTTTGAGTCAATTGTTCGACACTCGGTGAAGACTGCTGAGGTGGTCCTTCCCAATTCGTCCCTCAGTCGACACATGGCAATCCTACCATTCAATGCTTGTATGATAGTAAAAATTCTATTAATCATGTCCCTTGCCTCCTTACCAACATTTTCATGACCAAGTGTATTTCATTAGTCAGTAGAGCAGTAAGTGGCAACTTGTAATTTGACTTCAATGTTACGATGACAACCAGGCCAATCATTCTTCTTCCCTGAGATAAAATGCATATGTGACTAAGTTTCATATGCCTTGAAGAGTAAGCAATGCAAAGACAATGCTTAGAACAACTTATTCAACATAGATAATTTGCTCTATATATTTATATGTAAATGCTTAAAAACTTAAATTGCCTTTTAGTGCAAATCTCCACCAACATAGCATATTAAGTAAGGAAGGTAAACTCATGAGAACTTACTAAACATAGATAGTTTACTCAAGATTGCAAAGCCTGAAGTACCAAAATATACTAATGTAAATGAAAGTACCAATCGTTGAATTGCTATCTTAACTCCTTGTGTATCCTTGAAGGTAACATATGCAATTTGAGTATGTTCATTGTCACTGCATAAGCATTTGATTAGCTTAACATTTATTTTACAATGAACCAAAAAAGAAGATAGGAAATAGCCACACAAACCTTTGCATCTCAACATATTAAATAATACCATAATATTGAAAGAATTCATTGATATCTTGCTCAGATTCCCCTTGTCCATACTAGTTTTGAGTCAATTGTTCGACACTCGGTGAAGACTGCTGAGGTGGTCCTTCCCAATTCGTCCCCCAGTCGACACATGGCAATCCTACCATTCAATGCTTGTATGATAGTAAGAATTCTATTAATCATGTCCCTTGCCTCCTTACCAACATTTTCATGACCAAGTGTATTTCATTAGTCAGTAAAGCAGTAAGTGGCAACTTGTAATTTGACTTCAATGTTATGATGACAACCATGCCAATCATTCTTCTTCCTTGAGATAAAATGCATATGTGACTAAGTTTCATATGCCTTGAAAAGTAAGCAATGCAAAGACAATGCTTAGAACAACTTATTCAACATAGATAATTTGCTCTATATATTTATATGTAAATGCTTAAAAACTTAAATTGCCTTTTAGTGCAACTCTCTACCAACATAGCATATCAAGTAAGGAAAATAGACTCATGAGAACTTACTCAATATAGATAGTTTACTCAATATTGCAAAGCCCGAAGTACCAAAATATACTAATGTAAATGAAAGTACCAATCATTGAATTACTATCTTAGCTCCTTGTGTATCGTTGAAGGTAACGTATGCAATTTGAGTATGTTCATTGTCATTGCATAAGCATTTGATTAGCTTGACATTTATTTTACAATGATCCCAAAAAAGAAGATAGGGAATAGCCACACAAATCTTTGCATCTCAACATATTCAATAATACCACAATATTAAAAAAATTCCTTGATATCTTGCTTAGATTCCCCTTATCCATACTAATTTTGAGTTGATTATTTGATGCTAGGGGAAGACCGTTGAGGTGGTCCTTCCCAATTTATCCCCCAGCCGGCACGCGGCAATCCTACCATTAAATGCTTGCATGATAGTAAGAATTATATTAATCATGTCCCTTGCCTCCCCACCAACATCTTCATGACCATGTGTTTTTCATCGATTAGTAAAGCAACAAATGACAACTTGTAATTTGGCTTCAATGTTACGATAACAACCATGTCACTATGTCAATCATTTTTCTTCCTAAGATAAAATGCATATGTAACTAAGTTTCATACTCATTGAAGAGTAAGCAGTATAAAAGCAATGCTCAGAATAACTTATTCAACATAGACAATTTGCTCTATATATTTAGATGTAAATTATTAAAAACTTAAGTTGCCTTTTAATGCAAATCTCCATCAACATAGCATATCAAGTAAGGAAGGTAGACTTATGATAACTTACTCAACATAGATAATTTACTTAAGATTGCAAAGCTTGAACTACCAAAATATACTAATGTACATGAAAATACCAATCGTTGAATTGCTGTCTTAGCTCCTTATGTATCCTTGAAGGTAACATATGCAATTTGAGTATGTTCATTGTCACTGCATAAGCATTTGATTAACTTGACATTTATTTTACAATAAACCCAAAAAAAAAGATAGGGAATAGCCATACAAACCTTTGCATCTTAACATATTTAACAACACCACAATATTGAAAGAATTCCATGATATCTTGCTTAAATGCTCCTAAAGAAACATTGTTAACTTCAACAGATTTTCACATACAAGAATGTTAGGGTCAAAAATTTGCTTTTAAAGATTTATCTTTTTTATAGCCCACAAACATTTGAAAAATTCAGTATAATAGCAATGAGGGAAATTAATATTACATACATGATTATACTTTACAAATCTCCAACCAAAAATAAATAATAAAATTGCTCACAGTCCACCAAAGCAAGGGTTCATACTTTGGTTCTTAGAAGAGTAGTTTAGTGAGAAATTCTTTTAAGATTTGCTTGCTCATAATTTGTTATCCATCAAAATGACTACATCAAATGCTATTTACCACCATGAGACATTCTAATGGAGTCACCCAATGCCTTGATAATATGCATATTCGCCACATATGACAATCTACCTAAATATTTTTCAAATCAATTAAGGCTATAACTTTTCAAAAATGAAGAAAATGGAACTATCTATTTCTTGAGATCTAAGCTTGAGCATAATTCTGTTTTCATTACCAAAAGCAAGGCTTAGTGAAAATATTAAGAGTATTTTCCATTCATAAGGACATCTTATTAAAATGTCATTAAAAAAAATCCAAAAGTTGAAAATCCTATTGCATGATTAATACTTAGTCTCCCATGAAAATTATGTTAAGCAACACAAAGAAAGGAACAAAAATATTCTAAAGTTCTTAGCAAAACCTAAATGGCTAATAGTACAACTACGACACAACTCCCAAAGGATTTCTAAGGCCTCAGAATAGTTCTATTAAATGTTATGTTGCTAGCATTCCAATGTAATTGAGGCTTTATCCATTGAATTTTTAGCAATATCATTACAAATTTTCACCATAGATCAATGTCAACCTCCCCAAATCAACACACCAAACTTACAATAGAACGCTATCCAAATCAAAAATTTGGATAACAAATTATGAGCAAACAAATCTTAAAATAATCAATCAAAGAGACAAAGAAAATATATTAATCCAAATCAAAAAACAAGAATAAGAGAAAAACGAGTAAGAAAACACTAACTGCCATTGTGCTTCTAAGAACAAGAGTTTCACATAGTTGCAAATCTTTGAGAGAGAATGACTAGACATGGAATGACCAAAGCACGAGAAGAATTGATATTGCAATTATTTATTAGAAACATACATGATTTTATAATATATATTTTATTATATTATAATGTTAGATCAGCCAAGGCATGACAAGAAGATAAATTACATTTTGTTGTTAGATCGGCCATGAGATTGATTATGGCCGTTGGATCGGTGTGAAAAACCATATTCGTGATGACCAAAAGGACCTTTAACTGCGGGCACAATGGACGCTTGAGGAGAATTGTTGGATGAAAGTGTAGAAGAGGATAAATTTGGGCCATTAGATGAGACCGCATCTAAGAAGGAAGTTGCGTTGTGCACTTTAGAGATGCCATCTGAGCCATTTGTTGAGGCAAGAGGCACATAGGGGTCAACAAGCCTTAGTGCATTTGTGCGAGAGACACGTTTTCAAGAGGTACTCGTTCTCTGCATACGTGTCATGTGAGCAACGAAGAGGACATGCTCACCGATGTGGAGGTACTCCAATGAGGCAAGTTGTTGATTCTCCTCCTAAACGGCAAGGTGGAACAACTGACGAAGAAATGGGGTTGGATCCATGGTGAGGATCTGTGATTGAAAGCCAGAGTAGGAATCATTGAGAATGAGGAGAAAACAGATCATGCACTCCTTTCCTCCTTGATTCGCCGAAATTGTTGAAGGATGGAGTCAGGACCATGAAGGGTTTCCTCTACCGTGTCGAGATCATTGCAGAGGATAGCAAGGTGATTGAAAACAATGGTGACAAAGAGATTTCCTTGTTTTTAACTCCGAGAGGGAATGGTGGAGCTAGAAGTGATGGACACAATCAATGTGGCCGTACATCAGCGATAGCATCCTAGAGGAGTTTGGCATCATCAATCAGCGATGGTCCAATGACAACTTCTGAGGAAAGATAGTTCTCAATCCACATCTAGACAAGTTGAGTACACTTCCTCTATTGGCAAGTAAGGTGGTCGTCAGTGGGAAAAGGCACTTTGCCATCGATGAACCTTTTTTTGTCCTTGATGAGAAGGGTGCGACAGAGATTGCAAGCCCAAGTGGCGAACAACTTGGCACAAGTGAAAGGGGAAGCAATTGGACGTAACTTGAGGCCTTCGGACGTCGCGAGATAGGACAAATCATCAAGTTTTAGGCAACTAGCGATGGCGGGAGAAAAATGGAAAAAGATTAGGTAGGGAGTTTGCCCAAGACCTAATTGACCCGATAGACCCGATTGGGTATAGCTTGATTTACCCGACAAAACTAGGAGGGGCTAACCTGAATGGGTAAGGTTTGAAGAAATAGCTTTAGAAGACGGCCCAATAGAAATGGGCTCAGCTTGTGGCCTAATAGAGACGGGCCTATGGCCCAATAGAGACTAAGCTATCGAGAAGAGACTACAAGTGGGGGCCTATAGAAAGGTGAGCGGGCCTAACAAAAAAAAAAGCCTACAAAGGCACCCAAAACATATAAGTAGGGCCAAGGGAGGGCAAAATCAAGTTGGGAAAAGCTTGCAGGGCTACTATAGGAAGGCCACGAAACCTAAGCAATGGGCTGGGTTGAGCCAAATTGGCTAAAAGAGGGCTAAACATAAAGGCTGGAGATCGAAACAGATGGTTTGATCTCAAAAAAAAAACATGTTGCAGTCCTACAGCAAAGGAGCCCACAAATGAAGGTAAAAAAAGGTGCTTAGTGACGAACGGCTAGGTTGATTCCAAGAGGTAAGTGACATCCTCAACAAAGGTAGGCGCGTCGGAGCTAGAAGGAAAAGCAAAGGAAGAAAGGGGTACCAACATTGTGGATGAAAAAAAATTAGAAAAAAAAAGGTTAACAAACGAGAACAGAAGTAAAAGACAGGGAAAAAGAAAGAAAGAGAAAGAAAAACATAAGATTGAAAAAGCCTTTTATGTATTGCTTGCTTGAAAAAGAATGATACATAGGGTCTCCTTTTATAATAAGGAGCAAACTTATTTGAACCATACAAGGAAACCTAGTCGAACTATACAAGGA
Organism: Casuarina equisetifolia; assembly: GCA_028551475.1. Classification (NCBI taxonomy): domain Eukaryota; kingdom Viridiplantae; phylum Streptophyta; class Magnoliopsida; order Fagales; family Casuarinaceae; genus Casuarina; species Casuarina equisetifolia. Next base: position 18,839,769 of record CM052362.1, read on the forward strand.
ATTAAATGGAGAATATAACTTGCTATACATGAAAAATAACCTCCCAATTAATCTATGCTATATAGAAAATATAATATGCCCAATTGAAGAATATAATACAATTATACACATGTATCTCTAGCATAAGACACTACTTCTCCTTTAATGTTATCAACTTAGCAAAGTATCGCATTAAAATGTGGAAACTGTCATGCCTATTGGATCCATGTTGAACTTTTAACTTCTCAATTTCCTTTAAACTTCTCTAATATTTTCATTTGTTAGGTCTACGAATAAAATTAGTATTGTTGAGAGAGCCAATCTCACATCAAAATAGAAAACCAAGTAGTTATGACTTATAAGGCATTGGCTTCCTTCAACTATTGCTCATGAGTTTTGTTAATGATGGTGGACCAGGCCCCCCCTTCATGGGAAACTCAAGACACGGGACTGTGGGGTGTGGAGAGAGCCAATCCCACATCATAATAGAGAACCAAGAATTTACAACTTATAAGGCATGAATTTCCTGCTACTGCTCATGAATTTTTGTAGACAAAAGAACCCATTCTCACAAGTATAAGTTATTACTTGTACAGATTAAGTTATTACTTACAAATGGATAAGACAATCTACCACCATAGGAGTAGGGATAATCACCAGCCACAATATTGATTTTTTTTTCCTAGTCATTCGCTTTCATTATTTGCTGTTCTTATGGCGTTTTCATTTGGTTTAGATATCTTTTTGTATTGGATTTCTCTCGTTCATTAACCATTGATGCTTTGTAAGCAACGCTAAAGAAAGAAACTCCATAGCCACAAAACCATTACCAGTTAGTTGTATAGAGGGAATGCTTTCACCACAACATATTACATCTACTTCCAAAATTCCCTCCGGAGCCTAACTTTCAATCTCAAACATTTATGTTCTCGTTGAGCCTAGCAGCTGCGGCCACTGACGCCGCCACTCCTCCGGGATGAGTTGCCACGTTCGGATTGTTCCTCAGCTCGGCACTCACCACTCCTTCAGCATCATGCCGAGTAGCTGCTTTGTCCGAAGGGAGCTTCGAGGTCGCATCCTATCATAGATTTAAATGTCCACTCTCGATTTCAGCAACACTTCGATGCTAAAAAATGTATCTAGCCAAAACATGAATAGCTTAGTAGTTTTACCGTTAACACGCCACGCAGCTTAATCTTATCCTCATCACCATCGGTTCGGGCATTGTAAGTCGCAGCCGACTGAGCCGTGGCCGCGAGCCCTCCTGGGGTTATAGTATTACTACCTATTGCTCTCACCTCCGCTGCTTGAATTGCCGCCGCGTCACTCTGATCCACCGCCTTGTTGCCGGCTGACTGTGCAGCAGCTTCCAGCGCTTCCCCTATAGTTATTGCGCTCTTTTGAATAACGTCAACTGCCGCTTGTTGCACTGGGGTGGACTGCACATACTGCCCGACAACCTACAAAACACACATAAATAGAGATGTTGTACTGGTCAACATTAGAATTTATTCCTTCTTTCTTTTTCTGTGGCATTAGAGTTTACTGTATGATTTGCTGATTGATCTCGAATTCAAGACCATCGATATCCGCATATAACATTACAACACCATAAAATATGTACTTTTCCGGCGACTGATTCAGTGATTACGCGACTTCCAGGGACATCGATCTCCGTGACAGAGACGCCTTGGTCTCCCGCGACGTCAGAGAAATCACGGTGGCCGACAAGACCAGCCCTCTCGTTTCGAGTCGCCGCGGCCTGCATGACAGCAGCTGTTCCTCCCTTCTGGGTCTGGCCCAGCACCATGTTCTCGGCGGTCTGCATCATGGCTGCGTCCTGTGGAGCAATGGGCTTAGGCGCGAGGTCGCCCGAGACGTTGAAAACGTCGCCATATTTGATGGGTTCTTCCCTCTCACCCTGAATCCTCCGTTGCTGTTCCTGGCTCATCTTGGATTTTGAAAAACTCGGAATTAAGTCTGCGAGTTGGTGGGAGACAACATGTACGTGCATAGAGAAGGAATACGTATTATATATTATGTATTCTGTACATACAAGGAAGTTGAAACGTGGCATTTTGAAGACGTGGCAAGTGCAGGAGAATGCCAGAGTTAGACTATAGTTTTACAAGTGGCACCTGAATAGCCATCGGCACCATTGTTTCATTTAAACGTGGCAAACCCTTCGCATTCTTTTTGGCCGAGTCAATCTCTTCCCTTTCTCTCTCTCCTTTTCCTTTTTTTTTTTTTCCTACTGAATTTCCTTGGATAAATATAGATATGAAGATAAGGAGACTTAGATAACTATAAGATTAACTTGATCATATAGTTCAAAAGTTAAGTAGATATATAAATCATTAAATAGCAATATGAGTAAATGAGCACTTTGCAAGCGTTAGAAATATATCTCCATTCACATAAATCCTTTTACGTCAATGATCATCCACCAGCTGCTGTCTACGATGGGCAAATCGGAGAATTAGAAAGAACTTATTTCGTTTTCTTTCCCTTCACAAGATTTGAGGGATAGAAGAGTAACTAGCAGCCGCAGCAGCCTATGGTGGCTGCTCAAGGATTGAAGTACATGTATTCTATGTAAAAGAGTAAGGAAGTGAACCTGCGTCTCATGCATGATTCAGTTCAAATCATTCCTCACAGTACATCTTTTCAAGAAAATGCAAACCATTCAACTGTTGATGCCTCTTACTGCATTTCAATAACGCAACAGGGGACTTGTTATTGGCTATGCTAAGATAACAACAGTGGTTTTCTCAAGAAGCCCAAAGGAAATATATAAACGTATATCCAGTATCATAATTACACAGCCGTTATAATGACTGGATAAAACCTGAATTTTCACTGCAAATTTTTATCAACTAAGTTCACCCTGGAAATGATACGATTTATTCCTTTCGAGCCCGACTTGCAACCTCCAACCCATTCCCTGCAAATTTTTCAAAAACAGATTCATTTTTTTTAATGTGAAATCGTCTGGGATGATAGAAAACTGACATCCTGAATACGTATATATATACTGTTGGAAGGGAGGGAGACGTCAAACTAAAAACATAGTAGTTTATTTTCAATCTTCAGAGGAACGACTAAATTATAGACTCTAGTTATGAAAGCTTACCGTCTGGATCAAAGAAGAAGATTTGCTTCACCGTCCCATCAGGCAGAGACCTCTCAAAAGTCTGAATTCCCTTTTCCTGCAAAGGCAACAACGTAGGGAAGCTTTTATTGTACTATTTTTACTTAACGAAATACTGCATATGATCTTTGTATATAGAACAATTCTTAAGGAAATTGTGAAACCTACTACACTCGGGAAAGAAAATTATGAAACCTAGTAAAACTAGGAGGACGTTAAAAAAAGCTCTTCCCCACCTGAGAAGAATCCACAATAGAAATGGCATAACAGACTATAAAGTCCCATTGGGCTGGATATATAAATCTATGGGGTCTATTCTCAACACAGCAGTTTGAGCCATTGTTCATCTTCCACCAGAATCTAATGGACTACCAACAAGCAACACTATCTCAATCCATCTCAGTTAATACTCCTCTGCCTCTCTGTCTCTGCGTCTTTCAATTCCCTTTGCTAAAAGATTTGCTAGGATATATCTATATTCTCTCGACACTCTCTCCATGACAGGGCATAAACTTGGCAATACGATTGGGTCCAAAGACACATTTTTGCATTTTTAACTTCCCAGGAAAATGAAAGCCATTTAGATCTACAATTTTCTTGACCACCTTCCTAACTCTCCATTGGTCCGGTTCCTCGAATCTCTTTTACAGAATTAACATCGGCATTAAATAATGCTACGTAATCTTCTTCCAATCCCTAGACATTTGTAGTATCAGTTTTCTTGAGCTTTAAACCTGCCTGATTCAACGTCCTCATCCAGCAGCAATTTATTTTTTGAAAACCAAAATTAACAGTCTCCAACAGATTGGTCACGTAGCGAGGAATACATTTTATATCATTTAATTCGCCTAAATTTGAAACCATTGGCAATTAACAAACCTTGCAGATTCAAGAATGTTCTACCACAAAGGATCACTTTGAAGCATTCCTATATAGCAAAGCCATTAATTTTACTCATTACGCTAACCGTAACTCTTGTTGAACCTACTTATTCTGAATTCAAAAAGATACTTACGATCATGCTCACAAGGGGAAAAAAAATAAAAATAAGAATAAACATATGAAAGTGATAACAAGCAAACTGCAAAATCATCGGTGATCCCAAAAGATTGCACGTAAATAAAAATAAATAAAAAATATCCATTTAATTAACACTCCAACACTGCCAAAAATCAGGACTCCGATACCAACTATTTTCGTCAGCTTAGAATATTGAACACGGATTGAATGGCAGGGGTGTAAAAGGAAACAGAGTAGGCGGGTACCTTGAGAGTTCGCACAAAAGACTCGAAATTGGTGACGGAGAAGCAGATATGGTGACCTCTGGGGAGATGGCTGGGGTCAGCCACAGGTGACGTGGCGCTCCAGGGACCTTCGGGAAGCTTTGTGCTGGGGTTCCTCTCGATCAGGTGGAGTTGGAAAGCCGAACCCAGATTCAACCATATGACCTTAAACTCCCCGAAGTTTGGGCTATCAATCTCCTCAAACCCAAAAATCTGTACCATCCAAAGAAAGCAAAGGTTTAGATAAAAACATTGAGAAAAACAAAGGTTCTGGATGATGAGTCTCGGAGGAGGACCTCTTTGTAGAAGTTGGCGAGGCGCCTGATGTCCGAGGATTCTCTGGATACGTGGTTGAGTGACACTCCTTCGGCCACGGATGCTGCCATGTTTGCTTCTGTGCTTCGACCACTGAATGTCGTAGACGCCTTGAGAGGGATGTTAGCGTCAGCTGGCAGTTGCTGCGGCCCTTGTCAAAGAGTCGTGGCAAAGCCGGCTTTTTGCGGGTGCCACCGAGCAGTCCAAGCTACCACTGACGGTATTAGTGAACCCATTAGGTATACAATGACAGATTAAATATGCAATTTTCTTTTCGACCTTCTTTCTCGCAGAAAAAACATGGAGAGAAAATAATCATCCCTAGTGACAAAAACCGTGGAGATTTAGTACAGTTCTTTTTTTTTTTTTTTTAATGCTTTTGCGATGTATAGTTAGGAAGGTACTGAAATGTAAAATAAAATCGTCAAGATGGCAAAGTCAATTTACCATCGGAAAATTTTTCTTGAGAAAGGTAGCGGGTACCATCCATTCAAAGTATAACTTACAGATGATTTATACTTGTAATTCATCTTTGAAATGGAAGTTTGATAGATTAACACTATTAGATAAAATATCCCTGAAATTAATTACTCCAAACTTGGGCGGCATTCCCTGTTCTCCAACCATTTAACTAGAACATGTCTTCTTCAAAAAGAATTAGTATGCCTTTTTGACAGAAAGCCCTGAAATCGTAAAGAATATGGAGCCATCACCAATAATCTGTACATGAGCACTGACCATCCTTGAAGCGATGAAACCGATTGTTATCTCTGACAACAATTTCTCTACCAACAATGCCTGAGATAAACTTGATGGCACTATGGCAGTCTCCACAAATCCTAAGGTTTTTTATGATCCTTATGGGTACACCAGCAGGGATAGTTAAGAGGCCATAGGCAAGAGCAATCTTCTCGCTGTGGTACCAAACTTCTGATATTTTTTCCTCTTCTTCTAAATCATATAGAGCGAAATTGGTATCAGGTACATACCCAGCTTCCTTCACCTGCCTCCTTAGCTTAGCTAGCATAGCCTGAATCTCCAAGTTCATTTCATGGGAAGTATCCTTTGCTTGGAAAATGTGGACTGCATTCTTAACAGAGATCCAACTGCACCCTGCACCCTTCTTCACACCGACGTCCCCCATTTCCTTTCTCACAAGAGTGGCTTCTTCCCACCTGCCAAGTAGGAGGACAAATAAACAGGTCAGAAAACATAACTGCAAGCACATACATACAGAATCAAAAAAGCTTATCAACTGTCTGTATTGCAAATTGAACCTCACTATTATGATGATGAAATTTTAAAACCAATGCATTAAGTATCCCGCGGTACATTGTCCAATGAATTAATGCATATGAATAAAAATGAATTTGATGACACAAAACTTTAGGGAACTTTAAAAATTTTCAGTTTTGAAAGAATGTCATTACATGCCAGCTGCAGCGAACATATTCGAAAGCACCACATGATTGCCGGGGTCTTTTGGGTCAAGTTCAAATAAGTTATCAGCAGCGATCTTCCCCAGTTCCGGCTTCCCATATACTTTACAAGCCCCTAAAAGAGCCCCCCAAATTGATATTGTTGGAGGAATTGGCATTCTCTTGATGAATTCATACGCACGCTCTACCATTCCAGCTCGCCCTAACATGTCCACTACACATGCGTAATGCTCAACTCCTGGCTCAATACCGTATTTCGCTCTCATTGATTCGAAAATTTCCATGCCCATCTTCACTGATCCTGCCCTGCTACAAGCCGACAACGCACAAACCAAAGTCACATAATTTGGCACCACCTCATTGCTACCAAACTTCATCTCCTCCAACAATGCCAAAGCCATGTCTGCATGCCCTTGGTGCGCATATCCACCTAACATCGCATTCCAAGTGATTAGGTTCCTCTCAGGCATCTTCTGAAAGGCTTGCTTAGCGTCATTTATATTTCCACACTTCCCATACATGTCAACTAATGCACTCCCAACGAATATATCCTCCTCCACGCATGCCTTTACAGCAAGAGCATGGACTGACCTACCAAATTCAAGCCCTGAAAGCGCAGCACAAGCGCTCAGAACACTTGAAATAATAAAATCTGTCGGCTTAATGCCTTCTTCCCTAGCTTGCAAGAACACCATGCAAGCCTTCTCCTCCTCATAATTTTGCAAGTATGCAGTCACCATAGAGCACCAAGAAACATGGTTCCGTTGAGCCATTTTACGGAAAACCAACTCGGATGAGCCAACCTGCCCACACTTACCATAGAAATCAATCAGCCCATTCGAGGCCGACATATTTGCCCCAAATCCACTTCGAATTGTGAATCCGTGTAATTGTTTTCCAAGCTCCAAGTACGAAGCGTCAGAACATGCATTAAGAAATGCACAGAACGTTGTCGAATCTGGCTCGCCACCCACCTGTAAGAACTCAAAAAACGCGTCAACTGCATTCCGGGGTCGCCCATCAAGCACTGCATTTGAAATATAAGCATTCCACGTCACAATGTTTCTGACAGGCATTTCATCAAACAGCTTCCGAGCCTCGTCTCGCAACCCCGTTTTACAATACATATCGAAAGCACTGCACCCCACAAAGACGTCATGTATCTGACCGTCCTTAACCGCAAGGCCGTGAACCTGTTTCCCGACAACGGACATGCGAAGCGAAGCCGAGGCCTTGAAAGCGCAGGGGAAGGTGAAGTCATTGGGCCGAATACAGTCACGGAGCATGTCGGAGAACTGGAGTAGTGCGGAGGCAAAATGGCCGTTTTGGACAAAGCCCGCAATGAGGGCGGTCCAGCTGACGACGGTGCGAGACGGAGTGAGCGAGAGAACAAGCTGGGCCGTGCAGGGGAGATCGAGTTTGGAGTACATATTGACCAGGTAGTTGAAAAGGAAGGAAGGAAGAGGTGTGTCGAGGGTCCTGATGATCTTGGCATGGGCGGCGCGGCCGAGCAGAGAGGAGCGAGTGGTGATTGCCCATTCGACCAGAGCGGCGAGGGAGTTGGGGGTGAGGAACGTCATGGTTGAGAACCATCACCATAATGCGCAGACTTGGCAAACTTGCTTCAGCGGCATGAAGAGTTATCGCGCTACAACATACAAAGCAAGAACAGAGCGCCTCTCCGACAATGGAAAAGTAGTCCTTTTCTGTTAGTGTAATCACCGTTGCTGAAAAGAGTAAGAAATTCTGATCTTCCGCAAGCACGGGAAGGTCACGTGCGGGACTCGTGTTTACTGCACGTTAGGGCCGGGACAGACCAAAATAGTGGCTCTAACCTCCCCCGAGAGACTCTCCCCCGATCCACACTCTCCTCGCCTCCCTCTCTCCCATGCTGATAACGTTAAAACCCACCCCTCTCTCCCTCTTTCTCCCTCTCTCTCTTGCTCGGCTCTGGAGAAGGAGAGGGGACGGGGCCAGAGCGGCGTGAAGGCTGAACCGGAGGCGTCAGCGGCCAAGGTTGTCCGTTTCCTAAATGGATTCCGTCACCGGGAACCGCGTTGCTACTGCTCGTCATGAGGCAGTCTCGTCCCTCTGGGAGGGCATCTCCTTGCTTTTCTCCCGATGGGAAGGCCTCCAGATGGCGGTCCAGAACCAGTGGGGTGGTCGCGACTCCCTCCAGAAATCACACCAGCTCGCCGCCGATATCTTGTCCTGGCTATCTCAATCCAGAGGTTCATATGTAACAAACTTTTGCACTCACATTCATTTCTTTTATGAAGTAATCAATATTCTGGTAAGCGTCTCTTTCCTTTCTTCGATTCGCAGCACCGCCATCGGTGGAGGATGTAGAGAGCGTGCTGCATGAGAGCTTACTCCTCTCCTTCAACACAGAGATCGAGGATGGTAGTATTGAGGAGGTGGTGCAACCTAGTCGCTCTCTTCCTGTTCGCTTTTTTGGAGACATGCATGAACTATTGCTGTACCTTCGACTCAGACGGCCGTTAATACAGTTAACGAACATGTTTGGTAGCTAGATCATGCAGCAGTCAAAAGCTTTCCAAGCTCAGCGCTAACGTATCATTTGAAAATTTATAGAGGATGATTAATAATTGGAAACAGCATTTGTGAAGGAATTTTCTCCCCAAGGACCACTTTCATTTGAAATGTTGGGTTCTAAACGGAAAATTGAGGGATCCTTCTTCGGGGAGTTATAGAACATATCTGTGTGGTGCGATTTGGTTTGTGTTTTTGTTCTTAGATGCGATGTATTTGTTCGGTAATGATTGTTTTGTGACAACCTGAATTGAATGCTTTTAACAAAATTGATCAACCTTTTCTATCTCCGAATATATTGGTTTGCTGCTTCCATTTATTGAATGTTTGCCCATTCTCGCTAATTAAGCAGGTGGCAGAACAGTTGATGATTATGCATGAAGAATACCTCATAGAAATTGTTAGTCATTGCAACATCAACGAAACCCAGCTCTGAATCAGAACTTGATCCTCACGGCAGACAGGTACCTTGGGTTACATCCACCAGCCTAAACACCTGTAACTACTAAATGCTTCGATTTGGCTAAATTGTGAAAATGATATTAAACTCTCTGTTCTGCAGATACACCATATTCTTCCAAATAAAATTGATATAATTAGGATAAATTGCAGAAGAAGATTTGCAGTTATTGATGTTCTATCTTTATCCGAACATCAGGTGGTTTGGCAGAAGTGTAGACGGGTAAGAGAGATGAGGCATCGGAAATAGAGATCTGCTGTGAAAGTGAGACTTCTGCTGAAGCGAGGATAGGGAAGCCGAGATAGCCGTTGCAGCCGAAGGCCGATGCTTGGTGCCCTCTACAGCCACAGTAAGAGTTAACGGGATCACTTCAAAACGCAGGAACCTACATTCGGTTCTACAATTCTACAATGTACTAAGTCTTATTTTGTATGTGCTATATTAAGCACAGATTTAATGTCATGCTGATCGAAGTGAACTGCCTATGTGCTTTGTCCCATGCTCCAGTGCTTCTTTCCTCTTCTATATCGTCATTCCTGAGGCTGAAAATCGGACATCTAAGTGTTGAAATGCAGGCATAATAAGGTTAATCTGTAGGGCAGTGACCCCTCATCACAGACGAACTAGGTTCTAAATAGGGTAAGTTAACTTGCACAAAAAGAAGAGCTCAGATGCGCATGTTTTCGTCTGGAAATCAGACGATCTTGATGGACCCTAACCATCATTTGAGGGTCAGAGTCATCACCGCTCCGTGGTGCACCAGCCGGGAATCGAACCCGGGTCTGTACCGTGGCAGGGTACTATTCTTCCACTAGACCACTGGTGCTTATTGTACAATTGCCCCACTAATAATAATATCGTTGTGTATAAAAAGGTATCAAAGACCTTATGTAATTTAAGATAAATTATTAAGGGTTAAAAATTATGTAGAATTCGACAATTTGTATTTATTTGGCTTACGAGGGAAAAAATTATACAGTGAATAAATTTTACTTGTTATTAATCACTGGGAAACCACATAAGAGATTTTATGAAAAGTTTAGAAACCCCATATACAATCTTGAAGCCCTGAAGTCTACTTATCTCTAAAACGCCTCCTTAAAAAGATGAGTGCTCAATGTTTATGAAGCATTTTACAAGGGTCAACCTTTTTATCGTAGGAGTGAGTGTATGATACTTCTTAAGCTTAGTCTTATTTTGTCAATAAATGACTAATCCAATAATGGGATTGGGTTAGTACACACATGAAGGTGTTTAATTTTGATACCATATTAAATACTTAAAGTCACTTTTTCTTAAAAATTCAAATCGGAGAAATGAGTGTGAATGCTCAAAAAACACTTTTTTGGCATAACAACATAAGTATTGTCGTAGGCACTAGTTGACTTTTTTCATCTACCCATCAATATGCAAGTAATATGCTACCCTTGATGTCCCAAAGCCCATAATTGGCCCCTTGAGAAGTGAGTTCTTGAAAATTGGACCCATCTTGTTCCAATAGGTTGTCCAAGTTCATCCTTATTTGCCTTTATGGGCATTTAAGGTTTTGGGATTACCATACACATTTTATTATGGTATTAAAGTCATAAATGAGCTTTCACTGTGTTGCATTTCTTTGACTACTTACATTCAATGCTTGTATTAGTCTATACATGAAGAGTGTTAAAGATATGTGTTTAGTAGCATAAATATAGGCATTTAACCTTATAAGTTATAATTTTTTTTACCTATAATCTAAAAGTTTTTGGATGAACCTCACACTATAATATACAAAATCTCATTATTATAAAAGAAAGATAATGAGAATAATATATTTTTATACAATAAAAATATAAAAAATAGATTTTTTTATTATTTGTCTTGGAGTAGGATTTCTTTATTTACGTTTAACCAATTTGGGAGTTGCAAATACAAATATACAACATTCTCACAAAATAGCTTAATAAACAATTTGCTTACCAAATAATGAAGGGAAATTTAGGCTATCAAATCTTAAATTTTGAAATATAATACTTTTTGAGTAAGTGAATTTACAGTTCAAAATACAAAAGAACTTTAGTAATATAATTTGATATAACAAGATTTTATGGCATAAAGTTAGAGAGGCCTTTTTTATCTCAATTATGTATAGATGTGCAACCAATTAATGAAAATGAAGATTTACATTATCTAATTTGAACTAATAACATCAATAAATATAATTTTGTTAGATGATTAGTTTGTTAGATATACTTTTTACAACATAATGAATTATACAATCACTATATTTGATTAACTCATATTATGATTTTTGTTAGTCTTAGGTAGAAAATATAAATCATCTATTTTTTAAATGTACACATACAAAGATGATTTGCAAGATTATCATCTTTCATAATTGAATTTTATGTTATATTAGAGTAAGGGATGAATAATTGCAATTGACGATTAAAGTAACAAAAATAAAGATTTTGGCTACAAAAAAAATTTAAAATTTATTTTTGAACTTGTATTTATTATATATGAGCTGAATGCAATAGAAAATAATTTAAAACAATATAATTGATATCTCAATCTTGTTGGCTAAAGTTAGAAAAATTATGTGAAAATAATTTTTTTGAAATATAAATTTATTACAAGAAAATATTATTTTGAGTGAAAATTAAAAATTTTGACCTCTATTTTTTTATAAATTTTGTAACATTAAATTATATCTCTATGCTTTTGTACATAAATTTTATTAATACAAATTTATATTTTTACCAAAAAAAATAAAAATTTTAGTAGCCTGGCATTGCATGAAGGTAGAAGATGTGAAGGACTCATGTGAGCTTATTAGTTATCTTCATATCTGAATAAATTGCTTTTGTACATAAAATTTATTAATGTAAATTTACATTGTTATAAAAAAAAAAAAATCAAGTAGCCTAGCATTGCATGAAGGTAGGGGATGTAAAGGACTTATATGGACTTATTAGTTGTCTCCATATCCGAACAAACTGCTTTTATTTTTTATAGCCACATAAGTTTTTTGGATATCATATTTATAAGTTTTCCTAGAAAAAAAAGAAGATTTTACCTCGTGAAAGGACTTTTTTATCATTACTTCACTTGGACTGCACTATCAAATGCAACCCACGTGGAAAATACCAACAGAACCAAGAAATTAATTTTGATTGAAATACATATTTATTCCAAGAAATAAAGGAAAATGAGGGACGAGAGAACTCCCACTGTTCCGAATGCGTGTTATTTTTTCATTGGTCCTCGCTTCTTTGATCCGGATCCAAAGATACAAATAAGTTCCGGATGAATGTTTAGGAATTTTTTTTAAAAATGTTATCAGATTTAGTTTTCGACCAATATTCTTGTTTTAATTAATTTAACGTATAAGTTTATAAATATATTAGTTCAATTATTTTTTTGTATTGTTCAGTAAACATTTTAAAAATTGTGCTTTTTTTTTTTTTTTAAAAAGATAAGGTGGTCGTCAGTGTAACTTAAAACCACCAAATTTTTCGATATTTTAACTGAAATAACGGAAATAACGTAATAAGGCAAAAATTTTTAAAACTAATATCTACTCGTAAAAGTGGAATTTTGATTTGAAGAAATAAAAATTAGTGTCTTCGCGAGGAATCGAGAAGAATTGACATGGTTTAAATTCCTGATGCAATTTAGAATATTTATATATGTACGTACTCTTCCCTGTATTTGATGGTATTTTGCTCAGTGCCTCTGTTCGCGCCTCGCTTGGATTTCCGATTTCTGTTTTCCCAGGTTTTTCTTTCTCCAACAAAGCAAACTCGTTCCCTGTCCCTGCGCGGTTCAACCTTGTGCTTCCGCGGGAGACGAGGCGATTTGTGGTAATCAGAAACCTTACGTTTCTCTTGGAGCTGTGAATCCGAACGCTGTTCTTGTGAGGTGATCCTTCAAATCTTCTTCTTATTCCTTTAATCAGGTATATGATGTATGGTTCATTACCATGGAAACGAGGGTCAATGGATTTATTTGAATATTTAGGGTTTAGGATATTTATCTGTGTTGCTTATGGGGCTTTTATAGTATTTTCCACTTTGAAGGATGCCATAGATCACAATGGGCGGGGTGGTGATTAGGAGTTTGTCGTAGTTTCAAAGCGACAGAATAATCGGATTTGATTGACTTCGTATGCTGAGAGCGAACTAATGGAAGTAAATTATAATCCAAGAGTTTCACAAAACATTATTGACGGAAAGTGATTCCGCCTTTCTTACGTGTAGAAGCGTATCCATTTGGGTGAGTGCTGAGTTGAAGGAACTTGTGCCTATTGTCCAAGATTGAGGGTTGGTTTGGTCATCCCTTGTAAGTCGCATGTATCTATTTTGTTCACATACGATTTACCCCCGACTCGTTGGCCTTGCAGGTCAGGGGTCCCCTTGGCTTACCACAGAGCCAATGAGAAGTCGACTTTACATAGGATTTGAAGGGACGAACGGTTCAAATTTTGCAGGTCAATTCAAGAAAATTGACGCTACATGTAAATTGTGCCGTGTGATAAATTTAAATGATTCCATTACATGCTGTCATTTTGAGATTTTATTACTGGCAATTATTAAGTGGGTGATATTTCAAGATATGGTTCATTCATGATTAGTGGTTCTTGAAGATGTTACATAAGTTAAATGGGTTGATGTAATTTAGCTATGGGAAGCCTAATGGTGCCCTTTGTAGTTTGTGTATCTTGTATAATTTACAAACGATATTTAAGAAGAGAAGAAATTTTGCGTTCACACATGTGAAATTAAATGTTTATAATTCTAGGAAGTTTTATGTCATCTTCTGGGGATTCAGTGCACTAATCTTACTGCATAGTTGATTTTTGAGGGGAATATTGGTTATTGAGTGTTTGCTGATTAATATGATTCAACAAATGTTTTAATTTCATGCTTTTGTCGTCCATTCTTTATGAAGCACAAACAGGAACAGGAAAGTTTTTAGAGTTAAAAGTGTTTTTGTATTTTTGAAAATTTTTAGAGGTTTTTGTGCTTTCTTAATTGCTAATAATATCCAAGTGGCTTTCTACAGCTCAGGAACTGCACCAATTTTTGGTTGGAAAATAGATATCATGGTGATTGACATTTCTGAAGAAAGTAATGGAAGCATGCCGAGTACAAACGAAGATATTTCACCCCATCGGATAGTTCTACCAGAAAGGTCTGGGGAGGGTTTGCCATATGCTCCTGAAAATTGGCCAAATCCAGGTGATACTTGGACTTGGAGGGTGGGGAAGAGAGTTGCCACTACTGGACACTATTTGGATAGATACTTGTATCTTCCAAAGCGTCTTCATATTGATGCACGTAAGAAAAATGGTTTTGCCAGCAAGCTTGCTGTTGAACGATATCTTCGAACAACATTTCCTGGTGCTGACATTGATGCCTTTTTTGCCTCATTTACCTGGAGGATCCCTGCAAGCAAATCAGCATTAACAAATGGTCAGCTGTTATTAGCTAGTTTTTTCTTTTAAATGTTATACTTATAATTTTTTGTGTTAACTTGAGATTTTTGTTTTAAAAGTGTCTTATACGTGAAGAATCTTTTGCATTTTCCCACGAACAAATGATGCCATAATATATGCTAATTGTCATTCACAGTTCAGTTAGTATTTGCCTATTTCATAAGCTCAAACCTATTAGTTAACACTGCTTTCAGAGGAAAATTAGATAAATGTGAACCATAGGCTTCTTGGGACAACAGCTATGATAGCCTTTTTGATGTGGAGTTCTTGAGATAGATCACCACCCTAAAGTGGGCGATTGGACAGCTGGTGTTAATTTCAATTTAAATGCTATTGGGCTACTCGTCAAAATCCTAGTGAAGTTCTTTTTTCTCCATAAGTCCTTCATGACAATAGCTGATGAACATCCACGCATGGTGCAAGAATTCACAAGGCTATGTAACCAAGTTATACATTAAAGCTATAAGCTAGCAAGATTGGTGGGTACATAACCATAAGCCAAAAGAACGGCAACATCGACAACTAGTCCCGACTTTTTTTGCATATCTATACAATGTCAATGAACTTCCAAATTTCATTAATGTTTTTGGTGTTCTTCTTATGGGTTAGATGGCAAAAGTGATTGCTTAGATATCTTTACCTGCCTTTTGTGTTTGCTTTATTGCTTATCTTTGGTCTGGCATGAGCTGTTGCAAAGACTTGTTTATCTTTGGTGTTGAATCTTCATCTAGACTCTTTCATGATTAAGCATCTTGTTTAATTGATTCTTTTGGGTATAGATCTAGTAGTCATTCTAATTTATGCTATTTTAAATTCTTTGTTGCCTATAGTTATTTATAGTTACTTAGGTTCTTATCACAGTATGTACAGTAATGTTAAGGCTGCATATCTAGAATAATGTCAAATGCTCATGTTGATATTATTGTTAGTATGTATGTCTATTTCTCATGCTTATGTTCCTTTTTTTGCTAACAATGTTGGCCTGTTATAGGTTATGTGAGGGGCCATGGTTCATGTACTACGCCTATTGAAGAGATAGCAGAATATGATGTGTCTGATTCTCAAACTGACGTAGGTGGTTGTAAGGCTGGGAATAAGATGTGTAGGAGCATCTTGGAACAAGTGGACAACCGACCCTTAGAAGCCATGCCCTGTGATCTCTGTTGTAGTGAGCCCCGGTTCTGCTATTTTTGTTGTTGCATCTTATGTAGTCAAACCATAAATCGAGACAATGGAGACTGCAGTTACATCAAATGTGAAGCAGTCGCGGAAGATGGATATGTATGTGGGCATATTGCACACATAGATTGTGCTCTTCTATGTAACATGGCTGGGACAGTAGGAGGAAGCATTGGGTTAGATGCTGAGTACTATTGTCGCCGTTGTGATGGAAGAACTGATCTAGTTTCACATGCTGCAAAGCTTTTTCAAACATGCGAATCTATTGATTCTCGAGATGATCTACAAAAGATTTTAAGGGTTGGTGTTTGCATTTTGCGTGGTTCAGAAAAGGCTGCTGCAAAGTGGTTGCTGAATCGCTTTGAATTGGCCATTGCAAAGGTAAAACTGATATTCATGTACTACAGTTTTTGCTTTCTTCCTTTTACAGAAGTTATCCTGATTCTCTTTCAGGGTTTGAAAAGTCAGCTGTCTGACCATTTGATATTTCATTAGCTTAAATGTGGAACTTCTCTTGAAGATATCTGCAAGTTTGAAGACAATACCTCCACTAAATCAATAGGTAAATTTCCAATTTAAATATCTCAAATTAATCATCATACTTTACCAATAAACTTACCATTGGTTGGACACTCTTTGACTCCTCATCAAGGCTTTCGTTTGGGCATATTATCATATAGTTGTAAGAAATGACCTCATTTTTTATGCTTGGTCTCCCATCTTACTGGGGAAATGTGATTTTTTTTTTTCATAATTAAACAGTACCACTTGCATTTTATTACACTGTTGAATCTGTAAAAATTATCTTTGGCAATGCTGGAGCTTGTTGAATCATAAATGTGGACATGTGCCTCTCTCTCACCTATTTGATTTTGATTTTAATCAAGTAGCTTCACTCTGTAACATTGTCAATATTGTTTACAAATAGGTTGCTTTAACGATGAACATGCCGCCCTAGTTGTTACAAATGAGCAAGATCGACTGGATATCAGAACAAGCTCGGAGCGCTTTTTGTCCACAACTTTTGACCCTAAGTTGGGGTCTCTGGAGCTTGAGCATGAGATTGACCAGGTTCTGCTAGCACTGAAAAAATCACAGGAGTCTGAATATAAAATTGCAGCGGAAGGGCTCTATGCACAAAAGGACTATCTTCATAATCTGTATCAACAACTTGAGAGAGAGAAGTGTGAGTTGGAACATCCCAAGTCGTCACCTGACTCAAATGTGTTGCTGGATGCTGTCTTGAGTAGAGTAAATCAGATAAAGCGAGAACTCATGAAACTCAAGGATATGGAAAAAGTAGCAAATGGCTTTGGGAAGACACCTAAAGGAATCTTGAAGGAACACTTTGGTCTGGAATATGAAAACTAAACCCTTTAAAGATACACTCATCAAATTTTGGTCTTGAGATGTGAACTGAGCACTTGTGTATTTCGAGAGCATAGATTCCCTGACAACGCTGGAGCTACCGTGGTGGAACCTTTTTGTATAAACATCGGTTTCCAGCGCAACGAAGAGGTGCATGTCTGAATCGAAGTTTTGTGCAGATCAGTGAAAAATTGTGAAACAATTGCAAAAGGGGTTATGAAAGATTTGCTGGAGTTTATCAAAGAGTCAATTGGAATTGAAACGAAAATAAGAACAAGAAAGGAAGGAAGGAAGGAAGGACTCAGTCGATATCAATCCATTCGGCAACTTTAAAGTTTTTTTTAAAAAAAAAAAAATCTCTGAATGTGTTGAGCTAATAACTCTTTTTCTGATGTGTAACTTGAACTGATGGTACATATGAAAAGGGGTCACGAGTTTGGAATGTTCTTTGAGCAATGATTGCCTGGTTTTCTGCATTTACTTCGGATTCTCATGGATTGCTTCTAGTAGTGTGCTTTTGGCCACCTGAAGCTTCCAGTCACTTAAAAAGCATATAGGAAGTATTCCACTCAGGTGCCAGTTGGCTTATCGCCTCTCAAATGTCATTATACTTCCATAAAATGGAGGAACTGGAGAGACCACTGTCTGGTATAAGTAAAAGCCTTAGAACTACCCAGATATAAGTGGCCAGTAATGGAGTTTATGATGGGCATAATAGAATGCCTCTTCAAGTCAGTCCTAAATAACTACATGGATGGCATCGTAAAACACCTTTTGCTTCGTATTTGATGAGTTCATTATAAACAGGAGAGAGAATTTTAAGTAGTATAGCTAAATATAGGAGAGTGACAAATCGCTTGCAAAAAGGCCCAGAAAACAGCTGGATTGGTAGACAGGAGAGGGCCACGCCTCAATTCAACTTGACCTCCAAAGTAAACCCATTACTCTGAACTTTCTCGGAGACCAGTTTTCGCACTTTCCTGGAAAATTCCAGGAATTTTAAGCAGTTTATGCAAAAAGCACTTCAGCACGCTATATTTTAACAAGACCCAAAGTACTATAATTAAACTTAGTCATGGTAAACAAAATGTCAATTAGATACGTTTTAGGATAATGAAACTCTGCTAAGCAACGCAAAGAACTCTCACATAAAGCAGTAGCAAGTTGTAAGCATCCAAGATGGTTACTCAAGAAGGAAAAGGAAAGATGACAATTGTAAGTGGTCTGATTAAAGAGAATGCAGCGGCAAGTTGAGGAGGATAAAGCAGGATTTTGGAAGGAACATGACAATTTCTCAAAATATTCTTCCTAACAGTTTTAAATGTGAAAAACAAGAGCAGAGACAAAATCAAGCATATTACGGCTCACCTGGCCACTTGGCAAGTTAGAAGCTAAATCCCCTAAGAGAAAGGAAAGAAAATAGGCTGACCGGCCTTGTTAGATAAGGAGATTATTCTCAGTGAAATCCAAAGATGCTAGAATGCATAGTTAATCACAAAAAGTCCTAAGAAAAGTCCAAATATAAGATTAAATTATTCTCTAATAAGCGGAGGAAAAGCACATATTCATTTCATGGAGAAACAGAGGAACTGATTCTCGGCACAAAATAATAAATACTGCTTTTGCTTCTCCATAATTTACGAAGTGAGTTCTGTCACCTTGTGGAATGCAAGAAAAAGGGGCACACCAAACAGCAAAAATCTAAGCCAGTGCCAGAACCACAAGCGTAGGACATAGGAATGAGTGAAAAAAATAAAAAAATCACTTCAAAAGCTGGCAGAATAAAAAATATGGGATCAAATTATTACAGAACTTGAGTAACAATTTTCATCCTTAGAAGCCCAAAGATCAAATGCCATAACACATATACGTTCTCAGTCCCATCAGGAGAAGAAGAAGAAGAAGAAGAAGAAGAAGAAGAAGAAGAAGCTTAAGGTTTTAGTGTGTAAAGGAAGATGCACAAAGGAACCTAATCTCACTTTCAAAACGATGCTAGCCAATCAACTAGTCATTCTACATATAAGGAACTATCTGATATCCAGAAACTGTTGTGCCAGAAAAAACAAGATCAAGAACAAATAAGACCCAATGATCATATCCATTGCCATTGCCACCATACTTATCAGGTAACATAAACAACATTTCTGGATTCAACAACAAAGGAAGCTTACAAAAAGCAGTCCCACCTCCACCATCATCACTTACTGGCAAGGTCACAAAAACAAAATTCAACAGCACCAATAATTTAAAAAATAAAAAAGGTTTAATCTTTATTGCTGTACAAGCACAAGCCTACCTCCTCCAAAGCCCCCGCCATTCCCATTTCTCCAAAACTCCTCAATCTCCTCCACCACCGCCGAGGCCGCCTCCATTACCTCAGCGCGCTACACTTCCTCCACGCCCTTTGGCACGGTCACGATAAGCTCTCCATCTACAAAGACCGCGCTCGCTAACTCGGGGCGAGTCGACTCGGGCAGCCGAAACCTCCACATATCGAGCTCAAGCTCATCGAGGGACAACTGAAGCGACCCACTTTCCCTGACCACGATCTTGATCACACCGGGATGGATTTCCACAGTGTGAGCCTGCACGTCGCCGATGTCGGAGTCCGTCTCTGCGACGAATCGGAAGCAATCGGGGTTCTCCTCCACTAACACATCAGCGTCGGACCGAAAACAGAGCTCCAGGACCCGGCTGAAGACGTGGGGAAGACGCCTGAGCTTCTTGTGGCTCAGACCCAGAATAGCCTGAGCCTCAGCAAGAGGGTTTCTTGAGCTGATATCGTATTGGATGGTGACGTTTCGCTTCTTGGGCATTGGGTGAACCTTCATGTTTCTCCGGCGCTTCTGGCTGAATCCACCACTGGTGCTTCTGAAAAAGGAAAGCTAATGTTGAATTCGAATGAGGAGCTTGATCAGAATATGAGCTGCAGGAGAAAGATTCGTGAAAGAACAGAGTTCGGAGTTTGGTAGAGAACTGGGTTTCGAGATTGTCGTCTTATAGGATAAAATCCCGTAATTGGGTTTCTGGCTGTGTGTCTCGTGGGAGAAGCGAATGAAGCTACGTAAACGAAGCCTTTGTCTTTGTGGTGGGTATGCGATTGATGATAAGCCTTAAAAAGGGGGTCGGAGGGAATCTGGAGCCACTGCGAAAAGGGACCTGATCGTAAACCAAAATCTCTTCTTTTGGGGTTGCACAAGCACTACAGGAAAATCCACTGCAACGACAAGAAGCATGGAAAGACTTCTCGCCCTTCTCTTCCTCTCGTAATTACGGACAAAACCTACAACACCAGTTGCAACTACGAACAGAAGCAGCAAATCAATTTCACGCAGAGCTTGCACATCACGTGGTACCGCGTGGGAGCTCTTATGACCGTTTGATTTGTTTACCTTTTCTCCTTTTGGGTGCGTGCTTCTTGGGTTCTATGCCACACGGTTTGCTCGACGACGAGTTACTGCAGAAAGTACGGCAAATTTTATAAAAAAATAAAAAAGGAAAAAATGTGACTCCATCATCGTTTACATATACTGATGTGACAGCGGAAGGAAGCTGTTTTTGTTAACTAGCTTTATGCTTCGTTTGACAAGATTAAAAGATTGTAATCATGATGTTACCCATTAACCCATCGAATTAGTTGGAGTTTTGATTAAAAAGAATCAGAGAAAATTCGTGATTCAACTCTGCTCAACCGCTGCTGATGCATCCTAGTATTTGACTAATTACTTGCCTTCATGGTATTCTATTATAGAGACGCGCACACAGAGACATTTATTTCTTTAAATCTTTTTCTTCATTTTTAATATATTTTCATGGGTGGACTCCCTATCTGATTTAACTTTGATTGATATTAACATATTGGCATTATGGCATAGCGACTTGATCCGAGGAGACCTAACTAATAGATGTTGAAAGGTTTCTATTACAATTAGTTTTTAATCCTTGCAGCCTCCTTTTCCATGCAAGCAAACAGGGTGAAAAGTCCTAGGCATTTGGTTCCATAAACTAGAAGATACAGAAAATGATTATGCTACCATGTAGAGACAAAGAACGAAGGTTCCTCGATTCTTCCTAAAAATAAGAATGTCCTGTCGTCTTTGAACCTGAAAAAATATATCCTACATTATCATAGCCATATCGCTCTTACTTCATTCGTGGCGGCACCGTAGCTTTCGGCTACATTTCGCTGTTACGTAAGGAGGGGGCCATTTGAAGGTGCTGTGATTTTGCTCATCATCTGCGACTATCACATCAGAAATTAGGCATATGTCTACTATCAGAAACAAATCAGGGTTTAATATAGCACAAAATTGATTAAACCCATTAGTTTTTGAATTGAATGATGTTCTAATGTCAGCGCAATGATCTCATTCTCTAACAACCCCATCTCCCCAACGCGTTTTCTTATTGGTATGAAACTCATCAAACCTGATTCCATATTCCACTACTTGAAAATGTGATGTTTAAACACAATTAGCCGTGGGATGCCTTCAAGAGGAAGGTGGGTTTGAATTAAGGGCAGAAAGTACACACATGCACACGTTTAGGCCGCGGAAGCTTGACGAGTCAGTGATTTTGCGCGTTATCATACACGGTGTTACTATCAACCGTGCCTGCTAAGACCAATGAGCAAGGACCCTTTAGAAAAGAAGAGGGAAATTTACAGGTCTAAGAGGTCATAAGACTTTCTTTTAAGAAGAAAGTGAGGGAGACTAAAGCTATGAGTAAGGTCTTCGTAGACTTGACTCACCTCTTCATATAGGTATAAAACTTTGGTCTAATTTTCCCGTGTTGCCTAGCCCCACCACTGTGACAAAGCCAGAAAGTGCCTCTTCACCACCTTGAAACGCGACCGTAGTCACCAGCATTGCTGACAAGGCCTATAACACTCGTCAACGCCTTTTCCGGTAAGGACACTAGAAAATAACTGAAACTAGCTAAGTATGCAATTTTACAAAAAGGAACAGGAAAGGAGCATGTATGGTAACATAAGCAAGACTGCCCAAACAGGCAAATGGTGTACTTATCATCTTATTCATTAAACAGCATCATTGCGTTACCACAGAAAATGGTCACAGAGTACCTGAAGCTTGATAATTTCCTGCCGATTGCCGAAACTTAGTCTGGCAAATAAACTTTTTTGCAACACAAATTAACAGTTTCTTCCAGATGTTTTGTTTGATATGCACGGCCTTCTTATAGATGGTGAGTATTTGACAGGCCATTCTGATGGTGCATTCGACGCCTTCTGTGAGATCTTTTATGTCCACGGGGAGGTGTCCTGAGAAGCGTCGTTGAGGCATCAGGGAGATGAATCTCCTCCCTTCTAGCCAGATCGCCAAAAACACAGTCAAAAGGGTCCGCCATCATATCAGAACCGGGATTCCTCTATAACAATAACATAGGTCGTATAAAAAAGATGGCAATACTAAATAGCATAGACCTTCCAAATTCAATGAACCAAACAAGTAGGCAGTTCCCTATCTCTCAGTTCTCCTTCCAAATATGATTGTCAAACTCTTCCAAATCAAGCTAATACCCTCGCTGGACAAACTTCTAAAGTCAGGTCAAGCACGAGGCCATCACTGAAGAGCAATGGAGATCAGCACACATCTATCTTGAAAATGGAAAGAAAAAGTAATAAAGACAAACATGAAATGTTTAATTTATCAGCATGACCGCAATGTTGGTCCAAACAAAGAGAAAGAAGTCACGACGGTTTCTCAGTGTGAGTAAAAATACCATATTATCAACTACTGAAAAGAAAGAAGAAAGAAGTCAAGATGGTTTCTACTAGGTTTTGAAGACAAATAGTATATCATTGTCTACTGATTTTCTGAAGGCAACTACTTCTTTAACACAAGCTCTTGATAACCCAATGCCAACGTTAGCATAATTTTTGAGATTTCATGGCTTCATCTCTGCAGCTCATTCTTAGATGTTTGCAGTCTTATGATCATTAGAAACATAAGGAAAAAGCACCAAGTTTAAATGCAATACAATGTTCTACAACAAGTATAGGGCAAGCAAGAATAGATTACGGATATCAATCCTTAATGAAACGATTAAAGTCAACCTGAAACTTCCAATCATTAGTTTCAAGAAAAATTCCATCACAAACATTGTGGAGAATCTACGAAGACAGCAAAGCATGAGTGAATATACTTACACGAACTTGTTTGGGCACAGGATAATTTCTTTGGTTGTCAGAATCGTTGCGGGAGTCCCCATGAATTTTGTTGTGGGCATCAGTGTGGGAATCTTTGTGTGAGTCACCATGGGAGTTGCTGGGAGAGTCACCCTCGTGTGTCCTTTGATCATGAGTAACATCATCACTAAAGAAATTTCGATAGCGCCACCTTAATTTTGGCTGATCTGAATCGTCAAAAACTTTTTCAGAATAGAAATGCTTAGAGATAAGCCGCATTTTCAGAGGATCATTCCGATACTTCGTCACCATTCTGTCATTGGAAATATATTTCTCATTAAATGATTCAACCCAGCTATAGTAAAAAGATATCTGCATGCACATGTAATGGAAACAAACAATGCTAAAAACTGAGTAGAAACCAAAATCAGAAGCAAAAAAGATAGATACAGGTGTTCTTCCTTGACAAAAACACAATGAAGGATAATAATTCAAGTCAATTGTGTTCTAACCTGTACACTCAAGCAGGATACCCAAAGTTGATATATTCATATTCAAGGTGACCCCTTATTTCTTGGAATTGTTTTCATCAATGCTCATTATGGTTAGAGAATTAAGAAATCTTCTTCTTCCTGCTTCCTTTGTGCCCTCTTTCCTTATTATCTAACCGAAAGTAGTATATCAGCTAATTACAAACATGGGCAAGACAGCCATGCTTTTACGTTGAAAAAACCTTGTCCTTAAGACATATAATTAAAGCAGAAAAGGAAAAAGAAGAAGAAGAAGAAGAAGAATTATCTCATGGAATTTGGATATCTAAATGAAGTGAACAGGTTAAAGCACAACTGACTTGTTCTAATTTCACTAACTCACCTCAAAAACTGCTTCATTGCCAGCAGACCACCTCTCATTGTTAACTGAACTATGTGAGAGCATATATTATTCTGTAAGATCTGAAACCAGGATCCATACTATAGTACCGCATCTATTTGATAGTAGCGTCAAGGCCCACTAATATATTTCTAGAAAGTGACTCTACTAGATTTCCCACAAGCTCAGTGCAGTCACGAGAAACTCAATTAAGGGGTACACTTTCTATTGATCCCAATATTGCGATGAATTATTGATCTCAATATTAGTTCACATGTCACAAGGTCAAAGAGTTCCAAAATCAATTAAAATCCAAGTGAGATTGGCAAAGACTCATCAACTACCTTACAAGAGCAAGCATGTCCATTAACATACGTAGATATCAGTCTTAGTCAAATTAAATAACCAATGGCAGAGGGATGAAGTGACTCACATATTTGCCAACTCCTCCTGCATGCGACTTCCGTCTAGTGTAAGAACATGATCAACACATGACTCTAGGGACCTAGAAAAACTCCACAACCCAGTGAAAGCAGCAGCTCCTGAGAAAAGAAAGAATTCAATGAAATAAAGAGAGGGGAAAAGGACACGTAGATCTACAATATCAGCAGATCCCATGTTGATTATAAATATACTCCTAGAGAAGGGAATTCGTTCATCCGAGAGAGTTGGTTTATCCTACCTCCTGAGAGGTTGATTCGAGCAAATGTACGAAATTTCCATGCTGCTGTCAGAAAGGGAATGTGATTATGAGGCAGAATCCCGGAAAGGGAGCCACAACGGTAATAGCAGCAACGTCAATAATAGAAGATACAAAAGGTTTAAGAATATTTAGGCACCAAAATAATAACTTAACCTCTAAACATGCAACTTACAATGCAAATTTACAGCCCACCGACCAAATTAAATGAGGTCCATAACTGAGTAGAAAATCAATAAATCAGTACTTTTATAAGCTTCAACTTCATTCTTTTGGACATTTGACTTTGTTTCTGAATACATGAAGATGTTTCAACCAAAAAAAGCTTTTCTTCTAATTATGGAAAGGTACGTGAATTACAAATATGCACTATAGGCTAACAGTAACAAACATGTTATTGTTATGCTAAAATATCGGTTGCAAATTGCATCATTTGTAATTTTTTAGATTAATCAAATTAATAACTTACATAGACTCTGAAACTGCAGTCACGTAAAGCCATAATAAAGCTCGCATTATTTTCAAGAAAACCAATGCCATGGAGTTTCTTCATGTCGCCTGACTCTTGATTGTTAGAAACATAAACCTAGATCATAGTGAGAATCTACAAGGACTGAGTGATTTTTTTTTTCTAATATCCAAATAGCATAACAAATTGGTTGGTAGACATAAAAATGCATATTTGTTGTGAAAAATATATTAATTATTTCATATCACAAAAGATTCATCAGAGTTGCAAAAGTATGGCCCAAAGAAACGAATAATGCAAATTTTATCATTCAGGAATCTACCTTTGCATCAAGATGGATTTACACAAGAAGATTCATATCATACCAAAGCAAAAAGTCACTTCCAAGACATGCCTTTTGCCTCGTGTACAGCATTCGAGAAATAAGAACTACAATCTGCAACCTAACACATCACAACCGCATAGGGAGTGACTAAATGATTCTGTTGCTCGATTTAAGTAAAAATTAAAGACGTACTTGAAAGACTACTTGACTTAACAATTCACCATATTTGATTATTATACACAAACGATTAGAAGAGAGGGGAGGGGGGGAAGTGCAGGCAAGTACATTTTTATGAGTGTATAAGAATGCAAGTGTCAACTCAGAAAAGTACTTTTCAAGCCGGCGAAGGGCATAACATGAGCGGAGACACATACCTGCCCAGCCAGCGCAGGCCCCAGCAAGAAGGCCAAACGTGAACTCCCTGACAGCCTTGGACTTGCACGTTTGGAAAATGTGAGCTTCTTGAGGCGTCAATTTCCCCTGAATCCCAGAGACAAACGCCTATTAGCTAATAATCTAGTTCGCGAAACTCTCAATATCTGAAAGAACGTATTCTATCTCTACATTCCACGTGCATATACGGTCCTTTGCAGTTCATAAACACATTTTATTGCTTTGATAGCCAATCTGAACGCATTTCTTTTTCTTTTTTGAAAGTATTTTTAACTCCTGCTAGCACCAAGAAAACTAGTTCCGATACGCAAAACAAAAGCAATTCCAACCGCACCGGCTAAAAAGATTAACTCAATACTTCCAATTAATAGAAAATTTTCGTACCACCAACCAGCAGAAATCAGGTTTGGTGAATCTCGCAATGAATTTATATGGTTCCTGAAATACCTGTCTGGATCTGAGAATTTGTTCCAGCTCGAACAAGACTTCGCCCATTGATCTCTAGGAGTTTTGCGATAGCTTCTCTGAAAGAAATGGCCCCGCTCGTCCCACTACCCTGGTGTGATGAATTAGACGGCAAAGCTGCTTTTTTACTGTGGTTGCCTTGGTGGCAAAATGCTCCTCAGTAGCCAAGAGTGACTGGCTTTCGGGAAGTGGATGGGCCTTGGCCCAACACTGGTTCCTGGATCAAATGGAGCCAAGGAGTTATCCTCTGCGTTCTAGAGGATAACTGAATATTCAGCAAAATAAAGAAAACGGAGGGGATAAGTTTCCGTCACCGTCTTTTTCATTTGCGCGGCAGTTGCACCGCCACCTTGTTCTTGTCTCTTCTTTCTCCGTTCCGATGTGCCGAACAAGACCTTAACCAGCAGTAAGAGTAGCTGCTTTCGAATTTATTTTCCCCCCGTTTTTCTTGCTTCAGACATCACCATGTCAACCCATGTGCAGCCTACTTTGGCCCTTCCTCCAAATCCCACCTCCTCCCTCTTCAGTGCGCTCTCATCCTCGACCTCGCTTGCCCACCTCAAACAAGTACACGCCCAAATCCTCCGCCGCTACAAGCTCGAATACCCCTCCAACGACTTCCTTCTTCAGCTCGTTGTCTCGGCTTGCGCTCTCAGCCCCGGTCTCTACTCCGCCACCTCCCCGAGCCTCGACTACGCCCTTTCCGTCTTCAACCAGATCTCCAGGCGCGACGACCGTATCTCCAGCAAGCTCCTGCGCGAGTTGTCGCGGGGAGGCAAGCCCGTGACGTCCCTTCTGGTGTACGGGAGGTTGAGGAAGGAGGGACTTGTTGTGGATAGGTTCATCGTCCCGCTGTTGCTCAAGGCGGTATCTAGGGCTTCAGCTTTGGAGGAAGGGCTGGAGATTCATGGGCTTGCCTCGAAGTTGGGTTTCGGTTCGGACCCGTTTGTTCAGACGGGGTTGGTGGGGATGTATGCATCGTGTGGGCGGATTATGGAGGCGAGATTGGTGTTCGATAAAATGTCTCACCGGGATGTCGTTACTTGGAGCATCATGATTGACGGGTATGGCTATTGATGGTATCTTTACTTGATTCCTTCAACTCCTACCGAGTTGCTATCAGACGCATTCTTGGGACGCATTTTTCAGAAGCAATTGAAAAGAGATGTTGGGAGAAATGTACTTGCTAATACAAGCTTGAAGAAAAGAAAATTAATAGAAGGAAAATAGCAATGGATTCTACGGGGACTCATAGGAATCAAAGAACTAGAAAAACATTTAGGACACACAACCTCCCCTTTACTGCCTCTTCAAATTCTCCTTCGGGCATGTTCAGGGTATGTGTTATCTTGTGACCAGTTATATGTCATGGTTAACAAGCATTTAGACTGAAGATACTGTTGCGTTCTCAATGGATTTGGAATCATAAAACTTAAAACGTGAATTAATCCAGTTCGGCCAGTTTTCTCGGGGAGACACTTCATTTAATATAAGTGTTCTAGTTATGTCTTTTTTAGTCATCCCACTTTTGATGAAATCATGGTCGAAAAAATTCATAAGTTTTCCCCTTCCTCTTCATTTAGATGCTGACCTCTGTACCATTTCCAATCAGGTACTGCCAGAGCGGCCTTTTTGATGATGCGTTGCAGCTCTTTGAAGAGATGAAGGCATCCAATGTGGAACCAGATGAGATGATTCTTTCTAAAATTGTTTCTGCCTGTGGGCGTGGTGGAAGTTTAAGCTATGGGAAAACGATCCATAAGTTCATTACTGAAAATAATATTGTGCTTGATACTCATCTACAGAGTGCGCTAGTCACCATGTATGCAAGTTTTGGATCCATGGATTTGGCTCAGGAATTGTTCAATAAGATGTCACCCAAAAATTTGATTGTTTCGACCGCCATGGTTTCTGCATATGCAAGGCTTGGACGTGTTGAAGATGCTCGCATGATTTTTGACCAAATGGTTGAGAAGGACTTGGTATGTTGGAGTGCGATGATATCTTGTTATGCTGAGAGTGATCAGCCTCAAGAAGCTCTTAACTTATTCAATGAAATGCAAGTATTTGGAATTAAACCTGACCAAGTTAGCATGCTGGGTGTCATCTCAGCTTGTGCTCATCTTGGTGCATTGGACCATGCCAAATGGATCCATGTATATATTGACAGGAGTGGATTTGGAGGAGCTTTGCGTGTTGGCAATGCTCTCATTGATATGTACGCTAAATGTGGGAGCTTGGAAAGAGCAAGACTGGTATTTGAGAATATGCCAAAAAAAGATGTGATATCTTGGACTAGTATCATAAGGGCCTTTGCCATGCATGGTGATGCTCAAAACGCAATAAGACTGTTCCATCAAATGAGAGACGAAAAGATTGAACCTAATGGGGTGACATTTGTGGGTGTGCTTTATGCTTGTAGCCATGGAGGGTTAGTTGAGGAGGGGCGGAAAATCTTTTTATCCATGATTAATGAGCATAATATTTCTCCCAAACAAGAACACTTTGGTTGCATGGTTGACCTCTTTGGCCGTGCCAACCTGTTAAGGGAGGCTCTTGAAGTCATAGAGACAATGCCTTTCCCCCCTAGTGTCGTCATCTGGGGGTCATTGATGTCTGCCTGCTGGATTCATGGTGAGATTGAATTAGGAGAGTTTGCTGCCAAACAGGTTCTTAAGCTAGAGCCAGATCACGATGGAGCTCTTGTGGTGCTTTCAAACATTTATGCCAAAGAAAAAAGATGGGAAGATGTTGGAGAGGTGAGGAATTTGATGAAACATAAAAGTATCTCTAAAGAGAAGGGATGTAGCAGGATAGAGTTAAACAATGAGGTATTTCAGTTTTTTATGGCAGATAGAAATCATAAAGAAGCGGATCAGATCTATGAGAAATTGGATGAGGTGGTTAGTAAATTGAAGCTGGTTGGTTACACTCCAAATACCTGTGGTGTTTTGGTTGATGTAGAAGAAGACGAAAAAAAGAAAATGGTTCTCTGGCATAGTGAAAAGTTGGCACTTTGTTATGGTCTGATGAATGATTCAAAAGAGTCGCGTATTCGCATAGTGAAAAATCTTAGGATTTGTGAGGACTGTCATACCTTTATGAAGTTGGTTTCAAAAGTGTATGGGAGAGAGATTGTTGTTAGAGATAGGACTAGGTTTCACCATTACAAGAATGGACTCTGTTCTTGTGAAGATTATTGGTAACCCTATGCCTTTATTTCCCTGTAAGAGAATTTATGATACTTCTTTGTGTAAGAAAAAGGTGAAGGCATGCATTCTGGTCTGAGGGGGCTTACCCATTTGCAATCCAGTTCATGATAAGGGAATCGGTTTCTGGCAAGGGAAGTCAAACCTTAAGGCATTCAATCTGATTGGACTGCACTGATGAAAGGTAGGAGCAACATGTACAATTTGAAGTCTAAAGCTATTCTCAGTCAATAATGAGAAAAGAAAATTCGATTCAAAAGTCTTTCCTACTACAAAATACTAAAAATAGGAAATAAAAGCAGGAAAGGCCTCTCACAAGAAATGAGAACCCGGTTCTGCAACAGAAGGTGAGGCAACTAGATATCAATCCGTTGGTTCTCTCTTTTAAGTCGGTATCTTCCTATCAAATTCTGCGGTAAACTCACTGAACCGGTAGTTTTCCCAAGCAGAGAAGAGCCAAAACTCTTGCTTCAGCCTTCCAACCATTCTTGAGATGCGATGCTTCAAGAACTCCACTCCTGCTGAAAATAACCTTGAGTTGTCCAATATTAAGCTCCGGCGATACTCGAGCACCCAGGTTTCAGGATTTAGTTGCACGACTGAGGCGTCCCACATCTTGTGCACCCACGAAGTGTTCCCCTTCCGAATCAAAAACCCAACACTTCCATCCGACCACTTTGTCCGCAGCAAATAAAATCATGAACTTAAATTAGAAATTATCTGCCAATTGAAACTATCTGCAACTGTAAATATGAAGTGTTTCGGGCTTACCTCCGTCACTCTGCCAGATAAGATAGTGAATGATCGGGAAGAAAACCCTGCTGTAAGCAATCCCGCAGTTTGCAAAGGCCAACCCCATATGCCCACCTCTTCTGCTGCTGTCTTGTACAATGTACAACGCGAACTTAAGAGCAAACCATCCTGAAAAATGTAAATATATTTGAATCTCAGAGCAGGAAGATTTCAGTTTTCTCAAATGTAAGAACCGTTGTTACAAAATTGGTGAATAATGCAATAGCTTCAAA
The DNA here is from genome assembly GCA_028551475.1 of Casuarina equisetifolia. Taxonomy (NCBI): domain Eukaryota; kingdom Viridiplantae; phylum Streptophyta; class Magnoliopsida; order Fagales; family Casuarinaceae; genus Casuarina; species Casuarina equisetifolia. The sequence goes on from CM052362.1 coordinate 18,870,579, forward strand.
CCAGGATTAAGCTTTCTTTTCCGTAGAAAATTTTGGTACAGAATACCTGATCAATTTCCCAATTCGAATTTGCATAGCTGCAATTTGAGATCTCCCCATCAACAAGACCTTGCAACTCTCTCTGCACAAACCTCAGCCTCCCCCTCAAATCTTCCACAACCCAAGATCTCTCGCCAAGATTCCTGACTATATCCGCGGACAGCACGGGTCTTAAAAGCCCAGAAACTACCCATGACGATCCGAAGTGCGCTGAAAAAATCAGGCTCAAAACCAGTAGCAACCTAAAGAAGCAATCCCCCAAACGCCACTTTCCCTTATTGTTCTCCATCTTCTGTTCTAAATTCAATCTGGTACTGGATATGGAAACGGGAGAGACCGGAACCCTAATAGGGCTCGAACTAGGCGTAGACAAGTTACAAGAATTGAACGAGATCGGAGTGCGCTCTACTTCACGGTTGGGCCGAGAAGCGGAGATATTGGTGAGGGAGCTTTTCTGGTAGCTAGTGGGCATAAGGTCAAGGGTGGCATTGATGCTGGCCAAGCAAATCTCGCACTTGCAATTGGCGTCTTTTCGGCACCCGGGGAAGTAGCAGCTGTCGCGGCTTTCCGATCGGTCGTCTTCAACGACCATGGTGGTGCTTGATTTCCCAGAGGCTGATGCTAAGAGCACCGTTTTCATGGCGTTTTGCGTCTTTTAGTTGTCTGATATTGTGCCTTTTCTTGGTCTCGACTCTTTTGTTTGAGAGAGCTAGGATTTTCAAAATTTGAACCCAACGGTCATATATGGCATGAGACCGTTTTTGAAGGAAGGAGACAGGTTAGCATTACCGGAAATGACCGGAACAGCCCTGGACCTTTAGCCTTGTGACCTTTGTTACGGCTGCGATCAGAGGACCCAATCTGGGAATATGCATGTGGAGGAGCGGGCTTCGCTAAGTTGGAAGCGCCTTAAGGCTTTAGACATTGATTCGTGATAAATTAGTAGGATTTGAGATTAAGGTTTTAAGTTTAACATTTGAATGTGTAAGTTTGGATATGTTAAAAAAAAAATCAAAAAAAGACTAAGGGTTTAAAGCCAAAAAAAAGCTCTCTTTTCTATTTTTTATTATTTTTTTTATTTTTACAGATGCACTTGCACATTTTTAAGATTAAATCTAGAATCAAAAGGTTTTAATGTCACGGTTTAAGTTTTAGTTCAAAAAGTTAATCCAATAAAAGAAGTAGTCAAACTTCCTTATGTGGCCCAATCATTCAAATTTATGTTATCATCTATATGGGTGGGCTCTTGCCTACCTTACACTAGGGATAACAATTACAAGTGTCTCTAGGTGGAATCATAATTTGACTCTAAATATTACATGTAATGGGCCTAAATTTTATTCTAAAAGAGAAACCCATTATATCAAGCTATTTTAGCTAGCCAATGTCAAAGTGTCCCGACACTTTTCGGCAATGATGAAAGCTCTTTCTTTGTTAGTGTTCTGGAATTAATTGCGAAGGAAGTTAGTGGTGTTAAAATCTTCAATTGAAGTATGAAATATGATTTTGAATTTCAACTAAAATTGAAGTACGGGTTAAGTTTTTGCCCAATCTAATCTAACCATTACATAAATATACTGAAGATCCTTGTACTACTTTTTTGACTTAAAGTATCAAAAAGTAGAGACAGAGCTGTAGGCAAATCTAGACAAGGATGGAATAAGATCGAAAAAGAAGGTTTATTGTGTGCTCTTTTTCTAGATTTTGTCAGCCATAGACGTAAGGAGTACAATATTTTGTCATTTGCAATATCTCGTACTATCATCACCGACTTGTTTCTCTTCTCCATTTTATTATCAGATCCTACTACCCTACTTACAATCAAATGGGTCCCGAATTAAGTCATCTCATCGTCTCTAGCACGTAACATCTCCTGGAAAGTCCACAAAACCGCCAACACCCAATAAGCTTTATGTCCCTGAATTTCCTTCCAACTTCTTCCCTTTGAAAAATCCCCTCGTTTTCTGCTTTGGAAACAGATTCCAGTGGCTTCTGATTTGCTTTCGGATCTGTCTCTCTAAAAATGGGACTGTCGGCTGCTCTTCTAATCAGTTTAAGAAATCCATGAAAACGTGTTGTAGTGTTCCGGCGTGGGAATCAGTGATGGTTTGTTGCATCAGGGACAATCTCACAAAGTCAAAGTGTCCTTGTCTCCCCCAAGACCCTGATGATTAACTTGTTGAGCAAGAATGACGTAGAATGAAAGCTTGTAGAATCCATCCCTTCGACTGAAGAGACTGTGAGTGAATAATGCACGACTTTATTAAGTTATTACGAGTGCGATAAAAAGGCAGTCACCTGGTCATCAATGTCCTTCAAAGTTATCGTCGTTGTTGAAAAAGGTGGATGTGCCTTTCATAATGATGCAGAAGTGGCGGTAGCTTTTTCCTTTCTTTTCTTAAAAGAAGATACTATTTCTACTACTGTTACTAGAAAATGGAGAAAAAGAAAGAGCATTCAACACACAAGCCAACCTGCTGTGAAAGGTTGAAGATGGGAGATTTTGTCTTGGAGTTTCTAAAGATTCATGCAGGCCCACCGTTGACATCGACGAAGGCATCAGCTTGGTTCTGGTGCTTCTCTTTCAAACAGCCACCGTCCAGAAGTCGGCACTATCAACAGCTTCCAAAAAGCATAAGCTATCTCCTCCTTGTTGGAGGAATCACTTGAAAGTTACTCTCCATTAGCAATCCCTTGTCAGCTGCGTTGATGCCCCAGTACTGTTACCTTCTGCGCCCGCATGTTTTGCTTCCGCGGGCAGCGTAGTGGGGAAGTGGGGAAGCCCCCTGTTGTCCTCTTAAATAAGGTTATAATAATAAAAAATATTTTTGCCCTTTTAAAGTTGATTTGTAAGAGTTTTAAGTTGTCATCAAGCACACAGATTTTGATCCACATGATGCCATAAACATGAAATTCTAACCCAAAAGACTAGTTTGATAGATAAAGTTATGTAGATTATTATAAACCATATGATCACGTACATCTAACATAATTGTTATCTCTCTCGATAGTAAGATGTTCCCTACTTATTTCTAAGTAAATTAGTATAATAGGTAAAGTTACCTAAATTCTTATAAATTTAATATTTCTTACTTATCTTTTTAATATAAAATAATATCTTTTATATCATTTCTCATATATTATTTTTATTGAAGTGTTCTATCTTGAAATATGATAATGAGATGACTAAAATATGAATATGTCTGAATTGAAAAATTCATTCAATAATATTTATATCAAGAAAAATATTAAAAATAAGTATTATCATATATTAAAAGTCTAAGAATAAATTATTATTTTTATAATAATTAAAATTAAAATTTTAATATAAACCATCGCACTTGTTAAGCGTAAGTCTTGTAAGAATTTTATGGCTGAGAGGGCATAGTTCCCAACCTGCCACGCCGTAATGGTACTACGGTTCAGACGAGATACGGCACCCTCGGATGGTCACTGCATAGCAAGTACTGTCAGACAAGCAAGTGCTGTGACCCATGAATGACCTCTGTTACCTGATCACATGGAGGCACGATTGATTGCCCAGAAAATATTGGTACTTCCAGAGAAGACTAGTTTTCTTAGTAGAACATACGGTGGCTGCAATCGTTCTCATAGTTCTTCATGTGACTTTGGACAATGAGTGTGGAAAGGTTCTAATCAAACATGGACAATAAAAAACATGTCAGACTTTGGATTTTCGGAGTTGGATTAGGTCTATATGTCAATTTCTGGCCTCAGTCTCTTAGCTTTGAGGTGCTTTAAAGAGAGAGGTTGTGTGAATCAAGCATTAACAGAGACCTTTGGTTAGTTCAAGCATGAAGGTGATTGGTTATCAGAAGGTTGGGATTTCACTGTGCCCTGTCTACTTTTTTCATCTAAAAAGCACTATCACAAAGATAAACATGTTTCTCTGTTCAACGAGTAATTATGTTGAATAAACTAGTATATTAACTCAAATAATTGAAGCAAGGTGCATAATGTGGACATTGTCCTTTCTCGTGGAGTGGGAGTTTGACTCTTATTGCCGTCTTTTATTACTAGAAACGCAGGATTTGTTCTTGATTTGATCAGATAAAATAAGCAACTGAGACGGGTAGAGAAAAAATATCCTGGGTTTCAAGAACCAAGTCTACTTTTCCCCCAGCAGCACTTCTGAGTTGTTTGACTCGCAGAGCACAGTTAATCACTCTTCAAATGTTAAAATGAAATTTCTACTTCTCTGACACGTTTAAAGGAAACTTTGAGTCATCAAAAGAGGCATCGATGATGAAGAAAAATAAGGGTGAAATCAAAAAGAAAAAGCTCAGCTCCTTACACTATGGCCTATCAATTTTCTTGAATGACTGGCAGAGACACAGAGAGAGATGAGAGTCCCTGGAAGATTAACTTTCTGTGAAGCTAGGATTTTTAGCGAACAAGAAAACGAAGGCACAAGCACACGAATCTAGATTTAAGAGTTTGGAAAACCAAGAAGCAGCATCCATTTGAAACATTATCCCCTGTACAAGACAAGTTGAAACCTTGCCATGAAAGGCAACCTATATTATTCCAACCATAGCAGATGCTTCCCTGCTTCTTTCCGATCAGTACATTGAGAGAGACGAGGTATCGGTGACTTGTGACGAGCTGGCTGATCTTGAATACTTCTTTCCGGAAGATGGTGATGATGCCAAGTCCCCCGACCTTCTCCTTAGCATCTGCCTCATCCCGTCGGCTACGCGAACAGCCGGGTTCGATTTGAATTTCCGACAAAACGACATGTGAGCCTTCACAGCTTCTTCCACTCCAGAGGGCTTCTTTCCGCGGCTAACTTCATCTCTTACGGCTTCTGAGCACAACCCACAGAGCCATTTGCCATCAAACTTGGACTTGACTTCTCTTATATAGTCCTGAGTACAATCTTCTTTGAGGCCACAACATTCACACTTGACTGACTCAATCTCCATTTCTTTGTTCTTATTCCTTCCTTGGAAGGGGTTGGGAAGGATAGAGTTTTTCCTTTTCAAGCGCGAAAGGATTTGCGAAGATGATTGGCTGGGTTGTGGTGGCTAATTATCCCTGCTTTCCTTCTTGGATTTGATGGCAATAATGGTGCAGAAAGTGGGTATCTTTTACTTACTTTTTGGCTGAGGCTTCTTAATTGGCATGATGGTTTTGTTGCTTCAAGAACTAGGAAGAGTCATGGGTTGTATGAAAGCTTTTTATGGTTGGCAATTTGGTTGAGAGAGAGAAGAAATCTGCCATAATTTCCTCCATGTTCTAAGGGACATAGGGCAGTGGAAAACCAGACAAGGGTGGTCTGAGGGGCCCTTTCTAGCATTTAAAACGTAATTCCAACCCCCCCTTCCCCTTTGCCCAACCAAATTTTTTTTATAATAGAACAAAATTCTTAACTGGGGACTTCTTGAATCTATTGTTTTTACTATACTCTCTCTCTCTCTTCTGTGTCATTCGTGTCTTCTAGTGTTGTTTGTTGCCTTTCTTTATGGTAGTTTTCTCTTCCTTTTAGTTGATTGACAGTTGCTTTCGGTTAACATGGTTGAACTAGACCCTACTAAATCGACTTGTTTTGGCTTCGGCTCCACTTGACTTGGCCATCACTGGCTGGAACTCTGGCTGCGCTATGGTTAGGCCCTGGTTGCTAGGGTTATCGTGGTTCCACGAATATATCCTCTTATTGACCAGAAAAAAATGTAGTATCAAGCCTATATTAGCACAGGGTCGCCATCACAGTCGTGCTTTTATGGACAAAAGAGACCCACAGATTATCAAACGGATACAGTTTGTTTCTGTGGGTAATTCTTATCATACATGAATGATTCGTGCACCAAATCTTTCAAAATTACGGTGGAAGGAAATTTTTATATTTTTTAGCTACTTGTGGATGTATGATGTGAAACGGTTTAAAATTATAATTCAAAAGTTAACTTAAGTTAAGAAAAATATCTTTAATTTAAATAATTTTATGTATATACTTTAATAATATGAGACAATCTATGACATAATAAAACCTCTCACGAGATAAATCGTGAAATCATAAAAGTGTTAAGGAAAGAACTTAACTTTGATATCATATTAATATATCTAAAATATCAAATGACATATCAATGTCTTAAACCAATAAAATTTAATCATAATTTTTGTGTTGAAACTAATTTCACTATAGTTTTTAATTTGGTGGAGAGGACACGACACAAACATCTTCTAGTCATAGAAAGCATGAAGATGACAGAGGAAGAAAATGGGCTGCTGCACTTGATTTCAATGCAAGACTTGCAATAATGCAAACAACCTTTTGTCACATTGAGACTTTGATTTTTCAGCAGAGAGGGTATTGTTGATGTGAGTAGTCAAATTGCATGGGGTGAAGTGGATGAGAAAAAGACATGGACATAAAAAGGAACCACAGGATGTTGGATGTTACCCTGTCCAATCCCATCCTCCCTATGTTTTTGTTTGCATACCTGCGAAGTTTTAGCAACTGGTACAGCCTTCAATTATCAAATTTGACCGTCATGGGGAACATGTTAACCCCACTTCACTGTTATGCATTTCCATCACCCATTCATGTTCTGGGTGGCCTGGCATCATTGAAAGCTAAGCAAACAATTATTAAAGGATAAGAGTCTAAAGATTAAAGATTTGTCCAATTTTCTATCCTGCGGTTGGTAAGGTTTTCCCTGGTTTTCCTCGTGCGGCGCCTGCACAGTAAAATTCTTTTGACTGGCTAACCCATTTTGGCCTTGGGACAGAGGCTCTATTCCCATTAGCCAAGCTCTAGTAATGATGATCATGGTTTTTGAATAAAATAATTGGGAAAAATCCTGAAAAAAGGACTGATATCAATGAGCTATTAGAATAATCTTCCAATTATATGTCTATTTTGTGATTCTTTTTCTTCTTAAACTTCTGTACAAGAGACTTAAACTTCAAGGTTTGAAGTTTTCGTCCAACATGAATAAAAGATGTCAACCATATTGCTATCATACAATCAAACACTATCACGAATCAAGTTTTCCTCTTCATCTAGTTTCCTAAAAAGTTTCTTGTCATTATAAATACCCTTGTATATTTATTTTACTGCAAGCTAACATACTTCTATTCTTCTTCTTTCTTTGGTTGACAAATATTTAGCAATCAATTGAACAAGGAAGATTATCAAGTGGATAGTTTCCATCTAATTCTATAAAAAAATTATTTTTTTATTTATTTTATAGAGCCCTTTAAAAAAAGATTATTTTTCATAAAAAAATTTCAGATAAAAAATATGAGCAATGAACTCTATTAAAGATAATGACTACTTCTTAAATTTAAAAAAAATCTTATATACGAATGTGAGATTTTCTTCCAAATCAAAGATGATTGTCACTCATAAATGTAATAAATAGATATTTGTTGACTTTTTAAATATATATTTAAGAGAGTTATTTTAATCATTTATTAAGTTGTATGATTAATATTTTGTTTGGACTTTATAAAAGAAGTGAAAAGAATTTGAATTTAGACATAAACATGAATAACATGATTAAGAGATCACCGCAATGATTTTTAAAATTATGTTCAATTATTTCCTATTATTTGTTAGATCTTTTGGATAATTTCCACTCCCTAGATGGGTCACCTAGGTATTATAGCTAAACTTGGAAAGAGAAGGCAGACGCGTGCAAGCGAGTACAAGCAATCATTACTTCAAAATTCAACCGTGATGATTGAGGGAGAAGTAAGACTTGTGAACCATTTGGTCTTTAACTCACTTAAGCCATCTTGGAATCCCATCTTTTCCTATGCTTTTCAAATCCTTTTCTTCTTCTCCGATTTGATTAAAAAACGTGTGGCAGGAGACTAATTTCTTTTTTAACATTCCACTTCTCGAGGCACTCAAGAATCTATCATACTTTATACCGTAAAATCTGTACCTAATCCATAATGAAAGAGACATCATCATTGTTTTGGTGGCGGGGTTTAGCCATTTCATGCGATTGCAAAATGGGGTTATATTCTGCATGTGGGGTGATTACAGAGTCCCATTGGAAGTGGTTGTTTTGACAAAAAATGCAGTGGCCTTACTGTTTCCCTTTTTATTTTTGCATCTTCCACTAGTTCATGCGATAGATCAGATTGCTTTTGCAGGGACCTAAACTACGCTTCTGTGACCTGCATCTGGGTAACCGATCAACAAACCCCAGGTGAAAACTCTGGGACGCGTCCAATGATAAACTTGGTTTAGTCTTGGGGCTAGAAAGGAAGAGACAGATTATGAGTAGACCATACATGAAGGATAGAAACCTTTCTATTAGCCTAAGCCTAAACCGTCAATTGCTGACAATTTGTCCTCGCCATAAATAAGACTGTTCAAAATTTATGGTCCGCTGACAAGCTATGGCCAGGCAAGAGTCCTTACCAGCGAAGATCGCCTCATTGATGCTGGATATAGTTGTTGGTTTAAACTTTCCTGTTTTGTTCAGGTAACTAACCTCGTTCTTCCTATTCGGGTCAGACTCATCTTTCATAGAGGATTAAAAAATGATTGAGCCAATGACAAAAAAAACTGATATTGATGTGTTTGGGCGATTCCACTGCCGTGAGATGTCCAATGCAAGAAATTTGTTTCCAGGAGAAAGTGTCTTCAATAAGAGGAAACCCATGGAAGCTTATTTTACATCCTTGACCAGTTTCACGTCTGGCTTCTTGAGCTGGCTAAGTATTTCGTGCGAAGCTTTCTAGGGTAAGCCATTTGAAAAGGTGAAAACAAAAGAGACAACGAAACTGGGTTGTTTCCATTTTGTCGAGCGGCTGTTATGGATTATTACATGGTTTTTTTGTCGCAATGGCGTATTTAAAATTGCTTTCAAGTTGCTAGGCATAATTGTTCCTATTGGCTTTTAGCTTTCTATCCATCCACTGTTCAGAAGGTCAATGATTTCCCCCAGGGTGTCTTGTTCGGTTCCTCCATTATGATATCCCAAAATAAGTTCAAGCCTAGTGGAGTTTGCTCAAGAAGTTAATGCCCGTCACATGGCATCCCACATGGACTTTTCTTGCACCACCTGTAAACAAGGTTTCTTCTTCCTCCACTCAACCAATCTCATCTCCGCCTCAATCATTTGACACTAGCAGCTCAACTTTTAGCCTTAAGATTTTTGTCCTACTTTCATACGAGTAAAGCATGCACGAGTTTCAGTATCCTGTCTTATGGTAGATTATAGCCACAGAAATCTAACAGATCCAATCATTGTTTTCTGCTTCTGGGCTTATCCTTTTCATCATAATCATCATCTTTCTGTTCTCTAATAAGACCAGTATGTAGAAGAATGGAAGCAAAGAAAGGCAATGAAAGGAAAAGGGCTTTACCAGCAATTATGGCAAAGAGGTATGCCTGCCAAAAAAAATAACCTTGGGAGCGTACCCCATTCATTTACGCCTCTCCCCGTATCAGTAGCTGTCCATGCCAGAAACCAATTCACAGATTGAATGCAACATATGGATGAAGTCATTGGTTTCAGCCAAGTGTTTGGTGGGCTATGTCGTCAACTGTTGTGTTATGATATTTAACTTTTTTTCTTTATTCAACTAACTTCAATCATTTGAGAGTAGCGACATATTCAGCTCCCAACTGCCTCCCATATGAAGCTTTTAGGATGTTGCAATGGCTACGTAGAATCATATATACAGAGAACCAAACCCAACCACCTAAAGATAAATTAAGGCCACATGTAGCGATCTGCATGTACTTCGAGATATACATAAATAAATAGATCGGCCATCCAAGCCTACTTAATCCAGGACAAAACCTATCAGTTCTGCGTATCTCGAAAAATGGAAGTTAAATTTTAGAATAGGTCAGAAAATATTCGTTCTGACTTCTCTAATCTGCGAGAGCGTCGTAGATCAGTAGAGCTGGCCACAGTTAAACCACAATATGCGGCAAACGTCAGTGATCCTCTTGCAAAGATCTTATCCAGACAACTAGAAGTTGCAAGACGAACGGAGCATTTTGGCAAATATCGTCGTGCTGAGGAACAACATTGATCTACAGACATGGTTGTTGCAGCACGAATTTCGGGTATTACTTCTTCTTCTTCTTCTTCTTCTTAATCAGTTCTCTTTCGGGTATTACTTCTTCTTCTTCTTCGTAATCAGTTCTCTTGAAGAGTGTCCTTGAATAGCTATCTTAAATAACCTTAAGTAGGAAAACATATTTTTCCCAATCTTCAACCATTCTAAGACTTGAATGACAGACAATTCAGCGTTTCGGGATTTATCTAAGCGTACAGAACATAATTGCATTTTGAGTCCTGATGTTTCTACTTACAACCCAAAAGAGCAAAGAAGAGAAAGATGTTTTCTCATGGCATGGCCTGGACTAGGCTTAGGTCGATCTTATGGCTAATTTTCTAATTCAACCTCCTCTTGCCTAGGACTTTGGTTGTTTTCTCGTCTTCTCTTTTCTGTTGCCATCAAGTCTTACAGCCTACCTCTATTCACGGGGTTTGGATTGCCAACCACAGGGACAGGGGCCTCAGGTTTTGGAAGCATCCCACGTAGGGGGTCTTTCCTACTTGGCTGGGTAGTGGGTTGAGGATGTTCATGGATGCCTTGTCATGATTCCGGAGAACCCGTGGCACTTGAGGCCTACACAATTCAACAATAAAACAATGTCGAAGAAACGAGATGGTTTTCATGATAGCTCCAGCAAAGTTGGCATCTTTTGGGGAAAAAGCAGTAACAGCTTACGACTGATGGAGGTATTACTATTTTGCGAGAACACGGAAGCTCGAACGCATTCAGCAATAGGATTAATTTACAGCAAGTGCAATCAATCATTCACGACGTCCCCTCAGCGGCAACCAACCTTGAAATTTCATCATATATCACAAAAATAACATCGTAATATCGATTCTCTCTCTGCATATCGATATTGCAAAGAGCAGTACCTGTGTTAAGGGCTCGAAGAACCTTTGATATGGGTGGAGGCAGTCGACCAAAACTTAATTTGACTTCAGCTCAATATCTTCACTTTCCTTGGTGGCACCACCATTATCCCGAGGAAGGAGGCCAAGTAGAGGCAGAGGCAACAATGAGCTGAGATTGCAGAGGATTATTAAAGAGGCTAAGTTGTCAAATCTGTCTTTAGTAATCCCAAAGACTTGGGTCAGACCAGCACCGATTAGGCCCCCTACGACACTTCCTCCATTTGATACGGACATCAGTGTTGCGAACAGTGTAGCTTCCATTCCCTCTGGACATAATTTTGCCGCTAGCACAAGAACAGGCATGAAAGAAGCCTGCAAGAAAATAAGCAATGAATTTCACAAAAGAATAAGTGGCAGCAAAATGGTCTCTGCAAAACAAGCAACAAATTTGTTGAGCAGGAAAAATGGTATGGAGGAAGAGGATGCATGATGTCATCCAAGTGGTTACTAATAGACTCATTCACCAAACACAAACAACTATCTTAATTGTTAATAGACATCTTGTGTTAGGAGTCGAATTACAAAAAGCACCACATATCGCCACAGGACGTAAACAATCTCTTCTAGTTTCCTTTCAAGACTCCATGGACTCCATAATTTAACATTCCAAAAAGGCATGAAACTATACAAAGAAGATTTAAATCAAACAACCTAGAGATGCATGGAATGTTTCTCCAACAGAATCAAATGACCCTTCTTGTAAGTCTCTGAACAGAGCTCCAGACAACAGCCAAACCATTATACAATGGAAATTCCATCTTCCAAATTAGGGACAATTATATGCATAAAGCAGGAAGCGAAACAACAACCCTCACATTAATCACATGAGAGTTATAACAAAAGGATAGTAAACAACAGCTTTAACCAAATCCACAGAGAATAAGAAATTAAAGAAAATATACATTACCTGACCAAGAACTGTTAAAATCAAAGAATCCCCTATTGCAAACCACTCATCACTAATACCGAACTTCCGATTCAATCCTGTTACAAGGAAGATCTGACAAAAACCAGAAAGAGAAAAAACAAAATTAAAAAATGGAAAGAGACCAAATTGAACCCAAATGTTATTATAAGTAGCATTAAAGGTGAATTAAATTACAAACCTGAGTCATCCCAAGGGCTGAACCAAAAACCGTCGTTGCAAGAAAAATCTTTCGCAGCTGAACATTCTTTAGAAATCCATTATACAGTCCAACACCAAGCAATGATGCCACTGAAGTAACAAGCTTGACACGCCCCAAGAACTCTGGAGTGAAACCAAGTTTATTTGTTCTGTGACAAATTTCATATATAAATTAATAAATCTTGCTGCAGATTTGTGACGTTCCTAAAAATCTGTTTAAAAAGCTAAAAGCAACCATGAAAGACGTTGTCATGCAGAACATACGTGAAGTAAAACATGGCTGAGTCTGAATGTGGTGTTGCCTGCCACAGGAATAGAAATACTGTTGGAAGAAGCACATTGGGCTGCTTTACAGCATGCCACAACTGAATAATGTCCTGTTTTGAGCTCTGGAGAAAAGTAAGACTTGCGGGAGAAAGATTTTGCCCTCTTGCAGTGTGCAAAGGCTGCTCTTTTACAAGAACAGCAACTGCAGAAGTAATCAGTGGCAATAAAGCAGTGATGCCAAAAACAAACCTGAGAAATTAAAATTTTAACCAAATAAGTGCTTTGAATGAATCTTGAGTGATAGCATGGTACATGCATACAAGAACCATCTTAAGCACCTTACACCATACGCATCCACCAGGGAGCCACTAAAGTAGGAGCTCACAATCCCACCAAAAGCCGAGGATCCCCAACACAAGGACTGAAGAGACCCTGACATGCTTTGTGATTCACCACGAGCCCTTTCAACAACCATGGAATCTACAACCTAAAACATACATTAGTATTTGACAAAATCTATGGATTTTGAGACACAAATCACAAGTATGAAACACCGGAGATGCAATTTCAGAAACGAGCAATGCAAATTGGCCTCCCTACATTAGATATAAGCAGCCAAACACCAGCAAAAAAGATGGACCTCATAAATCACAGCTAATTAGATCGTATTTTCTACTACTCTGGGTATCAAACCCAGCCATCATTTGAAAGTGAAGTCCTCAGGCAACTGTGTTTGTCGGACATATTGTGCCAACTGTAAGATCTTCAGCAACATGGGCCATAGACTACGCAAAAAGGAATTACTTCTCTAAAAAATGTTCTGATGTGGAGGAAGGGTGGACATCTATGCCTTGATCGGACATTTAGAGGATGGTCATAGCTTAAAAAATGGTTATTTCTTTCAATTTTATAAGTCATTATGTATGATCTCGGGTGAAGTCCTACCTTTATCAAAGAGGCTATGGAATTTCCTATCATCAGTGGCAAGTATAAGTGCTTTGTTACCGTGTGTAGGGTGATATATCAGGGTAGCCTAGATAAAAGTCATATATCTATCTGAGAAGTTACTATATGTCAAGTCTTGGGAGTCTGCCGTTTGGATTGCAGCACATAACAGGATGTATCCTCCTTGATAATAAAGGAATACACAACAACTGACATCCCTGACAGTACTTTACAAGGGATACTTACAACATCAGAGAATGCCACCGAAAGTGATCCTAGAAGTATGCAGAAAGCAGCATCATACTTGCTATCGACAAAAGTGGCCATCAAAGTCCATGAAAGTGTACCAACAAGTCCTGATAGGATCAGGTATGATCTTCTTCGGTAACCAAAAAGTGGAATAGAATCACTGAAATGTCCAAACAACTTTTGAATAAAAAGTTTATTCACCTATATACATGACAGTTAATGGGAAGTAGAAATGGGAGAGAGAAATAGACACGCACCTAATAAACCCATATATAGGTTTGATAAGCCATGGTAATGAAGAAAAACCAGCTATGACAGCTGTCTAGTCAACCACAAAGAATTTGACAGTCATTATGCTATTGCGTAAGCAGAAAGTGCCATAAAAAATCAATCAAGATACTACTCCATTGGAAAAGTTTCACAATTTTCTCCTCAGAATCACACTATAAAATGAAAGAACAGAGCACTGTTATATTTCTAACCTAAGATCCCTATGGAAAGAAGAAAAAAAAGAACAAATTGAGTTGACAAACCTCAGCAGGATCCAGATGTAAATCATCCTTTAAGTAAAAACTAACTGCAAGCCTAGCAAGGCCTAGAACACCTTGCACAAAATAGACCATAGCAACTGCAATATTATCAGGAGACAAATCCACCCCAAAGCATTTTACACCACTTATTCGATATTTGCTCCTGCGAGGAGCAGTTTTTATAGAAGAGGATGTCTCTTCATCCATATCTGTCGCTAACATATCCCCTTCTGCACCTGGATCAAGCACACAAATAAAAACAAAAGAGATACAGAGCTTAAGGACAGTGTTCAGAGGAACCAAGTCATAATGGCAAAGTCTATGAATTCAAGAGTTAGAAAGAAAACATGAAGGAGAAAGACATAGGGGTGGACAAGGAAGCTGTATAGCTAAGGACCTTTGAATAAGTCTCTCAAGATGGAAAAGCTAGCTAAATGTCAATCATACATGGGATTAGTTTTTGAAAGCGAAAGATAAGGAAAAAAAAAATACTAAGTCGAGGAGCCCCTTAACCTCTGTTAATATAATTCTTTACTTCATCGACCTGCTCCAAGATAAGTCTTCCAATGCTTGGAGATAACCAAAAATGTTCATTGAATGAGCATACCACACTATTAATTAAAATGGAAAATTTGGGAGGACCAATCTTTTACCACCATATTGAAAATTAAAATAAATAATAATAATAACCACCCAAGCGTAGATCACCATGGCTGGGTTTGCATACAATCACGGCCATAGCTTAGTAATATCTAATCATGGATGAACAAGACCCAGCCACCCATATTTTGGCATGACCTAGATCTTTTTCCTTTTTTGTAATTTTTTAATCTTTTAATATGACAATATGATTGTATTTTCATGTCATTCACGTATTTATTTGATTAAAAAAAGGGCAAAGATCTAATACCTAAAATGACCATAACTCGAGCCTCAAATTTGTAAAACAAAAAACTAGGATGCTAATGTCAAAATCATAAAATGCACAAGAAGTTCTATCAATGCTCCAAAACTATTAGATCAAAGACTTCCCCTAGACTATTAAGTCAAACTACAATTTAACGCGATACCATGTCCTTCTTAAGGTTAATTTTCTCAAAGCTAGAAAACTATTGATGCTGCATATATAACTGCTATCCTAGTGGCTGGAGTCTTCTATTCTCAGTAGATCTACCATAGCATCTAAATGGTTTAAAAGATTAAGAATTCAATCCAGTTGTTAGCCTAGACACTAATAAAACTCTAATAAAATAAAAGCTATATAAGTTAACCCTATTATTATGAACAACTCAAGCTCTATAATTACAAGTTCATTTTGAGTTTTAACCAACTACTTTCCCAAAAGAATTTAAATTTGTATTAAATAATTTAAGGTTGTATAAACTCAACTAGACACCTTTGAAGCTTGTAAGTTGCTTCTATACAAACTTGACCTACCTCTTTTTTAGCACACTAAAAACTCATTGGATATACAAACATACTAAGCTTGTTTTGCAAGTGTGCTTGTCATATATTTATGTTTGAGGTGTGAATAGCTGTTTATACACAAGCTTAACTTGATTTGTTTTTCATGCATGCATGGGCACACGGTTGTGGTGTGTGAGTATAAGTGGGTGCGTAGAGATTCTTGTGTACAAAACTGACTCATTTTGAGCTAATTTAAAGCCCAGTGTGTGAGTATAAGTGGATGGGTAGAGATTCCTGTGTACAAAACTGACTCATTTTGAGCTAATTTAAAACACAGTGTGTTTGTGGGTGTAAATACAGATGGCTGAACAGAACCAGACTTGACTTCTTTGAAGCTAATTTTTGTGAGTGTATTGCTAGTTGCATACATACTTGACTAGCCTCATCTTGAACTAAACTAAATCCAATTTATATAATTCCACATGACACCTGTGGATGGCTGCTTTTATAACTAGTTAACTTGACCCAACCAAAGTTCAATGCGTGTGTACTTCTTTCTTTCTTTTGGAGGGGAGGGGGCGTGAGGTGAACAGAGTTGAGCTTTTAGCAGGGTGATCAAACTTGGCTCAACAAAAATTAGCAAGTTTAAACTCAACTTCAACCATCCAGATGATGGTCGATATCTCAAGGGGGTGAGGTAAATACAGAAAATCAGGGAAAAGTATAACAGAATAAAAACCTCACAAGTCCTGCAGCAACATTGGCAGGCGCCAAAAGGGGCTTGGTCAGAGGAAGGGAATGTAGAAGACAATGAAGCCATTATAGACAAAGAGAAGAAGAACAAAGTGAACAATATGAGGGCAAACAAAGGACAAGGTCTAGGATAGAGTTCTTTGGGTCTGATAATTGGAAAGGAAGATGGAAAGGGAAAGCTTAGAAATAAGAACCTTTGTTAACTGGAACATGGATTTAATTCCTTTTCTGAGTGTACATGGAGTAGCTTGTTTGTCCTAAAGTGACTTTTCTTCGAAACAAAATTGCGTGTGGACCCCATATTTGTTGATCTATCAGAATCTGCTAATATCTGCGCGAGGAAGCATTAGTAGGCTAAGAGAAAGTTTAGATCAAAAAGCGAGGTGGCCAGACAAAGAGATGAGCTAGGAAGATTGCTTCCGGTTTTATAATTGGAGAGGAAGAGAGGAAAGACTCAGAAGTCAGATGGTTTAGTGGACCATTCTTACATATTGCTCTTTTTTGCAAGTGCACATGGAATTGCTCGTTTGTGCTACAGTGGAATTGTTGAAACAAATTTGCCTGCAATTCTATTAGTGCAGGTGTGTTGAGAATCTGCTAGTAGCTTTGAAGGAAGCTTAAATCCGATGGGGAAACTGAAAAGAAAAAAGAGAAAAAGAAAGCTCGCACAATTCATTTCAGAGGAAGAAATTGCGAATCACTAGCCAAGGCTGACAAATATAAATAAACAAGGAGAAGATGGGGGATTAGGCTTGCCTTTTCGGACAAGCATTCCTCCAGAGAGGGTCTAAAAACTATGGATGGACAACAGGAAAATGAACAACAAAAAATACCCAATCAGAGAAAGTAGAGACAGAGAGACAGAATGTAGATTGAAGAGATGTTTGGATGTAAAACCAGTGACCTGGGCTGCTTACAAGTCTGAGCATGATGTCAAAACCCTATTGAATCAACCCCTCCCTGACCTCCTCCCCTTTCTACCCCCTTTTCCCTCCCTCCCCCTTTCTTTCCCCTGGCAATGTTGGGCTCTCTCATTGACAACAACAAATTGAATACTCTGGATCCATGGGATTGTTGATTGGAACATGCATGCTTAATTAATCATTTTCCAAGTGAAATACACCTCCCCAATGACCTCTAACTGGCTACCACCCAATTCTAAAACGAAAAAATGTGCCCACAGTCCACTGAGTTAGTTTTGACCGACTCAATGGGTCATCTAGTGTAAAACAAATTTAACAAAAAACTATGTCATTAACTGTTTAATGAAAAAAAATCTAAGCATTCATTTTAACTAGTCTAATCTTTCAAGTCTTTAATGCTCACATCATAGATACATCACTGAAATACTCTATATATCTACTGGATAAAAATGTTAATTAAGAGAATTATCAAAGCTTAAATTGAAATAAAAATTTGTGGTTAAAAAACCTAGATATCAATTTCTTCCAGCCACAAAAAAATTATATACCATTAGATTTATGCCAAATTTTAAACAACACACCACTAAAATTAATTGATCATGTCACTTGATTTTCCATAAAACTTAACGATATAAATGTAGATGAAAGAGCTAAGCATATTTCCTATGTAAAATTCAGGTAGATCAAAAGTCGAAAGCTCCAATCTATTTTTAAAATAAAGCGAAATTAGTACCAAAAAAGTTATGCCTCAAAAATACTGAGGTCGTGAAAACATAAATAAAAATGAATCCTGGAGATATGAACTATATATATTTTTATCACATCTTGGATTCTTGAATCTCATCTTATATTCCTACTCTTTTTAGAAAAAAGAAGCAATTGATACTGAACATTTGTACAAAACATATAATCGAGTTAACATCTATGAAATATGATATGTCGTGTATATACTTTGTGAAATGTACATGCATTATCACAAAACCATATAATTATATACAAGCTATAAATGAGCTCAACCAAGTCAAGTCGACTTTGTACCAACTTTATTATATCAAATTGAAATAAGTTGGGGCTCATTTAATAACAAGCCAAAGTTACAGAGCAAAATGTGACTCATTACTAATGAATTGAGATTGAACCAATTTTGGGTTCTTCGTGAACAGTTCAGGTTTAGAATTATCCTATGTGCTCACTTGAGTTACTTCTGATTCATCTACACCACCCGATCTCCTCTGTGCCACCCACCAACTGCCACGTGTAAGACCCTCCTTCTCAGGCCATTGCACCCTCATTCTTCTATGTCCCAAAACGCTTGGGAGACGGATAACCGACCTCCTATCTTTCTCTTGCTCTTACACATCATTTAGCAATAGCAGCTAGAGTCCCATCTTTTTTTTCAACCAATTGACACACAAATAAAAACACACCACAAACCCCTGATCTGGAGTAATATTTGGACCTATCATCGCCATTGCCCAAACATAATAATCAAACCAGTCAATTTATCATCAAATTTAGACACCGCATTTCCACTTTGGATGTCTAGAAATCGATATAGAAATAAAATTAAACCGAAACCCCTTAAACCTCGTGGTCGCCCCCACTCCAGACCACAATTCGACGTTCCAAATTATCCTTTTTCCCATTCTTTTCCCAGGAATCAATTAACCATTCGTAGCGCCCTCACTATATATACTATAATGGAAAACTCACCGGTCCTGAAATCCAAAATGGAATCGTCGTCCTCATCCAGCCGGTGGGACGTCGCCGGCGCCGTAATCGGAACGGCGACGGACATGTCCTTCTCCGACAGCTTCCGACGTGGTCTCCGTCGAGTCCTTCTGTGAGCGGCTGCGACTAGCGCTATCGGTTTCCGTACAACCCGACAGAGCAGAGGAGAGGAGGAGATGGAGGACGGCAGCGGGCTTTGCGAGGTTAAGCAGCTCGAGACTCGAGAACAAGTCGAGGCCGATGCCATCTACAATCGACCCTAAATTACTATACTACCCTATCGAACCATCCCTGTGCGTCTTCGAGTGCCAAAGTCTGCTCGGCTCGAGACATGTTTCATGGGTCTAAAACTTCAGAGAACTGCGCGGGCAAGTGAGGTTGGGATTTGGACACGTAAAGGGTCACTTTCCTGACTCCTCTCAGCGAATGGATGCAGGCCCCACGCAATGTTGATTTGGACTCATATTGAAGTCCATGAGAAACTTGGCCTGTGTGGTTACTTGAGACCCAAGAAAAAGAGAAAATTGTTCTTATCCCCTAACTAGGAGGATTAGAAAGCTTTAAATCACTACATTTTTACTCTAATTAAAAAATACCTTATAAAAAAATTATTCTTACCTAAGAGTTGATTTAATATAAATTATTTTTTTTATAAATAAGATTCTCAAATAACATTAAAATAACAAATGACTTTTATTATTTTTTGTTATTCCTCTTACTTTAAATGCGAACCAATTGTTGAATGAAAGCATTGTATCATATATCAATAAATACATGAGATTTAGAGTGATTCGGATAAATTTATTGTACATCCATTGTTATTGCTGGCTTCTTTTCCTTTCCATTAAGAAAATTATTAAAAGATTATATATATTACTTTTCTCTATTAATTTGACTATTTTCTTTATCGAACCCTTGATTACCTACTGGATTCTTCATCATCGTGGCTTTTGGGCACCATGCCACACCGCAAATCTCCACAAAGTTCTTCTAACTCTTAAAATAAATCAAGGAATAAGATCACAATTTACTCAAATAAGATATTCTTATTTCAAATACATCTCAAGGGTGAAAAGACATTATTTTTTCTCACCAATTATAATAAGAAATAACTTAAATTTAAATTTTTTTGTGTTGTATTAAAAAATTTATTTTGATCTAAAAGTTAGTCAAGCAGTAGATTTTATTTTTCTTATAAAGAAGATTCTAAAATAAGATTTAAGAAATATATAATATGTATCATTATTTATCACAAGTAAATAGCAAGGGACGAATCTAATTACACAAATAGGTCCTGGGTTCAAATCCCCTCCCGTGAGTGTAAAGTTTAAATAAAATGAATAAATAAAAAGAAGAGGGACGAATCTAACTAAAGCTTCCCGACCCAAAAAAAAAAAGAAAATAAAGTAAAAGCAAGTTAAGGTTTTAATTTGGTTGAGGTTTTGATGGTGTAGGCCGTACCAATCAGTAAGTATTCCAACCTAGTTATTTATCCGTGAAGATTTAGCCGAGAAACACAACAGTAGCCTTCAACGTAAAGTTTGGTACCAAGAGCTCCTCAAGCATCTGCTTTCTTTCCTTTTTCGCTCTTTCTCCCCACTTTTTAAAGCAAGTTTCAACTTGATGGACGACGTTTAAGGAAAAGTATGAGAAAGAAGAACATCACCGGCACACCTACCGTTGGTCTGAAATGGAGTTCCATGGGACAATTATTCAACTTGTGTTTTTATTAGGTCATGTCTTTTTTCCCCCACTTGCAAAGGGGCTGCAAGTCCGGGCCCTCCATTGTCACTGTCTGTACCGCAAATTCCTGAGGCCTATTCCCCATCCTCGTCTTCTTCAACTTTCTTCTCGAAGTTAACAAAGGCGGTACAGGAAGACATCGAATTGGGGATTTTTTTTTTTTATTTTTATACAAGATTTATAGACCAAATCCTAAGATTGGAAAGAAAAGAAAAGATAACAACACCAACGAGCCAAGTTCTTGCTACCCATCCGAGTTTTTCAGATGGGAGGTACTTCAAATGGCATGGCTATATCGGAGGGCACTGAAACCTGGAACTTTAAGCAGTATGAGCAATAGCAGAAAAGGCCAACTTACATCAGCTGTACAACAAAAAAGTGCAAATTCTGATAGATGCCGACGAAGAGAATCAAGCTTGTCCTTCTGGTCAATGTTTCGTCTTGATCTTGCCATGTAAATGCTACCCACCATGGCAAACTGATCGAAAGATCGCTGTATCTGTCTCAAACAGGGAAGTTAGGTTCATCTTTTGCAGTTTTTACCGCGTAGCTTCCGAGAGAAAAAGATATTCCAATATGCACAGAATTATTCCCTCCAAAATAGTAACTAAAATATTCCCTTCGACGAAGTCGTCATGATCAACTGACTGTTGTATAAAGTAATGGAGCTCTCACTGGATGTATACTTCCATACTTCAAAGCTTTGATAAAAAACGGGCATCGATTATTGGAGACGTAGAAATAGAAGATAAGAAAAGAAAGAATCTAACACAAATGAGGACCGAAGTAGTCATAATCAAGTAACTGTTTTATACAGTAGTGGAAGTCTAAGTAGATGTATACTAGCAGGCTCCAAAGTTTTGACAAAACGGGCATTGATTATTGGAGACGTGAAATTAGGAGATGAGAAAAGAAGAGAATCTAACACAAATGAGGTCATCGGGCCTTTGTGCTTAATTATTAGATGATTATTTTAAAATAAGCAAAAGTGATGGGAGCTTTAGTCAGACACCATCATCATCATCACAGAGTATGAAAGGACAAAACTTTGTGGGCAAACCAACAGCATCACCTATTCATCGATTCAACAAAATCAACTCTACAATATCTAAGGCCTTCCAGTCCTCCTTACAGGAAGAGTATTAAAAGTAAAAGCTCACAAAATAAAATAAGGGAGAAAACACCAAGAAAGGTTCCATTTTCCAGGAAAAATTCAACCACCATCCTTCTTCTTGTTGATTTGGACCTTGGATGGTACAGAGACTACCCTTCTGGAGCTGGCATTTTCTTTTATGGTTTCTTTTGAGCAAAGCAGGAATAATGGAGATTTAGAGAACTATCAGGAACAAATCCCATAGCCATCATCAGGTTCTAATTTATCCATTCCCTCGTCTAAGAGCATCTGCTGGTACCGGCATTCGCTGCTGCAGAAAGCTTTCTCACCTCTGCAACAGAATAACTCGATTAGATTTGAAGCTTGAAACTTTGCTTGGTTTAATAACCAAAGATCAACAAAATGAATCAAATTCTACAAAGATACGTATGCCTATATAAGAAGACATGTAGCTAAAGCGGATATACGATTAGTCGGGTGCAAACATATCATCAATTACACTATTATCAACCATCTTTCACAAAACTTAATGGAAACGGGAAAAAGAAAGCTATAGAAAACGATTAACGATTTTCAAGTCAAGTTCACTCAAAAGGATATCAATAGCTTACCAATATATGGATGTTATGGGTATTTTCTTGGTATAGGACAACCTAAATTAGGCCTAATTTCCAGTTTCCTTAAACAAGAAACTGCCATGCTAATAGAACAACGGTTCCAAAACTTTCACAAAATGACATGGCTAATTCCGAATGGGTCTGGTCTAATCAGCTTAATTTCTACCAGAAAAAGGAAAGCTGGACCAACCTGTACATGTAAATGTCTTTTCCCTGGCCAAGATTCTTCTTGCAAGAGTAGCAGATGCTGAGAAAACTTTCTGAGGGGTAGCTGGAGGACCGGTCTATGAAAAATCCATTTTCTTTGCTTGTACCAGAGAGCCCAGCACCACCACAGCAGCTTTCAACAACGCAATCCTCAAAAATATGAGTCGTTCTGGGGTTAGGCCCATGGGATATCACACAGGTATAGTCCTCTGAGAGCTCCATTTCAGTTGCAGAGAGACACCGCATAAAAACCGGGGAGGAGTTCGGAGTACCTGTGCCTGAATTGGCAGACCCAAATGTGGATTTCTTCGCCGGTGACTGAGAAAAGCCGGAAGAAAAAGAACCCAGTTGAGAGTTCCTCGTCTTGATGATGAAATCAGCAGGAGATTTTGGCGATTCAGTCGGAGAAAGAACCGAACTTGGCGGAGGAGGAATCTGAATCTTAAGCTGAGAACCAAAGAGAACCATTCGGCTATCAGGTTTGGATGATTTTGAATCAGTTTTCTCTTCATTGAGAGCATCCACGATAGCTAGGCCAATGCCTTTGGTGTCCAAATTGTCCCAATGGCGTTTGGGTTCAGGTTCTGGATTTCTGGGAGTGTTTGTTTCGGACCAGAAGGGGTTTCTGATACCAGAGAATGGCTTGCTATCGAGAATGGAAGTTGGGCTCATCACAGCCTCAGTATCAGAGACAGTCTTTTGTGTAAAATTAGTAAACAACCTTGGAGAAAGTAAGAGAGATGAAGTGGGTTTTCTGTATTTGTCAGTCGGGGATGGGAGGGGGCTACAGTCTGCCATTGGAGCTTGCTTGCTGGTTGATCCTCTTGCTCTCTTCCTCAGCATAGCTCAAAATCTTTTACTACCACTGTAAAATAAAAATTGACTCCAAATTAAAACTTGCTTCTTTAAATCGAGAAAGAGAGAGAGATGCTGGGACTCACCTGAAGAAAGTTGTGGTTTTTTTTTTTTTTTTTTTCAGAACAGAGTGCTTTCGTCTTCATTAATGAGACTATCAGAGAAAAGGATTCTAGTACAGTCAAATCCACCATCCTGGGGAAACCCAGAAACCAGAAGACCTGAAAGAGTTTCCATGAACCTAGCTGTCCCTGTTAAACCTCTGTGACCTCCATTCCTAAAGACCGAGAAACCCAATAAGGAAAACGAGAAAGCTTCACTTTTTCCCCGAGTTTCTCGCCCTTTGCTCGTTCGCGTGTATTCTCACACTCGGGAGGAATCACTCAGGCTCACAACCGACGTACGTAGAGACCCCCACCCGTCATGATCAGAAGGAACAAACGTGCATGCACCAGACAGCATTAACAAAGAAGTCTTGTATTTACGTTCCTTTTTGTGGCGTGCTTTTCTTTCTCCTTTTTTCCAACTTTTTCGTTTTCGTCCCTCTCTTGCTGCGGTTTCAGCAAGCTGCTTTCTATGACCAAAAACGTTTTAGAGCCTACAGAACCATACAAGAATCAAAGAAAGAACCCAGGATTGAAAACAAAAGCACACTCTTCTCTCTCCTTCCCTCAGGGGGATTGTCCTTTTGTGATGCTTTTAGACCACTAACTCAGGTTTTCATCACCAGTACTGAAAAATTGCATGCAGTTGCAGAGAGGATAGACACACTCAGACACGCACGCACGCACACTTGGAGAAAGACAGGGAGAAGGAAATTGTGAGTTCTTAGAGGGCGGTTGCGACTGATTTTTAAAGACGCGTGTGCATGGGAATCAGTGGATCTGATAAAACTACCCAACACTGTCAAAGAAATGGCCGTTTTTCCTCGTCCTTTTTTCTTTTCTGCCCGAGAATTACCCCTCTCTCTCTCTCTCTCTCTCTCTCTCTCTTCCTCCCAGAGGATTAATTATTCCATCGCCTCTCTCTATCTCTCAACATCATATCACCATCTGCGAATATAAAATCCAAGGCTAGAATTCAGGACTAGCGTCCCCGTACAGAGCCTAACCAATGCGGTATTTCTTGTGGCTTCTGATCGGCTCGGCTTGGAGAATCTCGGGTCCATCATTTGCCCTCTTAATTTTAATTACTCCCGTAATTAGCACCTCTTGTGCACCATTTTGAGCACTCCAACCTAACCCCAACCTCTTCTGCTTAAAGAACAGATTCCTTAGTTACATCTGAGCTTGAACTTCATTTTTAAAACTCCAACGACAATATGGAGATTCGGGATGATACCAATCAGCAGAACCAAGAAAAAAATCAACGTTTTCCATGTTTTAAAATGCATTATGAGAACCCAAAGAATTGTGACTCTACTGGCCCAAGATTTTGTCACCAAATTATTATTATTATTATTATTGATAAAAAAAAATTAAAATATATTAATAAATTTTAAAATACAAAAATACATGACATACCTTAATATTATAAAAAATTATTATAGTTATGAAATGATTAGAATTTGAAATTTTTAAATTTTACTTAAAATAAAATTTTTTAAAAGAATTTTATATTTTTAAATAAAAAATATTTTCACATATTATTTTATTTTATTTTATTTAGTCTATATACAATAAATATAAGATAAGAAAGATATTTTAAAAAATCAAGTAATTAAATTCTTTCTTATAACTATTTTGATATCTTAATTATTTTTTATATAATAAGTTACTATTATGGCTTATGATATTTATTTTACATTGTTAAGATGTAAATGAATTACTTATAAGATAATGAATGTTGTCAATTTTTAAGTTTATTTTTAAATTAAATAATAAATTTTATTATGCCAAGCCGAGATCCTGAAGCCTCTCCAACTAACACGGCTTTTACGTTTCGCAACGTTGGCTAACGACGCATTTTGTAGTACCAAAATACGGTCGAAGCTGACGGACTGCTGGGTGGAAGCTGTTCCATCGTCATCATAGTCCCGGACTCGTCGCCCACATAAGCACGCACGCGGGCCCCACCATCTCTAATTGGGTTCCTGGTCCGACGAACCGGACCACCCACCACAGAAGTGGAGCCCACACTACAAGTTGCGCCACCCCATTCCCCATTCCATGTTGTTTCTTTCTCGAGTTTATGACGACATCTACCACCTTTCGCAATGACAGAACTGCCCTCTAAATAATGGGAAGGAATACTATGCGATGCAGGGACCCGTCAGGAAACTGCAGCAGCGGGAATCGTGCGGGCCCGATCTGATATGATGAACCGGCAGTGTCAATAATGGCGTGTGATCACAGTGGTCAGAGCTGACCAAGTCGTCTGACCAGTGTGGCCCCGGGTTCCTGTACTGTTTTGTCCGACCCACTAAAAAGTGCATACATTAATTAGACATGCTATGCACATTATTTTGATGTATCCTCATGTATGTCACCAAAGCATGAAATAATTCAATCCCACGGGTGCTCGACTCTCCAACTTATCCTCATCATACATTAAGAGCTTGGAACTCCATAAATAATATTTTTAAAACATTATTTTCAAGTGTCGGTGTTTATAAAATTGAAGCTTCTTGATATGTTTTTATGTAATGCATAATTGCGAATTCGTTGATGTATTGTCATCTTTGGTTCCCGATAAACGAGAAGCTTTCTTTAGTGTAATTATTAGTAGTCATAATGCCAACAAAGATGAGGCACCGAATAGATTTAAGTATAGAGCTCGTCTTTTAGGCTCCGTAAAGGCTCGAAAGTAATTATTGACAACACTTTTTTCTGTTGCGGATTGGGCTTCCGACTGATTCCTTCTTGCTTTAATTTTAGCCTTTTTTCCACCATCATTAAAGCTCTAAAATTTATAGTGGTCAGAAATTTTTATATGTTCACACCTTTTCATGAAAAAAAATGTTTTTCCTCGGCTTTTGTTCCAAGTTACAGTAAACGGATCTTAGATAAAGGCCAAACATAGTTCCAAGTTACAGTAAACTTTCGGTCTATACCAAAAAACCTAAAAATAATATAAATGGTGAAAGTCTCGTACCAGAATTACAATCATTCCTAATTAAGCTTGAATAAAAGTGTCATTTCAACTCTTTAATTAATTTTATAATTGAGTTTCAAATCTCCTAACTTAATATCAAAATTTAAGTTGAATTTATTGTACTTATGTGACCTTAAGTTTAATGTCACTTAATATGTGAGATATATGTGAATAACAAAAGTTTTATACTCTAAGCATGATTCATTATAATGAAAAATATAATTCTAACTCTTAAACTAAGTTTTAGATTTAATTTTGAGCCTTCTAACAAAAGTAATACCCTTCATACATGTCATTAATCTAGTTGACCTTGTTCTTTTGAAGAAGTTAAACATCACTTAGAAACATAGTTTGTGAAAAGAATACCTATTGAAATGCTTTGCAAAAATAAAATAAAATTTTCATATATTTTTATTCAATATTTTGAGAATATATGGTTATCGTTTTTATTATTATAAGATGTTGTTTATGATAAACCCATATTTTAGATATCCAACCTATTAGAAATTTATGACCCATTACATCAGCTATATTGTGGATTATTTTCATGTGGAGAATATTATAATCTCCTTCCCTCTCTAATCATAGTAAAGTTTACAATTTTACTGATTTTATAATATGTTTCACAATTTTTTTGGTTAATTATAGTATGATTCATAATTTTTTTTAATTCACTGAATTTTTTTATAAATAAAGCTCGTGTATAAATTTTATTAAGTAAGAATAATGCTATCAAAGTTTTTACATTTTTTTTCCTTTTCATTGTGCTCTCTTTTCTTATTTCTTTTGGATTAGTTTTACCTATGCAAGCAATTTATTGTTCCAAAAAAAAAAAAAGATCTAAATTAGTAAGTGCCATTTTCATATTACCAGCTTGTTGTAAAATTATACTAATATCTAAGCTTTTGAGCTACTTAGATATATTAATGAATGAACTAATGATATTACTATATATAATCAAATTTATATGCGTGTCTCGTAACATGTCTAAACTTATTGAGTTTTCCAGTTTTTTATTTTTATTTTTATTTTCTCTCTAGATATTATTTAACTTATACACCAAATATTATTAGACTAAAAGTTAAATGAAATTAAATAAATATTCTAAACATGGTTAATAGCTTAAGATTAAGCAATAGTTGCAATAGGTCAACTTAAGTTTTAATACTATTTTCAAAATCTAACTTTAAAACTAATTTATAAGTTAAGATGATATTTTTATATTTAGAGAACATATATTTATAGTGTAAGACTTTTATCTCAAATATAAAACACATGCATATACACATATAAAAATACAAATACACATTATTTACGAGAGTATTTATAACAAAGTCAAGTTTATCTTGTTTAAAAGAACAACATAATAAAACCATATATAATTTTGAGTGGAATCCGAATTATTTAATAAATAGGATGAAATATTCATTCAAAAAATTTATTCCATAAAGAAATAAATACCGACAGATTATGCAAACAAAGTACATTCGACACTAGTATGGCTTGTTTTCGAACACCGTGTGTTTTCCTGACTGAAAGGAAATTACACGAGGAAAGGTACTCTCCCAAAATCGGTAAAAAAAAAAGAAGCAAATGGGCGGTGGACCCTGCCCCATTTCTTGATCCAACCCCACATCCAACGGTGAGATAGATTTCCTTTTGCTCAGATCCCTAGTACCACTTTTTGACCTTGGGGAAATGCTTTTTACCCTCCTCCGCACGCGCATGTCGCTAAACCAGCTACATTTTGCACACGTTGGCATTCTTGGATTACCAATCAACGGTGATCATCGCGCCTCGATCTGCTCACCTCCTGCCCACGGACGCATCCCTGCCGTGTACGTAGGAAACTCTTTTCGGGGTTCAGAATTGACTGCATTCTTGAACCAATCAAATCGTACGATCATTATTTAATCTATGACTCTGACAGGAATAGTCCCGATCGTCAGGAAATTAACGTTAAAGCTGTAGCAACTCTTTTCCACTCCTCAACGCGGTAAATAAATTCAGTTCTTTTTGCTTTTAACATATTTCTCGGTTTTCCGGTAAAACAGTAAAAGTCGAAGGTCCGAGGTTCCAAATGAAAAAAGGAGTCAACATTTCAATTGTAAACATTTATTTTCTCTGCTGTTGTTGTCTGGGCGCTTGCGATCCTCGACCGCTACCTTAGACTAGACTTCCATTATTGCATGAGACAAGGATAGATTATTTAGCTTGTTGCTTACTCTTGCTGCAGAGCCCGAAAGTCCTCCATGTCCAAGGCCCCAGCTCTTTCGAATACTGTTTTTTTTTTTTTTCCCTCTTATTTTGCAAGATAAACAACAGTAGATTCTCGACTGGATTTCTTGATCTGGGCTTCAAATAAGCGAGCATGAAGTTTCTTATATGATTCTGTAGAAAACAATTCAAAAGTCGGACTCATCGTTACACAATACATATCTTTGCGTAATTTTCTTAAAGATTACTCTCCATTAGAAAACTTAAACGAGATTGTTGAGTTTATTATTAAATATATAGCACTACATAAACCGACGTCTTTTGCCTCAATGTCGAGCTAAACAACTTCACGAGACCATGACGTGATACCTAGAAAACG
This sequence comes from Casuarina equisetifolia, assembly GCA_028551475.1. Taxonomy (NCBI): domain Eukaryota; kingdom Viridiplantae; phylum Streptophyta; class Magnoliopsida; order Fagales; family Casuarinaceae; genus Casuarina; species Casuarina equisetifolia. Next base: position 18,899,747 of record CM052362.1, read on the forward strand.
CCAAAACTGCAGACTAATGCAGCAAGAATCCACTGACCAAGGAATATCTGTGCTTTCTTTAATCGTGATTATTATAGATATAATTGCAGCAGATAAAGTGATTATTATATAGATGAGCTAATCAGTGTGCAACACTTGTCCTAATGAGCCAATATTGGTGCTGTTTTTGTGGTATAGGGTTAAAACACACACTGGCGCTCTTTGGTTTGCTGGTTTAGGTTTTAAATAGTTTAATTTGCATTATTTGTGATGTAGACAGGGAATTAGGGATCTAAAAAGCTAGACGTTATGATCAAATGGAAACCAAAGATTTAATGGGCTTGAAGTCCACACAACTTCTATGAAATCGACGTCAAAGCATGAAGGTGTAGGAGGAGCGACTGTGTTAACTTGATTTTCGTGGAACAAGGAAAGAACTGCTTCGCTAATGGATTTTTCTAGCTTCTAGACTGTCCCCAATCGTGTCGAGATTTAAAGGACACCGATAAGTTAACAAGCAACAGGACATAATATGTTACCTCGCAAGAAAACAGCCCCATTTTCTGGTAATAGTTTGGAGCTCGAAATGGGAAATGACAGAACATGGTTTGTATCAGCTGTCAAAACTGTGACATGTTCGTCCGTTTACAAAGAAAGCAAAATGGTGGTGATTCTGAGACATCGACATGTCACAGTTTTCACAGTTTTTACCTAAAACCATACCCTAGTTGGAGTAATTATAATAAATCAGAACGGTGATAACTCTGGTCAGAGAAGAAAAAGGGCAGAAAACTCCATGATGTCGACGTTGCAAAACCTGGAAACTTCACCTAGCTGGAGCAAGTGGGGATTATTACTGTACACGTTATCGAGAACGTAACTCGAGATGGATCCCAATATTCATGGACCTAAAGAAATTTTAAATCGTTTTCGTGAGATCATGATATTGGATTGAAAAGGGACCCCTTCTTTCTTGTGTTATTGGGCAAGATTTATAGGCTGTCCCTTCTTTCCCTTGAGAGGACCAGTGAGAGAGAGCTGTTGTTCAAGCTTCACCAATGGCGTCGTAATCGCTGAAAGGTAGGCCAGCGTGAGGGGCCGGAGTTGGTGGGCACTTGTTTGCGTCCAGGTCATCACCGATGAGGCTTATTTGCTGATAGAAGGACCCCATCAAGGGGAAGCAGTGACAAGACCAGTGTCATTATGTGATAAGACATCACCAATAACAAATTTAAGAGTTCGAACTGCTCAAAAGTGGAAGCAGGTGGGATTGTCTTGGCTGGCAAACCTTGTCCTCTGGAGCCTCAAGCCCAGTCAGGTTTCTTCAAGTTGGTCATTATTAGGAGATTGATCAGCCATTTTGAACAGACGGCAAAGTAGATGTTCTGATTTTGGTTCAGTCTAGGATTCATTATTATGTCTTTTCATTTGTTAATTGCATGGAATGAGAAGATTCATTATCATTATGCGAATCTAAATCGATCCCGTAGTAGACAAGGATATCTCCACCAGAAGACTACAAATAGTCTTGTTTGGTTATATGCTTGATAATTAATCTCGTTAATGGAGGAGCACAATAGAATACTGAAAAAAGACAGTAGCCCTTCTTTTAACCATGTTATATAGCCATAGACTTGTCTAGTAAACTTTTGCAGAACTTTTTTTTGACTTGAGATATCAAGAAATTAACTTTGGAGAATAATTGTCTCTTCTCTTTAATATTATTTCTCAAAAATAAATCGAAAACTACTTTTCTAGAAACACAGGACCCTTTTTTTTTGGCACCATTCACGATGATAAGATTACTTTTTCTTTCTCTCCTTCGAAGGTGGAAAGAGGGAAAAATGAAAGGTTGGTGGTAAACACTAGTAGAGATTTTTATTTTTAAATCAGGCATAAAATAAGATACTTTATCCATGATTTTACCAAAACATAGAGGATCTTGATCTGAGGAAAACAAGCCAAAAACTCATAGCTACATACATTTATATAACCCCCCAATCAGACTGTAAATCGATTTGTGATATAAAAACTACTTTTTATGTATGAAAAAAAAATTAATTTGTCATCTTATAATTGGAAGATCCAATGGTATATACCGGCATCTAATAGGTACAATACATGTACTAACCATCAAGCAAAATAAACCGTAGCAAAAGTTAACGTTAGGTTGCATGCCTACAACGTAAAACCAAAAGTACTTTACCTAACACACAACATGGAAGGTAAAATATTACTTCCATGAAAAAGTAAAAATAAATAGACGAGAGAATAAGTGCGTCTATTACCTTGTTTGATGATGAAAATGGCAAGAATATATGGACAAAACACATTGTTGTTACTTCTTTGTTTCTTTATCCTCAGTGAAAAAGAAATAAAATTATAATTCTACAATCTTTTGACCAGCCAATCACCTTGATTTTCACAAATACAAACACGTTGTTGATCAATACTTATTCAGAGCATACGCTACTTATAATCTTTTGATCTTTAATCTGGTGTTGAGTGTGCACGTAAGTGTATGTATTTAAATATATTGTTTGTATACATAGGCGTTCCTCTTGTACGGGTAGATGTTGCCTTTTTTGCGAGAACCCTTTTGTATGTAATGAACTTCGAGAGGAACAAGACGTGTTGATGGCAGTCTGCTTCAATTATATAGCTTCTTCATCAATGTTGTTTGCCTTTTCCTTTTAAGCCATTCACTTTTTAAAGGTTTAGAGCCATAGACAGTTACATTTCACCTAAAACAAAAGATTTTAATAGGAGTAGGTGGTGTAGTATCCACTTGGTTCTAAATGCCGAAGAAAGTAGGCCCCTTCATACAACTTTTTTCATGGGTTTAAGTGCCCGTGGCCCCGTTTCTCCACACGTCTCAATAACACTAGTTCTGATGTCCATCTTGGGAGTAATTGGATGTGGAAGTGAAGAGTTTATCCATAAAAAATGCCAATTTAGAGCACTATTTAATTTCAAAGACAAAGGTGGATAATTTGGTTGAATGGGTCTATCTAGATTATTGACCCTGATTTGGACTTGGGCTCACCTTTAAAGTTTGCAGAGTGGTCTTCTTCTACCATGGACCACATACAATCTGTGTCCCTTTGCCGCAGAATAAAGTTTGATTTGGCAAGTACCCTTTTTTCTATTTATTGAATTGATTAAGAAGATTTCCTTTTCTGATGTTTGCATACTTTTAGGTTCGTTTGTTTTCCATTTCAACACCACCTGAGAATATCTTGAGTTAAATCACAAATTAATTTCTTAATTTAAATTTTATCTATTAAATATGGATCTTGATCTAATATGTCTTTCAATTTTATTGAGTTTGAAAGTTTAGGTAAAACATTTAACAAGAATCCGAACCACTTAACAGATTGGTTGGTCCTTGTCACCCATTCATTCATCAGCTTGACTTGGGTTAAAGCTAGTCAAAAATCAAAACCATTTGCAGTATCTAGAAAGTTCTATTTCATGGGGTTGCTCATTTGAATATGGATAACCCTATATTTTAACCTTATTTTGATTTATTAATATTCTGTTGATTCTTACTGTCGTTATCGTCAAACATTTTCGTCTAATACTGTCATGCTGACATAAACTCATATCTCAGGGGGTCAGTAAATAGTCCTGGGGAATGGATTTTTACAGTTTTCGGATCCCCCATGGGTTTTGCTTTCTCAAGTTGGTTTGACTGCTGCAATTGATTCTAGACTGCAATGCTACTGGCTGCTCTATTGCTTTATTAAAGTCATTTAGCCCGTAACTTGAGTAATTTATAGCTTCTCTACTTGTACTTTGTACTATTTGGTCCATGTATTTCTTAAATGAACTCTGGCTGGGATTGGTATGCAAATGAGCTTTAGCTGGGTAATGGATGTTGAAATCTTGACCTCGTCAAACTTCACTCTATCAAGTTGGGATGTTGAATCTTCACATTGTTAAATTTATTCCATCAAGTTGGGGTATTGAGCTGGGGGAATTCAATGCAGCAATAGATTTTATGTTGGTTATTCCCAATTACTAGAAGCAGTCTTCAATGTCTTAAGGCTCTCCTAACTGCAACAAAATCCTCTTCAATAAAATCCGACTTCTGGTTTATGAAAGCTTTAAGTGATAAACATCAAGTACAAACAGAATTAATTATCTGATTAACTGCAGTTTTTTATAAGCAGTAACGAAAAGAAAATGCAAGAAGAAGGAATAATGATGAAACTAACATTCAATGAGTTAAGACTATGTCAGAGAAAAGGCCATGTCAACATCCAGATGGTAGAAGATGTAATCCGTTTTCAGTTTTTATGACCATAATCAAACAGCTAATGTAGTTATAACAGTTTCATCTCTATAATTAGTGATGAGCCAACTCTATAAATAAAGAGTTCGATGTAAAGTTCCATGCACTCGAATGCACAGAAAGTACTTTCAACCAATCTTCACTATGTTTTTCAGATTATTCTCTGTTTTCTCCTTCCGCATGTTTCTCTTTGTTTCCTAATAGTCATTTTCAAGTACTACAAGATAGGCTCATCACCAGACTTATCTAGAATTTGCTTAAGGAAGGAGGAAGGAATGGGCTAATCGGCTTTCGATAGCATCCCTTAATGGAGTTTGGGGGGTGAAAGAGTTTAACTATGAATAAAAAAAAGGAAGATCTGCAAATCAGTGACTAACTTGTAACGAAACATATTGCCTCCCAATATTTTTTCACTTGTTCTATGCTTCCCTGATGTTGGTTCTCAACTTACTGGAAGATCTATAAGTTAGTGATGATTGCACTTGATATTTCTTTTGCTTGTTCTTTACTGCCTCGAGCTTGGCTCTTAATGCCTGACCTGTGGTCTGTGATTCAAGAACTTAAAGGTCTCCAAGATTATTCATCCCTACTGCAGAAACAAACGGAAAAGACATCATTGTTACTATCTTTTGGAACTATGGGACGGAATTTTGATGCAGCCGAAATGCTTTGGCTGTCAGGAATCTTCTATTGGGGCTGTTCAGTAGGCCAGTACGTAACAATTCAGTGTGCGTGTCAAGGATGTATTCCTGACCTTAGGTAAGATACCTTTTTCTCTCTTTCGTCTGCCCCTAGTGGTGCCTACCTCTCACCCATTTCCCCTCCTCCTCATCCTCCTCCTCTTCTCTTGTAGGTTAGCAATAAAAGCTAGTAGCTTTATGCTTTAGCTATCTGACTTCGGAGACTGGAACAAGCAATCCCGGCATCTTAACATGCATTTCATCTTAACCAATGGTTAGAAAGTCCATTTTGTTAAATCAATCTTTATGAAGGTCCATTGTTATTATCTGCTCTGGACATTGTCTTGGGGTTTTGTTTGCAACTTAAACAGCCGCAGAGTACTCCAACTCAGTTGCTGATCTTTCTCATTGTTTTGTACAACTAGGGAGGCCAAAAGGGTGATGCGCACACAAGTGCTGAAGGGGAAGAAAGGTACAAGATTGGGAGGCGTATTAGTTACATTGGTGACATAACTCTATCCAAATGAGCTAAGGAAGCTAAATCACGCGAGGGTTCTTACTTTGGAGTGGCATGCAGCGTTGAGTATGGAGCACAGAGAAGGAGTAGAGTCCAGGTGCAAGAGCAATGGCTTAGGCTTCTGTTTAAAAAGTTGTAGCTTAGGCTTGGATAGGTTTTTGAAATTTGGTTGAAATTGTCTGCACCTCTTTATGAGAAGAAAAGAAGAAACAGAAATAATGAAGGTGCGCAAAAATGACCAGAGGGAGTGCGTTTTACCCCATCAATTCTCAAGTATCAAGGCAGTAGTCAAGCGACCTGTCCTGCAAATAATGCAGTGCCTATGTTGCTGCCTTTTGTCAGAACTATTCCTATGCTGCATCATAATCAAAGGCTCAAAAGATTAAACGGGCTCTATAACTGAACTTTTTTCAATCTACCATGGTGTTGGTACAATCTCATCAAAACCAATAAATGAAAATAAGTAAGACGACAAGACTGACCCATAGAGTAATTGTGTCGAGGGGAATAGGAAAACAGTACTCCACGTGAAAACCAAGATCCAATAGGAAATAATGACAAAATGATAGAAACTCCCAGTGCATTATCAATCAGCTTGGTTCAGATAGAAAATATGTAGATGATGGTGTGAGTTACTGGTTACTGCCAAAGTTCTGCAACATCTGTGGTGTAAATCAGATCTTTATGGAGTTGTTCGGACAGTGAGGTGAGAAAAGTGTCAAACTTGCTCTCAGGGCTGGATGTCGTCTATCAACAAAGACTAGCTTATCTTGGGTGAGAAGACTAGTGCGGCCCCATATGGCAAAATTTTTCAGATCAGTGAGTTTGAATGAAAGCAGAGGGGTCGCACTGGTGTCACTGCCCAGTAAGAAAAGGGGGTCTGATGGATCGGTTATCACTGGGACAGGATCTTTCGCTTCATCTCCACTCTTTGACTGGACGGAGGACGAGTTAAGATGGCTCTTTTGTCTACCAGATGGTGGCACATATGGGATTCTGGCCGAACGGTTCCCTTATGGTGTCGGATTAACTCGAAAGATAGCTAATAGGGCTTGGTCGGTCCCCATATGGTTGATAGTTTTCTTAGAGCTCCACAAAATCATGTGGCTCTGATGCTAAGAGAAACCCGAACCTAGAGTGGTCGGATTGAACGAAAGTTTATTTCACAAGCAAACCGATTGTGGTTGTAAGGGGAAGAAGAATCCCCCATAGAAGCTTAGAGAATAATGAACCCTAACAAGAGCCAATATACAAGAAAACAAGAGGAAGAACAAAGATCTCATGTAACAGACTAGTCAATAACATTTTTAGACTAAGATGGGAACTGCGTGGGTGTTGCAGAGAGATGGGATGTTGGCTTGCCCTGCATAGGCAAGCCAGTTTGTTGCTGTTGCAGGCATCTAGATCCCATAGAAGGAACTAGACAACTATCCAACGTGACAGCCATGTGGCTACCAAATCAAATGTAGATCTAAATACCAGGTGATTTTGATGGTAGATCACCCACGTCACAAAATAATAGTTCTTCCACCGACTAACAATTTTTATCCAAAAAAACTCAGGAATAGCATAGAGATAAACAGTGATATATGTGTCTAGTTATTAGATCTTTAAAATTAAAACAAAAAGAATGTAAAGTTATGTCAAGTTAGACAGATAACAGTATTTATCAAATAATCTAAAATAATTATTTTTTAATTAAAACAAAAAAAAGATAATTAAGAAAGTTATATAACGAGAGATTCACAATCCTTGAGATTCACAAACTATAAGAATTACAAAATAATCATTTTTACACCGTTGAACAATTCTTGTTATATAAAAGTTAAGATTCACATCAAATGAGATAAACGGTGATATATATGTACACTTATTAAATTTTTAAAATTAAAACAAAAAGAATGTAAAATTATGTCAACTTTGATGGATGAACAATATTCATCAAATATCTCAAAATAATTATTTTCAATTAAAAAAAGATAACAGTAAGATAAGACTCACATACGGTGAGATTCACAAATCGTAAGTTAAACAAAATAGTCGTTCTTACACCGATTAATAATCTTTCTATCTAACAAAAACAATCATTTCATCACATGTTTACTTTCATCATTGATGGCTTTATGTTCCTAACCTTCTGCCATATTTGTTCGGTTAGAGTCCTGAACTATTGCTTCACTTAAATTGTGCATGTTCTTGTGTGACCAGATATCCTATGAGCTACTTTGTCCCTTCTAATTTGTGTCACCCGTTTCATTTTTCTCTTCCCTACTTTATATCATCTATGAGACAATGAGTGTTTACTGTGTCTTAAGCTAAAGGAAGAAAAAGTATTTATAGTTTCTTTATATACTTTGTTTGTAGAATAGAAAAGAAAAGAAAAGAAACCAAGCAGCCCATCCATCATATGATTAGTTAGACTCGTGCAATTTGGTTGAATCTGGCTGCACGTATTTATAAGAAGAGGGAAAAGAGGAAAATAAATAAAGAGATAAAGCAAAAAAAAGTAATGCTCATATTGAAGCATTAGCTTGTACTTTTATGTATTGCATCATAACCCAATTATAATACTGAGTCAGGAGTCCTATTCAGACGTGGTATCCAGCTAAGCCATTTTAGATCTGTTATGGTGTAATACAATGTTGTCCATGAGTTTAATAAATAAAGAAGGCAAAAATAGTTGAGGCTGATTGAAAGAACTAAACACTAAGAGTCCTATGATATCTTTGTTAGTCTGTTGACAAATTCAAATTAAACGAATACGCTTGGTGATTGCCCGCTTGTCGCAGCGTGGTGGATAATGCATATGCCACCTTTCATCACATGGAAAAACTTGGAAAAGCAGTCAACCATGGCGGCTATGGAGCAGCATTACGGGACGGCAATTCTTACTCAGACTCTAATAAAGGACACTACTTGCACACCACTCCAAGTAATACAGACCATCTTATTATATTATCTTGTCCAAACTTGATTCTTTAGTTGTCATAAAAGACCAACACCATTACCCTCTTTCCAAGTAGGTCTTCCCCTGCCGTCTCCTCTCCTGTATAACCGAGTCAGCGAAGCTCTAATCCATACCCCAACTATTGCAAGCCAATCGTAATCGAGAAGAACATATGGAAGGAATTTCTTGGGTATCAGACGGAAAAGAAGCTGGCGATGGTTTCACTGAGGTCAGCCTTCGACCAATGGATCTTTCTGACATAGACCATTTCATGGTGTGGGCTTCAGATGATAAAGTGACTCGCTTTTGCACATGGGAACCCTACACTAGCAAAGAAGAAGGCATAAACTTCATTAAGAACAAGGTTATACCCCACCCGTGGTTCAGGGCAATATGCCTCGACAACCGGCCAATTGGTGCCATTTCAGTGATCGAAAATTCGGGCAGTGATAGGTGCAGAGGCGAACTTGGGTATGTTTTGGGCTCCAAGTTCTGGGGCAAAGGGATTGCAACTAGGGCAGTGAAACTGGTGGCCAGAACTATATTCGGCGAATGGCCACACTTGGAGAGACTTGAAGCTCTGGTTGATGTGGAAAACAGGGGCTCCCAGCAGGTGCTGGAGAAGGCTGGGTTCCAGAGGGAAGGTGTTCTAAGGAAGTACGTCACTATGAAGGGGAAAACTAGAGATATGGTGATGTTTAGTCTTCTTTCCACTGATCCCCAAACCTGAAGTGTCTAGAGTTAATTTTATCGTCTTCAATTCCTTTCTTGTCTCTGGTTTATGGATCTCAAGACATCCTTTGAGAAAAATTCTGTTGAAATGCTATGAACGTTCTTTCTTTTCGGTCCCAGCTTTGATTTGATCACACAACTTATAGATATACAGCTATTGTATGGCAAATACAATATTCATAGTAGAAAATGCCGTTTCCATCGCGACCAGAGAAATTTTCAAGAATACAAACTACAGTGACAGGAATTTATCCACAGATTCAGCAGAGCCACTAGGTCTTTCTTTCACGATAGCACTAGCTACTTTACACACGACACCAGCTAGTCTAGCCTGGCATCAGGCAACACGTATCGATTCACATAAGTTACACTCGAATTGGAGGGGTGCGCCAGGCCCTTGCTATAGTGTAACGCATGGGCGATGCTCGAGAACCCCTCAGTAGCAAGCCACTGCAATTGGTTTTCCCCCAAGAAAAATTAATTTAATATCATGTGACCCGATAGGCTACGTATCAAATATTAAACTGATATGAACAGACACTACACTTGATCTTAGCCAAAAGGCCGAGAAAGGTATGATATGAGCAGTAGGGACTCACTTTGTTTTGTACAATGCCCCGTTTCGGCTCTCCTTTACACTTCCCCATGTGGGACTAGTATGTCGGACTACCATATGAGTTAGAAAGGAAACGTAAGAGGTTAACAAACTTTATATATGAAATGACGTGATAATACAAAATGTCTGCTTCAAAGAATTTCATGTCGGGAACAGCCTCTGGGTATGTTGATTTTGTTGTCAAGATTCTTTTGGTATCATCTTTCTGAGGTACAATTTTTCTAACATCAATCTCAGACGTCAAGATGGATGTTATGTTCGCATGCAAGTTAGTTCTAAGCTTGAAATAATGGACAACAGAATGGAAGCCTGGTTTAATTTCCGAATGATTGAAGGATTCTAGCAGCTCAGCAGCACTGCCGTAGCTTATTCCCATTGCAAAGATAATTGGCTTTGTCAAAATTGAGAAATGATAACAATCACCTGCTGACTCCGCAGGTACAGTTATGACAGGACGGCCTATGGTAATGCTTGTGATCATATCATTCACAACGCGGGATCCGTTACTAAGAAGCTATAGATAAACATGTCTCTAATCTCTCCCTTACAAAACCCATGCTTCCTTAACAACCCTTCTTTCAGAAACCCAACCTTTTCGAGCACCCTTTGAGAACCCTTATTTTCAACCTCTACCAGAGCTTCAATCCTCACCAAATCTGGGAATTCTTTCAACACACTAGAGATCGCCGTCTTCAATGCTATGGTGACTATTCCTTGTCCCCAGTACTGTGCGCTTAAAGCATAGCTGATGTGTGCTCTGCATCGGTCATTGCCGGACTCCTGCCTGACTGAAACGTAGCCAATCGACCGGTCTTCCAAACATATGGATCGACGCCATGGGTGGGGTATGACAACCTTCTGGAGGTATGTCAACGCTTCTTCCCTAGATGTGATGGTGTTCCATCTAAGATAGCGTGTTACTCTGTCATCGCTCGCCCATTTCAGGAAGTCATCCACGTCGGAGAGCTTGAATTGCCGGAGGGAAATTCGCGAGGAATCCATTAAACTGGGCTACTAAAAGGAATCTTAGGAGAAGTCCGGTGCCCCTTTCGTTTAATCAAGCATGTAAAGCAAGCAAAAGGCGAAGCTTCATGCGAAGGCCAGGAATATCATTGAGAATGGGGATGCGGGTTTCTTGAACTTTCTTGGGAGCAGACAAATTGCCTTTTTGACGAGGTCGCATATTTGACTTGAAATGAGAGCAAAAAAACAAAATTCAACCCACGGAATATGCTACTTTTTCTTAATTATTTTTGGTAAGATTATGCTGTATCCATCAGTATCCTCGTTAATTTCTATGAATGTTGATCAACGCAATATAAAGTATGATGTTAAGAATGAAACAGAATAGCCGACAATGGTTTCTAATAAGCAAACTCCAAAATGTAAAGTAAGGGCTGTAAAAACCCAAGTCGAAGGCTGATGAAGGAACATTTCAAGGAATAAGATCCATAGACAGAAGACTGTACATCAACATATCCGTTGCCTTACCTTGTTTATTGAAGCTGTACTTCCTCATGACAACTTCCTGGAGGAACCCAAGCTTCTCCAAGACCCTCTGAGAGGCCCTGTTCTCTGTCTCGACCAAAGCCTGAAACCTTTGCACTTCGGGAAATTCTTTTAACCCTTCGGTGATGGCCTTCTTCACTGCTCTTGTTGTTATACCTTTCCCCCAATGTTCAGCAGCTAAGGCGTATCCAACATCTGCCCTGCATCTGTCGTCACCAGATCGTGGAACGATGATGATAAATCCGATCGAACGGTCACCTAGGCATATGGATCTACAGTAAGGGTGGGGTATGCAGAAATCCCTGATATAGTAAAGTGCTTCTTCCTTGGAGGTGAAGGTGTTCCACCGGGTGAACCGCGTCACTTCGTCATCGCCACCGTACTTCAGGAAGTCATCAACATCAGAGATTCTGTAGGGGCGGATTGTGATGTTTGAATCATCAATCTCCATTTTCTTAGCGACACCCACCAATGATTTCCTGGTTGTTACAAAACTTGGTCGACACTCTTAAAGAATAATACTACATTGATGGCCCAATAAACGTGCGTAGCTCGCCACTGTCCAAGAAAGACGCATCAAAGTTCTAACTGGGCCCACGAGTAGAAAAGAAAATGTATGAACGGTTGGCAACCACCAATATCGAGGAAAAGACCATGATAATGCGTCTTATCTACAAGTTAACGATCAAACTCATAACTGACTCTTCCCAGGACCAAAACGAAACAAATAAATAAACAAATTTAACTTCTTGGAATGCTAATTGTATGTTCTACGCAAACCCTGGTACACAGGCTCTACACCCAAAGTGACAGAGTAGGGGAATCGTACCCACCGCCTTGAACCATCAGCCCACTGACTAAACTCTGATATGAGTTGGGAGCGGTACGCCGGGCCCGTTCTGTAGAGCAACCCATGGGCTACGCTCGGGAACCCCAGTAGCAAGCTACTGTAGTGGGCTCTCCCCGAGAAAAATTGATTTAATATCGTGTAAGCTGATGGGCCACTAATCAGATATTAAACTGATAAGAATAGACACTACACTTGGTCTTAGCCGAAAAGCCGAGAAAGATAAAAGTTTTCCTAAAGCGTTTTTACATTTTATACTCAAACGCGTCCGCGGAGCATCCGTTGTTAGCGATATGGGACAAGTACGCTCTGCCTCCATCCCTCTCTTAGAATACTGATTTTGCATATGAACAATTCGACTGGGTAAGCAGATACCATTCTTGTGGTTGAACCTGAATACAGTCCAGATGATGAAGGCTTATGAAGACAGAAATGTACTCAGTTCTCAAATGACTCTTTTCTGCATATGTAATCTAGAAAGACGCTTCAGCAGTATGAAAAGTAATGAAGAATTCAGCAGATCTCTTCCTGAGTGCGTTGGTACACTCTCACTCGTCGTTATAGTTTCCCCTCCACTTCTTTCTTTTAGTAAAAGTTAGATATTAATATGATAAAAAATTAAATATTATTTGGATTTTGTATTTTTATTTTAGTTTTGTGATATAAATACTCTAATTTGCATATCTTCAAATCTTCTCGTATTTCTAAAAGGATAACAAGAAAACATAAAATTAATAAGATATAAAAGATAAACTACAAGTATGTTTTCATTTAACTTAAAATAACTAAAGGTATTATTAAGAAGCGATAAAATGAGATTGTTTTAGGATTCTGAAACATTTAGCCGGAAAAAAAAGGATCGGAATTGTTAGTCCGCCCTGTGGTTCCCTCGCGGCGTCCGGTATATAGCTCGACTAGGACAAACTCTTGACCCTCCACTCTCGCTCGGCGGCTCGCCCATGGACCCTCTCTCGGCCCTTCGCGACTACACCATACGGGGTGAGCTTGATCGGATCGTGCGGTTGAACGACGAGTTCCGGTTCGGGTCAGAGTACTCCTTCCCATGCTCGGTTGAGACGGCTTACCGGTCGAAGAATGGCAGTTTGTACACCCTGGAGACCCTGGTCTACTTCGTGAAAAACCACCAGGTGAAGCACATCGAGTACATCCAGAAGGCACGCACCCAGGGAATCCCCGCAGTCACCTTGCCTGACCGGAAGCCTCTGCTTGAGTATCTCCAAGGCAAGGTCTCCTCCTCCGACGCTATCGAGTTCCTGGTACCCCCCAACAATCTCAACCTCAACCTCAACAACGCCAATGCTACCGCCAACGCCAAATTTGCTGATTTGCCCCTCTCTTCCTCCCTTATTCCCTCCGACGGCCTCGCGCCTAATCTCAACGCCATGGACGACGCCGTTGGGGGAAAACCTCAAGATGCGGATCCTCCGTCGACGATTACCATGATAAGAGCGGTCGAGCGGCCGCTGAAGGACCGGGAGTCGCTACTGGAGTGCAAGCAGAGGGATTTCTACAGCGTGCTGGTGGCCTCGACGAAGCGCGAGGAGGAGCGGCAGAGAATGGAGTCGCAGCAGAGGAAAGATGGGCTAGTGGCGAAGAGCAGGCTGATGGGCTCGGAGGAGATTCGGTACGGGGACGAGTCAGCCTACGACATCACGCCCAAGCCGAAGATGCACATGAAGGGAACCAAGATCGGGGAGGGGGTCCCCATTATCCTGGTTCCGAGTGCGTTCCAGACGCTGATAACGATCTATAACGTGAAGGAGTTCTTGGAGGATGGGGTGTTCATACCCACGGACGTGAAGGTGAAGCAGATGAAAGGGGCCAAGCCGGACTGTGTCACGGTGCAGAAGAAGTTCAGCAGGGATCGAGTGGTGACGGCCTACGAGGTCAGGGACAAGCCTTCCGCGCTCAAAGCAGAGGACTGGGATCGGGTCGTGGCGGTTTTCGTGTTGGGGAAAGAATGGCAGTTCAAGGACTGGCCTTTCAAGGATCACGTAGAGATTTTCAATAGAAGTGAGTGGCATTTTGTTTCAGGAGAATGGGTATTCTGCACTTCTAATTTCGGGAAGTGGCATTTTGGTTTTGCATTATGGTACTGGCCTATGGTTAACTGGGTTTCGGAGAGATGGTGGAATTAATATATATTTATTCGGTTCGAAGATCTATGAAAGAAATGACTCTTTTTGTAGATGATTTTCGTGTCTGTGTAAGCTTTCTGGACTATGCCTGGTACTGATTGGGTTGATGCATGTACTGATTTGTATGCAGTTATAGGCTTTTTCATGCGTTTCGAAGATGACAGTGTGGAGTCTGCAAAGAATGTGAAGCAGTGGAACGTTAAGATCATCTCGGTGAGTATTGTTTCATCTGAGCTGGTACTTTTTATCTTGTTCATGTTAAAGCTTTGGTTTGTCAGATGGGATTGTTTAAAATGGACCTGTATTTCATGTCTAGATTAGCAAGAATAAGCGACATCAAGACAGGACTGCAGCGCTGGAGGTGTGGGATAGACTAGAAGAATTTGTACGGTCGCGGTCACATTCTTGATGCACGCCATATGAATGTTTCTGATGTTTGTGATCTCTTTAACCCTCATACTTTATACAGTTGTGATGTTTGATTGTGTTTACAATCTGCTTTTGTTAATATATTATCTATAGATACTTTTGTGTTGCTTCATGAGGTTCTCATTCGAGTTCATTTGCTAATAGAATGTGATTAGCTCAAGCCTTGTTCCTAGCAAGGCATATTTACTTGATTAGCAATGCCGGACTTACCAAAAGCTTGATATGATTATGGGCGACGTTCAGCTAGCTGTAGCAGTGTATGTTTTTAGGACCTTTGCTGACAAAAGCGTATCGACCATCAATTCATAGCTGTGATTATCCAATTTTAAGGTATCATAAAGATGGGAAAATAAAAGTTTTTGGTATAAACTTTGGTGTGTTTTCATATAATCTGTTCAATCTTC
Organism: Casuarina equisetifolia; assembly: GCA_028551475.1. Classification (NCBI taxonomy): domain Eukaryota; kingdom Viridiplantae; phylum Streptophyta; class Magnoliopsida; order Fagales; family Casuarinaceae; genus Casuarina; species Casuarina equisetifolia. The sequence goes on from CM052362.1 coordinate 18,914,863, forward strand.
TTTGGGATTGCTTAAAAGCAAAGCATATTCGAGATTTTGGGATATGGTTAGTACTATTTCCCGGTCTGCGCATCTCCTGCTCTGTTATTGCTCACAGTAAAGATAAATCAATCCGAAGTGGGTTTCAAATTCCGAACTGCCATAAGAAATTATATAGCTCAGCAATCTGGAACTCTGTTTCTTGCACTTATCAATTGATGGGCTCAGGGGACTGGTTCCAATCTATGAGTCTCGGTTAGAACAGCATAATTGCGTCTTTCTTACAGAAATAGGGATCTAGATAGATTTTTATTAGAATTCAGGTTACGCAGGTCTTGAGTGATTGACCACAGGTAACTCTTTTGGCCCTGCACCTTCCGTCTAATTACCATTTACAAAACATCCCAAGGGAGTGGGATTTGGATCAAAAAGTATTTTGTATGACTGAACATATGTGCGTACTTTCTTGAATCTTCGTGAAAGTTCTATGGAACCAGTGGTCATCTTTGCAGGAAATTAAATGGCCGATATGTTGTTATTGAATATCATCGGCTTCTGGTGGTATTCAACTTCAATTATCCATATGAAGTTTTTATTTGATGGCTGTAGCCCTCCATCTTTGTCTGGTTTCTGTGCATATTGTAATGATCATTTGATTCTTTTAACCTCTAGTACTTCTCCGGGAAAAAAGAAAGAAAGTTAAAAAAATGTGCTCTTTCCCCAGTACGCCTTACCAAGGAGTTGGGGCTACATAGTTGAGGGAAGTGTTCCAACAGTGATTGATTAGGATGATTTAGTCGTGAAATACTTATCTTTTTCGGTGAAGAATCTTGGGATGTTTTACTTCCTATTGTTTGTTTGCAATTTTAACTATTTTAAGGCCTAGGTCATTGTTGGTCTTATTTTTCCATCATTTTCCCTCCGTTGTAGGTCGGGTTAAACAAAGTATCCTGCCACACGAGCAAATTATAATTTATTTTACCTTTTGTAGTGAAACATGTCTAATGTCGCTACAACTTCTGTGATATTGGTTAATATCATTGAACGATGATCAGCCATTTTGCAGCGTGTATACAGTCATTCATTATCAGTAAGTTTCTTTTTGTTAAACCTCAATGTCATAAGAGAAGCAAAAAGAGGAAGCTGCCTGAGGACGGGCTCATATCTGATTAGCTAGTTGGTGTTGTACCATACTCATTCAGATTAGAAATTTTGAATTGCTTAACACTCTTGTACCATTGTGAGTTTATCTTGATGTCCATAGTGGCATAGAAAAACACAGAAGACATTTATACCTTTTTGGTGAAGGAACTTATAGGAATTCTTGCCTTTTGTTTTGGTGGGTTTTTGGTTTCTTATTTCTAAATTGATTGTTTTTAACGTCTATGTGATACTGGAAGAATTCTTAATGCTGCCTTAATTGCCCAGTGGATAGATTTGTAAGCCAGAAATCATCTTTATTGAGAAGGGAAGAGATCAAATTGTCTCCTCAGTCATACAAAACCATATTAACCCCTGAAGAGGTCATAAAGAATAAATATACGCAGTGGGGAGTACGGTGCTGATCAATCAAAACTAGAAAGACACGCAGGACTGTGATTGATAAAGCTAACAAATGTGAAAGCTAGTATGTAGTGAAGCTTGAAGCAAATGTTGCCACACAAAGGAAGAACAGATAAGAAATTGACAACTCGATGGAACTTGCAGCTGATGGCACGGTTGATGGCACCGTTTTAGATCCACTTCCTACAATATTAAAGGCGAACGTGAGCAATTTAAACCAAGTAAATAAACATATCATTTAACCCGGAGGTTTGATTTGATTAAACTCATAATGTGTTCTTTACAATTCAGCTTTTAACTAATGGCGAATTGAGCAAAGACGGGCATTTAGTACCTGAAGATCCCGGTGTCCCTGCAGGAGAGTCGGCCGGTGAACCAGCTGCCATCACATTCAGCAGACACAAGTTAGTAGAGATGTAAATGATATTCGATGATCAGTGCCACCTTAGATTTAAGCAGCATCTATTATTTTGATATGCATTCTTACCGTTGCAGCGGCTGAGCGGTGGGGTCTGAACATCACAATCACCAGGGAGGGCTAGAGCCCGAGTTTTGTTGATGTTGATTCCCAGTGAGGATCCACCACCATTAAGAGCCTCACACAAGCACTGTGGTTGTGAACGGACTACGCTGGCAAGCTGTGTGCAACATCCTGAAGATGGGGTCGAGGTGTTGCCGGTGATATAGTTCAGGCAGGGTGACATGCTGATGATCACATTCGTACAGCTCGACTGAGCCGAAGCTCCTGCCCAGAGCAGGGTCACAAGAACCAGGACCAGGCTCATCTTCACTTTTTCGTATGCCATCTCGGGTTTTCCTCTCAAGTACGTGCTGTAAACGCCTGCGAACTGTTAAGATGATGAGTTTGTTAAATTTGATGAAGCAAAGGGAGGAACATGCCGCTTTTATAAGGGGAATAAAGGAAGAAAGAGACAAACGAAAAATGTTTCATGTGGGTGAACAACTTCTCCTACTTTCTAACGGGTTCACCTGGTACAGAGCAGCATCTTGCAACTTTTAGGTGTTCAAACTTGGCCACCTGGAACTTGTTATTGACCTAAGCATGAAAGAAAATTCATATTGAAGGCCGGTTATGTGGGTTACCAACTTCTCTAAATTGGTAAGGAGCCAACTCAAATATTCTTTTGAGGTTTTCAAAGGTGGCGACTTTAAGATACTTGTGGACGAAGAAAGCACAGGTGTTCTGCCTTTCCTACAATTGACTTCTTTCTTTTTCCCCTTTTTACTCTATCGTCGAGAATCTGAACCTCTTTTAGCTACAAAACTGAGAATTCATATAGAAAAATAAAAGACATACCTGACCTAACATGGGGATGAGGTGACACCTGCTGCCCTGATAAGGACCTCCCAGCTTCGACCCTTGAGGAAATTCACGTAGCTGATGATCTGCTTTTGGTGATCTTTAAAACCTGCCTATCAGCAACTCATTCAATGCACGTTTTAACACCAAGTCTTACTGGAACGAAAGATGTAAGATCCTTCTTCTAGTAGGAGTTTCTGGGGGTTTGATCCAAAAAAGTAATCTACCCAGGGGCTCCCTTTTTTTTTTTTTTTCCCCTTTTCGTTTGCGGTAATTAGGAATCCATTTGAAAAACAGTTAAAATAATTTATTGAAAATTAACACATGGGGATGTTAAAATTTGAAATACTAGGGAAGATTAACAACACATGGGGATGTTATCTGGTATAAGCATTATCTCGACGACACTGTTATTTGTGGATTCTCTTTCTTCCGTAGTAGTATTCTATTCTAATCCTCCTTATCAACTGCATGGTCTCTTTTAAATTTGAGATTTCACTCTCATCTGTCTTGTCGACAATACAGGACAGCCAGTTGTTCAAAAGTCAATTTCATTATATATATTCCTGGTTTAATATATATCTTTTCTTGAACAAATGAAGGTTAAACAACCTTGGCTTTGTTGACTGCGCCGCCTGCGTGATACTGATAAATATATCAAATTAGGTACTCACACTCGTTGAACAATGTTGGAGAAAGACTAAGAATTGAAATTTGATCCAGGTTCATTAAGATGGTAAGACTAATTACGCTTTTCACTGAAAATAATAAAAGTTTCCGATGTATTAACCACGAAGATGTCCCCGTTTAAATATCTAAAGAAAAATGTGTATTGGCAATGGACTTGTGCTGGGGTCAAGATTTTCAAAACAGGGCTCAACCTTTGCTTACTGGGTCAAAAAGTTTCGAAATAGAGAACCCATTCCTCACAAAACGATATGGAAAAGATCCCTTACAATGAAGTAAATAGTGATTGTTAAGTTAGTTGTTGTCCCACATTAGATATGGTTGCCTAAGTCTATGGCCTTATATATGAGTCCCTCCTCCTACCTCCTAAGGCAGTCTTTTGGGGTAATATATGAAGGGCCCATTTAATATAGTATTAGAGCCAAGTTGGGCTTTTGCTTCATAAACCCCCACATCCTAAAGTTAGGCTTTAGTCCATTTGTAATATTTATGTCAATATACAAATAAGGGGGAATATTGAAAGTGGGCGTTGTTCAACATTGGAAACAAGAAGATGGGCATGTGGTCTTATAAGTGATGAGAATTCTCCACTTGATGCCTTAAGATTTTAGGATGGACCCTTACACTTTAATATAGTATCAAAGCCAAGGATGAGTCTCTGCTTCATAAACCTCCACGTCCTAAAGTTGGGCTTTAGTCCACTTACAATACTTATGTTGGCATATAAGTGAAAGAGAGTGTTAAAGTTGGTTATTGTCCCACATTATATCTGGTTGCCTAAGTTTATGGCCTTATATATGGGTCTCTCCTCTTACTTCCTAAGGCATCTTTTGGGGTAGTATATGAAGGGCCTATTTAATCTGGTATCAGAGTTAGGTTTTGATCTTGGGACCTGTTGAGTTATGGGCCTGCCACATTTGGTTATCCACCTGCTTTGTAGTTGGGCTTCAAGTCTACTTGCAATGCTTTTGGCAACATATAAGTAAGGAGAAATGTTAAAGTTGGTTGTTGTCCCACATCAGATCTGGTTGCCTAAGTTTATGGCCTTATATATAGGTCTTTCCTCCTACCTCCTAAGGCGTTTTTTAGGATAGTATATGGAGGGCCCATTTAATCTGGTATTAGAGCCAGGTTCTGATCTTGGTATTTACTGGGTTATGGGCCCGCCATGTTTGGTTATCCCTCGGCCTCATAGTTGGGCTTCAACTCTATTTGCAATGATTCTATTAGCATGCAAGTGAGGGGAGTGTTAAAGTTGGTTGTTGTCCCACATCAGATCTGGTTGCCTAAATCTATAGCCTTACGTATATGAAGGGCCTATTTAATCTGGTATCAGAGCTAGGTTATGATCTTGGGACCTGTTGGGTTATGGGCCTACCACATTTGGTTATCCCCCTGCTTTGTAGTTGGGTTTCAAGTCTATTTGTAATGCTTTTGACAGCATGTAAGTAAGGAGAAGTGTTAAAGTTGGTTGTTGTCCCATATCAGATCTAGTTGCCTAAGTTTATGGCCTTATATATAGGTCTTTCCTCCTACCTCCTAAGGCATTTTTTAGGGTAGTATATGGAGGGTCCATTTAATCTGGTATCAAAGCCAGGTTCTGATCTTGGTACTTACTGGGTTATGGGTCCCGCCATGTTTGGTTATCCCCCGGCATCATAATTGGGCTTCAACTCCATTTGCAATGCTTCTATCAGCATGAAAGTGAGGGGAGTGTTAAAGTTGGTTGTTGTCCCACATCAGATCTGGTTGCCTAAATCTATGGCCTTACATATACGTCCCTCTTCCTATATTCTAAGGTGTCTCTTGGGATTGTATATGATAGGGGATGACCAAACATGGTGGGCCTATAACCCAACAGGTTCCAAAATCAGAACTTGGCTCTAATATCATATTAAATGGGCCCTCTATATACTACCCTAAAAGACACCTTAAGAGGTAGGAGGAAGGACTCATATATAAGGCCATAGACTTAGGCAACTAGATCCAATGTGGGACGACAATCAACTTTAATAGTGATTGTCAAATTTCAAATAGACTAGCACCTTCCATTAGGTTGCAATGCAGTAGTTTATTTTATAGACCAAAAAAGGTTGTGTTTGTCGCTTTCTGTTCATTATGTAAGTTCTCAATAAAATATTGTATAAGAAAGTTGGTATTAGATATATAGCAACATTTTTGTAGAAGAGAAATAAGGTTTTTTCTTTCTTATATATTGATGACAATTTTATATTTGGTTATTTTTCACGCAGTTTTCCCAAGCCATGTACGTCAGTTTACTAAGAAAGGAAATTAATTGAAAAACTATACAAGAAAAAAAAACTACTTGTTTTATTCATTCAAGAGCTCTTTTGCCCAAACAACTATATTATCTAAAAAATCATCATCACAAATTCTTCCACAATGAATCAAGTGTACTCTCAAGACTGGATGACAGTAGCTCATATGATGCATGAAAGTTAGAATTGACATTATCATCAAATATTTTGTGAGAAAGAAGCTCAGACTCAAAGCTACATAGATTACCATCACTTGGCATATAGTCGATGTGGGTTTCCAAATCAGTCAATGGAGGGATGTCTTCTGGTTCAACATCCTCCTTAGAATTTGCAGAACTTACTGAGGGTGTAAATTCATATGCATTAGTACTCATTTTAGATGAAAATGACACTAGAATCCTAGTAACTTTATGTATGTCAAATTAAACATTATAACATATTCTCTTTTTATCCTAGAATCCCTCCCCAACTTGTAGCAACTCATTTGTGGAGTTCACGGTTTTAACAACTTGGACACTAGAACACATATTCTGATTTCTCATTCTTTTTGTTCCCAATTGTTTCTTAGAAATTGAACAAAGAACCTAATCAAAGGATTGTTCTTGCTCCCCAACCAATGAAGCACCAACAAGAAAGAATTCGTGCATGATCCAATTACATTTATTCACACAAGATTCTTCTTTTTCCTTGAAAGAAAAATGCTTGTTGAATTTGATAACCTGTTGGGTGAATTTATCAAATATTTGATGACCAATGCTCTCGTGCCATGTCCCATGACCACTAGTTCTTGCAACATGTCTTTTGACCTTCTTCAATCTTGTGAAAATATAGTGTTTCTCCTCCCTATTTAGATCATCAAATCTCCTTAGGATCTTCTTCATTGTAAATGTTACACTTATGAATTCCATCCCAAGGTAGATCTTATCCCCAAACTTTCTTCAACAAATACAGAATTATTAACTCTTCCTCAATCGGACAAAACCTAAAATTAGTTGGCACCATCTTTTTTGTCCAAAGAGCCAAACTAAGTCATAATTACCGATAATCCAAAGTGAAATTCAAAAAGCTAAAAAGTGCAAAATGAGTCTTGAAATTGCCAAAAATCCAAAGCAAAATTCAGAGAACATGGGCAATGCCAAGCGAAATTTAAATGACACCAACTTTGGACAATATAGAATTCTTCATATTTTGCAAAGACGTGTGATGATACTTATAGCCATTAGAGTCCTACCTTAGTCTAGAATCCTACTCCCTTATGAACTTCCCAGTAATTGTTGGATGCAGAAGCACAAGATGGGTTTAAGCTAAATCGTGGACTTTTAGAAAACCCAGCCCAAATAAGAGGGCCTAAAAATCTGAAGCAAAATTCATAGAACACTGACAACCCATAATGAAATTCAAAGAACATTGGCAACACTAAGCGAAATTCAAAGAACACTGACTTTGGACTCGAAAGTGAAAATCAAATGGCACCGACTTTAGACAATTCAGAATTCTTCAAATTTTGCAAAGACGCTTGATGATACTTATAGCCATTAGAGTCTTCCCTTAGTCTGGAATCCTACTTGCTTACGAACTTCCTAGTGACCGTTGGATGTAGAAGTGCAAGATGAGTTTAAGATGAGTTTAAGTTAAACTGTGGGCTTTTAGAAAATCCAACCCAGATAAGAGGGCCCAAAAATCCAAAGTAAAATTCAGAGAACATTGGCAACACCAAGTGAAATTCAAAGAACACCGACTTTAGACTCGAAAGCAAAATTCAAATGACACTGACTTTGGACAACACAAAATTCTTCAAATTTTGCAAAGACGTGTGATGATATGTATAGCCGTTGGAGTCCTACCTTGGTTTAGAATTCTACTTGCTTACGAATTTCCTAGTGACCGTTCGATACGTAAGCTCAAGATGGGTTTAAGATAGGTTTAAGCTAAACCATGGGCTTTCAAAAATCCTAGCCCAAACTAGAGGGCCTGAAAATCCAAAGCAAAATTCAGAGAACACCAACAACCTATAGTGAAATTTAGAGAACACTACCAACATCAAGAGAAATTCAAAGAACACTGACTTTGGACTTGAGAGTGAAATTTAAATGACACCGACTTTAGACAATGTAGAATTCTTCAGATTTTGCAAAGACACGTGATGATACTTATAGCTATTGGAGACCTACCTTGGTCTAAAATCCTACTTGTTTACGAACTTTCTAGTGACTGTTAGATGCAAAAGCACAAGATGAGTTTAAGCTAAACCATGGGCTTTTAGAAAACCCAGTCCAAATCAAAGGGCTTGAAAATCCAAAGCAAAATTCAAAGAACACTGGCAATGCTAAGTGAAATTCAAAGAACATCGACTTTGGACTTGAAAGGGAAATTCAAATGATACTGACTTTAGACAATATAGAATTTTTCAGATTTTGCAAAGACACATGATGATACTTATAGCTATTGGAGTCCTACCTTGGTCTACAATCCTACTCGTTTACAAACTTCCTAGTGACTGTTAGATGCAGAAGCGCAAGATGAGTTTAAGTTAAACCGTGGGCTTTTAGAAAACCCAGCCCAAATCAAAGGGCTCGAAAATCCAAAGCAAAATTTAGAGAACATCAGCAATACAAAGCGAAATTCAAAGAACACCGACTTTGGACTCGAAAGAAAAATTCAAATGACACCAACTTTGGACAATACAAAATTCTTCAGATTTTGAAAGACGTATGATGATACTTATAGCTATTGAAGTCCTACCTTAGTTTGGAATCCTACTCACATACGAACTTTCCAGTGACTGTTGGATGCAAAAGTGCAAGATGAGTTTAAAATGAGTTTAAGCTAATCGTGAGCTTTCAAAAAACCTAGCCAAAATTAAAGGGCCTAAAATCCAAAGTAAAATTCAGAGAACACTGGTAACCTATAGTGAAATTCAAATAACACCGACAAAGCCAAACGAAATTCAAAGAACATCGACTTTGGACTCAAAAGCGAAATTCAAATGACACCGACTTTGGACATTACAGAATTCTTCAGATTTTGCAAAGATGCGTGATGATACTTATAGTCGTTGGAGTTTTACCTTGGTCTGGAATCCTACTCGCTTACGAACTTCCCAGTGACCATTGGATACAGAAGCGCAAGATGGGTTTAAGCTAAACCGTGGGCTTTCAAAAAACCCAGTCCAAATTAGAGAGCCCAAAAAAAGGTCTAGATAAAAAAAAGGGTGTAGAAAAAAAAAAGAAGGCAAAGGGTCTAGAGTCCAAGGAGAATAAAATAAATAAAGATTTTTCATTTTCTACTCATACACTTTTTTATTGTTCATGCGCTCGTACTAGTTTTTTTTTTCTTTGAGGTTGAATATCTATATATTGAATTTAGACCATTTTCATTGATATTGGTTGTAAAAAGTAACTATTTAATATTATTAGTATGATTTATAAATTATACTAAAATATATGTCTAATTGAGTTTTTATAATTTATTTATACTCATTTGAGATAACTTATTAAAACTTTATTATTTTTAGATTATTTGTTATTTATAGATTAGAATACATTTTCATACGTAAAGATGTTGTCATTTTTGTTGTTCATTAATTTTTATTTTTATCTTTGAGCTTTGGAAGTTCATCATTTCGAACTGTCATCATTTTGTGGAATGTGGCATTTGAAAGGTGTGTATGATGACCATACGCTATGTTCCAATTGGAGTGTGATGATATGCTTCCCAATCGGGACCCATAGTAGCTTCTTATTACGTAAAAAATATCTTATAGATCGTTCAATTATCTTGATTTTTTTGCTCACCTTTTATTATAGTGGGTCAATAAGAATAAGATATGTCAAAACCAATATAATTTAATTCTATGTAATAAATATTGTATTGGCTTTATATATATAAAAAAGGATAAACAAAACATGATTAGTTGTTCCAAGTGCTCAAAATAGTCAAAGCTACCCTAACTTGGACCAAAATGCTCCATTGATTCAATAATAATTTAATATGTTATATGTTGACTCAATATTTAACATTTATGAGGAGGATAGAATGAAAGTTCCCTCCCATCAACATTTGCAGTTTCCCACTTTCATCTCTATAAATCTGATCAAGCTAAATTTCCATCATTTTCAATTTTGTACACGAAGTGGACTATCATGCTGGGCTCAACTATTTATGTTTTTTACTATCAGCAAGAGTTATTTATTTATTTTATTGCATATCTTCTACGCTTAGCAAATGTTGGGAAATGTGGATTTACTAATATTTTACTTGGTAAGTACAACTTATTTGTTTGTTTCGTTAATTTTGGTGATAAAATTTGTTATCGATTCTTTCACACTTTGTGTTGGCTTAACTTTTCCTTGCCTTTTAGGTGGTACCAACACGTATCTCTGTGACTATCTGGCTCAAAAAAATCGACAGGCATGGGTAATGGGTCACCCTTGGCAGATACGTCAGGATGACATGGCAGACACCTGGCACCTTATGTGTTTTGGGCTTCTAACACTCTCCTCACGATTATGACCGAAAGTTCAGTAATACCTCAGGTTTGCATTATAAAATCGTTTAACTCATCCTATCTAGCCAAAATTTACTGCTCCGTACAAACTGCTCCAAGATTCTTTTTGTTGAAGACTTACGTGAGCTTAACGTATTGGAGAACACCGAACTTGTCAAGCAAAATGTAGAAGACGAAGAAGCCAAGAGCACAGAAAACTAACTGGATGGCACACTGGTTTGTAATTGATAGAAACTTTTGTATATATATTGCACTCAACGGGATAACGTATACGGTTTAAAGCTCTAGGCTTTAACTACCAAGTCTTCGTGAAGAAAGATATGGTAGTGAGATTATGCAGAAGAGTAACACATAAGATTAAGAAATACATAGTAATCTTTCATAAGAGATTACTGGAAAGCAGGTGCCGCACACAACAACTAAGACTTCAATAGTAGTTCAAGCTGCAAGAAATCCGGAAGAGAACTCAGAAGTCGTTGCGATAGTTGAACCGTAAGCAGCAATGAAGATCAACAGGAAGGTGAGTTGAAGGGGCATCTTCACGACAGCACCGCTGGAAGTGCTCTCCCCACTCGCTGGAACTGTTTTAGATCCTGCCACATGCATTCAGATTTGCAGATCCTACGTTATTTTTACAGGTTGTGGTACATCATTCTCTAGCGAAGTAACCCGTTTAAACAGCTAGTGTTCGATGACACTTTCAATTTTAAGATCAATATATGTAGCGCTCAAATTATCATGATAACGTCACTGAAAATACAGTCACAGTTTGCACGGCGATGTTCCATTTGAAGGTAGCAGTTGAAGAACAACTTAGTAGTTAATTAGTTCTTTTACGGGTATGGATAACCTTTTTTACGAAGGCGAAGCTTGGATACTCAAACTTAAGAAAAAAATATCCATGAAATTAATCTTTGATATTTCATTGCAACCTTTTCGCCTACTCAAGAATTTGGAGAACTTTCATTGCTCAAGTAAAGGTTAATCTCTAAACTGGCAGTCAAATCAGAATGGCCCTATTGGTTCTAGAACGATTTGTTGCATGTATTAGATTGAAAAGTACCTGATGAGCTTGTTGAAGAGGATGGAGTTCCATTTGAAGTGTCAGCAGGTGCACCTTCAGGTGAAGCAGCTGGGGAAGCGGCAGGGGATACAGGAGAGCCATTAGAAGCTGCCCCAAATCAACTTTATCAACAATCTCGATTTTATGCAGTTTGACATTAATGGAACTAAACCAAAAAAGTGTGGATTTGAAGTTTACCATTGCACCGGCTGACAGGCGGAGTTTCCACTTTGCAAGCGCCTGGGAGCGCAAGAGCAAGCGTCTGGTTGATTGTAACACCCAGTGATGATCCGCCACCATTAAGCGCTGTGCAAAGGCATTCTGGCCGTGATTTTACGACATTTGCCAATTGTGAACAGCAGGAAGAAGACGGGGTTGAGGAGCTCCCAGTGACATAGTTAAGGCATGGAGCCATGGTAATGAGCACACTGGTGCAACCTGATTGAGCCGCAACACCTGCCCAAAGCAGGCTAACCAGGACTGCGGCAAGACCCATGTCAATCCCTTTCACAGCCATCGAAAGAAGTTGAATGACCTTGGATGTCTCAGGCGTTTAGCAGTGATGGAAATTGAGGGCCAAGCTCTGGTATTGATTTGCACTTGGAAGTTGATCGGTGCAGGGGTAGAGATTTATAGTGGAAGATCAAAAGGTTTCTTTGTTTATTTGGTTGACCATCATTTCCGATTACGGTGCATTTGGTAAACTACACTGGCCGTATGAGGCAAGATTTTCCATTATCAAAACAATCAGTGGTTGTCCTTTTGGGAAGTTATAACAAGTGTGTGGAGTGATGTGCTCGGACCAACTTATGAGTTGCAAGCTACGTGTCCCAACAATTACACGCAGCAAACCAACAAGCATCAAGGGCCCAGAAAAGTGACCTCAAGACCTGGGAAGAGAGAAGAAATCAGGTGACCTAACCACCAAACTTCAGATCATCGTTACTTCTAAAAGTTCTCTTCAAATCATGGCAGCTACCCCCTTCACTCCAACATTTAAGGGGGATCTATGCTATCTGATGAGTTACAATCAACAAGTTTCTTTCCTTTATTATTATCATTTTATTCTAATTTTTGGAGGCAAGTGCCCTTTAGGGTGTGACCAAGACTAGAGACAAGCATTTAGGACAAAAGATTTTGGAGTAAGGAAAGGAAAAGTGCTGCTTTTATATCAAATTAAGGAAATTCAATGCAAACACAAGGCTTCCAAGCATATGGGTCACGTTGAATGACGCATGGTTATGTGAGGCTTATGGGTAAGGGGGTGATTGTTTGATTCCACTTTCCTTTATTATGTGAGGTTTGATGTTGCAGAGACTAAAGTGTACCCCTAAAAAGGAGACTGACTAGATAAGTGATTGTTTGATTCCAGCTTCTAAATTGTGTTCTTTAGTTGTTTAACTCCCATTCACCGGTAAAGAAATTGTTCTGTCACAAACTACAAATGCTAGGCTTATAGTGTGGCTTTTTTTCGTAAGACAGAAAAATCGGGTAGGACTTTAACCAGACAGTTCGAATCCTTTAGGGTATCTATGCCCCAAGTTATGGGGATCTGCAGAGACCCTGCAAGGTAGAAGAGTTCGCTTGTCAAATCTTGGTAAAAATCTTCTTTGCCTAAAGATGTCCTTTCTCAATCCTACCATGGAAGACAAATACACGCTCTATTGACAAATTTCATCTGCTATTTCGAAGACCTACTTTCTGTGCAGCAAAGTTGTGAACTTTTTTTTGGCAGAACTTTGTTTGTTGGTGACTTTTTGACGTATCAACCAAAATGGTGAATTTAGCACCGTGAATTTGGCACCAAGGACACGGTTTCTTTTCAAGTTTCATTAGAATTTACGGATGTCTGATTTGCCTGTTCCACAATCTGGTACAAATATCACCACCAACACCTAATTCCTCTGACAAATCCGCTTAACTTTCGATTAAATTCATCCGGCAGATAGATCCATCATATAACAAGTTTAAAAGACACAGAGGACCGGCAATTAAACAGAGAGACGGGCCAATTAACGTAAGGTAACAGATTTAAAAGGCGATTCACATGCTAATTTGATTCGTAGATTGAAAACAGAAATACCAGAAAGGAAAAGAAAATGAAAGAAAAATGTCGAAAAGAGAGAAATCAGATCTTGAGGGAGAAAGAGAGAAAGATGCAGAATTGAATGTAGCGACTTGTTCGAGGCCATACTCAAAACGAAAAGATTTGATAGGCACGGAGAATCGCTTTTGGAACTTTATATCGCCAACCTTCAATGCAATATGCGCCATCGGTTATCGACGCTCTTGCTCTGCAAATTGGCTTTTAACACTTTCACTTTCCTAAAACCCCAAAAAACATAAACAGAGAGACGAAGAAGAAGATGAAAGGAATCCCTAAACCTAATTGTTTCCTCTGAGGAGTTAGCTACTCAGAAAGATTCAACGCCTTTTATAGAAGCTTGGGAGGTAAAACCCTAATTTGTAAGCACGAAATGACGGAACTGTCCAATAATTTTACGGTGGTCTAGGTTAATTGGGCCGTGTATTGTTGGGCCTTCCGTTGTTCAATCCGCCTTTTTCACGTGAATGGATTGAGTGCTTACTTCAACAAAAACCTACCAAATAGTTTCTATGGTACCTTTATTTTAGCTTGGATTGTAACCTTATATACTATTTTGTTAAAAGAAATGTAATAGAAAAATATAATCAAATTAAAAAATGTTATTAAACTAGTATAGAAATATAAGATTGAAATTAAAAATATGCGAATGTATCAATTTAAAATATAATATTATATCAATGAAATTACGTAAGAATTAAGTAAGAATATCATAGGAATAAAATTGAAATTATTATTTTGAGTCCAGCTGGATTTCTTGTTGTGGGTCCAAGTTCTCAGTTTGGGGTTCTTGCTGAAGTCCGTGACCTTGGCGGGTTCCATACGAAGTTGTTGTACACGTGTTACTATGGTTGTCAAATTCATCATACATAGTTGTCGCCATAGTTTTGGAGCTTCTTTTTTTTTTTTTTTTAATTTTTGTCTTTTCATTCTAGAATTTGAAAAATATCAAGAAATTTAATATAAATTCAAATTTAATCATAAATCTAGATCAAAACAAGATAATCATAAATTCAATATCAATCGGATTAATCAAAATGATTATAAGTTTAATGTCAATTTTCTTCCCCATTATTTCAAAATTCAAAGTACTCACACCAACAAATCATTACAGATTCACAGTTAATTGCCAGTGTTAGTTTGAAGAGAGAAAAGATATTCAAGACCACGCAAAAAAGTGGAGACAATGTACCAGGAGATCCCTAACAAAATGTCCCTTCTTGAGACCACAAGGCACGTTAGGAAATGCTACCCCCAATGGAATTATAAAGAAAATTAACTAGTTTTGTTTGGAGAGATACTTCCCATTTTGCCATTAGATGCCTAAAGAAAAATAATATGAAAACTTTAAAAGCTTATATCACATAAAACTTAAAAGAAGATTTTATACCAAAAAAAAAGAAAAAAGAAAAGGAAGACCATCAAACCAAGCTTTAGCCTCACATTTTTGTTGAAGGTAGTTTTGCTCTGACACTAGGATTAGTGCTTATTCAAAATTGATTTATAGAATAAAGAAGTATTTTGGAATTTCCAAATTGTTCCTTTTGCTTCTCATGAGCCTTGCATTTCATGTATTTGAGTTTCCCCAACCTCTTTTGATTATTTTCAATAAACTATTCTAGCTTTGTAGGGTAATCCAAGTCTTCATTGGAAGGCATATAATTTGCAATCTCATCACTAATATGCATTTGAACACAAAAGGTCAACTTCTTATGAACATCAATTAAGATCCTTTATAATGTAAGGTGTAGATTAGTCACTAATTCACTCCATCTATTTTGTTGTTTTCCTAAAACTTCAACAAATATGTCATTTGTAAATTTTGAAATAATCATTAGTTTAATAGACATGACATCCAATTTAGTGTTATAAAAAATTATTACACATTTATTATTTTATTGTTAAACTGTGTTTCATTGCATTAATATTTTCTTTATGCTTTGTTGTTAGATTATAAAAGTTATTTTAAAAAAATTATCCTTGTATATCTTTATAGGAAGATCTTAGTTCACATCGAAACTTTGAAGTTGATTTTTTAATTTCTAAGCATAATTACATGGTTAACAAGTATATTTAGTTACTTTCACTTTATGCTAATAAATTTTTAATCCAAAAAACTTGTTGAGTAGGCCTTTTCACAAAACTTACAACTAGTAAATGATGTTTGCAAATAAATAGTTAATATTATTGAAAGTAAATTCTAATAATAGACACTCACAAATTACAAGAACAAACATTCTAGTCCAAGATCCTTAAGAAGTTTATAACCCATACATATCTAGCATATGTACATCACTTGGTACCACACCCAATAACTTCTTTTTTTTTATTTTCTTACATATGAAGTATAAAAAGAGAAAATTATAATTCAATTGTCTTAAATCATTTTCTTTTTTAGATGATAGAAAAAAAAAGATGTCGAGATCTTAATTAATACTTTTAAAAGATGTTGAAATCTAAGACATTATACATATGATTCTCCTTTTTCTTTTTCTTTTTTTTTTCTTTTGTTATCTTTTATTCTATACTTTATAATGTATTTCAATATTTGAAAACAACAAAAAGAAGCAATAAAATCATATGAACATTTACTTTATCAATAATAACAATTCATGCCAATACCTTTCACCATAGAAAAAATCACCTCCAAAGTAATAAAATGGTAAGATTTTGATTGTTTTTGGCATATGATATGAAGTTGATAAACATACATGTTTGGTTTCCTCCAATATATCTACTTGGTAAAGACAAGCTTTTGTATGGAGAAACTTCATAAAGAAAATTTTACATTGAAACACTTTCACCATACATAACCATAAAACCACAACCTATTTATACATCATGACTATGTATTATTTGTATGAATATGCTTTTGCAATCATTTTTTTATGAGCAATGTGGAATGTATTTATCATTTTATTAGATCATGTAATGCACATTTTAGTAGACAACCAAAACTAGTGAATTGTACATGAACCATATAATTACATTTAGAAATTATAGAAATAAAAACCTATCACTAACTATATTGTTCTTTTTCATAAAACCCATGTTTAGAGCTTTTTGACCATCACTTGTCGAGAAAAGCAATGGATAAAGAGATTAATTCAGAGTCATGATTAGTACAGATTTAAGTGATGAATTCCTATTACTTTTGTTGGATTCTTTGCATCTCTATAATCTCTATGCAGATGTTAAAGTTGTGAGCGTTGATAATGTGGAATTGCAAGACCAAATCCGATTGCAGATAAACTAATTTTTTGTCAGTGAAATCAGGGAAAGACAAACATAAATTGGAAGTACTCACAGTAGATGATATCCAGTTTGTACTATAAGATCCCATAACGGTTACGACACGTTGGCAAGTAAATTGTAACTTAAGAAACACTGGATTCAATTTATCGGTCCAAGCAATATGAAGCAACAAAAACCAAACAGTCAATCACAGTACTGGAATAATCTTCCGATAGAGAGTTGAAAATTACCATTTTCAATTGCTCACGATGCTAAAAATATTCATTTTCTTCAAGACGAATGGGAAATTTGTTTGGAAAAATGAACTGGGTACACGCACAATGCAAACATTCGCTATTAAACCAATGAAACTATCCTTTCTAAGATTCTGTTAGCATTTGACAGATAAATCGGTAATAAAAGTTGGAAATATACTTTTATGACCATATGTTGATATCAGGATAAATGTTTCTATATGACAATTTCATATGGAAACATGTCATTTTTAAGTAATGTTTAAATATAAATTTATTTTTTCATTTTTAAGTAATGTTCCTTCGTGACTTACACAAAATAAAAAAATGGGGAGGTAATCGGCAGTTATATCCTACAGTTATTAACTCTTCATAAGTTACTACAATTTTAAAGTCCTTTTTCTTTTCTTTTTTCCTTTAATATTTAAAGAGTACAATTGATGGATTTCAAATTAAATAATAATCCTTATTGCTTTTGTTGCAGGTAATAAAAAATTAAAATGATAAAGTGAGATAATTCGACGGGCATCACGTTTGATCTTTCACCTGAAATGTGCCGTAACAAGTTTGTGCAACTCCCTAACTATTGATGTTTGTGTTAAGCCTACTAAATACATCTAACTTCTAGTTTATGTAATATGAACTTTCTATATATCTTTTAGACTGTATAATGAATCCTATTTATATTGTGGATTTGTAATGTTGTGTATTCATTTGCATTTATTGAGCAGTTATTGATTTTAACTAGGTAAAGTACATATAAAATGTAAAGATCAATATATCTGGTTTAATTGGATGAGAAATAAATCTAATAGAAGACAGTAACACAGATTGTTCCTAAGGTTGGGGAAAATGCCAGAACTAGAAGAAACTAACCTGAGAAAAAATTATAACAACAAATCAGGAAGATCTATAATTAGTTGCTTGCTCGTTCTTCGAACATCTATCTGATGTTTACCATATGTTTGCTGTACAGCGAGACATTAATACTAGAATGTAGATCAAGAAATGTGATGCATAAACGCATTCGGGACTTCCTATAATTTCTTACTTGAAGTGCATACAATTAAGGTAAATTCATTAAGAAGACAGGTCCATGACAACTTACTTCGGGATATATTATGACTTCATTTCGATTTTAAATAGAAAATTAACTCTTGGAGGAGATGTCGGCCTTCCCATCCTATGGGTAGTTGCTAGGTGTATCTACCCATCTTGTATTATTTGGTTTTTATTTTTATTTTTTTTCGTGTGCACTCAAACTCATAGGTGATCAATAAATATTTAGTCTTTGGGCGGCCTGTTTGATCGGCCATAAATTAAATGCAAAAAAAAAAAAAAAATTCTCTTAAAATAGATTAAAAAATAATGCTTCTATATTTAAAGAGTACAATTGATGGATATCTTAATAATCTAGAGCAGACATTAAATTTTAAGAAACAGTCAGCATAATTCTGATTTCTTGTGTGTAATTCCAAGTTCTTAAAATAGAATGCATGCCAACTTGGACAAAAAAATTTTAATGTTTAACATGCATAGCGTATCCATTTTTTAACTTCTTCCTTTCTTTCTTTCTTCGCTAACGAACCATTTTGAAGCTTAGTGAACCAGGTTTCAACGAGTTTGAAAGGGCTTTGAGTCATCAACTCCACATGGTGATTTGCAAAGGTGCGTGGTTCCCTGCTCATATTCTGCGAAAACGCTAGAAAACACCAAAAGCCCTGCCGCGCTCTGCTCTGGGAGCACTCTCGAGATCAATGGCGAGAACTACCATATCCCTTTTCCTTTCTTGTCTATAATATAAAAAGGTCCTTTTCCTGTCTACAAGTCATCGATAGAGGACATGTTCTCTGAGAATAGGCTCGATCGGATAAAAAGAAGGGAGACGAGAGAGATCTTGATGTTGTGGGGATCTTTATTTACTTAGCATTATCAGCTACTGTCGTAGCAGGTGGGATTCCAATTAGGAATTCCTGTCCGATCACCATCCAAAAGCTCATTTACGCAGAATTGATTCAAATCTTCGTACATTTTTTTCCACTGCTGAATCATTTGCTTAGCTCTTTCACTATCTAGCCTTAGTCTCTCCACTTCCATCTCAGCAGCGGCAGAAGAGCCTTGTTGCTGCGAGTAAAGAAAAAGAAAGGTCTGACACAGGTTCCAGGTGCATGTGAGGTAACACTATTTTGAGTAGTAGGTGGATAAATATGTAGCAACAAATGGTAACGAAAATTAAGTGGATGAAAGAAAATGCACTGAGCAATAAAAAACCTGGAGTTCTTTGATTATATTATTTATCACACGAGAACTTTGGTATGAAGAATCGTCCATAGATTTCCTGCTACATGATTGGAGTCCAATAACAACCGTAACATTGGCGTCTTCATCCGTTGGATCTGCATATTTATCCAGTGGAGGTGGTAATGATGATCCGAGCCTTCTCGAGGAAACTTGTGAATTTGGACGAAAGTTGGCGTAGAGGTCTTGTCTAACAACAAGGATATTGTTTACAGGGCCTGCGCAGTAAAAGGGGAACAACAAAACTTGAGTGAGATAACCACAAATTTCGGGAGTCAGATAGCCATGGAGAGGTTATGGATAAAAAACACTCTTTTCTTTAAAGCACATTGTTGACTAATTCACTAATGTCTGCAAGTGAGTTGTACAAACATAGAAAGAGAAAGCTGTACATATCTCAAGTGATTAGGGAAAACACATTTGCAGAAAGAATTATAACATGCACGTAATCAATTTTTCTTTTTTTTCTTAAAAACAACAAAAACAAGGAATTTATTCGTGAAGCTTGGGCAAAAACCTTTCGCATGTTTGAACACCCGAACAATGTTCTGATTCTTAGCATCCCAAAGTCGTATGATGCCGTCCCCTGATCCAGAAATCAATAGACTTCCAGTTGCAGAATATGCTAGGCAGGTAACAGCCTTGCTGTACAAAAATCAAAGAATGACTTTGTAAATAAAGAGATCATATAAACCATTACTACCAGAGCAGGACTACTTTCACAATCTAATAAGAGGTCCGTCTAACGTGTAAACATGCACGAATCTTTGACTAATGTACTTTGACCAATGGAATAGAGAAAAAAAATTTATGACAAATAAATTATAAGACTTTGTTAGTTCTAATGATTGTAAACAAAGTACAGATTACACTTGAAAGGATCGTAATCAAGAGATTCAACTTAAGCATGACCAATAGCTCTATTTTCAGCAAAACAATCACGTTCCATAATTTACCCAAAAGTTGGCAGACAAGGAACTTTTTGACACAACTGTCTCATCCTAAAGGGTGAGATTTTCATAAAGCTAAGGCGTCAAGCTTCCCAAATCCATAACAACCACACTGTTGGTCCATAAACAAATCCAAAAGCTCAACATAGCTCGGAGAGAATGAAATAATCAATTGGGAACAAGACCAAGAGGGGAAATGAAAAAAGTGAGAAATGGTTAACTAACAAAAGCGGAAGCTCAGTAGGTTGGACATCAAAGCAAGCCAAAACTCTGAAAGGCTAGATCCCATTTATAACAAAAGGAAAAAAGAAATGCAACACAGAAGAACTTGTCCTGAATTCCAAATGATTGTAGATCAACATTAAAACCTATGCCTTCCAATGAGCCACAACAGGCATATGCATGAACACCGAACATGAACTGTTCTTAAGAATGCAACATATATATATCTTAGATTAACAAAGAACACCCCAATAACAACCATAGACAACTGTTATGCCAACTTCTAAGTAAACAGAAAAACCAACTCAATTAAATTAGCCTGTAAAATTTGAATCCATATTAAAAGAGGCAGACCTGTGATTTGATATTGAATCTATGATATGCAATCCGTATTTCTTGTTAGAGGTGCCCTCAGCATTTAGTGCAGCTATGTATATCTTGCCGTCCCTACCACCAGCATAGAAGACATGTTCTCCTAGGTCGAGTGCAATTGCATCAATTATTGTAGGGAATACGATATTTCATAGTAATTTCCCCTTT
Organism: Casuarina equisetifolia; assembly: GCA_028551475.1. NCBI lineage: Eukaryota > Viridiplantae > Streptophyta > Magnoliopsida > Fagales > Casuarinaceae > Casuarina > Casuarina equisetifolia. Next base: position 18,935,864 of record CM052362.1, read on the forward strand.
GATAAGCTCCATACCTAGGAAACAGGTATATCAGAGTACTAAAGAGTAGCATGTAATATTGAGGCAAACTTCAAGCAAATACTTGGTATTTTATGTGATAAGAGAGAATGAAATTTTGATTTCTCTTAGGGGGAAGGGTGGCTATAAATGAAATTATGCTACACAAAAACAGAGCACAGATATAGAAATATGAAGGACAACATAGAGTAGTAAGTACCAAATGACTAGAAAAAGACACTGAGAACTGAATTTACATTACAGCTGCACACAAAATTTCCCAATTAACTGTCCCTCGTCACACTCCATCCCTTCCCATTTCACTTTTCTTTTGTTACTTTCACATTGGTAGTTCAGCTAAAAGTTTCTAAAATCTTAAAGAACTCTATTAAATATTATGTTGCCATCTGGCAACAGAAAGCACCATTTACCTAGAAACTAATCGCTGCTGAAAACACCTGAGCTGAATCCCTACAGCATAAATTGTCCCTTTTCGTTGTCCCAACAAAATACCCACTATAGTTTGTTTCAAGTGTATTACTTGCATAGGCCAACCGTACTATGCTCCAACCATTCATCACCTCCATTTCCTTAGTGATGTCATCTTGACAACCCCCCACCCAGTGAAGTGACCAGAACACTGGGAACCAGGGAGCAACATAGTTTTCAGCATTTATGAACGATAGTATGCAAGTAAACCAAATAGCTAAACAACAGTTTCTAGTAAATAAAACAACTATTAAGGAGGCAAAAGAGACTAGTTATGCTGTAATAGTTTTTGGGAGGTGTATTCCGTCACTGTTTCTTAGTTAGGTCACTAGTGTTTTAACAAAACATGAATATATGACCACAATGACAATACTTGTCAAGATGGTCTGTATACTGTATGCATGCAAGATGTATTGGGGGCACAATGTTACCATTACCAAGGTATTCAGTTTGGAAGGCAGGTTCCTTCCAGCATGGTTGAGGGCTAGAAGAGGCAGTTGAGAGTGCATCCAGGGGACCAATTAGCTTCGCAATGTGACATCTAATTCTAAAATATTTTGACTGCCTATGATGCTAAAGCATGTAAGAATACACTGAAACAAAGAGATGTGTAATTTCGTGTTAAAATACCTTCACAGAGACACCTCATGTACATGTCAAAACACATCTCAGGCCCATGTAAAAATAATGTGGGAGAGAGACGCAAAAAAAAAAAAATCACAGCACTTGAATAAAAAAAGGTAACATAGGAAAAAAGAATCATAAAGCTGAACACAAGCAATCCATAAAATAAGTCCTACAAAGGAGATACCCAACCTCTTCAAGTCTAAATTTAAATAGACACTTTTATGTCAGTCCCAACAGATCCTATGATTCACATAAATAGGGTTTTCCTTCAAAGCCACTCAATAAAGAGAAAAGATGATCTAATATATAGAATTGAAACACCAACATACAATAACCAGTGGATTGATGAAAAAATGTGCCCTGAATCCACTATTTGCAGCATGCAAGGGGTTCACCTTATTTGTATAACAATCAATCTCGATAACAGACCATCATCCTTATTTCACAAACTATTTCTTGTCTTTAAATTTTATCCTATAAAAACTATGATTTTCTAGTAATTCATGACAAGCAACTTTAGCGCAGGTGAAACTTACTCAAACTTTATTGTTACTTTCTGTTTTAATTTCCACGCCATAAAAGAAAGAGTACTTGTCACGACATTCTAAGTAAAACTCATAAACCGTATATTATAGTGAAGAGCATGCCAAACCTTACACGTCCGATCCTCAGAAGCAGACACTATAATGGCATTGCATCCTCCATATCCTGTTACAAGATCAGTCACACGTAGAGTGTGCTCTGAAAAGTTGTGCAGATATAGATGATCAGCTTCCTGCCGTCTTACGTCATCGAATATCCTGAGTCATTAGGCCAAGAGAGAGAGAAAGAGAGGTATATGAACGTCTACTCGACAATTAAACAAATAAGCAATGTTTTCCGAAGTAAAAGCGGGCAAACAATGGAGAAGTCAATACATGAAAAGTGACCAAACTCTAACGGATCCATCTTCTGAACCAGAAATTAGCAGCGAGTCATCATCAGAAAACTTCAAGCAAGTAACAGCCCTATAATGAGCATGCCACTTCCTAAGCAGTTTCCCCCTCACAACCTCCCACAAGTAAATATCCCCGGATACACCCCCACCAACAATATAAGTGCCTTCACGGTTAGCAGCGAGCGGCTTTATTGATTCCGCTGGAAAGATCTTAATTTCTACTTGAGGCTGAAAACCAAAAACACGGATATAAGAAATAAAAAGACAAACGAAACGCGCACTTCATTCGATTGGTCACTGGGGCAAATTGACAAACAGGTTGGCAACCGAGACATAAAGGCTAAAAGGGGGCAAAAAGTGCACCTTGGATCAGGACCAATAGAGGATAGAACCAGAGGAGGCAGAGGGTTCACGGAGCTGCGAAGAGGCGAGGAAGTATTGGCCGAAGCAGACGAGGCCATGAGGCGGAGAGGCGCAAGATTTGTAACGGAGTTGCTCCGCGCCCGTTTGTAGTTCCCAGCAGCCAATGCCAGCGTCCACTGAGACGAAGCCGCCGCCACCTCCATTGATTGGTACTGGACTTAGGTGGCCTGGGACCGAGACTCAACAAAGGCAGAACCGAAGCGCGAACACAGTTAGTCGGTGCCAAAGGATTTTGCGGTTTTCTTCTATGTTTTCAAGAATATGGGCCTCGAGGCTCCAAAGGATATGGGCGCATAGCCGACCGGCTTCTGGTCCGCAGGTTGCCGTCTAGGCCTTTAATATATGTAACACTTCTAGTTCTAAAACATTAAAAGTGCAACTTATTTTTAATCTTAAAAGATGAGCTCATTTATGAAATTCCTTAAGAACGAAAGTATTGTTTCTTAACACACAAAAAAAAAATTTTAATAGAAAAATAACTCAAATGTGTGTATCCATGTTTAAGAATATGATTAATATTAAATTACTAATACCTGTCTTTAATAAGGATTCCACCCAAAACTATTTCTAAAACATATTTGAATTATGTAATGGATGAAAACTATGTTCAAAATAATTCCTATAACCTGTCTTTAATAGGGATTCCACCCAGAATTATTGTTCACCTTGTGGTAATAATTAATCCACAAACTTTACTAAATAGGCCTTCTCTCGAAACTTGCAACTAGTAAATGACTTCTGTAAAAAAATAGTTAATGTTATTGAAAGTAAAACTCAAATAGAAGACACTCACAAATTACAAACAACCATCCTGGCCCAAGATCCTTGGTAAATTTATAATCTATACATATTTAACATATGTACATCACTTGGTACCACATCCAATAACTCCTTCCTATGATGTATGACATTGTAACTGTAATCAACAAAATAATGTTAAAATATTAACCAAAATTTGAAATTTATAAACATATTACAAAATATTTTCTCAAACTAATTTTTTTTTTTTCTTTTGTTTCTTTTAGTCTCACTCTAAAGATATTATAACCTTTTCACTTTTTATTTCTTTACTTTCTTACATAGGAAGTATAAAAAGAGAAAAATAGAATTCAATTGTCTTAAATCATTTTTTTCATGGAAAAAGAAAAGAAAGAAAGAAGAAAAGAAAAAAAAAAAAAGGGGGGACAAGAGTGAGCCATAAAATGAATTGGAGAAAAAACCAAAATAATACACCCAAAAGAAGTCCCTTACTGGCAATACAAATCAACAGGAGATAATTTTTAGTAAGTTGATAGTGAGAAAAGAAAATCAAACCCCCAAGAAAAAAAATCCAATTCGGGCATGGTAATGGGTCAGCATACTTGTTCGATCCAGATATCTACACGGACGGTCGGATCTCGGTACAGGGAATCGACGGTGTTTTGTTCCCGCCGGAGGAGGTAGAGCCTAAGACAGTGGTGAATACGAGTCAACACGCCAAGGCTTTGGCCAAACCTTGGAGAGGTATGTAAATAAATTTTTGTTCTTTGTTCATTTACTTTTTTCTTCTACTTTTTGATTTTTGGAAATGACTGTACTTTTTAAGTGTGTGGTTATGTTTTTTCCTTAAATTAATTTCACTGATATTACTGTCACATGCCTGTCTATTATGGCTTTTTTTTTTTTTTAATTTTATTTTTTAAATTTTTTTGCTTTGGATTTCAGTAAGATTCTGAGAAGCTTACTTTTTTTCTTTTTTCTCTTCTAAAATTTAATTAAGTGCAGTGAAGGAAAACCATATATTGTTTCCTTGAAAAGGAGAAAGTACAGGGTGAGATTGATGTACAGGGAGTGAATGTGAATTAAATTGAAAATATTGAAGCTTTGCCCTCAATTAGATTTCTTCAAGGCTACTACTAGTAAGGAGTGGTGGAAGTTATGGAATGTGAAGGTAACTAAGCTGAGGGGGGGAGGACAAGGGGTGACCTCAGTCTCTGTCTTTCATTTTAAAATTTTTATTTTGGGGTCTTATTCTTGTGGGTTTTTGTCTCCCAAAGGGTAAAAGAGTTATTCTGGTTTTGTATATACTATAGTACATATGTATCTTATTTTATTCTATAATTTGTGGCTACATGAGTTTGCAAACATAGGCATTGGTGGACCGGCCGAACCTTTTGGTTGCCTGAGCATGTTTTTTATTGGGGTCCTGCACGAGATGCTTGCTGGTTAAGTTAACCTGCACCGCAAGTGATTTACAGAGAAATGAGACAAATTTTTCTTCTGGCAGGAATCTGTCAACAGTTTGATAGAGATGGGGCAAGATTTTGATACATCTTGCGCCGAGCCAGGCAGGCCAGCAAGGTTCCTTATGTTGTTGCCAGGCTAGCGTCCTATAGACGGCCACTTCAGATCATCTCCTTCAACAGTTTGTTACCATTTCCGCCCCCCAGTCTACCTTGTGCAAAGCCTGAAAGGATGCAATTTTTTTAATGGATTACCTCCCAATCTTAGGAACACCGGAAAAGCCACCAAACTGTGCAGCTCCCTCATGTTAACTAATTTTTTAGGTCGAAAGTAATACCTAAAAGCTTACCCTTTATTCTGCCAGTTGGCAGCTTGGAAACAAGTAGTCAACGAGGTGCGATAATCATGATTCTAAGGCGAAATGGAAACTCCATTTTGTAGTTGAGTCTTTAATAAATAAACCTAAAAACTACAGTTTATGACAATCTCTCGTAAAGGGTATTACTGATGATACTCTTATTGAGTTCAATGTCTAATAAATAAACGGATTTAACCATTTGCATCAACAACCAGGTTTGCTGAAAATCTGCCACAAAATATGACTGCCAATTTACGAGTTCTTTTGCAAGTATCGGGCCCTGCATTTGAAAGAAAACAATACAAATGTAGCGTTGGAACAAGTTTTCATCCAATAATTACTCGGCAGCAACTGTTTAACAAAAATCTTATTAGAACGGTGAAGAACAGCATTATCAAAGTTCAACACGTTTACCGAAAAAGGACTCCAATTAAGTCATTTTCTGGTAACTGTATATTGAAATAAAAAAGAAACACCTCACTCAGAAGAATCTCTTCAAAGCATGTGTACTTCGATCAACCATTGCATTTGCAGCACAGGTGAACTCGGGAGTTTTATTGCAGACATGTAAACAAAGATCCATTTCTGCCATCCTGGCATATTCAGTTAGGACCTTCCCTCACTCTTATTTTGCCACCATTCCATAAATTTAACCTGCGATGCCATGGTGTCCAACCTGTAAAGTTGCAGCCAGTGGTTTGCGATCTCTTGCCCAAATGTCATACCAAACACACCTCCTGCCACGAAGGACAACCCAGCACCTGCGAAATATAAGGATAAGAATTTTAACACAACACGCAAGAACACAAAACCCCTCATGTCTTCCCCAAATCAGAAATCTTAGATGAACAAATTACTCATTTTTTTCAAATGCAGCAACTACTACTCCAACCTCTGAATGCCTCTTTGAGCAAAATAGATAACAAATAAGATACGTATGATGGTTAACAAAGGCAAAAAATATTCTATCACCCACCTTTCAAGATTGCAGTACAGTAACAATCTAAAACTTAAAATATGCGGCTCTTGCAAAAAATGGATAATAATTAGCCAGATTACTTCAATACATCCAACCCCACCACCGTGAAAACACACCCTCACACACACCAAAAAAGAAAAAATAGGCCTTTTACTTTGCATAAACAGGAAAGCAAGACGGGATAACCTTCAAATAAATGACGAGAACAGCTTTACACATAAAAATGGACCTCAATATCTTATGTTGAGATAACTGAATGCCATCATTGCCATCATTGCCATTCATATAATTCATATTTCTACCATATTTATCAGTGAAGTTTTTTTGCTTTGTACAAGAATCAATTCCATAGTGCAATATTTATTAGTGGTAATACTATCATTCCTTAACAAAAGTGCGTTTTTTTGAAACAGGACAACGAAGAAGCAGTAAAGTATTTACTGAGGCCGAAGGAGAAAAAGCTCGATTCAAATTTAAAACAAGAAATATTGAGAAATTGAAGACAGGCAAATTATTCTTTTCTGGAGCCTCAATGCTTTAACCACAAAAATCCATAAATCATTATCCTTATGAGATTTCACAAAATGCAAAATCAGAAAAAAGCTCATAGCGAAGGGAGTAATAAGGTAAAACAGATATTAGAAAGAGGATTCAGAAGACTTGCCATGTAAGCTTTTTGAATATTTCCAGGTAGCACTTGCTGTAGATACTGCTCCAATAATACCTCCTGTGAAAGCAAAATTCGTCGCTTCTCTAGCAGTTTTCAGCTGAGAAAAGGAAAAGATGTGCATCAAACCTTTCGTAGCAAACTACTTCATAGTATAGACACTACAGAACCATCAAAACAGAACAAATGTCATATTAGTACATTCCTTCCTCCTGGTGATAGACTCAATAAAAATTGAATAGTCTAGAATATATTGAAGATTCAACAGAAATTCTGAAGCCTACCAACGAAAATATTAGAGATCCAATCCAAATTCAAATTCGATATCAAAGTTCAGTGGAAAAATGTAACTAACATGCTGAATATTAACAAAGAGCAGAACAGGAGAGGGAAAAAAAAAAAGAAAAAGAGGGGCCATAATATGTGACATTGCCATTTGCTATACACAGGGTTTACAGTTGGTAGCTAAAATTGGAGTTAATTTCCTGTTGTTTCTTAGATGAGATGAGAAAAATCTAACATATTTCATTGTCAACATTACTGATCAGCAAAGGATGCCCATTTAACTTAAATATTCCCCCAAAGAGTACACCTTCGATCCTCCATAGTTAAGAATTCTAAGTTCGCTTTTATGTATCGTGAGTATATAAGAACCGCCAGTGTCCAAAAAATCAAACAAAACAGCACGGGAGAGATGATGTGAACTCAGATATCAGCCAATGACAAAGTTCAATGGACAGTATCAGAGAATTCCACAAAAGAATCAGTTAAAGCAAGCAATCCAAATGAATTCGGGAAGCCAAAATATTACACCCAGAAGTTCTCTACTGACAATACAAATCAACAGGAGATAATTTCTAGTAAGTTGATAACGAGAAAAGAAAATCAAACCCCCAAGAAAAGAAAACCATAACGGATCCACAGAGCAATAGGAAACAGCAAATCAACTAGCTGAAGTGCATAATCCCTTAAAAAATGAACAAAGAAACTTACAGTGGGCCCATGAACAGGGTCAGAAGCAATGAACTCTTCAACATCAGAAGCAGACCATGAGGGCAGGGGCTTGTCGCGTTTGATGAACCGGGAATAGTTTTCCAAGAAGGAAAACCTCTCGGACCAGAACTCCTTGTAACCTTCCCAATGCCTTTTCAAGAACGACTGCTGTTGTTGCTCTGAAGCATCGCCACCCATCTTCCGTCAATGCACTGGTCCTAAACTTTGATGCTTAGTACCCTATGTCAAAAGTGAAAATGAGATTACGTTAAAGTGGTTGGTTGAATTAAAATCCCCACAACATCGACTCAGACCATAGCATATCTTCATTGTTTACCATTTCATTTGGAAAATCTCTTGACATTAAGAATTATATATAGGTATTTATCTTCTAATGTTGAACTCCGATGTATTTAATTGTATGGAAAATCCAGCAGGGATTTAAGCTAGACATTGTGATTTTATACAAACAAGACATGTGTACCGAAAATCAAAGGTAGAGACTAGTAAAAAGGGATAGAATGCAATATTTACCCTTATTCTTGTGACTAGTGCTTAAAATGAACTGATCCTATTTTAGACAAGATTTTTCAGAAAAGTTCTGATACTTCCTTAAGTCTTCTGGTGGGTACCTCTTTTGGCTAAGGGGCCAAAGCTACTTCTTTACCTTTCTCCTGAGTAGTGGGCTCAAGTTTTCGTTTTATGGAAGGAAGGGCTGTGGGCTCTTCTTTGATTTGATATGGGGGAACTGGTCTCAATTTGCCATAATTGGATTAAGCCATGGCATGTGCCAACCCTTATATATTCTCTCACAAGAAGTACCCTTGGGCTTTAGGACAGGCTGGTATTTAGGTTGGTTTGGCCATTTGAGAGGCCGAATTTGGTTGCGTGGAACTAGAGGTAGTCCTAGCTATGGGTTTAGCCCCATGGGCTATGGATACTCCTCGTGGAGTAGCCACCTCTTTATGTCCATTTAGACATGGCTCGAAACTTGGATCTAGTGTCATAGACTTGCGGTTGATTTTGTTTAGGAGGCATTTTAAGCCCTCATTGAGGCTTTTGGTAAGTCTCTAACCTTCAACGGATTTGATCTATGCCATCCTATTACCATTTGACTATGAGTAAGCCTGTTTCTTATGGCTTAGGTGCTTTGTGGTTTTTCAAGTATTTTTGCACCTTTTTGATTGATTCTTCTGTTGATATAGAACTTCCTTCATTTCCTTGCAAAAATTCTCTTGTTAGAGAATTAGGAGAATAATTCCTATCACCATTAATATGCTCAATATTAAAATAAAATAAAAAAGAAGAAGAAGAAGAATGGCCTCCTACCGAGAAAATATTTGCTTGGATGCCAGATTCTTTACATCCCTTTTAAGGATATATTTTGTAACACTGCAATAAAACCTTAAAAGGAATTATTGCTTCAAGAGGTCATTCTGAAACATAGAGATGCATAACACAATGGCTAAGACTTCCTTCATGGTGGAGTAATATTTTTTGGGTACGGTTCCAATGCTTTGATACATATCGAACCAACTGCTTCTTTCCATCCTTTGCCTACTTTAGGATGCCACCATATCCCAATTTAGAAGCATGATCTCTACAATCTTTGGGGCTGAGGATCAGGAAGGTGAAAGAGAGGGAGCTTTTTCAACCTTTTCTCACCTTCCTTCCTATCGCTATATGCTCATTTGTCCAAGCTAGATGATTCTTTTTTCGTCTCTCCCTAAAAGGTTGAAACTATTCTACAAAGTCAATTCAGCTCAATTATAATTTGAATTGAAGAGAAAACTGATTTCCCAAGCTTCATATAAGTGCTAGATACTTCATGAAGTGTGATATGGACAAAAGACCCAATTTCTCAAACCCCAGCACTATTCATCCGAATCAAAATCAGCTCAATTATGATATGGATTGAAGATCAAACTGATTTTCTAACAATAATATCAAAGCAATAATGAGCTTAGAGTAGAATCACCGAATGATTTCGTGAGCTTGACAGAAGATTGATGAGATTTCACTCCAAGAACACTTAGCTTCTCTAATTTTCGTTTTCTTTCAATCAATCAACTTCTAGCTCTTAAAAAGCATCAAGAATACTCACCTTTTGCTACAAAGATCCGTTGATCTCCCACTTTCCCCCTTCTTCTCTTCGCGTTTTTCTGCCCCGTTGGAGAACAAGAATAGAAAAGAAATGTCGAGCTGTGTTTCTGTCCTCGTTTCGTTCAAAGTCCCTGCCCAAAACGGTGTCGTTTTAGCTCAATTATAAGTTTGAAATTCGGATCCCGCGGAGGCTAATTTGGGTTAACGGGTCATAATATGGGTTTTACTAAAATCTTGATCAATTTTCTCCAATTTTGTGAGGAATACCTTATTTCTTCAATTCGATCTTCTTTGAGCAATGGGTTTTTCTCACAAAAATGTTCTACCATTCAATACCTTTCCATTGATATCGTTACCATTAAAAATTACCATTTTCAAATGCCCAGGATGCTAAAATATTAATATTCTTTAAGACGAATAGGAAATTTGTTTAGTAAAATAAACTGGGTACAAGCCAGAAACCGCGTACAGTGATTCAATCAAAAATCTTTCAAGAGCTGTCGCAACAGAACCCAGACACAACCAAGTGGCTAACAAAATGAACTCGCCCATGTGTGTCCAATCCAAATTATCGATCATGGAGGGGTAACCAGATCAGAAGAATGGAGAACAAATTCTGGTCTAACGCAACTTACTTCTGAGCTCTCAAATTTTCTTCGTCAGTAGCCATTTGTCCAAACAATGTTTGCGTCTCCGTTCTTCGACAACAATGCCTTCACTACTGTTTGATTCATTCATACAACAACAGTAACAGAAAAAGTCTGGACAATTTTCTGGAGCTTGCAACATGTCATTGATCAATATGACAGCCGAGCAGGTATCTCCTCCAACATGTAACGCAAACTATATCATCCAAACAAAAGTCTACTTGGCTGTTATCTGCCTCTTTTGGGCATTTCCTTTCACCATTCATAGGTTCCCACGGAATTCAAACAGGCTTACAACGCCAATTCTTATCTAAGCTGAAGAACTCACACCAATCATTTTAACCATAGAAGCTACTGCTATTCAGATACCATCTATGGTCAATATCATAAAAGCATGACTTTTCCTTTTTAAAAATTGAGTAACACTTGGAGTCCTTGAACTTAAAATCCTTCTCCTCACTCTCTTTACGAGTCTCATATCTTCTACGTCCATCCAATTCTCATCTAAGCTTGAATCCGAGCTGTTGAAATTTGTTTCACACCAACCATAAATTAACAAAGAAGTCATATACAACCTCAAAGGCTACTGAACCCATTATCATGATCACTTCAACAAAGGAATCAAATATGGATGAAAGTCAAGAGGCATGGCCTAGCAATTTATGTTTTTGCTGACAGAATTACCATGTAGAATGCCAAGACTAAGTTAGTATAGCACAGCTAAGTTAAGCACTAAGTTAATCAGCCGCAACAAAGCAATAATAGCGACAATAAAATTGTAGAGTAATCACATCGCAGGAGACTGACTTGTTGATATATGTGGCAAAGACCACTTGAAAGGCCAGTAAATAGTACAGCTCATCTACCATTTGCCACAAGGACAAGGCAGGAGAGTAGAAAACGTCATAACAGATTGCCAAGTTGTTTATAGAACGAGAATGAATAGACATATTCCTTACCTAGAATGGCAAGATTAAATATTTGTAGCTAGTACACCATAACGAAATTAGCAACTAGAAAACAGGAATTCAAGTTGTCATCAGCTAATCGAAATGCCAGAGCAATCTTCGAATAGACATTCAAATTCACATTTTCTAATGTCGAGAGTTCTACAACAATATCTTTCTCGGTCTAATTTCCAACTACACCAGTCGATCGCAAGCAATGATTTATAGTTCTATGTTCATATATTTCAGATACCCAAACTCTTACGCCTTCACCTCCACTTGTGGGGGTCCACGTTCCGGGAGCAACAATTCGAGGCCTACCTTCCCGTCATTGTGCAAAGCAGCTTTATTCTTGTTTTCGTAGAACGGATTAGACGTCAGAATCCGCAACTTCGAGTTCCCAGTGATCTCCAAAACCTCAGGTAGACCATTGGAGCACCCCTTTGACATACCCACATCAATCCGTATCGCCCGGTTTTCGCAAACTCCATTGATCCCAAAGCTCTGGATCGTATGGCCCATTATCATCCTCTTAGCACCCGGAATGGTGGCCAGCACGTGTTCCAGAGCCGAACAATCGCAATCCTTCTCCATCTCCTCCGAAAATTTCCTCAACCACACCACGGCATCCTTGCTCCTACAAAAACTCGGCGCGCGTTTCCCCCCCAACCCATTCATCCAATCCCTCACCTCTCCATTGATCTTCTCCAACCCATAGTCAACGTGTTGGGGCAAAAGCCCGCCGTGGACGAAAATCGATTCGCCGATAACCAAGACCGTGGCGTTCTGCGACAGAAACCGGACAGATATCGGTCCATTGGGCCGTAGCGCAGCGATTCTCGCTCTGATACCGTCTATGAGAGCCCCATCGTTATCTTTGATGCTTGGAAAAGAGAACGGAATTCCATCAAATGGGTCCTTGGGTTTTTCCAAACCCTCGCAAAGACCCTTCATTGCTTGCCCCACACGGTACCACTCCGCCCAAACCCTAAACTCCTCCAAAGCCCCCTTCGTTACGTACCGGAAATCGCCCTCCACGTTCATGATCTCGTGGTTTCCGTTCATAGTGATCACGGTCCCTCCCGTCCTCGCCGCTTGCCGTTTCAGTCTCTCGAGGAAGTACAGGATCTTAAGCTCGTTGTCGCCGCGGTCGAGCACATCGCCGATCTGGACCACAGTGGCCGAGCCACCGGTCCATTCATCCGACCCATCGGTCATACCCGCGAGCCTGAACGCTTCCTTGGACTTCTCAAGATCGCCGTGAAGATCTCCGACGGCGACCAGACGACTCCGCGGCGTCGGGTAGCGTGTCTGTATCTCTGGCGGCGAGGGAAAAGAATCAAGAGGGGCAGTTGCATAATTTCGGGGGTGGGGCTCCGGGGGCAAGAAGAGACCGCCGGTGACGGAGAAGTCAACGAAGGTGTCGGCGAAAGAGGAGAGGAAATGGGGAACGTCTTTGCAAAACGAAGACGCCTCCGAGTTCGCCCCCATTGCGTTTCTGTTCTAATGGACTTTTTGGTGGGGCGGGGGGGTGTTCGTTCGGAGTGCACACGGACTGGGGATTAATCAAATGGCGGCCGCGTACATAATCCGCGACTGTTGGGTTGGAACACCTTTTTCTTTTCTCTTGATTTAGATCTTATATAATTTTTTAATTATTTTTCACATTAATTTTTTTATAATGATAGATATAATTTTTTAGAAAGCTCAAAAGCCTAATTTTTAAGTTAAATTATGAGTCAAAGGGGTTCTTTAATTAAATTTTACCTTAAGATCATTCCTCTTTAATATAAAACTCATTATCTTTATACTAGTATGTTACAAATAATGAGTTTATGATGAAACATAATTTTTTAATCATATTAATATGAATTCTGATCTAAGTTAAATTATCATTCTTTGATTTAAAATTCATATGGTCTAATTAAAATAACTAATATTTGAATGTAAAAAGTATCATTACATGTTCTTCCACTCATTTGTTATATGGTATAAATATATAATTTGTATAAATATCATTACCTGCAACAAAAAAAAACTATATACTTTGAGAAAAGCTTGTACAGTTTAAGAAGAAGTTTTGATTGATCAAAAAGAAGAATTTACTTCAACCAATATGCCTTGAGGCATGGCAATACATAACATAAAACTCACACTTAGAAAGGGTGGACAATTAGCTAGAGCAACTGATGCTATAGCAAAACTAATTGCAAAAGAGGGAAAATTGGCCACATTGAAATTACCTTTGGGGGAGGTCCATTAGATAGTGTCTAACTTCCTCAAAACCAATCATTAAGAAAGTGGCGCATCTAAACATGTAAGAAAAATATTATATAAAAATATTGATAATGTGAAACAATGGCTGTTTAACAATTAAAAAGACAAATTTTCACCATTAAGAATAATAGTTTTGAAACATTGCACTTATTATCCAAATGAAACCTTTAAATTGTCAACATAATTCAACCTCCTGATTTCCTCCATTAGTCCTTCCAATACAAGATATATCTCCTCACAATGGGAGTGAGAATGGTCTTCCACATTGAAAGCATGAACCTCATTATGAACTTCTATCCAACTCCAGCCAGGAACCTTCTTCACCCCCCTTTCCTTCATAAGCCTCGTCAGACTAGCCTTCTCATCCCACCGCTTAAGCCGCCCGTATATGTTTGAGAGAAGAACATAAGTGCAATGCTCTTCAGGTTCCAGCTCTAACAACAAGCTTGCAACCTGAGTTGCTAATTCAATGTCACCACAAATCCTGCACGCCCCAAGCATAGTCTTCCATACCATTGCATCAGGTTCAAAAGGCATCGTGTCGACCAAAGCTTTTGCCTCATCTAGACACCCAGCCCGGCCATACAGATCGACTCCACAGGCGTAATGCTCCATTCGTAGTGGAACCCCGTATTCTGGTTCCATAGATTTCAGAAACTTGCGCCCTTCTTCTACCAAACCCATGTGGCTGCAGGCAGTTAGAACCGCAACAAAGGTGATATGATCAGGTTTTACCCTTCCGTCTGTCATTAGACAGAAGAGCTCAAGAGCAACATTTCCCTGCCCATGTTGTGCATACCCAAAAATGATAGAGTTCCAAGTGATTGAGCTGTCTTTTGGGGTATCTTCAAACGATTTCCTAGCATCTTCAATGATTCCACACTTGGAATACATGAAGATTAGTGAGCTGGCAACAAATTCATTGGATTCAAAACCTGATTTAAGTGCCAAGACATGAACTTGTTGACCCAGTTGGAGAATTGCTATATCTGAGCAAGATCTAAGGACAGCTGAAAAGGTGTACTGATCAATGTCTTCTACCACCAATCTCATATGGCCAAATAATTTCAAGGCATCTTCACTTAAGCCAACTTGAGAAAGTCCAGTCAAAATAGAGTTCCAAGAAACACCGTCCTTGGACTCCATGGTCTCAAAAATGAGCAGTGCTTCTTCCATGGATCTGTTGTTTGATTTGAGATACATGGATATTAATGCATTTGACACAGGTACGGATTGTTGTAGTCCCCTCTTTATTACCAATCCATGCAAGGATGTCCCTTTTCTTCTGTGTGCTTGATCAAAACAAGCACCAATGACAGTAGTATAAGTATAGATGTCTGGTTCGAAACCAAGCTCTTGCATGTCCATAAAGAGTTCGAATGCAAGATCTTTATTGTGCACGAGGTAAGATGCAAGCAAGGAATTCCATGTCACCAAATCCCGTTTGCTAATAGCATCATCATACACTCTTTTGGCATCTCCTATGGATCCACATTCTGAATATGAAGTGATTAAGGCATTGAACACAGTATTCTCAAATGCCTGCCCATGCTTTATAATTTTGCCGTGAATCTGCATTGTTAGCTTGTAAAACTCAACATCATTGAGCAACGTCAAAAGTGGAGCAAATGTGCCATCGTCAGGCTTCACACCCTCCAGTTCCATCCAATCTAAGAGCGCAAATGCAGTCCCCAGATCTCTCACTTGCACAAAACCAGCGATCAGTGCATTCCACGAAACGGAGTTACGCTCCGGTATGCACTGAAACACCACATATGCATCGTCAACTCTTCGGCACTTAGCATACATGTCCAAGAGCGCACTACCCGAATAGACATTACCACCATAGCCCATCTTAAGGATCATCGAATGCACTTGTTGCCCAAGATCAAGCCGAGAAGCACAAGCAATCCCCTTGAGTATGCTTCCAAATGTATACCCATCAAAATCAAACCCATATCTCTTCATGGTTCTCAGAATCTCCCACGCAACCTCGAGGTTGCCACAGTTTATACACCCAGCGATCATTGTATTCCAAGAGACAGTGTCTTTGTGGGGCATTTCCCCGAACAACTTGTGAGCAAAGCACAAATCTTTGCATTTCACGTACCTACGTAAAATATTGTTGGTAGTGTAGATGTCTGCGATGGCACCTGATTTGATTGCCCGACAGTGGTTTACCAGAACCCCGAACACAGCACATGCAGAGCTCTCAATGAGTGAGTTCAATGGCCTCATTCACTACCAACAACCATAACGACTTTCAAAATAACCACAAATCATCACTTTTTTTCTTTATCTCCAATACCCAACATTAAAATACTTACGATCTTCTCAATTCAACCATACCCATATACCAAAGTCTTCTATTTCAACAGAATCAAACCCAATAACCAATCTGATAGCCGTTGTCAAGAAAAAGCCCACGGGAAGGCTGTTATGGCATTTTGTCAAAATTCTCACTAAACATCATCTTTGTTCATATGGTTTAAGGCGAACTCGTCGTTGGAGACATTTTGTTATGGCTACAAATATAATTTCTTTTCAATAACCAATTTCTACTAGTTAATACATTGAGATTTTTCTATAAATTGCAAATAATATTTAAGTAATATAAAATTTGCATAATATTCTCGTTAACATATTTTATGAAATGCTAAAAACAATTATTAAGAATATTTAGATATGATAAAGAGATATTGTATTTGAATATGAACATTGATAAAATATCGATGATTACTAGGTATTGCAGGCTCACCAAAAAGGTAAAAGAAGAAACATTTTTAACATAATTTACTAATAAAAGTCTCATTATATAATTTAAAAATTATTTTAAGAATTAATAAAATTTATTATTATATAAACTTAAATTTTATTATATTTCTTAACAATATAAAATTTATGAGCCATATTTTAATATACTTTCTCGCTGTTATTCTTATATCACGGAGACAACGTGTGAGCTTAAATCAATAGAAGCTCAAGGAGAATTTTGGTTTTGATACTAAATTAAAAAACCTTTCTCTTACTCAAAAATTTACTTAAGAATTGGTAAAATTTATTATATATAAATATAATCCTTCATATGTTTTTTATTAGACTTATTGCCTAGAAATTAATATCCTTAATATCCAGGACAAGAGATTATCGTTTCTGTTCAATAAGTTATACCACAGATATATATTATCTTCAATCACGTACAACATATAAAAAACGAGACTAAAAGATGATGTACACGGTCTTCCGAAAATGAAAATTACAGCAAGAAAACGTCCAGAAACAGAGTTAGAACTCTCTGATCTTTGTTCACTTCTCTTGAAGCAATGAGCTTCTAAGCGTTTAAATATTTGTCGATGAACAAGATCGTCGGATTTCCCCTTCATCGCCGGTCTTCACTCCGACAGTAGTAAGCTTCAGAAAGGACTGACCCCATCTCTCAAAGAAGGCAACTTGGTCGTCTGCAAAATCCTCCACTAGTTTCTGGGTTCTGTGATCGTTTAGGAGAACGGAATCCGATTGAAACAGCCCCTTGTGGGCTACGAGATTTCGGTAGTACTGGCTGTCAAACACGAAGGATGTTTCGGGATCGTTATCGACAGTTGCAGATGGTCTTGCGCCGGCCGGGCACTTCTGCATGAGTTCTTCTGCATAAGTACTGTCAAGGGAAGTGTCGGCCAGCGTGAGCTTCCCCTTGGAGTCTTCTTGA
This sequence comes from Casuarina equisetifolia, assembly GCA_028551475.1. NCBI lineage: Eukaryota > Viridiplantae > Streptophyta > Magnoliopsida > Fagales > Casuarinaceae > Casuarina > Casuarina equisetifolia. Next base: position 18,953,237 of record CM052362.1, read on the forward strand.
AAGCGTTCACTGAATGCGCTGCAATGAGCTCTTCCAATGGTGTGAGCTCCTGCAGACGGAAAGCATGGGCATCTAGTAAGCCAACTCTAACAGTCAATGGCAATCATAAGAATCCCCGGCATTGCAGCACAAAGCTATGTTCTACCACTTATTTAGCATCCCCACCATTCAAATATTACCTGAAAGGGTGACAAGATCATCCAAGGACAATCCTTTGGAAGAGAACAGCCTTATCATCTCATCTACAGAAAAACTGGTGTCAACAATATTAGGCCTCACATTTGAAGCTGCTGAAACCATCCCATCTCTCCTCCCTGTTGGAATCTGGACTGCTGGTCCGCCGACCTGTTTCCAAGCCACCATGAATAAAACTTGGAGCAGAAACTTTTAGGAACTACCAAAATGACAACATGAGTAATTGATGAGGGAAGTTTCACCATTTCAACAGCATCTCTAGCAGCCAAAGCAACAATATCAGCACAAGAAACTGTTTCGGGACAGAAGATTTCCAGCACTCTTTTTGCTGAATCTATGACTGAAAATCCTCCGACAGATCTGTTTCCTGGATCACTTCGCTCTGTCCCATTTCCTTGCAAAAGCACAGATGCATCACAACCCTATGAATCACGATAAACATGAGTAAGGTTAGCCTTGGGAGTTCCGGGACATTTGCAGTTCTCGATTTGGTTACCCCTAGATCGGCACCAATTCCTACACGTCTAAATTGAGATTTTCCTCGGAGACTAGAAATGGAAGAAACATATCAAGAAAGCATTCCAGAAATACTCTGACTAGTGGTTTTAACTTCTAAGAACAACCCCATTTTCAAAAACAAATCGGTATAAAATTTATGACTCTAATTATGTTACCTATAATTTTAATCTGCACGGAAACAATTTTTCAAATTGTCGGGGCAAATTGAAGATGAACTAATTCTTAGAGTAGGAAGATGAACTCTCTTGGAAGATGAACTAACATCATGGAGTTAAACAAGAGGATTCACCTCCACGAAGCAATCATGGAACAGCAAGCGAAGGAGCTTCCCGGGGATGGTTGGGTCGTCGGAGGAAGCTGATCTCACTGTGTTCCTAACCATAGACTCAGCCGGAGGGCATGAAGCCGCATAGAAGTCAAATGAGAGGTCGGCAGAAGAAGGAGAAGTATCAATGGTGAACAACACAAGAACGAAAACTGTTGCAGGAAAAACTGCTCGTCTTCTATCCATAAGGTTTCTGGCCTTTAGGAGCAGTAGCAATTGCCAACGCTGTCATTTCATTCTCTTAGTTCAAGAGCGCTCTGAAAGAAACCATCTCGAATGGACAGGTAATCGGTGCCCAATTGGCCATGCATATCCGTATTTAAAGCTGCATTAATGGCGTTTGGTGATGTCAGGAGGTAGATGGGTTCTTAACGAATTTCAGAGCAAGAGTCAGCAGAAGATGAACTCTCTAGTTACATTCATTCAAGATGGTCATGACATCTCATTTGTAGTGGATTGGTGGCAAAGTCTCGGACATTAATTTTATTCAATTTGTATTACTTCAAAGGCAGATCCCACTCACTTCTCTGTCTAAACATTGTACACCGTATGAACAAAAACATCGAAGTTGCAACAGGAATAAATGGTGTTAAATGGCAATGAACTCTTGCTTTGAGACTAAGAAGGGGACTCCATTTACCAGGGAGCTTCTGCTCCTGAATATCCATGGTACAGCAGCGTCTGAATCTCAGAGAAGAATATCACCAAGTGAAACTGTAATCCGCCATAATGGGGCAAATTCTAGTTTTCATCAACAAGCTATAAATGAAAATAGCTAAACAGAAACAGAAGTGCCAGAGATACGCACATGCAGGGATAAATCATGTTCTATTACAGGTAGCTTGAAACCTTGTGATTCTCAACATTTGAGTACGTAAATTCCATGGTGTTTGATGATTATTAACTTGAAACACCATTCACGCCTGATACATATTCAGTTGTATAAAATCTTAAGGATTTTCACTTATCTTATAACGTATCTATTAGAAATAATTCTCTAATATAATATTAAAATTTAAGTGTAAGTGCAACATCTCACAATAAATTGATGTAATTTTGTTACATCAATCTCAAGCTGACCGCATATTTTTGTGACATCTTATATAAAAAATAGCGATTGTACCATGGATGTCAATATTTTGATCTATTATTCTTCTATATGTTCAGCTGTCTTCTCTTAATAATTAGTCTTAATTAAATAAGTTAAGCATTTCTTAATACTATTTACACATCACAAGTAATAAATTGTTTTACCTTCCTCCCCCCCCCCCCCCTTTCCCCCCTTTTTTTTCTCAAAATAACCACAATCCAATATGTGCAACTCTGTTGAAAAAACTGTGTATCCCACATCATTAATATCTCATTTTAATGTTCTCCTAGAATTCCCAACAGAACCCGTGCATATCGAATACTCAACTCCTAATTTCCGTTTGATGTTCCCCAGCTACCAGGCCAGTTGGCTTTAGTGTTTGTGAGTACAACCCAGACGCTACATAATGTCTAAAAGAAAATGTCGTTGAGATCAATTACTGCTGACCACATTTCATTTGGCAACTGGGGAGAAAAGCAATCAGTTCAAGTCGATTTTTACATCCTCCAATCTGCTATATTCTGTTGAATCCAGAGTCAAATTTAGTCAACTGAGGTCATTTTGAGGATAGTTTCCACAGAAAAATGTGATCAGAAGATGAAAAGTTAAGGAAGGAAAAGAAAAGAATGAACATTTATCCCCCTGGAGGCCTTTTCTCTGCCTCATACTTGCTTATGAGTAAGATGCAATTGTGGACACTAACAAACACAAGTTCCTCTAACAAAACCCTCAATAAATCTATTAGACATAGCTTCTTTTAGCCTTCAAATTGAAAAGTTACACAATAATTAAGAAAAATGCATTCTGCAATGCACCACAAGTTTGTCACCTTCAGAGCTCTTCATCAAGGTTGGTCCATCTTCCGATAGATGGTTTCAGGCCAAAGACCCACGATTTCTCTCGTAGAAGTGCGGTGCAACTTGAACAGTCAACATTTCTGCCTAGAAGCAATTACATGCAGAACTGATCCAAGCTTACAGAAGGTATGCGCTAGCAGCATGGAGATGGTTACGAGGATGATGAGAAAAAGAACATCCACATGCAAGCTTCAACATTTTTATTCTTGGGCTTCCTTATCATCAGCCTCTGTGAGTTCTTCCAATTTATCCACATCATCAATGGGGATAGCTTCGCTATCATCATTAAAAGTATTATAAAACAAATCCATGAATTTAAACTCACGGAATCTCTCAAGATCTCATCGCATACATAAAGAGAATAGTAGTCAAGTAAATAACACATAGAAACTACGAGGTTCGGGATAATTTCTACATTCTCGGCCTAAGGAGCAATTCTTCACTATGATAAAAGGGCTTACAGTGCTTACAGAAAAACTTTTGTTTTCTCTCAGTCACTTTCAACCTCATACTTAGGTTTTCCCATAAGGTTTTCTTTTATACAAGTACTAAGGAAACCCAAATAAAATAGGACTAGAAGATCTAAATAAAATAAGATTGAAAAACCCTTATAAACTATCCATAATACAAATATGGTAGTTATATAATTACCCTTACTAATTTACTCTAAACTTAATAAAAAGAACCTGCAAAAGCAACAGCCAAGGATGTAGACCCATAAGATTCTTTTGTTATTGTTATAGTTTCTTCAAAACATGGGTACTAAATGCCAACAAAAATTGGCCACTATCTTCACCCTATAAATCATCAGCTGTAGCACTATTGCTTCGTGTGAAAATTATGAAGGTGTAACATGATACAAAAAAATGCTCAACTCTTACAAAAGGCGGTTGAGGAGATGTCTCAAAGGACTCGTGCAAGGTTTGCCACTATCAACTAATAGAACCCTAATAATTTCGAGTGAGTGAAGACAGCAGTTTTCACGCTCAGTAAATACAGCAGTTTTCACGTACAACGGTGACTTCAACCTGGGTCCACAATAACTTCAGGAAATTCTGTCATATCACCCTAATTTCATCGAGGAGATTTCACTCAAACCCACACAACTTTGTTTCAGTTTCAGGTGCAGCCATTCCTGAAGAAGCTTCTACCAGAGGCGAGGGTAATTTGGCAATTTTAAATAAGACCAACAACAAGGCACTAGATCTAACATGAAACGCCAGAATATTGCCACATAAAATTCTTGAGAAGAAGACCAGAATTAGAAATCTTAAGAAACAGAATCATGGGGTAAGCAAAATTCTTGTGCGGCTTAGGAGTCCTTTACAAGTATAAATGAATGGTCTCGGACAAGAAGTGATTCAGAGAGTTTCAAAATATCCGTGAAAGATACAACAGAGATGAAAGAGGAAGAAAAGGAAGTTATACCATCATTTTCTGCTCAAACTCCAGGAAAACTCAATGATTAGGTCTCCATCGAGATATAAACTAAAACTACATACAGAAATAAATAATCTCCTGATGTTCCCATTGATTGGGCAAACAAGAGGGAAATTTCAGTCTCTAGATTTAGTTCTCAATTGGATGAAGGCATATTTTTGGTCGTGTGATGATAATCATCATAGCAATGACTTGATGATGATGATAGTGTAGTGTTGGTGTTGATTGCTGCAGCAAACATGGTGGCAGTGATGGAAGCAGTGGCAATGGCAATGGTGATAGCAGTGAGAAAAACAATGGCAGCAGTACGTGGATAGTAATGTTGATGGAATTTGTAAATTTTGTATTATTAGGGAGTTTTGATGCTTGACAATTGGAAGCTCAAAATTTCTAAACAGTTTCTAAAATAGCTCTCTAATTAGTCCCTACAAGAAAAATATACATTGAAAATTCCCAAATTACAACTTCGAGAGGAATTCCATATTAAAATTCTTCAACCAAACACAGTTGACTTCAAAACTAAGAAAAATCAAAATAGAAAGAGAACTCTGCATACTAGTTTTTATTTTATTTTTTATTTTTTAAAAAGAGTATACTAGTGCAAGAGAATGTAAAAGTAAGAATTAATTTTGACAAAGACTGAAGAAGAGCACAAGTGAGCAGATGTAATTAATATTTTTCTTTGATTTCTCTGGTCTATAAACTTGTCTTTTTCTTAAGTCTCTTATAGTGATGTCAGAGTGGCTAGTTCATTTCCACTAGCAACTAACAGTGAATTACTGATTGCCTCTTTGAATCGAGGAAGCAAAGAGGATAAGGAAGTATCATGTCATCAAGAAGATAAGGAAGTGCTAGAAACCGCAAGAAAGATTCTGTTTGAGGATTCCTAATGTATCGTTGTAGATTCTTTCTGCAGCTTGCTTTGTTTTTGTTGTTCAAAGGCTCTTTTTAGCTTCACTTTTGTGGATGGTGCAGTGTTTAGTGATTCTAGGAAGACATAGTTTGGTTGAATACGTTTACATTAGATGCTGACATATACCCTTTTAAATTCTGTGTAAAGTAGACTTATCACAAAAAGCGTGCAAAAGAAGGAGGAAAGAGTGAAACTTCAAATCCTAAGTGTCATACGTTGCCCTTTTTAAAGTGTAATACATACCCAAAGTTCACATTTTTTCTGGTCAAAGGAAGGATAGAGTTAAACTTTGGCGTTATTTATAATCACTCTTCATGATACATATTATAAGAAAATACTATTCACACTAAATTATAATTTACATTAATAGTATCTTGATAAAATAATTGGTATGATTGGAATGTGAAATATCAGAAAAATAAGACAAGAAATAAAACAAACTAGAAGAAATAACATATTTCCTCTTTCCGCTCAGCCTTTAAAAGGCTCATCACCTAATGATAAATATAATTTTTATATTTATAAGCTAAAAAATTCTTTAATTAAACTTTGATTCATCTTTAGCAATAAATTCATTATCTTCGTACGAGTATGTTAGTCATAATGAGTTTGAGATAAAATTTTAATTTTTAATCATATTAATATGAATTTTGATTTCATGAATAAAAATAATGCTTAATTTAAAATTTAGTTTATGAGTTAAATTATCATTCTTTAATTTAAATTTCATATGATTTCTAACAATGATCATGACTAAAGATAGAATAATCAAAGTAATTAACATTTTTACGTGAAAAAATCATTCAATTCTTGAATTAGTGTAATAATTATCTTCCTGAGAATATATAACTTTTTGTGGTATTTTTTGAAAAGGAACTATTTTGTGATCCACTCCCGAACCGAGCCGAGCCATTGAGACCGGGGATTGGTTGAGCCGGCTGAAGCAAAAACCCTAAACCCCCGGGAGGTTGACTGCAAGAGCAGTCGAAGCCGCGAAAACCTCAGAGAAGACCGAGAGATGGATCACATAGCTGCAGTTGAAGAGCGAATGGTGTCAGAAACAGTACAACAAAAACTACAACAAGTCAATTTAGCAGCTAAAGAGCATCTTTCTCCTATCCAGGACCATGTCAATTTCACCCTTCAGGTTGTACTGCTCTCTCTCTCTCTCTTGTTATGGATATATGTATGTAGGAATGTATGCATAGGCTTATGGGCGTTTCTGGGTCGTTAGATTACTATTCTGATGTATTTGTATTTTGTCTCTGATGGGGGTTCGTTCATTGATTCTGCTGTTTAACTTCTCAACACACGGTGAAAGATATATGCATTGGGTATCGGACTCCGTTTGGTTTGTGAGAAAAAGTGAGGAAAGTGAATAAATTTGGATTTCGTGTCTTAAAAGTTCTAGTATTTTGGACTTGAGAAAGCAGAATCCATTCCCAAGTCTAACCCAATTACAATTGTTTGGCTTACGTTAGGTAATGAATCTTAGATTTTTGAAGTTTCCCGTGCACTATGAACGAGAACATTGTTCAGGAAAAGCTTGGTTCTTTTGTTCTTTTGTTCATTCATACGCTTTTCCTCAGTTTTGCCATAATCAATGTTTGATTACGTTGTGAAATTTCCCTTTCTTTGGCTTTCTTGGCTTCAAGGTGGGGATTATACCTTAAGCTGTTTTCTGTTCCTAATCAATTGCTCTTTTCTTTGCTCTGAAAATGATTTTCTGAATGCCTGCAGCAAGCATACTTCAAATGCGCGTATGAGTGCTTTGATAGGAGAAGAAAGCAAGAAGAGATAAGCAATTGTGTAGAAAATTGCAGTGTTCCAGTTGTTAGATCTCAACAGATGGTTGAAAATGAGATGGCCAAGTTTCAAGTAAGTTATTTGCCTTTTCGATATGTCTTTTTAATTTTTTTTTCAGTTTCTCTTGTTCTTCCATTGCACTTTTCAGAGCAATCTCTTTCCTTTGGAAACTCTCTCCGAGAAGAAAAACAAACTAGATGGCAAGAAACTTCTTCATAGGATAAGTCGTTGAAAATGGCATGGTGGTTTCCTCTAAATTTAGAAAAGGTTCAAAAAAGGAAAATAGTTGAGCTTAGGTTTCATGTGATTGCTTTTAATGGGAGCTTAATATTGAGTATTATAATTGTACATGTGCAGAAAAATGGTTTTTTTTTTTTAATTTCATTTTTAGTTTTTTCTCTAATCATTGCACTTTCACAGGAAAACAAATTCGTCATTAGCTTCATACCTCTAATCATTACACTTCAGTTTCTTTATCTTTCATTTTTTTGTTTGGCATCTGATTTTGTTCTTCTGCTATTTGGTTTTAGCTTGCTTCATTGTCTTATTCATTTGAATTTCTTAGAGCACAAAATGGGTTTTCTTTTTTTCGAATACAATATTTGGGGCTTCTAGCCTCTTATAGTGCCAATCTGGAGAATGCCAATTTTATGTTTTTTGTTTGTCAAAATATATCAGGGTAACTTCCTGGACCTTCTATAATGGGTCACTTATACTAATATGTACTGGTGAAGCGTGTTTGGTTCTACTTTTCTGTATTGATGATATATGTCAGATGACTAATATGAGATTACGGGAAGATCCATTGAACTCGTGGTTATGTTATTGGTAACAACTTTTAATTACAAGTTTATGGTGAAGCAATTACTGAGTGTTACAGATTCACAAATTTTCATATTTTGAATGCAGGAGAGGATGAATAGATCGCTTATGGTCTGCCAAGATAAGTATGAAGCGGCTAAGCTCCAAAAGATACCCGGTGCCATCAATGATTTGGAGTCGTGTGTTGATCAGTCCACCCAGGACTGTATCAAGATGCTGCCACATCTTGCTGCAAAGTTGAAGGCCTCCTTTTCAATCAGTGATTAGGTGAAAAGAGTAACCTTATATTTTTCTATGCTTACATCCTTGGTCATAAAAATTGGACAGTGAACCCCCCATTCCAAGCCTTTTTCGGCTGAAGAACATTCACTTGTTTCTAAATTGATTTCAACCCTGGCTAGCGGCTGATTTTTGTACCGAATCGTTATGTATAACAGTGAACAATTATGAATTTCCCACACCATTGATACAACATAAATGTCTTGAAATTCTTCTTATCTTTATATGTTTTCTGGCATCTGAGTGAGGATGTTGGAAATTGAGGGATGTTAAACCTTGGCTTCCATTTTGACGGAAAAAAATGGGCATAGACTCTTTTAACTTCAATCAAAGCAAAGCAGATCATAACTGTAATCTATATATATTTCATAACTTCTCCATTCCTTTGATATAAACACAAAGCTGGCGGAAAACCCGTCAGAACCTGTATATTGATAATCTGGGTTCCATTTTTGCATACCCAACAAATACACCAAAACATAAAAGCCAAAGGACTTTAGATTCTCTGAACCATCAGGCTGAAAACTAAAACAAAATGTAGATGTCTTTTACAAAATTACCAATTACATGAGCCTGATTACATTATTTCAATAAATTACGAGATTAAACCTTCGATGGGACACCTGGCTCAGCCTCTTGCTTGCGCTTTTGCTGTTCGAACTTATCTATAGCCACCTGCAGTTCGTCTGAACCTCCAACTGCTCTCATGGTGTAGAAGTACACACCAAAAACAAAAGCTGTCAGGCCTCCAGCAACTACAATATTCTGTGTCTTAGGACCAAGGCTCCTATATCCTGAAAGCCCAGCCATTTGAAAACAAAAACACAAAGCGCTTTCAGATTGCTCTCCTGCAACCCGAAAGAATACATTGGGTTAGTCCCTAAAGGCCAGATAGAATTTGAGATTCAACTTCGTTCAAGGTCAAAAAATGTAGGCTGCTTAATACCTAGACTGCAGAATATTTTTAAGATAACTTCCACAGCGACAAAAGCCCATCAGAGCAGATATTGAACTAAGGATTATCAAACAATGTACAGCAATTATGCACGGAATGCAAGAGATTAAAAATGAAAAATGGTCCGGATGACAATATAACCGAAAAAAGAGTGCGTTTAACATTAAAAAATTAGGGAATTTGGATTATCAATAACCTGTAGAAACCCAAAACAAATGAATGTTACATGGAAGAACTACCTTATACACCAAGAGACTTGTTGGCATTCCAATTTTCACAATTAGCAACAGTATGGTAATCATAACTAGTTTGCGTAATACTTGTAAATGGAAACCCAAAACAAATGAATGTTACATGGAAGAACTCCCTTATACACCAAGAGACTTGTTGGCATTTGGATTTTCACAGTTAGCAACAGTATGGTAATCACATCTAGTTCGCATAATACTTGTAAATGGGAAAGTTGCTTCCACCTGATTTCATACTGGCTAAAATAATTCCTATAAGCCTATATCAAACAAAAACGCAGGACTCCTTTCACGATATTTCTTGGGAAAACGAGAAAGACAACTTGCAGTATAGAGAAACTTGGGTAGTGTACCCTGGCTGCTTTTGAAAGACTTATTTGTTTAGCAGAAGGAGCTCGGAAGGTAAGGGGAAGAGAATCTATAAACAATAAAGGTATATAAAAAAATCAACAAACACGATATAATTTTTACAACTGCCTAAATGGAACAAAGACAAATTATCCTTGTCGCCTGCGATTATATGAAAAAATATAACAGCCACATAGGCAACTAAAACACATTCCATTAACAATGCACAAATAATACAACTTTAACATCACTAAACTTTGTCAATTGCCAAGACGAGATCACAATTTAGCCACACCAAGAACTACAAAACTCTCTACAGACGCATAAACGTGTACTCTTGGGTATTGGAAAGAAGAACATGAAAATCTAAATCCCGTAATTCTGATAGTTCTATATACCCAGTTAAAAGCTTCATTTTTCATTTTTCATTTTTCTTTTTTCTTTTTACCACCCAAATCAGTAGTTCGCAAAAAATTTCACACCATACAATACAGAAACGAAAAATCCAAATCTAGAATTCAAACTTGATAGTGTTAATCAACGGAACCGAGAAGCAGCCAAACTTATCCGTTGTTTAGAAGCCCACAAAACCAGGTGAAGAACTAAAGAAGAGGAAAAGAACATAATCTACGAATACTAGGGCCTTTAAGTTCAAGATCATTTTCATACTCTCTACCAATAATCTATCAATCACCTCTAACGCCGAGAGAATTCCACTTTTCGTTTACCGTGAACAAGTAGAACACCAAATTAAATTTAGCAACAAAAGAAGTGAAGAAAAATTAGACCATAAAAGAACCTGAAATTTGGAACAGAAAGCTCGTCAAAAACCCTAAAAGCCCAACTAGTGCGAGGGGCATTGTTTTTCCCTCCGAGGCTTGGGGCGAATAGCAGCGTGGCCGAGTACAACAAAGACACGTGGGACGGGATCTGAGGTCGGGCCGATCTAAGGACGACCAGTGGTTCGCCGGGGGCCACTGGGCTAATTGAGACAGGGCTGCTCTTGTCTTGAAGGCCCAGTTCTCTTTACACATCTTGAGACATGAAAATCAACTCTACATTTATGTACAGTTTCAAGTGCTTTCAGAACAATGATTCAATTCTCCGTAATGGGCTCGGATTAGAAATGGTATTCAAAAACAATGATGCAATTCTTCGTTTCACCGGATTTGTTATCAGTCCAACCATGACTGCAGCGATAGATAAAACATTTTTCTTAGAGGGGAAAACAACCTCTTACATCCCTACTTATAAGCCTCCTTTGATACTTATCTACGAGGGGTGAGACATCTTACCATCTTCTCCAGTTATACACGCAGAACACTGAAGTTATGTTTGTGGTTAATGCTAGATAGTTACATGTGAACGTGACTAACAAGATGCTTAAGACCATGCCTCACAGAATCCTTCCTTCAAAAGTCTTTCTCTCCATTCTTCTCAATGACATGGGACTACCTTGGTGGGTCTAATTTGTAGGTCTAGACCTTCTTATCGAAAGGTTGCGGGTCTTTTATGCCTTCCCATATGTCAACTCAACATCCACCAATCTTTTCCCGTAACATAACAATTCATGACTAATTAAAAGTCTAAACTTTTTACTAAAGCAATATTGGATTATTACAAAATGTAAAAATCTAGCTTAAAAATTATTTCAGGGGTTAGAAAAAAGTTTATTCATTAAACTTAATTATAGGCTTTCTTCTTCCCCACGTGTGCATCATGCTAATAATGAATCTAAAATAAAATTTAATTTATATTCTATTACTATTAGTGTAAAAATTAATCTCAAAAACTTAAAGTGTTAAATGAAAGACTAAAAACCTATCCTTTCACTTCTACAATACTTACCCTTAACAATCGTCGCGATAAAAAATTAACTCATGAATCTCTCCCTTTCTTAACGACTTAAGTATCACTGATTTTTGACATTGTACACTTCCCATGTGCTTGGTTATTCGTTTTTTGACCGGGAGTGAAGGCGGCGGCGCCCTGAATAGCAGACTTTTTTTCTGACATGCCATGAAAGAACAAATAAGTGATTCCCTCACGTGGACAGCAGAAACCTTCTTCTTTCTCTTTCTGTTTTTTAAAATGCCCAGCGTGATGAACTGCATAATGGGGCGTCAATTTCCACGTAAATTATTCGCCACGTGAAAACAAGGGCGGTCGTTGCCGGAACACGACTTCCCTCTGAACTCTCAAGTCAAGTCGTTCCGGGGATTGAAGATTTTATTACTAAACAATTGAATTACTGGGTGATACATTAGTGGAATATAGATGTTCTTATAATTACTGTCTCAATGACGTGAGCATTAATTTCGGACAACTTGTCCTTCAGAGTCTGGAGTGGACGATGGTACTGCTAGCTCTTCCCCCAAGAAAAAACCTTCCGGTGGGAAGGTCCTCAGGCGGAAGCAAGACCAGTTGAGCGGCAATGGCGGCAGCATCTTCGGCAGTATGCGTGCCCTTACCACGAGTCATGGAGGTCTGAGTGAAGCCGGGACAAAAGCTGCTCACGCTTAGATCACACCCTCCGTAGCGCTTCGCCAAAACCCTTGTGTATGCGTTTAGTGCAAGCTTCGATACTGCGTAGTCCGTCCATATCTCCGGCCACCCTGTGCTCTCCCATGTTCCCTTCTTCACATCTTGCAGAAACGAACCCACCACAGCTTCAATATGCTCCTCCTTCAGGTTTTCATTTTGCAGCACGTTTTTTATATTAGGGTTCTTGAGTTTCTGCAGGGAAGAAGAAGCATAGTTAGTCGCAAATACAAAGCGAAAAAATATATGGAGGTCGTTTTAAAAAGCCTTGTTACTCACGTTTAGCGAGCCAAGTCTTGAGCTAATATTAAGAATCCGACTGCTTGAAGGCGAGCGACGGAACATGGGCAAGAGAGCCTCGGTCAATGACTTGGCTCCATAGAAGTTGGTTTTGATCACAGTCTCTGCATGCTCTATTGAATTCTCATTAATCTCATTGAATGTCACTCCGGCATTGTTCACCTGAAAAACAGTTGGAGAATAAATGAATCATCAGAGATGGCCGCCATGTCTGCATTTGACCAACAACAAGCAGAGAAATGACAGAAAAAGTAACTAAAAGGTTGATGATGATGATCCACAGTGTTATTGTATGTGACAGAAAAGGTTCCCACTTCATCAACATTGAAGATTTCTTCATACCCATATCTGAACGGATCGTTTATGTTTGAAAAATGAAACAAGATGAGCTACGCAATCAATGAAAATGGTGTACTACACATGTTGGTCCATTATTGGGGGCTGGAATCTTCTGAGCATTTACTGCATAATGATGGAGAAATTTACGAAAGTGCATAGACTTTCTCAAGTCTGTTTGCCCTCCCCTCACGTTGCAGTCAAGACCATTTCCGTTAAATGATCAATTACTTACCCTCGAGACTCTTTTGAATATTCAACAAATCATTTCAGTCAATGTCTCTAAGCCTTTTTTTTTTTTTTTTACAGTAATGATCTCATTAGGTTACTAAATCGTTTTGAGATTCAAATAATTTATAAGATTTCGTAACTAATTAATAACCATACAAGTGCACGGATGATTTTTTAAATATGAAAATTAATTTAGTAATACAAGTCAACTGTTCTCATTTTTTTTTTCTTTTTCTCCCATTTTATTTCGATAGAGATTTATATTCCCTAGTCTTACACATACATCTACAATCTCTCTCTCTCTCTCTCTCTCTTTCTCTATCTATTTCTCTATCTCCAAAGCCAAAGATATCATAGATTTTATTGTAGCATCAGCCAGAAAACAAACTAAAATTGGGTACAAGTATGTCATGTCTTTGGTTATCAATCGAAAACAATGATAACTATCTGTTAAAATAGACTTCTGATCAGCTGGATACTAAAGAATTCTTAAATAATTGCACGGAGATACTCAGCAAATGCATCCAAAACTAATAAAGAAGACATATTAAACACCAGAAATAATTTTGACAGTTTCAATGCATTGTGCTGTTGGACTTTCAATCGGTCCCGTAAAACTCAAAGTTACTTTCTTTCTCGTTTTCTTTCATCTGATTGGTGACCATGTTATCATCTTATATGAGACAGGTTAATGTAATGGGAGGAGTGATCAAATCTTCTTACATGACAAAGAACTCACCTTTCTGGCTGTGGGAGGGGCCCTGCCTACATCTAAGGAATGACAAAGACAAGCTACCGGTCGGGTCATGATTTTTATTAACAGACCATCTCTAATAGAAGTATTAGCATTATGTTTTTCATAGGCAAGCAAATTCTTGCCCTTTACCACTTATCTTGAGAAGGCATCGATATACCTTGAAAGTTTGGTTAAAATTAGCTCTTTTTGATCTTAAAGCATTCCTTTCCTTTCCCCATATTCTGAACCTCTGATCAGATAGCGTGGAAGTGGTTCCAGGTCCAATTTTCCTGAGTTTTCTTCTTTACTTAGAAAGAGAAAAAAGAAAAGGAACTGGACGATTCCCTCGATCTTGCAGATCCATAAATTAAGAATTCGAATGGGGGGAAACAGAAGGTATGCGTGCCTATGAGTGTGATCCAAATTATCTCTGAACACATGCAAAAACTTACATAGCGGATCAAAGATTCTAGATTAAGTAAACCTCCCTCAGCCATCACCGACAGAAGCTAAGAAAACACTACTTGATTGGTATCCTTTTCTTCATCAGTAGTAATTTAATTAGAATGTCTCGTTCACGTGCATACATAGAAAGTCTACATGGGCAGGATTATGTGCTACTTACGAGGATGTCCAAGGCTCCAAATTTCATCTTGAAAGACGATACGAAGGTCTTGATTGAAGCAGGGTCCGAGACATCAAGATGAATGAAATGCACGTTCAGTCCTTGGCTTCTTAGTGCCTGGGCTGCCTTCTGCCCCCTCTCCGAGACTCTGGCAGTTAAAATCACAGTCAGCCCCAGTTCTGCCAAGCGCTTCACTAGCGCAAACCCGATTCCCTTGTTCGCTCCGGTGACAACAGCCACCGTATCCGTCGACCACCACCTTCATCAAACCATACATACAAAGATCACCACTGAGAACACCAGAGAAGAGAGAGAGAGAGAGAGTTGTTACCTAGCTGCAGGGAGAGAAGCAGAAGCAGAAGCAGAAGAAGGAAAAGGGACCTCTGGTTCCTTAGGGGACTCCATTATTTGGAAGAGAAAATGGTGCAGTTTGAATATGGAATGCAGAGAGCTGTTGTTGTGCGAAATATATATAGGCAAAGCGAGACAAGTGCACGGTGGCAATAAATATTATAGAGCAGCATACCACTGCATTCTAACTAAGCAAGGGCCCTAATGTTGACTTCAATGAAAAGCATGACAGCCCCTCCTCACGTTAATGATTTTTAATACTCGAACATTCGCAGCATTGTCTAGTGTCGTCTGTGTTACGCTTTCAACTGGCTACCTTCGTAGTATCTACTCTTCTACTTATTATTTTTTGACTTTTAAGAACGAGACTGCGTACAATAGAACGAACTTCATCAACTTTGATTCGACCTTGCCTTTGTTTATATATATTGTGAAATTCTGCAACTGGCTTTGATTCCTATCTAAGAGATAATAAACTAACAGAGTTGAATGTTTCCATTATGACATTTTCAGCATGCATTCAATATTCCGTTTCTTTCTGAAACTCGGAGATCACTGGGAGTTAGACTAGAAAAATTGAGGAAACCAAACAAGCAAGGGAAGGGAAGCAAAAGAAGGTGCAAAAACAAAGTGCAACTATCAAATTCATTTACTTAAACCTCTTCGAGTTAATTAATCCCAAGGAATGTTAATCACGTGTTTGACGAACTTGGAAGGGAAGCAAAAGAAGATGTGAAAACAAAGTTCTACTATCAAATTCAAGTTCGATAAGGCAAGGAAAGTTAATTGTGTTTTTGACCAACTTTCCGAGCGGGAAACATTAAATTTGCGTTAGAATCGCATAATGCCAACATATGCGTTTTTTCTGCGTTGTGATGAAAGGTGCAGCTCAACCGAAGTCTATAACCTATGATATTCCTAAAAACTACTACCAATGAGCTGCCGGGAAACTGAACAGCTCGACCCAGAACAACTGCAGCGTAAATTTAGTGTCAGGATTATAAAAAGCAACGTCGACGCGATTGACCGAAGGAAAAACAAAATGAGAAAACCAGAAACTGCCAATCAGTTGCCTTCACAAACACGGTCAGTTTTCAAATGCACGTTTTGGAATCTCTAGCGGCGTTTGAGGGACGAAGAAGTCGCCCCTTTTGTCTCTTTTCCTGTCTCCCTTTTGATCGCCCAAGAGGATTCCACATATGCATGGTGGTATTGGTAGCATAAAGCCGTTTTACTTATTTGGAGTTGCTGAACCGCCTGTTCATGTCGCATACTTGGTACCCACAAGCTTCAGTGGTTTTGTCATGCCTAAAAAGTTGAGAATAATAAACAGGGATGAACTAACAATCTGCATTAAGTAATCATTATCTACCAATCTCGATAAAGTTTGACCATTTTCTGTTGTGAGTCTCATGGTTCATCCATTTTTTTTATTTGCCTGGTTCAATGTAGGCCGGGGACCTCCACCCTTTTGAAGGCCTCTGCTTCAACTTTATTTGTTCAAAAAGTTGCATTAGGCATGTGATTAAAGACTGTAAAGTATGATTATGAAATAGCCCATAAGAGGGTCGACGGTAGACTACAACGGATAAGAAAGTCTGGAAGGAGACGAGAGCTTGGGCTTCCCCTTTGTTTTTTGCAGAGACTCTTCTTCGGCTAAGATCATTAACGCGTGTGTAGAAGAAACTTGCTAGTTTGTTTATCAAAAGAAAATGATAAGATGGCATCTTGATGCTTTTCAGACCAGAGACAAACCATAGACTCGTTAACGTTAGCATTGCGATGATGAATCGTCCGACCATGTATTGTAAAACATGTGATGAAGATTTATATATATGTACTGCCGGTTCTTTCCAGACAAGTTCCTTTGTAGGCGCTTGAATATTTAACGAAGTAAATAGGGACAAGCTGATTAGATGTGAGTTTTTGGAGGGGAAGTAATAACCCATACCACAGAATTCTCACTTTCCTTTTTGTGCCCTTTTTATCTTTTCCGAGTGGAGGCATGCCAGAAGAGACCACTAACCACAGGAGGCAAACGGGAATCATCAAATACCAAGTTTAAAATTTCCTTTGAAAGAGAGGAATCATTCGGTGGGAAAAGCATTGGACTTCTTTGGTTCACACAAAAGGTCTTCCTTTTGAAATGTCATTGGTAAACACTTACAAAAAAGCATTGTACCTAAACTTCCATCTAAGAGAAAAATGTATCCATTCAGCCAGCGGGCCTTGATGTCCGAAGAGGGAAGGGCAGCCAACCGAGCTCAGAAAGCGAAGCCATCGCCTCCAGTTATTCCAGTGGTTAGGAATCCGAACTTGTCGAGTAGCTTTCCGTCCTCTGGGCTGCCAAGTCTATTGAAAAAAATTTTAAATAATAACTGACGACGTCTTTTGGGCCTCCCTTCCATGATTGGCGGATTAGATTAGATTACAGTGGCTGACTTTACCCCTACTCTTTCTATTAGTAAGTTTGGGTGCCAAGCCCTTCCAGTTGATAGTCTCATACAATAAAGCCAAAGCATCGAGGAGAAGAACTATTTCCCCAGCTTGAATCTTGTTTAATCCATAAACACGTGCAATCCCATCTCCAGCTGAGACCATGCGCAGTCACTTGAAAATTACTGTAAAAGATATAAATCTATTATTTTTTGTTGGTTAACCAGCTAGTTAAGTAGTGAATTAGTAAAAATCTCAACCATAAAATCTAAAGTATCATGTACGTGAATTTGGGTCTGTGCATTGTAATATTTAAAAATGAGAGAGAGAGAGAGAAATGTGAAGCATACAAGAATATCAGAGCATTTCAGCATTAGCGAACTTAACATCCTTGATTGGATTTTGGAGCTTGAAATCTTCTTCACGATAAGGATGCATATTGTTCCAGTCTAGAGAGTGACATAGTAGTAAAATCATCCTTAGAAAATTGGGACTCAATATCTTGAATCCTTTAATACTTTATTGTGTGTCCCGAGAATCAACGTTTTGACTGGAAGAAGAGATGCAAACACAACATCCATCTGTGGGCCATTGTTACGAGGAGGAGCAAACAAGTCAAAGCTGTTAGACCCAGGTGGATGACACGGAATAAACACGGTGAAAATACATTCAAACAGGAGATTAAACAATGCTTCCTTCAAGGCTCAGGTTGCATTTTCTCACATTCCTCCCTGATCGACTGGAAAAGAACAGATGACAAATACCGTTCACCAAAACTGGGGAACACAACCTACAAGCATTTTGATAAAACATTTAGTGAGTCCATGTACAAGGTCAACAGAAGAAAATTATTCAGAAGAACACAGAAAGCTTTAAGTGCCACATCACAAATTCATGGTTTCTTATTGAGGATGATGGGAACCACGGTTTGTAGAATCACCTAAAATGCTTTAATTAAGGAGTCAACCTTCTTAGAATGTTTGTCCTTCACTGGAGAAGAAGTTTATAAGAAATTATATCTTGTTAGACAGCTTGACTGCAGAATGTCAAGTCTACCAATCAAGAATACAGCCACAACCACCAGCCCCGACCCTTTTGCTTACAAAAAGCCAGGTCAAATCCAAAAAATGTATTCATACATGAATGGTCATGTACTGGCCCAACTACCAAAAGCAGAATATAAGATGTAATAAAGAGATAATGGTGACGATTATGAAGATAAATAATTAAGGCAACTAATGAAACTACCAGTAAAGTACACCACCAATTGTGCAAACCCACCCTATGAAGAAAGGCAAACCAAAAAGGAGCTCCCATTTAGGAAAGTCACACATATAGACCCAACAAACTTTGGATGGCTGGTTTTGGGTTGGTAAACAAGGGAAGGCAACCAGCTTATTCTAGAGAAGTCCTACTATACAACTTCGCACTTTTAAACCAGTCCCGCATGTATAGCTTTTTTAACACTCATTGCAAGATGGAACGCCAACTGTAATTTTATTTACTCAATCTAAAATTGGTATTAAATCACTTTAACAGGCAGAAAAGAAGACTCAGACGTGAGTGCAAATAGCCATAGCAATCTTTATACTTGTCACTACTTTCGTTGCACCATCTCCGTCGAATAAATTCAATTCTGCTGTCTTACGGGACAAAATAAAACCAACCAATGACAGCCACTTCAAATTCTCAGAAGAAACTTTAAATAAAGGCCACACATAAAAGTTAACGCAAAAGGCTAGAGACATATTTACAACCTCCAAGAAGTTTAACCCACATACACTACCACATGCTAATATTTGCTGGCATAAGGTGTCTCCCAGAAACGAAGTATAAGCAGACCAAAATAGAACCAGCCACCATCGTAACTTCAGATTCCGGGCTATACAGAGTGGTCTCATAAACAAGGGGCTTATGTTCCTTGTTATAGAAGTATATTTCTATGCCCCAGCTCTCCCCCAAAATTCAGAAAATTAAAAAAAAAAAAAAAAAAAAAAGGAAAAAGGAGAAACGAAAAAAGGAAAAAACCTTTTCTTTTTGTTAGGCAGGGTACGGCAGTAGTAAATCATCCAGGATAACCTTAATTTCCTCAAAATGTTTCATTACAAATGTCTTCAGCACGCCTTTTTACTTATTACCTGCGAATTTATGGATTCCACCAAAACCTATGGAAGCTTGGTTTTAATTGTCAGATTGATGTTATATTCTCCTAAGAGGGCACCTTTCTTCTTTGCAGTGCTGAAACTCACTCAAGATGTACTGAATTTCTCCCCAGTTTCATTGTTAGGACAAAAAAAGGAACATACCGCTATGAGCTTCCCCGCATTCTCAGGTCTCTTTCCAACCTTCATTGCGGCAGCAGCAGCTGCTCCAGAGGAGATGCCCACCTGATTAGCAAGGAAACCATGTAAGAAAGAACAATATTAACGTGCACATAGACAAGTACATAAATATCCAAATTCACATGCACATATATTTATATATATGTTTGCATGCATGCAAGGGAATGTATATGTGTGTGCATGTGTGTGTGTGTGTGTGTGTGTGTGTGAGAGAGAGAGAGAGAGAGAGAAGACGATCAAACACAATTAACATATAACATAAAGAATTTATGCACTCATAAACTAGCAGAAAAAAAAGCATATTGACAACATGCCACTAATTCAATCACTTTGAGTGGGAACATCCTGGTAGATGCACAATCCAACTGCTTGATAACTAAAGAAAATGAGAAAAGGTAACCTATTGCCCCCTTAATTGACTTTAAAGTTCTGTCGGTTCCTTTCTAACTAAATAAATAATATCATCAAGCAGATTTAGCACCTTGCTTTTAGAAATTTCATGTCTAAAATATTACTGGTGTGTTCACAGAAGTAAAAGAACTCGTTAATCCATGACTAAACCTCAAAACTGTTTAACTATTTTCTTCTGCTTTCATCTCCCATTCTCTTGTAATAATTAAGCTATTCTAGAACATCCAAGCCGATGCAGAGAGGAATGCAGATACACCAGGGCACACCATCCCAATCTAGCTTCCATGAAATCTCAAATTTTAAAGTGGCCAAAAATAAAAAGCACTAACCAACAAGCCTTCCCGGAGTGCTAATTGCTTTGCCGTTTCAACAGCTTCATCACTGGATATCTGCAAAAAATACATCATGTGAGAATTTAGTAGTGGTAAGAACACAGAAAGATTTGACGTTTATAACACTACTAACAAAAAAACTCTAATTCAAATGACACTTCTTCCAACTTGAAAGAACAAGGTGTAGGATGAAGAGCTAAGTTCAAAGCTTGCTGTTTATGTTTGAAACTTGCAATGAAAAATAGGAAAAATGATGTAATAAATACCAGTTCCTACACATTGTGCATGTGCTTACGAATTGAAAATGTCTGCTTTACAGGTAACACTGAACCAAAAGATAAGAAAAGCAAGGCACAGAAGCCACAGGTCTAGGCAGCTCTTTTTTTAACCCTGAAGATTACCGTAGCAAGAAGAATGTACTAAGGGAAATCCACATGCTAGTGTATGTCCGGAGGTAACCAATGCTCATTTATAGGCATCTCTATGGTACAAATAAAGGTATCTGAGAGGTTCTTTTTGGACTTCTCCAGGCTTATTAGCACTTGAAAGTGATCATATCCACACTATTTTAGGCTGCATTACATAGCAGCAACAAATATGTTGCTGAAGTTTAAAAATATACTACGTTCCATTAGCCAAAAATTACTATGAATAAAGTAGAAGAAAAAACAGAAATTATCAGGTTGAAGGCAATATGGTCTAGCATAACAAGAACACTTTACCTCTATGTATTCATCAACCACGTCTTGATCCAAATTCCTAGGCACAAAACCGGCACCAATTCCTTGAATCTTGTGAGGGCCTGCATTTAAATGGTAATATCATAATAAGTCAAATAATAAAATATAAAAGGTGTACTACATTTAACTCATAACAGTCAGAAGAAGTTGTCTTACCAGGTTTTCCACCTGAAAGTATGTTGCTTTCTGAAGGTTCTACACCAATGACCTGATACACATGGATCAAACTAGAAATCATATGCCAAGAAATGCACAATACTCCTCATCCCTCTTGATAGGACATATAATATTGTGCAATTCGTCAAGTCAGCCCATGAACATAAGACGGGTGTAAAATATGCTTTGGCAAAATTTACCTTTATTTTCGGATTTTGCTGCTTAAGGAACTGACCAACTCCAGAAATGGTTCCACCTGTTCCAATACCAGCAATAAATATATCCACCTTGCCCCTTGTATCTTCCCAGATTTCTGGACCAGTTGTTTCGTAGTGTATCTGCACACAGAACACAATAATTCCCGGATTTTGAATCTCATTGTATCAAAGCAACATGCTACTAAAACAAGATCACGAGGCTGAAGTAACATCCTAATATTTATCCTACCTACACATACATAAAGACACGATACAGAAAACTTTACAGAGAATTCATGAATTTTAGTTCTCAAATCTCTAACTAACATCAGTCTCATACCCAGATCTTCCTATCAGTTGATCAAATTCAGCAGTTTTAAAAAGTTTTGACATCATTAATTGGAATCAACTGTGACTAATACATATTATAATAAGCAATAATTAATATCAACATTACCGTCAGTGACTGAGAACAAATATAATGAGAAAACTTAAGGCTTAATAGTCAAGGGTGCTATCTAGAGCTGGGCCCTTGACCATTCTACATGTAACAACGTCTACAACACTATTAGCCAGATGGCCCGATAAACTTGATAGGCAAGATAATATACAGCGTGTATAAGTTTATTGATATATGCCATCAACACAACAACATTGATAATTCCTAGATGGTGCTCATCCGCATGATAGTATTCAGCATCAGTACAATCCCTCGATTTCTGCTAAATGTTTCAGTTAATGACCAAATTTTGCACCACAGGTTCTTTAACTGGAAAAGTATAACTAAAGCATAAATGTTGATACAACAATAGCAATGGAAATAGACTGCAAAAATGCAGGAAACTGTTTTGCAAAGTACTTAAGCACCATTTCTATTATGGTTACAGGTGGCTGTAAATCCTACTCTTTGACACGAGCTTAAAGGTAAATATGCAGTAGAGGTCCGCAAATTTTTTAGTTTATCAAGTAACTCCCGAAAATAAAAAAATAAAAAAATAATTCACTCATAAAGTTATATTCTCTTATCAAACAGGTCTTTCTATGTACTTACGAAAATTGATATCTTGCCAAACTCCACAAAGTAACTCCTCGTATATTAAAAGTACCTCAACTTGACAAATTAAAAGGACTTAAGATAAAAAAATGAAAAAAAGAGAGGGGGTGGCTACAGCAATCCATTTGTTAGAAGGTCAAGGCGACTCCCTTTCTTAAAGGAGATAGCTTGTCTTATGGTGGAGTCACTCTATAACAAAAGCCACAAACCAACCCCAATAAAAGGAATTTTTCCTCCTCCTTTTCTTGTTTTTTAGCTTTATTTCTTTCTATTATCTTCCTTTTTATTTCTTTTCATGCGTCAACTAAAGGTAACTTTGTTACATGTGTTAAGATATTCTAATAGTTTGAATACCATCTTAGGCTAGTAAAGAATTTCCATCGGAATCTCTAACAAGTTTATAAAAGGGGTGATTCAACTTGTGCCACACTTCCAATGAAAAAAAAAAAGAAAAATTAACTTCGAATATAAAAAAGGATAGGATGTGAATATACCCTCCTTGTTAATCCTTTCTTCTATTTTTCTTTTCTTTCCATGTGTAGTAGGCACTTTTGTTTACCTTGAACTACTTTAGTGGGTTTGAATTACTTTACATGTCACCATTTCTAGAATAAAAATTCCTAAGTATAGATGTACGGAGAGTGTGCTTGGATAACATAGCATATCTTAATAGTGATAAACAAAAAGTTAAACCATGGACCTTTATAGTATAGTAATGTTTCCTTTATTAGAAAGCGTGTGCCTACCAGGACTGCTAATTTTTTAATTTCGATAGATCATAAGCATGAGTATAAGATATGATAAATCAGTAGGATTGCAAGAAAATTTCATCAGATAACATGTTACAAGTCCAAGTGTGAGCATATTCAATGGGATGCCTCCTGAAAGAGGTCTTGTTGTGCTTTGAGATTGATATACAATGAGTCCATAGTACAAGATAGTGATAGGAAGCAATGACAGCGAAGAAGCATATCCTAAGATAATTATGAGGTGCAACAAGTCATGAGAAGAGACTGTGACTGACCTTAGGATTAGCAGGATTGTCAAATTGTTGAAGCATGTAGGCGTTGGGTGTGCTTTTCAGAATCTCTTCAGCTTTTTGAACTGCTCCCTTCACGCCCTTTGCTGAATCAGTCAACACAAGCTCAGCCCCAAAAGCTTTCAAAAGAACCCTTCTTTCCATACTCATTGACGCTGGCATTGTCAAGATCAGTTTATATCCTTTTGAAGCAGCAATAAATGCAAGACCAATGCCTGTGTTTCCACTTGTAGGTTCTACCAGAATACTCTACGAAATACATGAAAGAAAACAGCTATCTCAGAATGATTCTGGAAGTTAAGCAAGCGAAACTAAATGAATCTTCAAGATTCACCCACCAGAAAAAGACCAAAAATTGTTTTGGTGGTCATCTAATGCTGACTCCAACAAAAACGTCAAATGCATGAGCCAGTATAAAATTACATATACAGAAATCAATTCATCCGACGCTGTAGGCTTTTTGGTCACACAACATTCAAGCCTACGATTCCCTGTTACCACCATTGCAACTATTTCATGCTATAGCCCATTGCCAATATTACGTCAGACAACTTTCCCGCAAACCTGGACTAGATGAAGACATGATGAATCGAATTACAGGCTTGAAATATTAGCGTGACAGAAGGCCCATAGTAATTTTTGACAAAAGTTTGGCACTAAAAACCGCTTCTGGCCAACCATAAATTGACCCTCACAACAAAAAATTCAAGGTGTATATAATGGCATTATACTGATCTGGCTAATCAGGCTTAAAAGAAATAGCATGTAGAGATGGCCAATCAAGAAGGGCCACTTTGTTTACAAGAAACCAAATTTCTGGCTCAAGCATCCAAATGGCAAAAAGGCACAAGTGGACATTGCACGTAAGAAAGTGCACATTACAATTCCATCAAAGCACATAAGAGATTTATCTATCACTTCTTACCTTTCCAGGCGTAATTACTCCTTTTTGTTCAGCATCAGCTATCATACTATAGCCTATCCTGCATCCAAACATGAGAATACTTAATGAGTTCATAAAAAAGGTCTTAGTATTACTTATAGCCTCTATAAGTCCACATAATTCCCAAGAGGATCATTCAAATAGTCATTTCAATATTCACACTCCAACACCATGAACAGTAACTACAAGATTCTCATAAATGTCTAAATTCTAGTTTAGCATTTTTATCATCTCACCTGTCCTTCACACTACAACATGGCTCCATGATCTCAAGCTTGGCAGCAATATTTGCCAATGACCCCTTTACAATGTTGTTCAGGTAAACCATTGGGGTTTTCCCAATAAGCTATCACAAAGCAGCCAATAAAAACAATTAGTAAGACATTGAAGTACAAGACCGTGCTTTTATATACATAGGCCATACAATAAAAGAAAGCCCTGAATCTGTGAAACTCATATTTTTCCAAACTAGAACAGTTGGGGGCAAGCGAAACAATGCACTATGCCATGGTTGAACCAAAAGCTCCTCACTAAGCAAGCACTAAGAGCTTAGACAACATTTTTTCATAAGTGTTAAGGACTAAAATAAAATAATGAGAGTTGATTGAAAGATGCTCAAATTTAATGATCCTATATTACATAGTGAGTAACTTGAGCTAGAAGTAGTTCAATCAAGCAAGAGTTGACTGCTCACCTGTTAACATAAAGTATCCAAAACAAATAGAGTAATCAAAATTCTAATAGTTTGATGATCACTGTAACGTAATGACAGTCTTTCTCTTAGGCACAGATTTTCAATGAAGGTTTCCCTTAGTATATGTTATCTTTTTCTTTTTTCTATTTTAAAAAATAGTAATTTCACATTGTTAGCGTTAAAGAAATAACCTGCTTCAATGCTACAATGTTCAATCTTAAAGTGCAAGTGCACCTAAGGAACACTAACCTACATCAAAACTAATACTCCATGAAATTTTGAATTTATATGTTAAAAGACTAACCCAACAGATGCTCCCGTGATAATACAATCCTTCTCAGCAAGTGTAAAGTCACAGAAGAGATTGCACGAATTTTAAAGCACAAACAAGCGTTCTTCTAAATCTTTTACTTTATTATTCTGTAGAATTCGCTTTCAAATCCTATCTACCATCATTCTTGAAAGCTCACCATAGCATCATTAGATTACTACTTTACTATCAAAAAGTCTCCCCACTACTTTTGCATGAATTCATGGTTATCGCACAATTGCCTAATTCAATCATTCAATAAGTTATACCATTGGATCTTACCCCACAAGTTCCCCCTTCAACCTACTCTTACAGGGGAGGAGATGCCATTGGAATACAGCTCAGTAGCCAAACTACTTAGGCGCCCCCCGGGGGGGGGGGGGGGAAAGAAATTTGAAAACCACAAAAGTATATATGTTTGACCAAATCAAGAATTACACAGAGCACCCATAATTTTATTGACCACGTTATTCCTCATGTTTTTTCAATTATGAATACAGCTATATAGCATTACTTTTCAAGAATTTTTCTTTTAAAAAAACGGCTCTCTTCATTATCCCAACAATAAATCCAGAAATGGTCAATTTGCCTAATATATTATAATAACATACCAGCTCACTCTTTTTATTGATTGGCATAAAAATTAAATGAAAATGATTTAGGAAGCTTTGGCTTTCATCCTTCTTCACAAGCTGACCTCCAAACACAGCCACCACAATCATAGAAGAGTTTGTTGCACACTGATTGTTACAACTATACAACAGAGTTGACCTTATCAACAGTCACGAAAGGTGAAAGAAAATTGGAGAGAATATATAAATTTCCTTTAAGTTGCTGCTTCTTATCATAAATCGTTTAGCATCTGCCAATTTCCATCCATATACTCGACAATTTAAAACGACAGACTCCAAGATTTAAAAATTTAACATTTAGACTTAGGAGGAATTTACGTCAATTCTGAAATTTCCAAGTATAAGAGCAGCCAAATGTGATTCCAATAAACCAATACATAAATATGTGCTTTCTTACACGAACAGCGTATTCACCAACGATTACACATACGCCAAGCAGCACAAACTGATCGAAATTCTACGGCTCATACTCAAATTTCAATAGCATAAAAGCAACCCAACTACGTAACTAACAATACTAGAAACAACATTATTAACTCGCATTAGCAACAAATCTTTTAGGAGCAGCCAGATCCAACTAAAGATGAGCAAGAAACCAAAACGACGGACTTTATAATCTCCAAAATTATCCTTGAAAGAAGAAGAACACAAAGAATATGAATTGTGACTGACCTGCGTGACATCCTCGGCTATGTTGAGACCTTCAATCTCCGTCGGGGGTTTTACAGACACTGCCTTGCACACTACACAGCAACCGAAAGACAGCTTCCTGGTCCCGCAATTCTTGTTCCTAAACCTCAAAGAATTGGTGGCACCCACCCAGGCTTGTTTCGAAGTCCGAGAAGGGTTGACAAAGAGCTCAGATTTGAATTTGCATAGAGAGGACATCGGCGGATTGATCAGAGAAGTAGAACTGGTAGTAGCCATTGCTGTCAGCACCCAAGCTTGCGTTCTGCGGGTTCTTCCGTTGACGTTTCTTTTTGTTGTGAAGAAAGCACGGAACAATTCTCTTTTGAGGATGTCTTTTGACAGCGGGACCCTCGGACGGTTCGGTTGTTTCGGTTCAAATTACATTGCTGACTTTTTTTTTTTTTTTTTTAAATGTATCTGATCTAAAAAGTAGACATATTCTTCCAAAAACTTATTGACGAAATCCAGGTAATCTAAATCAAGGATTTAATGGCTGTCTTTGTTATCCAAAAGCATGCAAAATAATATGTTAATGATTTGGATATTTTCCTATTTAAAAGGCGTAAAATTTTGAGAAAGAATAGTACTATTGCTTGTCCTTCATTATCTTTCATGATTTTTTTTAATAATAAGATGTCATTATCCAGATTAACATTCCAAATTTATGTAAGCTTATAGTAACAAGAAAAAAAAATCATATACATACAGAATTAATATATGTATAAACTCCAATCAATAACATAAAATATATTTATTATTCAAATAATAATAGAGTCAACGAAAGAAGTAATAATAATATTGTAACCAAAGGAATAAAGCTCCTCCTATTAATATTTGTCAAACAACAATGACAGTTCTTTTTTGTTTTGAATGTTATAATCACTGATGTAATCCCATATTTTTATTATGCATTATTGCAATCGCATGTGGAGATTATAATTACTTATACCAACAAACCACAATCATCTTAATTTGGAAATGATTGAAATTAAAGCGAATATATTTATATCATCCTCTTAGCACTTGTGGAGGATATTCATCCAAATATTATATGTGAACAGAAATTAAGCCAACATATTGAATTGACGTGAAGACTGATTACAAGATAAGTATGACTCGAATCTGGTCGATCTTTCGAACCAGAAACACATCAAAAAACTACAAAAAAACCTTTGAATAAACCATGTCCACTTGTTCGGAGAGGTAGGAGAGATCAAGTTTAAGGGAATTGGAAAGAGATCACCGTCGAGGACCAACAATTCAAGTTCTTCAGAAAAAGCATATACGTATGACACAAAACAATACTTCGGAGGTGCAAAAAACGACCTTCGACCTCGAACTGTTTAAAGATGATATAGTCAGAACCTAGTATCCATCTCTTAATGCTTGCACATCTGGCGGCCTTCGATTACCTGTTATAATTTCTACGATTTTCCTGGTTTTAATTGTCAGTACAATGAGGAGCGGACATTATGTCTCAGATCTTCAGGCCTTTGATTGGAAGAAATCAAGGTGGGAGTAAAGTATTTCAGAACTTAATATCTTCTACAAAAACGCCAAAATTCAACTAGGGAACTGCTGGAGATACGACATTTTCAAAGTCTTTGAAGGTCACTTACAGAATCAAACCATTAAGTTCCAACTTCAGATCTCACCAAGATAGATTTGTTTATCACTGCTGCAAGATCCAATAATAGGCTCATTGGGATGGAAGACACACTCATTGACGGACCCAGTGTGACCAGGGAGCTTATACAAGATGGCTCTGGAAGTTGTGTCCCATATGTAAACCATCCGATCAGAACTCCCCGCTGTGACTTTGCTTCCGTCAGGTGACCAGCCACATTTTAAGAGGTTCTTTTCAAAGTTGTGTTGATGACCTCCCAAAACCTTCACGCATCGGTTTTGCGGTGCGTATGGACGCATATCCCATATGCAAAGTTTGCAGTCCATGCCATTCGTGAGAAGATAGGAGCCATCAGGACTCAATTGCATCCCTGTTATCATATCTTGATGGCCTTGGAGCGTCATTGTTACTTCTCTTTTGCGCAAGTCCCACACCTTTATGTCATTGTCGATGCCGCCTGTGAAGATCTTGTCAGATGCATCTGAGAAACTGACGGCTGTGATTTGATATTTATCAGGAAATGTCTGAATGGAACCCCTCTGTCGCATATCCCACAGCAAGGCAGTTCCGTCATCCGATCCACTGACGACAAGCGGTGGCCCCCTACGTGAAGGACAGCACGAATTCACAAATGAGGAGTGTTCTGCCATTTTCTTTATCTGTTTCCCTGTTTCAACATCCCACGCCCTTAGAGTTTTATCAGGGCTGGCCGATATTATCTGGGATCCATCAGTAGTCCAGTGAAGATCAAGAACTGCATTCTTGTGTCCTTTTAAAACCATGAAGTTCTTGCAATCACCATACACATTCCACAGAAAAATTTCTTTGTCGTGAGACCCAGATGCTATGACTGTTCCCGCTGGATTGAACTTCATTGTGTATACAGCACTCTGGTGACCTGTCAGCAACATGATTGGTGACTCGAGGCCAGATGTACGATGTTTTCCATTTGGCCCAGGTGCTTGAGGGCCACTATATGGCACAGTTGACCATTCCATTGGTCTTGGACCAACCGAAGACAATACATTTTCACTCCGTGCTGGAACAACTTCCATCTCAGCTTCCCGTTTTCTTTAATAAGTGCCCACACAGCTAATGCTGAGATAAAACATAAAGAAATCGGCCATCCATATCAAGCAATGCATAACAAAATATTGAATATTTAAGTTCAAACATGTGCAGTTTGTAGAAAAGACAGAAAAATAAAAGAATACACTTTATTCCTTCTCTCAAAACCACAACCAAAAGAAAAGCATACAAAAAGACAAAAATAATCCTCAAGGTTAAGTATCTGATGTGTTAATCAATCTACAGACCCAAAAATATCTACTTCTCACCATTGACTTTCCACCCACACAGTATGCTGACCACTTTAAATTACCAGATATGTAAAAAACAATGCCTAAAACTAAGCAATTTTTTCATTCTAAGCTTCCCCCCCGGACTAAAAGTTAAATATGGCCCCCGGCACTGTTGTTTAACATTCTATCAATATCAATCAATATGCACAAAAACAAAATATTTCCTATATGCACAAGGTCAAACCACAAAAATTGACATTCACAATTCAGCTCAATCAACATAAACTAACATTCATTGAAATGATCACCTAGTCAGCAGAAAAAGAGACCTAAAAGCCTCGGATATGATCAGAAACTTCAACTGAAGTCAGACCATATAAATTGCATGCTGAGTTTTGGTTCAACCATAAATGAAATTAGGACCAAAATATCATGCATCTATGTAGAGGTAGGCTATCTAATCTAATGGCCTCTATTTAGCAAGGCCTTACTTATGGCAAGTTCATATTTACAAAAACCAGAGCTTAATTTGACAATATAACTCCTATATTTCTTTGCATAGAACAGTCACAACCCAAACTTTATGCCATGTTGTTTTAAATTCAGGAAATGAGGATATAGAAGTAACAAAGCAACAAAGCAAGGGTATATATTCACAACTAGTTGGGGAGGATCCTTAATCCATTAGAATCCGACTCAATTGAGTTCAGGTGAATCATCTAACTGCAAAAGGGATCATAAGCTCATAATGATGAAGCAAAACCTTACACCAAATACAGAAAACTATGGGGGGAAAAAAGTGATGAAAACACATATTTAATGCTCCATTTATGCATCCTGAATCCACCTCCTGCTGAGATTTTCCCAGGCTCATCATCGAACAATGAATTAAACTAGAACCAACAATTGTGAGGTGGAAGTCAAATACTGATGATAGTCAACAAAGGCGCATTAAAATTATATTGAAACAAGAAACCTAACCAAATTCTTTGAAGAGGAAAGTATTTAGGCTCACATCTTCTACTAGCCATTTCATAAGATTTTGACCAGAGAATAACACACACAACCTCCCCACTTTCAGTGGAAGGGAGAAGAGAGATCTTTTTTGCAATATCTGAAGGACCTGAGACAATCTTATCCTACCCCTCTACTGCAGGTAGGGGAAGGAAAGAGTGGCATAAATACATAATACATAAAATTTACCTTCCTTCGTATATATATATCCTAAAACAAGGATGTATTATGAGCTATCAAGTAGATTTGTGATAAAGAGGTATGAGGAGATCAAAGATCTAAATCTTTCACTTGGCATATTTGAACTTAAAACCCATACTACCCTTATCCTACTCCTCTATATTTTCTAAAATGAATAGAAAAACACATGAACAATTGTATGCACACAGAGAATAATTACTGTTTACAACTATCTCGTGGTTTTTCAAATGTTCATTCAACAGTACATCCTGAAGACTATGGTTTTCAGTGAGGGTCTTAGGTGTAATCCACCAATGGTTTGGCTAAGATACGCTGGGTATCTATTCAAATAGAACAAGATGCCTCAGTTTCATATTTCCAGTTTAACAATAGTAATTACAGTACATCCTGTAACAAAACCCAGTAGTTGGAACAAACATTTAAATATTTCCACTAACATTTTAATCTCCTAAGTGATTTGCAGCAATTCAGATTTCCCTCCTCGTAAAGGATATTAATAAGCTTTGAAATACACATGTTGTTCTTTCATTTCCTGTTGTGTGTAGAAAGAAGTTCCTATAGTTTCTTGTACCATTGGGCTCTTTCAAACTAGATTAGAAATGACAAAGGGACCCAATCAGAATTCAGTTTCCTATTTCTTCGTTTTTTCCGTGTTCAAGATAACCCAGGCATCCCAAACAAAGGCGAACGACAAAAGCGTAGTATTAAACTAGTTCATGCTCTCCATACATTAAATACTTGCTCAGCGACCACAGAAATTGAAATACAAGGACGAAGGTCAATCCAAATTCGCAGAACATCCCCGAACCCATTTTTAGAAAAAGGATAGCAATATTCAGCTAAATGAAGTTCGGTTTTTAAAATTCTCGCGAACCAAAAAGCATAATCATAAAACGAGTTTGGAACGACGAGTTTCAGAGAATGAGATTACCTGACAGATTCGTGGTAGGAAACCCTAGAGGGTTCTCCTTTCTTCGACTGTGAAGGTGACAATGTCCAACTCGACTGCAAATAAGGAGAAAGATACCAACTTATATTCTAAGTCCCACCCACCAAAACGGCGTCGTTTTAATATAAAAAATATATTTTTCTTTTATGGGGAAAAAAGCATCGCAGAACGGTAAAATTGAAAATGTAAAACAGTTACTAAATGCCTCTTCCTGACATTTCCAAAATAACGGTAACATAATTTAAAAGAATAGTAGAACTACTACTGTATGTGTTTTGTTTTATTTTTTTCTGTACCAGAAAGAAAAAAGAAAGAAAGTAAATTTGGTTGCAGGCAAAGAAATCTTAGTTTTCATAAATCGATTTGTCTGGTAAAAAATCTTAAGAAACTTAACGATAGGATTGCAAATCTGAAATCCCTGATTCATTCCGAGTCCAACACTCAACGGTTAACTTTCCTTTTTAATTTATCAGAAACGGGCAGCAACGGATCGCGCCAGAAGAGGCAGAATGCCGCCGGATCGGAAAGGACGTTGACTTAAGAGGCTGAAAGAAGGGCGGGAACTGCCCTTTCGTTGTCATCAACAATGGATACCGCGTAACTAACATGTAAGGAAGAGCCGTCCACACAGTGCGCAAGATTCCCGTTGCTTCTCTTGCTAAGATAAACTAAAAGGACGGGGGATTCAAGCGTCGATTGGGATTACCAAGTCGTCATGTCGTTTCTTTTGTTTAATGCACCGATTACAGGTTCAATTATTTTAATGGCATTTCGCTATCATATACCAACTCTTCCCGATCGGAATTCCTAATCACTGATCGTTATGGCCGGTGAGGAGGCCTTATTTAAACGTGGGTGGAAAGTTGGATTAGGAACGTAAAACCCATAACCTTTGAAGTTAATTTGAATTTCCAAACGGCCCTGAAAGGCTTCTGTACTGCCCATCATGTCCCTTGACTCGGAGTCTCCTTCCTCCTCCAACAGAGACTGGTTCTTCCCCTCACCGGCTTACATTCACACCCCGCAGGGCCCCCAGAATTCCCAAAAATATCCTCGTAGATTCACCACAGCCCCCAGAGTCTCTCGTACTCGGCCGCCCGAGCCGAGACCTACTAGAACGTTCCGGCACGACGGCGTCCCGGCCGCGAATCCGATTCCTTACAAGGATTTCAAGTATGCAGGGGTCCGCCGGAGGTTCGACCACTCTCGCAGGTTCGAAAGGCTACGGAAACCGGATGATGCTGGAGATGTTTCGGTGCCGAAGTCGGAAACCACTCCCGTTCCGGAGAAGAAATGGTGTACAGTCAAGAAGATTATCGAATTTCCGGGTCGAGGATTGAGGATTCGGTGGAAAATGGCTATAGCAGTAGCCGTAATGCAGTCTCGCTCTCTCTTTGTCTCTCTCTTGCACAGCAATGGTTAATCCTATGGCTGACAATTATGTTTGGGCGTGTGTTTGTAGATTTTTATCACGGTTTTCTCCTCACTGCTTCACAAGAACTTCTCATTACAGAACCAAGTCAATGAGCTTCAGGTATATAGACTTAAAGACTTTTCATTTTTATTTTTTTTCCTGTGTCTTGGATTCAGATGTGAATTCCATATCAGGTTTTGTTGAATCTGATAGATAATTGTGTTTGAGAATTGAAATCGGTATGCTATAGTGGAAACAATTTCCATATGTTTCTAGTAAGCCTGCTTGTATTCTTGTTTTGTTCTTAAGGCGCATAAACATATTGCAAAGATTCTCCGAACAGCTTGGACTTGGTTGAGATAACGGTCTAAGCGTGTGAAAATACTTGATCTGACAGGACCACCATGTCATAGGAGTCTTAGTAGAATTTGAGCAGACAGGCATAAATTTTGGGAGGTCCAAACGAAGTACCATACCGAGCTCCTCTTCAAATGATATTTTGCGTTTTGGTTGATTTTAGAGCTCCGTTAATAACTAATTCAATCTTTGTTAGTGAACTAAATCTCTCCTCCAGTTAGCCAAATCCAGCAGGTCATACGTTTTCTTTTTCTTTAATTAAAAATAAAATAAAATTGGCTACAGGTTGCATAATCGTCACCCTTCCATGTTTTCCTTTCTCTAGTAACATGTTTTTCTGAATTTCCCAAGGAACTATGTTCCAACAATGCCTGCTTCATTTGGGAATGAACTGACATTGGTCCAAGGTTGGTGTTACATAAACTCCGATACTTCAGCTGTATAGTCTGGACACTTACCTGAGGTTACTTTATATATTTGTGAACAAGCCTGAAGGAGCTACTAACATATAATATCTCTGGTCTATTTTAGAAGTGTTTCTCCCATTTTTCACCTTTTATTTTCTTTCATGTGCTATTGGTGACTTGGATTTTTTCTTATGTTGTAGCTTTAGCCTGTCATTTTCTGTCTTATTTTCTGGGTATTATAAAAATGAAACCTTGATTATTTGAACTTAGTCTCTGATTGCAGGACCAGATCTCCAAATGCAATATCTCTATAGATGCTACAAATTCCATTAACCAAGAGAGTGATCATCGTCCAAGCAAACACTTAAAAAGTTTAGCACTCATTCTCTCCATTACAATTTTATCTACTCCTATTCTTATTTTTGAATACATTGACTATGTCTTTAAATCAAGATCGGCAGACAATATTTCAGAAGAAGTTTCTTTCTACAAGCAAGTAGCATATCATGTGGACTTGTTTCTATCGGTCCGCCCATATGCTAAGCCATTGGCGTTACTAGTTGCAACTCTACTACTTATATGTCTTGGGGGGTTGGCACTCTTTGGAGTGACTGACGGCAGCTTAGCAGAATGCCTTTGGTTGTCTTGGACATATGTAGCTGATTCAGGGAACCACTCTGACTCTGAAGGTGTTGGTTGGAGGCTAGTTTCAATCTGTATTAGCTTTGGTGGGATGCTTATATTTGCAATGATGCTTGGACTTGTTTCTGATGCAATCTCTGAGAAGCTCGACTCACTTAGGAAAGGAAGAAGTGAGGTGGTCGAACAAAACCACACTTTGATTCTTGGGTGGAGTGATAAATTGGTAATATTCTGTTTCTGCGGCTCATTTTACTAAGACATCTCACTGGGTTTCTTTTTGAGGATAACAATACATAGCTTAAAATGACTCATTTGTATATGTAAAAGTCTTGTACATATTGCTTTTTTCTATGCTTATATTTCCTGTCACTGGCAACCTATTCTGGACCTAGGGATCACTACTTAATCAACTTGCTATTGCCAATGAGAGTTTGGGTGGAGGAATTGTTGTTGTGATGGCTGAGAGAGACAAAGAGGAAATGGAAGTTGACATAGCAAAAATGGAATTCAATTTCAAAGGAACATCAGTTATATGCAGAAGTGGGAGCCCTTGATTCTAGCTGATCTGAAAAAGGTCTGTGTGCCTTGTCTTTTCTTTGTTGGACTTATAATGTATGTTACGTGCCCAGTTTCACACCTGGTTATGTTTTAAGCCTTGCTGATTGATTTCAGTCCGGTAAGGGTGAATTAGTTAAAGAGCTTGCATTGGTAGGAGCATGATATAATGAATCCTGCCTGAAGTATTCGTAATCCTCCCTCAAGTCCAATAATGATTTCTGGAAAAAGTATATAGAGCCTTGCATAAAATACAAAACCTTCGGTATCTCTTTATGTCAATCAAGTTACTATTTTCTTATCAGCAAGACACAGATGAACAAGCGCCCCCTCCCCCCCCCCCCCCCCCCCGCAACACCAACACAGGAAAGAAAAAAAAAAAAAACCCAAAAAAAAAAAAATGGAAAGAGGAAGAAGTAATTGTAGATCACTTTAAAATACATAAACAAGCCATTTTGCAGATTTTGTGCAGCATTGTGTTTAAAGCTTCCCTGATTCCGGTGTCAATCTCTTCGGCGGTCATAGCAGTGTGATTTGTTCAACTTCTATTTTTATTTTTCTGAGACCTTTTGTCTCTTAGGTGTCCTGTCTCCAAGGCCCGTGCGATCATTGTTCT
Organism: Casuarina equisetifolia; assembly: GCA_028551475.1. Lineage (NCBI taxonomy): Eukaryota > Viridiplantae > Streptophyta > Magnoliopsida > Fagales > Casuarinaceae > Casuarina > Casuarina equisetifolia. The sequence continues at coordinate 18,989,213 of CM052362.1, forward strand.
TGCTGATGATGGAAATGCTGATCAGGTCTATTTCAGTGCAAATTATGATCTTCTTCATGATTAATACAAGGCTAGATTGCCATTGACTCAGATTTCATTTGACACAGAGTGATGCTCGAGCACTAAGGACAGTTTTAAGTTTGACTGGAGTTAAAGAGGGGCTTAGAGGACATGTAGTTGTGGAACTTAGTGATCTTGATAATGAGGTCCTAGTTAAACTTGTCGGTGGAGATCTTGTAGAAACTGTTGTGGCACATGATGTAATTGGTCGCTTGATGATTCAATGTGCCCGGCAACCGGGGCTTGCACAGGTCAATTTTCCATTACTCTAAACCCTCTAAACTCTGTAGATAATTAATTAACATCATTGTACCGTAACTTGTTGATTTTTCTTATGCCAACTGTCATTTGCTTCCCTGTACTATCATATACAAATTAACTTCCATGGTTAGATTCTTTCACTGATCTTTCTGGTGGGCTGGTTGTGACAGATCTGGGAAGACATCCTTGGGTTTGAAAATTGTGAGTTCTACATCAAAAGATGGCCACAGTTGGATGGCATGCAATTTGAGGATGTCCTAATCAGTTTTCCTGATGCCATTCCTTGTGGGATCAAGGTTGGATCATGCGGTGGTAAAATTATTCTGAATCCTGATGATTCCTATGTTCTACAAGAAGGTGATGAAGTCCTTGTAATAGCTGAGGATGATGACAGCTATGCTCCAGCAACATTACCTACGGTGCTTTCATTTTTCTTGGAATATGTAGATTCCAAATGAGTTGTTTGGTATCCATGTTTGTTTACTTTTGGTGGTATGGTGGAGTAAATTCATTGTTGGAACTTTGCTTTGTCTTGTTGTCCATGTGAAGTGACATTATGGCCCTCTCATTAGAAGAGGAAAAGAAGGAACGGAAGGGCATAATGAAAACGTACAACATATAAACTAGGAAAACTTTCTGGTAACTTGGCTAGGAGATGTATGCTGTACCTGATGTAGATTAGAAGAGGAAAAGAAGGAAGGAAAGGGCATAGAGAAAAAGTACAATATATAAATTAGAAAAACTTTCTGCTATAACTTGTCTGGGAGTTGTAGGCTGCAGTTGATATAGTAACCATCTATAATCTGGCCAACCATCAGTCTCTGTTGGGAATAAAGTATCTGCTCTAGTATGTTGCACGTGAGCACTCCACTAGCTGAGAATCTCATCTTGTTTTTCTTCTTGTTTTGTAGAGTATCTGGTGACTTATTTCCTTTGTTTGGAAAATATTTTTGTATTTCATTTTGCCATTAGCTTCATGATGTTCAAGTGAAAGTGCACATTGATCTGCTCACAAAAAGTATCGCTAAAAGCATTTCCTTGAGAACGTTCGTGTTTTTTGGCATTAGATAAGTCTAGATTCAAATCTTACCATTAGGAACTCTATTTCTCTCGCAAAAATATAATCTTTGGTTAGTCATCAATTTTACTCTTATAGGAGTTTTCTTGATTACACAGATACCCAACATATTAGGCGGAAAAATAAATGTTCCAGCAGTATAATTATAGGTTTTCTAAGAGGTTGCACTGTCTATGGGCTTATGTATACTTGTGTTGCATTAGATTGGGGAGCCTGGGCTAATGTAACAACAGAAGCTAATCAGAAAAAGAAATAAAGAACTGTCGAACACACTTGAATAATTGGTTCAGATAAATTCATCTATCCAACCAATTGAATTGTGTGCTCTTGCGGTTGCCCCTTCTTGATCTCCTAGGTGATATGTGATGCTGTGTGCTGTCACGCCATCTGCTGTTGTTGGTAATTGTAGAATCACTGTACTTTGACACTAGCATATATTAAATAGTAATTTAAGCAGTGGAACTATATATATTGGAAGAGTTCATTTGTATGTGCTGATGTGATTTAATATACAAACTAGAGGAGAAAAAAGTGAGGATGGCTTTTGGACCAAGTGGTATCTCTCCCACAAAAAAGCAGTGCAGGGTGAAGTTACAGTGTAAATCCAAAATGAGTGCATGAGTTATATTTACAGGCTAAATAAAAGACAATAAGTCACATTTAGGCCAGTTGAACTGGAAAAATAAAACATGAATGAACATAATTTATAAATAAATGATCTTTAATTTTTGTCCATAGCTTGATTCCTACATGGAGTTTGATTGAGCATCCCATAATAAAAACTTACAAAATTATAATCAATTTGATCATTCAGGTTAAAGAAGCATCATTCATAAACATTGCTCGACCAACAAAAAAGCCACAGACGATTCTACTTTGTGGATGGAGGAGGGACATTGATGATATGATTGTGGTGAGTTCTTTTTGCTGAAGCCCCTAATTCCTTCTCTTTTGGCCTGAATGCTGCAGGTATGGAGAGGAAGTCTACCAAAAGACTTTGTTGCTCCAAAATCTACAGAAAGAATACTTTTTTGTGGTTGGCGGCGAGATATGGAGGATATGATTATGGTAATGTTACAAGAATCCACAACGACGTTTGCAATATGTCTGGCTGCATTTCTTCGTCATTCACAAATGGTGATAGAAATGTCAAAGACGTTTTTTTTTCTTTTCCCAGCATCATGACCAAACTCGAATTCACACTTACAATTAATTAACTTCTACTAGAGTCCACTACCTTATTGTGCAACATCTATTTTGTGCTACGATAAAAAAATTTAATTATTTCCATGGCAAACTGCCATTTGCTAATATATGCTTTTTCAGGTATTGGATGCATTTCTAGCGCCTGGTTCAGAGCTTTGGATGTTCAATGATGTTCTTGAGAAGGAGAGAGATAAGAAGCTTATTGATGGCGGTCTTGATGTGAGCCGGTTGGTAAACGTATCGTTAGTTAATCGTGAGGGAAATGCTGTAATTCGGCGTCACTTGGAAAGCCTTCCCTTGGAATCTTTTGATTCAGTAAGTAAAATTGAGATTCTGGTTTCTCCTTGATGAGCATTTGCAATGAAGTGGTATTGGTGGACAGTTTCGATACCAATGAGATTTCATAAAATAAGATCATGCCTCAATTTCATGGTTAAACAAAAATTTGATGTACTTCCCGGTCAGTGCAGATTTTGATTCTGGCTGATGAATCTGTTGAAGATTCAGCAATTCAAGCTGATTCCAGATCTCTTGCCACGTTACTATTAATTCGCGACATTCAGGTAGTCCTTTTTTATCTTTTTGTTCAGTATGATCTTTGAGTGGACCATAGTGAAAATATCACAAACTCTTAACTTCTTTGTTTTGTTTCTCTTACTCTAGTTGTTGCTTTTGTGAGGTTTCATTTTAGAAGAAAGTTGTTCTGATTATTGATCAAGTCTGTTTGCCTGTTTGCTTGTTTGCTTATCCATCAGCTTTAGACTTGGCTCTTTGTATGTTGTTCCTATTGGAACCCATCTCAACAGTTTTTGCGTAGAATGATTTGGCATTATTTCTCAACTTACAATGGACTGACGATAAGATCAAAGCTTGCATATATTATCTTCCCCTTTTCAAGTTCTTGTTCATCTCTTGTCAGATACTTTTGACTAGCGTTCTTTCAGCTATGATTTGAGACCTCTATGAATAGGCTAGGATTTAAACAGAAATAGTTTTCTCTCTTGCACTAGTGAAATTAGACTTTCCTTGGAGCAATAGTGGATACTAAGTATATTTGTTGCAGGCAAAACGTCTTCCTTACAGAGATGCCATGGTAACCCAAGTTCATAGAGGCAGCTTCTCACAAGGCTCTTGGATGGGAGAAATGCAGAAAGCTTCTGACAAGTCAGTTATAATTAGTGAAATCCTGGACCCAAGGACAAAAAATCTATTATCCATGTCAAAGATCAGTGATTATGTTTTATCAAATGAACTTGTCAGCATGGCATTAGCAATGGTTGCGGAGGATCGACAGATAAATGATGTATTGGAAGAGCTCTTCGCCGAGGAGGTAGTCTTCCTCTTGATGATAAGGAGATGTTAATAATAGCATATAGGAGAAATTCAAGCAATTCACATATAGCTTTCGTATTGTTCCTAAGTGGTCCCTCTAACGGCACTTGTCTAGAGTCAAACATATATATCCTTCCTAACAGTTTGTTCTTCTTTGGAGACCTACTTTTTCTTTTAATCTGCCAAAATCTGCGCAGAATTTATCTAACCCAAAATATGGATTGTCTACACTTCTGCAAAATTGTTAGGCCTCTGAAACTTTGATTCTAGCTACTGAAATATGACAATAATCTTTAACTTATGTTCTTGTAAACTTTGTTAGACGCAACATTATCATTTCTAGGTGCTTTATACAAATACTTTATGGTTTCATGCTGCCTGTTTTTCTTTGTGGTGTTATTGAATATGCCTAAAATGAGAAAGAAATGTCATGCGTTCATGCAGATAACTTAAAATTAGTGATGTGCCCTAGTGAACTGCACATAAAATGGAATTTTAACCTCTGCTTCTTCGAGAGTTAATACCCTAGGGTGAATGTAAGCACCCGCATTCAAATTCTTAAAGAGTAAAAATGAAAATCAAAGAAGTGTAGGAAATTTGGTGTGTTAACTCTTGCTTTTGGCCATCTCTTTAGTAAGCATGCCTTTATTTGTATCCATGTACGTTGCTTGTATCCTCTAATTAGTGATTTTCAGTAAATGGCTTACCTACTATATGCTTGTACATGTATACATGGCACATAACTATTCAAGTGTGTGCTCGCCCTCCTATTTTGCCTATCTGGTCATTCATAAATGTTTTGGCATATATCAGGGGAATGAGATGCATATAAGGCAAGCGGATTTCTACCTCCGTGAACAGGAGGAGTTGAGTTTCTATGAAATACTTCTACGTGCCCGACTGAGGCGGGAGATTGTGATTGGTTACCGGTTAGCTAATTCTGAGAAAGCTATCATCAATCCTCCTGCTAAAAGCGTGAGAAGGAAGTGGTCACTGAAAGATGTTTTTGTTGTGATTGGTGACAAGGATTGAGTCATGAAACAGGGTGCCCTCGAAAGAAATGAGGTTTGTGTTTACTGATTGAAGACCTTACCTCCAAATGCATTGGGATTGAAATTTACTGGTGGCCTGCAGCTGAGAGAATAGATCAACCATTCCCATCTAGATTTCTATGCCAGAAGCGACCACAAGTTGTGAGAAATTGTCCATTCGAGTCCGAATTAAATAACTGAGAAGGTGAAATATAGTTCCCGGCTTTTTGTGTGCTTTCATACATTGTAACGATTGCTTTAGCCAGTGCTCTGTTATACCATTAATGTAAATAAAGGTAAGAACAACACCCTGTTCCCATCTCTTTCTGCATGCAAATGAAGTTGAGGGTTGACACTGAATTTCTGTGTCTATGATTGTAAGCCGATTGAACCATTCATAGTGAACTGATATTTGAATCAAGAAGCCACTAAGTAAACTCTCTCTAGAACATGAGACCTTCAATAGTCACCTTGGTGAAACAGCGGAAAATAGCCTCCCTTCTTTGTTCATGTACGGCTCACAAGAAAAATGGGACGCATGAGAAATTTCACTCCCTCAAAGTAATTTCCAACTGGATCACCGAGTTCTCTACATGTATCAAAACAGAATGTTACCTTACAAAGAAAAAGCAGAAAATAAAAAAGGAAACAAGATTTGTGAAGAGGAAGTCAGCTACATCGCCTTGAAAAATGATTTATAAGGACTTCATCATAAATAAAAAGTCTCTAGTTTCACCCAAAAAAAGAAAAAAGAAAAAAAAGTTTAAAGTCCAAGTTAACTTGGATTCAGCCACGGCACAGTTCAGATCAACTCTCACGTTAGATGTGATGCAGAAGGTGTGCCATACAACAAAAAGTATCTCAACTCATGCTTCCGAAAGATCTACTCATTAACAGGAATGGTTGATCCAGAAGCAGCATCTTGAACACCTTCAGGAGACGGGTCCTGGACGCCTTTGGTATCGGCTGGTTGGGATTCATGCTTTGCAGCAGCCTGCAAGACGCGGTTCTGAACATTCAAGGATGAAGGTGATGTTGGTAGTCCCAGGCCATTTGTTTCCAATTTTCCAGCAGCCCATGTAAGTGCCTGAGCTCCAAACCTAACAGGAGTAAGCAGCAGCCTAGGACGAACAGAAGAAATCTCAGTGTTAGAAAAGCACTGTCAGATGAGTCTTCTCCTCTGGGCATACTAATAATAGACATGTCAACTCCTTTGTTCCAGTGTCTCTATGTAATTTGTTTCTAACAGAATATGAGGAGTTCATTTTGTGAAAGCAACTGTTAATTAACACTACGAAAAAGAAATGAGCTCCTTCTGTAGAATTTTTCATTTCTTCTAACTTCATTCCTCTTTTGATTGAAACATGAGCTCCTTCTGTAGAATTTTTCATTTCTTCTAACTTCATTCCTCTTTTGATTGAAACATTTGAACCGAGATTATCCCAATATAATCACCACAAGCACAAACCAACAAGTCTAGATACAGATGATGTTATCCCAGGTGTTAAAAGCAGAGAGGTCCATCCTAAAACCTATAGGCTATAGGTGGCAAACCCCTTCATTTAATAAGACAAGGTTTATGTATCACCACTTCCAATGTGGGATATATCATCCCCAATAAATCCTCTTCATGCTGATAGCATGGACAATAACTGAGATGCAGAGGGTCACATCAAGAAGCAGGCCATGGCTCTAACACAATGTTAAAGCAGAGAGGCCCATTCCAAAATTCATATGCTGTAAGTGGTATACACCAGTCATTCATAAGGCCAGGTCTAGAATAACCACTTTCGATGTTAAATATAGCATCCTCAACACCAAGTATACCACATTGATGTCAGCAATTCAGTAGTTACTAACAACGGAAAGTTTGCAATGTTACAAAGTTTCTTTCCTTCCACTCATGAGTTCATAAATGTGGGCAAATCTTTTTCTAATTTCTTGATATCCCAAGTTAAATTCAGATATGCATTAAATCCCGCCTCGTGTCTATGTGAATTCAACATTAGGCTAACCCAACAGATGCCATTAAACAATACATACTAAACATCCATAGATCCAAAGGCTTACTGACTGAATAAGAGCACCATTATCTGAGAACAAAAACTAAATTTTCATGCTACAATCCGGTACTTAGAAGCGTCCCCCTTAATTAAAAAAGGGGTCCAAGAAGGAATAAGAGATACATAGTTTTAAGATTTTCAACACCAGATAACAAAGCCCGGGACTCTTTAAAGAATAATGACTGCATCTAAGTGCACACAAAAAAGGATATCAAATAAAAATGAATCCTCTAGACAGTTCTCTACCATCACAATTCCATAATCAGATAGGACATGTAAACTATGATTACCTCACATCTTGCTTAAAATCTTTAGAGTCCTCATATGAAGCCACCCGCCGAAAGATTGTCTGGTAGAGTTAACATAAACACATCAGTGAGAAAGGAAGAACATGACAATGAACAAGTTTTGGAAATGCAATAGAATTTATAAGAGAAAAAACAAGACAATAGGTGCCCAGCCTCACAAGGCCACCAACCAGTCCACCAATCAAATAGAAAGCAATAACACTTGGGTAGGGGCTAAAGGTGCCTCAAATCAGAATCTAGTCCTGATTACAAGGCCTTAGCCAAAAACCAACCCCAGCATTATATTCAGCAACTCTTTTCCACAATGTAGCTCATATACTGCACAATCGTGCACATAGAGCTACCAGAAAGTAGTGTATCAAGGCTTTGTTCAATTCAATTCTCCAATAGTCAAAAATAGACATAATCCATGAACATGCAATGTTATAAAAGAAGACCCTAAGATTGTGCACATCCAGAACAAACAAAATGAACGAAATGACTAACAGTCAACCTAAGCTACTGTCTAATTGACTATCTAGTCGTAGCAAACATGGACCATGGTCTAACTAGAAGACCTACCTCATGGCAAACTTAACTGGTTTCCCACAAGAAAACTAGGGTTTGATATTCCTATGTAAACAATACTAGTCCTCCAGCTGGTAGAAAGTGAGAAATTTCTTATTCCCATTTACCTGGGCATGGTCCCTATCAAACACAGAAACATAAATAAACACACAAATACTGACTGACATGAACAGATACTCGACCAAAATTTTCAACCAACTTTGCAGACTATATTTTAAAAAGAAATCAATGTCAAAATTCATCTAAAGAAAAGAATGAGCACCAGGCCAAGGCCAACAACGCCAACTAGTTGCAATGTCTTCTCCCACTCTGAAACAGAATTGACATGGTTAGTTGGAAAAGAAGGGTAAAGAAATTATATCAAAACAACATTAGATAATGATTTACAGATGCTACTCTAACAAAATTTGCTAGTGCTGAGGCAGTGATATGAAGTGATACTAAAAGGGAGCATATGACAAGGGTAATCATGCTCGATGATAATTCATTTTAAATTCGTTGCAATAAATATTTTGGCAAGGCTTCAATTTTTTGTACAAATTATCATCCAGCTTAAGGTTAGCTTCTGAAGCATTTTCATTGTGAAAAGATAATGTGCTTTGTTCAGTAATAATTTCCCCAACTTGACAACTTGTATATCAAATAATAAATTTCTTATTTTATGTAATGGATGGAAATGCTACCTAATGGTATTAAAGCCAACACAGAAAGACTGCTCCCTTTTCTTCTTGTTCTTATTTTTAACCAAACTTGTCATTCTGACCTCTTGACAGTCTTTAAAGCATGTCTCAAACATATATTACTCAATAAGAATATAACACAGCTCCAGGGATTAATTATTAAGAACCATCTCAACTCCTAAAAGGTCAGAGAAAAAGAAAGCTATACAAATATCTCACTTGAACTTCAAGAACTGCTGGAAGATAAATGTCAGTTAGTGCGCTTTACGTACAAATTATAGTTCACTAAGGATAGACCCATAAAGTTTGTTTGAATATAAATTATTAAATAAATTAAAAGTCTCTAGGGAAGAAATACCCTCACCTAGTAGTGCATAAAGTGCCGCAATGGAAACCTGTCGTCCACAAAGTAGTTGTATTGATTACAAAGATGAACATGAAATTGCATGGGATTCACATAGCAATTTCAAATGGTATCCACATCAAAATCCCACCTTCTAGTAATGTTGGTTCCACAATTAACTATAGACCTAATTTTCAGGGATCATTTAATCTTAGGTGATCATACAATGGAGCACTTATTCATAATTGCTCAGAATACAGATCTAAAATCAGTGAATGAATAATCTGGCTAACACAAGCACTAATTGACACTTTTTGGCATATGTATCACAGATAGACCTTAATAAGCCGGTCTCCAGCCTATCAATGTAAATATCAGGTGATGCCACATGCTAATATACATAAATGTATGCAGATACACCCACATGAAGATATGAATAGGATTTTGGTCACAGTGACAGGAACCCTATGGACTAAATGGATAATTCTGAATATTGCTACTAGTGGATGAATAAGGCAACCAACATGTTATCTAATTGCACCGAAAAAATTACCAAGCAAACCAGAATTTTACCACACCAAACCCTAAAGCTTGCAGTGGAGAAGGACTGATTTCCTCCAGAATGGCCTCAACATCCTGAAATGACCCAAGTTTCAATCATTGTAACATTTAATGTAGAAAACTTTTCAAAGTGAAAAAATAAAATAATGGAGTATTTTGGACATGTCAAACACAAGAAATAAAGAAAAAACCTAGACTAGAAGCATACAAAATATGGAACCCCTAAACTAGCATATTCATGTTGGGCAGTTTGGAGACTGGTGTAGAGAGTGACAACCTGCCCCCTCCCAAAATTTGACTAGTTTCAAAAAGAAATTTCTCAAAAACTAGAATGAAATTCAAGCTTAAGCTTTTGTGAAGAATATATGGATCGTAAACAACATTTCATTGTAGCTTCACCATATTTTCATGTAGTTTGATATCTGGTACGCTCTTATGAAACTTCCAACAGTACCCAGGGTGACTCCATTATGTTTCATTTGCCATAATGCCCCTCCATTCATAAAACAGTTATTGGGGCACCATGATAGCAACGGCTTAGATGTTGGATACTCAGGATGCCCATTCAAACAAAAGCAAGATTTACATTTCATGGTTCATGATCAGGTACGATTTACTCCAGAAACAATTTACTCTGGTCAGATAGCCTTCTTAAGTATTTGTTGGTAGGATTAACCCCATCAAATAGTCTAAGAGTTAAACTGTCACTATTTTCAAATTGGTTCACAGTTGGATGTATACATGAGTTATGGATAAAGTTAACTGAAAAAGAAAAGAGGGGGGGGTGTTTGGGAAGGGGAAGGTGCCCTATAGTCTGACTTAATCACTTGTGAGTCTCCGTCAAAGATCACTAGTCCTCACATCTTATTCATGGACTCCATTGATACCCTCAAATTTACCTAATCAGCAACCATTAATCACAAAACACTTATATGGGGCCCAGTAGACACAAGACGACAGCGCAGGGGTGTCATACAAAGTAATGTGGAGCTTTAAAAGCAAACATGATATTATATCTAGGAATCTAATTCTATTCTTAAAGACGGATAAAAGGAGTAGCTATTCAACAAACAGGGTATCGTATCCATTAAGACCATTACTAGAACTTACAGTAGTGCACAGGAGGAGTGAAAAAAAATACCTCGTTGATTACAGTAAGTGCCGTCTCAGGCTTCAGCTCCTTAGCACGGAGACCATTCTTTAGCCATAACTTGAAGCCACCTTTAACCACGTATGGTTTCTGTCAAGTAATGGAGCAGCCAAATTATTCATATATAATACCTTTTGCAGTTTCCAAAGATCAACAAGTGAATGCACTATTGAATAATTTTTTTTATGATTCATCTACCAATTTCAGTTACAACACTTTCTCCTTAGACAGAGGAAATCCGTTCATTTCAGTAAAACAAATTGAAATTCCAAAGTCCCTTGAATTCGCAGCCAGATACACAACCATCAATGTTTGTGAGATCAGTTGGTATTGTCCAACAAGGCAAGTAGGACATTGTTGAATTGAGCTGACTATCATGAATTACAAAAATTGTCAAGGCTTAAGATACCTGAAATACCATCTCTATGATTGAGCTTAGATCATATGTCCTCTATCAAAAAGTCCAATTCTGGACCGTCCCACAAATATATTGTATATATCCTTATGCAAGAATATAATGCTAGGACCAACACAATCTCTACGTGTGTCCACACAGAGTACATTCTATTCTCCAAAAGTTAATAAGCAGAAAACAGCAATTATCCTCACTAATTCTACAACCAGAAGAATAGTATTGAACTATTGTCAGAATTATGTCACTAATGATCAGATCATTCCTAGCTTTAAGTATTCCAAAAAAATAACAAGCAAAACGGTTACAGGAAGTGTAATGAGGCCAGGTCCTCAGATTGTAAAGAATATTTTTTTGGTCATATAATATCAAAAGACGTGAAACAGAAAAAGTTAGGGAGTATAGGCTGGACTTGACTAAAAAAAATTAAATGCAGTTTTTTTTAACCAATATAAGTATCACTAGCATGTCATTTATCACCAACTAGATTCACAACCATTGCCAAAAAAACATCACTTGAAGTCAACGGAGCAAATATGAAAATAAGATATAATAATAAAAAAGGGGGAAACTTAGAGTGATTACAGAAGATACTATTGTCAACTCCACAAACCAGAGGACAGTTAGGGTATGCTATACAAAACTTGTGAGATAATGATAAGAAATGCAGGATACAAAGAACACTAGTACTATGGTTTTCATGGTGAGATAATCCTGATTCTTCGAATTAAACCCCCATCACTATCTTGTTACTTAGTTACTTCTGTCGCAGAAAATTCCTGAGAAGTGTAAAAAAACATGCCTTAACACCAAGTTTTCTTAAGGATCTTGCGATGCCTTTGGAGCGAGTACCATCAGCATCCATGACTATGACCTTCGACCTGTCCTACAGAAAGTAGAAAAACATTCTGCAATATCATTCCCAAACCACATTCCAACCGGAAAAATCATTAAAGGGTGTGACAAAGGAAACTTACATCCACTTTTTAGGGGTATCAAGCATTTAAGAAGGTTTCCTATGATATTATACTGAATTTACCTTCTCACAATTGTCCATTAGATACAGTTGTTGGCTAAAATTATTAACTACATCAATTTTTTCAGCAATTTAAAGCATTTACAATTACCATTTTGATCATCTACGCATCTTTCCTTTCATATTATTCTAGCACATTCTTAGATTATTCAAAATGATAAAAGGTAAAGTTTATTACTAATTTTGAAGCCAAGAGCTTCATATGCATTGAAGTTTTATGGATGCAAGGTGTTTATAAAGACTCTTGGTTAAAGTGACTTGACATGGTGCTACTTTAAAAATCTTTTTAGATCCAAGAGCAAAGTCCTATTTAACCTTTGATATAGTCCCTTAGAAACCCACAGAGCTAAGGACACCAAAACATCTAGCTACATACCTGAAGAGTCTTCAAATTCCGAATGACAGCAGCAATCAAGGTGTCATCAAGGTCTCTTCCACTCTTCAACAACCTCCTGACGGAGTCATCAACCTAAAATTCACAAAAGGTGTGTAACCTAAATCTCAGCACCAAAGGGACAGAAAGATACTGAAAAGGAACAAGTTGCTTTCTATGGAGCCCCATATTGTCAGCATACTGAAATTTTGGATTCTTTTTTTTCACACAGTAATAATACAATTCATAACCATCTGAACCAACCTCAGGTAGAGTTACACTTGCATATCGAAACCGAGCCCCACGTCGAAGATCAGGAATACCATCTCTGTCTCTTAGAAGCTTCAACCATGAAAAATCCCAGCACCAAATATCAGCAATGGTTCAACGCAGAGAATACAAATAAGATATTCCTTTCTCTGAATAAACAAGTACTGAGTAGAAAGTGGCCCCCCAATTATAAGAGACCCCCAGGGTGGAGGAAAATTTTTCACTTTCATATGATGAAAAGCTAAAATAGAACAAAGAGGTTTAAAACAGCATACCGAGCAGAGGGAAAAAAGGACAATTAATCAACTTATTTTATGAAAGGAGGATATTTATTGCAAAATTGCAATCAAAGGTTTATATCAAATCTTGGTCCATTGATATTCTTGGTGGAGAATCCAAATTACTGACATCATTGCACTATAAAGTAAAAAGGCAAAACAAATTACAGTCACTTGCCTCAGGCCGGACATCAATGAGTAAAGCATTCTCCTTCCCAGTCAAAATCTCTAAAGCTGATTCAGGCGACAAATCCCCAGAGTAGCCACTATATGTCCACACCCAATAAAAAACCCTGCAAAAATCTGATAAAGAGTGTGATTTCCCATAAAATAGATCAATTATTCCAAATGCAAACAAATAAAAAAGTCTCTTTGTGCACAAAACAATATTCATACCATAATGTCGTTGAGGTGCCAAGGAAAAGAACCAAGGGAACAATTGGATCATTTGGATCCAAACCTACACTTCTCTCCAACCCCTCAATTGCACTATAACCCTGCTCAGAGCAGATAATTCCCCATGTAGAATACTATCAGTATAAATGTTAACAAAATGCCAGAACATTGTGCATATCTGGGTAAAATACTTTCTGTATAACAGATATGGAAACAAAAAACACTTGATATCTGATAAGTAAATCATACACATTAGGCAGAAAATTTGGCATCAAAGCTAATTTTCAACAAAAAAATAAAATTTCCCAATAAAATGATGCGATTCAATCAACAAAAGAATTAACCTATTAAATGCACACAAATAATAAGAGCGACTCACCTGTTGAAATGCCATTCTGACCGGGCTCAAGATTTCTATTGTTTTCTCTTCAGTCAAATTTAGGGCATCCCTGATGTCTGGAGGAAGCAATTCCTTGGCGGACCCATATGAATAAAAAATGAAGGAAGCTCCATTTCTTAAAGAATCCTCGACTGCAACAGTTGTACGCCTCAATACATCAACTGCAACAACAGATGCTTTACTTGTGGCTTCCTCCAGGTCACTTGAAAAGCTTGTTAATCCATTACCAGCCAATTCTCTTTTTTGATCAGCAGTTGAATAGAGCCCACTAACAATATCATCCACTGCAGCTGTAGCACTTTTAATTACAGATACAATTGAAGAATTAACTGTATCTACAGTACTTTTCGCCGCATTTTCACCCTTATTTATAGAAGTATTAAATGTCTCACGTGCACCAGCCAAAAAATCCTCAATACTTGTTTTTGTATTTGACAATGGTACGTTATCCATGCCTAGTGAATCAGACACAGATGTCGAATACTCTGTTAGCATATCGCTTGTAGACGTGGTTTGAGGCTCTACAGATCCAACTACAATATCTGCAGTTTGAGGTGACTTATCCGTAAAGTGTATCAACCCCCCTTCCACTGCAGTTGTGGCAGAACCCTCTACATATGTCACTTCTGCTCCTCCTGAGAGTTGTGTTTCACTAGCTGTTTCAATTGAAGAACTCCAAGCATCTAGAAACTTGCACTCCGGAAAATCTGATCCAGTTTGACAGGACTGACTGTCAGAGAAATCCAAGGAAACTGACCCTTCAGTGCCCTTAACAAACCCAGAGCCAAAAGTCTTTGTAGCATTTATTTTAAGGGACTCTCCTCGGGATTGAGTTCCATGCGGCCATCCTAAAAAGACCCTCTCTTCCACTGTGCATTTGACCTCGAAGTCCTTCTGGAATGGGGAAAATGGATGCGACCCAAGAAACGAAATCTGCAGGATCGATTGACTCAAAAGTACATCAACAATAGGGTTCAACAAATGCCTAGATATGTTGCCATGCAACCAACTACCCAGTTCAGACTTCATGAAATCGATTAACAAGTCGGACACTTATTGTAAAATAAATTACAGAATAGCACTATCATATTTCAGTAAGAAAAGTCTCACCTGAAAGTGAGACCCGCAGCTTGAGGTGGTTGAGCAAACAGGCAACATTGTCTCATCAACTAAAAATCAATGCCAGAAACTTCAGCAAAAGCTCATCCTCTTGCTTAATGCCACGAAATTTATATAAAAGTTCAACAATAGAGAACGTCAAAGTCCAAGCTGAATATAACCTACCAACCGAAACTCGAATGGAGATAAACAGCAATCATTTGCAACCCTCGAATATTCAAAAGAAAACAGGTACTCAAAGCCAATTCTGAATAACCGTTCTGATTTAAAACTATATACCTGTTCTTCAACTGATTTCTTAAAATTCAATCGCGATTGCCGTCGAATCGGCAAATAGTGATGAAATGAAGCATTACGATGAAAAACGGGTCTGTAAATCGCTCTTCCTTGGATATTATTATATGAAAATGGATGTCTCTGTTTTGTCCGAGAATTGTCCAATCAGAGATATGGTTGAAGATATGACGAGAAGAATCGTGTGGCTCGTCAAAGCCGTTAGTGCCATCTCGCTTGGCTCCTTCCCGCCTCTCGTTTTCGGTGGGCACAATTTTGGATTTGATCATCTTTCGGGGGTTTCCAGATGTGACCCCGTTGCACCATATTTCATCCCCAAGGATTATCATTCTGCTTTGCACCCAACACCGAAGTTGTCCTCCTCCTTTGCTCCCGTCGTTTTTTTCTTTTTGACCACCAGAGACTTGTGTAATTGCTTTCTTCAACAAATTGTTATCAGAATTTTACACCACGAGAGTTGCTTGGATGTTTTTAATGGTAAGACTACGAGTTGAGCTCCTCTGGCTTAAATTTTAACAGCTTGAAAAAATAGATGCCGTTGAGAGGTTTACTATTTAGTTTAAAAATCGCCTTAAGAATTGGTAAAGTTTATTATTACATAAACAAAAATTATTGGATATTTTTTAATAATATAAAACTTATGAACCACATATTAATATGTCTATTATCATAATAAATAAATTATTTAATTATCATGATATCATACTACATTAGCAATGCATGGACTATATGAATGAGAATTCGTAAGGAAGTTAAGAGAAGTTTGGTTTTAATATTGTGTTAAAAGATTCGTTATTGAACTAGAAGTCTAATAGATAATGTGGAACTTACTAAATTTTAATATATTTCTCAATGATATTAAATTAATTATCTATGTTGTAACACATTCTTTTGTTGCAATAATCAAATTACTGAATTATCATTGTTCAACATTATGTGGGTAATATATAAGTTTAATCAATATGAGTTTGTAGCAGTATTGTGAACAATATTTGCTTTGATGTCACATTAAGAAACTTATTATCCACTTTAAAAATCAATTAAAGAGTTAATAGAACTCGTTGTTATATTTTTATATATTTCTTAACATATAGGACTTATTGGCCATATATTTAACAAATACAATGCATGGTTTATTTTGTTATGATATCTATTCTATTTTTGTTTTCTTGAGGAACAATATTTTATTTGATCTACCTTGTGAACAATGTTGGTTTTGTATTTTGATCCTTATTGTCTTGATAATTTTTTCAAAAAATAAAATTATTTGGATCAAAATCAATGTCTTATGGACTCTTTGGTAATTTTTTTATTTTTTATTCTTTTGAGCACAAAGTCGACGGTTACTTGTTCTTTTACTGGAATCTCTCTGGACACCTACTTTGTAATTATTCAATGTCCTGTTGTGATTTTAGTAAATAAATAATGCAATTCGACTTTCCAATGGAGTATTTAATTGTGAACCTCTTTCTATAAGCTAATGTTTTTCACTCTCAAAAGACAATATATATATATATATATATGTATGTGGAAAGTGAACTGAAACTTTTTAACTGTTAAGATTAGTCGGGATTTTTTTTGAACTTGTTAAAAACATATTTATTTATAATAAAAATACAATTTTAACAAAATAAAATTTGATATTATAGTAGTTAAGGTACATTTTTAAAATATCTATTTCATTGAATTCCTTCATTGTTTATTATTCCATTCGAGTTGCAAATTGCTTTCGTAAGTAATTGTATTTAATACTCTTAAAACTAGTGCTTTTTTGTTCCCTCGGTTAACCGTAACTCTGTCTTTACTTTATCTTAAAGGTATCGTCAACTGTTGTTATTTTATTTTTTCTCCTCTCTTGGTTATCTCCTCGAAGTGCAGAAAATTCCAAAACCAAAGAGTGGATGGAAACAAGAACGTTGTCCTCCGGGCAGAAAATCATTTATTATGTCATTCGCTTATTCCATATTTTGGATGTGAAAACTAGCCATTAAGAGGTTCATAGGCATGTTTTATGACGTAATTTTTCGCTCCTTTATTTACTTTTGGGCCAGGAAACGTGGATTCCGTTTCTGAGACTTTCTCTCCCCTCCCTGTTTGCATTCTGCGAGACATCCTCATCCAACGCCCGCTGCACTCCGGTTTCGTAATTCTCCGGTGCGTTTAGCGCACACGCGCCCATATCTCCCTTCTAAGAACATACGTCGATGATTCAATTCGCTTTTCAATCGTTCTCTCTGTTTGCGCGTCCAGGGATCGTAAGTGTCAGCGGTGCTGTTCAAGAATAATACGACTAGTTGGTTCGATAATCGAGGATATGGAGTCACCTGGTCAGCTTCTCTATTCGCCTTACACTTATTTTTGCTCGCATTTTCCCACTATTTTTGGATGTTAATAGCGACACTCTGTGTTTGATCTGAAGCTAAAGCTGGAAGAATTCCAAAGGGTAGATCATTATCTTCTAGTTTATAGGATATTTGGTTATGTTCTTTAATGTGATAATTTGGATCCATAAATATTAAGGTTATCAGATAGTATCCGAAGTCATTTCTAAATCTTGGCATTTTTTTTTTTTATTAATTTAGAAGGAGAGCTATTCTCCTGATCCACTGTACTCTGACGCTTCGGATCTTGTTTTTTAATCAAATGTATGTATTTGTTTGTTTGATAGACTTGTTGAGATCAAAAATACATTTGAGGATCAAATTGTCTCTTAAAGGTCACGTCAACGTAGATTCCGTGAAAACGTGTGCAGACGGCATAGGAATGAGATATTTTTTATGGCTTGACAAGGATGATATGTATTGGATCTATTTCATCTGACAAACGGATGGGAGAGAATGTTTATTCATGTAATTTACGCTGGTTGCGGCAAGAATAACCTGCCTAGGAAAAGATTAGCAGATAGGTGTTTGTGATAATCTAATATGAGTAATAGTTGCAATCATCACTAGGAAGATGATTATGAGGAAAATTGCAAACAAATGGAATCAAAGCTTGGAATGGAAACTACCATCTTGTATGGTAGTTGATTTTCAGGATACTTTCATTCATCATGTGTTTCTTCATGCATCTTGGACTTCTAGTACGGACTGTGCAATCCGAATTACTGTGTAATGTTGGTGAAAGTGATTTCTCCAACAGAGAGAATTATTAGACAGGGGCATTCCGTAAATAAGTTGTGCTGGAGAAATTTTGGATGAGGTGGATACAAAGAAAGATGCTGGATTGAGTCCTGGTTAGCAATCAGATAAAAGAGCTATCATGAACTAATGGTAGAAGAAAGTCAAATTAAGAAATTGAAGACAAACATGTTATCTTTTCTAACGATGCAACTTTCTCTTCAAGATTGGGGAGGGCGGAATAAGGCAGCAACAATGAAAACCTAGTGGGTTAAATACGAAGTTTGAATTGTGTCAGGTAGCCAGCTGCATACTTGTAACTCAGCAGTTTGGTTTCATGAAACGTTGTGCATTCCTCAAGGAACATTTTCTAGAGAGTGAGTGAGAAAGGGGAGAATAAAATTTTTTCCCAACTTTTTTTGAGACATCTTGAAATGGCATGGATACACAAATCCTGTCTGACCTACAAAAAGAAGTCATGGAATCAAAGCACTGATGATCTGCATTTTTTTTATGGTACTGCAAGCCTAACTGCTTAAATTTCTTGCTTTTGTTCTCGAAACCTAGAATAAATTTCCTTCAACAAGATAGTGGGCCCAAGGGTGCAAGAGATTCCTTGGCCTGCAGTGCACAGGTCATGAGCGGTCTCCAATGGACTAATACTAGAGATTCATTCATGCATTTGTAGAGGCAATAATAAATTATATTAAGATGAGAAAACAAATTGTAGGAGTTCCTACTACCTCCAAAAGGGAAGTAAAGAAACCGCGACATTCATTCTAGGAGGACCTACGCCCCTCTAAAACCTTTTGCGGTGCCTGCTGCCCTTTTAGCAACAAAAAAATCTAGCATTATCAGTAGATGCTTGGGCATATCTATTTTGACTTTCTTTTGCTCGCAAAAAGCTTATTACTTCTGTTTTTGGCTGTCTGAAAGATTGGGCACAACTGTGCTGTCCATCAATCATTTTAAATGATTGTTCAAGGGATAGGTGTTTTATTTGGTTTCTGATTAACTAGCTTTCTTGTAACTATTAGTTTATGAAGTCAATGTTCTTATTCTTTCAATTTGTTGTAAATGTAAAGATGATGCCTAATATTCGTTACCTCCAAAAAATTGTTCTGATTGTGGGTTCATTCTGATATTGTGCATATTTTTCTTCTTCCTTGTATTTCTGTGCAGTCAGGAGTTTAAGGGATTCCTCCGTCATTGTCCTTACATTGGATACTGGTGAAGTGTATATCATTGCTAGCTTGTCTTCCAGGAATGACACTCAGGTGATATATATTGATCCAACGACTGGCGCACTGTGCTACAATGGAAAGTTGGGTGTTGATGTTTTTAAATCTGAAAATGAGGCTTTAGATTATCTTACCAATGGATCACGATGGTTGTGTAAGAGTATAACTTATGCCAGGGCAATACTGGGTTATGCTGCTTTGGGAAACTTTGGTTTGCTACTTGTTGCAACTAAGTTAACCTCTAGCATTCCCAATCTGCCGGGTGGAGGGTCTGTATATACAGTGGCTGAGAGCCAGTGGATCAAAATATCACTTCAAAATGCCCAACCCCAGGGTAAAGGAGAAGTGAAGAATGTTCAAGAATTGACTGACCTTGATATTGATGGGAAGCACTACTTCTGTGAGACAAGAGACATCACTCGGCCTTTCCCAAGCCGTATGCCATTACAAAAACCTGATGATGAATTTGTTTGGAATGGATGGTTTTCAATGCCTTTCAAAGAGGTTGGGCTGCCACAACATTGTGTGACTCTGCTGCAGGTTTTGCTTCATACTTGATATCTTCATATTGATGCTATTCTGATAGTTATCATTTTCTTTTCTTTCTAAATGACTCATTTTCTAGTCGACCTCTTGTGCATATTAAAGTTTAATGTCCTGGCTAGCAGGTGATTTTTCCATCGTAGCTTGTTTCATAGCATGTAGTTGCACACACGTGCATATCAACTAGAAGAAGTTCAAAAGACAATGCATTCAACTAATGGATAAAGAGCATTTTGGTAACATATGATTGGATGTTAGACAATCGCTAATTGATTGGTTTGGGTGGTATGCATGCACTTTTTTTTATGTATCTTTCTGTCCAACTGGGGATTTGCATGTATTGAGGGGCTCCCCTGACTCCCCTCTCCAACCCCCCCCCCCCCCCACCCCCCCCAACCAAAAAAAAAAAAAAAATTTGGTGGTGTGGGGTGTGTTTAAAACAACCTTTAATGAGATCCTGTTTAGTCACATGTTTAATGTCAACTACTTAACCCTTAGTGATTCATAGTTTAGGTCAAAATTATAAAATCAAAACCATGTTGGCTGGATTTCAATTTCAGCATTCTGGCTGAAGTGATAGGTCGCTCAGAATGAAGAGGAAAAAAAATTAAAAAAAAAAAGAAGCAAAAATTACTGCTTCCAATGGCTTAGTGTTTGCTTATGGTATCACTCAGAATGGTAGTTACACCTGTTGTGGGTCTGGAGTTGAGGATTCAGATAATTTTTTCTTGACTTGCCTTTCTTTCTTTAAAGCAACATTTGGTTTTTGCTGTGGACCAGTGTAACCTTTCAAGAATCTGTAGTAGTTGAGAGGAAATGTGAGTTGGATGAGTTAGAGCTTCAAAGGAAAACTCCTTTGAGCACACTATTCAAACTTATATTGACTGTTGCAGTTTATGCAATAGGAGACAATGAAACATGAAAAGTAACTGTGTAGATCTCATAACTTTTGGAATATATTTGATGAGTTTATACTTTGGGTCAAGGTTAAAGGTAATACTCTCCATTGTCTATTTCATTTTCTGGATAATAGTTATTGATATCTGTTAGATGATGTCTTTGAGTTAAGAGGTAGATGTGCTTATATTTGTTTCCCCAGATTGGTCTAAGATTCTTTCTAGTGTCCCTCCCATGTTAATGTTTTTATCTTTACTTTCTATATTGTGTGGGTATAATGCTTTTGTGCTGCTGTATGGTTTGTTCTTTTTATTCACTTACTTTCTTCCCCCCAACCCCGCCCAAAAAGAAAAAAGAGTTTTTCGTCCTGGATTTTGGTGTTGCATTCTTCTTTTGATTTGAGTTTTTTCATGGAAATCATTTCTTCAATGAGGTTCTGTGATTGATAGGATAATCCTGATGCTTATTAGGATAGACATTTAGCATGTCAAAAGAATTTTGCATCAAGATTAGTTTTTAGCTCCTTCTATCACTTCATTTTTTCACTTAGACCTCTATGCTTAAAGGGGGAGAAGCCAATGTTGATACCCAACACCCTACACACACATCAATGAATATAAGTGGAGAAGTTTCAAATTTCCATAAAAATACTTATTTGTCTGCCTACTAAATTCAGTTGATAATGAAAATCTGATGATATACAGTTCTTCATCTGGAATTTGACTTGAAATGATTTTCTAATCAACTAATCATGCCCATTCAGATTTAGTTAAGCAGTGGATTTGTTGTTTGCTGGTTGTCACTATTCATTTGTGCTTTCGAATCCATTTTAACTTGATCTCTTTTTCACTTGCTTATATCTTTGTTACTCTACCCAATTGACTTTTATAGTTATTTAGCTGCCTTACAACCTGTCACTACAAAGAAAAGTTATCTTATCTGTGTTTAAGATATGATATTAATGTGTAGGGGTTTGCAGAATGTCGAAGTTTTGGAAGCTCAGGTCAGCTAGAAGGGATTGTTGCTCTAACAGCTCGTCGTAGTAGACTGCATCCTGGTACTCGGTACCTGGCTAGGGGGATAAATTCATGTTTTAGCACAGGTATGCAGCCTACGAACAACACTTGGAATTAAATGGCTTTTCTCTTGCCAGCATTTTTTATGTTCTTTTGTTGGGTTACTGCCTCCTTTGCCAATTGTATATTTTCTGTGCTCTTAGTTGCTTCCCCCTTTTGGCTTTTCTTATTACATCTTAGTATCTACAGGAAGAAAGAAATTCGAGGGTCTCCTATGCCATGCTGAACGGATCATTCAAGGATATTGGATCAATTTTTCTCTTCTCTTTGCTTCTAACTACTTTTATGGTTGTGAACTGGTCTTCACTCTTAATTGATAGGAACAAAACATAAATGTTTGTGTTTGTATCACTGGGTTTACTTTTTCTCCGTAGGGAGAGTACAGTACAATTTTACACCGGACTATGTGGTAAAAATCTCTCTGACCCCGTTTATTGTGTCAATGAGATATTAAATTGTTGTCCCAAGTTCACATTTACTTCCCTACTAGGCCCACATTACTTCAGGGAGTAGATTTATACCATATGTAATTTGTGATGTACAATTGGGTGGGCAGGGTTGAGCTTAATTAATTGACACACTGCTTCCTGCTGAAAAGAATTTTCAGGGACCCAAGTGAATGGTCCTTACTAGGAACAGATATGCAAACTTATGGAGAAAGTAATAGACAAGTATGCCCTTAAAAACTGCTTTAGTTCCATGATCCATCTTTTTCCTTCCATTAGAAACGCATGGATGTACCACATCTTATGATGCTGGTTAAGTTTGTCTCTAGTTTGGAATTTATTCACGAATTATTGGTGCTGAGAACGACTTATGTTGTGGATGAA
The DNA here is from genome assembly GCA_028551475.1 of Casuarina equisetifolia. Lineage (NCBI taxonomy): Eukaryota > Viridiplantae > Streptophyta > Magnoliopsida > Fagales > Casuarinaceae > Casuarina > Casuarina equisetifolia. The sequence continues at coordinate 19,012,137 of CM052362.1, forward strand.
GAGATATACTAGCATTGAGGGAGGCTGATTGGCCGTGAGTATATTATTCATTCTTTGTTGATTATTTAGTTCTTGGAGGTAATTTCATTCCAAATCCTTGCTTTCTGTGCATGGCTCCATGGATCATCATCTGCTCCACAAAGGAGACGTTTGACATGGAAAACTGCTTCCTTTTTTTTTTTTTTTTGTTTAATTGGGGACTGTTTGGAGCAAGAGGAGTAGTCATGGTTTTGATAGGATAGAGGAACCTGCACTTAAACTAAATTTTATTTGCTATAGTTTCTTTTGCATACACATTAATAGGTGTTAACACCATTAGGTGCTTGTGAGCTGTTGAGTGGCGTTGCTTATCTTTTTCCTTACTTATTCATAGTGCTTAGATGTCATTTTACCACTTTGTGTTGCTTGGAGAAGTAACTGCAAGCTTATATGTACATATCATTCCTCGTCATAAGTTTTGTAACTGCCATTCCATTTTTTCCTGCTCCTGTCTCAGCCTTTTCTTGTGTCCCATAAGTTCCCTTGGACTTAAGAAGAACGTGTATTTGACAGGAAATGAAGTTGAGTGTGAGCAACTTGTATGGGTCCCCAAAAGGGCTGGTCAGAGTGTTCCTTTCAACACATATGTTTGGCGACGTGGCACAATTCCAATCTGGTGGGGAGCAGAACTAAAGATAACTGCTGCTGAAGCAGAAATATATGTCTCCGAGCGAGATCCTTATAAAGGAAGCCCGCAGTATTATCAGAGGTTGAGTAAAAGGTATGATGCCCGAAATCTAGATGTGGGTGTTGGTGGTAGTCAGAATAGACGAGCTTTGGTTCCAATTGTATGTATCAACTTACTTAGGAATGGAGAAGGAAAGTCAGAGTCTGTTCTGGTTCAACATTTTGAGGAATCTTTGAATTATATAAAGTCAACTGGAAAACTTCCTCATACTCGAATTCATTTAATAAACTATGATTGGCATGCCAGTATAAAGTTAAAAGGTGAACAGCAAACAATTGAAGGATTGTGGAGACTTCTAAAAGTACCCACTGTATCTATAGGAATCTCCGAAGGGGATTATTTGCCTTCACGACAACGAATGAAGGATTGTAGAGGGGAGATCATATATAACAATGACTATAAGGGTGGCATCTGCTTAAGATCACATCAAAATGGAGTGATACGTTTCAATTGTGCTGATTCTTTGGATAGAACCAATGCTGCTAGTTACTTTGGTTCCCTTCAAGTTTTTGTGGAGCAATGTAGGCGGCTGGGGATATCTCTTGATAGTGATCTGGCATTAGGTTATCAGTCTCTGAGTAATTATGGTGGATACACTGCTCCATTGCCTCCTGGTTGGGAGAAACGATCCGATGCAGTGACTGGGAAAACATATTTTATTGATCACAATACTAAAACCACTACATGGATGCATCCCTGCCCAGACAAACCTTGGAAGAGATTTGATATGACATTTGAGGAGTTCAAACGATCTACCATACTTTCACCAGTATCACAGCTAGCTGATCTATTTCTGCTTGCGGGTGATATTCATGCAACACTATATACTGGTTCTAAAGCTATGCATAGTCAAATCCTTAGCATATTTAATGAAGATGCTGGAAAATTTAAACAGTTCTCTGCAGCACAGAATATGAAAATTACTTTGCAGAGAAGATATAAAAATGCAATTGTTGATAGCTCCCGTCAAAAGCAGTTGGAGATTTTTCTTGGAATGAGGCTTTTCAAGCATCTTCCGTCTATTCCTCTTCAACCTCTCAATGTACGTTTGCCTAGAACCTCCAAAAATTCTCTTTTTCATTTATACATTGTGCTTCCTCTAATTGCTTTGTTAATTCAAATCATTATGCCATAATTTTGCTTGAATAGTTGTTTATTCTTTACTGATTGAGTAAATAGCTTATAGACTCTCTTTTCTATTGTCTTTCACGCTCTTTTTGGTTTCTTTGTTGATTTAGTTGGGTGCTGTAGCTTATACAGAGTGTCTTTCTCAAACCATGTTACAACCCTTGGTCTGTGGATCAAAGCTATTTCGCGTTGATATATATATATATATATATTTTCATATTCTCTTTCTTTTATTACTCAAATAAAATTCTACATATTCTGAATTTATTTTTGCTTTATCTTTCCCAATGAGTACACCAATGTATTTATGTCGTAGAGCCTTAACTTATCCTTTAAACAAGAAATATAGTTAGGCATCAATTGTTAATCTTTTGCTATAAATTCTAAAGCTTTTCCATTGTGTTGATAAATACCAAAAATGGTGGAAATTGGTGCTGATGACATACAGGTTTAAGGTGCATGATATCAGATATGGACGCTACTCATGACACCAAATTGACGTTTTTAGTAATTCTAAATGGCACTCTTAGATTGGTACAGAACATGTTTTCATCAAAGGTAATCACGGATATAATTGAACCTTAGAAGAGAGAGGACGACTTTTTGGAGTCAGCACTTAACGCATGGTATACACCCTTTTTTGATAACCTTTGTCAAGGTCATAGAGACTATGACTTTGAACAGCCTATCATGAGACAGACTTAATTGTTGGAAATATGTACTCTCTGTGTGTAGCAATCTGTAGTATTCTACTGAGGTAGTCATGTGCAAGTCTAGTGCCATAAGTGGTGAGGATATAAGCAACTTTGAAAAACTGCGAAGACATTTTGAAGAGAGAGAACAGGTCCTTGATTGCAAATTTCTGTCAAGGAGAGCATAATTCCTATCAGGATATCATGTGATGGATTATCCTTAATCCTTAGATCCCCAACAGCATTTCGGCAGTTTTTGGTACATTTGTCAGATTGTCATTGGGGAATCACGTGACGGCACAAGTGAGATTAGGTTTACAATACATAGTAATCCACCCATTTTATTTGAGATTAGAAGTGTGTAAGACTATAGATATTCCAAAAATATATAACCACATCTAGAGAATTTGAGATAATAAGTTGGGCCAAAAAGATAATTGCTAAAATTGGAAATGAGCTAAAAAAATATCTTGCTATATCAACAATATGCTCTTTTGTGGTACTATCCACCTTGTCAACTTGACTCATTTAAGATGCTTTGAAGCCCCTTCTAACTTTATGTTGTCCAGCAGAGAGAGGGTTGATTTGTATGTGAAAATTTTCCGAACTCGGAGGATTTAGCCTTGCCCATATAAGCTGCGGAGGTTGGGAATCATCCACCAACTTAGGCCTTTGGTTTCTTAGCTGATCATAACTAGCCTTTCATTTTGGTCTTGCCATTTTGTATTTTCTAAATGCTGGCTAAAAATACTTCGAGTGTAATCTGAATCAACATAATTTATCTTTGCTGCTTATGATATTTCTTCCCCAGAAAATATGGATCTTTTCTGGAATAGTTATGGAAATAATCTTGTTGTTCAGCTGTGTAAATTTGGAATTTTATAACGGGATAATCATTGCAGGTACTTTCTCGACCATCTGGCTTCTTTCTTAAGCCTGTTCCCAACATGTGTTTAACTTCTGATGGTGGAGCTAGCCTTCTGAGTTTCAAAAGAAAAGACCTAGTCTGGGTATGCAAAATCTATTTCTTTTCATCACAGACGAATATTACTGGGAACTTAAGAATGATCTGTTGTAGGAATTGGATGTGAATAGTTTTAATTAAAAGATTATCCCTCAAATATTGTTTCTTAAGGAAATCTATGCAACGTGTGTCTCACAGGTGTGCCCTCAGGCAGATGTGGTTGAGCTTTTTATCTATCTTGGGGAGCCTTGCCATGTCTGTCAGCTACTTCTCACAATATCTCATGGTGCAGATGATTCGACTTATCCTGCAACAGTTGATGTGAGAACGGGATGGAATCTAGATGGGCTTAAAGTGGTTGTGGAGGTCTGGCTGTCTGTCTCTCTTTTGTACATGCTTCTTTTTAAATTTTATATTGCTTTTGCCTTGGAGTTCACTTCTTATGAGGTAAGAGTGGATTGTGCTATTATTACGTTGTTAAGAAGAGGATGAGGGATTTTTTTCTCCTTGTAGTCCCTCTTTTAAGAAAAAAACTTGAAAGTAAGCCTATTTTAAATGGTTTGTCACTTATCTAATTGTGGTCTCTGGGAGGCTGCTCAAACTTGAGTTGGATTTTTGATATTATGAAGAGATAATACTATACATATTCCAGAGGTTCTGTGATTTGATCTTGGTGTAAAAATGAATAACATGCTCTAGTACAGATCATAGCAAATTTATTTACAGATGTGACTTAGCAAATTTCTACGATACTACAAAAAAGGCATTGGAAAAGAATGAAAAGAAAAGTTTATGCATTCATCTTTTTAGGTGTGCATGTGGCTTCGGCCCAAAAGACCCAACAAGGACCAAATTGAACAATAACCCTTGAGATACAATTTGCGGAGCTATAAAAACCTCAGCGCATCTTACACTTCCAATTACATCGTCTGAACCTTTATTTTTATATTCTGTTGAGATATTGATAGCTGATGCGATCAAGGTCCTTGTATCAGAGTATAAATTTCATATCTGAAATTTGTTTTCCACTGATTGGATTTGGAGTCATGACTTTGTTATTAATATCTTGTAGTTTCCAATCTTGTTTTGCACATTGTTGACAGGCTGCTTCCATACCTCAGTGTGTTAGTGGGACAAACCTCATCATACCCTTACCTGGGCCAATTAGTGCAGAAGATATGGCTGTTACTGGAGCAGGTGCACGCCTTCACGCTCAAGATATACCAAGTATTCCATTATTGTATGATTTTGAAGAGCTAGAGGGAGAATTGGACTTTCTTACTCGTGTAGTTGCACTCACGTTTTATCCTGCTGTTCCTGGAAGAAACCCTATGACTCTTGGTGAGGTACAAAGTGATTTTAAGATACATTTTAGCTGGTGTCTAGATCCTTCCAGCCTAAAGTTTTTAATGTTTTTTGTTTTTTTTTTTATATACACACTAATTTTACTGTTAGAGGTTGATGTGCTTTTGTGGAAGAAAGCTTGTGTGCTGGTTAAGTGACAGTTTAGGGAACGTATGGGGGGGGATGGCAAATATAAAAAGGTTGATGTGCTTTTATGGAAGAAAGATTGTGTGCTTGTTAAGTGGCAATTTGAGGAACATATAGAGTGGGATGACAAACATTGTACTTTTTTGAAATCCGTGCATTAATGTGAATATTTTTGTATATTGGATAAACTCCATTTGTCTGAATATGGGGTAAAAAGTTCCTTTGGTTGGATGTATAGATTGACATTTTAGCCATATATCAGTTTTGAGCTTAGGAAGGCAAAACGTTTTATTATGTGGCATGCTCGTTTTTCAATATTTACAGTCATCCATGAAAAGGAATTGTCTGTGACACTGTCTGATTCTGCTTGTGGTCAGGATCAATCCAAAATCAGGTTCTTTAGTTTTAGACTCTTCTGAAGGGAAATATCCTAATGTAATTTCTTGCTGATTGCGTTGATGTGGATACTAAACTGTAGATCCTAGCAAATTAGAGGTTGCAATTGACAATTGCAGTTTTTTGCTAACACTTTCTCCTCCTGAAAATAGAAGGAAGAATTCCAAAGGGAAAGTTTTAAGAAGTTGTATCTTAACATTTGGATTTATGTATGGTACAACGCATATTTTACAGCTTTATTTGGAAACTAGTTACCAAATGTCAGGATAATATAGACATTTGGTTCATTGTGTGTCCCACGTCATATGTACTCTATATTGGTTTCATGTTTATTTCATCCCTGAATCGATAAACTCAAAAACATGCTTCTAATGCCTTAAACAAGAAATTGAATTTGGCATCACTTTAATGTATGGAAGGTAGACGAGACTCTTTGTAAGGGTGATATCATTCTGATGAAGTTTGTAAATGAGGTTATGTACAAATAGATTGACATGTGCCAGTGTTTGAGAAACAACCATCATTTTCTTGTGGGCTTCTCATCATATGCTTCACATTGTAGGTAAAACGTTTGAAAAATAATGTTGATGACAGCTTTTTGTTATTATGGTTCTCAGATTCGCACTGTAGCTGAGGAGAAAGCGTTATTTCCCTAATGTTGCTATTATGAACAGAGAAGAAAATGTAATTGTTTTTAAAATATTTCCATTTGTAACTTGACAAATTCTTCATTTTTGAGAAAGATATTTCTAGTTCATGTTTTTCCTGATGTTGACACCAAATGGTGAAAGCTTGTCTTCATTGCCTCAATCACATTGCTCCTTCCTCAATCATCGAATTGGTTAGGAAATTTGATGTGCTACTCCATTCTACTGGATGCAATGTTAATCCTAGTTCTTAATAGATCCTATGTTAATACATCTTGCACGTAAACCTCTATCTTTGATTTGATGTCCTTTATAATCTTATTTTATAAATGCTATGGTTTGACAACCTTCATTGGGGAAAGATACTTCTTCTTTCTTTTTTTCGTCCTCTGTTTTTCTTTTTCTTCTTTTTACTTGGACATTGTTTTTTTTTTTTTTTCTCTCCCTGTGGGTTGAGTTTTCTGTAGATACTTGTGGTTAATATTTCTATATTTAACTCTGTTACAGATAGAGATCCTTGGAGTTTCTCTTCCTTGGAAGGGCGTGTTTGCTAATGAAGGCTGTGGTGGAAGATTAATTGAGTTTGCCAAAAACAGTCAGAAGGAAATCAACCCCTTTTTGTTAAGTTCAGATCCCAATCCATTTCTGGATACTTCAGCTAATGAAAATGTGCTACCTTCATTGCAACATAGCGCTTCTGCCAACCTCTTGGTTGACCTTTTGACTGGAGAGAACATCATTTCAGAACCCTGCACACAACCAGTGGTGGGAAATGCTGTAAATGAGGGAGGTGACTTGCTTGATTTCTTGGACCAAGCTGTTGTTGAATATCATGGTCCTCAAGACGATCAGATACATTCTTCATCACAAGATTTACAACCTTCAGACAGCGGCACCCAGAAGTACATAACTTGTCTGACATCCCTTGCAGGGCCAAGTCTGGTATGTTGTTTTATGCTGCATGTTGCCTGGAGTCATTATGTTATTTCTTGTTTAAGACCTACCATAGAGTTGAATATCAAGTTTTACTTGATCACCCTTAGCAAAATATTGTTGTCTTATCGTTAAGTTTGATGCTTTCACATCCAGACTTTCAGTTATTTGCTTGGTTGCTCCAATCTTATGTATTTGTCAGTTCTATCCAGTTTCTAAGCTTCATATTTTTGTAAAAGCAGATATTTACTCCTTTCTATAGCCATCTAATCCTGGGGACATTGCTGGGACTTAACTCTTAAGATACTTACATAAGCCTACATCTTTATGGGGGAAAGAATGCTTGCCTAATGGTGTGACACATGAAAGAATCTCCTAATGTTTTGCTTTTTTGCACCTTAATATTAGGTCTCTGACACAAAACCAGGCTGGTTTAATATATGAGATCTCGGTAGTTTATTGTCTGATGAGTTGGTTGATTTTGATGAACTAAATTCAATTGTACTCAGCTTGAGTGCCTAATAAATTGCACTTGATCTTATGAAATCCTAATCAACTTTTTGGGATAAGCCATAGGTGTAATTTTTCAAGATTCTTTCCTGTTTAAGGTCATAATTTCTTGTACTGCTCTATCTAGGACACACATCACTGCCTTTTAGGCCATTCTTTGTCCTTCTCACAACGTGTTAGATGGTGTAAAGCTTCATCCTCCCTAATGGGGCTCCTATCACATGATATTGAACCGTATGCTAACTTGTAGTCTTAGTATTTATGTGTGTAGAAATGAGTTATTTGTTCCCATAGCTTGCATAATGTTTGAGAAGTACCGAAGCTTAATAACAAGGGGGCTTCATTTTTCATATGTAAAATGTGATGGGTGTATTAAATTTACGTATGGGTACTATGCAATATTACAGGCAAGAAAACTAGACTTTACAGAAGCCATGAAACTTGAAATTGAACGCCTCCGGCTGAATCTATCTGCTGCTGAACGGGATAGAGCTTTACTATCAGTTGGAATTGATCCTGCTACCCTAAATCCAAATCTTTTGCTTGATGACGACTCCTATATGGGAAGATTATGCAGAGTTGCAAACAACCTTGCATTGCTTGGGCAGGCTTCCCTTGAAGACCAAATTACTGCTGCTATTGGTCTTGACACTAAAGATGATAATGTGATAGATTTCTGGAATATTGCTGCGCTAGGAGAGGGTTGTTCTGGTGGCACGTGTGAGGTGCATGCTGAAACCAAAAAAATACATACATCTTTATTGGTGTCAACTGCTGGAGGTTCCCAATCTTTCTTTTTGTGCTCTCAATGTAAAAGAAAAGTTTGTAAAGTTTGTTGTGCGGGGAGAGGGGCTCTTCTTCTTTCTGGCTATAACTCAAGGGAGGTTTCAAACTACAATGGTGTAACAAGCCAGGGTGGATCAAACCACGGCTGCCAAGATGACGCCCCTTCAAATCATTCAGCAGCACTTGATGGTATTATTTGCAAAGAGTGCTGTCAAGATATTGTGCTTGATGCTTTGATCTTGGACTATGTCAGGGTCTTGATTAGTTTGCGAAGAACTGCCCGGGCAGACAATGCCGCTTGTAAAGCTTTGAGCCAGGTGGTAGGATCATCCTTCAGGGATTATCTTTCTGAAAGGGATCAGTCTTCTGATGGGCAGCAAGCTATCAAAGTCCTGGGACACTTACTTAAAGGAGAGGAATCACTTGCTGAATTTCCCCATGCATGCTTTCTACACTCGGTAATGATTTCTTATTATACATTTTGATCAAGATTTTCTGCACTTGATGCGTGCTTCAATTGTTTTTTTAGAGTTACTCTTTTTGCCATGTTTCTCCATTAGTTGTTGCTTCACATTGATATTAATCTCTCTCTGAAATCATTTCAATTATGGAATGATGCACCATCATTCTCCTCTCTTGGAGATTTAACGGAAATACCTGATATGATTGGTTAACCATAGAATTTAAGTTTTCTCAGTCAGAGTTCTTTTTTATAGAGAATTAATTCCCTTAAGTTCTTTTAACAGGATATTCCTTTTGGAAGCCGAATGCTTTTCTAAGTTATCTGTGTACCACTGGATTATTATGCTACATTAATTAGGGGAAAAAATATATTTTGTCCTATAATATATGCAGCATCTCAGATTTTTTTTTTCCACATATATTTATATTTCTTAACGCCAAACCCTATATATCTGACTGTAGGTTGAATCAGCAGCAGATTCAGCGCCATTTTTATCATTGCTGTCTCCATTAAATTCCGGTTCAAGGCATTCATATTGGAAAGCTTCTTCTAGTACAACCTCTGTAGAATTTGTTGTTGTTCTTGGCACCATTTCTGATGTCAGTGGGGTAATCTTGCTTGTTAGTCCGTGTGGCTATTCAGAGGCCGATGCTCCCACGGTAAGTGCACTGAATTTATGTATGGGGCAAGTTTTTTGTAGTTAAAGTAGTTATGTGGTTCCGTGCACTGAACAAGATGTCCTGAAGAAGATTAAATTGGTATATACTTTCAATTATAATCAACTCTCCTATCACAGATATTGAGCTTGAGAATGGCCTTGCTTTTTTCCGTTGGTTAAATGATTGAAAGATATTGTGCTTGAGGACTGTCAAGGATAGGATCCATGGAAAAGATACCTTTTATATCTCTAGCCTTCACAATCTATAGATACATATAAGAACAATATAATCTTTAGGTATATGGATACCTCATAAGAAGGTGGTGCTTTCTGTTTCTACTATAGTATTGCTTTCATTCTTTAACACTCTCCCTTAAGCCAGTTATATATAAATTGAATTTGGAATAAATTATTTCTTACCGATCACAACACAGGAACTTTTGAACATATTAACAAGCTAGTCTTTAGGCCAAAACAACTGGACTGGTAGGGAAATAAATAGAACTGACTGAAGTACCACGAAAACACAGAAAAATCAACTGAATTGGTCAATAAACTACTAAATTGGCTGAAAAATGAACCGAACCAGCTGAAAAACCACCAAACCAAGCAGAAGTCGGCCATAATGGGCTGCAATAAAAATTTTTGTATCATGTTGTGCTGCATAGGAAACTTTCCTTTGTAAGTGGGAGAGACTTGATAATAATTTCTCTTTCAAATTATGTATTACATTACACTTTCTACTTCTTTTATGGTCTTGTTTGAATAGATACCTCTTTATTGTTAGTACAGGTGCAAATTTGGGCTAGCAATAAAATACACAAGGAAGAAAGGTCCTGCATGGGGAAGTGGGATGTCCAATCCTTGATCAAATCTTCTTCAGAATTTTATGGACCAGAAAAGTTGGATGCAGAGGATAAAGTACCTAGACATATGAAATTTGCCTTTAGGAATCCTATTCGGTGCCGCATCATTTGGATAACACTACGTCTTCAGCGACCTGGTTCAAATTCTGTTAATTTTGAGAAAGACTTCAATCTTTTGTCCTTAGATGAAAACCCGTTTGCACAAGTAAATCGACGTGCTTCTTTTGGAGGATCAGTTGAGAGTGACCCATGTCTGCATGCAAAAAGGATTCTTGTAGTTGGAAACCCAGTAAAAATAGAGACAGGACTTTCATCAGCACAAAGCCCTGACCAAGTAAATGTTAAAAGTTGGTTGGAGAGAGCTCCACAGTTAAATAGATTCAAGGTCAAACTAATGCTTCTCTGCTTTTTCCTCCACTTATTTCACCATTACCTAACCATGTACCACATCTATAACAACTAAGAATTCTTTTTAATTCTCCTAGGTTCCGGTTGAGGCTGAGAGGTTGATGGGCAATGATCTTGTCTTGGAACAGTATCTATCTCCTGCTTCACCCCTGCTTGCTGGATTTCGTTTAGATACTTTCACCGCGATAAAGCCTCGGGTTACCCATTCACCCTGTTCAGATATACATGACCAGGGAGCATCAATAACATTATTAGAAGACAGACACATCTCTCCAGCTGTGTTATACATACAAGTGTCTTACGTCCAGGTATTTACTGTCCTGCTTTTAGGAGAGTGGGGTGAAGCGATGGATACATTCTCTTTAAAACTGTTTTCAAAATCAAAAATCCAAGATATGTTTTCTTTGAACTGTTTTCAAAATCTAAAATCCAAGACATGTTTTCAAACTTTACCAAACCATTTAAAAAGTTATCTATCATCCAAAGGTTGTAAACCAATCTCAGTATACTTGATCAATTAAGTGGAAGACACAAGCTCTGTGAATGATTCCCATTTTATCGATCTTACATGGAAGAATTTCACTGCAAAACTCCTTTGGTATGTCTACAGATGATTTTCTGAAGTTTTATATATGATACGAAGTTTTGTTTGTTTTTCGTTTTCTTGCTTGTAAAGAAAAACTGGCTAAAAGTATAAAGAGTTTTCTTAAAGTGAGGTACATGCGAGATCAAGGTCAAAGAGATAACTGAAATTTGTTAGACAATCGAGCATTGCAAATCCTTTTATAATCATTTAGTTTTTTATGAAGTTAAATGGATGGGTTTACCATCTACTTAACAAAGCCTAATGTGCCAATGGTATAGAGTGTTGGTTGAAGTAGGGAACTCGAGTCTCCTTTCATGCTTGTTTGCCAGGCAGAAGGAAAAGGTTTGAGATTCACGTAATTATTCATGATTGGCGTTTTTATCTCTTTGGTTGCTTTGTTTCTATATTCAAATAACACTTAGTTATGCAATCTGAAGCTAGTTTCTATTCTGAAGAGAATAATCTAGCTGAGGACCAAATATATGAATTCCAATTTCAACGAGAGCTTATCTGGAACAATAATACTACAGGAACCTCATAGCATAGTAACAATTGGGGAATTTCGACTGCCAGAGGCTAAGATCGGAACAGCCATGTACTTTGATTTCCCTAGGCAGATATCAACCCGCAGAATTTTATTCAAACTTCTTGGAGATGTTGCAGCGTTTGCAGATGATCCTTCAGAACAAGACGATGGTTTTAGAGCTTCCCCATTGGCGTCAGGCCTCTCATTGTCCAATAGGATTAAGTTGTATTACTATGCTGATCCATATGAGGTTGGGAAATGGGCTAGTCTTTCTGCAATTTGAGTTTCATTTACGCACGTGAAATAGCACCTAGGGATTGATTGAGAGGCCTGACATCGTCCAATATGGATTAATTGTGATTCTTATATTCTTTTTTTTTTCTTTTTTTAGATCTTTGTTGTAATATTGGGGTGTAAAATTTTATTCATTGATATAATAATATCAGTGTTGAGATCAGGATTGCTTCTTTGCACTCTTTGGCACTAGTTTGTCCATAAATTTGGTTCGCTAAAGAGCGTAACCCTTCTTGGAGTACCTGAAAATGCGTGGCGCGAGCAGCATTGAACACCAATTGAATTGACCCTTCTTCTAATTAACTAAATAATTATAAATGCTCTAAACGGGATCACATAGTCACTTTCCTTATTATATTTGTCTCTAGTTATTTAAGAGGTTACAATAGATTAACATAAAAACATAACCAAACCCATTATAGGATAGGCATAGGGAAATTATTGAAGGATCGAAGTACTTGATTATTGATAAAGTAGACATCATGCTACTACGGCAAATATGAAGCCACAGAATCACCAGATAGTGAACAATGGACGTGGTACAAGAACTGAGATAAAGACTAGGACGCAAGTTTGCTGGAACGGGAAGTGTTCAAACACCACAGAAGGTCTTGATTGAACAAACTCTTTCATGTTCTTATGCTTTGAGATACTCATGAGCATCCATCGGCTTGTATTTCAAAGGGTGTTTCTCATCGACTAATTCTTCTGGCACCTCTATCCTCCCGTTGTTGAATACACTGTGTATCTTGTCTCAGTTTCATTCAACACAACTCGATGCACACAAGCTTGCATCCTATCGTTGCTCCACATCTTGCCCAGACACAACATCCATCGTTAGAATTCTGTTTAAAACTATCCAAAACACTATGCGACAACAAAGAAATGTAAGAACAACAATGATTTGCCGCCGATATGAATAAGCTTAACCCACCTGGAGAGGATCACCAGCCGAGAATAAGAAGGATGAAGGGACGGATCAAAACCAATCCATTCATCGTCCTTTGTTCTTATCTCTAGACCCTTTACGCGATTCTGATGAAGTATGGCAGCGAAGACCTTGTCTGTGTGGCTTGGAAGGCCTTCCTTGGTCTCGGTCTTCTCAGGCTCTGTATATTTCAGAAATCCGAGAGAGTGAGACGTATTTGAATTCATGTGAGGGTCATAGTATTTCTCAGCGCCATAGTTCTCAAATATCATCCTCGTCACCATTTGATTCAGTTCCTCCATCACCTTCGCATATGATTGGCACTCCCACTAACCAAGAGGGGAGAAAAACAGAAATGACATGAAGCAAAGCAATCATATATGCATAGTTAAAAGAGTATTGCTAAGGGTAGGCACTGTCTTATATCAAAAGTGAGAAGACGAGTTTTTGACCTTATAAGTAATAGGATTTTTCAAATTAATAACTTAAAGTTTTAAAATGGGTACTCATACTCTAGTATAATATCAAAATCAGATGAGTTTGGGTTTCTTTCTACCTACAGTACTTATCTTAAAATAAACACTCACACTCTAATATAATATTAAATTCAGATGAGCTTGGGCTTCTCAAATATCATCACCGTGCTTATCTTAGCATGGATGACCTCACACTCTAGTATTCTATTAGAATGCCAAAGTAAGTAAATAAAAACCCTTACAGGAATTCATCATTTCCATTTGGCCAGAAGATGCCCGTCAGCTTCTGAATCACTTCTGGGGCGGTTGCATTGTCAATGACCATGCGCTCGATGTCAGCATTGGAGCTATAGCCGTGGAAAGGCCTTGCATAGGTAACCTGCCGTTTGATTTCGGTTCGAAAATCAAACAACTCTCGTACAACACGAAACATGGAGTTGTGAAGCTCGAGGGGAACTCTTTTGCCTAGTTCCAAGACAAAACAACCGTAGTCTTCGAGTGCATGGCAAACATGCTTGCGCGCCGATAACCAAGAAGCTGTACCAGGCTTCAGGTCCCTGTCGGAGAAGTCAAGAACGGGAATCTTGGCTTCTGTTTTGATAGCCGCGGTTTCTTTTATGTCAGACTCGTGGAATCCATTGACCTAGCACGAGCCATTTGTAGATTATAGTCATTAAAAGGTGGTCATTCTTAACCAAGTCCTTTCTCCCTTTCGTTTAGTTGGTGGTACCCAAACGATATCATCCCGGAGAAAGTGTGTGCCATCCAGACAGACAGATAGGACTTTGTGTTAGGGAAAAAAGGTCTCACTTTAGTTCACTCACAAGATCAGTTTCTGCGAAGAGTATCAGAAACAAAACAAACCCCTCTTCCACAAATCCAGACTGATCTATTGACCGCCAGAAATAAGACAATCAAGAGCACAACATTCGAAGACAAACTGGAAATCGATGAAACTACTGGATTGCTTCGACATAGAAATTACAGAGTAACATCCAAAGCAGAATATCAACATTCACAACGACAACAACAAAAACATAGCATAGGTTTTGAAATTTATGTTAGAAAATAGGTTCTAATCATATTTCTAGCTTGTTCCTACCTCCTTGACCATTTGGTGGCTATCGATCTGCGCCATACTTTCTCCACTCTGCTACAATTCCAGTCTGCTTTTGCGGCTTCTTTCTGATCCTTTTTTATCTTCTTATATTGCACCACGCGAGACACATTTCTTCTTTCTTTCTACAACGTGTCACTCCTTCACTGCTTCAACATTAAATTATAGAGAACATCCTGTTAATAACATTATTTCCAACGGTTTGTGGTATGAGCTCAGACAAAATGTTCACGATCCAAGCACATGGTTGGACTTCTAAGTTATATTTATTAATTCTACTTGACTAGCTTATGGTATGAAGGTTTTTCTTTCTCTACTTGTATTTGAACAATCCTTAGAAATGGACGAAAAAGTCTTACATTGCATGAAAGAGTACTTGTAATATGTTTTACAATTTTAAATAATCCTTCTCTTCAATGAAACATTTTAAGAAGAAACAGATTTAAGCCTTTCACATGGTATTAGAGTCATTTCCTCATGTGAACCATCCCAAATTCAAAAGTGGACTAGTCTTTTAATGGTAAAGAGCCAACTTTAGATTATGATGAATATTAGATAAAGAGATTCACATTGAAAATAACTTAAACAACCCTTGTTTTCAATAAAATCTTTTGAGGTACCATAAGCCTTTCACACTTAAAAAAAATGTTTTGTTGTTATAGAGCTAAAACTATACACTAGTGTGTCTACGCCATTGTTTAATAGTAATTTCACTTCAATTCGTCTCATACATGTAAAGTATATAATTGAAGATTCAGCTATGGTACAAAAATTTATTTTTCTGTCTCTATCTTTGAAATTTTTATGTATACACGTTCAATTGAATGCATTGATCCAATTTCTAAGTAAAGAAAATTCTGACTTCTAAAGGATTTTTTTGGAACATGTAGACGGACATTAGAATAAACATTGGAGTCACCATCTTTAAGAAGTCAACTAAAGCAACTTTTTTAACTCATATATGAATTTCAGCTTATCCCACCCTCCCTCTTTCCTTAGTTACCTTTTATCCAAGTTTTTAGGATCTTTGATCCTACTTCGAGTATACTAAACTTATATGGATTTCAGCTTCATATTATTTAATGCCTACTTGAATTTTGACTATGTTTTCCTGGAAACATGTTTGGGAGCTTTCCTGTATAAGAAGGAAAGAAGTAAAATAGACCAACAATAGTATAGAAAGAATTAGAAGAGTACTACAAGTATGTCTACGCAGACACAATTATTTCATTCCCACTAAAGAATATCTTGCAGGCAATATGGCCCAAAACGAGGGCAAATGGATAAAACTTTCGATTAACCAAATAATCGTCAATGCTATAAAAGGGGTTACATCGTCACTTTTCTTGTTATTTTATTTATCCCCAGCTATTTAAGAGGTTTCAACAAATTAACGTAAAATACATAATGAAACTAGGACTAGCAAGAATACAATGAAATACTGTCAAAGATTTTATAGGAAAGACTAAGGGAAATTATTGAAGGATCAAAGTACTTGATTATTGCACAAAGCAGACATAGTACTAGTAAGACAACACATACTGAACCATACATAAGTGCAAAGATGAAGCCACACAATCACCACATAGTCAACAACGGACGTGGTATAAGAACTGAGATAAAGACGAAGACCGCAAGTTTATTGGGACGGAAAGTGTTCAAACGCCACAGAAAGTCTTGATTGAACAAACTTTTCCGTGTCCTTGTGCTTTGAGATATTCAAGAGGATCCATTGGCCTATATTGCAAAGGGTGTTTCTCGTCGACTAGTTCTTCTGGCACCTCTATCTTCCCATTGTTGAATGCAAAGAGCCCCAGTGTGTATCTTGTCTGAGTTTCAGTCAACATAACTCGATGCACACAAGCTTGTATCCTGTCATTGCTCCACACCTTGCCCATGCAAAACATCCGTTGTTAGTTTTTGTTCGACACGTTCTATGAAAGTATGTTTTAAACTATCCAAAACATCTATAAGCACCATGGGATAACAGAGAGGAGTGCTTAGAGAAATCTAAGAACAAGAAGGATTTGATGTGACCCACCTGGAGAGAATCACCTGCCAAGAATATGAAGGACGAAGGTGAGGGATCAAAACCAACCCATTCATTGTCCTTTGTTTTTATCTCCAGACCCTTCACGCGATTCTGATGAAGTATGGAGCTGAAGTGCTTGTCCGTGTTGTCACGGTCTTAGAGGATCCATGCGGCACCTAGGTCTCAGCAGAGATCTGGGTCAGCCTTTACGCATTCAATGAACTACCTGAAAACTGCAATGGGACAAATTGGTTAGTCCCGAGACAAATGTATAAAGAGGTTGGTCACAAGGCAATAGCGTACACAAATACAAGTCTGAATATACATCTTTATTGAACCAGAGAATCATCCAAGTTACAAGCAAGCTAGGCAAACAAGCTACAAGCAACTAGATAAGACTCTCTACGCCCAACTAAGTCGACTTCTATACAATGGGTCGATACGTTTACATCACAGCGGAAATACATAAAAGATTAGGATACATAATATATACGTAGTATATTACAAAACAAGGCACCACCCAAGTGGATGGCCCATTACAGGGAAAAACACCAAAGTACAGACGAGCTGCATCCTTGGTCGCCTGGGTACTTCGGCTCGTACTTCCAGTCCGGAACAATCTCCCCCACCTAAATCCAGTGACGCCCTCGTCGCTGTGCAGGCCACGAGGGTGAGGTTCATCGAGCGTTGTCCTTGGCTCGCCTGACCCCAACAACTCCCGACTCGTACTTCTGGCTGATCTTCAATCTTCACCGCAAGTCTTTAGTCTTTTGTTGGCGGCGTTCCTGCCGCGTCTAGATACTCATAAATTAGATTTCTGAATTGCCATAAGTCCTCCTCGTTCTGCCAAGAAATGGTTGTGTCAGGTCTGCCCTTCCACTTGACGCGAAACTGCCTCTTTGGAATGGATCGCTTCTTGCGGAAGATGCGGTCCCCTATAATCTTTTCCACCTCTCCATCGAATGACACCAGCATAGCAGGAGGGGCCTGCTTAGATTGGTTCCTCTGAGGTTCCACCTTGTCGGCATGGAATGGCTTCAGCATACTGACGTGAAAAATCGAGTAAATTCTAAGTGTGGCTGGGAGAAGTAGCCGGTAAGCCACCTTCCCAACCCTCGCCATAATCTCGAACGGTCCAACATACTTCCTCACCAAGCCCTCATGGAGAGGTCAGTAAGCCTTGTACTGAAAGGGGAGAAACTTCACTAGAACTTGATCTCCAATGTTGTAGGCAACTGGCCTCCGCTTCACATCGGCCCACTTCTTCATTCTTTTGACTGCCTTATTTATATACGACTTCGCTAAGTCAGCGTTTCTACTCCAAGATCTCGCGATCTCTTGTGCACTGTAACACTGTTTGGACGATTTGGCCTCTATAGTCGGCGGGGCCAACGGCTGTTGCCCTGTTACCAACTCAAAAGGGCTCTTGTTTGTCGACTCACTCATTTGCAGGTTGTAGGAGAACTGAGCCACGTCCAAGAACTTCACCCAATTCCTTTGATTCTCACCAACAAAGTGCCTCAAGTATAACTCCACTAAGCTATTGACCCTCTCTGTCTGCCCATCGGTTTGTGGATGAAAAGCTGTGGAGAACCTAAGTTCCGAGCCCAAAAGCCCAAATAGTTCCTTCCAGAGCTGACTAGTGAACCGAGGATCATGATCACTCACGATATTCCGGGGAAGTCCCCAGTATTTCACCACATGCTTGAAGAAAAGACGAGCCGCCACTTCTGCGGTGCACTCCATGGGAGCCGGTATAAAAGTCCCATACTTGGACAGACGGTCTACCACCACAAGGATCGAACAACACCCCTCCGACTTGGATAAGCAAGTGATGAAGTCCATGGAAATGCTTTCCCAAGCCGAGTCGGTATTGGTAACGGCTCCAGTAGTCCTGCGGGAGCCCTCTTCTCCGGCTTGTCTTGCTGACAAACGAGGCAAGTCTTCACAAACAATTCGACTTGGTCTTGCATATCTGGCCAATAATACGAGGCTTCTAAAAGAGCCCTCGTCCTCCTTTGTCCAGGGTGTCTCGCCCACGTGTCATGATGCTCGTCGATGAGCCTTCGGCGAAGGTCTTGCCACTTTGGCACATAGAGACGACGTCCCTTTGTGTAGAGCAATCCGTCTTCCATCCAAAATTGCTTAGTCTTCCTTTCCTCGACCAGCTGTACTAGTTGTTTAGCCACTGAATCGTGGCTCATCCCTTCCTTTATCAGAGGCATCACATCGCTCTCCACTATGCTCAAAGCCGCTAGTTCCATCTTCCGGCTAAGGGCATCAGCCACCACATTGATCTTCCCCGGCTTGTAAACCATGGTGTAGTTGAATTCAGACAGAAAATCCTGCCATCTAGCTTGTTTAGGTGACAACTTCTTCTGACTCTGGAAGAAGCTTGTGGCCACGTTATCCGTCTGGATCACAAACTGAGAACCCAGTAGGTAGTGGCGCCATGTCCAGAGGCAGTGAACAACTGCCGTCATCTCTTTCTCTTGAACCGTATACTTGCGCTCCGCGTCATTCAGCTTCCGACTCTCAAAGGCGATAGGATGTCGGCCTTGCATAAGTACCCCTCCAATGGCGTAGTCAGAAGCATCAAAGTGTACCTCGAATGGCTTTGAGAAGTCTGGCAGAGCTAGCACTGGTTCCTTAGTTACCGCAGTCTTTAAGTTTTCGAAGGCCTGCTGGTACGCCTCTGTCCAATCCCACGGATTGGATTTCTTCAGTAGATCTATCAAAGGGGTTGCCCTCGCGAAGAACCCTGCAATAAAGCGCCGATAGTAGTTGATTAGACCAAGGAAGGACCTCAACTCTGTAACTTTCGAAGGGGCTTCCCAATCTTGGATGGCTCTTACCTTAGCAGAGTCCATCCGCAGAGTGCCTTGGCTAATCACGTGGCCCAAGAAATGAACTTCTTCCTGGGCAAACGAACACTTCTCCCTTTTAAGATACAGTTGATTCTCACGTAACACCTTGAATAATACCTTCAGGTGTTCCGCGTGCTCTTCGAGTGAATTGCTATAGACAACAATGTCGTCTAAGTAAACGACCATGAATTTATCTAGGTATGGGTGAAGTAAATTATTCATAAGGGTGCAGAATGTGGCCGGGGCATTGGTTAGCCCGAATGGCATGACCAGCCACTCATAAGAGCCATACCTTGTTACGCAAGTGGTTTTTGGCTCGTCTCCAGCCGCAATTCGAACTTGATGATAGCCCGAACGCAGGTCCACCTTAGTAAAGTACCGGGCATGTCCCAGCCGATCAAATAGGTCTCCAATCAAGGGGATGGGATACTTATTTTTCACGGTCACCTTATTCAGTGCTCGATAATCGATGCAGAGTCGTAAAGACCCATCCTTTTTGGCTTGGAATAACACCGGCGCGCCATAGGATGCCTTCACTGGTCGAATGTACCCTGCGTCCAGCAAGGACTTCAACTATTTCCTAAGCTCCTCCAGCTCAGGTGGCGCCATTCTGTACGGAGCTTTGGCTGGCGGTTTCGCCCCGGGCTCCAATTCAATCTTGTGATCTACCTCTCTTTTGGGAGGTAACTATCTTGGTAATTCTGGGGGCATCACGTCCTTGTTCTTTGCCAAGAGTTCGATTATCACCTCTAGGAGTTCCCCTGTACTCGCGTCCTCCGGTTCCTTTAGTACTGCTAGGTAGGCTTGTCCCCCTTTTCGCATGCTCTTCTTGAATTGCATGGCGGAAAGGCTTTGATGGGGTTGACCTACGTCTTGGGTTGGGACCATCGAAGACATGTCACCTGCGTGAATGCACAAGCAGTTGTGTGCGGCAAAGATAGATGCGCCAGATACTCGAAGGAAATCTAGTCCGAGAATGAACTTGTAGTCATCCATTGTGACCACCGTGAAATTCAACTTCCCCCGCCATTTGCCGACATGAACCATCACATCTTCGACAACTCCAATAATTGGCCATGGTGTGCTCTTCACAGTTTTCAGCGCTCCAACATCCCTCTTCACTTTCATGCCCAGTCTTTTTGCCTCTGCAGGGGTGACGAAGTTATTCGTCGCTCCTGAGTCCATTAAGGCTTTGGTGAGCTTCTCGTTGACCGCACACTCGATGTACATTAGTGAGCGTGCAGCAGATGTTGAGGCTTCACTCTTCATCGAGTTAAAGGCTTGAAGATCCGTCATTTGTTCCCCCTCAGTCGGATGTTCCTCAGCGTTTCCTGTATCTGCTGCATCTGCAAGTGGGGTCTCTGTTCGCACAACAGCATTCAAAGCCCTGTTCTGATTCTCGGGGCAAAAACACATTGTGTGATTCCCGTTACAAATAAAGCAAGGTCCATTAAATCTACTACCTTGAACGGGTGCATGTCTATTTCCATTCCTACCGTTGCGGTTTGGCAGAGCTCTGTATCCCCTATTTTGATTTATTGGGGTTCCGTTGGCCCCACTTCCAGGGCTCTCTCCCCGGGTTAATTGTCTCCTATCCCTGAATTCTGTAGGCCTACGATCTCGTAAAGACTCCACAATCGAGATGGCCTGGCTTAATGAGCGCACATCTCGCTTTTCCACTTCGTCCTTGGCCCACTTCTGAATTTCGACCTTGAAGAAGTATAACAATCCTTCCTCCTCCATATTCGATAGATACACGGTCGCCTCCGTGAAGGCCTTCACGTACGCCTCTAGAGTGGAGGTATGATTTAGGAAGCGAAGGGTGTCGTATGTCTTCTGATTCACGTTTAGAGGCATAAATTGTTTCTTTAGAGCAGACTTAAAAGCTTTAAATGTGTTGATCGCTTCACCATCGTTTGTTGCTTCTGTGCATCTCCGTCGCCACCACGCATTTGCGTTACCTATGAGGTAACAAACTACAATCTGCACCTTGAATAAGTCCTCTTGGATATAAGTCATCCCAAAGTAATGTTCTAGGTGCCAAATGAAATTCTCAATCTCCGTGGCATCTCGATTGCCGTTATAGTACACCGGCTTCGGGGCGTCGTGGGGTGGCCCGGCAATATTGTTAGGTCTCGACCGAAGCTGTGTTACTGATTCACGAACTCCGATCATCTGTTGTTCGATCCGGTTGATGAAGTCTTCATTTAGGTCGAGCCTAGTTTCAAAGTGTGTCAACGTAGAACATTTTGATGTCAACTCTACGATTTGGCTTTTTAGCTCCGTTATCTCGGCTCTTGATGATTCTACTTCTTTCTCCAAGGTCTTTAGCTTATCCTCCAAAGGACTCTCTGTACTGCTTGAGGGAGCCGCGCATTTTGATTTCTTCTTTGGAGGTTGTCCATTGGTTCCGTCTGTGGATGCCATGCTTCGGTCCGTCCTGGGCGAACCTGGCTCCTTGATACCAACTGTCACGGTCTTAGAGGATTCGTGCGGCACCTAAGTCTCAGCAGAGATCTAGGTCAGCCTTTACGCATTCAATGAACTACCTGAAAACCGCAATGGGACAAATTGGTTAGTCCTGAGACAGATGTTTAAAGAGGTTGGTCACAAGGCAATAACGCACACAAATACAAGTCTGAATATACATCTTTATTGAACCAGAGAATCATCCAAGTTACAAGCAAGCTAGGCAAACAAGCTACAAGCAACTAGATAAGACTCTCTACGCCCAACTAAGTCGACTTCTATACAATGGGTCGATACGTTTACATCGCAGCAGAAATACATAAAAGATTAGGATACATAATATATACGTAGTAGATTACAAAACAAGGCACCACCCAAGTGGATGGCCCATTACAAGGAAAAACACCAGAGGACAGACGAGCTGCATCCTTGGTCGCCTGGGTACTTCGGCCCGTACTTCCAGTCTGGAACAATGTGGTCTCAAAGACCTTGCTTGGTCTCGGACTTACGAGGCTCTGTGTATTTCAAAAATCCGAGAGAGTGAGACGTATTTGAGTTCATGTGAGAGTCGTAGTAGTTCTCCGCACCATAGTTCTCAAATATCATTCTCGTCACCATTTGATTCAATTCCTCCATCACCTTCGCATACAAATTGGCTCTCCCACTAACCAACAGGGGAGAAAACAAGAAATTACATGAAGCAAAGCCAAGGAGTATTCCTGGCACAGCAAATTAAGTAAAGAAGGAAAAGCCTTACAGGAATTCGTCATTTCCATTAGGCCAGAAGATGCCCGTCAACTTCTGAATCACTTCTGGGCCAGTTGCATTGTCAATGACCATGTGTTCGAAGTTATCAGTAGAGCTGTAGCCATGGAAAGGCCTTGCAAAGTTGACCTGCTTTTTTATTTCGGTTGGAAAATCAAACAAGTGTGCTACTACACTAAACATGGAGTTGTGAAGCTCGAGTGGAACTCTTTTGCCAAGTTCCAAGACAAAACAACCGTGTTCCTCGAGTGCATGGCAAACATGCTTGCGCGCCGAGAACCATGAAGTTGTACCAGGCTTCAGGTCCTTGTCGGAGAAGTCAAGAACGGGAATGTTGGCCTCTGTTTTGATAGCCATGGTTTCTGTTCTATCAGACTTGTGGAATGCATTGATCTAGCACCAGCCATTTATAGATTACATAGTCAACAAAAGGCGGTCATTCTTAGTTAATTCATTTCTCCCTTTTGTTTAGATGGCGGTACCCAACCGATATCATGTCCGAGAAACAGCCAACGAAGGGTGGTTTTCAATTAAACCTTGATGCCTACGTTTCATTTAGGCAGCGTTACCCAAACGATAACATACCGGAGAAAATGTTCCTGATCCAGACAGATTGTACACTTTGTGGTATAATACCCAGAAAGTGTGTGTGCAGGTGGACTTTGTAGCATGAACATGGAGAAAATGTGCATGATCCAAGCACATGGTTGGCCTTTTGAGCCGTATGTGTTAATTTGACTTGACTTATGGTATTGCAAGTACTCACGATTACTTCTTTCTCTAGCTTATGATGTAGTAAGGCTTCACAAATACTTCTTTCTCTAGCTCATGGTATAGCAAGGTTTCGCAATTATTCTCTCTCTTTTTTGTATTTGAACTAAGCCTTAGGAAAAATATTTTGTTTTTCTTTTTTAAAAATTATTACAACTCACACAGCCAAACTCATTGCAAAGTGTTAAAGTTCAAATCTTTATTTGGAGTCTCCACTAACTCACCACTAAACTACTAAGTTAGATAACTAAAAAAAAAAAAATTACATGTTAATATGTGTAGTGAACTCAAGTTAGTGTTTAGTAGCAATTTTGCTTCAATTTGTCTTACATATGTAAATTATATAATTGAAGATTCAATTATGATTAGGGATTTTTCTCTTTGTCTTTGAACTTTTTACACACGGTTGTTCAATTGAAAACAGAGGTCCAATTTCTCAAGAAAGAAAATTATCTTTTTTAGTTCTATAAGATTTTTTTTTCCGGTACATGTACACGAATCACATAAGAATAAACATTGGGGTTATCATTTTTAAGGTATCAACTAAAGCAACATTCTTAGTTCCCATATAGAATGCACCTCCCCTCTCTCTCCCTCCTTAATTATTTTGTTTCGAACCGAGTTTTCAGGATCTCTGATCCTAATTCGAACATACCCAACTATGCTCTATTATATGGATTCCAGTGTCATATTGTTTAACTTGTATTTTGACCATGACTCTGATTGTATGATTTATATTATGGATTCCAACCTCATATTTTTTAATGTCCTCTTGTATTTTGACCATGACTCTGATTGTAAAAGAAAAATTAGTGCTGTAAATATATATCGCTTGAAAGTAGACAGTATGCAATCTTTAAGATCATCTTTTTTGAAACATGATCATGGATCAAAGAAGAATAAACACTGGAGTCACCTAACCTGTAAGATGTCAACGAAAACGGCATTCTTAACTTTTATGTTGCAAAGTAAACCTTATGCAATCTCAAACATTATTGTATCTAGAATATGTGTTGAAACCATTGGAGCCACTTTACTATAATATGTCAACTAAGACGGCATAATTAATCCATTCTTTGGTCTCTCTACTTACAGTGAATCATACGTTGATAGATTCTATGTTGGAAGTATACATTATGAATCTGTAAGATCATATTTCTTAGAATATGTGCATGAATATTGCAGTCACTTACCTCAAGATGTCAACTAAAAGGACATTCTCAATTCATTGCTTACTTTCTCCGCTGCCTGTAAATCATATGTTAATAACCAAATTCAAGACTCCCAAGTGCTCTTAACTCAACTGCCACAAAGCAGGAGGCTATAACTTATAGCGACTGATCCATCAATGCTCAACATGGGGAAGCCTTGCATTGCAAACATGCATAAGCCGAACACATTGTAAGTCCATGTCAGCCCATTTCAAGGCCTTCGATCTTATTTGGTCTACCCTAAAGTACAAGCCCAAAGTAGTACGAGTCATCTTCTTCCATCAAAGGGTCAAAAGCTGTATCAACACACCTATAAATATAGAAGCATATATGGTTGCACTCGGATTACTTTGAACAGAGTTTTCCTGCATACACGTAGGAGAGCTTTCCTGTATAAGGAGGACCGAACTAACCGGCAAGTGGAAAATAGACCAACAGCAATAGGGAAAGAATTAGGGAGAGTGGCACAAATATGTTCACACATCCACACAATTGTTTCATTCCCCCTAAAGAATATTTTATGTATGCCCCAGAATTATTAGTTTATCATCCATAAAATAGTTAAGCAAAATGTAACATTTCAGTTGTTCTTGATAATGTAATAAGCCACAACAAACAATGACAATTAAAATTTGGAGAAAAACTCTACCTACGAACACCATCTTTTACCCTCAAATAACATGTATAAAGTTCCATCTTCATATTACCCCCCAGAGAGTTTGGACTCTTAAGGTGCCATTCCAAATTACATATAATGTTGTAGGGGAAAACCACAACATATTGTACACTTAAATCTCAGCATATCAAAGGGTAATCAGGCATAAATGTCACATAACAACCATTTGATTCATTGTTCGTAAAACCTGACACAATTTATGAGAATAAATTTACATTTGTATTCAAATACACCAACAAGGACGTATAACAAGGTGTTACAACGAACATATTGTACAATCAACATCTTTTACACTACAAAGTCTCCCAGAACAACTTGACGCTCCCAAATTTTGGATAGGATCACTAACCGGACTCTTATTTGAACAAAAGGGAAGAAATTTGCATCTTGATCATGCAACTGATGGCTGCCAAAGAGATGGCGTGGCATACGCTTGCCAAGTTGCTTCTGTCTGTAAAGGGAATCATGAAAATCTCATCTCATTAGCCATCGATGCAAATATCAGAGCATAAGAATCACAAATTGAATCTTAATATTTCGTGAAAGCCTTGAGAACCAAACTAAATAACCTTGAGCCAAGGAGGACCGAACGAGTCCAAATATGCAAAACAATTTTATCCAATTGTACTTAACAAGAATATTTTTATTTGCCTTTCAACAAAGAGGATTCAACCCATCATTCCAGGAAGAAACCTGCCTACTGTTCTTCATTTGCAAACGTGCAAAGGTTCAAGCCCAAGCCAACAGCTTAAATTTCGGAGACATTCTTGTGGCATTGCCAAAACTAGGAGATCTGCCAATTCTCAGAGAAGAGAGAAGGCACAAGAACCTGAAAACTTAACCCTAGAAAGGTGAAATCATCCGATTCTTACCACACAAAATCTGCCCCTATCAAGTAGCAATGCCTGCAATAAGAAATTTATTTACAGCAGCTCAGCAGATGTTGTCCACCCCTAGTGACAAGAAAATATTGTCTTACGAAATGAATGTGCTGAGAACCACAATGGAAGCGTAGAGCCATTCTTAACAGAGTACATTTCTTTCCAAACTCGATCCTTCCTCTGATAAACCAACACCTGCTTATGAGTAGCTAGGAAAATAAATTCACAAGTCTGACTTATTGGGAAAATGCCCGGAACAAGAACTCTAATACATCTAAGACTCACCCGCTCCACCAATTCCCATTCTTCCCTCTCATAATCTTTCAAGAGCCAAATATTCATCCAAGCATGTGATATCTGCACCAGGGACAAGCAACCATCTGATTCTAACAAGTAAATCCTATTTCCAGACCCATAGTTGACCTCCTTAGGCAATGTCATCTTCCTCCATATGTCACAAGCCAAATCAAGCACCAGAATACACGAACAACTACCTGTCAACCAATGCAATGAGCCATTCACACACACAACTTGATTCCGATTCATATGCGTAAAATGATCATCTTGAAAAGACACGAACTTTCTCCATTTGTTCAACTCCGAATCGAAAACCAAACATATAAAAGTGCCATCAGCCCTTTGACCGAAAGATCGGTGATAGCCTGCTAATACAACATTAAATTTCTGATTCGACAAATCGCATGCCAAGCCAACCAGAATGGCCTCACCATCAGGGTAAAACCGTGTGACGGGCCTCTCTCTACTCCTGGGAAGCAGCCTGAACTCCCTAGTCATCGGATTGCAAATATAGTAAACACCCTTATCACGAATACTAGAGCAACACAACAAGCCATTACACGAGGCTCGAACCTTGACTCTATCTTTCAAGAAATCCAACGACAACTCAGAAACACCCCTCAATTTGTCAATACAAACCAAATAGGATTTCGACTCTGATGTTTCTGAAACCTCAACCAATACCATAGAGTTCTTAACAGACAGTTCATTATAGAACTGAGCAAAATACTTTTCCAAGGTCAATCTGTACCAAAGTTTACACACGGTTTTACATCTGAATAGGGATTTCACCGGCAGTCTAGCAAGAATTTGAAGAATAACTTCGTCCGGGAAAGAAGCATCTCGTGAATTCATAATTATCAAATTACCAGAAGAGAAAATGTAAAATTTGGGATGCCCAGATGCGAAAACCAACAGAAAGTTGCGAGCTTTGCTTACCAGATGAAATCTCCGATATGGCTATACGGTGAAATCTCATTTGGTATTTGTGAATCTAAGTGGGGCTTTCACTTTTGGCCTTACGAGTTCGTCATTTTCTTGTTCCCGGTCGGAAATTATTATAGTGTGTCTCGGACCAATTAGGTCCTTCTACAACGGTTTATAACAAATTGGCTTTTGAGTGCGGAGAGGGATAATAGAATTGCAGAAATTAAAAAATATACCAGACGTAGTGCGAAACCGAGGAAGAGAATCCGAAGAAAATGAAGTAGCCGGGGAAATTATGATGGACGTGTTTGATATACGGCTGTGATTTACCTCGTAGGCAAATTGGGCCTGTGGGTCCTCGCCGCGAAAGGGACATTGAAGGTCATTGATTGAGGTCTGGCACAAAGAGTTTACGGTACAGTCATGCGTAAATACACGCAAGAAAAGGTCAACAGCGCCATGAAATGTCACCTTACTTGTAACACAAGTCATCCGAGAACGATCTGCTAGCAAATATTTCTTTCCACTTGCGTCTTCTGATTTACAAGGAGATACCAATGGGATAAGACTAAAAAAAAAATCTTATTTCTCTCATGATGAAGTTTTATAGTGGACGAGGTTTTGTCTCGCCAAGATGTTCATGGTGGAGCCACGTGGGGAGCAAGGGAAATCATCACTGTCTAAGGAAAAGAATATAAAACTTAGCAGATTATGTGATCAGAATATGAAATAATAATTTTATTTTAGTTCCAATTAAATAATGATGGAGTTTTGTTAAAGATATGCATGTTTATTTTTTCTAATAATTTTCCTGATTATTGTAAGATACTTATCATATGACGTGGTTTGTTTATTATTAAAATAAATTATTTGGAAAGTTAGTTCATACACAATAAGAAAATATTTTGTTTCTATATATTTTCTTGATTATAGTTAGATTATGGTCTTTATGTTATAAATATGGCAATCTTTGTAAAATTTCTATAAATATATGTATGTATATAAAATTTTCAATTCCTAATTTTTCTTCCTTTTCACTTTGTGTCAAGTTTACCTTCAATTCAAAGTTAAATTGGAATTGCATTTAATATATTAATTGTTTATGTTATAACATGTGAAAGAACATATGCTATGAACGAAGAATAAAACAATCTAGATTAGGTATGAATAGATGAGCTCCTTAAGCTATCCTGGTATCTTATTTTGGTAACTACTTTTAGCATATTGCAATCAAACAAGTAGAAAAAAGAGCCTAATGCGATTACCCAAAACGACATCATGCTTACGTAGTTTCCGTTTCCGTTTCCGTCTCCGTCTCGAACCCTTACCTTTGCCCTCTACATATTGCAAAATACACCCAACACAGGGAGACGCCCGCAGATCCAAAGATGTCTCTGGTGACAGCGGAGATGAAGGCCAGAGCAGAGGTGTGTTACGGGGATGAGATCTGTAGAGAGAAGTTCACGCTGCTGCTGTCAGAGATAGGCTTGCCGGATGGTCTGCTGATGAATTTGGAAGACATAGAGGAATGCGGGTACGTTAAAGATGTCGGCTTTGTATGGCTCAAGCACAAGCAGAAGAAAGAGTACAGATTTGACAACATAGCCGTCTGGTATGACAACGAAGTCACCGCCTACTTCGAGCCCAAGAAGATCAAGAACCTCACCGGAGTCAAAGCCAAGGAGTTCTGGGTTTGGATAACCTTGAGTGAGATTTATGTCAATGACCCTCCGGCAACGTGGATTACGTTCAAGACTCCGGTGGGTTTGTCCAAGTCTCTTCCGATATCGGCCTTCGTCGCAGAAGAAGGAATTTGAAGAAGCAAAGAAGGGAGACTAATGGAGGATAGATGCAATTCAAAAAGAAATTGTATACGTATTAGAATTGATTGATCAATCGTTTATTTGGACTCTTCTGTGTACAAAGTAATGAATTCCTTGTTCATCTGAAAGAATCTATCCTCTGATTTCTGTGTAGGATGAAAAAGAAGAAGAGAATATGCTTCAATCTTATTCTCAAACCATGTGCCTGCCTGTGTACGTCTATCTAACTTCTTTAATCAACCAAAAGCTACACAGTGTTCGAAGATGACGTCCCCGAGCTGCAATGCAAGATCGGTAGTTGATGATCCTTAAAGAGCAAGAAATCTTGACAAAAGGAGTAGACTTTTGTTGTCAGCAGGGTGATAAAGCAAAACTTGATGAGAGATGGCGCGGTCTTTTCTTGAGTTCTGAAAGTTCATAAGGGTAGGTAGTGCTTTGTTCATCTCTACCGACAAATTCTTATCTCGAATCCGTTTCAGAAACTGTAAATTGCAGCAGGCTCAGATTGCTTCTGTTTCTGGAGCAACTGGAAGGAAGGCAATAAGAAAAAGTATCTCTGAGTTGATTAATCTAAGCTACTAACAGGTAGAGAGTCATTGTCAAAGCCTAAGCAGAGCGGTTATGAAAAGTTAATTTAGTCAAGGAGAAACGCAAGCCACATCAAAGCTCAAATGGTTAGTAAAGATTGATTGAGCTAATATATTAAGCTGTGTTACTCAATAGATGACTACGAGATACCTTATACACAACATAAAGCTCATATTGCACCTACCAAGTAATACATCTTGAAGGCTTTGAGCTTTGGAAGGCACAAGTAAACTGGAAAGGAAGGCCAAAAAAGATTAGCGTATTAAACTTGAAGAGTCTTATCCTGCGTGCTACGCTATTTATAGAAGACCTCATAAATTATTTGATAATGATCTAGAGCTTCCAAACAAGTTAGGGACAAATCCACAGGAAACCACTATTGGACTGCTCCAAAGAGAACCACCGGCTTGTGCCTTTAAGGTAGGAAAAGGCTAGTAATTGACCCAACCGAGTTGACAAGTGTTTGGCTATTTTGAAAGGTATTATTTGAAATCTTTTGATCTTAAGTTTGATATTAAGTGTGTGAGTGTAGATATTTTTATAAATAAAAATAAAAGTAAAAGAAAGGTGAATTGGATTGGACTTGGGCCTTAGCCTTCTAGATAATGTGTAGTCCAATCATTAAATGACAGGCCCACTTAACAAATTTAATCTAATATACTGAGGCCCACTGTTAAAAGGCTTAAGGCCTATTGTCACATATCAGACAAGAAACAATTCGACGACAAAATCAGAACTGCAAAAGCTACCAACTTTTTTGGCACACAGGATGATTGCATTGTATATTCTACAAAGGTATCAACATTCATGTCCAAATATTACTCATTCCTACATCAAGGAGTTGAGTCCATAATATATTCTATTAAGTCCAAGAAGTCTAATATTAAAGAATATTTCTAAAATTATTTGAGACTTACGAATTATCTAGGTTTTTTTTATTGTTTAGATTTTTGTTAATTGTCGGAAAGTCTTTAATTTTTTAAGATTTTCTATTTTTTTGAGATTTTTTAATTGTTTAGGGCTTTCTTAACTTGTCAAAGCTTTAATTGTTTAGGATTTCCATTTGTTGTTGCTTAAATAGTTAGTCTTTAATTGTCTAAGATTTTCATTATTATTGTTTGTGGTTTTCCTAAGTTATCAAAGTTCTTATTTGTTTAGGATTCTTTTATTTTCTAAGATTATTTATTTTTTAGATTCTTAATTTGCTTGGAATTTTTTAGTTATTTGGAATTCCTTATTTGTATTGAATTCCTAAATTTTCTAAGATTTATTAAGTGTTACGTTTAGTTTCCTATATAAAGGGAGACCCTTTTCAATTGTAATGAGAACTTTGTTTTGAATTAAAGAGAAAACCTTGTGTGGTTTGTTTTAAGTTATTTTCTTTAAACAACTCTTTAGTTGCTTTTGGCAACTTTCCTTTTCTTTTTTTTTTCTTTTTTTGTCTTTTCACATCCTTAATTGGTGGCCTATCCTTTATGTTTGGGAGATTGTGGCTTGGCACATATCTTTAGTTTTCTTCTTTAAGCTTACGTTTTAGTTTTTTATTTTTATTTTATTTTCTTTTCTTTCTATCCAAATATAACCTTCCTCACAAGAAAAACCTTAAAAACCAAAAAGACAAACCACCCCAGTTTAACCCCAAACAAAGCTTGCTAGAGCTCGTAACCGGATGCATCAATAAGAGTGTAACCATCACGACCAAACTCAATTAAGAAGAACACCAGTTTTTGATCTTGGCAAGTATCCATAGTAGACTGTACGTTATGACCTGTTCGAAACCTTGGAAATGACACTATTAAAATTTGTATTACAAAGTTCTATATTACTTATGCGTCTATAAGACATCGTCTTTATTGTTTTCTTTTATTACTTGAGGAAACCTGTGAGACCATTGTCAACTTTTATGCAAATTGTCTAAAGCCATAAAAAAGGAGATTATAATTTCTTGGTATAATAGATAATGACAATAATGAAAAAAAACTACGGCTCCATTGTTGATTAACTTTTACAACCATGGAGATATTAACTATGAAAGAAGCAGACCATAGAATACCAAATTCTAAAAAGTCATGGTTCATGGATACTAATCGATGTCCAAACACATTCGTAGTCAAAGGTTTAGGAAACAATAGACAATTGAATGAAACCGAACCCTATGTTTTCTTTGATAGAAGAACTTAGTACAACAAATTACAGGTGATGGCTTTTTATACAGAATAATAAGAAGTCTTCTAGCAGCTTTTAACAAAATTTGAAGTAAAACTAGTGAGCAGAGCGATCGTAAAATGCTGTTGTTTAGCATTGAGACTTAATGAACTTCATAGTTACTAGGCATCTGTCATGGTTGCTCAACTGTCTTGACCTAGATAATTGGATCGACTAGTTTCTACACTGTGTATTGTGAGATGGCATATTCTCAGGAGGAGACATGCTTAGCAACACTCTTTCCAAGTTTTGACTCGACTTGAAGGGGTGCTTTGCTGTACACGTAGCTCAACCGCATCTTCGTGTATCTTGAGCTAGGCTTCATTCGTTTGCTTATTGGTGATTAGGCTAGTTTCTTGTGTTAGATCAATGGCTAGTATTATTTGTTCAATAAGGTTTATGGCCTTCTTTAACCATAGAGCTATAGTTCCTCACTTCTTCATAACATGTAAGGAAACTTATGTTTAAACAATCTACAATCCTTGGTTTCAACCATACCAAAAACTTATGTTCATGGTTATGCGTAGTTAGAAACTATTATAGTGTAAAGGTCTATTCCAAATCTTAAGACATTAATTGAAAAATTTCATCATTTATAAGTTTAAAGATTCATCTTCATACTTTGAATGTGGGACAACAAATTACTTTAACACTTCCCTTACTTGCATGTTAACACAATTATTGCAAATGAATTGAAATCTAACTCTAGAGCATAGAGGATTATAAAGCGAACGTCATACTTAACTCTTATTATATATTAGAGTGTAAGAATCCATTCTAAAATCTTAAGGCATTAGGTAAGAAAACCTCATTACTTATAAGTTTAAGAGTTCATTTTTACACTTTTAATATGGAGACAACAACCACATTTAACATACTCTCATATATGTCTTCTCAAGTTTTAGAGAAGATACATAACCTAGTCTTCCAAGGCATCTTCTTTTTTATGGTCCATCCTTCTATAGTAATGGATGTTTATTAGGTAAAAAAAAGTATGAGTTTCTATTTTTAGTCTTTAATGTAAGAGATAATGTCAGAATTCCATTGTTTTCCTTATTTGATGACATTTAAACATGTTAAAACCAGAAAATCAAAAATGAAGAAATCAAAAAATAAAATAAAATTATCAAGATAACAAAATGTTCGAATGTACAACACCCGTGTATATTCTATTCGAAGAAAAGGCTTAGCATTTGAGACGCTTCCTAAGCCGTATCCACATTATCTGAAGATCACTTTACGGCCCCATCCCTCCCATAAACTAAAGGCAAACTAACGACGTTGACAGGGAACCATCTCAAAGATTTTAGAAGCGAAACTACCATGGAAATGGCTTTTGTTGTGATTGTTGGGAATTGTAATCGTTCCACACTGAATATGAATGTTTGATTCTCTAGCCTTATTATTGGGTAGTTCCTCTTTTCTTTGGAGACATCTTTTGGGAAGTAACTAAAGCCTAACTTAACATATGATTAGGGTAGGTATATCTATGTTAGGTCTTTGAGTTGTCTTCTCCTTTGAGTCTTCTCTATAGACTTGATGGATTTATCCAACATGGAGAGAAGACATTTTGAGAATTGTAATTGTCCCACACTAGATATGGATGCTTAAGGCATGTTGAGAATTCTAATTGTCTCACATAAGATATGGATGCTTGAGGCATATTGAAAATTGTAATTGTCTCACACTAGATGTCGATGTTTGATGACATTTCTTTAGAGAGTTGCCTAGACCTAACCTAACATGGTATCAGAATAGGTACATCTAGGTTGGGCTTCGGGTTGCCTTCTCTTTTAAGCCTTCTTTGCAAACTTGATAGATTTGTCCTGCATGAAAAAGGGAGGCATGTTGAAAATTGTGATTGTCACATACTAAATATGAATGCTTGATTCTTTGACCTTGTTATCGAGTGGCTCCTCTCCCTTGAGCATGTCCTTTGGAGAGTCACCTAGGCTAACTTAACAGTGGCGAGGGAACATTTTCTAGTAAACATTATCCCCTCTCTCACTACCGCTTCCCAAGAAGAGAAAATCCTATCCATCCCGTCAAAGTTACTCCTAGGCGCCATCATTTGAATAAGAGACTTTAGGAATTTTCACCATTAGTCTTACTAATAAATTATTAGTCCGAGTTTAAGTGGATTTACTCGATATGCTTGTAGTTTTTCGTTGCCTAACTTAATGAAGATGCTTTCTGCATTTCATTCCATTTTCGGCTCAACAGAGAAGCCCGAATGAGATCTTTCACACAATGGAAGATTATAGAGAACAAGATGGGTTAATCGAAACATTAGCAGAAAGTAATCTCTCAGCTTGTTCATTTTATTGGAGTTTGGTGCATCAAATCATGCCAGATGCTAGAATAAGCTCTGGAAACCTCATTTACGAGTAGGGAGAGGTTCACCAGTCAAGAAAGAGTGTATCAGAGAAAAGGCCTCGCTAGGCTTGTTGAGAGGAACCAAGTGGCCTGCACCTCTCACTGTCACAAATGTGAGCCCTTCATATTCTACTATCCTTCCCCCGACCTGCATTTTGTTTACAGCAAGCAAGAACATGAATGAGTTTTCATTTTAACTTTAGAGGAAAAACAAGGTGATCCCTTATTTATTTGGGATTGTATTCCGAGGTAAAGAGAGATTTTCGAGATGATAAGCTAATTTTATTGCCGTTCCGACGCTATATTGCCTGGGCGTCGGGCTCTAGTTTTTGTTCAGGACTCAGCAACACAAAGCCCCAGGTTAAAGTTTGGAAAGCCCGACGTCCCTGCGAGTGCATGCCCTTAAAGACCTTGGGTTCAGGTTGGGCATTGTAAATAGGATAATACACCTAAATTTGTTGTCACAAGCATCAGAAACGATGAAAGCCTATATGAATCCCAGGAGTTTCAAGGAAGAGAAAAAGAAGGTCCTTCCCTGGTATGACCTTTCATGAAACGAATAATTAATTGAAGAAAGCGACAAAGAGGAATATAATGAACCTGACTGTTGTGGTACCAAGAACGCCAATCAGACTTGAGGGGCAGTCCAAGAGCCTCAACGCTGTAACGGGAGCCGATAACTGGCACTCTGCCATCTGCGTCCCCGCTGTTACCAACACCCAGAACCAGAACAAAAGAGATGGAATTTAATATTACAAGACTAAACAGAAAAGGCAAGACGTTGGGTCTGGGTTTATGGACGAGGCATTAAGGACCTGCTAAGTCAAAAGTTAAAACATGCCTTCTTTATCTGCATTATTTCTTCCACGATCCATCTTTGATTACGTTTTACAACCTTAGGACCTACCATAAATTTATTTTTTGCCTCCCACCCACACCCAGGAAGAAAAGCCATTAATAGTGTTTCCTTTTTCTCTGGAATCATTAAGGGTTCATTATGACCGTCTAAGAGGCTTAGATGGGTTGGGTGAACAATGAAAATGTAGTAACAGAAAGAAACAGCAGAATATGTACCTGTAAACCCAAATCTTGAGGCCACCCTCGATGAGTTTGGTGTAGATTGGTAGGACGGACAAAACAGTGAAGTTATACGTCTGAAGGATGGGATTACTGAAATCCAAAAAATGCAGCAATCATTAAATAAGCTGTAGTGATGATGAGTTTATCCTTACTGAGTGAAAGCAAGCCTGAAAGCCTAAGCTTAAGTTGAACAACGATTTTGATACAGAAAATAATATGTGGCTTCTGGGTTCTCCCTTACCTGCAGACCTTCCACGTTTCATTAGAACTTCTGCTCGTAATGCTGGCATGAAGGGATGATTGAACATCTTTTCGGTTGAAATAGTCTTCGGCGTATGAAGAAAAACATGGGTCATAGCCTCCAAAGATTCTTATACCCCTCAATCCATAATTATTCACCTTTTCAATCAAAATTGCAAGTTAATACTCGTTGCAACGTTCCTACAGATTGTCCAATGATGAAAAGTTCTGAGTGTTAATCACCTTAACGAGTGATGATGTACCGTTGAGAAGACACCTGGGGGCATAAATGTTGTAGATATCGATCTCGTTATATTCGTCAAAGACTGGGTCCATGGCACTGTTACACTCGTTAGACCACTGGAAGCTCTTAAAATCACAGACTTGCTTGGCCTTTTCATAAAGTTGGTCTGATATGACAGCATGGCTCCATGCATATTCTAGCAAACCCTTATAGTCGTAGTAATTATCAGTTTCAGGATTTCCTACCTGCAGTATGTATAAGAGGGCTTCAATGATAGCTTTCAAGTGTATTATATTTATGCATCTGCAGTTTCATGTACACAACATAGTTTGGCACAGAAGAACATGAATCCGCCTGAGTAACATAGTTTTTAGACATCAGTTCACGTACTATAAATCCTTTTAGATTGAGCGTTGGGTATTTGGCTCTGTCCTTGTTCCGGTCGTATACAAGCTCCGCCAGTTGTGGCACGTAGTGCCCTGCAAAATTTAGTGTGTATGTGTAGCATGAGTGAGCAAAATGATCAAAGTAGTCAACGAAACAGAGACGGTTTCGAAGTTCAGATAACTCACCTGCATAACTCTCTCCTGCGATGAAGAAATCATGGGTTTTGAACTGTGGAAATCTTTCCAGCCAATTCACCAAGAAATTGTAGGCATCTTCAGCTAAGTAAAATAGACTAGAGATAAACAACTAGTGTATACAAAATAAGTTCGTGAGTCTATAACATGACAGACTATGGAGAATTACCCACAAAACCATCATCCAATTTGGCGAGATCAGAGGATATATTGGTGTAAGAGAACCCAACTCCAACTGGGGACTCCACAAATAGCAAATTGGCTTCTGCAGGGGCCGAATATTCAAGCTTAAAATAAGTACAAAAGGGCCTTTACCAGTCTCTACTTTAAAAATCTTGAATCCATTAGCACAAAATCAAAATAGGAAGGATCAAAGTATTCAACGAAAGGACCTTTATTCCATGCATATTCATTGAAGTGAAGGGTAACTCCACTTTTATCAACTCTAAGTGGTCCCAACTCGACAACTGCCCCATACCCAATTGAGGAACAGCCAGGTCCTTCAAAGACAGGATTCGATGGAGTAAATAAATGATCTTCATGAACTAATGCTCAAAAAAATTGGAGCTATGAAAGACAAGCAAAATATTAATCTTGGAAGTAAACGTTTTTCACACCCCCGTTGAGCCAGAGAAGTAAAGGCTTCTGGGACGGTTGATTTTGAGCTTCAAAGAACCAGTAGAAGAGGGCCCTCCCGTTCTCTGCATTGACATTAATGTATCCTGCGAAGTGGGAGAGTGATGGGGTAGCTGGTTGGCCTGGTAGATTAATGACCCTATCGGATTCCTGGGATCCAGAATACTCTTGCAGTGCTTTAAGGCAAAAGAGGTACGAGGACAGGAGAAAGAAAACAAGACATCTAGCTGAACCCAGATAGGCCATCCTTGTTCCGAGGTTTGCTGGCTGTATTTACTCCACACAAGCATGTGTTAGCATATAAGCCCGCGGATGCCGGAGATAGAGAGGAAGCGACTCTTTCTAGATAAGCCGGATACTTTTAGCCGCCTATTTTGACTGTGTGGAGGGACCAATAATGCCTGGGATTGAACAAGCTGATATGAACCGATTGGCCAGATTTGGTCCCGTTTGGTTGCATTTAACTTTTCTCCGATCAATCATTATGCTCCCATACTTATTTTAAGGTCAACTAGAAGCAGTTTCTCTAATTGCCAGAGTAGCCGACAACGGCTTGACTCTGCATATTTGGATTGTAGTCGCTATTGCATTGAGTAAACAAGGTTAATCTAATTGGTGCAGTGGTGCTCCCTTAGGTGGATGAGTACGACCCAAAAGAAATCGACAAAACCATCTGGGAAATAACGATAAAATGTGCAGATTAAATGCAACCATGTAGGTAATGACGAAAATCTTTTGCATTTTAAACAGATAAACTAGAATGGTCGGTGTTGCTGACAGTCTCAAAACTTCCATGCGGCCGGCTAACGTTCAAGTACTTACATAGATGCCTCATTTTCTAGCTGGCAGAGAAAGTTGAAAATCAGAAAAAAAAAAAAAAAAAACACAATCTGACCGTATATAAATGGCATTAGTATACCATTTCCAATAGGAACAAGCCAATCTCACAATTGAAATCACAAGCGAGGAATAAAGAATGCAGCATCTGGTACAAAATATGCTAAGGTCAACAATAAACGAATATATGGATCACAAAGAAACTGTAAACGGATTGAGTGGCTTGTACTCCCTTGCCTCCGCAGTGCTATATCTGAAGTTCCTCCAACTGTAAGAAGTACCCAGACAGGAGTACCAAAAAGCCATTAGAGGCTAAAGAGGCTGAAGAACCAATTCAGCACCATCATTTTGAGGCTTCCTTTTCCTTTTGACAGAGAAAGGTCGGAGAATAAATCTTGATAAGCGACTCAACGGGTCCTGCAGACCTTCCATCTCATAGTGCCCAAACCGCCAATCTCGTGCAATAAATGGCCGCTGCAGAGGTTCATCGAGGCCACCTGTGAAGGGAAGGACGAAGAAGAATCATTACATACATCATCTCAAGAAGCATCAATATAAGAAAAATGTTGGTGCCTTCACCAATGAGGACTTTGTCACGCACAGGAAAGCTTCCACCTTTCTGCCCAGTCAGGACCATATAGAAGCAACCAATTAGGAAAGCTTCCACCTTTTTATTGGCATGTGGCTAACACGAATTTTATTCATTGAGTTAATGGATTATGTAACATAGTCCAAATTATTCTTCAGCAAAGCATACTGTGGAGAATGAAGAACAAGACTGAAATCCAAGGCAAAAGATTGCAATTTGACGCTTAAAGAGCTTGAGCTGCATGGTTTACCTGCATACATCAAACCATGTTTATTAACTGCCCTATAAAATGGTCGTGTTTTTTTCTCTTTAGCAGCCCACTGGAGTTCATTCCATGCTTGTGCCCGTTCTTCATGTGTAATTCTACCCGATGTCACAACCTGAAATCAAGATATCCAATTAAAACTCCAATAAAAAGTGCACTTGTCTCAGAGAAGTATACAAAGGAAACACAACAAATGGAATGACAAATGGAAAGGTTGTATAACTTTAGAAAATAGATGGTACGAAGGACGTGGAATCCGAGAAAAACTATTTGCCCGATCAACCGCTACAAGTCCAAATTTAGGGCCATATCCATCAGCCCACTCCCAATTATCAGAAATTGTCCAGAACAGGTAACCAATCACAGGGACACCCTACAAAACACCACAGGCGGATCCTAATCCCCAATAATCATATAGGAAGGACAATTCAATTCCAAAGTAACCAAAAAGGTTCAGTTCAGAGTCAAAACCATGACTATGGCAGCATAGACAGCAAGCAAATGTTCTAATAAATATGGCCGGCGTATCAAGTCTGTCCCATCAGAAACCCCATTTTCAGTAATGATGAAGGGAATGTTCAGATGCTTGTATCTTTCATGGAACTGAAGCAGCATGCGATACAGGCCATCAGGATACACTCCACGCCCAGATTCACTATACTCATCGGTCTCTACAAGCTTCAGTCCAGAACCAGAAATAACTTCCTAATTGGTTGAAAAATAGTGTCAGTAAAGAATACATGCATCAACATGTCCTTGGTACGAAAATAAAAGTACCTGCCCATAGTAGTTTATGCCTATAAAATCCAGCTTCTCAGAGACACTATCCACATATGGGAAGAGAGTCAAAGAATTTGCTACTGTAACTGCAGCAACATCAAAGAGCCCATACGGACGCATAAACGATACATGGTGTGCTATTCCAACCGGTGGATTTGACAAGGTACTACAGGAAATATAGAGCACACGTAAACCAGCTTAGATGAAAGCAATGAAAATTGCAACTTTGAGTAGAAAAACAATGAGATTGGCAATACTAAAATGGTGGGTACAGCTGTAAAAACAGCTCAATTATGAAAAGATTCATGTAATAAACACCAAGAAGTGTAGATTAAAAATGGTTGAGCAGGCCCATACAGAGGGGCCCATTTGCCAAGCAAATTATGAAAGCACCAAGATTCAAACTTTCATGTTTATCCAAAAATGTTTCACACATTTTCCACAGTTTCTGGAAGAAGAAACACCTTCGGTTGTGGATATAGTCATAGGCCTTTGAGTGTGCAATGGCAATCCAATGCATGGCCTGCTGGAAAACGCCGGTCGGTAGGGCAGAAGTGGCGACCTCCAACATATCAGGATGACCACCGGGCCAAGCACCAGCACAATAAGTTAGCAAACAGAAGACATGAGGCTCATTAAATGTCACCCAATAATCTACAATATCTGATACAGAATCAACAACAAGCCTGCATGAAATAATGTAAGAGTTCAGAGAACAAAACAGAGAAATACTGACTATATTACAGAGATAAACCATATTGAGGTAATTGCAAAAGAGAACTACAGAATTCACGAAAATCTTGAGAAGAGATAGAACACAAAAATGTCCTCAAAAGCTTTCCTCTTTAATTTTTCAGAATAGGCATTCTAGAAAATAGACAGCAATCAAAAGTAGAAATAAGAATGATAAAAAAAATAATAATAATAAAGAAACTAAAAACAAATCATAGATTTTAAGCTAATCTAGGTGATGATCTAGTTCATCACAGAGATAGAGACATAAAGATCATAGTTCATATCTTCAGTCAGTTTGTGCAATGTTTGACTATCACAATCATGCCCATCTTCAAATTAACCATTTGAAACTAGAGTGTCTATCCAATAATCGCTATGCCCTTCCACCAAACTATCCTAGACCTTTTTTTTTTGTTAGTTCAACTCCAGAAAGAAAATATAAATCAAGTGAATATCAAAAAGGGTCCCTTTTAATTTCTTCCTTTTTCTCTTTTTTGTTGCCCAAGAAAATGTTGATCAATTAGTTTGTTTGATAAACAAATTTGCTTTTGCTTAGTTTTATTTCTCATAATTGTAGTATAAACTTTAAACAATAATTGAACTTTACTCCTCATTCAATGAGTGATGCACCTTTATCCTAGAACACAAGATCTTGCTTTACCAAGAAACAGGAATTTAAGTCTCACTTCCGTAGTAACTCAATTTTCCACAGTTGTTTATGGAGAAAAGGGTTCTGCACCAAAGAACTAGATGGACCATCTTTTTTCCTGCTCTGTAGTAAATATGGCTACTTCCTGAACTTTCCTTGGGTCTCAATTTGATGTTTATTGAGTGCTACTCTACCAAACCATGAAATAGTTTAGAACACATTACTTTGAGGTAATGTTGGTTGAAGAGCAATGAGACAACATTGTAAGAAGAAAACAAACAAGAATGGGTGGCAACTAAAGGACCTACGTAGAAAGGTCATTAAAAAAGTGATCGTAGAGTAGAAAAAAGGTAACCGTTCAACCAAGATTTAAAATATCATTGACCTGGTAAAATCATGAAATAATCAACAGTCTTTTCCAGCTTCCAACCTCCATATGCACCAGCCCATGGTGGCAATGAGTGATGGAAAAGAGTCAGCATCACCTTCAT
This sequence comes from Casuarina equisetifolia, assembly GCA_028551475.1. NCBI lineage: Eukaryota > Viridiplantae > Streptophyta > Magnoliopsida > Fagales > Casuarinaceae > Casuarina > Casuarina equisetifolia. The sequence continues at coordinate 19,053,748 of CM052362.1, forward strand.
TCCATAGGAACGAACCCTTTTAATGATCCATTTATAACGCTCCAATGCTGCATAATTGACCTAAAGAAGAACATGTATCAATTAAGGAACCTCCAGAAATCACATTACTAATGGAATGAGAATGTTCAAATAAGCCCCATGTTATAAATTAAACTCCAGTATCACTACTTATCCGCACTGCCAATCCAGATTTCAACGAATGGCATCAGAATACATCAAAACATAGTGCAATAATAGTCAGAACTGGCTTACATTGTCTTTGATCCCATTGATGGGCTCTTTGGGCATAATTCTCGACCAGTCTATTCCCATTCGAAAGACACTGATGCCAGTATTCTTAGCCAGTTTCAGTTCTATATCAGGGTCGGACCAAAACCTAATCCTTTCTTCCCTGAAAAATCATTTCAAAGCAGACCAATGCATCCCTAAGCCAACCAATATCCACAACCAGAGTAATCCATAGAAGATAGTTACTTCTCGTAACGCAATCAAACATATATTTCAAAACAATATGTCAGTAACTCAAGCTTACGGGTGGTGAACATTGTGCCATGCAGCGACATTATGATGGCATTCTTCGTTTGATGCAGGTTCTTTTTCTTTCTCTCCTTCTACATACTTCTCTAATCCCCTGATCATGGCCTCCATAGCTATCTTACGAGACTTCCTCTTCTTAATGCCTTTTCGTGGCAATGACGCCTGCTGAGACCCACCACCCCCAGTAGCGGAACCCAGTAAAGCATCTGCAGGTTGCAGATCCTGAAGTTCTGATTTGTCACAAGGGTTTTCTTCTGCAAACTGCAGCCAAGCATCATTGAGCTTGTCTTCAACGTGCGCTGGTGCTGTCGCAAGTCCAAAAAAAAACTTGCTCTCTCCTTCTGCAGAGAAAACACAACGAGGGTATCTTAAGAGTTATCAACAGAGAGTTCTCTACTGATTTTAGATCCACCATGTAGGTCTCCATGCAATGTGAGATAACAGAATCCTTGAATCCCCCAAGTCTAAACCCAGATATTGATAAATTGAACATGTCACATTCATTCCCATGAAAATGCTGCCATTTTTTTATGTGTTTTTAACCATTAAGTGCCAAACTCAAAATTTATAAATCTTTCTTTCAATCCTCCTAGATGCATATGCATAAGAGTACTGGGAGCACTTCCGTGCACTGGTAAGAGAACGAACCCAAAGTCCCTACCTACAACTAACAAAATCGATGCTCAAGTTCTTCCAAAGTCTAAGATTGCTATAGTTATAAAGTACTTCAACTATTATAATGTTTATAAGTATCCGGAGTAAACAATCTCTAGTATTTAGACTATAAAATACAAAGACTGGTCAACATAATCTGTAGGCACGTCCACAGACAAGCTTGCTTGCATGACTGAAAGCTACAAATACTTTAATTGAAAGTTCTGCTTTTGAACGTGTAATTGAGCTATGTACAATGGCTTTTCGCTTTGCTGAAATTAGCCCTTGAATTTTTTTTCTTTTTCTTTTTTTCAATTTTTGGTTTTTAGAGCGACTCCGATGAGAGATTGGCTTCTAATTTGGATAATTAGCTCCTAAATTTTACCGAGGTAACAGCCCATCTACCACGGGAAAAATTCAACACTGTTCTGTCAACGCGGCAACATGCCATGCTTATCAACTACAGACACGACATGACATTCATAAAAAAGAACAAGGAGATGGAGATCGAGGACCGTGGGAGCGGAGGTGTGTGTCAGTCGCAAAATAAAAAGCAACTGAGAAGGTAGCTATTGAGGGGGGTAGGTAGAGAGAGGCATAACCTGAGATTATAATCGAAGGGACGTGGTATAAACAGACCCTAAATTATTCGATTGTCAAGTCTTGGGTCCCAAGTCTCTTAATCTTTTCCACTTGTCAATGATTTAACATAAATTTAGTGGACAGACATGGGGAGTCACGTCAAAAACTGTACAGGAGCCAGATATTATCTGAATGTCAAATCAACGAAAACACGTGTTTAAAAAGTGAGTAAAACATAACCAAAACAGTAAATCGAAAACCCAAATCGACCTCAGGACAAAAAGGCGGAATTCTTTTGATTTTTCCGAAATGCGTACAAAAGCTCCACATCAACCATTTTCTTGTTAAAGAGCTAAGATTTCTTGAATTTAGAGCACCAGAAACTAAAGATTCCCCAAGCACTGATGCAAGGTTCGAGAGTTTTTTAGATGCTTGAAGGTTACGTTTACACGTTGCAGTCCAAAAGCTTATTCACAGATGCTCACAGGTGTATAGTACAACAACAAGTGCTAGCATCTCGAAAGATTCAGAGTTGACAAAATTAACTAGATTACCGATAACATTGAAGTCGGCGAGCGTGTCGGAGGACTCGTCGATCGGCGAGCGGAACCGCCGGGGATTCTTTTTCCGGTAGCGAGAGAAGGAGAAGGCGTTGCCAGCTACAGTGATTGTAACCAGTACTCCGGCGAGCTTCGTCATCGTTACGAAGAGAGCCACCAACGACATCTCGAAGACGATACTGATAAGTGGAGAACTTCCGCAATTTGAAGAGTCCAGAACAAGCCGTGGGGGACAACTGTTCCCCGCCCCAACGGACTACTCCAAATGGAGGAAGCGTGTTTCCTTGATCAAACTTCATAAAGGATAAAGAGAGCTGGCCCCTGCTGAGGATAGCGATGGGCTACAATTAGTGTAAAAATATCGTCTACCACAACTTTTTAGGCCTATAGATATCCAAATGGGCCTCAAACTTTTATAACTGCAAGGATTTTACCAAATGATCTTATGGTAACCGAGGCATTAAGTAAACCCCAGCAGCTAGAAGGAAAAAGAAAAAAAAAAAGGTTGCTAAAGCGTTTTGGTTGAAAATCAGAAAAAACAGAATCTGACATTATATAAATGTCATTATTATACCATTTCCAAAAGACAAGACAATCTCACAATCTCTAACATTATATTAATAATTGAACTCACAAGGAAAGAATAAAGAATGGAGCATCTGGTACAAAATATGCTAAGATAAACAATAAAAAATACATGAATCACAGAGAAAGTTAAACGGATTGAGTGGCTTGTACTCCCTTGCCTCCGCAGTGCCAAAAAGCCATTAGAGGCTAAAGAGGCTGAGGAACCAATTCAGCACCATCATTTTTAGGCTTCCTTTTCCTTTTGACAGAGAAAGGTCGGAGAATAGATCTTAATAAGAGACTCAACGGGTCCTGCAGACCTTCCATTTCATAGTGCCCAAACCGCCAATCTCGTGCAACAAATGGCCGCTGCAGAGGTTCATCGAGGCTTCCTGTGAAAGGAAGGAAGAAGAAGAATCATTACATACATCATTTTAAGAAGCATCGATACAGGGCTTGGCTTAGTGGTAAGCCAAGACCCCTGGCCTGCAAGTCCAACAAGTCAAGGATTCGAGTCCTCTTTCCCTCCGCATGTGTGTGAGTTTAAAAAAAAAAACATTGATACAAGAAAAATATTAGTGCTCACTGATGAGGACTTTGAGTCCTCACAGGAAAACTTCCACATGCATTAACAATTGTGGAGCCAATTCCTCCCCAAACCAATTACCCTAGGAGAGGATGGACAACAAAAGAACATATTACAGTGAGAACGCATAGGGTTCAGCACGGGAGTATCATTTTACACTGAAGTTATAGTTGGTCAAAGTCCCATTATGAGAGGGCAATAAGTTTCAAGGGGATAGCTGCATATTTTGTTGGCATGTGGCTAACACGAATTTTATTCATTGAGTTAATGGATTATGTAACATAGTCCAAATTATTCTTCAGCAAAGCATACTGTGGAGAATGAAGAACAAGACTAAAATCCAGGGCAAAAGATTGCAATTTGACGCTTAAAGAGCTTGAGCTGCATGGTTTACCTGCATACATCAAACCATGTTTATTAACTGCCCTATAAAATGGTCGTGTTTTTTTCTCTTTAACCGCCCACTGGAGTTCATCCCATGCTTGTGCCCGTTCTTCACGTGTAATTCTACCTGATGTCACAACCTGAAATCAAGATATCCAATTAAAACTCCAATGAAAAATGCACTTGCCTTAGAGAAGTATACAAAGGAAATACGACAAATGGAAAAGTTGTATAACTTTAGAAAATAGATGGTACGAAGGACGTGGAATCCGAGAAAAACCATTTGCTCGATCAACTGCTACAAGTCCAAATTTAGGGCCATATCCATCAGCCCATTCCCAATTATCAGAAATTGTCCAGAACATGTAACCAATCACAGGGACACCCTACAAAACAACCACAGGCGGATCCTAATCCCCAATAATCATATATGAAGGACAATTCAATTGCAAAGTAACCAAAAAGGTTCAGTTCAGAGTCAAAACCATGACTATGGCGGCATAGACAGCAAGCAAATGTTCTAATAAATACGGCCGGCGTATCAAGTCTGTCCCATCAGAAACCCCATTTTCAGTAATGATGAAGGGAATGTTCAGATGCTTGTATCTTTCATGGAACTGAAGCAGCATGCGATACAGGCCATCAGGATAGATTCCACGTCCAGCTTCACTATACTCATCGGTCTCTACAAACTTTGGTCCAGAACCAGAAAAAACTTCCTAATTGGTTGAAAAATAATGTCAGTAAAGAATACATGAATCAACATGTCCTTGGTACGAAAAGAAAAGTACCTGCCCAAAGTAGTTTATGCCTATAAAATCCAACTTCTCAGAGACACTATCCACATATGGGAAGAGAGTCAAAGAATTTGCTACTGTAACTGCAGCAACACCAAAGAGCCCATACGGACGCACAAACGATACATGGTGTGTTATTCCAACTAATGGATTTGACAAGGTACTGCTGGAGATATAGAGCAAACGTTACCAGCTTAGATGAAAGCGAGGAAAATTGCAACTCTGAGTAGAAAAACAATGAGATTGGCAATACTAAAATGGTGGGTACAGCTCTAAAAACAGCGCAATTATGAAAAGATTCATGTAATAAACACCTAGAAGTTTAGATTAAAAATGGTTGAGCAGGCCCATACAGAGGGGCCCATTTGCCAAGCAAATTATGAAAGCACCAAGATTCAAACTTTCGCGTTTATGCAAAAATGTTTCACACATTCCACAGTTTCTGGAAGAAGAAACACCTTTGGCTGTGGATATAGTCATAGGCCTTTGAGTGTGCAATGGCAATCCAATGCATGGCCCGATGGAAAACGCCAGTAGGTAGGATAGAAGTGGCAACCTCCAGCATATCAGGATGACCACCAGGCCAAGCACCAGCACAATATGTTAGCAAACAGAATACATGAGGCTCATTAAATGTCACCCAATAATCTACGATATCTGATACGCAGTCAACAACAAGCCTGCATGAAATAATGTACGACTTCAAAGAACATAACAAAGGAATACTAACTATGCTATGGAGATAAAACCATATTGAGCTAATTATGAAAAAGAAATACGAAATTCATGAAAATCTTGAGAAGAGATAGAACACAAAAATGTCTTCAAAAACTTTCCTCTTTAATTTTTCAAAATAGGCATTTTAGAAAATAAACAGCAATTAGAAGTAAAAATACAATCGATTTAAAAAAAAAAAAACTAAAAGCAAATCATAGATTTTAAGCTGATCTAGGTGGTGATCTAGCTCACCATAGAGATAGAGAGAGAAAGATTGGAGGGAGGCACCATATCTTTAGTCAATTTGTGTAAATGTTTGACTTTCATAAACATCCTCCATCTTCAAGTTCCTCTTAATTTCTTTCTTTTTCTCTTTTTTGTTGCCCAATAAAATGCTGATCAATTAGTTTCATTGACAAAAAAATCTGCTTTTGCTTAGTTTTTTTTCTCATAATTGCAGTGTAAGCTTTAAACGATAATTGAACTTTACTCTTCATTCAATGAGTGATGCACCTTCATCCTAGAACACAAGATCTTGTCCTACCTAGAAACAGGAATTAAGTCTCACTTACATAGTAACCCAGTTTTCCTCAGTTGTTTAGAGAAAAAGGGGTTCTGCACGAAAGAACCAGAACCACCTTTTTTTCTGCTCTCTACTAAATATGGCTACCTCCTGAACTTTCCTTGGGTCACAATTTGATGCTTATTGAGTGCTACTCTACCAAACCATGAAATAGTTCAAAACACATTACTTTGAGGTAATATTGGTAAAAAAGCAATGAGATAACATTGAAAGAAGAAACAAACCAGAAATGGGTGGCTACTAAAGTACCTAAGCAGCAAGGTCATCAAAAAAGTGATCTCAGAGCGGAGGAAAGCTAACCGTTCAATCGAGATTTAAAAGATCATTAACCTGGTAAAATCCATGAAATAGTCAACAGTCTTTTCCAGCTTCCAACCTCCATATGCACCAGCCCATGGTGGCAATGAATGATGGAACAGAGTTAGCATTACCTTCATTCCATATGAGCGAACTCTATTGATGATCCATTTATAACGCTCCAATGCTGCATAATTGACCTAAAAAAGAGCATGCAACTAGACTAAGTATAGGTTTATGTATCAATTATGGAACATCAAGAAACCACATTACTAACGGAGTGAGAATGTCCAAATAAGCCCCATGTCATAAATTAAACTCAGTATCACTACTAATCCACACTGTGAATTCCGATTTCAATGAATGACATCAGAATATATCAAAAAATAGTGCAAGAATAGTCAGAACTGGACTTACACTGTCCTTGATCCCATTGATGGGTTCTTTGTGCATGATTCTCGACCAGTCTACACCCATTCGAAAGACACTGATGCCAGTATTCTTAGCCAGTTTCAGTTCTATATCAGGGTCGGACCAAAACCTAAGCCTTTCTTCCCTGAAAAATCAATTCAAGCAGACCAATGCATCCCTAAGCCAACCAATATCCACAAGCAGAGTAATCCACTAGTTACTTCTCGTAACGCAATCAAACATAACTTTCAAAACAACATGTCAGTAACTCAATCTTACGGGTGGTGAACATTGTGCCATGCAGCGACATTATGACCGCATTCTTCGTTTGATGCAGATTCTTTTTCTTTCTCTCCTTCTACATACTTCTCTAATCTCCTGACCATGGCCTTCATAGCTTTCTTACTAGACTTCCTCTTCTTAATGCCGTTTCGTGGCAATGACGCCTGCTGAGACCCACCACTCCCAGTAGCAGAACCCAGTAAAGCATCTACCGGTTGCAGATCCTGGAGAAGTTCTGATTTGTCACAAGGGTTTTCTTCTGCAAACTGCAGCCAAGCATCATTGAGCTTGTCTTCAACGTGCCCTGGTGCTGTCGATAATCCAAAGAAAAACTTGCTCTCTCCTCCTGCAGAGAAAACATAACGAGGGTCTCTTACAAGAATTATCAACAGAGTTCTCAACCGCTTTTAGATCCACCAAGTAGACTCCATGCAATATGAGATAACAGAACCCTTGAATCCCGCAAATCTAAACCCAGATATTGATCAATTGAACATGTCACATTCATTCCAATGAATATGCTGCCATCTTTTATGTGCTTTCAACGTTTAAGTGCCAAACTCACAATTTATAAATCTTTCTTTCAATCCACCTAGATGCACATGCATAAGAGTACGGGGAGCACTTCCATGCACTGGTAAAAGAACGAACACAAAGTCCCAACCCACAACTAACAAAATCGATGCTCAGGTTCTTCCAAAGTCTAAGATTGCTATCGTTATAAAGTAATTCAACTATTATAATGTTTATAAGTATCAGGAATAAACAATCTCTAGTATTTAGACTACAAAATAGAACGACTGGTCAACATAATCTGTAGGCACGTCCACAGACATGCTTGCTTGCACGTCTGAAAGCTACAAATACTTTAATTGAAAGTTCAGCTTTTGAACGTGTAATTGAGCTATGCACAATGGCTTTTCGCTTTGCCGAAATTAGTCCTTGATTTTCTTCTTCTTTTTCCTTTTCTTTCTCTTTTTTCTCTATTTTTGGTTTTTAGAGCGACTCCGATGAGATTTGGTTTCTAATTTGGATAATTAGCTCCTAAATTTTACCGACCTAACAGCCCATCTACCACGGGTATAATTCAACACTGGTCCGTCAACGCGCCAACAAATGCCATGCTTATGAACCACAGATACGACACGTCATTCATAAAAAACAACAAGTGGGTGGAGATCGAGGACCGTGGGGGCGGAGACGTATGTCAGTCGCAAAATAAAAGGAAACTTAGTAGGTAGGGGTTGAGGAGGTTAGGTATAGAGAGGCATAACCTGAGATTATAATAGGGAGGGACGTGGTACAAACAGACCCTAATTATTCGACTGTCAAACTTTTGGTCACAAGTCTCTTAATCTTTTTCCACTTGTCAATGAGTAAACGTAAATTAGTGGAGAGACATGTGGTGTCATGTCAAAAACTGTACAGAAGCCAGAAATTATTTGGATGTCCAATCAACGGAAAGACAGGTTTAAAAAGCGAGTAAAACATAACCAAAACAGGAAATCAAAAACCCAAATCGACCTGAGGACAAAGAGCCGGAATTCTTTGATTTTTCCGAAATGACTACAAAAAACTCCACATCAACCATTTTCGTGTTAAAGAGCTAAGTTTTTTAGCTCGCTGCACTTGAATTTAGTGCACCAGAAACCAAAGATTCCCCGAGCACTGTTGCAAGGTGCGAGAGGTTTTTAGATCCTTGAACATTACATTTACACTTTGGAGTCCAAAAGCTTATTCATAGATTCTCACAGGTGGATAGTGCGACAACAAGTGTTAGCATCTCGAAAGATTCAGAGTTGAGAAAATTAACTAGATTACCGATAACATTGAAGTCTGCGAGCGTGTTGGAGGACTCGTCAATCGGCGAGCGGAACGGCCGGAGATTCTTTTTCCGGTAGCGAGAGAAGGAGAAGGCGTTGCCAGCTACAGTGACAGAGGCCAATGCTCCGGCGAGCTTCGTCACCGTTGCGAAGAGCGCCACCAACGACATCTCGAAGACGATACTGGTAAGTGGAGTACTTCCACAATTTGAGAGAGTCCAGAACGAGCCGTGGGGGACAACGGTTCCCCGCCCGAACGGACTACTCCGGAAGGAAGAGAGCGTGTCATTTTATCATACTACATAAAAGGATAAAGAAAGCTGGCCCCTGCTGTGGATAGCGATGGGCTACAATCAATGTAAAATTGTCGTTCACCTCAACGTTTTTTGGGCCAAATGGGCTTCATACTTTTATGAACTGCAAGGATTTTACCGAATGACGTTATGCTGATCGAGGCGTTAAGTAACCACCCACCAAAAAATTAAAAAAATTAAAAAAAAAATTAAAAAAGTTGCTAAATCATTGTTAGTAAAACAGGTTTATGGGGAATGTAATGGGCTTATAGAGCTCGGGACAGGTTTGGACTTATGGGGTTTGAGTTGGGAGACATGATAATTAGCTAAGCACATGAGGCACCTACCACAAAAGTCACTATTTTTTTAGTAAAGTAATTACCTTCATTACAATTATTATCAAAGTTTACTACCACACTCTAAATTTGAATTATGAAAAAGAACCTTAAAAAGTAACTACCAAGGTAATATGTCATAGAAAAGAACTTTAAGAAATAGTCATCAAATAGAATATTTGTAGAGTGTCATGAAATATAAGAGATTCAAGATAAGCTTGGGTTTACGAAAATTTGGGTCGAGGGTAATATTCAAGAGGAACTAAGTATGATTTGTCACTAGGTTATAACCTTTTGATAAAGTGATTACATTGCTTACAACTTATTATAAATAAATTATGACATAAAGTACTATCTTCTTTTATAATAAATTTTGCTTACAAGAAAAAGACAATAAAGTATAAATTAAATGTTAAAACATTGTATGTCATGCTTTGCTTAAAATTAATTTTAATATTAGATTTTTTTTACATTTGAGATAAAAGTTAGGACATTGAAAATAAAAGGCATATTCATTTCCATATAAAATCAATTTTAAAAATATAAAGAAACCTTATATACTCGAGGGAGCCATCATCCAGAAGAACACGCCTTATCCGTGAAGCAACATATTCTTTGCTTGTGGTGCAATATATTCTTAGATTAGAGGTTTCCGGCCAAGTGAGTACAAAGTTGGCATTCTGCCACTGTCAATCGTGGCGTTGTGGAGGTCCGGAGATGAATCACTGACAAATGTAGGCACAGCCTAATGCTACACGAAGCTATTAGGTAGCATCTTTGGCACTTTGGGAGAATGTCGTATCCCTTGTACATCTCCTGCCCACGATCAGTGGAGGAAGCTGCAGGTTACTTTCTAGAGAACAGGGATGTAATCACTGTGACCAATAATTCAACCTAAGCAAAGTTACTTGTTAATATGTATGACAACAAGTATAGTGTGGTGGGTCATCAATGTTGGTAAAATTCATGGGACGACACTGATGACCATGTCGAGCACCGGTGACTGTGCCGGTAAATATGCCATGACCTTTCGGATTGCAGACTTGTCCCGATCGTCGATTTTTCTATTGGGGTGAAGTCCCGAGAATGGTACATTATTAGATTTCATTCAGTAGAAACTTTTGAATGCGAGTACTCAAGACTCCTGTTGACCTGTAAGCTTTTACAGTTTACACGTTCTTGTGTAACCAAATGGTCTTTCTTGAAGACAGCAGACCGTATAATATTCACAGACTGTTCATTTTGAACACTTCCACAGAAACCTTTCCGAGGGCCCCTAGTCCAATACAGTGTCCCCCACCGACTCAGGGATGACACTGGGGATAACGTATTTCTGATTCTCTGTTGTATAAGAACCTGTTCATCACGTTAGCAGCTTGTATCGTATGTTGTGGAAGGAAATCAAAGGATTTAGCATCAGAGAAACAATTAAATAAAACAGGAAGATGGGTGTTTGTATTTTGCCTGGAAATTGTAGATGGACCACCAAATGCCAGGTTTCGAATTGTTCACTCACTTTTTCCACGAGAATCTTTGCAGGTGTCTTTGTTCCTGTCTTCTTCAAATGGGGCCTCTCCAGAAGAACTAAATTTCTCCACTTTGGACGCATACAAATCAAATGAGAGTGGAGAAATAGCATGCGTCTTTCCTCCACACCTTTATCAATGTTTCGGCACTATTGATATCCTGATTTTGTCAGGCATATTTATCATTCAGGTCGCCTCATGGAACCAGAAGTAAACTGCTTGAAGCTTTTTCCATTCATCTACATTTCATTATTGTTTGCTCCTTTTATATGTCTACCGGTGCCCCGATTCCTTGTCCTAACATGCTTCGATTCTACGCTGAGGTTACGTCCACTTTCCCCATCTGTACATTTGCAACTTCTGAAGCCTAGTGCTACCTCAAAAGATGGTTTTAGCTTGAGTAGCATTTGAAGGTAAAGGTATGTTGTTTATTAAGTTGATGAGACATAATAGGTAATACTGAACAGAAGCACTGAACGGACTAGAATAAAATCACCTACTCTTATAATAAATATGCTCCTCACCTACACTAATGCTGCTAAAGAATGAATATGTTTCTCGGAGCTTTCAACCCTTCTGTAGGGACGTAGTAGTTTGCAGTTGTTTGATCTGGGGCCCTGAATCACGACATGGAATACGACGATACGTAGAATAGGCCGGGGATAGGTAGGAGTAAAAGCCACTAGGTAGATGCCAGACCCTGATCCAGTCAACTGGCTCGGATGGCCGGGACCTGTGGCTGACGGTCTTTGAAGGATCGCTTGTGGAAGAGGTCAAATGGACAGATGCGGCTTTCCCCACCTCGCATCGCTCAAAATCCCAGACCCCAAGCACGCACCCACACAAATACTCACTTGCATGCGCGCACGCACATACACGAGAAAAGCTGGTTACGAGACACCCAATTTAAGTTCTTTAGTCAATCAGTATTGATTTCAAGGATTACCAACTCCTTTGTTATATCAAAAGGCCAATCCTTGACACGTTGAAGCAAGAGTTTCCGGGCCAAATTTGAGCTCAAATTTAGACGCCATTTGTCCGCACAAAAGTGATAGTTCCAGTGTCAGATTCTGTGCAGAGGCTTTCACGTGCGAAATAGAGTGAGCTATACATGTTTCTACTACTCATATGGTTGGATGGATGGCAATATTTGCTGCAGTCTCTAGGAGATTCAAACCAGTAAGAGGGGTCAGGGAAGGAGTCAAACCATGGGAAACAATCTACACAAATAAAAAACGCAGGCCAAGAAATCGGGGAAGGTGAGTTTTGCTTTAGTTTGACCACATCGTAGGAGACCGTGACGGGAAGGCCTCGTCCTCACACTTTCGAGGTTCCATTCCGCACAACCCTCAATTAAAACCTTATTTAACATTACAGTTTCCTAGATTCGGTGTTCCCCATCATCTTTGCTACACTCCGGCCGGGCATAGAAGTGCTTTTGCTGCATAATCAATTGACAACATTAATCATACAACGCTGGACCGTCTAATCTTCTTTTGACTTGGTTGAGCTTGAGGCTGACATTTTATAAAGACAGCCCATCAAACTTGAACTCTTGGGTAATCCTGATTTACCCCACTAGCTTTACCGGTAGAAAGCTGGGATTAGAAAGAGTTAAAGACATAGGACCACGCTGATCATCATATCCTCTTGAACTTTCCCTGTAACAATTATTTGATCATTGCCTTGTGGCATGAAATGAAAATGAAGAAAATGACGGGACAAGTCATGAATGGGGATGAAGGTTCAATGATTCAGTGAAGGGTAATTTTTCTTTTTCCTTTTTGGGTCAGAAAAATAGGAAACACGTCCGGAGAGTAATGGGGTTTTGGAGACAAAAAGGGTCATCCCTTTTGCCGTCTTGTGCAGTTGTGATAGCCGAGACGGCAAAATTTGGGAACCCCAGAAGTCCCCCCGTCGACCCAGCGGACCAAAAGCCCCCCTATCGACAGCCAGCAGACCTTTACCCTCTCCATGGTACAGGATGTGCCCAGATTTGGCACTGTAGGGAAATAGAATAAGAGCAGGCACCGCTTTGGCACATTGACGACTGGGCAGAACGGTAAGTCACGGAGGGCGGGGCCAGTTCTGCTGTCGTCACCGGATCCAGCTTGGAATTCTTTCTGGGCCTTGGACCTGTCACTGTCAGGTCCACCGGAGCAGCCCAATGGTTGTGCCTAACCCTTTCCTACCCCATGGAATATAAAGCCTAAGGCACCTTCTGATTTTATTTCATAGACTGCTACTTCTTCTTTCTCTCTCTTTAGCTCTGGGGAAGCCAGCAGGAAACTTCCCAAGATGAAAGCAAGATACGAGTTTCTTCGAGGTGTGAATGTGAAAGTTTTACATATGGCGAATCTGAATTCTTGTATTTCGTTTGAAAAAATCTCTCGCTCTTGTTCCCTTTATATTGACATGATTCGTGTTCTCTATGTATGTTCAACCTTTTTCTTTTCTTTTTCCTTTTCTTGGACATGAACATCTTGTGGAAAGATTAAATGAGCTTTTCCTTCAGATATGTAGCTTCTGTTATGATCCTTTGTTCTATTTTTCCTGTCTAGAATATGGTGGATGAGGAAGTAATTGTGATCCCAGAGAAGTTCATAATCCTAGCACTGATTATCTCATACCTTTCTTACGTTTCTATCCGTTGATGCAGGTAACCTTGAAGCCATTGGCTTGCATGGTCCCATGAAGAACTCCACCACCGTCCTCAACCCTTCAAGAATTGGAATCCACTGTCGAACGGTCCTCGTAGCAGAAACCTTCGCCGGCGTTCGATCTGGAGACGAGGCTTCCATTGTGATGGTTGCTTGTTTATGTTGATTGGGTGCTATCCTACCTGAGCTTTTTCTTACCTTCTTCTTCATCCAGCCTATCTTTTTTTCCTTTCTTTTTAAAATTTTTCTTCTTGACCTTGTAAGACCTTTTCTTGATCTTGTAAGACCCCACATCGTGTCTGTTGTCTTTGTTTTCCCATCTCTTACCGGCCCAATATCCAAATTCGCCGAGATAGAGTTTGGGAATCGCCCTTCCTTGTTTCCGCTCAACTCATCTCCTCCTTCTTTGTCTATCCCTCCTGAGCTGTTTGAAAATTAGCTTAGCATGTGTGTCTCTCCTCAGAAATTGTCTTACAGAAGACTTGAGAACCTCCTAGAGTTCATGCGAGCAATGGAAACCTCTATTACATTAGGGGTTTTCTTCTTTCCCAAGTTTCATTTTACATGTAAACCAGAAGTTATTGAAGAAAACGGTAACAGTGGTCCCTGAGAGTTGTAAAAGACCCCAGAATATTAATAAAATACTTCCACTCTCTCACAGTTTGTTTCTAATTCTGCTGAGGCCATCGATTTCAATTGAATTATTGTCTGCAGAAATATGCTGTTGCAGGCAACGATTTCGTTGTTTTATATGTTGTTGGCTGAGGAAATAAGGAACAGAATAAAATGTTTTCCCAGATCTGAGAAAGAGATCCCCTCGTGACTGCTCTTATATATATGATCAGAACATCCACTGTATCATTGAAGCTCTCCCTATCTTTTTCTCTCTCCGACGACTTGCTAAAACTGGTTCATGGAAAGCTGATTACCCCTTCTTGTTATCAAGGGTGTTTTTCTTTCCACGAAGTCATGAAGGAGTGAGCTCAGAGAGACCAAAAAAAGAACCCAAAAAAGCAAGAAAGACACAGAGAAGTAAAGCTCCGATCTCTTTTATATGGTTGCTTTGTTTCCTCTTTTAAGCAAGCAAGCAGGATGAACTGAAGGAATTCGATTTGGCAGCTCAAGCTTCCCTTGACCTGGATCTGTATTTCGCTGCACTTCTTGCTGGCTCTTGGTCAAATCATTAAGTTGTCTAAAGTAAACTAAAAACCAAATCCAAGTCCTTTGATCTTCATCAACGTTTATAAGTAAACTAAGAAACCTCTAGCTGATTCTTCAACTTGCCTAAATTAAGCAATTCCTTTCCTCTTCAGCTCTTGGTGAATAATTGGCCAAGCATCCTAAAGGATACAAACAAGCCTACCTCACACCTAAGGTAAACGTGAAGAGCCATCATTAAAGTGTATTGTGTTCTTCCTTTTCAACTTGATCAAGATTCTCATGCTAAGCAGAGGACATGTCAACATCATAGAGGAAATTTCCAAGGTTTATAGCTTTCCTAAACCTAATAACACGACTATTGATCTCTTAAAAATGCTAGGCCCTGCTTTTGCATCCCCATTACCCTCTCTTTCCCTCGGAGCCAATCACCATGAGGGGGAAGAGAAAAAGAGGAAGGAAGGAAACAATTAACGCTTAATGAATTCTGTAATCCTAGTGGAAAGAAACTTAATGAATTCACTCCATCTGCTAATGTTGATCATGATACATGCATGTGAAACATGACGTGGCGATTGGAGGGCATGCAGTTACGTTGAACAGTCAAAAGTAATTCGTAAAATGAAGACCAGGTTGGTCACTAATTATGTGGAGGAGCCGGTTAACATTTCGAGAGCAGCATGAGTACTAAAAGTGGTCAGAATGGTGAATTCTAGCGCAAAATGATGATGTCCACTAGTGGGCATTGAAAAGCTAAATGCCTTTAGCTTGTCCGTCGCTTATTTACCTCTCTCTCTCTCTCTCTCTCTCTCTCTCTCTCTCTCACTTTCAAGGGAATGTGACCACATGAAAATTAAGCCTGGATTGAGGGGCTAGCATACTTTCCCTCGTATCCCATTTGAGCTTCGGCAGGGTTAGGTATCGCCAGCATAGGGCCCATCCTTGACAAACCCTTTTCCATCTTTAGGTAACATGCTAGCATGCCGCATTCATTAGGTTTTTACTTTTGTTCGTATGATTCCTCCCTCAGACCCTTAGAAAAGGAGAGGAATTACCTCTCAATAATGTTCCCATGGAAACTTTTAGCCATGCTGTAAAGAGTTCCTCTTGGGCAGTTCCCTTCAGTGCAAATCAACCATAAAGTAGAAATTAATTGAATGCGATGTGCTCTCCATGGCCCTGCCTGGTTTCTGCCTCGCCAGGAGGTGCAACATTTCCCCTTTCTGCCAGGCAGCGTCCTCGTCCTATTTCCAGTGGGACAAGCCTCCACCTTGCCCATTTAATATCCTGTAAAGCTTTCAACTGATGCAATGATCAATCAAAAAGAATATCATTTTCCAATTCCAATGACTGTAGCTGGAAAAGAACAGTAACAAAATGTCATCAATACCGAGTTTCGGGATGTAAGCGTTGGCGGCACCTGGTTAATTTTTATTCCAATCAACAACTCTGGGTTCCTTTCATCAAAAAAACATCCGTCCAAATCTTGGTTGATGAATGTTGAACAAGACCACCGTGCATTGTCGCTTCAAGCGTGATGTGCTCGATAAGATTGCATTGTCAATATGTAATAATTGTGAGTCTGAACTGTATTTACTGACAATGAGATTTTAGAAAAACACCAAGGCATGATAGGTCTTGATGACTTTCAGTCTTCAAACTCTGTACTTGGTCGGATGCCCTGCCAGATCAGCCAGGGAACGTGAATCTTGAGTGAGTGTCGGTGTTCAGTAGCCCGGAATAACCGAGGTTGTTTCGCAGTAAAAGTATTTTCAGCATTACGAGCATGTCGTGGCTTACGATTTTCATGTGGGAAGTGTTAGGTTTGGCAACGGAACCTCATAGTTGGGCTGGCTGGAACGATCTGCGTTTGCTGATCCACTGAGGGAGCCACGCCATGCACCAGAGTCCAGTAAGTTAGGAGGAGATCATGTTCGAGCCTATTCAGGTCGATTTGCCAACTTTACTTGGGGCCAGGTTTTCCGAGCTCGTTGGGGAGAAGTCCCTTTTGTGCTTGTCCACTACTGTGGATGAGCAACCGGGGGAACCTGAGAGGCCTCTTATGGCGCATTTGGATCGATGCCCTCTAAAGCCTCCAAGCTTAGAGAGTCATTAACATCAACATTGGAGGAACTTATTATAAGATGTGCAACTTTTTTCTCCGGATAGCAATTAAAATTAGGTACTTTGTCAATATATTTGGTAAAATTAAATAATATTTTCATATTATTTAAATGTTTAGATTTGAAAATAATCAAATTTATTATATCAATAAATTTAAGTCTTTTAACTCAATCGTTGAATTTATTACAATTGATATTAGAGATAAATCATATATCTCATGTTTGAATCACAAAAGGAGCAACCTATGGAAAAGGCTACTTATACTAAGCTACAATATGAGCCATCTAGAATAGGCCTTTGGGATGTCAAATTAGAAGCATAATTGAATGTTACATTAAATTTATATTTTTCTTATGTAACTAATTACCATGTGAGGAATTATAAGCTAATAGTGAAAATTTTTAAGATTTTCTTTGCACAATTTTACAAACGTGGGTGTTCAAGCATGGGCAGTGTAGTTGACATACAAATCCCATGGGCTTATTCTTTAGGTGTCAGCAGCCACACTTCTGAAACACAAGGCATAATTTTCTAAAGAAAAACGCCACGGATAAGATACCTTTCTAGATTTGGCTCTTGGTTCATTTGATCAGTCGTCGACTAAATTAATGATATCTGGTACATACAAGTTGAAAAACCTTCCCACTGTCAACCATGCACAAAACACCATAAAATTGGTCATTTTCTAATCATCAATTCTCTCGTTTTCCTGTTGGTGGTTAATCAAATCTATCATTTTCCGGAGTTCATTATGACAGGACTCGCAAACCCCTCGACCTCATATTTCATAGTGAGATGCTTCATCACTGCAACATACGGGTAGCCAATGAGGCTCGTTGATGATATTTCGGGAATCTTGCTTGGTGACTTATGAACTATTTTTCTTTAGTTTTATTGGCAATGGCTACAAGAAATGCATGCACCTCCTTTGTATATGCAAAAAGGGTTCACATCACTGTGGTCCGGAAGACCATTAACAGAGATTCCAGGCATGAATGTTCAATTTTTGAACGTAAACTAATTAGCCCATCGTTTTCTCCTTATAGGAGGGATCATCGAGATGCATTGTATAAGGCATTAAACTATCTTGACCTGCCTTTATTTTCTTCAGTACAATAGGCTGGAGATTTTATAAACCAAGTGTCGTTTTTATCATGCTATGGGTCTACTCGACAAGATTTAAGTGTCACGGCTTTCCCATTGTGAAGTGACAGAATTTATAATGATTCTGGATTGGAAATTAGCTACCAAAGACACTGAAGATTGAATGTGATTGTTGCCTTGCTAGAATTTGACTCATGCAAATTTAGCTTCTTAATTATTATGACTCATTCTTGGAAATTATAAACGCTTCTTCATACTTTGTGACCCAGATTCTTATTTCACTACTTCTTAATGACAGATTATTGTTTGGCTACATGTCCACCTCTAGAAATTTTAAGTTTTTACGGGATTTGTATTTGACTAGATCTCCATCTATTAAGGAAAATTAAGCCTGTGAGTTGATTAACTAAAATAATTCAGCTTTATGATTACAGTTACAGAAAATTAGATTAAGTAAGATCCTGGAATAATGGAAAATAATTTTATTTTCTAACTATGCAAACCGTCTTATTACATATCATAAAATTAAAAAAATAGATAAATAAATTGCCATGGTTTGTGGTGCTTTACCAGCAATCGTAGTTAGATTCGCTTGTGGCCACCAGATTCGCATGACGGCTATTAAGGCAGCCATTGACCTGTCTAAAGAGTCGTGGCCTATGCGCGAAGGTCATTGTCTAACAAGCCTAGAATAGCATCAGATACGTGTAGCCATCGCCCCGATCTGTCTGGCAACGTTACAACAGCCGCCTCTACATCGGAGTGATGGCCGCTGCTATAGCTTTTGATTTAGGGTTGTAGCCTTGTATGGAAGCTAGCTCCAAGAATTTGTTATTATAATTATTTTATATGTTTTTTTAATCTTAAAAAGGAACACTTATAAGTGGGAATCTTACCAAAAACATTTAATTGCAGCTAGTATTTCTAATATAAAAATCCGTACCAAAACCCTTCTTAATTGTTAACTTTTTTCAAAAAGTTCTATTGTAAACCCTCCTTTTCCTTTTGGAAGTGAGTGTTAGATAACATGTCTCAATTGCCTAAGCTTTCGCATCTCAGTCTGATGTTCCATTCCGACGTTGCCCACTGCTGAGAGAGACCTGTGTCGTGCAACGGAAGGACAGTGATGGCCACCAACGATGTAATACTAGGAACAAATACGTTTAAAGAAATGAAGAGGACCACAGTTATTTATTTCCCTCCGGGCTATTTGAGAGAGACCCAGGGTTGTTGTCGAGGATGGTGGTGCAGTAATCTCTTGTCCTTTCACAAGATTTACTCGCTAATTTCCTCTGAGTTTGATGTTTAGCCTATCCTCTCCTTAACTATTGTTCGGTCACCCTTCATGTCGAGTCTCCAGGATAGTGTTGTAATCGATGAAATAAACCAACGAACGAAAATAACGATGCAGGTAGAAAAAATGGTTACTACTGTCGGGCAACTTGACCATAAGTGGAATCCATGGGAATGCAAACCTTGCTTCCAATTAGTGTCGACATCAGCTTTTAAAATCCGAAAGTGTAAGTCTGCTTTCGGTAGGAGATTAGGTTCTCCTGGTCCCTCTGGTGCGAGTCTTTGTTTAATCCATTCATTTCAACCTGCACGTTGATTTTCTCACTTGACAAAGTCGTGCATCCAACTTTCATATGGTTCATATAAGATGAAAGCAAACTCCCACGGTACTTCAATAAGTTTAAGCTTTTTGACAAAGTGGTAACAAGATTGCAATATTTGGTATAAAAGCACCCCCACTTTCTAAGTTTAGGTCTCCTTGTTAGCTACTCTGGAAAATGACTATCATGGCAGTAAAACGAGCCTAGACTAGTGTCAATAGGATATTAAATCAAAAGCATGATAAAATGTTACAATCCTAAAAGATGAGAACAAACTTATGATATTCCAATAGGTTTAGGAACATCACCATCACCACAACTTCCTTTTTTTTTTCTTGTAATTTCTTTATTAATTGCACACCCTGCTAAAAGTCTTCATACGAAAGTTACGTGAACTTTCTTACAATGAAGTTTAAAGCGCTATGATATTATCGTGAATCCAGATCGGATTTGTGAATGGTTCTATCAATGTGACTTTTTTTCCTAGAATTAGATGGAGGCATATTAAAATGCGAAAGGGGCGGCCTGTATTCTTGACCTGCCCTGCTATCACTGCTGTTGTACAGACAATGCCTTTGAGATGAGAGATGAGGTTGGTATCTAGAAACGCGAGCACCCCATAAAGCTTTAACCTCGATTCCAATACGTGGAATGCAGTGTATCTCTTGAAATGTGAAGAAACCAACCAGTACCAGCTGCGGCTCAGATGTCAATGCCTTGTGGAGTGCAAGGACTAGCCATCACTATGGAGTTCCTTTTGATCATTTTTTGTTGCACAACAAATTATTTGGAAATTTTGAAAAATGCAACGACAGCTAACCCAGAATAGTATTAATACTGTATTTAATAACCAAATAGTGGAAGTTCACTATTTATCTTGGAAAAAGTAATATTTTTTTGAAAAAAAGAAAACAGTGATAATAAGTTTGAGGAAGAAAAAAAAGGTTGGGTTTATTTTATTTCTTGGAAGAAGTCATAAATGGAATGAGAAGAGAGAGAGAGTATGGTTGGATGAGTTGGGTCTAGAATTAGGTAACGTGCCCAAGAAGCATAGAATAAGAAAAGGAGGGAAGTAATTAGAAAGGGTCAAAGTCAAAAAAGAGGGTAATAAAGGTTGCAAAAAGAATCAATAGTTATCACCTAAAAGCAGAATGGAAAGGTAATTCCGCGGGCTGAAGGAGGAATTTAATCTCCAGTCAAAGCACAGGTT
The DNA here is from genome assembly GCA_028551475.1 of Casuarina equisetifolia. Taxonomy (NCBI): domain Eukaryota; kingdom Viridiplantae; phylum Streptophyta; class Magnoliopsida; order Fagales; family Casuarinaceae; genus Casuarina; species Casuarina equisetifolia. The sequence continues at coordinate 19,074,551 of CM052362.1, forward strand.
CAGAAAGTCAACCTCTTTGGCGAGTTGTACTTCACCACAAGGACAGATTCCTTCCTTGTGTTCACGGTGTCGCCCTAGCCCCGCCTACAATTGACAATTGAGGCTGAAATCTTATGACTTCGGAACCTTGTAAGAAAGAGAAGCCTAATAATAAAGCAAATATATCTATGTTTTACACTTATACGTGAATTTGGATGTGTGCATAAATAAAAAAAGTCTATAAGGTCACTTAGTTACAGAATAAATATATCTAGATCTGTTGTTGGTCAAGTACAAAATCATGATATGCCCTTAAATATTCGATTATATGGTATTTGAAGGTGGTCATATCTTTGTAGATTTTGCCCTTAAACCGTAAGCATAAGCACGCGCGTGACATCGTCGTAGCCCATCAGGATTTTGCGCTCTACCCCCATAAGTATCTCCCTATCGGCTCTCCAATAACTCCCTTAGCCTTTTTCTTACTCTATCTTCCTCGCTCTCTCCAACACAAAAGCCTTGAGTTTTCTTGTTTTGTTGTCTCCCCCATCCTATTCTTCTTCCTTCGGCTGCTTTCCCATATATTGTAGGAAGCTATAATGGTGGTACCCTCGAAAACCCAACTTGGCGGCGAAAAGCTTCGAGTCATGGAGCTTCCCATAGTCGACCTGTCGGCTGAGAGATCAGAGGTGTCGAAGGTCATTGTCAAGGCCTGTGAAGAATACGGTTTCTTTAAGGTGGTCAACCATGGTGTCCCTGATGACGCTTTAGTAAGGCTTGAAGAAGAAAGCCTGAGCTTCTTTGCCCTACCAGGGTCAGAAAAACAACGAGCAGGGCCGGCTGATCCTTTTGGCTATGGCTGCAAGAACATAGGCTTTAACGGAGACACTGGAGAGGTAGAGTATCTTACACTTAACTCCAATCCACTCTCCATCGCTGAGAGATCCAAAAGCATCTCCAAAGATCCCTCCAAATTCAGGTACTTAAAACGCTTATCTCGCCTCCAGTTAATTTCCATTTTTTACGCATTGCCTTGGTTGCATGCTTTTTTTGCTTACTGTTTATCCCTCTATATCTTGTTGCACTGATTTTGAGTAAATACACACTATTCATAACTTCTAGGTTTTAGTTAATACATAGTAATTTTTGCATGGGCTGTCAGGCTTTGCACAACAAATATGTAAGAGATGATGATAGTATCTAGAGGAGTTACGAGATCATGCACGTCTAGGAGTTGTTTCTATTTTGGGTTTAGACCATCCTCACAGAGCTCACTGGCATACCAAGTGACTTCTTTTCAGTGAGCTATTATGGTGTAAACATAGTGCTTGGAACCACCTTGAAACCAGTTGTACTTGTCCACCATAGCCACGCAAAAGGAAAAGAAAGAAAGCATGAGTCGTGTCCGATTAGATGATAGCAAAATTTGTGGACGACTTTTCAGATGTTTGTTATGGCGCAGAATATATTCATTATCCTAACAGTGACGCGGTGTTGTGGGGAAGGAACAGTGACACGTTCCTTGATAGGTTAGCATTCAGTTTGGCACTTTTATTTTTCAGATTCACTGAGAAGGCATCACAAATGGTAATAGTGAAAGGTAGCCTAAGACAATGATAATGATATGTGGGGAATGGATTATGAGAAAACGCTGTCACGAGGTGGCTTTCCATGTTTTTGGTGTGTTTTTTCTTTGTATAACTTTTTATTTTCTTTATTTTTTCCTTACGATGATGGTAATCTAAAAGAGCAACTGGGATTCACACAAAAGGAACTCTCCTTAAATTGAAAGCTAAAAGATGATTGATATGGAACCATCAGAGCACGTGAGTTTTGAAAGCATAAAAACAATTACAGGTCACATGGGGTTAAGGATGTGTTGCTCCTAGAAGGCAGGGCATGTTTGAGGTACACTTTTCCCACTCTGTAACGCATGGCAACGCTGGCTCAGGGATAGCTTTACGAAAAGAAAACAAGATAAGTGAAGGCAGTAGAAAGTACAATCAAATGACAAGAGAGAGATACATCAAGAAGGTCCAATCAAATCAAAATGAAAAAAAGGTTGAAAAGGGTGTATAAAAACCGACCTCAAAATACAAAGCAAAAGCTATCTAAAAAATTGATGGGTGGCATATTGCGAATTCAACACAAACTCCTCCTGCTTACTTCTGATGTGAGATTGTGATTGTGGATGCGCATGACAGCTCTGCGGCAAGTGGCTACGTCGAAGCAGTTAGGGAGCTGGCATGTGTGCTATTGGAGCTCATGGCAGAGGGCCTGTTGGTTTCGGACACGTCGGTGTTCAGCAGGCTTATCAGGGACGTTGACAGTGACTCAGTCCTCAGGCTCAATCACTATCCACCTATGCCGATGCAAGTGGACTGTAAAGCTTTGGACTCTTCACCGTCCCATCCTAACAGTAAGGTTGCGTTTGGAGAGCATTCTGACCCTCAGATCCTGACCCTCCTCAGATCGAACGATGTGAGTGGCCTTCAGATCTCTATCCAGGATGGAGTCTGGATCCCAGTACCTCCAGACCCCAGCACCTTTTGGGTTAACGTGGGTGACATGTTACAAGTAGGTGGTCCTTCTTCTCTTTCCCTCTCTCTCTCCCCGTCTCTCTCTCTGTGGTCAGCACAGGTTTTAGAAGATGAGGTGCGATAGAAACTGACAGCAAATGATGTGAAAAGCAACGTACAAGTTTTTATGTAAGCGGGAAGCCGGATATCAGTTTCCAACAGGGAAGATTTAGGGAACTGAGTAGTCGATGATTAGCTCGAGTAAGATGATAAAAAATGAAGCAGGAAAGTGCTTGGCTTGACATGAGATAGACTGCCGAAGACAAAAGAGCTAAGAATAACGTGTCTTCTATCTGCTCCCTCACATGCACCCTTTCTGTTTTCTGTGGTCAAATAGTTCTTACCACCACCCACGAGAAAGTAGCTGTCAGATGAAGTCATACTCAAATTATTCTCAACAATTTCTAACCCTTGGAAGAAACTAAAGCCAACCATAGCTTCCAACTTGTTTGTAGGCCAAATATGCCGTAAAAAGAGATCCTGCTGCAAAAATAGGCGCTAATGCTATATAATAGTTAATTGCACGTTGTTGTTGATGATGATGGCGATGATGAAATTTCTTTGTTGCGTGTTTTTTTGAAGGTTATGACAAATGGAAGATTTGTGAGCGTCCGACACAGGGCCCTGACAAACTCATGCAGGTCGAGAATTTCAATGGCCTTCTTCGGGGGACCCCCCCTCCAAGCATGGATAACCGCGCTTCCAGAGGCGGTCAACCCCAACAAGCTCCCTCTCTACAGACCCTTCACCTGGGCTGAATACAAGAAAACTGCCTACTCACTGCGCCTTGGGGACAGTCGTCTTGACCGTTTCCGGACCTTTACAGATTCCGGCTTTCCTTCCTGAATTCACTGCTGCAAGTAACGAGCAATTCCCAGATATAAAGGGTGGTTCTTAGGGGTTTTCCTTTTTTGTTTTTGTTTTCATTTTTGTTGACTTTGGGAGGAGGGACTCAATACAGAACTTTCTACAAAGCTTTCCAGCAGCTTTAGCTTAGACAAGGATATAGACCTTTTGTAGAGTGGGAGAAGTGTTCGTGCCGCTGTAATTTTAAGTCATCAAAGAAAAATGGCCTATTACTACCCGAGTTTGGAATGAAAATGCCTGGTATCTGATGTACATTCTTTTCCTTATACATGACCAAGTATCACAATCTTGAAGATGATGCAACTTTTCATACCCTTCGATTTCACACAACACATCCAAAGAGAGCAAAAGGATCTCTTTCTTAGAAAATGAACACGCATGAACAGACAACTTTAACCAGAGCATGACCTGGAAAGTTGTGAGCAAAGGAAGAATAGTACTACAGCGTACAGTGAAAGTTCAAAATGTTGTCAGAGCACTGTATAACAGTAATTACATGCAATTGTTCAGCGGTAGAATAACCATACAAATAGGTTAGGAGGCTCTTCAAAAACAGAGCCGTCAAATCTGAATCGTCCCTCCTTAAATCAATGGGACAACAGATTATAATTTGCAATACAATTTTTGACGTTCGAAACCAGTGTCACAACCTCTAAGCCTAGTGATGAAAGCTAATGGTGGGAGTCCTGTTCTAAAAGCACCCACTCTCACCTAACAAGAACCTGAGACCTTGCTGCAAAACGTGAGCACTTCTTTCGACCTGTTTTGCTAAGCGCACAAACACAAATTTCAAGCAGTTCATAATCCTCCTCCCAGAATAACAAGGATGCCTTCTCTGGGTTCTCCAAAAGCATCTTGGAAGTTAGAAAACCGGCAATTGTCCATGTCTGAAAGAGACGGGATTGCTTTCCTATGAATCTTCCACTTCGTGTGTCATAATATTCAGGCCAATCATCCGCTGAAAGCCTCTTCTCTGCCAAAGCAACAGCCTTCTCTGCCAATTCCGGCCTCCCCATCTTAATGCAGGCCAATGTGAACTAGAAACATTAAGTAGGAGAATGTCAAACAAGTCAAATCATTATGATCCAGCCAATACCCAAAATCAACCCTCAGAGCAATTCCTAGATAAAAGAAGATAGAATTGAACAAAGATCAACAAACCTGCCATAGCAGCGTTGGCCAAGATCCACCATTATGATAAGACCAGGGGCTGCAAGCAAGCAGAGATAATCAGATTTGTGAATTAGGACATGTATAGGGAAATAACAGCTTAATTAGCGAGTCTCACGTATTCTTTGGGTCACTGCCAGTGATTATACGCCACTCCTCATTCTCCAAAGCTGGATAACAAATTTTAAGAGGCATTTGAGCCATAAGATCATCCCATTTGTCCTCGATCAAATTCAGAATACCCTCGTTTTGTTTTGGGCTACCCAAAGATGAGACAATGGCCCAAAGATTTCCAAGTGTGAAAAACCTAAAATCCATATGCGCAGGTTGCAGATTGCCAATCATGTATCCACCTTTTTCAGGTATCCAGTCTACTAGCCAAGAAGGAATTTGATCTGGATAAATGTTGAATTTGTTGATAGCATCTGTAGAGTATTCCTCTGTCTTGTAACGATAAATCTCATTGATCTTTTTCATATCCACCCAATAATACTCTCTGATATGAAAAGAGAGTGCACTTAGTCGATTATTTATCGCAGCCACCAAATTCTTGGTTCCATCATTGACAATAAGCATTTCACGGGAAGAACGTAGAGCTGAGTAGAATAATGCCTGTAAAATAAGATTTCTTAATAAAGCTAAGACAAGGATAAGTGTGAAATTATACTAATAACAAAGGAATGGGAGATCATTAAAGATGGACAACTTACACATATTTTGCAACATCATAAACACCGTCCAAATACATTTAGACAAAATGCACATACAACCGCAGAACATAATGGACCAAAAAATTCAAGCAGGAATCCAAACGGACCAAGCACAAGATTTAGATTTTAAGGCAGAATTGTTCAAGACTTACTTGGATTTCAAGAGGGTGTCCATGAATACCCATCCGTCTATCAATCATGCAGGAGCCATCAGTGACTAACAGGGACGGAAACATGTCAAACCCATCAGTTAAGCAAAGATTAAGGATTAATCTTATGCCCGTCTGGACATCCACTCTTTCTTGTAATGCATAGTCACCAGTGATCTTGCCATAAGCTCTCAACAAAATAATCCACCACAGCCCTGTCAATGTAAGTAACCAAACTTTATAAGACATTTATGTTAGATAAACTTCCATTTTTCCAAATCAAAAATGACTATCCCCATTTAAGCTTATATGATATCTTTGATGTCTCGAAGTGTTGAAAATACTACAGTTTTTGTACCAGGCACCCATTTTACACAATATATACAGATAGTTCTAAAATCTTAAAATCAATAAAAGAATCAAGATATTGAGCAACCAAACAATAATGGTTAAAGCTTATGGTGTGACATTTTAAGAAAATGAACTAGAATTAACAAATTTCCAGGGACAAGAACCGCAGTTATCTTACCAGAATCAACAGGTGCAACCCGACCTATGGCTGATTCACCAAAATCAGGATCTAAAACTTCCTCAAACGCTTCATTGCTTCCATCCAGGGGGATACTCCTAACTTTAAAACTTGCCGGCATCAACCCTTGACCAGGACTATAGCAGTCAACTGTTTTTTCCCAACTCTAAGAAAGAAGCAAAACACATGATCAGATTTGGAACCTTAATTTAAGTGTCATTATTCACTTAACACACCACAGATTACAACCAAATCTCCTTAAAAACCCTTTAACAACCTCTTAAATATGCTCCCTACTCCACTTTACTATTCAAAAGTGCATCAATTTCCCTCATTAAAAGCAAGGTCTGTTACTTGCAAGCAAGAAAATTATCTCCCACACACTAGTCTGACTGAATAACCTAATTGTACATTCCAATGGGCATTGGATTCAACTGATTTAATGAGAAGATGCTACCTAATATACTTCAGGCAGTACCTTCTATGCCTTTTCTTTAGTATGAGAAACTATAAGCTCTTAGCTTTACTTAAAATGAAAAGCAAAAGTCACTGGTGAGAGAACACACTAGAACAGCGTGGTTCGAGCTGAAAGTCGGGATGAGAAGCAGCCTTTGCGGTCAAAGATAAAAGGAAAGTTGACTAATAATGATGGATTAGCCAGCTCACAAAGATCTTTCAACCCATCAGCCATGTATTTAGCATCATATTATGAAAGTGACAATAATCCTGAGCAAGTCCATTAACTTCTACTCTCTTATACCCTGGTTCATGCAACAGAACCATCTACCTTACAATAGACATCTAGGTGCTAATTGTCAACATATATAAAGTAGGAACAAAAACTGGCATTGGCAATTACTATTATACGAGAAAATAACACAGAGAAAACACATTAGAAAAAAAAAAAAAAGGACAAAGCAATGGATGTCAATATACCTGCAATTGCAGAGTGTGAAGAAGAAAATTCTTCACAATCTCAGTTTCCCCATTGAGTAAGAATGCAAGTGCAGAGGGGACGAAATCTCGTATAAAGACTTGATCATAGTTGAGCTGCTGCTTGTCAGCCAGATCATTAGCCGCAACAGTTCCCACAGGATTTCCACAATAACTAACAATTGCATTTCGAAGCAATTTCCACGCCTCTTTCTCAATCTGGGACACCTCCTTCTCCAACTTATTCTCATCCAAACTCTTTAAATCATCAGCGTTTATTCTTGAACGATCAAAATCTAACCTAGACTTTTCTTCTTCAACGGCATCCTGACCTGTCTCAATCTTCTCGATCACCAAAGGCTTCACATTTAATCCGCCTTGAATGTAAATCCTCTCAAAGCCCTCCTGATTGACATGACTCTCAACGGAGGTTGAATGGTTCCTAAAGTCTGATGCTACATTGGGGATTACTAAAACACCCCTACCACGACCTCTACCAACACGAAAACTCGTTCCAAAAGCCCTAGACTGACCCCAACTCGAACCAGAGACACAAAAAGCTCTCTGGTTTGAGTCGACTGCACGAACGCACCCGGTAATCTGACAGTTACAGCTACCGAATCGACGGCAATGAAATTTCGACAAATTATGGGTCATCAAGTTGTTGAATTTTCCGGATGAAAACCCAAAAATTGAGGACCCTTTATAGCTAATTAGTATCCTACAATAGGGTTTCATAGCGGAAATGCCAATACAACCGCTAGTGTTCATTCCAATATCTGAATACTACTAATTCAAAGATATTGTTTCAACTAAAAGTTAGCCTACAGTATAAAACCGAAAAATTTCTTTTGTTTTTGGGTAAAAATTTAGATACAATTTAAGTGAATGTAATCTATACACAACTCTGTTAATCTTCAATGTTTGAAGAACACAGATCAAATATGGACGAGAACAAAGAAGAGATTTGTAGACGAATATACAATACAAATTGAAGATGAAATCGAAATCGGAAACGCAAGGAAACTCTTACAACAGGTGATTAACTTACAGTCTGATCGGAAACGAACGAAGGATTTGAATGTTAATTGAAGATGTGGGACAAGGTGTCGGAAGGGGGCTTTTAAAGAAACGGAACAGGAAAGTTCGTGGAGGGCTGGAGATATTCCATGTGAATTCAAAGCAATGCGATTTACACTGCTGTCCCCTGCACGTGCAAGTTGGTTTAGATATTGTTCCACCGAATTCACAGAAATGACCCCCTTTCCCGTTTTCACTCGCGGGGATATTTCTAATTGGTCGTGGTCTTAAAATTATATATTTCTTTCCTCGACTTTTTTTTTTTCATGTAAACACCGTTTTTGTAAATAAAGGGACAATAATCTTACAAGAAATGATGCTAAAATTGAATTAAGTTTACCATAATATTATTTATTAATTCTTGAATTTACTTCTAATCATATTTAAAATACTATGATACTTCTATATTTTGTAGATATTTTAAGATTAAAATATCCAGTCCCACATTGGGTAAGGCGACAGGAGAGTCTGGCTTTATAAGCTTCCGCTAGTAACCTATTATTGCACAGTTCTGTGTTTTAGTTTGGCCCTTCAATTTCTAATATGGTATCAGAGCCGGCCTTGTGTCCTACCTACCTTGGTGTGGTCCCTCTAGACTGGTCCCACCTCTCACCGCGCCTACCGTGAGACTGCGGGGGAGTGTTGGAGGATTAAAATATCCAGTCCCACATTGGGTAAGGCAACATGAGAGTCTAGCCTTATAAGCTTCCGCTAGTAACCTACTATTGCATAGTTCTGTGTTTTAGTTGGGTCCTTTAATTTCTAATAGTAGAGATGGATTATATTATATTCACGTATTGATAAAATAAATTTAACACTGACCATATCCTTTTCGTACATACCAGTTGATTATCTTGACATTATTGTTTTGGTAACCACTTATTTTTTCTAAGTGCATGATTGACGAAGCTGCAAGTCATGTCAAACAAGAGCCTAAGCCAATCATTGAAGCAAATAAAATATCAAATTAGGAAGTGGAGACCAAAAACCCTAAAATTTTTGAGCAATCAATTCCGGGTCAATAAAAGATACATAGTTATTGAGTTTTAAACGTATTTATCTTGATTTACATGATAAACACAATAGCAAATTAATTATTAATCAAGTTAATGGGTTGCAGATTAGCATTTTAATATGATTTTATCTTAACTAAAAAATAAGCATCCGAGAATAGTCATTATTCCATGTTAAAAAAAAAAAACATCAATTTTATGAAGAGCTGAGCTATGTTATTTCATATTTGACAAACTTTATTGAAATCAGCAACTTATTAATAATTATAAATAGCTTTTAGCTTGTAATTTATACTTGCACACGGGGGTAGTTTGAACAGTCTCAAGATGAGAAAGTTACCCACCTAGAAACGGCCATGTGGTGCTTCGGCGAGGGTACAACCGTCATACACGTTTCATATGCAAATGGATGAGATTGGCCGGCAGCGGTCCCCACAACTTCTAGATTTTTAAAATGTGCGGAAATCAAGGCGGTCCCCGTCAGTTTTCCACATATTATTTTTCCTTTGAAACGTGGCGATATCTGATTTGCTCTAAACGGGGCTCCCCCCCGAACTTTTCATTACTTTGAATTGGGACAGCTACGGATATCTATGTAGAAATATCGCCGATATTTCGGAAGTGGTATTCTTATCTTCGGTCATAAGCGACGAAGAGGGATTCTCCGTTAACGTCAATTTAAGCTTCGCGTCCGCATGTCGTGCATTGACGCGCTCGACACGGTATCATTGTCGTGTATAGAGCTGCGAAGATTTAACACGTTGTCAAGGGGAAACACGCGTGTCCAATATTCTTGGGGTTGTTCTGTTTTTCTTTTTCTTTCTCTAAATCTTGTTTTGTATCGAATAAGAAGAAATAAGGAGAAAAAAGAATAAAAAGAAAAAGGAAAGGACAACATATCGTGAGAAATCTATTTTCTAAAATAAATTAAAACAATAAATTATTTATTGATTAATGCAGGTCACTCCTGTGTATGGACCATTCTAATTTTCTTTGTTTTATTCTAATTTTATAAAATCCCAATAAAAATATGATTTATATTTTGTTTCTCCGGAAGAGTAAGCGTTAAAGTAGCTCAGGCCAGAAGAAGTCCAAACAATCCAGACAGACATTAAGAACAATGAGAAACCCACAAGCCCGAGGCAAAGAATCATCCAGCAGGCTTCATTGGGTCGTGATCAGGTTTTGCGTAAATAAGAGTTTGGGCTAGCGGCATCTGGATATTGAGCTATGAAATTTCAAGTGGAAAAACTAGCCCAGGTTAGAAGATACAAGAGGGTTCATTCGGGCCTGACCAGGTTTAACAAATCGTTCAGTTTGGGCTCAACAATTCAAATTCTCCAGATCCATTTTGGGCTGAAAGTACAGGACATATTTTTTTTTTTCAATTTTGGGTTTTCCTATTCACCATAGGAAAAAAAGAAGAATCAAGACTAAAAATATGGTTCAATCTTAGCAAATTTTATTTATTTTATTCTGTTTAATTTTTTTGTTTGAAATAACCTTACGGGGGTTAAAGTTATGATACCAACTAATTTTTCTTCTTTTTTTCCCCAATCAGGTAGAAAGAGGGGGGATTTTATTGGGGAAGGAGAAGACTTGAACCCTAACAACTAGTTGGAAACTATTCAGCTGCTACCGAGCCACAAAAAGCTCATGCTAATACCAATTACAAATACACTGCCAAAAAGTGTACAATTTCTACAGGATAATAGAATCATTATGAGCCAAATTCTTGTCGGGTTGTGGTGAACCACTATGAGCAAACATTGATATAAAATACCATTAAAGATTAAGCATTAGGAACATAATTGGCGGATCATCTTAAAAAAGGAAAAGGCATGGGACAGTTAGCCTCACCAATCGCTTCTGCTATATCCACTTCCAAATAATGGAACTTTTGGCCTTTACAACCACATGCTGGAATGAAAATACTTAATAGAGATACCCACATAAACCTTTCACACTTGCAGATTAAGATAACTTGATCTTTATGAAATAAAAAACTAAAAAAAAAAAGACTTGCTTTTCTTTCTTTAAACAAGAGATCTATTCTCTCTGCCTCGTTTCCTAAAATCCGAAGCAAAGCATGCTACAATATTGTTAAAATAAACAACCCACTCTAGATTATATGCAAACTTCTTTTCCCTTCCTTTCTTCTGTGTCACCATCCTCGATGGCGTAAGCCGTGATTCCATTTTGGCGCTCACCGGTTGCCACTATATCACTTAACATTAAATAAGTGCAAGATCATTTGCTTGACCCATGTTTTTTTGTGTTATTATAATGCCAAACACGATCACAAGTCAAGGCACTAGGCTGCCGATTTCACTGACCTCATTTGTTGTGAATGGAGAAGCATCTTTAACTCAAGATTAGACTCTTCCCATTCTCGAGTTGTTCGAGTAAAAGACCACATGGTAGATGGCATCAGCGTTCAGATTGAGCAGGGACTTCATCGACTTAATCGTCTTTGGCTCTAGGCTGGAAGTCGGTCGGGTGGGTTAACTTTTTTTTCTCAGTTATCATCATGAGTGAATTCTTTACAAATTTAGTGAATCATGCAATTATGGTCGTGAAAGTGCTTTATCCCGACAACTACTATAAGTTTAACTTTTGGTTCGCCTATATTGGCCATTTGATTCCTACCCATCACGTGAGAATATACTTTGAACCCATACTTTTTTCTTTTGTCTTTTTGTGCCTAATAAAATATGAAAGACTAATGGCACACGTTAGATGCAAAAGAATGCAAAACATGATGGAACTAGGAACTCTAATTATATAGGAAGGTCAATTTTTTATGTATATAATTAAAGACTGACATCATGGATGAAGTAATTTAAAGAACATCTTTCGTATCTTTTTGTGGATTAAATGTTTCAGATCATGAAGCAAAAATTAAAGATTGGGAATATTATAACTGAATGTCATTGTTCTTCAATATGGAAACCTTGTTTGGATGGGAACCTAAAAGAAGACCTATTAAAAATTAAATATTCTTACAACCACTAATTTTGAATTAGACTAAACCATGAAAGTTTACATCAGAGGAATGTTGTTTACATTTTTATCTGTGTACGCTAGAACTAAAGTGGTGTTAGTTGAAAAGAAAAAGGTTCCAAACAACATCAAAATTATAGCTAAATTGCATTAGAGAGGAAAACCGAGCTTACTCAACTTTTAAAAAGATTCCACTAGAAGGCTAAAAAAATATTGCACCATACATTTGTGTTTTAGTGGTTTTGACATTAAAAGTCTAGTTTTTAATTTAATGAAATCAATTCTGTCTAGTATTTCTAAATCAAGATTCGATGTAATCATAATCTATACATAATAATGTTTGGATTTAGTAATAACACCTACTCTCCAACTATTTTTTTCTAGTTATTATTTGTAAAATATAATATCTACCTGATAATTTTTATTATCTTTTGTGAAAAATATTAGCCAATGTATTAATTTTCAAATATTGAGAGCATAAGTGTTGTTCTCATGGAATCAAAAACTGGTATTTCAATATCAGAGATCAGAAAAACATAAATAATAGAGAAAAAAAAAATATGAATTCCAAAATTTTGATCATTTTTGAAGAAGCATATGATAGTTTATCCAAAAACACTTCATATGGCATGGACATCTCATTAGCATTACATGATATTTTTCTTAACACATCAATTTGGTAAGTTAGAACCTGACTTCCCGTCGTGTCTCATTTCCCCTCCATCTCTGTAAGAGCAAAAACTTTGAAGTTATGACACAGACGAGGCCTGACAACACCTTTCCTCAGATTATGCACCTGCATGTGCGTTGTACCAAACACGTTCAAAAGATGAGAAAGTTTTAAGCTTGTGGATGACATGTAGCCGATAAGGTTGTCACATTAACGTAACCAAGCAAAAAAGTGCATTATTAGGAATAGAACAAGGATTCCTCTTGGCCTTATCCAGACTAGTTTGAGTCAATTGGTCATGAATATGTATCCTGCACTATCAAATCAATAAGATAAGAAAAATCGATGTGATTTTTTTGTCGGCATGACCTTGACTTTTAACACATTTCAATTAAGATGGCTAACAATACTCAAGAAGGACAAAAAATTGCAAAATAATAATAATAATAATAACCCAAAAGTATATTGTGGTTATTCCTTCGCTTGCTAAACCCATCTTGACGTTTGGTCTTTCAAAATGTAAATTTCTAGGGTTAAAGATGTCATGATGGAACTAAACTATCAAATCAATGAGCAAAAGTCTCGGAAATGGAATACCTTTTGTGGATCATCGACGTTGCTTTTGTGCAGAGCAACCCTATTCAGCCATATTAATGGAGCAAAATTGTTTGCTTTAGACTTAAAAAGAGTTTGATAAAGTTTTCCACGAAAGTATAGGGATGAAGAATCTAAAACACAGCTTATCATTCTGGCTTATAGTGGAATGCGAACATGAGCACTTACTTCAAATGTTGCGGGTCCGAAAAATCTTCTATGCATTTTAAGCCCTTGATCTAAGAAATTGAAAGAGATGACAACAACAACAATTATTCAACCCCTTGAACTTGTGGTTGCTGTGGCTTTCAAAAACCTACACCATTCAGCTTCGCTTTCAATACAAAGCTTCACGGAAGTGATAAAGAAGACTGAAAAGGAAGTGCTGAAAAGACACGATAAAGAGTCCCCTATACCCATGTGGGCTCGGTTCTATGTCTTCAGTTTCCTGCAGAAAATTCCTTTGGTCACAGCTGGGGGTGGTCTGCGAGTAGCGACTTGTGGTTCAGAATCTGCCTAAGATAAGGGAGAAACTTCATGTGTTCAATGCCTCCTAACTAAAAGCCCATTGCTTGCATATTCAATGAATGATACTCAAAGTAACCCGTCGCTTTCATTCTTTCGGGATATCCATTAACCGGCGTGGCCTATAGCTGCTCGCCATGTCCACTCTTGAAAAGCATATCCATACCTTCGAGGACTGCACTATCTTTGAACCCCCGCTTCTTTTGGACTTCCTTCATTAGGGATCAAGAGGAGAAAAGATAGCAATAAGCGACTTGTCATTCGCGCGAAGTGAAGAGAAAATGGCGGGCAAGATCGGAAAACTATCAACGTCGACATCAAGCACATGCATCGGCTTTGGTTAGTTCACATCAGATTGTCAAGGATGGCCATACGTGGATGGCGAGGAGTGATGATAGTAACTGTCCTCCACTGTACCCTCTTAACGTGGGAGCCATTCGTGTTAGGTCCCGCAAGTCATCGGCATCTGATGCCGCCTACAATTCGAACCTGGGCTATCCGGGACCCACATTTTGACTGGGGAGGTAGTCATTTTCGATGGTCCTTTGAAAACGGGTCCCACCCTCTAGCTGATTTACTTTGAATTGGAGAGGAAAATTTTGAGAAATCAACGTGTCAAGTATCCCTTCGAGACATTGTGGAAGCCAGTTGTTCATTCTCCTCATGCGTATCAGCGTACGACATTGTTTTTTGAGATGCTAAAACATCATTATTATTATGGGTGAAATTTTGAAATAAGTGTTATCATCCTAAAAATAATTAAATCTCCATACCAACAGATTTTAGTCTTTTAACTGGGCCTAAACCTATTGATACGGTGATTTTGTGAAATTTTAAAATAAATATTATGAATTTAAAAATAATTAAATTTTCATGTCAACAAATTTTAGTCTTTTAACTTAAGCATTTGATTTTAAATATAACAAATCTAATTATTGAGTCAAAAGGTCTAAAATAATTAATACAATAATTTTGTGAAATTTTGAAATAAGCATTATCATCCTAAAAATAATTAAATCTCTATATCAACAAATTTAAGTCTTTTAATTTAAATCTTTGATATTAAATATAACAAATTGAACTATTAAGTTGAGACATTGTGGAAGCCAGTTGTACATTCTCCTCTTGCGCATCAGCGTACGACATTGTTTTTTGAGATGCTAAAACAACAATTATTATTATGGGTGAAATTTTGAACATAAGCGTGTAAACTTACTTCATAAACTATGCAGATGGCCAATGAATAGAAAAGAAGGACATATCATGCGTTTCAAGGGTTGCGGCTGGCAGTGCCCCTCCCCAGGAAGCCCCCGACGATTGGCGAAGACCGACGCCTACACGGGAAGAACGTGGCAACCCCTGAACACTCTGTGTCAATGGGGGCCGCTTTTGGTGGCTTCTCTTTAAGGCACGCGGCCTACAAAGATTCCCCGCCGCCACACCCTCTCTCTCTCTCTCTCTCTACACTATTCCATCACGTTTTCTACAACATTTAGTTTCTACGCACGACAGAACTTTTTTCAGCACCGGCCTGGAATTCTTTTTCTGTTTTACTAACGTTGTCAGTCGCGTTTTTTCAACCGAGGATATGCTGTCTAATAAGACGGGCGGTTTTCAGAAATGGAGCCCAAAGTTTTTTCTACCTTTTTCTGCTCTTTAATCTTCTTGCGTAATCTTCACAAACGAGACTTTTTACAGTTGTTAAAGAGGAAAGAGAGCGAAAATTAAGAAGATTAAGGGTGTTCTAGAATCCGGTTCAAAACAAAGGTTATTATGTAAATGGAGTATATAATAGACTTTTGTCTTGCTAAGTGGGTTCCAAGCACTTTGTTCGTACGACGGCAAACAAAAGAACAATCCATTGGAATTGTACTTACGTGGCCTTTGATCATGTGACACGATAAGATCATTTCGAGCTTTTGAAAGTTGTCCTCAATGGGTTAACTTAAATAACACGTCCGCCAATCACATGCCGACAAGACACGAAAATCATTGCGAATAACCTTTTTAACAATCTAGAACATTGGAACTTTAATCCCCGTTCAGGCCCCATGGACAAGGTTTCAAATGTTACACGACTTAGCTAACTAATATTATAACTATTTAATTAAGACTTGTAACCAAAGTGGAAGAACCAATTATGCACATCTTCAATATTATATCATTATCTAAACCCATGCTTCTTTAATGCAATCATCTATCGAATTGAGAAAGGAGGCGCCACAAGGTCATTTTCAAAGAATGAGATTGGAAAAAAAATGCCAAATTACAAATTTCCCCACCCCAGAAGTAGATCGTACAAATCGAAAATACAAAACAGGAAAAAAAAAAAAAGAGTACAAGGCACAAACTGAATAGTAATCCACAATTTGAAGCTCTCCATCCTGTCCTTCATAGACCTACATGTATCCTAAATTAATTATTCTAATTTCTCGAGTCTTTTTCCCTTGTCCCCCCTTTTGTTTTCTACACGTAATTTTCACCCTTATTTTCGTTGTTTTTCACCTTTCAAATGTTGTAGTTGAGCTGCTGTGGCGGAAACCACATGTCGTCAACGTTCCATAGATTGTCCGATGTGACTCCGGCGTCCAACAACTGGTTGGTCTGATCAATCGGCTGGAAATCTAAACCGTTATAGAAGTAGCTAGATGGGCTAGTCAAGCTCTGATCCGGGTAGCCGATCTGCCCGGCCTGGAAATACTCTTGAGTAGGGTTGTTATTCACCGGGATATTATAATAATCAGCCAAGTCCGATACCGGTGATACCTGAGCCCCGAATGAGTCTGACGAGGCTGCAGTACTGGAGTTCTCCGGGGTGTAACTCGGAGTAACTTGTGCACCACCAAAGTCACGAAGACCAATAACCCCAGAGGGCGGTAAAACCATTTGTCCGGGGCTCACGTCAAGGTTGTTGTTCAGATGACGATTGTCAGTAGTGATGGTGGAGGTGTTTGAGCCCACAGAAGATGTTCCGTTGGTGGCAGTGGCGGTGGCTGCAGCAGCTTGAATACGCTCCACCAACCTTGGCATCCAAAGATAACGCATGGTGTCCTTGAATTGCTTGCTGTTAACGTCACATTTGAGCTGCTTGGCGTGCTTTTGGACACGGGTTCGCCAGTAGTTCTTGATCTCGTTGTCAGTTCGTCCTGGCAAGTGTTGTGCAATTTTGGACCACCTGGTATGGGACCAAACAGGTTGTCCCGTCAGAACCACGTTGAATCAAAGAAAGAACCAAAGAACAACAAAATTGGATCAACAATGATTGTTTATGGTGTTACCGGTTTCCCCAGCGGGAATGAAGCTCAAGAATCAAAAGCTGTTCCTCTAAGGTGATGTTTCCACGTCGAACATCAGGACGAAGATAGTTGAGCCACCTTAATCTGCAGCTCTTCCCAGTTCGTTTCAAACCTGTTTCAATTCGATACAAGAATTTGTTAAGATGGAACCCAAGTTTTTGGTAAAGTTTCTCGCCAACAGATATTGTGCAAGAGGGCCATTTTCGTTCTCTTTTGTCCTTTCTTCCACCACTGGCTTTTTGGTGAGTGCTCTAACAATTCTGTTTTAAAAAATATCTGGTGTACGATTAAAGAGAACTAGTAATCAAGCATATCTCTCTCGTTAATGGATACACATATAGAACCTTAAAAATTCTATTATCATGTTGCTGTTTTCATAAAAGGGAACAGCTTCTGCTTTATATGTTCCTATTCTGAAACGGGTCTTATGTGTAATTGGTTAATTTTGAGAAAAAGATTTCACACCAGACTTTAGGCGCACGAGTAAAAAGAGACAACATCAGAGGCGTAAAGAATACAAACTTCTCAAACCCCATCCTTTGAATCCAGGACATGATCAAAACGACAGAATCCAACGTCGTCAACATGTCCTTTGGCTCTTTGCTATCTATTGGAACGATGAGAACAAGAAAATGGTGCACTCACCTGCGCAACGAGCAAGAGAGTTCCAGCGACCTTCGCCGTGAAGATGAATGTAATTCATGAGAGTGAAGTCCTCGTCAACCGTCCATGGACCTCGCCGGAGGTCCATCTCTTCCTCGCTTTGAATGGCGGAGCTGCGACCTCGACCCTTAACATCCATTCCCTTAAATGGAGGAGCTGATTGATTGAAACAAAAAGGCCTTGTGGATTCGGAGAGAGAGCTAGAGATAGAGAGAGATGGAGAGAGAAAGAGAGATTAAAAGGAGAAAGACGAGAAAAGCAAGTCTTGGATGAACACGGGGAGGACGGGGAAGGGAGGGGCTTTTATAGAGAGAGATAGATAGGTTTGAAAAAAGAGGCAGCAGAAGAAGGAGAGAGATGGAGGGGGCATAGCCGCAATTGGTGAGTTGATTAAATAAATAATTTATTCAACACTTAAGCTTCTTAGTAATTATAGTTAGCAGGAGGCTTTAAAGTTTGACGCTTTGACTTTTAACCTCCTGTGTGCGCCTGCACGTGCGTCCACACGATTGAGTTCATCACTCCCGAGGAAATTAAAGCTTCTTCATTCCTTTTTTAAACATGTCTTCCATTATTTATTACTGAAAACAAGTACCTTAAATTGTATCTTAATCATGTTTTGATTCTTTACATGTGGAAACAGGACAATTTTTCTCGCGGTTTTGAAAACCTGGTCTTAACATATCTAGATTACTGTTGAGGAGATCAAGGAAAAATACTTTATGCTAGACTATAAAGACTATAATTTATGTAAAACTTGTTCCATCATCAACTTATAGCCCCAATCAATTAATTATTTATAAGAGCATGTCCTCTGGGATATTCAATAAAATTCAATTGATACAGAGAAAATTAGTATAATCCTTATATAAGTGACATGCACAAATTGAAAAATTTTCTATAAGAGTAGATGTTTACTTTTATAAATCTTAAGATTAAAAAAACTCTAAGATGACCACCCATTATTAGGAGTACAATTTCAAATATAATTGAATTGTTTATGCTGATTTGTATTGTATTCCAACACATGCAATTGATGATTGAGCTGTTTTATAATACTTCTTTTGTTTTATGGGAAAGGGTTTCAACCAACCTAATGGATAATCACTAGAATAAGTCATTTTTCTTCCTCAATTTAATTGTTGATGTTCCTACCTAACTTGATAAACAACAACAATCTTAATACATATATGGATAGAAGTACAACTCATTGGATGAAATAAATTTGGATACTGCTTTGGTATCTTGGTATAAAGTTGGATAGTGGATGCGTGTTTATGTGTATATATTCGTTTCTTTTTCTAGACTATACTAGCTTATAGGCTCGTTCCTCAAGAACCCCATGCTATTTGTCGAGATTTCGCAATATTGTGCTGCCTCGTGGAGCGATGGCTCGCTCCTCTTTTCGGCTCTCAAGCCATATCTTTTAGGGAAATTGCGTAGAGGGCAAACATTATGCCAAGACGTGTAATTAGTTTCGTCTCCCAGCAGCCTAAGTTCCCCCTTAACATTGTGTTTTCTCAAGTCAATATCAAAACTATATTGGGAACCAACCCATCTCTTCAAAGTCCTCCGTCTACATTTTCCTTTTTTCCTCTTCTGGATAGATAAAGGACATGCTTCTGAACACTAGGACGGCTCTTGTTATTTCTTTATTTTCTAAATAGGGTTATAGTGGAGGGACCAATTCTCACGTCCATCGCAACCTTCCTCAGAGAACAGCCTGTGCCTGCCCCAAAAACGAAGACCCTTGGTCACTTATTTTCTCGCTGCCCGTGGGACTCATTTCCTAATTACTGTGTTAATGAAAAAGTTATCTTAGGCCGCGTATTTGAACGGCGGGAGCAGTAGCTAGAAGCCGTCGAAGTTGGCGTTGCAAATTGGGGAGTTGACAAAGTTTCAAATTTGAGATCGGTGATATGGAGTTGAGCCAAATTCTCCATTTTATAAGGTAGAGACTAAGTTTGACGAAGACTGGCTGCCAGATTGCCGAATGTCATTGCGCGACTGTGGCAACCCCTTGGTTTCTTAACAGTCGCTTTCATGGCAGCTGAGGTTTTTCTTGCCCTCTTGATCTTTTAGGATTAAGGGTTCGGTGGACAGGTACACGCCAATTTGGGGGAGGGTTTATCACCTTTTCATTCATATTCTTCGTCATGTATCCAAATTCCACTACTAGCATTTCCTTTTCTATTTTTTTTTTCATTTTTCATTTTTCATTTTTCTTTTTATACTTCTCCTGACCTGCACCATATCTTGGTTTTTAAAGACTATATTAAGTATCAGCAGAATATTTTATGGCGGTTCCTGACAGTAGCCACCCTCCGATTTGAGCCACCATTGTTGGAGGGTTGGATCTGTATTAAATTAATTAAAAAAAAACGAATAAACAAAATCCAAGGTTGGACAGGAGGAACAGATGCCAAACAGAGAAGCAATGTAGAATTACTTCTTAACAGCTGATTGCGGCATGCCGTTTTGGTGGACCTTGAGATGAATATGAACCTTCGATGGCATGATGATCACGTGTGCCGGAGAAAAGAGTACTTATTTCACATGCATGCACTTATGTACTTTAAGGTTTTCCTTCGCGATGGTCTGATGCCCGTGCCTTGCTTGTCTCTCATAGGGAACATCTTTCTGCTTCTCAAATTGCTGCTTTTGTTTTTGCCGGAACAGCTTTGTTTTCGTTCTAGGACGCTGTTTGTTGAGAATGTTGTGCTCCAATGACGATATATTATCCCAAGCAATTTTTAATAGCTTACCTCTATGTAGCTGTGGCATGGGTACCACCAAAAAGGAAGAGTGGGGGCCTGCTCAATAATCACCTGTTCCAATCATGCACGAACCTTGTGTGTTAGTGGGACTAATCTCTTATTCTTATTCATGGAGCCAAATGCTGTGAACTACGACCACCACTTGTGGATGTTTCTGTTTGAAGATGCTGTCACGGTCCAAGTACATTTATTTCCTCATAATTCAAGCATTGAATCATTTCTTTTCTCTTTAATTGGAGTTTTATTTATTTTTTGAGACACTAAGCGACGTTTTAAAATTTTTACTAGATAATAAGAAAAATTGTTGGGATTCAAACTCCTAATATTTGGTATTAATATGTCAAATAGTTTTTTTTTTTAATTTTTAAATATTATAACACACACCCAAACACTATAGAATCCCAAACCTTACGGTTAGAATCTCAATTAATTCACTATCGATCTAATTAGTTAAGCAACTAATATGCCAAATAATGAGATAAGTAAATAACTTAGTTAGCTAATTAATACCTTTTGAGACTCGCATTTGATGTAAAGTTTTTCTTTGAAAATGGTTATTATATTATTGTTATAAATATTATATAATTAGGTCACGCTCAAATGCCCGGTGTGAGTTGCAATGAATGGACATAAAATGGTATCAGGATCCTTTAATCTTGGCCTTCATGATAGACAAGCGGCAGTGTAACACAAGAAGGCAGGAACTCCAACAATGCGAAACAACGGTGCTGAGGGAAATTCCGAGAAGGAAAGTTTACTTTTCTGCTACTCCAACGCATATTATTATGGCGACCCTGTTCAAAGCCCACTTGAAGTGGTCTTGATGGGACATCCTCACTAAGAATTTCGTATTGGTTACTCAAGAAAAGCAGTAAGAATACTCAAGAAACTCCTTCGATTCTCCATCTTTCTTCACCACTAAAGCTTTTCACCAAGAATGTTGCAGAAAAACGATTGAAACAGATATAAAAGACGGAAGTATCGTTTCACTGGTTTCTTGCTAGGAACACACTCATAAGAAAAAAAAAGAGAGACTTTTCTCAGCTATTGTGGCCTTTCGCCTATAAAAAATATGATATCCCTATAAAAGTTAGGCTGGCAAAATGTTCTCAAAGCTGTTATGATGATTTTTCAAATTATTGAACTGGTATCATTCTATTGTGGATGTAACTAGAAGAGACTAAAGAGAGAGGACAGAATGTGTTGGTGTGGTGTGAAAAGAGGCTACTTGAAAAGGTGGGAGTTTATAGAGATTCTGAAACTCGGTTCCCTACCCCCCAAAAGGAGACTAGAGGGGGAAAGGCAAAGCAGAACTAAAACTATTGTCCAAAGAGGACCATCATTACCTGACACGTGCACCACCTAGGAATATCTTATCTTCTGGTACTCAAACACCATTCTCTAATTATAGCTTTCTCTGTGAGTTGAGCCACCAACTTCATGGTGCTCTTGGTTGCAGGATCGCCCTTTCACATACATGAACGGGGAACTTGTTTACAGTTTTGGCTTTCGCCTCGCTGCCAAAGCATAGCACATATACTTACATGGACGTGTATGTTTAGGAGATAAAACTCTACACCCTTAGAAAGGCTACTTCTTTCCGTTCTAGAAACATGAAAGTGGAAGCTCCATCTAACCACACTTAACCACAGATTGAAGTAACTCAGCCCGAAAAAGCATGATCATGACTTGGTGAGTTGTTTACAATATCGATCGCTTGGGTCATTATATTTGCTGGCAAGATTATGACTTTAGGAATCCAAAAAAAATAAAAAATTGTAAAACCGAAAGTGAAGCTCTTTATCAACAATCAGCTTAACTAATCAATCCTGCTGTTACTCGGAATCCAATCCAGTCACCCAAAAAGGAAAAAAAGAATACAGAGAGAATAAAATGGTTCCATGAGAGCGACACTCCCCAGAGTTTCCTGGCCCCTTTGTCAAAAGCTGGCGGGTTTTCGGGGCTTATGGTGTTGACATTTCCACAGCCGGTGTCCATTTCAATCCACAGTGACCAGCTCCTCCCTCTCTCTCCCTCTCTTCCCTCTCTCTCTCTCTCTCTCTCTCTCTCTCTCTCTCTCTCTCCCCCCTATTATTGCGTGCTAGATAGTATATATTAATGTGGATGTTATGAATATTCTCCTCTTCTTCTTCACTATCTGAAGCGTCTTTGACCCAAACATGTGATTAGAGCCTCTTTTCTTCTCACCCTATTTTTGACCTATTTCACGCACGCGTATTTTTCTTCCTTAGAAGTATACATGTTAGGTATAAATTTTATGATTTGTTTGACAAGCTGCCGTAGATTGGATATATTCTACTCGGTATATCTCTATAAAGTTGTAGAAGAAGTGGCGCCGGAGTTGATTTAATCCACAGTATCTCGCGCGTTACTTGACCATATCACCAACAAAAGCGTGTCCCTCCTTTTACACTGATGTCCGGTGACTAGACCATGTCTCCGACATAAGGCTGCCGTAAGATACCCAAGTGGACTTTCCTGATAAAAATGTCAAGTAGGAGTTAAGGTTGCACAAGTGGTAGCGAAAAAGGATTAAATGTACCCAAGCAAGAGTTATGAAACGTTGGGTAAACCGACTTTGAGTCAAACGACGTTCAAAGTTGACGAGAAGCTGCATCTTGCACTCTCACCTTACTTGATCTAGTTCCGCGTGTGAAACATGGAATTCGGAGGTTTTCAGTGACAATGGTGGATTAGAACTCTTATCCAAATTGACTTAGTTAAGCTGCGTACTCAATCAGGCGAGTCAGTCCAAATTAAACCCTTTTTCCTTTGGGTCGAGCTAAGGCCGATAAGTACTATCTTTGTACTAGAACAAGCGTTTTTCAACTGTGCATTTGGTATTTATCAGCTTTAGATCTTTGATATTGCCAGCTTTTTCAACATTTTGCTAATGGTTCGAACTATTGAAACGAGGACAAAGAGAAATGGAGGAAATTTTGGAGTAATGTTTTATTGGCGGGTGCCTCAAAGGACAAACAATAGAGATAGGCCAAACAAATTCAAGTGTCACAGTATAAGAAAGATGAAAAGAAAGGGAGATGCTTATTTCTCATGCTACCAAGAAGTTTACATATAAGACTCTCTTTCCTTCTTCTTCTATATTTTTAATCAAAAAGGGAGACTAACTAAAAAGCAGGAGTTCATGTGGGAATGGTACAGTTAATTTGTGGACCAATGCTAGATTATGGTTAAACAAATTCTAGATGATGTGGTTTGTGTCGCCAAGTATAAAGAAGCTGCCAAAGCAAGGAGAAAAAGATGACTGCCGATGTCTCATCTCTCACGAGCACGCCTTCTTGCAAAGCTAAATTTTGAACTTAAACAATGTTTTTGTGTTCCCTCTTGTCTTTGCCACTTTTATAAAGTATGCGTGACCATGTTGGTTTCTAACTCTACATATGGAGCAATTATACGCCTAAACAGCATTCTCCTTTAATTAACAACATTATTTTTAGATAAGCGTGTTGTTGCCCCACTAGGCAAAAGATCCATGATAAGGGAACCTGGTTGAACAACAAGACACGTTTGATTTGATTGTTGAATGGCCGGTGTGGACCCTTCCTGAGCTTTCTTACTCAGATTTCACACTTGGGGTGGAGGGAGATCGGATCAGTGGATGACGTGGTCGCCGCAGAGTCTTAGACGGCCTGCAGAGTCTTTTTTGGGTTTCTAGCATGTGTCTGTTGGCGGCCGTGATTCGGAATCGGGACCACTATTTTTGATCACGCAGTAATAACCCACGTTGTGTAGTCGATCTTTCTCGGGGAAGATGGTAGTGATTAAACATGATTGATTGAGTTCGGCCTCTTTACAAAAAAAGGAACACTTGTTTTCGACCCGCGATTGGTTCGCCTCGCCATTCAGGTGTCAGAAGCATCATAATTTCTATGAATGTATGCCATTTTTGCCAAGTCTTCTAAGGATAGAGGAAAATCCCGACAAGAAGATACGATGATATCTGTTAGCTCACCGTCCATGGTTACGTTTTCATCTGGGGAATTGACCGGCAGTAACCATCCAAATGTCATTCGCTGATAAAGGGGATATACATCCATCACCCAATGCCACTAAGAACGAAAAGGGAGAAGAGGTAGGGGACCAGAGATCCGCAAACTTGCTGAGCTGCCTGCAGTGTATGCAAGGTCGCTAGATTTTTCGGACGCAATAAACATTCTTCCCGCCGAATGTTTGATCGGTGACATTTTTTGTCAAAACTAAAACAGTAGCTGAACTGTAACGATGGTGGTAGGTTGAATACGACGAGCTGGGACTATTACGACGAGAATGACGAAAAGGATGACACCCGAACTGGATGGAATAGTAGTGGCGAAAAGAAAATAAAAGCAATGGCCGAAGATGGCGATGTGTGGAACATGGATTAATTGATAGGACTACGACTAGCAAACGAAGAAAATTCAGGTACTTAGTCCAGATTCAATGGTACCTCAGAGATAAAGTCCACGATCAAAAACGACGTGTCCTTTGGATCTTTTTCCCCACTTTTCTTTTTCATCTACTTTTGGATTTATTCAACAACTAATGCTATTTACTAATAATGCTACCCTATCACCTATAATGCCACGAGCGAACCCCTCTTTTCCTGGCTTTTATAAACAATAATTTCCCGATTTCCTAAAGTAATACTTCTTTTTCCGTTGATTTGTCGGATTATGTGATGTTGCTTGATTGAACAAAAGCCACTAACTTCGCTGTCAACAAGGTTAGAAAAAACCCTGTTCGGTTTTGGGAGTAAATTCCATCATCTTCCGGCAGTGTTGACCGGGGACCCCCCAGTCAAACTCTTTCCATAGACCAACCCTAGGGTCCGCTCAGTTCAGCGGATCTCATGGAGTTTTAACTTTAACTTACTGCAAAAGTCAACAACCGAATTACTAGAGCGTTTTAACTTTTTAAATTAACAGTAATAATGACTTCCCTAAGACTCAACAAGCTGCTGTTTAGTCTTTCCACTTGTTGAAAAAAAGCATGGAAAGACTAGACGTTCGTTCATGCACAATCTCTGTTCTCCTTCTCCTCGTAGCGCGTGTTGTCCGTGTCTCACAAAACATGGTGGCTGCTTTTAAAACAAAGGAAGCTGCTAAATACAAGGTTCCGAATTTGAACTTAGAAACCACACTGCAGCGGAAAGCAGACCCATGGAGACATACTTTCTTGCTGCATTCCATGAATTGGAGACACCCTGTTGGCTAAAGCCCAGCAGAATAATTCATTAAGTTGAACCTCAACAAAGGGGTTCCACATGGTTACATGCATTTAGTCCTTCAAGCCACTAAAACCCTGATAAAGAAAATGCACTGGGATTATCTTTAATCCCACACCGTCAGGATGAGGAAAAATTCAAGCCGTCGTGTTTCGCGGTTTAGGGCTTTGGGAAATTTTTTAAGGGTTCTATCGTGGAAACCCATTATTTTAAGCCAAACATTATCCAGCTGTGAATATATTAAGCACTCAAGCCATCGTGCTTTTCATTCTAGTGACTCAAAAGTTTCAACACCTATGAACCAAGTCTACAAAGCCACCACAACACGTTATTCCTCTCTATTTGTTTGATTGCTTGTCAACAAAGGAAGCATCCCATGTTTGAAAAAATAAATAAAAAAATAAAAACGAAAGACCTACATCAACGGGGATAGGCTAGAGAGGAAAGTATGAATCACAACTCCATAAAATGAAAAAAAAAAAGAAAAAATGGGCTCATTTAATTCTATGGACCTAAACGTGATGGTTTCGTTTGAAGGTACAACTCAAGTACATTGAGTAGTGGCGCTTGTTGCATCCACAACTTTCCCCAGAAGAAGAACAGGTATGGAAGTCAGAAATAGTGTTCTACTCGATTTTGTGTTGTTCTCGAACGAGTAAGAAACTTGGTCAAAAAAGGTATAAGTCAACTTGCAATTTAAGATGGAGCCAATCAGAGATGAGAAAAAGGTTAAGTGAGTCAGCTCAAGAAGCATAACTGCGCTATAATACTGTTTTGGTGTTGTGTTATCTTGCTCGCCTGATCAGGATGGAACATAAGAAATTAATTTATTGGGTATGTTGATTTGCAGTAACGCCTAATCCCGTTGACAGTCAAAGGTGGACTTATATCCACTTCCATGTAGAAGTTTCTGCAGCTGTTTTTATTCTTAGTTCTGTACAGTTGTTTTAGGGAGATGAACCCCTTGTTTTGTGTTCCAAATGGGAAGAAGATAAGATAAGATTAAGAAACAGGTCTATCCTCGTCCAGGCCTGGGACTGGGTTGGTAGACTACTCTAAAGCTGGGCTTGAACTTCGTTTTGGACTCGTGAAAATAGAAAGTTCATGGTCGGGTCCAGAAAGCAGGACCGTCGATGAGCCCAATCTTCTTATAGACGAGATAGAATGGGCGGGTCGTCAGGGCCGTGTATAACAATGTAGAAGTGCTAAACCCTTAAAGCTTATGAAACTTGTTTAATTGTTATTTGAAAAAATAGGGTCATTTGGAGAGATTTTATTAAATGGGCCCAATAATATTTCCCCAAAATGAAAAAAGAGATACCAACTCATATAAGGCCTCGATAAAGAAACTTTACTTCTCTGTGGAACGAAATCCCAACATGTTTCTTCTACGCTAAGACGTGATATTTAACAAATGTTAAAAAAAAAAAAAAACCTACTTTGATAACATATTGAGTGAGACTAATTATATTCTCTCAAAAATACTCAAGAGATAAGAGAGACACAATTCATATACGGCCTTAAGAAATAAACTCCACTTTGGGACAAAATCCTAACAAATTTAGAATTTAACTTTCTTGATGTCTTATAATATTATGAATTTACACTGTAATAAGGCATGGTCGTAAAATAAGACTGACTATAAAGTTTTATTCGTTAACTAAAATGCACAGCAAATTATTGCTCGAAATTTGGGTGGAATTAGGTTCGACATTCTTGAAGCAGTAATTGTGATATCTTATGATGTTGAGCTTTTGTACTGGTTACTTATAGAAAATTGCTCTTTTAAAAAACGTGTAAACGACCTCAATCGTAATTTGATTGATTGTCTTTTGGCCCTACCACGACGTTGAATTGTTATTAATGAGTATAACAATTGCAGTATTTGTACATAAAAGGCAAGGAAACAAATAAAGAGAAAATTTTCAGATAACTTGAGAGTTCTAGTCTCACTACAAACAGTAATTCGAGTTTTAATGTTGGTAATTCAACATTTGGATAAAAAAATAGTAATGCAAGTGCTTGTTGACATTTTTATTAGTAAATAATATCTATTGTGTTTTGAATTATACTACCATGTGACACATGTTATCTGTAATGAGCTTATAGGGACTCAAGCCAAGTTAAAAATGGAATTAAGAGTAGTGATTTGTGGCTAATTATTAGGTTTAATTTTTTTAGCAAAATAGTTGTAAATTTGTTATAGTTAATATAAGAGCCAACCCTACATTTTAAATTAAAAAATGAAAATAACTATAATCATATTTGTTATCTAGATATTTATTTCTTCATATATACAATGGTTCTTTATTTTAAACAAGTAGATAGTATCTCTTTTGGCATGTGTGGGGTCTCCGGTCTCACAGCCTCTTACTCCACCTTATTTTGTAAATGAAAAAGATCAAGCCCTATGTTGTAGAAGATGACAATTAGTACTTCTAAGATTATGAAACATACAAAACAGTTCAATAGAAGTAAATATTTGTAATTTAGTAAAAACTTAGATTTTTCTTTCCACACTTGATGGAGCATACTTGCAAAGGATTTACAAATGTAACTTGTCGATTAAGGAAAGGGACACCAAGAGCAGCTTCCAAGGCGGAGATTGATTTGATTTAGAGGAAAATGCCCCTCTTCCTCTTTATGTACTGTTTAGAGTCATTCAATACGTCGAAAAGGCTCATAGAAACTGCAAAGTCAGTCTTGTGCTCGTGGTGGTCTCAGTCCTGAGCCGAGAAAGCGAGAGAGAAACCCCTCTTTTAATTCGTTCTGTTGAGTTCCTTTCAACCAAACGCTCATAATTTCCCCAAAGTTCGCTTCACGGGATTTACCTCTTTGCTGCCTTCGATTCTAGGCCAGCTTCATTCAGCGAAACCCTCTCTACCAAGCAATCACAAAGCGATTCTTAGAGGTTTGCGATTACTTTGTTTTTGTTTTTGTTGGAATCGGGGGCGGAGTTAGTCGAGTCGACTCGGGAGAGAATGTTCTTCTCGGGCGATCCGTCTACACGGAAGCGAGTCGATTTGGGAGGCCGCAGCACTAAGGAGAGGGATAGGCAGAAGCTTCTGGAGCAGACCAGGTTGGAGCGAAACCGGCGCTTGTGGCAACGGCAGCAGAACTCGGCCGCCCTGAAAATTCAGGTTCAAGGCTTTTGTTCGTTTACGCGTGATTTCAATCGTCAAATTCTAGTTTTTTTTTTTTTCCTGTTCTTGCTGCGAATTTATTGCCTTGCTAGCACAAGGCAAAAAACTCGGTGGAAATCCTCTGAAAGGGCGTGTGGTACTCAATCTTGATGCTGGTGTTGCTACATATTCGTTGCTTAGTTTTTTGATATTGACGTCGATGAATCGGGAATGAAATGAATGGAATCGATGGTCGAAAAAATTGAGCAAGTTTCACCCAAATTCTAAGTGGTAGTAGGGATTTTCTTTGCTTTTGCCCTTTTACGCTTTGGAGGATTCTTTTAGTAACTGCTAGAACTTGTGTATTTTAGGATTTTAGTTTGTTAGGTATTATGTCATTTGCTTTTTTTGGGAGTCTTTTAGTAACTCAAGGAATTCCGTTTGGGATTTATTTTAATGTCGAATTTCTTCCTTGCTTTTTCCCCCCCTTTTTTTTTGTGGTCTTCAAAGATTAAATAGAGATGCTATGTTGCTTGTTTATTTCTTCTGTCATGTTAGTTTGGATTCCTATGGTTTGATTAAGTCGTGCAGTGTAATAGGTGAGTGTTTGTGGAACAAGAGGAATGGGATGTCATGTAGTGATTGGTGGTTCGTTCACATTGTACGAATGAACTGTGAGTGTGAGTCATCAGAATAATAAGAAGGAATAATGAGAATGTTTAACTTTGGCCAGTGCAAATCATGGTTTGCGCAAATAGAGATGTTATTCAAGTAGAGGAAATAGATAGTCAAGTTCAATGCCCACGGTTGACCTTTTATTAAACAGAAAAATAAAAGTTCATTTAAATTGATGGCTGGAGGCAGTATTGCTAGCAGTTAAGCATCTGTTTTTAAGTTTTATCAGAGTGTATTTCATCTGTTTCTGATACTAAACATATATCCAGTTGTAGAGAGTAAATACGGTATTCAATTGTTGGCGCATTCTCTCTCTCTCTTGCTCAGGTGAAAAATGGTCATTATAGAGGGGGAAAAGATAGAAATGTCCTACTCTTATGTGGTCTGGAAAATAATGTTAATTTGTGCAAGGTGAAGCTGCTATGTTTTCGTATAAGGTAGCATCTCCAATTACAAACAAGCACTTATCACCTCATCTGAACCCTTTTTTATCTTTTAGCTCTAAGAGCGAGTATTAATTATTCAAAAAATATGAACTAAAGCGCCATATTCACATTCCTGTTAATGAAGATCTGGTTAGATCCTCTAGGTGCATTTTGATTGGGGTTTCTGTCTTACACCATGTTCAAATACACATTATATTCCTGTCTTATCATTTATCTGGGTTTTGGTTTTATCTGGGGCCTTGGATTTGTCTTTAGTCGTATCTAAATCATTAGGATGAATCTTATACATGCTTTGAGATCGTGAACTGATATTTGCTTACTTTTTGCATGGTACAAGGGTTATAGTTTGTTCTACATGCAGCGATTTGTTTGGTTGAAGTGTTGTCTATGTTGGATACTTGAATACTTTTTATGAATCCTTTGCCAATTGTTGACTCATTGCTAGCTACAGAAATGCTTCAGAGGGAGAAAGGCAGTTAAAGCTGCTCACTTTAGGGTCCGAGAGGAGTTTTATGGAACCTATGGGAAGTACTGCCAAAATGTCAACAGGTAGCAGTGTTGGGTCTTGTTTAACATTCTTGCAGCCAATCTTAAAGAAAATTCTCTTTGATTGTTTCTTTACTTGTACTTTCTCTGTTTCTAAGTGTCTATATGGTAGTTGCTTCACAATTATACACCTTGAACCATGCATCTGCTTTTTATTCCACTTGTTTGATTGAATTTATTCCATTGTGTCTGTTATTCAGGCATTGTTTTGGCCCGGATTCAGAGTTCCTCCGCCAGTTACTTTTTTTCTTTAACGCACAAAATGTTGGTGATTTTGCAATCCTTGTGGAGACATGCCGATTGCTTCTGCAATTTGTTGAAGAAGGTGGTAACTTTTAAACAGCATCCTTCTAAAGTACTCGTCTTGTACTAGTTTGAGTGATTGTTGTTATGCAGTGAACTCTATAATGTTATTTCCTGATTTTAAACATTTCCTGTGCACTCTATTGATTTTTTCCTAAGAATGAAATGGACATACTGAGGTTGCAGAAGTTCTTCATTGTGTATATAGTACTCATCATGAAATTGAAGAATGTGGTTATTAGGCTTTCCTCTTCCTCGTATGTGTGAACTTGGATTTGGTGATGTTAAAGAGTATCTGATTTATATCTTTGCTGCCACTGCTTGTTTCACATTGCTGCCAAGAACCTTAATTCACGGAATTAACATCTGATCATGCACAGGTGATGCAGTGAGCCTTTTTTCGGGAAGGGATTATTCATCCAACCATGCTTTGGTGGACTATCGAGTGAAGCAGCTAGCATATGTTTGTATTCAGGCTGTGCATCAGAACAGGTTTGCGGCAGGAACATTTATCTCTTCATTTGTTTTATAAATTTTCTGAGTATGCATCTCCTTGGAGTAAAGCTGCCAAGTATTGATTATTGAAGTCCAGTTTTTCTTGGTTATCAGTTGTTAAACTAGCCGGTTACATTTGTGCTGGTATTGCAGAGTTCTGAAGATGCATAATTGCATATTGGGGATAGTCTTAGAACTTAAAATATATACACTTTTGTCTTGTCTGTGTTGCTTATTCATCTCTTTGCTGGACAGAGATCAATTGAAGGAGCAAATACTGACTACATCCAAGGAATCTGGCATGTCAACAACTCTCTTGCTAGAAACAGTAGTTCTATTGATGGATGCAAAACTTCCATGGGTTTGTAACATTGTTGGCTATCTTTTGCAAAGAAACACGTTTACCCTCATTAGAGAGATTGCTCTTACATGGAAGGTATCGCTTTCATACATGTTGTTTGGTTTTCTTTGTAGTTTTCGTTTTCTTCTTCTTTAAAGCTGTTGAAGGCATCCATTCCATGTGAGCATTTCTGTTACCATAATTTTCCTCTTTACCTTTAAGCTGTTGATGTTGGACTTTAGTTAGAGAAATGGGCTGGGTAGTCAGTCCTGTGTAGCTGTGATTGGAAGTGAGATTTGTATTCTAATTTTACTAGTGTAAGTTTTCATGATTGTAAGAATATGCTGAAAACAATTATTTTTAGGTTTTTTTTAACCTGACACTCCAGGCATATTGTAAGAGCTTCTTCTTGGCCTTACATTCTTCTACACAATAAATACACTGTTAGATATGTTCGTTTAGATATAAACTTGAGAGTTTGGTATTCCGTTACTTATTGGGGCTGTTTCTGATAATAAATTTTGGATCTGGGAATTTAATTTCTGGACGGGTGGTTTGAACCAAGTCTATTCAAATTTCTAATCTGGGTTTTTTGTGTTGTCAGAAAATGTTTGCTTTTGTTTGATCTCAATTAGGTCATAAGGGATTCTTGGAGTTTGAGATGAAATTCATTCGGATAATTTTTGCTGACATTTCATACAATTTTATTTCCTATGTTTTGGTGACAAGTTTAATGAAAAAAATTTGACGATGGTCGTTCATAGCCCTTTGCCTATAGAAATAGGTACAATAAGAGATTTGTTAGTGGAGCAATAGCTGATGGCAGTGGGGGGAAAGAGGGGAAGCATTTTAGTTCCTGTTGTAATGAGTAGGCTGTAGGGGCAATGATAGAGGAACACTATGCCTGTTGAGGTACTTGTGTATAATTTGGCCAAGAATATAGATGGAGAGTTGCTTCTGTTTGATGAAGCTGCTAGGCTTGATCCCTGTCAATTGTCAGAAGTTCAAATTCAAGGTGGTACAGGAGGTCATGAGTTATAGGCAGAAATGTCAGATTGGGTTTATGAGAGGGGTAAAAATTTTAATCAATTCCTGCATGTTCTAATTGAAGTTCATCAAGAGCAAGCTCATCAAGCTGTTTGCTGCAATAGAAAGTAGAAGGAATTTTCAGGCAATTAAAACCTAGAGTGCTAGGGTAATAACAGCAGTGAAGTTGAAGCGTTAAAGAATTAGACCTCTCTTGTCAGTTATGATACAAGGAGATATGGTTTGAGAAAGAAGGAAGGGGGGGAGGAGTTGTACTTCTTCAGTACCCATGACGAATTTGTGGATTATTTCCCCTAAATGTCAAGGGTTTGAATGATTGTGGGTGTGTTGCTTGTTTCTAGAAATTGTTCTTTCGTACTATTTTGGCTCTTGCATAACATATCCACTTATATTTTGTTTGAAACCACCTTGGCATGGAGCAGGAAAGAACAAAGGCCAGCACTCCAAGTGGGAAAGTATCATCATTGGAGCGTATTCTTTCCCTTATAGTTCCTCACGTTGGTCAAAAGCCATGCACTTGTCCAAATCTTGATCCAAGATGGAGTTTCTCATCCCAGATTCTTACTATTCCTTTCTTGTGGCAGCTTTTCCCTTATCTAAAAGAGGTAGAGAAATTTTCCAGATTGAAACTTCCCAGTTTACACTTTTGTTTGTGCTTCATGATTGCTCTTTTTCTTTTTATTTTCTCACTTTATTTGAAATGAATGTTAGTATCATTATTTGTTTAATCACTATTTTGGCTTTGCCGTCAATTCTAACTTTGGTGATCTTTTGCTATCTAGGTTTTTGCAAGTAGGGGCCTAAGCCAACATTATATTCACCAGATGGCATTTTGTGTGCAAAATCGTGCTAATGTGCTTCCTAAAGATATATCCATTGAGTATCCTGGTTATGCCTGCCTTCTTGGGAATATCTTAGAAACTGCTGGAGTTGCATTATCTCAGCCTAACTGCTCATTTGAGATGGTATGAAAATGTGGCACATTATTACTAATTGCCAGTGTTTACTGTCCTTGAATCTTTATTAAGAATGAAACTGGTCAACAATTTGAGTATTTCCAATTTTTCTTATTTGTATTCCTTCAAGAGATCAGATTCTATGCAATAACTTCATTTGGAGTAAGTGAATCTGATTCTTAAATGCATAGGTTGTGCTGTGATTTGTAGGCTTTAATGCTAATTCAACTTCTGCCTCTGAATATAATCAGGCTGTAGATCTTGCTGCTGTTACAACGTTTTTGTTGGAGGCACTCCCTTCTTTGAAATCATCTAGTAGAGAAAGTAAAGAAAGTATGGCTCTTCCTTATTATGTGCTTGAATTTTTTACAGCTTAGGACTGGTACGTGCTATGAAGTATTCAAGCAATATACTAGGGGATCTTTTATTGTCATTTGTCTTTATTTTCCCTATTTTCTTCTTGTTATGTATTTTGTATGGATATATTTTTATCAATGTTTTTAGTTTCATCCATTCATCACATGTTTATGTGACTCGTGTAAAATGAAATTATATTATGATTTATAACTTTGATTCAGGTTCAATGCTGGTTGAGGATGACGCAACTGCAGGTGATGAAGTGACTGGAATAACCTTGAATAAGGATTTGGAAAAACAGATATGCAATGCTATAGATCCCCGCTTTCTTCTACAATTGGTACCTTTTCATTACACTTCATATATGTCTCGAAAAGTGATGTTTTTAAACTACGAAAAACAGCTTCTATGTCTTTCATGTAAAGCAACATGGAATTTTGTACTTTGGGTGCAGACAAACTTGTTATTTGGAGGAATTTCATTTGCCAGTAGTTCAAATGATGGACCTCATGACAAAGAGGTGGCAGCAGTTGGTGCAGCTTGTGCTTTCCTGCATGTTACTTTCAACACTTTACCTCTTGAGCGAATCATGACAGTTCTAGCTTACAGAACTGAACTTGTTCCTGTGCTTTGGAATTTTATGAAGCGGTGTCATGAGAATCAGAAATGGTCATGCTTGTCACAGCAGTTAGCATATCTGCCAGGAGATGCACCTGGTTGGCTATTGCCCCTTGCTGTGTTCTGTCCTGTTTACAAGTAGGGACACTTGTGTAATTCTAGTAGTTTCATCTAATACAGTGTGTCTTGATGTTCAATTATCTATCTATTGTTCCCTTTGTGTTATGTATTATATGTCGTGTCAAGTTGACATGTATCTATATCTGAGGTTGATACATTTTATACTCACCATTCTATCCTCTTGTGGTTGACCAGGCACATGCTTACTATAGTTGATAATGAGGAGTTCTATGAGCAGGAGAAGCCATTATCATTGAAAGATATTAGATGTCTGATCATTATTCTAAGACAGGTAAGTTGGAAGAAAGTCTGCATCCAAAGGAACCTAAAGGGAAATTTCAAGTGCTTCATAAACTTGTTCATGAAAGAAACTTGCCATGACTGGAAGTTTTCCAAATCCAAATATCGTCTTGCCAGATTGTGGAAATTTTTCTATGTAGCGGCAGTTGTGTATCTAGAGTCAGTTGTGTTATGTAGATGTGTTAACCATGATATGTGGTAGTGGGGTTTAGCCATTTTTTTCACAGACATTGTTGTAAGATGCCTT
Organism: Casuarina equisetifolia; assembly: GCA_028551475.1. Classification (NCBI taxonomy): domain Eukaryota; kingdom Viridiplantae; phylum Streptophyta; class Magnoliopsida; order Fagales; family Casuarinaceae; genus Casuarina; species Casuarina equisetifolia. The sequence continues at coordinate 19,109,905 of CM052362.1, forward strand.
GCGCTGCTATTTTTGCAGGCCTTGTGGCAACTTCTGTGGGTCTATCCTACAGCACCAGGTAATTCCCTGAAATCTGCCGCCAGCTCCTCTTCTAATAAGAGACATTCTGATGAATTCATTCAAGAAAGGGTTAGCATTGTCGCCTCTGAGCTGTTCTCGCAGGTACAGTAGGCATGATTCTTGAATTTCTCCTTCGTTGTTTGGTAAATGGTATTTGCCATTATTTAGCTGTTTATTTTGGGTTATAAGAGCTTTCTCATTTTTCATTAATGGAAAAAATTTTTTAAGATGCATTTAACCAAAGTAGTGGTGTATAGATAACTCTATGTCTCATTTGCACTTCTAACTTGTATAAACTGTTTTGTAGTTGCAAGATTGGAATAATAGACGTCAATTTACATCCCCTAGTGACTTCCATGCCGATGGAGTTAATGAGTTTTTTATTTCTCAGGTAGGACCAAAAAATTTGGTTCTGCTAGTTCAAACATCTTTTTGTGTTTTTTTGGTTTTTGATTTTTGTTTCTGGCAGGCTGTGATGGAAAACACCCGAGCAAATGACATACTGAAGCAAGCTCCTTTCTTGGTACCATTCACTAGCAGGGTTAAGATATTCACTGTAAGTTTTTAATGCTTTACATTCAGATTGTGAGTGTTCTTGAAAGTCATTTTCTTAAAGTTCCTCTTATATAGAAATAATTATTTGTTTTTGAGTCATGTGAGTGAAATCAATAACATAGCTATTACTTCTTCCATGTTTGTGAATATTTTCTTTCAATCTCTTTACCAGTCACAGTTAACAGCAGTTCGGCAACGACACGGATCTCATTCTGTTTTTGCAAGGAACCGCTTCAGAATACGAAGGGATCATATTCTAGAAGATGCCTATAATCAGATGAGTGCATTGTCTGAGGAAGACCTTCGAGGAGTGGTATGCCCTTTTTTTTTGTGTGTGTACGTGTGTTTCACGCATCCTATTAGTAATTCAGGAAATTATTCTCTTCATCTTTTGTTGAGTTAAATTTATTTTAGTACCGATGTAATTGCTGTTTTCTGTTAATTACAGGTTCGTGTGACATTTGTCAATGAGTTTGGAGTTGAGGAGGCTGGCATTGATGGAGGCGGGATTTTCAAGGATTTCATGGAGAATATTACTCGAGCAGCTTTTGATGTCCAGTATGGTTTATTTAAGGTCATATTTAAGAGCCCAATATGAGTCGAGAACTACTCCAACATTAATGCTTGTTTTGATTGAGAGGAAGAGAAAAAAGGAAAGGAAAATTATTTATATTCACTCACTTTTCTTACGTTTTTAGAGGTTTGGAAAAGACCTAGAATCCAGCAGTGAGAGAGTTTTCTTGTAGAAATGTATTTTTCCTCAACTCTGTGTGTGCCATGGGGATATTAATATCATGTTCCCTCAAATTCTTGTTGACCAATGGTTTTGGAAAATCAGGCTTTTATTTCTTTTCAGTTGTCTGTATAGTGACTGATTTCTTGCTAGCCAACCAAATGGAGCATAAAAGAAGCACTTAAATTGCTGTAATTGGAAAATTCCAAAAGGGAGGAATACAGCCCGAGGTTCAGCTGCTGGACACCCGGCTCATACCAAAACCTTATTGAACATGTCCATTTTTTATCTTGTCCTACAAGGTAGTATGATCTAGGCGACATACACTTAAGCCAATGCAGCTGTTCTGATGTGTTGGTCAAAGATTTTGAATTATCTCAGGGTCAACTATTAAGAATTTGTGTGCCAGATGCTTACCAATGCTTACTGCTTTTCCCTGGTTGTGAATACGTGTGTTACAGTAATTTGCCTTGGCTTGTAATGTGCAGGAGACAGCTGATCATCTGCTCTACCCAAATCCTGGATCTGGAATGATTCATGAACAACACCTCCAATTTTTCCATTTTCTTGGAACTCTTCTCGCGAAGGTAAAATGCATCTCCTACTACAAGTCAGTTTCTTCCTATTGTGAAATGTGCCCCCGCATTTGATTTGGTGATGCTTGAACAGCGTGGACTAGAATTGTTATCTTTAACCCTAGGCTACATCTTATATAAAGCAAGCAAATTACAGAAATAACATGGCAGTTTCTCTGTTAAAAGTTAACATATCCTTGATTTTCTAAAGCCGAATAGAATGCTATTAGGATTGGTGTTTATATCTCATATCACTGGGTGCTGAAGCAGTTTGCTTTCATCCTTCTAATATTAAGGCATTCAAGTTCAGGGTGATTTTGATATCTTTGTGCTCGTTTGTTCTATTCATCCTGACATGATTTTAATCCTCCTCTAATAGGCTATGTTTGAAGGGATTCTTGTTGATATACCATTTGCAACATTCTTCTTGAGCAAACTAAAGCAGAAGTAAGGTTTCTGAAAGACTGCCTGCTCTATTCATTGCAGTATTTTGTTTGTCTTCTATATCTTTTCCCCTTGAATTGTTCATTGCTGCAGTTGAAATCATTATTATAATCTGCTCTTGATATTAGCAAATTAGAAATGCTTAAGCTTAACCTAAGTTCTGAAAAATGCATATTATTTAGGGAAATTTGTGGGAACCACTTCTCATATTGAACTCATGCTAAAAGGGCAAAACCTGATTTGTAAATTCACCTTAAACTTGCCAAAAGCTTGCTAAAGTGGATTTCCGGCCCTGAACTGTTTCAACTCGTGGAAATGGGAATTTGGTTACTCAGTGTGAGTGGGTTCCACCCCTTTCCATCTCCAGTGGTGCACCTATGCTTCTGCTCATTCTTTCGTGCTGCTGTGGCATATGTTCCATTGTTTACGAGATTTTTATATATTTTACTGGTATTTCCAATCATTTGACATTGGTGGTTTATGACTGAGCTTTCAGATCGTAGTGCTTTGTGATCGTAATAACATTTTATTTGACCAAACTTATTTCTCGCTCTCTTAGTGCGTCTTCTGTGTTTGGGCCACTATTAGGGAGTCTTTAGTGAGTTAAGAGTTATGACTACTCTCATAGTTGCAGGGGCTAATTTAGTTTTTAGTGATTCACAGTTCCGTTGTAGCATTTAATGCTTCTAGTATCATTATGGCACACTTTCTTTTAAGGCCTAGAAATGAGTTGAAGTGCTCATGAATGGCTCAGTGAAATTCTCAGTTCAGCCTGCTCGAACCAAACCAAATGTAGTCTTATGAAATGAAGCAAAGCTTGTGCACCATGGTGCTTAGCGTGTAAGCTTTTCATTGTGGCTTAATGATGCTAGCGAAGTGTAAAGCCCAGCGTGTGTATGTTTGTATAGGAAGGCTCACCTGAGATCCCATTGATTGTATTTTTGCATTAGGTACCCTCCTTTATTTCTTAGAGTTAAAAGAGGTGGCCCAGTATTGAATTTATAAAATGGTTGAGGGAGTCACTTGCTATTAATAAGCATGCAACTCCCTTCTATGTGCTTTAAAATGGGTAAGCCTTGAAAATAGCCAGGCCTTCTTAAACGTTTGAAGGCTCATCAAGCGATTAACCAGTCTGCTGAGCATGCGATAAACCATCAGCCACATGTACACAAGAAAAGTCTCCACTTTATGGCAAAGCCCTAGCATCCTGAAGGTTGGGCTTGGCTTAGCTCATTTAGATCTGCGTATGTAATTTTAGGAGGAAGATTAATATCTATTTCTTTATTGTATATCCTATGAATGAACTGATGAAAGTACCAATTTTCACTGTACTGGCTATGGGCTGATTTGAGATATTTTAGCAGTAAGATATATAATTATATCATACTTATGGAGAAGTGAATTGTTTTCCACTGCAGTTTCATATCTGACACATACTATTCTTTTATGAACAGATATAATTATTTGAATGATTTGCCTTCATTGGATCCAGAATTGTATCACCACCTTCTTTTCTTGAAGGTAACTTTTCTTCATCTTCTCTTTATGTCCATGTCCTTTTTGGCATATGTTGGATTGTCCATATGATAATCAGCAAGAAGTTAATGCTTCTTATATAACTTTCGGTTCCTGAATAACATGTGCTTTTTCAGTTTGTGGTCTACTTCCTGCTTATGAACTAGTGATTTTTATCTTTAAAATTGGTACGGCCCTTCTCATGGGTTAGGCATTATCCATACTTGGACTGCCGCCACTGAGAATTCAGTGTTATTCTTTACACAAAACTACCTTAGTTGGGGCCTTTCTATGATATCATTGATGTCAAATTCTTCAGGTTTACCTTTTGTTTTCACACCATTGCTTTTGAAATTAAAAGGCAAATGCCTAATCTTTTCCCCCCTGTTATCACTCATATGATTTCCACGTTTAGCTTGCCAGTCTCTGCTTACTGCAAGGGCTTACTCAATGCGTTTTGTATTGTATTGAAAAGAATTCTTTCTATTTTTTTTCTGACTTTTTTGGTTTCTTTTGAGAAAAGAATCTGGACTAACTTCATATAGCAATTTGAGATCAACCTACCAGTATTGCATGCTGATGATAATGCTGCTTCATTTTCTTCCTTTCTTTTTGTTTCCTTTTCTTTCATTTGGGGAACGGGGTCCATCTTTGGTTAATTAGGAAACTTGAAAGGGGTGGTCACATTTTCATTGCCTTTCACACCGTTGGTGTAACCTGAAGCTGTCTTTTTTTCTTTTTTTGGCTCATACTTGATCTACAGCATTATGATGGTGACATTTCGGAGTTAGAGTTGTACTTTGTCATTGTCAATAATGAATATGGAGAGCAAACAGAAGAAGAGCTGCTTCCAGGAGGAAAAAACTTGCGTGTTACAAATGAAAACGTCATTCCGTTTATTCATCTTGTAGCCAATCATCGATTGAATTTTCAGGTACTTTATTCTTCTATAATTAGTTCCTTCAAGTTTCAATGAGGACTGTTCCTTCTTTCATATTGTTATGACATCCTTAATAATAATGCTTGCAGATACGTCAACAAAGTTCTCATTTCTTTAGGGGGTTTCAGCAACTCATACAGAAAGAGTGGATTGATATGTTTAATGAGCATGAACTCCAGGTACTATTGTACACTTTGGGTCTTTTTAAGTTATGCTTTCTTGCATTAAACTGTCATCATTTTGGAGAATGGATTTCTGTTGATCCATGCATCCCACTTCTTTGACATGCGTTTTGTTTTTTTTGTTTTTTTTGTTTTTTTTTTTTTTTGGTATTTTTTACAGCTTCTCATATCAGGTTCACTCGAGAGTTTGGATGTTGACGATCTACGCTTGAACACAAATTACGCTGGTGGCTATCATAAGGTAAGTTGCCTGTTCCCCACCACCCTTTCCCCAGTCTGTCTTTTCTGTCTTTGATGTACGGAGTGTATTGGCTTTGTGGTAAAAAATAGAATGAATTTTGTTGCATTCAGTGAAGTGTTTTCATTCTCATGATCATTGTTATCCCAGATCAACTTAGTAATCTCAATGTGAATACTGCCTTCTGGCCCTTTTTCTCTTCGTTTTGCAAACTTCATTGTTATTATTTCTATGCAGGAGCATTATGTCATAGAGATGTTTTGGGAAGTTCTCAAAAGCTTTACACTGGAAAACCAGAAGAAATTCTTGAAGTGAGTTATTATCTATCATCTAATCTTGTACTGTCCACTGATGTATGCTGCTTTAATGGTTATTGTTTGGCCAGCATTAAACAAAATGGACATTAAGAAGGATAATTATAAGTGAACTTTTCCAGGTTTGTAACTGGGTGCTCTCGAGGACCCCTACTTGGATTCAAATATCTTGAGCCTTTGTTTTGCATACAGAGGTAACTGTTATGTGCATTTTGATTTAACTAGACGATTATTGTGGTTGATCTAAGCAAAAGGATTCAGGAGTCTCGTTGGAGTTGGATTACAGTTTGTTGGTCTCTTATTATAGGGCTGCTGGCAATGCTTCTGAGGAGGCTCTTGATCGGCTACCAACATCAGCCACTTGTATGAATCTTCTGAAGCTTCCGCCATATAGAAGGTTTGTCGCATTCCTAGTATCCTTTCTCGAAATAGTGATGATTTTATGATAAAATGGTATCTCTTCTCCCGCTAACAAGGTGTGGAGAGCAAGGACATGGTTTCATGGTAGGAGTCTATGTAGTTCTATTTATCTATTAAAGAAAAAGGCTGAAATTTTATTGCAAAATTCCTGCCTTGTTTGTGGAAGATAACCGTCAAATTAGAACAAATGTCTAGAAAGAAAGAGCATTGTATTATATAAATACGGTATTTTCTAGAGCACAACTTGGCATCTAAAGGAGAAATTCTTGCTGGCAAGTCAGCCTTAATGTATTGTACGCTTATATAATAACTTGGGTCTGTGGGTTCTAATTATTTTCCTTCTCTTGGAGATTGATACCTGACCTTGCAAAATCTTACGAGGAAAGTTCTCATCATTTTGGCAAAAAATGATAGTTCCTATGTTAAATTTTCTTGCCTAATGAACTGCATGCTTTGGTTAGGCACTTTCTCTGTTATGGAAAGGTCCTTGAGTCACTAAAGTTTATCATTTGATTCTTGTATTACTACCCTTGCTCCAGTGGATCTGAGAATAATTTTGATTTTTTTTTTTTTTTATCTTTTTCAAAAGAGAAATACATACTGAACTGTTTACTTTGTTTCATTATCTGTTTTTATTTAGTGTTGGCACGTATATGTTACATTATTCTTTTGTTTAACATTATTGGTTAGCTTACAATGTTTCTTCTACAGCAAGGAGCAACTGGAAACGAAGTTGATGTACGCTATAAATGCAGATGCTGGTTTTGATTTGAGCTGATATACCATGTGCATGCCACGATGCGATCGTATGCGAAGTGGAGAAACCTGTCACCAGATGGGCAGTATGTCCGTGCTTTCGACTTTATCTCTTTGCACTAAAAAGTGTCGATTATCACAACTTCATAGAAGACTAAGAAGATCATAAAGGCTGAGGAGAGGCTGATTAACATGCCCCGTAAAGTATAATTTCCGGCCAACCTGCTTATCAGTTTAAATTGTACATATTTGAGATCTTATACAAAATAGATTACCAGTGCAAGCGCACACAAGCGAGAGTGATCATTTTGTGGACTGTAAATCTTTTATAACGTCACGTATATTATTGTGTAGAGGAGTGGGCGTGACACGTGTGCGTAATCCTTGGTAGAAGAATCAGTGGGTCTCATTATTTCTCTGATCTCCTTAACCCAGTCTTACATATGTAATGATGTGTAAATTGAGCGTGTAAGTGGTAACATCTTTCTGGAGTTTCGATATGCAGTAGAAGCAGCAATGGTCTTCATCCCTACAGCAACAATTCTTATTCTAACATCTCTTTGGTTGAACCACTTAGTGTGATATTATTTGTATTATCTTTTCTTGTAAAATTCTAGGTCACGGCTTCTTTTCCTGATTCCTAAGAAACGTGAACCTTTCTGGCACTGTTTTGGCCTCCAAAATCTTACATGCTGTATAAATACGATACTAAATGTTTCAGTCAGAGACTGAAACTAGCAGAACTTAAAGCATAGAAAGCAGAGCCAGGTGTCCTAGACACTGTGGCTGCTTTAATCTTTTGTTTAGCCACCCGGCTTTCGGAAGATATGCACGTGAAACTTTCACCTAGCTTAATCGATGGTATATAGATGAAATGTTATCTTGTAGCCTCTTAGGTTTTTTCGTGTTGAAGTTATCACTCTTGGTTTGTGTTTGATCTTAGGATGGAAAAATGGGTCTTTAACGTTTGAGAATCCCTATTTAAAATATGGATGTTATACATTTTACTTTATACATAGTATTATAGTTGTTTAGTAGAGATTTCAAATATCATGTTCAGGATTTGAGTTTTTATGTGTATGAATTGAGTATATGCATTGTAATATTAAAAAAATGTAAATTATGTTACAAAGATTCTTGATATAGACTTTTTTTTCCCAAAAAAAATGCCTTTCAATTGATGCATATGGGCAAAAATAAGTTTTGGAAACCAACAAAAGTTATCTTATGAAGTTAAGAGAAGAACCCTATATCTAGCTCACAAATATTCCACTCACTAGTTGCTCTTTGTGGAGGGTCACAGTGTAACACATGGAACAAATAATAACTATCCAACATGCCAAAGAAGGAAACATCTAACTTCTACTTGAGACGTGGATAAGGAGATCCAACTGAATTTATAAGCAGTCAATGCAGAAATGAAGTAAACGGGGAGACTGCTGTTCCCGAGACACCGAAGATGAAGGCAGGTTGCTAAAAAAGAACAAGAACAGAATTGTTTACACACTCTTTACTCCACCAGTAGAATCCTTAGTTCGATGACTCGAAGGTGTAATTCTCTTTCGTTTGGTACGAGGAGGGACGTTGGAAGTGACCCCAAATGGTGACATTGTGCTGCCCGACATGCTGAGAATTGATAAAAAGAGAGTATCTTAGCTGTTTGAGGGAAAACCGGTCACAAAAAAAGAAATTAGAAATTCGAAATCGCGCCAAGCTTGCTTAGCAAGTGTTACATGGAATGCCCGAACCAACTTCAGATCAAAAGAAATCATGCATCGCAATACACCCTGCAAGTGCGAATAACAACCATATAAATGTATTTTTATTATCGAATTATTTACTTTGATACAAAAAAAATTCTTTAATATTATTTACCAAAACATTTCTATTTTTTATTTTTTAACGAGGGAAGATCATTTAAATTTTTAGTCTATTATTTTTGCACCGGAACCCCCAAATTCAAGGCAAATACCGATTCAGCTCTGGCATGGGGAAGACGGTACTGGCGTGCCTGTACAAAATCGCAGTACTATGCATATCTAATGCATTCTCGCCATAAGAAAGACTGAAATTGAAACCAACTCTGTTTTCGTTGAAACTCGCGATTGCCTGAGAAATCTGATATTGGAGAAGAGGAAGAAAATGGTGAAGTTGCGGATGAACACGGCCGATGTGGCTGCAGAGGTGAAGTGCTTGCGTAGTCTGATCGGCATGCGTTGCTCCAATGTCTATGATCTTTCTCCCAAGGTCTGTTCATTTCTGTTTTCCATAAAACCCTAATTCCAGCACATACTAATTCGTTTGTAAATATGAGCTTTGAATCAGCAAAACAACCAATAAACAGATATTGAGATATGTTAAGAATTCGTTTGTTTTATGTTCACTTTTTAAGTTTTTATTGAAGTTCATTGAATTTTCGTGCAAGTAGGAGATGAAATCAAGTTTTGTGTTTGAACTGATTATGGTGCGTTAATTATTCGCAGACATATGTGTTCAAGTTGATGAATAGCAGTGGAGTTACCGAGTCCGGCGAGAGCGAGAAAGTCCTATTGTTGATGGAAAGTGGTATTAGATTGCACACCACCGCATATGTTAGGTGAGACTTAATTGATAATCGTATTGCAGGCTTTGCCTACGTTGTTACCCGTGCATTTGGTTGCTGGTAATAAAAGAAGTTTGTTTCGTTTTCCTGGAGATAACAAAAGAGAGTTTTGAAATTCTTACCCATATTTATGTTGGCTTTCTGATTTCCTACTTTTCCTATGTAATCTGGCAAATTTGAGGGGAAAAAAAGAAAAAATTTATACAATTGAAATATTCTTTCGTTTTGCATGATCAATAGGGACAAAAGTGATACACCTTCGGGGTTTACTCTCAAATTAAGGAAACACATACGCACAAGAAGGCTTGAGGATGTCCGGCAACTTGGATATGATCGGGTATAAATATAACAATGTGTATCTTTGTTCATGCTTCATGGTACTTTAGACTATTGTTTCGTTCTTTGTTCTTAGATTACGGTTAGCTTAAGGATTTTCTTGTTCGTTTTTTCGCTGATACAGATTATTCTCTTTCAATTTGGATTGGGTGCTAATGCAAACTTTGTTATATTGGAGCTGTTTGCTCATGGAAATATTATCCTCACTGATTCCGAGTTTATGGTCATGACCCTTCTCCGGTCACACAGGTTGGTGATTCACTTCCATATCCTATTTCTGGTCTTGACTTTCTGGGGAGGCTGAGTGTGTGGGTTTGGGATTGACTCAGTCCATGTGTAACTTAGAAGTTTTCTGAAGAATTAGTATGTTTTACCTAAGAATCTACGAGGGACATGGTTCCTCTATTTTGTATTATTCTAATTTGAAGTTAGCTGATGTCTGTGGAAAACACAAAAGGCGCTGGGGTTTTGCAATCTCTTTTAATTTGATTTTTTGGTTGAATATTGTTTTTTTTTGCACTTTTTATTTATTCTTTGGATTGTCTAGGTTTCGCTGAGACAGCTTAATTACATTGGTGTTTAGTAACCTTATTGCTGGGCCTTTTTGCTTGCTTTTGATTGTACTTCAGTGGTTAAATTTTTTTGTTCCTTTGAACCTGACAAGATAATCTATTGTAGCTCCTCTATGTTCTTTTGTTTGGCAGTAAAAATCAAATAAATTTATTTCTTCTTTCTTTCTCATTCTTCCCAATTGAATTGAGATTTTAGCATGATGATAACAACTCATCAACAACAGGGATGATGATAAAGGGGTTGCAATCATGTCACGTCATCGCTATCCTACTGAAATTTGTCGAGTATTTGAACGAACAACTGCTGCAAAATTACAAGCGGCCCTTACTACGTCCAGGGAGCCTGATAACAATGAAACAGTTGCACATAGTGATAGTAGAACTAATGTATCTGCTACACCGAAAGAAAAGCAGGGTAGCCATAAAGGTGGAAAGTCATCTGAGTCAAGTAAAAATACTGGTGATGGCACTCATGCCAAACAGGCAACGTTGAAAAGCATTCTTGGGGAGGGACTTGGCTATGGGCCTGCACTTGCGGAGCATATCATACTAGATGCTGGTCTGATTCCTAATAAAAAGGTTACTAAAGATAACCTGTGGGATGATGATACAGTACAGGCTTTGCTCCTAGCTGTTACAAAGTTTGAGGACTGGTTGGAGGATATTATATCTGGAGATAAAGTTCCCGAAGGATTCATTTTGCAGAAACAAAATTTGGGAAATGACTCTAAATCATCTGGGCAGGCTATTCTGGTAGTCTTCTGTTCACCTTCCTTCATATTCAGTTCTTTAGAATGTTGTATTAGATTTGGTTTGTAGTAACTTATGTAATGATTCCTTTGCAGATTTACAATGATTTCTGCCCCATTTTACTGAACCAGTTCAAGAGTAGTGAATATATGAAGTTTGAAACATTTGATGCAGCTTTGGATGAGTATTACAGCAAAATTGAGAGTCAAAAGTCAGAACACCAGCAAAAAGCAAAAGAGAACTCTGCCGTTCAGAAGTTGAATAAAATACGCTTGGATCAGGTTTGCTATTTTCAACCTTGTTGATGCATAAGACTAAGTTTGTAGGGGGTTGTTTGTGGGGATTTGGGGAGGAGGTTGTGGGAGTGGACTTCCTGTTTTTCTTCCATGGAAGATAAGATTTTTATTTCCATCCTGTCCCCTTGTTTCTCGTTAAACCGTCTGCCCTACTGCATATTGTAGTTGCAGCATCTAATGTCCAGTGGCCTTCAGTGCCTTACTGAATGGTTTGGCATGGCAATCCATGCTTTTAATGACATTCCAGTTTCAATTCTATGAATAGAAAGGCACGATTTATTGGTCTACTTCCATGAGGCTTTAGTTTTCATATTCTTTTACAAACTTTTCCTCGTCATAAATAAAGTCTTGAGGTGGCTGGTTGGATTATGAATCTGTTTTAAAGTTGGGGGGGGGAGTAGGGAGATGACTCGTCTATATTATTTTTTTTGCTTATCTGTAAATTGCTTAGATATCTGTGGAATTCAAAGTTTAGATGATCTCCACAACACCTCCCCCCTCCCCTCCTTTTCAGCATCACAGGATTTGGGCAGAAAGTATATATAGATTTTGGTTGTGTGAATGCTAAGTAGTCATAAAAAAAATTGAAGATCTTTTGTAGGTGATGATAGTCATATCAAAAATTGATAAATTATATCCAACTGACTAGCTTTTAGGATTTATGTTTAGATTTGAACGGCAGTTGATTATGTAATTTGTCAATATATTAGTCATCTGTTGGATTGGGTTTTCTACTGGATGCTCATGATTTGTAAGACTGGAGTACTTAGTGATGTGAGTAAGGATTTGCTTTTTGGAATTATCCTTTTGAGATAAGTTTATTCCTGCATCCTACTCTAGGAAAATCGTGTGCATACACTAAGGAGTGAAGTTGATCGTAGTGTTAAAATGGCGGAGTTGATAGAATATAACTTGGAAGATGTGGATGCTGCAATATTAGCTGTGCGTGTAGCTCTTGCAAGGGGCATGAATTGGGAGGACCTTGCACGAATGGTGAAGGAGGAGAAAAAATCTGGAAACCCTGTGGCTAGCATTATTGACAAGCTCCATCTTGAAAGGAATTGTATGACATTGCTGTTGAGCAACAATCTTGATGAAATGGATGATGATGAGAAGACACTCCCTGCGGATAAGGTACACCATGAATTTAGTTTGGTATTCTTTAATTCAGCATCTCTTTGCATAAAAAAGAAGTTGAAGCAATTCAACTTGACCTGTTATGCACTACTGTCATTAATATTTATCCAGTTATTTGGTTGTACTTCCTTCTGCAGAAGTCTATGTTCATAAACATGTTTCTTTTTTTTGTGCTTTTGTCCCCTCTTCTTTAGTAATGTTCCTTTTTTTCCTCTATGCCTTGTTTGAAGGAAACAAACTAATAAAGAGTAAAACTAATAAAGAATACAAGAGGGAAGCAAAAGAATAACAAAAACATAGATATAAGAGACATTCAGCTGACTTTGATGCAGCAAAATTCTCTCAGAGAAGTTGCTTTAGGCTTCTGTATGGATTAACTTTGAATTTGTCAGAAATTAACCTTTTTCTAATGCAGCAGCAACCCAATGGGCGCCTCTGATGAATGTAAGGGTATGCATTGGATTTTTCCTTGAAAAATGCATGTCGCAATATATTTAAGAAGGCATTAATTGTCTTCTTTAGTTATGGCTGGCCTAATAAGTAAAGAATATAGTAGAAAATTAGCTTTTTATATTTCCCATGCTTCTGCTGCAACCTGTGAATTAGCCACGATTTTAGAAATCTTGCCAACCAACACTTGCCATTATGATCTCTAGCCACAACTTAGATAGCACAGTTTATGAAGATGGATGGCCGCATTTGTGTTAATGCTGGGCCAACGGAAGTGGGAAGCTACCGCTGATTAGTTACAGTGAGTACTTCCTGCTGTGCGCTGCATTGAGGTTTTCAAATTCAATAGACTGGAACCAATGTTCTTAGATTAGTGTATAGAAAAAGTGTTAGATGTGAGTAAAGAACTCCATGATAAACTCTTTAAAATCTCCTTGTCAAATTGGTGACAAATAAGATTTTATTATAATCAATTTTGAGTGTCGTGTAGTTATTCTTGTCATCATTGGCATCATTCTTTTCACGGTCTCCCTTGTGAATGCTTATCTTTCTTCTGGGCATTATTTTGAGCTTTTCTCTTATCTATAAAATCAAAAAGGAGCGTCTAAAACTTGTATGCTGGTTATTGTAATTTGACTTCCTAGGTTGAAGTTGATTTAGCTCTTTCAGCACATGCCAATGCTCGTTGGTGGTATGAAATGAAGAAAAAACAGGAGAGCAAACATGAAAAGACCATTACAGCACATGTAAAAGCTTTTAAAGCTGCTGAGAGAAAGACTCGTCTTCAGCTTTCACAGGTAGCTTCACATTTCAGTGGTACTTTACATCGGATTGTTTAACTGCTGACACTCTAGTTTGTATGTGAGTAAACTGTCAAATGGTTCAGTGGCCCCACTCTATAGGGCCTCATTCTTATTTCTAAAGTCAGCTGACGGATGATACATGATATGGGCCAGATTGCTAGCTTACATGTATAAATTGATTTGTTGATGGTTTTGAATAATAGGCATTTTGCCAGAAAGTTGGTGATATACATATATTATGTAGGGGTAGCTGCAATTTCGGATTTAAACCTTTCTAGCAGCGGCTTACTTGATCTTGCAAGAGTCCTTAGACTGATAACTTGCGGAAACTTTACTAGATTCAACACTAACGCAAAACTTGCTGCTTAGGACGTGGGGTTGAGCATGGTGTGCAGAGACATTATGGGATGATTTTTAAATACTTCATTCACCTCATTACTATGGCTATGATCTACCTCAATACCAAAAACTCAGTTCAAAAGATAAATAATATATTTGATTCTGACAAAGTAAAGATATCATATGCTATCCTCCCACAAGCGGCATTTTGTTGGATCGCACATTTGTTTCATTCACGATATGCAGTATGAACTGTTCTGGGAAAGGGATATCAATATCACCATCTGGATTTACTGTTTTAGCAAGTTCTTTCAGCCCCTATATCTGCCATTCTGCGTTGAAGCTGATAGGTCAGAATGTGAATACTTCCACAATAGTCCAAATGATAATTTTTTTTTTACTTCTGTGAAAAAAAGAATCAGAGCCCAGTTGCAAACTGAAACCAGAGCAGGACCTGAGCTTATCCTTCTCAACAATACTTGAATAGATAAATGGGCTTAGGTTCTCCTTACTGTTACAAGAGACTCATCAATTGTGGGAATTAACCCGATTTTTATTGGTATGGTTATCAGTTTTAATAATCTCTAAGATTGGGGTTCAACAGTGTTTTAGTCAAAGAACAGTGGATTCACCTGCAGATAATTGTCTGTTTTGTTAACCATAATACTCCTCTTTTTTATAATATATTTCTTTTCAACTTAAATATGCATTTTGTTATAAAGTTGGTAACTCCCATAAATGATAATGCAGGAAAAAACTGTAGCCAAAATTTCGCATATGCGCAAAGTTCACTGGTTTGAAAAGTTTAATTGGTTCATCAGCAGTGAGAACTATCTGGTTATCAGCGGGCGTGATGCTCAACAAAATGAGATGATAGTCAAACGATATATGTCAAAGGGAGATCTGTAAGTGAACGCTATTATTGTGTAAGATTAACATGTACCAACGCCTGACTCTGATAGTTGTCTTTGTTATTTCCTAGAAATTGTTATAGCAGATTTTATGATGATTATATTCATTAGGTTTAATGAGAAGTTGAACTTGATGTCTGCTTGTTTATTGGTGTATTATTTAACAGGTACGTCCACGCAGAACTGCATGGAGCTTCCAGTACTGTCATAAAAAATCACAGGCCTGAACAACCAGTACCTCCTCTGACTTTAAACCAAGCAGGATGTTTCACAGTAAGTCATTACTGTCTGTGTGTATTGTTAATACTAATTTCACTTTACCAACTATCCCTGCAGTGGAGCAAACAGTAACTCAGGACACAATATGATTTAATGATACCTTTAATTTGTGTTTTAGGTTTGCCATAGTCAGGCATGGGATTCAAAGATTGTCACTAGCGCTTGGTGGGTTTATCCTCACCAGGTCAGTAAAACTGCTCCTACTGGGGAATATCTTACAGTTGGGAGTTTCATGATCCGTGGGAAAAAGAACTTTCTTCCTCCCCACCCTCTTATTATGGGATTTGGGCTGTTGTTTCGCTTGGATGAAAGCTCCCTGGGATCACATTTGAATGAAAGGAGGGTAAGAGGGGAAGAAGAAGGGATAAATGATGTTGAAGAAAGCCTTCCTGAAGAGAAATCTGATACAGAATCAGAGAATGAAGTCATAGATGAAAAACTTGAACTAGAACGGGAAAGCATTCCTGATTCATCTAAAGATCTATGTAACTCAGTACTTGAAGGATCTGCAGCTGAACCTGCTCATAATGGCTCAACTACCATCAATACTGAGGCTATTGATTCGCATGATTTACCAGCTGACAAGAGGACTACCTTGCATGGCCTTAGTGAGGAAAATGTGTCTAGTACGACTGGAAACATTGTTGCACCGGTCAACCCAAAACTGGAGGATCTCATTGATCGAGCCCTTGGGCTAGGATCTGCAAGTGTATCTGGTAAAAGTTATGGGCTTGAAGCTTCCAAAGTTGATCTGATTGAGGAGCATAACAATGAAGAGAGGAAAGCTATGGTTAAAGATAAGCCTTATATCTCAAAGGCTGAAAGAAGAAAGCTCAAGAAAGGCCAGAAAAATGTGGGTGGAGATGCAAATGTTGAGCAGCCAACTGAAAAACCAAAAGAAACAGATGTTTCTGTCAGTAATCAAGACAAAAAAGTTCATACTACAAAGCCAGTTGATGGCAAAGTCAGCCGTGGGCAGAGGGGAAAACTCAAGAAGCTGAAAGAGAAGTATGCTGATCAAGATGAGGAAGAAAGGGCTATCCGTATGGCTTTATTGGCTGTGAGTATTATTACATGAAAATTCCTTCAATTTTAGTCATCTTTGGAGATCCTAATATCCTATTATGCTCTGATAGTATTTGTTGTTGGTTTCTCATTCATGGCCATGCTATGTGTTTGTGTGTGTGGTGCGGGGAGGCCGTGGGGTGGGTGGTGGTTGCTGCATTGTGTGGGTGCGGGGGTAATGCCTGTGTATGACCCTACTCGTAGAGAGATGCAAAGTTTCTTTGTTTTTACGCTGCTCTAGTTAAGTGCTCTTTCTTTCAGAAATGTATACCTAGTGGATTCACCACTCTGTCAATGAAGTAGCGTTTATTGTGTACGCATCAATCTAGTTTCACAATGGAAAAAAGAAAATTTTGTGGCACGTTTGCTCAGACGGTGACCTATCTGTCCCATTTCATTTAATCATATGAAATAAGTTCAAGGAGTTCATATTTCTATTTACCAAAAAAAAAAAAAAGGAACTTATGTGATAGTTATTCAGTTAGTTCCAAACCTAATATCTTTGAATTTTCAGTCTGCTGGGAAGATAAACAAGAAAGATGAAAAGACACAAAATGGAAATGCAGCTATGGCCAACGAGAAGAAACCTGGCATTGGTATGTTGTCCAAATTTTTACCATCAGAAATGTTGTGGCGCTAATGTAGATTTTTACTTTTATACATGATTGATTTACTTCCTCAAAAACCATTATTTGATTGTAGAGAATCAATGGTTGGGGGCTGACCTATCACAGAAGTAACATTTTTCATTTGGCTTTTCTGATCAGCTAAAGTGGTCCTTGATATCAACTATTTTTCTTGGCAGCTTCTGCTGATTCTTCAAAAATATGTTACAAGTGTAAGAAGGTAGGTCACTTGTCCCGGGACTGTCCAGAGCATCCAGACGAATCTTTACATGGTCATTCAAATGGAAGTGTTGAAGGCGATTCCCACGTGGTTTTGGGTAATACTGCCTCTGAAATGGACAAGGTGGCCATGGAAGAGGATGATATCCATGAGATCGGTGAAGAGGAGAAAGGGAAATTGAATGATGTTGATTACTTAACTGGGAATCCACTGCCTAGTGATGTTTTGTTGTATGCTGTTCCTGTCTGTGGTCCTTATAATGCAGTTCAATCATACAAATACCGTGTCAAGATAACTCCAGGGACTGCAAAGAAAGGGAAAGGTACCTAATATATCTATTTTTCTTAAAATGTGCTCTTCGAAAGTTTATTTGCTTTGACTTTATCTTCTTTTTTCCTGCTTTTTACTTGATTGGTACTTGCTTCTCTGGATATCGGGCCGCGTGTGTCTAATAGCAGTGCAGTGTTTCTGCCTTCGTTACTATGACAAGAAATGCGTTCCTTTTTTTTTTTTTTTCAATCCCACTGCGCATATATGGAATGGATTGCCCTATGGGTTAATTCAGCCCCAAGTTCAAAGACTTCATCTTGTAGATATGCTAGTATATTCTTTTATTTCTACTCTTTTTTGCAGCTGCGAAAACCGCCATGAATTTGTTTAGCCACATGCCTGAAGCTACAAATAGAGAGAAAGAATTGATGAAAGCATGTACAGACCCTGAGCTAGTTGCTGCGCTTGTTGGCAATGTGAAAATAACTGCTGCAGGACTAACGCAACTGAAACAGAAGCAAAAGAAAAGCAAGAAGAGCGGCAAATAAGAAAGGTAGTCAGCACAGCGCGTAGGGGTGTTTCAGAAAAGCAAGCAGAGGATTTTTCAAAATTCGGCTGTTTCCTTTGTCGAAGTTCATTTTGTCTGTCCCAGATTAGAACTTCTGTAGGCCCTTTAGTACAGCTGATATAGTTTTTGTACAGCTGATGTAACTCTTCAAGCAACTGCCAGTCTAGTTCTTGCTTAGTCAATACTAAAATAAAAAGAAACAGAAATCTTTTACAGCAATCTCTGGATTTGAGACCGTGAAAGCAATGGGTTGTTTTTTGTTGCCCTTTTTGGTTCTGCTAACAAAAGTTAGTGATTTCTGGGTTAGATTTAAATTCGTTGCTGACAGATGCTTCTGCTCGACTCCGTTCGGACCAAAAACTTGTATGCTTGCAATGGCTAGGCTCCTTATGCTTCTATAACATTGCACTTTAGCCAGAGACTGACAAAAGCAGATATTCTGAACTTGTGCTCATTAGGGTGCTTAGTTTTGTCCATTTAACTCTAACTACAGTGTTCGTTCTCACAAAAAGATTACTATTCCATAACAATATCGCAACGAGGAAAGTGTGTCCATGAAGTAAAATTAGTCAGCAAATTTTTCAACAAGGAAAAGAAACATCTTTAAAGGCAATTTGACCACTATAATATTGAGGAATAATCTATTTAAAGGGCGGACGCAAAGGCTTTGAAAATAATTTTTACAAGCCATGTAACGTAGGAAGTTACAAAATGGAGTAAAGCTATCCAGTAGTCAATCATGATTGTGTAGCGGGAGGAACATCACTCAGATCTAGACCCTCTGCTGGTAAGTCTGAATTGAGCGGACCCAAGATTCCGTCTGAGTTGAGGGTCAGTCCACTCTGCCAATGGAAAGAGCGTTTTGCATTTAGAGTCATCAAAATGGACAACAATCATCCAAAAATGAAACAGATATATGTATCCCAGCCCTTGGACCCAGACCTTTGGTACTGTCAGTTCATGTCTTCCCAGCAGAACGCAAAGGCAGGTCAAGAGCTGATAACTAACGATCATTGGTAATCGTTTATTGCTCCTCATTGTGTTTTTATTTTTTAATTTTAATTTTAATTTTATTTCTTTACCATTTACTACTACTAAGTTCAGAGTCTCTAAAGCATATATTGGCAAACAAGTACCTCAGGCTGGAACCTAAGCATGTCTGCACGAGCCATCGCTTCAGCTTGAGCAATCCTCTGCCTGAATGTCTGAGCCATTTCCTCCGCCTGTCAGAAGAGAGTCACAAACATTTTTGTAATTTCTCTCTCCAGTTTCAAAATGCTAAGTAGCAAGATAGAAACAACTCATGTAGAACGAGCTAAGAGAACTTATTTTTGGTGCTTCCTCTATCCACTGAAACAGCAAGACATTAATTACACTAAAAGTTCTCATTACTAGTGGATTGGTTGGCTATGTAGCAGGAACATAACCTAAAGACAGCACTAGCCCCTATATCTAGAGTTCAGGGCACCATCATTAAAGAAATGAGTTGTGATGTTCAGACAGAAAATACCTTCTCAAAAACAAGCTTTGGGTTGCGAATCATGTCTCCAGGAGTAGGCTCTAGCTTCTTGGTAGAAAGACTTACTCGGCCTCTCTCACGGTCATGGCTCAGTATCATGACCTTCACAAAAGGAATTAGTTTAGAGGGTCATCTCCACAGAAGAATAATCCATAAGAAGAACTTAACGTAATGGACATACCTTCAGAGTATCACCAGGTTGAAGTACTGTTGCTATATCTGAGACACGATCATGACTGATCTGACTGACATGAAGAAGGCCATTGATTCCTCCAATGTCAATGAAGGCACCATATGGTTTTAGACTCTGGACAGTTCCAATGACCACCGATCCAATTCCTAGTTGTGCCTGGCTATCAGCCATGGCTTTTCGGTTACTGAGTACAAGCCTTGATTGTTCCTCATCGACCTCCACAAATTTCAGTGGAAGCTCCTTACCAAGAAGGTCCTCTGCAGTTGATTTCTAACATGTACAAGGAGCATAAAATTTGGATTAGTATCATATTTATAGTATGAAACTCCATATGGAAAATATGCATGCCAGAAGAAAGAAACTTGTTGGGATGATGATCTTATTTGCTGAGGCATGTAAGATGAAATCCAATCAAATAGTCACTGGTGGGAAGAACAATTACCTAATCTAAAACTAGAGTGGGAGTAAGCTCTCAACATGCCATCAAATAAGTATCAGACTACTTTGTTAGGAAGTAATTTTTAGTTGCCGCTTTTATCATCATTCACCATGCCCTTAAGGGTGGCCAATATTACAGGCTGTTCACTGAGATCTCGACTACCACTCTCTAACTTCTCTTTTGCCTGTATTCTTTTCTTCATATAATTACCATTTTTCAGATGATAAAATAGAGTCTTGGAAACATGCAAGCCATGCTCAAGAACTAACCGACGATATTTGTGAAAAAGGAACAAACCCTCTGAGGCCTTCCACCAACGCCACCACTCCACCTTTATTCGCACCAACTACCTGCGTCCAGGTTCCAGTTTAAATTAGAGAAAAGATAACGGAGATGAAAAGGAAAGGACAGAGCAGTTATTTGATAAGCACAAAGTTCCAATAATGATGAATAGCTAATTCATAAAAGACCTAGAGCAAGCAAAAGAAAGGAAGGATTGATATCAAGAACTTCCTAAATTGATTCTTTGGACTATAAAAACATAAGAAAGCTTTGACCTGAAGCATATCAATGGATGATACTCAAAAATGCTTAACGTCTCACTTATTGCCTAAAATGAAGAGATAGGATGAGTATTGCCTAATAATATTCTAGACAGAAGAAGATCCAGAACAGAAGAAGACCCAAAACAGAACCAGAATTGTTGGTGTACAAATTCCTACCTTACCCTTGAGGACAACATCCTCTGTTTGAAGCTGTCTACATCTTTCCCATGCAAGTTCATACTGGATAACCCTTAAACTCAAGATCAGGCTATCATCAACTTCATTTTCGCCAATAATAACAAATTCGTCTCTCACCCCAGGAACTATGCCTGCTTCTTCCACATGTTTTAATCTGTGAATGCACGCCTCTGGGACAGGCAAATATGCTGAGGACTTTGCAGTGATGTCAACCAGTGCACCGTTAGAATCTGTACTGAACACAGTTCCTTTGACCTGAGAGAAAATATTTTTAGAACTCATCATGCTAATCCTCCTATTGAGCATTTATCTGTTACTTGTTTATGCACATGCAATTACGCATGAAAAGATTGAAATTCAATGAAACAAATAAAAGTAAGGGGCATTAATTTCGCATTATTCTTTTCTCTCCCTTTTTTTCTATTTTCTTTTGTTCTTCATTCTAACTTATTTTTTGGCCTTTAAAAGCAGTGGTTATGTAAAGCATTAAAATCCTGAATTGCACCTCATAATGAAAATCCCCTTTCATAAATCACATTCATGAGAGCCTTATCCTTTTTCTCTTTTAAAAGAGAAATTACTGCCAAACTTATCCTTGCCAAAACTACAGAATTGGAAGAAATAAATCATTTTAGCACATAATGCAGAAAAAAGCATGAACCTCGCCACAGAACCTAATGGAAACTCATGATTTTAAGCTTAAAGAGAGCAATTCAAGAAGCTTATTCTCTTTATTAATTGAATTCAGCTAACTGAACGTGTAACCATCGAAAAACTTACCCTTCTTCCGTTGAACTTCTTATAGTTTGCAATATCGAACTCATTAGAAGAACTCAGTATGCCAATATCAAATTCCCAAGATCAAATAGCACAAAGCTCAAAGCTTCCTCATTTTAGATTACACTCGTTTGGATAAATCACAAAAAACCATCGTTCCTTGCATGCCCGACACTGACAAATACAAGTTCACTTAACTCTCATCGGTAATTCCTCACCTTGGCCACACCCAGAAACAAGATCTCGCTCTAGAAGCATTTACCATCTAAAATTTGAAAGAAGTAGCCGAAAAAGAGAAAAAAAAAAAGGGTATAAAAGACTGGGCCACTAACCTTAGTCCCAATCTCAGAATTGTAGTCGTACTTTTCGAGAGCGGCATTGAAGTCCTCGAGAGTGAAGGGGACACCTTCTGTTGGAGCAGTACGACACCGTTCATATGCGTCTTCGAAGAGTTGTCTGAGCCTGGCCCTCTCTTTGGTCTGTGCGTTTGAGATTGGCGCTGCTGCTGCGACAATGGGAGGGTGGACACCGAGCTTGTGGGTTTGTTTCGGAACGACGAAGGGCTTCGAGAGTCGCGACGAGGAGAGTGGTGGGCATCTCAGGCCTATGAATTGCTGAGCCAAAGAAGCCATGGTTCTCTCTCTCTCTCTCTCGCTCTGTGGAATTCGCTTTGCTTTTTGTTGGGTCAGATAAGATTAAGAGGCCGTAACACTAGGCCAACTGTAACGAATGAACACTGTATCATCTGACCTTACGTAGGGGGTGTATGTGCGTCATGATTTTCTTTTTTCATCAGAATCAATGAAAATTTTATTTAAGCCAAAATTTTTTACTAATGTGTAAACTTGAATATATGAAATTTATGATAAAGTGTAAATTTAATTAAAAAATTATTTTAAAAATTAATTTTTTTTATTCTTTATTTTTTAACTTTCACTTCAAGATTTGTTTTTGAATAAGATTTATTTTTCATCAAAGATAATTAGATACTGTATTAAAAAACATAACTTAAAAGTTAGAGGGTCATGTTTTCCTTTAAGCTTTCACTTTAAAATTTTTTTTCTTTTTTTATATGAAACTCTCATGTTACACACAAAATTAACTAAATTCAACTTAATAAATTTGAAAATCGTTTTTAAGTAACAACTTTATAAGAAATCGTAGGTGCTATATATTTTTCCTGGAATATATAAACTTGTAGATATGAAATTGATAAAATTTAACTTAAAAAATGTGTATTTCGATAAGTGATAATAAATGCTAAACAATAAAGCTTGTCAAAACGAGATTTTGCATGTCTTTTTACGAATATATAAACTCGGAGATATGTAATTGGCAAGATTCAACTCAATAAGTCCAAAATCTATTTTAATTGCAGTTGCAGTTTGATAAGTGATAATAGGTGCTAAATAAGTCAAAAACACAATCTTTTTTCTTAAAGTTTATTCAAGATTGCATAAAATTGAAGATATGGAATTGATAAAATCTAACTTAATAATTCAGAGAGCTATTTCTAAATGGTAACTTGACGAGTTTTTTTGAGGGATGCATAAACTTGAAGCCATAAAATTGAAAGATTCAATTTAATTATTCTCAACAACTGTTTTGGAAGGCCATTAATGTGACTTATTCAATTTATTTATAAAAACAAAAAAATAACTCTCTTTTGAGGTAATTTATCAGTACAAGATTTTCCTATTCGATCAAGATTAATGTCCATTCTTTGTGTTTTATAGAAACAGTTAGATTAAGATTGTGCTTCATTTGGAAATCTTGTATTATCTTATTGATGGGACAATAGATAAGTGGATATTGTAAGGACAAAGTCCCATAAGTCGTCCTTGGTCAGCAGGTATCTCTCTTGTGTATCTTAAAGTTTTGTCGCGAGCAGTTGCTTGCAGATAAGTGCTTGATGACATTTCTTTTTTCTTTCTAGGAGCTATATGTGCTGGTGTTTGATTTAATTCCCTTTAAAGACTGTCGAAAGAAAGTATGAACCAGACGCAGATGGTGGGTTTTCTTGAAAGTGGCATTATGCATCTCAAAATACGTCTGCAGTCTTCTTCATGTGAAGTTTGTGAGGTTTTGACAGGAGCACAGCTCTTTAAAAAATGTTTCTTGTCCATCAAATGAGAGTTTGATGATACAATATTGAGGTAGAAGAGATGGGAGTGTTGGCAAAAAAGGGTTATTGAACAGGCAACCGCAATGGCAGAGATGGACACATTTTTCTGTTGCTCAATGTACCATAGTGCCTACTAACTTCCTTTTCCATATTTTTTTAGGTTATTCTTTCATTCAGGGGGAAAAGATTGTACTGGAACAGCTGATTCTTTTCCATTTGGAACCTGTAACATGTAGCTCTCCTTTATGCTCCTAATGCTTTCAGTTCCGATACCATTTTGTTAGATCCATTTCTTTATTAGGCTGAATTGACAAGTGAATCCAGATTTTTTTTTTTTTTCCCTTTCTGTTACTGAAGTGCCTCTAACCGATTATCTTTGAAACCTCCCAAGTACATAGGATTCTGAATCTTACCCAAGATTCTTCTAACCAAATCGAGTCAGAAAAAGAAGTATAGAAGAGCACATTATAAAATGCAAAGAGACCACGGCATAACCCGGATGATAGATAAGATAATATTAAGGGAACAAAGGCTAATACATAAGCGATAACCACTCTTTATTACTTAGAAAGGTAGCTGCTGGGGCTGGTAATACTATATCCCCCAAACCCATAAAGTATAATATAGCATGGATTTCTACCCTGTTCTCAATACACTTAGTAGTGGCATCCCTATAGCATGATTAAGCTGCGGATGGAGCCGTCACTTGGTCGACCACAGCGGCCTCCGATAGCGCCTTGATCAGAGGATCAGGCTTATAGTTCGACTTGATGTTCTTGTAATCCAAAGCCTCGTCCTCGTAAATATCCCACCATTTCTTCACCAGCATCTTGATGTCTTCCCTCTCCATGTTTTCTTCTTTCCCCGTGTACCTCCACGGCTTTGATCCCTGTTTAATGAGAAAATAATTTTTATACATGCTCATGTATTGCCTAAAAGATACGATGATGAAGATCACCCATAATGACCAAAGTTAGTGCAAATTAACGTACCGCAGCACAGTAGTGGACAACCTTTGCTTTCTCAAAGTCCACATTCTCAGGGTGACGCCATAGCATGGCTAAGACAAGGTTGTATGTGGAAGGAATAGGGCGATATATATCCCTGAAGTACATGTTAAGGAAGTCCTGCATAACATAAACAAAAGTTACATACTTTTCCACTGGGACGTGGAGAAAGGAGTAAATCTATGAAAGTTTCTTTTATTTCTTTCTAGAGAAACAAGTTAAGGAAGTACTGTCTGAAGATCAAATAGAGAAGTGTACTAAATGTTAGCATTATTTCTCGGTTCCTTTTCTTTGGGAATGAAAATGGAAACGAGATTAATATTTCAAGAAACTACCTAATTGGAAATTATCTAAAAAATAGTCAACCATTAAGATTACCTGCTCAGCAAATGAAGTGGGGGGTGTCACTTTGACAGTCTCTAAGAGATCATGGTAAGTCAAAATGCTAGGCTCATAGACGAACATGCCGGCGTTGAAGTAGAGTGGCGGAGGGGAGCCCAACTCAGCTGGCCACTGCACCTTTTCAGCGCACTGTTGGCAGTATCCGATCTTATACTGAGGAGAAGCGCTCCATGTCTTCTCACAAAAGCAATCCATCACAGCATAGAAGTAGCCGTCCGGAGAGTCGAAGAGGTGATCGATGTTATCAAAAACTTGAATGTCGCCGTCCAAGTAGATCATCTTATCATACTCCACAAACTACAAAACCAGCGATCATATCGCAGAATAAACTTTAGATGCAGTATAGAGCAACATGTCGTAGAAAGAGTTCTTTTCTTGTTTTTAGCGAGAGAAAAAGAAGTGGTAACATGTTTTATTAGTATATTCACCAAAAAAAAGATCAGGAAGACCATTATAGCTGAAAAAGGCAAGGATTTACCTCCCAAATACGAAGTTTAGAGTAGTTGATGACATAGTATGCCATAGCATATTCAGCCTGGTTGTCCGGAGGGGTCACCGGCTCAATCTCCCGGACGATGCAACCCTGAGACTCGAGAATCTGACGGTGTTCCTCAGGCACGTCAGGCAAAATGGCGACCACGAGAGGGTAGGCGGAGTTGGCCTTCCTCAGACCCTTAGCCAAACCAACAACCCCTTTCACGTAGTCCCCGTTGCCTGCCAAGAACGTCACGTACGCCCTCCTTTGCACATGCACGGGCTTGTATAATGCCTCTGGTGCCATGTTGGGTTAAAGAAAGAGATCGAAACGAAGTCTGATGGAAGGGAAAAACCAAGAATTCAGAGAACTGCTTATCGACTGGTTTCTTGAAAGAAGGGGAATGGGTCTATATATAGATGTGGGATATGGGTAAGACGCCTTCCTATCCTGCACGTGGCATGCTCTGACTGGATCATGGAAGGGGAGTAATTAAAGCCTTGATATCTTTTTGCTCAGTGCTCTAAGTATCCCAAAGCGAAGAAGAATATTAAAAGAAAAAAGGAAGTGAACTTTTTCAAGTATGTTCTACGTGCACAAGACGGCATGGAGGTGGCCTTATGATTTAGTTAGTTCCCCTACGTGGCTTGGTTGATCAAAGATGTCTCTTTTATTTTTCTGTCTTTTTGTTTTCTTAGCTTTTCAAAAATATTTGCCGATATCTTTCTAATTCTCCGTTTCCTTTTTAGCTTCCCTTTCTTGCCCTCTTTACAGAGAATGATTTACAAATGGAAAAAAGATGTTCCATTTCAATGCCTTTGACCCATCATGCCTTTGAATCCGGAATATCTTGGCTAGTATGTAATAAATATACCCTAATCTTCCGAGATTTGGTATATTCAAAATTCTATTAATCCTCAAAAAGCGAAAGAAATGATCTCTTAATCCATAAGAGGATACGTACAATTACAAACGGCGTGAAATAAATATTTCCATTTAGATTTTCAACGGTTTCCGTTTCTAGTTAACTAAATTTAGGAATTAATTTCATCTATATAGCGGTATTTTTTAACATCAGAGAATTATAATTGAATTTGAAAAAGACTCTAATAAAAACAAGCATTCAAAAATTCAGGAGTGAATTTGAAAAAGACTCCCGAAAAAGAACATGCACCTTGCGAAGTGCCTTCACAAGCAAATTCAGGAGTCACTTACTTCGGCGACGGGAGATCGAAGAAAATGGTCTGCACCGTCCAAAATTCATCATTTGGGTCTTCAGCGTTGTATTTTTGCAGAAAAGGTGAACATCTTCAGCGTCGTCTACCACAGCTCATGAGTGCTTTTGGTGGTGGTCGTTGTTTTGATCGATTGATCAAGAACGCTTTCGTGAGAACCCGAAACAACCATGCTGAAAAGCAAAAGTTTTTAGGGATCCACCAGCAGATGCAGTGATATATTGTTTTTAATGAGGTCTGAGAATATACAAGACAAATCTCTACAACCTTGATGATGCCGTATCTCTGTAGCAGTGCATTTGCAATAAGATACTGCATGCGTACATTCTTGCCTTGTAACGCGAAAGTGAAAATCTCTGTGGGGTCTTCGGTGTCGTTCTCAGTTTTGTTCTTCATCCAAGAATTTTAGACGCGTACACGCTACTCACGAACTGCGACAACAAATGGAATAGAATCTACCCTAATAATTTTGCATGAACTTTATGAAGTGGAAAAGAGGAATTACAAAAGTTGAAAACTATATCTGACATTTGTAATCCACGTGGAGATCGTGCATCTCAAATTGCTTCATCGTTAAGGAATGGATGTCAAGACTATCGTTGGATGATCGAGTGCCTGCGAGTGAAGGGAGGAAATACTACGTTATGCAAGAATAGAAAGATGTCCACCATAAGCGTAATTCAACCTCTTTGCTTCCTTCCAATCTTCTCTTTTTCTACTCACTTAAAACTAAGTTGTTCAAAATGAAAGTTTTACATTGTAAAAATACAATCCTAAACTAGTATTTAAAAAGATAAAAAAAGTTTCTCCTAACTCATGGGCTAACTTTTAGTAAGATTTTAAAACTTTTTATATATAAGATTAGAATCTAGATTGCTTTATTGCTACTCTTATTTAGCTTTAAATCCTTAAAATATGTTCAATGTATGAGAAGTATTTGTTGAAGATGGGGAAAATCTATAAGAGGATGAGCTTTTAACTTTATAAATGATGAGATTTCCCCACTTATTATGTTGAGATTTTGAGATAAATCATTATATTTTAATATGGTATCAAAGCTAGGGATCAATCTCTATTTAGTAATCCTTTATGTCCTAAAGTTGGACTTCTTTCCATGTGCAATGCTTATATCAGTATACGCGTGAGGAGAAATGTAAAAATGGGTATTGTCTCACATAAAAAATAAAAAGATGAGTTATTGGTTTTATAAGTAATGAGGCTTTCTCACCTAATATTATAAGGTTTTGGGATGGACTCTCACACTATAATATAAGATCAAAGCTAAGGTAGCAATGAAAAAAAATGAAATGATTTCAAATTTTGAAATGGGTGACTTTTAGTAAGAAGATTGTACAAACCAAAAAGTTGATGGAGTTAACACTAATTGCTTATGGGTATTTTTTTTTGAGTTAATTAGACAACCTATCCTACTAGATTTTTTTGAAAAAATGTTACTTGAAAATTTTTCACTTTGAGGTTGGAAAAATGGGTGACTTTTTTTTGTCTAATTGTTGAAGATGGGTCCATGCCTTAAAAATGATTAGGTTTTCTCATCTAATATCTTAAGGTTTTGAAATAAATTCTCTCTCTAATATAGTATCAATGTAAGAGACAAGCCTCCACTTTTGTAATCTCTTATCCCCAAAGTTAGGCTTTTTTCTACATGTAGTGTTTATATTAACATGTATGTTGAGGGGAGTGTTAAATATGGGTATTGTCTCACATTGGAACCATGATGGTGGGTCATTAGCCTTATAAATGATGAAAATTTTTTATCTATTGCTTTAAGGTTTTGGGATAGATCATCATCTCTAATATGATATTAAAACTATGAATGAACTTTTGCTTTGTAATCCCCCATGCCCCAAAGTTAGGATTTAATTTATGTGCAATACTTATGTTGGCATGCATGTGAGGGATAGTGTTAAAGGTGAGTATTATTTAAGTTTATAAGGTACATCATAAGTACCTTTCTCTTCAATGTAAGACTTTGTTGCCTAACACTCCTCCATAGTCTAAGTCGATGAAGGATTAGTCCACTTATAGGATTAGGTTGTGACATATAAAGGAAGGAGTAGCTTTGATATAATGTAAATAGCATCATAAGTACCAGTTTCTCCAATGTGGGACTTTGTTATCTAATATTCCCTCGTAGTCCAAACTCAATCTTTTATTTGTGAAGAACTAGCCTGTTTATGAGATTGGGTTGGGACATACAAAGGATGAGTGTTAAATATGGGTATTATTTTACATTGGAAGCATAGGGATGGACCTTTGGCCTTATAAGTGATGAGATTTCTTAACCTAATACCTTAAGATTTTTGGATGAACACTTATACTATAATATGGTGTTAAAGATTAGGATGGTTTTATGCTTTGTGATTCCTTACATCTTAAAGTTGGGTTTAAATTCATGTGCAATGCTTGTGTTAGTATGCATGTTAAAAGAATATTAAAGATGAATGTTATTCCCATATTGGAAGTGTGAAGGTAGACCCTTAGTCTTATAAGTGTTAAAGGTAGGTGTTATTCAAGTTTATAAGACATATTACAGGGACCTTTCTTTCTAAAGTGGAACTTTGTTGTCCAATACTCCTCACAATCCAAGCTTAATCTTTTGTCGATGAAGGACTAGTCCATTTATGGGATTGGGTTAGGACACATGGAGCAGAAGTGTTAAAGGTGGGTGTTGTCCCACATTGGAAGCATAAGGATGGACATTTAGCCTTATAAGTAATAAGATTTCTCCACCTATTACCTTAAAGTTTTAAGATGGACTTATATATATAAGGGAAGGGGGAAGAGGATTCAAACCCCTGATCGGGTGGACTCGCTAGTCAAGGGATTGACATAATTACTACTGGTCCAAGAGAGTCCTCATTATACTTTAATATTGTATAACAAACAAGGATGAACCTTTGCTTTATAATCCCCCACATCCAAAAGTTAACCTTAGTCTATGTGCAATGCATGTGTTAACATGCACATGAAAGGAAGTGTTAAAGGTAAGTATTGTTTCTACATTAAAAGCATGAAAATAAGCCATTAACCTTGTAAGTGATGACGTTTCATCATCTAATACCTTAATGTTTTTGAATTGGCATTTGCACTCTAATAATATTCATTTTTTTTTTATCATTGTTAGCTCAAGAATTTTCCTTTAAGATTGGATAATGTCATTTTTATGCTTCCTTCATATTTGGGTCATAACTCTCAAAGTCTTGTTTAATGAATTATTTGTCTTGTTTAATCTATCTTTGAATTAAACATGAGATTAATGAAATAATATTGTTTTAAAATTATTTTATTTGTTATAATGAAGTAAGAAACTTCTAGGGAATCTTTCACCAAATAGAAAATGAAGACTACAAACACGGAAGTTGAAGAATTGACTCTTTAAACTTTGTCTTCCAAGGCCTTCACACCTAAGAAATTGTTAGATTTGTTTAGCTTAATATTTTCCTTGTATTCGAATGAGACTAACTAACATGTAGAATCTGGTGCATAGTCAAGTACAACATTTTATGCATGCATACCACTTAGCATAGGGCTTTGTACTATCAAGAGTTAACTACAAAAAGGATTCCAAATGGTGCTAATGAAAGGGGGCCTTGTGGCTTGGCTTAAGTGCCTAAGCTCAAATGACTATTATGATCTATGTGAGAGTGTTAAGATAATAAGGTAGTCTTTTGGCTATCAGTAATTGCTTTTGGTCTAATTGTAGTACCTAACGATCCTAACATAAATGAAAACTTTGAATTTGTCTTCTTAACAATACTCCTCGAGCTACAATTGATTTGATAGTATACACTTCAAATTTACAATATATCTAGGTGTATAATCTAGGCGCACAATCCTTACATAATTAGTTACAATTTTGATATCCAATTGCCTATTTATTTAACTCTAACAAACGTCACTTTTATAACCTTTAACTTTGGATTAGCAGTAAAATTTACTTTAACAATATCTTAGGTGGTCTCCCTATATGAAAATATATCATGTTATATCTTTTTCATCCAAGATATCTAAATATAAAGAGACCATTTATGATATTGTTCAAGTAAAGTTTACCATTAATTCAAAGAAAAAGGTTATAAAAGTGGCATTTGTTGAAGCTAAACAAACAAACAAACAATTCGATCTCAAAACTATACCTTATCATGTAAGGATCCTACACTTAGATATATTGTGAATTTAAAGTATATACTGCCAAATCAATTGCAGCCTAAGAAGTACTATTGAGAAAACAAATTCAAAGCTATCATTTCTTAGGTGTTAAGGCTTTAGAAAGCAAAGTTTTGAGTTTTGAATTTGAAGTATATACCGCCAAATCAATTGCAGCCTAAAAACTACTATTGAGAAAACAAATTCAAAGCTATCATTTCTTAGGTGTGAAGGCCTTAGCAAGTAAAGTTTTAAGGAGTCAATTTCTCATTTACCATGTCAACAGTCTTCTTTATGTATATGGTAAAAGATTCTCTCTAAGTATCCTATTTCATTATGACAAATGAGATGATTTTAAAATGGTGTCATTTTGTTAATCTTATGCTTAATTCAAAGATAGACTAAACACGACAATTATACCTTAAAACTATATATGATCATGTACGGACTATAGACTTAAATTCTACACTTAAATATATTATGAATTTAAAGTGTATACCACCAAATTAATTGCAACTCAAGAAGTATTATTGAAAAGACAAATTCAAAATTATCATTTCTTAGGTGTGAAGGCTTTGGAAGACAAAATTTTAAGGAATTAGTTCATGTTAACAATTTTTTTTTTCCTCTAGTGAAAGATGACTTTAAAGTGGCATCATTTTGTTGATCTCATGCTTAATTCAAAGATAGATTAAACAAGCCAGTTAGATCTCAAAACTATACATAATCATGTATGGACTATAGACTTAAATTTTACACCTCAATATTCTATGAATTTAAAGTGTATATCACCAAACCAATTGAAGCCCAATGAGTACTGCTGAGAAGACAAATTCAAAGATGTCATGTCCTGGGTGTGAAAGCCTTGGAAGGTAGAGTTTAGAGAAGTCAATTCCTCATCTACCATGTCAACAGTCTTCTTTTTCTTTTTGGCGAAAGATTCTTCACAAGTGTCCTACTTTATTATGAAAAATAAGATGATTTTAAAGTGGTGTCATTTTATTGATCTCATGCTTAATATAAAAATAGATTAAACAAGGCAATTAATCTCAAAATTGTAAATGATCATATATAGACTGTAGACTTAGATTTTACACTTAAATATACTATGAATTTAAAGTTTACACCACCAAATCAATTGTAACTCAAGGAGTACTATTAAAGAGACAAATTCAAAGCTATCATTTCTTGGTGTGAAAGGCTTGGAAGGTAGAGTTTTAAAAAGTTAGTTCATCATTGATCATATTAACAAGCTTATTTTTTCTTTGACAAAAAATTCTCTAATTAGTATCTTACTTTATTATAGTAAATAAGAAGATTTCAAAGTGATATCATTTTGCTAGTCTCATGCTTAATTCAAAGATAGATTAAACAAGGCAATTGGATCTTAAAACTATTAATGATCATGTAGGGACTATAAAAATTATATTCTACACCTAGATATATTAGGAATTTAAAGTGTGTATCATTAAATCAATTGTAACCTAAGGAGTACTATTGAAAAGACAAATTCAAAACTATCATTTCTTAGGCGTGAAGGCTTTGGAAAGTAGGGTTTTAAGGAGCCAGTTCCTCATCTACCATATCACCAATCTTTTTTTCTCTACAGTGAAAGATTTCTTATAGGTAACTTGTTTTATTATGACAAATAAGATGATTTTAAAGTGATGTCATTTTGTTAATCTCATGCTTCATTCAAAGATAGATTAAACCAAGCAATTAAATTTTAAAATTATAAATGATCATGTAGGGATTGTAGATTAGATTATACTCCTATATACACTATGAATTTAAAATGTATAATAACAAATCAATTGTAGCCTAATGAGTATTATTGAGAAGATAGATTTAAAGCTATCATTTTTTGGATGTGAAAGCCTTGGACCATAGAGTTTTGAGGAGGAAATTCCTCATTTACCATGTCAACAATCTTTTTTTTTTCTCTCTAGTGAAAGATTCCTAATAAGTATCTTACTTCATTATGACAAAAAAGATGATTTTAAAATAATATAATTTTTCTAATCTCATGCTTAATTCAAAAATAGATTAAACAAAATAATTGGATGTTAAAATTGTACATGATCATGTAGGGATCATAAACTTAGATTCTATGCTTAGATATATAAGAAATTTAAAGTGTATACCACCAAATCAATTATAACCCAATGAGCACTATTGAGAAGAAAAATTCAAAGCTATTATTTCTTGGATTTGAAGGCTTTGAAAGGTAGAGTTTTAAAGAGTTAATTCCTTATCTACCATGTCAATAGTTTCTTTTTCTCTTTGGTGATATATTCTCCATAAGTATCTTGTTTTATGACAAATAAGATGATTTTTAAATGGTGCCATTTGCTTATCTCATACTTAATTTAAAGATAGATTAAACAAAGTAAGTAATTTACTAAATAAGACTTTAAGAGTTATGACCCAAATATGAAAAAAGAACAAAAATTATATTATCCAACTTCAAAGGGAAATTCTTAAGCTAACAATGATCAAAAGAAGAAAAAAATTAAACAAAAAAGTTACCCATTTTTCCAAAACTTTTCTAGAAATATTTTTTCAAAAATTCTAGTAAAATAGACTGTTTGATTAACAAAAACTAACTTGCTCATAAGCAATCAACGTTTGATCAATAAACTTTTTGGTTAATGTAGCTCTTTCATTAAAATTCACCCATTTTGAAAATTTGAAATTATTCCATTCTTTCAATTGCTACCTTATTTTTTTTTCAACCAAGATATTCAAGCTTAAGTTAGCCAATTTTGGGATAGGCCTTCACATATACTTTAGTGTGTGAAGGGGTGTTAGAGATAAAAAATTTACAATTGAAAAATATAATCATGGGTAGTGTTTAAATATGAAAAAAAAAATTATCTCCTTTAACTTAAGAACTAGGTTTTAAGTCAAACTTTGAGTTTATTTTAATATGATATCAATGTCTAAGTTAATATGTTATGATTCCATTCAACCTTAAGCTTTTAAAATATTTAGTGTATGAGGAGCTTTTATTTTATTTTATTCAACTTTGACCTTAGGATATGTTTGGTGTACAACAAAATGTTAAAGATGAAAATCCTATATTAGATTCTAAACTTTTTTATATGATATTAGAAACTAAGTTCATTTACTATTACTCCTTTTTAACCTTAAGCCTTTAAATATATTTAGTGTATAAAAAGTATTCATTTTATTCCATTCAACCTTAATGTCATGCTCGGCTTAATTGCTATGTCTAAGTGTGACCTAAAAAAGACAAATAGACACATGTTGGTGGATATAAAGACTAACTAGACACTTACTAAGCCAAAGTATCACACACGGATGGAAGGCAACATGAATTAAGGTTCATTACATGGCTAAGGCTAAAAGAGGAGAGTTCATGTGCATGCACATGTAAAGCCAATATAGGGAATACTGAAGATTAAATGTGTACTAGAAAGCACCTACAAGTGTCAACATACTCAAAGGTTGCTTAAGGCATGTTTGCATAAACCTTGATATGAAAGACCTTGCCATCTAATCAAAGGCACATATAACAAGTAGAAATGTCATCTTGCTTTTATTGGCTTGATAGTTGTAATTGTTGTTATAATTTGTCATTGCATTCAAATTAAAGGTGGAAGGCTACTTAGAGAAGAAATTTATAGAAAGTAAAAAATATGCAAAAGGCTCGGAAAAGATGACTTTTATTTATAAAGGTAATATATAACTCTTGAAAAACACTCGTGATTTAACATTTATGACCTTGCTTAATGCAAACAACTCTAGCTCCTATGTTATATGTAGACTACCTAATACCTGCATCGACTCAAAAATCAAAGACAACTTGTTCTTGACACCTAACTTATGTCATTCATCTAATAACAACTTGTAACCAATTTGCATCAATCCAATGGTGAGGGAATTACACCTTGCCTTCCATCGACTATTTGTATATGCTATATCCCACCATTAGTTGTGTGCTTGTAAAAAGGTTGTGGGGTGGGCTAAGGGTTTGTCCAATACCATTATTAGTTCATTACTCATGAAGAATGACACAACATTATCTTCATCTTCCTTTACATCTTCATGTTGTAGCCTTTTTGAGGGGCATTTTTTCATCTAACCAATTTGTTTGGTGCAATTAAGGTTGATCTCACCTTTCTTGAGATTAGTGTTCGGTGAATTTTAAATGCAAGTGAACATGTCGAACAAGTAATATAATGATAAGAAAAGTATCGTCCCACAGAGATTGGTGATTACTATGCCAACTAATTACTAACAGTGAACAACTCTTAGAATTTATCTAACAAATTCAAATTGATAGAGAATAAACTAATCAACTAAATTTAATAAAACTAAATACACAAAATATGTTAGAGTGTCCGATTTTACCATAACTATGAGGTACTAATGTAGATTATGTATGCTTGCAAGAGGGATAATATCTATGTGATGGCGGAACTTCCTAATTTATTTACTATCCTATGTCTAGGTATAACAAACCTACTTAGTTCATTAATTCACTATATTTCTATATGTGAATTGAAACAAACCAAATGCATTAGGATCTATGAACATTCCCAATTTACAATAAATCTTTCGATTATCTTATCACCAAAAGCCACACAAACAACATGGTATATGTCTATCCACATTTAATTCATGGTTATATATTATAAGAAGTAATTGCATATTATTACCTCTCAGTCTCAAACATGCACATCAAATCATTCAAGAGGTGGCCAATCACTTAAAAGCATTAAACATAATAATATATAACTCACATAAATAAAATATCTTGCAAACATAATAATCATAAGATTCATATCATCATAATTAGGTTACATCGTAGTTCTAACAAAAATAAACTAAAGCATAAAGAAATAATGAGGAAGAATGGTAATAAAAAATAAAGAAGGCATCTTGAATCCAAGAATAAGAAGTCTGTCACCCTTTTTGTCTTTTCTTTAAGAAAACCTTGAATTCTTGGCCTCTTTCTTGAATTGTGCTCAATTTCCTCCCCTTCTTTCTTTTGCCTCTTCTCTTCTCTTAAATAGGGTTTAGGTTTAGACCTACTCTTATCCTATTAGAATTGGGTCTTAGAGATCTAAAACAATTGGGTTTTGAACTCCTAATTTAATTAGGCTTTGAACTCCTAATATGATTAGGTTTTCTAATTATTTAGAAAACCCAATAACAATAAAATCTAATAACAATCATTCAAAGCCCAAGCCCATCTTGACTCTCTTGATCTTGATATTACGATTTTACCACACAATAAGCATCAAGCTCTCCATGTTCATCTCTTTTCTCCTTGCCTTCTTGTGCTACATAAATAAGATAAATTTAAGTAAATAAAGAGGAGTTCAAATATTTTCTCACAATTATTAAAGTTATTTATTGCCTAAAATAGGTAAAATAACTATATAAAAATAGAGTTATCAATTAGGTGCCTCATGGGCTTGTAAATTCATTTTTGTAACATTAAGTCCAATGTATGTCTAGCATAAGGAAAAGTGTTAAAAATGAAAGTTCTACATTTAAAAAAAATATAATCACTTGTATTTAAATATGAAAAAAATTATCTTTCCAATTAAAGAACTAGGTTATTAGTTAGACTTTAAGCCTATTTTTAATATGATATGAATGTCCAATTTGATCTATTACAACTTTGTTCAACCTTACACTTTTAAAATATATTTGGTGTGTAAAAAGCATATATTCCATCTTGTTCAACTTTAAACTCAAAATATGATTTATGTGTGAGAAAATGTTAGAGATGAGAATCATACATTAGGAAAATATGATCTTGGATGGTGTCCAAGTATAAAAAATGTCCTTTAACTCACAAGTTGGTTTTTGTATTAGACTTTTGGCCTATTTCTTACACAAGTAAGCTTGAACTTAGCATGATAATTAAATTTCATTGAAGTCTCAAAGAATGTCTGTGTTTTCAACTTTTTACTATATTTTTTATATTCAAAATAGTGTGGAAAGTATTTCACATTACTTAGACTTATTTGAGATATATTTTTAAAGTGAAATGCATGTTGTCCTTACAAATGATTTGTAAGAGAGAAATACATTTCTTTAATATGATATTAGAGAAATATGAAAGTATATATTACATTCTTAACATGTGGAAGCCCTCAAATATAAAAGTGGGACGTATTATCCCTATACTGAAACTTGTAGCCAGGTGCATGTTAAGAATTATGTGAAGTATGTTTGATATTACTTAAATCTTACTTTAAAAACATTTTTAAAATGTAGTATATACTTCCTTTTTTATAAGATAATTTGTAAAGATAAAATTTGGCATAAATGTACATACAAAGCGGGCCCTTTGAACTAGATGTACTTCAAAATTGCCTTAAAAGACTTATTGTTGCGATCTAGCAGTCAAGGGTAATATTTGGTCGAGTAATTGAGTGGTAGTACAAAGATAGAACTAAATTGAATAGACTCAAGGAAGAGGAATGAACTTCAAGTTGTATTGTTCTTTTGTGAAGGTTCTACAAATTTTTTATGCACACTCGGTTTAGCTCTAGTTGTAGGAGAAAGCCAACTGTAACATTTAGGATAGCTGGCCTGCCTTTTAGATGTTTCTTCTTGTGGGAAATCAAGAAGACGTTTTAAGATTATTAATGAATATTTAGAGTGGTGAAAGTATTCATTTGTTAATTGGGAGTCCTTTCAAGATCACACTAAGGGGTTACTTTTGGGCCTTAATTTATTATTAGCCCCTAGACTCTAAATTGGAAGTGGGAAAGCCAATCATTTTATTAAACCTCTACAGATAACTAAGGAGTCAGCTATCGAATTAAATATTTGAAATTCAGTAGACATTGTCAGAAACGGATCGAGGACCAGATTTAATTTTTCAGTGAAAACAAGAGACTGTTAACGTTGTTGGAAAGCTAAACGACAACGTCGTTGGGTTCCTGAGGAAATTGTTAACGTTACGGTATATTCTCCAATATACTACAAAGAGACACACAGATAGCGAGAGAGAAAGAGAGAGAGAGAGAGATACAGAGAGATGGAGGAACAGAAGGGAGTGGTGAAGCATGTCCTGTTAGCCAAGTTCAAAGATGAAATCTCAGAGGACCAGATTGACCAACTTATCAAGGGCTATGCCAACCTCGTCAACCTCATCGAGCCAATGAAGTCCTTCCACTG
The DNA here is from genome assembly GCA_028551475.1 of Casuarina equisetifolia. Lineage (NCBI taxonomy): Eukaryota > Viridiplantae > Streptophyta > Magnoliopsida > Fagales > Casuarinaceae > Casuarina > Casuarina equisetifolia. The sequence goes on from CM052362.1 coordinate 19,148,110, forward strand.
GTAAACCCACTCTGTCGATGTTCTGAAACATGTAGCATTTGGTCTCCTCTCATGTAGCATGCAGCACTCATGTATTTCTACTAGATCCACACGGCTGACATGCCCAACAAGGCAATGCAAGGAAAAGACAACGTTTCTGTTTTGTTTGATCTGATTCCTACTAGTTTTTTTTCCTTTCTAGCGGTTAAGTTGAAATTGTAAAGGGATTCGATAAGACACCTGAACTCGACGATGGTAAAACTAGAATAGGTGTGTTTAATCCGATGGGTATTAACCTATTTATTCTTTTATCGAAACCATGCTTTGGAGTTTGTGGTTTCAAGTTGTTACGAATAGCCTAATTAGATGGGGGAAGATGAGCTGAGATTATAGATTGTGTCTCAAAGATCTATCAAATCCTGATTTACATTCGCCTGTTGGGAGCGGAAACTGCTGGCTTTTGAAGCTAATTCGCATCTGTTAACTCGGTCCGTAGCACCCACCGCTGCGAGGCTTACTCAGTTGTTGTAAGGAGGTGCAAAGTTTTGTCAGGCCCTCGAGGGCCGCCGATGTTTAGTCACACTCCGATGTGCTATGTTCTTTTAGTTAAGGGCCAATTGTTTGATAAGCGAGTAGATTACAGCACACATGGTGACAGATCTTTTGGTGGCTCGCGAGGATTACATTTTAAAACCCAGAAACAGCTTATCTGTTTGAGTATATGTCAGAAAGATTTTAATTTGTTAGTGTTGCACTTAACCATGCAGATGAATCAGTCAATGAAATAATTACTCGTAAAGGCATACTGGAGAAGCTAGGAGAAAAAGGGGCCATCTTTTCTCACTGTCTTTGATGCTTTCATACAGTGCTAGGGGCTGCATACACAGTTGACCAAGGGGAAGTAGGCATTTCTTTTAAATGGAAAAATATTAAGTATGACACTACCGTAGATGTATATGGTAGTCCCAGAATTTACATTCTTGACTTTCGCTCTGATTTCTAGATTTCTGTTTTCTGACTCTTGGTAAATGGTTTGAACGTCAAAGAGCTTGATCAAATAACTGAGTTAATTTTTAAACTCAACAATACTTCAAGTTTAAAATGTAGTTTAATTTTCAATACCTAGAAAAATAATTAACGAAAGAAATATATATTTCTGGCCTTGATTTCAAAGCTCAAGTTCTTACATTGCACCAATCTGCTCATCAGTCATTACATTCTTGCTCTTGATTGTTTGATGGGTCATGTTACATTGAATAGAAAAAATAGTGACAGTGCTCAGAGGAAAACGGAAAAAAAAAACTGATCATAACTGTAATATTGAAGAAAAGTAATGATTTTTAAGCTTACCGTCTACTTGCCTTGGATGATCCCAACTAACTTATGTAGACAAGCACAAATTATCGATGATGTGTGTGAGTATGTGTATATAAACCTGTTCACTGTTCCTTTAGCTTGTCGAATTTTGTCAGAAACTAGTTTGTACCCATTGAATTTGTTGTGGAGAAATTCCTGCATCACTTAAGCTGTTCTAAATATAATCTTCTTACCCAGTCTTCTTTGGACGCAAAGCTGTAATAGCTTTTATTCACCGAAACACTGGTTTGTGGTGCCCTTCTAACTCTCTAGATCTTAAATTTGTCCCTTGTTTGTTTCTTTTCAATCTTAACAGGGGGAAGGATGTGAGCGCTGAAAACATGCATCAGGGCTTCACTCATATCTTTGAATCTACCTTCGAGAGCACAGAAGCCGTTGCAGAGTATGTAGTTCACCCTGTTCATGTTGAATTTGCAAACTTGTTGCTTTCCAACTTGGAGAAAGCCGTTATTGTTGACTACAAACCCACTATTGTTCGCCTCTGAGTTGAAACAATAGTGCATCTTGGAACCTACTATGCTGCCTCTCAACGGAACTTTGCTATGCATGAGGTTTTAAAGCAGTTGTATGACACTCGGCGAAGTTTTTCACCATGTCTGTTGATCGTTATGAACTCTTCCTTTTGTGGCATAGATGTCCAGGGCAATAACATTGTTGGATATAAAGTATGAATAAATCGAGTCCTTAGATGCATCTCAAATTAAACTCTATTTTCTTATTGATAATGATAAAAGCGAGGTTGTTGAATACAGCAACGAGCTATTATGTAACCGGGTATTTATTGTTTGAAATGTATCATATTCTCTGAATGCATTGTTACAAGCCCTCCTACTCTCCACGAGAAGAGGAAGGGTGTTAACCAAATCTAGAGGCTTAACATCTAAAGGAAACTCTTTTAATGATCTCAATAAAGAAAGAGCAACCAACTGGCTCAAGGTTTACAAAGGACCAAAGCTCATCGGTGCAGAATGTTAGATATAACCAAGCCAATACTGTTAATATTTTCCATTGGATTACGCCTGTATGGTCAGTGGAGTTAAAGGATTGGCTGCTTGGTCAAGGTCACAAATCACCACCTGATGTGTGACGTTGCTTTACTTGAAGGACTTTTTTGGTTGGTAAGTGAAGTAGCTCAATCTACTCAGCGGAGCATTTACGTTTGCTCAATCGATGGTTATTTGGGCAGGCCTTGAACATCTGCTTTGAGAACACGTGTTCCAGACTCATCTCAAATTTGACACGTATTTCCCTTGCCATTTTCATAATTCCTTGCTATTTACCACATCTTTAACCATACTATTATGAACTTTTTCCATATCAAAAAGGTAAACGGGGGATAATCTAGCCATATAAGCGGCTGCAGTCCAACCTAGTAGTTTGTGACTTTTGTGTAAGGTAGACATTATCGTGAATTTGAGTAGGAAAAGTACCTTAAAATTTTCCCATATTTGGAAAACAAGCATAATGATTTGGAAGGAGTGATGACTCCTTTCAAACAAGGTCATTTAAGATAGAATCCAAATTTGCGGCAATGCACATGTTTTGCCTGTTATAGTCCAAGAAAAAAAAAAACACATTAAAAAGAGGTTGGACTAAAAAATATATATATCCAAGAACTTGAACCCATGACCAGTGGGCTTAGAGATTTTTAATGTGTTTGGGCTCACAGTTTTGTCAAACTACATCGGTATCTATGGGCATTTTTGTTTTCCCTTCAAGTCGAGGATTCGGCCGATGCCATCGATTTAACGAAAACAGAGACAGCACCTAACCCAAGTTGGTAAGGGAAACTGCATTGTTGGGCCGAATGGTGTCGTCCGCAGCGCAAACGTCCCTTCTCTGTTAGGCCCATCCTATCACCATAACTCTCTCCTTCCATCCTCTGGACTGGGTTTATGTGCTGGCCCATATTGGTCATTGTTTCTTCCAGTAAGAATCCAAGACAGACGAGACCATCGAAGAAGTCTAGCCCAATCCCTGAGAGCGACGTAACCGACGTACAAAGTGAAGGCCTATTTAGCGGGGTTGGCATGAAGCTTCATCGATGAAGTCCGAAGTCTCTCTGCAATGGCTGCGACAAATGGACCCGATGCCTCAGGTACCAGCTAAGCTTCCAGTTCTTGTATATTTTTTCTTTTTTTTGTGTTTCCCTTCATGGATTTAAGATTTCATCTTGAACCTCCCGATTTGCGATCAGTAAGCGTTAGGGCCTGCTTGTTTCCCGGGAAAAGTTGGAGAATTTCTCTTTCTTGCGAAAATCCGAGCTTTTTTCAGATGTTAATTGTATTAGTAATTTTCATGGTATTTAGGTACTTTCTTTTGATCTGCCTTTCGAGGTAGGTTGGTGAGGTACATTGAAGGTTTTCGACAGGTTTGCGAATCAAAGGTTTTGACTTGAAAGAAGCCTTGCTTGGCAGGTGCTTAGCAAGTATTCTTTCACCACTTCTGGCCTAAACGTCTTTTAAGCACTTAAGTATGGGTTTTGTTTTGAGCTCTCTTTTACTTGCTATCGACATAGTCTAAAAAACTAGAGAGGGTTAATTAATATCTCTACCGAGACATCCACTATAAGGAATTTGTCCTACAAGACCTTGCGGAACATTGCTGTTTAGGATTTATGATCCCAAGTAGGCACTTTCCGTGGATTATGAAACATGATTGAGGTTTTCTTATGAGCTCGTCCAAGAAGTTAGACAAGGTTGTTTTGGGAGGTGTAGCCACTTACTTTGCTATGTAGTGGAGGCACATCCTAGACTAGTTAGTTCACTTTCTTTCTTTCCTAGTTCTAGTGAAGTGGCAGTTGTTGGATCACGATGGAATAAGGGAAAACTTGTTAGTAGTTGCTTGTATCCTTACCAGATGGGCTGTCCAGTAATAGTGGTTGTATAAACTAGTCTCCTTTGTTTGCTTCGAGACTGCTGTCGCCATGGGATGTTTAAAAAATAAAATGGCATACAGATTCTCATTCAGACTCTTCATTGCAATAGTTCTATGATCAAAATAATTAATTCAGGAGTCTAATTATGCACGTTAATTGGTGGCACTTTGTTTTTCAGGTACTGTTATTGAAAACAATGGGTTATCAAATCAGTCTGTTGAAGAAACTAGTATCATTTCAAATTCTGATGCAAGACCTGAAGGAAATGGTAAGGAGTCAGGGTTCTTTATTCGTCAGAATTGCCTCTTGTTGTTCTGCTCTTGTATTTCTCTCGGGCTACTACCACAGTGGAAGCAGTGGGCTGTTTCTTGAAACAAAAGCGACTAAACTGTTTATTTCGTTCTGCTAGAAATGAAAGCTCGGGTAGATGCTATGTGGGAGCAAATGAATAAAGGTGTACCTGCTAAGACACTCGAAAATTTTTCAAACAAGCATAGTTCGCCTGTGAATAAAAAATCAAAGAGTTCATCCAAGGTGAGGATTTTTTTATTTTATTTTATTATCTGCTTCATTGTGATGGAACTGTTGTAGACAGTGTTTCTAAAAATGGAATAACTCATATTGTAGTTGGCCAGAAAATAATGTATTTATTTCTGTTTGCCTGATTTCATTTTATAGAATTGGATGGCATATCTAGGCCTGTCTCCAAGGAATACAGGATCTCTTGAACATGTGCAGCATGAGGAACCAAGTCCAGTGCAGGATAGCATCAGTGAAGAGAGCAAGAGGCTTGCTGCTGCTGCTGCTCTTTCAGCAGTTAAAGATGCTGTAGCTGCTGCGGCAAACAGGGGAAAAGTTGAGGTAAGTACTTTGATTACCAATAATAGCCTTCTCACTGTCATCGTTTGGCGTTCATTTGTCATTATGTGACATAAGCGTCAGAGTCTTGCCATGGTTTCAACCGATAATGTTAAGTAGGCATCATCTCATTTTGGCTTCATATTCTTGCCATGGTTTATATCAATTAAAATGAAGTGGATTTCTGCCTATTGGCCTAGTTCTTCATTTCTCACGCAATCACTTTCTGGTGTAAACATTTAGCAGACAAGACTTTCACACATTACCTTCTTGGTTTCTGCAAATCAGCTAGAATCCACCTGAAATTATTTGAGACTAAAGTGTTTGTGCATTAAGATATATATCAGTTTATGCAGATTGCTGCATCTTAAGAGTGAAATTCTCTCACATAGCATTGTTGACAAAACCTCCAATTTAAATATGAACTATCTGATTGTTAAATTGTTTTACATCTTTTTCCTTCTAAGATCACCGAGGTTCGAGACTTTGCCGGTCAAGAAATTGAATTTAAGAGGCATGTTGATGCTGATTCAAAGGAGGCTTCTGAAAAAGCTAAAGGGGTTGCACCTTCTGCTGTTGACGCTGTACTTGAGCAAATCAAGAAGAAGCAAAAGCTCAGTGTGCTTGACAAGACAAAAAAGGATTGGGGGGAGTTCAAGGACGAAAACAGGGGGTTAGAGGACGAGTTGGATGCCTACAAGAAGAGCTCAAACCAGTATTTGGATAAGGTTTCTTTCTTACAACGAACAGATTACCGGGAGTTCGAGCGGGAGAGAGATGCACGGCTGGCCGTGCAGGCTAGGAGGAAGCCGGATATGCGGGAGGAGCCATGATGCCATGAAACTTGCGCCTTTTGAAAATTGCAAAGAGAAACACAGTGATGCGTTGCTGCCAATTTTTATGAAGGTCTTTGTTTTCAAAGAGAAGTGAAGGCCTTATATATTGGTGGTTCGGAATGATGCATTTGCGTAAGTGCGTAGGTTTAGGTATTCTCATCGGGTGTTGGGACTTCATGTTATAGGATCTTGCTGAGGACAATAGGCCATTTAACTCCAAGCATTTGTCCACTTTATTCAATTTTTAACCGGTGGGATTGTACAGCTCTTGTATCTTAAGAGTTTGGGACATTCCTACCACCTGATGAAATATTAAGGATGATAATTTGTTTCCTTCGTTCAACCGTAATGTAGTGTTAGCCGGTGACCGGTAATTCTATGAAATAAACGGTTAAAAAACTGTCTTGATCTGAAAACTTTTGTTTACATATGCATAAAAGTTGGGAGTTCGATTATGATAGTCAAACTGAAAGTGAGGAAGCAGGCTTTCAGATTGCTCGCCCGTAAGATTCATTCACTGATGAATGGACACTATACATGTCAGATTTTTTAACGTAAAACGATAGAAATGCACATGCATGGGTGAATAAATCTTTTTGTATAACATTTTTGGCAGAATTGAAGAGATAAAAGGAAACAAAACTATAAGGTACATCCAACAAGTAAAAGCCAGGAACACTATTTGATTCTAATACTTGTTGGGATCAAAAGGAAAGACGAGTTTAAGGATTCAATGAGTATGTCCGAAGGATAAACAGAAACAGAGAGGCATCTCCATGTCTCCTGATATGACTGCAGAGGTACATCCACCAGGCTAGCAGAATACTAGTCATAGACTGTAAAGCTCAACAGAGCCCTTTTATGTTATTGAAACACAAATGAGAAAAAGCACAGTTATTTTATCAAATGTAACGAGGTTTCTATTTTCAGAGACTGGATCTGCTTCCATGAGTGGATGGACAAGAAATGGAAAGCCTTCACAAGTCATCCCAAAACTCTTTTAACACAAAAAATGAAATGAGAGCAATAACCAGCTTTCTAGATGTGAATGGGCTTGTCATAAGTGGCCATGGCAGCTTCCTTTAATGCCTCACTCATTGTTGGATGCGCATGGCAAACACGTGCTATATCCTCACTTGCTGCATCGTACTGCAAGGCTATCACTGCCTCATGAATGAGCTCCCCAGCATTGGGTGACATAATATGAACTCCCAATATCTTGTCTGTCTCCTTCTCGGCAATTATCTTGACCAGGCCCTCTGCATTATCAATTGCCTTAGCCCTGCTATTTGCCATGAAAGGGAACTTTCCAACACGGTACTGAACACCAAGGGCCTTAACTTGCTCCTCAGTCTTTCCAACAGACGCAACCTCAGGAGATGTGTAGACAACCCCAGGGACCTTGTCATAGTCCACATGGCCTTCCTTACCAGCTATAAACTCCACACAAGCAACCCCATCTTCTTCCGCCTTGTGGGCTAACATAGGCCCTGGAATAACATCGCCAATTGCATAAACCCCTGGCACATTTGAAGCAAATCTTTCATTAACTAGAATCCGTCCAATCTTATCTGTTTCTACTCCTATTTTCTCCAGCCCAAGGCCAGCTGTGAATGGAGATCTGCCAGCAGAGACAAGCACAACATCAGCTTCAAGTGTGGTCTGGTCACCACCAGCAGCTGGTTCAAGGGTCAGCTTTACACCGCTTGCAGAAGAATCAACCCCTACCACCTTAGTCTTGAGCATGAATTTCATTCCTTGCTTCTCAAGACTGCGCTGGAATTGTTTACGTATTTCGCCATCCATGGTTGGGACAATATCTGGAGCAAACTCTACAACAGTTACCTCAGTGCCAAGCCGACCCCAGACTGAGCCCATTTCTAGTCCAATGTAACCTGCTCCAATGACCACTAGTTTCTTTGGGATTTCGGTCAAAGCCAAAGCTCCTGTCGATGACACAATTCTCTTCTCATCAATGGTGATCCCAGGTAAGGATTTGACATCAGAACCAGTGGCGACTATAATATTCTTGCCCTTGACAATGGTGTTACCACCATCAGGGGTGTCCACAGAAACTTCAGAGGGAGAAACGAACTTGCCATAGCCTTTGACATAGGTTACCTTGTTCTTCTTGAATAGGCCTTCAATACCTTTAGTGAGACCAGAGACGGCTTTATCCTTTTGCGCCATCATGGCAGGCAAATCAACCTCCACAGAAGAAAACTTCACTCCATGGTGGGCGAAGGCATGCTTAGCTTCATGATACATATGGGAGGAGTGCAGAAGAGCCTGAAAGCAAGAACACAAAATTTAGGAAGATAAAGATCTCGAATACAGTACCACTCAAAATTGGATCAAGAACAAAAACATGTAGTTTAAAAATAAAACAAGAAACACAGTGATAGTTACTACCAGGTAATGTCCCTAGCCACACCTTTGCTCTTGTTTGTGTCAATATACTTGTAATGCGTCCATACAAGCTTGAGTGCATGAACTAATGCTCAACCCTTTATTTAGATCAGAGAAGATGCGATCTGGAGCAGAGACCATTGGCAAAACTAATACTTTTTGGGCCAGAAAACACTGGCAAGCAGCTATACTTGATCTTAAGGCTTTGGTTTTAGTTTCCTTTTTAATACAGAGCAAAAAACATTGTTTTCAATGAGGAAAAAGATAATCCATAATCCCTTTTCCACAAACAAAGCACTGAAAACAACTCAGTTAAATGATAACACAAAACCACAAGCCGATTGTCATTTTAGTAAGAAAAACACATAGAGGATCCCAATTACACAGGAAAATTTCATCAGAACATTAAAAATCCTCACACGCTCAGCCCTCGTAATTCACACTAGCAGACAACCACGAATATTGTGGAGCCACCTTTACCTTCGCAGAGCTCTCATGCCAAACCCACTCTCCATAGCCGACACTTGCAAACGTATATGCCTTGAACAAAAGCTACGCCACTTGCACACTTTGTACAAAACTTAATTGTCTAGTAGACTTGATTACAGGAGTAGGCTATCTGACGCAGCATACACATCCCTTTTAGGAGGCATAAAATTATTGTATATAAAAATCCGAGTGATAAGAACTTCCTTAATCTGTTACACACTAATGCCAAATAGACTCTTCCTTTGTCCGAGTCATCCATAGCCGCTGCTTCCTACTATGCATAGAACTCAATAAAGAAGCTCTCACGCACTATTTTACTAGCAACTAAGGCCAAACGAGAGAACCTCCCTTAAAAGTACTTAGATGCATTCAAATGGTAAAACTCCCAACACCAAATCAACTCCAGTTGACCTCAAATCCGACATCGGTTAACAGAGTCCAACATATTAGATCTCAGAAATGAAAAATTCAACCAAACAACATTACATTCTCCGTGAAAGAAAAAAAGGACGAAAACTCTACCTTGGAGGGGATGCAGCCAACGTTGAGGCAGGTGCCGCCGAGGGCCCCACGCTTCTCGATGCAGGTGGTCTTGAGGCCCAGCTGAGCAGCCTTGATGGCGGCCACGTAGCCGCCGGGGCCGCCGCCGATGACGACCACGTCGTTCTCATCGGATCCCGCCGACGCGAAGCCTCTTGAGAAGGCGGTGAGGGAAGGGGAGTACCTGAACGCGTCCGGGCTCGAGCTCGATAGGTTCCTCGAGAGCAGGTAAGCCTTCCGTCTTGCAAAGCTTGCCATCGCCATCTTCCTCGTCTCTTTTGATAAAAAAACCCTGGGAGGTCTGTTCTGCTCGGGTCTTGCTTGCTTTATGCGTCTTCAGAAAATACTACAAGATGGTAGTTCCCGACTGATCTGGTGCCCGGATTCTTTCCTTGCTTAGGACAAGTAAGATGCAATCTCAGCCGCCGGTTTTATTTATGTGCGCCACGCTTGCCATATTTGATTTTTAATCAATTTAAAGTCAAATGAATTCATCTGATCCTGGAAAGCGGCCAAAGGGTGAGATGGGATCGGCGAAGAGACAGCCAGGAGTCCAGGGGCCTAAAATGGACGTGAACGCATGGAATAAATTCCCCCACTAACTTCGTATGCACATAAATCATAGAAAATGGGGGCCTCACATGCCTTACCACCACCAACATTTGGATGTTTGGTGGAGGACGAATCCAATTTGGGTTAGGTGATGGTGGGCTGAGAATTGTTCTATCTCATGAGCTTGATCCATTCATCCATAATGGTAAGTCCAAAAGCAATAACTTTCATATGAATTAACTACATATACAAACATATATATATATACACACATTTAGAGGGAGTACAAGAGCCAATATATAATTCCACAGATAACACCACCAACCCAACACTTTGGCATCCATTCTTAAAAGGGTTATTTCCCATTCAAATAGCATTCACAGGAATCATAGAACAACGACCAATTAAGAATCATCTGAATGCAATGGTATCAGTGAATGAAAATACAAATCAAATATGGCTTCCATTGTAAACACCCTAAAGTCTCTCCTAGCCCCTACAAAACTGCTCGCCGCTTTTTCTAAACAATCATCTGAAACGGCCAAAAACAGATAAAAATCTATCCTTGTAAGAAATCTCAGTAAATATAATGATTTTCATCTGCACACTCAGTTGCCTTGTAGCAAGCTCTGTAGTTTTCGTCGAGCATCCTCAGAGAGACTACAAGACCTCCATCTTCGCGGCCGAGGACATGACTCGAGTTCCCGAGTACGTGAAGAGAAGCAGATAACAATCACGGTGAGATTATCCGAGGTGTGTAGGCGTAATGCTTCTGCGACTAGATCCCTGGCACATTGCTGCGGATCATCATGCCTCCTCAACCATTGCCGGACAAGACTGACAGCATACTGGCTACTCATCACATCCCAGATCCCATCACAACCCATAATCACGAACTCATCTTCCTCTGTTAACTCAATCTGTTGAACTTCTGGTTCAGCAATGAGGGGCGAAGCAGAACCAAGTGGTGATTTCAATTCCCAATCTCCAAGAGCCCGAGTGACACTGAGTCCATTGAGATACCCATCAATAATTGAACAGCCTAAATCCTCAACTCGCCTCCGTTCCTGTAAATGAGAAGTCTTGTGATCCTGAGACATCTCAACTGCTGCTCCTTTCCTGCAAAGTACTGCTCGACAGTCACCAGCATTTGCTACCATCAAATGCCTTCCAAGTACTAAGGCAGTCAGTGCTGTTGTTCCACAGGAACTACTAACACTGCATTCATTAGCTAAGGCAAGGTCTGCCAGTAAAAAGGCTTTTCGATGAGAACTCTCCAACTCTTCTAAAAACAAGCTATCAATATCAGATGTTTGTGGCAAATCAGGATCCTCAAAAAATAATCTCATAGCATTTCTCTTGATATAAGCAGCTGCATCAGACCCTCCATGCCCGTCAAGTACTGCATAAAAAGCACCCGGAATGGAACACCCGAAGAAGGAACCCATGTGGACAGATAGATCATCAATTCGAATGTGTTCATCCTCCATGGATTTCCGTGGTCCAATGTCCGCATAGCTACCAGAACGAATTTTTGGTACAAATTTTGCAACAGAAGACTCTATAGTAGTATCTTCAATAACATTTAAGCAAGCCACGACCTGATTAAAGAAGCAAAATGGTTAGTTAGTGTCTAGGGAAATCAACTGAAAACATTTTAAGGCAACTTTCCAAAATATCAAATGAGAACAAAACAAAGATAGAAGAAAAGAACAAACTTTTATCCAGGAAAAAGGACACGAATAATAGATATCCAATAGACGTTTATTATCAGACAACAGAAAATGAACTGATTTCAGCAATTAAAGCGAATCCTTTTCAATCCTAGCAACATAATGCTTTATATTTTTCTGGCCACATGCTGACAAACATTTTTTTTCCTTCGTCTTTTGAGTGATTTAAAAAAAAAAAAAAAAAAAACAACCCACTAGTCATTAGTTGCAGTCATTTGAACATTATTCACACAACGCAGCTACCCGTATTTTACAAATCACCACGCTTCTAAAACCAGCTCTCCTCCCCCCCCCCCCCCCCCCCCCCCCCCCCCAAAAAAAAAAAAAAAGAATGGGAAAAAAAGCCAAGATACACTAAAAACCGAAATCCAGTTAAGTCAATTCCGATAACACAATTTCTAGAAGGTTCTTTTGCATAAATCTATGCGTACAATCTGATCTCACAGAACGGGAAAATCATATGATTCAGATCTACACATAAAACCCAACAATTTAAAAAGAAAATAGAAGAAGCATTTCGCAGACTGAAGAAAAAGAGCAGCTCTTTAACTACTGTAAAGGAAACCAACAAGAACTTGAAACTTTTACTGCATTTGTTCAATTGATTGCTTCTTTCTTTTTATTTTTTATTTTTCCGTATTCAAGATCAGAAGCTAACACAAAAATAAGAAATTCATCTTCCAATCATCTAATAGAACCACGAAATTTTGGAACTCCAATATCGAGGTATATAATACAGCTTCTTATAGCAATCCCAATAAAAGCAATAACAGTAACGAATCCTGCCCGTTGTAACTGCATAAATCCAGAGTTCTACTAGTAGGAATTTAATGACCACAAAATAAACAAACTCCAGAAAAAAAAAAATATAAAAGAAAACCAGAAAGAAAAATAATTTAGTCAATCCTATACGTACAACCTCATTGAATTCCGTACCTCCAGAAATCCAGGGTCTCAATAACAGGAATTAAATAACCTCAAATCCAACAGAGCCCCCAAGACTCGAAAATAATGAATTCCATCCTATACACATAACCTGATCAAACTTTATACCACCACAAATCTAGGGTTTTCTTAGGGTCCATTTACAAGAATCAGACAAACCTTATGAAAACCTTAACACCAAAACTAGGGTGAAGAAATAACCCATACAATCCCCATACGCATACCCTCGCCCAAGAAAACAGAAAAAATAAAGATCTCGGCGGACTTACCGAATCGGAGCGAGAGATGTCGGTGGAGACCCGTTCCGGGACGCGCGACTCTCGAAAGATCGGAGAGGAAAGGGAAGGAGCCCCGTCAACAGGAAGGCCGTGTTCCTGGTTAGAGGTAGACACGCAAAGATGGTACTGGACGTCCAGCGCCGGACGGCTCTGCTGGCGGATAATCTCGGCCTCCGCCACCATATTCTGGCTGACGATCATCTTCGATGGCTTCGTATCGAATCGCAGTCTTCTTCACCCCTTTGCTTAACGTTTCGAGTAAAATTAAAATGGATGTAGAGAAATCCGAAGTGAGAAGGAATTCAAGACTCTGAAGAAACAAGCGTGCGCTGCTCTCTGCAAAAACGTGTTTGCGTACATAGCGTACCCCGGCGTGGCTTTGCTTTGGGTTTAAAAGCAGGTAGCAAAGACCGGCTGGGCCGGTAACACCGCTTTCAGTGACCGACACGCGCCCCTTTATTACCGGTTTACCCTTCCCGTTTCAGTTTTACTTTGCGGCGATCGGGGGCGGCTTGAATACTTTTTACGTGGCCGACACACGACTTTTCTAAAGTAATTTTTTAAAAATAATAATAACTTTTTATTTACCATTTTAAAAGTGACACTTGATAATATCAACTGGATTATTGCTAAAATTGTCCGAAACAGTTGGTCTGGGAGGATATTCTTAGGAAGGCGCCCCTGATTCGCACTGCGATATTTTTTAACCCAATAATGGACCTGAAATCATCAAGCAATAAATAGAAGGAAGCACAAACGTGGACGTAATTGATCCCCTTTTCGAACATGGCTTTCTGTGAAATTCAATGTTTATCCGCTAACAATATTCTTTTTTTTTTTTTTTTTTTTATACATAACCAGCCTCTTACGTTGTTTATTCTGTCGGGTTGTCCTTTTTTAACCATAAGAGTCATGATTAGGCACTCTTTCTCGGTGTTGAAAATGAGGTTGCTGACGTACCAGTGCCTGCCGTCTGAACGGAATCACTAAGAGGATCACGATCTGGACCCTTTGGTTTAAAGCTAAAAAGCTATTATTCCATGGCTAATGAATTAGTTTAAATAGAAGAGGAGCTTGGGCAACACGCAATCCCGATACCCATTGGCAGAGTGCTCAGACTTTAAGGAAGATAAACACATTCCATATTGTAAAGCAGCTTTCGTGTGGGGTTTGATTGGCTTCTGTAGTTTAATACCAGAATCGGATGTCGTTTTTCTCGTCGAGGAAAAGAGTGGAAAGCGTAGAAGAACAGGTGAGACTTGCAGGGGGGGTGGTTGGTGACTTGGTGTCGATTCTAGATTTAAAACCCACGTGAAGTTTTTCCTTTAAACGAGGTAAAGAAAAGGCCACGTTTTGAATTCTAGACCCGACCAGCCTGTCCGGCTTTGATGTTTATTGGTTCGAAAGGTGCTCCATTTTTGGGTCGTATTCGTACGCGTGGCTGCGAAAGAGTGAAGTATGACAAATCTAAGCTTCTCAGGATTTTCTCCGGCTTTGGCGAATCGGGAGACGCCACGTCTATGGTTCACGACTTGGTGGGTGTATTAATGGAACAGCGTGGAGATGGAGACGGAGATGGAGATGGAGATGGAGATGGAGAAGCCTTTGAGCTATCGCATCAACGAAGAGTAGAAGAGGCGACCCACCTTGCAATCTTGACATGTTCATCATTATTAAGACTGGGTGGTGCAGATTTCATGGCTCAGGACAGCCACTCGAAACAAGTGTTGGTCTGGCGTAAAAGGAAGTGTCATATTGGGGCGGTTTGTTAACCATTCAATTGTGCCATGATTGGTCGAAACAAGAAAGCAAATCCACTACGTTCTGCTTTCTGAACAAGAAAAGATGGAAAGGCTAACTTTTTTTTACAAAAACTGATACAAAGGTGTCAAACATAAGCCTGCAACTTGCATTTGTAGTTAGATTCTACGACAAAAGAATTGGCGTAAACGGACAAATAATCTGCGACGAAATCGAATAAACATAAAGAACAGGACCAACAGACTTAGATCATCCTTTTTACCCAGAAGAATATCGTGAAACTTCCACTAGTATTTTATGCCATCAACGCCTGAGGAGCACGCGTTGAAGAATATCAGAAGTTGCATGTACGGCAGTCCAAATTCCTGCCGCTAGACTGCGTTTTGACTTTGCTTCTCGCATTCAAGAATATCAGAAGCTTCATGTGTTTGGAAGGTTGGACCTTACTCGCAGCAAATGGCCTGATGCTTTTTCTGCAGCGTCTCCCAAAGGCATAGCACTTTCCTCGGGCCTTGATAATGCGCAAGAACATACTCTGATTCGCATCCAGCATTGTAAAATCTGTCATCGTTGATGTAATGCACTTCTTGACCGCTTTTCTTGAATTGTTCAATCCATATGCCCATTGCAACGTCTTCCAGTTTAAAAAGCTGGAAAGCGTAAGGACAGGTATTAAGAAGAAGAAATTCCCATGACTGAAGGAAGAGCACAGCAAGCTAACATACGTCTATGGCAATTTTGGTTATTCCTGTGACTTGTATCATGATGATACTGATGAGACAAAAAAGAATATTTGACATAAAAAGTGCAACAGTAAATCAAGCCGCAGACTTAAGCAGTGCTCTCAATTGCTCATAATATCATTGGATACAAGACTTGTCAATACAGAGGGACTTGCTACTCTTCCCACTGATTGCCCCAAAAACACCCCAGGGACTATTTC
This sequence comes from Casuarina equisetifolia, assembly GCA_028551475.1. Taxonomy (NCBI): domain Eukaryota; kingdom Viridiplantae; phylum Streptophyta; class Magnoliopsida; order Fagales; family Casuarinaceae; genus Casuarina; species Casuarina equisetifolia. The sequence goes on from CM052362.1 coordinate 19,163,688, forward strand.
CCAACTAGCACTATTGATCAGACAAATTAACACTAGTTCTAAACAAATTATATTAAGAGATGCTTTGTAGTTTGTAAGTAAATTTTACCTTGAGAACTCTCCTGTCATGACCACGGACAATGAATTTTGCAATATCCCGAGAGATAATATATCCCGGACCATGGGCCCAAGGCGGGTAAGAAGCATGGGGCCATTCCTTTAAGAATAAATGAATAAGTAAATATCAAAGTCAAGGCAACGAGCAAATTCCTCCGAAAAGATTGAAGTTCGACCAAGATGGATACCTCGGTACTAATATACCATTTGCTGTCTTTATCCCTGTGAGGAGCCGATTTGAAGGAAATAAGACCATACAAGAGGCCACTAGATGCCTTTCCCTTAAGGCTAGAGAGAACTTCATCAATCCTAACAAAAGCATCATCATCTGTTTTCATGATATATTTGGCTGGGAGGATTTTGGTCTGCATATTTAGAAAAAGAGATATTTTGAAAATCAATTATGAAATCCGCATTTCCATATCATGGACTGCTACGTCTAATGAAAAACTCTAAACAGCACACTTCCGAATTGATAAAACAACATAGTGCCATGTCAGACATTTTTCCGAGACGGTTGAGCACATGGATAAGGGCAATCCTCTCTGCCCCTTTCTCTCACCCTTTCCTATCCGTTTGCCCTCAAAACAGGTCAATCAGGCTCCATAATTGGAAGCACAGCATATAGGGAAATATATGAAGGCAAGGTTTATCTTCGTTTCAACTAGAACTCTTATGCAAGGGTTTCCAACTCTCTACATTGGTTACAGTGAGTTTGTAAGTGAAGTAATATGCTGCAGTTTTCCTGGGTGTGGCAGTTAGTCTTCACAGCAAAGTAATTTTATTGCTTCTTTCCCTCAAATGAGAGTGGCGTCAACCATAAGACTCCAAACCTCTACAATTAAGGAAAACAAAATTCTCCAAAGTAAAACTAAATAGATTTAAGCAAATAGATCAGGGAAACTTTCCGAGAATAATTTTGCAGAAATAGTTGGTAGTAATCCCATTACTTTCTCTCTGCAATCTTTGAATATACTTGACTTACCCCTAATATGCAAATTGCGACTGTTTTCAAAGCAATCAAGCTGTAATAGTCAACAAAGGGCATCAGCTGCACATCCCCATATGCTTGAGCTTCTTTCCATAGCTCAAGATTGATCCTGTTGTTCTTGTGCTGCATGAGCAAAAAATATTGAAGTTACAACACCAGAAATTGTGAAGTAAAAATATTGGCAACTAGCACAACCGAAATCTGTCTTCCAACGGAAATATTGTATTATAGCATGGTAGTCTTTGTTTCATACATTTTAGATTCACAACACCCAGAATACCGGAATACAGAAGTAGGCCAGTACCAAGCATTATGAACTCAACTACAGGGACTTCGTCTTGCAGGATACATATTGGTGTAAATCTCCCCAGTAAGGCACCATCAACATAACAATCCTTCTGCCCGCCCCTCCCCCAGAGGATTTTCTGGGGAAGGTATTTGCAGTGAATATCATTAATTAGTTCAGTCATACCTACTCAATGGCAAAGTGCAGGGTGCTAGACATTGAACCAGTTATGGAGTGTAAAGGCATAAGAGGTTTAAAATTTCAGGCACTACCAACATTAACACATTAAACAGACAATGTAACAAAACTAAGCTCAACAATGGTAAAAATAACTCATGATTATTCCACCTAAAGCCTCCTTGAACTGAGCCAGACAACTTTGAAAACAGGTTTACCCTGAGATTTTCAAATGAGAATGCCATGGTAAATGCATTAACATTCCAACTATCTTAATAATAAGAAAGTAATTGAGCCGGTCTTTGCTGTATCACTTACAAGGCCTATGAAAAATCGGACAGCAACAGCCCCAGAACGTACAGCCTCATATTGCATCCAAGACCTCCTTAGCGCCATTCGGCGCTCAAAATTATTTCCAGTAGAGAAAACCCCAACCAACATAACAAGCCTTTTCCCGGAAACTGATGGAGCTTTGAGGTGCTCAACATCAACAATTAAATCATTATCTTCAGAAACAGGCAAGCCTTTGGCTAAGGCAGATAAGACATCCAAACCACCAGCCACTTTGACTCTGCTAACTGACCATGGTTCAAGTTTCTGCATTGGTAGAAATTGCATCCAGGGTAGGATGATCACTCCTATCAAAATGCATAATTTTGAAGTATTATTCAGCTTCTCGTTTTTATATGTATCATATGTACAATCTCACACCTTACCTCCCTATATGCAAAAGATGTTTCATGTCTTCCATTGACGGTCATATGTAAACCCTCTAGGCCAACCCACAATGTGGCAGTGAAAGGGTTTCCTTCGACAAAAGGAAAACTAGCACTACTATGGGCGCTTTCCCTGGGAACATTGTATAACTTGTCACTATTAGGATGACTGCCATTTATATTCTCTCCTACAGTGCTCCTGATAAATTGTTCATTGCAAAGAACAAGTCCGTCAACTGCAAAGTTTGCTAAGATATGTGAGATAGTAATTGCAAGAACAGCTCTTCAAATCTGTTGAAGAAGGTTATCAAGGAGGACCTAAATAACAAGATCAATCAGACTTAATATTATACAATTACAGGAAATTCATGAGATGACTATGTCTTTCCAAGTGCATTACGTGTTTGTTTTCTGCCAAACTAAATGATGAGTAAGGCTCAGTCACAGATAAAATCTAAAATACAATTCAGAGCTGCAAGAGAATTAGATTGGACTACTCACAATGCATTCTAATACTTCCACAACATGAATCCAGTCTCTAAAAGTATATTATGGAACATACCTTTGACAATCTTGGCAGACCCATGTGCAGGGCATCGTTCCTCTGTGCCCCACCCACCCTCACTAGTCCATGTATTTTGAACTATAAATGGCTCCTCTGTCATATTATCTCCAGGCAGACTAACATTATAATGTAAGATAATAGGAGGTGTTGAATCCCCAGAAAGTTGTGAGTCTAAAAGTTCAATTTGAAAGCTTCGACTCTGCCCTTTAGGAATGCCGACTAAAGTAATGGAAGATTCTTCAACAAGACCGCAAGGGAGTTCAAGAAAGATTTCACCATCCGGTGCTGTCTTATCAAGTGTACTAACGGAGTAAGGGCAATTATTATCGTTCGTACTGTCGTTGTTAGTCAACTTGGAGGTTTTTTCCTCCTCAATGATGGACAACAAATCTTCCCATGCTATTGAAGCTTCTTTAACCCCTTCAGCTGTTACAGGAAGAGAATCAGACCTGGACAGTAGCGTACGCATGTGAGCCCATACAAGCAGAGCTTTGGACTCTCCCACAGAAAGCTTTTTGGAAGCATATAGATTGCTGAGACCATCAATATCTACAGGGGGAGACTTTTTTGACGGGTTTGATGCTTTTACCATTTTGATCGGAGAAGGCTTAATGATGTCACTGTTCTTGAGAGAATCACTGGTAGGATGGTTACTAAAGAAATCATTCGATGACTGCTTCTGAGGGCGGATTCCTATAAAGCTGTACCCCAGAAACATGACCAAAACAAGAGCCATGATAAACATTCCGCCGGACCACTTCTTCATTTGCAACGAACTTTAAGCTAAGCTAAATCGTAAGACAGAAACTTTTTCCTCATAACCAAAAACTTGGAACATGTATGCAACCCTGTTTTTGGTGGTCATCTTCTGTCCTCACAATATACTCCGGAGCTTGAGGGAGCTTTCAACTGTCAAAAAAAAAAACCCATCAATGGCTTGCAAAAACAGTAGTTCCAATACCTTGGCACAGGCAGTAAAAGTCTTTGGTGGGACTGGCTAAGTGTCTTAGGATACAGTGCTCTACCAATTACAATAAAAAATTTAAAAAAAAAACAAAGAAGCTAATTTAAGACCAACCTAGCTGAGTTAGTTGGAATGTGTGAAGTGTAGAATCAATGAAAGGATATCCTAGTTTCGGATCCTAAAATTTACCATTCGAAACCCAAGAAGCAAACTTTCCTCAACTAAACTTGATAAAGCTACTAGAATTTGGTGAGTTGAATTCAAGTATTCGCCAGAAAGCAAAGAACCACAAAGTTACATTTCCTTTCATTTGTGTTCTTATCAACCAAGCTATGGTACAAATAAAAGTCTTTGGTGGGACTGGCTAAGTGTCTTAGGATACAGTGCTCTACCAATTACAATAAAAAGTTTTTAAAAAAACAAAGAAGCTAATTTAAGACCAACCTAGCCGAGTTAGTTGGAATGTGTTAAGTGTAGAATCAATGAAAGGATATCCTAGTTTCGGATCCTAAAATTTACCATTCGCAACCCAAGAAGCAAACTTTCCTCAACTAAACTTGATAAAGCTACTTGAATTTGGTGAGTTGAATTCAAGTATTCGCCAGAAAGCAAAGAACCACAAAGTTACATTTCCTTTCATTTGTGTTCGTATCAACCAAGCTATGGTACAAATAAAAGTACAACACCAACCCTATGGATCAAAGTTCGCCAACATTCGTTATATGCAAGCAGATGAATCAACTCTAAGCGCAGTATAAGCTCCTAAACTTAGTAATATCATAAACTGAAATCCTTCAAAAAAGCCGTCACAAAAATATAGAACCACGATGCATAGAGTACGAGCTTGAGGATCTGAAATCGAAGGCAGATCACCAAAAGCTTCGTAGATACAAGTACACCAAACAAAAAGAAGTGGCAGTCTGGTTATTTAAGAGCTCAACCAACTAAACTTACTTCTTGGTTTCTCTGAATCTAAAGCTTCAGGTTTCTGGGAGCGGGAGCCTTGAGGGGGCAACCATTAATGGTTCGAACGTGTTCGCGTAGGTGGGGAGCGGAGAGCAACGCGGTCGTTCGAAGGTTGGCTTGTCACTGTCGGAAGTTGGTGCAGGAGCTGAAGCAGAAGACAGCGAGACGTAGCACCGTTTGATGAGAGTAGAAAACGTGGAGATGAGATCTTATCCAACGGCCTTGATTTGTCACCCACGTCTTGTCTTTAAATCCACTAAGAGGGATCCTCCTTGTCGGAATCTGAATACGTCGTCATCCATCAAATGATTTTGTTCTATTCCGTAGGTCATTAGGGGCAAGTAGCTTAAGGCATTTCTAAGGTTTTAAAATCAATTATTTTAAAATTAAGGCATCTTATAATCAAGTAACTTAAGGCATCTTAAAATCAATTATTTTAAAATTAATTACTTTTTCAGTGTCATCCAATTCAATCTAAAAAATAAATTAGTTTTTCATTGAACTTTGACTAGGAGAAAATATTACATAATAAAGTCTCCTGTAAAAGAAAATTATAATATATCTTATAAGCTTAATTAGCTCTTCTCTTAAATAAATCAACACCCCTCTTATAGAGATCCAAAAGTATCGAATTATGTGGTTCATAATAAAATTAAAAAAAAGAAAGAAAGAAAGAAAGAAAGAAAGAAAGAAAGAAAGAAAGTAATACATGTTATCATAAGTGCCGCAACAACGCTCTAGCAAAAAAAAAGGACCAATTATGCGAAAATCATCAAGAGAAATGCCTTTTTTTATAGAGGAAGCGAGCTTATAAACTAATGGGAGATCTCAAAGGACGCCTAAATGCTTAAAAGGTGGGAACAAATACACCTCTTGATCAGGGGAAAGTCAATTATTTGAAACAGAACAGGTATAACTGTTGGGATATGCTTAGGAGATCAGTAAGCTCAAGGTCTCCAGGACAAATGATTTTCAGAGATTCAATCAAAATGGCTACCTTCCGTAAATCTTACATGTACGAGAGAATCTATACAAATATACAAGGATCTTAAAAGCTGTACATTTTTCGAAGCCGCTGAGAACCGTTTACAGGAGGTATTTACTGTACAATACTAACACTTCAGTAAAACTAGTACTCCAGCCGTTCTATTTAGGACCTCAACAGAGGCCACTGGAAAGAGTATGTGGCTTCTGCAAAATCTCCAGTAGGAAACAGATCCTTGATGTGCTAGTCTTTTGCATCTGCAGGGGTCCATAAAATTGGTCAAAGTGAGGTAATAGAAATTTAAGTAGGGAAATTGCTCCAGCCACCATAGTGTGGATTAAACGCATAGGAAGAGACATTCCACAAGCAAAAGGGACGCAGAAAGAAAGATCTATTTGGTTGTTATGATGAGCAAATACAACTCAAGACACCCACACGACTACTTACTAATGGGATAGGAGATGCCATTCGTTAAATGGCTCAGAAAAGCTTTTATAATAATGGATAACTCTTCTACCATGCGTTATATCCATCTTCAACATGCTCCCTCCGTTAATGTTAATATTTTTTTTCTTCAGAATATATGAAGGATTGATCTAAAGAACGGCCAGCAGTTCAAACAACTACCATCATAAGGCCTGATATTACTTCTGCAAAGTTAGATAGACATGTCCCTGAACATTTAAAACCTGAGATGCATGTCACCCCCAGAATTCAGTACCAAAACCAAGGGGTCATTTAAAGATTAATCGATCAGTATCCTCTAGATGGGGAATTCCTAGACAAGGCAAACTTTTCTAGACTCCATGAAGCTTCACTTACTTACGATTCAAATTAATCAAACCACCACTAAAATCCCAAAGAATAGCATTTTTTAAAAAAAAAAAATCATTCATTCTTTATTCTGTGGAGCACAAGATGGGCTGCGACCTACTAAAGTTTCTAACCTGCCAGGATATCTTTCCACTAAGAGAAACATCTAACGGAAGATAAAGGCTGCAATTGCTATCAGAAATCAGAAATTTGAGGCAATACCTTGGAAACAGTATGGAAAAGATGCATAGAAAGCCAAGGATGATGGTTCCTGAAGGGCATTTTTTACTCCCAGATTTAATCTGAGCTGCCGCCGAAAGTTGAACTAAGAGGAGCCGGCTCAGCCACCTGCGGGGGAGACCAGGTGCAACCTTCTCTTGTAGTTACTTCAGCCCCAGAGCCATCAGCAAGTGGTGAGTATGGTTTTGTCACTTTCCTTTTTAGCATTGACTGAATAACATCGAAAAATAAGTTTATCATTAGGCAAAAAACTTTGAATTTTCTATTTTAAGAATGTTAGTAAGATATCTCCACTGATGTGTCCCAACCTCAAAATATATAGGCACATTATAGGTTTTGAAGTTTATTGAAATTTTGTAGGAATCCAGGATCAGCTTTGACAAAAAAAGGCATACATTTTGTATCACATACTCTTTAACCAACTAAAGTTTTCACAGAAGAATAAAACATAAAAACATAAACAAACCTTTAAAACATTTGACCCATAAGTATTTCTTGCTTGCTCAATTGAAGTGTAGACTTCAAAAGCCTGGTTGGTTTCAGAACTGCATTTTATAACACGTACTTGTTCTTTTGACTCTATAGACCTAGTCTGTAAATAAAGTATGAGCCGTGAAGGTGGAGCTGTTTGATGGTCTTTCTTTCCATGTGCCAATTCCATTGTCACCAGGTCATCCCACAGTACATCCCACAGTACTGAACATGGATCCCTTGCTGGGCTGAACTTCCTCTGAGCAATGATGTTGGAGGGTTGCTGTAAATGGAAACAGGAAATAAGAGAGAGGAAAAGGGGGTTTCCTTTGTTGGTCCTTCGGTGTAGCAAAAGAAGGAAGCAACGTGAAACCATAAATATTTTGTACTTGGATCAACTTACTTGCAACAACATGACCCGACGGTGGGTGACCACCAATATTTTCCCTTTTGGGAGTAAAAAGTGATCTTCATAAGCGTCTGACAATGCAAACTTTCCACGGACTTTAAATAGATCAACCTGGCCAAAAAATGAACCAGATTCTGCCAGCTGCAATATAACCTTCACAATGAAACAACATAAGTAGATTCAGGATCATGTCCACATTTATAGAGATGCAACCTTAAATCATATTGGCAAAAAGATCAAGGGTTAGATCTGCTGTTGTTGTAGATCAGAAGAAAAAGACATTGCCATGCAACATTTTTCAGAAAAATAGAAAGAAAGAGCTGTTAAAGAGGAAAATCCTGGATATTAGATAAAACCTCCATGTCTGCACAACATCGTGCTGTCAAAAAAGGTATTGATACCTCAAGACTAATCATACACAAGACAGTAAATATCACGCAATAAAGAATATGAAGCATATACTCCTAAGCCGTTGAATACAATGACCTTTTTTATGTCATGTTTTAATAGAATCTTACAGAGTGAAAATGCAACTTGAGTTGTAATATCCCAGTTATCTTAGAATATGCCATATAAGGGTTAAATGCTAAGGACAAAAATATCTCTAAATAAATAAATGCTAAGGACAAGATTATCTCTAAAAAGATATTTAAGAAAAAAGAATAATTTCCCATGCCTCTTCAAAAGCATATTCTGCCAAAAAGGGCCAAGTAACCAATTGTAATCTTTTCAATAGGGTCCCAAGGGAAGTGGTTGAGTAAAGATACAACCTCCTGCATGTTTGCATGAATAGCCAGTTCTCCAAAATTAGTCCATTTCACTTTCTTTCTTATTGATTAACATGCGATCAGAAAAGATTCCACATTCAGATATCTGAAAATGGGAATTTCTAAAAAACTATAAAATCCAATTGAGTATAATGTTTCAGTAATTGGCCATAAATAACTGTTACAGCAGGTCTTAAGTACACCTTGTAGCAAGACGGGAGTTTTATGTTAGCTTATTCATTAACAAATCTTTCCTTCTCTCGAAGGGATGGACCAGGGGAAAGAAAGCAAAATTCTTTCATTTTCAACGAAAAACTATAATCACTTTCCTTTACGTCTTGTGAAATGAGACAGCCGCCCTTCCCTTCTTACATAAATGTAGTATTCTCCACCAGTTACCAAGATGCATAATGGATGTTTTGTCAACAAATGGAATTCTTTAAGCTATCATTAGTAGATAAATCACCACACAGTTACACGAATAGGTAGGAACTGACAGTGCTTTCACCCATGAAAACTATGAAAGTTTCAACTGCACTAATTTAGTTAGATCTTAACTAAACCGGCTAGTCACATCTTAACTGCATTTTGCATGGAATAAACAGCATTTTTAAATTACACATTTTATGAGTTTTAAGGTTTAAGTGGTTTTGCCAGCATAATCTTTGTCTATTAGCATCTTAGCGAGAGGCACTTGAAGGACATTACTGTAAATGAGAGACGACAGGGTTGAAAGAAAGAGGGTAATGTTTCACAAACTTGAAGGGAGATCATATAACTTTATTTTAGTTTTTTAAATGCAATCCAATCTTTTATACCAATTGATGCATGTCGCTACTTTTAATCTGATCCAGCAGTAAACTATACCACCAAATCCAAATATAGGCAACTGACACTATTTTATTATAAATGACTCGTGCATGCCAGACAATTAGTACCTGCCCCTGTGCTTTGTAATCTTCATACAGCCGAAGCAAATTATCACCACCAATTACTCGAGGCAGTCTCCTGCGGAGGAGCTGTTCATCAGATGTTATAGCAGAAACAATCTTCATTCTCATTGCATTGGCCCCTTCGGTAGTTTTTGACAATAGGTCCAAAACTCCACTCACTGGTTGCGCAGCCACCCCTATTATTCCTTTTCCAACACCCTGAACAAATCCCTCAACACCAGAAGTTTTAGCACCTTCAAGAGGCTTTGTTAATATGCCAGTAACACCTCTGAATAGGCCTTTTGCTAATGCTCCACCACCCTCTCTGATAACATCACCAAGGTCTTCCACACCCTTGTTTTCCTGCTAAAAAGTACAGAATAAGATTAAAAAGCTATTAAATGAGATCATGGGGAAAATATCCATAAACATGTAGCGAAGGAAAATACTAGCAAGGCAAACAACGTCTAGAGGTAATTAAAAATACAAAAGATTAAAATAACAAATAAAATTCCAAATATCACACTAGAAAGCATCTTCACAGTATCAAATTGAACCCAAGTTACAAATAATTTCTTTGGTATGCTCAAGGACAACAGAAGAAGAGCAAGCATAATAAGGTGACATTAATATACGTATTAGAGGAATCCAGCAAAGCATAAGTGAAAGTGATGAAAACCTAGAATGCAGACATGAAATTTGGTTAAAAACTAAAGAGACATATTCACGTAATATAAACACACTTTATATCTTTCGTTCACGTTTTTAATTCTAAACCAAATTCCAACCAACAACCTAGTTCTGACATACAAAGGTTTGTTTCTGGCGGCCAGCAGATGTGAGATCAGATATGAGTCATGATTTGCAATAGAAGTTAAGAGTTGGAGCCAAAGATGATTAATTTCCAAGCCAAACCAGCCTTGTTTTGACAAATAATTATACAAATGGTGGCATTTTCATTATAATTACCCACGTCTCACAAAGTGATTTTGGAGAATTCATGAATTTTATAATTTGAAACGTTATTTCTTGACATTGTTTGAATTTCTATCTATCCCCAGTATATTCTTCTCTCTCCGAATCCTCCTTTATTACTTCCCAGGCATCATTAATTCCGGACGTTTTTGAATCCTTGCTTTCATCTCCTGGAGGACAGAGAAATATTTGTTACATGAAGACAAAGATGAAGACCAAGAACATGATTTGTCTTTGTCAGACGAGAATTTGTCTTCCTCCATCAAAGATGATAACAAATCACTTCACTATCTTTAAAGACAACAAAGAAAACTCGTCACCTTAGACACATGAAGAAATTCAATTTTTATTTGCATTCAAACCTACCCTCTAACTTTTCTTTGCCGTTAACCCAGATCAAACTCTGACTATTTTGACTGACCTTGAGATTTTGGGTGTAATGGTAGCTTGAAAATCACCTGAGCCGGAGGTGATGTAAAAGTTTCCCAACTGTTCAACCCCTGGTGGAGGCAAAGGTCAAAAAGAGACATTTCCAAGTCTCATGGAGTCGTCTTACAGCTTTGCATGTCCTAATACTTTATAACAGAACAATGTTTGTCCTGACTTACATTGTGTAACCTTTTCCTTGTATGAACTGGAAGCACCTATACGGCCAATAAGGCCACAGCCTGGCTTCTAAGGCCTTTTTGGGAACAACAATTTTAGATCGAGATAGAGAATATGTTGCAAAAACAGGGATGAAAGTCAAAATCGCAGAACTTCTTGGAAGAGGAAGACCTTATGATTTTACAGGTGAAGGGAATATCAACTGAACGAATATGCAAAGTAGACTGGATATAAGCTCTCCTTTGCATGTAAAGCATGCACCAGAGGAAATCCTCTCCGAGACTCTCCTACATCCTCTTGGTGTAAAGTAGGCTAAAGACCGAATGAATGTGCAAAATCAAGCACATACCCAACGTTTAACTATAAAGTAGGCTTAAAAACCTTTCAGAAATCACTTTTGATGTTTCCCCTCAATATTTACATCTTTTCATTGGAAACAAAAGGTATGATATGGAGAATCAGGTAAAAGCCACTCAAATATTGAAACCAGCACGTGAATTACTTAGCACTTGTTATAGAGTCCAAGAGTGTACACTAAAAATTTTGTGAACCCAAAAAAGGCAGTTATATCAATGATGAGGAAAGAAGTAACTAATATGTGGCAATATTTAGCAAACCTGTCTCTGCCGGCTTTGAATGAACTTCTTATCCATTGACAAGGCAGCCACACCTTTGCTCATATGTCCAAGAGCACTACTTGCATTGCCCAATATGTCAACACCAGACAGCAGTTGAAGAGGTTGGCTCAAGAGATCCTTCCGAATGTTTGAAATAGCAATACTAATCATGGAACTCTGCCTCATGCACACATTCTCATGGAACCTTTGGTTTATTTTGACCTGACAAGGGAAATAGGAGTCACTGAATCCAGCTTTTCAATAATCGCGGGGACAAAAAAAACAGTGGAGTACCCCCAAAATTAAATAAATGTTAGACAATCCACTTTCAGACAAGCTGTAACACCAAGATTTTTCAATGGACAGCATAGATTTGGTCAATGAAGCTCTACCAGATATGATTTAGTGACTGGAAAAAGTTTATGTGCAGTATTATGAGCCAATTATAAGCATGCTTATAAGCACATTGAACTTATAAAAATGGCTACAACATCAATAATCATTTGCTGAAAGCATTAGCCTCTTGCTCCAAAATATTATTAAGGGTAGTCTTTAGATTTAGGGTAAAAGTTTGAAGTCAACAGCTAAGAACTTCTCATAATGAACAAAAAACATGAGAACAAATAAACAAGAATCATAATACATACTGGCATATTCTCTGTGTTTCCTAACGCTGTCATCAAGGATGACCAAAAGCCAAGTACACCCCTAGGCCGTTGACTTGGTGACATTGCCATTGAAACTCTGAATCGAACTTCTGAGACGTTAAGAACTCTGCAATTTCAAAGATAACATTATTGGAGCAGTCTCAAGCTACAAAATGCAGAGATTAACCAGCATTCAAATTACAAATTTTAGAAAAGGCTTTTGCATACCCAATCTGAATGATCCGATCGACTGATACAGAAGTCGTTTGTGTATCATACAATCTATTGAGGTTGACCTGCTGAATCATTTCATGAAAACGCCAGATGATGGGTTCATGAATGTTTATTAAAAAGGCTGAATTTTCAGGTCCCTGATCAGAAGAAATCAACGTAAATATAATTAAAGTACAAAAGAAACAAATTGTTGCATTTCTGAAGATATTTAGTACTATGGCTTGCTCACATGGACACCAATGTATGGATAGACATAAAGATCTAATGATCCATTTGATTGAATTGTCAAGGAAAATTTCAAGATATAATCAGTCTCCTCTCCCACTCTCTGTGGCCTAAAGAGAACTGGCATTGGAGTCAATGGCAATTGGTTATCCACTTGTATTCCACGCATTCTTAGTTTGAACCTGTTGACAAAAAAGAGGGGAAGCTAGATCAATAACGCACATGATTGGATAACTACAAAGAAGAGAGCACATCTAAATTTCTTAACCCACCTAATTAAGGAGACATTCTTTGGTCAATAATTTGTCAGCCGCAAAAAGGACTTGTGACAAGTTTTATTCCAAACTTTAAAAATCAAAGAGCAAGTGTGCTCCAAAAAATGGAATAAGAAAGGTATTGCCTACAATTAATTACCAAGACTTCAAACTTAAAAGGACACAAGGTCAGCGGCAACATCTAGGCCATCACATGTATATTTCCACAAGCATACCCATTCTATTACTTGTGACTGTTTTTCACTTGCATCAATTTAATGTAACTACAAGTATACTTAAAAACATAAAAAGTTATGTTCAGATGTAAGTTGTCCTTGAATGTGTATCGCGAAACTCTAAGATGTTTTTCCATTGAAAATACTAAATTGCCAGAAATCCCACCTACTGACTCCAGAGCCCAAGCCAGTTGAATATGCCAGAAGAAGATTCTGCACTGACAGGTACAATATTTCCTCAGGCGTATGGTCAATAATGGATATCCCAAGCTCAGCCAGCTCAACAATAACATGAAATTCAGAGTCTGAGATGGATGCTGATTTTTTCTGTTGAAAGTCATTTCCAGAAACCTGTGATAGAAGTGATGAATGTCTTCTAGTCAAGATTCCTGCAGGCTCATTTTCTGGCATCCAGTCACTGATCTTAACAACATTCATTTTCTCCTCTTTTATAATTGTAACACGTAGAGCTTTAGCAGGTCCGCCCACCACATGGATTGGTTGGTGATCAAAAGTTTCATCAATATCATACTTCTCTGATTTCAATGGGTCAGTCCCATCCACCAGGAGTTCCAACAAACGTCTTCTACCAAGATCTTCCCACAGAAAAGAAGCAGCTGAGTTTGGTAGGAGAAGCTGCCATGAATCACTGGTACCATCTACTTGCCGAAAGTGAATGGGTAAAAACATTGAATGATTTTCAATCCTGTTGGTATGAAGTTCATTATACTACTGAAGTGGGAACAAAAACAATGACTATAATTTACCATATCATCATTTTTGCAATCCTGATATATGGTATAAGAACAGAAACAAAAGTGTTTGACTTTAGATTTAAAAAAAAAAAAATTTAAAAATTGAAGAATATGAAAGACCTATTTGCACATTAGTTTGTCATATGAATCAATTTACCGTTAGTTCAAGAAAATATCACCAAAACTTGATGAGGAGAACAATTATAAATATATGGTGACAAATACATTTCCTTAAGCATGCTTTTACAAGAATGGATAAGAAGAGTTCAATGAAGAAAATCAAATATAACCTGTAGGGGCTTGATAATGTATTAGGACGGAAAACAACTTCATAGTGTGAATTTTTTCCTCCACTTCTTACTTCCACCCTTAATTGCATTCGATCATCTCCAATATCCTTCTTCAAAGAAGTGCACATCACACCTTCTGTATGAACGCTAAATGGTGTACTCCATTTGTATCCATCCAGCCACACCTAAAGTAAAATAGGAACCGGCACTGTAAGTCAAAGAGAATAGACCCATCATGTATCCAGGAAAAATAAATATGATTCCATTTAAGATACCTTCAACAGTTCAACTTTAGCAGAAGATTGCCATCCAAAGGGTTTTGGAGGATCAGTGGGATGAATCCATGCCGATGACTCAGAACCACATTGCTGCAAGCAGAAACTGTAACCGACCCTATTAATGAACAAGGTGTGTGGCTGAAAATGAACAACCTACACATCAACCAGGCAGCAGTAGTTCGTCAATAACAATAAAATTAACGATTTACAGATTATCAAGCTTTGTTGCATCATGCAAAGAAAATCATATAGAATATAGACACTTCTGTGCAAACTTCCCGTTCTTTACCCATGAGATGCATTCAGGCCTTGACCAGCTTTGTGCGGAATTTGGCCTTAATCATTCCTTCCTATAACCACATTGATGAACGTTTTCAATTGCTCTATGCCAGTTAGCTTATTTATATGCAAACAGACAAGATAATTATTTAATTTTAAAGGCCTTGAGACAATACTGCATGTTACAGATTGGTCCTACTTGTTATGGTGATACAGATCAGTATAGACCAATACAAATGGTGGTGCAGAGTAGATAAACTCTACAGATTCCCAAGAAATGACAACCAAATATTTGCGGGTACAAAAGACAACCAAAGCTTCTCACTGCAACTTGGCCTTCAAGACCAGCATCATTGTCACTGTTTGATGCTAAAGAGAAGCAGACTGATGGTTAGATCACAAGGCAACTGATGCTTCTTAGGCTGCAGAGTAGCTCCAGGCCATTAACAAGGATAGTGAGAATCAAGGAAGAATGGAAGATGAAAAATATCAAAGTAGAAGAAGCAGCTGTGGAGGAAAAAACTATGATGAATGACAGAGCAAGGAAGGAGAAGTGCGGCTGTGGGAATGTGCTAGGGTTTAAAAAAGACTAGAAGGTTAAGATCACAGCAACTGGCCATAAGAATATTGTAGCCGTTAGTTGTGGACTCAGGTTATCATGTGCTGAAGTGATAGACACTTGCCTATCTAGATGCAAATTGTGCAGACTTATAGGGGTTGCAAAAGCATGACTGTTGCAAGTCTGCACATCAACTTCTCAGGTGTCCTACTTTTTGCATTTTAGGTGGACTCAGGTGGAAATCATTTGGTATCCCATCCATCAGATTTTGCTAATTATGTTGGTATTCAAAAATATCTTATGAAAACCAATTCCAGGTTTCCAACTGGATATTTTGCAGATAAAAAGTCGAGTACCAGAAATTTGAACTCCCATACCTAATAACTGGTATAGCAGATGATTGAGAGTTAACATGGGAAGAACACAAACACCATGCAACAGAATCGATTGCTAAAAGTCATGCTCCCTTTGTCCCACATAAGATGATGTACTATCAAAAAGAAAAGTTAAAAAAAAAAAAGAAAAGGAAATTATCCATCCAACTTCCCATATAACCCAATTCGAGACAATCTTATCTCAACTTTGAACTCGCTCTGTTTCAGATTTGAAATTGCCTTCCTTAATTTATCAAAGGAATTTTCCAAGTATTTGCTTTATTAACAAGCATGTTTGTAACCTTTCATCTTTTGGGGGATAGAATGAGCAACATCATAGTCAACACGTGATCTACTTATTATCATGAATGACAATGTACAACCAAGAAATAAATGCCAAGGTAATTGAGTTCAACCTTTGTTCTGTCCGAGGTCAGGTTCAATAGTGCTGAAAGCTTATAGTAAGATCCATCTGAATTATTTGCCTTGACATCAACCCGTTCCTGATGAAGATTTCAACAGGCATCACAGGTTATCACAAATTTCATGCAATTACATGGTGTCACACACATACACACAGAAATTGAAATGTGCACAAACACAGACACATATCTGAAGCAGTCATAATTCAGTGAATATTTAACCATGTAACCAAAGTTACCTTGTTTTCTAGCTCATGAAGAGAAATGCCAGGACTATAAATTTCAGAATTACGAATAGCAACAGCAATGCCAACCCTTGAGGACAGCTGTGAATCTTTGTTAGACGTAAATGATATAATCCCAGTTCTGCCTACATAGTCTTGTGGAGAAAGCATGATAGGAACTGGAGAAGTATCCTCAATTACTTCCAGCACTTGAATATTTCTCCTTGTGCCAGAATGTTTCCTCTCCATTGAATTTGCAGGATGTTTTAGGGCCAACTTTGCAGACTGAACTGCTCTAGAAAGTATCATGGTATCCATATCTGCTTTATCCAAAGGTTCCACTTCTACCAATCGATATCCTAAAGGCAGAGATGAATCATTAGTAATCCAATATGGAACAAAAAATCTAATCGTTTTGGGAGCAGCACTGCTTCCACCGAATTCCCGTTCCATTGTCACACGCAATCTCCTGCACATATGATAATGACGGAGGATCACTGTTACCATAAGCAAAAGTGTCTTTTCTCTAAGATGTTCATTGACATGAACAAAATAATTTAATCGCTGAGGAGAATCCATTACAAATACAAACACCTTGGAAGGGCTAAGGAATGTCACAGAAAAAATGTTATTGAGGAACATATTTAAAAGAAGACCATGAATTTTCCCTTTAATTTCCTTTTGACTCTATGAACAGCTGCACAGGTATGTGAAGAACGGATTCATATAAATGTTACACTGAAGGGCAGTATCAAAGTTGTTACTTCTCTCAGCATCTTAGATTCGTGTCTCTACAAAGGGTATAGGCTTGCTTCTTGCTTCTTCCTACTTATAAGGTGGTCCTCCTTCTTCCATCACTACCGATCCCCCCTACTCTTTTAATACAAGTCGTGTGAAGGAACAGAGATAATAGGTGCTTATTCCATTCTCCTGTGAAAGCTCTGGACAAATTGGTTGACGATTTTGATCTGAAATGTGAGAATGGGGAACAGATTCCTCTATATGGAGATTATCAATTACTGAAGCCAGCAGTTCACTGTAGTTTTAGAGTCTTTGGGTATTCCACTCGTGTGGGAAAAAGACTGGCCTAGGAAGAGGTGGGGCAACCATTCTAGAAAGGAAGGGAACCTAAGGGATTAGCTGCAGGGGTGGGGCAACTCTCTTTCTAAAGCAAGGGATCAAAGGGATTACCGGAACTGCTGCTCCCAGCCCAAATCTTGAACAGCCTTCTTCTATATATTGAGTAGGAATGGGCAAAAGAAGGAAAAAGAGTCAACAACCCATATTTGAATTGCTGCTGTCCCTTCACTTCTTCTTAAGTGCAAGCCACAGATTAGGAAAGTAAGCATTCAGTGAGCTGGAGACTTAGGCCATGGTATGGAATGATAGAATGACTGACAGGTTTGTTTGAATATGGAATTTCATTTGCGTGGAGTGAATAAAGGGAAGACTGAAGGTAGGGAAATGCAAGTGGAGTGCATAAGCCCCTGATGAGTTAGGGGCAAACAGCAAGCACTTCAAAGTACGGGGTCTAAAACCAGCCTTGAGAAGTGAAGCAAAATGCATTATAAATCAGGGCTAAGATAGATGTTTTTTCAAATCAGGGGTTCTTGAAACAGCAGAAAGTGTAATTGGGGGGCTGAAACATACTGTTTCGCCCTAAGAATTCAAATCAATGATGACCATAAGGATCATGCCAGTTAATAGCCACAAACAAACATGTTAAGATGGATGATGTTGTGGAAGCTTTGTGGGCAAGAATTTGACTGCATCCGATCACATTTTGAGTTTTGAAAATCATTAAAGAGTGAAGGACATGTTAACTTGCGCTTTGGAAGCTTCAGTACATCCTTTATTCATCTACATTTCTAGGAAGAAAAAATTTGATTTAGTGCTTTCAAGGAACTTGACATAGCACATATGATCCATAGTTTATCCAAAGAGATTACTTCAGTAAGACTTCTGGGCTTCAGAACCACCCGATTACGAACTTACAAACCAGATGAAGTTGGGTTTTGAATCACAAACCTTTTGCTTTGCTGATGAACCATCCAGAAAGATGAGACATGGTTAATGGAAGCAAGATCCAAAATAAGAACAGGGTCCTGCCAAAAGAATAAATAAATACATGAAACAGAAAAACGATTATTAATGTAAAACCCACTCATGAGGAGTTTTTAAGCACAAGAGGCAAAGGTGCATAATTAGACTGGGAAATTACCTTCTCCAGTACCCAACCACCCTGAACAAACAAGGAAAGGTAAATCGGTTTCTGAATATCTACTGAACAAATATGCACACTCCTACGCGAAGAGATCACGCCATGCTGTCGTTCAATGCCACTCCCTTCCTTTACTTTCTCCCAGATTTTGAACTCAACTGGACATGGAAGTCGATTTTCCAACTTCAGAGGGGAGTTAACAGAGATTCTCCAATCATAAACAGGTGAATTGAGTTCGGTATGAAGAATTGAGGCATCTGCTCCTGTGCTAAGCCAACATTGTCTGCTTCCAGTGCTAGAACAAAGTAAAATTACATCCTTCTTCTCGAGCTGATTCAACCTGAACGCAAAATTGGGCATTTGAGTTTCCTGTGTTTGTCTATAGAGTGATCCTTGATCCACGAAGGGTTCATTATTTCCATACACACAGACAGACCCAACAGCCACTGCACGACCCCAAGAATATGGGGGTTCAGGATGATCTACATAAGGACGAACTTCTAAACACTGATCAGAATTCTTGGATGTACTTCTCCAAGGTAAAACAGCTGAGGCCCCAGGACTTATGGTGGTGAATACACTCTTCATGCGATCAATCCCTTGCTCAGAAGATTTTTGCCTTGTACGAATCCATCGCCTCCGGCGCACAACATCAGTAGCAGACTTGGTGCAAGACTTTGAAGATTTTGGTGGCCATTGCAAACTGTTGAAGTCAGGCCCATATGCCCAGCCATCGTTGTCAACAAATTGACATTTATCAATTGTCCAAGTTGATGTCCATTGCCATCCAAGGGGAAGACGGGGTTCAAAGAAATCCTTCAAAAAAAAATTGAGAGATGGGTAAATATACATATTTTATAGTTCAGGAAAAAGTGCAAAGACATGATATTCATGCAACTCTCTTAAGTGAACTCACTTTCGACGAATATGAGAAGTCCCTAGTGCTCCAGCGCCCTGCATCATCACTACGGAAGCCAGGCCACTTGCTATTCCAACCAGAAATTGCATGATGACGTTGATTTTCAAATATCTCTTCTACCACAGAGAGACCATGACCATCAATTAAAGACACATGACATACACAAATATCCAATTTAAAATTTGTATCATTTAAAACTGTTGCAAGACCCCTGAAAATTGCATGCTTCTTGCCATTTTTCATGACAACTTCCATAGCAATAAAATCATTCTGGAATGATTTGGGGACCACTGACATTGGAAGCAATGAGCGAACACTCTCCCACACACCCTTCGGGCCAAGGCCAATCCAAAATCCTATTTCTCTAGCATTCTCATCTTCTGCGTCTATTTTCAGGTTTGCAACAATCTTCCTTTCAAAATAAGTGGTAGATACTAGTAGGCAACCCTGGTCATGCATGTCTTCAACATCATCGCGCTGAACCAGTAAAAACAAGAAAAACCAAAGGAGCCAAAGATTATAATGCTGAATAGACAGAAAATGAGTATGCTGTAACTGAATAAACAAGCATATATAAACAAAACCGAATAACTCACATTACTCCTTAGAGGGCATGATACAATACTCGGAAAATTATGTGGTTGATTCAACATCCTCGCTGAAGATACCTTCTTCAACATGTTTGCACCATGTCCAACCGAAAAGGAAAGGGACCCAACAACTTCACCTGTACGTTTAAGCAGACAATTAATAGGTTACCCAAGTAAGATTTGAAGCAACATTATATCTTTCCATATGTAGAGCTTCATACAAATCAATTTCAAAGGTACCATATCACCCTTCTACACTTAAAATAGACAAAGAACAAGAATCATACAATGAAGTTCAAACAGAGTCTGGCAACAACATTCCAGAGAAGGCATAGTTAGTTTCCAGATTCAATCCAAGCATAAAATATGGTAAAAATTTGATGGCACCATGCAAGAAGATATGCAAGTCTGTCCTAAGAAATTAAATGACCATTGAATGTGCTAGCAAATCAAGGCTAATGAAGCATTTTGGTCAGCAGCATAAGTGTAGAAATCAACAAAACGATAGATATACGATAGCTGCCTCGGAACATTATTTGAAAGAAAGTCCCATAGGTTGACAATAAAATAACAGATACCTTTCCCAGCTTTTGCTGCGAGGTTTGTCACCTCCACTTCCAACTTAGCTGGGGCCTGCAACAAATACATATGGAATCCCTTTACAATGATGGATGTAAACAAGTCTACAAAGACTTCATGAAGATTTAAATCTACGATCAAATATAAATATAACTAGAGGGATCACATAACATCATAAACAACATATGCTGATAGAGACAGATTATTTTCAAAAATACCAAAGTACAATAAAATTCAAACTAAGATCTCCAAAAACGACAGAGAGAGAGAGGGAGAGAGAATTAGTAGTAACATGTAGCAGTCCAAAAGAAACATTCAAAATAAAGGTATACAAATCCTGTAAGGAATTCATAGAATACAGAATGATGGAAACACTGATACAATGAGAAGAATTAGAAGACAAAGAAAATAATTATTTGGTGCCATATCTCTCAAATATCATCAACTCAGGGAATAATCAACCTGAACCGCTCCCTTCACATTGGCTTTACGGATACTAACAAAGTGAGAAAATCTTTTTCACAGAAGGTTCACATAATACAAAAATCTGCCTGCAAACAAATTCATGTGTCTTGAGTCTATCCATCAAAATAATGTTTCTCTTCAGACTCTGATAACTGTTTCTTGCTCTTACTACTGATAAGAGAAGAATCCCCCTCACATCACATGCCAAAACCAAGACTAATTTCTTCATCAAGCCCATCCAAGGACCCAAAAACCTTAAACACGCTTATGATTCCATAACACCACTATTTTGAGGCAAGAAAGTAGTTTGCATCCTTTTATAGCACAAATAGATCTCTACAAATCCAAGCTTTCGAGGCTAGCATGACCCAATTCTGAAAGGCAAAGTTTTCTATACCAGGATACTAAGAAGAATATGCCTGAAACAAAAGGGGGGAAAAATACAAAAAGACAGCCCAAACAGAACCTAGGCAAACTAAGCCAACAATACTTCATAGATATATGGGAGGCATTGGCAACCAAAATGGAAGAGTAGCTCAAAAGGAGATTAATTTTCCAGAATCTTAACTTTTTAAGATCATAGTTCCATGCAATGTTTTCTTAAACTCATAATGTGCAAATAAAGGCATGGCAAAAGATACCTTTTGAGGAACTTCAAAGACAAAAATTTCATTCCACTTTGCGGTGCCTGAATCAAGGTTATTGAGTTTTGAAACTAAAGGTTTTACACATTTAGTCCTTGCGCTCTGAGGAAAAAGCCTTTGTTGATCTGTTGCGTGACCATCAACAACAATGCGCAAAGCACAGAAAAAGTTATGGCTATTGCCATCATCAATAATTGGTAAACCCTGGGAAAAAGGCAAAATATTAGTTTCATTTCCCAGTAGTAGTGAAAATAATAAACAAGAGCTTGGATAAGTATTTATTATCTTCAGCTACAGTCACAACCTTAGCTTCAAGAATCTGTATAGCTACATAATAACGTGCCTCTCTCGATTCATCTGCAACATTTAACCTGTCAGAAAACCTTGGAGGTGGCATCCAAACAGAGGTGTAGTCACCATCGTGTAGTTGGTCAACTGTGTCCGAATGCTCAACTTTTTTCAGATAAATATCACAACCGAGTTTATTTTCTACAATCACAGTCTGAAAGTCATCTTCATCCAATGCAGAAAAAGTTGAATCATCTCCACGTATACGATGAAGACCAACCTCCTGCAAAATCAATGAACTGGTGAATCATTTTAAAGAATTTGCTTAATACAAGAACCAACTAAAGATCAAAACCTCATTTAGCTTGGCAGCTTTCTTTTCAAGCTCCAACTGCCTTCTCCAAGAAAGAATGGTCCCCACTAAAGTCTCAAGATTTGCAGCACTGATATTTATGTTCACGATATTGGTAGCAGCAACACGCAGCCTCTTCCCAAGTTTTGATTCTTGGTTCACGTTGGTATCATAAGTTTCAAACCTTTAAAAAGTAGTGTAGAATAACATCATTAAAGGGCAAAGAGATGTACAATTTACAAAGTATAAAGGCACTTGATCAGTTGAGAGAACCAAATATTACTTAAATATTCCATCAAATGGCTCAATAAGGGGCTCCCAAGCTTCTAATTGTGTGTTAAAGGCTGAAGCCGCAATTGAGGATATCAGTACAGCATTCATTGCCTCTAGTCGACCATGTGTTGCAAGCTTGATATTGGTGATTGTCGTGTCAAATAGTGGTGTCATCTGGAAGGGTTCACATTCATAATAATAACATGAGCAAGAAAGGTGATTATCTTAACATCAGAATCCAGGCGATCAAGTTTCATTTAGAGAACAAACCATTCCACATAAACTGTCAAGGATGGTCAAAGAGAAGCATCTTAGCTTCATTTCAGCAGTTATATTTTCCCGGGCCTTTGGCTTCACAGAATCAGCAATAGTATAAGCTAATCGACTTGAAGGTGTTTTCAAATCAGAACGAGCAAGAAAAGTGAAGGCCTACAGAAACAAATAACGGCATAAACATAAGGATTTATCCCTCTTTAAGTAAAAGTCTAAACTAAGCAATAAGCTGAACAAGATAACACCAGCAGATGGGGAAAAGAAGGAAAAGGGAAAATCTGGACTATTGCAAAAGAAATGGTTGACAACCAAAAAGGAATTTCAAGATAATCAGCATATAGAAAATCCAGAAATTCTAAATGACAACCAGACTTCTAGATAGCCAGACATCCATTTTAACCTGATTTTCAATTTTCCAAATGCTCCAGCACTGAGATGCCTTTGAACTTGAAGATCTGGAAATTGGAACCTCAAGAATATTAGCTTGGTTAACAAGATCCATCCTTGGGCAGCAGAATGAATCCACCTGTGGTGCTTCATCTGTTCTTGAGACTACGCATCCTAGAGAAGCATAACCAGGAGGGGCAGTTGGGTACCAGAAGAAAACATCATCAAAACCTTTCCCTGTGATACAGGCAACTCTAGTAAACTGCACAGGCTTTGCAGATATTTCAGGATTATCAGCCTTAAAGATGATCCCCATTGCAGGTGGTTCCAAGCTGAGAGGAAGAAAAAGTGAGTAGACATGTTGGAAAATAACAGCTTATCAAGACAAAAAGAACATTCTATAACGACCAAAGACTATTACGAGGAAAAGTTGCAGGATAAAAAGGTCTAACCCTTCAGTTATGCAATCACCCAGTATGGAATAACCTGGACGCACAATAGGTCGCCATATTGAGACCGGTCGTCGGATGTCACTACCCTTATCCCACCAGATTCGTTCAAAGTTGGGAGTTGAAATATAACAGTTACTTGCCTTTGAAATTGATCTGACAATGTCCCATCCAGACGAATTTGCAGTCTGATTATTTGTTTGTTCATTTGAATCATCATGATCATCAGTAAAATCAGGGCTGGATGCTTTGGAGGCAGAATGGTGTCGATTTGAGTTCAGAAGAAGTAAATGATTCAAATCCAAACTTTTATCTTTGGTAGGACTTTCAGTTGAAGAATGAGCGAAAAAGGTACCAACAATATTGTCAAGACGCCAGATGCTAAATCCATTCACAAAATACGGATTTGATGGGCCACTAAGTACACATTCTGAAAACATTGTCGATGTAACAAGGTCAGATCGTATGCAATAAACAACGTGATTTGGTGGAGGCTGGTTTCCTATATGCACAACACATCCAAGCGCCAGATACCCTGGTGGTGCCACAGGCATCCAAAGAGAACAATCAATATCAAGATCAGAGTTCCCTTCAGATCTGTCAAATCCTTGAATATGAGAGAATAAACCAATGAGATTGAAACCAATAGGCTTCCTCACACGCCCATACGTATTACTCACTGCCATTACTGCTTGTGATGGGGGATTTGGCCTGAAAATATATTACGGTAAAAATCAAATTTAACAGAAGATAGAATCTAAATCGATGGAAAGTTAAACAAACAAAAACTACCGCACATCTAGTAAGATACCATATTACTTTTATTCACTCTTTTCCATGTGAAGAATCTACAGTATTGTGATAAAAACCAAAAATTTTAAAAATGATAAAACCAGTATGCACAAAAATCAATTTAACAAAATTCTACCTTGAAGTCACACAATCTCCCAATATGACATAGTTTGAAGGAGCTTGCGGCCTCCAAAAGGTTAGGCTGCAGTGGGATCCATTTTCTACAAAATCATACTCCACACGTAAGTAAAGAGTTAGTGAAAACTCAATAAAGAACCAGAGAAGAGTTTCTACACGGAAATTACACAAAGGAATAGTATTGATGTCTGATGAAAGTGAAGGTCACAATCATCAAAACATCATATTTACATTTAGCTCATATGAGAACAACCTTTTGGAGACACCCATAATTGATCAAAGCTGGTACAGGAAGCAAGGGGTATTGCATTTCCAAACTGTAAAGCTGCAGCAGCCTGATTTTGCAGATTGAGAATGACAGAAATTGCACCAAGTGAAAGATGGATATATATATTGGTCGATATCAGAGACACAGTTGTTTTGGCCTTGATAGAAGTGTATCCTCCTGAAATATCCACTGGATCAAGAATGATAAGACCAGAACCGGACTCGACAGTGAGATCTTTCACCAAGGCTCGAATCCAGGTATCATTTCCCTTTGATGCATACCTGTTCACGTAAATAATTTAAATTCTGTTGAATGCTCAAATGCAATTGAGATGGAAATATTCTCTCAGTGAACATGCTAAAAGCGGCAGTGAAATCATCTATAAGCAGGAGAGAAATATACAACTTTCATGAATAGAATACGCAGGTGCCTTTTACAGAAAAGAAAACAAGTCAAACAAGCTTCTCCACGAAATATCTTTTAGAAACTCTTCATTTTCACAAGGGTGCTTCTCAACTGAAAGCCAAGTGGGATTGACAAGAGCACCTCAAAGCAGTAATACTCTCAATTTTGTAGTACCACTGCAAACACATTATACTAGCAAAAACTACATAATCCAAGTCAATTGGTAGCAACACTGTGGACCACACTATACTAACAGAAACTACGGACAAACAACAAAGATTTAACGAGAATTGAAAAATACAGGACCTAAGCTGTAGTGTGTCAGCATGCAAACACACAAAGAAGGCAACACCATATTTTAAATACATGATGTAGACCTTTACAATTTTAGAAGACTGCATTTTACTACAGAAATGAGGTTGACACTGTCGCTCTTACAGAAGATTTTAGTTTTAATGAGATTTTGTAGCTGGATTTCTTCATTGATTTCATTCCCCTATCACATAGATGCCTTTTACATAAATAAATCATATTTTCAACAAGAAGAGAGAGAAAAAGAGAGAGAGAGTCAACTCAACATCTCAAGCCTTTGAACTCAACTATATCAGTTGTATTATGGATTCTATTTTGAGTAGACCACATGGTCTCTCTCCACCCTTCTTTACCATCAAAAATCTACCTTATCATTTTGTTCTGAGTTTCCATCTTTCTCTTTTCACTTCTTCATGAATAAAGTCAAACTTTCTCACTGACTGATCAATCACTCTCCACTCCACCTCACATGGCTAAGCCATCTTAAGCTATCCTTCCTAATTCTTTTCCCCTCCCCTCCTTCTTATCTAAATTACATAAAGAAAATGAACTTTCATAAAAAAATTGGAATAGAAAGGACATTGACCAAAGAAACCATCTAAATTTCATGATTCTCTGCTATTTATGTACTGTCCCTAGGTCGGTTGGAACAAAGGCAGTCCATTTGCAGTATAGTTTACCTGAAAATACATGCTTCCTGTTGGTTAATAAGCCTGAAAACTGAATATCAGATACTTGATATGTGAATTACATTTGCTACAGCAAATATCTAGTATAATTCTGCACTTACACATCAACTTCCATACGTTATTAATTTATGAATCCCAGAAATATGGATGGCGCTCCTTGTATCGACATTTAGAACTTGGAGAATACCATCTGACCTGACATAGTGTGTATCTCAATACTAACGTAAGCTAATGAAAGTTTGCTTCCATATTTTTTACTACAACATAAAACAAAGCAACTTCTAAGGACCATAAGTAGCACATTTGATGTTTATAAGATGCAGAGAGTTCTCTTAACTTGTTTGTCCATGCATACAATGCATGTATGTGCAGCTGTGTGGGTGTCTGAGAAACAGAGAGAGATAGAGAACACAAAGTGGACTAAATCTATGATGACAATTTAAAACTTGAGGCAGAAAATCAAGAGCACATAAGTTATTCAAGATCCTTCAGAGAGGCTTTCCACCCATATGCACGATGGACAAGCAACACCTAGAGTAGAATACAAAAACCTAAAGGGAAATTGGCTGCTCTTACATGAAACTCAAATCCAATTTGGCACGGAGAAGCTTTTCACCACAGACAGAATCATCCAGAGATGACTTTGTACCATCATAGAAGGTGAACTCAGGAGAAACAACCTAAAAACAGATCAAGTAATTCAAACAAGAACACCATCAGATTGGGACCATAAAAAGATAGAAAAGGAAATGTAAAGATAGAAGCATTTGTTGAGGGACATCATCTGTACTCCATGAAGTAGTTAAAGGAACAGAATAATTCACTAAATTCAGCACTACTGAAAACTAAAGCTCTAGACAAACCAAATGGGTTGAGAGAAATTTTATTTATATTATAGATCTCGAATTGAAGGATTACTCACCTGAGTTTCAAATGTGAAACTCTGGACACCCTTTGCTTCATTTTGAGAGCATGAAGAGATATTTGAGGTACCCAATGATTCGTGCATGTAAGGTACACTCTGTTTGTCATAATCAGATGAAGATTTATCCAGCATATCAACTTTAACGCCATCCTCCAATGAGACTGAGTAGCTGCTATCATTACTCAAGTATACATACTTCCTCAATAGAGAACCATTCTGATGGACAAATGAGCAAAAAAATCAATTAAATTGTGGAACATTGACCCTTCCGAATCTTCAACAAGCTAGTTTAATATGTTTGGAAAGTATAATGATGATTCTTTGTGTAAACAGAACTCATATATTTCATTGGATGCCACTAGAAACTAAAAGTAAACACCTCAGCACAAATCACCGGCAGCCACACACAGCCAGTTTAATATTCCTTAGGGTAAAATATATATACTATACTATACTAAAGAATATTTGACTCCACCAATAAAAATATAAAACGCACAGTCAAGAAATTTAATATATATATTAGGAAACACACGTACCTCAATTTTGACATTAACAAACCTCAATCTCTTGCCACGTCCAATGATTATGATGGGTCGATATCTAGACGAGTGGAATTCTTTTACATCTGCTTTTCCATTTAAGCAGATAATCTTTCCACAACCATCATATATATATTCGTCAATGCCAAGAGAATCAGCAACTAGTTGCCTACTTGGGGATAGATGCACCACATCTTCATTCTGCTTGTAAATAGGTTCAGAGAGTACAATGCTATTCTTCTTACTTATGGGATCATTTGTAGGGTCCATTGTTTCATCCCTTCCAGTTATTGCTCCCAAAGCTGGCACAAAAAACTCACCCACAGCAAGAAGGAAATCAGGTACAACAAGAACTCGGGGCTGCTGAACACGAACCACAAATGACTGGGATGACATTCGCCATCTGTAGTCCATCAAGAACATTGTTGAAGTTGGCACATCAATTTCAGTGCCAGCTTCAGAGTTTGTTCTCCTAAAGCTTCCTTTATTTGAGAAAAATGACAAATTTCCAGAAGAAGCATGTTTGGAAGCATCAGAAGATGAGCCAAGCATCAGGCGCATCTCAGGTTTTATATCAGGGCGAATATCTAGAATGGAAAATTTGGGAATGGTTACATAAAGGTCTGTTTCAGAGAAAGAAGTCATTCGGTATGATACCCAAAGGCCTTCTAGCTGAAAAACCATTCAAAGAAGAGATGTAAGTACATGGCAACCAACATTAGGTAAAAGAAATAGCACAAAGCACAACCACAAACACACACAAACATACACACATGTATATGAATGTATGTACATACAACTAACGAAGATCAAAATTCATCTAGATTGATCAACATAACTACTCACCGCAATACAAGCTAAGGGTGACTCCTCATGAACGCCATTACACAACTCTAACAAGGCATGGTCGACTACAACTGCCACTATGGTAACTGTACGTGAAAGTAGCATTTGACTATTTGCATTGACCTTGTCAACCAGCATCCTTATTGTATCTTTTGAACCAGATTTGCTGCCTCGAAAACTTGGTGGAAGCATAGGCTCCTCACATAAGTTCATGTATGCACAATCCAGAATAACTTTGTATTCTTTGTCAGACATCATACCATGCAACAAACCCACCTGCTCAGAATATGACACGTAAATATTAAGTAAAGAAACATAAATGCATGTTCATTCCCCAAAGCCAAAAAAAAGAATCGATTAGGTGATGTCATTAAGAACTAACAAACCTACACAATGCATAAAAAACAAAAAGTTGAAACTTAAGTAAAGTTTCCCATTTTAATCATTTAGGGAGCAAATCTAAAATATAAATCTAGAATAAAATGTGTTATATCAAGATTCTCAATTTTAAAATGAAATGAGATACAATAGTCAGGCCATATAAAAATAAAAAAAATAAAAAGAGATTTTTAGAAATGAATGAGATAAAACATGCAACATCAAATTATTATTAGGTCTGACATTGAAATCAGATAATGAAAAAAATTCCAGCCAGCTTTTGCTGAGTTTATCGATATAAATTAAAGAGAAAGTGAAATTTGTGACAGATTATATACTACATTGTCAATTTTATTTACAGAACATAAATGGACCAGGACTTTTGTGAAAGATTATTCATATGTGAGGAAATACCACCAGGACCTTACACCTAACTAATAAGTCAACTAAACTTCAAGGCAAATTTGCAAGTATGGCAAATAAAACTAAATCATCATCAATTGAGCACATGACCAAACCAAGACAAGGATTGCAAGCCTGCTAACCCCTAAAAAATAAAACCACTCCTATCCGGATATTATCTTCACAATGGACCAGTCAGACAAAAACTGACTCTTGAAGCATACAGCAACAAGAACAGGGATGTATTGAGCTTGTTGCAACAAATAAAAGTGACAGATGTAGGCATGCAACCCAAAGATATTTTAAGTGCCACATATACAACTGAGATCCAGGTTTAACTAAGGCAGGAACATAAACATAGAGCTGTAAAGATATCACGGGCAACAGGCATAAACTAATTTTCTTCTACGATAGAGGAGAATGTGTATCAGTCGTTGTCCACTTATCAAACTACTAAGCCCAAAGGAACGATGGATTGGATTCCCCTCCTCCAGCACAGAAACAAGATAGCAGAAGGCAAACTGATTCAGATCAGACTGAGCGGGAAAAAAATGTGTGAATATATTAAAAGAAGAAAAGAGGAGGGTGGGAAGGAGGGAAGAAGAGAGAATAAGAGCCAAGTGCTGAAACCAAGCACATGCAAAAGGGGCAATATATGCCTGGGAATGACAGGTATTGACCCTTGTTAACACAAAATCGTGTGCATCAAAGTAAAATATAACGATATCAGCAGCCCCACCATGATGCATACTAAAGGTGCCTAAACCACCACTGAGAAGCAAGAAACTGAGTAGTCTATGAAATTTGAAGAACAACATTACCTTCACTTCCAGTGAAAATGTTGGCACCTTTCTAAACACATCCCTCAAACTTCTGCGCACGTAAACGTCAAATCCTTGGCCTTCCCTTATCATAGGTTTACCAAGAATTCCATCAATCCCAACAGACATGTTGATCCCCAGAATCTGCATTAGTGTCCTCGTGTGAACAATAGTTTACTCAAAATAGCAATACCTAGGAAGAAAAGGAATATCTACCTCAGCATGTAAAACATCAATATGGACAGCAGAAGGATCTATCTCTGGGCTGCCATGCCAACTAATTTCATTTGTTACCTGCAGCTGGCCCAGATCAAGTTGAATGAAACTGCCAAAAACCAGAATTTTTCACTCAGCAGTGAAACCAAGCACATATAATCTAGAAAACCTAACATCCGATAGAAAAAAGGATAGCGGAAATCTATTTGCACACAATTTTAAATAACCCAAAAGGGAACAAGAACAAAAAGAAGTACGACCAAGGAAAAGAAGAGGCATGTCAACTACCAGATAAATCCATAAGACAAAATTTAGTACCACTTGAACTTATACTCTAGATTTTCAAATCAAACAAGTTAAGAATCATAGTGAAACCATGATCCTTTGACAAACTCAAGTTTAATTATGTGATGTACCCTGTCGACGTGTACAACCATCAGGCAAATTAGAACTATAAGAGTGCATTCCGATGAAAGAGGGCAGGAACTCGGGAATTTCATGGTTGGATCAGTAAGGAAAAGACTTTCCAAATATCTTAAGAGGACCAGAAGACGATGGCTATGGAAAGTACAAATCGCCCCCAATCAAAACTAAAAAATGAAGGGGTGGTGCTTTCCAAATATTTCTTATAAGGAAGCAGTGGTTGCCAATCCTGCACTGCCAGGATGACAAAAGCCACCACCAAAATTGTCACTACCCCCAGAACACCATTGATGCTGCTTTCATTGTCAGTATCATCAATGCCAAAAACCATTACTAATGCCAATGTTACACAACAAAAACCCACCATCTCACGCCAACAGCACCACAATTATCTGTGAAACAACCCCTCAAAGATCATCAATATGCTAATCTAACTTTGATCCATATTTATGGCTGCTGCAGTCTTTCCACCCATCATGTAGTTACTACAATCCATTACCACCCTGCTGCCTCATCTAGTTATTGCCATCACCATCACCAAAACTGCCAAGGCATTGCCACTTCACCCACCGCCCAACTCACTCTCTCCTCATTGCCCTCAGCAACACCGGCACCACATCAGTCACCATACTGCCAATACCACTAGCATCACCACCAATACCACCTCCGCCAAAACCAGTCATTCAGAGAAAAACATCCACATTATTCTAAATCAAGTAAGCTAGAGATATTAGTTAAAATTGTCAGGCAAGACATTTCAAACCTAGTAATTAATACCCTTCCCTCTGAAATTCCCAGGTTCCAAGCCATCTTACCAAAAATGCTACTCAGAAGGCTATTAAATCAGCACCAACTAAGGACTAATGGGCAGATGTACAAACTCTTTGCTCATTGAATTTCTTGGAATGATGATCACTGGAGTGTCAAGTGAAAGGTCCAGCTTTAGAGCAATAGCTCCATCTATCTCGTATTTCTGAATCAACCACTCAAAGTCTCCCACTTTATCAACAAGGTTGATAGCTTCTTCACTATGAGGGGTAGCAAGTTCCATAAAGTACGCTGTTATCTGCAGAAAGCACGTCCCATGATATGTTCATATATTAAATACACAGAACATTAGACAGAAAAAGAAAAAAAAAAGTTAAAAAATCTTATATTAGAAACATATTGTGCTAAGTTTTCAAAAGAAATAGAAACCATGAGAATCTTGACCTTCTATCAGCTAACCATCTTTAAGAATGATTAACACCGCTGAACAAGTAGATGGGAACAAAACTGCATTAACTAGATAATCACAAGTAGCATTGAGAGATACCTCCTGAACAAACCTATAGAGGAACACAATGCGAACAGCAGAAAGTCGGCCACACAAGCTGTAATCATATCCTTCATAATCATCATCTTCAACACTATAAGAATTAAACTTGAACTGGAAAAGAAAAGAAAAGGCACTGAGAACAATTGACGGGAAAACATATAAACATCCAAAAACAATTGAAGGAAGTCTGCAACACATCGGTTGCTCATCAAAGTGAGGATAATGAACCTTTATAAGAGATTCAACCCCAGGATTACGTATGTCACAAAGCCAACCCCAACAGTGATCTATTCCAAGGGACATATCACTGAGTCGAAGATTTCCTAATGTGCCTTCAATGGAAAGAGAACTTGGGTGGACCTATACGAACCTCAAGTCAGAAGAATATAGTATTGAAAAGAACATAGCCCTTAAAAAAGTATATATACCTGAAAAACAAATGAAATTCTGATTCACTTAAGGAAAAAAAACATGTGCAAATAGAAACAAAGAAAAAATAGTTGCAGCACATCCACATTATTATCAAAAGTCATGAAGTTCACAAAAACAATGCATGATCAGAGTTGCTAAAAAGAACAAAGGAGGAAGGAAGTCAGCATAACAAGATTTGCATCACCTTAATATCCAGCAGGAAGCTTTCTTGTACAAACATGGCAAGCTGGGAACCATCCTCCTTGTTAAGATACACACAGACACTGTCAACATTCATGCCTAAGAAAAACACCACACGACCTTTACCATAACCCAGCAACCCTTTAACGTGTCTACTGTCTTCAGTCTTCTCTTTCTTCATCAAAGAATCATCCACCGAAGTTTTTGCTACATCTCTACCCATTAGTGCATAGTTCACGGAGCTTAAATCCAAGCTAAAACCAATTAGAGCAACAAGAGTGGGTCTGTTGCAAAAGAATTCTAGTTTTGACATGCGAATACTCATCTGAAAAGTTTCAATCGAAAAGATCAGTGTAGAAACTAATGTTGTTAAATACAGACTCGAAGTGCATGAGGTTAGGTACCTGTGTATCAACCCCATTATAACTACTTGAGCCAGAACTCCTTGTCAAGAAGGTTAGAGATACAAAATCTGAATTATTGCCGCCCTCTGCCTCATAAAAAATCTCACTAGGAATGCCACTTCCCTTTGCTAGGCCTTTTTCATGAGAAATGGCTTCAGAAGGTTCAAGCCCAGGGTCATTGATGTCCCCCATAATTCCACAATGAGCTATATCAATATTTTGTGAATAAATGCTGGTTTCTGAGAAAGACATGAAATCTGGCAAAGCATCCTTAAAAATATCATCATCCTCAGTAACTGCTGTGGACATCTCCATCTGAGGATCAACTGCACCAGTGGATGCAGCTGAATCATCATTCTTCTGCACAGAACAAGCTAAATATTGTGGACACAAAGAGGAACGACTTTGAAGCTCATCTTTAATCTTCAAGGAGTGCAACTTCATCTTGACCGTTAGGTCACCATCCAAACATATCAGGTTAACCTGTAAAACAGAAATGGCCCAACCATTTAACCAAAAAAATAACCATGACGACCAAAGAACCAACTGTAATGACATATGATTCAACAAAAGGTTGTCCAGAGAATAATAACTAAATGGTAGGTCAAAAATGAACTATTAGACTTCAAAAGGAACATAAAGTTTCCAGTCGTAAACATCAATTGTAAGGCTGACCAATTTCTTCAAGATGTCTAAATGGATGAGTACAAGCTTACGTAACTGATAAGAATTTCACTTGAAAGATCAACAAAGGTTTTCTCACATTCTATATCAACCAAAGACTCAAGCAAGCACTGATTGGTTATTCTCAAAATTTGACATGGCAAGTCAGGAAAAGGAAAACCCAATCCCAATCCCAGTTACCAAGGAGGCTCTCTCCAAGAACATGCAATAGTCAGTGTGCTCAGGCAGAGATAAATCAATTGGCAGTGATGTGGTATGATATTATACATGTCCCAGTGTTAAGAAAAACCACCAGCCCACATCTGACACGCAGTGCTGGCCTGGCAGTCTAACAGAGAAGCCTATAATGAGGAATTAAGTCCCTGTTTTTTCCCATTACGATCCTCTGCAGGATGGAGCTTTTCAGTTCTTTTGCAGCATTGGTAGTTAACTTGCAAAAGTATGTTAGTGTTCTCAGTGTGAATCCCACAACTTTGGCAGGCAACATCTACAGATTCATTAGGACAATAGAATATAGGTAAAGATAATAGGATTGCTGTTCTCTTCGCAGAAACTAAATTGAAGAACTCAGAAACCGGGCAACTGCCTGCCTATAATATGTTCAGTATAAACTCAAGAAAATGAGAGT
The DNA here is from genome assembly GCA_028551475.1 of Casuarina equisetifolia. Taxonomy (NCBI): domain Eukaryota; kingdom Viridiplantae; phylum Streptophyta; class Magnoliopsida; order Fagales; family Casuarinaceae; genus Casuarina; species Casuarina equisetifolia. The sequence continues at coordinate 19,198,281 of CM052362.1, forward strand.
TTCCCCAGATCCAGTCCCAGATGTTATCCTATAGAAAAATCACTTATTTCCCTCTGACTGGCCATGTGTCACTTCAGCCAAGCTAGGTTCCATAAATCTCCAACTTTGTCAACTGATGAGCAACTCTGTAATAGAAAAGAACGTGTGCACAAACCTTTCCCCCACCAGCAAGAACTTCAAGAATTAGAGTCTCATCAAGTTTTTCATCAACTTCAACTCCAACCTGCATAATTTTATGATTACAAAATTGCACAATCTGTAAGCCTTAGAAGGAATTAGAACAAGAAAGAGTTGTTACACTTTAGTAAAATAACCTAAATCATGAACCAGGGAAGTCCCAAAAGATATGACAAGAAGGAATTCTTCATATCTTTCAAACATTATAAAGAAACACACCAAATCTAACCTTTCCATATATAAATAATCTTGTTTCCACCAATGACCCATTAATAACAAGGTCAGCAGTTTTCAAACTCGTTGTAGGTTCACCAAGCTCCACTTGAGAGCCACTTCTTTCTCGAAGCATATCAACTGATAGAGGTGCCTTGATGCAGCACAAATACAAAAGTACCTTTTTCAGTAATAAGCCGTAACAGGATGAATAATGCAAAGAATAACAAGAAAAATTGGTTTCAGATCATACAGATGCTTGATATGTGGCCTTTATAAGTCCTTTCAACCAGGTGACTTTTCCCTCCTCATCACGAAACTGTAGCACCCACGTACTAGAAGATTCCAAAGCCTGGGAAAATATACATCAAATACATGCATAGAAGAACACAAACCCCAACATCACAGACTAAAACAGAGCAAATAATTGATACAGTAAATTGTTCTGCACCCCGACAATTAGTATTGCACTTTGTATTCAACCATGCCATTAGCAGGGAGCCACAATTGGTCTGGTGCAAGGAGTAGAATCATTGTAACAAGCAGAGATGGTCATTTGTTGGATAAACATGGAGTGAATGCTACCTATGAAGTTAAGAAGCAAGTTTGAGGACATATCTAATCACGAAATACCTCACATGTCATCTAATTTCTAAAATATCAATTTCAACAAACATAGCAATATCAGCAACAAAAACCATTTAAGCTGATATCCCTGGTGAGTCAAATTAGTCAAAACCAGCATAAACTGATATCCTTAAAAATAAAAAGAAGGTCAATTTTACTAAAACAGCTAACTTTAATAAAGATCGGCAAATGGATGGGTAATGCTCGTTAGAATGTTTCATAAATATGAAAAAGTTGTACATAGCTTCAGGAAGGCAGTATTGTAAAAAGAGCATACAGTAAGCCTCATTACTTATGCAGGCAAAAAATTGAAAGCAGCAACTCTTAGTCAACCAAATAAATTTTCTGAAAGGCAATCTGTGTGTCTGAGTGTGTCTCTGTGTGTGTGTGTGTGTGTGTGCTGTTTCAAAAGAACCGAACTTACTTTCTGAATATCCATCCCCCTGAAACTCACAGCAAGACAAAATGGTGAACCACCGATGTTTGTTGGAGGAACCTCATGCACTTGTCTGCCAGCCATGCTGAAATATCCATCAAAGGGAAAGGGTGATCAGACCACACATAATTTGAGGAAATAAGGAACTAACCATTCAGATTGCCGAATTAATGAGAGATAAAAGGATCAGTATCCAAGAAATACAAGGATAAGACATGGAAAAGGAAAACCTTGTGCTTCGTTGGTAGCTAAGGGACTTTTCTCCCTCCAGAACATAAAGATGTAAACCTGACAATGCAAGAAAACATGGCTGCCAAGTAGCCACAGAATTGCCAATCCCCTAAAATAAGAAATTTCTATTAGGAACAACTGAAATGAGATAGAAAAGGATGATGATGCTGAAATCAGCTTGTTTCCCTCGAGAATTAAGAGCATACCTTCCAAACTAAGATTCTAGCATCAGTAGCAAGATCTGTGGGGCTCCAGGGAGCAAGTTCAGCTTGGAAATCATCAACGGTAGGATGACCACAGCTTTCCATTGCACCATATAATATGTTTAGCAATTCCATTACTCTACCATATCTTGCAGGCGAAAAGTGAATGCCAAGGTTTGGCACTTGTATAGAAATGCGTGTTGATGGGTAAATAGGGTGAGGTACTTTAATCTTCATAAACAAATGCAAAAGTTTAATTAGCACGAAGTCTCAATACCAAAATAACATCCTAAGTTACAAATGTCTCGAGCACTGTTAAAAAGTTAATGACAATAATGCTATAATTGGAGAGAAAACTACACCTGCTCAACAATTACTGCCATTCCACACCTATCAACCAGAGAGCAGAAATTGCCATTTTTTTCTGGAACAGAAGATACATTTTGCTGACTACTGTAGTTTTGCAAGACCAAAGTGCAGTTCTGACAATCAGAATCATAATCTGTAAAGAAAGCAGCAATATCTCTTCCAGATATAAGGAAACGAGAATACAAATTGTGCCTCCCTTGATCCGGCTGATGTTCCTGCAATAATTACGAATCATTTAAGACAGCAAATACCACCAAGTGAAATTGGAAAAGCCCTTATTAAAGATACTCACCATGGTGTGCAACGTGAAATGACCAAAATCTAAAAGAAAATGGCTATCACATTTGGAAGAAATACAAGCTCCGATAGGAATTCTAACTTTTGGGGCATCAAAATCAATGTCAAGAGCAAACCTGAAACACAGTAGAAGTTGTAATGGAGAAACTGCAAATAAAATGTTCAGCACGGGGAAAAAAATCCACAACGGGTAAGAAAAGAACACTATAGACAGCAAGGTGACAAGAAAAATACCCTTAGAAAGGGTAGAAATAAAACACATATCCAACCAAATTATCTGGAGTTAAGTTTCGTTAAGTTAAACAGAGGCATAAGAATAAAGAAAACAAGTTCAAAAAAATTGATTTCTGCAAGGATTAAATAACCAAAGAGTTAAACAGAGAAACAAAAAAACACACAAAAAGTTACAGGACATATATTAACCTGCTCTGCTCTTCTAATACCATTTGAAGCTGCTCCTGTGCTCTACGAGTCACCTTTTCAATTTTCATCTGCCCATGGCATTGAATATTAGAAGATTACTTTAACAACATTTCAATTCCATAAACATTTTACAATAAAAATTGACACAATTACCTGCAAAGCAGTTGCGGTCTCCAATGCAACTGTAGGACTAACTGCATTACTTCTCTTCACAAACTCCAAAAAACGTGCACAACTTTTCATTAAGACCTGCAAACACACAAGAATTTGGTAAGCTCCATAGAATAGGGCAATAAGATGCTGAGGGCAAGGAGATCAAGTCTACAACCTTGTTAGAATATGAGACTGAAGAATACGGTAGAAAGATAACAATAAAACCAAGCCATGTATATTAGCGAAAAAGGAAAATGAACATTTATCCACCCAGCTATGTAATCAGAAAAATAAAAGCAAAAATTTGAAAGGTTAGGAAATGTGGTTGGTTTTCCACATTTTCTTCTAATAACCAAAATGTAATATGGGGCTCTCCCATAGAAAAATTTATTCACTTTGCATGTGAATTCACAATGAGCCTCCTTTAGGAATTTATTTCAGGTGGGTTCAGATACTAAATATATCCTTCTAGTTAAAAACATTGTGGAGATAATATAAAACTAAAGGCTCAGTAAGCAGCTACCCCTAAAAGCATGTTGTAGGAAGCACACATCACCCTCACTCTCTCACTTGACAACTAAGAAATTACCGTAACATGGCAGGGAGAAATGGTAGCTGAAAGCCTCCAGTCAACATTCTCACCAACCGGTGAGTGTACAAAACTAGCAGCTAATGCATTCACCTTCTGCTCATTACAGACACTCTGAAAAATAAAATGCTAAAAGTGAATGAAATGAACCACAAAACACAAATCCTGTCGCTGAAATTTATAGAGTGATAAAAAAATGTTAATTAAGGCACCAAATCTATCTCCAGCATTGATGAGAAGTAAGATATACAGAAGAAATTTTAGAAATTGCAGTAAGAAACAAAAATCTAAAAGCGGTTGAATTTGTTAAATTTACACATTGAATCTATTAAAGTAATGGAAATTTTAAAACTTTAAAATTCAAACACAATCTAAAATACTTCTATTGCAGCAGCAACTTAGAAAACCTTGCCATTGAGACCATCACACCCTTTAAAAAGGAACACACCTGTGCAAGTGAACCTTCAGGTGCTGATAAACCATAAAATCTCAATAACACATCACAGTGGATACTGCGATGTTTAAACTTAGTAGATACATGAAGTTGCTCAAATCTTCCACAAACAATCTCCGTTTGATTTATATCAACGATCCTAGCAGCAGCCTGACCAATAGATAAAGTCACTAAATATTTGATCATATTCTGCATGTCCTTTCCTGAATGTGACATTGACTCATCATTCGGTTGATGACTCAGTAAGTTACTGATTGCCTGCCATTCCTCTTTAGTCAGTCTTTCCTCTGTTAACTGTGACTTCTGAGAAGCATCCTCAACAGAGTCATCCTCAGATTGTGTTCGCCTGAGATATAAAGAAAACCATAAATGAACTTCCAGGGATACAAGAACACAAGCTACACAAGCAGAAGGTTCGGTAAAACAAAGGTAAACAAGAACTTAGGAACATCACATAACCAAAGAAACAAGAAAAAGGTATTAACACCACGGTCCCCAAATACCATCTAAATGAAAGCCAGCTTCTCCTTTGAAGCCTTCTCTGTTCAGCTGCTTCCTTCAGTTTTGCAGACTCAACCTTGGCATGTGCAAGTAACCTATATCATAAAAACAATAATTGCAAATCAGGAGAAAATCAAGGTTTTTATACTTGGATGAAAATATTAGAAGAATGGTAGGAAGATTAGAGTTAGAGAAAACCGAGAAGCCCCAAAATAAAAGGGGTAGGGAACTCTTGACAAAAGTAAAAATGAAAGCCAAAGAAATAAATATATCTTACAACACCCTGATTGTTTTTCGTGAATAATATGGAATTTAAGTATTTTCTTATGGCCAGTAAAGTTATTAAAGAAGTGCATAAGAAACAAGCAAAAAGGAAAATGCAACAAAACGGGAAAACATGTACTCTCAAGAATAAATTTTACAAACAATATTTTCTTCTAAAGTAGAATGATAACACGATATCACTGAACCCGGAAACAGCAATTCAGACTTCAACCCCAGCTAAAATTGACCTAATGAAGGAGATACGAGTGTAGTAAATTCACAGAACAAACACTTAACTGATTGTCAGATCCAAACATTAATGTTGATTCTCTGCACTTGGAATAAATACCTAGACTTCCATAATATTTTAGAAATGTAAAAGTTGCTAGAAACCACAAAGAACAGGTGACATAATAGTCAAAATATTCCTGCAAAATGGACACTTTCCAAAAAGTAGATAAGCATGCATGTACTTACGTTGGGGGAACTCAATCATAAACTCCCTAGCAAAGTCTGAACGTCTAAAATCCAAGACAAGTTCTAGATTCTAGAAAAAGCGACAAAGTGAAAAGTGAAGAGCAATAATCATTTTTATCACATTCATTTTTTTCTTATTTGGCCTGCAAGATATTTGGTCCATAAAACTAGCGCAAGACATTCCAGATTCATCAAAGGTTCTTTATCAGATCAGAACAAACAATACACATATCATCTCTTCATTTTGAAGAATTGTGCTAGCATACAAAATTAGTAACCAGTGAATTTGAGAACAGTTGGCTACTTTCATACTGGACAATCTATCTAAGAAATTAAGTTTTCAGTTACTGCAACATCTGAGCTTTTATAATCTTAATTATTGGACTCTCTGGAAGAAACTCCTGCCAATTTACCTAAGGCCAGGTATTTTCAGTCGAAATTAAAGGACGTGCCACCATTGGTAGTTGTGAGGTATCAGCTAGCACAAATATGAATAAGGAATCTATAACTATGGTTGCCTAATAAATGTCAGAGTTCATTGTATAGTTTTGTAGCCTTTAGCTGTCTTTAAGCTTGATCCATTTCTCTGAATTCCAATACATGAGTTTCATTACTATAAAGTCTTTGGGTTGGAGATTTATTTGGTAAGGAGGAAGCCAAACGATGCCATTATTGACACTTCTATAGGCAGGACAATTTCCTGGAATATATAAACTTCGACATTAGAGGGTTCTATTGCAGTTGCATTGAATCTTTTAATTGGTAAGTTAAATTCGCATCCATTGCTCTTGAACACATGATCTCACAAAAAGTCCTACCTATATAAGTCTCTTAAAGCATAATTTGAGTTAAAGCTCATTGGCTCCGTTCATGTGGTAAATTGCTTATTCACCTTTTCCCTTCATGAGTTAAATACAGAAGTCTACAAAACATTGAATGCTAGGCATGTCTAACATGTGTTTATTTATAAAACAGCAGGAAAATAAAGTTTCAAAACATATAGGGAAAAGAAATGAGGTAATTGAAAACTCTTATTCAGCACTTCATCATGGTTTGTCAGTAAAATACACATATTCTTCATGGAAGTGACAATCAACTCTATACAAACAGACTACCAGGGAATATAATTTCCATACCTCCATAAAAGAATTACTTTGGAATCAAGATCTTGCTCAATTTCTCTAATTTCTACACCATTGACATTTGATGTCTGTTGTAGTGAAACCACATACAACTGAACATAGCGCCTACGAAGATGACACAGATGCTGAATTCTGTCCCAGGAGAATCGGTAACTGTATTGAGGAAGCAAGAGTAAAGTTAGTTCAACTTTAGAAATGACTACCAAACCAGAATACATCAAAAACAAAGCTCCACCACAAATGGAAGAGATTAGGATTTGTTCTTATTCTTACAAATCTGCTAATCATTAATTTATTAATAAATTTACAGAATTACACATAATACCACATTTTCTTCTGCTGAAGGCCAGCTTGAGCAGCATATCGCCACCACAGGTGCGGAGAATCTGAAACTGGCACCATTGGTCTTAAGTGAGAAACTTCAACATATGTCTTGTATCTTGACACAACCTCCAACAGTTTTATCCAATCATAGTACTGTGCCTGCATGGACAACCAAACAAAAAGTTGATTCAGGAACTCCATTTGCCCGTCAACAATGTACTATGAAAAGAAATTTGCACTTCATTTTTTTATGTCATAAAATTGAGGGAAAAAAAATCAGAAGAAGAGATAGATAAGGCCAGAAGTCCTAGAGGTACCAAGAAGATATAAAGAAAATTTCCTCCTAACATTCTTTGCCCCACAATAACCAAGAGAAGAAGTAAAGCAAATTTAAAATATTAGTTGCCTCTTTCACAACAAAACATATCAGCTACTGAATGCAATAGGTAAAAATAGATCACAAGAAATTGAGCAAAGAATAAGCATTCAACACCTCTGTAACCGTTAAGGAGACATCGCTCAGAACAAGAGAAGCCTTCTCAAACGGAACCTCAGGGTCATTTCTTTCCTGATTCCCCAGGCGATGATATTTCAAGACTCCATTTATTGGTGAGAGCAAGTAGTTGCGATTCACAGCCCACTTAGACACCATACCGGGCTCAGAAGTGGGTTCATTTATACCATCTTCAAATATCTAGTGAAACATGAAACCAAAAAGAAGAAAGGAGCAAAAACAGCATAAAATGTCTGTTATTTTTACTATATGCCAAAAATACATGGACATCAAGTTCCATAGTATTGGAAACAAACCTCAACCCATTCTCTTGGATTGAGATCCTCCCATTTCTTCTCTATCTCCCAAGGAAGGCTACTAGAATCATGATACATGGCAAGTCTCTCTAGCTGCAATGACTGCACCAAGAAAACCATATGCATCAGCCTGCATAATTTCACTCATCATATGTTAGGTAAAAGGATAAACAAGATGTTCCAGATAGACTTCATTGATACACGCACATGCATACAGATTATGAAACACGAGTTAAGAAAAGAAAAATAATTTCCTTGCATAATTACTGATGCTTAGCCCTTAATTACACATACAAATGAAAATTTACATCACAATTCACCAAACAAAGGAGCTTAAAGATCCCCAAATTACCTGGGGTGAATTTGATCAATGTGCAATAAAAAAGCATAAAATTATTAACCTGAATTTTTGCTGCATTTCTTTTCATCAAATGCATATTCATTTTCTCTTCATCATTATCTTATATGCCCCATCCACGGGTCACAAAATAAAAGACATCAGCAATTGGTCATATAAAGCCACTTGATGGAATGGAGTGACCAGAAAAAAAACTACATATATATATATATATTAAATCTCTCCCTCTTTTTCACATCTACAGTCTAATTAAATAATACATTCATTATATTAGGACAAAATTATGGTCAGCAAATTTACCCAAACAGTTTGGCCACAAAAACATAAACTTGTCCAGATTCTAACCAATGATCGTTGGGAGGGATAATGGCTCAATAGTTAACAAACAAAAATCTTTCAAGGGAGTCCATACCATCTAACTGATTAATATGACTGACAACCATATAGGATTGAAACTAAGAGTCCATCCTCTACTCATTACTTAATTGATGGTGAAGAAGCGCTTCATCTAAAGACCATCTCATGAGAATTTGAAAGGTTGAAGAGTTAAAGTTGGTTCAACTAGGAATTGTATCTGTTTTTTCTTTTTCAATCTTTTGGATCTTTCAAGTCATACAACTATTTCGAGAGGTTTATGTTTAAAGACTTCCCACACAAATGAAATTCACCCCTTCAACGATGCTTAAAATTAATGTGTTACTAAAAATGGACAAATATACAAAATAGATAAAGGTATCGTCGTATCTTTGTCAACAATAACCCCATACAAGCTAAATTATTGATAAAAATTCTGTTTGAAAAGAAACATCTCTGAAGTTATTAATGTTCACAATTAAGTAGGTAATCTTCCAAATTTAAACATCAAAAGAATTCACTCTAGATAAAAAGCCACCAACCTTGGAAAAGGTGTCCAAATTTTAACCACGCGTTGAAAACAAACATAAAAAATGCCCTTGAAAGCCAAAATCTTTTGCACGGACACCCCATTTCAAATACTTATCCAAACAAAAACAAAAGATATGAAATACTTCAAATATTCTGTGTCAATCCCTTCATCAAGACAGCCAACATGTTCTACAAGACTATATTGTTATATTAGTTACTTTCTGACCTGCAGGCATGTCCACACAGATGTTATATCAGAGATTGGAAATGCACCCTGCTGCTCTGAATATAATTATTTTAGAAATAGCAACTATGCCAAAAAGAAGGCAAGCCTGACCTTCCGCAGTTTATCCAGAGCACCACTAGTATCAAAGGTTTCATTTCCTTGCTCATCCATGGTAACCGCAGCAAGCTTGGCCAAAGTAATGCCCGAAGAAAATGGATGCCCTGGATTACTGCATAAAAAACAGTTTTTTTGTTTTCAAAAAGCAGGCAGATAGGAAGGATAAAATCACATGTATAAAAAGATAAATGTTACAGAAAATAATGGCTAAACAAAAACATAAGAGATAAATAGAGATCTTGAGTATCATCAACCAAAGACAAAAAAAAATAAAATAAAATTACATAAAATAAGGACATTTCACCAACCTGACAGAGTCCTCATATCTAATATGTACATTGGTAATTGATATCTTAAGATTTCCGATAATAGTGGCAATTAGAGAACCTAGCCATGAATTTCCAGGAGGTGGCTGCACCACAAAGACACAAGAAGAAGAAGAATTAAGTGAAACACTATAATCTGCATAAATCATCATGTTTGCTCACCAATACAGGAACCAAGGAAAGCTGAATGTCCAAAAGTTATAGTTGCAAGTTGTTAGAAATCAATTGCTAAAAAGTTATAGTCTAAAAATCATCGTTGAAGATCAAACCACCTTGTGACTATAACACCTTCACTAGAAGACCCCAGAAATCATAATTTACAACACTTAAGTAGTCTTGAGTGGAATTGGTGCTAGCTCTGGATTCATGGAAAGTCACACATTTCAAAATAACTTTACAAATTACAACAATCCAACAACATATAACAGTTACTATAAACCACTACCCTCCATTCTCACCTATTCCAGGCAGCATACCCTTTGCCTCCCCATGAATGAAAAAAGCAATACCCAACCATCAACATAATGGTATTCTGTGATTTTGAAGGCAGAAATTTTGAATTTCTTCCACTTAGTTATTATGCAAAATCTCCATTTTCAGGAGCTGAAACAATGCTACATTAACACCCCCAATATACTCCGTAAGACTACTAGAACAAAGCATAGTTATCCACAAAATAAAGAAAAAGATAAGGGTGAACGCCAGCCATCAATACCAAACAGTACGTGACAGTATCGTGCAACTGAGAGAAATATGATTCTTTTGAATTAAAATATTTAACATGTGGCTTGATAATTACATCTCTTCAGCTGAAAAGAAACAAACAAATAAACATAAAAGAAAATACAATAGAGGAAAGCAAAAAATTGGGCAAAAATCTTGTTTCAAAATCCCAAATCATGATTGATAACTTCATAGGTTCATCAGAAGAGACAGCCCTAAAAATATGATTCCAACATAGAGAATAACGCAAAATGAAGGTAGACAATTTGAAGAACGTAATTCACCCAACAAGAGGCTTTGGAAATGATCAGCAAGGACTGCAGTGTTACTCACAATAGGGAAGAAGATACTTGAATTAAGAAATGATGCATGATGATAAACAGAACAATTTCTATCGAAATATAGAAAGAGCATACAAAAAATAATAATAATAATACCAAATCAATACAAAGTAGCTCTACTAAATAATACTTCATTCTCCTGAAAAAAGCAGCATTGAATTTATAAGCTTACACTTCCAAGCTTTGACCTTGATATTGCTTCCAGGGTCGCTGACTCTGCTTCCTGCATGCAACATGTGACAAGCATTAAAAACTTCATCAAGGATCAAAACTACCAAGTCTTTTCCCACATGCCGTGTTGAAAAAGCATGTGTTTTATTCTAAGACCAACAAACCCGAATATAAAAAACAGAGTTTCAACATAATAATATTGCACAATCCAAATTGGAGGCAAATCACAGTATTTACAATTTCTTTCCATTAGATTATTAATGTTATATGCATTGCACTTGACAATGTTGATTTTATATTAAAAAATCATAAGAGAGTAAGTCATGTAAGCAAAAGTTATCTACCACCATAAAAAAAGGTTTTGAAACATGAAGGTTAAAAAGTCCAAGTAACAAGATTGATGGTAATCAGTCCCACATAGAATAGCACTTTAGTAGACATCAAGAAGTGGCAATCAAGTTTGCTCTCACCTCATGCTGTCAATATAATAACTTCACGATGTTATTGTTCGACACACAGAAACGCATACAATTTTCAGAAATGAAGATTTAATTCTTTGGACTGACTATTGCTGCTCAAATAAATTCTTTTGTGAAAGAAGTTAAAAGAATCAATAAAGAACAAAGGGAAGATATAAATTACACATGCATGACTTACAGATGAAGTTTGTCAAAGATATTACACAAGCCAGACAAGAAGGCAAGTAGAAGAGTCCACAGGAGTTAGGGGTAGACAAACAAAAATCTCACAAGGTCCAATCGGACATCAAAGACATAATTGCAAATGGCAAACCACATGAATCAATAAGTCTAATATTTTCCAGGAACTAACTTTTCTATTACAAAACACATTTTGATCGTTTTAAAATTTGAAGGTAAAAAGGAAACAAAACCAAAATTATTAGGGAGGAGTCAAAACATAAATATGGCAAACAAACTACAGTACCTCTTACAAGATATAAAGCAAAGACGTGGACCAACACACCCTTGTACTAAAGTACATTACCTCAATCTGTTGAAGTTTTGCTTCAAAAAGCTTTTCCCTGTCCTCCACCTGAAAAGAGTATTTACACAAAATAAACTCAGCCAAGAACGAACTGACCTTTCTCTAGCTATTAGCAATAAAGAGATCAATTATTTCCATCAAAGAGTATATCATCCTACATTGAGAGTCCGACCATCAGGAGCAGGATGAGCAAGAATGAAGATACGATCAATGAGAACAATCACAGGTTCTTTGCCCAAACTTTTCCAGGGAACCTGCAGTTTGTAAGAGAAAAATGAGTAAACAAATTTAAAGAGATAGGAACACGAACATCAATTTTCAAACCAAATTAAAAATTAGAGTTCATATTTCCTAAAATTAATAACATACTTATATACACTTCATGAATTCAATAAAATGAAAGCTTAAGCACTTAACATTTCCAGCCAGTTTTTCCAATTTATTCGCACAATCACCCCCTAAGCCTCCACATTTCTCAATCATCCCAACCAAAGCAAAGCCAAACCTCACCATAGCCAACTTAAATAGAAATCAAGATCCTTAGAAAAATTGGGATCTTACAGAATGAGAATGTGACCAGGTCTGTAGAGAATGCAATCAGTCTCTAAAATGCATGTTCCTTACCACAAAATTTCACAAGATAAAACTGTGCTAGAATTTTTCGTAGATATAATCTGCACTTTGTTATCCTTATTGTTATCTATATCTTAAAGAAAATACATGTCATAGAAGGCAATATTAGCAGTTACTCATTTCATCGGAGCTACGAGGACAAAGTTCATTATATAATTTACATTTTCTTAAGAAAGCAAGGGGAAGGAGAAATGGCTTTTGGGGTTTTACTTTTTCTTTTTGTGCCAAGGGAAAGCTGAAGTTAGGCAATAAGAGTTAGTAAAAACAGCATCATTATGAAAATTCTTAGCAACACGTGACACATATATGATGACAACAAACTACCATTCATACACCATCCTTCCCCAATTAGTCAGTCTACATAATTACTTTGGAACATATTCCAGCAGAAATGAGCTTGAAGCATGATATCCCAGGGTCCTAAGCAAAGTATTCAATATCAAACTGAAATCAACACAACTGTAATTAAAATAGATGAGGTTCAGCTACAGATCCGCATCAACAACCTGAGGCCACCACATGTATTCTTTCTGCGACTCCACAATTATTCAAAGTAATCATTATCCTATATTGACTTCCTATTCAACATATTACTCTCCCCTTCTAGCATACAATATGAACAAGTAAAAAAATTTGATGCAGGTTTCAAATAATCCACCATCCAAGAATATTCTAAGTTGCGATAATAAAGGAACTGATATCCTTAACATATTGTCAATTTGAATAAGCATGGATGTCTACAACAGGTTGAACACTTAAAGTTAAAAGAACAGATAGAGAATTAACGTTGTACTTTTTAACAATCCCAGTTAGAAAATGCATCGAAAATCAAGAATAGGACAAGCTTTAAGGCCTAGACTATCCTAAGTTAACCAACCAAAGACACTGGAAGCCGCTAGTTTCAATCTTGTGGATTTTCAAGTTCCCAAAGACTTGGGATATCTCAATCCATAAACATAAAAACTTTCACATTCTGATTTTGCATACAATAGTGTTGACTTTAAGCATGAAGGCTTTCAATTCCTAAGAGCAATCAGTAATGTGAATGAACAGCATTAAAAGAATAATTTTATTAATTCCACATTCTGGTAACATAAACAGCTAGGGGAGACAGCTGAAGTGTCCTACCCACTATGAAAAAATATTTCTTCACAAGATTCAGAATATTTCGATCTATAATGCATACGAAATTACACACTCATGTTTTATACAATAGTGATATACTGATGAGAGGAAATAGTTCTTTCTGTGCATCTATCAGTAATGTGAGGAACAGCTTTTACAATGTAACAGAGGATACGCCAGAAATGTCTCCATTAAAAAAGCTTTTCTTGACCAGACCAATTCTCTTCTTCAGTCATGGCAAGCAACATGAAAAATTAATTTTAAGAAAAATTTTAGCTGCCCAAATGCGAAAACAGCAAAACCTAACAAATTTATATATAAGAAGGATAATGATTTGGCACATTTTATAGCACCCATGTAATATTTGTGGCTTCAAAACAAATTATAAATTACAAAGAGAGGAGCAGTGCTTGAACATTTAAAATCATTACAGATAATTCTACCAACAAACACCATTATTAAAAATAGAATAGATGAGTGAAAACAAAAAAGAAATCTCAGCCAGCAAACAAGCAATAAGAACAAATGCTACCTTTAGTGTTATGGTGCCAACAAAACCTGCTTTGACAGTGACTGGAAGTTTTAGCGAATTGAGGGCTTCCGCCTTCAATTTCAAATCCTTCAGAACAACATCACCTGAGAAAATTACATAAGAAACATTTCATAAGTTACCATATTGCTTCTATAGAAATATTGTTAAATCCTAACCATATTTCTGAGTAAATAAATAAATAATAACAATCTTTTAACTCAGAAAAGTAATTAATCTTAACCATGCTGACATGCTTTTATCAGCCATTACCATATTGCTGAGTCAAAAAGCATTTCACTTATCAATAAGTTCCAGCATGTTTAGTACATCCAGTAAGCATATTGCTTCTATAGAAAATAACAACTCGTATTGTTAAATCCTAGCTCAAAGAAGGGACTAAGTGAACAGTAAACCAGAGGATACAAGCACACTGAAGATCAGGAACAAACCTTTCCAGACACTGATTCTTAAAGCTTCAACAGAGAGTCCATGGACATATTCACCCAAGTACCTTCGAAGCAAATGCAGAACCTACCAACAGAGATCATAAGCAATTACTCTTATCCACAAGCTGTAAAAGCAAAGTTAGGCAAAACAAACTCCACAACAAGGATGTAATCAGAAATTGTTTTCACTGCTCATCTTAAAGGATGATGATGATGAAGAAGGGGAGGGGGGCTGAAGTCAAACACAAGCATAGAGTAGAGATAAATAGTTCAAACTTCCAAGTTTACCCCATCAAAGAGCAAGCTCAAGCAAATACCAACTCCTCTCTGATTTTTCTTCCACACGTTATTCATTCACCCACGTTGCTATTTAAAAAAGAAAACAAAGAAAAAAGATCTTTTTAATACACCCTATTTAACGATATAAATAATTAACAACTTTCTAAAACTCCTCTCCTACAATAGGGTGATGCATTGAACTGCATTTTTTTCATTCCTAAATCCGTTAAAACTACTGGTAAAATTCTATAGCCATCTTTCATCTAGAGATATTAAAAACAGTACCATCTGCTTGTGAATGTATTTGGTACACAAGACAGGGATCAAATGTTATGTGTGCATTTGTATATGTAACTTATGAATTAAAGTCATTGAGTATGTGAATTGTTAATTATAACATGGTTATACCTCACCATAAATTAAGCACAAAAAGATTCTCCTAATTTGTGTGAGAAGGAAATTACTACTACACCAAAAGCGGAAAAAAAAATCATCTGATAGTTGATTAACTATATTACAACAAACCAAAAGGCGCAAAGAAGCCTATCCATAAGCACATCTACACAGGGAAGGCCCCAAAACCAAAAACCAAAAAAAATAAAAACTATATTCAAAATATGGTACATTAGTTTTTTCCTTTTTTTTCATTTGAATCAACTGCTACCTTAAATAAAAGAGGTACCCTAATAGTAAGGTGTGTCCTCTACTCATCTATGACCAATTGAAAAGAATCACGTACACTTTGAAATTAAGAATTAGTTTCCAAATGTTTGAAACATTTTAGTGACTAGGCACGTCCATTGCTGACATTATCCAAAGAATATCACTGTATGGTATAGGCAACAGTGAATTTGGCAGGGCTTAAGTTGATTGTATGACAAAAAAACTAGGTGACCAAGGTAAGTTCTTGAGTTTTCACCTAACCTTGTTACCAACATGTTTTTCCATAGCAGGCTATGTTCTCAAGAGCCTAAGCAGAATGGCAGGAAAGCTAAATACTAAGTATACATAACTGTTTACCGTCTTTGAGGTATAGATTTCATTTAATTGATAAAAGTTAACACAATAGCAACTTTGATGCACATTCTCATTGCAAAACTATCTAGGTACTTGATCCCATTCAGTTCTCCTCACACCTCAATTCCTCGGTCATTTTAATGTCAGCTTGCAAATAACCAACTATTAATAAGAACTTGGGAGAACCCTATCTCACAATTTGAAATTTGGTATTAATTCTGATCCTGGTGCAAAATTAGCACATTAGTATGGAAATCAAGCCACTGTTTCTGTATATCAAAATCCCTAGGTAGCAAGCACAGATCATATCTACACAGATCACACAACCAACATTTCACCCAAAGTTCTCCTATCTTATTCCCAAAAGATTCACCCTTTACTCTTCAAAATTGCACCAATCTTAGACCTTTCGTCCTTTCTTGTGTTGCCATTCATTTTATTAAAAAATTATCATTTTTTACACAAATGAATCACCTTTGATGTGTCTTTGAGTGTGAAAGTGTGACTGGACCTTGAAGTTCCTAGTATAACCATCCGTCCTAAAATGTAATGGGCTGATGGTGATGAATCTCTGAGAACTCGTAGAACAACACTTGCAACTGAATTTTTGGTTCAAATTTGGCTTGAACTATTCTCAGTCAACGAGTACTGGACTTTTAGGTTCGTTTTAACCTTCAGTGTCTCTAGTCATGCACGACGGTGCATCCAACGCAATTGAGGACTTGCTTCCTATTATTCTACAACGTTAAAAAATTTTAAACCCACGAAATTAGCTCCGATTCTGACCTTAGTTCGGCTTCATAATCAACATGTGAACTTAAGTTATAACGACCAATTAACAAACAAAAAAAACAATTTGCACATTTTAAAGTTTAAAGAAAACGAACGAATAGGAAGACATTCCCAAACAAAAACACCATAAAACACTAAAAAATAGCCAAACAAACATGTAAACAGAAAAATAAAAAAAAAACAACAAAAACAATTAGAAATGAAAAACACAATGCAGTAATTCAAGCTCTTGTCAAATTTGACAAACCGCCAGATATAAATACAATGGAATCATCGCTATAAAACAACAAGGATATATTTAGTTCCTTACGTGAGCCTCGAACATGCTGATGAATCAAGCCGATTCCGACAATCGGCAACACCAGGAACGAGTTTACAACCCGATCAATCCGCAAATCGAAGACGATCGCTGGCCGAGAATGGCCATAGAAGTCTGAGCGATCGAACAAATTCGTTAGGGTTTGTCTGCTCAATGCCGAACGCTTTCTTTATCCGCGAGCTGTTTAGCAAGAAGAGTCCCAGCGCTTTGGACAGTTCCACGCGTAGACGACAGAACAATTAGCGTACCAGTGCAAGTCCTTGTGCGAAACGTTTATATAGGCCGTTCGTTTGAAAATTCCTATGTCCGCAAAATTACACATCGGTGCCGTCCGTTCTTTAATCCTCTCTGCTGACCCTGCTATTTGTTTAAATTTTCTTTCCTTCTTTCACTCTTTTCATATGATCGAAAGGCCTTGTTAGACTTTGTTATGAATAAAATAAAATAAAATAAGTTTTACGAGGTGATCTTTGGGACAATGATTAGTTTACAAGCTAGCATAATTAAACTTCCATAACCATCAAACTATGCTTTCCCGAACAGTGTTCTTTTAGTTCGTACATAAAATGATGATTTTTTTTAGACTGATGATTTGATCTGTTTTCATTAATAATTACAAGTATAAGATTTCTTATAATCAATTATATTTAAAATTCTCCAAATGTTTTGTTTTCTATCTCCATTTATTGTAATATCATTAAAATTGATATGAAATTATCTCACTGTTGGAATGTAGGGTTGTAGAATGGTTGATATATAAAAAAATATCTTTATTCCCTCTTGTTGTCTTTTGGAATGGGTAGTTGTTTTTTTAATATCTTAATATGGTGTTAGAATCAATGTTTTTTTAACACTCTCATAAACTCTGTTAATACGATGGAACAATAATTTGATTATCATGATAAAAATAACATTAAAATATAGATAATAAATTTTATATTATTATATGATATATTAAGAATATGTTTATAAAATAATATATTTTATTATATTTTGAATCAACTTTTAAATTATACGATATATCTCTTAACAAATGCAATTATTAAAAATTCATTCAACACAACATTATTCAATCAAACTTTACGTAAGCATGACCGTGTCTCTGAAAACTTAAAATTAGACTAAGATTTTGCGTTTTTCAACGCAAACCATTCTCAACGTAATCAAATAATTTATATGAAAAAATTATTCAGTTTCCAATATTTTTCATAATTCTTACTTAGAATGTTTTATTAAAAATTACTGTTTGAGGTGGTTCCAATAACACAATATCAATAGGTCAAGGAGTGAAGTTCGGAATATACCATGAGACTAATATGCAAGGGGTGTAATATAAAGGGAGAAGTTGTATTTATAAACTGTTTCTTCTAATTTTTCATCAATATCCGAATTTCTATGTGATAATAAAATTAACTTTTCAAGCTTAAACCAAATTTATAAAATAACGAAACCGTTTTACAGTAAATATTTCACGTGGCATCAAACATTTTTCCACCATCATCTTACACGTCAAAATTCACCCCAACGTGTAGTGTGCCTCAACGTGGAACTTAACACGACCTCACGTCCCATATTTGGACAATACTTTTCATAAAAAAATTTGCCTATAAAAGATTGAACTTAAATTTTTAACAAGATCTCTGACAAATGTGGAGACTAATCACACCGCAACACAGCGTACATGACCCGCTCTCCTGAACGCTGTGCTTCCAGTTACCCCAGTCATCACGAAGCTTGTTGCGAAGAACACGGTGGAAAAGAAGCGCAAAAGAAGAAACAAGAACAAGACCATATGACCGGCTAAAATGCAACTGAGTTTAGGTTTAGGTATAGTTTTTTTTAGTAATATAATATTTAATATTAAAAAAAAAAGTAGATGTAACGCAGGCTTTTTGTCGTTGCACACTGCTAGAATGCTATTTCTCTTTTATTATGCACTATTCATATTGTCTTCATTACACTAGTCTCAAATTTCTTCTTCAAGGAACCACGCCGATAGAGGCCACCATGTCGTGTTCGTCAAGGTTGATACGGTGACTCTTTTCGATCCCATCGATGCTGCAAAGTACTCGAGTATCAAGCGCCTCGTGGATCCGACATGCCACGCCTGTAGCGGACATGATCAAGGGGAAGACACCATAGGAGATCCGCAAGACCTTTAACATCAAGAATGACTTCACCCCAAAGGAGGAGGAAGAGGTTTGAATTTGGATCCTACTCCAAGACCGCACTCCGTTGAACATCGCGCGGTATGACGTTTTACACGAGGATCACCGCTATTGATGAGTGAACACATGTGAAAGTTCAAATTTATAGAACCAAGTCTAAGTACATAAGTGGGTGCCAACCAGAGCTTCCAACGTGAGTCACGGCGAGCTTGTCCTGTGCAAATGTCTTCAGAAAACGCAATGAGTACTTTGACTCATCATAACGGCAGGACAGCTTTTTTGACTCCTTTTCCGTGGCATTCGGATAGGAGTCTTTTCTTCATCTTTTTCTCACCGGCAAACATCAACTAGCGAAGGGTTCTTCAACACTAACAGATAAAGGAGTAGAATTTGAAGCTAAAAATTTGCGAACTAAAGTTTGTGCAATGTGTGAGATGGGCCTTTAGCTTATTAAAAGACCAAAAACCAAACAACCTGCCAAAAAGCCCAGAAAGACCGCCAATTTAAACATGCTATATGCCATCATCCAAACCTTGGACAAAGCTTACTCTCCCTTGAAAAGGAAAGAATCGACGAGTTGCGCTTCTGAGCGACCTGCAAAAGAAAACCAGGTTTAGTCATCGCGAAGACGCCTGGTCGATCCAGTTGCCGGACGGACTATACTTTTTAGGTTCACGAAGAAGACAAAAATAATAGATACTATGGCTGGTAACATGGCTATCATACTGTACCATATGCCGAAATGAGGAAAAAGGACAGTACGCAAGCATGTATCCCGATGAAGTTGTCTCCTGGACAGGGCAAAGGTTGCTGCTTACTCCAGTTGGCTGTCCAACTGTAAGTCTCTTTCTGCATCACGCATCTGCCGTCCGTCGCTAGATGCTGCATTCAAATTTCTACACAGTAGGCTTTCTTTCACTCTGCCTTCGCAATTCCCTACATGTACACGTGAGAGAGCTTCCATCATCAGCGACGAAGCTCAGTTGCAACCAGCCTGACGCGTCACGGGCTTTCGGCTCTCCTAAGCTTAGTAATAGTTTTTGTTCTTTGTGCTCATGTAACTCGGCGGATATAGCAGTAAGCCACGTTTTGCGTGGTTGTGCCGAGCACAAGTTTCCCGCCAAATACCAAACGAAACATTAATACAAATCGAATTCGAGTGACGTTTCCACTAGTAAAATGTCTATTCACTTCGATGTTTATTATTATTGGTCATTTCGTGTTCCACACAGATATATAAGTACAGCTAATGCAAATCATCTCAAAATAACAAGAAATGCTTAAGAATTGTTGATGCTATTAGATTAGTTTCTTGTTTCCCAATAGCATATTCATTCTCATGGGTGGAGACTACTAAAATCCACGACACATTTTAAAGAAATTGTAAAGTTTTCCCAAAATGGTTCTAGATTCCTTTGGGTGCTCTATTAAGAGATTTACTTTCTTCTTTAAACTTGTGAGGACAAAGACTTTCATATAAGCATGCTATATTTTGATATCGTAAGCAATGTCACTAATTTAAGCTGAACATATTCATTTAGCTCAAGTGTAAGAAAATACTTCTCACAGTGACTCATCCAAATACAAGAGGGAAAGAATTTCTCATTTAAAATGTGAACTATAATATCATGTTAGCATATTCATTTATTCTCTTAAAAATTTGTTTTCTATGAATAATAAAGACTTTCATACATAAGAAATATAATAGACCAATATCTTAGCAACATTAGGCATAAATCAATTTTCAATATATCCGTTCACCAATAAGTTGGAAAAGCACTTCCCCTCACATCCACATGTAAATAGTTGCCTCAATTAAAATATAAGCTTTAATATCATGTTCAAAGTCCCACTTTAAACTATGTTATAAGATAGAAAAATAATTTTATACTCAATATATAAAACATATCAATTTATTAGTAATCTATAATGTATAGTTGATTTTAACACACCCTCTCACTTGAATGTAAGAAAACACTTCTTGTGGAATCCACAAGTAAAAATGCACCTTACCTTAAACATGAGCTTTTATATAATAGAAGAAGTTTACTTATTTTCTTAAAACTTATTTGCGAAAGAGGGAAATATTTTTACAAATAGAGAGTAGAATATGATAATATTTTGACAATGTGGGATGCACATCAAATCTTCAATATGCCCTCTCTCTTTGAATTGGAAAAACACTTTTTATGAGCGAAAATGAGTATAATTTAAAACAAGAACTTTAATGCCACAATAGAAGATTCACTCATATTTTAAAACTAACTTGAGAGAGAAAATACATTTCTATATATAAAAAACATATCTTTGCAATATTAAGCATGCATAAAAAAATATTTTTACATGTATACAGAGTACGACAAATTAATATTTTGAAAACATAAACATACACCCTCTTTTACCTTTGTCATCACTTTTACTTTTGGATGAGTGAGACTCTCGTTTCATCACGGCATACTAGGTAAAAATAGGTTTTGCTAGGTTTCTGTCTGCCATCTCTTTTTTGCTCTGTCTCTTTAACTTCTGGCCATTGTGGTGTCTTGTAAGCAAGGGTTTAGGATGTCTAACAAGCACCAATTTAGGATGTCTAAGCAAATGCTCTACTTACTTTTTAACTTCTGTCCCTTGGTGTTGTCTTGTAAGCACTAGTTTAGGATGTGTAAGCAAAGGCACTAATAATTTAGTAATTCCTACGTAATCCTTCTCTCACCCGTGACACACAGAAACACCAACCCGTGAAATCCCTGCTGCCACGTGCCACCACACCTTCTTCCCATTCCGAAAGAGGGATCTGGTGACAGTCACCTCAAGGCTTACCAAAATTAACTTATTGCAGCATGTGAGCCCTTGTGTTGGAACTCTGGTGGAGAGAGCCTTCCGTCACTCTTGCATCACAAGCAATGGCAGCCGCCCACGTGGCCTATCAGTGGACCCCAATGTGCAAAACAAACCAATAAGAAACAGCGTCCGTGGGATGCCTCCAGCTGAATCCGATGTGTCATGGCTGAAAACCACAACCATGAAATCATCACCTTCAATGTCAGGAAGATAAAAGTGCACCCAAAATTTCCAATCAAAACAAGCGACCAACTTTAAGAGTCTTTTATCAAGCTCACCCGTGAGAGGCTACACGTGACAGACGAAGACAAACTACATGCATCTACCATGCCGACTTCTCAAGCAAAATCAAAGAATCCCCTATAAAAAGCCGCCCCCAGTTTACATTTTTTTCCACAAACCAACCCAACATATTTGAACATTGGTGCCAGTACCTGCATGGTGTTTGAAACTTCCCGGGCTGCCTTCAATCCTGCAACTTAACTCAAGGTGAATTTACTTCCTCATTGCTCTTGTTGATGTTGTTGTTGAATGCGTAGTTGGTTTGAAGAGTCACGCGAGATATAAAAGCTTGTCTGGAAGGCTTCTTTAATAGTTTATGGACCATAGAAATTGGATGCACCCGTGGATGTTTTAATTCTGTTTTCCAGCATATACCACATTCTTAGCTACCTCCATGACCACAAGGAGCTAAACAACAACAAAGAGTCACGAGTCTATGGCTTTTGCATCAAAACCAGCACAGTCACACATTTGCTACTGCTGTTCCTTTCCCGTTCTCTCTCCTAGCTTCTAACTATAGTCGGCCATCTCTCTCTGTCTCTGTCTCTGTCTCTTTCTCTCTTTCACTCTCTCTCACTCTCTAAGCAACAAACAGTTTGTGAAAGAAGAATAATATTGGTGTCACATGAGTTGTTTAATGATGCAGACTGATTATAACAGTGTTATCTACGTTGTCTTGGTTTGAGTAGAAGGTCTGAAGGGAATAAAACATCTCCATCAATCTTCGGTCTTAATTTAAGCTCATGACAGAGAGGAATGGAGGGGGAGATCAATAATTCAAGCTGGTATCACCTACTGTATTTTCATAGCATTATTTGGATGAGTGATATTAATATGCTTACGTACTATTTTCAATAAAAAGAGCCATCGTCTCTACGACAATACAGGTCTAGTTAGGAAAGCACGAACGCTTTTGGTCTTGGCTCTCTTTTCTAGGAAATGAGGGTTTCGGAGCAGTGCTCTAGGGCATGTTTACTGTTGATGATGCTATTCTTCACAACTGCAAGTCACTTAAAAAACAAAACGGAAAAGAAAAAGAAAAGGTGATGCAGGACACGAAATGTTTTTTAGGAAACATAAGATCTTTGGACCACCTGATGTTGGATCAAAACAAAAACATATAGCATGGAACGGTGAGAGACCATCACAAAGAAAATCCACCGAAGAAGAAAAGCTGCTCGCCAACATCACGGTAGAAGACAACCTCCAAAGCCCCTACAAAGGCCCCCAATCCCCCTCCTTCGGACAACGACATTTTGCACTACCTTAACTTGACACGTTTCAACATTATGCCTTAGACCAGTTATTCTGAGAAGTTTAGTTTTGATATAAATATGACCCTTCTTCCTCAGTTGGTCCTTGCCAGGGTAGTTTGTTTGAGGCTTTAGAAGTTAACACATAGCTTCTTTATTTCTCTTGCCGTTCTTTCTTCTCCATTGGTTTTCTCCAATAAGAAATCTGAACGTCGAAACGTTTTTGTCACTTTCCAATGGCACACTTGTGCAGCATTCTCTGGTGGTTCCTGCACAAACATTGACAGCTATTCTTCATCGTGTTGCAGATTGCCAGAAAAAGCCGTCAAAGCTTTGTCAGTCATGGACCTTCTTCGCATGCTATTAGTCATTTGGGTCACAGAGAGTCTTCTCTTTCAGAACTCAAACATTGTAGAAGGAAGATACCATTACCACAAGGGGCACAAGAGCAAAGGCTCCCCTGCCTCACCCCCTGAACTTCAAGAGCCTTCCCCCCCTGCTAACCCTCCTTCTAGTCCCTCTGACCCGTACCCAACTGATCCAGGGAATTCTAGCACAGATTGTGTCTACGATGTAACATCTTTTGGGGCAGTTGGAGATGGCTCTGCCGATGACACTCCTGCATTTGTGGCAGCATGGAAAGCAGCTTGTGCAGTAGAATCAGGAGTTGTATTGGCTCCCGCAGGTCATCGTTTCAAAATCACTTCGACAATCTTCTCAGGGCCATGTAAACCAGGACTTGTATTGCAAGTAAGCATTCAAATCAAGATTCGTCTCTTCAGTTCATTTCATTCAGTAGAGTGCTATATACAAAATTCGGGCCTGGGCAGACCATTAATTTAAGCTTTCTCTGTGACAAGGTGGACGGGGTCCTAATGCCACCGGAGGGACCAGATTCCTGGCCAGAAGCTGATAGCCGCAAGCAATGGCTTGTGTTTTACAAACTCAACCAAATGACTTTCACGGGAAAAGGAACCATTGAAGGGAATGGCCAGCAGTGGTGGGAACTCCCATGCAAGCCTCACCGAGTGAGTTATCTATGTTAAATTGTATTTATCTACTCACTGCAGGAAACTGAGATGTTACATCACTCAAGTGCGAGTAATATGCAATTTCAGGGTCCCAATGGATCGACGTTGAAAGGACCATGTGATTCCCCTGCTGTAAGTAAAACCATCAAAAATCCCAATTCAGATATTAGCCAATAAAGACGATCTTCGTATAAAAGTGTTAAATACTACCTTATTTACTCTCTTTTACAGTTAATCAGATTCTTTATGAGCTCCAATTTGGTGGTGAAAGGTTTGCGGATTCAAAATAGTCCTCAGTTCCATATGAAATTCGACGGCTGTGAAGGAGTACAGATAGAAAAGCTGTCCATCTCTTCACCAAAACTTAGCCCCAACACCGATGGGATCCACATCGAGAACACCAAGGCTGTTGGAATATACGACACCATGATAAGCAATGGTAGGGAAACTATCTCTCTTCCTAGCTGAGTTTGGCTATGATATGAGTACCTTCAAATCTTATTTGTAAGATTTAACAACGCGATTTGATTTAAACAGGTGACGATTGCATTTCGATTGGACCCGGGTGCTCGGATGTTGACATACAGGGCGTCACTTGCGGGCCTAGTCACGGGATAAGGTGCTTGTTCTTTCTCTTAAATAAATCGACAGCAGGAGTCTGCTTTTTAGCTGCGAAACGATTGAGTGAAACTGGTTTACCCTATGGCTTGGTTTTTCTGAACGCACGTTGAACGAAAACCAATTCATGACCACTAGAAATAGATCCCCATAAGAGTAGAAAACAGAGTAACAGCCCGAGATTGGGCATTTTTTAACTTCTCCGAAAAGCCAGGCAGCACTTGTCTGG
This sequence comes from Casuarina equisetifolia, assembly GCA_028551475.1. Classification (NCBI taxonomy): domain Eukaryota; kingdom Viridiplantae; phylum Streptophyta; class Magnoliopsida; order Fagales; family Casuarinaceae; genus Casuarina; species Casuarina equisetifolia. Next base: position 19,223,685 of record CM052362.1, read on the forward strand.
TTTAATAATCACTTGGGCAGTGAAAATTGTTTTAACTGTCTTATAGAAAGCCAAAGAGCAACCTTATAGGATCCATCGGTTCCTTTAGAGGTATGTTTGTTTTCACGTTCTCCACACATGTGCCTGCCTTTTCCACCAAAAGTAAAGATGGAAAGCGGCGACTATTGTTTCCCCACTGATGGGTTTCACTCAGAAAGCCGTGAAGCAATAGTAAAGAGAGAGAGAGACGAAAAAGGGGGAACTGGTGATTGATTTGAGTGAGATTATGAAATGTCAAAGTGACTTCACTCTTCTTTAGTGTGCCTGAGTTAAGTCTCTTCTGTTTTCTGCAGCATCGGAAGCCTCGGAGTACACAATTCCCAGGCATGTGTTTCCAACATAACAGTTCGGGACGCAGTCATAAGGGAATCAGACAATGGACTCAGGATTAAGACATGGCAAGGTGGGACGGGTTCTGTGAACAGCTTGTCCTTCGAGAACATCCAAATGGAGAATGTGTTGAACTGCATAATCATAGACCAGTACTACTGCTTGGCAAAGGCTTGCTTGAACCAAACTTCAGCTGTATACGTCACGGAAGTGGCCTTCAGGAACATAAGGGGCACCTACGATGTGCGCAGGCCCCCTATACATTTTGCATGCAGCGACACCGTTGCTTGCACCAATTTAACGCTTTCGGAGGTGGAGCTTTTCCCACACGAAGGGGAACTATTGGATGATCCCTTCTGTTGGAATGCTTATGGGATTCAGGAAACCGTGACCATTCCTCCCATCAGCTGCTTACGAGATGGGGACCCTGCAACCTTGGGAGAGATCCCCCCAAATGGCTGCTGAGACACCCTTTTCGATCATTTATATAGGATACTGTACAAAGCCCAAGAGGCCCTTATCTGTCGTGGGTCTTCTTATTATTTAGGCTCCATCCCTATTTGGGTTTTGCCCTTATTGTGTGATGCGATGTACTAGGTCTGCCTTTTGGGCCTAGTGTTGTGATTGATTGGATGCTTACACTTGTGTACCCATTTTAGAATCTTGATTGCTTTTCAGTTTCTGATGGAAAATGACTCTATCCCTATTTGGTTTTCGGCCCTTATTGTGCGATGCGATGTACTAGGTCTGCCTTCTTGGGCCAGTATTGTGATTGATTGGATGCTTATACTTATGTATCCATTTTATAATCTTGATTGCTTTTCATTTTCTGATGGAAAAATGGCTCCATCCCTATTTGGGTTTTGGCCCTTATTGTGCGATGCGATGTACTAGGTCTGCCTTTTTGAGCTAGTGTTGTGATTGATTGGATGCTTATACTCGTGTACCCATTTTATAGTCTTGATTGCTTTTCATTTTCTGATGGAAAATGTCAGGAGCCTTGCTGCGCACCTTTACCTTCAATCTTTTCATTTGAAATAATAGCCTCAAATATCATGTATTTTTCATTTATGATAAAATTACAGAAGGATAACAACTGTAATGATTTTAAAGGTTTTATTGGATATGAAAGTAGTGCAATATCAATATTAGGAAAAAAGAAACTAAGTACCAATATTCCTCATATCATGTAAGATAATTAAATGAAATTAAAAAATAAATTCTCAGGTTGAGAATTGAGGATGAATTTATGGCTTTTCAAATTATACCAGCATTTACTTCGTAAGTTCAATTTCGCTTCAAAACTATTGGTTTTGTTACAAAAGGTAGCATCAGGGCGAGCAAGTATTGACTTTTACATGTGTCCAGTAGTTCCATTGCCTTGTGGAGCGTTTTTTTTTTTTTTTTTTTTTTTTTTTTTAATTTTTAAAACAACGTGATATTTAATCAGATTTTATTATAATAATAAGACTAAGCGTAATAACTAACTTTATAAATTTATATAAATTAAGACTTAAACAAAACCTTTACAAGGTATTAGCTGAAACCAACTTAAAAGATCTACTCAGAGTCACAAGCATTATCGCTTAATTGGGAATTTTTGCTCAATTGGTAGAGCCTTGTCGCTCAAGAAGTTTATTAAGACGACGAGGCCACATAACGGCGCAATTAGTCGCCACGACAACTACCTTTCAAGTGACAAAAACGATCAATGGCCAATACTTCAATTAGTTGCCGTCGGCACTCTCCTTCCGTTGCTGCTATCGCCGATTCTTCTTGATTGGTCTTCTTTGTTCGATTGGCCTCATTCCGCGTATCTTCTACTCGATTTCTCTTTCGGTCAGTTCCCTCCTTATAATCTCGCGGTTTCGCTTCCATTTCGAATCTTAACAATGTGGTCTGGACCAAGCTTCATTTTTTTCCCAACCTGTTCGACAATTGGTCTCTTTGAAACTCCGTGATGCAGTTTATTTTTCTTATCTCTTTGGTTAGTTTGATTCTTATTTGAAAAATGGGGCACACTGCTTCAAAATATTGTATATTATGTGTTATTTCATTTTCACAAAGATAATGCTTTGAAGCTAATGTTAGTGTAGGTAACTATCTTTGTCGCAGTTTTCGAAACTAATCGAGGAAACATGCCGTCTCTGCAAACCGCACTGCCTCCTGAACTTGCCAACAATGCGATCAGAGTTAGGACCAAATTCTTCTTCTTTCCATCTTTTCTGCCGCCTTATGAAAAGTTTTTTTCTTCTTTTCTTCTCTTCGAACATAGTTTTTTTTTTTTTTCCCCAACTTAGAACGACAGTTTACCGCGGAGAATCTGTTGTGTCCAGCTCCTGATTTCATGCTTCTTATTGCAGCTTTACCGTGAATGTCTTCGAAGAGCTAAATATATTGGTCATCGGGTATGCTAAGTTTCTATTTCTCTATGTTAGTACTATACTTGTAGGAATGATTAAGCGGTGCATCGAGTAGTGCTCATACTAGTGGGGTGCATTCTAATGCGTAGTAGTCATAGGTATGAGTAGGAAGCAGTGTTAATCACAATAGTTTGTGATTGATACAAATAATTAGGCTCACACATAAAGATCTTGTGAGATTTGGAAGTTGTTGTAAATTTCAGAGTAAGATTCAACTTAAGCTACTTTTTGGGGATTATTATGAAAAGCACTGCTGGTTGATTTAGTTCACCATCAGCTCGGCGGACTGATACTTGTGACTGTCTGAAGCGGTGGGAATATTAAGCAGAATATGTACTGTTGTAAGGTAAGGTTGTGTATCATCTGTTCACAGGAATCTGTATTTTCTGTATTTTTGGACCTTCACGTTTCACATTTGCTCCAGTCATAAATAGAATCTGCCAGGCCTTTGATTAAATTGTTGAAATGGATTTTTAGAACACAAAAGGGTATCTTACAAGAAAGACCAGATTTCCAGGGCCTTGGTGGTGCAGTAATAAATAAGAGTATTTGCTATTTTTGAATCATTCCTGTGTGGATTCTTTTGCAAAGCATATGCTCACATTGCCAAAATCATGTCTAGAGGTAATTAATCTTGATTTATTCAGACTGGAAGCTTACTTTGGGCCTCCTTCTGTTTGTCATGCAGCAACATAATACAGAGCTTCTTGTTGGTATGGTGAGGCAGCAGTTCAAAAAAAACATGCATGAGACAGATCCAGAGAAGATTCAAAAGATGAAGGATGAGTGAGTTTCAGATGTTATAGTTTGTTGCATGAATTTGTGCGTTTTTTCAATTAATCCAGAGTTCATCCTTCTGGGCTTGCTTGAATTCCCCATTATATGATTGACCGTTTCTACTGATTCTCTTCCTGTTTTTTATTTTGTGGTTAAACCGGGAGGGCCGGACTGGAAACCCAGATGTTGAAGTTGATATATGGCATGGTTTCTTGTACTGATGAGTGTTTTTCAAACCTCTAATCTTTGTTTCCTCTGTTGCACAGTGCGGCAAGGGGCCTCATAAATCACATACTATATGAGTCCGAGAAGATGTCTGGCCGTAAATTCAGCAGGAGCTCTTGATTTTGTTCACATTTTTTAGCTCTGAGTTTTGAGTTGGTGTATTTGACCATGTTCTGTTAAAATTATGGAATAATAATCGAGACTCAATGAGCCCAACGTTACTTCTCTGTGACTTTCATGTTACGGGAGTTGAAACATTATGTTCAGTGACATTTGCATGGCCTTCCTACATTTTTCACTTTGCCTTAAATAATATTGATGAGAGTTATAATAAACGTATCCACATTAAAAAAAAAAAAACTATGATTTATATGTAAAATAACTGAAGCCTAAATTTCCATGTTTTTACTTGCGGCATCAGCTAGTCATTTTTAGTGATTTCAATCTATTCAGTCGTGTTTTACAAAGGCAGTGTATCTTACAACATCAAGAACCCAAAGGAAGACTTACAAAAAGAAAAAGGATAAGTCATTGAAACTTCATGTCCGTTCAGAAACAGGGCCAACTATGGCTAATTCTAACCACTTCTCCCTAAATTTGACTGTCTTGGTTCTCTAATGTTTGGACTGAATGGTCGTCTTCCACCCAGCTGAGGACTGTGCTCCCCTCTAAGTTCACCTATGCGAGGACTGTATGCCCTATCTGATAGCCGTGCGTTCTGAAAACTTTGAAATCTTTTAAGTTCTCTGGACGGTGTTGAAGAGCAGCTTGATAACTTGAGACTGCACGTCCGTCTAAACTCACCCCGACCACGGCTAATCATCCCATCCATTATCTCTCCATTGTCTGCAAAAGAGGCTACCCGGCCTATCTCCCCTTCCTGTTACACAGCACATACAACGTACACAAAAAGCTTAGCTTAACCGCAGACTGACCTTGATTTGTTCGTGTGCCACGGTCTATTTCAATGCTACAATATTTTTGGAGTCAATCAATGGATGTCACAGAAAAGAAGAAAAAAAAAAAAACATGCTCACATAATTAAGAAGTGAAACTAGTTTAGCAAAACTAATGTTTCTTATATTTTGTTTGTGTGTCAACTCTTTCAATGCAGCATTTGAATGTACTACAAAGGGAAAAATAATGAGTATGTGCAGGGAGAAGGAAAAGAACTAAAAACTTACTGTTGCTAGGCTGAATGATAAAGCCGGCACCTCTTCATACTCTGCAGCATCTAAATCTTGAAGGTGTGCAGGTTTGAAGAACTTGGGCAAAATGTATTGCCTCACAGGAACCAGAAGCATGATTAGTAAAGGGAACAGAAGCCCAGCAATTGGAACCCACGTAAGCCCAAAACAAAGAAGCAGATAAGCTGTCTGGAAGATGGTAAGCATTGCAACTGTCTTGAAGGGTACAGTTTCCACAAAAATGGCGTGGTGTTCCTCCAGTACTCTGAAAGAGCATGCAAAAGATTGCAATAAGGTCAATTCCTAACACTTCAGGTATATAGGATAAATGATTTAAAACATGAAGAAAGTAGCTAAAGAGGCTACTTGTATCTTCTGCTTGGAGCTGTGAAAAGCAATAAAATCCTTTCCCAGAACTGGTTGCCAGGAAGGCTTTCAACGGCCATGAAGGCAAAATAGCCCCAGAGTACCGAGGTTGGGATCTTCTTAAGGCAAGGCATGGCTGCAACACATCCTCCTACCATTATTGCTTGAAGCAGGTTGCTGAGCCGCTGTTCTTTTACCTCAATGGGCAGTAAATTGTCGATTTCTTTCTCAACATCAAATACCCTCTCATCAACTGGGGCATCTGTGTTCCCCATGCTCGAAGCCATTTGGGCTGTTGAGTTTTTCAGTTCCTTTAGTCCCTGCCAAGAATACAAGTTTAGGCAGGGTTGCCTAACTATCAACACCAAACTAATTAATTAATCTTCACAAAGGTTCAAATAGTATCAATATATATACTGGGGCATCTAGATTCCCCCACACTTAAAGCCATTTGAATTGTTGAGTTCTCCAATTCCTTAAATCCCTCTACGAATAAAAGGTTAGATAAGGTTGCACAACTACCAACATGAAACTAATTAATCAAACTTCACAAAGGATCAAAATAGGATGAATACATATTGTGCGCAGGTGCAAATGTATATAGATATATTATTTTGTTTAAAAAGTGAAAAATCACGGCTAGTATTTTGAACAGCAAGCATATTGAGCCATCTGAGACTATACATTCACTTCCACATTCTAAGAATTGTTGGAAACTGTGTAATCAATATCACCATATTTAAGGTTCTTTTGTAACGAAGGATTGGACAGCCAGCCTTTGCCTCAAATAAATGGACAAATATTTAGCTTCTACTAGTATATTCATTGTCTTTTCATTTTAGAGACAAATATGGTCATCAATAGCAGTTTTATGTTATACGGTAGAAAGAAAAGGAAGCAGATATGAAGTCATCATACCCTAGCTGAGGGTTCCTGGTAAATTAACGGGGACTGCATCTGTTGATAGGCTTCTTGCAGGCTTCCATACACTTGCTCCAAGCTTGCATTATTTTTCATACATTTTCGTGCAGTTGCTACAAGTCGATTATGAAGTAACTGCAAAACAGGAAGATCTTGCTATGAAGTTATAGAATATGAGTTTTGTATGTTGATGAATGCACATGAACCTGACTTCTGAGCACGTTACAGCCAACTGTTTACTCAATGGATTTTAAGGGACACATGAATAAGTAGTAATCTAGCACCCTCATGGTTGGCATACAAGGAGCAATGAGGCTGAGCCAGTGATTGGCCGGTGGTTGGCAAAATCTGGATTCAACAGGTCAAAAAGGCACTAAGGGTTGTAGCTGCACTGCCTACCTGGTGCTTCAGTGTAGCCAGACTTTTAGTATGCATTGGAGACTGTGGAATAACCCCGTTTGATGGAGGGATCCCTAGGAGACCACACAAAATGACCTGCCATGCAGCAACAAGACTTCAAATGCAAGGCAAGTGGATACTAGGCTCTGTACCTTGCTGTTGGACAATAAAAAAGACACCCAAATAGTAAAGAAGACTGTACAACAAGAGTCGGAAATGTGGGAAGAAGAGGGTTTGCATACCATGAAGCCCAAAAGAAGTAAATCATAGTGAAAAGAAGGGGGTTTTCTCAAATTGAACTCTTTCTGCTGAGCTAGTTGAGAAGCCACACTGTGGTCAAAGTAATAGAGTACTGCAATCATTGTTGCTGGAATGAAGGCCCCGATTATGTAGAGAACTGGTACATTTAGCATGTCCTGTCATTCATTTTAACATTCTTCTAATTAGAGTACAATAAAGGAAACAATTATTTGTGTCTCAAGAACGGGGATGACATAAAAATGCTCAGAAACATGCCATAACAACAGTCCAGTTCTTGTATGCGCCAGGTGACCATGGATTTGGACTGAGGAGGCGTCTTGGGATACCATTTGGAATACTTCCAGATGGTATATAGGAAACAGCTGTCCAAACTAGGACCATAAATGGCACGCCATAATCTGCTATAAATCCTCTAAGGCACCCTGTCAGAAGTTAAAAATCAACTCCATAAATAGGTTGTTATGGAACTATGGCAGCAAACATAGTCATGCTATGTGGAACTATGGCAGTAAACATGGTTCATATTGCCAGGCTTTGAAAGGTCTTTTGGTTATTATCTCTCTTAGATTTGAACATTCACACAGAAGTCCCTTTTGAACAACGCAGCAGGGAGAGACACAATTTTCCTCCAAAGCCATTTTACATTCCCTTCCCTCTATGACACCTTGAACAAACCAAAACTGGGGGATGCTGTTAATGGTTGTCCGGCGAGTGATCCCTTAAGAGCTTGTAATATATTCGTTGAGGAAAACACGCTTAACAAGATGAGATAAAGTAGAAGACCTTGAATGCAATTTACAAAATCCAATAAACTTACCAGACCCATAGCGCCAGGATCTTGCATTTCTGCTTCTCAATGCTGTAAGTAGAAGGCCAAATGACAGAACCAAAGCAAACATTCCATTTGCAAATCTCCACGAAGGCTGAAACTCAACTGATTTGGGATTTTCTCTTTCGGGTACGTGAAATTCATGAATAAGTCCCTAGAAACCAAATTAAAAATTTGAAAATTCAAAAGTGAAAATTTGGAAATTCCGTCCTTTAATAAATACCAAGATATCACTGTATTCACTTTAATATATCAATCACGTAACAAGGGACTAAATAGAGCAATAATAAAATTTTGTCAAGCTAATAAGATGAATGGGGTAGGAAAAAGACACGGATTCATCTTACTTTTATGGCTTCTTGCATGAAAAGCATTGCAATAAGAAGTCCAAACAATTCCCCAGCTAGACGAGTAAACCTATTAATAATGGAGCAAGCGCCCAAGATAGCCAGCAGGAAGAGCAATATTGCAGTCCACGCACATACCCTGTTCATCGAGATAACCATAAAGTTCAAAAGTTACAAAAAAGAAATATGGCAGGCAATTTAAAACCCAAAGCAAAAATAATAGAATGTCAGAGCAAATAACATCAATCGCAGAGATTGCAATATCATTCAATTGGTTGGAGAGAGGAGAGTGAGATACCATCCAGTCCATGCTAAAAAGAGCTTCGATCCCAAATCTGGCCTATCTTTAGCAAAATTGAACATAAATGTATACATAATGACCGTTGGCTCTGCGACTCCCAGAATCAGCAAAGGCTGACCCCCAAGAATTGAGTGAATAATTCCACACAATGCCGTGGAAACTAACGTTTGAACTGCTGTTAGAACTCCATCTATCGTTACCCACAATAAATTAAAGTCATAAAATCAGGAGATACTTACGTACTGCTTAATATTTGTAGACACAGGTATATTTTTAGACAATATTCAAACGAAAGGATACCTGTATCTCTTTCCAACTGTTCTCCAAATGAAATAACTGGGATTGCCGATGCGAAGAAGATATATGTTGTGGGGGCTAAGATCCTGAGAACAATTGAATGAGGAATAAGCATATGAAGCATTATCCCTTCACGAAAGATTCAGCATTACTTAAATGTTAAATTTAAAGTTTAACAAGAAATCTTATATTTGAGCAGAACTCATAACAGAATTCACAGTTGATACAGCACGATACAAACAAGGCGGGATCCCTCATGATAGGAGGAGAATATACCCGAAGCCTGCCTTAAGACCACCAGTCCAGTCCTGCTTGTAACACTTCAGCCTCCCTCGAACATCATCCTTGATCCCGCGAAATGGCTCAAATGTCTCTTCCATAGTTCCCAAGGACAGCGCTTATGGCAATCTGATTGCGACCAAAGTGACTGAGTTTGGCATTGGAAGGATAAACAAATCTAGAATCTATAGAAAATTACATGAATATGGTAAAATAAAGAAAGAACTTGAATGTCATCTGAGTTCAAGTAAATCAGGATTATGCAAGATAACCACATTCGGAAGTCAGATTTGAGTTACTCAGGCACAACCCAGGATCAAAAAACAAGAGCAGCATTACACACCCAGTCCCAAGGAGGGGTGGTTATAGCTTATAGGCACGGGAGGCTTCCGAAACCCACGAAATGAACACCAAGAAACTTCAAGATGAAAGAGGCAGTGATGATCAAGTAGGCATCAAGACCACCCTCTTGCTCGTGTTGAAGATTGAGCTTCACACAATGTGGGCACAGAAAACGCTCATACTAAATATATAAATATATAAGGCAAAAAAGTGGTGTGGCAAGGAACTGTAGATTTGGTCCCGTCAGTACTGTGTCAAATAAAGGAACGAAAAGCAGGAAAAACAAAAACTAAATAGTTTAAAGCTTATACAAAGAAGCCTGCAAAAGCTAACTACAATGAAAAGAAATGTAAATGATCATATGGAAAGCAGGAGATTCAAAGGAGATTGCATTGCGAGATACTAACCACCTCGAATTATAGAAAATGAACGGAAAGAGAGAAAAGTGTCGGCTTTTCCTAGCTTTAAAAAGTAGGGATGGAAAAAAGTGATAAAAAGGGTGCTTTTCAGTGCATATGAGGGAAGAAACAATGCCAGCCAGTACATGACAAGCTGGGTCTGCAGAAGCAGCCAAATAGCTTCTCAAATATTTACGCTATTTTCTTTTCCTACTCTTCGTTCTTCCTCCTATTTGAGTATCTGATCCTGCATCCTAAAAACTGTGTATTTATAGTATCATTACTGGAGAACAAGCTGGAATGTATGGGTGCATTTCAAGCTCTAAGTAGAAAGCGCCAAATAAAACAAGAAAGAAAGTGCCGTATGTACTTTGAAGAAGTATATTTTAAAATTATCACACTGCATAAAGAGCAAATTGGCGTTTAGTTTCGCACTCGAGCTTCCAAAAAAACTTGTCGAGGGATTTTTGGACGCAGTAAACCTGCATTGGGAAGGAAAATCTGATGAAAGTATTGTAGCTAGGAGATGCTTAGAGTTGTGAAACTCCTATCTTATCTTATTTTATCTTATCTTTACCGTGTAGTTTGTTGGCTCCCATTCTTTTCTTCTCTAACCATTTTACTTAATTACTCGGCAAAATGTATAAAGTAGTACACTAGATCGAGGAATGGATACAGTTACGCGCCTCTGAGTTCCTCCTAAAAGTAAATCTCCACACGATTATGAATAAAAATATGGAGATGTAATTATCTGCTAAAAACGATAGATGCAACATTTTATTTTATTTGGTGGAAAGAAAGATATATTAGAAGGCCTTGAGCCCAACTAAAAAACTACCTCATAAGTTGAAAAATCTTTTTTTTTTTTTTAAAAAAAAAATTAACTTTAAGCCAAAGTTTGCCTCTAATACTCCGTATACATTGAGAGAGGTCACCTTGTTAATAGAAATACCATGTGAGTAATGTGTAGGAGAAGAATTTAACATAAATTTTGATACTATATGAAAGTCTAAGTTTATTTTTTCTCAAATGGTTTTATTGAGAAAAGAGATTATTTAAACTTATAAAGTATATTATAAATGCTCTTACGTATGATTTGACTTTATTGTTTAATATTTTGTTGTAGTCTAAGCTCAATCTTTTGCTAATAAATGTCTAGTCCATTTGGGTGATTAGTTTGGAACATATGAAGGAAGAATTAACTTTGATATCGTGTAAAAAGTTTATGTTTATTTTTGAAATGATTTATTGAGAAATGAAGTTATTTAAGTTTATAAAGTACGTCACAAATGTTTTATTCTAAAAAATAACACTACTATCCAATATTCTCCAATAGTCTAGGTTTGGTTGTTTGTTGGCAAAAAACTAATTCATTTGTGAGATTGAATTAAAACATATGAGAAAATAATTAGTTCTAATACTATATGAAATTCTATAAAGAATACCTAATATCTAGCTTAACACCCCTCATTTTAAGTTTCTTATTTTCTCATGTAGGACTTAACATGTCTCTCATCTTGAGTGTGAGACACACTTTCCATCGAGACTAAATATTCTTGTTGCAACATGACTTCTTATTGCAACATAGGTCTAAACATCTACTCTACAACGTTATTTTTCTATGTGGATTAGGCTTACTCTAAATCATGTAGGTTCTAAGAAAGATTTAGATTATGATATTATGTTAAAAAATTTAAAATTTAATGTAAAAATTAACCCATAAGTTAAAAAGATCTCTTTCTTCAAAACTTGATCACAAGCTTCCTCGGCGTAGAACTTATGGCCTCCGGTAAGATTTATATACGAAATGTCGGAGTGGCGCTTAAAAAAAGGATGGTGTTTTATTAAAGCCAATGCACTCACGTGGTGACGCTTGGCCAAGCGAATTCACCTGCTCCCAAAGTAGCGAATTACACTCTCAAAAGTCCCGTGATTCCTGCATTTACCCGTTGCCGAATGTCTTACGTGCCCTGCAGCTGATTCAAACAAAAGTGATTTTACGAGAGCCGAGACTTAATATCTTAAATTGTGTTCGCTTCACGAAGGAATTGCTAGCAAAACGCTTTACAGACCCTTAAATTGCTTGGATGATTACATTTTCCCAAAGCGTGTTGAGTGAAGACTCACGAGCTCAACACAACCTGCCCTTTTTTCACTTTCCCTTCCCCGACTCACCTATAGACTCACTGCTAACCATACCATCTTGGTAGGGGAAGAAAATCTTCTTTCACCTCTCAGTTTTAATGATCTTTGTCGCGCAAAGGGCCAAATTCTCCCACTTAGAGATGCAGAAGCAACAGGCACATATTGACAGAAGTGGATCTCTCATTTTGTCCATATATCAAGCACTAACTCATGCAGGTAGGCCCTTCATTGATGAATTCCGCAATCTTAGGGCCAAAGCCCTTAATAAGGGTGGTCGTTTTTGGTATTTTACTTTGGGGTCTTAATGGTAATGACAGTCATTATTTCTTGTGGCTATTCCATTTGCTTTGCTATCCAACTCACATACATAGGGTGTTAAATTCTCAATCTCACGGTTAGAGTGTTTACTAACTCACCATTGAGCTAATTGGCTAAGTGACAGTCTCCATGATATGATTTTCCATCATCAAAAAAGGCTCTGCCTCCACCAATCAAATATGTAAAACATATTTAACAAATAGGGAAAAAAACAAACTTATTTACTATTGCTTTGAATTGCTTTATTTGGAATGCAACAACTATCAAAAGACTAGAATGCACATTCTTTAAAATGATCTCTTAATACTCGGAAGGCGGAAAATGCATTACTCATCTAAAGGAGAAAAAACAGTTATATATTTTCAAGCTCAAAGAAACGAACTATTCCATTGATCATTGGCATATTAGACATAGCGGAACCAGCATAGTAGCCAAAATAAAACCGTGATGGACTCACCTCTTTCTTTCCACCATACTTCTAACGCGTTGCAGAATGCGAACAAACTCATAAAACAGTGAGAAGTCAAAATATGTAGGAGTGTCATCTTCTGCAGCCATTTTATAACTTGGAAAGTGGGTACAAGGGTTCTGGCAGATGATAAAGTCAAAACCGCCAAATTTCTTAATGAGACTCTCAATCTTGTTACTTGTTAAGCTTTGGATCTCTGCTATCTGCACCAACTCCCCAGTCTGTCCACTATTCTGCCACCACTTTCTGAGAATCCTCCTCTTTGTTTCGGAACTCTCTACAGACACAACACCTTTTAAATGGATGCCAAGCCGATTTAAAGCAACTTCTGCACCACCGATTCCACTATACAAGGACAACACTGTTAACCCTTCCGGAAACATAGTCTTCAATACCGAGAGGTGATAAGCCAACGTGTCTGTCTGGAAGCAGTATTTCAGTGATTTAAGTCTTTCTATCAAGCCGTACTCAGCAGCTTGAGTGTGACTTTCTGGGTAGCCTAGTATACGCTCAATATGTTCAGGATCAATAGGAGCCAACTTGTGTGGACCAACCCATACAAGATTTAACATCCGGCAATGATGGAGGATGTCTCTCTGCTGTTCAGGCGACAGCAGTCCTCGAGAATCAGTTAGGATCCTTCCAAGTCTATCACAAAGCTGAGATATTCCGCTAATTTCAGCAATGATGCAGGTGATCTGCTTCCTCGTATCCCATGATGGCCACCATTTCTTTGTATGTGGTATAGCATCTTCAATGGTCATTGGAGACTTCGGAAGGATATGAAACCTATTCTCAGTTGGAAGATTGTGTACGTAGCCTTCCTTTCTACTCAAGGCCGAGAAAAACTGAGTATTAACAAATTCAGGTTCAAGTGCATACAAGAACTGTGAAATTTTTGCCCAAGACTCATGAGAAACATTCACCATATTTCCGTAAAAGAAATATGGAGGTTTAGCCACCATTCGATTAACACTCTTGCATGGATTTGCTTTGAATGGATTTAAAGTTCCAGAGTGGGTGATTTTTGGATCAACTTTCTCTTCCACCCATGTAGTGTCAACAAACACCTGTTTCAGCCTCTTCCCATTAGTATTTTCCCAAAAATAACTATTCCTAGATTGAGAAACAGCATCAAGACAGTCATCAGAGAGCTCTTGTTTTGGCCTTTTTCCTTTAAAGCTTTGCTCTGCATTGATGTTTTTTGAATGAAACCCAGCATCTGAACCCAAATCCTCTGTCTTCACTTTTAATGTACCAAAAGTGGCTGAGGAACACTGCAATAATAGATACAAGTTACATTGTCAACAAAAGTTAATAGATAAGAAGACCATACATGGCGATATCTAGCTGCACAGAAACCTGGAGGTGAAATACACATTGCCAATGCGCAGCACTGTTTGGGCATGTCCGAAAATTCAATGAGTGAAGTCTTAAGAATTAACAAGCTGACAGCCTGAAAAACACATCAGGTAAGGTGTGTCTGACCATTGTGAAGGAAAATTCTCTAATTTGTAAGGCCATCCATGGCATAGAACCTATACAACTAGGAGTTGCAATCTAAAGCATCACTGTCAAGGTGGTGAATTGATTCTATAGCATCACTAATTGATTCTATTATATATATATTCCCGTGTCTTTGAGTTGTCAGGTTAATTCTTAAGCAGCTTAACTTGATCCATGCATATATTGCATAATCGTAAGCCACACAATTGGGAACTACTGCTAGCCACTGTAAATCCAAAAAGCAGTGCCAATATTAGGAAAATGCAACAAGAAGCTAAATTTAGAATACAATTAAACCTAAAATATTGGCACTTACATCATCAGTATGATTGAAAACCTTTTCTCCTCCAACACAGTTACCAGCAACTTGATCAGCAAATATTGCCTCAGCAAGTTGCGAGAGTGGGGCTTCTGGACCTGAAAGACAGCAAATAACCAATAATGAGGGTTAGACAATCTAAACCTGCGTGTTGTCCCAAGCATAAGGATAGAATCAATAAATTGAAATTTGATAAGAAATCAGTAACAGTCAATTCTTCTATGGGATAAAAACTTTTAGATGTGGAACTTTGCACAAAGGAAAAATGAAGAGCAAAAAATCAACAACCAAAATAGAAAAGGGAAATGGTAAGCAACATAAATTATTCTAGATAAATACTTGGTATAACCACCTTTTAATACTATGTAATCATGTAAGAAGAAATCCATCTACCACCTCAGTGGTCAGATGATATCTCATACCGAGGAAGATATTCTGGGAGTAATTTTTCTCTTAATTAAAACTGCCAAAAGCCTTGTGGTTTTTTATACATGAATACTAAGTTAAGTGTAACACCTATGCAAGGGCAAATAATTCTTCAAATGATCAACTTAATCACCTTGAAATCAGAAAATTATTTAATTACTTCCAGCCACTTCAGTAATAATTGAATGGGCTTAATGAGATACATCTATGATCTTCATAAAGAAACTGAAATGAGCATGAAGTTTATGATAAAACTTTAGAAAAATTAGCATTCCTGTCCCATTGCTTAGCCCCCAACAAAAATTCCATAAGCACTCTCGTTTACCATACAATTTTGTCAGGTTGAGTGTTGTTCTGACTGTTCATAATGAAATAATCACTCACCATACTTCTCGATTGCTGATGAAACTTCATTGTCAGAAAAACCCATCTCAAGCAAACGCAGGGTTTTTTCCATAGTCCCAAACAAGGCTTCATTATTAGTGTCCTGAGAATAACAAGCGTAGATGGTTACGAGCAGATACTCATTACAACATAAACAATGGGTACAATCTACAAAAGAAGAAATGCAAAGACAGTCAAGTAGTTTAGTACATTTTCCAGGGAATATTTCAACTCTGCCAAACTTGACACCTAAAACAATCACCTAAGAGCGACCCAAATCTGGCTCCCCAGGGTAGTTCAAACAGCATACAAAGCTATCATAGCTTATCTGGCTTAAAATATGCTTCTTTCTCACAATGTCAGGCCATAATTGGTCACTGTATTTCTCAAAAAATGTAGGCATATTTCTGTAAGTCTTTAGGGGTTGTGCCAAGAGGAGAAGTAAATGAATTTCTTTCCTATTCCAATGGGTGAATTAATTTCTTTACTGGTTGCATTTCCACCATGACAATATGGCTTCATAGTCCTTCTGACCCAAACGGTCCTTGTGACTCAAGTGAGCATGTCCCAAATCAAGGCAGTAGCCACTAACATATATTAGGGAATGTTGTATATGCACATTCCTAGCCAGATATTTAGAAGATCACTAGAGCAAATTCTAAGGAGACACCAAACACTCAAACAGGGATTGTAATTGCAGCATGCCAATGGAAACTGAAGAAGTCAATAATGGTCTAATGTGCCAATGAAGCTGAGATTGAACTTAATAAAATGGAGGCCAAGTCCTTAACATCTGCAATTGCCATATAATGGACATTATTTGTTAAGAGAATCAATCACAACCTCTGTTCTAACTTCATCATCAGGAGTTCCGTCATCTGCATCCTTGTCAAGTTCTTGTGCAATTTGCGCAGCAGATATGAAGTCCACCAATTCATTTACCGCTGCATCTTCACCTGATACAAAACAGATTGATATTCGAAATCCAAGTAATTCCGTTACCATGTAAAAGTAAATCTTCTTCTGGACTTGAACAGGAGCTATATTAAACCAAAGATGGAATGTCAAAGCCTAAGTGCAATCAATACATCCCCATATAAAATGTGCACATCTCAGATAAGTTCAAACTGTTAAGTGAATTCACCTGGTTTCATCAATGTTTTTGACATATCAATAAAGATCCAGAAAAGAAATGACAAAATATATTTAGGTTTGTGCATTAAATGCACATGTTTTTTTCTGCCAATCCACATGTTTTTAAAGCCCATCTTCTTAAGTTGGCACTCCTCCTAATAAGCCAACTAGGATTACTTCCTCCATGGGTGTTGGGGGCACTAAGTGCACCTTTAATGCAAGCACCAGCATTTAGTTGCTTCTTAATGAGCCACCAGCAGAATTCAATCTTACTGGCTGAACTTTAGGTTGCAGATCGTATTTAGCCAAAGGCCATTTTCTTCACAATATGACCCTCCTTGTTTTATTGGCTATAAATTGTCTATACATTTCCCATGAAACTTTTCATAGCTGATGTGTTGGGTGAGAAAGATCTTGGTTATAGCTACTCAGATAACTAAGATATTAAACTACTCCCTTCATTTGTAAATGAGGTTTAGAGCATATCAACTTGGGGCTTGGGTGGTTCTATCTTCCTTTTGTTGTTATGTATTTTGATAGTGAATTTCATCTTCACCTGGACATACGGCCATTGTCCCAACCACAATTAATTCTAACCTTTCGTGTGTTTGTTATATCATTGTCCTCCACTGTTCATACTTGTTTGTCATACAAAATTTTGATTTACCAAAATGAAGCAAAGACGAATATGATTTGACACAATCTAGAATTGCCTCTAAAATGTATTTAGAATAAATTCTAAAAAATATGATCTTGTACGCTTGACCTTCGAAAGGCCAGACACATAACTAACATGGGAAGACAGGCCTGTTTTCTGGAAAAGAAAAAGAAAAAAAAAAAGGAAAGAAACAATAACATAATTATACTGGCGTGAGGATTTTAACAGTTTTCTACAGTACATAGAGCCGACAGTCATGATTCCATATTTCTACAGTACTTCTCTTCAGTTCTAATTTGTATTATTGCTTTCTAGAAGTGTTGGTATCTATATCTCCCAAACTGAATAAATCCTAGGTAATTTAGCGTACTTTCCACTTTTACAGCAACATCTGCTTAATGGTTTCACACAAGTGCATTCCTAATAATATCTTTGTGTAGTGTGTATAGCCCAAAAAAAAATTACAAATTTTAAATTTTCCATGCATACAAAGTTTTGCACCATTCAGACTCAATTTTAAAAAATATTTCAAAATTGAATCTATTAACAGGTAAAGCTATATGATACGCTGAATGAAAAGCATGTTGAAAATGTTGGTCTTGAAATGGTCAGGAAAATGACCTTCAATATATATCTGTAGCAAGCAAATTCCACAATCATCAAACCTCTAACCCCAGCGGCTAGACACAATAGACCCTAAATATGCAAAAAAGACCAAGAGTTTTTGCTCCAATGAAACTTCCACCGATTTCTACCTACCAAGCTTATTGATTGCATATTCGACTTCATTTACAGAGAACTTCATCATCAGCAAGGATGCTCTTTTGTCACTGTTGACTCCATCATCTGCATCAGGCTCCTGCCAGAAATCAAAAGTTATGGCAAACCAGAGATGCAGTTTAATACTGAAATAATGTCACAAATTATTGTGATCCTAGGAGCAATCAAACCATTATTACCAATATGCTTCACCAAATGCCATCCAACACCCTCCAGCAAACAACAATCCCCAAACAAAGCCCAAAAAGCCAAAAAAGCATAGGACAGTTAGAGATGGGAACTATAGGTTCAGCCAGCACCAGACCTCATAATCCAATGCCAATAAGGGTAACCAATCAGTCGGATTCTAGATTGCCAAGATAATTCAAATGACCTCTCCAAAATAATCTCAAGAATATTTTGCAGTTCCACCGGATTTGGCTACTTCAATGATTACAGAACATGGAAAGGAAATAGTGGTGTAAATAAGATCAGAGCAGTAAGCAGGTTACCTCTTTTGGTTGAGTGGCTGTCAACATTTCTGGAGGACTGCTACCTTCTTTGTCATCAAACAAGCTATCTAGAGAATCTGATGATTCAGAAGTTGGATTTTGAAGAGCCTATTTCATTCCAAAAGAGGTCAACTATTATCCATTAAAACTTCTTTAGCAAATATCTGACAAATAGTTCAGCCCACAACTTCCGATGAGTGAAAAGTAAAGAGCGAGTGAATTGCCTTCTAGATAAGTAAGATATTTAATAATGAACACAAGTGATCATATTGCTGTTGTTTGAGCCAGATGCAATCACACACTTTGTTAATCACCGGGTTGACGAAATTCACAAAGATCTTTTCCCCATCTTGAAACAAAAATGTAGAACAGAATCCACAACTCTGTGAACAAACAAGCCCGAAAACACCAAAATGAAATACCAACAGTCCTTGAAAGAATAATTGGTTCATGTGCACTACCCACTAATACCAAATTTAAGGCTCCAATAAGCATATCAAGTAATATATAATGACTTGCTTCTCAGACTATCAGTGAGGTTATAGAAAAAAATCATTTGTTTACTTACAGAATATGCAAAAAGAGTTTCCAATAACAAGTCAACGTTGTCTTCACCTAGATATAAGAGAAGACATGGCAGTAATTACAATCTAGTAATGTCAAAATAATAGCAAAAATTGCATGGACGGGTGTCTAAATCTTTATCTTCTGGTACATTATATAGCAATTATTCACCTTACCAATGCCAACCCAAAGACAAAACGGAATGAAGTTTGCATTAGCACATGACATACCCTTTTCTTCGACTACTTTGTCAACAAGGGATGGTAAGAATCCCATTCCTTTAAAGAATGATCTTATATTGCTTCCAGATGAACTTGCAACATTGTCCTGAAATAAATGAAGAACAGAGAAAGAACTAAGGAACTTCAACAAGCATATCACTCATTAGCTGGACAGATAATTCTCTTCAGACAACCAAAATTTGGCTTCACTAAAGGGAATTACATATAGAGCCATTAAAAAAGTGACTGGAGACAACAAAAACAAAATTCCACAAACTAGAAAACCAAAAAGGCATTAGTAATTCAGAAGAAAAAGAAATAACCCTACATGCCTCAGGTCCAAGGGTATTAGGTGGAAACTCAAATCTAATCCTACTTTTCCAGATTCTTGGCACAGGTTTTTCTATACTTTATCATCTCATGAGTATCACAGATGCCATGAATATATCCATTTCATGTCAAAACAGATCCTTTCATCTTCTCTTTTCGTGTATATCTGGTGCCTCAGATAGTTTCTTATATTTGAGAAAAATAATCCTTGTGTTTGTTTATACCTTTGGATAAAACAAATTACAATAATTTATCAGAATCATTAATAATTACTATGATTCATCAAAAACATCAACAATTCCAAAGAAAAGGCCATACCCCTACATGCTGTGAGTACAAGGTATCCGGTGGAAAGTTGAAGTCTAAGCTCTCACTCTTTGGCACTATTGCTTTGTCACCATTTGGATCCGAGGAGTCCTATATGGTTGAAATAGAGATATATGTAGATGCATTCAGCTGTCTATTGAAGAAAAAAGAATTGCTAGCACTCGATGCATACCATGTCAAAAAGAAGCAGAACCGATGTCAGAAAATATAATTAGCAGTCCACAAAATGCATCAACTAAGCCCTTGAGCAAGTGTCCACAGAGTCATAAGCAACCGAATTGGCCTGCAAACAATCAAACCAAGATATTTAATTTGGTTTACTCCAAAAAGAGTAATTTACAATGCCAGGTCTATCATATTATTTAACAGTCTCTCATGCATGCGAATTAGGTTGCTTCGAAACCAGAACGAAAGTAACAAACTAATCATGGATTTGTGCTGTTCAAGAGTGGCCCACGGACGACATAAATACTATGTCGTGCACAATGTGCCGCAAAGCAAGGAAAAGCTCGTTTGCCGATCAATGAGAACTTCATGAGCACTTCAACAAATATTTAAGGAAATACAGGAAATGATCCCTTTTTGTTGCCGATAAATAAGAAAACTAAAATAAGACTACCAAGGTCCTTTAAGTACTTTCTAAGAGAATGACCAAAACTTAAGTTTCAAAAAGTTCCTTTCTCCTCCGTTGTTTTCTCGGCAACCAAACAAAGCGGAAAGAGAAGGAAAATTACAAAATTCAAGGGGAAATAATCAAAAGCGAGCAATAAGCCAAATAGGTTCGATAAGGACGCCATGCACGGGCTAAAACAAAACAAAGAAGAATAGTCGACCTCAACTTCGTGTTCAACCAGAACGGGAGAGAAGTACCATTGCACGGGAATGCGGATTCCCAGGAGTACCTGACTGGCAGTTTAGACCAGGAAAGATAGGGCGACAAGTGCGATTTCCAAGTGGCGTAGCTGCGGCGCGTGGAACACCCCCGCACCAGTGTCTTGATTCGTCGGAAGCTGACTAGTTTTTGTAGCCGAAGGGACGCAAAACAGTCGGTAAGAGCGATGGTGGCACTTAGGCCCGAACAAAAGGGATTGTCCAAAATGACCTGTGCTTTCTCAGAATTCCTTCATACGTAGAAATAAGGATTCCTTAATACGGAGAAATGAGGAGGAGAATAGTTGTACACTCATAATTACCCCTTAAATTGGGATAATTTCTGAAAATTTCAGAATACCCCTCTTTTTTAGAAATATTTAAAAAGTAACCTGATGAGAAATTTCTTGCGCAAATAAAAGCTCACGGAATATATCTCAAAAATCTGGAGAAAGAGAACACAGGGAAGACTGGTGGGCCTGCAGGAGCACTTTGAAGCAGGGACCAGCTTTTCAGTGTGGACCAAACTAATAAGATACGCCTCAATCTTTTATTTTATATTTCTTCTGTCCATATGAGATAGCATTTTCTTTTTTCTTTTTTTTTTTCACTGCAGATCCCACAATCCCATTGCTGGGCACTATCAAAAGCAAAACTTATAACACAAAATTTCCATGCACCCAAGAACTTCATAGTTGTTCAACACTAGTGTAAATTTAGTGACAGAAAATTCTTTTTTGATCTTGGATTATATTGAAGACAAGGATGTAAAAGAAAGGATTACAATGTATTTCGATTTGATTTGAACAGGGTAAAAGAATCCCACAGAAAACCAAAGGCATCGATGTAAGTATGGATCAAAGCAACCGTAGAAGCTCTAGAAAAGGGTGAAAAACAACCAAGATGACGCAAACAGGTGTTTCAATCATGATTGAGTAAGATATGTTGATATTAGTCTGCCCGCACAAAAAGGTAGAGCATCCTCCAATATAATATCGCCGGAAAAAGTGATGCCGTGAAAAATCTCTGCATCATTGACGTTGGGATCCATTGTTAACAGGAGCACCCCCCTTGTCAAGATGGAGAGCTCTAGGATCAAGCGGAATAGTCCCAACTGTTAGAAAACCAGATTCAGCAAACCCATTAACTTTGATGGATACTGAGCCTACTGTGACAACGTCAACAGATTCAGTATTAGCAACGCATGCGGCAGGCAAAGGCTTAGCCTCAGCCTCCTTCGGATTTATGGTGAGGGAACCAATCTGTAGAGTAGATACCAGGTCTTCTTTTGCCTGAACTGCAATTTGCTTGGCATCTCCATCTGTGATAATTGAATTGGTAACATCACCAGAAATAGAAGACTGCTCGGAAGCAGAGACTCCAGTCTTTATCGAACTGTATGGACCATTGCTGTGCTTGGTTTTTTCATCTTCACTAGGAGGAAGCTCAACAGTACTACTTAGCTTGCGAGGGGGATCCAATGCTGGTACAAGATAAGGACTTCCATAGTTTTTGACAAGTAACCTGGCTTTCTCTTCCTGCATTAATTTCTGACGATTTTCATAGTAACTGAAGTCATCAAGTATCGAAGTCTTCAATGTGAAATTCTTGAAGATTTTCAACATCTCCAGACCTTTCTTATATAATACCTGCACATGGACAACAATTATTTAGCAATCGTTGCCTTTGAGAGGAAGAAAAAAGACACATTCTTGCAATTCAGGGTAACCCAAAAAAGTTGCATCAGGTATCCCAACAAAATGAAGCAAATGTCCTGACTGGTGTTAGCAACGACACGAACTAAAAACAAACTACTTGATAGAAAAAAAATCAAATTCTAGCCACAGTAGGTAAAACAATTACAAGAACTTCGTAAAAAAACAATTCCAAGAGGTGGACATACCTCTTGTGTATCTCTGCTATTAGTCACTGGCTTGTTCTCATTATTTTCTAAGATAATGTGTCTAAGATTGGTGTTTGGGACATCTTTGATGATGTGCCACTTGAGAGGAAAGCTTCCACTCCATTTGTCCTGCTGCCAGAAATCCATGTCCTTATTGAAGTCAACTGGGCCAACCATCTCTGCGACACCACAGAACTGACCGCTTGCATTAACCTGTACAAGAAAGACCTAAGGTAAGTATAGCCCATCAAGACAAAGAACATTTCTAATTCAGATAGATGATGGAACTCACAGAAAAGAAGAGGAAGATAGGACAGCTTCTATGTTTCTCCGTGGCCATTCTCTGTGCATCTTCATAAGCACTACCCAACTTCTTGTTTCCGTGGGGTGTAGATGACCAAACATTGTACTTAATACTCTTGTGAACATCATCCTCACTGTATGATTTGATTACAAAGAACTTTGCATCCGCATAATCAACTGGGAACTCATCCTTGTTATACTGATCAGCAGAGATAGTGATGCTTACTTCTGCATTACTATCTCCCGACCTGGTTGTGTAAGTTTTGACAGCCAGTTGATCTTTTGATCTATTGATTCTAGGACCCCGATTTTGCTCACCCAATGCATCGGTGCTTCCAATTACATCATTCAGTGCTCTGCCAACATGAATCTTGGGCCGAATCTTAGCCCCTGTCTGTACGTAAGCACTTGGTCCAAAGCCAGATAAACCATTACTGGCAGGACGAGTTACTTTCATTTGGTTTTGTTGGGATATAACCTTCACATTTGAAAAGTTATCTACAGCTGGAATTGAGCCAGATGCACTTCTACCCTGTAAACAAATGAGCAATCATAACTGTAAAAATAATCCAATAAAGAGAATGAATAATTTGACGGCCAACAGTTCTGGAAACTTCCACATAACTCCCACCGACGTTTAGACCAATAATTTAATTCTATAAATTGCCTATATAGAAGATGTAGGTATTTTAGCTATGGTAAACACTGTGGGGTCTTAAGGATATATATTTCGATTAAATTAAACTAATTCTGTTCTTTACAAGACATCCCCACGACAATAAAAGACCTTCTTTCCCCTTTTTGTTTTTACTATTTTTGAAAGGAAGAGAAAGAAAGGGGGGAATTGGGTGGGGCGGGGGTTGTTTTTGATAGTATCTTAACTTTGACAAAGCAAAAGATATAGTACCTGAACAACATGAGATGACACTGGGGAGGTAAAACTACCAGCAGAAACACTCCCATGCATAACAGATTGTTTGCTTGGTCCAGTGTTGGTTCTTGAACCCTCTGATACACTGGCCATGGAATTTGTCTGATTTGGAACAGATTTTAGGGAATTCCTTGGAAAGGCTCCAGCAGCTGAACTGAGGTTCTGTTTTAAACCTCTTCCGTCAGGTCTATTCATTGATACACCAGCATCGTAAAGGGAATCAGCTGAAGTACCAGGTACAATATCAGGTTGAATGACATAGGGAACATAAGCAGGTGAAGAGGCAGGATTCTGATAAGGTGGAATTGCATAATACTGCTGTGCCCCTACAAATGGACTTTCAACACCTATCATAGCACCAGGTATGTAAGGATTGTATGGGTTGTATGGAGACTGTGCATACCCATAGCTAGGTGGATAATATACATAAGGCGAACTTTCATTTTGCACACCCTGAAAAAGAAAAAATTTAGAGTTAAAAATGCACAAGTAGATCACCTAAACACTAATAGCTAAAAATTAAGAACTTTTACTCACCGTGTACTGGACATCTGGACCATCTACACCAAAAACCCTATGGTGGTCCTCCCATTCACCAGGTGACTCAAATCCTAAACAAATTCAATGGACAAGATGCAATGTAAGCTGCTACCACCACAAATTCTAGCCTGCACAAAACATGGGATATAAATTTACCTGTACAATAATATCCATAGTTGGTGGCAGTAGGATAGTACAAGCCCTGATCAACAACAAATTCAGGGGCTCCTTCGTTGTACATGGCTTCAATTTGTTCAGGTAGTGGAGTTGTCAACTGAGAGTTGGATTCAGCACCTTGAATCTAAAACCCAAGACATGACCATTATGGAACATTTAGATAAAAGCCATAGAAAAACCAAGATTCACAAGACCATTTGAACAAGATTTGATCAAACAGCCGATTAAAAGAAGAAATTCAGCCATTTAATAAAGTACCAGATAAGTCTCTGTGTTTCCATGTTCAGAAACATTATACATTTCCATTCCAGGACTGCCACCCCTATACAAGTTCAGAAATAAAATTTCAGCAGACTACACCACGTCTCAACATATCACAAAGAAATGGGCATAACAAGAAAAATATGGTATCCTCAGACACAAAACAGCAAAATGCAGACAACATTTGACTTGAAGGGCTCAAAGCCCACTTCAACCATCCCTTCACAAAGAGTAAGCAAACTTTCAACTAGCCAGTCACCAAAAGAAGCACAACAACTTCATACCTCTCAATGACTCAATAACAAGTCAACAAGCCTGAATTAGAAGAGAAACTAGAAAGCCCCATGGGGAATAAGGCAGGGGGAAGAGGGCGTTCACACGGACAGCAAACCCAACAAGATGATTCGAGACTGGACAAGGTCTGTGAAATATTTCCTCTTAAAGTCATAAAATTTGGCGATTACTTACTACCAATAACACTTACACAACCCTGATAGCCCATCTTTCAAATGGGTAACAGATTAGCACCTCCATCAGTATTTGGACATTCAGATTTTCCATCCAATCATTTACTATCTCTGACTCAATTCTTCTTTCTTTCATCTTTATTCACTCAGTTATACATGAATGTAGTAAATCTGAGCAGTACAATAAAAGATAATAGTTAGGCTTACTCTACAGGACATTGATCCCCTTCATCATAAAATCGTACTAACAACAGCGTCAGTACGCAAATAAGAATCTGAAAGAAAGAACTGAAGAACCTAGTCTAGAAAGTACTATTTATCCCAAAATAAAATCCCAGCCTCAAATTACTACCCAAAGCATCCAATAGTAAAAGTAAAACAAAACAACAACAAAACAAAAAAGGCAAAAGCTGACAGAGACTCGTTTGCACAAATATGTACAGCAAACAGAAACCTCCAAGGCACAGGACTATTTTTCAAATCCAAGATTACTTGGCACCCGGTAACTTAAACATCGATTTCGCATAGATTCCAAAATCTATCGCACAAATCTACGAAACATCACTTATCAGATGGACCTTCGAATAGTCAGAAACTCATACAGAAACCAGCAATAAAACTCAAAACAAAAAGAAATCCATAATTGAGCTCCAAGCTTCCAGTAACACAGTGCACCTGAACCGTACCAATACAACTACAGGGCTAGAAACGAAAAGTGAAAACAATAATTGAGTGGCCAGGGTTATTACCAGAAAAGAAAAAAGGGAAGAGTTGATCAGGCCATGGTTGACCTAGCAAGATATTGAAGAGAAGAAGTGGAGAAATTAGAGAGAGAAGGGGGAGTTTTCCGCAACATCTTTTCGTGCGAAGTGGACGCACCTAAGTAACCCTAACCATTAAGGGAAAAGCAAGACTTGAAAGGAGGGCGGTTGAAACTACAGGGAAGGGAAAGAGATTCGCTTTCGGTACGAAGCGTTTAGCCCATTATTTATGTGACGAAAGTACCCCCACAAGCATCGGAAGTATCTGGATTGCCACTTACAGATCTTGTTGTAAAATCTGCGAAACCAGATGGCGAAGACCAGATTCTCTAGTGCTACATAGTGGTTGCCGTCAAAAGGGTGACAGTCCATTCACCTCATATAGGGTGACAATCCTTTTTGGGGACGGTCATTGACTTGACGGAGTGGTTGCTGTCAGGGTAGCGATTCTCCATTACTCTAATGGAGGAGCCAACATTGGCATTGGGTTCCCCGGGTCTGTGTTGCCGCCTTCCTTTTTCCCGAAAAAATTGAAATCTTCTTCGTTCTTCAAAAGGGAGGAATACCTTTAATGTCTTTTGCTTGCTTTTGTTTTCTATTCATATTAGAATATCATTTCTGCTCGCGCTGAAGCAAAATGCCTCCCCCTTTTGAAACGTGAAATTCAAATACCTACTTTCTTGTTCTTAATTTCTTTCTTTGGAAAGAATTGTATTTTAACTGCATTTTGTTTGGTCGATTGGGATCTTTCAACAAGCTAGTTAGGTATGCTCGATTTATTTAATATAGAAGCTCCATTGTCCATGACTTCACTCTCATAGAATATCCGACAAGAGTATCCTGTGAGTGGAAGTTCATTGGCTATTCTACTTGCTGTATTTTTATTTTTTTTAATCAAGCCCCCAAAATATTATATACAAAATTGAAGGTTATTAGGTAGGATGAATGAAAAATGTTATCCATGTTTGCTACTACCCAAAAAGTAAAGGTTATGGCAATGAGAGAGATGATTTCAAGGTAGTTTATATCTGTTAATGAAGCAATAACATAGGTCGATAAGAACAAGCTGAAGATGGAAGCACAAATTGTAAACAATGAACGATCACGGCATTAACAGGAAACGTGCATGAAGTGAACCAAACAAGTAATAGATTAACTATTTTGTCCTATACAATAGTAACCTGATCTGGGGTAACTTAAGATATCATTGCACAGATTCCTCCACGTTCCACAATGT
The DNA here is from genome assembly GCA_028551475.1 of Casuarina equisetifolia. Classification (NCBI taxonomy): domain Eukaryota; kingdom Viridiplantae; phylum Streptophyta; class Magnoliopsida; order Fagales; family Casuarinaceae; genus Casuarina; species Casuarina equisetifolia. Next base: position 19,250,928 of record CM052362.1, read on the forward strand.
TTAAGCTTGAAAGGAACGGTTCAAAAAATGGAAAAACATGCTGCTGTCTCCTGAAAAGCCCAAAGTTACTTGAGAACAACTGCTGCGTTTCTCAGAGCCAGGTATCTTTGCACATACTCATTAGGAAGTGATCTTACGAGCTTAAAAACATCAGCATTCGCGTAACGGAGGCTGGTCCTGGGGTCATAGTAAGGCGCCTGCATAATGCACGAGTAATGACTTCCAGCCAGAACAAAAGAAGGCAATATACCAAAACGAAAAATGAAATTTAAGCATTATGGGTTTCCACATTGTTTCACATAGCAACAGCTAGTAATCTCTTCCTACTCTCAATGCATCTAAACAAAGTCTTTTGACAGCACGAACAAGCAAGAAATAAAGGGCTGGAAGGGGTAAGAGCTGTACGTATAGCTAATCAAAGTAAGCTCGGTGACTCAAAATGCAGAGAGACAGCTAAGAGCAAATCGGAATGTGGTTTATCAATAATCCCACGTCCTGTGATTTCCAACTCAGACCTAAAGCAAAATGGGTTTGGGAAAGGCAAGAGGTTTAATGTCTATCATTGGATAAAATTAGACAGATAATAGAATGCAACCAAATTCAGCAGAAGAAACAGAATCTTAAAAGCTACTTACAATCAATCATATAGACGAATCTATCATTAAACAGTGTGATCAAGGTAAATGGTCACGCAGAAGATACATACAATCACCATGTCTTGACAAGGGAGCCACATACCTCGTATCCTGTTATATCGCAGATTCTCTTGCATGGATGCATAGAGGGTGGTGACTCAATATTCACATCTGCACAGAGGACAGCAAGGGTCAAACTCACAACAGAGGCTTGAAGGGGATCTTAATAATGACAAAGAAGGAAAGCAAGAAAGGAAATGTAAAAGCATAGAAAGCAAAGCCAGCGTTACATCGGAAAAAGGGCAACTTCTTTCTTAAAACATCATACATTTTTTTGAAGTACTTTGTTTTCAAAAAAACGTCTTGTTATTTGTTTTAAAGAATGTAATAGCAAGAGGATCACATCTAAAAGACTGTTTGATACTATTGACTCAGAAGTTTTTCTAAAAACTATTCCAAAACAACCAACTAAGTTATCATTGTCAGACATAAGTTTAATCTACCTCCACCCACGCTTTAACTCTGGTAAGAAATCAATGAACCATTTGACCAATCACAGGCTCACCATTTACTTTCAGTCACTCAATTTAGCATTTACAATCAACACCATAGCGCAATACAAATTTTACTTCCACTTCACAAAATTCAGAAAATTGTCTGGTAATTAATAAAAAGCTTTGGTTTGTGTGAGTAAAGGAGTTTCTGAGAACTTACAATTGGGTTCGTCGGGAGGGTAATTCTGGTAATTGTCAGCCTGAAGGATCTGCTTGAGATGTTTCCAGTGCCTGCCTCTGGCTTGGCCTTTTGGGTACTTCTCGTACATTTGAATTCGCTTGAAGCTGAGGTGCGTAGGCAACACAATCTCCGCGTTCACCACCTCGGGCTCCATCTTCTTCTACTTCTGCATATAAACCAAGAGTTATTCTTCGAAAGAACAGCAAAATTGTGTTCAGGCGAAATAGAGAGAGAGGCAGGGGCGAAATAGAGCGAGAGGCAGGATTCGAAGCATCTCAGGAGAACCTTAGGCACCAGAAGCGACCTGAAAAGCTTTGCCTACTCCCGTGCTTCTAGGGACGCTTGCACCAGAATGACCCTCCGTCTTCTTGCGAGTATGCTTTCTAGGTATGCCGATGCGAAAGTTAAATCTCAGGGCGTACCGGGCCCAAGTTGACCCGTCCCATGGCTTTTTCCCCTTTGAGGTTCTTTTATATATATATATACACTCACGCAGGCCCAAGTTGACCCGACCCATAGCTTATTCTCACGGAGGATTCGAACCCGGTGAAACTGTCGGTCAACGCCACCCATCCTTTGAGGTCCTGCCTAATTTTTTTTTCATCTGCAGGTTCATGGAATATTCAAGCTTATTTCGGCCCCCGCCCATCCTTTGAGGTCCTGCCTAATTTTTTTTTCATCTGCAGGTTCATGGAATATTCAAGTTTATTTCATGTTTGCTGGGAAAAGTGAGAGGGATGCTTAGAGGTATTCGACAAACTGCGGGATCAAAAGCACAGAGAGGAGAGAATTAAATACGTGCCTGCTGAGGAAAAGCTTTAACTTTCACAAGATAAGATTAAGAGGTAAAATAATTAATGACAACGCCGAGTATGTTTGCGCATATTGGAATCTTATTGTCCACCCAAAAAAGTGACTACAACAACTGAATCAGAAATAAACACAATTCCCATTACCCAATTTTAACTACCATCACTGGATTAAAATAGAATGTCCTATCCATGAAAAATGAGCTTTAAGTGTTACAATAAGTTCCAATTTCCAGAGAGAACCCTCAATCATCCTAAAACAACTATCATCACCGGAACCAGCAGTAGCAGGCCAGCTTTTCGACTATTTCAAATTCCAGCAACGCCCGACCAAACCCCAACTGGCTGTCAACAAAATCGTCCAACGACAGTCTTGACAAAAGTGAAAACGTCAAAAGAGCCCACTTAAAGAACACAAACCACAAATCACCCTCCCTCGCAAGGAAACAAAAAGGAAATGCGTCACAACTTAAGGTTCGATAGCTGATTGATGGCAAGGGTTTATGTCATCTTCAGGATGTGGAGCTTCAGCACTTTGGACGATTGGTGGCTCTGCAATAAGATCCGCACCAAGAGTTGCATTATCACATGTGCCTGGGGACATAGGAGACATCGCCGACTCCGGAACAGTCTCAAATTGGGGCACTGTGGTATCTTCTTTACCAGAGGATCTTCCATGCGGTCTCTCATACTTGTCATAGCTGGGGCTGTGGCTGCGTCTGGTACCGCCGCGGCTGCGGCTGCGGCTACGGCTTCGACTGCGACTGCAACTGCGGCTTGGGCTGCGGCTGTAGCTACGATCACGGCCACGAGACCAACTTCGGCTGCGACTATGACCCCTGCTCCAGCTCCTACTCCTACTCCTGCTCCGGGTTCGGCTACGGCTGCGGCTATAACCCCATGTTCTAACTCTGTCAGGGCTACGACTATAACTCCTGCCTCTACTCCTACCAGCAATGTCTCTTCTGTTGTCAAATCTTCCCCGTCCACGACCACGTCCACGACCATCCATATTGTTGTACCGATCAAAGGGGCCACGATCATTCCTACCCTGACCAACATGACTACCACCTGGACCACCAAAGCCCCGCCCCCTGTTGCTCCGACCAGGAAAGAAATCACCTTTCCCAGCATATCCACCAAAGCCACTGTCCCTCATGCCTCCACGTCCACCAAAATTGCCACCTCTCATGCCTCCACGTCCACCAAAGCCCCCGCCATCCCTCATCCCACCACGACCACCAAATCCACCATCCCTCATGCCTCCATGGCCAGCGGAATCATACCGACCATAACCACCAGTGCCCCCAGAATCAAAATGGCTCACCCGATCCTTGCCAAAACTTGGTGCACCACGCAAAGCCATATCTCGCACTTCTGGAGGCACATGCTGGTTAGCTCCTTCCAGAACTTTGACCAGATCAGCTGCATATTTCCAGTCCTGCTCAGAGAAAAAGGTATAAGAAACCCCAGTAGCACCGGCTCTCCCAGTTCTTCCAATTCGGTGGACATAGTCCTCAATCCCAGTAGGGAAGTCATAGTTGATCACAACCCTGTAATACAAAAATGTTAAAGAATATGGTTATGACGCAGATGATGCTAAACGCCTAGACAACAGAGTTAATCTCGTCCATAATATGCAACATATAAGATTCTTGATCCTGGACCTAAAAAAGTGAGTAATGTTACCTTCGTACACAAAAGTTTGAATAAAGTACACGGTTAACATGCAGAGGCAAGAGCTAACCTTATATCTTTGATGTCAAGCCCACGGGCAGCAACATCAGTTGCAACCAATATAGGAGACTTTCCACTCCGGAACTGATTTAAAACCCAGTCCCTCTCACTCTGAGATTTGTCTCCATGAATTGCAGCAGCCCCAAAGATACGTCCAATAGTACGTGCAAGCTGATCACACAACCTCTTCGTGGAGCAGAAAATGATGACCTTTGAACCTCGTTCCTGGGCTCTAAGGATCTGCTCTAAGCGCCTCTGCTTCTCCACTTGTGGGACTACTTCAACATACTGCACATTTAGAGAAAAGAATTCTCACTTTGCTTGAAAAATGGAAAGAAATAGAAGAAATATTCATGATGCAACAGATAAAACTTTAATACATGCTTGTTTTACACAACTCATAAACAATATGGCCAGACTAATATAAGGATGATGGTAACTTTCACATATGAAGTACTGTATTAAGATAAAGAACTATCATTTTCTATGTTGCATTTGAAGGAAAGCAGCAAAGGTGAAGGTTCAAAGGTACCTGTGTGATGGCCTTGTTTGCAGCAAGCTCGTCAACACTGCCAATGTTAACCTGAACAGGACTAACAAGAAGATCAGCTGCTATTTTTCTCACTTCTTTGGGCCACGTTGCGGTGTACATAAGAGTTTGTCGGTGTGGGGGTATCTCATTAACAATCTTACGGATTTGAGGTTCAAAACCCATATCAAGCATTCGATCAGCCTCATCAAGTACAAGAAGTGAAACTTGTCTAAAGTCAATCTTCTTCATCTCGAGGATGTCATTGAGCCGACCAGGAGTTGCCACAACAATATCAGCTCCTCGATCTAATTCTTTTAGCTGGGGACCCTTTGGAGCACCACCATATAAGCACTGAATCAAGGAATTAAGTCAAACTAGTAAGTCAAAACTCTAATGCAAATAGAAAGGTATCTGAATTGTACAACAAGAAAATGTTCATTTAAAAACTTACTGTGCAAGAGACTCCCGATGATCGGCCAAATTTAAGAACCTCATCCTGTATTTGGGTAGCAAGTTCCCGAGTTGGAGCCATGACCAAAACTGTTGGGCCATTCTGAGCATTATTACGGCAATTCCTCAGAAGAATGAAGGCGGGGATCAGGTAGCCCAATGTTTTCCCAGAACCTGTTTTTGCAATTGCGACTATGTCCCTGCTTTGCAGCGCAATCGGCCATGTCTGCGCCTGAATTGGTGTGGGAGAGGTAAAACCAGCAGAGTATATCTGAAAGAAAAACAAAGATGCATGTGCTCAGCCCCAAGAAAAAATCAAATACATAAGTATAAAATGGAGTTTACAGTGCTTAAAAAAAAACATAGTGACATATAACTTAAAGCCACAAAAAAAAAAAGGAGGAAAAAAAAAATCCATGGGTGTACAGTTGCTTACAGAAGCAACTTGAAGCAACAAAAGAGGACAATAAAGACATGACAGACGGAGCCCATAAGCAAGAAATGCCAGTCACATTAGGTGTGATTTGGATGAAGGGCCAACCACCCTTATATAAGCTGCCCAAGAAAGGCTCCAACTGTCCATTTTGCAGCCTCCAAAAATCAGGATAGTTGTTGCATGTGCAAGTGTGCCAATAGCAGCGCAGCGTACGACATATGCTCCTCCACCGGAGCAGATATCGCACCTGCGACAAGTGAGAATTTATAAGTCTAAACATAAGAAAAATAGTAATAATAACAGCATAAGGAATGAACTATCCGTATTTTGTTTTATAACCCTAAGACAGAACAGTGAGGACATGGTAAAGCTTACTTCTCTCAATATCTCTGGAGGGAAACCAGTGGCTTCAAATGTCATCAATGGTGCCGGAACATTGTCACCCTATTTATTTTAATACAAAATATAGAGGTCAGAAACAGTTCATCTAAAAGAAAACATGCCAACTCCAAAAGAAAAATAAGTATTTTATTCACAACTTCTTAATCATATGAGCAATTGGCATAATCTGCTCTCTAATTTTATTACTCATATTCCATGGTATAAAATACTCGCAAAAACGCAATCTGTGAATTCCACCACTCTTCTTAACATATATTATGTTTAGGAATGAACGTTCTGACTAGGCATTGTCAAGTCTACATAAACACTATTAACAATTAACCAAGCTAAAATACAGACCGATGCTGTAACTTCATGCTGTTGACGGTAAACTTCAACAGGTGAGAGACTAGTAGCATCCGTAGATCCCACAAAAGGAGGCCTCATCAAAGAATTACTTGAGAATGGTGGAGCACTAGTTGCATGACCATATGTGTTATGCATGGCATGCCCTGCAACAGCATTCAGTCCAGCAATATGACCGGGCATGGCATTATGAAATGGGACACCAGCAATCCTCTCCTGCTATGACATAGCACAAACCTCATTAGGAGTCCCACACATTTTGAGTGGTATGTATTACACAAAAACATATACCATTTGACCCAATAGATAAGGGGAAAGAAGGAAAGAGAAAAAAGAAAAAGAGGATATGAAACAATCCTAAAATACTCTCTCTATCAATTTTCCAGTCTGGTAAATATAAACATAAGTAAATATATACATATTCCTTGTGCTATAGCCGTTGTGCTTCCCTTGGTGGTGGAAACATTTATATACAAAGATAAACATAGAGAGGACAGCAAACTTCTGATCCTAATATAACATCAGAAGGTATCTGTCTTGAAACATGATCCCTGTAGGCTTACTCCCACTGCATCACTGTCTTCCGGTCATTAGTCAATTTATATTGCACTTATAATCTCATAAATGGAGAATCCCAAACACAAGATTGTCATGACGTGTATATCAACAACCATAGTTACATTCATGTAATATAGATTACTAGAGTGCAAACCTTATTTAGAAATTGACGGAGAATTTGTTAAAAAGGTACCTGAGGATTTCTAGCCATGGGCATCACTGCAAGCTTTGGATCCTGGGGATTTACTGGCCCTTCTTTGTTAGCATTAAAGTAATATTCATTTCCAATTCTACCATGCAAGCCATCCTCATGCCCCATCTTTGATCCAACTGGAGGCACATTAGACTGCTGACTATGCATCATTTGGCCCATCTGATTTTGAAACCTAGGACCATGTTGCGGGTGAACCAAATCTATCCTACCTTGCTGCATTTGACCCATAGAGGGAGAATGTTGCATGCTCCCTGAAGAGCCACCATACTGTTGGGCTTGGGCTTGACCTGAATGAACACCCATCTGTTGCATCTGCACTGAGTTACTACCAGGAGGGAGGTTCTGAACAGATGAAGTGCCAGCTTGAGGGAAATGCGATGGAGAATGTCCAATTTGGCCTCCATTTTGAAAGTCAACTTCCTCCCTATTTGGGACCGCCAACTTATACTCCTGTTGATTTGGAAATGGCTGCCCTCGTGCACCATGCTGACTCTGTTGCTGTGAGCTTTGCTGCCCCTGTGGAAGCATGCTTTGCTGATATGCCATATACTGCAGCTGCTGATGAGTGTAATGATGCGCTTGTGGTTGTGTCACATGTGAACCTTGATGCTGCAGTGTTTGTTGCCCTAGCTGCTGAGGCATTTGTTGAATGTTTTGTGGTGGCATTTGTTGAATGTTTTGCGGTGGCATTTGCTGCCCTGGCTGCTGCAGCGCATGCTGGACCGACTGAGAAGGCATGTGCTGAATTGGCTGCTGACTGGGATATTGCAACATTTGCTGCATAAATTGCTGTGGTTGTGACAGTGTCGGTTGCCCCTGCTGTTGCATGGGCTGTCCCAATTGTGGACTCTGCTGGGATCCAACTTGAGCAACTTGAGAGCCCTGATGATGAGAAGACTGAGGCACCATTGAACTCTGATGTTGTGCCATTATTTGTCTATGCTGTTGAGAAAGCTGGCTCATTTGCTGCCCCTGCTGTTGTGGGGCTTGTGTTATCTGCTGCCCAACCTGAGCTACCATGCCACTTGGTTGTACTGATTGCACTGCTGGTATTGAAGCCAACATAGGCGTAGAAGCAGCAGGAGGCTGCCCGGTTGGCAGTGGTGGAGACAAAGAGGCCGGCTTTTCATATTGGGTAACATTAGTTTCAGGATTCCAGTAGTACAACACTCCGGTGCTTCCATCAATCAAACCCTTCCAAGGTTTAGGAAGGGAGGGATCATTGGGTGCATACCGTGGACCAACAGTAGCTGGAGCAGGCTCTGCTGTAGCCATGCCTAACAATTATCTACAACCAGATAAAAACATAGAATAAAACATAAACATCAAATTATCCATACAGCTTATTCAACTCAACCATACAAACAATTAAACATCTTCCTTGAACGCAGAGACATAAAACCAAGTGAAGTTAAGAAAAATATATACTATCATACATATTCCTTGCTCATAATAATTGTCTTCTCTTCCAGTTTAAAAATCAATTACAGTCTTATACGCAATATGGTTCCTAAAAAGACCGAAACTCCGCTCATCCAATCCAATTACTAGTAACTAGTGTATGTTTCGACGCCCCAGAAGATGAAACTAAATCCAAAGATTTCACAAAGAATCCCAAAATAATATCCTAACAGTAACTAGAAGAAAAAAAATTTCACACTACCTTAACCAGAAGGCTTCTCCCCGTGATTGAACCAGTGAATTTGACGGGGGAAAAGTTATAAAACAAAAAGCAACTCCTCGATGATAAACCCTAGAAAAGAAAAGGCACCCGAGAAAACTACTAGTGAAACCCCCAAAACCTTGATTGCACAAGAAAAAGCACCCAGGAAAACATTGATTGCACAAGGCCTAGACAACCGCCAAAAGGCAAAACATATGGTAAATAAAAAAGACTAAGCAGAGCTCGTCGAAATTACGGACCTACCTGATTAAAATCTTCCTTCTCCTCTGCTCCGCTGGAACCAACAGCATGTGAACCCTAGACTCGAAAACTTCCCCTAGTCCTGTCCAAGCCTCGGACTAGAATTGAAGAATGTAAAAGAAAAAGATTGTCTCAGGTTAAAGAGCTAGGAAGCATTTCCTTGCTAGGGTTGAGTTGAAACCGGTCCCGCCTACACACACGAGCCCTCCCAATATAGTGGTGGTTCCTTTTGCAAACTATCTTCACCGTGCACCTTTTTGCACCGTCAGATATATTAGCTCAGGGTACGATCTAATATCCGATTCGTGTTGAAAATGAGACCTTACGGAGATTGACGGCCCTGATTTGTTACGTGTCTGTCGGGAAGAGTGGACCCAAGTGGTATTTATTATAAACAAAGTGCAGGGTTGAACTGGGAGCTGATTTGAGCCCACGTAGAGCCCATCGGCAAGAGACGGCTCTGATTAACACGTATCGAAGCGGTGAAACCGGGAGCTGGAATTGGGCTTGGACGCAGCGGAATTACAATTGTAGCCCTCGTAGTAGTAAGGGTCCGTTACTCGGTGATCACTTCGGTTGTTTAAATTGAGGACTTTCCTCCGCTTTCCAAAATCACTGGAAGTTTCTGAAACGTTCCTTTCCATTGATACAGACGGTGGCAGGGCTCAGGCGGCTGCGAGAGTTTATAATATAGTCATTGCGGACAAGGTAGAGGTACGTTTGGGACGTGTAAAAGTCTGATATGGCTATGGAGGCCGAGGCTGCAACAGCCCCAGAATTGGCCCTGGCTGACACCGACATCAATTGGGACAGGTTTTGCTCTTTCTTTTTCCCTACTCTTGGTTCACCGGTATTGGGGCGATTCATTTTTTCTCTGTTTTTAAAGGACTGTGATTGATGCTAGTTGTTCTTGTCAATGTTTGTCTGTGTCCAGAACTTCATTGCATTGCATGGGACTGTCTTGCTTGTTTGATTTAGTGGTCGAGTAGCTTCACGAGATTTATTGGAGCAAGTGCATAATCATTTTGCAGGCGTTCTATGTGTGCGAGCACTTGTCTGTTGCTGTGTTTGATGTGACTCACTTGGCATCCGATTGTTTCGGTGTAAAGTATTTTTATTTTAAGGAATACGTTCTCCATGGTTTCTTGGATTTGGTACAACTGAAAAGTACTGAGAAGTTATTTTCATGAATCATTTGGGCTGGTCTTATTCTCCCCACTTAGGGAGTGTCCATCACAGTCGAACTCTGATAGAAACCAGATTTTGGAGGCATTGCTCGTGTAGTTTTTTGGTAGGGGGAAGAATGTTGCAGTTTCATGGTCCATGTCGATTTGATCAGTTTGATTAGTGAAATAATAACAGAATGCTGTTGAGAGCATTGATTGCTAATATTTTTTTCTCCAATTAGACCCTGTTGTTTACTTCATGGAGGAAATTTCTATGGACTTCATGTCCAATAAGCATGTAATCCAACAGTGGCAACCGTAAGTAGGCATCTGATCGTGAACAAACTAGATACTTTGGTTGTGATAGATACAATTTGACACTTTGCAGTAAGTCTCACTGCCCGCACCCCAGAAAACACTCAGGCACCAACATCCATTTATACGCAAGTGTATTTAGTTGAATCTCTTTTTGAGGGGCAGTCATTTTAAAGAGGGTCTACTAACTCATTTTATAATCTTATCGGCCTCAATTTTAGGTTGGACAAGACGAGGTTTCATATTATCGGGGCTATCCTCTTTACTGCTCAGACAGCCTTATTACATCCTACGGCAGTTGTAAAGACCAGAATGCAAGTAGCTGGTTCTGGTCTCTCTCACATGAGTGGTTTTAAAGTATTTAAGCATGTACTGAAGACTGATGGCATCCCAGGAATCTTTAGAGGTTTTGGTACGTCTGCTGTTGGATCATTACCTGGGAGAGTCTTGGCTTTGACATCACTTGAAGTATCGAAAGATATGATGTTAAAATACACTGAAGGTTTAGATATGCCTGAAGCAACGCGTGTTGGCATTGCAAATGGAGTGGCAGGCATGTTCTCAAATTTAGTTTCTTGTGTGTACTATGTGCCTTTGGAGGTGGTGGGTAAACTTATTCTTTCTTACTAATTACTTATTTTCTTTCCTTTTCTACTTATTTTAATGTAGAAATATTGTGAAAAATATATTTGGAACCAATGATGGATACACCCGTCATCATCAGTAATGTCTCTTCAATGTAAGAGCTACAGTTGTTACAGTTTTGATGTCACAGTTTAAAACCTTTTTAATCCCATTTTACATAGAAATGAGAGAGCTGAAGAGCTCTTCTTCAAACACCTTGTTGTAACATCTACTTTGTCACCCACTGTTGATTAAAAGGCCTAAAACTTTTGAGTTTTTCCCCTTGCATTAAAGCTTATCTAGTCTGTACCGCTACAAAAGATGCTTATGTGGTTAAGTTTTGTCTATGGGATGAAAGATACAGATGGTAGGGAGCTTGGTAATTAGAGGCTAGTGTTTGGGAATAAAATGTTTCGGGTAAAAGTATTGCTTATGCGTAGATTTTATGTCATTACCATCCACCTATGAAGTTAAAGCCGTTTGTTTCATGGATGTTATGGGCTAAGAGGACCTATCATGTGCATTTTCAGATCTGCCAGCGACTAATGGTTCAAGGACTTCCTGGCACGACAGTCTGCAGTGGACCATTTGATACTGTTCGTAAAGTGATAAAGGCTGAAGGCTTCCGTGGTCTGTATAGAGGGTTCGGGTTGACAGCTGTGACACAGTCCCCAGCATCTGCACTTTGGTGGGGTGCCTATGGAGCTGCCCAGCACAGTATATGGAGGTGCATTTAAATGTTCCTGTGATCCATCGCATCCTGTTACTGTCCCAAGGAAGATTTAATGTTCTCTACTTTTTTCATTACTTCAGGAGCTTGGGCTACAGAGATGATATGGACAAAAAACCATCCCACATGGAGATGGTGACAGTCCAGGCTGCAGCAGGAATGATAGCCGGTGCTTGTTCATCAGTTGTCACCACTCCCCTTGACACTGTGAAGACACGGCTGCAGGTAATCCTCGGTTTCTGTCGTACCACTACGCTTCCAAATGATAAAGAATCTACTGTTTCAAATACACCATGTCACTCATGGAAGGACTGGTGTTAATTATTTTTGAATCTTGATCTTGCACTGAAGGTCATGGATGATTATGGTGTTGGAAGACCATCAGTACTGAAGACAACGCGAACACTCCTTATGGAAGATGGATGGCGGGGCTTCTATAGAGGGTTTGGACCCCGATTCCTCAATATGTCACTGTATGGGACAACGATGATTGTTACTTACGAACTGATAAGTACGTGAGGCTACCAGCTCTCTCCTTTCAAAAAATGGTAGAATCTGAAATACTAATCTGTGTTTCTCTTTTTCGTTACTGGCAGAGAGACTATCCGTGAGGCCATGAATGGGATCTACAAACTGGCTGGTATCACAGTAAAGCAGATTGAACAGCAAGCAAGCTGATTCTGGCAAGTCTTGTTGAGACAACGTGGGAATACTTGGAATCTAACCATTCCCAAAGCGAGGGTTTTTCTTCGCTTGAATGTAATTTTGATTGCAGAGGTGGTTCTCTGATTAGACGTAATATGTTGAAGCTAGAATTTGAATGGTCTGCTCTCATCCCATTCCGTTACCATTGCGATTCCGTCTTGCTAAGACTAGGGGAAAATAATTGAAGGCCAGGCAGATAGGATATACGTTCCCTTTGATTAATCTAGTTCGACTATTTATTTCATCGTCGTCTTTAAACCCTTGTAGAGTCTTCAATTTTGATGTTGACGACATAACAAAAATGGAGTTAATAGAAAGTCTTCAATTTCGATGTACCTTTATTTATTTTTTTCCCTTTTCAGGAGTTGCTCTAGTCTTTTTCCTGTCTTTTATTTTTTTTTATTTTATTATTATTTTTGTGTGCGAAATGTGAATACCCTAAGAGACACCTTTTTCCCTTTTGGGAGAGTTATAGAAATCTCATCAGAAAATTATATTTTTAGCATAAGGAGGCATTTGAAATGTTAATTTGTTATAATTACGAACTTAATAAAAATATTTAGTTGGAAGCTTCAATCTTGCGAACTTAATAAAAATACCGTAGTCATTTATCAATTTTTAGAATGCACATGTTTAGATAAATATGTTATTATTCTGGGATTTCGTCCTAATTGTCATAAATCTCAAATGAAAAATCAAGATTATAATTTTATTATTTCATGTTATATGGCATATTTTAAATGGTCAAATTATACTGCAGTATAAAGCGTCATTAATTTAGTAAAAATTGCTGATAATGGATTGAAAATGGTAACCAACAAGTGTTAAAAATAATTTGAGGGAATAAAATTTTAAAACAATGGCACCCTGTCGAATTATCCGTTTGAGACCTCTCCTATTAAATGTGACTTTTCACAGCTTTACTGAATAATATCAATAGCAATCACCTCATTCTATTCTATTAACATCAAGTTACACGATGGTCAGCATAATAAGCGAGCATGCTTAGCATATGAAGATAAAACTAACAATAAGACTTATATACAACAATGATACCTCGAGAATCTTGTGGATAAATGGAGTTTGAAAAAGTACTCATTTGAATGAACTTACTGCTAAAATGTTTAATATACTATTCTCATCTCAAATCAAAGCTACTTGTCATATGGTCAAACGAATTTTCTTTTTATGCAAGAGGAAAAAGAGCGCGTGGCCATGTGGCCAATCTTTTGTCATTTATTCTCCCTAGGCTCTTCGACCAAGAGGCTTCAATGTAAACTAATCATAAGTTTAGCTAGAAGACCGGGAGCTCGATCTAAAAAATAATTAAATCAACAAAGCAATGTACAGCAATACAAAACATGAGAGCATAATCTTAAGGTCTAGCACGCGGGAACCAACGAGGGAAGACAAACAGTCACGTGTAGTTTGCATGCTATTATTGCTCGGTTAAACTTCAAGTTTCGAGAACTGTAGTGAAAATTCACCATTACCAACACAACAATGTCTCAAAGACTTCAATAGCCACGCAAGCAAAAAATGCACACCCGATTTGGTCAATAATATTGTAAATGACATTAATTATAAAAGCTTGCTCTTCCCTACACAATATTACAGCTTTGACTGCAAACTGCAGAACTACCAAAAAGCTTGATACATAACCAAAAAATTCCATCTCACCTGGATTGCTGGAAGTATAAACTATTTCCAGGGTAAGCATTCAGGAAACGTGAAATGAGCTCCGGAGACAACGGCTGCCCTTGTATGAGAACATGGTGGTACTTCTCAATCAATGAAAACACAAGGCTTTGCTGATCCACATCTTCCAAAGTACCTGCATTCCCCGCATAACAAAAGCAAAAGAAAGGAAAAATCAGCATAGTCACATTCAGGAAGAATTCCATGAGACTGCCAAATCATTGTAAAAATCTGCAGTATGCAAATTTTATAGCAACCTTTTACCTTCAATATATTAATCCCAACATTTGATTGGTTGTATGCACATAAACAAGTATCACATGCACTTTGATTAGCGCAAGTACAAGCGCTTGTAAAGAGCAGTAAAGAAGACATGGAAATCAAATTCTTATTGAGGAAGAGACCCATGTTGATTGGCCAGGTATTAGTCTATCAACTTTCAATTTTGTGTTACTCAATTCCTTGAAGCAGCTTAAAACTTAAAGGACATGCTTTAAACGTAAAGCCATTAAAAAGAACTATTGAAGAAAATAAATGTGGCTGATGCAGGGACCAATATAACATCATGATTCAGCCAATAATCAGTGACTTAGGTTTGCCTGAGAGCCTTGCACAGTATTATTGGTCTTGAATGAAAAGACAGACGGCTCAGAACCCAGGCTTGCTCAATTCACTAGATGGAAATCCTCAAAGCAATAACACTTCGCAAAAGGGTAGCGAAGTGATCTTTTTAAAGTCACAAATTTTTAGGATATTTTTCCTTCGGGGTAGTTTCAAGTATTTTCTTTAGAATGCACGACCGAATAACAGAACATGGTTTTACTGCTTGAGTATCAACAGGCTTACCTAACTCAATCTCATGGTCTTGATCTTCTTCCCCCCCCTCTTCAATGACTGTGCCATTTTCCAAGGCAACAGCAGCTTTGGCGTACCTATCCAAAAATTCTTCTTCAGTTTCTTCGTGTTCCTCAGCCTCAGACTCCTAATAGTGAAACCACGATGAGTGAATGAGAGAACATTGAAATAAATTCACTGGACAGAAACCCAGATTCTCAAATAGCCAACACTTCCATTCCATCATCATTTTATTTTCTTCTCCTCAGAGTGTATTGAACATCACAGTAACAGACAAATTCGCTGATGAGGGGGGAGGGGTAAAAAAAAAAATCAAAGTGGGATGTGTTAAAACTCAAAGGCCTGTAATCTTTGGGCTGAATGGCCCTTCCACACCCCATAGTATGAGGTAGTTGGTCATGTGAGAGATTGAAATCTCATCAAATACTTAAGTTAATCAAGCAAAACAAAAGAAAAGGGTCCACCTCCCCAAATGAAGTTTCCTTTACGTAGGATTGCAATTGGCAGGAGTGTAAAGAGTAAAACTTACCAACAGCATTCCTTAGAGATTAAATATACAATGGATAGTTTAGACGCCAACCTCATCATACTCTTCAGTTTCATCGTCAACATCATCGTCTTCATCATTTTCAGCCTCTTCATCATCTTCTTCTTCTCCTTCCCTTTCTCTTTCTTCCTGCACTTCTTTCATTCTTACAGATGCCTCTAACAGTGAAGTAAAGCAGTCGCACAACAAGCCACCAGAGGGCTTCCCAAGTCCCAACAGCCGCTCAACCACTTGGGCAAGTGCCATCACTGAGTCATTGAAAAATCATTACTCATGACCTTGTCATTCAACCTCTAAAAGTAAAAGAATTTTGTCAAAGAGGCACTATTACAGTAGCACAAATAAATGACATCAACCAATGCTGCCAACCAACGGCAGATTTAGCTGACAATGGCAAACAGTAAGTTAACAAGATTAAAATCCTCAGTACATGCTGTTTCATGAAACTCAAATATATGATCAACCCCCTCATTTCTTCACAATTAAGTATACTAGAATGGGATGAGAACTTGCAGACAATATAAAAGCAATTCTATTAGGTTAAAATTCGAACATTATGAAAAGAGGATTTTAAAAGTCAAACTCAAGTCCATGAAAATTTTGTCTTGTGAGACATTGGCTATTTTATATAGTCAACTGGCCTATAACATTCCAGGCACCAAAATTTTTGCATAAATAATTACGTCATGAAGAGCATAAAAAAAGGGCGCAAACCAATTACAAAGTGTAAAAATGATTACACCATTTGGGGGAATCAAGCAGAATTAAATCCTAATATCAGACTGTCAATGGCATGTGAGAAAGAACCAATTGGTACAGTTTCAACTTCAGTTGCCATTACTTATAGGGGTCAGATAAGGAAGAGAAACAAAACGGATATGAAGCAAACATAGAAGACAAAGGTCAAACACAATCAATATGTTGGTAAAGCAAAACATTTTGGAAGTAAGCAACTAACCAATCAGCTTTATCTCGGAAGTAGCCCTGAGACCAGATTCAAACGAGCTAGTGAGGAGAAAACACAGGGCAGAAACCCAAATTGCACAGCCACCATCTTCAACCTTCTCCAAAATTCCCTCAACCACATCTGGAGAACGTAAGTAGCATGATGATATAGCAAGCAATAAAGGTTTCCACAATGAACAAGGCTTGCTTCTCATTTCTCTGAAACGAGAAAATGCTGCCTGACTGAAAGCAATGACCAATGCCTGCTTCACACCATGAGTTTCATCTGAGTAACTTGGGACATGCAGGAGTACATGGACCATTGAGCAAGCCCTCCAGGTAGCAGATGGATACTGCAATATTGCCTCACTGACAAAGGCACCAATGCCTTCAATGATAGACCCTAGAGGCACAGGTGGAGCTGGAGGGCCTGGCATCTGTCTAACAAGAAAATTTTTTAGCCCATATTTCCTGTGTAGATTCGCAACTTCCTTAATGCACTCAAAAACTGATAAGTCCTCTGATTCTTCCCAGGCATGCCAATCCGCAATTAGATCAGACCAAACTAACATTAGCTCTGATACTTCAAGCTCTACAAGTACATCGCTTCCAGTTACTGAGTGCATAATGGACAAGAGCAACATTGATGAATCATCTACGCATGATGGTGGGGGAGATATCTTGCCTCCCTGATCCTTTCCAGTTAGTTAAAAAATAAATGTTATGATAACGTTCAAGGAAATACAATAAGATATGGAAACATTTGACTGGGAAGAGGACACGATCAAGAAAGCCACTGCAGAGTAAACGCACAAAGAATTTAGGTTGTAAATTTCAAGGATGAACCAAAGGAATAAAAAGTCACTTAAAATCAATACTCTCATTAAGTAGAATAATTAATTTTGAACAAAAAGGTAACTGCAATCACAACTGCACTTAGTTTCAGTCAATAGGTATATGAGGTATTAACACCTTTCGACAGAAATCTCTGTAGTCCACTTAAAGACATAATATACGATCCCATAAAGTGTAACAAATCAACCTTCAGTAAGTAACATTGCAAGGTTGGAAATACTACATGTCGGAACCTCTCTGAATAATTAAATGCTAGACCTGAAAAGTTCTGCAATTTCAAATATAGCTTATCTATATGCAAGTAGGGTTGATCATACTCTCTCAGAAGTAACCTTAGAACTTAGTTTGTTTACTAGAAATCACACTTTATGTTCCTACCCCACTGTAATTGATGCATTCCATCAGCACGAGTCAAAAGTAACACTGCATTCTATTACGCCACAGAGAAACATACACTAGCAAAAATAAGGTTTGCATGCCAAAAGGTGAAACTATAGATGTCCCCATAAAGTGCACCAACTTGAAAGAAAATCAAAAGACACCCAGAATACATTCTAACTGCAATAAACTTATTGAAGGTTTAAAACCCCTCAGACATGCATGTACAGTCTTTCTCATCCATTGAGCACTCAAAAAAAAGCTCAAGAATATAAAGAAAATCTCCTGCAAATATAGTACTATTAAGTCATGTAAGACCAACCAATTGATTTGCAGCTGAGAGCCAAGCCTGCTTAAAGAGGGCGGAGAATGCTCTACCAATGGTAGCTCGACCAGAGGCCCACTTTTCAGTTAATTCATTCTGTTCGGGTTCTTCAGGCATGAAGTTTTCCCAAGATTGAGCCATCACTGCTAATGTTGCAAAGCCTCGTTCAACTACCTATCAAAATTGCGTGTCAGTTTATCAACTGTACTATCCCAACTTATCATCAGATGTGTCAGTTAAATGTTCTGACCTGTGCAAAGTCAAACTTTACAGCAGATTTAGGTATTGAAACACACTTATTAAAAAATGAAGGAATGTATTACATGAGAAATATGCTGCAACAATAATAAAGGAGTAATGAATCACCAACCAAATGATGAGTTGCACATGCAGGTGTACATGCACCAGTAGAGGCAGATTCAGGTAATGAACATAAAATCAGCAATAATTATTAGTCGAAGCAAATAAGATGTATTTGAGAGTGAAAAACCGATCATTTTTTTCAGTTTCTGACCTGGGTGATGTAATAGACTAAGAAAGGCATTTGCCTACATATTCCCTTCCTTGGTGAAGCTTATTTTTATTTTCATGTAGGGTTGCCATGCAGTTATCAGGAAGTCAGTAGAGCACACAACAAGCAGATCTAAAATGGTACAAACCAATAGACTAGCCAAATAATTCACACATACTTGAGGCCAGGGCTCCAGATTGGCAGGCATCAACTTTGAGATTGCACCAACCAATGACAAAATGATAGATGGGATATGAACTGCAACATTTTCATCTCCACCCTCCACTATGGAACTGAGAAGCTGAAATAAAATGGAGCTCTCTTCATCTCCATCGCTAATCCTATGTATCACAACTTCAAGAAGAGGTAACCACTGAGGCGGTGCATAGTCATTCTGAAGAGAACAGGAACAAAAGACAGATAAAAAATGAGAATGACATTATAATGGCTGCCATTACAAAATCCAATAGGACATTCAGAGACCTACGTCAACAAGTGTAGCGGTTGCTCCAGCAGCAGAAACTCTGACAGGATAACAAGAAATACCCTCATTATCTGGCATGGTCAATGCCTTGAGCAATGAAGAATATATATCCGCATTCAGCTCCTGAAAGCAAGACTGGAACTCAGAAGGATGTGTTATGGTGTTTTACATCTTAATTAATAGTTCATTTTCTCAATAGTTTATCTTAGAAACACCAGATGAAGAATTATAATGCAATATAGCAGGTGGGAAACACCTCTTTTGTGTTCAAGAAACATGTAAGAGAAATTGGCTTGAGAAAGTACACATTCTTACTTCTGGTAAACAGGGTCCAAGCTCTCCAAGTACCCAATTTGCAGTAGCCACCAGGTATGGTACACACACCAACATCTTATACAAGGGTAGCACCCGAGTGCAAACAAGAGTTGTTATATATCCAGTTTCTTGCACCCTTAGAAACTGTGTATGCGGCATTACAAATCTAATTGTCAATAGTGAAATCTAATTATAAATAACTCACCGTTGACTAAAGTAATGTGGTGAGATCCCCTTACATCTTGCAGACCAGCATATGCCATCAGAACACCATAATAACTGTCAGATTTGACAAGGACATGAGCAAAAACTAAACTTACATAGAAGGAAATACTTTGTAATCACATGTTACAAAATAAAAGCCAGTTGAGGATGAGCCACCCAGCATCTTTTATCACCCAAATAAAAAGGAACAGAATTTACACAGTGAAAAATATATCATAGAGGAAGCCACTTTACATAGAGGAGGTGATGGCAATAAGCTGCAATTATTCTGCTAAGGCATCACCCCAGGGGTAAACATTGGGAATGCTCCCAACACTTAATCATTCTCCATCCTCCCTTTATATATTAGTACAAGAATATCTCTACACAACCCTTAAATATAGATTTTACAAGCATACAGTTTCAAGTTTTAATTGATCAGCTATATACGAGAGACATATATGAACTCACTCATTTGAAATGCTAGTTTCAGATGCATTTGTAGCAGAAGGAACGGGAAACTTTGACAGAAAAGGAAGCACAAACAACTCCCCCATACAACGCCGTTGATTAGATCTCTTATTCTTTTCACCTTTTTTGCGCTTTCCTGAAGCTGAAGACCCACTACTAGAAGTGCCCATTGGAGGGCCCTGGAGGGACCAACATAAACAATATTACTTATTTGGAGAAATGGCCCAGAACATGTACAGGGGAATAATCATGTACAAACCTTTGACAATGAAATTACACCTAGTAAGTTTATTGCACTTTTTCTGGCAGTAAACAAATCCTCCCTCCAACCAGAAATTTCTTCCTGTATATGATCAAAAAGCAGTTAAACAATAGCTAAACAAAATGGTTAGTACATATTTGGCAAAGGTCATGATTAAGTTCATACAAGATCAAATGGAAGATTCTTCCGTATGTATTCATCTGCATCTTCTTCCCACTCCGCTTTATCCTATTTCCATGCATAACCACCATAAAGTCAGGTATTTTGTGACTAACATGTTCTATAACCAAAAAGTAATTTCAAAACGATAGGATACAAACTTCTTGCAGATATCTTACCTTCTCATTCATCACTAATGCTGGAAATATCGCAGACTCCAACAAAAAGGTAAAATGAGGTGAAACTAATCTCCATCCCTGTTGTAAATGAGAAGAAATATCTTAAAGAAAGAGGGTTGGCTTACACCACCAGTCAAATCCTAGAGGTAAACTTTTCTAGAAGATCTTGTAATTGTCACATAAGAGCACTATTGAGCAGCTTAACTGCAAAACCCCTCTCATGCCAAAAAAGAAAAAAGAAGAGAAAACAAAGAGGTGTAAATGTAGATAACTTACAGGACCCGTCTCAAGGACATGTGAAATCACATCAAAAGCGAGGGAAACAATCCGATCTTGCAAAAAATCAAGCTGCTGCAGAACCAGAATTAGATTTAGAAGCTCTTGAATGATCAGCAAAGCAGCCAATTGGCCAACTGTGGTAATGCTGTATTTATGTAAGCGACAAAAATCTGGCTGGGAGCTATACGGAAACACATAAAAGCATGAACAAATTGTTAAAACTAATCCTCAGTGCACTGCAAAATGAAGTTTTGGAGCTAAAAGAGAACTAGTTACAAAAATAAAAAATAAAAGAAGGCATGACATATTCTAGACTTGCTTTATTGAATACAGGGTTTAAGCATATCTTACACCAATAATTCTGCTATATTTGACTACGTTTAAAACACAGTTGATGATGTCTGGCATCAACCTGAAAATGGAAAACACATTAAGCTAGCCACAGATATTTTAAATCCAATAAAATCAAATCACAAACTCTCCATTACTTATCAGAATACTTCCGGTGTCGGCTAATGAGAACACAGAAAATGAGCAAACTTCTCTTCCCCGTCTTCAACCTCATCAAGTATTCACCTTCTGTTGTGACAGCTCGATCCAAACTCAAGGACCCCAGAATGCCAATCAAATCACAACAAAATGAAGGCAAAAGAGGACCTAAAGCAGATGGCATATATGATCTCACCTATAAAACTAACAGTATTTCAAGGGCAATACCAGAAGTGAAAGAAAAATTCTATGACCAAACAATAGAAAATAATAAGCAGAACTTGGCAAAGAGAAACCACAACAAAACAAAGAAACGTAGCAATTGGCAGCAGGTTCCCCAGCAGAAAAGAAGCAACATAAAATGGAAACTGATTGTGTAATGCATTGTGGTCATACCATACTATCACTATGGGTCTCATGAAAATATTAGGGCAACTATGAAAAATCAGGAAGGAAAGAAGAATCTCATTAGTGCAAAAGAGAGATGAATCTGTAACAAACAAACACTCAGTTTTAGAAGCATGAAAACTACCAGAATCAGAACTTGAAATATTTGGATTGAATAAATACTCAAATTCTTAAGCTGAATGGTGGAGAGCACCCATATGTCCACACGTAGTCATGCAAAACATCACATCTTTAATCCTTTTTAATTTTTTTTATTTTTATAAAATGCAAACTGAGGCATAGTTCTTCAGACAAAAAATTATAAAATTATTATTCATTCATTAGCATATATGCCAACAACCCCAAAGGCATCTCGACTATTCAATTGCTGCAACAACAATGCAACAGTGTGTTTTAAGTGTCACCAATCCACTCTATGCTAGATACATAAATGAATGACCATGCTCGTCTAGACAGGACAAAGTGTTCATTAAAGATAAGGCCATTCTTAATTAGAGCACCAGGAAGCAAAGGGACAAAACAAAGTGAGATGGACTATCCATAGAAGATTATCTCATAGGAAAAGTAGTATTACAGGACCATGGCACACCATATTGTCTAACAAAACTATGACAAAAATTGCATAGACCACAACAAAGTCCCAGGGCTACACCTAAGTTATATAAGATGATACAATGCAAAATAAAATACGTACTACTGATGAATTCCTGTATCACCTAACCATCAGTATAAGATACAGCGTAATACTTACAGCAAAATATATACATTTGCACACTGTGAGAAGGATTTTCTCCATTTCCATTTCCACTCTGTCATGGGTAGCCAAAGCCTATATCGCATACCAAAAAACATTGGCATAAGACTCATGAGGGAATGCCAAAGGGGCATGGGGACCAAAGAGTGCTATTGTGGGCAAGAATGACCACCTTCTCAACCAAATAATGGAATACAGCTAGCAAGGGTACAAGAACTTCTTTTGCAATCAGCTCTAGCTGTGGCGGCACAGGCTCCTTAGCAACTTTAGGATTCAAAAAGTACTGCAAGAAAAAGATTGAAATTGACGAGACTAAGAAAGCCTTAATAATTTGACTCATTATAAACATGACCCCTTCAACATTTACAAAATTTAGCATTCACATACCATCTAATGCAGAATCGAACCTTTATGATTATATAATGATATGCTGATATAAAGAGCAACTAAGTAGACCACGAAATTGTTACCCAAATGGGAAGCAGATGCATGAAACAATACAAGCAACGGAAACACCAACAGCACCACTAAAAGGTTCTATCATCGTCAGGGACCGAGTGAAAAATGTATAGGGAGAACAATGTGAAATGAAGGGGTGGGAGAGCATCTGAAAATCAATGTGAATGGATTGCATGATAAACATAAATTTATCACTAAAATATAATCTGTAGTTCGCAAGACATTTCCCACATTCCTTTTGATGTTTTCAAGTTTACTTCACCATCATCTCCGAACAGTTCTCTGAGAACCCCAGCCAGATTGCTTCCTTGATTGGTCCACATAAATGGAACAGTTTTCACACAATAGAAAAGCAAAAATAGAGATAGGAAAAATAGAAAAGGAAAGATCACCTCCTTCCTATAATCTTGGCTTAGTTAGTTTATGCATGAGCATAGGTTAAGCACCTGGAAAGGTCGGAGAAGTGCATGGAGAACCGTGAGGGCATTTATGGTCTTCCAATTACAATCTGCAGTATCACTGATACGATCACTATTTTGAATAGCAAACCGCAGATCAGACACCAGTTCAGGCCACGAATTCTGCTTCACAAACTCGGAAACAACAATGACCCGGAACTGCCAGCATACATATCCAAAGTTTACATGCATAAGAAATGGAGCTGAAAAGAAAAGATGAATGTCCAGACAACAAATAATACACATACAGCTTCAACCAAAACTTTCAAAACTGCTGGATCAACTTGAAGCAAAGCTCGCATAAGCTGGTCCTTGAACTCCTTACTGACTTTTGGCGACAATGTACAATCATCGCTGACACTGAGCCTAGTGAAATTCTTAAGGTATGTGGCAGCAGCAACTTTTTGACCTTGATTTTCACCTCCTATGGACAAAAAGCATTAGCAAACACGCACCATGTTTCAGGAAAAATTTTCCATTTGCAAGTAATAAAAGATAAACTTAAGCACAATTGAGCACTGACAAGAATCAATCCGCCTGGACCTTATATCAAACCAATTCGCCATGTCACTGATCAACAAAAAACTTATAGCCAGTTGAAAAGGTCGGAAGAGGAAAATGTAACTGAAATCCAGCTTAATGCTTAATTCTTGCAACTCTTATGTTTTTGGCTTCAATTTCCGCAATAGGGACAGCACTAAATTATGAAACGACAAAGAAAAATATAAAACAGAGGGGAAATTGTATGCCAAACCAGTGCTGGCATCGGAGAAAATAAAATTGCAACGACCAGAAAAATTATAAGATCAGAGAGGAGGTAAGGACCGGCGGCAATGGAGAGTAGACAGAAAGGGAAATCCGGAGAGAGAGACAGGCGATCGAGAGCTTCCGATGCAGCGTGAACAACAACGCTATCGGGGTTGAGCGTTTCGCTCAGCAGCTGAGCGATTCGGTGGAGCTCCATGTGTGATTATTCCAGCTTTGGCGGGTTCGCGGAAACCCTAACTGGTTTGTGAAGAGACTTCCGACAAGACTGGGCGGGAAAAACTAATTTACATTACTAAACTACTGTCAACGGCAGTGGCAGAGATGTAAAATCCGTGAAAACGGTAAATTTAAAATGGAGAAAGAAATGTTAAATGCGGGAAAATGGCAAATCCTGGAATGGAGATGCGGGGTATCGAACCCCGTACCTCTCGCATGCAAAGCGAGCGCTCTACCGTTTGAGCTACATCCCCGTCGATGGCACGTACTTACAAAATTTATTAAAACATCAAAAATAATGACAATTTTACAAAGGGTATTACCAGACAGCCAGAAATCGAATTCTCTCGCACTAAATGATCAACAAAAATAAGTCATCCAAATTAAAAAAGAGAGAGGAGAGAACGACAATGGAGGTACGCGTGGAAGAAGCTACCCTGCGGACTCCTGTAACGTGCAGGCAGCAGCAGAACTCTACAGCCACGACACATGCCACGTTCTCTGCATGCAGCAGAACTTTGTCATTTGTAAACTCAATCCTCCGCACCCTCTCACACCAAAAAACGGAGAATTGCGTTGGAAATGCCAGGCTTGACACTCGGAGACACCATTCCCAACCTTGAAGCTGATAGCACCCATGGGAAAATTAAGCTTCACGACTACATCGGCGATAGCTGGGCCATAGTCTTCTCGCACCCGGGTTAGTATTAGTGAAGTTTATAGTCATTGTTGTTGTATCTATGCATTTGATACGTTTTAGCGGCTTTAGAATCTTGGATATGATTTCTCATGTAGGCGATTTCACGCCGGTCTGCACTACGGAACTTGGCAAGTTCGCGGCCTATGCTCAGGAGTTCGCTCAGAGAGGGGTGAAGCTCGTGGGATTATCTTGTGATAGTGTGCAATGCCACAATGAGTGGATCAAGGATATTGAAGCCCACACTGTGAGTTTCTTCTTAATTCCTTTGAATTTTATTTTTCGGTTAAGTAACTTTCCTTTGAAAGGAAGCAAAAGAGAAAAAGGGATCGGAAGTGGTCTATTTGTGGTTGTAGACTTGTCCAATAACACGCCTGTTCTTCTGCATGCAGCCCGGCTGCAAGGTGACGTACCCAATCCTTGCAGATCCGAACAGGGAGATCATCAGGATGCTGAACATGTTGGATCCGGATGAGAAAGATGAATCAGGAAGCCCGCTCCCATCCCGAGCTCTGCATATCATAGGCCCCGATAAGAAGGTACTTATGTTCGTCGTATTTGAAAGCCAACATTCCACCAAAGTGGTCTATAAATTAACGTCTTGGTGGGTCGTGTAGGTAAAGCTAAGCTTCCTATACCCGGCGTCGACTGGCCGAAACATGGATGAAGTGGTGAGGGTCTTGGAGTCCCTGCAGAAGGCCTCTAAGCACAAGGTAGCCACCCCAGCGAACTGGAAACCAGGAGATCCTGTGGTGATCTCGCCCAGCGTGTCCAATGAACAAGCCAAGGAGATGTTCCCCCAGGGTTACAAGACTGCGGATCTCCCGTCCAAGAAGGAGTACCTTCGTTTCACCAACGTGTAATTCCCCATAGGACTTCAACTGCGAGTTGGGTACCAAATAATGCTAGAAGTCTAAGTTTATGCAGAGGATCCGTAATTGCACTAAGTCCATAATATGCGTCTTCTTTTGTGACATGTTCTGAACTAGACACTTGTCTGTAGAGCGCGTTTCGACGCCTATGGGACAATTATCAGTACTAAGCTAATTCTAATATCCGAAGCTTTGTAAGCTTTGTTTTCCCCTGTAGCTGTTACCTTTTTCCTTCTTGAACATAATGGGCCAAGTAAATATCTGCCAGCTCCTATGGCTTAATAAGGATTTTGTGCGCTAGGCTATACCTTCTTTGGCAAATCTGCTATGGCGCTAGACTCCCATCGTCGCTTCTTCTTTTTTCTTCCTTCTTTTTTTTTTTTTTTGTTTTAGGGGCTTGAGAGAAACATCTCCAAAAATAGGCGTATGCCACAATTTGCGGCACCGCACGGCTCCGTACTCCTGTACTCCTGTCCTCGCGCTTAGGCGCTTTCCGGGTGCTAAGATCCTGAAGGTGCTTTGAGCACCGAGTAGCCCGTCATGGAGCTGAATAAGTCTCAGCCATTTGTTTTTATTTTTTTTATACAGAGTTTCACGAATGGGGCGCGTTAAAATGCTCAGAACTGTAGCAAAAATCGAAGTTTGAATTTGGATAAACTAGCCGGCCTTTCTCTTCGTCTTTACATGGGGTACAGGAGCCTGAGACACAAAACTCGATGTCGGGAAAGGAATTGCAAAAGGATCACAGTTCATTCCCACGTTACACCATAGGGTTTAAAAAGGCACCTCGATGAAAGACGAACAATGATGGAATATGGCTTTTTTCTCAAAATTTTCTCTTAGTGGATCCCACCACCCTGTCCAACGGTCAAAAAGGTTTCTTCAATTATGGAGTAAATTTCGGGTTTCTGCAAAGGTGGACGCCAGTTACGTGCTTCTCTGTCTTCAGTCACTACAACCCCATCTTCTGAGAGTGAAAAAGTTTTGCCCTTCTTCTTCCCCAGGCTTACATGACATGATAAGTACATAGCTTGAAGATGCAATCTACACTAAGCCCATCTACCCTGTTCAAGCTGGTTGTCTTGTTGCTATTACTGCTGCAAGCACTTCCTACTTCCACAGCTCTCTCCCCTTGCCGAAGCTCTTGCGGTAACATTGCCATAAAGTACCCATTCGGGGTTGACGATGGGTGCGGCGCGCCACAGTTCCGGCACATGATGAACTGCACGACTGACTTGTTCTTCACAACTCCTTCTGGCATCTACAAAGTCGAATCCATCGACTACGACAAGAAGACAATGGTGATCTACGACCCAGCGATGTCTACGTGCTCCATACTCCAACCCCATCACGACTTCCTTATGACGGATGTTCAGTCAGTCATCATACCACCTTCTTCAGACACCGTCTTCGCCCTACTAAATTGCTCCATCGACTCTCCTGTCCTCAACCATTATAAGAATCTATGCTTCAACTTCTCAGGTCACTCGTGCGACGAGCTTTATGGCTCGTGCAATGCTTTCCGGGTGTTCCATCTGTTAACGAACAGTTCTCCGCCGTGTTGTTTTACTGGGTACGATACAGTGAAGTATATGAGCATGAATATATTGGACTGCACGCATTATACTTCAGTGATTAACACTGACAATTTAAAGGGAATTGGACCTTTGGATTGGGTTTACGGGATCAAGCTGTCCTTCGCTGTAGCAGACACGGGATGTGAACGCTGTGCTCAGTCTGGTGGTTCTTGCGGGTTTGATACTGAGACAGAGGGGTTGATCTGCCTTTGCTCGAGTTTCGTGAATTCGACTAGAGAATGTGGTAAGGCCTACTGAAACTTCTTGAAATTAAAGCAAACTAAATAGTGTTTAAGATTGTACTAATTCCCACTACCACTAATTTTTTCCATACTACTACTTTGTGTTTTAGGTGCCGGCAGCATCACAGATGAAGGACATAGCTATGGTCCAAGGTTACTGTTCCAAGCACTTGTATTGATTCTGGGAGCATCGCTTCGCCTGACTTTGTTATGATATCTGGCTACTACTTGATCTGCTTTTTTGGGTTGGGTTGGCTTTGTTTTGAGGGAGAGGACCCGGGCCTGGTCCTGGGAGGAAACCGTTTGTAATATCTTTCCTGACTTTGTTTATGGAGAGCCTGCTTTTGTTGGGTTTCGAGTCATTTTGGACTAGCAAAGAAGCTTTAAGAATGGAAT
Source organism: Casuarina equisetifolia (assembly GCA_028551475.1). Classification (NCBI taxonomy): domain Eukaryota; kingdom Viridiplantae; phylum Streptophyta; class Magnoliopsida; order Fagales; family Casuarinaceae; genus Casuarina; species Casuarina equisetifolia. The sequence continues at coordinate 19,279,048 of CM052362.1, forward strand.
TCATTTATGGGAGATTAAAATGTCCCGCCAGTAAATTACATTCAAAACTATGCTCCGCGAACTTGAGCGTTCTATTTCTGCGTCACAAAGTTCCACATTTAGTTGTGAATAAGTAAAGCCCTTCGTCTTTGCTACATTTTTTATATTTTTACTACTTGATTAACCATATGTTGAAAGTAGATATTGTTTTACGTTAAAAGCGAAAAAATAGGTTTATAATTTTATAAATAATAAAAATTATCCACTTAATTTCTTAAGATTTTAAAATTGATCATTATACTTTTAATATGATGTTAAAGCCTGTTTGAGTCTTTGCTTTGTAATTCTCACATGTCGAAGTTGAGTTTTAATTTGTTATCCCACATTCAAAGCTCGAAGATGAGTTGTCTTATAAGTAATAAGAATTATATATTTAATGTTTTAAGATTTTGAAATGTATTTGTATACTTTGATATAACATTAGAGTCAAGTTTGGGTCTCTATTTTGTAACTCTCATGCCTTGAAGATGGTGTGCTTCAATTTGTTATCCAGCATTAACAATTTGAAAATAAGTTATTGAGCTTATAAATAATTAAAAAAATATATTAAGTTTAAATTAATGAAATTTTCTCCAATTCTAAAATTAGCCTTTGAAAACGGCTAAGTCTCACATTGGATAGGCGAGGACCGTTTAAAATAGCTTGATACCTAGTTGCTCTCTAATTTTAACACTCTGTAACAAGATCACCGTTGGATGTGAATCTTATCGAAGGTCCACGAGAGAATTGAGGCGATTCATCTCAAAAACATAGAGGTTACTCGACTATGTCGAATATTTGTTTTCTCTTAGTTTTGACCAACTTTTCTAAAGTCACGCTGGCTCCGCTCTTAAATCATGGCTATTTCCTTTTCTTCGGTTTACAATAGCTCTTTTCTCGCTTTGGATGGCTATTTTGGATTAGCCGGACCCATTAGCGAGCGTTTGAATTCAAATCCCTCACTCCTCGCTCCTTTCCCAACTCTTCTGAAATCAGTTTCCAACGTTAACGGCCAGCCGTAGCATCGTCCTCAAAGTTTGCTTTTAACCATAGATTCCCACCAAAAGCCTTGTAATCATAGCAATAACATCGTAGTCATAGATTCCAACTTTAATGGATGGCAATAAGATTGTAATTATAGTCCTGCCTTTTAGTTCAATTGGCCACGATAACCCTTATAAAATATTTAATTCTTCTTCTACCACTAATTACTTTTAAGAGTTTGCACCAATATCCTTATTGCTAAAGTTAACATTTGTGTTTTTGTTCATATTTTGGGTAATAGTTAAATATAAGGTGATTACTTCTTCTTTTTATTTTATTTATTTTTTATTATTTTAAATAGTATATATTTTCAATTAAGTTAAACACTTTTCAATTTATTTCGTATTATTTTATACATGTACCCAAATTTACATGTCTACATGTCAAACTTAAAATTAAAAGACATGTTTTGCTCATCTAAGTTTATTGTGCTTCTCAATTATATGATAGTATTTCTATTACATAATTAAGTTTATTACGAGATGGCCAATTAATAAGATAACAAAACCACTTATTACAATTATTATCTTGTTGTTGTGTTAAAATGTATAATTTTTGAATAGCAACGTTTCATCCCTCTTTTGATTGGAGTGATAAACTTTGATGTCCAACTAATGATGACTAATCGTAAGTGAGACAAACTTAGATTATCTTAGTATGCAAGCTTTACAAATTCCAATAGAATGGTATGACGGCAGCCACCTCCAATTGGTTCATTAAAGCTGAACACTATGGTTGTTGTGTAAACGGTGCTGCAACGGGATTTGGAGTAGTTTGTGATCTTAATAGGAGTGTTCATACAGCATATACGTGATAAATATTAGAAAAGGAGATAGTGACATGATACAGCTCTTTGCATCATTAGAAAGCTTAAGACTGTGTCAATAACGTGGTATAATTTTGTCATAAGTTGAAACTAACTCTCAGTTTTTAATTTAATGTCTCGATGGCATTTTTTTATTCCATGAAAATTAAATTTTGTGATTCACAAATGCTTTATTTATATTTTGCAGATTGCACAAATTGCACGTATATTTAGGGAAGGTAATTCTCTGCTTGATGGTTTGGCAGATTGTGAGCATTTCCTTTTAGGACTTAAAAGTATTTTCAAGTGTTGACCATTTACCAAGCAAATGTAAGAAGATCTCCTGCCAAAATCAATTAGGTGTCGAACATTATAGGCCCTTTAAATTGTGTTATTTATTTATTATGATTTACATTAAGTTCTTAATTTTTGATCACACACTTGTGCTAGTCTTTTATTTATTTTTTAAAGATATATTTTATCTACTCATCTGTTTTAATGTTTTTAAGGATTAGGGCCTATGTTTTATTTTATGTATCACCTAATAGGTTTGATTTTCGAATAACCCTAAATTATTAATATAAATTATTAAATAAATACACAACAAGATTATCTCTTTCTTTCTTCTTATTCTTCAATTGCAATTTTTCGTTGTTAAGAAATTATTTCTTTATTATATTCCAAAATTTTCGTTATCGAATTTATAATTATTTTTTTCAATAATATTTTTTTTAAAGAAACCAGAGACCAAAATTTTATGATCGATAATGTTAATAATTATACAAAATCCGTTTTGAGGGTGGTTTTTCATATTCTCAACGGTCGAGGGGCTATCTTGCTAAAACCAACAGTCGAGTTTTAAAAATGAGCGGGCCTCTACTATTTCCTCATCTGCGACTTCAATGTCACAGAGCTTCAGCCTTCAAATATCGAAGTCGAAGCAGCTCCAATAGTTCCTAGTTTCACATCTACTTCTTCTTTCTTTCCCTCTTCATGGATGCAACACGGTTTTCAAGTTCTTTATCTGATTAAAATTCGTAGCTTCATCAATATTTCCCAAGATATCTCCGCTTCGACATGTCGAAGGAGACCTCTAGTTTTCGAATCGTTGCTCGAAACGTTTCGAAGAGCACGCAACCCGAAGCAAACGAGAATGTTTGCGAAGCATCACCCAATCCGATGCATTTTCCACCTCCTAGAACTCCTCTTCACGCAATTCAGGATCCGTCTCAGTACCAAGCGGCCCCCTCGGATCCGGATTTCGATTCTCATCACAAGTCCGAAGCAGCGCGTACGGGTCGACCTGGAAATGGGGGCCTCAGCTATGGGACTCCTAGGGCTTCGGGTCGTAATGGAGCAAAGGCGCAGTCGGAGACGAACTCGGTGCCAAGCACACCGGCGAAGAGTGTTTCCAGGGCTTCCCTTGGTGGAGCACCAGGGCCTTGTGCCGTTAGCAGAGCTCCTCCATTGTACACTGGAGGGAAAGGAGGGGGCTCCTCGAAGGTTTCTAGAGGTGTTTCAGCCGCCAATTGCGAATTGCCGGTGGAAGTTCCACATTTTGACGTCGTAGATGACCCAGCATTCTGGACGGATCACAATGTGCAGGTAGTGAACTAATTTTCATTTTAACTCTTCTTGTTTCCATTTGTTTTTCATTTCAGTGAGTTAGTATTAGGATTACGGTTAAGGAGTTAAATTCACCCTTGGACTTTTTGAGCAAGAAGTAGTATATCATGATATAGGAACAAGTTGAGTATTGACTCTACTTTCCGTCCAATGAAGCCGAAAATTCTACTTGTAGGGTCAGTGTCTGGGTTCTCACATGAAAGGAAAGGTTAAAATAATGGACGAGCGGTTGAATTAACAATTTTCTGTCGACTTAGTTTTTTGAAACTTGTATTAATTTGGTCGATGTAATAAGTGATTTTGGATTCAGGTGTTGATTCGAATTCGACCATTGAGTGCTATGGAGAGAGTTTCGCAAGGCTACGGTCGATGCCTGAAGCAGGAAAGTGCACAGACCTTGGCATGGCTTGGTCACCCCGAAACCAGATTTACCTTTGATCATATCGCTTGCGAGACCATATCACAGGTGCTATTACAATCCATCATCAACGAAAATTGTTTACTATGAGTTCGTATCACATATATCTCCGCGTGCTTGTGCGTGTAAGGTATTATTATCGCAACGTAAGTGGAAATGGAAAAACGTTTTGTTCTTTCGTTTCAAGTTGTTTTTGTGTTCATGAGACGATCAAACTTTAGCTCAGCCCGGGAAAATTGCTGTATAAAGATCATTTACTTTTGTCTATTCTTTTAGCAAATAAAAGGTGCACAAGCGGCGGCCAATTTTGTTGCACGCTTATGAAGTTTGTTGCATGAATTTGTTGTAGGGAAACCTCTTCAGAGTTGCTGGACTGCCTATGGTGGAGAATTGCATGTTGGGTTATAATAGCTGTATGTTTGCGTATGGTCAGGTATTTGACGATGAGATTTAATGATTGTCTGTGATGCATCATCATAAAACATGTTGCAGTTTAAAATATTTTTCTGCAGACAGGAAGTGGCAAAACATATACTATGATGGGTGAGATATATGAGACGGAAGGAAAGCTGAATGAAGATTGTGGGTTAACACCACGCATTTTTGAATTTTTGTTTACTAGAATTCAAGCGGTGAGATACCTAAATTGTTCATCATGATTTGATCCCTGATGCTTATTTGCCGTGTTATCTGAGATGTTCTTGGTAGAATTTATTTATGTAGGAAGAAGAGAACAGGAGGGATGAAAAGCTGAGATATAGCTGCAAGTGTTCCTTTCTGGAGATATACAATGAGCAGATAACGGATCTTTTGGAGCCTTCCTCCTCTAACCTGCAAGTAATGTTTTTGCGTCCATGTTATGCACATTGGATCTTCTTCATTATGTTTTCATACAGTGGCAATTGTTAACGTAGATTCTCCATTTGCAGCTGAGAGAAGATTTGAAGAAAGGGGTATACGTTGAAAACCTCACAGAGTATAATGTGAGGACTGTCAATGATGTTGTCAAACTTCTGTTGCAGGTGGTAATTTTTGTTGAAGTTTTTTTACTTCAGTATAGCTTACTGAATTTTAGGTCATAAGACTTGATTGCCATAATTGTATCACACCCAGGGTGCTGCAAACAGAAAAATGGCAGCAACTCATATGAACAGTGAGAGCAGTCGTTCCCACAGTGTTTTTACTTGTATCATCGAAAGCTGCTGGGAGAAAGATTCCATGAGTCACTTCAGATTTGCTAGGTTAAATTTGGTAGATCTAGCTGGTTCTGAGAGGTAACACTTGTTCTAGTAAATTAGTTGTCTTTTCATCTTTTTCTCCCAAGTTACGCTGACTGTATTATTGGTAATGTTCAGACAGAAAAGCTCTGGTGCAGAGGGTGATCGTTTGAAAGAAGCAGCAAACATAAACAAATCTTTATCGACTCTCGGGTAACTGAAAAAACATCTTCTTAGTAGTTTGCTTCAGATATACTGCAATAGTTTGCAATGGCCTTTTCTCATTGCCTCGCATACAGTGCGTCTATAGCTTAAGCATCCTTCTGGCTGTCATGCTTGTTAGGCTTTTTGGCTGAAATCTCCGTCTTGATAACATATTTGTTAATTTGTGCCATCCTTTACTTGGTAGGGGACATTGGGCTTCTACCTTGTAGGAGATATCCCAAATTTGTACTGAATATTATCTGGGATGAAATTAGAAGATTATTATTATCAGTTGTTTTTGGGGGAAGGGGGTATGTTTTTGTTTTTTTTTTTGAAGGGCCTCCTTGCTGTTCGTCCCTGGATTAATCCTTGAGATGGCTGATTAAAGATTTTCCAGAATGAATCTCCGCAAACTTATTTTGTAATTGATCTAAAACGAAAGGCCAGCCATCTGGGACAAGAATCTTAGATTGATAAGCTTTTTAATGCGGTCAAATTTCTTCTCGAAGGTCTATAATGCTATAGCGTAGGAGTTTCATCCTATAATTGACTAGCCTGAATTATCTTTCTTGTGGTATTTCAGCTTGGTGATTATGTCTTTAGTGGATTTAGCACATGGGAAACATAGGCATGTTCCCTACCGAGATTCGAGGCTCACATTTCTACTTCAGGTTAGATACTAAAGGCCCTAAAACTGGAAACAATTTTGTCTAATAATGAGCTTTTTGTATCTTGCTGAGTTATATTAAAGTTCTTATGCCTCAAAATGTTAATGCAGGATTCTTTGGGTGGAAACTCAAAAACTACAATTATTGCAAATGTCAGCCCATCTATTTGGTCTGATTCTTTCATTGAATTTTAAGGTTTATTTTTTCGATAAGCTATATTTTTCACTGGTTAATATGACATAAATTTTGCCTTCATTGCAGCTCTGCAAATGAAACACTAAGCACTCTGAAGTTTGCCCAGCGTGCCAAACTTATTCAAAACAATGTACTACAAATATATGAGTTTGAGTACATTTTCAATAAAAACGGTGATGATTTGAAAATTTTTAATTTACTGTCTCCATTCTTTTTTAGGCTAAAGTAAACGAAGATGCGTCAGGTGATGTGACTGCACTGCAACGGCAAATCCAACAATTAAAGGTAGGCATATTAGTTGCAGATTTGTAAGAAATTTTACGTTGGCTGTTCACCAGTTAGTAGAAACTGAGGCATTTCTGAACTCAAACAGGACCAGTTATCCATTTTGATGAAGCATAACAACCTTACAAGGTCCATCTCCAGTTATATTCCACCTTTTGACCAATCTGGGTTGAATGACTTGTCAGAGGAATACGGCTCTGGAGGAGGAAGAAAGCCAACTGGTAACCGTAAGATACATAGTCCTCAAAGCATGAAGGTAAGTTCAATGCCTAAATTTAAGTCTCACTCTCCATCTTAAAAATTGGTCGCGTGCAGTTATAGGCAGTTAAATTATATCTCTGTGGCAGATGGAATGCATTGAAGCTACTTTAGCTGGTGCTCTGAGGAGAGAAAAAATGGCAGAGACTGCAGTTCGGAAGTTAGAGGCTGAAATTGAACACATAAACCACTTGGTATGTCAGGCATTACAAGCTGTCATGTATTTTCCTATTTCTGTTTGAAAAGGAAAGTCTGAATCATGGTTCATTTTGTAATATTTTTTAATCTATCAAGAGGCGTCTTTGGCAGGCTTGCCAAAGGGAAGAGGATGCTCAGCATACTAAAATGATGCTAAGGTGTCGTGAAGAGAAAATCAAACAGCTGGAAATGGTGGTGCATGGCAGTTTGTCTTCCGAGGAGTATCTTATCGAAGAAAATAAGGCTTTACTAGAAGAAATTCAGCTGCTTCGCGCAAGGACTGATAAGAATCCAGAATTGATCCGATTTGCTTTGGAGAATATCAGACTTCAGGAGCAACTCCAATTGTAATTTCATGGGATAGTAACTATTTTGGTTCTTTTGGTCACTTTCTAGATGCTGGGGGACTCAGTGTGCTGCATTCCTCTTGTCAGATTCCAGAATTTTTATGAACAAGGAGAGCGAGAAACATTGCTAGCTGAAGTTTCAGAACTACGGAAGCAGGTCTAGCAAGATCTTTTCCATTCTTTTTTGCTTCTATTCTTTACTAGGACAGTGAAACCCTTCCTTGAACCTTCGTAAGCTATCTAATATTTTCAATTTGCAGCTTCTGGAAGCGCTTGAAGCAAAGCTATCAGTCTCTGGAAGAAATGATAACGAGGTTGGCCTGCAGTTCGCCATTAGCAAACTGGTGTTTGTTATGTTCTTAATGCAGTTCTTAATAATATACTCTTCAGGTGCAGGATAACAATACTCTGAAGGAGTTGGAAGATTGCAGGAATTTGAATTTCAAATTGATGAGGTACCTAAATCAATGTAATTCATTTTAGGCATATTTCTGCCAATAGATGCTACAACATCGCCTCCAATTTCTCATTTGACTCCATGGGGCTAAGAAATCAGATCTCAATGCAAATGTGTCATCCTGCGTGTTTTCGTAACCTATTTATTCGTATCTTTCTTCCCATTTAAGTATTTATGAAAACAGGGGTACTACAAGTCAGTAACTAGTGCAGGGAAGGATTTATTTGGCCTTGGTATCTGTACATGATGAACTATTTTTGGCATCGTCTTAGTTTCGTCTTTGACAATCATGTCAAACTAGCTTGGTCCTTTCAATGGCCAGTTTTGCATTTAAATGATGAGGTTTTCATGGTTTAAGTATCTCCTTTATCATCTGGAGATTTGGTCACATAATTACATTTTCAGCATTTAACTAATGTCAGCAGCTATGAAGGCCATTCTGTTTGCTTGGTTTACTTTCCAATGCTATTAATATGATCTGGGTACCAACATACTACTAAGATTTTCACAAATTTTCTTCATTTTCCTTTCCAATTATCGTGTTTCTGGCTTATATCTGCAGGGAAGTAGATGAATTACGAAGAGAACTGAGAAAGTATTTCAACTGCAGCCAATCTGCATCTGACTCTGTAAGGATAGCTACTGGATTTGTGACATATGTGGTTGCTGAGATAGCTTTACCTTTGTACTTTGGTGATTTCTGGTGCTTGGCTTTTTTCGTAGGTTACAAGTTCTTTCTCCAAGGATACTGATGAATGTTGGCAAACGGATAATTATTCACTGGTGAGGCAATATGCGAAGTTGTTCTTAGGTGTTACGTTGAACTCATTTCATAGATTACAACATGCAGAAAATGGTTATTTATTGAACAATACCTGATCTTTGCTTTTGCTGTTGTTGCTATGCCATTGCACTTTTGTGAATTTAAAGATTTTACTTTGTTCTGTTACACAAATCGAATAGCCTCGGCACATTTTGGCAACAGAATCATTAGGAAATCGACAACGTTCTTGTTTGTTTCATCATGTTGAAAGGGGAAAGAGAAGGTACCTACCACAAGGAAACAGTTCTACGCATGCCAATCCATCTGTTTTATTTTCCTGATATAAAGTTTCATTTCTGTCATAAATACATTATAAATATCTCCTCAAGAAGCAATGTTTATGTGGCGCCTGTACTTTAATAAATAAAACATTTCTTTTTTCACTTCTGAAAATATGTATTGATGGGCTAAAAGCATAATAGTTTTCGATGTATTGATAAAAGGATACCTTGATGCCATGTGTCATTTGTTTCTTCTCTGTAGTTTATGATTAATCTCCATGTTTATAGGTAGAAAACAAAGTTATCCAAGACTCTGGAGAAGAGATAACATCTCGTACCCGGGCAGATTATCAGGCTCTGCCGAATATAGTTGACAAGAATGTGGCTGATTCTTCAGAATCCCAGCATATTGATGCTCAGGAGTTGATTGAAGCTAGATTGTTGATTGAATCAATGGGGTCTGAGCAGGTCCATCTCTTTACTGAACTTCAGAAAGCCCAGAAGAAAAATAAAAGACTAATGAGAATGTTAAGAGGTAAGGACAAGGTAGATAGAGGATCCACACCGGAACTTCAAAGTCACTTCGCGAAATTAGGTGATCTAGAAACACAAAACATGGGCTTGCTGACGAAGGGAAGAGAAGACAGGGAGGTTTTGCAAGCGAAGTTGGACAAAATGACTAAGGACCTTGAGAAGGTCAGATCACTTAATGACCGGTATCGAGAGAATCGGGCATTGTATTCATCTCAGCAGCACCAAATCGAAGAAGTCTGCGAACAGGTTGAGATAGAGACAAGCAGAACTATTCTTCAGTTACAGGAAGATGTAGCTGCTCTTCAGTTAGAGCTTCAAGAAGGATTATGCAAAATGACTCAACAAAATACGTGTCTAAGAAACATAATATCCACTAAAGAGGAGGAGATAAAGGCCATTAGAATGGAGTGGGAAAGGGCAACCTTGGAACTAACAAGCTTCCTTGTTGATGGTTCTAAATCCCTCAAAGATGCATCTGGTTACATAGAAGGCATTTCTCGTTCGTTTGCCCAGGTTGGTAGTTGTATTAGTGAACATGTAGAACGGGCTGCCAGAGCTTACATTGAGAAGGAAGAAAGTATTATACTCTTACAACAGAGCTTGGAAGATGCACAGGTGATGGTTACGGAAATGGAGCTGAAGCTAAGTTCCTTAAGGGATGCAACGATGGCTTTGAATGAATTCCAACATCCAGGTACTGATGAAAGTTCTGAGAAGGCAATCCACTTAAGCAAGCTGTTGTATGAGAACACCAACACAGCCAATATGGAGGATGGTAAATACAAAATCAAGGATCAGGTTATGGAATCAGAAAAATGTGTTAATGCTGCTTTTCTAGCGGGTGAGGGGCGTTCTAATTGTCACAATGTTTCTCAGAGAAATGATATCGAGAAAGACATTGATGAGGGCAACCATAAGATTTCTGGCTTAAAGGTTGACACTGATGTCTTAGGACAGGAGTATTTTAAGGCTCAAGTGAAGTTGGCTGGATCAGGAACATTGGAGTTTGAGAATGCTATAAATGAAGTTTACTCGGATATAGAAAGGCATCTAGCAGCCCTCCAAATTGATGTCTGCCAAATTTCCTTTGCATATAGAGAGTTGGTTCGGGACTTAGTGAAAGAGATTCATGAAACAAGGAAAGAATATATAGAATTCAGAGAGAATCATAAAAACTCTCCATTCCGCACAGTTGATTCACTGATAGTTACTCCACAAAAATCTATGAACCTCGGAAACCAGTGTTGCAGGATGAATCATATAAGAGACGAAATTTCTGAAACAAATGAAATACTGAACAATATCAAAGAATGCATCAATACAAAAGTGAACATGTGTCAAAACCTTTCGGACTCTGAAGATTCAATAGAAGCAGATAAATGGAATTTGGATTGTTCTAAATCTTGCTCTGATGTTTCAACCGAAAGTATTGCTTCAGGAATACAATTAGGCAGCACCTCATTTATGTCCGACTCTAGGTTTCTTCCAGAGACAAGTATAATGGACTTGAAAGTTGAAGGAAGCTTGATAGTTCAATCCAGCGATAAAGAATCAGAAAAGTCGAAGAAGCTCTTAGAAGGTTCAAAGACTGAGAGTGACGCATCAAGATTCTACCTGAGAAAGGAACTGGAGATGGCATTCCATGCTTTTAGTGAACTATATGTTCATTTAACCACACTACTTCGCGAGTCAGATGCTGGAGATTGTTCTGACCCAGAAGGTACATGTTTCCTTGTACCAATTGCACCCGTAAATTTATTGTAGACAAATACTTTGTAAGGGACTTAATCGGTTCCTCGTGGATGCAGAGCCAAAGCAAGTGATTCCATCTGCTGAGTTGGGACTGGAGAAAGTTAAGGCGGGCTGCCATAGTACAAGAGAGGTACACCTATTTTTGTAAATTGTTTCCGTAGATAAGGCCAAAGGACATGTCACAAGGTCCAATAATGAATCTCTTTTCCTCTTACAATTGTTGTCTAGATTAGTAGCCTTTATGTGCAATGTTTTATCTTGTGTAGGTACATGCTGATGTAGAATTTAATCAAGCTAATAGCTTCCTGACCAAATTTGAGGAAGCCCATACAACAATAAGAGAAGCTGATTTGATGTTAAGTGCTTTGCTAAAAGCAAATGAAAGTGCAAAACAGTTGACTAGCACGTGGAAGCAAACTGCTGAGCATTTGATGGTAGAGAGAGCAAGCTTGATTGAAGAAACTGAACAACTTAAGTCATCAATACGTTTGAAAGAAGAAGAGAATGAATTACTGCAGGATGAAATCCACTATGGTCTGGCAGAGATAGCAAACTCAGTCTCTTTGCTTGAAGGTTGTTTCCATCAAGTGCAAAAGGTTGTTGATGAGAGGTTCAACATCCTATATTCTGATGCCTTATCCCTGGGACAGGAGATGCTTTATGCAGTTACCAACTCTGGGTTGTTACTAGAAGATATTTGCACTGACATAATTGCAAAAGGATTTGCCTTTTTTGTGCTCTATCGTCATGTCGGGGAGTTTATCAGCAAATTCCCATGTTTCGGGGCAGGACCTGGCTTGCATACATCCAGACATCAGAAGTGCTTTCAAGTAACAAATTTGAAAAATAATTGCTCAAGTGGAAAGGATGATAACACGGTTGCCAATGAGAAAGTCATGCTTGAAGAAGACGAATATGGAGAGGTCAGAAAGTTAGAAGAGGGAGAACTGGGCTTGTCCGGTAATAGTCTAACATATGAGACCTTGGCACTCAAGAAAGAATTGGAGCGCAAAGAAGTTTTACTGGAAGGTTTGCTTTTTGACTTTAGGTTGTTGCAGGAATCGACCTCCAATACGAAGGACATTAAAGATGAAACTGAAAAGCTAATATTTTCTTTAGGTCAAGTTCGGCATGAGCTAGAGATGAAAACGAGTGAGCTTGATGACATGCTGGTTCAGTATCAAAAACTTGAAGGTCATCTAGCTGATACTAAAAAGGCTCTGTCTGAATCAAATTCTGATCTTGAGCAGGCAAAAGAAATGATAGGCAGTTATTCTGACCAAAATGCTGAGTTGAGGGCGCTTTTGAAAGATCTCTACCACAAAAACTCTGAAACTGAAGAACTATTGGATGAACAGAAAGAGATAATCAAAGGTTTGGAAGAAGAGGTTCTTCATTTAACTACCTCTGTGGAAACAAAATCTTTCGCTTCGGTTAAAGGCATTGAGGATGAATTAAGGAGGGTTGCCAGTGAAAGAGACCAACTCTATGAACAAGTTCAATCCTTGAATGCTACGCTTGAGATGGCTTATGCATTGGCTGACGAAAAGGAAGCAATTGCTGTTGAAGCTCGCCAGGTATATATTTGGGGACTTCTCTTTTTCTTTCCAATATCAAGAATATGAACAGATATGCATTTTCTCTTGGATTGATCTCGGAGTAAATTTTTATAGGAGTCGGAGGCAAGTAAAGTATTTGCCGAACAGAAGGAGGAGGAGGTCAAGATTTTAGAACGTTCTGTTGAGGAGCTTGAGTGCACCATAAATGTATTGGAGAAAAAGGTTAGTTCCCATGCATTATCTACTCTTCGCCTCACTCTTTATAAAGAGTTGGTGAACTACCATTTTCAAAGTTATGCTATATTTTCAAAGTTAACTAATATGCTAACTTGCAACTGTCTTAGTGTCTGTTGTACACATTACATGCCAAAACTGAAACTTGAAAAAAAAGGGAAAAGAATCAGTCATGTTAAAAGTTTATGATGTTCAACTCGTTTCTTTCAACTTAGTTATGATAATGTTTTCTAAAGCAACTGGTGCAAATGTTACCTCTCTTAGGTGTATGAAATGGATGAGGAGGTAGAAAGGCATCGACTGATCAGGGATTCGCTGGAACTGGAACTCCAAGCTTTAAAACAGACATTTTCATCAGTAGAAAACTTCAGTGACAATGTAGATTCAAAACAGTCTAATGCTGAACAACCTGAAGAGCATATGTCTAGGTTGGTTGTACTACTTTCTTCTTTGATTTGAACTCTTTCTTTCTGCATTTACAAATCTGTTGGATTTTAAGATATTTGCCTTGCTGCAGGCAGCTGCATTGTAAATTACTGGAACTCCATGAGGCACAGCATCGGATAAAACTTCTTGAAGAGGAAAAGTCGGAACGAGAGAGAGAGGTGCTATACTGACTTGCTCGTGTTTTTAAAAATTCTTGTTTGAAGTCTTTTTGATCTTATAACATATACTTTATTTATATCACATGTCTTCCCTCTGTTGTGACAACGAGATTTTTACAATTTTGAAGATCAAACAATACAAAGATTACATCTCCGAACTTGTGTTGCATGCTGACGCCCAGGCATCACAATACCAACAAAAGGTACTATGCTAGAATTGCATACTAAATGTATAATAGTATGGTAGCAGTTTGATCAATTCTCTAGCATTTAGTCCCATGATGCTGTAGGAAATCCTTTCAAGAATATCCTGTCTTTGTTTAACATATATGATGGCTAAAGTACTGGGTCCTATTCCAAGTCATTGCTTTCTTTTGTTATAGTAATAATTTAATTATTAATTTTACAGTATATTGTTAACTTGCATTTTGGAGAAAACTGAAGTTTTTAACACGATATTAAAGTCAAAACTCTAAGTTTGAACCTTTGTTTTACAATTTGTTCCTTTAGAGTCAGCTTTTTGGGCTTTGCTTTCTAAAGGAGAATGTGAACCTACGTATGTGTGAGGATATTAACATCGAACTGATTAAATTTACTACCTTTTATCCACTTACACTTTAAGGACAAGGTTTCTATGTGTGTAGTGTTGAGGCTTGCACTAATTAAGACAGTACATGGAACCTATAGTGGCGTTGATTTAGATATTAACTTTCAATAATCAACTTAAATGAATGTTTTAGTTATTTGTCTTGACCGAATATGTCCATTCATACTTTTTACAGTACAAGACTTTGGAGGCCATGTTACATGAAGTGAAAGCAGATTTGTCATATTCAACATCATTTGCTCCATCAGATAGAATTGAGAGGAGCTCAATAAGGACAAGGGGCTCCGGCTCACCATTCAGATGCATAACAAATTTGGTTCAGCAGATGAATTTGGAGAAGGATCAGGAATTGTCAGTGGCAAGGCATCGTATTGAGGAGCTGGAAGAATTGGTTGCAAGTCGCCAGAAAGAGGTAAAGTAATCATTCCTGCAAAGTCTCTTCCATGTATTCTTGTTAAGATCACTGCAATAATTTATTCTGACTTACGTTGACCAGTTGATCCTTTAAGAAGAAAAAAATAAAGAAACAGAGAAATAGAATATATCTATTTTGGTTGAAGTGTTAACAACATATATTCTGAAGCAGGTATGCGTGCTAAATACAAGGCTGGCAGCAGCAGAAAGCATGACACATGATGTAATCAGGGATTTACTTGGTGTGAAATTGGATATGTCTAACTATGCAGTAAGCGTTGGACTTGCCCTTTGGAATGTGAATATTAATAGTTTCAGTTCTCATTTGTCTGATTCTATTCTGTCCATTGTAGAACTTAATTGAGCAGTATCAGGTTCAAAGATTAGTGGAGGAGGCTCATCAGCAAACAGAAGAATACCTGGCGAAGGTGTTTGTCTGATAAACCTTTGATTTATAACTTATTTTAGATAGTCATGGTCATAATAGAATAATTTTGACTGTATTAGGAGCAAGAAATTCTCAATTTGAGAAAGCAGATTAATGATCTACTCGAGGAAAGAGAGAGGTAAGACTCTGGGTCCTAAACTTTTCTCCTATGTACTAGCATTATGCATGGTGCTGATTATATGAGGACCAGAATTGAACTTCTTCACAACTACAAATTTATTCCCAAAAAGAGAAGGGGAAAAAAAAAGAGTTTATGGCAAGGTATTGTGTTTGTGTTTGATCCAACTTCATGCTTAAAAACCTTACTAGTAAAGTTATGAAATAAAGACACCTATCTTGGCACCTTGTTTCTCTTCATCTTTATCCATGTGTAAGATGCTTTGGTACGGCGTCTCCTGCCAGACATCATTACAGATCAAGAGACTGGAAATGACACGTTTGTACCCGTATGTATGCATCCAAAGTTCTACCGAAATAGTATGGTCAAAGTTATTCATATTGGCAGCTGTTTTTGCAATGTGATATACTTTCAAAGTGTCAATGAAGTCGCTTAGTTAGCTAACTCAGTAGTGAGTTAGTGGACATTCCAATTATGAGATTAGAAGTTCAATATGCTGCTTGTGCCTTGTAATATTAAAAAATAATAATTTTGTTAGAAAAAAGAAATGTCTATGAAACACAGCTGTCATTCTGCATTATCTACTAGACACCTAAGCCGACATATTTTGCTTAGTTGAACCTATTTTCTCACGTTATGACGTTGAGCCATTAATGGTTCCAATTTTTATTTTGTTGCTGTAGTTGCATATCAGAAATAAATAAGAAGGAAGGAGATATAATTGCTGCCCAGATCGACATTGAGCAACTCAGAGAACGTGACCAATTGCTCTCAGCACAGAATGAGATGTTGAAGGTAGGATATTTACTAGAAACAACTGTTGTATTTGTAGCCTTGAAGCAATAGATTTAGCTGATACATAAATTCTTTTCCCCATAGAGGGATAAGGACAACCTAAAGAGGAGGATTGCTGAATTGGATGAGATGGTAAAAGCTCTTATTGGCCCGTCGCGTATGCAACAGAAGCATCAAACCCAACTAAACTCGAAGACCAAGGTAAGTTTTCTTGTTACTGTTGTTTCCACTACAATGGAGTTCCAACTTACAAACCAAATCTCTATTTGATCTAACAGAACAACAACTCAGTAACACTGGGAGTTGGTGACGGTGATTTCACTAAGAGGCTGGCTCGTTCTGAAAACCTTCTGTCTCGCGTAAATGATGAACTTGCTAAGTATCGACAATCTAGATCTGGTAGCAGTCATCCAAATGACAGAACTTATGGACATGGCCCAGAAACAAAAAATAGGCGAGTCGTCTCTTAGAAATGGTGCGTGCTACTACCAGTAATGCGGTTTCGATGAGATCTAAATTGTACAATAAATCTGTCCTTTTTTATTCTTTTGTTCGCAGCTATATGACCCTTCCCTCCACATGCTAATGCTGTCCACCGGATTCTACGGCGGAAGGTTTGGATCTGGTCGGTTTACCAGGGTATTGAAATTAAGTGGAAGGTGCTTGGGCGTGATCTTTCCAAAGCTGGGCTTTCTGGCCTTGCGGCATTTTTGGATTGGAAAAATTTATCTGACATCGTAAGAATGAGAAGTCTCTTTGCGCTGATCTGAAACAGCGATACCCACGGCGCACACTCAGCAGCCAATTGAGAACGATGGTAAATAACAAGCGGACGGCACAATCCGCTTGTAAAAATTGTTGTATGTATTTCTTTTTTCTTTTTCAAATTTTGGAGGGATTGAGTCGTGAGTCTCTTGCCAGCACTGGCGTGGCAAATCGCACGTTTGCAAGTTCAATTATTTTAGTCTATTTAATTATCCTTATTGTTTCACAGAGACAGTACGAGTATAGGATTGGCTATTCTAGTATGAGTAGGACTCCTAGGTTTTGGACTGTCTGGGCTGATGAATTCGTTGTTCGAGCATGAGTCTCGCCTGTCTAGTTTTTCTTGTGTTAGTATCTTGTGATGCACAATTTTTCCTTTTGTCCCTTTTTAAAGTTTGCTTTAGTATATGGATGTAATTGTCTTATTTAATGTGGGAACGTTATGATCCTTTTTTTTTGTGAAAATTTTGTTTACCTTGTTATTCATAGCATAAGTTGATTAATCATCAAACCTATATACAGATACATTGGCAAGACATTGAACCTAATTTTTATTAAATATCACATTGACGGATAAGTATAGAAAGAAAAAGAAAAAACACATTGTAGGAAATTGTTGTGACATGAGTCACTAAAAAAATTAAAAATACAAATAAAATTATTGAAATTCTTGTATTCAAGAGGACTTGTAGTGATCAAGACCTAATTAATTTTCTCAAACAATTTTCTTCCAATTGCTTAGGAGTGAACCCAATGTTGTCAAAATTTGTAGGCCTATAACTAAATGACCAAAATCAAATGTTTTAATGTTTTTACTAAATAATATTGAGTTTATATTCAATATTATAATGTTTGTTTTAAATGGAATATTTTTGATTTGGATTCAGTTGTTTATATGTTATGTTATAATTTTTTACAATCATTACACTTATAATTGTGTTCTAAATGTGAACACTATAGTGATAGGGTGTGTGAACACCCATATTAAAGGGTCATTGATGATCATTTTACTTACATACTCTTTATGTCATTATTCTCATTCTTTTTAAACTCTCTCACTTTCTCTTTTGCAAATCTCCCATCACCTTGATTTTAGTTAAAATGTTGACCCAATTTTGAACCATTAGTAAAGTGTTGAATGTATTTACTCTTAAGTGCATTTTAGGTAATACCATAGATAAACTCTT
This sequence comes from Casuarina equisetifolia, assembly GCA_028551475.1. Lineage (NCBI taxonomy): Eukaryota > Viridiplantae > Streptophyta > Magnoliopsida > Fagales > Casuarinaceae > Casuarina > Casuarina equisetifolia. Next base: position 19,296,850 of record CM052362.1, read on the forward strand.
TAGATATGCTAAGTTTTTAAGACAATACAAAACAACTAGTAATCCTTGAGATAATGTTAGGGCTCACAACAAGATAAATAGACAAAGAAAAAGAAGCCAAGTTATAGAGGAGAGAATTATTATGATAAAATAAGGTTTGGAGAAATTCTTAAACCAAGTTATAGATCAATTTGCTTAATTGGAGCATGATGGAGAGGCCTTTACAAGTCTCACTTTTCTAGAGAGAAATATGAATAGGCTTTTAAGATCAAATTGAATTTTTAAAAAGAGAAAAACTTATTAATGGTGGTGCTAAGGATGTTTCTATAGGAGATACTCCTAAATTGATGACTTCTAGTGAGAAGCTTGATGCAAATAAAATGAAAAACTTTCTATGACATATGAAATGCTACTTTGAAAGAGCTCAAATCAACGATAAACTTGCTAAAGTATGTATACTTATAATAATACACCATAGTGGTGTAGTAAACATCTTGAGATCAAAAGGGGATAGCACTTCTATCTAATATCACTTTCTCAGCTAAACATTAAGGCACTACAACAAGTTTGGTTTATTACTCACAAGGATCAAAATATTTCTAGATTTGCAACCTTAAATATTAAACATATATCAAAATATTATCACCATGAGCCTTCATGAGAAAGGTTCGATAGTAGACAAGAATAATACTAACAAATCTCAATGTTTAAGCCAAAAGTCACCACACCAAATATTAGCATCTACACAATGGTGGTGATTAATAAAACACCTTAAAACATATACTATGCAAATATTCTTGAGTGATACACCCTTATCAAATTCTATACATCAATTATTTTGACAACAAATAATTCATCTCATGGAACCTTTAAAAATGTTTATAAGCAAGATATTATCTTTAGAAAATCAAGAAAATTTACTTTGCTCTCATTTATCTTTGTAGATCAACATGTATCACATAATCCACTATGCTTACCATAAAATTTTCTGAATTTCTAAAACTACAATATCTCATACCAAAGTTAAGGAGCTTACTTAGAACCATAAATAAGTTTAATGAATCTATATCAAATCAAATTTGCATCATTTGCCTCAAAACACTCAAGTTGCCCCCCATATAGTAGTCTTTGTCTTGAGTTTCATTTAGAAAGGCGATTTTGATAACCAACTATCATTAGAATATGTTAAAATAAGTGACTAATATAATAGTCTTTATAAAATAAGCTTTTCAACTAACAAACAAGCAAGACCTCTTAAACTTTCTTATGAAAAAACTCTTGGTTTTATACATACATTCATAATCAACAATTTTGCAATTTAAGGTAACTCAATAAGTTTTAAATCATGCTATATCTTTTCAAGAATATTCTATTTACAATTACATATAAGCATAAATCTTACAAAGACTAAAAACAACACTTACACAAGTAATTAGAATAATATCAATACTACAATCAAGTTCTCCCAAAAGGCCAAGTAGTATGAAAAGGAAGCTAATCAGCTTTCTTTGGTGGAACTTCTAAGTAGAGCACTTATAGATAGATTCAAGACTTGTTGAACTTTAGCCAAAGTTGTTTAATCAAATGGTTCATTTACTTTAATTATCCATTTTATAGACTTTAATGAGTGAGGTTATTTATATGGATACCTTTATCGATAGACTAAATCCCCTAAGCTCTCCATTATATACATTAATTTTTGTTGTAGGAAGAAATTGAAAACAAGGTTATTTATTACCTTTTTTGTGTTTAACGTGGCAAAATGCCCCATTGGGTAACTCTTTTCTCATTATTTAACTAAAGTGCTTACTTATTGTTTAATCAACTAAGTGAACTGTGATATATATGGTAGAAAGAGTTTATTAGACACATTGTTCCCTATTGTCTTCTTTCTTTGGTTAAGCATACAATTAGTAGCCTTATCAAAACCAATGTAGGAGAGAATAAGAAAAGAGATTTAGTCTTCTTATAACTAGAACATGGATAAATATGGTATATCTTCATCCTACTTGAGTTTTATACTAAAACCCAATGGTTTATTCTTCATAATTAATGTTTTTGATCCTATAAAAGTCTCGTTTGAGACTATATTTTTCAACAATTGATATCAAAGCAATACAACTAGATATAGGAGGCCTTCCATGGCAGCTAGAGTTAAGTCATATGACATCATTGTTATTATTGTAAAGAAAAAAGATATAAAAAGCATGATTTTCCTAAGTTAAGGAAGGGCAAGAAAAAGCACCTAGTTGGAGGTAATCCCTTTTTAGTTTATGTTTGTGAGTCACAAATGATAAAGACATCCTTTAGTTCTTGGTGATTGGATAATGTAACCATTAAGCATATAACTTTTTCTATTAAGGGGTTTATAAGCAGGAAGAGACCTAATGAATCTAATAAGTATTTTTTTGTGGGGAATAACATGAAAGTTGATGTGAAGTTCATGGGAAATGTCATCCTAATTTTGGACATTAATTTTAGGATGACTTTGTATAATACTTTTTATGTATCGTCTTTTAGAAGAAATCTAATATCAGTTTATGTACTAGATAATTTATGTACTATTTTGAACTTAAGAACTCCATTGTAAATGTAACTCTTAGTTTGGACCTTGTGGTCTTTGTACCTTATATTATAGTTTATATAAACTTTGTTTATTCTCACATGAGATTTATACTCTTGTGGATATTGAATACAATGTTTCTAAGAGGGTGATGTCTAAAGAGCGATCATACACTTTGTGACATAATAGACTTTGCCATATTTCCAAAGATAGAATTTTGAGATTGACTAAAATAAGGATTTTGCCCACTCTTGTTAATGTTTTTGAAACATGTATAGATTGTTGTAGATGCAAGTTGACTAAGGTAAAGAAGAAAATTGTAGTTCATGGTTCTAAGTTATTGGATATCATCCACACTGATATAAATGGACATTATAGAGCGACATTGTAGGGTGATGTTTATTTTATTACCTTTATAAATGATTTTTCTTACTATGATTATGTATATTTGATTTGAGAAAAAATTAAGTCCTTAGAAAAGCTTAAGATGTTTAAGGCTAAGTTGAGAAATAGTTAGGAATGAGTATAAAAATTGTCAGAATTGATTGAGGTGGAGAATATTATAGAAGACATGTGATACAAGACATCATAAGGGGCATTTTGCTCAATTTTTGCAAGATTAAGAGATAGTGGCATAATTTATTGTGCCTAGGAGTCTAAAATAGAATGGTGGTGCTAAAAGGTGAAATAAAACATTAATAGAAATGGTTAAAAGTATAATAAGTGGCAATAATTTACCTTAGTTTTTATGGAGAGAAACTTTGAAGACCTTCATGTATATTCTGAATTACATTTTTATTAAAATAGTTCAATTGACTTCAATTGAATGGTTTAAGAGACGCAAGCACAATTTGAATTACATTAAAGTTTAGGGATGCCTAGCTGAACTAAGATTTATAATTCAACTCTTGGAAAGTTAGATTCAAGGACGATTAGATGTTCTTTTGTCTTGCTTAGAGTATTTCAAGGGGTATTGTTTCTATAACCCTTATAAAGGTCTTAAGATTGTAGATTCACAAACAAATAAATTCTTAGAACTTGATGTTTATGAAAGAGTTGAATGTTTACAGATTGTAGATAACAAAGATACTACCTATGTGAGTGTTGAAGTTGATCCATTTATCTTTTCGAATATGCAAACTACTAAGCCTATTTTGGTACAAGCGAATATGCAAGAAAATGCCACTGATATTATTCTAGTTGGGGACCTACAAGCTCAAGATCAAATCATTGTTATTCTACCAATTAAGAAATCTACCAGAAAAAGAAAGTCAACTATTCACCTTAATTATATGGTATGCCTTAGTGAACATGATTATAATATTGGGATTGTAGAAGATCCATTGACTTACTCATAAGCTGTTTTAAGTCCACAATCAAAATTTTGGTAAAATGCCATGAAAAATAAAATGCAATCCATGAAGCATATTAAAGAACTAAAATGATGTAAACATGTTGGCTTATTGCTATAGGAAGAAGTTAGAAATAGGGTTATTTAGTACTTTTTACTATATTTAATATGGAAAATGCCCCACGGGGCATTTTGCCACGTTACCTGGTGATTCATTACTCACCGTTCAACACAAGTGCTCATTCATCACTTAACCAACTGAATAAGTTATCTTACGTACAAGAATGAGAGAGTTTGAGAGATACGATTTCCCGTTACCTTCTTCAATTGGTTAAGCATACAATTGGCAGCCTCATCAAAGCCAGTATAAGAGAGAATAGGGAGGAAGATTTAGTCTTTTATAGTTGAAACATGGATAAATACGATATGTCATTATCATACTTGAGCTTTATACTAAAATTGAGGTTTATTATCTATGATTGATGTTTTTGATCTTAGAAAGCCTTTATTCATTCATTGAACTAGCTCAATGAGGTAGTTGAAAACTGTTTAAAGAGTAAAAGTCAATAACAATGTGACTATGCAATGAGTTGAGAACCTTTCTCTCATGTATAGTGTTCTTAAGAGATATGTTTGTACTTTGTGTGTTGTTTCTTGAGTTAAGTGGGTAAGTATGAGAGAAGGCTCCATAAGGTGACATGGCAAAATGTACAATAAAGTGATAGTCATCATTGTTTCCATAATTTTTCTAATAACAGAGTTTAGTGTACATTATTAGAGTATTAAAAAACTGTTATTGAAATATTTTGAGGACTATTAAAAATATAGTGTTCTATATGTTGACCTATATACATTTAATTGGATGATGAAAGGAAAGATTGTGTTATGAAATTATTGCTAACAATATTGTAGTGTTTTTAAGGCAATGACTTGACTAATTTGACTGATGAACCTTGTAAAGAAGTTTATAGATTTAAAAGAGTTTTTAGACTTACAATAAAGTTAATAGAAGTTTGTTTTAATTGCTAGACCTTTTTAGTTATATTACGATATTGGGATTATCATATTGTTTGTATCACAATGTTTAAGCACAAATTAATTATTATTCTTAACCATTATTAGAAGGTAAAAATAGATATAAAAACCTTTAGAGCATTTAAGAGAGAACTAAAGAAGTATTTCCTTCCTAAAAATGTGTTCAACAAAGTCAAGGAGAAGCATAACGACTTGAAGCACATGATCACCTTATAGGTATATATTAAAGATTTCTAAGATGTAAGGTTGTATCTTTGTAAGGTACTAAAAGTTACCTTCTTGTTCCTTTTCAAGATGAGTTAATGTGACTAATTGGAAGAAGGCCAAATAAAGATGAACTCACTAAAGTATGTATTGCTTTTTTACACCTCACTTATAATGGTATATTGTAGTGGTGTAGTAAATATCTTGATATCAAAAAGGGAGAGTGCAATATAAAAACCTTTAAAGTATTTAAGAAATAATTGAAAAAATAATTCCTTCCTAAGAATGTGTTCAATAAAGCTAGCGAGAAGCTAAAGGACTTGAAACACATGACCACTTTGTAGGTGTATATTGAAGATTTTTAATATGTAAGGTTGCATCTTTATAAGGTATTAGAAGTTACCTTCTTATTCCTTTGCAAAGATGAGTCAATGTGACTACTTTGAAAGAGCCTAAATCAAGATGAACTCGTTAAAGTATGTATCGCTTCTTTAGATCTCACTCATAGTGGTACAATGTAGTGGTGTAATAAACATCTTGAGATCAAGAAAGGAGAGTGTAATATAAAAACCATTAAAGCATTTAAGAAATAACTGAAGAAACAATTCCTTCCTAAAAATGTATTCAACAAAGCATGTGAGAAGCTAAAGAACTTGAAGCACATGATTACTTTGCAAATGTGTATTGAAGATTTATAAGATGGAAGGTTACATCTTTGTAAGGTATTAAAAGTTACCTTATTCTTTTTAAAAGATGAGTTGATGTGGCTATGCCTTGACTATCAAGTGCTTAACAAAGTAATTGTTAAGAACAAGTGTCGTATTTCTTTGATAGAAAATTTGTTTGACACATTGGGCAAGACCTGTTATATCACCAAAGTGGATTTGAGATTGAGTTATCACCAAGTTTGAATTGCAACTAGGGATAGCCTCAAACAACTTATGTGATGAGGTATAGATCTTTTGAGTGGTTGGTTATATGCCTTTTGGTTTAATTAATGTTCCAATTACATTTTACTTTATCTTGTTCTTTTTAAAAAATAAGTTGATATGGTTATGCATTGACTACCAAGTGTTTAACAAGGTAACTATCAAGAACAAGTATCATATTTCTTTAATAATAGATTTGTTTAACACGTTGGGCAAAACCTATTATTTTACCAAAGTGAAATTTAAATTGGGTTATCATTAAGTTTGAATTACGACTGGGGATGAGCCTAAGAAAACTTGTGTGATGAAGAATGGATCTTTTGAATGGTTGGTTATGTCTTTTGGTTTAACTAATGTCCTAATAATGTTTTACACATTGATGAACAACTTGCTCTATCTATACTTAAATAAGTAGTCTATCTTGATGATACAACTCATTGGAGGAACATATTGAACATTTGAAAATGCTATTCAAAGTGTTTTAAAAGAATATGATTTATTTAAACAAAGAAAAATGTTCCTTCACATTAGAAGAAATACATTTTTTTGGTTATATCATAAGGCAAGGAACTTGGAAGATGAATGATATCAATGTGAGTGCAATCTAGGAGTGGGAAACCCTTCTAAGGGTCATGGAAATGAGATCTTTATTTGGTTTGGTGAATTATTACAGACACTTCATCACACACACCTAGTGAGGACAACACCTTTAATCAAGTTATTGAAAAAATGAAAACATGAGAGTAGACAAAGGAATGTTAACATGCCTTTAATGACTTGAAGGATACTATGTTGAAGGAATAAGTGTTGGTGCTATTTGACTACTATAAATTCTTTATGGTATATTTAGATGCTTTTGACTTTGTTATAAGCTTAATGAAATAGGATGTAGATATACTATTCAAGAAAAGAAAATGACAACTCTTGTTCACTACTTGGCTTTTAATTCTTAATTCAGACAAATATTGTAGCCATGAGCTACTTTTAAATTTAGAAGTTATTGTTAAAGCAAGCAAGTTGGTAAGACTTCTTAGCTAAGTTTGACTAGATGATATAATACAAACATGGAAAGATAACATTATAGTTGATGCTTTTAGCAAGAAGGCCAAGCTTGCCGTCATGAGTCTAGTTATGGAAAAAATAATGCAATTGATACAAGAAGGGATGTTCAATGACCCTATGGCCAAGCAATTAGAATAACTTATGAGGGATGTTAACATTAAAAAATTTTGGTTAGATGATAAACTACTTTACATGAAGAGAAGACACTTGTAGGTACCTAATAGAAGAAGTTTTGACACAAGTTTATCAATAATGCCATAATAACAAGTGGGTTGGTAATCTTGAACAATGAAGAATGCAAATTCTCCTTGAAGTCTTATACTTTTGGTTTGACATGAGGGATGAAGTGAAGTTGTATGTAAAAACTTGCCTAGTGTGATAACAGGACAAATTGGAGTAGAGGCCTTTTAATAACTTGTTGGTGCCACTACCTATTCCAAGCTATCCATGGACTTCATCATTAGATTGTTAAAATCTAAAGGTTATGGTTCTATTTTGGTAATTGTCAATCATTTGTTAAAGTATGCAATGCTTATATTGACATTTGTGAAGTGTCTAATATAAATCATTTTCATGTCTTTTCTTCAAACATATAGTGAAGTTTTAAGGTTTGTCACATAATATTGTAAATGGTCAAGACTAGTGTTTCATGAGGCACTTATAGAAAGAGTTGTTCAAACTATTGGATTTGAAATTGCAATTTTTCACCTACTTTCATTTCTAGACAGACGGACAAACAAAAATGGTAAATAGCTTCGTGAAGTTATATTTGAGACACTTTATGAGTGCAATCCATAAGGATTAAGTAAACATGATGGATATGACTTAATTTTCATACAACCTTTAGAGGAGTGAATTAACAAATTAAAACTTACTTGAGTTAGTGATGGGGTAATAGCTATTGACTCCTCCAATTATTGTAATGAACTATATAGGTAAGAGTCCTGGTGTGTTCAACATGGTGAACTCTTAAAAGAGAACACAAATGTGATGAGTTATACTTGAATAAGGCCACAAAGAGAATGAAGAGTTGGATTGACAAGAAAAGATGCCTTGTTAATTATAAAAGTAGGGAGCAAGTGCTAGTGAGACTACTTCTATAACAACATAAAACACATTATACAGTTCACAAGGGATTGATCTATAAGTATAAAGGACAATTCAAGATAGTGGAGAATGTTGGAAAGATGGCCTATTGATTAGACCTTCTACCTGGCCTCATGATACACTTAGCTTTCCATGCAAGCATGTTGAAACCTTTCCTTAATGATGTGGAAGATGCTAGATGAAATAGGTCATTGAGAACCCCACAAACAATGATGGCCTTTTTTGATAAAAAGGTGAAGGCAACCTTAGCTAATCAAGTGATTTGGAATAAAATGATTCCTTCAAGATGATAATTCTTAATTAAGTAAAAAGGTTTGCTTAAGAGTAATATAACATGGGAGTTCAAGGAAAACATTTGGCAATTCAAAGATTTTATCAGCCATTACCAAGAGGTGACAAGGGCATCACTAAATTAAGTGGGGGAAAATGTTTTGCATTGATAGTATGGGCTTATGATTAATCATTTGCAATACAAGTTAATAGACCAGCTATTCAAGTATGAGACTAGCATGTCTAATTTTGCTTATGTTGGTGTCTTCACTTTAAGTGGGGAACCATTTTTTTAATTTGTTCATTTTATAGTTTACGTTAATATATGGGTGTAACTACCTTATTTAATATAGGAATGATCATTTTTTGGTTTCCTTGCTTTCAATGTGTTGATGTTCTTAATGAATAAGACTACAATCTTATATTCAATATTTAATGTTTGTCTTAAATGAAATATCTTTAGTTTGGATATTTACTTGTCCTAATTTGACATAGCAATTATACATTTATAGTTGTGCTTTAAATATATAACCAACCCCATATTTAATAAGCTAGAGGGTGTGAACACCTATAAAAAAAAGGGTCCTTGAGGATCATTTTATTCACATAATCTTTGTCATTTTTTCCATTCTCTTTGAACTCTCACTTTCTCTTCCATAAACCTCCCATCACCTACATTTTGGCTAAAAGGTTGATTGAGTTTTGAGCCATTAGTTGAGCGTCGAACACACTTATTCTAAGTGCATTACATTGTGCCATTTAATTTTTTCGTTGATCTATTGGTATGCGAGTGTGTGAAGCAAGCACCATTCACTTACAAGTTGTATTTTTGGTTTTTTGACTATTCAGTACGGGAAAACGTTAAGAAAAAAACAACCTTACTGTTATGTTATGACGGCATCATCAAGCCCGTCTAGCTCAGTCGGTAGAGCGCAAGGCTCTTAACCTTGTGGTCGTGGGTTCGAGCCCCACGGTGGGCGAATATTTTCCACCCGCTAGCAGGTGCCCTGCTAAGCCAACCAGATCATATTATTTTTCAGCTCTTCACCGTTTCTCTGGAAGAAAACAATGCTTGTGCTCTACGATCGCATTTAGTTTGATTACCACCCCTAGCCTAACACCCAAGTTTAGGTTACCATGCAACTAGATAATATGAAGCCATTTACAAAAATCTGCATTGTTTTCGACCCAGAACAATATACATAAATGAAAGCAACTAATCACTACTTGTCAGAATTGTAACTTCAACTATTCCCATGTTCCAATTAATTGCCCCCCACTTCCCTGATACCCATCCAAAAAAATTTGCCACTGTTTATCAGGGAGAAAACGCAAAACATAGAAAAGGGAGAAAAAGAAAGTTATGTACAACTGCCCCCGGCACTCTTTCTCCCATGAGTAAAACAAGTTAGATGTTACTTACGGGTAAGTAGTATGACAAACAAACTTCAAAACTGCCTAATTTGATCCAACATTTGTCATGAAGTAAATCACTGATCAGCTGTAAGTGCAGTTTCCTTTGATAATACAGGCGAATCTTGCTCTCTTCTGCTCAGTTGTGAAATTCCACCTCGCGGCATCGTGCTGCTCTCTTCATCACCCCTCTGTTGAGTATAAAGAAGAAGAATACGAAAATAATTATTGCTATAAAAAATTATTGCGAACGAGGAAAATAATCCATCGTGCTATAAACTATTCAAGTAAAGAAAAAAATACTTTAAAAAATAGCCCATCAGTAATTGAAAAGGAATATGATCCAAGAAACTTCCCGCAAGAAGATGCACAAGCCACTAAAGTTGTTGCTACAACCCGACATCATTATCATCACCTCTTCTTTTTCTTTTTAATAATCAAATACATCTTTGACAATCAGATCCTTCAGATGATCGTAACATAATTCATCTAGCAGCCAGCTTACGACAGACAGTATCTAGAAAGGGAAGGAGGAGGGGAAGGAATTCACATGCTTTTGTTTGTACCTTTAGATTCTTAAACTTTGTAGTGAGCCTCATATACTGATCACGTGCTTCTTGATGACGAACCATAGACCTGACTCGCTCCAAAGCCCTTTCAACTCCAGCAAATTTCTGTTTCCGGCTGACTCGCAAGAACTCATACTCATCAGTTTTCTCAGTCTCTGCTGCCACATCTCCCATTGTTTGTTCCACTCGGAATCCCCGCAAACCAGTTCGTTTCCGCCGCCATCGCAGAATTGCCTTCTCCACAATACCAACAGACCAAACAACCTTTTTATACTGCTTCCGAACTTGATGTCCCCTCACATGAGCCTGACAGCAAAAAGAAAAATAAATATAAATTACTCGTCAGCCAAAAGAAAGCAAAACCTAGTACTTTCAACAGAAGGGTCAAAACAGAAGCTTCATGGACAATTTATGCAGAGCACATACTCCAGCCAGTGAACAAAAACAGGAATGAACCAGCATATGTCACAAGAACTAGCAGCTAGCATGCGCTCTAGAAAATTGGAACTTTTAGGCAGTGGTACCAGCATCTGTTAACCGGGATAAAAATATATTGCCTTTGGCTGAACGATCTTCAATGGGGAAGCAAATAATGAAACATGAAATTCAAACTCATAACTTGGTGGCTGTGAATAGCAGTAACTTACGATAACTTAAAATAGTAGAGAAAATAACCTGTTAAGACTATGATAACACAATGCAAAAAAACACAAGATACATACGCATAGGAGTACCTGAATTTTCACAATACGGTTGCGTATTTTCAAAAACTCTTTTCTTCCCTTCCAACCACGATACCTCTGTTGGATCCTTACAGCAGCAGAATGCAAATATTCCTCAAAATGGCTCAACTTTTTGACCTTGCTCAAAGAACCAAGTGCAACTAGGTCAAGTGAAACTTCAGAAGTTTCATTGGTCGTCTTATTTAGTTGTCTATGATTGAATGAACGGGCTCGGAATGCAGCTTGTATTATAGCAGCTGCATGAGCTGATTTCCTGAAAGCAGCAAGAGATCCTTTGAGTGAAAGATTCTCGTACACTACCATATCTGATGGGACAACTTGTATGCCCTTTTCGCCAGCAAGAGTTGCAGCAACACTGTCTATTATGTTTTCATCCACAGTTAGTGAAGAGAGGTGACCAGTCAAATCCGCTTCAGCCAAATATCCCGCAATTCCTTTGTGCCCTCTGCTTGATGCCAGATCAGCAGCTGTTTCTCCTCCTGGCGATGCTGGAGTTGGGTCATCTACGGCGCCGGGAGAAGCACCCAACCTAAGAAGTGCAATGACTGTTTCCTCCCTACAGAAGAGAAAGAATGATAACATTAGTACCAAGAAATGGACACAGCAATAGAGAAAAGATTAACCACAAGCATTATTGGTCCTTTAAATATGCATTTGAACAAAAAAAAAAGAAACTGAAAAATCAGGCTTCAAGCATGGGAAAGGGATAAAGCTTCCCCGATTCCTTATAAACACTTACTCATGCTGCTCTCAACTAAATTCAGTTCAAAAAACCTATCTGAGGCATTATATAGTTGTTGTCATTCATTAACATTGATAATGGAGTAATAGATGACACATTACACAGCTGGGTAAAGGAAATAAACCCTTTGGGAGCAATCAAATCAAAACTCAATTCGTCAGGTTCCAAAATATATTAAAAACTTGAAGAGATTCTAAGAAAGCAATCCGACCTCCCAAAATATGATGCCCAGTGAAGCCCAGTTCTTCCATTTGAATCTCTGAAATTGGGACTAACACCAGCAGCAACTATGGGGTGCATGGCCCATTCATAACCAAGAGCAGCTGCCAAATGTATAACTCCTTGGCCTTCATCATCCAAAACATTTGGTCCTTTACCACCTTCATGTATTTTACAGATCAACCACTCAGAAAGTCTGTCCTTCAACAAAATTTGAATTAATCCATCTCTAGGGTTCATGTGATTGCTATTGGTGGCCATAGAGGCCTCTTCAACCCTTCCCCACATGGTACACTTAAGCTTACATTTATCACAATCCTCAATGGAGCAATCAAACCTTTTCCGCACCTCCCCTACATATAACAGTTTTGCTAGGCGTACTTGAAAGCGCACTTCGTCCACTGGTATACTTTTAACAGCCATAGAAAATGCAAGTGGTGGCTTTTCACGATATTCAAACTCCCTCACCTCACTGCAGGCTAACCTATTTCGGCAAGTGACATAGAATGGAACACGACCAGGAGCATGTGGAGGAGTTTGGCATCTGATGACACTATCATTCACAACTTCTGCAGAAACCTCAATTTCACCAAACATACATCCCCACTTAATCTTGTTAGACAGCTCCTTGCTTACCAAAAAGGTACCAACAATTAAAACCTGTGACAAGAGAAATAAGAATAAAATCAGCTGGACATCATATATTCAAAGCATCAACAACTAAAGGCAATAACCATGTCTGCAAGATTTTGGAATATGTGGGAGAAATAACATTGGAAACCAAAGTATGCACACCTTTGTCAAACCCTTAGTAGTATCCTCCATTGTATCCCCAGAATAAGCCCAATCTGGTGAAAAATCACGGATGGTAAATAGCTGTTCTTGGGATAGGGAAGGGCCCAACAAACCAGAATCCAAGTGAATATGATTAGATAAGCTCGATACTTCCTTCTCATCATTTTCAGCATCAAGTGTATTCCAATAATTGCCAGAGTCTGAAGCCATCAAGGAATCATCACAGTCTCCCCCAATTTCTTTATCCATCCATCTACCAAAGCTATCAAGCTTCTTCAGCTCTCCAGCTTGATCATTATTTAGACCAGCATCTTTGGATTTCTTTTCAACATGAATGCCAGAAGTTACTTCCACGTGGGGATGAACTACATGGAAACCACGCTCTTGTGGCACCTGCAGCAAGGTAAAGTAACAATTGGGAAACTTCAACCATGGGAGATATTCATTTAAAATCCATGAAAAACAATGATAACAGAAATAACTGATAGGAAAATCAATCCTTCAATTTTGTTTCAAATAGAGACACAAGAAATGAACAAGCAAAATAGCAAGATAAAAATTCCCATAGATATAAAACAACAAATCTTTATGCATGATATCAGATCATACACACACAACTCTGCAGCAAAACATGCTTGTCCATGAGCCTCATGTAAATGTGCAAAATAATATGACCATAACATATTAGCAGTGTTCTTTTCATCTGTCTCTCTTTTTCTTTTTTGTACTCTATGCATAAATACAACTCATGCACCTGAACACAACTCAACATGAATTTGTCCTCCAGGTTGAACACTACATAATAATAAGGTCAACAGCAATAGCTTGTCACGTCTAAGTGCACAAAACAAACCTGAACTAGTTCCCCAGTAGCTGCCACTACTGTCTGGTTGTCTTTCTCGCTTATTAGTCCATCTCCATCAGTTAAAACATCCCGGACTGAGCTATCAGGATCCAATCTAGCATCTGTTAGCTTGTGCGTTATCAAGTCAGCTCCACTAGGTTGTTCAGTTAAAACTTTCTTGTACTGCAGACCATCTGAATTGGTCAAGCAGTTAACTTCAGCCAAATTAGATAATCCAGAACCTTGACATTTTTTACGCCCAGCATACAACAAATCAAGGGGATTGCTGGATAACTCTGCAATTCCTGAAAGCAGCATAGTCACCAGTCACATTTTGTAAACTAAAAGAATAGTATTATCTGAAAACAAAATTCAAAAACAAAAATGAATATCCAGTTAAATATGAGATTTCGCACTAAAAGTATTCTCTGATGGAGAAAGCAACAATTTACCAGGCAGAAACTGCTCTTAAATGACCATACACAGTAAACTGCTTCCCCAGATAAAGCAACTATATTGACTAAAACAATAATTAAGTTAATAATGCACCGGGTTAGGTTATTATCAACATATTCCTACACCTAAAGTTCCTCATGGCGTGTAACTTATACAATTAAAAGAACCCCTTATTAAATCTAAAGGTTTAAGCAGAAGAAAGGTTAAATAGAAAGATACATAATTCTAATTGTCGAAAGTATGTTCGAAAACATCAATATGGATCAACAAGGAATTCACCACAACAAATTTACCTGCAACTTTATGTTTCAGTGAAGAAGTGTCACGTAATATAAAATCACTTGCAGATTCAACATGCTCTAATCCCGCTGAAAAGATTTGTTCATTTCTATCAACTCTGTTTGGACATGATGCAAAAGAAGATTGAATTGTAGGGACAGGTGCGTTTGCTTGCATATTGCATGGGACAGAACTACTTTGAAGGCATCCAGACTGTGATCTTGGATCTGCTATCAGTCGGGAGATGCCTGACTTGTAACCCTACACAAAATCAAAGGGCTTAATAGGACACTAACCCACAAAAAGAAAGTCAAACCAAATAATTCTCATGAAGTAAACTAATATACAATCAATTTCATCATGAATATGATCATGGACAGCTACAAGTTTAGCCATGACCAACAAGTGCATTTATGCCCACTGAACTCTAGCTTACTACCTCCTCCCTGGTATATGAAGGAATTAAAAATGTGGTCGTTGGTTAAAAAGGCATTGCGTGTGTGCATAAATTACCAATGACTAAAAGGAAGATCAGGTAAACGAAAGCATTTACAACATGAGCTGGGAAATTTTACAATTTGTAGAAAACACAGTTGCAAAAACTCCAGAGAATTGACGAATAGAAGGCCATAGATGAGCACAAAGGGGTACCTCTTTTACTTCTCTGTAATGTACAAGTACAATGTGCTCTAAGTGCCTGAAGAGAAGGGAAATACAAGTCAAATGATATAACGAAACAGAAAATACAAAAAAGTTCTCTCGGAAAAACTCAAATTCTTCCAGAAAAATTCTATTCTGTAATATGCATTACAGAACAAAAAATCAAAACAAAGGTCATTTTTCTTCATCTGTTGGAATGCAAAAACTTTACTTAATCCCAAACTATTGGTGCCAAAAACCCCTGTTACTTTACTCAGAACGGAACTAGTCTCTTACCATGCCATCGGGAACAGTCCAGCAAAAAACATTTTAAAGCTTTTAAGATGTCAAATTTACAAATATAAGCAACACTTACGCATCAAGCATCCAGTAACTTCGTCGCTGAAAGTTCTCATTGTCCTCACCATGTGCATAGTAACAATGGAGAACATCCACACTGTTAGCCTACAGACAAACCAGTGAACAACTAATTACTTAAGCAGCCCGCAGGTGAAGAGATCAGCCATAGAATTAACCCCCCCCCCCCCCCCACAAAAAAAAAGTTATAATTAACGTATGATGCATAAATTAACATTTCCTTGATGTATAAGACTTCAGATACAGAAATCAAGAAGCCCAATTCAATTAACAATTGAAAAATTATCTAAACTAAAAACAGCGGGACCAATATTTGGCCTCCCTAGACAAATGCTTAGCGCCTCATTACCAAAGCATGATGAAATAAAATAATGCGTTTAACCTTCACGCCTTCATAATATCCATGGAATTATAAACAAATTTATAATAGTTACTGATAAGCAAAAACTAAGACACCAATTTATCTTGGCCTGTTGAAACACCTAATAATACACAGGAAATGAAAGATGTTAAAGTTTAAGAGTCTTAAACCCATCGGCTGCCAAAGTGGATAAACTTCAGCAAAGTATTATGTCTGAAGCAGCAGCAACAGAATCCAAAAGTGTAGATTGGCCTATAAATATTCAAAGCTGATATTACACAAAAATTCCATCTTCTATAATGATTAATGCCAAAACAGGGCCAACAGCTAAAGTCTAGATAAGAAAACTGCACAATGGAAATGTGATGTTCAGATAACCCACAGCTAAATGGAAGTTATTTGATAACAACCACTCTGTTAACTGGTATTGCCTGTTAACTAGAGACAGAAGGTCCAGACAGCTTCAGCGGTTGTAGATAGACAACACTTCTACCATAGAAATGATGGCCAAACACCCCCCCCCCCATCCTCTCTTCACTCTTCTTTTCCCTTCTTCCTCTCTTCTGCTCCCTTCCTTCTCCCCACTGCCAAATAAATAAGCCCAAAAAAAAAAAAAATCGAACTTACAAATAACAAATTGAACAGCACACCTTCAACTTTTCGTGGGCTTCTTTGACAGTTTTCCCATCTTTCTTCTTCCTCCATCGGTATCCATCTTTACGAAAATACCGAATAACTTTTCGATCAAAGAGGAATAAGGAACCAGCTGAAAAATGAAAAAACTTTAGTTGCTAGTTCAAATACCAATGGAGAGTAAAAGGCTCCATCTCTATGCATTAGAGTACCTATTTATATTTGATCACATGATAACTACAAGTGTTTGGCAAACCAAACACTTACAGAAAAGCAAGAGGCAAAAGGCATTTTCTAAACATAGCCAAGTACACAGATACACAAGCAAGTAAAATTACATATGCGCACATGTATGCATAGAATGTTCTAGCTCGATTTTGGGGTAATGGCTGAACCATTATAAATAACTACAGTTCATTACTAATGTCTCCAGTAGGGATAAGGGAGAATAAAATTGAGTAGAACTGTTATTTGCTTTGGAAGAATTTTGAAATATCATTCAGTAGGAAGCATTTAACACACTCAAGTAATAAAGGCAATCCCAGCTACATATAGCCACAGTAAAAGAAGAAAACAAAAATTATATCAAACCCTGAATACAAGCAAAACTAATTTTATATGCACTGAGGAAGTATGTAACTGTAAGCCAAGAAGATGCTTCCAGAAACAACAAAGAAGACACTAGGAAAGTCCCAATTTCTTGTCTAAAAGAATAATAAAATGGATTCAGCCTAACATTCAACTCATAAAAGCCTAATCCCAGAGACTTACAAACTCAACCCACATTCTTTAGCCTTCTAGTACTGGTACCTTAAACTAGTAATCACCTGCAGAATACCATAAAGCACATCATCGTAACATCCCAAGAAAAACAACTCTCAAGTTTCAGGCTATTGAACAACTGCCCGTCTGTTTCAATAATTTTTAGGGTAGTACCTTGTACTTTGGCATTGTTAGTCTGAAAAAGTTTAACCCTCACTCATACAGCAAACACATCACAACTTATATTCCATCAATTTTCTGAATATGTTTAAGTCTTCCCTTTAAGTTGGTAGATACTTGTTGACCAAAAATTGGTTTCAACACCCCTCGCTTTCAATCATTGTCTAATAATAGACTCAACAACTTCTGGCTCTCTTCCTTACAAATAACCAATCCAGAAAAATAAGCAAATAAATAAGAGAATCAGTTTAGAATCCATTAACCATCAATTCTGTCGTTATGTCATCTGCAATGCCAATACGCTAAAGGCAATCCATATGTGCAATAGATGGAAAACTATCTAAATTTGAGTTAAGGACAACTGTGGTAATTCTAGAAGGATGCAAATGGAACAAAACTGGCACAAAAAGATTGCTCCTTCAGTAAAAATTAATACAATTAAATCAAACAACAAAATTTATAGACTTACTCGACAAAGATGGAAAATTAATGGAAGTCAAAGAATTATCAATAGAACATCTTATAAGAAGATGTTAATCCTGCAATTTAATACACCCATAAGTGTCACTTCGAAATAAAATATTGAGAAGCATGCCAGTTACAAACCTGGAGGCGTAACAGGTGGATCTGGATTTAAGTGAAACCTATGATGGTTGCGAAGTATTTCACAAATCTCACTCGGCCGAAGCCAACGGTGTTGTGCTTCAACTACTATCCTTTCAACGTCTGCCAAGATGCGGAAACCATGGATGGTTAAAGATCATCAAAAACAAGTTCAAGATTCAATCATGCAAATCAACAAAAGCCGCTCTCCTAGTATCATTAACATACAATGTCACCATAAATGTCAAAATCACCAAAAAAATAAATAAAAGGAAGCAATTAAGTGACATGTAGTAAAAGATACTCCATCAACATTATCGGGATAACTCGATGGCTGTATCGCCAAGAAACTGCATTATACACATGGAGAATTACACGTATGGTAAAAACAGCAGAACCGAGAATACACTTCTCTAAAACCCCGAACAAAACAATAACAGTAAAATTCATCGCATTCTTAGCACATAATGCGACATGGACAACGAATTCCTACAGTGACTCGGTCCTCATACATGCCGAGCACTTCAGCTTGTTAATTCATAGGTGCTCGTAGCTAAGGAACCATTTCACATTCAGACCAAATTGTAATCCAATAAACCTTAAGGACGCATGCACAGCAGAAAAACGAGAAATGAGAATGGTGTGAGGGAAAAGAAACCAAGCCAGACCTAATGGTTGATTGAGAACGAATCTTCCGCTTTCAGCCATAAACCCTAGATTTCATCCGCGAGAGCACTGATAACGAATCAGCAGAACCAAAAGCAAACCCGCAAAAACAAAAGATTTGTAAGAAAGCCGAACAAGAACCAGAGCTCCAAGCCCGAAAATGGAACCGAATCGCAGAGAAATCACACTGCAATGGAGAGGAAAGTGAGGGAGAAAAAGAGGGAGAGAACAGAGGCTTGGGGCGAAGAAGGGAACCGTATTGTGAGCCAGAGAGAAGAAGCGCGTGAGAACCACCAATTGAGAAAAGGTTGAGAGAGACAAAGGGGGATGGATTGAAAGTCAATGGATTTTAGTTTAAGTTTACACTACCGGATAAATCTGAGGTGGCACACGGGTATCTTTTGTGCATCCGACGTGGTCAACCCACAAGTCGACTTCGAATACCCCAGCCACAAGGGAACTTCACTAAAATGTGTCTACATTTTTTAAGCACTCCTCTTCCTTTCAATTCACTCAACACACTTCAACCAAGATTATCCATACAATTGTTCATAATCTAGGCCATACGACCTGTTTTCTTTAACTTGAAAGTTATTAAAGAAGCGAACGTATAGTTGTTGAAACTACAATCGGCAGTTTGTAGTCTAAAAATAGCGTCGAAGGATCAAAGGTAAATGACATGGTACAGAGTAAGTGCTTGCTTGGTTTGCAGCACAAAAGTTATTTCCATTGTTGTGCTTGGCAAATAGTCCAGACACTAAGAAACACGAAATTCAGCATTTCCGTGCAGCTGTTTGATCAGAATCCCTCCAATGTGTGGGTAAACATTATTAGAGATTTCAATGAAGCTATGCTTGTGAAAATCAAAAGTCAGGCAGCACAAAACAGAGTATCATTAGTACAACAACATTTTCTAGAGCTTGCGGTTCAGCAGCAAGAATCGCTATGTAACGAATAGGTTGAAGATGCTAATGCTTCAGCCTCAACTTTCACTTCACGCTTCAGCCCTGGCTCCAAAGACTCGTCCTAAAAGAAAAAGGAAAGGGAAGAAGGAGAGAAGTTTGTTAAATTGTAGTTGAATGATACACCTTGAAACCTCTTCTCAAGCCAGAGATTCACATTTCTGATTTGCGATGAAAGCAAAAATGGTAATACAAAAATTTGGTGCCAACCTTAGTGCAAACGAAAATATAATGGACATCAGGGTTCTTTCCAAGTGCCACTTCCACTGAGCTTCCATCATCATCTAATGGAAAGGGATCAGTCAACTTCCGCATTGCCTGTTCGGAGCTTTCACCGGAAACAATTTTATCTACAGATATGACAAGATCATCGAGATTAAAAGCATGAAGCCATATCTGACTTATCGACATGATGCTCGAGAGCAATCACATCAGGCGTCACAAAAAACAAAAAATATACCTAAGAAAAACATCCTACCCAGGTGTAATAAAAATCTCTAACATGCATTTTGCAAGAGAAAGCTAGGCAAGTGACAGCTTTTCTTGGTTGAAATAGATCCTGGTATCACAAACCTATTTGAGTTTTCTTTTTCTTTCTTTTCTTTTTTATGCCACAAAACTTATTTTTCTTTTGCGAAAAGGGAACTGAATGAATATTCACCCAGAGAAAAGGAAAGCAGAGTGACGGCAAATATAGATAATGCACCTAAAATGCCCGGTTACACTTGTGCAGCAATTCCGATGCAACCTTCAGGCACAGAATTGGCCCAAATATACAATTGGCCGAACGCCTCTTAGAATTAAGCAACTTTCCAAGGTCTAATGTCTAAACAAGGTTATGCAAAGTTGCAGCTCCTCATGTAGAAGTTGCAAAACCATGAATATCACTCAACTTCTAATATTCAGGTCCTCTTGATTAGGAACTGATGTTCCTGAAGACTTGGGCAAAGATTGTGCCTTGAGGCATGCATCTAAATTATCAAACAAGGTAAGAAAACAACCCCGCGCGTAAAAATTAAGGCGAACTGATTAAGAACTTGCACAAAACTTTAGTCAACCTATCACATGGAGTTTTATTGTCCACAAGCGTGAATCTCTCAACAAATGCAGGCGATAAATTGGAGCTCCGTATGTAATCTGCAGTACGCATTAGTGAGACAAGCAAAAAAGATATTACACTCAATTGCTGGCAAAGATTAAGCAAATGCACGAAAAGTTCTAAGCCAAAAGCAGATGAGTTTGAGAATAAGGAACAGTTACCAAAATATAAACTCCTTTATCTTTGAGGACCCTATAGTTTGTTATCAACTGCTTCAATTATGGTGAATAGATCAAGAAAGTAAAAATTAAAATAAAATGAAGCGTGAAACATTTAAAGTCTTGTTTAATCCTTTCTGTTTACCTCCAAATTTCATCAAGCATCTTGCCAGCATTTAGTCGTGAATCATTTCCACACTACAGAAAAGAATTTGTGATGAGAAAAAGTCCATGCAGATAAAGATTGTAGTATTCGACCTCACAGCACTCACCAAGAGAGAATCTAGAGTCCCTGAAACAGCAGTTGACACGATAAAGAAAACAAAATGCATCAGCAGACAACGGACAAACCCGATCACAAACATAACAAGCACAGCAGACGAAATGACATAAAATGTCAATCTCAATAACCACATCCACAAATAAAACCAAATAAATACACAAGCAAAGTACCTTTATCAATAACGGCATCGAAGGAACCTGTTGGAAAAGCACTCATATCTCGAACATCCATTTTCATGTCTGAATCAAAAATTGAGCCAAAAGTAACAGCTTACTTTAAAATTCAGATGAAGGGTTCAGTATCGGCTGAATCAAGATCCTCTAAAATTGTTGAATTGTTATGTCATGCAATATCCTTAAATCTTTACTGTAATTATCAAAATAAACGACTAAGATTTGATTACATAAACACTCGTTTTTAAATGTTGAAAAGTTTGATATTTCTTAAACGACAGTATAAAAGTTTACTTAGTAAAAGCAATTAACGCTATAAATTTATCAGAGTTTGACAAAACATTTTACCTTTATTTTCGATACTCATATAGTAGTGCGAAAGATTTCATATGTAAAAGAGGGAAAAAAAAATACACGTGAGTTGCGGACGATTGCAGTATTTCTTTTGCATAGCTTCTATCACCACAGATGATATATCGATGTTGACCACCTCCGCATAACCATCATCCACCATTCCTTCGCCGAATGCTGCGATCCAAAGAGGCTCAGTGTCTTGGAAATCAATATAAACGTGAATATCATGATAGATCCAAAGGCGGGCAGAGGAAGAACAGACCTGAGTTGCCGCATCCGACGACGAGGATGCGGTGGTGCAGGGAGTAAGACCGAGGGAGGTAGAGATTGATGAGAGGAGCCAAGGAGGAGTACTTCTGGTACCAATCAAACGCTCCAGACTCCTGGGAGTAGCGCTTGTCCCAGTACCATGCCTCGCCGTACGCTTGCGTCGCACAAGTCCCCATTGTCATCAATCTGCTTCAGCTTGTCGTCGATCGAATTTTTAGCAGCTTCTAATTCTAGAAAGATTTGTCCCCATTTATTTCTTCTTTCAAATGATTGGTAGGCAGGCCCTTTGCATTATCTGGGCCAAGTTCGGGTTTTGGGCTCAAAAGCCCGGGACCCGTTCAAACCCGCTTCTTATAATAAAAACAAAGTTGGTGTGCTTTTAGTCGATCCCACACTAATAGTTTTTGAGCATCTTATTTTCTATTAAAAATTAAAAATTTAACTCAAAAATTAACTTAAAAATTAAAATATTTCTTTTATTAAAACTTTACCACAAAAAATCATATACTCAATAATAAAACAAATCTTATTTAAACTCTAGTATCACGTTATAAATACCATAAACCTAATTCAAAATTTTAAATAGAAAAACTTTTTTTATTTAAACTTGAGCACAAGAAATCATATACTTGTGATAATTACTATATTCTCGCCAATGGGTTCATAATCAAATGGTATGTGATAATTACATAAAATAGCCAACCAGTGTGGGTTCTACTGCTTCAAGTCATGATTGACTTGGAGACATTGGCTGTATGTTTTGTTCTTATCGCATGACTACTTACAGGGCCCAAGAACGTAGAGATCTGGAAACAATGATTGTGTTACTTCGTCTAATAAACGGTGTCCATCTTTTAATTTCATTTTTTTGTTTTGATTTTTTTTCTTACAACAGAGGGCTTACTAGAGCTTGTTAACTTTCAGGCATGTAACAAAAATGTTCCAGGCAAACCAATCAAAAAAGTAATGGCGCAGGCATCTGCTTTTGTTCAAACCACTATGGAATTGGAACCAATGTAACAGTGAAACTCTCTTTAGCCTCTCTTCTTTTTTCCACCCTTTCCTGATTTGGAAGTTCCAGCAGCAGATGTGGATGCGGGTTCCTGCTTCTTAGACCTCCCAGGATGCCGAGGTACCAACTCAGCAACACGGAGCATCAACTGTTTTCCTACACAGAATAATCAAAGCACAAATTAGCTATCAAAAAGAGCAGATTCCAACTGAATAACTAATATGGCTTGTAATTACTGAGGTAACGTTTGTTTTTCTTCTAATTTTATGAAGATCTAAACTAGCAACATAGCATGAGGAATCAATCCCCATAATACAGCTCCTTAAAATGACATTTGCCAGGCATGCATCGCACAAATTTAAATTCAGAAAGCCCCAAGAAAGGCCGTGATGATGATCACCTGTATAAGATTACAGCCCTGAACATACTGAATAGCGGTGAAGTACATTTTAAGATTAAAAAAAAAAAAAAAGCTTTTAGAGTTTTGTCAACCAATTTCGCTTGACACCTCCAAATGGTTAATTTTCATGAGAACTCCCGAGAAGTGACCATCTGATAAAGGGCAAGTTCGTACCATTAATCAATGCATTTGTATCCAAAATGAGACATCTCAAAATATTTATGGCTGCAAGAACTCATATCCAGGGTTTAATAGCAACCAACAGTTGCCAACTATAAACATACTGCCAATTAAATTTGAAGTTCAGGCCCCATATGGAGGATGATAGGAAGAGCAATTATCGATGAACCGAAGGAACTATGGGAAAGCATTTAGGGAAGGCAGAACGAATCAAATTTGGGAATTCAGAAATAATTCATTCCACTTGACAATTACACTTGGAAGGAGTTTCGATGATAGAAAGCTATAGAAGACCATAGGTTGCTTCGTAATTCAACTGACAAAAATTAAGGGTGAACTGTTTGGGATAGTTTGTTCAAATTGTGAATTGAGAATTCTATTCATTCCACTTAGCAATGACACATTGAAGGGGTTACTAGAATTGAAAGCAATGGAGACCTCAGGTTGCTTGGTAATTCATATGCCATATAGTCACAGAAAATGACTAAATCATGCTATATCCAGTAACGAGGCTGATTTCCATTTGATGCCAAGGACCACGAAAACAAGTGGTTGAGATATGTTAGAAACAAATTTTTACCTTCCTCCTCACTGTAATGAATTACATAAAACCACAAATAAGCAAGGTAAAGTCTGTTACTCCATATTTTCCATTTTAAATCAGTGAAAAAATTACTCTTCTGAGAAAAAAAAGGTCAACATATATTACTGGTATTCAGTCTCAAGCCAACATAATATGGGGAGATTCACTACAACATTAGGAACTTTCCATGTCAATCAACTAACATTTACAGGCACCTCTTGTAAGAAGTCAAGAGTGTGAAGTTAGACCGCAAATCAACACGGGTGCCACAAAGCCCCAACTCCCACAGACTGCAAGTTTTTATCATTAAGAGACTAATGTGCATCAAACCTCGATACTGGGCTCCAAATATTTGAAAAAACATATGGAATTCCATGTTTTTGTGGAAGAAATCATGTCGCAAAACACAAAAGATATTGAACTTCCAGGAAGAAGGAATATGATTAAATCTTCAAAAAAAATTGTGTTTCCAGAAAGTGATAGCCCAGAAACTACTAGTTACAGATTTCCATTTCAAATAGACAGGAGAATTGGAGCATACTAAACATAAGGCCACTGAATCACTAACATTTTACCCTCTTACTTCAATTATATATCCTGGCAACTAATGACTTCTAAATAAGAAATTTTATGTAATACAATTGATGCACATTAAGCTAAGAATTCCAAATGTTCGGGCAACCATCAAACAATAATTATAGGAAATACTTTCACATGGATTTCGAGTTAGAACACGCCCAATATAGTGTAACCAACTGAAGCAGAAGAACTTGTTTACTTTATAGGACTTTGCCGAAAATCAAACATTTCGTTAAAGACAACATCATATTACCAAATAACAGGCCAGTTCTCAAAATCCTAACCACTATCTTCAACTGAGAATTCCTCAAAATTTTTGTACATAATTGTTTAGTATATTGATTTTATTCTCCAGCAACGGACTGGATGTGGCTCTAAGAATTCTAAGAGAAAAGCCAGCGGATTCTGATCAATCAACATATAAGGTTTCTAAATAATAATTAGTAAATAGGAAGATGAATCCTTACTGGAAGAAATGGCAGGATTGCATAGACTCCCGTCCTCCCTTTTCAGCAATACCCTCACCCTCCCTCTTTGCATGAAATCCCGTGGATAAGCCTTATCCATCTGCCATCCACACCCTCAAACACTTTCAAGACCCATAGAAGAATAAAATATAAAATATAAAACATAACAATAAGCGAAGAAAAGTGCCAATTGTTAGATCCAGCCACAACACGCTCGCACACTTTCGAGACCCACAAACGGTATTCATAAATTTTGAGAAATAAAAATAAAAGACTAATTCATAGATCTATCTGAAATACTCACACGACTGCAAGATCCAAGTAAACAAGAAAAGCTAAAAAACCTGAAGAAAGAAAGCGTAAAATGAGCTTCATAGAAAAAGAGAAACACAAACCTCGATAGCAACGGGGAGCTTGAGATGGCCGCAGCAATCGGCGATCTCGACACACGTTGGGTTTTCACATGCATTGCTGAGGCCAATCCGCCTGCCTTCCGCCACTGTTTTCTTCGAGTTAATGTATACCGGGTAGAACACCGTCCACTTCTTTATGTTTGGTATTTCTCCTCCGTCCATGGCTGTGATTCCAAAACCCTCAACGAAACAACGATGAAATTCAGCGATCAAGAACACAAAGCTATTGAAACAACTCCCGTGCAAAGTGATACGACGTCGTTCTGTTCGGGAAAACGCGAAATACTTTTGACCAGATCAATTGGGAAAATAAAATTTTGGGCTTCTCAACGGAGGCCCAATTGGTGATATACACTAAAATTCATACCACTACTATGTACAAAGATTGATTGATAATACACTAAAATTCATGATAAAAATATTACAATCCCTTTAACTTATGATCCCCATATTTAACTGATCGTAACAAAAGAAAGGCATAACAGGCCTGCAACTTGACCAAAATAAAAAAAATTTACATTTCACTTGAAAGGATCGTGAATCGTTTCAATTCAACAGCTCGGTACTGTACAGAAGTCACCCGTGGGGAAAAATGAAGATGAGAAAGAATATGCATATAGGGTATATATTTGAAAGAGTCCGAAAGCCCCATTCTGGTCAAATCAGGTAAGTTCTTATTTGTCTTCCTGGTATCAAGGCGTATCTAACAACATATTCTCAGATAACCATCTTCTGTTCCAACAAGAAACAATCGGGAGAAAGGAAGAATCCTTATGCTTGATAACACTGATAAGTTTTTTGTTCCATTGTCGGCCATGTAAAGCTTCTGAGGTATGACCAGAGGATGCCCATCCTGTCACACGACAATCAGAAAGGAAAAATTCAATAATAATCAATCAACCCTTCAAACAAAAAGAACAATTTTTCTTTTGGGAACTGGGTGGTTCAACAGCATTCAACAGTTGTTTCACCGAATCACTGTATTATCTCTCCTGAAATGAATTTACAGCTATACCAAGTAAAGGTTCTGCATTCTCAAACAATTATGGTGGTGTAAAAAATGTCAAATGCAGAAACGGGCAAGCAATTGGGATTTGTGATGTTAATTGCATGCTTATATTAGACATTTTTTAGAATTGAGAGTATACTACAGTTTACATACTTCATCGGCAGCTTTAGATAATGAGGTAAGCCCAATCCTATGCCTGGAGATTGTGATAACATCTTGGCCCCATAAGGAGAAGCCAGACAAACCGTCTGTATGACCTTTGAAAATAGTACATTGAGGTGCCAAGCCCCTGCAAGGAAAAATCATCCGAGGCAATTAGATAAGCAAGACCTTTACTATGCAACGTTAATTTCAGTATATGCTAGCTCCAGGTAATAGGAATATTAAAGAAAGATTCAAGATAAGCATGAAAAGAAAAAATGCTCAAAAGGGTTTATTCTTCTCGTGCTTAAATTTTGCAGCCCAAATCGTCTTCAACAGTTTTAGAGTTTGTGCAGCGCTGGAACATCCACATTTTTATATCTCAGCCCATTGAGAGAGGGAGGATTGTTGTGCAAAACCATGCTTGCTATGTGTATTCACGCTCATAGGTGGAATAGTGTTGGAAAGTCCCAAGTGGTTAGGTAGGGACTTTAGAATGAGATCATGTACTAATTGGGCCTTTTTACCTAACAGCTTAAGCTTTCGTGTTAGAAGTTCTTACATAATGTTAGTCACTGATCATCTGAAAGAGAAGATTTTTAATTTTCACTAGCGAGCGGTCCAGTTGGTTACGTAATTAAATCCTCCACATTTGGATCTTTGTAACAAAATTTAGGGCTTAATACAGCATTATTGCACTTTAATCTATTGAGTTAAATACTTTAGTTAAGGTTATGTCCCAAAATGTCATGTCATGCCTACATAAAGACGCTCAAGAGATGAAATATAGGTTTGATTTGTTTTTTAACTCCACAACTGGGTCCACTTATGTATCTAGGACCTAGACATAAAAGGGAAGCTAGAAAGCCACATTTGTTTGGTTTCGAGCTTAAAACAAGTTTAGGTACATTCGCTTTGAAAAGTTTCTCTAACTGCAATTTTCTTCTCGAAATATATACTATGCTAGATGTCTATAAATGTGGATAAATCATGCTTCAAGTGAAAAGAATACACATACCTTTTTCAAGTGAAAAGTGTTTTATACATGTATCACGATGGAGATATTTGGAAAGACATTGACAATCATTTTAAAGACTCTAGGTAGAATAGACGTACATTTGAAGGGTTTTGCAATCCTGCAGTAACTATTGAGTTAAAGGGTATTCACACAATACAGATATAAGAACCTGCATTGTTTCATGCACTCATTGCTGCCAAATTGCAAAACCTTCCGTAAATAATGATGTAGAACCAAAATAAAGGCCATCACAGGAATGAGTTGTCAATCGCTAGAGGGAAAGATTAAGATCTCAATGACTCCAGTCATTACTCAAAGTCCTAAAGAATTTTTCAATCATTAATACCTAGATGAATAATCATGATTCGAAGCTTAGTCATACAAATGTCACATTATACCTCAAAAAGGCTCCACATACTTCAGTCTGATATTTAAGAATAGATGTACT
The DNA here is from genome assembly GCA_028551475.1 of Casuarina equisetifolia. Classification (NCBI taxonomy): domain Eukaryota; kingdom Viridiplantae; phylum Streptophyta; class Magnoliopsida; order Fagales; family Casuarinaceae; genus Casuarina; species Casuarina equisetifolia. Next base: position 19,325,181 of record CM052362.1, read on the forward strand.
ACCAAGAAAGGGAGGGAAAACAAACCAACTTGGGGGAACCCAAAAGCTTTGGAAAGTAATCAAGGAACAAGTTATTCCTAAATTCAAAGTTTTGCAATTACCTTCTCAAGTCCCAGATGCGTAAAGTCCTGTCATGAGAGCTTGAAACAAGCAAGTGATCTTCTGGTGCAGCCAGCTGTACGTAATATGGTTAACGGAAATCCAATTCAAGCTACTAAGGACCTTAATCCAGAAAATTAAGCATACCTTGGTTATATATCCATCATGAGCACGCCAAGAGGAAATCACATTTCCATTCCTTGAGTCAAATAATCTACAGTGACCTGTACTTAGACCAGCTGCAATCCAAGATGATGAAACAGAAGTTCCATATGCTTGTGTTGTGTCAGATCCACAGGAGCATATGGCAGAAACAAGAGAAGGAAAACCCAAGTCGGTAGACTCTCCCCTCCACAAGTGAAGCTTTTGACCCCGTGAAATATCAATGAACCTGTATAGTATGTAGAATGTCAGATTGAAAGGCATTGCAAAATTTTCTTATCTCACGTCCACATGAGAGACAAGCAGGTCGTCGAGTATGTATTTACCTGAGAGAACCATTTCCAGTGCCAACTACAAGCATTTCAAGAAACTCTAATTGATGCATACAAGTATACAAGTTCCCATCAAAGGTGCTGGTCAATATCCCACTTGATAGGGGATTTGAATGTAGCAAATTTGCCTGGTCCGCATTAAACTTTGAAACAGGTGACAAAGGGCTTGCAAGATTTGTGGAATCCACCGAGGGTTCAGCAAACACTGATATTAGTTTCCCGTTACGGCTATTCCAAACATGTATAGTGCCATCACAAGATGCCATCCTTCCAGTAGATGACAAGACGCAGATGTCATTTACAACCTTAAAATTGCAAAGCAATTAGAGAGATATGGCTAACCGAAATCAACATCCCAAGAATCATGGTAAAGGTTAGGTCTAACAATTGATGCTAGACAGAACATAACAGTGTAAGTGCTGCAAAATACAATCTACAGGATGATTCCTCTAAAGTATAAGGGAGGAAAGGAACAAACCTCTTCATGACCATAATAGCCAGACACACAATTAATTCTCGTAAGATCCCATTTCTGAATGGTCCCTTTGAATCCTGGCCCAGTTCCTGCAGTGAAAACCATACACTCATCTTGGCAAACAGCTAATGACCTTAATGCCCCATGATGCGCACGTACTGAGTATATAACAGATGCTCTGATCTTCCATGGAAGTTCATCTTTTAAAACCCCAACACGCCCAAGAAAATCAGGCCCATCCCAGCTACAAGCTGGACTAGGGAACCAAAACCATGGCTCACGCTTAACAAGGTTTGAGTTTGATGCATCCCATTCAACTGAATTCTTATGAGCATCATTAGTCCATCTCTGAGGAATCAAGTTTTTCGAACTTCTAACTCCTTGTGACTGGGGAATTGACCATCCAACCCCATTAAGTAACATCTTTGCAGGATTGTATTCACATATTGAACCCTTGTTGAATATGGGCCTCTTAGCATTTACACTTTCTGGACTACCACGAGGTGATTCTCCAGTATGTTCCCACTGAATCATGACAGGTTCAGAAATACAAAAGTGAATGAAATTCTGTGACAAAAATGTTCAGATGAACTAAGTCATCAGAATCACAAAGCTCTCATACCTTCCAATTATGACACCGCAGAAGATATTGTTCTAGAAGCAACCATGTTGCACAACACTGTCGAAGTTTCTCTATCCCAAGAAGAGATGCAAAAGAAGGATACAGAATCAACCTGCAAAACTTCTGGAATGTTCAATACATGCTAATGGGAGACAACAATCTTCATTGACAATTTAAATTTCAATGTGAACTAGGCATTTAGTCAAGTCAATAATTAGTACTCACACAAGATCTGTACGGCTTTCAATTTGAGCCTCCCCATCAATTTTTGGTTTTGAAACCCTTAAGGTTTTGACAAGAGAAGCAGATCCTCCAGCAATTTCCTGTGAGAACGCAAGCTCATCAAATAGCTCTTTAAGTTGTGGCAGAACATGCAGAGCTGTCAAGTCAGGTCCAATCTGCTGACAAATTGCCATGAGAGTAGTGGCAGCAACCTGGGAAAAAAAGCTATTGCATTATTAGACATCTCAAAACTAACTAGTCAATTATTAGAGCTTCATACAAAGGAAAAGGGGAGCTCAATTATAATGCAAGAACACAATCAACTCATAATAAATCATAACTCCATCTTGTATTAGGAGATAAGATCCTTTAAACCTAGTCTGCACCCAAAAAAGAGACCAGAGAAATTTAAAGCACCTGAAGCACTGCCAATTCCAAGTTTTTCTGTAGAAGAACCATAACATAAAGGCAACTCTGGTCCTGCATAATCATAACAGAGATACTATTGTAATTATCACATTGCACACCCAAGGTCCAATAAAAAAAAATGTAACAGAAGTGACAGTAAGATCCCATACATCAATTAGCTCCTTTACAACTACATCCCTTGGCAGGTACGCAACCAGGCCAGGGAATGTCATTAGACAATCGATAAGAGCTAAAGAACTCCAGCTCTGAACAGGCTCAGGCTTCTTCACACACGAAACCTCAAGACAGGTACGGACAACATGTTTTAGTAATGGCAGCAATTGTTTGACAATAAAAACCTCCCCTAAAAGACCACCTGAAAATCCAAAATAAATTAGTGGCTTAAAGGCTGAACACACAACTCCAGAAAAAACATCAAAATCACAACCCAATGAACCAAGAATACCAATTCTAACCAGGGCATCAATTCCATCAGCACAAAGACCTTTCCCGAAGCAGTGAATAAGAGGCAAGATAGTCTGATCAACAAATAGAAATTAGGAGGCTATAATTGCAATGAAAAATTACTTGTGTTACAAGATATGGTGTTGCATCTCCGTACACAAGAAGATGGATAGCTATACATCACAAAACTGAAATGCCTAATGGAAAACTTTAGGAATAGTGAAACCTGGTGAATCGTGACAGGTACACCGAGCTCTTCACTAGACCCAATCAGCAGCACAGAAGCAGCAGCTGCTGAACTCTTATGAGGGGCAACATAAAGGTTTGATATGACCAAAGGATGTATTGCCTCAAGATATGCTTGTTTACCAAGCCGATTCCATATCTCTCGCACAAATGAATCTTGGAGAATAGAAACCTTCAAATGCGAATAACCTGTAGTCTGAAATTAATATTTCAATGGGTTGTAAGTCCAAAAAAAGAAAGTCCATATAGAGACATTTAGAAAGCAAAGTTCATAACTAGCCTGTAAAATCTTCTGAATGGCTGGCAAGACCAGTGTTTTCACTGCTTTTGGAGTCAAGCATTTTATGAACTCTTTCAGCAGTGTTAAAGCCCATTCGGCTTCAGCATCTGATAAGGGGGTCACTACCATTGGTAAGCAGTACGGAGCACACATTTCAGCTGAAAATGCTCCCATAGTTTTGAAGGCTCCTTGCTTTGCAAAACTCGCAGCATAACGAAGATGAGAGACATCTGTAGCAAGAAGTTGCAGGGGAGAAAGAAACAAGTACGATGACTTAACTGTTGCAGGAAAATAAGGCGAATCTAAAAGACTTTTAGCAGATGGCCTCCTGACAATAAAAACAAACAATCAATCAAACTTCAATTATATATTAATGTGCAGAGTCCCACAAAGACATAGTAGAAACATGAGAACCACACGTCCCACCCCAGACCCTAAAAGGGGAAAAAAAAAGGATAAAAAAAAAAAAGAGCAACAACGAACAGGAAAAGAACCAGAAGATGGGTAGGGAAGCACTATGCAAACATATTGTTCGTGTTACTACCATCTGCAACAGCTTATAAAGATATCTAAAATTAGAAAAAGAAAAATACTGCTTGTAAACAGATACCTCACCCAATCCCTCTGAATGCATGCTTCAACAAGTACTTTAGTGTGAGGAGGGAGTTCATGTATCAATCCAGGTAATATGCCACTCTCAAAGTAAGAGGTTAATGAATGTGAATCAAAAAGTGGCTTCCTTAAATAAAGTTCTGCTAAAATACAGCCCACAGAAAAGATGTCCTTTGCAGCCGCTTCAGTGGAGATCCTTGAACAACATGCCCTCTGCTTCCAAAGTAGTAACTCCTGATATCCCATCGAACCTTCACCTTCCACCTCAAGATGCTCAAGAAGATAATTCAGATCAATACTGAGGGGCAACCCATCAGTTCTGACAATATCAGAGAGTGAAACTATACTACTTTTCAAACTTTCACTTGGTGGCTCCTTATCAAGAGGGACATCCTTCCCTGCATACTCTGGATGACAGCTATAAAGGGCACTCAAATGCCTCGCATGTTCAGAAAATGCAGATGCTTCTTCTAAGTCCTTTAAATGGGCAGTTTCAAAGAGAAGACATCTTCCATTTTCTGCCCCATTTCCTTGGCGTTGATGCATAGTTGATTCGTTGGTGCTACCACATATTCTCCTGCTAGTATCTCGACGCATAGGATGTGGTCTAGTAAATAGCTGGCGGCGTCCCACTGACCTTGGCATTGTGGTCTCTGAAGAAGGCAGCATAACATTTTTGGCATCAATAGCCGCTCGACCCGACATTTTGTACCCGAAGGTAATATCAATCCAATGGTGGATTTGCTCGGAGACCCAATCACTTTCTAAAGCCTCACGATGCAATTTAATGAACTCCTCAGGACTACCCGCCCATGAAGGTACGGCCAAATCGGTCATACCAGCATTCAGAGAACTGAAAATTTGGGGATCACAGTAAAACTCTGGAATGCACTCATCAGGTGTCCATTGGTAAAGTCTTTGCATTGTAGAAGGATACTCATTGGGCTCATAAACTGAACGAACAGCCATACGCAGCACACTCAAAGGTAACCTTCTTGCTTTATAACTGCAGACAGCCAATTCTGAAAGGCATTCATCTGATACGTGGTGGGCGATTTCAGATGTTGAATAGGTGAAGTCCAATTGTTCATCCCCTTTTGCCAACCGCCATTTGCTTTTGCTTAAATCCCTCCACCCCACATCAGATTTTTCATCAGGTTTTGTGCTAAAATCTATCACCCATGGCATAACTGTATGAAATGTGTGGTCACCCCACCTTCTCCCAGCTAATCTATTTAAAATGAGCAGGTACTCAAAATTACTCATCTCTCCTCTCCACCACTGATTAAAATCATTATGCCAGTCTATAGCTGGAGAAAGCTTCAAATCAGCATAAAGACCTTGAGAAGGACAACTCTTTAAATAGCAACCTAAGTTTGTAGTGGTAGCATCAATGCATTTGTTGTGTCTAATACTTGAATCAAATCCAAGGCATGGCTTGTCACAAATGCGAAGCCAACACCAGCACGACTCAGTCAGCATTACATTAGCTGGGCACATATTACCATGGGTAACCCCCAAAACATGCATATAAGCCAGGGCTGAGAGTATCTGATACGTTAAAAACCTTATGTGCCACTCAGACTTTAAAGCATTTGGGCTGTAATGAAGAATATTTTCCAAGGTGTAAGGCGCCTTTGGAAGCACCAAAGTTGTATAGCCAGATGTTTTGAGCATTGTGAGAACAGGAGCTATATTTGGATGTCTCAGAGAACCAGGGAAGCTACTCTCCTTGAATGATGGCACCCCAAGTAAACCAAGGAAATTTATACTATCTCGACCTGAAGGTTTTCCTTCAATCAAGAGACTAAGTGAGCACAATATGTGATCTTCAAGAGATCCAGACAGGTAGTTAGCAAAAATATCTTCAAAAGTTGAGTAGGAAAAAATCCCAACATGAGCAATCGGGGCCAATGCAGTGATTGTCCTCGAGCAAGAGAACCTACCAGAACCACTGCAGGCAGAAGACTCTAGTAAGCTCTTTTTGCCACCATTTGCTAAATATGATGAAGTAGCCTTTTCGCCAAGATTATCAATGCTACTATATTCTTCACGATTTTCTTCTATATACTCATTACTGCAAAGAAAAAAGAAAACTTCACGTCATTTACTCAGTAAGGTTAACCACGCTCCCTAGGAACATGCATATTCTTTGATCAGTAAGTCATCAATTTACAAAGAAAAGGAGGATACTGCAGTGAGCAAGAAGTATACTAGACGTAAGAGTTCAAAAGATTAAAAAACTCCACAAAAAAAGACAAGTAAGCATGCCCTATGCAGACATCTAAGCATACAATATTCTCTGGAACAACGTTTTATCGACACCAATGTAAGTTAATCCCCTCCAAGAGTCCAGATCTTCATTCCTCACTAAATTATCCACACATAAGGCTCAGGAGGAACAGACAATGTAGGAACATGCTACGGTAATGCTGGAACTGCCATCTTTGGCATTACTAATCGAACTACCTTCGAAGATGCTACAGTCAATGCTAGGTAGTAAAAAACACTTCATATAAACATATATGTTTCCTCGTTTTTCTCCCTTTTCACTCCTCTAACCAAACCCGCAAGCAAGTTCTACCATACAGACTTGCATGAACAATTGAACTCACAACTGTAGTAGCTTCCATTGCATAAAAGGGCCAAACAGAATTTAGTTAAGGTTAAGTGGAGAAAGAGAGAAAGATAATGAAGTTGAGCACGATATAGAATGAGATGATCGTACACATATTTAACCAAGCAATTCTGGGCATGAGAGGGAATGTACACCAATAAGAACTGAGGAGCTGAGCCCTCCACATTTGGATTAGACGCCTACAGCAACAAACCACCAGATTACATTGGTCAAGGAGCCATTGAGAGAAAAGGGGAGAGAGAGAGAGAGAGAGAGAGGGACCTGAACAACGGCAGAGGAACCAAGGGGGAGTGCGGAGCGGGAGTCTGAGATTCCATAGGAGAAATCGAGTCGGCCGGAGAAATCGGACTTGATTCGGGCTTGGAGGCACTCGAAGCACATTCGTGCTTCCATTTTCTCTTCCAATGAGATATGATCACTCAATTTCCTTCCATTTCTCTTCCTGTCTACAATGCTTGAATCTGACAGTCCACCCGCTTCGATCGCCGGGCGTAATTCCGGAATAACAGGAAATGTTTTTGGTCGTGCTTCGACTGCAAAACGGCGCCGTTTAATGCCTGGTAACCTAACATCTACCACCGACTCCCAGACTGGTTGGTGATTAACGAACACTTAATCGCGGGCTGGGGTGGGCCGCGTATGGGTCGAGGTGCCTGCCTTAGAGCCCGTGTACTAGCGGGTCTCCAGAAATCATTATAGCGTTCTAATTTGTTATGCAGCATCTGAAAAGACCACGTCGCCACCAACATTAAGTTTGATTACGAAATGAATTAATGGCAGCAATCTTATTCCTTTCATGGTTTTCATCTTCTCCCCTTAAAATATTTTGATCGGGAAAGAATATTTTTCAAGTTTCCCTTTATTGAGAGATTCATCATATCACATTATTATTTATTTATAAATTGAACATATAACAATATGAATACACACACCAAAACATAATAGATTTAAAAAGGTTCAGATTAACAATGTTATATGTCCTTACAGTTTATTCTCGTAGACTTTATCTTACTTTCTCATCAGACAGTATCTTATAAAAATCATTGATCACGTAAAATTCATGAAGCACTTATCATATTTTCCTGGGGTTCTATAACTAAACTCTCAAGAGGACCATCACAAACAATTAACCAACCTCCCCGAGGAGACTCTTCGAAACGGCACACTAATTAGGTTCCTTACTAATGAGGATATTCCAACTTTGTACTTGACCCAATTATTCCAACAACCTCGTTGGAAACCTATCCCAACAACCTTTTATTCTTGTGGGTATTATTGGCTTTAGGTGCCACATAAGCAATTGGGATCCGTATCCAACATCCTGGAATTGGCATCATTCCCGGATAATACCTCTTATTGTCAAGATAAGATGAACCATCACCCTGCTTTTCGTCCCCAAACACAAAACCCCCAATCATTATCTTTCATCCCAGCTTCGAGCCTTGATCTCAACGTTTCACTTTTTCGCTTCTGCTATATCACCCCCGTTTTAAATGTCAGAGACAGAATTAAAGGATAACCAGAGAATATTGCACGTATGATTATTCCGCACAAGCTTTCTCATTTATTGATGTCACAAGAGAAACCATTGCACTTCTTCAGCTTTACAGAAAACAATTGTTCTTTACAAGTGAGATTATTGTGTCAAGCCTCACAGGCCTGTTCATGGTTCAGAGTAAGTGGAGAACAAATAATGTACACTTACTTTTTCTGAGCCACAAGTACTTACAAGAATGAATAATTGACAAACAAACAGATTGAGGTTACATGTACATGTTAGCCAAAGGTCTTTTCACTGCTGTAACACATATACAGAAAGCCATCATCGTCCTTGTAAGATTCATAGATGGCATCCATGCGACTGGCTGCAGATGAAAATCATAAACAGAAGGTGTCAGTAGATTCCAAACACAACGCAGAAGTTGACCCAACTCTAGCAAAGGGTAAATGGATCAGTTTCATCTCTTTACCTGTCTGAGGTAAGGTGTTCTTTACAAAAACAAAAAGAGCTTTCCCAGGAGTCAGTTTCAGCCTGCTACTTAAGATGTGGATAAATTGCCCAACAGACATCTCTCGAGGAACCAGATATCTAGAATAAGTAGGATATACAAGGAAATATCAGTCTCCTCTAAATGAGAATTTAAGGCAAAAATGTTAAAATCTATCAGTTTTGTAGACAGTGATTCCATCGATTCACAACTCATTTTCCAAATTGATGCCTTCAAATTCCACCGAAACAGTTAAAAAGGGGATTCATCTATGAACAAAATTCTGATGAAGATGAAGATGAGACTAATAACAACGAATAATGCAAAGTGTTTATTCTACAACTATGCCAAATTGGGAAATAGTCTGAAAGTCATAAACATTCTATTGCAATCGATATCAACAAAGATGATTGCCAGAAGATTGTAAATTCTTCAAGTATGAATCTCACATCTATTTCATCGCACGCATGATTTTTAACAAAAGAAACCTTTAAAGAATTGGAATACAGTCATGAGAGGTTGAACCCACTTTTTCTTTTCCAATTCAGGCAGTTCCGTCCTCGAATATCTTTCAATGATCGCCTGCAAGAAGAACACAAATAAAAAACCTAATGAGCTGCAAAAGCTAAAGAACTATGGCTCCTAGCTACAATTGGCACTAATTACAAATATGTTGGATATTTCAACTAAAACAAGAAGGATTACAGAACCATGGAATCCTGTTGTAGCTTCTGACATCCTCACACGGAATGAGACAACAAGCATATAGAAATAGAAATTTTGGTGCAAAAAACCAAGGGCAAGATTGCCATAATTTGGCTTTTAAATTTTGGAAAAGACTATAACCAAATCATTTAATCATTAGCTCGTGCGAAAGGAAAATATAAATTTCAGATGCAGTTTCATTCAAGTCCACACAATTTAACCAAGATGACTTTCAGAAAGGGTCTGAATTCACAAAGTAGAACCCGTCTTACTCAAGAAGCGTTGACTTTTCGCAGTAAGACATCCCACATTACAATCACATCCAAAAATAACAACTTCCGATTGAGGTCAAGCAAGGATGACACAAAAGACATTAGCAAATGCTTTTCAGATTTTCATGGATAGTCTGGATTTATATTGATGTATTGTTATGCTTAAATCCATGTCAACTACTCCATCTTGGTAAGATGAGAACAGAAAGTTGGAATCTTTTGATTATGACGCCCAAGAAGTACATCAACCAAACAAAATAGATTACAGGAACACAAATAATCGCGAAAAACTTCTCAACATTCATTTGAATCCTTTTAGAAAGATTTTCAACCTTAGAGATATCAAATTCTAATCCTAGTTTGTAACATTTCGAATAGTTACGTAAAAGAAAAATCAAACAACAAAATAAATGAAAGATAGCTCATATTAAAAGACATAAGATTGTGGGAAAACTTGCCGGGACTCGATCTGGGTATTTCTGAATTATGTTCCTTGCATCATGGAGTCGTTCCTCTGCACCAATAAACCAATAAATAAATAAGGAAAGCAATGATATATACCTATACACATATATTGGATATTTCTTTATGAATTAGCTAAAAGAATCATCAAAGAAATTGAGGGAATGAGAAGATTGTAGAGCTTAGAAAAGGAACGAACCAAATGAGTGTTGCCTCTTGAAAGAGTTAACCTTTCCCATTGATTTTTCCTTTCCTTCCTCTTTCTTTTCCTGGTTTGTGAGTTCGAACGAGAGAACAGATGAAAACTTGGGAATCTCTACTTATAAGCGAAAAGAGAAGGCCTTTGATGACGACGAACTTTGGAATTCCAGGAAATGTAGACGTGTCAGATAGCTAGAAACGCTATTTGGATGGATTACGGAAGGGGTCTCGGCTGCCTTGTCGGTGAGGTATGAGTAAACAAATACGGTAGTCAACGAATCCCCTAGCGCTTGCCAAAAGGTGTGGAGTTAAATGGGCCGATGTTCTTTGGGCCCAAAAAGGTCCCAATGATTGTCATCCCCACAGCTGTCATGAAAACGCCAACCAAGTAACGTAAGTTTTTGCGGCGGTGATTCCATGGGGTAGATCTGAGAATTCCGACGACATCCTACGAAGAAATCGACAGACAAGGACTGTCATAATTGCGATCGTGGTTTTCTACCTCCCCCCGCGTGGTCCGTCTCCGAGGCCCCGCCTGTCGGCGCGGGGAGCAAACAGATCGTGTGAGTTACACGTTCAAGATGTTCAATACAAGGAACACTACCCCATGCTCCATTTAATCAGTAGAATTTTCCCACTTCATAATGATAGCTGTCTCAAAGTTACGAGTGCCAAAATAGCGACCCTCGCAGATTCGTGAGGTTGCCGTTTGGCGTGTTTTATGCTGGTTTATGACTGGATTTTGTTAGCCTGGCACCATCGGGGTTGAAGAGGATGTACCACCAAGTCACCAACTCCAGGACTCACCAAACTTGGATGTAGAAACAAGCATTGCTCGGGATTGACTCATCCATCGCAATCGCCATTTCCTATTTTGGATAAAGTAGATCAATGAACCTTAAGAAGGCTCACTTTTTAGCTTAAATTGGCATGTAATAAATGAAAATAGATGTCACTTAGTCAATTAGATGCATAAGTTTTTAAGTTTGGATGTATAAGATGTAATATTAAAAAATAATAAAAAATAAGGAGGTTAATATGTTATTTCATTTTGAACCAAAAAAAAAATCTTTTTATTTGAAATTTAAATTCTAAGATAAAGTTAAAAAATACAGCTTCTTTTAAGTAAATAAATTTTTAGTTAAATAATAGAGATTAGAAAAAAAATATTCAAAATCAAGATAACTTATATACATTATTATAACATGTCTTGTTAATTTTTAGAAGAAAGGGAGATGTGCGGTGGGGTGATAGGTCCAGGTCAAAGGTGGTTGCGGCGGCACCTTGACAGGCAATTTCGTAAACGCGTCATCTCCAGTGGGCACGGACCGACACGATGCACCGACGCCGAGATTAAATTAGGGAGGTGAAACTCTGGCGTCGATGTAGATCCGGGGAAAGAGCAAAATGAATCTGACCCAAATTACGCGGTTGGGGGGGCCTAGGGTCACAAGGCCTTCTCTATAAATTAGCACCTACGAGCGTAAGTTTGAAATCGTGCCGCTTGCGAAGGCCTTGGGTCTGTTATAGCTCAAGCAACTGCAAACTCTAGGGTTTACAGTCTCTCGCCCTTCTTTACGAGGTACGACTCTGTCCATTCCTTGATTCGATGTGTTTCGCCTTTTCACTTTCGAATCTTTCGATTGAAATGCTACCATGTCTGCGTTTTACGAGCCAAATCGTCTTCTTGATTTGTTCAATTTGGCGCTTCTCTCCTAATGTATGCATTTAGGCTGCAGATCTGGTGTTAAACTTGCATAGGGATATTAGCCACGTGATAAGTTCGGGCATTGTATGTTCTGCCAAATCTTATGTGTTCGTCTTTCTTCCATCTGTGTAAGGGTTTTTCTGTTTTTTTAAATCTAGCAGTTTGTTGGGGTGCTTTTAAGATTGTGTGTGGCAAGCTTAGAAAAAAGGGTTGTCGGTTGCTGTTCTGGCAGCGAAAGACATGTCTGGCAGGAAATGCTAGCTTCTCGTACTGTAGTCTACTAGATCTGTCCTGGACCTGTCCTTGTTCAAGAGATAACTGACACCTTCAGGAACAACATATGTTGGATCTCATGACAAGGTTATGCAAACACTAGCTAAGGACAGAAATTCCATCACATTTTGCTGTTTCCTACGAGTTTTTGTGAAAGACTCTTATCTAAGTATAGATTCTTCTATTACGTTTTCAACTTATTAACTACTTTCGCCGAACAGGTCTTTTGAAAATCCCATCTGAATAATGGTGTTGTTTATCTATTGTGCTAGTATTATGGCTTTTAATCATAACTGTTTCTGCACTTATTGCAGCCTGAAAGAAATGGAGACCTTCCTATTCACCTCTGAATCAGTGAACGAGGGGCACCCAGACAAGCTTTGCGACCAGATCTCTGATGCAGTACTTGATGCTTGCCTAGCACAGGACTCCGATAGCAAGGTGGCCTGTGAGACTTGCACCAAGACCAACATGGTCATGGTGTTCGGAGAGATCACAACCAAGGCCAATGTGGACTATGAGAAAATCGTGCGTGACACATGCCGAGGCATTGGCTTTGTTTCGGAGGATGTGGGTCTTGACGCCGACAACTGCAAGGTCCTTGTCAACATTGAGCAGCAGAGCCCTGACATTGCTCAGGGTGTCCATGGTCACCTCACCAAGCGTCCCGAGGAGATCGGTGCTGGTGACCAGGGCCACATGTTTGGCTATGCCACCGATGAGACCCCCGAGTTGATGCCTTTGAGCCATGTGCTTGCAACCAAGCTTGGCGCTCGCCTCACTGAGGTCCGCAAGAATGGCACTTGCCCATGGCTTAGGCCAGATGGGAAAACCCAAGTCACTGTTGAGTATTACAATGACAACGGTGCCATGGTTCCTGTTCGCGTTCACACCGTACTCATCTCTACCCAGCATGACGAGACTGTTACTAATGATGAAATTGCTGCTGATCTCAAACAGCATGTGATCAAGCCTGTGATTCCCGAGAAGTACCTTGATGAGAAGACCATCTTCCACCTTAACCCATCGGGCCGTTTTGTCATTGGTGGCCCTCATGGTGATGCTGGTCTCACTGGGCGTAAGATCATCATTGACACCTATGGTGGGTGGGGTGCTCATGGTGGTGGTGCATTCTCTGGGAAGGACCCAACCAAGGTGGACAGGAGTGGTGCTTACATTGTCAGGCAGGCCGCAAAGAGCATTGTGGCCAGTGGACTCGCCAGGAGGTGCATTGTGCAAGTCTCTTATGCCATTGGAGTTCCTGAGCCATTGTCGGTGTTTGTTGACAGTTATGGTACCGGAAAGATTCCCGACAAAGAGATCCTCAAGATTGTGAAGGAGAACTTTGATTTTAGGCCTGGGATGATTGCCATTAACCTTGATCTCAAGAGGGGTGGCAATGGCAGGTTCCTGAAGACCGCTGCTTATGGACATTTTGGCAGGGATGACCCTGACTTTACCTGGGAGGTGGTGAAGCCACTTAAGTGGGAGAAGGCCTAAGCTTGATTAAGGTTTTTTTCACCATTATCCAAGATACAATTAACTTGTTATTTGCTTCTGCGCTACAAAGCGGAGCTCCACTGTTGGCTCTTCCTATGTGGTTTTTATTTATTTTTATTTTTATTATATTTCATATGTTCTTTCAGTAGATATTGTTAGCTTTTATGAGAAGGATGTCATAAGCGAATGGATAGCTACAATTGTATTTGTATTTTATTGCTGGAAAGAGATATTAATTTATGCTATAGCATCGTTGGTTGCCAGCAGAGATGCAACAATGTGAAGTTGCATAAGTTGTATTGCTTTTTGACAAAGTGCATGTGAGAAGATCAATATGCTGTCTATAAACCGAGCTGGGTCCTAACTTTGGTCTGTGGTGTTCTCCATCCTTGTGGTCCACTTTCCTGTTGCATTTCGCACACGGATAGAGTCATGATTAGCGAGTCCAACTGGTCAAGGGTTCTTGTGTGCACCTTGGATTAGTGATGAGGCTGGAAAGAGGCTAAAGGGCTCTTCATTTTTGGGCTGGAAGCCTGTAGAGTGGCCTTAATGACCAAGGAGGCCAGTGAAAACTACTTTAGTTTCTTCTCTTTCTCTTCCCGTTTCCCCTCACAGATGCTCAAACTAGTTCAAATACGTGACCTTTCTACGGTAGATTCATGAGCAAAGAGATGCTTCTTTGATATTGTTATTAATGGTTCATACTACTGTTTTATTTTCTTTTTTTGGTGCGGATCTGCAAATCCAAATGATAAGACGGCTGAATGAGGAGACTTTACCTAAAAGATTTTTGGAACAAACTTCTTTGATATTGTTATTAGTGGTTCATACTACAGTTTTATTTTCTTTTTTTGTGCGGATCTGCAAATCCAAATGATAAGATGGCTGAGTGAGGGGACTTTACCTAAAAGGTTTTCGGAACAAAGCTTGGAAAATGTGTGATGATTCCAAATGAAAGAATTTGTTGTTGGTGTTTAGGCCTTTTGGCAAAGTGAATGTGAATTGTAATAAGTGATATTACAGCGTGTATCAACTATAGTGTGAACAAGTGAGAACAAGTCTGAAAACCCCACCGAGGTAAATGAAAAAGAGGTGGGAATCCTTACCAAGTGAGAACAAGTCTGAAAACTCCACCGAGGTAAATGAAAAAGAGGTGGGAATACTTACCGAGTGAGAACAAGTCTGAAGACCCCACCGAGGTAAATGAAAAAGAGAGGCAATATAACGATCTCAAATAGAATAATTCGTTAAGTGATTGTCGATTCTAAGGGAAAACCTGGTCTGATAGACCTGAATTGCCTCCAGTAAAAACCCCCTTGTTTGACCCCATTTTCCATTCAAATTCCAGTCCAAACTAATTTCCACACGGAATAGGATTGCAGAACTTGACCGCAACTGAACAGAGTTACCAATACGACTTCTATGAGAGTTTTGGTCTAATTCTAATGAGAGCATCGAAATCTCCACGTCGCAGCCATCATTTGATGGCGAAAACTACTGTTCGGACAGGTTTTTGTCGCATGAGAATTGTAGCTTGATTGGCGCGTTGGTGGGGAAGGTAAAGGTGGCGCAAGAAAGAGAGAAAAAGACAAGTTGAGAAGTTAAAAAGGGTCGATCAATGACTTTCGTGGGTTGGATGGATCCCCCATTATTACCACAACATCAAACTTTACCATCCAACCCTGCCTATCTATTTTGGAGTTGGTAAAATGGCCACTACGCAACTTGGAATTTACCCCCATAATCCTGTATCTGACTTTTACGGCGCGTCTAATCAATCTGGCCTTCCAACCCTCGGTTTCACACTCGCTTCTCCCAAGTTTCATGAGGTTGTCGATGTACCCAGACGTTCTTGCGACACAAGAATCCACTTTTTAAAAAGAGTTTTGTTTTTCAGGAAAAAGAAAAAGGAAAATCCTAAATACTTTCAATAATATCGCGTGTTTCAAGCTTGTCTCGTAATTTCAGCAGCGATGCTCTTGCTTTTTGGGTGAAAGACAGGCTTTCGTAATAACTGTGACATCATCGAGAGAAAGTGGAACACTTTGACGATCGAATGAAAACAAATAGGGGAGTGGTTGGTCTAAGCACCAATTAAAGAGGCTGTTCGATGGGGACATGGCCCCCCCAACGGTCGGAAATAATCGTCGAGGCCAATTTTTCATGTCCCATATGGGTCACCGAGGAACAACTCTTTTAACATTTTCTTGCAATCGTACAACGTTGGTGCTTATTTCAATTTTCTTTTTCTGATTCCATAATGTGAAAGGGTGCATATGCATATCTTCCTTCTTTTGCCCTTTTTCTGGCTCTTTTCATACTTTGTCGAACTTTCTGCAGAAGATGATTTTATGCTAGCCCAGAAAGTTGAACTGAGCAATAGGGTTTAGAACTAGGTGTCCTTTTATGCTGATCCATCAGATTCCTGGAAGGGAAAGCAAAGCAAAGCAAAGTTGAAGTGGTAGGACCTCTTCCGAAGCTCACTCGAGTAATGGGGGACAAAAGATAAGGTTGAAATGGCTGATGACAAGATGAAGGGTCCCCATGAATGCGAAAGAAGAAGAGTTAAAGTTTGAGTTTGAGGAGAGGTGCAAGCTAAGGTAGATTGATTTCCTGGATCCTCCGTTCTCAAAAGAAACAAATAGCTCCTTCCAAACTTCCCTTACAATTATCCTTTTGTCTTAAGCAGAGCTCTCAGTAAACTGAAATTGGTTTAGAGATAGGGATGGCGATTAGACAGCGAGTGGCTTAAGTAACTCATCGCCTTTTTGACTAAAACAAAGCCTTCTTGATCCAACCCCGGCAATGGATTGTGGGTAACCCCATTTTGGAGGTGCTTCAGAATGATGCCGTTTTGAAAAAAATAAGTTTTTGGAAACCAATAAGTGGAAAACCTGTTGCCACCAGCCCCATTGACATCATGCAGTCCAACGAACAAATATATATAATAAAATCATAAGAATATTAATAATAATAAAAGGAAGAAACACGAGCCCCAACGACCAAGGGGCTGGTTGATTAGCACCAACCTAATAATGTAAAGGCAGGGTCAAGCCATAGGGGCTGAATGGGTAATTTAGATGTGGAGATTACACAAGTCAGTCTGCGACCAAGTTCTTTGTTCCTTACTGCGTCTATATAAACCTACTAGTTTTGATATTTAAGGCAAGTTTTGATCAAAACGCCTGCCAGTTGCTTGTCAACTTTGAAAACTAGGATATTCTTAATAGCCTTAGGCGTTGGAACACGTTTCCTAACCACAACTATTGACAAAGTCAATGTAGTGTAGCTTGAACAAAGACTCGAAATAGCAACCCAAATGGAGCTGACAACTATCGGGAGAAGCATTCGATCACCTTTTCAGCACACCGGTGCAGATACTATTGTTGAAGAAGACGAAGATCTTCGGCTGCAATGGGCTAACATTGAGAAGCTACCAACGTTCAAAAGGCTCAGAACCTCGGTGGTTGATATTGATCATGACGCAGGAAGCAGTGGGAGAGAATCCAACGGGAAGAAGGTGACTGATGTTACCAAGCTTGGAGCAGTTGAGAGGCATCTGTTCATCGAGAAGCTCATAAAGCATATTGAGAATGATAATCTCCGGCTGCTGCAGAAACTTAGAGAAAGGATAGACAGGTATCTCAATCTTAGCTAATACTGCAAAGCTCATCTAGTCCTTAAGATTATGTATATGGACAGAGATAGCAATTTAAAAGCTCCTAGACTAAATTTCGGATCATCGATGCTGTTGAATTTACATATTGGCGATCAATTGCAGTACTTGACATACCATTTTCTGCAAACCGTAAGTGCTCAGAACATTAAACCATATCTGATCATGTATGAACCTACATGCAACTACGACTCGGGAAATATCGTTTTCTGTAGTGACTAATAGAAATTTTCCTGCCAGAGTGAACGTAAAGATACCCACTGTGGAAGTGAAATTCAAAAATCTGTCTGTGGAAGCGAAGTGCGAGGTCGTTCAAGGAAAGCCTCTTCCTACGTTATGGAACTCTCTCTGGAGTGTGTTCTCAGTAAGTTAGAATTGCTCCAATCTAACACTAGAAATATGCAGGCCAGTTTCGATGCTCTCAAGTCCTGAAATTTAGGGACAACTATGCCATCAGTTACTGAAAATTTTCCTTCGGAATAGGGTTTTGTGAAGTTAACACGATGCAACTCTCAAGAAGCCAAGATAAGCATCTTAAAAGATGTCAGTGGCGTCATCAAACCATCAAGGTAAGCCAGATAAGCATGGTTGTTGGACATCGCAAAATAAGTATGAAGAATACATAAAATAGAGCAGAGGATTTGATGTAAACTGATCTGCTGGTAATATTTGATCAATATGATTGTTTTTTGAAGATACGGCGGTAAAACAGCATGAAAAGAATCATGTTTCGTAAATTGAAATGCTATTGGCACTGGAATAAAGCCCGTAGTAGCACTAGTTGTGTTTTACGCTCAGTTCAGTGTTTTTTGTATCAGGTAAAAAGAGTTTAGACTGTTTACTCATGGAATGTCTTTTGAATCCAGGCTTACACTTCTTCTTGGACCCCCAGGCTGTGGGAAAACTACCTTGTTGTTAGCTCTTGCAGGAAAGCTAGACCCAACTCTCACTGTGAGTATCTCATAACAGTTCAGTAGAGAAGCTTTAAAACAGTACAATGCTAGGGAAAGATTCATTTTAATTCATTCAGTATCCTCTCTGCTTTAATTTTAAATCACAAAAAGAATTATATCTCGACATACTTTGAACCAAACAAGAACAAGACTGCAAGCTAATCACCTTTCCTTTCCTCAGGTTTCAGGGGAAATCTCTTACAACGGTTACACGCTAGATGAGTTTGTCCCCCAGAAAACATCAGCTTACATAAGCCAATATGACATGCACATACCTGAGATGACCGTCAGGGAAACAATTGATTTTTCTGCACGCTGTCAGGGTGTTGGAAGCCGAGCTGGTAAGATTTCTTGTCTTCTCCATGTAATCCTGAACAAGGAATTTTGTATGCTCATATCCATATGAACAGAAGTTGGCAACCATATCTCCCTGTGCAGATATGATGATGGAAGTAAGCAGAAGAGAGAAAGAAGCAGGAATCGTCCCTGACCCAGATGTTGATACCTATATGAAGGTAATTCTTAGTTGGTATAGCTTTCCTGAATTATGTAAGGCGCTATATCACAAATAACATAATAATTGCAGGCAATATCAGTTGAAGGACAAAAAAGAAATCTCCAAACTGACTATGTCTTGAAGGTAACTTTTTTGCAAGCTGAGCTTAAAATTGTTGGTGATGGAATACAATATTTTTATCCAGTTTGATGTCTAAGTTCAACACTTTGCCCTTCTAGATCCTTGGACTGGATATCTGCAGCGACACAATTGTAGGTGATGCATTGAAAAGAGGCATTTCAGGTGGCCAGAAGAAAAGGTTAACAACAGGTTGTTAATAAGAGATAGATTCGTTGCTACTCAAATGTGATTGCATAAAATGCTGCCGCTTCTAGCACATTTCCATTTATAAGTATAAAAGAGCTTCCTTCAAACATGAAAAGAATCAACAAAAGCCTCTTCTTTTCCTAAAACCTTTATTTTGGCAGTTCGAGCTTGATAAAACTGGTAAATCTTGTTCCTCACAGAGAAAACGAAAGGAATAATTCCCATGTGGAAATATTTTCTCAACCAAGATTTTATTGCTACTTCACTTGGCAGGGGAGATGATTGTAGGTCCTACAAAAGCTTTGTTTATGGATGAAATATCCACTGGATTAGACAGCTCCACAACGTTTCAGATAGTCACCTGCCTTCAGCAAATGGTTCACATCACTGATACAACTGCACTGATTTCCCTTCTTCAGCCAGCCCCCGAAACCTTTGATCTATTTGATGAATTAATATTGATGGCAGAAGGGAAAATAGTTTACCACGGTCCTCGTACTCATGTACTTCAATTTTTTGAGGATTGTGGGTTCAAGTGCCCAGAAAGAAAAGGTGCTGCAGACTTCCTTCAGGAGGTGAGAAAACAATCTTCCTTTTCTCCTTTTACACCAGTCTTGGTTTCCTCAAATCCTAATTTCAAACTTTTATAGGTAATCTCCAGGAAGGATCAAGCACAATACTGGAACCAGGCTGACCTTCCCTACAGCTATGTTTCAGTGGATCAGTTCTCTCGTATGTTCAAAGAGAGGAGTTTAGGACAGAAGTTATATGACGAGATGTCAAAACCATACGAAAAATCTATGAGCCAAGATAATGCCTTGTCATTTAGTCAGTACTCTTTGGGGAGATGGGAATTGTTTAAAGCTTGCATGGCCAGAGAACTACTTCTCATGAAACGGAACTCGTTTGTCTATGTTTTCAAAACAGTGCAGGTTATTATCTTCCTGACCTCTTTATTTTGGTACTTACATTCTTAATCACATCAAAATAACATGTTCTGCAATTCCCTCATTCCGCAGCTTGTGATCACTGCATTTATTACAATGACGATATTTATACGGACTCAGACAACAGTGGACGTGATCAGTGCCAACTATTTTTTGGGTGCTTTGTATTATACAATTGTCAGACTCATGACTAATGGAGTAGCAGAGTTGTCCTTGACAGTCATTAGACTTCCTGTGGTTTACAAGCAAAGATCGTTCTATCTGTATCCAGCGTGGGCTTATTCTATTCCAGCCTCCATCCTAAAGATACCATTGTCTCTGATTGATTCAATACTTTGGACAGGAATAACTTACTATGTTATCGGGTATAGCCCTGAAGTACAAAGGTAAGAACTTTGAGATTCCAATGTAGCGAGACGTTGGAGGGACAAATATATCTTATGGAAGTTTTAAAAAGATTCATTTTCTGCATGTGGGTTTAGGTTCTTCTTTCAGTTCCTTCTACTGTTCGCTCTGCATCTAGCATCAACATCGATGTGTCGTTGCATTGCCTCAATTTTCCAGACCATGGTTGCTGCATCAACTTATGGGGCTTTGATCTTGATGATGATTTTCTTGTTTGGAGGCTTCATTATTCCTCGACGTCAGTGACTCCACTTTTTCTTTGCTTTGATCACAATTGATAAACAACTGGACTGCTAACGTCCCTTGCTTCTTTGCAGCCGCTTTACCACCTTGGTTAAGGTGGGGTTTCTGGTTTTCTCCCATGTCTTATGCGGAAATAGGTATATCATTGAATGAATTCCTTGCTCCTCGTTGGCAAAAGGTACTACAAAGAAAACAAAACATGTTTTTAAATACTAATCCACAACTGCTATAAATAGCTTTTCTCCCCGCTCATTTTGCAGCCTTCAAGTGGAAACATGACTATAGGCAGGGAGGTTCTAGTGACTCACGGTTTAGACTTTGAAGGCTATTTCTATTGGATATCCTTAGGGGCTCTGTTTGGGTTCACAATCCTTTTCGATGCTTTATTCATCTTAGCCTTAACTTTCTTAAAACGTAAGTTAGTTCAACTTAAACACAAGTATAGAATTCAAGTTTATATTTGGTCAATAAACGAATTAGCCTCTTATGAATACAGCTCCAAAGATGTCTCGAGCTATTATTTCAAAAAAGGGGTATTCTCAGCTTAAAGGAGAAGATGTCTGCAACAGTGGCACACAAGTGGATAATCAAAATACTGCAGAAACAAGAGATCTCGGTAAGATAGAACTTTAGCTGATGTATTTGCTAACAATAAAAGGATATCTGATTCTTGATATGATGAACAACTTTTGTTTTTACATGGATAAAAGAGACTGTGGTTGGTTATGCAGGGAGGCTGGTCCTGCCATTTGAGCCTCTGACCATAGCGTTTAAGGATGTGCAATACTACGTCGATGCTCCTCCGGTAATCAAGTGTAACTAATGATTCACAAATTGTTTTTTTGTTTTAATTAAAAAAATTGAAAAGAAAAGAGATCACTTTTTAACTCCATTCCTTTTTCACAGCAAATGAAAGCAATGGGTTTCAATGAGAAAAAGCTTCAGCTGCTTCGGGATATAACAGGATCATTCAGGCCACAAGTTCTTACAGCACTGATGGGTGTCAGTGGAGCTGGCAAAACAACTCTCATGGATGTCCTTTCTGGAAGGAAAACTGGAGGCACTATTGAAGGAGATATAAGGATAGGAGGATATCCCAAGGTCCAGGAGACATTTGCAAGAATATCAGGTTACTGTGAGCAGCATGACATACATTCTCCAAATATCACCGTGAAAGAATCGGTGGCTTTCTCAGCTTGGCTGCGATTACCACCAGAGACTCCTCCAGACATAAAAGCTGTATGATATCCTCCATTTCCTCTGCATAATTATCGACAGTACTATCCCATAGATTTCGAATAACTTTTAAGCTACTCAAAACTTGGGAAGTAGATAGGATAACTGATGTAAACCTAATAGCAACAGTGTGGAAAGCATATTATTTCGCAATTTCTGAGTCAAATTTGAAATCATGATGAGTAAAGGGCATTCATTGGGTCTACTGAGTGAATCGTGAAATCTTTGGTCATACATGACCTGTGAAACCTAACAATTGACTTCTAATTAAAATTGTTTATTGAATTGTCTTAAGAAAATATTATAGCATGTTAGAAACTTATGAATTGAGACTTGTGTCCAATAGTGTGTGATACTTTTAAAAACCAAAAAAATCAATTCTTTATTCACTTGAAATATTGGAAGAAACAAGAGAATGGTGGGGAAATCCAAAGCATGTTTGGATAGTAGCATAAAGGACCTCAGTATTGATGATCATAGCAAAAAACAAAGATTTACTAGCATCAGTAGATAGACAAAACCTTAATTAGAATATATACATTTACAGTTACATATATACCGAGCATTATATGATCTTCCCAGTGGAGTAAAATGCCCTAATAGCAGTCTTGACATATCTGTCATGCAGAGATTTGTAGAAGAAGTTCTTGAAACAATTGAACTTGATGGTATAAAAGATTCCTTGGTTGGCATCCCTGGCAAAAGTGGCCTTTCTACTGAACAGCGTAAAAGGCTAACCATTGCTGTGGAGCTTGTCTCTAATCCCTCGATAGTATTTATGGATGAACCTACATCAGGTTTAGATGCCAGAGCAGCTGCAGTTGTCATGCGTGCAGTGAAGAATGTAGTTGCTACAGGAAGAACAACTGTCTGCACTATCCACCAACCAAGCATCGACATATTTGAGGCTTTTGATGAGGTAGAACTAAATATTTCTTTCTCTAAGAAAATCACATTACAACTTTTATTTGGAGTATTTTGGGCTGATAGGCAGATTCTTACCCCGTCTACCCACCGTCATAACATCTTTTTGACATCCTAGATCCACATAACTTTAATTGCGACATTGCTTCTTATGACTTTGTACTTGTACAAATGAAGCTTCTTCTTACTGGGTCCAGTCATTAGTTGTGCATGTTTTATATCAATGCCTTGAACTGGCTGCATTCAAGTCCTGATGTGGTTTTTTCTGTTCATTTTTTTTAGCGAAGTTCAATTAATTGACATTTATTCACCTAAATACAATAAAGAAAATAGCTTTTATTTCCATTTTACCATTCCTTTTAGTGGATTATATAAGTCAATTGTATAAGCGATTCTCAGCATTATACAACGTGTTTTCACATGACGTGATTTTCGTTTTCCCAGCATTCTGCAGTATCTTCTGAATACGATTCAAAGATTTTATTATTATAAAGCTAGTCTAAATGTACACATTTAATAATTTTAAGCATTTCAACAAAGTGTTACCTTCACTAGAATTTCCTTTGTTGACCACCCACTTAAATCATGAGGATACAGAATCCATAAGTTGGGGCACATATGGTTGACTTAATAGACAATTTCTGTAATCTTCTCAGTAATGGTATTAGATGATCTTATACAACGTAGTATTTATCCATTTGGTGCAGTTGGTTCTAATGAAAGCAGGAGGACAGATAATCTACTCTGGGATGCTAGGTCATCATTCAAGTAAACTTATTGAATATTTTGAGGTACGCTCAGGACTGCCAGCTAATGACTAGCAACCAAATTCTCATTTTAAGAATTCTTTATGTCCTTTTATCCGTGGACATGTTCTTTCCTTGTGATTGCTTGTTGCTGATGTAGTCTCTTTATTCTGATTTTGTTTGTGTATTTATTCTTCCTTATGATTTAAATCTACATGTAATGGTAAACTGTACTCCCAGATTGGGTCCCTGCATGGGAGTCTAAATTATGACCTTATTTGGTGGAATTGGTGGTTATTATTTACTCTTTCTCAAGTGGTTCATAAAAGGGAATGCTCTTAACAAAAGCTAGCGAGGTTGGAAGTTTCCTTTCTAGGTCAACTAATGAGTATTCTTTTTCCTTTTCCACTTTTTGTCTTTTAACTTTGCCAAATAAATCCATGCAAGTTGCTATAACTCATTTCTTCCCAAATGTTTCTCTGTTCAACAGGGAATTCCTGGTGTGCCTAAGATCAAAAGTAATTATAACCCAGCAACATGGATGTTAGAAGTTACTTCTGCTTCAGTAGAAGCACAACTTGGTTTGGATTTTGCCAAAATCTATAAGGAGTCATATCTACATCGGTGAGCACATATTATTGGTATTCATTGAACAACATAACTTTCTTGCATTTTTTTAAGGCATATGAATTTCCTGACTGTTATTAAAAGGCATGTATTGCTGTACCTAGCAAGGAAAAAAATTTTGCCAAAAGTTTAGACATGGTAAGGATAATTCCACTTTTGCTTCTGATTAACGACAATCATATGGTTGTTCTTGCATTGCAGTGACACCACCGAGTTGGTAAGACAGTTGAGTGAACCGCAGCCAGGCTCACAAGACTTGCACTTTCCCACTCGTTTTGCACAAAATTGGTGGGTGCAGCTTCTGGCATGCCTATGGAAACAACACTTGTCTTATTGGAGAAGTCCTGAATACAACTTGTCTCGTTTCTTGTTTATGATTGCCGCCGCGGTGATGTTTGGGGCAGTCTTCTGGCAGAAAGGAAAGGAGATGTAAGCGTCTAGGCATATATGCTTACAATGACATATCAACATCCTTGGAATTCTAGAAATACATATTCTATACAAACATATGCGTCGAGATAACAGCTTGTCTGAAAGGAAAAGACTTTGAGATATGTTCCCTGAAACTCCCATTTGACGCTAATTCAGAAAAAAATAATTTTTTCAAGTCGATTCATGTCTAAATTCTTCTTTGAAAGGCAAAAAGTAGAAAACCATCGTCTATTCCTCCATTTTGACTGTTATTACATGCCGATAAACTTTATTTGCGGACCATTCTAGTTAGAGCTCCCAGATGGAGAAATTTAGTATCTTTCAAATCCAAAACACAAAACCATCTCTAAATGATTTTCCCACGGTAAAATTTATTTCAAGAGAGCAAGAATATGCATGAACTTTTGTTCATCAAATTGCATTCGAATACTTCTGTTGTGTGATTGTGGCCATCATTTAAACTTCTTATGGCTAATCTTTGCAGTTCTAAAGCCTGAAAAGCAGATAAATTCCTTCTTTTTCTCTTTTGCAGGAACAATGAGCAGGATGTGTTCAATGTACTTGGTTCGATGTATATTGCTGTAATATTCTTGGGCCTAAACAATTGTTCTTCAGTTCTACCATATGTGGTAACTGAACGAACTGTTCTGTACCGTGAAAAATTTGCTGGAATGTACTCCTTAAAGGCGTACTCATTTGCACAGGTTTTGCCTTATTACTATCAAACAAAACTCTAAGTCTTGCTTCTCTAACATAGTTGTTCTTCTTGAAAAGATATCTAATACATACTTGACATTACCGTTTCTTCTTAAATGTCATAGGTGATCATAGAAATTCCTTACGTACTTCTGCAAACACTTCTGTATGTGGCCATCACATATCCAACAATTGGGTACCAGTGGTCAGCTTTCAAGTTCTTCTGGTACTTCTATGCCACATTCTGTACTCTTCTGTACTTCGTATATCTGGGGATGCTGATGGTTGCAGTCAGCGTAAATCTGGAAGTAGCTTCCGTCCTGGCGACTGCAGCCTACACCATACTGAACCTTTTCGCGGGCTTCCTATTGCCAGGACCGGTAAATCCTTCCTTCTCTTTCATGGGTAGTCAAGTAGCGTACTTTTTAGTCTTACAAACAGAAAGAATCTTTGAAGGGAATATAGATAACCAAGCATTTATCAACCCTTTTCATCTTTTTCTTAAACCCATTGGAATGAGAGCATGGGCATGTTGGAATGCCATTTCAAATAAAACCGGCAGGACCTGAAAGCTCTCCCACAAAGGTGAAAGATCATGAAAGTGAAGCTCCTTTCCTACATATCAACTTCTAGTAATAGCAGTTTCACTTTCCCTCCTACCCTGCCTCTGCATGGGATCTTAGAATTTGAACCTACCCTTTATGAAGAGTAATGCTTTTTTTTTTTTTTTTTTTCTTTTTTTCTCTTGACATGTACACAAGCACAACATATCAAACTGGAGACTTTTTAGTCTCAAACAGTACTTACTTCTGATTTAACCAAACACTTGTCGACAAGAGTCATCTTACTTGACGAATTTATAAAGAAAGTTGTTCCATGGGAGATTTCTTATACTATTTAGCATTTATAGTCAAGCTAAAGGTAATAACTTTGTCATTTCATGTGTGCATGTAGAAATTTCCTAAATGGTGGGTGTGGTGCTATTGGATTTGCCCAACATATTGGTCGCTGAATGGCCTGCTGACTTCACAATACGGAGACGTCAAAAAAGAGGTCGTGGTCTTCGGGGAGCTCAAGCCAGTCGGTTCCTTCCTTGAAGATTATTTTGGCTTTCGACAAGACCGTTTAGGACTCGTGGCCTTTGTTCTCATTGCTTATCCATTTGTTTATGCCTTCTTGTTTGCCTATTGCATTGGGAAACTCAATTTTCAGAGGAGGTAGAATGGACTAAAAGCTGCTTCTGTGTAATATTTTGAAATATCTATCAATAAAGTCACAATTTTGAAAGATATCCACCATAAACAGACCGGCAACGTGGCTTCTGATCGAAAATCTCCAGATTGTAAAAGGGTTTTTCTCTCGTCAATTTTAAGTTATATACAAGGGAAGATATATAAAAATTGTTGAAATGTTAAAATATTTAGTCCCACATTGAATAAGGCGACAGAAAAATTTGACCTATAAGTTTTCGTTGACAATACACGGTTTTATATTTTAGATGGACTTTTCAGTTTCTAATAAAAATCTATAACGAGTCTATACAAGTAACATTATAAGTATTGTGGGACAATGAGAAACTTATAAGAAGTCAACTTTGTAGGTAGGACACGGCTTCCTTGACAGAGGCGGTGTTTAAGTTGTCTTCTAATCCTTAAGATAGAAATGATGAAGAGAGAAACGAGGAAGATGATGAACAGTAAAACCCTAACTGTTTGTAATAATATTGAAAAACCCCTTACATTATACAAAAGAAGGAACGTATATGTAAAAAGAATAAAAGAATAAGAAATACAATCTGTAACTCTAGGCTAGGTTTGTAACTCTAGGTTAGTCACTGTAGCTGAAGGTTACAGTGACAGGTCTGACGTGCTGAACTGTCTAATACCTTAGCACATGTCTCTTTCTGAATACTCATGTACAATATGTATGCGTATGACATGACATTAACAGAAGACTTCTCAGTTGCAGTTGCAGTATAGATACATACATGCCATCGAGAACCATAAGCTTTAGAATTATTGCTCCCACGGAAAGACAAATTGTACAAGGACGAAGCATCTTAGACAATGTTATCCAACAACACATCCCAGAGAACAAATCTTCTGACCGACACTATCATTATCCTGATCACATAGTTTAGCACCTAAAGATTACAAAAATCTCACCTAAAACTTTCAAAAACTCATGAAGAGCCGACAGATGAAAACCAATTCAGTGAGTTCTTTTAAACCTTAAAAGTTCGTAGCTTCGCATTCAATGCCAAGGGGGTTTAACTAGCTTAACGATCATAGTACCGCTATATGGCAACGCTTTCACTCCAATTAGAAACGTCTAACAAGTATTTAAGAGCTACACTTACTGTTCAGACTGCCATTCTAACGAAACATAACGGCTCATCCAAGTATGTGGATACATCCTTACGACAAAGTAGTATATGGGAAGAAGAAAGCGTTAAGTGACAAAATAATCAAAGAATCACCTCGAGTTTGCAGATGGGTATAACTGACCTCTATTAATACATTAACTATGTACATAAGACTAAATAATTGCCGACACAAATATTAGAGATGTCTTAAAGACTGCTGAAGTGCTTCACAGAGGCACGCAGGCAGAGAGCTTTTGTTTGCCATCTGCGATGCAGAAGTTATGAAAGCTGATCAATCAGTAACCCCATCAATGGTGGCCAATGCCTCAGCACAGGCACAGTTCTGTTAGTCCCATCAAAACAATTGGAGATTTAGAGAACAATCAGTTTTATGAGACTCTAAATAGGGACAACGAGACTCCATTTTAATGGTCTAAACACTTTCATTAGAATCTGCCACCATCTCCTGCATCTCCTGCTTCAAATCATAGACCTTGTCATTCATACCTTCCTCTCTATATGCCTCGACCATGACGGCGTATGTTGTGGAGTTTGGTTGACATTTCTTATCTTTCATCCGCTTGAAAACTCTCTCCATCTCCAGGAAATCCTTTGCCTTGGCACACGCTGATATAACTGCATTATAAAAAGAAGTATTCTCGGGTATTTCAAATCTCCCAGCCAATTGAACAGTGCTGGCCACCTTGTGGAAGAGACCTGCATTGGCATATCCATTAATAAGACAGCAGAATGTTTTGGTGTCCGCTCTCATTCCCTCAGTACGCATCTGATCAAACGTGTACTCCATATTCTTTGCATCCCCAACATCTGCAAAAGCCTCAATCACATTGTTGTAAGTAGAGGTCGTCCATGGAAATTGGAGCTTCCTCATGTATTCCATTACAGATGACATCTTATCATACATTCGTCTTTTCCCATAGGCACCAATCAAGATATTAAAAGTACGAGTTTCTGGCTCAATCCCAAAATTGCGGAATTTCTCATACCATTTTTCCATCAGATCAATCTGACCCTTGTTACCAAACACACTAAGGATAGTGTTCATGGTCCAGACATCAGGTTTGCTAGTTCTGCTCTCCAGCATCCCTGATAGCACTTTTTCCATCTGATCAAACTTCCCTGCCTTACCATACCCACTTAACACAATGTTCTGAGTAACTGTGTTTGGGGTAATTAATCGTTCAGCCATTTCTTCATACAAGGACTCGACTAATTCAAATTGAGCAGCATCAACACAAGGTTTTATCAAAGTACTGTAAGTATAAACATCTGGCTGGCAACGGGGAAGGGCCTTCATTTGGTTAAGAGTTGAGATTGCCTCATCAATTTGATTGCTGCGACAATAAGCTCCAAGTAAAGCTGTGTAAAGTTCAGGAGTAGGTTCACATCCCTCTTCAATCATTCTGTCAAAAAGTTGACGAGCACGATGGGGTTGGCCGGATTTTCCCAGCAGAACAAGGAGTTTCATGTAAGTCCCTTCTTTTGGTTGATAAAAGGGTTGTTCCCTGAGCATGTCGAATACCTGAACAATCAAAGTAGCAGCTGTTATAGGACATAAATACAACGTCCAGAACTTGGATTTTTATCCCCTAATATGGCACCACTCATGAGATGGTAAACTTAACACTAAGACTCACTACTCAAAGACAAGAGGTGAAAGAATTGAAGTCCAAGCTTTGCTGTGTTTGCGAAAATTCACATTCCTCACATTCCAGTTGCGCTGTTGCTAAGTATACGAACTTTTACTTTTATGTGAAAGCATGAAAGTATCTGCCTAGACCATCTAATATGAAGTTGAAGGAACAGATTTTCGAAGGTTGAAGTTTCAACAGAGCTCCTTCATTCCCAGGGAGCACAAGAAGCTTAAAAAACCCGCTAGTTACTCAAATTGCCCTAAAAAAGTGATGCGTGGTTAAGAAATAACTGTACGATAATGGATAAATGTTGTCCAATTGGTACTCCAATAGACTGGTCTCAAATACCCAGAAACCAAATAGATAAACAGGATAATGTAGCACAAGTTCTTAACTTGTTAAACAAGGTCATACCTCAAGGGCTTGGTGCCACTGCTTCTTTTGGATAAGCTCAGATAAGGCTTCCGTGACAGTGTTGGCCCAGGCCTTGGCGTTGTTCTTGCGGTCCGCCTTCTTCTTCAGGTTCTTGATTGGCTTATTCTTGGAAGTACCTGGAATGAATGTCTCCGAAATCCCAGGGAATTCCCCTTTCTTCCAGTGCCTCTTCTTCGAAACCGAAGATGAAGATGAGGATGTAGGAGTGTAGGTGTTAGTCCTTCTCACCGGCGCTGCAAATGCGCAGCGAACAAACCTAGGTTTTGGGTTTTGAGGTCTAGACTTGGTGCCGATGATAGTGTTTTTGTTGATAGAATCGTCAAGGAGAAGTGAACGAGAGAACAGGAGAGATATTGACGCCATGACAGACACTCGAAAACTCCGATGCTGAAGAAGAGTTAAGTGGGTTTTAGAAGCACGAGGCAGGGAAATGACTTCTCGACCCTCATCTCACGCCCAACTTCTACGGCCCCGAAATAATGGCGTCGCAGATGCTGAAAAAATCTAGGAATTCCGCAAGTGTTACCCTGGTGTTTGCTTGGTGAACTTCTTGCTGCTGAAGAAACCAAATTCCTTTAGTATGCACCAGGCAAGGCAATATAAACTCTCATCTGATTTTTACAGGAGGTCCAGTAGTTTGATTACACACTGATGAGAGAGATCAAGCCTTGAAAAACTTGGAGACTGGTTATGAAAGTCCATCTTCATCACCCCACCATGGCTTTCACTTCCTTTCCTAAAATATCCGACAGAAGCTTGGAATCGCTGTGTTTCAATGATGGATTACAAAATGAAGCTCTTTTCAAATTGGCAATGATCAACAAGAAGGCTCAGATAAATTGGTCATTAAGATATTACATTGTCATCCCAAGTAAGGGCGTTCATTTCTCTGTAATCAATTAACCCTTAATCTGAAATGACTTATCATTAATACATATACAGTATTACTTTCTGGTGATATCTATACGCAAAGATTACCAGGACTTTCACATCTCTCTTTGGTGATTAGGATGGGAATTAGGGGGGAAGGGAAATGGAAAAATGAAAAGAAAAGAAAAGAAAAGAAGATCCAGGCTACGGTCTATCAAAGCTACAAAACCACCTTAGCGGGGCCCGTACTGCAATAGTTCCCACCTGAACGGCCGGAATACATAAAGAACTTCAGGCGAGCTTTTGAAGAGCAAAGCCACACACACACAAACAGCAGCAATGGCCACCATTGAAAGCATTGCCGGCCGGTATGCCAGGGATCTTCTCATGTTGCCATAGGTCAGCGGCTTCTGTGTGCATAACTTGCAGTTTCGATGGGACGCTCCCATTTCAATTTTCTCAGTTTCGAAGCTGGCAACTTTCGATGACTTATAACCCTCTGATTGCTTCCATTTATTGTTGCAGTCCATGACAGGAGCATGGACGTCAAGCACCACGTGCGTGCTTTCTGATTTCCTGCCGAGTTTCTTTTGGACAAGGTGGACGTAGGAGTACTGCCCTCGTAGGGATGCATAGTCATTGGGTGTCAAACCTGTACTATCACGAGCACTTTTCCATGCTTCAATTCCAACCTGGACAGGGCAAAACACATACATATCAGTAACAATGAAAGGATCTTATCAATGTAATGATAACAGATCAGGTAATGGAAAATGAGACAATGTAAGGTTTGAAATGCACCTAAACAACACCTTCCCCCCTCTCCAAATAATACAGAAGCTTATATTTTCGAATCCATTTTTAATCATAAGATTATGTGATCATCATTATTAGGCTCCTCTTTTTTCTTTTTTCCTTTTTTTGGTTTCATTGTCCATGATTCTCTAAATTTTCATGCAGGCAAACTGTACAGAAGATAGTACTCATTAAATGGGGAGAGAGTTTAATTTACAGCATGTATATGTTTGTTGTATTTGGCCTTGTTCTACGTCGATAAAATTAAAACTTAGTTAATCTCTCCTGTAAGCATAGGTACACGGTTGAACCACATAGATTTCCTCTGTACAGTTTTCTCTCTCATTTTCTCAGTCCTCCCTCACTAAATTGCACAACCAGAAAGAAAAGGGCACTTTTAGCCCTACGGCCTATGCACAAACAAGGGATGTTCGAGAATGCATAGAGTGGTAGGTAAAACATGATATAGGGATGGGTTTATCAACCAAATTAAAAATGTCTTCCCCATGTAGAGTTGGATCTAAAAAATCTATGTGCAGTAAGAGAGAAGGTATTACCAATCCAGGATCATCGGTTAAAGCATCCAGTACATTCTCAGAGCCATCCCTACTGGCTGCAACATGAAGAGGAGTAAGCCCTGCAGGCCCTACCATATCAGGTTTAAATAAGAAGCTGCTGTAGCCCTCATGAACTTGTTGCTTCTCCTGAGCTCCGGTTTTATCCAAAACTTTATGTGGGACATATCTTAACAGGTGTTCGACCATAGCCCTGCAGTTCCTACGGACAGCTCTGTGAAGGAGACTCAAATCCATCAATGCAAGATCAACAGAAGTATGGTCTCCGGCATCCACCACATGCTCAAACAGAATGTCCAAGAGTTTCTTTACTACGGCACACCAATCATGGTCAATGGAGAATTCCATGAGCCACTTGAATCGCTTGAATGGAAAGAGATCCTGGTTTGGATCTAGGTGACCTAATCTAAATTTCACCTGACTTCTATGAAGCAGCCAACCCATCTCATGGACAAAGTCCAGAGCTTGAGTCTTAGCCTCAAGCAATTCAGGTACTCTCTGGATATCCTCTGCATTTTCAGCCTCCTCTATTGTACCCTCCAGCATACAGATCTCAGAACACACCTCTCGCTCTGCAACTATAAATGGAAAGAAGCTGCTGCTGAGACCATGATCTTCAACCTGGATAAGATAAAATAATTTATATTCTCAAATTAGAAATAGAAAGTATCATGCATTCTCTAAAGATTGAAATCAAAAGTTCTTGCATAGTATTCTCGTCCTATAAATGTAACAGGCAATCACTCGTTCCTTGTTATGAGTCTTTATAACTTTTCTCTTCTGGCCCTCTTTGGGAGCTACAAACAGTTCACAATGTTGTATAACAACGAACTGCGTTGTTTACAGTTTAACATGACTAAAAAGGCATCTGTATTTCCATCCCATTCGTAAAAAATGGTTAGCTCATAATATGAACACTTTCAACAGGGAATCCAGCATCTTTGATAGTCTGCAATAAGGGAAGGTTGTGTGAAGATTGTGGGCTTATCTGAGGCAAATTTGCATGATCAACAGTTTAGGCAAAATAGGACAGTCTGAGGAAACCATGCTCCAATCATCCTGGCTGGTTGAGTAACTTTAACAGATATGGTATGCTTAAGATTTCCCGACTTCTTAAATAAACTCAAGCCATAAACTGTGAGATACTTTAGGACAATGAACTTGAAAGAAGCCCAAAATTATCAGAAGCAATCTAAGACAATGGAAGTTTCAATGCATACTAGGACTATGAATGTCAATTCACAAGCAGGAATCAATCTTTTCTCTAACTTCAACAGATCCATGTAGTTTCAAACAATTTAACATATGTAACCCAAATATCCAGAAAATATACCCATAGTTGACCTAACATAGTAGAAGAGAATATATTCAAAAAAACAAAGGGATGACTGTACCTCAATGAATCCTCTCCCAGTGACATTCGGTATAGAGCACAGGAAGCTTAGGCATTCGAGTTTACCATGCTCAGTGGCTGTTTCAGCACCATCCATCAAGTCATAACAAGTTTCCTGGACAAGATACTTCCCTTCTTGAGCACAGAGTAGCCTGAAATCAAAAGTTAGGACTTAATACATATGCAGTAATCTGATGGTTGAATAGAATCTGAAACGAAATTTGAAATAGAAACACGATCGAGAATCAGATATTAAAACAATATATTCAGCGTGGCCAGAGAAGAAAAAGAATACCTTGCACTGGATCGAGAAAGATTAAAGCCTTTTACAACAAACTGAACCCTCTCAGATATGGAAGCAGCAATTGGCTTGATGCTTGAAATCCTGCAACCTTTATAGCTATTGAGAGGTAAGGGCGTGTCTAAGACAACTTGACCTGCAGGGAAACTGTAAAAAATCAAAATGCTTTATCTTTCTGTAGAAACAAAGAATTGCTTTGAGTCTACTCCTATTGGTGAATAAAAAATAAAGTGTGACCAGAATGTGCATAAACAATCTAAAAAACAGACTGAAAGAAAATTTAAAAAGACGAGAAAACATTGAACGAGAGCAAACCATTGTACATAAATGCCACAGAATGCTGCACCCTTGTATATACCCATCCTGTTCTCCAGAATGGGTCCTTGGATGCATCAAGAAGCCTTCTCATACAGGACCCCAGGTCACAACAGAGCTGTATGTATCGATGGTAAGTAACAAAATCAAAAATTCTGTACATGATACTGGATAGGTAATCTTGCATCAGAACAGAAGCATACCTCCTCCCACTTGGATTTTTCTAGCCGAAGGTATACAGTTAATATGATACAGCCTGGCCTTATATAGCTTTCTATTTCTGTAGGACTGTGGGATAACCAGTCGAAGATCTGGAGTTGTAATATAACAGAAGATTAGACTAACTGTTGAATAGAACACCCAAGACAAGTTGCACTGAAGTAATTACACATCTTAGAATATACCTGTGTTCGGAGAACAAGAGGAAAATCGTTGGGATCTTTTCCAAAGAGTTTGAACACTATTCGATCTGTTCGACTCTGAAAATTGGTTGGAGAAGAATAGTTCAGAGAAATAATTGCTTCAGATCCACAAGAGGATATAAATATGTACTTCAATACATACAACGTGTGCACCCTCCTCCAAAAGCTATTATCACCTACAGCTCTTAACTACGGTTCTGAGTCTTACTACCAAAGGATCAACTATATGCATAAACAACATATACTTAAAAAAGAAACTACAAAATCTCGCTAGTTAATCACTAGGGGAGAACAAAATATCACTCATCTTGATTCTTATATCACATTACTCTATCTTGAAGCCATGCTCCATAATCAAAACTTAAACGATTACCATCAATAAGATAACCAATTAGCCAGATCAATTGTATACCATATAAGAACGTAAACTAAGATGACAATTTGCCCCATTAATAAGGACCTATAACCTCTTTGAGTAGAGCCAACAGCAGAGACAAACTACAGGCAGTATCAACTCAATCAAGCCTTAACCCAAACTACTAAGGAAACTGGCTGACAACCAAAGAGGAAAACCAGATGACTTTAAGCAGTAAACTTAGACAGTTACAGTCATCTCACTACAATAAGCACATTTACAACTGCGCTTGAGCTGAGCAGATATAAATGGAACGAGATTGCAATCACAAGAAGAATATACCTGAGCCTCTCCACTGCAACTAGATGGTGAACGTGAAGAAGTTGAATCTGAGTTGCCACTTGTCTGAGGAGGGCTAGACTTCTGAGATTCTCGCTGCACCCATAATGGATGGCCAAGAAACCCAGTCTCAACAGGGGCTCGGGACCTTCCCAAATTCTCTACAAAGTCCTCGGAATCATCATATGCATTATTCAAATCAATGTTATTTAATTTGGTTGATGAAATTGATTTAGGCGGAAGGTGTTCCTTTCTTGGAGCCAGATTTGTAGATTGTAGACCTGACAGAGCTTTTCTTGCCACATCAGATGCAGATTCTGTAACACATTGCCCTGTTGGATTAGCATGGTCATGAGGGTTGATGCAACCATCCATCTTAGAGGCTGAACTAAAAGGCCTAGATGGTTCAGAACCACTTGGAGTTGCATTGGTCACATTTTGTGAAGCACCAGATGTACCAGTAGCAATCAAACCTTTTGATCCTTCCAGTAATGCAGATATATTCCTTCCATCCACTGTACCAGCAAGATTGGCCAGGTTTCCCAACAGATGAGATAACAGATCCTGGTCTTTTGCTTGATCTGAGCTGTTTGCTGCAATTTATAGAAGGCAGAATCTGTGGAGTCAAATAAGTATGCCGATCATGACACCCAAGAAAAGGAGACAAAACACACAAATCAAAATATGCCAATGTCATAGAAAAACCAATCATGTGTGTTGGCGCATGTTGCAGAGTGGGGATTGCCCCTCAGGACAGGTTGCCTTCTCAAGGATTTTAGAATAACAAATGTGGATGGGCCCAAATGCTACAGCATGAAAGTCTAATGAAAACACCAGCAGCATCGACAGGGAGTGAGAAAGGGGTGTAATCAGACAGGTTGCCTTCTCAGGGATTTTAGAATAGCAAATATGGTTGGCCCCAAATGTTATAGCAAGAAAGTCCAATGAAAACACCAGGAGCATCGACAGAGAGTGAGAAAGGGGTGTCACCAGACAGGTTGCCTTCTCATGGATTTTAGAATATCAGATGTGGTTAAGCCCAAAACGTTATAGCAAGAAAGTATAATGAAAACACCACCAGCAGCCACTGAGAGTGAGAAAAAGGGGTGTAATTGGACAGGTTGCATTCTCAAGGATTTTAGAATATCAAATATGATTAGGCCCAAAATGTTATAGCCAAAAAGTATAATGAAAACACCAGCAGCATATACAGAGAGTGAGAAAGAGGGGTGTAATCAGTGCCAGCGATGATAAATTAGAACTGGAAGCAAAGCTGCTAGCTTCAGTATTGCAGTTGTATACCCAAATGTTGAAGTTTAAGCAATCTCACAAACACAGGAGCAGTAATCAATACAAATCTTATCAAATCACCTGACGAATCCAAGAAGAATTTTTGCGCTGAAATACCGAGACTGCACTACATTGCTATATAATTGACCAGCCAAGGCAAGGAAATTATAATGAGAACGAAAGCAAATAGTCTTCTTATCAAGGCAACCAGATTCCAAATATCATGTTATACCCCTTCAAGCATTGAAATTTAGCTCACCCAGCTTTAAGATTTCATTTTCCCAGTTGAAAACCATTAATGCAAAATAAGATGAAAGCATTTTAAATCCAGCCCAATATTACATATGCAACAAGTTCTTTCACCGTTTTACCAAATAAAGAAGCAGGCAAAGTGAACAATTTAGGTGTAAATAAAATGACTTACAGTGCATATTGGAGAGAATCCTCAGTAAACTTATTAACAGATAACTGCTACCCCTTTCAGCATTCAGAGAGCCTCCATTAACTACAGTGTCAGGATGCGTTTTCCTCCTCCTCCTATTATGGCCAGCCAATCTTCTACGACAACTTCTCTTTCCCTCATCAAACTCTTGGAGAACGTGAAACCTACCAAAAAAGTAAAGACAATTTAAACCTAATTAGAAAAAACAATTTGTACTGTAAAATGACGAACATCTAACATTACATTCAACAACTTCGGGCTCATATTGAAAGATAAAAAATCACTAACAAGAGCTTAATGTTTAATACAACCACAAGTGGTGATCTTCCACGGTCTTTTGAAAAAGACATGAGAAACAAACTATTCTAAAGACTTGGATTAAGGACTCTAAAGCCAACATACCTGCTACACTGCTGACAGAACCTCTGCATAACGTTTCCCACCAACGCTTTGGTGGCCTTGGAATGCATGTCACAAACCTTGTGTCGTCGGTGGTAATCCTTGGCATTGCTGAGATCAACCTCGCAACCTTCCACCTGACAAATTGCACGAATCGAGGTCGTCCCAGCTATCTTTGTCTTCTTCCCACTCTTTAAATCCCCTTCCATAACAGGGTAAACCTGCCCACCAAGCTTTAAATTAAGGGACGCACCTTCATGATTTAGCTCTTCACCTTCAACAGCCACAACCCTCCTCCTCTTCTCCAATTCCCTCTGGCCTCCATCATTTAACAGATTAATTTCATCTGAACCAGAAGATGTACTATTCGAAGGGCCAGCAATTTCTGGAACTTCTGGCCCAACTGGAACTAACTGCCGACTCC
Organism: Casuarina equisetifolia; assembly: GCA_028551475.1. Lineage (NCBI taxonomy): Eukaryota > Viridiplantae > Streptophyta > Magnoliopsida > Fagales > Casuarinaceae > Casuarina > Casuarina equisetifolia. Next base: position 19,362,934 of record CM052362.1, read on the forward strand.
TACAATCTGAAGGTATCGAATTCAGTGGAGAAGCTCTGAAAAGATCTCCATCCCATTTCCAGTCATTCAAATCCCAATCCAAACTCTTTTTTCCAACAGCTTTCAGATCAGATACCAACGGACCATATGATTGAAGTGCCTTGCCTCTGTACTTAGCCTCCATTTACCAAAATCCGTAAAACACAGAAAAAGTCAAACCATCCAGATTCCAGTTCTACCAAACTCAGCTACCCAATTGAACAGGAATCCACGAAACGCAGAGATCAGAGTTCAAATCCAACTAGAACTGGAACTTTTGTAACTCTAATATCCCCACAAATTGAGCCCCCCCAAAAAAAAGTCCTTCTCTTTATGCTTTCTGCGTTCTCATAACTTCAATTAAGTACACCGAGAAACTCAGGAATCAAAATAAGAGCCACCCAAATGCCAAAAGCCCCACAGTTACCTGATTATTCCTTCAAAATCACCAACGCCACCATTACAATCAAAAACCCACGACCCCATAAACAACAACGTACTCAAATATTATTCAGCAAACAAGAATTCCTCAACTTTCCACATAACGAGCAAAACTCAAACGTAACAACTATAACTCAGCAACTTACAGTACAAACTCGTGAATTGAAAAAGAGAACTTGCGCATGGCTACAAAGCTGTTCCGGTTGGAGGCTTGACCCACGAGACACAACGTCGGAGCTCACGGGGTAGAGAGAGAGAGAGAATATAGCAGAGGAAAATTAGGAAAAGGTTAGGAGAGAGTGTGATATAAATGCCGTTTCAGTGCCCAGAGAGAGAGAGAGTACACTTTATATTAAGGAATCTAGGCCCACACCGTGTCCCTCCATCTCTCTCTCTCTCTCTACACTGTGTACAAGAAACTAGAAAAATTTAAAAGGAAATTCTTAAATCCGACAGGCTCGATCCCATGAAATGTCTATAACGCGTCGTGCTCCCATTGGCCAAAACCATTGATCATCGTTTCCTTCCACTTCAAGGGCCTCTGACATGACACTCACTTCGGGACGCGTCAAGGCTCCATGGATAACCCCTCTGGGGCCATCCCTCCTCTGCCATTTGCCCCGCACCAAAAGCCTGTTACTGTTTCGAGTGTGCTAAACTTTCATGTAGCAAGAAATAATTTTATTTTTATAAATTAATAAAAATCGGCAAAAATAAAAACATGTCGCAGCAGTTAAAGCGTTAAAAAGGCGTTTTCTTGTCATGCTTTTCCAATTTGGCTCCGTGCGAGCGCGACCCATGTGTCGGGCAGCGCTGGAGTCGCACAAGTTGGGCGGCATGCATGTGCATGGTACGTAGCTGCACCACTGTTGCATCATGAGGGAATCAGGACAAGTTGATGGCGACCATTCATCCTGTGGTGGATCCCGCCCCCCAGCCCGGCTCTTCCTTCGCGCTTTCAATCACCTCCGACACGATTATCTCCTCGCCAATGTTCGGACAAAGCGTTAAAGACTTGCAAAAGTTGCGCCGGTCACGGTGAGGCACTAACAGTAAAAGCTCTTTCTGGAATGGTTCCGAGTTCCAAACAATAAACTTTCTTATAGAAGAAGCTTTCCGTGTGCATGGCCTTTTTTATTTATTTTCCCGGTGAATTTGCGTGACAGAAACATAAAAAAATATTGATCAGGTTTTCAGTTGCATCACGCAACTCATTTCCTCGAACAAGTAGTGAGCAATCTTCATATTTTATAATCAAGAAGGCGGCTCACTCGCAGCGTCCAAATGCACTTACAATTACGCAAATCTGAGTCTAATCATTAAGATAGGGAAACACATCAAGGACGGAGCCTTTGAAGCACCTAAAAGTCTAACCAGGAGTCAATTTCTGAGAGCTGGACCGCGCCTATCTTGCGGACCTTGTTTGCTCGTACTCGTTTTTGAATTGGAAAAACAAAGCGATAAGAACATATGCAAAGCTGAGGTACGGGGAATTTCTTGACTGCTTTATTCAGTAACTCAGAAAGATCGTGGATTTTATTCCTTAATTGACTCAATTTCAGACGTTAAACCTACCCAGACTCTCCTTTAGTGGATGAGCAAGTTTCACGTGTAAATGCAAACCTAGATGTTAGAGAAAACTATTTCTTTTTTCTTTTTTTCCTTTAAAACCAGTTTTAAGAAGCAAACCCAACTAATAATTGATCTCTAAGTTCTGATTATCGTAGTAGGGAGTTGCTGCCACTTTTGTCCTAAAGTTAGCGTTAATTTGCATTAAAGTGTGAGGTGGGTCATCATGCAATCCTATTAAAAGTAAGTATTATTCCATATTGAAAGTAATAAGATAGACTATTAGTCTCATAAGTAATAAAAATTTTCACCTAGTATTCTAAAAAGTTTTAAGATAAGCTTTCACATTCTAATATAGTACCAAAGTTAAGAATGTGTCTTTGTTTTGTAATCTCTATACCTCAAAGTTAGATTTTTATCCATGCTTAATGCTTATGTCAATATACACGTAAGGAAAAGTCTTAAAAGTTGGTATTGTTTCACATCAAATGAAAGAAAATAGACCCTTAATCTTATAAATAATAAGATTTTTTCACTTAATACTATAAGCCTCAAAACATGGGTTTTTATCTATGTTTAATATGCTCAAGTCAAGAACTTAAGATGGAAAAGTCTTAAAAGTTGGTATTGTTTCACATCAAAGGCAAGAGGATAAACTTTTAGTCTTATAAATAATGAGATTTTTTCACTTAGTATCTTCAAATTTTGAAATGAACTCTCATAGTTTAATAGGTGGGAAACCTGGATTCATAAGGTTGATCCAAGAAGCAAAGAAGCAAATGAGGAAGGGAAAAGGATCAGGAAGATCTATAACAAAATTAGCCATATATGAGAAGGCAAATGACTAAGCGTATGGTGCGGTCCCCAGAGGAAATGGTTGGCAGCTCATGTGCGCATCATGGAGGATAGAGCCAATCCTGAATGTGGACCAGTGTTCCTGTCCTACAATTTTAAGCCTAACTGTTTACCTTTCGGTTTTTCTCTTTCCTTTCTTCTCTGGAATATGCAAAGTTTTCGGGGTTCCAGACATGGAAATGGGTCTCCACTACTACACATGCACCAGATGCGGTCAGCCTAAAAGACCAGGAAATGGACGTGCCACGAAATTTCCCAGCACATAGGGGTCCTTTTTAACTTCGAAGAATCATGAGAAATGCCTCATTTTCTTAAATAGGATGGTTGCGAGATGGAGCCATAACACCTAGTGACAGCTTCGCTTTCATGAAATAACGAGAAATAGGAAAGAAAAAAGAAGAAGAAGAAGATATATGCATTGGACTGATCACCACGGTTTTCAGTATTTAATCCCTCTTAAGGTACTTTGCAGAAGGCTTTGCAACCATGCTGAGGTAGGAGTTTGGATATCTTGGGCAACAAAAACGTCCTCATGGACCTGTTAAACGCAGACTGGTGTCATCGAGTTCCTCTTAATGTTTAATTATGACAATGATGCATAATATCAGAATATGATAACCCATTTTAAAATATTAAGACATTAAATGAAAAAATCTTACCACATGTTGACATAAGCATAGTAAGTAGATTGAAGTCCAACTTTAAGGCATAAAAGATTAGTGAGCATATTAAAGTGTGAGGGTACATCTTAAAAATTTAAGACATTAAATAGAAAAATTTTATTACTTATAAGTATTTTTATGCTTTCAATATAAGATAACACCCATTTTTAACACAGAAAGATTTATTGAATAGAAGGTCTCATTCCAAAAACAAAAGATTGTGAAGTTGTCTTGGATAATCATCCTACCAAACCATGCTTCTTATGTTTTCAGCATCTGCCGGGGTATTGATCCATCGTCCAGGCTGACAGTTTTCCACGACCCAGTGTGAAAACGAAGAAAGACGGTCCTAGTTTCACTTCAACAAGGAACTAAGTGAAATCACAGGAGGAAGAAGAGTTGATCAAGTTGTCTATTTCTAGTAGGAAAACAAATGCCCCCTGCTTTCCTTTTTCTACTGCAATCACATTCACTGACTGGTCTTAACCTGTGGAGGCTGGTTGGATAAATCCATACGTGGGCAGTTGAAGAGGAGCCGGGCAAAGAAAAACGTTAATAGCCTTGTCCTTGAGAAGCCAATGAGATTGTTCTTCATTGAATATGTGAACTTGTTTTCGCCGCAGACTGATTTTATTTTTGTATTAAATAACAAAGAGCAGTGCAAAACCTCAATAAAGAAGTATATGATCTCAGGCAATAATGGAGGGCAGAAAAAGTAGAAGTAGTGACGGTAACGTGCCGAAGGACCATTGAATATTGATAAAGTCATCAAAATAATGCCATGAAGCCAGAATCAAATCTATGAATCCATCTCCTGAGAAAATCTTTCCCAGCAAGGCTGGCATTGGAAAGTTCTCTGACAGATAATATTATATAGCTACGTCTGTAACTAAGAAGGCAATGGGGTATGGGCATTTTACCATTTGAAGGCACAAACCGCCGTTCGACGATGAACAGTTGCATAATTTGTCTCCAAGCCATGGTTAAAGCTTGGCTTCATGTTGAATGCTGGTGTTCTTTAGACCATCTTTGTGTTTCTTTACATCCATTTTCAAAAGACCGTGTGAACTCGACAAGGCCTCTCAACATCATCTGTAGTCTTATGAACAGGAAAAGGAAACATCCTTTGTTGGATTACTTTGGGACATGCACAGACCCCGAGATTTCTCTCGTTGGAAAAGAATACAAAATACTCGTGTCTGCAGGTGACGATGAATTGATCTAACAAAAGAAAAAGGCAAATATTCTAAAGAGAGTTTTAACGTGTATTATATTCCTTCTTGTGTTGTTCAACATTGAACCCAAAACCTCCTTTCAAACCTCCTCGCCAGATTAACTTAATTTGAGCTCGGCATTATTCCATACGCAAAGAAAGTCTGGTTATCTGTTCCTCTTTTTTTATGATGCATTCCCCAGGCGTTATGCGTGGATACCAAAAGAATCCAGTGGAGGCAGTATCTGTGGTTAGACACGCTCAAGTCAAAGGCTAAATAGAGATCGTTATCTAATCAAAGACCTAATCAACCCCAAAAGCAAGTAGGTTTTAGCCCATTTTCACACGGATGCTGCATTTTCAAATCCACCCTTTGCTTGCCGTTCACATTTGCTTTTCCTCTTCTGTTTTCAAGCTTGAGAATGACATAAGAGAGGAGGAGGAGGAGGAGGAGGTGGAAAAAGAGATCTATAACTTGGAACCAGGACCCGAAGCCCATGTGAATACTTCTCTGTCTATGGAACAGACCAATGGAGGAGAATTCCCTGGGCCCATATTTCTTAGGCTTCTGAAAGCGATGCTGTCGTCAACCTAAAGCATCCATGAATGACACGGCAAAACGTCTAAGTCACGGATTAGGAATCAGCCTATCCATCTTTCCCAGCTTTACAGAACGGCGTTCCCTGTTCGCTTGTTTTCTAGCATTTTTTTGACTCCTTGTGAAAACCTGAGATAAGTGGAGAAGGAGACAAAGGCCACAACGTTAGAAGCTGCAAGAAAACTGCAAAAAAGATAACAAGTGTATGTACGTTCTGCCATTTGATCAATGGCAGTTATTCTTCAAGGATCTTGTCAGAAATGACGCGGGCAAATTAAATTGTTGAGATGTATTGTCTGATTTAGTTGGTGAAAGCTTGACAGCGTAGACCGGGCCCGGCAGTCTCTTCTTTCGGCATGTTTTTAAGGGCCCCAAAGTCCCAGTCTCCGGCATCACGTCAGGTGGAAACACTCCCGGGAGAGAGACATGCTCGAGGGATCTGAGACAGTCCGTGACGGCAGGTTTGAAAGCCCAAGGTCCGTCTTTTTCCAGTTTGGACTCGGCCCAGATCTTGCCTGTTCGATTTTATGGAATGTAGACTTCGAGTTGTTCTTCGGCCTGCATATGCAATGGTGGGAACGTTACAACGACCATAAAATCAATTGTTTATCCAATATCTACATAATAAATTTCCGGGGTTTGCTAGGATAATTAAAAATTTTAATCCACTTAATGGGTTTTAATTCATATTCTTAAGTGTGAGGCAACAACTCTACCATCGACCACGAATTTGAGGTTGCTTTTCTTCTCTAATTTTGTGCAACCTTTTGTTTTTTAAGGTTTACAAAGTATAATTAAAAAAAATAAATGACAATTTATATAGAACAACAAATTCATATACCAACAATGTGTCGTGATCTAAAACCATTATGTCAAAAATATGAATTGATGATTAAGCAATAACTATTATATTTGAATACTATCATCGACTTAAGCCTCATAAATCAAAGCCCACCATAATTTAGATTCAAATCTTACAATCATAATAACTTATTATACTTTCGTGACCAACACCCTTGCAATCCATCTTCTTAGAGTTACAATGACTCTTACTTTAGGCAACTCTCCTTTGCGCCGCTCTTGATAGCCATTTTTACATGTTGCTTTTGTTGTGGTTCAAACTCAAGACATTGATCGATTTTGATGCCAATTTTTATAATTCAAGACCCTTATTGTCACAAAGGAAAAAGGAAGAAAGCCAATTTTTTGGGAAATTTTACATTTTACTTTCTCAAGGAAAATTATACAAGACTTGTCATTTTATAATCTACAGATTGACTATCTTGAAAATTATACTAACAATTAATAAAGATATTACTTTATCATATATTCCAACAATTAAGGTTTACAAAGTATAAATATAAAAAAGTAAATGGCAATTTATATAAAATAGCAAATTCATATACCAACCCTATGTCATGAACTAAGACTATTATGCCAAAAACCTGAATTACTAACTAATCAATAATTATTTTATTTGAATATTATTATAAACTTGAAACTCACAAATCAAAGCCCACCATAACTCAAGTTTCAATCTTATAGTAATGACAACTTATTATGGTCCTACAACCAACACCCTGGCAACCCATATTCTTAGAGAAAGTTATGATAACTCTTACTTTAGGCAGTTGTCATTTGCAACACATCTAAATAACTATTTTCATATATTACTTTTTTTGTAATTCAAACTTAGAAGGTGGGATTGATTTTGATACCACTTATCTTGATTTAAGACCGGTATATCAAAAGATTTAGAATTAAAAAATAATTAACAATCATTTGACTTAAATATTATCACTAACTTAAACTTTTACAAGTCAAAGTGTATTTATCCAAAAAAAAGTTATGTATTTTACTTTCTAAGGACTAATTGTACAGGACCTCTCCTTTTTATAGTCTAAGGACTGGCCATTCAGGTACACGACACAATGTTTTGATTTTAATCATATCTTAAAGGCGTGTATAATTTTTATCGGCATCAAAGGGTGAATTTTTTTTTGGATGAGCTACCTGTAAACTAGAAGCAATGAGCGACAATAACAGGAAGATTGGGTTGTCATTTGAAACTGGGCTTTTCCGGCGCAATGAGCCAATGCCAAGACATGCCGACAGGCCGTAAAGCTCACTCAAAATCAGGTGCGCCCTTGCTGGAATTGGCTGGCGGCTTGACTTATCCCATTTTAAATTCCTGTCAGAATGATTGCTCTTTCCATCGAAAATTATGTATTTCTACCGACACTTCAAGCCGCGTCTTCTGACATTCTTTCTTCGTATGTGTCGAAGGATCATGGGAACTAAAGACCCAGGAGGTGGTTTACAGTGCAGCGGTAAATACTGGATACTGAAAGGTACATGGATGGACTTAGAGAAACTGCCTTTTTCTATAAATGAAAACCGCTTTCCTTGTATCACCTTCTATTCGTCACAAGTCAAACGAAGACGAAGACCGAAAGGTTTTTAGGTTGTAACTTCTGAGACGTTTCCATGCACTTGTTTCTTTCATATTCAGCCTTCTATCTTGGACCGCAACGAATCACTTCCTCTTTCAGAGCGTAAGCTAAAGAATAGAGTAACACTTTAAAGGTTTTTAGTGAAGATATATTTGCGAGCATCATCTGCGGCCTCGAAAAGGTGACTTTTTTCTTGCCCATAAAATTTTAGGTCTGTCTTTGATTTGTGCGAAAGCCCTTACTTTTTAGCACTGATCAGCTTTACGTTCTGGGTTTTGCTATTTTGTTCTTGGAACTGTATTCCTTTTGTGTTTCCTTTGTTTACATATTCCTTTTGTTTATGGCCCTCTTTTCATCGTAGAGTAAGTAGAGTCAAGTAAAAGAGGTTGAAGCGCTTGAATCTTAACTGAAATGGTTTGAATAGCAGGTGAATTCTATATGAGCCCTCATTAAATTCTAGAAATTTTCGCTTTTAGTTTTCTTTAGCTGGAGTAAAATGCCATGCCTTGCTGCGGAAATGGTATGTGGATGTGAGTTTCGTTAGAGTTTACTTGTATATGCAGTTGCTTTTACTTTTTCAATCGGGTTCATGTGGGAGTTGTCTGATTAAGAGGTTATATTAGAGGGTCTTTGATTGATGATGGTGACACTGGTACTTGCTTGTGCTATTTATGGCCAATTATGGCAAAAAATGCTTCAACTTTGCCTTGTTCTGGATGCTTTTGGACGCAGAGACAGATTTTTCTCCTCTTCCCAGTGAGGCTGGGAGAAACCTGTTTTTATTGTTTAAAACAAGCCCGTATGGCACCAGAAAGTCTTGTGATAACTATATTTCAGATATGGGGCATAGCCTGTGCACCATATCATATTTTTCTTGCTGCTCAAATTGTTGTCAATGGCAAATGGCTGGTTATAACAAAATAGGTAGCCTAGTTGTGTATTCTTTGTTACTAACCCATGTATCATATATAACAAAATAGGGATAAGGTCATGTGGCATCAAAACTTTAGAATTTTTGTTGGGGGGATGATTTTATGGGACATAAAGAACTTCGAATTTTTGTGCTGTTAAGGCTAAAGGTGGATGACTAGTAAAGTGCGTACGTCCATTGCTAGACTGCTTTGACAATCAATTGTGCATTACTTCCTTGCCACAGCTACAATTTTGCTTTTGCCAGCTAATTTAAATCGGATGATTAAAAGTTTGACATGATTCGGCTTCCAATGTGTTCTTTTCTTTCTGATTTTGAGTTTTTTTTTTCCTTTTTTGAAAATAGTAACCCCTGATTCTGTGGTGCAACCTAACAATCCACCAAATATCAACGTAATTATTCACTTGAGAGCTGTAGAATTGTTTCGGAGCCCAGGATATGAACATCCTTATCCAAGTGCCTGTATTTCATTAAATGTAAATCATTCTAAAATTGATTAAGTTTCTGTTGGAGGTACTGGCCTCTATGAGGAATAGTTTTTTTGCCATGCTTAAACTTGCATGGTTCACTTAAGCAAATTACATGTTACTTTCTTCGGATGCTTGGAAAATTAAACTTGAGATCTTCCTTTAGGAAACAGGAAAATGAGCTGCTTCAGTTGCTGTGAAGACGATGACATGCATAGAGCTGCTGATGCTGGACCATTTGTAGCAAATAATTCAGGAGGTGATTATGTATTCTCAATCCGCTCTTTACTTTTTTGCTTGTATTCATGATTGGGCCAAGCTACTCCTTCACACTCAAATTGGTTGAATCTTCTTTTTCCAAAAAGCAGAGGATGATGGAAAAATAATTGTACCTGCTTATTACTATTCAAATTTTGGTTGACGTTTGGACTTCTGCCTTGATATCAGCTACAGTATTTTGTTTGTCTTAGTTTCAAACTGTACCATGATTCTCTTGTGTTTTTCTCTTTTGGTGCTACATCCTAAGTTTAAATATTAACTCGCTTTTTCTGGATTTGGTTCTATGTATTGTGTTATTTTAGGTATGAACCATCTTGTAATGGGCATATTGTCATGCTCTTGTGATTTGATTTCTACTCTGCCTTTTGGATTCTTCTTAATTTGCTATGAAATTAAGCAGACATGAATCATGCAGGCAATGGTGGAGGTTATTCTGCCAAAGATGCTGGACCGAAAGAAGCACAAACTGAAACTATCCAACCTATTGCTGTCCCTGCCATTCCAATTGATGAATTAAAAGATATTACAGATAATTTTGGTACAAAGGCTTTAATTGGTGAGGGTTCATATGGAAGAGTATATCATGGTGTCCTGTCAAGTGGGAAGGTTGCAGCCATCAAAAAGTTAGACTCCAGTAAACAACCTGACCAAGAATTTCTTGCACAGGTACTTAATAGAGTTCGGAATGTTTAATATGGTAAACGTTGCTTAGTTTTTTCCTTTTTTTATTTTTTATTTTTGAAGAAAGTTGACGCAAGACTTCACAGGTCTCCAGGGTATCAAGATTAAAACATGAAAATGTTGTGGAGCTTGTTGGTTATTGTGTTGATGGTGCTCTTCGTGTCCTTGCATATGAGTTTGCTCCTAATGGGTCTCTTCATGACATACTCCATGGTAATGAAACATATTATTCTTATGTGTTAATAGAATGTTTGGTGACTTACACCCTTGCTGATTGATGACATTTTGGGTCCTTCATTGACTCTCAACCCCAGAAATGATCATAGAAATAAATTCGGTCTTTCTAGGCTGATGATAGTACCAATGTATGACCTCTATGACAATATATACATATATATATATATGTATATATTCTCCGAATTCTGTTAGTATTTGCAGAACTTTTAGTTCTATTTCCCATGATGGGACTGAAATCTTGTCTGTGAGGCTGACATGATAGATGATATAATTTGAAGGGAATCAGATGACTGCTTTTCCCATGTTGTCGAATCTACTTATTGAATGTTTTACCATATTGCTGGGAAGTACATAATTGAAATAGCAATTCTCTAGGGTGCATATCTTTTAGCAAGTAACAAGATACCAATCACAACATTGCTGAAGTAAATACTGTCCTTTGATTGTGGATACAGGACGAAAAGGTGTCAAAGGAGCACAACCAGGCCCCGTTCTGTCATGGTCACAGAGAGTTCAAATTGCTGTTGGGGCAGCAAGGGGCCTCGACTATCTACACGAAAAGGCAAAACCTCATGTCGTCCATCGTGATATCAAGTCCAGCAATATACTGCTTTTTGACAATGATGTTGCAAAGATTGCTGATTTTGATCTGTCAAATCAAGCCCCTGATATGGCAGCACGTCTTCATTCTACTCGCGTACTTGGTACTTTTGGTTATCATGCTCCAGAGTAAGTTTTTATTGGATGTTAGGGATAGGGAGTGTGGTCACAGATCTGTATGAAGTCATCATCCACCTAATTAATAAGCTGTTGCTGTTTGCCCTTCTGCTTTCATACTTGGTAACTTGGTTGGGGCACTTGTAATTGCCATTTTGAAGAAGGAGCTTTACCAAAGGCCTAAGTTTTCTGAATCTGGATGGCAGATACGCAATGACTGGACAGCTGAGTTCGAAAAGTGATGTGTACAGCTTTGGTGTTGTGCTGCTGGAACTCTTGACTGGTCGGAAACCTGTTGATCATACACTGCCTCGTGGACAGCAGAGTCTTGTGACATGGGTACTAAATCCGAGTTCTGATTATAACTTATATCGGTCACCTTTTTTTCCCCCCTTTTTCTTCCCTTTAGGCAGAGTTTTGCTTGGTTATAGACCTGGAAGTTCCATTCAACCTGATTCGTGTTCAATTCTGGATTCAATTAGGCGACACCAAAACTCAGTGAGGATAAGGTAAAGCAGTGTGTTGATGCTAGACTGAATGGAGAGTACCCACCAAAGGCAGTTGCAAAGGTAATCGAGACTATGTTCTGGAATTAAAAAATGTATTTCTGTCTGCCATTGTTGATTCTTCCACTTTCAGCAGCGCTTTTTCTTTTCTCAGGTCCTTTGAATTTCGTATTACAGAAAAAATTTGCCTATACTGGAGCATATATCTCCTTCCATTGAGCCATTCTCTAAGAAGCATATCTCAATAATGGCTTCCTGTAACTGATTTTATGCTTTACATCCTTTGATAATCACACTGTTAAATGCTGGAAACAGATGGCTGCTGTTGCCGCCTTGTGTGTGCAATATGAAGCAGATTTTCGGCCAAATATGAGCATAGTGGTTACTGCTCTACAGCCTCTATTGAACACTCGACCTGGTCCTCCAAAGGGCACACAGCACTCGTAAATTACTTTCAACACCTCGGTCTTCTTGCCTTGAGTTCGTATTTGCCGTGTAAACAGCGTGCTTTATATCGTGTGGAAGCTTCTTTTTTTTTTTAACTAGTAAAGCTCACTAGATTTGTTTGTAATCCACATAATGATACGACGAAGTTGATTTATTTAATGGCAAGAAAGTTGTATTGAGATGAAAGTCGATGCTGATTAGGAACTGCTTTGGATGTGTATGCTCTATGGTTGCCATTGCTGTACGTTAGCGTCCTGTCTCTCTACTACGCGGCCATGATGCTGCCTTCCAGTGCCTTTTTCAGCTCTTGTTTGTCAGAGACATTATTGGCTGCTTGAAACATGCAAAAATCTGATAAAAACAGTGTGTGCACGGTACTTCTTATCTTGGTATCTTCTTTGAAACGAAGGACTTGTCACTCTTCTTTCAAATCGATCTAAAATAGGAAAATAAATCAAAGTTCAGGTTTAACATGCAATAATTTTGATTTATAGATAAAGATCCATGTTGAAAGTCTTATCTCTAGTGAGAGTAATCAAGCTTATTTATATTTTTATTATTTTTTATTACAACTCACATACACGAAAAGGGGAAGAAGTGTTTCAAACTCTGACATGTTGGACAATCAAGCTTATGTATATGATCTTAATGAAAAGGATAATCAAGTTTGCTTATATGACCAAATCTCTTACTCTTGTTTCCAATGTGGGGGAAGTCCTTCATTTGGAAGGTTCCATTCATGGGGCATAACATTAGTATTTGAAGGTAAATTTTCATATTCTTTTAATATTTCTCTCATCAATTAAAGGGATTCTAGGCATATTTTTCAAAATAGCTAGTAGATAAAAATTGATATGTTTTTGAAAAGTGTAATGAGTCTAGACACTTGCTAAAAAAAAGAAAAAAGTAATAAGTTTCAGTAAAGATTCATTTTGAACAACTTTTTGTTCTTAAGATACAATAATAAAAAAAAAAAGAATATGTATGTATAAAATAAGTCAAAAAGAAGTTAAAAGAAAAAGAAAAAAAGATAAAGAAATATATGCTGTAAGAACACTCAAGATTCTAAAGTCATCAAAAGTTATCATTTTGAAGAATATCACTTTATAAATATATCTTTACTCATTTGTCTTTACATGCAAATAGAAAAACAATTACATTTTTTTTATATAAACAGCAGAGCTCGTCTCTTCAAATTATGCATAAACATTCTTTTAAAATCATTCAAACTAAACACGTGCCATCGCCATTTATTCAATCGGTCGTTTCACCGTAGGAACTAGATGTGGAAGTTGCGTGTCTGCTTCAACTGAGGAAAGTTCCCCCCACACGTGCTTCACACGTAGTCGCAGATCCTGGCCACATCTCACACGCCTCTCATGCAAACCTCGTAGATTTGCAGCTGATGTGATCAAGGTACTTTCTTGCTTCTCTTTTAGTTTTGCCATTAAGTTCAGAACTCATATTTTGCTTCCAAGCCAGGTAAAAGCTAAGCTTCACCCAACTCCTGATTCATACCATTTACCAATAAGGCTTTAACAGCAGGCAATGAAAGTAGTCCTTTTCCTGTTTAGTTTAATGGTCTATTTTTTTTCACTTTCTCTTTCACTTTCGCTTTCTTGTGGGTGTACTTTCAGCTTTTTCCTTCTTTGTCCAATATGTCCCGTTTGGGAAACTGATTGCCTACTTTATTTCATCACCCAAAATAAATATAACCAAAAACAGGCCACATATAATCCTGTTTATGGTTTTTTTTTTAAAAAAAAATAAACACACCCATATACATATTCAGTGTCAAATTTGAAATCTCTTAGATTCAAGCATTGTTTGCTCTCAATTGAGCCAGAAAAACAAGGAAGAGAAAAAAGTTGTTTCCAATGAATTGCAATCACTGTATCAGCCATATGTTTCCCTTCCAATATCTAACTTCACAGCCTAAAAAGAGGAAATGAAAAGGGGAGACAAAATCAATAGACCTGTACACACCACCCGTGGCGTGAGTGTCCTGTTGAAGTGCCACTTTCATAGACAAAACAATCTTTTCCCAGCAACTAAATCTAGAGATAAGGAAAGAAATATAAACCATCCCTCAATCACTCACTTTATGTTTTCATCCTTGATCACCACAAGGGTGCAGACCTAAGAATTTACAAGTATGAAAGAATCCAAGCATTAACATTGAGCTAATACCATCCAGATTCTCTTGTTGGCTCATGTTGTCTATGCCCGATTCAACCTTAAAGCTTGATTGCCATTGCTCTCTATGTCAGAATTTTCCTTCTGAGACTCGGCTTCTGCATTCCCCGCCCGACTCTTCCTGTGCCTTCGATCCTGAAAATTCCAAAGTATACCGCATAGGGAGTGTAAATTTGAGCACAACACAGGCACTTTGAAGTTTGAACTTTCATCAATTGTATAAATTTGTATAATAAGGAAATAATTATGTTTTAACAGCTAAGTTTCTGACGTTCAGTAAATCTATAACTTTCAGATTTTGACTAGCTTCACAGAGACTGAAAAGAGCTACAAAGTATATAGAATCAAACCTCTCTAGGTATAGGATACTCCTCAGATTCAAGCATACGAACAACTTGACTCATCTTTGGTCTTTTGCCAGAATCAGGATCAACACACCTCAAAGCAGTCAAAAGGGCTCGTTTGAGGGCACTTGTTGGTGGCCTTGTCTCTATGTTTGGATCCACAACCTCTTCGGAACGCCTACTTCCAACCATCAACTTGAGCCAGTCAACAAGGTTTACCTGCAAGAACCACCCCATAGTATCACGTACAGACCAGTGAACCTAAATAGTGCCAAGTCATGCATTTGACAAGAAGTCTGTGGGTGAATAGATCAGTTGTAGGAAAGCAGAATTCATGAGAAAACATATTAAAGTAATATTGGTTGTTATATTCACACCAATTTCAAATCTAACTCAGAGTTAGGAGGGAAAAGCCAAAACATATATAATACCTTCAGTAACTGATCAGCATTGCATACATAGAAATAACAATACCATGCGAAATCGCACATAACTTCAGCAACAGAAGGATATAGATTTCATACCTCATGTTGTGGCCGAGCATAATCAACTGGGTCTCTTCCAGTAATTGCTTCCAGAATCAGTACACCAAAACTATAGACATCACTCTTCTCATTCAGGAGGCCAGAATTAGCATACTCCGGAGCAACATATCTGAAATACAATAAAGGTAGGAGAAAAAGGAATAAATCAATCTGAATCAATGACAATAATATTTTCTTGCACAACATAAGTCAAAAAGGAAAGCAAATAAATTGGTGCTTAATAGGCATTGAAAGAAACTGTTAACCAGATAAAAAAGGGGGATAAAAACTCACCCAAAGGTACCCATAATTCTGGTTGTAATATGACTTGTTCCAGCACACAGCAATTTAGCCAGACCAAAGTCAGATATCTTAGCATTGAAGTCATCATCAATCAATATGTTGCTAGATTTGATATCTCGATGGACAACTTTAGGCTCAATGGCCTCATGTAAATAAGCCAGCCTGCAAGATGGTAATATGAGTCTCAAGGAGATGAACACAAGAAAATGTTAAAACAGTCAAACTAAGGTGTGGATGGACTTACGCCTTAGCAGTTCCAAGGAGAATTTTCATCCGAGCTTCCCATGTAAGAAATTCATATTGTCGCATAGCTCCATGCAGCCACTGCTCTAAATTGCCATTGTTGACATACTCATATACTAACAATCTGAAAAGGGAATTAGTTCAACACGTAAGAGTTGGAACAAAAACCTTTCATCAATAGATTGACATAAACGATAATGTAAGATTTTCAATCGCAAGCATGCATGACAAAGGGATTGCTTAGAGATTCCATTGTTTTCTTGCCCATGACATTCTAGTGGCTATAATATTTATGCAATTTTATTGTTTAACATGGAGAAGGGGCAAAACAATTGCAAAACAAAGTTGAGAAATCAAAAGATAATCTACTTATGTGTGATGGTTGTGATACCTTTCTGTTCCTTCAACGCAATACCCCAAAAGACGAACTAAATTCTTATGCCGTACATGACCAATAGCCTCAACTTCCACTCTGAATTCCTTCTCAGCTTGCCCTCTACAAGATATTTATATTCAATTAGAAACAAAAAATACAAACTACAGCAGTTCTCTTAAGGCTAAAAATAAAAATAAAGAAGGGAAACATGCTTTTACACAACTTACAGATTGTTGAAGAGCTTCTTAACAGCCACAGGAGTCCCATTAATCAAATGACCTTGAAAAACAGTTCCATATCCACCCTCACCTATAATATTTTCCTTTGAAAACCGATTTGTGGCACGTTCAAGGTCTCTTAGCGTAAACCAGTGACCCCAACCAAGGTGAGAGAATTCGGGCAGACCAGACAGAGGTGAAGGAGCAGTTATGGGATGTGAAGAAGGTTTGTGTACAGAAAGCCTTCCCATGCCTCCCTCGTCTCCCATCTGAGAACCAACCCCTTCTTGCTCTAGATGATTAAATGAACCTGATTGACTACCATTATCCCCATCCTTTGGGTGGATCAAAACCTTCTCCAACTCTCTGTCTGCTGATTTTTCATCAACAGCATGGAAAGTACCATCACCAGGACTAAAATTTTTAGCTGAAACTTGATCGACCTTAATCTCTTTAATTTCTTCCGAAACAATTGGAACATGGCTGATAAGAAGCATGTCATTAGCCTTTCTGGATTTCTTTCTTGAAGTAAGACAAAATGATAGCACCACAAGGATGATCACAATAAACAACCCCACAGTGATCCCCATTAACACCCACACCTTCAGACCAAAAACAAATGTTTTCTTCGACAGTCCCGTGTTAAGATCAGTCGACATGTTTTATGATATCAAGTTACCTGCAAAAGTAAAGAGAAAGCATTTCAAAATGCAGTCCTATACATCCAAAAATTCATAAATTTCCCGAATGTCACCGGAACTTCCAGCCAATTTCCAGAGGCCATTAACCGACAAAATAAGTCTGTCTCCTACTTTAATACAAATGCTTATCCCGGAGATTGGAAGCAAAACTAAGTTATCAACTGCCTGTGGACACAAAAACTACGGGATAGAAAAGAGACGGCAAGCGAAGGAAGTGTAGACACCAAAAAAGCACGTACAGAGAGAGATAGAAAATAAGAGACGAATGCTACGCCAAAAAGACAGTTCAATGTAAAACATATTGAATTAGGACAAACCAGAGGCACGCATTAGAGGAAAAACTACAGAGAATTCATGGTTTCCAGGTAAAAATAAATGAAGAAGAGAAAGTTTTTAATTTCTGAAATACCAACGCATTTAACAGGTACATTTGGATATCGTTTTGATTAACCGACAACTATGCAACCCCCGAAGACTCAAGCTTTCATTGTTTGGGAGCCGAGAAAATCAATAGCTCCCCTGAACCGATACAAATACGAACACTTGGACTTATCTAACATCAGTCCACACCGACAGGAAGTCCAGAGCGTTAAACTTCCAGCAAACACATACAACAGACAACAAAACTTCAAACTTTCATGTTCTTGTTAAAATTTTGACCCTGATTTCTCCGGAAAAGAAAAAATAGTGAACAAAAAACTGAAGTACAAACAAGGAAAAAGTGAGACGCAGAGACTCTTATATACTGTAAATTTTCTCAATGCATACCTGCTGGCAGAACCACTTCTGAAATCACTTCTCCACAGCCTCCTCGTTAGAAAATGAACCAAACTAGAGTTCGCGATCTCTTTTTAAAACAAACCCAAAATCCAGACACGAATATATCTCGTTTCCACGCTCCTAAATCAACCTCATTGTCCAAAATCTCCAAAATACAGGCATTTGTTGGGGCTTCCTTTCTGGGTTCCCTCGGAGGGCCAAAGGAGTCGCTATATCCAACCCCCAGAACGGAACTTTCCCAAGCCACACTGGCCCGTTTTGGAATACCAAAAACGAAAGAAAGCTCAAAGATAAAGCATAGGCTCTGCTTTTGCAGTCGGAAGGAAATGGAGAGCTCAACAGGCACACGGAATTCTGAGAGGAAGAAATAGAGGTGGGTTTAATAGGAAAGAAGGAACGGAGTTATCAGCGGTTGGTGATGAGGGGAAGCGTACCCTCACATTACAAATAGTAAAAGAGAAGCATGAAAACTGGAAGCTTTCCTTGCTGTTTCTTCAAATTTCTGTCAATTCTTCTTTTCCATTTTTCATTTAATTGTGTCCTACAAGTCGAGGTTGACAGATAATCAGACACAAACATAAAATAACACTAAAATATTGTTTCATCTGAAATTGTCGTAAAATCTTTTTCTGGTTGCCAGTCAAACGGCCACTCCCGTTTCCTGAAATCTGAAAACGTTTGCTTTTATCATCTGGGTGATTACTGGAGACAAGTAATCAGTGGGAATGAAGAAAATGGTCAGCACCATATTAGTAAAAAGCTCAAAAGGTCAAACTAACAGACTGGACACCAATGTGGTTCCGCTTTTCGACATCCATGAAATTCCCAACACCTCTCCTCCTTTGTTATGGTGCCCTTTGGTCGGCCGGAGAGTCAAAAGGGACAGACTAGACACCAATACCAGGTTTTTGATTCCCAGAATACCCCTCCCACGGTCTCACGGCACCAAGAATATTCCATCTCGTGGGGGAACTTGTAATGTGGCATTATGGGTGCGACACAAGTTGCACAACGACCAGACCAAGTGGCAATGGTCAGACTAGACCTCGGCTGGTTTGTTCTGAAGAGAATATTTCGTACTTCGGAAATGGCCCCAGCATTGCAGAACGGTTCTTGCAATAATGAAGTCTCTGATGTAAACCAGATGTGAAGGAATCAGAACGGTATGGTGAAGCAAACCCCACACCTTTGAAGCGAAAAACTACAGTCTCATCCATGGAAGTTTTCATCCTCGGCAATCATTGAGTTTGAGAGTAGTTCTACATTTACGGAACAGGACTAGTGTCCTTAGTCCCTCTTGTGGTCGTAACGCAAAAGAAACAAAAATCGTCGGACAAGATGTTCCTTTTGGCGAAAAAGCAAACCGGAAGAACACAAAGCGGTCACTGTTCGAATACACCGGTTTGAATTTTATGCAGCAACATGTGTCCACTACAGATTTTTCCTTTCGAATGACTTGTCGGCGGGGATGGCTCCCAAACCAGGGACTTTAGTCAAGGCGTTCAGATGCATGATCTATGTTATAAACTCTGTCCTCTAATGAGCTTTGCCAGATTTATCTTTTCAGGTGAAGAAATTTCCTTTACTCCATAGTATGTTGTCCTGTCATTAGAATCATTGCAATTATTATAATGCACGTACTCGTTAAGATATTCATCTATGGATTGGGTTGCCATGAGACTGCATTTTTTTTTCTTTTTCTTTGTCTTTTTCTTTTTCCTTTTCTGTTTTTGGTGTTATCAATGAGGAGATCTTGACCATTTCACGTTTTTCTCATTACTTCATGCATACTGTGGTTTTTCCTTTTGTTTTCTGGTGCTCTTTAGCGAGTCTAAGACAGGGTTATTGCTTCCTTCAAAGAGTCATTATTCCTTTTTGCAGGAATATTGAATAGGCCCCGCCATAAAGGAAAAATGGAACGGGACAAGCATGCTTTGGAGGACCTAATTCTTCTTATCACTAATTCAAAGTTTTAAAGCGAATTTAAAGTGGAGATCACAGATGTATGAAATGGTGTGATATGGAACCGAATCCAAAGATGTTGTAGGAAAACCAGAGAAGGAATCCCCACATTAAAGTTTGAAGTCAATGTCTCCACACTTCATTTTCTGAATCAGCATGCCGTGTACTAGGGCCATGATAATGGTGACCCTTTGCACAAAGTCTTACAAAAACCCCCACGAGTTGCTTTAAGTTACTAGAAATACAGAAAACGCTGCAGAAGTGAATTAGTCAATAGTTGTTAAAATGTCTATTCATATTCACAATTTGAGTTAAATAATATAAAGCTTTTGTCATACCCTTTTAAATATAACTTCTCATCTTAAATATAAGAAAATGCCTTTTTTAAGGATCTTTGTTTATCAATAAAGGGTGCTATGATTGAACTCGGTTTTGGTACCACAGTAGAAAAGTAATTTTTACCAAAAAATCAAGTTAGGCAATGTTATGTTTTCATTACACTGTTTTTAAAAGAAGTGGTTATGCAATGCCCACAAGCAAATACATCAGTTTGAGACTGACCCATGGTTAATCTTGTGCAAAATCACTGTTTGTTACTCAAGAAGTAATCCATTATTCATCCCCCAAAGGACACTTCATGAATATTTGCTGTGCTGAGATGTTGATCTGTGAAACCTGTGGCTTTGTCCCTCTCCGTCTCCTGGTGGGTAGTAATCAGTACCAAAACCGTGAAAACTACAGAACTCTTAAATCTGTGGATACCTGTATTTTGCAGCCACAGAAGAACAATAAAAACCATTTTTCAGCTTCTAGAATCAGATAACACTTTTTGAAAGTAAAACGCAGAAACGTTATTGTCTTCTGATACATGAGCTGTCGTCTGCTGATTCAGTGAAAATGAAAACCTTGATACATGGAGATTCAGGAACAGTCAAAGCCCTTAACACCCTTATCAGCTTCCACCATCATTCCCTTATTTTCAAGAAAACCGGCCATCAAATCACAAAATCTGTTCGCCACTGTCTTGGGTTTATTTTACGGGAAGTTCCAGCCAGCAGGATTGAAAAGACCGACCAAATTTACCAACCGTGGAGTGTGAACATAATACAAAAGCCTGGAAGCATACGAGAACGTCCCATAAAGATGGCAACAAAGAAATTCAACTGTTTTTTGGACAATGATTGGAATTCGATATTAATTCCGGAAGCAAACCAGAGCCGCCTTCATACGACATTGCTTTGTCTTGTCAAACAAGTGAAACGACTAAAAAAGAAGTGTTTTTCAGACAGTCGGTTCCTCAACTACCTGGAGCCTCTATCACGCCATATCTTTCCTGGGGCAAACGTGCCTAAAGTTCTTCCACTAAAATAAGCCGAGAGGCCTAAAACGCAGCCATTTTCAGAAACCCACTAGCTGTTTTCTTAACTAAAAGCAGACAAACATGCGGCCGAAATAGGATGCATTCTCCCTGCAAAGATATGCTCTGAATAGCATTGGAACCTGACATTAACAAACCTCAATAATTTGCTCGGGCTAAGGAATAAGAATCTTGGATGTTGGAAGTCTCCTTCTTCCTAATGATTATACTGATATTTTGAATTCCGTAGTGGGTTAGTTGCTCTTAACTTTTGCCTTCCCATTATCTTGTTGTTTGTGGTTACGCCAAGGGGAGCCCCCTGCGAAGAAACCATTGGTCTCTTCTCGCCGCTTACTCTCTCCTCCCTTGAATAAAGAAACGTGCCCGTGTGCGACATTCGCATGATTAGTGTCGGTATGCAACATTTCCGTGCTTCCAAACCCACAGTAGTGGTTGAAACTGCATTATCTATTATAGCTTTTGGGCAGTTAGGTGGTGGCATTGGGTTGTCAAAGGTAAACGATGTGGGACAATATCCCCATACAAGTTCATAGGCAGTAAGTTATTGAACGGATATGATAGGTTTCTATCAAAACCCTAGTGGAGTTTAGGCTTTGGGACTTGCATTCTACACTTTAAAGTACTGAAATTTAATGGGTCAGTGTCCCACATTATTAATATATTAGTTGTACTAAAAAAATTTAGGTTTAAGTGAGATGCCCTTTTGTTTGTAAACAAAGTCCTTGTAAAAACTATATGTTGGTCTTCTGTGCAGTTATGCGTGCGTTAGGGGTCATAAACAAAAGGAGCTGTTCAGAATTGTTCAGAATTTGCTAATGCTTTTGGAAAGGTGAGCAGGCGGGGCTGTCAATGGAACCCCTGCTTATGATGCAGGCACGTCGCCATTACAAGGCCAGAAAACCTCATCTACGAAGGACTTTCTTGGACTCATTATGCAGTGTATTATACATATTTTTTTTATCAGCAATGTGGTGCCAATGCTAGGTTCAACATCAGTGTGGTCCAATGTTCTTAACGTCTTCTGATCCCCAAACCATTTTAGCCCATAATTGATGAGCAAAAACTTGCTCTCAATCTCCTTTTCGTTTACTTGGCGACTTTTGGATGTAGTTTCCAGGAAACGTCCCAAATATTGACAAAGCTTTGCGTTAATTCATTGGTCGTAAGCCAAAATGCACATCACATTTGCAACAACAGGTTGTGTACATGGATATCAGATGTCATTAACTCTACAACTTGTCTTAATTATATTTTCTTCCTCATAAATTCCCCTGTTCTTTATTTCAACAGATGTACCGGCATATTTGACATTCTATCAGCTGACGATGACCCAGTCTTCTGTAGCAGATGGGGACTAAGGTTGTGGAGGATTTAGCACTTTCAACTCTAGTAGTTCAAATGTCAATGCGCTATACAGCTAGCCCGCGGTGAAGAGTACACATTCCTCCACGAAATCAGGCAAACTATCATCAATGGCATATTAATGTTGGCCAAACTAGGCGGGACTTTGTCTGGTTGTTCATTGTGAATTTATAACTTTAAAATTTCCCAGAGTCTTCGCTGGTTGATGCATCCTAGTAAGAAGTTGGTATGTAAGAATCTTAGAGATTTTTTAGCGTTAAACAGAGGTTGAAAAAGCTTTGTGCATAAATAAACCACCAAACTCGAATACCCAAATCCAAATAAAGTATTTTATGTATATTACAAATTGACAGCAGCACCTTTTGTGCTGCAGAACCCACCATTTAGAAAATCCTCTCTCTCCCCGCTCACTTTATTCTTAGCTGGACTTGTTAGCTTGTGGCCCAACCCACCATTTAGAAAATCCCACTAGAACTTGTCCATTTCTTTGCTGTTCACTTGATAATTTGTAGCCCAATTCTGAAGAAGGCTCACCATCACAGACCACACAACTTGATACTGGCCTAAGATGTTGGGAAAGAGCTCACTTTTCATCTAAATTTGGAGAAAATATGGGGCTCAAGAATTGAGCGGCCTGTGGATCAATATGGCAAGACAAACTTATCATCTGCAAAAAAATAATTCAATGACTTATAATTTATGACAAGCCTGAACTTCCTTCTCATTTGTTATGCTCGCTAGTTTTATTAATCTTTAGCGATGATACGTAAATTGAGCCTTATTAATGACAAAAATATACCTCTTATAGTTTGTAAGTTTTAGAAGGAATTTTAATTTTAAGATGAACATTGTGTCCACATTTGCCAATATGACAAGGAAATGTGATTGTCAAGGTTCATCATATTACTGTTTATTTGTTTTCCTGAATTTTATAGTGCGATTGGGTTGAATAATAGGCAAAATAATATAAAATAGTTGTTAAAATGTCTTTACCGATGATGTCATGGATAAAGAATTCGAGCCGCCTCGTTAATTGTGGGATTAGCATTGGAGCTATTCCATTATTGGATATCTTCACGTGAAACTCCTTGTTTCTTGTAAGTCACAGGTTTGTTACGACAGATCTATGCATGCAGAGCCTTTTCCTACTCATCCAACGAATTTTATCTTCATTTTCTTTCTATCCTTTACCTAATCTTGTCATTTGACTGAACCTCGAGAAAACTGTGTTTTTATTTTCTTTTTCTTTTCAATTCGTCTGATACGGCTGATGGACAGTGAAGAGTCAATATTAAGTATCATCATGTGTCGGCAGGCATTGATGACCTCGTTGAAAAATAAAAGAGGATTGAACTTGGAGTTTAAGGCTCTTGATATTCTTTAGAAAGTAAAGGTAGTACTCGATTTTTGCAGGTGGAAGGAAGGGATCCGGTAATAGAAGCAAAATGTTAGCAAAATCATACGCCGCGATCGGTTCATTTGTCGAGGTGATTAGGAAAGAAGAAAAAGGATTCGTGAAAGGTGAAAACGTCTCCAGTTGAAAATGGAGTAGGTCAAATCCAGAGGCAGTAGGTGGGGGTTTTCGTGTCAAAAGCAAATGGGCGAATAAATAAAGGCCGGTTACAGTAGCAAACGTGGCGTTTCGGTGGTAGAAGACAAAGCCGGGGAAGGAACGGTGAGGGATTGAAGCGGCAGAAGGAGACCTTACGTTCGCACGCTTTAGAGTCCAGTACAATTCTCTTCTTCTTTATGCTGGTTTCCGCACTCTCCCACGTCACGTGCCGCATCCTTCGCTTCTTCTTCTCATTCTTCGAAGGCTTCTTGGCTTCTTGGCTTCTTGGCTTCTCATTCGTATGGATCTCTGAGATTTGCGGGCAAAAGGATCAGTCTCGTGGATTCGCGGTCTGGCAGCAGTTGACGCACGAGGTAGGAGTCAGATCAGTCGGTGTGTGATTCAGTTGCCCCGATTTATCTACTCTCCGATCGGCGACTTTAGTCTTTAGCTCGACTCATTTGCTGTCGCCATAGCTCGCTATGCGCAGCATTGTATGTGAATAATATCGTTACTGTTTTACTAATTCTTTGTGAAAAATTCAATCTCTCTCAGGTGTCATTGGTGGCGAAGATGCTACAGGGCATCTGATAGCTTTTTCATTTCGAGGTGAAAGGAAACGAAAGGAACGAGAGAATGATTAGCAAAACGCTCCTTTT
This sequence comes from Casuarina equisetifolia, assembly GCA_028551475.1. Lineage (NCBI taxonomy): Eukaryota > Viridiplantae > Streptophyta > Magnoliopsida > Fagales > Casuarinaceae > Casuarina > Casuarina equisetifolia. The sequence continues at coordinate 19,387,606 of CM052362.1, forward strand.
GACTTACGTATACCTACTCATCTACATTTTGCTTTCGTCCGGAGTTATATTGTACAACAAGGTGCTGATTTTTTAGTTCTGATTCTATTTCGCTTTACGTTGTGTTTGTGTTTGCTTGTATGTGAGTGTTGTGAGTGTTCCGGTGATTGCAGTGGGTTCTGTCTCCGAAGTACTTCAACTTTCCATTTCCTATAACACTTACAATGATTCACATGGGGTTTTCCGGAGCCGTCGCGTTTTTGCTCGTTCGTGTTTTCAAGGTAATAGCTTTCTTCTAGTGGTAGGACTGTGGCCTGTTAATGTTAGATGTGCTTTCTTAATTCATGTGATGCTAGGCAGAAAAGGCAGTAGTAGTAGTCAACTACCTCAGTCAAGCATCGGTGGTAGTTCTTGTTTTCAAAAACATAATAGAGTCTGAAATTGTGGGACAGAATGGGAGACGATGAGTGTAAAGGTGTGGCCGATGACAATGTTGTGAATGTCGTCTTGAAAGAGCATTTTTGAAGTCCCTAATAGTCAATACTGTTATGTTGAATATTTGTTCTCTGTGTTACTTTTGCTGTCGTTTATAATTCATGCTTGTTTGCCCTAGAAGATATAATTTGTTACAAATTCCGCCTAGTAGGTATTGCTGTCTATGCCGTGAAATGCATGACTACAATGGTTATGCTTGATTGAATACATGGTTCAAATCTACAAATGACATTTTACTAAAACTTTTGGGTGGGGGCTGGGTCCATTGGTTTTCTCCTTTTAACTTGTCAAACTGATGAGTGTTAGATGCTTTTCGTTGTGCAGGTCGTAACTCCTGTAAAAATGACATTTGAAATGTAAGTGTACAGTCTCTAATTTCCAACCCTCCTCCCCTCCCCAATCCCTCTTTCTGTTATTCTTTTTCACTGCTTCATTTCCAGTATTCGTTTCCTAATTTTCATTTTTGGGTGTACAGATATGCAACATGTGTGATACCAATAAGTGCCTTCTTTGCCTCAAGTCTTTGGTAAGCACTGAACTCGAACAGAATGGGCATCATGTTTGGAATGTGACTTAGTGATTCTATCATTAAGGAGGCATGGATATCTATATGGTGTGTTTATTTTGTTTGTTTGCTATCAGTGGGAAATCCTTCAACTTAGTTGTTAGATAGGAGGTTTGAAATTGGCTTTGTGTATTTACCTACTGCAACAAGAAGCTTATTACTCTTAAAATATGTGATTATTAAGAATGTTTATTGATCTTTCATGCCCAAGATGGGGATGTCTGCCTACGTTCTTCCGAGGGTTTTCTTATTATTGTGTGAGTGCTTATACTGACCACCTTTTTCCCAAAGCAGCCCCACCAACACGAACAAATACAAATATTGGGACTAGATTATAGTCAAGCATCCTGAAAAATGTGGAATTTCTGTGAAGCTTTGAGTTTTTCTCATACTTGGGTATTCTAGGCATTCTTTCAGCTTTTGAAGCCACTTTGGACTTTGAGGTCTTACAAATTGATTCTTGCTTTGATTTTAGCTTTTGAAGCCAAGCTAAATTGTACATGACCTGTGCCTTGATATTAATGATTGGGATGATGGCAGTCAGAATCTGGTGCCAATTCATTATATTCTTGGTTAGTTTCAGTTGGAGTTTCATTGCCAATGCAATACCCAAACTTTGTGGGGGCAAACACAACACAACTGAATCCATTTTAGGTGGTTTGGTTTGTTTTGGCTGAGCAAAGATCTCTCAAGTCAACTGAACCTTGACATTTGATCTGAGTTTGTGTAGCCTAATCATGCATATGTTACTTTTATTTGGTTGCGCTGGAGCCTGTGTCCATTCTCACTTGTTAGCTAATTTTATCCTTCCTACATGTTGATGAACCCCACAAATCTTATCTCGATCAGTCAAAATTTTGGGTTATATTGAGCATCTGCAGTTCACTATGCCCTCATGTAAGCTGGAATTGTAGTGTCAACAAGCAAGAGAATGTGAAGGTTCTTTGAAAAAATCTGAACTTGCTTGCTGGTAGTGGCTGGATTGTCGTTGATTTTGTTTGTTTTATGTGTTATTGTGTGATCGTTATTACATTCAATATGGCAGGCGTTCACTTGCATCTTGTCTCTTTAGTTGCTTGCAATTGGGAATTGCACTTTCTGTTCTAAGCTTTCTTTATTGATCTTCTGATAGACAGCAGATTTCATGTTTCGTTTTGCCTAAGATAAAAAAATAAATAAAAAAGCTTTATGTATTGTTCTGTTCCAAAAGATAACTTTAGTGCCGAAAGTTCCATTCTCTGACCCGGGGTTCAGATAGCTATGCCTTATTAACAGTGGTCAAGGTCTTCATAAATGGTCTAAATATTTCCAGGCTTTTAAAGGAATGATGTATATTTACTAGTTCTTTCTCCTTTTCTCATGACAGGTTTGGTAACACTGCTTACTTGCACATTTCTGTGGCCTTCATCCAGATGCTTAAAGCCTTAAGTATGTGTGGAGAAACTGTGTTTATTTTTCTATAATGATAGTGTTCTTTAACTCTAACTGGCTACCATTGCATGAATTCAAATGTTTCAGTGCCTGTAGCAACATTCATAATGGCTGTTTTTTGCGGAACTGACAAAGCAAGGTGTGACATATTCTGGAACATGGTGCTGGTCAGTGTTGGAGTTGTCATTTCCTCGTATGGGGAAATTCATTTTAATGTGGTTGGTACAGCTTACCAAGTCACCGGCATCTTTGCAGAAGCTCTTAGGCTTGTCTTAACGCAAGTCCTTCTTCAAAAGAAGGGCTTGACTTTAAATCCCATCACCAGTTTATATTACATAGCGCCATGCAGGTACTTCGCCTTGAATCTTCTGGATTTGTTTTCTATGAAAAACAACAGGTGTTTATGATTGTCTGTACTATGTATAGATTGTGAAGAATATAACTAAAGATTTTATTCTTAAGCTATAGGTTAATATCGATTGCATATTGTAACTTGATTTATGAATTTTTTTATATATATAGTGATTGATATCCACCATTTAGTTTTCTGGGGATCATGTAGTTACCACCTGGTGCAATTTAAATTCCTCGGAATATATCTTTTCTGTGGACAAATTATGTTGGTCTTCAGCAGCTAGTTTTAACATGATCCAAGCCGAAGGAGAAAAGATTTATCTGTGATACCATGTGACTTGCATTTTTTGTTTCTTGTTCATAAAATGTTCTATTTTAAGCATTTATATTGATGGTTGAAAAAAAAAAAGACTTGATCTTAAAAATTGTTGAATGAGCTACTCACTTGTTGATTGTTTATTTTGTGCAGTTTTATGTTTTTGTTTGTGCCTTGGTATTTGCTGGAGAAGCCTGGGATGCAAGTTTCACAGAGTCAGTTTAACTTCTGGATCTTCTTCTCTAATGCTCTCTGCGCGTTGGCCTTGAACTTCTCCATTTTCTTAGTAATTGGTAGAACAGGAGCTGTTACCATTCGGGTAGCCGGTGTTCTGAAAGACTGGATATTGATAGCTCTTTCAACTGTCATATTTCCAGAGTCCACAATAACCGGGTTGAATATAATTGGCTACGCAATTGGTAACTATCCACTCATAAGAAGTATAAGCTTTCAATCATTCACATTTTATGTACCTCTTTTAGATTTCATTAAAATTTTTCTGTACCCCGCAGCACTATGCGGTGTTGTTATGTACAATTACATAAAGGTCAAGGATGTTCGAGCATCTCAACAACCTGCTGAAGGTCTTCCCGACAGAATGCCAAAGGTCAATCTTACCCTTATGTTTTGATGTCGACTAGCGTATTTATTCCTTTTACAAAAGTTTATAATCCACCATATAGTTCGCTTCTCCAATGAGAAAGCTTTGAAATGTTCAGAGAATTATCATGTGCTCGAAACAATGAAGTCTAATGTGTCTGCTTAAATGTGCTTGGTGAACTCATATGATTTTGTTCATGAAGTCAACTAGAAAGAATGTCACTCTCTGGGAAATGAACTTGTGATTAAAAAATGTGTCAAAAATTCAAAATTAGCAGCTTAGTTTGTATTGATGCTTTATATTTTTTTGGATAGTTTTGTATTGCCTCTTAATTGACTGATAAACACTGAAATCTGTCTGTGATTAATCACAATCAATCCTGGCTGAACTTTATTGTAGAGTCTGAACTGCCTGTAGTGATGTAGTTTGCCGCAAATTAGGCACATAAGTTATCTTCGATCTATGCATTTGACATTCCTAGGTGGGATTAATGAAATGTAGCGATAACCACATACTATAGGGATCATCCTGTTAAGTGTGATATTCTGAGATGCTATCTACAAATTATGTTTTGAGATGGTTTACACCCTCTAAGTGGTAGATGGACTCAATTACTATTGTGTTATTATATGCCCTAGAAAAGCTATGAAGGAAATGGTGATTCCCAGCTGCTCTCATATTTTTGTCTGTTGTTATATTTAGAGTATTTTTGTTTTGTTGTCAGTTGAGCCTTTACTTTTCTTCTGACAGCTCCGTGTTTCATATTGGTGTTTATAGGACTGGAAGTTGGAAAAGAAGTCATCAGATATATATGTACCCAGTAACAGTGATAACAACAGGGGAAGCAATGGGGGAAATGGTGCTGCTTCCGATTTGAACGTTGATGAAGAAGCGCCTCTACTTTCAACATCAAGATTATCTCATGTAGGGCGTACACAACTCGTGCGTGATTCATGACAACTTCAATGTAGGTGGGTGTTAGAGAACCTTATATTTGGAGAAGAAACAAGTAGATTAAGTCATTTCACGTGCACCCTACTCCATTCTTTCCAGGCAATAGTTTCATACGTTGGAGAGCAAGGCAATTCATTTGTATTCTTTACCCGCATTTGTAGCATTGGTACTGTCATTTGCCAATCTTTGAGTTCTGTGGTAGGGATCTGTAATGGACGAGTTCACCACAACATGATCAATGCCTTTTGATTTGGATAACAAGCTTTTGTATCTACCGTTTCCAAACCCCAATCAATAAGAATCTCCGCGGAAGGATTCTTCGAAGACCTTAACAAACTCGAAGTAAAATTGCTTATTGTCCCGTACAAGAGTTGCGAAGAAGAAAGTCATATTCATTCTCGACATCTTCAATAACCCTGTGGTTGCAGCCACTCTTTTGTCCCAGCCATTTCTTACAAACCTGATGTGCCGCTGCAGGGCTAAACGGTTCCTAAAACGTGGGGGAGTGAGTCAAAAAGATATCGATTCAAAGAATACAACTTACGAATGGAAGTCAGTATCATGATCATTACCCAAGCATCCAATGCGTCAACCCTGAATTTTGGAGTTAAAGAAGTCCAGACTAATTTATACAAATGCCAATACCCATGATCAGCCACTAGAAATAAAATTGCCCGTGTACATACACTGAAAAGACAGATACATCTCATTTCAAGGGACAAAATGGAACTTCAAGCGGTCTTTTCTTTCTAGATTACAGTGGTCTGGAAAGGATAATAGAAAGAACCGTTCATCCAAACAAAGCAAGAAGGCTCGCAGTGATTTACACATAAAAAGAGAATCACAAACAGGATATGCACATATGAGGCAAGAATTGATAGAATTTATCGAAAAATTAAAAAGCCGACTGACACCCACAAACAGCATTCCTCAGACCTCCCATTCTTATGAACAACAGGAATAATAGCTGGATTGGAAAACTGCTCTGAAATGATAACTCTAATTGAAATGTTCTGCTGCCCACAAAAGCCTCCTTGAGGGCGCTGGAGGTGCCAATCCAGGGATGTCCTTGATGTTTTTGTTATTAGGGTTCACAATCTGCAAATTTACACAACAGACATAGGCAGTGTTAATTCCAGCCTGGAGTCCATGCAGTATGTGCCTTGATATTTGCCATAAACTAGCCTACTTTTAAGTCCACAATATGACGTATCAGATACATGTTATTAGCCTTCCACACAGTTTCCATGACATTCCATGCTACAAAGGAATCGATAGACAAGAACCACCACCAATCAAGCAACATGAAATTTGAAATCCCTAGATGATTCTTTTTCTTTTTTCAAATCTTCAAAAGGTAATATTTCCAAGTCCCAGAGATAAGCACTTTTTTGCAGTTTATTGTACCTGAGATACATATCAGATTACATGTCCGTATAGCCTTAATACCTCACTGTATCCTTCATTTTTATTTTTGCTTCTTCATTTCAGAGTGTTTTTACCAAATAAAATCATAGAAAGAAATTGGTATTGATGTCACCGTACTCAAATTTATTATTAAATTGCACATAACCACAATGCCTTTCTCCATGACTTCCAAAAAAATAAAGAAATTTTCTGATGACAAAGACCAGGGCGATGTAAATGTAAATGAATTTTAAAAGGATACCTTGACAACAATAATGGCTATTACACCGCAGACAATAATGAAAAGAAAAAGCATGATGCATTTGTCTGTAGCAACCTGAAATCCATAAATAGAATTCAGCTTTTGAAGAAAGATAGATGGAAAACAAGTTGCATTCAAGTGAGAAAAGGAAAAAGGAACTAACCTGCCTACCAATCTCCTTCACGAGCTGGGAGGCCTTCTTAATTGAGAAGTTAATTGTATCCAGCTCATTAACAATGCGGCCCATTTGTTCAGTCTACAAAATATTGGATTACAATACAGAAGGCTAAAAACAATGGAAAAAGAATCATTTAGACAACTGGATTTGTCAGACTTACTTGGCCCTTTAACGTAACAGCAGTTTGAGTTCCCACTTCAAGTGTTTGTTCAACAACCTAAGGGAAAACTTCGACACTTAAGAACATTGGCAACAGAAACATCTGAACTTTTTCATGATTTAAAAACAATCCACCTTTTGAGTGCGTGCAATGGCCTGATCAGTCTCATCCATTGTCTTCGTTCCAGCATTTATAAGTTCTTGATTTGACATAGCTACAGGGCAAGATGTGAAAAGTTGTTCAACAGATGTCTTGCCAGCAAAGCGTGAAAGAAGCAAACCCATACATCCAAATGTAATATATGCACAAAATTGCAGTGTTGTAGTCTTTCAAAGGTTTAATTCAAATTTATATTCTTGTAAGGTGAAGTTTCAGCAACCGATTACAATCTATCAACCAAGTATGATCCAATGTAATCAAGTGTCGTTTGGAGTGTGCTATGACAAAGAAACTCCTGCATCAAAACTTTTTCTCTCATGAATAGCCACTAAAATACCAAAAACTCAAATCCCCTTAAAAAAATTGGGAGTCACAAATACAATTAAACAATAAGGGACGTGGTGTACTTTCTTAAATTTGTTAGGTTCTCTAATTTCAACAAATAGATCTAGTTACATTTAACTATTTGAAAGGTCTCAATAAGTAGGTAAAGTCTTTCAATTGGCTAGAAAATATTCAACAAACTTTAATACACAGACGTTAAGTGATCAAAATTGATATCAAATAGAAGATATGTCCGTAGGTAATGCCAGGAAAGAAAAAAAAAATGCATTAGTTAATCTTTTGCCCAAGTAGTAAAACCAAACAAATTAGAACCAATGTGTGGATCTGAGAGAGAAAGATCTCACCTGATGCTACTTGGACATTTTCATCAGCTGTAGGCTCACTAACTCCTGCTCCCATATCAAAGAGTTCAACTTTCTTATTACCAAGTGTATTCATATACCTGCAGTTCAGGGAGAAATATTTTGATATACCTATTTGAAGGCCAAGAAAACCCAGCAGATGAAAATTGAACAGATACTTTTGTTAGTTTTGCTGATTGATTTCAACAACTACGTAACTTTTTTTCGTTAATTTGCTATAGTTCTAGCTTTATTCTTTGTTTTCTTTTTCTTTTTTTGGCTTTCAAATTATAACTGAGAAACTCACCTCTGGTTATACATTCATGGCTCAAATAGATCATTCTAAATCGAAACTTAATGCAAGATAAAGCTTATCTAAGCTCATGTCCTCTAAAAAGGAAAATGGATGGTCAACTTACGTTTTCCTCAATGCTACATATGAATTCAGCTCTTTGATCTGCAAATGTCAAGTGTCACCCATAAGGCATGGTTGCATAACCAAAAACACAAAGAGAATCAAAGAGATGAGTAGAACTATGGTAAAGAAAGAAGCAGCCCATCAGTTGCATGATATACGACAGACCAGAAGCACCCAATTATGCCATGAAAAAATATAAGATTCCAAATACTTACCATAGACTGCTTCTCGTCGTTGAGTTGCTTGTTAACCTCAGGAGTATTTCTGCCCTCCTCATCTTTAAGTTCACGATCAAACTCCTTAATCAATCTGATGTGATTAATTAAAACATAAGACTTATATTATCATGAATATAGACTAAACATGGAACCCCAAGAATGCTTTCTTTGTAAATTTTCCTGGTACATAGCAAATGGTTAAGAATTGACTCTTTCCAGTCCCAGGCCATAATTAAATGCAAAAAAAAATATGGCAACAAGGAACCAGAAGAAGATAGGAATCTTTTTTCTTGTTTTTTGGCCTTAAAATCTTAGGCTTTGGGCCTGGCAGAAAGGGCCAACTCTCTAACATGAAAACAGTTGAAGCTCTCCGTTAACCCAGGCCTGAGATATCTTTTTTGAAAAAGAAATCATTTGTTGGAACCCAAAATCAACCACCGCTAAATAGCAGTTAAATTTGATAAAAGTATGTTAGAAGGGGGCAAAATTCTGTTCCACAGTTCACCTTCTCTTTGAACTGGTTATTTGCAAAAGGATACAATGGAATACTACAAAAGGATTCAAAACTTGCATTCCCAGAAAATGCGAGATCAGATATGAGAAACCCACTGGCCTACCTTTTACACTCCCTCATCTTTCCTGTGAGTTCTTCCAACTGTTTACTCTGTCTATTGGAGTCTTTGATCTTATCCAATCTCGGGAAGCCATTTCTGAACATAAAGAGGTCAAATGTCATCATGATGGGGGAACAACCACACAAAAAGTACAGCCTGATAGTCACTAAAAGAATCGCAAGTATGTATCCTGTAGCTCCAGAACAAAAGGGAGGACTGACAATAAATTGCACAGCCTCTCTCCAAAGGAACAAATAAGTAAATATTTCTAAAACTGATAATGAAAACATGACCCACAGTAATCATGCAGTGGATAAACACATGAAAGAGGGCAGAGAATAGTTTACCAACCAAAACACATCAGTTTATTCAGGTCAAACAAACCAAAACACATAATAAGGGGAAAGAACAAGTGAACCTAAACTACAAAGCCACAAACAAGTAAGAAAGCAATTTCCAGAGGATAAAGTGATTAACCCGTACTTCACAGTACTTCACCAAAGGAAGATATTGGTTGCATCCATCATGTCCCAAACAGTGATAATAAAAAAGCTTCTCTCATGTGGCCATAAACTCAATTATACACTCTGGAACATCATTGACCTTCAAGAATATAAGAAGAATTGAACAGAAAACTAAGTTGGCCCACATGCTAATATGTGACATGCAGATCATAGTCCGTAAATAATGCCAAAGGGTTAGAATATCCTATAAAATAAACACATCAAACTTCTTTACTTTTGTTTGATATAGCTCTCTTTTGATTTGCTGATTTGGGCTCTAGAAAATATAAAAACTTAGCTGTCCACTCAACTTCAGGAATAAGCATTCTTGCTATCTTTTCTTGAGAATCACCTAAAGTTCCAAGTAGAAAGAAGAAATATTTTTCATTCTCTCAATCGTCTCATCTCCTCATTTGTGATTCAGCATTCCCAAGATCGAGGTAGCAAGTTCGACAGCCACTACTGAAGGAAATCAGCTTGTTACAAGTAGCTAATAAAAACTTAGATGTAGAGACCAACAAGAACAAAGATAGTGCAAAAGAGAAAAAGGTGGCTTTCAAAGAATCGGTGGTATGTAACAGAAAGAGGCACAAAAGAAGGGAGGGAACAGAATGTTGGATGGTAAGAGAAAAGTCGATTTCTACAAATGAAATTATTTTACAGCAGAACCCATCTTAAAAGTGTGATACAAATGCTGCCAAACCTGAAATGGGGTCATCCAAAGTGATGTGTCCCTTTTTTAGACACAGAAATATTCATTTGAGCTTTCACTGTTTTTTTTTTTTAAGGGAAGTAATCAATAAGCACACACGGGTCCTCAATATTGTTATTTTAACTTTGGTCATTGGTTAAAGCATCCATCAGCAAACATCTACTAATCTGGACAAAGATGAGCCTACCTTGTGGAGGGAAACACTTTAAACCTTCAACTTTCATATGAAGTGAATATTCACAAAGCACTTCGCTCTCTAATCTGCCCACGGCATACTAACCTTAACACTAGTGTAACACGGGACAAACAATTGAAAACTGCATCGAGCTTATTTTCCCTTGCAGTACATTTTCCTTGTCCACTACACTCCTAATATTATTACTGATCCATTCAACCCATCCAACAGCCGCAGAAGAAACCCGCTACAACTTTCTGAAGTGCAGCCTATGTATTTTTATAACTAAAGCAGAAGTCGAAAAAATGAAAGCCTCAAGCATAAGTGTGCACTCTCTTTTTGGAAATTTGGCTACCTCTGTCAGTGACTAATAACTTACCAAAGTAGGCCAGCACAATACTACTCAGCACCAAGCTGCAAATCATTTTGAAATTGCAATCAGGTAACTCATCTCAGAAATAAGAACAGCCAGAAGCCAAGAGATCACCAACTATCAACACTAAAATTATTCCATAGTGGCTGCAGTTTATGACACTCAAAGGGCCAAATGGTTCACACAGCTCAAATAATACGTAACTAATAGTCTAATCCTCTAAAGAAATGCAAAGCCAATACCTAAGTTTAAGGCCTAAGACATACAAAACAAACCAGCAAAATGAAAAAGCTAATAAATCGGCTCCACCTACTCAAACTCTCGTATATTGCATCCACGGAATAATCAAACCCACACTTCCAATCAGAGCTAGATCCAAAGATTCACAATCACATTGCAATAACCATTCCAGACAAAGAGAGACACAGACAGAGAAAGCGATAGAAGGTGAACATACGCTAGGGCTCGAAAATGATCACGGATTTCACCGTGGATCTGCTCCAACTGACCGCTCATTGGCAAGTCGCTCGCCATTGTCGCCGGAGACTAGCCAAACTTTCCGGCAAACAAATCGCACCCAATCCCTCCCGCACCAACTGATTCGAAACCGACAGCCCTCTCGAGTCACTTCCAATTAGAGGTCCACGGAGCCTTCGAGCGAAACGAACAAAAAAATAAAACCCTAACCGAAGAAAATCCGGTACAGGTTTTCAGAAAATCAGAACAACAAAAAAAGAAAAAAACGACCAACGAAATCAAAATGCCCGAGGCCAAGGAGAAACGCAGAGAGAAAGAATTCTCCGAAGGCGTGGAACGAAGAGAAAGCAGAGGAGAGCGGACAGAGAAAGAATCGCTGTTAGCTGATGACTCTTTTTCTCATTATTTTTAATAATATTAAGCACCCCAACCGTGCTTCCCCATTGCTTAGAACGAAATTAAAATGTGCCCCTGTCTGTTTCGACAAGATTATCCGTTCCTTCAGGTTGTGACAAAATAAATCTCGCGAATATTACATTTTCTCGTGCATACAAAAATGGCTTTTGTGTCGAAGAAAGTCGTCGCGGCTTTGACAATAGACGATACATTGGGGAGACGAGAAATTGATAAAAAGGACATGGAATAATAAAAAGAGCAGTTAAGGAATGCGCTGTACGTCGCCTGGCAACTGGAACTTCAAAACCAACGCGCTCCTGTGCGTGCGTTTCTCTGGTTCGAATGGGGAAGGCAATCATAGCCTCACCCGGATGTTACCCATCGGTGGAGCCCTGCTTTGGTGCTACTCGGCCGGTGACAACCTGGCCAACACTCTGCAGGAGAGAGTAAATGACACAGCCTTACCAAATTTTGCTTTTTTTTTATTATTATTATTATTTTTTTTTTTATAGCTGGACTTGATAGCTTACCAAATTTTGGTAGAATTAGCTTTGACATGTTGTTTTAAAATTGTTACAAGAACAACTAGAGCAATTAGATGATTAAAAAAGTAGTTCAATGTATCTATCATTTTTTAAATCTTTGCAATATGATGTTTATTAAAAACTAAATAAAGTTAACAATTTTTCTTTTCTTTTCTTTTTTTGTGTAGAACTTTAGACCCATTGGCATAATAGGTCTAGGCTCCTTGTAAGTTAACACAGAATTAATTTATTAGATATGATAGGAGTATTAATTTATGTGTCTCTGATCTACCATTAAAGCATGAACCCTTAGTAACTTGGTAGCACCTTAAAGGATTTCCGCACAAATTGTTGTGGCTTGAGCCTATAACTCATTCAATAAAATCTTTTGAATAAACTTTAAAAACCCTAACACAACTGATAGCACAAAATGACTCAGTTATTAAGTATGTTTTATGAAATAATATGATAAATTATAAACCTTAAGGAGTTATTTGGTAAAATTCAAGTATACATTGATCTAAAAAAAAAATATGCATCTGAAAATTATGTTAAAATTCGAGAAAAATATCGTCTAACTCTATTATGATTTACTCTCGTTTGTTATATACAGTATAAGTTTATAGTTCCTTTAAAATTAATATTTTTGTTGTAATCATGAAATAAATATTATAAATGTATGTGAAAATTAATGGGTTTTTTTTTTATATTAATTTATCCAACTTGCACGGCTGAGCATAAATTGACAATGGAGCTAGACGACGGGTGTCTATAAAACAATCATATTTGCTTTGGGACCCGTGAGTAACAAATGACCTGGAATGCTTTCTCGATTGGTAATTTATTAAATGATTAAACATGATCCGGTCCTTCTCTTCTATTCTTATTTTCTATTATTTTTATTCTTTAAAATAACAAATTTGTAACGTTCTGGTCTTTCTCGCGTCAAAAGATAGTGATACAGTTATTAGACGTAGAATATGGGTACTAAAGTTTTAAACTCATAGATCAAAAACTAAAATTCATAATTAATGCTGGGTTAAAGCAATATGAAATTTTGTGTCATCTTTTTTCAAAAAATTTATTAACCCCAATCCCTGTTGTTGGGCCGGAAAGGAAAAAAGTTAATGTGACCATCTTAACAAGATGAAAACGCAGGAAACATTAAGATTTTTGGTTTAGTATGTTTTTATGGTAACATTTGGCTTGATTGTGGCTTGAACATCATGATCTTGAAAATGATAAAGTATTCAATTAAAAAATAGTGTTGCTTACTTGATTGTATTAAGATTATGTCTGTCGTATGAAATTTTTGCCCTATCTTATAAATTTATAAGTCAGGATTTGAAATGTCGAAACCCTAGTTATTCACATTTGGGGGTTTTGTGAATTAAGACCCAATTATGTTTTAATCTTTTCTACACATCAGTGGATAAAGGATCTTATGGGGCCAAAATCCTAATTTTTGTTAGGCTTAGAAGTTTTGAAATTCAATTTGTTTTTAATAGGTTCAAAACACAACATTCTTGCAATGAGTCCATAACTCATTGGTTTTGACGGGTATTTAAAGTGTTTGAGGAAAAATATCCTAATTTTCAAAATGAAAATTCTTGAGTTACATATTAACAAAAATAAATAAAAAATTACAAAAAAAAAATCAGAAGAAAATGCATACAGATAATTAAAGACGTTCACTCTTTACAAAGGAGTCCTCTGTAGCACATCACCATTGTTGGTTACGAAACTTCACAAACAAAAAAAACACTGCTAAAATGGGGTGTTCTAAAATTTGCGGAGAAGGTTGTTCTCCAATGATAGTGTTGCGGTTGCTTAATTTATTGCTTAATGGAGGTGGATCCACTTACTGATCGAAAATCGAAAAGAGCCCAAACATCATGATCTCGAAAACGATAAAATATTCAATGTCACGGGTTCTAGTGGAACCGTGTTACTCTTTTGTTTCTTTCCTGTTGTTTGGAACTTTTAAGTTATGTTGTGATGATATTGTGTTATAATAGGTCCTTAAGGCCCAGTAGTTAAGGCTAAGAGTTATCCTTGAAATTGTACTTTGTGGTAGGAGTCTTATTGTACTTTTGTTATTGTCAAATAGGAGAGGAGCTTATAGTAAAAGGGAAAGTAAGGAATTAGGGCTCGACAAATTTTGTATTTTGAATCCTTGAATGGAATGGTGCAGTGTCCCTGATGTGGAGGTTTTAGCGTCCCTCCCTTAGATGCTATATGGTTTGTTGTTTTGTTACAGGAAGAGTAAGCCTTTCAGAGGTTTAGACCGTCAAATCCAGATTCTATGTTCATATTTGGTAAGAAGAGAAGTTGAGTGTGATATTCGATTAGAAAAAAGCATTGCTTACTTGATTATAGTAAGATTATGTTTATTGTCTAAAATCTTTAACCTATTGTGTGAGTTTGTAAGTTAGGGTCTGGAATGTTGAAATCCCAATTGTCTGCATATAGGGTTTATGTGAATTAAGACTCTATTGTGTTTTAATATTATCAGTAGATAAAAGATTTTATTTCGTCAAAACCATAATTTTTGTGAAGCATAAAGGCTTTGAAATTTAATTTGATTTTAATATAATATTAAAACTTAAGTTCGTGAGACAACATTCTTGCAATGAGCCCATCACTCATAGGGGATAATCTAGGAGTGTGAAACGGCTCAAAATCCTTTATATGGACTAAAATGCTGTTAATAGTTGAACAGAGTTTTCCACGCAACAATGCAAGAAAAAGATCTTTATCACATCCTTGCCACGAAAGAAAAGGACCGAGTTCGACACACGTGGCAGTTGCGTGTCCTCCCTGTCTGTTGCGGCAGCATAAAACTTGTGATAAGAGTGACTCGCTGACACGGAGAATCCAATCCTTTCTTGATTAGAACCCTTCATTACCAAGTTTGTCAAAGGTATAATTAGGTTTACCTTTTCTCTTTTGGCTTTTTCAGGTGTTTGATTTTCGGGCTTCTCATGCCAGCGAGGCAATACCTGGACGAGGAACATGGCGACACGGTTCCTTAACATTGTAAGTGAAGTAACAGAAGTCAACATATCCTAAATCCACGCTGGAAACTCCGTAAATCACAGAATCCACCCTGTATCGGGCACTGATTTCCTGCCCCGACAGCACACAGCTTACGCAAGATGACCCATCCTAGTCAGCAAAAAAAATGAGGATAAGAATGGGAGAAAATAATATTTGAATTAAAAATACTTTTACTTGTAGATTCTTTATTTATTATACTTTATATCACGAATATTAAAAAAATATAAAAATAATTAATTTTCAAATTAATTAAATATTTAACAATGTATAAAATTTATTTCACATTATTAAGATATGAGTATGTAAAATTATCGATTTTTGATGTGACATCAGAATTCAATAATTTTGAATTTTTATTTATTTATTTACTTAAAAAGGAAAAAAAGATTAGATAAAATAGATTTTTCAATCAGGAATCTAACCTAATTATCGCTGGATTAAGAGAGTCCTCTTGGCAACCCTTGAATCGACCTTTTGAATTAGATAATAAATATGTTAACATAAGAGTTGATTGATTGCAAAGGGGTATCTGTCTTGCGTGATTATGCTAGATACTCTTTTTGTCTTCTTTTTTTTTTTTGTGGGTAATTAAAGTGTTGGGAGTAGAAAAGCGAGTTATAAATAGCGAGAGTAATAGGTCGAGGCTTGAATGTTGTCCGGAGTAGGTCGAATGCAATAACAATGCCGGTCAGCCACCCGCTGCCCGACGACAAACGTTGCGGGTAACATCGGTAGCGTCGTCCACATGCTGTAGGGGAATGGAAACTTGTACCACGAGAAAGAGAGACCACAAAATTGGTATGGTTGGAATAAGACGCAAGGGCTTTTCGTGGTCGTTTTAAAGCGGAGGTTGAAAAGGAGGTTTGATTGTTTTTATTATGCTGATAATCGGGGACTAGAAGCAGTTCTTGCTTTTTAGAAATAGCAAAGGGCGTACGACCCATGGTAACGGGAATAAGGCGTGGGGGTAGTACGTAGTTTGAAAGAAGGTGGCTCAAGCCAATGGGCGCCAACAAGCGGGATAGGCGGATGGGGAGACACGTGTCGTTGGCACAGGAAGGGAGGGCCTGCAGGTCCACGCTATGTGGGATGTGGTGGAAAATGTGACCGTGGTTGAGTTTAATATTACCACCCCAACTTGCCACTTGGTTCCTTTTTAGTTTTAGTTTTTTTCTTTGGTCTTATTTTTCAAGAAAACTTTGCTTGTCTCTCTGAAAAAGGGAAAAATGGGAGTGGGAAGGAGTCTTTTTTCTGACTAGCTTTCTGTAATCTCTACGCGTGTTTTGCATTGTGAGTTTCGTTGCATGTGGCTGCTGTTCTTGGATTCTCGCGGCGGTACTCGCTTCTGGGTCGAGTTGGCCAGCCATGGCGGCTAAGAAACTGTGCGACTCTTTCTCCAAGAGCTTCATCGACGAGGTGCACCGATGGGGTAGTATGAGGCAGACGGGGGTCGGCTTGAGGTACATGATGGAGTTCGGGTCTGATCCCAGCGATAAGAATTTGCTAATCTCCGCTCAGTTCCTTCACAAGGAGCTTCCCATTAGGATTGCAAGGAGGGCCATCGAGCTCGAGAGCCTTCCTTATGGCTTATCTGAGAAACCTGCCGTTCTAAAGGTGGTTCATTTGCTTTCGTTTCGGAATTTCACTTCTAGGTTTTCGTTTTTGCCTGTTTATTTCATTTTATGGCTTTAAATATGTGGTTTTTAAGGATGAAACTGGAATCAAATATGTAGCTCGGTTTGGATAACTTTTTCTTTTCTTTTTTTTAAAATTAAATTGTGTCATGATTCTCTCTGTCTGTATGTGTCTCTGTGCGTGCGTGCGTGTGTGGCTATAGGAAGAGAGGATTAGGAAAAGTTGACTGGCATTTCTTTATTGCCGTACTGTTTGTTTAACCTTTTGAAATCTGGTGTGCATGCTGGGTTTTGGATATTTGTTTATTATGGTAAGAAAAAAGGGTGATTCCTCCTGCTGCTTGGGTTTGGTTTTGTGCTTGCTCAAAAAACGAGGTTTTGATTTCTGAACGCTCTTCTATAGCCTCCGATAGAATGGATTTGCCCTGGTTTTTGTGCACGATCTATTAAATTTGGCAGACATCTTTGACAAAGGGATGTTGAACACTACTAGCAAACATATACATCTGTTTCATCAGCATTACGGGAGCATGTTTCTTGCTTTTAAAATCTGAGCGCAATGCAGTTTTTTTCTTTCAAAAGGAAATATGCCAGAGGGTTCTTGTTTTCTCCCTGCCAATTTTTTATGGCTAAGCAGCTTCATGCGATACTGGTAGTGGTTTACTGAAATTCTTTCTAATGTTTTAGATGTGGTTTGAGAGTAATGTGGAAATGTTTCGGTAAACGAGCTTGGTTAGGTGTCATTTTGTGTGTGGGAGAGGGACTATGTTTGAGTTGAGGGATGATTTTTTGGATTGTAAACCCGAGGGATTCTTTTGAGGTTTTGAGTTCGTAGTCACTATTTGTGAATTTTAATTCTTAGGTTCGAGATTGGTATCTGGATTCTTTCCGTGATCTTAGGACCTTTCCTGAGATAAAGGATCCTAGTGATGAGAAGGAATTTACCCAAATGATTAAGGCAGTAAAGGTGAGACACAACAACGTGGTCCCCATGATGGCTTTGGGGATTCAACAGTTGAAGAAAGGCATGGATCCAAAGATAGTCTATGAGGATCTTGACGAGATTCATCAGTTTCTGGACCGATTTTACATGTCAAGAATAGGAATCCGCATGCTCATTGGTTAGTTGTACTCTCTCTTTCCTTCCTATTTTGCTTGTCTGGTTTTTTAAGTGGACTGCTTGATTTGTTCTTTATCTTTTTTCACCACAGTAGTTGTCTTTCTATTTCAAATAGTTCTAAACATATTCTATACGCTTCATTTTTTACTACAACTCAGGGCAACATGTGGAGTTGCATAATCCTAACCCCCCTCCTCACTGTGTGGGTTACATACATACAAAAATGTCGCCACTGGAGGTAGCACGAAATGCTAGTGAAGATGCTCGTGTTATTTGCATGCGTGAGTATGGCAGTGCACCCGAAGTTAATATCTATGGGGACCCCAATTTTACATTCCCGTAAGACACCTTGTTCTGTTAATTTTCAATTATTTCCTTTCAGGTTTATTTAACTTTTATGTTACTGCATTTTTTCTTGTTCCCTTATTTGTTATCTTTTTTTTTCTCCCATTTCTTTTGGAGTAAAACTTTCAGTTCCTATTCCCTCTTTGTAGGGTTACTTCCTGGGAAACTTTCCCCTCAGATGACATAATATATCCATATACCTGACATTGCAAAAGCTAGAGTACATGCCTTTCTCTTGTTCTATAATTTTCTGTTTGCTTTTGTGTAGTTATGTTCCAACACACCTGCATCTTATGGTATTTGAGTTGGTTAAGAACTCCTTGCGTGCTGTACAAGAGCGTTACATGGACTCAGACAAAGTTGCCCCTCCTGTTAGAATAATAGTTGCTGATGGGATAGAAGATGTTACTATCAAGGTAATGGTCGTTGTATTGGAGGCATTCATGATCTTCTGTTGTAGAATTTCTGGGTGATGACTGGGTGTCGATTTTTACATCTCACTTACAGAAAAAAAGGAGAAGAAGCCGTTTTTAACTTTTTTGCCCCACCTCTTTTTGTTTCAGCTTTAACTTGTATCCTGATAATTTGAAATTCCACTTTCAGTAACCAGCACTTTAGTTGTTATTTGACTGAAGCAATGCTTAACAACTTAGTTTGACTGACATAATAGGTCTCAGATGAGGGGGGTGGTATACCAAGAAGTGGTCTTCCCAAAATTTTCACTTATCTTTACAGCACTGCAAGAAACCCACTGGACGAGGATTCAGATCTAGGTACAGCTAATGGAGTCACAATGGCTGGATATGGATATGGCCTTCCAATAAGCCGGCTCTATGCTCGGTATTTTGGAGGGGATCTGCAAATTATCTCTATGGAAGGATATGGTGAGTGTTTTACTGATGTATCCCATTTGGAACTATTTTGTACTCTAAAGTGTCTTAAATTATTCCCTTATTGGCTATGCCCTTAGCGACTAACATTAAAGTCTCGCAATTTTAAAGTATCAATGGCATATATTTGATATCATTTAGTAGAACTTGAGCTTTTCTCATCACCAAATAATCATGGCTACTTTGTATCAAACATTTTTCTCTATGCAGCTGGTTGCCACTTGAATATATTTTTGCTGTCTTATATTGTATGAACACCATTTTAATTCACTTTCAGTTTGCTTGGAGGCTGACAATATTTCCAAGTTCAGTGCAACTGGGTGACCTTATTGTGCTAGAGATTTTACCTGTCATCTTGTCTAGAAGCATCAATTTTATTGTATCCAGGCATGTTCTGTTATTCTATTGTATTCACAGGAGGTTGAGTACCAGGGTGATCAAGAGTTTCATAATTTATAATTGATCATAGCTGCAAGTGTTGCTTGAGGGTTTCCTATTCTGTTTTTGGCTAATGAAATCAATTTTGAAGAAGTTAGAACACTGACTGAAATAGCTTGCCATCCTTTGTAAGATACAAATTTTACCTGAAAGGATCACTTTAAGCAGAAAACCTTGTTATCTATCGTACACAGTACTTGGCCTGTCTCTGCAGGATATTAAGGTGAATGCTAGGGCCATATGAACACGAATGTTGTATACAAGATTAGAACAGATGATCAATTCAAAGAGTCATTCGGGGTACTCTATATTTCTTTGTGCTTTCTTGGTTCCTTTAAATCTAGAGCCTTTTAGTCGCTGGGCAATATCGTCTCAGATCTTGAAATCCTGTAAAAATGCTCTGTTGTATCTTCTCCTTTGTAACTGGTTGTTCTAAAATGCAGGGACAAACGTACTTTGTTGCGTCCCACACACTTTTGCAGTATATAATGATTGATATTTTATCTAAACTTTTGCAGTATGTTTGCTCTCACGTGTTTTTCTTTAGATTCTTCCAGGGAAGACTTTCTGACATTTCTCTAGATTTGCGGTGCGCTTATGCAGGCACTGATGCATATCTGCACTTGTCTCGTCTGGGGGACTCGCAAGAACCTCTGCCATGATCGAAAGCTGAAATTGGGGGATACACTTGATGGTTATAGTGATTAATTCATGGGAATATTTTATCCCCTGATATGCCTGTTAGATTTACTGTCAAAAGTCAGACTGCTGTCAATTTTGAATCTCATAAAATTGGCAGTTCTCTGGTATGTATGTTATTTGTTGTCCTATTTCTCCTGTAGTTTGTATTCCTAATTGGGTGCATGATAAGCCAACGCTTTCTATGGCATCCAGGGCTTAACTGGGATGGTCTCATTAACAAAAAGATATTTCTGTTTATTGCAACACTCGAACGTGTACAAGGCCTTTGGCGTTGGTGGTTATGTGGTGGTAGCATACGGCTCCAAGTGTGCCAGTTACGTAACACTTTACCGAATGGCACGATCGACATGCAAAGGGGACGGGTAAGCAATAAAATCATACCATATAAACGGCGAATGATCAGTGGGAGCTGATTAAAGCTTCCTGATGCCTTAGTTTTTCAATGTTGATACATTTGTTTAGTTAATTTTTCAAATCAGAATGGGAAGAATTAGGCGAGGTAGGGCTGGCTGAACACAACATCAAAACCAAAATACACTTTGAAATTATTCTCTGGGCCTACTACACTTTTACATCTCAATACAGGTACCACCAATTCTGTTGTACCGACTAAAACTTGGGAGCTAAAACCATTGTTTTACAGCATATGGCAGTAAAGGCATGATCAGCACGGTGAATCTGTTTCTCATGTATCTTTCTTCTTTCTCCAACTATCGTGGCGATGCACTGGGAATCTCTCCAATTATGCTCCATGAAGAAAGTGATCTGATAAAAGTAGTGAAGCTGTATCAGTGCCTTCTTTGCTTTGCACGCTTCCTTGATTGCCCAGACTTGTTCCTCCAATTGGCATTTCCGGCTGGTCGACTTTTCTCTTCTATCTCTCGAACCTTGCGCTTCCTGCAAAACAGGTTTCACAATATAACAGGTCAAGTGGCCAAGATCTTTAGGAGATTTGACGTAATTTCAATATAGCAACACGTAGCAATAAAGATGTGGTCTTCGCATTACATCAGGAGTGTAAGTTAACTTGCTTATATGGTCTAAGTTCCTGCTGGGAATAAGGCATAACTACCAAGATCCCCCTCCTCCCCTTTCACTGTCCCACCTCCAAATTGAATACCATAAGCTCTTCAAGTTTTTACATAATGATACTTCACATGACAGTTTCTCTCTCTACGAATTATGTCTTTATGAAGATAACAGACCTGAAACCAGATACTCTGATAATGAAGCTGTAACCCTTATCTTTTTAGTCTAAAATTCTTCCTAGGCAAGCAGCATTTTCATGAAAGGTAGGATCTCACTGCATTATATACATCAACTTTTCAATTGCCACGCACCTGTACTGAGCAAGGTTTTGATCGGATAGCAACTCGTCTGCAAGCGTAGCCTTCCTCTCCTTCTTTGTCAGTCTACCCGAGAAGAACTCTGATGAGGACTCCACTACGGTGCCCACCTAAGGGTAGCAAGGAAAAAAAAGAAACTTATATATGCACATGCTAAGCAGTAACAACATATACATCGCCAATAGGAAAAACTCATAGGATTGTTAAACTCTAACAAGTCACAAAAAACACAATTAGTCTAGGTATTACCAATAGACTTACCTGGAAATACTTGGGCAGCGTTTTTGACTTTGAATCGCCCTTCTTGTAGTGCCTCTTCGGATCAATGGCACTTCTCAACTGCAATTGCCAACTCAAGCATTAATTCAGAAGTGCAGAAACTAGTTTCATTTCAACAAGATTAAGAGTATAATGATCTGTCTAAGTAAGCAAATCTGAGAATGAACCACATAAGTCCATCAGGGTGTATCCCTATTATATTGATAATCTATGAATCAGTTGAAGCATATGCAGCAAAATAAGTGCTTAATTAATTTACATACCAAGGTGTATGTACTGCATACAGTCATTTACGTGCGTATGACGATTTACATATAAGTTGATCTGCCAACAAATAGTCGTGTATTATAATGTATGCGTGCGGCAAAGATAGAGGATACCGTACCTTCAGTAAGCGCAGATCTTTTTCCATCTCTGGGTTAATGGTTTGAGCAGGCATGTCAAACCTATACATTTTACAACAAAAAGGAAGAATAAATCAGACAACTCGATAAAGCTAAAACGAAATCTCGATGAAGCATAGCATACCAACTCTTCCCAGCAGTATCTTTGAGTTGCTTTTTCATCAATTTGTTCAGCTTTCTCGGGTCGTTCGGTTGAACAAAGAGGCCGTCGACGAGGGCGGAATTGGGTCTCCAAAGGGCACTTGCTCCAGTTTTACCTTGAGATTTTTTCTCGGACTCATTAGGGGTTCCTGAAGAAAAATTTGGCAGTTTTGGTTCCCATGAAAGGCCAATCGTCGGCTTGTTCTCAGGCATCCTTTTCCCCAAAAAACAATCAAAATAGAAGAAAAATCAAGCTCAAAGAACTTGTATACGAAAAACCAACACGAGACAATGGCAAAGCACCACAAATAAACCAAAACCCACTCAGCTATCGCCTTCCGTTTGGCTGTCAAGTAAACGAAGAGGAAAAAGCCAAATGGGATTGGCTTAACAAGATGTACTAGGCTCAATTACAAGAAAGTTCGAAAATTTTCTACTCTTTCGTTCCGCAACCATGTTCCCAGAAACAAAACGGAAAATGAGAAGGACGATTGCAGAGACAAGGCAAGCGCACGGAACAAAGGAAAGGAAAAGAACGGAGCTCAGAGGCAGTACCTGCGCCTGTAGAGAGGGAAAGAGAGAGAGGAGAAAGAGAGAGGGGTTTCCAAGTTAGGGTTTAAGATTAGCGTTTACCATGTTAGTGAAAAAGAAAAGGAAGCCCACAGAAGTAGAAGGCCCTGACTGGTGAGCCCACATATTGTTGACATTCCTACTTTAAAAAGTTTTGTGACATGCCATGAGGTTTCTAATTGTATAAAAATATATATAATTATTTTTTTACTTGATCATGCATTTTTCTCATAGATTTTAATCATATCATAATAATCAATTCTATGTTTGCTTGTCAAAGTTAATGCTAGAGATTGATCCATGCATCACATGTTAGATATATTGTTAACCCAAAAAAAAAAAAAAAAAAAACGAGAGAAGGTGGGAGTAGCCTAACATTATTTTAAATGATTTTAGGAGGTTTTTAAACTCTTTACCAATTTCATTAGTTTATAATGTGAGAGAAACCATCAGGTAAGATACCATATAATTTTCATAAATTTGTCAAACCATGAAAATTTAGAATAGGTGGGAACACCATATGTGTAAAATTTATGTAAAAGAGAAACTAGATAACCGAAAAAATGGTAAAAGAAGTAAAAGAAGTAAAAGAAAGCCTATTCTTTAGTACAAAAATGTGTCTTACAATGATTGTTCCGACTACAAAAAGAGAAAGTGCCTAGCAAATCTACAAAGTGAATAGACATCATCTTTAATCAAATTACTGCAGCAGCATCATGTGAATCCAACACTGCTTTCTGAGTTAGTTGAACCATCTGCGTCAGACTAATCACTCAAATCAACATCAAGAAAATCTATATCAGCATCATCATCATTGGTGGCAGCACTTGTGTTGGCCGGATTAACATCCAAGGGTTTAATATCGGCTATAACGGCCAGCTCGAGGCATCCCTTCCTAACCTCTGCAGGTCCATCTTGGTAATCAACCAATTCATTCTCATAAGCATCAAGTTGTTTAGCTCCATTATAAAGGGTTTCCTACAAAAGCACAGAGGAGTTATCAGTAGCCTTGGTGCAACTAGAACTTATTCATTTGTAAAGAGCAACAGTATTTTCTTTGATTAGCATGGAAGTGAAGCTTTAAAATATGACAAAGTCAGAATCATGACACAAATTCCTTGGGAATGGTCTCCAAACAGATGGGTAATGTTTCCCATGCCCTCTTCAGAATCAGCGACATCCTTCCTCTCGTAGGAAAGGATTTTGCATTTGTATATGATTTTATTTGTACAGTAACTTTTTTTATTTCTGCCATAATAGTGAAGTAGTGGATTCAAAACACCCCTACAAGCAACACTGTGCATCCTTGTACAGAATAAGCATCTTTAGCTGGCCAAATCAACCGATATGTGCAACCCGATTCACTAAACACCCTTATGCATGAAAATGTAAGCTTCAGTACCTCATTTTCTTCCAAGGTTTGTTTGTCGGCTTCTACAATCCAGTCATCCAGTAATCTTTCTACAAGAACATTATCAAGGGAGATTTCCTTGAGCCCTTTCCTTGATTGGCGTTCTCTAAGCCTCAAGTTATAGTGAACATAAATAAGGTCATCTAATCTTTTCTGGGCTAAATGATTGTGCCTTGGACTGTATATCTGATCAAATATGCTCCAATTGTGTTCGCACCCAACGGATGAGCATGTCTGACTTAATATGCGCACAGCTATTCTTTGCAGCTCCAAGCAACTTATCCCATGCTGTTGCCACCAAGCAGCTAATAGGGAAAAAGAAATACACAGTTAAGGATCATATATGATACATTAGAAGTGCTGTATCGACATAATACACAAGGTGCATGCACGTGTATATGAAATTCTCAAATGAGTAACAAACAAGCTTAATGCCATCACCTGGATCAAGTTCTGTTCTTGTACTGATTGCCAATTCAGTACCAAAATCAGCTTTTGCGGAATTATAATCAGAAATCTATGAAAAATTCACATGGTAAAATTTTAGGATAGAGAATATTTAGGATATAGTAAATGCTAAGCTTGGGAAGGAAATCGTTGCCTGCATAGATGCTGAAATCCTTCTTGTATTGTCTTGCTCCAGCCGAGTTATGCATTCATTAACTCCACGCATCACCTCTGAATGCTACATCCATATTACAGAAAGATTTAGCAAGGAAAGAAACCCATATGTATATTTAATCATTCAATGTTCATTGTTTCCCCTACCGCCATAAAATCGGGGTGATATCTGTACGATGGATTTAAGAAGTAAGCAGCCATACATAGGGGTTGGTAGAAAAATGAACTCCAGTGGCGTTCAATGACATTCCAGAAGGGTCCATATTTACGTGCATCATCACCATGAATGGATTTGATCGCAAGCCTTGCTCTGTACATGTCATCGTATATAGATGACATCAACAAGCTTTCACCGTTGTCCAACTTTTGAAGCACTTGCATTATGGGCTCCACTGATTTCGAAACGTACTGCACCTTCTTCCAGAATGTAGCATTTAAAACGATATTTTCTACCTCCTTTCCCAGTGCTGATTTGGAGAACTGAGATGAAGACCATTTATTTGATAGAAACATTTTTCTCAAACCGAACCTGTGTTCCAGCAAGCTTTGCAAAGTAGCAAAACCAGACGCACATTGGGTAATGGATGGACTCAGAAGTTCGTGTCCCCTTGTGAATTCACTCTTCATAAGATTTAACAACCAAATTTGGTTATAAATGACCTTAGTTATTCGTTGTCCTTTCTCCATGCATTCTCCTACACATCTTATTTTCAGAAAATCTTCAAGCATCCGATTAATACAAAAGGTGGCACATGGAGTCCAGAATAACTTCCTTCTCTTCTCTTCGAGCATCTTCCCAGCGGCTTTATAATTGGGAGTATCCTCAGTGATGACCTACAAGAGTCAGGGAGGAAGAAAGAAAATTTAGTGCCATCAGATTTTATTGCAGGCCCGGAACTACTTGAAAATTGGAATAAAACAAAGTTACCTGCACCACATTTTCCTCTCCAATTTCTTCCACCACCTCATCCAGTAGCCTAAACAAATTTGAAGCGTCTTCTACTACCTCAGTGGCATCAACTGAAGTAACAAAATACACATTGTGGGGTGAAGAAGCCAAAAAGTTAATTAATGTCCTTCCCCGCATGTCTCTCCAACTGTCTGCCAGTATAGAACAACCAGTGATTGCCCAGGAGGCTTTATACTCAACAAGATAGCTTTTAATTGTTGCAATTTCCTCCTGTAAAGTGTGGTCAGATATCAGTTGGTTCTTAGTGGATGCCATACCCTCACCATATTGACCGACCAACTCCAACATCTTGTGGAAATACATGGAATCTGCTGCTTCTGAGGGAATTCCTGCATAGTAGAAAAATTTGCAAATTGCAGATAAAACTTCATTGCCAGATTTTTTATTGGACCCTGTATTTGCTTTTACTTGCTTGTAAGATTGTAGAGTCTGAGTCCTTGGATTTTTCAGAAAAAGCGAATCCAATCTTGATCTTTTAAATGACGATTCAGAACCACTACCAGGAGGTGTCCCCTTGACTGGCTTCCTCAAATCTTTGCTCAATCTTCGACCACCATCAATCAGGCTGTGATGTTGAGAAACCTCTTCTTTTTCATCCTCATCATTTTCATTGTCTTCCAGCATAAGGAAGGCTGATAACTCACTAGTATCTGGTCGTCTGTTTCTTCTACCTGTTCGATGCCATTTCATATTCTCTTTGATTGTGAGATAAACTTCCTCAGGAGCATGTTTACAAGGTGCTACTTCTCCGGGAATTCTAGCCAGATGTTGTTTGAACCTATTGATACCTCCACTAACTATTTTCTCACAATAATTACATTTCACCTTCTTCTTCCTCTCATCCTGAGCAACACCATGTTCCCACCCAGGGTCAACATACCCCAGTGAGCGAAGAGGAGTCAAGTTTGAAGCCAAGTTGGTATCACTAGCAAGATTCCTGTCAACCATCAACTGCTTTCCTTTGCTTCTATACCCAACTTGCACTTCCTCTTCATCATTGTTTGAGTGAAAATTGAAATTCACTTGTCGCACATCTTCAGACTGTCTTGCTTTCTTATTGGAACGGCATTCTTCCAAATTTTCTTTCATTCTGAAGCATACGTCTTCTGGAGCTTTGTTACAATAAGTCACTTCCCCAGAAATTCGAGCTAAATGTTGCTTCAACCGATATATTCCCCCACTAACTATTTTCCCACAGTAATTGCATTTAACCTTCTTCTTCTTCTCATCTTGAGCAATTCCATGCTCCCATCCAGGGTCAACAATCCCACATG
The DNA here is from genome assembly GCA_028551475.1 of Casuarina equisetifolia. NCBI lineage: Eukaryota > Viridiplantae > Streptophyta > Magnoliopsida > Fagales > Casuarinaceae > Casuarina > Casuarina equisetifolia. Next base: position 19,414,768 of record CM052362.1, read on the forward strand.
AACGGGCCATGAAATCAATCATTCAGGTTCTTGTACTGTGGCCCATGTATATATGTCTGGTTAGTCTGCTGCATCAGGCACAAAAATATATGTAAGGAAACCTATACCATTAGCTATAGAACATGATACACCTAAGCTTTTTCACACTTCAAAAGCCCTTCGTGTTTCATAAGTGCTTGCAAATCACCAGCAAACATAATTTTCTTAACTACAACAGCATGAGTTACACAAACAAGGAACTAATGCAAACATAACAAAAAAGTGGGTAAAAGATACATGAGAGATGGATCAAAAGCGAGATTGTACTCATTTGTTTTGATGCAAGAGCAGTCACATAGGTCATCGATAAAAGAATGGGTCATATAGGTCATCGATAAGAAAAATGATTTGAAATGATGCAAAAAGAAATGGGAGAGGTAAGCATAGAGAAACATCTAAAGGAGGTAGGCAGATGATATATCTTTCTCAAACTTTACAACAGTAGACAGTTGTTGACGGTAGAATTTCTTTCAACTAGTCATGTGAAATCTACCCAAACAAGACAGAGACATTATTATACATGAATCAAAACTTGGTCTTGATTGGGATCAAAATAAGGTCCAGATTCCATTAAAAATTCTTAAAATTTTACAAAGCATCTAAATTTAATTGTATTGCTCAACTTGAGCATAAGTCATCTCACCTCAATTTCAATAGATCTGATCTGAGTGGGTTTTTAAGAGTACTTTCCCTTCTCCATTATTAGGTCTTGAAAATTCTTCATTGTGAGCAATTAGGTATATCAGTTAAATTACAATCATCAGCGGTTCCATGAGCCAAAAATTCTCTACAAGTAGTGCAAAATGTCTGCTGCATGCGAACTTGAAAGAACAGCTGACCTGCCTACTCAGAGTTTCATCTTCAGATTTCTTGATTGAGTCCTTCAACCTAAAATGAACCAATTTAATGTAAGCGGGGGTTACAATAATAATTAAAAAAGGAATGAAAATCGTTTTAAAACATCAAACAGTGAATAATATTGATGAAATCAAGTTAGATTAACAACTGCAAAGAGTTAAAGCTATGATGAAGACATAATTAATCCCAGACACTTAAGAATGAAAATTAATTCATAAGTTTATCAGACCACATAATTGTTTTCATTTTTTAGGATGACGAATCAGCCCATACCATGTTGCACAATCTATAGGTAGAAATCTGTTTAAAAAGGTAAGGTGGCGAGCACACAAAGACTTCTGAAATTGTGATTTGTAAAATATTGCATTTTAATAGAGTATGCTTGTGTCCTGATAAATTTCACCGGTTAACCAAATCATGAGTTTCATCTCCTGGGCAACAAGACGGTTCCTTCAAATCCTTGGTTACTTTCGGTAAAACACATGCTTTACTAGTTAGTCTCCCGAGCAGCCCTCACTGCAGTATACAAATGTCCTATTTAGTAATCCACGTTTTCCTTAGTAGCTTAAAACAACAGATGCATGCTCAACAACCAACTCATACATCTAACTCTAGGCAAAACCTTTTTTTTCAGCTTTAAAAGAACCATTACGAGCAACCATGATAGGTTTGCTACTTCACCCTTCTTAAGAAGCCAATGGAACTCATCAACACTTGGGGATAAACACCAACCAACCCCACCAAAATCCAGCTACGAAACCAAAGAAGAAACTATGCTGTCCAATAGTAGATAACTACTACATGTAGAGGGAGACTCAACAACATTGATCTCATTGTTTGTTTCTGAGCATCCTTAAATGCATTACCAACAACCAAATTAGGTCTATAATTAGAAATCCCACAGAGTCAATGTTACCAACACTAGCCTATGCTAACACGAAAAAAAAAAAAGCAGCTCTGAATGACAATAGCGAAAAAGGAAAAAGAATTGATTCCATTTAAGGCTCTTAATATTTTCATAAAGAACAGAATTTCTACCTCTGAAATTAAAGGATCGCACCAAACTGCATACCCGCAAAAGGGTGTAGAATCAGAAAGTCGAACGTCGAACCAGTAATGGGTATTTAATAGTGCTTGATTATGCGAGAGAAAATGGAAAATATTCTGTAGAAAAATTGAAGTAAAGGGGCGGTTTTTGGTGGAAGAGGATCGGAAAATTTGGGCCAGAGGAAGAAGAACGAGCTGGCATGAGTTTCCGAATCGCGCGAGTCACGAGTCGCGAGTGGGTGAAAAGGTTCTAACTCGACCCGCCAGCATTTTTTGGGGTTTTTTGCCTAATTATTCGAATCTAACATTTTTATTTTATTTACAACCGCATTATTAATTACTAATCATTTAGAAAAACCCACGCGCCTTAATTGGCGAAGAGGAAGGTTTCTATGGGCTGCGTTTCCCACGCTCCCCTAAACGTGGTGGTTTCTTCTGGCTCAGACTTTTTATTTTTATATTTATTCCGAAGACCCCTCAAGAAAATCAATAAATAATACAGAAGCGACCAACAAGGTGAGTTGGCTCGGTGAGTTGTAGCAACACCCAATTTGATAGACTCTGCCTGGACAGGCAAGTTTTATTGCAGGTCCCATAATGTTCTGCTTCATGCGATCTTTGGTTTGGGAAATGGGAAAACGACATTCCAACGGCTGGTTTAAGGAAAATCGACATGGGTTCTGTTCAAGGTACAAAATCAAACGTACAAATGAGGGAACCACACTGGTTACCAGTAATCTTTACAAGAACACTCCCCCATTCTGAAATGGTGGAAGCGATTTCTGTCCCTGACAATTATTTCGCGGTCGTAGACCTTTGAAATGAGCTTGGTGGCAAGGTGACAATCTTTACAGACTCGCAGGTTCTTTGAGATACGAAGAGTTTGTCCCGGTTTTGTCTTCAACAGGCCAAACGCAATGGCTAGTTTTTCACTGTGGTGGGACAAGGAGTTTTCCTTGTGCTCGTCCTCCTCGTCTTCCTCAAGATCAGAATAATGCAGTGCTCCGTCTGTGTCTGGTACATAGCCGATGGATTTTATGCGTTCTAACATCTCCTCAACTTTGGCATTAATCTCTGCAGCTTGGGGATGAGCCATTCCCCCAGCAATGAATTTCTCGAGGACACCCTCCAATTCAATCACTGAAAAACCAGGAACCTTCTTCACTCTCCTGTCATTCATTAGTTTCCTCACATTAGCCGCATCTTCCCATCTGCCAGCTTTGGCAAACAAATTGGCTAATAACACATAGCGCCCGCTGTTGTGAGGCTCTAGTTCAATCACTCTCCTTCCTATTTGCTCCCCCAACTCGATGTTTCCGTGGATTTTACAAGCTCCAAGGAGAGCACCCAATACACCAGCATCAGGGCTCATTGGCATGTCATTGATAAGCTTTCTTGCTTCCTCTAGCATTCCAGCTCTTCCAAAAAGATCAACCATGCATCCGAAATGTTCTACTTTGGGTTGAATACCATGGACTTCAGCCATGTGACGGAAGTAATAACGCCCCTCTTCTACTAACCCTGAATGAGCACATGCACTGAGGAGATTCACAAAAGTGATCCCATCCGGAGCTACCATCTCACTCTCCATCTGCTTAAAGAGCTGAATGGCCGCCTCTCCTTTACCATGTATTGCCAGACCCCCAATCATGCAATTCCATGAAGATATACCTTTATGGGTCAACCCATTGAAAACTTCAAAAGCCTTTTCCAAGCAACCACATTTACAATACATGTCAATAATGGTCGTTGCTAGCTTTGAGTCCAATTCAATCCCACTCTTCTCAATCCACGCATGTATCCACTTCCCCTGCTCTAAATCTCCTAATCCTATACAAGCAGACAACATACTAGCCGCCACAAACCTATTCATCGTAACCTTTTCCGCCTGCATCCTATTAAACAAAGTAAATGCCTCATGAAAACGATTGCTCTGGACATAGGCCGCCATAATGGCATTCCAAGAAACAACATTCCTCTCTGGCATCTGCTCAAAAACCTCAAAGGCCTCATCAACAAATCCCCACTGCGAGTACCCAGTAATCAAACTGGTCCACGACACAACATCCCGCACAAGCATCTTATCAAAGACCCTCCTAGCTTCGTCCAAATACTGAAAATTCACGTACATATATATCAAACCGTTTTGAGAAAAAGCATCTGCTTCAAAACCGAATTTTACAAGATGGGCATGGACTTGTTTTCCTTCATCAATAGCAGTGTCATCGCTACAAGCTCTTATAGCTGAAGGGAAGGTATACCTATTGGGTGCAACATAGTCTTGCAACATCCGTAAGTACAAAAGAATGCAACTTCTGGGTCGTTGGTGTTGCAAGTAACCTCTCATTATGGTGTTGTAAATGAATGCATCTGGGTGGGGAATTGTATCGAAAACCTGGAGGGCATAATCCAGATTACCATATTCGGATATCGCACAGAACTTGATGACTCGGCCCATGGCATCATTGTCGGCAGAGAGGCCGAGTCGAATAAGTTGGGAATGATACTGCTTGAGCTCAGCCATGGTTGAGCATTGATCGAGGGCATGCGACTGTGAAAGGTAAGAACTGGCGGAGGTTACATATAGCGGAGAGGCTTGAAGGAGCTGGAGTGTGGTCATTTTTTATCCAAGGCTTGCCTCAACGTATGTTCTGGTTCCTTATCATCTGGTTCCTATGGCGACAATTTAACTTAGGATTATAAAAGAAAACGACTGCCGTTTTCATCCATTCCATAATACGACTACCGTTTTGCACCTTTCAGAGGGGCAATGAATACAAGGGCACCTTGCAGCCCTGGTAATCCAAAAATGCAGAATTTTTCCCTAGTAGAAACGCCATCCTCTAATTCAAGAGTCAATCTCACTTGAATCAATCATTTCTTTTTAACACGAATATACCATGTATTTAGTGTCAAATTTAAAATTGAGAGATCTCACATAACACGTACTCTCAATTAAGAGATTTCGTGCAGCATTTATTACCAAGTAAAGGAATCAATCATTTCTTTTTAACACACATAACTACGCAAACATCTCGGATCAAACTTAGAATTAAGAGATTTCCTACAACATCTACTCCTAATTAAGAGATCTCTTGCAGCACTTCTTCCCAAATAAGCCGGACGCTTATAAACATGATCACATGAATTATCTTTCAATTTAAAAGATGCTAGAAACTTGAACCCAAAATCTATCTTTCAAGCCAATTCATGTAAGCTGAAAATTAAGAACAAACCAATCGGTGGACAAATAGAGTAACAGATGGAAATTCCGATTAACTGAGAGATCGAAGATGGAGTAGGAAGCATCCGTGAATCTACACAAGAAACTAATATATATACGTAATCCCTACACTACAAGACTTTCTGGGAGTTCTATTATGGTAGAACTTTTTACAGACACAGTGACAACTCGGAGAAAAGACTCGGTCCCAACCTTTTTGATCTTCTCTCAGTCCTTACCGGCATCTGGGCTCCGTTGCGTGGCGGCGGCGGCGGCTGCAATGGCGCAAAGAGGAAGCAAGCCATGGGTTGGGCTCTTGCCTCCTTCAACGCCATTCTCGGATAGGCGGAGGGAATTCTTGGAGGAATCGGGCTCAATCTTGTTACTGTTTTTATGACTTTCTTTGGGCACTAGGAGAGAAGACAGGCTGTCTAAAACTTCCCTTGCTTTCTTCCTGGCAAAGGCGGCCTCCATCACGCGGTGGTCGGCCTCGGACCAGGCGGCAGCTGCGGCCTTGTGGATAGACGTAGAGGCGATCCGCGCGGCGGCCAGGAGCGCCTTGGCCAAGTTGAGGTCGATGGCTCGTTTGGTATGGTCAAAGAAAGCGAAGCTAGGGTTAGAGCAGGGAGGGCAGAGGAAGGAGGGAGACAGAACGCCGTCGTTCAGGCGTATGGCACAAGAGCGGTGGGCGATGGAAGGACACTTGAGGCAGATGCGGCGATCGGAGGGCGGGGGCGGCGGGGACGAATCCTTGTCGAACACGACCAAACAGAGAGGGCAAAAGAACGAAGGATAGTTCTTCAAAACGCAATCGGTGCACATCCGGCGGTAGCTGCCGCGGAGACAAACGGTGTGGAGCACCCACTTCCCCGACGACGCGCATCCTCCGCACTCTCCTCCCGCTTGCATTCCTGCGTTGTGCTCCCAACGGTAACCCTAGCACCCGGATCTTTTAGGGTTTTCGTTGTAATTTTGGTGGGAGACGTTGCGCTCCCACTTGTGAAGACCACAAATTTTGGGCACGTGCGACCTCCTCTCATGCACATATATAGAAACACAATCACTTCTTGTTAGGTTTGAAGTAAATTAATAATAACAAATATATAAACTATTATATTCACGTTGTTGGCAATTTATAGTATCTTCTAATCCTATCCAGTTAAGGTTTTTTTTGGTGTCGGTATAAAAGAAAATATTATAAGAAAACTTAGGGATGAAGATATATAAGATTGTATGAGAGTTAAGTAAAACACAATATGTGAGACAAAACAAAAAAAGAAAGTGTTTGATTTACACTATAATTCTCCTTATTATAGTTAAAAATTGCTTCTTATGCCATAAACATAAGAATTGTCCCAAACTTTGTAATTTTTATTTTTTATTTTTTTACTAATATTCTTTTTATATATATGATGAGATCCTAAGAGATTTCTTAAGCTTAAAAATCACAAGGTTTTTTTTTAACAAACTAGTATAATAAAGACAAATATGTAAACCATCACGTGTCATATTGTGAATAATTTGTATGTTTTCTTAATTTAAATTCTATATGATTAGATTGGTTAGCTAACACTAATACACAATGTGTCTTAATTTTGGGTTAAATAAGACCTAAAAGATTTTGAGTATAATAGCTTAGAGAACACAAACAAAGATAGTTAACATGAAAGATGTAATCTTAGAGATTAATGCCATATGTAAACTAATGCTTAAAAAATATTAGGCACATTTCTAAAATTTATTTTAATTTAATTTATACTAACATCTTTGATAATGAAGGATATGAATACTTCCAATAGAAATATAAAAATGTTAAATTCATCTAATTTTCAAACTTAAAAACCATGAATGAAAGATTATCTAATCACAACATAAACATGATAATTTACATATCTACATTTACTAATTTATTCCAAACCTAACACTTCTTCATTTGCCATTGACTCATCCAAATTGTTCTCCGAGCCATTTCGCAAATCTTTGTGATAAAAACCATTCTATCCATTAGAAGTCAACCAGCTCCAAGTGTTCAATGATCGGATCGAACAACACAAAAAAGAAAGACAAACTGCACCAACCGATGCTTTAAAGACAGATTAATGTCGAAAGCTCTGACCCAATAATCGGTTGTACTTGAGAGCTTACTCCTAAGCCAAGAAACCTTGCAATTAGAGAAATTGAACGAGCAACAACTAAATATCATCTTGGGCGACAAATCTATTGGTGCTTCTAACTGAAAAGCCAAAATTCCAAGTTTACTGATATTATTTTAAAAAAAAAAAATGGGAAGAGAAATGGTCCGATGTGAGAGAACGGTCAGCCACTACCAATCTCAGAGGTTGAATGGGAACAAAAAAAATTACATGCCTTGCAGCTGCACTCATCTCATCTAAGAAACGTAACTTCAACATCAAATTCGTTGGGTGCTTCTTAGAAGGCAAACCCGCAAACCCACTATGCAATCCGTATACACTGACAGCAAGGTAATAGTCATGGAAGGCAGCAACCAGGTCTCATATTTATTAAGTCTGCTCTTGATTAATCTGCCACCATAAACGGATCTACTTCCCCAAGATCAGCGACCAGTGGTTCCAGCTCTGATGGGTCCTCGTCTTCCGGTGCAAAGAACGTAGGAAACGGAAGCAATGAAATATCAGGTTTCTTGTAGACGGCATCTTTTATGAACACAAAGTTCCCTTCGGCACCAGGGACCTGCAAGATTGGCAGAGTTAACAACTTCTGGTTGAATTCCAGCTTGAACAATCCAGCAAAAGACTCCAAAAAAGGTTCTAAAACTCCTATTCATGATCACATGGAACAACAAATTTGTAAATCCAATCCTAAGCATCCTCGAAGACTAATACTGAGTATGCAGTTTTTTCCCTCATGGCTCAAGGACACTTCCTAGTATAATTAAACACAAATCAAGAGAGTCTTGAACTAGTCAAACCAATCTGTAGTATATATTTGGACCATCTATGTTCAAGCTTTTTTTTAGGTACAGACAACCAATGAATCTTTAACTCATAAGCTCATTCTCCACCTTGATCTTATGGATGGAGGATGTAGATTTGAGTAAAAAGGTCATTGGAAGAACTGTGCGCAAGCACTTCAAAGGGGCAGGTAAGACCTCCTTCTCTAGTTAGATTTAAAGCAGTAAAGCTTAACAAATAAACTGAGTAAGAGAATCATACTTGGCCTCTCACCCACATAAGATTCCTTGCCGGGTCAATTTTGTAGACCCATACATTTTTGACTGTTCTCTGTTTCCCACCCATGCGCCCAGGCATCTTTTTGCCTTTAAATACCTGTCCAAGAAAAACTTGATTTTGAAAAATGGAATCCAAGGGCAGTTGCAAAATAAATGTTCTACTATATTTAATGCAACATGATCCCCGCATTGATATATGTTTTAGAGAAAGATATGTTTGGACAGAAAGCGGATAAAAGGAAAACAAAAAATTAAAATTGCTAATGTTGAAGCACGCAAAGTAGTATTCACATAAATGCAGTTCCAGGCGAAGTATCCCGGTCACATCTTACTAAGGTCCTGTAAATGTGGTCCAGGACCCAAGTTTCACACAGTATGTTTTAAGTTCCACCAGCTTCAGAATGGCAACACATCTGTTCCTAAGAATGAGTGCTAGCCTTCACCACATAGAAAAATTTAACAAAATTCACCTTTCCAATGTCTATTTCTTCAGTTAGAGATCTACCTTGAAAATTTCTCAACATTTTCAGAAGCAGTATAAAAAGGGGAACATGAAAATGAAACCAAGATGGAGAGCTTATTCCAGGAGTAATCGATGAACCAAATTTATAATTGTGATTTGACTGATAAAACACAGCTTTCCGTGCAGATCCTATTCATGCTTTCTTGTCAACCAAAATAATCTTGTTCACTTGAGTGCCAACAACAATCAAGAGGTTTGATCTTGACGTGTTCTCACTTGGGAATAAAAGAACCTAGTTAATCTATGACGAGTGTTATCAAATGTCAGAAAAAATAGATCATCCAAAAAGTATAAGGAAGACATATCTACCTTTCCAGGAGCATCCCTCTGGCCTGTAGAACCAGGGGTTCGATGTGACAATGACGCTCCATGAGATGCTGGCATTCCTCCAAAACCATGCCTTTTCATCACACCCTAGACAAATAATAGATATGATTATTGATTTCACAGATGAAACACACTTCTTTCAGGGGATCAAAAAGAGCTTTGAAGATAAAGGTTTGAAATTCATGATATCTCTCATCCTCAACTCCTCACCGAGAGAACTAAGCAAACAATGCATGTCATTGGTGGTGTCACAAAGAATTAGCATGTTCTCTCAATATATGCAACGGGTTCATTTGTTCCCAAAATAACCTATGCACCCAACCACCACCCAAGGTTTCAAAGGGCAAAAGGAATAGGCAACACTCAAAAATGACAAGTAGATGATATGGTGAGCTTAAAATCAAATTAATTCACCTGGAAACCTTTCCCTCTTGTGATTCCTGTGACATCAACATACTGTCCAGGCACAAAATGCCGAACACCAAGGGATGTACCCAAAGGAAGAAGTGCATCTTCGGTCACTGGAAACTCCCTCAGTTTCCTTTTCAGTGGAACACCTTGCGCCCTAAAATGACCCACTTCAGGCTTCGTCAAATGTTTTTCCTTCTTCTGCCCGCACCCAATCTAACTAACACAGAAAAGGAATACCACCACCCCAGAGTTATATATATTCACAACAACAAAAGTTATCAGATGGAATAAGCTTAACTCACAAATCTCAGTTCGCTTGCTAAGAGATTGAAAAACAGAAAATATGTATGAATCTTAAAAAATTTATGTTCGGTTTAATAAAAAGAAACTCTTTTCTTTATTTGAGTGAAGTCCGAAAGGACCAATACAAAATGAGTGAAGATTTAGCTCGTGCTTAAGGAAGAAAAAGAACTAACACTAAAAATGATATAATTGCAGCTAATTAAGAACATAAATGGTGAAGTTGGGAGGTCTGAGATTGGGCACCTGTAGGGCAGTAATGCCTTCCTTTTCAAGGGTCTTGACCTGGGAAACGATATTGTCGTCGACCCAGAGCACGGTAATGGGAACCCTAGCACCCCATTTGTCCCAGAGAGCGCTCATTCCACACTTGACGGCTATCAACCCTGTCCGCTTGGAGTTTGGGGTCATGACCTGATTCTGCTGCTCATGGCTGCTGTCTTCCGACGGCCCATCTACCAACGCATCGGCGGTTCCGAATCTCCTCAAGAAAAAGAACAATTGGTACGGTGCTGTAGTTGTTGTAGCTCTCGTTTGATTGCTCGTGAGGATTCGAAGACGAGAAACCAGGCCTCTGGATAAGGCCGACATGGTCTCACACGATGCCCGAACCGGCGTCGCTCTGGCGGTGGTCTCAGACAAGTGAGAGAGAAGAAAGAAACAGCGACCAGGGGGCTAAGGAGGGTTTATACAGTGGCAACACTGGAGTTGTATGGAATGATGAGGGGTATTATAGGTATTTAACGAAATGATTAAATTAAATCCAGAATTAGAGGAAGAGGTGCTAGACTTCACTCGCTCTCTCCACCTCTCAATCGGTTCCTCCGATGGAGGCTCTGGTGGGACTCAATCCATCGACAACAACCAGAGCACAAATCCTCCATAGACGACGGCGCGTCCGTCGTAATTTTAGGGTCGTGGCGGTGGCCAGAACAACGGGAGCAGCGGAGCTAATGGTGGAGCAGGCCGGGGGGAAGAGAGTGGTGGAGCTGGTGGGGGCCTTCAACGAGCTCACGGAGACCATGAAGAAGGTGCACCACTCTTCCCAAACCCATAATCTCCTCTTCAAGTCCCTCAAGCTCTCCATCCCTATCTTGCACTCTCTGCCTCTTTCCCCAGACGGCCGCTCTCCCCTCTCCCGGTCCCTCTCCTTCGCCCTCCTTCTCGCCCATCTCCAGGTACTCTCTTCGCTTCTCCCTCCACGATTTACGCTACATTCTTTATAGCTTCAAACGGTGATTCAAAGTTTTTTATATGGACTTGCAGATGGACGCGGAGGTTATTGCAGCTGGCTTACTGAGACCGGTCCTGGAGGCCGGTACGGTGTCTATGTTTGAGGTGAGAGACCGGATCAGTACCGGAACCGCTCATCTATTGCACGAGAGCCTGCGCGTAAAGAATATGTCTTCTAAAGTCGAAGTTTTGGACGATGATAGCGCCGCTGCTCTGAGAAAGTTCTGCCTCACCTACTATGATATCAGGGCTGTAGTTCTAGAATTGGCTCTCAAGCTCGACACGATGAGACATCTCGATTACCTGCCCAGATACCAGCAGCAAATGCTGTCTCTCGAGGTTATGAAGATCCACGCTCCTCTGGCTCATGCCGTGGGAGCCAATTTCTTATCCTTGGAGCTGGAGGATCTTTGTTTCCGCTACCTATTTCCCTGTTCGTATCTCTCTGTGGATAAGTGGTTACGAGCACACGAGAAGGGTGGAGATTACGAACCTCTGATCGATATGTACAAGGCCCGCCTTCTTGGAGCGTTAAGGAGCGATTCCGTGTTGGCGGACATGGTGGAGGATGTCTGCGTCAAAGGTCGGTATAAGAGTCGTTACAGTACGATGAAGAAGCTGTTGAGAGATGGTCGGAAGGCTGAAGAGGTTAATGATGTTCTGGGTTTGAGAGTGATATTGAAGCCGAGCTCCTCCGGGTCGTTAGACGTGGGAGAGAAAGCATGCTACAGGGCGCGAGAAATCGTGCAGGATTTATGGGAAGAGATGCCTCACCGGTCGAAAGACTATATTGCTAAGCCCAAAGCTAATGGGTACAGAAGCTTACACATGGCGGTTAATGTGAGTGAAGATGGCAGGCGTAGACCGCTCATGGAGATACAGATACGGACGACGGAGATGGACATGTTGGCAGATGGTGGAACGGCTTCCCATTCACTGTACAAGGGTGGGCTTACTGATCCGGAAGAGGTAATTGGTGTACTTGTTATGCGATTGAAATGAATTCATTCGTTCGAGTGTTTGTTTGTGTGCGTTGTGTATAAGCCCACACATTGATCCCTGACCTGTTGATCTGATGATATAAAGGATGATGAAGATTAGAAACCCAGTATATCCCTATGGTTATTGGACTGTGATTCTCGTGTAAATGTGGTAAATTGTTGATTTTGTCAAGAAAAGGGGATTGATTCAGCGATTTCTTGATGCTCAGGCTAAGCGGCTCAAGGCCATAATGTTGGCTGCAGCTGAACTTGCAGCATTGCGGCTTAAAGATCTTCCGTCCACGTATCAGAAAGGTGTTGAGATAAACCAGAGAGATCGAGTGTTCAGCCTTCTTGACAAGAATGGAGATGGTAGGATCAGCATTGAGGAACTTACAGAAGTCATGGAAGAGCTTGGTGCCCCTGGCGAAGATGCCTCTGAGATGATGCAGCTTCTTGATTCAAACAGTGATGGTTCCCTGAGCTCCGATGAGTTTGATTTGTTTCAGAAACAGGTGAACACAGATATCTGTTGTTATGCAATCCATCGCTCCTCTTTGTTCTCTCACTTTCAACAGCTAATAATGAGATAGCAATTCCATTGAATGAACATTGCACATACATATGCTTGTTTTAAAAACTTCATCAGTGTTTCAACCCTGAAACACCATTGCTGGGAGGTGGGGCTATAAGTTTGAGAGTGAAGGGTTGTTAAGGTAAGCTTAGGATACAATGATCATCCTCTGTTACCATATTAGACATGGTAAACATGATGACAAGGATATGAAATTTACATCATGTGTATATTATTTTTCTTAACCAGTGAAAGTTGGCCTTTGTTCTGCTCATTACAATTAAAAGTAGTCGATTGTGGTAGGAAATATTTCAGTTACTTATTTTATATTTGATCATTATATATCCGAGTAGTTTGTCATTTTCTGGGACTGTTTGTTACTCTTCTCTCGACCCATTTATGACTTACGTTCTAATTTCTGCAGGTTGAATTTATGCGTAATTTTGAGCACAAGGATGATGAATACAAGACGATCTTGAATGAGAAGTTTCAAATGACTGACAATAGTGGTTTAATTCAGGTATATAGCAAAGAGCTTGGCGACAGGCTTGCAAATTAGACTTTCCTACTTTTCAAATTCCATGCTCTAAGAGGGCTTACTGTATATGATCAACATATTCCACGTTGAAAATATTGTTTGCTGTGTACATACTGAAATTTATATGTAATGTAACATAATCAAAGCTTCTGTCATTGAACAGAACCTGCTATATAGTTAACTTTACAATGATGTTGTAGATCCTCAAACACAACTTCTCTGTGATTTCCATTGATGGTCACTAAATTCTCTTATAAATTTAACAAAAGAAGAAATCCGTGTAAAGAATTGGTACTATGAACATATACCTTTTATTGATAAATAATTGTTCTGCGAGTCTATACACAACTTGAATATTTTTGCCGGACTTTTTGAACTGACATATATACTCAGCTTGAAATAAAACAGAAAGACAAGACGGCTATTCACAAACTACACCGGTTTTGTTCTTAGTGCAGGGCTAATAATACTCCATGTCTAACCCAACAAATCTCCACCTTCACACATCTCTAGTCAACAGCTCTCGGTCAGGCCCGACTCCAAGCTCATTGGATAGCTTTTTACACAGCTGTACATGTCAAATATAAGGATTAGAGACCAAAATTTATACAGGATTCACAGAGAGTGAGTAAAAGGGAAGGAGAAAGGGGATACCTGTCTGTAAAGTGAAGGATCTCCATATGATTTTCTCAATTCAACTACGTACAAGGATGGACTAATCTCAAAAACCTGACAATCAGGGAACTGTGAATTAGAGATTGATTGTTCAATACGCCAAATGCCAAGCACTTAATTCAAGTTTCACAATCACTTACCTCTGCTGCAACAGAGAGACTACCCACGCTCTTCTGCCCTTTGTGTTCTTGCGTAACTTTCAACTGAGAACAGAGAAGTTTGAACAGAAGCATCAGAATCATGATGGCCAATGAAATAAGATCGCCGACGCTGTCCTTCAAATGCGAAAAGAGTAACTCACCCTTCCATTTTTCTTCAGAACGCTGAATCCCATTTCTGTTACAATTTTTTCAATCCTCTCAAGCAAATCCTTCGCAGTGTGATTGGATGTAAATCTGATCTTCCTCTCCGAGACGTCCTACATTGAATTGATAATGTTAGATTGCTGCACCGAAGGCATAAACACAGGAAATTCAGTGCTTTTTGGCTTTTATACGCACCTCTTTCTCAAAGAAGCCAGAGAGGTCTAAGCACGAGGACATTCCAATCAACTGAAATGCGTTAATGAGAGTGGGGGATCCTGGGCTCTTCTCTGCGTCAGATGGCTATATTGCAAGAACAATCCTGTCAGTTATATGGTACAAAAGTTTTTAAGATTCAGAAGGTGTGTAGGAGAGAAGATTTCCAAGCTCATACCAGTTCATGTATTGAGAATGCTTCATCATCAATGTATTTATCTTCTTCTTCATCGTCGGGGTTCGACGGAGTATAATCCTCTTTAAACCACTCATCTGCTTTGATACCTGCCATGGTTATACGGGTAACAGGATTGGGATCAAGAATCCTCCGTATCATGTTTTGGGCCCCTGGTGACAGCCAATTGGGTATCTGGGCATCCCCTCTGAAGATCTGAAATCCACCAAAGTTCGTGAGATTCAAGTAACAGGATCATACGGCAAAAATATTTAAAGGAGCACCCAAAAAAATCCTTCATACCTTTTGGTACAGAACGGCAAGATTTCTATCATCAAAAGGAAGATATCCCGTGAGAATTACATACAAGATGACGCCACACGACCAGATGTCTGAGGTGGCCCCATCATACCCTCTGTTAGCAAGAATCTCAGGAGCAACATAGTTCGGACTTCCACAGGTTGTGTGTAGTAAGCCATCGCCCTGACATTTTCAGAAACCAATCAGCCATAAAACCTAGAAAGTACCATGGAAGTTCAACATTGGAAAGATCTTTACCTTAAAATGCTGAGGCAAAGCACTGAGGCCAAAATCAGAGATCTTTATATTCCCTTTAGCATCAACCAGAACATTCTCCAGCTGCAGCCAACGAGTAGAATAATCATATTAGAACTACAAGCAGAAAGTATTAAATAATCCGGAAAAAGTATTGCATTATCACGAAAAGCATAGAAATAACCTTGAGATCTCTGTGGAAAACGCCTTTGGTGTGGCAGTAGCTCACTCCGTCAATCAACTGCTGGAAGAGCTTCCTGCCTTCATTTTCTTTCAGTTTCCCCTTCGACGCCTGTAACGAATCACTAGTTTAGAAACATTACGTAAAAATTCTGCAACCCTTGAGCATTATGCATGGCTGAAGCTGCTTACAATTCTATTGAACAGTTCTCCTCCAGTCACATATTCCAAGACCATATAGATCTTGGTTTTGCTTGCCAACACCTGCAAATTGTGGCAATGCAGAGCGTAACCATAATAATCATTGTTAAAAGTACAGGAGCAGTAATATTTACTCATTAGCAATTGCGTCAACTAGCTACAGTATCATCAGCATGATGTCTCTGTTACCAAACATAAACAAATCGAAACAAGTAGGGATGTATTGGGGAAACTTGTGGTCCACAAGTGGTGGTAATCATCTCGAGTCTCGATAAAGCTTCCATGTGCTATCGCCATACATGAATAGCATGATTGAAAATTAAGAAACCAGTCAACATTATTGCTGTAACGATCATGTTCTACAGGATCCACGGAGTGGCCTGCAAAATCAGAGCCTAATCTCAAGCAAAAGTTGTGGGTTTGGTAAGCTGGGTGGGGACGACTTTCTTGGTCATCCCGCCCAGGTCCACCGGACAACGACTTCCACGTGCAGATGGGAAGTGTAGGTGAGAAGGTGGCTTAATTTCATTGGTTGGTCGAGCACCGTACATAATGAAGACAAAAGAGTTCCGGCGGGTGGTACTCGGTGATGGTCGGCATTCTACAAAACAGCGTTCAATAGACGGCTTTTCTTGACGTATTCAATCTGGTACGAGGAGCTATAATGTGTATGCAAGTCCACTTGTGCACGTTGGGTCCATCAATGATCCAAATAATTGACACGACGTTCCGAAAATCATTGCTTCCTGCCAAAGGCACTCCTTGTTCATGTGAAGACTCCCGGATAGGATGGATTTTAGGATAGAAATGATTCCGCAGTGAAATTGGGGGCCTAGGTTGCAGCAGAATTAGTTTGTTTTTATTTTCATTTTTTTAATCCTGAATACGGCTGTTTGGGCAAGACCAGGAACAGAGACCATACCAAAGATGACACTATTAAGCAATTTTCTGCTGGGGTATGAAAAGGCAGGGGGGATTTAGAAAAGAACAAATATGACAAGCAGACAAAGTGTAGGCAAAGCATCCTCTTGTGAAACATTATGGTTCGAGATTTAAGTTAGAAAATGAGAAATGGTATGCATTCTGCAGAAAGAGGAAGAACAGAGCATAAATACCTCCTGTAATCTTACGACGTTCGGATGTTTGAGGAGCTTCAAAGTGGCAATCTCCCTCTTTATCTGCAACCCATAACCATTGATAAAAGATCAGTCTGAGGATTCGAAATCCATGATTTTTACAAAAGGAACAAGAAAAGACACATAAAAGAAGAATCAAGAACCAGATCAGTCGCTTTTTCCTTTTTGTTCCTTGGAAGGAACCCATTTGACGAGTACAGACAATATGCTTAGGAAAAGAGAAAAGAGAAAAGAGAAAAAAAGATGGAGAATTTGAAATCCCATTGATCAAGGAAGGAATTCCTGGGAAGGGAATGAGAGAGAGGTACCTGATCGGAGATCTTCAGGTCGATCACCTTGCTCTTCTCGAGGATCTTAACAGCAAAATAGTGGCCAGTTTCAACGTTCCTGGCTAATTTGACCTTCCCGAAATTGCCTTCGCCTAGAGTCCTCCCAAGCTCGTACTTTCCCAGTCGCATTCCCTTCTTCTCCGACTCCTCCTTTCTCACCATGTGACCCCCACAATCTCTCCCCCTCTCAAAACCTCTTTCTTCCTTCCTTCCTTTCTCTTCTCACCTCCAACAAGAACGCAAACACGGAGAAAGATCAAGAACCGAAACCCGGCAGTATTCCTCTGTATTAAACACCGGCCTCCGAAACCGTCGACAGCCCGGCCGATTCAGCAACCGTTACAAATCGAGGATTTCGGTAGCAAGCCTCGCGAATGAGGGTTCTCCTGTAGATTGTTTCGTAAGACAACGACAACGGAAACGCCAAAGCCAAAGCCTCCCGTCCCCCCGTCTTGCCTTTGAAACGCCAAGATGGAGGAGAACCCACAATTTACACGAGTATTTATCCTGGAATAAAAGTAATAAACTACAGAAGAAGATGACGATAGATATGGTTTTAGGCACATCTTTTGCATGTCAATCTGTACGTGGATTGTTGTTCCACGCGCGGCTCCTCAACGCGGTTATATTATTCCACCTATTTAGCCTGACTTCTCCGTCCAAATAGGGATACAGATCAGCTTTGGATAAGGAAAACCAATTTTCCTTATTTAAGTCTGGATTTTCATTTCCTTAATTATCTCTTAACACAAATCTTGTTAAGTAGAGAAGTTTGGTTTGGAGAACTCTTGGCTTAGTAGTGTTCTTTAAGCCAAACTCCGACTGTAATCTCAACAATTATGAATTGGAACATCTTTTTTTGGTGCGTGTGTAAAAAAAAAAAAAAAAAAAATAATAAATAAATAAATAAATAATTCAAGTAACAAGCTACATAAAAATTGACTCACTAACCATTTTTCAATTATTTTCTGTTTTCTGGACGTATTCTTGGGTCAATTGGTTTTATCCTTCTAGATATAATAAAAAAACTAAAACGTTTGAAAATTCAGCGTTTTGTTTCAAGTTACGTGCGGAAACAATATACGAGGTTCCCCTTATTATCTTCCGACCAAACATGACTTTCAAGGTGAGATGCTTTTTTATCTGCGGATAAACATTAGTGTATTGCCTTCGGAGAGAGACCACTATCTTTGAACTTACTACTGATTGACGGTCCACGCGTCCCCGTTGGCCGACGCCATCTAAGGTTTTCCCAGTGCTCGTGGAACGGGGGCGGGAAAAAAGTAATGCACCGGCCGCATCTTGAAGCTTTTTTTTGGCCACCATCCTTGTTGTCGATTTGTTTCACCAAGTGATGCTCTTTTTGTTTTGGTCATTTTTTATCGATGTTCACTTATCTGGTAATCACAGGTGGCTTGATTGCAATCCAAGATAAGATAGTAAATGGGTCTTGGTTACTCCTGATATGCGTGAGATGCTCCATGACAAGTTGATATGGTTGTGGGTGCATGGAGCAACATGGCTGTGGCAGCCTTAGTAGAAAGTGACCTCCACAGAAAATGGTTTAGAATTATGCCAAAAAATGGTACGAAATATTTTTATATCATTTAAATATTATCAATGTTACTTTAAAAAATTATATATCATTTCCTTACAAGTTGATTTTGAAAGGGAAAATAATTTTTTCAACACAATAAAGAATTTCAAGTTCAAAAGATGATATATTATTTTGTCAAGTCCCACATGATAAATATAAAATTTTGAAAAATAATTTTATATCTTTAAATTGAATATAAAAATACTCTTTATAATTTTATATATGAGTTCAAATTCTTTGTGAGTAAACTCAAAATTTACCCAACAAAAGTGATACTATAGGATAATGTAAGTTTGATCATTATAATAAAAAGACATGTTAAATGAATGATATGAAATTGTCATTTTATATTACAAAATAGTCTATTGAAAATTCAAACATAAAGCCTACAAGGTAGTTTATAAAAATATGGATCCTTTCATTTAATTTATTAGAATTTTAAGTTGAATATGAACTTTTATTTATAATTTTTATTATTATTCCATATAAGCTGAAGAGTGTGAAAAGTGTCTTATTCAAAAATTATTTTGAAATAAATTTTATACTTCTTTTGAAGGAGGTGATATGGTACCATAGACTTTCGGTGATTCGGCGGCTGCATGCAATAAATGACAAATCGGAAGTGGGTCACAGAGCCCATCTTGCTGTTTTGACACAAATGGATGGTCGGGTTGCTGCCGCTGCCAGTCCTCCCTCGCAATTAAATGGAATGCGAAAGGTGGGTAACAGGACATGCCTTCATTACATGCCATTGTCTACCTTTGTCTAATCTTCAGGAAATATCTTAATGGATGTCAATAGCCTTCTACAAGATGGCCATACAATTTTAGGTTTTTTCCTAGCCACATTTGTGTTAAATCAAGTTAATATCATATCCCATGCACGTGATTGCTGCTTTTCTTTTCATTATATTTGCTTCTTTTATTTTTATATTTACTAAACCTTTACCAACCATCCCAAAGGGATAATGTTGCAGGTTGCTGTGGTTCCCTATCATTTGAACCCTTGCTTGTTGGGACTTCTCACCTTTTTCAAAGTAGATACAGTTGGCCTCGGCTTGATGGCTCCCGTTTGGTCATATTCTTGCAGGATTGCTTTGCATTTTTGATAATACGCAATGCCCTACCTTTGACCCTACGCAATGCCCTACCATGTGTTTGTTCATTTGCCTCGTGGTCATCGGACGACAAATCCATAAATTGATTATTAATTCTGATTGCCTATCACTGTAGAACACCAATCATCTTGTGTTCCTGGTGCAATCGCATTAAACAATAGGATTCTTGAAATCTTCTGCTTCTGGTTTCTCCACTATTCTGATCGAGTCTTCATTCAAGCAGAACCACAATCACAAGGTACGTGCTAGTTAAGCAAGTGGGGTTCTCTTTTCTTTTACTGATTTTTATAACCAAAGCAAATATTATAATTTAACTCGAGGATGTTGGCTGTGAGAGAACTGTGGAGGGAGAATATTCCACGTGATAATGCATGGCCCGAAGAATCCAAGGATTGAAAGGGGTACCCTCTCTGTTTCCTTCAGGCCTAGTGATGCGTGTTACGCATGACCAATTTGAAATTGCAAGAAACTTCAGTGTCATTGAATTGTGCACCATGCTTTCAAAATCAATTTGGCAACGAGACGAGCTTTCAGCAGTTCATGACGGCGTGTCGGTGGGGCCGGCTTAAACTACAGTTGTTTAGTTTTAAAGACAAGAGTATTAAATGCAAGTGTTATCTCGTATTTAAGGAATAAAAATAAATAATGAATTATTTGTCTTATAAGTGACAAATGTCCTTATTAGTAGAAAGTATAAAAATACACTATTGATTGTATAAGTGATAAGGTTAATCGTCTTCACTTTGTAATTTTGAAATCAAAGTTTTGTTTACGTATAATATTTATATTTACATACATATAAGATGAATGTTAAAAATAAGTATTGTTCTATATTAAAAATACGATTATAAATTATTAACCTTATTAATAAATTATTTATTTATTTAATATTTTAAAATTTTAAAATAATTCACTACAATTTAATAAATAGAATAGTATGGTGAGCAGGGTAGACGCTACCTTAATCCAAATCATTGCAGCAAGAAACCGTTGAAAAGTCCTTGCTTTCTGCCGTTCGTAAGGTTGCGGGGAAGAATAGTCAAAGCGCCGTAAGATTGCACGTTTCCTTTGGAGTGCGGAATCCGGTAATGACGGAGAATGGAAAGGTGTAGGATAGGCTCTTTGCCTTGTGTGGAAGGGTAGGAGGGTAGGACAAGTCGCATACATCATCTCTCAGGTCCAAAATCATACGCAAGCCAGCCCACTGTGGTACTCGCGGCAATAATTAGGATCATGACAAAATAGAAATGTAAATCGATCCTCATTCACACATATTTGGATCGGTACCCTCACATTATTGAGAGTGCCGTTTTACTGCGATTGAGACTTTCCATGATATTTAACTTGTACTTGAGTGGAAGAGCCCACATGGGAAGTCAATATCTTCTCTAAAGATTCTTGAATTTACTAAAAACTACTCTTTAAAGAGACTTGGTCAGATTTTCTATTTTGTTTTTATGTATAATTATGTTGAAACTCGGTGTCGGTTTTATAGATAAGGACATTAACTTGTCATCATTTCATATCTTACAAGATAATTTTTGAAGAGGAAATAATTATTATAACGTGATATTGATGTTATGAACCTATATTTATTTCAAAAATTTAGATAATAACATGCATGCTTATCATGTAGATTTTAGATTTGGTTATAATTATATGTGGTGTTGCATAAGTGTGGGTTCGTATTTAAATACATGTCATAGTAGCAATAAGAAAAAAGATGGACTTTAACACTCTTTCACTCAATGACTGATGGATGCTTACAAGAAATATTTTTACTCATACACTAATGGGTATTTGTAAAAAGTGTTGAAATCTAATATCTAGAATAGCTATCCCATTGTTAAGATATTAGTTTATTATATTTGTTATATATAACTGCTTTCTCCTCTATCATAAACCAATTTTAAGAGATGGGTGGACTTCCTAACAAATGAGTTATATCCCTAAAATATAATGGTATGAAAACTCTCTTAACAACCTATGAGAACACAACGAAGCAAAAAATCTTTCCATTTTGCTGCTGCTGTCAACTCATTTTAGGATCCAATCCATCATCATGTTGTATAGATGATACAGGGCGTTGTAAATCAGGTGTCCTTCCAAGTTAGGTAGGGTGTCCTGTCTCCGACAACCAGAGACTTCTTATGTTTTGGGAGAAAAACAGCTAACAGATGAAGAACCCAGAGATAATACCATAAGGTACAGAATCTGATCTTGGAAAAACACAAAATGAGCGGTTCTGAAAAATCGGTGGTTTTAAGTGACCACGGACCACAAAGTTTTGCTATCCACTATAAGCCACAGGGACTTGGCATCTTTCTCGTGAGTTGTCATAAACCAAGCAACGTTTTCTTGGTGGCCCACGAAAATCAGCCGATACGGACATTCAGGCAGGGAAAGACAGAGACAGGCAGACGAAGAACGAGGGTGCTGCGCCGACCATGTAGTTCTCATGGCTTGAAAACGGGCAACCCCTTTGTAGGGTGTCCGTCCATGAAAACGTGACATTGATCTGTAATCGGCTAGCTGTCGCCGTAATCACAGGCATTTTGGATGCACACCGAACGCATGTCTCGTGGAGTCGAGGGTTCCCACATCGACCTCATCAACATGTGCACCACGCATCCTGCCGGGCCTTTGGTACCTGCTTTCGTATTTTCTGCGTCTGGAAAAAGCTTAATTTGTTCACAGTTCACGGGGACCGATGAGAAGAACAAAAAGGATGTGGTGTCGTGGAAAATTCACGACCTCTCCTTTCCGGAACACTGTCAGTAACGAAATGCTAGCTTGGTGGAGAGCATGTGAATATTCCAACCAAGAGAGGGAGATAAGACATGTCAATACGGCGCAAAGTTGGATCTGCATTAAAGCTTTTTTGCATTGGTCCCAGAAAAAGCACACCACCTTTTTGGGTGTTGAAGGATCCACGTGTTAGTGTTGGTTATGAATTCAATCTTAATGCCTTTTTGCCCTACTTAGTGGGAGTTAGATGACAATTATGGCCTTTCCGTGGGTCATATATATTTGCCTGAGAGAAATTTTATAGGCTACTTTGAAAAACCTTATTGAACATCTCTATGTGTTGCCAAAGACATCAACAGCATCTAATTTGTTATAATGTTTAATAGGGAATTGGATTCTTTTGATTGTGATTTCAATAACAAATCCTTGTGCCTCCCAAATGCTTCCTTAATGCCTCATCGTCGACTAATACAAAGGAGAAAACCATGTCATGTATAGGAACATAAGCAGCTAATCCTTCAGCCAAAAACAAGCCCACCAGGATTCCTTTTGAAAATGCCTATGCAGGTTCATGCTCACTCCAAACACCAATTCCTTTTTGAACTGAAAATTGCATCCCCACAAAGATTCTTCAAATTAGGTATCTCCGTTGCAACTCATTTCCTTTTAAGGAACCATTCTCTCCATTTTCCTTTTCAAGACTTTCTCGAAGTCACAATTTGTCAGTGAGAGCATGTGGTGAAAATTAAATGCAATTCCATTCTTTTTCACACGGCCATACCTTGGTTTAATCCTCCCTTCCAAACTATAACTAAAATATTGAGGGAATTGCACAAGTACTAATTTGGAGTAATCCATGGTCAAAAAGAACTCCCACTTTGGTATCAAACTCTTTGACAAGCTCAATGTATAAAGGTTTGAGAATTTGAAAAGCATAGTCCCAATTTCCTCAGAATTGAACCCCCTTTCTAAGAAGAATTCTGTCATGGGTTTCAAGTTGGTCTCAAGGTTAAGAGCAAAAGTCTCTGGACACCGATGGAGAAGAGCAGCAACATCAACCCCCATAGAATTGAAGTACTCAGCAGTGGGACGTAACTTGTTCATCACGTTGCAATCAATTATGTTTGGAAAGCATGTCAAAACCTTTCCAACACCCTCTGTTGAGAGGCCCATCTCATGAAGAAATTCAACAGTAGTCTCCACCTTTTGCTTGCTATAACAGAGAAGAGATGGACAACGATATATCACTTTGGGCCATTGTTTCTTGTCAACCCCAAAACTCTCTAAGAATATCATGCTAGGTATAAGATTTTCAGAAAGACGCATTCCACACAGCGAAGGCTGTCTATTGAGGATGGTGGAAATTTTGGATTTTGCTATCCCAAGATCAAAAAGAAACTCGACTAATGGCTTGATTTTCCCCTTTAAACTATAATAGGCGAAAGAGGGATATTTTTTTATAATACCCTTGATCTGCTCAAGATCCATGCCAAGCTCCATGAGATAGAGAACCTGAGGGCGGAGCTTCCCGGCTGGGTCCATCTCACTTATTCGAGACATGGCCTTCATCTTCCTGGAGTCAAGGGTTGAATTGGACTTACAAACTAAACCAACTTTTTTCTCGTTAACAGGTGGCATTGGAAAGTTTTCCACTGCACGTACCAGTAGGTTCCCATGCTCTTTGAGTAGGGCTTCAAGGTAAGGAATAATGATGCTTCTGATCTCAAGAGTTGTAAGCTCACATCCTGGCATCTCAAGGGAATTTGATTAGCTTGGTTCCAATTTAAAATCAAAAGGTAACCATTGCTCAAGAAAAGCAGTAAGATCCTGAAACCAACCTGCTAGATTCTGAGATTTAGGAACACAATGAGCCCTTGAGACAAGGTGATCAACAAAAGGGTCCGACTTCTTTATGGTTTTTGCTGCAGCTGCATTACTCAATCCTTGCTTCTTTAAGAACAAGGTCAAAAGAGCCCTGGCTTCTTCTTTTGCTGCTGGCAGCGGAGTTGTGTGCACCGCTTTTGATCCAACTGGTTCATCTATCCAGGAATCAGCTGCCACAATTATCAAACATATGTGAAATTTGGCTTCTATTTGATGGTAGATAAATACTGCAAATTCCAGATGAGAGAAATGAAAAATTGATCGCTTACAAGACTTTGGTTGGCAAGAGAAAAGTTTAGCAGGACAGTAAGTTTTGATCCTGAATTAGGTAAAACAGATGTCAAAAGTTTTCCATGATTATCAGGCCACGAAAAAGAAAAGAAAAGAAGTGAACATTCAAATAAAAAGAAGAGAGAGCTGGGGCCTGCAGCTACTGCCAAACCACCAAAATCATTCACAACATTTTGTCAATCTCAACTACATGAAAATTGGCAGCAATATCCTACCGCCTAGTTATACCATAAAACAGTTCAAAAGAACAAAAATCAAACCACTACTGCTTCCAATCCTGAAAACACATTAATTCAGCAAACAGGCGCTTCAATAGGAGCTTCCATAATTTTGTGTCATCTCTCCTTTTGCCTATTAAATCATTACTTATCTAAAAAACTTAAATTCATAGATAGAGGTGAATTTAACTATTAGCTAACATTTGAATAATTTTCTTCAGGTATAGAACCACAAATACGATCTAACTTCATCTCTTCCACTATAACATCTTTTTTGGGGTTTTCCTCCCATCCTCACCACCACTGCACTTCAAAGGAACACGATTATCTTCTTACACAACTACTCGTCCCAATTCCTCGCCTAAAGTATCTCTTCTCCAAATCCTTCAGAAAAATAAAGATACAACACTATGCCTTCAATCAGTACGCAAACTATGTTCTTGGTTGCTCAACCGCCAGAAGTCCCCAACTTTCGCCAAACAAACCATCAATTTTGAAACATCAATGCGCCTCCGTAGCTCGAAAACAACTTAGCAGGTACAAATATTAAAAAACCCAGTTGCGAGAAATCACAAACTGCAGGCAGGAAGTGAAACAGAAGAGAGGAATACCTTGACGACGTGAAAGGCCCTTTTGACAGACGCAGGAGCTGCTCAGCAGAGCAAATCGCAGAGAAAGCTCTCATTGTGCTTCTCTTTTTCCTTTCTGGGCATCCAGAAATGAAGATAAATCCGTGTTCGATGAGAAAGAGCGGTTAAGTCTAGGATTCGCCCCAGCATAGGCCGCTGAGACCAGGAATAGTGCGAGGCTAGAGTGAAGAAAATCCCAGCAAATATAGAAAAAAACCAAAACAAAATAGGGCTAATTCCACTTCATAGTCGTTGAGTCAGAAGGAAGACTGAGGAGGAACCTTTCTTCTTTTCCCATTTTCGGCAAGGACGGGCTGTGGAAATCGAAGGCCTTGTTAATTTCGGGGAATAAATTGATCTTCTCCGATTCGATTGATCAAGCGGGCCCAGAATTGATAGGAAGATTAAGTCAGAGCTTGTCACATGAGATGCACACTACAATTTTTTTCACCTGCTATCTCTGTGGTCTACATTCTTTATCTTAATAGCATTTTATGTAAATCAGAATAATGGCTCAGGCTTAGTGGTGTTTTCTAAACCAAGTTTTGATCCTGACTTAGGCTTAATGGTGATCTCTAAGCCAAACTTTGACCAACAATCCTATTGGTCATGAGTTCGAGTCCCCTCCTCCCTTTCCCTTCCTGTGTTCAAATGGAGAAAATTAAAATTTTGCTCTTATCACTAATTTTGAACTCCACATTCCAACACTTATTGTCGAACACCTTTATGTTTACCTAAGGCATCAATGGCATCACATTAATTGCCACGTTTTGTATTGCTATTTACCATAAAATGTATGCTCTGTACCGCTATTAGCCATAAAGTGTGTTGCCTTATCTTGTACATGGAATTGGATTCTTATGATTGTAGTTTGAGATTCATAAACCACGGGATCTGGATGCACAAATACCCTAGTATGAGTGCTCAAACCTACCATGTTGTTTGGTGCCTTAATGAACATGAAGCACATAACAAGTCATGCTCACTAGATACTTCAAATGAACCAGCCATGGAATGCCTCAGACTAGCAATTGAGTATAGATTAGTTTCAATGACAATTCCTTGTGCTTGCACAAGCACATCCTTAATTCCTCCTCGTCGACTACTACAGAGGAGGAAACCGTGTCACCATATGGGAGGAAGTTCAGCAACAAATCCTTGAGCCGAAAACAGGCTTACCAAGGTTGGCAAATGCCTCTCATTCCTTCTCCTGAAATGATATTATGCACCAAAATGTACTTCGAAATTAGGGGGATAGGGGCCATGGTTTGCAAATTCATGTCCACTTGAGATACGAAGTCCTTTCCAAACCAAAAATTGCATCTCAACAATGATCCCTCAAATTAAGCATCCTATTTAAAACTGCACGCACGTCTTAGTGTACTTTTTCCAAACAATCATCGTCTCCATTGCAACTCATTTCCTTGGAAGCAACCACCATTTTATCTGTTTTCTTTTTCAAAACTTCCTCGAAGTCACAATTCGACAAGGAGAGCACTACACTAAATGTAAATGCAACCCCACTCTTTTCCACGCGAGAATACCTTGGTTTAATCCTTTCTTCCAGATTATAACTAAAATATTGAGGAAATTGCACAAGCACTGACTTGGGATAATCCATGGTCAAAAAAAACTCCCACTTTGGTATCAGATTCTTTTTCAAGCTCAAGCAATATAGATTTGAGAACTTGAAAATCATAGTCCCAACTTCTTCAATACTGAAACCCTTCTCCAAGAAAAATTGTGTTGTGGGTTTCAGATTGGCCTCAAGGCTAAGGCCAAAAGTCCGTGGACAACGTTGGAGAATAGTAGCAACATCAACCCCAAAAGAATGGAAGTACTCGGCAGTAGGCCGTAAGTTGGTCTCCACACTCATATTAAATATAGTTGGATCACGTGTTAGAACCTTACCAACACTCTTTGCTGAGAGACCCATCTCGTGAAGAAATTTAACAGTGGTCTCCACCTTCTGCCTGCTATAACAAAGAAGCGATGGACAACGATAAATCACTTCTGCCCATTTTTCTTGTCCAAACCCAAACTCTCTAAGAATGTCATGCTAGGTATAAGATTTCCGGAAAGACTGATTCCACATAGCGATGGCTGTTTGCTGAGGATGGTGGAAATTTTAGATTTTGTTATCCCAAGATCAACAAGAAACTCAACCACTGGCTCGATTTTCCCCTTCAAACTATAATGGGCAAAACGAGGGAACTTTCTTATAATTCCCTTGACCTGCTCAAGATCCATGCCAAGCTCCATGAGATAGTGGACCTGAGGCCGGAGGTTCCCGGCTGGGTCTATCTCACTTGTTTGAGACTTGACCTTTCGCTTCCTGCAAGTAAGGGCTGCATTGGGCCGACAAACTAAACCAACTTTTTTCTCTTTAACGGGTGGACTTGGAAAGTTTTCCACTACATCTACTATAAGGTTCCCATGCTCTTTGATTAGGGCTTCAAGGTATGGAATAAGGGTGCTCCTGATCTCAAGAGTCGTAAGCTCACGTCCTGCCATCTCAAGGGAACTTGATTAGCCTGGTTCCAATTTAGAATCAAAAGATGCCCGAGAAAAGCAGTAACATCTGGAAACCAACCTGCTAGATTCTGAGATTTATGAGCACAATGAGCCCTTGAGACAAGGTTATCGACGAAAAGGTCCGACTTCTTGATGGTTTTTGCTGCAACTGCATTACTCAATCCTTGCTTCCTTAAGAACAAGGTCAAAAGAGCCTTGACTTCTTCTTTTGCTGCCTCCAGCAGTGTTGTATGCGTCACTTTTGATCTAACCGGTCCATCTATCCAGGAATCAGCTGCCATAATTATCAAACAAATGTGAAGTTTGGCTTCTATTTATGAGAGAAATGAAAAATTGATTGCTTACCGGACTTTGGTTGGCAAGAGAAGAGTTTAGCAGGAAAGTAAATTTTGGTCCTGAAATAGATAAAACAAATATCAAAAGTTTTCCATGGTAAACTGGCCCAAAAAAAAGAAAAAGAAAAAAAAAAAGTGAACATTCAAATGAATAGGGAAGAGAGCTAGGAGCTGCAGTTACTGCCAAACCACCAAAATCATCCACAGTATTTCGTCAATCTCAACTATATGAAAATTGGCAGCAATGTCCTACCGCCTAGTTATACCATGAAAAAGTTCAAAAGAACAAAATTAAACCACTTTCTGCTTCCAATCTTGAAAACACACTAGGTTCAGAAAAGGGGGCGCTTCAATTTGAAGCTTCCGTAAACTTGTGTCATCTTTGCTTTTGCTTATTAAATCATTACTTATCTTGAAACCTTAAATTCATAGGTAAGTAAATTTAATTGTTAGCTAACATTTTAATGCTTTAGGGATTCCTCTCTTGCACAATAACATCTTTCTGGGGTTTTCCTTCCATCCTCACCACCGCCGCACTTTTAAGGAACACCGTCATCTTTTTACACAATCTACTTGCATCTCTTCTCAAAATCATTCAGAAAAACAGTATGCTTTCAATCAGTGCGCAAACTACTTTCTTGGTTGCTCAACTGCCAGAAGTCCCAAACTTTCGCCAAACAAACTATCAGTTTTGAAGCATCGAAGCGCCGCCGTAGCTCAAAAACAACTTAGCAGGTACAAGTATGAAAAACCGTAGTTGCAAGAAATCACAAACTATAGGCAGGAAAGTAAAACAGAAGAGAGGAATACCTTGACGCCGTGAAAAGCCCTTTTGACAGACGCAAGAGGTGCTCAGCAGAGCGAATCGCAAAGAAAGCTCTCATTTTTCCTCTCTTCTTCCTTTCTGGGCACCAGAAATGAAGAACAATCTGCGTCCGATGAGAAAGAGCGGTTCAGTCTAGGATTTGCCCCAACATTGGCCACTGAGTGTAGGAATCTTGTGACGTTAGAGAGCAGAAAATCCCAGTGAATATAGAACAGAAACCAAACATTGGGCAAATTCCGCTTCTTAGTAGTTGAGTCCGAAGGAAGACGGACTGGGAACTTTCCTTACATAGCGACAATATTACGGAATATTAATATTTCCATTTGTATGTTCCCTAGCTTGCAAGCCATCGTTCAGCTTTCGGGCATGGATGGTCCATCTTATAGATCAGAATTGCCTTTCGCAATTTAGCACTACGTTTCTTCTTATCGCTCCCCCATTATTTTATTTTATTTTTTATGTCCTAGATATTATACTCAACCCATTAACCATTTGTTAAATGAAACCTCCATACTGAAATTTACAGATCTTGGGTTCAAACTTGCTCCCTTAGTACTCAGAATACCAGAGATTTATGATAGAAGGAAATACGTTGGTGACCCACTCACATGCATTGGACACAAAAAAAAAAAAAAGAAAAGATAACCACACAACACGAATTATAGGTTCAGAAAATCTAGAAAACAAC
The DNA here is from genome assembly GCA_028551475.1 of Casuarina equisetifolia. Classification (NCBI taxonomy): domain Eukaryota; kingdom Viridiplantae; phylum Streptophyta; class Magnoliopsida; order Fagales; family Casuarinaceae; genus Casuarina; species Casuarina equisetifolia. Next base: position 19,444,669 of record CM052362.1, read on the forward strand.
CACCTGCAGAATTTGATCAACAACAAGAGAAATGTCAATAGCCATGTCGATGAACCAGTTCAGAGTTCCTCGTCGTTACCTTGACTGCCACGATTGGTCTTTAGTTTCTTAGGACTTCTGCTTCACATCCTCGTAGTTGGAGATAATGGTGTCTTTGGTAGACCATTAGGCAGCCACACTAGCCACCTCCACACCCCCCACCACTAGTAATTGTTGAGCGAAAAACAGGGTCATTATAGAAGGAACGTAAGCAACTAATCTTTGAGCCTAAAACAGGGTCACCAGGTGTGGTAGATGCCTCTTTATCAATGTCACTATGCATCAAGTTTACTCAAAAACCACGAGGGTGTGCCCATATTACGCAAATTCATGCCCACTCGAGACACCAATTCCCTTCCCAAACTGACAATCGCATCCCCACAATGATCCCTCAAACTAGGCACCTTGTTCAAAATTGCACGCAAGTTTCAACATACATTTTCTGAACCAATATTATCGTTGCAGCTCATTTCCTATCCATCTTCTTTTTCACAACTTCCAGGAAATCACAATTTTGGTCCTGGATTAGGTAAAACACATATCAAAAGTTTTCCATAATTAACTGGCCAATTAATAATTAAAAAAAAAAAACACAAGTACGCATTCAAATAAAAAGAGGAGAGAGTTGTGAGCTGCACCTACAGAAAAACTACCCGAAGCATTCACAACATTTAGTCAATCTCAACTGTATAGAGCTTGGCACCAATATCCTACCACCTAGTTATATCATTGAAAAGTTCAAAAGAACAAAAATGAAAGCACTTACTACGTCCAATCTTCAAAACCCATTAGGTTCATTAATGGGGTGCTTCATTTTGGAGCTTCCATAAATTTGTTTGATCTCTCCTTTTGCTTATTAAGTCATTACTTTTCTGAAAAGTTTAAATTGACTAATAGAAGTGAATTTAAGCATTACCTAACATTTCAATACCTCCCTTCACGTATAGAATAAAAAATACGGTCTAAAATGTAAAATATTTACTTGAAGTAAGAAATAAATTACGAAAACCATGTTTGATCTAAGCATCAAGACTTAATATTATGGTAAATCATAACCTGTCATAAAAATTGGACTGGCAAAAAATGGTGAATCAATAGTAGCAGCATCCTAAAATAACTATCAATATGCATACACAAGTTCACCCATCACTTCATCTCTTCCACTATAACATCTTGTTAGGCTTTTCCTCCCACCCTCACAACCAATGCAATTCTAAGGAACACCATCACCTTTTTACACAATCTCGGGCCCCAATTATTCGCCAAAAGCATTATCTCAAAATCCTTCAATAAAGTAAAAACACTAGTAATGCCTTCAATCAGCATGCAAATCATTACTTGGTTGCTTAACCTCCAGAAGTCTCTAACTCCAAACAAACTATCAACTTTCTTACAAAAGCAGAGAGCACCAATGCACCACAATAGCTCAAAAATAACTTAGCAGGCACAGGTATGAAAAACCATAACTGTAAGAAATCACAAACCATACGCGGTAAAGTGAAACAGAAGAGGGGATTACCTTGACGCACGGAAAGCCCTTCTGACAGACGCAAGAGCTACTCAGCAGAGCGAATTGCAAACAAAGCTCTCATTTTTCTTCTCTTTCTCCTGTCTGGGCATCCTGATATGAGGATAAATGTGTGTTCAACGAGAAAGAGCGGTTTAGCCTAGTATTTGCCCCAACATTGGCCGTTGAGACAAGGAATCGTGTAAGAATAGAGAGAAGAAAACGAAACCAAACATAGGGCAGATTCCACTTCAGGCATTGATTAGGCAGAGGTGCCACAGTCGTTGTGTCGGAAGGAAGACACAGCCTGATCATTTCTTCTTTCTTTTATTGTCAATTTCTTTATTCGCCTTTTCTATTCAGATAATAAATATGATATTTTACAACATGCCCTGATTGTTGGCTCATTGAATCCATATAATGTGTACTTATATTAATGATGCATAAATTAATATTTCTTATTGTGACAACACAATGTAATTCTATTGGTTTATTTAATTGTACACATATTGTATATATATTTTCTTTATTACATATATGGTACTGATTGATGTGAGCTTTTATTTATATTATAAACTTTGATTAGTAAGGTTATATGTATGAACATTTAATTAATTGGCTAAGTCCCTCTTTAGCTCTCTGTTTATATAAATTAAATATTGTTGTAAGAAAAAAATTCTTAAGACAATAATGTAATTCTATTTTATTGTATTTAGCCATAAAAAAAATACCATTTAGGGTGATTTCGCCATGTCACCCAATATGTAAGCATACTAATTCACTAACAACCCATGACTTATACACACTTGAAAACTACTATTGTTCATGCAGGTAGAAAATGATTTTTTATGTAATCATTGTTTCTCGCCCTCTTCCTAGTTTTCACACAACAATCTTCATGCTATTTTATCAAGCTAGTATTCGAAGAGAATATAATAAAAGGTTTAGTCTAAAATGGAGACACAAACGAAAAAATATGATATGTTTTTGGAGCTATTTTATATTATATATAAAAATCTATTTTTCTCTTTATGATCAATGCTTAGATTTTGTAAAAGAATATTGTTTGAGGCTAAATTTTCTAACACTAATTTCTCTATTAGATTAGGTCTTAGCTAGATAGTTAGGAGGAGAAATGAGCAACAGGGTTCAAGGTCTCTAAAGTTCCTTCCCGTATTTAAAGACTCAAAGAGGTTTGAGCTTTAATCTTAATCCTATTGAGTTTCAATTTTAATTATATATTTAAATTTTTAGTGTATTTGACATAAATGTCTTAACCATTAATCTTTGAAATATTTAGTACAAAACAAAATTATAAAGTATTATCTATTAATAGTTTTGTCCATATAGGTGCTAGATCCTCATGCAATACCAACTTAGGATGGGGAGTGCTATTTTTTAACCATTATCAATGAGCTTTCTTGTGCAATCTAGATTTAAAAATAAAAAGTTTGAAAGCTAAATATTTTTAAAAATTTAAATGTTACTATTTATTGTTAGTACTCATTATGGTATTGTGGTTAAGCATATTTGCATTAAAAATGGTATATGTTTTTTTTACGGAGGGGCCTTTAACCTTTTAACCCAAGATATATTGCATGGTAGCTCTTGTATATACATTTTACTACAAGATAAGGTTATTGAATGTAAACATCGTTGCATAATATATGGTGGACGTCTTAATGTTCTAACCTCACATTCTTTTATTGATTTTTTCTTTTATTTTAAGTATGACTTAAAGGTGATTTGTGATTTATTTAAAAGAAACTAATATATATTTATTTGTAAGTGAGGATTTAAGAAAAAAAAGGATACGTGATTGTATGAAAGCTACGATTTTTCTCCACCAAAGGAACGATTACTTTTTCTTTAAGTTCCTTATTAGTATTAATTCAACTCCATGCTTTTCATATATTCTCAAAACAGTAGTACTTGCAATTCAATTATTGTTTTTCTTGCAAGTTTTAAGTTTCGTGCATATATGAAGAGAATTGACAACAAAAGTATGGCAAGTTGGGGGAAAGAACAAGGATCTGTGTTCATGATCTCATCAACTCTGACAGTGAACTCGTCATTGTTCATATCTCATCCTGTGAGATTTTTTTTTTTTTTTTTCTGTCAGAAGGCCAACACTATTTAGGTGTAGATACTAATGTTTGAAGGCAAAAAGGACTGTGTTCACTAACTTCGGTTTTATAACGAGTACATAAGTAAATTTGCAAATACATCTTCAACTTCTCAATAATCCAAAAATTCCTCAAATTGAGTAATTTTTTTAAAGCTGCACACAACTCTCAATGTATATTTTCTTAACAAGTATCATCTCTGCTGCAACTTATTTCCTTGTTTGCAATCAGTCTCCCCATTCTTCTTTTCAGAACTTTCTCGAAGTCACAATTTGACAGTGAGAGGAGTTCGTTAAAACCAAATGCAACTCCATTCTTTTTCACACATTCATACCTTGGTTTAATCCTCCCTTCCAAACTATAACCAAAATATTGAGGGAATTGCACAAGCACTGAATTGGAGTAACCCATGGTCAAAAAGAACTCCCACTTTGGAATCAAATTCTTTAACAAGCTAAATGCATACAGGCTTGAGAATTTGGAGAGCATAGTCCCAATTTCCTCGGAAGTGAACCCCCTCTCTAGGAAAAATTCTGTCTTGGGTTTCAAATTGTCCTCAAGGCTAAGACCAAAAGTCCCTGGACAATGATGTAGAATACCAACAACACCAACCCCCAAAGAATTGAAGTACTCAGCAGTGGGACGTAACTTGGTCACCACGCTGCAATCAATTATGTTTGGAAAGCGTGTCAAAATCTTACCAACGTTATCTGCTGAGAGACCCATCTCATGAAGAAATTCAACAGTAGTCTCCACTTTTTGCTTGCTAGAACACAGAAGAGATGGAGAACGATATATCACTTCTGCCCATTTTTTCTTGTCCAAACCCAAACTCTCTAAAAATGCTATGCCGGGTATAAGATTTTTAGAGAGACTCATTCCACATAGCGAAGGTTGTCTATTGAGGATGGTAAATATTTTAGATTTTTCTATCCCAAGATCCATAAGAAACTCGACCACTGGCTTGATTCTCCCCTTCAAAATAAGAGAGCCAAAAGGAGGAAACTTTCTTATAATTCCCTTGATCTGCTCAAGATCCATGCCAAGCTCCATGAGATAGAGAACCTGAGGGCTAAGCTTCCCGTCTGGGTCTATCTCACTTATTAGTGACATGACCTTTAGCTTCCTGGAGACAAGGGTTGCATTGGGCTGACAAACCGAACCAACATTTTTCTCCTTAACAGGTGGACTTGGAAAGCTTTTCACTACATCTACTATAAGGTTCCCATGCTCTTTGAGTAGGGCTTCAAGGTAAGGAATAAGGGTGCTCCTGATCTCAATAGTTGTAAGCTCACGTCCTGCAATCTCAAGGGAATTTGATTAGCTTGATTCCAATTTAGAATCAAAAGGTAACTCTTGCCCGAGAAAAGCAGTCACATCCGGGAACCAACCTGCTAGATTCTGAGATTTTTGAACACAATGAAGCCTTGAGACAAGGTGATCAACTAAAAGGTCCGACTTCTTGATAGTTTTGGCTGCAACTGCATTACTCAATCCTTGCTTCTTTAAGAGCAAGGTCAAAAGAGTCTTGACTTCTTCTTTTGCTGCTGTCAGCAGAGTCGCATGCACCACTTTTGATCCAAGTGGTCCATCTATCCAGGAATCAGCTGCCATTATTATCAAACAGATGTGAAATTTTGGCTTCGGTCAGATGGTCGAAATAGTATTGCAAAATCCAGATGAGCAAAATGAAAAATCGATTGCTTACCGGACTTTGGTTGGCAAGAGAAGAGCTTAGCAGGAAAGTAAATTTTGGTCCTGAATTAGGTAAAACAGATTTCAAAAGTTTTCTGTAATTAACCAGCAAAAAGAATAAAAACAAGTGAATATTCAAATAAAAAGGGAAGAGAGCTGGGAGCTGCAGCAACTGCAAAACCACCAAAATCATTCACAGCATTTAGTCAAGCTCAACCACATGAAGATTGGCAGCATTACCTACAGCCTAGTTATATCATGAAAAGTTCAAAAGAGCAAAAATCAAACCACTTACTATGTCCATCTTCGAAAGACATTAGGTTCGTAAAGGGGTGCTTCAATTTGGAGCTAACATTTTACTGTTTTGGGGTTCATCTTTTGCACTATATCATCTAACTTCATCTTGCACTATAACATCCTTTTGAGGTTCCTCCCACCCTCACCCACCACTAATTTCTAACGAACATCATCGTTGTTTTACACAATTACTCGCCCCAATTCCTCGCCCAAAGCATCTCTACTTACATCTTTTTTCAAAATCCTTCAGAAAAAACAAAGATATAACAGTATGCCTTCGATCAGCACGCAAACTACTTTCTTGGTTGCTCAACCGCTAGAAGTCCCAAACTTTCGCCAAACAAACTATCAATTTTGGAACATCAATGCGCCGCCGGATCTCAAACACAACTCAGCAGGTACAAGTATGAAAACCGTAGTTGCAAGGAATCACAAACTATAGGCACGAAAGTGAAACAGAAGAGGGAAATACCTTGACACAGCGAAAAGCTCTTTTGACGGCCGCAAGAGCTGCTCAGCAGATCGAATCGCAAAGAAAGCTCTCATTTTTCTTCTCTTTTTCCTTTCTGGGCACCAATGAAGAAAAATCTGTGTTCGATGAGAAGAGCGGTTCAGTCTAGGATTTGCCTCAACATTGGCCGCTGAGAGTAGGAATACTGTGAGGTTAGAGAGAAGAAATCCCAGTGAACATAGAACAGAAACCAGGCCAAACATAGGGCAAATTCCACTTCATAGTCGTTGAGTCAGAAGGAAGACTGAGGGGGAACCTTTCTTCTCTCTTTTCCCATTCTCAGCAAGGACGGGCTCTCGAAATCGAAGGCCTTGTCAATTTCTTTGCTCACTTTTTCCCATTCACAAATTGATTTTCTGCGATTTGATTGATCAAGCGGGCCCAGATTTGATAGGAAGATTAAGTCTCAGCTTGTCACATGAAATAAAAATGTTTTTAAAAATTCAACATTTACTTTTTATTGTTAGTACTCATTTTGGTATTGTGGTTAAGCATATTTGCATTGAAAATAGAATATATTTTTGTTATGAAGAGGCCGTTTACTTTCAACCCATGATATATTACATGGTAGCTCTTGCATAAATATACATTTTAATACAAGATAAGGTTATTGAATGTAAACATGGTTGCATAATATATGATGCATGTTTTAATGCTCCAACCATACATTCTTTTATTAAGTTTTTCTTTTATTTTATATCTAACTTAGAGGTGATTTGTGATTTATTTACAATAAATTAATATATATTTTATTTGTAAGTGAGGATTAAAAAAACAAAAAAAGATATGTGACTTTATGAAAGCTTCGGTTTTTCTCCATCAAAGGAACGATCACTTTATCTTTAAGTTCCTTATTAGTATTAATTCAGCTCCATGCTTTTCATATATTCTCAAAACAGAAGTACCTGACATTCAATTGTTGTTTTTCTTGACGGCAAAAGTATGGCATGTTGGGGAAAGAATAAGGAGATACATCGTGATCCCATCAACTCTATGGTGAACTCTTCATTGTTCATATCTCATCCTGTGAGCCTTTTTTTTTTTTTTTTTTGGGAAGGCAAAAAGGATTATACTCATTATTAACTTCGGTTTTATAACGAGTATGTAAATTCACACATACATATTCAACTTCTCAATAATCCAAAGATTCTTCAAATTGAGTATCTTTTTTAAAGCTGCACGCAACACTCAGTGTATATTTTCTTAACAGATATCATCTCTGCCGCAACTCATCTCCTTACAAGCGACCATTCTCTCCATTTTCCTTTTCAGAACTTTCTCGAAGTCACGATTTGTGAGTGAGAACAACTCGTGAAAATTAAATGCAACTCCATTCTCTTTCACACGGCCATACCTTGGTTTAATCCTCCCTTCCAAACTATAACCAAAATAGTGAGGGAATTGCACAAGCACCGACTTGGAGTAACCCATGGTCAAAAAGAACTCCCACTTTGGTATCAAATTCTTTGACACACTAAGTGCATATAGGTTTGAGAATTTGGAAAGTATAGTCCCAATTTCCTCGGAAGTGAACCCCCTCTCTAGGAAAAATTCTGTCTTGGGTTTCAAATTGTCCTCGAGGTTAAGACTAAAAGTCCTTGGATAACGACGGAGAATACCAGCAACATCAGCCCCCAAAGAATTGAAGTACCTAGCAGTGGGATGTAACTTGGTCATCACATTGCAACCAATTATGTTTGGATAGCATGTCAAAGTCTTACCAATGCTATCTGCTGAGAGACCCATCTCATGAAGAAATTCAACAATAGTCTCCACCTTTTGCTTGCTATAACAGATAAGAGATGGACAACGATATATCACTTCTGCCCATTTTTTCTTGTCCAAACCCAAACTCTCTAAGAATATCATGCTAGGTATAAGATTTTTAGAAAGACTGTATCCACACAGCCGAGGCATTCTATGAAGGATGGTGGAAATTTTGGATTTTGCTATCCCAAGATCAAAAAGAAACTCAACCAATGGCTTGATTTTCCCCTTTAAACTATAAGAGGCAAAAGGAGGATATTTTTTTATAATGCCCTTGATCTGCTCAAGATCCATGCCAAGCTCCATGAGATAGAGAACCTGAGGGCTAAGCTTCCCGTCTGGGTCTATCTCACTTATTCGTGACATGACCTTTAGCTTCCTGGAGACAAGGGTTGCATTGGGCTGACAAACCGAACCAACATTTTTCTCCTTAACGGTTGGACTTGGAAAGCTTTTCACTACATCTACTATAAGGTTCCCATGCTCTTTGAGTAGGGCTTCAAGGTAAGGAATAATGGTGCTTCTGATCTCAAGACTTGTAAGCTCACGTCCTGCAATCTCAAGGGAATTTGATTAGCTTGGTTCCAATTTAGAATCAAAAGGTAACTCTTGCCTGAGAAAAGCAGTCACATCGGAAACCAACCTGCTAGATTCTGAGATTTATGAACACAATGAAGCCTTGAGACAAGGTGATCAATGAAAAGGTCCGACTTCTCGATGGTTTTTGCTGCAACTCCATTACTCAATCCTTGCTTCTTTAAGAACAAGGTCAAAAGAACCTTGACTTGTTCTTTTGCTGCTGCCAGCAGAGTCGCATGCACCACTTTTGATCCAAGTGGTCCATCTATCCAGGAATCAGCTGCCATTATTATCAAACAGATGTGAAATTTTAGCTTCGATCAGATGGTAGAAATAGTATTGCAAAATCCAGATGAGAGAAATGAAAAATTGATTGCTTACCGGACTTTGGTTCGGAAGAGAAGAGTTTAGCAGGAAAGTAAATTTTGGTCCTGAATTAGGTAAAACAGATTTCAAAAGTTTTCTGTAATTAACCAGCAAAAAGAATAAAAACAAGTGAACATTCAAATAAAAAGGGAAGAGAGCTGGGAGCTGCAGCAACTGCAAAACCACCAAAATCATTCACAGCATTTAGTCAAGCTCAACCATATGAAGATTGGCAGCATTACCTACAGCCTAGTTATATCATGAAAAGTTCAAAAGAGCAAAAATCAAACCACTTACTATGTCCATCTTCGAAAGACATTAGGTTCGTAAAGGGGTGCTTCAATTTGGAGCTAACATTTTACTGTTTTGGGGTTCATCTTTTGCACTATATCATCTAACTTCATCTTGCATTATAAAATCCTTTTGAGGTTCCTCCCACCCTCACCCACCACTAATTTCTAACGAACATCATCGTTTTTTTACACAATTACTCGCCCCAATTCCTCGCCCAAAGCATCTCTACTTACATCTTTTTTCAAAATCCTTCAGAAAAAACAAAGATATAACAGTATGCCTTCGATCAGTACGCAAACTACTTTCTTGGTTGCTCAACCCCCAGAAGTCCCAAACTTCCGCCGAACAAACTATCAATTTTGGAACATCAATGCGCCGCCGGATCCCAAAAACAACTCAGCAGGTACAAGTATGAAAAACCGTAGTTGCAAGGAATCACAAACTATAGGCACGAAAGTGAAACAGAAGAGGGAAATACCTTGACAAAGCGAAAAGCTCTTTTGACGGCCGCAAGAGCTGCTCAGCAGATCGAATCGCAAAGAAAGCTCTCATTTTTCTTCTCTTTTTCCTTTCTGGGCACCAATGAAGAAAAATCTGTGTTCGATGAGAAAGAGCGGTTCCGTCTAGGATTTACCCCGACATTGGCTGCTCAGAGTAGGAATACTGTGTGGTAAGAGAGAAGAAATCCCGGTGAATATAGAACAGAAACCAAACCAAACATAGGGCAAATTCCACTTCATAATTTGTCTGAAAGTAACAATATCACGGAATATTTATGTTTCCTTTTGCATCTTACCTCGCTTGCAATCCATGTTCAACTTTAGGACATGGGTAGTCAATGTACTAGACCACATTTGCCTTTCGCAAGTTAGCACTATGTTTCTTCTTATTGCTCCTTTTTTTTTTTTTTTTTAATGTTCTAGATGTTATTATACTCGAGTGCTTTTCGACCCATTAATCATTTTGATAAATGAAACTTTGATGCTGAAATTTACAGATTTTGGGTTTAAAATTGCTCCCTTAGTACTTCGAATACCAGAGATTTCTAATAGAAAGAATAAGCCATGCAGGTGAACCAGTTCATACTCCTCGTCGTGGCCTTGACCGCCACTGTTGTCTTTAGTTTCTTAGGACTCTTGCTTGACATCCTCGTAGTTGGAGATAATGGTGTCTTTGGTAGACTCCACACTAGCCACCTCCACACTCCAACACTAGTAGTTGTTGAACACCTTTATGTTTTGCCTAAGGCATCAATAGCATCCCATTAGTTGCCGTGTTCAGTACTGCAATTAGCCACAGAACTTACGCTCTATACTGCTATTAGCCACAAGGCGTATTGTCTTTTCTTGTACATTGAATTGGATTCTTTTGATTCTGGTTTGAGATTCATAAACCACTGAATCTAGATGCACAAATATCCTAGTACGAGTACGCAAACCTACTATGTTATTGGGTACCTTAACGAACATGAGAACTAGATACTGGTCATGTGACCAGTAATGGTCACTAGATACTTCAAATAAACCAGCGATGGAATGCCTAATGCTACGCAATTGAGAACAGATTCATTTCAATAACAAATCCTTGTGATTTTCCAAGCACTTCCTTAGTGCCTCATCGTCGACTAATACAAAGAAGAAAACCGTGTCATCATAGAAGGAACGTAAGCAACTAATCCTTGAGCCAAAAACAGGGTCACCAGGGGTGGTAGATGCCTCTTATCCATTCTGAAAAATGTCACTATGCATCAAAATTTACTTAAAAATCAAGAGGATATGCCCATATTATGCAAGCTCATGCCCACTCGAGACACCAATTCCCTTCCAAACGGACAATCACATCCCCACAATGATCCCTCAAATTGGGCACCTTGTTCAAAACTGCACGCAAGATTCAACGTACATTTTCTGGACCAATATTTTCGCTGCAGCTCATTTCCTTCTAAGCAACCATTCTATCCATTTTCTTTTTCACAACTTCCTCAAAGTCACAATTTGACAGTATGAGCAATTTGCCAAACTCAAGCACAAATCCACTCTTTTTCACACATTCATACCTTGGTTTAATCCTCCCTTCCAAACTATAACTAAAGTATTGGGGGACTTGCACAAGCACTGACTTGGGGTAATCCATGGTCAAAAAGAATTCCCACTTTGGTATCAAATTTTTCGACAAGCTATACAAATACAGGCTTGAAAATCTTGAAAGCATAGTTCCAACTTCCTCAAAACTATACACCCTCTCCAAGAAAAATTCTGTAGTGGGTTTTAAATTAGCCTCGAGACTAAGATCAAAAGTTTGTGGACAACGATGGAGAAGAACAGCAACATCAACCCCCAGAGAATGGAAGTACTCAGCAGTGGGGCGTAACTTGGTCTCCAAACTCAAGTTAATTATACTTGGATGGCATGTCAAAACCTTTCCAACGCTCTTTGCTGAGAGACCCATCTCATGAAGAAATTCAACAATGCTCTCCACCTTTTGCTTGCTATTACAAAGAAGCGATGGACAGCGAGATATCACTTTTGCCCACTTTTTCTTATCCAAACCCAAACTCTCCAAGAACGCCATGCTGGGCATAATATTTTTAGAGAGACTCATTCCACACAATGTAGGCTGTCTGTAGATGATGGTGGAGATTTTAGATTTTGCTATCCCAAGATCAAAAAGAAACTCAACCATGGGCTCGATTTTCCCCTTCAAACTACAATAGGCAAAAGGAGGGAATTTTCTTATAATTTCCTTGATTTGCTCGAGATTCATGCCAAGCTCCATGAGATAGAGAACCTGAGGGCGGAGCTTCCTCGCTGGCTCTATCTCACTTACTCGAGACCTGACCTTTAGCTTCCTGGAGCAGAGGGTTGGATTAGGCTGACAAACTGAACCAATTGTTTTCTTGTTAACGTGTGGCCTTGGAAAGTTTTCCACTACATCTACCATAAGGTTCCCATGCGCTTTGAGTAGGGCTTCAAGGTAAGGACCAAGGGTGCTCCTGATCTCAAGAGTAGTAAGCTCACGCCCTGCAATCTCAAGGGAATTTGATTAGCTTGATTCCAATTTGGAATCAAAGGTGGTTAGTTAACCCTTGCGCAAGAAAATCAGTGAGATGTGGAAACCAACCTACTAGATCCTGAGATTTATGAATACAATGAAGCCTTGAGACGAGGTGGTCAATGAAAAGGTCCGACTTCTTGATGGTTTCTGTTACAACTGCATTACTCAATCCTTGCTTCTTTAAGAACAAGGTCAAAAGAGTCTTGGTTTCTTCTTTTGTTCCTGCCAGCAGAGTTGTATGCACCACTTTTGATCCAACCGGTCCATCTATCCAGGTATCAGCTGCCATAATTACCAAACGGAAGAGAAATTTTGGCTTTAATTTGATGCTAGAAATAGTACTGCAAAATCCAGATGAGAGAAATGAAAAATCAATTCCTTACCAGACTTTGGTTGGCAAGAGAAGAGTTTAGCAGGAAAGTAAATTTTGGACCTGAATTAGGTAAAACAGATATCAAATTTTTTCATTATGAATAGGTTAAACCAAAACCAAAAAAAAAACAAAAACAAAAAAAAAAGAAGCAAACATTCAGATAAAAACGGGAGAGAGTTGGGAGCTGCAGCTACAGAAAAGCTACCAATATCATTCACAACATTTAGTGAATCTCAACTATATGAAGATTGGCAGCAATATCCTACCACCTAGTTATATCATTAAAAAGTTGAAAAGAACAAAAACGAAATCCCTCATTACGTCCAAGCTTCAAAATCCATCATGTTCATTAATTAAGCTTCCATAAATTTGTTTGATCTCTCCTCTTGCTTATTAAATCATTACTTCTATGAAAAACTTAAATTGATTGATTGAAGTGAATTTAAGCATTAGCAAACTTTTCAATGCCTCTCGTCACGTATAGAATAAAAAATACGGTCTAAAACGTGAAATATTTACTTGAAGTAAGAAGTAAATTATGAAAAACCCTTTCAATCTAAGCATCAAAACTTCAATATTATGGTAAATCATTACCTACCAAAAAAATTGAACTGGTAAGAAATGGTGAATCAATAGTAGGCATCCTAAAATTGCAATCCATAGCATTCACAAGTTGGCGCATCACTTCATCTCTTCCACCATAACATCTTGTTGGGGTGTGCCTCCCACCCTCACCGCCACAGAAATTCTAAGGAACACCATCATCTTTTTACACAATTACCTGCCCCAATTTCTCGCCCAAAGCATCTCTACTTACATCTCATCTCAAAATCCCTCAGAAAAACAAGAGTAAAAACACGACTAATGCCTTCAATCAGTATGCAAACTAATTACTTGGTTGATCAACTTCCAGAAGTCCACAACCTTCGCCAAATAAACTGTCAATTTTCTAACAAAAGTAGAGAGCACCAATGCACCACCGTAGCTCAAAAATAACTTCGCAGGCACAAGTATGAAAAACCGTATTTGTAAGGAATCACAAACCATAAGCAGTAAAGCGAAAGAGAAGAGGGGGATTACCTTGACGCAGTGAAAAACCCTTCTGACACACGTAAGAGCTGCTCAGCGGAGCGAATCTAAAAGAAGGCTCTCATTTTTCTTCTCTTTCTCCTTTCTGGGCATCCAGAAATGAATGTAATTCTATGTTCGACAACAAAGAGCGGTTTAGTCTAGGATTTGCCCTAAGATTGGCCGCTGAGACTACGAATCGTATGAGGTTAGAAAGAAGAAAATCCCAGTCAATATAGAACAGAAACCAAACCAAATATGGGGCAAATTCCACTTTAGGCACTGATTTGGCAGAGGTGTCATAGCCGTTGCGTTGGAGGGAAGACGCAGTGTAACCCTTTCTTTCTTTTTCCTTTCGAAGGCTATGTCAATTTCTCGTTCGCCTTTTACATTCAGCCAATAAATCCTAATTTTTACAAGCACGCTACAATTTTAAAAACGGGCAGCGCGGTTCCGGATGGACCTCAATGGATTCTACAATAGGAATGTACATGAAGGCCAAAAAAAAAAAAGAAAAAAGGCTTGAGCTTTACTCTTGATCTTGTTGAGTCTCGGTTTTATTTGGATATTTATATTTTTAGTATATTTGGCATAAATGTTTTGACCATTTATCTTTGAAATCCTAGTTTGTTAAAAAAAAAAAAATTCTTATATTGCTTGTTCAATTGATCATTTAGTAAAGCTAACACATATACAATTATATCTATTTTTAATTTAGTTCATATAAATGTTTAAATCCTTATGGAATACCTACTTATGATGATTGTTTAGTTAATTAGCATAGTGATGAGTTGGTGGGAACTTTGATGATAAAATTTGGGATTTAATATCATATATGCCTAGGTTAGGTATATATATTGTAATTTTTTTAAAAAAATTAAGTGTATTTGCAATAAAAATAGTATCAAACTTTTTTCTTATGAAGGGCCTTTTTACTATTTAACTTAGGCTATATTACATGATAGATCTTACATACACATCCACAATAACATAAAGTTATAAAATATCTAGATTTTTTTTATCATCAGATTGTTAAGAGATTCCAATATCGTCATCAAGCAATCAATCCCTTTATTATGTAATAATAAGGTAGTAGAAAAAATAATGGTTAATCTAGTTTATTATGAGAACATGATACATAGAGAGATTGATTGCTATAATAGAAGAACAAAGGTGCAAAAAAGGATCATTGAAATGCATAACATTTTAACAAATGAATAGCTAAGATTTATTGAAAATACTAACAATTTTTCTCCAAGATTAAAGTATTTGATTTAATAAAATCTTTGGTAGGAAGTGTTAATGAAAGACACATTATTTTTGGATGGTTGATGAAATACTTGCCTTTCAAAATTTATATGACATATTGTTGAATTCACCCAACTTGAATTTTCTTTATTTCCTTTTCTCTCCTCACATACCTTTACTCTCTTTTATGCACTAACTTCGTTTGTAATTAGGATATTGTAGGAAAATGTAAGCAATAACTGGTACTACAAGTAACATTTAGGATTATGAACGTCTTCATTTCCTAGGCACTTGGCTTTTCATCAAAGCAAGATGATTAGGCATTGAATCTTAAGTTATAATGAATATTAGGACATCTAGAACCCCTTTTCTTTTGCATGATCCAAAGCCAATCAAGACCAACCTTAGTTTAATCCTTTTGTCCAAACTATAACCAAAATAATGTGGGAGCTACACAAGCATTAACTTGGAGTAATCCATGTTAAAAAAGAACTCCTAGTTTTGGTATCAAATTCTTTGACAAGCTAAATGCATAGGTTTGAGAATTTGGAAAACATAGTCCCAACTTCCTCAAAGCTTTACCACCTTTCCAAGAAAAGTTCTGTCATGGGTGTTAAACTAGCCTCGAGACTAAGACCAAAATTGTATGGACAACGAATAAGACGAACAACAACATTAACAGCAAAGAATTGAAGTACTCAGTAGTATGCGGTAACTTGGTCACTATGTAGTAATGAAATAGTTTGGGAATCGTGTCAAAACATTTTGCTAGCTCATCTTGTGAGCTCATATAATGTAAGCTTATATTGATGAACAAAAACTAACTCTTTTGTACAAGTGTATTTATGTAAACAATATTAATATAATTGAATAAGACAGATATTATCTTTGATTAACTAATGTGAGTCATAGTATACCTCATAAAACTATAAACTATAATGAGTTGAGACTATTTGGTTAAGCACCTAATAATTTAGATTGGCTAAGTCCCTCTTTTAACTTATTATATGTGCATCAAAATTCATATGCATTTAAATTTGGCTCATGGTAGATCTTTAAGAGGATTAAAGACATAATGATCATTTTACCACGACCAATATTTTTCTATGTTTTATGAAACAGTTAGGACATTTATATGCCTATTCATAAAATAGATACCCTTCACATAAACTATCCTCTCTATCATAGAGTATCTCTAGTCATTGATTTTTAATGTGGATTTCTTGCTTCTTATTGGCTAGTACAATAAAAGAGTGATAGATGATAAGATCTTAGTCAAAGATTATAAAAAAATGCAAGTATAATCAAATATGCAAATCTCATTTTAGTTTTCTAGATAAAACACATTTTCAATCTATGATTGATGTTCAAATTCTATTAAAACTTCTTTTATTTCTAAAATTTTCCCAATGCTTTTTATTGAGAGACCAATCTCATGAAGAAGTTCAACAATTGTCCCCACCTTTTGCCTATACTGATAAAGAAGTGTTGAAAAACAATATATCACTTTTTGTAATAGTTTTTTGTCCACACCCAAACTCTCTAAGAATACTATACTAAGTATAAGATTTTTTGAATGACTCATTCCACATAGCTAAGGCTGCTTGTTAAGGATGGTGGAAATTTTTTATTTTGCTATCCCAAGATCCAAAAGAAACTTAAGCACTAGCTTGTTTTTCCTTAAATCATAATAGGCAAAATGAGGGAACCTCCTTATAATTCCCTTGATATGCTCAAGATCCACACCAAGCTCCAAAGATAGAGAACCTGAGAGCAGAGCTTCTTGGTTGGCTTTGTCTCATTTCCCAAGACATAACCTTTAACTTGGATATTAGATTCTAAAGCTAGTGATCATATTATATGCTTGCATACTATTTTTTTTATGTAGTTCTTAATATTTTTCTATAAGAATGCTTGAAAGAACTTAGATCAATGTCATGCATGTTAGAATAGCCAAACTTACCCAATCACTATACCTTAAGCATGTTTTATATGTTCTTTTTTTTTTCATTATAACTTGATTTAAATTGCTAAGTTTACTTTTGATAATAATTGTATTGTTATTTTCTTTGTAGCTTTTGTATATTCTAAGGCCTTTTGACTAGAGTGTGATTAGATAGGAGGTACTCAAGGATTATATTTCCTTACTCCTACCGAGGGTTCTAGTCTTTTTTGTATCATCTTATATCATTTGGTGAAGATTTCTTGTATAATACTAGCCAAAATTATGTATGTAATATTACTTTTGATAATATTTATGATATATGGCACCATTGTTTGGGTCATTTTTGTTGCAATATTTTTCTATGCATGGTAAATTTGTTAAAAGTCCTAATTATTTCATGTGTCTAGTTGGCAAAATGGACTCAATTTGACTCCCTCTCACTTGCATGCTAACAGAAACATTGCAAGTGGACTTGAAACCTAATAGGTCCCAAGATCGAAACTTGGCTCCGATTCCAAATTAAATGGGCCCTCTATATACTATCCCAAAAGACACCTTAAGAGGTAGGAAGAGAGAGCCATATAAGGACATAAACTTAGGCAACCAGATCCAATATGGGACAACAACCAATTTTAACATGTATTGATTAATGTTGTTTTATGTTGCTTGACAAATTTGCTTGATATCCCTCACCACATGGTTATTATTAAATAACTCAACGGTCTCAACTCATTATGATTTTATGTAGATTTATTCCTTTGACTTAGCTACATTTAATATTTGGAAATTTAAGAACCAATACCAGTTAAACACTCACACTCACATGTAATATATCCAATATGATAAGATGCTGTCAAGGCTCATTCTTCATCAACAAATGTGAAAAGCATAAATGTAGGAACGGTGTCGTTGCCTCTCCTAATCTTTATAGGAAGACATATTAATTATACATAAAGTATAGAAAAAGACATTGTCATTTTCCAATGTACGCAAGATTTCCAGCCCATTATAATATTAGGTATAGATTCCAACTCATTAAAATATTATGTAAGACTTATTATCTCCGTTGAATTTGATAAGTTAAATATTTGAGAACTCGAGAGTCAACACTAGACACTCACAGCTCATAGACAATTGATTGGTATATGGTAAGAGGCTAGCAAAGTTGATCCTTTGCCAACCCACGTGAAAGCATTAAAAATTATTTGCATTTATACTAAGTATAAGAAAGACTTTTTAAGTCAATAATTATGATTTAAAAATAAAAAATAAAGGAGTCTTTTTTTTCATTTCTCATTTTTATAGGAAGACTTAATAATTGCACAATACAAAAGACTTACTGAAATATTATATTAGATGCAGTATGCCAGCAAATTGCTGGTGTTGAATAGGCTATAAATGTCAACTCATTGTGATAGTGTAAGACTTACTCCTTTGAATGTGCATATTAAATATTTAAAAATTGGAGAATCATTACCGCTAAACACTCATATTCCCAAGCAATAGATGACAAAAAAAAAATGACGCTAAAAAAGTTGCCGTTGTCACGCAATGTAATAAGCATAAAAAAAAAATTACAAAGAAATTTGATTTACAAAAAGCGTTAAGAAAGACTTTTACGTCAATAATTACAATTTGGAAATAAAACATTACCAAGGGTACCTTTACTCCCCTTGGTTTAAGGCAATAAATTTGTTCAAGATCAATAAAGTAAACCAACACTACTCTTGTTTCCCTTAAATGCATCGATGTTTTAGACTAGCAATATAGGGTTAGCTAGTACGGGTTGAACTTTTATGTGCTGGATTGGTAATATGGGCTGATGGATTGGTTATGCAAGTACAAGTCTAATTCATTTAATTTTTCCTATTGTTTGGGTTGTCCACTTAAATGGTGTCCATTTGTACGTAAATATTATTTCACTTCATTGTAATTGTGTGTTATTGTCCATTTTGATTCTAGTTGATGCATATTTAATGAGATAAATATTATGATTCAATATTCAATATTGTAATGTTAGTTTTATTTTAAATATATTCTGTTTGAAAATATAAGTGTTTAACTTATTTTAAATTTAAGTAATGTTTAACTAATGTGTAATCATAAATGTGTAACCAATGCAATATTAAATTCTTGAAGGGAGGTAAACACCTATATAAAGGGACCCTCTCACATCCTTTTATATTCACACATTTTCCAAAACCTTCTCATTACAGCAATTCTGGTTAAAAGCTAACTCATTTTTGAGTCAAAGCTAAGTGTTGAAGGGATTTTTCACTAAGTTCATTACATAGAACTAGCTTAGAGTTGCTTTTGATTTAGAGAAAGATGGACTTCACAATTTCTGATCCCAAGAGCTCCTGAGATCGTTAGTTGACAGAAACGTAATGTTTTGCCTTTCGTTTAAATGGCCTGATTTGGAGGCAGAGAGAACAAATAACACCATTATCGTACTGAAGGTATTCGCATTTTTCTGTCATGCCTTGAATAGCAAACAAAGCTTTATAAACAAGATAATGGAAACAAAAATTGCAAGCAAACATTTTTTCTGTTTCAAACCGAAGTGTGGAGATAGAGAGCGAGACCCATATAACCATTGAAGTACATCTCTACGTACTTCAGGTTAAAAAATATGTATGGAATCTCAATTTGCAACTTTTGGAATCTAAAAAATTCTTTATACTAGTTTTCTCCGGGGGATGTGCTTTGAAATTCTACTTTGTAATTTAGTTTTTTATTCTTTTTAAAAATATTTAATCTAAAAGCCACATAAGAAATAATGAATACTTGATAAATAAAAGCTTTGATATCAACCGCCCTCCTTTCCCAAAAAACGAAGAAATTAAGAAATAAGTGTCTATTCTATAATGAAAAAACTTGAGATTAAAGTATAAAGGTATCTTTGTCCCTTGGTTTTTGTGAGAAGCTATAGGCACTGCTAATGCTAAAAAAAATGGAGGAAGACTTGTTTAGTCTACAGCCCTAAGATTACATATTAATGGCAGCTTCATTAGTTCGCTTGATGGGTGGAAGTTTGAGAAATCTTAGTGTCAAAAAGATATTAAGGAAGACTTAATGCATTGATGTTTAGAATTTGATATTAAAAATATAACATTGCATCTATTGGTGGAATCTTTATTTGTCGAATTGATGTTTGTAACATTGAGAGTCTTAATGCCAAAAATTGACTTGATACATTGAAGTGTATATTTTGAGATAAATATAACCTTCATTTATTCATGACATGTTTATTTGCTTTCTTGATAGATGTAACTTTGAGAAATCGTCACTCACCGAGGAGGGGGAGGGGTTTGAGATTAAAATATAACATTACATCAATTAATCGCATATTTAGTTGTCAAATTGATGGGTGTAACTTTGAGAGTCTAAAGTGCCAAAAATTATTAAGGAAGACTTGATGCACTAATGTTCACGGCATCTTTATTTGCCAACATGATAGATGAATCTTCGAGAAATGGTAGTGACCAAAAAAAAAGGAAGGCTTGATGTATTGATTTTTACAATTTGAGATTAAAATATAACAGTCTTCTGATGACATCTTTATTTATTGCCTCAACAGGTAGCACTTTGAGTAATCTCATTGTCAAAAGATAATAAGGAAGACTTGGTGCATTGATGTTTACAATTTGACATTAATATATAACACTACACCTATTGATGCAGATCTTATCTTATGTTATTACGGTATGGAGTTTGACTGCTTTGCAAGATGTGGAGATATTATGGAGCACCTCCGAATTGGCAAAGAAGCTTCAGGAATTGCAGGCGAAGGTTGCATTCAATCTACTGATCCATCCTCCTCCGAACGCAGACCCCCAGTAAGTACTGACGCTCCATTACTTTTGCTGTCATTTACTTGTACAGGGAAGGCTGGTATTTTTCCTGGTCATTACCATTGGATAATTCTCCATTACCTTTGCCAAGACCAAGATGTTGGAATATTTTAAATAATCCTTATTGATGTGGGCTTATATCAATGTGATTGTTTATCTTCAATTGTTTTATTAATTATTGTGTGGTTTATTTGTATGAGACATGTTGGATCCATTATTGTTGAATATGGGATTGGCTTGTGTAGGCTAGTGCTTGTTATATAGAATAGTGATGAGTTGGACTATATTGGTAGCACACTTTGGTAAATGGTTAAGATCCATTCTTTGCCTCTTACTATGTGCACTATGAGTCTATATGTTGTGAAGATCATGTTGATAGATAAAGAAGTGTTATATATATGAGCTTATTACTATATTATGAATAATAACATATCTTTATAAATATCGTGTACAATACTACGAACAGTGATTGGTGTACAGTAACTCCAGTTTTCTATATAATGAACCTACAGTTGAGAATAACGTTAAGTATAGAAGCAGAAAATGAAAAATGAATTTTGTCGAAACCCTTTCTCCACGATCTTAGTAAACAGGCTATCTCATTAAGCAAATGATTTTAGAGAGAACAAAGAAGTAAATCTGACTATCATCCTTATTTAGGATGAGTTATCTGACAGCTAAAACGGTTTCCAAAACACGTACGTTTGTTATCTTTCTTAAACTTTGTGTTTTAAGATGAGAAGAAAGATCTTAGTTTTAAGCTCGTTTGAGCCTGGTTTTTCCAACACAAGAATCACTGGTCCAATCAAAAAACTTGGGTGACCATCCAAAGAGTTATACTTGGTTGGAAATGGACTATGGTGAGAAGGAAAAAGAACCAGAAGTCAAAGGACCTCGGGAAACGCTACTTGAGCCACGCATTGCACATTTTATATCCCTGATCCGCATGAAGAATTCATATCCCCTAGCAGAAATTGAAGTTGCAACCAAGTTACTGAATGATGATACTGGAGACGAGGATGAACCCTTGTATTCTCATTACCAAGGCCTAGGTTGTGAGCTGACACCAGTTGAAGTCGATTCTGTGGAATTCTCGCTGGTCGCAACATATCTGCAGAACACTCATGTAAAAGCCCATTCAAATTACAGTGTAGACATTGTTCAATTATTCCGGGTATCAAGAGAGGATGAAGCTGAACGCTTTAAAAAATTTTCCAGTACAAAAAATGGGATGGTCTTATGGCATGGTTTTCGGCTTAAAAACTGGATCGGCATATTATCCCAAGGTTTGCGTATTGCTCCACCTGAAGCAACTGTTTCAGGTTGCACGTTTGGGAGAGGTGTTTACTTTGCTGATATGTTCTCCAAAAGTGCAGAATTCTGCTATACCAATCGTGTTGATAAGACTGGCGTGCTGCTTTTGTGTGAGGTAGCACTGGGTGACATGGTTGAGCTTCTAGCTGCAAGTTACAACGCTGAAAAATTGCCTGAGGGCAAGTTAAGCACAAAAATTGTTGGAGGTACTGCACCTGATCCCTTACAAGCTCAGGCACTAGAGGATGGTGTTGTTGTTCCCCTAGGGACACCCAAAGAGCAGTCAGGGTCTAAAGGGGCTTTATTGTACAACGAGTACATAGTCTACAATACAATGTAGAGCAGATCAGGATGCGCTATGTCCTCCAAGTGAATTTCAATGTCAAGTGACGGCTTGCATCAGAGGATAATTCAGCTTTTGTATCTTTCACTTTTCACTAGCAGTCATTTGCAATGTGATTTTATGTCATTTGCTACGTGATTTGGCAATTTTAGAACGTCCCCACAATTGAATAGCGGCTATATCATCATTTGTTATGTGATTTTGCAATTTTAGAATGTACCCACAATTAAATAATGATTATATCATTTTTAATGAAGACATTCTGTTTATGGGTTGAGTTGAGCGTATGTATTATAATATTTTAAAAAATAAAATAAAAACAGTGATGCAGGTCAGCAAAAGAAGAAGAGTAGACTCGGTTAAAATAAAACCAGGCAAGAATTAATGCTTCATCTCCAACATCAGCTGCCCCGATACACCGGAACTCCGTTTCCGATCGGCTAAAATCTGGAAACTTCTCTGCAGCTGCCGAAAATAAATCACAGAACGAGTCTTGAAGATGACAAAGGAGAACGACGTGTCTCAACAAAAGCCAAATTCTCTTTAGATTTTTTCTGCACTCTCTCTAGCATTTTCTTCTGTGTGTTGTGTAAATCCAATTGTGTCGAGTTTTCTGTAATAGAAGAGCACAGAAAGGTTCCCCCAATAATCTTGGCCTTTCTTTATGCTTTCTGTTTCTTACCAATATTTTTCTATTTGGTATTGGAGCCAGACCATGTCCTCTTTTATTTCCTCCTTCCCGAACTCAACTTTTCTTCAATGGCCTAAAAGTCAGTTTATTCTTTCCTTAGCTACATCAATGTCGAAATTTCATCACTATCCGATTTAATGAAAACAATTATCTTCTTTTTTTTAAAAAAAAAATTTGTCCGCAACGTTATTATTAATTTTTTTTCAAATCCAAAAATTTTTTCTTAATTTATACATAGATCATCGATTCAGCATTAGATAAAAATATAGGTTTGAAATACTAAAAAAAAAAAAAATTTTAACACAAGTAGATAGCACCAATATACCATTGAAGCTCAAAAATAACTTTAGAAGTACAAGTATGAAAAATCATAGTTGTAAGAAACCACAAACCATCCACAATAAAGCAAAACGGAAGAAAGTTTATATGAAGTTTTTATTTGCAATAAAGTGAAACAAAAGAAAGTTTATATGAAGTTTTTGCAATTAGAGGGAGAATTTAATATATGGCTTGCAAAATTTCTCGAAGGATTGAAGTAGACTTCTTGGTGGAATGCAAAATTTAGAAAGGATCTTACTATTTATGGTTTTCATTAATTCCACCATGACTACTCAATCTTCACAAAACCATGTAAGAGTTCAATTATTATTTTAAGTGCCTACGTTGATGATTGCAAGAACTAGTGAAGTTACTATTTTTAATTTGAAGTACTGTCTTTACTTTACTTTTTGATAAAGAATTTGAAATAATTAAAATTTTTTCTTAACTTTGAAATTGTTTGTTCTCTAAAACGAGTTCATCTTAATTAACATAAGCACACTTTAGAACTAAAGGTAGATTTATTAGAATTCAAGCCTACTTTGATTTTTATGAAGTAGAATAAAAGGCTAACAACTATTAAGCATGACATTAGCTTGAAAGAGAAATGATAAAATCCATCACTAGAGGATGTTTTAGGGTATCAAAGATTGGTTGGTAGTTTGATCTAATTTATTTTGACATGATTTGACATCAATTTTTAGTACAATTACTTAAAACAATTAATGCATATACACGCAAGATATCTTAAATAAAAGTAGTTATCAAGCTTCTTAAGAGTTGTGTAAGGTTGACCCTATGTTTTCATCCTTTTTCAAGCTAAAGTCAACAACCTTTTATAGCTCCAAGTATGCTACATGTCCCATGACAAGAAAGTGTACCACACATTCTTGTACGGGGCTTGGTAGCTTCTTAATGTCTTGAAGAATGAAAAAGCAACATACTATTATGATTATTTACAAAGGTAGAATATCAAGTGATAACTACCATAGCAAGAGAGATAGTCTTGATCATGAGATTGTTGAGAGATTTAAATATTATAATCAAATAGTCAATCCTTATGTTTTATGATAATAAGGTAATAGAAAAAATAGTTGTGAATTTAGAGAGGATGATGCACATATAAATTGATCGCCATTATAGAAGAACAAGGGTGCAAAAAAGAATCTTGAGACACATCACATTTGAACAAATGAATAGTTAACAGATTTATTGACAAAAGTACTTTGCAATAAACTATGTTGACAACTTTTGTCTAAAATTAGAGTATTTGATTTATTAAAATCTTTGGCGGGAAGTAGTAATGAAAAAAAACATTATTTTGAGATAGATGATGAAGTGCTTGCCTTCCAAAACTTAGATGAGATATTGATGTAATTGTTTGTAATTTTTATTTTTGCATATAAGTAGTACCATATTATGACGAAGTGCCATATCAGAGGTCTGAAATCTAGCGGGGGTTGAACGTTTGCATGCTGAGGGGCCTAGGATGCGTGTGAAGTTCACATGTGAAATCAACACCACTCCTCATCGGTAGGTTTCATCTCGAAAATTGAAACATGGTCTTTATATTTAGGATATTGCGGAGAAGTAAGTAATAACTGGTACTGAATATAAGATTTAGGATAATGAACGTCTACAATTCATGGGCACTTGGCTGTTCATCAAAGCAAGAGGACCAGGCATTGCCTCTCAAGTTACAACGAAGACTAGGATACCAAAGAGCCCCTCTTCTTTTACCTTCAATCCTGAGCTGATCAAGACCAACCCCCACAAATAAACTGCACAATTTATACTCAAATTGAAAGTTTGGAGGTCTATAGGCTATTCCTGAAGATACTAATTCCTCAGATGACAATGTTGATCATGTATGTTAAAATTATGATTTTACCTCCACGCTCAACACTAGTCACTATTGAACACCCCTGCGTTTTGCCGAAGACATCAATAACATCCCATTTTTTACAGTGTTATGTATTGCTATAAACCATAAATGTATGCTCTGTACTTTTATTAAACACAAAATGCATTGTCTTTTCTTGTAAATGGGATTGAATTCTTTTGATTGTGGTTTGAAATTCCTAAATTAGTGACCTATTGTGAGTACGCAAAACTAGGATGTTACCAGTTTGCCTTAATGAATATAAACCAACGATGGAATGCCTCCTGTGCATTGAGTACAGATTCATTTCAGTAACAAATCCTTGTCCTGAGTACCTCACCGTCGCCTAATACAAAGGAGAAAACTGGGTCATTGTAGAGGAGGAACACAAGTAGCTAATCCTTCGGCGAAAACAGGCACACCAAGGGTACTTCACAAAATGCCTTATGCACCGAAAAATACCCTGGAACCTTATCAAAAGCTTACAACGGGGGGATATGCCCATAGTTTGCAAATTGTGCCCACTCCATACACCAATTCTATCACCTCAAATTGGACATATCACTGTACATTATCTGAACCAACATTGTTGGCGTTGCAACTCATTTCCTTGTGAGACACCGTTCTCTTCATTTTCTTTTTCAAAACTTTCTCAAAGTCACCATTTGACAGTGAGAGCACTTCGCTAAACACAAATGCAACTCCACTTTTTTCTACACATGCATACCTTGGTTTAATCCTCTCTTCCATACTATAACTAAAATATTGAGGGAATCGCACAAGTACTGACTTGGGATAATTCATGGTCAAAAAAAACTCCCACTTTGGTATCAAATTTTTTGACAAGCTCAAGGAACATAGATTTGAGAATTTTGAAAGCATAATCCCGACTTCCTCAGAACTGAACCCCCTTTCCAGGAAAAATTCTATCGTGGGTTTCAAATTGGCCTCAAGGCTAAGACCAAAAGTCTGTGGATAACGATCAAGAACAGCAACATCAACCCCCAAAGAATGGAAGTACTCAACAGTGGGCCGTAACTTGGTCTCCACATTGAGAACAATTATATTTGGATGGTGTGTCAGAACTTTACCAACACTTTCTGCTGAGAGACCCATCTCATAAAGAAATTTAACAGTGGTCTCCAACTTTTGCCTACTATGACAAAGAAGTGATGGACAACGATATATCACTTTTGCCCATTTTGTTTTGTCCAAACCCAAACTCTCTAAGAAAGCCATGGTGGGTATAAGATTTTTAGAGAGACTCATTCCACACAGCTGTGGTTGTCTATTAAGAATAGTGGAAATTTTAGATTTTGCTATCTCAAGATCCATAAGAAACTCGACCACCGGCTTGATTCTCCCCTTCAAAATATTAGAGGCAAAAGGAGGGAACTTTCTTATAATTCCCTTGATCTGCTCAAGATCCATGCCAAGCTCCATGAGATAGAGAACCTGAGGGCAGAGCTTCCCGGCTGGGTCCATCTCACTTATTCGAGACATGATCTTTAGCTTCCTAGTGTCAAGGGTTGCATTGGGCTGACGAACTGAACCAACTTTTTTCTCGTTAACAAGTGGACTTGGAAAGCACTCCACTACATCTACTATAAGGTTCCCATGCTCTTTGATTAGGGCATCAAGGTAAGGAATAAGGGTGCTCCTGATCTCAAGAGTTGTAAGCTCACGTCCTGCCATATCAAGGGAGTTTGATTAGCTTGGTTCCAATTTAGAATCAAAAGGTAACTCTTGCCTGAGAAAAGCAGTCACATCTTGAAACCAACCTACTAGATTCTGAGATTTATGAACACAATGAAGCCTTGAGACGAGGTGATCAACAAAAAGGTCCGACTTCTTGATGGTTTTGGCTGCAGCTGCATTACTCAATCCTTGCTTCTGTAAGAACAGGGTCAAAAGAGTCTTGACTTCATCTTTTGCTGCTGCCAGCAGAGTTGTATGCACCACTTTTGAAGATCCATCTATCCAGGAATCGGCTGCCGTAATTATCAAACAAATGTGAATTTTTGCTTCTATTTGATGGTAGAGATAGCGCTGCAATATCCATGAGAGAGGTAAAAATTGATCGCTTACCAGACTTTGGTTGGCAAGAGAAGAGTTTAGCAGGAAAGTAAATTGTGGTCCTGAATTAGGTAAAACAGGTACCAAAGTTTTCAATAATAAACAGGAAAAAGAAAAGTGATAAGTCAAATAAAAAGGGAAGAGAGCTGGGATCAGCAGCAACTGCAAAACTACCAAAATAATTCACAGTATTTAGTCAAAGCTCTACTATACGAAGATTGGCAGCATCACTTACCGCCTAGTTATGCCCTGAAAAAGTTCAAAAGAACAAAAATCAAACCACTTACTACGCCCATCTTCAAAAGAGTATAGGTTTGTAAAGGGGTGCTTCAATTTGCAACTTCCATAAATTTGTGTCATCTTTCCTTTTGCTTATTAAATCATTACTTATCTAAAAAACTTAGATTTATAGACTAGTGAATTTAACCGTTAGCTAACGTTTTAATGTTTTAGGGGTTCATCTCTTACACTATAACATCCTTTTGGGTTCCTCCCACCCTCACCACCACTGCAGTTCTAAGGAACAACATCATCTTTTCACCCAATTCCTTGCCTAAAGCATCTCTACTTGCATCTCTTCTCAAAGTCCTTCAGAAAAATAAAGATACAACAATATGCCTTCAATCAGTACGAAAACTACTTTCTTGGTTGCTCAACCGCTAAAAGTCCCAAACTTTCGCCAAACAAACTATCAATTTTGAAACATCAATGCACCACCGAGCCTTAAAAATAACACAGCAGGTACAAGTATGAAAAACCGTAGTTGCAAGGAATGACAAACCATAGGCAGGAAAGTGAAATAGAAGAGGAGAATACCTTGACCTAGTGAAAAGCCCCTTTGACAGGCGCAAAAGCTGCTCAGCAGATCGAATCACAAAGAAAGCTCTCATTTTTCTTCTCTTTTTCCTTTCTGGTAACCAGGAATGAAGAAAAATCTGTGTTTGATGAGAAAGAGCGGTTCAGTCTAGGATTTGCCCCAACATTGGCCGCTGAGAGTAGGAATCGTATAATGTTAGAGGGGAGAAAATCCCAGTGAATATAGAACAGAAACCAAGCCAAACATAGGGCAAATTCCACTTCATAGTCGTTGTGTCAGAAGGAAGGCAGAGCGGGAGCATTTCTTCTTTCCTTTTTCCATTTTCAGCAATTGAAGCCATTTTAGTGGGCAATGCGTTGCGTTTTGAAAGGAGGAGTAAAATAGTAAATTAGGCAGGGAGAAAAGAGGGCAGAATTTCTAGGGTTTTCTCTTACTGTACCAAGCCATTTTAAAAGGAAATATTTAGCTTGATGAATCCAATGTTTTTGTTGGTTGTTTAATGTTCTTTGAGTGTTACTTGGAATGTATTTAGAATAAGTTTATTATCTTACTATTATGCTACCAAATTTCTGTAGAATTTATTGTTCCTTACATTTTCAATTTTTGTGTTCCCTTTGGGAAAAAATCCAATTTTGTACCACTCGGAAGACTTAGCGGACCCAAATTTCTTAGAAGATTAAGTCTAAGCTTGTCTTCAAGAAGCACACTACAAATTTACAAAGTAGCAGCAGGTAATCTTGATCCGTTTGTCAATCACTTAAAAGGGGTTTAGATTTTGACCTTTTCTATTAAAAATAGAATAAAATTTTTGTCCACATTACAAATAAAATTTCATTTTTGATTTATTTATTTGTCAATCACTAAAAAGAAAAATGGGGTTTGTATTTTGACATTTTTTTTATTAAAAAATTAACCTAGAAGTAACTTGTGATGTCACAAAGTAATAACGAAGAGAGACATGGGGCTTGAGAATTTTTTGTATTACTTGCTTAAGAAAATTGTGCAGAGAACTTGTTCTTATATAACTTAAAAATTAATCAATAAAAAAATAAATACTAAAAGAAATATTCTGACACTATATACATAAATAATTCCTACAACACATATGAAGAAAATAGAGCAACATTGAAAAGGAATAATGGTGAATATACATGTATCTCCAACATGAGATTTATTTATTTATTTATTTATTTTAGAAAGAAGATACGTTACCATTTCTTTACATGCAATCCATCGTTTAGCTCTAGTGATAAAGAGTCGATGAAATAGACCAGCACTGCCTTTCCCGGGTTAATATCCCGTTTCTTTTCATATCGTCCCATGTTGTTTTTGATGTTCTATATCTTGTCCTTTGAGTGCTCCCCAAACATTTGAAGTTTGCATTTTGGTTTTAAAACTGGTCTGAAGACTCATAATAGAAAGAAGGAAATACATCTGCGATCCACCCACATGCAGTGTGGCACAAAAGGAAAGAAACATACACCAAAACTACGCGTCCATAAACTCCATATACAACCATCTGCAGAATCACCGAACCACCCAGCAGGACCAGCTCAGAGTTCCTCGTCGTGGTCTAGACCAACAACGTTGTCTTTAATTTCCATGGACTTCTGCTTGGCGGCTCCGTAGTTGGAAGCAATAGTGTCCTTGGTGGACTCTAAGGTCTCCTCTGCTTTGTTTTTGGCTTTCTCATAAGCCTCCTTAGCTTTTTCCTTTGCCCAACTCAGCTCCTGCTCCGTCTCCGAGTGCTTCTTCTTGGCTTCCTCCAATGAGCTGCTTCCCATCTCTGTAGCTGCATTTTTTGCATCCTCAGCCTTCTGAGATGCCTCGTCTTTTGCCTCCCGAGCCTTTTGAGCTGCTCTCTCTTTAGCCTCGGAAGCTTTTTCTGCGGCTTCCCGAGCCACCTGAGATGTCTTTTCTTTCGCTTCTTCCACTTTCTGGGATGCTCTTTCCTTCGCTTCCTTGGCTCCTTCCATTGCCTCGTTTGTTTTTTCACTGGCTCTCTCTGTGGCTACGTTCTTTATTTTACTAACCTTCTCCTTCGCCGCGTTTGCTGTGTCACTAGCCTTCTCCTTTGCAGCATTTGTTATCTCTCCAGCCTTCTCCGTAGCTGCGTTCTTAAGGTCTCTGGCCTTCTCAGATGCTGCGTCTTTAACATCTCTGACCTTATCTGCACTGTATCGGCCCGCTCCTGTACATTGATCCAACAGACAACAATCAACAAGTCGAGATCTTTTCATGCACAAAGGGTTATCCTAGGATCGTCCATAACTAAATGCAAATAACAAGCTCCTTTATCCTTATTATACCCAAGTTTGGCAAAAATAAGCACTACAATTTTGACGAACACAGCATCCATAACGACCCCTTGGCTTGTGAACATGGATAAACGGCAGTTGGCTGAACAGTTTTCCGATAAAACTAATCGAAAAACTGCCTTACCCACGAACCGAAAAATATGGACGTAATTGAGCAGGAAAAGGAAGTAGAGAGAAACAGAGATCAGTACTAACCAGAAGCACCCTCCTGGATCTTGTCTTTGTTAGAACTGGCGGTGTCCGACACCTTATCAGAAGCCTTCTTAGCACTCTCCTTGGTCTCATCATGCTTCAAACCAAGTCCTTCGGAGATTTTATCCTTGGCCCACCCAGCCCACGACTCTGAAGCTTCTTTGCTCTCTTCCGCCATCTCCGCCGCCTTGTCCCGGGCATATTGTGCATTGTCCTTTACTTCTTCATACGTACTACCTTCATTTGTTGAGTGCATATGACCCAAAGAGGATATTGCCAGCAACACGAGCATCATAACAAAGAGCCAAGAAGGTATTTTGGAAGCCATGATAACCAGTATCAGAGAAACTTACTGCCCTACGTCCTAAAACCCTATATCTGTAGAGATAACAACCAGAAAGAAGAAATTGTAGAACACGAAAGTGACAAAGCAGCAAGGCTAAGTTTGAGAACCCGCTGGAGTAGGATGCTACAAAGCGTGTTATGAAAAAAATGGCCTGCAATACGATCACCTAAGGATGAGAACAAGTGAAAGGTTGGGGGGCCGAGCAGAGATTTTAAACAAAGACGATGAGTACGGACAAAGACACATGTCAGGCGACGTGGCAAGCCTAAAACGTGGGAAGTGGTTAACTCGCCATGTTTCACATGATGCCCTTTCAACGTTCAAAAGCGATGCGTGTCACCGTCCCAGTGGGACAACACTCACCGAATTAAGGAAAAAGACTTTCATATCCGTTTTCTTCCTTCGTAAATCGCCTTTCTCGGCCTCTCTGGTAAGTTGGTGGGTTCAAAGTGCTCATGAAAGGGCTTTCTATTTTTGGGTTTTTTTTTTTTTTTAAAATTTATAAATCAAGTACCCTAAGTGAAACCTAGGACCAAGATGTTCCAAAAAACACATATTCGCTATTAAGTTAGAAGTTTGTCAAACTTTTTATTTCTCTGGTTCAAATTGACGTTGAGGAAACCTCTTAAAAACAAAAATTGATCAAATGTGCAGTCCAGCTTAGAAGAATTGAGGGATTGTTGAAATTGAGAAGTGAAATACTGGATGATGTCCATGCACAGGCACAGCTGCAGATTTCGCCAGCCGTAGCCATCTTTATGTTATTAAGTTCCGTTGACATTGCATTTGTAGAACGTATAAAGGTTATTACAAACTGCAAAATAATATTAAAACACAACCAAATTTGTGTCTCAACTTACAATTTTAGGCCAAAATAACGTCACAACAAGTTTCTGCATGTGAATAAAAGTGTTATATGATACAAGGATGTAAGAGTTTCTGAGAGGAATTGGGGATAACAAAAGATGAATATATTCACAGTTAACAGAGTCATCCTTGCCAGGTTTTGACAAACAAGTCATCTCCAATTTAATTCCTGACCATAAGAAAGTAACAAGATGTTCTGCACAAACAGCTCCACTGTAGAACACATAGAGAAGGTTATTCCCGTCACAACTTCACATTATTACAATAAAAAACAAATAGATGCAGTGGGTTGAATGAAACACTGCAGGTTTGATAAAAAGGAAAATGCTTTGAGCCCAACAGATCAAGGTTATCATGTGAGCACTACCACACAGCACAAAATCAATAGTGGACTATCATTGTCACAACCAAGTTCATTTCTCCCAGCCAAAAATAATAAAAATTTTCTATGAAATTTTACGAATTTCAACTTGCAATACTGATAAGAACGATAAATCACTAGTTTTCCATGAAAAATAAAACCTAATAAGAAAGAGGAGATCATCTTAATTAATATTTTATAATGGATCCTTAGATAATGATCAAATTGCACCTTGGTAAATGATATCTAACAGATAACATATTCACTGAAATAAGTAAAGATTTCAAGAATTATGATTCCAACTTAAGTCTTTAATTTTGATCATGTTAAATAATGGTCCTGAAAACTTAAGTCAATAGAAAAGTGATGAATTTGATTGTTCAATAAATATCCTATCAAACAATAATAAATATTAACAAAGCCATGATCAGTTTTGATCTAGAATTACTTTATAGAACATTGCACTTATATATTCAGAACCAGAAATGAGAGTTTGTTCCCTTTCTAACAGCGAGAAGCAAACTAGAAAGGCAAAATCTGGCTACTACCTCCAATTACGTCTGATTTCCAGGCCATCACTAGGGTTTGCAAATCAGAAGCAAAAACCAAATACACCTTGACTACATTGGAAAAAGAATGTACCAAGCATCTTGTCTTTCCCATGTCCCTTTAAAAAGGGGCAAAACAAAATGCTACCCTGCTTTGCTGCTGAATCTACCTACAAAATAAAAATACTGTCGTTGAATCAAAATAGTACCAATAAAGTGAAATCCGATATAAAAGGAATATCACACGCAAATCACCCTTCTGCAGAGAAATGAAGCATTATAAAGTCAATAGATGCTTACACTATGTTATAAAAGGTTAAGTGCATAAAGTGGAACCGATGAGCAAAACATGCATGCTGTTTCATCCTATACAAATGCAAAAAAAGGTGTCGTACTGGAAAACAAACAACTTAGGATGTGCTAATACTAGTTAATCATATAATATTGAAATAAAAGTAAAATATAGCTCCTGAAAAAGAAAAAAGAAAAAAAGATTATAGGAAGAAAGAAATATATTAAAACACAAGAACATAACTACGAGAGTTAAAATAACTGATAAATCCTGAACATGCCAAGCATGAGAAAATGAAATGAAACGCCACATACGCAACCTGGATAACCCACTCCAAAAGGTTGAGCAGCCTAACCAAAAAATTGAATCCCACTTTTCTATGCCCCCATATCTGAACCATTATAGTCCCTATTAATGGGATTCTGCTATAGTTCCTCTATCTGATTTCATATCAAGTTAATAAAGAACGAGAGTTAACTCCATAAACACCGAAGTCATTTAATACCAACACCTTGCCTTTGTCTTTTGATTCTTGATGCCTTTTCTTTTTTCTTTTGGCATGTCCATAACTTTGGAACTCCACTTAAAGCAACTAAAACTAAAAACTGTTCCTTAAACCAGGGGCTACACAATTTTGGCTAGACGATGTGATGTCATCAAATATGAATGTGTTGTAACATAAACATACAAAGACGATGACAGCAATGACATGAAACAAGAAAAATCGCATTTGAATGCATGAGATGCATGTTAATCTCCAGATGCATATTTGCGGTAAACAGTCTCAGGCACAAACCAACAAGAACCGCTTGCAAAATACAACCCCAAACAGAAAACCAAAAAATGTAAAATATATATAGCTGGAAAGGAGTATGATTACCTACTTAACAATGTCCTAACAGGTTGTGCACTAGGATTCTTTGCATGTCTTCTTATTGTGGCCAAGGCCCTTGCACTTGCTACACTGAAGTTGACGTTTAATTATGTCTATAGATTCAGCATGCTTCATCTTTGGTCGGCCAGGCGGTCTTTTTGTAGGTGGAGGGGTAACAGTGACCACTGCCTCTGCTGATTCACCCTGGATTGGCCTGTCTACATTTGGAACAGGGTGAATGGACTCTGCATAAGTTAAACGGTAACTCTCGGCTGTAAAGTATCTCGAACAATAATCATAGGGACTTCTGCCAATGCATTCAAATACAGCAATAGCATGGCAGCAAGGCAGACCAGTAAGTTGCCATTCCTTGCAGCTACAATCCCAATGATCAACGTCAACATTATCAACTGATTCTCCACGAACCTCAAATGTGCTACCATGTGAGAGCAACACTTGAAATGATCGAGCTATTGAAGTTTCTTTTTGTAGCCTTTCTTCCTTAGATGGCGTTAACTTTGTTGTCCATTGACTGGAATCAACCCTGCGTGTATAGATAGATTCCATCATTTTACCTCGTAGCACATCAATCATCTGTGTTATTGGCAACTCATGTGCTTCTGAGACCCAACTGTAGAATTGTTGCCCAAAGTTTGATGTCATGAGATTATATCTTGCTCCTTCGAAGAATGCATTTGCCCAATGCTCTGGTTCACTTTCTATGACCCAGTTGTAAGCTTCAGGAGAAATACCTCTGATGTTCTCAGCACTACGGTTGAACACGTCAAGTTTAGGTGCATAAGCAGCTGCATAAAAATCATTAATCATAAATCGCCTTGCTTCATGAGAGAACTGCCCCTTCAAGTCCTTGTTAAGTTTGTCCGCTAGATGGCGTAAACAATAGCTGTGGTAGCATTTATCAAATATCTCAGACAATGACTTCTTCAAACCATTTTGGAAATCTGCAACAAATGTAATTGGATGAGGCATTGACAATGCAGATTTAAGCTCCATTAAAAACCAATGCCAGTTATCCTCAGTCTCAGCATCTATAACGGCAAAGGCTACTGGAAAGATAGCATCATCACCATCCACAGCTATTGCAGCTAATAACACCCCTTGGTATTTTGAGTTTAAAGGAGTGCTATCAAGGAAAAGTAGAGGGCGACATCCTTGCTGAAAACCAGATATCGAAGCATGGAATGAAACAAAGAGACGATGGAAGCTTGAGTCGTCCTTGGTGGTAAATGTGGCAACACTCCCAGGATTTGTTTCCTTTATTTTCTCACAGAAAAAGGGTAGCAGATTATAAGCCTCTTTATAGGAGCCCTGAAGCTGCTCCCTTGCAATCTCTTTTGCACGCCATGCCTGAGAATAATTCAATTGAATTCCATACTCCCGTTTGATATCATCAGCAATATCCTTTGGCTTGTAGTTTGGGGAAACTTTTAGCTTCTCCTTTATAATACTTCCCACCCAACCCCTAGTTGCTCGATAACCTGCTTTCACTGCAGCTCCTTCACAAGTATGTTGTGTGTTCATTTTCTTGATACAAATCAATTGGGTTGTAGACAACCTCGATGCGTATATCCGCCAAGGACAACCTTGGGATTTGCATTTGACAGTTACGCGATGACTGTCATTTTTCTTGTACCTGTAGGCAAATCCATGTGCAATTGAGTATTTGTGCAATGCTTCTCGAAATTCACTAAAACTACTAAACCTTTGGTCTACACCGGTGATGGTGTTTTCCCACTGTTGTGCAGCTTTCCGATGCTTTTCATCATTAGAGCTAGTAGGATAAACAATAGCGGTTTCATTAGGTATCTCCATATCTAAATGATTATGGGCGTTAGCTGTATCAACTTGAATATCAATAGGAACAACTGCTGGAACCAAAGCTTCTGAAACAGTTGTCCTGCTT
This sequence comes from Casuarina equisetifolia, assembly GCA_028551475.1. Lineage (NCBI taxonomy): Eukaryota > Viridiplantae > Streptophyta > Magnoliopsida > Fagales > Casuarinaceae > Casuarina > Casuarina equisetifolia. Next base: position 19,480,555 of record CM052362.1, read on the forward strand.
GACCTGCATGATCGAGTGCAAAAAAATTGTTAGCCAAGCACATGTATGTTCGAAGACAGTTTCAGCAAGAACTCATTCGTTCACTGGCAATATGGAGAGGCATTAATAAACATGACTAAAGAAACCAAGACTTTCTTTTTCTTTTTCTTTTTTTTTAAAGAGTGATAAACAAAGCCCCTGAACCTTGCACCATGTTTGATTGGTGCAAGTATGGTGGCAGCTAAATCTATGTAGGACCAGTATTAACTACCTACTAGCAGGCATGTTGGATACATTTCGGGCTGCAGCTTCTTCCGACATGATAAACACATCAACTGTGACAGAATCGCCGAGGAAATTCACCATTCGATGCAGGTCCTTGTCTTTGGAAATTGTGATGAGAGTTTTCTTATTCCCAGGAAGCAAATACTTGATAATCATCGTGTCAACACTAAAATCAAACATTTCTGCTATTTCTGACTTGAAATCATTTAACTGTGTTTGCTGATCAATGTCAATCGCGAAGGCCTCGCCCCCTGTGTAAGACAACGTCCCATCTTTATTCGTCACAAACTCCCCACCTGACTGACAAATAGCTATAATCTTCTTTGCCGCCATGGGCTACCCAAATCTAGAAAAATTGAAAAAGAAAGTTACATAATGTCTTGTCAGAGGCCTAACAGAAACGAAAGCCTACAATGGGATGCATCCAGAACAGCATATTTAACCCAAAAAGAAACAACAAAGAGTTTAATTCAGCCAACATTCCACAATTTTATTCATGAAATTTTTAAGCTTTGGCAATGATAAAATCACTATATTAAAACGTAAAAAACACAGTCTCGCAAATAAACCCGCTAAGCCAGCCCTGAAATTCCAAATTGACATAAATACTACCAAAAATACGAAGCTTGATGAAGCAATATGATAGAAATTCACGAGCAGTGTGTTTTCTACATGACTAAGCACAATTATTGTTCCCACCAAAGAAGAAAAGGCAGCCCAAAATCTTAAGAGAGCAGCTAGAAAGATGCAGAAAAACCCGAAGCATCCAATTTAAAGGGAGAAGTAGAAACAAAAGAGAAGACGACAAGTATCATTCCCAATGAGAGTCAAACAGAAGAAACCCTAAAACCGCTTCTGCAACAACGTTACCTTTACTTCAATCTAAGGCAGAGCGGGAAAAGGAGTGTAGCGGCTTCTCCTAATTGGAAGAATCGCATGGAAGAGGACGGGAAATGAGAGAGCGAGGAGCGCAGAAGCCCGAAGCCCGAAGCCGGAGAACCCAGAAGGAGAGATCAAACCACATAGTTTACCCTTTACATGTTATGCGGTGCCTCGCGTATGACTTTATCCCACGGTACGTCCTCCCCTTTAAACCGTCCGTTTCTCAGTTCCTGATGCGCTTCTCCTTGACTTTATGATTCTTTTTAAACTGGTGGCCGTGGGATTGTCGTCATAGACTTCCTTTATTTTAGCCTCTGAACATTTTTTATAAAATAATAATTTTTATATTACTAAAAACATTATAAAAAATTTTGACAATAAATTTTATCATCTCTATAATAATTTTTTTAATATGATAATAAAATTAAAACTTTTCTTAAAATTTTTATTAATTAAGTTTAAGAATTATTTATATAATGCAATATTACGATGTTTCGATAATTTAATTATTATAATAAAAAAATTGTTAAAATATAAATAAATAATGAGCCTCGTAATAGCTGAATTAAAAAAAAGTGATAGAAAATTGGGTAGAAATGTCAGATTTGGTAAAAGAAAAGAATAATTAATTCTTTCGTATTTTTATTATATTTGAAAGATATTTTTAAAATAAAATTGAAAAACGGTTGGGTCGTCCTAGGTTCGAAGCAGATAATGGCGGCTGTCTGGTGGATGCAATTATTGGAACAGGAGAGTTAAAAGAGGAACAGGGGACGGAGAAGGGCATCCTTTCCGCTTCGGAGTCTCTTTGAATGCATACCCAGTTGTCGCTTTCTTTCTATGGGTGTTGTTTCACGGAGAAACAGAGAGCGTTTGGCTTGAACAGTTACGAAAATTGGCTAAGATGAACGGTGTCTCCACCATAACCCAGATAAGAGATGCTTTATCACGCGTGAACCAGAAGGTTAATTTGATTGGTTTTGTAAGAGAATTCAGTTTTCCCAGAAAGAGCCTGGGAACCGGTACTTTCTTTTTCTTTCTAAGTTATGATTTATATTTTCTGCTTCATCTATCTCTCTCTCTCTTCCCTCTTTTCTTTTGGGTTCTGAGTAAGAACGTCAAGTTTGCTACTTCTTAATTTTGGAACTTGTTTAAGTTTATTTCAGATTATGTTTCGATACTGAAGATTGTGGACGAATCCTATAGGGAAGATGAATTGTCAGTGCAAATATTCACTAGCAAGGTGGAGGACCTTCCATTGCCGAGGTCTTACAAAGACTTCATTGTCCTCTATCAAGTCAAGGTGGTCTTTGAATTCCATTCTTGCAATGCAAAGTTGTTACCTTTCAGGAGCACTTTTGTGTTTTGGATTTCATGGGTACCGTGATCTGGTTACCTTATTTATTTTGAAATATCAATGCCCGTTTCATCTATCATCCAATCGTCCGTTGATCGAAAACTTTGCTGTGTTATTTCTTGAGCGTATTAGCATCATTGGTCTTACATAGGAATAAATCAGGTGCAGAATGCATGCATTAATTTTCTGTTACCTGACTATTTAGGGATTTTATTGTTGTTGTGCTAGGTTTCTCATTCTTAGTGCTTAATCTTGGTTTGGTAACCATCTAATGTGGCAGCACAATTATGTTGCAGATTAGAGAGTATAATGGGAGGATTTATGCTGTTTTCAACAAAATGTTCTCTTCATATGCTCTATTTGATGAAAAGAGTTGCCTCGACTTTAATCCATATCAAGCTTCTCCAGGATTTCTGCTCTTTGGACCTGACATGAACTTTGTCAGACGTATGGGGCATTTGTGTCCTGAATTTCCATTTAGTGGAGGTATAATCTCATAATATTGCTGAACTAATTTACTCTACTTCCTTTCAATACCGCGACACTGAGATATGATATTCTTGTACTAACTTGGTCTACTATTCTATTTCATTTATTTGTGGTTCTTTAGAAATTATGGATTCCATTTCATTAGATGATTACTGTTATTTACTATGTGATCTTTTTTATTTTTTTTGTTATCATTTATAACATCAAAAAAACATGGACTTGCTTGTCACTTCTAATCATTTGCTTGCAGTACTTCTTCTGAAAATGGTAACATTGAATCCCTGATTGTTGATCGTGGTTAAATTACTTGCATTACATTATTGACTGCCTGTTTGATACATGAGGGAGGGTTAAAATTAACTTACACTTCGATACGGAATGCAATGCAGGCCATCACCTGCTAAAGGTGGTTAAATTCATAGGATTAACCAACAGAAGGAACTCTTGTGAGATGCCACACAGCTAAGGGTAGCAGATTATAGTTTGTGCTTCTAATCTCAGATACCTCACGTGACCAAGTGTGCACACTTGACTTTAGAAGGAACAATTCACACTTGACTGTTAGGAAAAATGCACAAGCATTTTTCAGAGTCATGATTGCTTTCCAATATCCATTATCTCATTCATATTTATAGAGGATTACTAAGCATGATCACTCAAAATGTTTAACATAAATGTCAGACAACTTCCAAAACACATAGATCTTGGTAGTCTAAGCACATTCCTCAGATGCAACTGCTAAGCAATTTTAGTTCTAGACACTATCCCTTTACATAACCTACTCACGTGATAATAAGAGAGAATTTGTGAGATAACTTTGACTACTAACACTAATAACAAAAAGGGATCAAGAACTTATTATCATTTTCAGGGCTTTTTATGTGTTTACCTGAAGTGAATTAGGTGTTGAGCCCTCATCTTGGATCAGATTTGAGTGTGGCATATATGCATTATGCAATTGTCCTTATGTTTAGTCCTTTTTCTGAACTCAACAAAGGCCAATTCTGTTGCATACATGTCTACTTGAAATGGTATTGTTGCCACTTTCTGCAGCATCTAGTGTCTCTTGAATATTGGGCCATATTGTACTTTGTAACTGCTGTGTGAAATTATGTTTTGATCTACTTCTTCTCTTACGCGTGGAACATACACATACGGCTATTGTTAAAGTAATTTGTCTTCAAATAATTGAATATGCCTGGATCATTTCTTTCACTTATACCTTAATCATCTTGCAGCATATTTTTCTTGTTCTATTTGTCTTCTTGTAGTGCCCACTCTTCTTTGTTATACAACCAAATGAACCACTATATGTTTTCATTCCAGCACAATTTTGAGTTAATTATATGGAAGTTCATAGAAACTGGTGATACTTATATAAGGCTTCAACCTTATGCTTTATAGGAAGGGATGAGTACCTTTTGTCGTTGAAAGATTTCAGAAGTGATAAAACATATTTTGACCTAGTTTGCAAGGTAATTCTTGTTACTGTGGGAGACAGCATTGATGTCCACGAATTGCCTTACATTATTCTTCGAAGAGCTAGACATCTGACATTTTTGTTTTTCACGGTTTTTTATTTTTCACTTTTTTGCTTGGAAATTAAGGTTCTGCATGTTGAAGAAGCTTCCAACAACATGTGGATGTTCTTTGTATGGGATGGAAATGATACGCCCCCATTAAGCTTGGATAGTAGGTAAGTTTTTGTTGATTTGTTCTCTTTCAGCTGTAAGCTAGTCATATTAGCTCTCTGATTGAATCAAGAAGCTTAGATAAAACTGATTTGTCTCTTTGCAAACCTCTCTTGAGGTGTTGTTGCTTCTTCCCAAAGAAGTTCTTGAACCAAAAACAACAATCTATGTTGGTTTCTGACTACTGGGAACATATTTGATGGTTTGAAAACTCAATTAATCTCATGCTCCATTTTCATCTAAGTCATTCACTTTCCAAATAACTCTTGCTCCTGTAACCCGCTACTAGGGAAAGGAAGACCTTACTAGGAGACAAACTATCCGTTCTATTCTTGGGGAAAGTTTTGCTTCTGTCAACAGTGTGGAGGAAAGTTAGGGAGAAAGGTTGAAGACAATGAACTATGAAAAGGAAATTCTCCCCTGGTCTTTGCTACTTGTTTGCTCAGGAGAACTCAACAGAGTTGCTTGATGATGGTCAATAGTGGCCTTTTTGCCATGACTCTAGGGTGGCTTTATATTGGTTCTGTGTGTTACCTTTTTTTTGGGTCAGATAACTGTTTTAAATTGATCTAGTTTTATCTTTTATAAGTCTTTCTTATTTGGTTCATTAATGCATTTGTAGAGACTTTATGGAGATGTTGGAGAAGATGTATTAGTGTCGTGTGCTTTTTTCTTGATTTAAGGTCCTTAGATATCGACTATGTCTTACTAGAAAGATGGTGAACTTACTGAGCTTCCTTTTAATTTTTGCATGACCCACCAAAAAAAGGGAAAAAAAAAATTAAAGACCTTTGGTTGCAATTGTTCTGTTTTTCTCAGATTTGAGATGTTCAAATTATACTTATTTTCCTAGTAGCTAATGCAAACAAATTTTCTGTGTACCAGTCTCATCGATGAAGAACTGAACCCACTTCCTTTACAAGTTGAACAGTTTATACTACCTAGGGATGTACTGTGCACATTTCCAAGTGTTGGAACTGTCCTAAGGGTGAAGACTGACAAGGCCCATGAAAAATTTTCCTTAAACTTCAAAGGTATTGGCAAATGGGTGAGGTTCCGTAACATGACTTATGAAGTGTGCTTTGGATTGTGGAATGGTCTACTTACTTCTTCTTCTAGAGTTCGATATCTGCCAGACAATCATACCACCGTGTTGGAACGAATTAGGTGAGAATTTTGTTTTGGATATTTCAGAAGATCTGGTTGATCTTTGCATGTGGCTTATAAGATATTGTTGCTTATTTCTTACGTACTTCAATATATTCAGGAATTTTAATCAACGAAATGTGGGGGAAGAGGGTCGTACTCCATCGTGGAGCAGTCCTCCTTTTTCAACTGGTAATCCATCTCAAGTTGTTTAGATGTTCAAAATTTTTGGAAATGTCCTACTATTATTTTTCAATGCAGAAGGTGATGTCAAACTTTTTTTGTTTCTCTATTGAACATCAAAAACTTATTTTGTTTTTCTGCTGAATGTTTCCTTGTTGCTTTGCAGTGGTAGATTATGAAAATGCTCCGTTTCTAACGATGATGGATATTCTCACTCAACCAAAGGTCTCTTATGCATTCCCTACTAGTAGAGTTTTCGTGTTATTTCGTTTTGAGTATGCACTTTAATCAATAATAAGTTACTTTCAATTTTATGTAAGAATTTTAAAAGTTCTTTGAGAACATAGTCAGGTAAGAAATTAAAAATCAGGAGGAAAAATTTGTTTTGGCTTTCTAGCATTTTAATTTCGAGGATCGGTACAAAAATGTGCTCTCATTTAACAGTATTATTCTCCATTCATATATTAACCTTTCCATGGTTGTCTTACAGGTTGGTTCTGTAGTCAAATGTATTGTTCGTGTTGTAGCAGTTTGTCCCCCACAAGCAACGGACTTCTCTACAACTGCTGGAACAGATCAACATAGGATGAGACTGACATTGGAAGACCCAACTGCGAGAATACATGCAACGTTATGTGGTGATGATTGGGTAATACTAGAAATGGATATCCTTTCAGTGATCTTTTACAAGTTTGGAGATTGGAAAGTCTTGAAGTGTTAACTTTTTGACTAAAACTATTCCTTTGACCCTTTATTTTTTATCAGCTATCTATAGTTATTTGTTTATTTTACTTCTGATTTGATGGAAATGGCATGCAGGTGACTTTTTTTGGGGGTTGTTTCTCTGCTGATGTTATAGCAACGAAGATGAACAACTTACTTGGGGTGACTGACAAGGAAGACAGTAATTCTTTGAGAAGTCCACCATGGATAAAATGTTGCATAAAAGTGAACTGTGCAGAATACCACATCTGTGGCACTAGGCTTGTGTGATAATGGTTCAACTTTTACTTCTTCTGAAGCTTCTGGGAAGTTGGAAAGTACTTGTAAAATCGCCTTCTTTTTTCCTTTGCTGGTGTAAATCACTTGCGTTAGTTTAGGGGCTGCACGATCTCTTTCATGCCCAGTGTATCTTTACTGAAACGGGCTTTCTGAGAGCCCTTTTCTTGTAAATTCTTGTACAGTGGATAGACAAGAATAATTGCATATGATGGCTTTCTTTTGGTTTATATATGATCTCTGTTCTGGACCAAACCTTTTGCTGCATTCTTTAGTGTAATCTAAGCCCGACACATCCAATTTGCTTCAAAATTTGTAGTTACAGTTTGTGACGAGATCACAAAGTGGGGTTATGCTAAACTTAAACCCAAAAAAATAAAATAAAATAAAATAAAATACAAAGTGGGGTTATCTTGGTTTTGGAATGTTCTTTTATTTCAGAGGACAGAAATTCAACTTCCCGCAGTGCTTTTAATTGTCGGGAGGATATCGGTTTCATAACAGTAGCAGGCACCTTCTTCTGTACCTCGTTGCTTTATCCTCCCTCCCAAACGGCATACTGAGGCGTCCGTGTAGGAAATATGTAAAACCAAGCGCCGCAGCTTGCTTCAACACTTCCATATCCTTCAAATAACCAAACGACTAGTTTGGATAAGAGAGATTCAGAGAGGGAGATGAGCTATGCAGTTGTAAGAGCAGGCTTTGTTCCTTCCCCTTCCCTTAATCTTAATCCAAATGGGTCTCTTTCTTCGCCCAGTAATACGGCGGTAACATTACTGGTTCCTGTTTCTCTCTTTCTCTCGCTTTGTCTGTCTCTGTGATCATAGCGATGCATAATCATGTATCTCTGATTAATGGGTATTTCAGCCGAACACGGAGGGTAGCGGTGGTGGTGCGGAGGATCCTAACCATATTCTGATGACGCCAACTGCTTCTGCTGCTGCTGGCTGTAAGTGGCGTTTGGTTATAGCATATGATGGTACCCGTTATGCAGGTTTTGTTTCTCTGTTTCCCTCTTTCGAATTTCTTGCTTTCTCAAAGCCATTAGCTTCACTTTGTGTTTCAGTCCTTCAAATTACTATCATCATTTCACTTCGCCTTGGTTAAATTACTCATCTTTTCACCGGTAATTGCCTCTAATACTCCGTATACTTCTTTGTTTCTTGGGATCAACTTAAGATTAGGGGCAACTAAGCCGAAATTTCAGAAAAGTTGGGAAGTCTTGCAAAAGATTCTTTGTGCTGGTGACATTATGCATTGCAGAATTTGTTTCTGTACGAGGCATCACTAGGTATAGCCATTGACCGTTTGCTGCCCATGAACGATGCCGTGATGTTTGTTTCAGGTTGGCAGTATCAGCAGTCGCCACCAACAGTACAATGCATTGTGGAAAAGGCTTTAACTCGAGTAACCAAGTTGGAAAGGAAGGATCTTCTTCTGGTTGGTGCAGGTAGAACCGATGCAGGAGTTCATGCCTGGGGTCAGGTCTGGGTTTTTTACTCATCTGGGGATTCAATTAGCATTCATTCAGCAGTTAAACAACACGCTTATTTTCGAATTAGGCTTTCAGGTGGCACACTTTGTTACACCTTTCAACTATGATAGCTTGGAAAACATTCACGCAGCTCTGAATGGTGTTCTTCCATCCGATATCAGAGTTCGAGAGGTTAGCCCCGCGGTGCCTGAGTTCCACGCTCGATTCTCAGCAAAAAGCAAGGTTTATCACTACAAGATATACAATGACCCCATCCTGGACCCATTTCAGTGTCTCTATGCTTATCATAGCACCTATAAACTCAATAGTGCTCTCATGGGAGAAGCTGCGAGTTATTTTGTTGGAAAGCATGATTTCTCCGCGTTTGCCAATGCATCCCATAACGATGGAACGCCTAATCCAGTGAAGAGAATATCTCGATTTGACGTCATTGAAATGGTAATTGTCAAGCACAAAAACCAAGCTACCTTTCATGGGTTGGCTGATCTTGGATTAGTGAAGCCTATTTCACCTCAGATTATTCGTTCCAATTAGTATTTCCCCTTATTTTTTCTTCATCTTTCTTTGATCAAGGTCTCAAAGCTGATCAACTGGTTGCATCTTTGTCCAGGGACCTCTTTTGCAGTTAGAAGTTGAGGGCTCAGGTTTCTTATATAGACAAGTGCGGAACATGGTAAATGATTCTTGCATTCCATTTAAAAATGGTTGCTTTTTGTATAATGCATCCCAGGCATTTGCAATTTCTGTTTTATTAACATTTTCAGGTTGCTCTGCTGCTACAAATTGGTAAAGAAGCACTTCCTCCCGATATTGTTCCCATGATTTTGGAGAGTCGAGATCGGAAGGAGCTTGCTAAATATGCTTTGTGTGCTCCACCCCACGGACTCTGTCTTGTTACTGTTAAGTACAATGAAGAGCACCTCCGGCTTCCATCAGGTTGCCCCGAGGCCAGTTTTGGTAGGCAGCATTCTGTAAGCAAATGCAAGCTTCCATTTTACTAAAATAAAGGAGAGTGATTGTTGAAGGAATAGTTCTTGCAGTTGTAACTTTTCACCTTAGGCAGTTGATAATTCACGATCCGGCTTGTAGGCTGATCAATTCATTGTTTTTATATGGTGTCACTGGATTTGTCTTGAGCAGTGGACGGTAGGTCTCGATCAAAGTTGAGCTTCTTCATTTAAAGACAAATACTATCTAATCGATCAAAGGGGGTAAGCGGTAGTTCAACAATAATGACCATGTGTCATGGTGGACTACTAAGCCACTGGTCATCCAATTCCTAGTGATTGCAAGGAATTACATGTTAGCACTTTGATTTCTGAGTAATCCATATGTTGTGTTTGTGGAATCACTCAATGAAATTGGAGGTCAATTTTCGTTTTTCCATTCACATGAAGCCTAAATGGAGCTTCAGCAACAAGAATTACTATGACTTTTAAAAGAGTGTTAGAAACAGTTGGCATGGGCAATATTTTCCCATGAAAAATTCACTAGTTGGAAAACAGAAAGAAAAGAACAGAAAATTCTGAAAAAATACAAAAGAACATAGTTACGTCTCAAAGAAACGCAGTTCCACCATACCCTCACGATGCTTTGGCGAATACCATGCCACAGCCTTTGCTGAACCAAGGACATGCAGTGCATATTCCAAGGCAAAAACAGGTTCATCCACACGAATAGGCCAGTCTTGGTTCTTCAAGTCAATCGCAACTCCAGAATCAACTCTAAAACTGAAGGGTCCAGCAATCTGAAAGAAGCAGATGGAACTTCTTATGAATGTTGATGACATTATTATAAGCTATATTACAGCGTAATGCAAAAGACAGCTGACAGTTTCTCCATTATCTCCTATCACCCAAAATTCAAATGAGCATTTTCACCGTGTTGTACTACTCATTCCGCTAAATGAGACCAAACAAGGCCATTAACCTGTTGAAAACTATTATAAGTATTGTGTTGACATTACTAATTTAGATGCCAGAATGAAAATGTGGTGCTTGAATCAACAGGCAGCCAATATTTGAGAAACAGTTCTGCCAAAAGCATTTAGAGCTTTCACTAGTAAGTAACCTACTACTTTCACAGAAAAGAGAAGAATACAACTAATGTTTTTGAGACTGATTATTTCTTCCTTATGTGGCAACTCCAAGTCTAGTCAGGCAAATACTACACAAAAATATAAGAAAGATTATGAGAGAAATGAAGGCACCTGCTGCTGAAGAGAAAGGGTGGTCCTGGGACAAATAGACTGAATGACTTCCAGTTGTGGCTGTTGAGAATTAACAAGATCTCGTGCTATCTGTGTAGCACCTGAAAGAAATCTGGAACCACAAGGAAAATCAAAGCGGGCATGAAAGCGCGTAAGATCCAGATATAGCCTTTGGAAATTTCCATGCTGAGCTGTAAATGAAAGTGTTCCAAACAGATCGGCTAGGAAGCCAGATTTCACTCCAGATGCCTGAAAACAGAACCCCATGGAATCCTGAGAACCATCTTGTGCTCTAACTGAGCAATCTCCAATAGAGGCAGTCAAACCAGCACCTATGTAACAACATCATCGAAGAGCTATTAAGGATATGTGGATATTATACATTAAGCAGTAAGCATTGCAGATGTGTATTTGCCATTGATCATCAATTCCAACATGTTCATCCTGCTAAGCAACAGAACAAATGCTGGTTATGACCAAATCCTGAACTATGCTACTGAAAGAAACATGCCATCTGATCACTCATAATTGTTATCTCAGTGTAGAGACCAGAAAAAAGAGAGAGCAAGACTTTCCCATTTCTATTCTTAATACGTTATAGGGGCGCATGTGTGAAGTTTCAAAGTCAATAGTTCCACCACCTGCAGTAAGTTGCATGATAATGACAAGAACTGAGCGCTTTATTTCCCTTGAATATTTTCAAGGTCAAGTGTTTCTCGATCGAAACAGAAGCTTGTGAACACTAAAACGTATTGCAGTCCATATCCTCAGACTCATCTGGCTGATTAAACTCTATAATTTTAGGCGAGGAAAAGAGGCAGTAGCTAACTTACCAATGATCCCCGACGCTGAAACGTGAGGTGTTGAAAGGAAAATGTCATATGGTTGCACCATCTTCAACTTCTGAGCTTTACTCCTCCAAATTTCGTAATTCTGTTTGAAGGAAAAAGCAGTTTTAAGGGACAACCCTGGAAGGAGAGCAGAAGGTGGCTCATGGATGCTCTGATCACCTTCAAACTGGGTGGGTGAGCCAGTGTTATGATGCATACATAGATGATAACTGGCGCCAGAGTCAAAAGCAAGAGAAGCCAGATCAATCCCCATAGAGAAGGGTACATCCCAATAATTACCAGCCTCGTCAACAAAAAGGCCTGGCGAGACTGCTTCCACCGTCAAGTTGTGATTGGGGAACTTCCCAAAATTGCAAATACATCGTAATCATAGGAGTCAATACTCATCAGGCAGAATACTTTTCTTTACTAACTCATAAATGCGAGAACAAGAACGTAGCAACAAATAGGGATTGTAAAAATACAACTGCTAAACTCGGGATGAATACCTTGTGATGGAGGACTGCTTTCTTTCTGGGAGTCTTCCTGCGTTCTTGTGAAAAAGAATGTGAATCTAAGCTTAGGTACAGAATATCATCGGGTGTCAACAGTAGTTCGGAAGAGAAACCAAGGGCATACAATGATTTGTTCCGCAAGTGTCTTCCAATCCTTTGCAACTGCTGCTGCCATGAGGACGCTGAGCTTGGTGGTGGTGGCGTTTCTTCTTTTTCATTCATCAAAGAAGACCAAAACTTCTGCAAATTGAACTGACCCATCAGAGTAGCGAACCAGTTCTCAGCGAAGGGAACAGTGAGGACGCGTCGCAGAACGAAGCCGTCGGAAGCGGCAGCGTAAGAGGGAACGAATGGAGCGGCCATGAACCGCTGCATGAAGTGGAGCTGCTTGGCCCTCGAAAGCTTGCTGCCTCTGGACAGTCCCAACGGAACTAGGTCGCTCGGAACCGGCCGGGCCACGCCGTCCAGGGTCCTGGGGGTCGACATGTCCAAGTCCCAAAACCCTCCGTCCATTGCCCATCTTAGCTTCTTCATCCTTTCCCTTCCCAAAAACCTGTTCGATTTCTTCCTCCTCTGCTCAGACTAAACTATGCCCATCAAAGAGGGGTTGCATAATCGTCGACTACCTTATCCCTCAAAGAGGACAGGAAGGGAAGGCTCTTGCAATCCCCATAACCCACTTCCAGAAGAAATCCCATCCTTAGTGATGGTCCATTTTAAGCTGTTAGTCGTACTATATGTCGTACTATGAGCTGCTGTGTCTTTCACAGTTTTCAAGGATAAATGAGTAAATAAGTAAGTGACTCGCATTTCATGAGATACCCATCATTTATCTCATAAGTCGACTTAAAAGGTAATAAAATATATTATTTTATTAACAAAATTTTTAATAGCTTTCTTAATAATGTAAAGCTTATTACAAACCCCAACGAGTATTCCTCAGCATGTTGATTCCTGCCGTGTTACGGCATTCGCATTGCACGTTGAAAAAGAATGTCACAGTTTGGACATTGATACATGAAACCATACGTATATACATTGAGAATAATCGTCGATACCCTTCTACAATCAGGGTTGTACAGAACAGAGTTCTGGGTCACCATTATCTTGAGATCCGCAAGCATGAATCATGGATAATTTACAAGACCATCATAGTGCTTGATCTTTCATCGGTTTACGACACGAAATTTGCGTTATTTGTCAGTGGCTGTGCCATTGAACTCCGAATAGTAGTATGAATATGCATCATGAGCAAGCGTCTGAAGAAGAGGAGGCATATATAAAAGTCAGTCTTATGTGCCAAATCAAGTGGTAGCGAAATGCAATACCATTCTGAAAAGGTTAACCAAGCCAGGATACTCCAAGTACCTGTTCTTGTGACCGGAAATACATGAAGGGTGTATAATTCAAGAAATTTGAGACCCTGGAAGTGTATATATCAGCATACCTGCATTGGGCATATATTAAGATAGCCATTTTTGAGAATACTCAGAAAACATCTGAGGGAAGCATGTCAAGAAAAGAGCATACTTCTCTATTTGTCTCATCAGATGGCTTTTGTCCCACAGGCCTGCACGCGATAGGAATCCCCACCTAATGCAGGAAAGCTACGGCATGTCAACTCTATCAAATGAAAAGAAAATAAAAAATCTCCTCCCTTTTACTGTTAAAAAAGTAGATGCATCGAGCAAAAAGTAATCGCAACTTAGTAGGAAAAAGTTATCGAGTGTTGGAAGGTCCTGATGTGCAACGTGAGGTGAAGCAAAACTCCGTTTGAGATGAAACATTTTCATGTCAAGAAATTAGTTGGGAGCTAGCAATTAACCATTGTTAGTGGTCACAGATTTTAGATTTCAATTTTCTTTCACAGCAATTAAACAATTACTTTAAACCTTCAAAAATCTGCCGCTTCACGATATGCCTACAAAGACAAAAATGGTCGATAACAAAAGGAACAGAGAAATGATAATTTCATCAACAAACTAAGGTGTATATTCTAATACTAAACAATAATATGAATAAAACCAACATCACGAATCTTAAGTCAGTGAGTCAGGCAACATAAGGAGAATTGCTTCCCCAACTTAACCTAATGGTTAACTTAGCCAATAATTACTTAGCTCAGTTGTATTTTGTACATCATGCATGGCAAATGAATAATCAGAATAAACATATTTTCAGATAAACATGCACTGAAAGCAGTATGGGGCAAAAAACATATAGATGATTTGATAGGTTAGGGGGAGAAGGGTTTTTCAATCAAATGTTTGCCAACCTCAACTCACCTTTTGTTGAAGTGCTCCCCATCTGCTTCTAGCATTGGAGCAATTTTTTCATCTAGTCTCTGCATAACTATAAGTAACTTCTGCATGCTTTCTGTAAGTTCTTGATCACCAAGGTTAGTTGCAGCAAGGCTCTGCAAATACAAACAACTTTCAAGTGAATTATCAAGAACTATATTGCCAAAACGATTTTGGAGATCACTAAACCAAAGAGGTTAGTATTTCTACTTTCTAAAGCAAAATAGATAACTGAATCACTTCGATGATATAAAAGGAATGCTAGCAACATTTGCTCATAGGAAGGGTGGGATGAAAGTATAGTAAGCATCACAAGAATAACTAGATGAAAACACTACTTTCAAACATAATGGACATTGTGCAAAATTATGAACTGAGACAGCAAAGCAAAGGCAGCACAAGCTATATTATTTAATATAGCAGAGATTATATAACTGGATAAAGCATACTTGAGCTGGACGTCCTCCCTCTCGCCTTTGCAGAGCAAGCCGAAGTTGGTTAAAAAGATCCCCAACTACCTCCTTTTGATTTATAAGCTCTACTAATCTTGCTCTATGCTCTCGACTCTGGATCAAAGCGCTATACTGCAGTTTCAACATTTCATCACCCGTAAAAAAATCTTGTTAGCATACATGACAAACGTGTCAACCATCTCGATCAACAGGTACACTGTCTCTGTAAAGAATTTGTATTTCTAAAGTGTATGCATCTGTAGAACCAACACAGCCAACACAAAGGATCATTTGAGGGCAGGTAAACTGCCTTATGTACTATGTCCATCACAGCAAGAGAACTTCATGAAGGCATCTGAAAATTGAAAAAAAAAAGGTACAATTGCCTTCTTCTATAGCTTGAAAAGCAAATGTCAGATATACAAACCTCTTCTTCCAGTTCTCGACAAATTAATGCTGTTCGCCATCTAAGATGGACTTTTGATTGGCTCACATCCGTGTAAATATGGTCACCAACATACAGTATCTCATCTCCATGGATATTTAAGGAATTCTCGACCATTTGAGCACTTCCCCCTGAATACACGCCCCCTGTAGAAATAAAAACCAAATCCATAAGAATCTTGAGTCAGTTGACAAAGTATTGATTAGTAATAGGTATAATCACTTCAAACAACAAATGCCATTCTCTTTCATTTTCATAATGTTTTTATTAATTATCACGGAAAACAAACAGTAGTATAGAAAACAAATTCTCATTGTCAATTAAGTAATATATATCAGGATATCGACTAACATACTTTTTAGGCTTGTGTGCCACTTAAGCAGGCATTTTTAGGCAAGCAAAGCCCAAACTAAATATAACCAAAAAAAAAAAAAAAACCCATAACCAAGCCACATGGCATGTTATACAGGGATAACATTCTTTCACATTAAATCTTACTAATTGCTTGGTAAACCTTCTAATTAAACCTTTGGTATAAATAAATATTTCTATGAAGTAGATGTTCAGGTATATAGGAAACATTCTTCTCCACACAAGAATTTATGGACAGGTTTGTGCAATTCAGTGGTAAATAGATGGGAAAACATAACAAGGTAAAAGTTTGGGAACTAGGGCATACAGGGCAAACATTAACAAGCTCATGGACCAAAATAAATAACCTGTCTGAGCCTTGAAACATGGACGCATAAGGCCTTCCCCTGTCACTACCTCATACATTGGGTGTGACATTTGGAAGAATTCTGGCTTCCTTGCTGAGACTATTACCTATCCATGGCAGGGAGGGAAAAGAAAATTTCAAATGTAGTGCTCATCTATGCTATGTCAAAATTCCATTTTCATTGATTTCTTTCTCTCCAGAAATAAAATAGAAGAAAATTATCCATTTGAGCAAAAAAAAAAAAAAAAAAGACACAGCATTCCATTTTCATTGATGTTTTTCTCTCCAGACAAAAGAAAGGAAGAAACAATCCATTTGTGCAATAAGGATAATGTCCCTGAAAAAAAAAAGGCTGATATTTCAGGCATGATTGGCCAAGGAATGATTCTGAGGATACCAATATAATTTTACCAGAGTTCAAAACAGGGTCCCATCCAACACTAATTCTATTATGGTTGGAGCATTAATCAGCAATGGTCCTAGAGAACAATAACTTGTCAATGCAGCACAAAGTATAAGAGGTCTACTCACAATATCAAATAGATCTCGCCAACCCATATCATTGGGAAGAAATCTGTTAAAGGAATGCTGCATCATCTTGTCCGTGTAATGATAATCTGAGTTGGTAATAAGCAACAGCTTTTTACCACCCTGAAGCATGATCTCCAATTAAAGAAAGACTAAAATGATTTTACATGCTATGCAAAGATGAAAGATCACAACACCTCTTTTTGGTCCAAAAGTGCCAGAGGCAGCTCGGGATCAGGCTCAACAAACAGTTCTGGCTTAGACATTATCTCACTCTGTATGCATGCAGAGAATTTACAGATTATTATGAACCAAAATACTGAACTCAAGGCAATCTATACCATGATCATATGTACCTTAAGTTGACCTTCTACATGTGCCCTAAAGAGGGCCCTTCCAACAGCCTGAAACCATAGCAGGAGTTAGAAAAGATACACAGCAATACCAGCATACCACGACCAAATAAAATTTTATCAACCATATTGCCTTATAAAGCCCTTTATAATCAAGTGGACAAAGCTCAGCATATATTTCTCCATTGTCCAATCTGTCAACCATCTGAAAGGAATCACGCAACATTAATAAACTTCAATGCACCATTTATTACTCAAGGAAAAAGAAGTAGCATAATATACAATGACAAGTCAAATCTTAAAGTCTGTGAATAAATTGAGGCATAGCAGATAATAAGCAACTGAAACTATCTATGGAATCTAAATCTAAAGGTTCCTAGTTACAAGCTTATCACAGATGGTAAAGAGGAAGTTAGAAACCCATCTGTATACAGTATTTCTGTTCAAGAGAAAACTTGCCTGTCTAGTTCTAACTTGTCTCCATTTTTAACAAGCTAATTACTGATCTCTCCTGAAAGCATCCAATAATTTTGTTTGTGACCTGTCCTAAAAGTGACCAATATTGTTTGTTTGGACCATAGCTAACTCACTGAGGAAGTAATTTGATGAACAAGTTTTTGGAATCAAACAACCCGTTTCTCTTTTACATTTCATCTAGTTTGTTTGTTAATATATTATCAGAACATAAGTTAGAGAAAGTTTTTCTTTTTCTGGATTTTAATCTCTTGAACTCTCCACCCCTAAATTTCTAGCTATCAACGGAAGTTCAAATGCCAAATTGATATTGAAAAGCAGAATTCACGGCTTCCTTAATCACTTATACTGGATATGGGCTCAGGATACAAAACTATAGACATCAATAAGGGGTAACCCAGACTCCTAACTCAATAATGTTATCTTTGGTAAAAAGGGAGAAAGATAGGTGCAGAAGTTATATCTATAAAATCAAATGGAACTTTAAAAGTAAATGAAACTAAAGGAGATATTTACAAGCAGCAAATCAAAATGACATGACATCAATGGCTATTCTACCAATAGAATTTATACTCTAATGACAATATCAACAATGACAGAGGCAAACCTGAAAAGGAAAACAAAACTGAGGTGTTCAACATTCTCTTAGACTATAAATAAATTACCTGCATATAAGCCACAGCTTCTGAAACAGAGAATAAAGTGTTCAGGAATTCCCATCGACTTTCCTTCCTCAGATCCACCAATTCCCTCCCATAAATCTCACTTCCATGCATAGAATATTAAGCCACTATAAAACATACTATTCCATTTTTTTTTTTCTTTCACAAATGATGTGTCAAAATGAGGCAGTCCATGAGAGAAAGCAGTAAGCATAATCCATGGGCAGAGATAACATTCACTAATTCACATTACTTACCACTACATGGATATGCTGGAGTGAAAGACTACTACAGAACGTGCAATAAAGTTGGCCTTAATTACCATATTCCTCCTCCAATAGACAATGCACAATCAAGAAGGTAAGATTCAAACCATACCTTACAGCACGAGTGGATAGCATCTCAGTGCCATGCATAGCCCTCTTTATGTAGCCAAATCGATCAGCCTTAACCAAGTTACCTCTCTCTTTGTCTATAACAAGGCCCCTAATAACCTAAATGGCACAATTGAACAGCATGCGATTAGTAACAGGAGTTAATATTTAGAACACAAAAATTTTAAATTGTGCAGAGGTGAATATCTCACCAAGTCTGGGTCGAATGAAAGTCCATCGACAGGAAAACCCATGTTCCTTAGATTCTCCATACAGTAGTCATATGCCCGTCCTTCCCAAGCCTGCAAGGGAACAGATCCATGACAGACAATTCCAGCAGTCTAAAGGGGGATGTAGACTACACTCTGTCAATGGAAGTCTTTTGGATGCACTTGAGTTAGGTGAATAACTTCATTCCTACTAAAAAAAATCTCCTAACAAGATCTAACTCCAATTTGGTGCGTTACATATACCTAAAATTGGGGATCTTGATGAACATAATGCCAGAAAAGAGGAAATAAAAGTTTTCACCAATTCTCATTTAAGCTAAAAAGCTAGAGCTCATCAATGTGAAAAAGAAGAAGGAAACTCTATAAAGAGTTATCTTTCTGTTATCTGATACACATCACTTAGCATAGTAAACATGAACTTAAGTCCATGACCTCATTCATTTGTAGTGTAATTTAGGATCCAAAACAAAAGACCTTCATCACAATAGTGATCAAAATGAAACAATTTTTCTTGATTGTCAGGATATGTGTATGTATATATGTACCATCACGTTATAGTGCATCAAGGTATAGTCCATGTCATATCCAATGGCACTGATTGATCGGAGATTCAAAGTACGACTGCAGAATATACCACGAGGTGAATGTCTTGACTCAGAAGGGCTCTGCGTGTTAACAAGGAAAGTCATGAAATAGAATAAAGAATGGAAGAAGGAACAAACAGCGAATCCAATTGACTAAACATTGGAAAAGTTTAATATTTTCAGTTTTCAACAGAAAAAGACGAGAACAAGCAACTTCAAAAGTTAGGGGGGTGTTAACAAAATAGAAAAAGAAACAAAAGTGCCAAAAAGGAATAAAAAAGAAGTGAATGCCATCTGCAGAGTCAGGACTATGAATAAAGTTAGTGAGAAAGGATTGATGAGAAAAATTTTATCCTCAAAGCATCATCAAATACCTATATATAGCTTTAGATTGATCCTTTATATCGAGCCATAAATTTATAACTACAGTTGAGCAAGAATTAAGATGATTACAATGAGATTAAAAAAAAAAAAAAAAAGACTAGGAGAAAAGATCATACTAATATTCAAGCTCAAACACGGTTACTTGCTTTCAAGCATCTCTTCAAAGTTGAAAATTTCTCTTTACTAAGTCACACAATTCAGGAAATGTAGTTAAAAAATTGTTTACCGCACCGGAATGCCCAAGTCATTAAGCAAACCCTCAGCTTCACGAGCTTCTACCCTGGCTACTTCCTCAATAGGACCTTCTAAGCTTTCCTGACCTTCAATTCCTACAAGGAAAGAACCAATTGAAAAAAAAAAATAGAAAAGGGAAAGGGATCAGTAGAATTTTGTTACAGATAATTTAGATATCATCACCAGCTCATATGCCAAAATAACAAGTCATGGGTGCTCTTGGTATCATGTCGGGCATTCAAGAATGTAGGCAAAACACGAAACTGGTGCATTGCAAACAAGCCAAAGGTGGACATTATCCAGGGCATGAAAAGGTTTTGACCAAGCTGATGCCGAGAAGTGCTTTGAGGCAATGACAGAACCACTAAAAAAATAGGGTTCAAGCTTGAAGTGCCATTGAAAGCCAATGAATTCTAGCCGGCTAGTCTCTAGCTTAAATGGCAATTCCTACTGGCAGAACAATAGGGTGGACAGTCAAGATATGTGTCCAAGACTCACAATTAGAGCGGGATGACCAACGCAAGCATGTTGGGCAATAGAAGGAAGCGTGGTCGCAAGCTAGGCTGAGTATTGGACACATGGACAATAGATGATGTAGCACCACCAAAAATTGAACAAAAATGCCTTGTACAGGAAAAGGACATCAGAACAAAAACCAAATTCCCAGAGGATAAAAAGACGAAAAGGCATGATATGAAGACTTACCAAAAGACTCAAGATGCTCCACCTTAAGATTCAAATCCCCTTTGGTACTCTGCCCCAGATAATCAAAGTCGCTCTTGCTGGATGACGTCACCGAGAACACATCGCCTCCGACGGACTTAGCATCCATACTGCAGCGGCAGGTCCACATCCTCGGCACTGTAACTTCGCCGAAAATTCCACGCGTAGTAAAACGATTGATTTTAGAGAAGGATACTTTCATTAGAGCTGGGTTTCTGAGAAAGTTGGTAGAAACCATTGATACAGATAAAGTGTTCTCCCTATATGCTAAGAGTATGCCCAAAGCCTCCGTTGCATACATTTCTATGTCCTTCTCCCTCTAACGTAGACTTTTGCCTTTTCCTCTTCAGAGCTCCTTGCGGCCTGGAGATGGGGAATCTGCTACTTACAAGGTCTGAGTGGAGTAGCTAGAAGACAACCTCTCGAGGACGCAAGTCAAAAATATCTCAGAGGGAATAAAGAAATACCGTTCAACCGCGATTCTAAACTGAAGGCGATGGGCCGAAGAGAGGATCCTGTGGTGGATAATGTTCACTCCTTTCAAAATCGAATTTTGTCGTCTTGTTGCTTCCTTCCACTATTTTGTCACGTTTTTCATAATTCATGGTTGTTAGAATTCAAATCTTACGGTTATAACCTCTATTACCTCACCATTTAAAGCTAACAACTTTTTGATAGGTTAAAATAGAAAAATTTCTGAGACTTATTTACAATATTTTATTTTTAATAACACACAACCAAAAAAAAAATGAAAGAAACTCGAACCCATAATCGATGGGACTGTTAAAAAATGAAAAGACTTATTTAAGATTAAATGTCTTATCAATAACTTGATAATCTCTTCATTTATTATTGATTATTTAGATAACCCTACTTATAACAACCCACATACATTATAGTTTTTTAATCAATATTATGAAAATAAAAGAAACAAAAAATAAAAATTTTAAAATCTCAAATTGTTCTAACATTTGGATGAAATTAGCAACAAATATATTTTTAATACTCTATATTAGTATTTAGATTTTTGTATCAATCTTACACTATTGTGATAGATTTCATTTACAAATAGATGATATGACCATATAAGAAAATTGATACTTCTCTTAGTTAAAGTTGATTTTTTGGGATATAACTTAAGTATGTGATTCCATAATATCATATAGTTTAAATATTTGAATTTTTTTGAATTTTTTTTGCATTTATTGACATTTTCAACTCTTTGGTCAATCTAAGGTTTAGGTTTAGGATAATTCAAGTGCACAACATGTGCGCTTTTAATCTAGACATTTGGGAAATGGTGTGTGATATTCTCATCAGGCAAGAACTGTACCTAGAAAAGGAAGAACTCGGCCCAAAAAAGTGATTTTAGATCAGAACGAGTGTTTTCATCTACCCATGAAAAGGCAAACAATATGATATTCAGCCCAACTAAAAGGCAGGAGAATGGGTCCTGAAGAAACCGATGGCATTGGCACTAATCGGCGATAGAAAGGGATCAAAGCTGTTTTGATTGATAGGGTAAAACCTGATATAAAGTGGGATTTTGTAGAACCCACTGTATATGTGTACAAAAAATTCAAACGAACTCTAAAGCAATTTTACAGGGAGAAGTGAAGAAGATGACCGGAGCATGCTGCCCTTGTACCGGTCCACTGCACTGGTTTATACCAGAAAGGAATGACAGCCTCAACAACAAAAAAGTTGGTCGAGCCGGGGCTTCTGTTCATGCTGTGGTCCTCTCCATTGTGGCAGTCGAGAAGGCTGTGAGAACCAAGTCAGCACTCATCCGAACAGGTCCAAATCTGTTGGTTCATGGTATGAGCCCGTTGCTGTTCTAGGCTAACCCGCCAGCAGTTTCGTGGCATGGAAGTTTCACCATTCTAAGGCGTGGATCAGCAGAAAAGGACGAGTGAACTCCATTTTACAGGGTGGCTGAGAGCTCGGTCATGTGATGAAATCATATTTTCCTACACGAATAGAATATGCCCGTTCTTTTTTTGGTTAATTAGTCTGTTCTTCTGTCACTGTTTCTCTGCAATGCATGAATGCATTAAGTTCCCATCTCCGCTACACGAAGCATGGGCATGAGCATGCTTTGCTTTCTCGGGTGGACATGTTTTTCTCTTTTTATACTTTTGAGTGACTTCTTCAATAAGAACAAGTTCCATTTTCGTGAAATGTGCTCAGCCTCTGGACGAGTTACAAGAAAGCACAGCGCTTTTGAGACGCCACAAGATCTGAGAACCCATGCTCAGGAAAGTACACCAAGATCTTCTGTAGTATAAAGTGCAAAAAGAAAAGTTTACTGTGAGATAATTACTTCATATATGCAGGCTCTAAGATAAGATGTCAGTAAGGCAAGACTTCTTGTTATATTATTCTTAACATGTCATTTTACAATCAACAACATATTTTATTGTTTCATTTATATGGGATGACCTTTTTTTGAATCTAGAACAATATGTTTAATAAAAAGTAATGAGATAAAGGAATAGAGAAACAAATAGTTAATCTTTGTGGAGGCAGGCAGAATCTTACGCACTTACTTTATCACTCCTAGAAAATTCAAGAAAGTCCGGCAATGCTATAAGTTTTTAGATCTTGTTGTGACAGTTGCCTATGCTTACATCGATATCAGAAGTCTTGAAGATAAGCTAGTGAAGCAATAAACTTGGTTGGGCAATCTTACAGCAGACCTTTCCCCTGTTCTACAAGCCAAAAAGGTGGACAATGTGGAATCAATCCAGTCGATAGAAGCAAAGATATGCTAATTTATTTGACAAACCGCGGAGCAGAGATGTTTGCCTTTGGCTTGAGTTATGTCAGACTCCATTAAGTATGTCAATCAAACCCCTAACTTAATATTTATTTGGGTTCAAACTGGACCCACTACTCCACAGTTGATAATACCCCTGATCAAACTCACAAATAATTGCTACCTTTTAGGCAAGACCATCCATGCGAAAGTAGAAAAAGAAAATTAAAAAAAGGGCCAGATTCTGAATGCAAAGTTCGTGCGGTCCAAATTTGTTTTAGCTGAAGGAACGCGTTACAGGGCATTGGTTTTGGTTAAAGTGATTGATGGAATAGCCATGATGCTTGCCCAGTATAAGTTGAGAGGGGATGAACTTAAGAGAAAGAATGAAGGAAAGGAAGCTAAAGGCAATTCAAACTGAATACCAAGGAAAAAGGTTTATCCATTATTTTGGAGGTCTAATCATGTTACTTTAGCATATCAAGTGTTAAGCACGGTGGATTAGTCTCAGCCAAACGTTTAAAGGATGATTAAAGTACTACATTCTAGAGTAGAATATCATTTGGCAGGCGTGCGGTAGGATAATTCTATTCGACAGAACAAATATACTGGAGCTTGAAGGATCGAAGGGGCGTGTTTCTCTCTTTATCCATCCCAACCTACGTAATGATGTTGACGCTGGTCTCTTGAAACAGTTCATGACTCTGTAAATTACGAAAAAGAGAACAAGGTTTTCAATGTAGCTTTCATGCAAGGCTTTTGCGCAGAGGTAGAGCTGCCATATTATCCCAGTATCTTTATTCCTGTACGATCTTCTCATCTTGATCATTTTTGTTCCTTGTGTTTCTTGGAATCCCATAATGATGCACGTTATGTTCTTTTCTTCTTTCTCTATCATGGCCTAAAAAGAGGCATTGGATGTATTAGTTGGCAAGTTGGTGTTATGTTCTTTTTCTTTTCTTTCTTGCATTATTGTTATGCTTAAAGTTCTTTTTCGTTTCTTTTGCAAAGGCGGAGCAGTTTCTTCAGCCTCAGGGTTGCTTAAGTTCTGGTTTCAGCAGTTCTTTATCTTATTCTAATCACAGCATTGGGTAGTGAAGAGGTTTTAGCATTTCTTTTCCTTCTGTATTGTCCTTCTTTGCTCCCAGATATTGTTTAGCACAACCTTTCGTAGCTTCCTCCTGTTCCCAAAATGAACCTTTAAGTATGCTTCTTGTCTCTTTAGAGGGTTCCTAGCCTCTCTCTCTCTCTGCCTCTGTGATCTCTTTGGCTTTTCTGGCGACTGCTGTTTCCATTTGTTCTTTTTGTCCCCGTCTGCTTAATTGGTTAGTGATTATACTGAAATGGTCTCCTACAGAGCTTGTATGGAGTAATCTATATTCTTATTTATATTATTATCTTTTCTGTTTGTGAATTTACCTTGCTGCCAGCTTAGTGGGGTTGGTTAAACCAACCACGTTGACAGTCCTGGAAATTGATACACAGGTTTAGTTATGTCTGGTGCTCAAAAACTACTGGTTTTGGGAACCAACGATGAATTGGCTGGAAAAGTTCAATCAAAATCTTAATTCTCTAGCCAATGTTGAACTATGGTTTGAAAATAAAGGCCATTAATAGGTCTTCCATTTGCATCTTTACCTGTTAATCTACATCAACTTTGACAGCTAAAGGGGAACAAAGCCTTAGAAACTTTTTCTCTGGTCTTCTTTCACATCGTTTAGTTGAGCATCACTTATCAATCCTGATTCAATGATGGGTTGCCAATTTAAGCGACTATTATGTGTTGCAGCTCTGACATATAATCCAAGTTGTTCAAGAGGATAGCAGTGAGCTGTAGCAAAAAAGTACTGCTGCAGGCAACATGGCGGAGCGAAATACTTCTCGGGTTGATTTGCCGACAGGGCAGGCCACCACCTTGTCAAGCCATGGGGTGTCAGATCCCGGAAAAAACTCCGAAAGTATGGATCAACAGAAAAGTTCAGAAAAGACCAACGGGAAAGAGGAAACCACTAATGCAGTGCCATATTACAAGCTTTTCTCCTTTGCTGACTCCCTGGATCTTCTGTTAATGTTTGTTGGCACAGTCGCTGCCATTGGAAGCGGAATCTCTATGCCTTTCATGACCTTAATCTTTGGTAATTTAGTTGATTCTTTTGGAGCAAATACAAATGCCAAAGATGTCGTTCATGAGGTTTCCAAGGTATTTTATAACAAAAACCTTGATCATGCAGAATAACAAACCTCTAATTTTTATATAGTGTTTTCTGTCTAATTATGCTTTATGAACAACAATATGCGCCAGCAGAAGAGTTTACTTTTGCTAATGCTTGATCCCAGTAATTTGCTTTAATCAGTGTTAACCTGGATCATTTTATTTCTCAGATGTCCCTTGATTTTCTGTACTTGGCTCTAGGATCTGGTACCGCATCATTCCTCCGTAAGTACATGAGCTTTGTAGAATCGTTTGATTAATCAGAACCTCAGATATCCCATTACTAATGTTTTGCTATATGCCAGAGATGGCTTGTTGGATGGTCACTGGGGAAAGACAGGCTGCACGAATTAGAAGTTTGTACTTAAAAGCTATTTTGAGGCAAGATATTGGCTTCTTTGATAAGCAAACTAAATCTGGGGAAATAATTGGGAGGATGTCGGGAGACACCGTTCTTATTCAAGATGCAATGGGTGAGAAGGTAATGATGCACCAAGACGACAGCTGAAACCATTGTAAATTCAGCGACTCATCTTAAATTCGATGTTGTGATTTGCAGGTTGGAAAGTTCATACAGTTGGTAGCAACATTCGTCGGAGGTTTCGTCATGGCATTCATCAAGGGATGGCTTCTTGCCCTTGTCATGCTATCTGCTATTCCACCTCTTGCTATCTCCGGTGCAGTCATGAGCATTGTCATAGGAAAGCTGGCGTCACAGGGGCAAGCTGCTTATTCAGTGGCAGCAACTGTAGTAGAGCAGACAATTGGTTCGATCAGAACAGTAAGCATACTTGGCATCAGGAATCTTTCACTTTCCTTTTCCTTTATTATAGATGATAACCATGATGTCCATTCCTCATACAGGTTGCATCTTATACGGGGGAGAAGAAAGCCATAGCCAAATACAACGAGTCCTTAACCAGAGCTTACAAGTCTGGTGTCCGAGAGGGATTGGCTGCTGGGTTGGGACTTGGTGCAGTTATGTTCTTTGTACTCTGCACTTATGCTTTAGCGGTATGGTTTGGCGGAAAAATGATACTTGACAAAGGATATACAGGAGGAGATATCATTACTGTAATCTTTGCCGTTCTAACTGGCTCCTTGTAAGTCCTTTCTGCTTGGAAAAGTTCATCCTTTATGCCCATATTATAACCTGTGAAACATTCCATACTAAATGTACGTGTCGCTTTCTCTTGCATGCTTTTAAATATGACATTCCTTGAAGCCCCCCAGATGCCCCATTAAAGGTTGTAGATTATTTGTCATTCCAAAATGAAGAATTTTTACAAATCAGTTGAACTAATTTCAAGTGCAGGTCTCTTGGGCAGGCATCTCCATCAATGAGCGCTTTTGCTGCTGGTCAAGCTGCAGCCTTTAAGATGTTCGAGACCATTAACAGGAAACCAAAGATAGATGCTTACGACCCAAATGGACTGGAACTAGATGATATTCGTGGAGATATAGAGCTGAGGGGTATTTGTTTTAGTTATCCTGCAAGACCTGAAGAACCCATATTCAATGGATTTTCTCTTTCCATTCCTAGTGGTACAAGAGCTGCTTTGGTTGGACAGAGTGGAAGTGGGAAATCAACAGTCATCAGTTTGATTGAGAGATTTTATGATCCGGAAGCTGGGGAAGTTCTTATTGACAACATTAATATCAGAGAGTTCCAACTAAAATGGATCAGAAAGAAAATCGGCCTTGTCAGCCAGGAACCTGTATTATTTGCTTCTACCATTAAAGACAACATAGCATATGGTAAAGATGGTTCAACTACAGAAGAAATTAGAGCCGCTGCTCGGCTCGCCAACGCTGCTAAATTCATAGATAAACTGCCTCAGGTTGTGTTTTTAATCTTTTCTTTCATAGATAAACGAACCATTTTGAATGATACCTGATCGTATTCTATACGCACTTTTTCCTTTTAATATACAGTCCGTGAGCATATTTGCAGAAAGTTTGACTGATTCTCACTTATACCGTAATCCGGTAAAAATTTTCTCTTTTCTTTTTGATTCACCTTCTTACAATATGGTTTTGCGTTTGTTCATTTAGGGACTGGACACGATGGTTGGTGAACATGGAACTCAGTTATCCGGGGGCCAGAAGCAAAGAATTGCTATAGCCAGAGCAATTCTAAAAGACCCAAGAATTCTACTCCTAGATGAAGCCACGAGCGCTCTTGATGCAGAATCTGAGAGAAATGTGCAGGAGGCATTGGACGGGATTATGACCAACCGAACAACTGTTATCGTTGCCCATCGCTTGAGTACAGTAAGAAATGCTGATACTATTGCGGTCATGCATCAGGGAGAAATTGTCGAAGAAGGTACTTGTATGTTGGTTTGATGTTATTGTTCTTTTTAAGGCCAAATTTATCATTCTTGGGAGAGGCATATCATGGCATTATTTTTCCATTTGACCGAACAGGTACACATGCTGAGCTAATTAAAAATCCTGAAGGGGCATATAGTCAGCTTATACAATTGCAAGATATTAGCACAGAATCAGAACAAAATGCTCTAAATGACCATGGCAGGTCAGAACTTATTGGGAATTCTGGAAGAAATTCAAGAAAGCAGGAGTCATCTGGAACTGGGAACAGTGGTCATCATTCTTTCTCGATACCATCTGGGGTACCCAGTGATGTAAGGGTGCTGGAAAAGGAAACTGCAGAAACTAAATCTCCTACTGCAGCACCAACCCAACTGCCTCCACAAGTCTCACTTCGCCGCCTGGCCTATCTCAACAAGCCAGAGATCCCAGTGATAATTCTCGGCGTCATAGCTGCAGCCACCAACGGAGTAATTTTACCTGTTTTTGGGATACTACTATCGAGTATAATCAAAACCTTCTACGAGCCAAGAGATAAGCTCCGCAAGGATTCTGAATTTTGGGCATTAACTTTTGTTGCACTTGGTGTGGCATCTCTGTGGGCTCACCCAGCAAGATCATACTTATTTGCTGTTGCGGGTTGCAAGTTAATCAGAAGGATCCGGTTGATGTGCTTCGAGAAAGTAGTTCATATGGAAGTAAGTTGGTTTGACGAAGCTGAGCACTC
Source organism: Casuarina equisetifolia (assembly GCA_028551475.1). Taxonomy (NCBI): domain Eukaryota; kingdom Viridiplantae; phylum Streptophyta; class Magnoliopsida; order Fagales; family Casuarinaceae; genus Casuarina; species Casuarina equisetifolia. Next base: position 19,509,107 of record CM052362.1, read on the forward strand.
AAGTGGTGCACTTGGTGCAAGGCTCTCAACAGATGCAGCTTCCGTGCGAGGTCTGGTTGGAGATGCACTTTCTTTGCTCGTTCAGAATATTGCAACTGCTCTTGCCGGCTTGGTTATTGCTTTCACAGCAAATTGGCAATTGGCTTTGATAGTCCTCGTTTTGTTGCCTCTCTTAGGAGTAAATGCATTTGTCCAAATAAAGTTCATGAGAGGATTCAGTGCAGATGCAAAGGTTTTCACCCACTTCCATAAATCATAAAGAACTAGCTCAAATGCATGAAAAAACATTCAATTTCCACTAATAACGTTGATGGTTTTGGTCAGCTCAAATGAACTACTCATGCTTCTCTAAATATCCAATTTTGAACAATACTGAAATCACAAATGGTTGCAGAAAATGTATGAAGAAGCAAGTCAAGTTGCAAACGATGCAGTAGGGAGTATAAGAACAGTTGCTTCTTTCAGTGCTGAAGCGAAGGTGATGGAAACGTACCATAAAAAATGTGAAGGCCCCATTAAGGCAGGAATAAGGCAAGGGTTGATCAGTGGAGTAGGCTTTGGGCTATCGCTCTTCTTGCTCTTTTCTGCCTATTCCTGCAGTTTTTATGCCGGAGCTCGACTTGTTAGGGGCGGGCAAGACAACATTTCCTGATGTTTTTCGTGTAAGGTCTTCTGCAGGTGTTAAAAGAGAAACTAGTCCTTTGGTTTATCCTTTATTTACGCGTTTTGTCTCCTAAATTTGCAGGTCTTCTTTGCTCTTACCATGACAGCAGTGGGAATTTCTCAATCAGGTTCCTTGGCCCCAGACGCAAGTAAAGCAAAAAGTTCTACCGCTTCTTTATTTGCCATTCTCGACAGGAAATCAAAGATAGATCCTAGTGATGCATCTGGAACCACAATCCAAAATGTGAAGGGAGACATACTGTTTCAGCATGTTAGCTTTAGATATCCCGCTAGACCTGACGTTCAGATATTCCGGGATCTTTGCTTGGCTATTCATTCTGGCAAGGTAATTCGTTCGCACTTGGCGTCATCTTGTTTAAGCTTTACACCATGGCAAACAAGCAGAAGCTTCTTAACCTTAGTCAAATTCAATAACATTCACAAACTAACCATTTTACGTATGTTGTTTTACAGACAGTTGCTCTCGTTGGAGAAAGCGGAAGCGGGAAGTCAACAGTGATCTCATTGTTGCAGAGGTTTTATGACCCAGATTCAGGGCTCATTACCCTGGATGGAATTGACATCCAAAAGCTACAGCTGAATTGGTTGAGGCAACAAATGGGTTTGGTGAACCAGGAGCCTGTGTTATTTAATGACACCATCCGAGCCAACATTGCCTATGGAAAGCAGGGAAATGCAACAGAAGCAGAAATTTTAGCAGCAGCAGAATTGGCAAATGCCCACAAGTTCATCAGTGGTTTGCAACAGGTATTAAAACTACAATTCATCAGGTTGAATTATTGAAAAAAGACTAGTAAACAACTGCATGACTTTAGGCTTCATTATCATGGAATTTGAATATGCGATTCATGCAGGGGTATGATACAATAGTCGGTGAGCGTGGGATCCAATTGTCTGGGGGACAAAAGCAACGAGTGGCAATAGCACGAGCAACAATGAAGGCTCCCAAGATACTGTTACTAGACGAAGCCACCAGTGCTCTCGACGCAGAATCTGAACGAGTGGTTCAAGATGCACTAGATAGAGTTGTGGTAAACCGAACAACAGTGGTGGTAGCTCATCGTTTGTCCACAATCAGGGGGGCTGATTTGATTGCAGTGGTCAAAGATGGAATCATAGCAGAGAAAGGAGAGCATCAAACTTTAATCAGCATCAAGGATGGCATTTATGCTTCCTTGGTGGCATTACATACAAAAGCTTCTTCATCTAACTAGGACAGTATGAAGGGCTTCAGGCTTGTACTTGTCCTTCCAGAGAGTTAAGTTCATTGAGTACTCTTGCAGAATAGAACGTATTATAATAAAGATTTTATCCATTGATGGAGTGATCATCACAAGCTCGTTGAAAAGAGATAAGGGGAACAGAATTTCGCTGATTGACTTGGTTTCATCATGCCATGCAACGTATAATTCATTGAGACTTGCAATATATGCCCTAGCCCGCACCCATCCATGACTGCCATTTTCTGCTTCATGCTCTGTCCGTGATCTAATTTCATGATTCTGTTATATACTTAACTCATGCTATGAACTGAAACGTTAATACTTGAAAGAGAGAAGTCATTGTTAGAAATGATCGAATTTCTTGCTTCGAAATCAGACATTAAAATGAAAAAATTTTAAATGTATAAGGATACTAGGTTAAGATATTTAAAATGTAAAAAGATTACTATTTTTCATACAATTCCTTAATTCAATTTTGAATATCCAATGAATAATTCATTTCACTATGTGCAGTGAAATGAAATTATAAAGGTATAATCCATTAGAGTTTAGCCTTTTCATTTGTCTTCTCAATCCTACTACAATTTCACTTCTATCCTCTAATCCTTTTAGAAATTTTATTCAATCTCTATCTTACTAGAAGCTTACCAATGGATGGATCATGACAATTTTCCAATTGAGAAGTTTCTTAAAGTTTAAAGAATCGGAAAGTGCTTGAGAACCTTCATGGTGAAAAAGAGCATGATACAAAAGAGAACAAAGTAGAGAGAAAAACAAGGAAGTGTGAAAACAAAAGAAGCATAAGGAATCCATAAGCTAAAAAAAAAAAAATTGTAAATTGTTTTTCTCTTGTTCATTTTCACATTACACTTTTTAAACTCAACAAAACCATAGAAGAACAAACTTTATATTAAGATGTGTAACAAGTTCAATCATTAAGTTAAAAGGCTATGATCTATTAGTTTGGTGAACTCAATTATTTTTTAATATCATTATCAATAGGCCTCATAAGCTCGTAACAATTCCACCATGCTTTACAACCAATGCCCGGCAGCCTACTCTATGGTAGCTCTACTAGGTGGCTTTACTCTACCCCCATGAGTTTAGGTGTTTTCTCTTAGTCGGTATCCATTGTTGAGTTTGTCACAAGAACACTCTTTCCCAATTAAATAATAGCTCCACTATTCCTTGTAGTTCTGGAACTCCTCCAGTAGGACTGAATTCCTACCAAATTTCTACCAAAGCACATCGACAGCTTGCTTGTCTCTCTTTCAACGATTCATTGGTTTTGTATATACAGCGTTGAGGTTGCTGCGGTGAGCTCCTTTGTACTTTGTTGATAATGCCGCGTGAGTACAGTTATTATGTTCGGTACAGGGAAGAATGTAATTCACAGGGCTCGTAAAAGCTCGGCAAAAAGGTGTTTTTAGAGTTGCTTTTTCCACGAAGAGACTTGAAGAAGAGGATTCACGCAAATTAGCCTGCAAGTGATAAATGCAAGGGGACTCATGTGAAGCTATTAACTATTCACAAGAAGTTTTCCCTTTATCACTTCCATGTGTTTGGCATTGTAAACGGTAGAAAAAGTAGGTGCCTTATGGTCTGAAATTGGCCCCTCAACGACCATTCATACCGTTGTCACGAATAGAAAATAAGAAGAAGTGCAGATTACTCCAAAAGCCACCCAAATAAAGCCCACTTTCTTCATCTACAAGCCCTTATCAAGCTGTTTTCAGCACTCTAAACTCGCTTCCTTTTCCATTTACTCAACCGAAGTCGTTTCTAATTATGAACCTATACAGTAGCTACTATTGCTTGGCTGCTGATGGTGACCGCCATTGCCATCAAAAGATCAATCAGCCGACCCATGATCTGAAACTCCACAATCTTTATTTCGGCAATGACGTTTCTTGTGGAGACAACAATTGGCCCAGAATGGATGTGAGCGGCCACAAACATCCCAGCCCCACCACCAGAACCTTTCTTCAACTTTTGGGTTTGTTTGAAAGATCCTGTAATCAGATTTTTGTTTGTTGTCATGAGGAAAGTGAGTATATTTTACTCTTTTATATAATCGATAGCAGATTATGAAGGGCGCAACAGCAACATCTGCACAGGATTCTTACGCCAAAGCAGCAGATCTAAGAACAGCTACGATCATCTTGACTGAATTAAGTAAATGGAACTAAGGCCTTTTACGGCACATCAAGACCGGTAGAACAGAGAAACGGATGTTTTACCTGCGCATGGTAAAAGTCATAGAACAAGACAAGAAATTAAGCACGGTCTAGAATAAAACAGGATAATTCATCTCCGATATCGCAATCAGTGCAACAAATCACACGTTATGATGTGAAGTTTCAACCAAACGGACGGTGGTTCAAGTGTTCCTTCGAAGGGAATCCCCCTAAAATCTTTTTCCAACTATTTCATCAACCAATCTGTCGTTTCCAACGCGTACGCATATAATAGAACGTAAAATGCCATCTCATGGGAGTGACTTAACTGCTAAGATTTAAGAGGTTCGCCTTCTTCTTTTAAACCAGATTTCTGCTCGTAGCATGCTGAGTTTCTGCATTTTTACATTTGTTGTAAATGCCAACTAGTGCTAGAGAAACCTTCAACATTGGGTAAGCTTCTTCTTTGAAACCAGAAAAGAGCAAAGATGCTGATCACCATGCTTTGCAAAGGACCGGAAGGCGTTGCATCAGGCAGTGGAACTTCGTAGCTATCCGCCGGTGGAAGGTAAAACCCTTTGGATTCATGTTTTCAGGTAACTGTAATCTTTGTGTGAAAATTTCATCTCTAGTAGTCCCTGTTTCATGTTACTTCGCACTAAGGTCTTATAAAATGTTCGACAAGTATAATGAGGTAAATGTTAAAGTCATCAACTTTTGAAGAATCCCGCTGTTCTAAAATTTTGGAAAATTCTGATCCTAGATGCCTACAACATAAGAACCCAGAATCAGTGGTCCTAGGATCTTTTTTGGGCTTTTGACTTTTACATAATGTGGTATCAAACAGTCCATCTCTACACTATGTGGGCAGACATTTAGACACATCCGAAAAATCCTTTGGACTTGTAGCTAGAGTACAGAACCCCTTTAACCCCATCTCAGTTATGTGTTCTCGACGTGGCTCTCCACAGGACCACTTTCTGTCACATGCACGCTTCTTTCAATCCTACAGAGGTCAGACCGCAGCCCCATGTCAGAACCTCCCTGAATGAGAGGATTCGGAACTTGCTGCAGCAACACAGAAAACATGCACCAGGCATCTTGTTTTTTGAGATGCAAGTAAGCCCTTCAACGAGGTACATTTACACACGCCATGTGGAGCAGTCTTTCTGTTAGTTAATTCCCTAGAAACTGTCAATCCTACCTGGTTTCCAACGTCAGTTTGTTTGGAATGTCCTTTTCCAGACACCGATGTCTCTTTTGGACAAGATCAAGTTGTTGTTATAAATAATGCACCATGTTAGTTTTAATAGAAGAAAACAAAGATGCGTCCTTTTCGGACAACCCAACATAATTAATACGACGCCCAGCAAACAACAATAACAGGAGGAATTTACCACAACGGGGATTAGTAGCTTACGGATATGAAGGCCAAGAACATGACCATCACAAATCACATCGATAAAACTATTTGATGTTCAACTTTCCCGTGAGCTTGAGAATTTTTGGTAAGAGACAACCAAAACTACGGTCATTCTTAGTGTCTTGTGATCCATCTATAGCTAATAATCAACGCTATAAGCTAAGGGACTGCCTGTTATATAATTTTATCTTAGAATGTCTGTTTCTGCTCAAGTCCGCTGTCGAAATGTCTGGTTCTGTCACGATCCATGTTAATGTCTAGTCTCCCTAGGCCATCAAGGGACCCATTTTGTCCTTGGCCTTTCGACCTTTGTCAGTGGCAATCGCCATTAACAAACATCTCCTATGTAATCCGTTGAGAGGTAACACTGCAATTGACACCAAGGAATTATTTATATAAGCAGTAAAAGCATTCGGGTGCTCATTAGCGTGACTTTGAGAAAACCTTGTGGAGGGTGAAGAGTTTCACCTTAGAAGACATCTCACCATCAAAATCCTCCATTACAGAGCTTAATGATTAAGCTTAAGATAACATCTTTGGGTTTTCCTATACTCTAGTACCCACCACCTAAAGTTGGTCCTCATTCCTTAATCATTCTGACTCTGTCGATGTGGGCTTGTCTTTGTTTTTTAAGGATCACGGACCCATCTCATAATATATGACTGCCTTCCGACCACCTGATCATGATCAAAACAACATTGGACAACAAAAATCAGATATTATAGTGAGCAAGAAACACGTTGGGCAGAAAAATAAAGAAAATAAACCTGTTTTCTGCTCTCAACGAGGCTGGTGATATGTTGGGTAAGTCAATGCTATTAGAAGGTGTCATCTTCCCAAATATATAAACTCTGGAAAACGACGAGCTTTCAGAACTTAAACAAATATTAGAATATGAAATAAATTTGTTAGCTGTTGGGGAGAAAGTAGCACAGAAAACCTGCTGGGCTAGCATTTTTGCTCTGTTTAACAAAATTAACCAGACAGAATAGTCCTCCATAAATTGCCATTAGTACACATGTTTGAAAAGTAAGAAAGGAAACAACTCCCAAAAGAAACTCGTAAGTGATCTTTTAGAATTCTTTACCAGTATATTGAAAGAATGACCGAGAAAGAAAAGGAAGAAAGCACAGGTCTGTATTTTAAACAAGCGGTGGGGAGGCCGAGCACCCAAGGATCTGTTTGGAACGGTGTTTCTGTGATTTGGTGAGAGTCAACTTGGAGAGAAGAATCAGGGTCAGTGGGCATTACAGTGTAAGGTCATTGACTCATTCTTTCTTCGAAATGATTGAAGGCTACACTACAAGCCTAAAACCGCCGGGGCACGCAGCAATAGTACAAACCCTCTGTTGTCTGTGTACTTTAGAACTCTCTCAGATTTTCTTTCTGTGTTGTATAATTGCAGTTGCAGGCGCTTGTGGGGTTATAGATACGCCGTAATGAAGCAAGGGACACCACCACCACCGCCACCGCCACCATCACCACCAACTTCAACTACAACAAGAGCAAATGAAGGTAACATGGCGCAGTCCACCACCCCATCTCGCCTCAGAGCTTCCCCTAAAGCCAACCCCACCAACAAGTACTCTCCTAAATCGACACCTGAAGGCAAAACCGACCGGGCATCGTCGGGTAGAGCGGCACCGAAGTCAGCACCAGCCCCTGTAAGGAGGCATCATGTGCTGAATAAGCCAAAATCCGGAGAGGAAGCTGTTGTTAGTCGCACCAGAAACAGTCGTCCGGCTGTGGAGCAATTCGCTCGGCCACGGCAGCGGCGACCTTCGGATCCCTGTTGTAGAAGGAACGAAAAGGAAGACGATCCAGATGGGAAGAGCAAGGCGTCGTTGCAGAGCGGGACTTTGATCCAGAATTTGCAGTCTGAAGTGTTGGCCTTGAAGGCAGAGTTGGATAAGGCGCAGAGTCTCAACGTTGAGTTGCAGTCACAGAACAAGAAGCTCTCTCATGATCTTGCTGCTGCTGAAGCAAAGATAGCAGCTTTTACCAATCGCGACCACCAGGTGAGACTTCTGATAAGCATTTGAGAGATTTTATACGAAATTCTTAGTTTTTGCTGCTCTAGAGGTCAGTGTCTATCTTTGAATAACTCCCCCTTTTATTGTCCATTGCAGTTCCAGTTTCGTTTCTCCTTTCATTTTTGTTTCAGAATCTGACGGCCCCATTTTGTGAATCACAAGTTCATAAAAAGAGTTTTTGAAATGTTCAACTCTGATTTGGAATTACGAATTAATGTGATGAGTGGTTCAACAGACAATAGATGTAAGCATGTGAAAGTAAAAGGCCTTGTTATCAATTACATCAATTCCCCTAACAAGTTTGTGTTCTTATTTTGAATGAAGAAGGAGCAGTACCAGAATCCTAATTTTAGAGAAATTCAGAAACTTATTGCCAGCAAATTGGAATTTTCAACTGTGAAAAAAGAGCCAATGCATGAGGCAAGGGCTACTCAATCAATGCCACAACTAGCAATACGTCCTATCCCCAAAGCCGTGAATGTAGAAAGAAAGACTCCAACATGTTCATACGCGCCACCACCTCCACCTCCACCTCCACCATCAGCAACCCCCCTGCCTCGGTCCACAGCCAGAGCGGCTACCACCCCTAAGGCTCCAGCAGTTGTCGAATCTTATGGCTCATTAACAAGGCAAGAGGGAAGCAGAGGTTCATCAGGGTCAGGGAACCACTCTAAACCTGCAGCTTTTAGTGTACATACAAGCATAGTTGGAGAAATACAGAATCGGTCTGCTCATTTATTAGCTGTAAGCAGTTGACTTTCCTTACATATTCCCTACTTGATTTATTTCTACTGAACACTGCCTCAGTTTGGACCTTGAACAACTAATTGTTTTTCCAGATAAAAGTTGACATTGAAACTAAAGGAGAGTTCATCAACAGCCTCATCCAGAAGGTGCTGGCTGCGGCTTACACGGACATAGAGGATGTCCTCAAATTTGTGGACTGGCTTGACGCTGAACTGTCGACTTTGGTAATTTCCAAGGCTTTTCCAAGTAATTATGATTTGACATAGTCAAATAAGATCCATCTAAAAACTGAATTATTATTTGTAATGCTTAGCAAATTTAATCAAGTGGGTCCTATAATCAATGTCTAACCTAGTTTTCTCAATTTGGGCTTATAAAATCATATTCATTGTAAGGGATGCTTTTACAGGATATCTTCAGTAGGATTTGCTGCTTTCTTTATTGATGGTGTCAAGAAGATATATTTCTTGGGAGGAGGAATTTATTGGTTCAAGTACAGAATGCCAAAATAGTGTTTGTGAAAGACAGGATGTTTCATCTATATGAATTAAAGATGACATGATTTATAGACAGATATTACAGTGCCATTCTGATATTACAATAGAATTGTACAATGGTGATGGCATCAACTGTCGCCTGTCGTTTTATACTTTTTCTCCATATTTGTGCCGTATCCTGTCTTTGCAGGCTGATGAGCGGGCTGTCTTGAAGCATTTTAAGTGGCCAGAGAGGAAAGCTGATGCCATGAGAGAAGCTGCAATTGAATATCGTGAGCTTAAACTGTTAGAAAGTGAGATTTCATCCTATCAAGATGACACTGATATTCCATGCGGAGCTGCCTTGAGGAAGATGGCTGGCTTACTAGACAAGTAGGAAGGATATGAAATATGTTCTTATCATTTTGAAGCATAGTTTTTTTCCTTTTTTTTTTTTTTTTCTTTTCTTGTCTGGGTGTTGATTTCTCTCCTTTCTTTCCAATTGAGTAAGGTCGGAGCGGAGCATACAAAGGCTGATTAAGTTGCGAAACTCAGTTATGCGATCTTATCAGGACTACAAAATTCCAACTGATTGGATGCTTGATTCTGGAATTGCAAGCAAGGTATGATCTGTTGCACGCATCTTTTTTTCTTTTTCTTTTATTCTTTTTAGCTGTTCTCTTCTGTTTTTGCTTGCTTGCAGTTATAGAAAGTGGGAAATTCAAAGCTTTATTACTATCTGTGAACATTTTTTGTTTAATTGCAGTTGTTGCATTCATCTATTTTACGTTCTAATTGTGGTTGAATCAATATTTACAAACTTGTACAGATAAAGCTGGCTTCTATGAATCTGGCTAAGATGTACATCAAAAGAGTGTCATTGGAGCACGACTCCATTCGGAATATAGATAGAGAATCCAGTCAAGAATCTCTTCTGCTCCAGGGCGTGAAGTTTGCTTATAGGGCTCATGAGGTAATTATCAACATACATATAGCTCTCATATGAAGAACTAATACAAAGTTCAATATAATTCAAGTTTGATGTTGCTAATTGAGATGAAATATATTTTGATGAATATGGGGAGCGTGTGATATTAGCATACTGAAGTTTATATGCAAAAAGGGGTGGCATTTGCATGTCATCCCACATAAGACTGTGATCCAGAAGCCAGGACATTCAAAATGTATGTGCTTAGCATCAGCTACATCCCCAGCCTTCGCAGATGGCACATTGGTGCAACCATTTACTTCCCTGTAGATTTGATGGCCTCAAAATGCACGGTTCCTTCATGAGGACATGAGCACTTACGTCAGTCTCATGGAGGACCTCCATGTTGATGTGGGGGGGATACCAGGGAAGCCAAATTCAACTAGAGAAACCACGTGGATCCATCTTATTTCAGTACTGTGAATGCACAGCATTTCCTTCCAGGGGGACGAAACTGATTGTTTCCTTTCCCCCAATACTCCAAATTTTCAATCTTGATTTTGCGGTCTTACAATGATCTGCAAGTATCTGCTAGAACTACTGTTTTCCAACATTTCATTTCTGCTTAAGAAGTTGACTAAAAAAGTGATTGTTTAACACTTATGAAATGCTAGTTTGACTCCCATTGTGGCAATGATTTCCTCATTCAGTTCTGTGGTATGCTTGTCTGCAGTTTGCTGGAGGACTGGATCCAGAAACATTATGCGCCTTTGAAGAGATAAGGCAACAAGTTCCAGGACATTTTGGAGGGTCTCGTGCACTCTTGGCTGGCGTAAAATCATCATAAGATGCAATGTGGTTGTTAACCTACTGCCGGAGCCTCATCTTATGAGAACCAGCAGTATATTTTCCTCTTTCTTTCTTCCCAGCATGAAAATGACTCTTGCAAATACATTTTCAATAGCTACAACTTAAAAGTGCGTCCTCTGGTTGAACAGAGATCGAGATTCAAATGTACAAAAGCTGCTAGTTGAGATTGAAATGCCCTTCTGAAATGTACAATACTGTGCTTAGATGATGCCAGTCAAAACTAGACATACATAGACTCTTCAAAGTCATTGGCAATTGTAAAGCCTCTCTGCAAACCCCCCAAAATTTTAGGGAGAATAATAAGCAAGGTTAAAACTCTGCGTTTGACTGGTGATCTACATCTCTAATGGCGTCTTCTTCGTCTGGCTGGTTGGCCAGCTTCCAAGCTAACTAAAAGCAAGAAACCAAGGAGTTAAAAGAGAAGGCCCACGAGCTTCCTGGAATATTCGGGAGTTTTAATCATCTAAATAACGAGAACACGTAAGCTGCCTATATGGAGCAAACGTGGCTCACATCGTAGCCGTTTATCCCTACCGAACCAATCCAGCGTCGGTGGATCGACCGGGTTCCCGACGTGACGAACACAAGCGTCCAGGTTCTAGACCACGCCGGAACCAACCAATGCAAAACATCCACGTTTCATACACCATCCCGTTCCCTCCGTCTAAATTGACCGCCCATTTTCATTCTCTTTGTGACCGGTTGTTTGGTTGAAGAAGTTCCGAATTGGGAATCCAGCAAGCGTGTAGGGTTGATGGAGGTCTCCGGCGTAGCCTTCCGGCGGATTCCGTACTTACCTGGCCGTGTAATCGATGCCCACAATTCAAAGCCATCTATCCAGGTTGTCTCGGTCGGTCACCGCGAGTTTCGGGTCCAAGGTTTTGGAGATTCCAGAGCTTTCGGGAGACCCAGGAGGTCGTTAGGGGCTGTCACGAGCAACTCTGCGTTCTGCGATAACGGGCATCTTCAGTACTATTATGCCGGTCCCAGATGTGGTGGGAATAAGGAGAAAGTGAAGGAGAAGGGCTCTTCGCTCCCTGCCAAGAAGAAGCTGAAACTGCTGAGGGGGCTGGCCAAGGACTTGTCCAAGTTTTCTGAGATGGGCTTTGGCTTGGACTCTGACGACGGTTTGGCTGCTCAAGATCAACGGAGGGCTATCTCGGTACGCCATTTTCTCTTTCTCAGAAAACCTCCACTAAAGTGGGATAATTGTTTAATAGCTTGATCCACTATCACTTGTTTTGGTTGATCTAGGATGGGTTTGTTGATATTCGGTGATCCTATATTCTTGGAGGTGATCAGACATGATGCAAGCTAGTTTTCAATCTGCATTGGGCGCTGTTGGATATAATTAGATTAGGCTTCTGTTGTCGCCAAATTTAGGGAATATGTTAAATTCTCTACGAAGTTTCATGGCGTTGATCTTGATCTATAATCTATTAGATTGGTTATTTGGATCGATACTTCCCTTTTCCTTGTATTCCGTTGTCATTGTGTATGGATTTTAACTGGAAACTCGAACAATGCGAGGATGATTTTTGTTTTATCTTTGTAGAAGGGCCGGAGAAGACCATAAATGGAGTCGCTAATTATTTGCTTTTTTACGCAATGCAGGAGGCAGCCGAGGTGTTGATGAAACAACTGCAACTTCTAAGAGCCGAGGAGGAACTGAAGAGAAAAAAGAAAGAAGAAAAATCTGAGCTTAAAGCCTTACGGATGGATGCTATGCTTGACTCTGAATCATCATCATCATCATCATCATCCGAATCGAGTGACAGTGAATGTGGCGAGGTTATAGACATGAGCTGCCTGAGAAATAAGCCCCACGCAGAACCACCACAACCCGATGAACTGAAATTGGTTTCTCAACAAATTGTGACATTGGCCCCTTCTGATTGGCTGATCGAAGAAGGGAAGACAACTGAGCCAAATAGATTAGAAGACTGTAGAGCAGAGAACAATGAAGTAGGATGTTGCTCTGGAACCAGTATGCCCTTTAGCAGTAGCAGTGTTGGGCACAACGACGACAGCAGCTTCGTCAAAGGAACATCCACAAAGAGGATTGAGGTTTGCATGGGCAACAAGTGTAAAAAATCGGGCTCTCCTGCTTTGTTGGAAGAATTCGAGAGAGTGATGGGTGTCCAAGGTGCTGTTGTTGGGTGCAAATGCATGGGCAAGTGCAAAGATGGTCCTAATGTAAGGGTTATGAATTGTGCCGCTGACATTCAAGCTGGGGAATTGGAAACTCCTGTTAGGACTACAACAAATCCCTTGTGTCTTGGGGTTGGATTGGACGATGTTGGTGTTATTGTTTCTAATTTCTTTGGGGATGGAAAGAAAGACTTGGACCTGGCTACAGCAGTTTAGAGGAGGAGCTTTTTAGAAGTGATATATGGTCTAATGTGTATGTTGTGGCAAGTTTGAGTGATTACCCACATCCTTTGAGATGCCCTTTAGTGTAATATCAAAACATGCTTCATTTGCAATGGAATGTATTCTGCAGTAAGTTCCTTTGATACTTGCTTTTGCTACACTGTTTTTCTCTGAGAAGTTCCTTAGGAAGCCATGATAAAACAACAACACTCTGCAACTTGTTATAGCAATGTTCATGTCAACCATAGATGTCTACTGGCATTACTTAAGTTATACGAAAAGTGAAGTAAAGGAAAGGTCCCAGATGGATTCAGGAGTCTCTGTATAATTGTCCCCACGAGGGACAAGAAAACTCAAAACTATTACTCAACCATCTGATTCAGGGAAGTTTATCCGGTAGCATCTGCTTTTCGGGAAGAGGCTTCTGTTAAATAAATCTACATGCCTCAGTTCAAGGGTTTAGGGGCTCATTCCTAACCCTAGTTCGAGGGATTACAGTAAGCACCCTGATATGACCAAAAAAAAAAAAAAAATGCCACTGCATACATCATGGAAAAAGAGACTTTTTCTATGTGCCTGTACATTTGTATGCGCATAAAAGAATACATTTCATTGTTGAAAAGTACGAGGGTCAGTGCCGGGGATATTTAAGCCCGGACCGGCGTTCCAAGTCATCCATGTTGTTACAGCGCTTCATGTAAGAATCGAGTGTTTTCTGCTTCGCGGGGCTGCTTCGTGGCTGGCTGGATGAAACTTCCAACGCATTCTCTTGGCCATCAAGCATCTAATCATTCAGTGACTGATATTCAGTATACAAACTTAAGGAGTATATCAACCAGTTTCAAGTTTAATTACCAACTGTTTCTCTCCCCCATTTTCTTTTTCTTTTTACCAGTGAAGTTGGAAAATGAAAACCCTTTTTGACTTTTGTAAACACTATAAACCTCAAGTACCGGTAAGGAATGTAGCTGCTCCATATCAGGTCAGTGTACAGAGACTGATGTGTTTTACTTGTCATTGTGATTCTTGATGTCCTCATAAACAGAGAGAGATAAAGAAGGAAAATTTACCTGTCCCAAGTTTTCTAGCTTGCTCTGAACAACATCCCTGACAAAAAAAGAATAGGTCGAAGTCACTTACAGATTATCATCATCATCCACATCTTAATCACCGTCTGCAGCCTTACCCAATAACTAAAACTCCCATAAAGACATAAATTATGCCCTTTAACAATAGGAGATAAACATACCAAATGATGTCATCAACTGTATCATTTGCTAGCAGGTAATATGTGTTGACTGAAGACACCTAGAAACATAAAACACAAAGCTCAAAGAATTAGACAAATCGATATTGAGCCATCATGGCACAATTCTTAATTCTAGGGGTTAGCACCAATTTCTGAACTGAAGGTTATCAGTTTAAATATCCAACCGACCAACAGACCAACCAAAGGAATGTATTTGGAGATTTTAAATAATCTGGTATTTGATTTCATGGGAGTAGTTCTTTAGACACTTCTGAATGGTTGGTTTCTGGTTATTGAATTTATTTGGACAATAAGATGTTTTGTTAAATATGGTTGCCAGTATTGCTCTGGGTTTTGTATTATTCTTCACCATTAACACTTAGGGAATTGCTTTTGCTACAGTCGTTACCATGCTGATTTGGTCTTTGGGTGGCAAACATGAAGTGTAAATACTACCAATAACTCTGAATTAATGAGCACACACAATATTTCGTAACTCCAGAAACATTCTACTGCAGTTTACCTGGCCAATCCTATGAGCACGATCTTCAGCTTGAATCAGATCGCCAGGAGTCCAAGACAACTCTGCAAAAATAACTGTGCTTGCAGCTGTTAAAGTTAACCCAACACCTCCAGCTTTAATAGATAGCTGCAAAATGACAATTAAAAAGGCAAACATCGATTCAAATCATAGTTTTAATACCAGAAAACAACTGGAGGATTGATGGAGAAACTATCTGTAGTTAAAATAAAAGAATAAAAAAAGTGAACTTTCATACTACTGCTGCCTTGATAGCATCTTTCTCCTGAAAATCTGTAACCAGCGCTTGCCTTGATGCCGCTGGGGTGCCTCCATCAATTCGGATGCAACCCACCTTATGTTTCTGGAATGTTGGCAGTTCTCATTAGAGCTGATCAATCGTGAGGTTCAAATAAAGCTCTAGTTGTCTTACAAGAAGATACTGATGTAGCGAGTCAATCATTGGCTGGTGGTGTGCAAATATAAGAAACTTACAGCCTGCCTGCAAAAATCACGACAACGTTGACACACATAAAGGAACATTCCAACACAATTTACATTGCAGAAGAAAGCGTACACAGAATACTAGAAACTGGGAAAGCATTTTCCAGGAGGGAGAATCTAGAAACACGAATGATAGTGTGACTTCCCAGATAGGGAGTATTTATTGTGGTTCAGAGAACAATAATAACATTTTACTGAAATATATACGAAGCAGGAATGTCAGTGGAAAGAAAATTACTCACAAACAATATAGACAACTCAACTAAAGGTCACCACCTGAAATGGGATTTAAAACTGTAGTTCAATCTAATCTTCTGCAAACATAAACACAAGCCTTACATCAAGACCTTAAATGGGAAGCAATCTGTCCAGGAATGTGCAAAGTCCTCCCACTACATGCAATGTACAGAGGGGTTTGCAAGTGCATCTAGATCCAAGGTCTATTACATATTCTATTTCTTTAGAAGGCTAAACAATATTGAGTATTACATGATCACCAATCGAATAGTGAAATGGAAAACAGGCAAAGATGAACGGCACAAACATGGCCAATGATTGTCAGACATCAAAGGTATGCGGTTACAAAATAAATGGGAGAGAGAGAGAGAGAGAGAGGGCTTAATGGCTGATTTGATATAACATGCGCATAACCTAAGAATATGTCCTGACCAAATAGTATCTTTTATTCTTGAGATGTCTTTGAGTTACTTCATTGATTTGTGCAGCTAAACACTTTAAGGCAGAAGGAGATAATCAAAGGTAGGTCAGGGTAAAAGTACCTCAATGACAGTTCCCAGGTAATCCAGAACTGCTGGAATCTTTGCTTCAGCTGAATCAGTATATATCTGGAGTTCAATAGAGAGTTAGCAGGGGTAAGAACGTACTATGGGTAACACAACTGAGAAAATATATCACAAAAATTCAAACAGTTGGTAAAAAGTGGGTTAGATATGCACTTTATTACACAATTAATAGAAGTAATGCAAAAAATAGCGATCCTTTCAATATAACACGCCCAACAAGTTCTTTAAGACAGCCAAAACTGCAAACAAATACCTTGTTAATAAGATTCTTCTCAACAAATTTAAGTGATTCAACTTCCTGTTCTGATTTGCAGGCCTTAATCTTCCCTTTTACCACCTCCAACTATAAAACACAACGTCAATGTCAGGGGTGTTCTGTTAACCTTCTTTTCTTTAGGAAACAAACTCTGGCTGCAATAAACTTTCATAGACCACTAACAATGGATGAAGCCAATGTGTAAGACTAACACATACAGGAATAAACAGAAAATACAGTTGTACAGGTCATGGAAAAGATATGTTGACAACTACAGCCAGAGCCAAATATCAAGAGAACTCCAAGAAAGAGGGAGCATCTTATAATAAACAGCAAGCAAGAAAGAACTAAATTGTAAGATAAAGTAACGAAAATTCTGAGGATCGATCCTCCTCCTCTAGATAATATAATATCACCTCAATGTTGGGGGAGAAAATAGGCATACTAACAAAAACTGATGGGAGAGATCCTCTGCGTGCTCCACTATGTTTGAGGTCTATGAATGACCAGTGTTCAACATCAACTCAGCAGCAAAGAGATATGTCAAATCAACCCTTGGAGACATGGTAAACAACCAGTAAAGCTGGTTCCACTTGTTTGACATCCACTAAGCAAGTGATGAAACTATAAATGCAGAATCCAAACTAAATTTCCATAACCAGCCAACTTGCAACTCATGAGTTACCACATTCACTTCCTAAAAGTTCATAACTACTTTAACTAGCCAAAGTTCAACACAAAAAAAAGAAAGAAAAAAAGAAGAGGAATAATTCTAATTACCTCACCAAATAAAGCATTGATTTTTTTCATGTCCTTTTCAGCCAAATCTAGGAAGACCTGAGATCAATTAAGAAGAAAATATAAAATATGAAAAAGGAAGCACAAAGAGAAATAATCTCCAACTTCCAATCAATAGGCATATGATCAAGGGCACAAGTGCTTGCAAATGCACATAGTGACATATTTACATGAGTGCATATGCTTAGAAACGCACATCTGCAAACACAGGTTTCCTGGATAAACACACCAACACACACCACAATCAAGCAGGAAAAGGCAGGATAGAGGATGAGAGTCAGACTGAATAGGCATGACCAAGCATTTTCGCTGCATCTAGTGAATTTCAATTGACTATCTGTGAGTATATACGTGTAGAAATATGAATATATGTTTTGTAACTATATTAAGAAAAGTAACTCCAAAAATAGAATTGCAGTGTTTGATTTCCAGCCACGTAAGAGTTTCACTGACAAGAGAGTAGTACTTAATCTCCCTTTTGTGTGAATATGCATAGGAACACATACTTGTTTGCATACGAATAGAGATGCATATTTACGTCAGTGTATATGTACAGAGAGACATATAAGCAAGCACATGCTGTCCCACAAAAACATAGACGCACACAACAACTTCTTAACTTGATTTAGGAACTGATTCCTAAAATACAATTCAGCCAGTGCTTAACTCCTAGCCATGTAAGAGTTTCATCCACAAGATTATTTGCATATGCCAAAACAGCTGCACCAAGTCCATGGAACAAAAGTCTTCCATAACCAAGCCACATAACTTTTTTCTATTGTGAATGCAAGAGCGAAGTATTGTATCCCACTAACCAGTTGAAGTCCCAGATTAGCAATCAAAGCTTATCCTTCCCTTTCCTTAGTCTTTGAAGCATATATTAGCATTTGGAAATTACAAGGCAAAAGAGCTACCATATGCTAGACACCAACCAGACAAACTTCAGTATTAATCATATGTAAAAGGCCAGCCACAAGTTGAACTGCCCATAAGACACAAGGACAAAAGGGAAAAGGAAAAACTACTTGTTGCCTGCGCTTCACAGGAAGCTCAGAAAGAACATCTTTTTTAAGTCTACGGATCATTACAGTTGCCTTCATCAAATTGTGCAATTCTTCATGGTTACTTGCACCTTGATATACCCCAAAAATACCCTGAAAGACCAGTGAAAATGATGGCATTGTTCATGCCCTAGATAACAATAGAGCAGCTTAATACAGAGGCTTTTAATTCAAAGGTACTTGCCACTTACACCCTTGCAATATCGGTTACCATATTCGTGAACATTCTTATATACATCAGGATACAATGCTTCCAGCTGTAAAAAGGAAAACAACTTGTCTGGCATGATTACAGCATAACCTCTGACTGTGTAGTGACAAATGAAGTGACATGTAAAAGTACCTGCTTGAATAGCTCAATTGGTCGGGATAAAGCAGGAGTTCCACTAAGCAGTATTGTGTATTGAGCTTTCTGCAATCATTACGTCACAACAGAAGGAATGAGAAAAGGAGACAAAGAGAAAGCAAGAAAATATGCATCTAGCTCATTCGATTCTCATTTTACATGATTATTGACCTGATGCAAATGCATCCAGATCCGCATCAAGACCCCCACCCCCACCAAAAAAAATAAAAAATAGAACAGAGAACAAACTGAAACATGCTGTATACTGATTGGTTTCTATGCCATAAATTCTTGCTTCATATAAATATTGCCCAATTCATTTACAGCTTTAAATGGACGAAAAGAAAGGTTTACAAAAAAACATATTGATGTCTAAGCTGTACATTCATCTGCTACACCTGCAAACCTTTGATCTAAGGTTACTGGAGAAGAAATGTGTGGCAAGGTTGAAGATTTTTCTTATCCTAACAGTAGACCACTTTTACTGGCTCAGTAAGACAAAAGGAAAAATGTAACTGTTTAAGCATGGTTAATCAAGCAGGTGCTGGTTTAGTTTCCTTAAAGGACGTAACCAGGTCTTTTATGGTAAAGCAAGGGTCCACCAAAAGCAAATATGGTGAAAGACTATGTTGCCACCAGAGAATATAAGTGATATACTTGGGAGATCATCACATGGTTACATTCAAATGCTCGGAGATCATTATCAAAGTTATATATTAAAGGATAAAATTACCACAGTAGGCACATTCCCAAATAAGGGTTACGGAAACCATCCACTCACTTCTAAACCCATTGAGTTATGGTAATACATACGAACATTGGTAATATTTGCAATTGCATAGTCTACAGATAAATTGGCAGATGCAAGCATATTAGTTATCTTTATCAAGAAAGAAAGACCTTTAAAACTGGAAGGGAAGCAGTTGTTCTCTTTGCTTGAGCATTTTTCAAAAAGTGTGACTCATCTGCAATCACAACCTGAACAAAAGAGTATATGAGGATTATTGAGACATACGCAGCAACATCATTTTTTCCTTGCAAGTCACAAATATATGATCAATTAGAATTATAAGCCACCCATCCATCTGAAACTCATTTCAGCCATTTTTATTTTAATTGATGTATTTTTCGACTGTCTAAGATTCAGCATAAGGAAGTTTCCAACTATCCATGCAGCAATAGTTCCAAGGACAATGTGCTCTTTCGATTTACCTAATTTTAAAGACACAGGATAATGAGACATAATAGGTAGAATATTGACTTAAAGGGAACACAGTAAAGAAAAAGCAATCAAATAACAGGGGCATTACCTTAAACTCTAACGCCATTAGTAGATTCTGTAGCTTAGGGACTATGTCGTAGGAGATGATGTTGAATAGGCCATCAAGATGAATGCGGTCCTTTGTATTTGATGATACTACTGTATACCCAGCTCTGTTTGATCCACCATATTGAGAGAGAACAACCTAGAGAATAACTCAGATGCAAAACATAAAAAAATTCTGTGGAAAACAACCAACAACCAAGATCTCATAGATACAGGGTATAAGAGACAAAAATAAATAAATAAATAAATAAACGCTTAAGATTCCAACTTCAACAACCAAAGAAAAAGGAATCAGAAAATTTTAGCAAGAGAATTCAGACAACATACAAGTATATCTGACGGAGGAATATCAAGCCATTGCTGAATCATCTAACAAAGAAGAAGGAGATCAAAGGCAATTTAAGCAGAAGCATCTTCCTTATCAGAAAAATGAAGCTAACAAGACACCTACCGAAGCCCAATGCAGGCGTAAGGAAGAAGGCGTAAGAATAAGAACAGGCCATGAATCACGGATGCACGCACTTACAGCAATAGCCTGCAGAGGCCACAAGAAGTCACTATGCATGCTTAAACCACAATGAAAATTACAAATACTTCAAGTGAGAATCAATTGCCTGTAAAGTCTTTCCCAGCCCCATTTCATCTGCTAGGAGAACTCTCCCTCCATGCTCCAATATAAACCTTAGAAACATACATAATAAAATAGCAAAACTTCATCATGTTCCTAGGAAAAGAAAAATTAATGCATGTCGAATAATGGCAACCAAATGAGGCAAAATCTTTGTAGGCACTACATACCTTACACCATCACGCTGAAATGGCATAAGCTTAGATTCAACATGACTAGGCATCATGTCATATCGGTCTTGAAGTAAAGCACCAAGGAAGAACAAAAAGAAAAAGAAAACTATTTAGAGATAGTGAGAAAAAAGAGAAAAGGAAATCCAAAAATGTACATAAGCTATTAGTCTAGAATAGCACATATATTATCGAGTATGTGAGTGTAAAAGAAGGTTGAATTCCACATTGAGAAGATGTTATAAATAGAGGTTTCTAGTATAGCACAGTTGGATTAAACCCATACATTCTCCATGTTATAAATAAATGTTACTAATATAGCACACTTAGAATTAAACCCATACGTTTAAACTTTTGAACTAAATTCCAACATGCTGTATTTTTAGCTCACTAGAAAACTCCAAATATTACAATAATATCATACTGTAAAGCAACGCATTATGGGGGATGATAATGATCTCTTTCAAAGTTAAAAGGGCGATGACACACATGAAACTGACAGAGTGCCCTCTGAGTAGCGCCAAAGGTGCATAGGACAGGCAATCCTATATAGCGTATAAGTGATCCCAAAGACAGCTTAAAAGAATAAAATTCCATTCAAGCAGATGTAACAGTATGGTGATTGACTCACAATTGAGGAGGAGATTGTTTTGTGTCCAAACGTTAAAAAGGTTGAATCCCATATTGTAAAAATGTTACAAACTTAAGTAGTCAATATATTTTTGATTATTTTTTGGATTCAGTAGTGTGCCAATGTAACATATCATAGCCTCTCCAGAAAACTACCAAGCATGTTATTCCCCCTAGCACAATATCCAAGAGGCATGAATTCCGGGGGACACTTTAACTGCCAAAATGCATGTTACCGTGTTCGCTGGTAACAAATTTTCAATTAAACGTGATGATTGAAAAGAATATAGCATATATCTTTAATTATTCTTTGGATTCAGTAGTGTGCCAATGTAACATATCATAGCCTCTCCAGAAAACTACCAAATATGTTATTCCCCCCTAGCGCAATATCCAATTTACATGAATCGTAGGGGACACTATAACTGCCAAAATGCATGTTACTGTGTTGGTTGGTAACAAATTTTCAATTAAATGTGATGATCAAAAAGTAAGATAGCATAAATTAAGTAATCTGAAAGGAAATCATATAATATCTGAAAATTTTTGAAGCAGATGTGATGCACCAAGAAATCTATTACACACCTAACTGTGGAAGTAAATCTTATAGATGCACAACAATCATACCTCGAAGATCTGGAGCTGCAGTGGCAGCAGCAATAGCACGATGCACCAAGGGATCTAAGTTGTCCACCTGGGTAAAAAGTGTTTCAACAATGAAGAAAAGAAAATCCAATACGCAACCCAAAAGAATTAATTAAAATAAAAAAAAAAAAACTCAGCACTTGCAACTCCAGATGAGCGTTACAAGACACTAAAACATGAGTGAAAAACTCTCAGTAGATTCCAGATAAACCACCACAGCAGCAGGCCAACTCTACAGCACTTCAAGGGAGCACAAGTTATCACCTCAACATTGTAATCAGATATCTGATCAAGGACTTTTTCTGCCAGGGGCAAGGAAGACACCGGGAACATCCATAGCCTATGGGTTTCACGGTTCCAGCAAAAAGTGCAGAAGAAGCAATTATAAGTCCGAAGTCGCTTATGATATAACTATAAACTTCAGGTGTGATGTGTGATGTGTGATGTGTGTGTGTGTGTGTGTGAGAGAGAGAGAGAGAGAGAGAGAGAGAGAGAGAAACCTGTCTTTTGCATTCCAAGCCGCTTTGGGGATTTTGCGGAAGGCAGCTACTAATGTCTGATACAAAATAGAATATAATGCATAAGCAAAAGAAGACTCGCACGTGGTAAAAATGATCATTCGGCAGGGAGCTAAGGGCACCACCTGGTCATACGAGAATTTTGAAGCAATGTTTCCGCTGGCATGAAGAAAAAATTTGACGGATTGTTTGGGTAGTTCCTTTTGATCTTCGAACATAGAATACGGTAAGTCAGAAAAATTTGCCAAAATATTCATCATGAACATAAATCACATCCAAATGGTGTACCCAGTAGGCAGCTGGGTATAAAAACTAAAGGCAGGCGCAGGGATGTAGAAAAAAGTTAAACCTTTCATTATTATCAAAGAATGATCGTTTTGTCAGTGTTTTGAATTCCTTGACGGTAAACAAATCTTTTTGAATCTGAATACAAGAGAAAGTGAGGCAGTGCGCTTCCGTGAATATAAGGTATCTTCGGGCTTTTTGAAAAGTAGCAAATAATTTGGAGGAGCTGCAAGCCGAATAAACGGAAAAACCCAAGAGAAGCAAATTAACTTGAGGGAGTCGCTAACCAGTGTTCACTTTGGTTGTGACTGATGAGGGTACTACCCTGGACCCAGTAGACAAATCTCCAACCTGAAAATCAACGCAAAATGCATACTACATATTTATATTCTTGATATTTGGACGCGAGAATAGTCAGAGATATGAAAATTGAATTGAACCCTAGAACCTCAAAGAAAAGAACCCAGAAAAGCTTTACAAGCATCCACCAAAGCGAGACTTCAAACCTTGTTCCGAGAAGAATCCGTATTGGATTTGGAAGGCAAAGCCCGCTGGTGCTGTTCTTGTTTTTGTTGTGGTAGTGATTGGTTGTTATTGTTATTGTAAGAATACGCGAGGGAAGCAGACGAAGAAGAAGATGATGATGATGAAGAAGAAGAAGAAGAAGAAGAAGAAGAACTGAAATTGTAGCTTTGCAGTTTAGCGATTTTCTGGAAGGCATCTCTTTCAAGTGTATCCAGTTCTTCCGCACTGAACTCCCAGTCATCATCATCCAACTCCATTTCTGCGCGCGCTTTCTGCTTCTCTATGCAGAGTAGTCCTAACGCTAATTTTGGTTGTTCCAGCGAGTCATTATGGGGGTAAAGTTTAATGGCCGCGGATTTGATTTTCAATTCTTCCTGTGTCTTCTTCTGTGTCGGGCCGCAGCCCAACTTTCTTGCCTTGCTTAGGGAGCCCAAAACCAGCAGACGTTTTCAGGCATGAAAAATGGCAATAACTCGGGTGCATGACCAAAGATTCATATAAAAAATGTGATACTTTCAGGTTAGGCCTTTAAACCTTACAGTATAATATCAAAATTTGGGTTGAATAATATGTTTCACTTATTAATATGATTAAATCAATTATTTTTTAATTATAATATTTTATCATGTTTCTGATTTAATTTCTCGACAGTCCATTCTATATAATTTTATTTTAATTCTATGCATTTTGATACATCTTTAGTCAACGATATTTAGTTATTAGATAATTCTTTTCGTAAATGCACCTTTTGTAATTCAAACTTAAGACGTGAGGTTTGTCAATATACCAATTGTAAAGAACCTAATTTTTATGTCAAGTACATGATTTTTTATAATAAAATTTAGGTATAAAAATTATCTATCTAACTCTCGAATTAACTTTTTAATAGAGTCTTTTAAACCTTTTAACAGCTCTCCCGGGACCTACTTCCAAACAGCACCACCTTCCTTCTTCGTTGACAAACAATAGTACTTGTCATTCCCTTCCTCGTCTGATCCGAAATGCCCTCCCTACGGCTCTATCCCACGTGACTTGTCTGTCTCGTACCATAAATATGCATGAGGAAACTTCATGCGGTGTTCCTCAACAGTAGGCTGAATTTGTCTGATGCAAATGGTGATACGCAGTACATACCTTGGCTTTATTTTATCCCAAGAGAAAAACAGATACTATTAAAAGAGCTGCGTCCACTGCTTCATACCTAGAAGCCAACACGCCTTTGCTTTTCTCTACGGCCTCCTCATCCTCCTTCCTGCTCAAAGTTCTGGTAATTTTTCTTACTTGTACAAGCATCTTCAATGGAGTTGTGTAGTTTTAAGGAGTGTTTCGCTACTTAATTTGGAAAATTACAATTACAAATAATGCTGCTTATGTTGTCCTACAAAAGTTGATCTAAAGGGTTGCCCTCTGTAAGGTTCTTGGCATTTGCATTACTTTACCTACACGTCGGTTACAGCATTTTGATCAGACTTCGTTAAGACGTATTTCACAATAATGGTCATATTACATACTTCTCAATGCACAGAAGACAATTGATGTACTGATTTGTTTTGTTTAGGCTATTGGAACTTGCTTTCCAACTGCATGACTTGCAACTATCTATATCCTAATTTACTCCAGATTACGTTAAGTTTCCTTTCCATGAGGAAGCAGCTTCAATGCGTGCTTTCTATGAACTAGTTGGCTGCACACTACGTTTCCGTAAATCCCACACGCGTACTTGAATGCTCTTGTTCTATCATTCGCTCTGTGTATATATGCATGTCTGGAAGTTGTGTTTACATGCATTTGCCTCGTGGTTCCTCTGATCCATTTTTGGGAGCCCTAATCAGTCAACATTCTTGACATTCTGGATACTTGTGGAATGCAACTCTAAGGTATTACTACCTTGTGACTTTCCAGTCTCTTTTATCATTTTCTTGAACCGCAAAAAGAATGTAGAGAGTAGGAGTTGAACTTTACTAGTTCGTTCCTGCCTTCCGAGAAACAGAATCACGTAGAACGATATGATAGTTTTTCTCCTTTTTTTCCTTAGAACGATTCGTTTTTGCTGGCTTATTGCTGCTGCATTCTCTCAATGTTAATGAAAAAGCTGTGTTCCTCAGCACCTGTTATTTTGTATAGATGGTGAATAAGTTTCTCTTGGTGGGTCTCTGCACATTAATATGCTTCTTGGCTATTCCTTCTTCATCCAATGGCCTTGTGAGAATCTCTTTGAAGAAACAGCGTTTTGATCTGAATCGTATGAAAGCGGCTAGAAGAATTGGGAGAGAGGGAAAATTTGCCAAGAACCTACTGCACAATATTCTCAATGTGGGTGCTTCAGCCACAGATATCGTCTCCTTGAAGAACTTTTTGGATGCTCAATATTATGCAGAGATTGGAATTGGTTCACCCCCACAGAAGTTCAGTGTTATCTTCGATACAGGCAGTTCCAATCTTTGGGCCCCATCGTCATCCTGTTATTTTTCTGTAAGTTCTATTTGTAATTAAGAGTTTTTGGTTTTTTATTCTCCTCTGTAATATACTTAGAAAGCCTTATAATTGTGCAGATAGCTTGCTATGCCCATCCTAGGTACAATGCTAGCCGGTCCAGTACATATGCGGAGATTGGTATGGTTTCTAGTAAGATAGTTCTACGATTTCATGAAACTATTAGTACATAGGTTGTGCTGTTTTATGGCCGTATGATCCTTTTTCTCGAAGGGAAGAAAGACTGATTACTTCTTGTTCTGAATGTAGGCAAACCTTGCAATATTAGTTATGGTGTTGAATCGATTTCGGGCTTTCTGAGCATAGATAATGTGCAAATTGGAAATCTTACTGTCAAAAATCAAGTGAGAGATTTCAACTTGTATTTTCAGTGCATCAATTTCAACCTTATGGTTTCTTTTCATGCTAAGACATTTTTATGATCCTCAAGGTATTCGTTGAGGCTACAGAGGAAGCTGTTAGTTTCGTCCTGAAAAAATTTGATGGGGTTCTTGGACTTGGATTTCAGCAAGTTTCTGCAGGGAATGCTATGCCACTTTGGTAAAGATCTTGGCTTTGTCTTCAACATCAAGCCTCCCTGCTAACGTTGAAAGGAATTTTTCCCTCATGGTTTATGTTTCTTTCCATCTGTTGCCATGGATAATGTTCCTTGTTCTTGGCACAGGTATAACATGGAGCAACAAGGTCTAGTAAGCCAGAAGATCTTTTCTTTCTGGTTCAATCAAAGTGACGGAGGTGAGATCATCTTTGGCGGTGTTGACCAGAAACACTTCAAGGGTGAGCACACTTATGTTCCGGTTACTCAAAAAGGTTACTGGCAGGTGCAGTTCTTATTTTCCATCTATTTGCTTTTACACTTTCTTTTGCAGTTGCTCTCACCTTCTCTAGATAGTAAGCTTTTACCTTCTTTTATTTTATGTTTCCTCTTCTAGATTGAAATGGGAGATCTTCTAATCGCAAACCAGTCAACAGGTGATGAAATTACATACTTATATCCACTAGGGTTTGATTATGATCCTATGCATTTGTTTAACAAAGAGAAAGTATCCTTGCATTCAATTGATTGTTTTTAAGATTATTGGGGCTAAAGAATACAGTGTTCCTTCAAGAAAGACTTCATTTTGGACAAATCATGGCCTTGTGCCTTTACCATTTCAAGTGATGTACAGACAAAAAGACTTGAATTCAGAGTTATTTTGCATTTTTCTTTTTCTTGGTATCCTTTATCCATGCTTATTACTCCGCTTCAAGTCATTAAGATCAAAATATCCTAGCATTTTCTTTATGTTTGATTTTGAAGACCACTCAAAATTGCCTAATGTTCTAGTATCACTGACGTAAAAAGCATATAATTCCTAAGATTCCCAAGTTCGAATCCAGGTTTCTGTGCTGGTAGTTGTGCTGCAATAATGGATTCAGGCACATTCTTCATTGCCGGACCAACGGTATGCAATAATGGCATTTTTTCTAACTGTGCTTTTTTCATTTTTTGAAAAGTAACACCTTTTCTCTCTGTTCAAATTCTATGTTCTCAACTTAACAATCTCATCAACTTCAGGAAAACATCACCGAGATCAACCGTGTCATTGGAGTAAAAGGAGTGGCAAGCATGGAATGTCACAAAGTTGTTTCTCAATATGGGGATCTAATGTGGGATCTCTTGATATCAGGGGTCTGTCTATTCTGATAACCCTTTTATGCTAATGCTAAAGGATAATGTCTTACACTTTTCTTCCCTGGTCTACAGGCACAGCCCGACAAAATGTGTTTAAATATCGGACTCTGTTTCAATAATGGGACTCAGCTTGAGAGGTTATGAACGCCTTCTCTTTTCTCACTGAGATTTCGGTATTCACAGCAGCCTCTGTACTTAATCCAAAATGTGAATTAATGCAGCAAGATCATCAAAACAAAGGTGGAAGCAAAGAGTGGGAGGGCATTGGCGGTTGGTGAAGACCTCCTTTGTACTGCATGTAAGATGACTGCTATATGGATCCAAGCTGAGCTTAAACAAAACAAGACAAAATCAAAAATATTCGAATATGTAAACAAGGTTATCTTCCCACATATCCTTTTTGGTTTCCCCAAATGAATCGACCACCAGTTAATCCACAATAGTACTGACATTCTCTGCATGTTCTTTGCCCTTGTTGAAGCTGTGCGACAACTTGCCGAATCCACTGAAAGAATCAGCTGTCGACTGTGATAATATAGTGAACATGCCAACCATTTCATTCATGTTTGGGAATAGATCCTTCCACCTCACACCTGAGCAGGTATGGCTCTCTTGCCATTGTGTTTTGCAGGAAGTCCAACTGAAGAACGGGAAAAGAACCCTTCCAAGTTCACATCCGCTGTCAACTTATTTTCTTTTCTCTTGTGAAAGCCCATTTTGTAAGGACTGAAATGCTCTCATTCTGTTTCTTTCTGTGCTTTGCATTGCATATCCAGTATGTCCTTAAGGTCGAAAAAGGTCTTCCCCCCATCTGCATTAGTGGTTTTGTTCCTTTAGACGTTCCTCCTCATCAAGGCCGCCTCTGGTATGTTCTTATTCAAAGCTTGGATCCTTCTATGCAGCACCATTGATGAGAAATCTTGATCCTTTCTTTCATTCATGTAGGATTCTTGGAGAAATGTTCATGGAAGCTTATCACACCGTGTTTGACTTTGGCAAGCTCCGAGTTGGATTTGCAGAAGCTGTTTAGTGATCTTCCGGTGAAGAGACCAGGGCTTATCAGCGAGATGGACCATATGGCATGTTGTTAGTAAATAAAGGGTTACCAATAAAGATTGAGATATGTCTATGACCCTTATGGTCAAATACTCGAAGTCATATGGTTCAATTATTTATGCTTTGTGGTGGCTCAAGCAACTTTCCAAACTGAAGGAAAAATCCAAAGTAGCATTAATACAATTTATTTCTCACTCACTTGCTAGTCGTAGTTATCTTTTAAATGCTTCACATTACTTACAATTTATCATCAAAATTTTCATGTAAGAAAACTTGCATGCCTTATAAGCCAATTTTAAAGAGGAAATTAATTTTCTAAAACAATATCAAAACTTGTAATTTGGTAAATAAAATCTTATTATAGTTCATAGTTAAGGCATGAGACCTTTTTTTGTGATATATTTATGGAGTCACAACCTCACCTTAAAATGGTTGCAATAGAGTTTTATAATGTCCCATGTTATTTGTAATATGTAATGGAATCCTTCTATAACATATTTCTCTTCTTATTTTAAGCCATTATTAAGGAAGAAATGAGTTTTCTAACAACCTTCACATTCCAACATAATTTATGTTCCCCATCTAAGCTCGATTGGGCTTGTGGACATGCATTGATTAGATGATGGGCAATAAGGGGAGAGAATGTCATGTCCATGTGATCATCAATTCAAAAATTAAAATTAACTTATAATGAGTAGAATACTTCAATATAAAAGGAGTAAAACATGCAAATACAATAAATTTTAACAAGCCCTCTCATCACTAGTATGGGAAGACACTTCTTATAAAGACCTACCCAAATCCATAAGGAAATAAGTATCTCACTTGATACTTAGGTATTTATACAATTTTGAAAAGGTTCATTTCTTCTCTTAGTTCCAACTTATGAAAGAGAAAAACATCATCCATAAATAAGGAGCACAACAAAGCCAATATTTTGATAACAAGAGACATATATTGAATTTGTAATGCTAAACAAACTAAGCACCATGATTAAGTATCCCAAAAACCACCGGTTAATGGTGATCCAGACTAAGTACCACGTCTCATTCTCTTATTAAAAAACATTTTTCTCTTTTAAAATTGAATCATGAGATAAGAAAATACGCTCACATTAAAAAAACATAATAGCTTGGCATATTGATGATATGAGACATACCAAATTTTAAAATGTCACGTCTCCCAAGTATGATAAAATACTTCTATTAAGACTAATCTACAAAAAAATAAATGTTTAACTAGAAATTTAAGTTTTGATATTATGTTAGAAAAGTCTTTTCCTTCACTATATAATAGAAGAAAATACTTTTACATATAAGGAATGTAATAAATTATTACATAAACAATTTACAATACATACTAGATTTTGACATCATTCAACAAATGTATTGAGTGCAAAAAATAAAAAATAAAAAAATTATGAACTTAAAAGTTCCATCAAAATACAAATTGGTCCACGTAGTTCCTATTTTCATGTTTGATATGGATTTATGAAGAATGAAAGGGAACCGATGGTCTTGTTAAGCTTGTTGTAGTGGGGAAGGGAGCTTGATATTCGTTCAACTAGAAGAAGAGCTGTGAAATTGAGCACTTCTACCATAGCAATGTTCTCAAAGTTTGGTAGAATTTATCTTTCATATATCACGGATATGAACATCTTCAATTCTTTTAGTCCTTGTAATGGATCGGAAAAATATGGTACCAAATTAATGCTCACAAAAACGTTTAAAAAGATTAGGGGCTCAAATCTCCCAGCATGAAGTAGAATTCCTAACAAACATATTCAAAGGTTAACAAAACATATGGATAATAACTCGCGAAAGAATTCAGCTCATGACAAAGACTAGGTATGAAAGCTCAATTATTTTGATCATAGAGATAGTGTTCCACTAATTAAGTAGTTGATTCGAACATAGAAAGATCCTAAATATGAGATTTTAAGTCACAAAATTTATTAGTTCAATAATAAATTAGCAAGGTTATTAGTCACTAGTTTGGGGTAAAATAGACGAGTGTATGAGTTATTTAAAAAAATTTGAGAAAAAAATGAGATTTTAATAGTATTTCCCTTTGGATTATACATGGATTAATTTTTTGAATGCAATTGATCATGTTTTAAATATAAAACCGGGGTTTCAATACTTTGGAAAGAATACCATAACGTGGATTTGGTTAGAGGCATTTCCAAGAAAACAATTATAGAGTGAAGAGGAAGGAAAATGAGTACAACTAAAGAGCATGGTGAACATTTGTCTTGGTGTTAACAATGGATGCGGGAACTTCAAGAGCAATCGTGCAAATTGTGGTCAACACAGTTCAGAATGACAAAAAAAGAACAGCCAATAGGTAAACCGCTGGAAGGAGTATCGTGTAAGTAATTTAGAAATTCGTACTCATAGAGCATATATCCTCCAGCAGGAAGTTACGTGGTGGTTTCCTGAACCACGAAGAAATTTGCCTTGGTATGCACCTGGGATCCATAGAAGACAACAACTAGCAAGGACTGTCTCAGGCTCTTTGTTCGGTGGACAAGTAGCGTTTACCCACTCCAGTTGAAAGGGCAGGCCCTCGCTTTTGCTGCATAAAAGCATATAACTCCTCTGCCTGTGGACTATGTTGGCCCCAGATACTTGACTCCCATTTCTGGCTCTAAAGGACCGTCAGGTATCAACACATGCAAACTTTCCTGCTGGGTTGCTGTTAAAAATGAAACTGTTGTCTAACTCCATTAAGCAACTTATTTCTTTTTTATTTATCATCTGGGTCTGATTTTGTTTATCGTTTTGATCGTGATAACAATGGAAACAACTCTGCATGTAACTCTAGCTCTTTCATAAGCTGTAATGACAATAATCTTGTGCATGAACATGCAGTATATTTCTTTGTATCATACCGCCAGTTTCGTTGGCGACTGCTTGTATATGAGGGGAAGACACTGTAGGACAGGCGTATGACAAAACGAGCATGATAACATTCGAATTATGTCACAGATTTTTATGTTCATTTCTGGATTGGGTTTTCTGCGCCCAATTAGGGAATTCTTATACCCTTTCGGCTGAACCAATTTTTTCTTTTATCAAATTATGTCAAACCAGAGAACTTCATGAGCATGGGGATTAAGTGCCTTCTGGTCGCACTCTGCATATGGGCTTCGTTAGATTCCTTGGTTTCTTCAACTTCCTCTGACGGACTGATTAGAATTGGTTTAAAGAAGCGTTCTTTGGACCTTAAGAGTATAGATGCTGCAAAAATCACCAGTAAGGAGGTTCTTCATCCTAGAGATGTCCACCATAATAATAGTCATTCGAATGGCGTGAATGCAAATATAGTGTATCTGAAGAATTATCTTGATAGTCAATATTATGGAGAGATTGCCATCGGTACTCCGCGGCAAGGCTTTGCTGTCGTATTTGATACTGGCAGTTCCAATCTTTGGGTTCCATCTTCCAAATGCATATTTTCTGTAAGTTTTACATAATACGAAGTGTTTAATGTTCCTTCAATCTATTGAAGTTCTTTGTAAGGCATTACCTTATGCAGATTGCTTGCTATAGCCATTCAAGGTACAGGTCCAGGCTATCCCGTACCTATACTAGGATTGGTAAGTATTGCTAATTCACAACTTCTGTAAATTTCGTTATCTTCAAAGCTGATATTTTATTGTGAGGATACATGACATAGTTTGTCCGAAACATTTGTTCACTACATCATTCTCAATTTTTTATTTTTTATTTTGTTTAGGAAAGCACTGCAAAATCCCTTATGGTTCTGGATCCATTTCCGGCTTCTTCAGCCAAGACCATGTCAAAGTTGGGGAATTTGTCATCACAGATCAAGTCGGTTTTCTTGGCTTGCTCAAAGTTTGATTCTTTAAATATGTTACTATCTTCATTGCATTAATGTTGTGTATTTTCCTATCCTTCAGGAATTTGTTGAAGTTACAAGGGAAGGATTGTTAACATTCTTAGGTACAGAGTTTGATGGAATACTTGGGCTTGGGTTTCAGGATATTGCTATCGGACAAGCCATGCCAGTGTGGTATAGTTTTCACCTGGTTTAGTCTAATTAAGTAAAACACCACCACATCTTTCTCTCTACATCTTCCCATACCTCCCCCTACCTCCCAAACACCTCTTGCTCCTTCTTCATATGGTTTTGATGCATCTATTTAGCGATATACTTTTTTCTTTGTTTGGAGAAAATTCAGACGGCTAATCTCTTTTTTATTCTATGC
Organism: Casuarina equisetifolia; assembly: GCA_028551475.1. Taxonomy (NCBI): domain Eukaryota; kingdom Viridiplantae; phylum Streptophyta; class Magnoliopsida; order Fagales; family Casuarinaceae; genus Casuarina; species Casuarina equisetifolia. The sequence goes on from CM052362.1 coordinate 19,541,764, forward strand.
TTTTGATCCCTTGAACACACATATATCCTTTCTGATTGCAGGTATAATATGGTTGGACAACAACATTTCAGCCAGCAGATTTTCTCTCTTTGGCTGAATCGAGATCCAACCTCAAAATTGGGAGGGGAGATAGTCTTCGGAGGAATTGATTGGAGGCACTTTAGGGGTGACCATACGTATGTTCCCCTGATTAACGGGGGCTACTGGCAGGTCTATATATTCAAGAATTTGTTGCTCTGCATTACTGTTTGCTTATCATCAAACAGAGTGATGTTTGACTTGAAACGCATTCATTTAACCAGGTTGAGGTGGGAGACATTCTTATTGAAAACGATTCAACAGGTTCTACGACATGTCTATTACTTTTGATTTAAATTGTCTTCGACTTTGGTACACTATATGAGCACGAATGGCTTAGATGTTGTGAATTTAATTTTCTAAAGATTGTATTAGGTCTAGTAAGGAGTACAGCAGGACCGAGGAAAGAAGTCTTTGCCTTTCCTTTGTGAAATAACCTAGAAAATTTGACAAGTTTAGTTCAGAGGACTTTAATAGCTGATGAATTTCCATTTAATATCTCCTCTTAATTGGTGTTTGACCATTAATGAACTTATTTCTTATTTTAGATGGATCCAAAACAAAAATGAACTCTTCCATTATTTTCATGACATTTAACAGGGCGAGATGGACAACATATTTCCATCCTTTTTACTCATCCCAAGCATGTACAAGTAAACCATAACCACTTTTGAAATTTCCAGGATTATGCAAGAATGGCTGTGGTGCTATTGTAGATACAGGGACATCGTTACTGGCGGGTCCAACAGTATAGATACTCATACTTAAAGCTTGATTCAATTTCTTCTTGATTGGGTTTTTTCCATGGAGCGTTTTGTACCATGCTTATCTAGTCCGTGTTTTCAGGCTGTTGTGACTCAAATAAACCATGCTATAGGAGCAGCAGGAGTCGTCAGCTTGGAATGTAAAGCTGTCATTTTTAACTATGGAAATATATTATGGGAATACTTAATAGAAGGGGTTGGTTCTTTTGTCCCTTTATTGTTCTTTCTTAATTTGCTCAAGGGAAACACACACCTTCCTAGAAGAATAATTTATTCCCCTTTATGGTAGATCCGACCTGAGATAATATGCGTGGAGGTTGGACTTTGTTCATACAATGGATCTCGTGATGCAAGGTAAACAAACTAGTTCCCTTTTTGTAACTATTCAAGATGAGGACGAGGGACCGACGATATTAAGTAAATCATGATGGGGTTAAATAGGTGATGAGGATTGGAAATCCTGACACCTTAGAGAGATAAGGCCTTGAATAAAGTGTGATAGTATCCAAGAGGTACTAAGGAGTTCCAATTTTAAAGTTTGACTATTCTGTTTAGAGTGATATCACATATATGACTAATCCTTTTCTTGAGTTATGAGAAAAGATATTAAAACCAACCTAATACCATAATGCAGTGCTTGGGCAGTAAGACATAAATATGCCAGCAATTGCCTTATGTTGTAACAGATACTTTATTTTTGAAGTTTCATTCTCAATTATCAGAGGACAAACCAAACTTCCACTTGTGCAGCACTGGTATTGCATCAGTGGTTCAGAATCAGACTTGGGACGGCTCTTCAGTTGATGAAAGTGCTTTCTGTACCTTCTGTGAGATGATTGTTTTCTGGATCCAAGTACAACTTAAACAACAGAAAACAAAGGAAAAAGTTTTTAGATACGTAAATGAGGTAGTTTCTCTGCAAAGAAAGAATATATATTCAATTTTTGTTATGTTTCTACAGACTTGGACTAACAGTTCTGCAATTTTCATGTGTTAAAGTTATGTGAAAGGCTCCCGAACCCCTTCGGGAGGTCCTTTATCAACTGCGATAACATTGCAGCCATGCCATATGTTTCATTCACAATTGGAAACAAATCCTTCCCCCTATCACCAGAGCAGGTATGCATCTTATCATCTCCTTGGTTAACTTCCTTGCATTTTCATGTGACTGGTAAACTAACATTATTCACTGAGGCATATCACAACTTGCCATATTTAACATCCACGTGAAATTGATGTCCACCAAGGTTGTGATTCCTTGGCGCCACCTAACTTTTTGTATAATGTTCATATCACTTTGTTACACAAGTAGCTTATCTTTTCCAAACAAACACAGAAAAAAGTCTTTGTGCGATCCAAGTAGAAAAAAGGCTTATTGTTTTTGAAAATTTCTAACCTCCTTTTGGACCTTTAATTCAGTACACGCTCAGAGTTGAAGAAAGCTGTACCACTGTCTGCCTTAGCGGGTTTGTTCCTCTGGATGTCCCTCCTCCTCAAGGTCCTCTCTGGTAAGGCATTACTTTCCCTTCTTCAATCCTTGCGGCTTCATTCATTTATCCAGTTTTGAACTTGCATCCAGATGCCTTTGCACCTGAATGAATACACAGCTTTAGGTTTTTTAACCCATCTACAGTTCTGAATGTTAATATTTATATATGAATCTATGGAGTACAACTGATATTTGCGCCTGCAGGGTTCTTGGAGACATATTCTTGGGAGCATACCACACGGTTTTTGATTTTGGCAATTTTAGGGTGGGATTTGCAAAAGCTGCATAGAGTTTGGGTGTTAAAGCTTACGCAGCAATCCACCGTACATGACCAGTCAAATAGTATATACGTATCAGTTGACTCTCCATGCACTAGGACCTTTGTGTATAAGTAATTGGATGTTTATAAAGAAATGTTTCATCCGTAGTCATGAAAGCAAATTTGATGTATAGGTATTCGCTTTGCATTTTGCTTGTCTTTCTTTGTAATACTATGGCGTGAGAACCTCAACTTTTCCCTATCAAATTTAGTGTTTCAGTTTGCAATACAATTCTGAAGTATCCCCAGAGCCTCTAAACTTGTGTTTTTCTTCAATACCACTAAATCCCAAGAACATGAAGAATTAGAACCAAAACAAGACAAAAACCTTGAATTCTTAATATATTATTTAGCATTGTAAGATTTATTGCTCACATCTTAACAATTCTCAACAAATAAAAAAAAAATTGTCCTTGCTAAGAATTCTTTCTTACTGAAATCAGATGTCATAGGTCAATTCATAGTACGTTTTCACCAATCTTCCTCAAACCGAAATTATGGGTTGTTATTCCACATTTATTCCGCAATCGAGAGGAATTTCACACACCAAGGTGCTGTGACTGCAGTGAACATGGAGACAAGGTCACAAATTATGGGTTGTAGAGTGAACCCATAGTCTTACTGTTTCTTGTTCTTTAATATGCCAATACTCATTTTGGCCTCTTTTGCTTTGGCTGTTATTTGCTTTTCCTTTTGTGCAAACTTTATTTTTGACACACTTTTCTATTTTCATCCAAACCTCTCAACTTACTCTCCCCTTCCTCTCTTCTTTCTTTGTTTTAGAAATTCTAGGGTTGATTATTAAGAAAAATTGTTTTATTTGTTATTAGGTCAACCTAGTTTAGATTCTTATCTTTTGTTTCTAAATATATACCATGCTATTACCTTCTTATTTTTATAAGAGATTGATGTTGCCTTATTCTTAAACATCGGTGGTCTTTTTCTTTACCTTTTTTTTTAGATATGGTAAGAGTATACAATTTTCTTCACCACTTGATATCTCATAGAAGACTACACACTATCCTACATTAGCACCTTCATCTCTAACAATGCTTGCCCCAGCTTTTGCTTTCCATGTCATATCTAACTTTCTTTCAAACTAATGTGTTAACACACATAAGCTTACAAGATATGTTAGAGCTTAGGAAGTAAAAAAATTACATATATGCAACTCACAAGAGATCACTACTCAAGATTCTCTACTACCAACTAAGTCCTGCACACACATTCGTTAAGCCCCAAAGAAAGCTAACAATTGAGGAACTAGGTTTAAGGCCAGTGAAACCCTTCTTGAGTACCACGCCACAATGGCATTGTAGATGCAAGCAAAATCCAACATGTTCTATGCGTCTGCTTGCTTGGAGGCAGGACTCGGCGCGCCTGTTGGGGCAATATGACCATAAACTGCAAGAGAAGCACCTGTTTAGTCGACCACGACACATGCCACAGGGCTTTGAACACTTGCCATTGGAGGACTTGGGCTTAACCCTTCATAAGTACTCAGCCCTCATAATTTCTAGAAAAGAAGATAACGAGACAAGACTATTGATTCAAAGTTGAGATGTCAGCATATGGGCTCCCCACTCATCGGTCTACATTCAGCATAGCACAGCACGTGGAACGACGGTCAAAAGAATCTCCACAGATTTCAATCTTCAGCGGCCCACCGTGTCAGTTCACCACATTTTACCACATCCAGCCAAGAACACTTTTTTAACAGTTTGTGAAACGGGTATAAGTAGAGAAACTCCTCTCACCGCAGCATGTGAAGTCAGCCCACAGAGTCTCTTTTGGTGTTCTACTTTTTTGAGCCACCTTTAATTCCTTTGTCGTCCAAACCAAAGTCCTCTTCTTCTACATTCTCCAAATCATCTCCAAATATTCCCACAACGTACACATGACGACTCAAAGTCAAACAAGTGTCAGGAGTCCAAACCCATGCGTTGCAATGGAACATGAAATAAATACTTTATACAACAATGGAACTTAGAGCCTTATCCCACTAGAACTAAAAATCAATGTTATTAGTTGTAAGTGGATTTACAAGATTAAACTTAAGTCGGATAATTATGTAAACAGATTTAAAGCGTGTTTAATGAAATCCCTTGGCCACCATTTGCTTTAACTCTCTTCAGTTCAGCCTTATAAATCTACTTAGAATTGGCAGCATTCATTATTGGGTGTAGAGGAATAGAGGTCCAAGTTTCATTGTTGTAGAGGTGTAACATGGTTATTTGTGTTAAAGAAAGCGCGTGGTGTGAGTTTGGTCTCTGGACACTTGCTTGACTTCAAGTCGTCATTTGATGTGTACATTGTGGGATATTTAGAGATGATTTGGACGAACTAGGAGAAGAGTAACCTGGTTCAGACGGCAAAGAAAAGTAAAGGTTGCTCAGATAAGTCAGAAACCAAAGGAGACTCTATGGGGCTCACTTTACGCGCTGCAGTGAAGGGAGTTGCTCTATTTATACCCCGTTTCACGAACTGATGAGTAATGCTGGTTAACGAGAAGAAAATATTTGTATTGCAGCGGAAGAACACAAAGTTTTAGACAACAATCACAAAAGAGGGTCAACATGCACAAAACACATTACACAATCCTTATTCATAACTTAAAGATCTCAAACACTTGTAGATGACGTTTTAACTCTTGATCGGACCATATAAGCGTAGGAATTACAATAATTATATTCTGGAAACTAAGTAGTCGTTGGAGATGACGTTGAAGGCCGAGGCTTCGGGTATTTTCTTTTCTTTGCAGTCACACTGAGTACGAACATGGAGAGGAAGTGGTGAGGGACGGAGGAAGCTGTGAGGAACCAGGCGTTTCAGGCATTTGAGGAGTGGTGTCCTGCCCATCATGACCGTTGCTCTGAGGTGCACGCAAGATAGAAAAAGTGGCGGCGGCTACAGATGCTATGAAATTGTCGTCCTTGGTAATAGCTGCACGGACCATATCCACCAAGGAACCGTGCTTGTGTTTCTCTGCTGGAGACAACGTCGGCAGCATGGAAGACAGATATGACGGGTGCTCTGTGAGTTGCAGTGTACATCCATGCAATGGCGGAGGGACGACGGATGGGGAGGATGATGAGAAAGATCGACGTTGGATGGATTGCTTGTCGTGTTCAGGGTTTTGGGTCAAGTCGAGTGTGATTGTGGGATGTGATGAGGACGTAAAGAGGGGGGCCATTGTAGAGGGATTCTTTGACAGCAGCGGGAAGAGGCCTGGATTTGATGCGTGAATGTTGCTGGTGGTTGAGCCAGAAAGCATCATATTTACCGCCGCTGATGTTGTGCTAGCTATTGATGTTGCCGATGGAGGAAGAGGGTGGTTATGGCTTCCTTCATATGTTGTTATGAGGACGGACATATCCTGGCCACACCTTTGCACCTGCAATGCCATAGAAACTGAGCTTCAGGAGGTGAAAAATGAATGAAGATCAGGATTGGGATGCACTAAAAGGTGGAGGTATGCTGGGTTTGATGGACCATTCCATCCTCAACAAATACTTTCATATAAACTTTCCCAGAAGAAATTAATGTAAAATAGAAAGATTCTTACCTGCTTGCGAACTGGACATCCAACGGCCATGGTGCAACGGTAGTATCCGCGTGGCCAGGGGTTACCCTTTGCCATCTTCTGTCCATACTTCCTCCATTGGCATCCATCGCTCATCTGAAAAACCAAATTTCCTTCGTCTTAGTTCACGTAATACAAGAGAACGAAAACAAGGAATACCATATCATACTAAAAGATCCTACCATAGGGGTATCTAATCGTGCTCTTATGGACACCCTTGCTTTCTTGGCAGATGCATCACGGGTACTGTTCTCTGCAATCATTGCTTGTGCCCTCTGACCCTGTGATGCATAATCAGCAGTAACGTCCTGGTCTCTGGACATCCGTTTCCTTCCAACACTGATGATATCATGATCCATTTCCTTGTATATTGCTTCGGTCCTGTTCTGTTCTGGATAAGCCACTCTGTCATGTGCCTTTTTGCCTGAAAGCCAAGGCTCACCAATTTCCAGAACTGAACTAGACTTGACTTGGCTCAAACCATCCGTTTCATTTCCCACATCCTTTTGATTTAAGCACAGTGAACTCATCAGTTCTTTTCTATTTGTTTGCATGTTGATTGACTTATTGCATTACTTCGAAGTTTGAATGGTGAAAAACAAATTAAGAGATTGATGTAAGTTGCAAGGGTGTGACTCATGAAGTGCCTATTATATGCACACAGATTCCTTGTCATTTCTTTGTACTTTGCCTTAACCTAAAAAGTCCAATCACTATGGTAGGTGTTAATTATTTTATTATCTATGACTGAAGGGAGATAAAAGGGAGACGATGACAAACCAAATTGTACCAAGAGATTATTTTTTATTTGGGTTGTCGGCTGTTGCAGTGCCAAACGTATCTGATTCTGAAGAGCTTTGTACTTCTTCGTAGCTTGATCTAACATGTCCTCTAGATTCCTGTTTTCCTCCTTTATTTGCAGGGTCAACTAACAATCATACGAAATAGGATCAAAACTGGGTTAAAAAGACTATCGAAGTAACGAGCGGTTAAAGCTATGGATCTCATAGAAATCAAAGAATACTCACTTGGGTTACGTCCTGCTCATCAGTTTTACACCTCCGAGTGATGTTATCCAGGTTAAAAACTTCTTTCAGATCTGCCTGCAAAGGATTTTCATCCTGCTGCGTATGGCAACTCAACAAAAATCAAGTTTTCCACAGTAATTCCTGGATCGTTACTTAATTAATCCAGTAAGTTAGATATGATTTGGGCATATGAAACGCAGATCTCTCGAGTTAAGAAGCACGCACTTACATCGACTGATAACTCCTTGAGTATCTGTAATGCTGGCGTAGCCTTGTTGTCTTGGTGTGCTACTTCTGGTGGCTTCTCCTGACTTACCTTGCTATGATTTGCAGAAAAGAAGTCAAATTCTTTGATCATTGTTGGTTCTGCAGGCACGGAATTCTCAACAGAACTTTGCTGAGCAGGCTCATCGCTGCCGGAGAGTGGTGATTTCATTGTAATTTTAAAGGACAGTTGGGTAGGAAAAGGATGGAGGGACTGTATGTTATGCTACTCAGCTAGTCTTTTGAAGTCTTCTCTTTCGTTTAAGAAAGACTTTTTCATCTTTTAAAAGACAAAACAAGTGGCTGTCAGCAGTTTATACGAAGTTTCCTTTAGGACTGGGAAGACTCCAGCTGCTTCAGTGGCATGGAAACAAATGTGGCCAAAGACAGCCAAGTCGGGTGGGAGACTTCGAAGGCCGGAACGAGGTTGATTATGTCTCCCTTGTGGAATGGGTGGAAAAGACCATGACTTTAGAGTGATATTTGACAAGTTAGCCTCAAATCTGGAAGTAGAAATCTAGTACCAAGACCGTCTTGCTAATTTGTCAGAACCTTCATGATATTTCACCTTCTTTTCTCAGCATCGTACGCCTTGAGGAACTCACCGACTCGGTTTTACTTTTCATAATAATTGACCAGAATTTTCATAAACTGGCAGTACCGTCTCTGATCTGATGTTTCATGTCTAGGTACCTTTCAACCGAGCACGACTTGAGTATCGCTTATTGATGTTCATTTTGGTTAGTTCTTTGCTTCATTTTGCAGCCTTTCTTCTAATCATATTCAGGACTTATCTTCAGATCCTAGCTTATCATTGAGAGGAACACCAATTCATGGGTGTCGTTTGTCCTTGGATTCCTCTGTGGGCTTTTATGGGTTTCTTCTACAGCAGACAAGGGATGTTTTAACGTTAGCACCTCTAAATTCCTGTAGAAGAATGGGAAATAGAAAAACATGATTGGAAAATACTAGGAAAGAGGAGCAAAGAACAAGGTCAAAAAATGCAAGGGAGTGTAAAGGCTGCTCATAGGAGATCAATTACCACAAACAGTAAACCAGTGACCATTTTTCAACGCAAGAAAGGCCCCGCCAGTGACTTATTGTTACTTAATATAGTCATAAAGAAAATGACATCACCGCCATGGTGGGCAAGATCAACGTAAAAATAGACAGGTAAATATCTCAGTTTGATTAGTCATGAAGTTGAAAATTTGGTGCAGGGAGAAGATACCTTAGAAATGCTTAACCCAGAGCCATTCAGGCAAAGGATGATGAAGCTGTCACAATCAAAGTTGCAAAAGTCCACTCCACGTGAAGGAATACTAAATTACGAGGGTGAGACGACTAAGATGAACTCTGTGTTTTAAACTCTTTCCTCCCACAATAAATCCATTAACAAAGACCAAGTACGAGCCATGTCAATGTAGTTATCTTAAACAAGGTGAAACCCTGAAAACCTTGCAACTTTCCAGGAGAAAATTCTATTCAAACTTCGACTGCACCGTTGATTTGTTTGGTAAAAAAGTAAGCGGTGTTTAGATCAACGTTTTTTAAGTTGTGCATGCCACTACATTGTTCAACACGTCTTCTCACGTTCATGTATCAGGAAACCTCATGTACAGAGGCATTTGAAAGTTCCTCTTCTGAATTTTCTTATATTTTCCACAGAAGACCATGGGAAGGTGGGTTTTCTGAACAGACTCCCACGTCGTACGGAATTTGATGCTTACGAGAAACAGCGCCAATCATTAGTTCCTAACAGTGAGATGAATTGTATGTTTTGATTAATTGGATTGTTTCTTTGTGAATTTCGATATGAAACTTTTCTAGATGTGTTTTGGGGTATTTCGTTATCATTTCTTCTAGGAGGAAGAGTTCCTGTAATTCTATGGATTTTTTTATAATACTATTTTCTTGAATATCATTTAAGATAATTTCGGATTGCCTAGTATCCCACCAATTAGTAACCCAAAATTCAAGACTTCTAGTAAATGAGAGAGAGATCCACCTTGAATGATCTTCACAGGTCGGCTTTGATTCCCAAGGGAAATGAAACATGGCCATTGCTCCACGGCAAGCCAGGGAAAGGTCACAAAATGAAAATGAAGTGACGCTAGCAATCAAAGAGGAAACATGGTAGACCATGGATGCCTGTTCGCCCTTTAGTCCATTTAAGCCAGTTCTTGTCTATTCCATCTTTAAGGAATTGATTGCTCTTATTGCAGATAACGAGAATATAAGCTGGAAGCATTCATTTCGCATAACATCTAAACACAAAATAGAATTACTCATTTCTACATCTAGCCCTTTACCATACTGCACTGACTGAAAGTTATATCTGCGTAGAGAAGCAAAAATGTGTCCTCCTGCTGTGAAGAAGAGAGACAGAATGGGTGCATGACATGCATTGAAAGTTCTGAATTCCTATGCGTTGTCAGTGACAGTATAGACTTGGTGATACATACAACTGGATGTATTTATGCAAGCACGCAGATGCCATAAGCCTTTCACCAATTCTTTTTAGAAACACCTCCAGGATCAGCCGTCCCAGATTTGTGGAAAATGTAGTTATTGTGCATATGCATACAGAAAACAACTAGAATAGAGAGGAAGGGTTGATTATCCCTGTAACAATATCAACCAAGCATTTATGCATCCTTGTGAGAAAATGAACAACGTTCAGCTTGATAGTGTATCAGCAGTTAACCAAATGGATTAAAAGCGAAGACATTCTGAATGAATGATTAGTCAGTGGAAATAATGGACAAGGAAATTGGAGAATTCAATACATTTGGAATTTTTCCTTTGTTTTCTCAAAGACCTGTTCTGCGATGACAGCCCCATTACCATCTGCTCTTTTAATCTCCAAGTTAGCCTTCTGATAGAAAGCAGTACCTCTCAATGCGTCCGCAATAAAATCATCAAATCCAATAGCGATAGCTGCTTCAGCCTTTGCCCCATAAACCAGCCTCTGGAATTAAAGGGAAAAGATGTCATATCATATGCTAAAACTAACAGGAAAGAGAGAGAGAAAGGGACAAAGAAAATAGAAGGATATTTCAACCTTAATTCGAGAAAGATGGATAGCACCAAAGCACATGGGGCAAGGCTCACAAGAGGCATAAATTTCACAGTCTGAGAGCTCAATTTGCTGGAGCTTTTTACATGCCTGGTAAGCAACAATGATAAAAAAACAATTCCACAGTTACAACAATATCAAAACACACTTACACAGTTACACTCGAACTTTGCACGAACTTTCATTCATGAATATTATATACAAAGGCAAGAGGGAAGAGCTAACATGTGCATAACCTTATAACAGCAATGTCTATTTTTAGCATATTCATGGGTTTCACACAACCTTCGACACACCAGTCAATTGTTAATCATTGTGATGCCCAAAATTGTTTGCTGCTTCAGGAATGAGGCAGCAAAATGGAACATAATGAATCACTTCTATCACTTTTCTACAGGCCAGATACTCCCTCTCAGTTAAGACTTATAAGATAGGATGAAGAACTTTTGCTTTACTGAATCATCGCTTGAGAGTAAAAATTCAACATTTAATTATTCTGTTGCCTCTCCAGCAAATTCATTAATACAATAAAAGTTTTTCCTAATGTTTCGACCCATTTCCAAGGATACAGATAGGATATTGTTCCTAAGCAACCATCCACATGACCAATACAATTGGGACCAACACCTGGTCTCTTTATAGCTTAAGTTTACTTGTTGAAATAAGTTTATATATCCAAGTCAAGAGAGATGGCTTTATCAACTCCTTCATCTGTCAAATTCAACTAATGCAGAAAAATAACTGAATTATAGTTGGCCCAATTGATTGCAGTGTAATCCTCAATCTACTCATTTTCACTATATCAATCACAAGAGGAAAAAATAAATAAATAAATGCATAAAAGACATGGACGTTTGACCACAATGGCTCCACAAAGGTTGCACCTAGATAAGATAGCTGATGGAAATCAATACAAGTGATACCCTAATAAGCAGAGCTAAACCCTAATTGTGGAATATCATAGGGTACATAGAGCTATAAAGAGGACACAAGATATATCTGCAAGTGGTAGACCTAACCACATGATAATCAAAAGTGAAGTAAAAGTAACGGTATTAAGTTGGACAAGCACTACACCAAATCCGAGCATATCACACGATTCCAGGAAGATCTCCAAATGTAACACTGACCCTATCAGGTGAAGACTGTAACTTCTAACTAAATAGACCTCTTACTGAGGGAACCAGTAATTAAACAACAGAACCAACCCCAGCCCAAACATTTTTCTGCACGGCAGATATTCCATTGATTTCTAACAATGCAAACAAGGTTATGTTTGAGAAAAAGCACAACCAGAAGAGAATGAAAGTATCTCTTTCTTTCTTTGCGGGACTTGGGGGGAATTCATATGTTTCGAGCAGGTTGTAGCAAAAATCCGCTGGGAAAAAGAAAAAGAAGTTTGCCGGAGGAAATTTCCAGTCTAACCTCTCTTATGGCAGTGACTTCAGCATGGGCAGTTGGATCTGTGTTCTTCAACACCATGTTATGACAACTCACAACCACTTCATCATTACGTACAACAACTGCACCAAAAGGGCCTCCATGTCCACATTCAACCCCTCTATAAGCTTCTTCGACCGCTTTCGTTAAGAATTTGTGATCTCTATCCTGTACAGCTGATTAAAGAACCACGAGCGAGACATTAGATGGTAGGAGGAAGGAAGACGAGGAACAATCGACCATCAACAGCTAGTACTACACAATCCGAGTTCATAGGACAACTGTTTAGACAAGGTCGTGTCATACAGAACCAGTGGGAGACTCAAAATCAATCAAAAACTCTTCTCTTCCAATATGACCCGTGAAATTGGTTCCGATTGATCGGAGTAAAAGAGAATTTGAATGATTGAGACAACACACAGAAACTGGATAGCAAAACATATGGAAAGAGTATTAGATAAGTTGCTGCAATGACAAAGGCTGAGTAGCAGCAGCAGCAGCAGCTTATTAGTCCTACCTTCTTGATAACCAGCAAATGCAGAAGCCACAGAAACAGTTCCATCCTTGGTTTCCAACCCTGAGATCACCCAATCCATGCAACAAATAACCAGATTTTAGACATGTTTTCAGAGAAAAGGGAATTAGACTCAAAATCCCAGCAAATAAGGCTCTGAATCTACTGGCACCATCCTCAATATTGATCAACGAAATCACATAAATGTGGACATACCCAATTAAAAGATGAAAATCACTCCAATATCAGAGACAGCACAACCAAACCCAAAAGAAAAGAAATCAGATAGAAATCAAAGAGAGCACCGTTAGCTTCCTCCATGTGAGCTTGGATGTCCATGTCGTGAACCCACAAACAAAGAAAGGATTCGCGTCAAAATCAACCGATCCAAGAGTACCAAGAATCTGTCAGACGCTAACAGAGATATCTCGTTCTTTTATGAGGAAGGAAAATAATGGATGGATCTCAAAATGACGGGAAAGCAAATGGTCCACAAATTATAATATTCCGGCCTACATGTGGGTATATTAAATGACACCTCATACGCTTGCGTTAGGGGAAAAGAGGGGGAAAACGGATTAAAAAAGGAAGGAATTTGCTTCCTTGCCCCAGTAAACGTAATCAAGAGGATGCCATGATTGCCAAGACTTTGACTAGGACATCTGGTTCTCGCCCGGAATCCTCTGCTGTCGTACTGGACAGATCAGATCTCAATGGTGAAAGAAATGAACTTTGACCACCCAAAAGGAAAAGAAGGTGATTGGTGAATTTGATTTTCTTTCCTAACTTTTCTTTCTTTCTTTCCTTCTTTCTTTCTCGACAAATCAAAACCCTTACGCAAAAGACAAAGAAATCAGAGGTGGGTGGTAGCGGAGAAGGGTGTAGAAGCAGAAATATATTGTGTGGAAAGCATGTCAAACACGTGGGCGCTAGCGCGATCCTGTTCGCTCCCCCTGCTGGCACCGACGCCACGAGCGGAGAGGCCTTTACACGTTGTTCACGGGTTGATACGCCGGAGAAGGGTCTTCGTGGCGCTGCCCGGAAATCGAGATTCGAGCCCGTCTCCAGCCATTGTGCCCGTGGGTCCCTCCATCCAAACGCTTTCTTATGCTATGCCTCCTATTCAACCACTCAAAGCTCAAAGCTTTCGACCCTCTCCGGAACTGGGTCTACTTTCCCTCCTCTTCGTCCTCTCCATGGTAACAAGATTACATATTGATTAAATATGGGATGTTCTTTTGATTGCGTCTGATGTCTGCGGGGGTGGACATGCTATGCAGGCCATTGGAGCCATTTTCTCCCTGGCTATAATCTCCATTCCAACTATCAACGTGAGTTTGTTGTTTTTGTTGTCATTTTTTTGTCACTTTGTTTACATCTACGTGCATAGCCAGACACAGATTTGAACCATTAGAGTGCTATTAATTTTGCCTGTGCACTACTACTGGAGCAGGCTTTTAGAAGACTGGCAGCTGCAGTGGATAAATTGTCCCAGGTTGTGGCTGAGGAGGTACCCGGCACCTTGTCTTCTTTCAAACTTTCTGCGCTCGAGATTAACGAACTGACCCTACAACTTAGCAAACTCTGGTACTAAGGCATATAATAGCTGTTCTAGCTTCAGATTTTTATTTGTTGCTGCGTGGCCATACAAACTCTTAAAGTTATCTCATTCTCTGCTTCTGGGTTTTCCAAGGTCCAGAATTTCTGGGATTCAGGACCATAAGAAAGCCAGCGGCAATAAGTCCACTTCTTTTTGAAGAACGAAGAACCCTTCAGGATTAATATGCCATGGCGTGGTTGAGAATTCAAGCATGTGTGAGATAGGTCCCCTACTACTATTGAGATATAAGACAATTTCAGCTTCGACTTCTTCTATTATGGGCATCCCCAAAGTCGAATTAGATTGTGGTCAAGACTCTGCACTACCTCTGTACGTCACGTAACCTGCGTAAATATAGGAATGCAGACGCTTCTTTTTGGTAATCAATGTAAAGCCATTATTAGAGGGCAGTCTCAGCTCATGTATAATTTATTTGAGAACTGTCTCTTATTTATCTCGAGTCTGGGGACAATGTGGAAAACCTTCTTCAAGTTTATTCATTATACTAGACATAATCCGAGAGTGTAACTTGATGTTGATCTCTCAAAGTCGGAAATGCCAAATCAGAACAGGAGAGAAGTCGGTTATATAGTATTCTATAGAGCACACAAGTCTGTCAAATATTTCCCATCTTACTGATGCTTTGATACAAACAACTTTTGGATTCAGGGATCCTATTTGCAGAATAATGAAAACGCAATACAGCAGATTCACAATTTTGCATACTTTTTGACATTATATCGCCAGCCTCTTGTTGGATTCAAGGATCTTGTTTGCAGAATAATGAAAATGTAGGACAGCAGATTCACAATTTTGCATACTTTTTGAGATTATTGCCAGCCTCTTTGGCATTCTCCGGTATAGGCAAGTTACATAGAAGAGTAACCCGAGATGATGATACCAAGGATTTGCCCTGTGGAGTTGAGGGATCAACCTTACAGATTTGTACCTCCCACACCTGCTCAAAATTTCCATTAACCGTGTGATTTTAATTATGTCTTCTATGATAACGTACTCCATATATCAGCTAAGAGAAGGTAAAATTAATGAAACGAAAGCAAATGAGCTTGGAGTCCTATATGGCCTTGTTCTACCCCCGCTGATATTGGAAAAGAAAAAACATTCCATGCCCTTAATCAGGGTAGGTGACAACTATGTTATTAACTAATGACAAACTAACTCGTTATGGAAATATGGCTCTTTGAGGAAAAACCAAGATGTTTTTCATAAGAAGTATTCAAGAATGGCGAGTATTGGTAGTAGTCAAATCCCTCGGATGATGCATACAACAGATCTGTGTACAGGGTTCCCCAGAGAGAATATGAACAGGGTTCGCGTGTAAACTTCTGGGAGTTTGCATCAGCACTCAAAGGGTGCCCATGAATTCATTTTTGTACAGGTTATAAGGATGTATAGAAGGTACCTGGATGGTTCTGCCAAGATTAACAGGAGTGGCCTCAGCAAGCACAAGATCACCAAGCGCAGCCTTCTTCACATGGTTGATGCTAAGATGAATTCCAGCCACTCTCTGGAAACCCGAAGCCATGTGGGCTCCAATACTTGCCAGCGCCTCAGCTATCAGAGCTGAAATCCCTCCATGCAGCACCTTGAACGGCTGTTTGGAAATCCCCAGAGAAATAAGTACATCCATAATTGGAAAACACATCTTCGATTTCATCTGCTTCTTCAAACCAGCATGTGGAAAGAAGAAGCAGATAAAGAGGGGCAAGTACAGAGAAGATCAGCATCACCTGACAACAGTTGTGGGTCACAAGAAGGCTGCCCGAGACTTTCTGTGGGGTCAATTCTTCAAACTCAAACCCGATGCCTTGAAGCGGAGCATCCACAGTGCCAACCTTGGAATTGGTCGGCGATCCTGCTGTTCCTGGTTTTTGTTTCTCCATATCTTCGGGAACAAGGTAGCCTGGCTTTGTATCTTTTAGTGAGACGGATAGGAGGACAACTGAAGTACCCTGCTTCCTTTATCGAAGGATGAGATCACCAATTCATTCGTCCACGATGGAGAAAAGCTTCTCCTTGCCGGCTGAGGAAGGAGGGATGCAAATTCAACGGTTGTTGGGTGGGGGGGTAGGTGGGTGTGTGAGTGGTTGGTTGGTGATGGCGGAGGGACGGGTTAGCACAAAGGTCTGGCTTCAGGTGGTCCACGGCTGCGGCAGTGATAGCCTGGCCTGGATGCTTAATTAGACTGATCACTGACTAATTAAAAGCTTTCAATTTAGCTATTCTTATAATATTTTTGATGCTGAAATTGGAATCATCTTGGAGCACATGTTCTTTAGGATTCCACGAAGTTGTTCTTTGAGCAATATTTAGTTGTTGTTTGTTAGTTTTCGCTTGTTTCTAGCGTGCTTGACTTTTCTTTTGTCCAAATCTGACAAAAAAAAAAAAGAAAATGGAACCAATCTTTACTATTGTTGTAATTGTGACATAGGTCAAGCAAAAAGACAATGAAATCAATCTTCAACTTCGATGACTATTAAATAGTCTTTAAAAGAGGCAAACAATATCAAAGTATATCCTGTTTTAGGCCATAACTATTAGTTATATGGGTTTTCATGGATAAGAAGGTGTAAGAGAAGTTTTTTTTTTTTTTTCTCACCTTCAAATTACTCAAACGTCATTGTCAATGTTGATTTCTTCTATACTAGATGTAGTAGTTCCTTCTAAGTTAAGAAATCTTTGCCTATTCTCCCACGACAAATTTGATGTTTTGTTCAAATGTAGCACATGTTTGCTTGTTAGTATAAAATTCATGTTGAAAATACTTCTTATATGTTAAAAATGGTGTGATAGAGTCTTACATTACTTGAACATTGTTTAAAAATTATTTTTATAATAAGTAAAAAATTCATTATTCTTTAATCAATTATCTAGTATGAATGAATGTTTTAACATGACATTAAAATTTAAGTTGAATTTACTCTACTTCTATTTTCTTGACCAATTACAATGTTAAGACAATATTTATGTTGGGTTATTGGGTATCCATCTTGACGACTATGATGATACCATGATTTTGATGGTGTCAGAAAAAAATATTAGTTTATGATACTAATTATTTTGAGATTATTGAGCTAATATTTAGGGCTGAAAGATTATATAAGCCTATACAACGGGGCTGTGGCCTATCTTTCACTCAAGGCTGGCCCAAAGCTCTAAAGCCCGTGATTTGAAGCCCAGATGATTTTAAACTCAGCATATCCTTCTAATATGCTCTTCAAAAGGGTGCCGGTTACCAAAACTAGAATCCCCAAGCTAATGTTTTGTCATGCTAGATCACTATGACAAATACAGGTGTATCTTATTAAAAACTATATAGTTCAACTTAAAATTTTATTCAAAAGTTAGAACATTTTTCTTTCATTTAAGTTTTAAATTTTTGTTATTCTAAAACTATATTGTTGTTTTAAGATTTTTTCTATTTTTTTATTCAAACTTTACAAATTTTATCTTTGGTTTATAACTCATACTCATTTACATGCTAAGTATCATCGGGTTTAAGGCCATACCTAGTGAAATAAAATCAACTTGGTCTTAGGTAAGCATAAAGTCCAACTTGAAAACTAAAAAATTGAAGGTCCTCTTTTTACCTTCCTTTGTATGACTCTCATGCACACATATCACCCACCCGGTCTAGGTTTTTGGTTCCATGCAAAGTAGTGCAGAAAAAAGTATTTGACTTCTTTTTCTTCTTCTTTATGTAGTCTTAAGAAAACAAAACTAAACCCTCAAAGGAGGACCGCAGGTTGTTGTTTGAAACGAGTAATCATTTCAAACATAATTGATTACCAACCCCCCTTGGGATAGTCAATGGTAATGGGGTTATTTCAAGATAATAGAAAAAACTATCCAGCTTAAGGAATCCTCGTTTCATAGGTACCATAAGTTGGTCATCACGTTTAGTTAGGCCTTCGACAAATGAAAAGGCATTGCGTGTATTACCAACTTTGCCTTCTTCAAAAATGGTTTACTGGGAAGCTTACCAGAATTATATATTAATGGCAATTTTGAACAAAACTCACCTAACTTAAGAACCAGTTGGTGGAGTTTATCCCGAGTTTCAAAGCATAAACTGTGGGTGTCCATGGCCGGAAGCGGTGCTGAGTTCTGTATGCGGAATATCACATTATGAGACTCAATATGGCCAGGTCCAATGGATGGTATTCTGCTTTGGTGCAAATCAATGTGAACGCAGAAATCTTCTCCGAGAAAGCTTACTGATCAGCTGTGCGTCATGGGTTGTAATCAGTTTTCATGTCTTAAAGAATATTGCCTAAAATATTTCTCAAATCATGTTAATTGATATGACAGAATCAGGTGACTTATTTTATGGGATTGTTATTCTAATGAAGCAGGAAGTAACATATCATAATCGATGTGACTCACAACTAGAAAACATATAATAGTGACCAATGAAGAAAGCTAAAGGCGAAGATAGATTTGGGCCATTGTTAAAGTATGAAATATGCTCACCAAACTCTGGCTCCAGTTTGGGTTTGTTTAGATGCCAAAAAGGTAGACAGCTTGAATGCACTGCTAGGGGTCTAAGGTGTGGGGACTTTCTTTGAAAACCCAGACGCCTACAACCAATGCCTTCAGCAGAAGGTTCATCTCAGGGGAAGAAGAACCCACCTAACTGTACAAAATATAATAGAAAAAGAAAGGAGAAAAGCACCCAGAAAAGCATGCTTTAGAATTTTCTCCTGCCATTTGTTTATCCTCCCCTTTCCTTAGCGAAGGAGATTTCTGGCAGAAAGCACGCGGAGTCTGATTCTACAGGAGAATACGTAAAGATAAGGAGTATTGCAAGATGTGGTAGTACTTCAAACCATTGGGTGTACCTAGACAGCGTCCAAGAGTGTCATGGTTTGTCATGAACAAAGTATTATTCTTTATAGAACACCCATGATCACAATTCTTAAGGAGTAAAAAATGAATGGAAAGAGTAAGTTTCCACACGAAATGGAGGCAGAGAGATTCATCAAAACTAGGAGAAGAAGCAATCCAGCTTCGTTCGCATTATTTTAGAAGAGTTTGGAAGCATCTGTTAGGTAAAGAAAGAAGAAATAGGAAAAAAGGAAGAGTTGGTACTGTGCCACAAAGGGATGTGTTCTGGTCAAATAAAAAGCAGAGGACCAAAACATTGATGCTTTATCTAAGTTTTACAGTCATGATCTCTCTCGCAGCTGTCATTTCAGGAGATCTAAACCGTCCATCTCATCCTAAGCATCCTGGAACCTGCGGGCGTGTTTCCACAAGTGGCTTCTGAAGAGGCTCCCTGGCTATAAATATAGGGACAGTGCTTGCTCCTGCAGCCTCACAGCCAAAGCACTAACAGCTACAGTTTACACACCAGTTGTTAAGAGAAAGAGAGCCTGGTTTTTCTTGCCTTACATCAACTATCTCAACAACAAAGAACAGAGAAGAAGATCGTTAGAGACATCATGGGTAAGAACTCTTCCTTCTCCCTTTGGAACTGTTTCACGGCATGCTTCTCTGGTGGGAGTGGCAGAGACGATTACTATGACGACGGTGTCTACGCTGGAAGAACACATACTAGCGATCAAGATGGCGACCTTTGGATTGCTGAACCCGGTATCGACCGGAAAGCCTCCGCTTTCATTGACAGATTCCATGCAAGTCGTGTCGCGGACTCTTCTGCTGTTGGTGGCGGCGCTTGACAGCTCGCTCACTGTCCATCCAGCCAAAACTGGCCATTCTTTGCAGCTCATGGTTCCACCTTTTTTTCTTCTGCTTTAGTTATTTCCATTCACTTGTAATCTAGCCAAAGTGTGCCTCCTAGTCTATAGGGTACAAATAATCAGTGCTTATGTCTTCATTCAAGTCATTCTTATTATAAATATCATAGTTTCTGTTGATAATTGTTTTCAGATTTCTCTCCGTGAGCTTCCTGTTTCATTTCCGCCTCCTCGATCTTGTTAATAGACAAAACCGGGAAACTATAGCGTTAATTAAGGTCCAAACATCTCAATGAACTACAAAACCACCATTGAAGAGTAACTGGCTATACATCAATGGCCAATTGATCAGCCACCACAGGCTAGAAGCAGATTCAGTGTAATAAAAGACATCCTACAAATACACTTCTCTTCTTCCTTTTGGAAACCAGACGTTCTTTCACTTTATATCTCAACTAACATATGACATAAAAGAGAAAGCACGATGGAACACCCTTCGTACCCCAATTGTAATCTGTGCATGATTGTTCATCTTCTACAGCATATGGGTACCTTCATTGAAAGTGGAAAACAACTGCCTGTCTTGTTGGTAAAAAATGAGTTCTTTGGAAGCCTATGCCCCTTCAGTTTCAGTGAAAACGACGCTAAAGTAACATTATACTAATCAAAATATCTCTCAGTTTTTGCGGTCTGTACTTTCTTGGAAAGCATCTTGTCAGCTCAGAACTTGAGTTGCTTTAATTGAAAGTACTTTGTGTACTGTTTCGCACCAAAGCTAAAGGTAGCTTTTGGTTTTAATGTGTGGGGTGGATTTCTGTTTTACCTAATAGCTGATTGATACTGTCCACGTGAACTTCACGATACCGCGAGCTTTCATTGTGCAACAGGAAAAGAGATTACAACAGATAGTCCTTGCTACTGTGGGATGCAAGTGCCGTCGACATTGAAGCCACACAATCCAATACATGGATGAATAAAGACAGTCCTAACATTCCACTGTGATATCAATACAGGCCATCAGGCAAAGAGATATGCAACAGATTAGTCCTTGGTACTGTGGGATGCAAGTGCCATCGATATTGAAGCCACACAATCCAATACAGGCCATTTTTGATATCAATACAGGCCAATCTCTCTTAAGACTAACCTTGTGTGCTGTTTATATGGTTATGTTAGCTTTTGAGGCATTGATGATCATCAACGTTCTGAGAAGTAATTGTGTATTGTCTAATAAACCATGACAGCCAAGAAAGAAAGAAAAAAGGATTGCTGTGGCAAGATTGAATGTTTAAGATTGTACAGGAACCTAATTGTATGTGGTATCCAACTCATAGATAGCCCAAACAAAGCAGACAGAATGAACAGAATAAAGAAATATTGTAGAGAAGCTGATATTTAATGTTGTAAGAGGTAGAATTTTTTCAAGCTAAAATTTAGAGAAAGGATGGATAAACCGGTGTTAGTGTTTTAATCTTTGAGTGCTTCTTCTTTTCCACATTTAGATGGTTTGAAGCATCAAAGAGACTAAAAGTTGATCGATCGAAATTAAAATAAAGAAAAGAAAGAGTCAAAAGGACTGTGATTACTAATGACAACCAGGAAAGAAAGAGAGCAGCTGGATAAGATCTTTTTATTAACCATGCAAAGTTTCTTAATCGCGTGGATTGAAATGGTCAAGGAACCTGTGTAAATGGTATACAACTCATGGCCACCCTAAACAAAGCAAACACCACCAAAAGTGAACCTAACCCTATGAAGAAAGATTGTTGTGGTGAAGGAGTAAGGCTCAAGAAGACAGCCTATGTGCAATGTTTATTAACTCAAAGTATTCTGAGATATCTACGTCTTTTCCTGTTCCCTAAGTTAACGAATCAAGCATTATATTGGCTAAAAGTGACTCAGAATTGTTTCAGTTTCTTTTTGTGTAGTTGCTTGGAAGGAGAACCGTGTTAAGTGTATATGGAGCTTCTCCTTTTGAAGATTCCTTGTCTCAGTATCTGTTTTGGCTCGTCCATGTGCATCTTTGAACTGGTAATGGACTTCAGCCCCTGAACTTGCACCATTCCTGTTCACTGAGTAACAAGTTTCTTGGAACTTACTCCCGAGATCAACTCTCCATTTGTCAAAAAACAAGTAAGCACTTCAACAAAATTCACTTCCCATTTTCGCTTCCTTATAAAAAAATGAAACCATTTGAATTCTAATAAACTCGTGGGCATCAGACCTCCACCTCAATGCATCTACATGATAAACTAGGACTTGTGGGGGACATATGCATATCATTGGTCTACAACCACAGAATCTGCTTCCCTCTAGCAAAGTCTGCAACTTGCCTCTTCGCTTATGCCCATAGAGAGAATTCACACTCCTGATTCTTGCCTGTTTACACTTTTCAATTATTTAAACATTTTTTTTGGGAATTCGTTTCTTGCAAGCAAAAAAAAGTTCACTTTGAAAGACCTGGTAAAAGGAAAAATATGAAGAGTTCAACCATGTGTGGAATATATGCGGTTGGTGGAAAGATGAATCCGCAGAGTACAGCCTCTGCTTCGGTTGAAAGCGTCAATGGCCGTTGCTTAAGGTAAGGTAACTGAGAAAGTTTTCTACTGTTCCATTAATCTATAATTAGTGGACTGGAATTGGTTGCTTGGACGGATCCAGAAAACAGAAAACAAAAAGGTGGAACGCTTTGGAGTTCCACGCTCAACTCTTCATTTGAATTGGCTGGCTTCAAAAGGAGGTTCAAAGGTTCTCATTTAAGGAGAATCCAGTCAAAGGGACCCTGTAAGCTCTATTTTATGACTTCTTAGAGATTCTTCTCCATTATCGTTAATATCTCTGTTCGTGTTCTGGGTATATGATTCTCCGTTAGCTTCTCTTTCAGGTAATTAGTTTACAATATAATAAGCAATTACGAGAATCTTGATCTCCAAGTAAGCTAGTTTCACCACTAACCTTTGGCTAATTACTTAGCATTATGCTTATTCCAGAGGTAGAGATTTAAAGTAATCCAAGATCTTCGCAAGTGGGAAAACCTACCCTCTCATGAAAGACACGACCAATTGAAGTTTGATCAATCTTCTGCAGGCACGCTGAAAAGAAAAAAGGTCCAGTTTTTTGTATTCTTCAACCTCGAAACCAATTGAAACGCCTTTTTCTCTTTAACGCAACATGCACCGGCACTGTTCCGTCTTTTGGCATCTTGTTATAACTTAAAGATGAAAGTCCACAGAAGAGGGAATGGTGGAAATTGAGTGAAGTCGACCACCAAACATAATGCGGTTGTAGGGCCACTTTGCCTGCTTAAGGGACAAGAAGCACACTGTTTGCGGAATGAAAAAAGTGAAGCACTGACTGACTTCGGAGCTGTGAAGGTCAGGCCAGGCAAACTTTTTCTTCTGGTCGGTGTTGTTTTCCGGGTGGTTGACCGTATTCCGTATTTGCACTTTGCAGATCTCAAATATCAAACTCCTCCTCCCGTGTTCATCACCGCCACCACAATCTTCCCTCCAATCATTCATGCGATCTTAGTTAAACTTGCATGATCATCTAAATATCTCTTAGATTAGGTACCAAAGATTCTGCTTAAGGGATGGTAATTGTTCAGTAAACAAAGTTTCATGTAGTGAGAACAGATGAACCTAACCAGAAACTTCCCTTCTCTTAAATTAACAATTTGTTGATTCTCTTCCCGACAGAAGCTGCCATTACAATAAAGGAAAGAAAAACTAACCGACCATCGATTTAAGGCGCCAACATGCAATCATGTCTACATGTGAAACAGTTCTCAAAGTTATCTTCTTCGTTTGAAATGAAACATTCAGTTTAAATGGATTAAAAAAGTTAATAATTCAGCACTTCTCGATCAGGGTTTGCCTTGGGGAAGAGAATAAAGTAATCTAGGAGTTAATAGATGAACAAAAAGGCTTCACAACAGGGGGGGATGCACTGATGATTTCACGTCATACGAGGTGCTCAGGCGTCGGTAATACTAGATAAGCTTTGCCTTGGAATTGAATCATCATTGTGTTTGAGCCTCCTCATTGGATGAAGGTGTTTAGTACTCCGATGAAGGCAAACCTTGACTTGGATATGGATTCCGTATGGTGTTAGCGATTTGGCCATCCCCTGTTTTTTATTCTCCATCACGCAATTTGCAAGGAAGATAGATGTGCAAATCAAGGAAGCTGCGACGATGGCCGATATTTTAAGATTGCATTCCTTGGAAGTACGTGATAGTCATTGTCAACTCATGATTATAATCAACGGAACCACCATAGTTCATTCTCGTACTGCGAGTTTGTGGGGGAGATTAGTCTAATGTATGAACAGTATAGTTGAATCATTATACAGTGAAACTGCAGGAACTGCAAGCAGACCCCACACAGATAAGGATGTTTTATTCAGTCTTCCTGTTCATACTGAAGCATGTGGGCATCACATGCCCTGCTTCATTTTATTAATCCCTGCATTGGGTCATTAATGACCAGAAAGAAGCCCGAGGAAATAGTAGAAGTCCAGAGGTTGAAACAATGTTCTTGTTATGCAGTGAAACCAGGGGCAGACTTCAAGTTTAAAAGGAAATGTTAATACTTCCCCTCACTTTTATACAAGTGGATTGATATAATATTGTAAGTATAGGAGATTACGAAGTAAAGATATATTTCTAATTTTAATATTATATTAGAATATAATTATTTATTTTAAAATTTTAAAATATTAAATAAAAAAAATTTATCATTTATAAGTTCAAATGACTTGTTTTCGTATTTTTAATATATGATAACACCTATATTTAACATGAAAATATTAAATTGTCTTTAATAAATATTTTGTTATGTCCTAATTTGAGAATTCTAAATTTTATTTTTTTCTTAAATGGGTTGTAACGTGTGATAATAGTGTGGATGATGAAGGGATAAGAGAGAATGACGAAGAAGGTGGAGCCTGACTGTGGTGCAGAGGAGATTAAAGGGTGTCGGTGAAAAAGGGCAATTAGTTAACTAGGATGGCGAAGAAGGTAGGGCGAGTATGTCCCCAGTTCTTTAATGCGTGGCGTCCAACGAAAAGAAAAAAGAACGTAAAGGGCTTCACGTGTAAGAAGGCTGTTTGGAAGCGTGCGCCATGTGCTGTTGTGCAGTCGGCAACCTTTCTTGACGATGAGATAAGAAATTGGAAAGTTGTGATGTTCATCTATTCTAAGGCTCATCTCACGGATCTTGCCTCTCTCTTTCCTTCTCTCTCTCCTACCTATCTATCTTCTTCCATATATAAAACACCCCTAGCTGCTGCACAGAAGGCCAAAGAGAATTTCATTCGTTTTTGAGACTTGCAAATACAAACCCACATAATGGCATCTTGGAAAAAGACCATCACAACCCCGTTCAAGAAAGCCTGTACTTTCTTCAACCAGCAGCCAAGGGATCAAAAGAAGCCCCAACCAGGTACATCTCCAGTCGTCGTCGTCGTCGTCGTCATCAAGATCTTTGGCATTATCTTGTAGTCTCAGTAAGCACTTACATTCTTACCACCTGCAATGACTTGTTTGCTGATTGCAGGGCATGAGACTCGCGGCATGGATTTGCATGGTGAAGTGATGGCATGCGGGTACGAAGATGTTCAGGTGATGTGGTCTATTCTGGACAAGTCCAAGTCCACAGCCTGCAACATTACTTCCTGACTTCTAGCCAAGACCCCCCCAACCCCCAGAAAAATCAACAAGAAAGAACAAGTTTTTGCCCCATCTCAGCTGTCAGCAACTAGCAAGAGCAGTATCTATGCAACATAAGAATCATGCTTTGCACATCGCTCGATGAAACGATCGGATCTGGTACGCATGTATCACTTTGTAGATAATGATATGTTGGGTAGATATCGGCTAAAAGGGTTGCGAATCCAAAAGACAGTAGGGGTCTTTTTTTGGGTTGGGTGGGCAGAAAGAAGCTGTAGTGGGCAGATTAATAAAATGCCCTTTACATTTGTTGCTGTGTAGCTTTTTTCCCTTTCGCCAAAGACAAGTTGTTGTTTATAGGGAATCCCCGTGATTAATGAAATATCATGGTGAGATTTTTAATAGAAATTCAGATACTTTGTCTTCTGGGTTGCCTTTGGTTTTTGCTTTCCACCGAGCACGGTTGCCTGAAACAATGGAATTTGAGCTTTAGACCTTATCCTTCCTTCAAGCTTTCCCCTCATCTCTGCCGTTCCCATTTTTTTGGGACGGAATGGGGAGGTCTTCCCGGTCCCCACACCCAATCAAGAGATTGTGGCCCCTGCACATTGATATTTTACTTACAGTGAAGAAGCTTTACCATATTCAACCACCAACCAAAAGCTTTACCATATTTTATTTTTAACATGTGGATGCTTGCAAGCCTAATTCTTAGGCTTATCGTCTGAATATACTTCACATTGGACATGGGTTTACTTTTCAAAAAATAAGCTTTATGAGAGACGTTACGTTTCAAAAAAGGTATTCCAATAAAACATATACTTTAATTTAATAGTAAAGATCGATCTGCTATTTATAAAGAAATAATAGAGAGAAAGAGGGAAAGACATGATCACATGACTACACCCCACATCGAAGGAAAATTTTGTAACGTTATCTCTCCAATAAAATAACATTATTCATACAATCATCCTGATCCAACTACCCAATAGGTCACAAATGGTAGATAATCACCTCAGATAAAACAAGCATGATCGACCTACCTTTCACTCTCCATTGCTGTTTACATGATCGTTGACCTTTTTTTTAAAAAAAATGCTAACTAAATTTTTAAAATCAAACTATAGTACAAGATACTTTTCAAACTTTTAAGAAATATCTCCATCCTGTAGATACTTGGACTGTAAGCCATGTGGATCACATGAGACTGTCTTTACATCATCGTCTTGGTTTTTGCTCCACAGGCTGCTAGCTGATGCTCTTAACTGGTCCTAGTACAATTATTGGCAGCGGGACCTGGCGTGATTTTTATTTAAAGATTTGACAAAGAAAGGACACCAAACAGAGAATGTATAAAGAACTGAAAGACATCTGACCCATGCGTAGCTTGTCACTGATTAGAAACTAGACAGTATCCTTCCACAGACAGTTCGAGGGAAAACTAAACACAAAAGGATAACACGTTCGTTGTGCAAACCTACGATTTACATACTTTGTCTGTAAAAGGATTTTTATCAAAGTGGAAGCTCTGTATCAGTAGAGGTGTCTCAAAAATCTAAATGTTCGGTTCAAAGGAAATCTTAATTCATCGAAAGCTCCTCTCTTCTCTTGCTTCAAGGGCATCCACTTCCTCATTCGATAGAAGATCAACAATGGGTTCGTATACATCCCAATCCTTTCTTTTCCTGATGCATTTGGGAGCAAAAGTCAGATAACCATTAGGAAATCAAGAGGGGTCCAGTTTCTAAGAAAACATATTATATCCACATTGAGAATTTCCCAATTGGGGGGGAGGCGGGGTTTGGATGAAGATGTGAACGACTTTATGCTACCTGGAAAATGGGAGAGAAGTAGGTTTGCGCTTGAATTAAATTGAAAAGCGATACCAGACGATAGATTTGCAAACGGAAAACACGTACAAGTAGTTAATGTTGCAGCCACATGAGTTCTTAAAACGTTTGGATAGGAAAACTGGCATCGCGAACAATATTAGTCACTCAGGGCCTTTGTTGTCAGAAAAAGATCTGAATACCGGTACGGGATGGTGCTAAAGTGATGTAAATGTATATGATAGAAGTCGATTCAAAAGCAGAAAGGGCGGCTATTTTTTTCTTTCTATAAGTTAGCTTCTGTTCTTATGGTTGATAGAGAGGCCATCATGGACGTGGTACTTGAAAGCATGGAGAGGCGGGTGGAAAGAGCGCATCTTTCCAATGTTAAGACTACAACTTTAATTAAAAGTGCCTTAACAAAGATGCCAACATATTTTATATCATCCTTCAGGTGCTGCCTATGGACACTCTCCACCGAAGGCGGAAAGAAGGGAACACTGCGCCTTAAATGCTGGGTAAAAGATGTTGCAGGAACTATGTAGACTTGGTCCTTCTTTAAGGACTTCATAAAAAGGTATTGATGCATTTTCGAAAGAGTTGAAGCTCATAGCTCGAAAATGAATATACATACCGGATCACACTGGATTTATGACCAAATAGCTTCACCAGGTCCAAAACAGCACCGCCTGGTTTACTGGAAGAGGTAAAAATAAATAAATAAATAAATAAAGGGAAGAGAGGCACATTTATTTTGGGTTAGTGACTTTCTTTTTACACGTCAACTCAAATTTCAATTAGAAAAGAAAGACTGTTGCATAGGAGGTGCATACAGTAATCTTTCTGCAGTGTTAAATTCTAAAATTCAAAAGACCACCCACATTATATTAATTCTCAGGCAATTTCATAAGATCGTGTAAACATGGCCTGTCCTCTTATTCAAAATGGTAGAAGAACAACATCTGAGAGAAACAAGGGCTGTATATACAAACCTGACAGGAGTATGTTCAAACCCCCTGCGGGCCTTCTTGCTTATTCTGCTTTCCCTTGCAGAAGCAACGCTTTGAATTGCAATCTACAACTTGAAGTAAGACCATGGGTGAGAATCCAACAAAGGGAGGGAGGGAGGAGGGGGGAGGAATAACTAGCCATAAGATCTTAACCTCAAAAAGTTGCTCTCTGATTGCGAAGGCAATGGCAGGCTGCAAAAGACACCTTAGGTATTAATATGTTATCAATCGTCTTAGATGAGTAAGAGAGAGTGAGACCGATGTATAAAAGGGTAAGACACATAAAAACAGTTCTTTCTTCAATTTCTTTTAGGAATGCCCAAAAAGAAAAATCAGAAATGCTTTGTTTTTAGCACCCAGAAATCCCATCTACACGACAGTTGATCACACAAAATCAAGAAATTATTTAAGCCAAGCAACATGGCATCTGAACTCCCAAAACGAGATGCTGCTAGACAGTGAAGGGTACGAAACAGCCTCCCTACATGAAGGCACCAGTTAATTTATTTACGGATGCTATAGTTGCGAGGTACTTACTCCAACTTCAGGGTCTTCAATGCCCAGATCTCTACAGAAAGTTCTGGCAAACTCTTCAGGATCACTGTCAAAGTTGTTCAAGTCCTGAAATCCAAAATCTCTCAAGCAATCATGCCTAAGTCCTATGCATAATTGCATAAAATTTGAAAAAAAAAAAAAGATAAAAGATTGGAAATGCACTATAACCTAAACGTGATGTGTATGCTTTGTGTCATATGAGGCAACACCTATTCTTGAACCTTACCCACAACAACTGGTCCTTTATAAGTGTATGATTTACTCGAAGATCAAGCTGAGAAGAAAGCACAAAGGCTTGTCAATACCCAACCTAAAACCAGAAAAAGCAAAGAAGGTGGGGAAGGGGGGTTTGGAGTAGATTATAGTT
Source organism: Casuarina equisetifolia (assembly GCA_028551475.1). Classification (NCBI taxonomy): domain Eukaryota; kingdom Viridiplantae; phylum Streptophyta; class Magnoliopsida; order Fagales; family Casuarinaceae; genus Casuarina; species Casuarina equisetifolia. Next base: position 19,571,074 of record CM052362.1, read on the forward strand.
GTTAGCTAAAGTAAACCTTAATTGGAACAATCTTCTCTCCAGTGTACATATCCTGGCCTTCAAATGATCGAAATTCTGCTAGCTGTGACTGAAAAGCAAAGAGTAACACATAACATAAATAAATGGATGAAGCAATGTAAGCATCAAAGTCAAACATAACAAACAAAGGTGTGGGCAGGTGGGTCATTTTATTTACTTGAATGGATGAAGCAATCTGTGTTATGAATGCCGGAGGGAGCTTCAAATCTCTTACTGTTCTTTTGGCAAACACCGCAATCTCTGAATCGGCATCTATATATAACATTTAGAACACATGCACACATATCACATGGGAAGGATTATCACTAACATTGTGTTAAAGACAGTGCTCATATCAAGTATAAGGAATTTGCACTAGTGTCTAGTTTAAAGGGTAATGGTCTCTGCTCTGCTCCACCCATGAGACCGGCCACAGTTTATTTTCTATTGTATTTATACACTATGAATAATACTAGGAAGGGTGCGAAGAGGGCAAGCAATTTTCCCCTTCTTTGATATGGTATATAATGGAGACTTTACATATACTGATTTCAGAACAATATTTTTCTTTTTTAAACATAGGAAAAAATAGCTTGAATCCAGTGAACGTTGGTACAACAACAAATATCAAATTTTTTATTAACTTATTCTCTGTATCTGTCTCTTTCTTTTTGTTTCATCAAATTGCTTCACCCCACCACATTCATTAATTTGTATGAGAATTTTTGGTTGGCACTGCAGTTGCAAATATTTCCTTAGCCAAACACATCACAACAAAATCCAACTGAACTAGAAATTTCAAACTGCAGTTGAAGAGCAACAACTTGTATCTAAGGATTATCAGGATTGTGGAAGAAAGAGAAAAACAAATCTATTAGTTAAAAGAAATAATTGGTTGAAAACAAGGAATGACAAAAAGGATGTAAAGTACTTTAACCGCTACGAAATGGTACAGACGAAGGGCTGTCTGAAATGGAAGAATGAAAAAAAGGAGGAAAATAAAAAGAAGGGATCCTCAAACTCTGCATATACTATGGAAGAATACTTACGATAAGGGTAACACGCTTTCTAATTCATAGGTTTTAATCACTTTTTCAAACCTTGGATTCTAAACTCCCCATGCTCTTACCACACTTCCTCTCATAAAGATCACTTTGAACCTTCAGGTTAGTAAATAAAGATTTTGGTTTAATGGGAAATGTAACTTCAAATGAAGTCATTAAAATAGATGCAATTAGGATTAAATTTTTTGATAGTGGTAGCATTGGGTGATATGAGGCATGTACCAATTTTTAAGTTAACAAAATAGAGTTATTACTTGGGAATTGGTACTGCTTCACAAGAGAAATAAGGAAAGGAAAAGGTCTAAGGTCCAGTTAATGGCAAAAGAATACTACAAAGGAAGGGGACTGATTACAGTGCAGTTTTCTTCCCGACTGTCAAGCACATTTCTATTAAGACAATATTGGTCTTAGTAGCCAGTTTTAATATGGAATTCAAGAAAGACGTAAAGACAGCTCTCTTCATATTATTTGGAGGAGCATACTTACATAGAACAACCAGAAGGGTTCAAGCCCCAGATACAAAACACCTTGGATGTAGATTGAAGAAGTTTGTGGGTTAAAGCAGTCTTAATGACACAGGTACAAAAAGTTGATTTCAACAAGATTTAGATTGACTTCAATTGTTGTAACTATTATTACTGTCTTTATGTTAAGGTCCTTGAAGATCGTTCTCATATTTTTCTGTTCCTTAATGCGGATAATTTGCTGATGGCTGCTGAGAGCACATTGAGGTTGACAAACTAAAATTCATGTCATCCTTGGAAACTGGTGAGAACATTCAGGGTGTAGAGATTTGTAGGGATAGGGAGGCCAGAATATCAGGGACATCTGAGAAAATTTAAGTCAGAAACGTGCAGGAAAAGTTTAGAATGATTAATGCTAAATTGTTGTTGCCCTCTTGACAAATCACTTCAACTTATCATCTAGCCAATGCCTGCAGACAGGACGAGGTTGGAAACATGTCAAATGACTCATATGCTAGCATCGTAGGATGTCTGATGAATACAATAGCATGTACCAAGCTTTATTTCACTTATATGGTCAGCATGGCTCGCAAGTAATTGAAAGTCCAAGAAGAGTGTTTTGGAAAAACTTCAAGTGGACTTTTAAGTACGTGAGAGATATGGCGGATATGGTTACTAAACTACAGAGTAGTGCTCCAGCTATGGGATACGTTAATGTGGATTATGAAACTAATTTGTGCGACAAAAGGTTTAGTATATGTTATGTCTTTTTCACTCGCTGGTGGGACTACTTTTTGCAGAACCTTGCTAAGAACCCAAGTAGCAACATTTCCTACAGAAACTGAATACATGCAGTTAACTGTATAAAAAGTGGAAGCACGGTGGGTGAAGGGGCTGATCAAGGAGGTTAATATAAAGCTAAATGGAATCTGCTTGCATCTTGACGGTTAGAATAATATTTACTTAGCACAACACCAGAAATATAGCATAGGAACAAAGCACAGAAGCCATATCCCACAACATAAGGGAGTTAATCGGTATAGGTGAAGTGATAAGTGAGAAAATTCACAGTGCTAGAAATACTACTAGATAAACTTCAGCATTCCTAGAACTTGATAAACGTCTTCCAGTACTAGAAATACCATAAGCAAAACTATTTGTCCAAAGGTAGAGGCATCTTCTATTTTGATTTCTCATGAGGAACTGAATATCCCTCAAAATAGAGATTGTTGACAATGCTGTACCATGTCTAAACTACTAAACTCTAGCTCTCATAAGCGGAGTAAACGAAGCAGACTCCATGAAGTGAAGTACAACTTATTCTAGAATATTTTTATGCCAGGTTGAAAAACAGGTTGGGATTCAGAGGGCTTCACCCTTGCTCTATGCTAATGATCTTTTTGAGCTATTGACCACCATGGACAAACCTAATGTGCTCATTTTTTCTTATTATGATTAGTTCAGAGATGCAAAAGCAGAGGAAGTCACGGTTGCAATGGAAAATTTATGATTGCAAACGGAAGAAAAATTCACCAGAAGGATTCCACGTGAAAGCATCTTTAAATCTCTGGCCGTCAATTTCGATGTCCAATCGAATCGGCACCAAATTCTCCGCAGTCGGCCTGCCTCATGTCATTGTGCGCTATCATCATCATCACCCACCCAAACACCAGAAATATCAAAATAAACTTTTAAACAGTACTCACATCCTGAACTTCACAGGAGCCTTATAGAAACCTGACGCCGGTGCTTTCATCGAGCTCCGAAGTCGTATAAAAACTATGAAATCCGCTGAAAGAAAACAAATCTCAAAGCCGTCGCCTCCTCCTCCTCTCCAAGCGTCCTGCGTAGTCTGTGCCCTTCCGTTTGCCGCTCGCCGATCGATCTCCTTGGGCCTGATTACTAACGGCGCTCCCCAAGGCCCAGCTTCTCGTACCCGAAATCTATGTCCGCCGGTCCAAGCTCGCTATGAAAACCAATCCTGTGAGCCCTTTGGTTATTTGTTTCTATGACATTTTTTTAACTATACGTATTTGGGTGTAAAATTTGAGACCTCTATACCAAGGTTCTTTTAATATAAAATTTGAACCATTTAAAATAATTATTTTTCAGAAAAATTTACTTAAAATTTTTTATTATTTCAAAAATTAAATTTTTGTCATTTAATCAATTAACTTAGTTATTTTTAATAATAAAGTCTAAAATTTAACATTTTACGTGAATGAGTTGAATGCATATATTATAATATTAAAAAATTTAAAATTAACCTCTTTATCATATTTTAACCTAATATTATTACTTAAAAAAATCTAAATATTAAAGCAAATTACTAAGTCACCCACAACCACACAATTTTATCTTTATTTCTAGGAACTTTAAATTATCATTAAAAAAAAAAAAAAAAACTCGCGAGGATCTTTGTAGCGTGAAACCATGATCGGGGAAGAGTGAAGAAGCGATAAGAGACTGATTTGCAGTCGAAACTGAAGTAACCAGAAGCATGGAGGAACAGCACTGAAGTTTCACACGTGTACGCGTCTGTAAAAGTGACTCTCTTGATTCGACTCAGAGTCAGGACCAGTTTTCTGGCGCTAACGCAATGATTTTGGTAGTGGATAGGCTATTGCCGATCTACGAATTTTGGAGGACTGTACATCTGTAGCCTTTTTGGGCATATACACAGGCACTATACTTTTAAGGATCTTCTGCCGAGGGAGGGGGAACACAGGAAGAAGAAGACATGTTCTAGCATCTGTCTGCTCTCCTGACTTTCAGTCTCTTCACGCTGTCCAAGAACATCCTGTTGGAGCCAAAATGAGAAACCATGTGAGGAAAACCAGAGTGTGAACGAGTAGGAAATGAGAGATAGGCATGTTCAGGCTGTGCTTACTCCCATGGCACATCTCCGACCATCATCCAGTCCCCTTCCTTGTCTTCGTAAGTCAGCACATGATATTTATCAGAATGAACTCGATGGGCACCGGAGCCTGTAAGTAAAAGAATCCCACTTTCAAGAAACTGAAAGAAAAGAATCTGAGCAATCTATGTCGAAATCTCTCCTTTGGTACTTACATATTATGGTGGTCTTGAACATATGGGCGATGGTTCTTATTAGACCCTCATAACCATCCTGCGCAAACAGGTTCAACTTTCTACCAATCGGAATGCCTTCCATGTAAATCTTGACAAACAAGGAGGGATGATCATGGTTGTGTGATTTCCCTGAGTGAGTGCTCCTCAAGACTGATCCGATCGGCGGACAGTTTAATGGTTGCTGCCTGAAAAGTCAACATGGGCAGTTTGTAAAATGATCTTACAGCGAGATCAGAACATTAACGAGGAACTCGAAGAAGAAAATCTCAAGCTTTCTGCTAAAAACGTAAGAAAGACATGCATGCCAATGAAAGAAGAACAGAGTGGTTTAGCGTAATTGAGTGGAAGCAATAAGGCAGTCACATACCCTGGGCTGGCAGAGAATTCACCGTAAAGAGAGGGCGAGATGCTTAGACCAAGTCTGAGGTCAGTGGTCAATTCTGATCTTCCGCCGCCGCGTCTGCTTTTGCTATTCCGGTGGACTGGGATCGATAAAGAAGAAGAAGAGGATGCTGCAGAAGGATGGCTGCGGCTGTCTCTCGAAGAGGACGACGAACGAGCTTCCCCTCCCATCCCGTATGGAGATTACGAAACGCAATCCTGAAGAGAGTAGTTATGCGAAAAGCCGGCTTCGCCTTTCTCTCTCCCTCTATCTACCTGTATAATAAATTAGTTGAAAGGGGCAGACAGAGAACAGCCAAGCAAGTCAGGCCTTGGCCGAACTCTCAACCCTTTGAGTTGCCCTCAGGGTGGCCGACATGTCGATGCTGCATACGCTACGACGTTTTTGCTTCGAACCCTTTTCCCTTTTCCCTTTTGGTTTTCCATAACTCTGGAGATATCACCACTGGCGGTAATTTCTACGTAGATTAACAATAAGAAAAGTTTGTATGATTGAATTTGGTATCAAAAGAATGAATAAGTGTGAGATTGAAACTACCAACTCTACTCAATTAGATGTAATTATCATTTAAATTGTTTTTACGTCTAATGATCATCATGAGAGCTATTTTGGTTTTATTCTATCGAGAGGATGATTTTAACACAACATGTACGAACTATATTTTTAACAACTGAGTTATGAAAGAGATAAATTATAAAAACTTTTCTTTCCACCTAGCTTTTGAGATAATAGGGAATATAATTGCTACTTAAACGAAGCAGCATAGTTATCTTAAATTCTTCAAGATTTTGTAACATCAAAGGTAAATAGACCAGTGAGTGGTCCTTGTTGCTCAAGTCTTCTGGTGTAGGTGGGATGCATGCCATTTTTTCCGGAAGAGGACCACATATGTAGAAAATTAACACAATTATGAGAAAACCCCATGTCTTCAGCCAGACGAGTGTCGTAGGGACAGGACAATGCAAAACCCCTGCCGGAGATATCCATCCAAGGGGCATTACAAGACAAAGAACAAAGCATGCTCAACAGTGAAGCGTAGGAGACCAAGGCTTGTACAACGTCGTCCCATTTGATTAAAAAATGTAAATTTGGTCGCAGTAATTCTCTCCAAATAGGCCTACAAAGCCAACCACCTCAACCGTAAATAGGTAGGCCCTAGTTCTTCGATAACTCTAAGGAGCACTTAATCATTTCCATGATCAAAAGTTAGCCAATCTTCATGTAATTTTCCCTACAAGAAGAAAGGAAGTGATTTCTTTGGTCATTTTTTTGACAATGGTTCGTGGGTGGTTGGTTATGTTGTGGAATTCAAAAGAGGAAGCATCCGGTTTGGGAAGACAATGATAGCTTATGTAGCGTAGGCTAGCAGTGAATAGAGAAAAGAAACTAGGGTTGTTGGTTGGGGGGGCAAGGGATGGACACGAGATTTGAAACTTGGAAGCTGGAAAAGGTCATGTAGTCCTACGAAGTTTGGTTTGAAGTATTGTTTATAAGAGCTTTCGAGCCAACCCAAGAGGTCTCTCAAAGAAGAGTACGTTAGCTCGACTTTAAGAAACATGCAATCAACTAACTTCCCTGCCCAAAGCCTCGATATTCCCTTCTCTGTCTCTCCCTCTCTCTCTCATCCACGAACATGTATGCCCATACCGTTGATGTAGGACCATGAGGAATGAGCTGGCCTTGTTTTCCTAATCAAAAAAATACCACATCAACGTGACGACCTCATTACTATAGAGTATGCCATGGAAGAATCTAATATATGTGTATATTATCTCTAACATATGTATATGCTTTTATAGACATAAAAGTTAGTAAAATGCTGAAAGAGGGAGAGAGAAAGGGAGGGGCAGGGAAGGGAACAAGAGGGCAAGCTTGCTGCTGAAGAAAGGTTAATGGGAAGAAAGCATACGTGGGTTGTCACAAACAAGGGTAAAAGAGAAAGCTGCAGTCCCAAGGTTGCTTCCGTCGGACATCTTTCTCCTGCTCCAATGCCCTTTTTTTCTTCTTTTTTCCCCCCTCAATGCAACGCACTTTGTGTACAATTCAAGCATGTATGCTTCTGTTTGACTTGGTGTCCACTGTGCTACGAAAGCATCGAAGATTCGGAGTTAATCGGAGATAAGATGACAGGAGAAAAGGAGACCTCGTGCGTGGAGCCCCGTTCCATCCAATCGTGTTTACCATAATTTAGGACCATTCTTCAAATATCTGGCTAGACCTATAGGCCATATGGCCTTTTTTTCCTTTTGCCTTTTCCTTTATCTGTTCCCGTTTCTAGATTTTTAAGAACCCAAGAAAGGGTAGTTGAAGAACCCTATCTTTTCTCATTTTTGTATGATCTTTATTGAATCCGTGGCTGTCCAAGTCAGTCGTTCTCTGTAGTGGGGGCTATGATTTCCCGTGTTTTGATTCTCCACCAAACATAACAAGGGATTCAATCACCCACAAGAAAGCATGTCTCCGGAGCTGAGCTGCTAGGGTGGGGCATGATTCTATTTCCGGGCTTGCTTCATGGGCCATTTTTTCATCGTGTGGAAAGACATGACAGGAAGTGAAGAGACTTCATGTAACTTATGTCTAGACTCTGGAGAGCACCGTCTATCATATCCCTAGGCCAGGACCACCACGAGTTTTATCCTGTTGCTGCCATATACCACAGTTGTTGAGAAATTAGGGGAAGAGGACACTGATGGTTCCACTTTCAAATGACATTTTTGATAGTGGGGAACCGTCAAATATTGGGGCAATACCTGTTTTGATTTCACATATTTGTTGTCTAGAATCAAGAGCAGGTTCATCATGCATGACCAAGAATTTCACAACCAATCATCCAGTCGTGCAAAATCATGCTGACGAATGCTTTCTTTTCACATTTTCTTTTTCTGGTCTGTTTTTTGCTTCCGTACTTCTCTTTTTTGGTGGCTTAAGAGTTCCAATGCTGTGCTGCACATAGAACGGCATAATTGGGTTGGGCCAATTCATCTCTCGCATTCAAACATACCTCCTTAGTGTTATGCCTGATCCGCATGAGTCAAGAAGACCAACAAAAGGGTGCCCGATCACAGGCCAAGGCGTGGACCGTATGTGAACAAGATGGGTTGGGGAGGGCAACTTGCATCTCCAATCACCCTTACCCTTCAATTTCTTTGAGTCAAGGCCAGCCTAGCCTCTCAAATGGTTAGGTGCTGCATAAGCTACTAGGGTGGAAGCATTGCATCACACGTCAATTGGCACACAGATTAAGCAATAAAATCACATAAGACGCAATCTTTAGAGTAGTTTGGACAAATATGTCCTGCTTTCATCATCATTAGTAGATTATCGGCTCATTCTCTTTTTTTTTTCTTTATTAAGAAAGTTATTGAAAATAAAAGTATTATCTTTCACTCTTATGATTTGGTTGTTCTCTCTATCGAGCTCTTAACTACTTGCAAGATTTTTGCAATAACTTTGACATTGGTTTTCTTTTCAATTTAAGGGCTTTACAAATTTTTAGCCCCATTCCCTCACATATCAAGCTGCCAAACCACACTAAGCCCGCAAGGCTTTTGAGCCTCTTTTTGAGTCTCAAGGCCAATTCCAAGTTGCCTCTTTTTATAGGGTACACAAAACCCTAAAAATAAGCCTAAGGAAAAGGTTGTAATATTACCCTATTCACTTATTCTAATTCCAAATAAATCAAGGGAATATATAAGACATTATTAGCCCCACTAATTATGAAAAATCACAAGATAAGCTAAAACAGCCAATGACATTAGTCATCCATACCTTGATTAATCATGTTAAGTACTAACATGATCTAATATGTATTATAATTTTAGGTATTTCTTTCTCAAATTAGTTTTAAAAAAGAAAGTTGAGTTCTTTTTAACGTATATAAAATCATAAATTCAAAGAAGATGTCTCTATATAGGCCATATTCCTATAATTCTGTTTTAATACTTTGTCACTCGAATAGTAATCCGTACTTAAAATAAATAGTTATATTAAACAGAACTTAACATTGGCAATATTTCAACAAAATTAGGACAAAATTAGCTAATTAAACCTCCCACCGACTATACAGTCCAATAAGATCAAAAAGCCAACAAGAAAGATGAATGTTTAACACTAAAGCTATAAACTCAAGATGGGTCATTGTCAAAAAGCAAATAAATAATGGACGACTTTCCAGGAGTCTAAGGCAATGGGTAATGCATGTGGGTCATCATATAAATTTAAAGCCTTTAACATGACAACGACTAATTGCTATTAATATTTCATGCATCTAGAGCCATAATTTATGGAGCCTAACGCCCCGGGTTCAAATTAACCGGAAGAATTCTGCTCAATCATGTGAGCAGCCGATTAACACGTATACCAGTTTACCTTTTAAAATGAAAACCACTTCTTCAAAATTTTTAGGCATGGAAGTAAAATAGATAGGAAGACTTTTCGCAATCAGAGTTGGCGGCATTTATTTGTCATTTCCATGACAGGTAGGAAAAAAGTGACGGCTTTCTGAACATCAACGTGTTCGTCTAGGAACCAAACTTTGTTCTCCAAAAGAACGCCATATCAACGTCAGAGATATGACATTCGGGAATCCTGTCCCATTGGCTGGTCATATTCTCGTTGATTTATCCTCTGGCCGTGGCAGCGTCGCCCTAAAATCATCCAGTGGAGCTAAAGATGTCTCCTCCCGGAGGCGCAGATGGTGAAACCAATGATTCCCTGCCGGAATCCACAAACGAGAAGCCGGAATGGGAGCAAGTTCAGGCGGCCGAGGAGGGGCCTGTGGCATCGGCCTCGTGGAGGAGGCTGAGTAGTGACAGCAATACCAGCCCTTCCCTCCAATCTTTGTTTCCGCGGAAGAAGAGCAAAGCTGGTGGTGCGCTGCATGAAAACTAAATAATGACAAAAGTGGTTTCTCTCTTGATTTCCGCTCGTTAACCTTTTTGTGTTGAATCCAGAGGAGAGTGATGAAGATTTGTTCACGGTTCCTGAAGTGGAGGCTCCACCACCAATGAATTCTGCTGTGGTCAAGAATGCTTTCAGCGATAGAAATAACGAGAATAATGCAGAAATTCAGCATCAAACTATGGTATCTGGGAAGCGACGCAGGGGACGTAACCCTATTGACAAAGAATATAGACGCCTTAAGAGGTATCTTACTTCGTAGTTTCTTTTTTGGGAAGACATCTTCTACTTCACGGATATTTTTTTTTATAATAAGCACATACACTGACACACATTCAGTGTGAACTTGGAATTAAGAGGTCTTAAATAGCATATGTTTCTAATTAGGCTGGTGCTTGTGATTCTTTCCCGTGGTGCTGAACTTGAGATTAATAGATCCTAAATAATATTTACTTCTAACTAAGTTAGTGCTTGTGACTCTCCCTCATAGGGTTAAACTTGGGTTAAGAGATCCTATATAACATTTGCTTCTAACATAATTGATATTTATCGATTCTTCCTCACATTTTTATAAGGCTATATGTTTCATTTTGCACTTCTAAATTACTTCTAACTGAGCTAGTACTTGTCAACTCTCCCCCATAGTGCTAAACTTGGGATGAAGAGACCCAATATAATATTTACTTCTAATGAGTTGGTGCTTGTTGACTGTCCCTCACATATTTACAAGGCAATACATTCCGTTTTGTACTTCCTAATTATTTTTAATTGAGCCGGTCTTGTTGATTCTCCCTCTTAGTGCTAAACTTGAAATTAAGAGATCTCATATAACATCTGCTTCTAATTGAGCTAATGTTTATTGACTCTCCCTCATGTATTTGCAAGGCAATGCATTCCATTTTGCACCTGAATTATTTGTGAGAATAGATACCAGCATTGACCAAGCTGGAAAAAAACTATTTGCTTATAAATAGCTTAACTTTTTAACTTGCATAAAATCAAATGAGTTTGTTAAACCAGCCAAATTCCTAACTATATACTTTCACTCTTAACAGGTTGCTTAGGAACAGGGTATCTGCTCAACAAGCCCGAGAGAGGAAGAAGGTATATGTCAATGATCTGGAGTGGAGAGCCAAAAAGTTGCAGGACATGAACTCGAAGTTAGAAGAGAAGATCTCAACTTTAACCAATGAGAATTCCATGCTTAGGAAGGTGAGATAGCAGTCAATTCTCTTGAGTACTATATTTGCACACAAGCATGACCCGTAAACTAAATCCATTCTCTAACAGGTTCTTCTGAACACAAGGCCTAAGAACGATGAAAGCATCGAGCCGAAGCAGGATCAGTTTAACCAGACCTAACAAGCAGACGCTTCTCTTGTTCGCGCCTTCTGTAACTTCTATTTACCGTCGTCGGAGACGCTTCTTGAGAAATATGAATCGCATATACCCATAACTATGAATGTATTACCAATGTCTTAAATCCTCTTACCTTGGCAAGCGCAAGTCTTCCTTTCTGTTTCCTTTGAGACCAGTGGCTTCAAATAGATCTCTACAAACGTGGTGGCTACGGATAAGGCCTTTTTTCTGCACTTTTATTTCAATGGGAACTGCAAAAAATATTAGTTACAGGATGTTAAATCAGTCAACGCCGAGCCCCAAGCGCATATCAAACACAACTTAAAAAGCTCTAGATCCTGCCGAGCATAATTTGACACCAAAATGTTAACACACAAATAGTCATGGAAAATCCAAAAACCCAATTCAAGAAAGCAAGATTGCATAACTCAGTTTGAGCCCATAATAGCCTCTGGGAGCCGAGCATAGATCCAACTAAGCACTGTCCAGTTTGAGCCCATTACCATGTACTAAGCCTTTTTTACTGAGAATTTCTCGTCGTCAAATATGGTTAAAAGAAATACTATTAAAAACTAAACCATGATTTTCTATAAGTCTTGAGAAAAAAATTCTTTTTAAAACTGGGTAAAATATATTATTTTATATTTTAATTTTACGAAAAAAAATCTTAACTCAATCAAGATAATACTAAAGATTTCAAGTCTCTCATCATTGAAATTTTGACTACATTAAAATTTAATGAATTCTTTATTGCTAATTTAGGCTAAATACTATTAATTAGTTTTCTATCCTATAAGATAGTACAATTAGAAAGTAAACTAACATTATTGCATTCTTGAAAATAAGAAAATAATGAGCTAAAATTTTATAATAAGAGATTTTAATGTGGCGCCAAACAATCATTGTGTAGTCATATTGGCAAGTTCTTAATTTGGTATTTCTAAAATGATCAAGTTCCCTACTCACGGAATTTTCACCACTAAAGAAATTTATGTTGGAATGAGTTTGGCTATTATTTAATTTGGTTTGGTATAATTTGTAAGTTCTTTATCCTAAAGAAAAATGTAATTAAAAACTAAACTATGATTGTTTAAATAAGAAAACCAAATGTGTCGTAGAATACCTAAGTCTGCCTCTTTTAAAAGATGTTTATAAAGAAAGAAGTTGTATAAATTTATAAGACATTCATAAGTATATGAAACACCCAAGAAAAAAAATGAATTATAGAAAGAGATTGTCAAAGTTTATAAGGGAAATCACAAATTGCTTTCTTAGCCTACATAACACTTTGTTGTCCAATATGTTTAAAATTAAATAAACTTTGATGATAACATATTTAATCTTATGTCAAACAAGCTTTGTCTCGATCATAGTAGTATATTCCTAATATTCTTCAACAGGTTGTGGGCAGGAAGGCTTTTCGAACTCCGTTTTGGGAGTTTGTACGATTTTAAAACTCGAAAGTTTCTGAGACGCACGAAACGATCAAAGCACGTGCGCCACAACCGATTGGTAGGTCTACCAAGCTAGACAAGACGATCTGCTACTTCCCCGAGAAGAAGCCTGGCACTATAAATCAAGTTTATTTACTTTTATGCAAGTGCCAATCGGAGCCAATTATGAATGTTTCTTATTCATTCAACCGTAGATTCCGCATGTTTTCTTCTTCTTCCAACTCCGAAGTGATAAAACCCAAAATGGGCTTTGACTTGCAGGTATGACCTTTTTAATTTTCTTGTTTTGGCATTTCTCTTGGCATTTGAATTCACCGTTATGTGAAACTCCGCGAGAGTCATGCATCTTTCTCAGTTCTTGGGACTTACGTTTTAGCTATGCTTCAACAATGAAGTCCTTGATCTTCAGAATCGTCAATCTCTCGGGTCTCTGTAAGGGTGCTTCCCTGGAATTTCCATTTCCGTGATAAACTCGTTCTCTATTTTCGTTCTTTTTTTTTTTTTTTTCCTTTTTATTCTGTTGTTTTCTCTCGTTCGACGTAGGAATTGTGATTGTCAGTAGCTGAGATTCTTCATTACATTGTGAAATCATTGTATTAGCGAGACAATTTGGTTCATCTGTTAAGTTTCGGTTTCCTGATCTCCACAAATTTCCATTCTCAGTCGAGCTTGTGAGCTTGACCCTTCTGCAGATTATCAGAGCCTAGATCCTCATATACTCTCTTTGCTTGTTGCGTTCAGATAATTCCGTTGTGATTTCCAGTCGTTGAAGATTGTTATCCATTCTTATCTGTGCACCATTTGATACTTTCTTGGAGGGGGAAAGCTTCATTAGTTGTAGTTACCATCTTTAAGCTCTTCTTGTGTGATATATCTCACCTTATAAGTTCACAGGTAGTAGCTTGTAATTCATTTGCTGTCAAAGTATTGAAATCAGTTGCAGTTTTCAACATCCGTATCTTTTCTGTTGCTTGATTTTTTTAAACTCTGACATCCACTTGAAATTTAATGATCCCATCCTTGAATTCAGTTATATACATTTCCTGTATCTTAGATTTATGTGATTTGGAGCACCATTAGGAATCCTCCCATTCACCAAACATTACTTTTGATTTCCGGTAAAAAGGTTGCATGCTACCCAAGTATCTGCTATTTCTAGTGCTGAGTTGAGTTCCAATGTATTTCTTTTATAAGAGAGTTGTTTGCCTTTTTTCCTTTTCTCTTTGCCAATAAAACTCATGTTTTGCATCCTTCTTAGCCTACTAAGAGTCTAGGGGTCAATGTCAATCCTCTGTGGCGTCCCTCTCCTCGAGTGTGTCTATTGTCTGGCATGTGCCCGGTGGGCTTGGAAACGATGTCTCCACACCGCAGGACATGATAGTGAGACTTGGGGCCTTGCTACAGCAGAAGAATTTGAGCCTGTCCCTCGCCTTTGTCGCTACATTCTATCTGTATATGAAGATGATCTAAGGAACCCCAAATGGGCACCTCCAGGTGGATATGGAATTAACCCGGATTGGTTAATTCATAAAAAAAGCTATGAAGATACTCAAGGACGGGCCCCTCCATATATATTATATCTTGATCATGATCATAATGATATAGTTCTTGCCGTTAGGGGTTTGAATTTGGCCAAAGAGAGTGATTATGCAGTTCTACTAGATAATAAGCTGGGGAAGAGGAAGTTTGATGGTGGGTATGTACACAATGGGCTCTTGAAGGCAGCTATTCGGGTTTTGGACGCAGAGCATGAGACTCTGAAGGGTTTGATGGAGAAGTATCCAAATTATACTTTAACTTTCGCGGGGCATTCCCTTGGATCTGGTGTTGCAGCTTTGTTGACAATGGTGGTTGTGCAGAATCTGGATATGTTGGGAGGCATTGAAAGGAAGAGAGTCAGGTGCTATGCAATTGCACCAGCGAGATGTATGTCGCTGAATTTGGCAGTCAGATATGCAGACGTCATCAATTCTGTCGTGCTACAGGTAAGTTTATATTTTTCTCTGCTGTATTTATTTAAGTAGTTTATAGTGCATCTTTGTAGCCTTAGTGTCATGTTAGACTTGTCTGCATTTTCATGGCCTACCATATTCCTGTACTACATTAGAGTGTGCTAGCATCTAAATCCTCATGTCGTATTAAATGTGTTTGTTGGTGAAGCTGGTAGTAGTAGTATTGTCTTAAAAGATCATAAGAGAGACAAATTTCTTGAAAGTTCTTTTATCATTAAAAATTGTTCTGAACTTCTCTCATGTTTTCTATATTTGGACGTATTGTCCCCATTAAGAAGCCCTGTAGCCAACACACATCTCTAGCGTGAGACTTCTTGCTGTCTGTCTTCTTGGTTAAGAGAATCTGAACTTGTGCAATAGGAGCAAGGTTTAAACTGTTGTTTTATGATAAAATTGCTTGGATATTACTTTTGATGACAATAGAGTCAAAGTATTAAGCACATCCATAGACAGGACTTTAGGTTAGTGACTAAAACGAAAGAATTCCTTTGTGGAGCCTGCTCTCTAATATATGCTCATAGAGGGAATTCAGACTTATTACTGCAGGTTTTCATCAGGAGAACTTTTTTCTCAGGTTGAAGTTTGCTGCTTAGAAAAGAAGAAGAATGTTTGGCATAAATACAGCACTGATCAAGCATATAGTGTTCAATGTGACAGTGGTTCATTTGGTCAGACTGCATGTACGAGCATCACTAGATCATTCGGAGAAACGAGTTTCTGTGTGAAGATGGAATGCATTTCCTGCATTAATGATATAACCGATCATAGATGAGCCTGACTAAATGTCCTTGGTCAGTACCAAATCCATCAGATAAGAAACAGATTTTGAACAAATCGCCATTAATTATGGAGGGGACTGAAGCAGCTTGGTTGTCCCTTTCTAGGAAGGGAATTTCCCTGGCAATTGCATTTTATGCACTCGCAATGAAGATGACATTTCATTTTAGTGGACTCAAACCCTCTAATGAAAAAGACATCATATATGACAATGAAGCTTTCAATCATTTGTGGGATTAGGATCTGTATCTAAGGGCATGGTATTGCGTTGATACGTATAGGGCAATTCATGTGGCGATGTAAAAAAACTAAAACAATGTGTTTCTGTTTATAAAACACAACTGAAAGGTGCATATGCTAGTATATCTGAAATGAAAACAGGCTATAACTGGTTATCCCGTCAAACAGGATTGAGTGATGAATGATCTGGTCCGTGTTGCAGCTTTATTTGCTGTCTCAGTATTTTAGTTTGGTAACGCTTAAGCATAAGAGATCTGAATAATCAGATAAATCTAACAATCATAAGATAGTGGAAACTTTTACTTGGATGTGTCTACAGATCTATAGCAAATTTAATTCAGATAACCTGCATTGTTTACCAGGATGACTTCTTACCACGAACAGCTACACCCTTGGAAGACATCTTCAAGTCACTTTTCTGGTAGAGTTGGGCTTCTTCACATATATCAATTGTTGCCTTTTTTTTTTTTTAAAAATCCATTAAGTGCTTTAAGTTGAGGATTTTATTAATTCCAAACCAAAATATTGTCTTGTTGAGCGAAGCAGATAACCACACGCTGTGGCTCTCTCTCTCTCTTTGCCCTCTTTCTTCTTCTTTTTTTTTGTTTTCCCCTTCAAAAAAACCCTTGAATTTTTTGTTATGACTTTTCTTTGCAAAAGCTTTGACTTTTCCTTTTACCTCATTTTGATACTCAAAATAGATTTGAAGGCTTAGACAATGTTCTGGTAACTTGAACTGTATCATCTCATTGTTGATTTTGGTTTATTAATATCCCTGCCGTTTCTTTTTATTAATAGCTTGCCATGCCTGTTGTGCTTGAGATGCATGAGGGATACGTGTATACCTGAGGAGAAAATGCTCAAAGATCCAAGAAGGCTATATGCACCTGGTCGCCTTTATCACATCGTTGAGAGAAAGCCTTTCAGGTACTTGTTTTTTGTCATACGCTGCATTGGTCCCTAATTTACTCAAGGAAGGAAACCATTTTTCTTAGAGGTTCAAGACATTGGGCATTCGTGCATATCACTTTTTCTTATAGATGCAGCATGCCACAAATTTTTGATTCTAAGGTGAAAATTAAAGCAACTGCCTCCATATAATAACATTTTTAAAATAGGAGCTGAAAGTTTACTTGATGTTTTGAGAATTACATTAGTCTATTCTGAATAGCAGTAAAAAGGTCAAGCTTCAATCTTTGATGTACATGCAACATAAGTAATTTCTTTAACAGGATGGGTAGAGTTCCCCCAGTTGTAAGGACAGCAGTACCAGTAGACGGGAGGTTTGAGCATATAGTTCTTTCTTGTAATGCAACTTCTGACCATGCCATCGTTTGGGTAGAGAAAGAAGCTCAGAGAGCACTGGATGTAAGTTTTCTGATTCTGTTTCTTGTCAGTAACAGTTAATGACAATAGTAAATAGGCGATCCAATTTTTAGAATTCAGACTATTTCCATTCTTCTAGCTTGGGAGATAACAGGTCAAAGAGTATCTAATGGAAGACACTTGTACAATTGAAAATTTCTGTCACTGACCTCTGTATTATTCTTTCATTGACCTCAGTTGATGCTTGAGAAAGATCGGATCACGGAAATTCCAGCAAAGCAAAGAATGGAGCGACAGGAGACTCTAGCTAGGGAACACGTTCAAGAGTACAAGGCTGCACTGCAGAGGGCTGTTACACTGTCAGTGCCGCATGCATATTCCCCTTCACAGTATGGAACTTTCGCTGAGCATGAGGAAGGAGAGCAGTCGGACATATCAGCTGGTGAACCTTCTTCAGGTCCATCCGGCAAAAAGAAGACAGCAGAAAGCTGGGATGAAATCATGGAGCATCTCTTTGAAAGAGATGAGTCAGGTCAAATTGTGCCCAAGAAATCACCTGGGCGAGATTGATATGTCATACAAATACCATACGAGAAAATTGAAGAGTCTGTGAAGAACCGCATTCATTGATTTTTTTTGTTCCGTTGTATCTTAACTTGTGCTTGGCTGCCTTCATTTATCCCCAAACATCGGAGAAAGAGTTTTTTGAGCAGGCAAAATAATTCAATTCTATTGCATTTCGACAATCCCATAGTATCAGCGTATCGTTGTAGATTTCTAAAAAGTGTTGTCAACATTTACCAGTAGACAATGTGAATGATGATTTTCCTATTGTCATCAAATTACCAGGACTTAGAAATTGAGCCCAATGAAAGGTGGAGAGGTCTAAGCAACCTTCTTTTGTTTATTTTTAGTATATTTTAGGGAAGGTTAGCAAGACAATTTAGTCATATAAGGAAACTTGATTTTTTTTTATTGAATTAATCTTTTGAAATATAACTCAAGTTCGTGCCTCACTCATAATAAGCCAATTTTACCATATAAAAATATTTAGTTATTCCTCTTATTGAGACAGTTTTGTGAGACTAAAGGATGCGGTGACATTTTGAAGAAGACGAGAAGAGGCCATTATCAAATAAAAAAAGGGAATTGTCATATTTTCTTGATTCTTTATTGGGGATTTGAAGAAATAAATTACAATGAAACTGTTGAAATATACAAAATAGTTCACCATGTCTCTAGCAACACACACCAAATACAAGTGGAGGGGCGTTGGGTGTGTTTCGGTTGGTTACCCAAAGCATGGCATCTCAAGATAAAAAAGGAATTTGAACAGGTCCTGTGAGTCCTTCTGGTACCTCTCCGTCCAGCCTACAAGGCAAGAAAGAATCAAAAGCAGCAGGTTTTCCTGAATTCTTGGCTCCGACCGACGACATTTTTGTTGGGTTTTCATCCTCCTCCTCCCACTCATCAATGGCGTCCCTTCTTTCAATTCTCCTTCTTCTTTTGGCGTTTTCGTCTTCTTTCCTGAGCTGTTTCGCAGACAGGTGAAAAAATCCATTTCGGCTTTTTTACATTTGAGAAACAACCGATTGTTCTGGCGTATCGCTATGAACTAAACAAAATACATTATGTGCGTCGTTAATTTTTGTTCAAGCATTACAGAATTCTGGGAATTCTTAGCGAAAGTTCAGGATTCATTGTGTTCTTGATATGGGTTTTTGTTAAATATGTACTATATGTGATTGTGTATTGTTTTAGTCCCGGGTACTGAATTTTTATGCTCGGAATTCATACTGTTATCGGTACTCTTACTCTAGCTATGCCTGCATTTCTCAGTTGTGGGTTTCATCTTTTCTTTCTATTATAATTACTTTCTATTTCTGAGTAACCTTTTCTTTCTCTTTGTCTCTTGAATCTTAGGAGTTCCTTGTATAGATTTATATGATGCTGTTTTTGATGTGCGTTTAGTCTAGGAGGTTACTCTCTGTATTGGCACGTTTCTGTGTCTTCTAATGTGCATGCTTTATCGTAGAAGTTTATGCTGAAATTGCTTTTGTAGTGTTCCAAAATCTGCATCTTGATGGAAGAATTAATTCTACATTCCCTTCTTCGATATCTTAGTGAATTACCTTAGTTCTGCACCCGTATCTCTGTAGAAAGGGGAATGCCTTCACCTTTCTTTGTGCGTCCCCATTCTGAGATGTGTTTATTATACTAGCCTGAAAATTTGCGCTTGCTGACAAGTGTTCTTTCTTGTTTTTATTCTAATCATCTTTTGTTGCAACTTTTGTTCAGCAGCCGGAAGGAATTAAAGGATAAGGGACGCAAGGAAGAAACTGGCATACAGTTGGGCCAATTTGTTGAATCCTACAGGATTGACCCATCCCGGGTTGTCCAACTCTCTTGGCAACCAAGGTCAGGTATTTTGATGCACTCGTCTTTTCTTCTTTGATTGTTACATGAAATGGCTGATAATACGGTTTGACGTTGACATCCTTCTGATAATCTGCAACATGCTGGATACAGACACCTTTTCTCCACAAAAAGGGGAGAATAATTTAGGGAACTTTATCTTAGAAGAATATAATTATGCCCACTTGCTCTGAAATCTGATGCTGTCTTTCTTCTGATAGGGTTTTCTTATATGAGGGTTTTCTTTCGGGAGAGGAGTGCGACCACTTAATTTCTTTGGTAATGACCCTTGTCTTCAATTTCAACATCTTGTTTTATGATGCTTGCACGGGTTCAAAAATGTGTTTTACACGTAGGGTCATGGAGTGAAGACAACTTTGGGCAGTCACAACAATTCCGAGCATGTTGTCTCAAACCAGAATCTTACAAGTTCAGATATTCCCTTGCTCCCAGAAGTGAGTTTCCATTTGTTCCCAATTTTAAAATGAGTTCTTTTCGAATACCGTAGGCATAGGAGTATCAAATTGATGTAGCCTGAGGTTCCTTCCTTCTGGGGACTAATTGAACTATAATCATATCAGTACTAATGAACAAAATTTTAGTTGGTAACTGATTTAAAATAATGTCAACTCCTTAGTGACAAATGCTGAGATTGCTGCTTTCTGCTCTCTGCTATCTACTGGCTGCTATGCTGTGATCTTACAAAATAGATATTAATTGCAACGTACTTTTATTTCTAGGATGATGTAGTTTCACGGATTGAGGAACGAATTTCAGCTTGGACTTTCCTTCCCAAAGGTACTTCATTCCTAGTCCTTGTCTTCCTAGAACAGGTGTCTTGGTATTGATACCCTTTGTGGTGTGTTGCTTTATGATATCACTTGATATTTCATTGTCTTTCAGAGAACAGCAGGCCTTTTCAGATTCTGCATTATGGGGTTGAGGAGGTTGGACAGAGCTACGATTATTTTGATAACAGATCCACTGTGGAATCAACCACGCCGTTGATGGCAGTAGTTGTTTTGTACCTCTCTAATGTCACTCGGGGTGGTCAGGTTCTCTTTCCTAAGTCAGAGGTAAGAGAGAAACAAAACTTAAACTTGTTATGATGATCATGATTACTAGTTGATGAATTCACAAGTTCTTATTAACTGCTATTGAAACTTTCTCAGCGGGGTAGCAGTTGGTCCGATTGTTCAAGTAGTGACATCCTGAGACCTGTTAAAGGAAATGCTATTCTGTTTTTCACTCTCCATCCGAGTACATTTCCTGACAAGAGTAGCTCCCATGTTAGATGCCCTCTCCTTGAGGGAGAAATGTGGTACGCCAACAAATTCTTCCACATAAGACCCGTTCGTGGTGAAAATGTCTCATCTGAATCGGAGGGCACTGAATGCACTGACGAAGATGTTAGCTGTTCCAGTTGGGCCACCTTGGGGGAATGTCAGAGAAATCCAGTGTTCATGATTGGTTCCCCTGATTATTATGGGACGTGTAGGAGGAGCTGTAATGCTTGTTGATTTTCAACCTCTAATGTTTCTCTTCCCCACAGTTCGAAGCTTATATTATAACTCTTATCATAAATCTGTAGTCAGCTGTTGATCTTGCATAGCTTAGGAAGATAATGGAGAAATTAGTTTGTAACACCTTCAATATTGTGAATGAAAATGTCCTAATATTAATATCCCTGGAAAAATTAGTTTGTAACACCGTCAATATTCTATGCATCCGTCAGGCTTTGGCCAGTTTCCAAGTTGATTGTTGCCTTTAGGATTTCACTATAGTAAAATAAATTTCTTGACACTAAAAAATGATACCGATTTGTTTAAACTGGAGGAAAAGAAACTTATCAGATGAAAACCCCACAAAGAGTGTGACACATTGTCAAAGAGTGATCACTTTGAACTCTTGACCTTTGCAGGTGATGTAATACAGCAGCCATAACCAACAGCAGATTGGAAGAAGACTCGCAGTGGCCCATTTCATAGTAGGCGCACCCACTGTCTAAAACAATTTCTCAAGAAGGGATCAAAAAAGGGGGAAAGGGGAGTGAACTCAATATGCAGAACACACAAAGCACTTATTTGCAGAACATTGCAATTATTTATTTATTGATGCCCATGGCGAATTCTATGGAATATTTCGAATAGCACACAGAGGTTCTTCAGAAGCTGCTATGGTGGTTCCAAAATTCGACTCCGAAGGCACAGTTACAGCTTCACAACATATTCGAAGCCAACTCTGAGTTTACAGCGGAAGATTTTACTAAGAACTGATTTATGCCGAAAACCAAAATTATTCCAAATACTCAGCAAAGCTGATGAAAAATCGATACAAAAACAAATACCCAGTTGGGAATTATACATCAAAGCCAAGAACTTTGGTCGTCAGAGACCAGAGACGGTACCAGCCTTAAGGTTTTGAGTCAGAGTCTTGAGACGGAATTGGCTTCTTCAGAGAACATGAAGACTTGAAAGCCTCAATTTGAGATTGGCATTTCACATAGTCCCCCTTGTTTTCCTCCAAGCACTTCTTTAACGCCTCAACATCGCAGGGCGACATTATCTTCTTCGCGCTGTTGCTCTCAGCCTTCTCGTCCATTGGCAGCAGTCCAAGCATCAACAGCCAGGGAGGTTGCGGGTTTATTGGGGTTTTGCTTTTAGAAATTACGATTTGTCTCCTACCTACTCACTCTAATTATGATTTACCCCCTATCTTTTAAAAGATTATATACTGGACTACCCGGAATTAAAACGCTACCGTTTAATAGATTGCCTTGCGGCGTGGCCCATTACTGGGAGCGTGAGCGCCAGCTCAGAAAAAAATTCGAAAACGCTGGTACTCTCAAACGGCTACTTCGTTTTCCAAAGCAGCAAATAAAAGAAAAGGAATTCCAAATCTGAGTACGAATCCGTAACCCCTCTCTTCTCAACGCTCCACTTTCACTTTCTTTCAGAAACTTCACACTTTCAACCCTCTGTCTGTCTTATCTCTGAGTGATTCAATGGCTTCGACGCCATCCAAGGCCACCGCGTGTCGGAAGGTTCGGGTCGTTGCCAAAATCCGAGGTTTAACCCCATCCGAAGCTCAGATGCCAACTAGCTCCGGGATGTCGACGGCCCCGTGGATCTCTGTGAACAAGCCCAACGGGGAGGCTTCCGACAGCGTTACCATTTCCTTCCAACACCAGCCGGGAAGGTACTACTACTTCAATACTGTTTCTTGTTTTCTGTTTCCGGTACGAGAATTTGAATTTCCTTGAATCTCTGGGGTTTCGGATTTTGTGACCATCTTGAATTAGTTTGGTATTTTCAAGATTTTATTCCGGCGTGATGGATTTTGCTAAAGAAAGAAAACATGCTTCGTTTGGTAGCGGATGCATATTTGATCTTCAAGGGCTAATTTGATAGAACTCTAAGGAAATGAATAAATAGATCTTGGAAGTGTGGGTCGTATCATTGTAATTGGATGTGCAATATTTGAAAAACATGACTCATATAATTTTTTACATATAGGAAATCTGAGCTGAGAAAATTTAGATGTTCAAAGGAAATTCAAAATCTATGAATATTGGGCTTTTCAACTCTTGGAACTCTATGATTAACAGCTCAATCAGGGATTGAAAAGGAAAGGATATTATGCTTGGTTTGTGCGCCTAGGGAGGCAGAAAAAAGTCGTAGTTAGTCTCTGGTGGCTTGTGAGACGGGTTAGGAAGAGAAAAACGAATGGAAGGTGAAATTTGTGATTTCAATTATACATTATTTGGCAATTGAATGGGGGGTTTTTTAACTCTTGATTAGGAATTGAAATGGTGGCTTGTGAGACGGGTTAGGAAGAGAAAAACGAATGGAAGGTGAAATTTGTGATTTCAATTATACATTATTTGGCAATTGAATGGGGGGTTTTTTAACTCTTGATTAGGAATTGAAATGGCTGACCATTTGGAAAATTTTGCAAAAAGAAAAACAGAATTTGTCGTTTTAAATTTATTGGGACTTTAGGCTAAGTTTATAGGAGCTTGTGCATAGATGATTTGATCAACGAAATTTTCCTTTCCTACTCATCTCACTAGTCAACAAAGTTGTAGTCAGTCACTTTGGCTTCATTTGGTTTTGTAAAAGATTTTGAGAAACAACAAACTATTTTAACTCATCTTACTAGTCAACAAAGTTGTAGTGAGTCACTTTGGCTTCATTTGTTTGTAAAAGATTTTGAGAAACAAAAAACTATTTTGAATTCTGGACTACTTTGATAACGCAGACCAATATAATTTAAATTGGTGGTATTGACACATCTTTGTAAAGATTTAAAAACTGAGTGTATAAACTAAATTTTGGTTTCTTTTAATTTCCTTGTTTCTTATGAGAAATGGAGGTTTAGGATTTGTTTCCTGAATTTTGTGATTTAGCCCTTGATAGTTATTGATGAAGATTTAAACTTCTTGTTTCTTTTTTCTTTTCACTTTTTTTTTTTAGTAATCATATGAGTACAATGTGTAAGTTTTGTCTCTTTTCTTCTTTGGTAGTCGGAAGGAGCATTGTGACATTGACTATTGTTATGAGCAAAGCAAAGACAATGATTTGATATTCTCTAGAGAGATAAAGCCTTTGATTTTGAAGCTTTTTGAAGGATGTAATCCCACTATTATTGCAATTGGAGCAAGAAATAGTGGAAAGACTTACATAATTCAGGTGGGCTTCTCCTTTCCCAGTGTCTCTTTTCATGGTTAGATGGTAGGTCATTTTTTATAGAGATATGGTTGACTTATTATGATTGATCGAATTTTGAAGGGATCTAATGAGAAACCAGGTTTGGCAACACTAGCCATGGCTGAAATTCTCTCTATGGCTGAGCAAAATGGGAAGTCAATTGCTATATCTTTCTACGAGATCTATCAGGAGCATGTTCATGATCTTTTGGATCCAAAACGGGGAGCAGTTTTGGTATTGGAAGATAAAGGCAAAATCCAATATAAAGGGCTTTCTCAGGCAAGTGATATGTTGTTTTCCAATAAAGCGAATCAGACAAGAACATGAGAACATATTTTTCTTTTATTCAGTCTTTATGATGTTACTTTTTAACTCCTTCCAGGTTCCTATCAAATCTATCACAGAATTTCACAAACTGTATCTTAGTTGGTGTGATTCACATAAACCTGTTCAAAAGATAGCAAGTGAACTTCCTCGCAGAAGCCACAGGGGTTTAATAGTACACTTATTATCCCCCACTGCAAATTCAGACCCTCATCTTGTAGGCAAGATGAATTTCGTTGACTTAGCAGGTTTTCCAAACTTTCAATGCTTATGTTGACAGTGTTATTTCTAGTATTTGTCTGCTGCTGATGTATGCTTTACTGCCTTTTGTCAGGCTACGAGGATGCCAGAAGAAAGAGTGTTGATGGTCTTAATCTTGTTGAGAGTACCAAAATTAATAAGTCCATATATGCAGTGTATAATGTCGTCTATTCATTGAATGCAAATGAAAATCATGTGCCTTACCGAGAAAGCAAAGTTACTCACATGTTAAAAGATTCTTTGAGTGGGACGAATAGGATTTTGATGATCACTTGCTTGGTAATGCTTTCAGTTTTCACTCAATGAGACCATTTGAGTGTATAATGTCGTCTATTCACTAATTTTTATTTTTAAATTATTCTTTTTCCATCGTGTAGAAGCCCTCTTTTTGCCAAGATTCTTTATGTATGCTTAGTTTAGCATCTCGGTCTTGTCAAGGCCTTAACCGAGTCACAGACTCAACAAAGAAAGCCAAAAGTTCTGCAAGACCAGTGGTGCCTTCTTCACAAAAGAGCCGACTACCTGGAAGTGTTTCCACCACCATGAAGAAATATCCTTCCTCACAAACGCATTTTTCTGAAAAGAAAGTCAATGGAATGCCTTTCACAATGAAAGGAAGGTATATTTGAAAACTCCTATATACTGTATGTTAAAATAGAATTCCTTTTTCCTTCTCCATGTAACCATTAAATATAAAATTGAAATACTGATTTGTTTTTATATTTGAAGGAAACTATTTGATGAAGCAAGTCATCAAACCAAATCTGAGAAGGTACAGAAACCTTTTATTTTGTTCTGAGTATTAAGTAATCAAAATTCTGTTAACTTCTCATTCTGCCTTTGTACAAAATAATTTCTTAGCATCAACTTTTAGGCTTCTCTATCAAATTTTGAAGTCCTTGGTTCTATTTTTGATTTGATTGTGTAGAACCTTGCTTCTGTGCTATACTTGTTACTTTTGTATTGTAGAAGTAGTGTCTAAGTTGTCATTCTTTTCTTGCAAGATGCCTAGAGAATTAGCTTTGGTACTCATTCTAGAACACAATAGAAATCCCCTACCAAGTAGTTCCATACTATATTCCTAATAGAGCTTTTGTGCAATGCAAATGACCAAACAAACTAGCGTTGGAAGTTCAAGTTTTGCTGTTTTTATTAATTGTGGAGTCAAAATTGGGTAAAATAATAATCTGTTGAGGAAATTTTTTTTTTATCCATTTGAGTTTCTCTCATGTTGCCTAAAATATGAGGCTTTGGGAAATCTAGTTGGGTATGTAATTTGGGTGAGCCTTCAAAAAGACTTTGAAGAGTGATCAAAGGTGTGGCGAGCCATGATTAAAGAGGTGAGAGTTTCAAAGGGGTAAGGCTTATAGATAGAAAAAGGTCTAAAGGGGCATGAACCTAAAAATGTGAGGCCCACGGGGTGAAGAGGCATAGAGAGGTGAGAACACTAGAGAAGCATGACAAGCCTGAAGAGGCAAGAAGGCTAGGGAGATGAGAGGGCCAAATGGTTGTAGGGGCCTAGAGAGGCGAGTGGCCAAAGGTGGAGGGGCACGGAGGGTTGAGAATGCCAAAGAACCATGAGAGGCCTACAAGGCAAGAGGATCCAAAAGGCTGAGAGGATTAGAAGAGCATGAGTAGAGAGAGGCAAAAGGCCAAAGGGGCAAGAAGGTCCAGAAGGATGTGAGGCCTAAAGAAGTAAGAAGGCCAAAAAGATGTGAAGTTCAAACGGATCTAAAGGCCTAAAGAGGTGAGTGGCCCAAGGATGCGAAATGCCCTTTAGAGGTGTGAGCCTAAAGAGGCAAGAGGCCTAGAGGGGCATGAGACTTAAGAGGCAAAGATACCAAGAGGGGTGAGAAGGCCCTGAGAAGTGAGTAGCAAAAGAGAGAAAGGAAGAGAGGAAAGGAGGAGGGGGGAGTGCAAATTAGACTTGGGATCTGGTTAAACTTCTAAGAAGGATGCATGGCACTTCAGTGCAAATAAGTCTATAGAATTGAAGATGAAGCAATTTATCTTCTGTTGCAGTGATGTTGTACCAATTCCGATTTCAAGTGAGAGATTGTTGATTATGGAGTCAAAATTAGGAGAAAAGGACAAAATGATATGCACATGTAAGGGCAAAGATTTTGCCGATTAAGATTTTCTCCCTTATAAATATGAGACATTGGGAAAACATAGGTGGGGCATCTAATTTGGGTGAGCTGTCAAAGGGACTTTAGAGAGTGATAAAAATAAGAGAACTTCTGAAGAGAAAAATGTGTGTGTGTGTGTGTTTAATGCTCGATCTCTTTATTCAACCAACAACTGTTCCCTCCCATAACAATGTAAGCATGACAAATAGTATGGAACTTCTTGTCATATCTTGCACTACCTAACTTTTCTACTTGTATTCAAAAATTCTTGTCATATCTCTCCAGACCAATTCAATTGATTATTTGCTGAACTATTAAGATTCAGAACTTATATCACATCTTAATTCATATTCTATGACAAGTGATGCATTTGATAAATATATACTAGAAGAAGTGAAAAAATTGAGATAAATATCTAGATCAATATTACTGTTTTTAAGTAGAAATTAGTCTAATGCACTTCGCAGGCAAGTTCTTCTTCCAATAGTATTTCAACCATCAAACTTCTAAAGCAAGAAAAGGTAACAATTTTTGGAGATTTTTGTTTAAATTCATTGTCTTGTCACAGAATGTGTTTCATATAGTCAATAGCTCATTTGAGCAAAATGTTTTTTACTAAAACGGTATAAAATCGTTTTTTTGTAGGGAAAGTCTACTACAAACGGCACCAATGTAAATTTGCCTTCAGAAGTGGTAATTTTATGCGTCAATGGTCGTTTGGTATGCTGTTTTGTAGTACTCGAACAAAGTAGTTGAGGTCGATTGATATCTTTGTGTAGGAAAATCCATCAGTCATTGCCCGAAATGCTAAAGAGCCTACTTCTACAGTGGAAAAGGTAATATTCAACTCGCTGTCCCAATATCAGGACAATCATATGATAGCTGCTGTTTTAAATTATTAATATCGGAAGCATTGTCTAATTTGTCTACAGGAAGCTCTCTCATTACCGCCATCCAGTGCAGTGGAAGCTACAATTCCAGATAAGGTACTAAACAGATAAGGCGATTTATCTATCATATTCTTTGAATTTATGGAGGATATTCCAACAGTGAACGTTTTTTGTTCTCTAGGATGCAATTCTGGTTAGTGAGATTTCTCTTCATGGTGGGGAACATCATGATCAAGTTACTTGTGTTACTGGCACACATGATTTATCTTTTGTTGAAGCAGGTTGGTAGCATGGAACGTCCTTTTTTAATGGTTATTTGCTGGCATCAGATGTACACTTAATATATATGTAAAAGAAGAATTTAGTTTTTGGTTCACATTCTATTACATCACAGGTCATAGCATAGACAAGGAAAACCAAAGTATCGTGGTCGATAAAGGTGTATCACCTCCAATAAGTGAAAGGCTACGAGAATTATCAAACAACCTAAAATCACTTTGTTCTTCAACTCCTTTACAAGTAAGGTCGCCTCAAGTGATTGATGCTTCATCCAATGATCAAGTGTCTACTGATATTATCGAACCAAAGACACCAACAACAGAGCAGAATATAAGAGTTTATGATGGATGGGAGGTCACAAATGTTACTGGTCCATGGGAAACATTAAATATGCGCAGTTCTGGAATGAAGGTTTGATCTGCCCATTTTTCCAATTACATTTGCTTATTGTTCACTGGCCGCAGCTCATCTACCACTTTGTTGTTACAGAACTCCCTTGTTCAAGAGTATATAAGGTTTCTAAACACAGCTAGCAAGTAAGTTCTAACACTTGATCTGAATTAATGAATGATTATGGTTGTGCTTATATATGTCAACTGGATATGAGATTTTTTAAATGCTTGACGTTTAAACTTTCCTGTAGAGAAAATCTTTTATGGAGCCATTTTTCATGCATAACTTTTGGTCTCATGTCCAGTAAATAAATTGGGGATGCTAGATAATCTTTGTAGTTAACTCATACTAGAAAAAACATAAATAACCATGTGAAAACAGATTCAATTATTTGCAACTAAAATATTAAAGCATTTGCTTGTATATAAGCCCTTACTATTTTGTTTGTTCATTTGTTTATATGTGGAAAATTATATTTTAGTTTGTTAATTTTTTCACTTAACAAGCTAACCTTGTATTTTTGGTGTTCCTTTTTTTTTTTTCTCCCTATTTTTCAATTTGCAGGGAAGATTTGAAAAAATTAAAGGTGAATAGTATTATCAAGTCCTTTCATGTTAATATAGCAACTAATATGTTCAAATTGGAATATAAAAAAAAAATCTTTGATATAGGGAATTGGAGAGAAGAGGGCTACCTATATTCTTCAACTTCGTGAAGAATCACCAAAACCCTTTAACAGTGTGAGTAGCCTTAAATAAGTTGAAGGAAAAATGAATTACTTTGTGTAATTGATTCTAGTACTAGGAAATTCCTTTTAATTAAATAATTTATTGTTTGACAGCTTGATGATTTGCAAGAGGTTGGACTTTCAGCAAAGCAGGTAGTCTTCCCTCTCCATCCCCTTTAGATTTGGTTTCTCTACAAAGTAATGTAGTCAAGTATAATTGCGTGTGAAGATCTAGTTTCTTGGTTCTATAATGAAGCTCATAACTTAGTGAGATAACAGCAAATTGGCAACTTGCATTTAACTGTGGGGTTTTAAATTTCTATACAGATAAAAGGAATGATGAAAAAGGAGGCTGCAGAGCTTTTTAATTAACAATATGCCGCAGATCTTGAGGATATCCTGTATGCTAAGTTCCAATCTGTAAATTTCTTGTATTTCCCGTTAGAGGCAACATGAAGTTGCATTTGACGTTCTTGCTTTGCTTGATCCTGTTATATGATGTTTGTTGATTCTCATTTTTTTCTGAGTATTTGACAATCATTTTTATAGATTAAGATATTTCTTTTTATGCAAAACGTACAAGAAATTGCATTCCCTTCCGCCAAAAGTTGTGAAAATGCCAGATAATTATACCTCAAGAGCGTTTTTTTTAATGCATCTACCAAAACTCACACGGTGTTATAATAACGAGTGTGACATTGGAAGTATTTTTGTACTCTTATTATGAAGCGCTAGGTGTCAAAAGCTCTAAATCGTTTTGCGGTTTTATTAGATGTTTTTAGAATTCCATTTCATTAATAAGGAAATCCTTAACATGAATCTGCGTACTATATTGTCCCTGAAAACTTATTTTTTCGTGAAAAATATAAATCTGCCATTTTAGTATAATTAGAAAAAGTGAAAATTAAGGATGATAAGTATTCCCAAATTCCTTCAACTGTTGGGAAGGGAAAGAAGCAGAGAGAGAAGATAAATTTACAGGGGGAAAAAAAAAAGAAAAAGAAAGAGAAGACAATGTAATAAAAATAAATTAATCGGACCAAAGAGAATATTAGGGTACATTATGCATTAAAATGAAGCAAGGCTTGCATTTCTGGTAGCATCCTCTTCACATCGCCAACTCTACCAGTTGGAGCACTATTAGCAATGTTTAATTTGAGGGCTCGCCATGGCCAACATACGTGCCTTATCTTGCGGTTGCTCCGTTCCCTGCTCTCCGCTTCTTCTAATTGTTTTGTCAACTCCTCAATACATTCACGGAGTCGGGCAGCCCTGCTGTCAGCCAGCTGCAGAGACTTCTCTGCTGCTGCCTGGGCTGCCATAGCAGTAGCTGCAAGTTCTTCCTTTAGCTTTAATTTGCCATTTGATATATCCAAAGCAGCCCTTGTTTTCTCCAACTCTTGCTTCAGAATCTCAACCTGATAGACGGGAATGCAAATGCTATTGAGTTGAAGAGTACTGCGTATCACGAGAAAACTAATGCACAGAGAAAGTTACAAAAAGCTTATGCAGAGACATACTTAATGGTAAAGTTAATACAAGCTAAGCCCCAACAAGCAAGGAAGTGTTGAACTAAAAAGCTGATATACATTAAGCAAAAGTACAGCAAATGAGATATACAGCTGACTTACCACTTTGTCACGTTCTCCAATTTCGTTTTTCCCTGCTTCTACCTCCAACTCACATGCTTCCCTCCATCTAGCAATCTCAGCTTCAGTTTCTTTTATTTCCGTCAAGAGTTCTTCAACCTTATAGCAATTAAATGAATGACGTCAGAATTGACAAGCGCATAGTGGTAATTTAGAGAGAAATTCCCAAACCAATAAAATAGATAATCACGTTTTCAGCCAACACCCTCTCTCTATCTTCTAACTCTTTGATGTACAGAGTATCTTCAGCAATTTTTTGAGCTTGTTTTTCTGTAAGGCTCTGTAGGCGCTCAGTGTCTGACCTGGCATGTTATAGATGATAAGTACTTGACAACCACTTAGAAGACAGACAAAGAATGTGAGCAGAAGTTGATTGAAGAAATTTATGATCACAGGAAGGTCCCAAACCAGACATGCATTCATATAAAAACGTGCTTCTAGAGCAAGCTATCTAGCTTTTCCTACACCTTCAAGTGGTACTTAAATGAATGATATCAAAGATTAATGCTTAAAAGTAAATCTAGCAATTCTTTACCAGTTGAAGGAAGGTGTAGGCACACATTGATCAATCGTAAGATCAACAACAAGGCAGCAAAGGAGGTGTTTGATTCAAACAAAATTTATGATCTACCAAATTTGGATCTTTGTTTTCTGCGACATCATCTTTTGACCCCTCCAGAAAGGACCTTTTCTAGGTAGAATCGAAATCATAGATCTCTAGTGACATCCTCAAACAACTCTTAAGTCTTAGCCACACCAATTTTCCCAAAACCTTAAGCCCACCAAAGCAATTGTTGGTAGATGTGTCCCATGGCAATTGGCCTCAAATGTACACAAATCCAGCACACTCTTAGCTTGCTTGGGCACACTATTCCTCAAAGCATTCCTTGCTATTTAGCTTCATAACCAAGTAGAAATGCAGTAGAGTAGGCAAATATGTTTAGCTACATAGAAGCATCAAAGATTTGGTGCAAATGTCTCTTTTTATGTATTTGTTGTTGGGATGGGCGGTGTAGATAGATTGAGAGAGGTTTGCCACACCACAACACCACTAGGTCAGCTCCCTCCACTTCTTCCTTGAAAACCAATGAGAGTAGCTTGACCTCCTAAGTGCTCGCTATCTCACCATCAAATTCATGCAGTTACAAGTCAAACCTAAAAACATCAACAATGACGAGTAGAAGATGCGGGCATTCAATTTAGTTCACTGGTGAAGTGGTTACCTCGATTCTTCCAAAGATCTCCTCAATTGAGTGATTTCTTGACGCAGATTCTTCATTATCCTCTCCACAGTTGAGGCCTGGTAATTAAGAAGAACAACACCAGAGAACTTGTTAGAGAAATGGCAAACCCATTTGTTTGGAATGCACTCCCCAGCTTATTATGCATCAAGGAAATGGACAAAAGCATATCTAAGTGTTCAACTCGCGTGGTTATCCACCGAAACTTGTTTCTTTTGATTAATGAATTAATAAAACACGATCTCTTTCGTCTTGCGATACACAGCCAAAGGAAGATTTTACTTTATTTGAAGAAAAAGTTAGTGCTTTAGTGATATACCAAGCTGGTGTGAATCTCCTCTTCTTCACATTCGCTGGTATCCGAACTCGTCGGAGGCTGCTGATCGGTACTACCACTAACTGGAGCAGTCCCAGCTCCAGTAGCTCCCATCATAAAGCCGAAGCCAACTCTCTGCAATCCCCGCTCCGCAATCTGCAAAAGGGCCACCCTCTTCTGCTCGTTACTGTTATTACCCTTGAGCTTACTCAGACTCTTCTCTACCGCCTCCTTTTCCATCAGCGCGGCCCTAAGTAAACTATTGATGTCCCTGTTCTCCTCCGTCAAACTCACCACACTCTGCTCCAACTCCCTCTTCTCGTTGCTGCTTTTCTCCTTATACTCCCTCACCTTCTCCTCCACCTCCCTCGCCACCCTCCTTGTTTCCGCTATTTCTTCTTCGCTTTCTTCTTCATCTTCTTCTTCCCCAACTCCTCCTAAACCTGTGGATTCGGCCTTGCCTTCTTCGTCTATGCTCTCCATTATCCTCTTCAAGCTCTCCCTCGATACCCGCAGAAAATTCGTCAAACGATCATTTCGCTCCTTGATTTCAGTCTCCAATTTCTGGACTCTTTCTCTGGAAACTTCCACTTCACTCTTCAGCTCCTCTGCTTTGCTCAATTCCTCATCGAGCTTTTCCGCGAACTCGTCCTCTTTTGCTTTCATGGAAGCTTCGATGTCACCGACTTTATCGCGAAGATAGTCCCTCTCCCTCGAGATTTCCTCGACAAGTTTGGTTAAATCGGCGACCATGTCTCCTTCGCTCTTTCCGAGAGGCAGGTTTTCCTCCACCAACGCAGACTTCGATTGAAGCTCTGCGAGAAGATCATCGGCATCGGAGAGGTGCGCAGCTTCATCCTTGGGTGAAGAATCAGGCCCGTTGATTTGGCCCTCAGACGCCGCCTCAGTTGGGGTTTCCATAGTCCATAGAGGTGTTGTCCATTCAGGATTTTCATCAAGGCAGGGAGGAGAGACAGATCGAGGGGAAACCACAGCCCTTTTTTTTTTTTTTTTTTTTGTTTGTTTTTCCGGGGTGATAGAGCTACCAGTCAAGTTGAATGCAGAGAACGAGCGTGGTCCGGTAGGTACCGTCCGCT
This sequence comes from Casuarina equisetifolia, assembly GCA_028551475.1. NCBI lineage: Eukaryota > Viridiplantae > Streptophyta > Magnoliopsida > Fagales > Casuarinaceae > Casuarina > Casuarina equisetifolia. Next base: position 19,604,613 of record CM052362.1, read on the forward strand.
GTTTGGTTGCTCAGGAAGACGGGGAAACGGGAAGAGTTTTCTGTAATTTCAATGAATTACGTATTTTATTTATTTATTGTTATTTTGTATCATCCTATCACAATCAGGTTGGTGGTTAATTCTTTTATGATGCTTACCATAAATGATATTTTTTTCAAATGGAGGGATTTCAAGAATTAAAACTAAAATTAAGAGTTTCATATCGAAATAACAAAACACGTGACATTTGTATATTTTAAAATTTTCTATTTAAGGAAAACAATAACATGTCTATAAGAAATTTGACAATGTATTGAGAGTGATATCAAATTTGACTTGGCTTAAGCTAAGGCTATAACCTATAGATTTTAAAAGTAAGAGCTTGAAATCAAAATAATGAAAAAAATACAAGACACATTATTAGGATTTTCATGCAGTGACAAAAGGTTATTATTTAATGTAAAAGTTGACCCATGTATTTTTTTTATTTTTTATATCAAATCTTATTTAATAACTTAAATTTATTTTAAACCAGACAAGTTAATTAAAAATGTAATAAAAAGATTCGAATTCAAGATACTTGCATCGTAAGATCTCTCATATTTAAATTATTTTTCTTTTGTTTACGCGTTAATGAAGAAGTTGAAGTTTGGTTTTGTTTTTATTTTTTGTCGTGAACTTGGCTCTAACCAATGGCTTAGAGCCAATTGATAAGCAACAAAAGGTAAAAGGGCCCAGGTCAGACCTCCGAGTCAGCCTTTTTGATATTTCCTTAGCATTTAAAAACAAGACTACGCACAGTCGCATAGGCGCGTTTTGTAACAGCAACATCGTCTTGTTAATTCCGATTCCACTGAAGAGGAAAGGTAAAGCTCGATAGGTAGTTCCTGATCTTTTGTGCGCCATACGATTACTCGTCATAAAGATGAAGGAGAAAGCAGAAAAAGTACCGAAAGCAATTGAAAGTACTTTCCGAGCTCCGCATAGTCTAGGAAGCAGCCCCGTTTTTCTAAGGTAGGAGAGACCAATTCAACCCGCCAGGCTTAGTGATCTCTCCGAGTCTTTATAGCGCGTCCGCGACTCGGTGGCTGGCTCACCCATTGTGTACAGATGGGGAGCGTTTGGGAGATTGAAGAGGAGCGGAAATTCGACGTGGAAGAGACAATATTTGTTGCGGTGGGGAAGAATGTGGAAGAGAGCAAACAGGTGTTGTTCTGGGCTGTGCAGAACTTTTCGGGCAAGAGGATTTGCCTTCTTCATGTTTATCAACCGAAGCACGCTGCTGAACCGAGTGAGTTTCCTTGCTCTGGGAAGTGATCTTAATATCGGTACTGGATCGTTGCTGGACATTTAGTTCCGGTTCTGATGTCTTGAGAGATGAACAATCCATGAACTAAATTCTCTGTGATCAAAATGGAGAATAAAGTCTGATATTGATTTTAATGCATCGGCATGTTGGAAGCATAAGATGATGAATCCGACCCTACTATATGATTAAAAAGTACAATTCAGGACAGATGTGATTTTCTTTGTCTATCTTCGTTTTATATTTGTATGCAGTGGATACCAGTATTTCTGCGGACAGTCTCAAACAACGGGCTGGTAAGGCGTTACAAGAAGTTGAACGGCGAAAGCTGAATGAAATTCTGGATCAGTATCTTCTCGTTCTTGTGCAAGAAGGGGTAATACTTCCTTTGATTCTTTTGCGTTTGATTTAATTACCAATAAAAGGATGCATTTAGCCGCTTACAAATAGTCGTACTCATTTGGACTAAAATTTTTGCATATATTTCAAGGAACAATATGGAGCATAACAATTTATTATATATTTTCCGCAATTTGCTACCAGCTTTGGATTTAGTTTGATCTCTAAAACCTTGCAAGAGTTTAACATACACAGGCAATGTACGCATTTACGCACACACATAAATACCCTTATATATATTGTACATACATATGCGTGCAATGAGTAATGTCTATAGGTATTTTACATTAAAGAATAAGTTTCCTCCCCGAGAAATTACCAGAATTTTGACTTTATTCATCACGATTTGGACAATTGGTTTTCCACAAAGTTGTTCTTGGTCACTCACCGTTTATTGGGGTGAAAGAAATCAGGTGACATGATATGTTTTCTCCCATTACATGACACAATCAAGACTAAGCAACTGTCACACGTATACTAGTAGTTTGTAAGCCAGTTTTGTTAGTCCTGAAGACTTTTGGAAATCCAATTCTTTTGTAATAGCCTATTTAGACCATATTAGTAGTCAGTTTAGGACTTCTTGAAATTTTACTACATTATCCAAGGAAAAAAAAAAGATTAATGTCACACAATACTAAGGAAAAAGACCAAAATGAATCCTTTTGGAAAGTGTGGTGAAGAAGAACATGCTTACTACTTTTTTTTGGCTCTTCCAGAAACTGAGGTTACAAAGTAGATTAAACTTTTGAAGTTGTTACTAAAATGTAATTGCAGGTAGAGGCAGACAAAGTATGGATCGAGATGGATGTTGTAGAGAAAGGCATTGTAGACATTATTGCCCGGAACAACATTAGATGGCTTGTCATGGGAGGAGCACCAGAAAGGTATTACTTAAAGTGTGAATAATTCATCATTAATTTCTCTCATTTATTGTCATCATGATTCTTCATTTGTATTTAATGAAGTTACTGAAATTCTACTTCAAGGTTTAGTGATGCTAGTGTGGCCATTTTTGAGTTCTTAAAAGCCCAGAGCATTTTGAATGCACTAGAATGCGCCAGATGATCTTGTCATTTAGGTGGTTACCTAGTTAGGTTGGATAATAGTATCTTTTAGGCGCTTTGTTGTGTAAAGATTCTTATTTTAAATAATGTCTTGTATCATTACTGCCTGTCTTACAAAAGTTATAATATTTTTGAGTCTCCATGGACTTTTATGGTGTTAAAGAACTGTTCTAATACCCTTGACCAAATGTGTTGTTATTTTCATTGGTTCATGTTTGTTGAGGCTGCAGAAAATTGGCAGCGTTGACGTCCAAAAAAGCAATCTTTGTATGCCAACAAGCACCAATTTCATGTCATGTTTGGTTTGTTTCTGATGGGCAACTCGTATACATGAGGTAATTTAAGAGTATCCTGAACTAAACATTTCTTTTTTCTTAGCAATGTATTGGTTAATGGACAAATTATTGGATGTTAACTTCACAATTTGATTGTCAGTCATGTCTAATCAATAAATTATATTGGTTTTACAACTTCAACTCTTTGAACTCCAGCATTTTTCCATCGATATTTTAACTTCATAGCCGTCTGGTATATTTTCTTTTGGAATGAACAGGCCAACTTTTGACTTATTGGTTTGCTCAACAACTATTATATTGGATATTCTCGAGCACTAGTTGGTCTTTGACTAATTGGATACCTCATACCCAAACCTTGTTTTCATTTTATGCACTAATTGGATCCACTTGGATAATGCACCGCACTTTAACATATGCCACATCTTCAGCAGTAATCTGCAGATTAGCATATGTATGTTCAATCTAAATTTGAATGACTCTATTTACCTCCTTTTGCTTTGTGGAATTTGGCTGCCAATTTTCTGGGTAATGCATTTTCAGAGCACCAAATATTGATAAGCTTGAGGGCACAAGATTAGAGCTTGTCTGTGCCAATTCAATTCCTTCCCAGAAATACACAAGTGAACATACAATGGATCAGTTGAGAGGATCTACACAATTTAAGTTCTCTATGTCCCTTGCTAGGCTGGTGGTATTAGTTTTGGAAACACTCATCTGTTTTCTGGTGCAATGTGATTGCGTGGCCAGTATGTTTTGTTCGTTCCTTAAGTGTTCTTCATCAGCTATTATAGAAACAAACTATCATTGCCATTTATAGGGGAAGCTTATGCGGAAACAGAGGAGGCAGAACAGACAAATCTAATTTAGAGATTGCCGCTCCATTGCTGCTGCTAAATTCAGATATACAAGATGATCAACCTGAGAACTCAGGATCAGAATCAGAATCAGAATCTCTCAGTCATGAGCTGAGATATTTAGGTGCGTTCACTAAACCCACCACCTGTGTTTGTTTTGCCTTTGATGAGGATGTTCTGTGGATTACTAAAGGCCTAAGTTTCTCAGAAATCTGTGAAGATGTAGAAGGAGATGTTAACGACCTGGAGAGGATCGCAAGAAGCTGCAGTTCCCAATGTTCAGCATACTCAACTTTGTCCACCAAAAGCATGGTTGGCACTTCAAAGTCGGCCCCAGATGAGGTGAGAGAAGATGGTCCCCTCTTCACCTTGGTCCATAATTCATAATATCATTTCATTATGCATAAACAGGTAGTTTAAGGGCATTGTGAAAGTTTTGTGATATGGAAGGCCCTTAGATCTCTACATTTATACTTAATCAAGAAGAAACCACAAGTATACAGAATTCTAGGAACTATAGTTTCTGAAGGCCTCTGTAATAATGGAGCACGTAACAGGATGCGACAGAAGAAGTCAGGAGAAAATTCTTAGTCCTTAAGGCAGGACATCTATGTCCAGCTCCCGTTTTCATATTTTTCTCTCTCAAATCAGTACTGCACAAGTTGTCTGTCTTAGACAGTATTTTAGTATTCTATCGTAAATTAATTTTGTAGGAGGAAGAAGCTCAAGGACAAGCCACTATTGAATATTATTCTATACTAGAAGGAGCCACTAGAGCTGCTAAGAGCTCAAAAAGGGATGCAGTTGAAGACACCGTTAGGCGGTGGAAAGAAGAAGACAGTGTCATGGAGGCTAGATGCAAGGCAAACTTTATTTTACTTTTTTATTTTTCTTTTACTCAACTTTATTTCTCAATTTATAAAAGAATGTTTTCTATTGTATTTTTTGGAATTAAACATTTTTGAATAATTTAGTAAAGGATGCTTCCTACACCTCCTGTAGTCTTGCTTCATCAAGAATTTATTTAGCACAACTCTCATGGGGGAAGGTTAATTTAAAACTAGGAAGAACACTTAATTAGAAGCTAAAATTTGATTAGGTCTTAATGTAGTTGAAACTTTGTTAGGGCTTCAGAATCTATAAGTTCTTGTTTTACTTATATGAGTGAGCCTTTTGTAAATGGCTTGTAAGGGGAAAGAAATAACGAGATATTTCAATCTCCAGAATTAGTAAATTGGAAAAATGGTATACATCGTGTAGGTTAGTGATCCATAACAAAATTTACAAGCAGCAAAGTTCTGTCACTTTGGTTCAGTAAATTTTATAATTCTCTGCCCACTTTGTCTAAGCTGAGCAGTCAAATTGAGTTGATTTGTACTCCCATTGTTTCATCCTCACTTGGGTGTCACCTATCAGCCACTGCCCTCCCACGAGTATTATTTCAACAAATGATGTACAAAGAAAAGATATGGGGAAAGATGCAGCAGCTGTAAGATATCATTTTGCTGATGTATGAAAACAGAGACCTGTGTATGTCTGTTTTGACGCTTGTACATAACCTCCTAAAGCTACTTGATTAGCAAAGGCACCGGGGGTATTTAAGGGTTTCTTTTTGTGTATGAGTGACTGAATTAATACTGGCCTCAGTATTATAGTTATTGTAGATCCATTTCAATTTCATCAATAACGCTGTAATATTTGTACCTCCTTACAGGCCAAAGCATTAGAGAACTTGTGCGCTAAGGAGATGAGCCAAAGGAAAGAACTTGAGGAAGTGCTGACCAGAGAAAAGCTGGAAGTAGAAAGGATGAAGAATCAGAAGGATGAATTCATGAAAGAACTACAGATGATTGAGGAACAGAAATCAGCACTTAAGGGCAGGCTTGAAGAGTCCCAAGTCGTGGAGAAGGATTTAGAGGAGAAATTCCTTTCAGCTGTGCAACTCTTGATCAGTTTCAAGGAAAGAAGGGACAGGGCACGGGCAGAACATGAAAATGCTGTAAGACAAGTCAACAAGTTGAGGACAATGTTAAATGGGGGAGTTGCAAGGATTTGCAGTGTACAAATCCCTACATTTTCTTTCATGGAGATCAACGAGGCAACTCACAACTTTGATCCGTCCTGGAAGATTGCAGAAGGAAGATATGGGAGCGTTTATAAAGGAATCCTTCGTCATGTTCATGTTGCTATAAAGATGTTGCCATTCTATGGCAGTCAAAGCCAGTTGGATTTCCAAAATTGGGTAAACTTATCAATAATTTTGTTTCCAATACCATTTTTTAAGTCAAAAACTAGCTAATAATACATTAGTAAGAATATAATACGGGAACTAAAGAGATGCAGCTTCTGTTGATGATTTAGATTGTAACCTATTAGATGAAAAGCTAAAAGCTTCCAGGAAAGAGAAATTAGCTTATCTTTCTTTGTAATTTGTAGAGTTGGGTAGTTGACAACGTTGATATAACGATGGCATGTTGTTATAGATTTCCTCCATTTGAGTCAAACCTAGGAATTACCAAATATAATATTTCCATGCAATTCTATGCAGATAGAAGTATTTTCCAACTGTTATTTTAAGTAAGATCAAACAAATTGGTGGTCATATGAGTCCGGTATTAAGAATTCTTGAGCATGAAGAAAGTCATCATTTACAAAATGATCGAGGTGGTTTTGGTGTCATCCCAAGGTGCTACGCAGTTGGTGATTATGGATTTTCTAATGTCTCTTTTACTGTCTAGTCTGTTGACTGATGGCAGTTAAATGATATGTAAGACTTTGGGGCTTGAAGTAAATCAACCCCTAAATTTTTGTTCATCATTTATATCATTTAATTGCTGGGCGAAATCGTTGCTTGTTTTTGTTATGAAAGATTAGATAGTTTCTAACACTTAATCTCTTCTATTGATTGAATTTCAGGTCGAGGTTTTGAGTAGGGTGAGGCATCCAAACCTGGTAACAATAATTGGAACTTGTCCTGAATCAAGGTCAATTGTCTACGAATATGTCAATAATGGAAGTCTTGAGGACTGCCTTTCAAGTAAAGAAAACACTTCCCCACTTCCATGGCATATTCGAACTAAGATTGCCGCTGAAATATGCTCTGCCCTTGTCTTCTTTCACTCCAGTAAGCCCTGTATTATCCATGGGAACTTAAAACCCAGTAAGGTTCTCCTTGATGCCAATTTTGTAAGTAAAGTTGGTGACTTGGGCATTTTCCACATGATCCCGCAAAATGAACACTCAGCTCATACCATCAAATTAGGAAGTAAACCAAATGGAACCTCCGAGTACATGGATCCAGAGTATCTTGAGACTGGAAAGCTAACTCCAGAGTCAGATGTTTATTCGTTTGGAATTATTCTATTACAACTCTTAACTGGTAGAGCAGTTTTGAGTATAGTGAAGGATGTAAAATGTGCTCTAGAAAATGAAAATTTCCAGGCGGTGTTGGATATTTCAGCTGGGGACTGGCCACTTAAGTTAGCCAAACAGCTGGCTCAGTTGGGATTGAGGTGCTGTGAGAAGAACCGGTTGAATAGGCCAGACCTTGTGTCAGAAATTTGGAGTCTTCTTGAACCATTGAGTGCTTCATGTATCATCTTAGAAGAAGGCCTGGTAACTAAGAAGCCTCGGCGGGTTCCTTCCCACTTTATATGCCCCATTTATCAGGTAAGAATCAAGTAATCCTTGTCATATATCCTGTATCGATATGGCTTATTCTTAAATTACTGGGAACTGCGTATCTGTTCAACTGTCAGCACCGGGTTGGGATGGCCTATCTGCTTAGTTCAGGTATCGCAGCTAGAAAAGTCAAGAGTTTACTCTTGCCTTTTTAACATAAATGAGAGTAACCTTTAACATTTTGTAGATGTGCTGTGATTGAGGATGGGCCTATGAAAGTTGTGTTAGAAGGAATTGCATTTGTTCTGTCATCTGAATACATAATAGGCCTCACAATTAGACAGTTTATAATAGCGAACTCATGGGCATGGCTATTGCATTTGACATTGCAGGAAGTCATGACAGATCCTCAAATAGCTGCAGATGGCTACACGTACGAGTCTGAGGCAATAAGAGGATGGTTTGACAGCGGCCACAACACGTCGCCCATGACAAATCTCAAGCTTGAACACTGCAGACTAGTCCCTAATTATGCCCTTCAAAATGCAATTCTAGAGTGGCAGCAACAACTATGATTTTCTTTTTCCTTTCACATCCTCTATATACGCGCTTGAAGAAGAAGAGTCCAAAACCAGCCTGTTGTTGGTATCATTTTCGCCGCCCCATCACTGAATACAGGAACGTACAGAACAAGCAGTTATAGTGCAAAGGCGCAATGGCCCTTGCTTTTGCGTCTCAACGAGCTTCATCCACTTAGGTACGGTCCATTGTAATCAACGGGCAAAACAAAGTTACAAACCAAGTAGAACAAAACTAGCGGAAATGAATCTTTGCTTCCTTTTCCCTCCATTCTGGAGCAACCAAGCTGTAGGTATCAATCTTTACATCGGGCCTTCTTCTCTTGTTTTTCCTTTCCTGGACAACTTCATGGCAACCGTTCCATACCAAACGGCTATTATCTATTAGCAAATTACATATTAAACAGATTAAACAATAACTAGAAATTGCAAAACCGTCAGTACTAACCGTTGTCTTCTACGGAGCTTCAGCTTAAGTTGTCGTGTGGCTTCAGATTTGAGGTGCTAAATTGCCATATGCAACTGCTGTCTTTTGTTGTGCATCTTGTCTTGCCGTGGCTATCTTCCACCATTGGCAAGCCCAAACTTGTACTCACGCCTAAGTTGACCTTATTCGCTTCAAACGCAAAATCTTCTCTTCCACTCTTACAAAACTCAAATCCATCGGAGGTTGAAGTCTCAGCTTGTGACGCAACTGAGCCAAGAATCAAAAACTTTCATTTTAAATAGCTTTTGTGGGTACAAGATGATCAAAAAAGCCTCCGTAATTAGTTCCAACGCAATGTTGGCATCATTGGACGAATACATTTTCAAAAGTTTAGTAGAGTGATTGTAATTAGTTCCAATGCAATGTTGGCGTCATTCGATGAATCCTTTTTCAAAAGTTTAGTAGAGTGGTTCATGCATTCTAACACTTTTTGTGCCTTTTGTAAGCCACCAAAAGTTTCTATTGCAATTTTCTTATTCACACGAACATCATTTCCATATTGTAGGCAATTTTTGAAGTACTTTGATGCATCTTCAACTTTCTCATTGGTAAAGGTAATAATTTGCAGCTTTGAGTTGTACCTTAAGGAAGCTGAGATCTATCATAATAGCCATCATACAATCTTTTAGCGCATCTAGGTTTCTACTTTGTTGCTTTTCACATGTAACAAACTCTCACTTGATCTCCTATCTTTATTCTACCTTAGAATTTGTTGTAATTTTGGATTGGGAAATAGACAAATCTCCTCTCCAAGTTTTTCCAAGAGATGATGACAATGAAGTTTTAAAGAATGGAAAGAGATTTGTAGAAGAAGATGTTATAATAAAATCTTTATCTATTAGATTTTAAGAAATTGCTGCCATTGAATTAGTTGTTTCATAATTGTTATCAATGTCTAAATGACTTATAAAATGTCACAAAATTTCTTTTAAGTGTTGTAATGAGCAAAAAGCTTAAACAAGCAATAATGGAACTCTATAAAAATTCCAACAACATAACAGTAGGAAAAACCTCTACCAAGTATGTTACAAAGCAAAAGAAATTACTCTCTCAACAAAGATTCCATAACCAAGATTAAACTCAGCCTCCTAAGGATGGCTAAAACACTAAAAAACGATAGTCAGAACATAAAAGGCCACACTATTCATCCTATCCTTTATTCCTTGTAATTATATTCCTAGGATTTTACCATTTTACCCTTAACCACACAAAACACACCATATCATTTATTTCCCTAATTACCCCAAATCTACTCAACCCATAACAATCCATACCCCTTCAACAAATCCTTGTCCATTTATAAACAATTATACTCAATATCTTCTCATGTCAAACTACATTTTGAAGATTCTGACTACTAAATTAAAAGATTGACTCTTGGTTTGTCTCCTTTTCACACCATATGACAACCTAATACTTTAAGTGGCTTTGCAATAGCCTACCTTCCCCATCAAGCAAAGACACCCCTGGATACATCTAACAATGCTTACCAATAGCTTTCTTTAGCTGTGGCACATGGAAGATCAGATGAATGGTGGCATTTAGTAGCAATAAAACTGAAAAAGTATCATATTTTAGCCTATTACAACCTCTGCCACTTTCAAGCCAAGCATGACAAGAAATCAATATGGATTTTAATAAGAGGTTATCGAAAAGTGAAAGAAATGATACCATTTTTGTGGTAATAGATCATTTCACAAAGTATGCACATTTTATAGGTTTGAGTCACCTTTTCTCAATCTTGTAAATGGCTTCCACCTTTATGGATGGAGTAAGGAAATTACATGGTTTTCCCACAGTGATTGTGAGTGATAGAGATGTCGTATTCCTAAGTAACTTTTGGAAGAATTATTCAAGATTCTACATGTGAAGCTTTACTGTAATACATCATATCATCCTCAGATGAATAGGAAAACAAAAATAGTTAGTTAGTGTTTAGAACAATATTTGTGATGCTTTAGTAGAGAGAAGCCCAAGAAATGGCATTCCGAACTTGCCTTGGTAGAATGGAGGTATAATACAAATTACCATTCATCCTTTTGCATGACCCCTTTTGAAGCCTTGTATGGCTACAAGCCAAGCCAAGCTCTATATCATAATTATTACATCATTGACGATGAGACTATTAAAGACTTCTTACATGAGCATATGTAGAGGGTGTAGTTAATCCATTCACATTTGCAAGCTAAATCAAGCCCGCATGACAACTTATGCAAATAAAAATTGAATAAAGCATGAGTTTGTAGTGAGAGATTCAATGTATTTGAAGATCCAACCTTATTGTCAATATTCTCTATCACAAAGGTGGGATTACAAGCTATCCCCATGTTATTATGAACCTTTTATAATTACCCATCACATTAGGAAGGTAACGTATAGGTTGGCATTGCCACCAAATGCCCCCATTCAATTAGTCTTCCATATGTCACAGCCGAAGAAAGCTATTGGTAAGTATTGTAAGATGTATCTAAGTGTGTCTTTGCTTGATGGGGAAGGCATGCTACTTATAAAGCCACTTAAGCTATTAGATCGTCGTTTCATGCAAAAGGGAGACAAACCAAGAATTGATCTTTTAATTTGGTGGTTGGAATTTTTGAAATGTAGTTTGACATAGGAAGATATTAAGTATATTCGTAAACAATTTCCCTCATTCAATATTAATCCTTAAGGACAAGGATTTGTTAAAGGAGTAGGGATTATTATGAGCTAAGTAGATTTGGGGTAGTCGGGAGAATAAATGGTATAATGTGTTTTAGGTGGTTAAGGGTAAAATGATAAAATGCTAGAAATATGGTTACAAGGAATAAATTAGAGGATGAACAATGCTGCCTCTCATGTTATGACTACTATTTTTTACTATTCTGGGCATATTTGGGAGGTTAAATTTATCTTAGTTGTGGGATTTTTGTTGAAAGAGTAGTTTCTCTTGTTTTGTAACAGACTCAGTAAAAGTTTTTCTTTGTATTATAATATTGAAATTTTTATAGAATTCCATTATTTCTTGTTTGAGCTTTTTGTTCATTACAAGTGTTAGTTATCAACCAATGTTTCTTAATCTAGGAAAATATTCATATTCAAATATTTATGAGTTTTCTTGGAATTACTTTCCAACAATATAAGATCTTGACCAAATCTTAGTTGGATTAGGTGTTTTAGTTTTCCATACTTATTCTTTGCTCTTGTGCGTTTAATTGATTATCTTTTTAAATTAAATTCCATATTTTGACTTCAAAGTAGGCCAAAACATATTGAAATCGGTGCCTAACAAGATATTTGTTATTAGTAGCAACCTGTGAATGTGTAATAAGACCTTGGTTTACAACATAAGAGCTTATGAATGATGTAATCTAAAGGTATCAAACTAGAGCCTTGCCATCACACCCTTTTGTGATAGAAAATTTCACCTTTTGTTTCTTAACCAAATCAAGACTTTCATCAAGCCTTCCTAAATGGAAGTAGGCTTTGAAAATTAAGTGGCATCACCAACATTTGAAATAAAAATTCTTCGTGATTTTAGAATTATTAATTGTTTTTTAAGTAACCAACCATTTGCTGATAATTCTTTTCAACAAAACCAAGAGTTTGATTACATTGTTGGATTGCCTCATTATAACTCTAAAGCATTAAAAGAACCTTTACTTTTATTTCAAGTAACTTTTGTAGGAATAAAATGATTATAAAAGTCTTAATAGTTATTTCTAACATACTGTTAACATCATTGGACAAACCCATTTTTAAAAGTTGAATAGAGTGGTTTTTGCATGCTAATAGTTTTTATACCTTTTGTAAGCCATCAAAAGCTTTTATTATAATTTTTCTATTCACATAAATGTTGTTTCCATATTGTAAACACTTTTAGAGGTATTTTGATGCATTTTCAACTTCCTCACAGGAAAAGTAACAATTTGCAACTTTAAGTTACACCTTAAGAAAGTTGAGATCTATTACAACAACTATCATATAGTTTCTTAGTGCATTCCTTATTTTTTTTAAGAGACTCATGAGCTACTGCCTAGATGCCATAACACAACACTAAGATGCAAACATAGTTTCTTTTTTATGTCTTACTTGCAAAAAGACAATTCACCTGTAGTATGGTTATGATCCTTAGCTTTAAATAGATCCTTGCTTAAATAGGTTTGGTTTGTTATTTGTTGCTACTTTTCACCTGCTTTTTAAGTTACAACAATTATAGCAAACTCTCCTTTAATTTCCTATCTTTGTTTTACCTTAAAATTTATTGTAATCTTGATTGAGAAATGGGCAAATCTCCTCTCTAAGTTTTCCTAAAAGATGAAGGCAATGGAGTTTTAGAAAATTAAAAGAGAATTGTGAAGAAAAATGTTCTAATAATATCTTCATTTATTAAATTTAAAGAAAGTACTATCACTAAACTAGTTGTTTCATTGCTATTATCAAGCTTGAATAACTCATAATATGTCATAAATTTTTTTCTCTAGTGTTGGTTGTCAACCAATGTTCCTATTTGGAGAAATATCCATAGGTGAACAAGATTTAGATGCCTCTAAGTTTTCTTGGGAATTACTTTCTAATAAAACAAGATCTTTACCATGTCTCAATTGGACTGAGGTAGCATGCTTTAGTTTTCCACACTTTTTCTTTACTTTTGTACCCCTAATTGATTCTTCCTTTGAACTGAACTCCTTTTTTTTATTCTAAAGTAGGCAAAAGCATATTGAAATGATAGCCTAATGGGATATCTTTATACATATAAAAAGCTAATTAACTTTGAGAATTCATTAATTTTTCATGCATAACCAACTAAGTATGTAATTACAATGAGAAGAAATTCACAGAAACTCTAAGTAGACATGACTAATAGTCTAAAGGAAGCTTTTTTACAAACTCAAAGAATGTAGAAACCTATTTTATAGTAAGAAAGAAACTCAAAGTAAGAACATAGAAACTTTTGTAAGTTCTTGCATCTCTTTGTTAAAACATTTCTCCGAGCCCTGTGAGATAGGAAATGAAGAGCCAAAGTGACTAAAAGTTACGAATACTAACATGAATATCACAAGTAAAACAAAAATATCAATGATTAATTTGTTTAAAAGTTTGAGGATTGGTTTACCAATACATATAAAACCTATGTTGCTATCTACACCAAACAAACTTCTTATCTTTATTTTTTTGAAAAAGCTTTAAGTAACCAATGATGGTGAATAATGACTCTCCACTAAGCTTGACCATCTTACTCATTACTTCCTTAACCTGAATGTCTGAAGTACCAGCAATACAAGACTAGTGATGACAAGTGAGGAGGATTAGAGTGGGGAAACGATTTGCTCTAGAAGTGAGAACTAGTATAAGAGAAATACTTAGAGTGAGAAAATAAAAATCTTGAGGTCATTTGCATTTTTGAGATTTAGATATCTAATACAAAATTTGTTACTAGCAGCAACTTGCAATTATGTAATAGGACCCTTGTAGTCATATGATGTAAGAGCTCATGAACAATACTAGCTAAGGGTATCAATAATTCCAAAGCCTTACCATCACTCCTTTTTATAATAGATAATTTCACCTTTTGTTCCTCAAGCAAAACAAGTCTTTCATCAAACCTTCTTAATTAGAAGTAAGCTTTGAAAATTAGACAACATCGTTAAAGTTTGAAATAAAAGTTCTTCATGATTTTAGAACATTTATTGTTTTCTAATCATTAGCTTCTACTTAAGGATAGTTTTTTTTTTTTAACAAAACCAAAGGTTTGATCACATTGTTAAATCACCTATCATAACTTTGATGCATAAAAAGAGCCTCTACTTTCATTTCAAGTAACTTTTGTGGGTATGAAATGGTCATAAAAGCCTTAACAATTACTTTCAATACAGTGTTGGCATTATTGGATGAACCCATTTTCAAAGGTTTAGTAGAGTGGTTCTTATATTCTAATAGTTTTTGTGCCTTTTGTAAGCTATCAAAAGCTTTTATTACAATTTTCCTATCCATTTATTTGTCATTTCTATATTGTAAATACTTTTTAAAATACTTTGATGTATCTTCAAATTTCTTAAGAACAATGTAAGAATTTGTAGTTTTGAGTTACATCTTAAGAAAGTTAGGATCTATCATAATAGCCATCTTACAATCTCCCAGTGCATCTCTTATTCTTCTAAAAGACATATAAGTTATTATTTGGTTACCACGACATAATAACAAAATGGTGAGATAACTTTTTTCCTATGTCTCACTTGGAAAAACATAATTCATCCTTTATGTGTAATGATTGTTTGCTTTAGATAGATCTTCAATCAAATGGGTCTAGTTTTCCCTTTGTCACCATTTTTCACAAGCTTCTTAAGATGTAACAATTGTAGCAAACTCTCCTTTAATCTCTTGTCTTTGTTTTACCTTATAATTTGTTGCAATCTTGGATTGAGAAGTAGGTAGATTTCCTCTTCAAATCTTTCCATGAGGTTTGTGGAGGAAGATATTCTAATTAAATTTTCATGCATTAGATAATAAAAAAAATTTCTTTAGTTGAATTAATTGTTGCATAACTACTATCAATCTTAAATGACTTATAAAATGTCAAAGAATTTTCTTTCAAGTGTTGTTATTAGCCAATGCTTCTTGATTTGAGGAAACATCCATAGGTAAATAAGATTCAAATACCTCTAAGTTTTCTTGGGAACCACTTTCCAATGAAACAAGATCTTGACGTGACCTTAGCTAGAAGTATGTTTTAGTTTTCCACATTTTTTCTTTTCTTTTATGCCTCTAATTGATTTTCTCTTTATGTTAAGATCCATTTTCTAAACCTAGAACTTTATAGTCTTACGATGCAATAGCTCATGAATGGTGCCACTAAAGGTGTCAATGATTCTAGAGCCATACCATTACTCTTTTTAGTTATAGATAATTTCATCTTTTGCTTTTCAAGTAAGGAAAAACCCTTATCAAACTTTACTAAATGGAAGTAGGCTTTGAAAATCAAATGGCATTGCTAAAGTTTGAAATAAAAATTCTTCATGATTTTAAAACCATTAATTGTTTTTTTTTATCATTAGCATCCACTTGAGATAGTTTTTCAATAAAACTAAAGGTTTGATTACATTGTTGAATCACCTCATTATAACTCTAAAGCATAAAAATAGCCTCTACTTTCATTTTAAATAACTTTTAATGGGTACAAGGTAATCATAAAAAGCTTAGCAATTAATTCAACATAGTGTTGGCATCATTAGATGAACTAATTTCCAAAAGTTCAATAGAGTTTTCATCCATTCTAATACTTTTTGTGCCTTTTGTAATCCATCAAAAGCTTTTCCTGTAATTTTTTTATCTAGACAAACATAGTTTCCTTATTATAGAAACTTTTTAAAGTATTTTGATACATCTTTAACTTCCCTAGAAGTAAAGGTAACAATTTGTAGCTTTGAGTTACACCTTAAGAAAGTTGGGATCTATCACAACAACCATCATACAATATCTTACTACATCTTTCATTCTTAAAAGAGACGTACGAGTTACTACCTAGTTACCATGGCACAACACTAAATTGCAAAGGTAGCTTCTTCTTTATGTCTCACTTATACACAATTCACCTCTTGTGTGTCATAATCCTTAGCTTTAGATAGATCCTTGCTTCAATAGGCCTAATTTCCCTTTGTTGCCACTTTTCTCTTGCTTTTTGAACTGCAATAGTTATAGTAAATTCTTCCTTAATCTCTTGTTTATGTTTTATTTCAAAATTTGTTGTAATCTAGGATTAAAAAGTAGGTAAATTTTCTCCAAATCTTCTTGGGAAATGAAGATAAGAAATTTCTAGAGAATGGAAAGAGATTTGTGAACAAAGATATTACAATCAAATATTCATCCATTGGATTAAAAGAAATTATTGCCGTTGAATTAGTTATTTCATAATTGTTATCAAACTTGAATGACTCATAATATGTCACATAATTTTCTGTTAAGTGTTGGTTATCAACCAATACTTCCTAATTTGGAAAAATATTCTAAGTGAACAAGATTTAAATGCCTATGAATTTTCTTAAGAACTTCTTTCCAATAAACAAGATCTTGACCATGCCTTAACTAAACATGGTTAGCATGTTTCAGTTTCCCACATTTTTTCTTTTCTCTTGTGCTTATGATTAATTATCACTTTAAATTAAACTTTATTTTTTTTATTCAAAATTGAAAACAAGTTAACTAGGATTAACTTTGATAATCAAGACATCAAAAGGTAAAAGTGAACTAGTTTATTTGCCCACATGTTAGTTCTAATGGATTAAAGTCTCAAAGTTCAATTTTAATTTCAACTTTTCCATCTTCCTCAACAATAAGGTGTATAAAGTGTCAATACTACCTTCATTGTTCTTAATATTCACTTTATTTTTCACAAAACTATTTTTACTTAATAAATCTTTGATGTTCAAATTCTTCATCATCGATAAGTGAATGTGCTAGGCTTCCAACATTATCCTTATTACTGTTTTCAAATACAAGACTAGTATCATTAAACTTACAAAGTTATTTAATGCTAAATTTATTTTTCAATTCATTTAGGACTTTAGCTTCCACACTTTTATCATAGAAACTAGCCACATTATTAGCATTGGCAAATCCAAACTCGTGCTTATGCTTAAGTCAACTCTATTTGTTTTAAACAAAAAGGCTTCACTTCCACTTTTACTAATCCCAAATCCATCGAAGGTTGAAATCTTGGCTTAAGATGTAAGTAAGGTTATACTTAAAAACTCTAAATAGGTTAGAACATGTTAAAACTAGGGTTTAACAAGTATCTATTATGAATAGCAATTTGCAAGTATGCAACAAGACCTTGCATTAGGAAATCCTTTAATACTTGTGTGATCATTTTTGTGAAGGCTTTGGAAAATAGACGAATAAACTCATAAATAGCTTTGATGAGGAAGAACCTTCTTAGGTAGCTTTGTTATCTTTCAAACTTCATAAAAAGTAAGGAAAAAAATAAAATGGGACCTAAGATGTGTAGTCAATGTGCTCCCAACACACCTTACATTTCTTCCATCTTTAAAAGGAACAAATCAACGTTTAAATTGAATCCTTACAATGAGATTTTCATGGTGCTACATGCTTTAGCACTTCTTAATTGATCACCATGTGCTACTACCACTTCAAGCAATCCTTTCTTCTCTCGTTTTTATGCTAGTTGCTTTGCCACGTTTGGTTTGAACCTTAAATTGTGCTTATCACCATCATTGTTTGGAAGGCATACAACCACATATTGCTTTTAAAGAAATTTCTGGTGTAACATCACTATTTTTCAATTATTCCTTTAGATAGAATCAATATATTACAAAACCCAAAAACATTCTTTTTTATTTAAGTTTCGTGATAAAAGATCAACTTTTAGTGTAAGATTTTCATCTTATATACATGTCCCTACATACCAAGCAATATTGAGCTTAAAGCTATATAGGGTGGAGTATATTTAACCTGGGCTCTTATATCATTTTAAAAAGCCTAAAGGTCTAACACAAAAGCTAACTTTAGATTTGGAAGATATATATATTTTTATTTAAGTTTCACTTCAAGGGATCAAGCTTCAAGTGTGGAACTTCCATCTTGTACACAAGATTATTCTTTAGTTTTTCTAGGTTCATCATTTCCGACAAAAATAGCCTATTATAATTTTGTCTTGGAACAAACTCTCTGTCACAATTAAAACGCAATCATTTGTTTTACATTCTCAAATTTTTGCAATGGAAAGTTTCTCAAAGGCATGTTAGGTTTGGTTGGTTGGATCACCATTCTTCCTTATGCAATTCTGGTCTTATACAACCTTGTAAGGCTAATGACATCAAATAGGGAATTAGGTCTACATGCTTGGACATTTACTTGAAAGTTTTTGTACAACTGCTAATAAAGCAACCAATTTGTTGTTGCATAAACAACTTGTTGGTGTGAATGAAAAGTTGAGAGAATAGGGCTTGATAATCTTAAATACTCCATTATTATTGCAATTTTGTATGATCACTAAAGAAGTCCTAATATTTCGTAGGACCATAACATTCGGCCAATTCATGCAACAGTAAAATTCACGTAATTAGTTGATTCTCCTACTCTTCTTCTAAAACTAAAAACCAAATATGAGCATGTCAATTTAAATTTCATAAGCTAAGGAGACTTTTTCTTCTTTAGGTGTTTAGTGGTACTTGAAGAACTTATAAAGTCATTGTCACCTTCATATTTAGGGAAGTCCAATTTTACTACTTTGGGTTTGCTCATTCTAGCATGGTTTGATTGGCCTCCACTAATGTGTAGTGGTGATGATTCTCTCAAATCTTCTAAAGTGCTTGGTTGGTGGTTTATAGCCACAATCATTTGTTGGAGTAGATTTATCATTTGATCAAGTCTTATATTAGTATTTGACCTTGGATGGAAATTTTGTCGTGCCTAGATTGTTTCTCTTTGATACCATACTATAATGTGCCTAGGTATATGATCTTGTTCTTGGTTTTTTGGGTTGAACAACAAGGTTAAAGTTAAAAGGAGTGTTGTTATGTTTGTGACCTATTGTGATAGGTGTAGGAGGAGAAAAGAGTTTGTGTGAAGGCTCAAGAAAATAAACAAAAAGTAACAAATCTCGATAGAGACATTTCTTTAAAGAAACTAGTACAACTTCATAAGACACATGCCTTCCCTGTTAAGTGGTAGGCTTTATTTAAATACAACTTCTTTATAATCATTCCATGCCAAATTGCTTTAATTACTCGTAGATATCATTTAAACATATCAGATAATAGCTATAAACTGTTAAATCATCATGGATAATTGATGTCTTTTGCGCTTGTATTGCCACGTGGCTTCTCATGTGAGGTGCTAAACCATCGTATGTAACGGTTGTCTCCTACAAAGGATGGTTGTGCATCTTGTCTTGTCATGGCTTCACACGTGCAAAGGTGTGATTGGGACACCGTGGGAAAATGTGCCCGTGACAAACACGTGACTTTTCTATTGCATCAATCAAAACTAATTGTCACCAAAAAAAAAAAAAGAGTAAAAGAAACTAGATTTTTCTCGGGTTCCAGAAAAACCCAAAGAGTCCGCACGAGCCCAATACATGAATAAATATGTGTCAAAGCTCCATAGGCCCACTTACTAAGACCGCCACCCGGACGTAATTCCGAAAGCAGGGTTGGTTCCAATTCCAATTTCGCCTTTATAGTTTTCTCTTTACAACCTCTCTCGGTGTCTCGTCCCGTACCCCGCAACTCTTTTTTTTTTTAAAACCATTTTCATCTCCGCCGATCAGTTTCGCGGACTCTTGGCGATTTTCCTTCCTGCCAAACGTTCCCTGGACGCTGTCGACGCTGCATTTAAATCCTTTTGGTCTCCGCAGATTTACTCTCGCATATCGATCCCCGCACGTAGCTACTGGTACGTGAAACCGATCACTCCACTTACTCCCTTCTCGCATATGCGTACTTGTATATTTGAATGTATTAGACGTTCATAAAGTCGCGTTCTAATCGCAGATCACGTGCTGCGAAACCCTAACAAGCTTTGCTTTCTTTAATTGAACGAATCTTTTGCTGTCTTTGTGTTTCTTCTTGTTTAGTTCAATTCTCTCCGCTTTGTAGCTTATAAAATGGACTAGTGAAGTCAGCTTGTGGGAGCTGTGTGGTTGCCTTAGATTCAGTTGAGACCAGGACTGTGTTCCTTTGTTGGTGCTGTCAATTGGACGCTGAAATACTAAACGTACAATTTTTTCGCTTTTGTTTCTCTGATTTTCTTGGTAAGTATGAAAAGTTATAGGACTGTAATTTTGGCGATCTCATTTATTCCTGTTGAGTCTTCGTATGGTCAATTCTCTCTTCTCTCAGAAATATATTTATAGTGATTGCCCTGAGACTTGTTGTTTAAGTGTTTCTGATTATCTCTTTCTTGTTTATTAAGTAATTGTGGCGTCTTTTTTGTTCGTCGATTGATTTTATTAATTCCCATTTTTGTTTAAGATAGCTTCTTTTTTCTTTTTTCCAGCGGATTGAAAAGGATAAAAGAGATTACTTGTTTGTGTTTTCTCTTCAAAATTTTGAGTGGGCCTAGTTAGCATTCTTTCCTTTTTCGGTGCCATTCTTAAATATTACTGCATTGAGATTCTTGGATCTTCTTTTCTGGTTTAATTTTGAAAGAAAGATTGTTTTTCCCTCTTACACATTGTCAGTTAGTTTGGTGTATTTAATTTTTAGCTACGATTCTTAGGCTGTGCATCATTGGTCTGTGCTCTGAGATGGATATGGGGCTCTAGGGAGGTTACAGCTTCACGCACAGATGCAGGACCATGATTGTGGCTTTTTGCATCTTTCAGTGAATTTATCACTTAAAAGAAAAACTCTCTTTAATGCATATATGCTTGAGATGATAGATACATCTATGTTTTAACTGTGCATATTTAATTTGTAGTAATATGGTTGTATATGGATAGCTACTTAGATTAAAATGAAACTGATAGCTTCAGAAAATGTTCTGCATGAAATAGGTATTAAGTATGATGACTTGTTCTTTGAAATTTAGAAGTTGGGTAGAAAATATTTCTCAGTGTTCAAATTGGTTTAAGATGCTGGATTGTGGCAAGGACAGCCTGAGCGGTAGCCATCTGAAGGAAGATGCTTTATCCTTACCAGAAGATTATTGACATTCTTTCCTGTCAATCATGTATATTTGGTGACCGAGGATAGGATTATATCTCTATCTTTGAAATTAGACGGCAACTTAGTGTACTTCTAGTATATGGGCCAAATACTGTAACTTTTTTATGATATAAATTATACTCAATGAAAATCACCTAGTTTACCTGTATGCAGCAACACGTTATGACTTTATCTTTGGATGCGAAATATCATGCAATTAAGATTTTGGGAATTTAGCTAAAGCAAAAAGCGTCAAAGTTTCAAATTTCCATTGGTGTTTCAGTCTTATTAAAAGAATGCACCTGTTATCTCGTTTTGCTTGCCGCCTCTCTTTTAGAGAAGTGCTGTCTGCCATTACTCTTCTTTTAGTTATCTCGTCTGATAGGACTGAATTACTTTTTACTTTTATTTTCCTAGAAATGAATGGGTAGTTGAGAAGTATTTGTCTCTAGTTTTGCCCTCATGACTTTGTCTAGTACCAACGTACAGTCCTGTAAATCTATTCCGTTACTTCAGCGTTTGAAATAACATCTTTATATTCTGTTCAATGCTGTTATCTGAGCTACTGTGTTTAAAATTTGTGTTTGCAGATGCCAGTTGCAAAACTCAAGTCTTCTCATACTACAGAATTAATGAAACCAGACGTAAATGATCCTGTCGACAGTATAATCAGACAAGCAATTGGAAAAGAGCCTCTTCTGTCTTTCTCAAGGACCGGGGACAACCCAGTTCAATGGATCCAATTACTTAATGCTTTAGACCAGCAAGGTATTGGCAAATATCACCTTTCAAGGATTAACGACTGCTTAGGAAGTGGGCATTTCTGTAGATCATTCCTCTGGTCTCAGTTAATTTGAGTCTGAGATTAACAGGCTAAACCCTTTTTCTTTTCTTTCTTTTTTTTTTTTTTTTTGATAATATAAAAACGATGGCCTCCATGTGAAGAAACTAAGAATGCTTTTGAATGTGTGTTCATTCAAGAAGCTCAATGTTTTGCTAAGTTTGTTGGTCTTTCCTCTGGTGACTGTTACGACCAGAATGGACTCTAGTAACGAACTTCATCCCTGATAAAGTAGGATTTTGGGGCTAATGTAAGACATTGTTTGATGTAAAGTCATGTAGCTTGTTTTATCTGTATCAATTATTTTTGGCAGAGCTACGAGGTTGGCCTTTTTCCTCCCTGAAGGTGCAGATGCAGAAGTGTGACAAGTGTTCTCGAGAGTTCTGTTCACCCATCAACTACAGGAGACATATCCGTGCGCAACATAGGTTGAAGAAGCTTGATAAGGTTTCTTACTGTATTTAAGTTGTTATGATGTGTTCCATCATTTGTTCCTAGGGAAAGGGTCTACGCGGGCAAGTTCGTTTGGGTGTTTTTCTTATTTGGCGGCTTGTGGGGGGGGGGGGGGCGCGCAGTTTATGGTTTGGTTGTGTGGGTGGGGTTGGGGCGATTTCTAAGTTGAGGGGTGTTCTGTTTCGTGGTTCCAACCCCTTTCCCACAGCTCCAATGAGGCATCCCTGTGAATCGTTAGATAGTCAACCCATAAATCTAGGTACTGTCCTACTGCAACTAAACTTGGTTGTGAAGGATGAGTGCCTTTGATGTACCTACTGCCAGGACATGTTTATTTGAAAACTTATTGCATGTATTGATGCTTTTATATTAGTTTAGAATTTTTAATTTTGTCTTTCCACAATTGGGAACTTCCCAGTTCTTGGCAATGAGATCAGGCTGTTCCTGGTTTGTCAATTTTGATTCTTCTTTGTTTGTTGTCTCCTCAACAATGCCTGATTTTTTCTAGATCCTGTAGGATTCTTCAAAGGATAGGGATTTGCTAGGAGCATTTTGGGACAAGGTAAGTCATTTCATTGCCAGCTTTCTATGGCATCAAATGACTTTATCTTTTGATGATATGGTTCTTTATTAATCCCTTACGCAGCTCTCTTTGGAAGAGGCAGAGGAGGTTCTGTCATTCAATGATTTGATGTTGGAGGTAAAACTTCCTTATGTTTTTGTGCCTGATTGTCGGATTTTCTTACTTGCACAGGTTATGTCCAAGCCCTGTGGTATATGCATGCTTTCGATATAGTACATATCATTACTCTAATTGGGTTGGGTCCTGCTTTTGATAAGTGAACCAAAGCTGTGGGAGTTCTTTTAATTCCATCATAAACAAGTTGATATGCTGTAAACTTTCAGATTTATGATGAATTGTCGGATTTTCTTTTTGTGCCAAAAGTTAACTTCTTTTGATAAGTTTCTAATTTGATGCACTTTCTGATAGTGGGATTGAGCTGTCTGGTGGATTAAGTTATATCTCCAGATATCGATGCAGTCTCATGCTTTGAATCTATGGCGTGAACTTCAAGTAGATGATTCGTGTTTGTTTGACATTTGTCAAGTTTCTACTGCAGAAGACAAACATTGCATGGATTTATTACTTGTCACTGACAAATGCTACCAAGTTTTCTCCTCCCCGAAATAATGTGTTTCTAATTGGTCGTTCTTTTCTAGGGAGTTCCAGGGTCTTCAATTGTGAAGTCATTAACGACCCTTGTCAGGAAACCAGTAGTTCCTACTTTACCGCAAGAATATTTGAGGGCTGGTTCTGCCCTTTTGGTAAGAGGACATCAATTTTCTTGCTGATCAATTTCATTCTTTCTGGTTTTATTTGCGACAAATCACCATATTCTTTATTCCGTGCATGTGATACATCTGAGTCTTTGCAGGATGTTGTCCAAGCTCGAACTTCTAGGTTACCTATATCATCCCACGAGCTATTTGCCATCCTTGATGAAGCAAGTGAAGAAACATTTCTGTGTGGAACAGCAGAATCAATGCTAAAGTACGTTTTTGATGGGGAAGCTGGGAAGAGTAGTCTTGAAACAAAGAACTTGGTCGCTTGCACCAGCTTTTTGGTGGAACAGAAATTGGTACTTTTCTTTTTATTTTTTCTTCTCTTGTTTCTTATTCCTTTCCAGTTTTTTATGATAGTTGTCTTGTTACATTATCATGAGTATCTTTTTTGTTTCTTTTACCTGATAAGGTCAAAGCATGGCTTGCTGATAAGGATGCTGAAGCTTGGAGGTGGCAAAAATTGCTGGTGGAGGAGGAAGAAGCTGCTCAGAAAAGGTATATAACATCTATTAACTTTTCAACCAATTTGGGATCTTGAACTCTTTGCAATATTGTTAGTGGATTCTGGATTTTTTTTTTTTTTGGGTTTTGATTTCTTTTTTAATTATCAGCTCTCAGATCCTCGAGGGTTTCATGTGAATGCATAATGATGTTGGGGAAGAAACTTAGGAAAATTAAAAAGAAAGATGTGTTTCACTTGCTTCTAAGTTGGAACATTTGTGTACTGATGAGGATTGTGGAGTCTTTTGGGATGAACATCCTTTTCTTTGTCGGGGTGGTGATGCATTGACCATTGTGTGCCTTTTAGAGAATGCTAGAAGTAAATAGGCCTTCATGGTCACAATAGGACTGAATTATAGTCAATTAATGTAACTTCTTGTCAGAAGAACTAGGATGCTAGACACTCACTTTTTTGGCTGGTGAAAATCTCCGAGGCCTCGGCAATTTTGTAGTACCAGAGACTGCAATTCAATGACTCTTACTTAAATTTCGGTTGACGGTAGCCAGAATTTTGGTTCACAGATTTGCATTTTCACAAATCTTGTTTTGTGGAAGTCTAAATCCTTTTTCTTTTATTGGTTTTGGCTTCTGAATTACCCTAGGAAAGCTGAGCTTTTGGAAAAGAAAAGGAAGAAAAAGCTTAGACAAAAAGAAAACAAAGCAAAGGAGCAAAAACATGAGGAAGTAGATGCTAAGGAGGGAATTGGCAATACTTTGGAGACCATACCTATGCTGCCAGCAGAAGCTTCCAGCCTTGCCACTGTTTGTGATTCTAACACACCTGACTCAGAAATACTGCCAGATCAGGTTCCGCTATCTTCTGAGCCATTCGAAAATGCAAACTCTGATGAAGTGGGTGATGACTGTCCATCAGGTGATGCCTGTAAAGGTACTAGCCCGAATGTTGATCGGCGGATGGCCCAGGGGAGTGGTCGTAGGCATGTAGCTCCTCGATGGCAATTGCAAGCTAAATCACAAAGGGGAGTGCCAAGTGGTTTCTACCCGGGTCCAAATTCTCAAGCGTCAAAGCTGGGGATCATGCAAAAGCTCCATAGGGACTTGAGGCCTGTTCCAGTGTCCAATACCAATAAAATATGGAGCCGAAAACCTAAACCAGAAGCCTATGGGGAGGTTCTCAAGACCAGAATACTGGAAGAGACAGAAAACGGACCTGATCAAATTAAGAATCATGAGGTTTTGATTGGCTCTATATGTGTTGCACTCGGAGATTGTAGCCATGAGGGTAATGATCTGGCTAGAGCCCATGAAGATTCTCTGGCAGAGTATGAAGTGGCAAAGAAGGTTGACCTTCAGGAGAAGTCCATTAAACCCGTTTCTCTTCAGAGTGGCACAAATCGAACGACAACTAAGCTTTGGAGGCCAGTTAGCCGGCATGGAAGCAAACGTGTAATGCCAGTTCAGAATGGCAATATAGAGCATGAGGTGGATGTGAATGCTGAAAAGGACAATGATCAACTTCCCAATGAACCTTGTTTAAGATCCTATGCGGTGAGTGATAATAACGGCGATACTAAGGACAGCATCAAACATCAGGCAGAAAGAGTCTGTGCTGAAAGCTGTGTGCATGCTGCAAAAGCTTTCCTTGCAAAGAGTAAGTTTTTTTTTTTAAGTAGTACTGTGTCTATGCTGTAAATTGGCTTTGGAATTAACTGGCTAGGATCTCATGCACAGGATGGAAGGAGGCTATTGCAGCCGACCACGTGAAATTGGTTCTTTCCTCGGCTGAATCTGTAGGAAGCCCAGAGATGGAAAATGACTGCGAAGTGGTACCGTCAAACTTCCACAAGCGCAGCATTCTTGGCGATGCAGACAACCGATTGGTTAATGTAGGAGCTTACGAGTCTTCAACCGCCAGGAATGTTAAAGATAAGTACAGAACAAAGGCTGACAAGGGTGTCAAGAAAAAATACATTC
The DNA here is from genome assembly GCA_028551475.1 of Casuarina equisetifolia. NCBI lineage: Eukaryota > Viridiplantae > Streptophyta > Magnoliopsida > Fagales > Casuarinaceae > Casuarina > Casuarina equisetifolia. The sequence continues at coordinate 19,630,912 of CM052362.1, forward strand.
CCAAACAGAAAAATTCAACCTAAGGGAGGGGGACGAGATGATGTTTGTTTTTCATTATACAACCATGCACAGTTTTTACTCACCATCATATTCTTAGCAGAGGTTCCAGTTTTACAGATGGCCTTCTGTCAGAAAATTGAAAGAAAGAAAAAAGGCTTTGCGGGAATTTTTTTATTTATTTTACAACTCCGTTCTTTTTCCTTGTGTTGGCAGAGATTGATTAGTGAGGATTTTTCTTTTTCTTTTTCCTTTTGCATTTGGATCAATTGTCTAGATTCTCTGTAATAATTCTGGTGCTTAATTAATGGAAAGGTCTTTTTTCCTCCACATTCTAAGTTGCAAGTACTTCACACTGAATTACAAACCCTTTGCATGATCGTACTTATACTTTCTTGCCAGTTACAAGGTGCCCTTCGGGGTTTTCATTTTCCTATTTAGAAGTTCGAGGTTCAAGCACATACCTGTTACTTGATTCAACTATAGACCAACTTTGAGCAGGGAGTGCAATATACTATGCTAGTTAAAATGATTGATCATCTTATTAATGGATTTGTGCCCATGAACACCGAATTCTGTGGCTTGGGAATGGCTCAGGTGTCCGACTGAGGACTCCCAGGGGATAAGATTAAAGAGGCCACACATTTGTTTTCACCCGACATAACGGGCCACGTGTCCTCCTTAAACTCTCGGAAGACTGCCACTTGTCCACCTTCTTCACCTTAACCGCTTAAGCTCAGCTCAGCTCAGCTCGACCATAAATCCCGTCTTCCCAAAGTTTTCTCACAACCCTCCTTTACTCCTGCCCTGCACCTTTTCCCGAGGAAATTTTAGAGCTTGTCTCAAGAAAAGAAAAAGCCGATAAACTTTCCTTCTTAAATGTTCCCATGTTCCTCATCTTGCCGATAACTGGGAAAATTATTGTCTGAAACGAAACAGGACGACACAGAAACTATGTCAGGTGGGGTTGGTCCAACGGGCGATGACATTAGCCTTCCTACAGAGCAGGAAGATGAACATAAACAAAGCAATGAGGCGACTTCCTCAAAGACTAACACCGAATCCCCAACACCTCCACGCAGATCCCGTTTCCTTTCTCTCCGGCAGCTCAACGTCCTCGCTATCATGCTCATCTTGTCGGCCAGCGGCATGGTAAGCCCTGAAGACTTTGCTTTCGTCATCCTTTTCCTCTTCTATATATACTTTCTGTCCAAGGTGGCATTCCCAACCATCTACCCTTCGATGGAACCCTCGGTCTTTGATCCTCGAAACAAGATTCTTCGCAGCTACGTGTCTGTTGCTGCCATCATCGGTCTTTTTCTTCCAATAGCATACATCTTCCATGGGATCTTCGAGGGCGATAAAGAAGGAATCAAGGCTGCCGTGCCACATCTTTTTCTCCTCGCAAGTCAAGTGTTCATGGAAGGAGTGACATACTCGGACAGGTTCTCGTTGCCAATTCGTGTTTTTGTGCCGGTCTGCTACAACGCGAGGAGGATCTTTACCATTTTCGACTGGTTGAGTGCCGAGATCTCAAAGGTTGACGTGATGCAGGGACCCAAATGGAGGTTGCATGTTGGGAGAGCGCTCGCTGTTGCCAATTTGGCCTTCTGGTGCTTCAATCTTTTTGGGTTCCTACTGCCTGTCTATCTTCCTAAAGCTTTTAAGAGGCATTACTCGGGGTATAAAGTGAAAGACTGAAGATGATGAATATGATGATTTCTCTTTTCTTTTGCTAAATGCCGTGTGATTTAAAGTATGGCTTTCCAGTAGTGATTTGAGGGTAGGCACTGATAAGAACACCCCAAGTACTATTTCTTCTTGTTGTGGTTTTACATATGTACTGTACAGGCCATATGAGGGAATGGTACTGAATTCTCTGCTGCAGATTAAGAACTTGAGCAGACATTTATTTGAGGGCCATCTACAAATTGCGTCATGTATTCATATGAAAAACCTGGATAATCAGAAGATAGAACTATACAATGTTGTTAAAACAAGTAGATGTTGCAGATCCTAATTGAAAGGGTCCGTTCTATAATATGCTTATAAAGCAGAGCCTAGACGTATTTTCCCAACAAGTGGTTGACTATAACTTGCACAAGAGAAAATCAAGGAAGAAACCATATACAGTGTTGAACCTATTGCTAACTAAAATAACGTAGTGCTTATTCACCCCATATCACATAAGCAACAGAGAATTACAGTTTCACTTCTGGTTCTTCTGATGCAATGTTGCAAATGAATTTCTTCAGAGTCTACGGTGAATTGTTATAAGGGCTTCACAGATGCAGTAATGTATTCATCAGAATACACGCAAGCTTTGATCGGTGTACCCACAAATATAGAGATGCTAAAAGTCAATGTAATTCCATGTGCTAGAGTGGTTACACGGTCCAAGCAATCCTGTTCCATAAAAACGTACTTCATCGACCATGTAGTTCTCAAAAGTGACACAAATTTGACCATTGTAATGGTTGAGATGCAAGCGGCAAACCAGTGTGAGGGTTATGTGGTGAATGGAGTAACTGCTACCCGGTATTCTCAATCCCGCTCGCCAGCCAAACCCATCAAAGAGTTATGTAGCATTTTCCTCCAACATGAATGCTTTCCAAACAGGTTGTTTTGCACATAAAGTTTCTCATATGAATTTTCAACCTAATCACTCTTCTTGGAAGTACATCCAATAAACAGGGCGTAATTGAAAGCGCCTAAATATAGCATAAATGAATGAAAAAATTAAGGAGATAGATATAAAAATCTCAACAAAGCACAGACACAAGGCAATGCCAATTGCTGAGAACGACAAATCACGTAAAGACATACTTGAATTGCTATGAAAAACCTTTCCCTTTAAACTTATTTTTCCTTTACTTTTTTCTTTCTACCTACATACAAAATGACCATGGAACCAAATTGCATTTTGGCGATGGTAAGGCTAATAATATACTTGCATGACGTCCACACCTTAGAAAAAAAAAATGTGAACTCTTCTTGCCTTTGATGGTAGCAACCTCTGCGTTAGCATCTCTTCCGAACCGCCCAAGCTGCCCATCATTTCAAGAAATAAGTTATTACCCATTGCTTCATCATCTCTGGTCCAAACCTGTTCACATGAACATATGATGAAAAGCAAAGCAGAATTTAGTACCTCACAAAAGCAGAACAACTTTTTTCAGCAATTAATACTGAAATCTTCCAGAAGAGGAAGCATAGATGACTGGAGACACAGATAATAGCGTATTCAGAAAGTTGAGAATAAACGTACTTGTATATCTGCTCATGGAACCATTGCCATTCATAGAAATAGGTACAAACTTTCTTTCTTGGCCCAAGGATAAAATTTCCTGCATTCTTTCTGGCCAATCGGAATTTAACCTTCGTGCAAAATCCTCCACTTCCCTACACAGAAAAATACAACAGCATGCATTTAGATAGACAACGTCAGCAACTATTAAACTTCTACCCAGGGATGGGAGTGTGGGTGGTAGACAAAGCATTTGTGAAAGCAAAGCAAAAGCCAAAATGCAATATAGGTAGATCGTTGGAACAAAGAAGATTGCAGTAAAGTTCAGAAGCAAGAACAGCGCTTCTAACATACAAATATCCTTTTGACATGCACTTTTGAGGCAATGACTTGGCAGTATTAGTGAATTCCACAAAGTTTAAGTAATCTTCCGGATTCAACAGGAAGTACAATGGGCATCGTTAGAGTAATCTAACTTTAAGTCAATGCAAAATCACATTGATTGAGATACACCAGTTCATATATTTGTCTAACCTGTCAAGTTCTTCCCTCATTGCAGGATCTAAATCATCCTCAATATCACCGTCATCATACTCAAGCTTTGGGGAAAAAGTCACAGGTGTAGAATCTTGCAACTTTGAACTTGTAGAAGGAGAGGTCAACATGACATTGTTAACATCATCCTCATGGCAGGCAGACGGAAGATCAAGCAACTCCTAAAAAATGAAGACACCGGCAATCAAACAATGAGTATGATCCCATAAAGGGCAAAAAGGAAAAACAAATTATGCATAAAAAAAAAAAAAAATGAAGAAGCTCGCTAGCAGTACAAATACATGTATACACATGCAAAAACAAACATCCGTACGGGTGCTAACCTTATTGTGGTTTCCATTTACATTGTTTAACGAGGAATCCTTTGATTGATCTTTTCTCCTCCGATTTTTCTTTTTATTCTTATTGGTTCTTGCCTCCTTTGCATCTGCAAGGAGACTAGAGTACGTAAAATAGCAATAGAAATAACCTAATAGGCAATGGAAAATTCATAAGCTAAAATATTCCAGCAAGCTACTGAATCTCGAGTGTGATCAAACTATCCACAGGTAAGCATAATAAAAAATCAAGCGAAGCCTCTATTAAAATAAAAATACTTCAAAAGCATAATTACTTCAGAGTACAGGCACTCTGTGCCTGCATCCACAAAAGAACATAAATGTATTTGTAACAATAAAGAAAAGTTACAGCAATGTCAAAATCAAGATTTTCACCATGTTATGGTTAAATTCCAAATTGAACTACACTGACCACTACATAGAATGTAAGCAACGTAAAGCATACAAATTAAAGAACAACTACAGGACATAGAAGGTTTTATAAAACAATCTACATTCCTTTAGGGTAATCATCTAAAATGCATGCATCTTAAAGCTATCATGTATTATAGGTCTACTTAATAGATTTGGAACCATAGATACCATTAGCATATCTATTAGATGACTATTAAAATAAAAATACTTCAAAAGCATAATTACTTCAGAGTACAGGCACTCTGTGCCTGTATCCACAAAAGAACATAAATCTATTTGTAACAATAAAGAAAAGTTACAGAACTGTCAAAATCAAGATTTTCACCATGTTATGGTTAAATTCCAAATTGAACTACACTGACCACTACATAGAATGTAAGCAATGTAAAGCGTACAAATTAAAGAACAACTACAGCACATAGAAGGTTTTATAAAACAATCTACATTCCTTTAGGGTAATCATCTAAAATGCAAGCATCTTAAAGCTATCATGTATTATAGGTCTGCTTAATAGATTTGGAACCATAGATACCATTAGCATATCCATTAGATGACCAAATGTATCAGCTCCTATCAATTTAGGTTTGGGATAAATGATAACGTTATATAATACCAGAGTAATGTCTTGAATTTAAATTTTGACTTTACTTTGCATTTCAATTCAAAGTTCCATGAATTAGACCTCATATATTGAAAGGGAGTTATAATCACATATGAGCAAGAATATTAGATTTAAAATTGAAAACATTCCGAAAAATGCTTTCCAGTACACTTCTTTTGTAATCTCATTGGAAAGACTGTAAATAAAATCTCCATTTGATATTGCTATTTGCGCAAGTATTTTCTGATTAAGAAGCAACTGCCTCTTGTACAGATTGTGTATTAATATACTTTAACGAACTCTTCTGGACGAGGATGTAAGTGAATAGGCTTATGGAAATGCCCACCAACACCTTTCTTCTCCACCTTTAGCCCTTGTTTGTTGAGTGACTGAATCACTACTTCCTATCAACTTAATCTTTTGAGACAAATGCTGACTTAAACATGTACCATAGAGTTCCAGAAGAAGAAGGTATCATAGTGACAAACTTCCTCCAAAAAGAACCTGTGCAGGCTTGCCACGGAAGTGCTTAACAAGTTCAAAAGCATAACAATTTTCCAAATATTGTCCAAAAAACAAAAAAACGAAATGTCATTATATGCCCCAGTGAATCCTGAAAACCTAGCTTACTTTGGCCAGGCGAATCAAGAACAAAAGTTCCAACTCTTAAACTACTGATCCATATGTGTACAGTGTGAAATATGTTTCTCTTTTCTATGACTGTAAGTTTCAATACTATCTAAGACTTACGTGCAAAGAAAATTTAAGAAGCAGTCAACTGAATTGAAAGTCACATGATTACCTAGGAGACAAGGAAAAGCATTTAAAAACTTTAATAATATTTGACGTCCTGGTTTATTTACATACATCTATCTTCTTCTCTTTCGTCATTTTCAACTTTGAAGAAATCCATCTAAAATGTAACACTTGTCTTTTTCACCAGAAAATACATTCAAATCACAATTACAGTTTGATTTTTAACATCTTTAAAGGAATAGAGCAATATGCATTACTAGAAGCATCAATTATTGCATGCTCACAATCCATCTATTGCAATATTTCAAAGCAGACACAGTTCAGGGATTTACAAGAACATGATAACTTGCAAGAGGTTAAGAAGTCCACATGTACGGAGAAGAGACAGAAGCTATCTGAGTGGAATGAAGAAAAGATCATTTCTCTCGTATACCTCCATCTTCACCATTTATAAAGGACAAGAGATCATCAACTGAGCGGTCATCCACATGCTCATCCTCAACCTCGACATTCTGTAACATATGGAACACAATTGCTATTAATCCTAATTGGAATGCTTCAACAACATAATTGGGGTGCAACTACTTGATAAAAATTGAATCCACACTCAGCAAGGATGTGTATTTAACACAAAACATTAAGCTTATGTATAACGAGGACAGAAAACAAGAAATAAGTAAAAGTAAGCACCTTCAATTTCTCCTTCTCTTTTAATTCTTTCCTCTTTCTTGCATACAGTCGATTCAGAAGCCGGATACGTGGGTCATCAGTGATGTTTCGTAATGGCTCTAGCTTCTCTTCCTAGAGAAAACGAAATTTAAATGAAAACGCTGAGTAAAATAGGTGTTAAAAACAATGATTTCTAGCTAGCAATGCAACCTCTGTGAGGTCATCAGGTAGATGAAATGTTTCACGTATCTCCTCAGGAGTTTTCCCTTCAATAATCCGAGCAAGTGCTCTGCTTGTGAGATCAACTAAAGGCTTCAATTGGAGGCTGTCAGCTGCAGATGTCAACTCACATAACTTTTTTGTATCCATCCGAATATATTTTTCATCAAACATTTTGCGTTCCTGAGGTGAAGAGAGATCAAAATTCATATTTTGTTAAACTATCAATTATAAACTGTACCATCAAGTTCACATGTTAGTGCTCCCCAAATAATTATAAACTAGTAAGTTAACTACAAACAAGATAAAATGGCTACTAAAATCTAGAGTATCTTTTATCATAAATTAAGGATAATTGTCATTTAAGAAGAGTCAAAAGATCAAAAAAGGAGATGAACAGGAAATCAAACCTTATTAGAACGACCTGGCACTTGATGAAATTGGCAGTAATCAAGAATTAGGCCCAAGATAGGAGGATTGACTCGCTGTGGTAGTGATATGGCATAGTTTTTGGAAGATCCCATGCCTGTCTGAATTACTTCCCGGCATATCATGGGGCAAAACATGGCAACTTCTTCTTCCACTTGTTGGATTGAACCATCAACAGTTTGAAGCCAAATGTATGACTTCATCTGGATAAACAGATTCCATAACCCATTAACAGAAGTAAATATATATGAAACAAGAAAAACACTAGGGCAACTTCAATAAGCCTATTCTAAGCTTCACCCTGGTTCATCACTCACTGTCATCCCACTGGGCTCAGTCTATGGGAGAAAATTTTGGTTTCTATGCAAATGTTGTGAGAGTATTGTGCAATAGTAATAACACAAAATATTAGAATTGCATATTTGTAGGTATGTTTGACACAACAGTATGTTAATACCATTAAAATATTTGAAATAAAATCCACCTAAATCCTCCATATATTCAGGCTAGGAGTAGCCCTTAAATGCCATGACTCCAGGAAAACCAAGTAATGGAATATAAATGTCTTGAAAGAATGATTAATTGGGTGTTATTACCGTAATTTGCCTGTAATGATCAGAAAATAAAAAGATGACATACCTCAGTTTTAACTACAGCCATGGCACCTTCTGACATTTGAAAAGGACACTGCAAATTACTTATAAGAGTTCTGAAGCAATGAACACAGCACATCCACTATCAAGACAAGAAAGTCCCAGAACAACTGAAGGATTCCCCTTATTCAAAATCTTGACTTTGTTAGGATGTTATAGACTATTCATCAGTGCCCGCCAAAAATGATAGAGAGCCGAGTCTCAAAACAAGTGCACAAGTATTTGCAGCCACATTGCTTCCTCAAATGTCGTTTCTCTGATTACAAGTGAAGCAGAAAACAAGACAAGTACCACAACGTATGATGTTAAGCCTGAAATTTTAACGCGCAACTGCAACAACAATAGCAAATAAATGAGATCAGAATTCGAAAGGAAAGGATTAAAAGAACAGAGAAAATAGAATTTCATTGTTGTTTCTTATTAAATTTCAACTTAGCTCCTTCTCTAATATATATCTTCTTAAATTTTTCTGATTTCTTCAAATCTTCCATTTATATTTTCACACGGACCTTCACACCTATAGTATTTTACATAAGAAATATAATTGAGCCAAGATAAAAAATAAATTCTAATAAAAGAAAAAGAAAAAAACAGCAACACTATCAAATGCTTAATAACCGTGAAAAGGAATAGCAACCATGGCAGAAAATTCGATCAGATTCAAGAACCACATAGACCGATGTTGGTGACTTTGTATCAAATGCCACTGAGGGAAGCTCTGCAGCTCAATATTTGCAGATATGGCCGTTCACAACATGCTCAGATTGGTCAATAGGAATTTGATAGAAATAACTAAAAATCCAAATCCAATTCTCTCAAATTTTCAGTATCCAGGATTTGAGCATAAACCTCAACTACCAATATTATGACGATTCTAACAAAGCAAACACGCACACAACCCTAAAATGGATTTCAAGGACTCAAATGAAGAAAACCAGGTTACATCAAACAGAAAAGTTAAGAATCCGATTTATTTCCAGTGAGAGCAAAGCTTGAACATTCGATTATGATTAAGACCCACGGACTAAAACCCTATCCACGTAGCTAAGCCCATAACTTCGAATTACACAAAATCAAATCAAACTCCATATGCATTTCGTGTCTCTAAATGCGGACATATACGAAAGCCAATATTTAGAACGGACAGAGAGAGAGAGATGCGTACATTGAAGAAGGGAGGCTGAAATGTAGAGAGGTCCGACAGATAGCGAGAGAGAGAATGAGAGCCCGGGTTTTCCGCAAGCTTCTGTGGCTTCTTCTTTTGCCTTTCTCCGGTTAACGATTTGTGTCCGGCACGTGACTGGTGTCAATAGAGGAGGGCCGCCGCACGTGGTGGGGGGTGGTTAGGGTTTCAGTTGCAGCTGCAAGCTGACGGGAAAACTGGGGGAAGGGTCGACGTAACGGGGCGGGTCGGGTTATCTTCGGACCTTGGGCCGAACGGAAGACGTTGGGCCTGTTAAGGAAAGGTTCGGAATCTTCCGATGTTGGCAAGCAGTTAGGCTTCGGATACTGAACTGCGTTGCATTGCATGGTCCATGTGAAAAGCATGGCGTGTAAACATAATCTCCTGAAATTCACTACCCACCTCTCACCATCAACCTACTACTTTTCTGGATTTTGATTCTTTTTGTGACTCAGACTCCTGTAGTCGTCCGTTAAGGGAAAGTCAGGGAGAGGAGAAGAGGAGAGAGGAGGGAGAGTTTTCCAGAGACGCAATATGTGGCCGTTTCAAAGGAAAGGTCCTTCTGGGTTTTCGTCTTCCTCCACAGCAGAGGAAGTTACGCAGGGGATTGATGGGACCGGTCTCACTGCCATCGTTACAGGTCCGTGTTTCATCGTTTTTTCCTTCTCTTTTCATTTTCCAGTGAAGGGTGAATTTTGTTTTAGAAGGTGCTAGAAAAATGACAAAATAGATGTTGCTACTTCCCATTAGTTCGGTACAAAGCAGAAATCTTGCTAACGAAATCGTTGTGCTGCTAGTCCGGAAGAAAAATCAGTGTGGAGTTTCATGCTGGATTTTTTAGCTTCTGACTTCTTAAATGCTAATTGGTCGTTTATTAGCTTGTGTGCATGTCAAGAATAAGAATACTGACTAGTTAGATCAGCAAAATGGGAATCTATTTATGTGCTTCTCGACTAAATGGAATTGGTCAACAAATGCCTGGTTCAATTCGGAGTAAGTGCTGCTTGGATCCTCTCAGTTCCAAATTCAGTATCCAAGTGTGTGAGTTTGGGTGTGTAGGAAAAAATAAAACACGAACATGACTAAATGGGATTGCAGTACATTTTGTTAACAGTTGCACAAGGAAATTTTAGCTTCTTAACACATTATTGGGGTACTATTTTTCAAATGCACCGGCTACATTCACTTCCCGGCTTGATTGTTGCTTGTGGGCACTATGATTGCAGGAGCATCCAGTGGTATTGGCACTGAAACTGCACGAGTTCTTGCATTGCGTGGTGTCCATGTTATTATGGCGGTCAGAAATATGGCTGCTGGTACGGAGGTCAAAAAAGCTATAGTTAAGGAAATCCCTAGTGCTAAAGTTGATTCCTTGGAGCTAGATCTTAGCTCAAAAGCATCCGTGAAGAAATTTGCATCAGATTTCACTTCCTCTGGTCTTCCACTGAACATCCTAATGTAAGACATGGGTGAAAGTTGTAATAGTAGCTCTTCTTCCACCTTTAATTTTCACTTGTCTATACATTTCTTATTCTTTGGCTAACAGAATTCCGTCTCTCAATCCTCCTTAGTTCAAGGTATTAAACTAGGAGTGACCCTGCCTACTTTGTTTCAAGTAACAATGCAGGAGTTATGGCAACACCATTCACGCTCTCCAAGGATGGCGTAGAACTACAGTTTGCAACAAATCACTTAGGTGCGTCGCATTGATCTAATGAAATATTTATTAGATTGATGTTCTATAGAAGTGTGTAATATTCACCTCAATGACCTTTTTGTTTTTGTTCTAGTGTCAGTGTTTGCTACAAAATTCCTTTTGTAGACTATGCTGTCTCAGATTTTGAAGCCTTAGGATACATTTTGGTAGTTCTTCAAGTTTGCAGATCTATTTAGAGTGATAATCTATTAAGCAACCAAGATAAAGTTTGCTAAATCCTTGTAGACAGTTTCAAAACTTTAACTTGGCTCACCTTACCCTTTAACACTTGCCATCTGTTTCTGCAAGTAGGATTAGGTGATAATCCATTAGTCCATGCATAGCAACTGCGTGCTGTGTCTTTAGATGCTAAATTGAACTATGTGAAACTGGACTAATCCTTCCTTTTTGTGGTACTTACAGGTCATTTTCTTTTGACAAATCTTTTGTTGGACACCATGAAAAGAACAGCACGCAAAAGCAGCAAGGAAGGAAGAATTGTTAATGTGTCATCTGCTGCTCACCAGGCCTCATACCGTGAAGGAATCCGCTTTGATAAAATAAATGATAAATCTGGGTAGTGCCATCCACCACATGAATTGATATTACTTGTTACACATCTACCTCATTTGATATTATAGCATAAAGGTCACTGTTTAGACTTGCTTCCATCACAGTGGAACCCACTGCATACAGAGCCCAATAGATTATGTAGTTATTATGTACAGTTTAAATCTATTCTGTTGAGCCAAATGAACAGTTCATATAGAAACCTCTATGATAAAAATTGTTGTCACTTATGGTGTCATACAAAACCATGATTCAGTGCGTTACTTAAAACTTCACTGCATGTTATTCCCACCGTGTTCTTGTACGCCCTCACCTTCTGGTAGGAGCTTTCCATAATTGAATCCACACACTTGTGCTTCCGAACTTGACATTTTTTGCAATCATGTCATACAATCCCCTGTTTTGATACTCTAACCTGCTTGACAAAATAGATCATATGTCATAAAGTCAATTATGAGACTATCATGGAAGTTGCGTGGTATACATTTATTTTATTCTGCACACGTTTGATTGTGTTTTAATTTGCTCATGCACAGTTATAGCAGTTTTGCGGCATATGGCCAATCGAAGCTTGCTAATATTTTGCATGCCAATGAACTTGCTAGGCGCTTGAAGGTATGTACGCTTTTCTAGGAGAGCAGTGAAATAAAGTTATATTCACAGTGAAAGATGAATAGCACTTTTGAACATTTTGCTATTTTTTGGATGAAGCTCGAAATAATTGTTCCTATGATGCTCTATTGTAACAAATTTTGTTTTCAAGGATCACATTATTTCATTAAATAAGTTAAATTTAATTCTGAAACTCATATTTTATATTCATACAAGCCTTCTATAATTTATGGCATAGGTGGCCGATAACTAGTTTGAAGTGCTTCTTTTACCTGCTGCTTGTCTTCTGGCTTCTGAGCATATAAATCTCTAGCAAGTCCATGTATACGACTCAACATTACCATGCCTACCATAAGTAAAAAGTCACAGCAGCACCCTTCTTTATTAGTTGATTAACCCTAAACCTTTGAACCGAAAGACCTTGGTAAAATCTAGGGAAAAGAATGGCAAGATTGTAGGTTATTTGGACCCGTTATCGCTTTTATCTTGGTTGCAGGGTAAAAACCCTACTCTATGTGAAATGCAAACCTTTATGGACTAAGAGGTTCTCTGATCTATAGTGAATTTAGTATGTTCTTTTAACTGAAGTTTGTCTTCTGACTTCCAACTTCATATATCTTTCCATAAGCCCTTGATTTTGTTATTAACTTGACAGTATCATGTTCCATTCTCTGTTACTCAAGGTAAAAAGATCACTCCTGCACTTTGTTAACCGATGACTATCAACTCTAAATATATCGTTATATACAGAGACTTAGGCATAGTTATCACTGTGTATATAAAGGTGGTCATGTTAAGTTGGAATTCGTAATACTGTGCATTGTTGCTTGAACAGGAAGATCGGGTGGATATAACAGCAAATTCACTTCACCCAGGAACAATTGTCACCGATCTTTTTCGACAGAACAAAATTGTGAACAGTACGAACTTCATTGAACTATTTGTGTTTTTGGTGTTACTGGGTTGAAGATTGCTTGATAACAGATGTAGGTGTAACGGTATACGATGGAACTGTAAATTTCAACAAGTATCATCATTTATTTCAATCCTATGGATATCTAATTCTTTGGTAAAATAGGTCCGTACATATAAAACCGCCTTGGTATAATTTCATGAATTATGCAGCAGTTCTTCCTTGTTTTTGTATATTTTCTTCTTCTATGTTCTTTGAATCGCTATTACTGGAGATCTTTTTTCTGGTTGAGGGGCAACTATTGACTCCTTCGCTAATGAATTTCATGTACCACATCAGGGATTAACAGTATCTTTACTTTTCAGGTATTGTTCACCAGCTTGGTAGATTTGTGTTAAAAAACGTTCACCAGGTAAGCAGTCTTTTAACCAGACCTGTCAACTTAATCAACCAAGGTGTATGAGTTTTGTGTACATCCGTGCATAGACCATGACAACATTTGGCTCATATGTGCGTTCATGTCAGCGGAAAATTTTAACCATCTTGTTTCTGCAGAAGTATTTAAAAATCCTGGGTTTGCTTTAATCTTGAACATCTACAGTTTTTAATTTTATGTTGGATGCCAAAGAAGGAAAGGCTTCAGTAGGGTACAGTTTTTAATGGTCAATTATGGGGTTTCCAGTCTGTTCAATTGCCTGTTTTGTTGTACAAGGATATCAATACCATGAAAACAGAATCCTATATTCCTCGGTGGCAAATTTTACTTCTGGGTAGAAGCTGTGTATCATAAAAAATTCACTAGCAATATTGTACAAACCGTCATTACCACTATAGCGATGCACTCCTTGCCTAATAATATCGATCGCTCTTGGCCTTGGTTCCTATCAAATGGATGAAACCGTGAAGTAACTTCAAATATGTTCTACTCCTCAAGTTTTAACTCATACTGTAAGCCTTGATTTCATGAGACCTTCACGAAACGCATCGAGACCACATTCTTGCTTCTTGTATTTTATGTTTATGATTTCATTTATGATCATAGGGAGCTGCTACAACATGCTATGTGGCTTTGCATCCTCAAGTGAAAGGGGTGAGTGGCGAGTACTTTGCGGACAGTAACCTATCCAAGGCAAACTCGTATGGTAGGGACATGGAGCTGGCAAGGAAACTCTGGGATTTTAGCATTAATATGATTAGATGATAGGCAAACTCGTGTGGTGGGGACATGGATCTGGCAAAGGAACTCTGGGATTTCAGCATTGATATGATTAGATGATGTACTTACTACTCATAAGAGTTTATCATGCTTGTCAACTAAAAATATATAAATATAAATATTGTCAAACTACACTTGTCATCATCTTTTATTCCATTATACATATTCTTATATACTTTTTGATTTCGCTCTTTTAATTAAGTTGACAGAAGAAAGAAATATAAATTTTTTTTTTGGTTATGAAGTTACGTAGTTGTTGGGAAGTTCAATCATACCTAAAAGGTGACTTAATAGTAAAAGATCTTTTTGTCTTTATAAAGAGGTTTTCCAAACAAGATTTAGATGGTGTATAACTTCTATAATACCATTTTCAACTAAGATGGCTATGGGCATTGTATTATATCAACATGCATAGCATATTTAGTTAGTATGAGGTTGCCTCTTGTTTCTCCATTATTGCATTGATAAAAATCAACTGGAGACTTACTTTGAGAGCTGTCTTGGATAGTCATTCACCAATGCCTCTTCTTGGAGAGCTTAGTTTTCAATTCTTTTATCTGTTTATTTGTTTTATTTTTTGAAAATGTTGTAAGTAAAACCTTTAAATAAAGAGATAAATTATCATCATAGATTCCTTCATTGAACAAAAGATACACAAAATCCTTTATGAGTTCCTTTATTTATCCTCCTAAAGAAAAGAGATTATTTGACCTCATCTTTCTAAATTACATATAATTTGTAAGAAGAAAGGAGAGGAGAGGAGAGGAGAAGCAATCAATTGCTTCCTTAAAAAAGTTATCTCTAACCTAATTAAGGACATTTAATTGCATAGTTATCCCAAAGGAGGCAATTGAACACTTAATGAGAGAGTTTGCTCTCTACCTAAATATAACTTTTCCTTTACCCTCCATTTACAGAAGTTTGGTTAATCCCTTGACCACTTCTATCAAACAATTAACTATCCTCAGTTGATAAGTAGTGGTTATCCCCTTTACTTTTATAACTTAAAATCCTTATTAAACTTTACTTGATGACTTAAACTAGACAATAGTGATCCCAATTTTTTCTCTCAAATAAAAATAAGGTATGACTTCATCTAATGCAAGATCAGATATCGTAGTCCACAAAGCAAAGCCCACGGTAATTGCGCATTTGAGAAATTATAGACGCGGATTTCTTCAATTTACTCGAGTGTTAATGTACATACAACAAATCAGGTAAAAAGGGTATACAATGACAGTTACAACTGAGCCGGCATAAACCATCGTAGCAAACAGAAATGCACAGGCTCCACAAACCCCCTTCATGGTTTGATTGAAAAAATCTTAGATCCACAATTTAGTCACCCATCTTCTGTACATCAGTCCCACTAAACGAAAAAGTTCCAAAGCTTTCTAGCCCCAAGTCAATCTATTATTTCACCTGTATGATGATGGTCTCTGAAAAAATGTACACTTTCATTGCCATCAATCCTTTTGCGCCGCATTGGATCCCCTGAAATCACCTTCCTCAACGTAAAACTCCATATTTTTTCATACCTCTGATAGGTCAAGCATTAGAAGACAATATAGGCACTCACCTCTGTATGAACAAATCCCGCATCATATCGTAAGAAGCTATTTATGACAAATGACTTATTTACCGGCAACCAAGGTCCATATATTTCAATTGGTCCGGAGGAACATCCACCACCAGAACCACTTCTATTATACAGCTTGCTTTGTTTTTATCATTGAAGGATCCAAGACCAATTAGCGTGCATCCAAAGCCACCCAGAAACTTACCTGCCTCCGGGCATGCCACTATGCTCTCCATGGATCTAACCTTATTCAGTGCATTCTTCCAGCGGTTCTTATTGTACAAAGTAGCTTCTAAGCAATTAGAGTGGTCAAAACATATTGATCTTGTGAAGCAAAAAGACTGAAAGACTTGAGAACCTGCACTGGCTGGTGGATCCATGATTCTGCATCATGTTAGATGCCATTTGAATGGCTCGGCAAAGGTGAGCCAGGACCCAGATCCAGTGATGGGTTAACATGATCCCTTAGTAGCAGCCTAGACACACGATGGGCCAGGACTGACTGTCCATCATAGAATTCACCATTAGCAGGCCTTCCAAACTGTTTCCCCAAAACATTACTTTCACTGGGTTCGAGTTCCGAGAAGATGTGAGACCCAAGTTGCATCCCTCTAAAGATGTCAGGACTTGACTCCTGATAAGACAGGCCATTGACAAAGATACCATTTGGGGGCTTTTGCAAGCTTCCAAAACCCTCTTGCAGGAAAAAAGACTGTTTTTGTTGATTAAATGGAATGACACTACCACCACCTGTGAGAGGTGTGGATGAGCCTGAAGTGGTCCTTGGGCTAGATATGGGAGAAGGAGACATTCTTCCATTCAAGTGTTGTGGTGACCTTGAGTGCAGAAGAGGGCTTCCAATGGGGGAGACAGGACAGGATACGTTCCTCGGACTATGGATGTCACTGAAGGTAAGGAAAATAAAATCAGATCATGATCATCATTACCCTGTGAGAGCTCAAGAGAGACAGATTTAGAGATAAAGAGAGAGACAGAGACCTGGCATGGGGACCAATCTTTGAAACTCTAGACGAGTGAAAAGCAAGTCTATCAGAATCCAAGGTAGGATGACCTCTTGGTTGCATAATGCCCTGAAAAACAATGATTAAACCAGAGTCAAAAATAGGAAGCATACACTCGAAGAAGACATAAAACAGGCACAGCAAGCCACCTTATCCACATAAAGGAAATAAAATGTAGATCCAACAACTTATAAAGAAATAACAAGGCTCTCAATGTGTCGGCTGAGGACTCATGAAAACATGGGAATACAGACACCCCAAAACTACATGCGTGCAAGCATGATTGAACACATACAAGCATACAAGCATACAAGAGTCATTGCCCCTATCCATCTAGAACAGCTAAACTCAGTGCTTATGGTTTGATCCACTCTATCCAGAGCGTATCTATAACATAATTATGAGTTTTTTCAATCAATTGTCTCTGGTTATTATTTCATTATCTCGTTGTATATTCAGAATCATTCAAATCTGACACAATTTTTCATCAGGCCTTTTGTTTCTCTTTTGTGCACGATGACTTGACAACACACATCTCTTACTTTTCCTTTTTTATTCCACCATTTACTTCACTTGAAACAGATATTATTATCATTGCATTACTTGACTTCACAGCCTTACCACTGATCAACTTAGAGGATAGAGTCGTAACTTTTACATTTATATAATTCCCTGCCAGATGACATTTCATTGGACTGAGTTCATGACTGGATGGACATCCAACTAAAACAATCCATCTCTTCAAGTTTTGCACAGCAAATTTCTTCTGAATGAAGTCCTCAGAGCTCAGCATGCTTTGCCTTTCAGAAAAACAAGTTTTCATCCTGAATACTGCTTAGTTAATGCTTACCCTTTCTCAACTTACCGAGTACAATTTGTCCCATACAATTGCTATCACTATAACCTGCTCACCCAAATGCAGTTACCAACCAGATGTTTACTTCTTCGATTCTGCCAGACTGACTTATCTTGAAATTGAATTTCAACAGGGTTTGGCAATTTTTTTCCCGCTTTTAAGAAATATAAATAAAAAATGGGAAAATCAAGTCAAAGAGCCCTTCCATTTACAGCCCAAGAATCTGCATTTTATGTTCAACATAGAATTCTACATGTTCCACATTATTTTTCTGTGCAACCCCAGTCACAAGCCTAAGCTTGGTAATCTAAACGAGGATGACAGGAAGTAAGACCATCCATTGATGTCTTACTGCCTACAGTACTTAGCCAAGTTCATAGATATTTTATAATGCACAAATATTTGGGAGAAGTGCAGCTTGACAACGTACAATGTACACGTTCAAGGAGAAGCAGGCTTACCTCACTATAGCATAATTCATACATGGAAACTGAAACAAAACCAAAGTCATCAATATTTATGGTAAAAGTAAATTACATACCAGAGCTTTCACTCCATCTGTAACCCCAACAGGTGAATCTGAAGGCTCAGGGCCCAGAACAGGCCTTTCCAATGGTGCAGCATATTTCACAAATGGGTGCTCCAAAAGCTGAGCAGCTGTAGGACGATGAATTGGATTGCGTTGCAAACATTTTCTCACAAAGTCCTTTCCATCATCTGAGAGGTGATCTGGAATTACAGGGAGTTCCTTGCTATTCCCAATCTTAAACATGGCAGCAACCTTCAGACCATAACATGCAAAGATCAGATAGACGAAAGTGAAATGAGTAATACCTAGAATCTAATGCTATAATTCGAGTACATGAGAGAACTCTCAATTGATGATGGTTTGACCAAATACAATAATTAAGGAAGATAAAAGGAGTTGTTGCATTTTCTCCTTTAGGTGGGAAGGAAGGGAAAGCAGTGCAGGTGGGGGCAGCAGGGTGTAGGAGAGAGGGTTTTTGGAAGCAATTTAGAAACCACTGACCCCTTCGTACTGGTTCCAAGGTGGTTTTGTTGTAGCCATTTCCAAAACTGTGCACCCAAGACTCCAGATATCCACTGGAAGGTTACTCCCGTTTGAGTTCCTTATGACCTGAACAAACAATGAAACATAGAACAAAGATCCACTATGAGAAACATGTCAAGACTAGGAAAACACACTGAAACGAGAGAAGTTCTGACCTCAGGTGCCATCCAGTAAGGGCTTCCCTTGAGTGATAATGGGCATGCTTGTCCATTTATCTGCAGAGCAAAAACAAATAGGTTGGGACAAGCAGAGTTGACATGCCAACCTCATGATGAATGTGACAGTGTTTGATAATTTGTTGCCACTAAGTTAACCTAGGGCCAGGGTTGATAATGCAGCATAATTCAAGGTCGCACTTTTTTCCTTTGTGAAGGCACCTAAAAACTATATATGCTAATATTTACTCAACAAAACAGTTTCTAGGAGTACATTGCTCGATGATAATTTATGACGGTGAGCACTTAAGAAAAGTGTACCATTTTAAAAATGATCACAATTCACTAATGGCAACATGTATGAGTGGGCTGTTCTTGTTATGCCTGCCAGCTTGATTATGCCTACATTTACGGTCTTACTTCAAATTAAAATTGATTATGCCTACATTTACAATTCTCTTCAAATCAAAATTGATTATGCCTACACAACAATCTCACTTTCAAATCAAAATGGATTATGCCTACACTTACATGCTTGGCCATCCCAAAGTCTGCCAGCTTGACTCGGCCATTGGGGTCTACAAGTATATTTGCTCCCTTAATATCCCTGTAAAAGATCCAGTTCACAAGGATAAACAATGTTTTAAAGCTGGGCCCAACTAAAAATTGAAGAAACAGATATTTTTTGTTTGGAATTATAATATGAAGAAAGAGGATAACTCAGTTCACCTGTGGACAGTATTTTTAGCATGTAGATATGCAAGCCCTGACAATATCTGTTGAGTATAACTCCGGATTGCTAGTTCACCCAATTGACCATATTCTTGGAGAAGTTTATAAATAGAGCCACCAGATACATACTCAAGGTATATATAAAGCTTGTCATCCACCTGTTCAAGAAGTTCTTAGGACTTAAGTAGCATACTATGATAACTTAAACTGATAATTAGAAGTATGATATTGCCTGCATCACACCAATTTTATGGTTATTGGCAGTAGGTTTTCTAAAAGCAGCATATCATAAGATAAGTGGAGATAAACTAAAACCCACCTTTTCAGACCCGTAATACTGCACAATATTTGGGTGTCGTAGACGGCTCAATAAAGAAATTTCCTGCCAAACAAGAACTTAATAACTGCTTTAATTGAAAAAAGCAACTAAACAACTAATTTGGCCAGAATCATAGAAAAGCATCAAACCTTAATCAAACAAACAGTAGACAATTTCAGAAATCCACTGGAGATCAAGTTACCTGCATTAATTGCTTAGCGCTTTCTTTAGATTTTGCATCATCTGAAAATAACGTGACCTCCTTCATTGCACACATTTCACCACTTTCACTATCCAAATGAGATTACAAAATTAGCCATACTCAAACTCAATCAATGAAAACAATTGGAAAGAGAAAAAAGAATGAGAACATTGCACCAGATATTCACAAAAGATTAATAACCATTTTTGACATAATAAACAAATACTTATGCAATTGACAATCAAAGGGCTCAACTACCATCAAAGTCACCAATTCATTCACTCCCGTGCTAAAACTGAAGAAAGGAACTCTTCGAAATTTCTTTGTATCCTTTTCATAAGATGTGACAGACCAGGGTAAGCACCATAGTGAAAGGCTGCATCCCTTTTTTGTTATTGGATCCTCTAGAAATTGATAAAGATAATGCATCAGAGAATTCATTTTTCTAGGATATGTACCTGTTAAACCCCACATAAACATGCCCAAAAGTGCCTCTACCCAGTAGCTTTCCCTTTTTCCAGCGTGAACCAGGGCTTGGTGGGTTCTCTGCCCTTCCTGGACTTCGTGACACAGAGGGAGATGTTGCTGCAGAATTTGAGTGAGAAAAGGGAGAAGAGTTGCAAATTGTTATGGGAGGAAGTGGTAGACGGTGACTTTGTTGCTTCCCATCTTCAGGCCAGTTCATCTGTGACTCAGTAGGGGTTCCTCCTGCTCTAGGATGAATCGGTGTCACAGCACCACTTTGAATTCTAGAACTTGGGCCAGGGCTAGTCATTCGGGGACTTGGTACTGGAGAATACTCGGGACTACCCCTGCTTTGCTGCCAAAATAACTGCCCTGACAAGTCCCCTCCCATTGAGTTATGTCCTGAATTTTGCCCGGAACCTGGACTAGAGCAATTACCAGATCCAAGAAAAGTGACATCTGAATAAGTTTTTCCAACCCAGAAAGCTTGCTCAGGGCCAAATAATCTCAATGGACTTCTGGAAGGACTTGACATGGAGCTGTCAGGAGCACTGCCGAAAGCACCATGACGTGGAACCTGCAGATTTGGCACATGACTGCTTAAAGGTCTTCGTTTAGGTGATGTAGGTGTCGTATGATTGCTGAATTGAAGGTTGGGAGCTTTTTTTGCTTCTCTTGTATTCATTTGGGCAACAGTAGAGGATTGGTCCATGAACATCAAGCTTCAACAAATGTGAAATAATTTTGTCAGGGATGAGTAAAATAAAAGGTGAAAATGGGTAAGCGTACAATGAAGCTACAGGAAACATGTCCAAAAAGGAAAATACCAGCAGTGGTATTGTTCTAGCAAACATGATAGATGTAAGCATACCTTGCAGGGCAGACTGTAGCCGTCCTAGTCCCAGCATCATAATCAGATGTTAGAGGACTACGATGCTGTGAGTCAGCTGGATCATCACTATCAACGGAACTGACACTGGAAACTGAAGAAGTGACCAAATCTCCTTCTAAATCCACAGGATTTTGCCTGCCACGAATACAAGCAGGCCTAGGAAGAGGCAGAAATGGCTTCGAGGCTTTTCCCGACTTGGTTTTGGCTGATATACCAATTCCAGAATCAGTGCGACCTACACTTGCAGGATGCGCCCCAGGAAGTGGAAGTGGTTGAGCATGAGACCTTTCAGCAAAACTCTGACACCTTGCCACATGCTTGGAAGGAGAAGGTGACCTCGACTCTCGGGGAGACCGAGACCCCTTCTCTGAAACTGTGTCACTGCAATGTCTTCGGAAACCCCCTGAACTACTGCTTACTTTACCTTCAGATGAACTCTTTAATTTTCTATGTATTGTGTCAATGAAACTTTCCTTGTTTGTTTTCTTCTTGGCATCTTTGGACAATGATTTCCCCCACCATGAAGGCATTGTTCACTTTATATTAAGCTTGATCATGCAACACCTATGATGAAGATGATAACATGTATAACTTATACAGCTCTGCAATAATTGGAAAGTTCAGCTCTCCAGCCCAACAATAACCTTCACTGTAAAGAAGCTTTCAGAGAGCCACAAGCACCAATATAGAATTCATCCAGAAACCGACATGGTTCACAATTAGAAGCACATAATTGTAGCCTGCAGGGAGAGACACTGCATCTTAGTGTTGAAAAACAGTGTTACTGGGTGGATCATGCACAGATTAAATGCGTGAAGAACTTCACTAGAAGAAACCAGTGTAGATCAAAAATAGCAGTCATGCAAGTCACAATGCATGTGCAGAAGTGAATATGTACAGTATGGAGTGCATTTGTCATTCCTAATCAGCAATCTGCCAGATGGATGTTTAAAACCCATTATGTGCCTGAACAATGAATGCTACGATGAAACTGAAATATTCAACAATTTCCACTTATCAGGTTATAGAGGCGCTCAGTCATGCAGACATAAACGTGTGCAACCAAATATGGACATACCCCATTTCATAAACGGTGGTGTAAGTCAAAATCTGTCTGCCGATCCAAAATTGACCAGGGTTTTGGAACACCAAATCGCACCTAAGGCGCTAAACTGGTGGGCTTTTTCACAACTTAAGTCTATTTTAGAACTTAAGTCTACTCCGAATAAAAGAACAGCATCCATTACCTCTAACAAGACTACATCATAGCTCCTCTACATATACATACTCAACGTGCACTTCCATAGAATAAACTTTTCCACTTTAACTTCCTGACTTCACATAATTGCCTGAAGGCATATGTTTCGGTACCTAAACCAGCTCAATCTCATTCATCCCCAACACAAAAGCACCGCTACCCTATTGATTCGCAAGAAGACATGAGAGACAGAGCAGAATACAGATTCAAATTTCGAATTTTGATCATTCGGGTCTTCCCACTGCCTAAAGCCTACGCTGCTCAGTCACCACTCCACCCATTTCGGCTTAGTTGACACCTTTCTTCCAGACCCAAGGAAAAAAAAAAAAAAAGCAACATGAACATAGTACTTCCAAGTTTCTTTCTCTCGTTCGACAAGAAATTGCTTAGAGACATCAGCTCAGACCACAGATCTACCAACATACCAAAGAAAACTTACTAAAGTTAGGAAATAGAAAGTTAAAGAAAATATAGGCTTACTAGAAGTACTCGAAGCCGGGAAGCTCTACTAAACACCACCGAAAACTTCGCCCGAATCTGAGCGATACAAATTCCTTTAGACCATCTGGTGATCGCGTGGTAGAGACCAAGACCCCGAAATCCAAAATGGGAAAAAAAACACAGGCAGGGATTTGGATGGAATTTTTTGAATTGAAAGCTTAAGAAAGGGATCGTGCAGAGAGAAAGATGGAGAGAGAGAGAAAGGGAGTCCGTATTTGTCTGAGCAAAGACATGGTGTCTCTGTCCGAGCGTTGATTTCTGCTATTTCTAATTAACAATAAAATGGCAAATACCAAATAAAATTACTTCTTTCTTCCCAAGTTCTCTTTCCTTTTCACACTACTACTACTACCTTCGGTTAAAACAAGTCCTCTTTCAAGTTAGATTCCTTTTTCTTTTTTCCTTTTTTTCTCTTTTCAGGTAAAAGCCGCACTTCAGATTCGATACCTTCTCAGTAAACTCTCAACCAACCATCCGATATTCTCGAGCGACGGTACTGGATTTTCCTGTTCCACCAAATCCAAAAAAAAATTTTTCTCATTTACCAAACAGATCTGTAGCCTGTACTACTGCCTATTCCTGCTGCCATTTTTTCAGGGTTCTGTAAATAGTTCCTACAGCCCCCTCCTCCCCGCCGTTGACTTGCTGTATTCTCCTGTCAGTAATCAAAGCCATCAAGAATTAATTAACAACAGTAGCTTTCCATCGAAAGCTCGTCGTGATGATTCGGAAATTTCAGGAGAATTATTAGTTTCGCAATCAAGGACCTGAAAATCCGAAAAAGAAAACTCGGCCGGGCCGAACAGTGAAGTTCAATTTTTTATGCTCTCACGGGTAAAAGATGGGACAGGCGAGCACTGGAGATTAAAGATGGGGGATGAATGCTAGTTTGAAAGACACGTGTGGGGTCCTTCAAGCTTGGCCTTGCCTCCACTGACACCCTTACACGTGCCATGTCTTGGCTTTGGCTGAGACATACGTGCACGGGTGGGTAATTGAGCAACTGTCCCACTTCACGATTCCTGCCAGTTTTTTTTTTTTTTTTTTTTGTCAATATATATCTAATGCATAGTTTTATTCTAAAATAAAGGTAACATGACTCCGACTCTATCCATCTTATAATTAAAACAACAAATGTGTAAATTGTTACTTTTTATAAAGCAAGTGTAAAGTTTTTTATTGCAACCTAAGGTGTAATGGTCCTAAATAATTGAGTATAACTTGACTTAATGGTTGCATCTATTATATCTAGTATTAGAGCCAACTACCACGAGTGTATGCAATTTGAGTCTTGTTGGGTGTAGAGTTGGCATATATGGAGTCCTAAAGGTGGGCTGCTAACAAAAATATTGTAGAAAAGTGGACCATCGTAAAATATGGCGTCAAGACATTGAATTAAAAGTATTCTACAATTATAATAGTCTTAGGTTATTGGAGGTGGCTTGTTAACATGGTTTAGCCCTTTTAGTTTAATGTCGCAAGGGAGATAAAAAATAGTTTCATTTTACTCGTAGTTTATACAAATGCTATATGTTTTACAAAATAAAGAGACAAATCACCTTTACTTGTTTATTTTAGTAGGACTATTAATCACCGTCTCTATCAATAGGTAGGTGGTTTTTTTCTTTTAGGGGGGAGTTGGGGGTTTATACTTTTGCTTTTACTATATTTTATCGAGCAAATATTACCTACGTAGCATATTAACACATGTCTAAATATAGGTGGTATGTTTTCTTTAGTTTGTTACGAATCATAAAGGAATAAACATTATGTCATTAAAGATTGATTAGAAAAAGATAATCACAAGACTTATTCATTGGTGGAGAACTACTCATTTTCTTATAACATATTATAATACATATTTTTTTGTAAGATATCTTGTTTTATGTTGTCGATCGTTGTTAAATACATTGACATATAAAAAAAATTATTTAAAAAAAATTAAATCCATTAAGATAAAGTAAGAACTTGAAAAAAAATCTCCAATCAACTATTATAATTAATATAAATTGATATATGTTTTTATATATGGCAAAGTTAAAACATATTTATAATATCATAAATCCCTAAATGATAATATATTTTAACATTATAAGTACTAAAGTTAAAATAGAAACTAGGTGCCTTCTTTGTTACAAGAGTAAATCTGCTCATAAAAGTATATCAAAGTTTTATAGATTTAACCATAGAATGAGGTTCATGCTGTTTTGGATCCACTACTTTACAAGTGGTGTAGGTGCCAAGGACAAGAGTCCGTATATAAGCTAGCATTTAAAAGTTATAGGCTTTCTTCCCCAGCGTGTCTTGGGCAAAATTAAGAACAAGTTAACCAACTTGCTTACGATGGAAAATGACTCCGCATGAGACTCTTACTTTTAATTGGGTCGGTCAGTAATATGCTTTACATGCGTTGTGTTTAAGCCACAGGGTGAAAGTAGAGATAACATAAGTGTCAATTATATGCTTTACATGCGTTGTGTTTAAGCCACAGAGTGAAAGCAGAGATAACATATTCATATGTTCAATGGATATAGTTCTTTAAAAGCAAGCCAGTCAAAATCTAAAAGATAAAGAAGCACTTGCACTATAAAAATGTATAATATACTAGTCGACCAAGAGACTTGTGGCTACGCATTTCAATCCTCATTAAAAAAGTGCAAAAAAAAGATATGGAATGGTGTACCTACAGCTTCAAAAACTGGAAGGGAGAAATAGATCAAATCTAGGTGATGTTATGACCCAACAACCAGTTATATACTTTATTAGATCAGTCTGGTTTTAAGACCATTTCAGCCTGTTATATACATGGAAGAAAGACCGCCACTTTTGGCAGCCGCTGATGTGCTCCAAGCAGCAAAAGTAGACGACACAGAGGGTTTGCGGGACTTTGTTTTAGCTGTCATATGTTAGCCCAAAGGACACCCAATGCTTTGAAATGGGAAAGGTTGACTTATTTCTCGACATAATGTCTGCTATGGAATAGTGTGCTAGGGTAGGATTATTACTTTTCTTCTTTTCCATTCAAATAGCAATGTCAATGTCCCCTACAACACCCCAAAATGTATAGTGATCAATTTATTTGATGAACCGGATTGGACGGGACAAGGATGACACAATCTAGAACGCGATCGCATTGATGTGATCAATTCTTGCATAGGGCTCCCTGAAGTTCCGCGGAAGGGAGTAGGCCACCTTATCTAAGGAGCGAAAAGATGAGAAAGAAAGAATACCATTAAAAAGGTCAATGCTTTAGTATTCTGCCCATGCCCATGGAATGAAGAGTTTTAGCCTCTATACCACGTCATTATTAGTAATATTGAGAAATTTATCGCATATCAATTGGGGATGTACTTAGCCTAGGCTTTATTATTTTGAGAGGCCAACTAAATCTCACTTAACATGGTATCATAACTATAGGGACTCCTCTTAATGTAAGGATAGACCTTTCTATTCAACTAATTTTAATAGTAATGTACATTTCACTTTCTCAAAAGGATATGTTTAGGAACATATTTCACATCATTATTAGTACAATCATGTCAATTATTAGTAATATTAAGAAACTTATCACATATAAGTTAAAGATGTACTTAACCTGAGTTTTATTATTGAGAGAAGTCACTTGACCCTCACTTAATATAGTATTGGAGTTGTATGGTCTTTTCCTAATGTGAGGATAAATCTTTCGACTAAACTAATTTTAGTAGTAATGTTCATTCCACTTTTTAAAGGGGATATGTTAAGGAACGTATTCCACATCAATTGGGAATGCGCCTAACTTAGGCCTTATTAATGAGTGGTTTTTCCCTTCTTTTGAGATACCTGGGGAGGCCAGTTATCCCCCACTTAACAAGTAATAATCTTTAATCCAAAACATCAAAACCCTCCGTACCATGAGATTTTTGCCTACACGTCCCTGAATCTAAGACTAGAGACTTTCAAGTTCTTCAAAGACTTGCCCAGTTTTGAAGCAGCACACCATTGTGCTGAGTTCACAGCCGCACCGAGAGAGTTTTCTATATTTGTCCTGGCTGTTGAAAACTGATGAGAAACGGTATCTTCTTCACTCTTCGGTCTGAATCCTCTCAAAAACAATACATGAGGTATTATTTGTGAAATAAGCACTAGAAACTTGCAAACATTATCAAGTCCTCTGATTCTCTATACTTCTGCGTGAGAGTATAGCCCACTCAAGCATGTGGATTCATCTCCACTCTTGAGACACGGTATCAACCGTTGTTGGTAATAGACCTCTAACAGGTTGAAGACTTTCAAAGTCTTTAGTAGCTTAAACCCCAAGATCACCTTAAATCGAGCACACCCACTAGGCTTGTTTGAATTCATAAAAATTCGGTCACATTGAGATCTTAGAATCAATACAAACATTAATTCTCCTTTAATTTAATGGATCATTGTTTTTCTGAAATTGAACACATTTTTGTGTAAATGGGGCAATTTGAGTACAAAAAAGATAAGATAGAAAATATTAAAATAAAAAAGATTTTTTATACGAAGCAAATAAAATGTTCTCTTTTAAATTGACTACCTTAACTTCCATCGATCTTTTAGAGAAGCCAAGGTCAGGAAGTTTAATTGCTTCACGTGCTTAATTTTCTGTTCGGAGAAGTCTGCCTAAAAAGGGATCACCATGGTGGAGAGGTTTTTTGAAGAGAGGAAGTAAGAGTTTTTGGGAGAATGGGAAAAACTGCATAGAAAATATGAGTAGAAAGAAAACTGAGAACCCTTTTATATAGATCCTTGTTCTCTAGTCTATTGAATACAAAATTTGATATACATTTAGGACATGGCCATATCGAAGCTTTAAACAAAATATATTCCAACTATCAAAACATTCCGACATTGAATATCATTTCAGTTAAGATCATAACCTCAAACTTATTTAATAGGGACAAATACATGAAAGTAGGATCATAATGTTCATAGATTTAATAAGAACAATTATAATTGTACACTAAATACTCCTTCCTACAAAAGATAAGGGTAGCAACGGGACCAACCTGTCATTGCCGGCCTATCTCATTAGGCCCTTACGGCCAATCTAAAGCAATGGAGCCAGACTCGTCATCCGCCGGCGTACCTCACGAGGCCTTGCGAATCTAGAACACTTGGCCTCCGAACGGTGGAGAGGGGACAAGAAAGACTTATTCAAGTCCTATTTAAGTTCATACGAGATGAGGATAAGCTAGGAGGTAGCCTGTCCACCATGGCAGACCTGCACCACGTCCTCCAACACATAGAAATGCAAGGCCTAGAGTCCTTGAAATCAAGAACCACGAGAGCAAGTGCAGCGGTAATTGCTGTCCATGACATATTCAGCCCCACAAGCAAAGCGATCAACATTCCTACTGTAACAAGGTAGACGAAAGACTTCCACAACAGCCTTTTCCGTCTAGTGTTCAAATATCCCTGTCCTTCTGAAGAATGTACAGAAAGTGCGTCTCTTACGGTATCCTTTGATTTAACAGTCTTTGAGGAAAAGGTTTCCTCCCTTTTTTGAGAAGAGACACCATTTTCGACCTCTTTTGATGCACCAGAATTCCTTGCAGAATCTGCCGAGCCACTAGGGACCCAGTGGATTTCATTCTCGACATGGACTTAGCTCCCTTTCACGTTAGGAATGATTGCACATTAATATCTTCCAATCTAGAGTTCCACTCCGAAGAATTCGAGAGTGAACAATGTGAGGATGAATAATGTGACGATGTGGCTGGTGAAAAGCGGTGAGAATGCGATTCCTGCTTTTGAATTGATAGTACCCTCCAATACATATCAGATCAGCATCAAATCATTGTCACACATCTATTATGTTGTCCAAATTGTGTTCTTTCACGTCAATGTCAAATCCAAAAGTCCATAATTAATTTCACGTGCTCATATTACTTCTTGATCTGTGATACGAATGTACGATTTTATACCAAATTTGGGGGTTGCCAGTTGGAGTTGCTGAAGACCCAATATTTGCACTAGATACGAGGGCAAGAAGGAAAAAATGAGGGGGAAGATTATGTTGCCTTGCAATTTTTAATACAAATTCAGTCAAGACTACACAAGTGGTGTCATTAGTGAAAAAAGCAATTGAAATGGCCGAAATCAGGCAAATTCGACAAATTAAGTCCTTTTCTCCTTTAGTCTTCCACGAGAGAAATTTTCCCAAGTAGAGGAACAACTCTGCTTTTTCTAGACAAGAGCTGACAATCATTGTTCCAAAGAGAAAACCAAGGATGGGTTGATCAATCGCAGCATATGCTTGATTTGGAGTTAGGACCTCAAATATGACCATTAGCGTAGCTCCAGGAGGGACCCAGCAGTCCTCCCAATTGGTAGAAAAGACTGCCAATACCCAGAAGACTGAGCCAAGGCCATTTTTTAAGCTCAGCAAGTGCAAACCTTATACTGATACAATCCTAAGGCCCAGCGTGTCAACGGAATCCTATGGTTGACGCCACAATATCATTAAATGTGCAGGTGTTAGAAAACAAACCCGTGAATCTAAACTCACAGAATCTCTCAGGATCTCACCACATACACAAAGAGAATATTAGTCAAGTAAAGAACACACAAAAATTACGAGGTTCAGGATAATCCCTACGTCCCCGACCTAAGGAGCAATTCTTCACTATGATAAAGAGGGCTTACAGTGCTTACAGAAAACCTCTATTTTCTCTCAATCTCTCACAACCTCATACCTAGGTTTCTCCATAAGGTTTCCTTTTATACAAGTACCAAGGAAACCCAAATAGAATAGGACTAGGAGACCTAAATAGAATAAAACTGAGAAACTCATATAAACAATCCACAATACAAATATGGTAGTTACATAATTACCCTTACTAATTTACTCCAAACCTAACAATTTCCCCCTTTTGGAGTAACATTAGTGCAACATCCTTGCACCATAAGAAAAAGAACATTGCTCCCTAGACTTGTTTCTTGTCAGCGACTTCGTCAACGTATCTGCTCCGTTATCATCAGTGTGAATCTTTACAAGATCTAATTGCTTGGATTCTAATACATCTCTAATCCAATGATATCTGACATCAATGTGCTTAGACCTTGAATGAGATGACGTGTTCTTACTGAGGCAGATGGAGCTTTGGTTGTCGTTATAAAGGATAACCATCCCTTGTTTTATACCAAGTTCTTGAAGAAACGTCTTCATCCACAGAACTTTCTTTCCACCCTCAGTGATTGCTATATACTATGCTTCTGTTGTAGACAAAGCAACACAATCTTGTAGACTAGATTGCCATGAAATTGCTCCCCCTGTGAAGGTGAGCATGTACCCTGTTAGAGATCTCCTCCCATCATGGTCACCAGCCATATCTGCATCTATGTATCCAACCAATACAGGCTCACCATTACCAAAACACAAACACAACTTAGGAGTTCCTTTAAGGTATCTGAGTATCCACTTCACAGCTTCCTAATGCATTTTACTAGGATCTGAAAGAAAACGACTAACTACTTCAACTGAATGAGCAATATCTGGTCTAGTGCTTACTGCAACACACATCAAGCTACCAACTGCAGATGCGTAAGGTGTTTTCTTTATATATTCAACATCACTCTTACTTTCAGGCTTCTGCTCCTTACTCAGCTTGAAATGACTTGCAAATGGAGTACTTACTGCTTTTGCCTTGTCCATGTCAAATCTCTGAAGTATCTTCTTTATATATTTCTCCTAAGATAGCCATAACTATCCATGTTCTCTGTTACGTTTAACTTTCATACCAAGGATTCGCTTTACCGGTCCCAAATCTTTCATTGCGAAAGACTTGCCCAAATCCTTCTTCAGCTCAGCAATCTTCTTAATGTCCTGACTAACAATCAACATATCATCAACATATAGGAGTAGGATGACAAAATCACCACCTGGAAAGTGCTTCACAAACACACAATGATCTGAGCTGGTCTTGTTATAACCGTGTTGTAACATGGATGACTCAAACTTTTTGTACCACTGACGAGGTGCTTGTTTTAGACCATACAAGCTTTTCTTCAGTCAACATACAAGATTCTCCTTGCCTTTTTCCATGAAGCCCTCTGGTTGCTCATATAAATCTCTTCCTCCAAGTCTCCATGAAGGAATGCAGTCTTCACATCAAGTTGTTCTACCTCTAAGTTCAGTCTAGCAGCCAAACCAAGAATAACTCTGATTGAAGACATCTTCACCACAGGAGAGAAAATCTCCTCAAAGTCAATACCTTTCTTCTGACCATAACCCTTCACAACTAACCACGCCTTGTACCTTGGTAGTGGATTGTTCTCTTCTGACTTCAACTTGCATACCCATTTATTTTTAAGTGCTCTCCTACTTTTAGGTAATGTCACAAGATTATAAGTGTGGTTTTCCCGCAAAAAATTCATCTCCTCTCGCATAGCTTTCTTCCACTCTTTCTTGTGCTCACATTCATTTGCTTCCTCATAGCATTGCGGTTCTCCCCCATCAGTTAGCATCGCAGGACAGAAAAGGACCCAAGCCAAGAAGAACCAATCGAACTTTGTAAGTGTGTTGAGATTCAATCTTCTGGCTCAGTCATAGATACTATACAATATAATGATGCTTAAGCAACATGAAGCAAAACTTTAGAAATACTACAAAGCATATTACACTAACAATAAATAAGCTCATTCATAAAGAAGTCGGCACTGCAGTTTCACGGTACCAATGGGAATGCTGGTGTCTCACTATCTGATGACTGTATTGTTGAGACTCTGTAATTCAATAGAAGTGAAAGTGAAAGAAAGAATAGTTTTAGAAAAAGTTCAGTGTTTTAGTTCTGTCTACATCCATGCAACGAACAGTTTTTACCCTGTATATAAATACACATACCTACATCATTATCAGTTATAATCTTAATCCAAAACATCAAAACCCTCCATACCATGAGATTTTTGCCTACACGTGCCTGATTCTAAAACTAGAGACTTTTAAGTTCTTCAAACACGCCAGGTTTCGACGCAGCACATCATGTGCTGAGTTCACAGTCGCCACGGAAAGAGTTTTGTACAGTCAGCGTGGCTGTCGAAAACTGATGAGCAACGGTATCATCTTCATCATCTTCACCCTTCAGTCTAAATTCTGTCAAAACAATACACGAGATATCATTTGTGAAAAAGCACCAGAAAATTGCAGACATTATCAAGTCCTTTGATTCTGCTGCCTTCCGCATGAGAGCAGGCTACCAAAGGACGTGCATGCATCTCCACTCTTGAGATACACAGTGACAACCATTGTCCGAAAGAGAAGCCAAGGACAGGAAGGTTGATTGCTTCACATGCTTGATCTTCTGTTGCGACACTCGGATAATGAGAAGGGGGGCGAGCCGAAGGAACCCTTGGCCTCCCAGCGGTAGAGATGGCGGACAACAGGGAAAACCGTGACAACCCCAGAAGACTGGAAAGCGATTGAGCCATGAACCTTTTTCACTGGGATCGCCCTCTACCATCTTACAGCTTAGCAAAATCCACATTTTACTACAAGGGGTTCATAAGCTACTTCGACTGGAGCATTACCAGAACAACCTTTGATACTGTACATTCAAACCATCTCAGAAAGATTACATGTCAAAATCACAAACAAGAGAAGCCGCACTGGGTTTTAGTATCCGGATACGTAACGTCAATCTGTGATAAAACTATATTAAAGATAATAGGGAGGCTTGCCATGGCATTTTCATAATCTCTAGTGAAGCACCAGAGTGCTATAAGAATCACTGTTGGGCGGTGCCGCAGATGAAGAAAAGAACTATATTCAATCAATTGTTCATACATCGAAACCATCCTCTTTTCACATTTCCCTAAGAAAACATCCTTCCTGTAAGTATGAAAATATCATCTTATGAGGACTAAACCAACAACAGTGACTATAAGAGTCGAGGGGAGTCCAAATTTGAGATGGTTCCAGAAAGATAAGTTGTATCCAAGAGGTGGAGGTCTGCGAGCCTGCTCACACACTATTAAGTTGGCAGCTGATCCCAATAATGAGAGGTTCCCAGCTACCGTGCTGACCCAAGCTAAGATCAACCATGCCTTTTTCTCATCAGCTGAAGAAATTGCAGTTGCTGATGCTGCCACTCGTCCTCCCAGCAACAGAACTACAATGTATAAGCACACGATAAATAAGCAACTCTCACGAAAAATAGTTTTGAAAATAGCCTTCAATGACTACAGCAGATAGAAAAACATAGAAATGCATTAACAAGAACCTCTAGAATATGCATCACAAAAAGAATCCACTGCCAACTTATACAAGCAGAACCAAAATCATCAACAACTCTTTTGGATGGACACATTTGAAGAGAAGAATACTATTTTCACTTTTCCATTCAACTGGTCTGAATGAAGTATGAAAGTAAAAGTTTCCTTTATTATAAAATTCATGGATGAATTTAAGCCTTACTAATATGTGTGTATGTCAGATGATTAAATCTTAAATGTTATTTCAAATTTTTGTTGGAGCAACATACTCAAAGCTCAAATCTATCATGTATTGTTAAAATTCACATCAATCATTTCAAACTACCAGTAATCCTTAAAATCCCTTAAATCAATCCTCGAATCTAAGTGCCACCTAGATACTTGTTATATGAAAGAAGGAAGAAATCTTATGAGAGATGTAGAAGGAAAGGAACTTTCAATTGCCGTGTTCATTCTTTCACTGAACGATATGGTAGCCTAGGCGGCAAAGATGTCCAAACATTAGCTATATTAACACATACCGTTGGAGAGCAAACCTTAGTGAGGGATCAAGATTTGTGAGTCTTTGAAAAATGACCCAGAAGGGCGGCAATTCTGTAGGAAGGGAAGTTAACCATACTTCTCAAACTCAAGGAAATTATGCAGTAATTTGTTGTAATCTGAAATTAACGAAGACTTGAACAATCATGAAAACAGTTACTATAAGTTCCTCTCAAGTAGAGAAACGAAGCTTGAGACCAAGAGAAAACCCAGAATATGTAATGAAACTGGTAATGGTTAGACATACCTAAGAGATATTCTGTATTAAAAGTTAAAACCAGTTCTATTTTATAGAATCCTGACATCTCAAGAAACCATACCAAACGTTTTAGGATCATATGCATTCCAAACCTGTACTAGGTTCTACACTGCTTGCAGTTGCTAACATAATGTTGCAAAAACAGATTTGGCAGATCCAAAAGGAACAGAATGATGAAAAATTATAGAAGAAGACATGAGGAAATGCACCGACATACCAGTTGGTACATTTGAAGCCAAATTTGACAGGACAAGTATAACAATGGCAAGAACAACTATCCCGCTAACATGATCAATATGCGCGAAAGGCTCCATCAAATCCCATAGGGTGCTTGGGATTCCAGTTTTATTAAAGCCCTCAACCGTGACAAACATTCCACAAAAGAAAATTAAAAGCGAATAGGAGACCTGCAAAGAAGAGAAATAAACTTATTAGCTCTCTAACAATGTATCCATGTTCATAGTGGCGTACAAAATATGCTCTAAATTTTCAATTCCAATGGACAGCTAACTGGATAATTGGAAAAGAAAAGAAGAGTATCATGTTTGCAAATTATACCTTTTCAAGGCAAGGCCTAGCGTCCTTGAAATCAAGAACCACAAGAGCAAGTGAGGCAGTAATTGCTGTCCATGACATATTCAACCCCATGAGCAAAGCGATCAACATTCCTACAGTAACAAGGTAAACGGAAGACTTCCACAACAGCCTTTTCCGTCTAGTGGTCAAATCTTCCTCTCCTTCTGAAGAATGTACAGAAAGTGCATCTCTTACGGTATCCTTTGCTCTAAGAGTCTTTGAGGAAAGGATTTCCTCCCTTTTCTGAGAGGAGGCACCATTTTCGACCTCTTTTGATGCACTAGAATTCCTTACAGAATCTGCTGTGCCACTGGGGACCCCGTCGATTTCATTCTCACTGCAATTTAGCCGGTTTCTAATGGTCTCAACATGACCCAAGTTCCCATTCACGTTAGGGGAGCATTCTACATTTATAGCTTCCAATCTAGTGTTCCACTCCTGAGAATTCAAGGATGAAAAATGTGACATTGTGGCTGGTGAAAAGCGATGAGAATGCAATTCCTCCTCCTCAACAGCATCTATAGCTGCATCTGTTTCATGCTTTTGAATTGATAACACCCTCCAATGCATGCCTAGAAGAATTAAAGCATTGACAACCACCCCGACTAGCATCGCAGGAAGAATTCCAATTAGAAAACTCCCGAAAGATATGTTACTCTGAACAGCAATAACCA
The DNA here is from genome assembly GCA_028551475.1 of Casuarina equisetifolia. Classification (NCBI taxonomy): domain Eukaryota; kingdom Viridiplantae; phylum Streptophyta; class Magnoliopsida; order Fagales; family Casuarinaceae; genus Casuarina; species Casuarina equisetifolia. The sequence goes on from CM052362.1 coordinate 19,666,303, forward strand.
AATTTTGGGGGTTACCAATTGGAGTTGCTGAAGAACCAATATTTGCGCTAGATGCCAGGGCAAGAAGGAAAGGATGAGGTGGGAGATTATGTTGCCTTGCAATTTTTAATACAAATTCGGTCAAGACCACGCAAGAGGTATCATTAGTAAAGAAGGCACTTGAAATGGCAGAAATCAGGCATACTCGAAAAATCAAGTCCTTTGCTCCTTTACTCTTCCACGAAAGAAGTTTTCCCAAGTACATGAACATATCTGCCCTTTCTAGATAGATACTGACAACCATTGTCCCGAAGAGAAGACCAAGGATTGGTAGATCAATCGCAGCATATGATTGATCTGGAGTTAAAACCCGAAATATGACCATTAACATAGCCCCCAGGAGGGACCCAGCAGTCCTGCCAATCGGTAGAAAAGGAACGGCCGGGAAGACTGCCAATACCCAGAAGACTGCGAAAGCAAGTGATCCTAGGACCACTTTTGACGTAGAAGCCAAAACCATTTTTTAAGCTCAACAAGTATAAACCTTATTCTGATACAATCCTAAGGCCCAGCGTGTCAATGGAATTCTATGGTTGACGCACAATATCATTAAATGTGCTCGACAGAAACGGACCCTGGTCAGGAAGAACCAATCAAACTTTGTAAGTGTGTTGAGATTCAATCTTCTGGCTCAGCCATAGATACGACGTAATATAATGATGTTCAAGCAACATGAAGCAAAGCTTTGGAAATACTACAAAGCATATTACACTAACAGTAAATAAGCTCATAATCCAGTAATATAGGGATTGACGAGTTCAACTACTAGAAAATACTCCAGTTTTTCTTTTCTTCTTCTTCTTCTTCTCCTCTTATCTGGAAATCCTTGAGAAGAATGAAGATTGACATTAACCACGCCGATTATGATTTTGTTTTTCATGAACAGCCAAAAACCAAGAATATTGAAATTTACAGAATGAATTATCAACTCTTTTCATGAAATATCACTTCCATAACAATATCTGTATACCAAACTAAATCTCAAAAGCCAAAAACCCAGATTGAGAACTTTCTACATATACAACAGATGCCGAATAAACATAAGAGCAGAATATTAAGACAATCAACTTCAGAAGTGTCAGTTGCACAATCTTTAAGAGGTGCAATTTCAAGAGTCATTTAAGTATGCTTCTGAGTTAACCAGCTATACAACATCCGATTTTCAGAACTTTATCCCCAAATATCACAACAAACAATTTCTAACCTGAAAAAGAGGAGAACTAGGAAGTCATGTTCAACCTCTGAACCGAGAAAGTGTGTGGTGATCAGCTACTACCAAAATTAGGCTGGTCTGATTCCCATGTAAAAGCTAAAAACCCTTTAGAATATTAGTTCCTCGTCTTGGACTGGGTGACGTAGATTCACTGATATTTGCCTGTCGTGATTGGAAGAGAGAGGAATCAAACCGACCGACATGAATGGAGTTTGTGTCTTTCTTGCGTCTGACAGATAGAAAGGCAAAAAAACTTTCATGTCACGTCAAGGAGTCATGGTCAACTACCTAATTCACCGAGTAAGCAGCAAACAGACTGCAACGAAGAAAATGCAATTTTTGTTTTACCTGCATGCCTTCCCTAAAACTATGTTTTGAATCCTTTCTGAACAATTCTTAATTCTACCATATTTCACCGATACTCTAAACTATACAACTGAATTCATGACCTTTCTGTTTTAACGCACGAGATCTCCAGAGGTCTATGTTTTTTAACCTTCTTGCAGAACTGCATACAAATTGCGCCTATTCTGACGTGGTTGATGAATCAATGAGACATGATAACATTTATGACAAGAATGAATCATAGTGCAATAGGATTGCAAGTTGTGAAAACGTGGGATTAGCATTGTAAGCGAGAAGATTATGAGCTTTGTAATATCTATTTGATATCATGCAGAAGCATCATATAGTGTGAAAAGTTATGCAGATAGGTATAAAACATCACACGTCTATATACATCTGAAAAATCTATGGATGCAGCACAAACTCATCAAGAGGAGGAGAAAGTAAGTCTTTGTGCCCCTTTTCCTTCCTGTTTGTTTGTGTTTGCCCACGAAAAAAACCAGAAGAAACACAGATTTTGTTCATAAGCCAGACTGCTAATTCTGCTTTATCACCTAAACTGCTCCTTCTAGTGTTGCTATTATGCAAAATTTGAACAGTGGCATCAGTTTAGACCCCACTTCAAGGTAGCTGCTTTAAGGCAAATTCAAGCACATTGAATATGCTGGTCAGAGCATTCCTAAACATATCATCTTTGTTCACTTGAGTCTTTCCAGACATCATTTTATATGAAAGCAGTGAACTCTTATCAACTTTTTAAACTTACCTGCAAGTGTAAAAATGCGTAGGAATAATTACATGATGAACCTTAGAGAAATTAATTAAAGATCTTCAAACCTGCCCGAGGTCCAATCCGAGATTGGCATCTTCCAGCGGGGTGGCAGTTAATATTATCTTTAGCCTCAAGAAATTTAATAATCCATCAAATATTTAGTGATAAAGTGATGGACCACGATCTGGATCGGGGTTGAAGAAAAGACAACCCGGAATATTACGTTCATAATCTTGGGCATTTGACTTATTAATTCAACACACTTACAAACAAAAGAAGAGACAAGAAAGCTTAGGAAGTTTTCAACTCCATTATTGCATGGTAGTTTAAAATAGCATAGTTGCAAATAAAGCATTGTATGTATAGACAATTTTCACATCTTGATAATAAATAAACGAACAACAACTAAAAAGGTTGTATACGGATCGAATCTGAAACTTCTACTTGAAAAGGGAAAAAGTACCATCAAACTACGAGATCATAATAAAATCCTAATTCTTGGGTGTCCTTTCATTTCTTTCAGGTCTATTTCTGGTTTGAAACGAGATCAGCCTCCCAGAGACATAGGTACGTGGTGCAGCAAACAGAACTTGATGGGCTCCAGGGCAAAATGAGTAAGAAAATGATGATATTATCTACTTGACAAGGTGTTTGGACCATTGGATGGGGTACATCTGCTAAACTAGTAGACATGTTACATTCTCGGATCCTATGGCACCCCTTGATTAACTTGTTAAGATTATCTTCGTTTGTTACATATAACCAAGATGTCGCTTTGGAAGAACAGGGCACGTGGAACCAATAGGGGCAAAACCCATTTAAGAACTAGTTTGAAAAAAGCACCAACGTAGGGCGATTTTGTCACGGAATTCGTCTGAGCAGGTAGGTAGCGCCGGGACATCAAGTTTGGCAGCTACCTCGAGATCATTACATTGCTCATTCACAGCAAGGCTGTCATCAACCACGAATGAAAATGTTATGATCTGGCACTCTACAATGCACCATTGAGCTCAATGCCCCACAAATTCAAGGCAATTCTGTCGATATCCCACCTAGTACAATCTTCATTCCCAAGCAAGATTTAAGTCTTTCGCGACACTTATCAATGGTGCTTCGACAGAAACATTAAACTCTCCTGACACAGGTCTTTGTAGGATGAGTGGTGCGTTTTTGGCATGTGATGTAGCCAACAGATGTTTTACTCATTTTGCAGGGAAGATCTATGAAGGTTTTAGCAACTCTTTATCTGGCAAAAACCCATTTTGCGTTGAAGGTTTCAAACTGAAGAAGCTGAATTGAGTCGACAGTGTCTAACTCAGTGATAAATAGGTATTAAACTTCTTGGTCTGTATGAGTTACTTCAAAAAAAAAAAAAAAGGAAAAACTTTGAATTCAATCCATAAGGACGAGAGGGATAATCGCCCAAAAAAGTTATATAGACACAAACTTCTAAGGATAAGTTGCCTACTTTTAGGGGAGAAATCAACAATCCTCTCAGAATGCTCTTCACCGCAAGTTTGCCTTCAACAGCCGCACATTGGAACAATGAATCATCTAATGGCAGGTAGTGAATCGAGATGCCTATGGACAGCTTCAAACGATTGATCAATTTAGGGTAAAGCCCTCAAGGGGCTAACGAAAGAAGAATCGAATATAACAGACCCCCCATCTAACCAAGGCACCGGCAAAAATCATCAGATTAGTCACAGCTGCTCCTCATCTATCTTATTATTACATTTGACAAAAAGAAATATTCGACAACATAGTACATATACCTTACTGATGTTCTTTGTATATATAGGTAATGAAATACTGAAAAGAATGATCTATACTTACCCACTGAATAATCTCGAAAAACTATTTCCTCTCTGTGTTGTCTTCAGGGTCGTAAAGGATTTAGGAAACGGTAGTCTCGCCTCTGGCCTTTCTCGTTGGATTGCCAAGCCATGTCTTCCACATACTATTACCATCAGATTTACATCTGATGAATTAGTCATTTTAGCATCAGAAATCTTAACAGAGTTGTGGAGCTTGTGCCAGACAGACTGAATTTCAGCTCACCTCTGGTTGCAGAATAGGGAAGAAGGCCCAGTTTTCGACAGGTCTAGCTTCCTTCCCAGTTACCTTTTCATTTGTCCACCACTCGGAGCTAATTATTGGTTTATCAGAGGCTTCTCCTTTTGTATTGTCAAAATTGAACTCTTTGATTGACCCAAGAGAAATGGAACGATGCTTCCGGTAGCTCTGTTCCTCCCCTTCCTCGCAAACTTTTTCATGCGGTTCATTCGATGCTTCCCCAGTAGACAACTCACAACAATTCTTGGTATCCATTATTATCCCCTCTGTATCACTTTGGGCTTCTGCAACTACATCCTGCGAAGCTTCTGATTTGTTTCCAATAGATGACAAGCACTTGTTTGCAACATCTTCCACAGTCAATTCAAATGATACTCTGTGATCAACTATTGTTCCATTTTGACATCCATTTGCTGAGTTGGTAAAGACTGCCATTTCACAAGGCTGGTTTTCTAGAAGGAAACTGTCTCTAGATGCCGGTGTCAAAGATCCAGAGTCTAACCTTGAGCTCAGCCCCGTACCATCCGGGGTCAAAGAACCGGAATTTAACCTTGAACCCAACCCAATACCATCTGGGGTCAAAGATCCAGAACCAAGCCTTGAACCCCATTTACGAGCTGAAAAATGTTCAAAGCCCACGAGTTTTGGAGCCTCCCCCTTGCGGAACTCTATGATAGGGCGTCTATCAGGGAAAGGAGTTGATGTTCCAGAATTAGAGATTACTGATCCAGGTGATATGAGGTGACCACCGGGGCTTCCTGGGTACTGTTGATAAGGCTGGAATTCATAGTGAGATAGTGCAAACTTCAGATTGGTCCCACTATTTCTGCGAGCACGGTCAAGTGAAGATGTTAGTAGTTGAGCAAATGGCACTTCAGGGGATGAAGGTGTTGTCAGCTGCACAGATTCTGAAGGCGGAGTGAATGGAGCGGTAGATGGTTCGGTGGTGAAGGCAGAGAATACAGGGGGAGAGACTAACTGGGTCTCATATGCATAAGGACCAACGGCAAAAATGGCTGCAGTTCCACCAGGTGAACAGGCATTGACAGAAAGGGAAGTTAGAGACAATAATCCCGCAGGTGACTGGGTAGCAGAGGGTGGATCTGACTGTAGGAAGGATGCTGGAGAAGAGGGAGGGGCAATGAAGGGTAGTACAATAGCAGTTGAGTTTGTTGGATTCTCATTAGCAGGGACTTCAGCTCCTGGTACCACTGGCTCAGGGACAAGGACCGCATGGCTAATCCGCTTGCTGTTTTTATGTGATCCAAAGCACCAGTAGAGGCTCCAGCAGCCTCGCCATCTTCTTTTCTGCATTCAGATTTAATACTAATAATAATCAGTGCCTGTAGTTTGGATGGAATTACGATTTTGCTTCTTCTCTAGTTTATAAGATCCTCATCATGTTGCAAGCACCAACCAGAGAACAAAAGAAGGAAGAACTGGCACAGAATAAGAATTGATACAACTTTCTTCATCACCAGACACATACACGTGGCTTACACAACAAGGCTATTGATGCCCCCAAAGGAACGATACAAACATGACTACAATCTAAGCGTGGGTAAAACCATCTTCATTAACGGAATTGGACATTCAGTGCCAGCTTTAAAATAAATTTAGCACTTGCTCCCGAAAATTGTCATCAACAGGCAAGTACAAATTGACACAGAAAATAATTCCAGTCAGCATATGATAAATGTTTGAAAATAACTAATTAATTCTTCCAAGTTCCACCACAAATTAAGCGTTAGAATGCTCCCATAGAAAAGCAGATGCAACCTGGTTTTGTGCGCAGTTGATTGCAACAATTCAAAAATTGAAGTAAAGCTCTCAAATAAATTTCCATAGTTGCCCAGTGGTTCTAATCCTAGAATACGTTTTCTAAATTTTTTAGCTTATTCTAGTGGCCGTCAAAGTCACTTTTTCCACAATGCAAGGTGAGAAAAGACAAAGGCAAATAAGAGAGGCGGCCGGGAGACCAACCTCGTTCCCCTTTGGAATGCTGCTTTTTCACCCCAAAAAGGTAAAAGCACTCCACAGGTTTCCCTCTTAAAGGATGGTTAAACACTAATTACTTTCCAAAACAATCTTAGCAACGTGTCTCACGAAAAATTAGTGGTATCACCTCCATGACACAGCATTTTTGTTTTCATGATTATGGCAACGGTGAAAAAAAGAATTACATTTGCAATCTAAGCAATAGAATGCCAAAGCAGGAGCTGCACAAGAACAGACCCAATCAATTTCGACAAGGAAAGACTTTGATTTCTACGAAATCGGAATCTTATATTTTATACTTACTATTAGTAGATCGAAACAAAGAAATCAATTTAACTGAACCAAATATGTATATTAGGCTCGTTCGAATGAAAAATACTTCATTTTCTATAATCTTTCTCGTTTCCGTCGGTTTCTCAGCATCCAATCTAGCACCGGAAAGGAGGGAAAAGAAAAAGGACAGCGATATTGTATGTCACTCATATATAAAGAATGAAGAAAAAAAAAAAGCAGAATACCTAAAAGAAACTAAGAGGCATAACCCCAAACGCTATTTTGTAAAAGAAACTAAAAATTCCACTCAATTGGACTTGCATATTATGACACTTTCAAAGTTAAAAAAAAAAAAAAAAAATCAAGCATAAGATCCAACATTCTATTCAGTTCTTCCTTCTCCCTCTTCAATCTACAGTTTCTTACCTGTCAAACAGAGTACAAGAAACAGGAAACCTACTAATCGAATTGACCTCTTTTTTTACTTATTTTCCTCCATAAAAAGACAATAAAAAGAGACGTTTTCTTTGAATTCCCACCTGTCAAACGGATTACAAAAAGCAACCGAACCCAAAAAAAGGGGAAAAATCAACAAAACTTATCATTCAACAGAATAATTTGTCAAAGACCAACCAAAACCACACGAACCTCAACATCCAGCAAAAAATTCACGCTCCTCTCTTTCCTCATTTCCTCAGCTCCCAAACAGGGAACAAAATCAAATTTAAGACACACATATACAAGCACAGGTCCACTTACCCGAACAGCGATAGGCTGGACTCGAGTCTCTGCGGAGACAATAGCAGTGGCAGCTGCGTTTATGGTCTCCACACTGTTATTATTTACGGTTCTCATCCTCTTCGTCTGGTTCCGATCCAAACCAAAAGCGTCTCCTTTTTTCTTCTTCTTCTTCTTCTTCTTCTTCTTCTTCTTCTTTTTCAGTTTCTTTGTTGAAGAACAAATTCAAGAGAAGCCCCGGAAGCCTACAGTTACTGGATTTTCCAACTACCCGACGCAGAGAGTCGCCGGAAAATTATTGGATTTCCGGTCCCGGCTAGATTTGAGACCACAGAATTTAGATATTGATGATCTAGAGCTACAAATACAGAGCACCAAACTGCTCACCATTACTCCAACATAAATGTATTTATTTATAAAATCATCTCTCTCTCTCTCTCTCTCTCTCTCTCTCTCTCTCTCTCTCTCTCTCTCCCCTTCTCTCTCTCCGGGGGGTTTCCTCCATTTCTGCGCTAAATTCTAACCACGTCACCTTGAAGGTATAATTAGCCGGGACCCACCCCAAATTATTGCTATTACACCCGCTGTTATTGCCCTTATTATCACTTCTTCTTTTTTAACACTAAACTCACACTTTAATTAAACTTCATTTATTTTACTTCTCACTTAAAACTAACTTAAAAGAAAGTAGAATTATTGCGAAGGCGCGTGAGCTGCAGCTTCTTACTTATTATTTAATTATTTCTTTAAGCGCAATAATTAAATGTGATTATTTTTTACTTTTCGGGTCAACAAGGAGTAACAAAGATTTGTTGCATTATTAATATCCCGGGTTCCGCAAAAGGCATTGATGTTTCCGGTAATGACGAGGTCCGAATTGACAGAACCGCCATTGGGTTGGCTGGTATTTACGACGTCGCCATGCAATAAAGGGGCCTTTTAATGGCGAAGCGAAGGAGCTCGTGAATTGTATAGGAGGTCGACATGAGTCTCGTGAGCGTGGTTTATGAATGTAAATAAGCGTGGTTGGGGAGGGTGTGATGGTCTTTTTGGTGTGGTGATGCTTTTTCTACAAGAAAGGCGCTTTTTATGTGGTGGAAGTAGTGCACGTGTGCAGAGGCAAGTGTTGGGGATGGGTTTTTGTGCGCACCCCTCGTGCGTGAGATGGTGACAGTCCTTTTTTCTGTGAATTAAACAGAAAGCGAGTGGGGGAAAGTGGCTCCCTTCCTTCTCAATCCATTATCCTTTTGTTGCTGCTTTTTCTGATAATGATGAAACGCCAACGCTCTCTCTCGCTATCTCAAAAGGCCCTTTTCATGAGCTTTTTTACCTTTCATCCTCTCAATGCGTGTCTGATTATTCCTGGCTTTTTTAACCTTTTATGTGTCTTTTTGACAGCCAAGGACTGGTATATGATGGTTCACTTTTCCACTCCCATGCCTCGGAGCATCTCAAAGATTCGAGTTAGAGAAAAAAAAAATTTAAAAAAAAAGAAAGAAATAACTAAGTTTTGAGTTGAGTTTTGGGTCTATTAACTTAGTATTAGAGTTTATGTTAAATTTGTTTCTCATGAAGCTTTGAGTCCAGTATTGCTAAGGATGCAATGAAAAAAAAAAAGTCTTTTTTTGTCGTGAAATTTAAATATGTTAAGAATTATATAGTTCTACACCAATAACCTATTATGCGACCTTATCAATAGTATGGGATAATTCACTTTTGAACATGTGTTTTGAGAGTATGTCTCAATCTTAACATAATATCGAAGAATCAAGTTACATTAGAGCTAGGTGGTTATGCTACCTAGGTTTATCTTTCCTGTACATGGCCTTTTTGGGTTAGTTTTTATCTCACTTTAGCCAATTAATTCACCTCTGACTATATGTTTTGAGTGTAGGTCTCAATTTTAATAAAATAAAATAAAATAAAAAATATCTTTTTAACTTTTAAACTAAGTTATTTTAAAATTTTTATCTGTTTTCACCTTTTTACTAGAACTATAGAGGTTTTTTGTTTGGAACGATGGGGTTCACTTTTGATGCAACAAAGAGAAGATAAGAAGAGGATAAAACAGCAAGTTTGGGCGATGGGTCCACCGGGAGGTGAAGGTGCTGGATATTTCGTTAGGTGACCTCTTATGGGGTGGCTGAGTGTGGTTATGGGCCTACAAGGCAAAAGCTAAACCGGCACACCACATGTCTCGGTTGCTCAAGTGGATGAGATGAGGGACAGTTTAGGACTTTGAATACCTCAATGACCGAAACTCAGCTACCCAGATTTCTTCAAGATCCTCATTAATACTGCTTCAGATCCTGTGATTATAAAATGTCGGATGCACACCTCATGCCGGGTTAAAATATATAGACGACCACGTTTGGAGCATTCTGTCAGAGAAACCCATTTATTTTCCAATGCATCTGTCAAGAGCAAGCCCATCATCAGCGAGCGATTGGGTTTGTGGAGTTATTGGGTTGTCTAAGTTGTGGGACATTGGCCCAAGATGGATCATACTTTCGCATCGATTCTTAGTCATTCTTTTGTTTCAGGATAACACTGGACTTTTTTGATTCAGAGGCCATGGCTCAAAAATCAGATGTTGTACTAGCATAAACAAGCAGGCTATCTTCAAATGACCTCACGACTGGTCATGGCCTCTGCAATTTGTAATCCGACATTGTCTACATCGTCCTCTCGGACAAGTTCGGCCATTTACTTCGTATCTTCTTCTCTGACTGCACCCACTAAAACCCCAAAATTTCGTCACTCCAAATGGTTTCCTCCACTGGGTCTCAGTCTTTTCTCTACGTGGAGTGGTCTTAAGCCTCTGGGTATCTCAATTACACCAAAACCTCCCGTTTCAGGTACTCTCCTCTTCTCATCTGGGTTTCTGGGTATTTTCATTTGTCGTTTATTCTCTATTTTAGTCAGTTGCATTAATTGGATTTGATTCTTTGGTTTTCTTTTTAATCTAAATTTGATGGTGGTGCAGAGAGGAATGGAAGGTGTAAGGGTAAGAAGGTTTATGCATCTTTATTCGGGGTTGGAGCTCCTGAGGCTCTGGTCATCGGGGTAGTGGCTTTGTTAGTTTTTGGCCCAAAAGGTCTTGCTGAGGTGAGTTGAGTATAAAATTTAAATTTTGGACTTCATTTTCAGTTATTTGTCTGACCGCTAAACTAGTGGTTTTGCTTTTGCAATTATGTGATCTTAATTCTATTGGACCTCATGCTGTTTTACATTTTTGATGGATATGATGATTAAGCCTATGAAATTGTTATAAGGTGCGTTATGACCTGAATATATATTGCTAAGAAATGCTACCCCGGTGGCAGGGTGAATGGACTTTATCAGCTATGTAAGTCTTTTTTATTTTGGCGAACAGTACTGAGAGTCTATCAGAAGAATGTCTATCGGCCAGAAAATTTTGCCTAAAATGACATGAGAAAAAGTAGCAACCTTATTTTGGTAGGAGAATCTGTGATGAAGAGCATCTCATATACTCACGATTCGACTGAGACTTTGGGGGAGCCTACAATCTAATCCTCGTTATGCCTTTTGTCTTGCTAGGACAATGAAGTTCCTGGCAATTGTCTTCATGAACAAGACAAATCTTTTGAAATTTCCCGCTAGATAAAGGTTATGATGGTACGACATGTGAAAACCAAGCTGCCCCTAGAGATTTTAGTCTGTTCCCAATGATCTCATTCGCGGCACTTAGCAGTCCACAACTTTATATATTCTTTTTGCTTGGTGAATATGTTAAGTAATCCACAAATTATCTTTTAGATTGTATCTTCAAATGAACAACCTCTTTACCTCACCAGCATAAGAACTATAGATTGCGAGAATCATATAACATGTACAGTTCAGTTCTAATGGTGTAAATACTTTGTTACGTGGGAGGCATATATAGTTCAGTTCGTTGCTTCTTACTTCATGTAAAAACACGGATAATTTTTCAGGACTACTCTACTTTGTTTCCTACTTTTTGGTTGTTCTGTGGGCCGTGAATTAGCTAAACATTTTATATGGGAGGAAAGTGTCTATAATGATGAATAGAAGCTTATCTTTGGTTATATTATCACAGAGGTACACTAGTGTTCAAGTCTAATGATTGTATATGCATTATAAGGAAATTTCAGGTAAGTAAGCTCTATTAATAGTCACGCAAAAAAGTTGGGAGTTTGACTTGTGGTTAGCAGCAGGTGGCTAACTGTGAGTTTTGTGCTCCTCTTGATTTCCAGGCAAATTTGAGTTGCAAGCTTATTATGTTGTATGACTCCTTTATTTGTTTTTCATGGACACGCTAGAGCTTTGAGTTGAGAATGGAGTGGCAATTTAAAATAAATCAGGATCCAGCATGCCTGTTTAGGTGTGTGAGGAGTTGGTGATGTACTATGTTTCGACTTAATGATCAACTCCCGAAACAATCATTGAAAAGGCTATGTAAATTCTGAAAGCATTTAGCTGTATGAAAATATGAGAGCGTGCTCTGCAAAATTTTAGGATAGTAAGGGCTGCTTAGTATTCAAAGCACCCTGTACAGAAAGGAAACCCAATTTTTTGTTGTTAATTTATCTTTTTGTGTGTTTCCTAGATTATCTATGCAGTTCTAATTTAAGCTATCTAATTGCAGGTTGCTCGGAATTTGGGGAAGACTTTGCGCACATTTCAACCCACTATTAGAGAACTTCAGGTTGGAGTGTAACTTTTGGTTAATTTCCTCTTGTTTCTGCCTCTTAAGAGAAGCTCTGGTTTTAGTAGCGGTGGCTCTTCATTTGTATGTAGGAAGTTTCGAGGGAATTCAAGAGCACTCTTCAAAAGGAGATTGGTCTTGATGACATTTCTGTGCAAAACAACAACAGCTTCAGCAGACCCAATCCTACATCAACCCCATCTTCCACTACGAACACTAAGGATTCTCAGATTGTTGTTGATCCCGGTGAGTGAAAAGTACTTCCAGCATCTACATTCTTATTTCACAAAGCAATAGACACTAACTTACATGCAGTTTACTTGAGCTCCTTGGTTCATTGAACTTATTAGTTATTTGAACCTGTTTTATTTTCATTGTAGTACCATTAACTTGTTAAAAGATGCCAGCATTATGTGGTTTTATAATAATGCAGGAATGTTTAATAAGTTTTTACCATGAAGCATGCTAGTCGTTTCTTCTCCTGTACCCTCCTTTCCTTTCAAACGAATCTGACAGAACTATGCCATTTCTAATAGTGGCAGATGGGGCATCACCCCCAAACAAAGCATATACCACTGAAGAGTATCTAAAGATCACAGAAGAGCAGCTAAAGGCAGCCGCTGACAGAGAGCAGGAGCAGATACCTTCTTCAGGACAAGGCGAGTTGGAATCTCAAACACAGCCCCAAGGTTAGTATTTTCAACAATTTCCTCTCTCTGGTAACTGTATTTCTCTCTCCCTAACTTCAGGTGTCTAACTTGTTTCTCAGCTACAGTTCAAGAACCCGCCACTGCATTACCTCCAACTCAAAAACCTGTAAGCGGGAAATGAAACCTGGTAGAGGAACACGAAAGGTATCTCACAATCCCATAGTGAGACATGGAACGCCATGTATATTATGAGAGACCCACAAAAAGAAAGAAAATGGAGCTTTTCTTAATTCGTTATTTTTGTAACTGCTAGAGTTTAGAAATTCTGTATTGATTCAAGCGGACAATCAAGCACAAGTTCTGGGTGTTGCCGAGCTTCTTGTGGAGTACATGATTGTAGTAAATAGCATTGCAAGAAAGAAACGCGGTAAATTTTGGGATTGAACCAGATTCTTTCATCATGATGCATGGTTGTCCTCATTTTGAATTTGATGGGCTTGTAGCAGCACCGGGTTGTAATTCAGAATTACACTATGGTTTCTTCAGAATCAGGCTGAGCGTGGCCTGCAAAGGAAGACTTTCTTGGTTTGAGCCAAGCCAGGTTGGTTTTTGTTTGGCAAACCGCGGCGTTTGGTCGTGCTCGAAGTATTTTGCAGGAGCTGATTGAAGCTCGTTGAGGTACACCCTTCTGCAGGGGAAGACTGCGAGGAAGACAGAGATACTAAACAGCATCAGGAATTCCCGGAAGAACTTAATCGTCTAATGCTCTATTCTGAAAGATATATCCAATGTAAGCACGCAAATTATGGACAAATCAACAGATAAGTATACTAAGGATGATGGGTTTTGATCGCTCCTTGAGGACCTCAATCGAAGGCTATTTATCTCCGAATCAATTAAACCATCAACCTTCTTGTTATTCATCCGTGTTTTGATAACCTTTCCAGCTTAATCATCGAAGCCATGGCTATTGTCTCCCTATAATCTGATGAAACCATTGTTACTTAAAACCCTGCTTATTCTGATTTCCTTACAGACTAAAAGCAATAGAGGCAGCATAGGGTAGACTGAGGTACCAAGCTTTCAAACCATCAGCTGTTGCGATAGCTGAAGCCAATGATGAAAGAGAAAAAAGCCAATGAACATGCAAGCACTTTAACATATGGAACTTCCTTTCCATTTTCAATTGGGGGGCGAAAAGGCAAACATGCCACATCAAAGAAAATTAATATGTGAGTATCTTTGCTAAAATAAATTCATCGGTCTGTGTGACTCAAAATCTAAATAGTCCTGATTTGCCTGACCACTATATCCGTACATATCAAAAACCTTCTCATCCGAAGGCATATTGCTGCCATCTCTTCCTCTAAAACCCTCCATCGGGGATGCCCAAGGAGCTGGAGTAGAGGGGTTAGAGCTGGACGCTTCCTGGTTTAGACCAAGAGCACCCAGATTTGAAGGTGAGTTTCCAGCGGGTCTTCTATTGGAGGAAGTGGCTGTTGTTAGAGAAATAGTTGTCGATTGCTGCTGTTGAAGTTGTTGCTGATTCTTCATCGGAGACTTGGGCCGAAGAGACTCTATCTCAGGGGTCGTAACAACAAGATGGGGTGCTTCTGGGGGTGGGTTTCGTCCTCCCCCTCCTTGCCAAACTTTCCCATCCTTATCGGCAAAGTTCCTTACATATGCCTGAATACAGCCGAAATACAACAAGAGTAGTCAAAAGGAAAATAAAATAATGGAACTCAAATAACAAGCATGAAATGTTAGTATAAGTTCTGCTAGTAATGCATACTGTTATAGTAAAACTGGTGGTTATACATGGAAGTAACAGATGGTTTTCAATGGATTTATTTTATTTTATTTTATTCCCTTCTATGCAGAAATGACGCAGCTATAAGATGTGACAGGTAAAACGTGTTGCTGGGAACTTATTCCTATGTCATATTCTAAAACTGATTCGCAACCTAAATGCTCAAGTTTGTTAGTGTTTGAGATAATTCTACTAAAACATGTCAGCTCAAACTTAGAAGCACGTGTCAACTTCTTAATTCAGTCTCAGAGATTCTAGACTACAGATCTTTATTGAACCCATGACATCACCCTCCAATCCTTTATGAGGAGTAGAGATGCGACTTGATTAAAGAACCAAGGACATCTAGTCTGCATAAGGCCTTTTCTGTTTAACCAAATTTCACTATCATGGGAGATATTATGTTTCCCAGGAATCATTTGTTGATAAGGAAATTGCATTTGTTCGTTGATAACTCTTTTTTTGTAAGACACATTCAATTCCAGAAAATTGCATAGAACTAGTGTATATCATTTCCCCGTGTTTGGCTGGAAAGAGAACTTACTAAGATCTAATATTTGTTCATTACTTTCTGGTGAAACAAGCATAGCCAAAGGTCGAGATCATTAATCATGCTTCTCACCTGTTTTCCCCTTGAAGAAGTGATTTTCATTGATATAAACAAAACCTAGAAAAGGACATCTACTCCACTGGTTGAAGAAATAAGTTGTCCATAATCTAATTGATAGATCAAGCAGGAATTCCACAATTCTTGTATTCATGTCCAACAGCTACTTTTCCACTCAAAAAGATAGCGCATATTAATGTGCACACCACAAATAGTTGTCCGTTCAGAAAAAACATTGAACAATAACGGTTTTGTTTTCAAAGAACACAAGGCAGTTGAAGTAACATACCTCAGACTTAAAATTGGATGAGGATAGTTCTTTGCCAACAGTCAGCCAACCAGACCGAATATTGTGATCTTCACCAAAGAGCTCAAGTCTCCGGCGGCCCAGGGCAAAATGCTCAATAATTCTGTACATGTCTTCAGGCTTTTGGGTTGAACCTACAATTTCATAGCCAAAAACCTTATCTAATAAGAGCTCATTTCTTCAGTAAATACTGAAAACCACAAAAAAATAAGCTAAAGGCACAATGCCTTGTATACTCTCATTCAAAGCAACTCGGGCCACACGAATCGTTTTGTTATACTTCTTGTCGACAACAGCATGTCTGAATTGATTTCCTATGCTACTAGGAAAAATAGAAAACAACCCACCTAAACCTTTAAGACATCGAAGAAATACTGAGAAATATGGACTCCTTAAACTCAAAGATGGCCTACTTTCCATATTCCTTTCATTTTCTTCAAACTGGAAAAACTTGAAAAAGTTCCAAATTTGGAAAAGAATTATGCATCGACCCATGCATAACCCCTGACTAAAGAAACATGAAAGTAAATAAGATGACAAATTAATTTAAAGTCAACAATCATCACAAGTAATAAAAGGCACGTGGAACAGAAGCAAGCAATGCAAAGGCAATCATGTCAAAGACATAAGGATTATACTAACCATAAGGAGGTTCCTCGGCAATTATTACATCAGTATCAATGTTGGCATGGATTATGTGACCATCGGTACTGCGACGAACAGTTCCTTTTATGCCCATCAAGCAGTGCTCCTTTACCATAATGAAAATACAGCCAAAAAAAATTTAAAAATCGATACATGCATTAGTTAAGCCTTCAATGAAATAATGGGACAGCAAGATGATGCTGCAGACATCCCAAACATTTGAAAATAACAATAATAACTGACCTTTGAGTGCTGAAATAAAGTATGAGAATCATGACGCAACCCCGGTGTTGCAGCAGTTTTGTTTGTCTTCACCCAACAAATATCCTCACACCTGCGAAATCCCCACTGCAGCAACGAAAGAATAAAAAGTTAGGGAACCCGCGAACAATCTCAAAATAACTGACAGCCATAAAGAAAAGCCTAATTCTATACATTAAAATTCTGAAGGCCTGAATACATACCTTCTTTAAACACTGGCGGCCCTGCTCAAGGCCCAGACCATCACCAACCCAGAGGAAGATAAAAGAAGGTGTGTCTGCTATTGCCTGTGAAAACAAAGGACAAAAAGCTTAGATTTCCAAGTTAAGGGTTAAAGGAAATTATTTAAATACAAGCAAAATCCATTGAAAACCTTTCTCAGTCCAAGAAGTTAAGGCAGTTAAATAACATGTTCAGCATTGGTATAGGAATTGATATGCTACTGAAACAAAAGGCTGATAAAAATTTCTTATGATTTGATTACTCTGAGATGGAAAGCAGTGAATGAAAAGCAATTAGAATTCCTTATTAGAAAATTCTAACATCACTTCTATATGTGCACATGCCGGGCAAACACAAAGACAACAGCAATTGGAATAGAAAAGATGACAAGCAAAATGATCACCTCAATCTTTAGAGACATTATTTCTTCAAATGTCCAGTACTCCATATGGTCAGCAACACCAGGTGCACGATGTACATATTCCTCCCATGGGGGATCCACAAGAATGACATCAAACTTGGTTCCAAAGAACTCCGGGGACAGCTCAAACTCCTTGAGGTCACATCTGTGATACATAGGAGGAGAAGCGGATTTTGCCACAATCTCATCCTTTTTCTGTATAAGCTCCCTAAGCTTGGGGTAATCCTCTACAAAATTGGTAAGCTCTAGCTCTCTGATGAAATTTTGTGGTCGCAAACCAGTATCAACAAAATTTTGAGAGTAATCATTCTGCTCTCCTCTAGAAGGAGCTTTACCAGGAGGCCCACTACTTTTAGGTGGAACCCAACCTCCCAGACTTTTATCAGGTGGAGTTCCGCGTACCATTGGTCCAGCAGCACCAAAACCAGGGCCAGATATGCTAGGAGGAACTCCTCTTGCGGGGCCAGGTTGGTTAAAATACATCGCAGGGGGTGAGTTCCCCATGTTAGGAGGAAACCTTGGGCCTGATGGTCCAGGGGGAACAGGAGAGAGACCTGGTGCAACAGCTAACATATTCATATCAACCCCACGAGCCCCAGGCCACACGGGTGGAGTAAACGGTGGAATAAAGACCCCAGGTGAAATTGGTGGACCTGGAGCAGGTTGCATACCAGGGGTAAGTGGTTGCATTGGCCCTGGCGGAGGCATTCCAAGAGGTCCAAAAGGTGATCCCATCATAGGCAATGGGATTGCAACTTGCTGGTTGTCCCTTCCAGTCGGTCGACCCCTTCCTCCTCTCCCAACTCTACTCCCTTTTACTCCTTGGGAGGCCGCTCTGTTAAAGGAGCCAGGATCCTGGTTCCCATATGGAGGCTGTGCACCACCACTAGAACTTTGGCCTCCAGCACTGCGACCAGACATAGCACCTTTCTGGTTTCTTCCTTTTCCTCCAAGAACATCAAAGTCATCCCTCCATGAATTTTGATCTCGCATAGAGGCACCATCATCAAAATATCTTTCCTTTGAATCTTCACCAGCTTGCCCAGACCCATATAAATCACTCCTTCTAGCTCTGTCATCATGCATATATGCCCACTCTTCATCATTTGGTGATGATTTCAGGTCAGATTGCTGAACAACTTCAGCTCTACGGGGAAAGTTGGATCCAGACTCCGCTCTTCCATAATCAAGTGGCTTTGTTTGGATCTCTATCACATCATAATTCTCATTTGAAATTCCAAAGTTCGATGAGGTTTTCACTGCTTCACCTCGGCTTCCATCTTTCCTATTACCAGACCGGCCATGAGGCCTTTCATTGTCAGTCCTCTCACGGCCATGTCTTGGCAACTCCCACTCTCTGCCATGTTCGTAAGCCATATCCCCATTTTTTGACTCTTTATCACCACTGATAGGTTGCCTTCTTTTCCAATTCTCCTTGGAACCTTCACGGTCCCTATTCCTGTCACTCCAGCTATCATCTCTGCCTTTTGATCTATCATCCCTGTAACTGTCCTTTTCCACTTCCTTCCGCTTGACATTGAAACTTCTTTCATAATCTGTTTCGGAGTGATCTGTTTCTTGATGACGCCTCCCACCCCTCTCAGGAGTCCTTGACCTGTTGGAGAGCCCAATTTCTCTTGCACTTTTATCCCTCACCCGCGTGCTTTTTTCATCCTCTGCATTTAATGTTCTCTCCCGGCTTTCAGTAGCATCCTGACCAGGAGTTCTCTGCTGTCTATACTTCTCAGTTTTCTCCCTGCCTGATCTGTCTTCACGAGTAACAGGACTACCCCTAGTATCTTCATCTACTGTCTCCGACCTAACCTTGCTCCTACTCTTCTCAGCATCAGCTCTTCTCTCTTCCCTGTTGTTAGATTTGATACCCTTCTCACTGTTTGAATATACACCTCGGTTCTTACTCTCACTTGGTTCATTTCTTGCAGAGACACTCCTCTCTCTAGGACTCTCATACTTAGCATCAGAAGCCTTACCACTTCTCGGTTCAGCTCTTTCAGAATAAGTTTCTTCTGCTTTCTTCACTGCATCAGATTCGTCCCATTTTCTCCTCGAGCTTCTCACCTCCTCAGAAGACCCATGACCCTTCTCTCGACCACTTTCCCTCCTCTCTGAATACCTGGAATCTCTATCAACCACTTTTTCAAGCTCTCCATCCGCAGACCTTTCTTCTTTGCTTTTACTTCTGCTCTGAGAATTCTCACTCTCCAAAAACTTTGAGGCATTCTTCCTTTTCTCACTTTCCTCAGCTCTCCCATGCCCTCTACTTCCTGATTTTTCTCCACTGTCTTTCTTGTTCTCCAATTCTCCATCCTGGTACCAATTGCTTAACTTCTCCAATGTATTCTCTTGTCTTTTCTTCACCTGCTTAGAGCGCAACTCCTTTTGTGAGTCATAGTCATCCTCGTCACTACCTGCTCTGCTGGATCCACCTGATCGTTTGCGGCCCTCATTTCTGTCCCCAGAACTTCTTCTTCTTCCACTGCTATCTAACCCTTCAAGCTCATCTCCATTGCTCAATTTTCTTGACCTACTTGACCTATGCTTTCTCTTCTCACTGCTCTCCCAGTCTTCATCATCTGCAGTCCGATCACTCTTCAAATCAGAGCCATCCTCTATGTCCCGTTTTGCATAACTCCAGCCACGTTCAGGTGAATCCATCACAAGCAAAGGCCTCCAACCACAGTCTACTTTTGAAATAATGTCTTAATCCCAAAACAAATTGGTATGCAAAAACAATCCACTAGAAGATCATCTTGGAACCAGACTAAATAGTTAAAAGAACTCAAAGAGATAAAAGGAAAATAACAACCAAAACAACCACATTCAAATCGCCAAAAAGGTTTATTTTCTAGAATTATGGACTTGGTTATCCAGGAATTATGCACAAAAGTATCGACACGAGCAAAAACAAGGAGATTCAATTGACTTCACAAGCAGAGAGAAAAATAAAACAAAATAAAATAAAACACAAAATTGGCCGATCTCATTCCAGTAATGTCTGTTAGCACATATAAAGTACAGCACAAACAAACTAGAAATCTCGAGCAGGCCAGTCGACTTAAAACCCTAAATTAAAAAAAAAAAAAATGGAAAGCGAAGCCCTCGAAAGAGTCATTCCACCACCCAAACGAACAAAAACACAATAAGTAAAACTCATCATTGTCTGGTTGCAGGGAAAGCCGAGAAAGTGAAGGCAAACCACAATAAATAATCTCAAATTTCACTGCCCAAAGCCCGAAACATTGGCAATCTAGCTAAGCTACGCAGTAAAACCCAGCTTATAATTTTATCCTTTTGTTCTAAAATTTCTCAGCCGCCAGAGGCAACACAAAATTACCCGGACACCAAACACTTAAAACCTAGTTTCAAAAACTGCCGACAATTCTTAACTTCCACCGGCCAGGGAGATACAAGTTTTGGAATATTTGAGTTAGAACATAATGCCCATGTGAGATGAAATTCCTAATACTAAATTCGCGTCCAAATAACATCAGATTTTACACACACACACACACAGAAGGAGAGAGAGAGAGTACCTGGTACTTGAGATTTGAGATTAGAAAGAAGGAGACGAAACAAGAGCCTTGAACAAATTAGAAGCGTCGGATTAGGGTTTGAGGCTCAGACCCACCCAGTTCTTCTCTCCTTCCCTCTCTGCAAGACTCCCAGCAAATTACAATAGAGACGACCCAGATTTCTCCCTTTGCTTTTCCTTTTTTCGAAAAAAACAACTCAATTATCTTACACCGACGCACTTCTGAACTATCTTCTTAATTATTTATTACTCCTCTTAAATACTATTTTTTCAATGAATTTATTACGCTTTGTCTTCAGATGCCTTGACGATGGACTCGTTTTCTTTGGCGCGTCTCCGGTGTGAATGAGTTACAGATTTCAACTTAATCTTGGCCCCTTTTGAAATTCTGCCCAAAGTGCAGACTGGTACCATTTCTGCCATGCATGGGTTATATGTTTTATAGTCTTTTTTATATAAAAAAATTCTTATATTTACCAATCTTTTTTTTTTTCAAGTAAATAGTTATGTCTACTTTTTTTTATTTTTATGTTGTGTTGGTTCTATGGGCAAGCACATTTGAGTTAGAGCGGGTACCATGTAGAGCTTAAAAGCCTGAGGGTTCCATACACACTAATTCTACTTACCAAAAAAGATTAAAGAAATTAACACATATTAAATTTTGTAGATGACCATGTAAGAAAATTAAACTAATTTGAATAATGAATGAAAATTTCTTATATTTAATAGTTATTTTTTTGAGTAAGTAATAGACTTATGAAATTGTTTTTTACCTCACATAACTACCAGTACAATCATACAACTTAGTTCTTAGAATCTAAGAAGTCTTAAGTAATATTTCTTTTTTATATGAAAAGTTCTTATATTTACCAATCTTTTTTTAAGTAAGTAAGATGGGTGAATTTTATATCTCATATTTAAACTAATTTAAATAAGTTGTATACTTTTAGTTTGTTGTGTCACAACAAAATTGACTGATGAGTGAAAATTTCTTATACTTATTAATTATTTTTTTGAATGCATAATAGATGTATGATTTAAAAAAAAAAAAAAAACTTGCACAGTCACTCACATAATGATGTCAACTTGAAACTTAAAAACGTAATAATTTTCAAATAATACCCACTCATTATTGAACTATGCATTTGTCAAAAAAATGTAAGAAATTTGAGTGCCCACCTTGAAACTTTTTAATCCCAACATGCGTTGTTGACTAAGGCATGTGTTTCTATTATATTTTTTTTTGTTGTTTGTAAGTTACTTATGAGATTATATTTATTTTGAGCATAAAGCATTTAAAAATTATAACTTTTTAAGAATTTTGAGTGTCTAATGCAAACATAAAACATTAACCAATTGAAAGAAAAAGGAAGTTGATTTTGCTTTTCACCTTCCATCAACCAGCAAAAAGAACCCAATTAACCATTTGTTCTTGCATATATTACCCTTTTTCACTATTTGCCTACTGTCCCCCACCCCGCTTTCTAACGACCCATCATCCCTTCATAATTGCGTCACAACCTTCTCAATAATCTTCAGCAATTATGGTTTTATGGTTGTTCTTTCTCTTTTTCCTTTGAAATTGCAATTTCCTACTGTCGTTTAGTCATAATAGAAAATCATTGTACCAAACAAACAGTAAAACAAAAAAAAAATTCATATGATTTTCAAAATCTCATAAGCCATTTTATATTAGAACAAAATAAAATTTTATAATAATAACCCATGAAGCCCCATTGGAGACAAATGTAATTTAAAGCTATTACACTTTGATGCCAATTACAGCTACAAGTAAGATACCAGTACTTGAAGGAAAATTCATAACAGAAAGTTACAAGATCAAAGAGCAAAAGAAAAAAAGCTTCAAAATCAGCACTAGGTTTCAATGCTGTTTGAAGGAAGCAAACTTCCTCGTTTATACAACAAATCTTATTACTCAATATGTACATTTACTCACACATAACCTGCTTTAGTAGGAAAACAAGAATAATTGGATTGGGCTTAATGCTTACAAATGACTAGTTGGGCCTCCATTGCAGGAACAAAGATACTGTGTCTTGTTAAGTCATTGTTCGACCGATTGCATTTAGTATCACGATTCATAGATAACTACTTTCTTTAACTTAAAAGCAAATCACATAAATCAATCACTAACGAATGACCAATGGCCACATCGGAGCTAAACAAAGATGGCTTTCATACATTTCACAAACCCAAAAAAAATGAAAAATGAAAAATGAAAGGAAAAGAACCAAGCACAGAGTCCACTCTCACAATCTCAACACCTGCATAGAATGATATGACTGCAAAATTCAAGGGCGAAATCTACTTGAATCCTGCATGAAAACTAAAATCACAGGGTCGCTAGGCCCAGCTTAGTACGTAATGTTCTTCTTCTTGCATGCAAATACATGCAGAATTAAACCTCCATAAGAAACTCCTTGTCCTTCTCCAGCTTCTCCAGAGTCCCTGCCTCCAAGCTGATCTCCACATCGATGCTCCTCCCACCACTCTTCCCTTGGTACAGGTACACCATTCCATCAAACCTGTTGTTGGGGCCACTCCTTACACTCTCCGGCTTCCCCCATCCGAAATCCACGTTGTAAACCTTGAACCTCGGCGAGCTTCCTACGGCCACGCAGTTCACTCCGGCATCCTTGAACTGGAAGATCTTTGGCGAGCTCTCCCACTCTTTGTTGCGCTCCTCAATTGCCTTTGCGTTATGCATTTCTATTGCTTTCTGAATCAAGGACGCCCCAAACTCCGGCGGATTCGCTGACAACAACCCGGCCGCCGTGACGGTGAACACTGCCTGGATCAGGTTACCGAAGTAGCTGTCCGGCATCGGCGGGTCCACCCGTTTCCGGCAATCGGCGAAGACGGTGAAGACGGTGTAGTCTTCGGGCTTCAGTTCACGTGCCCGGGTTACATGGCGCCAGATATGCACGGTGAGAGACTGGAATGTAGAGAATGGTTTCGAGCCGTCCGCTGGCGGGTTCGCGTTGACAGTTGACTTGATTTTGTCGATAGCCGCCTCGGAGAACCTGAAGACCTTCTCGACCAGTTGTGGACCCTTCGATGCGTCGCCGTCGGAAGAGGCGCGTGGGTCCGAGGGGGCGGAGAGGTCGAGCTTCACCCGCGTGCTGCGCGCCTTGGTACGCTCGAGGAAAGGCGGGACCGAGATGGAGTGAGCTCCGCGGCAGATCTCCGCCCAAGAACTCATGAAGTGCCACGTGGAAGTCCCGTCGAGGATCGCATGGTTGAAAGCGCACCCCATTGCCAGTCCGTCTTTCAGCTTAGTTAACTGTGACAATGACGAAGACACGAGTCAATGGACCCCCAATAAGCGTCAAGTATGAAATTGAAAGCATTGGACTTCTGAGGACCCAAATGTGATCGGACGAATGGTAGTGTGCTCGGCAGATGGAAGCTTTTCCAGCAATAAAGAAGGTGGAAGGAAGTAGATAGCATTTCTTTGCCTCCTCCACCAACTCTTATAAATACGCCATTAATACATCTGCTGCAATGGCAGGTGGAAAATAAACACGGGTCGACCCTGCCCCATCTATAGAGGACTGATCATAGGATTGTTTCTGTGAAACTATTAGAAAGAACATGGATTTGCATGAAGTCTGGAGATTTTACCTGAACTACTAACAGAGGCCTATGGAATCCTTGCAAGTTCAAGATCTCATTATATGGTATAAACTCCTTCAAAGTGGAGCAGCCATCCTCGGCAATCAGATCAGCTACTTCTGTCCCCTCAGCGATGCCCTCCACCACCTCCACACCTGTCATATCATCATCATACTCCACCCTAAAGACCCCTTCCTCATCTTTGGCAAGCTTCCCGGCCAGCTGATGGAAGTCCTCCAAGACCACGGCTAGCCCATCTTTTAATTTCCCCACCATGTCCTCAAAGCCGCTTCCTTCGTAAACTATCAACTTTTGGTTGTAGTAGAAAGCCAAGTATGGAAGATCAAATGTTACCAATTGGCATTCTCTTCTGCCAAGTTTCTTGTTGGGCATGACATGGCTTGAGGTAGTGATTTTCACACTCTTCATTGCCTCCTTTTGGCCAAATTCAGCTGCCATCCTTGGTGAAAGTGATATTGGAAGCAAAGAAAAGCTTTACCTGTGTGTATATATGACTTGAAGATCCATGTTCTCAAGCCAGTACTTATAGGAGATTAATTTTGATGCAGTTGGGTTGCATTTATGGGCTTCATGTGCGCGGTTGGTGATACATTAATGCCTCTCTTTCAACCTGCCGATATGGATGGGAATTGAGTTAAATAAGTACTAATACCTTGCGCAAAAGCTCAAAACAAGTCACCTTAGGATTTTTGAATTGCTATTTCCTTGGCAGATAATCACTTCTACATGTTTTACTAATTTACAAAAAAACCACTTCTAAATGCTTTTTGGCTTTTTTTTTTTTATGTTTTTATTTTCTTGCCAGACTTTCTCTGTGCATCCTCCGGCACTGGAAATGTTGAAATCAATAGATGTCTGGAATGGTACAAAGCAGTGATCTGTCGGACAGAAACCAGTCGTGGTGTTTGGGAGCTGTTGCCCTTTCTTCATCACTTGAGTTCACCATTGAACACCGCCACGTTCCGTCCAACTAACATTATCGCCTATGCAATAGATAACCTCAAACTCTCAAAATCCAAGGGTAAAAAACCCGAGTTATCTTAGACATTTAAAACAGGTCTAAATTTCTTTTCCTGCCGTCACAGGTTTAAGGTTAATCGAAGTATGCCCCATCAGCGTCAATTCATTTTGGGAGACCCTAATTCAAATTTTGTTGGGGTCAAGTTGGGTGATGAATTAAGGGTAGGCCTAAGAAGTACTGACTTTGGTTGTTTTTGTTGAGAGTAGGTGTTATCTTACATTAGAAGTGAAATGATGAGTTTATAATCTTGTAAGTTATGAGAATTTTTCATCTAATATCTTAAGATTTTGGAATAAACCATTATACTTTAATATAATATTAGAGTTAGGAAAAAGCATCTATTTTGTAATTCTCTACGCTTCGAAATTGAGTTTTAATCTACTTATAATACTTATGTCAGCATGCAAGTGAAGAAGAGCGTTAAAAGTGAATGTTGTCCCACATTAGAAGTGAAAGAATGAGCCTATGATCTCATAAGTTATGAGAATTTCTCACATAATACCTTAAAGTTTTAGAATAAGTCATCACGCTTTAATATAGTATTAGAACCAATAATAAGCCTCCACTTTGTAATCTCCTCTACTTTGAAGTTGAGTTTTAATCCACTTATAATGCTTATATCAGCATGCAAGTGAGGAGCAGTATTAAAAGTGAGTATTGTCTCATATTAAAAGTGAGAAAATAGGTCTATAATCTTATAAGTTATGAAAATTTTCTACTTAATCGGCTCTCACACTCTAATAGTTTTAAGCAATTTTGCTTATCTTGCTAAAGCATGGATTAACCCATTGAAGATGGCGGTCCAAACTAAAGAAAGAGCAAACCAGTGCGCTGGGGAGACTGATTGGGAAGTACTTGATGATCTAGTTTGAGCCTGTGTTTTGCCCCTAGAATTCTCCACTTCTGAGTCGGGTCATCAGTGCAGAGCGTTTGATAGCGTCAACTCTTGTCTATTTGCAAATATCATAAGTCTTGTGGTCATAGAAACAATTGTCACCGACGAAAGTGGCAATAAGTCAGAAATGCAAGTTAGCCAGAAACTGTTTGCAAAGCTTGTGGGGGTACAAGGTCTCATGAATACAAATTTGCTACACAGTTTTTGTACCATTTGTTCATTTTCTCTCTCTTCTTCTTCTGCTTCATCTTTTACCTTCTTTTCACTCTCTCTCGCTGTCTTCTCGTCCTGTTCATACCATACTGTTAATATAGGCGATCACGACGGAACATCGCTGGCCGCCAAAGTAGGTTGGGATAACATAAAGATCATATGAAAAAGCTCCAACTCCCCTGACAAAGACAGCCACACCGTTCAATTAGTTAGATTTTCTTAAGATCCCCACCTTGTGGATTCTTAAATTTTCTTTGACCCACTTACATCCTCGACCTAAACAGTAGTAACAATCGACTATGCGTCCGGACATTTGGTTTCAGTCTTGTGGTAGAGAATGCTGACCAAGTTAGGTAAACACATAAATCGAAAACATAACTGAAGACGGCACTTGGTAAGATCGGCACATCCATGCGTGACCCAGAAATTTCTGTGAACTCTTCTCACTGTGGATCAGAACCAATTTTTGGGAGGTTTGCCATTAGATTCTACATGTAAAGTTCTGCAAATGAACTGCTAATCACTACGAAGCATAAGATTCGTTGTTTTCTAGCCACCTTGCAATCCAACGTGCAAAAAGTTCTTCATCACATTGTGGATATGGATACTGTTAAGAATTTTTAAGATAAATAACATAAAGTAAAACTCAAAAGTTAACTTAAGAAAGATTTTTTTTTTAAAAAAAAAAACTCTCATGTATATGTGTTGATAATGAAAAACAATCCATGCAGTTAACAAATACACATTAATGAAGCAAATTCATTTTTTGTGCAGGATCCTACGTCCTTCACAGTTTTTCCGCTATCAATCATCTCATCCTTGTCAAATTATCAGAAGGAACGAAAAGACCCAACATAAAGTCGTCAAAATTCACCTTGAAGTGGTCATGGGATGTGGCACAAGGACCCTTACCCACCGATTAGGTCGTGTGATATAATAATGGAGAGAATCCACCGCGGTATCTAGGATGAAAAGTAGGGTTTAATTAACTATTGGTACTAGACAATTAGTGGCAATCAAGACGTAACATTTTCTGCTGCACATGGACCACCAAGTTGGATGGCGAGAGTACAAAGATCCTTTTCAAGGAATTCTTTTCGTGGGGCCATTGGCCAACCTCATCTTTTCCTTAATGGAATTTGAGTCATGAGTAATTGCCATCACGTAAGCTCCCTCTGAGAGCAGCCTCCCATTTCAGCAGATAATGAATAAATGTTACGTGCACAAAGGTTAGAATACGTAACTGGTTTCCTTAAGAGCGGGTTAACACTCATTTGGGATGAATTATGGGAATTTTGGATAAAATGGAGCCT
The DNA here is from genome assembly GCA_028551475.1 of Casuarina equisetifolia. NCBI lineage: Eukaryota > Viridiplantae > Streptophyta > Magnoliopsida > Fagales > Casuarinaceae > Casuarina > Casuarina equisetifolia. The sequence goes on from CM052362.1 coordinate 19,694,022, forward strand.
CGATGGCATCATTAGAGGGAGGCCGGAACTCGGTTTTAAAACACACGGTTTCTTTAGGATTCAAAAGCTATCCTTCACCTTACACGGCAAGCTCCTTATATGAGCTTCCTATCTTACTAACACACCATGCGTCCCTTACCTTCTTACCTACTTACAGATGCTACCTGTCTCCTATTACGTGCCTACTTAGCCAAGATCATTAGCCTTACAAGGTTCCTATGCCAAAACAGGGAAATAGGTGAGGAACAGAACCCACTATAGATTTGGAGATGTCCCCACTGACGCACGGACGTAACAGTAAACTTCTGCAGAACATATTTGCTTACTTTCTTCTTCTGGTTTCACTGGTATGACAAATCCATTTTCTGGGGTATACAAATTAGTGGATGAGACTTTAGCTCGATGGAACGTAATTTGGGAAGGTCAAACACCAAGCGAGCCAAAGGTTTCACAAACGTGATAGCTCCGAATGCTTCCATTTTCGTGATGATATGATTAAAGCGTGAGGTCTGCAAAGAGAGTATTACAGGGAAAGAAAGCTAAGGTTAATAATAATGATTATGGTTACGTCTTGGGGGACGAATGTGGATGCCGTGTAGGTCGAGAGCCATCCACGATTTCTTTTATGACAAGATTTCTAGACCTGTTTATGGTCATGAAACATAAATACAAATGCTCCTCTAGCTCATCGAGCTGCCGGGTAAAGCTGCAATCATTCTTCTTCAGCAGGCGCGTCACTTCATCACTCGCTTGAAGCCGGTTCTCTCTCCTCTCCACCCAGAACTTAACCATTTCACGAGTGTCTTCCAGCTCGTCACTCAGTCTCGCTACTAGCCGACTAATCGTGTCTATGTCCCTTTGCAATATGTAAGTCCCTTTGGCGGCTGCATCGAGCTGAGCCGTCACCCTAGCTAGCCTTCCGGCCGAAGCTAGTTCGAGTGAAGCCACTACAACCCCGGGCGCAGCCACCAGCAGTGCGATCGCATGAGCGGCGACGATTACGGTCAGGGAGGCCGTTAACGCTACGAGAAAAATGGCTGAGCCATGTTTTAGTCTATTCGCCACCCGAAGCCTGGCTCGTGTCTTGTCACGGCTTGCCTCGAGTTGTTTTAGCAGTCCTGAGCAACTGGCTTGGACAGCCCGAACCCGGGTCCGCGACGAAGCGCTGGAGGCAAACGGGTTGGCGAAATCGGCTAACGGGAGCAGAACCCGGGAAAAGTTTGTTGCGTCGAGGGACTGAAGGGTGGTCTTAATAGAGCGGTGCAGGACACGTGTACGGTCAATATTTTTTAAGAGAAGACCACACAAGAGAGAAGCATCGGCTGTTTGCGTAAAATAGTCGAACAGGAGAGATTGATATACGGGTCGAATACGGGACAAGGCTAGGATTCGGGTAACCGTGGGTTGGTCCGGCTCTAAGAGGTGCTCCACGAAGAGCCGATACGACGGGAGCCGAGCGGCAGTAGTTGGAATACTCCGTGTCATAGAATCAGTGTTGGACAGTGAAATGACACGTGTCCAAAAGTCAAGGTATGATTCGGTGCGGAAGGCATTTGCATACTCCTCACGGACGTCCACGCCGTTCGTGAGGTTGTAGTTTGTAGCCGCGTCGGTCTCAGAGGCTGCACAAAATAAATAAAAAACTTTTAATGAAAAAAGAACCTCGGAGCTCACGATGTTTGACTCTTTGCATGTTCGTTGTCAGGGGAACCGCAATAAAAAATAACTCATTAGGATTTAATTTTAGCCTAATATAAGACAAACGCTCGGTTATTTTTTATCCTAACGTAAACACGTCACTTTTCATGTTAATGAATTCAACAACGTAACTCCCCCGCAGTCTCACGTTGGGCGCAGTGAGAGGTGGGACCAGTCTAGAGGGACCACACCAAGGTAGGCAGGACACAGGGTCGGCTCTGATACTATATTAGAAATTGAAGGGCCCAACTAAAACACAGAACTGTGCAATAGTGGATTGTTAGCGGAAGCTTATAAGGCCAGACTCTCTTGTCGCCTTACCCAATGTGGGACTGGATATTTTAATCTTCCAACAAGGATGAAAACAACATTATTTTCATGGTTGGTAATGGCATTATTAGTTAGCTAAGGGTGCTGTCAATAGAAAAACGATAGCGGTAGCGTCAATTTTGTGCACTTCGTAATCGCAAGGGAATAATAAAAAAGCAACAAATTGGCGAAGGATATCAACCATGTTGTCGTTTCAACGCCCCTGCATAGGAAGCTTGAATCAAGCACCCAAAATTAAGAGTCGGTCTTTGGACAAACAAAGGCCCAATAGGAGACCAAACTTTGAGTCGAAAGCTTACCAGCGCAAGAAAAGAGGTTCCGAACCCGAGCATTTATTCCTTGCCTCATTCCGCCTTGTCGAAAGCTGCAAAGCATACCCAAAAGGAAAATGAGAGAACAAAAACTACCAAGCGGGAAGCATAAGCTGAAAATACCAAACTGAATTGAGTTCTTTTTACAGGTGGGGAAGGAGTTAAAGCCGAAAAAGGTGGGTCTTTATAGGGCAAAAGCGTTCATCTTTTGCTCTTGCTTGCAAGGGAAATGGATGTACCTTTGAACCTGATACTGCAGTGCACGCGAAGGCTTGTGAATTAATGAACACTCGAACGAGACAATCGTGTTTTTTTTTTTTTTTTTTTTAATCATGTGGCTGAAGTTTATTACGCAATGGAAGCAACAGGAGCCGGCGAAGGTGTAACCTCAAGGAGAAGGTCTAACGTGGGAGGAGATGATAGCATATGGCCTATCAATCATAGTCCTCAAAATATTAAATACAAAACCACAAACTGCCAACGTCTCAATGGGCCTGCAAAGAAGATATCTTTTCTTTTTGCTCGAGTGAAGCGCCGGCTGTTGTCATTCTGTCCCCAAAGCCGCACTGGAAGGGGCTTTCCCAACCCGTTGAATGACTTTTTAATCATCAAAAGTCCTATTACCATGTGCCAACGACGACGCTTTGGTTCAACTCGTTAGTCTTTTTATGCCCGTCTTTTTTGTTTGGACAAATCTAACTACTAGTTTTTGAAATCTTTAAGTGCATAAACTTTGAGTATATAATATATTAAGTAGAGAAAACTTATCATTTATAAATTAAAAAGTTTATTCTTACACTTTTAATCTCTGTATATAAGACATAAGACAAGAGAGGAGAAGAGAAGGGGATTCAAATTCAATTAAGAGTCTAACCTAATTATCATTAAGCCAGGCCCTTAGACAAATCTAAAATTTTAAAACATATAATGAAAAAATCTCATAATTTACGAACTTAAGAGTCAATCCTTATGTTTCAATGCTAAACAATACCGGCTTTAACATTGACTAATCTTTTTAGTGTTTTCCTTTCATTTTACGTCAAGTTTGTATAAAAATAATGATTAACAGTTCTTCCAGAGTGCCTTTTATTCCAAAACCAATCCGAGGTGCTGGATTTGTCCCCAACGACACCTCCATATTCACGACTCTGCACCAAAGTCGATGTGAAATTATCTAAAGCAACCAGCACGTGACGCCACGCCCAACGTGATTTGCTATCTTGTAGCTTTCACACTTGGTGTGGCTGAGAATCTCAAGCACGGCGTTTGGTCTACAGTCAACACTCGTACCAACCAATCGAGGCATATCCAGGAGTGAATGTATCTCTACATATATTATGTTTTTGCTAACGCAATCATACAAAAACAAGTTGCCCCTGACCCAGTCCTTGCATCCAAACACCGTGCGATTCGCTGCGACGTGAAGCAGAGCATATCCGCGCATTATTCTCATCTTTTAAAAAGCGGTGACCCCACAAGGCATGAAGATGACTAAACCCACTCCAGCATATTCCTCCGTCACGCTTCCACGAACTGCAAGCCAGTAAACGCCGGATTCCCACGCTACTATTATACCCACTTTGCCCTCCCTTCAAGTCACGGCGACAGCGCGCTTATATCTTGACTTCTAAACTGGAACGACGAAGGACGTGAAAGAAGGTTTTATCTGAGGTCGAAATACATGGCATGTGGAAGCATTTTACTAAAATAAAACACCAGTAACAGCAACGCCAGTGAAGCCCGAATATTTATCGTCTTCCGAAAATACAAAGGATTACTTAGAAAAAAAAACACTTTTTTTTTTCTTTTTTGTTTTTTGGGAGAAAAAAACAAGTCCCTTTTTGGCATTCGCGATGACTTAAGGGACTACCGGACATCTGAGAAAACAAAGGGACGTGAATGAAAAGCGGGCCCCACTCCGTAATTCAGGACTCTAGAAATCATCCCCATCGTAGCCACCGCCGTCCTCGTCATCCTCCAGACGCTCCTCGACCCTGTCGGCCGCTTCGTCCGCGATCTTGTCCTCCACGTAATCGACCCCTTCTGCTATTGCCAGCCCCCCCAATACACCTGCCACTGCTCCCACAGCCAATCCCGTTCCCATGCCAAACTTACTGCTCTTCTTCTGCTCCGGCTGCCCGTACTGCCCGCCCTGTCCGCCGTAAGGAGCCTGCCCGTAACTCGGCTGCCCGTACTGCTGTGGCGGTGCAGCTTGTCCATACCCACCGTAGGGGTACCCAGCCGGCGGGGCCGCTGAATAGTAAGGCTCTTGCGGTGGTGCGGCGTATGGGTTGCCGTAGGCTGGGGGCGGGGCACCGTATTCCAGGGATCGTGAAGTCTGTGGAGGTGGAACCCCGTAGGGAGGTGCATGGTAGGGGTCGGCCGCACGGTAGCGTGGCTGTCGGATTTCAACCCGGACCTCAACCTTGCCGTGGGGCCTACCGGAGGGTCGCTTGAGCTGCAAGGTCCTCTCGGCGCGCCCGCCGAAGCCCACTTCATCGAGGACATCCGTCAGCCTGAGGGGCGCGGAGCCGATGAGCGGCTTGGTGTCCTCCTCGGAGCCGGCGTGGACGATGTCGATGTAGAGGGTGGAGTAGTCCTCGACGGGGCCGGGCAAGGGGATGACGAGGGTGTCGTCCCAGTGGGGGCACGTGTCGCCCTCTTCATCAACCCGGGTGGAAGACTTGTTCTTGGGGTCCACCCAAACAACGGCGTAAGGCCTGAGGGGGCCGTGTCGCCAGTTGACGTTCTTCAGGTCTCTGGCCGATGAGATCCTAAGCTCTACCTCGTAGCGAGACGCCATTCTGAGTTTCAATTGTGCAATGCTGCTTCTTAATTCCGCTTGGTGGGGGTTATTTATAGTCTATAAACACAACTATTAATAAGTATCGAGAATATTTAGTTTTGCCAAAGTACCAAATTACCCTCGCCCAGATCTGACCCTCACCTCTACCTCGTACAAAAAGGAATAGCGCAGCCAATGGGAGTCTACGCGGAGAAAGGGTATTTGAGGGAAAGTAACGGAAGGATAAGGTTAACATATCTAGGCAGTGAATGCTTGGGAAGGTGTTTCACGGTGGAAGACGATGCTTAGCCATTAAGCATGTACTCCCTCTGTAAATGCTTTCACACGGGCAAAACCATGGGAGCCACTCCCTATCGGAGAACGTGCATGCACCCGGCGCCAAACATGGAGTTTGGATCCACGGCAGATCAATTTTGTAGTTTCAGGCATCTTAAACCCACGAGAAACGGTTGTCGGAACTCGCTTCAGAGGATTGATGCATTCGGTGAAGGAAACATATTTGTCTGTTGCGGCTAAAATTTCTTTCTACCAAACCTCGTCGTCTTGTTCGACCACACAGTTAAACTGGCCCACGAGACCAAGAGATCAGTAAGAACCATGAAAAGAGGAGGAAAACCAAAAACACGTTTTGGATGTTTCTTTACTATTCAATGCGGGCCTTCTCGGATCCCCTATCTTCCACGTAAGAGCTTCATTTTTATATAACTATAGATCAGGCTTGCAAGAACTGCCACTTACTGCACGCAGCATTTGTAATCTGGAGTGAATGAGAGGTGCACTCACACAAGCAGATGGTTGACAAAGTTTGCTTCAAACGAAGCACAGGCTTTCAAGCCTCCAAGATCGTCTAGAGACCACCTTGGACATAACTGAAATGTTTGTTGATTTGTTATGTAATTCAACTATTTTGCCAAAACAGTAAATTTAAAGCATAGTTTTAACACATTTTATTTAAATATTATTATAAACTTAAACTCCTATAAGTTCAAGCTTGTTATGATCCTTATAAACTCATAACAAATTACTATACTCCGCAGTGAAGGCCTCGGTAGCCCACTATACAGTGACTTCACCTTAGTTTCATGCATTTAAACTTCTCTCTAACCTTGATGTTTTAGTACCATTATACAGTGACTTAAACTTAGTTTCATGCATTAAGACTTTTCTCTAACCTTGATGTTTTAGTTGTTAGGTAGCCTTTTTTACAACTGTTTCCACGGGTCATATCTTTTGTGGTTCAAGGTTATTCTTCTTATATTTTCTTCCACTTCTACCAATGATTGTAGCACACAACCAAAAACTAGATACAATTCTCCAACAATTCAATGGAACAAGACATCACAAGCGATCATAAGCACGATTAAGTTCAAGCCCCCATAAGCCCATAACACGATTCAATGAAAATAGTGTAACTCTAGTGTCAATAATGGAAGCACAGCCCAGAGGATTGCAAAAACATCAACTAATATTGTAACGTTCACATTAATATCCACATCATTTGCAAATGGACCCGGCGAACGAGATTGTAATGGCTGTTTGTTCGATGGGTTGAACCGGGCCGGATCCGCGTTGACAATTCTAAAACCCTACCAGAAACCAAACCCTTCACGAGCTCTCTGCGCGTGCTCCCCTCCACTCTCGTTTGCTTCTGTCAATAATCATGCTCTCCCGTCTCCTTCCTAGACCCTCAAATTTCCGTCGCCTAACTCTACTCTCTTCCAAATTAAATCTGTCTCCCCAACCCCATTTCCCCCAAAATCCCAATTTTTTTCCTCTTCCCAGATTCTTCTCCAGCAACAACGACGGCAATAGCAACGATGGTAAGTTCGACAAATCAACGTGGACTTCGTGGAATCTCTCCAGTGAAAGTGGGGGAAAATTTGATAAATTCTTCACTGAGGAATCCGGAGACCACGCTGGAATATCTACGGCCGGCGAGGAAGACGAGCCGTGGTTGAAAGCAGGCGAGGAAAAGACGAGTGCCAAGGACGAGTGGACCACAGCGGACGGGTACAAGCCCTGGAGCTTGGCGGAGGAGGACAAGGAGGACGTGTTCGGTCTTCAGGAGGAGGTTGTACCAGAGGCCGATGAAACTGGGGCTGAAAGTAGCCTTGATAGTATCGTTGACAGCGATAGAGCTGAGAAGGAGAGGAAAGATGAGCTTATGAGGCTCGAGCAAGAGGAGCAAGAGCTCACTGCCGTTCTCGAAGGTACATTAACGACTATCACATTGTGCCAACGTAATTTATTGATAACAAATCTCTGTTATCCGTGATTTCGTCACGAATTTGTACGTATCTGATCTTTTCTAGTTCCCTTGGTTGATTTCTTTTGATTTGTGATGATGGTGGGTTGGGGTGGTTTGGGTGAGGGTTACCATGACTGCATGAGAGGATGGGGATGCTTGGTTCATCATGAAAATGGGGTTTTCGTATTGTTAAATTTTATTGAATTATGTGTGTTACTGTCGGAGCTTGTATGTAGCAGATGAAATAAAATTAGGGTGGATTGATATTTGGTAGCTATTAGTGGGAATAGAGCCTTCAATTTTACATAGATGTATTTTCCCAATGCTTGAAAGCATGACCTTCGGATGGCTTTTTAAATGCACAATTTGATAGTGAAGTGCTGAATGGAACGAACTGAACGGTGGGGTATACTGTCTCTTTGTAAGATTGGGGGTAAAGATTTATCGTTAGTGATTATAGGTATCTTTTCTATCCCCAGGTTTTCGTTATTTTTTGGTATATGAAGAAGTCTGCTATTGTGGAAATCTGATACAACTTGGCTTGACTGATGAGCGATAACTATGTCTCAAGTTAGTTGTTGTATGTTTGAGTCATTATTTTTTGTTGAATTTTATCACTAAGGTAAAATCCATCATTTCCCTTTTATGAGCTTTAAAATTATCATTGATGTTATACTGATTAAATCTATCTAAATGTAGGTTCAAGTCATGCATTTGGTGACCTTATGGCTGCATCTGGAATCACAGATGAAATGCTGGACAGTTTGATTGCATTGAAGGACTTTGAAGGGATTGAGGGGTTGCCTCCTCTAAGTGAAATAGAGGAAATTCGGTATGAGAAAAATACAAAGAAAGTGACAAGAGCAGAGATAGAGCGTCAGAAACAGGAGGAAGATGCTAAAGCAAGAGTGAGACAAGTAGATGACAAAGGAAGATCTTATGGCACAGGAAGAAGGAAATGCAGCATTGCCCGTGTCTTTATTCAACCTGGTCATGGGAATTTCGTCATTAATGATAAACAGTTTGATGTCTACTTTCCCATGCTTGATCATCGTGCTGCTCTCCTGCGTCCTTTTACAGAGACACAGACCTTGGGCTTTTGGGATGTCGACTGTACTGTGAAAGGAGGTGGTACCTCAGGTGAGTTTAAAGTGTTAGTGATAAAAAGTCTATCTAATGATTTATGTTTTAACTTGTCTGATCATCTTGATTGGCTCGAGTCTTGGTTTGGTGGATGACAATACAAGAGAATCATGGTTTGTTACTTGCTCTTTTCTTTTTCCTTCCTTCACGCTCTGTTATAGGAGGCTTGGATTAGATTTTCTCTTTGAAATGACAGAAATGTGCTCCATTCCGGCATCAAAAGTTGCATTGACCTGTATGCATCTCTGTTACTTTTCAATTCGCAAATGTGTTTTACTTCTAGTAAATGTTCAGTAAAATATATGCCTCATAACCAGGAAAAGAAATTATTAAAAAAAAAAAAAGGCCAAAAGGCAATGAAGAGACGATATGAAAGCTTTTCTATTATCTCTAGATGTGAAGTCATCTGTTGCCAAAGAAAGGCAAACTTTAGGGACCTGCAATAATGAGCTGGATGTCCTTGAGCCTAAGCAAGGCGAGTTTCTTATTTGTAAATTTTGGTACTACCCCCCCTTCAATAGATGCACCTCTAATATTCATTGCGGACACAGGATTGTCTTCTTATAATTTGTTTACTGTATTTCCTGATTTCCTCCCATCACATATCCTTTGAAGAGTCTTTTATGGATTCAGACACAGTTGAAAGTGGATAAGGAGTCGCTTAAAAGATCCATAGCTGTAGAGGAATTAAAGAATAGATGTTCCATGATTTATTTGTTGCTGGTCATAAGCATCTACTAGGCAGAACTGTCGTCTACTAACCAACTACCCAATTTTAGTCCTGTTCTCTCTACCTTACTTGCCTACTGGAGAATCTTGTGGTTGAGAGACATCAATTAACTTTGATGATTAAAGACAAATTTTAATCTGAAGGGAAAAATCATATGTTTTCCATTTCGTTTGTTTGTGGATAAATCAGTATATCTATCGGTAGATGTGAGCTTGAATTTTTAGTACATGGGGCTGTTGACATTTATCCTTATCCCTTGTACATCATGAGGAATCATGGAGATCAAATGTCTGGAAAACAGATCTAGGTTGAGTTCCTCTCGTAGTCTGGTGATGTGATCATGGATTTTTGGTCGCTCTTCTGGAATTTTTATCAATAGTTGGGAACAACTAGTTTCATGTTCAGCATTTCTTTTCTGAGGAAATCTGCAATTCTGGTATTCTGCTTTGTCTCTGTTGTTGGTGATTGGGAAAAGAATGGAAAAAGAATTTTGCTCTGATTTGCATGGTATCCAGAAAGTGATCAGTGTGGAGCCATGGGGGCAATTGTCAATGTAGAAGGATCACTTGCATTGTTTATTTCGTTAGAGATCCCTATGACTATAATAGAAACTATGGGGAATCCCACGTTCAGTTATAAAACAAGTTTTCTTCCAGTCCCGTGCCCCATAAGTAGTTCCTCATTTTGACTCTTGTACTTCTCTACATTGGCAAGATATTTTGAGCATTGAGTCACTTCTTCCTATCAAAATGCAGCGTCCTGCAAACTTTTATTTTTGATTTCCTCATAGCATTTCTAAGTCTCCACTCAAAGGAGGAAAAAGAAATCAGTAAGAAATGAATCCGCTCCCATGTTCAGAACCAGTAGTTGTACTGGGCATGAAATGAATTGCTTGATTGATTTGTCGAGCTCCACTTGATACTTGGTCGTGCTTTGAAGTATTAGCTAGGGTAAGCTGAGATCAAACTAGTGCCTGGACCCGATTTGATTGAAAGCATCTTGGTTCAGCTTGGATCATTTTCACTCGATGTGGGGCTTTTTTTTTCTGTTTTCTCTTATGTTTTCTCGGATTTTTTGGATCCCTTTAAATTTTGTATTATACTTTTTTATGGAAACCTTTTTTGTATGTGTTCCAAGTTTCTCTCCTCTTACTAATAGAATTTCTTAACAAAATAAACTCCACCTATCCCTCTTCCTATTTTGTTCCTCTCTCTGGCTCAGCGTGCTTGGTGAAGCATGGATAATTTTCTGTGCTTGTTTGGCAGTGATTTTGAGGTCAGAATGTCTGCAACAGTGTCTCCTTATCCACAAAAATTCTTGAGGATTTGACTCGGGATTTTTTCTGTTTTCCTGACAATATCTTGTCCTAACTATGTCCTACTTCCACAAATTGCGGAGGTCATGGGTTCAAACCCGCACTTTTAGCATGCGTTAAATGTTTGCAGCAATTCTGTCTGAACTTTCCAGTGCTTTTTTCCTATCATGTTTTCAATAATTTGTGGACAATGAAGAAATCAAGTGCACTTGATGACAGGTCAAGTTGGAGCCATACGATTGGGGATCAGCAGGGCCTTGCAAAATTGGATACCAGAACTGCGTGCAAAACTTAAACCTGGTACAATCTCTAAAAGCAGATTAGTATTCTTTCTTGTACTTAAATTCCACGGTTTGCTTGTTGACCCAACTTTAGAAGAAAATATGAAATGCTTTCCACCTTAATGATAGGGCTCAAATATATGGAAACGCACCTATGCAAATTACAGACATGGTTTGAAATTATTCTGCTTTCAATTCTGTTACAAACCAGTTAACATGAACTTAAGATCAATTTTTTCACAAAAGAATCGGTTGGCCTGGTCTCTTGCTTGCTTTCCACATATGCTATGCTATAATCTTTTGCTAAAGGGGTGGATTTGTTTACCAGCGGGCTTCTTGACAAGGGATCCACGTGTGGTGGAAAGGAAAAAACCGGGCAAAGCAAAAGCAAGAAAGAGCTTCCAATGGGTCAAGCGTTAATTATTTTGTTGGTATGGAACCCTTACTGTTCTGCAGGACCTTTCCCTTTATATGAAGAATTTCAACTTTCCCGCAGGAAAGAAGTTTCTGAGAGACACTTGTTTGGCCTGATGTCTACTTCTGTAGTGTAGATTGTAATCCAAATACGCTTTACAAGGTGCCGCTAGACATTAGCGTTCAGCCTAGAGAAAATTATTTTTGTTCTAATTCTCATTGAATGAAACTTCTGTTGGCTTGTTGGCTCATTTCGGCTTATTTCCTCTCTCTATTATGTGTTGTAAAATACAAGTTTGAGTTTACGTTCTGATGCATTGATGGCAATAAACTGAGATCCCAAGTTCTCTGACTACTTTCGTCCTTTGCTTTTTATTCAATGGTTAATGACAAAAGTTTATCGTAAATACAAACTTTTTGAACCCATCACATTATCAATCGGGCTATCTCCTTTAAGAGGGTGGACGTACCATGTCCTATGCCTCATTGTTTGATCTCAAACTGGACAATATGAAAGATCGCTTATGGCACATGAATAATTTTTCGAAGGATGCAAATATTTTCTTCGAGCCATAACGTAATAGGAAAAAAGGGATCATGGAAGAAAAATATTGACAAATGTGAAAAAAGGACTTTTATCTTCTCAATTGTTGGTTTATGGTTAATTTTCTATCTTTAACGGATTTTAGTATTGAATTAACCCAACAATCATAGTATTTTGATCTCTCAGTATTTTCTTTGGTGTCTAGGCACGGCGATAACTTAGGGCGGCGACACACAATACGGAGCGGAGCTTAAAAAGGAGGAAGAACAAGACAAAGTTACCAAAAGTTACCAAAAGAAGAGTGAGAAAGTAAGTTTTGAGTTTCCTAAAAATCAATGAGTATTTTTGTGAATCATCATTTCATACACGATGGTTTATTTGTTGTGTAGTGAAAAGTTTACTAAATCTAGGGTTTCGGTGAAAATCCTAATTTGAAATTACAATCCAACCAAATGAAATTGAGATAATAATTTATGTCTGATAGTCTCACTCTTTCTCTCTTGAGTGATTTAGTCTCAAGCCCATTACGCAGGCTGTTGGGCCATACGATCACTTGTACTAGACTCGTTCACACGAGTTCAGACGATTGTGCAATATTAAGTGGTGTCTTGTTCTTGTTTCTACCGTCCATTAATTGCATCCAGCCATCACAACAACTTTATTTTCTCTTTTTGTGGTATAAGAGCCGAAGCGCGTGGAAAAGCCTGTTGTTTTTATGTCCGGCTATTGCTTTCTGTGTTGTTGTCCATCTCGACTTTTGAAGCCAAACGATCATGTCGTTTATTTATGTTTGGGTCGTCAGAACAGCCACGTAGCCCTAGCAAAATCCCATCCCGCGCATGAAAGGCTCTAGAACCCTAATTGGGCTTTAGAGGACGCTGCGCGTAAAAACCCTAAAACCCTTTATCTGGCTCTATAAAACGCCGCCGAAGACGCCTATCGCTTCTTGCTCAAATACCCTAGTCTTTACTTCTTCGACTCCGTCTCGACTATCAGAGTAGCAGCAATGAGGCCTCCTCGAGGTAAATTACATGACCTGAGAAACAAGGCTTGCGCACTTCATTCTCTCTTCCTTTTTCTCTGTTTCCTTTTGCCGACACTGATTTTGAGTTTGGCCGCTTGCCTTAAGTTTCGTTATCAACAGAGCCGAGTTGTAGGGTTTATAGGCTTGCTGGTTCTGAATCATCAGTGTGTCGTATTAGACAGTGAAAATTTGTATGCTTTATGTGGATTTGTATGTTTGCTGTGCAGCCTAGCGGAGAGTTTTATGGTTACAGATAGATTGTTCCTTCTAATAGGTTTGTGTTTCGCAGGGCGTGGCGGCGGCGGCGGTAGAGGCAGAGGCGATGGAGGCAGAGGTGGCTTTGGGGGTAGAGGCAGAGGTGGCTTTGGTGGAAGAGGTGGTGACAGAGGAGGTAGTGCCATGAGAGGACGCGGTGGGCGAGGTGGTGGCCGAGGAGCCGGTGGAAGAGGAAGGGGTGGAGGTAGAGGTGGAATGAAAGGTGGAAGCAAGGTCATCGTTGAACCTCATAGACATGAAGGAGTGTTCATCGCTAAGGGCAAAGAAGATGCTATTGTTACTAAGAATCTGGTCCCTGGTGAAGCCGTCTACAATGAGAAAAGAGTCTCTGTGCAGGTCATTTACTAGCACCACTTGAATTACTCTTGAGTGTGTTTCCGACTAAGTACTACGTGTAACAACTTGACTTTGTTAAACTCCTCGTGGTCCCAAGGAAAACGTTTATTGCTTCTCGCAGAGTTGGTAATGGTTATGGAAATTAATATTGGTTAATGGAATCTTGGTTTTCTGGAAATGCTACCTTGTAGCATCTCTAGCACGGTCGTGCTAACATTAATTTTCTTGTTCATACTTGTCAGTCATAATAATGTGGATCTATTGACTCTGATAATCGTTTCTTCCTCCCCCCAGAATGAAGATGGATCAAAAGTTGAATACAGAGTCTGGAACCCCTTTCGTTCAAAGTTGGCTGCTGCAATTATTGGTGGTGTTGATGAGATATGGATTGTGAGTATCTTCTCCATGTTTTAATGCATTTGAATTCTGTTTTTCACATCTTTGGTTACATTCAGATTCTCATTATTGGTGCGTAATCAAAATATTTCTTCTTTTTGTGTTTTGCTACATCTATTGAAGAAACCTGGTGCTCGAGTTCTCTATCTTGGTGCTGCTTCTGGAACCACTGTCTCTCATGTGTCTGACATTGTTGGCCCTGTAAGTCATCTATATGATACTGCGGGTTCTATGTACTTGTTTGCTTTGGAAATATTTGCTTAGGAAGTGCTACTCGTTGCTTGCAGGATGGAGTAGTTTATGCAGTGGAGTTTTCTCACAGAAGTGGTAGGGATTTAGTTAACATGGCAAAGAAGCGTACAAATGTCATCCCCATCATTGAAGATGCTAGACATCCTGCAAAATACCGTATGCTGGTTGGCATGGTTGATGTAATATTTTCTGATGTTGCTCAACCAGATCAGGTTTGCTCCTTGTGTTTTCTTGTTCAATTGGTCATCAAATATTTGAAATGATAGAAGTGGTAATGTCACATGTTGACGTGGGGGCAGTGTCTTTCATCTTTTACCTGACAGGATCTTTCTTATTATCGAGTTGAAATTGTTCCATGTCTCTTTATTGGATTCCTTCTTGCTACTGATAAACACGCTTTTGGAATCTTTTCTGGTCACTTTTGGGCAGCATTCAAATTTGTCACGCTAGATGTTATTTTCAGAAGATGGTTATTATTTCCATAAACTTTGGCTTGCAAATCTTGAAGGGATGCCCCCTGTAGACTTAAGCTTCTTCTAGTTTTTGAGAAGTTATTTGTTTTCAAAGTTTTTGAAAAGTTATTTGAAAAGCTTCTTCTTCTATTTTATGTTTTTACCTGGGGTGTGAAAACTTTGCATATTTGTCCTTTGTTAGTTTTATTTCTTGGATTTTTTATACTTCATATCTCGTTTTGTGTTCTGAAGCATATGATGAGTTTACTCGGATTCCCCTTCAAGACTTAATGGGTGATGCAAACTCGAGTTTCTGATGCTGATACAAAGCAGTTTTATATACTTGGCTCTGGTTGTGTGTAAACAAACTAGTTATTTGAAGTTTTATTTTATCATTTTTAAGAATCATGAGCATATGATGAGTTGCTCGAGCTACCCTTCCACGATGATGGGTGATATAGGGTCGAGTTTCAGATGCTCCATTAAGGATATGGTTTTTTATACACATGCACTCACGCGCACTGATTGCTTGCTTTTATCATTTTTATGGTTCTTACTGTGCTTAATCAAACTCGATTGTCATTTTCTTCGTAGTCTTTATATAACTACTAGTTGTTTAAAATAATGTTTTATGGTGGCTTGCCACATATTCTTCTTTCTTATTTCCCTTTGTAATTCTTCTTTCTGAATCTGAAATTTGGAACATTTTATTTTTGTACTTCAATCTTTCTGAGGCTCCATGAATTTTTTGTTGTTAAAAGTTGGCCTGAGGTAACTGGGTTTTATTTTCCTTAACAGTGCTGTTTGAAATTATTTTAGTTTGGGTATTTTCACGGCTGTTTCTCTTATGGGGCTGGGATCTCCATTTTTTGTTTTGTCATTTCTTTATGTGGGTTTAGTTTGTTGGTAATCCTTGGCAATTCTTTACAGGCAAGAATTCTAGCATTGAATGCATCATATTTTCTGAAAGCCGGAGGTCATTTTGTGATCTCGATAAAGGTGTGTATATATATCTTCTTCCCTTCCGATGTCACTGGGCCTCTAAAATCGGAACTGGAAATTGAGTGATCTGCTTAAGCAATGGGTAGAAATTTGAAGTTTGATTATTTATTTGCTTTGATATTTCAGGCCAACTGTATTGACTCGACACAACCTGCGGAGGCTGTATTCCAGAGTGAGGTTAACAAGCTAAAGCAGGACCAGTTCAAGCCATTCGAGCAAGTTACTCTTGAGCCCTATGAGCGTGACCATGCTTGTGTGGTTGGTGGCTATCGTGTCCCAAAGAAGTCAAAGACCGCTGCCTAGAGATGTAACACATCCTTCGCTTTCGAGTGAGGTGGGGGAATTATTTTTGTTTGGAGCAATGTGGGGACATCTTTAGATTATTGTTATTCGCCCCTCTATTCTAATTATTGAGTTTTAGTCAATGCGATACTGTTCTATATAATATCCGATTACAAAAAACAAATACTCCGCCATAACATCTAGTCAGCCACTGGAATCATGCCATCTTTCCCAATGCAAGATGGAGATTAGGTAAAGGGTTGTCATGTCGTTTGTGACTTCCAACCCTTCTTGTGACCATCGGATAAACATAACGACCAACATGCTAACCAAACCATCCACACCAATAAATGTGACCTTTTTGCCTTGTTAGTGCAATGATCTGCAAGACAACTAAATGACACGAAAATTTACTGTATCAGAGAATGAAACAAGGTACCCTTTTAGGTATTTTGCCTCATCAGGACACGTCTGATGGGGGAAAAGCAAAGTAAATTTTTAGTTTTGATTCTTTGCCTTTATGAACATCCTTTTTGAAAAATCACTCAGATAATTCAGATGAGCACAAATGGTAAACAAAAATGACGTTGCCATTCCCATCTTTAGCAGAATCAGAAGAGTTAGCTGACCGTATGAGGCCTACATTGGTACTACACCTAGCTAGTTGCCTAATTTAAAGCAAACTAATTTAGTAAACGTGCATCTTCGCTATTCATGTTTTCACTTTTAACTTCGGCTCAACATTGTGGCTTATTCGAGAATTGTTGTAGTATACTGCAATGCAAAAGGTGATTTCCGGAGCACATCAATGGATTGCAGTGGCTTCGACAGTAGTTTATTTGGGACCACTTTAAGGCTCTCAAAAGCAGTCGGAAAGTAATCAGCTTGTTCATGCATTCTCCTCCGTTGTCTCGATCTTGATGTCTTGGCCACCCCACTTCCGCATGCGGTCTGTCGTTTGCTCAACCTGCAAGTGCTTTCTTATCAGTTTAATTTATTCTGACCTTTCTAGGAACACATACAACGAATATCTGCAGTAAGGTTCCAAGACAATCAGCATCATCTAAATGTCTCTTACTCCTTGTAATTTTATATACTACAGAGGTAAAGTCATTTATTTCCCATCATGTTCTGTAATCTCTTTTTCGCTTTTGAAGAAGTTTATCCTAATCCAGGACCCGCTAGATGCCTCAAGGGTTAAGTAAACTAAGGTTCAGGCAAGATATCAGAACTGGAGAAGGGAGGAACTATAAGGAAACCTTACCTTCCATTGCATGTTAGCTTAGCAATCAAAGTTTATGCACAAATCATTAAAACTGAACATATTAGAGTTCTGTGGTTTCCGTAAGAAAACTTTTCGTACCTCCTTGTTCCAGTTGGTTTTGAATAGTATAATGCAGAGCAGCAAAGTTTGTAGGGCAGTTCCACATATCATGCCCGCCCAAATTCCCTGAAAATTTGTGAAACTGATTGCAATGAGCTTAGAAAGAGAGGAAACAAACTGAATAGACTTGTCAATGGGACTAAACTATTTTCTCTCTCTTTTTTTCCCCTTCTTTTGGCTTGGTAATGGTTTTGACATAGCTAACAAATTACAATACATACTTGCAGAGTATATGAGATGCAGAAGTGTACCAAAAGTTACATATTGAAAATATACAATTATTTTTCCAATTCGTAACTTAGCTTCTGAATTGGATTTGTCTATCTTAATTAAGCAAAAGGATCAAAAAGGGACCTTCTTCTTTTTCAAAAGACAATGAGATTGAAAGATATCTTAGTATTGCTGCAGCAATTCAAGTACTTTACCGTTACTCCCAAATTTGCTGTGTACCCAAGAAGGTATCCAAATGGGAGCCCAAAAATGTAATAACAACCCAAGTTGATATAAGCCACCAATGCTTGCCACCCACCTCCAACAGCAACGCCTGCAGAATTGATTCAAAAAGTTATCAAAGAACAGGAAGGGGAAGTTTATTCTACCACAAAGAAGCAGAAGATGCCAGATAATAGGGTACCTGAAATTACAGGCTGAACGCTGTTGAGAACCATGGTCACACCAAGAAGAAAGGCTAGGCGAGAGACAGCCCGTTGTAAAACTTCACTATCTGTGAAAATGATGGCAATATAGTCTTTGCCTATCAGAATAACCACCATGAAAAAAAGCCCCAAGAGCAGGGACTGAAAGACTGTCACATAAACAGAGTACTTGGCAGCTCTTGGATGTCCTAATCCAAGCTCATTTGAAACTCGGACACTGCAAACGTGCAATAAAAATAAAATCAGCTACCCTGAAGCAGATGATTAAACTGCAATTACCCAATAAACTATAACATTTAAGAATGAAACAGAAACGGTAGACCAAACACAAACATATTAGTTTTATCGTCATCCACATCTAATTTGGTACCTTCAAGTTTTACTTCTAATAAATTGCAATTATGAATAATCCGAGATAGTGGTAATGTACCTTATAGCTGCATTTATTCCGATGAACAACATGGCTTCCCACCCATTTAGATTCAAGCTGAAAGGTAGAATTAAACGAACGAGTGAAAAATACATCCAGAGGTGCATATTTTCGACTATTTCATGCTGTCAACATTCATAACATGCCTCTGAAGACATAATGCAAAAGTATTTCAGTGAAATTTCATAATGTACTAAAGACCTTACTTCTCTGAGCCTCCCCCCTTTCTTTAGCTTTTAGTCATTATTGATTCAAATCATGTTTTGAAAATGATGTTATTATCCAACATGAGATCAAAAGTTCTTCTTAAACAGAAATCAATTACTATTTGGTTTTACAAGCTTTCACTGGTTCCCGAGTGATCTTCTTGGCAATTTGATACGAGAAGCAGGGGTATGCTTACCAGATGGATAGAGAATCAATAGCGATCACCGCATTACTAAGGTGGCCTGTTAAAATTATTATGCTCATCATATACCAAACCTCTAGGCAGAGCATCACTGCTGATGCAAGGGAGAGCCTGACGAAGGCCCAGATCTCTTTGAATGCCAACCAGGATGGTCCAGTCCACCCTTCCCTGCACCAAACTATAACATAGACAGTCTGAGCCACGGCGATCCCCCAATTTGTGATATCAAATGCTATGGCGGCGCCAGTTATGCCCCAATTGAATACATAGATGAACAGCCAAAGGAGTCCAACGTGTATTATTAGAGCCACCAACCCAATCCAGGCAAGCACAGCAACCTTGCTTTGAGCCTGAAGGAACTTCTGTGTCGGGAAGGCGATGGCAAGTGAGAACAACTGAGGAATGATTAGTAGGGTAAAGTTTCCTGCAATATCTGCAATGTCATCTTCTTGTCCTAAAAGCTTTAAAATCGGGCTTGCAAACACGTAAATGGGCAAAAGAAGGATGCAGGTCGTCCATAGGATAATCCAGGAACGTTGCATGTAAACCCCGAGCATGTGGACCTGCCCAGCACCAAAAGCTTGACCGCAGAGCGTCTCAAGTGCGCTCCCCATTCCAAGCTGCAAACGATTGTGTACAACAAGACATTAGTCTCTTTCTGTTCTAGCCACTACAAAACCATTAACTTAGACCTTTCCCAATATGTGGGACTTCATCTACACAAAACAGTGTCAGTAATGTAATTTTAAGAAGAACCTCTACCGGAAGTAATCATTACAGAAACGACTTTGACTATTTTGATGGTACGGAATTGGTTCATGGAAGAGAACCCAACTCGTACAATACTTGATCTGAATAGCTTTGCCGGGAAACAAACAACTGACACTCACACACAAGCACCATAAGTGAAGCACATGAATTCTGTAGAGGGAGACCAACCAGGAAACCGAAGGAGAAAGTGCCGATGACAGTGAGAGAAACAGAGACGCCGGAGAACTCGAGAACTCCGATGTGACCGACAAAAATGTTGGTGACGGAGTTGGTCCCGAACTGGCACAGAATGTTGAAAGCGATGGGCCCGGCTATCTTCCACAACTTGGTCGTCTCCGTCCAGAACATCCGCCTCAGCTCCCCCACGCTTCTGACCGGCGGGTAGTCCCCTCCTCCATCTATCAGTGGCGTCTCCATGTCCCTCAAGCTCGTGTGGTGACTGGCTCCGCTGGTCCCCAAGGTCTGGGAGTTGTTAGCGTATTGAGGAGTAGTAGGTTTGGTTGTTGCGCTTTCTATGAGCGGATATCCTCACTGCTTTCTTTGTGTGCAAACCGATTCAAATTAGCGTTTTCTTCTGCGATTTTAGCACTGATTTGGTAGGAGATAAGTGAGTTAAAAAAAATAAGAAAAAGGAAAACATACGGTGGGCATTTCAAGTTATATTAGTCTAATGTGTTATTATTGAAAAAGTCAGAATGAATTCGACTTTAGAAATATCAAATGTAGAACATCCAGCTTTAGGTTCATGGCATGTTGTCGACGTTGCTTGACTACCTGCTAGTCTACGTACAGTACCCACGCCTCTAACTACGCCCAACACGTGACGTATAGATTTCTAGAAGAGTTCAAAGTCCACATCCTTGTTTATGCTTTTCCCTCGTGACGTCCAATTAACAGGGACTCCATCAATTATTCTCTTTGGGTCTCCATAGCCATAATCAAAGTAAATATTCTCTTATACTTCACCTATGCTTTTAGACTTGAAATGGATAAACTTTAGTTTTTTCATGTAACGCAAAAATTTAATTTAAAAACTAACTCATAAATTGAGAATAATAAATTTTAAAATTACTTATTTTCATATTTTCATCATCAATACAACTCATACTCACCACTCAATTATCTTTTAGATAAGAATTCTTACTAATGTGACTCCAACCATTGGAATGAATCATGTGCCCAATAGTTTTGATAAAACAAAGATAAATAGTTTTTAGTATAAGACCTTTGTTGTTAACGTTTTCCTATACATCGAATGTATTTGAAGAATTTCAAATTAAATATGAGTTCATTTTATACTTTGATATCATATAAATAAGATAAAATTTAATCCAATAATTGATATTAGAGTTGAAGTTCACAAGTTTATGTTTAAATTTTATCCAATAATTAATTTTTTATGAGACTTCAATCCTTGATAATAAATACTTAACCTTAGAATACCTCAACAATAATATATAGATATTGATAATAAATTATCCTCTTTTTCTTTTTTTTTTTTTCATTTAAAAATTTGATAAATCACTGGTAAATTTACGTAAACGACTGTTAAGAATGGCATAATATAATCTCACATGTTAAGAATGATTTGAAAAAGTCACATATCATTCAAATATTAGTTTTATATAAAAAAATTCTTATACTCTCAAGTAAACTTTTAAATGAAACTGATTTTAAACAATCACCAGATTCTGATTCTTGTACAAGATTGATTCTACAGCTCCGGTTAAGGTTAGGAATGATCCCGTTGAAGGCTGACAGTGCCGGCAAAAGACAACAATTTGAATGTTGTATCTGTCCATTCGAGGGATTCCTCCCTTGTTACGGATGTGACCAAGTCATGGATGGCTCGTCAGTAACATGGGGCTGTGACAAGACAAGGCACCTGTGGAGGGTGTTGAAGTAGATTGAGCCCACGGCGTCGTGTACTTTCTGCAAATTCACCATTTACGCGAGGATTTAAATTCCGACTTCCTGCAATCTGGTGATTAATCCCATATCCTTTTTAGCTAATCTCATTAGAGGAGCAGCACAAGGCCAGTATCTCTAAACTCAGCTGGCTGAACCACCAATCAACTACCCACCAGTGATTGCGTAGTAGAAACTAAAGCTAGTTCATCACATGCCCGACAGAGATAGACCATTTAATACAAAAACAACCCTTACACGGAGATTCAGGCTCGATTGTGAAGAAAACTGAGAAAAGGATTCTTAGTATAGAGATAACCTTGGAAGCTCTAAAATATTATTGATTGAATTGAATGTACAATGGTAACGTCTCCTTTATTTATAGGACTACATCAAGATAGGAGGCTGCACCTACTTCCCGAGAATCAAGTAGATTCTGTTTAACTAAATAACAGAATTATAACTAAATAACAAGTTAATAGTTACAGCAGTTAAGTGGTTAAGTCTGTTGACTTTGTACTTTGTCACATTCTGCAGAACGTATACTACTGTGCAACTTGTTTGATTTATCTTCTGGATGATCTTGAGCTTTATTATTTTCAATCCCCTTCAAACTTGGAATTGCAACAAGGCCAAGTTTGTTTTTGAAGGCAGTGAACCCCAGTTTGCACAGAGGTTTTGTCAAAATATTAGCAAGTTGTCTAGAAGTTGGTACATACTTGGTTGTGAGTAGTTTTAGCGCCACTTTCTCTCGAACAAAATGTATGTCAATCTCCATGTGTTTTGTCTTGCCATGAAATGTTGGTTTTGTAGTGAGTTTTAAGGCAGCTAGGTTGTCATAGTAAAGAACCGTAGATTGGGATTGAGGGATTCCAAGATCATGCAGAAGTGAACAAAGCCAAGTGGATTCAACTGCTGCCGATGCTAATGCTCGATATTCAGCTTCAGCTGATGAATGAGCAATTGTTGATTGTCTTTTGGAGCTCTAGGAAACCAAATTACTGCCTACAAAGAAACAGTAACCTGAAGTGGATCTTCGGGTTATTTTACAACCTCCCCAATCTGAGTCACTGTAGCCAGACAAATGCAATGTACTCTGAGAGTGAAATCGAAGGCCTAAGGCGACTATCCCATATAGATATCGAAGTAATCTCTTAAGATTATGAAAATCCAGCACTGATGGAGAATGCATTGACTGACATAGTTTGTTGACAGGGAAGGAGATATCTGGGCGTGTAATTGTGAGATATTGGAGGGCTCCAAGTATACTTCTAAATAGGGAAGGCTCTTTGTATGGTAAGGTAGCATTTTTGAGAGCAGGTGGCTTAGTGGCCATAGGGGTAGCTATAGGTTTACAAAATAACATATCTGATTTGCAGAGAATATCCAAAAGAAACTACTTTTGGGAGAGAATTAGACCATCATGCAAGTTTAGAATTCCTATCCCAAGAAAGAAATGCACTGGACCAAGGGCTTTAAGAGGAAATACAAAATTGAGATGATCAATGATTGCTGTGACAGTAGTGTGAGAATTTCCTGTAATCAGCAAGTCATCCATGTATAGCAGCAGCCATATATCAGTGTCCCCTTGATTTAGAACAAAGAGGGATGAATCAAAAACTGAACAGAAGAATCCATACTCTAGCAAGCAGGAACTAAAGCGGTCAAACCAAGCTCTTAGTGCCTGCTTTAGGCCATACAAAGCTTTGTGAAGTCTACAAACAGCAGTTGGAATAGAAGGGTTTGTAAAACTGGGTGGCTATTCCATATAGACTAGAGTGTCTACATAACCATGCAAGAATGCATTTGACATATCAAATTGCAGGATTTTCCAATGTTGAATTGAAGCAATTGACAAAACAAGTTTTATCGTAGTTGGTCTTATAACTGGATTGAAGGTGTCCATGAAGTCTATACCAGCAACTTGGTGGTATCATTTGGCAACTAAGTGTGCCTTCAATCTAGAGAGAGAATCATCTACTGCAAGTTTAGGCTTAAATACCCATTTACAACTAATTATGTGCATACCTGGCTTTCATGAAACTAAGGACCAGTTCTTTATTTTGTATAAGGCATCCATTTCTTCTTCCATTACTGCTCTCCACCTTGGATGACTCAGTGTAGATGAGATGGAAGTGGGAAGTGGTGGAGCTACAATGGTAGTTGTGAGTGCATACTTAAGGTTAGGCTTGACAATTCCTTGCTTGGCTCGGGTAAGCATAGGATGTGAATTGTGAGGTGTGGTTTTATAAGGTGATATGGAGGAAGGCTGAGTAGGTGTAATTTGAGTAGTGGCTTTGTTGTTGTCTAATAGAGAAGCTATGATAGTTTCTGTAGAGGTTGACTCAAGTAAGGAAGCAGTTGGGCTAGAGGGTAGTGCAGGGCTACATGGTGGTGTATGTGATGTAGATGTTGTGAAAGATGGAGAAGAATTTGCTGAAGTAGGTTATGTGCTAATAGATTCTGAAAGAGTTACTAGGATTCAAGCTTCTGTTGACTGATGAGGTGAATCAGACTTTGGACATGTATTTTTTGAGGAATTGAGCTCTCGTGAGGTTGGGGAAGGATCATATGTGTCTGGAGCAGAGTTATGATTGGATGGTGGTGTGGAAGTGTCAGAATGAATTATTGGTGTGCTGTGAATTTCAGGCATATGTGAAGTACTAGTAGGACCAGAGGGCATTCTAGATGAGAATGAGTAAGGCTGATAAGCAGAGTCTGTGTAACAACTAGGTGAGACAGTTGAAGTAGCATCAGTAGAAGATTATGTTAATTGAGTAAAAGGGAAGGAGCTCTCATCGAACAACACATGTCGAGATATAAACAATCGGCCAGTAGGGACATGAAAACACCTATACCCTTTGTGAATGTCATTATACCCCAAGAAGATACATTGAAGGGATCTTTCACTAAGTTTGTCATGTGCATAATTGCGTAGGTATGGGAAACAACTGCACCCAAAAGTTCTGAGAAAGGAATAGTCAGGTTCCTAGTTAAACATCAATGTAAAAGGACTTTGTTGTTTTAACTTTGGATATGGTAATCTGTTGATAAAAAATGTTACAGTGGAGAAGGCTTCATACCAATAAGACTTTGGTAACTTGGCTTTAAATAACATGGCTAGACCGAGTTCTATTACATCCTTATGCTTCCTCTCAGCCACACCATTTTGTTCTGGTGCGTGTGGACATGAAATGGTGTGTTAGATACCATTGGCAGCAAGATAAGTCTAAAGTTTGTTACTCTTAAATTCAACGCCACCATTAGATTGAAAGGTTTTCAGAGGAACACCAAATTACTTTTCAGCATAAACCCGAAAATGTACAAACATATCAAACAAATCTGACTTCTATTTTAAGAGGAAAATCCAAGTAAAATGGCTATAATCATCAACAAAGAGAACATAAAATCGAAATCCTTGATGAGAATGAACTGGAGAGGGCCCCCATAGGTCACTATGAACCTTTTCAAGGGGTCTAGAAGCTTTAGAATCTGATACAGAAAATGGCAGTCGGCTATTCTTGCCGAGATGACAAGAGTTACAAAAATTTATTGAATCTAAAATGGTGACAATCTTATTATGGTGTAGGAGATACTTCAAGACTGCTTCTCCTGGATGCCGCAAGAGCTTATGCCAAGTTGCTAGATCAACTTTAGTCTGTTTATTGGAGAAAAGAACTTGAAAGTGATTATCTGGAAGCAGGTAGAGACCTTTGCTCCTAATGTCCTTTCGCCAAGGTCTTGTGAACCTTGAGATCCTTGATATAAAAGAAATCTTTAGTGAAAATGAAATAACAAGGAAAGTCTGAAGTGAGCTGAGAAACTAAAAGCAAATTTCTCAGCACTTTGGGGGCAACTATAACATGCTTTAAGGGAATTTGTGTGTGTGGGAGATGACCAGAACCAGTAAAGGTAACTTGTAGAAAATCACCATTACCTACTTAAATATGATCAATACCTTGATAAGGTGAATATGTGTCCAACTTACCCACTGTAGAAGTGACATAAGTGTTTGCTCCTGAATCAGGAATCCATTCAGTAGAATCGAGTGGAGAATCATCAAGATGTAATGTAGTCAATGCTTGGGGAATATCTGGTGCCTGATAAGAATGGTTAAACCGTTTATAACATTCTAAAGCATCATGGCCACGTTTAGCACAGATTTGATAGACTAAAGGATTGTTTGTGCTTTGCTTGGGATCGGTTAACCGTCTGCCATTTCTGCCATTTTGAGTTGTAAGAGGGAAACCTCTTCCCTGGGAAGAGAAACCAGAAGAATTGGAGTTAGAAGCAGCTCTACCTCATCCACCACCTAAGCAACCAGATTTGGAGGTGCACTAGGTAAAGTAAATAGCAGAGGAATTGGCTACTGGATTATATCAAACATGCTTAGCATCGAAGGCTTGGAGCTGGGATACAACATTAGAGTGAGGAGGAATCGGTGGCCTGAACATGGCTACCAAAAAGGATTCATACTCCTTGCCTAAGCCTTCTAATAGTCGATAGGTTTTATCTGAATTTAAGTGAGGCTTTCCAATTGCACTAAGCTGATTGCACAGGCTCTAAAATTCAGAGAGAAAAGCTTGTAATGTCTTATCTTCTTTCTGAAGTCGATGCAATTTGGATTGAATCTCATATTCTCGAGCAGCAGTTTGTGGAGCAAAATGATCACAAACTATCTACCAAACATCTGCAGAATGTTCTAGTTCAAACACAAGTCCTACAGTTTCTTCAGCAAGGCTGCTGATGAGCCAAGAACGAGCTAAATGGTCACTTTGTTGCCATTGCTTATACAGAGGATTAACTTTTTCTTCCTTTGTAATGGAATCAGTAACGAGTTTGGAAAGAGATGGTATCTCACCAGTGGGGAAACCAAGCATGCGCTGAGTTTGGAAGAGACATTTGATCTGCGTCATCCAAGGAATGAAGTTTTGCTCATTGAGCTTCAAGGAGATGAAATTGGCAATATTAATGCCATTGGGAAAAGGATATACTAGCTTGTCCTCCATCTAGGAGGAAGAAGGAAAAGAGAGCGGGGAGGTCTAGCTTTGATACCATGAAGAAAACTGAGAAAAGGATTCTTAGAACAAAGATAACCTCGAAAGCTTTAAAATATTATTGATTGAATTGAATATACAATGGTAGCGTCTCCTTTATTTATAGGACTACATCAAGATGGGAGGTTGCACCTACTTCCTGAGAATCAAGCAGATTCTGTTTAACTAAATAATAGAATTATAACTGAATAACAAGTTAATGGTTACAACAGTTAAGTGGTTAAGTCTGTTGACTTTGTACTTTGTCACATTCTGCAGAACGTATATTGTTGTGCAATTTGTTTGATTTATCTTTTGGATGATCTTGAGCTTTATTATTTTTAGATTGTACAATAATATCGTTCATGTCTGGGTCAAATTCTGGACATCTTCTTTTTCCTCAATCAAATATCAACCCTTTAAGCCATTAAACTAAAAATTTGCCATTATGCAGCACCGGTGGCAGATTCCTGAGATACACCCCTCCATCAATGTAGAATAGGATTTCATTGAAGTACCCCTTTAGGGACGGGTTAAGGTTCAGGTCTATTTAGCACTTTCTTTACTAGGGAGTTATCAAGGTGAGAGACAATAGAGTAAGCATGGCAAACTAGAAGGCCTAAAGCGGATGTCTTAAGGAATGTGTTGGGATTTTCTTTTTCTGTCTTCCCGTATTTGCTTAAAGTGAGAAACATGTGGATACTGCGTTGGTTGAGAAGTGTGATTTTCTACAATTACATTCGTCTTTAACATTTAATACATCCTTGAAGTAAAAAATGACTTAAAACCTTGTCTTCTTCCTCTCTTGTTCACAAATCCTATATTCAAGTAATAAGATCTAATTATACCCTTAAGTTCTTACAATTAAAAAAACAAATTAATTCCATTGAAAATACATTTCACAATATGGTTATAGATACCCAAAGTCAATTAGTTGTCCTTGTTGATAACTTAAACCTGCAAATGATGATAAATAAAGAACTAACCTAAGCCAACTTGGTAAGAGAAAAAAAAATGTTGTAGCAAGACGAGCCTTAAAGGGAACATACGATAGATAAATACATCTAAAACTTCACTATATTTAAATAACACTTATATAGTAGTTCCTTATCATAACTTCTTTATATTTAAATAATTAAGGTTGATAGGATCCCTGTTAGTTCCTTTACATTTGATTCATTATCCAAAAATGGAGAAAAAGAGATACACCAAGTATACTCATGTATCTACTTCAAAGTTAGAATTTTTTTGTGATAGACTAATAATGTGTATCATATAACTAAATGGATATCCATAAGAATAAGAATAAATAACAAACAAAAGAAAAGATATAACAAGATCGACATATCAATCAATTGGCTTGATGCTTTGATGAGAAAGTAAAAAGTAAAAAAATAAAAATCTTAAGATCTAATTTTAGCCTAACCTACATGTTGGGCTTGTCAATTAATACTTGTTTGGGCCACAATGTAATCTAGTAGGTCCAAGAAAGGCAAGGTTGATATCATGAATATTCTGTAGAATCTTTGTGGTTTAAGTCATTAATGTTAAGGATTTCCAAAATACTTGTTGAGTCCTTAATTTCCTAAGGTTTCTTTATTGTTTGAGATTATTTACTTTTGTTTGGTTTTCCTTAATTGTTTGGATTCTTTATTTATTTAAGGTTTACATACTTGTTAGATCTATGATTTTTCTAGGATTTTCCTTATTTGTCAGGATCCTAATTTGTTTAAGATTTCCTTAATTATAAGAATTTTTGATTTGTCAGGATCCTTTTAGGGTTAAGTTTAGCTACCTATTTTAAAAAAGTATTGTTTCAATTGTTAGCAGACTTGTTTTTTGCAAAGAATTAAAAAACCTTTGTTTCTTTCAACTTTAGCTTCCTTTATCCAATTTTTGACAAAAATTGGTAATGGAGCACCTCCTTGACTGGTGGCATTGCTTTTACATCTTGGAGAGATTACTTAACAATTATCTTTTATCTTTTACTTTTAGTTGTTCTTATTCTCATTTTTCTTTCATCCTCTCTATCCAAACATTCACTTTTCTCGCTAAAAACCCAAAAAAATACATAAACAATTTTCTTTTTTTACATATCTTCCTTAACTCGAGCTCTGTTCAAGCTCACCATTGGATCCACATCATGTGCCCATCAAATATTTTGTTGATACTAAAAATTTGATAAAAGATATATATAATCCCCAAGGTTAGGTAATGTGTTAGCCTAAGAATTAATAAAATAGATATATAAAGAGATATTAAAATATCTAGAATCCAAAAGCATATTTGTTGTACCTTATTTCAAAGGACAATTCATCTATAATAGAAAGCCTAAATGCATTATTATAAGCCAACAAAGACATATTATCAACTATGAACGTCTTTGATAGTTTAGGGACATCAAATATTTATAAACACCTAAATAGAACATAGAATTTGAAACCATTTAAAAGACTACGTTTGAAACTCCTAGCGGTACTAACAAAAGCCACCCTAAAGCTTCTAATAATCCCTTTAACAAATATAAAATCATCTATTTGAGACTCATGCACAAAGATTTTACTACAATCATCACCTCAAGATTGTTTAAGGTGTTGCCTAATTTGGAAGAAGACCATTGGGCTTGAGTTTAAGAATCAAATAAATGAATTATATCCATAAAAGAAAAGAAAAGAAAATGTTATATACATCTTAATTCATATTCATATTTTTAGTAACAAAAGATGTTGGGTTTTATGGCTTAACAAGAAGGATGGTTGAATTATTTAAGCCAAGACTTGATTATAATTTTTCTAGTTTAAAAAGATTCTAAGTGCTTATACAAGTCACACAAATGAAGCAAGCATCAAGCACGCAAATTCTAAGCAAGTGACACATTAATTTACAATAAGATAGCAAATTATCATCAAATATTTCACAACTATTTAGCAAATAAAACAACCGACTAGTATTAAGTAAATGATAAAGTAATTAGCAACAAATAACAAGTCACATTCAAGTCAATAGAGGGAAAAGAGAAACACTAGATTTACCATAGTGGTTCAGTACTCAATCCTTGAGTTTTACATCCACCTTCTTCTCCTTCAATCTAACCTATTGAAGTTTTCTTTACTCAAACTAAATTAGGAGAAAACTTTTTCTCTAATCCAACCAATTCCTCCTCAAAGGAATTTCCAAGTCCAAATACAATATAAGGTTAATCAACCTTAGTTTAAATAGCAAATCCCTTAAAGATGTAAAGATAATGAAGGATAATGCTAATGCAAGAGCTTATACAATATATTGAATGTAATGATAAGCTTTAATCTCAAAACCCCTAAATATTTTCATATTAGGGTTTTAGGTTTACAAATCCATTTATGTGCAAATGATAATATGATGCGGATGCACTTAAGGCCCAATATTACGAGTTCTAATATCAAAGAATTAAGAGTCCACAATATAATCCAATGGGTGCAAGAAGGCCAAAGTTGAAGTAGTCCAAGAATATTTCGTAGCATCTTTGCAGTATTTAATATAGGGGTTTCCTAAGTAGTTGTTAAGTCCTTAATTTCTTAGGTTTAATTTATTTTTTGAGAATATTTCCTTTTGTTTGGTTTTCCATAATTGTCTAGGTTCCTGATTTATTTGGGTTTCCATACTTCTCAGATTTCTGATTTGTTTAGGATTCCTTATTTGTTAGAATTCAAATTTGTTAAGACTTCATTAATTATAGGAATTCTTAAATCCTTCTAGAATTAGGTTTTAAGGATTCATGATTTACCAAGATCTTTTAGAATTAGGTTTAGCTACCTATTTAAAGGGAACATTGTTTCAGTTGTAAGTAGAGTTATTTTTCAAAGAATAGAAACCCTAAAGTTGTGTGATCAACTTTTGCATCCTTTATCCAGTTCTTGCCAAAGATTGGTGGTGGTCCTTGACTGGTGGCATTGCCTTTACATTTTTAAGTTTGTTGTCATCTATCTTTTATTTTTGTTATTCATATTTTTGTTTCTCCTCCCTTCTTCCCTATAAACACTCACTTTTCCCACAAAAAACCCAAAAACACAAAAAAAAATAATTTTAGTTATTTTTTTAACTCGAGCTCGCTCAAGCCCACCATAAGATTCGGATAATAATATATGTTTGATTAGCACATAAACAGAGATATACCACAAAGAATAATCACATAAAAGTGATATTAAGCTAAGTATCAAAGATATCACCGAAGTTTCTCACAGTGAACAGAAGATGAGCTCAAGAATGACTTCTCTTGAATAATAACTCAAAATGTTCGCTTAAAATCATCATCTTTAATCATAGAATGACTTTCTCTTATATATGATATGAAAATAAAAAACCAAGACATGATTTCTGCCATACTCATCATTTCATAGGTTTCTTTTCATTGAGAGAATGTAGCTTGTACCTTTTTAGGTTCCACATCAGCTTCTTCATCAAACTGAGCTTCAAATTCTAACATTCACTTAAAAAACTTCTGCAAATCTTTCCATTAAAGGAGTAGTGATGCAACTGCAGTGAGAGAAATAGGAAAAGGGCGTCAGTGTTTCAAATAGAAGCTAGGGCTTCTAAGGTTATTGAGACATTTAAGTGTGTCTTGTGAACTAAATGACACCGTCTTGGATTGGGCTTCACAATATTAAAACACAGGCTAAGCTTCCATAAAAGTAGATCACGGGCCAAGTCTCTTGTAAGAGTAGAACACGGACCAACTCTCTTATAAGAATAGAACATAAGCCAACTTTTTTATAAGAACATAACACGGGCTAACTCTTTTATAAGAACAAAACACAGGCCAACTTTCTTATGAAAACAAAACATGGGCCAATTCTCTTGTGCAAAGTAGTAATGCACCAAGAAATCTTAAAAGATGGCCATGAATCGGGCAAGTCGTGAACAAGTAAAGTGAACCTTAATTTGTTCTAAGAAACTCTTAGTAACTTAGCTAGAGTTTATCATAAAGTACCTTCATTTAAATAAGAACAAGTATCATATTTCTCAAATATAATAAATTATATACATATATTTAATGTCATTTAAATAAGACATTTTTCAAAGACATTATATGATGATATCATGTTAAGAAATGTAGGAGCCCAACTACTTTATAATATCATTAATTGATATTATAATTTTCACACTTTTTACTCCTATGATTTTCTTTTGTATATATGAAAAAAAAATTCAATAAATAATCCACAATAGATTTTGTCATAATAAAACCCTTATTTTCCAACAAAAGAAACAACCATGCCTTTAGGAGAAAGTGAGAAAGGATAAAACCTTGTAGCTCATAAGGCCTAAGGTACTTCCACTTGGTAGTAGAGTTGGAGTTTACCCCTCTCTAAATAAAATCTCTCCCTCCCAACACCAAAAATGTCTAGGTTTGGAAGTTCTTTTACCTTAAGACTGTAATATGGAGATGATAGCTTAGTGTGATACTGACTATGCTACATGTCTTATGAGTTGAAAATCCATAATTGGGTTTTGTGTAAAGTTGGAAACTCCTTGTTATCATGGAAGACAAAGAAACAATTGATGTATCTTTATCCTTAGTAGGGTTAGAATATCATGCTATGACAAAGACAATTTGTGAGATAGTTTGGACGAGAGGCTTGCTTTGAGACCTTAACATTTGGGTGCAAGGACCTACAACCTTATTTTGTGACAATGATGTGGCCCTTAAGCTTGTAGCAAACTCGATAGTTCATGAAAAAAAAATACATTTAAGTTAATTGTGATTTCATAAGAGATAAGATTTAGGAAGGTATGATTAAGACAAGAGGAATAAGAACTACCAAATAGCCTACATATATCTTTACCAAACCTCTACGTCACATGCAACATGCGTATCTATTAAGCAAGCTTGACATTCTTAACATTTACTAACCTTAGTATCTTTTTCTCCCATATTAAGATGATAGCAATATTTTAACTATGGGTATAGATCACATTGTATAGGGAAATTATTCTTTCTTTAATTGTAATTATTTTTTTTCTTTTCTTAATCCATTCCTTGTATTATAAGTAGAATGTCTTGTAATTGTTTCTATTTAAGCAATCAATAAGAAAGTTTTCCCATCATTATTGTTATTCACCATTGCTTCCTCTTTATTTCTTGTTAGTGTTGCTTGCCTTCCTATTTTCATCAATAGAAGAAACAATCATGCCTTTAGGAGAAAGTGCAAGAAAAGGAAAAACCCTATGATTCCTAGGAGCTTAATGTTACGCTCCACTCAATTGTCAATACCAAGGATGGCCAATGGATGCATCAACATGCCAAAGGGTAGATTACCTAAGAGTTATGGTCTTCGAGGATGGGCACAAAAGGGTGTGCATGAGGGGATTGAGATGTGCAAGAAGAAAGCCAAGGTCACACAAATCTAGATCGAGGAAAACATACACATTCATATAGAAGTAGCCATGCACACGAGCAACAAGCACCTATGTGAGCAAGGAACACCATTAAAAGGACTTTTTATACGCATTAGTGCACGTAAAAGTTAATAGGCATCAATAGAGCTTAGTACTATAGTTGATTGCTAAGATAATGTCCCATAATTATTACTAGTTGTTGAGAGTAATTACTAGACTATTGGGGTTGATGTAAGTTAGGTGGCAATGTAAAGCTCAAGGGATAACCATGGACTAAGAAGCTAAAGACAATGCAAAGGACTTGACATTACACTATCTGAGTAGTTAAGGAGTTGCCACGTGGATGAAGCAAGTCGTTGGAAACTGAGGAGTTTAAATACACCTTAGAAAACTAGTGGAGGGTTGTGTTGGTGGAGTTTTAAGGCTAAGTAGCCTCAAGGAAGGGAAAACAATACCTTTCCCTCTTTGGAAGGAAATCAACAAAAAATGAGTTCTAAGACACTTAAGTGAATGAGGTTGTTAAGGTAGTTGGAGGAAGAGGTTGATAGCCTTAACACTATCAAAGTTGTCAACAAAACATGAGTGTAGTCCAGATGGGGGTTTATCCATTATGAGAAAGGTCATGGTAGGATGAAGTGTTAGTCACAATTGGACATATAGAAAGAAAAGACAAGAAAATCAATCTTGTGGAGGTTTACTCATGGCTTTACTTTGCAAGGGAAATGAGGGGGTAAAGGGATTTAGAGGAATGGTTGAAAGCTAGGGTCTATGCAGCTCCTCCCCTTTGCACATTCTTATCAATGAAGCGTTTACACTTCTCACATAATTCCTTGTTCCATTATAGAATCTCTCATCACATCGTAGGGAACAAACATTGTCTCATCTAATTATCACCTTGCTATTCAGGCAGACAAGTTGAGCTATGTTTAGGCTTGGCGCCACAGAGGCTAGAATTGACCAATCTATGATATTAGGAGGACTTTTACCTAAGTGGCAAGGTTGGAGTTAGCACCCTCTTTAAATAAATATCCAAATAAAGTACAACACATTTTTTAGCATGAATAAAAATCGTCATAAAGAGTATTTCTCCATGGGATGAGAAGGCGTATAAAGAACGATGTCAAAAAGTCACGTACTATCTAAATATTATTCTTAAATATAATTTTAAATAAAACTGATTTTCAAACAATCACCGAATTAGGATACGAGATCTCGTATAAATTGTGAGATACTTGTACAAGATTGATTCTACAGCTCCGGTCAAGGCTAGGAATGATTCCTACGAAGGCTGATAGTGCCGGCAAACGACAACAGCTCGAATGCTGTGTCTGTCCGTTCGAGGGATTCCCCCCTCCTACGGCTGTGACCCAAGTCATGGATTTCTCAGGAGAAACATGTGGCTGTGACAAGGTACCAGACCGCGTACTTTTTGCGGCTTCTCTGTCACACAAGGATTAAAAGTTCCGACTTCCTGCCGTCTGCTAATTAATACCATGTCCTTTTTAGCCAAATCTCATTGGAGGACCAGCATCGGGCCCTGTTTCTCGAAACTCGGCTGGGCTGAAGCATCAGTCAGCTAACCACCAGCAACTGCGCAGTAGAAACTAAAGCTAGTTCATCACATGACCGAGAGAAATAGACCATTTAATACAAAAAACAACCATTATACGGAGATTCAGGAGGATTATACAATGATATCATTCATCTCCTGTGGTCAGATTTTGCACATCTTCTTTTTTCTCAATAAAGTATTAACCATTTAAGCCATTAAACTAAAAATCCTCCCTTATGCGGTACTGATGGCAGATCCCTGGGATGCACCCCTTCATCAATATACAATAGGATTTCATTAAAGCACCCACAAGGTCTCTCTACCCGGGAGTTACTAAGGCAAGACAACAGAGTAGGCACGGCAAACTAAAAGGTCTAAAGCAGTTGTCACTCTCCTTCTCAGTCAGGGATCACTTCGTTTTGTCAATGCCTTCAGCGATCAGCACGTAAAACATCCATTTCCTCAGCCGCTGTTACTATTTATTAAAGTTGCTTGCTTGGTCTGGGACATCTCCTTTACACCCCAGTATGACCCACTAAGCGGCGCCACACTCTGTCCGCGAGTTGAACGCAGCCTGTCGAGTCATACTTCCACTTTGAACTTGTTGCAGCCTTTATTCTAGTCCAAAGGTTGAGCTCCCCTTTTGTTGCCTCCAGGGTATACGCGACGCAAACACGACCTCCTTCTCTGTATTGTTGGTTTGCGGAGTATCTTCTTTTTACTGACCCAAGTGTATGGGATATTCTCCTATGTCATCGCCAAAATTCAACGAAATTGTTAAGACGTAGTAGTGAATGAGTCTTATATTATTAAGAAAGATATTAAAAATATCTTACTTATATGGATACGAGTTCCACCACATTAAGGAAGATATTAAATATCTTGTTGATATAGAAATAAATTTTATCATTTAATATTTTTAAGATTTTAAGTTAAATATAAGTCATTCTTTATAAAATCCCGACATGGTATCGAATGAAGTTCTCAAATTCACTTACTACGAGACAAACCCCAACCGTCTGCTATGTGACAGGTCATTGCACCATGTAAAATCAGTGCAAATTGGCATATTTATTGAGTCAAAGCCACTTGCCGCAAAGGACAGTTGCACCAATTTATATTTGCAGTCCTTTCATGTAAGTAATCTTTATTCAGCATTTAATACAAGCCTTTAATAACAATGCCTTGTGTTGATTTTTTCTTTGGGAAATTAACCGATCTTTTTCTTTTGTTGTTCCACCGTCAATTCAAGGAAGTAAATCAGAAGGTGATACTCTGTCTCTTTGCCTTGGGGGTCACTATCTAATAGTGAACGGAATGATTATCAAACCAAGCCGAGCTGATATCAGAAGGAAACACTTCAGACCCACTGAGTGAGAGCCTGGATGCGTAATCAATTAACAAGATGTCTCATTGGGTTCCCCTTACGCAGATTTCCCAACTGCATAGAAACCTTGATTGCTCTTGCTGGAAAAACGCCGGAGCGGAAGCCACGATCATGACTGGGACTCCTAGTGATGCGCAGGATGGGATCGTAGCTATAGCCTTGAGCCACCGACGCATTCATCATTGATGCGATCGCATTGGCCCTGCTTCATAGTTGCATAATTTGTCATCCGCTAAGTTTCTTCGCAAATACTGTCTGAGGTGCTTTCAGGGCGCGTTGAACAGCCAAACTTTAGTTTGAGTTTGAACTAAGTAAGATGTTCACCCCTTCCTTTTTACGAAAACCTCTGTTGTCCCCATCAAATTCAGTAAAAGAGAGAGAGATTGATATTTGGATCAAAAATAGAAAACTTGGGGTAGGGAAAAGGTGCATGGCACACGTTACCTTTCCCAACCTTGTTTTTAATTAATATCCATAATTTTGGTGACAACAAAAACAAGTCATATGCATTGCATGAATGCTAAATTAATGTTGTTCATAACTAACTAGAGCTTGTGTGGTTTAATAATCATCTCGTCTATCCCTCGCTATAAGTTGTATTTGTATTATTTCTTAACACTCTCCTTCATGTTGGTATTATTTTTTAGATTATCATAATTGTTTTAAGTAATAATTATTAAATTTTGAGAAATAAATATTGTTAAATTTAAATCCAAATAAGACTCTTAAATCAATACTAAAATTTTCATGATGTTGTAATGATGAAGCCACCATGAGTTTTCATTTAATCAAGGAAAAGTACGTGGTTAAACACAATCACTAAGAGTATCCTAGGATGGATTAACCCGAGACAGAGCATCACAGCGCCCACGCTGACGATCGATTTAAAAACTCCGGTGAAGACTGGTAAATAG
This sequence comes from Casuarina equisetifolia, assembly GCA_028551475.1. NCBI lineage: Eukaryota > Viridiplantae > Streptophyta > Magnoliopsida > Fagales > Casuarinaceae > Casuarina > Casuarina equisetifolia. The sequence continues at coordinate 19,730,684 of CM052362.1, forward strand.
GAAAGCGCGTAACTGCCGTCCGTGGAAGGAAACTGGCCATTAATCACTGCTTTGAAAATTCTTCAGGATCATCTTCCGACAGCGTGTTGCATACAAGTAGGCATGGAATGTGCGCCGTTGATTCTGACGACATACGAGATCACGCATCATCTCAGGGGGCTGCGTCCTGCCGAATTACGATATGCGGGGAGTGTGGATTCGTGTGGCTTTGGATACTCGTGTGCGCGTACCGCCCCTCGAAAAGCGCGTAGCAAGATTCTTTAGTCGGCGCCGCTTGCTTCCTCGTGTGGAAACCGGTTAACCCCGGTTGACTCGAACCACGTAACCAAACAAACATTACGCAGGTATAAAATGCCGAACACGCGCTTCGGGGCCACGAGTTTAGGAGTGATCCGTTTTTCCGTTTGGCGGCCTCCACCAACTTCCGAGCTGCACAGGGATTACATAAAAAGACGCTTCTACCCTCGCACAAAACGTGAAGTTCCCCACGGGAGGGGAGGGAATGGGGTTTTAGGTGATGGTCGGGGGGTTGAGTTAGGCAAGTGAAGAACTCTGACGTATGTTGCCCCAGTTGACACGTGGAGGAGGCAGAGGCCTAGATTCCGTTTCGGGGAGAGGCGGATAAAAGGTGGTTTGGAATTTTGTATGGTTTAGTTGTTGTTAACCAATTCTGACACTCAAGTTTTGCCTTCACGCAACGATGCCTGAGTTGTCAAAAAACTCTGAATATTTCAGACTAATTCACGTAATTACCCTTTATGAGACCTATTGATGGACAGCAAAAGACCCAATTCTTTATTTTTCCATCTTTAGCGCGCGGTTGACCCACCACCTACTGCCCTTTCTGGATATGAGGGGTCTTCCTTTTTGTTCTTTTTTCTTTTATTTATTGCAAGTGTTCAAAAAGGCAAAAGGGCCCGGGTCAATCGATCAACAGCCAGAGTACTTCCACTGTAAGGAAAGCATTGAGAGAGCAAGAGTCAAAGGAAATTACAGTTATATTTTCCACATAATATTGAGTTTTTTAACTTCCAAAGGGATATCAGAATGGGAAGAAAGCAAAAAGAAAGAAAGAAAGAAAGGTGTATTCATTTATGTAATGAAAAATGCTCCCATGCTACTTAATAATGGCTTAATGTTGAAGCCAAATGATAGGATGGCATGGACTAGGCCAGCAGATTCTCCTTTACTACCCAGCGATGTGGTTGCCTAGAAAGAGGATTGTCCATGAACAGAGAATCAGTTCCCAGGTGACTAATATATTTATAAAAATAAAAAATAAAAAGCCCATGTTGAAAGGGTCAAGGTTTCTGGTTAAGAATTTTGGGAAAAAACAAATCTCGGCGGGACTAAGGAACTTGTATACCCTTGTCTGACGAGAATATCTGCAAATATTCAGCGGAGCTTCTAGAATGTTACTCTAAAATGAAGAAAAAGCAAGACTATTCCTCAAACCCCATCTCCCCCCCCTCCCCCCCCCCCCCCCCCAATATACTTGACCGAGACCGAGTTCTTGTCACAAAACATGACCGAGTGGAATTACTGTGTATGAATGGCATTCATGTCATTTCACGTGGGCCAGAAGTTATTGTACGTTAATTTGAAGCAACAGCCATTCAGAAGGAGTAATTTCTCTGGCAGAAACTTGTAGTCCCGTCTTTCGATTTGTTTAACAGTGGGTTTTGCGTGTCGGAAGTATTTACATTTAAATGGTTGCGGCAAAGCGAAAGTAGACAACTTTCGGGTTTGAAATTCTGTTCTCGGACGAAAAGTCGCCTTGCCCGACACGTGTCGGAGAATCTAAGGGATTAACCGGTAAATGTCCTCCAGTGTAAAACCAGCTACTGGAATTTCGAATCAGGAACCAGTTCGAGGAAGTTTCAGACTCACGGGTTGTTCATGTAAAGAAGTCTCAAACACCGTCCCCATTGGGCGAAACGGTCACTTTCGTGCTGCTCTGGACTGCATTCCGGGGGGCGTTTTATGCTCAACCTTGTTGAAACCTTGGTGACAGTCCCGTGAGGTGATCCCAGCCGAATAAAGATCAGTTTGCAAACCTTTAGCCCGCAATCCCTCAGAAGGCGCGTGTGAGACACACTCGCAGAATAGGCCCGGTAGAAGTACGTTCGCCAAATCCGAATCCGTCCGCGCCATTCATGCGCGGAGGGAAAGCGTGCGCTTGTCTACAACAGGGGTTTGGAAAGAGCCAACAGCTGCGTCACCAAGGAGTACGTTTTACTCAACTTTATCGCCGTTGGCTTTCCATTAAGATCAAGGGAGTTTCAGATCGAGACGAATCTTACGGTGATTAAGTAATGGCAGCACACAGGTTGAGGTGCATGCGGCATACGTCCACATAACTCACTCCAAAATCGGAGCGCTAATTGCTACCCCCCGCCCTTCAGCTCTGCGTTACATTCATAAAAAAGAATTCAATTCACCAAGTCCCACAAGAAAGAAACACCATCTCTCTCTCTCTATCAGTCCCATGCGTTTCCTCAAATACCAACTTCTTTAGCCTCTCTTGCTCTCTCTCTCTCTCTCTCTCTTTCTCTGTCTATCCAAGAAACGAGAACTCTTCTCCAGTCAGAAGAGGAGAGGAGGAGAAGGCAGGACAAGATGGCATCGGGCTTCACCGGAAGTGGGTCCCCGGACTTCTTCAGCGGCCGATCCACCACCATGACCAACCAGGCTCAGCATCCACAGCAGCCTTACCGATCCCAGATGCCGGGTCTCCTCCTGGACCCATCCATCCAGATCGCTCGCCAACAAGCTGCGGTGCCCAGCCTAATCGGGAAGCGGACCCTAGATGACTTCCGGACCCCGCAGTTCCAGACCCAGGCGGGGCTCAGTAATCTTTTACTCCGGTCCGTCAAGCCCCGGTGGACTTACCACAACTCCTCCCCCATATCCACCTTATCTCCCATCGACTTTTCCACGTCAACCGCCTCAACCCGTACAACTTCTTCAGAAGCCGCTTCCCTTTACCTAACGTCGTCACAACAACAACAACGCTTCGGACGCTCCATCCTACAGCAACAACACCAACAACACCAACAACAGCTTCGGCCTCAGCCGGTTACCGCCATCGGAAATTCTAGAGCTATTCCGCAGCACAATACGACGATTATCCCAAACTTACAGGGCATGTCCTATATGAATACAACGATGACGACGACAACGACGACGATGCCCATGCACAGCACGCTTCCTCAAAACAGGATTTTGGCGCCCGCCGAGGAATTATCGGAGCAGAAGATGATAAATCATAGGCTCCAGGAGTTGGAGAAACAGTTATTGGACGACGACGACGACGACAACGGTGACGAAGGGGACGCCGTTTCGGTGATCACAAGCGCTAACAGTGAGTGGTCGGAGACCATCCAGAACCTGATTAGTCCGACGCAGAAACCCATATCGCCCTCACCCACATCATCCACGTCGTCTTCGACCTGCTCCAACTCCTCCGTGCCCTCACCGGGGGCCACCTGCTTAAAGCAGTTGCTTATGGAGGCCGCGACCAACATTTCGGAGAGCAAAATCGAAGCCGCGGCGGAGATCCTCACGCGCCTGGCCCAAGCCTCCTGCAACCCCAAAGGCAACTGCGAGGAGAGGCTGATGAACTACATGGTCAGCACGCTGAAATCGCGCGTGAGCCCGATGGAGAATCCACCCCCGTTCGCGGAGCTTTTCAGTACCGAACACGCCGAGGCGACACAGCTCCTACACGATATGTCCCCCTGCTTCATGCTGGGCTTCAGGGTCGCCAACCACGCAATTCTAGAAGCGGCATTAGAGGCAGAGTCCGAGAACGGCAACAGGATTCACGTGATTGATTTCGATGTTGGGCAAGGTGGTCAGTATGTGCATCTCTTGCACGCGCTGTCGCCGCATCTAAAGGGTAAGCCGTTTACCGTGAAGATCACGGCCGTCACAGACATTGATGGGGCAAGAAACAGGCTTGGAATGGTGGGGGCGATGCTGAGTAAACACGCGGAGGAATTAAGTGTTTCCTTCGACTTCAAGGTGGCGGGTGTTCAGAAAATCTGTGAGATAACCCGCGAGTCTCTCGGCTGTGAGCCTGACGAGCCACTGGCCGTGAATTTCGCTTTCAAATTGTCCAGAATGCCGGACGAGAGCGTGTCCACGGACAATCCAAGGGACGAGCTGCTCAGGCGCGTGAGGGGCCTAGGGCCGCGCGTGGTGACGATGGTGGAGCAACAAATGAACACTAATACGGCGCCGTTTGTGGCGAGGGTGGCGGATACGTGTGCGTACTACGGTGCTTTGCTAGAGTCAATGGAGGCGACGGGGCTGAGGGACTGCGCGCAGCGATTGAAGTTGGAGGAGGGGCTGGGGCGGCGGCTGGGGAACTCGGTGGCGTGCGAGGGGAGGGACCGCGTGGAGAGGTGCGAGGTATTCGGAAAGTGGCGGGCCCGGATGGGCATGGCTGGTTTCCAGTTGAGACCACTGGGGCAAAACGTGGCGGAGGCAATGAGGTCACGGCTCACTGGGGGTAGGAACCGAGTCAACCCGGGATTCACGGTTAGCGAAGAGAACGGAGGGATTTGCTTTGGTTGGATGGGTCGGGCCCTCACCGTCGCATCTGCTTGGCGTTAACTTCACCCCCTTTTCCGTTTGTAATGTTATTATTATTGGAGCATTACTCCATTGTTATGTTGTCAACGTTTTCCTGATGAGAGCTGAGGATAAAAAAGGAGAAAGCAAAAATTAAACTCCCCTCAAAACGGAGGCAATAAAAAAAGAGTGTCTTCTGGTTTCTCTCCCTAAAAACCTGCAATTTTTCTCTTTATCCTCTGTTTTGGTCGAACCAGGGTATCTATCTTTTCCAGTGTGTATGGCTAACTTTCTATCCTGTGTATTGCCTTTTAGATCACCAACAAATAACAATGCAAGGGGCTCCACCAGGGCTGATTATGTTTCCGGTCTTAGCTGCGATTTTACTTTTTACGGAATACTGTGGTAGCCCCTCTTTCCGGAGGGAGATGTGATTTCATGTTCTTTCATATTTGTCAACCTCCGACGAATGTACTGCTTTCCACTAATTTCGAATTCCCAATCAGCCTTACCCTGTGCAACACATAATATTCTCTAATTTTATATTCAATAATACTCGGGCACACCACTAGCGTTCGTGGCGAGTACCAATTGAGGTTCGACGACTTTCTCTCCTCCTTCGTGTGTCGCCAGAATATATGGTCGGAGGCGGGAAGTGGGCCCTGTTTGGCCCCTCTAGTGGTTCTCCTTGTTGTTCACAGATCACCTAAGATTAAGGCAAATAATATCTGGTACAACCTTCCTCACCGTCCCCCGATCAATGCGAATTTCGTGTTGCAAACTCATGATGCCCACTATAGAAAAATAGTTGAGGAGGAGAAGTGGGATACAAGGCTCCAATTTCAGCTACCTAAATATCACAGTGGATGAACGCATGCCACCTGCTAACCGCACTGGCTTAGCTAGGTTCCAGTTCCCAATCTGCAATTTTTCCTTCTTTTAAACAAAGATAAAAAATAAAAAATAAAAAATAAAAAATTTCACAACGAAATGATGACATATGGTTATGAAATCTTTGTATAGTGGAGAAACATAAATGCACATTCCAATGGGGGAGGTACCGTGGCTTTATTCTCATCATGGCATTGACAGACAATCCAATGCCAAGGAATCTTCCTGTTTTAGCCCCTATCTCCTCTTTTCTCCTTCTTCTTCCTTCTTCTTCCTTCTTCTTTTCGGTTTTTGAAGTTTTCAATGGACAGGACAAGCCATATTCAATGACACTACGCAGGAACAGATGGGCTACATTGATTATCAGAGAAAATACAAGTCTCCGACGAACTAGAATCGGAAAAGTCCAATCCCTTTATATCATAACATTTCCTCTACAGCTCGGCAATAAAGCAACATTCAATGCCGTGACATCAAACAACGACGTATTTCTTTTCTCTTCCATTACAATAATTACACGTGATACCCAGTAGTCAATAATATTCAGCTGAACACAACAGTGATGTTGGGAACATCAAGGATCGACATGGGTCTACCGTGCAGGCTCACGATAGGACGTGCCCATGCCCGCTAGCCCAACATATGTTCCTCAAGTCTCTCGATCCGGATTCCGCTCGTAAAAAATTTCTTTTTTATATGAAGGCTATCGAACGGTTGATATTTTCTGTTGGCAACGCTTTTGGGCCGGAAGTGACAGATTGGGACGGGAAAGGGCCTTAGGGGTCATTTTGGTACCTACGTATTTCAATGAGGGGCAGTAATGTAAAAGAGCAGATTGTTACCGTTGGAGCCCTGATAAGCTCTATTTACGTGACCAGCCAATTTGAACGATCCACTTTCAGAAACTGCCTACAACAAGCGTACGATCAAAGGGAAAAGCAAGAAATCTGACGAGAAAATCAGAGAAAACCGAAGAATCAAAGCGAGAAATACTACATCTTCGAAATCCAACTGTGAGTCCTCCGTCTTCGTTCTTTTTTTCTTTTTTTGGATGACTGCTGTTTGGTTGATGAGAAAAGACAAAAAAGTTGAAGAGAAACATAAACAGAGAGTTGTAGAGTAGCATTCCAAGGGCTGATTCCTTTGTTCTGGTCTGCTATCTTTGCTTTTTCTTGTTTTCCTGACATCTAACTGGTGGGTAAGTGCTTCGTCGAAACTCCAAAACGGGGTTTTTTTGAATATCATGGTGTCTTTGGGCTTCTGAATATAATCACAAGATTTACATCTCTTGATGTAAAAGAAATTTTCCTCTTTGTGTTCTCGTGGTTAGGGTTAGGTTTATTTTCTCTTGCCGAACGCTTGCACACAGAACGAAATTTGTGAAAACAAGAAAAATAATCTTGTTCTGCCTGTTTTCCAGGAAAATTAGGGGAATCAACGAATTCAAGGAGAACCATAGATTAGATCTTTAAATTTTTTAATCAAGGATCCACCCCTTCTGGCCAAGAATATATAAGATTTAAAAAATATTTCTTGTTTATTTGGTTCTGGTTTACTAGATATCCTAGTAGAGGTTCTTGACAAAGTGGTAGCGAGGGCTTGCTTTTCTACTACAGAATTGTGGGTATATCATTCTCAGAAATTTGTACTGCAATCGGGGTTTGCCGATTTTTATGAAGATTCAGAGTCAGAATAAACAATACTTAAGAGCGATGCTTGTGAAAACTTTTATGTTCTTTAGTGTACAAGCATCCCTTTGTTTTCGGAGTACTGAACGCCTTATCCATTGATGTAATTGAGAGTCTCTTCAAGTGGCTGTAACAGAAATGGGTGGAAGCTCTCCTGAAATGGTTGAACGAGAAATGGATGGAGTGGCGCACCCGATCGTCCAACTACAACCGATTGCCCAGGGACGACAGAGACGACTGAAGAGAACGCAGATGAACACAAGGATGTGGACAGAATCACGAATGAGATTTTTTTTTTCTTTTATATCGATGTACTCATTCGTAAGCACATCAATATAAGTAAGCCAAAATCTCATTCAAAAGAACATCTATACAAGTAAGCCTTGAACCCACGGCCTAAGCAATTCATTCACAATAGTTAATGATAATAAAAGAAGAAGGAAAAAAAAAAAAAAATCTCACTCAAAAGCACATCGATATAAGTAAGCCTTGAACCCACGGCCTAAGTTTAAACCAAAATAAGGACCAGTCTTCTTCAACTACTAATCAACTTCTATTAATCTAATACCTGTGTTTTCTTCAGATTCTGTCCACATCCTTGTGTGTTCATCTGCGTTCTCTTCAGTCGTCCCTGGCTGGTTAGAAGTCCCTGGATTTTCTTCAGATTGCTGGACTTCAGTTCGGTTTTCAACGTCTCTGTCGTCCCTGGGTAATCGCTTGTAGTTGGACGATCGGGTGCGCCACTCCATCTATTTCTCGTTCAACCATTTCAGGAGAGCTTCCACCCATTTCTGGTACAGCCACTTGAAGAGACTCTCAATTACATCAATGGATAAGGCGTTCAGTACTTAAGGGCTGTACCTTTCTTTTTTCTTCTCAATAATTTGACTTAATAGATAACAAGAAAGAAAGTCCGGGGAATTGTTTAGAGGCTGATTTTGTGTAAGAGTTGGTTGTTCTTCGTCCCATGTTTTGCAGAATATTGTCTCTGTTTATTATGGTGTTGAGATTAACTAAACTACATCTTCTATTTGCTCACTAATTTAGCCATTCTCGGATGAGTAAGGCTAGAGCTACTTTTCTCTTTCAATAAGTTTCTGTTGACGCATTTGTCATTGCATTAATTCTGTTCCTGAGTTTCTAATTCATCGCAGTGCACTAGCAAGTTTGGAAGAAACTATTAGTAAGTAAATAGCCTCTCTTTTTCTCTAGCAATTTGTACAAATGTAGGGAAAAAATTGCTGATATTGTTGACAGTCAACAGAGTTTTACAAAAATTAGTGTTTAATGATGATCTTGAGCCCATTGTGCCTAAAGAAAGTATAAAGCTGAATTTCCATTTTCTCAAACAGCTGGGTCATTGTTCATTAAAATCAAGAATGGCAACGCAAGCTGATCAACTGATCCAAGATCAGAACTTTCATGTTCACTATACTGGTATGCTGCCTATGCTTTCTGTGCAATTTTTAATTACTCAGTGCTTTTCACTTCTTACTTGGTTGTCCCAGTTTAACTTTTATGATATCTATGGTAGGTGCTTCTTCTGTTGGGGGAAAGACAAACGCTTTGAAAGCAGAGAGGAAAGGAGGGAATGGTGGGAGGAAACCGCTTAGTGATTTATCAAACTCAGGGAAGCCTGCTCTTAATCAGGCCCCAAAAATTAAAACTTCAAAGAAGGTGCAGGCGGGTAGCAGGAAAGCACTTCTTGACATTTCAAACTCTGGCAAGGCACATCTACGTGAGGAGGCACCAAAGAAGAATCTCAACAAGAAGCTGGGTGTTGTGGCAGAGGAACCACTTTGTGAAGTCAGTGCTGTTGCTGAAGAAAAGTTTCTGCATAATCATCAAGAGTGCATTAAAGCACATACCAGGTCTATGGACATGGATGAATTTCTCAGAACAGTTGGACTAAACTCTGGTAATACCATATTTACACTTATATGCAGGCATCAATGATTTGACAGTTTTGCACAGACATTTGATTTCATCATCTGGTGTTTCAGATCTTTCAAAACACGCTGCAACTCCATCAGTGTCAAGAAAAATAACGGTTAGTTTTTTGTCATTTCTCTTTCAGAAAGTTTGCTTCGTCTTTTTAGTTTTCTGTATGCGTTTAGGGTTGGAGGGGATCCTCACTCACACCGCTTTGGTGTATTCAGCCTGAAAACTCCCTGAACAAGTACCGTCTTGAATTGGAAGAAATGACTGAGGAGTTGATTGAAGATGGAGGATCTTCTTGGAAGAATGAAGTGTTTTTTTCAAGCAAGCCTAACTCTCCACCTCTTCCTTGCATGACCCCAAAGTCCCCTAGTTATTCTACACTCTGGAAGGACTGCGACAACATCAACTTTAAGTTGATGGAGACTCCAAAACTGCCAAGGCACTGAGCTAATTTCATTTTGCAATGTATAAATCTGTTTCAAGAATTTGTTGTCTCGTATTGTACTGGAGACTTTTATGTAGTACCGGAGACTTTCATTTTGCAATGTATCTTACCTATTGTAATGTTGTAATGTTGCCTTGTGCAGAACTTGACAGTTTTCCTAAGAATCTTCCTCTTTGTCCTCTTCTTCTCCCCTATTGTTTATTTTGTAGCGAGGCATTGTAGCACGGGCCTGGTCTCATCCTAAAAGGTAAGGAGTAGCTGGGTCTTTTTATATAGCCGAATCGTCCTATTTGCTTTCCCATTGTGGAAAACTTAAGTTCATTATTTTGTTTCCCACCTACATCAATGTCACTTCATCGTGGATAAGGTCCCCTACCTACTTCACATTAAGGGTTTGCCTACTGCCTGTCCCACACTAAGGGATAGTAACCCCTATATGCTAGGTGAGCTCATTACCTACTTAATTTAAGGTGATATTAATCATAAGTTATTGAATTTGATTACAGTTTAATTTTTTAATTATTCGTCACGACATTAAATTAATTTTAAAAGGTTAATTTAATGAAAACAATAACTAAATTATTTTATATGGTTAAATCATCTTGCATATCTTCCTAATGTGGGAGACTAATTTAATTTAATTTAATTTAATTAGTAGGCACCTGATTAAGTTGAGATTAACGGAAGAGATGTTTGGGAAGGCTATTTCTGCTGGGTTTTCAATAAGAGTCCGCCATCTTTCTAGAAGGCAGGCCCAAGAGAATATGGACCATCAAACAAGACCATCTCACGATCGCCGGCGGATAAGTAGTCCAACAGGGAAAAAGGCTGCGGCAACACAGCCACCTCACTCAAGCACTCCGGTATCAAAAAGCTCATCTTCCTCGGGCATTAGCTTGCGTATATAGGGGACCTGCAAAGTTACGCTCGCTTCAACAAAGCCTGAAAGGGGAACCTTGGAAAATGGTGGTTTGTCTGAGGCTCCCTTCTCTCACTTCATCTCTTTTCTCTGCGGCCACCGCTACCCCCTTTAGGCGCTCTCCGGTGTTTCTCAGGCGGCGAAGCAGTCCCCAGCTTCAGCCATCGCCGTTCGCCGCCAGATTCTCGGCCCAGGGCACGGCTTTGACCGAAGAGCGGGCGGATGAGAAGCCGAAGAATGGAGCGAGCGGCCAAGATCGAGTGATAACGCCTCGGTCGCAGGACTTCAATGCTTGGTACCTGGACATCATTGCCAACGCAGAGCTCGCAGATTATGGTCCCGTTCGCGGCACCATGGTTATCCGTCCCTACGGCTACGCCATTTGGGAGGCCATTCAGGTAACTTTGCCCTTGCCTATAGAAAAGTCTGACTTTTCAAATGTTTCGATTGCTTCTGAAAGCGCGCTTTCGGTTTGTGATGTAGGAATACCTGAATGTTAAGTTCAAGGAGACTGGTCACAGTAACATGTACTTCCCACAGGTGAACGATCACTTACCATGGTTTGCTTACTCTCATATATGTGATTGATTGTTGGGTTATGTCTAATGGGTTGTTGCTTATTTTGGAATCTGCAAGGAAATGAGAGGACACATTCTCTATATGGAATTTAGACACTTCTCGTATTGTTAGCTTTATGAAATTCCAAGCACGTCACTTTTCTAATCGAGTTAATCTGTTGATTACCACTATATTATGGCATGCCTGGTTACGTCTATGAATGCATTGATCATACCACGTGATTTTCTCCAATTTGAGGGGTTGTGGGCTGCGAACTGCTTGAAGTCAGGTGGATTAATTGGTGAATTTTATTAGCCCCGTGAATATCACTTGATGATGCAAGCGGAACTTTCTTTCTGTTGACTTGCAATTGATCTACCAATATTCCATTCTTTTCAATACAATGGTTATCTCAATGAAGGGTTCACTTTGTGAGGATGAAATGAACCAAGTGAAATTCCCTTAAATCATAACTGCTGGAACTGATATCACGGTATTATTTGCTGGTGCCTCATACTAGTAGACACACCTTTCTACTGCGTGAGAATGGGCAATTTACTCCTAGAAAGGGGGCACTTCTGACTTGATTGATCATTTTGAAGTTCCGACTGTCTTTGGATCAGCCCATTGAACTACCTCTATTATATAAAACCTTGGTAACTTTATTGTATGCCACATACTTTGCTTTGGAGCTAGCTCGGTCTGATACCTGTATCCTGATCTTTGTTGCAGTTTATACCATACTCATTTATTGAGAAAGAAGCTAGTCATGTTGAGGGTTTTAGTCCAGAATTAGCTCTTGTGACTATTGGGGGAGGAAAGGAACTAGAAGAAAAGCTCGTGGTATGTACACATCTTCAGCCACTTGGCAATAGTGTTTCTATGAAACATAAAACAGTTACCTATACACTTATACGAATAGTGAAACATAAAGCATGTGACTTTTTAAGTTTTCGGAAAACTATAATCTAAGATTTAGCTTTACACTCCTTGAGGCTCTGGCAGGTCCGACCTACAAGTGAAACTATAGTAAATCACATGTTTACTCAATGGATTCATAGCTACCGTGATCTTCCTCTCATGGTTAACCAGGTACAGTAATGTCCATATGATTTGATGTTCCTCCAGCTGTTTGTGTGCATTCACATAATACTGTTTCTTCTTTTGTAAATTATTTTTGTTCAGTGGGTGAATGTCACGAGATGGGAGATGCGAACAAAACCATTTGTGAGGACTCTTGAATTTCTCTGGCAGGAGGGTCATACTGCTCATTCCACTCCAGAAGAGGCAGAAAATGAGGTTTGTATCTTATTTACTTGGAGACTACTGTTGTTTTAGATTGTATAATCAAAGAATTTTCTTTCATGTAGTTAACTGGGGCTTCTGAACTGCAGGCTTTACAGATGATTAATGTCTATACAAAATTTGCTTATGAGCAAGCTGCAATACCTGTTATTACAGGCCGAAAGTCTAGAGTTGAAACATTTGCTGGTGCTTCCAGGACCTATACGATTGAAGCCATGATGGGTGATCGCAAGGCATTACAGGCTGGAACCAGCCATAATCTTGGACAGAACTTCTCTCGTGCTTTTGGAACCCAGGTACTTGGCATACTATCATGAGTCTTAGTATGTTTACTCGAATCTTCAAGATGTGTGCTCCAGCCTTCTAAGAAATTGGTTGGTTTTTTGTTTCTGACCTCTTCAATGATATGTATTTGTTTGGATGCTTTCTCATCTCCTCATTGGCGTAACTTGATCATGCATCTCTCTGTGTTTTACTTAGAATGTGAGGAGTGCTGTTTTGTTTGATTTAGGAAGATTTGTAGGGTAAGGTAACTTCAGAAATTAGTGTATGTATAAATTCAAGAACTGCAATGAGTTTATTTGAATCCTCATGTGGTAAGTGAGAATCTTTCCTTAGGTCACTGTATCTAAAAGAGTCAGAGCCAACGTTTTGAAGAGGTAACTTCATTATTATTCTCGCATCACAATTGGTACTGTTTTTGTTATTTTGTTTGAGTTGCTTTGCCGCTCTACATATTGATAATTTCCATTTTGACCATATGCATGGCTTTCCTGCTGAAAACGCTTAATCTTGGACTATATGACTATATAGTACAAGTATCCTAATTCTCAGTTTTGTGGGTTGTTCTCAGTAGTTTCCAATCTAATTTGTATAATACTAAGAATCTGTTCTGTCTGCCATTTTGGCTCTTATAATTTTTGCTTGCACGGTCGTTTTGAGAATTTAACTCAAGTTTTCGTTCCTTAGAACTATTTTGTCAATGATGATTCTTCTTGGTTTCCTTGGAGATGGTACTAATGAAAATATGTGCTCGTATAGTTCACAGATGAACATGGACAAAGGTTGTTTGTATGGCAAACATCATGGGCAATTAGTACCCGTTTTGTTGGTGGCATTATTATGACCCATGGTGATGATGCAGGATTAATGCTTCCTCCAAGGCTTGCACCAATACAGGTACATTTGAATGCCCTCTAGTTGTTTCTTAATCAATGTATCTCCTGGCTTATGTTGTTGACCTTGGCAGAGATGGGTTTCAAATGTTAAGGTTTCCTCAGTCTTAAACTGGTGTGAGAACAAAAAAGAGTCATAGAATCAGTCCTATGATATAAAGCCTAGATGTTTTATGTTTCGGTAAAAAGGGATATCATGTTCTGAAGAGACTTCATCACATGCCATCGTTTTCTGGAGAGACTGTGATCATTATTCTAGTCCGCCAATGAAGCTCTGTTCTGGAGAAACAAAGGGTCTATTATCTTAGTTAAGGACCAACTTTACCGCTATGTGTGCATAGAGTGATTTTACTTTCTCTCAACTAGGTGTTATAATTGCCTGGTCTTTTAAGTTTTAATTCCATTAGTGCCTAATCCGAGACATCAATGATTGGTTGTACAAAGGGACTCCCTTTTGCCGGGATTGAAGTTGGATGTGAAAACAGTTCTTCTTGAGACTCGAGTTGCTTTCCAAGGAGATGGATTCATATTTTATCCTTTTGATGAATATCTAGGGGGAGAAAGTTGTGTGTTGTCTTGCTTGAGACTTCCTGAGTTGCTTTACATGGAGAAGAATTTGGTTATGCTAACTTTTTATAGATTCAAACTTTGTGGGATTAAGTTGTATAGAAAATTGTTTTGACCTGACGTGCTATAATGTGGTGAGAGCGAGTCAATCAAGGATTAAGCATTATGAATGGCCCTTGTAGTTCTCTTGGTAAGAGAAATGTTTTTTGGTTTTCTCTTTCACAGAGTCGTGACTGGAGGTTTTGAAATGGAAGACATATCAGTCATACACTGTTCCTCTGTGAGTGGCTTATCAAAAAGCAAATCATTTGCTACTTGTGTTCCAACTTAAGTGATTAGCATTATGTGGGTCGTTAGTATGAATGACTCTTTAAAAAGAAAGAAAAATGCATATGAAAAAGCCAGTTGTTAAAAGGTACTGGTGTAATCTGGCAAATGATCAAGATTATAATGTGAATGGTCCTTTATTCCCTGAAGATGATATATGGTGGGAAAGCAACATGTCTTACAAAGGTAGATTCTGGAAGAATATTTGCTAATAATAGAAGTGAAAATTGAAGTGCATTGAGTTGATGTTAAAATAAGGGCACTCGTACTTGAGGGAAAGTTCAAGTGGATGCATCCTCTCTTTCATGGAATTTTACAGTGGCAGCCTTCAAGTGGCTATCTTCTGAGGATTGCTTTAGTCTGGGGATGAGATCCAAAATGTTTCAGAGAACTCCTTCACCCCAATGGTTTTGGATGTATTGCTTCTTTATTTCCATGTTTTTCTGCACTTATTTCTATATGTTTTGGCAAGAAGCAAAACCAAAGTAGGGAAACCTCCACATACCCGCACCTTGCAGATAGGGTTTCGTTAATTCAATGGTAATTAGACACCTCATCTACTGTAACATGGCGCAGTTCCCAAACTGCACCAGCCACTTAAAGCAAAATGTTGATACTGAAATGAAAGTGAATAAATATCTCTAGAATGTTTATCATCCATTCCCAGACATCTAATTTACCTGTTACTGCTGTGGTCACCTTTTCATTCCATTAACGTTAGTGTTTATATATAATTCCACTTTTTGTCACTGCTGATCCTCAAAATAAATGCGGTGAAAACACTAATTAGCTGTCACCTTCAGGTTTGGATGCATATTCCTTAATTATGCAGCTCACTTTGCAGATCTCAGTTGGTTGATTGATTTTTTATCAATATAATAATTTGAATTAATTGTTGATGTTTTTGTTTCTCAATAGATTTGGGAGCCTAAGCACACTTTTCTGTCTAAATTCTTGCTCTGATGGTTACTTAAAAATGTGCACTGCATGCTTCCAGGTGGTAATCGTACCAATTTGGAAGAAGGATGATCAAAAGACGGGAGTTCTTAATGCTGCATCATCTGTGAAGGAGCTTTTGCGAACTGCAGGGATCAGAGTTAAACTTGATGATTCGGACCAAAGAACCCCCGGATGGAAATTCAATTTCTGGGAGATGAAGGTTTGTCCTTTCCTTTGAACATCAAATATAAATTTGAGCTCTTTGGTTGCTGTCATGGTGTCTATGCCTAATCGTTATTGTATTTTAGTATGAATTTTCCTCACGGTAATAGTTGGATAAGTTGAGCCATCGGCTGTTAGCCACTTCATCTGCTTATTGTCTGTCCCCTCCGTGGAACAAGTTGAATGGGTTATGAGTTTCAAGAGACTTGGACATAGTGTTTTGGGCTAGCATTATATGTATTGGATGCAGCATTAATCTTGCTGCTGTACTGGTTCTTCATTATAGCATGTATGTGCTTGTGTACATACTTTGACATTCATTATAGTTGGGTACTTACTGTTGCTATCCTACCATTTCTTTTTAATGAAGAAATGCGATAAACTAAAGATGTTGCAATAGTATGAATCTCCTGAACAATATTTTGATTTTATAGGGCGTCCCTCTCAGGATTGAAATTGGTCCTCGTGATGTTTCCAGTAGAAGTGTGGTCATATCTAGGAGAGATATCCCCGGAAAGCAGGGGAAAGTTTTTGGGATCTCTATGGAGCCTTCAATTTTAGAAGCTTATGTAAAAGACAAATTGGACGAGATTCAAGCTGCTCTTCTGGAGCAGGCAACTTCCTTTCGGGACAGGTGTGTTCTTTTGATGTAATGTTTACTACTTATGCTGTAGTTGTGATGGAGTATCATATGCAAGGTGGGAAGACTACTGACTGCAGATAACTATATGCGTTTTGTTTCTATTATTTGATTTTGTTTTTTGGGGTAGGTCGGGAGCATGTGGAGTTGTGTCAGTGCATGCACGTAGATGAGAACAAATTTTTAAAAAAGTTGAGAATGGTGATACCAGTTACAAAAAGCAGAAACATGTGATATAGTAGAGTAGAAGATTGTATCTTATCTTGGCCTAGTTTATGAAACCTCCGATGCCGGGGCTGAATCTAGCACTTTTCTTGACATATCTTTTTAAATTGTTGTTTTCTTTCTGCAGCAACATTGTGGATGTGAGTTCGTATGATGAACTGAAAGTGGCAATTTCCAAGGGAAAATGGGCTAGGGGCCCCTGGTCAGCCAGGTATTTAATAATTTTATATATTTTCCGGAGTTTAATCATGAATGATGATGAAACATACAACTCAGACGCATAAGATGGCTAATCTAAAGCAACTCCCTTCCTTTAATGGCACAGTGATGAAGAGGAGTTAAAAGTGAAAGAAGAGACAGGGGCGACTATTAGGTGTTATCCATTTGAGCAGCCTCAAGGGATGAAAACATGCTTGATGACTGGTAATCCTGCGGAAGAAGTAGCCATTTTTGCAAAATCATATTAAATCTTAAAGGTAATTTAAACTATAATTTGGATCCAAATTGTCCCGAGGCCTGTAAATTATATTGATTGTTCCTCAAGTTTGCTATTTTGCTGTTGAGTCTCGAATAAGAATGGTTGGGTCTTGACCAAACTGTATAATGAGTTTTGGGGGTCTCCTTGTTGTCCACGTTCTATGTATCTGACCATATGACACTGTAGTCCTGGGCATTTTAGGGATTTTAACAAAAACTAATATTAAAAAAAGAAAAAGAAAAAAAGAAGACAAAAACAAAAAGACAAAACTTGGAGAGGAGGGAGGCTGGTGCCCTGCAAGAACGCCTTTGTTTGTCGCCTGGCCGAGGTTTAAAAGGCAATTGAGGTGGAGGAAAAGCAGGCGGTGGGGCCCCGCTCGACACAAGTGGCCTCGTGTCTGACGTCAATGAGTGGTGGAATGCATCGTGAAATGGGCCGAGACAACGAC
This sequence comes from Casuarina equisetifolia, assembly GCA_028551475.1. NCBI lineage: Eukaryota > Viridiplantae > Streptophyta > Magnoliopsida > Fagales > Casuarinaceae > Casuarina > Casuarina equisetifolia. The sequence goes on from CM052362.1 coordinate 19,748,030, forward strand.
GTGGACGGCCGAAATGAAATCGTACAGATTGGTTGACAAAAGCTAAGGAATCTTTTGACTTTTCTTGTTTTTGTGGGGCCCACTTGGGAAGAGAAGTTTTTGGGGAGGGGGTGTTCCTTCCGTGGAATAAAAGTTTTGGTCGTGGGTGTCAGGAAACTTCGTGCTTTTTATCTTTACTCTTTGGTGAGTAATATTTGTTTTTTTTTTTTTATTCTTCGAAAGCATGGAAAATAAAGACAGGGGCTGCAATAATATGGAAGATGGATTTACATAATTTCTGTGAACTAAAATAGGAAGGAGCAACATCTAAGTAACGCCAGAAGGCTTTTGCGTTGGCACTTAATTAAGGGGCCCGCACTTTTTGAATTTGGGGGATTAATGAGTTGGATGCCATCTGACCATTGACTTTCCAATTCTCGGCCGAAACTTCGGCTGTCGCTTCGGCTTGATGGGCTCTATACAAAGTCGTTCAAATAGCCTCCATTCCGCCTCCGAATCCCATTATTTGCGTCCAACTTGAAAGTCGGCAGCGCTGCCTCTTCTTCCTCCGCCTTCCTGTTGCTCTCTCCCTCTCTTGCTTCTCTTGTCGACTGTGTGCTTTGGACAACCCGACGAAGCTCTCCAAGGTTGATTGCTTGTTTCGCTACGAGATTCTTTGATTTCGGGGAGAATTTCCCCGTTCTAGGCTCCTTCACGAATTTCTTTTGAGCTGAACGCAACGGTTTTGTGATTGGTCCGGTTTTGACGCTCTTCTATGTATGAACCATTTTGCAGGTGAGGGGGGGTCTGTCAGGTGTAAGGGACCCTAAATCAACAGTAAGTTCCTACGATTTGTTTTCACGGTTGGGTTTGCCTCAGATGTGAAGAAAACTCTTCAAATCTCGCTGATTATTGTATAATTACATCTTGTTTTGGGGACTCGAAGCAACTTCTGCCCGATTTAGAGGCTGATTTTGGTAGATGTTGAAGTCGGCGACCACCCTAGTTGAGGAGGGCTGTTAACTTTGAGGTCCGACGGGGGTTTATTTGGTTTTTCTTCTTTTGGCAGATTAGATTTCTACATCTGGAAGAGGAATTTCGCAGTGTCAACTCGAGATATTGTGCTGAGCAGACCATCTGTTGATGTGCTAAGATCTGTATCTGTGCCTGCAAGCACGATGAGTACTGCAAGCCTAGAACTTGCCAATTTTTTGAACGCTGATTTGCCATGGACGAGGGTGTCAAAGGGGTGTAGGAGTGCACCAAGGCGTGCCAGGAAAATTCTCAGTGAGATAGTGGATAAGAGGACCAGAAGGACAGATGACACAATTGCCTCCGACTCTGAAAAGGTTGATATTCCCTATGTGTTTCCTAGTAGTTTCTTTTGGCATTTGAATGCTTGCTTATACAAGTTCTCGCAAGCATTATCATTAATTTTTAAATTATTAATTTTCTGTGTGGTAGCTTGGTGTTGCTGTTCTTGGGCGGCGATTCGGGGAGAAAAAAGAGCATGTACCGGTTAAAAAGAGGAGATTGCTGTTTCGAACTCGGCCATCACCGGCTCAGTCATCCTCTTCTCATCTTGGCATTTCTGAAAGACTTTTGGTAACTGATGCCAATGGGAGTGATAGAGTTGCTAGTGGAAAACTTCCAGAGGTCACAAGTGAAAAGCTTGGTTATACTGAGGACTTCTCAGGTATTGAGATGCTTGCAGCTGTTGCCTGCAACGACAGCATGGGGGATGTTACTGATCATGCCGATGATGCTGAAGGGAATCTGGTTTTGGAAAAATCAACTCAGGATAGAGCTGAAACATCAACTTCTGCAATAGCTCCGGAAGAAACTACTGCACCATGTGAAAGAGTCGAAACCCTCTCACATGAAGAGACAGTGGATGGCTCATGTTTGCAGGATAGTAAGCAGGAAAATCTTCCTTGTGACAAGGATGACAGAAAAACTGAAAACGTTGTTTCTTTGCGAGACGAACGTTTACACTGGGACCTTAATGTTTCAATGGATGCTTGGGAGCAACCTTATGATGTTGATCCTCAAAAGAACATAGTAGAAAATACATCTGGTGATGGTAAGCAGAATGAGAAGCTTCACGCTTTTAAAGCTTGCGAGTTACAGAGGGAAGCTGTGGATGTTAAACATGAAATCGAAGGCGCTGTGCAGTTCGCTGTGGATGGAGTTGTTTCGGCTGATGTAGATGGTGATGTTAATAACCCTATGGGCTTGAGAGGCTTTTCCTGTGGATCTGATGGATCCAATGGAGAGGAACATGATTTGCACGAATGCTCTGGCTCTGACAGAACCCATGATAAATGTGGTGTCACTATGACTTATAGTGCCTTAGAATCTTCAGCCTACGATGTTCCCGTTGATATTGCTCCCACTCAGGTTGTCAGCATGGATATGAACGTAGATCCATTATGTAGATCCAATGATACCATCACAAATGGAGGGGTGTGTAAGAACGGTAATACATCATTTGACAGTGTGATTGCCAAGGAGTCTGATGTTGCTTTAGCTCATGCACTGGATTCAGAGTGGACCACTTGCAAGATTCAAAAGGAAACGGGCATTGATACTGGTACAGCATCTGGTTTGGATGATGATTTGAATACTCCTGCCAAGATGACAAGTATCGACATCTGTCTCCCACTAGAAGCAGTTTCTCAAGAAGCCAAGCCTGTTATTGGAGCAGCAGAAGTGGATGCTCCCCCCTCCGACTTCAACTGTGAGGGTGTTCTTGCATCACGCCAAACTGGGGTGACTGAGGATGCAAAGGGTCAAGCTGATATTGCTTCTTTGCCTCATAATGCCGGCGTGAGTTCTTCAGTGGGTGTTGTGTCTGAAGAAGCAATGCAAAATTGTTCCAGAAATCCCATCACTGATCGGGGGAATGAAGGTGGACCCACTTCTCATGAGGTGCACGGAAGATATGATGATAATAGTCCTTCAAGTAGCCTGGGTAATGTCAAAGCAGAGATTCTTCTGCTGCTGTCTGTGACCTCGAAATTTCTCAGGGTGGTAAGAATTTCATAGCTGGTGACCAAAACTGTGAGGAACTACTGGCTGGTTTTGATTCTCAGTATGAGGACGGGGAGTTAAGAGAATTGGATGTGCTTTACAGCAAGGAAAATGAGGAAAGTTCTAGGGAAATAGAATTTGTGAACTGTGATTCTCATAATAGTGAGGCATCTCATGTTGATGATGTGGATCACAATATGTCTGAAAAAGTGCAAATTGAAATTGAATGCAAGGAAGAAAGATCTTTTGCGCATGAAGCTAAAAATACTGAGAAGATTGTAGACGTTCAGAGGGGACCAAGTCCAGGATCTGAAAATGTTGTTGAAAGATCAGAACTTTATACCACAGCAGATGCTGTAAAAGAATCTTTAGTGAGTTTTGAGACAGAATCTCAACTTGATATCTCACCAGGAGGTCATAAGAGTTCTGCAAAATTAGGTGTTGCAGTGACCAAAGGCATGGATGGGCTTGATGACAAAAAATTTCCTCTTAAAGTAGACGAACCAAGGATACCCAATAGGGCTTTCGAGTTCGTACAGAGGGGCAGGTATAGCAATTCTCTCATTGTTTACTTGTTTCTACAATGAAATTTTTACCTTTCAATCTGCTAGTATCTTAAATTTTTCTGATGTCCAGATCCGATAATTTCGATTCATGTACTCAAACTGAAAAGGATGATGCCATTGTTAATTCCATTGGAAGGGACAATTCTGCTTTGCATGTGAAATTGCCAACAGTTGGTCAGTTAATTAGTCCTTCCACAGACTACTGGGGTTCAAGATGCCGTGAGTCGACTCCTAATTTCAATTCCTATGGTACTCAACGCCCCCGACCAAAAAGTGCCGTTGAGGGCCGTGGTTATTTGATGACCTCGGGAGAGGTATTGGTTACAAGAGTTGAGAATGGTGTTGGTAGGCCCTACATTCGAAGGAGATTGCCTTATGATAGGGAAGATGCTTATGGTATTTATAGAGGGATGGATGTAAGACAAGCAAGTTCTGATAGAAAGATTAGGAGATATCAAATGGAGTTTAGTCGAGGGGCAAGGGAGGAGTACCACAGGCCTATGCGGGATGACTCCAGGGAGTATTCTTATCATGTACCTCATCATATGGCTAGAAGAGAACGTAGCATTTCTCCCTCTATTAGGCGACGACCTCTTCATTATACTCAGTCCTGCAAGAAATCTCAGTCTCGGTCCAGAAGCCGCTCTCCGCCCTCAAGTTATCGTAGCAGTTGGTCTCCAGATCATAGGTTTGAGGCTGGAATGGAAAGGATGAGATTGCCCCTTCAGAAGCCTAGTTTTGCAGCAGACGGTGAAGCAGAGTTCATGTCCCCTCCAAGACATTGTTTCTCCCAGCAGCGAAATTCCAGATGGTATGATGATCCGATTTCTGCTGTAGATCATTTCAGGAGTAGGAGATTAGCTGTGAGCACTTTCCAACAAGGCCAAAGGTTTGATCCCATGCATTCCCCTCAAAGATTGGATCCAGAGGATTACTTTGAACCTGTGAGACGTCCGGGAAGATTTGGTCATATGGATAGTGCAGGTAGGGGATGCACCGAAGATGATAGAAGGAAGTATGGGGATAGATATGACATGATACGTCGGGAGAGGCGTTTTGGCAAGAGTGGGGTTGTTCAGAGGTTCCGCTACAATGCAGAAGATTGTCTTGTCTCTCAAAACTCTCACAAATATGATGGCTGTGATAGGGGTATTGACAGAAGGCTGAGGGATGCCCCTAGGAGAGTCATTGAAGATAAAGGTCCCTTAAGGTACAAGCGTGGCAAGCTATATGATTCCTGCTCAAACTCTTTCGGAACGCAAGATGCCTAACTCATGAAATACTTACCTTCTCCCCACTTGGAGAACTTGCTGCTAGATAGGAGATTGTTTAACGAATTAACATGTAAAACACATTTTTCTTTCTTTTTCAACGGTGGATGTCATCTCACTTCCACTTCTTGCTGGAGGTCTTGTACAAATTATTGTCCCCATTCTGATTCCCTTGGCAAGTTTTGTAGGCCTGATGTTGCCTTCAACTTCTTATGAGGTTCCCCTGTTCTCCTTTTGGGGCACTTTCCTTCTGACAGATGCGATCTATTGTAATCTCCTTGAAGCCATACAATATAGGATCAGTGATAACTTTCGTGCTTCGATTCAAGGTTTTTTAAGATTCCTACTAAATGTGCTCGGTTCTCTATGTTTTTAGCTACGGACTTTTGTTTTTATGCCTTTGTTTGTTTTGGCGGAGGTTTGTGGCTTCCACAATTTCGCAATTTACTGTCCTTTCCTGGGTATTTTATCATATTAAATGCCACTGGAATATGCATGACTCAACATCTTGTGCAAAGAGTGTAAACTTCTATTTTTCACAAATATACAGAAGATAAAGCAAGTCTCCTAAGTGGAGCGACTTTTCATGGCTCATAAATAAAACAAGTCCTATAATTGTAAAGCCTAAAACTTTCAAGAGTGTCTTTCTCTGGATATGTTCAAACACAAACTTTCCTTCGTGCTACCAACTAAAGCTTATAGAGTGGAAATGCAGGTTTTTGGCCAAACCAGATGAACATATAGCAGCCACTTCCTCCCTCATCTTTTTGGGGCCACTGGCAATAACTCCAATGCTTGATCCTTCACATTTGGATAGTATTTCTGCGGAAACATTAACGCACAGATTTCAGACACTGATGCATTTAGTTGTGGCTTGAAAATACTACAGAATTAGAAATAGACAAAAAAGATATGGCAAATTGAAGTGTTGTTGAGGTTTAAGTGTACAATGGTGCCAGAAGATGGTTCAAAATTATCTATGTAGAAGTTGTAAAATATGTATGAGGAATTTTCTGCGGGAAAAAAAATAGCTTACTCTTCAGATTCGGTCTTTCACCAAGGTGGATCCCTGTGGCTTGAAGGAAAGACCGATGCGGAAGGCTTTCCAACTCTATGCCTTCACTGTGAAAGCATGGGCCTGGCGTTGGCATTGGAGTTGGCATGTCAATGTTCTGAATCTGCCTCATCTCCTTCTCATTCTGTTTTTTGTTCCAAAGAAAGCCTGCTGTGGCAGTCACGACTATCGAAACACATAAGAATAACATGTTTAAAGCAGACCTCAAAGAGTAAGAGTATATCATATAAGATTGATGGTCAACTGGGTATATATAATAACGTGTAAGAATGCCGATGAGTAGGAGGAAAATGACGAAAGAAGATGAGATTATCACGCCAAGCCAGAGCCAGTTATTTGTGCCCAAAACCGCTGAAATTGGTGCATCTGATGCATCGGGCTTGAACCAAATGGTTTGGAGGAGCTTTTGGTCATCTGCTGGGGGTTCTTGCTCTCTTGTGACGTATGCTTCAATTTGCAATTGCAAGCAAGACGTATCGAGGTTGGTGCCTGAAACTGGGAGGAGGAGTTGTAGCATGGTAAGATCCAGAGAGTTCTTGAAAGCACATATAAGAAGAACCCCTGGGGTCTTGGCTCCTTTGGTGTTGGACCTTAAGAGGAGATCGCGAATGATTGAGATGCAGGGAGTAATGCCGCTTCCTCCACTCACCATTGCTAGCATGTCATGCTGCACCACATGTTGGTTTTGATTTTAAACGAAATGACTCGGTTGTAATTCAATCTTAGTTTCATAAACAGAGAAATTATAACAGGATAACCATTGGAATAGCTTTAAATCTGTGTAATCACCACCTTTAGAAAAGGAGTTGAAGGAAGTCCATAGGGTCCTTCAACGGAGACCTCCATGTGATCCATGGGCGAAGGGGATGATAATTTCTGATACAATTTCTGAGACCAACTTCCGTTACTTTTTATGATAACACTTAGCTTGTCAGGATCCATTTTGCTGCTGGAGGTGATGGTAAAAGGGTGCCATTGCAGCTTCGAAATGCCAGGCACATTTATGAACAGAGAGCTCGTTGGAGTATAGCTCAAACCTGGCACGAGAATCGCCAAAATAGTATGCAGCTTAATGTTTGTTGAGTAAAAAATAATGAACAGTTGGGAGAGCAAATAAAAGTTGAAGAAAAGAAAAAGACCACAATATGACATAACTTATGACTGCACTTTTTACCTGGGCTCTTGGAGAAGTTCAACTCAATGGCTTCACAGGGTAAAACGCGGGCAGAAACCAAACGAACTCTCTGTTGGGATTGTAAGAATCGCAAGTATCTATCGATTAAGAAGAGGTAGAACGCCGGAAGCATGATGCAAAAATAGGAGAACTCCACATGGAGCACAAAGAAGACAACGAAGATGATGTAGAGATGATGAGTATAGAAAAAGAGCTCGAAAAACTTTCGTCTTAGGCAAGGGAAGGTAGTACTCCACATGACTATTCCTGCTAGCAGAGCCACCTCTCCAGCCACATTTGAAATGCCAACCTTGCCCCATTTTAGCATCTGTGATGCAGAGCAAAAATCATATAGTTTGTAAGATCCACATTTGTGGTGCCTATTAGAGATATGGTGTCCTAATTTGCTACTATCTCACCAAATTTATCATATTTAGCTTAACATTGAGTGAAAATTAGATCAAACAAAGTATGCTAAGACCCAAGAAAACCACAATATCCTAGTGGGGTGCTTATTCGCCTGCATATGAAGGGTCCATCATTCGAGTTCTCCTGCACTACACTTACTGAGGATTCTGTAAATTCACCTGTGAGATTTGATGAGTCTTGGCCCAAAAAACAATGTAACACAAGCCGTGAGCCGTAAAAAGGGTCATTACAATATGCCCGAGCCAGATATGATACTTGATGCTGGCCTCCGAAGTAAGGCCGATGAGCTGCAGAACTGATGATCCTCTGGCTACCGGAAAGAAGAGAAAGGCTAAACAGAAGTTCCCAACAAGGCCTAGCATTAGTGCTGAACTTTCCAACTTAGCCTCCCACCTGTCAAATCACACCTTTTATTAATTTCGAATTCGCTGGTTAAGAACGGTAGGAGTGCTCAAGAAATGGGGTCAGTCTTACACATATTCTCCCTCGCGCGCTGCCTGTTGGGAGACATTGGCAAACATACCATGTAAGTAAGCACAGAAAGACCAGATCAACATGGCAGTAAACATTGTTAAGAAGGCTAGCTCTGTCCAGGAAACAATCCCAATACGACCTTTCACTATAACTGCTCTTTTCCATGATGCCAGAAGAGAATTCTCCACTTTGCTGAGAACAAAGATCGTTAATTTATTTTTTCTGTTGCCTCATTCTCATGTTATATAAAGATCAAACGACGGTAAAGAATTAGAAGTATCAAACAACATTTAAAATAGAACCCTTGCCTTTCAGTATTGTAATGAACATTTTCCTTTCCCAAATGAAGGTAGACACAACCCAACGTGGCGATGAATAGGATGGGGAACGTGAAAATAAGCATGTTTACACCTGTACGACGAAAAAAGTATAAATGAACTATGAAATATTTAGCTTAGTCAACTAAGAACAGGGAGGTTCAGTATTTGACAGATGGTAAGAAAAGAAGGAATATGCGGTAAGAAAGTAAAATTTGGTAGCGTTTCCTTTTTGTTGGTAGAACTCCATTGTAACAGATATAGAATTTGTACCAGAACCTCAGGTCCAAGGGATTTGCTCTCAAAAGAACTTCAAAAACTACAACAAAACAAGACAGAAAAGAAGTAATGCTTTATAATGTCTATAAACCTTGCTTTCCGAAGTACGTTGAGTCTGTTTTTGCATGGATATCAGGCAACCAGTGCAAATAAAATATGTTTGTGGGCATCATGATCCAAACCATCATGTACCCAGTAAAAACCATCATCAGAAAGAGCCATAACGCTGACCGAACGTGCTTCATTCCTTCGCTAGAAACAGCCCCTTTCATTTCCCTTGAATCCAAATCCTCTTTTCCGTCTGTTCCAAGACTCCTGGTTTTAGGGAGGGTCTCTTAATACCTTATATAGCAAGAATGTCACATAAATAGTACAGATTTAAGTTAAACGGAGCAAAGTCACGTCCATTTGAACGTATATTTTAATGATTTTGCTAGCCCAGTTGAATCAAATACCATTCTGAAGAAAAAAGTTGACTTTTATTTGGGAGGCAACGACGTGGCCATTCTGCTGTAATACCACAGAAATGGCTTTACTGTTCCTCCCGACGCAATTACATATGCAAGACTGTTCCCATTACTAAACCTTGAATCAAATTCTGTCATATCTGAAATAAAGTACTTCCTCGTCTTTTATATATTCCATTTAAAATATGAGCTACATGCTTTCTTTTTGAAGCATAGGTGACAATATTAGAAACTTTTTTGATCTTTTATAAACAAAGGAAGCTCCCACAATGTGATAATAGAGATTGACAGTATACGTGACCCCATGTTATATAGCAATAACATGCATCACCACTTCAAAGTTAAATATTGAACAATCATGCAGTCTATTTTCCAAACCATATGAACGAGTTGCAGATTATCTTCCAAACTATATGAAAGAGTATTTCTTAGAGTCTCCAATATCTCATACTCTGCGCCAACAGCAGAACTTCCGCAAAGCTAACGGTTACAGCCACGTTTCAAGTACATCACCAGTTAAAGCTGATGGACTCGAAGTGTAGATTTTCTGCCGAGCCAGATGAACAAATTTTGGCAACCTCATGTCGCATCTCCCTTGGGCCACAGACTAAGACTCCAACATCTGACCCTTTACACTCCAAAAGAATTTCTGCAAATGGCAACCGACAGAAAAATTAACTTTCTCAAACATGCTAATCATAAGGTGTTAGTAGCGGTTGACTTACTCTTAAGATCAGGCCTTGCACCATGATGCAGCTTGGTGGCTTGAACAAGGGGCTGATGGGGAAGGCTTTCAAGCTCCCTTTCATCCCCATAAAACCATGACCCTGGTAACGTTGTCGGTTTTGGAACTTCCCAGTCTTGGATTTGTTTCCCTGGCATGGAGTTCTGTCTCTTGCACCAAAGGAAGATTGCGCTGGAAGCTAAGAAAATGCTGGTACAGGCTAAAAACATGTCCCAAAGAGACCTGAAGGAGAAATTGTAGGTTTCATTGGTGGTTTTTTCAGTAAGGAAAATATGGTAACGAGTGATGATACCCAAAAAGAGTAGGAACATGACAAATGAGGATGTGATTATTGCACCAAGCCATAACCAGTTGTTTGGCCCAAGAGCTGGAGAAATAGACGAGTCTGACGGGTCTGGCTTAAAGCATACGGTTTGGATGAGCTTTTGTGCATCATTTGAGGGCTGCTTATTCTCTCTTGTAACATAAGCTTCTATTTGCAACTGCATTTTGGAAAAGTGTGTGGGTGCGCCAGAGATAGGAAGCAAAAGGTCTAGCATGGTGAGATCCGCGGCGTTCTTGAAGGCACAAATAAGGAGAACTCGAGGTATGTGTAAGTTCGAATTTTGGCATCGGGAAATGATCTCGCGAATTACAGAGATGAAGGGAGTAATTCCACTACCTCCACTTACCATCACCAGGGACTCATGCCTGGACCCAGAAAAGCACATCAGATTAAACGAGAAAGCAACTAAAAACTCCTAGCCGTATCGACACCATAGAAGGTAAACACCTAATATATGTATCAGAAAGCTTGCATAGTTTTAGCTGACCTCAGATAATGAGATGAAATAGGACCATAAGGTCCTTCAACAGAAACGTCGAGATGTTCCACAGAAGAAGAAAGCTTCTGGAAAAGCTTTTGAGACCAACTTCCCTCTCGCTTGATGACAATACTGAGCTTATCTGGCTCCATATTGCCGTTGGATGTCACCGTAAAAGGGTGCCACTGAAGCTTCGAAATGCTAGGCACGTTGATGAACAAGATACTTGTGGGATTATAATTCAAACCTGGAATAAAAAATCGCAAGTTTAATCGGATAATATTATAGTTTTATGAAATATGCTAGTTAAGTAGATCATTTTTGCTGTTTTACTTGGGCTCTTGGAGAAGCTTAGCTCGAAGGTGCCACAAGATAAAAGGCGTGCGGACAGCAACCGTGCCCTTTCTCTAGACTGTAGGAACCTTAAGAATCGATCGACAATGAAGAGGAAGATCCCAGGTAGGATCATACAGAAATAGGCTGCACCAACATGCAGCACATAGAAGAAGATATAGAGGGTGTAGAGATGGTGTGTATAGAAGAAAACTTCAAACATCTTTCGCCGAACTCGTGGTAAGCTTGTTACCCACATTGACAATGCAAAGAGAATTGCAATCTCCCCAGCAATATTTGGCACCGTATCCTTGCTCCATTGTAGTAACTGTATTTTATTGGTAACCAACGTGAGTCTTACATAGAACCAAATTTGATATCTTTATATACATATACATATATATATATATATATATATATATATATATATATATATATATATATATGTGAGAGTAATGACCGATTTTAAAGGACGATTACATCTTTAAAAAAAAAAAAAGAAACAAACAAACAATCCACATAGTTCCAACAATAACAAAAGCAGCAAACTCTCGTTCTCCTTTTTAATATGAGAAGAACGCACAACGCATAGGACACAACATCCTCCGCCCAAACCTACAGCCTCCTTATCGTGTACAGCACCCCACCTACCAACCGAGTGATATACAAATGAGGTGAAAAATACCAGGTTGGTCTTATGTTGGCTCTAATACCAACTTGTCATAAACTTTGAGTTGGTCTTGTGTTGGCTCCGATACCAATTTGTCATAAACTTGGGTTTATCTCAAATTATATGGCCAAAAAACCTCATTCTACTTCCGAAAGTGAGAGGGACGCAGAAGGGCACAACAAAAGGCCCTATTGGGCCCGAAGGCATGAGCACCCACTCATATCAACGCAGATACACACAATTAGATCACTTGTATCTAACAACATAATTATGTGACAAGAGGTATCAGTAAAACTTTCAGTGTGGATAAGAGAGATTTTCGTTCTTTTTCCACACCTCAAGTTTAATCTTGAATGGCCTAGGCTGTGCTTGATGGATCTTGTTTCTAACACTTGAACTCTAACCAAGGGTGGAGGCTAGTTTGAATGGATCTTGGAGATTTTCGTTTTTTTTCACTTACAAACGAATGTTTCTCCCAGTTGTATGCACAAAAGCAACGACTCAACGTCCCATCCCTCTTCCTTTTTGAAAGAAAAGAAAAGGACAGACAATAGTAAGCAGGAAGGAATCTAACCCTAACATCACAGTCAAAAAAGGAGATGACATGATGCTATTCCAAAAACAAAGAGACAAAAGGACGACATCGTCCCGATGACGCACATGAAATGCTTGAGATTTTCATGATTAAATGCTTCAATAATAACCGAAAGATAAGTACCTGAACCATTTGATTGGTCATAGCCCAGTAGATGATGAAACCTATCGTGTGCGCGGCAAAAAGAACCATTGAAAGATGACCAAGCCAGATATGATACTTGATGCTAGACTCCGATGTGAGCCCGACGAGAGGCAATATTGAAGACCCCCGAGTAACCGGAAAAAACAGAAATGCCCAGCAAATGTTTCCAACATAACCGAGTCTCAATGATACACTTCGAAACTTTGCTTGCCACCTGCCAAGGAGAATTCCAACCAAATAATTTTCTTCAGAAGTTGAAAAAGGATGAGCTTTTTTGTTAGTAATCAGCAAGGATTACAAGCATCTCCAGATCAACTTTCAAACCAATAGTGTAATTCAAATGGAGAGATCCTCGCACACATACACTTTCTCGCTTGCATTATCAAGATAGAGGTGACCAAAACTGGCATGTAAGTAATTGGATAGAGACCAGATTAAGAGTGCAATAAACATGGCTGCAAAAGCAAGCTCCACTGCTGTAACGATGCCCAGAGGAGCCTTCACAAGCACGGGGCGTCTCAAAAAGGATAAACGATGGCTCGTAACAACACTGCAATAAGTTGAAGACATATGGCGATATTGTTATCCATACCCGTCAAATTCATGCAAAAATGAAGGTGGAGTAACAGAGGGACATTTTTCAAGCGACATTGTAACCTTTTGCTGTTTGTCTTCTCTGGCTTCTGCTGAACATGGAGATAAACACAGCCCAATGTTGCCATGAACATCATGGGAAATGTGAAAAGCAGAAGTTTTGTCCCTGTGCGACGATGAAGGTTTCATCATAAATCTAGGAAGAAATTAAAGACTCCATTCCAAAACAGTACGCTAGTGACCAGCAGATTGACGGAATAACCAAAAGAGAAGAAGAAGCCATAAACTACAGAAACAAGCAACCTTGGACTCCAAAGTACGATGAGTTCAGCTTGCTGTTTAGCACCGGAGTCCATACTAGTTCGTATCTCTTTGTCGGCAACAAAACCCAAACCATGAGCCAGCATTGAAGCACTGCAAAGAAACTCATCCTTAAGACTGTCTTCATATTCATCTTCTTCCCTATGATTCTGCGCATGCGAGAAGACCCTTTTCCTTGGCGGAAAGCTATGATAGAATGAGACTTAATGTTCTTCTGCACACTTTCAAAACTTCCCTGCAATTAATAGTGATATTACGGACTTCTAATAATTTTTCTCAAGTCATAATTCGATAAAAGTTTCACACAGAAAGCATGATTCTTGTAATAAAACTTAAACCAAAAAAAAATCTATTGAGCTCTAAAGCCAACTTTTGAATTAGAACTTTAACAATACATATACGCTGTAAGAAACAGTGTGACTGACGACGAAATTTTCGCCAAAATTGGCAAAGGAAGCTCAAGCTGCACGGCTCTTGAAAAAGACTTTTCTTTGGATTTATTTTTTTGTCTTTCAAGATTCTTTTGCCGAAGAATAATTCCACTTCATGATGGCATGTGTTGATGCAGAAGTCTCAAACTAAATTGGTGTACTGCACTTGGCTAAATTCTTTCATATGGTCGCCATCACACATTTTACAGCTCAGTTTTCTTTCCTGAATTCGTGAGGAGAATCGGGACATATAAGGTTTAAGAAAATGACAAAGGGATGTTGCCAGGTCTTTATCACCAGATGTGATGATACATTACTTTTGTTGGACTAATGGTGCTTCAAAAAAAGTTATCCAAGCCAACATCAAATACGCAAGATTGGTATTGGATATTCAGCTTACTTTTCCGAAGTGTACATGATTTGTTGCATAAGCAGGTAGATCCATGAACCATTCTCAAAGCTTAATTGTTCTGATATAAAAATACATGAAGATCAAAAGTCGGAATATAATCACATCAACTGGAAATCCTTTTGACATTGTGGTTTCCTCCTGATAATGAGCCTTTATCATGGCATTAACTTGTAGATCAAGTGAAAGTATTATGGGGGGTGTCAATGATGTGATTGAGTTGAAACATGATCCTCCAAGTTTGATTAATGGAATTTTGTAAGAGGAGCAACAGCAGGGAGAGTCAATAATGTACATCAATCACTAAATTCTTTACCTTTTTCTTCTTTTCCTTTTTAATCGTGAAACTCTCCTTATCACGGGAGTCAGGACTGTCACTCAACAGCAGTACTGATGTTCCTAAGTAACCTACAAGTGTCTGAGGACCGTCAATCCAAAACCGATCCCAAGAAAAGTTGCAATAGCGATTCCAAATACGCCAGCGAGAACTGCAGGAACGACCAACGATCCCCATCCTTGGGCTGTGGCCATCCCACATGCTGTTGTAGGGCCTCCAACATTGGCATTTGATGCCAAAAGTAACAGCTTCAAGTCGAGGCGGAAAAGCTTTCCCAGTCCCAGGATCACGGCAAGATGAACGCTGACTTGAACTAGAGCAAACACGAAGATACTAGGTGCTGTATTGATGACATTCCATATGCTCCCACTTGCACCCACCACAGCAAAAAATACCTGCCGAGCAAAGCACCTCATGGTAACGTGCTCCAGATTGCATATACTTATACAGCACCAGAGAAAAAGAAAATTGAGGCTTTCCCAAAGATGGTTTTAGAATCAATTTTATGATTCCTTAGCAAATTAGATTTTCTTTTAGAAGTATGAGCAATGGTTTTCAGGATAGGAGTCTATAAATATATGTCTATTCAATGATCAGACTGGAAGGAAGTTAAAGAGACTTTTGCCTAATTTTTTAACCGATACTAGTATTTCAGAAGAAGTGTATGTAAATAGAAATAAGATGACATGACACATGCAGCACCAACATAATCTCCAGGATATTTATTTGCCTAATTAAACTATATTAGCCCGGTAAACAAATGAAAAAGAATTGGTTTGTAACCTTAAATTTCAGCAGGTTTCTTTATGCTGTCCATAGTTATCATGATTTGCAGATAAAAAATAATCTCCAATTTGAACCTCATAAAAGATGTAAGCACGTCGATATTCATAGGTATAGTCAATGCATGTGCACAAGAAGCAAATGGTTAAGTACAATAGAACCATGAAGTCAAAAATATACCTGTAGAAGCAAGCATGGCAACAAAGCAATAACCAATATTTTCATGTAATGCAAATCAACTGAACTGAAGATACTTCAATTACCTGCAGCAAAACCTGGGCAATAGCATCACCAGCAGGAGCAAGGTAACCAAATTGTGTTGGGAAGAGTGTTGCTAAGATGACAACAGTGGCAGTTATTACTGGAATATTGCCTTGAATTCCGCATAAGTTGGTGAGATAAGCGGAAGTTTTACATATCAAAAAGGAAGTAGCAACAGCTGTTGCAGCCTGTAGCACAGGAAGTTTGTCTCCAGCATGAGACTCCCTATGGTTAGCAACATCTGCAAAGGACTATAAGGTGGTGACAAGACTACGAACATCAAGAGTTACTAAATCTCTCAAAATCAATTTTAAGCTAATGATAGAACTGTTTGAAATACCACTTTAACATGCTATATTTACACTATCTATGACTGAAGCAGAACAGCAAATAAACTGACAAAATTTCCAGTTGTTGTCTCACAATAATTTCTTATTATTTCAAGTTAGTGTATATTACAAAATAGAAAGTCTGAAAATCCGTTAACTAGCCCTTAACAATCCGTAAATACAAATAACTACATTGTTCTGAAATATGAACATTCATCACATGACAAATCGCAAGGAATACCATATGTAGACAACTTACCCTAAGAATACTCATAGAAACACTCCACCTTTTAAAAATAGGATCACTTACCCTTTCTATCCGACACTCCCCCTCAAGCAAAAACTTTTATAGCACAAAATTTCAAAATCTAAGAAATGAGCTCTTATTGACACAGACTTAACAGACACTCATCTAAAGGCAGAAATACAACCAAATTCGTTGAAAAAATAGAATAACTGATCTGAAACACATGAAACCAGCCATAAACCCTGAATCAGTCAAGAAAATAATTGAACTGGCTAAAAAACTGTCAAAACTGGTCAATCTCCACTGATGATGATTAAGGAGAAAGACAACAAAGAAGAAAAACAGAAAAACAGAAAAACAGGAGATAGAATTTTTTTTAATCCTTAGATTATAATACCATGTCAAAACAATGTATTGCCCAAAATGGAGAATTTAGGACCTATATAAGACCTTTACATTCATTGATATATATAGGAACAGATAAAATACTCCAGAACATGGACACCTCACCATAAAACAACTCGGACAAACACCTCACTACCTTTTAGAATGAGAATATTTGTCCCTTTCTTTCAAAACAAACTCCACAAAGCTATAATCCACAAATTAAAGCGACAGATTAAATTACCAAGGTTAACTACTTCATACCAATAATTGATTTTGAAGCTTCAGGAGGTATTTTAGAAGCCAAGGCAAACAGTGCCATAAAATAGAAAGCAGAAATGACGTTGTCTGCAGCTACTCCTGCTGCCAAAACTGATGGAGAAACGCCAAGAGCGTCTGAAATTGCAACGTAGTTAACAGCTACAGCAATTATAAAACAAGGGAACATGTCAATTATGATACTGGACTCGGTAGATATAGACATGCATTGGAAAAGAACACCAAGCGTATTAAAGAGGAAGTTAGAAACTCAGAATCTGAAAAGAAAGAGTCTAATATCTCTTAGCAAAAGGAAGTAAAGTGCTCTCAGAACTTGATGTAATATAAGAAGAAGCAAATCTCATAGGACAATGAAACTGAAAAAGTGGCCAAGTCCAGTCTTATCATCATAGTCTAGTTTCCTTATCTATTCAAGCATAAAAGCCCCCGCCCATTAATGTTCTTCATAGAAGAATTAAGCAAGGTTTAGACACATTAATATGAATTCTGCATCCTCAAACTATATTGCCAATATTTACTTCCTTAGAAGCCATATGACCTCATACATAAACTAAATAGGGGACTTGACTGATAAAACCACCGAGCCCTATGGTGAAGATCTGATGGCAGTTAAGTGGTAACCCATATCAAAATGAACTGCATAGCTGCTGCACCTATATGTATTGTTTTACCAGTTCCAGGATCAGCAATTAAATTTATCCATCTTTCTTGACCTCTAGTTGTGTAAAAGGAATTTCAATTTAATTTGCTAAAACCACAGACAAAACAATGCAATGTGGATGTTTTCAGACATTGCTATTGTCAGTTACATGACTGGAGAACCTAGTTATACCTGAACGAACTTGGCTAATAAATGTATATAAAGATCTTCCAGGATCAGAGGGGATCAACAGTATTACCTTCAGCCAATACACAAACAAAAAGAATCGACCAATAATTACAAACAGTACAGGGAATTCGTTTCCCTTTATACAACATACAATGAGGAAGACACAAGCAATGTCTCACAACACTAAAAATACTGCCAGGAAACTCAACTCAGCCAAGAGCATTATGGATAATTATGATGTCCATAGACGCCAATGCATTGTAAACCTTACTTTCCTTACAAGAGCTTACTCCAGAAGCAACATTCAATAACATTTCCTCACTACTTACATCCACCAATATAACTACCCATGAGAGCAGTGGCTATCTTCCAATTATCTTGTCCAAGTGATCGCATAGGCACCAGCAGAAACGCTACAAGAGTGCCTACTATGGTCGCGACTGTCATACCAAAAATAAACAGAATTTATTATCAGTTATCTGTAGAAAAATTGGCTACCAAGGAAGGGTTAATATAAGGTATTCCCTGAAGAAATGCACATTCCTGTCGCCGGACAATATACCAACATTTGTTTCTACTTATTGGTCGATTCTGGAACCGGAGTGAACTTGCATAAACTCTACAAGCGTAAGTTCCGAGTTCGGTGATTTAATAGATTTTTGAAAGACTTGTGCTCAAGTCAACAAAGAACTGGAAAAGACAATATCTAAAACTAGATTTATCAGCGTGGAAAAGAAGATTGATAATGCTAAGTGCAATACCTGACCCAAGCAAGAAAGCCGAGAGCAGTATCCCAGTGGACCGTATGACACGGCGCAGGTCTGCTCTAAACAACAGCAATGGAACAGATAGTGGAAGCAAAAACTCCAAGACGAGTGAATACGCCCGCGCTTCGTTAGGAATAATGCCTATATTACTTGCTGCGAGGCCTACCAAAGTGCTCACCAGGGCAGCACTCACCGTGCTCCCCATCTTGGTCTTCTCGGACCTTTCATCCAAAACACATACATCTAAATCTCCTGCTTTGGAGTCGACCAAGAAAATGCTTCATAAAAACACTGAGAATATGTGGAAAAGGAAGAGAAAGGTTTTCCGTTTTGGAAGTCACAAAGGAGGAGGAATTTTCAAAAACCATTCTCATTCTTGGCCCAGAAACAGAGAAGACAACGAACAAACAGTATCCTAAGTGCGTCTTTTTGCAAAAAAGCTATTCAAGAATCTTCTACAAAAGAGACAAGCTTTTTAGTGTATTCCACTTTTATTAGACTGATCCTGATTCTGTTCTGATATAATTGCCAAAGCGAAATCTTTGTAGTTGCATGTCCCGACCAGAGGAAATCCCAAGTCTTAAAAGATAAACTTCTTCCCTGAGCAACCAAACCAAGCACAGGCACGCATAGAAGCACTCAAAGGCATAGATTTGTGGTGAGCAGGGCCAGTACCAGAGACCAAAAGCACCAGTGGCAAAGAGAGCAGTCCATGTACCCCAGTGGTCGTCCGGAGAGATGATAGGAAATCTCAACTGTGACCTAATTAGACTTACAGACGAAGTCGAACTTCGGTTCTTAGGTAATACAAACGGCGGGAGAAGTGATGTCTTTCCTATTCTTCCAGCGTTGTGGGAAGAAACCATGGCGAGGTTGACGTGGCGAGAAGAAAGACTTGGGCGGCTGATCCATCGCATAGGTGGCGAAGCAGAGAGGTGAGGGAGGATTAACGCCATTAATGGAAGGCTGGCTTGTGTCCAGTCCGATAGAGATATCTCGACTCGAGCATGGTTTTGGCTTCAACGAAGGTGCGGACGCGACGAGGACCCATTTTGGTACGCCCACTTTGTTCTGTATCGGAACATTCTTGGTTCTTTCGAATCCCAGACATTCTGCTTTGCTCTTCCTTACTTTTATATTAGCAACATTGATTATTAATAAACTTATTATCCATTTCAAAAGCTTAATTCAAGAGTCGATAAAAATTATTATTTTATAGAAAAAAAATTAACAACTCTTTTAGGTCCTCATAAGACAATGAATAACCTAATATGTTATGATAAATCTTAATTGTAATATTATATTTTTTCTTATGATACCATATTAAGAGATTTATTATCTAACTCACGAATCAATTTAAGAATTGATAAAACTTATTATCTTATAAATAAAAAATTTAATAACTTGATACAATTTTAAAAACTTATTAACCACATCTTAACACTGTACCTTAGAATAACACCATGTTTTAAAGCCTAAGAGAAGCAGTGATCAAGTGGACTTACAAAATGAAAATGGAATCACCACATCCAATTTACTAGCACCTGGAACATGAACTCAGTTAAATATCAGTTAACCGATTTGGACAAGGGATATTAACAGAGAGTCTGGTTTTAATTCCCGATTGAATGTCTATAAATGCTTCTTCTCTCTTATTGGTTACCCAAATACCAGTTCTGGCATTCAAAGTGGAAAAATCTACATGGCTTTCAAGACTGCCGCACCAAATGCGATCCCCAGGAAAGTTGCTATGGAAATTCCAAAAATGCCTGCAAGAATTCCGGGAACAACCAGTGAATTCCATCCCTTTGCTGTGGCCATTCCACATGCCGTGGTCGGACCTCCGACATTGGCATTTGATGCCAAAAGTAACAACTTCAAATCAATGCGAAAGAGCTTTCCCAGCCCCAGAATCACGGCAAGATGAACTGCTATTTGGATTAGAGCAAACAAGAAAATACTAGGTGCCGTGCTTATGACACTCCGTATGTTCCCACAAGCACCAATCACAGCAAAAAATATCTGCTCATCAGAAAACAAGAAAACATGTTAATTCGATACGCAGCAAAGACAATGGCCTCATTAGGCGCTTGATTCTGAGTTCAACTACAACAGCAGTCCTTATTTCTGAAGAACCGACTAATCTGGTATACTCACCTGCATTAATATCAAAGCCATAGCCTCACCAGCTGGTGCAAGATAAGCAAACTGTTTTGGAAGTGCAGTAGCCAGAACTACAACAACAGCTGTTATGGCTGGAAGGCTGCCACCTTGAATTCCAAAATATTTTGTGATAAAAGAGCCAGCCTTGCAGATCGCAAATGATACAGCCAGTGCAGTAGCCATTTGTAGCACAGGCAGTTTGTTGCCAGAGCCAGACTCAAACTCAGACTCAGACACCACATCCCTCGAGACATCTGCCAAAGTGCCAGCTTTCGTTATATGCTCCATTGTGGAACTACAACTTCATAATTTACATTTACTTGCTACTGCTATATTTGCCGACGTGAACTCCAAAGGAGAATACAAAATACTTAAATTTGCATCTTTTTATTGATAAGTTACGCTTGTAACTTACAACCTCGTTCTCACCTAGTTCTTACAAGAAGAGAAAGCACCATTTGAGCTAAATCTCAAAGGCAGGCTTTGCAATTTTTTTTTTTTAAAAAAAAAATGGGGGATGGATTGCAACATCATGCATCAAAAGTTTAAAGTGCAACAAAGATCAATAGAATATTTTGTGGGCTAAAGGACGGTGATGATGTATAATGGTTCTGAACCACCAATTCTGCCACCATGACAAAGAGAATTAATGAAACATAGCAAAAATAAATATATAAATAATGAAACATAGCAGTATGGAGGTTTGCTCACCGTTGGTTGAACTTGACGTCTCAGGAGGTATTTTAGAAGCTAATACAAAGAGCGTAGTAAAATAAACTGCACAAATAACATTGTCTGCGGCTAGTCCAGCAGCTAAAACTGATGGAGAAACACCAAGGGCTTCAGAAATGGCAACATAGTTGACAGCTACACAACATCCCAAAAGGCAAAAACATGCTATCAGTCTTCACAGGAACTTGAGAAAGCAAATGTGTATGGCAAGAGAATATCACAATTAATACCTATATTTTTGCAAGAAACTAGAAGAGCATTCCATACTGGTCCAAATACCTATTGACTCTAGAAATTGCAATACAAATTACCTCCTCCAATATGTCTGCCCATAAGTGCAGCCGCTATTTTCCAACTATCTTGACCAAGTGATCGCATTGGAACCAAGAAATACGCTACTAATGTTCCAATTGTCGTTGCAACTATCATATGACAAAAGAGAAAGAACAATGACAATAAGACTCCAAAGCAGATAGGGGTAAAACCAAAACTGATGCACAATATAGTTGCGTATATGAGTAATTAATCAAATAATATTGCTGTATTTCCAACTCAAAAGCATCAAGGTACTCTCGAATCCTGTAATAGGAAATGCACAATCAATCCAGAAATAGATACAGAGTAATCTATTTTGGCCCCAAAGAGTGAAACACGGGCTTCAGAGGGGTAATTTTGACAGGGCATGGTTACATTGTTGCCATCATAAAGCTTGTTTTAGTTCTTCTCGAATCAGAAGATTTATTTTTATTGATCTTACAAGAAATACATAAATAAAGTTGTGGAAACATAATTAAAGAAACAATCATGAACTTGAAAGGACTTAACAAGGTTGACATTAAGTTCAGATAGCAGGAGGCATTAAATTGAAGCACGAAACCGAAGATGACACAGTAAAAGCTAACTGACGTTAAAGTAGCAATCAGCTTATCGTTCTTCCATTATTTGAGGCAATAAGTTGATAGGCCAGTAATACTCCTACTTCTGCAAACAGATCGCAGCCTATCACTGATCTGAGCACTTAATAATTTTTGGAGAAACAACACCGACCACATCACCATTGTCGAAAATTGAGAAGCAGCCTGTCACAGTGCACACTATAATATCAACAAACATTACCTGAGCCTATCAAGAAAGCCAACAGAAGTGTCCCTGTCGACTTTATCACACGGCGCAGGTCTGCTCTGAACAGCAGCAATGGTACAGCCAATGGAAGCAGAAACTCCAACGCAACTGAATACGCTGGAGCTTCAGTTGCAATAATTCCCAAATTACTAGCTGCAAGGGCTACCAAAGTGCTTGTCAAAGCACCACTCAATGTACTTCCTATCTTGGTCTTCTCTGACCTTCAATTCCGATGAGAAGTAATAGATAAGTTCTTCCTGAGTTGTGTTTATACCAGCGAATTTAACAAGTCACCCAAAAACGTTAAAATGCACTCACTATCGGCCATAAAAAGTAATAGTGATTAAAATTTTGAAAAATAGATCCATTTCACAAAAAGAGAGTAAGAAAAAAAGGCGAGGGTTTAGCTTAAGAGATCCTTGCAATTTTTCCCATGTGCTGCTATTACAAACATTAAGAAGAAAATCATGTCTTTTCATACAGACTTTCCTCATTTATGTGCTGTGAAATTGTAGGAAAAACTGAAGTTTGGAATCCGGAATTCATCGATTGCTCTTAACAAATCTAAGAACTACCGTCATTCGTTGGTTGTTTCCTTTTTTTCGTAGGGACGAAACAACACAATCAAGCTGGTTCCCATATACTCGTCATTTCCACCGCTCGAATACAGCTTTCTCGCCGACGAAACATAGCATGGAAAGATTAAGAGACAGAGAAAGAGGTGAGTTTACCAGAGACCGAAAGCGCCGGTGGCGAAGAGAGCGGTCCAGGTAGCCCAGTGATCGTTAGGAGAAACGAGAGGTAGATTCAAGTGCGATCTAGCCCTTACCGATCGTGTCGAATTGGATCTTTTAATAATAAAAGGAGGAGAAAGAAAGGTTTGGATTTCATTTGTACTGCTTGAAGATGATGACAACGCGTGATCATGAGGAATTGAAGAGGCACGCGTTGGAGGTCTGATTGGGACTTGGCCGGAGGAAGACCAATGCGACCGTTGGAGGTAGAAGCGGGGAAGGCGGAGAGAGAGAAGATCTGAAGCCATGGACGGCCTACGTCTCCTTCGCAGGCAGCTTCGAGAGAGAATGAGAGAGAGACTGCTTGAGAGTTGGCTTACGTCTCCTCCGCAGCCTGCCGTTAGAGAGAGAGCGAGGCCACTCGAGAGTGGACTTGGTAGACCAAGAGAGCAAGTTTTATGGAACAACTGGTTTGACTGAAATACGTGGCTGCTGACACCTCCGTTCTGACTTTTTTGTTTCTTCTTTCCTTCTTTTCCTGTTACTTCAACTGACGCCGTCCTCTGCGACATGTATTAGCTACTCATTTCACCATTGCTTGTTAATCGCACATGTCGGTCAGAAATTGCTCAAAAATCATTGAATTGGCAACTGGAGAAACATTGGATATGAATGATGTTTTGAAATGGTTTCTACTTAAGCAACATTCAAGCAGTTGGGAAAATCCCATAAGGTGGTTTGGCAAACCTTTGCCAGGCACACGAGACCTAATCCAACTACAGTTTCCTATTATCGTTTGCTGGAAGGGTGATCCCCACTTCCACTGCAAGGGATGCCTTTGGCTAGCTTCTGCTTCTTTGCACTAGAGCTCTCCTCTTCTAAAGCTTTTAATTTGTTCTTGATTGCAGCTATTTTAGCACTCCGATTCATCTGTCCTGAGCTGCTTCCAGAAGAGCCTGTCTTTTTCGACTCACTACCTGCTCGTTTGGAGATCTTCTCTGCCGCTTCCACCAAGCATTTCTCACTAGCAAGACGGACCACCAACGGGCGCCCACAAGCTAATTTCCCGTGCATCTTCTCTTTGGCCAGTTCAGCTTCCTGCGTGCTCACTTTAATGGTGGAAATCAGGAATTGCTTGAAAACAAAATGATTAAAAGCAATCGAGTTTTACCTCTTTACTGCTGTACTGGATGAAAGCAAAGCCCCGCGGTTCTCCACGTTTGGGGCCACGGGTATGCCACAGGAAGTTTTCAGATACAATCTTTCCAAAGGGAGAAAACATCTTAATCAGAGTAGCCCTGCAGTTTGAAAAAAAAAAAAATTATAAAGAAGATGGACAAATTTCATTGAACCAGAGACCCAAAAAACCAAAAGAAAGAAAGGTAAAAGCCCAAAAATTTCCTTACTCGGTTATTCTCAAATCAAGGTTTCCAATGTAAAGCCTGTTTTCAGACTTCTCGTCCACAAAACCATCAGGATCCTGCATTTAGTCACAAGACCTATTTTGAGAAAATGGAGTGCACTGATAGCTTACAGTAGCAGTCGCAAAAAAATTTATGAAGAGTTACTCTAGCCCCTAATGAGTCTTGGACACACAGTCTCACCCTTAATCTCATTCTTATAGGGGAAGCACCATTTAAATTAAAGCCAACAATCACATCAGATGTGAAAGATCCAATGAATATAAGCTAAATCTATGAAGTTTGTATTATGACGAACATTTTGATTTTCGATAGGATCCAAATAAGTTATTTCCTTCTCACAGGCAATACCCAATTACAAATTCTTTCTTTGCGTCATAACACTATCTAAATTTAAAACCTAGACTAGTGATGCTTAGTTCTGAACTCTTCCCATCTTGAGGGCTCCATTTATGGACAGGAAGCATCCTCAACCGGACTGCATAGGGCACAGGCACCTCATAGACACCAAGGATGCAATTAAACAATCTAAACTCAACTAGCAATGGGCAAAAATTAAACTTTGTTTAAAAATGCTATATAAGACTATCACATGTATTGCAAAACATTGAATTTCGACTTATGAGATACATCAGCAAAGGAACCCAAACAAGATGTAGTTCACATGGCTTGAAAACAGAAAGAAAACATTCTGATTTTCCAAGGGAACAGCTAACACTCGGTCATACATAATGTAAGAATTCAAGTAACAAATGCTCAAGGCTCGTGTTTTAAGTGAATATCTCAGAAACATAAAACTCAAATCAAACGCAGCTCCAACACCATAGGCTAAAGCAAAGAACATTTAGCAATAAACACGTCGTTGATTAACTCTGTGAAAGACTGGGAAGTACAGCAATTGTTCACCTGCTACCAGCAATTAATTGGCTGACAGTGGAGAAGGAAAAAGTAATAGAGCAAAAAGAAGCATCAACATCTGTCTGTGAAAATAAGTAGCTCAGATTTCCAACGCATACATCTTAAGAATCTCTACACGTATGATTAGGATATTAGAATCTACCATGACAGAGCAAACGGAAAACTATGACAACTGGAGATCCAGTCCACGAACAAATGAGACCTCCTGGAATTTAGAGCCTAAAAACTTCACGTGTACCTGCATATAAAAAGATATTACAAGACAGTTAGAGCTCCGTTCCTTCGGCTCATCAATAGTTCTCAAACAATAAAGCTTCTGACTTCGCCAACAATTCCTCCTTTTCCATCCATCATTATTCCATAACCAAAGCCAAGAAGCACTAACAGCAAAGGCATTATTAAACCAAGAGTGAGAGCTAAGAAACAGCTTAGAAAGTATCGAATCGATAACCTAAACCCTCCATAACAGCCGCAATTTAGAAATAATTCGATGACATCTAACGCAATCAAATCCACATAAGATTGCGTGGAAGACAAAATAAGGACCAAAAACCAATTTCAGCTACTCGTCTACGCGTGAAGGTGAGGAATAGATTAAACCGTAGTCTAAAAGGAAAATTCTTGAAGCTATTCCCATGAAGAAGAAAACCCTAAGAAAATACTGAAAAAATAAGGAGAAAAAAGAAAACATCTGAGACTTACACTTTGTCGGTTTCGCGGTTAAACGATGTCGATGGGTGAGGCTGCCTGTACTGAGAGGAGCTCGTATGAGTTGCCGACGATCCAAGAAGCTAGCGAGACAGAAGAGGAGAACACCGGATGAAACACCGTGGATTGCGTGCGGGGCCTATATTCAGCCGGCGGCTCTACAAACGACGTCGTGGCCAATAGCTTCTCCTTTTTTACTCGAATGGTTCTCTCTAGGGGCGAGTAAACTTTATTCTCAACCCCGCGACAGGGTTAGAAAAATCTTGAAAGAAGCTACTAATTATATGAAATAATCGACAAATACATGGGAAAATGAAATAAAATCGCCTTATTCAACGCAAAAATTGTGGATGATAAAAACAGTATAATTTAAAATCTATTCTATGACAATTTATTTTTTACTTGTTAACTTTTTTATTTAACGTTAACTTGTAATTCATTTCTATTTCAACTAACTAATTCTCTATTATCGAGTAGACTTAAAAAATAATAAAAATAAATCCCGTCTTAAAAGTCTACAATTGCTTTAACAACTAACCTAGATTGAAAAAGTGATAATTGAATCTATTATGAACAAAACATATATTATTATGACTTATAAATATTACTATATGATTAAAAGTAATTACTAATACTTAAAGTATATATATGATTTTTTCTATAATTCATTAATAAATATGTTTATAAATTTTTTTATTTTAACAATGATGGTACCTTAACAAATTTTATTAATACCAACAAGTTAAACTTAATAACTATATATCATATAAGTATAGTGACATGGTATAAACCTAATTCTTAAAAAAGTTAAAATGCCCTACATATTAAATTGTAATATAAAATTAAAAATAAAAGCATGAAATACATTGGGTAACACTTAGCATAGTCATTACATACATCCCACCCCAATTGAATCCATAATTTAATTGTCTTGTCAATTGTTGAGACTCTAAAAAGTTACTATTAAGTCAAAAACTATACAATAACATCTAAAGCTCTTAACAAACATGTCCTTGCAGTTTATAGTTTGTGGTCTTTAACCATTGTCTTGCAATTATATTACCATTTCTCACAGGTGCGTATGATGCAAAACTTTCATATAAAGTATACGACCATTTATAATGAAGTTTTAAAAAAATAAGTGTTTATTTTTGTGTAGAGCACTTGGATATTTAATTTGATATTTTCTTTAATGTTAAATTTATTTTACTTTATATGAATTTAAACATAATATCACATAATATTCAAGAATATTATACAAAAGTTTACATTGAATATATAATATCTTGTAGTAGAATTTAAATAAATAGAAGCCAATGAACCCTTATTAGTCTTCCAACTCAAAGAATCGTCAATTAAGTGCTTCCCCATTTAGCACAAAGATACCCATAAAACAGTAAATTTAATTTGACCTTGTCTAAGCTACAAGGGAAGGTTCTTCCATCCACTGATGTGAAATTCGGGGCACGGCCAATCTCATTTTGCATAGGTGTCAACTCCTGCAGTGCAAGGTCGCTTGAGAACGACGGCCACCCACCGAGACAAGCAAAATCTTAAATAAGTTTGGTCCACCACCGCAACGCGATTCCGTGTACGGGAGTGGCGCTGGACCTGCAAAGCTGTACGCGCATGTGGAAGCATTAAGTGATGGGGATTCTTCTCCCTGGAACCCACCACAACAGCCGGCGGTTCAACGCGATGTCTACTGTCAACCCACATCCTGAACCTGATCCGATGATGTCAAGCTCTGTGCTCTTCAGTGGAAGCCAGTAAGGAGGTTTGACAAAGTGGGCAATGATCGAGATAAGAACGTTATGGAAGTTTACTACGTGGATTATCAAATGGTAATCAATAGTTAATCGCTTCATTGCCGACATCAAATCCCCGCTGTAGCATGTTGTCGTAGGAACACGCCAAAAACATAGCCTTACGAAACACAGGAGGATTATTTGGTGCAGTTACTTCTTTGATTGGAGCAGACTCCTTAAAAGCCTCTTTTTTAGTAGGATGAAAGCTTGAGATTTTGGGGAAAATCAAGATTTTCCTGACCTGAAAGCGAAGATTTATTAAAGAAAAAAAGAAAGCAGTATCCAAGGCCTTGTTGGGTCTCACCCGGTCTTTACTCCTTCTGTCAGTTCCCTGAGCGCCGGAGCTTTTGATTCTCTTGCAGCAGTCCCAAAGGACCTTCTTTCTTTACATGGCGACCAAAAAAATTCACTTCCTTTTTCTGCTTCTTGTCTCCCTCTTCTCCTTCTCAAGCGCTTTTACCCCCTCGGACAACTTCCTCCTCAACTGTGGCTCACCCACCAATGCTTCCCTCGACAACCGAATCTTTCTTGCCGATTCGACTGAGCCCGGTTCGGCCTTTCTCTCGGCAGGCCATTCCATTGCGCTCAAGAACCAAAATCCGCCTTCAAATTCACCCACTATGTACCAGACAGCCAGAGTTTTCACCAGCAGTTCAGGCTACAAATTCAACATGAACAAAAACGGGACTCACTTGGTACGTCTCCATTTCTCAGCCTTTGTAGCTCAAGGTTTTGATTTAAGTTCAGCAAACTTTAGCGTTTTGGTTAATGGGGTTTTGATTCTGAGAGACTTACACTTGAATAGGACTGATGCTGTCCTTAGAGAGTACATATTAAAAATAGATAGGAATGTGGTTGATATTGTGTTTATACCCGGAAATGGTTCGGGTTTTGGATTCGTTAATGCAATCGAAGTTTTCACAGCTCCTGAGAACCTTATAGCGGATGAAGGAGTTAAGATGATTAGTGCTACTGGAAATAAAGTGTACAACAATCTTTCTTCACGGGTCTTAGAGACTGTTAATAGGATAAATGTTGGAGGTCCGAAATTGACTCCTTTTAATGATACAATTTGGAGGACTTGGATCCCCGATGATGATTATCTTGTTCTGAAATCTGCTGCGAAGCGTGTGAGCACCACACACACCCCAAACTATCAGCCTGGAGGTGCAAGTCGAGAAATTGCGCCTGATAGTGTGTACATGACTGCCCAAGCAATGAATAGGGATAATCAGTCGGATGCATGGTTTAATGTCACCTGGAAATTTCCGGTGGGTGTGGGTGGTGCTCAATACTTGGTTCGGTTGCATTTCTGTGATATTGTTAGTCGTGCACTTTCCACCTTGTACTTCAATGTATATATCAATGGGTACCTTGCTTATCCGGATCTCGATCTATCAACAATTACGGTCCACGAGCTTGCGTCGCCAGTCTATGTTGATTTTGTTGTGGATTCAGTTGATCCCGGGGTTGTGGAAGTTGGGGTTGGTCCCTCTGTTTTGAGCACTACTCTGACAAGGAATGCTATTCTGAACGGGGCTGAGATGATGAAGATATTAAATCCTGAGACCATGATAACTAGCCCTAAGAAGAAGAATATCTGGGTTGTAGTGGGTCCAGTTGTTGGTGGCTTCTTGGTTTTATGCTTGTTACTGTTTGTACTGCTGCTCGCTTTGAAATGCTGGAAGAAGAAACCAAGACCAACACCTACAGAAAGTGTGGCATGGACACCTTTACGTGTATATGGAGGCAGTTCTCGCAGTAGAATGTCTGAAGGAACAGCCTATGCATCTCCTGGCCCGAATGGTTTTTTAGCCTTGAGAATCCCCTTTGCGGATATACAATTGGCAACAAACAACTTTGACCCGAATCTGGTTATAGGTTCTGGTGGGTTTGGCATGGTTTACAAGGGGGTTCTTAGAGACAATACAAAGGTTGCTGTGAAGAGAGGTGTGCCTGGGTCAAGGCAGGGCCTTCCAGAATTCCAGACTGAAATAACAGTGCTTTCCAAAATTCGCCACCGACATCTCGTTTCTCTTGTTGGATATTGTGAAGAGCAGTCAGAAATGATTCTAGTTTATGAATACATGGAAAAAGGACCATTGAAAAGTCACTTGTATGGGTCAGGACTCCCACCATTGTCTTGGAAGCAGCGGCTTGAAATATGCATTGGCTCAGCAAGAGGTCTCCATTACCTTCATACAGGTTCAGCACAAGGAATTATCCATCGTGACATTAAATCAACCAATATTTTGCTTGATGAGAATTATGTAGCCAAGGTTGCTGATTTTGGTCTTTCAAGATCTGGTCCATGTCTTGATGAAACCCACGTGAGTACTGGTGTGAAGGGTAGTTTTGGTTATCTTGATCCTGAGTATTTCCGGAGGCAGCAGCTTACAGATAAGTCAGATGTTTATTCGTTTGGCGTTGTGCTTTTTGAAATTCTTTGCGCCAGGCCTGCTGTTGATCCATTGCTTGCCAGAGAACAGGTGAATTTAGCTGAATGGGCTATGCAATGGCAGAAGAATGGCATGCTTGAGCGAGTCATTGATCCCAATCTTGTTGGACAGATTAGACCAAGTTCTTTGAAAAAATTTGGAGAGACAGCAGAGAAATGCTTGGCTGACTATGCTGTTGATAGGCCAACGATGGGCGATGTGTTATGGAATCTGGAATATGTACTTCAGCTACAGGAAACTGGAGTGCAAAGAGAACCGCATGAACCGATCAATGTCAATGGGCCAGAGCCCCCTATGCCTGGAAGTGTTCCCCACATTCCATATACTACCATAGTAAGGGAGGGTGGAGACAAGAATTATAACTCAGACCTATCCACAACTGAAGTTTTTTCCCAGTTGATTACTAATGAAGGCAGATAGCTTTAGACCCTATTGCAAATACTAGTCTCTCAGTATAAATCTCAAGGTTCGCCAATTAAATTCTTAAAACTTCCACTGAAACTGTCCCAGAGGTATTAATCTCCATTGTTCCTTCTCAATACTTTTTTTTTTTTGCCCCTTCATTTTTGTTGTATTTGGCATCAAATCCCCAATTTTGTTTTCCTTAATGGAATATAGCATATTTTTAGACAGTTCGGAATTAGTTGTTCAGTCATTTTAAGATTATGTAATAAGAGCTGTCTGTCTTATTGTTTTGTGCCATTAAGTAGATACAGCAGTAGCTGTTATGTGTGCGAAATTAAGATACAAGTGTTTCTCTAATATTTTGAGACACTGAATGAAGCCTGTCTCCTCTCGTACACCTACGTTTTATCAACATCACCTTTTAATGCTTTAAAAGACACAAATGATATGATAGAGAAGTGTCTATGATAAAGGCAACTTCAACTTCTATACTAAGCCTTATATTGATTGGAATAGCTAGCTGTTGGTTCGCTTGCAAATGATGTTGTAAACACTAAGTTATGATCTACCATAGGCAGCCTGTACCATCTCTTCTGAAAATTCTGACTTTGGAACTTAGAAGGTCACTGAGGTGCAATCCTGGATTAGCTTCAATGGTTTGTTTCGGCTTTGAGTCCTTCTGTGCATGAAATGGAGCTATGGAAATGTCAGAATTAGCAAGCATCAAATGTTCCGATAGTATTAAGGCAAAAAGTGGCTTAGCTGGACCATTTGTCAGAGTGGAAAATCTGTCTCTTGAAACGGATCCTTTACTGCTGTGTTTCAGAAGCACATGGCCACTTTTTAGCATTTCTGTTCCTTCGACCCTACCTCCCTTCCACCCTCTGATGCCTGTCATAATTAGTTTGCTCTCCAGAACTCCAACAACACTTAGATAAAAACAGCGGTAACTTTTGCGGATTTACTTGTGGCCGACGAACACTAGGTAGGCTTTATAGCTGGACATGTGATGTGCTCCAGTGGAGTGCACTTCTTGTGGACGCAGTGATTCCAGACTGGATGACAGCAACGAAATGGAGAACCCTCCCCACTAAAGACGTGAACTTAACCTATATTATCCTCGTCATCCTTGCTCTTTATTTGGCTCTAAAGCTTTTCCAGCTCCACCCACAACCGACCCACATCTATTTAGTCCACACCTTTGCTCAACTTTGTGCATACTTACCGAAAAAGTGTATCTTTCCTCTGCAGGCAGATTGGTCCATACGCAATGCTACAAAAGCTCGTATTTTTTTCTTTTCATAAAACTAGTGGGACGTCTCTTTTGCTAATGAACAATGAGATCAGAGACCTGAATCTAAACTTGTTGAGAAGCCAGAAATAGGAAGGAATGAACCTAAAAACAGTTTTTGGAGAAGGGAAAGTGAAGGGAATTTGAACAAGTGGGCCAAAGTTGGCTAAAGAAGGTGTAGATTTGAACACGAAGAATATATATAATTGGCTCTTTCAACTTTAGCTCGCATCTTGGCGGGCTCGGACTTCAATTTTACTTCATTGAAAGCACAGGTTGTCGGTGCCTCAGTTGCTCCGGTAATGATTGCTTGCGTGAAGGGGAGGGGGACCCACTTATCCATAAAATCAAAAATTTAATCATACCTCAGATCCCGCATCATTTCCTTCGTCTCCTGTACACACCAAAAATAAATAAATAAATAAATAAATAAAAGGGACTCTTTTTTTTTTTAATAATTATAACTTATATGAATATGAAGGATATTTTGGGGTTATCATTTTTTGGATTATCTGTGAATTTTAATTCAGCCATTTTGAAAATATCTTTGTTTAGTGAACAAAAAGAGGACGACGGAGAGAATATTGATTGATTTCAAATTTGGAATGTACGGAGGGGCTGACAAAATGGAGATAAAGGGAAATAGGCGCTGCCGAAGTTCTTGAATTCAATTGTTTCGGACTTTACGGGGGAGGGAAAGGGGTAGGAAACGAGCGTTCAGAGCCTGCCAGATACAGAGAGGGCCTAGGGTTTTGGTGAGGAGGAGGAAGAAGAAGAAAAGCAGCAGCAGCAGCAACAACAACAACAACAACAACAACAACAAGTAGAAGAAGGAGAAGATGGCGGAGGTGATACTGCACGTATACGATGTTACTAATAGTGGATCGGACAAGACTAACAACACCATTCTTCACATCAACAAGATCTTCAAGGACGGTATTGGCCTCGGTGGTATTTTCCACAGCGCTATTCAGGTCTCTCGCTTTGTACCTCTCTATGTATATTATTGTTGTGTATGAATGTGTGTGCTGATTAGTTTCTGTCATGGATCTTTGGGGTTTGAGATTTCGGTTCTTGGAAACTGTGCTTTATTTGTGTGATTCCTGGTCTTGGTTAACATGTTAGATTGTGTTCTTGAGTTGAGTTATCTGGATGTGGTTGTGTAGTGTGGTGAGATTGATTTGTATTGATCGATTAAGCTGTGATCTAGGTTTCCGGTTTCACGGATCCACGACGCTTGAGGAGACAGTAATGATGAACATGGTTGAGATTACTCAAATGATTCGAGGCATAGAGATATGGTAGAGAGGGGGCAGGTGGATACATGAGAAAAAGAATCGGCAGTTACTTAAATCTACAAACAAGGGCTTAAAGTCCTTGAGATTAAATCCAAAAGACACTGTTTATGCGCCTAAATATCTGGTTTGTCTTTGGAACTACTTGCTTCCGAGTTAGGAAATATGGTTATACACTATTTGGTAATGAAGGTATCTTTAAAGGCCGTTTCCTAGAGGACATATGACATGTCCTTTCTATTTTTCAATTTCCTTCACAGTGTGCGTGCAAAATCTCATGTCATTTAACTCCAAAAAAAAAAAAAAAAATAACTATGGGAACCAATTGGATTTTAAGTCTAGAATGCCGAGAATACCTTTTACAATCATCAGAAAAATCATTCTTAGTTACAAGATAAAAAAGAAATGTCTTTGAATTAATTTTTGGTGGAGTGACTGTTTGAGATTCTAGCAATCATCGGTCACTTTGGTAAGCATGTGATGCTTTCATTATATGCGTTTTATCACACATATTAGCTTCCACGTCATTCATCTTCGATGCTTATCTTTCCTTTTTCCAATTTTGTTGTGATTGGCATTAGTTTTTGTCTTCTTCTTTTTCAATATTTCCTAGTCATGGTGAGTAGATATGTTTGTAGATGTAATTGGACCTTTTTTTATTATGTGTAATAGGTTTATGGAGATGATGAATGGTCATTTGGGTTCTGTGAACAAGGAACTGGAGTTTTCAGTTGCCCTTCTGGAAAGAATCCTATGTATACATATCGTGAGGCCATTGTTCTTGGTCAAACAAACTTTTCAATCTTCAAGGTAAATCAGATCTTGAGGGAACTTAGTAGAGAGTGGCCCGGGAGTTCATATGATCTGTTATCAAAGAACTGCAATCACTTCTGTGATGAGTTCTGTGAAAGGCTTGGAGTTCCCAAGCTTCCAGGTAATGTCATCAAGAATTATACTCATTAGCTGTCTTAGGTTGGATTCCTTGAGTTTACCGACTTAGGCTTACTTGAATATTATGTTTACTTATATTTATTCTTCCTTTGACCTAACCTGTGTGGAACAATGTTTTCTCCCTATTCAAAGCAGATTCTGAATAGGGAGTATAACTTGCATCAGATATACCTGTGTTTGTTAAAGACCTCTTTTCCTTCAGTGAATTGTTATATTCATGTGCTTCTGTTGTTTTTTCTTTTTGCTTGATCTTATTGCTGTCTGGGGGAGGAGAGCTGGGTTTTGTTTGGTTTGACTGTTGAGGTTGAGTGTTTCCTCCTGAAGATAATCTTTTTAAGGTGAACTTTTTTCATAACTTCTACCTAAAGCAGGTAATCGGCAATTTTTGTTTTCTCTCTTCTTTTCTGTAAGTGCTTTTCTTATCTTAATTGTTTCTCCCGATTGAAAGCCTGCAACTTTTAGTCTCTCCTACAATGATTAGTACATTGTGCTATTTGCTAGCACTTTATCTGTTAATTACTATGGCAATGGTCTCCATTGGTGAGGTGTTGCAAAGTAGAGAAGAAATGATCTACATTCTTAGCTACCCATCAAGGACGTAGCTGCTTCTCCATAAATATATCTTATTTTAGTTCTGGCGTGAGGGCTCCCTTTGCCAATAATATGGTATTATCTTTCAGACCCTTGACTTTCCTCAGCATGCATAAAAAAATCACAGAAAAAAGACGGAAGTTAAAGGTGGACAATGACGAGTGTGACTGGCCTTTGTCCCATACAAAATAACTTATAATGGAAGTAGGGCGAGGAGGCAATAGTTTTTGTGGAAATTAGACATGAAGGATAAGGCTCTTGCACCCATGTAAAGGTTGTGGCATCTATCCAGCTATCTTTCTCACTGGCTTGAGGAATCCAATTCAAGGGAATATTCAATCAAGGCTTAGATTCCATTTTATGTTCCATTATAGAGGCTCATCTTTCATTGATAGGAGTGCCTGTAAATACTGGTGAAAGAGGTATCTTTAGGAATTCCAGACTTTTTTGCATAAGAGTCTCAATTTTCTGCCAATTCCGGGGATAGGAACAGTCAGATGAGACCTGCTAGTTGGGTTCAATACCGGTGAAAGAGGGATCTTTAGGAACAAAGTGTGGCGATCAAGAGGAATGAGCTATCTTTTATATCTAGGATTACATAAATCCAATATCAGTTAAATTAGATAGTCAATAACGTGGATTGCTAGAGATCCCTTCTCAGCAAAAGAATGATGTATGTCGGTTGAGAAAACTGTTAATTGGTTTAAACTTTCCTTTCTGGGTAGTTTCATTCCATTCCTGTCTCGTTGAATATGAAATGATTAGATGTGGAAGATTAGTTTTGGAGCAAAACTGGGAATATGGCTTATGAAATAGGATAGAAATAGAATTACTCTGCACTAAGTTTTTAATGTAGGGCTTGTTCATATCATACTGAATGCATGTTTTCACAGCAACCAATTTTATGTCTTTAAAAGGTTTTTCCCTGGTTTTTATAACCCTGTTTTTTTGTTTATCTTATGAATTACAATTTTAGAAATATGGGATTTATGAATTACTCGTATATCTTTTGGTGATTCCAAGCATAACTTATTTTTTTATGTATCCCTCGAGTTATAAATCCTCTTTCCTTGTCCTTTCTTTTGTCTATTAGATTTAACAATGTTTGTTTTATTAGTTAGAATTTTAATTTTCTTTTCCTGTCAATTATTTAGTTACCCAATTCATAGATGGAGTCAACAAGTGCCTAGTTTAATGGTGAGCAAACACTGCTTGGGATCTTATGGTCCCAAGTTCAACACCCTGATTGTGCCTGAGTTTAAGATAAGAAATTAAAAAAAAAAAAAAAATCTGTGGGTGGAATTTGAACAGACAGTGTGGGGAATAACCATATGAGGAATTATCCAATTTATTCCCCTCTCCCCCATTTTGTCTCAGAAGTTACATTGATAGTGCTTTATATGCCATCAAAATTGACTTACGTACATAATTCACTGAGCAAAATTATATGTTAAATCTGTGAATGGATGTATTTCAATGTCTGTGTGTGTTTGTTCATGTGAACATTCACATCATCTTAAGTCATGACAAACTGCTTTATGCTGAAAGTGAAGTAAATGAACTAATTCGTGCATCACAGTGAAGTAAATGCAAGCTTATTAAACTTTTGTTCCTTTGATTGGCCGGGGCCAGGTGGGCATATCAATTCAAAAGTTGAGTTATCTGGCTTACAGATTTGTTAGCTGAACACTTTTTTCTGTATACTTTCAAATCTTAAAATAGAAAGCTTACTTCTGCAAGTTCCTTTGAAGTGCATGTTCTTATAGCTTTTGTAACAGGTTGGGTTAATCGATTTGCCAATGCTGGTGATGCTGCCATGGAAGTTGCTGGAAATACTGCTGTACGGGTGAGAAACTGTTCTTTAATATGGAACCATCAAAATATGTTGGAATTATATCTCTTCCTTTGCAGTTGTTTTTAATATTGAGGGTTCTTTTAAATTGCTATATGTTCTTCATAATCACAGATATCATCTATGATTTATGCAGACAAGCTATTTAGGGCATGACTTATTTAGCTTAGATTTCTGTGGGCCTATCATGTATGTGCTTGTTACCATATTCAAGTGTTGCACTAACATTTACTTACCTCTTCCTTCACGAGGTTGTTGTAACTTATTCTTTATTTTCTTTTTTGAAAAAGAAAATGGCCAATAGGACATTTTATGCTCCATTATGCTCCACGTGAAAGCATAAAATACATGATACTTTGTTGCAAAAAATGTAGCAGATATTTCATTGTAAATGCACTTAATCTAGAATTGACTAGACGTTCTATTCATGTTTTTGTTGCAGTACTGAACTCTTTTTAGCATGCGCTAATCTTATTGTTTTTGTGGAGGGCTATTAATTGGAAAAGATTTTTGTAAGAAAATATTTGGGTTTGTTTTTGGTTAAACCTCTTTTTAGCTTGTCTTGGATGAATTAAGCATTCTCTACGCAATGGGCTTTTGCCCAAGTGGTAAGTGGTGGTTGGGTATATCTCTCACGTTTGAGTCTTTGAAGAGGGTGAAGAAGTAATGGAAGAATGTGTTCTGATATTCGTGTTGTGGCTATTACAGTTGAGACAAGCCAAGACAGAGATAGTAACAGCAAGCAAAGTGGCTTACCGTTTCCTTTTGGGTGTTGCTAACAATACTGCGGGTTCTCCTGAGTCCCCTGGAAATTCGAACCGAGGCCCTCCGAGGTTTCAAGGTACTTGGTTTAAAAACCTCGTTACAACTGGTGCAAGACCATCTAGTAGCTCAGAAATTGATAATCATGATGAGGATAGACATCAGCAGCGACAAGAAGATGCTGAGTCACCTCTCCAACAAAATTCATATCTATCGCGGCATGATGTGTGAGGTCTGTTTCCCCAAAGCATCTCTGTGTTTACCACCTGGAACCATGCAAGGGCCATTGACATATCATTCATTGTCTCTATCAATGTAAAATTAGCATTTGTTGATCAACTAAAGTCTTCTCATTGATGCTCTTCAAAGAACAAAAACACATTTAGAAGATTTATCCACCACATAGCGTCCCTTTTTTCTTTTTTTCTATCAATGTTATGCCTACCATGGATCTCCCCGCACTTACTAAGCTTGGTGCCTGGTGGAAGCTTCTCTGGGTACGCATGCTTTTGTTAGTTTGCAAGTAGAGGTAGACCTATGATGCGAAATTATAATTCTTTACTCCTATATGCTTTCATGGCTTGCGTATGGCCTTTGTTGAAGTCTTTTACCCTAGACAGTCCCAGCGCGCGGGCATTGAAGTAGGAGTGATGGGGTCATCCCGTTGTCATTGTTCTGTCATGTACTACTGTGGCTGATCAGCACGAGTTGTGGCTAATGAAGTCTTGATTTGTAGTGTTTGGGAACCGATGGCTGTTTGTGGCCAGTGAAAAAGAAATTCTTCATGCAGTTTTTTTGAGAAAAGTTCTTGAATGTGCACTTAAAAGAGGATAGCGTCCCCAGGCAGAGATTGAAAATAAATTCAGCCGACAGGTTCGTAGAATTTCCAACAGCATTCTCTGAAGGTGCTTGAGATGTCCATTACCCGCTGGGCTTCCTCCAAATGCAGTGTAGTCCATGTGGCAGGCTGAATCCCTCAACGTATAGAGGGGAATTGAATTCGGAAAGAACAAGATGGAATTGCCTTCATGTTCTAGTCGAAGACAGTCAAAGCTAGTGAGGTCTTCTGACAAAGAAGTGGGTTAATAATATTCACAGGAAGATTTTAGTGCAACTTGCACAAGCATGGCTTATGAAAGCTGAAAAAAGGCAAGAGAAAAACTTTTTCTTGCTACAACCGCAATCCCGTAAATTATCCCAACCCAAGGTTGCGCTTATGCATAGAACAGATCCCGTGACAGTGAGGGCCATGTGGATAAAGCATCTCAGCTTGTACAAATCCACTTCAACAAATCATTCCACTACGAATCCCTATACAATTGGACTTTTTTATTCCTTCTCTTTTCCCAAGCTTGGCAGCCACGGCACTTAATAATATCAAATTCAATGCCGAGCAAAGGTCACTTCTCGTGGCTTTGTGGGATGATAATTCTTTCCAATAGAATAATGACTAGCATTCATAATAACTATCGCCCATTCTCAAAATCAAAGGAAATTAAAAGAGAAGTTTTGGCGCACCATTAATATATCTAATAATTGATATAAAGTTTAGAAGAAAAATATAAAAGAATTGAAGACCGACGAAAACGAAGGACGGTGCAACTGTGTTACTTCAATACAATAAGGGAATTAGTCCACTACGACAAAGATAATGGGTCCATACTGTCTGAGTGTTTTTTGACAACTCGACAAAACTAGCAGCTCTAGAAAACGATGACAGCAGAACCTAATAGAGACTGACTCTGCACCATTATTCACCATGGAGGAAGCAAAACGCGCATCCGACGTAACCGAGGACGCAATCCATGCAAATATATACATAACATTATTAAGTTAAACAATCAAGACTCCTGCAAGTAATGACATGGCTTAAACAGACAACTCTACCCTCTTAACATTCCGTTCAGGACCATTGTGCCTTCATCAGCATCCTCTGCTATCTGGAGAGATGAAACTGCTTGTGCAGCAATTAAATCAGCAGAGAATCCAGTAGTTCCCCACCCTACTTCCTCAAAATAGGAGGCAGGAAGATCCCTTGCAAAAGCTCCAGAAGGCAAAGACCAGTCACCGCTCTCCAAGCCGCCCCAATCATATCCAGCCCTATAAGCACCGGAAACCCATCCGATACCATCAAGTGAGTGCTTGGCAGAGTCCTGATAAGGAAAGCCCGATCTACTCCCTCTCACGAAGAGGTCAATGTTGTGAGGGCAATCCCAATGGTTGAATTTCTCATCTTTGTTTAGAACAACCTTACATGAATCATCCGAGTCTTCACCAAGTAATACATGCAGAGCAACAGCCTCAGCTATTGCAGCACCCTCTTCATCAAGTCTCTGTTGTTCTTCTTTCTTTTTCTGTTTCTTTTTTTCGAGTTCAGAAATGATGGCTGCAGAGGTAGCAAGGGCTTTCTCCAGGCGCCTCTTTTTCTTCTCAGCCTGTTTCATACGATCAACGTCATCCTTCACCTGCTTCTTTTTCCCTTTTCTCATGACAGATTGCGCTTTATTACATCCCATGCTCTCCATTAAAACTACCAACCTAATCAATTCCTTGGATCCACCACTACTCAAGTAAATCCCTCAAAATCTATACATTTCCCTATTAACTATTCTTTCACTTCTCCTTTGCTGTAATACCAGTAAAATCTAATAGAACGCGGTATAGAGAGCTAATATAATTCGACAACCCCGATAACTACACCCACTCAGGTATGTAGGAGTACCTCATTTTACGAACAATACAATCCCAAACAGAAACAACAGGAGACAAGAGAAGAGCAGAGTTATAAGCACTGAGCGATCCATCCCTTGGCACCATTCTTCCTAATTTCCCACAACCCTTGCATTTACCCATGCTTTGCACCCAGAGAGCAAAACCGGTAAAATCTTTTAAAGCAACAGTTACAGTATGGTACAAACAGCTCACATGCCTTCCCCGCTGCAATTGAAATGAAAACTAGCTTGTCAGATTGAGCGAGCAAAATCAATTGTGTTCATAGAAACGTGTGCATAACAACTGTGAGACTACTCTAATCACAGTTTGTCGACACAAACAGCAATAAAAAACAAAATATTAGGTTAGACCATTGAAACTACCTAAAGGAGGTAAAATGCACATGAAATGGTTAATATGATAGTCCACCAACTTGCTGCAGACCGCATAAGAAATCCAAAAGCAAATTGAGAAGTGTGATCACATGCAACTCCAACTGCACATTGGTGATCCAAATTAGCAATCTCTGAAACAATACAACATGCATGCCAAAAATAAAAAGAATGAAACTAGCATATCAAATGTAAAAGGGTGGAAGAACTGACAAAAATGTCTATAGTAACAAGGTACATGTGCAAATCTAATCCAGAGATGCGTGCACTCAATTAGAACTACCAAAGCTAGTACATGATTCCTACACCCACAACCGTCCTTATCCCAGAATTCCTAACTGAAATGAAGAAACAGAGTGAGCCACTAGAAACTAAGGCATGACCTACCATAATCATCTTCTACATTACAACACATCATCTCAATTCTCATTAAAAGTGCCTTTATGATACCCAACATTAACTGAAAACCCCAATGCTCCATCCAGTTCTTTGAATATTCTTGGAAAAAGGAAACTAAATTTGCAATTCATCCTGATTCTTTCAGAAACCCAAATAAAACATAGCTAATTATATTTTGATGTAAAAGTTCTTCAGCTATTTACTGAATACAAAGGGTAATTCACTAGAACCCTGAACATCACAAATTAATCTTCCAGATCACTGAATTATAATCGGTAGTTCAGTACAAGCCCATAGCTGCAATCCCGTGATCTACTCGATCCAGGTAGGAACACATCTAATTCCAACGAAATAAACCACTTCAACACAAAACTTAGAATCAGATCCAAAAAGCCACGTATCCAAAACACAAAAATATAAAGCAGAAGGCAATAGTCAAATCCAAATCACAAATGCAAATAAGGTAATACCAAACGCAATTATCAAAAAAAAGAACCAACCAGTAGAAACCTGGTTTGAATGGCAGGGAAAGAGAAGTGGAGCGAAAGCTTTCTAGGTTGCAATAGGTAGTAGCGAAGAAGGAAGAGAGTTTAGGGTTTGGAATTTGGAGAGTTCCGATCCAGAGAAACGTGGTTGGGCAAGGAAAGAAAGGGAAAAGCTTTGATAGAGAGTGAGAGAGATAATATAACCGACCACATGGTAGAGATGAAGGGTAATCGTAACGACAACGAATAAGGAGAAAACACGTGGTTCAACGTGGGGCCAGCTTGATGGAAAGGGCAATGTAACTCCGCAAAATTTGACTTTTCTTGGTGCTGACAAAAATGGGGAACATCTGTGCGTCACCGCGTCCACCTTGACACGTAACTGGATCAGAGTTGTCATCTCCAAACGGTGTCCGTTCGATTAAATTACCTTTCTTTAATTGGACGTTGTGATCTTGGCCTTTTCCAGGTAAGTGAAAAAAAAAAAGAAAAGAAAGAAAGACCTGCGCCTCTTAATCTGAACCATTGAAAATCGGATGTCATTTTGCTCCGACGATGGTCTTCTCCCCTAAAACCCTCACTCTCTGATTCACTTCACGGAGCAATGCTCCCTTTCTACCACCACCACCATCACCACCGCCTCCTCCTCCCCCCCACCAGGCCCCCATGTCTCTTCCACTTCTCCACCTCATTCTCCAAGGGGTTTAAACCCCCGAGAAGTCCCACCCATAAAACGCAGGCCCTTCTCCAATACAATAGAAAGCCTCAGCTGGCCGGTGACACCCCGCGCGTCGTCGTTATAACCTCCGGAAAGGGTGGCGTGGGTAAGACGACCACCACCGCCAACGTGGGCCTCTCCCTCGCCCGTCTTGGTTTCTCTGTCGTCGCCAT
The DNA here is from genome assembly GCA_028551475.1 of Casuarina equisetifolia. NCBI lineage: Eukaryota > Viridiplantae > Streptophyta > Magnoliopsida > Fagales > Casuarinaceae > Casuarina > Casuarina equisetifolia. Next base: position 19,790,446 of record CM052362.1, read on the forward strand.
CGACGCCGACGTGGGCCTCCGCAATCTGGACCTCCTCCTGGGCCTCGAGAACCGCGTGAACTACACCGTCGTCGAGGTACTCAACGGCGATTGCCGCCTCGACCAGGCCCTCGTTCGCGACAAGCGCTGGTCCAACTTCGAACTCCTCTGCATCTCCAAGCCCCGCTCCAAACTCCCCATTGGGTTCGGCGGAAAGGCTCTCGTTTGGGTCGTCGACGCCTTGAAAGCTCGCCAAGAGGGATCCCCGGATTTCATTATCATCGACTGTCCTGCTGGAATCGATGCGGGCTTCATCACGGCCATTACTCCGGCCAATGAGGCGGTCCTCGTGACCACCCCAGACATAACGAGCTTGCGAGACGCCGATAGGGTCACGGGTTTGTTGGAATGTGACGGAATAAGAGACATCAAGATGATCGTCAACCGGGTCCGAACTGATATGATCAAAGGCGAGGACATGATGTCAGTGCTCGACGTGCAGGAGATGCTGGGTCTCTCGTTGTTGGGTGTGATTCCGGAGGACTCGGAGGTGATAAGGAGCACCAACAGAGGATACCCTCTTGTGCTGAATAAGCCACCTACATTGGCGGGGTTGGCTTTCGAGCAGGCTGCTTGGAGGCTTGTCGAGCAGGATAGCATGAAAGCTGTGATGGTCGAGGAGGAGCCTAAGAAGCGAGGGTTCTTCTCCTTTTTTGGAGGGTGAAAAATTATACTCCTGCTGGGTTATGCCATATTCGATTGTTTTGCTTGCAATCTTCGGGAGGATGGAATGAAATTGAGAATCAGCTGTGTACAGAGTGGTCGGTAAAGTTTGTCTACCTGTTTCTTCATTTTGCTGAATTTAGGTTTGTTGGTCGTGATTGGCTAGATTCCTACTGGTATTAGTTTCTAGGAGAGGTATTTATCACTTTTTATCATAATATGCCCAATTGCATTCGGCTTCTTCTGCTCTTTTGTTCTTCTAAGGATGAATTTTTTGTAATTACTCAAGTGTAACCAAACTGGCTACTTGCTTTGTGAGTGCTGTGAAATTGGAAATCGATTCCCAGTTTAAAATATCATATACAGGGTTGGTGCGGTTTGATCATATTGCTTGACTTTGATTTGATCAAACTAGTTCGTGGTTGTGTCTATATAGGCGTCGTGTTTCTGTGGCATAGACGAACTGGTTTTATTTGTGATCGACCTCAGTGGTTAGGCTACCCAAGTGTTTGTAGCTGCTTGAATCGCGTGGCAGATACTCAACAGTGATTAGGAATTAAAAGCGAGAAAGGCAAGATATGGGATGCTTCTGATTTGTCAAATTTCTCTAGCATGCAGCAAACCCATTGAATACAAGAAATCCATTTGTTTTTCCTTAAGTTGGGACATGATACAACATTCATTGGAAATGCAAATACCTTACATGGTCGGCACTTTGCAGTTGTGCTCTGTCGCAGCTTTCTTCTTCGGTGGGTTCAAAGCCGTCCAATCCAGAGAAACTCTCACTACCGGTTGGATCATTTGCTGGCCATCAATTTCATCTTTACCACAGAACAGGTGGAGTAACTCGTTGACAGTTCTTTCTTGCTGAAGGGCAAGAAAGAGAGGACTTTAGTTGGCTGGTTGGTAATAAAGCCAAAAAGAAACTGGCTTTGTGCGATAGATCACCAATGTGTACAACCACACCAGCCGAACGTCGTTATCGTGAGCAAGCGTCCAGATCAGCTTCGTGGGAAGTAATATTGGGAATTCTGGGCCATCGAAGTTCTGAATCTTATATCCAATAAATGCACAAGCAGCTGCCATATGGAACCTTAAGAGTGTACTCGAAATGCCTCTTGCAATCTGTGGAGCACTTTGGGGCCGACAGTAGTAATGTCACCTGTTTGTTTTATCAGCAGGTAGCACGAATTGAGAAGTTTAGTAAGATTAAATTACAATTGGTGAAAGAAAATCAAATGTAATTAAGATAGATTGCCTGCTCCGAGGGTCAAAACAACAATTTGTCGATGCAGGACATCTGAAGCACTAACTTATCAACTACGTCTTCCTACAAGGCCACAAATGGATCGTCATGGACCATAATCAAAGCTCATAGGTAAAAAATTAATCTTCTCAATGAAATCCCAATTGGTCTAACCTAGCTGCTTCCTGCAGAACTAAACCTTATGCTCATTCTTTGTAATGAAAACATCAAGGCTGGATTTTTGTTTTTAAAAGAATAATTTTTAGCAGGATGATGCTATTTGAATAGTTTTCAAGCTATTTTCAAGACTCGGGAGACAACACAGGCGACAGACTGAAAATAAGGTTTTTTCTGTATGATTTGGACTATAAAAATTTCTAAGAAACTTAATGGACTCTTTTTTATGCCTTACACCTAACTGTTAAACGATCCTGAGCACGACAATTACTCATTCAGCCAAACATAAGGGGACATGCCAACATTCCCACATTATGCACTTGGAAGAAAAACAACCATCAATATTCATAGTCTCATTTGTGGATTTTGGAAGATGATATATGGGTATTACCAGAGAGGAAATATATTCAGATGGTGGACCAATAATAGAAGCAGCCAAATCCCTGCCACTCACATGCCAAACATTCGTTTCTCTAGCAGCATAAACCTGAACAGCAAATCAAACTTTTAGTTCCCAAAGCAACTGTATGGTACAACGATTATGGACTTAGATGCATGTACCTCTGTAACCACCACTTGATCTGCATCACTGAGTGCAGTAGCAAATCCATCTTTCAATGCTGCTAGACGACTACAAAAGAACAAAAGTGTATAAAGTTGGTCCTGCAACGTAACATCACTCACATAATTGAATTACTACACTGGAAAGGAGATGCATATCATACCCGTCCCCACTCTGTAATGTAAATACCTGTAAGTATGAGGTTGGAATACAACCAAAATAGCCTTAGATGGGAACGTTTGACGTGCAGCTTGAAGAACTGCTCGAATTTCTGTTGGATGGTGCGCATAATCATCGTATATATGGCAGCCATAAATTGTACCAATCCTCTCAAAACGCCTAGAAACACCAGTGAAACTTTCCCAAGTGTGAACTCAAATGATCGATTAACTCATAAAATTGCATTGTGTCACCAGAAAGTGCCATCACTGTGGAAATAACCTGTAGACAACAAGAATTAGGAGAGTTGCAGAATTTATGAGAAACTAAAAAGACCAAATGACCTAATAAACTGGAAGTAAAGCATAGTAAAATACATCGACCACTACTATATCCAATCTTAATACTAAAATTTCATCAAATAAACATAACACTGGCTCATATTAAAAAAGGTTTATTTCTAATGAAGAAAGTTTATCACCGTATATGACTAGAAAGAGATAGAATCTTTTGAACATCAAGCAAAGCATAGTAAAATTTTTTCACTCACTGCCAATGAGTTGAGGACATTATAAACTCCTGGAAGCTGTAGACGGATATCTGCCACCAGTTGCTCCCTATGCCACTGCAGTTGATAAATAATTATTTTAAAATTGATGAAATTTATTACGAAATTTTCACCATTGAAATGACAATCTATAAGATAAAAGAAATGCATGTACTAATTTGGAGGTGATTTAGGCAGAGCAAATAAATCACAAGTGTATGAAAAAGACAATCTAAACACCGTCAACCATGGCAATAACATATTACCACAATACATAACAGGACAGAAGCATAAGGGGACATACAAATGTATTATATTAATGCAACTTGAAGCCCCAGTTGAAGAAAAAAGCTTCTTAAAATCAATAGCCCTATAATTTAGATCAAGTACTAGGAAGGGCAATTTGAGTTAGAACTCACTGGCCTTGCCAATTGGGTGACAGATATCAATCATTAAGAATGTTGAATCGCATGCTGGATCTTGTATCAGAAAATTGGAAATTGCTTTTCCAATGGCCGAATGCAAATGGTGGGGATATATAGTTTAGCTTTTGACAAATGGGATGGCTCTACTGCAGGGGCAATTATAGATTACAATTAGTGTTGGAACTTACCAATGTGTAGTCACTACCACCGTGAGGGTTGGAATGAACTGAGGATACGTGCCAATCATTAAGACTTGAGATTCCATAAGTTGTTATTCTGTAATGATTACCACATGGCTCCAATTCTGGAACTGAGATTACACCACCGGAATCCTCTGATCCTGTTGTTTTTCTTCTGTGATTTAACAAAGAACGTGCAGCTGGACTGTTGTGTCCCATTCCAGAATTAGAATTTATGAAGGATCATATAAACAGCATTCAGCAACTTCTAATACAGCATCGGTGTTAGAAAATAAGAACGTGAACAACAATTTGAGGATCCAGTTGTCTATGGTGTCAGATGGAAATATTTAGTTTATTGTATTGGCCTTGGTAGTAACGGGAGCAGATAGCACGTCCTAATCTTTAAAAGAGGGTGATATCCTCCATATTCTTGTTTCTTAATCAATTACTCGAGGAATCAAGAACTTCTAACTAGAAGCTCAATGTGATGAATAAAAGTGTATTTTGAACGCACCTAAACACTATGAAGCTGTTGTTAGCACTATTTGTGAAATTTTCTTAGCTTAACTGAATATACAAATTGGCTAATGTAAAAGACCTTCCATCAACTTTTACTCCGTGTTACTTTATTCTACAAATCAGTCCCTGAAAGTTAAAATTCTTCGACCGCTCAATATCTTATTTCCCTTTGCTACAGTTCAGATCCATGCATCTTTATGGTTTTGTTCGATTCCAAACCATAACTAGCATAAGTTTGCAATGATGCTACTTTAGTTTGTTTGTTAAGTCTTTTCTTTGTCTTGGTGGTCCAGTTCTTTGATTATTAGGCACCTTCTACAGAATAGTTAATGCTAAGAAATTCAATTATGAGCAGGATTTTATTACCGACTCCAAATAGATTCTGCAAATCCTTGTATAAAAATGGCAGGAGCCCCACTGTTTTCTTGTCGCACAGACAACAAGATGGACAATGTTAACTGAGATTTTAGCATGCTGTCAGTCTCAATGATAGGATAATTGCTTCAAAAGGAATTTGAATAAGTTTCCTATATAATGACCAAAACACATAAGTTAATCATATAACCCTTGATTAACAACATATGTTAGCACTACATCAAGCACAAGGAAACATTTGGCAAACCACAAAATTGGGACAGCCTTACATAGTGTATCCCTAAATTTTACAAGTTAGGTACTATGTAGATTTGATGTTTTTGCTCTCAAAATTGAAGTTCGACGGAACAAAACCTCGGTTTCCAAATATCCCCAATACAAGCCCAATAACACACAAAACAAAAATTGTGAAACTAAATTTATTGGTGCCCGCAAATAAAGTGACTTAGTGGCTTGGATAATATCCTTGAAAAAAAACAATGAACAATTCGATGACGGATACCTGTCTCCAGATATTACTAGATGTCCACCCACCTTGATTTGTTTCAGGAACCTCCTGAATGTAGATTTAACAGCCTCCTAATTTTGAAAGGATTAATCAGTCAAAAATAGGACTACAAATAATGCTATAAGTTCCGTGAATGAAAAGCTTGACAATCAACGTACCTCATCTTGAAAGGTATCAACATGCTCCCAATCTAGATTGGTCAACACAGCTAAGTAAGGTGATAATCCCAGAAAACAATCATCGTATTCATCAGCCTGTAACATGAAGTGCATGAACATAAAGGTGCAATCTTCCACACACAAAACAGCAGGGGAAGAAAAAGTAAAAGAAAGATTCATCTAAATTAGCAGTATTTCCCTTCTTGAGCTGGATCTAACATTTATAACAAAACACCAACCATTTTCATCAATAAATTGCCCAGTGATAGTAAAACTGTATTGTACTGTTAAGAAATGAGAATTTGATTTCTGTATCTTGGTTTTTAGGTAGAAACAGATGGAACAAAATTCAGGACCAAAAATGCGTAGAAAATAAACGAATCGTCACAATAACTTCATTGAAATTAACATCCTCATAATGCACTGTCAATGCTCTGTAATAATCAAACAGATTGAATTCTATTGTGAACATTAAGAGAAAAGGATACCTCCAGCACAAAATTTTGACCACAACCTGAGATGATATTTCTGTCTGGAAACTGCAAAGGAAAGCTTCAATCATTTCCAACATCTATCACTACCAAGACAAGTGTATCAACAACATAAAAAACAAGGCCAGATTGAAAATGTAAAGTTCAGTGAAAAGAAGAAACCAGTTAAGAGAACTAATCTGAGCAAATGATCAAAGAAGTTTTAGATTTGTAAAGCTCAGCTTTTCTACCAAGCTGGTCAAAGTACAATTGTACCTGTGGCACCTTTGCCCCAACAACAGCTGTAAGATCATGACCCATAGCTTTTAAGACATACGCCAGCATACTTGCTGTAGTACTCTTCCCTGCATAAACAATCAAATAAATTGTCTGATACACATCAAGGGGAATTAAGATTAAAATTATGGTGACTTACTAAATTGAAAGAAGACTGAATGTCACCCCAACATACTTGCAATATTACAACCTATTATTGAATTCAAAAAAGATAGTACTACCAGATGATTAGTAACTTGGTTAATTCAGTAGCAAAAGACAATCTATGGTTTACATCCACAAAAAATCAGCCAAGCAGTGCTTCTTCAATTTAATCCCGAATGACAACATCAACTATTGACAAGTCCGAGCAAATCACAATCAGTAAGAATGGTAGCTTGTAATATACCATGGCTGCCACTAACAGCAATAAGATTGAAACCCTGTGTTAGCCTTGCCAGCCAATAATCACGCTTGTATCTGTAACAGCAAGTGGTAAGAGAAAATCAAGTAGAGTAAACAACGTACCACGTTTCATATATCAAACAGTAGAAACTACCATCAAAAGCCTAGTGAAACAAAAAGTCGATTAAATAGTTTGGAAATATAACGTTTAAACAAATTTGCCTCCAGAAGCAAACCAAAGATGGTTCCAATAGATCGTATGATGAGAACAGGAAAAGTAATTCCAGAATTGTAAAAGATGTCAAAGTTGACACATGGTTGATGTTACTGACACAGGTACTCCAGCAGAGTTCGCATGCAAAATCTCCACATTGTCTTGAGGAATAGCACTCGACACAACAATTGCATCAGGTAATCTCGATTTCCCGATCCCTTTCAAATTTGAGACTGAATGACCTATATGCAACCGTGCCCCTGCCTCTAGTAGGTCATCCATGAAGCTGCTCCATACCATATCTGAGCCACTAACCTCAAAGCCCTACAACCAATTCGCACCCTTAGTATACCTTAGAATTATTAACTTGTAACGCCTTGGCATTAACAACAAGCAACAAAATTAGACCTTAATGCAAGCTTTATGCCAACAAAACGATCAATTTGGTTTCTGAGAATAATTTTTTTTTTCAATAAGCTTTATTTGGTTGCTGATGAAGTCTAGGAGATAAGAGAAAGAGCTACCTAAATCTTATTTCCCAAATGATGGAAATCAAATTGAACGGTTCCATTCCCTAGTAAAGTTCAACGATTAAGAACAGAGAAACAATAAAAACATGAGACACGAAATCTCATCCTCCTTTTCTCCAATTTTTCCGTCGGCAACCAAACAGAGTACAAATCAGTTGTTCTCAAACTCAACATATAAGAAGACGGTCTAGCTCCGTTGAGCTCTTGTAATCTAGGAAAAGAACTCGCAACGTTGAATGTTAAGTAAAAAAAGATGATAAGTACTTTCGTATCCGGTTCCATTATCCTTTCCCTGACGAACCATACTCGGTTTTCATTCTTCTCGTCCAGACATTTCTCTGGGACTGATCTGTCCCCACCGGTTTCCCTCGAGAGCAGGACAGATGCTCCAATGTGAGTGGTTGTGGAACAGAGCAAAGTCCCGCTGCGACGCATCGGAAAGAGGGGCTTGCTCTTCTCCAGAAAATAAACACAGTTCGACGGAAACAGTGCCGGAAAATTCAGCGCGTGGGATCTTCCCGGGAAAGTGATCTCCATTGAAGCTGGCTGAGTTATGAGTGGGAAAGACATCTAACTTTTGCGCCAAAAGAAGTTTGATTAGGCTCAGTTATGGAGGAAAGTGCTGAACAGGGCCTAGTTCAGACCAATGTGTTAAGTTGGGCTTCTATATGCCTTCTTCCTTGAAAGGTGTGTTGTGTGTCAAAATTTGGGCTTCATTATGTAACGGAGTACGGGATTAGCGGGGTTAGTTTGTGTTAGGCTAGGTTTCTCATCCATTAGTGTGGAAATAGGTTTTTTTTTTTATAGTATTGAACTAGGATTTTTTTAAAATTTCTCTATAAATAAGGAAAATATAAAAAAATTTAGTTGTCAGTTAAGAGAGTCCCCTTTAAAAACTAATTGGTTGGAAAGAACTCTTTTTATAAATTTTAGTTGATAAGAGAATTTACAAGAGACTTATACGAAGATAAAAAAAATATAAGAAAACTTAATGAGAAGAAATTATAGAAAATGAATATTCCGAACCTTTTAAATTTATTATGTTTGAGTGTATGTATTTTTATATTTATGTGTTTAATTTCTATATAAATGACACGAGTTGATTGAATTCTCTCGACAAATAGTGTTGGAACAAGGTTTAATCCTCAACAGTTTGCTAATGCGGCTGACTGTTGCCAATAAGAGAGCAAACAAGGAAGCTGAACTTGTTGGTTCAGGAATAGGCCAAAGTCTACTGAGTTGAAAAAATCTACAACTTTTCCTCCTATTTTGGGTTTGACCATTGTCAAAAAGCATGGTGTTGAGGGCATGAAGTGGGAGACCAGATGGCCAACACGGGCCCGAGCTCCACCAGCTTGGGTCGGTATGGCGGTGGTGAAAATCCGCTGTCCACCCGATCCCACATCGAACCGTTTACAGAAAAAGGAACAAACGATGATTAAAGCAGATGCCAGTCTCATTCTGCCACGTACATTGTGGTTGAGTTGAATACCCAATCTCATGGAGACAAAAAGAAATTAAAAGAGAAAGGAGCTGTTTCTGGGTTTGAATCTGAACCTACTCTTAGCTTTGAGTTTATCAATTGATTGCTGACTTCCACGTTGCCATTTCCAAGCAATTTCTTCGGTGGGAATCGATGCCTGCCAATACAAAGATAAGTTTGCTAAAAAAGTGCATTTTGACGTCGGGAGCAATCATGCAATTATGCAGTGTTCAATGCATCAGCCAAATCAATTTATAATGTTCCGACCAAGAGGACCATGTTTTTTGACTACTTTAAATAACGTTAAAAGTTATAGCTACGTGGGATGTTTTGTGAGACACTGGCAGGTATTGGTTAGGGGCAGAATTTAGAACGCGTTAAGCATGGACTGTGGGAGTCGTCATCCATTTAGTGCATTGAGGCACTTTATACTGGAGAGGAAAGTTGGCGGACCAACAATGGAGGTGCTATTTGCAGTTCACACGCATACCATGAGTCGGCCCAATGAGGTGCGTCCGGTGTTGCCCGTCGGACTAGTCTTGGACTATCTTTCTGCGAAAGTTCTACTGGTCTGCTTTTCTGGTGCGACCATGTGGTCCAATAGGACGTTGTCTTCCTTCTTTTATTTCTTCGTCACCTTTTCCCCTAACCCTAAGAATAAAAGATTACACTAACTTGGTGGACTAAATGGACCATGACAAGTGTTTCTTTTTTGGATATTATATTTTATAAAAAATTCATATTTAAGTTAAAACCTTAATGCATTATGTATAAAAGCTATCTCTTTATTTTAATTTTTTATTTGCGACTTAACACATTTCCTCACCTATGCATGAGGTAATACTTTTTACAAAAATATTTATTCACAAGCAAATAGGCAAATTAATTGAATTTAGATCTTTAATAATATGGTTCAACCTTATACCATCTTGCTATAGTAGCTTTTGCATGTTTCCTAAGCTTCCTCATATCCATAAAGAAAGAAGCTTACCAATATTTATATAGGTGCTAAAGAATAACACGATAATACCATATTATATTTTATTAAAAATAATCTATTTATAACTTAAAAGTCTAAAACATTAAGTAAAATAACTTATTTTCTTTATAAGTTACTTTTTTAAATTTTTATTGAAAAGTGTGATATAAACTCTTAGATTGACTTTTTAGATAAAAACAAATTTTAAACAGAGTCCAACGCGGCCAGTCCTCACCTACTAAAATTGACTGATACACATCTGCTTACCCATTTATGTTTAGTTTTCTTGTTTGTTATTTTAATCAGGAAGGTAGACATAGAAGGGAAGACGACAATTGGAGAATTGTTGGTGTTACTGTACAATCACCAAAGATCAAATGGTGGAAGCTTCCTAATTTGCTATTTAGATCTTCAATAGACCATTTTAGTAATATGAATCAACCTTATACCGTCTTATTAACATGGGCATTTGCGTATTTCTTGAGCTTATCCATATCTATAAAGATATTTAAAAAGCTTATCCTTATGTATATACGTGTTAAAGAAGAACATAATAATACCATATTAGGTTTTATAAAAAATAACCTATTTTTGAGTTAAATTTTTAAAACATTAAATAAAAGAATCCACCTTTTATAAATTACTTTTCAAATTTTTAGTTCTTTCATGTGAAACTTAATGTTGAATAGTGTAATGCAAATTCTTTAATTAAATTTTTAGATGAAAACCAGTTTTAAACAAAGTCCAACCCGGTCAGTCCTCACCTATTGCAATTGACTAATATACATCTGCTTGGCCATTTATGTTTGGTTTTCTTGTTTGTTCTTTTAATGACATAGAAGGGAAAACGACCATCGGAGAATTGTTGGTGCAACTGTAAAAACACTAAAGATCAAATGGTGGGAAGCTTCCCAATTTGCTATTTCATTTTTTTTTTTTTCCATTTTTCATTTTTCCTGTCCTTGTACAGAGCTGAGGGCTTCAAACCCAGTAATATTTATCACTCTAATTTCACTACCCCGATTATTATGGAACAAAAACGGAGTCCTCTCAATGGCTATGAAGCGTCATATGATTTGCTTCTCCTGTTGATCAACTTCTCCAACTCTTCCAGGCCTCCCACTTCTTCCAGCTCCTTTGGTCCCAAAAACAAGCCATACGGCACACCATCGAACTTGTCGGAGTGATGGAGCTGCAGCAGACATCAAATCAAACCAACCAAATCTTCACAGTTAAATTTGTCTTCACAGAAGTTTAAACAAATATTTGTTTGGAGCAATAAGTTAGTGGAATGACTGATGAACCGAAGTACCTTGTGAGCTGAAGCCACCCGTCTGAAGTAAGGCACGTTGGCGATGGGCCCGACCGGGAATCTTTTGTGAACCAGACCATCGTGGACGAACATGTACGCCATGCCAAACACAGTAATTCCAAGGCCCTGCTCCAATCCAAACATGTCAATACGGGAAAATCGTGGGTCATTTTCGTTTTATAAATAATTGATTCCCAATCCCCGTACGCAACAAGTATGATTAAACCGTTAACAAGGAATATTAAAATCGATACGGAAAGATTACGAGAGAGGATGAGAGGGAGAGAGACTCACAGCGCCAAAGCACAGCCCTGGAACGAGGCCCTTGTGGAAGAAACCATAGGAAAGGAGAGCAATAGCTGGGACAGCGTTGGTTATGGCGAAAACATCGTTGAGCTCGAAGGGACCCTCTCTAGGTCGATGGTGGGACTGCAAATCGGAAAAACTCAAACTTTTAGGTCGCAGAATCCCTGGCCTTTTACATGATTTTGGCTTTCCAATTCATTTTTGGCTTAGTAGAGAGAGAGAGAGAGAGAGAGAGAGAGAGAGAGAAGAAGGATAGAGGTATTGAAAACGAACCTCATGCATATGCCACAAGGAAGCATGCCAGAGAGCTTTGTGAGCCCATCTTGCCCAAAACTCCATACCCACCTGGAAATCAAAATTACCCACTACATTTCGGCATCCAAATCATCCCAAAACGAACGAATTCCGAAATTCAACAACAATCCGGTTGTTAACAGAAAGAAAGGAGAAAAAGGGAACCCACCGCAGCACCCACGGAAAGAGCAAATGTACCAAGCATTTCAGTCAACGGGACTTCCCCTCCCTATAACAAAACGAAACCCAACTTCCATCACGCAAAGCGTATACACGAGCATATTCTTTGACAAGAGAGACAGGCGGATGGGGAGAGAGAGAGAGAGAGAGAGAGAGAGAGAGAGAGAGAGAGAGAGAAAGTACCTCCATTTGCCAAGAAAATCTATAATAAACAGCCATGATAGCCATAGAAGTTATACCAAAGCTAGACATCACAGCAGCGACCAGATAAGTAAACCTCTCCGATTTCTTCCTGGCCAACCTCTCGATCATACGTGGAGATGGGATCTGAGGATTAATACCGTCAGGGGGGAGTTCTTCCCGTTTGAGATTCTCCAACTGAGAATTTCGTTTTTGGTCCCCCATGATCACGCAGACAGTGAAGCAGGTTTTTCTTCTGGTTTTGTGAATTTTGCCATGGCGCAGAGCCACGCGGCTGGAGAAGGGTGAGGATTTTTGGAGGAAGGGGAGATGATAAGACAAACCAAACGGTTTGGAGGTTGCGGCGGCGGAGAGTCCAACCGCCATGGTAGCGTCCAGTCCCAAACCTTGAGATTTAACAAAAGCTGAAAGAGAGAGGCAGGAGACAGAGACAGAAGCAGAGAGGGAGAGTGTACAGTTCTCGCGTACCCTGACGAGTCCAAGGGGGCCTGGACTGCCGAAGAAAGCTGCGTTGCTCTCGTTTTAGCGTCTGAAGAGAAGGGCGGGTTTAAATGCACGTAGACCACATCTTTTTTTAAGACTTGGATGATGTGGTCGTTCACGTGTCCACAATTAAAAAATGACCGAAGACGGATGCCACCACTTTTTTCTTCATTTGCAATTATGCCATTCTGTTGGGTCAAATAATTGAAATAGGTTATTAGACGGGTCCAACTACCATATCTCAAAGTCAAAAGCTTGATTAAATCTAGACTTAAGTGAGATTTACAATGGGTTGTTACCGCGTTGCACCAATTGTAAATATTTATAGTGCGGAGTCATTTTCAATCCTCGTGCTTAAAAAATCTAATTTCGTAGTTTGTAAAGCAATCAGGGGTGAACATTGGGAAAGTGGGGACTAAAGCGTGGACAACATATGGCAACACATGTCAGCTCGGGAGCAGAGAATGTGAGGCCGAGGGGCCGCCGCAGGATTACGAGCGAGCATCGGTCGGCGAATCACATCGCATATTGCTAAAAAAGACAACCTTAGCTAGGAATTACACGCTGTCTATCGGTGACACGTAGCAGCAAGCTTAGCCCATGGGTACCTTTTCGGAGATGTGATTATTGCGTCCAACGCGGGGTTGGCCTAAATTTGAACACCAAAAACGGGTTACGTGTCAGATCGCTGCCGACAAATCGACACCTGTCAACTACGTACTATATTGGATGTGTTTCTGAGAGCACCACACGTTTCTTGTTTTGGCGATGATTATGGTGAACTTGTTGTGTTGGGGTTACTGGGAGGGTCAATAAAGAACAAGCGTCCTTGGTCGCCGGTGAGCTCTGGTGACATCGATGGTGATCTTTTCGAATTGTTCCATGAGAAAACAGATATTTTACAGGCATGGGAATTCTCTTTCCATGGACCAGGACCACAAGCTCGATGCCGGCAGGCCATTTTATAAATGCGATTTGTGTACCTTCTATTGTAAAGTCTAAAAGCTTAATTATAAGTTAGTTTAATGGGTGAAGGAATATGTTTTCATTGCCATAAGCAATTATACTTTGGATATAAAATTTTTGTCTTGCGTATATGTCTTTACATGTAGAACAAATTCAATATAAATACCAATACCTTACAAAAAGACTAAGTTAATTCAAAAATTTTAAAAATATCTTTTTATTTAAGTTCCATTATAAGATATTTCAATTTTTGTACAAAATTTTCATCTTACACACATTTTTCATCAAATTTTATGTGATCTTTGAATACTTGGGACAGTTATCAACACTTTTTCTATAGTAACTATATGGCGAGAGGTCAATTTTTTTTTTTTTTTTTATCAACATTTGGTTCATATTACATTCTTCCAATAGATATACAAGAATCCTTCCGTGTTAACCCTGATATTTAAACTTATGCCGAGGAAAATTAAAGAATGTTGAAAGTGACATCAGGCCTATAAAGAGATGCAGGTTGTCGACAAAATTAAGACATGATTGAGTAAAAGCTGCTGGAAAATTGTACAAAAATTTACATTAACATTTGATTTTCAACCTTCTCTACTTAGTTCTCTTGCTTTTATTTATTTTTATTTTTTTAATATTATAATAGATATTAAATTAACACATATAAAGCATTGAACTTTAGATCTCACCATTATAAATCTTTATTAATTTAACATTGAACTGGCTGGCTAAGCCACTGCAAATTTTTGTTCAGATAAGCAATTCAAACGCTATAGTTGAATGCGGCTAATAATACCCAACTGAAGCCTGGTATACAACGTACGAACTGAACCATGCCTTATCGCGAGATTTCACGTGATTCCGACTGTCTTCCTTGCTTCCTGCCTACAAGTTTTTGAACTTATACGGCTACCCAGTGGCTGAGTGAGGAGAACGGAAAGGATGGGCAAAACAGGACGGCGAATATGTACCTTATCCGTTGTGCTCCTTAAAGGAAAGAACCTTAAAAAGTGAAAAAGCTAGAGAAGAAGACAAGAGTATGGTGGATGTATGGGCGATCATCTCAAAAAACACTAGGAAAAAGGGGGGAAGGATTGTGAAATAAAGTAAGTTGAAATTATCACGCCGTAAATGGTTCAATCAGTCAAGCAAGCAAGCAAGATCTTATCGTTGTACACAGTATCACAAGCACAAGCAAGATCTTATCGTTGTACACAGTATCACAAGCACGTGTTCAGTAAAAGCGAAAAACGACAGATACCAACTTGCTTTACCAAACAGGAAGCTGGACGCCCATAAATTCTAAAGTGGTATAGTTCCTAGCCTAAAGGTCAAAGAACAGTTGAATTTAGCTAGGATCTACTTCCCTTACTCTTGTTTTTATTAGGTATAATCATCGTAAAGTTGAACCAGTGTCAAGCAGAATGGTGCTCTTCTGTGTTGGAAACGACAGCCGATGGTACGTCTCCTCCATCCTCT
Organism: Casuarina equisetifolia; assembly: GCA_028551475.1. NCBI lineage: Eukaryota > Viridiplantae > Streptophyta > Magnoliopsida > Fagales > Casuarinaceae > Casuarina > Casuarina equisetifolia. Next base: position 19,805,590 of record CM052362.1, read on the forward strand.
CTCAATTACGTATCAAATTCTAACAGAAGAGATGACTTGAATTTTACTGTACAAGTCTTGTAATTGAAACCTTCAGAAATTTTTATTCCAAACCCCTCAAATCCCTCAATCAACGCAGGGACCCACGCAACTCCGAGATCACCTAAAGATGAAAGCAAAAAGCAAAGAGATTAACCATACCGTTCTCTTTCCACACGCTACACTTGCTTAACTTCACTGCCATGTATGTTTTTTCTGAAAGATTTGCCAGAGCAGGATAGTTAATTCTCAGAAGCACCCAAAGAAGAAAGAAAGGTGAGCCTATTTGTCCTGTATTTGACGCATTTATCTTCCACATACTCCCTCCCACACATCCTTTTAAATTGCCATCTGCTTCTGCATGAAGAGTAATTGTTTCCCTCCGCAGGCCATGGAGCTGGGTCTAAGGTTCAGGACATACCAAGTACGTTAATCTCCATCCTCAGTGATTATTGTTTCTGATTTTTTCTTTTGAAATGTAACATCTTTTGGGGCTAGATTTTGGGTTGAATTTCACAAAACAGACTGTTTTTGCATCTTTGTGACGTGAAACCGGATCATAAACAACCTTCTAGTCTGATGTCAAACCAACAGATCTCAAGTGAAATTGCTAGGAAATAAGAAGAAATGTGAGTTTCCAGCACTGGAAACCCACCAAGACCGAAGAAACAAAAGAATGTAGAGAGAAAAAGGGTCTCAAACCATCTAACAAGTACTCAAGCTGTATGTTTTCTGTTGTAGTACGATGATTTCTAGGTCACGTTAATAAACTTGTTTGTGACATGAATCTTCCGGCCAGAACATGTGGTTTGTTTGGAGGTTTATTTACAAACTTCTTCTCTGGATTTCTTTTTTGTCTCTCAGCGACAGGGTCACGTGAAAAAAGGCAGCTTCTTTTTCCTTCTGGGTTCTTCCATCTATTAAAAACCAACTAGAATCACTACTTTCGCTATGTAAAAAAAAAAATCTTAACTTTCACCGTTCACACGAAACCGACTTTTCTTCGGTTACAGGCTATTCATTCAGACCATCTCAGCAGTTCTTGTCCTGGGAATTGTTCTTCGAGTGGCTGAATGCCGACCAGCGACGCTTGCTCGCACCTTGCAGTACCAGGCAATAGCTTGCCGGAAGCACAGCGCGGTTCTGACGGCTTTTGGGGCGGTTGGTGATGGAAAAACATCAAACACCAAGGCTTTCCAGGCTGCAATCAATAGCCTCAGCAAGTACGCATCAGATGGTGGGGCACAGCTCATCGTCCCTCCGGGAAAATGGTTGACTGGTAGCTTTAGTCTCGCTAGCCATTTCACTCTTTTTCTGCAGAGGGATGCTGTTATTCTTGGGTCACATGTAAGTGCGAGAAACCTTTTCAACTCTCTTTGCTTGATGGGATTATACTTTATGCAGGAGATAAACCTCTCTTTACCCGAGATAGCGCAAATTTGAGTTACATTTCTTAGTGTAAACTTGACTGCTGGCTTTATCATTTCGCTTATGTGATGATTCGTGAAAATAGTCTCATGTATCGGCCAGGAACTCGATCGAAGGCATTATAGCATGATAATGATGAAAGTCAAAATCAAACGCCAACTTTGGTAGTTGATTGCTCCTACTCTATGACTATATTAGAGGGCTACAATAAAGGAAATTAGACAGTGAATTTTCTTTCTTCTTTTTCCTTTTAACTGCTACTGTCTTACTCAGAGTTAGAAATATAACAAGGGAGCGTTTTTGCTTACATAGATACCAAAAAAGACTAGATTGTGGTCATACAGTCCCAATTCTTTGTAGTGTTGTACAGGCTTTGGTGACAATAGGATTCACTTTCTTATTTGATTCTACGTTTCTGATGCTATCATTTGTCACATGCATGGATGGTCTTGTGGACAGGATATGAAATCAGATTGGCCTCTTGTTCCTGCATTGCCTTCTTATGGGAGAGGAAGGGATGCACCTGGTGGGCGATTTCGCAGTCTCATCTTTGGTACAAATCTCACAGATGTCGTAATTACCGGTAATTTTGTCTACGATTAAGGATTAATTTTGTCAGAACTAGGTATTATCATTTTGGTTGACCATGTCTAAAGGACTACATTTTGAATGCATCACTAGGTGACAATGGTACGATCGATGGCCAAGGTGCATTTTGGTGGGACAAGTTTCACAAAGGTAAATTGAGTGTCACTCGACCATACATGATAGAGCTTATGTACTCCGATCAAATTCAGATATCCAATCTAAGGCTCATCAACTCTCCAGCATGGACCGTTCATCCGACATACAGTAGGTAAGTGCATGTTTCTCTTATTAAATTTATTTTAATCTACACTTGATCAGAACACCTCTTCTCATATTTTGATGGTTTTTGATTGTAGTAATGTGATAATCCAAGGGTTAACAATCTTTGCACCCGTTGACTCTCCCAACACTGATGGGATAGATCCAGGTTTGTTTGCTAATTGAATTAATTACTCCCATTGACATTTAAGGAAAAGAATAATCACTTATTGACTCATGGTTTGTTAGATCTAAAGAGAATAGTTACCTAGGGATGCATAGACTAAAGTTAGGTTGAAATGTTGCAAAAGAGAACAAACCAACATTTGACATACCTTTATCTTTGCCTAACAACTTTGGACTTTTATGGGTGTACTATGACTATTGATCAAATAAAACACCTGGCAAGACTACCTAGCTACCTACTTGACAACTATTAATATAATTCAAACTGCAAATATAACTTTTTTAATGTTTCAAAAAGTCTAAAACAATTTTTTTTTTTTTTAAATAGGGTAATAGTGATCTTGTTTTTGGGTGCTGAATACAAAAGTAAACCAGTAAAAATGGACTGTGCTGGAAGTAAATAAAAAGGACAGAATCTGAGCCTATGTTGTCTTTCAGATTCGTGCACGAACACTCGAATCGAGGACTGCTCCATTGTCTCAGGAGATGACTGTATTGCCGTGAAAAGTGGCTGGGATGAATATGGAATCAGATTTGGGATGCCCACAAAGCACCTTGTCATCAGAAGGCTTACCTGCGTTTCCCCTGACAGTGCTGCCATTGCTCTAGGCAGCGAAATGTCTGGAGGAATCCAAGATGTTAGAGCTGAGGACATTACAGCCATTAATACGCAATCAGCTGTTAGAGTCAAGACTGCTATTGGAAGGGGAGGTTATGTGAAGGACATCTATGTGAGAAGAATGACATTGAAGACAATGAAGTATGTGTTCTGGATGACAAGCACTTATAATCAGCACCCTGACCCTAAATACAATCCAAAGGCCTTCCCGGATATTCAAGGAATCAATTACAGAGACGTGGTGGCGGAGAATGTTACTTATTCAGCAAGACTCGAGGGAATCGCTGGTGATCCTTTTAAAGGAATATGCATTTCTAACACTACTATAAACTTGACCAAGAAGCCTAAGGATTTACAATGGAACTGTAGTGCTATTGCGGGGGTGACAAGCGATGTGACTCCGAAGCCATGCGGAATGTTACCTCAGAAAGCTGGTGTGGATTGTCCCTTCCCCGTGGACAAGCTGCCCATTGAGAATATTCAGTTGAAGACCTGTCATGCCCCCGGTGGGAGAGCATAGCGTATTTGGAAATCCATGTATGCGATGTGCTTGTTCTTCTATATAGTTGGACCATCTGAACGTGTATCAGGGTCTGTTATCCTTTTGGCTCTTTTCCTTTTTGTAGCAACCAGTTAGTGATAAATAAACGGGTGTTGGTGTGTTTAAACCGTACTCTTCTGCAGATAGCAGCCTAATATCACGGTGGAAAGTGTTCGTCTATTAGAAACTACTGTAGAAAGTGACAATGCCTTTTGTGGAAAATCTTCAAAGGCTTTGTCTAAATAGGAATATTCAACGAGCGTATAAATCCCTTCATAGACTCTGCCGCCTCGATTGAAATGTCGTAGCATGGGGCTAGGGCTGGGCCTGGATTGCTGCTAATGTGTTGACTTTTCCAATGCATGCTTACAACGTAGGAAAGACAGACCTTTTTAAGTTCTTTTATGCGTTGAGGGAGCAAAACAGCTTGAAAAGAGGATCGGGAAGCTGCCCTATCTTCACCGACTTCAAAATGAGGCTAGAAGCCTTGCTGCCAAATGTTAGACTCCTATTTTTCCAACTCCTTTTTGTCGTAGGGCTTTGTCAATTTGGAGCGAGATAAGTGCTGTATGGTGTTGTATTTCCTTTCTTTATATGGCGCAGATGTAGGTTTTGTGTGTTTAATCTGTAATTGTAATTTGTTGATTATAAGAAAAGCTTGTTGTTTATGTATGAAAGTTTAATCTTGTGGCATATAGCTGTTGTTAGACTGCTTGAATCTGCTGTCCATTGAAGCTTTAGATCTGTTATTTTTCTGTGGAGTAAGTCTTATCTTCAAACAGAGCTTCGTTTCTTTCCCTTTGTCCCTAGGAATCGCATGAACTGTAAATGGGGTTTCTTCTCTGAGTGAGGAACCAAGGGCCAACATACGGAGTGCTTGACATTTATCCAACATACGCTTGATTTCCAGCTCCCTGCAATGGTGAAGATCTAGCCTCCACATCAACCTTTACCGTGCTTATCTTACTAGTCTCTCTCCATTTGCTATTCGAAACATTCAACGGTCCAACTTAGTTAACTGCAACAGGCGAAGAAAGACAGTTGGCATCAATTTTCTACTCTAATAATCAAGATTTGCGCAGATATGCTTCTGCATATTTCTGGTCTCTCATGTCGCTACAAATTCCTTCCCCTTTCTGTCTAAAGACTCTTCCCAGACAATGAACATCTCCTGTACTTTTTCCCTCGACGCTAAGTTTTTCTAATGATAAGAGGTTCAAGGTTTCTACGTTTACCATTTAGCATATACTTTTTGGTCTAACCCTCGAAACAACACTGTTTTTGCTGCGCTGTGCTACAGATCTTTCCTCTATAATATGCAGTAGTTTCCAGGTTTTCTTTATGAATTTCCTTGTGATATGGGTCTTCCGGTCTCTCCCCTCAGATTTTGACTTTTTTCTAACAAATAAATTTATGAAGGACAGCTCTATTTTGTGTTGGAGGAAACATTTTCAACTTTTACTTCTGTGATTGACTTATAGAAAGGAAGACACTCGCCAAAACAATTGATTTTCTTTCATAAACAGATTATTCAGACCGTCTCGGCCGTTTTTGTATTGGGAATACTATGTTTCCGAGTCCCAGACTGTGAAGCAACCAAGGCTTCGCACACCTTGAGTTATCCGGCAATTAGTTGTCGAAAGCACACCGCGGTTTTGACGCAATTCGGAGCTGTTGGCGATGGAAAAACATCAAACACCCAGGCTTTCAAAGCTGCAATTGATTGCCTCAGCAAGCATGCATCAGATGGTGGGGCACTGCTTATTGTACCTCCGGGAAGATGGTTAACCGGAAGCATCAAACTTACTAGCAATTTCACTCTTTTTCTGGAAAAGGGTGCTGTTATTCTCGCATCTCAGGTATGCAAAACTCCGGTTTACTGGTGGGTCTTTTTTGGCTCTTAACTTCAATTTTGCTTCTTTCTTTGCATGCAAAAGGTCTAAGAAATATGCCAATCCTATGATATATATACCATCGGATTTCAGTGTAATAATTATTTTTGGATCCCAGTAAGGTATGAGGCCATTTTTGCTTGGTAGCCAAGAAAATGAAGTCGTAACACCAACTTTTGGCCGTTTCCTGCTCATACTCTGATTCCATTTTTTTTTAATACTATTACTTGCCACATATATGCATTGATGAAACGGACAGAATGAGCCGGAATGGCCCCTTCTTCCTGCACTGCCTTCTTATGGGAGAGGAAAGGGCACAGCTGGTGGACGGTACATCAGTCTTATTTTTGGTATAAATCTGACAGACGTCATAATCACTGGTAACACTCATTGATTTGACCCATTTTTATTCTCGTAATTACCTGTTAGCATTATCATTTTGGTTGGCCATGTTTAAGGGCTCCGTTCGAATGCATCATCAGGTAACAATGGTACGATTGACGGCCAAGGTTTAACCTGGTGGAACAAGTACCAAAATGGTGGATTCCCGAATGTCACCCTTCCGCGCTTGGTTGAGCTCGTATTCTGTAACCAAATCCAGATATCTAACCTTACGCTAATCAATTCTCCATCCTACTTTGTTCATCCCACATATTGCAGGTTGGAGCTTGGTCCCTTTATCACTTTTATCTTAATGCTTCCATGGTCATGCAGCGCCTCTTCTCATTGTTTCTGGCTCTGGTTTCAGCAATGTGCTAGTTCAATGGATAACGATCCTTGCCCCAGTTACATCTCCTAGCACCGATGGGATAAACCCAGGTTTGTTTTTCACTTGGTATAACAACTATATTTGCTATGTATCAAAGAAAGACAAAAATTGAAGTTGGGATTCCAGTTTTGCCTCAAGACAAAGTTCATGTTTAGCTTAGCTAATATGCTTATACAAACAAGCAATTTAAACACATGTTTTGTTTTCCAGATTCTTGTACAAACACTCGTATCCAGGACTGCTACATAGTCTCAGGGGGTGACTGCACTTCCGCGAAAAGTGGTTGGGATCATTATGGAATCAGGTTCGGAATGCCCACCAATCACCTAGTCATCAGAAGGCTTGCCTGCATTTCTGCTGAAGGTGCTGCCATTTCTCTAGGCAGCGAAATGTCTGGTGGAATTCAAGATGTTAGAGCTGAGGACATCTCAGCCATGGATACGCAATCAGGTATTAGAATCAAGACTGCTGCCGGAAGAGGGGCTTATATTAAGGACATATATGTGAGAAGAATGACCCTTCTGAGAATGAGATATGTTTTCGTGATGAAAAGCAATTATGATAAGCATCCTGACGCCGGCTACGATCCAAAAGCACTTCCAGAGATCCAAGGAATTAACTACAGAGACGTGGTGGCGGACAAGGTTAATGTTTCGGGAAGGCTTGAGGGACTCCCTGGTGATACTTATACAGGAATCTGCATTTCTAACGTCACTATAAATTTATCTTTGACGCCTGAGAAATTACAGTGGAACTGCAGTGATATAGCGGGAGTGACAAGCAATGTGACGCCTGAGCCATGCAGTTTATTGCCTAAGAAAGTAGGTGTTCAATGCCCCTTCCCTGAGGATCGGCTGCCCATTGATGATATTCAGTTCAAGACTTGTGTCGTGTGAGTGTGGAACGTCCTTGGTTGTCTTACAAAAAGGAACCAAATAAATGTGGTTATGATCTTTATTTAATAACCAAGCTACTGAAAAGGAAATGGAGTTGGATATGTGTTTACATCGTTCTATTTTACAGACAGCAGGTCTTATATTGGCGTGCAAGTCAGGAAACCGATTGCCATGTACAAGCCAAAGGGCACATGCATAATAAGAACCGAGAAATACAGAAATTATTGTGCTTGTTGTATAGATCTTAATAGGCCTTTAAAGAACTTATAGACACGACCAATGCTGATTGGAATGGTAAAAGGGTTTTGGTAGGGAGTCTAAAGAACAATTCCTAACCAAAAGATGATAACGCAAAAGAAATTTCGATAAGAATTGAACAAATCATATGAAGGCTTCAAACCCGAGCATTCAGTAGCACAGATTGCAAGTAATAAAAGAGGGATAACAAAACTTCAAAGTACATTAGATTGATCCAAAGTACAACAACATAGCATCAAACTAAACAATGAAAATCACAACTTATAAGGCAGTAGAAACACTCTATGCCCCTTTAACCCACATAAACACTAAACAAAATGACGAAATGCAACAAATTATCACAGAACAGAGCATGTGTGCCTTACCCTTGTGGGTAGAATAAGTGTTTAGCACATAGACATGGACTACTTTAATAACTTTAAGAGAAATGCTTCTTCTTTTTTTCCAATTTAAAATAAAGGATCTTTAAGAAGATTTGCCCTTACTTCCAAACTACCATGTCAAAGAGACTTTTATAGTGTTTGGCTTATGCTTTATAAATTGAAGTTGATCTTGATAACTCCACTTTCAAATTGTTTCTTTGCAGTGATCCCACAAAGCTTTAGCCAAGGTTTTCTGTAACTACAACATAAGCAAGAAAAAAAGAAAAGGGTTCAAATATAAGGAGGTGAACAACTTAAAACTATAATCAAGGAGATGGTCTAACAAAAGTCTTGCAACATCACCAATCAAAGTTCCATGTAGGAAAAAATAACACTTGAGTAATATTCAAATATAAGAAATGTTTTCTCAAATCATTAGTTAACTTTTGAATTGAATTTTAAATCTATTTAATATAATAAAAAATTATACAAATTTTATTTTAGAATTTGTTATCATACTAAATAATATAAGTTGTAGACACAATAACTTTTGACACAACTTGAAATTGAATTACATACAAGATAATAACAATTAACACAAACAGAAATTAGTAGAAAGATTTACGTGATTCAACCAAAATAAAGCATACATCCATGGGCATAATGGATAAGAATTTTTTTTTTTTTTTGGTTGCCAAGTCTTTACTATCCTCTCTTCCCAAGAGCTACTACACCCTTTTACACTTTTGAAGGATACACTTTCTCTTGTTTTGAGATTACAAAGACTTTTCCAAACCCTTGCTTTTCTCTCCTGCACTCTCAGATTTATTATTATTATTTTTTTATCTGTGTTCTGCTAGAATCCTCTCTTCTCACCGATTAATTAGAGACCGCAGCCAGCTTTGGCTATCATTCCACCGCCAGAAAACAGCTTCGAATTTGAACTCCAATAAGTCTAGATTACCTAGCATCTTTTAACCAGCTCAAACACAATGGTCCAACCAGCTTTTGCCATTTCGAAGTAGCTCTGTTTTGAAAACAGAGCAGTTTGCAGCCTGCTCATTCCTCACGCATAGAAGCTATTATGAGTCATTCTTCCTATGTTTAGATATTAATGAATAGATAAAATTTATTTAACTTCTGTTCAATTTTGAGCCCATTATACACGTTTGTTGAACTCAAGGTATAGTGCTGGGGACAAAAGTTCTATACAAAAAAAGAAACACCATTAGCTTATGTTTATAAATCAACTTTACATGGACTTCAAAACTAATTTTAGTATTATTTTTAAAATGGTTGATTACACGAATATTTTTATGTTAGTGTCGGTCCCCATGCGAAGACATCACCAAAAGAAAAGGCAACTAGATATTGAAAGAAAGAAAAAAAAGAAAAAGAAAAAAAAGCTAGATACTCGACGTTAAGAGGAAAAAATAGGAAGTATATTTATGGGCAGCATTGAATTAGTAACAATAGAAAGCTGAAGTTATAACACTTCCGCTTGATGCCCGCGGTTTTCCTACCTCTCGTGCCAATTTCTTCGCCCCTGTATGGCATGTTGGAAACATTCAACAGGCCAACTTAGTTAATCTTCAACGAGGGAAAAAACAGTTGGCAACGGTTATCTACTCTAATCTTCTAGATTAACGACGATGTGTTTCCGCAGGTTCTTGGTCTCCCATGTCCCTATAAAATCCGACCTCTTTCTTCAAACCAATATAATTCCATCTCATCCCAGAAAAACATGGAGGTGTCTCTGAGAATCAGATCCCCCCATGTACTTTTTTTCTTTCCCTTGACGTTCTGTTTTACAAACAATGTTTATCATTTCTCTTCTTCTTTGAACAGAAGGCATTCTTTATTCCAGGTTCTAATCTTTTTTTGTGATTACGAATGAAGAAAGTTGCATGAAACTGATTTTCTTTGATACACAGGTTTTCCAAACCATCTTGGCAGTTCTCGTATTTGGAGTACTATGTTCACGAGTGGTAGAATGCAGAGAAAAAATAAAGGCTTCGCCCCCCTTGAGTTACCCGGCGATAAGTTGTAGAAAGCACACCGCAGTTTTGACGAAATTTGGGGCCGTTGGCGACGGAAAAACATTAAACACCAAGGCTTTTACAGCTGCAATCAATAGCCTCAGCAAGTTTGCAGCAGATGGCGGGGGATTGCTTATTGTACCTCCGGGAAGATGGTTAACCGGTAGCTTCAATCTCACAAGCCATTTCACACTTTTCCTTGAGAAGGGCGCTGTCATTCTCGCAACTCCGGTAAGTAATCTCCGTAGACTGGAGGTACCTTTTAGTTCTTAACTTGGTTTTGTTTCTTTGTTTGCCTCTAAGAAATCATGTCAATCCATTGATTTCATTCTACTAACTGTTGATGGATCCATGCAAGGCTCTCATGTTCTTTCTCTGATTGCATTTGCTGAATAGACACTAAGTTTTCTTACCTGGAGGTTGGCAATATAATAAACGGACGTTCTCTGAAACAGAAGAACATTTCTGCCTAGCTCCTTTGATCAACCTTTAGTCAGAATATGGTTCTCTCTTTTGATCCTATGTTTCTGCTAATTTATCTCTTGCCACAACCATACATGATCAAATGGACAGGATGAGAAAGAATGGGATGTTATTGCTCCACTACCTTCTTATGGGAAAGGAAGGGATGGTACTAGCGGACGGTACAGAAGTTTCCTTTTTGGCACAAATTTGACTGATGTTGTAATCACCGGTAAGCACTCATTGGTAATTGCATGTTAGCATTATCAATTTTGTTGACCTTGTTTAAGGGGCTCTATTTAAATGTATCATCAGGCAACAATGGGACCATTGATGGCCAAGGTGAAACTTGGTGGAAGAAGTTTAAAGATGATGATGATGCGAAAGTCACCCGGCCATACCTGATCGAGATTTTGTACTCTGATAGAATCCAGATATCTAATGTTACACTACTCAATTCTCCATCATGGGTTGTCCATCCTGTATATAGCAGGTTTGAGCAAGCTTCCCTTGTCAAGTTTATCTTAATGCACACATGATCAGAGCACCAATCCTCATGCTTTTGTGGCTCTAATTGCAGCAATATTCTAATCCAAGGGCTGACGATCTATGCGCCAGTTGATTCTCCCAACACCGATGGAATAGACCCCGATTCATGCACAAACGTACGTATTGAGGACACCTCCATAGTCTCAGGGGATGACTGCATTGCCGTGAAAAGTGGTTGGGATGAGTATGGAATCAGATTTGGAATGCCCACAAGCCGTCTTGTCATCAGAAGGCTTACCTGCGTTTCCCCTGACAGTGCTACCATTGCTCTAGGCAGCGAAATGTCTGGTGGAATCGAAGATGTTAGAATTGAGGACATTACAGCCATCCAAACAGAATCAGGAGTTAGAATCAAGACTGCTGTCGGAAGAGGAGCTTTTGTGAAGAACATATACGCGAGAAGATTGACCTTCAAGACGATGAAATATGTGTTCTGGATGACAGGTTCTTATGGTCAGCATCCTGACGATGGATTCGACCCAAAAGCTATCCCAGTAGTTCAGGGAATCAATTACAGAGACGTGGTGGCCGACAATGTTACTTACACAGCAAGACTTGATGGAATTGATGGTCATCCTTTCACGGGAATATGCATTTCTAACGCCACTATAACTTTGACCAAGAAGCCTAAGGATTTACAATGGAACTGTACTAATATCGCTGGAGTGACAAGCAATGTGACTCCTGAGCCATGCAGTTTGCTGCCTAAGAAAGGTGCTCCCTGTCACTTCCCCACGGATCGGCTGCCCATTGAAGATGTTAAGCTCCTCACCTTGCAATGTTCCTGCCGGTGCCGCGGCGTGAGAATGCAATGTCCTTGGAAAAATATGTATCAAACAAATAACTTGGTTCTCTGAGAAAACTTAAAACTAAATGGGAGATGTAATTTTATCTTTTTTACATCGTCTTCCTATGTAAAGACCATGTCTTCTGTGTGCGGGAAGTGAAACAACTGATTGCCATGTACAAGCCAGCGAGCTAATAACAAAAGAATTCCTTCAACAAAAAATGTAGAAAGATTATGCAAATTACAAAGGATATGAGAATAATAAGAAACGAGAAATATATTCAAAAAATAAACTTCAACCCTTTAATCATCTGGCACTTTTATGTGACTTTCCCTTCTGTTGTGTTTCAATCATCAATGCTTTTTTTTCCATCATCATTTAATACTTGGTAGCCATTTCCTGCTGCTTTCACCCTCACTTGTTCTGTTTGAATCATCGGCTACTGGGACAACAGCCAAGCTGTCGTCTGTGTGATCATGGCTACAAGTTTCTCCGCTGAACCTGTCATCCTACGTAAAGAAACAGGGAAATTGGAATCGTCGGAAAGAGTAAAAGGTGAGGACAAGAATTTCGAAAGAAACAGTCTGTTCTTACATCATTGAGCAGCATGTCACATTGCTCAAGCATGTGAACCACATCTCCCATTTTAGGCCTGTGATTTACATCGGGATCTACACAACGAAGAGCAACCAAAACAATCCGTTTGACTTCTTTTAAAGAAGGCAGTTCTGGCAATTTGGGGTCCATCACATAAGCGATCTTTTGAGTCGCAATCAAGGACTTAAACCAGTCAGTTAGATATGGCTGCAATGCAAAGTTCCAAACAAATTCGCACTTATAGGTTATGAGAAAGGCTGGGAAAGATGAAAACTGTGTTGCCTATGAAGAAAATGATAAGAAAGCAGCCAAATGTTCCAGAGTTAGGTAGCTGTACTTCAGATTGACGGCTATCCATAGGCATTAAACCCGAGATGATCTCCATGACAAATATCCCGAAGCTATAAACATCAGTCTCCTCTGTGAATGGCTCAGTCGAAGGAGAATCTGGAAAGTAACTGGAGGCTTTTGCCGAGTTAATATCAATCACTTAGAACAATCATGAATAATCCGCGAAGCAAAGAAACTAACCCCAACGTCTCCATGCTTACGTGAACCCAACCAGGGTCAAAAAGCTTAGCAATGCCAAAATCAGTGATCTTCGGGTTCCATTGGTGATCGAGCATAATGTTGCTAGATTTTAAGCATCCATGAATAACGTTTGGTTCAAGGTCCTCATGAAGGTAGGCCAATCTGCAGAAACAGGTCCTCTGTTTATATGATGGACAAAGGTACAACTAAGAAGGAATAAAGTAGAATATATCAAAGATCTAGGATACGGTATCTCACCCTTTTGCAACTCCTCGGATAATATTTACCCTCGTATCCCATGTTAGAGGCTTGGATACTTCTGGGCTGCCGTGAAGCCACTGGTATAGATTGCCATTATCTACATACTCATATACAATCATCCTACTGGAAAAGGAAGTAACAGCAGGAGTTTGAATATCTAATCTCATGAAGCTACCAAAAAACAGAAGAAAAAAAGAGAAATAGTACTACTAATTCTATTACAAGTAGTCCTTGATACCTGTAGGTTCCTTCGATGCAGTATCCAAACATCTTGGCCAGATTTTTGTGCCTAACTTCCCCAAGTGCCTCCACTTCTGCGACGAAATCCTCAGCTTGGCAACTAATGATTATTAGTTTCTTTGTAAAACACAACATATAATATGGTTTACTATGATTCAGAAATAGGATTGGGTTCAAGACACTGGGCATATAGTTCTGTGGCAACCTATTTATACTTCAAGGCTTATGATTTCAGCAGATCTGCATCCAAGTCTATTTGCAACGAGCATGGCCTCCATACTGGGAGTTGAAAATTTTTTAAACTCTCAACCATGCAAAGAACACATGCATTAGATCTGTATAGCAATCATGAAAGAAACTAGGCCCCGTCTGTTTGTCCTACTCAAGCAGAAATTTTGATTAGATATCTCAACTTTCGTTCAAGCGCTAAAATCTCCTAGCAATTAGAAGCAACCTATTTGCTTTCTTCCAAGTTCAACTAGACCAAAGAGCAAGCAGCACAGGGAGAAAAGGTATTAGAATTAGCATTCTGATTATATTTCTTGTGTAGTTTTGTTTCGTATCTTGTTTTGAAGAACAGAGAAATAAACGATCACTGAATTCAGCTACATGTACGTTCTTATTCAGTAGTATCTAAGATATCAGCATGCCCCTGAGTCTGCAATCTTCTCAAAGATCATCAAATGTCAAGTCAGAAAAGCAGAGCCGGGAATAATGTCCATTATTTTGATTCTTTTTAGGTAGCTTAAACAACAAATCTAACTTCATAGTTGTATTTCGACTAATCTAGTGTTGGTGAAAGTCATTCAATATATCAATCAACAACAGCAGCTGGTGTAGGTACCTGCCGGCCAGTAGCTTCTTCACTGCCACTCGCGTATTATCCAACAAGATACCACGATAAATAACCCCAAACTCCCCACTTCCGATCATATTTTCTTTGGCAAAACTATTCGTCGCCATCTCGATCTCCCTCAGGCTAAATCTGCTCCCCCTCCGAACATCCTTGGGCCCCGGCAGGTACCTGGCGACGGATTCCAAGTCATCAGTCACAATATAATGCGGTTCATTCCTCCAACTCGCGGTGGACCAACGGCTAGACATCACTAGGCGACCTTCCGAAGGCCTCCCACTGCCCATCTCAACATCGTATATGTTACGTGGAAGGAGCCGCCTGTCCAGGGACGACATGCGGAAGCTATCGTAATGGTGAGGCTTGCAAGGGATGGGATTTGGAAAGCAACGGTAGTTATCTTTGTAGGATTTTCGGCGGCGACGACAGGTGAAGTAGAGAGATACCACGAACACAACAAGAAAGACGAAGAATGCAGTGAGAAGCATCATCAAAGCCCATAATGGAAGGCCTAAGATTGAGGTATGGCTACAGAGCTTTCTTTTGATAGCATCGAGGAAGGACATGATTAGATAGAGGCGATTGTGTTAATGCATGGAACGTGGTTCTCCTGGTTTATAAGCTTTGAAGAGATTGAGTTTAGATGACAGTCTTCAGGTAGGGGAGAACTTTTCAAATTGCCAACGAACCTCCGACGGGAGCGGAAAGCCGATCGGGGTAGTGATTTGGTGTAGGAGTTGGCAAGGCGCAGAAATGCTGCATCACTTTGACGTGGTAAAATCACACTGATAAAGCGGCGGGTCAGTTTCATCACTGGCAAAACCAAGACTTCAACCTTCATGTTCGGCTGTTCTTCTAAAAGAAACAGAAGAAGATAACTCAGGATTCCTATATCCTTAAGATTCCTAAGAAGATAACCCTGAAAACCACTTTGTTTGACGTTTTCACTGCACCTTGGACAAAGAGGGTAGGTTCTTTGCTAGAGAGACTTTCGAAGATTTCAATTTATTTTTTGATTCGTAAAAGGACTTGCACGTTGGGTGCACTTGTCCATAATCAACATCAAATAGCTTTCAAAAATTTAACGTACTTTATTTGATAAGTTCTTATGAAACATTGATCCCATGTATAAAGAACGTGTTTCCTCTATATGTAAGCATCCTACCCTCAGCCCCGACACACCATAAATGGCCTTGCAGCTCCAGAAATCCCTTCATCCCTGCGATTTCCCAAACAAACTTGAAAAGCCGAAGAGCCCTGTCCAGCTGCCTCACCCCACTCCGGAGAGTCTTATCCTCTTCTGCAGTCAAAATCCTTCCCATGTGTAAGCAAAACCTATTCTCACCACTGCTATGAACTCCGCCGCATACGTCCACTTCAATATCTCTAACGTGTCCATAAAGATAGTATAATAGAAGTGTAAACAAACACTTGGATGAGTGACCCAATGTGCTGGATAGCTTTTTCTTGACGAGGCTTTCTTGATGTCGAGCTTCCTTGTATCCAATACTTTTGTCCAGCAATACGTCTCTAATTTGAGCCAATCCCTCTTTCATGATCTCTAGCTTCACCGCAAGGAAATACAATTCCCTTTCACTCTTCAAACACTCAATGAGGTCATTGAACATCTCGAGAACATCTTCCCATTTATGCGAAGTTGACGAGCCCCCCGTTTTTGAAGGCATAAGCCGCATCCATGAAGTCGAGTCATGGTTTGACGAAATGGCTGTGTCAGCCAAGAACTTTACACAGATAGAAACTATCTGCTGACCCATCTTGATCGCTGGGCTAGAGCATCGACAACTTAACAAATCCAACTCATATTTCAATCCTTTTAGTATCTCCTCTAGTGTACCTATCCAAATCCGGTGTTGGGTGACCTGCGGGGATACCGTGACACGAACAACCTTTCTTTGCTGTGCGGAAACGTTCAGAAAGTTGCATACCTGGGTAAGCGAATTCACAATCATAGGCTCTCTTTCGGTCGGAGAACTGAAGCAAACAAATGGGTTGGATTCGGTACACGCCTCCGAAAAAGCCATCACATTTTTCTGAACACTTCGCTGAACTGACGGATACCCAATAAAGGCCTTCGCCAGGAGCTTGAAAGTCTTCATCTTTTGTTCAATTTGCTCATCAAAGAAAATCGAATCATCATGAACATTAACCAGCCTTCCGTCAACCCAATCGACAGATTTCAACAAGCGGCTCAATTCTGCTAGCTTTGGAAATGTCTTCTTATACCATTCACGAGGTAAAGGCTCGTCAAGGGATACTTCCGAACAGTGATATCGCATGACAGTCACATACAGAGCTCCATTTTGCGTTGTTTCTAAAGACCTCCCAACATGTAAGAGCTTTTGTAAACGTCTGTACGCCATTGTGACCCACCGGAGCGCTACAACTTCGTTTAGACCATTCACCGAACATGTATTGGACGCGATATCAGACAAAACCCGTTAACCCTCGACAACATTTAAAAGGAAACAAAGAAAGACAACCCAGAACGAGGAGATTAAGATGTGAAACTTCCTTACTACTATCACCTCGTAGATGCCGTAAGCGCTTTCTGCTGCAGCTGCTGAGGAAGGGAGCCTCCAGTTTCGGAACTAATGTGAAGAAGCAAAAACGACCAATATGCAATAAAACTAGCCTGATTTACTTTTGGGCCTAAACAGAGAGAGATGGGTCGCAACGAGATTCGAAGAGTTTCCGTTTCCTCAGCAGACAGACTTCCTTCGTCTCACCCGTTTGAAACAATGGAAAAGAAGTACGGACTTACACTCGAGAAATTCATCAACCAGTGTTCTTCTTTTTACTTATTTCTGAACTAGAGAAATTACTTTAATGACTCTGCTAAACAAATAATTTCATGTCTACAAAAATGGTTAGATTCCATTACCAAGAGGACGACTTTAAAAACCCCTTTTCGCTTCCAAATGCATTAAAGCGCTCCTTTTAGCCCTTATTGCTTAGAACTTGTTCCGTTCATTTTCTAGAAGGGCAAAAGAGCATGAGAAAGACTTCTATCTATTCATATCGGCATGAAAGTTTATCAGTTGAAAATACTGACACCACTAGCAATTGTTTTTGTTTAAATACTTTGTTTGTGATCATCCAGAATTTTTCAAGTACACTGGTTCTTACTTTTTACAACAACTTCAATTTGGCCCTAAAAAATACCCTCTTCGCCTAATTGGCTTGGCTTCCCTGTACAAATCTAGAAGTGTGATTATAGCTCCCCGTACAAACTCTTCTTTCTGAACATTGACCAAATTTGCAGGAGAAGCCAGCCTTGCAAAGTAGCAAATCCAGAGACGTTTACATCATTTGGCTATGGCTTCGCAAAATAGACTGGCATACGCAAGCAAAGTTGCTCAATAGCTCCGCTTTCAAATTGTTTCTTTGCTGGATTCAGCTTGATCTCATACAGCTTCGGCCAAAGTTTTCCGGTAACTACAACAAAGCAAAAGATTATTCAGATATAGCGAGGTGAACAATTTAGAATCATAAACCGGAGACATGATCTAAAACAAGTCTTTGCGACATTACTAGTTTAAAACACAAGAAGATAGAACACAAGTTATGTTAATATGTGTCCACACATGAAGGCGTCACAGTTTGAGAGCATCTAGAAATTGAAGGATTTTGAGAAGGAGAAATTAGAGAAAATATTAATGGGTACTACTGATTAGTAACAGAAGAAAACTGAACTTAGATATAGCAATGAACCAAAGCCCTCCTATGACCACTTCTAATACCATCAGCAAATCTGACTCCAAATACCACATTTGAAACATAATGCAAGTCCGGGAGCTAATTTTTCATAAAACCAGGCTATGGTTGGTTCCTAACCACGTTACTCATGCAAGAAGAGCTGATGCTGATTTTAAAGAAGCCGTCAAAGACTGGAGCTTACCAAAAACACGCTCCTTGTCGCTATCCCAAGCTATGCCATTCAAAACATCAATAGCCTAGAAGCACATCAGATTTCAAATATCGCAACAGGTTAGGCAAGTGAAAGAAACAACGATTATCTTCAATTTGATCCTAAGAAAGAACGAGAGACTGTAAAACAAAATTCATAAAAAGTGATATCCTCTTGCTCCAGGAACCAAACACATCCTAGTTACACAGGAAGCATTATTTTAGTTAATATAATTTTTTAACAGAAACAAAACGTTTTAGTCCTTTTTTCTTCGTTTCTTACATGATTCCCAGCTGCTTGCAAGTTTTCCCTGTAAGAAAATCAGAGAAAAATAAGGACATTGGGGGTAACTTTCTAAAGAATAAAACGCAAATTAATCTATCTAATTATTGAGTACAAATATCAGCCACTTAATCATAAAGGGAAGGACAAGATAAGAGAAACCTTAAATTTTGAAGGAGAATCCATCCCCTTACAGTACCATCCTCGGGTGAAACTCTAGCAATGCAATCAGTCTACACATGAGAACATGAAGTTACAAGGTAATCCGAGGCAACCAAAACTTTTCAAGCCTTGAACACAATGTCTTCTCAAAAGCAAACGTAATATGTAAACTGTGGATCATGAGGGAAGGCAGCTAAGGAGGTGAAACTTCAACGAAATCCACTCAGAAAACCTGGTTCTGAAAACAGGATGATCATAAAATAAATTACAATATGAAGTTGTTCAAAGTCCATGTTTTTAAACAAGGTTTAATTGGTCAAAGATCCTTTTCAAGAGGGCAGAGCATCACAAGTTCCAAGTACAGGAGGTATCAATACCACAGGCCTTCATATGGTATATTCATATTATAGCTTAGCACAACTTTTGAAAGAGCAGCGTTGTAGTGCATTTTGACCTTGTACCTTAGCATAGAAAAGATTTTTATCAAGCAAAGCAGATGTTTCAATAGATTGGAGAATTTCTGATTTTACTCTCTGCTGCTAACTTTTCAAACAGTGATTTAATATGCCACCAAGAAAACTACAATACCAATACCCGCTTCAGTAGAGACAAGCATCTCCTCCATAAGAAGCCCCCAAACGGTACAGAAGAAAAATGGTTACAGGTCAAGTGATTTGCAAAGACGTACCTGCCAAACATTTGCCCAAACTTCTTCGTTTATAAACTCCAGTTCGTTAAGGTTGTGTACTTCATGACCATTATATTTGACAACTTTTTTTCCTACAACTACAACAAGAAGGCAAACGAAATTCAGCAGCTTGAAGAATAAGGTTTTTAAAAGACAAGAAGGAAAAACTACGTGTATGCATGTGTGTATGTGTGAGGAAGAAGAAATGGAATTGACACTATCTGTTGTATAGAACAAAAACCTTTGAATGTTTGAGAGTCAAGCAGATACAATGTTGACGACCCATCACTTCCAAACAAGATTTCTCCATCCGTTGCCAGACCCCAACCATCAGGCATTTGATGAGTAAATTCCTTAAACTACATAGACCACAAGTATATACCTTATTACAGATGCAGACAATCAATTCCAACGGACATATTGAAAAGTAAGCACCTCAGTAAAAAAGAAGATCGCAAGAAAATCCAAAACATTGATCCATGCTGACATGAAGAAATAGATCACCCCTCTTATTTTTAGACAACAAAACAATATCACCACAGAATGAAAGTACACTGTAGAAGACACCACTTTTTCAAGATTATAAGCTGGGATTTTCGAAATCAAACCATCCTGGAAAAAATCAAAACGTTTCACATGAACTCATGAAGGGTACAAATGTTGCTATTTCTCAGCATAATAAGGCAGTGCAATCTTAGTGGAATACCAAATAAACAACGTTTGTAGGGCAAGATGGAAAAGTCGGAGTTAAAAAGTATGTTGTAGCCTCTCAGAGTGATTACCATGAAAACATTCAAACCAATTATTCATGTCAATTTCTCCCCTGTTTTCAGCCTTTTTGCTGCAACTGGATGGAAAATGAGGAACGCTCCCACTTTGACTTCCAGTGTCCACCTTTATCCATCCTCCTACTTCTACTCCCCACCAATAGACTGTCAAAGCAAAACTATAACTATTTCCAATGTGCATAATGGTCCCTAATCAAAAGCATCACCAAGATGTCCGGGATATAAGTCTTCTGGCAAGCAGATTGATGATGCTACTCAAATATACACTTTAGTTGCCTGTCCTAACATTACTGCCCATCCATCAGGTCTTTGATAATCCCAAATAATGCCACGCCATGTTCAGAAAAGCATAAATTAACAATCAGAACTGCAAGCAGAAAACTGCAGCCCACACATGCAACTACATATGCTAGGTCACTATGTTCACGTCATGCTTCATCAGAGATGCAATTTTCCCTACATTTCAATTAACTAATTAAGAAGGCTTTTTTTCTTCTTTTATTTTGTGGGTTGGCGTGGGAGACAGAACAAAGATTTGTTGACAGCCAAACTCAAACTTCTTCAAGCCTAGAAGAGGATACCTTATCTGACCTTTTCTCTTCATAGACATTTACCTTTTACCATAATTCAATTAGCATATTATACATCCATATTGAATTCAGAAGTAATAATACAACAAATATTAGAAGAAAAAAATTGCATGAGAAGAAAAGGTGAAGCACAAACATTGCTTAAATCATTTCGGTCATATATGAAACCAGTATTCTTCAACCACGTTAGTTGGAACAGCCTATAAAGAATATAAAAGACAGGAAATTAGAATCATTCTCTTTCAACTTCAAAGAACATAAAAGTCAAAATCAACGACTGAGAAAGCACATGAACGGCTACAAGGCAAGTGGAAAGGCAAAATGCTCTAATACATGAGGGAAAGCTTAAACAAAGTGCCCAAATCTGTACTATGATGGAATTTGTTCGTGTCATCAAAGTGCATAACAGGGCTAATTTAAACAATAGAATAAAATGTAAATCTAAACCAGTTATGACATAGAGTGACAAAATCATGAAGATACAGAAGTCACGTAAAATCTCATGCATAAAAGTTCAAAGTCATAATTCCTAGAAATGTGTGGGTTTGAGCATCTACGTGTCCATATTACAAAATGGGTACATTATAACAATTACTTCTTAGAATTACTGCAGTATCTTGACAAGGGAACAAAATCTGTAGGGATGGATGAAACAACCAGTGCCTTAAATTGGCATAGGATGCTCAATGTATCAATCCCACAACATGTATCTACAAATTTACCCCCACAGCAAAAAGGCCCTTAAGAAAGTCAAGATGTTCAATTACTACCATGCCCAAATTACCTGAACAAAGACATTTAGGGGCAATTCAAAGAGAGGCTGATGGACAACTAATTGATTTATCAAAAAACTTCCCATTATTTGTACTCTCACATGTGCTTATTCTATTAGCACTAGGTCATACGGAAAATTCTAGGAAAACTTTTGATTGGTACTTCATCCTAAAGTATAATCCAGCATATTTAAGTCTCTCTGAATATCAAAGCAAGAAAGATATAGCGAATATCCAGATCATAGGTTCCCAATGTACAGCACAAACAAATAAGTAAAACCGGAAGTTATGTTTTTTTCCTCACCTACCTTTCACCAAGAAGAGTTAAACCCTCCCCAAAATAAGAAGCATCCATCTTCTGGAGAGCCTCAACCTGCAGATGTGAAAAAGTACAAGTGAAAAATCTGTAATCCACTAGTCAAAATGATTAGTCCACCAAAAATTAATAAACTGAGAATTGATTGTTTGCTAATCAATATATGATCATTGATACGCATCAAGAAATAAATGTCTGAAACAGAAAGCATGGATCTGTACCTTGCCACTACGAAGAGCCACTTTCCGAACTGATGACTGAATCAACATAGGAATAGAAAGTCTAGTTAAACATTACATAAAAACCAAATAACGCTGGTAAACAATAGCAAATATTCTATGCCAAAACATAATTTTATTTCAAAAAATCTCTAAATCTCTAAATCTCTAAATGGCAAGGTTGTATGGTTATAAATAATAAACTTTGAAAATCTTATCATAATAATAAGCTGGTCCATGCACACAAAGATACATAAACCAATTTCAGGCAATGAAAGTGGCAGCCACAGAGCGATTACCTCATTTCTTATAATCGTCGCACATCTACGAAGTATTTTTTTTTTTTTAATTTAAGACAACATGAAGTTCCTAGAATAACCCGTAAATACAATGACAACCATAAATTATCAAGAATGATGTAGACAATATAGATAAAACTAATATGCGCCTCATAGTGATTACAACAAAAAACTCAGAAAGATGAAACCCTAGCACCTATTTGTTGGACACATTTCAACAAAATCACAAGTTATTTTGACTTATAATGGCTGTCAGCCTAGAAGAAGTTACACATTTGATTTAAATATACGATAACTCTGCTGCAATGGACCCCTAGACTAGAAAACCTCAAAATAAAAAAAGATAGAACACCTAAAACGATAAACGCAGTTTATATAAAGAAGAGGATTCATACTTTAAGTTCTATAAAGAAATAAAAACATGCATGTAAATCAGCATTTGTATTAACGAATAACCAAAGCGCAGATTACCTTCCCATTAAGGCCAGTTGACTCAAATATGGTGTCATTTCCTGCATAAAGAAGCCCCTGAAAGCAAAAAAGCATTGACATCGTTATCTTTTCCTCCGCACAGAATTTAATTTCCAAGTACACCTCTACGAATTTCCAAAAAGATAAAAATGACAAAGAAGATAAGTTAGACGTGGGTTGCAGAGACTGAGTAAACCAGAAAACCCAAGCAATATATTCAAGCCGAGAGAATTCGAACGGCATTTCCTAATAATTTCATGGAAATAAAACTAGGCATTTTCTCGTTTATGCAACAATTCCAATTTCTTAAAATTGCCTTAATTCCTATTCCTATAAAGTAGAATTGTAAGAAGCGATCCTTTACGTAGAAAAGAAAAAGGAAAAAGGAAAAAGGAAAAAGGAAAAAGGAAAAAGGAGAAAGGAAAAAAAGAAAGAGATTCATTCTCGATTTGGGAACTACGGAAAAGGTTACCTGAGTGAAGGCATCGGGGTCATGAGGAAACTCGTTGACTACCTCGATCGTGTAAATTCTAGGAAATGACGTGACGTTGCTCCATATGCTCAAAGAAACGCCGAGTGAAGCAACAGCAAGGAGGACGAAAAGAACGAAAACGATCCGACGGGAGTTTTTGTATTTCGAAGAAGGGGTGGGCCGCGACGCCATTGCCGTGTAAGGCTCGAGATCCGATCGTTTCCTCTGCTTTTTCCTGTTAAGCGAACCCATTGCTATGAAATGATCGAGGATCTTTGTTCATCGGGATTCAGGTTTAGACGGAGCCGCGTAGCACAGCTCAAGACTGCCAGCTGAAAGATTTTCTGCGAGACTGCGCCGGGTGGCTGCTATCGCACCCGGCCTTGTCGAAATCACGCGCGAAGTCTATGGCACGTGCGAGTCAATGAGTCGTTACCTCAAAACGGTCAACTGGGAGCGGGACGAACCGCAGAACATTCCAGACGTCACAACTGGACAGAACTTTCTCGATTCGTGAATTTACGAGGACGTTTCAACGGAATTTCCTCCCTACAGAGTAAATTTGATCTTGCAATTTTGAAATGCAAATTTCCAGTTTCAAATAAAATCATAAAAGATTTTATGGAGTTCAGTCTTTTTTTTTTTTTAATTTAAGAATTTAAGAATTTATTTAAAAATGAAGATTACTTAGTTGTCCTTTAATTAGTGTGTTCCTAGAGTTGCGTTCTTACAGACTCTTAACGACGTTCGGATCATAAGAAAAAAGAGGACTCCAGAGAGTCGTAGAAGAATCCAGAACCCATTGGTACCAGACTCTCCGTTATATAATGGCCTGTCTCACCACTTTCTCCCTCACTAATCAAGCATTCTCTGTGAAATCTACTAGCTATTTCTTCAAAGCCTTCTCTAGCTATTCTTTGCTTTCTCTTCAAGGTTCTTTTGTGAAGGAATTCGTTTGCGAATGGCGGACGTGCAGATGGCCGATGCAGAGACCTTTGCCTTCCAGGCCGAGATTAACCAGCTTCTGAGCTTGATCATCAACACATTTTACAGCAACAAGGAGATTTTCCTTCGTGAGTTAATCAGCAATTCCTCTGATGTATGTCTTTCTCTTTCTGTCTCTCTCGTTTTGTGTCTCTGTTACAGTTATGTTTGTCTTGGTTCCACTTTTTCGGTGTAGCGTTGGATATTGAAGATTTTGGTATGGTGGTGTTGGTGACAGGCTTTGGATAAGATCAGATTTGAGAGCCTTACGGACAAGAGCAAGCTAGATGCTCAGCCAGAGCTCTTCATTAGGCTCGTCCCTGACAAGGTCAACAAGACCCTCTCTATCATTGACAGTGGTATCGGCATGACTAAAGCAGGTAAATGTTAATACTCCACTTAGTAAGCTCTGAGGAACATTCAGAACACTTTTGGTTTTGTTAGTTGTGTGTTAATTGGTAATTAACGGGAGAGTCAATGGCATTTCATTTTTGTGATAGATTTGGTCAACAACTTGGGCACAATTGCGAGGTCCGGGACAAAGGAATTCATGGAGGCGTTGCAGGCGGGAGCGGATGTTAGCATGATTGGCCAATTTGGTGTGGGTTTCTACTCCGCCTACCTTGTTGCAGAGAAGGTCATTGTGACTACAAAGCACAACGACGATGAGCAGTACATCTGGGAATCTCAAGCCGGTGGTTCCTTCAGTGTGACAAGGGATGTCAACGGAGAGCAACTTGGCAGGGGTACTAAGATCACTCTGTACCTCAAGGAAGACCAGGTAAAGCACTCCGCAATTCCAATAAGTCCTACATCCCTTTGGAACAGGTGTTTGTTCACGACTTGAATTTTTGCTTATGGTGATCACCTTTTTTGGCGCAGTTGGAGTATTTGGAAGAAAGGAGGATTAAGGACCTTGTGAAGAAACACTCCGAGTTCATTAGCTACCCTATTTACCTATGGACTGAGAAGACGACTGAGAAAGAGATCAGCGATGATGAAGATGATGAGCCCAAGAAAGAACAGGAAGGAGAGGTAGAGGAGGTAGATGAGGATAAGGAGACCAAGACAAAGAAGAAGAAGATCAAAGAGGTCTCTCACGAGTGGCAACTCATCAACAAGCAGAAACCTATCTGGCTGCGGAAGCCGGAGGAGATCACGAAGGAGGAATATGCTTCCTTCTACAAGAGCTTGACTAATGACTGGGAGGATCACCTTGCCGTTAAACATTTCGCTGTGGAGGGTCAGCTCGAATTCAAGGCCATCCTCTTCGTCCCGAAAAGGGCTCCATTCGACCTATTTGACACGCGGAAGAAGATGAACAACATCAAGTTGTATGTGAGGAGGGTGTTCATCATGGACAACTGCGAGGAGCTCATTCCAGAGTACCTTGGATTCGTCAAGGGTGTCGTAGACTCTGACGATTTGCCTCTCAACATCTCTCGTGAGATGTTGCAGCAGAACAAGATTTTGAAAGTGATAAGGAAGAACCTTGTGAAGAAGTGCATTGAGATGTTTAATGAAATTGCTGAGAACAAGGAGGACTACAACAAGTTCTATGATTCATTTTCGAAGAATCTGAAATTAGGTATCCACGAAGACAGCCAGAACAGGGCCAAATTGGCTGATCTGCTCCGATACCATTCAACCAAGAGCGGTGACGAGTTAACCAGTCTGAAGGACTACGTTACCCGAATGAAGGAGGGTCAGAAAGACATTTACTACATCACTGGGGAGAGTAAGAAGGCCGTGGAGAACTCTCCATTTTTGGAGAGACTCAAGAAGAAGGGGTACGAGGTGCTTTTCATGGTTGATGCCATCGACGAGTACGCAGTCGGGCAGTTGAAAGAGTACGATGGCAAGAAGCTGGTTTCTGCAACGAAGGAGGGCTTGAAGCTTGACGAAGAGAGCGAGGAAGAGAAGCAGAAAAGGGAGGAGAAGAAGAAGTCCTTTGAGAACCTCTGCAAGACCATGAAGGAAATATTGGGAGAAAGAGTCGAGAAGGTTGTCATCTCGGACAGAATTGTGGACTCTCCCTGCTGCCTGGTGACAGGAGAGTACGGCTGGACGGCGAACATGGAAAGGATCATGAAGGCCCAGGCCCTGAGGGACAACAGCATGAGCTCTTACATGTCCAGCAAGAAGACGATGGAAATTAACCCAGACAATGGCATTATGGAGGAGCTGAGGAAGAGAGCTGAGGCTGATAAGAACGACAAGTCGGTGAAGGATCTTGTGTTGCTTCTCTTCGAGACCGCCCTACTGACTTCTGGTTTCAGCCTTGATGATCCGAACACATTTGCCGCTAGAATCCACAGGATGTTGAAGCTCGGTCTCAGCATTGACGAGGAAGAGACCGGTGGCGACGATGTTGACATGCCTGCCCTGGAGGAGGATGCTGCTGAGGAGAGCAAGATGGAGGAAGTGGACTGAGGTCCTAGTTTTGTGGATCCTATTTCTCTACATTGTTCCTATTTCCAGCGGGTTCTAAACGTTTGTCTGGTCTGTGCGGGGGGAGGGCTTTCTGTTAAGTTTCTGTTTTGTGGGCTTGCTACTGCTTGTTTCTTTCCTTTGGGTCTATTGGAAGTGTCTGTCGTCGGAAGTGGCGCATTTTGTACCACCAGTAACACAACTAAGACACAATCAGACTTTCCCTCCTTCCATAAATCTGTTTGCCTAAATTTCTCTTCCCGCGAACATTTTCTCTTTCAGGTGATCTGCAGCTTCTGAGATGTTAACTACCAGATATACACAATGCAACACCCAAAAATTTACTCTTAACTTTAACAGGAAGGTGATTTTTATCGAGTAGGCACTGAACTAATACTGCACTAAAAAGCACTAGGATGCACCAAAGTTTACTTTGATAATCCATTAACGTTGTTTATTGCTAAGATACTCCAAAAACATTGCATCGTTAATAACATTGCTTTGATAATTCATTAAGTATCTAGGTAGCTTGCAAAACGCTAAGGATAAAAAAGTCGTATATTGCCAGACTAATCAAAGCACCATATAAGGGAAGGTAGGAAAAGGGTGGAGTGGGATTCATATAGTCCAGGAATCAATTTAAAAAACAACCACCAAAATTTATAACCATGATGAAGCACATGATTTTTCCAGTTCCCGTCAGACCCAAATTCAAGGAATAAATTGCTCATCATCCTAACACTTAAATGAATTTGACAACTTCGCTGCATTCGCTCCTAAATATAAAAGTTCACGAACCATTGACTTGAATAAGTAGCATCATTTCAAGGAAAACTTGAACTAGGGGGAGCTGCGCCAAACCCTCCACCGCCACGACCAAAGCCAGGCCTTGCACCCGGAGCCTGCAAAAATATCAAGAGCAAATGAAGCAACTACGAAGAGCAGTGACCATAGGGTAAATGCACCCTGAAGTTACAAACACATGTAAATACATTATGAGATCTCAGGGCAGAAATACAATAAGACAACATGCATCACAAAACTATGTCCCAACTAGCTAGAAAAACCTCAATCAATCTGCAGAAGGTAAGCTCAGAATAACTTGCAACTTTTATTGATCGGACAGGCACAACACTAATCAACACTTTTATTTAGTACACTTAAAGACATTTTTAAGCTGATTAAAAGCTTGTCTACTTATAACATTAACTTCATCCGACAAAAACAAAAGTAGACAGATTTCATGACATTACACAAGTGGGTGAAAATGCATGCCATTTGATAATTTCTGCCTTGACATTACAAGGTTACATAACTATGCATAACAAGAGGAGCAAAATATCGGCTAACAAACAAACCAACTACAATATAAACAAGTGAGCATTCAGAACATTATGGAAGAGTTATATTACCCTGTAAGAGGGCTGGAAGTCAGGGGGAGCTCCTCCTTTGTCACCACCAAAGTCACCAGTAGGTCCACGTGGACCCCCACGATATCCCTCACGGTCACCAAACCTTGAGCCTCCCTCAAAGCGGGGTGGACCACTAGAAACCCAGAAGAAAAGGGAAAGAAAGGAAAAGAAAAAAGCACCAGAATAGCAACAAATTAGAACTATCAAATAAACCACTAAACTAAATAAGTCAATAAATCAAAAATATGCAGGAGATCTGAGAGTACCGTGGGCGGTCACCAGATGGGCCTCCAAAAGGCCTGCTTGGCGGCTTTGCAGATTTCTTCAAGGTTGCAGGCACAATTTCAGATGGAAGATTGAGGTAAGTTCTTAGAAACTCAATTCCGTCATTAGTGAGGAACCAGTAGTAGTGCATCCATGCGAAAGTCTCACGCACATATCCCTTTGATTTGAAACTTTGCATCAGTTTAATCACCTGCAGATTTGGGACCTCAATCTCCTGGTGTTTTGCGAGATTGTAATCCTTCTTTGCATAACATACTCCCTCTGTTGGTGATTAAACGCATCAAGAGATGCAAAAACAAATATTCCACTCTCAGTTAATAAGAAAAGGCAACAAAATCAGCAACCAGGCTTTTTTTTTTAGTTTTATTATTATTATTATTATCATTAGTTAGAAAAAGAGAGGATAGCAGTAAACTCAGAAAAAAATTAAATAAAAAATTAAATAAATAAACCATTGAGCGTCGAACAGTCACTGGGCTTAGTGGATCTATACTCCTAGCATCCAAATTCAGGCTAATTTTTTTTTATTTTACGCAGTCAGAACAAGGACTACTTGCCTTGTCTCAATTTACATGGCACGGCCTCTTTTAATCACAGCAGAGTTGTACTTTTTAAGTCTTGCTTCTTTGATGGATAATAGGAAATAGAAGGTTGGTTCTATACGTTATGACTTGACTTCCTTATTATCAGACATAATGGCATTTATCACCGAAGTCCAAAACCTTCTAACTTCGTATTCTACACTTTTCCTTTCCCACATTTTCTCAGTAACCAAACTCGCGCAAAGCGAACAATACAGCAACAAATTAAAACCAACTAAAATATAAAAATAAATTAAGCAATGCAAGCGAGAAAGATAGATGAAGACCTTGGAAAAGGTACTTGGAGATCTCTCTCCTGTTCTTCTCTGGAATAATCTGAAAATTGAACAGAACAAAACATTAGCTGATTGGAACGCACACATACAGGCATAGAAACTGACTGAGAGAAACAGAGACGCATACCATGCTTGCAAGGCGACGACCAGACGAGCCGTTGGTTCTTGCGGGAGGAGCCGATGAGAGAGCGTGGAGACGAGACCTGAAACCCTAGTGGAATTGGTGCTTTATAGATAAGAATGGCGTTGCAATGGGCCTTGCTCGTAATGGTAACCAGGCTCTCATTTGGGCCCATTCCCCCTTCTCGGCCGGAAGAGCAGCCCATCTGTTTGGGATCTTTCTACGATTAAAATATACAAATTTGCAACCTTAAGCCATAGTAAACATGTCTACCTTGAAAGTTCACTTTTTGGGTGGGGTCTCGGCTCAGTGACCGACAATCCCACCGGTCATGGTTCGAATCTCCCGGGTGTGTGAGTCTATTAAAAAAAAAAAACATAGTAAACACACATTTATTAAGAGTTCAAAAATCAACTTTGAAAAAATTTCAAATTTTAACTCCGATTATCTTTTAGGTATTAAAATAGTGGTCTAAAAATTCATCATCTATAAAAATTAAAAATATAATTGATAACATGATATAAAATTTGTTAGGAAATCACATCATTCTTAGAAGATTACAACTCCCTAAATAAAAAATTGTATTATAAGTATTAGTCATTACAACAATGAATGAAATGAAAGAGAAATTAATATGTTATTAGTAATCTTAATATGCTTTTACAGACAAAAAATGAGACGTTGCAAGAAGTTAGAGAAAAATATTTAGTAATATGTAGAAGAAGATTGTAAAAAAAAAAAGTAATTAAAATCTCTTATAACATTGTGAGATATTATATTTAAGACAATGTGGAAAATTAGTAGGATGTTCAAAGAGAGATAGTTTTATATTCGTTTATTAATGAATGATGTTGAGGGGAGGAATTACAGAATTTGTGACCAAGGAAAAAACAAATGACTAGGCTCCGTGTAAATGTCAAACACATTTTTTTTATTGGTGTAACGCATCAAGTTATGTTTTAAGTCACGACAAAAAATATATGGGAAAAAAGAAAAACCGGACTGCACAATCATTGAGAGACATGTAATGAACAAACACAGATAAGCTTAGCAATTTAATTAATTAATTTCCATTATCTAATTTGACGATTTAAACTCTAGAAAACATGGGGAAAGCATCATTTACTTTACTTTCATTTTCCGGCTAGAAGGAACACGTGGCGAACATTCATAACAACTTCACAGTAAACTTACAAAGTCCCATCACAGTTGATCAAGACCAAACGTCTATATATGCTACAGGTGCACCGTACGTCGCGCATAATCTGCAGGGACTGGCGGGTCCGGGCTGTGTCCCAAAAAATAGCTGCCTTCTCTTGCAAGGAGTCCCTCATACTTTCCGTGTGTCCAAACGCGCATCAAAAGCGAAGTTCTAGACATTTTCCTGTCGCTTTTTGCGAGGAAATCTCGTAGAAAAAGCTTACAATTCCGCTTTTGCAGCGATATTCGGTCATCGATCTTTGTAATTCACCGATGGTTTTTGACTATACATTTTACTGTAAAGGTCTTGATCGTTAGGGCTGTTTTAATATTCACACTCAATGTGTAACGTCTTGTGTAGATTGAAGTTGGTTGGCTAAAGAACATAGGCTTTGCATAGCAGATCAAGATTTGGAAGGAAGCTTGTTCTAGTCAGTCATTGAATTTTCCCGAGAAAATGAGCTCAGCAAGTGAAAAACAGAGTTTGATTGCAGAGTGTGAATCGGATGGAACGGTCAAAGAACTTTGCAAGTAACTATTTAACAATATCTTTTGATGTTCGGTAGTCGCTTTTATGCAATATTTAATTGTGGTCTATTATACGTAATACTGCTGTATGCTGTGTCATGCTTTAGTAATTAATAGTAATGAATAGTGTACTTCAGTAATTAGCACTGTTTGGTCGGTGACGCAAGGGGAGGGAAAACGAGGGAATGAAATGGTCTTAAAATTGTCTAAGCTTTGTAAATCATTGATTCATTCCGAGTAATCTGTGCCTCGGAGTACTGTTTGCTAATTATCGTCGTGTTCTTTTAATAATCAAATGGTGTATGAGTACCGTTTCTTGTCAGATACTGACTTATCACTTGTTTCAACGATGCAGACAGCCAAAGGTTTCATATACAAGAGAATTTCTAATTTCTTTAGCCGAGTTGGATTCATGTAAAAAGTTACCATTCGGGCTGGATCCATCGGTTTTAGGGTAAGAACATCAATTCTTGCCGGATAAAGTTTCTTGTGCATTTCTTAATGTTTATGTTTTATTATTGGTACGTGGTTGATTGGATTGCTTCTAATATGGGGCCTATGCACAAACCAGTGAATCTGGTGATGAATCCAATTGTTTATCAGAGTCTTTACGGGACTCAGGTGCGTGCTTTTAGTTTCTCTCTTTTTTTATTGACCTTCCAAGTTTATTTTTCAGTTCACCTTTTATCGTTTACGTGAGTTGTGGACACTCCTTTTACACTTCCACTCTTGGCCGTGAGAAGCATCTAAATCGAGTGCCTTAGTTAAATCCTTGAGCTTTATAGCATTTTAACGTTTCTTTCACTAATACGTTCAGGAAACGTAGATTAAAAAAAAATCTTGTTTTTAAATAAATAGCGCTCAAATTAACTTGAAGTTGTTATTCTAAAAACCAGCACTATTAAGTGAGAAGTGCAAGAAGCAGCAAAGTGGGCGACTGTGACGGAAGCCAAACCAAAATGGTTTGATAATGTGCTGCAGATGCACGGGCATTATGAGGAGAAGGAACCAAATAATTGTTTGAAGCGAGAAGCAAGAATAAACCTTTTAGATGACTCCAAGTAATTGCAATATTCCATATATTATTCATTGGCACTCGGACTCGGGATTTTAGTTTAGGGATCCAAGCCTATGTAGGATGCACCACTAAGTCAATTATTTTTAGTCACTTGTAACGGTGGAGGGGTGACAATTTGGTGTTCTCATGAGTAATAAGAATGATTAGAGGTTGTCGTTTGGTTTTGGCAAGTATGAACTTGCAGTTTTTTTTTTTTTTTCCTAACAGCAATATATGATAACTTTCTTTTGATTGTTAATATAACTCTCTGTTTGGGAAGAAGTTAGATCATTTTTTAATTTTCTCAAATTTAGTAACTAAGTCTAGCTCTTATGAGACTGGTTTTAAATTACTGACCCTATCATTTGGTTAGGGAGCTTGAGTGCGAAGTCCTAACTTATTCATAAGACTTTTACAAATAAAGGAAAAAGGACTGAGATTCAATTGTAACGCTTGAAAATCGTAACTCATTCAAAAGGCTTGAAATTCCACTGCCTTACAATGAAGTAATTTTGCTGAAAAAAGCTTTCCATGTAAAGCAAACTAGATAACTAAAATTGTTGCAGTGCCTTCTTGTTAAACACCGAGTTATCCAGGTTTGGACTAGACCCATACCTTTTGGAGGTCAAGTGTTGTTACGAAATTTGAGTTATGTTGACTGTTTGATATGCTATGATTTTGTCCTTTGGTGTTCCCTTTTATTTTTTTCCTGCTTAAATCTAGAGGGATTAATCAAAATGGATATTCCTGTGATTTCTATGGTTGATAGCCTTGTTAGTAGCTTCCCTACAGAAGTCAAAGGTTGGAAGCAGATTATGTGGCTTATCAGACCATTCATGTGATAATGGTGAGAACCTCGTTTGGTCTTTGTCAAAAAGCTAGGATATGATGATAACCTTGGAACTGGTGCTTTTCAAAGAGTATTGGATGTGTCGCTGCTAGAACCTTGGAAAAGATGGCTTTCTATTGTATTTTTTTGCTCAGTCCAGAGATAATTTTCCTAGTAATTTTTGGGGATAATAACCTTGTCAGTA
Source organism: Casuarina equisetifolia (assembly GCA_028551475.1). NCBI lineage: Eukaryota > Viridiplantae > Streptophyta > Magnoliopsida > Fagales > Casuarinaceae > Casuarina > Casuarina equisetifolia. Next base: position 19,838,640 of record CM052362.1, read on the forward strand.
GCAGGCTCCATATTGAGATTAGATTTAATTGGATTCTGTGCCTTGTTAAAACATTCGTGTCGTAATCCAGATTCTGGAAAATGTGATGGCATCCTTCCTCGACATTCATGGCAACATGATGGACTTCTGGGTGCTGGTGCTTTTCCAAAAGTATCTGGATGTCTGGCTGGGGCTTCTGATCCTGGAGGTTATGAAAAGGGTTGTCTGCTTCACAGAAGTGACGTACCATATCGGCCTCCACGCCCGCATAAGGTCTTTTTAATGTCATACCTTTTCATTCAGTACCAGTGAAGTTAGACTGCTCAACAACTCACGTGTGAAGTCTATGAATCTGCACAATAATCTAACAGTTCTCATGCCTCCTTTTGGCCCTAGGATTAAACAACTTAAACAAAGAGAGCTGAAATTCACAATTGAATATTCTTATTTCAGGCAGTGCCTCATGTTCAACGTCAAATTAATGGTTCATATGATGATGAAACATTTAAGTCCTCTAAGTACTTGAGGCAGGAGATAAAAGAAAACGAAAAGATAAAAGGTAAAATGACTTTCCTGCAGCTATTGGTGCAATCTTGCTGTTATAGTTAGTCGATTCATGTTTATCAGTTCGTTTATCTCCCCATGCTAACCTGAGAATTCCTCCTGCTCAGCAGAATCTGAGTTGATGGAGCCGCAAAAACAAATTCAAGAAAAGGAAAAAAAAGTCTCAGACAATCATGAGGGAGATTTAGACAGAGATAAGGTAGCAATGCTAGAGGATCCTGAAAAGGATAAGAGACCTGCAGATGAATACACTGAACCGGAAAAATATACAGAACCTCCAGCTTCAAACAACAATTTTGCAAATAGGTCTTCCATAGAAGGTCGTCTATCCATTCTGAAGGAACCCCCAGGTTTTACAAGCAGACTCTTTGGGGAGCACGTTCTGAAGGAACCCCGAGGTTCTACAAGGGGACTCTTTGAGGAGCATATTGAGAGAAAATCTTTAACTCATTCCTCCACCACAAAGGTGAGTGGTTAGCATTGGAAAAACTGATGCACCAAGACTTTCTGTATTTGCATATATTCTCTTAACTTATCAATTCATGCAGCTGATGGTTGAGTATATTTGTTTTCTAAAAGGAAGGAGGGAGAGAAGAGAGCCGGGGGGTTGTTTTTTGGTTGAATAGCTTTTGTATTAAGGATGATCACTATTTATATTATGACACCTTTTTTCGGTCCTCAGCCTGATAACTCCAGAAGCCTTGTGTTGTGCTCTTCTGCAGTTGCTTCTCAGTCTGGCGAAGAAGGTATACTTTTGTGAATAGTTCATTATGTTTTGGTTCATAATATGTTATTTTTACTAAAAACTTACTACATCTGCAATATTTTTGTAATATTTTGCTATGGATGTACATGCTGAATCTATAATCTGTTTAACACCTTTACCCAGAGGGAAATCCTGGTAGTGTCATCTCTGGCAACATGAGAGGTGGGCCTCAAATGTATGGGATGCTTAATGGAATGTTCACCAACAGCAACCACCTTTTATCAAATGGGAATGAACTTTCACCCAAGCTAACGTCATACACCTCACAATCTACTAAAAATGGGATTTCTGAGCAATTATGTGGTTGCAACAAACCAATTGCGACCACAGAAGTTCATACATGTGGGAACCTTGAACTATCCTTGCTGTCCAGGATTAGTGAAAACGGCTCAACCCTGCATCACTATGAGCAAGACACCACTAATGATACAGTAAGTGGAGAGCCAAATTCTGCAAATCGGCATGATGCATCACGGCACCTTCTTACTTTATTGCAGAAGGATATGGTGCTAAAAGATTTTACAGCACCTTCTGATGAAAGTCCTTTTCCTGAAGTTCAGACTGATAGCAATGTAACTAAACTTTTTAGTCAGGACAACGGAGGTGACACCCAGGAAGCACTACTGGGAACTAGTTTTACAAAGGATTTCCAATTAACTGATGCACCACCTTTTCTCCACAAAAGTCCTGCGTGCAGGGTTGCAGATGTTAGATCTCCAGGGGTGAATAGCTTCTTTCCATCAAAAGTCGATGAGTACGGGACCATTGTGGTCAATCAAGAAGTCATTATGTCCTCAAGCTACAAAAAGCAAACCGGTTTAAGCGGGATGCAGGGAAACAAGCAGGAATCAGATGCTATTCTGGCAAAACTTGGATCAAAAGTTAAACCTAATGAGGGGTTGAAACTTGATCCCGTCAGAGAATTTGAGGACAAATCTGATTCAAGTATTGAAATTTGTTGGCCTGATGAGGAAAGTTTGATTACCTTTGACGACTACAGCTTTTTACCTGATGAGGACAGTCTGATTACAGTTGGTGACTTCAGCTTTCTGTCTGACGAGAATTCGGTACAAGCTGATTTGTTTAGCCCACCCGTTTCACAGGTTGCTAATGCTGAGAGGCCCACTGATCTAAATGTCACCCTCGGTGATGAAAATTCTTCTCCAATATGTTCAGAACAAACTATTAGCAACTGTACTTGTTATGGTTTAATGAGCTTGGAGGCTTCTAATCACACTCGACATGCACAGCAATATTGCCCGCAGTCTGCTCATAGACATCCATATGCGGGAGAGGCATTTTTGCATTCTCTACCTTCTGAAACTCATCTGGATTTTGAGAGGAATTCTATTAGGGCAAAGACCTATCCCTGCAACCACTCAACCAACCAGTTTTGCAGAACAGATGTGCTTCCTCCTCTTTTCCAGCATACTTTTCTTGGAACGACAATGCTTGATCATCCTGTTAATCAACTGCTGTTACAGCAGATGACCATGCGAGGCGAACTTCCTCCTCACCAACTAAATGTATATCAAAGATGTGTAACACCTGATTTTCCCATTAATCAAATAGCTCCTTGTAGACAGCAGCTGATTCCAGGGCAAGATCTGTGGCCAACCTATGAGCACCCAGATTTTGCTGGTCTTGGAATGCCGAATCAGTACTGTATAGGTACCTTACTGATTCTTAAACTAGATTTATGTCATTAACTTTTATCTTGTTTCTGATAAGTTATCCAGAGAAAAATAAAATATTATTAATGAGTTCTCAACTATCTTTTTCCACTGTTATGTCTTTAGATCCTCATGTTGCTAGAGACAATTATCTCAGGAAGCTCGATGCTCTTTTCGGCGAGGAACTGTGCATCTATTACCCGAAGTGGGCACGGTCCAAGAGCCTTTGGCAAACAGATTAACATAGGATTCTGACATGAGCAATACACCATAAGTGTGCTCTTGAAGTTGTCTGCGTGGTTCTAGTTTCAGTAATGCGAGTACAATTTCGAGTTTGGGTTCGTCTGTTACGTAGTTAAGTCTTGTAAAAAAGTTCCGCTAGGAAGTTTTAGAAAAAGGTTATCTTTTCTTACGAGTTCGGCATTATCTGAGAACAAATAGGTAAATTCGCCTCATAGTTCGGTGAATGACTGGTATTTTTTCCTTTTAATTTTGGCATTTTGATTAGATGTGTTCGTTTGCTTATAGCTCTGCTAGGAAACCTTGTCGGTTTCAAAAACTTTGGCGTGCAAGGAGACCAAACACAAAATAGAAATGATAATCAGCAACGATCTACATATATCCAGAGACGTTTTCTAACACCCAAATTTCTGCATCCATGTATGATATAAATGTGTAGGTGCAGACCATACTTATGCAATGTGCTTTAGGAGGATTCGGAGATTTCTGAAAAAGGGTATCCACAAGAAAAGGTCCCTTCAATGGTGTGGCTTCACTTGGCCTAAATGATAGGTATATCCACGTTACTAATCATGGTGCAGAGATGACATCCGACCTCAAGCTTGTATGTTAGTTTTGCATTTTGGAAACGAACTGTTGAAAATGGCTACCTGGTTGGTCTAACGATTTAGTACACTGGTTAGAGCAGAAGCCCAAGAGAAAAAGCATACAAATCCGTGCATGAATGCAACGACTCTTAATGTCTATTAAATATCCATCCACTCTAATAGAAACAAGAACCAAAGAGTATTACACCAAGTAAATGAGGATATCTTGCTTCCAGATAGGTTTACACTCGAATACACGAGATACTGCATATTGTCAGTAAATCAATCAAAGGCAAAACCTGACAACATGAAGACCCTACACTATACAACACCAGGCTTCAGAAATAATTTCCGCAACTATACATTCCCGCACTATGTATTGCACTTCTTCAACATATTTACATGAGGCCACCTGGCATAAATTACTAACCTAAAAACGTCGCCGGTGGCTTCATTACGGGCCATAATAGTCACAAAGCACAGCAGCAGCAGATTATCATCAACACTGCTGAGGACTTGAAGCCCTCACAATCTCGACCTTTCCTCTGACAATCTCCCGATTGTTTGTGAAACATTACCAAGGCAGAGCAAGCACGGCCAACGTCTCGGCAACATACCTCTTTTACCAAGCTAAGCAACAGTGTTGGACTGCTCTCTGTACAAGGTTTTGTCTACATCATCATAATTAATTGTCTGTTTCAATCTCGTATGATGACAGCAACTTTCTCTGCATCAAAAACAAAAGATAACATTATATCCCCAAAGAGGCAATCTTACCAAAGAAGACGCAATAACATGAGATTGGTGCAAATGTAGCTGAGATGCTCAGCTTGACTGAGCTACAGTGTCAAGAACTAGCGATTTGAAATGCGCATGCCCATCTAGACAGGCCAACCTCTGGGTTCTATACTAGACAACAAGCCCTCGTCAAAGTTCTTCCTTCAGACGTTAAATATCGTTCAGAGTAAGTGTCATTGCATGGGCGGAAAGTATCACCTAAAAGGGACTGCCTACGATTTGGATTTGTCTAGGTTCATTGTTTATATCCTATTTTCATAATCACACATGCTAGATGTTTGTTCCGTCTACAAGGCATGTCTGTAAGAGAAACTTCTAAATGTGCAAGCTCCTTCAAAGATTAGGCTATTTTGAGCACTTCGGAACAAGACTAACATCATTTCTTTCTTCCCATGTTCTAGACTGTAATATTAAGTGCTCTCATGTACTCTTCACAGCCCCAACATCCGTGTATTCCTGCTAACTGTTATAAGCCAAACCAATGCCTCTGGTCATACAACCATCGCAAATCCTTATAAAAGTAAGGTTGTCCCTAACCATTAGCTATAAAGTCACCTATTTGAACCAACCATGAATGCCTTTTTTAATTTTGGCCCATTTTTGCCTTTGAACTCTAAACTAAATGACACTAATTCTTTTTATACTCCACCATGAAGTGAAGCAAATGAAGGAGTGATTGTAAACAGATTTTCCTCATTTTCCTTACATAACAGACTACCATTACAGCAAAAAAAAAAGAAAAAAAAATGACTACCATCACAATTAAATTTCTTAAGTAATTGAGGATAAGGTAAATTTCAGTCTGTCCTCATTCCTGATCTTCCTTTTCTAATTACTTTACCAGCACCTCAAACAAAAACATGACTTGACTGCGGCAGTGGCAAATTCAGGTCATTTTACTGGACCATTGCACAGATCATGCAGAAATATTCACAACGCCATATATCATGCGGCAAAGTGTAAAATCAGGGAGAACAGTTCACTCGCATGAAATCGAAATTTGTACACAGTGAACTCCCCACCCATGATGCACCATCATTTACCTCTTTTCAGCAGTTAAGAGCAGAAGCAAGACAGTGAGGGGAAAAAAAAAAAATCTTACACATCAAACTCTGAGAGAACAATGGTAAACTGCAAATTAGGTAACCCCAATAATTGATGAACAGCAATACAACCAAAAGCACACTGCTAATAAGTCACACTTCAGGCTGCTAAAGGACTGGCCAAACGGATTGACTAAGATTCAGGCACAAGTTATTTCATTATGGGTATTTTTCCAGAGTTGGTATTTCATACAGATTGCTAAAATGTTTCCAACTAAAAACTAATAGCTCAATGAACTGGGCCTTACATGGTCCTCGAAATCTGGGCTGGTGAGATTGATGGACAGGTTTCTCATCAACAATAGTACCTGGAGAAAGCCAAAGATCAGTAGATAAGTATACATGTCCTCTTCAAAGAATGAGGTGATCCATTAAGTTTTAACAGTTAGCAATATTGGTAAAGAAGCTCCTTACACCTAAAGCATAGAGCTCTAAGAAGAAAAACACTTCAATATCCTAAAGTGGTGCAATCAAAATGCTAAAAGTACACAATTTTTAAGGATACGCCGAGCTATTTTTCATTTCAAAAAATAAAAAAAGTAGGCATCTGACCTAAATATGCAAGTGTGTGATGCTATAAATACTTGAATCAATGACCTAAATGGACATGATTTTTTCAAATACATGTATGAGTGCTTCTACTCAAAATAACTACCAGTCTATTGGAATAAAATTATAATTTTAATTCAACGAGGAGAATGCTTGCACTTTGCACCTAGGCTCCATCCGGCCTTTTTGCTGAAATGTGCCCTGGGGCATCTGACAACACCCCAACTGGTCTAACTCACAAATCAAAGTTATTTACTAAGTTGCAACGCAAAGCTGAATATCCATAAAGGAAAAAGTTCTTATGCTCAATAAAGATTAGGCAGCATCTTGCTACCAAACAGCATATAAGTGTATAACCACATAGCGTTTGACTTTACACAAAGAATTTGACCAAGACTATAGAAGGTATATACCGTTTCAACATCTATCTGGTCCATTCCTTTTAGCCTCTGCAGATGACCACTAGCATTTGGATCAAAGACACTGCCAATGAAGCTGTATACTTGAGCAAAATCAGGCAGAACTGCATCAAACAAAAGGGCATTAGAATATTCATATATACCAAGTCCACCAGAATATACCAAAACAATCCTTTTTTTTTTTTTAATAATAGGAATCATCATAACTGAATGACAGAAACACACATCTACAATAATCACTAAGTATTACACATGACCAGCATGTCAGCAGTGGTTCAGGAAGCACTGCATCAAAAAAATGGCATTAAAGCATTCCTACATACCAAGTCCATCAGAATCTACTAAAACAATCATTTTTTCTAATAAGAATCATCACAATTAAATGCCAGACACACATCTACAATAAGGGGTAGATGTGTACCAGCAGGGGTTCAGAATTAGAGTTCAACAAGAGAAAAGAAATCTATATTCATAATCAACAACACAAGAAGAGGCACTATATTCCCAATAATCCAGGATCCAGAACAGTGATTACACCATTTCTGATGCTGAGCAGGCATGGAATAAGGCTTCCATTTTAATGCAAGAAATAGGCACCTAAAGCTACCAATCTATATATAGATACTCTTGCGTAGTTAACTATGAATATAGATACCAACACCATCTTGGCTAACACAGAGGGAAGTATTCATCATAGATATTCTGCAAACTAGATTTTGCACTTTAGGAAATTTAGAATGTCCAATTGATAACTTATTGAAAAAGAAAAACAACAATTCATAATACATGTTTCTACAGTTATTATTTTAAACAGCACTGGTAGGTCCTGAACCAATGACCATAGCTTCCACCTGCTTTTTCACCAGCAGAGGAGAGGGGTTGGAGTTAGAGCACACTAGCTCATAAAAATGTTGGAACAAAAAGTGGTAGTATCAACAGAAGTTATATTTTAGATAAACTTGCATAGTCTGTCTGAATTATTCCACTTCTAAGATTAAAAAAACCATAAAAAAAATATTAAACTGATAAAAAACTTTTGGTAATATAGATTTTCAAGGGGGGGGAAAAAAGAATGCAGCTATGAAGGAATTACAGAACTCACCTCTCAATGCATGACTAGGTTTCCCTTTATCAGTTGTTTCAGCAAGCCGTACTTTAGGAGTGCTTTCAGTGCTACTGCAACAGTTATTTGTCACTGTTGGCCCTGGAATGAAACATTATATGGAAAAATAAATAAATGACACTTTAATGCTACTTTTGTGGAAGATTCAACTATGACTGGTGCACCGATAAAGTAGAAATCAGGGCTGAAATTTTTGAAATCTAAATTTGTAAGAAACCAAACCTTTTGTCCCCTGTGCTAAATTAGTTGTCTGCATACTGTTGTTTGTCTGGGACGACACAACAGCACTAGTTATAGGACTCCCGAGCACTGATGAGGAATCAGGCCCCAAGACATGTCCAGATTCAAGCAAAGGAGATGAGGTTTGAAAAGATCCTGGCACTTGTAAAAGCGCTGGAGCTGCCAAATATGGGTATATAAGCGAGGGTTTGCACTATGAAGTATTATAAGAGAAAATAAACAATGCTGACCATTTTTTGAAGCCTTCTGAGGATATGGGTGAGCAGCTTTCCTTTTAGGACGAGGGGGAGGTAAATGTTCACTTGTACCGCTTTTCTGAACCTTCATAAAGTACTTTTGTGCATGGCTACGAATCTGCAAAAGGTCTCCTTGTCGTGATACACTTAATAAACAAATCAAATTAAAACAACAGCGTCCATGAAGACTTTCTTATGCCTCCCTACTTCTTTTGGAGCGAAGAAACACAACATTAACCAAGAAAGCATTTGAAAAAACAAAGAAGTAAAAATGAGAATATCATGCATTGCTGACTGGAGGTAAGAATATCTGCAGAAAGAATGGTAAGAAAAATTTGTATAAAAAGTGGACAGGAATTTGACATTTAAGATTACCTGTATAACTGTCTTAGAGCCCACAAATGCTTCAATCTTCTTCCAGTCACGATCAAAGCTGTGTGTGAAAACAAACATTAACTACATAAGGGAAAAGGGCAGAAAGTAGGAACAGGCACTCATAATTAAAAATAAAAATTAGGCAAGTGTATTAAGTTTCAAGCACGCACGGTTCCTCTAAGTTGACTTGACAAAGACCCCAAAGTATAAAAATTCTTAAAATGACTGAAATTCTTATCAACAAAATCAGTTTTTTTGTAAAGATCATTTATTCTACTTTTTATGTTGCAAGATAATGGAACTACCAAAGAACTTAAACGAATTAAGCAAATTAAATCTTGTATGTCTCAAATTCGCGATTTCTTACTTTCTCCATTGATAAATTGCAAATCATTTTGGCACAAATTATTTCCCAGATGCCAAAGAGTTATCTGTAGTTCCAAAATACCAAATAACGAGTGCTAGCAGAAGCTAAATTAGTAGAACTATCTAAAAAGTTGCAACCAATAATCTAAAAGTTGAGAGGAAAAAGAGGAAGATCCACTTCACTTTAAACTAATGCAACCTTGTTCTTCCTGCTTCTTTTTGGCAATCCACCTCCACATTGCCCCCCCCCCCCCCCCCCCCCAACCCCCAAACCTTCTCCCAAGAAAAAAAAAAAAACAAAAAACAAGGCTCTAAATCGATCTCTAAACTCACCACATATATTTCGAACAAAGGAAAAACACTAGAAAATAAAAACACAAAATATATGCAAGGCATTTTGAGCCTAGATATAAAACCAGCTTCTTGGTAAAAGTGAACGCTTTTATTGATTCGGGAGATGATATTGCCCACTCCTCCAGAATTTTAGCACTGCATTGTCTGTCTGTTCTTAGGAATGTGAAAATAGGGAATGCTATGTCCTAAAATCTTAAAATACGGGAAAGTATATGTTCTGAAATTAAAACTTTAGGGAACGGCTTTTAACAAACATAAACAGAATTTGAAGATTCTTTTTCTCTTCCAAGAAATCTTTGAAAAAAAAAATGCTCTTCGAGAAACCTACGAATTCCCAGCTATAAATACTTCCCAATAATCGTATAAAGAGAGAATGAAACTTAAGCGAAAAAACAACGAAGAACAAAAAAAAGGGAAGACCAATACAATCTACACAACTGGGAAGAACTCCAAAAGTTGTTCCCACGAGAACGAATTCAACCTATTCTACATTTCTTTGCCCCCTGAAAATGAAAATTCAAACAACACATCTTTGAGTCAACTAGAAAGAGACGTTAAACGCCGAGCTTAACTCTCAGGCCACTTCTCCACATCTTCTCAGCGGCCAAACGCTTCAATTCCAACATCTTTCCTTTCCACACATTTCCTCGGCAACCAAAGACAACCTCAACCTCTCCGCAACCCAATTATCCCCATTTTGAAATCCTTGAATTACCTAACTAACCACTGCTAAATCCGAACCCCATTTTAACGAAGATTGTTACTTACAGTTGGAGAGCTTCGAGAAACTTGTCGTGCTCCGGCTCGGTCCAGCTCTCTCTGGACTTGGTTATGGTGTACGGCTTTCGAATCTTCTTAGACCGATCCTCCGACAAAGCTGTGGTCGACGCCGTTGTCGCTGTCGTCGTCGTAGTAGTGGCGGTGGCCGTGGCGAACGGTCCAAGTCCGGGTAGTGCCATTCCGGTCGGATCCAAGTAGAAGCCCTCAGCCGGGGTCGGGTGTTTAGATACCATAACAATCACTTGGGTCTTGAGCTTCCAGGGTTCAACGCAACGCCGCTTTACCTCGGAGCCCCTGGAGCATTTATACCAAGGGCTCTGAGGATGCAATCCAATACGTCTAGCAGTTTGGTTGGTAGAACTGGTGGCCAATGCTAGCCTGCCAACTCATTCGGAAGACTGGTCAGGAGCATAGTAATCAAGTCTACGCTACATCATTAGTGCTGATCTTGGATGCGTATGAAGTTACCATTTCCAGCTGTCCAATGCCAATTGGTTCCAAAAGTTATTAGAGCCCAAGATTATGGAAAAGGCATTTCTTATAATAATAATTAATAATAATTATATCCTCTTGAGAAGGACAAGAGGAGATAGGTCAGCTTTGGGAAGGTGTGTACGTGGCGGAAGCAGATTGATCGGGCCTCGAATCAAAGGATGATGCTATCAAGGTGCTCGCTGGTCGAAAAACCGGCCGCATGACGTGCTTCAACAACATAAGAGAAGATATTAGGGTGGGCCCCAAACTTTGGGATGTTCTTTTCTTGGCCGAAAGAGAAAATATCTCGCGTCCTTTTCGTCTTTTCATTCTTCTCGAGGACGGCTCAATATTCATATTCTAAATTATGGATGCCAAAATTAGTTATTATTATAAGTAATTAAAGTTAGAGAGTTCTTTTTGTTTAAATTTAATCTCAAGAATCATTTTCTCTAATGTGGTACTAAGCATTGTTGGGTTTAAGATCACACTAGATGAAGTAGATTTAACCTAAATTTTAATATTAATTTAAAAGACCTAAGGATCTAATGTAAAAAAATTACTCTAAAATTATAATGGCATTTCATTTATTTCAGCTTCATTATAAGAAACTACATATTTAATTTAATACTTTTCACTTTATACACATGCTGGATTAATGTAATGAATCTCATTTGCCCACATCAAAAAAGCAAGTGGAACTATAACCATATAATAAGACTTAGCTGCTCTTTCTATTAAAATTAATCTTTTATGATGATATTTAGGTTAACAACAAATGGTGTCAAAGTCAAACAACAACTCAACTTAATGAGCTTTTAATTGTTATCCTTTGGTATGGGTAGATAATGGGGCCACCTAATGGTGCTTGTAACTATTATCCCTTAATATAGGCTGGATAGCCAAGTGGATTTGGGTGGGAAATAATTTAATAGACCTCGTCATCCTACATTGAAAAGGCAATCAAGGTGATATGGTCACATAAAGGGGTTTGATTACTTTTTCTATTAAGGTTAATTTTTTGAGATAAAACTTGTGTCCATGACATTAATCTTTAGGTAATACAAGGTAGACCAAATTCAACACAAACTTTTATATCAAGTTAAAAAATATAAATGTCCAATCAAATAGTTAACTTAAATGTTTGATTGACATTTTCTTTATTTGAATTGATTTTTTGGTTAGATAGTAAATTTTTTAAAATGATATTTAAGCCAATGATAGGCCTTCACTACATTGCTCTTGGGCAAAATTGATTGTAGGATCATCTATCATAGTGTAGTGCTGTCCAAAGAAGTGTTAGAGATATATATTCCACGTTGTTAGCATGATGATGACTCTTTGACTTATAAGTGATAATTTTTTTTTTTTACTTATTGCTTTAAAGTCTTGGGATAAACTCTCAATTTTTAAGAATTACAAAGTAAAATAATATTTTATTAAGTAAATTATTTTTATGTTGTCATAAACATAAGACTTTAAAAGAAAAGAATAAGATTGACATAAGAGAAAATCACGATGGGGGAAATTTTCAACATTAAAAATAATTTACTTAATATCCTCCTTGGTACATTTATGAACTTCTATTAATTTAAGTTCATATACATCTATAAAATACAATACCATAATAGTTTTAAAAAATTTAACAATCATGGTGAGGAAGCATGTTAAGATACAAATAACAAAATTTCATATTACTAAAATATATATTAAAAATTTTATTTATGAAATAGTAAATTATACTATTTCTTGAGTTGAATTCTAAATTGAGTAATAAGTTTATTAACAAATTATATTAGGGTTAAAATAAGAGCCAAACATGCACAATCACCTACGAGGGTGACAAATTAGCACCATACTTCAAATTTAGGTTTTTTGTTCAAAAAACTCATATAATCGATTTTCCAAACATAACGATGAAGCCCAAATAAGTGGAAACTATAAAACAAACAATGCATCAAACTACATAACTTTAACAGAAAAAAAAAATCATAAGGATACCCTTGAACCTATAAAACAATTTTAAACATTTCACACGATAAAATATCCAAGTTTTGTTCACTGATTATTATTTATAGTAGGTGTTGCGGATTCTTCCACATCGGACCTAGACGGTGTGGTACCATATTAAAGCCGGGAGGCCCATCGGGAAACAGAATTTTCTCAATAATCATCATATTATCATGATATTAGCAACGAGAGCTAGCAATCTAATAAGACTCTAGAAGAACATACTCAACGTATCTCAAAAAGAGCAAAACAGACATGGACCCAGAAGCTTCTCATAAAAATCTCTCTTACTAGAGGGAACCCTTTTTTTGTTTTGCTTCTTCCAAACATTCACCACCGGAGGAGTGATCATGGCATGCTATCGACCCACGTAGCAGTGGTAATGAACGCGTAGTATCTTGTGTGGAGCATCTTCTTTCCTTTTTGTGCACGTGTGAAAGCAACTCTCACCTTTCTCCCGTGGAGTACAAGCTTTCTCAAGTTGCCCGCGTACTGTAGCATCTAACTGTTCGGAAGAGGGCAACGTGTTTTTTGAGATGAATTCACGAGGGGCGAAAGTTCAAAACTCTATCGTTTACACGTTGGAAAACAGTGAAGGGTAAAGGTCCCTGTTACGTTGTTCTAACAGTGAAGGTAAAGGTTGGTCTCCACACTGTCCCACATTCATTTGGCGACCATAGACTCAAGATTGCTACTATTGCACCAGCCAAAAGGGGTCTTCGATTCTCCAAGTTCCCGACTTATCCCGTAATCTCCGAATTCCTTCCTTCCTGCAAAATTCTTCACCTCCTCGTTTGCTGCCTCCGATCTGCAACCTTGATTGGGATTTCTTCCATCTATCTCGAACTTTTCTGCGATGAAGGTATGAATCTCAGTTTGCTTTAGGGTTTCTTTTCTTTCGCTCTTTCTCTAGAAACAAACACAGACAGCGTAGCTGGATTCACAAACGCCCCCTTATTAGATCTTTTTGTGCTCTCGTTTTGTGAAGTAGCTTGTGCTTGCATGATCGATGGACACTTTATCTCTCTGATGACAAAACCCTAACATGATGGATCTGGTGGTCTTGCTTCTTTTCCCCTTGATTATTCGCTGATATAAATTCTAACAGATTCCCATCATTCTTTTTGGCAGAAAGTGATCTTGAAGGTTCAACTGAATAATGAACGAGAGAAGCAAAAGGCCATGAGGGTGGTCTCAGGTCTTCAAGGTACAAAGTCTTGACTTTTTGAAATTCTACTGTAAATCTTTAACATGTTTTCATGTTATTTGGGTTCAACTCTGATTTCCTTAATTCGTAGAAAGAGATGCGAGATGTTAATGCATGAGCGGCTGACCAATTTGGCTGGCCCTGTAATGTAATTTTCAGGTGTCGACTCAATTTCCTTGGAGCTCAAGGACCAGAAAATGACCGTGATAGGGGACGTCGATCCGGTTGATGTAGTGAGAAAGCTGAGGAAGCTCTACCCAACGGAAATAACATCTGTTGGACCAGCAAAAGAGCCTGAGAAGAAGAAGGGAAAGGAAAAGGCAAAAGACTCAGAGAAGGAGGAAGAGTCTGAGAAGAAGGAGGGAAAGGGAAAGTCCGTTGGGCCGGCAAAAGAGTCTGAGAAGAAGGAGAAGCCAGATTATTATGAGTCAATGAAGAAAGAGGGAAAGAAGGATGAAGTGGAAGAGCTTGTGAATGCCTACAAGGCCTATAACCCTAAATACATGTCCGCTCTAAATGCTGATGACGATCCAAATGCTTGTGTAATTTGTTGATTCTTAGATCCAGGAGGAATTACATTGTACAAATAAAAAGTTGAAAAAAAGAAGAGAAGACGATGGAGGCTGTTGATCAATTCAAGTCTTTTCTATCACTCGAAAGGATGATGCCCGAGAAGACATCACTGAGAGAGGCCTTGTATAGAGCAGATGATGTTTGGTTGGTTAATCTTATTGTGTGTAATGTTCCATGTTTTGGGTTTGTGCTTCTTCCATTATTGTTTTATCTTTCAATCCTCCTTTCCATCTGGACAATCCCACTATACCCACAACTTCTGACTTTATCAGAAGTTTCTGGGAATTGAACGACTTGAAAACTCCCACTAATTAGAATGGTCATCTACGTTCCGAGTTTCATGCAAATCTTCAGAGTGAGGGGACGCTGAGAATTGCCATAAGTTCTCCATTAATACAATGTCAGTGCGACTTTGCTATCTCTTTAATGTCTTCATATTCAGTCAAGGCTACCGACCATGTAAACCTTCGTCGTAGTTGCAATTTAATCCTTTTAAAATCTGCTTCAATGCTGTTTTTGATGGTATTTCCCTACAATTATCTGGTCGTCGTTCTGGTTGGTGCAAGGAATGACGAGGGAGTGTCTACACCGTTTGCAAGACTTGCGGTTTCTCTTTGTTGGGCTTGGTCCTTTGAATATTTCGCAAAGCCGGGCCTGATTCTCTAGCACGATTTATTCAACTTTCTGTGCGTAAAAAAGAAAGAAATGTTATTCTTGATAAGAAACCCATTCAGAACAATGGTGGGAAAGCGAAGAAGAAGAAGAAGAAGAAAACGTAGAAAACGAGATTAATTTGCTCTAGTACACCGATGGATTGGAAGAATGTTACTTATGAATCAGTGTTACAAAAAAGAAACAAAAATGGTTTGAAAATTGGAGTACAACTGTTCTAACAACTATATGCTATTCCAAAGCTCAATAACATAGTTTGGACTGGTCCAATAACTTTACATATGTTTTCTCAACAGTTCTTCAGGAAAAGCATGCTCTGGTTTCTACTTTACAAAAGTGAATGTCCTTGTCGTCTTAGAAAGCACGATTGATTCAATTTTCTATGCATAAAAAAGAAAGTAATGTTATTCTTGATAAGATACCGAATCAGAACAATAGTGGGAAAGCGAAAAAACATTGAACTGATTAGGAAATGAGATTAATTTGTTGTAATACTATGATAAAAACACCGATAGATTAGAAGAATGTTCACTCTATACTCACATATGAATCAGTATTATATAAAAGAAATGAAAATGGTTTGAAACTAGGAATACGAGTGTTCTAACAAATAAGGTTTATGACATGGCTTGGATTGGTCCAATAACTTTACATGCGTTTTCTCAGCAGTTCTTTCGAAAGAAAAGTGTGCTCCATTTTCTACTTTACAAAAGTGAATGTCCCTGTCGCCTTAGAAAGCAGGATCTTTTCGATTCACTGATCATCAGAAGGCATGGCATTTTTTTAGCTTTTTTAGGGCATGGAGTTCAGCTAGTTGATCGGTTGCCGCCTCCAGAGCCAATCCATCGACTGTAAAAACGTAGCGGAATGGTCCGACTCAATGAAATGGTGGTCGAACCTTAAAAATGTTTTGGAAGGGGATGGAGGAAAACGATTTAAAAAAAAATGAAAAAGAAGAAAGACTGTAATAATGTTAGAAAGAAGAGACAGCAGAAGAGGTAATATACGTGCCAAATTGAGTTTTCATGGCTTCATAGCAGGGCTACGAATTGCCTGAAACAAGTGAAATTTAGATGGGTGGTGCTACGCTCTCTAAGCATTTCCATTTTGGACTCAAATATGTAAAGTCTCCTTTGAAATAGGAAATTCAACCTTGTTCAAATTAGATCTGCGTTGAAATTCCATGGATCGTCTCCTTTGCCTCAGCTTCTTGTATAATGTCCTTGGAACAAGTCAAAAGGTTGAATATTAGCATTCAACCAAATAACCCTGTCTATATCAATTATTGATAGTCATATTCACTAATTAGTAGTGTATTGTCAAATAACTATCATAATAATAATCTTAATGTCATGCCTATGGTAATATATTTACTTATAAGAAGAAGAAGATCAACAGTTTTATATAATAAGCGAAGACAAAGTTTTATTTTAATTTTTAGACATACCTTATGCGAGGATGGTGAATAGCCGGCACCAACTTCTGCAAAACTTGTGGGGTTGTATTAAATCTAAAAAACATTAGATATTAATAGTAATGCATTACTGGTTGAATGAAGAATATGGGCATGCCACAAAAGTTTGCCACTGCAAATGGGAATTCCGTGCTGTGGTAGGATTTCTTGCTGTTCACATTCTAGAAGTGGGACATCTTGGTTTGAATTCTTCCATTCATGGGGATGACCAACCTCGATGACTTCAAGATCAACCCCATCCTACACCTCGATGACTTCAAGATCAACCACATCCTACTCCTATGACTTATATCCTCTGTAATTTTGTCCGCTGAGGGATCCCATCTTCTCATGCCACATTTCAGTAACCTCTAAATGGTGAAAGCTTTTGGGGTGCACGGAGGTAGACTAGGTGGGCCTATTCCAGAGCCTGACGAGAGGCAACAATGTTTGGCATATTCATACTTATCTGAAACTTTTTGCCCAGGAAAATTTTTAAATTTAAAATCAAAGTTCTTCATTCAAGTAGTAGATCTGTTCTACTCTTAAAAAGTATTATTGGACATCCATCTTCCTTAAAATCAGTTCTTAAGTAAGTTTGTCCTAATACATATATGCTCAATTTTCTTCTCCTTTTAACCTTAGTCTTCTCAAAATGTCTGCATCACACATTTCACTTGGTCCAACTTATTTTTGACCAATTTTTTCATTGGGATTGATTCGCTGAATCTATATGATTCTAATACCATCTTAAAATGTTATTGGGCATCCCTTTTTTTTTAATCTTTTGAATGTGACATAAGAGTTTTTTGACATTATTTATAATCATAAATGACTATTATTTGGAACAACTTAGTAACTTTTTCTTGATGTCCATTATATCCTCGTATGCTCCAAATGATAGCTATTGGTACCGGACAATCTTAGTCATTTAATTTGAAGATGGTAATTAAAATTTGAAAAAACCCACTCCACAATTCAAAAACTTTTCATACAAATTTCTCCACCTGTTCCTAACTCTTTTTCTCTTAGTGCTTATACGTCATCACCTGAGGAATGGGACCTCTCCTAGATATTACTGTAAGATCCAAGCATCTGCCTCAACAAAACCAGGGAATCAGTGGGCTGTTTTGTGCACTACTGCACGGTAAAAGGTAGTGGCAATAAACGTGCTACATTTCTTTACCCTTTTGTCCGTGTGAAAGCACGACTTCATGTAGCATCTTTACGTTTCTTCCGTTGACTGGCTTAACAATGTTCTTTCCTTGGGAGGCTTTTGGGTTAGGCACGACGCGGGCCACGACGCGTTTTGGGCGCTACCGCCATTTTCTGCCATTTCCTGGAAGGGCCCAACTCTTTTTGAGAGTTCCTTTCGAAAGCATTGAAAGCAAGGCTCTGCTTTGGCTCTTCTGCGAAGGTTGGTCAGTACGTTCATATGCGTTCTTTGCTTACCATTGACTGTAAGTCTACCTTGACTGGGTCCGCTTGCGGGTCTCGCTCTCGCAGCTATATAAGTTTCCCAGTATCAAGCCCTTGAAGTCTCAGATTTCTTCTCTAGCCTCAGAGTTCTTCCCTTTCTGCGATATTCTCCACCTCCTCGTTTTCTGCTTTCTATCTGCAACCTTAATTAGCACTTCTAGCATCCACCTCGAACTGTTCAGCCATGATGGTATGAATCTTACTTCCCCAAATAAACAGACTTTACAAACGCCTCCTTTTTTACCTTCTTTTTGCTTTTCCTTTTGGGGAGGAGTATATGCTTGCTCTGTCGAGGAATACTTGACCCTGGTGATCTTGGTTCTTTTCCCTTTAATTGTTCGCTGATATAAATTCTAACAGATTCCCATCATTCTTTTTGGCAGAAAGTGATCTTGAAGGTTCAAGTGAATAATGAAAGAGAGAAGCAAAAGGCCATGAGGGTGGTCTCAAGTCTTCAAGGTACAAAATCTTGGCCTTCTGAAATTCCACTGTAAATCTTTAACATGTTTTCATGTTATTTGGGTTCAACTCTGTTTTCCTTAATTCGTAGAAAGAGATTTGTGATGTTAAAGCATGAGAGGCTGACCAATTTGGCTGGTTCTGTAATGTAATTTTAAGGTGTCGACTCAATTTCCTTGGAGCTCAAGGACCAGAAAATGACCGTGACAGGGGACATCGATGCGGTTGAAGTAGTGAGAAAGCTGAGGAAGCTCTACCCGACGGAAATAGCATCTGCTGGGCCAGCAAAAGAGCCTGAGAAGAAGGAGGAGCCAAAGAAGGAAGAAAAAAAGGTTGAAATTAATCCGTGGACCTACATGCCCCATTACCCAGTCCAAGTTATCCACCCTTCTTACCTTCATGCTTATCCGGCGGAAGAAGATCCGAATTCTTGTGTAATTTGCTGATGCTAAGATGCTTAAGAGGGATTACACAGCAACATAAAATAAAAGAAAGAAAAAGGAGGGAAAAAGATAATAAAGGTTGATGTTCGAGAAGACATCATTAAGAGACGGCTTATGTACAGAGGGTGATGTTTGCTCAGTTAATTTATTGTAGTTTTCTGAATGTTCCATGTCTTTTGTTAGTGCTTTTGCCATCAATGAAGATTTTAGTGATTTCGAGCTGTTTTATACAATTTCTGTCAGTGTGGGGGATGCGAAGAATTGACCATTTGCCCTGTTCCGATGCGAGGTTGCGCTGTGAATGTAAAACTAGTTTTATAATAATTTAAATCATTCCAGTGGACTAGCTAGAACCTTCCTCGTCGTTTCCTGCATACCTGTGGGTAGAGCCGTTCAAATCTATAACAAAGATAGAAAACCTGGGTAGTCTCCTGTTTTTGTGATCCGACGCTGGTTGTGGCTAAACTGGTGGCCGGATCACCGGTGCAGTATATCCATCTTTACAAGTGTTAAGCTTTATCTAGATGAAATGGTCTCCGATTAAGGTGGTGTAAATCTTGAATTCTTGAAAGAGCTGATTCTTTAAGAAATTTTATCACAATACTTACAAATTCTGATGTGTGAATCCTATTCACACCCCTTTATTCAACTCGTATTACCTCTAGTCTAACATACTTGGAGTTCTCTATATTCACAAAAAGCTAGCTCTTTTACCCATAATATTTATAAGCTCATATTTCTACTCCTTTCTGCAAATCCTCTCAACATTTACTTGTTCAGTGTCATCTCATGCGTGAAAAAGAAAATGTAAATATTAACTAATATTTTGAGAAACTCTCTTGTTGGCTTTTGAAAATATAGTCTTTCTTGGGAGAAGAGATGGCCGCCAAGTCTGGCCGCCGCCGTAGCCATCAAAGTTGGTATTATCTTTCAACGCGACAGAACATTTAGGCTTGATAATGTCCGCATCACTTTTCTTACGTCCCAGTGCGTCACTGTATGACGTCATCATGTTCCACCGATTTCAAGCCACCCACCCGGTCTTAAAGTGACGGCTACCTTGCCATACCAGCAATGCAATTGTAGTGAACACTCTTTCAGATTTAGACGAGGGAAAAATCTGAAGCTGAAGCGTGACGTTACATGGATAAGCACAAACAAGCGTAGGTGGACCAATTGCTGCCACGAGAGCTTTCTATATTAGTTCTACGTGAAAGCACCTCTGCAATAATGGAGGCAAGTCTCCATCGTCTCCGTCGTCTCCATCGTGCAGAAGTGAAATAGGAATCGAACACTGCCATTTGTAAGACGTGATGCTTGACAGAACTACGTGAAGAATCTGTCTCTTTTGACTGATGCCAGATACTTGTGCGGACGAAACAAATTCCGGATAAAATACTCTACTCACGTTGGCCATGGATAGCAATGGTGCGTTGTGGACGAAGCAGATCCATCTTGATTGTCTTTTGTTGGTTAAGGAGGAAGTCAAAAAGATGGCGAAAGCTCAACAAGATAATCAACGGTGGAGGGGACTCTGGTCTACTTGTCGCTTATCGTCAGCCGATAGATGATCAAATTTTGTCTCTATTACTTATTATGCATTAAAATAATAATCCTGTTAAAGTAGATATGGACTCACATTTAGTCAAGGAAATGGGTCATGCAAATCTTCATGGCTGATGTGAACGTCGTTGGCAAGATTTCCGATCTTAATTTGGTCTTTTCCTTGTTCCGGTTTTTATTAAATTGTGGTGGTTTTTTTATATGACTAAGGGACTCTTTATTATTATTTCCGGGCTATCTTAAACGCTTGATTCAATTTTCTGTGCATGAAAAAGAAAGGGATGTTCTGTCGTGCAAAGCGTGCTCTGTTTTTCACATCATAAAAGTAAATGTCCCTGTCCCAAAGAAAAGGAAGATCTTCCCAATTTTAACTCAGGAGACTTGAAAGCCCAGTTTCTTTAGTGCGATTTGGTCACGCTCTTTTTGGTAGTGGAGTACAGCTGATTGATCAACTGTTGCTCGAGGGCAATCGATGGCGACAAAAACGTTTTAGAATGTTAAGAATGTCGTGGTTGAACTTTCATCTTGTTTTCCAGGCTTTAAGAATAATACCATTTGGGGGCTAGTCCTAAACATGGACTAGGTTTAAGAACTCTAAATTTGGGCCATACAGGTCTGTTAACAGCAAACTAATGGGCTAAACGGACCCCAAATCCAGTCGGCCCAAAATCCTAAGACGCGCGCTCGGAGCCGCCTGTAGACTCAAGCGCAGTTAAACTATCCCTCTCCTACCAAAACACGATTGTCCAACGGAAGCACAGAGCTCCTCCGGGGATCTTATTTGACAATTTTTCTGGTTTCCATAGCTGAAGTGCATAGGTCTTTTTCATATCAGAGCTTCAGGTAGTTTTACCTCTCTCTTTCTTTTCTTAAATTTGTGATTTATTCTGCAATTTGATTTTTATCGATTGCAACCTTCGATGCTCTTAAAGTTTGATGTAGTTCAAGCTATTGAAATCCTTTCTCTTAATTGCTGACCCTAAAAACAAAATTTGATCTTGGGCTTGGGATTCGTCTTGTTTGTTCTCTCTTTTATCTTCACATATTGTTCCTAGGGCAAATATATATATTTCCTACACCAGTTACGAGCTGTGACGCACTTAGGTTCCTACATTGATTCTGAAATGGCTCACGGAGGTTGAATTGGTATTTTGATTAATAACGATACTTATAGGAGGATTTTGTTTGAAGTTAGGTAGGTAGCCAGCCCTCTTCGGGTATTTATTGGCGAAGCAATGACGCTAACGGATGAGGAAGTCACTAGGCTTCATAGGATTCGAAAAACGGTGATGCAGATGCTGAAAGACCGGGGTTATTTTGTTGGGGATTTTGAGATTGAAATGACCAAAGAGCAGTTCAGGCAGAAGTACGGTGAGAGCATGAAGCGGGAAGACCTTGTTATCAATAAAGCCAAGCGAAACGATAGCTCTGATCAGGTATTTGTTCGACTCCATGTGTCTCTCTTGGTATTTATATAGCATTATATTGTTGTGCTTGAAGTGAAAGGTACTGAGAGGCTCTGCTTCTTTTCAACCTTTGATTATTGGGTGAATGGAGTTCATTTTGGGGTTGATATTGATCATGGAGGGATTTTACACAAATGGATTGAAGTGAAATTGTAAGAAATTACGGCGCAGCATCTCTGTTTATTTTATGATGTAACCAAGTAAAAAACCTACGGATGACCTGGAAGCTGAGGTGGTTTCTTGTTTCCCATGCCAAATGGTGCAATTAAATTTTCCATGGTATAGACGACATGATACGTTGCAACTAAATTTTCCTTTGTTGATTTTGTAGATTTATGATTCCTTTTGATAAGCCGTTTGGTGCAGATGGTTGATATTTGGGTCCACTATCATTTATGTCAAGATATAATCTGTAAGGAGAATGGCTCTGTAATATAAAGTTATTGGGTTGTAGATGTGTTAGTTTTCCTTGCTTACCAGTACAAGTTTGACTTATCCCTGTGGAAGTTTCCCCCTCATGTTTTTCCTCTTTCATCATTAGGGTGCTTGCATTCTATTGTCATTGATGTAACCATTGCACTAATTCTTCTGAGACTGGGGAAGTAGAGCTCAATCATTTTGTATGACAAACTTGTACCATGTGCCTGGTTTCTTGACATATGTATATGCTCGGGCTGTTTGTGTGATGCTGCCCATGTATTCTTCTCTCCATTATATTGGTCATCTTCTTATTTTTAGTTTCTTGTATGACAGATATATATTTTCTTCCCTGAGGAACAAAAGGTTGGTGTTAAGACAATGAAGACTTACTCCCAACGCATGAAGTCAGAGAATGTCTTCAGAGCAATCTTGGTTGTTCAACAAAATTTAACTCCCTTTGCTCGGAGCTCCATAAATGAGATTTCTACAAAATTTCAATTGGAGGTTTTCCAGGTGAAACTTATTGCTTTGATGATGTTGTAAGAAATTCTGGCTGTTCTATTTAGTTCTAGTATCATGCTTATTTGTTGTTTTCTATCCTTGGATTCTTGGATATTAGACGTGAGGGCACTGCAGGTGCTTGCTTAATTTTGATATCTACCAAGGGTCTTTAAGTCTCTGGTGGTTTATCTATTAAGTGGATGTGGAAATTCTACTAGTTTGGTTGATCAAAACTCAATAATGGTCAGATTGGAGAGCTTGGTTCATCAGTGGATAAAATAATTTCCTTTAGAAGTTGCACTTGGATGTGGATTCGACCAGTGCCCCATTGTTGCAGCTCATTAGTTGAAGAAATTTATTCAAAAGATATGCTGAAAGAAATATTTCTTTGTTGTTGTACCGCTTTTGTTTTGAAGTATCATCATTCTGAACAGTTGCTTCCATTCTAAAAGTGGAAGAGAAATCATATTGGGGCACTTTTATACCACATGAACTTTTGCATCTATTTGGTGTTACTTGGTGGCATTTTATTTGCTTGTTATTAGTGGCACGTATTCAACTGCAGGTTATCTAAATATGTACTTTTTACTTTTTCTCTAATAACTCCACTTATACAGGAGGCAGAGTTGTTGGTAAACATTAAAGAGCATGTTCTTGTTCCTGAGCACCAGGTGCTTTCAAATGAGGAGAAGAAAACTTTGCTGGAGAGGTACACCGTGAAAGAAACACAGGTCAGTGGTATTTAAATTGCATTTGTGATTTGTAAGAATTTGTAAAATGAGATGAGCAACATTTGTTAGGATCTAAAATTTAGTTGCTTAGGTCAGAGGCTTGCACTATGTCAAATAGGCCATGACTTACTCACCAAGTGCCATGAAACACAACTAGTGTATACACTATGAAAATCTTGTTTGTTTGGCATGACTCTTGCTACACAAATCTTGTCATTGAGCGTCAGTTTTGTGCTAGAAATGGTTGTGTTCAACCATATGTATTCTAAATGGGTAAAGCTTAGAAGCCTAGGGTCATAATAGAGCTAATGTGCATTATTGGACAAATTTTTTCCTAGTGATTAGGTTAGTGAATTTGAATGTAGTCTGATTCTATAGGCATGTTGGTTATTAGCTGGTTGTTTTCGGTGTCCGTTTTGCAAGGTGCCACTGGAATAATCAATCTTAATGCCCCAGAGCTATGGGTTTCTCAAAAAATCCAGCTTAAGAAGTGGACAGAACTAGTCAAACTTTATTATAATTTTTGTAGTTATGATGGACTATGGGATGTGTGAAATTTGGGGCACACCTATGATACATATGCAATGGCATTTGCTTAAAGATTACACACAGCTTTTGTTACTGAAAAGTTTAGCTCAAATCTATTAACGCATTGAAGCCAAAATTTGGAGGGAAAAAAAAAAGGATTTGTGAATTGTGAGAAAAATATTTCTGCTTGGAATTTCATTTTAGGTTCAGCATGTGGTGTCAATCGAGAACATGTGTTCAAATTTGTCATCACAAGGGAAACTCTCATGATGTGGCCAGCCTTGATAATCATCTTCTAGACATAATTTATCTTGACAATATTATTGTTGTCAGAAAAGAGTGGTAGAAATGATGGGGAGAAAAGAATAGCAAAGGTTGCTTTTTACCTATAAATTATCTGTCTGGAAGTTCAATAATCAAAAGTGTATGTTGTAATTAGAGGTTCTATTTATTTTTTTGGATGCAATTGATTAGAACAAATGAGACTCTCTAATGATTGAAATTTTTTGTCCTAGTGAAGGCATAAGTCGTCGCAAATTACTTGGTTTGGAAACTTCTTCGATTGGGATACCGGTTTTAATTATTACCATAATATCATCTTTTTAACTGAATCTCATATTGGGATGCCAGTTTTCTCCATGCATATCTTGTTTTTGCATATTGCAATTCTCATCGGCTTCTGACATTTTACTGTCCGTGTTGTGTATAAAATGAGTTCAGCTACCTCGTATTCAAATAACGGATCCAATTGCGAGATATTATGGGTTGAAGCGTGGGCAAGTCGTGAAGATAATCCGGCCAAGTGAGACTGCAGGCCGATACGTCACTTATCGATATGTTGTATAAGTACTTTTTCCATCTTAGTAACAGCTTTGGAAAGTGTTACTCGAGAGTTGCAAGTGTTCATGTCAAAAATATCCAGAGAACCAAACACAACGGTTTTGTAATGGTGATTTGAACACGAAATCAGTTATGGACTTGTTTATGGTTGTTCTTCGGTAAAGCAGTTGGTATTATGAGCCTGATAATGTAAGCTAATTTTTATGGCAATCCCTCAGAAGTGTTCTATACTTGTTTTCGGGTTAAGATTCAGATAAACACTAGTCCTATATGGATAATTAAAGTTCTTTAATATCAAAGTTATAAAAATGGTTTTCTTTACAAGCTCTTCAACAAAACCTGATTTGCAAACAACGATTGTAGAGAAAAAACTGTATTATCTTGATTCCACAATGAACATGGAGTTCATCATGTAGTCCAAAAAATTAACCACTTTCACTTTTGGTTAATATCAAAGCATCAACTCAATTTTAACACTTTCTATCAAAATTCATAATCAAGAGAAGAATTAAATATTGAAATTCTATAATTTCATTTATAGACGTAAATAAGTTTTTCGATAATGAAATGCTAAGTTTATATTAACCAAATTTTTATTAGTTTTTTTATTTATATGGATGACATATTAATTATTGATAATGATGAGATTGATCTTGGAGCATTTAAGCAACATTTATGTTTTGGTTTCCATATAAAATACTTGGGAATTGAGACAACTTGCTCAGCATAATTTTAATAAGTGCAAATATGTTGTTAATCTGTGTTAGAATTATGATTATTTGCAAGCAAGCCATCTATTATTCTCATAAAGCCAGACTTAAGACTACCATACTAGAGTATAATTTTGGGGTCACACTTCTTAAGTTAGATCATTCAATTGATGATCCACTAAGTTATCAAAAATTAATAGAATGACTCATTTACTTCACTCATGCAGGTTAGGCATCAATTATGCAATGAAATTCTTATCCAACTCATGCATAATTTTTTAAAAAATTGTATGTAGATACTACAATGAAAATAATTAAATATCTAAAGGATGTCCAAGTTTGAGATTATTTCTTCCTTTGAAATGAAAACTCGAGTGTAATTACTAATTGCAACTTAGACTACAGAACATGTCTAATGTCTAAAACATGTTCAAGGGCCAATTGCTTTATTTTGTGACAATGAAGTCTCAATATTGAAGGAAATCCCAAATTTAAGGACAAAGTATATAGAAATATTGCAGCAAATCCCGGATTAGGGACAAAGTATACACAAATCGTTTGCTATTTCACCACAGACAAAGTACAGCTTTGGCTTCAAGATGGATTATTCTCCTGTATGTATAGGTGAGAAGGAATCGATCCACTCAGACAACACCAGAAAGAAAAGAAACAAGAACTTAGATTAACTGCGTTCTTGATAACTGCAACCGAAGGAAGCTGAAGCGCGTAACACGTACGTGACCAGCGCGTGAGGTCAGAGTGTGTCGTGCAAACCCCCCAGCCGTCTTCACCTCATTCGTTCAGATCCTCCTCACTCCACATATCAACCCAGTTCCTTTGTGCTTCTTCCAATCCCAGAACTGAGCCTTTCTCCTCTGCTTCCCAGCTTGAAGATAGGGCTCCATAGGCAATGCCGATCGCTGACGCCCCAAAAGTTATAAAGGTGGTCAGCACTGGGAGCCAGCGTGGTACCTCCCAAAGATGCTGCTCCACAACCAGACCGAAAATATGCAACAACGCTAAGCCAAGGGCCAGTGGCACCCCCACAAAAGATAGGATTCTCACGATAATTCTGTTAACCACCTCCCTTGGAACTTCTTCGTTGTCGTCGTCGTTAGTGCTTTTATTGGGGGTTTTAGAAGTGTTGGTGCCTTCTACGGAGGCAGGTGCCCCGGTAAAGCCTTTGGCGTTGGCACGTGCGTTGGCACGGCGTTCGCGTTGGCGTATGGGATGTTTTAGGCGCAGCACGGTGGTCGGATGGAGGTTTCTGCTTTTGGGCTTCCATGGAGAAGGCTCTGAAAGGTAGAGAAGTGGCTGCGATGAACAAATGAGGGATTTCATGGCTTCCCAACAGTGCTCCGAATTGCTTGGAACACGGGGTGCCCTAGACGTACTTGTTGCTTTGATATCTTATCCAGAAATAAATGAATGGTGTTGGCTTGGCGTAGCTAGATATTTTCCCTCGCTTTCTTATGCAGTAGACAAATTCCTCCCCTTGGGAAGTACAATTCATTCCATAAGCTTTTCTTGATGGAGTTGAAATAGAAAAAACTCAATTCCACGGTCCCCTTGGTATTAACAATCCAGAGGGATGGTGTTGCACTTTGTAGACATTTTTACATGGGACGCAAAACATTTATTTTGGATAGAGAAAATCTTCTTTGAAACTAAACATTTCAAGCTTACTAAAATTAGATCCACGTTGTTCAAAGATCAAGCACATCGAGACTTGCAACTCAATAACATTTAGGAGCTTTATCACTTGAGAGGCCAAGGTTCGAGCCCCTTCCTCCCCTAATAAAACCCCGTAATCCTCCAACCCCCATCGACTTGGAGATTTTATAAATCATTAGGCTGCGTCAGATGCTCATATAATGTCCTTGAAACCTGTCAAAATGTTAAAAGTTAATGTTCACCCAATAGGAACAATTCATACAACGATAACAATTTCATAAAATAATAGAAGGCATATTTTTATTGTATAGTTTGGACGTACCTTTGCAAGGATGGCGACTAGCGTCCACCCCCGGCATATATTGATGGATAATTTGGGGAAGGAGATGGGGAAGGACATAGCTGTGGTCTTATAGGTGGAGATTGATCATGTGTAGATATTGGTGAATGCATAATTGGAGTGTGGTTACATGAAGACAATGGAGTATGTTCGTACGAAGAAGCTGGAGATGCCATAGAAGTTTGCCATTGCATATGAGAATTCCATGTTGCGGGTGATATTCTTGAAGGTGACATATTTATTTTAATTCTGTTGTGTAGATAAACATGAAAAATAAATATAAGTAAAGATTATTCAATACGGAATAATTAATTTAGAATTATATTATAAATGAAACCAATCATTACCTTTTGTGATCGATGGTAAACTCATCTGTTTCATCTAGAATTTTCTCTTATATAAAAGAAAAAAGTTATATATATAATTAAATAGAAAAATATGTATTTACAAATGTCCCCTAGTAAAAATAGAGATTTTTTTAAGATTTCATAGATTTACTCAATTACCTCGACTTTATACATTTCTTGGATAATTTATTTATTTAGGTTGTATAACAAAATTATGGTGCTGCATAAAATATTAACCTGTAGTAGCTCTTCCATAACATCCTCAAGTGTTATGATACCAATAACCTCTCCATTTAAATTTGGAAGAGATTCCAAATCTTCAAGTGAGATGTTGTTTCCTTCTTGCTCCCGTTTCTTCTTTGGTTGTGAACTTAAATTATGGTTAAGCTTGACATTATTCAGTTATGAAATCTGAATTTCAGTCTCACTATAATCCATAGAGGATGACTTTACAGAGAGATTTTGTCGCTTACTTTGACTCGCCAGCTGATTAGTCCCTGAGAATGAGTAACAATCAGCCCACCATTATTTCCCAACTTTTGACATAAATTCAAGATAATGATATGGTAAATACAAACCAATAGAAGTTTTTAACAAATGCTACCTTTTCTCACTGCATGAGTTTGTCTTGAATCTACACCGGTATTTAACTTGCTTGTGCTAGGTTTCGTTTCTTTTTCTAGACTCTCCTTCATTCCCTTTATAACAACAGCCATGTGACTATGACCTTTCTGGAATTCATTCAATAGATCATAGAGAGGCAAACATTCATGTACCCTGACACGGATTTTGAATAGTTGATTACAGATTCAATGCCATCACTGACGTGCAAAATATTGTCACAAGCAAATGTCAGTAAGGCTCTCAATTCTTAACGACTAGCTCAGTTACCAAAATAGCAATAATGATTTTGAAGCGGAAATATTCGAAAAAGAAAATTCATCATAAACGTTAAATGAACCTAGGTATTCTCGTGATAGCAAGATCTTTGATGGGTGTTTCATCTTTAGGGTGGAGCTTGATCAAACTTTTTGCCTATAAAGGAAGAAAAGTTTCCAGTGACATAACAATATACGTTTCATCGGTAAAAAATGGGAAACAAATGCGAAGTAGAACAGCTCTTGCTCACCAAAATAATGCCAGTGATATTTGTGGGGCTTCCATAGTAGATGGGTACACGACTATGTCCCTTGCTCAATATTTGTCCCATTGTTGGCCTGGCTTGGCAAATAAAGAACACAATTGGGTTGGTAAGTTACTATGATTACCACACGTAGACGAAAGGAGGAGCATACTCATCAAGTTTCGATTCTATGTCAAGGGAAAATATTTCCGATACGGGTGTCATAGCATCTTTGACAGTCTTCTGTGTCATATCCAGAGCTCCAGAAATTATGGTCGTTTCATCGAGTGTTAACTCTCCACCTTTTCCTGCCTGAAAAAAGACATCGTAATATCAAGACTTGAGTCACTAGCATCCCCGCAGAAGGTATTGTAAGTACAAGACCCCAACCTTTGCTCCATGTATATCCACCAATGTTTTAAGCTCAGGCCGTCTTAGAAGCACAGCATGCCCTTTGCCGAGGAGCCAGTCCAGCAGCTGTCAGATCAAGAAAACTCGAGATATTGTGAACAAACAATTTTCAAGGCATGATTTTTCTAAGTTGTAGGAGTTCACAAGAGTCTTTTTCTTTGTACATAAAATTGCAAATTACCTTACTGATGGGGAAAGATAAAGGAAAGAAGACCAAGACAAGCAATCGAACGAGGAAAGAGAGTTTTGCACCCACGCTTAGTCCGTACCTCGAACACACTGCTTGAGGTATAATCTGGGAAAGGAAAGCAATTATCATGTCTTGTTTAGGAACGATGAACAATGAAATTTCAAAAGGGATGGCCCGTCTAAGATTTTACCTCGCCAAATACAAGTATGAGGGTGACGGATATCAATACAGGGGCCCAAGCTGGAAGGAGTGAATCAACGAAAATGGGAAGGGCCTTGTTGGATACGAATTTCGAATTAAAAGGGTTAAAAGACAAGAACAAAATGGAAAAGAAGCAAACTAAACCAGAGTTGTATAACTACCTCAATTGCCATGGCATTGCTAATAAGTAGGGTACATAGGAGTAAGTGATGGTTCTTGACTATTGGCAGGATTTTCTCTGCGATATGAAGCCATTAAAACATCAAGACTAACTGCTTACTTGCGACTGGAAATTTGCGACAAGAAAATGGACAAACTGAAAAAATTGACCTGCGTTCTTCCTGTCTTGGGGTTGGCCAGCCTTGGCGATGACCTCAAGCTCAACCAGGCTTAGGGACATGAGTCCCATGGTAAGGCCTGACATGAGGCCTGCAAAACACACAAGAACCACACAGGCGAACATATACCCCCAGAACATCGGCTCGCAGCATGGAACTTCACCTGCACCCATTTTGTTTCAGACAAACTGAAGTATGAGAGGTAATGTCCTGCAGATTAACCAAGTAAGCCCTCAATGAAACATAACTACAGGGGGTTGGCTCGGTTATTTCTATCAATGAATATGAGTACGGTGGGAAAAGAAATTAATTACACCAACTACGTCGTCATAGACAAACCTAAAACCGAAAGTTCCTGCAGCAAACTCAAAATTGCCACGTATACTCTCTCTAACAAAAAGCAGTGATATCGTTGTGATTAAAGAATACAAGGAGTAGCAAGATGACGTCGAATGATCATAATGGTAGCTACGGTCATAAGTTAAGTAATCTTAGTCCCTGAACCTGCAATCAGAGCGCGCCAGTGGTTCAGTGGGTCTGCGCGGTCCTTACTGACTCAGCTCATCTACAAGTTTTGCAATCAATTCTAGCTCTCCAAGAAGACGTTTTCTTGCTAGAAAGCGTTGATAGCTTTGGTGTTACTTATAGGACAGTTTTCTACCAGTTTTAACGTAGACAAAGGCGAAACAAAATGCCTATAGATTCTGCAGAGCATACTCAAAATTCTTATGATTAAGGGTATTATCATTTTGTGCTGCTACCTAACCAAGCTCCACCACGGTTAGTTTTTGTTATTCATTATGATAATGGATGCCCAGTGGAGCAGTTAAACTAGATCACACTGACAAAAACACCAGACACCCACTGATATTGCCTAGTTAAATTGTTGCAATTTATAAATTGTAGGGCATGTGGTAATAAGGGACTAAACTAAACTCTGAAACGCAGGCCTAGAGAGGGGGATAGAAAACGGCCATATTTTGTCTCGGGGCATCACATTTTGTTACTTTTGTAATGGGTAATGCACTAACTCCACAATGTGATAGAGTACAAATTGTAACATTGACTGGCAGCATGAACGACTTTGTACTTTGTATGACACGAGCAAATTAGGATATAACCAAACCAAATCGCTTATTCATTACAACAAAACGCTATCTGGAAATTTGTACTTTTCGCCAAAAATTGGTACGAATTGTCTCTTGGTGCGCGATGATGATGGAAACCCATGTACAGGCCAAAAATTCGATGATTTTTAAGAATTGAATAAAATCAGTGGAGCTTAATTGCTCAGCAGTGGTATGTGTGCAATTAGAAATTGCTATCATTCCAAGTACTTTTGTACTCTAGTCCTCGGCGGTACACACTTTTCCAGCTAAATCTGTCACGTCATATGCATCAGAGTTTCGGGGTTACAGCATTCAATAACCTAAAGAAAAACTGTGAAAGATCGCCAGGTTGCTGATTGGTTAATCTCAATTGATCTTTTGCTTTGTTCTAGTCAGCAAAACAGCATTTCTGTTCTTGGCGGTACAAGCATGAAAGTAGGAATCAATCTGGACATCTTCGTATGCAAACTTTACCCGCAATTTCTAGTAAACATTTCCAAAGTCGGCATATGTAAAATTATACATTTGGAAACAACTTGAATTATTTATATTGGTTAATCAGTTAAAGAAACTATCTTACATGTATAAAGGGAAACAAATAAAAGATAGAGATTGCAACAGTGGCGTCAAGTCTTGTAACCTCTTTTATAAAAATACTATAGGAATTCACATTTATACAGAACAACTACTTGAGTGGCCTACTCCTACGATCTAGGTGATAAATGGCACCGCAAGATTACCTTCCTGGGTGCTACGCAACTTGAAGCACAAATGGGCGGTGTGCGTCAAACCAGCTAGAATATGCTTCATACGCTTGTGGAAGAGGGGATTTGCTACGATATTTTCTGTAGCTTCATCACTATAGTGGAAGAATGCCTGACATTTCATATGAAAAACAAAATCTTTAAGTAGTCTGATGACTTAAACTTCTCACAAGTGATGACTTGCATCACTTGATACTTTATTTTTGCAGATGAAAGTGAGACAATACATTATTTCTTAGATTGCCATGATATCAATAAATCGCTAAGTGTGATCCAAAATCTTGTAGTAAATCTCTTTGTTATAGGACACATTCTATAATTAGAGTCACAATATGATTATATTTCAAATTAAGAGGAAGAATAGAACATGAGACCAAGCCTTGGATAACTTTTAAGGTATTTGATCACCTTTAAAGCTACTTCCTTATGAGATTTTTTTTTATGAATAAACTAATCAAGAAGTAAAAATGAAAACATAATGTTGGGCATGGCGAGAGTCAAATAAATTAGTTGTCCAACTAACCTTTGATAGATTGGTATATTTGCAAGAGGTATATCATTTAATTTTTCTTTTGAACTAGTGTCATACTCAATACTTATAAATTTCTTATTCTATTTCAAAGGGATTAGCGATAGCTTGGAATTAGCTAGACCTATTTCAACTCTAGTTCGTACTTGCATGGACTCAAGGAGATCACTTCTAGAGAACGAGCAATCTTAAGATGTAAGAAAAATTTAGACTAACCAAGAACCTTCATGAAGAAAGTAGCATGCAAATACTTCTTGAGGTTTGAAAATTAAGATGTTATTAACAAAAATGTTATTACGTGTAATTAAGATGTTATCAACAAAAGATGTTTTGACTATTCCATGTAATTAAGATATTAACAAAAATGAGTAATGTTATAAAAGAAGTACCTCTCATCTTAGTGAATAAGGAGTAATCATGATAAGATTGAATGAAACCATGTGCAATTAGTGCTTTGGTGAATTTTGCATTCATTAATGGGATGCTTGCTTCAACCTATGAAAAGAATTTACATAATTGACAAACAAAATGCCCTATATAAATCAAAGGAAAGCTTTATATAAACCTTCTTAGAGAGGTTTTCATGAAAAAAGACATTTTGAACATCTATATGATAAAATGGCTAATGATAGACAATGACAACAATAGTAATAATAAGTAATTAAGATTTAATTATGATGTAACATCCATATGACTATTCTAGGTAATTAAAATGTTGTTAACAGATATGAGTAAAGTCATAAAGGAAGTACTTTTCTTTTTGGTGAATAAAGAGCAATCATGATAAGATTGAATAAAGCCATGTGCAATCAATGCTGTGGTGAATTTTGCATTCCAATAATGAGATGCTTACTTCAATTCATAAAAGAAATTTACATAATCAACATACAAAATGCCTTATATAAATGGAAGGAAAGCTCAATATAAACCTTCTTAGAGAGGTCATCATGAAGAGACCAAGCAACATCGGGACTTGAAGATTCTATAGATCATTAGGCTGCCTCAAATTCTCATACAATGTCCTTGAAACCTGTCGAAACGTTAAATGTTAATATTCACCCAATAGGAAAAGTTATACAAGGATAACAATTTATAAAATCATAGAAGGCATATTTTTATTGTAAAGTTTGGAGGTACCTTTTGCAAGGATGGTGAGTACCGTACTCCGCCTGCATATGTTGCTGGATAATTTGGGGAAGCAGAGAGCGCTGGTCTTATAGGTGGAGATGGACAATGTGCGGATATTGGTGAATGCATAATCGGAGTGTGGTTATATGAAGACAATGGAGTACGTTCGTACGAAGGTGGAGATGCCATAGCATTTTGCCATTGCAAATGAGCATTCCATGTTGTGGGAGAACATCTTGACTGTGATATTCTTGAAGGTGACATATTTATTTTAATTCTGTTGTGTCGATAAACATGATGAAAAAATATTAATAAAGATTATTTAATATATAATAATTAAGTTAGAATTATATAATAAATGAGACCAACCATTACCTTTTGTGATTATTGACAAACTCATCTGTTTCATCTAGAATCTCCTCCTACAAAAAAAAGAAAGAAGTTGTATATATAATTAAATAGAAAAGTATATACTTACACATGTCCCCAACTAAAAAGAAAGATTTGTTTTAAGATTTTTATAGATTTACTTAATTACCTTGACTTCATACATTCTTAGGATAATTTATTTGTTTGGCCTATATAACAAAATTATACTGCTACATAAAATATTAACCTGTAATAGCTCCTCCATAACATCCTCGAGTGTTATGATACCAATGACCTCTTCATTTAAATTTGGAAGAGATTCCAAATCTGGAGGTGAAACATTTTTAACTTCTTGCTCCCATTTTTTCTTTGGTTGTGAACTTAAACTATTGTTGAGCTTGGCATTATTCGGTGATGAAATTTGAATTTCAGTGTCAATAGAACCCATTGAGGATGACTTTGCAGAGAGATTCTTTCGCTTATTGTGACTACACTGATGATCAGTCCCTGAGAATGAGTAACAATCAGGCCACCATTATTTCTCAACTTTTGACATAAATTCAAGATAATGATATTGATGGTAAATACGAACCAATAGAAGTTTTTAACAAATGCTACCTTTTCTCACTGCATGAGTTTGTCTTGATTCTACACCGGTATTTAACTTGCTTGTGCTAGGTTTCGTTTCTTTTTCTAGACTCCCCTTCATTCCCTTTATAACAACAGCCATGTGACTATGACCTTTCTGGAATTCATTCAATAGATCATAGAGAGGCAAACATTCATGTACCCTGACACGGATTTTGAAAAGTTGATCACAGGTTCAATGCCATCACTGACGTGCAAAATATTGCCACAAGCAAATGACAGTAAAGCTTTCAATTCTTAAAAACTATCTGAGTTACCGAAATAGCAACAATGATTTCGAAGCGAAAGTATTTGAAAAAGAAAATCCATCATAGACGTTATATGAACCTAGGAATTCTCCTGATAGCAAGATCTTTGATGGGTGTTTCATCTTCAGGGCGGAGCTTGATCAAACTCTTTGTCTACAAAAGAAGAAAAGTTCCCAGTCACATAGCGATATAAGTTTCAACAGTTAAAAAATGGGAAACAAGTGCGAAGTAGAACCGTTCTTGCTCACCAAAACAATGCCAATGATATTTGTGGGGCTTCCATAGTAGATGGGTACTCGACTATGTCCTTTGCTCAATATTTCTCCCATTGTTAGCCTGGCTAGGACAATCATGAACAGAATTGAGTTGGAAGTTAATAATGATTACCACACGTAGACGAAAAGAGAAGCGTACTCATCAAGTTCTGATTCTATGTCAAGGGAAAATATTTCCGATACAGGGGTCATAGCATCTTTGGCAGTTTTCTGGGTCATATCCAGAGCTCCAGAAATTATGGTAGTTTCATCATGTGTTAACTCTCCACCTTTTCCTGCCTGAAAAATGACATTGTAATATCAAGATTTCCATCACTGGCATCCCCGCAAAAGGTATTGTAAGTACAAGACCCCAACCTTAACTCCATGCATATCCACCAATGTTTTAAGCTCGTGCCGTCGTAGAAGCCCAGCATGCCCTTTGCCGAGGAGCCAATCCAGCAGCTGTCAGATCAAGAAAACTCGAGATATTGTGAGCAAACAATTCCCTTTTTCCATTTCAAGACATGATTTTTCTAAGCTGTAAGAGTTCACAGGACTCTTTTTCTTTGTACATAAAATTGCAAATTACCTTACTGATGGGGTAAGATAAAGGAAAGAAGACCAAGACAAGCAATCGAACTAGGAAAGAGAGTTTTGCACCGATGCTTAGTCCATACCTCGAACACACTGCTTGAGGTATAATCTGGGAAAGGAAAACAATTATCATGTCTTGTCCAGGAACGATGAACAATGAATCCACATTTCAAAAGGGATCGCCCGCCTAAAACTTTACCTCGCCAAATGCAAGTATGAGGGTGACGGATATCAATACAGAGGCCCAAGCTGGAAGGAGTGAATCGACGAAAATGGGAAGGGCCTTGTTGGATACGAATTTCGAATTAAAAGGGTTAAAAGACAAGAACAAAATGGAAAAGAAGCAAATTAAACCAGAGTTGTATAACAACCTCCATTGCCATGGCATTGCTAATGAGTAGGGTACATAGGAGTAAGTGATGGTTCTTGACTATTGGCAGGATTTTCTCTGCGATATGAAGCCATTAAGATATCAAAACTAACCGTTTACTTGCGACAGGAAATTTGCGACAAGAAAATGGTCTAACTGAA
This sequence comes from Casuarina equisetifolia, assembly GCA_028551475.1. Taxonomy (NCBI): domain Eukaryota; kingdom Viridiplantae; phylum Streptophyta; class Magnoliopsida; order Fagales; family Casuarinaceae; genus Casuarina; species Casuarina equisetifolia. The sequence continues at coordinate 19,875,122 of CM052362.1, forward strand.
AAGATTGACCTGCATTCTTCCTGTCTTGGGGCTGGCCAGCCTTGGCGATGACCTCAAGCTCAACCAGGCTTAGGGACATGAGTCCCAGGGTAAGGCCTGACATGAGGCCTGCAAAGCACACAAGAACCACACAGCTGAACATATACACCCAGAACATCGGCTCGCAGCATGGAACATCATTTGCGGCCATTTTGTTTCAGACAAACTGAAGTATGCAGGGAATGTCCAGCAGATTAACCAAAGAGGTCCTCAATGAAGCATAACTAGACGGGTTGGCTCTGCTATATAGACCGACTACAGCGTCACAGACAAACATAAAACCGAAAGTTCCTGCAGCCAACTAATTGGCACGTATACAATCTCTAAAGAAAAAGCAGTGATATCGTTGTGATTAAAGAATTCAAAGAGTAGCAAGATGACGTCGAATGATCACAGTGGTAACTACGGTCATAAGTTAGGTAATCCTAGTCACTGAACCTGCAATCACAGAGCGCGGCGGTGGCTCAGTGGGTCTGTGCGGTCGCACTTACTGACTCAGCTCATCTTTCAGATTTAGCAATCAATTCTAGCTCTCCAAGAAGACGTTTTCTTGCTAGAAATGTTGATAGCTTTGGTTAGTACAGCTTTCTATCAGTTTTAACATAGACAAAGGCGAAACAAAAAGCCTATTGACTCCGCAGAGCCATACTCTAAGATTCTTATGCTCTAAGGGGAGTCATTTGGTGTTATCATTCTGTGCTGATGCCTAACCAAGCTCCACCAGGGTTGCTTTTTGTTATTCATTTTGATAATGGATGCCCAGTGGAGCAGTTAAAACTAGGTCACACTGACAAAAGCACTGGACACCCGCCGATATTCTCCAGATAAATTATTGCAATTTATAAATTGTCGAGCAAGTGGTAATGAGGACCCAAAAGACGAACTCTAAAACGCAGGCCTGAAGAGGGGCATAGGAATGGCCATATTGGGTCTCGTTGCATGACCATTTTGTTACTTTTTTAATGGGTAATGCACTAACTCCGGAATATGCTTGGGTGCAAATTATGCCATTGACTTGCAGCATGAACGTCTATGTATTTTGTATGACAGAACCAGCCTGTTGAATTAACCAAATTCCTTGTTCATTAGAAACAAAAAGGTTATTTAGAAATTTAAACTTATCGCAAAAAATTGGTGTGAAGTGGCACTTGGCGCCCAACAATGATGTAAGCCCACGCCCAGGCAAAAAAGTCGGTGATTTTGAAGAATATAACCAGTGGAGCTCAACTGCCCAACCGTGGTCTGTGTGCAATTATGAATTGCTCTCATTCCTAGTACTTTTGTACTCTTGTCGTCGGCGGTACATGCTTTTCCAGCTAAATCTATCACATCATACGCATCAGAGATTCAGGGTAACCGCAATCAATAAACTAAAGAAAAATTGCGAAACATCCACAGTTTACTGGTTGGCTGAATCTCAATTGATCGTTTGCGTTGTTCTAGTCAGCAAAACAACGTTTCTGTTCTTGGCGGTACAAGCCTGAATCTATGAATCTACCTGGACATCTTCGTAAGCAAACTCTAGCCACAATTTCCCGTAAACATTTCCGAAGTGAGGATATGTAAAATCATACATTTAGAAACAACTTGAAGTATTTATATCGATTAATCAGTTAAAAGAAACTCTCTTACATGTATAATGAGACAAAATGAAGGTAGAGATGGCAACAGTGACGTCAAGCCTTGTTGCCTCTTTGATAAAAATACCAAGGGAATTCATAGGCCTACTCCTACGACCTAGGTGCTTAGGAGGCACCGCAACATTATCTTGCTTGAAAGACAAATGGATGGTGTGCGTCAAGCCAGCTAGAATGTCTTCCACGTTGCCGCCCTTTTGGTGCCACCAATGAAGAGAAAGAGAGGCACGTCACACAACATCACGCCCCATTTCCTCTCAAACTCAAGTATACCCCGTCAAGCTAGTAGTCGATATAGATCTACGACCACAAGTTTGGAAAAAAAAATGTTGGTGTTCTTCTGCATTTTGTGACTTCATCATCAAGTTTGCAGGCTGATTTATAGTTCCCACGAGCTAAAATATTAAGTCAACTTCCAATCTTTTCACAAATGAAGTAGGAATTTATGTTAATGTTTTGTCCTTTGGTGGAAGGCATGATTTTTTTCCATCTTCTATGATGCTTTGTTATCAAACTAAAACATCACTAGTCATGGAATTTTAGTCCTCAAATCACTCATAAGTTCAATAAGCCAAATAATTTCACAAAAAATGTTCACCATCGCACGACATTCAACCTCTATTAGTATATGACTGATTAGTTCTTGCTATATTGGGATATCAAGGAATTTCCTAACATTACAAAAAAACCTAATCACAGATTTTCCTATCATCTTGCACCTGCTATAGCTTGCATCCCAATACTCCCTCTTGTGGAAGCCCCCATTTGATGGCAAAAAGAAACCTAATTTAGGGTAGCCCTTAATTTAATTTACAATTTTGACTGTCACATTCTGATATTATCTTTTTAGTATATGCATAAATTGACTTAAGAGATGCATTTTAGAGCAAATATTTAGTCTTGTGATATCCAAATTCATCAATTTACTATTTATCTTCTAATAACTTGTGATGTCCTTTGGTGGTGGATCCTTGTATTGTAGCTTAGCTATCTTATTATACCTAATACTTGTGAGGAATGCCTTTGTCTTCATAAGATGATTGATAGGCTTCACTTTAGAAAGTCTCATTTTTTATATAATTTTCAAAATATACTTCCTTTAACTTAGATGTATCCCTTTCTCATCGCTAAAGACTTCTATTTCTAAAAAATATTTGAGATCTTTTAAATCCTAAGTATGAAACATTGAATGCATGTATTTTTTCAATTTTTTAATTGCAATATCATCTCTAGTAGTCACAATATCATCCACATAGATCATTACTATTACTATCTAACCATTATAAAGTCTTATGAATAACAAATAACCATGAAGTGGTTGTGCATATCTTGCAATGATTAGTGTCTCTGTGGATTTAGTATTCCATTGTTTGAAAGCTTGTTTCAAACTCTAAAGAGACTCCCTAAGTCTATATATCTTAGTTTGAAAGTGACTTTCCAAATTCATTAACTTACCAATCATCTTATGATAACTTGTGATGTCCTTTAGTGGTGGATCCTTGTGTTGTAGCTTACCTTCCTTATTATACTCAAAACTTGACTCCCTAAGTCTACATATCTTAGTCCGAAAGAGACTTTCCAAATTCATTAACTTACCAATCATCTTATGATAACTTGTGATGTCCTTTTGTTGGACATGGCTAATAATTAGCACATTTCTCACTCTTTAATTTTCTCTACCTTATCATAGGTGGTTAGTGGGATATGGGGAGTTTGTTTCTTAACCACTAACACTTTTTCATATCCTCAAGAGAGAGTGGTTACATGTGAGAGTGGTTTGAGTTTTGAAATCAAAAAAAGATGCTCCGATCGTGAAAGCATTGTGAGACATAAGACAAAGAAAATAGAGAATAGAGAAAGAAAGGGAGCGTGAGAGAGAAACACCAAGAAAGAGTTGTACGGCCAGATTTATATAGATATAAGTGTAGTTGCAGTGTGGTTTTTAGTACAGTATAGATTGGTGTATGGTATGTGCAGAACAATGAAGAAGAGAAAGAAATTTGTAAGCCATTCTTGTTTAACTCTTGTGCACTTTTTTGTATCCTAAAAAGAGTGCTTGAAAAATGTGTTTGGTAGAGAATTCCTGTGAGAAATTTTGTATTGTTGATTGCAAGTAGTGAAAGAAATCTCTCTTAGTTTTACCCGTGGATGTAGGCAATTATTGGCCAAACCACATAAATTTGTGTTTTTTTGTGTGATTTTATATTTTTCATTTAATTTTGCATTTAGCCAACATTCGAAACAATATCTTAAGCTTGGAGAATCGTCTGTTTGATAATTAATTTAGGCTTAATTAGAACAGATCACTTACATTCTTGCTACGTTTTACACACTAGTTTATTTTTTTACACAACAGACTGGTATCAGAGCTGTTTGGTTGTGATTTTTGGCGTGTAGAATTTCTCATATGGCTACGATTAAAGCTGATGTTGAAAAGTTTAATGGCAAGAATGATTTTGGTTTATGGAAGCTAAAGATAAGAGCTTTGTTAAGTCATCAGGGAATGTTGGTAGCATTGAAAGGGAAGAATAGCCTATCTCAATCTTTGACAGATAAATAGAAAGATGAGATGCTAGAAAAGGCTCATGCCACCATCATTCTTAACTTGGCAGATTCGGTATTAAAGGAAGTAGCATCTGAGAAGACCCTTGCAGGTTTGTGGACTAAACTTGAAAGTTTATATATGACAAAATCACTCACCAAAAGGCTATATTTGAAGCAATCATTATACTCTTAGGAGGAGAGAAAGAACTCCACTTGATAAGCATTTAGATGATTTTAATAAAGTTGTTTTGGATTTGTAAAATATAGATGTTAAAGTGGATGATGAAGATCAAACACTTATTTTGTTATGTTCTTTGACTAAATCCTATGATCATTTGGTTACCACATTGTTATATAATCGAGACAATATTTCCATGGAAGAAGTGAAGGCTTTTTTGAACTCTGCCGAGTTGAGGAAGAGGGTGTTTGAGGAGTTTGATGACTTTAATGCTTCTGGATTGGTGGTGAGAGAAAGATCTAGTAGGAGAGGACAACAAACTAGTAAGCATTCAAGTAGTTGAAGCAAGTCCAGATCAAAGTCTAGAACCAGAAAGGTGAAATGCTATCATTGTCATGAAGAAGGACATTTTAGGAAAGATTGCCCTAAAAGAAAAGGAAGAAAAGACAAGGGTAAGAAAGCAACTTCAGAGGGTGAAAAGTCTATAGCAGTAGTTGAAGAAGAAGATTCAGATGCAAGCTTAGTTCTGAATGATTCAAAGAATTCTTCTGGTGATAGTTGGGTGTTAGATTTGGTTTGTTTATTTCATATGTCACCTTATAGGAAATGGTTTATAAACTATCAACCATTGAGAGGTGAAAAGGTGCTTATGGGGAACAATATGGCATACAAGGTGGTTGGCATAGGGTCAGTTTAGATTGAAACACATGATGAAGTGGTGAGAAAACTTAAAAACGTAAGACATATTCCAGAATTGAAAAGGAATTTGATTTCTCTTGGTACTCTTGAGGCAAATGGTTGTGAATGGAAAGCCAAGATTGGTATCTTGAAAGTTCTTAAAGGAGCTCTTGTTGTCATGAAAGGAATCAGATATAATGGGTTGTATTTCTTAAGGGAAACATCATTACAGGTGGAGCGGCAATTTCTACTTCAAAATTAGAAAAGGAGAACACCAAGTTGTGGCACATGAGGCTTGAGCATATGAGTGAAAGAGGCATGATGATACTTAGTAAACAAGGTCTTCTTGGTGGTAAAAGGTTGAGCAAGATAGACTTTTGTGAGCACTGCTTATATGGTAAGCAAACACGATTGAAATTCAACGTTGCAGTCCATAGAACAAAAGGCACATTGGATTACATTCATTCAAATTTATGGGGGCCAGCTTGTGTTTCTTCCATAAGAGGAGCAAGGTACATGTTAACACTCATAGATGATTTTTCAAGAAAAGTTTGGGTGTGTTTCTTAAAGCACAAAGATGAAGTGTTTAGAAAGTTTGTGCAATGGAAGACTTTGATAGAGAAGCAAACTAGTAGACAAGTCAAGAGGCTCATAACTGATAATGGCATGGAGTTTTACAATCAAGAGTTCAAAGATTATTGTAAAAAAGAGGGTATAGCAAGGCACCACACTGTTGTACACAAATGGTATGGTAGAGAAGATGAATAGAACCATTATGAGAAGGTAAGGTGTATGTTGTTTACTGCAGAATTGACCAAAACATTTTGGGCTGAAGCAATGAATACAACTTGTTACTTGATTAACAAATCACCATCTATAGCCCTTAATTGCAAAAGACCTGAAGAAGTGTGGAGTGGAAGACTTACTAATTACTCAAATTTGAAGATCTTTGACTGTCCAGCATATGTACATGTTCAAAAAGGTAAGCTTGAACCAAGATCCAGAAAATGCATTTTTTTATGATATGCAGATGGTGTGGAGGCATATAGATTATGGTTTTCTAATGGGAAAAATTTCAAGTTTCTAATTAGTTGTGACGTTATCTTTGATGAAATGCCAATGATAAAAGAAAAGGTGGAGCAACAGAAGTCAAAAATTGTCAAGGATGCTAAGAAAAAGGTGGAGGTTGAGCTTGATTCAAAGGTATCTAAAATTACCTCTAAAAGTCCAAGTGATGTGAGCATTTTAGATATAGAAGAAGTTGTCACAGAGAGAGCTCATTTAAAACCTTAACAAACAGAACTGGAGCACTCACCATCAGTAAGACAACAAGTACAAGAGTATGTTATGGCAAGAGATAAGGAAAGAAGAGATATTAAGACTCCTCAAAGGTATGGCTTTGGTGCTTTAGTGATTTGGTGGCATATGCACTCACTACATTTGTAGAGATTAACCTGAATCAAGAACCAAAAACCTACAAAGAAGCAATAGAAAGTCCATATTCTAATAAATGGATGGCTGTAATGCAGGAAGAGATGAACTCATTGTTAAAGAACAAGACTTGGGAGCTTATTGAACTACCTTTAGGTAAAAGAGTTGTAAGTTGCAAATGGATATTCAAAAGAAAAGAAGGCATACCAGGAAGTGAAGAAGGAAGATACAAGGCTCAAGTAGTAGCTAAAGGCTTTACACAAAAGGAGGGCATAGACTTCACTGAGATTTTTTCACCTATGGTAAAGCATTCTTTTTCTATTTGTATATTATTATCTTTTGTTTCCTTATTTGACTTGGATTGTAGTAACTTGATATGAAGACAACCTTCTTAAATAGAGAGTTGAAGGAGGAGATCTATATGAAGCAACCAGAAGGTTTTGTGGATCAAATGAAAAAAAATCATGTATGCAAGCTACAAAGATCGTTGTATGGTCTGAAGCAATTTTCGAGACAGTAGTACAAGAGATTTGATGCATTCATGATCAAGCACGGGTATTGCAGGAGATCCTATGACAGTTGTGTTTATCATAGGCAAAAGATTGATGGTTCTAGCATATATCTATTTATTTATGTAAATGATATGCTTATTGCAACAAGGAACTTAATGGAAATCAAAGAGCTTAAGTCTTTATTGAAGAAAGAATTTGAGATTAAAGACCTTGAAGCTGCAAAGAAAATACTTGGAATGGAGATTAACCATAATAGATGCAGAAGAACTGTGAAGCTCACTCAAAAGAGATATATTGAAAAGATACTTCAATGATTCAATATGGATGATGTAAAACCAGTAAGTATTCCCTTAACTGTACACTTTAAGTTATCTTGGGATTTATCTCTGAATTCTAAAGAGGAAGAGGAAGCTATGGAGAATGTTCCTTATTCTAGTGCAGTAGGTAGCATTATATATGCTATGGTGTGTACAAGACCTGATTTATGCCATGCTATAAGTCTAGTGAGTAGATTCATGAGTGCTCCTGGGAAAGGTCATTGGTTGGCAATGAAATGGATCTTGAGATATTTAAAGGGAACATCTGACTATGGCTTGACGTTTAACAAATATGGAAAGAAGAAAGTTGTGGATTATGTTTACTCAGATTATGCTGGAGACCTTAATGATAGAAGGTCACTTTCAAGTTATGTATTTGTCTTGGCAGGTGGAGCAATCAGTTGGAAAGCCATATTGATAACTCTATTTTTATAGAGTTATTTTACCTAATTTAAATAATAAATTCTCTAATGTTTGTGAGAAAATATTTGAATTCCTCTTTATTTACTTAAATTTGTCTTGTTTATGTAGCATAAGGAGGCATGAAGAAAAAGAACAAGCATGGAGAACCTGGTACTTATTATATAGCAGAAGATGGTCAAATTATCAAGGTAAAGGAAATCAAGATGGGCTTGGGCTTGGGCTTTGGATAATTGTTATTATATTTTTATTGTTATTATTTTTTTAAATAATTAGAAAACCTAGTCCTATTAGGAGTCCAAAGCCTAATTAATATAGAAGTCTAAAACCCAATTGTATTAGGAATCCAAAACCCAATGCTATTAAAATAAGGAGAAAGTTCTAGATCCCATACCCTATATAAAGGAGGAGCCCTGCATAGAAGAGAGGGGGAAGCAAGAGAGAAAAGAAGTTGCCGCTGAAACCAAGGAGGAAATTGAGCACAACTCAAGAGAGAGGCCAAGAATTCAAGATTCAACTTAAGAGAGAGGCCAAGAATTCAAGATTTCTTGAAGAGAAGACAAAAAGGGTGACAGACTTCTTGTTCTTGGATTCAAGATGCCTTCTTTGTTTCTTATTATTATTCTTCCTCATTATTTCATTATGTTCTAAACTTCTTTTGTTAGAGCGAAGATGTAGCCTAACTATGATGATGTGAATCCTATAAATTTTTATGTTTTGCAAGATAGTTTATTTATGTGAGTTATATATTATTATGCTTAATACTTTTAAGTGATTGGCCACCACTTGAATGATTTGATGTGCATGTTAGAGACTGAAAGGTAATAATATGCAATTACTTCTTATAATATATAACCATGAATTAAATGTGGATAGACATATATCATGTTATTTGTGTAGCTTTTGGTGATAAGATGATCGAAAGATTTATTGTAAACCAGGAATATTCATAGATCCTAATGCATTTGGTTTGTTTCAATTCACATATAGAGATATAGTGAATTAATGAACTAAATAGGTTTACTATACCTAGACATAGGATAGTAAATAAATTAGAAAATTTCGCCATCACATAGATAATATCATTCTTGCAGGCATAAACTATGGAAATTCATATCTAGTAGTTATGGTGAAATCGGAAGCTCTAACATGTGTCTCATCTTGATTTTTCTTACTTGGATCCAACTTTAATTAGTATTGAGTTTTTGTTTTAGAAATTTTAAATTTTAATTCATCTTCAACAATATTTTGATTTGCTAGATAAATTTTAGGATTAATTTATCATTAGTACTTAATTAGTTTAGTATTCACCAATCTTCGTGGGACGATATCTTTCTTATCATTATATTACTTGTTCGACATATTCACTTGCATCTAAAATTCACCGAACACATATTGCAACCCATAGTGGCTTTGTCTACAACAGAAGTTGAGTACATAGTTGTTTTTAAAGAGATCAAGAAAGTTATTTGGCTATAAGGATTTGTGACAAAGTTAGGAATAAAGTAGGGGAAGAATGAAATATTTTGTGATAGTTAAAGTGTCATTCATCTCACAAAAGATAAGTGGCATCATAAAAAGTCCAAGCACATTGATATTAAATATCACTTCATAAAAGAGATTTGTATGTGGAGGAAAGGTAAAGGTGTTGAAGATATCAACTTTGTGCAACCCTGTTAACATGCTTACCAAGGTGATCCCTACTATCAAGTTCAATAATTGTATGGACTTGATAGGTTTGTACAATGATGAATGAAGATGCTAAAATGGTAAAGGTAAGGAGAGTTATGAAGATACTACTTGCTAATTATTCACCAAGGTGGAGGATTGTTGGACGTGGCTCATAATTAGCACGTTGCCCACTCTTTAATTCTCTCTACCTTATCATAGGTGGTTAATGGGATATGGGGAGTTTGTTTCTTAACCACTAACACCTCTTCCTATTTTCAAGGGAAAATGGTTACACGTGGAATGGTTTGAGTTTTGAAACCGGAAAAAGATGCTCCGATCGTGAAAGTATCGTGAGACACAAGACAAAGAAAATAGAGAATAGAGAAAGAAAGGGAGCGTGAGAGAGAAACACCAAGAAAGAGTTGTGTGGCCAGATTTGTGTAGATTTGAGTGTAGATTGCAGTGCGGTTTTCAATGTAGTGCAAATTGGTGTACGGTGTATGCAGAATAGTGAAGAAGAGAAGGAAATCTATAAGTCATTCTTGTTTAACTCTTGTGCACTTCCTTGTATCTTAAAAGGAGTGCTTGAAGAGTATGGTTGGTAGAGAATTTCTGTGAGAAATTTTGAATTATTGATTACAAGTAGTGAAAGAAATCTCTCCTAGCTTTACTCGTGGATGTAGGTAATTATTAGCCAAACCATGTAAATTTGTGTGTTCTCTTGTGTGATTTTATATTTCTCATTTAATTTCACATTTAGCCAAAACAATATCTTAAACTTGGAGAATAGTCCGTTTGATAATTAATTCGGGCTTAATTAGAACACATCATTTATATTCTTGCTACGTTTTACACACCAGTTTGTTGTTTTACACAACACCTTTAGTGGCGGATCCTTGTGTTGTAGCTTACCTCCCTTATTATACCCAATACTTGCCTCCCTAAGTCTATATATCTTAGTTCGAAAAAGACTTTCCAAATTCATTAACTTACCAATCATCTTATGATAACTTCTAATATCCTTTAGTGGCAGATCTTTGTGTTGTAGCTTACCTCCCTTATTATACTCAATACCTGTGAGTAATACCTTTGTCTTCATAGGATGATTGATGGGCTTCACACTAGAAAATCCCATTTTTTATATAACTTTCAGAATATACTTTCTCTAGCTTAGAGTATCTCTCTATCTTTAGGGCTCAAGTTCTAACACCGTCTATTCTTTCCAATTGGTGAGGAGGAACATGAGGAGTTCTATTAGAAGCTTGAGGGTGGTCTCCACTTTATTGCTATTGCTATGTTGATCCTATTATTACGTAGTAATTTTTCTCTTTTTTATTTTCATTTTTGTTTCGGAGAAATTCCATTCTACGTCTAACATAAAGAGTTCAAAAAGGAGAATAAGTTTGATTATCTTTGTTCTTCCTTTGCTCCTCAAGAGTCATATAATTTATGATTTGCTTTAGCTAATGAATTAATTTTGCGACCATCTGAAATCCGAGTCTTCCATCTATTTTTTCGGTCGATTAGAAACACCTAGTTGGAAAATTTCAGACACGCTACACAAAAGGTCTAGTTGGAATACTGTGTTGGGAATGGCAAGTTAACCACAACAAATACACAAACTACATAATCCCACAAGAGCACAAATAATTAAATTGTTCGGACAAAACTAATCCTCTCTCCACTATATTACCAGTTTCTCCTTGCAAAACTACGTACATGTATTTTTTTCCTTGATTAACTATGAAGCTAGACTCGACACATCATTTTTAAGTATGTCCTGGAAGACAAACGACAGTAAACAACTATAGGAATGTCCCTGACGCCTATAAATAATTTGTAGTATACCTTTTAGGTCGGTTTCAGTAATTGATTGTTACAAAACCTAAGATACCGTTTATGATATATCAGAATAAAGGACAGGAAATGGAAGTTTTTTATTTAACACCACCGCTATTAGTTAGTTTACAAGCAACACGTACGACACAATATGAGCCATGTCATATATTGATACACATGGCGATTAAATGTTAGTATCCACCATAAACCAACAGGAAGAGGAGTGGGGGAGAGAAAGGGGGGGGGTGGGTGGGGAGTGGGGAGGGGAGAGCGAGAGAGAGAGAGAGAGCGCAACAGTGGAGCTCTGGTGCTGCAAACTTCTCGAAGTGATACTTGTCTACGGAGCTCTAGGAAAATCACCAGCATGTGATAGCTTCTGATATAACTTTCTTTTTACCTGGGAAGAAGTTGACGGTGGCTCAGTTATTTTTATAATGGAACGTGACAATAGCATTAAAAGCAGCAACGGTATATATTCAATGTAGCCTTATTCGCAGAACACAAGATAGTACATTATCCCTTCACCTTTTCAACACGTACAGGTGATTTCTAAAGCATTTTAGAAGTGCCTTGCTATTGGAATTCCAAAATGTACATAAAACTCTATCATGATGGTGAATTCTTCTACTATTGGTAATAGAATAATTTCTAAAGCATTTAACATGATCCTAGGCTTATTTCAGAAAGTACAAAGACAGTAGAGAATCCCCCAAGATAAGCTTTTGACACTTTATGATGGTCCTAGTCCCTGCAAACTAAAAGTCAGTCACTACTAAACTTGAATGTCAGCTTGATTGACAGATATGAAGCCAACTAAGAAAATTTCCTAGGATGAATATCCTTGAACGACATCGTCCTAATACTGCTAGAGTACTTTCTTTTTTCCATTAAAGTTCAAGTGCAAAGAGTAATCATTTAAAAGAAATTCATCTTGAACTGCAATTTTTTTGAACATCTTAACTACTGAAACGTTTTAGCATAGCAGGCTAGGAAATTGAAATTCAATGACATGGTAAGATTAACTATTAACACATCATTCAGTTAAACAACACTCTATGTTCTCTCTTTTTAAGCCATGGATTATTATAATTATGACATACCCGATGGGAGGATGGCGAGCTGTGAACTGGGCCTACAAATCCAGTCGGAGAATTTGGTTTATATCTTCCAGGGGAAGGATATAGTGTTGGTCTTATTAGCGGGGACTGCATATACGGGGGAACGGGTGAACGCAATATTTGAGCATACGAAGAAAGTGGAGATGGCTCTGGAGTTCTCCAATAAGGATGGGAAGCAGAAGATCTGCTAGGTGATCCAGATGATAATCTTCTTGAAGATCTCAGGTTGATTCTAATCCTGGAAAAGCAAACAGAATTAAATAAGATAAAAACACTTTGAAACTAGCAAAATGCTTTGGATTGAAATAGCATATAAAACAAAGTAATATCCATTACTCACTTGTTGTGCATATGAATATATTCATCAGTTTCATCCAGTATATCTCCCTTCAAAACAGGAACAAAAAGCATAAGCTTTTTTATAGTAGAAGAAGAAAAAAGAACCAGAACCATTCCGACTTAATCTTGATAGACAGGTTTAAATTTTATCTTTTATTAATCCTTTAATATGGTCAATCCTTAAGCCAGATCTACGGGCTCTTATCCCAGGTTAGACTAATTGTATAAAAGCGACCAACTATACGTATACCTAGGTAATAGAATGAGTGCAGGTGTTGGGCACTGTTCTGTAAATATTTATAAAGCAACTCATTCATCTGTTCTATCTCTTATCCAAACATTATAAAGTAAAGAGAATAAGGATTATAAAAATATATCATATGACTGTTGCAATCAATTAGGATCAATAACGTATGATGAAAGATACACGCCTATATGAACTTCTAATCAAATCAGAATGTATGCTTTAATGTTAAGTGCATGTGTTGGCAATGCAGGCACGAGAAGGTTCTTAACATGTTCTTCTTTTCCTGCAAACTATATGCTACGTGTTGTGAAAATATGAAACTTCTTTATAACCGAAGGAGTAGCAGAATAACTTTCATACTCAACCTGTAAGAGTTCCTCCATAACATCCTCCATTGTTATGATTCCAACGATCTCCTCATCTGAATTGCTCGGGAGGGATTCTGAATTTTCATATAATACATTCCCATTTCCTTGCTCCCATCTTTTAAGCGGCGAGTTCCAATATTTCTCTTGCCCGATAACATTCTTCGGAGTTGAACTACTATCATCTATTTCACTAGTGTATAAAGGAGATGAATTTGCAGAGGTATTCAGATGCTCTTTCTGGCCAAGCAGAGAATACAATTCTGATTTATTCAGAGACATAAACGTTAAATCATTGCAATAGTCTTTGCCCATGAATGTGACAAATCAAACAAAAAATGTATATATTCTCAAGAAAAATCTGTGATAATGTATCAATGTTTAGAGTTATACCTTTCGTTTCTGGGCGCATCTGATTGGAGTTTGAATTGACAACAATATCCAGCATTGTATGCTTGCCTCCTGCAGTATTCTGAGTAACTTTGACATTCTCCTTGCCCTTGATGACAACAGCCATGTGGCTATGACCCTTCTGGAACTCGTTCAGTATATCGTATAGTGGCCAATTGTCATATACCCTGTCACAGAAGATGTACAGAGCCATGCATCATCAGCCAAACACACAGCCATACGGCTATGAAACTTAAAAATGTGGAACGATGGTCGTTTGTGGTATTACCTTATTGTACGTGTCAGAAATAGGCTTATACCTATAGTCCAACTCAAAAGTTAGCCCAAGAGGTGAAAGACATTTTATTTTTTTTTCATTTAAGCTTTATGTCATGAATTTTTTATTTTTTATTTTTTTAATGTAGGACTCTTGTTTTGCACATACATTCATGCATATTGAACATCATTAGGCTCAAGGTAGTCCAACTCAAAGAAACTTAAGAGTTATAGGGTCCTCCTTTCATTTAAGTCTTAACTCAAGGATCTTTTCAAAAATTAAATGATTGTAGGAAAAATTATGATCTTTTTAATTAAAATTTCCTCGCTTTACCTAGAAATTTGAGGTTTGAAAACCCTTAGTTATTATGCTATTTGTAAGTCATCCTAGTGACCAAGTGAAAAAGAGTTGGCAAAGAAGAAAAAAAATTCTCTTATAACTCCTTTGTGTATTCCCAAATAGTAGAAAAATGTACATAAGGATTACTTTACCCTAAACCACATAACTCTTTAGTGTTCTTGTGCTTGGTAAACTATGTCTTTGCTACTTAATTTTTACATTCATTTATAACAAAATGTCATTCTCTTACCGGGGTATTCTTCTGATGGTCATAAATTTAATTGGAGTTTCATCTTCAGGGCGGCAGAACATCAAATTCTTAGCCTAAAACCAAGAAGAAAGAACGCATCTTTTAGTACTATCAGTGCACAAAGACAGAGTTACTACCTCAGTTCAATTTTAGTACCGTCTTAGTTTCGGAGCTGCTTACCAGAATGAGGCCAATGATATTTTTCGGGCTCCCGGAGTAGATAGGTACGCGGCTGTGACCCTTGCTCATTATTAATCCCATCGTATGCCTAAGGATAGAGGTGGGAGAAATTCCTTGTGAGAGATCAAAGGGGAATGCTATAATCACTAAGAGATGAAAGGGAAGTACATACATGTCAAGTTTTGAATTTATGTCCAGAGAAAAGGTTTCGGAGATGGAAGTCATTGCATCTTTAGCCGTTTTCTGTGTTAGGTCTAAAGCACCACTGATAATGGCGGTTTCGTGATGTGATAACTCTCCACCTTTCCCTGCCTAAAATTGAACAGCAGCATTTTGTAATCGTAACTCTTCTGCTGCCCTACAACCATATTTGAAGGACCATAGGAAGCAAACCTTATCACCGTGCAAATCGACCAATGTCTTCAACTCTGCTCGTCTATAAAGTGCAGAATGCCCTTCCCCGAGAAGCCAATCTAAAAGCTGCCAGAAAAGGCCGAAACACAGAGTGAGATCAAATTCCCTGTTGTCAAAGTTAAAGGAAAAAAAAAAAAAAAACAGTGCAAACTTCCTTGATACATGCTTGTTATATGTTTGCATACGATAACTTGGTTCCCAAACTTCTCTGAGTCATCAAAATTGTTTATAGGAGACACCTTTTAGACGACTGATGGCCCCAGTGATAACTAACTGTTTGATTATTTGTTAATATATCTTCACTTTGCGCTGTGATTATGAGTTCGTATCCAATATATACATGAGGGCAAAAAAATTTCTTCCTAGTGTACACAGGCACCCTAAGCGGATTTAAATCCTTAGCTGCTGCCACAGGTCAATCTGCTCTGGTGCTTCTTTCATGTGACCAAAATAGTCAGGGTTCATTTGTTCTAGCAAGGATAGGTATGTTAGCATAATCAAGATTATTGTACACTCGGAAACATTGCAGATGAAGAGAAATGATGGTGGTTAAAAGAATTAGGGGGATGGAATTTTTCAACCTTGTTGGCCAAGAATAGGGATCCTTCGCTAGCAGATTTAGAAGTAAAACGATTTAAGTAATTTCGAGTGTTCCTTCACTACCAAATAGCCTTAGAAATCTCAGGGATGCCATTTTTCAGTATCACAGCGACCACCCAAGAATGTAAACAAAGCATGGAGAAAAAAGTTGGAGGGTGAGGCCAATGAAAGTAAAACATTGTTTGTAATGCACTAACAAAGGGGATTACCTTACTAATAGGATATGAGATGGGGAAGAAGATGAATAGAAGCAGTCGAACAAAAGTGGACAGCTTTGCACCGAGACTTAGTCCATGACGGGAGCATACTGCTTGAGGGATGATCTAGAAAAAAAATAAATAAGTAGATAGTTACCACCACCCTTTTCTTTTGAGTTTTAGAAAGTAAAATGGGTCGTGTGGAACAGAGTTTACCTCTGCGAATGCAATTACAAGGGTAACAGACATAAGAATAGCAGCCCAAGACGGGAGTATGGAATCCAGGAAAATTGGCAGTGCCTTAAATGAGAAAAAAATTGTATATCAATTTGAGTTCAGAATTTAAACTTGATGTTCTTTATATTGGGTGTGATATACCTCCATCGCTAGTGATTTTCCCACAAGGAGGGTGCACAAAAGTAAATGCTCATTCTTGATGATTGACAGTACCTTTGCTGCAGATGTTCAATAAGCAAAATAAAAGAAGACAGAAACTGATGGAACATAATCTCGCTATAATGTCAAGCATATTGCACAAATCTAGTGAAATATGAATGCTAACCTGCATACTTCTGCTCTTGAGGCTGACCGGCCTTAATGAGAACCTCAAGATCAACCTGGCTGAAGGATAGGAGTCCGAGAGCGAGGCCTGATGTTATACCGGCAAATGATACAAGGACGAAAGATATGCTTAGAAACGCCCAAAATTCAGTCTGGCAACAATGCACTTCATCATTTCTCATTTCCCAGTAGGATGAATTATGTTTGGCCAAAGAATGAAACAAAAAGCAAAATGCAATGAGAGAGTATAACTGCATGAAAGACGCAGTCAAAGGGGTTGGCTCAAAAGGAAGTAAGCATGAACAGACGGAGCAAACGCTTTAGAGCTTGATCAATCTAACAAGAATCTAAAAAATGAAGGTGGAGACAGAGAGTCTTTAAGCCAAAAGTATCCTAACAGCCTGCTGTTTCTAAGAAAGTAACTAACCGAAGTTCAGAAATAAGATAATGACAAGAAACATCAAGTTTAAATGAGAAAAGTACCCACAAAGTTAGTCTTTGACGTCTTCAATAACTTTCACTGATTGTGAGAGGGCTTTTGGATTTAGTCACGAGAAACCAACAAACTTGGTTTTCAATTCACCGCCCGACACCAACTAAAGCTAAAAAGATGACCTTAGCAGGGGATATGCGTCCTCGACGATCCCCTCATTGCTGTAAATCATTGTCAGATAGCTTTTGTCATGCATAATAGACATTAGTACCTGGGGTAGCTTATACCTGTGTTCCCAGTTGAATTCTGTGCCATCCCTAGAAAAGACTCCACCAAATTCAAGCAACCGAAACCCAAAACCACGGTCCTAATTGAGCTTTTTTAAGCGAAAAAACAGCTGTTCAGGCTTGTTAACAGTAAAAAATGATGAAAAAACCTGCAATTCGATGCCCTTGTGATTCTTTTCTAATAGTAACTGCCCCTAAACGTTGCTTTTCAACAAGACCTGGTCACTTTTACCCAATGAAACATTTGATTAATTAAAACGATCATTTATTTAGTTAGCTTGGGACTCTCTTGACCTATGGCGGCTTAAGGAAACAGCAATGACGTTTGGTAGCCACTGTCAACTTTGGTTGTCTGGTCATAACTATAACTAGGGAAGAAGCCAGGACAAGGAACTAAATTTTGTTAAATAAATATGGAAAGCGATATGGGTTTCTGTGCTTAATAAGAAAACCGTTAGCATGCAATGTGACGAAGTCATTAACCTAAGTACTTTGAATCTAGATTATGAATTAAGTAGCCTTTCCTACACCAAGAGAAGAAAAAACCAAAAAAAAAAAAAAAAATCCAAAGAATGACATGCAGTTGAGATAACTTGTTGGAAAAGATATGATAGCCATCTGCACATATCATAATGCACCACAAATCACCTAGTCATCTATCATAAACAAAGACTTGCGTGTTTGATTAGAGGTCACAAACGTGTTTCACATCAGCAGTCGACAATTGTGATTTTGTAAACCGTAAAAGGATTGACTTGCATATGGTAACAAATCGCATGTGGAAATCCCTGCTAGACTTCAACAACCATGTAATGTAATGACAAACAATGAGCTGTTTTCGTGAGGTGTGCATCAAAACCCCGCGTTCTGGAGGGACAGGTCGACCTAATTTATAGTTTTTCCATCTGTGCTGTCAGCAATATCCCAACTGCTTTTTAGGTTCGTGAAAGATCGAGAGCATAGAGTTCCTATAATGGCATTATTTTCTCATCTTTGTACGCAGCGATGGCGATTTACTTGGATCTTCTAAACTTTTTAAGATAATTATGGATGGAACTATTGAAAAATCTAATTGTTATCTTGAACTTCAATGATTTAGATGTTGCTTATTTAGAGCATTACCATAAGAGCATACAGAATCATACAGAAATGACCCATTTTTTAGACATTTCATCATCGGCAGACTATTTATCTTTATTCTAAACAAACACTCAAATCGTTGATAGTTGTTGTCTGTGTCAGTACTCTCTGCATATTAGGGTTTTGACATAGTCGACACAAGGAAGGAGAGTATTAGGTGAGAAAGTCAGCACCATCCCACCAGAATACCTTAGAACCGGCCAATTATTTGGTGGATGAAGCTGAGTAATCGGCCGTTTTCACCACCCCTTAATGCTAAAAAACTGTATATTGTTTCAACACTCACCAATTTTTTTTATTTTCTTATTTTATAACTCCCACCAAACTTTAGTTGATGGCTTAAATTAGGAAATAACGGATTACCCAAAGCATGCTTAGGTCAACTAGAAATAAGGTTAAGAGAATTTGAATCCAAAATACTTGTTTTACAAAATCTCCCACACAAACTCTCCTTACCATCTTGATATTGGATTAGCACATTTAATATTTTCCTTATTTCTAGTTGCCATGTATAGTTGGATAGGGGTAGGTCCTATAAATATTCGTGAATTCTGCACATTGTTTCTTGTTCAATAGAATACAACACAGAAACATTCCACAACACGGAAGAGAAACAATGTCCGCAATACATTGATTTTCAAAGCTCTTTTTGGGCCTTGGAATTGTTGAAGTTGATCTTTCGATCACACAAAGCGACTAATATAACTTTCCGCCACGAATAAGTCACGAGCTGTCATTTCCATCATTACCAATTTTCTGATCGGCCAAACAATGACAGGAACAGTTGCATCCTTATTCAGATTTGAACCTCAAACCTTCTCCTTAGAAAGGAAGAGAAGAACTACTGATAGTATCTTACAAATAAAAAATCGACCAAGACCCGAAAAATGAGGAACTAGGAAGTCTTTTCCTTGGACAAGCTTTTGTTTTCATTTGTTCTAGATTGCTCTTCTTTGAGGAGGTATGTAATTTACCTTGTCATTAGCATGTTTATTGCTAGTAGAAACAACAATGAATAAGGAAATTATGGCTAGAAATATCAGATCCCGATAACTGAGCATGACGAAGTTCACTGAATGATATATCAAGTTAGTATCCTCTGAACCCAAACACGGTTTCTCTCTAATCTTCTGCATGGATTTGAAAGGAACTTAATGCAGTTCCCTTCAGAAGAGATATAAGGGAGGTTTGTATTATGTCTATCAAGTGGAAGTTCCTACGCTTCCAAAAGAATGAATCTAATCTGTGGAAGTGACTGTTTAGAGGAACAAATGTATAAGAAATTCAGATCAGCACGTCCAGCCACGTCAAAGACGGAGGCCCCCACTTCCTTGCTCCCACAGAGCACGTCCTGCACAGAGGACAGCCTCTCTAGCCACGCACCACTGCGCACTAGCATCAATAGCCAGCAAGATTGTCGCCGGCAGATAACAACATTTGTTCGGTAGAAATTCATGTTAGACTATTTTCAATAATCCTCACTTATGTGGGCTTATATCAATGTGATTGTTTATCTTTAATTGTTTTATTAGTTGTTTTGTGATTCATTTGTATGAGACATTTTGGATCCATTATTATTGAATATGGGATTGGCTAGTGTGAGCTTGTGTTTGCTGTATAAACAGTGATGAGTTTGACTATATTAGCAGCATAGTTTTAAATGGATAAGATCCCTCCTTTGTCTCTCAATATATGCATTATGAGTCTATATTAGGTGAAAATCATGTTGGTAGATTAAGAGGTATTATATATTTAAGTTTTTTACTATATCATGCATAGTAACACATTTTTAGAAGCTTCATGTACAGTACCGTGCACAATAAAAAGTACTTTTATATATAATGAATTGATAAATGAATGAGAATAAAGAGACGAACGAAAAATGTATGACCTTCCGCTGTATGTTGTGAATGACCTCTCCACGATCTTGTAAACTAAGCTATCTCATTAGCCAGTGAAACTAAAGAGAACAAAGGAGTAAATCAAGCCAACATCCTTGGTTATGATGATCTATGGAATAGGTACGTTCATTCTTTGTTAACAAACTCTGTGTTCTAGATGAGTAGCAAGATCTTGGTTTTGAGCTCGATTAAGCTCGATTTTTCTAACAATTTATATAATTGTGTATAACGATTGCGGTATTCATTTGTAATGATTTGAGGAACCTAAAAAAAAGATTAACTTGCTGTCTTTGTTCTCTGTGTTCACATTCTTTTTTTCCATCTGCCGGGCTTCCTTGTCTTTGTTCTTTGTGTTCACATTCTTTTTTTCCATCGGCCGGGCTTCCTTTCCACTCCGTCCAGGCCGTTTCTTCTCCGTCTCTGACTGGATTTAGCCCCCTAACTGGTGCTGGAGATAGCTAAGCAGTTCTACATTGAACATCAGAAGCAGAAGATCTTCATGGAGAACTCGATGGTGGCCTTGTTGAAGATAATGGATGGATTCTAATTCTAAAAATAAAGATAACGAATCAGCAAAAAGGGCGCAGAGTTAGTATACAGCATCAACGAAAGTAGTTAAAACTTACTAGTTGTGAACATCAACATAGTGGTCGTCCTCATCCAGTATATCTACCTACTAGAACAAAGCAAAAAACATTAGCTTCCTTAAAACATGTGAAAGCAAAATTAACGAGAATTGCAATCTTAATACACGACTTCTATTATGTATATTAATAAAGAATGCACTATATGTGGAAACCAAAATAGTTTAGGAAAAGGGTCCTTTTTCAGCTTTAACTCAAGGATCTTTTCAAGAGTTAAAGGGTTCAAGGAAAAATTATGATCTTTTCAATTAGAGTTTCTTTTACTTATAAATTTGAGGATACCAATTGTTAGAATATATTTGTCTTAAACAAGACTTATACCAAAATCTAACATTAATTATAGATTGATAATGAGTTAAAAATAAAAAAATAAAACGAGAATGATATACCTAAAAGCGGCTGTATTTTTAGTAGGATCTTGACTAAGATCTTACCCTCTATTACTTATTTGTACTAGCTAATAAAAAGCCAGAACTCTGCAATAGAATTAGAATCTCAAAATCGCTCAATGGTGGAGAGTAAATAATGAAAAGGCTCCTCTTTAACGAACGAATATGAGATATTGAATAATGGTTATTCCGTTTCATTAAATAAGCAAAATAACTGATTATTGTGAAATGACTTTTATGCTCCTACCATAAGCCCTATTCTATATACAGATCCCAATGCATATATTATAAGTTAGAGAGGGGACTTAGTTGATATAATATAAAATGTGTTAACCAAATAATCCTGACACATCACAATTCTATAAGGTACACTAAGGCCCACATTGACTAGCATCATATTCGCAATTAAGGTCAAAATCTGTTTAATTAACTGAACCAATATTTATTACATTAATACACCTTCATTAGAGAATTTGTTTATGTTTATTGATAAAACTCACATTACATGAGCTTATAAAATAAACTAACAAAAAACTCTTATTATAGTATGTTATTTGTAAGTCATCCTATTGACTATAGTAAAAAAAAGTTGGTAAAGAAGAAAAATCCTCAGATGACTCATGTATTTTTTAGTAGTAACAAATTGTACATAGAGATTACTTCATCCCAAACCATTTAAATCTTTGGTGTTCTTGTGTTTGGCAAGCTATGTCATTGCCACTCAATTTTTACATTCATAACAAAATGTAATTAATTCTCTTACCAAAGTATTCTTCTGATGGTCATAAATTTAATTGGAGTTTTATCTTCAGGGCGGCAGAACATCAAATTCTTAACCTAAAACCAATAAGAAAGAATGCAGCTCCTAGTACTGTCAGTGCGCAAAGACAGTTATTATCTTAGTTCAATTTTAGCACCGTTCTAATTCCTTGATACATGTTTGCCATATGTTTGCATACCCTATAACTAGCCGTTTGATTATTTGTCGATATATCTTCACTTTGCGCTATGATTATGAGTTCGTATCCAAAGTATACATAAGGGCGACAGGATTTCTTCCTAGTGTACGCAGGCACCCTAAGCGGAATTAAATCCTTAGTTGCTGTCACAAGTCAATCTTATCTACTCTGGTGCTTCTTTCATGTGATCAAAATAGTCAGGGTTCATCTGTTCTAGCAGGGATAGACATGTTAGCATAATCAAGATTATTGTACACTCGGAAACATGGCAGATGAAGAGAAATGACCCCACCCATTAATGTAAACAAAGCAAGGAGAAAAAGGTTGGAGGGTGAGGCCAATGAAAGTAAAACATTGTTAGTAATGCACTAACAGAGAGGATTACCTTACTAATTGGATATGATATGGGGAAGAAGATGAATAGAAGCAGCTGAACAAAAGTGTACAGCTTTGCACCAAGACTTAGTCCATGACGAAGGCAGACTGCTTGAAGGGTGATCTGTAAAAAACAAGTAAGTAGATAGTTACCACCACCCTCTGCTTTTGAGCTTTAGAAAGTAATGGGTTGTGTGGAACAGAGTTTACCTCTGCGAATGCGATTAATAGGGTAACAGACATGAGAATAGCAGCCCAAGACGGGAGAATTTAAACTTGGTGTTTGTTATGGAATATTAGGTCAAATTGATATGTAAATATTGTCATAATTGTTATTTTCCTTGTATAGCTTTGTGGTAGGTCTATATAAAGACCCCTTGTATACATTGTACGTATTGCAGTTTTACAATAGAGAGAAATTCCCACAATTCTGGTTTCTCATTTCGTGATAGTGTTCTTTATATTGAGTGTGATATACCTCCATCGCTAGTGATTTTCCCACAAGGAGGGTGCACAAAAAGTTGGTTTTTAGTTCACCGCCCGACGCTAACTAAAGCTAAAAAGATGACCTTGGCGGTGGATATGCGTCCTCAACGACCCCTGTTTGCCGTAAACCAATGTGAGATAGCTTTTGTCATGCATACTAGAATTAGTACTTGGGGTAGCTTGTATCTGGGTTCCCAGTTGAATTCTGTGCTATCCCTAGAAAAGACCACCAAATTCAAGCTACCAAACCCCAAAAACACTGTCGTATTTGAGGTTTTTTTACGCGAAAAACAGTTGTTCAGCACTTGGTAACACTAAAAAATGATGAACAAACCTGCAACTCGATGCCCTTGTGATTCCTCTCTAATAGTAAATGCCCCGAAACTTAGCCTTTCAACGAGATGTGGTGGCTGTCTATAATGAAACATTTGATTAATTAAAACGTCGATTTAGTTAGCTTGGGACTCTCCTGATCAATGGCGGCTCAAGAAAACAGCAATGACGTTTGGTAGCCACTGTCACCTCTAGTTGTCTGGAACTAAATTTTCTTAAATAAATATTGAAAGCGATATGGGTTTGTGTGTCTAATAATAAAACCATTAGCATGCAATACGATGAAATCATTAAGCTAAGTACTTTGAATCTAAATGATTAGTTGAGTCGCCCTGCCGACACCAAGAGATCCAAAAAATGATTTATGCAGTTGAGATAACTTGTTGGAAAGATATGATAGCCACTTGCACATATCATATTACATAGTCACGAACGTGTTTCAACATCAATAGTGGACAATTGACGTGAAGATGGTAACATATTGCATGTGTAAATTACTACTAGACTTCGACAACCATTTGATGACAAACAATGATATAGTATTTTAATTACTTGCAAAGAACTGAGATTTGTGTGAGCAAATTTCACGACATTGTTTTTTGGTTTTGTTGTTTTGCCGTAGTTTTCTCATAGATTATATTTTTGCTTCCCAAGTGTTCGCTTCTGCTCTCATCACCGGAAACGGACTCCCAGTGGCGTCGAAGTTCTTCCTCAGAGAAGCAGCCTTTCGAGGACTGAGTTGGGCCTCGTCCTTCCTAGCGAGTTTCTCCTCCGTCCAGACATTCTCCGAGACCGCCTTTGCGACAATTTCGCGAGCCTCAGGATCGATATCGAGTCTAAGTATCTCGACGACGTGGCCCACGACGTCGTCATGTCGTATGCGTCGGCTTTAGATTCTTGCCCCGCCGATCCTCCCGGCGCGAAGGGCTATTACATGGGGGTTGAGATGGAATGCTGTTATCTCGTACAGGTTGACGAAGAAAGCGACGATCTTGAAACCCGATTCGCAAAGT
Source organism: Casuarina equisetifolia (assembly GCA_028551475.1). Taxonomy (NCBI): domain Eukaryota; kingdom Viridiplantae; phylum Streptophyta; class Magnoliopsida; order Fagales; family Casuarinaceae; genus Casuarina; species Casuarina equisetifolia. The sequence goes on from CM052362.1 coordinate 19,899,625, forward strand.
TGGACTCTGTCATGGTTTCGGACTCCACGGATTCGGCAATGACGAGAGATGTTCTTGAAAGTGGTTTGCATACTTGGGGTCTGTCTTATATTATGTCCTGGATCCGTACGGCATGGATTCGGCACCGACGGGACATTTTCGTGAAAGCGTAGTCGCAAACTTGAATTTTGTCTTGGTTCTGGACGCCACCGATTCGGCACCGACGGGAGATGGCACGGGTGCGTCAAGAAAATGATCGAGGAGTTGATCAAGACCGGAGGCGATAAAAAAACTGGGTCCATGCTCTGTTTGTTTAGAAGAGCTTTCGTCGTCGGCAGGGACTCAGCTTCTCTGGACGGATTACTCTCATATTTTTCACCGATCATGTCTTATTCCATGGTTGGAGAAGCGGACCACATGTCCCTACCGCCGCCGGCAACTGGATTAGCAATGATCTTCCGGGCACTTTTCTGTGTTCGTTTCTTTGTGTTTCAACCAAACTTGATTGTGTATAAGGATTGCCGTATTCATTTGTAATGATTTGAGGAACACAGTACACAAATTTTTTTTTTTTAACTTGCTGTCTTTGTTCCTGTAGTTCGACCAATCTTTAATGTGTATCAGGATTGCCGTATTCATTTGTAATGATTTGAGGAACAAAATTCACACTATTTTTTTTTTTTTAGCTTGCTCTCTTTGTTCTCGGTACTTCAACCAATCTTGATTGCGTATAAGGATTGCGGTATTCATTTGTAATGATTTAAAGAACAAAAAATACACAATTCTTTTACTTGCTGTCTTTGTTCTCTGTTTTCACATTCTGTTTCTCCTCTGTTTTTCCGTCGGCCGGGCTTCCTTTCTACTCCGTTCTGGCCATTTCTTCTCTGTCTCCGACTGGATTTACCTCCCCTATCTGGCGCGGTGTAGATAGCTCTGGAGTTCTCCACTGAACATCAGAAGCAGAAGATCTTCTTGGAGAAATTGATGGTGGCCTTATTGAAGTTAATGGATTGATTCTAATTCTAGAAGAGGAAATAAAAATAAAGATAACACATCAGTAAAAGTGACGTAGAGTTAGTATACAGAATCAACGTAAATGGTCATAACTCACCTATTGTAAACATCAACATAATGATCATCTTCATCCAATATATCTGCCTTTTAGAAAGAACAAAAAACATTAGCTTCATTAGAACATGTGAAAGCAAAACGAACCAGAATTGCAATCTAAACACACAACTTCTATTATGTCTATTAATAAAGAGCGCAATCTTAAAAAAATGGAAAGTGAAGCCTTGTTTGGTCGTTAGCTCTTCTTTTGATGCTATTGCTTTACTTGCTCACTGGGGTTCTCCATTGAACATGAACATAGTGATCGTTTTTCTTCTGAGCATAGTTTGCTATAAGAATAAAGGTGTCTACTAAAGTAACTTGCATTCTGGTCATATGATAAGAATCATAAAATAAAAAACTTAGGTAAAACTTCAAATAACCGAACTATAACTTCTTAACATTACCTGTAGCAGTTCCTCCATAACATCTTGTATTGTAATGATTCCAATGACCTCTTCGTCCAAAATTTTTTGATAAGATTCTTGATATTCTTGTAAATTTTGTCTATCCCCTCGTTGCCTTTGTTTATGTTGAGGATACAAATATTCACCCAACTCAACAAAATGTGTAATTCTTGCGCTGTGATAGTCTGTGTCAATAGAACAACCAGAAGATGCATCTGTTGAGGTGCTCAAATACTCTTTCTCACCAATTGTAGATGATTCTGTACAATATAAGTATACAAGGATCAGTCTCTGAATAAGTGGTGGTTTTCCATGACTTCAACTTTTATATTAAAAATATACATATGTGAGAGATGAAAAATTAGTTTGACTTATGAAACTGGTGTAACCTCTGAGCTCTGCCGGCTGTGAACTGGAATTAGCATATACAGTTGTCATGCTAGAGTTTCTGATTCCATTATTCGCTATATTGTGTGCAGCCTCCTTTCTCTTAGTGACCACAGCCATTTTGCAGTGACCCTTCTCAAATAATTGCAGTACATCATATAGCGGCCAATCATCATACACCCTATTAAGGAGGAAACACAAACAGTATACCATCAGTAGGGCAAAACAATAGCGACAGCTAGTTGTGCTGTTAAAACAAACTGTAGCGTCAAAGTTTGTGGAAAAAGACAGAGAAATTTTAATACCTAGGAATTCTCCTGATTGGTGTATATTTGATTGGAATTTCTTCTTCAGTGTGGCAGAAGATCAATTCCTTAACCTAAACCCCAAAAAGGTTAGTGCTATGTTTGTGTGAAAGAAAATCTATTGCCGTGTTGAATGACTACTAGCAACGTGTATCAAGTGAGCAAATTTTTGGCTATCTTACTGAAACCAATGATCGTTTTGAAAAACATTCTGTAAGTGATACCTAACACCTTCCCTTCCACTAGAAGCATTAGAAATTGACTAATTCACATAAGAAATAGTAGATCATATATGTCAAGATCTCCAAAAGCCATGCTGGATATGCTGCAATGTTCATCTCTAATTGTGTATATGAACCCAAGCAACGTAATCAGTTAATTATCAACCAAATGACGAACAGGTAAAATCGTTATATGCATTTTGAGTCTATTGCAGATTACATTTCTACCTGAAAAGAGCATAGGTTTACATCATGCATAGGTATGCATGATGTAACCAACTAGAGATATAGAATGATCAACTGAAGTATTTGGGGTGATTGCAGAAAGTAACTCAAACTTACTGATTGGCTTACCAGTATGACACCCACAATATTTGTTGGATGTCCAGAGTAGATGGGTATACGACTGTGACCTTTGCTCATTATCAAACCCACTGTATGCCTAACAATGGAGATGAAGTGTAATTATAGACGACAAGATGTAGAAATGAATCGCTCTTTTCAGCTAGAGAACAAAAGGGGGACATACATGTCAAGTTTGGAATTTATATCAAGGCTAAAGGTCTCAGATAAAGGAGTCATGACATCTTTAGCGGTTTTTTCTGTTAAGTCCAAAGCACCAGTAATGATAGACGTTTCATGACGTGATAAGTCCCCACCCCTCCCTGCCTAATAATCAGCACCAGAGTATGAATTAGCAAGTCCATGAACCACCAAATGTGCAATTTTATGTTATGCAGTTTCAAAAAAGAACATAGGAAACCTCATTTGCATGCAGATCCACCAATGTCTTCAGCTCTGCTCGTCCGAATAGTGAATGCAATTCTTTCCCAAAAACCCAATCTAAGAGCTGCTACAATAGGAATGAGACAGATCTTGTTTAACATTAAAGATAAATTCTTCATTGCCAATCAAAATCTTAATCGTGGTGTCTAACTTCGATGAAAATGCAAAATGGTCATTTTTTTGCATTTAAGGGTAAAATTATCTTTTTGATTATTATGAGAATTAGAAAAAAACCATAAAACTCAAAATTACAAAGTGCATTGTTTAATCTATATTTCTAAGGTTTATCTTTAACTGAAGCTCTCCTGATTTTTGTGTACTTGTTTGTATTTGTCGTGAAATCGTGTTTGTCTCTCAACACAAAACACATCATCAAAGTTACACCAAATATTTACCCTTAAAATATCTTAGGGACATGTTATTTGGTCCAGAGAGTTTGATCTCCGGAGTATTTCTTTGTTGAAATTGACATGTTTATTCATGAAAAAGAATGAGCTAAGCATGTCTGGGTTTCTCCATAGCTTGGCTAGCATTGAGTTATTTAGGTAACTGATATTATATCTGTTGGGCTTGGTGAAGGTGTCAAGTATCAGTAAGCTTGCAGACGCTATTGTTAGAGTTAAAGAAATATGACACAAGTCTCACTGAGAACAGTTGTTTTTGGTACAATAGTACCACCTGAGTCTTAACAATAACATCATACCTTAGGGTTCTACAATCTGTTACTCTTGATAAATAGCTTCCGTTCCCATCTGTAATGGATGATCTGAGGGGTTGCCATGGTGATCTTGAAATCCTCAGAGTCAGTTCTAAGAGTTAAACTTGGTGATCTATCTTTGTATCAGTGAATCTGCGCTCACTTTTGACTCTGTTTGTCCCATCTAACTGCTGTGTCAAATAACCTATATGTTCCAAGTGAAGAAACTACTGGGACACATCCAACCTTTGAGCGAAGCTCCAAAAACAATGCCTAGACTCTTATATGCTATTTGATATCATGCATTTAGTTCAATTTTGTTAGCATTTGATGTTGCCTTTTCTTGTTTCATTTAGAAACAACCACACAAAGAATTCTAAAATTCAAGGCACACATCAATCCTAACAATAAGTATGAAGCATGAATCAGATGAAACTTGAAACTTAATGGCGAGTTATGTCGGATATTGCAGTTACCTTACTGATTGGGTATGATATGGGAAAGAAGACTATCAGAAGCAACTTAACAAAGTTAGCAAGTTTTGCACCAACACTTAGTCCATAACGAGCAAATGCGGCTTGGGGGATGATCTACAGAAAACAAAAGGAATATATAGCCTGTTAACATTTCGTTATTTTGTTTCAACAACAAAACTGAATACAGCAATAAGTAAATTTACCTCCACAAATGCAAGTTCAAGGGTCGTTGTCAAAGTGATGGCAACCCAATCCGGTAGATTTGCACTCATGAAAACCGGCAGTGCCTTCAATAACATAATCTTTAGAACCAATTTACCTAAGAGTATAGACTCAGATAATATATATACACACATCATACCGCCAGAGCTAGAGATTTGCCTGTGAGTAAGGTACATAAAAGTAAATGGCCGTTCCTAACAAATGGCATAATCCTTGCTGCAGATGAATAGGCAGCTGATCAGCGTTTTGTAAATTAATTGAGGGACCAACTCATTGATTTCAGAATGTAGTGACAAATAAAAACAAAAAACCTGCGTTCTTCTTTTCCAGTGGCTGCCCGGCCTTTAGGAGGACCTCAATCTCAACCTGGCTGAAGGACAAGAGTCCTAAAGAAAGGCCTGATGTAATACCGGCAAAAACCAGAAGGGCTAAACATATAGCTTGGTACACCCAGAACATCGTCGGGCAACATGGCATGTCATCCAGTTCCAACATGAAGTAAGAATGGCAAGAACAAGATTGAAGAGCAGAAAACAAATAAAGAAGCGAAGATTATAACGGCATAGGCTGTCTCTAGAAGGCTTGGCTTTTATAGGGAACTGGTGATTTACAGACAAAAAAAATTCCCAAATGCGTTCGAACTGAGTATGGAGTTAACGAGCAGAGCATCCAGAGGTCGGTAAAGAATCTTCAAACTCAAAGGTCCAATACTCAATTTTTTGTCTCTTCTTGAAATACAATATTGACGTCGGGACGTGCATGTTTGATCGGAAAACGAAATGAGAAGGAAAGCTTAACTGTTTCTATTGACTGTAAACGCTTCTGCTTTTGGTCTTTGAAAAACTGTATCCAATAGAAGAGAACTTCAACAAGGACCTGCAAGTCAGAAGGATGGCTGCTTAAGCTAATGTATTTATGATATGTCCCGTCTGCACCTTCTAGCTTTTAGAACAACGGAAGTTGATTAAAACATATTAAAATCTCTTATTCATTCAATGGCTCCAAGCGGCAAATGAAGTAACAAGCAGTCACCCTTTTTTATTTTGAAACAAATTATTATTTTTTATTTATTACAACTCACACTTACAAAGAAGAGAGGAAATGTCTCAAACTCCTAAATTATTAGATGGACATGTAACAAATAATCACCTCCACCATTTATGAATTTCATTTTAAGTCAACACAATAACGATAATAGTGGTATTTTTATTTTTACTCAAATCTTTTGATCACAATAGATGAAGAATGGTTTTAAGAATTAAAAATTAGATCAAAACCATTAAAATGAGAAGTGAGACTTCATAGAAAAAGAGAAAAAAAAATTCTTGAATTCACAAACTGTTATTTTCCCATGCACCAAACAGTCAAACATGAAAAAGAATAATAAAAAAATGTTTATTATAATTTAAGAATTAAAATTCAGGCGAGCCTCTACCTTTTCTCCAATAATATCCTTAAATCCCCCAACCTCAATTAGGGGGGAAAAAAAGAAAGAGAGAGAGAGAGTTAAATTTTATTATTTAATGGGCTTTACAATTTGGACGACCCACCTTCCTGAAGGGCCAGGACAATCGGCCCACGACTGGCTGGCTTCTTTTTAAAAAAATCAAACTCCTGCTTTTACTGGAAAAACGCGGAACGCTAAAACTGGCTTATTTGGGCAAAAGAGGATTACTAGCAAATTCGGCAAACACCATGGACGACGTTGATCGGTTGTTCGAGTGCTTCAAGTGCGGCGTCTCTCCACCCCGTAAGCTCTCATTTCTTAGTCATTCGTGTTTGGTTGCCTAGAAAGTATTGCGAAACTTAAGGAACTTATTTAGTTTTTTTCTTACACTTCGTCGTCGACGAATTGTACTTTTATTTGGGTTTGTTCTTTGTTTGGCCTGGCTATTGATTCAGGCTGCTAATTGAGGTTCCAATTGAGATTTATTTCGCGTTTTAACAAATTTTGTATCAAATTCCCTTTCAGAATCTGCTTTTAGAGAAAGAAAAAGAAGGAAAAGCAAATCGAAGCATGGGAGTTCAACACAGCAGGACGTAACACCTTCTAACATCCGGTCTCCAGTATCGGCTGAACAAACACCGAACAAGGCAACGAATGTACAGCTCTCCGCTGAGAAGGTATATGATTACCTAATCATCACCTTGTTTATAGTTGGTAGAAAAGATAACGAATAAGCAAATCGATGATCATAATTTGGCTCTAAGTTAATGGTGAATTCTGGAAGCGATGTCCTTTTTCTTGTGCTTGTTGGTTGAAACGCCATACTCTGATGTTTGTTCCACTGCACTGATCACTAATCATATGCTTCTGATTGCGTCAGTGTGATTCCACAATAATTAAAGCAGACAAAAATGATCGAGGGAAGCATATCTCTCCGATCATATTCTACGGGTCTCCTCATGGTGTTCCTCCAAAGAGACCATCAAGCTTGTTGCAATTGTTACAGCAAATTCGTGTTGATCTCGATAAGCGAAGTAAATTGGGCTCGAGGTGCTTGTGACATCTTACTTCTTCCCTTACCTGCTTCAGTGGATATCTTTTCTTCTGCTGTAAGTTTTATATTGTGACTTAACTTGGGTTCTTTGCTTGTATAGAGGGGATTTATGGGCTACATTTCCGAGGCAGGACGAAGCAATAAAATTTGCCAAAGAGCATGTGCATGTTCGCGTTTACAGTTATCAAGATCACTTTAATGGTCAAAGAAGGTTCCTTGTCTCAACATATGAGGAGTTCTGGAAAAGGTTTGCCTTAACATTTCCTTCCCCCCCCCCCCCCCCCCCCCCCTCATAACGTCGTAAACTTGAGCTTCATTTTTTCTTACGGTGTTTGTACGGCTGTTTTCTAAACCTCAGGTACAAAAACATGGATCCCAAACACCGTCATCATTATGAAGTGATTCGGGAGGTAACAGCCACTTAACATTTATAGTAGTTAACATTGTGAGATTGTAAGTACATTTGCTTTGATGTCTTACAGTTTGAAAATTATTCTGCTTCTAGGGTTTACCATGCCACCTTTACTTCGACTTGGAGTACAACAAGAGAGTGAACCCAAAAAAGGATGGTGATGAAATGGTTGATCTCTTGATAGTAGTCATTTTAGAAGCATTACTTGATAAGTACTCCATTAAAGGAAATCCGGAATGGATAGTAGAGCTTGATTCCTCCACTGAAGGTAAGTTTTTCATACTGTGTCGGCTATGTTCCCTGATCATCTGTTACTGATGCCCTTGTTCATTTGCATACATATTTATCTTTGTTACGGTATTCCAATAACTCAGTAAAAAGAAGCCTACCTTCTTGTTCATTTTTTCGCATGCTGAGTAGCCACCAATAGTTCAATCAAATCAAGGTCATTCTTAATTAAGATGCAAATTCCTTTTAATCATGGAACTTGGTGGATTTTGGAGAAAAATTTGCTTTGTCAATACATTAGGGTCCTCGGAAAGACCAACATATGCCACATGTTTTCCTAAGTTCCACTTGAGTGCTAACCTTGCTTTTCGTTCTTTACAGCTTTAGGTGGTCTTTTATGGTATCTTAGTCAGAAAGTTTTTCCAGTGGATGTGTTTCCATCCTGACAGACGCAGAGTGTACTATGTCCTTATTTATTGAATTAATTACAACTGCAGGGAAGACTTAAGTTGGAATCAAACTATCAATGAGTAATGGTTCTGGATTCTCATGTTGAAATAGGGTATTATCCAGCCTGAGAAGTCTTCCTTTCCTTATTCAGTACTAAATTGTTAACAACCACTAGTTGTTGAGCGCTAAACAAATGCATTTCTAGCGTGCAAGCAGAAAACCGAATAGCTCAAGCAAAAAGGCGTCTAGCTTATTTCTATCCCTAACAGTTACTCTATTATGTAAATTCTTGTCATAGATCCCTGACATAAATTTTACAAGATGCAAATTTCCTATGTATTGTATGCCATTCTATCATGAACTTTCTAGATGATATTGATTCTTTTATGCAGAAAAGTTTTCGCGTCATGTAATTATTCGGATGCCAAAGACTGCTTTCAAGGACAATTCACATGCGGGTGCATTTGTTGCCGAGGTAAGACTCACTGGTAAAGTATAAAAAATTTTAGTAAAATATGATTCCTGGAGATGCATCTTTTTTTTTTCCCGCTAGTAAGGATCGAGCTTAGGACTATTCCTGTTGATATTTTACATAATTTATTTTCTTAGTGAATCTTTCAAAACATTCTGCTTCCATCTCACTTGCGAACTCTATAGTTAGTTGTGAAGTCTTATGTCATGCACCCTCTTTTGTTTGCCTGCTAGAACAGAATCTACTCGAGTCACTAGCATGATATCACTGTATGATGACATGTTCCCAGATATGCACTCGGATTCTAAGTGCAAAAGAAAGTGATCAGAGATTTGAAAAATTGCTTGTGCAAAAGGATTCAAGCTCCCCTGATTCCCCGGGCCAACTTTTTGTGGACACTGCTGTCTATTCTCGAAATCGTTGCTTTCGTTTAGCTCTGTCATCAAAGGCAGGGAAAACTTCTGTGCTTCTACCTACAGGGCGATTCAAGTGTAAGGACATGGTATGGTACTTTCTATCTAAAGATAATATTTTCACTTCAAATTTTAGACTCTGATATGTAAATATTTTAATTGTATAAACTCCTGTATATCACTGCAGGAGCTTCTGACACCTCTCATTTAGGCTGTTCTAGATAATTCAAAGAAACAATGTTTACTGTGCATGATGATGATACGTAATCTTAGATCTCCAGCCTTGCCGTTGGCACTCATGCTATTTTGTACCCTATACTGCAACAAATGATAAGCAAGATTCTCTTCAATCGCTCCATTAGTCTTCCAAAGTTTAATATTCGTGACTTGTAAGTGAGATAAGGCTGTATTGCTTCTATGGGCATATCTCACTATATCATCTACATTTGTTTTCCCTTTTCTCACTGTGAAGCACAAATAAAATATTCTGAGCCTTCTCTAGGTTTCATTGCCCGGGAAGAGTTGAATGTCCTCTTGAAAATTGGATCACCTCCCACCAAATGGATCCTAACCTCATCATAATCAAGTTAACATGATAAAGATAGAAACCTGTCTTAGTTATTTTGGTTTCTGGTAATTTATTATTCTTTTGTTTTTAGTATGTGGTAATTTATCCATATATCATGGAATGGCAGTGTGAGGAAGATATGTTCATGGCATCCTTGATCTGCAATATGGATGTTGATTGTGAGAAGCTTCTAGTCTGCAAAATGGATTTAGACTGTGTCAAAACCCTGCATTTTGATACAGAGGTAATCTCCAACTCTGCATTAGTCTGTCATTTATGGTAACGTGGGATGCATGATATGGTTAGCATATATCATTCAGAACATTCTGTAGCTCATGGGTTTCGCATGTCATAATCTACTGTTAAGGTTGGAAAGAACCACGGCTGATGCATGTTGAAGCTGCTTGATTAGTTTTTATTGGAAATTGATCTGTTTCACATCAAAATTCTTTGTCATGGCAGGTGAACTATAATCTGGGAACATATCAAAGCGCTTCTCAAGAATTTGCATTGAGTTCTTGCACAAGTGATCTTACAACAACATACTTCCTTGGAAAGTCACCATTTCCTTCTCTGGATAAATTTGTAGAGTCCGTTGGCTCCATTGGCAATGTCCCAGGTGTTACCTCTTTTTCAGTGTTTTTTTTTCCTCACTCCAATACCTTGATAATGTCAAAGAACTTGATTTTTGTCCATTTATAATTGCTCTAAATAGTATTTTCCATGCTTAAAGTCCGAGCTACAACAGCAACTTTTTCAGTGAATTTCAATGTGGCTGTCATATGATTCAACATGCATTGACATCTATGAGATTTATGCTTGTCCAAATAATAATAATTACCGATTGGTTATCTCATTTCAGTGCATTTCTGGTCTCCTTAGTTCTAAGCTAACTGTCTTAACTAAAATATATCTTAAGTTCAATTGTGAGCTTTTTAGACAGCCAACTCCTGCGGCACTTTTGAGTTCTGTGTCGAAGTTAAGTATCATATTAGCTTTACTGCTGTGGTGAGGTTAGTTGTTGATGGAACAAAAATTAAGAAGAAAGTAGTCTAACGTTCAATTGATTTGTCTTTTAGTTGTTCTGTCCTTAGGTGATTACTCAATCTTATTTTTTCTTTATGCTAGGGGGAAAATTTTCTACTACTCAAATACCCTTTTTTTCCTGCCTTTCACAGTACTGTGGCGAAAGAGCACTTGTACACAATTTGGCCTTTTCTACTTTCTATTTCACCTTGTTGATGATTTTTATGTACCTTTAGGGAAAATCCGAAGCTGGTATTGGTTCTCAGAATATCAGCTGATGGTCTACAGCATGTTAAGGAATAGATATTGTGAGCGAATTGGCAGGCAGCATAAAAGCAACCATGGTAGGCATTACTTGTTTCTATATCTGCTAGACTTAAAAGTTCTGGTCGTTGAAGTTAATCTAGTGTACTTGTATGGTTTCCTTTCAACGCGCACTTTATTATCTGTTTTTTCTTTGATCCATATTTCACACAAGCTCTTGTTCTTTTGTTCATACTAACCATCTGACTGCCAGAATACTTGAAAGATCAACCTTAAGAGTTTTTGTTCTTTTGCTTTTTCTGGCCCTTATAAGGGATCGACATTAGTGTGGATCTTTCTTTGCCATCTTAGGGCTTACTTATAAGGGATTGATATTAATGTTCATCAATGTTTTATTGGCGCAGTGATGTACATCGTTGACTTGAGAAGGGCTGTTTATTATCAGAAATGTTATGATCCTGATTGTAGAGGTGAGTTAAAGAGTACCTTTCAAATGATCAATTTTAGAATCCTCTTAATTCGTGCTGATCAAAATTTTAACAAAACTTGCCAATGGAACTAGGTTACAGATCTCCTTTACGACCAATTCCAACAGGTATCATCCATGATCCTTCAGTTTCCTTTCATTCCGACCAGACGGTGAGGAATGGTGGACCAACTGTCAACCCCGCCCATCATTTTGTTGATGCTGCTGCTGAAAGTTTGCTGCTTTACAATGAAGAGAGCATTACAAACAGCTGCAGTAAAGAAACTTGGTGGCTTGAAGCCGTGAGAGTTGCAGACGATATCGAAAATAAGAAAAATGCAGTGGAAGTCACTGGCATGGTTAGTATATTAATAGTGCTTATACATATTTTAATTGGATCGGATTTTGCACTTATTTTGTTCTGCGGTACCTCGACCTGAAATGATCCTGAAAGGGGACCATGAATCAGTTCTCTGTTTATTTTGTAAAGGATAAACTCCACTTGGTTTCACATTGGGAAGGACCCTTAACGCTTTTGTAGGGACAAACTGACCGTAGGAAGATGTTATATTTAATAACTTGTTTAATTACCAGGTTTATGAGTCTTGGCAAGATTGCAGCCATTTCATTAGATACGTCGCTTTAACAAAAACCATAATGTCTTCTAAGTTCTCAAGAATATGAATACTTAAACCATCAAATCTCAATAGTTTTTGCGACCTTATCAATTTCATTTTCGACGAACAGGAAAGCATTGACGATGAAGATGACGATTGGTGGACAGCCGTGGAAAGGACTGCATCGCAGGCAGAATTAACCCACTTCAACCCGAAGAGTTTGTGGGCTGGGAAACATTCTTGCTTCCAATATTAAGCTCAAATTCTTCTCCGGAGACAAAGTTGAGTGGTTTGTGGTAGGTCCAGATGCACCGAGACGTTTGCCTCAATTCAGCCTGTAATCCATGTTGGAGTTCTGATATCGGTGATCCCCCACAGAAGAACAGGTTTGTACAGACCTTTTAGTTTCAGTTATTAGATTGTTATGGAGAAATACAAATTTGTAAGCCTTATTTGAAATTCTAATTTTTATTTATATGTGAATAATAAGCGTGTATCTTTGAAGAATAAATCTGGTGTCTCGGTTATTGAGTTCACTCCCTGGTTGGCTGATGACGGATCGGAAATGTATAGAGGACCTAGGAAGTTCTTACAATATTTTTTGACTGAATAGCTTTGGAAAAACCCCGATAAGGTTGTAATGATGCAATATCCATGTATAGGTGAATGGTGCGTAGAAATTTGTCCTTAATAGAGAACTGTCTTTTTTTCTAAATAAATCGAAGACTAGAAAGTGAAAGTCCACTGGCATCCCTTGTCAGGTTTTCTTCTTAAGCAGGAGATCTGTACACTTAAAAATAAGAATTAGCAAGTCTTGGTCATAGCATTTTTCATCGTTCTCCAGCCTGTCTTCTTCATCTCTCACCCATATCCTTCATCAATGGCTTCTACACCCAACACAGACAAGACGCGTCCCGATATACTAACCGGCACCATCGCATCCTCAATCTTCATCTCCGCGGAGTCCTCTCTCATCAAAGTCTAATAGACCACATGCAATCATCTCTCACCACAGCATCATCCAATCTCCATACCCCAATCCGCCAGAGCTACGCAGTTTCACCCTCCTCTTCTCTCCTGCTCATGCCCTCTTGGTCCTTATCCCCCTCTCTGCCCTATATAGGCACCAAGCTCGTGACCTACTTCCCTCAGAACTCCTCGCTTTACCTAACGGGGGTGCATGCGAGTTTCGTGCTATTCAGCTCCACAACCGGGCAGACTCTGGCTTCCATGGATGGCACCTTGTTGACCCTTTATAGAACATCATGCGTCTCAGGTTTAGCCTCGAAGTTTTTGGCTAGAGAGGATGTTGAAACCCTCGTGATGATTGGTGAGGGTGCTATGGCGCCCCATTTGATCAAAGCCCATCTTTCGGCGAGACCCAGCTTGAGAAGAGTGATAATTTGGAATAGAACAGTGGAGAAGGCGAGAAAATTGGCCAAGGAAATGGGAGACGATGCTCGCTTCAATGGGGTTAATTTTGATAGTCACGGATGTTAGGAAGAAATTGTTGGCTTGGGAGATATCGTGAGCTGTGCAACGAATTCGGAGACGCCGCTTGTCAAGGGCGAGAGTTTGAAGGCAGGGGCACATTTGGATTTGGCTGGGTCGTTCAAACATTCGATGAGGGAGTGCGACGACGAGGCAATAAGGAGAGGGAGAGTTTTTGTGGATAACGAGGCTGCGCTGGAGGAAGCAGGTGAGGTGGTGGGTGCTTTTGAGAGAGGGGTCATTGAGAAGACAGATATTGCAGGAAATTTGGTGGAGTTGATCAAAGGAGAGAAGGGTGGAAGGAGAAATTCAGATGAGATTACTGTGTTCAAGTCTGTTGGCTCAGCGGCTGTTGACATTCTTGCTTCCCAATTGGCGTATGAGACTCACATCTCACATCAAGCAGAACTAGTTCATTCACAGTTCAGCTTATTGGTTTTGTCAAATTGTCATCATGGTTTCTTCGCATTTCACAATAGGTGTAAAAAGATATGTTACCGTGGCTTGGAATCCTGTTTCTGTTCAACTTCGATTTTTCTTAATCTGCAAGCATGTAAATGCAGGTTGCATTGCATTTAAAATAATAGATCGTCCAGTCGTGCCGAAACCTCTTCTGTATAACATTAATTGGTACCAACATATATCAAATCAAAGTATTCCTTCATGCCTTTCAAGTAGCGTAGACGAAATTATTGAACCAAGATCCACGTTAAGAATCATAAAACAAATGGTTCATAATTTGCAGGCTTAAAGTATCACGGGAAATTTACAATGTGTGTTTATCCTTGCTGGCCTATAAAATATGCGTATACATGAAGAGTGATTGGTGTTTATTCAAGTCCGTACACCATTACAATATGGATGGCGACAGAGGAGATGGAGGAAGCGATGATGGCAATAATGGTGGTCCTGCTCCCGGAAGTGCTGGTCAAAAGGCGGAAGAGGAGAGGGTGCAAAGGACGGTGGATATGGAAAAGGCAGTAAGAGTGGAAGAGGCGGTGGACGTGGTCGCTACGCGCCTTGAAAACTTCTTAGAGCGTAATTACTCTGTTGAATGAATGAACTATAGGATTAGAATCAATATAGGACCGATTGGGATATCTTAGAATAGCAAGAAATTCCATCTTCTCATAAAAAAAATATGCAATTTTCTTTTCTGTCTTCTGGGAATGATTGATGCACTGAAGTGATCAAATGTCAAGCTCGCCAATCCAAACTTGCAAGTGATTATGGAAACGTATCAAAGCAAGTTTAATATGTCCATGGCCACGATTACCCTGAAGAGCTTTGAGAAATGGACCTATTATCTTTTGGCCAAACTACTAGGTCGATAGAAGGTGATGATTTGCCCTTCCACGCTAATACATATAGAAGGAATAATAGTACAGGGAACATATTATTTGAATGCATTTTTCTCCTATATTTCTCTTATTACGTAAGATCTACACAAGATACCGATGAACCAAGTGCTTCTTCTACCGTGAGAAATATACTGTTGAGAGAGAATGAAGTGGCGGACAGCAACCACTGTTTTTTTTCCTCTAGTCAAACTTGAGCTTCCCCTCGTGCACCAAACACCCATATCCTTGGTGTATGAAAATTTCAAAGCCTTCCCTGTAAACTCTTCCCAGTCAAAAAGGTTCTTGGAGATGATGCATTTGCTTTGCATTCCCTGGAGAAACAGTCCTATTTTTCAAAATAGCGACTTGACTGTTGTCTTATTTGTTGGAATTCAACTCCACCGTGGGCAACAAGAGCGTATTAGGCCGGAATAAGAAGAAGGAACGGCGAGAGATGGGAATGAGAACATACACATAGAAAATAATATGAAAAATTTATGCTTGTATTGAACTACTTCTATGATTTACAGTAATCAATCATCATTACATACAAGTACCAGTCAAAATAAGCTACAACTGAATCACGAAAATAAAAGACCGAATGCGCATCTTCAGCATATTCTAATGCTGAATTTACTGAAGGAAATCTTACAAAAAGAAGAGGAAATCGGATTATTTTCAGTGCCCATAAAGTCAAGGCAGATTCAGCTTTTCCTGATCTTTCCCCACCTGCTTCGTCATGCCTTGACCCGGAAATGTATTTACGTAGGGAATCTTCCTTTTGCACTAGCATTTCGTTGGAATAATCATCTAGACGGCTCCTCTTTCGGTAAACTGCGTAATTTATTAAATAATGAACGTCTTGCCCGTCGGAAACGGCTGCCCATATAGTGATTCTTTTTGTTTCTTTAATAACAGCTGGTGGAAAGGACAGATCGGTCGGTCGCGTACATGCCGTTTCTGGGTTAAATGATGGGGACATGGCGACCAGTTAAAGGCATCTGCTCCTTCCCAACTTTGGCCATAAATCTATCATCTCTTTCAGGGAAAAACACCCTGAAATAATTAAGGTAATAAATAAGAGAGTCTTTTAAAAATATACATTTTCTATATAAAGATGCATGTTTCTATTTTTATTAGTTCTGTAATCTATGTGTAAATACGCATTGAATTTTGTAATTTTCCTAAGTTTGTCTTGCGTGCTTCGGTTCCCACATGGTCCACGGTCAGCCGTGGAGAACTGGTGTGCGGGCCCCACCTAACTTGTTAGGTAACGTGGCATTCGAAACCCATTTTTATTTTTGTCTTTTTGTAGTAGGTAAATCGAAGAGCCTACGTTGCATGAGTCCCAACTTGTCTGCTTGTCAATTGACTGACCCAGCGAAGGAGAACAAAGTAGAAAAACATAGAGGATGTAGGTATCTTTGTCTACAGCAAAACATGGAGGCTCTAGAAAAACGTGGGATTATCCATATATTTATTGTCTTAAATAAAAAATACTTTTTTAAGTTCTCCCAAGTTCTCCTATTTTTCTTGCTTATTTAAGTATCCTTAACATAAGTAAAGAAATACATTTATCTATTGACTAGTTTTACTCCCAAACCCAACATAATGTTTATAATGCTGCAGAATCGCACGCTCCTCACGCGCGGTATCTTGGTCGGTGACAGCAAAACAACTTCTGGAGGGTCTAGGTATCTTCGTCTGTGAACAGCATGCATGCTTGTGATTCTATAAGTACAACACCTTCCTTATCATTCTAAGCCAGAGTTCTAGTATTGAATCCTTTCCAATGGCGACTCATGAATTGTCCCGTGTCCTCCGTGTCCTTCTTCTTGTTTCTGTGGGTTTCGTTATTTGTTCTGCACCTAGAGCCCTCTTTACCCATGAAGAACAAAATATCTTCGCTGAATGTGATGTTTTTGTGCGTCGAGGTTTAAAAGAAAGTGGAATTGCTGGTAATGGAGGTGGCACCGGAGAAGGTGGTGGTCCTAGTGGACGAGGTGTTGGTCATGGAACCGTCCAAGGAGCTCCTGGTGGCGGCGGTGGAGTTACCGGTAGTGGGGGGGGTGGCTCTGGTGGTAGAGCCAGTGGTGGTCCTAGTGGGAGAGGAGTTGGTCATGGAAGCGTCAATGGAATTGGCAGCGGTGAAGGAACCGGTGGTGGGGCTGGTGATAGAGCCGGTGGTGGTCCTAGTGAGGGAGGTGCTGGACATGGGAGCGTCCAAGGATTTCGGATTGGCAGCGGTGGAGGAACCAGTGCTGGGGCTAGTGGTAGAGCCGGTGGTGGTCCTAGTGAGGGAGGTGCTGGATATGGAAGCGTCAAAGGATTTCGTAGTGGCAGCGGTGGGAGAACCAGTGGTAGGGCTGGTGGTCCAAGTGGAGGAGATGCTGGACATGGAAGCGTCCAAGGATTTCGTAGTGGCAGCGGTAGAGGAACCGGTGGTAGGGCTGGTGGTAGAGCCGGTGGTGGTCCTAGTGGAGGAGGTGCTGGTCATGGAAGCGTCCATGGATTTCGGAGTGGCAGCGATGGAGGAACCAGTGTTAGGGCTGGTGATAGAGCCGGTGGTGGTCCTAGTGAGGGAGGTGCCAGACATGGAAGTGGCCAAGGATTTCGAAGTGGCAGCGGTGGAGGAACCAGTGGCGGGGCTGGTGGTAGAGCCGGTGGTAGTCCTAGTGGAGGAGGTTCTGGTCATGGAAGCGCCCAAGGATTTCGGAGTGGCAGCGGTGGAGGAAACAGTGGTGGGGCTGGTGATAGAGCCGATGGTGGTCCTAGTGGAGGAGGTGCTGGTCATGGAAGCGTCCAAGGATTTCGGAGTGGCAGCGGTGGAGGAACCAGTGGTGGGGCTGGTGGTAGAGTCGGTGGTGGTCCTAGTGGAGGAGGTGCTGGTCATGGAAGCACCCAAGGATTTCGGAGTGGCAGCGGTGAAGGAAACAGTGGTGGGGCTGGTGGTAGAGTCGGTGGTGGTCCTAGTGGAGGAGCTGCTGGTCATGGAAGCGCCCAAGGTTTTCGGAGTGGCAGCGGTGAAGGCAACAGTGGTAGAGGCGGTGGTGGTCCTAGTGCAGGAGGTGGTGGTCATGCAAGCGTCCAAGGATTTCGGAGTGGCAGCGGTGGAGGAACCAGTGCTGGGGCTAGTGGTGGTCGTAGTGCAGGAGGTGCTGGTCATGGAAGCGTCAAAAAAATTCTGGGTGGCAGCAGTGGAGGAAATAGTGGTGGGATTCGTGGCTCTCGTGGTAGAGGTGGTGGTGGTACTAGTGGAGGACGTGCTGGTCATGGACGTGTCCAAGGAATTGGTGGTGGAGACGGCGGTAAAGCAACCGGTGGTAGCGTTGGTGGTGGTCCTGGTGTACAAGGTACCAATAATGGAAGCGAAGAAGCAGATGGTACTAGATATGGGGGTGGTCCTAGTGCAGGAGGTGCTGGTCATGGGAGCGTCCAAGGATTTTTGGGTGGCAGCGATGGAGGAAATAGTGGTGAGATTGGTGGCTCTCGTGGTAAAGCTGGTGGTGGTCCTAGTGGAGGAGGTGCTGGTCATGCACGTGTCCAAGGAATTGGTGGTGGACACGGCGGAGAAGCAACCGGTGGTAGCGTTGGTGGTGGTCCTGGTGTTCGAGGTACCAATAATGGAAGCGAAGAAGCAGATGGTGCTAGATATGGTGGTGGCCCTAGTGGACGAGATGCTGGTCATGGAAGCGTCCAAGGAGTTGGTGGTGGCGCTGGTGGCTCTGTTGATACCGCTCGTGGGGGTCCTGTTTCACGAGGTACCAGTTATGGAAGCAACGGAGCATATGGTGCCGCATTTGGTGGCGCATATGGTGGGGGGCCTAATGGACGTGGCGCTGACCACGGAAGCGTCCAGGGAGTGGGTGATCGGGGCATTGCGGGATCCGGTGATGGCGTTGGTGACGGTCCTGGTGAACGAAGTGCCAGTCATGGAACCAAAAAAGCAGATGGCGTTGGTGCTGGAGGAAGCGGCGGTGGGGGGAGTCCTGGTGAAGAGGCGCCGGTCAAAGAAGCAATAAACGTGGCGGATACGGTCTCAACGCCCCTTGAAAAGCTCCTCAGTGGATAATTCTGACAGCGACTTCGTAACCAAAACGCATGCAAAGTTAAAAAGTTCGATCTGATTAATAAGACTTTGCAGTTTCTTTTGTGTCTTCCTGAATCTATGAGGAATCTAATACGATGTATGCGAAGAATAATATTTTCAGGAGAATATTTATGTGGACATCATCTGCAATATTTTTCTTATTTTTACATTAAAAAAAGGTGCAAGGAGTGAGCTAATTTTCAGAGCCGACCCACCTCTTTCTCCGTGCAAGTGGTGGGGCTACGAAATGCCTGCCATGGGACCTCTTAGAAAAATTCGAACTTCGAGGCGGTTTTCTTCCAGTTGCATGCAGGTGTTCATTGACGCAGTCATTCTTTTTTGTTTACACTTAGGAATAGATGTCTGATATTGTCCCTTGAAAGCTCCATTTGAACGACGCGTCTATGTCCTTTTTCCCTCCGCCGCAAAGATTTCTTTAACCTGTCTGCCAATTGAAAATCTTCCAAAGAGGCATGCACGTGCTGGCCGTCAGATCAGGCAGGAATCATGGAACAAAACAAGAATTTTACTTTTCATTTGTATATAATCGACAGATTAAAAGAATATAAAAATATAGAAAGATTAGGGTTTGGCAATTCTTGGTTTTATGAAGAACCCTAAACATTCCTCAAATTGATATAAGTTTTATTTTTTCTCAACTACTAAACATTCCTAAAATTGATTGTGTTGCAAATTTTTTACTTCTCATAGGTTAGCATAACTTAAATAATAGAAAGTAAAATCTTAATTAAAGGATTATACTAAAAATGTAGTTGCTATCATGTATGTTATTTTTATTTTATTTTTATACTTAAATTCATTTTAATCTATAATTGACGTGTAAATCCTAGCTTATAGTCTCATAAGAGACAATTATTTTCTAACACTAAAGTTCCCCAAGAATATGAATAGTTAAACCATCAAATCTCAATAGTTTTTGCGACCTTATCAATTTCATTTTCCACGAACAGGAAAGCATTGACGATGAAGATGACGATTGGTGGACAGCCGTGGAAAGGACTGCATCGCAGGCAGAATTAACCCACTTCAACCCGAAGAGTTTGTGGGCTGGGAAACATTCTAGCTTCCAATATTAAGCCCAAATTCTTCTCCGGAGGCAAAGTTGAGTGGTTTGTGGTAGGTCCAGATGCAC
This sequence comes from Casuarina equisetifolia, assembly GCA_028551475.1. Classification (NCBI taxonomy): domain Eukaryota; kingdom Viridiplantae; phylum Streptophyta; class Magnoliopsida; order Fagales; family Casuarinaceae; genus Casuarina; species Casuarina equisetifolia. The sequence goes on from CM052362.1 coordinate 19,919,706, forward strand.
CGAGACGTTTGCCTCAATTCAGCCTGTAATCCATGTTGGAGTTCTGATATCGGTGATCCTCCACAGAAGAACAGGTTTGTACAGACCTTTTAGTTTCAGTTATTAGATTGTTATGGAGAAATGCAAATTTGTAAGCCTTATTTGAAATTCTAATTTTTATTTATATGTGAATAATAAGCGTGTATCTTTGAAGAATAAATCTGGTGTCTCGGTTATTGAGTTCACTCCCTGGTTGGCTGATGACGGATCGGAAATGTATAGAGGACCTAGGAAGATCTTACAATATTTTGACTGAATAGCTTTGGAAAAACCCCGATAAGGTTGTAATGATGCAATATCCATGTATAGGTGTATGGTGCGTGGAAATTTGTCCTTATTAGAGAACTGTCTTGTTTTCTAAATAAATCGAAGACTAAGAAAGTGAAAGTCCACTCGCACCCCTTGGCAGATTTTTCTTTTTAAGCAGGGGATCTGTACACTCAAAAATAAGATTTAGCAAGTCTTGGTCATTGCGTTTCTCATCGTTCTCCAGCCTGTGTCTTCTTCATCTCTCACCCTTATCCCTCATCAATGGCTTCCGCACCCAACGCAGGCCTTAATGGGAATCCCAACACAGACAAGACGCGTCCCGATAAACTCACCGGCACCGTAGCATCCCCAGTCTTCATCTCCGCCGAGTCCTTGAACTCCCTCCTCTCTCATCAAAGTCTAATAGACCACATGCAATCATCTCTCCCCACAGCATCATCCAATCTCCATACCCCAATCCGCCAGAGCCACGCAGTTTCACCCTCCTCTTCTCTCCTGCTCATGCCCTCTTGGTCCTTATCCCCCTCTCTGCCCTATATAGGCACCAAGCTCGTAACCTACTTCCCTCAGAACTCCTCGCTTAACCTGCCGGGGGTGCATGCGAGTTTCGTGCTTTTCAGCTCCACAACCGGGCAGACTCTGGCTTCCATGGATGGCACCTTGTTGACCCTTTATAGAACATCATGCGTCTCAGGTTTAGCCTCGAAGTTTTTGGCTAGAGAGGATGTTGAAACCCTCGTGATGATTGGTGCGGGTGCTATGGCACCCCATTTGATCAAAGCCCATCTTTCGGCGAGACCCAGTTTGAGAAGAGTGATAATTTGGAATAGAACAGTGGAGAAGGCGAGAAAATTGGCCAAGGAAATGGGAGACGATGCTCGCTTCAATGGGGTTAATTTTGATAGTCACGGATGTTTGGAAGAAATTGTTGGCTTGGGAGATATCGTGAGCTGTGCAACGAATTCAGAGACGGCGCTTGTCAAGGGCGAGAGTTTGAAGGCCGGGGCGCATTTGGATTTGGTTGGGTCTTTCAAACATTCGATGAGGGAGTGCGACGACGAGGCAATAAGGAGAGGGAGAGTTTTTGTGGATAACGAGGCTGCGCTGGAGGAAGCAGGTGAGTTGGTGGGTGCTTTTGAGAGAGGGGTCATTGAGAAGACAGATGTTGCAGGAAACTTGGTGGAGTTGATCAAAGGAGAGAAGGGTGGAAGGAGAAATTCAGATGAGATTACTGTGTTCAAGTCTGTTGGCTCAGCGGCTGTGGACATTCTTGCTTCACAATTGGCGTATGAGACTTACATCAAGCACAACTAGTTCATTCAGAGTTCAGCTTATTGATTTTGTCAAATTGTCACCATGGTTTCTTCTTATTTAATAAAAGGTGTAAAAGGATTTGCTATCGTGACTTGTAATCCTGTTTCTGTTCCACTTCAGTTTTCTCCATCTGTGAGTATGTAGATGCAGGTTGAATTGCATTTAAAATAATAGATCGTCCAGTCGTGCCGAAACCTCTCTCTACAACATTAATTCATTGCCTTTGAACAAAGATCCACGTTAAGAATCACAAAATAAATGGTTCGTAATTTGCGGGCTTAAAGCATCATATTTGCGCTTAGAGAGGGAAATGTGCGGATACATGAAGAGAGTGATTACTGTTCATTCAGGTCCAACTTTTTTGATAAACAAACATAATTCGAGGCTATTCGAGCGCAGCTTTTAGTTCATATTTGCAGGCCTAAAAAATGAGGAGACTTGTTGAGAACTCAAAACTGACACACCGCTGTATGCGAACAGCAAATATAAAATCGCAGGTAACATAGGCAATATGGATAAGAAATAGAAGAAAAAGAAGCACTATAGAAAAGAATGAATTCTTATAACATTACCTGCAAACAACAGTTACATAAGCTGGTGAGTGCGCATTCATTTTTCTTTTTCTTGTCGTCACTCTCCTTCCCAATTCAGATCGTGGAACATAGAACAACCTTCCAGAATGGGATTTGACATTTATAAATGTTAGCATTCATTTTGATGGGTTTGTCTCATTTTTTGCGGCGTGTGGCCGATCCTTGGGAAAAGTAGATCATTAAGTTGTCTCTCAGCACTGAACTCTGAAGTGGCCTGCACACAACGTGGTTGGGAAAAGGTTTATAGGTGGGAGAAGATTACGTTTGAACAAGGATATGCTTGCATGTCAAAGATGGTACAAGTAAAAGAAACGAAAGAAAGTATTAGTTTAAGGTAAGCATAAGCGAACTGAGAAGGCTAAGTATGCATGGACAGAGCATCAGTGCAAGAACATGATATGATTGTCTTTAGACATTGGACAGCCATCTGAGTGTGCGACTAAGGGATTATAGTTGGAGTCCCCTTAAGAGATTAAATGCGCGCAACACAAAACACTTGAAAGAACAATCTCCACTTTCAATAAACAATAACACAATACTACGTGAACGAACGTATGACCTTTACCATTCATCCCTCCAACCCTCCTTGTGAGAGAAATATGTCGATAAGTACAATGACCATTGGCTAGTTCAAAAGCGAATGCATCTTGATTTGCTGTTGAAATATAATTTGGATCAATAAAATAAACAATGCATGACATAGCAGCCAAAAATTCAAAGATTAAACCTGTGATTCTGCAGAGATTATGTCTCTCATTCACAACCACGCATTTTAACAGCTTTATTTGACAAGTATAAGCAGGTGTGTGGAGGTGAAGAGGCATAGCACAACCACATGCAAATACATATGAATCCATTAGAATTAACTCCTTGCGGCAGGTAGCGGCCATACCTTTGCCTTAAATCCAAACCGGAAAGTTTGTACGTGTGCTCCTGAGCAAACCTTTAAGTCAAATCCAAGGGAATCTACACCAATAATTGCTACCTCCTGAAATGATTGCAATTACAGCTAATTAGTTACAGCAGAAACTTAGAAAATTGGAGACATTGTATAAGATTGCAGCATAGACGAAATACATATGAGAGATGGCCAAATAAATGGATTTTCACAAGCGATACTATTCATTTTCCCGACTAGTATGACAAGGGATAAAAGCAACAGTGTAAAAAAGGTAGACAATTATCCTTCCCTTCCATAACAAATCAGCATTTCAAATACAATCGTGTTTGAAAACGCTTAAAAGATGAACATGATGTAGAGATTGCAAAATGCCTACCAAGAACTCATAGCTAAGTAAATACAGCACTTGCTTTATCATTTACCGCATCATTGAATGCTCTATGAACTGAATTCGTAAGTTTTCTGAGTTACCTCCACTTGAATACCCTTACATCTCCAACAGAGAGATCTGAGGGCCTGTGTGGTCTTTTCTCCGTCAGCTTTTATACGAGATATAATTTTCGCAGCTGAGTGGGCAATAGCATCAGGTGGAGCTTTCACAAAGTCTTCTACTTCAACAACAGTCTGTAAAGAAGTATAATTAAGGATTAATTTTGTTGCAACTAAAAGATTTTATCTTTAGCACATAAATAGATGTTCATAAAGCATATAGATTCTTACGTCATAGTTATCCCTATCTTGAAGTTGACCCAAAAAATGGGCTATTGCTCTCTCTATTGATGGTATCTCCACTAGGCCCTCTTAGGCACTTAAATAATTTATATTAATCACCATTAGCTGAGAGATTTATATATTTTTGGTAAACTATGAAGGCACTGATAATTTAAGCTAACAGAAACAATGTCCATATGGCAAGTACATAATCAAAGAGTTATCTTTCACCAATTAATTCTTCTTTCTTTCCTTCTCTTTTGATGGAGATGCCTTCAAACAAAGTTTTCAGTATGAGAGGCACTGCCTTGAACAGTTGAAATTCTCTTAACCAAAAATGGTCATGGCACATAACTCTATGATGGAAATACAGGCTATGTATGTAGGACTTCTCCTGATCAAATTTTGTAAATTATTTAATAAGTCACTTTGATAAGCATGGAAGTAATGGGCTTAGACAAATTGTCTCTACAATCACTTAAACAAGCTTATATTGATAGTTCTACAAGCAACTGTACTCTGTTGCTGAAGTAAATTAACCAGTAGGGCATACGAGTTGTGTTTTCTATGCATAAGAAGGATAAAGTTTTCAATTCACAGAGACATTGACCAGCAACCACAAACGTCAACAACACACCAAAAGGACTAGCAAACATACTGGATGTCCATAAGAGGAGAACAGCTGAATCCTAAACATCTCCAGCCTGTAAAATGAAGTCCCATTCACAGGGGTTTCTTCCTTCTTAGTTTCATCGGCCAAGATTGAACTATCCTCAGATGAACCTGGTTCTTTTCTGTTATCATTAATCACGTCAAGATCTTCCAGTTTCTCTGGTATAGTTTTCCCAGCCTGGTTTATGTCAGCATTACTGGACTGATTGTCAGATAGATGCTTCTGGATGACAGACTCTTCTTTAATTAAAGCAGGTCTTAGAAGGCCTTGGATTGCAACACTAGCTGGAGGCTGATCCGCCCAGTTTACTGGATCATCTGAAGCACTCTACCAATAAAAGTAAGATTAAAATTGAAAAACATTAGTTGACTCCATAAGCCGTTACGTTTAGATGGCAATGTGATGGTTCATACATGAAATAGACACTAGAAGCAGGCCTATAGACTATGTAGCTATGATGCATGTCGATTGTGATATGATGGAAAACAACTCAATTTCATGCCATCTTCCTAGGAGTACACATTAATGGATGTCAGAATTAAAAGTTCAAAATGAATTCTTACCTCAGCCAGCTTTTGGGCAAAATACATTGGATGAGAAGAACGCATTGTCTCCAATTTTGCCCAATCTGCAAGTGTGTCATCTGATTCATCCAGATCACCACCTTCTTCATCTTCAAGAACTGCAACCCAGTCCTACAAACAAGAATCCAATACATGATATAAAACTTTTGATAGCTATAATGCTCACAGTAAGAAGATAAATATAATCTGAACGGTTACATTCAACCAAAAGGAGTATAGATCTGACCGTATCATAATCATCATCTTCATCATTCCCCTCCTCATCGTCATCATCATCTTCAACATCACTGTCTTCATCTTCAATTTCCTCACCTCCAAAATCGATTTCTGAGGGACCTGATAACTCCATGTCATTGATCATTCCCACAGTATCCAAGCCTATAATGACTTGCTGCATTTTAGGTGAACCATATCAGTTCAGAACAAACACTTAAATAAATAAAAGCTATCCATTTACCCATTATTTCACACTAATATATAGTGAGGAATGCGAAGTGCAAACTGCAATACTTAAAAGATAAAAGATAATAACAGAACACAGTTTTAGAAACCTAAGAGTACTGCCTGTGGACAAGATTTGTAAGATCATCTAAATGTTTCAGCAAACGAAAAAAGACCAGTGGATTATTCACGTGAGTCAATAGTGTCAAAGGAGGAAGCAACAATATGACTGTCACCATTTACGTCAATAAAGTCCTAGATGGCCCAAATGGTCCCAAAAAATACCACATCTAATCAATTGAGGGATATTATGATTCTTTATTTTTCTACATATTGCTTTCTTTGGGAAACTTTTTGGTGATAAAGAAATGGTTGTTTTTTTTTATTGATGGATGCTAATTGGAAAATGATGGACAAAAACAACATTGTAAATTCAAAATTTTTTGAAGAGTAGTACGATCTTCAACTTTCAATTACTGATAATCATGGGAACTTTACTAAGTTTGATGTTCCCATTTAAAGCAAATTGTTGTATGCATTACACACACATACGTACACTCACACACAGAAGGGCTTTCCTTCTTTTTTATTTATTTTTTTGGTGAGGATGGAGAGAGAGATATAGAAAGAGAGCAATTAAGGAAAGCTATGGAAAATCGTGTCCACGAAAATATGTATGAATGTTTGTGTGGAGGCAGTACATACCACAAAGTCATCTTCCGAGGATAGGGATTTAAAAACTTCCTCCTCATTGTTCACTTGAAAGTATAGATCTGGAAGATGAGCAAATTGACGGTTTAGGAGGAGGATAGCAAGCCCAAGAACAAATATGTAAACCAGAATAATGACAGACTTCAAATACTTGACTTACTTCCATGTTCGTCAGTAACATAAGGCAAGTCAGGCAAGATAATATTCTCATGAACTTCATCATCGATCAAACTGGAAAACAGGAGTGTCGCTTTGCTGTTTACCTGAATGAGACAAACTATGGGCAGCATTAGCCATCAAAAACTGGCTGGAAGTAAGAAACAATAGCAATCCTGAACTGTCATACCACCAGATGCAAGCACAAGAAATGTTTAAACCAGAAAGAACGTAATTTTTCCCATTTCATTTGTGAATGCAACTCCCACTTCCCTCTGAGTAAGTGGTGAGATGGTAATTATAACCAATCCACCCCTTTTTATACCAAACAGTATATAACAAAAGGAAGTTATTGAATGTAAACTCTTTAGGGAAATCAATTGGAAGTTGGAGGATGATCCAGCATGACAGAGCTCAATTTGGGGAAGAAGCATCTCTAGGGTTACTTCAGGCATCACTGGTCTAAGAAACCTATGACAAGTACTTCTAAGGAGAAGTCTGGAAAGGACTTCCACATCTGACAGTATGTCTCAGAAAGCAATCCCTCACCCCAGTGAAAATTACAATAAAACTTTTCTCCTCAAAAACATTTAACAACCATAATTAGGATAAAGGCTGGTTGTAGAGCATTGGCTTCAGCGGTCTGAATGACGTGCAGGTGTAAGAGCTCATGCGAGAGAAATACATGCATAAACAAATTCGCAAAGTAAATACTAAAACAGATGTTGGCTTCATAATTCATTCCTCCTAGTTGTCCACCGATTGACAAGTGATTGCAATATAATACCTCAATAATTGTCCTAGAAATTTCCGCAGGTGTAAGTCTAGCATCTGCACTATTTTCTGATGTCGACTTGGCAATTTCCTCAAACGGATGGTACTGTGACCTCCCATTCGGCTTTCTAGGATCCCAAGCAGAGCCCAAATCTTCCCTTGATGCTCGAATTCTACCCTTTATGTAAGTGTTCCGTCGTGTCAGAGCTCGCCCGTTTACTCTTCTAAGTCTATTCCTGAGTATCAGTCATAACATACATAAGTGACCACTTTGAACATTTTCAGTTTGTAGTAAGCTATATAAGGCAGCTGAACAATCTGATAAGCAAGAAAATCTACGAAGAACGGTAGTAAACGAAACATTAACAGTTTCTTTAGCCTCTAAACTCTAAAAATTGCTAACTTAGTACTCACTGAATATGTTTTTAGTTTCTAGAGATACTAAATTTCTATCTCATTGATTTTACCGTCGAAGAAATGGAACTACTACATCGCCCTATAAGAGTCAATACTATCTTTAGTACCACGGCGCATCGAAACCACCAGACTGAGAGAGTCCGCAAGAGCTGACGTGAACTGCATGCACATCCTCCGAGCTCCACATTGAGCGACAATCTACATACAGTTCAATACGAAAGAATATGCTTCAAGAATGCCATATGCCAAGAAAATGCAGGGGAAAAAGATAGAGAAAACAAAAACTCTTGTTCATTTTCGATAGGCTCCCGTTTAGCTCTTCAAGGAGGTTTTCTCGTTTGCTTGATCTTCATTTTAGAAGCTCCAGCAGAACAAAGTGAAGGTGTTTGAGAGAGAAAGAGAGATTTACACGGTAAGGCGGTAGAGGAGCAGACATTTGCACCGGCCGGGAATCGCATGGCCATGGCTGATTCCATCATCGTCACCTCTCTTCTCTCTCTTTGTATTTATGGAAGTGAGAGATCCACAGGCACCGTCTCCGTCTCAAAGAATAGCCCCGTAAGGATGAGGTGCGTAGCGAAAAGGATTTCCTGTGACAACGTTTAACTCTAAACGATATGGTCAGACAGGTGTCGGTATATAATTCGTAGATACTCATTATTAACTCTTTTTGTTACCGGAAGTCGAATTATTATTACTGCTATATAAAAGGATGGGAAACCATCTTTCCTTGTTTGGATTGCGAGGGAACAGAAAGACAAATTGAGAAGAAAAGAAAGGAGATTAAACAGGAAAAATCTTCGTCTTATAGGTCTCTACCAGCCACTCGCTCCTTCTCCAGTTCGAACCGGTAAGCTTCTTCTCTTCCACTGTCTAATTTATAATCCAGAGAGAGACACAATCGCTCCTGGAAATCATTCTGGCCGTTTCATTCTGAACTCAATCATATTTAGAACGGTTTACATTTCTTGCTTTCAAAAGCTGAAGTCTGTTGTGGTTTTCCGCTGATAATGAACTAGGCCAGTTACGCTCGTTCATTTTTAAGTCAATACGTAGATACAGCATACTGGTTTCCGTTCTTTTACGCCCTGGCAGGATGCTTTCATTGACATACTCTCCGCCGATCTTCATTAGGAGATTGGAGCCAATTAAAGTTTCCGAGAGTAAAAGAAGCGTCGTGGTAAGATTCTCCGCTTTATTAATACTTAAATTTTGGTTGATAAGAATGAAGTTTACTGATGAGATTAGAAAGATGGAAACTGGGGATTTGATGAATGTCTTGACTGTTTCACAAATGTTTTTCTTTCATGAAGAAAAAATGGAAAGGAAAGTTTTCTTATTTTTACAACTATTAAAATGCGAAAAAAATTTCAGGAGTGTGCTGCGAAAGGCCCAAGACCAAGATATCCTCGAGTGTGGAAAACAAAAAATAGAATTGGGACCGTTTCCAAGTCGGCAAAGTTTGTTGATTGTGTAAGCTCTCTTTTCATTTCCCCCAGTCTTGTTATTCTCTAATTTGATTTTCACAGCATACACGAGTCTCTGCTAACTTATGGAGATATTCAAGCAATAAAAAATGTATGCTGACGAAAGTTCTTTGCTGGATTTTACTCTCTTGAGGTAATAATCTTTTTGAGGATTATGTTTTGGTAGATTATGAAATTGTCAAATGTCAAAGAGGAAGTTTATGGGGCTCTTGATGCATTCGTTGCCTGGGAATTAGAGTTCCCTTTAATCACAGTGAAGAAGGCGTTGAAAACTCTTGAGGAACAGAGGGAATGGAAGAGAATAATCCAGGTACATTTAACTTGACAAACTTTATGATTTTTCTCCTCCTTAACGATTTCCAATTTATAGATTAAGCATATGTTACTGTAGGTGACGAAGTGGATGTTAAGCAAAGGTCAAGGAAGAACAATGGGGAGCTATTTCACATTACTTAATGCCTTAGCAGAAGATGGTAGACTTGATGAAGCTGAGCTGCTTTGGACCAAATTATTTACGCAGAACTTGGCAAGCACTCCTCGTGTTTTCTATGATAAAATGATCTCTATTTACTATAAAAGGGGCATGCATGAGAAGATGTTTGAGGTATCGCTATGCCATCTCCTTTTAATATCTATTTGGATCATCTCCGCTCTCATATATGCTGTATGGGAACGTTCAGCTTATATTACTATTTCCTAGTGCTACCTCATGCTTCAAAATCATCAAGTTAGCAACTTGGTTGATGTACAAAGTTTCTGACTACAGAATGTTTAAGAGGTGAAGCCCTAAAGACGATCACAACACTAGTAGCATATTCACTGTTAACAGATCATAGTCAATTCCAATAGTGTCGATGGACACCCTACTTCCCTACCATACCTACAAAGGCATTAGTGTCGATGGACACCCTATTCGATCTGAGTTGCTACCACTGTAGATACCTGAAATACTATAAGACTTGCAACTATCATCCCACACCTTATCCTTTTCTAGCTTTAGATTGCTTGAAATACTATAAGACTTGCAACTATCATCCCACACCTTATCCTTTTCTAGCTTTAGATTGCTGGTTAATAGCCACGCCAGGTACATGTGAATAGCTTTTTTCTTAATCTGACACTGTTGCTTACCTGTAGTAAATTCATATTCTTATCTTAAGAACTAACAACGTGTGCACAATCTTAAGAATTGTCCAGTAGAATGTTCTAGAAGTGCTCATAATTATAGGTATGGATCTTTTCTGTATTTGTCACAATTGGCGGCATTATATATTGATCGTCAGATTCCATGAGCTACTCCTTTTTTCTTTTTTCGTGGGTAATGAACTGCATCTTTGTATTTGATATGCCAAATTTAGCTGGTCTTGACTGCTTTCCCTACTCAACATAGTGTTTTAACAGCATTTATCAAGAATCACTCTACCTTCAATTTTCACTCTGAACTTCATTTTTCTGGAACAAGACCTGATAGCATGTATATGGATGCTCTAGATTCAGGGAGTTAACTTTTTATGTATATTCTTGTAGATATTTGCTGACATGGAAGAGCTCGGTGTGAAACCAAATGTTGGAATCGTTTCAATGGTTGGAAATGTCTTCAAAGAGCTGGGTATGATGGACAAATATAACAAATTGAATAAGAAATACCCACCACCTAAATGGGAATATAGATACATAAAAGGGAAACGTGTTAAAGTTCGTTCAAAACATCCAGAAGAACCTGATGGTTCTGATGGATCTGATGGACATGCAAGCAAGCAAGAGAAAACTAAACAAACTTCAAAGACTATGGACGAGGAAGGTCAAACAAGTTCAGATGAACTAGACATGGAAGCTGCCTGTTCTAGCAAAGATGTAATCGAGCATGAGGAAACTGGTCACTCAAATGAATTTCATGAGGAAGCTGAAACCAGTTCAAATGAAGTTCACATCGAAGCTGACTATTCTAGCAAAGATGTATCTATGCCTGAGGAAACTGCTCGGACTTCAAATGAATTTCATGAGGAAGCTGAACCCAGTTCAAATGAAGTTCACATCGAAGCTAACTATTCTAGCAAAGATGTATCTATGCCGGAAGAAACTGCTCAGACTTCAAATGAATTTCATGAGGAAGCTGAAACCAGTTCAAATGAAGTTCACATCGAAGCTAACTATTCTAGCAAAGATGTATCTATGCCGGAGGAAACTGCTCTGACTTAAAATGAATTTCACGAGGAAGCTGAAACAAGCTCAGATGAAGTCAAAATTGACGCTGATGTTCCTTCTTGACGGTCAGAGGTGTAACACTTCTTATATATCCAAAACCTGATTTCTTACAAGATTGGAATTTATGTTGAGGAGAACATTCTGGTGGTTTCCCCTTTCAGTCTTCAAGTATCAAAAGCAAAGCTCACAACTGCGATCTCAGAGGGGTAATAACCCAAGATAGTGTTGGCCCAGATCAAATTTATGCTGCCTGGCCTTCCTGGATGGTTGCCATCCTGAAAGCTTAAACCTTCTTGTCTTTGTAGTCTCCGCCCTGTTGTACATCTGGAGGCAATTAGACTGTAATGGCGTCTGCAAGGACAAATGTTGATCTTTTTTGTGTTAACTTTTTGAAGAAGTGAGGAAGGATGTGGTATTTTCTGGACTTCCCTTCTCTCCCCTACATTATATGGGAAGAGTGTATTTGAGTTCGATGTCTGTAATCAACTTCAAGAAAGATATGCTTCTTGAAATTACATGGACTAGCATAGCCGGAAAAATTTCTTTAGACATTTCAATCTGTGAACATCTGTACCTTTTATGGCACTCGTTCTCCTCATGCATCTTAACATCTTAAGGGAACTAGAACTTCAAAAACTGTATTTAAACTCCAAAGATAGATTCATCTTTGGTTGTCAAATATGCTGATTAAGTAGTGGATCAAAGATAGATTTTTGAACCTGAAGAAGATTTTCAAAATAGTTGCAAAAATGTATATTCAGCGAGATTAAAGGTTAGATGAGTTTATTTTTAACTTAAGCTATTAATTTATATAAATTCATTTACTTATAAAGAAAAGATTTATCTTCAGTTCAAATGGACATAATTTAATTATTATAAATTTGGGTGAGGACTAATTATAATGTGACAGGAAATGGCGACGCCCATCTCAAAAAATGACAATCGCTGGCTTCCCTCTCCTCCTCTCTATCTGAGCTCTGGCACACAAAGCCCATCCACACCCACTACCACAAATCCATGGCGTTCCCAGCCGAACCCATCTCCCACTTCCTTCAATCTGCCGCTTCCGCCTTCAACTCCCTCGTTGCGGCCCCCAAGACGACGTCGCCTTCTCAAACCCCACTATCACCTAACCTCCCCTCCAAACTCTGCGTCCCTATCCTCCTTCCCCCGAACTCGCACTGCGACTCCGGGCTCCCGTCCATCAAGGGCGGGGTCCCATCGCCACCGTCCGAGTCCAACCAATCTTCCTCCGTGTTCCCGTCGACGGTCAGGATTTCCGGACTCAACTCCACTGGCAACGGCGGTGGGCCGGCCTTTGTTGGCCAGGTCTTCAGCATGTGCGACCTCTCCGGGACTGGTCTTATGGCCGTTTCCACCCACTTCGACATCCCTTTCCTCTCCAAAAGGTACGCACCCTACTGTAAATTCCTATAAATCCGAGGGCGTTTCTGCAATTGTGTTCACCGAATTTCCGCTCGATTCATTTGCAGAACACCCGATTGGCTTAAGAAGATGTTCGCAACAGTTACCAAAAGCGAAAGAAATGGCCCCGTGTTTCGCTTCTTCATGGATTTAGGCGATGCAGGTACGGTTTTCATCTTAGCTTTCCAGCTATCGACTAGATTACAGCTTTTCGTGGCTTGATTTCACTAGTGGTTCTTTGTGTTGCAGTGGCATATGTTAAAAGATTAAATATTCCGAGTGGTGTGGTAGGTGCCTGCAGGCTTGATTTAGCATATGAGCATTTCAAGGTATTGCTTTTTTGCATATCCATATCATATAATGTACATGTTCAGGTTTATTTTTTCTCTTGCGCTAGCTACCTTCACGATTTTGTATGTTACTTGTTGTGTTCTTTCATCTATTCTATGGTTATACTTTGCGTGCTGGCAGCTTTTTGTCTAATAGGGGTGTAAGCAAAGAATTACCTTTCTGCGAATGAATCCATTAGAAGTTTGAATGGTTAGATGTGTGATTAACTTGTTGGATTTTTTATTTTTTTTCCCTTTGTTTGTTTTGTGCAAGGTGAATCCTTGGGACTCTATTGTTTTCTGAATGAGTTATTCCGGAAGATTGCATGCATGTGTGTTGTTCTAGTGCTGAAATAATGTGATACCTAGGATGTGGCAAGTACAAGGATTAACGTTCAACTTAATTTTTTAAAGTTATCTCTTCCGTTGAATTTCATTTCTTAATCCTTCTGTATTAGTTTTCAAATTGTTCAGTATGTTCCATGCAGGATAAGCCTCATTTATTCCAGTTTGTTCCCAATGAGAAACAGGTATAACACCAACTTTTGTGATTTTAGGCGTTAGAGTTTTAGCATTTGTTTTTTATTCTTCTCTATTTTCACAGGTCAAGGCCGCCAACAAGCTTCTGAAGGCAATTGCACAGGATGGTGGAAGCAAAAAGGTTGATGGTGTTCCAGTCTTTAGTGCTCAAAACTTGGATATTGCCATAGCGACCACAGAGGGAATAAAGTGGTAAGCGCTGCCATTTATGTTGGATCTAGGATTTTGACATGCAGAGAAGTTGTTTACTTCTTGCTTATCTTGGTTCGTAAAAGATAGTCTTAGTTTGATCGTACAAATTGACTTCTTTTGACACATGGCTTTTGGAGAATAGGCGTAGTGGTTTGAAGAATTTGGATCTTTATTTAAGGCAATTTTAGTTTTTCTATTTCTAATCAGGTAAATGCAGCAGTCTTGTTAATGTTGGAAATGGAAATGCTGATTTTTTTTTTTTTGGCTACTTTTAATATCTTCAAGCCCTTATCCATAATAATTTTTTGCGGGGATACCTTAAAGTATATTTATTTTTCCAATTTTGGCCTAGCTTCCATATTCCATTTCTAGTTCCAATACTCCACTGTTATTTTAAAGTTCCAGATATGAACCATGTAGTAATGACTGTGCTCTTCTTCCTTTTTTTTTTTTTTTTATAAATATGTATGTAAAACTATCCTTTCCAATCACTAATACTTACTGTGTCACTGTTTCTTTCTTTAGGTATACTCCCTACTTCTTTGATAAGGACGTACTTGATAACATTCTTGAAGAATCTGTTGAGCAGCATTTCCATTCTTTAATTCAAACTCGGCACATGCAGCGCCGGCGGGATGTTGTAGATGACAACCTTGCTGCAGAAGTTATTGAAGAGATGAGTGATAGCATGTGGGAGCCTCCAGAGGTACGAAGTGAACTCCTCAGTCTTCAATTACATATTGGAATTGTTTTAAATGTCAAAAATCTAGTAGTAATAACACATTGGACTGGTATCCTGAAGTTCCATGTTGATTCATTTAATTCATTTACTTTAGGAACCTGTTTAGTTCTGACCTCTTGATATTTTCTGCAATCACTGTAATGGATAGTGATTTCAGTTGTTGTAAGTTTGTGATGGGCTATGCATGCTCAACTCAAGCTTGTCAGATGTGACCACTGCATCCTCTGGGTCAGAAATTGAATATGTGATAAATAAATAAAAATGAAAGGAAAAAAAAAAGACTAAAGATGGAAACTTTTTGCTCCGCTTCTACAGTAATAATGTAATGTTTATCGATTGCTACATAACAACAGGTTCAAGAACTGCTAGATGAGATGGGTCATCCAGGAATACCTTTGAGTGTTATTTCAAAGGCTGCTGAAATGCAGCTCCTATATACAGTTGACAAAGTAATCCTCGGTAACAGGTGGTTGCGCAAAGCCACAGGCATACAGCCAAAGTTTCCTTATATGGTTGACTCATTTGAGAAAAGGTATGTCTAGTGCATTTTTTTGCCTGACCTTGTAAATGCTTAGGATGTGATTTAACTGTATGTCTTTTACCCCTTGTAGACCTAAATGTTCCTTCTGTTATTTATTTCCTTGAAAAGGACACTCAACTGCAGAAACTGCTCATGAAATTTCGAATTAGGTTGGAATTTATTTTTATTTTAGTTTGGCAAATTCATAGAAGACAGAGAAAAAAGATTGAGTGAACAAGGGAATAAGTAGTTGGATCCATAAATAAAGAATTGAACGCAATAACTAATTTAATAATGGTCGATTTGTTGTTTAAAGTTTACATTGGTTTTCAAAATTTATAATATCATATTCATAAAAAAGGAATTGAAAACTTAATAAAGGGACTAATAATAAGATATGAAATGGACTATCTGAATTTTTAGTTTTTTACACTATGACAGTCTACATGTAGATCATGCAGAATTTTACAACTTGATCTGACCTGCCAATAGACTTTCAATACTAATATTCAGCTAGTTAAGTAACCTTGGGTCATATCAAATCACAGAAACCATTTGCAAAATGCTTACTCAACATAATTCAGATCTTGTTATGTAAAAGTAGATTTAGTAGGCATTTTGACCATGAATGTTGACATTAGGCAGAATCATCTATATCACGTGTGCATTAAACAGTTATTCATTGGTTACCATACAGCAATTCTTACTTATGTTTGTCCATGGTGCTCGTGTATTACTATGGCTTGCCATAATAAAATCTGGTTCGGTGACCAACAGGTGGTTCTGGCACTTTTTTCCTTAGCTTTTCTCAATTATTGAGGGATTAGATGATAAATGCAGTATAATTGTCTGATTGAACTTTGTACATAAAGTAGTAGTCCTGGAGGTACGCAAAGTCTGAACTAACTGGCTACAAACTTGTCAAACTAGGCTGGTTGTTTTGCAAAGCTGTTCTTGACAGTTGTGGCTATTTCACCTACTAAATGTTCACATTGTAAGACTTGATTACAACTCGAACCTTTACACTTAATGCATGGGGAGTACTTCGTTCTGTGGCTTGAGTTCATTTGTAACCATATAATCATTGTTATATTGTAGGAGTGCAGCTTCTATTCGTAGAGCATTGGAGTCAGCCAACAGTCTTGCAAACTCTCAAATGGAAAATGATAGTAAAGATTCCCAACACCAAGCTACTTCAGAGCTCACATTAAGGGATAATACGCAAGGGAACCGAGAACCAAAACCTGGTTTCAGGTTGCCTTTTGGGGATTTCTTCAGTCATTTGTGGTCAAAAAAGTCACAACAAACGGAAGACTTGTCAAGGGAATGCGTAAAAGACAGCTTACAGCCAAATCCCTTTCTTCCCAAGATAACAATGGTTGGAATCTCAACCGGGGAAGCCAATCAGATGAGCAAAGCCAGTTTAAAGAAGACAATGGAGGATCTAACAAAAGAGTTGGAGCAGACAGAGCAAGGAAATGCCTCGGGTGATAGAAGTAAAGAGCTCAACGTTGAAGATAGGGACCCACTTTTTGTGGCAAACGTGGGCGATTATTATTCTGGCATGGCTAAGTCTGGTTCTGCTCGATGGATTCGTGGTAGAAGCGTTTAGAGGACCTGATAATTGGAGATAATTGCTTTTGCTGGAAGCGATTGAGAATACTTCTTTCTAGTACAGGTATTCCCTCAACCTGATAAAAAGGAAGCCATGGTAAAGTTATCCGACGACCATTGTTTTAGAAGTCATATTTCTTGGGGGGTACCAGTTTCTTGGGTCTTTCCAAGGGGATACGTTATGTCTACATTCATAATTTGCCCTCTGATCATCATTGATAGGTGATTATAGGAAGATATAGATGGTCATTTGATCGAATTTTCACTGTTACATGCCTTGTAAAGAAGAACGAGTATAAAACATGGTTTTGGCCTCGCCAATCATTCATGGTTATGGAGACAAGCGAGGAAATTTTGTGGAGGACTAGGTTTTCCATGTATTATAATGCTTTTACTGAAGTTGTATAACTAGCTTAGACTTTTTGTCCTCCTCCTAAGGTTTTCGAGCTGTTCATAGATTAAGGGAGTTACTAACTGTAAAGATCTTTACACCTCGCTGGATGTTATTGCAGTTAATTAATGATGTTAGTTTCTAGATTGTATGGATAATATGTGTCGAGGTGCTGGCGCGTTAATTGGTTGCTATATTTCCGGCAATGTTAGGGTTGATTGTAATGCATGTGGATTTGCTGTGTTTAATTTTTCTTTAATTAAATCATGATTTGCTCCTATTTGTTTGTAGCTAAATAAATGAAAGTTGGCTTTTTTAGATAGTTAGGTTTGTTTTACTATTATTATTTTCAAATAAAGTTTAAGATTTGAAATAGCCAAAACCTAATCCTGGTAGGAGTTTGAAGCCTAGTCATACTAGGATAAGAATTAAAATCCCACTTATGTTAGGAGTAGGATGATTTGAAAACAAGTAATCCCAGCCCAACAAGTATTTCTCATCATGCTTATAAATGCCCACCCGGGTCCAAGTTTTTAGACCATAAGCGTCTCAGAGAAAAGCAAAGCAAAGCTTTTCGGCCAAAATCGATCTTGCAAGCATATCGAAATCCCCAGAATCTCCACTGAAATCCAGCCTTTCCCCACATGAGCTTATCAGCCTCTACGCTCGCATAAAAAGAGAGCACACGTCGTCCTCCATTCTGCTACATGAACTCTACGCTCGCATGGAGAGAAAGAAAGATCAAGATAATAACGAAAAGAGGACTGGATCGCAGAGTAAAACTCCAGTGAAGGTTCGCGATGACCGTACTTCCAACCAAGTCATTCTTATGCCGCATGAGTTCTTCCACTCCGAGCGTCGCAGGGAGACAAGTTTTACGCATCACTCGCAGGACGGCCAACACAGCTCTGAAGAGACCAACTCATCGTGGGCTTTCCTTCTACCTCATGAACTCTACGCTCGCATGGAGAGAAAGAAAGGTCAAGATGATTCTGAAAAGAGGACCGAATCGCAGAGTGAAACTCCACTGAAGGTTCGCCATCACCGTCCTTCCGACCAGGTCATTCGTATGCCGCATGAGTTCTTCCCCTGCCAGAGTCGCAGGAAGACAAGTTTTCCGCGTCACAAGCTATCGAAGCACAAGTCGCCCAAGAGGAATGGGAAACTGCGTTGTTTTAGCTTTCCTTTTCGTTTCTTTATCTTGTTTTGCTTAGTTTTTCTCTGCTGTTCTTTTTTAGCAGAATCTCTTTCGATGTATCCCAATACATACTAATTTCAAGCTGCAATCTAATAGAAACATCATTCTCAAAAATCAATAATAGTAATCAACACTCTTCTGACTCATGAATTCCAATACAAATACCACAAGGATAGAGGCAGGATCAGGTTTGTACTAGAAGTTAAGATAATGAAAAACATTTGACTCAATAAATTAAGATTTTCTCCAAATGGTAATGAAAGTGGCTAATAATTTTCAGTAAATATCAATAGAGAGCTTATTAACCAATACTCTACAAGCAAAGTGCTCAAACATGAAGACTTGCTATTTTCGTACTCGCTCGTGGGCATTACCGACTTGCTTGAATGATTCTACACTTGTTGTTAGATTGAGACATCACTAAACATACTTAAAGAAAGGTACTTTAACATACCTTAGTTTTATTTGATAATCTATCCTCTTTCAGCAAGGGACATAAAAGCTCTATCTCAACCCCTCACGGCAGACATTCATAAGGTTCAATTAATATCTAGATTTTAACCTAGTGAATTAGATATAATAGCCCTGATGAATCTCAAATCCACATGTTCTGAAAATGCCAATCCTCAATGGCAATCGGACATGCAAAGATGAGCTGGCTCCTTCAAAAAAGTTTTAAGGCATACATACTTAAACTTGTGTGTGATACGATTTTTTTTTTAAAAAAAAAGAAATAGTATTCTTGGGAATACTATTAAGGTATCACCCTTGAAATCATTAAAAAGCTTATAAGTAATAAAATTTTACCATAAAAATTCTTTTCGAAATAGTTGAAATAGATGACTCAAGATCATATTGATATGATATAATACTATGAGTGGTCTCATCATAGGAATATCCCTCTAATCATGTTTAGTGATGATAATTGTTATATATTTTAAGTAAAAAAGGTAAAAAAGAACGAGGAAGAAGAAAGAAAGCAAAAAGATAGCGACACTGCACCACAACTTGGCCTTTTAAGAAGGGTCCTCTCAGGCGAGCATTTATGGTCGTGGATATAAGCAATATACTACGTTGGATTCGGAAAGTTAAGAGCTAAACAAGTACTTAAACGTTGAAAAGGCATGTGCTTCAAAGATTTTCTCGGGAAAATCTCTGTGTTGACTGCTCAGTTTACACAGACTGTCCTTACATTGCAGTCTAGATCCTATTATATTCGGGTTGATTGACGAGCATGTGCCTGTGTTTGTTCTTCTAGAGCCTAAGCATGTGACTGCGGGTGGCTCCAAAACCGTCAAACCAAACGTAAACAAGCTTGGAATGAGTCTGTAATCCAATTAGCAGAGAAGGCAGCATCAATTTCGGACTGAGCAGAGAAAGAGAAACGAGGAGTTGTATGCTTTTTGGATGCGTTTGGCTTCTCCACCCAACCTGACAAGAGGCAGTTGCTATGATTTTTCAGCCACTACTCCACTCAAAGAAAATAGCTTCTTCTTCTTCTTCTTTTTTACCCCCTCTAAACAAAAAAATTTGGTACAACTTTTATTTGGACCTTTCTTCTAAACTTTTTCTTTTTTAAATTTGTATAGGCGTTTCTTTTTTGTTGTTGTTGAATTTGTGTGTAAGACAAACCTGCTTCACCCTTTGTGCAATCTGAAATACAATGTCACTCTAGGTTATTAGTGCAGAATAATAGTTTCACATCAAATATGCATTCTTTGTTTTGAAGCTTAAATAAATGAGATAATCTTTCAAATCTTAAGTTCACTTTTAGATTAAATCTTTAATCCTTCAAACAAAATTGAAGAATACATTTAAAAACTAAATATAAGCATATCAACCAAAGAACAAGCCCAGGTGTTCATGACAGATTTTTGAAATTGCACACACGCTCTCTAAGCCAAAGGTCGTGCAGGCAGTAGTTTCTTATTCTCCGGCATCCGAATCTTCTTCCTTGTTCCGTAACATCGGCAATGTCTTGAGAGAGGACAAGAGTTGCTTTTTCAATTTCCGGCTTAACATAATACTGTCGGTGGCTAAGTTATCCAATAGCCACAATTAAACTGTCCTAGTGAGAGACGTGCGACAGCTTTATCTCAGCGCCATCTACTGTGTGGTTCTGCATGTTTCTAAATTTGGCAAACAAGTTGATTATGTTTGATGATGGACGAGGCACAAACAGAGGCCATCAATGTCTCAAAGTGTATCCTACTACTACTGCAAAGCTAGATAATGATGAGCAAGAAGAAAATAAGGCTCCAATGGATGACATACGTGCCGCTAGTGAGAGCTTCTTTGCTGTCCGGTGCCCTCTTATCTTCTTGGTTGTGGCCATTCTCACTGAAAAGATGGCTCTTAAAGTCACCAAACCCACTTCTCTTCTTCTCTTTGAAAGCCGAAAGAAGAAGAATGCGTTTGGGATATCCCACGACAAGGACAATCATATCTCTCGTTGCCTTTAAGCCTACCTGAAGCCATAAAGTCTCTATCTATCCGTCTGATCTTACGAAAGTGCAAGAGAAACGACCAACTTTTCGGGTTTGGTACCTCATATTCCTTTCCTACGTGAACAAGCAATGCAACTTACGAACATGAGTTGAAATTCTCAAACGAATTTCAACAAATCTTTTTCTATGTTCGTGTCGATTCAAGGGAAATGAATCCACCACGGTATCCATCTATATGAAAAGCCGTCGAACACAGTACAGGGGAAAGCTTATTCCTTCATGAATATGGACTTCTAGGACAAAAATCCAACCAAACAAAGATATAAAAAGGAGTGAATAACAATCAATCTAAGATCTTATTCCCGAGCTGAAATTTGCGACCCTCCCTGCAAAAGTGGCGATGCTGGTGGTCCCAAATCTCATTATTTTATGACTGAGCTTCCTTTAGAAGCACCCATCTCGGTTCATATTATATCCATGGAGTCTCGTGCATGTGTGTTCATTTATTCTTGTACAACAGGCCCATCACTAATCAAACAAGGAGTTGCTACTTTCAACTTGGCCAGACGATTGTCAACTTTTGTAGAAGATAATTTTTTTTTTCTTTTACTCTCTCTCGCAGCCAATTATAGAAGTTTCTGAAAAGGAAAATAAAGAGAATTTTCTTTATTTATTTTAGCTTAACTTTTATTGATTAAGCAAAAGAACCGAAAAGGGTATATCATGTATGGATATACTTGTTTCTAGAAGTATTATCTTTTTGTTCTCTAATTCTCTCTTTATGCATCGGAAACGCCATAGTGGAGAATCTCAATGTAATATGAACATAGTTTAATTGGTCTATCGTTCCTATTAAGTAGGGTAAACGAATTTTCTGTGGAAAATCTTGAACAACAAAGTCAAAGTCTCCTCCAGACTATTCGGATTAGTAGACCTATTCTTTTATTGTGCTTTTGCAAGTCTGCAAGTTCACGGAAAAGTAACTTTTTCGATCCTCCATCGTTGTCTAATTTTGTCGCCATTCACGTTTCTAATCTCTTTCTCTATGCTGAATAATCATGTGAAGTGCATTGTGTTACAGAAGTGACTTATCACATAAACATATAGATCAAACCATAAATATATAAAAGACACAACATTTAAAAGATTCAAATTAATACAATGTCTTACATCCTTTGTCATTGCATAATTACCAACCATTTCTCTTTTTATTAGATTTTTTTATAAAAATACAAAAGTATTAATTGCAAAATTCATACACAACTCTCACACAGTTATTCTCCATATTTACAACAATACGCTTAATTCTCTTTTGACCAATGGCTACTACACAAAGCAGCACTCTTTGGTTGTTATTTTCACGAGGCGCAGGCTACCACCCTTATTAAGCATAACCCTATCTTTTTTGGCCTTAAAGATTTTCCTTTAGTCCTCTCTTTTTGTACTAGTACTAAAGCGAGTCCTAATTGGATACTGTGCCTAATTAATACAAAAAAGAATAATTTCTAAAATATTCATATAATATACATGAAATGCTCTAAACCTACTAATTTTCACTTCAATCCTGACAAATCAAAATGGTGATTGATATAACTTTGGCAGCCACCATTATTGTTTGTGTTATCTTTATTATTATGTTTTTCAACCACCTTTTCCGATCATAATTGAGTTTGTGATAGCAAGAACTTCTTATTGTTAGAACAATCACCAAACATAATAGATTGTTCCGACACATAATCAATTGATCCTATAACAACTAGAAAAAGAGAAGCCCTCAATCTTATGTGCTTGTGTATCCAAGTATAAGTAAAAGGAGAACGAGGCATCACTAGGTGGAATTTTTTCTTCCTTTTAATCAATTTTCAATGTTAATTTTTTATGATAATATTTAAATGAAATATACTGAAACTAATCTTTAAGTCAATTATTAATACTGCAAAGATGTAAGCACCATCCACATCTTTATGGTCACTTACTTTTCTAATAACCTC
Source organism: Casuarina equisetifolia (assembly GCA_028551475.1). Lineage (NCBI taxonomy): Eukaryota > Viridiplantae > Streptophyta > Magnoliopsida > Fagales > Casuarinaceae > Casuarina > Casuarina equisetifolia. Next base: position 19,942,371 of record CM052362.1, read on the forward strand.
ATGGAGATGGCCAAACTTACCAAACATTACTTTCACTGTGAAACATTCTCACTGTAAAAATAAAAATGAAAATAGACAAGTGAAAAAGAAAAAGGCAAGATTCCCACATAAAAAAGCAACTTTAGATCACAAAATCAAAAGCACCCATTTTTAATGGCCCAAGATTCTTCGCCAATATGATCACAGACTTATTACAGAGGGAAACTCAAATGGGAACATTTCTGTTTCCCTTTCTGCTTGCTAATGGGGGTATCGTGGGGCCAGTAGAACACAAAGGATTCTTGCCACGTATGTTGGATGATCGGACGGTCACAACTCTATCATCACGAGGGAGGATTGTGTTATTTTATAGTATCGTCATTTCGGCCGAAGGAAAGGGGTGGCTTTATGGAGCTGTGAGGGCTCCGGGCCCTCTTCAGCCGATTGGTGCCGTACGATTGACGCGTAAGTACGGTGGAGATGGAGAGAGCTTCCATCAACTTCCGTGCAGGTGCAGAGTAGGGTACCGTGGCAGCTCGTGGACAAGAACCTTGCTCACGCTGCACTGTAGCGCGTGCGTGAACCAGCACAAATTGATTTATTAAGCGAAGAATTTATGCGTATAAACCAAAATTATATTAATTTCCTTCCAGATCTCGTGAAATTGTAATACTTCCACTCTAACCAAAAAATAAAATAAAATCATACACCAAGATACTAGAATTTTTTAACCATTTTTTGATTGGCACACCAAAAACCAAGGAAAAGGATCCTTACTAGAAAAGCTATTTTTGGATCACTCACTTAAAAACTGAAAAAAAAAACCAATAGAATGATTTTTGAGTAGAAGTCAATATACCTATAGAAATAAAAAATAATGATATATTTAAACTAAATTATTTTTTATTTGTTACAATATGTGGTATTTGTTTCATATTACTAAAGTATAAGTCTATAAAACTATTTATAAAATAATATGTTTCACTAATTTTTGAATAAAATTTTAAGTTTGAACAATGAGTTTCTAAATATGGTATAATAAACTAAGTTTTTCACTTAATACCTTTATAGATAAAGCTAAATTTCAAGTCAATTGTAAAAAGTACCATGATGGTACAACAATTGTTCATCATGCATGGATGTATTTTGGTGGGTGATATTTGTTCTTTATTATTAAGATATAGGTTTGTGAAACTATTTGTAAAATAATAAATCCTATCAATTTCTAAGCAAACTTCTAAGTTGAATAGTAAATCTCTTAACACTATTAATGAAAAAAATTAATATAATGCATGTTAAATGATTTAGATAGTATTTAATTTAAAACAAGAGGTAGGTTGATATCATTTCGTGAAATGATTGCCTCTTAAAATTGTTTAACAATTTTGTGCATGGGGTTCTTGAAATTTGAAATTGTTAAGCTCACTTGACGTGGGTTGATTGGTTACAATTCTCAGCTCCTACGCTAATGGCTAAGATATAGTCAATAATCTCAACCGATATAATTAATATTTTTTACCTGTCAAGTTGTATTTTTTCCTCCAAAATTAAGGTATACGACAAACGCAACATTCATTTACAATTGCGGCTTGCTTGCAATTTTTAAACTCTGGTTTCATGAAAGACTAATGTTCCTCTATGATACCATCTCTTCTGCAGCAAGTATATTTTGGGTATCTTAATTGGGATAACGCAATTAATCTTTAGAAAATCGTGGGCCGTTGGAGCCGAGTGGGACGAGGTTCAGATTCCATTGTCCGGGAGCTCCTTTCCTTTATTCGGACCACTTCGAGAGAAGAGCCCCCACTCCGGCGGAGAGTGGCTGAAACACAAAGTGGAATGTAGCCCAGTTGTAAGACATGCCATGGCAGTGCACCACATGTACTTGCGAAGTGCAGTCACAGCCTCGACAAGGCGCGTGGCGGAATCAGACACGCCACCAAGATCGGATTTGGAACACAGGACATGGGTAAGCATGAGTAGGGAGGGCATTCCGATGAGCATTTCTGGAGGCTGCAACCAACCCTGCCTAGTTTCATGGCCACTTTTGCTTGCTTTAGGCCCACTTTGACATTTACAGAGTCAATGGAAAAGCAAAAGCCCCCAAGTGGGTTTGGAACAGAGAAGTGTCTCGGACCATCTAAGCGGCAGAACCCGCCCCTCCTTTCTTTCAGAGATTCGTATTGTTTTCATTAACTATTATTTCTTGCCTTTTATAAATAATTGTCAATTACCAAGTCAGTGCTCCATCATCAACTCCCATTTCCCTCTCTCTCTCTCTCTCTCTTCTCTTACCTTCTCTCTCTCTCTCTCTCTCTCTCTCTCTCTCTCTCCAATGTTTTTTTTCTCCGACCAAAAAGTCAGCGTTGCCTTCTCTCTTGGTTAAGGGCCGAGGGAAGAAAGAAGGGGAGAAGAAGATTTGTGAGAAGTTGCAGCTGATCAGTCAATGGCTGAGGACTGGGATCTGCAGGCTGTGGTGCGGAGTTGTAAAGCTGCTGCTACCACCAAAAACGCCATTACTGCTACCACCAGCATCACCTCCACCGCCCCTTCGGAAGACCCATTGGCTTGTCTAGCATCTCTAACTTTTGAGGAGGAAAATGACCCATTTTCTTTCCCCGGTCTTGTAGAGCCCAGAACCACTGCTTTCCAGGAATTGCAAGAACTTTGCAAATCCTTTTTCCCCACCACTACCACCACAAGTAGTCATAGCATCGATCCCAATTCCTTCCTTCCAGATATACAACGACGGAGACATCCAGTGCGGCCTACTACCACAAGTAGTTCCCTTGGTACTCATTTCAAACCCGGATCTTTTTCTTCCTCTGGTTTTGGGGAAATCCAAGGCCAACAACGGCGAAATGCACAGGAACAGCAGCAGCAGCGGCAAGATCAACCATATCCACAACGACAAGTCCAGCAACAGAAGTTTCAAAGGCCTCAAGCCAATCCTGCCATGTCTCTACCAACCATGCAATCTGAGACCCCCAGATCAAGAAAAAGGTATTACTTGGATTTCCATTGATTAAATGGTGTCTGGCTGTTCACGATTTCTGAAGAAAAAGATAAAAGCTTTACATGGTGTTCATGACTAAAGGGTAAGATTTACTTCGTTTTCATTCACAGAAAAAGCCAGCAAAAGAGGACAGTGCGCCATGTAACAGCAGACAATCTCTCAGCGGATGTATGGGCATGGCGAAAGTACGGACAAAAGCCCATCAAAGGTTCTCCATATCCAAGGTTGAATTCCTAGTGGACTTTTCTGGCACATCTTCTTTTCTTTTCCGATACTTTCTGAAAGATTTTTTGTCCTTTCTGTATTTAGCTCTAACATTGGGTTCTCTGCAACGCAGAAACTATTATCGGTGCAGCAGCTCAAAAGGGTGTGCTGCGAGGAAACAAGTAGAGCGAAGTAACATCGACCCGAACATCTTCATCATAACCTACACCGGCGAGCACACCCACCCTCGTCCCACCCACCGGAACTCGCTGGCAGGTAGTACCCGAAACAAATGCTCCGCACCCCATAAGTCCATTGACAAAGAAAATTCTTCACCAAGCACAGCAAATATTGGCTCATGCTCCTCTCCGCAGTCAGCATCAAGCCTTTCTCCCACAACACCGCTGACAGACCAAACAGATGAAGAGGCAACTATTACCAACAAGAACAACAACGAAGGAGAGGACAAGACCATGGTTCATGGGACTGATAAAGACAGTGAGGAAATGGCAGATTATGTTGTTGACGATAATGATGACGATGATGAGGATGAGATTCTGATTCCAAACATGACCATGTCGCAAGACATCTTCATGGGTCTGCAAGAGCTTGGCTATAGTAGTCCAGGTGGAGGCTCTGGGGACAATTTCTCCGACGGTGGTCAAGCAAACTCGGGTTCCTCCTGGGCTCCGTGTGACACTGCCGCCGCCATGGCCACCATCGGAACCGGCATGGATGGCTGCTGAGATTTAGGGTCTTTTGCTTTCTTTCCTTTTTATTGGATGTGGGACAAAGGAAATTTCTTGTACAGTTTCCTGCTCCATCTTTGCCCTCCAAATTAGGTATAGCATAGAAGAAAAGATGGAAAGAATCTCTTTCCAACCACAGGTTTCTGTTTGATCCTTTTCTCCTCCTTTTGAATAAATATGTCTTTCCAATTGAGTTATTATTTTTGTAGATACATTATGTAGTCATCCAGTGCTCATCTTTGCCCTTTAATGATGTGAGTTTCCTGGATGGTTTTATGATTATCCAAGACGGATCTCGAGGCAGTTCAAGTTTTCACCTTTTGATTCTTCTCATCCTAGTCATTGTACTGACCCTCCTCGAAATGGTTTCCTCCCACCTATTAAAGCAAAAAAATAGACTGCCGGCTTAATGGACACTGTCCACGATAATGATAAACAAAACAACAATGGGGGAGGAAGAAGAAAAAAGAATCTTACAATGATTATTTTTTCATTACTTTTTAAATTTATACAATGATGTATTTGTTCAACTTCATTCTTAAAATCAAGAAGTTTCAAGTAACGCTTATTTTTAATTGAGCAATACTTATAAATTGTTAGATTTATATGAATTATCAAAGTTGGAATTGGATTCGTTTCATTAATTAATTTGCTCTGATGGAGCAAAATCTCTGTAATGTGTTCTAAATCTCGGGATATCCAAATAATGGTGTAATGAAAGGGTTGCCTCAATTTGGTAGGTATTAAGAAAAGGAAAACTACTCTCAAAATAGTTTAGTATCCCATCAAACTTAATGACCCTTTGTCATCTTTCTTTATATTACAGAAATTTCTGGATAAGTCCGGATCCCTACTAGGAAAAATTATCGTACAACAGAAGACAACAAAAATAATGATTTACTTACTTGTTTGTCTAAAAACAAATAAATGAATGTTCTTATTGATCATAGGAAAACAAACGCTGTTGGGGAATCCTATGGATCTTGTTCCTGATTGACAATTCTTCATCCGTGGACGGTCTGATTTGTACGGGGCAAAAAGCTTCGTGTCTGATCGCATAAAACTGGATGAATATGTCAGAAAAGATACACGGATGATTAGGTGGGTGCTCGACAGCTGTCCCTTCCGTCAGGACGGCCCTCATACCGTGACAGGCTCCGGTTCAGTTGCCTTTATCACGAGACAAACGCAGGATACTCTTTTTGTCCGTTCACATTACGGGATTCGTCCCTTTGTGACAGGCGATCTCATGGGTCAAATCTATTTTATTCTTAGATATTGAGGTGGTCAAACATATTATATTCCGAATCCCTATTTTTATTTCGTCAACCATGTCTTGTTTGAAGGGGTACATAAACAAGTCCTGCAACTTTGAAGATAAGATATAGTTTTTGGGAGTACCAAACTCAGCGTCCTAGAAGCATGCATCATCATTCACGCGGTAATCCAAGGGGGCCAAACTAGTGATGCAAGTTGCTAAACGGATCTTATCTTATCTTTTATTTAGTTATTCATTTATTTGGGTGAGTTGGGTGTGTCCTATCTTGAGCAATGTGAGCAAGGGTGAGCCCGTTTTTGAAGTTAGCCCGAAAGGTCCTTTTGTCCTATTAGTGAAAGGAAGCGAGTCAAACGGTAAAGAGTTTATGTAATTCGACGATAAGAGATGGGCGGCTTGGAGAATAGAAAATTGTTAATGTTAGGTTGCTACTACTTCTGAAAGAGACATAAAATACGGTTGCACATTAAAAAGATTTTATATGTGTGATAAGGAAAAGGATGGTTGCTTTGTTTTTGCCAATGTTTTTTACTAACAAAAGAAGAAAAGCAAACAAGCAAAAGCAATGTCACTTAATTAGGTTATTTAGTAGATAATTAATAGAGACTCAAACTGTAAAGTTTAAGATTTAATATTTTATGTGCATAAGTTAAGAGTATATGTTATAATATTTTAAAAAAAATTAAAAAATAATATGTTGAGATGTGACCAATAATTTTAACATGGTTAAGAAATATATCAAAAATCTTATTCATATAACAATGAGTTTTATAAATTATTAAGTTTGAGTTGGATAATAGATTTTTTAACACAATACAAGAGTTAGAATTCCCTTAATACTTTTATTAATTTCATTGATTTAAGATTACGTATTATCCACTTAAATGGGACATCAAGATATTCTAATAATCTAATTATCATTGTGAAGGGATATGTTAAGATGTAACCAATACTCATACAGTACTAATAAATATGTAAACAATCTTATTTATATGAATTTTGGGTTTGATAATGAGCTTTTTAATCTTATGTATACTCATGTATGGCCGAAATTTCTTATCCCATGGAAAAACTGAAAAAGAAAAATCATATTTCCATAGGAAATGTAACAAAAATTTTCCTTTTGTTTTCCTTGTAAACAGTCAGTGATATGAGAATTTCTCAGTTCATGTGAAAAATTGGCTGGTTTGCGAGTTTCTGACTCTTGATCTTAATCTCCTAGCATCTCCAATCAAAAGTTCGTTTTAGCAATCAAAAACGTGATTAGCGTTTCCCTATTGGTAGCTATTTGGGTCATTCACACGGGCTGCTTCTCAACTGGGTGGGGCATGGGCTGAAGTCATCTCGTGGATCAGATTGTTTGACCCATTAAGACTACGTCGTTTAAACAATAAACAAAAGCTATCAAGTCAATATCATGGCCGTGGGTTCGCGCAGTTTTTGGTGCGAACCCACGACTCATAACCATGAAGCCCAGAGACACATCAGAAACACTCTGGCTATGGTCTTTCCAATTTGGGGCTTCAAAGGAAGAGTTCACTTGGAGAACGGCGCTCGTCTTAATATAAGTCGACGCCGGAAAAGACAAATGGTTCAGAAACAGGATCCTTTATGATCGGAGAGTAGTCCCAGATTGCTATTTTTGATCTTGCTGGTCTGAATCCAGAATCTGGACCCTCTTAAGATTTCACTCTCACTAGCTTGGAATTTGATATGTAAACGCCATAATAGCTTGATTTTCTAAGGTGAATTTAGGACCAAAAACAATGTAAGGAAAGAAGAAAGAACTAATAATATACGAGCCCTATTTGGAAAACAACCTTTTTCAGCTGGCGGCAATAAGCACCAAACTCGGAAAGAAAGGTTGTGGAAGTAACACATGGTCTTGTACTTCGAGTAGAGTTTATTAAGATACAAAGCCTTTGTCCCTTCAATTAAACCCTATTCACTCTAGGAAAGAGTCCCACTGTACGAGAACAAAATCATGAGAACAGAAGAAAAATACAGATTCAGCTTTGGAATCTGAAGTTCCTTAAGGCACGGGCTAGCAGCACAATACTCCATTTTATTGTGACTCACCGGAAGTGCCGGCAGGTACTTCCTTTTTTGGGTCTGAAGTAACGGCCTCCAGCGTCTTGTAGAACTCCTCTGGAAGGGGACCAGGTCGGTGCAGAGGGACATGCTTAGGAACTGGGGCATCATTCTCGATGACCTCGCATTCATAGTCGTCTGGAACACCCCATGGATCCCACTCTGTATTCCAAATCAATGCAGAAAACACATAATTAGAAGTAAATTTAATAGCTTATTGAGCATAGCCAACCAGAATTCGATGCAATAGGCTATCTTTAAAGGATAGGTGTGCCATAATGTTGAAAGGTAACCCGGCACACGGTCAAAGTTTATAAGCCGGTTTAAGTAGCAAGCTTGATATGCCATGCCCAGCTATGCTTAGATTTTAACAGATAGACGAAAATGATCTGTCTTTCAAAATAATAAGGCATTAAGATTGTCGAAAGAGATTGCGAAGTTAGTTGAACATGCAGTTTCCACTGGTTCTAAGAATCATACAAAAATAAAGATGTAAGGTCCTTGCAGGGTAAACAATGCTTAATCCCCCTCTTCAAATTAGCAGTTATCCCTTGTCATTACATGAACCAGAAACACAACTGCTGCTCCAAAGGTATAAAATGTTATCCAGAAAGAGTAACCTAGGAAGAAATGAATGATTAGCACACTAACACACTAGAGTATATACATATTGATAGAAAAGGTTCCTGATTTTTTGATCTACTTAGATAGTGCTCAAAATAGCCATGCAGCTAAAAGTAGAGCACTAAACATGATTGACATTCAGATAACGTGTTATACAGCAAACAAAACTTCGTTTCAATCAAAATGAAACTAGAAGGCCAGGTGACAAGAATTCTAACTATTAATAAGAAACTAGCCATCAATTAAATTCCAACTTGCTAGAAAATTAGTAAAATAAGACTAAAAGCCCCTATCAAGAAGAAAATAATATCTGAGTTGAATTTTCCTGATGCATGACCACTTGGCTAGCCATCGAAGAGAAGATCCCTTGCTGAGTAAACAACTAAAATATTCTACCGTGCAACACCATCTTCCAGCCCAAATTGTCCAAATCAAATTGAATGGCTCAACCAAAACATGCATTTGTTTCAGCAAAATACAAACAAAACCTGGACCAACCACTGGACTGAAAGGCGTTAATATAGGGGGAAAAACCCATACCCTCTGGCCACTGAAAAAGTTATTAGAGTCACAGGCTTTGATGTAAAAATGTATAGAAAAACAAGCTTGCCCATGCACACAAAAGCATAAAATGAAATGGACATTAAGAACAGTAGCAACATTTTGCGATGTATTCAAGCAGAATCTAGAAGGAATTAAACTAAGGCCCTACACAACTAACTCACCTGTGCAATCTGGATTCATCCAGGCGAACGTTAATTAAAATGTTGGAACATTTTCCTTAAAGAATAGAACATTTTCCAACTAAAGACTTCAATTTCCAGCTAAATTTCAGTCATTCATTAAATTAAATCATCTAAACTAAACTATTCACCTAGAACTAAGCAAAAGTTTTAAATATTTTCTCTAGAGGCTCTTCAACCTGAGTCATTCATCGATTCTCAATAAATCTATGGTCCAGAGAAGAAATAAAAACCTCAAACCTACTGCCATCTTACTACTCTGCTACAGGGAAGTCGAAAGCCCAAAAAACACTAATCAATTGCTTCATTTCAGATTGAATAATCAGTTCCGAAGCTTTGAAGCCCTCCTTGCTACCCCAACTAATTCTCCTAGAATAAAGGAATTACTCACTTAAATGTGCGTCTTGAGCTCCTAAGAGCATAGAATCTTAATCACAGTTGCACACTTTCCTTTTTCCCCACATATAACTCATCAACTCAACCATTAAGAGAGTGAGGAAATTTTCCAAAATGTAAGGACAACCATATTCTTCATGAACACAGCACATCTTAGAGGCTTAGTCGGTCCACCTCTCATTACTATTAATCACAAGAGCAGCAAAAGACATAAAACAGAATTTTCTTTCACTTCCTCTTCTCTTCCTCCATCTCTCAGCAAATGAAAAAATAACAACCGAGAACCCAACACACAGATTTACAGACCGATGCACTGATAGCAAAAATTTGAGTTCCAAAGCCCACTGTGCCACATTGGAAAAATAATATAAATGCGATTGACCCAATCCATTTTATCTTCTCTTTTCCTTTTTTTGGTTTTTGGGGTGGGGGTTTCATTTCCCCGTGCTCCCACCAGCCAAACAACGCACAAAATGGAAACCACAAGACAGATCTGCGTCCTCATGAGCTGATCGTTTTCGCAACGAACTTGAATTCTTCTAGACTACGCACAATCTCAAAATTTCCATTTTCTTTTTCCTCTTCTTTCTAAGCAAACAGACAAACCAAAAACACAATATACATATAAAAAACTCCCGAATAAAATTTAAAAGGGCAGATAAAAGAAGTGCACGGACCGATCATTTTGCCGATGAGAGTGAGCTCGTCGCGAGCCTCCTCAATGAGCTCCTCAACCTGGCCACAGCCGAGACGTTTCTCGATTGCCTCCCAGTCCTCCTCCTCTTGGCACACGTTGAGCCTTTGCCTTGTGAAACTCTCCACAGCCTTCCGGTATCCCTCATCTTCCGGCACCGCCCGGATCTCCTTCAGCGTCTTCGAGTAGAGCTCGATCAGCACCTCCCGTGCGTTGGGCACCACCTCCAGCCCGACGATCCCCGTCGTCTCTTTCACCCTGGCCAAAAGTGGCCGTGCGATCGCCCGCAGGAACATCCCTTCCTCAGCTTGTGGCACGAGTGAGTTCACTACTCCCAACAGGGTTTCTTGTTGGGTTCGAGAGGGGCAATGGACGTGCTTGTGTGAGCGTTCAGGTGTTTGGGTTATAATCCGTTGGATCTACCCCGTCCCGCTTTTCGGATTCGCCTGCGCACCGAAACTCTTCGACACAAGGGCTGGGTCTATCCTCGACATGGATTTCGTGGGCCTGAATTTTCTTAATAGTCTTCTTAAGTAATTTTCATGAATGCTCTTGCATTTTTTTACTCTTAAAACTTAATATTAACTGTTAAGATTAGTATAATAATTAAATTAAAATCATTTATACACTATAAAAACTAATATTTTCTTTTACAAATATATGAAGTGTATAAGAATCAAATGAACAAGCTGTTTAGTGTAAAAATTCTTTTGAGAGAATTAAAACAACTCGTTTGAGGATTTAATTGTAAAACCCACAAGTTTATAATGAGTGCCTCATAAATTTTAGGCAAAAAGAGAATTTCATAAGATGTTTGTTTGGTGATAAAAAAAAAAAGTATTAAAGAAATCAAAATAAATTATAAAAAAAATATATTAAAATATATTGAAATTTGTTATATTTGAGTATGTGCATTTACGTTATATATGTTTTGATCTATACATGAGTAATGGTGCAATCTAATGAGTCCCCAATATTAGCATCTCTATTTTCACCAATGATTATAGTATTTAGGATCATAATACTTAACTTTTAGACAAGGCAAGTATTACACAAACTACATTGATGAGTTAAATTTAATTGAAAATTCAATTATCCAGCACAACAAATTTTGGAGAGCTTCCGTGGTGTCACCAATCTCGTTAGCCTTGTTAAAGTAATTGACAAAAGCCTATACATAGTTACAGCATTTTTCACTGCTGGACGATAATATTTTCCCTGAGGAAATTCATGAACAAGACCCATCAAAGAAACTCGATAAATGTTTCCCTTAATGACAACTACATTGTGTATCCTCTGCATGAGCAATGACCATTCTTGAAGGAATGGATTCTGTTCCCTTCCCTGACAATAATTTCCCGATCAAACACTTTAGTTACCAGCATTATGAAGTTATGGCAATCCATACAAACACGCAATTTCTTGACTACAAGAATTGGAGCCTTTGATGGTGTACTAAGTAGACCAAAGGCAACAGCTAGCTTCTCACTGTGATAAGGAGCATCTCCATTGTCCCGATATAAGTATCCTCGACGCTTAAAGTCAGCTGCAAGTAATTCTATTTTCCCGTTGATTTTGTTTATCAGTGGATTTGATGAGTCCCCTGCAGTGAAGAGATGAATCTGGTTTCTTATCTCCACTGAACTTTGGCATGGACTCTTCATCAAACCTCTTTCTCTCATCAGCCGGCGAGTTTTCTCACCTAAGTCAGGCCGGCCTGAGCTATCATATAAGCTTGCAAGCAGCATATAGAAAGCTGGATCAGATGGGTCAAGATTGAGGCCTTGCCTTGCCATATCTTCCCCGAGATGTACATTCTGATGTAATTTGGAGGCACTCAATAATGTTTTGTATATCAAAGCATCTGGCCTGAAAGGTGTTACGTGCACAATCGTTGGATCGCCTTTCCGGTGGAGGACTCAAGACCAAGTCTCGAGACCAAGGCTGATGGCGGTTCTTTTTACCTATTTTGGGTGAGAGAAATTTGGATTTAACAGAGCCTTACTATTCAAAGACAGAAAATGTCTGAGAAAGGATTACAATGGGTTTTTTTTTTCTTTCCCCTAGCGTCATGCCCTCCTCCCGCTTATAACCTTCCGGCTTCACCAACCGGTAAGGTGCTTTACAGGAATCCCACATGCTTTAACAAAAGATATTACAAAGATATTACAAAAAGATAGCAAGCGTGAATAACTATGCTCACGTCTCCCTCACCACTCCTTCATTAATTTCCAACACGACAAAGCACGTCTTACTTTCCACACGTTACTAGTGTAGGCTCTGCAAAGACTGATATCTAAGAAGTGCTCCCATCCTTAGTTGGCTGACGTGACAATACTTCCCCCTTTTTAAGGACCTTGTCCTCAAGGTTGAACTCAGGGAAACGACGTTGTACGTCCTCAACCTTTTCCCAAGTGGCTTCCTTGTCCGGGAGTCCGCTCCACCTGATCAGGACCTCAGGTGTTCCTTTCTGAATACGTTCCTTGAGCACTGCCTCGGGTTCAGCGGAGTATGCGTCTTCTTCTTCAATAAAAACTGGCAACTCTGTCTCAATTGGAAACTTGGGCTGAACGAACCTTTTTAATTGAGATACGTGAAAGACTGGATGAATCCGGCCTTCTTCCGGTAAGCGTAAACGGTAAGCCACCGTTCCCACCTTTTGGATGATTTCATAAGGTCCGAAAAATCGAGGCGATAATTTCTGACTCCTTCGATGGGCAACTGAGGATTGATGGTAAGGCCGCAACCTTAGAAACACCCGTTCGCCCACTTCAAAGTTGGTTTCGGTTCTCTTTCGATCAAAAAAAGTCTTCATACGATTCTGTGCCTGTAGGAGCTGGTAGCGAAGCTCCTTGATGACTTCGTCCCTCTTTTGTAACTTCTCCTGTACTGCCTTGTCCATAGAGGCGCCTGGTATGTAACTCAACAAAGTTAGGGGAAGTCGACCGAATACCACTTCGTAAGGAGTCCTTTTAGTTGAGGAGTGCATGCTTGTGTTGTGGCAGTACTCTGCCCATGGAATCCAGTCAACCCATTTTTTTGGCCTCTCACTGGTGAAACAGCGAAGGTAAGTCTCAAGAGAACGGTTTGTGACCTCCGTTTGACCGTCGGTCTGTGGATGGTATGCCGACGACATTCGAAAACTCGTCCCTTGCACTCTAAATAATTGTGACCAAAAACGGCTCGTAAATATAGGATCCCGATCACTTGTGATTGCAGTAGGCATCCCAAATATACGGAGAACTTGGTCGAAGAACACATTTGCTACTGTTTCTGCTGTATACGGATGAGAGAGAGGAATGAACCGAGCAAATTTTGACAATCGATCAACCACAACCAGGACTGAGGTTTTCCCTTTTGATGGAGGGAGGCCATCGATAAAATCAATGGAGACTTCTTCCCATATCCTTTCCGGAATTGGGAGGGGTTGGAGTAGTCCGGAAGGAAAATTATTCTGCCATTTTTGTTGTTGGCAGACCATGCAACTGCTCACATATTCCAGCACATCCCGCCTCATTTGCTTCCAAAAAAAAACTGTTTTAATTCTTTGGAGGCTCTTATGGAAACCTTCATGGCATGAGTCGTGAATCTCTTTGATGATAACAGGGATCAGGGATGAACCTTCACCGAGAAATATTCTCTGTCGGTAGTATAGCACCCCATTGAAGAACTCCCATGGTCCTATTGCCTCTCCAGTTTGTACTCGGCCAATGAGCTCTTGAATGGCTTCGTTCTTCGCATTCTCTGCCTTGATTTCCTCAACCCACAGGGGTATAGGTCGAGATAAAGCCATTGTTGACCCTGACATCTCTTCCCTTTTCTCCATGAGAACCTCTGTTTCTTGTTGTCTAGATAGAGCATCTGCCACTTTGTTGGCAGCACCGGGATGATACTCCACCGAGAAATCAAAACCCATGAGTTTAACCAACCACCTTTCCTGTGCTGGTGTGGTTATTCTTTGATTCCACAAATAACGAAGGCTATGTTGGTCTGACCTTACCACAAAGTGCCGACCCAACAGGTAATGTCGCCAAGTTTGGACTGAGAGTACCAACGCCAAAAGCTCCTTCTCATAAGTAGAAAGGAGAAGGTTCCTTCCATGTAAAGCACGACTAAAATAGGCCACTGGTTTTTGGCCTTGGGTTAGAACTGCCCCAATTCCAATACCGGATGCATCACACTCCACCGTAAAGGTTTGAGAAAAATCTGGTGGACTTAAAACAGGTGCTTTTGTGACAGCCCGTTTGAGAGCCTCAAAGGCTGCTTCTGCATGCTCGTTCCACTTGAAACCTCCCTTTCTCAGCAACTCTGTCAAGGGTTTGGCTATGCTGCCATAATTTTGGATGAAGCGTCGGTAGTACCCAGTCAGCCCCAGAAAACCACGAAGGGCTTTAACCGTTTGTGGTTGTGGCCAATCCAACATGGCCGTTATCTTCTCACGATCCACAGAGAGCCCTTCTTCACTTATCACATGCCCGAGGAACTTAATCTTGCTTTGCCCAAACTGGCATTTCTCCCGTTTGGCCATCAGTTCATGTTTACGTAAGACCTTTAGAGTTTGCCGAACGTCCTTCATGTGTTGTTCCCATTCTCGACTGTAAACCAAGATATCATCAAAAAATATGAGCACAAATTTTCGAAGATACTCACTGAAGATGGTATTCATAAGGTTTTGGAATGTCGATGGAGCATTGGTAAGGCCGAAGGGCATCACCAAGTATTCATAGTGTCCCGATGGGGAACGGAAAGCAGTTTTATAGATGTCCTGCTCCTTCACTCGTATTTGATGGTAGCCTGCTCGAAGGTCAAGCTTGGTGAAAAACCTTGCTCCATTAAGCTCGTCAAAGAGCTCATCGATGGTGGGAATCGGGAAACAGTCCTTGACCGTGATATTGTTGAGCGCTCTGTAGTCAACGCAAAGACGCCATGACCCATCACCTTTCCTTACCAAGATGACCGGTGATGAAAAAGAACTCACACTTGGTCGAATCATCCCACTGCTTAACAACTTCTTTACTTGCCTTTCAATTTCTTCCTTTTGGAAAAAAGGATATCTGTACGCTCTGGCTGCGATTAGGTTGGCTCCAGATAAAAGTGGAATGGCATGGTCAACCTCCCGTGATGGTGGCAGTCCCTGGGGTTCTGCAAATATATCCTCATATTCCCTAAGGAGATGCTGTAGCGTGTTGCACTTGGGGAAAGCAGCAGTGTTTGCTTCTATTTCAAAACAGTTTGTTTCATTTGGCCCCTTCTTCCTGTCACCCACTTTGCGTATGTGAAGTAGTACTCCCGGGTTTCCTCTCTTCATCTCTTTAGAGATCTTCTGCTCATTCACTGCTTCGTCCTTCGGTGGTTGTATTCCATACAGTTCCCTTCTGCTTCCTTTGAACTCAAAAGACATGTGCATTTGCGAGAAATCCCATGAGATTGGTCCTAAAGTGACCAACCACTTGACCCCTAAAACTGCATCAACTCCATGTAGGGGAAGTAGATACAAGTCCACCTTTTGAGGGATTCCCTGGACTGATAGCTGTATGTCCGGGCAAATACCCTCGCTACCAACTTTATGTCCATCTGCTACCTTAACTTCGAATCTCTGCCCTGGTGTAGGTTTGAGCCCTATTCTTTTTGCCAACCCTTGACTTAGGAAGTTATGAGAGCTTCCTGAATCAAGTAGAATACTGATAGGGATATTGAAATCATCGAGCTTCCCTTCTACCCTCATGGTTTGAGGGTCATCTTCTCCCCGAATGGCATTTAGAGAGATATTCGGCTTGGCAGGCTCCTCTTCTTCTTTTTCTACTTCTGTTTCATCTTCCTCCTCTTCCTCCGTTGATCTTGGGCTTTCCAAGAAAAAGAGCCGTTTGCAGCGGTGGCCTGGAGTGTATCTTTCGTCACAGTTGAAGCAGAGGCCCTTTGTGCGCCTCTCCATCAGCTTCGCTGGTGACAGTTTTTTTATAGCCGTTGGAGTCTTTCCGGTTGTATTGGTTGGTTTCTCCCAATTTTTCCTTCCCTGGGTTCTGCTTTTGGCTTTTAGCTCTTCCTTCGTCTCGTACAAGCGAGCCAAATCATAGGCCTCTTGAAAGGTTGTTGGCCTCTTTGCTACCACCTCTATTCTAATTGACTCTTCCAGGCCGCTAATAAAACCTCCTAACTCTTGTCGTGGAGTGAGAGGGTCTGACTTCATCGACAACCGTGCATATTCTGCTTGATAACTGTCAACAGTTCCTGTTTGCTTCAGTTTGGTAAGATCTCCATAAAAATCTTGGAATTGGGACGGTCCATACTTTGAATTCATAGCTGCTGTCAGCTCCTCCCATGAGAGGTCTCTCATAGCATTCTGTTTCCGCATCATCTGGTACCACACATGTACTTCTCCTTCCAAGTTCCATGTTGCTATGGGAACTCTAACTTCCGTTGGGGTTTGGTTGAGCTCAAAGAATTGTGCAGCTCTACAAGCCCACTCCGTGGGGTCCTCTCCGCCTGAGAAATGGGGGAACTCAAACCTCACTCCCTTGGGTGCCGGCGTGCCTTGAATGAGAACACCCTTCCCTTTGGAGGATTCACCACTTTCTTTTCGGATCTCACTCTGCATCGTTGTTATCTGATTCTGGAGATTAGTGAATCCTTCCTCCATTCTGAGGTGGACATCAGCGAGCTGGCGTTGGAAGTTATTCATTGCCTCCATAAATCGCTGGTTGAAATCTTTGTCAGCAAACATTGGTTTGGATTCCGCCATTGCCACCAGACGTGGCTCCGATACCTTAATGTTACGTGCACAATCGTTGGATCGCCTTTCCGGTGGAGGACTCAAGACCAAGTCTCGAGACCAAGGCTGATGGCGGTTCTTTTTACCTATTTTGGGTGAGAGAAATTTGGATTTAACAGAGCCTTACTATTCAAAGACAGAAAATGTCTGAGAAAGGATTACAATGGGTTTTTTTTTTCTTTCCCCTAGCGTCATGCCCTCCTCCCGCTTATAACCTTCCGGCTTCACCAACCGGTAAGGTGCTTTACAGGAATCCCACACGCTTTAACAAAAGATATTACAAAGATATTACAAAAAGATAGCAAGCGTGAATAACTATGCTCACGTCTCCCTCACCACTCCTTCATTAATTTCCAACACGACAAAGCACGTCTTACTTTCCACACGTTACTAGTGTAGGCTCTGCAAAGACTGATATCTAAGAAGTGCTCCCATCCTTAGTTGGCTGACGTGACAAAAGGCATAGTCTTCATCACTCCCACTGCCTCTTCTAGCCGGCCAGCTCGGGCTAGGAGGTCAATTAAGCAGACGTAGTGATCCAACTGTGGCGCTACACCATGTTTATCTCCCATGGAATGAAAATAGTCAATACCCAAGTCCACTAAACCACCATGACTGCAAGCAAAAAGCACCGACAAGAATGTAACTGAATCAGGTTCTACTCCCGCTAGCCTCGTATCTTCGAAGGCAGAGAGAGCAGAGGAGATATGACCATTTGACGCCAAACCAGATATCAACCCGTTCCATGATGCAACATCTGGCTCAGTTATTTCTCTAAAAGCTGTGTGCGCATCATGCATGTAGCCACATTTTCCATACAAATTAACTAGGCTATTGGAGACTGAAAGCCAGCAGCCTAAGCCAGATTTCACAGAACAACAGTGTAGTTGCTTACCAGCTTCGATCGATCCCAAACCAGCGGACGCTGATAAGAAGCTGGCCAGGCTAAATCCATCCAACTTAATACCATCATTGTTCATGTATGTGATGATGTTTAGTGCCCTGTCGTGATGACCCATCTGATTTATCCTTGTGGCTAAACTCGTGTATGTGATGGCATCTCTGTTACTCATGTTTTGAATCACACACCATGCTTCATCTTCCATCCCCAATCCAGCATAAGCATCTACAAGAGCGTTCCCTACAACTAAATCATGGTCTGCTTTTGTTTTAACTATGTATCCATGGAGCTTTGTTGTTTGGCTATAAGATTTTATTACACTGCACGCACGAAGCGTGCTAGAGAGGGTAAATGAATTTGGTTTCAACCCCACCGCTCGCATCTCCTGAAAAGAATGAAAAGAATCTTGCGCAAAGCCATGTTCAGCAAAACCGGCGATAAGAGAAGTCCAAGTGATGACATTTGGTGAGGCTATCCCTCTAAACGCTCTCAAAGCATCATCAACGAGGTTGGAGCATTTCATATACATTGCAACTAGTGCATTTCCAACAGAAATATCATCGTCCAAGCCAGAAATAATCACCCTTGAGTGGACCTGTTTGCCCAATTCCACTGATAAAATGGACGAGCAAGCATCTAGAATAGTTGTATAAGTATAATTGTTTGGCACAATTCCTGATCGCTCCATGTCATGTAATGCAGCAATGGCCTCCCTCATCTTTGCATTTTGAAAGAAACCAGATATAATAGTAGTCCATAGGAAGACATCACGTTCAGGTGTATGATTTGAGGCCTTTACAGCATCTTCAATTCTCCGGCAGTTAGAGTACATGTCCACAAGAGCTGTCTTCAGAATCACATTAAGCTGAATTCCTCGCAATATCATTTGGGCATGAACTAATTTTCCATGACTCAGACCAAGAGAACTGGATGCCACAAGAAGCTTCACAAAAGTGAATTCATTTGGAGGAACCCCTGCCTTGATCATACGGATATAAAGTTGAAAAGCCTGATTCCATTCCTGAGCATCCACAAACGAAGAGATTATTGTTGTCCAAGAAACAGTATCACCACCATCCATAGATGCAAAAACTTCATACGCTTGTTCAGTGCGACCGCATTTAGTGTACAAGCCAATCAACGCACTTGCCAAAACCGTATTCGAATCAAAGCCATTCTTTATTATATAAGCCTGAACACAAGTTCCACATTCAAACTCCCCTGTGGCACAACACGACCTCAAGACACTTGACAACGTGAACTCATTTGGCTGATGACCGGAATCTATCATTAAGCTAAGCAACTCAAGTGCCTCCCAGTGTCTTCCATTTCTAACATAAGCAGAGAGTAACCCAGACCAGGATACAACATCCTTGCCAGGCATTTCATCGAAGAAGTGGCGCGCATGGTCCACTCCAAAGCACTTTGCGTAGACGGACAACAAGTTGTTACACAAGTAGATGTCACCTTGAAGGCCCAGCTTGATTACTGGGCTGTGAACAGACACCCCCTCTTTCAAAGACCTCGAGTTGCATAATGCAAGAACCCCAACACAAATTTCCTGGAAACGGTCCGAGTAATTTCTGGGAAAGGCCTTGGCGACCGCTCTACATAGCATCTCTTCCTCGGTCTCAGGAAGCGCCGCGTTATGATGCCGACATAAAGGCAGTCTGCCCTAAACTCGTAAGAAACCGCTTTAGATATTCCTATAACAAAGGCGAAAAACAAAGAAACAGAAGTTGAAATGGGAGCTCGGTCTCCACCGTGTTGTCGTTGAAACTTCCTCGTCGTATGACTTACCATAGTTTCAGTAAGCTTCTAGGTCCATTCCTGCAAACATTAGAAATGTGAACTAGGAACTTCGCTGTAGCCTCGCACGTTGCGGTCACTCTTTTGCTTTTTAGCAACTTGCCCCTTCTTTTTGTCCTTTTATTAGAAACTTCTGGAGACTATCCCATGACCAAACTTGCCCCTTTGCTTTAGAGTACTACATTGGTAAATTCCACCCCAAAGATTCTGAATAGCTACTTAAGAAGAAGAATTTTAGAAACTTTTGGAATTTTGGGTATTTTCTATTGGCTGTGACTGATTATAGTGTAATTAGGATGGATGAAGGAAGGAGCGATAAGACCCAATTGACCCCGACTCAGAGGGGCAAAGATGAAATTCGGCCCCTTTGATTCATTAAACAATAAATTCTTTATAGCCAATGGCTTTCTGAAAGAAGGAAGACTTCCAAGTAGTCACGGTTCTCTCTAGTTCCTCTGATTCTCTCTCTTTCTCTGTAGTTGTGTGAGCGAGCGACCATGTCCGATCTCGAAAGCAAGGCGAAGGAGGCCTTCATCGACGACCATTTCGAGCTGGCCGTGGAACTTTACACGCAGGCCATAGCTCTCAACCCTAACCACGCCGAGCTTTACGCCGACCGTGCTCAGGCCAACATCAAACTCAACAATTTCACTGGTACTTTTATATCTGTTTCTTTTTTGATCCTATTGGGAGTGGCGGTTTTGTTTCCTCCTTCCCACTTCTCTTTTATGTGGTTTCGATGAAAACAGAAGGAGAAGAAAAGAAAAGGCAGAGAGAAGAATTGGCAATTTTTTTTGCCAATTCTTCTTCTCTTAATTCTAGAATTCCAGTAGCTTGCACTTAAGTTCGATTTTTCTCCCTGGAATTTAGTTACGATCTGGTTTCATTTCTGTTGAAACCGATCGAGGAGAATCGAGGATTGTCTTTTATTTCGCTTCTGGCTCTGATTACTTTCTCTTACAATCTGGTGTGTATGTGTTATCTCTTCTTTTTTCGCTTGTATTTTGTTTTGTATGTTTGCATTGTAACTTTGCTAAAGCAAGATAAAGATATTCGCGCACATAATTTTCCCTTTTTTGGGGTAGCTAACTTGTAATTTTTTCACAGAGGCTGTTTCCGATGCAAACAGAGCAATTGAGTTGGACCCGTCATTGCCAAGAGCTTACTTGCGAAAAGGGTAAGTATAGGAAAGCAGACATGTAGACTGCATGCATTATTTTATCTGATTTTATGTTTAGCTTCATTTGAAATATCAGGCTTTTCGATGAATGTCTGGTTGGTTCAGTGCCGAGTTTTCACCGGCGCATATCTGCATTTTGAATCTTGCCACTTGTTGTACCGGGAAGGTGAAAATGGATTGCACTAGTTATGTGAGCTTAGCAATGTGATCTTGCTGATTGTTGATTTGTCCTATTGAGATTCTTTCTAGATACTCCAGAATGTATTATTGTCTCTAGACTATATATCCCTGGGAAGTGTACTTATTCTCATTGTGGGTGGACTGTTATGTGAAAATTTAGTCATCTTTGTGGCACATGTCAGATTGTTGTTAAAAATGTATCTTTTCTTCTACATAATTTTTGAAGATTTTTATGAATTTGGTTCTGTTCATGAAAATGTATCTTGAATCTATTAGATAATCCTATTAGAACTTTTACTTCTAGGCCAATTGCTTTAGGTGCAATTGTTCTTCACTATCAAATCATCATGTCTGAACCTTCACTCTCCATAATTTATTTATTTATTTCTTGAATTGTGTTTGGCTTTATTAGTACCATGAATGCATTCCTGCTAACGGATTTATGAAAAGCTTAAGCAGGGGATTTTGTTAGTTCTGGATATTAAGAGGAGTTTGTAGCATGTCCTTGGCTGCATGAATGAATAATTGAATGACTGAATTACGAATTTTGAGAATAACTGAATTTCCATGTGGGGACCCAACTTCTTCAACTGCCTGCTGTTCTTGATTTCATGCTTTCACCACCATCACCATCAGTGATACTCTCTATGTCAGCCTACTTTTAGCACTACCATCGATTATGTGGCAATTGTCATAATATCATAATTTTTGTAAACATTATAGCCACTGGTAGCACATCTTACAAAGTTGTCATCATCACTCCTACTGATCGGGTGAACCCATTGCTTACTGTTACCAGCGTTGTGACTCTTTTACTAAATCATCACTGTAGTTTTCTGTCCTTGCCCAGACCAACATTTACAACTGCAAATACCATGTCATTATTTTTAGGAAATTTCCTCTATGCCTGTGGCAGCTTTTATTTTGTCATAGACGGAATTGCAATGTATAAACAATATATCATATGAAGTTAATAGTGGATTTAGAAAATTCCGTTGACATCTTGTCTTCATACCTTTTTTTGGTTAGATTTGAATAACAAAATTTAATAAATGACAGTTACGATTAGAAAGTGGTGTTAACAAAATTTAATCTTGTCTTCATACATTTTTACGATTAATAACTTCTTTTTCACCCTTTATCTAAGTAGCTTTTCTGGATGCCTGTGTTTATACTACATTGTGTCTATTCTTGCATGTGACTTATCTATCATGGATGTCAATGCCTCCCCTTTGAGTGGAAACACTGAATGTTCTTCTTGCTATTCTTCTCACAGCACTGCATGCTTTAGTCTTGAGGAATATCAAACTGCGAAGGCAGCGTTGGAGATGGGTGCATCTTTGGCTCCAGGAGACGCAAGATTTACTACTTTGATCAAAGACTGTGATCAGCGCATTGCTGGTGTGCAATCGCCTCCTAGGACCTCTGACTTTTAATGACCAATGAATCTCTTTTTCCTTTTGTTTGTGCTCAGATCTATTAAATAACTTAGGTTTGGAGCTGTTATTCTTTTCCAAAGTGGAAACGAGAATTTCTGTGAAATAATATAATTATCATTTATCAGAAGTTAGGCTACTTGATGGTCTTATCATTTATGGGTAAATGTTACATGTTTATTTAGAGGAAGCTGGTGATATACAAAGTCAATCTTTGGAACAAACAACCACAGCAAATGTTGTACCTCCTGAAGTTGTTCAGCCTGTGAATGACCTGTCCGATGAGGTGGTTGTAGCACCAGCCAAACCAAAATACAGGTTAGTACAACTAAGTGTTGTCTTGGCCTCCACGAGATGTATGATTCAGTACATCATGGGGTCAAATAACTATATACTTGCATTTCTTTTGTTGGGGTTTTTAACAGCCTTCATAATTCCATTTGTACAGAGGTCATTGCAATGTTTATTTAGTGCGTATTTATTCCTGTGAAGTTGGAACTGTGACGTGATACATGTGATACTAAAACGTGCAGGCATGAGTTCTACCAGAAGCCAGAGGAAGTGGTTGTGACTATCTTTGCAAAGGGCATACCAGCTAAAAACGTTGTTGTTGACTTTGGTGAACAAATTGTATGATCAAATCAATTTTATGGCTTTTTTCTTTATTCATATCTCTTATTATTTTTGTTCAATTGTCTAGATTTTTGGTAACAGCTGCAGACTGAACTAATTCTAAATGTTACTGGTTGTGTGCAGCTGAGTGTTATCATTAGTGTCCCTGGTGAGGATGCATATCATTTTCAACCCCGTTTATTTGGGAAGGTATTACACACACTTGGTTAAAAGAATACTTTTTGCTAGAGTTCATACTCCTTAATTTTCATGCTACATACTTTGGATGCCAAGTTTACGATTGGTGTCTGATTGTCTGTAAACAGATAATTCCTTCCAAGTGCAGATATGAGGTTTTGTCCACCAAAATTGAAATTCGCCTTGCAAAAGCTGAATCAATACAGTGGACGTGTCTTGAATTCAGTGGGGAAAGTATAGTTCCTCAAAAGGTTAATGCCTCAGGTGTGTTAAAATGCTTCTACTTTATACTGTTCCAGTATTCAAATGTGGCTTGGAAGTCAATCCAGATGTGGAGCTATTCTTTTTCACTTGTTTACAATCTCTCTTAGACAGAGATGCACACGTCAGTTTGAAAATGATCACTTAGTAAAAGGGTAAAAGGTTTTAATAACTGCTAGGTAACCTGAATTGACATATATTGCAGTATTCGTGCAGCTACTTTTAAGCGGTATAAATTGTAGTAACTGTATAGCTACTTTTCTGTGAAATAAACCCTTTAAGTGAACTATGTCAATACGACATGATGTTCTGGTTGCTCACGAGCTGGATTTCAGAAAACCAGAATCAGAACCAGTAGATGTTCAAGCCATTTGACCATTCAATTTTGAAGCTAGATGCTGCTTTCCTGTGATAGGTGTTAATTATCCTTGTATGAATTTTTTTAAATTTAGATGCACGGGCTTTGCAGCCTGAGTTGGCCCTGCCCTTGGGGCCGCATGGACATAGTTTGAGACCTGTCTGAGGCCAGGGCATGTTAAAATCTCAGCTCAGCCTGGCTCGAAGCTGGTAGACATGGCTGGGGTTGGGATAATCAAAAAGTGTGTTTACTGACACCCAAATGTTGAAGATTGTTTGCTAAAATATTGGGTCTGCTGCTGTTAATTTTGCAGTGACCAGTTCAGGAGGACCTAGTTACCCATCCTCAAAACCAAAGAAAGTGGATTGGGACAAGCTCGAAGCACAAGTGAAGAAGGAGGTCTGCCTCTAACCCTGTTTACTTTAGGTTGAAACAACACTGGTCCGTGAAACTTTTGCTTGTGTTTCGTATCTTTCATTGATATTCAGAACTTCCGAATTTCTACCTGAACAATTTGAAATGGAACAGTATCATCTTTATATCCAGTTGTACTTTCCATGTGGAAGACTTCATACTGATGTGGCATGGCCATATATGGAATGCGATTTATGGTTGATGGATTTAAGGACGTTACAGTGACAACATTGAAACATATAAATTTGAGGGACAATTTTAGCTTAGGCCAAATTTCACGGGCTAAAAGTATACCTAATCCTTCTGAGGGCCTATTTTAAGGTTCAAATTTGGCTTCCTCATGTTTGTTAATGCGTTTCCTATTAATCATTTCAGGAGAAGGATGAAAAGCTTGATGGTGATGCAGCTTTGAACAAATTTTTCCAAACTATATATGCAGATGCTGATGAGGACACCAGACGAGCCATGAAAAAATCATTTGTAAGAGTTTTAGTCCTGTATTCAATGTTTGTTGATTCATTATGTTAGACTAAATATTTTCTTCTATGGTCTTTTTGATGGTGATTTATAAGGTCACTGAGCAAATTTAGAAAACTAATTTGGTGAAGTTGTTTACCAAGTCTTAATTGCTTATTGTAACCTGTGTTTCAATATTACACAGGTCGAGTCAAATGGGACAGTGCTTTCCACCAACTGGAAGGAAGTGGGGTCAAAGATGGTGGAGGGAAGTCCTCCCGATGGTATGGAGATGAGGAAATGGGAGTACTAGGAGTCTTGCTACCATCTCATTGTAACTTAAGAGTCCGGTTTTGCTCCTTGCTTGTTTCCTAGTCCGTTTGTTTTCAAGCGTTAGTTGGTTTGGTTGCGGGGGTTTGCATGAATGTTTAAGTGAACTGCTGGAATGCTAGGGAACTCGCCTTCTCTCTGTTAAGTTTCACTTTGTTTATATGGACTTCAATTGTGATCAGAATTGACGCTTCCATGTATCTCCAGTATCAGAACCCTTTTGTTTTGTTCTTTATATAACCTTTCTTTCTAGCGTACCCGCATGCTGCTTTTGTGATTACATATGGTGTTCACTTGGTGAAAATGCTGTCCACCATGCCCACAAGCACCTGCCGGTCGGTCCCCTAGTGCTCCACTCCGGCTTACCCTATATGTGACCGCAGTCGGTCAGTGCAGATAAACATTCCTTTGGACATGCCTTGTTCAAACATCCCCCAAATGTCGCCGTGCGGCAGGAATTTAAAATGAGAGGCCATTTATAATTGGAAACGATTTTAGTAAACTTCAGACAGCATTGTGGCTCATATTTCTCATGCGGTCCAATTCATGGACAAACAATGAAGTGGATGCATGCAACCGTGGGAATTAGCAGTCTCACTTACCAGGTGTTCTCACTGAAGATGTCTATTTAAGATGATTAAGCAGGGTTCCTTAAAGCTGGGAGGGAAAGCTGGTGCCACTACATGTATAAAGAATAAGCAACCTCATATAAACTCAGTATTGGTGGTTGCTTGAATCACCAATATCTAAGCTTATAGATGATTATTCTTGTCAAATATCAGGAACACTCAGGGTCAACCCTAGTATAAGTAGTCGAAAAGATAAAAACAAAAACAAAAGAAAACACACATTTACTTACAAAACGTAGTCGTACCAATGTTTTGAGTGGTTTACAACTTTATCCTTCCAAGCACGGCCTCTGTCGGATCCGCTGGTTCATGAGCTTCGTCTCTTCAGTTATCTGTTGTTTCCCCACACGAATAACTGGAGACAAAAATTCTCGAGATTTCCCCGTTTCTCGTTGTTTCATTTCATTTGCTCTCCTCCCGCAGCTTCTTAAGATCGAATTTTTTTTTTCCCCCTTCGTTTCCTCAACAGCCACACCGATCCTTCTCTTGATAAATTCCTTTTTTTTTTTTGTTTTCAAGCCCAAGATTTCTAATCGGCATCATACGGTTTCCCATTTTAGGTTCAAAATACAATTTATTCTTTTAAATCTGCGTTTTCAGTGATCGTTGGAGATTGAAGAATGCAATTCTTTGGGGGATCCGAGATCAGTCCATCGCCGCCGGCACCGACGGCATCGGGGAACAACGCGCACATGATGTACATCTTCAATAGGAATGGGGTGTGCTTGCTTTACAGGGAGTGGAATCGACCACTCCACACCCTCAATCCACAGCAAGACCACAAGCTAATGTTCGGTTTGCTCTTCTCACTCAAGTCCTTGACTGCCAAGATGGATCCAACTAGGTATATCTGTTGGGATCTCTTTGCCTTTGATTTGAATGGATTGTCTTGCATTTGAGTTGGTGAAAATGCGTTTTTTAGAGTCATTTATAATGCTATGTGAGAAAGGGGAAAGGGGAAAGGGAAACAAGTTAAGTAAGCTGGCGTTTAAGCGAGTAAAATTGTTTGGTATGAGAAAGACTATGGAAATGTAATGTGAATTAGTGATGACTAGAAACCATATAGCGTTGGTTTGCACTTTTGATTGAAGTTGATCAATCAAAAGACTTTTGCTGTGGGAATGACTCTGAACTTCAAACTGAGCAGACAATTCAACAGATTCTACGGTATGAAAAATCTGCTGCTGGTGTTTTGTGCCAGTTGAAAACACGGCACATTGTGTCCAAGGGACTTGGGTAAAATGTAAAGACTAATCAAGTGCAGTCCTTTTGCTTTTATATGCAAAGGAATGCCATTGTGGAAGGTTTGAAAGCTCATTTATTTTAGTTGGTTAATTACTGGAGATCTAGATGTGAAGTTTCCCAAGTGTTTGATAGTTGATTGTTTGAGTTGCAAGCTAATTATAATCGTGATGTAATTAGTGCTACGGATGGTTGTAGGCGTCTGGCTTTTGTTGCAGATGTATCAAGTTCTACGTTGTGGTTATTGATGGGATTTACTCTTATGTTCGTTTACTTTTCATCGATTTGGCAGTGCGGAAAAAGGAAACCTTGGGGTGCCGCAGTTGCCCGGCGACGGTTGCTCATTTCACAGCTTTCGTACTAATACATATAAGCTTAGTTTCATGGAAAGACCTTCTGGGATAAAGGTCAGCTTAATTATCTGTTTTTAATGGTAACTATATGTTGGAAACACATATATCTAATGTGAATGCTAACTGGGACATTCTTAACCATCCCAAAATCTTGGGCTTGCTTGCTGCAAAAATCTGAAAGCCAGAGTTTTGTTGTTAGTAAATGTTGTTTTATGATTGCCTTAAATTCAAGTATGTTGTGCACTACGCTCTTCTGCATGGCAAATAATGTGTTGAGGCTAAACGTAGTTGTTTTGGCTTCTCACTGACAAATTGAATCATAGAGATCCTAGATATAGCTTGATCCTGTCTTCAAATGAGATCCTATTTGCTTGAACATGTAATTCTTGGGGATGGATTTGCTTGATGACTTGCATAAGCCACGAAAAGTTGTAGACTAAACTGCCTTTTATGAATGTAATCTTCAATTCTAGCGATAACAAATCATGAGCTTATTCTAATAGTTGCATTATGAGAAATTCCTGATCCTACCTGAACTCAGCTTCTAGAATTGATTTATGAAAACCAAAATGCTCCATTACTCCTCTGGGTATGGGGAAACAGTCAGTTGCAAGGATTCTTGGCAGGATTTGAAGACATTTTTGACTAGTAGCTTCTGTTGTACCAGGATACCATCATGTTTCCTGTCAAGAATCTTTGTTTTACCTTTTCCTTGCCTATTGACCTACTAAGTAGTGAATTCTGTCGCCTAGCATCACAAAAAGTTTTTGCCAGATATGTGTTTTGAATATGTGCTTATGATGATTTAGTTTATCAATATGGTGGATTTGAATATCTTGTCAATTTTCGCTTCATAATTACAAAGGTACCTGTGTTTTATCTTTTTGTTCAGATTATCTTGGTTACTCATCCAAGGACTGGGGATCTGCTTGATTCCCTTAAGTACATTTACAACTTGTACGTTGAGTATGTCGTCAAGAACCCACTATATGCCCCGGGAGCTCCAATAAGGTGATTGACTGATTTTCGTTTTAAACTAGTAAATATGCAATTTCATATTAGTAGCAGCAAATTTTTTTTTTTTTTTTCAAATAGATTGTTTTTACCTGACACTTTGAAAGTGCTGCATCTAATCACTTTACAAAATGAAAATGGTGAGATGCATCATTCATTGTATTGCATTGTTTCATTCCTAAAATTGACCCTAGAAAGATTTTATTGTGGGATCATTAAGGCCCATGTGATTCTGATGTTATTTGTGTATAAAAGAATATGTGTTTTGTGAAATCGATCATCTTTGTTAGTTGTTTTCCTAAAATAATAGATTTCCGAACATTCGTAATTGGAGGAGAGGAGAATATTATGTTGAGCCAAGGTTGGATCAAGCTTAGTCTGCTTCTCCATCCTCTTCTCCCTTCCCCCTCCTATTATTGGAAAGAGAAGAAGAGGAGGGAAAAGAAAAAAAGAAGAAAGGAAAACGGGGAAGTGGGTTTGCTGCGGAAGGTAACTCTGTGATGCAGTAATGTGGAGTCTAGGGTTTAGAACTAGGACTCATAACGCCTACAGCAACGCATGGCGCGGCGCCGGTGGGGGTAGAGGCTTATTTAGTTGAGCCCATGTTATTGAGGCTGAAGTTCAGGCTTGTTTGAAGTTCGAGCGGGGTCCAAGGCCATCTGCTGCACATGCAAGCCTGTGATGCTCACGTGGCTATCTGCCAGCTCACTCGATTCCGATGCAGTAAATTTAATTTTTTAGGGACATGACTTTCTGCTGTTAGAGCTACTGGCTTTGATTTTATCACTTTCCTAACCCAACTTAGTTACTAGTAAACTGCCTTGAATATGAGCTGCTAAAGCTATTTCAATTCCCTTCTCAAATTTTATTCTTACTTGCCCTCTTGTACTTGCTTTTTGTAGGAGTGAGCTATTCAACACAAGTCTCGACCAATATGTAAGGAGCATTGCGTAGAGGCTGAATTTAGTGGTTGGGTCATCATCATCTAGCCTCCCAGTATTAATAGTTTTATTTAGATGTTGCTCCTGCTTCATTTGACCGTGGAATTCTCTTGTCCTACGCAGCAGCGTACGTGCTCAGCCCGGCCTCCGGGAACTTAAGTAGATTTGCCTAAAATGCGGGGCAATGTAAGCACCTGGATATTTTGTACAAGCGTAATTTGCATTTTAACACTTAGGGAGACTGTCTCCTCAATCGAATTTGGGCTTATAACGGTGTTTAATTGGTAAGGGAGGATACAAGCCCAGCAAATAAAGTTTGAATCGCTCTCGGTGGCTTTTGAATTGCCTTTGAAAGAGACGTTGCCCAGAGACATTTTTCTTTCTGGTACGTTTGAAAGACTACTGTAGTTTTTATTTGTTTGCTTTGCGAGTTGTAGTCCTTGGGTCAAGATGCACTAGCTTCCAAATCTAGCCGCCTGGGAAAATGCATCCCCACAGTGGATTTTCTAGTGTCTTACCGACGGCTTCTGGAAGCAAACAGTGGCCAACCACCCATTCATCGGAAAAAAACGGTGCTTACACGTTGTCTGCTTTATCCCCTTACCGACTTTATTTCTTAGGACCGGAGTCTCTCGATTTGTGTAGTGTTGTTTAATCATTCTAGTGGAAGTGCTGATGACCTCGTAGCTGACATGAGCAATCACATGCAACCCCCTGTTCCATCACCCCGTAGAACGTGGAAGTCCGCGTTCTTTGTCGGCCGGGACTAGAAGAAAGTATGGGGCAGTTTTCCTTTATAGCTCCACCTTTCTCCGTTGAACCTCGCACAGACGGACGCAGAAAATTCAATCAGCCATGAAGGAGGCCCTAGTTCTGTACCCGACACCAGCCATTGGCCACCTCATCTCCATGGTCGAGCTCGCCAAACTGATCCTCACCGACCGGCTTTCTCTCACTATACACATACTCGTCGCCCCCCAGCCATACAACGCTGGTTCCACGGGTCCATACATAGCCACCGTCTCTGCCAGCATACGGTCTATCATCTTTCACAATCTTCCCAACGTTACTCTCCCTCCCACCTCCTCTCCCAACCATGAAACACTTACTTTTGAGCTCCTCCGCCTCAGCAATCCTAATCTCCACCAATCTCTGGTATCCATCTCCAAAGGCTACAAGATCCAAGCTCTCGTCATGGACGGCTTCTGCTGTCACGCTCTCTCTGTTGCGCAGGACCTCAAAATCCCCGGCTACTATTTTCACACTTCCTGTGCCGGTAGTCTCTCTTGCTTCCAATATCTTCCAATCATGCACGAAAAGATCAGCAAAAGCTTCAAGGATATTGATACGCTTCTTGAATTTCCCGGCCTCCCGCCGGTGCCATCCTCTGATATACCGAAACCGGTACTTGATCGTAATGATAAGTCCTACGAGTGCTTTCTGGAATGCGCATTCAGCGGGGCTAGATCAGCGGGAATACTTATCAACACTTTTGAATCGCTGGAGCCAAGAGTTATCAAAGCAATATCAGATGGGCTATGCTTCCCGGACGGCCTATCACCACCTATTTTCTGCGTGGGACCACTGATTGCAGCTGGTAATGAAAGAAGCGGCAAAGTTGATGGTGATGAAGCTACGCCCGAGTGCTTAAGGTGGCTGGACCTGCAACCGGCTCGAAGTGTAGTCTTTCTCTGTTTTGGTAGCTTGGGATTGTTCTCGAAGGAACAATTGAAGGAGATAGCTACAGGGTTGGAAAGGAGTGGCTCAAGGTTCCTGTGGGTGGTGCGGAATCCACCAACCCAGGACCATAGCTTGGCCATCACCGGCCAAGCTGAGCCAGACTTGGATACATTGCTTCCGGAAGGTTTCTTGGAGCGGACCAAGGAACGAGGCATGGTGGTGAAGTCTTGGGCTCCACAGGTGGCCGTGTTGAACCACGACTCGGTTGGTGGGTTCGTGACTCACTGCGGGTGGAACTCGGTGCTCGAAGCAGTGTGTGCGGGAGTGCCGATGGTCGCCTGGCCGCTCTACGCCGAGCAAAGACTCAACAGGATTATGTTGGTGGAAGAAATAAGAATTGCTTTGCCAGTGAACGAGTCGGAGAATGGATTTGTGAAAGCAGACGAGGTGGAGAAGCGTGTTAGAGAGCTGATGGACTCCAAGGTAGGCAAGTTGATCAGGGACCGAACCTTGTCGCTGAAAAATGAAGCCAAGGCCGCACTCTGCGAGGGCGGATCATCTCGCCTGGCATTAGCCAAATTCTTCGCGTCGTGGAAGTAGCGTCGAGTCCTTGTAATTGCAGGTAAAACGGCGTGTCCGGTGTTTGTGTGATGGGATTTCATGTTACCTTAATCTTGGAATTAATGATTTACCGGGAGGTTCGGCAATATGACAAAACAGAATGATAGTTTATTTCAGCTTTACACTGAAGTCCTGTATTAATAAAGTACATCTATACTTTATTGCAGTTTGCTTTAAATGTATTTATCAAGCCAAGTTTCATTTGCCTGGTTTCTGGCCCTTCCCGACAAAATTGATCTCTATCCAGCGACAAGTCAAATTGTCATACCCGCCGTTCTAGGACTATAGAGTGGTAGATATTTAGGCCTTGGTTTACTTATAAGTATGGATTGAAAATTGATGCCCTTCCGGAGGTAGAAGCAGCTATGGGTGAGGCTATAGTTCTGTACCCAACACCAGCCATAGGCCACCTGATATCCATGGTAGAGTTGGGGAAGTTCATACTCTCTCATCAACCTTCCCTGACTATTCACATCCTCATTTGCCCCCAACCCTACAGCGGTGGCTCCACCGCCCCATACATTGCCGCTGTCTCCGCCAGCACCCCATCCATCACCTTCCACAACCTCCCAAACGTCACCCTCCCTACCACTTGCTCTCCCCACCATGAAACCCTCACCTTTGAGCTCGTTCGCCTCACCAATCCCAATTTACACAAAGCCCTTCTATCAATCTCCAATAGTCACAGCATCCAAGCTCTTATCATTGATTTCTTCTGCTCTCATGCGCTCTCTGTTGCGGCTAAATTCAACTTCCCTGTCCACTACTTTTTCACTTCCGGTGCTGCTTGTCTCAACCTTTTTCTATATATCCCCACCATTCACAGAAACACCGCACAAAGCTTAAAAGATCTGAACACTCTTGTTAACGTCCCTGGAGCACCATCAATACCATCCTCTGATTTCCCACTGCCATTACTCGACCGTAGTGATAAGGCCTACGAGTGCTTTCTGGACTGCTCAATCAGCTTGGCTGAAGTCGCGGGAATAATTGTGAACACGTTTGAGTCGCTAGAGCCAAGAGCTATAAAAGCAGCATCAGATGGACTATGCATTCCCGACCGCCCTACGCCTCCTCTTTACTGCATAGGACCACTCCTAGCAATGAATAATGAGAGAAGTGGCGGCAACGGAGGGGAGGGCGTGCCCGAGTGCTTAACGTGGCTTGACTCGCAACCGAGTCAGAGCGTTATATTTTTGTGCTTCGGAAGCTTAGGACTGTTCTCGATGGAACAGTTGAGGGAGATAGCAGTTGGATTGGAGAAGAGTGGCCAGAGGTTCTTGTGGGTTGTTCGCAATCCACCGACTAAGAACCATAACTTGGCCACCTCAGCTCAACCTGAGCCGGACCTCCATTCATTACTTCCGGAGGGTTTCTTGGACCGGACGCAGGGAAGGGGCTTGGTAGTGAAGTCCTGGGCTCCACAAGCGGCCGTGTTGAATCACGGCTCCGTGGGGGGTTTTGTGACTCATTGTGGGTGGAATTCGGTGCTCGAAGCGGTGTGTGCAGGTGTGCCAATGGTGGCTTGGCCACTCTACGCCGAGCAAAGGTTCAACAGAGTGGTGTTGGTCGATGAAATGAAAATTGCACTATCCATGAATGAGTCGGAGGGGGGATTTGTGACTGCAGCGGAGGTGGAGAAGCGAGTTAGAGAGTTGATGGACTCGGAGGAAGGGAACTCGGTCAGGGAGCGAACCATGGCTGTGAAGGATGAAGCCAATGCTGCGCTGAGTGAGGCCGGGTCTTCTCGAGTGGCATTGACCAAAGTCCTCGAGTCGTGCAAAGCATATTTTGTTTAAGATTAGGCTAGCACTTTCCAGCTTTTTCTCCTTTTTTCTATCCGCACCGTCAAGCCATTTGCTGCGGTAAAAGACA
Source organism: Casuarina equisetifolia (assembly GCA_028551475.1). Lineage (NCBI taxonomy): Eukaryota > Viridiplantae > Streptophyta > Magnoliopsida > Fagales > Casuarinaceae > Casuarina > Casuarina equisetifolia. The sequence continues at coordinate 19,975,402 of CM052362.1, forward strand.
ATATGTCGTGAATAAGTAAACAGGAGCACTATGTTGAAGGACAATTTTAATAAGTGGTAGAAAATTTCGTTTCCAGCTTTACTAAAGGCACTTGTCTGCCATGCACTTCTGTCTTAAAGAACCCCTAGCGCTGTTACCAACAGTAAGCTCGTGTAAACCAAGATTGTGAGAGAATTATAAAAGAAAATTAGAGAAGAATAATCCGTGCAAAACGGGTAAGGCAGCTGACTTTGCTCCAGGGTACATCTTTTTTCTCCGATTTAGTGGCCCCATTGTCATGGCCCTAGGGTTTAAGCCCATGCAACACCTAAATCCGTTTGGAAGTTAGGTTAGCCTCTAACTTAATACCGCGTGATGCAGTGCGAATAAGACCTCAAAAAAGGTTGTACTGCTTGATGGGAGTACAAGCATCGGCATTGATACAAAACCCTCTTGAGACTTGTATGTGAGTTCCTATACACTAACCTCACATATGCAATCTTTGTTGAAATACGTCGCATATGCAGTCTTTCGCCGCTTGGCCTTGCTTCCTTGTTAATTGGCATGGTACTCAGCCTGACTTGCGGCCAGGCCTCCTTCCCGCGGCTCGAGTTATGCCTAATCATTCCATTCTGACCGTGCATGACAATATACGTCCATACAAAAGACTTAACTTTACTCGTGCTTCGTCTTTCTTCTCTAATGGATGGTGGAGCCAGCTTGTGTGTTTTTAGTGTTTAAGGCCAGGATCGTGATGGAGAAAAATGGGTGATGTTTTGAATATGAGCTTGCTAAGCTCTACCTGGTGATTAGGTGAGCTTTGCCCCGCCAACCTTCTTGTTCACAAACAAATATAGAATGCTGCGCTTCTGAGTATATAAGGTGTCATATAAAAGAATGATTTATTTGCAAATGTTAATGGTTTGTGCGAAGACAGGGAAGATCATCCTTGCCACATAATACATATGCATTCTGAGGGAGAAAGAAAAAAAGATAAGAGACCGTCTCAATTTTGTCTTGCAGTATCCACGAAAGGAGGCCACGCCCATTCTTTGATGAAATGAAACTGCTCATTGCCATTTGGCTCCTGAAAACGACTGGATGGGCTCTCAAGCTTTTGTTAACGAAAACATTTCCTCATACAGTCATCCATTTTTTGCAAAAGCACTCCACAATTGACCGGTTAAGCTTAAAATATGTTTGAAATCCGATATCCATATTATTAAGATATTGGCTGGTTATATCTTTTATATATAAGAATGTTTTTCTTCTTTGTAAGCCAATTTTTAAAAAAGAAATAAATATTTCAATATGATATCAAAATTTAGATTTTAAATGAGGTGGTGGGCTGTGGGTTTAGATGAGTATCCATAAAGATATTTTCCTACACTTGGAATGAGGGCGTATCTCGATTTTTAGTGTATTATATGTTGTCATGATATTAACCTATTACGTTATTTATACACAAAAGTGTTTTTTCATCTTATAAACAGGTTTTAAAGGAAGAAATGAGTTTTGACATATTGTATATTGTATTCTTTAGATACAAAATGTTTTGTCTTCTTATAAGTCGATTTTAATTGATGAAGTAGATTTTTAAGTATTGTTTCAAAATTCAAATGTGTCTTAAGATGTTAGTAGAAATTCATCAGGTCTAAGATGTTGATTTATTGTGTTACATATATAAAACATATTCTCCTTTTGCTACGAGGATGATTTTATATATATATAAAGAAAAGGAGGATTTTCCTCGTTGGTATATGTTAATTTAACGGAAGAGGAGGATTTTTATGAAATTATCAACAGCATTTTTGTCATCGCCATTCACTCTCTGCCTGAGAAGATGATTTTTTAGCTAATGGATTCATTCAGAATTTCTCTCTACTTTTGCTTTACGAATAAAAGTCCATTTATCTTTTAAACATCTCAAAGCCACTCGTCCAAAAGCACGTAAGCCATTATCATCAAGTAAACCACATATTCCTCTCCAAAGAACCAAATTACTTTTCTTTTTCCTTGAAGGCATGTTTTCCACCGAACAAGTTGGGAAAGGCACCCGACGGATCGGGTGGCATGAAATCTCTTGCTCGCAGGCTGCCTATTATTTCTCACCTGGGGGGCGAGTTTGTTTAATCGGTGGCGCCCAGTGGATGCGACAAAGAGGGTTCTACGTACCCACCTCTTTCGAGTAAAATCAACCTCTCCTGTCTGTTTTTATTGTCTTAAGCACACTAGCCGACCGGGTTTTCTAAACTATTTTCTTGTGGCTTCTGTTGGTCTCCCTCGGGAGCACATCTTATCGCCGTCTTGATCGTCATCCACAGCATTACACGTTATATCAATTTCATCCACGTCTCTCCTCCTTTTCTCTGTGGCACTTACCCTGCATGCGGTTTTGTCCTGTTCTGGACGGCCTCTTTGGAGAAGCATTATTCGAAAGATAGAGGAAGTCAATGTCCCGTAGACCAAAATTTTGCAAACATAAGCGCTGACGTCAAACGATTTTTTCTTTTCAAAAACACTGTATGGAGAGACAAAGTTACACGGAAGATTCCAGAACAATCGGTTCACGTAAAGTCAGTGCTTGAAACGCAGTTGTTGAGTGATCTGATGGTGTATAACTCTTAACCAGATATCTAATGGAATAATATTTACGATGAGGTAAACAGGACGGAAACCCAACTTAGTCTTCCCATAGTTGGAGATAAAGATTTGGGGTAAGCTAAAAATGCTGCATAAGATTTGGAGGTCGGCCACTGCCGAGGTGGAGGTGCGCATCCATTTTGGAACATATGCAAAGAGGCCAAGATTTCTAATAATGAATTGTCCAATTAGATTGAGGATTATGTGTTCATTACGCATATTTTTATCTATTTAATTGAGAGAATCATGTTTAATGATATATAGATAGAAGAACTCATTATTGTTTTCGCTTATAAAGAGTCTACATGCGTGGGCATTGGTCTACAGAAAACCCTAGCCGCCCAATTGTGTCGATCGTTTTTTCTCCTTGTGAAGATGGAGGATGTCATAGTGCTATACCCCTCTCCAGGAAGAGGCCACCTAATAGCCATGGTAGAGCTTGGCAAGCTCATACACAAACTCTACCCATCTTTCTCCATCATCATCGTTGTTATCAACACACAGAAAACACTTCATGCCATCAGAGCCCAATATGTAGCCAGCGCTACCGCACAATACATGGCGACCGTGAGCGTTAACACTCCATCCATCACCTTTCACCACCTGCCTCCCATCTCCGACGTCCCTTCAACTCCTTCCCCTTTAGACGCTTTGTATTTAATCCCACGCCTCAACAACCCAAATCTCCACAAAACCCTTCAAGCTATCTCCCTGACCTCCAAGATTAAGGCCCTGATCATTGATTTCTTCTGCGATGCTGCTTTCGAAGTGGCGGCAGACCTTAGCATCCCCATCTACTATTTCTATACTTCAAGCGCAAACGCCCTCGCCCTCTTTCTGTACCGCCCTACCTTGCATAAAACCATTGACGAAACCCTTAAAGACCACCGTAACATGATTGATATTCCCGGTTTACCGTCTGTGCGGGCTTCAGACATGCCGAAAACTCTATTGAATATTGATTCTAAGGTGTATGAGGATGCCTTAAACGCGTCAAAGCACATTGCGAAATCAAACGGGATTGTCCTTAATACGTTTGACCTGCTCGAGAGAAGAGCTATCCAGGCAATCTCAGCTGGGCTATGTGTACCAGATGGACCTACTCCGCCACTATTCTGTATCGGACCAGTGATATCAAGCAGCAATGAAGATGGAGAAAATCAGCACGAGTGTTTCAATTGGCTAAACCTGCAACCAAGTAAAAGCGTCGTGTTTCTGTGTTTTGGAAGCTTGGGGTTGTTCTCGGCGAAGCAGTTGAGAGAAATGGCAGTAGGATTAGAAAACAGTGGCCACAGGTTTCTGTGGGTAGTAAGGAATCCACCGCCAGATAATAACAAAGAGCCGAATTTAGATGAGTTACTGCCAAATGGTTTCTTGAAAAGGACCAAGGATAGGGGTTTTGTGTTAAAGCAATGGGCTCCACAGGTGGAGATACTGAGCCACAGCTCGGTGGGTGGGTTCGTGACTCACTGCGGGTGGAACTCGGTGCTTGAAGCTGTTTGTGGAGGCGTACCGATGGTTGGGTGGCCTCTGTATGCGGAGCAAAGGCTGAACAGGGTAATCTTGGTGGAGGAAATGAAGGTGGCGTTGGCAGTGAATGAGTCGGAAGACGGATCGGTGAGCGCTGCCGAATTGGAGAAGCGAGTGAGGGAGCTGATGGATTCCGAAGCAGGGAGCGAGGTGAGAGAAAGGGTCTCAGCCATGAGAGATGCTGCCGTAGCGGCATGGAAAGAGGGAGGGTCCTCTCGCGTTGCATTGGCCAAGTTGGCTGAGTTGTGGTCAACTTGATTTCGCCATCCATTGTACTCTGATTTTAGTTTCTGTAATAGTGGCTCGATTTCGACCTGCATGGTCTTACGGTGCGTCATCTTCTGTGCCATTGAAACCGAAGGAACGCAATTGGTTCATGTTAAGGCTGCATTCTTTATCCTCCTTTCCTTTCTGGCCCCTGACCAGGCAAAATAGAATCCATCTTTGATCTTGCTATCTTCAGTGAGATCGCGGATTAGTGATGAATAAGCAGCTAATTTTTGGATTCTATTTCGGCGAAATTTTTCTGTCGGAATCAGTTCTTTCTCACATTTCTTCCATAAACCTTTGTTGCCCATAATTTTCAAAGAACACCACAAACTGACGTAACTACACAACTTAAGCCATTCGTCACACCCGTTCGTTTGGAATCATTTATTCCAAACGTGGCGTCCTCCGTCCAAGCAGCATCGGGGAGAACTCTATCTTCTTTTGTTTTCCCAATAAAAACTCATAAGATTATGTACGTTCGGAACGCAAATTCAAGATTATCCTTCCGACAGTGGACAGACCTATCCTGAGAAGAAATCAATTCTCTTAACTGAGTGCACGCTTTCCGCCGCACAAGGTATGGCAGGTATGGGTGCCGATCTGCCATCTGGGGGGACTTAAAACCTCATAATTCCCCGTGCTAGAAGGTTCAAAGGCCAGAGCCCATTCTGGGTAGCTGGCAATTACGTGCCGCTTCCGAACGAGTTTCTTTCCAGCTGTGGCTTTCTTTGTATGCGGTAGAGCCACTTCCACGTAGCGTGTAAATTGTGAAAGTTCTGCAACCTACTTTAACCTTTGTCATGCTCTGTCATCAACGTTGTCACAGGATAGAATCATTTCGTCCACTCAGCTTGAAGCTTTCTCCATCTCATTAACATCAATGGACGCCGGACGTGTACTACGGGGTGCGGTTGTGGTTTCTTTTTATTCTAGTTATTCCTTTGTTCTGTTCATGGTAACCTTTTTGAAAATTGACAAAGTCATCGGCTTATAGACAGGAGTTTGCAAAAATATGCACTAATGTCAAAAAAATTTCTTTTATTCGGAGAATTGCTAGGTAGAGAAAAATTTAGACAGAAAAACCCGCAGCAATCACCTCTTAATTATCTTGCCATGGGGATGGTAATCATGAAATGTTAATTACATCTCAATTAGTTTTTTATTTTACAAAATAAGTTAGAATAATATATGTGAATTTTAGACAAAGTAATTTTGTGTAAGGCGTGGAGAGAATAAATTTATTACAAGAGTTATTAACATTTCAGCTTGCTGCTTATAATAAATAGTCACATATCTAGAATGAATGAGAAAACCAACACCAGCTGCTCAGTTGTTCTTACTTGTTTCTCCTCTCTCTGAACATGGAGGATGCTATAGTGCTGTACCCTTGTCTAGAAAGAGGCCATCTAATAGCCATGATAGAGCTTGGCAAGCTCATACTCAAACACTACCCGTCTTTCTCCATCATAATCCTCGTTATGAACACAGAAAACACAATTTCGTCCTCCAGTGCCGAGTATGCAGCTAACTCTACCGCCCAATACGTGAGAGCAGTGAACGTCACCACTCCATCCATCACCTTCCGCCACCTGCCTCCCATCTCCGACGTCCCCTCCACTACTTCCCCACTAGAATCCATGTACTTGTTCCCACGCCTCAACAATCCCAATCTCCACCAAACCCTCCAAACCATCTCCCACACCTCCAAACTCAGAGCCTTTATCATCGATTTTTTCTGTGATGCTGCATTTGAAGTGGCTTCAAACCTTAGCATCCCCACCTACTACTTCTTCACCTCTAGCGCAAGCGGTCTAGCCATTTTCCTATACCGCCCCACCTTGCACAAAACCATTGACAAAAGCTTTAAGGATCTGGATAATATGTTTATTGATGTTCCCGGCTTACCGCCTATCCCGGCTTCAGACATGCCAAAAACTGCACTGGATCGTAGTTCTAAGGTCTATGAGTATTCCTTGAACACAGGCATCCACATGGCCCAATCAAGTGGGCTGATTGTGAACACTTTCGAGAAGCTCGAAAGGAAAGCTATCAAAGCAATATCGGATGGCCTCTGTGTGCCGGATGGACCAACTCCGCCAATATTCAGCATCGGACCTTTGATTTCGAGCAGTAATCAGGATCGAGATGGTCAGCACGAGTGTTTGACTTGGTTAAACTCGCAACCGAGTCGAAGCGTTGTGTTTCTGTGCTTTGGGAGCATGGGATTATTTTCAGCAGAACAGTTGAGAGAAATGGCAGTAGGATTAGAAAACAGTGGCCATAGGTTCTTGTGGGTGGTAAGGAATCCACCACCAGATAACAACAAAGAGCCGAATTTGGACGAGTTATTTCCGATGGGTTTCTTGGAAAGGACCAAGGGTAGGGGTTTTGTAGTGAAGCGTTGGGCACCACAGGTAGAGATACTGGTTCACAGCTCGGTGGGTGGGTTCGTCACACACTGCGGGTGGAACTCGGTGCTAGAAGCGGTATGCTGTGGCGTGCCGATGGTTGGTTGGCCTCTATATGCGGAGCAAAGGCTGAACAGGGTGATCTTGGAGAAGGAATTGAAGCTGGCATTGGGGGTGGAGGAGTCGGAAGAGGGGTTGGTGACGGCGGCCGAATTGGAGAAGCGAGTGCGGGAGTTAATGGAGTCCGAAGGAGGAAAAGAATTGAGGGAGAGGGTTTCAGCCATGAGAGATGACGCTGTGGCAGCTGTGAAAGAGGGAGGGTCCTCTCGTGTTGCATTGGCCAACTTAGCTGAGTTGTGGTTCACGAAGACGAGCTAATTTCACTAGCACATGTTAGGTTTGGAGTAAATTAGTAAGGATAATTATGTAATTATTATATTTGTATTGTAGGTAGTTTATAAGTGGTGCGGATGCACCACTTGATGCAGGCTTGAGTGAACTCGGGTTAAGAAAATAACTAAAAAAATTATTTTTTTGGTGTTTTAAGGTTTTATGTGGGAAAAGGTGAGTGTTTGTAGGGAGGAAGGGAGGAAAAACAAAAATATAAAGAATAAAAATAAAAAGATAGATGTCAATAAACTCCAAGACGTAAAGGCAACACCACCAATCAAGGACCACCACCAATCCCTGGCAAGAATTGGATAAAGGATACAAAAGTTGATCACACAACTTTGGGGTTTTTATTATCTAAAAAATAACTTTGCTTATAATTGAAACAATGCTTCCTTTAAATAGGTAGTTAAACCTAACTCTAGAAGAATTCTAGTAAATCAAGAATCCATAAAATTAAGAAATTTTCAACAAATCTGGATTCTGACAAATAAGAAATTCTAAATAAATTAGAAATTTGACAAGTATGGAAACCCATATAAATCAGGAACCTAGATAATTATGGAAAACTAAACAAAAGAAAATATTTTTAGACAATAAATTAAACCTAAGAAATTAAGAACTCAACAACTACTTAGAAAACCCTAAAAATTATAGAGATGCTATAGAATATTCTTGGGCTGCTTCTTCAATCTTGGCTTTCTTGGACCCACTAGACTATGTTGTGGGCTTTTAATTCTTTGATATTGGAACTCATAATATTGGGCCTTAAGTGCATCTGCATCAATCTCCCCTTCTTGACAAAGATTTGTCCTCAAATCTTGATTGCTGCTTTGGGTTTTATTGCTCCATAAATCCATAATCCAAGTTTGTGCACACAAATTAATCTTTAACTCTGGCGGCCTACCCAAGTGTGTTGGTTCACAAATAAATGGCAAACTACCATGCTGCTTGGATGGAAGTCTACATCCTAAGTAACAATATGATCCAAACAAATAGTTGAAGTTATGGAATGTTGTAGTAACACCTTCATCAGTTGCATTGAAAAGTCTTGGTGATTGTTGTTGACACATCGTCTTCTTATGATTTGACAATACAAATCCACAAAGAAAACCACTATTCATGCTTAGTGCCTCTGAATTCTTCAAGTCTTGGATGAAACCTTGTGTTTCTTCTAACAAAATTTCTTCTTTGCCTTGTTTGGTAATATCTCATGCTTTGGTAGATTTGAACTTCTTGGATCTATCTCCTTTTCAGGCAGCACATCTTGCTTTAAAGGATCTAAGCATTTTGGATTTGCATTCATAGTCATTGGTGCTTCAATTTCCAAAAGATCCAAACTTTCTAGGTTCTCATCTTTCTTTGCCAACACCAACACCATTAGCTTTAGTAGATCCAAATATTTTGGTTCTATTTCTGTTGACTTTGTTTTTTCTACTTGAACAACTTCTATGGCTTTCTTTGGTGAAGCTTCTCTCCCATACCACCTTTCTATCCATATATCATAGTCTTCTTTGTCATAATTGTAGTTGTTCTGTTGTTGGTACTTGGAATATGAAAAAGCACAATTTTTTTTTGGTTACATTGTGGGTCTTGGCTTCGGGATTTGTTCTTCTTATGCACGTCAACATGGTCTTGCTTGAAATCTTTAGGCAAGAAGCGCCTTTGGAGTAACTTCTTCAGTGTCTCCCACGAACGAACCTTTTCCTTTAATCTTGTTCTCTTTGTTTCTTAATATTCTCCCACCACAAAGAAGCAAATTCTTTGAGATGAAGAACAACAACCTTATATTTCTTCTTATCATCATATGCTTGGAGCTTAAACACCCTTTTAATATGACATAGCCAATCAATAAAATCATTGGGATCAAGAGTACCTTTAAATTCTGGGATCTTGACACCCAAGCTATCATCATCTGGCCTCTTCCTCCTCTACTGTCTTTGATCTTGGTTGCCTTGGCAAAAGGCTTGCAACTTCTTGATGATGTTAGAAAATTGCTCCTTTACCTCACCTAACTCAAGAGATAAAATTTTGTTTCCAACTTCCCATGGTGGAATTGTTGAATAATGGGCATGATAATGCGACGAAAAATTGTCACTCGAATTAAACATCTTGAAGAGAGCTCACTCATAAGAATAACCTGGGCTCTGATTACCACTTGATGCGAATGTTATGGTGGGCTCGAGCGAGCTCGGGTTAAGAAAATAACTAAAAAAATCATATTTTTGGTGTTTTAGGGTTTTATGTGGGAAAAGGTGAGTGTTTGTAGGGAGGAAGGGAGGAAGGGAGGAAAAAGAAAATATAAAGAACAAAAATAAAAAGATAGATGCCAATAAACTCAAGACACAAAGGCAACGCCACCAGTCAAGGACTACCACCAATCCTTGGCAAGAATTGGATAAAGGATGCAAAAGTTGATCACATAACTTTAGGGTTTCTATTCTCTGGAAAACAACTCTGCTTAAAATTGAAACAATATTCCCTTTAAATAGGTAGCTAAACATAACCTTAGAAGAATCCTAGTAAATCAAGAATCCCTAAAATTAAGGAATTTTTAACAAATATGGATTCTGACAAATAAGGAATTTTAAACAAATTAGAACTTTGACAAGTATGGAAACCAAGATAAATCAGGAACCTAGATAATTATGGAAAACCAAACAAAAGGAAATATTCTCAGACAATAAATTAAACCTAAGAAATTAAGAACTCAACAACTACTTAGGAAACCCTAAAGATTGTAGAGATGCTATGAAATATTCTTGGGCTGCTTCTTCAATCTTGGCCTTCTTGGACCCACTGGACTATGTTGTGGGCTTTTAATTCTTTGATATTGGAACTCATAATATTGGGCCTTAAGTACATCCGTATATTAGAGCTAGTTAAAGGGTATGATTGCCATTACAATCAGGAGTCTTTATATAATTGTAGAACTAGAAAATATCTTCTAGATGTAATGGATTTCCTAGTAGTGTTGGATTAGGATTCTTATCCTTATGTGGAGTAGGTTTTCCTAGTAGTATTCAATTAGGATTCCTTTAGGGTTTCTCTATAAATAGGAGAAGTATAGAGAAACTTAGTGGGCAAATTGAGAGAGTCCCCATGAGGGGCTAATTTTTTAAGAAGGCCCTTCTTATGGATTCTAGTTGATGAAAGAATCCATGAGATACCTATTTGAAGAAAGGAAATGTATGAGAAAATCTAATGAGAAGTGATTACAGGGGACGTAGGACATTGTGATGTTCCGAACCTCTTAAATTTGTTATGTTTGGGTGTGTGCGTTCTTATATTTGTGTGTTCGATCTCATTGTGGTTGATGCGACTTTGTTGAATTCTCCTAACAAACTGGTATCAAAGCCAGGTTCCTAAATTAGGGCTAAGGCTCATTCTTTGTCAGACAGTTCACGAAAGAACGATTGTTTTGGTGTGTATTTAGCACACTTCACACAAGAGGGAAGCTGTCAACAAAGGCTTTGTTCCACGAAGCCTTTTTTCGAACACTTGGTGTGTAACGCACAGAGGGAGAAGCTAAAATCGGCGTTTAAGGTACGGATTTTCTTCTCTAACCTTCGTTTGTGTGATTTTCGACTTCTTTGTGGTCGGAAAATCAATTGGAGTGCTGCGGGTTATGTTGAACTTGTGAGCCCAAAAAGGGAAATTGCGATTTCTCTTTCGTTTGAGTGTTTTGTGGAGCAATTTTGAGTTCTATAGACTCATTGGAAGCTAATTTATTGATTGATGTTCTTGTTTCGTCGGAAACCACTTTGGAATGGTGGTAATTGGAGGAGAAAGGTGGCTACAACAACAAAAATGGGTTCTGTTGACCCATAGTTGACCCAATCAAAGTTTGATCCAAAGTTGACCCAATCAAAGTTTAACCCAGAGTTAACCTAGTCAAAGTTTGACCCATTGACCAGGTCAAAGTTTGACCTATTGACCATTGACTGTTGACCAAATCTGAAGACCCGGCCCAACCCAAATCCAGACCTAATTTGTCAACCTGGTCCAGCTGTTTGTTGACCGATCGAGCATTGACTTTGATCATTGACCGTTGATCGTTGACTTTGACCAGATAAAATTTTTAAGAGATTTTTGTGCCGATTTTTACAGTATTTTTCTATGATTTTTTAGGAGATATTTGACTATTTTTGGGCATAATTAGAGGGATATTTTGATAAATTTGATTGGCATTTGTTGAAAGGTATTTTGATAATTTTATACTTTTGATTTCTATTTGAGGGGGAAGTTAAAAAGGAGTTTATTTTGTTATGATGGATGATATGAATACTTCTGGTAAAAGTATGACCATGTTAAATTCATCTAATTTCCAAACTTGGAAGCCGTGGATGGAAGATTACTTGATTAGTAGAGATATGTATGATGCTGTAGAAGGAGATTCTGCTAGGCTTGAGAAGCTGACTGATAAAGAGTGGGAGAAGTTGAATAAGAAAATTGTCTATCAAATTAGACAATTTGTTGAGAACAATATTTATCACCATATTGCACATGAGACTAAAGCTAGTGAGTTATGAAAGAAGCTTGAGGCTATCTATGAATGCAAGACTCTTCATAATAAGGTTTCCCTACTCAAGAGGTTAATTAACTTGAAGTACAAGGTAGGACGGCCGATAACAGAGTTCTTGAGTGAGTTTAAGTCTTTGGTGAATCAGTCAGCGACGGTAAAGATTGTTCTAGAAGATGAATTGCAAGCAATGTTATTGTTGAGTAACTTACCTGATAGCTGGCAGACATTGGTAGTCACTCTCACAAACTCAGCTCCGGGCGGCATTCTGAGTATGAAGTCAATCCATGAAGGTTTGTTTAATGAAGAAACTAGAATAATTGAGCAAGGAGCACATGGACATACAGAAGTATTGGTTACAGAAAGGAGGGGGAGAAACAGATATGTAGATAGAAATAGAGACAGAAGCAAGAGTAGAGGTAGAAACAAGAGTAGAGCACCAAATTCTGATAGATCACGTGGAGTCTCACGTTCGAGGAAAGATGTCAAGTGCTATCATTGTGGTTAGTCTGGCCACTATAAGAGAGACTGCATAATACTTAAGGAAGAAGAATCAAGGAATGGAGAAAAGGAAGTTGAAAAAGATATAGTGGCAACTACATCTGGTATTGGGGATATTATGATCTTTTGTGATTCTCAGATCAACATCTCATGTCAGGTTTCGTCTTGGATTGTTGACACAAGTGCCTCTTTTCATGTTACTCCACATGAAAGGTTCTTCACATCTTATTCAGGTGGTGATTTTGGGTGTGTTAGCTTGGGAAATAATGCACAGGCAAAGATAGTTGGCATTAGAGATGTAGTCTTGGAGACTAGTGTTGGATGTAAGCTAATTCTGAAAAATGTCAAACATGTCTCTGAGATTTGTTTCAACTTGATCTCTACTGGCGTCCTTGATAATGAGGGATATAATAACTACTTTGGTAGCGGTAAATGGAAACTTAGTAGAGGTTCTCTTATACTTGCAAAAGGGCAAAAGGTCAGTACTCTTTACAAGACTGAAGCTAGTATTCATAAAGACAAGGTAAATGTGATGGAAGATAATCACATGGAGCTATGGCATAAGCGACTTGGACATCTCTGTGAGAAGGGACTTCAACATTTGATAAAGAACAAAATCATATTAGGAGTCAATGGTGCTGATTTACAGTTGAAGCCTTGTGATCATTGCTTAGCTAGAAAGCAACGTAGAGTCTCATTTCGGAGAGGACCCCCGTCTAAAAGAAAACATGTTCTTGATTTGATTCATTCAGATGTGTGTATGTTGAAGGTGAAAACTCTTGGTGGCGCTATGTATTTTGTTACCTTCATTGATGATCATTCTAGAAAGGTATAGGCTTATGCACTGAATACTAAGGATCAGGTTTTGGAGGTCTTCAAATAGTTTCATGTTATGGTTGAGAGAGCAACTAGAAGGAAACTAAAGTGTGTCTGTGCAGATAATGGAGGTGAATACAGAGGGCCGTTTGAAGAATATTGCAAAACTCAGGGTATCAGGCTTAAGAAGATAGTTCCTAAAACTCTAGAGCATAATGGGGTTGCAGAACGGATGAATAGAACTATAGTTGAGAGGATCAGGTGTATGCTTTCACATTCTGGATTATCTCAGTCATTTTGGGGTGAAGCTATGTGTACTATAGTAGATCTTATTAACCTGTCTCTTTTAGTTCCATTAGAAGGTGATCTACCTTAGAGAGTATGGACTAGCAAGGAGGTTTCTTTCAAGCACTTGAGAGCATTTGGTTGCAGGGCGTCTGTTCACATTCCTAAGGACAAGAGGAACAAGCTTGATGATAAAGCTCGAGATTGCATCTTCTTAGGCTATGGACATGATGCTTTTGGATACAGATTGTAGGATTCAACAACAAAGAAACTGATTAGAAGTAGAGATGTTATTTTCTTTAAAGATTAGACTATTGAAGATCTTAAGAAGACTGAAAAGTCAAGAGTTGTTAATGAAAATCTTAAGGATATAATCCTACCTTCTTTTTCCCCAATAAGTGCAAATGAATGGGAAACTACACAGGAAGAGCCACTTGAGGATGTAGCAAGTGAAGAAGTTCTCGAAACTCCAGTTGTTGAAGAATCTGAAGGACATGTTGATAATCATTCAGTTAAGTTATCAACTCAGCCCCCAGTGAGAAGATCTAGTAGAAAGCATCAAACTTTAATGAAATATCCACCACATGAGTACTTGATGCTAACTGATAGGGGATAATCGCAATACTATGAGGAAGCTAATGAATGTGAGCACAAGAAAGAGTGGAAGAAAGCTATGCGAGAGGAGATGAATTCCTTGTGAGAAAACCACACTTATGATCTTGTGACATTGCCTAAAGGTAGGAGAGCACTTAAAAATAAGTGAGTGTACAAGTTGAAGTCAGAAGAGAATAATCCACTATCGAGGTATAAGGCACGGTTAGTTGTGAAGGGTTATGGTCAGAAGAAAGGTATTGACTTTAAGGAAATTTTCTCTCCTGTGGTGAGGATGTCTTCAATCAGAGTTATTCTTGGTTTGGCTGCTAGATTGAACTTGGAGGTAGAACAACTTGATGTGAAGACTACATTCCTTCATGGAGACTTGAAGGAAGAGATTTATATGGAGCAACCTGAGGGTTTCATAGAGAAGGGTAAGGAGAATCTTGTATGTCAACTGAAGAAAAGCTTGTATGGTCTAAAACAAGTACCTCGTCAGTGGTACAAGAAGTTTGAGTCATCCATGTTACAACACGGTTATAACAAGACTAGCTTAGATCATTGTGTGTTTGTGAAGTACTTTTCAGGTGGTGATTTTGTCATCCTACTCCTATATGTTGATGATATGTTGATTGTTGGCCAGGACATTAAGAAGATTGCTGAGCTGAATAAGGATTTATGCAAGTTTTTCGCGATGAAAGATTCAGGACCGGTAAAGCGAATCCTTGGTATGGAAGTTAAACGCGATAGAGAACATAGAAAGTTATGGCTATCTCATGAGAAGTATATAGAAAAGATACTTCAGAGATTTGACATAGACAAGGCAAAAGCAGTAAGTACTTCACTTACAAGTCATTTCAAGTTGAGTAAGGAGCAGAAACCTGAAAGTAAGAGTGATGTTGAATATATGAAGAAAACAGCTTACACATCTGTAGTTGGTAGCTTGATGTATGTTGCAGTAAGCATTAGACCAGATATTGCTCATGCAGTTAGAGTAATTAGTCATTTTCTTTCAGATCCTAGAAAAATGCATTGGGAAGCTATGAAATGAATACTCAGGCACCTTAAAGGAACTCCTAAGTTGCATTTATGTTTTGGTAATGATGAGCCTGTATTGGTTGGATACACAGATGCAGATATGGCTGGTGACCATGATAGGAGGAGATCTACAACAAGGTACATGCTCACTTTCACAGGGGAAGTAGTTTCATGGCAGTCTAGGCTACAAGATTGTGTTGCTTTGTTTACAAAAGAAGTAGAGTGTATAGCAATCATTGAGGGTGGAAAGGAAGTTTTGTAGATGAAGATATTTCTTCAAGAACTTGACATAAAACAAGAAATGGTTATCCTTTATAGCGACAACCAAAGCTCTATCCGCCTCAATAAGAACACGTCATCTCATTCAAGGTCTAAGCACATTGATGTTAGATATAATTGGATTAGAGATGTATTAGAATCCAAGCAGTTAGATCTTGTGAAGATTCACAATGATGATAATGGAGCAGATATGTTAACGAAGCCGTTGACAAGAGACAAGCTAGAGACTTGTCAGCAGGTTACTGGAATGGACTCCAAGCAGAGTCAAGTCTAGGGAGCAATGTTCTTTCTCTTATGGTGCAGGGATGTTGCACTAATGTTACTCCAAAACACAGCACTATCCAAGGTTTCGATTATTGTAATGGTTGCTGGTTTCTGATGTTGAAGAGTGTGAAAAGAAGAAGATGCACTTAAGGAGCACGAGGCTGAAGATAAACAGACTAGAAGAAAAAGGCACCGCGGACTCTCTTCATTTGCTTTTGAAATAAGGTGATAAAATATCAGTTTTATTTGTTAGAATTAAGAAAAAAAATAAGTTGGAGATTATTTCTGTCTAAGAATATGAGAATTTTTAATTTAATTTTTTTAATGAATTGTAGTAGTAAGATATGTTTTCAATTTTAATTTTTTATTTCTAGATAAATAAATTTGTATATTTATAAAAATAAAAAAAATTTTGAACAACTATGAATATTCTTCTTATAAGCGTATTAATTGTCTTTATAATGCATTTATTATAAACTCTTCACAACTTTATCTCTTAAAAGATAATTAAGAGGAAGATTTTTTGCTAATCAATTCACGCAGAACTTCTCTATACTATTGCCTTCCGAATAAAAGTCGGTTATCTTTAAACTTTAGCAACCCAAATCAAAACCATTAGTACAAAAATACATATATAATAGACTTTAAGGTAAATGAGGTGATATAATTATGTGAAAGTATTGAAAGATGATGTTGCATATACACACATTAGCCCACACATATAGACGCCCATTAAGGCCCAATGTTAGATGATTCTTGTCTTTACACGTTTGTACAAGAGCTACTCTATGGCTCCCTTGTTCATTCAAAATTGATGTACATGAACCTTTATTCGTTATCTATGGTAGCTGTATTAGATTTTTCAACTTAAACAAGGTTTCTTAACATGGTATCACGAGCAGGGACGATTACTCCTGGGCTCTTTCACGTTTCCGTACATCTCATATAATTTTTTCACTCTATTTTTGGTTTGTACCCCACTTGGACATTCTATCAAACACTTGGTGTTCGTCTCTCTCTTCTTCCTCTTCTTGGTCTTTCCTTTGTTGTTCACTCTCTTTTTCCCATGTCTATTATTAGTTCCTATAGCCCTATTCGCGGTCGTCATGACCATCGCCATCGTCGACGTGCTCCAACTCGTCATCACTCCTGTGGTCGGTTTGGCCATTATGATGACCCCACACACATCCAACCTAGTCACTCCCTCTACCTCCACTCCACCGAGTAGATTGGCATTCTGATTGTCTTTGAAAATCTTCTTGGTTTTGAAAACTTTTCTAGTTGGAGCAGGAATATGGAAATGACATTAATAGGGAAGAACAAATATGGCATTGTAGACCCCATGGTGGCTCCACCAAAGCTTAATTCTCCTCTACATCCATTTTGAAAATGATGCAATGGGGTTGTTCTCTCATGGCTCCTCACTGCCTTAGCCCCAGATATCTACCAGATTTTTACTTATGCTACTGATGCACACACTGTGTGGCTCCATCTCCAGGACAAGTTCCAACGTGTTGGAATTACAGAGCTTTGCTCTATCCAAGCATATCTAGCCAATACAGCGCAAAATGGTAAACTTGTAGATCAATATTCCTACTAACTTGAACGACTTTAGAGCCAATACGACTCATATGTAGCTATCCTCTTCCCTGGCCTTGGAGCCATCCTCACTTTCCAAAGGTTTCAAGAATCTGTGAAGCTCACCCAATTTCTCAATGGGTTAGATCCTATTTTTTCCACTGCCCATTCTCAGATTCAAAACACACGACTAGTTTTGTAGCTATCTGATGCCGTGGGGATGGTCAAAGATGAAGAACTACATCAGACTCATGCTCGGCCCATTGGAACCAGCTCTTGGCTGGACTCCATGGCCTACACAGTTGGACAACAACTTTCGTAACTAAGTGTAGTTGCGTACGGGTTATGCTCATGTGGAACGGACTCTTTTGTCGCGCAGGTCACACCTAATACGGGCCCAGGCTTGCTCACGCAGGCCCTGCCTGCCTACCCGCTGGTCATTAATGGCCCACAGGCTTTCTCTTCGTTTGGCTCCTCCCAGCTCGAGCTTCTAGGTTCTATACATGCCCAGCCCACACTTGCTACCTACCTAGTAACCACTTGCCTCCCTTTTGTGCATATAGGCTCTGTGGATCAACAAGAACTCTAAGAAATCTCTACAGGCTGCAAACATTGTGGAAAGAGAGGCCATTCCATGGATGATTGCTATCAGCTCCATAGATGCAGGCATTATGGAGGTTCAGGCCACTCCAAATCCAAATGTTTCAAGCTTCATGGTCCTCCAGGTGCTCCCCCACGGAAAGGCAAGGGCAAGGCTCTTAAACGCCAGATAGCCCATCATGCTTTTGCCAATGATGATGATTATGATGATGGCACCATTCTTACTAAAGTTGATCAAAGAGAAATCCTTGCATTTCTCCACAACCAGAAGCAACCTATTGCTCATTCCTTTACCATTACTGCCCATTCTTTTGCGCATCACTGCTTACGTAACAAGTATATTTCCTAAACAAAAATGTTTCAATCATTGGCTTGTAAACTCAGGAGCTAGTAACCATATAACAGGTGATTTTAATTGCTTAATTTCTCCTCAATCATGCATTCATAAATCTAGAACTGTCAAACTTCCCAATGGCAAACATATTCCCATAACTCATATAGGATTTGTCATCTTATATAATAAATATTTTCTCTATGATGTACTTTATGCCCCTACATTCACTGCCAATTTATTATCTACCATAAAATACACCCATGATAATAATTTTGTTATCACATTACTTCCCAAATTCTATCTCTTTCAGAACTTACGGATTAGGATAGTGACGGGACTTGGTAGAGTGAAGCATGGTCTTTATTTCCTTGTGTCTAATTTGGATGAGGATGCATGTAATGTTGTAATGTCTCATTCAGTCATAGACTCTTTTGTACCTCAGGAGATGAACAATATTTGTACTCCATCTTTATCTAATTGTATTTTGTTGCATCAACGACTTGGACATCCATCTTTTCATGCTATGTGCCATGTTTTTGATATTCCACAGTGTTCTATGCATAATGTTCAAACATATCTCATTTGTCCACTTGCCAAGCATGCTTGTTCTTCTTTCCCTTACAGGACTACCACCACCACTCATTCATTTGAATTGGTGCATATGGGCCCCTCTCACACAGGTGCACATTATTGCCTTACTATAGTCGATGACTATACCTGTGTGACATGGACATATCTCATGAAAAACAAGACTAAGACTTTACATAATTTTTAGTCTTTCTTCTCTTTAGTGTCAACTCAGTTTAGAGTATTGATCAAACATGTTTGCATAGACAATGCCCAAGATTTCTTTAGCACCTCTTGTACCACCTTCTTTGATTCTTATGGTGTGATTCATAAGAGTTATTATCCTTAAATTCCCCAACAAAATGGGATAGTTGAAAGGAAACATAGACATTTATTCAATGTTGCTAGAGGTCTTCGTTTTCAATCCCATTGCCCTATTCGCTTTGGAGTAAATGTCTCCTTACAACCACGTACTTAATTAACCGTAACCCTAGTTCTGTTCTTAAGGGTCAAACACCTTATGAACGCTTGTTTAAAAAATCTCCCAAACTTGATCACCTTCGTGTATTTGGATGTTTATGCTATGGCGCTAATTTAACCTAAAAGGATAAGTTTGGGGCTAAGTTCATTCCTTCTATCTTTATGAGGTACCTTTTTGGACAAAAGGGATATTGCATTCTTAACCTTCATACTAGCAAATTCATTGTGAGTTGTGATGTTACATTTCATGAATCTATATTTCCTTTTAACCATGGAACTCACCCTTCTCCCACACCTGATTCCTCATCACCTCGTACTCCCATGTATCCTTTATCTTCTAATATTACCTTGCAAGATACTGACTCACTTGCCATTGTCCCCTACACTGGACCAGTTCAAGCATCTCCCACAACACCTCATCGATCAAGTAGGATCACCAAATCACCCATTTGGACTAAAGATTATGTTAGTAACCTACATGAAAACTCCTTCCACAGCTCACCCTATTTCTCATGCTATATCACATCATCGTCTTTCTAGTACACATGATCACTTCATATGCTTTATTTCTATCACTATTGAACCTACCACATATAATGAAGCTGTTTCAAACCCAAAATGGAGGGATACCATGACTGAGGAGATAAAGGCATTAGAATCAAACAATACATGGAAACTAGTTTCTTTGCCTGCAGGTAGGAAAGCTATTGGCAGCAAGTGGATATATAAGGTCAAACACAAGGTTGATGGTACCATAGATTGCTATAAGGAGCTGCCTAGTAGTGAAAGGCTATAGTTAACGACAAGGTGTTGATTATGAAGATACTTATGCCCCAGTTGGGAAGCTTGTCACAATTCGGATTCTCACAGCTCTAGCTGCCATTCACAACTGGGACATGCGTCAAATGGATGTTCACAATGCATTCTTGCAAGGAGACCTTGACACCGACATATACATGCATCTTCCAGAAGGGTTTCAACGCAAAAGGGGACATAAAGTATGCAAATTGAAGAAATCCTTATATGGACTTAAACAATCTTCTAGACGGTGATATTAAAAGTTCACAGTTGCTCTCCTTCGGACTAGTTTTCATCACTCACAACATGACCACTCCTTCTTCTTAAAGCCAACACGTAAGGGTCTTCTTATTGTGTTCATATATGTTGATGACATGATCATAACTAGGAGTGATGAGTTAGAAATTTAGAATCTAAAAGGATACCTTTGTTCTACATTTCACATGAAAGATTTGCCATTGGTTAAGTATTTCCTAGGTGTAGAATTGGCACGTTTCTCAATTGGGATTGTTATGAATCAACACAAGTATGTCATTGAATTGATTTCAAAATACGGTTTATTTGGTTGCAAGCCCTCTGATACTCTCATGGAGTAGAATGTTAAATATACTAACCTTAAAGATGATGAATTCTTGGATAGAGAAGGGGACTCTCCCTTCAAAGATATCACTAAGTACCAACAATTGGTCAGTAGGTTGATTTATCTCACTGTGACTAGACCTGATATATGCTTTGCTGTTAGATTGTTAAGTCAGTTTATGCATGCCCCTAAGGAATCCCATTTTGATGTTGCTCTTCGAGTTATTAGATACATAAAGGGATCTTTAGGTTAAGGATTATTAATGAAGGTGAACAATAGACTTATGCTATGAGCATATTGTGATACCACATATGGCTCTTGCCCCATGGGAAGACGATCTACCACTAGCTTCTATATCATGCTAAGAGATTCACTCATCTCTTGGAAAAGCAAGAAATAGTCCGTTGTTTCTCAATCTTCCACCGAGTCAAAATATCGTGCCATGGCATCTACCATATGTGAGATTATATGGCTTTTGGGACTTTTTAGAGATCTACAAGTACCTTTGATACGCCATGTAAACTTGTATTGTAATAGTGAAGTTGCGATGAAGATTTTAGATAACCCAGTTTTGCATGAGAAGACTAAACACATAAAGATTGATCATTACTTCATTCGAGAGAAGATTGCTATGCAGATAATTCAGATAACACACATCTCCACTTGAGAACAACTTGCTTATCTATTGGCGAAGGCCTTGGGAATACAACAACATCACTTTCTTCAGGGCAAGCTTAGCATCTATGATCTATACTGCCCACCAGCTTGAAAGGGGATGTTAAAAGATGATGTTGCACATACACATTAGCCCACACATATAAGGCCCATTAAGGCCCAATATTATATGATTCTTTGTCTTTACACGTTTGTATAAGAGCTACTTTGTGGCTCCCTTATTCATTTAGATTTGATGTACATGAACCTTTATTCTCTATCTATGATAGTTGTTTTAGATTTTTCAAATCAAGTAAGGTTTCTTAACAAAAAGAGTTTAACTATTATTTCGTTGGATTGATTTTTTGAAATAAACTTAAGTACCAAATAGTAGTATCAGAGGTCAACTATGATCCAATTAGTAAACATAATTCAATAATGCTCATAACTAGTATTCTCTAGTATGAGATAGGCAATAGATTTCATTTACTTTAAGGGCAATGTAAATTTAAGTAAAAAAAATATAATAAGTCTTATTCTCTTACATAAAAAAAAAGTGAAATAATCTAATTATATAAAGAGTTTGATTAGTTCTCTATTAAGTTGACTTTGTGTGATAAAAAAAGGCTGCCAATCATACGCCATTATCCTGAAGTAAACGGCATATTCCTCTCCAAGGGAACTAATATAGGTATCTTTGCCAACCAACAACTTGAAACCCAAAGCCGAATTCTCGCAAGCTGCCAATTATTTCACCCCCAAGGGACGAGTTTTGTTTCGTCGGTGGTACCCGGTGTACTTGGCAAAGAGAGTTCTACAGAGTCAATTTTTTCAAGTAAAATCAGCCTTTCCGATCTGTTATGAGTCTTGAACGCACTTGCCGACCGGGTTTTCTAAACTGTTTTTGAGTGGTTTCTGGGGTCTCCCAGTGTAATGACCATCTCAGTGCCGTCTTGATCACTATCAACCCTATTACACTATATGTCAATTTCATCCACGTCTTTCCTTTTTTTTTTTTTTTTTTTTTCCTCTCTCTCGGTGCTACGTATTCTGCATAAGAGGAAGTCATAGGCTCGTATACAAAGCTTTTGCCAACATATGCAATGACGTCAGTCGTTTTCTTCTTTTGAAAACACTGTCCGGAGAGAAATACACAGAAAAATCCAGAGCAATCATTTCATTTTAAGCAAACACATATAGTTGATGTTTGAAACGGAATTGTTGAATGATCTGTTGGCGTATAACTCTTCCCCGGATACCTGAAAGGATAATATATTATGATAAGTTCACATGCCTTGATGCCTTCGAATTGACTATTTTTTGGCTCACGAAATTTGAAATGTACCCTTTAAACTGCTCCTGGGCATTGAATTATGTAACTTTTCTTTGAGAAAAAAATATTATCTTTCTCTGAAACGGGATGGAAACTGTCTTTTCAAGGTTGTAAGAGGTGGAGGGGGGTGTAAAGCTAAAAAATGCTGGATAAGAGTGATTTTTAATAATGATTTGGAGAGACGAAGTCACACGGAAGGTTCCAGACATACAAGTTCAGTTCAAGCTCAAGCTCAACGTTGGTTTCCATTCGTGTAAAGTCAACGCTTGAAACGGAGTTGTAGAATGATCTGTTGGTCTGTCACTCTTACCCAGATATCTAAAGAAATAATAATTACGATGAGGTAATCCGGATGGAAACCCGACCTGGTCTTTTCAAAGTTGGAGATACAGATTCGGGGTAAGCTAAAAATTGCTGCAAAAGAGTTGGAGGTCGGCCACTGCCCAGTTGGAGGCGTGCATCCATTTAGGAACAAATGCATATGGACAAAGATTTTTAGCAATGACTTGTACGCTTGGTTTGAGGATCACGCGTCCATTACGCATATTTTTATGTATTTGAATACAGTAAACTAATTGAGAATATCATTTTTAATGATATATAAATAGAAGAATTCAATATTGTTTCTGCTTATAAAGAGTCCACATGCATTGGCATAGTCTACACCAAACCCTCGCCGCCCAATTGTGTCGATCGTTTTTTTTCTCCTTGGTGAACATGGAGAATGTCATAGTGCTGTACCCTTCTCCAGGAAGAGGCCACCTAATAGCCATGGTAGAGCTTGGCAAGCTCATACACAAAGTCTACCCATCTTTTTCCATCATCATCATTGTTATCAACACAGGAAAAACACTTGATGCCTCCAGCGCCCAATATGCAGTCAGCTCTACCGCCCAATACATGGCAGACGTGAACGTTAACACTCCATCCATCACCTTTCACCACCTGCCTCCCATCTCCGACGTCCCTTCAATTCCTTCCCCTTTTGACGCTTTGTATTTAATCCCACGCTTCAACAACCCAAATCTCTACCAAACCCTTCAAGGCATCTCCCAGACCTCCAAGATCAAAGCACTTATCATTGATATCTTCTGCGATGCTGCTTTTGAAGTGGCGGCAGACCTTAGCATCCCCATCTACTATTTCTATACTTCTAGCGCAAACGCTCTCGCCCACTCTCTGTACCGCCCCACCTTGCATAAAACCATTCACGAAATCCTTAAAGATCTCGGTAACATGATTGATGTTCCTGGCTTACCGCCTATCCGGGCTTCAGACATGCCGAAACCTCTATTAGATACTGGTTCTAAGGTGTATGAAGATTCCTTAAACGCGTCAAAGCACATTGTCAAATCAAACGGAATTATCGTGAATACGTTTGACCTGCTTGAAAGAAGAGCTATTCGGGCAATCTCAGATGGGCTATGCGTGCCAGATGGACCACCTCCGCCAATATTCTGTATTGGACCGGTGATATCAAGCAGCAATGAAGATGGTGAAAATCAGCACGAGTGTTTGAGTTGGCTAAACTTGCAACCGAGTAAAAGCGTCGTGTTTCTGTGTTTTGGAAGCTTGGGGTTGTTCTCGGCGAAACAGTTGAATGAAATGGCAGTAGGATTAGAAAAGAGTGGCCGCAGGTTTCTATGGGTAGTAAGGAACCCCCCGCCAGATAATAACAAAGAGCCGAATTTGGATGAGTTACTGCCAAATGGTTTCTTGGAAAGGACCAGGGATAGAGGTTTTGTGGTGAAGCAATGGGCTCCACAGGTCGAGATACTGAGTCATAGCTCAGTGGGTGGGTTCGTGACTCACTGCGGGTGGAACTCAGTGCTAGAAGCTGTTTGTGGGGGCGTACCGATGGTTGGGTGGCCTCTGTATGCGGAGCAACGGATGAACAGGGTGAACTTGGTGGAGGAAATGAAGGTGGCGTTGGCAGTGAACGAGTCTGAAGACGGATCAGTGAGCGCTGCTGAATTGGAGAGGCGAGTGAGGGAGTTAATGGAGTCGGAAGCTGGGAAAGAGGTGAAAGAAAGGGTCTCAGCCATGAGAGACGCTGCCGTGGCGGCGTGTAAAGAGGGAGGGTCGTCGCGGGTTGCGTTGGCCAAGTTAGCTTAGTTGTGGTCCACGACGAGGACCTAATTTAGCTATCCTTCTTCCAGGGTCCTAATTTCGCTATCACCTGAACTTATTTCAGATGATCAGATGCTGTCGACAGCTTCTTATGTGTAGTTTCTTTGTGTTTCTGCTTGCTTACTTTCATGGTATCCAAACTTAGATGAATTTGGTTTCGCCAAGGAGGTATGTTCTAGCTTGAAGCCGGTATTTGTGAATATTTTTTTTACGTTATTAACGTGTGAAATTGTATGCTTAGTTAAATGAAGTTGTTCCCCTTCTG
Source organism: Casuarina equisetifolia (assembly GCA_028551475.1). Taxonomy (NCBI): domain Eukaryota; kingdom Viridiplantae; phylum Streptophyta; class Magnoliopsida; order Fagales; family Casuarinaceae; genus Casuarina; species Casuarina equisetifolia. The sequence continues at coordinate 20,000,240 of CM052362.1, forward strand.
TCTCCTTGCCTTGTCACCTGCATACTACTACTTTGATTTAGTAGAAAATTAGAGTTTGATAAGTTCTATGGCTCAATTTAACTGAGTAAAAATGTAAAAATATAGTCATGAAAAGTCAATAAATTAGAGATTGGTAAGTTATGCAGGTATAGAAAGAAGCTAATATAAACAAAAGACAAAAGTGAGACTATTGAAATGAATGCAACAAGAGTATTAATTAGAAAGATATTGAAATAACTATGGGATTTAAACACTATATTCGTAGGGCCATAAGCCCTGCTATAGCACTAGTTGAGCATTATGCCAATAAAGGAGAGAGAGAGAGAGAGAGATAAAGGATGTAACACGGAATGAGGTAACTAAAGTTTTTCTTAGTTTCCACTCCATGATCAATACAAGAACTTCTCTTACATATTTATAGCAAGGGAGAACTTCATGCCTACGCAACTTAATTTCCTAAAGCTTCCTTCACTTTGACTTCGCATTTGGTTGTTCTTCATTCTTCTCATATAACTTGGCCTTCATGCTCACGTAACCTCACTTACGCTGAAACTTCCTTCTAGACGAGACTTTTCTCATGTTTGACTGCACATAGGTCTTCCATCTTTTTCCTTGAAACTTCTTTCAACTTTCTCTTAGTTTCCTTTGACTGTAACGGGTCCTTCATTCTTCTTCTGTGAAGCTTCCTTGAAACTTCTTACAAGCTTCTCCTAATTTCCTTCATGTCTCATTAAGATCAACCATGATTGCTAGTTCAAATCAATGGCTTTAACAGATTTATCCTTCCTTTATGGAATTTTTCACTTCTGAAACGCCTGATTTTCCAGAGGGTGTGCATCTTGTGTCATCAAGGAGCGAATCTGGCTACGAGCACACTTTCTAGACATTGACCAGGGCAAAATAAATATGTGTTTACACTTTGATGTCTTGAATAAATAAACAAAGTTCATGAGTTTTGGAAGTAGTATTAAAGCAATATCAATAACAAATAGCAATTCTTGTTGGAAATATTAATATAATATACATACTAAAATTGCAAAATGACAAGGCTTTACTATTTTGACAACATCTTAAATGACTTGACAATTTTTTTTTAATAATTTAGAACTTTCATGTGAGAAATACAACTGAGAGAATTTAAATTCAAGATATTTACTTTACAAGATCTTCCACATGAGTTTTTTTTATTATCTTAACTACATTCTATGAGCATGACTTCACTATTTTATCTCTCTCATCTTTTATAGTTTCTCCTTTTCTTTATGAAATAGAATTTAAGCCCATAATTGTGATATCATAGTCAAACTATGATCCGACCTAGTAAATTTAATTCAATGATGCTCATAACTGGTATTCTTCAGAATGAGATAGGTAATAGACTTCATTTACTTCAAGGACAATGTGAATTTTAAGTAAAAAAAATATAATAAATCTTATTCTCTTATGTTGAAAAAGAAAGTAAAATAATCTAATTAAATAAAGAGTTTAATTATTTCTCTATTAAGTTAACCTTTTGTGATAAAACAAGGCTGCCACTCATACGCCATTATCATGAAGTAAACGGCATATTCCTCTCAGGGACCAACTTAGGTACCTTTGCCAACCAACAAGTTGGGAAAGGCTGTGCATTGGACCGACGAATGGCGTGACATGACATCTCTTGCTTCCCGACGCAAAGAAGTTCATGGTCCAGAGCCGAATTCTCGCAAGCTGCCAATTGTGTCATACCTAACGGGCGAGTTTTGTTTCATCGGTGGTACCCAGTGCGTATGGCAAAGAGAGTTCTACAAGCCAATTCTTTCAAAGTAAAATCAGCCTCTCCGATCTGTTAAGAGTCTTGAACGCACTTGCCGACCGGGTTGTCTAAACTGCTTTTGAGTGGTTTCTGGGGGTCTCCCAGTATAGTGACCATCTTACTGCCGTCTTGATCATCATCAACTTTATTACACGATATGTCAATTTCATCCACGTCCTTCCTTATTTTTTTTCTTTTTCTTTCTCTGTCTCTCTCTGCTACTTATACTGCATTTTGTTTTGTCCTGTTCTGGACAGCCTCTTCGAAGAAGGATCATTTAAGAGATAGAGGAGGTCATAGGCTCGTACACAAAAATTTTGCAAACATAAGCACTGACGTCAAACGTTTTCTTCTTTTCGAAAACACTGTGGAGAGACAAAGTCACACGAAAGATTCCATAACAATGAGTTCAGTTCAAGTTCATGCGTTCTTTCATTCACGCAAAGTCAATGCTTTAAATGGAGTGGTTGAATGATCTGTTGGTCTGTACCTCTTACCTAGATATCTAAAGGCATAATAATTACGATAAGGTAAACCGGATAGAAACCCGACTTGGTCTTTTCAAAGTTGGAGATATAGATTCGGAATAAGCTTGAAATGCTGCATAAGAGAGTTGGGGGTCGGCCCCCTACCCATCTGGAGCTGCGTACCCATTTAGGAATATTTGCAAAGTGGCAAAGATTTTCATAATGATTTGTACAATTAGATTAAGGATTACGTACTCATTACGCATATTTTTATGTATTTGAACATTGCAAACTAATTGAGAGTATAATTTTTATTGCTATTATAAATAGAAGAACTCAATATTGTTTCTGCTTATAAAGACTCATATGCGTTAGCATTAGTCTGCGCCACACCCTTGTCGCCCAATTCGGTCGATCGTTTTTTCTCCTTGTGAAGATGCAGGATGTCATAGTGCTATACCCCTATTCAGGAAGAGGCCACCTAATAGCCATGGTAGAGCTTGGCAAGCTCATACACAAACTTCACCCATCTTTCTCCATCATCATCGTTGTTATCAACACAGAAAAAACACTTGATGCCTCCAGCACCCAATATGTAGTCAGCTCTACCACCCAATACATGGCAGAGGTGAACGCTAACACTCCATCCATCACCTTTCAACACCTGCCTCCCATCTCCGACGTCCCTTCAATTCCTTCCCCTTTTGATGCTTTGTTTTTAATCCCACGCTTCAACAACCCAAATCTCTATCAAACCCTTCAAGGCATCTCCCAGACCTCCAAGATCAAAGCACTTATCATTGATATCTTCTGCGATGCTGCTTTTGAAGTGGCGGCAGACCTTGGCATCCCCATATACTATTTCTATACTTCTAGCGCAAACGCTCTCGCCCACTCTCTGTACCGCCCCACCTTGCATAAAACCATTCACGAAATCCTTAAAGATCTCGGTAACCTGATTGATGTTCCTGGCTTACCTCCTATCGGGGCTTCAGACATCCCGAAACCTATACTCGATACTGGTTCTAAGGCGTATGAGGATGACTTAAACGCGTCAAAGCACATGGCCAAATCGAACGGAATTATCGTGAATACGTTTCAGCTGCTCGAAAGAGGAGCTACTCAGGCAATCTCAGATGGGCTATGTGTGCCAGATGGACCCCCTCCACCAATATTCTGTATTGGACCGGTGATATCAAGCAGCAATGGAGATGGAGAAAATCAGCACGAGTGTTTCAATTGGCTAAACTTGCAACCCATTAAAAGCGTCGTGTTTCTGTGTTTTGGAAGCTTAGGGTTGTTCTCGGCGAAACAGCTGAGCGAGATGGCTGTAGGATTAGAAAACAGTGGCCACAGGTTTCTATGGGTAGTAAGGAACCCACCGCCTGATACTAACAAAGAGCCGAATTTGGTTGAGTTACTCCCAAATGGTTTCTTGGAAAGGACCAAGGATAGGGGTTTTGTAGTGAAGCAATGGGCTCCACAGGTGGAGATACTGAGTCACAGCTCGGTGGGTGGATTCGTAACTCACTGCGGGTGGAACTCAGTGCTTGAAGCAGTTTGTGGGGGCATACCGATGGTTGGGTGGCCTCTGTATGCGGAGCAACGGATGAACAAGGTGAACTTGGTAAAGGAAATGAAGGTGGCGTTGGCAGTGAACGAGTCGGAAGACGGATCGGTGAGTGCTGCCGAATTGGAGAAGCGAGTGAGGGAGTTAATGGAATCGGAAGCTGGGAAAGAGGTGAGAGAGAGGGTCTCAGCCATGAGAGACTCTGCCGTAGCGGCCTGGAAAGAGGGAGGGTCGTCGCGCGTTGCGTTGGCCAAGTTAGCTGAGTTTTGGTCCACGACGAGGACCTAATTTAGCTATCCTTCTTCCAGGGATCCTAATTTCGCTATCACCCGAACTTATTTCGGATGATCAGAAGCTGTCAACAGCTAAGTTAGTTTTAGTTTCTCTATGTTTCCCCTTGTTTACTTTCATAGTATCAGTACCCAAGGCATATTTTTGAATGACTTTGCAATTTCATGTCTCTTGACTTTAATAGTTTCTCCCCTGTTTTTTTCCTTGTTTAACAAAGCCATAGTTCTCGAAGACCAGGATATTCTGCAAGCAAAAATTTGTCCTTTTGTTTTTTGGGAAGAAGTAGGCACATAAAATTTACCAAAAAAGATGAAGAGCGAATTTGAAATCCTTCAAGCTATTAAATCAATTCACCTGCTTTATTTATAGAAAAGCAACATCACAAACTGACTAATACACAAAAAGCCAAGGCTCGCAACTTGAGTGCACCATCTAGAAAAAAATCAATATTAGTAACATTTTTTTTTACACATTAGTCAGAAGCAATCAAGTAAACTAAAGGTAGCTTTTAGAAAGTAACCTTTGACTATTGACAAAACCAAAAAACTATATAAAAAATTATGGTGGAATCAGATCAATTAGTCAGTGCCTTCCTCTAGACTCTGTGAAGCCGTGTGATCATTTGATGTAGATGAAAAGAATGGTGCCTCCAAGTGGACCATCCTTTGAAAATACTGTCACTTCTATATTTTATAACCTTTTAGAAAATTTACTTAAAGTTGAAGATAAGTTCTTCATGATTAGGTCGGGCAGCAACTTCCTACCCAAGGAGCTTTCTTCGACAATTACAATAAGATTATGGCTTATTCATCCACGAGACTTTGGTTACCTCCCTATCCACGTGGGTTGACTTGGTGAGCAGCCCGGCAGGAGATCGAAGCCAGATTCTTAACTGGACTCGGTTCTGGTCATTGCTTGATAACTCTATTTTTATAAAGTTATTTTATCTATTTTAAGCAATAAATAACTTTAATAATTGTAAGAAAACATTTGAACTCCTCTTTATTTACCTAAATTTATCTTGTTTATGTAGCACAAGGAGGCAAGGAGAAAAGGGATGAACATGGAGAGCCTGATGCTTATTGTGTGGCAAAATTGTAATATCAAGATCAAGAGAGTCAAGATGGGCTTGGGCTTTGAATGATTGTTATTAGATTTTATTGTTATTGGGTTTTCTAAATAATTAGAAAACCTAATCATATTAAGAGTTCAAAGCCTAATTAAATTAGGAGTTCAAAACCCAATTGTTTTAGATATCTAAAACTCAATTCTATTAGGATAAGAATAGGTATAAACCTAACCCTATTTAAGAGAAGAGAATAGAGAGAGAAAAGGTGTTGCTGAAACCGAGGAGGAAATTGAGCACAACTCAAGAAAGAGGCCAAGAATTCAAGGTTTTCTTCAAGAGAAGACAAAAAGGTTGATAGACTTCTTGTTCTTGGATTCAAGATGCATTCTTTATTTCTTATTACCATTCTTCCTCATTATTTCTTTATGTTTTAGTTTATTTTTGTTAGAGCTACGATGTAACCTAATTGTGACGGTATGAATCTTATGATTATTATGTTTTGCAAGATATTTTATTTATGTGAAGTTACATATTACGGAGTTTAATGCTTTTAGGTGATTAGCTACCACTTAGATGACTTAATTTGCATGTTAAAGACCGACAGGAAATAGCATGCAGTTGCTTCTTGTAATATGCAACCATAGATTAAATATGGATAGACATATACCATATTGTTTGTGTGGCTTTCGGTGTAAACTGAGAATGTTCATAGATCCTAATGCATTTGGTTTGTTTCAATTCACATATAGAAATATAGTGAATTAATGAACTAAATAGGTTTGCTATACCTAGACATAGGATAGTAAATAAATTAGGAAGTTCCGCCATCACATAGATATTGTCTCTCTTGCAAGCATAAATAATCAATATTAATACCTAGTAATTATGGTGAAATCGGATGCTCTAACATATTTCTTGTAGTTAGTTTTCTTAGACTTAGTTAGTTAATCTATCATCTATCAATTTGGTTTGCTAGATAAATTCTAGGAGTTATTCACCGTTGGTAATTACTTGGTCTAGTAATCACCAATCTTTGTGGGACGATATCTTTCTTATCATTATATTACTTGTTTGACATGTTCACTTGCATATAAAATTCACCGAACAAGTTTTTGGCACCGTTGCCGAGGATTGGTTGTTTTACTGCTGATTAATATTAATACCGAATAATTTCTAGGTTTAATCTAGCCTTTATTTTCTTTTTAAAAAAAATCATTTTTCTTAATTATTTTTTTTATGTTCCTTGTTAAGTTGTTATTGCTGAAAGATTAAGTAACAATGATGGAGAAAAATGATGGTACACATAGACTTTTGAAAGACTATGCTACACTAACATTTTGGAATGCCACATCAAGCATTAAAAGGCCTGAAATTCAGGCAAGTAACTTTGAGATCAAGCCAGCATTCATCTAGATGCTTCAAATCTCCTTGCAATTTAGTGGGCTACCAAATGATGATCCAAATGCTCACATTGAAGTTTTCCTTGAAATCTGTGACCTAATCAAATACAATGGAGTCACAGATGATGCTATCAGGCTAAGACTATTTCCATTTTCTCTTAGGGACAAAGCCAAAAGTTGGCTCTATTCTCTTCCTACAGGATCAATTATACATGGAATGATTTGGCTCAAAAATTTCTTCGTAAGTTCTTTCCTTTCGCAAAATCTGCAAAAATGCGCAAAGATATTATCACTTTTACACAAATGGATAACGAATCACTATATGAAGCTTGGGAAAGATTCAAGGAACTTTTGAGGAGATGTCCACATCATGGACTACCCATATGGTTACAGGTACAAATTTTTTATGATGGATCTAATACAAATCTTTGTTTCATAATTGATGCAATTGCAGGAGGGTCCTTACACAACAAAACGCCAAAAGAGGCATATGAGCTTTTAGAGGAGATGACATTCAATAGCTATCAATGGTCTACTGAAAGGCCACCAATGCATCAAACAAGTGGAGTCCATGGAATAGATATCTTCACCATAATGTATGCACAATTGTAAGTGCTCGATAAGAAGATAGACAACCTAAGTATTCCAGTTGTGAGACATCAGAGTAGAGCATGTGAATTTTGTGGTGGAGCACATGAGAGCACAAAATGTCAAGTAGGTAACCCTCATGCTCATTATAATGATTGTGCTAATTTTGTTGGAATTCATAGCAGGTCACAAAATAATCTTTACTCCAATGTATACAATTCGGGATGGCAAAACCATCAAAATCTTTCATGGAGTAACTCAAGTGAGATGAGACTACAACCAACATTTTGGCAAACCGAAGAGGTGAAACCTAACTCAGAAGACATGATTAGCGAGCTGGCTAGCACCACACAAAACTTTATGGAGAAGACTGAAGTAAGATTTTAGAATCAGGAAGCTTCAATAAAAAAATTAGAGTTGCAAATGGGTCAGTTGGTCAACATGCTTTTAAAGAGACAATAGGGTCTTTTGCCTAGTGTTCAGTGAAATTTAGATGCAAGTGAACATGTCGAACAAGTAATATAATGATAAGAAAGATATCATCCTACGAAGATTGGTGAATACTAAACTAATTAAGTAATAATGATGAATTAATCCTAAAATTTATCTAGAAAATCAAAATATTGTTGAAGATGAATTAAAATTTAAAATTTAAAATTTTTAAAACGAAAACTCAAAACTAATTAAAATTGAATCCAAGTAGGAAAAATCAAGATGAGACACATGTTAGAGCTTCCGATTTCACCATAACTATTAGATATGAATTTCCATAGTTTATGCCTGCAAGAATGATATTATCTATGTGATGGCAGAATTTCCTAATTTATTTACTATCCTATGTCTAGGTATAGTAAACCTATTTAGTTCATTAATTCACTATATCTCTATATGTGAATTGAAACAAACCAAATGCATTAAGATCTGTGAATATTCCTAGTTTACAGTAAATCTTTCGATCATCTTATCACCAAAAGCCACACAAATAACATGGTATATGTCTATTCATATTTAATTCATGGTTGTATATTATAAGAAGCAATTGCATATTATTACCTTTCAGTCTCTAACATACACATCAGATCATTCAAGTGGTGGCCAATCACTTAAAAGCATTAAGCATAATAATATATAACTCACATAAATAAACTATCTTGCAAAACATAAAACTTATAGGATTCACATCATCATAGTTAGGCTACATCTTCGCTCTAACAAAAGAAGTTTAGAACATAATGAAATAATGAGGAAGAACAATAATAAGAAATAAAGAAGGCATCTTGAATCTAAGAACAAGAAGTCTGTCACCCTTTTTGTCTTCTCTTCAAGAAATCTTGAATTCTTGGCCTCTCTCTTGAGTTGTGCTCAATTTTCTCCTTGGTTTCAGCGGCAACTTCTTTTCTCTCTTGCTTCTCCTCCTCCTTCTATGCAGGGCTCCTCCTTTATATAGGGTATGGGATCTAGAACTTTCTCCTTATCCTAATAGCATTGGGTTTTGGATTCCCAATACAATTGGGTTTTAGACTTCGATATTAATTAGACTTTAGACTCCTAATAGGACTAGGTTTTCTAATTATTTAAAAAACCAATAACAATAAAAATCTAATAACAATTATCCAAAGCCCAAGCCCAAGCCTATCTTGATTTCCTTCACCTTGATAATTTGACCATCTTCTGCCATATAATAAGTACCATGTTCTCCATGCTTGTTCTTTTTCTTCATGCCTCCTTATGTTACATAAACAAGACAAATTTAAGTAAATAAAGAAGAATTCAAATATTTTCTCACAAACATTAGAGAATTTATTATTTAAATTAGGTAAAATAACTCTATAAAAATAGAGTTATCAACACCCTCAAACTTAACATTTTGCTAGTCCTTGAGCAAAAGTAATAATTAGCATATGCTTTAGACAAAACCCCTTTAAGAAATTCTCCATAATTGCTCAACTTAACAATTCAAAAAAAAATATAGCTTTCATCCAAACACCACAATTGTTTTATAAGATAAGATAAACTCTTAACTATGTTAACCACGTGTATATATGTGAGTCCTTATCTTTTCAACTATATGCACTCCAAATAGATCCACATTAATATGCAATCTCTCAAAATCTTTAACCAAACCTCATAGGTTTGCTTTTCATTCCTCTCTCCACTAATGTAGGCCAATCATCTAACCAAGAATCAATAGAACTTTTATAAGCTTGTAATGTAAGGCTGGGCTAGGGGTAAGATGAAAGTCATTTAGGCTAAATTCACCCATGAACACCTTGCTTTCTAGGATCTAATTTGAGCTTTTGTCACTTCCTTTCTTTTCTTTTTCTTTTTTCGCAAATGATCTTTCTATCACCATTTCTCTCATTCCTTTCTTCCCAAAAATACTTGATTTCACTTGGATTTCGACACTCACAAAAGTCACAATCATGCTTGCAATAATAAAGCAAGTAGTAGGACTAGAAATGTAACTATTATAATCTTATCTTGCTGATGACATCCAACTACTATGCAAAAGCCAATTTCTAAACCTTGAGTGGCTTGAATTTGACAATAAGCAATAAGAGAATTCCATTCTTAGACAAATGTTGCATTTCCTTTCTTTCTTTCCTCTTTTTTTTTTTTTTTGGCATTCACAAAAGCAACATATTATGCTACATAATCATTGCAATCAATATCCTTCCCATATAACATCCTTCCCCTCGACTTCTCTTTCACTCAAATAGACTTATATCCTAAAAATCAACATGTTCAAGGGTGCGGGACGAAAAGATAATTTATCAAAGGCTCAAAGGTATATATATGTAGGTGTCAAAATAAAAAAAATGGATATAAATCAAGGCTCAGCGGAGTGACTGGGGATAAATAAATAGGGTTGGCTTGAAAGGCTCAAACGATCCAAAGAATGGCCTAAATCATTTTCTTAATTAGATGCAGCCTAGGATTTCGCCTCAAGAGGAAATCAAGCAAATTCTAAGATTCGGGTGAGATCTAAGAAAATCACATACTTCACATGAATGTTCTCTAGAAATACACACAATTTCAAAAATGAAGGACTTTTAGTGTTTAATAAATGGATCAACATAATCAGAATCACACTTAACTCACATCACAATTATAGGTTTGAACAAAATCTATGTCTTCCAAAGAATCGCCAAGAATTCACAATAAAGGATGTAATCATGACATAAGAATTTTTTTTTTTAATCATATTTAGGACAAAGGTTCTTTCCCTACCCCTAAACTTGAATGAAGCATTGTCCTCAATGCAAAAAGAAAAGAAAGCAAAAATAAAAGTAAAAGGAATGAGAATACTCCCCTGATTGTAGGTCATATCCACATAGAGCTTTGAGGAGATGGTGGTGACAAAACTTCCAACAACAGAACAAACACAATGCTTGGGTTGCCTCCCAAGAAGCGCTTGTTTTATAGTTTTCAGCCAAACTATCTTCAAAGTTATTATTCAAGGAGGGAGAAGATCAAGGGTAGTCTTCTGCATGTTAACTCCCTTAAAGTAAGGCTTCAGACGCTGACCATTCACCTTAAATGTGCCTTGGGTGTCATTTGCAACTTTTATTGCTTCATATGGGAATACCTTAGTGACTATGAAAGGGCCAGACCATCGGGACCGCAATTTACCTAGAAACAATTTAAGACGAGAGTTATAAAGTAATACTTTCTGACCAACCACAAACTCTCTTCTTAATATGTGTTTGTCATGCCATCTTTTTGTCCGCTCCTTGTATATTTTGGCATTTTCATAAGCCTCATCTCGTAATTCCTGTAATTCATTCAACTGCAACAATCGAGTTTCACCTACAGACTACATATCAAAGTTTAAAAATTTCAAAGCCCAATATGCTTTATGCTCTAATTCTACTGGTAGATAACAAGCCTTCCCAAACACTAGCCTAAAAGGAGACATTCCAATTGGTGTTTTGAATGTTGTTCTATAGGCCCAAAGTGCATCATCAAGTTTCATTGACCAATCTTTCCTTGAGGCATTCACAGTTTTTTCCAAAATTCTCTTAATTTTCCTATTTGATATCTCAACTTGACCACTAGTCTGAGGGTGATAAGGGGTAGCAATCTTATGGGTAATCCCATACTTACCCAAAAGTGTTTCAAATTGTTTGTCGTAAAAATGGGTCCTTCTATCACTTATGATTGCCCTAGGAGTGCCAAAACGGGTAAAAATATTTTTCTTTAAGAATTTAACCACAACCTTAGCATCATTTATAGGCAATGCGACTGCTTCTACCCATTTAGACACATACTCAACAGCCACCAAAATATACATATTTCCATAAGAAGGTGGAAAGGGTCCCATGAAATCAATACCCCAAACATCAAATAACTCACACACAACAACATTGTTTAGAGGCATCTCATGTTTCCTAGAAATATTTCCAGTTCTTTGACATTGATCACATGCAACTACATATGAATATGCATCTCTAAAAAGTGTGGGCCAATAAAATCCAGACTGTAAAACCTTAGCTGTAGTTCTGGTGGCACTAAAATGACCACCAGCCTCTCTAGCATGACAATGGTGTAGGATATTAGCCATTTCTTCCTCAGGAACACATCTCCTTATAACTTGGTCTACGCATATTTTAAACAAGAAAGGCTCTTCCCAAAAATAATGTTTGAGGTTAGAAAAGAATTTTTTTTCTTTGTTGATATGACATTTCAGGAGGAAGAACATTACTTACCAAATAATTGACAAAATCAGCATACTAGGGAATTTGGATGGATTGGAGTGCAAAAATGTTTTCATCAGGAAATTTTTTCATAATTGGTTGAGCTTCTTCCTTCAGATTAGGAATTCTGGACAAATGATCTGCAACTAGATTTTCGGTCCCTTTCTTATCCTTGATCTCCAAATCAAACTCTTGTAGCAAGAGAATCCACCTGATTAACCTCAGTTTTGATTCTTTCTTTTCAAGTAGATACTTAAGAGATGAGTAGTCAGAATAAACAATAACTTTGGAACCAATTAGATAAGAACGGAATTTATCAAAAGCAAATACTACAGTCAAAAGTTCTTTTTCTGTTGTTGAATAATTTAATTGTGCACCTGATAATGTTCGACTGGCATAGTAGATGGTCTAAAAAACTCCATTCTTCTGTTGTCCCAGAACAGCTCCTACTGCAAAATCACTAGCATCACACATTAGCTCAAAAGGTAAGTCCCATTCTGGTGCTGCCATGATTGGTGTTGATATTAACTTTTTCCTTTAAAGTGTTAAAAGCCTGCAAGCATTAATCAGAAAAGTTATATTTCACATCTTTAACCAACAAACTTGAAAGAGGTCTAGCGATTTTAGAAAAATCTTTTATGAATCACCTATAGAATCCTGCATGGCCTAAAATCCTCTAACAAGTCTCACTGATGTTGGTGGGGGTAATTTTGCAATGACCTCCACTTTAGCTCGATCAACCTCTAGTCCTTTTTAGATATCTTATGCCCAAGCACTATTGCTTCCTGCACCATAAAATGACACTTCTCCCAATTCAACACAAGGTTAGTCTCCTCACACCTTTGTAAGACTTTTGCTAAATTATTTAAACAAATGTCAAATGATGAGCCAAATACAGAAAAATCATCCATGAAAATTTCAATAAATTTTTCAACCATATCAGAAAAAATGGCCATCATGCATCTCTGAAAAGTTGCTGGTGCATTACAAAGACCAAAGGGCATTCTTCTAAAAGCAAAGGTACCATAAGGACAAGTGAAAGTGGTTTTCTCTTGATCTTCTAGTGCAATGTGAATTCGATTATACCCTGAATACCCATCAAGAAAGCAATAAAATTCGTGTCCTGCAAGTCTTTCTAACATTTGATCAATAAATGGTAAAGGGAAATGATCTTTTCTTGTGACATCATTCAGTTTTCTATAATCTATACACACACGCCATCCAATAACTGTCCTAGTTGGAATCAGTTCATTATTATCATTTCTTTGAACAGTCATACCTCCTTTCTTTGGCACAATGTTCGGTGAAATCTAAATGCAAGTGAACATGTCGAACAAGTAATATAATGATAAGAAAGATATCGTCCCACAGAGATTGGTGATTACTAGACCAACTAATTACTAACGGTGAATAACTCCTAGAATTTATCTAGCAAACCAAATTGATAGATGATAGATTAACTAACTAAGTCTAAGAAAACTTAATAAAAGAAATATGTTAGAGCATATGACTTCACCATAATTACTAGGTACTAATATTGATTATTTATGCTTGCAAGAGAGATAATATCTATGTGATGGCAGAATTTCTTAATTTATTTACTATCCTATGTCTAGATATAACAAACCTACTTAGTTCATTAATTCACTATATCTCTATATGTGAATTGAAACAAACCAAATGCATTAGGATCTATGAATATTCTCAGTTTACACTGAAAGCCACACAAACAATATGGTATATGTCTATCCATATTTAATCTATGGTTACATATTACAAGAAGCAACTGCATGCTATTTCCTGTTGGTCTTTAACATGCAAATCAAGTCATCTAAGTGGTAGCTAATCACCTAAAAGCATTAAACTCCGTAATATATAACTTCACATAAATAAAATATCTTGCAAAACATAATAATCATAAGATTCATACCATCATAATTAGATTACATCGTAGCTTTAACAAAAATAAACTAAAACATAAAAAAATAATGAGGAAGAATGGTAATAAGAAATAAAGAAGGCATCTTGAATCCAAGAACAAGAAGTCTGTCACCCTTTTTGTCTTCTATTCAAGAAAACCTTGAATTCTTGGCCTCTTTCTTGAGTTGTGCTCAATTTCCTCCTTTCTTTTCTTTTGCCTCTTCTCTTCTCTTAAATAAGGTTTAGGTTTAGACCTATCTCCTATCCTAGTAGAATTAGGTTTTAGAGACCTAAAACAATTGGGTTTTGAACTCCTAAATTAATTGAGACTTGAATTCCTAACATGACTGGGTTTTCTATTTAAATAGAAAATCCAATAACAATAGAAAATCTAATAACAATTATCCAAAGCCTAAGCCCATCTTGACTTTCTTGATCTTGATATTACAATTTTGCCACACAATAAGCATCAGGTTCTCTATGTTCATCCCTTTTCTCCTTGTGCTACAAAAACAAGACAAATTCAAATAAATAAGAGGAGTTCAAATATTTTCTCATAAACATTGTATTATTTATTGCCTAAAAAATAGGTAAAATAACTCTATAAAAATAGAGTTATCACACAACTTGTACAGGACTTACCCAAGGATTGTTTGAGATGGGATAAATGATCCCTGCATCAAGTAACTTGATTACCTCAGCCTTCACCACTTCTTGTATCTTTGGATTCAATCACCTCTGAGGTTGAACAGTAGCTTTGTACTGCTCTTCCATCAAAATCTTGTGCATGCAGAGTGAAGGACTAATTCCCTTGATATCAGCTATTTTCCATCCAATTGCTCCCTTATGCTCTTTCAACACTCGAAGTAGTTTCTCTTCCATTGATTCTGTCAAAGAAGAAGATATGATTACTGGCAAGGTAGAAACTTCATCTAAATAAACATATTTCAAATGGGAAGGTAAGGGCTTGAGTTCAAGAGTTGGAGGCTCTTCAATCGATGGCTTAGGTTTTGTCATGTGTTGTCCCAACTCCTCAAACTTTGTTGCCTTTTGCTGTGAATATGGTGGATTTGCTTCCATGAGATTGGCATACTCTTGTATCTCTTCACTTTCAATTTCCTCATTCTTTGGGTGAACCAAGCATGCTTCAAGTGGATCCTTGAAAGCTTTTTTCCTGAAAGATCTTATTCACAAACTTATCAATTGTCTCAACCCTAAAGCAAGAACTATCATCAGAAGGATGTTTCATAGCAGTAAAAACATTAAAAGTGACAAAATCATTTTGAACTCTTAAGATTAACTTCCCTTGTTGTACATCAATTAGAGCTCTTCTTGTTGCTAGAAAAGGTCGACCTAAGATAAGTGATACCTTAAGGTCTTCCTCCATGTCAAGTACTATAAAATCTGCAGGAAAGATAAATTTGTCAACTTTCACCAATACATCTTCAATAATGCCCTTTGGATATTTGATTGATCGATCAGCCAATTGTAGGGACACTGTGGTTGGCTTCACTTCACCCATTCCTAATTTCCTGAAAATAGAAAAAGGCATTAGATTAATACTGGCTCCTAAATCACATAATGCCTTATCAAAGTGAGAATCTCCAATAGTACAAGGAATTGTAAAACTCCCTGGATCTTTTAATTTTGGAGGCAGTTTGTTTTGTAAAATGGCTTAGCATTCTTCAGTTAGCTTCACGGTTTCATACTCTTCCAGCTTCCTTTTGTTTTTCAATATCTCCTTAAGAAATTTTGCATAACTGGGCATTTGAGCTAATGCATATGCAAAAGGAATGTTAATATGCAATTTTTTAAATACATCAAGAAATTTAGAAAACTGCTTATCTATTTTATGTTGTTGGAGTCTCTAAGGAAATGGAACTGGAGGCACATAAGGCTTGGGATTATCAGGGAATAATGTCCTCTTGGTTGCCTCCTCAGGCTGTGTGCTAACATCATCTTCCTTATCCTTGACATTTTCCTTCTCAACGTCATCTTTTCCCACTTGTTTGCCATTTCTCAGGGTTATTACCTTTGCATCTTCTATAGGATTCTTCTCTGTGCTACTCGGCAATGAACCTTGTTGTCTTCCATAAATCATATTAGCCAACTGACCTATTTGCACCTTTAAATTTCGAATTGAAGCTTCTTGGTTTTGCATTCTTGTTTCATTGTTCTGTAACATCTTGGCAACCATTTTCTCTAAATTAGGCTTCTTTTCTTCTGGTTGCCTGAACCCTGGTGGTGGCCTCATTGCATTAGAATTACTCCATATTGTTTTGTCCTGTTCTGGACAGCCCCTTTGAAGAAGGATCACTTAAAAGATAAAGGCAGTCATAGGCTTGTATACAAAAATTTTGCGAACATATGCACTAATGTCAGTCGTTTTCTTCTTTCGAAAACACTGTCCGGAGAGAAATACACAGAAAAATCCAGAACAATCATTTCATTTTAAGCCAACACATATAGTTAATGCTTGAATGGATAAATATATTATGATAAGGTCATATGGCTTGATGCCTTTGAATTGACCGTCTTTTGGCTCACGATATTTTTTGATACCCTTTAAACTGGTCCTAGGCATTGTATTATGTAACTTCTGAAACGGGATCGAAACCGTCTTTCCAAGGTTGTAGATGTAGATTCGAGGTAAAGCTAAAAAATGTTGCATAAGAGAGTTGGAGGCAGGCCTCTGCCCATCTGGAGATGTGCACCCATTTAGGAAGATATGCAAAGGGACAAAGATTTTTAATAATGATTTCTACAATTAGATTAATGATGGTGTTCTTTATAATGATCGCCTGCCAATTGGGCCGATCGTTTTTTCTCCTTGTGAACATGAAGGATGTCATAGTGCTATACCTTTCTCCTGGAAGAGGCCACCTAATAGCCATGGTAGAGATTGGTAAGATCATACACAAACTTAACCCATCTTTATCCATAATCATCGTTGTTATCAACACATAAAAAACACTTGATGCCTCCAAAGCCTAATATGTAGTTAGCGCTACCGCCCAATACATGGTAGACGTGAACGTTAACAATCCATCCATCACCTTTCACCACTTGCCGCCCATCTGCGACGTCTCTTCAATTCCTTCCCCTTTAGATGCTTTTTTCTAAATCCCAATCTTCAACAACCTAAATATCTACCAAACCCTTCAAGGCATCTCCCAAACCTCCAAGATCAAAGCACTTGTCATTGATTTCTTCTGCGATGCTGCGTTGGAAGTGGCGGCAGACCTTAGCATTCACCATCTACTATTTCTATACTTCTAGCGCAAACGCTCTCGTCCATACTCTCCACCGCCCCACCTTGCATAAAACCATTCACGAAATCCTTAAAGATCTGGTAACATGATTGATGTTCCTAGCTTACCGCCTATCCGGGCATCAGACATGCCGAAACCTGTATTCGATACTGGTTCTAAGTTGTATGAGGATTCCTTAAATGCGTCAAAGCACATTGCCAAATCAAATGGAATTATCCTTAATACATTTGACCTACTCGAAAGAAGAGCTATTCGGGCAATCTCAGATGGGCTATGCGTGCCAGATGGACCACCTCCGCCAATATTCTGTATTGAACCGATGATATCAAGCAGCACTGGAGAAGGGGAAAATTAGCACGAGTGTTTGAATTGACTACACTTGCAACCGAGCAAAAGCGTCGTGCTTCTGTGTTTTGGAAGCTTGGAGTTGTTCTCAGCGAAACAATTGAGTGAAATGGTAGTAGGATTAGAAAAGAGTGGCCACAGGTTTTATGGGTGGTAAGGAATCCCCCGCCAAATAGTAACAAAGAGCCGAATTTGGATGAGTTACTGCCAAATGGTTTCTTGGAAAGGACCAGGGATAGAGGTTTTGTGGTGAAGCAATGGGCTCCACAGGTGGAGATACTGAGTCACAGCTCGGTGGGTGGGTTCGTGACTCACTGCGAGTGGAATGCAGTGCTAGAAGCTGTTTGTGATGGCGTACCGATGGTTGTGTGGCCTCTGTATACGGAGCAACGGATGAGCAGGGTGAACTTGGTCTAGGAAATGAAGGTGGCATTAGCAGTGAACGAGTCTGAGAATGGATAAGTAAGCGCTGCTGAATTGGAGAAGTGAGTGAGGGAGTTAATAGAGTCGGAAGCTGGGAAAGAGGTGAGAGAGAGTGTCTCAGCCACGAGAGACGTTGCCGTGGCGGCCATGAAAGAGGGAGGGTCGTCTAAGGTTGCCTTGGCTAAGTTAGCTGAGTTGTGGTCCCCGACAAGGACCTGGAAACAAAGTTCATGAGTTCTTGAAGTAGTATTTGCTGGGTTTAAACTTGGTCAGCCCAAATAAAATGGAAAGCCCAAAGGGCAAGAGGCCATGAAGACCATTTATCACCTTTTCTTTTCTCCTTCCCCTACGATGCAATTGTGCAGAGAAAAACCAGAAAACTCTAGAGACCTCTTCTTCACTAGAAATGGCTAGAATCTTCTCTATAAATATCTCCAACATCAAGCTCTCTCAACCACAAGTTTTTCTTGAAGAACAAGGAAGCACCGACCTTATGAAGCTATAAATACAATGGAGCACTTGGAGGAGGAGCAGAAGGGAGAGAGAGAGGAGAAAGTGAAGTAAGAGAGTGAGCGGAGTCCTCCAGCAAGAGTTCTCCTAGGAACGGCAGTTTCAAGTAGTTCCCATTATTGCTCAAGATTGTGAGTTTTTCCTTCCTTTCAAAGTGTTGTTGTTTGTGTTATTTGTGCTTGTATATTCAAGAGATTGCAACTCTCTTGAGTTTAATTCATTGTGTTCCTTTGAAATCTTGGTTGGTTGTATAAAGGAAGAATTTCGTCCTCCATTAGAAGCTGTTTTTCAGTCTTAAATTTTCTATCCACCACGTGTTCGACGTTTTGCCTCAACCAACCTTACCTTCTCATTTTTCCAATTTTCTTCCATATCTTTGTTCCTCTTCCATCCTATATCCAATACCTAACAAGTGGTATCAAAGCCTGGTTCACAGGTTCACTTAAAACATGTCTAATATTGTCCAAGTCCAAGTACCCAAGTTATCCCAAACCAACTATGGGAATTGGAGTGCCCAAATGAGAGTGATCATTAGCTCTCATGACTTGTGGAATTACATTGAAGATGGCTTCCATGAACCAAAAAATGTATCAGCCTTGTCGGAGAATGCAAAGAAAGAACTTAAGAAGGAAAGGCAAAAGGATCAAGAAGTATTGGCCATCATCTACCAAGGAGTTGATGAAGCAACCTTTGAGAAGATCTTAGGAGCAAAGAGTGCAAAGGAAGCTTGGGAGATTCTTTAGAAGTCTTTCCAAGGAGTAGAGAAATCTAGAAAGGTACGACTCCAAACTCTTAGACGTGAATTTGAATCATTAAAGATGAGTAATGGAGAGACGGTAGATGATTATGTTACAAAGGTGCAATCAATAGTAAATGAAATGAAGAGAAATGGTGAAAGTATAATTGAAGAAAAGGTAATAAAGAAGATTTTGAGGTCTTTGCATAAGAAATTTAATTATGTAGTAGCAGTTATTGAAGAATCTAAAGACCTCTCTAAACTAAGCATTGAAGAGTTATTAGAATCACTTAAGGCTCATGAATTTAGAATGAAACAAGATGAAGAAGAAGAGACTTTAGAACAAGCTCTCCAAAGTAAGTTAAGAACTAGTTTAAGTTACAGTGGAGGAAGAAGAAATAGAGAAAACTTTAGAGGAGGATATAGAGGAAAAGGTAGATTTGGAGGAAAAAATTATCAAAATAATAGTATGGATCAAGAACAACTAAGAATCCGATCTCTCACGGGAAAAGTAAGTACATTGAAATGAAATTTCATTTCCTTTGGAACCAGGTAAAGAAAGGAGTCATTAAGTTGACTTATTGCAAGATCAATTGGCAAATATATTTACAAAGTCATTAAAGTTTGAAGAGTTCAGAAGGCTAAGATTTAATCTGGGCATGATCAAGTTTAAGGAGGAGATTGTTGGGTTTAAACTTGGCAGCCTAAGTAAGAAGGAAAGCCCAAAGGGCAAGAGGCCCATGAAGACCATTTATCATCTTCTCTTTTCTCCTTTCCCGAAGATGCAATTGTGCAGAGAAAAACCAGAAAACTCTAAAGACCTCTTCTTCACTAGAAATGGCTAGAATCTTCTCTATAAATATCTCCAACATCAAGCTCTCTCAACCATAAGTTTTTCTTGAAGAACAAGGAAGCACTAACCTTATGAAGCTATAAATACCATGGAGCACTTGGAGGAGGAGTAGAACGGAGAGAGAAGAAAGTGAAGTAAGAGAGTGAACGGAGTCCTCCAGCAAGAGTTCTCCTAGGAACGGCAGTTCCAAGTAGTTCCCATTATTGCTCAAGATTGTGAGTTTTTCCTTCCTTTCAAAGTGTTATTGTTTGTGTTATTTGTGCTTGTATATTCAAGAGATTGCAACTCTCTTGAGTTTAATTGTGTTCCTTTGAAATCTTGGTTGGTTGTATAAAGGAAGAATTTCGCCTCCATTATAAGCTGTTTTTTAGTCTTAAATTTTCTGCCCACCACGTGTTCGACGTTTTGCCTCAACCAACCTTACCTCCTCATTTTCCCAATTTTCTTCCGTATCTTTGTTCCTCTTCCATCCCATATCCAATACCCATCAGTATTAAAGCTCAATTTCAGTGAACTCATTGTGTAGAATCAATGTTTTGCCTATATTTTCTTACTCTTCCTTAATCAATAAGAAAACACAACAAAATCTTGGAACAACACAACTCTTCACGATTTCCTGAGCCGTTAACTATAATTCAATCTGCTGATAGTTTTTCTTACAGACCTCAACTTTTCTATCTCTAGGACTCAACTAAGCATGATTCTCCCTTACTCGTGGCCTTCCTTATAGACCGAGTTCAATATTTCAATGTCCCCAGAAATTCGAAACCCCAGTTGGGATTTTTGTTTGTTCTTTTTGTAACTTTTCTGTATTTAAAATCACAGATTAATAGATTTTGTTCATATGGAAAACAACAGACATTAAAAACGAGGATGGTTTCCCCTTCTAGGCCCCAAGTTTGTATAATTAAGGCAGTAGAAAGTGGCTTCCTTGATCGTAGAAAAGAGATCTCAGCAAGGGAGGGATATCACCTTCCTCATAACACTTCTGTCAAAAACATAGCTCTTACACCCCACGGATTTTTTTAAAAGAAATTGAGAGAATATTCAACGGTAAAGTGACTATTAGAATTAATGCGATTGCGTTTGAAAGTTTCCTCCAGTCTATCTTTATTAGTAGCTCCACTTCCATAAATATTAATATAATACACAAACTAAAATTGCAACATCCTAAATGACTTCGCTATTTTTTTTTAATAGTTAAGATTTTTCACTAAATTTTACTTGATTGTCCCAAAACATTTTCAAAATAGTTAGAAATGCATCCGATAGAATTTGAACTAAAAATATTTATTTTACAAGATCTCCCACATTAGCCTTTCTTACTATTTCAACTACATCCCACAAGTGTGACTTCCCTATTTCATCTCTCTACGAGTATGCCGTGACGCTTGAAACAAATTTCTAACGGATAGAAAAGCAATATCCCTAGCGGATTAAGATATAAAAACCCAAGGGCTTGAAACCCAATCGGGGCAGTGTCCTTCGTGAGCAGCTCCTACGCCAACACTGTCGGAAATTCCAGTGGCTCTTATATCATGAATTCAGGGAAATCCCCTTGTGCGGTGATAGAAATCCTTATATCACAACAATACCTATATACAGATCAAGAAGTGAAGAAAGACAATGCATAAACTCAGATATTCAGATCAACTTAGACACTTTCCATTTCATTAATTTCTCACTTTTTCTCTCTCACATAATATGGACGATCTCATAACTGTGGGAATTCTTTTATCACCAACAACTCCCCAAAGAGGGCCACTAAAGCATTCATTACTAGCCCCATCACAGGCACCATCTAGCCCTGCAAGTTACTCGACTTAGCCCGTGGGGCACTTATTGCACCCACTAAGCTCCTCTTTTAGAAAAAGCTTAGTTACAGCAACTATGTCAACCCTGTTAGGAATTAATATGGTTAAAAGTAAACCACTCTGATGAGGCTACATCAGTATGCAAGCAACGGCTAAGATTGAAGCAAGTTTGAGTGCTGGAAAAGTTCTAGTGCTGACAACCCTCTTTAAAGAATGACCTTTCGTGTAAGAAAGACGTTGATAAAAACAAGTAGAAGAAATAGAAAAAGTTCTAGTGCTGACAGTCCTCTTTAAAGAATGACCTTTCGTGTAAGAAAGATGTTGAGAAAAAAAAGTAGAAGAAATAAAAAAGTTGGGGAGATACGTTCTCCATTGGTGAGAGGAGCCATGTAGCCCTCTAGAAAATAGTTCTTAATGTTATACCGTAAGAGTATCTCTTTTAATTATGTTTTTACTATAATTTTTATATTTATAGATCTATATGCATTTTATGAAACCTTTGTTAGTCTATCTTTTAAATCAAGTGTTTAGAATGAATAGCCATCATTTGAGTTTTCTTTGAGTATTCTCTTTTACAATCAAACACCCTTAGTCATGCAAGGATGTTATAATCCAAAAAATACACACACAATTTTCGTGTCTTGCAAGTTGAAAAGTTGGTGGGAAGTAGTGGAAGTTGCAGGTGTCTAATTGTAGCAGCTTTCTTCAACTCTGAATTTAAGTCTCTTCTAATTGTATGATAGATTGGTTTGCTAACAAAGTCATAGTTCTCGAAGATCTGGACTCTGCAAGCGTATGCCGTGACGCATGAAACAATTCACCTGCTTTATTTATAGAAGAGTAACATCGCAAACGGATGAATATATAAAAAAACTATGGCCTGAAACGCAACTGGGGCACTATACTTCGGAGCAGCTCCTACGCCAACAATAGGCATATGCCTTTGAATCAGCGGTCATTCGCTTAGAAACATATAAGAACCAAGACTTAATAGGCTTGGCAGCATTATAGCTTTCCTTTTCCCAAAGTTGGAGCTGCTATCGTTAGTTTCTTACTTATATACACCTTGTCCCATATGGTTCCGCCGAGCAACCCAACACCCTCCCTACATTCTGTTTTCGGTTTTCCGAGGTGAAGATGGAGGGCGTCATAGTACTCTACCCGTCTCCAGGCAGAGGCCACATAGTCTCCATGGTAGAGTTTGGCAAGCTCATACTCAAGCATCATCCTTCTTTCTCAATCACGGTCCTGGTCTTAGACACACAAAACATTCATTCTGCCTCCAACGCTCAATACGTGTCCGGCTCTATCGCTCAGTACATTGCCGCCGTCGGCGCTACCAATCCATCGATCACCTTCTACCATCTCCCACCCGTCTCCGACATCCCTTCGACTTATTCGCCCGTGGGGTCAGGTTTCTCACTCCCACGACTCAATAACCCTATTGTTCATCAAGCCCTCCAAAATCTCTCCCAGACATCCAAACCCAAAGCCTTTATCATTGATTTCTTCTGTGCTGCTGCTTTCGAAGTGGCAACAAAACTTAGTATCTCAACGTACTATTTCTTCACTGCTAGCGGAAGCCGTCTAGCCGCCTTTCTATACCACCCCACTCTCCACAAAAACCTGGATAAAAGCTTTAAAGATCTCAACGACACGCCTCTTGATATTCCCGGCTTACCGCCTCTCCCGGCTTCGGACTGGCCGAAAGTTTTGTCGGATCGTAGTTCTGAAATGTACAGGGGTTTCTTGGATGCGGCAATCCACATGCCCAAATCAAGCGGACTTATCGTAAATACGTTTGACCTGCTCGAAAGAAAAGCCATTGAGGCAATATCGGATGGGCTATGTGTTCCAGATGGACCAACTCGCCAATATTCTGTGTGGGACCTGTAATATCAAGCAGCGACGAGGATGAAGACAATCAGCACGAGTGTTTGAATTGGCTAAACTTGCAACCATGTCAAAGCGTCGTGTTTCTGTCTTTCGGAAGCATGGGATTGTTTTCGGCGAAGCAGTTGAAAGAAATAGCGGTAGGGTTAGAAAACAGTGGTCAGAGATTCTTGTGGGTAGTAAGGAATCCACCACCGGATAACAACAAAGAGCCGAATTTGCATGAGTTACTGCCGGATGGTTTCCTGGAAAGAACCAACGGTAGGGGTTTCGTGGTGAAGCAATGGGCTCCTCAGGTGGAGATACTGAGACACAGATCGGTGGGTGGGTTCGTGACTCACTGCGGGTGGAACTCAGTGCTTGAAGCGGTGTCTTGCGCCGTACCGATGGTTGGGTGGCCTCTGTACGCGGAGCAAAGGATGAACAGGGCGGTCTTAGTGAAGGAATTGAAGCTGGCGTTGGCATTGAAGGAGTCGGAAGATGGGTTTGTGACTGCATCCGAGTTGGAGCAGCGAGTGAGGGAGTTGATGGTCTTGGAAGCAGGGAAAGAGGTGAGAGAAAGGGTTTCAGCCATGAAAGATGCTGCTGAAGCTGCCGTCGAAGAGGGGGGATCTTCTCGTGTTGCGTTGACCAAGTTGGCTGAGTCGTGGATCGGGACGACGTGCTAGCTACTCCTGCTCGATGTTTTAAAAATAAATTTGGACTAGCTGTCATTATAATATGTTTGGTGATGCAAGATCGATCTGGACCCTTAATGAAGTTACTGACTTTTATTTCATAATGGATTGCTGCTTTTCCCCAAATTAAACTTACGCTTAAAAATGTTTGAAGTTCTTTATATTTAGGCACCTTACTAATAAGATATCCTATGATCGCCATGCTGTTCCTTTCGAGTACAATAGTTAAGATTTTGATTATTCTTAAAGCTGGGCTCATAATCTCCATTCATCTCCTGAGCAGGCTGAGCGAAGTATTGGGCCGTGGCACAGTCTAATCCTTCGCTTACTCACTGGGAATCCAATGCCATCTACCCAAGGTGGTTGCTAGAAGACCAAACACCACAAGCAACCATCAACAGCCTGGATTGTTGATTTTTCCAGTCGTACCATTTTTTTTCTTTATTTCTTTTAAGTATATATGCCTGTGTTAAATTTGAGACTAAGAAATCTTAAGCAACCCCAATCAAGGTGTTTATACACAAAATCCAGCTGCACCCTTCCCGTACTAATTATGCAAGCTAACGCGTATGTATAAAGGTTCTAGGAATTGATTCCTTTATTTGACGGATGTACACTGTACTGGCTAAAATAACAAGCTATTTTTTTCTCGGAGGTGGAAAATCTTTTAGCCATCAGCCTAGAGGCCCTAGAGCCCAGATCTCTGTCAAGTCTCTGAAAGCCTACCCAATATTTCCTCCATGATCCTCCATACGGGGAGAAGACAAATCCTACGAACAGAATAAGGAGCCAGGCTTCTGGGAAACCAACACGTTGGTACTGAACCAAGCACGTGCATGGTTGTTCTCTGCCGCTTGCGATTTGCATTCTGCATACTCTTGATGTACATTTTAGAAGCAAAACCAATAACTTATATCCTCAATTTGGCCAATAATCTCGGCGTTTTGCCTATGAGAAGTTCGTTGACTTCTGAGCTCCAGAATGGGACAAGCTCTTTTTTCATTCCATATGATTTTCCGAATCCCTATGGCAGGCAAACGTTAGCTTGTGACTATGTCTGTTTGCAAGTTGGAGGTGCGACTTGTGACGTTTGTCATCTGTAGACAACAAGTTTGACATGTCAGGTTTGATAAATACAACGGTGGTATGCTCAGCTAGCTTACTTCCAGTGGCCTCAGGTTTGATAAATACAACAGTGGTATGTTCAACTAGCTTGCTTCCAATGGGCTCAGGATAAGGGGAAACAACCTAGAATTCCCATTATACTCTTCTCCCCTTTTCTTCTTTGTCACGAAGAGAACGGGGAAGCTACTCGACTTTTGGCGCGTACTGCCGTTGCAGTGAGAAGCTGCTGCAGGCCGCTAAGGCTTCGGTGGTTTCGCCAATTGGAGTACAGGTAGGACGTAGGAATACATTGTGCATAGAAAAAGGAACCCCACAATGAGTTCACGGGTGACAATGAAGGAGGACCCGTGAAGATGGCGCTGATTCAAGTTTTAAGGAAGAATACAAACTTGGCATGTCGCTCCCGGACAAACCGCTTTCCAATGAGGCCAACGCCTTGAATTATTTCGACTGCTCTCGACGGCCACCCGTGACTCGCTTGCTATTAATGAACACTACGAAAACGACCTGCCTAACAACCGAAAACTTTCCAGGTCAGACTCGTTCTAAAATGGGAGCCCACTAATCATGAATCCCAATCGTTATTAAGTTTTTTTATTTGTTGACCTATTATGCCCATTTATTGATGAATACGTGACGTTGATTGTTGGTTTGAGTTTTGGGTTTTGGGTTTTCCACACAGTTACTCAGTATCATTTTTGGGTTGAGAATAAGTGTTATGCATGACCTTTTGATCGTAACTTCGACACTAAGTGTGTATATATTAAAAGAAAAAATCTCTTGCACTTGATGATTAAATTCTTCTAAGAATTTGAAGATCAGACTTTAGTTTTGCCAAACTTGTTCCATCCAATAATCCGGCTTAAGTCCCCCCACTCAAATTTTCATTTCGTGTGTCTGGGAGATCTTAGAATATTGTGAAATTTGTTTAATTGTGGATTTTGCCATAGTTATGACCAATATGGCATGGAATAATAGTTTTAGTGCTATCAAATTTCTTTTTATATCTTTCATTCTTTTTCTGGAAAATCTGATATATCAAATATCAAGGTGCCTTCTCTTTCTCCTTTTGTTTTTATTTATTCGATTTTATTTATGTCTTTCTCCTTTTGTTTTTATTTATTCAATTTTATTTATGTGGTTTAAGACTATCAGTCCTCGTGTATTTTATAACTAGGTCTTTGGAATCGTTAGCATACAGTAATTGAAATTTCAACATTTTAAACTAGGTGCGCCGTGGGGCACAAATGTAATGATTTGAAACTTTTAGGCTAAGAACTGGACAAAAATTCCTTTACCTTGTCAAAAAATCCAGCCCAACTGGTTTATTCTGTCACCTCACTTTCATCATGTACAGAAGAAGACAGAAGCTTGAGTTGGAGGTCTTTTTACCCAAATTCGGTCTCCTGTGCAGAGGAAATTCGGTCTTCCGTGCGTCTTGATCCTGTCAAAGTAACATATGGCCTACATGGATGAAACAGGACTTGAAACCGATTCATATGTTCTCTTCTAAACCTTTCTTGTTTGACATGGAGAAGATACAAAGAACAAAATCCAATGAAGCAACTTCTATTAACACTGTAGTTCAATTATTTCTGTCGATAAATTGAAGCCTAAGAAACCATTACAGGAGCTTCAGTTCTTGAAAAGCAAATGACAAGAAAAAACATTGAGTAAATATACTAGTTTCATCTTTTGGATCTTGAGATCCTTCTGATCAACACCAGGAGACAAAGCACGCGATATAACACAAAGAAACCGACCAAGATGTAAATATTTGTCCATCTCTGATTCTCATGGAGTCCTTTCTTCTCCAACACATCGGCTCCGGTCACCATGCACTCTTTGTTCTCTTCATACCATATCAAACAGGTTGAGACTAGGCAAGAGTACTCATTT
Organism: Casuarina equisetifolia; assembly: GCA_028551475.1. NCBI lineage: Eukaryota > Viridiplantae > Streptophyta > Magnoliopsida > Fagales > Casuarinaceae > Casuarina > Casuarina equisetifolia. The sequence continues at coordinate 20,027,584 of CM052362.1, forward strand.
ACGAGGAGGGCGTCAAGTGCGTACTTATACATTGAGAGGAAGTGCATAAAAAGCCAATACTTTGGTAAACTTTCTGACGAGATGAAGTAGCCAGAGAAGAGAAAGAAAGCCCCTAAAAGTATTGTCAAGAGTGAAGTACCAGCAATGTAGTTTGGCGCAAGAGAGCTCAAGAAGAGCACAAATGAGTTTGCCATCAGAACGATGATCCATGTGACTAATACGAAGTAGGCAAAAGCTTGCCAGGAAGCACAAAGACCCACCAAGAAATAGATTGAAAGCGAGTATATGATAGCGATAGAAAGCAGGTATGGCAAGAAAACAAGGGTGTTAGCCATGAGATAAGAAGAGAGTCTATAAACCCCACTTGAAGTTTCTCTTAAAATTATTGGCCTTTCATTGATGAAGATTGGAAGGGTTTCAGTTGTAGAAGAGAGAAGAAAGGTGAGAGTAAAAGCGAAGAGACCGAACCTCTTTTCGATGCCTTCCTTATCAAAACCAATATTGATATAAATGGTTCCAAGAACTAGACCAACAACTAGAGCTTCCAATGTATTGGTTAAAAGAAGTTGTCTGGTTCTGTAAATGATCTTCCAAAACCTGCTATAAAGGGCGAGGATTTCATGGACTCTAGAGCTCTTGTATCTTATCCTTTTAGCTTCATTGTCCGAAGGAGGGGCTATGCTCTTGTCGGGTGACGGAGGGAGTGATGGGGGTGCGATGGGCTTAAGCACATTGAGCTGGTTTAGTATTTCCATGGCATATTCCAATGCATTGAGCTGCGGAGGGACGGTGAAGCCATTTGAGACTAAGAATGACTGTAGGGAAGAAATTGTGCCATGGTGCACCACTGTCCCTTTCGATAGCAGAAGGATTCTATCAATTGTAGAGAGGATCTTGAAGCTTGGCTGGTGTATGGACAAAACCACCGTTCGGTGACGCTTAATAGCTATCGACTTAAGGGTTTGCATCACGTTGAAAGCTGAGGAGCTATCGAGGCCTGAAGTGGGTTCATCAAGAAGTAAAACTGCGGGGTCATGAAGAAGGCTTAGGCCTATAGAGATGCGCCTTCGTTCACCACCCGATAGGCCCTGAGCAAGCCTGGAATTTGCTAAATGAGTTAGCCCGAGCTCGGTGAGAAGAGAGGAGACAATGTCAGCAATATCAGATGCTTTAGGGACTAGAAGGCGAGCTGCAAAAACGAAGGTCTCGCAGACAGTGAGTAATGGAAGGCATGCATCATGCTGGGGAACATAGGCGGAGAGTTTGCGGAAGGAGGAAGGGTTGAAACGGGAAGAGTTGAGAAGAAGAGTTCCACTTGTGGGTGACGTTCGGGCGGCCAAAATGTCAAGGAGAGTGGATTTACCTGCTCCACTTGGACCAACAATGGCCAAGATTTGAGAGGGATAAGCAGTGAGAGAGACATCTCGGAGAATGAATGTGGGAGGAGATGCGGTGCAGGGTTTGAAAAGGAAGGTCAGTGGAGCAAAGGTGTTGGAGCCGGCGGTTGATTTAGTATAGGAGATTGAAGAGGCCGTCAATTTGTAGCTCTTGAGTGATGCTTGTGGCTTGGGCGGTTGGTCTTCCATGGGAAGGCGACGGAAAGAATGGAGGGAGAGCAACTGAGAGCAAAGAGAGAGGGTCTAGCAGATGAGTTGTTGATATGGTTTCCATGAGTTTCGTGTAAAATATTGATCGAAGATAAGAAGGCAGTGGGTGCTAAAGAGTTTGTGGGGTACCTCTAAATGTAGTTTTATTAAATTGGAGAATATACAATTTGGGTAAAAGAGATACCGTCTTCAATTACTCCCTGGTTTAGCAAAGAAAGCAATCAAGAGGACCTCCTCCTATTCGTCCTTTTCCTTAGTGATGTCCTCTCAAATCTAGTGCTTTCAAACAAAGAAGCTATTCATTTCTCAGTTGTAGTACACATTTTAACTTCTGGTCTTTATTCATTTCTCAGTTATAGTACACATTTTAACTTCAGGTCTTGACATTTGAGAAGCATAATTACTTCCGCATGCTCTACGTAAACTTTCCTCTGCAGTACTAATTGCAACACAAAAGCAAGGTAGAAATTAGAGATGTACATCATACATAAACAAATGTGTCCAATATGCATAATGTGGGGGCACCAATTGAGAGTAGTCAGAGACTAGAACATTCAGTGGGGCACAAATTTTGTACCTTATCGAGTTCACCTGGATCAAGAAGCATAAAGTTTGTTGATTATGTTTCACTTTGTGAATATTTTCTGTAGATGATAATTACTTTTTAGGTTTCTAGTTTTGCACTACCAGGCTTGTTTAGAAGAAGATGCATAACGATGTGGAGTTCGTATCCGGATATAAAGCTTCCTATCCAACAACCAGTGAAAAGGACTTCCTCTTCAGTAAGAATGGTAAAAGTGATTATTGTCATCGTCTTAGTGTTGGCCATTGCGTACTACCTAACCATCCAGTTGAGATGAGAGCCGAAGGAGTATGATGAACAACTAAGGACAAAGGAACCCAGTCGACTTCCAAGAGAATACTGATTTAAATTAAACAACAGTGTTGGTAGATGGAATCACGTGAATGTCCCTATTTAATTTATCTTATTCCTTATGAATAGATGACAGGTAATATTTCAGTGGGAAGTGATTGATTGGATTTGGTGGTATTCGATGTTGAATGGACTAACCACTAATCCCCTTACTAATTCACGAGTTCACTGTTCTCTCAGAACTGTCCCTGCCTTTCTCTCTCCCTCTTATGAGCATTTGTCCCAGCTTTTGCATAAAGAAACTTACTGCAAGACGAGCAGTGCAATCCGTGACTCTTCAGTGCATTGATTTGCAATATACAAGTGGACAAACGCTTGCTACATTCTGCACGAGGGTTGATATTGAACTAATAAACGATGATGGGACCTGACTAGTTAAATGCAGTCTGGCTTGTACAATAAGGGCCAGTTGGAATTCTAGCCCAAGATGTTCAGCTTTGTCGTCAGGATTCCTGATTTACGCCCATCCGGAGGCTGTTTAGTTCTGAAGTGACAATGGACAAGCCCAATTCCTGATTTATCCTATGTGCACTATTCATACCACATGTATAGTGCCAGTTCACATCCGTACTCTTCTTCCTCAAGATTCTCGATCTAGAAGGGATACAGGCACCAGAAATTGATGACAATGGCCTAAGTTATTGGGACAATCTCATTGATGAGGAAGAGAATAATCTGAACAACCAAGATCTATAGAGGATCGTATCAACTTTAACTTCATCCTCCAACGTAGGAACAATGGACAGGACCACAGAAAGGCTTGATCAATCAAATGGAACACAGAAAAAATCCTTATCAATGATAATAATTAGATGGTTCACCGGCTGAGATATGAAAGTTGCTTTTAAGCTTCACAAGTTCGAGGACTGGGTCACATTTACTGGTGTATAGTCCCTGTCAAATTGACTAGAGAACACAACCAACTAGGCTAGTAAGCAGGCTCCAACAACTGCAATCCTCTGCCCAACTGGAGAGATAAGAGCAAAGGAGACTGGAAGTGACTCGTGGAGGTTACAGGACCCCATGAGCCTTCCGAGACACAAGTCAAGATCTTGAACTTTCTTGGGTCAAGGAAGCTTCACGTGTGAAAAAATAGAATCCGAGCATCCCTGGTTTTCTAAGCGCGCCAGGTCATTTGAAGATCTGGAGCGGATTTTCTTCTTCTCTAAACCAGCAGTCAATTTCACACAGAAGCTGCGAACGAAATCTTTAAGCTAAAATGGTGACTCACACTTAGGGACGGTGTAAAAACTTTGGTTAACAGTAAACTTACGATATTATTATTTAGACGTTTTTCACTTTAGTAATAAACCTTAACAATAAGGTTTATTTTTCTGTTTAGGGTATCTACGCCATTTGTTTTTAAGATTTATTAACTTAATTATAAAGTTCTGTGCTCCCATGTTGCGAGATTTTAGTGTTGAGTTGACATGACACGGTTTTCCACCTATAAAATAGATTCTCGTGTGGCGTAGGGCCATGGTAGCAGCTTCCGATGGAGACCCGCCACCAATTTTCGCAGCCTGACTTAACAAATACGACAAGAGTGCATGTTAATTTACTACAGCCGAAGATTGTAGCACCAAAAGAGAAAAGCCACGAAGGGGTTACCTACATGCTCTAGGATTCCAAACTAACCTAACTGGTTATAGAAGCTGCGAAATCAACATGTTTGATATAGAGAGTAAAGGAATTTGAGATCCCTTTCTCCTCCTGCCTCCCCGGCAGCTTACCACCTCCTTACAGGGACGAATTTTCAAACTTGTGCGAGTGACTTTCATTTTTGCGTTCTTTTTCCCAGCTCAAGCCTTCTGCCTGAAACATTCTCACTCGCCGTTTGACAAGTGACTTTTGAAGACTGAGATGCAACCAAACAACAGTGCCTCCAGCACCCTAAGTCACCTTTACATGACTTCCAGGTCAATTTTGCTCCAGGAGAAGAAGCTTACATGACTGCAATTATTTTCGTACGCTAAGGCCAGATGTGATGGGTTATATCATCAAGCGGGCTTTCATCTGCTCTCTTAATGTTCTCAATTACTTAGGAGATTTAAGTGAAAACATGGAACATGACTTTGCAGGCAATTCATTATAAAAAGGGGTATTCAAGGCTTATAAAGCACTTCACAGTACTATTCTTTTTAGTGTGGGACTGAATATTTAATAGCTTAGATCTTAAGGAAAAGATTCTAAGGGTCCCATATGATTTATCATTTGTTAAATCCTAACAGCTAAATATATGAGAAACACGGTTTGGAAAATGGGTTTAAAAAGATTATAAGGAAACACTACTTTGGGCCCCTTTTGGTAGCAGAAGCACATTGCTATATATTAAGGTCATCTTTCTGCGGCCAACAGCACGCCCTCTATTCATACTTAGCTCTTTTCAAGCCTCAGTCCCACCTAGATAAGTTCATCCTGCGACCAGGGAGAAATGCCGAAGATGACAACCGGCGACGAAGATGCACGTCGTAAAAGCAAAAGGAAGTGCTTCTTGGCATTCATTTTTGCTGGCTTCATAGCACAAACCGCAACTACAGTGCTCTTTGTGCTACTGGTAATGCGCTTCCGGAATCCTAAGGTCCGGTTAGGTTCAGTCACTGTTGAAAGCCTAAGCTTGAATTCCTCAGCGTCCTTGCCCTCCTTCAGCTTGAAACTTAATGCTCAAGTTACCGTCAAAAACACCAATTTTGGTAACTTCAAGTTCGATAACAGTACAGCTGCAGTTTCCTATAGGGGTGCTGAGATTGGAAAGGGCACTATAATTAAGGCAGGGGCAAGTGCTCGATCGACAAAGAAGCTTAACGTTACGGTGTCAGCAAGTTCGAGCACGGTATCAACGAATTCTCACTTGCGGAGTGACATCGATTCCGGGATCGTTCAGCTTAGCAGCCATGCAAAATTAAGCGGGAAGATACATTTGTTGAAGTTTTTCAAGAAGAAAAAGACGGCTGAAATGAATTGCACCATGGAGCTTAATACCAAGACAAAAGCCATCCAGAATTTGGCATGCAAATGAAAATACTCGATTGCTTTCTTTTCTTTTTCTTTTTTTTTTTTCTTTTCTTGGATTGCTGAATGTATGATTTATCTTATATATGGATCTATATATGGAGAGAGTTTCTATGTTGTAAGCCATTGTTCTTTGGACATTCTATGATGCTTGCGTGTGATTACCTTGTCGGTTTGACCATTGAGAACATTCCCATATCTACTTTATTAAGTTCTTTGCTTCAACTCAATTTTTCCTGTTCTTGGAAAGTCTGTTTCTTTTTAAGTTTTGCACTGCAAATGCTTTCTGCAGTTGGGACCTTTTTTGTTCACCTTCTTGATTCTAGTACAGGGTTCAGTTTGAACTCTCATAAAGATTGCATATCCTCCTCGTCTTTACGATAATGTATGATGCAGTTGATGGTGCTTTCAGCTCCATCCTTCTACATCAGTTTATTTGAAGTCATCTTCTATTTCACGTATAGTAAATGTATACAACTTGATAAAGTTCATTGACTTGGGTAATATAAAAGATGAAACTTTTGATGTTGGCCAAGAAGGGAAACTAAAAGTAATATAATGTAACAACCTCAACCTTTGAGTTAAAAGATCTAAACCTATTGGCATTAATAGATCAATTATTCTTAGATTGTAATATTCTGTCATGTTTTTAAACCAATGCTTTTAGTGATACTCTTTAGGGCAGTACACTCTGGTCACTCCGCAGGGCTCTCTCTTCTCATGCCTCCTTCTTGGTGTTTCAAGTCCCAAGATTAGTCCAGGTAGACTCCCTCAATGCACAAAGTCATGATGTGGAGTATAGCTCCAATACTAATTAGAACAAATCCAATCACTAAGCTAAAAGGCTTAAACTTCTTGACATGGTGGGTTTAATTACTCTTAGACCATAACAACTAAATAAATAGTCTTCTCTCAAAAAGCTACTCTCAACTTCCAACTACAATATTATTCGAAGGGTTCATACCAGTGCAGCAGTGCTGCCATAGCCACAAAAACTATTTTATCCTTGATCATAACCCTGCCTAAATCATATGGCAAAACCTTTAACAAGTAAAGGTGAGACATTGTTAATCTTATCTGATTTCCTGGCCCTCTAGAGACGATGATTGAGGAGCGAAGTAGTGCGAATAAGAACTGTTTCTGGGGCCAAATTCATCTGGATTTTTTTCAAAAGTGAAAACAAGCCACGGTTAGGAGGGTCACCACACCACTTGCTTTAGACCAATTATGCAAGAATCTTTTTCCTTCAACTGGACTATCGACTCACGAACCCGGTCAGAAGAGTAGTAGACATAATCACATGTATGGCCATTCCATCCATAAAAAAGCAGGACGAGATCGAGGACCCCATGTTAACATGTCAGAAGTAGTAGTCTATCAGCACATGTCAAAAGTCGCTTTCGAATAATCTGAAGAACATAGAGCTCAACAATAACTGTTAAATAAACTTTGTCTGCTGATTAGATAATCAGGACTTTGAAGATTTGTTATATCAAACAGAGTGATGGTTTGCTTTGCAATTGTGAAAGAAAAACAGTAAAACTCTGAAAATTTACAGGCAAAATTGAATGAATAAACCTGCACAATGAGTAACAAACGTCCGATGTTAATCCAGAATCTTCTCCCAGCTGCTATAATTAAGTACATCACTTGTCTGTTAATCATTGCTATTCCATCCTAATCTTTGAATTCCTAAGCCTTTTGCCTCCTTCTTTCCTGGTTTTATCGGGCATTAACTTGAAAAAAATTTCAAATCAGTATGTGGTACTTAATTCACTCCTCTATTGTATTTTAATATTGTAATTGTATTGTTAATGGTGCATAACATGTGAGGAATTTTGTGAAAACGGGGGTGATTTCGGTAGCGCATCTCCACGAGGGTCAAAATTTTCAATACCAAAAATAATAGTGATCAAACAATAACCTTTTAATTCTTTAGTATATTTACATTCTCATGCTACTTCTCATGTGCAAAAAATCTCATACTAAAAGCATGATCCTTTTTAATGAAGTTTAAATTAAAAAAATATATTATTTTAATTCTAGACCTAAATTAAACTTTCAAACTTCTTAATTTAGTATTAGAATACAAGTTAAATTTTCTCCACTTGTGTGACCTTACTTGACATGTAAGGGTATGTGCATAGGATGAAAGTTCCATATTGAAAGCATAATTCTCTGAAACTTAAATAAAAAAAAATATTCTACAACCCTCTGGCCAACCTTGGGCTTCCGACTTATCAACTCTTCCCACCAACAAACAGCACCATATATATGCATTGATATTTTGGCTTTGTTTTTTCATTTACCATCCGACTTAAAAGCTACTGTATCTCGAGTTATCATTATGGTAAGATAACTACAATGTTTATCCTCATTTTTGCAAATATCTAGCAGTGTGACTAGGGTTGAAGGGTTTTTAAGTTCATCATGTATCTGAAATGGTGACACTTGTTAGAAATTAATGGGGTTACCCCGGGCTTAAGGTGTGATAAAAAAGCCCACTAAGATTAACTTTTTTCAAAGCTGAAGTATGTTCCACGGTAACAAGTACAAGCAGAAGGCATTGGGAAGAACCTCTACGGAAAGTAAGAGCGGACCATGTCTTCTTCAGTTTTTAGAAACTCAAGTATGCTAAAAGGCTAGAGCTTCACGTGATTTTGGAGTTAAGCTTAGGCGTGTAAACTCCATCTTTTGCTATCATTAGAAGTGTTTTGCGCGTTAAGGGAAATCTTTGTTTTCTGTATAAATAACAGAGCATGGGATCATCGTAACTAAGCCTTTGAACCAAATCTTTTGCTTGTAACTTTGAACCTTTCAGTTCAAACGCTTCATCTCTGCTTGCATGTTTAGTTCATTCTTGTCTAAAACCCACTTTTCTCTTCGGTTTTAGTTAGCCTGAACAATATGTGTTGATCCTTTTTTATTATTCAAAGCTTTTCAACGCTGTTCATTAACTGCAATCTTCCACGCATAACTCAATCATTCCACAGAAAACTTATGTTACAAAGAAAGGAAAATACGTACTCTATATCATTACGTAAAGAACTACATATGATGAACACTGAACTCGATATATCTTCTTACACCCTAAAAGATATAATAAAACCAAACATCCAAGTGCTTTTAGTGTCAAACAACAGGACTAAACGCACTTCAAATCTTGGACTGCTTTGTTCTTCAAATTAACAATCATGGTACAACTCAATTCTGCGGATTTCTTCCTCTTGATCACTTTTATCAGATGTATCTTTCCGTTTAGCTTGGCTTGGCCGCTCAGTGCCACCAATCCCAAACTGATATCATTGCGTAAGTTCGCATTTGCCGTGGTCACACTCCCTGCGACTTTCATCTTTTTCGTTGACCTAGCCTTAGCTCTTGCTTTAGGAACAACAGCGTCACCAACCTGTGTGCCCTTATAAACAAAGGTAATGGTGCTCTTGTCGAACTTAAAGTGACCGAAGTTTGTATTTTTTACGGTGACTTCGGCACTGAACCGCATGTTGAGTGTGGGAAAAGTAGCAGAGGAGTTACCAGTAGTGAGTTCTTCAACTGTAATGGACCGTATCCGGAACATGGGATCTTTGAAACGCAACACTGTGAGTACAAAGACCAAGATGATCATGGTCTGGAACACAGCAAAAGCAGCTGCATAGGCTAGACACTTGGTCCGTTTCTTCCTGCGACGCCTGTCGGACTCTGCTGTGACAACCTCTACGTCGTTTCCCTTTTCTTGAAATTTGGCTGCTTGCATGGGATAATATACCTGCTGATTCTTCTCTTCCATTCCTGGGTTTGGTTTTCTGATCGACTGCAAGTGATCAAACAAGAAAGCAGGTAAACAATTGTGAGAACCTAAGTGTTTCGATGAGCTATATTTATATTTGCTTGCATAAAGCTATAGGACTATGAAATTGTATAAAATAGACCGATTAGTTCAAGATAGGGCCTTCCTGGAAATATCTCAAACAACGAACAGGTAGCCCTTGGGGTGGAGCGTGCTTTATCAGATGGTTTTCAAACGCGTCCAAAGTTGCTCCCATCGGAAATGGCACAAAGCCTTTGTCATTACGACTTATAGGAAAGAACTTGCTGGGCCGAGATGTGATTAGTGAATAATTTACCACAACAAAGATAGAAGCTTCTATATGGTCCTTTAAGTCAATTTCACTCAACCGCGTTGTAATTTCTACGGTGGATATAGGGAAGCATGGCTTTTCATTCAACACGCCTTATCATGGAAGGCACGCGTTTGAAAACCGTGGTCGTCTGAATGCTGTTCCTTCTTTCAGTAACGTGTTTACCACGAAGCAAGACCAAGATGAAAAGGTGTTTAAGATATTTAATTGGACCACCAAGAAGACTACTTTGGTATTAAGGATTTGGACAGGAAGGTGGGAATTAAAGTAAATCTTCCCACCAAATTTTGTTTGATGGTTTCATGATTCAAAGCTAAGATACTTGTTTTGCCAAAAAAAAAATTTAACTTTAACTTCCATTATCATCTCGATTACACATAAAAGGCAATCCTAAAAACCTTTCTCGGCTTTAAATTCTTAGATTAACCACGAGTAGGTAAAATTTTGTCTTAACAAGGACTCCGATTAAGCCCCACACCATTTAAGTCCCTCCCTGTTTCGAATACAGGAAAGTTATTTCTTTCTCTCTTTTTTTTTTTTTTTTCAGGGTTTCACCATATTCATCATTTTCTTATGTTAATTTGTGGTCAGCCAACGGACTTATGTGGCAAATTGTCTAAGGCCGTCCCGATCGGTGCCAACACCAAATCAGGCTAGACAAGAGAGAAATGTAGATGAACTTATATCTTTTCCAGGCCCATTCTTTCTATATGGCCAACTTGCATGTGGGCTTTGTGCAACATTTTCGATAGTGCGTGTGAATTGAGAAAACAAACCTTCGGGCGTTCTATTGCTTGCGTTCTCCTTCTCTTCATTGTGCGAGACTGCACTTAGATTTGCGTTCTCCTTCTCTTCCTTTGTCCAAAACACCCTAAACATGACGACGGAAAGCGAGGACTTGCACGAAAAAGTAAGTTAATATGCTCGAAGTAAATATCTCTGGGAAATAAATCTGACTTCTTAATTATATTTTCTCTGTTTTATACACTTAGACTTTTCAACTTACTTTTTGGTAATGGCAAAGTGAAAAAGCGATACCATTTGGGCTGTCAACATCTATATCGACTTGACTCTCTTTTGAGTCATTTTCCGATGCCATGCATAATCAAGTATCAACTCAACGTGTTCAAAGAAAGCCACGAAAGTCAAATTTCAGGACCACTGTCCGCGTGCACATTTGAAAAAAATTAGTGTTTGGAAAAATTTTCAAACAACGTATTTATTTATTCTTTTTTTTATGACTGCTCTCATAAAAACCATTTGCACAATCATACTCATTTGTGAAGGTAGAGCTCAGATAATCTCACTTTTCAGGGACGAAAAAAATGACAGAGAAGGGTCAATCACCCCTTCCCTTGGCACGGGCCAACGACCAAGACGGCTCCGGCAGGGAGTCACTCACGGCAAACAAAGAGCGACGCAAAAGGAAGCGCATGAAGTGCATAGCATATGTCACCGCTTTTGCTGTGTTCCTAGCCGCAGTCATACTGGTGCTCCTTCTAACAGTGATGCGGTTCAGAAGTCCCAAGTTCCGGATGCTGGCTGGGACAATCAAGAGCAATAAAGATGTTACAGTGTCTTCATTTAGCCTTCCTTTGGATTCTCAGTTCACGATAGAGAACAGCAACTTCGGTCCTTTCAAAGTCGAACATGGCACCGTTAGTTTCGCCTACAAGGGCATGACTGTTGGTGAGGCCACTATTGGAAAGGCTCGAGCCAGGGCGCGGTCGACCGAAATGGTGAATGCAACAGTTACCCTGAGTTCTCAAGGCTTGGCCGGCAATTCTGGGTTAGAAAGTGATCTGGCTGGGGCTCTTTTGCCGCTGATCAGCAGCTCGAAGTTGGATGGAAAAGTGCACCTGTTTAAGGTTATCGAGAAAAAGAAATCTGCTCGGATGGATTGTTCCTTCGAGATTAATTTGGGATTGCGGATAATCCAGAATTTGAAATGCAATTGATGTTTGGACATGACCTTGTTGATGTGGTTGCCACATAAGACAACCCCGACGAGCTTCCTGCAAAAGCTCATAGAACCCTACAACACACCCCTATTCTCAGCGGTAGCTGCTAGAGCCTTCTACACACGCGACTGAGACAAGAGCGGTGCTTGTAGTTTGAAACATTCTATTTTTATAGATGTTGATTGTATTTTATCTTTATCTTGGGACTAATTTCTCCCAACAAAATCTCAATAAATGGTTTCCTTGTTAATCTAATATACAAGTTTTACACATGCAACAATTGATGTCTTCTTACAATATCCCCTTTCCTTTTCCCTTTTTCTTTTTTGTATCTTCTTGCTTTTTCCTTTGGTTCTTTCCTGCTGTGAACCAATGAACACTAAAATCCGTTGATAACATGGTTCCTTGTGTGCCTACTTTTTTCTGTTTTGATCCTTGTTTTGAACTCAGATTTATGGTTCCCTCAGTCTATCAGTCTACTGCCTCAACGGATTAATTCTACAAGGTATTTTAGGAAAGTTTCATCGTTTCTTAGGAAAACTTTACCAATCTATAGCATCAGAATCCAATGGCATTTGTCATCCAGTGCCGACACATGCAACAAAGTTGTCTTTTTTTTTACTATTTAATGGCAGTTAGCCTAGTGGAGCGTGGAAAACTTGGTTGACCTGAAGATTCAAAGACAAGCTAGATTGATAATGGATAAAAACTTAAAGAACCAACTCTGTCCAACCATTTTCATTTGACTGATCAACAAGATAAACAATGTATAGTTGACACAAGTGGAGAAAGGGACACACAACAGCAAGTGTAAGTTATCTCAGCAGTTGGGTCTGCATGTTCTATTCCTAATCTTTCATGCTTCATTATTACAAAGCTTAGTTGAGATGACCCCAATTTAGACGCCTCTGCATTTCAACTCAACTTTTTGACCTTGTCGAAATTTCTGATTAAGATCAAGGGAGTGCTGAGCTCCCCACATCTTTATCAACTTTTCGACATCGCCACACAAAATTGAAAGTTAGCTAAAAAAATTTAGTACTAGACCAATGCCCAGTCATGGTAGGGTAGGTTCATTCTTATCATCTTCCAGAAGTGCTGTTTAGTGGTATGAAAGTGTATGAGTTTCGTCTCCCATTTGAGTTACCTTCATTCCTTGATTGATTTTACCCCCTAAATGACAATAGTTGGTGCAGTTCTTGCGGCCTTCAGTGAGTTTTACACAGAAGCCCTCCTGAAATGTTGGCCCACTCAGTCAGGGCCCATGGCCTTCTGTTAATGGACAACTGCCCTTCTTGTTGCCAACCTTGTCCTTAACCAAACCAAAGGCCCATTCTTTCTCCCTTCCTCTTCCTGCCATGCACCCACCTCAAAAACATGAACTATTTAAGCACAAAAATGGCATATGTCGGTGCTTCCCACGGGAAACTTCCCCCATGCGAAAAACGTTTGTTGCCAAACAATGAATATCTTTCACCCCAGCAGACAAGGAAACCGAGATCGTTATCTTACGCCACCAAGCTATATAACTTTGATATTCTTTTGATTATTTTAAGGTCCCGATTGTCGTTTTGCTTTATATTTTTTACATGGTTTGAGTAATCTTGATTAAATGTCCTGTGGATAAGACACGTAAGATGAATCCATTGAACCAAGCGAGAGACACTGATTGCAATCTCAATGTGTTCCCAAGGACGATGTTTTCCCTAACAAGGAAAGTACTTATGGGAAAATGGATTCACATGATGAAGTGCAAGCATACGCTCTGCATTGGTGCAAATACGCGAACCACAAGTTGCAACGTCGATGACACAAGGAGACAAAAAATCAGCAGAGAAAACAGAGCCAATCTACGCTCCTCGGACGAAAATATGATGTCGGGTCTTTGTTTGTGCCATGTCCCTTGGTTCACTGCATCCTTTCTGAAAACAGTAGTTGACACTCCGGTTTTCAAGTTCTGTGATAAGTTGGTGCAATGAACCGTCCTTTTGGCGTCGTGATCTCCATATGTTAGACAAGGAGGCTGCTGTTTTTTCTTTTTTTACTTGACATGGACACAGCTCTTTGTCGTACAAGCGACTTGTTTGCAGGAATAGATATTTCATTCTCATATGTAGACGCTAAGTTGTATCTGTGTTTGCCGACTGCTCTCTTTTCCAGGTTATGGGTCCCTTGAAACTGTGCTACCGAACGTTGCTGCAAAAAACAAAGAAGAGCTGTAAGGAAAAGGTTTTCTAAGCTGGCAATTTGGCCAGAAAAACAGTATCATTCTCCTGAGCCGTTGGTATGAATCTAAAGCAAAACTCTCTGTTATGTCAAATCAATAAGATGCGTAATGTATGTAAACGATCTCCTAGAGGGAAAAAGCACCAGTTTTTACTGCGAGGAAATTAAGTTTAAAACAGTATATCAAGTACAGCAATAAATAAACCTCTTTCTTTTAATCGCAAAACCCTACAAGCATGTAGATGCTGCAATAAAGTGAATATAAAACTAGACACAAGTCTAGTTGAGAAAAACAAAAAGGAGACACTGGCTTACTTTTAATGTTGTCAAGGGGAGAAACTCAAATGGATTGCGAATTACAAGTCTTCAAGTTGCTAGATTAAGAACAAAAATTGTCACAAAGAAATATTACTTCAAGAATTCAAAATTTGGAATTGACATACTGTCGTAATCTCAAAACTAAATGTAGAAAACCTACGTCAGCAAGCCACACAAAATTCCAACTTGTTTATTCATTGAGGACTACTTCAAAATAAAAGAAACTCTATTGTCACATGTCTAGGTTTTATTCCAAAATATCAATTTAATAAGGAAAGTAGTTAGACCTTCTTATATGACCAAATTTTCTCATTTGCCTTATTAATGTAAAAAAGTCTGTAAAATTTTTCTCCATCCAAATCCGTGTTAGGCCCTCTACCTACTTTACAATGGGAGATAGTTGTTGCAAGAACTATTAGGTTGAGTGCAATTTAACTTTGATGTCAATTATCACAAGCCTAAGTCTCATCTTAAAATATTAACCTAATTAAGAGAATAGTCAAACTTTATTATATAGTCAAATTGTCTCACTTGACTTCTTGGTGTAAGAGAAATCTGTAAAACTATGTTCTTATGAATTAGGTTGGATTAAGTTACCATTCTTTTAACCTATCTCAAGCCAAACCAGCGAATCAATATAAAATAATTTTTTTAAAAAACTATATTTAACAGTTTTCTCCTTCAAACTTTAGTTGGTTGTAGGAAAAGACATGGTAACAAGACTTGGAACCATTTTCAATCAAAAGCTGTCGGGCCAAGGGAAAAGGTACGTGCTGATCTGCTTCATGGGCGGTCTAACTTTGAATAAGTCTAGTCTCAGCACGAGCATACACTTTTCTTAAGCATTTTTGTCTATAAGTGAATATGTATTATATTTGAATATAAATTTTGATATTATACTAAAAGCTTGTTTGTTTTGAGAATTGACTTATAAAAAAAATGCTTATTATTATTATTATTATTATTATTATTATTATTGTAAAGAAAATGACATCACTACGTAAGGATGAATCTTTGGCATGCCCCTGTTCCAAAGTGGTTTTACATTGAGCTTAAGATTCCCTTTCCACCCAGGGGACCAAATTTCTGGAGCTAGCCTACGAACTATGCGATGAGACTCTTTGGCCAGTTCTGCACATAAGGGGCACAGCGAAGTCCTCGATGCGATACTGGGCCACAGATTTCTGTCATTTTTGCTTGTCCTGCCAGTATGATGGTGCGTCGGAAATTTAGTTTTGTTTGCCATGCCAGCACCTTCGTCCTCATCTCATTTATGACTTCTAACCCACGTCTATGTCCTACTCTCTTTTCTTTTCATTTTGAAAGTTTGAACATCTAAATTTTTACCAACTCCACCTGTTTCGCATTTCGTTTGAATTTGTAGGCTGCACATCGTTTCCGTGTGATTCCCCTTTGTTCTTACTGCTTTTAGTCAAAACTGGGATGCTTCGATGAGGCTCCACATAAAAATTTTCATACTTGTCACAATGCAATAAAGGGGTATAAAAGCACAGCATACAGCATGAAAGGAATCAATGGAGATACAAGAAGAACTTCTGGTAATACAGTGGGAAATCAATCGGAAATCAAAGTAGTCAACCGCGGCGGCTAACTCACTGGGGTGGGGATTTTGGCCTTAGAATCTACCTTCCAACATGGGTCATCTGGTGAAAGCAATGATTAAAATTTGAAAACAATGAGAACAAATGTAGCAAAAAAAAAAACATGAAGTACACGAGTATAACTTGAGCAGCAGATTGAACAGATGCAAGGTGGTCGGAGATACTGAATAAAGCATCTTATACCATATGCTTCTGAGAATGCTTTTCAAGTTTTACTGCATACAGATTGGAGAAAAGCACTTTTCTTTCTGTTCTAAAGTACTTTCAAATGAGGAACTTTGTCAGGATAGGGTAATATTGAGATCTATAGGATGCTGATTAAACCACAATATATTCCTTTCAAGAACTTTGGCGTGATTCACTAGTTTTGGTTCACATGAATTATGATATTGCACCGGCCACCGAAATCTGGACTGATAAAATGGTACTACTATGTCAGGATTGTACAGTGTTCCTACGATCTATCTTTTCCCGCTTCATCCTTTTTCCATCTCAGACTGCCCCACAGGAACTGCATTTCGTCTGAAAAGTAAGGGACCCGAAAAATGAAAGAAAAGGGTTAACAGAAGTAATAAATCCGTCCAGTCATATCCTTCTCAGGTACTGAAATGATGATATCTTTGATTTCAACATGTATCTCATATATCAAAGAATGACATGGGGTAGAATGGAGGTCCGACGCTACAAACAGACACAGAGCACGCACAAAAGATCACAAACAAGAATGCTTTCAAGCCCTTCATGATGATCCACCACTTTACAGACAATACCAGATGAGTGTATGACACCCACCGATCATCATAGCTAAACACCTGGACATTGAAAAAAAACTAACAACCAGACAAGATTTCCAACTCTTTCTTTCTCTTTCTTCTTTACAACAAAACACCAAGAACAGTGTCCTCTGTTCGGTTTCCTCCTGCTTCCATTTTCTTAGAACATGTCGCGTGTTTTCTGTCAAATGCAAACCTTATTGCCGTCCTCAGTGCATGTTGTGACTGATGTCTCGTCAGAAGGTTCTCTGGCAAATCGTGAGCGCAGAGATGAATCTGAGATTAAAGCACAAGATTTAAAAGTTACTCAATGAACTTCAATATCAGGCCAAATCAAGACTATAGAACTCAAAATTGAAGTAGAGTGAATATACCTCTGGAATATGAATTTCTTGATGTCTCATGCAACGAATCGCTACTAGAACGCGACAATGAAGAGTAATCTGAAATCAAAGTCAGAGCGAAACAAAAGTCAGAACCAGCAAAACGCATCTAAATTGCAGAGTTTTCAAACCTCGATCATCAAACGTATTTAAAGCATATTCGATACCTTGAGATGAGTTGAAGGATCTCTTGCAATGAAGAATGGCGCTTTGAATCCCATCATCTTGCTGCAACAGCGAATCGTCTCTTCTATTCACTGGCTGTGCAGCTCCGAAGGCAGGCGCTGCCGATTTGCTCTTCCGCAAGTGCTTCTTCTTAGGCAACGTCACTGTCGCCGGAGACGATGCAGAGGAAGAGACAGACAACTCTTCAGAGAGCTTTATCTTCTCGCTGCACCTTTTTGAGACCTTGATGTACAGAGGTTTAATTAGGTTCAAGTACTTTTGTATCACTTCCTTCGAGAAGCGCTCTGTTTTTGAGTCCTCCGAGGGCTGGTTTTCTTGTAATTTGCTTTCAGCTTTTCTCAAACTGTTCCCTCTTTTGAATAGTGAACTTCTCGGAGCTTCTTCAACCTTGAGCGCCACTGTGAATAAGGCCTTTCTTTCTTCCACTTTCTGCTTCTGGTTGTCCATGGAGACGGTTTTGGACTCCGTTTTTAGCGTAGGCGCTGACTTTGTCTTCGGCTTCTTAAACATGAGGACTTGGAATCTCGGAGCTGATTTCAGCAGAGCGATCGGGGACTGAGGCTTTGAACTAGGCTCAATTGGGAGGATCTTTCTTCTGGAGATAGGATCATTAGGAGACAAGGAAAGGGTTGGCTCTGAGAAATGAAAGACAGCTTTTTTGGCCGTGTTGTTGGGGTGGTGCTCCTTGGACCCAGGCCTGGTTTTGTTTTCATTGTCAGTGTTGCTTTCTGGGTCGTCGTTGCTTCTGTTTTTCTTGCTGTGAAAATCAGAGACCGTGAGCTCCAAGTCGAAGAAAGAGTCTTCTTCTTCTTCTTCTTCTTCTTCTTCGAGCTCATCCTTTTTTTCCTTCCGAGGATTAGGAGCTCCATCTGTGATGAAGGAGTAGGTGTTGGCGGGTCTCCAGAACTTCAGGAAGTTTAGAGCTTCCATGGTTTATGATAGACAGCAAGAGGGTTTGAGAAATGGGTTTAGCTTATTCAGGCTTTTGAAGGGTTTTATAGCGGGGATCAGACCAGAGAGAGACAGAGAGAACGTGAGTAGTAATGAATGGAAGTGAGAGCACTCTATTTAATTTTCACTTCGTTTTATGGTTGTGTTTGCAAGCATCGGGAGCAGAGAACAACGTAAGCTTTTCTTTTGCTTTTTGAGGAGAGAGAGTCGCTTTTTGTTTTGGTATTTTTCCTTGTTCCTCTTGCATTGAACTGCCTACGTGGGTTTCAACGGGCAACCATGTGAGACTTTTCCTTCAAAAGAGACGAGGGTGTGTATAGACTGTTGTATACCTATAAAGTTCCAGAGTGCAGACCAGAAAATGCAGAAACAGTCTTCTGCCACTGCAGATTTCAGATCAGACTCCAACAGCTACCTGAGTTCTTATCCTTCCACACGCGCACATCATCGCTTTGAACAGTATGTTATCAAGAAATGTCTTTTAAGAATATGGCTTTGTTCTTCCCATCCTTATTTCCTAGATTTTACCAAAAGGATATCAGAAGGAGAGAAGCAATGTTAGATCAAATGTGTAAACAAACTTCATCATTAAATTAGAAAGGAATGCTTGGTACGTTGAGTTTCAACCTTTGAATTCCATTGTTAGTAGAAATCTTGAGTCAACTGCTAGTTGGATTCTCATTTGGGAAGGACCCTTAAAAGACAAAGGAAAGAAATTTTTTGAGCCGTAGAAAAGAAATGTTGGAGAGCTTTGAAAAAACCTGTTGGAATTGGGGTATAAAGGCAGCGCGTGGGGCCTATTGTACATGTACATTGTTGGAAGGTATTCTTTTCTGTAGAGAAGACATGGGGATGGTGACGAGAAACTTCCAAAAAGTGAAGACTAAAATGAAAAGATACAAAAGCCAAAAAGAAAAGACACAGAAAAGAGAAGAGCGAGGAAAGCAAAGCAAAGTTTAACAAAGGAAGCGTAAGGTCATCTACTTTGCTTTTTCAGTCTTATTGAAAGATCTGTTAAAGGCTGAAAATTAGCTTCTTTACAAGGCAAACCAGTGGTGCAGATGGGGCACGCATGTTCCGAGTCTACCTTTGAAGAGGGCGTCCAACCCTTTCTCTTTTGTAGGGCTAGGTGGGCAGGAGCCAGTCAAGGTCTTTGCTATAAAAGGTTTGACTTGTGCAGATGGGCTTGCTTTCTCTTGGGCCATCTTGAAAGGTGTGTGAAATGCTCAGGGAAGGCATGTTTCCTCTTTTCCCTTCTTTGTGAACTTTGGAAAAGTGTTGCTAAAATCTGGTCATGTATGATATAGGGGTAAGTGCCCAATTGCAACCTTCTTTTTAGCAAAAACAGTGTCAAAACAAATAGAGTAATTCGTTGTTTTTGGGCAAGAACCAGAGGACCCGTGTCAGGCCTGCTGCTGCTGTGGTCCAAAATTGTTGCCAAGTTTATACAAAGAAGATGCAGCTTATGCGTACAAGTTGGATAAGCGAGTTCCTATATGTGGTCCTGAGCTGCCTCTCGAGATCCTAGCTTTTGGGCATCCAAGCCATGCATTAAGCATCTCACTGCTCCCACAATGTCACATGATCATTACAGCATTCATGAAGTCTGCAGCTTTACAATCTGTATTCTTTTCAGTTTAGCCTGCATAATACTAATATGCAGAATGATGCCTAATGCATAGGTTATTTTAGCCACATACATCTCTTCCATGATTTTGAAGTTGAAAACTTATCCTTTGGGCGTCATGTCCCAAGGTGTAGGGTTCTGCACCCTGCTTTCAAATTCTTTTTTCTGCTCCTTTTGTGACGAAAGGAGAAGGGGATTCCCCACCATCATCATTCTCATTTTTTCTTGTTGTCATCTCAGGTAGATCAAACAAGTCCCTGTCTGAAAATTCCTTTCCACTCAAGAGCCTGCTATGACTTTTATGTGTGTCTTTTGGTTCCGGTTGTTAGGTGTTCCTCTTTCCGTCCATTGAAGAAATCCAGAGTTGGTTGGCTAGTCAAATTATTCCTTAATGAATGGTGTGAATGGTGGGATCTTCGTGTTTAGAATCATGATTTTAGTGATTAATATAAAGTTTACATGTCGGAGCACACCAATCTCGCATTTGCGTATGAAAAGTAACAAAATTGTTGGCTTTTTAACAGTGCTGGAGAACCTTCCACTATAACTAGAAATACTCAATAATTTCTTTGAAATCAATCCACCGTAATGATGACGCCAAGTTGCACGGACGCAAGGGACGGTGGATCTGTCATATGAATTTATGGGAACTACAATTCTAAGAATCTATACTGTTTGCTGTTTTTGCGCAATCAATGGGTGGTATTGTTCTCGTTCTTTTTCTGCCGCCTACTTGACCAATCTCAGTTCGATCCCAAGCCAATCCCCAAAACTGGTGAGCCATGGAATAGTAGAGCTCTAAGAAGAACATTCAAGTGGTAAGTAAATTTTTCTTTTGGAAAATGTTACTACCAAATTACATGGTTACTTATATTTAGATTGAACGCACAATAATATAAATACATACATCAAAATATAATAAATTTTAAGAAATTCATACTAATATAATGTTAGAAAGTACGCATCATAATTTCATTGGACTCTAAAACCAAACCTCCAAAGGGCTTCTCACAGGCAACTACCTAACCTCCCAAAGGGTTTTTTAAACAAAAATGACTTGTTTATTAAGTTTTCTATACTTCCTCTTTTTATAAAAGAAAATCCTAATTTCTACTTGTTGTTAAACAACAAAAATTGTAGCAAAAGGGAAAATCACATCACCGTAACTCCTACTCCACATATGAAGGACACGTGCAAGAGCATCACATCTCATTGCTGTAATTCTGCATCATCTCTCCAAGGTAAGACTGTTCTCTCCCAACATCAACAATCAGATACCCATGAAGAACACTGCCACCATAATTTCAAATCTGAACAGAAGCAGCAACATCTCAACACAAAGATCTGCCGCATTCATTATCAACTACAAAAGAAAAGATTCAAAACCCATTTGGATATTCTCAACCGGAAATCGAAAACTTTCCTAAACAGTTTCACGGATATCCGACGACTCTGAAAACTTTCCGATTCACTCATATCTTTTGGGTTTATTTCCTTTCCATGTTTATACGAGCAACCTATCTATATAAGGTGCCAAAACTGCACAGACAAATTATCGAAGTGAATATTTTCTTATTTGCATCTACTTGTGTCGTTCCAAAGTATTCTTAGATTCGCAGAAGGATGAAAGAGATTATTTAATCTCTTTTGTTTTTCGGTCGATTTTCAATTCTATCTGATGTCTGTATTAACATTTTGAACCAATCCTAACGAATCAGATGGTTTAGGATTTAATTGGGCTTCCAAGAAAAAAGTCTAAACCCACTCTAATTTGACAAGCAGATGTAAACTTTGGTTTTGGGCTAGCTCATTTTGGATTTATGAACTTTCTTTTCCTCCTCAGGCCCCCTTTTATAACCTCCATCAGATCCAAAGCCCAATTTTAAGCATTGGATCTGTAGTAGCTTGGTGGACCAACCTGGGCTGCTAGGCCTCCGCTGTAGCATATTCTCCAGGAGGTTCCATCGTTCTGGTAACGACCCAAGGATATACCATAATTCTAAGACTAAATATATCTCTCCAGATGAAGAAACCCTCTTTTGGTAGTGGTTTCTAAGCAAGCTTTCCTCTCAGCTATGGCCTTCTCTTCTCATCAGCTGCATCGGAAGCCAAGCTCGGTAATTCAATCATTACTCCTCTGGTTTTTGCAGCGTTTTCGATATGCATTTCAATATATATCAAAGCGTGTTGATAATCTCATGAATCTTGGTTAGATTATTGCTTAGTTTGCCGAGGTTATTCTCTTCTGAACCATGAACCCTGCATTTCTATAGACTGCAGGACCATCTCTTGTTTTAGGACTCCTAGATGATATACTTTTTGATCCAATTGCTCACCTTTTCAGTTTTCTAGGTCTTCCATAGTCGAAAAGATCGACGGTTATGATTTTGATGCGTTTTATTATTTAGCTCTCCTAAATTCTAACATCACCCTACTGTCACAAACTTATTTATATTTTAATTTGTAGAGAACGTTAATCTTCTTGGCAATGAACTTGTAAAATAAGGCATTGTCTTGGGGAATCTTGATTTAGTGGTGTTCTCTAAGTTAAATTCTAATTGACAATCTCATCGATCAAGAATTTGATTTCCTCTCTCTGTGCTTGCGAAACAAAAAAAGAGTGTTTTCTTACATCAATAATACGAAAATACTTATATTAGTAGAAAATGTTAAAAACATGTGTTGTCTTATTGATGGAAAATGTTAAACATATTGATGAAGTGAAGATGAATATATGAATATTATGGGTCAATTTTTTTTAATAAACTAGTTTTTTGAAAATGTATTAGACCCGTAATACTTTAAGACAATCTTGTTCCTCGTATAACGGGGCATTTAGAGGTCAACTAAGTGCCTTATTTAGCTATTTTATTTAAGATGCGAGAAATTAATGGGTGTGCATTTAGTGTTACACGTATTGAATTACAATCTTAGCTTGAAAATTAACCTGTCCGCGCAAAATATTAATGTATGAATTCCTCCCACATTCCCGTTTGAGTTAATCGGTCTGCAAATCTACCACGTGTACGGTTCATACGGTTGGCTCCGACAATCTATACGGTCTCTGTGATTGTACATTCCTGTTAACTATCCGTTACGTCCCGATGTCCGAACCTCTCGCTCGTCCTACGAACCTCAGCTTTTGCCACCCCAGCGCCTATAAACGGCCCAAATTTCGTTGTTGCCAGCCCCGCTTTCTCTCTCTCTCGTAGTTTACAATCTCGCTTGTTCTTCGAAACGCGCGCGCGCACATTCTCTTGTTGTTTGGCGGAGATCCATGGCGGAGCAGGAGGGCGAGCGGGAAACGCTGATAGAGAAGATCGCGGAGAAGATCCATGGCCACGACTCCTCCTCCTCCTCCTCCTCCTCCTCCGACTCTGACGATGACAACTCGAAGGTCTTTGAATCTGCCAAATCCAAGATTTTCAGACTCTTCGGCCGTGAAAAGCCTGTCCACCATGTTCTTGGCGGGGGAAAATGTACTCTCTCTGCCTATCTGTATGTGTGTGTATCTTAACTTATCACTAATATACTTGCTGAGGTAATGTGAGGAAGCGAGTTAGGTAATATTATTCGGAGTTTTGTACCTTTGAATGGATAGAAGAAGGTGCTTCTCTAGATTATTTTTTGTTTTCACTTCTGTTTCTTTTTACATGTGCAAGTTTATCGCAGTAAATGCGTTTTCGTTTATCTTGAAAATTTTCCATTGCCTGTTGCTACGTTTTCATGGCGATCAAACAGGTGGCTAAAGAGCCGTCTTATTTTCATTGATGGAGAGAAGATGGCAAAAGAATTTGAGAAACTAAAAGCTATTTCTTTTAATTGTCATTTGATCGTCCGAACAAAAAAAAAAAATTGTATAGTTCTATTCAAATCTATACTTGTTCCTAGAATATGTTTTATGTGGAGCAAATGCTAGTTCTGTTCGAAATTTTGGTTATGTGTTTTGCGATATGGTAGTAAAGGCCAGTTCTTTGGTTTTGCTTTTCTTTTCTTTTCTTTTCTTTTCTTTTTTTCTCTCAAAATATTGTAGGTAAAATTAATGTTTAGATCTTCTTCCATATAGTGATGAGATTGTTTGGAAAAATGATTCTTTGCTGCATGGTTATTTGTATGCTCACGCATTAATGGAGCGGCTAACGAAAAGTAAACAACTAGCGCGTATAGGACTGATGTGAGCACCCATTTCTTTGATATTGTCCTTTCCAATGAGAGATGTGTGTCATGAACCAATGTGGTTGAATTTTTGTTCCCTTTTCTTCTATCGACCAAACCTGGCTGCAAAAGAATCATTCTTGAATAACAGATGTTAAGTTATTATTACTTCTTATTTCTATGATTTTGTCTAGAAACAAATGAATGAGCCTATAACCAAGCAGATCGTTGATTTATTGCAGAGTAGAGTTTTTGGTTGGGTTGGTTGGTTAGGAAGAACGAATCAAAATTGTTGGTGTTTGCGACCTGCAAAAACCTAGATCATGTAGACTTATTCTGATAAGAAATTACGTGTTTTTTTGGGGGGGGTATCCGGCCTGCCGATCAATTGGATTCCCATTGTAAGAAAAAGGACAAAAAATCTGGCCAGGAAATCTTTTTTGGAAGCCTTCTATTTGAAACGTTTCCTAAGAAGAGAAAAACAAACCTCATAAGCAATTTTTTCTTTTTTTTTTTAAAGTTGATATCATTGTTTCCTCTCTGTTCACTTCATATGGTTGAATTGGAATAGAACATGGCAAAAGCAGTGCGCTCTTTATGTGCCGCCCCATATTTATGGTACTTATTATCATTTTCTCATGGAATCTTTGGTTGCAGCTGCTGATGTTCTCCTCTGGAGGAACAAGAAAATTTCTGCAGGTGTGCTTAGTGGTGTTACTGTATTGTGGTTTCTCTTTGAGGTGCTTCAATATCACTTAGTCACTCTGGTGTGCCACATACTCATACTCTCTTTGGGTACCCTTTTCCTGTGGTCTAATGCATGCACAGTCGTCAATAAGTAAGGCATTGGTTACTCTTTTCTATAGGCCTGTGTTGTGATTTTATTTGGAATTTATTCAGTATCTTCCTTCTTCAGGTCCACACCAAGCATCCCAGAGCTAAAAATTCCTGAGCACTGTTTCATTGAGGTTGTCTCTGCAGTAAGAATTGAGATCAACCGTGCCTTGGCTGTGTTGCGAGATATAGCATCTGGGAGAGATTTGAAGGAGTTTCTTGGTGTATGTGGATGTCTCCCTTGAATGTGTATTGTGAAGCCTTTGAGTTCTGTTGGTGTTATTGTTACCAGCATATATGTTACTTACTCTGAATTTTTGGCGTTTCAATTTAAACTTGCATGAAAGAAATCTGAAGTAACGAAGCATCCTTGCAAATAAGAACTTCAATGTCCAATTTGCGATTGTCAATTATCGTTCATTGATCACAATTTTGCCTGAGCATCTTAGCATAAATGCACAGTTAGAGAATACAACTTACAGGTTCTTTGTTGGTGTGATCATCAGGTTGTTGCTGGCTTGTGGTTTCTCTCATTGGTTGGGAGATCATGTAACTTCTTGACCTTCTTCTACATAGGTATGTAATTCTATCATCTTTAATTCTTTATTGCTGAAGTAGTATTTTTAGGACTTTACTGATTTGCTTTTTGTAACTTGCCATTTTCAAAACAGCCTTCCTCTTACTGCACACAGTACCTGTGCTTTATGAGAAATATGAAGACCATGTTGATTTATTTGCCGAGAAGGCAACGGTTGAGATCAAGAAGCAGTATGTGGTGTTTGATGCAAAGGTTTTAAGCAAAATTCCGAGGGGGTCATTGAAGAAGGATTAGAGGAATAATGACAGTTCTAAATAGGATGGTGTTCCGACTCTTCATCTCTGAGTGTTGGTGTTTCATTTAAATATGTTACCAAGGAGGGTGTCCTGAGTATTAGATCTTACCAGCTGGATAATAACTTCCACTGCTCCTTATAATGTTGTAGCTTTGTCTAATGAGTAATAATCAACTCCAAATTCCAAAGAAATCCATTCTATTATACCACATTCATCGAATATGCAAGTCTCCTTGGTTTTATAACACAATTTTTATGATTAAAACTCGATTTCTTCAGGCTATGGACGGGGATCTGTTAATTATAATCGCAATACGCTTCACGTATTCCCAGGTTCAAACTTAGAAATTCGCAAAAAGATACACTTTACAGGGGTGAAAAAGCACAATTCACAGGAAGAGCTTAAGTTTCTTCCATCCAGTGGTGATGGTATATGCCTTTACTGATAAGAATATCAGACATGGGTTCTTGGTGCCTTCGCACCTACATATTCAGATGTATAGTTTGGAGTCCTCAATTTGGGCACCATTGCTAGACAAACAAAATAAAAAAGGTATATAAATACAGTAATTAGCTTCATCATCTTTATAATTTCCGATGCTTGGAGAAACAACTTTATCTCCCCTGTTTCACCCCAGTGCTGAAGCAAGCCAGTACTGTACAATATCGAAGGACTCCTACCAATTTTCTTTCCTAGTGAGGCTTCTATCGAAGTCTGGTCACGTGGCTGGGATAGGCCCATAACCTAGAAACTGATCCTCCTTCTGAATCACTATCACTGTCCGAAGAAGATATAAGATTTAATGAATCATCCAATATATACTGCACAACCTGAAAAAGCGAGTAGAATAGTGATCAGTTTTTTTAACTTCTGGAGGATTCCAGAGTCAATGCAGGAGAGCAGCCACGTTAGACACAGTAAAATCTGGTATTCAATAGTCTGCCTGAATTGTCTCATGAAAAGGCCTTGGAAGGGAAAACATGAAGCCTAGCCTGAACAAGAAAGTACCTGACAAGGTGATACACACTTTATCTGCTGTTTTTCAGAGTTTAGTCCTTGATGTCGATTGGAGCATTTCAAGTTATTGAGCCATACTATAGTGCCACAGTGTCCACAGTATCCCCTTCTAGATGTTAAATTCTTTAAAGAGTTGCCTGTAATCCAAGCAAGTATAGTATCAGAAATGATAAGAGATCATTCGCATAAAAAATTCACAACTAGGAATAACAAGGATCTACTTTCTGTTGCTAGTGTTTTGTGCGTGTGAGAGAGAGGGAGAGAAGAGTGAAAAAAAAAAAAAAACTCCTGCTCCAGAAAATAATAGCCAGGTGACTGGAGGATGATTGAAATTAAAATACTGAAATTATGTATGACGGATACTTAGTTCATCATATGCATGACGGATTCAGTTCAGATGAAAATTTTTACATTCCTCTCAAAATCTGTTAAAATAGAGAAAAATTAGTCTCACATGTGTATGCACCTAGCCACCTGCATAAATTCTTCAAGGTCCAGTTTCTAGATGCTACCAAAGGTACTTGATCATCATACGCATGAACATGAGCAGAGATGTACATAACTCATTACAGCACAAAGATTACAAAGGACAAATTTAGAACACCTATGTACCAACAAAGTCATGATCCCATCACAAATGTTTTTGATATAATCATTTTACCATGAAACTTCTGCCATGATGAAAAGTGTAAAAAGGGCGGTCTACCCATAAATTATTAATATTGGCGATTTGCTACCAAAGACCACGTAGAGTGGGATGCAGTATCACAAGGGGGGTAAAAAAAGAAAGAAAAAAGACAACAATCTAAATACATATTAAACGATTCTGAATCCACATACCTATATATGCTGTTTTAAAAGTCTCTCGCCAGTCAATACTTCTTGTACCCAAGTCCTCAAAAAATATAAATCCTTCATCTTCAACAGGTCTACCACTCTGATGTCCTTTACTCTTCAAACAATTATCCGAATTACCAAAAACTGAAGCGTATTGCAACTGCCACAAATGATCATCACTTGCTGCTATGTTCCATGACCTTGACATCAAGTGAACAAGATTATTAAGCCAGTAGAAAATCAAATAAGGGGGAATGTCACAACAGATGCAAGTCACAAGACCTTATAAAACAGAGTACAGCTATAATGGCGCTCAGAATAGGCCACAAACTGAATGGTTCAAATTGATGTGGACATCCCATATGCTCAAGATGTGGGATATATGTCCTCACTGAATCGTGCAATAACATAGTACAAGCATAAGGCAAGAACAATTACCAGCAGACTAGTCCAGCTGAAACTAAAGATTGCAGATCTAGAAAGCTGAAGATGTGCAAAAGAACATCCAGTGGTAATTGCGCAGAACCTGAAGTGTAAGGAGATAAAAAAATATGAAACCTTGCATAGTGCTAAAACAGAGATTAGATTAGGCATTTTCTGCAATAAGAATAACCTTTTTCTTCCTGGCCGATCTTATGGCGCCTCTTATGAGCCACCATTGCATGCTTAAATTCTGTAATAGCCAAATTTTTCTTCTGCTTCGGCAATGCAGCCTCTGCACTCTGATGAAGAAGATGAGCTGCTGAAACAGCAGTGCGTGTCTGCATTCTAGCAGTAAATATACATCATATAACAAAAGGTCCTTCAGAAATGATATTTTTTTTTTAAAATAAAACAAATGGGACAGAGAGGGAGAGGGACTGAACTAGTGAATCTTGTGACCAGTCTAACCACTCTCTTCCTAAAGCTAAAGCCACAAGATCTAGTTTTGGATTAATGCACAGCAGTGTGATGGATGAATCCAATAAGAACAATTCACATCCTTTTCATAGCTTAAATCATTGTAGAATGTGCACTGAAAATTTTTGCTAAGACGGCCATCAAATGCTATTTCCAATAAATATATTTATTATTTTCTAGAATTTCATGGGTAAACTGTAGCACCAGAGTTATCTGAAAAACAGTAAACTGATTACAGAAGGAAATAGTTCGTTGTACCTCCAAAGATCTTAGAAGAAATCCTATAGAGCAAATAATGTATCTATCTTTTGTTTGACTTCGCCACTGCATTCAAGCCAAGAAAAAGCTTTTGAACCACCATAATCAGAGGGCTGTATATGGGCAAACGAGATTTTACGTCCCTCAAAAAGATATATAAGATAATTCTGGAACAATCCATGAATTTATACTATCAAAATTGTACAAATCACCTTTTTCCCTTTACTTTGAATTTTCACAATGTCTTCTCATCATATCTATTCTAAATTCGAGATGACAAAAGTCCAGAATTGCATGGTCTCATCCGAGTACTTATCGACTTTCTCCATAAACCAATCTGTTCAGTTTTAAGGCTGAGATTTCCACTCAAAAATCTTCCAACTTTGAATCAGAAAAACACCCAAGTCTGCCTCCATCATCTTTGGGTAATTTCGTCGGAAAAATCATATGTAAATTGGCGTTTAGCATAAAAAATTTAGAAGGAACAATAAAATTCGCAGTATCAGTCGAAAATCGAGAATTGGGGTGGCTAGAAGTACTTACTCAGGAAGGAGACGAAAGGCGGTGAGCGTGTCTTGGAAGATAAGGGATTGCAAATTTTTGGGTAGTTTGCTATAAGCGCCTCTGAGAATGAAGCGGAGCTCTTTGCAGGCTATAGGGTATTGGTAGATTCTGGGCAGAGATTCCTTCAAGCCGAGTTTTTGGTACCTCTCCAATGGGCTTGACATGTTTTGATCGAACGATATGGCAGAACCAAAAACTATGACATCGGATAAAAAAGGCAGAGTACAGGGTTTGAGCGAAAGAAGAAGAGATTCTACGACGAAAATGGGTAAAAAAATGATGATCAACCCCACTATTCACGAGAGGGAGGGTGTCGGTTGGTCTCTAAGTAACTCGGAATGAAGGGCCGGGAAAGCGTTGGAATGTTTCACCCCTAACCGATGTATGGTTTTGGTTAGAGCACTGATATTCTAGCCATTCACTTAATTGTTATTAGCCCAGAGCCTGTTATGAAACTTGAAATTTTACTGCTTTTTATCCACATCTTTCCTTGAGTTTCGTGGGTGACTGACCATGTAACCATCGTTCAAAATTGCTGTGTGAAAGTTTTGAAATTTCGTTCATTGCTAGACTCGCCACTTCGCTTGGGTTCCCTTGGAAACCATGCTACTCAATGTTTGTATGGAAAATATTACAGAGGTTTCTTTGGACAGAATATAGTTTCCCTTGCTTGTGCTTGGTTTTGGGTAACTGAAACAAGATCGATTGTGGATTGCTTTTGCTAAGCCTAGCCACTTACGTAAGCACATGCAAAAATTTGTTGGAGCTCATGTGGAAGATTCGGCTGTCTTGAAGCTTTTGTTTATTTTTTAAGTTACCACCAACTATAGGGTATCTGAAACGTACCAGTGTCTATTCTCACAGGGTAAAGGTTTACTAGTTTTGTCTTGTATGTTTCCGCTAATGGCAAATTTTGATATGTTAAATGCACATTAAAGATTAAATATAGGTTCTCATGCCTTGTAAGATATTGTCATGTAAATTTTTTGTGGAAAACTCTAGAAGAGGATGTTCTGCACTATCAAAGTTTATACGAGAATAAATATACAAATGCTACTGCATGAGGAAGTAGTCCATAGAGTACATCATATTAAACAAATCCAAAGCAAGTTCCTCTCTCATTCCGCAAACCTCTTGCATTTCCAAACACCAAACTTCCATATAGGTTTTAAATTACAAAGATTGGAACTATTTGGTCTATAGATGGGCTAACAGATACTGATAATCCCCTCCCTTGAATCTGATGTTCAAATGCTAGATAGACCATCTGGAAGATTTGCTGCACACTGAAATTTCTCCTAGGATTTTCAGGATACCTGCCTTGAGAATCTGGCACGAGGTCTTCCCATTCAATGCGACATTGAATTCAGTGCGAAGGGCTCTCCTGCTTCCCCTACCTTACGCATCCTTCCACAAATAACTGCAGTGACGAGTGTATCAGATACAGGCCTTCTACGATCTACAGGAAGTAAGTCAGCTGTTGCTTCTTCCTTGAACCTCCTTCCCCGTACAAATCATTCCACTGCTTCAGCTCATTCATAATTGATCCCTCCGCAGCAAAACTTGGAGCAACCTGCATTCAATTTACACATATAAACAGCTGTGGGAAAAAAGAAAGATTCTGTTGGCAGGACTTAAGGATTGTTGAAGTCCCATCACTCCGCCACACTTCAAAAGTGAAAAAGTGGCCACATGTTAGATACTTGGGTTCATGATGCAGAAAAAGGAACTTTCAATTGGTTGAACGTCTCCTTATAGACAAACTAGCACCAGGGTTAGATCATTGAAGATTTTTGATCTAGCATAATTTTTGGCACTTTAAACCACACAGTTGAAGTTTCACAAGATTGGCAGAGTTCAGCGACAACTACAAGCATGGGGTCTATTAGCGAATTTGAAGAAAAACCAAAGATGCGGTCTTGCTGGCCAGTTCACTCGAACTAGAAGTCCAAGGTTTTCGTCGATGCAACCAGAAGACTACGCAATGCCCCATTTCATACGATTTTGCTATAATATCTAAAACATGCTTTTATTGGGTCAAGAATGACAGTTCTAAGCACGCCGCTCGGGGGACAATCAATGGCAGTTAGTCAGAAGTTGAAGAGGACTTGTATCAGATTGATAATTGAGATCAGTAAAAAATAAACGAAACTCAATTGGGTTTACCTGAGCCTTTGCCTGCTTCATATCTTCCATGTTCAAAGATCTCAAGGTAATTACTCGCTCCTCTTTATCTTCTTTTGTTTCTGAAGCACCTTCAGAGCTTTTGCCTTCTGCATCTTTATGCTTCTTCTCCTGTAGTGACAATTATTCGAATTAATAAAAGCATTGTCACATAAATTAGGTATTGTTTAGAGAAGAGGAAAAACTTAAGTATAATTACCATATCCTTCAACCTCTCCTGTTGTATTAGCTCCCTAACAGGTCGATAAGCTGCTGTCACACATAAATTCTGTTTCCAGCAGAAAATTTCATGAGCTGATGACAACCAATTAAGGTTTAATCTATTCATATTCTAACAAAGCATACCTTTAGATCGCTTCCACTGTACCCTTCTGTCATGGCTGCAAGCTCCTTAAAGTCGAGATTTTCAACTTTTTCTTTTGCCAGGAGAGTTCTCAAGATCATTTCCCTGCTCTCAACGGATGGAAGACCAACCATAACTCTGCTTGACAAAGAAATGCTTAGGAATTAGCAAACAGAAAGTTTATTTACAAGTCTCTCTATAAGAATTGATCACTGCCATGCTTCCTCGAAGTATTGTATAAAGATCTCTTGGTGTGGAAACCATGATCAAGTGATATTGCCACAAACATCATTATGTGGCCACTGAATACATCCTGGAGGCTCATAATAGTTACAACAACATACAAAAATGGTTCTGAGTTTGAGAGCACTAAATTTTGAGTCAAATATGTAGAAATGATGAAGAGAATTTTTCTCGAGGTGATGGTCAGCTGAGGCTAAAGTGGACAAGATGATGGACAGTGAAAGTAAAGGGACAAAAAAGGTGGGTTTTCTTGAGACATCACATGCCAGCTGAGGAATTAAGATATCGGGGAAGCCCAGAAAGCATACAGACAGAGTAGTGAAGTGCAGTTTGGGACCTCATTCATTTGATAGAACAACCCCTCATGGTAATAAACACATGAATGCATATGATGGCAAGAAACCAATAGAATCTGTCAAATTCGAGCCATACCTTCTCTCAAACCGTCTAATAATTGCTTCATCAAGGTCAAATGGCCTGTTGGTTGCTGCAAGTACAAGGATTCGTTCGCCAGGCTTTGTCAACAGCCCATCCCAGTGTGCCATGAACTCATTTTTAATCTTACGCATGGCTTCATGCTCCCCAACTCTAGTTCTCTGGCCAAGCATGCTATCAACCTCATCTACAAAAATAATTGTTGGGGATACCTTTGCGGCTAGAGTGAACAGAGCTCTAACGTTCTTTTCATCCTCCCCAAACCATTTTGAAGTGATCGTGGACATTGAGACATTGATGAAGCTTGCTCCAGCTTCATTAGCAATAGCTTTTGCCAGCATTGTTTTTCCAGTACCTGGAGGCCCAAAAAGCAATATACCTCTGCAAGGCTTGAGAAGGCCTCCTTTGAAAAGGTCTGGTCTTCGAAGAGGAAGCATGACCAGCTCCTGAAGTGATTCCTTGATCTCATCCAAGGCACCAATATCTGCAAATGTCACCCCGATTTCATTGGGAGGGATAACCTCAGGCCTTATGCGCTTCTCAAACTCATTGTCAGGAGGAACTTCCTGTGGGAGTATGGACATATGAGTCATTACAGTAGGATAAGAATTGAAGAACCAAAAAAGTGGGTACGCTGAGAAAGATGATCAATATGACTGTATCTGTGAATGTTGGATTTCATGAAACCGTGGTCATAAAAACTCAGACAATGGTTTCAAAAGTTTAAAAGCATTTGTGAGGTACCATGTGAACCAAAATACATGAAAACTGCTGATTACTTCATATAGAAACAAGACTGTTGACCAAAGTTGATTGAAACAAGCATCTTTGCCAGATACTTTACCTTTTCCAAAACCAATTATATGGCGGTTTGTCTTCTGAAAGGAATTTTCTATGCACAATATCGACAAAGTACACTTATAAGTAGTAATGCTTAATAGGGAGTTCAGATACTAAAGATCTGAGTTACGCAGTAATGCTTTTTGTTTCAGTTATTCCTTCTTGTTCTTTGTTAATTAACATACATATTAGAGAGTTCATTTTCTGTTGAAAATTCTATAAGGTAGATGTACGAGGGAGAAATAACTTACCTACGAAATACAAAAAAGTAGATTACTTAAAGATTCATATCCAACTCAATTGGTCAAGTGTTTAGCAAATTGAACTTACAGTCTTTGGTGGTGGTGCATTCTCGCCATCCTTCTTTGTTGCAGAGCCTGATTTCTCCGTCTCACCTTTGTTTTCAGGCGCAGGGATTTCAGACTTTGCACCAACAGCCTCTTCCAGGCCATTTTCCTGCAGTTGAACATGAATGTTAAAGCCTATCGAACCTATTAGAGGTTTCAATACTATCATATTGTAAGAAGAAGACTGAGATGGAAAATAAACCTTGGAAGATTCAGCATTAGTCTCCATTTTCAGAGTATCTTTCCCTTCACTTGTACCTTCCTGGAATACACTCAGTCCATGGGACAAGCTGTTTCCAAACAAATCAGTATCTAAATAGAAATTGATTAAACTGCAAGAACTAATTAAAAAATCATAGACAGAAAGATAATGACCTCTTGGATGATATAACAAGCTTTCCATTTCGGTATTCTGGATCCTTATTGTTCATCAAATGATAGGATATTGCTGACACCACAATTTCTTCAATGTAGTTGCTGAGCACCATCGTGTCAGCATGGCAGATAGAACCCAGATCTTCGCACTCAAGATCATTTGCTGCTAGTACCTTGGCAATGTGATTTTTGTTATCTTGAAACTGGATCCTCTTCATGTCATCTTCCAGTTGAGCTTTCCAGCTGTCAAGATAATTCTCATCTTCGGGTGGTCTGATCTCAATGTTATATGGGAACAGAAGAGTAAGCCTCTCATCAACTTCCCTGCATTCATGTTCTGGGTTCAACATCCGCGAGCCAAGTATCAGAACTGAACCCGAGAGCTTCTTTAGCAATTTATTGAACAAATTATATAATCTCTGTGATTGGAGGAGAAGCTCTTCAACATCTCTGATGTACAAAATAATGGAGCCTTTTTCTGACATAGAGACCAACACCTGTCGAAACAATGGCATCCCCTTCCAGTTAGGATAGGATAGGAAAGCTACATTACCAGATGAAATCCCTTCAAAAAGAAATAATTATGTGCAGAAAAGAAAATTCATGAATTTTCGAGTGTGCAAACATTTTAAATTACCCGAACAAGAAATGAAACTGAAAAAGCATAAGCCTTCAGTTGGGACTATAAGAAATGAAGCGGTGTACTAGTAGAAAAAGAATTTGATTTTTAAGATCAGCATCTTATACACGATAATGTTACCTTGTAAAGCGACTGTAGGAAAAGTTTCTCATCAAAGCACCAGCTGCTTGTGCGCTTCAGTGGAGCTAAAGAAACAAAAAAGAATCCCAGAGAAGCAGTTAGTATAATTTCTGTGAGTTTCGTACATATTACAACTGATTGACTATCATATTTTTCTGATAAGTCAGAATTAAGCTGCAATGAAGTAAAAGAAAGATAATATTCTGGTGGATCAAGGATTGTAACATGAAGAAAGATTTCAAAGTCTGTAATCAATCTGTACCAGTTTCAAAGAGAATCATGGAAAAATGAATTCTAAATGCTGGCTAATGATCCTCAGCTTTCTTGGCGTAGCAAAACTAACTTTTTCGGAAGCAATAATCTAGTTGAGTTATAATAAATGAGCCTCTTTCCTTCCACCAAGCGCCCTAAATTCATTAAGTTGATTTATTTTTTTGGTAAGAATAACCCTCAGATCCACTGAACAGTGAACCCAACCTAAAGTGACTTAGTACGTGACTGGTACGAGGACAAAATAACATTTGCCATCTGCCTTGGATTCCTATTAGAAAAGCAACTACAGTCAGCTAGTATAAAATAATTGCTTTTTAGATACCAAAACCGCCATCTATAAAGTGTCATGAGGAACATCAAGGTCATTCAGTCGCAACCGACTTTCTTTATGAGCCAAATCAAGCAATTAGTGAAATGACAAACATATTGCGAAAAATCAGAAACTAATGAATCAACGAGCGCCCAAGGTCTTCAGCTAGTACCCTTTTGTTGGTTTAGAGAAAAAATGAAGAAAGAAATAGGACGGATGTAATAACCTGAATTTGTGGGTGCACATTGAGAACTGATGCTACTTATATCAGACATAGCAGAAGCATTCCTCCGAAGTTTTGAATGATTACTAGAACCTTCGACAGCCCTGCAGCCATACAAAAACACTGGTTCAGAAGAGAAACTTTTGACATGTTGCCCATACTTGATTGTGAACTAATGATAAAAAGGGCCCCACTAAACAAGTCATCTGTCCCAAAGACCTTACTGATATACAGTACCTTGATTTGACATCCATACCACTGCTTTGCCTATGCAATGTGCCTGTAGAAAAATTATCCATCAGAGTTAGAGAACATATTGGTGAAAAACAAGAAAAAATTAGTAAGATCACACTAAAGTTAGCAAATGTTGAGACTGACCATTACAATAAAACATTCACTAATTGTGTCATCCTCCAACTATAATATGTTGATATAAAAGATAAAAAATAAAAAACAAAAAATAAAATGCTTTAGTTCTTTTTCATACCTTTAGTTTCCCCACTTGGAGGAAGGATCGAAAAGGATCCAAGCAAACTGGACATTCGCCCCAATGTTGTTTCTGAAGGGGACCTCTTGAAAGACTACAAAAAGACGCCAACAAACAAAGCAAATTTCCACTTAGAGCTTACTGTTCGCCTTTTCCGTTCCACACAAGGATAAGAATAAAGTACCAAGAGCACGTTGAATAAAGTGCGAAAATTGGTTATCTTGATTTCAAACCACAAAGGCAACCATCTAATGTAATTCATGGTAAACCTTTATCTACTTACTACGTCTGTATATGCATTCAGTGAAATAAAGATGTAATGTGGTGCTCAGAAGACAAGATAATGCTCATATCCCAGAATAACGCAGAGAAAACTTACAGATTCCTTTTTAGCACAGCCATATTTGCCTTGCATCTGTGGGGAGGTGAGCATGAAAGATATAAGTATTACTGTATCACAACTTAAAATTAGGGAAGACTAGAGCTCTAAAGTATTACCTTCAGAGAAAAGTCATTGACATCAAGCAATAGCAACTTTGACTCAAAGTGATGTGCTAATGCCTTAGCGAGCATTTGCTGGTAAAGTTCTTCAGGAAATTGAAAATGCAACCAAGATTAGGTTGAAATATGAGATTCGAAATATAAATGTGTTAGATGATTGGATGAAATTTCGAAATTACATACCGGCAGGTCCAGAAAGCAAAATAGCCCTGCTTGCAGGTGAAAGGTTCCTTGTATGCTTGGAAAAGTCAGTGTGCTTTAAATGAACATAAGCAGCACTTGTTAATAGCACCCGAGTTCTGTCACTGCCATTGTATTATCAGAATGGACGCATGAGAGGAGGAAAATATTGCACCAAATATAACCATTCAATAATCAAATATTAGCATTATGCAAACTAGAAAGTGTGCAAGCCAAACAGGTCAACAACAGATACGAAATACCATAGGCCAACATAGATGAAAGACTAAATAATCACAATAGGCTGTATGTTTTGCCATCTCATTCACATACACGTTTACATTTCCTCCAGCATGGACTTTAAGAGTCCACATAATTCTATAATTCTCTCCAGTGGTTTTTAGAAGCCAGAAGTGTAAAACTGAGAAGCCCCTTTTCCTTTCCCTTTACCATACAAACTGTCCTCCAGTTTCCTTACAATGAATCACATGCCCCCCATTTGGGAAAAAGTTTAACCAAAATTCACATTACTAGGAGACAGAAGAAATAGTAATTTGGCTGGGAAGACCGAGCTTCATCAGCTTGCAGTAATTCATGATCTACTATCAACCATAGACTAGCCGTATTATAAAGGGTTACTGAAAGTTTGCAAGATTATCCTGGACAAGATAAAAACATTGTTGGCATCTCTAAGATTAAAATTTCTAACAAAGATATGATGTCAAGGTGCAAGTACAGTGATTAGCATGAGGAATTTAAGGTGGTATGTTATAGATACTACCCGAGCATGATCGGACTGGAATGGAGCTTAGATGCTCAACAGGAGAAGGCAAAGTAAAAAAATGCTTTAAATTAAATAATCTTACTCAAGCTTCACATAAAAATATAAGGCAAAGACGGACAGTGCAAGATTCTCTTTTTATATAAGCAGTTCTTGTGCATGTATATAGGACATATGAACAATTACCTTTACTTCCCATAACTTGTGATTCTTTCACCAATTTAGTTACAGCATAAAACTAAGTTG
This sequence comes from Casuarina equisetifolia, assembly GCA_028551475.1. Classification (NCBI taxonomy): domain Eukaryota; kingdom Viridiplantae; phylum Streptophyta; class Magnoliopsida; order Fagales; family Casuarinaceae; genus Casuarina; species Casuarina equisetifolia. Next base: position 20,065,250 of record CM052362.1, read on the forward strand.
ATTCTATAGGAAAATCAAATAAATTCTATTGTAGCAAATTAAGAAATAAGGCAAAGACAGAGGAATCTCAGGACTTGCAAGGAGCAAAGATCATTAAAAGTATAACCCCGGGATTTGACTATAAGATCCGTGGGGCTTAGAAAGCCTCATCAATCAGAAGCCTGTATGGCAAGTCAACTTAAAAATAAAAATCAAAGAGAAAGACCAGCAGATTAGGAGCAGAGAATCGTCAAAATTAATAAATCAACTTGTAACAGATCCATGCGGGCAAAATTGTTATACAGCAACTCAGTAATTTTATGGATAGCATATGCATCTTTTTAGGTCCCCAGATAACAATAAGAATCACATCAACCGAAGTATCAACTCCATGTCATATATGGTATTCTTTGTTACCTCAGGTAGTAAGGAAACTCCTCAAATGTGACTTTGACATCCCTCCCATCCACAACCTGCCTCATAAGCTCTTGCTCGATCTGCTCCGCTGAAATCTCATCCAGCGACCGATTTACGCCTACCCAGTTGCTCACTGCCTGCGCAGAACTCAATCCCAGCCCCACGCCAAGTCCGACCCCGACGCTCAAAGCCGACAAGAAAATGTGCTTCTGCTCCATGTCTTCCAATTCCGAATACCCTTCCAACCACTCTTTTGCTTATATTACAACTGATCTGAATGCATATACCAGTACTACTCAAAACTTTTTGTGATGAAATAGCTTTGGTCAATTTCTTCAGTCACGAACTTCCTTAACTATTCAAAAAGCTTGGACCAATGTTGATAAAACGATTTGACATTCAAGAAAGTTGGTGAGAATGGAACACAGAGATCCACAAAAGAAAGCGAAGAAAAGGGTATCCAAAAGGCCGGAGTACTGAATCTACAAGTCGCTATATGATGATATTCAAGGAAAAGTCACGTTGATGATCATGAAAGTGGAGGAAAGATTTAAGCTTGAGAAGAATTCAAGAAAACGGTTTGGCAAGGAGGATTTTGGACAGAGAAAAGAAAAGGTAAATGGAGTGACTCCGAAGAGAACGTTGGTCTAATGTTCTTGACAGGAAATGACTGGCTTGCTCTGTGGTCTGGCCCTCATCAACTATTTATAGGATGCCATAACTAATGGACGTTAAAAGCCTTCCCCGCAATACAAGAAACTTTATCGATCTACTTTTTGCTTAAGCTCCCCTGTCGTTTACTGGTTTCCTTTTTTTCATCTACTGATTTCCTTTTTTTCATCTTCATTTTGCTTTTTAACTTCCTTCATTTTACGTATTCTTTCACTTTATCAATGTACGAGTCTTTTAGCCAGCCAAGAAAGGTGAAGTCGGTAGCCGCCTTTTTTCTCTCCTCTCTGTAACGCGTCTTGTATTTCCTTCTGCTTGCTTCTGCATAGAAGAACACCTCAACTTTGAGAACAGTTATAGTATTACCATGTGGTATAAAAGTCCTGTCTAAAAGTTAATTAAAGAATTAGAAGATTTTTTTTAATTCAAACTTTAATAATTTTTTCTTCTTATATAAGATTTTTTTCTTGCACTTAAATATCACTAAATTTAAGGTCGAGGGTAAAGCAAATTTAATCTGAATTCTATACCATATCATGAGATGCAAAGGCTTAACTTAAAAATTAGCTTAAAAATTAAAAGGTTTTTTTTTTTTATTTAAGTTGTATCTCAAAAACTTTTTCTTTTGGTATAAAAGTCGAATCTTTATTGTATTTTTCCTTTCCTTAATGGATGCCGTTTCTTAAGCAGTGGACACTGTCCAGAAAGGGTTACCAAACTGGGTTGAAGACTTAACTGACGTATCTTTGTGTTGTAAAGTGCAGCGAGGAGTCCCCTTCTACACCGTAGGATGGTCCCAACAGCAAACCAAAGCACTCCCCGTGACCATCCAACCGTGAATGATGTATTTCAAGTTCAAATTTTCTTTGGTTTGTTGCTATAAACTTTCGGTTGTTACTTTACAGAGCACATGGAATACTCAAAAAGTTTGGTTGGCCGTTTTCTTTTTCATTTAATTCAAAATTAATAATTGTCTTTGCTTGCCATGATGATCAATATGCCACTGCATAAAGAGGAAAATGACTAAAATGAGGCGGCTAGAACCCTCCCAGGTTCTAATGGTTTTGTCATGCAAAATATAGTATTAGTATTCATGTATTGAGAGGTGACGATTCTTTAATCTTTGCTGCAAAAAGCTGTTCAAGGAGGGGCATGCTTTCCCACAACCAGAATGTTTGCATGTAAAAGCAAGCAAAAGGAGAACACCAAAGTTTTTTCAAAGACGAACGTAAGCTGCAAGAAAAGGATGCCATCTAAGAAAAAGAAACATATGGGCTGCTTGCTCGTTGAAAACAGAAGTCATTCTCCCATGGAATACTCTTGCCTTTCGCACCTTTTCTTCGTTGTTTGTTTACTTTTTACTTTCCCATTTGCTGTTCTCCCATGATGGGTCAGTGGGGGTCTATGCGTGCCTTCATGTTCCAGTGTGAGATTTGGATGGGTCCAAGATAAAGCTAATGACTCTAAAGGCTTGACTTTTTGACTCGGGTGCCAACCCAAAGGAAGCTGCTGAAAATGTGAGCAGAGAGAGCTCTTATCAAGTTATCAAAAGGCCGTAATAAGACCATCTGCAGAATGTTTTTGGCTAAAAATGAAAGAAAATCATCAGGTTAGCCGGGCATCCACGGATGATCCTTGTCCTTCGGGCCCTTTTCCAGCTCAGCCTCACATGCTGCGGTTCAAACTTCCTTTCCAATTTTTTCATTTGTGGAGTACACGCAATGCCACTATACTTTTTCCTGTTCTCCCACACAAAAAGCTTCTTTTTTAGGCTGCACAATTTTCTCTCCAGCTTCAACTGTAGTGGTCCTAGTCAACAACGATATTATATAGTTTTAAATGTTTAATCAGTAAGTAAGTTTTAGTGGGTTTTGATTTTTTTTTTTTTCTGGATTATACTCTGCTACCTCGACATGTTAACAACATTCATGTTCCTCCTCACCTATTTAAATACAAACGCTAGGAACTCGTGCATACATTCTTACAAAAAGCAAATACACGATAGTGCTTTGAGAATGTTCATCCATCTTTTAAATTATCTTACAGGAAAAACTGAGCCAAGTGTGTATTGATATAAGCATATATCATAAGTAAGAAAATGAGAAATATGTAAATTAAGACAGATGTTTCCTGCCATCGAGGCAAAGATCTAGAGAGAGAAACAAAGAATTAAAAAATAAGCCCACAACTCCAGAACTGGGTTATTTTTAGCTTAAGATTTAAAGGATTCGGTGCGTTCATTCTGATATGGAAACCACTCTCTAAAGCCAGCGGTAATAAGGGACGTTGAAAGCGTGAAACTGAACCGATCTAGTTAATACTGAAACTTGGGGATAAAGCTAATATAACTTTTAATTAATTTAATAAACATTAAAAAGAAGCTGACACCTTTCCATAGTCTTTTTCCGAGTCTTTGTTGGCTTGTATGGTAGAGCACAAAGTCCTGCAACCACGAGTCATTACCCAGAAAAGTGCTGATGACGGGGCTTTGTTTATTCCCGTTTTGCTGCATGGACCTTTACTGACAAGCTAAGTAACCTCTTTGCCAGCCAACCAAAAGAAAAGCAAAAGAAAGAAGGGGTTCATACTCCTGTTTAGCCTATGACTCTTTGACTAAATAATTTCTAGTAAACTTTAGATCATTGAAGGAATGGGTAGAGATTTCCCACTTGCAGCCAATGAGTTTCTATGAATCATATATTTTGTGTCTGCCAATTACCAATTATGAATCTTTGATTCTTATCCTCCACTATCAACATGGTTCCGTAAAATAAATGTAAAGACAAAATGTTAAAAAGGGAAACACGGGTCTCCGGGATTGGCACCATTAAGAAAAGGTAGGTTTTCTATCCAAACTTTGGGATTGTTTCTCCCTCTGGTTTAAGCATGCCTTGATGTCGGTAGGAAGGTGTTTTGCTTGTTTGTTTTCTCTTCTTCTTTTGCGTAGAAGGCCTGCAGAAGGAGGAACCTGCTTGCTCTAGACTGTGATCCAGCTTTTAGTATAACCTCTGAGAAACAGGCTTGCAAGAAGCCTCACCCAATTGTCTAAGACCTGCAGCAGGTGGTGTACATAAGATAAGTGAAAACTAGAGGCGACCCACCCACATGCTTTAAGAAGTAATCACTAATTGGCTCTGGCTAAAATCCAGAAGAAACCAGTTTGCCCACGTTGGCCCAGGAGGGATTGCCGACCGACTTTTTGTTGTTGTGGTGCTAACTAAGTGACATTTCTAAAGGAGAAGCACAAGCTAAGTAGGTCAAAGTTGGGGCAAACTACAATATATGACAACGATCTCACTTTAGAGAAAAAACAATGGTCTTATTCAACTCTTAAAGTTGTCACCGTCACTTCGTGAGGTGCTTCCCCATCTTTCACCTTCCTTTCTCAGACCCCTCCCATGCACCCCAACCAAAAAGAAATGCCGACCATCCCTTCGCACCAAAAAGATTCGCTTCCTGTCTGCGCATGTGAATACACTTTCCTTGTCTGCGCGTCCTCTCGTGCTTCGTCTGTGTTCATTATGCTCGTAAATCACATCCCACAGTGCTTTAGCATTCATCCAAATAATACAAGAGATACGTCCTAATCACAATAACATGGACGACGGGTAAGTTTTAGTGCATGCTTTTGGGGCAATTTTCCTGCCATGATCGCTCTGAACTGGAAGAAAAGTACGAGTCAGCTCAACTTCTAAGCCCCTTCCACATTCTCTGCATATATCCCATAATTGCACTCTCATTATCCCGTACTACAATAAGATTTCTTCCATTGAGTTGCGTGAATCCAGTTGTCAATCTTATTGGTTGGATTCTCCTAGTTTCCTTCTTGTCATTTTCTCAATCATGTTAAGACTTTAGTGCCCCAATGCCGCTGGAAATTTTGGTGGGGGCATGCAACTCAACTGAAGGAAGTGGAATGATGCCTGAAAGCATAACCTAAAAGAGAAGCTCACGGGGAACAGTATACAAGTCCGCCATTTCTTCATACTTCAGAGTTCTTCCCTACATGATTTCGTTTTGAATTTTCACGTATCTTCTTCCGTTGGCTTCGACTTTTATCAAACCGAATTTTCGCGAGAAAGAATCCCACTCTCCATTATACTTTTCTGTATTGTTTGCCATATAACTCTACTCCATAGGATACACTTAATATGCGCTCAATGATTGATAGCAGGGTACGACAAAGTTTGTGGTTTTTCCATATTGCTTATAACAGTGTTATTACTGTCCTTTTTTGCGTTGATTTGCCATCAGTAAAGGTTGATAAGACAAACTACAATGCTCAAATGCGCATTCATCATGGCGTTTAGTGGGGAAAATCTCAACAAAATTTTTCTCAGGATTAGAATTAGCATTGTGGAAGCTGTAGCAACTTAAAGACCTCCCTCTAGAAGTCTCGAACTTTCCCACCATTGTGCTGCCTTTTCCGTAAAAAATTCCACAGGCTTTTGACCTTGAGTAAACGTCTGCGATAGTTGATTCTTCAGACAAGTCTTTCCAGGCAGCACGATTTGTCATTTTCATCACAACTTTTAACAATCTTCTTCTACAAGATTTGTAGCTTTCATTTTCATTCTGAACTTCTACGGCAAGAATTGTCATCTAACACAATCAAAAGGTGTCATGGAGATTGCATATTGTTGAAAGGGTGTTCCTTCTCAACTTAAATTGTTAATTGCTTTTGGGTTTACCTGATTGCATGTTAAATAGGGCTCAAAGCTCTAGTTTCCGTTGAGTGTATGCTTTAGAAGCATAGTTTACACGGCAAAGCTTCTAAAAATGGTTGCGTACACTACAGACCAACAATTAATTCTCAAAATCAGCAACACCATTCTTGACTAATATCAAGCTGAAGCGAGAGAGCAAAAAGAAACAAAAAGGACGGAAACAGGACCATCATCGATGATTCTTTCTTGGGTGGGTTTCACGTGCCTTTTCTTTTTGTTAGTCTGAGAAAGAGGGGGAGAATGATGAAACCGAGCATTCTAATACTACGTAGAGCTGCAGACTAGAGTGGTCCAGCTCGAGCTGGTGTACCTAACCCAGTGTGCTATCATTGGGCTGCGTAAACCTTGTTTTGGGACCATGTTGTTGGATTGCTCAAAAAATACTAGGTATCACATGGAATCTCAAAGCCTCTGTCTAGGTTGCTGTCTACGCTACTGTGACTCTGTTTGCGAAGCATAAAATTAGAAATGGAACCAAAAAGCTGGTCTAAAATGTTCTTTAACCTCCTAGTAGTAAATTAAGAAAGTAGTTTCAGACCGTTCAGATTTTCGTCTCCCATCTTCGTCTCTCTTCCATTAGCTTTCCCATGTGAATATAGGTCACTAACTTCCGCCCCTCTAAATACCTAGTTCTTTCTGTATTTTTCTGGTCTCTCCATTATTGAAGCTCTTTTGAGTTTTTCAGTCCGTACAAGGAAACTCAGAAGCGGCCAAAGCAGAAGCAGTAGAAAACTGGGTTGATGGTATGTTCAAAACCTTGAGCGTGGCTTTCTTGCAACATTTGTTTGTTAAAATTGTTTTATAGCCGAACAAGCCACCCACCTTTGTGTAATCCTAGGCTGGGCCATAGCCAGGCTATGGGTTTTGTTGCTTGAAGCGGGCTGGATCTACTAGTCCCTGAGCTGGCCTTATTATTCTATGGATGATTTTCTTAGCTACTTTTGAATTTTTTATTTTAATCAGATGACATTATGAGAAACCCAACACACAAAAGTAGTGTTTAGTAGAACTATGGAATTCATGGAAATAAAACATGATAGTTGCGCGATTAGTCAATAAGGAGTGTGAGTGGATCTTGAGATGAAGTTTAAAGGAAAAAAAAATTCTTTTACTCTTAAGTTAATTTTTAGATTAAACTATAGAACTTTTAATATGATATTAAAATTTAAATTAAATTTATTTTATCTTATATAATCTTGAGCCTAAAAAGATTTGATATATAAGAAGATATGTGTAAAAGGAGCATCTTATACTATACTAAAATATAAGGTTTTATAACAAAATTTAAATAAAAGAAGGTTGGATCATGCGAAGGATGGAAAGGGCAATGAAGGGAGATGCATCGCTCTCTGGTCCAAAACAGCGTGGACCAGCTGCGGCGCTTCATTCTTTATCGCTACGAAAGTGTATCATGGACCAGTCATCATACCATTAGTCGTATATATCGGGCTACTAAGATCAAATTTATTATGCAGGACCCTTAATCAATTAAAACTCCAAACACAGTATACAAAACTTGACTTTGATTTACTTAGAGCACAAAATAACATCGTTTTGAAAGAGATTTCCATGGGAATGGACTTCCCTTGTTCTTTGCACCAGTTAAATGAGTCGAACGCATATTCCTTTGGTGCCACAGCTCCTCAACAGTGAAACCGTGTTCTCTAGGTATCAAAGAGCTTCGTGATATTTTTAGGTTCGAAAGTTCTCCTTGGGTTGAGCTAGAAGCTGACCCGGCTCTACACTGAGAACAAGCTGATGACTGTGACATTCAGCTTTTCCGTACCACTGAGTGGAAGGTTTGGTCATACGTCTACCACAACTTAAACAAAAGTAATTAGCAACGCTAACAGTTTAATCTTTCATCATGTCGTCCATGAATTGTATGTACAACTTAAGGTTTAGTTTTTGTCGTAACCCAACTAACATTAAACTTTATCTTGCTAATTTAGTCTACTTTAATGGCGTGGCATTCCACTAGGGGCAATGGAGAGGCTGATTGCTGACACTACAATGACTTCAAAAGAAAACCCATGATTGAGTGCCTTTTAGGTCCTCCCACTTTTCATGGATTACACTAATGTCTTTCAATCTTATTGGACGCTCCACTTTACTAATTCGAAACTCTTGCTTTTAATCAATGTCAAGAGTTAGGTCTTTCATTAGCAAGCCCCCATCACCTTTCGATTGCTCATACCATTTTGGGTCTTAAGAGAGTTGAACAGTTTGCTTTTCATGGTAAACAAACTAGAATGCACTTCTAGATGACATTTTTTCAGGCCATTAGGTTACATAATTTTAGTAAGAATCTAGTGGATTTTCCCTCCAATGTAGTCAACTTAGTTGGAAAATGAAGACTCAGAGATTTTGTATAACCTTTATTTTTTGTATGTTTTACAATATATTTTCAATACCTTTGTATAGGTAGGCTACGACATATCATTTAACTATACAATCAAGGAAAATATTTGTTCTTGAATGAGTCAATGAGCAAGATATGGAACACTTTTGAATTTAAATATCATTGACTTCATTCTAAGAAGATTTGATTTATTTTCATTTCTTTGGAAATCCTTGCTACTCCGGATCATTTTGCATTAATGATTTCCTTTCTCATTTTCCTAATTGTTAATGATGAATTGATTCTTGAGATATATACTTAACTTTTGTTGGTTATAGGGTTGGTGTTGACATAAATGCAATGTATAGATTCTGACATGGCTTGGGCTTTTCTTGTGGTACCCATGGCATCATGATGTCTTGGTCTAACACCCCTCTGCGAGTTGATGGATTGGTATGGATAGTAAGCTTGTCTTGTAATAGTTTGAACTTGGAAGAGTATAGTCCCTTAGTGAAGATATTTGTTATTTTATCAACTGAGGAGATAAATTGGATGCTTAATTGTTTGGCCTTGATGCATTCATGAATAAAATGGAAATTGATCTTAATGTGTTTTGTTTTAGCATGAAAAACTAGATTGGAGGAGAGATAAAGTGCAAAGAGATTGTCATACCATAGTATTGGTGGGCATTATAGTTGTATGTGAAGGCCTATTAGAAGTGCTTGAATCCAAATGATTTTAGCCATTGTATTTATAAGACTTTTGAATTTTGCCTCTGTACTAGATGAAGCATGGTTTTCAATTTCTTTAAAGTCCATGATAGGAGATTGTTTCCATGAAAAATGCAAAAACCACATGTTGACTTATAATCATCTTGATCACTTGCCTAGTTGGCATCAAAATATGCATTGATCGTAGTTGTTGGGCTTTTTGTTATGTTTATGCCATATTTCAAACTTTAACAAGGAATCGTAATGTGCGTTTGACATATGTCCAATGTGTTATTGTTGGTGCATGCATAAATTAACGTGTTATGTTAACATCATAAGAAATATTAGGTCTTGTTATTGTAAGATATTGTAAAGAACCAACAATACTATGAAATGGTGTAGGATTAGGGCAAGGATCTCTGTCATTGATAGATGGGGTAATAGTTGTTGTGCAAGGAGTAAAGACCCCACGAGCATTCTCCATTTTGGCATGATGAAGTACTTCAAGTGTAAATTTTTCTTGATGTAACAAGAGTCCATTAGGTAAAGTAAGGGCTTTAATTTCAAGAAAGTAATGTAGATGCCCTAAGTCTTTAATATTAAACTCATTTTAGAGTTGTATAAGTATTTTGTTAATAAGAGCGTTGGCACTTCCAGTAAAAATTATATCATCTACATAAACTAAAAAAAAAAATTAGTTGGTATAACGATTTAATGTAAAGAGGGAGGTATCCACTTTAGATGTTTGGAAGCCAAGTTTTTCAAAGAATTCACTCAGTTAGGCACTTGGAGCTTGTTTGAGACCATAAAGAGATCATTTAAGACAACACACATGGTGTGGATTTGTAAAGTTTATAAACACTTCTAGTTGGTGCATGTAAATTTTTTTTATCAAGAAAACTATGAAGAAAAACATTTCTGACATCTAGTTGTTTGATAATTTAATTGTTTGTCTATGCAAGATTAATAATTGTGCGTATTGTAACAGGTTTAACTACAGGACTGAAAGTTTTATTATAATCAATTCTTGGTCGTTGATGAAAACACTTAGCTACAAGTCTTGCTTTGTAGCATTCTAAAGAGCTATAAGATTTAATTTTATTTTGTAAACCCATTTGCATCTAATAGATGTAATATTTTTTGGCTAGGATATTAATTCCCAAGGTTTATTTTTTACTAGGGCAATATGTTCTTTTGCCATTACTTTTCGCTTAGTTTGGATCTTTTAAAGCTTCTATAAAGCTTGATAGTTTTATGTATGAGTTAGTAGATGTAGTTAAGGCATAAATGTTTTTCTATGTTAATGTACGTTTGGAAATAATGTCATCTTTGAGTCTAGCAACCATTAGATGGTGCAACTTAATCTATTTTGAAGTATTTGATGTTGTATTATTTTCATTAATAGTTTGCTCAAATATATTTTCTAGTAAAAGTGGTTCATCTAAAATTGGTAATTGTTTACTCAGGTATGGATTTTGTGATGTAGATGACACAAAATTAGTTAATAAAATGATTGTTTTTATGTTTTTATTTGTATCACACGTGTTGTATGTTTGACCCATTCGATGATATGGAGATTGATGTTCATCAAAAAAAGGCATTTGTAACGATGTAGAATTTATTTGTTTTTACACATAAACATTGATATCTTTGGTAACTTGTGGGGTATCCAAGAAAGACACAGAGTAAATTGTTGATGTAATTTGTTTTTGTTTAGAGGTTATAAATAATTTGTTGTCAATGACTGGACTTGAGATTCTATTTATTATATGAGTAGATGTTTCAAAAGCCAAATCCTAATATGTCAAGGGTACACATGCATTGTATAACATAGCAAGTCCAAGTTCTATAATATGTATATGTTTTCTTTTTACAAATCCAGTTTAGGAATGGTGCATAAGGGCTTGGTATTCATTAATATATGCCTAATTTAGACAAATAGTTTTGGAAGGATTGTGATGCGAATTCTACAACTCCATCACATCGAATATTTTTTATTTTTGTTTGGAGTTGATTTTTGAGGAGTGTATAAAAGTTTTTAAAAATATTAAGGAAATCATCTCATGATTTCATAAGATATAAGCATGTAAATTTAGAATAGAGATCAATGAAGCCAATATAGTAATGATTTCCTTGATATGATGTAGTTGACGTGGGATCCCAAATATCAAAGTGAATCAATGGTTTGAATGATGTTGTTTGTGTGGATCCATGGGGTTGCCATTCATTTTTGCTAATTTGACATGAATCAAAAGAAGTAGGAATATTTCTCTCAAAAGGAATCTTCATTGAATTCAACAATCTTATTACATTGGGATAATTGCTATGGCCTAATCTATGATGCCTATCTTCTAAATTTGGTGTAGTAATAAATGCCATAGGTGATTGTTGAATATTCTTTAAACAATATAGTCCTTGATCAATTTGGCCCATTAAAAAGATCTTCCCCATATAGAGACTCTGTATTGCACAAAAATTAGGATAAAATAAGAAGGCACAATTATTATCTTTGGTAAATTTTGAAAGAGATAGTAATCTTTTCCTAATATTAGGAACAACAATAGATTACTAATATTCATAACAACAAGTATATTGGAAATATTAAAATTTTGAAAATTTGGAAGAGTACTTGAGGTTATTGGGAGGTCCATTCCATCATCCACAGTGACCTCATTGTTGCCATTGTAAATCATTAGATGTTTTAGGCCATGAAAGTTTAGGGATATGAGATTTGTGGCCCTTGAATTAGGGAACCATTTGTTGGAAAAAAAGTATGTTTTATTGTGACAAATTTTGGTTGATTATAGTATATAAATGTTTTTCATATATTAAATCATTAGATTGAATTATAGGAATAAAAGGTGTGCAAATTGTAATATCAATCAATGATATCATAAAGTAGTGAGTTTCCTACATTCCTATATATTGCAACCTCATGCAAGTTCTAAAGGAATATTTTTTATGCAATAAAAAATAGAGAATAAAGAAATATTAGTTGTATAACAATTTCCATTAAAGAAAAAGTGATGTTGGACTTTATATCATTGTAGGCACAAATTTATCAAGTTCAAGCTTATGTTATATGGATTGATCTTATGAATATGTTCATATCAATGTGAACTTATTCAAGCCTGAGTTTGGTCTAAGCTTGATAAGAGGTCCAATTTAGAAGGGTGCTAATATGCATTATTTCACTAAGCAAGCCAGCCTTAAATTCACGACTTGATGGTTAGAAGCCCTAGCTTTTATCAAACCGAGCAGCCTTCTTTCTTCTCCACAACTGATTGTTGAACGGGAAGATTTGAGAAGCAATTGAATGTCTGTAGAACTAAGTGCGGGAGCTTTCATCTAGTGACATTGTAGCTCCAACGACTTGAGCAACTATGTAAACATGATTTTGATGTTAATATAAAGGATAAAGGGCCACATAATGCAATGACAGTGGATGTAGGCATGATTTGCCAAACCTCTCTGAATAATTATGTCTATCTTACCTCTATTCTTAGTTTAGGGTTTACCTCTAATCAATCATAATCCATGGTCGATTATCATAATTAAGAGTTCAAATCAAAGTTTCAACTATAGATTGATGGAAATCTCTTAGTCTCTTAATAAGAAGAAGACTCTGTTGGTGTCAAGTTTGACAAAGAACCTTAATATGCTCTTATTGTTTGAGTCTGGTATAAAAGCTTTTCTCTATGGTTCAAACATAGTCCTCGCATGAGTTATTTGTGAAAAATCAAGAGAAAGAATCAAGTCATTCAAGCATTGTAATTTTGAACAGCTTTAATGATATTCAGTGATATTCTTTAAAGATCATTTCTTTGTGATCATATTCACTTGTACACACTTGTTTATGTGCTAATTGAACTCTGATTATTATTTACACATAAACTCTGTTGTAAATTCAAAACTTTAATTTGCTAAAATTTAGGGGTTTCATGATTAAAGCTTAGATTTACATTTAATATCTTAAATAAGCTATTTGATTAGCAATATCTCTTATAAACTATTCATTATTTAGGGATTTTCTATTGTAACAAGGTTGAGACAACCTCTTATTGTAATCAAAAAATCTGCAATTCCTTTAAGGAGGAATTGGGAGGATTAAGAGAATCAGTGAGTAAAATGGACTTTAACTAGTTGAGTTGAAGAAAGGAGCGGGGTGGACATAGGATTGAGTGCTGAACTACCATGATAAACTTATGTGTCTATGCTTGCTATATGTTATTGTTCTATCTTGTTTTTACATGTTCATTTGCTACATAAGTGTGAATTTATTATGTTTGAAAAGAAAAGAAAATAAACTTACAGTTGCATAACCAATTCAAACCAAACCCCCCTTTTCTTTTTTTGATTGATCATTATACCTAACACCATTCAGTGTTTGTTGGGGCTTGGAATTGTGTTGTTTGTATTGTTTGTGGGCCTTAAGGATTTGATTCAGTTTTTAGGGCCTATGTTGTTCATTTTATGATATTATTGGCTCAAGGAATAGAGATAGCATACCTAAACCTACATAGTTGTGCAAGATGGCTAGTTTTCTTGTACATTTGGCACATGATAGGCGTTAGAGCTTAGAATGGTGCCTAATGGTGTTCATCCAAGATGACCCAAAAGGATAAGTTAATGGTATAGGTTGTTGTCCAGAATGGGTGTTGCTATAACACGATGGTTGGTGTTGAAAATTACCGTTTAGGTGGTTTGTTTAGCATACTCCAATTATGTCTCATGTGTAAGAAGGAGGCCACAAATTTCATTTCAAGTTAGAGTTGCCGTCCTAAAGTGAACAGAGATGGAAGTTGTAAGAGAGGCATAAAGAGGACCTAACCCACAAAAAATATGACTCATGTACTCATTGTTGGAAACGGGTTCTCAAAGGTAGTTAGCTTATTGGTGATGAAGAAAATTTCATGGAGAAATTTAGTCACCATTCAGTGACCTTTTTTGGTGGCTTTGAGTCATAGGCAAAGTGCAAAGGTTTGGGCTAAATTCTAAGATTGATATTCAGCCTCAAGAGCCTCAAGAGCCACAAAAGCTGTGTGGAAGTCTTGTGTTTTTGTATCTTCATAATGATTTGGTCATTGCTAAAGTTAAGGATCTAACCATAACCAATAAGATCTCAAATTTTCCAATCATCATGTGTAAGATTGGAAACCCAATTGATACCTTCTTGTTTATTTGTCTTAGTGATGTACTTTGGTGGGTATGAAAAGGAATTGTCCATGACACCAAGGAGTCCATTTGCTTCAAGGTAAGGCTCAATACGAGCCTTCCAAACAAGATAGTTGGTTCCATCAAGTTAAACTCCAAGTGCAAGAAAGAGACGGGAATGGGTGGTGGGATAGACTAGGTAGTAATAGGAATGTTGGTATGCATGAAAAACATGGTGGGATTGGAAAAAAAGAAAAGGCTTTCATCAGTGGCTTCAATACCAAGTTAGAAAATAAAAGAAGAGTGAGGGATTCTGTATAACTTTTATTTTCTATATGTCTTACAATGTCTTTTCAATACCTTTATATAAGTAGGCTACAAGATATTATTAATTATACAATCAAGAACAATATTTATTCTTGTATTCCAATCAATGACAAGACATGGAAAACTTTTGAATTCAAATATCATTGACTTGATTTTGAGATACATAATTAACTTTTGTTGATTGCAAGGTTAGTGATGGCATACACATGTTATAGATATACAAAACAATCAAAAAATATTTTGTTCATTTTCCATTGTCTAGAAATTCTTCTTGTTTTGGATTATTATGCAATAATGACTTCTTCTTTTTTTCCCTAATTGTTGATAATGAATTGATTCTTGAGATACACAATTAACTTATGTTGATTGCAAGGTTTGTGATGGCATACAGTGTTGTACACATACTAACATGGCTTGGGCTTTTCTTGTGGTACACATGGCATCATGTTGATTTCTTGGTCTAACAAACTTTTCCTCGACATTGCTTGTCATCATGTAACCCAAGCATAAACATGCATACTTAAAGCTTTTATGTTTGATGATGTTGTACTTCCATGGTGGAACAAGAGGATAATTGTTGACATGCTTATAAATCGAGAATAATGTAGTAAGTTGTTTAACTATTGCCTTTCTTTTCTCTAGAGACCCTACATTTACCATGATTGTTACTTGTCCTCGATGCCTTCCAACTGTGGCTTGCAAGTTTGATGGTAATTCAAAATTTGGAACCAATATTGCATATGGAGATTAGGAGTTCGAGCCTTCTTAAGGTAGGAATATATACAAGCTTTTGTGTTTCTTTTTAAGATTAAAGAAAAAGAAGAAATTAATACAAAATTACTAATCTTTTCTGTTTAAATTAAAAAGCAACAACTCATTTTAGAATATAGTCAAGTCAATAAAAATATAATTAAGGAAATTACAACCTAAGATCCTTTCTTCACATAAACACCCTGTATTTAGAGGAAAACATATTTTTCATTCTTTTTATTTGCTAACGATTATGCTAGACTAACATGTGTTTACATTATGCATGAGAGTTCAAAAACAAAATGGAAAAAGCATTCAAATATTGCAAAGCAATTGAGGAAATAAGTACAACTCAGAAGACACTAACTAGGGGTTGGTGATCAGAGAATCACTGTTCGATTATCAACCCTCCCCCTTCTTTGTCTCTCCCCTTCTTTCCTAGCTTGTTCTGATTAACACTGCGGAGTAGTAAGTTGGCACTGTTCTTGTTGACTTCATATTTGGTATTCGTGTGCTTCTGTGTCTTGACTCTCTCCTTCTAGATTAAAAAAAGACCAACAACGAGACATGAAAAGACTAAGGAATCCTAACACTCCCATGTGACAATATAAAATTACAAGATATTACGTTATTCAAATTTAAATAAAAAAATATGCCATGAAGAATAAATTTTCAAATGAAATTTAAATAAGAAGAAATGACAAAAAAGAAAAGAAAAAAGTTCTAAAAACTTTAAATTTGTTAATTTTAATAAGTGTCCAACTTAATTAGTAATTAGTGATCAATTCTTGAATAAACAAATTCCTAGTCTAGACATCGTTTAGACACACAATCCAAATTCGATCACATTATAACCACCCTTGGATTTTACTTAGCAACCTCAGTCACTTGATCCGCAAACAAGTACGACGCTGAACCAAACACTTGATTTACCTTCAAATTCCTATATAATTGTGTCCACAAATCAGGTAACTAATCCACCTCTAGAACCATATTTAGAACAACCACCTATGATCCTTTGGCAATCATCATGACCCACATGACCACCAGTTTGGATAGTGTTTGGCCATCTTCACAGGGCTAAATAGTCACTACTTTATCTTAGACCACTATTCACTTAATCTTTTCTTTCTACATTACCAAAATTTCATTACATCCATCTCAACTAATACCAAGCTTAAGACCTATTATTACGCACTTAAGGACAATCATTGGATTGAGATAATGGATCAAGACTTTATAGCCCTTAAGGTGAATCACACATGAGATACTGTGCTACTCCTGCCTAGTTATAAAGCCATTGGATGTAAGTAAGTGTACAAGATAAAGTATCATGCAAATGGGATAATTGAGAGGCACAATGCAATATTAGTGGTCAAAGGGTACACATAGTGAGAGAGAATATATTATGATGAGATTTATTCACCAGTTGCTAAATCAATGACTATAAGATTCGTAATCAATGTGGTTATAGTGAGGTATTAGGAAATCTATTAATTAAATGCATAGAATGCTTTCTTGTATGGTGATCTATTGGAGTACATTTATATGTAATTACCTTTAGGCTTTCCATTTTAAGGGGAGTATATGGTATGTTGTTTGCAAAAGTCATTATATGAACTGAAGCAAGCTTTAAGACAATAGTATGTAAATTTCATAAAGGCTTTGTTAGCCATTAGATTTCATCAATCTTAGCATGATTAAACTCTCTTCACCTAATACTCCAAAGATTCCTTCATTATTCTCTTATTCTGTATGGATGACATTCTCATCACTAGAAACAAATGTTTTGCAATATCAAAATTCAAGAGACACATGCATTCAATGTTTCATATAAAAGACTTGGGGCAATGTAAGTACTTTCACCCGAGGGCATATATCTTAGTTTGTGCAAGTATGCATTGGATATAGTTTCAAAAGTACGACTTGCAGGATAGAAACCTACCATCAATCCTATGGACCAAGGCATAAAGTTGACAATGTTGGAATATGATGTTAGGGACCTAGACATGAAGGGTGACCCATTACTTAAGGATTAAGTCCCATATCAGAGGATGATTGGGAAGTTATTGTACTTGACACACATTAGGCCAGACATTAGTTTTACAATTTAACATCTTAATCAATTTATGCATCATCCAAAGAGATCATATATAAAGGTTGCAATGAAAGTGTTGAGATATATCAGATGAACTCTTAGACTAGGACTTTTCTTATCATCGTTTTCTAGGTTAGAGCTTACAACTTTTTACGACTTCAATTATGCCACTTGTCTCATGTCATGGAAATGTGTGATAGGTTATTATGTAAAACTGGGTAATTCATTAGTATTGTGGTCAACCAAGAAACAACCAACAATTTCACATTTTTTAGTGAAGTTTGAGTATAGAGCCATGAGATATACATTTTGCAAGATAATATGACTTCTAGGGTTGTTCCAAGATCTTGGGGTCATTATCCTTTGTTTGGTAAAGGCCTTCAGTTTGGCTTAAGAGGATGGGCACCAAAAACTAAAATTGAATGCACCAAACTCAACTTTTGAGGGAATTTTGTTGTCCTCCTCCTTAGTTGGAAGGAGCTTATTAGGTTCATATGGAGGTACCAAAATTGACTCTAAAGGGCGCTTTGTGTGTGCTCTACTATCATAGAATCGGCCATAGCCGAGAGACTTGCTGTAGGCTGGTCAAATATCCTCTCAGATAGACTCCAAAAGGCAAAAGGAAGTAGTACTCTTTTTGGACTCCACATGCGCCTTAGATCTTTTAAGTTGGTGGACAACCTACTGGCGTCAAAGAAGGGACACAATCATAATCGTGGGATTTCTTTGCTACACAGCTTGGAGCAACTACTGGTGTTGGGCTAGGACCCATTGCCTTAATAGGGATGGGCTAAATGTTTTACCTAGGGGCCCATTATATGATACCCATTCAATATGGGTATGTTGGTCTCAACCCACAATTTAATGGGTATAGGGAACCATGAGGCACGTCTAATAGGAACCCACAATCAAAAGGTGTCATGGAGATTGCATATTGTTGAAAGGGTGTTCCTTCTCAATTTGAATTGTTATTTGCTTTTGGGTTTACTTAATTGCGATATTAAATAGGGCCCAAAGCTCTAGTTTTCGTTGAGTGTATGCTTTAGAAGCATAGTTTACAGGGCAAAGCTTCTAAAAATGGTTGCGTACACTACAGACCAACAATTAGTTCTTAAAATCAGCAACACCATTCTTGACTAATATCAAGCTGAAGCGACGGACCAAAGAAAAAAAAAAAAAGGTGGGGGAGGGACGGAAACAGGACCATCATTGATGATTCTTTCATAGGTGGGTTTCACGTGCCTTTTCTTTTTGTTAGTCTGAGAAAGAGGGGAGAGTGATGAAACCGAGCATTCTAATACTACGTAGTGCTGCAGACTAGAGTGGTCCAGCTCGAGCTGGTGTACCTAACCCAGTGTCCTATCGTTGGGCTGCGCAAACCTTGTTCTGGGACCATGTTGTTGGATTGCTCAAAAAATACTAGGTATCACATGGAATCTCAAAGCTGCTGTCTAGGTTGCTGTCTGCGCTACTGTGACTCTGTTTGCCGAAGCATAAATTAGAAATGGAACCAAAAAGCTGGTCTAAAATGTTCTTTAACCTCCTAGTAGTAAATTAAGAAAGTAGTTTCAGACCGTTCAGACTTTCGTCTCCCATCTTCGTCTCTCTTCCATTAGCTTTCCCACGTGAATATAGGTCACTAACTTCCGCCCCTTTAAATATCTTGTTCTTTCTGTATTTTTCTGGTCTCTCCATTATTGAAGCTCTTTTGAGTTTTTCAGTCCGTACAAGGAAACTCAGAAGCGGCCAAAGCAGAAGCAGAAGAAAACTGGGTTGATGGTATGTTCAAAACCTTGCGGGTGGCTTTCTTGCAACATTTATATGTTAGAATTGTTTTATAGCCCAATAAGCCACCAACCTTTGTGTAATCCTAGACTGGGCCATGGGTTTTCTTGCTTGGAGCGGGCTGGATCTACTAGTACCTGAGTTGGCCTCATTATTCTTTGGATGATTTTCTTGGCTACTTTTGAACTTTTTATTTTGATCAGATGATATTATGAGAAACCCAATTTACAAAAGTAGTGTTTAGTAGAACTATGGAATTCATGGAAATTAAACATGATAGTTGCGTGATTACTCAACAAGGGATGTGAGTGGATCTTGAGATGAAGTTTAAATAGATAAATAAAATCTTTTATTTCTAAGTTAATTTTTGAATTAAATTTTAAATTTTTTAATATTATATTAAAATTCAGATTAAATTTAGTCCACCTTATATAATCTTGAGTCTAACAAGACTTGACATATAAGCAAATATGTGTAAAATAAGCATCTCATAATATACTAGAAGACAAAATCTTTATAATGAAGCTTAAATAAACAAATATTATTCAATCCTTAAGTAGCTTTTGATCAGGACTGAACTAGCTTCTCCGTCATTGCCAAGCAAGCCGATCGAGTACAACATTAGCTGGAATCCATATTCGCCGTGCATGCAGAGACCACGCTTACTGTAGGGCTGGCGGCGACGGAGAAGGTTGGACCATGCGAAGGACGGAAAGGCAATGAAGGTAGATATGCATCGCTCTCTGGTCCAAGCCAGCGTAGACCAGCTGCGGCGCTCTATCTTTATCGTTACGAAAGTATATGATGGACCAGTCATCATGCCATTAGTCGTATATATCGTGCTACCAAGATCAAATTTATTCCGCAGGAGCCGTCAATCAATTAAAACTTCAAACACAAGTATACAAAACTTGACTTTGATTTCCTTAGTGCTCAAAATAGCATCGTTTTGGAAGAGTTTCCATGGAAATGGACTTCTTGTTCCTTGCACCAGTCAAATGAGTTGAAAGCATATTCCTTTGATTCCACAGCTCCTCAACAGTGAAACCATGTTCTGTAGGTATCAAAGAGCTTCGTGATATTTTTAGCTTCGAAAGTTCTGCTTGAGATGAGCTAGAAGCTGACATGGTTCTGCACTGAGATCAAGCTGATGACAGTGACATTCAGCTTTTCCGTACCACTGAGTGGGAGGTTTGGTTATACGTCTACCACGACCTAAACAAAAGTAATTAGCAACGCTAACAGTTTAATCTATCATCATGTCGTCCATGAATTGTATGTTCAACTTGGGTTTAGTTTTTGTCCTAACCCAACTAACAGTAAACTTCATCTTGCTAATTTATTCTACTTTAATGGCGTGGCATTCCACCAAGGGCGATGGAGAGGCTGA
The DNA here is from genome assembly GCA_028551475.1 of Casuarina equisetifolia. NCBI lineage: Eukaryota > Viridiplantae > Streptophyta > Magnoliopsida > Fagales > Casuarinaceae > Casuarina > Casuarina equisetifolia. The sequence goes on from CM052362.1 coordinate 20,085,597, forward strand.
TTGCTGACACTGCCATGACTTCAAAAGAAAACCCATGATTGAGTACCTTTTAGGTTCTCCCACTTTTCATGGATAGCACTATGTCTTTCAATCTTATTGGACGCTCCACTTTGCTAATTCCAAACGCTTGCTTTTTATCAGTGTCAAGAGTTAGGTCTTTCATCAGCGGAACCCCATTACATTTCGGTTGCTCATACCATTTTGGGTCTTAAACAGAGTTGAACAGTTTGCTTTTGATAGCAAACAAACCAGAAATGCACTTCTAGATACCATTTTTCCAGGCCATTAGTTACATAATTTTAGTAAGAATTAGCGAATTTTCCCTCCAATGCCGTCAAGTTCTCCCCAGCACTGCCTGTCATTGCGTAACTCAAGCACAAACACGCATATTTAAAGCCTCTTTCATTTGATGATGTTGCACTCCCATGTTGGAATGGAAGGAGAAGATAATTGTCGACATGTTTATGACTCGAGAATAATTTAGTAAGCCGTTTAACTGTTGTCTTTCTTTTCTCCAGAGGACACCGCGTTTACCATGATTGTTACTTGTCCTCGACGTCTTCCAGCTATGGCTTGCAGGTTCAATGGTAATTGGGAATTTGGAACAGATATCGCCTTCGGAGATTGGGAGTTCGAGCCTTCTTGAGGTAGGAATATCTACGGGGCCTTTGTGTTACTACTCTTTGAGAAGGAAGAAAAAGAAGAGACCAATACGAAATTACTATTCTTTTCTGCTTGATCTGGGAAAGCCTTCATCCGTCAGAAAAGTGGCTGCTGCAAACCCCTCAAGATTAGCCCAGCACAAGTCTCTTTCCGAAGCTACTAATCACAACTTCATTCGTAGTTTGCAGCCTCCTCCCTCTTGGTAACAACATCAGATCCTGCAACATTACCGCATTGTTGGTGTGTAGAACATTCCTTGACATTTCACATCTACGACCCCACATAATGGAAGCCAACCCATATGTCCGGAAGAAACAAAAGGCCAGCGAGAAGGTGTCGTGTTGGTTACATTTATGAGACCAGCTTTACGTGGGGACTAGACTGCCAGTCCCATCATTGATTTTATAGTGTCTCTGCAGTACATGTTTGACTTTGTATCGTGGTTACCGTCGCTTCCTCGCATTTTGTCCGTTTTTCCGTGGCGTTCCAAAATTGACGGTAGAAGACGCCCCATGTCCCAATCAATGAAAAACAGATGGCTCATGCCCAATTAAAAATCTGAATATTTATCTATTTGATTATCTGTCGTACATTAAAATAGTCGCTAGGTAGCATGAAAAGCAGTTTCCTTACGTTTCTATTCAAACTCGAAATATTAAAATAGCCCTTCCTCATTCATGTTGTTTTCAGTTGGGTGAGCAGAGGCGTTTCTTTTATATGGAACAACTAAATACTGCTTGGCACCTCAAAAAGTAAACATAAATGTCGTTCGGCGATATGTTCTTCCTCTTATTTAAAGTCAGACCAAATCTGAACCAAACCAAACTGCGTTATTGCTGTCTTCATCATGGCTACAGATGGACGTTCACACTGCCAGTCCTTTTGACCGTGGCAGAGAGTGGTTGTGCAGGGATTTTCTTTAGTCCCTCATTTAAGATTCTAGAAATTAAGTTTTGTCTTCAGCTACGTGAGTTAGGCAGGATTAGAGGCAAAATTTATTTGATCAAGACAAGATTCACTTCTTTTTTTATACTTTTGTTGCGTCCCCGTTTAGATATCAGCTGGCACCTCTGCTACAAGGGTTCTTTTTGTTTTTTAGATTTCTTCGGATACAAACTGCAGTAAAGCATAGTTTTTGATGCTTCAGAAATGAATAATTCTGTGATGAGAATGAACTAACCTCGAGTATTATTTCACTCATTACATACATTCAAAAGCAAACTTTAGGCACTATGTTATGTTGATGTGCTGATGAGTTTTGAGTATTTGTGTTGTTCTAACATTGAACTACAGATTTTTTAAAATATATGAAAAACATATTGCATTTGGGTTAAAACTAAATCAGAAAACAAGTCAACCTGAATGGTTATCCGAAAGTAAAAGGGGTGGTTCTAAGGAAGATGACATATTATCAAGCGTGTGCGTTTACTTGCTATATAGCTGGAATAGTTCCAATTTTACTACTTTGTCCTAAGCATGAACGTCTCCTCTAATAAATTAATCCATACTTGTCAATGCATTGTACGTAGGCATGGCCTGAATCAGGTTATATATTCTTGCTTCCTGCTTGTGGAAACTATGTGCTGTTGTGCTCATTTGTCTTCTGAGGCCATATCTGTTCTGAACTATTTATGGTCTTCTTCTGAATTCCTTCCCAACTTCTCTACAGAGAAGAGAAAAAAGATACTGTTTTTTCGGTGGTTGGTTGCAACTTGGAGTTCTCCCGCCTGAGCATCAAGGAATCAGTTTCGATCTTGCAGTGAGGTTTGGGTTCTTGATCTCTTATTTCTGCAGTTTCTTATTGTGTAATCGTATGAAGATATCTGTGGTGATGATTTTAATATGGTATTCCCGTATTGCTCGGAATCTCATGACTCTCATTCGGAAATCAGCAGTAGATTGCTATATTTCTTAAGGCATAGAAGGGAAGACATTGAAATCGCAGACTGCTATATTATCAAAATAACGCTGTCATTTTGATAATCTGTCCTTGTAGTCTCATCGCCCCCACCCCCCCGTCTTTTTTTCATGATTTTCCGCCGTCATGTCGATCTTACAAAAAGCAAACGTTTGAAAAAAAGAAAATCCCTGTATTGGAAGTTTTGGGCTGCTGGTCGGATCTGTGGGCTGGTTGTGGTGAACATTTGCAGGGACTCTCCTTACCATCTCTAGCGTGTCTTGCGTATGTTTGTTCCGTGTCTTGGAAAATTAAGAAAACCAGGGCTGTGGTTTTCTTTTTTTATCTTTTTTTTTTCCCCTTCTCTGCCAAGAAGATTTCTGCTTATGGACGGTACCTGAAGTCATTGAATCAAAATCTTCTTGGCTTGTTTCATATTTCTGTTCTTATGCTTACAGCTTTCTAAAGCGCGTTCCTTTCTTCTATTTATGTGCTGTAATGAACCTCTGTTGCTCATAATTTTAGATCTGTACAGCTATTTACTAGAAGTATCTGATTGTTCTTTCCCAAACTCGCTATTCCACTTGTGTCTAGATCTTAATATGACGTTGGAAATGGTAGAAAACATGAGAAGTTCTTGTGTTAGTTGTATCTCTATGATGTAAATCAATCTGAGGAATGTCCTAAAATTAGAAATGAGGAAACTCCTGGTCACTTTTCATGCCGTTCAAACACCTTTTAATTTGGTAGATAATTGGGCAGTTCAAGTTTCTTAATTCTTAGCTTTTCGTTTATGGCTTTCAGGTGTTCCTTTTTTGTTGGTCATGGAGAACGACATAGAATTGGGTTCTACAGGGCAGGCTTCCCCTGAAGTTCCACCTCTCATCCAGTTTATATCATCGAATGAAGTTTCCGGCTTTGATGACCTCAAGTGCACTAGCCTCACCGCTGATCAGATTGAGCCAACTGAATCTGAATCTCTTAGTTCATCGTCCGATGTAATTTCTTCCTCTAATCCTGCGATAAAGGATCTGGCAGTAGTAGATTGCATTTCTTGACGAAAATACTGTTGATTCAGAAACTTTTACCTTCTCCTGCAAGATCTTTTTTGTGCATTGTCTACCATATTCGTTCTTTTACTGATACATGGGAAAACACAAAAAAGATTTAATGATTTAGCATATAATATATTTGTACACTACCTAAAACGACTTCTTTTGTCAGGAAAAAGAAACAGAACACATAATCCATCATCAAAGGATACATTCTGTTTCCATCAGCATGCCTCCGTCTCCTGTGGGAGTTCACTTGCAGGACACCAGAAGAGTTTTCTTCAGTACTGAAACAAATGGCGGTCTAGATTCTCCTGTTGTTCCCGATATAGCTAGCGGCAAACCCCCGAGAAAGCCGAAACATTTTTCTCAGCCAATGCCAAAAACCGGTTCATATGCTCAGACAAATGCTGGGGGACAATTCACGTACCATCAGAGTATCAAAACGTTCAAGGATAAGAGATTTGATTCCTTCAAGACATGGTCTGGGAAACTTGAGAGGCAGATCACAATACTACGTGGAAGGCCGCCGCAGGAAGAAGATGAAACTGAGGAAGAAACAGTGCGGAAGAGAGAAGTTGAAAGAAATTTACCTGTGGAGCGATACTTCGATGCCCTGCAAGGGCCCAGAGCTAGATACCCTTAAGGTATGTACTTTTCTTCCCCCACTGTTATGCACATTTTACTTCTTGTTATATTCTTAATATTTTGGTTTGGCTACATCTCGAAATTTGAACTCAGCTCATAAAATTGGGTGGTCCGATGATTAACTTAAGAGTTTGAAGTAAACAGGGGGGTTTGTTTCATGAAGATCAAAGGGTTGATTTTAATCGATCAAGGCTACCCTTACCACAATTATGAATAATGAAAACATTATTTGTATCTAATTTAACTATCAAACGTGTGATTTATATAGCTTTTTCTCTATTTGGGGTTAGACATTTCTAGTCCAACTCCATATGAATTCTTTTATTAGCCTAATGATTAATGGACTGTTTCTCATGCTAAGAATAACAAGTAAATCTCAGTTTCTAGTATACTCATGGTGACAACGCGTCCTATGTGTTTCACCTTGTCGGATCATACAATGATCTTGTTTTTCTCCGGTGAAGCCAAATGTTGTAGTGTTTGGTGATTCTTGATCATAACGACGGTTCCTCTTTTAACAGGCTTCAGAGGAAATAGTGCTACCAAATGACAGTACATGGCCATTTCTCCTGCGTTATCCCATCTCTTCATTTGGTATCTGTCTTGGTATTAGCAGCCAAGCAATTATGTGGAAAGCCCTGGCCACCTCTCCCTCCACAAAATTTCTTCACATAAGCCTGAAGGTGAATCTTGTACTATGGTGCCTTTCCATTGCTCTTGTAGCCACTGTCGGTTCCATCTATCTTCTGAAAATGATTCTCTACTTTGAAGCCGTTCGGCGTGAGTACTACCACCCGGTCCGTATCAACTTCTTCTTTGCCCCATGGATAGCCCTCATGTTCTTAGGCCTCGGAGTGCCACCTTCTATTACCACCCACCTCCCTCAACCTCTCTGGTATGTTCTCATGTGTCCACTTTTCCTTCTCGAGCTTAAGATCTATGGACAATGGATGTCGGGAGGCCGAAGGAGGCTCTCAAAGGTGTGCAATCCTTCAAACCATCTTGCGGTTGTCGGGAATTTTGTGGGGGCTTTACTAGGTGCATCAATGGGGCTAAAAGAAGGGCCTATATTCTTCTTTGCCGTTGGGTTGGCTCACTACGTGGTCCTGTTTGTTACCCTCTACCAAAGACTTCCAACAAATGAGACACTTCCAAAAGATCTCCATCCAGTATTCTTTCTGTTTGTCGCAGCCCCAAGTGTTGCTTCAATAGCATGGGCAACGATTCAAGGCTCATTTGATTTTGGTGCACGGATTGCTTATTTCATCGCGCTGTTCCTTTATATGTCACTGGTTAGTATCTCTGTTCTCTAATTCGAACGTTAATTTAGTAGTGGATTGCCGAGAACCTAAACTCATTTCCTGGATGAATTTTCTGTGTTTTGCAGGCAGTGCGGCTTAATTTTTTCCGAGGATTCAAGTAAGATATGGATTTGACTATTATTTATCCTTATGGAAGTATTGTTCCATCTGCTTTTGGTCAATCATCTGATATTCTGTCTTATTTGCGTCAATAGGTTCTCAGTGGCATGGTGGGCATACACTTTCCCCATGACTGGTGCTGCGATAGCAACCATGAAGTACTCGTCTCAAGTCGGTGGTGTAGTAACACAAGCTATGGCCGTCCTGTTGTCCGGCATTGCCACGCTTACTGTTTCTGGTCTGTTTATAACGACTATCTTGCACGCCTTTGTTCTCCGAGACCTTTTCCCCAATGACATTGCTATTGCCATCAGTGACAAAAAGCCTAAACCACACAAGAAGTGGTTCCATCTAAGACATGGTAGCTCAGACTCCTCAGATATCGAAAAATTCTTGAAATTTAATTGTGTAAGTTGCAAAGTTCCGGAAGCCGCTCAAAATCCTCAACTGGTTGAAAGTCAAGGAGCTTAGTCCTCTAGGTCCATGTTTTATAGTCCATAAGCGGTTGGTGACATTCAATGAGTCTTTTCGCTACTTGCGTGCATGAGACGAACAGAGTTTGCGTTTCGACTGTTCCAATGATCATGCGTGCAGAGTGAATCAAAAGTTCTTAGAACTAGACGAGAGTGAAGCACAACCAGTAGCCCAGCTGAATATTGTAATAAAGTTTTGTATGTATGCTGTCTACTAGAAAAACAAAATGAAAGTGTACCACGGATTTTGCTCTGTTCTATCTACTATGATGTATGCGGGCTTTGATATTTTCCTTCGCAGCAGCCAAACTGAAGGAACATCAGGTACGGTGATTGATAATGCATACATTAAAGTAAGCACATTAACAACAGTTATATACTAAACCGTGCTGGAGGGTCAGTGAACAGAGACTGTTGCTGTTGCAGCTTATAAGATGAGAAAGGTGCTTGCATTATGAGCATGCCAATGATTCTAAAGCAATTGAACTCGAGAGATATGTGAAACAGGATGAACCCAGATGGTTGTGCATCCTTTTAGATCATGGATTGAGTTTGAAATTTTCAGCAAAAACTACCTAGACTTGAAAGATAGTGATATGTAGCAGAAATGATGCTCCCTAAATGTGGGTTAGGAATTATGACATGCGAAAACCACTTTTGTGTTTTCTAGCCAATTGGAGTTTCGAAATATGTAACTTCTACTTGAGACTTTTCAAGAGCTCACTAGGTTTTATAATGTTCACAATCTTCACCATGAATCTCCCAAAATCTTCGTTGGGTGGTCCAAGTTATTGATTAACTACATCACCTGCTGGCTCTTCACTTATGAATTTAGTTACAAGATTGTAATTCTTCCTTTACTCATCAGCCGTGACATTTGGCTTCTTTATCAAAGAATCTTGTCTCAGTTAGAGCAAGAACATTCATGCAGTTCCTGAATAAGTATTACTTCCGTCAATCGATGTGCATTCAAAAGGGCAACTTCTGAAGCTAGTTCGAGTTTTTAATCATGATAAAAAAAATCTTCCGACGCAAGGCTGCCATGCAACTATGTCAATCAGTTTACACTGCTATTCGTTACGTCTCTAGAAATTATATGCAGTGGCTTAGTCCATGAGGCCAGGAAAGGGTCCAGTCCGCGCATCTAATTGTAGGAAAAGGGGTGCTCCAGTGCTGAAGACAAAAACGGACTACAAACTTGTCACCTGTTCATAGAAGGACGTGTTGGATAAGTGCTCTTGGCTGGTTAGCTTAAATGGGCAGTTGGTCAAACTAAGTGGTTAGTAGGTTATAACAATTTAACTAGTTTGATTAGGTAATTAGTTAGTACATTACATCTAAAAATAACTTTTGATAAAATAAAAATTAAGAATTTTTCTCAGAAGTATGATATTTCTTTCAAAAAATTTAAGGCATGATTCTGAGTTAGAAATTAGTATTTTCTCAAAAGACGAATATTATTCAAGTTATTTTCACGGGCTTTTTTTGTTTTTTAGATTTCTTCAGATATAAACTGTAGTAAAGCATAGTTTTTGATGCTTCAAAAATGAATAATTCTATGATAAAAATAAACTAATTTCGTGTATTATTTCACTCATTACATACATTCAAAAGCAAACTTTGGGCACTATGTTGTGTTGATTTGCTAATGAGTTTTGAGTATTTGTGTTGTTCTAACATTGAACTAAAGATTTTTTAAGATATATGAAAAATATATTGCATTTTGGGTTAAAACTAAATCAGAAAACAAGTCAACCTGAATGGTTATCCAAAAGTAAAAGGGGTCGGGTCGTTCTAAGGAAGATGACATATTATCAAGCGTATGCGTTTACTTGCTATATAGCTGCAATAGTTCCAATTTTACTACTTTGTCCTAAGCATGAACGTCCCCTTCTCTAATAGATTACTCCATACTTGTCAATGCATTGGACGTAGGCATGGCAGTCAGGTTATATATTCTTGTTTCCTGCTTGTGTAAACTATGTGCTGTTGTGCTCATTTGTCTTCTCAGGCCATATCTGTTCTGAACTATTTATGGTCTTCTTCTGAATTCCTTTCCAACTTCTTTACAGAGAAGAGAAAAAAGATAGTCTTTTTGGTGGTTGGTTGCAACTTGGAGTTCTCCCGCCTGAGCATCAAGGAATCAGTTTCGATCTTGCAGTGAGGTTTGGGTTCTTGATCTCTTATTTCTGCAGTTTCTTATTGTGTAATCGTATGAAGATATCTGTGGTGATGATTTTAATATGGTATTCGCATATTGTTCGGAATCTCATGACTCTCATTCGGAAATCAGCAGTAGATTGCTATATTTCTTAAGGCATAGAAGGGAAGACATTGAAATCGCAGACACAGTAACGCTGTCATTTTGATAATCTGTCCTTGTAGTCTCATCGCCCCCACCCCCTCCCGTCATTTTAACATGGTTTTCCGCCGTCATGTCGATCTTACAAAGAGAAAATGTTTGAAAAAAGCATTATTGTATTGGAAGTTCTGGGCTGCTGGTCGGATCTCTGGGCTGGTTGTGGTGAACGTTTGCAGGGACTCTCCTTACCATCTCTAGCGTGTCTTGCGTATGTTTGTTCCGTCCTTTGTCTTGGAAAATTAAGAAAACCAGGGCCGTAGTTTTTTTTTTTCCTTCTCTGTCAAGAAGATTTCTGCTTATGGACGATACCTGAAGTTATTGAATCAAATTCTTGGCTTGTTTCATATTTCTGTTCTTATGCTTACAGCTTTCTAAAACGCCTTCTTTCTTCTATTTATGTGCTGTGATAAACTCCTGTTGCTCATAATTTTAGATCTGTACAGCTATTTACTAGAAGTATCTGATTGTTCTTTCCCAAACAAGCTATTCCACTAGTGTCTAGATCTTAATATAACATTAAAAATGGTAGAAAACATGAGAAGTTCTTGTGTTAGTTGCATCCCTATGATGTAAATCAATCTGAGGAGTACCCTAAAATTAGAAATGAGGAGACTCCTTTTCACTTTTCATGCCGTTCAAACACCTTTTAATTTGGTAGATAATTGGGCAGTTCAAGTTTCTTAATTCTTAGCTTTTCGTTTATGGCTTTCAGGTGTTCCTTTTTAGTTGGTCATGGAGAAGGACATAGAATTGGGTTCTACAGGGCAGGCTTCCCCTGAAGTTCCATCTCTCATCCAGTTTATATCATCGAATGAAGTTTCCGGCTTTGATGACCTCAAGTGCACTAGCCTCACCGTTGATCAAATTGAGCCAACTGAATCTGAATCTCTTAGTTCATCGTCCGACGTAATTTCTTCTCTAATTCTGCGATTCTGGAAAGGATCTGACATTAGTAGATAGCATTTCTTGACGAAAATACTGTTGATTCAGAAACTTTTACCTTCTCCTGCAAGATCTTTTTTGTGCATTGTCTACTATGTTCGTTCTTTTAATGATACATGAGAAAACACAAAAAAGATATAATGATTTAGACACATAATATACTTGTTCACTACCTAAAACGACTTCTTCTTTTGTCAGGAAAAAGAAACAGAACACATAATCCATCATCAAAGGATACATTCTCTTTCCATCAGCATGCCTCCGTCTCCTGTGGGAGTTCACTTGCAGGACACCAGAAGAGTTCTCTTCAGTACTGAAACAAATGGCGGTCTAGATTCTCCTGCTGTCCCTGATATAGCTAGCGGCAAACCCCCGAGAAAGCCGAAACATTTTTCTCAGCCAATGCCAAAAACCGGTTCATATGCTCAGACAAATGCTGGGGGACAATTCGCGTACCATCAGAGTATCAAAACGTTCAAGGATAAGAGATTTGATTCTTTCAAGACATGGTCTGGGAAACTTGAGAGGCAGATCACAATACTACGTGGAAGGCCGCCGCAGGAAGAAGATGAAACTGAGGAAGAAACAGTGCCGAAGAGAGAAGTTGAAAGAAATTTACCTGTGGAGCGATACTTCGATGCCCTGCAAGGGCCAGAGCTAGACACCCTTAAGGTATGCACTTTTCTTCACCCACTATTATGCACATTTTACTTCTTGTTATATTCTTAATATTTTGGTTTGGCTACATCTCGAAATTTGAACTCAGCTCATAAAATTGGGTGGTCCGATGATTAACTTAGAGTTTGAAGTAAACAGGGGGTTTGTTTCATGAAGATCAAAGGGTTGATTTTAATCGATCAAGGCTACCCTTACCACAATTATGAATAATGAAAACATTATTTGTATCTAATTTAACTAGCAAACGTGTGATTTATATAGCTTTTTCTCTATTTGGGGTTAGACATTTCTAGTCCAACTCCATATGAATTCTTTTATTAGCCTAATGATTAATGGACTGTTTCTCATGCCTAGAATAATAAGTAAATCTCTGTTTCTAGTATACTCATGGTGACAACGCGTCCTATGTGTTTTACCTTGTCGGATCATACAATGATCTTGTTTTTCTCCGGTGAAGCCAAATGTTGTAGTGCTTGGTGATTCTTGATCATAACGACGGTTCCTCTTTTAACAGGCTTCAGAGGAAATAGTGCTACCAAATGACAGTACATGGCCATTTCTCCTGCGTTATCCCATCTCTTCATTTGGTATCTGTCTTGGTATTAGCAGCCAAGCAATTATGTGGAAAGCCCTGGCCACCTCTCCCTCCACAAAATTTCTTCACATAAGCCTGAAGGTGAATCTTGTACTATGGTGCCTTTCCATTGCTCTTGTAGCCACTGTCGGTTCCATCTATCTTCTGAAAATGATTCTCTACTTTGAAGCCGTTCGGCGTGAGTACTACCACCCGGTCCGTATCAACTTCTTCTTTGCCCCATGGATAGCCCTCATGTTCTTAGGCCTCGGAGTGCCACCTTCTATTACCACCCACCTCCCTCAACCTCTCTGGTATGTTCTTATGTGTCCACTTTTCCTTCTTAAGCTTAAGATCTATGGACAATGGATGTCGGGAGGCCGAAGGAGGCTCTCAAAGGTGTGCAATCCTTCAAACCATCTTGCGGTTGTTGGGAATTTTGTGGGGGCTTTACTAGGTGCATCAATGGGGCTAAAAGAAGGGCCTATATACTTCTTTGCCGTTGGGTTGGCTCACTACGTGGTCCTGTTTGTTACCCTCTACCAAAGACTTCCAACAAATGAGACACTTCCAAAAGACCTCCATCCAGTATTCTTTCTGTTTGTCGCAGCCCCCAGTGTTGCTTCAATAGCATGGGCAACGATTCAAGGCTCATTTGATTCTGGTGCACGGATTGCTTACTTCATCGCGCTGTTCCTTTACATGTCACTGGTTAGTATCTCTGTTCTCTAATTCGAATGTTAATTTAGTAGTGGATTGCCGAGAACCGAAACTCATTTCCTGAATGAATTCTGTGTTTTGCAGGCAGTACGGCTTAATTTTTTCCGAGGATTCAAGTAAGATATGGATTTGACTATTATTTATCCTTATGGAAGTATTGTTCCCTCTGCTTGTGGTCAATCATCTGATGTTCTGTCTTATTTGCGTCCATAGGTTCTCAGTGGCATGGTGGGCATATACCTTCCCCATGACTGGTGCTGCGATAGCAACCATGAAGTACTCGTCTCATGTCGGTGGTGTAGTAACACAAGCTATGGCCGTCCTGTTATCCGGCATTGCCACGCTTACAGTTGCTGGTCTGTTTATGACGACTATCTTGCACGCCTTTGTTCTCCGAGACCTTTTCCCCAATGACATTGCTATTGCCATCAGTGACAAAAAGCCAAAACCACACAAGAAGTGGTTCCATCTAAGACATGGTAGCTCAGACTCCTCAGATATCGAAAAATTCTTGAAATTTAATTGTGCAAGTTGCAGAGTTCCGGAAGCCGCTCAAAATCCTCAACCGGTTGAAAGTCAAGCAGCTTAGGCCTCTAGGTCCATGTTTTATAGTCCATAAGCGGTTGGTGACATTCCATGAGTCTTTTCGCTACTTGCTTGCCTGGGAGGAACAGAGTTTATGTTTTGACTGTTCCAACGATCATGCGTGCAGAGTGAATCAAAAGTTCTTAGAACTAGACGAGAGTGAAGCACAGCCAGTAGCCCAGCTGAATACTGTAATAAAGTTTTGTATGTATGCTGTCTACTAGAAAAACAAAAAGAGTGTACAATGGATTTCGTTCTGTTCTATCTATTGTGATGTATGCCACAAGGTAAGCCATATAGGGCTTTGATATTTTCCTTCGCAGCTGCCAAACTGAAGGAACATCAGATATGGTGATTGATAATGCATACATTAAAGTAAGCACATTAACAACACAGTTACATACTAAACCGTGCTGGAGGGTTCGTGAACAGAGACTGTTGTTGTTGAAGCTTATAAGATGAGAAAGGTGCTTGCATTATGAGCATGCCAATGATTCTAAAGCAATTGAACTCGAGAGATATGTGAAACAAGGACGAACCCAGATGGTTGTGCATCCTTTCAGATCATGGATCGAGTTTGAAATGTTCAGCAAAAAGTACCTAGACTTGGAAAGATAGTCATATGTAGCAGAAATGATGCTCCCTAAATGTGGGTTAGGAATTATGAATTGCAAAAACCACCCTTTTATTTTCTAACCAATCGGAGTTTCGAAATATGTAACTTCTAGTTGAGACTTTTCAAGAGCTCATTAGGTTTTATAATGTTCATAATCTTCACCATGAATCCCCAAAATCTTCGTGAATACGCATTACTTCCGTCAATCGACGTGCATTCAAAAGGGCAACTTCTGAAGCTAGTTCGAGTCTTTAATCATGTATACTACATTCATGATAAAAATCTTCGGACGCAAGGCTGCCATGCAACTGTGTCACTCAGTTTGCACTGCTATTCGTTACGTCTCTAGAAATTATATGCAGTGGCTTAGTCCATGAGGCCAGGAAAGAGTCCAGTCCGCACATCTAATTGTAGGAAAAGGGGTGCTCCACTGCTGAAGACAAAAACGGCTTACAAACTTGTCACCTGTTCATAGAAGGACGTGTTGGATAAATGCTTTTGGCTGGTTAGCTTAAATGGGTACTTGGTCAAACTACGTGGTTACTAGGTTATAACAATTTAACTAGTTTAATTAGGTGATTAGTTAGTACATTACATCTAAAAATAACTTTTTGATAAAATGAAAATTAAAAATTTCTCTCAAAAGTATGATATTTCTTTCAAAAAATTTAAGGCACGATTCTATCTTAAAAATTAGTATTCTCTCGAAGGATGAGTACTATTCAAGTTATTTTCTTTTTTACTTTGGTTATGATCCAAAATCATTCCAAATGAGCTTCAATCAATTGCCCCAAGGCTACGTTATGTATTCTGATTATCATACCGTAACACTATCATTCTCCCAAAGATTATAAAAGCCAAGCAGCTGCTGTATGGACCCTCGCCTAGTGGTGCAATGAATGCTAGTGCAACACAAGGTGTGAAAAAGTAGGTCGTAGGCATCACTCTTTGTCTTAATACTTTTAAGAATGATCTTAGGCAGATTTGCTTCCGACAAGAGGCATGTGACAAACTTGTGGTCCCTTGGCCTGTTTCGGATGATGTGTCTACAAGTTGCTCCAAAGAAGTTTTCTGGATGCATACGACTCTTGGAAAAGGAAGATAAACTTGCTAACTTCATCATAATCAGTTTGGTGATACAAATTTATCCGATTAAATGTACATGACATAGCATATACAGTTACCCAAAAACAAAAAAAGGCGTAGCAGTTGATAGACATTGGAATTCTTGGTGCATCCATCATAGAGACTCTAGTTGTTTCATTTTTGCCTCTCAATCAATCTCTATCTCACACTCGTTGCTATATCTGGTCCTCTCTGCTGTAATGGTCAACCTGCTTTCTTTAGGGGAAGTTGGGTCTTCATTATATATATATTTTTGTTGGTTTTTTCTTATTTCGATTTTCTTTGGCTCAGCTCAACTGCTAACCTCTGTATATCACTCCTACAGGAGCCCTTCTCAATGTGATAAATTAAAGTCTAGTCATACCCTCTATATTCATCTTCCATATATATACATATTTACGGAGGCTTTCCTCTAAAGCTAACTCGGATAACTGGATATATCTGCTATGTATTTGTTATCTGCTGCATGGGACGACGCATGGGGAGAATTTGAGGCCAACAATAAGCCTTGTAGAAATTCTAGCGTTGATATTCCTTTGTAGATTATTCGTCCATTTGTTCGAGATAAAACGGATCCCAAGTTCGTGTTTCCACCTTCAATCCTGAGTCAATATATTTTGGACTAATCTTGGAAACCCTATCCTTCACTTGCAAGTCCACAATCCATTGATGGCGAACAACATGGATGACGTTCCGGTCCCCCACAACCTAATTCAAGTAGCAAGAAGAGGAAGACAAGCAAAGAAGTTAAAGGTGGTCCTGGTTGCTCTTCCTTCCGTTCGAACCAGAAAATCTGTAACGGGTTTAGTAGCTTTCATTAGATTGGGTTAAATGAAAAAAATGTGTCCTCCATGCGAGACGGGTTCTTCGTGCACCACTCCAAATCTTGTGGTAAGAGCTTTCGTGGGATGAGAAGCAAATCTTGACTTATGTAAAACGAGGAGCACCTTGTGGGAAAAATCAGCAACAATAATCAGTGTATTGATGATCCAAAACAGGAGAGAAGAGCAACAATAACCAAGGAATCAACGTCAAGTGGCTAGAAAAGTGCTCAGCAATTCCAAGAATAGAAGTCCCTCGAATTCAAATGGCCAAAGCTTAGATAAGGTAAGAAGTAAAGATTAGATGAAGATAAAGAATAGATAACTCAAAGTGAGGTCTCTCTCTAATGAGACTTATGAGATAAAGTTTATATTTAACATAACTTAAAATATTGTGAAGTCTTTCTCTAATGAATTCAATTCTAAGTTAAAAGTCAAGTTACATGTCAGACGTAGCAAAATTGAAAACGGAACCCAAAGAATTAAAATAAAGATTGAATAACTCAAAATATCAAAACTATCTAGTTGTTAAAAAGTGATGTCTCTTTCTAAGAAGACTTATGAGATAAAATTTATATTTAACATAACTTAAAATAATGTGAAGTCTCTCTCTTACAAAACTTGACTCTAAGTCAAACGTAAAGTGATGTGATCACTAACATTGGCACGTAACAAAATAAAAAACGGAACCTAAAGAACTAAAATGGAGGTGGCCATCAAACTTTGGCATTTTGCCTGGCACAGTTTGTCCATGTCTCCCTAAGGCGCTCACTAACACGGGCACGTAACAAAGTCGAAAACGGAACCCAAAAGTATAGAGGAACGGAAAGGGACGGGGTCATCAAACCTTGGCATTTTTCCTAGCGCAGTTTGTCCATGTCTCTTTATTCTGCATGCTGACATGTGACAAACTTTATACTCTTGCCTTATTATTCCCTTCCCATTCAAGTGGCCAATACTGGGCCGAGTAAACATGGGGTTCATTTCACGGGAAGGACTCACAATTGGAGTTCCAAGATCCGAGAATGGATCACACCAGTCCGTAAATCCGCCAGTAGAACCAAAGCTAACATTTCAAGTCATCTAAGAACTTTTATACTGCTGCAAGAAGGTATTCTGCAGGTTTGCACGCTAAGTTAGTATTGCCTCTCTTTTGGGCTGTGATGGTACTGCTGAAGTAGGAGCAGGCGTATAACAGGTGCCAGAATGTTGCAGCAGATATTTGGCGTGAGGAGTGAATGGGGAGGGATCTATCAGTGTACTAATAACCCGCAATGAATCCAGTATACAGCAATCTGTCAGTAATGGAATCAAAGAATTTTCCTCCCCGTAAGTTTTGCTTCCATCCGTTGCCTTTGTCACACTTCTTCTACTCGCTTGTACACTGAGATGATAAAGGAATATAAAGGAATCCCCTCCAACTTTGGAGAAATCGATTCCAGGGAGAAGAATTATTTGATTCTTGAAGTGAGAACAGAAAAGGGAGATTGCTGTCAAGACAGATGTACCTAACATGGGTGGAATTCAGGCTTCCCTCACAAACTTTCATTTCATTATACATAACTAGATCACATGTGAAGAATAAAAGGGTTGACAATCATTTATGAACAAAACGTAAGAGGAAGCAGCATACAAAGTCATTAAGTTTGATCTTGGGCAGACTCCCTATATTTGATTAGCTAGATTAGTTCATCTGAAATATTAACACAACCCTTGATAAATGTGGATTATGAACTATATCACTCAAATTTTTCTTGGTTCTTTTCCAGAAGTTGGTCAGCTGCTCTCACCCATCAAAAATAGATTGATTCTTAAATCCAAATTCATGACCTTCTCACGATTAATTTTTTTTTGCTGAAAACGATTACATAGAATATGAATTTACTGTGAACCGCCAAGACACCAGTTGTCACAACAAATTAAATATTGGGTGTGCTGATTTTTCTAACGTGTTTTTGGTGTTGCCAAATTCTTTTCCAAAGGAGACAGAGAGACATATAGATTTTTACGGTCCCCTATGCCTATGGCCTTGCAAAAGGAAAGCACCATGTCAAAAAGTTTTGCTCATAAGGAGACACAAAAGTCAATACAGGAATCAACCATGATACCAAGACTGCATTCACAATTTACTTTAGGGTGCAAATTTGTGAAACCATGTTCAGAATTTCTCATCTTGTGGAACGAAAAGAGCAACAATTGGCTTGAGAGCCTGTGAATTGAGGCAGCTAGAAAACAGGAACGGTTTTTTCTTTAATTCACTTCTAGAAGTGGTAGATCTAAGAAGGTAAAGAGACTTGGAAACACTTCCCGCTACCTACCTCAACGCGGATTCATTCAAGATATTGAATATCTTATTGAAAGCCCCAGTCTTTAAAGCAAACAGCTAGGAATTCATTTTTGGGAGTAAAAGGCCATTGTGGCAATGACTAAACATGGCCCTCTTCCCAACACCATATGAAAGTACCACTTCGAATTTTGTTAGCATTTGAATGTACAGATTCATCATAAAAGAAAGAAAAACAAGAGGTCGTAAGCAGAATATGCTGACATAGACATAAGTCACTTGCTATATTCCTTTAAGTGGGTTCATTA
This sequence comes from Casuarina equisetifolia, assembly GCA_028551475.1. Taxonomy (NCBI): domain Eukaryota; kingdom Viridiplantae; phylum Streptophyta; class Magnoliopsida; order Fagales; family Casuarinaceae; genus Casuarina; species Casuarina equisetifolia. Next base: position 20,102,766 of record CM052362.1, read on the forward strand.
AAACGCGTGCAGAGATTAGAAAAAGAGGGGAAAAAGGTATGTTAAACCTTTCTTTTCAAACCACTGTAGTTCTCCAAGTCAGTCATATTGACTCCTATCTAAATACAGACAGTATGATGCCACGACTTCAGTAAGTCTAATATTATCATTAACAGAACATTTACAGGAACAAGACAGATTCTTTGCAACAGCAAGTGTTCCTCCCATAATTAAAAGACAAATACAAGATCGTCATATATTCTCCTCCCTAATGTCCAGAATTTGCCACAAAGCTTCTGCTCACTTGCACGACAAAACATTAAATTATCATCCCAAGATAGAAGGGAAAGGGACAAAGACCATGTGGCTGATGATCTTTTGTCACCTCACATTTCTGCTGCTTCCATGTGCCTTTTTGATTGCTCCTTTCATTTCTTCCGCTTCTACCTCTTCATTCGTTTTCTTTTCTTCATTTTCTTTGTTCTGTATAACACCCTCACTTCATTTTTCTGAAAATAACAAAGTTCTAAAAGATGTTAGTTGATACCCACAAATGTATGCAGAAGAATAATATAGCATAAGCAATAACCTATTTAGAGAGACATACCAATGGATCTTTTGCAGTGGAGAACTGCCTCATAAATTGAACTCTCGGAGTCGCAGGACTTGCGCCAATCATCAACTGAGTAAGCTACACTTATCCTTGGAGATATGTCAGAGGAATACGACCAGTTCTTCCCCACCTTATGAGCTCTTCTATCAACACTTCCCACTTTAGAAGACTTCCTTCCTCTTAGTCTTCGCAACAAGGGCCCAAGAAAATCCAAGTACTTTTGAAAGATTTGCTTTGATAGTCTTCGACACCTTCTGAGGGAAGAGTTTTTATCATCTGAAGCAAGGTTTTGTGGTGCAAGGGAAGAAGATGGCTTGGTAGGAATGAAATCTGAGGCCTCACAACATGCGTCCATCTTCAATGGGTCGGCAAAGAGAGGCATAACATAGCCATTGGAGAAGAGCTCGTCTGCATGAACTAGAGTGAGAGGAGATTGTGAAACGGGGAAGTCGAATTTGAAATCTTCAGAGTTTCTGAAGAATCTCTTGGAGGGTGGCATACTTGGGTCCATCTCGATGAATGAAGCTTCATCGGACGCATCAATTGAGGACCTGCAGGAGTTTTCGAGGCTCTCCAAAGATGGTTTTAGGTTTACTAACCAACTGTATGAAAAGCTGTCAATAGAAAGAGATCCTGAAGCTTCCATGAAAGTCACCTGTATTGAGATATGTAGGGAGTTTGGCGGAGATGGAGGAACAGTTTGTCTGCGAGAGAAAATACACCGGGTAGGACGCTGATGCCCTCTTGCATGGTGTAAAACTTATGCCTAGACATATATATGTACACCTTAGTATCGAAATAGTTTCTCCAAGAAGTTGCTTGTGTGGTTATCTGTGAGAGAACGAACTTGAATAATTGAAAAAGAGGAAAGCAGATAAAGAGAAAAGAAACAGAAATGTGAGCCCACGACAGGACCCATAATGTCCCGTTGCATCAGCAGTTTTACTCACCTTTTTTCTTTCCATCATTTTTTCCTTCCTACCTTCACAAACAAGATGGTTCCTCTTTAATAAATCTATTTTTTTCACAAACAATCAGAAGTAACTAAAAGAGAAGCAGAATAAGGTTCATGAATGCTCCATTTTTTTTAATTCCAAGCTGCCTTTTGAAATTAAAATACAGAATAAGCAGAAGCAGAAGCAGGTCCTGCCCTTTCGAATTCTCATAAAACGACATGCCATAAGAAAAAGGTAATGATAAGAGAATCATTCTTCTTTTGTAAGCAGGTTCATGCATGCCCCATTAATAGCTCAAGCTGCTCCAGAAACAAGAATAAAGGAAGTACACTATGTTCTAACAAATTCTGGATGTTTTCTCGGAATCCTATAATGTCTACATTCTGGACAAAGTGATGATGCTTGCTTAGCTTGCTCTCTTTTGTCATTGTCTTCAATGCCATTTTGTACTTGCCCAATTTTGAGTGGGTCAGACCATTTGAGGGGATAATTTCATTATTCTGATGCTCACATCCTAACCACTGCAGAAAAAGACTCAAAGCTGGCTAATAAAAGTATTTGATATCCTATTATAGCCGGTTGGTGCTCTAAATAAAATAATAACACCGTATTTCTTAAAAGGCCATGTTGCAAACGTTAAAGTAGGTCCTTCATCAGCTCATGAGCGAAGGATAATGAATTCAATTTTCGATGCCACAATTTTCCATTGCTTTCCAACGAACTTGGACCATAAGGTGCTTTTGAGAACTGCTGCGTCAACCACGTTATTAAACCAGATATGCATCGAAAGAACTTAGTGCAGGCCTGGTCATCAGTCTGAAAGGTTATCAGGTAAATGACCTGAGTTCGAATACAGTTCTGTGAATAACCAGAATTGGTCGTGTTTACACCAGTAATGGTTGGTGAATGCTGTTAACCAAGGAACCTATTGAGTTCCTGGTTCCAGAGGACTTTTACTTTCGCTTCATTTCAGGTTTTGGGATCCACGTGATGGAAAGCTGTTCAAACAAGACAGACAATCAGAATAATAAGGAACAACAATGGAGGTAATTGAAGAATGGGTTCACATGCTAGAAGACGTCTAAGCTACTATTTTAATGTTTACAGCCAAGAAAATCTAAGGTTAGGCACGTACCAACAACAAACCAACTGAGCAAATGGTGTGCAATAAAAGAGATATGAGCTTAGATGGCCCATTCATAGGACATGCCAATTTGTTTGGACACACAAAATATTTGCTTAGCCATTACGTTTGGTACTTCAGAAAATTAAAACGAGAAAACATGCGCTTTCCTAGATCGAGAGAAATAACCTGAGTCTAAGTTGCATGTATACTCAAGGAAGTGAATTTGAGTTTAGGCTCCTTATGTCTTTTAGGTTACTATTTGGGTCATCAAGGAAGTTTAGATCCTTAAATTTTTCTTTTTCTTTTTTGGGCTAAGCAAAGAATTTATATATAAGATACATCAATACAAGATGGTTAAGAGTATTATCCCTATGAAAAAAAATACATAACATTGTATTCTATAAAAATTATCTCCTAAAGCCTTCAAGCATACTGAATAAGAAATATCAGAATTCTCCTTGCTCAAAGCTCAACATTGGCACTCCCTTGAACTTTTTTTGAACATCTAGGTAATCAAACTTTTTCGAAGATTGTGGATATCTCCAATTAGGCATTATTGAGAATCCTTTAGGGTATGATGGCACATGTGACTCCTACTAGGGAGTCTTCTTCTCTGATGATGTCTTTCAGGGTTTGTTTCTGACCCTTTAAAGGTGACAATGAGGACAGCTTTCATTTCGACCACTAAGATGGGGCCAACTTTATCTAATCCAAGAATACAAGACATTTCCAATCAGGTCTGCTCATTGTAATAGAAACCAGAAAAAGGCCTGAAAAAGTTGGAGATTGAAAAAAAAAAAAAAGACAGAAATTCTGAGCGTCATAGAAAAATCTATCCAAAAAGGTGAATTCAGGCATCGATTCTCCGAACCTCCCTTCCTTTATAACATCAGAACAAATACACAAGAAGACACTGAAGACAAATCCTATTGTCGAAAACCATTATAGATAAGTCTACAGATTGCCATACGCAGCCACATTCGTGTCCTTGAATCAGCGGAAGACATCTAGACCAAGAGAAGGAATTTGATGAGGAAATATCAAAGTTACAGGCAAGGAAATTTCTGGCTTTTCCCTCCACCAACAGGTAGTGGTGTTTAGTTTGGAATCTCCTCGAGTTTCAACGTCAGAGAAGGCCAGGTCCTTTTCATTCCCAATTGGACTAACCATAGGCTCTACAAACAATTATCTTTAGTAGACAGGGTGTCCCGGTGTTGTCGGTGAAAGAAATGAAACATTGACCATGTTTTTCGGGACAAAAGCCAGAAATCGAGAGTGACTTGAAATCTATCGGTCCCCCCTCATGTGCCCTCTCCAAGAGAAAAAGTAATTGTTAGGAGAATCCAAACATTCATAAATGCAGTTTGATCCAAGAAAAGGATGTTTTTGGTTATGCAGAGCGTATTAGATTTTTGAAGTTAACTAACTTGGCAGGATTCATATACCCACTCGTTTTCAGTTCGTGAGACCCCTTTATCTGCAAGGGAGACTAGAATTTGTATAAGCTTCCTGTAAAACGTTCTCAAATACTTCAAGGTTGAGGGGAGCAAGATCTGGGTTGGCTTGGGAAGGAAGTTGATCAACATCATTAACTCTAAAATATTTATTATCTGAATTGCTGACATCTTCATGAGCAACCAAAGTTGCAATGGGGGACATATGTTCATGAAACTTCACGAACATCCCAGCAGGAATTAGCTTTTCTTGTCGTTCTATAATCGAGGTTAGTTGTTTGCTTTAAGGTGAGTGGGTGCTTTTAGTACAGCTTGGTTGGAGTTTTGGGCTGCCTGTTCTGGTCCTGTCTCTACTTTTTGATTTCACTCGTTTAGTAAATTCTTTTTCCTCAGCAACAAGATAAAGAGAAAAGATTACATTACACCAGGATTTTCCAAAAGCCTTGACGGCAGTGGCTTTTCCAAGCATAAATAAGCTGTGATGGAAAGAGATTGAAGCATCACTAATAAAAAGATTGTTACTATCATAACCTTGCATTAGATGTCCATCATAAACCAAAGTGCAATGCATCCCATCATGGAGGAGAAAAGGAAGTGCTAGCCATAGTTATCAAATCATGGTGGGCTGAAGAGAACAAAAATGTGACACAGAGTAGCACAGCAAGTGGGTCCAAAATCCGGAGTTTGTCATGAATGCATAATTCATGCCTATTGCAAACAGCTGTAAATTTTGACAACCCAAGAAGCATTACCAGAACTAAACCAAAAAGATAACTTTACATGGTGGGGGAATGAAACGGTTGTTGAAAATTGATTTTGACAAAAATGAAGCATAGAGCAGTACTATTTGATGAGATCTAAGAACACAAAAGCATTCCACAAACTATGCAACAACATGGACGGCAAAAGGTTCCTTGATCGTACAAAGACAGTACCCATCACCACCCCAAGGAAGACAAGTGGTAGCATCCTTTGCATGTTGAAATGTGCAATGGCGAAGACTAATGAACTCGCTAAAATTGAGCACCATACAGGCATGTACTTCGTCAATGAAGGAAGAAGGAACCCACGGAAGACAATCTCTTCCCAAATCGGTGCGCAAACTGCAACTACAACTGCATAGAGGGCCATTGCCACTGGGTCTCGTGCCACAATCGATTGGTCAACACTAGGGACAGTGACAGGGGCAGAGGGAAGGATAGGCATCAAATTTAGGTTGACCTGTGAGAGTCGATTGACTAGTGGAAACATGAGGCAGCCCAGACCAACATCAAATGGCCATTTCCCTTCAAGTCTGAACTTGAACCAATCGGATGGAAGGGGATGGAACCTTGCGAGGCAACGATTCAGGATGGCTATCCCAGCAAGACCTTCAGCCACATCAGTCAATAGGCTATACAAGGCTTGTCCTCTGTATGTCAAGCATTCTTTTCTGAACCCCGCTATGTGGGCTAGTAATGGAACTATCCAAGATCCTACTAACCAGAATGAGGCAATCCAGAGAAGCATAACCTGCAGCACTAAAGAGACTTAACTCTCATGTTCTTATTATTGCTTTCCATTCACTTCCATCAATCCTAATATAGATGTGATTGTTCAGTTACTTTCTCATCAAATTAAATGTCAAGAAAACAACTTACTGTTATCACCTACATTCATCAATAACAGATGTGGCTAATGAGATATGATCCGAACCTCAACATAGCCCTTCAACATTATTCCATTGCTTCATATTCTGTGTTGGGTAGGTGATTGACATTACAAAAATGGCTCATAAACGTTAAGAAGATCACTACCATTTGGTTGTATGCAGCACCTTATACGATTTCTAAGTTAACCTACCTTTTAAAATAGCTGTCACATCTGCCTTCTTGATTCAAATTGCCTTGTTCATTTGGGATCCCCATCGGTCACCACACTAGGCAATTTGGTTGCAGTCTATCTGCCCTCTAAAACTAGCATCCTCCCTAAAATATATGTTATTATATCATCATCTAATAATTAATCTTAAAATTACAAACCCATCACCAGAAAATTCGCCACCTGCTTGCTCCCCATGTCCCAACAAAGTAAAATTTCTAGTTTGCCCTGATTCACTCCTTGATTCAGTCAACAATGACCATTAAAATCCATCACCCTTTCCGACCATCATAAAAACATCATCATATTTTTCCAGAAATATGATGTGAGTTTCCCACATTCCTTGAATACATAGCTCATATTTCCTTGTAGAACTAGTTTCCATAAGGACTTTCATAAGTTTTGTCAAGTTACAGATATTGTGCAGGTAAAATTGATCGTGTCCAAGTAGTTTTATCTGTAACTCTTCCTCAGCAAATCCCCCAGTGCAAAAGAAGTTTATCAGGATATCTCTCATCTTAAACATAAGTAAATGCGGGTATAAAAGGGGAGTCAAAACCCTGATAAGAGTTTATGGTTAAACGGTTATATAGACAACCCTTAGTGTATGCCTAAATCTAAAAGGTGCCCCCCCTGACCAGAAATGCAGGCTAGTAAGCAGAGACAATATTAGTGTGACCAAAAGGGAACGGAAACAGAGAGTGGGGGAATGAAAGCAGCGAAGATAACATGGTCATTCAGAAACTATGAAATCCAACCATGAGTTGTGAAGTGGATAGGCTTCTATGATTACAATTTCACCCTGAATTCCCATGGAAACTACAGGATGACAGTTATATGATGTCTAAGTTGTATTAAGAAAATGCTTTCACCTGCACTATGGTCTTTGCAGTCCATGGTACCGTCCAAGGCTCTATGCTAAAAAGTGAATCTGTGACCTGAAATATAAGCCAAAAACAAAAAGAAAATCAGCAATCCAAAGAATGTGAAAACACAGGTATTATTCCTTGCCAACAGTAAGCAACAGTAGGAAAGTGGAGAACATTTTGTGCAATGTCTCTGTATTGAAGCTAACCAAAACTTTATTAATTGGCCAAAGATGTTTTTTGCGACACTTATGGACTTAAGAATGCTGGGTCTAACTGAGAACCAGGGCTACGGCCCATATGCCCAAAATAATATTCACCGAACAATGGCTTGGTTACAACCAAAGTTTTTCAATATAATGGTATTAAGAAGTCACAGCTACAAGATGTAAATGCAAGTAGTAAGCAAAGATTATTAGATAGAATAAAGGAACAAATGAATCACATGTAGTGTTTCATGAATCCATAATATAGGAAGAAATATGATGCTCGCCACAATCTCTTTTTGTGGCATGGAAAATATAAAAACATGCCTGCGATTAACTAATGCATCCACACCATATTAATCCACAGAGATCAGATAGTTATTTCAGAGGGAGAGAGAAGGAGAGAGCTTTCAGAGCCACTTTTCCCTTAAGATGTACGATTTCAATTCATCATAGTTACCGTTCCCATAAAACTGAAAAATGTCGAACGAAAATCCTCAAACAGTTACTAGAGATCATCATATAAATGGTGGAAGAAAAAACCTTACCTTTCTGACTCCGGAAATCCAATCTGTCTCTACATCATTAACTTGATCAACTCCTGGCTTAACTAATTCTTCGGGCAATCTATCTTCTAAAAGCTCATATTCAGGTATTTCAGATGAAGATTCTTCATGCCTAGAGCATGAAAAGCTCCATTTCTGTAAAACAATAGCACTTATTCTCAGGAAATAAACACAACGGTGACTTGGCTAATTTAGGTCCCGTTTTGGATGAAGAATTTAAGAAACTATTAAAAATGTTCACAATCATAGCATTCAAGTAAGTCAGGTTGAGAATCCCATCAAGTCAGATTTCTTTTGTTTGGGTGACTGTATTTGTTCATCGATAGAAGGACCGGATGATGAGCTAAACGAGGTCCGTTCAAATGGTGTGCAAAAAAATTTGCCAGTTCGGCGTGATCACCCTTGTTAATATATTAACAAAGTTGGCAACTTTGCAATTAGCTAGTTAATCGTGTAACGGATGCTCTAAGGTTTCTCACGTATTGTTGTTTGTACAGGAGTTCGTTACTTAGCTTCAATCAACTTCAACTTTACCCATCCCAAACTACAAAGGGTAAAGAATAATAACCCAACATCCCAACTTTTCCTCCGGTCTGTCCCAAAAAGCAGAACAGCTATAATTTAATCCTCAAAGCTAAACCCAAATTTCCGATCTTACCATTTTGTTATTCAGTCGAAACGTCTCCACCCAAGTAGATTAAATTCAAAACACCAATAAACCAGCAAAAAAATTACAACTTCTATCGCATTTCAAGCCATTTCCTCACTTTGACCAGACAGCTAATTCTGAGAAGGAGAAAGACAGAGAGCTTACAGTTGTTGGAGAGGAAGAGCGGGATCGAATGGCATTTGGGCTTTGATAGACAGAGCATTTGGCGGGTTTGATAGGCCTCAAAACCCCAACCCTAGAATCGGGAGGAGGGAGCACGTAGAGAGAGGAGCAACAAGAGCTGGCAGACATGCTGCGGTACCAGATTGGTACCAATCCTTTGCTTCAGGGGCGTCGGATTACGCATCAGATGGAGAATTAAACCCCAAACCCCACTTTGCCATGCCAATTGGATCACGCAAGAAGAAGAAGAGGAAAACGGGATTAAGCTGTCTGGTCCAGAGTTTGCGGACGTTGAAGTTTCCACGAACACGACAAGGGCTGCGACGTCGTTTTGAGAGATAGTTGGCCTGGACCCAAGAACGGGATTTCTTGGGAACTGCACAAGAATTAAAGACAACTTGTAGTCTCTTCAATGAGATACAGCTATTCCATGTAATGATTTTGAGTTTGAAGGCATAGTTATGAAGGGATACTTGCAATTATTTTCCTGCTGTTGATGCATAGATCTTTCTAAATTGTATAAAAATTATCTACATATCTCCTAGAATGAGAGAAAAATCAATTTACAAGAAATTTAAAAAAAGTTTGTCTCCAAATGCTTGAGTTAAAATGATAATTTACTTTTTCACTTCACATGTGTAGAAACATTTTTTTATAAGAATTTACACAAATTTATAAATAAAACGATAATTTACTTAAATTTTAAGTTTTGATATTATGTTAATATATATATATATATATATATATATATATTTAAGATCAACTTATAAAATATAAAACACTTTTGTAAATAAGAAAATATATAACGTGATAATATAAAGATGCATCAATAGTTATAACTCCTTGATTTGAAATGGTGTACAGGAGATGCAATGATTTTCTGCTCGAATGATGTCAATAGGAAGAACTTGTAGTGATTTGATACCTGACTTCCAAATCAGTTTAGAATTAACGTGCCTGAATCGTCCTTGCAGAATCATTGCACCAGTGCCAAAGTTTCAAGAGGTGGCTTCCTTGGCCGGTCCAGTTAGACATGGCCATCTATCTACCACACCAAATCGATAAACGTGGACAAGAACGGTTCATAAACTTAGTTTTCCATATCTTTTACAATCTAGACGAAAAAAGGAAGGCTCTGATATTCTGCTGCCAATACAGGAAAATATGGACACTGTGCTGTGCTGCTCATCAGTGGATGGAACATCACTGTGAGCTCAGGCCGTCGCCATCGTCCCCACAGGTCGGAACCCATTCGTACACCTCCATATTCCCACCATGAACGAGGCGTGAATAAATTGTACATACCTCATGCAAATAATTGGGACGTGGAAATGATCCTGTGACCTTTCGGCTGGTTGCAGCCGCACAGCCCACTTTAAGACCACAGAGAGGTAAACACGTGCCGTGGTATTCGAGTTCCAGCTCTATCTCTCAGCCGACCAGTGTTTGGGGCAACCATTTTCAAAGTTTAGCTCACCCAACTCTACACGTGTTGTGACGATCTTGCTCTTTCCCCCCACCTCTCCGCCCTTTTAGTTCATTTTTTTTTTTTCCCATAATCGACATCTAGGTAGACCTATTTAAGGTGAGCACTAGCCAGCAGTACTTGTCATTTGAGCTCCACAGCCATGGCTACTTCCTCTTCTTCTTATGTTTCTTCTTCTTGGTTCTTGTTCTGCTTGGTTCTAGCCAGTTTTGGCGCTTGCATGGCTGGCCGTATCGGTTTGGGTTCAAGGCTGTTGGCTCGTGAGAACCAGACATGGATGTCTGACAATGGCACGTTCGCTTTTGGGTTCACTCCGGAGGATGGGCGTCCTGATCAGTTTCAAGCTGCCATTTGGTTTGCGGAGCTTCCCGGAGATCGAACAACAGTTTGGTCGGCCAGGTAATTAGAAGTTCAGACGTTATTAGTTTGTGTTACTTTTGCATGCACGGTCTTGGTTTAATCTTTTTATCACTCTCCTGAAGCCAATTCTCACCTATTGTACAGATTTTCTCCTACAGCAGTAGAAGAAATAAATACACATCACAAACAAAAGTCTAGACTACACGAGTAAGGTCCTCCTTTCTGTTAAAAAAATAGTGGCATATACCATGATGCTAGCTAGACTAGGGACATCCATGATCCTACTGTGCTGTATTGAATGGTCCATTAGAAAGTTCAACATAAATAAAATAAAATCAAGTCAATGAAAAGATTAGAAACTGAAAGTCTCAAGAGCTAGGGGATAGATTTCCTAGTTCTTGATTTAGAAGAAGTCACCACAGCACCTAAACTCTGTCATGTTGCACAGCTCCTGAAAAATTCTAATACGTATAGTGGAGTTGACATTGTTGCTAGCTTTGTAGCTGAATAGAAAAACACAGATGATTTCTCCATCTGTAGACTTTACCAAGGCTTTTGCAGGTAATATAAACCCATCACTTAAAGCCAACAAATTTCATTTTCTCTAAATCCAATATAGAAACATTCCGGTTAGCAACAACGCGATCTTGGAGCTCGACCCCACCGGAAACCTTGTCCTCATGGATGGCAACACCGGTATCTGGATGTCCAACACCTCCGGAGCAGGCGTAAAATACGCGGTCATGTTAGAGACTGGCAACTTCATCCTCTACGGCACAGAGAACCAAGCTGTTTGGCAGAGTTTTTCACACCCATCTGACACTCTTTTGCCAAACCAACCCCTTACAGCCTCATTAGAACTAACAACGTCCAAGTCAGCCGCACAAGGTGGCTATTACAGCCTCAAAATGCTTCAACAACCCACTTCACTTAGCCTTGGTTTGACGTACAATTTGCCTGAAAGCTACGACAACCTGCCAGAATCTTACACCAACTATTCCTACTGGCAAGGACCCGATATATCAAATGTGACCGGGGACGTTGTTGCAGTCTTAGATGAAGCGGGAAGCTTTGGAATTGTTTATGGGGAATCGTCGGATGGTGCCGTGTTTGTGTACAAGAATGATGGCGATGACCGAGGGTTGTCGCAACCTCAAACCAATCAACCAGGCCGGCAGTTCTTCGAAGATTGACGCTTGAGACGAACGGAAACATACGGCTGTACAAATGGGATGACAACGTAAATGGCTCACGCCAATGGGTGCCACAATGGGCTGCAGTTTCGAACCCTTGCGACATTGCAGGAATTTGTGGCAATGGGATATGTAATTTGGATAGGAGCCAGCCGAATGCTTCGTGTACATGTTTGCCGGGTACGTTTAAGATAGAAGGTGGTAGTCAGTGCGAGGAGAACTCGTCGTTGATCGGAAAATGTGATTCCCGCCATGATAATTTGACGTCCCCGTTTAGGATGTCAGCGGTGCAGCAAACCAATTATTACTACTCTGATTTTTCGGTGATAGCAAATTATAGCGATGTTGCTACTGTTTCAAAGTGTGGGGAGGCTTGTTTATCAGATTGTGAGTGTGTTGCTTCTGTCTATGGGCTTGACGACGAGAAGCCTTACTGTTGGGTGTTGAGGAGCTTGGACTTTGGTGGATTTGAGGACGCTGGCTCAACCCTTTTCGTAAAGGTTAGATCTGATGGTTCGAACACACCAGGAGGCAAGGATGCGGGTTCTTCGAAAGGGTCCGCAGCTGCGCGAAAGAAGGTTTTGGTTGTTCCTATTGTGCTTAGCATGGCTGTCCTCATCGGGCTGCTTTGTCTGTTATTATACTACAACATTCGTAGAAAAAGAGACTTAAGGAGAGCCATGGTGAACTCCTTGATCTTGGAAGGTGCTCCTGTGAGTTTTAGCTACCGTGACTTACAAATCCGGACGTGGAACTTTTCCCAGTTGCTTGGCACAGGTATGCAATGCATATAAAATTCAATGCTAAAACTTCCAGGAACAGAGATAATGAAACAGAGGATATTGTGTTAATCATTAGTTTTCATCGTGCCATTTGCACTAATGCATGGTGTCTTTTGCAGGGGGATTTGGGAGTGTATATAAAGGAAGCCTTGCAGATGGGACTTTGGTCGCAGTAAAGAAACTAGATAGAGTGTTGCCTCATGGAGAGAAAGAATTCATAACTGAAGTGAACACTATTAGCTCCATGCATCACATGAACTTGGTCCGGCTTTGTGGATACTGCTCTGAGGGGTCGCAACGGTGAGTGTTATTCAGTGGCTATCAATTATTTCGTGACTTGTTAAAGCATACAGCATATGAAAATGTTGGGTGCTTTATGATTGGTATAATCTGAAATTTGACTACTTGTAATTGCTTCGTCTTGTTCTTTGGTGTTCTGCAGGCTTCTAGTGTATGAGTTCATGAAAAACGGGTCCTTGGACAAATGGATCTTTCCTTCGTATCATTGCCAAGACAGGCTTCTAGATTGGCCAACTCGCTTTCATATAGCTGTTGCTACTGCACAAGGGATTGCCTATTTCCATGAGCAGTGCAGAAACCGAATAATTCACTGTGATATCAAGCCAGAAAACATCTTGCTGGATGAGAACTTCAATCCGAAAGTATCTGATTTTGGACTAGCTAAGTTGATGGGAAGAGAACACTCGCAGGTTGTCACTATGGTCAGAGGAACCAGAGGCTATTTGGCTCCAGAGTGGATTAGTAACCGACCTATAACAGTGAAGGCTGATGTTTACAGTTATGGAATGCTTCTTTTAGAGATTGTTGGGGGTAGAAGAAATCTTGACATGTCTTTCGATGCTGAGAACTTCTTCTACCCCGGATGGGCTTTTAAGGTATCCTTCAATATCTTACTCTAGTTCAATCAAAACTGTATTTCTTCATTTTTCAGAAATCAACTTTGACATCAAATTGTTGATACTTAGTAGTCATTTCGCTAATTACTAAATTCTAGTTGTATGAAAATTACTAATGATGGCAATGGTGGATCTATTTTAGGAGATGACAAGTGGGACACCAATAAAAGTTGCAGATAGGCGACTGGGAGGAGCAGTGGAAGAAGAGGAGCTCATAAGAGCTCTAAAAGTTGCATTGTGGTGCATTCAGGATGAGGTGTTCTCGAGACCTTCCATGGGGGAAGTGGTAAAGATGTTGGAGGGATCGGTTGATATCAACATGCCGTCAATGCCACAGACGGTTCTGGAGCTGATTGAGGAAGGCCTGGATCATGTATACAGAGCAATGAAGAGAGAGTGTAATCACTTCAGTTCCTTCACAATCAATAGCCATCCTTCTTCTCGTGCTACTTGTAGTTATTCCACAATGTCACCCAGATAGTGAAGGTAATGCAAAACATCTGCTTTTTTTTTTTTTTTGGATCATGAACTTGGATGTGCTGATTGGCAAATAGCTTCCCAAAATTTGGCCAATATTTTGTTGTCTGGAAATCTACTTGTCAAACAAATGTAAACCATTTTATTGCAGTCTCTCTGTCTTCTCCCCGATAAAGTTAGGTGTACATTATAGTCAACAAAATGTGGCTTTATAAGCTGAGAAACTGAGATTACAATACATATATGTAAGCAATATTTTGTAGGAGATTAGTCCATGGCAGTGAATCATAGGTGAATTCGGATAAATGCTCTCTGTGGACGAGCGCCTAGTTCAGTTGTTTTTCATGATTTTTTACCTCTCTTTTGGGTTGTTCCGGTGGTATAGTGGAACTTGAAGCCCAGTGGGCCTTCCAAAATGTTTCAAGGCCTAATCAAGTAAGATAATAGGAATGCCCCACCATCTAAGACAAGTTATTGTCACAAGCATAGAATTCTAACCCAAAAGATTAGTTTATTAAGTAGAGTTATCTATATCTTTATAAACCTAAAATTTCTTACTTACTTTTATAATTTAAGACAATGTGACTGTCATCTCTTCTCTTAGATATTTTTTTTTGAAGAGATATCCTCTTTCTTAAAATATTCTATTTTGAAATTTGACATTTTTCCCATGCAAATCTACATTGCCTTTAATGTGGTCACATACATCCAATGTGACTATCATCTCTCTATCTCTATGGACAATTGGGTGCCCTATGATTATCCACCTTTAGGTGCCTAGCACTTGGAAATAAGTCATGAATTGACTCTAATATCACTTTGTTAAGAGCTTAAAATTCTAACCTAAAAGATTAATCTATTAGATAGAATTACTTAGATCTTTATAAACCTAGAACCTCCCATTTGCCTTTTCAATGTAGGACAATGTTATCAATATCCCTTCTCTTAAATATTCTCTTTCTTGTAGAGATCCATTTTAAAACATAACATTGTGCACTAAACGATAATAGATTATTGTTTGGAAAATACAAGTGAAAAGTATATTACTATTATTCAGTTACAAATGGGAAAATAAAACTAATATTTGTAGAAGAAGTCAAAAGATAAAAAGATAAAAGAAACACATGTCAACATGTCCCATGCAAAGACATTCAAATTTCAAGGTCATCAAAAATTATTATAGTGAAGAATATAACTTTATGAATATCTTTTTCGTGTCTACATGAGTCATTCTGTATTTTAATATAAACAAGAGAGCTCCCTTATAAACTTTCCCTTCAGCTATAAACTTTTGGGTCCTTGTAACGACCACCGCACAGCTCACTTAAAAAAGGGAAATAAAAAGAGAAAGACAGAGGAAAGATGTCATCCAGCGCATACGCCTTGATTTTACGTCGTTCGTTTTGTTATTATCTTGTAATCACGACAAGTTGCAGCTCGTAACCTCTTCGGCTACATCACAAATGTTTGAAAATGAGAGCGACCTGCAAGAATGAATAAGGCACTGACATAAACAAGGGACCCCGAAGGAAGAAAGTCCTTTTTAACAAAGGAGAATCCAAAGTTTGTGACGTCTTTTCTGGTTTGCTGTCCGTGGTTTTCAAAAACTTGCATGTCAAGTCCCTTATCTAAGGCGCTGAAATTCCAGGAAATTGTGGGGCTCTTGATGGAAAGAAGGGACATAGAAATTACTGGTGTTTGTCCATCAACTTTGCGAGCGGACGCCGCCCCTTTGTATTGAGGAGCGACAGTGACTTGATAGAAATTTCGGGGGAGATTTTAAACGCGGCTTTATGCAAAATAGTCCCTCGCATCTTCGCGCTAGGCGTAGACTTTCCACGCGCTAGGCTTAATGTGATTAAATTATTTTTTATATATTTAAAATAAATCTTAAAAATATTTTAGATGTTATCTTAGTGTAATTAAATTATTCTTAGTAGTATCATATTAAGATTTCTAATACCTATTTAAGATTCTCTTTGGCATTAATTTAAAAAGAAAAGTTTATAGGAAAATTTAAAATGACAAAATAAATAAATAAATAAATAAATAAAAGATTGCACCTCATGGGAGCGGTAAAATAGAGGGTGTTATTTTGTATAGTAATCACTAGCTAAAAAAGAATTTAGTACATAGATACCAAAAACATAACCTAATAAGAAAGGTATTGTGAATGTTGAAGACAATCATATGTGATACGTATGTAGGTTTTGTAAACAATACATTGTATTCTCTTAAAGAAACTTAACAAAAGAAAAAGATTCAGTAATTATACTAGTGATAGTAGACAAAAGATATTGTATTGGTCAAATTACTTTAAATTTTATATCTCTTGTATATATTTGACTTAATTTATATGTTTATGTGTTTATATGTTGAGTTGTTTTTTGCAACATTTATGATACTTAGAAAGTTTAAGGGAAGAGTTTGGAAGTGAAAAATGCCTTGAAAGCTCTTTCCTAGTGTGTTAGATTCCATTTCTTTTACGAATGAGCTACTTTTACTAAAAAATGCCATTTCTTAAAAAATTACGCTATTTGCTAGGACTAACTAGTAAAAAGCTTAAATGTCATAAGTTTGGATTATATTTCAAAAGATTAATCCAATGGAAAGAATAATCAAGTTCTATTATATGATCAAATCATCTCACTTGTCCTTTCAATATGAGAGAAATGAAGTTTGTTATATTTTTCTTCACCTAACTTCACATCACCCTAAACATGGGTAGGCTAATTGCTTATGCCATATTAGGGGATAATAGTTATAAGTGCTACTGAATCTTGAAAGCTTTGATACTACTTGTTACGAGTTTGAGTTTCATCTCAAAAGGTTAACCTAATAAAAGGAGTAGCAAAGCCACATGTTGGAGCTTACCTTTTTGATGTGAGAGAATTGAAGTATGTTAAATAAAATCCAATGTGATCTTATAATGGGAAAGAGAAAAAAGAAAACAACTACTCCATTAAAGTTAAGTTCTTTTTTTGAAATGATAATTTTGTGAAAATAGAATTTTTTTTTTTTTTGACGAGAGATTGTCTCTTGTTACTTTACGGTTGCATTTGCTTTCAAATTTTTTTCTTTATGAAATTATATATTGCATGTCATATTCTACATGATCGATGTAGAATGTGACATATATCTTTTTACCAAGTACGGCTTTTTAGCTCAATTTATTTGGTTTTATTTGACAGACAAATTAGAATAAATATCTAACGATATGAACATTCAACTCACTTTGTTCAAACAACCTTCTAGACATTTCTAGAGGTTCTTTTATTCTTTGCATACGGTTTTAAAAAATAAAATTAACTTGTTTAATGAGATCTATGTTTTGCTGGGTGCGCCTCTAAAGTTATTTATTTGAAATATTTTGTGCAAAGGAGTTTTATTTGGAAGACTTTGTACGCAAGAAGTACCTCTTGGAGCTCTTTTTGCTATCATAATCCAATCCTCAATTACACATTTCGTAGTAAGTAATTTGATCTAATTACTTCAAGTTATAGCTGCTGTAGGAATGGCCAGACCATGCTTCAAAAGGTCCTTCAACTGATATGTTAATTCAAGAGTGAAAAAGTAGCAGTTCCAAGAGTGATAAGTCACACTAAAAACAACTACCAATTAAATTATGCTCGAATATCAAATCCAAGATTGATATACACAGTGTGGTAAGTACACCAAACTGTTAACAAAATTTGAAGTGCACACCGTCTCTTTCCAAATCCTTCGATACAGAAAACGAGGAGTCGTGCATGAATTACGATGAATCATCATAGTTGTTAAATATTTTTGTTTGTTTTCTTCTTTTTTATTTGGCTATTTGATGCTGGTCCAGTGGTACATGACTCTTGAAACACTGTACTCTTTGGACCTCCCACTGTGAGAGGGACTTTAATTATATGAGTAAATGATCCTCATACATTAAGTCAAGAAAACCACCTACTGCGTTGCTTACGTTGTTTCATAATATTTCCATCTGCATGGGCACCTTTTTCCTTACCTGTTTCTGAACCCAAAATCAGTATGGGGAATGTTTTCAGAAGAAAATTGAGTTCATTATTGATTTTTGACTGGAGTTAATCACATTATATTTGTTGTTTATATCTTTTTCAAGCCACTTATGTTAGGTGCCTCGATTTTGTATTAGAATTCCCTTTAATAGTAAGTAATTTCTGTAATAGAAAATAGGAAAAAAAATACTGGCTCCTTTCCTTTTTCATTTTATGAACTGTGATGTAACCCACTAGCTACTGACCTATTGCCTTGGCCTCCAACGTACTTCAAATATTCGGATGATTGAAATCCTCTTAGCAACTGATAGCTCTAGCAGTACTCATATTGTTTCTTTTTGATTGGTTAAAATAATTGGAGAACGAAAGAAAAATAAGGTTAAATCCCTAAATATAAAAACAAATGCTTTTACAAACTTAATCGTAATTGACATAATCAAACAAATAAAATACCTTTGCTTCAGTTTACATGTTTTTACAAACTTGTATTGAAGTTATAAAAGTTTTGCTTATTTAATACTTCAGTTCGAATTATATAGAAATAAAGACTCAAGTCAAATTTGAGTAACGTAAAATTTGGTTCCTTTACAAATTCAGACTAAACATCATAGTCTATTGATAAGGACACATGACCAACTCTAATTCAAAAGGGACTGAGAGGCTTATGTCTTTGTTAGTTTGCCTAAATGTCTATCAGTTAGAAAATGAATCTCCGCATGGTATCCCAATCAGGTCCTGTAATTAAATGTAGACCTCCACGCGTCTTTGAAAATTAAAAACTAGTACTAGTCTTCTTACTATAACATTAAAAAGTTACTATTTGGCATGTTATGCATTGTAACATTAAAGTCTTGTGAAAATATTTTTGTTATATGAATAAAAGAAAAGTCAAGTATGTTACATGCTCTAAACATTAGTTCCAAGGTTCTTATTTGAAATAGTATTTTGATAGGATATAAACCAAGACATTTAGTGAATTCACATCTAATTGAGTTGGTGAATTCTATTGAAAACGTTTTATATCTTTCAGAGAGAAACGTTAATTTTTTTTAATTTATAAAAAGACATGGGTGGAAGTATATTAGAGTGTGATGATCTATTTTAAAACCTTAAGGTATTATATGAAAAAAATCTCATTATTTATAAGTTTAAAAATTTATCTTCATGCATCTAATATAGTCAACACCTACCTTTAACACTCTCTCTTATATATATGCTAGTACAAGCATTGCATACAGATTAAAGTTCAAGTTTGGGACATAGAATATTACAGAGCCGATGCTTATCCATGCTTTTGATATCATATTAAAGTGTAAAAGTTCATTATAAAACTTTAAAATATTAAGTGAGAAACTTCAATACTTATAAGCTCAAGAATTTACATTTTCAATGTGGAACTATATTCACCTCTAACAAAGTACAACCATCCTTAAAAAAAATAAAAAAGAAATGGTTTTATTCCATCATTGATAACAAAAATGACGTTATCATCTTTACTATCTATAAATTACTAAAAACCCACTTTCACCGTAGCGAGAGCCCTATCTGCAGCATCCAGAGCCCTGCAACCTAGCTTCTTCCCTGGAGAAGAAAGTATGATCAGCTCTGGCAGACAGCCAAACCTTAACCAAGACATACCCCTATGCTTTCTTTTGGCAGATATTGCCCGTCGTTCATTGCATCCTTTTCTCACCTGACAATGTTGCGGGCCAAAATCATAGATTAGATCCAACTAGCCGAAGATACCGAGAATCAGAATAGATGCCTTATTCAAGAATGGGTGAATTCATGCCTGACGTCAACAGGTATTTCTTAAGAAGAACCTGCGTTTGGTTCCAGATTTCAAACCAGATTTGGCATCAACGAACTTTGGCTGTTCATGAGAACAATGAAGTATAATCTATATCAACTTAAGTCCTCTCTGCACTTTGTTGTCTCCTCCGCCTGAAGCTTAGAGAATGATGAGCTTCGATATGGACGTGAGAAGTTTTGTTTGGACAGCTACGGTGCGCACAGAGAAGAAAAGCAAATAACATCAATCATGTTCGAGAGCACCAACGTTCACGGCACTTGTCTCGACCATAAAGAGTTTGGGATTACCGATGGTCGCTTGGAGCGACATGGCTGGCCTAGAGAGAGAAGCGCGCGAAAGATGCCACTTATGTATTAACAATAGTGAGGAATAGTAATGCCTCGCGGGTGAATTTCCTGTACAAGGAGCAAACTGCCAAACTAGTTGAAGTTTGAAGCAATTTATGTGTGTAGGACGTCTTGAAGTTTATCATCTCTTTTTGTCATGAAATTTAAATAAATAAAATGTCTCTTTAATTATTATTTTATAAATTTTCTTTTTTCTTTTTTAAAAAATTTAAAATGAGAACTATGGGAAGCTATCTGTAAATTTCCCGGTCGTTGCCAAGTCAACTCACTCCTATATATAGAAGGATCAGTCGGGATTAACTCCGTCCTACAGAGAGCAAGATGAGGCTAATGTCTGGCAATCCATCGGCTTATGATAGTTTGGAGCTTCAGGAGCTCCAGGACATTTACAACGAACTCGTTGACATCAACAAGTGACAAGAAAAACTGGTTCAATACCATGAGAGTCGAGCCCTGAACTTAACCATTACATACCTGATACTGCGGGGTTGTGTATTTTTTGTAGTAGCCTCTCCTGGATTGTCCGCGGCTCTGCGATGTGAATACTGGTGGGTACCTTTTGTATTTGTTCTATCATTATCTGTAGTTTACTTCATCGTCTTCATAGATGCGGTGAACACGTTTTACTGGACACTATATAATCTAGACGTCAACCGCATCGATCAGCAAGACATGTACGCGAGGATTTGTGAAGCTAAAGAGAAAACAAAAGGCCACAGTACGATACGAATTGATGGGGAGCCGAGTAATGAACGGAGGCCTGATCCTCTGCTGTTGTTCAAACGAAAATTATGTATTAGTATCATCTTTTCAACTTCGATTGTCATTACGATCATGGAGTTTGCTTGCGGATTATTCCTGTTAAAAAGAAGCAACGGTCGGTGTTGACAATCTAACCAAATGCAAGTTGCCAAGTGTTTGCCTGTGATGAGAGCAAAAACTATTTGGGGCCTCTTGATCCATATTCGAATTAGGTGTGTGCGTGTGTTTAGTGGGCAACTTATATGGTGCACTTTGTATGAATTCTTAAATAAAGATGTGATGCCATGTTAATATCATGAAGTGATTAAGTTGTTAGACTGTTTTGAATAATCCTTACTGAAGTAGGCTTATATCAATGGGAATTATTGAATTACTAATTTATTTTTGAATAAATGATTTTGTGATCCATTCATTTGAGACATTTAGATTCTTAATTGTTAAATATGAACTACCTAGTATGGGCTAATGTGGGCTAGTGTTGCCATATAGAATTGTGATGAGTGAGATTATATAAACAACACATTCAATAAATAGCTAAATCTCTCATTTAACTTTCAACATATGTAGTAAAGATCTACATTTTGTGAAGATTATATATTATTGGTAAATTAAGAGATATTGAGTTTGAAATTATAGTTCAAGCTCATTAGGGACAAAATCGAAAAAACTAGGTAAAAGAATATTATACTACAACATTTGTAGAAAAGAGATTTAAAGAGAGACATCGTGAACTCCTTGATCTTGGAAGGTGCTCTAGTGAGTTTTAGCTACCGTGACTTACAAATCCGGACATGGAACTTTTCCCAATTGCTTGGAATAGGTACGTAATGTTTATAAAATTCAATGCTAAAACTTCCAGGAACAAACATTATGAAACAGAGGATACTGTATTAATCATTAGTTTTCATCATGCCATTTACACTAATGCATTGTCTCTTTTGCAGGGGGATTTGGGAGTGTATATAAAGGAAGCCTTGCAGATGGGACATTGGTTGCAGTAAAGAAACTAGATAGAGTGTTGCCTTATGGGGAAAAAGAATTCATAACTGAAGTGAACACTATTGGCACCATGCAATCACATGAACTTGGTCCAACTTTGTGGATACTGCTTTGAAGGGTCACAACGGTGAGTGTTGCTCAGTGTCTGTCAATTATTTCATGACTTGTTGAAGCATACAACATTTGAAAATGTTTGATGCTTCATGATTAGTAAAATCTGAAATTTGACTACTTATAATTCTTCGTCTTGTGCTTTGGTATTCAGTAGGCTCTTAATGTATAGGTTTAAGAAAAACGGGTCCTTGGACAAATGGATCTTTCCTTTGTATCATTGCCAAGATAGGCTTCTCAATTGGCTAACTCGCTCTCATATAGTTGTTGTTATTGCACAAGAGATTGCCTATTTCCTTGAGTAGTGTAGAAATCAAATAGTACACTATGATATCAAGCCAGAAAACATCTTGCTAGATAAGAACTTTAATCCAAAAGTATCTGATTTTGGACTAGTTAAGTTAATGGAAAGAGAGCACTCATAGGTTGTCACTATGGTAAAGGAATTAAAGGCTATTTGGCACCTGTAAGAAGCATGCTTATCTCCCTAAAAGTTCTTGTAAGAAGTAGGGATATTACTACTAATAAAGCTGAGGAACTCAACATCTATGACTAATATAAGACAATCTCTAACACCCCTTGCATGTGTAGCCTACCAAGGACAAACATGGAAATACACTCACACCTGGACGGTAATTACGACATAAATTAATTAAGGGGAGGGCCACCACCGAGACTGCCTGGGACCAAACTTACTCTAATACCATATAAGAAGTAGACTTATCTCCCTAAAAAGCTTTGTAAAGAGTAAGGATATCACTACTAATAAAGTTGAGGAACTCGACTTCTGAGACCAATGTAGGACAATCTCCAACAACACCAGAATGGATTAGTAACTGTCCTATAATAATGAAGGCTGATGTTTATAGTTATGAAATGCTTCTTTAAGAGATTGGTGGGGGGAGAAGAAATCTTGACATGTCTTTCGATGTCGAGAACTTTTTCTATCCTGGATGGACTTTCAACGTATCCTTCAATATGATGCTTTAGTTTAATTAAAGCAAGTATTTCTTTATTTCGCTAATTACTAGATTCTAGTTGTATGAAAATTACTAATGATAGCAATGGTGGATCTATTTTAGGAGATGACAAATGGGACACTAATAAAAGTTACAAATAGGCAATTGGGAGGAGCAGTAGAAGAAAAAAAGCTCATAAGAGCTCAAAAAGTTGCATTGTGGTGCATGTAGGACAAGGTGTTTCATGAGACCTTCCATGGGGGAAGTGACAAAGATGTTTGAAGGATCGATTGACATCAGCATGCCGCCATAGAGCAATGAAGAGAGAGTTTAATCATTTTAGTTCCTTCACAATCAATAGCCATCCTTCTTCTTGTGCTACATGTAGTTATTCCACAATGTCACCTAGATAGTGAAGGTAATGCAAAACATCTACAAAAGGGTCCTTTCGCAACTTCATGCTAGGCATAGACTTAAGACTTTCCACGCGATATTGACTTGGTTAAATTGTTTTAGATATATATCTAATACTTTAGAGGTTATTTTCTTTTTATTAGTAAGTATTCTTATAAGTATTTTATTAAGATTCTTGAAAATATCTGCATAAGATTTTCTTTGATGATACCTTAAAAATGAAAGATTATTAAAAAAAAAAACCTTAAAGGGGACCAAAAAAATAAAAGAAAGATTGCGATATGTGAGGATGACAATTGAGGGATGTTTCTTTATGTAGCTGTTATTAGTCAAGATGCAGCCTTATGATAGAGCATAGTTGTGAATGCTAAGATTAAGATTAACCGTATGTAGGTTTGTGTGGGTTTTGTAAACAATATCATTGTATTGAATTGGTAGCCGTATGAGTAACAATGAATATATGATATTGTATTGATTCAAATTACCATAAATTTTATCTTTTGCTTATTTATAACATGACATATATGTCTATGCATTCGTGCAATGCATCTTTTTTCATAACATTACTAATACTGTGAAAGTTTGTATGAGAGAAATCTTGCAAGTTAAATGTCATGAAAGCTTTTCACCAGAGTGTTCGATTTCGTTTTCTCTAGGGATGATCTACTTTTAATTTCAATGGACCTCTTTTTTTATTTATTTTTAAATACTCCATTTGCAGGCTTTACTTGGACTAAGTAGGAAGAGGCCTAAAGCCAGAAGCAATCTTATTATGGGAAAAAAAATTAAATAAAAATTACTCCTTTAAAGTTGAACTTTTCTTTTGAAATGATAATTTCGTAAAAAATGGAACTTTTTTTGTTTTGAAGAATGATTTTCTCTTGTTACTTTTCAGTTGGATTTGCTTGTAAATCTTTTTTTTTTCATTTTCTCTTTTTTGCTTACAAAATTTCATCACGCTTTATGAAACTATATATTGTATGTGATATCCTGCGTGATTAGGTAAAATTTTATTTTTCACTAAGCAATGGGACTCCGCTCCTATTTGTCAATTGTTGAACTAGAGGCAAGTTACCTATATCTTCAACTATCCATTACCAAAAACGGCTTTTTAACTCTTTCCTTGATTTATTTGGTTTTATTTGATAGATGAATTAGAATAGATACCCAACGATATGAACATTCAACTCTAACTTTTTTAAAAGTAACTTCTAGACATTTCTAGAGGATCTTTTATTCTTTGCACATGGTTAAAAAAAAATGACCTACTTGTTTAATTGAGAATTATGTTTTACAAGGAGTGCCTTTAAAGTTATTTATTTGAATACAAGGAGTTTTGTTTGGAAGACTTAATACACACAAAGTACCTCTTAGAAATTTTTTCGCTATCATTATCTAATCCTTAATTACACATTAAGTAGTAAAACCACCGTTATAGAAAACATTGCCTAACATGAAGGTGTTGAAGATTTTTGTTTCTTTTCTACTTTTTTATTTGGCTATTTTATAGTTAGACCACTTTAAACTTTTGATCAAGTGGACTCACCAATTAAGGATCTGACCTAATTATCACTAGACTGAACTAAGGAAGTCCCATAACTGTATTTTCTTAGATGTCCCATACAATGAAAGTACTACAAACATATAACCACTTGAACACAACTCAATGGACCTCCCACTATTGAGTGGGACTTGACTTAAGACTAAATAATCCTCGTACATTAAGTCAAGAAAGCCACCTATTGCGTTGCGAATATTTCCATATGCATGGACACGTTTCTCCTTACCTCTTTTTTGAACTCCAAATCAATAAGGGGAAAGTTTTTAGAAGAAAATTAAGCTCATTCTTGATTCTTGACTGATGTTAATCACATTGTATTTGTTGTTTAAATCTTTTTCAAGCCACTTATGTTAGGTGCCTAATTAATTTTTGTAATAGAAAGTAGGAAAAAATACTGGCTCCTTTCCTTTTTCATTTTATGAAGTTTGAATGAACAGAGAACTGGTACTTCAAATACTCGGATGATTGAGGTCTTCTTGGAAACTAATAGCTCCAGTTATCTTAGTACTCATATTTCTTCTTCTGATATTTCTGAATATTTTTAAAACAATTTGAGAATAAAAGAAAATTAAAGTTAAATCCCTAAATTTAAAAACAGATGCTTTTAAAAACTTAATCGTAATTGATATAATCAAACAAATTAAAAAAATTGCTTCAGTTTATATATCCTTACAGATTTGTATTGAAGTTATACAAGTTTTGCTCATTTAATACATAGAAATAAGGACTTAGTCAAATTTGCGTAACGTATAGTTTGATTCCTTGACAATTTCAAACTAAACATCATAGTCTGGTGATAAAGAAACCCAACCAAACCCTGATAGAAAAGTATTTTGGCTGAAAATTGGAGATGTTGATGTCTTTTGTTAGCATGCCTAAAAGTCTTATGGGTTAGAAAATGTCTCTCCGCGTGGTATCCCAATGAGGTCCTGCAATTAAATGAGGTCCTCCATGTGTTTGAAAATTAAAAGCTAGTACTAGTCTTCTGACTATAACATTAATAGTTACTGTTTGGAATGTTGTGCGTTGTAACATCAAAGTCTTGTGCAAACCTTATTCTTTTTGAAAAAAAAGGAAAAATCAAGTATGTTTCATGTTCTAAACATTAATTCCCAGGTTTCATAAGATACAAATCAAGACTATAAGAGAATTTACATCTATCGAGTTGATGTATTGAAAAAAAAATTTATATCTTTCAGGGAGAAATGTTGAATGTTTTTTATTTATAAAAAGAGGTGGGTGGAAGTACAACCACCCTTAAAAAAAAAAAAAGAGATAGTTTTATTCCGTCATCGATAGCAAAAATGAAGGTATCATCTTTACTATCTGTAAATTACGACAAACCCACCTTTCCATATGCAGCATCCAGAGCCCCTGCAACCCAGTTTCTCCTCTGGAGAAGAAAGTACGATCAGCAAAGGTGGATAGCAAAACCCTTAGCAGGACATATTCTTATGCTTTCCTTTGGCAAATATTGCTTGTCGTTCATTGCATCCTTTTCTCTCCTGCCAATGTTGCGAACCAAAATCATAGATTAGATCCAAGTAGCTGAAGATACGGGCAATCAGAATAGATGCCTTATGCAAGAATGGCCGAATTCATGCCTGACATCAACAGGTATTTCTGAAGATGAACCAGCGTTTGGTTCCGGATTTCATACCACATTTGGCATCAACGGAGTTTGGCCGTTCGTGAGAACAAGGATGCAAAATCTATATCAACTTAAGTTCTCCTCTCTGCACTTTGTTGTCTCCTCCGCCTGGAGCTTAGAGAAAGATGAATTTCCATATATGGACATAAGAAGTTTGGTTGTACAGCTACGGTGCGTAGAGAAAATAAAAGCAAGTAACATCAATCATGTTCAAATAACACCAACGTTCACGGCACTTGTCTCGACCATTAAGAGTTTGGGATTTGATGGATCTCATGGTCGTTTAGTGCGACATGGCTGGCCTAGACAGAGAAGCGCGTGAAAGATGCCACCCATGGATTAACAATAGTGAGGAACGGCAATGCCTCAGCAGGTGAATTTGCTATACAAGAAGCAATGCCTGGCTCTGTTGAGAGCTTGGAAAATTTGAGTCCCACGTTCGGTGTGCGCGTGGGTGCATGTTTATTATAAAAAGAAAAAAAGGGTTTGAAGGTAAAAAAAAAAGAAGCTTAAAAGTTTCCTGGAAAGTTCCCGTCGTTGACTCAGTCAAGAGTGCGTGGCCACAATAAAAGAAGGATCAGTTGGGGTTGATGTCCCACTGAGAGCACGATGGCGCCACCGTCTGGCCATCCATCTGTGCATGATGGTGCGGAGCTTGAGGAGCTTCAAAATATTTACAACGAGCTCGTTGACATCAACAAGAGACAAGAAAAACTGGTTCAATACCATGAGAGTAGAGCTCAGAACTTAACCATTGCGTACCTGATACTGCTTGGTGGTCTATATTTCATAGCAGTCTCTCAAGGATCGTCCGCGTCTCTGCAATGTCAATACTGGTGGGTACTTTTTGTAATTGTCCTCTCATTTTCTGTTGTTTACTTCATCGTCTTCATAGATGCCGTGTACAAGTTTTACTGGACACTATATAACCTAGACATAAACCGCATCGATCAGCAAGACATTTATGCGAGGATTTGTGAAGCTAAAGACAAAACAAAAAGCCATACTACGATACCAGTTAATGGGGAGCCGAGTGATGAACGGAGGCCTGATCCTCTGCTGCTGCTCAAACGAAAATTATGTATTAGTATCATCTTTTCAGCCTTGATTGTCATTACGATTATGGAGTTGTATGCTTGCCGATTATTTTTTTGTTAAAAAGAAGCACCGGTCGGTGTTTGACAATCCAACCCAAAGCATGTTAGCAAGTACCTGACTTGTTGAGAGTAAACACTATTTGGGACCTCTAGATCCATTTTCGAATTAGGTGTGTGCGTGTCTGTTTAGTGGGCAACTTCTATGGTGCCCTTTGTATGAATTAAAGATGCGATGTTAATATCATGAAGTGAATAAGTCTCGGACAAAAACATTTAATGGGTTACGATTCATTCCTTCCGTTTGCTGCGTAGTTGCTGGCGGAAATATTTATACTCGTTGTCTCAGGATAATCGCTTAACAGTACAGCCGCAACCGGCGCTTAAATATTTGTACTTGGGACTTTTTCCAGTTTCCGGCTGTCTTAGGAGGCGACATGATCTTTACATAGTAAGAAAAACAGAGGCCTGAAAGAGAGAACGAGAACCACGATTTTGAGTTTCCAGCAAGCCACGGCATAGTGGGCTTGACCTCGGGACAATTGATTACTTGAATGTCTTCGATAATTACATTCACATGTTCTGTCGAATCGGCTTATTTAACAACGGGCGTTCTACACACGGACTTGGACATATGCTCTGGGTAATTTTTACTTTGCAAACTGGTCAAGGCTGATTAGGCTTATTAAAAGATCACAAGCAGCGGACCAATCCACATCTGGATTAATAAACTGTGGGAAATGTCTCGGTATTAGGGCGTGAGAGAGCCAGAAAATCATGTATCATCTTTGTTGAGGACGCTGGGTAAATCTTGTGATGATACTCTTTAT
Source organism: Casuarina equisetifolia (assembly GCA_028551475.1). NCBI lineage: Eukaryota > Viridiplantae > Streptophyta > Magnoliopsida > Fagales > Casuarinaceae > Casuarina > Casuarina equisetifolia. Next base: position 20,130,987 of record CM052362.1, read on the forward strand.
TAGCGAAAAATAAGTGTTCTATTATAGCACAGGTTCAAATGCAATACTCTTCCGCTTGTGAACCAAAATCCAGAAAGCATCTTTATGGTATTGAAATGATCTACTAAAATCTATATTTTACATTCCTTAAACCCCTAAACCCTAAAAAAGAAAACTAAAATCCGCTTCACAAGTCAATTTAAGGAATTTTTATTTTATTTTAAATGTTGTCGTTGGAGTGTAAAAAGGTGAGAATTAGGTGGAATTTTGGTGTCATTTCATGCACGCCACTCCGACCCTACGTAGCCAACATCAAATCATTTTACCAAAACATATTCGTGTCGGCATGGACGGACCAAGGGGTCCACTGAAGAAGTTTCGGAACTTTCAAACCATAGAAAGAGTGCTACTCTAAATAGTCTTAGCCCCTGGATCACGGAAGCTTAACCAAAGAACTTAGAGGTCTTTGCCCGTGTTGACAATGTCTAATTGCCGCAAGTCACGGATCTCGACGGTCTTGACAACAATTCATCAACGGTAGCACATGAAGTAAGCGTTTTTTTTTTTTTTTTTTCTCCTCGCTAGTAGCTTGCACGTTATGTTGTTTAGACGACCCATAATTTTGAAAAGAACGAAAGAATGAAAACTATCCAAGATTGAGTTCAATGTCAATTCCTTTTTCTAATTCCCTACTCCATAAAACAAAGAAAATTTTACACCCTTTGAACGAACACTCATACAAGACTTTTGAAACTACTTATTACCTTCTTTCAGAAAATGATATCATCTATGAACGTAGCCCGCACGCCAAATGTTTTGCATAATTCCTTTTGAACACAAACTAATTCGGGTAGGAGAAGAGTATGCGGAATTGACGTTGTCGAATACGGTGGATAACGTTCAGTGATCCCGGTTGAAAATAAATCAGGCCCAGAGATTTGAAGGCCTTCCTATATTGTCATAGCAAAGAGGGCCTATACTCGACCCATTAAGCCCTTCCAATAATACAAAAGACGCTTGAAATTCATCCTTCGAAATCGCTTTGCGCCTTGAGTTCCTTGCTGAGTTTCTTCTCGTTCGAAATGGACGTAACACCGACCATATATATCTATACATATCCAGTGATAACAAAACTGACGGTTCATATTTGATTTGTTAGTTGGTACCTTTATTTATCATTTTCATACTTGAACACTCCTCTTTAAGTTAGTGACCGATAGAAATCAAAAACATTAAGCTTATGCAAGATTTGATATCTCAACATGTAGATAATATAGGATTTCTAAGTCTCTACTTCACATTGTTACTCCCAACACAAAATAAAGGTGAAAAGTTAATCACCTTAATCTGTCCTAAGGCGGCTTCTTTCGCTCTCACAATCAAAGTGACCGTCTTCTCAATTCCTAGGCAATCAAAAAGAATAGGTAAAGCAAGCCCCTTGCAGCCACCGGATTTTCTCACAGACACATAGCCAGTGCCCCATTATCAATACAAGCACCAAGGTTTACTAGAATTGCTCTGAACGGTTATTTGCGGAATGATCGTTTATTCTGTGTAGTCGAATCTTCTTCTATTCATTTAGAGAGAAAGGAATAGAAGAAGATTCAACGATACAAGTTTAGATAATTCAACCATTATTGTTAAAATCAAAAAAGATGTGAGAGAAAATATTTCATTTACTAGAAGAGTCAAGCTTACAAATTGTAATAAATTTTTACAAGAACTTTGGAATTTCCCAAGTACAATATTTAAACTTAGATGATGATATTTTGTAATCGAACAATTTTGTAAATTTTTTTACAGGTGATATATAATTTGACCTTTCACAAAAAAAAAAAAGAATGTATAAATTTTGCAATTGCATGAGCGGTCACCGTAGTTTTTCAGCCAGAAAACGATGAGCTTGGAAAATACGTGATTCTCCAAAGTTAGGGGCATCACGGATTTTCCAAACTAATATATTTATAGGCATGATCTCTCATTTATGTTTATAGGCATGATCTCTCATTTATGTTTATAGGCATGATCTCTCATTAGTATAAATGAGAGATCAAGCCTATAAGTATATTAAGGGTGTTCCTCGTGACTTAATGGCAAAAAGTTAAGGAGTTCCTAACCTACAGGTTAAGGTTGAAATTGCTCTCCTCCTATATGTGTGAATTAAAAGAAAAACATTTAAATATATTACTAAAAAGGAGAGGAGAAATTGGCATAATTCTTTTAAAGAAGGGAGCATACTAATATTATAAGGCTAGTTAGATGTCTTGCTAGGTTTACATGGTCATGTGTAAATATCTCAAAGAGGATGGATGTGTTTATGAATGTGAGACAATACCAAATATGTTGCCGTTATTAGTTTTAGGAAATTGGAATATTCCTGTATTCATTGAATTTAGTTGTATTACTTAGAATAGGTTTCAAGCCTATAAATATAGACTCACTATTATACAAGCCTAAACAACTGAATTTAAAATTATTCCCACAAACTCATTAAGTTTCGCAGTCTTTCATTTTATAACAGGATAAAGAGCCAATCAAGATTAAGGTTTCCAGTCACGTCATTCCAAGCGAGATTAACAGAAATAAAGCGTTTGAGATTTCCAAGCTGCGGAGGAATGGTGCCAATTATTCCAGCGCAGGAAAGATCGAGATATCTCGATTTTGTCAATGAACTGATGAACTTTGAAGAGCTTTTCGTCTAAATTATTATAACTTAAGTTGAGGTATGTCAGGTTGCAATCAAAGGAACAAAGAGCTTATCTCACCTTTTAGACCCAAATAATCACACCTAAGATTAAGCGTGACAAAATGACCAGTTTAGTTGCTGCATTGAATTCCAGACTGCCCCAAGGAGATACGCTTTAAGTTCTTGTCTGAATATGAGGACTGCTTGTTTTTTTTCTCCCTCTGCATCAAGCCACTACTTTCATGGCCAGTATTGTTGTTAACTCTACAACAATTAATCACTAAAAACTACGGTTTGGGCATCATAATGACGATGAATAACGGAAATGTTCACTCTTTGCTTAATTTTGCTGGAGATGGATGATAAGATCACTAATTGTCCAAAACTTGCACATTACTTTCCACTTGCTTTCAAGGTTTTTAGATGGCGGTGAAGATGTAAAATGGAGGAAAAATAATAAAAGAATAATTCTACATATAGAGACTTATGTGGTCTCGCTTTACACAGGAGTCGTCCCTCCATAATTGAGAAAAAAAAAAAAAAAAAGAGACTAAAAGGAGGAGCTACTGTGCCTACAAACGTCCTTCTCTTTCACTGATTTAATGCGTCAGAAGGAACTGGACAGAAACTTCAAGAAAGATACAACAATTTCAGCTTTTGTCAAACAAATTTTAGTGCTTGAGAGTGAAAAAAGGGCTGGAGATAAAGCTTCATAGAAGACTTGACTCTCAATTTATTAAACAAACTTTTACGAGTGAAATGAAAGGGACTGCAAAGAAAAGGTCAGGGAGGACTTTACTGTCAACAGTGATCTGTCCAGGAATGGCCCCTCTTGCAAATTGGGTCAAGCTAAGCATGTTAGCGATTCACGAGTGGAATACTGGAAAGCAAAGGTCAGGGAAGACTTCCTGTTAACGCTGATCTGTCCAGGAATGGCCCCTTCTTGCAAATTGGGTCAAGCTAATCATATTTGCGATGAGTTTCCCAAAATACTGATATAGATGTTTGAATTCACAGCCTGACACGTACAAGAATGTAAGTTTTTCATGTGCAACACCTTATCGTAATTCATTCTGAGTAGGTTTTGTTGTAACTCATTGGCCAGGTTTTTTGAAATGGATTAACCATCCATTTACATGGGAATAGATTCTCTCTTACACTTTAATTACAGAAGTGGTCTGTGCACTGTTTAGAGGATGTTTTAATCTGTACATGGGGATCTGAACATCGCCTCTTTTTCAAAGGAGCGACAGTGACAAGATAGAAATTTCAGGGAAGACTTGACTTTTAACGCGGTTGGACCCTCAAACCTCAGTAAATTAAGGAACTTCAGGAACCTACCTGGAAATGTCCCGGCCTTTGACCACGTCAAGTACTCACTCCTTTTATGTAGAAGGATCAGCAGGGGATAGCCACTTCCTGCAGAGAGTCCAATGGCTACACCATCTGGCAATCCATCGACTTACGATGGTTTGAGGCTTCAAGAGCTCCAAAATGCTTTCAAGGAGCTCGTTCACATCAACAAGAGACAAGAAGAACTGGTTCAATACCATGAGAGTAGAGCTCTGAACTTAACCATGGCATATCTGATACTGCTGGGTAGTTTATATTTTATAGCATTCTCTCAAGGATCATCCGCGTCTCTGCAATGTGGATACTGGTGGGTACTCTTTGTAATTGTCCTCTCATTTTCTGTAGTCTACTTCATCGTCTTCATAGATGCGGTGAACAAGTTTTACTGGACACTTTATAATCTAGACGTCAACCGCATCGATCAGCAAGACTTGCATGCGAAGATTTGTGAAGCTAAAGACAAGACAAAAAGCCATACTACGATACCAGTCGATGGGGAGCCGAGTGATGAACGTAGGCCTGATCCTCTGCTGCTGTTCAAACGAAAATTTTGTATTAGTATCATCTTTTCAGCTTTGATTGTCATTACGATTATGGAGTTGTGTGCTTTCCGATTATTCCTATGTTAAAAAGAAGCACCAGTCGGTGTTTGACAGTCCAACCAAATGCAATGTAAGTCTATTCCTTGAGTGGACAACTACTACGGTGCACTTTGTATGAATTCTTCGTAATAAACTGAAATCATGAAATTCAGTTATTAACTAAAGATGTGATACTGTTAATATCACAAAACAATTTAATGGGTTACGATTTATTCGTAGTTGAGGCGGATTTTTCCAGTTTCCGGCTGCCTTAGGGGGTGACATGATCTTGCATAGTAAGAAAGACACAGGCTTAAAAGAGAGCACGAGAACCTGACTTTTAAGATATCTCATATATTTCGTAAAACCAATTTTCTTATTGGCTAACTTGGAACATTAGGATCACTACGAAGAAATTATAGGAAAATAGCCTGAAAAGATCAATTAGGTTTGAAACATTACAAGCCTTCTTGAGGTTATTAATTTTCATAGGGACAAATTTGTTGCTAATCTCTTACACAAGTTTTGAACTTTTGCCCATCTCATGTGATTTATATTAATGATAAGGGACTTTTCCTCTTTCTTTTTTTGATAAAAAAAAAAACTTGACTTTGGGTTTCCAAAGAGCTGAGGTAGGGGCTTGACCTCACGGCAGTTAAATACTTTAATGTCTTCCATAACTATATTCACCTTTATGAACATGTGTGAGAATTTATTTTTTTTTGTTTTATTTTTTTTACACATACTTGAATTGACAATTAAGAAATTTTAAATAATACAAATTTTTAATTGAGTTAGATACTTGTCAATGAGAAAATTTGCTTAGAAACCAAGAATTGAAATACCTAGATCTCTAGCTACCCACACCTACTTGAATTTTCTTTATGGTATTTAACGTCAAAAAAGAGTAAAAAGAATGCAAGTATCATAGAGAATGATATTTTTAAATGACAGCTCCATAGACAAAACTTCGTTATGCTAATAACCCAATTAATCATTTGAAATCCATCTTCTCTTGAATTCCTTACTTAAGTTTCCAATTACTCAAAATGGACGTAACACTGACCATATCATATGCATATCCAGAGATTACAAACTACATGCCCATATTTGAGTTGATGAAGTTATAACACTGCAAAACGTTTCTCTGATACCAACATGATATAATAAGTCATTAAGTTTCCTATTATGCGCGTGGTAGCGGCGCATAATAGTGAAAGCCCATAAACAATATAAGCGCCAAATTCAGAAACACGCTATTAGTTCTCGCAGAGTGGAAAACAGGCACAAAATTGCTCTGTTCCTTCTAAACCCTAACTCCCGGCAATTGCACAAGGTGCATTTTCTTCCAATTCTCTTGCAATTCATGTACTTCCCTTCTCTCAGTCTGAATGTATATGTATAAATGTGTGTTCTATATTAAAATTTCAATCGAAATGAACCCTGCGTCGAAGAAACATTATGTTTAATGGTGTTTTTCGATTGAATAGTTTCTGCCTGGTTCTCCACAATATTGAGGGTACTATAAATTACAGTATTTTCATGGAAGCTCGATAGATGTTGGGGGCTGGCGTCAGTATCTGAGACTGTAGATTTAACTTTTTGGTGGTCTTGAATATGATATGTTAGTCATAATTGTTTGGGTTGATGAAAAATGAACTGGAACTGACTCGGTATTCCATGTCAGTTAATGCAAAAAGTAATAGAATTAGGGCTTAGAAGTGACTCTTGGGCGTTCTTACTTGCTTCCTTACGTAAATAGGTCGGTGTATAATGGAAAATTTATGTTATCAGAGTTTAAGTTTTAGGGATCCGAGCTTCATTGATTTTGATACTGGGGGCCATGGGATTTGCTGGAAAAACGAATTGGACCGACCTCTTTGTCTGGCCTTCTGGGAATCGGAACTTGACTTGGAGTTTTAGTCGACAATTATTACTGACAACACTTTGTTTCCTGTCCTGATGACTTGATGTTGTAAGAGGTAGGCTATATTCGAAATGGGAATGGGATCCTGAATAGTTGACTGATGATTGTGATACAAATTGTCAGGAACAGCCCATCATATATGTGATTGTAGACAAGAACTTACTATTGCTAATAGCCCACATATATGAGCAAGTTGTATGTGTTTAAGTTGTTGCAAGATGACCCGATTAACTAGTAACTATCAGCTTTGAAATATATTAGCAGATAGTAAATTATCAACTAGTAAGATTTTTCAAACTTAATTAATGTATAATTGATCACTTTTGCTGTTGCTAATATCTTCTCTAGGTACATTGTACTTAGGCTTTTGGTATTATTTACTATGACTATTCCAGTGTGAAGAAGTAGTTATATGCGTATACACAAGGCAAGGTTGGACAATTTCATCTAAAGGTATGGACCTTCTCATATATTCGTATATATATATAATTATGTTGGTTCGTGAGATGTGCATAACTAAGTTTACAAAAAGCTTTGTCTGTCACTGAAGGTGTGCCAGAACAACATGGAAAACATGCTTTATGCTGAAGAGCTTGTGAGGGAGTTTCTTGTCTTCAGGGGATTTACTAATACCCTGCAAGCTTTTGAGGTTGAGTTAGGCACAGATATTGGCAAAGGGTTTCAAGTGGATAAGATTTTGGACTTAATCTTCTCAGTATACATACCCAAATTTCAGGCAGAAAAATTATTTGGTCTATTGAGCTTTTTCAAGAAGTGCTTTTCTTCCTCATCTGAAACTGTCCTTGTTGGTACTTTGTCTAAATTGGAGGTCTCTATTTTGCGCTACTATATTGCTCATGCCATACAGTCAGGAAAAAGGGATAAAGTTGTGGAGTTGTTTGAGATGAATGGCAATGAGTTGTTGCAAGGGGGTGAAGATTGGAATGCATGGTTTGGTAGGTTTCTCTTTTATTCACTCTTTTGTCTCCAATGGATACCTTGTCCTTGATTTTCACTTTTGTCCTTGTGATGCAGCCATTCCGTATGTAAAGAACCCAAACTTGGATCCTGAATTTCGTATTTATTTCTCAAAGGAATGGTATGAAGCATTGCGTCTTTCTGTGAGGAACTTCCTTAGTGAGATCTTCAATGGAACTCATATCCTTCAGAACATGTATAAATATATATTCTTGGTTTCTAATTTGATACATGGTTTCACCATATCGCTTAAATTTCTGATGGAATCATAATTCCAATAGTACCATAGAGAACCAGCTTTATTTAGATGAATTGCATACCCGTTACTTTAATTTCTGTGTTTCCCACGTCCCCTGGTTTCTGGATGTTGTGGTGAGGATTATTATCTCTTCATTAAGTTATTCTGTAGAGACGTACATACAACTCATCTGACCTTTATGTAAATGTTGTAACTTCATTTTTGCATTCCGAAATACATGTTATGTCCCACTGTTTTTTTGTCTCCATAATGTTATCTGTGGGAATTATTTTCTTATGAAGGTCTGCTCAAAGGATTTGCAATTAGGGTGAAACCTTTACTTTTCACAATATTGTCTCCCCCACCCTTTTAGCAAAGGCCTTTACTTTAAGGATTGTGGAGTCTGGGGTGTTCAGAAGAAATTCCAGTTATGAGATGAGCCTGTTTACTCTGAGGCTGTCTCCTTCCTCAATTGATTCATGTGTTTCATGCCTTCCAAATCCTCTTTTTCTTTTATCCCATAGGATAAGCCCTTTTATACTCTTTTGAGTTATTTCCACCAATAATTATGGGTTATGATCATTATAGTGGCTGTCCTTTCTTAAGAAAATATATTTATGATTCATTTTGAGGAGAATATAACCTTAGCTAAGCACGCCTCCCTGCCCTATTGAAGATCAGTTCAGAGAAGAATACTGCCAACCGTCTCAAAAAGGATATCAAACAACTCAATCTTAAGTTATCACAGCTTCAAGCTCTGGTTGAGGAAAAAGAGGCTCAGTTATGTCGGTTAAAGATGTAAGGATTGGCCTTTGTTATTTCCCTTATGAGCTGTAACAATTGTATGCATCTGTTTTTCATGCATGCTGATGTAATTTTTTCCTTTTTTCAAATATCAGTGATTCTTCATCAATGCAGGAAGAAAGTACGGAACTAACCAACAGCTCATCAAGTATTGTTCATGTAGAAGATCCTGGTCTATTGAGAGATACTCGGGAGTCACACCCTTCTGCCGCTGCACAATTGGTTCAGACAGTGGTAGATCAAGGTTTTGATGCAGGACCTTCCCAAACTCAATCGGGGATTACCACATCCAAAGATTATCATGATTCAGTTGCTTCGTCAGATCTTTATGAGGGAGATGGTGGAACTGGAGACACGAGTCAAATTTGGCAAGATGCCTGTACTGGTAATTGTGTTTCTGTATAGTTTGTGGAAGACAGTAGACAAGCTATGGACGTTTTTGGAAATGATACTCCTAATTGACACTTATGGGGTGACATATTGGAACTCCAAGAAGTTCCATGTTTTTGAGATAGGTGTGCCAAAGATGAGGATATAGAAGTGCCTTAGTGGAAAAATAAGACGGAGATATCTGAAACCTGTAACTTATAATTAATAGTACTGCATCAAAGAAGGATAAGGACGGATGGTTTCAAAAGTTTGTAAATTTGATGAAGTGTAATGCTAGTCAACAATCAATTAAGTATGTGGAGCCATTGACTGGCCCTTGATATCCAGAGAAAGTGATGATAATAGGAGGCAAGATGTATCAATGTTTGAAATGTGTTTCGTGCTGAAAATGAAGAAAAGCTCATTTAATATGAGGACTTTTGGTCTCTTTAGCATAAAGTTTGGAAGAGATTGCTTTTTTTTTATTTTATTTTTGTTTAAATGGACTATTTATAGAGGTACATAATAGGAAAGAGTGAAGCCTTTTGTTTTGCTGTGAGGAAACAGAGTTAATTTTTTTCAACCGTAAGGCATTTCAAGTTATCCTTTTTAAACTTATTTCTGAGTTTCTTTTGTTTGTGTAATTGGGTTATTGGTTATTATTCTATCAATGAACTCCGTGCTGTTTAAACAATTAGTAAATTTGTTGTGACAGAAAATGGCAGAGAAGGTCATGTAGAAGATGAGTTTCCCGAAGTTAAAGTCGACTTTCAGGTAAAAATGTCTAGAATTCCAGACATCTAAAGCTTTGAACTTTACTCCTTCAATTAGATCATTTTCATTCCAGCATGTTTTGCCTTTTAGAGAGGCAGATGGTACTTTAGCCAGAATTGTCTAGTTTGTACATACTGGAACATCTGAAATTTTCAGAATACCATGGTTTCAGGAGACATTCTTGGGCCACACTAGTCCAATCAGTAGATGCCGCTTTTCTGCATCTGGAAACAATATAGCCAGTGCTTCTGTGGATGGCACAGTAAGGTACATTTTCTGAAAGGAGGTGACATAAAGAGATCAAATGTAAAAGGGGAGTTGATGCTAGTCCTCTACCAGTTATATAGTTATGTGCGGGAATGGACTCAAAGAGTTTGAAAAAACAGAGTATAGAAAGTAGGAGAGAAGGGAAAACCTGTAGAACCATCCTGACTAGGTTGTATAGTGCACTACTGAAGGCTTGGGGGATTCCCCCCGTTTGACTTCCTAAATTCTGCACTGACTTAAAAATCGATCTCTAATTATTCTCCATTCATTTTAACATAGGATATGGACCTATGACTCTTCAACTCCGGCATCAAGGAATGCCACAATCTATTGTGGGGCTGAGATCATGTCGCTTGACTGGGAGTCTAAATCTGACCGCTTGGTATGTAAACCTTTCAGAGTAAATTCCACATGTGGTTTTCGGGAGTGCTTCTTAAATGAGATTTGATATAAAAGTTTTTGATTTTTGTGGTTCTTTTTCACAAAAGCTTCTCATAGGCACTGCTGATGGAGGCGTTAAAGCATGGAATGTTGATGCAAAGAGGGTTGTCTGTGATCTGAGCACAACTGAAGCATTTCCGAGGTTCCTCCTGCATAAACTATGGTTCATATTTTCTTCTTCTTTGATGCTTGCTCTTACATTTCTGTGGTGATGCAGTGTCTTGGATCTTAAGTGCAGCCCTGTAGAACCAATATTTGTTTCTGCGGCAGCTTCCAGAGGGTATTTTCTTATCATGATATTAAGATTTCGTATGAAAGTGTTACAAAGACCAAATTCTAGAGATTCTCTTTTGAACTTTTATTAAACAGAAGAACGATACAAAGACCAAATTCTAGAGATTCTCTTTTGAACTTTTATTAAACAGAAGTACGATGCTTTCTTTTTGTGGTTGAAGTGACTTGAGTTTTGGTTTAAACTATTTTATATGGTTTGGAGTGCTTCTTTAGGACATTGATCCTCTTCATATGTAATATTCAGAAAAGTGACATTATCTTTATTATTCTTTTCTATTTCTAGGGATGGCTCAAGTTGTATTGACAAATTGGGCTTTGCATCATTAACCGTATGGAACATGAAAATGTGGAAGGCTGTGGTATCTGCTGATTCATCTTAGAAACTCATGTTTGTATGCAGTTGTTAGTTTTTATATTATCCCCTAATGATCTTTCGCCTGTCGTGAAGACAGTCCTTCCTCTTGGTGAAGATCCACCTGCAATTACTTCCCTATGCTTCAACCACAACGGGAAGATTTTAGCAGCCTCTGCTACTGATGGAATGATTCACATGTTCGGTATCCTTTTAACTCTATTAGGGGCTGGAATCTTAAATCTGCACTGCAGTGGTCAGCGTTTCTACTTGCACATATGTTTTTGTGGGAGTTTTTTTTGTACCTTAGATAGAAAGCGACCATTTTGATCTCGGGAAAAGGAATCGGTGACCAAGTTGTTCAACAAAAAGGGAAGGGTCCCAGGCATGCTCACGGAGCATGGCTCGACTGACACCACGGAGGGTGCCTCCACTCACACATCCGTATAGATATGTGAGATCCCTTAACTAGTGAAAGACATGGCTGCTGGTCTTCAAATTACCGGGTGGCCTGCACATGATTCTGCCATAAGCTCTATTCTTTTTGGGCCTGATGAGACAAGCATTTTTAGCTTGGGTTCAGATGGAAAGGCAAGTATCTGTTGATTTTGACTCAAAATTCATGCATATACTCAATGTAATTTTGAAAATACTCCTTTACTTTATTTCTTGATACTTAATGTAGTTTTCGTTTTCTCCAATCTTACATGAAGTGTAGACCTCATGGAATTATTTTGTGGTGCTAGATTTTCGAATGGAGCCTGCAAAATCAAGGTCATGTCCTTTGGTCAAGAAACTGTACTAGGTATTTGCACTGCTTGGTACATTATTAATGAGGACTAATTCCACATTCAACTGTCTTTGTAATTCTTGAAATTCTATATGAAAGTAAGACTGATTAACTGCTTTTGGTGTACACAATGATGTCATAAATGTTGTCATGTAAGACTGGGGATTGTTATACCACCACCTACATTTCAAACTGGGGGATTAGGTCGAAAGATAATGCCTTCTGTGATGTTTTCCCAATACCATTATTGTTTTCCCTTCTATTCTTGTTTTCCTATATTATTGACTTTCTATATGCTACATCTTCATCTCTCTCTGCCCCCCTTTGTTTAACAAATTTGGTAGGCTTGTAAATTGCAACTCTCAAAAAAGGGTCATGTATACTAAGTTTCTGAATGTTTGTATTTTGTCCACTTTGAATGGGAATCTATTCGTGAAGAGGAAACTGTAACTTAATAAACGTGCATGGAAGTAGAAACATAGAACATGTATTACATTGATATAAAAATTAGTGGAGATCGTGGATGGTTAAAATCATGTTAATACTATGAAATTTTCTGGAATTCAACTCTTATTGTCACCACAGCATTTATGCGGTGGCCGCAGTAAATTTTGACATTGTCTGGTTATTCCAATTATAGTTTCATTTTCTTTATTGTTGATTTAGAGTTTACAAAATGAAGGTTGATAAGAGGAGTCTTCAATTCTAGGTTTTGTGATCCTGAGAGCTCAAAAATTTTCAGACATGAAATGGCTTTAGATGCTTACGGGAGGAGACTGTTGATGACATCTGGTTCAGTAAGAGCACCCATATATCAGGTTTATCTCTACCTCACCCAGCCCCCATCTCCCTCCTTGCATGTGCATGTATGCGCCTTCATATACGCACACACAGACTGGTTCAGACTATTGTGTTGCTTAAACCAATTGGGGTTCCTTGCCAACATGTTGGTCGAGATCCATATTTGTACTAGTTGAACAAGTAGATGTGAAGTCATACTGTCCATTTAGGTTGTCTGGAACCTTCTTGCCTGTCAGGTTGTCCAGATTCGGCGGTGCTCCCTTTCTAATCTTAATTATTGTTTTGTTGACTCAGGTTCGAGGTCATAGGAATGGGTTGAGAACACTTCCACATACTGCCGCCATAACAACTGTGGATTGGCACCCTACTTTGCCCATCTACGTGACAGGATCAGCTGACAACTCAGTTCGAGTCACATCCATTTTATAAGGGCCTCACTTAAGCGCCCTCACTCTTATTCTGCTCGAGATTTGAAATAAGTTTTCTCAGTTGGTTTGCCAACGCTTTGGGCTGCACTCTGCGCAGGTTTTCTTCGTGTGGATGTTGTAACTTCTTGAATGCGTTATCCTTATTGCATTACTCACATTGGTATAGTGTCGTGTATCTCATTTATTTACAACTGCATATGTCCTTGTGTATGTGTGCAAGACGGGGAGGCTGCCATTCTTGGCCAATATTTTTCATATTCCCCTGACTGATATGGCGCAACTAAACTAGAAAATTCACGATGAGCTCATTCTCATCCTGAGTGAAATGATTAAGTCAATGAACGTAGAAAAAACCCGTATGTCATTGCTGCTTAATTTCCAAGATTAAAAAATTCACCATAGTCGTCAAGCAGTAAAAATGAAGTCAGAACAAATGATAAGTAATGCGAGAGTTGGAAAAATAAAATAAAATCCAAGCAGTCCTTCTAGAAGAGATTCCTGCCTGGAGGGAGTGTCTAAGGGCAGTTACATCCCTTCGTCTGTCTTCGAATGAATGTTCCTATAATTCTTCGCTTTCCACTGGTTTCTGGGAAACTCCCGTCAACTTCGCTGAGGACCAAAATACGGGCTCAGTTTTTGTTGAACGAGTTTAATTGCTTGATCGTGAAACAGAGGCTGGACAAAAGCTTCGGAGAAGACTTGACAGTAAACTTGTTTGAGAGTGAGGATTTGGAAGGAGCTTCGGGGAAGACTTGACTATCGAACTTGTTTTAGAGAGAGTGTCATGGACGGAAGCTTCGGGCTATGTCCAAGAAAGGTCCTTTTTTCCTTCGGAATTTTTATAAATTTTCTTTTTAGTAATAGATTGCCGCCTATTTGTTGGGCCCAAATCAATAATAAGAATTATCAATTTGGACATTGAAACATCTTCCATCAAAATGCAAAATAAGTTGCAGTGAGAGAAGGTGCTTGAAAAGGAACTTCTCTCGTATGCTTCCTCTGCAGCAGTCTCTCCTAAGATGGTACGCCTAATGAATGAAAACCATGTTCAGGAGATTTTGCAACTGATATGATAACTCGACAACGTCAAATGAATAGCTCCACAAGGTAGAAGCCACCAGGTAAATACCTGTCAATAAAACTACATGGACTGTCAAATCCAAGATTGGTACATATCGCATAGGAAAGAACACTCAAAACGTCAACCAAATTCAATACTTCTCATGAAATATTATGTTAATTGAAACGATGATGATAATCAAACCACTGAGAGGGCCATAACACGGAGCCGATGGACCACTCGCCTAGACGTTCTAATAGGTTCTTTAGAGGAATCAAATGCTTCTTGTGTAGCAGCGGCAATAACTCTTTAAAATAGCACCGAGGTAAAAGAAAACTCTTGGCCTGAGAGACTAAGTAACAGAACATTATCCAACACAAAGCTTCCCATTCTGGGTTTGTGTTTATCCCAACTGGCTTCAATGCAAACCTACCAAGTTGCATTCCATTTGTGTCAAGAAATAAAACAAAGAAAGTTATCCAACATCTAAGTGCACAAAAGGATGAAAGAAAACAAGTGGTCAATATATATATATATTTTACTTCTGCAAACTTTTGATTGATCGTCTTACTTGATTCTTATTGAAAGTAACATATCTAATCTATGGGCCAATTTTGTAGAAGTGTTTTTAAAAAGTTTATGTATAGTGCTAAGCAAGTATCATGCAAACTTTTTGTCTATTATTTGTAGGATCTTATTCAGGCAACTATCAAATGGAATTTCTACCACAATCTCACGTGAGCAAGATTCAAGTGAAATTTATATATTATCAATAAACCATTCCAATGGGTTACTCATACAAATTATGCTTTATAAAATTTGTCAAATTGAAGTACGAAAGGAAACAACAGTGCTTACTAAGATGTACAGCACAGCAATAAATAGCACATACTAGATAAAATTAAAAACAAAAATGGTATTATGCTAGCCGTTCCTAATTCCCATCAATTTATACTCTGGACAGACAGAGCGAACATGTGTAAAAAATTTGTGAGATATCATAAGTAGCTCAGGCCATGTTAATCAATATGCTTGCTCAAGGTAAGAACAATGAAATAAATAGAAAAGCCCACAACCATCATAGTTTATGAACATGGACGTGCGGGGGTGTGCAAAAACAGTAATAGTTTACTTTGCCAAGCTCTGAAAACACAATTTTTTGTTATAAAATTTGATGCATGGATGTGAAATTAGAAAGTAGATGTGAAAGCGGACCGTCTGAACTATTAGCACTCAAATCTGTGATGGATCATGTCGATAACATTTCATTTGATTGCCGGGAAGTTTAAATACCTGTAATTTATGAAGCAATTTGGCAAGCAAGATCCCTAGGGATAGTATCGGATTCTCAGCCTCGGAAAGATATCAAGGATTAAAATACCTTTTAAGTCGGATTCAGTTCGGTAAATAAGACCCCAATTTTCAAAAACTCCAGAAAACCGACAGGACCAACGGAAACGGATACTGTGCTAGGGAAAGTAGTGTAAACGAAATGGTTTTTACTGTTTTGTAAAAGGTCTTGCATGGGATAGGGTTGAAAGCTTAGAGGGATAGTTGATGCACTGGCTTGGTCTGGAGCGGGGTTGCAGATTTCCCTCGTATGGAACTTTTGACACACGACCTAGTTGATAGTGGCCTTAAGTGAGGAGTGAGAGTATCTTGAAACTATTATTGCTTAACTTTCTTGCTAGTGAGGAGACCAGATGCCTAAATTTTTTGTTTCATTTGGTTTGGTTCCGTTAGAATCTCTTTAATATTATCATTGGAACTCTTTAAAAATAATTGGACATGTTGAGTATATTGAATCTTGCTTTTAGAAGAGATTCCACAATGGTTTTCAGGGCAACATGGCTTAGTTTAAAAATGCAATTTTCTAATGCCTTTTTGTATATTTGCTTTCGAAGAAGAAAATGAAATGAAAATTTTAAATAAAGTAAGAAGTTAATGGTTCCGCATATAGAAGAATAAAAATAGCATTACGGAAAACAATGAATCTACAAGCATCATTATTTTAATGAAAGGGCAATAAGTGAGAATAATATACCTTTGTCAAATGTTTTCCTCTTAGCACTGAGTCTTGAAATTTCTCAATAATGTGGCTTTGAGAATTGCTATTGTTATATAGAACTTATCCCTAACATGATCCAAGCATTGGAAATAGGCATGCCTCCAAGAACTATTTAGTAACAATGTTCCACAAACTCCCCAAAATCCAACAATGAACCCAATTATAATGCTACAGTAAAATCCTAGATTTTCATAAAATTTCACATGGTCTAGAGTATTAGCTTGTCCATATTTGCCACTAACTTGAGAACCTTGAGGCACTTTATCTTCTAGACATCTTTCCATAAGAGGCAAACCACAAAGAAATGGGTTACCTTTATATGTAGAGGCATTAAAACTTTGGAGTTGGGTACTTGTTGGGATTCTTCCAGATAAATTGTTTTTTGACAAATTTAAATAGCTCAAGAAAGTTAAAGTAGCCAAGCTTTGGGGAATGTCACCAAAAAGATGATTTCTTGAAAAGTCTAGAGACTCTAATACCTTCATATCACCAATCCTTTGTGGGATCATGCATGTTAAAAGGTTTCCTGATAGATTCAATCCAACCAATTCCAAGAGACTTGTTATTTCTATTGGAACTTCTCCTTTTAATTTATTACTTGAAAGATCAATCAGTTTTAGTAGGCTGAGATTTTTTTGTGTATTTAAGTCTTATGTGTTTAAGAGTCACCAATGTATAGTCATAGAATTCAAAGGATTCACCACGAAACCCAAAATCGTCTATAGAAGAACCTTGTGCTAGGATAGTGAAGTTACTGAGACATTGTGGTATAGAACCTGAAATTTTGTTATGAGACAAGTCTAAGATTTGAAGAAGTTTTAGATTACATAATTGCAATGGTATGCTACCACTAAAGAAATTTGATCGAAGGCTAAGAATTTGCATGAAACTTTGGTGTGATTCTTTGAATATAGGTATTCTCCCTGATAGTCTATTTTCTCCTAAGTCCAATAGTTGCAAAGAGCAATTCATAACTGGGGTCAATTCTCCACTTAAATTGTTTTGTGGCAAATGTAACGTTCTAATAGATGGATGAGAACACATTCTTTCAATAAAATTGGTAATTCTCCCACATAAATTATTTTCTTCCAAATTAAGGAAGACCAGACTTGAAAAATTTGCCAAACACTTAGGAACTTCTCCAACTAAAAAGTTATGTGAAAGATCAATTGCCAACAATAAGTGTGATTCATATTCATTTTTCGGGCAAAAAGATGTAATAGATCCGTGGAATAGATTATTAGAGAGAATAACTATTGATAACCATGGATTTAGTTGTGGCAACAAACCATTAAAGTGGTTGTAACTCAAATCTACCACAGGACCATTAGTAGCTCTTGAATAACCAAATTCGAACTTAGAACCATTAGCAAATCTTGCAAATCTTGAAAACCATTGAAATGGTATGATACCACTTATTCGGTTATGAGAGAGATTCAAGAACGATATTTTAGAAGAAAGGCCCCAAAACCAACTCGGAACACTATCTGAAATTCCTACATCAGACACATCGAGGAAGGAGAAGTTCTTTTGTGTTTGAAGCCATTGAGGAAAAGCAGTCCCCACCTTGCAAGATCCCAATCCGATGGTTTCCAAATGAAAGGGTGGTACCCAAGTTGGACTAAAGCTCAAAGACAAAGAATTATGAGATAAGTCCAAATATTGTAAGGTTGAAAAATTAAACCAATGTGCTTCAGTAAGATTGCCCTTTAAAGAATTGAAAGCCACATCTAGAACCTTGAGTGTGGATAATTTTCCCCAAACATCGGCCAAACTTCCATTCAACTTATTTTTGGAAAGATGTAATTCTCTTAGGGAAGAAAGTTTTGGCAAATCAATAATCTCTCCACATATTTCATTCTTTGTTAAGTCTAGTACCTGTAAATTATGAAGATTCTCCAAAGCTTTTAGAACATGACCTTGTAGCTTGTTGTAACTAAGGTCAAGAGAAACAAGTGTACTATTATGTTTGAGTATCCAGGGGAATATTGAGGAGTCAAGGTGATTGCCTTGGAGATTAAGGGTTGAAAGTGGCGAAGAAGAATTAATATTGGGAAGCTGAGGAAAAATGGGCATGGAGAGCCCACACAACGCAAAATTTAATTCATATATAGCAGGCAGCACGCTAACCTTTTCGAGCCAGTCAACTACTTTGCTGAGGTTTACATAACTCAAGTCTAAGTGTCTTAAAGAGGACATATGAATGAGCCAATCAAGATTATGGTCCTCCATTAAATCGTTCCAGCCAAGATCAAGAGAAATTAGGCATGTGAGATTTCCAAGTTGCTGTGGGATGGTGCCATTTATGTTGGTGTCGGAGAGATTGAGATATCGTAATTTTGTCAAGGAACCTATGAATTCTGGCAAGGCTTTCTTGGAAAAATTACAGTAACTTAGGTCCAGCTAAGTCAAATGTTGCAATCCAAGTAATGAAGAGCTTATCTCACCTTTTAGATCCCAATCATAACACCTAAGATCAAGTGCAACAACATGACCTGTTCGGTTACTGCAAGTAATTCCTTCCCATATGCAACAATCTTCCTGGCTGCTCCAAGAGGACAAAAGATGCCCATCACCCTGAAGACCTTGTTTGAATTGGAAGAGTGCTTGTCTCTCCTTCTCTATGCATTTGAACTTTGAATTGTGCACACTCAAACTGAAGCCAATTGTAGTTCCTACGCTCAATAGGCCTAGTATGAGAAGCAATTTAGCATAACTGCCTCTCATGTTTGGGTGTTCTTTGTGAGACGCTGGTAAGGACTCAACTTCTAGGTTTGATATTGCAAGTTAATTCCGCGGTTCGTTATATACTATTGTTGATTCATTTGAAAAATCTGCTTTGCCCACGTCACTAAAGTAGCCTTGGAAACGCATAACAAACCCAACTTGAAATCATAAATGAGAACTTTCTTTGAAAGGTAGCAAGAGTTTTCAGACCGGTACCTTGAAATAGAAATAAATAATTGTTCCGATGGAACCTTCTTTTTTCCCTCGAACGGATATTAGCCGTCATAACCAACCTTCCAAGGATAAAAGGTTTTTGACCAAAATGATAACTTCACCTTCCTCAAAGGTAGCAAGAGCTTTGAGACCCGCAACCAACCCCTCCACTGACAAAAGGTTTTTGACCAAATTGATAACTTCACCTTCTTCGAAAGGTAGCAAGAGCTTTTACACCATCTCAACCAATCCCCCATTAATAAAAGTTTTGTGACCAAATTGACAACTCCACCTTCCTTGAAAGGTATCCATTGATAAAAAGGTTCTTAACCAAATTGATAACTTCACTTTTTCTCAAACGAGTTGAATGACTGATATTGTAAATTTAGCTCTCATCTTTGCTTTTCTTCAGTGTTAGCAAATGTTAGTCATCAAGACATAAAGCTCTAATCGTTTGTGACTTCAAAAAGAGGTGCCAAAGAAGGATCCATTCTTCTTTATTTAAATTAGTTTAATTCGATAGTGACAAACTACTAAATGCAATTCCTGATTTTCTGCAAATATGATACACGCTAGTGGCCTAATTTCAAATTAAATATCCTTGGAGAATTACGAATTGGTTCAACTTTATCAAGTTTGATTAGCATTAAAACGACAATGTTGGATGCAACTATAATTGTCTTTTCTTCTTATAAGAAACCACTTACTCTAGCTTTCTCGAAGGTAGTAAGAGCTTTGAGATCATCTCAACAAACCACCCAATGTTAACGGTTTTTGACCAAATTGATAACTTCACTTTTTCTCAAGCGAGTTGAACTGTTGATATCGTAGATTTTGGTCTCATCTCTGCTTTTCTACAGTGCTAACGAAGGTTAATCATCATGACATAATTTAACGATTGTTCTGTTTTAAAGGTCAGAAATTGTAGAGAAGCGTACATCCATAGATGTTTCCAAACCAAGTGCCAGAAGCAAGAATAGCCCAAATTGAACACCTCATAGTATGTGTCACGAAAAAAGTTTACAAGAAGCTTCCCTGTAAAGCCTGCTAGGCAGAGGACCACCAATTACGAATCTCTTCTCCAGCTTTGCAATCAACTGAGTCGTGGACCTCGTTAGGTCCCCTAACCTAACCACGACGGCCTTGGTTGGGAACTGCAAGTGCTCTGCTCGCAACCATTAATTTGAGTAGCGTCCGTTGGATAGCAAAGGAAGGAGGCGAATCCGGACGTACTCAGGCAGGTAGGCTTAGGGCATTTCTGATGCAAAACACCCTTATCTTCTCACCCCAAAGTTACTCTGATTAATTTCCAAGATTAAGGAAGGCTCAAGCTACTCGTCAAGCCGTAAAAATGAAGGCAGAACAAATGACAGAGTAATGCGAGGGTTGGAAAAAGTCCACGGAGTCCTTTTTGGGAAAAGACTCCTGCCTGGAGGGAGTGGTTGATGGCAGTCACGTCCCTTCATCTGTCTTCAAATAAATGTTCATTTAATTGTTCGCTTTCCAGTGGTTTCTGAGAAACTGCCTTCTCAACTTCGTTGACGGCCAAAATCCAGCCTCAGTTTTTCTTGAACAAATTTAATTGCCTGAGCGTGAAACAGGGGATGGAGAAGATTTGACAGCCAAATTGTTTGTGAGTGGAAGGATTTGGACGGAAGCTTGGCGGAAGACTAGACTGTTCGAACTTGCTTAGGAGTGAAAAGTCAACGACGGAATCTTCGGGCTATGTCCACGAAAGGCCTTCTTTCCCCCGGATTTTTTGCAAATTTTCTTTTAGAAACAGATTGCACCCTATTTATTGGGCCTCAATCACTAATAAGAAATATCAATTCGAACTTCTAAACGTCTTCCAGCAAAGTGCAAAATAAGTTGCAGTTAGAGAAAGTGATTGAAAAGGAACTTCCCTTGTTATACCATTCCGAGGGGTGAATATTTTCAATGAAAGAAAACCTTGTTTAGGAGATTTTTCAAACTGACATGATAATTCGACATTGTCAAATTAATGGTTCCACAAGTCAAATGTTGCAATCCAAGTAAGGAATGACTAATCTCACCTTTCAGACTCCAGAAATAATTCCCAAGATCAAGTGTGACGACATAACCTGTTTGGTGGCTGCAGGTAATTCCTTCCCATTTGCAGCAATCTTCTTGGTTGCTCCACCAGGACAAAAGATGCTGATCATCTTGAAGACCTTGTTTGAATTGAAGGAGTTCTTGTCTTTCCTCCTCTATGCATCTGAACTTTGAATTGTGAAAAATCGAACCGAACCCAGTTCTAACCCACAAGAGACCAAGTATGAGTAGGAATTCAACGTAGTTACCTAGCATCGTTTGGCGCTCTCTTTGAGATGGTGGTAAGAACTCATGGCACTGCTAGCTTTGATATCCCAGTTGATCCACATGGCTTGGATTATATTAGGATTGAGTCTTGCAAACAATTTATTTTGTCAATGTCACAACGGTGGCTTGGAAGCTTCACACCAAACCGGAGGTGACCACGATTGAGAGTAAAAGCAAAAGTTTCCCACCTAAACGTTTACTTAGGTGCATCAAAGTCATGGATGGCATTAATTGAGTAAAGGAATAAACAAGGGTTTTAACTTTCTTCATGGCTTCTGCTCTTGGAAAAGGGAATTCTATTCCATCTCAAGTAAAAATGATCTCTTTTACATACGGACTTGGGTCCTTGAAACATACCCAAGTGACATCTAAAGCCCTCATCACTCAAATGTATTATATAGTTACGTAAAAATCCTTGGCAAAAAGTCACTAAAGAGGTCTGCTACAAACGCCTTTGAGGAGAAAGGTTCTCGATTCTTCTTCAAATTCATAAAGCTAAAACTCCTGGTAATTATCTTTGTTATTGTTTAGGTATACTTAGAATTTAGATTTTACACTATATTACAATCACCCTATATATTGTTGTTACGAGTACTATAATGAAATGGAGACCGTTTAATTCTCTGGCTGATATGGTGCAATCAAACTATTAGAATCTCCTTCTGAATGAAATGATTAGGTCATTGAACGTGGGAAACCTGTATGTCATTGCCGCTTAGTTTCCAAGATTAAAGAAAGTTCCCGCTACTCGTCAAGCCGTAGAAATGAAGGCAGAACAAATGACAGAGTAATGCGAGAGTTGGAAAAAAAATCTACGCAGTCCTTTTCAAGAAAAATTCCTTCCTGGAGGGAGTGGCTGAGGGCAGTAAACATCACTTCATCTGTCTTCAAATAAATGTTCATATAATTGTTCGCTTTCCAGTGGTTTCTGGGAAAACTCCCCAGTCAACTTCGTTGAGGGCCAAATTTCAGCCTCAGTTTTTGTTGAATGAATTTTAATTTCTTGAAGTGAGATAGGGGCTGGACAAAAGTTTCGGAGAAGGCTTGGAAGTCAAGTTGTTTAGGAGTGAAAGGATTTGGATGGAAGCTTCGGAGACGACTTGACTATTCGAATTTGTTTAAGAGTAGAACGTTGTGAACGGAAGCTTCGGGCTATGTCCAAGAAAGGCATTTTTTCCTTGGGAATTTTTGTAAATTTTCCTTTTAGTAACAGTTTGCTGCCTGGTTATTGGGCCTCAAGCACTAACAAGAATCATCAATTTGAACTCTGAAACATCATCCAGCAGAGTGCAGACTAAGTTGCAGTTAGAGAAGGTGATTGAAAATGAACTTCTCTTGTATACCATTCTGATTGTGAATACTTTCATCTGCAGCAGTATCTCTTAAGAGGGTATACATATTGAATGAAAACCATGTTTAGGAGATTTTTCTAATGATATAAGAATTCGTTAACATCAAATTAATGGTTCTACGAGAGGGAAGCCACCAGGCAAATACCTATCAATATAACTACACAGACTGTCAGATCCAAGATTGATACATATAGCATAGGAAATAACACTCAAACATTATCAAAATTTGAAGTACACAATACTTCTAACGAAATTGTACATTAATATGAAACATTGCTGATAATGAAACCTTTGGAAGAGCCACGACATAGAGCCTATAGAGCCATGAAAACCATGCTTGGTATGTAAACCTTTCAGAGTAAATTCCATATGTGGTTTTCGGGAGTGCTTCTTAAATGAGATTTGATAAAAATGTTTTTATTTTTTGTGCTTCTTTTTCACAAAAGCTTCTCATAGGCACTGCTGAGCACAACTGAAGCATTTCCGAGGTTCCTCCTGCATAAACTATGGTTCATATTTTCTTCTTCATTGATGCTTGCTCTTACATTTCTGTGGTGATGCAGTTTCTTGGATCTTAAGTCCAGCCCTGTAGAACCAATATTTGTTTCTCCGGCAGCTTCCAGGGGGTATTTTCTTATCATAATATTAAGATTTCGACTGAAAGTGTTATAAAGACCAAATTCCGGAGATTCTCTTTTGAACTTATATTAAACAGAAGTGTGACGCTTTCTTTTTGTGGTTGAAGTGACTTGAGTTTTGGTTTAAACTATTTTATATTGTTTGGAGTACTTTAGAACATTGATCCTCTTCATATGTAATATTCAGAAAAGTGACATTATCTTTGTTATTCTTTTCAATTTGTAGGGATGGCTCAAATTGTATTGACAAATTGGGCTTTGCATCATTAATTGTATGGAACATGAAAATGTGGAAGGCTGTGGTATCTGCTGATTCGTCTTAGAAACTCATGTTTGCATGCAGTTGTTAGTTTTTATATTATCCCCTAATGATCTTTCGCCTGTCATGAAGACAGTCCTTCCTCTTTGTGAAGATCCACCTGCAATTACTTCCCTATGCTTCAACCGCAACGGGAAGATTTTTGCAGCCTCTGTTACTGATAGAATAATTCACATGTTCGGTATCCTTTTAACTCTATTAGGGGCTGGAATCTTAAATCTGCACTGCAGTGGTCAGCATTTCTACTTGCACATACGTTTTTGTGGGAGGTTTTTTTGTACCTTAGATAGAAAGCGACCATTCTGATCTCGGGAAAAGGAATGGGTAAGCTAGTCATTCAACAAAAAGGGAAGGGTTCCAGGTATGCTTACGGAACATGGCTCCACCGACACCATGGAGGGTATCTCCACTCACACATCCGTATAGATATGTGAGATCCCTTAACTAGTGAAAAACGTGGCTGCTGGTCTTCAAATTACCGGGTGGCCTGCACATGATTCTGCCATAAGCTCTATTCCTTTTGGGCATGATGAGACAAGCACTTTTAGCTTGGGTTCAGATGGAAAGGCAAGTATCTGATTTGACTCAAAATTCATGCAAATACTGAATGTAATTTTGAAGATACTCCTTTACTTTATTTCTTGAAACTTAATGTAATTTTTATTTTTTCCAATCTTACATGAAGTGTAGACCTCATGGAATTATTTGTTGTGGTAGATTTTCCAATGGAGTCTGCAAAAGCAAGGTCATGTCCTTGGTCAAGAAATTGTACTAGGTACTTGCATTGCTTGGTACATTATTAATGAGGACTAATTCCACATTCAACTATCTTTGTAATTTTTGAAATTCTATATAAAAGTAAGACTTATTAACTGCTTTCGATGCACACAATAATGTCATAAATGTTGTCATGTAAAATTGGAGATTGTTATACCACCACCTGTATTTCAAACTGGAGGATTGGGTCGAACGATAAAATACCTTCTGTTATGTCTTCCCATTACCATTATTGTTTTTCCTTCTATTCTTTTTTTCCTATATTATTGACTTTCTATATGCTACATCTTCATCTCTCTCTCTCCCCCTATTTATTGTTTATTTAACAAATTTGGTAGGCTTGTAAATTGCAACTCTTAAAAAAAGGGTCATGTGTACTAAGTTTCTGAATGTTTGTATTTTGTCCACTTTGAATTGGAATCTATTTGTAGAAGAGGAAACTGTAAGTTAATGAACGTGCATGGAAGTAGAAACATAGAACATGCATTACATTGATATAAAAATTAGTGGAGATCATGGATGGTTAAGATCATGTAAATACTAAGAATTTTTTTTGGAATTCAACTCTTATTGTCACCACAGCATTTATGCGGTGGCCGCCGTATATTTTGTCATTGTCTGGTTATTCCTATTGTAGTTGCATTTTCTTTATTGTCGATTTAGAGTTTAGAAAATGAAGGTTGATAAGAGGAGTCTTCAATTCTGTAGGTTTTGTGATCCTGAGAGCTCAAAAATTTTCAGACATGAAATGGCTTTAGATGCTTACGGGAGGAGACTGTTGATGACATCTGGTTCAGTAAGAGCACCCATATATCAGGTCTATCTCTACCTCACCCAGCCCCCATCTCCCTGTTTCTTGCATGTGCATGTATGCATCTTTCATGTACGCCCACACAGACTAGTTCAGACGACTGTGTTACTTAAACCAATTGGTTTCCTTGCCAACATGTTGGTCGAGATCCATATTTGTACTAGTTGAACAAGTAGATGTGAAGTCAGCCTGTCCATTTTGGTTGTCCGGAACCTTCTTGCCTGTCAGGTTGTCCAGATTCGGCGGTGCTCCCGTCCTAATCTTAATTATTGTTTTGTTGACTCAGGTTCGAGGTCATAGGAATGGGTTGAGAACACTTCCACATACGGCCGGGGTAACAACTGTGGATTGGCATCCTACTTTGCCCATCTACGTGACAGGGTCAGTTCGAGTCACATCCATTTTATAAGGGCGTCACTTGAGCGTATCGTACTCTTTTTCTGGTGGAGGTTTGAAAGAACTTTTCTCAGTTGGTTTGCCGGCACTTTGGGCTGCACTCTGAGCAGGTTTTCTTTGTGGATGTTGTAATTTCTTGAAGAGGATATCTTTATACTCACATTGGAATAATCTCCTATATCTCATTTATTTGAATATGTGCGAGACGGGGAGGCTGCCCTTCTTGGTCAAAATTTTTTATATTCCCCTACATATTTAATTTTCTGGTTGATATGGTGCAATTAAACTAGAAAATTCACTGTAAGGTGATTCTCCTGCTGAATGACTTGATTAAGACAATGAATGAAGGAAACCTGTATGCCATTGCTGCTTAATTTCCAAGATAAAAGAAAGTTGATGCTATTCGTCTAGCCGCAAAAATGAAGGCAGAACAAATTACAGAGTAATGCAACGGTAAAAATCTTCGCAGTCTTTTTCAAAAAAGAAAGGGCTTTTTAACTTGGGAATTTTTGTAAATTTTCTTTGTAAGAACAGATTGCCGCCTATTTATTGGGCCTCAGACAATAATAGAAATTATCGATTCGAACTTCGAAACATCTTCCAGCAAAGTGGAAAATAAGTTGCAGTGAGAGAAGGTGATTAAAAGGAACTTCCCTTGCATCCCGTTCGAGTGTGAATATTTTCCTCTGCAGCAATCTCTCCTAAGATGGTATGCCTAATGACAGAAATCCATGTTTAGGAAAATTTTCAGCTGACATGATAATTTGACATTGTCAAATTAATGGTTCCACAAGAGAGAAGCCACCACGCAAATCCTTATCAATAAAACTTACACGCAATATAAAATCCAAGATTTGATACATACAGCATAGGAAAGAACACTCAACATTAACAAAATTCAAAGTACACAATACTTTTCACCAAATTTTATGTTAATACGAAAAGTTCCTGATAATGAGACCACTGAGAGGGCCATGACACAGAGCCTAGAGACCACCCACACAGACGGTACTTGTAGACCCTTTGGAGGATATCAAACGCTCCTTATTCTTTGTGTAGCAACGGCAATAACTCTTGGAAATAGCACCGAGGGAAAAGAAAGCTCTTGGCTTGAGAGATAATTAACAGAACCTTATTCAATGCAAAGCTTATCATTTTGAGTTACTAGCTTCAATGCAAACCTACCAACTTGCATACCAATTGTGTCAGGAAACAAAATAGAGAAAGTTATCCAACATCTAATTACACATATGGATGAATAAAGACAAATGATCAATTTTTTCTGACTTTTTAAAATCTTTGGTTGTCTATCTCATGAGTTTCTGTGAGTTTATTGTCTTATTTGATTCTTATTAAGACTAATGTATCTAATATATTGAGATTACAAATATCAAAGAGTATTCTATTCTCTTTATAGATGTATTGGTTGCAAATTTTCATATTGTCCAAACAAACACTATATGAAGTTGAAAAAGAATTAGACTTTTCCTATGGTCAAGTAAATTTACTAGGTGATGTGTAACAAAAGTGACATGGAATTAAATTTGCTATCTTAAAATTTCTAAAAGATTAGGATTAATAAACATTCACACTTGGTATAAGATGACAGATGGCAAAATTTTATAGTCTTTTGAGCAAGATGGATGATATTACAAGATTATAAGAAAAGAAGTGTTTTAGAAGTAAAGATAAAAGGATCACTAGTTTGAAGTTGAAAGAACTTTTTATAAGTAAGAAGTGAATTTTCACAATTGATAATTAGATCACAGTACAACATTGCCAAAAGCTATTTAAAGTTAAGACAAATAAGGAAGAAACTAAATAGGCAAGACTAATATAGAAAAGAGGAGTATTAAAACATTATTTTATTTGTTGGAACATTTTGAAAAACAAGCTAACTACACTAAATCAAGTGGTTATATGAAACAATTGAGTAGACTTATAGTGCAACTTTTGCTAACAAGGAAAAGAATCATAGGCACATTTATTCTTTAATTGCATGTTCATAAACTATATTTAGGGGGTTTTGCTAGGTATGAATGAAATATCTAGAAGAATTGAACAATGAAGAGAAAAAGTATGTTAAATAATCAAGGTTGTTAATTATAAAAGTTTTGTAGCAACCTTGGTTAGTGTATCATTCAAAGTTGTATTATATTATATTTAGAATAAAAAAATAAAAGAAGATTTAATGGTAAAAAATCTAGGCAGTTCAATCATTTTTGCAAACATTAAAAAGGATGTAAAAGATAAGATTTCATTAATTAAGAGAGTGAAGCCTATAAATTATAATAAGTTTTTATAAGAGTTTTCAAATTTGTCAAATGCAATTTTTGAGCCTAAATAATGATGTTATAACCAAATGATTTTGTATTCACTTTGATAATATATAATACTTGACTTGTTACCAAAAAAATGTATTTAATATATTGGCCAATTTTGTAGAAGTGTTTTTAAAAAGTTTATATACTAAGAGAGCATTAAGCAAACTTTTTGTCTATTACTTGTAGCATCTTATTCTGGCAACTTTCAAATGAAATTTCTTCCACAATCTCACATGAGCAAGATTCAACTGAAACTTATATTTTATCTATAAACCATTCCGTGGGTTAGTCTAACAGATTATCCTCAATAAAATTCGTTAAGTTGAAGTACGAAATGCGACAAAAGTGCTTCTTAACATTGCAGCAAAGAAATAGATAGCAAATACTAGATAAAATTAAAATAAAAGTGGTATCATGCTATCCATTCCTAATTCCCATCAATTTAGACTTTGGAGAAACAGGGCAAACATCTCCAGAAAATTTGTGAGATATCAAACACAGCTCAGACCACATTAATCAATATGATTGTTCAAGGAAAGGATAATAAAATAAACAGAAAATCCACAACCATCATAGTTTATGAACGTGGACGTGAGGGGTGTGCAAAAACAGTAATAGTTTACTTTGCTAAGCTCTGAAAGCTTGCTAAGCTCCGATAACACAATTTGTTGCTATAAAATTTGATGCATGTATGTGAAATTAGAAGAAGTGAAAATGGACCGTCTAAACTATTAGCACTCAAATCTGAGAGTGGATCATGTCGATAACATTTCATTTCGTTGCTACGAAGTTTAAATACCAAGAAATACTATAATTTAGGAGGCCATTTCTCAAGCAAGTCCCCTAGGGATGGGATCGGATTCTCAGCTTGGGAAAGATATCAAGGACGAAAATGCTTCTTTGAGTCGGATCCAGTTTGGTAAATGAGTCCCCAGTTTTCAAGATATTTGTCTGTTATCGGTTTTTTAGGAAAGAAAAACTCCAAAACCAACTGAACTGGGGCATGGAAACGGATATAGTGGTAGGGGAAGTAGTGTAAACGAAATAGGTTTTACTGTTTTGTAAAAGGTCTTGCATGGGATAGGCATGATGGCTTGGAGGGCTAGTCGATGCACTGGCTGGGTCTGGTGCGTGGTTGCAGATTTCCCTTCCTATGAACGTTTTGACACACGACCTAGTTGATAGTGGCTTTGAGTGAGGAGTGAGAGTATCTTGAAACTATTATGGCTTAACTTTCTTGCCTTTAAGTGATGAGACTAGTTGCCTAAATTTTTTGTTTCATTTGGTTTGGTTCCTGTAGAATCTCTTTATTACTATCATTGGAACTCTTTAAAAATAATTTAACATATAAAGTATATTGAATCCTGCATTTAGATGAGATTCCACAATGGTTTTCAGGTCAACATGATCAGTTTAAAAATGCATTCTAATGCATTTTTCTATACCTATTTGCTTTTGAAAAAATGAAAGGAAAAATTAAGTAAGAAGTTAATGGTTCCTTGTACAAAAGATTTAAAATAGCATTACATAAGGTAATGAATCTACCAGCAAAGATTATTTTAATGAAAGGGCAACAAGTGAGATATTATACCTTCACCAAAGGTTTTCCTCTTAGCACTGAGTCTTGAAATTTTGCAATAACCTAGCTTTGAGGATTACTATCGTTATGTAAAGCTTATCCCCAATCCGATCCATGCATTGGAAATAGGCATGCCTCCAAGATCTCTTCAGTATTAACATTCCACAAACTCCCCAAAATCCAACAATGAATCCAATTATGATGCTAGAACAGAATCCTAGGTGCTTATAAAAGTTTACATGGTCTTGAGTATTACCTTGTCCATTTTTGCCACCAATTTGGGAGTCTTGAACCACTTTATCTTCTAGACATCTTTCCATAAGAGGCAAACCACAAAGACATGGGTTACCTTCATATGTAGAAGCATTAAAACTTTGGAGTTGGATACTTGTTGGAATTCTTCCTGAGAAATTATTGTTTGACAAATTTAAGTGGTTTAAGAAAGTCAAAGTAGCCAAGCTTTGGGGAATGTTTCCAAAAAGATGATTTCTTGACAAATCCAAAGACTCCAATGACTTCATATCACCAATTTTTTGTGGCATCATGCCTGTCAAATAGTTTCCTGATAGGTTCAATCCAACTAATCCTAAGAGACTTGTTATTTCTATTGGAACTTCTCCTTTTAATTCATTATTTGAAAGATCGATGAATCCTAATAGCCTAAGATTGGTCGTATACTTGAGTCTTATGTCTTTGAGAGTCACTAATAGGTAGTCATAGTACTCAAAGAAATCACTAATAAACAACAAATTTTGATAGTTTTCATATGAACGTTTTGCTAGGACAATGAAGTTGTTGAGACATTTTGGTATAGAACCTATAATTTCGTTTTGAGATAGGTCTAAGATTTAAAGAAGTTCTAGATTACATAATTGCAATGGTATGCTACCATTAAATAAATTTGATCGAAGGCTAAGAACCTTCATGGATCTTTGGTGTGCCTTTTTGAATATAGGTATTCTCCCTGATAGTCTATTTTCTCCTAAATCTAACAAGTCTAAAGAGCAGTTAATTATTGGGGATAGTTTTGCACTTAAATTATTTCGTAGCAAATGCAATGCTTCAAGAGATGGATGAGAACACATTCTTTCAATAAATTTGGTATTTCTCCCTGAGAAATTATTTTCTTCCAAGTTAAGGACTAAAAGATCTGAACGATTTGCCAAACACTCAGGAAGTTCTCCAGACAAAACGTTATATGAAAGATCAATCTCGAGAATGAAATGTGATTTAGATTCATTTTTTGGGCAAAAAGATGTAATAGATCCATAAAATAGGTTATTGGAGAGAGTAGCCATGGATAATGTGGAACTTATTTGTGGTAAAGAACCACTTACGTGATTATAACTCAAATCTACATAGTAAATAGGAGATAATCTCCAAAACCATTGAAATGGTATGACACCATTTATTTGGTTATGGGAGAGATTCAAGTTTATTATAATAGAAGAAAGGTTCCAAAACCAATTGGGAATGCTGTCTGAAATTCCAGCATCAGAGATATCAAGCCATAAAAATTCCTTTTGTGTTTGAAGCCATTGGGGAAAAGGAATGCCCATCTTGCAAGAGCCCAAATTAATGATTTCCAAATGAAATGGTGGTATCCAAGTTGGACTTAAACTCAAAGACAATGAATTATAAGACAAGTCCAAATGTTGTAAGGTTGAAAAATTTGAGAAATCTGCTTCAGTAAGAACACCCTCTAAAGAATTGAAAGCCACATCTAGAACATTGAGTTTGAATAATTTTTCTAAACCTTTGGTTAAACTCCCATTCAATCTATTATTGGAAAGATACAATTCTCTCAAGGAAGAAAGTTTTAAGAGATTAGAAAACTCTCCACATATTTCATTATATGATAAGTCTAATGCTTGTAGATTATGAAGATTCCCAAAACCTTTGGTTAAACTCCCATTTAACCTATTGTTGGAAAGATGCAATTCTCTTTAGGAAGGAAGTTCTAAAAGGTTAGTAATATCTCCACATATTTCATTCCATGATAAGTCTAATACTTGTAAATTGTGAAGATTCCCAAAACCTTTGGTTAAACTCCCATTTAACCTATTGTTGGAAAGATGCAATTCTCTCAAGGAAGAAAGTTCTAAGAGATTAGTAATCTCTCCATATATTTCATTGTTTGTTAAGTATAGTACTTGTAAATTGTGAAGATTCTCAAAATCTTTTGGAATAGGACCTTGTAACATGTTCTCAGTGACGTCAAGAGAAACAAGTGTACTATTATATTTGAATAGGCATGGGAATATTGAGGAGCTAAGCCGATTGCGATTGAGATCAATGATTGAAAGTGGTGACGAAGAATTAACATTGGGAAGCTTAGGAGAAATTGGCATGTGAAGCCCACACTCATTTAGATGTAATTTTGTCAAAGAAGGGAGCATGCTAACCTTATCAGACCAATCAATTGATTTGCTGAGGTTTACACGAGATAGGTCTAAGTGTCTTAAAGAGGACATATTAAGGAGCCAATCAAGATTATGGTCCTATATCAGATTGGTCCCGCTGAGATCAAGAGAAATTAGGTGTGTTAGATTTCCAATTTGCTGCGGGATGGTGCCAATTATTCCGGTGAAAGAGAGATCTAGATATCGTAATTTTGCAAAAGAACCAATGAACTTTGGGAGCGGTTTGTAGCTAAAATTACAGAAACTTAGGTTCAAGTAAGTCAAATGTTGCAATCCAAGTAAGGAATGACTTATCTCGCCGTTTAGACCGAAATAATACCCAAGATCAAGTGTGACGACATAACCTGTTTGGTTGCTGCAGGTAATTCCTTCCCATTTGCAGCAATCTTCTTGGTTGCTCCAAGAGGACAAAAGATGCTGATCATCTTGAAGACCTTGTTTGAACTGAAGGAGTGCTTGTCTTTCCTCCTCTATGCATCTGACCGTTGAATTCTGCAAACTCGAACCAAACGCAATTCTAACCCACAAGAGACCAAGTATGAGTAGAAATTCAACATAACTACCTTGCATCGTTGGGTGCTCTCTTTGAGATGGTGGTGAGAGCTCAAGCCACTTCTAGTTTTGATATCCCAATTGATCCACAGGGCTTGGATTATATATTAGTATTGACCTTCGCAAACAATTTACTTTGTCAATGTCGCAACGATAGCTCGGAAACTTCACACCAAACCGGAGGTGACCGCAACTGAAAGCAAAACAAAATTTTCCACCTAAAACGTTTACTTAGGTGCATCATAGTCAAGGATCGTATTATTTGAATAGAGCAAGAGTTAAACTTTCTTCGCCACTTGGAAAAGGGAATTCTATTCCATCTCAAGTGAAAATTATTTCTTTTACATATGGAGTTAGGTCCTTCAAACAGACCCGAGTGACACCTAAAGCCCTTATCACGTAAATGTATTGTATAATTGCTTATAAATACTTGGCAAATTCACTAAAGAAATTTGCTATAAACGCCTTGGAGGGGAAAGGTTGCCCATTTTTTTTCAAGTCCACAAAAGCTAAAATTTCCACGAATTATCTCTGTTATTGTTGGGTATACTTAGAATTTAGATTTCACGCTGTATTACAATCACCCTACGTATTGTTATTACGAATACTACATTGACGGGTATAAAGGATTCAAGTTGAACAATTATAAGAGAATTTTTATATCAGTTACCAACATATCAATTAAAAATTCATGTAATTCATTTATTCAACAATTAAATCTGTGTATCACGAGTCTAATTACAATCATCGAGTGTGGAATTTTACGTTTAACATCTCAGACATAGGATTTGAAACTATCATACTTAATAGGAAGTAGAATCTTGAGGGGACTTATTATTGTTTAAAATTTCATCAGCCAAGCGTCTAGCTGCCTCAAATTCTCGAAAATATGGAAGGCGGGGCCTATTCCTCTTCCTCAAGAGGCAGGCTTTATGGCAATAGACCCCTGCAATCGTATCCAGTCGCGTTTATAGAGGATGTTCAGAAGTCAGTCAATGAAGCAAGACAGGGAGGTAGGTTGCTTACTCTTCTAGTAGCGTCCGTTGGACGGCAAGGAAGGAGGCGAATCCAGACGTACACAGGCAGGTAGGCTTAGGGCATTTCTGATGCAAACACCATTATCTTCTCAACCCAAAGTTACTCCGATTAATTTCCAAGATTAAAGAAAGTTGACGCTACTCGTCAAGCCGTAAAAATGAAGGCACAACAAATGACACAGTATTGTGACAGTTGTAAAAAATCCAGGCGGTCCTTTTCTAGAAAAGATTCCTGCCCAGAGGGAGTGGTTTAGGGCAGTTCATTCCCTCATCTGTCCTCAAGTAAATGTTCATATGATTGTTCGCTTTCCAGTGGTTTCTGGGAAACTGCCTCGTCAACTTTGTTGAGGCTAAAATGCAGCCTCAGATTTTCTTGAACGAATCTAATTGCTTGAGCGTGAAACAGGGGCTGGAGAAGACTTGACTGTCAAATTGTTTGATAGTGAAAGGATTTGGACAATAGCTTGGGGGAAGACTTGACTATTCAAACTTTTTTAAGAGTGAAACGGTGTGGGTGGAAGCTGGGGGGAAGACTTGACTATTGCAACTTGTTTAAGACGAGAACGTTGTGGACGGAGGCTTGGGGGAAGACTTTTGACATTCGAGCTTGTTTAAGAGTGAAACGTTGAGGACGGAAGCTTCGGGCCATGTGCAAGAAAGGCCTTCTTTCCTTGGGAATTTTAAAGAAATATCAATTCGAACTTCGAAACATCTTCCCGCAAACTGCAAAATAAGTTGCTGTTAGAGAAGGTGATTGAAAACGAACTTCTCTTGTATGCCATTGTGAGTGAATATTTTCATCTGCAGTAGTCACTCCAAAGATGGTATGCATAATGAATGAAAACCATGTTTAGGAGACTTTTCAGGTGATATGACAATTCGGCAACGTCAAATTAATGGTTCCATAAGAAAGAAGCCACCAGGGAAATTCCTATTAATAAAACTACACGGACGGTCAACTTTAAGATTGATACATATAGCACAGGAAAGAACCCTAAAACGCTAACAAAATTCAAAGTAATATGAATCGCTGCTTATAATGGAACCACAGAGAGGTTCATAACACACAGCCTATGGACCACCCACACAGACGTAGTAGTAGGTCCTTTAGACGATATCAGAAGCTCCTTATTCCTTGTGTAGGAGCGGCAACAATTATCTATTCGAGGCAAAGCTTATCATTCTGAGTTAGTGTTTATCTCAACTGGCGTCAAGGCTAAGCTACCAACTTGCATACCACGATGTTTTTGTCTCGATAATGTTATCTTATGAAGGTCTGCTCAAAGGCTATGCAATTAAGGTGCATTCAGACCCTCAAGATTGTCTCTTCCACCCCTTCAACAAAAACCTTTACTTTAGGCTTACGGAGTTTGGGGTGTTAATTAGAAATTCCAGTTATGAGATGAGCCTGTTTACTCCGAGGCTGTCTCTTTCCTCAATTGATTCATGTGTTTCATGCCTTCCAATTCCACTTTTCCTTTTATCCCGTAGGATTAGCCCTTTTGTAATCTTATTTACTGCCTACCGTCTCAAATAGGATGTCAAACAAACTCAATCTTAAGTTATCACAACTGCAAGCTTTGGCCTGCACTCTGAGCAGGTTTTCTTTGTGCGGATGTTGTAATTTTGTGAACAAGTTTTCTTCAATGCATTACTCACATTGGTTTAGTCTCGTATATCTCATTTATTTGTATTTACAATGTGATCGGTGCAGTGTTCATGGATGTTGTAATTTATGAATTGACGATGGACCCTGCTCTTATGCACTAGTGGATCTTAACTACCTACAAATGGCTTCTGTCGAGGACGCATCTGCAATGCAACCGCGCTGAAAATCACTCAGAAATAAGCGTGCCGTTATCGCAAACCTTTTCCCATGCACTTCTTCTCATTCATCTTCTGAATTTGTGACAAAGTTTTTTGAAGATGATATTTAGAATGGTAAAAAAAGCCTTGAAAGAATCACTTCAGGTCTATTACGTTAGAGGATCAGGTCGGATACGGTGATAGTTCTTCGACCTCTTCCACCAACGACAAAAGTCCTGGATGGTCGACCTAAAAGTCAAAACTCTTCGAATGTAGTACCTATCGGAATTTCATAATCCCAACCAATAACGAATTTCAACAAAATGCTCTGGTGTGTTACCAAGATATCCAAAGTTATCATGGAATTTAAAAGTTAAACGCAAAATTTAAATGCATGTATCGATACATGTATACATACATATTCTAGTATATAATTATCAAATACACATACATATATACACATTCATATTTATTATATGTTTATCAAAAGTCTCAATTCAGTGAGACAAGATTTAAGACAATGGACAGCCAGCAAGAAAACAAAGTGAAACTCGCTTCTCATGCAACTTTCTGATTGTACCTTCTTGTACTTTCTAACCTAATCAAGAAATTAAAAAAAAAAATGCATTCTTTTAGAAACATCCCATTTTGTGGTTATTAAAGAAAACGAAAAGCATTGCTTTGCTTCAAATCAAGGTAAAGATCGTTAAAAGCATCCCATTTTGGCTAAAAACCTGAAAAGATATTCCTATTCTCATGCAAAGATGTATCTTTCAACTTAGGAGCATACCTTGAGAGAGTAACAAAGCCAATGGCATTATAGTTAGTCAAAGTTACCATTTCTTCATTTCTCCAATACTGTGAACCCATACGCCAATGAGAATAATAACTATATTAGGTATTAGCTACAGAGATGAATAAAGTTTGAGCATTGTATTACTAATGGTACAGAACTAGTAACTCTGTTCTTATTATGGTGCTACTACATTGGAAATTCACGCTAAACTGGTTCTATCATGCTAAACTGATTCTACTCTTGAATGTAAGGGCTCTTGATGGGAGACTATTATAGTCCTGGGCACTTGATCTCCACGTTTTTTGGCAGCCATAAGGTAACCACGTGAACTGAAGAAAATTCACTTTACCGTAAAGGCCTGAAATGAAGGGACAACAATGTTAGAGTGAGGCCTCATATGGGTGACCTTTTGTACAGCCTTTTTTTTCAGAGAACAGTGCTATCGTAATGGAGGTGGAAAAGAAAAGGATCCCTTGAAAGTAATTGCGTCTATTTTGGTTTGATTTTCCAGTGGTTTCCGATAAACTCCCTTCTCAAGTACATCTAGTGCTAAAATTAACAACTTCAGTTTTTGCCAAACATGATTTGGTGCTTGAGAGTGAAAGTAATTCATAGGTACTTCAGGGAAGACTTTACATCAGCGTGGATCTATTCGGGAATGGTTCTTCTTGGATGGGAATAGACTGTTGAAAATCAAGGGTACACACGCCCTGGGGAATTCAGCTAAGCAAATTGTATGAAGCTAAACTAGTCGTCTATAAGTCCGCCAAACAACTGATAAATTGTTGGGACAGGGTGATCCTGGTGACATAAATAAGCATGTAAAGTTTTTCCAGTTGGCTGATTACAGATGCACTTACGGAGACTCAACCCCACTAAGGATTTACCAATTGAAACTTTCAAACAACTTCAAACGAAGTGCCAAAGAAGTTGCAGAGCATGAGTGATTAATAAAAAAGAGAGAGAATGGGCTCCGCTCCTATAACTCAACATGATAAAAAATTTAAGATACATTACGTCAGATAGTGAATCTACAGAGTGAAAATATCAGAAAGAAAAGGCAGTAATTAGAATAATGTACCTTGCCTAAATGTTTTCTCTTTAGGACTGAGTCCTGAAGTTTCTCAATAATTTGGCCGTACAGATAGCTACCATTACACAGAGCTTGTCCCAAATATTGTCCAGGTATCGGAAATAGGCATGCCTCCAAGAATTGTTCAGCAGTAACAATCCATTAACTCCCCAAAACCCTACAATGAATCCAAGTGCAATGCTAGTATAAAACCATAGATGTTCATGGAAGTTTGGATGTTTTCGTATATTGCTTTTTCCATGTTCGCTATTGCTTTGACGATCTTGAGCAGTTTCATCTCCTGGACAGTTTCTCAGAAGAGGCAAACCACAAAGATCTGAGTTGCCTGCGTATGCAGATGCATCAAAACTCTGGAGCTGGGTACTTGTTGGGATTCTGCCTGATAGGTTGTTGTTCGACAAATTCAAATGACTCAGGAAAGTTAAAGTAGCCAAGCCTGGAGGAATGAGACCCGAAAGATGATTTCTCGACAAGTCTAGAGACTCTAACCCCTTCAGGTCGCCAATTCTTTGTGGGATTCTACCAGTCAAAAAGTTTCTAGATATGTTCAATCCAATCAATCCTAAGAGGCTTGTTATTTCTTTTGGAATCTCTCCTTGTAATTTGTTACTTGAAAGATCGATGACTTTTACTAGTACAAGAATTTTACTATACTCCAGGTTTTTTCCTTTGAAAGGCACCAACAAACTGTCAAAGTAGTTGAAAGTGATAGTAGAGGACCCCGAGCCAAAAGTAATACGAAAATCAGGATCACTTTCATATAAACTTTCTGTTTCAGCCATGGCAGTGAAGTTATTAAGGCATTCCGGTATAGGCCCTGTAATACTGTTTTGGGACAGCTCCAAGATTTGAAGATGTTTTAGATGACATAATTGCAATGGAATGCTACCGCTAAATAAGTTTGACTGTAAGCGAAGAATTATTAGATGTTGTAGGTTTGTACCTATCCATGCAGGTATTCTCCCAGACAATCTATTTTCTCCCAGGTCCAACAAATATAGGAAAGAGCAGTTCATTAATGAGGTCAGATCTCCACCAAAATTGTTGTGCTGCAAACTGAGAGTTCGAAGAGACATATGAGAACACATTCTTCCAATAGACTTCGTGATTCTGCCAGAGAACTTATTGTTTCCCAAATTTAGAATTCGCAGTTGCGAGAACTTTTCCACACAGTCGGGAAGTTCTCCAGATAACAAATTATATGAAATATCAAGGAATTCAAGTCTCCATTGACCTTCGGATTCATTTTTCTCGCATAAGGATGTCATAGATCCTTGGAACAAGTTATTGGAAAGATTAACCACGGATAAGTTGGAATGAAGCAATGGCAATGGACCATAGAAGTGGTTATAACTCAAATCTATTATAGGAAAGCAGCCAAACAATCTTGAGGAAAACCACTGAGGGGGTATGGTACCAGAAATCTGGTTGTGGGAGAGTTTTAAGAACTCTATTTTGGAAGAAAGGCCCCAAAACCAGTTGGGAATGTTGTCTGAAATTCCTGCCCCAGAAATATCAAGATATGAAAAATTCCTTTGTGTTCGAAGCCATTGAGGAAAAGCTGGCCCCAGTTTGCAGGTGCCTAGTCCAATGGTATCTAGATGAAACGATGGAACCCAGGATGGGCTGAACTTCACAGATAGTGGGTTAAAAGAAAAGTTCACTCCCTGTAAGTTGGAAAGATTCGACAAATGTACTTCAGTGACAACACCTTCTAAAGAATTTGAAGAAGCATCAAGAACTTGGAGCTTGAAAAGTTGCCCAATATCCTTGGTTAAACTCCCATTCAAACTATTGTTGGATAGATACAACTCTTTCAAGGAATAAAGCTGCGTCAGATCAGTGATCTCTCCGCTTAATTTATTGCTTGATAAGTCTAATACTTGCAAATTGTGAAGATTCCCAAAAGCTTTTGTTATAGGACCTTGCAACTCGTTATAACTGAGGTCAAGGTAGACAAGGCTACTGTTATACTTGAACAGCCAAGGGAATACAGAGGAGTCTAGGCGATTGACAGAGAGATCAAGGAATGAAAGTGCTGAATAAGAATTATCACTGGGAAACACAGGAGGAGCCTGCATGGAGAGCTCACAACCACTTAGATACAATCGTTCTAAAAAGGGGAGCACGCTAACCTTATCCGGCCAGTTAACTGCCATGCTAAGGTTCACTTCGTTCATGTCCAAGTATCTCAAAGAGGATAAATTAAGGATCCAATCAAGATTATGCTCATCCATCAAGCCATTCCCACTTAGATCAAGAGAAATCAAGTGGGTGAGATTTCCAAGCTGCCGTGGAATTGTGCCCATTATGCCGGTGTTGGAAAGATTAACATGCTGTAATTTAGTCAGTGAACCAATAAACTCTGGGAGCGGCTCGTTCCAAAAGTAATTGTAACTCAAGTCCAGGTAAGTCAAGTGCTGTAATCCAAGCAACGAAGAGCTTATCTCACCTGAAACAAATTCTGGGATTCCAACAAAAGGATTTGCCGCGAGATCAAGCGTGACAACATGATCTGTTCGATTGCTGCACTCGATTCCTTTCCATTTGCAACAGTCTTCCTGACTGTCCCAAGAATACAGCAAATCGTAATCATCTTCAAGACCTTGTTTGAACTGGAGGAGAGCTTGTCTTTCTTCCTTTATGCATCTGACATCCGACTTGTGTAAAATCAAACTGAAGCCAGTAGTAGTTTCCGTACATAGGAAGACAAGCATGAGTAGCCATTGAGCATAACTGCCTCTCATTGTTTGAGTTCTCTTTGGGACGGTTGTAAGAGATTAAGGCACTGCTTGGTAGTTGAATATGATTATTGATTGAATAATAGAGGAAGAACAATAAAAGCGAACCCCTGTGTGAATAAACTTATCGCATCTTTAGTCATAAACTCTATGAAGAGCTGGAGCACTACAACATAGACATAGTCATGGTGAACTTTGCAAGACACTTCCATGTTAGAGGACAATGATGTCTTTTTCATTGTTGAAAATAAGTATGTTTATGGTGGTTTTCTTGCAGTGGTTTCTGAGGTTCTCCCGTAATCAACTTCATCAAGTGCTAAATTCAACAGACTTAACCCTTTTTGTTTTTCAAAGGAGGGCTGGAGAGAGCCTTCAAAGAAGAATTGTCGAATTGTCGAATTGTCGAATAGTCGACTTGTCACTCAAAAGCAAGAAGGTCCGCCTTATTCGACAGGCGGCGAAGATGAAGGTTCAACAAAAGACAGAGTGATGGTCCTTTTCAAACAAGAGTTTTGCCGGAGGGGGAGTAGTCCATCAGTCTTCGAATGAATGTTTCTATAATTGTTCTCTTCCCGGCGGTTTCTGGGAAATCCCCCGTCAACTTCGTTCAGGGCCAAGGTTCAGCCTCCTTTTTTGTCGAAGGAATTTAATTGCTTGAGTGTGAAGCAGGGGCTGGACAAGGGCCTCGGAAAAGACTTGACAGTCAAATTGTTGAGAGTGAAAGGATTTGGAGGGAAGCTTTGGGGAAGACTTGACTATTCGAACTTGTTTAGGAGTGAAACGTTATGGACGGAAGCTTCAGGCTATGTCCATGAAAGGCCTTTTTTCCTTGAGAATTTTTGTGAAGTTTCTTTTTAATAAATAGGACTGCACCCTATTTATTGGGCCTCAAACACAAATAAGAATTATCAATTCAAACTTCGAAACATTTTACAGCAAAGTGCAAAATAAGTTGTAGTCAAAGAGGGTGATTGAAAACAAACTTCTCTTAGATGCCATTCTGAGTGTGAATATTTTCATAAGCAACAGTCTCTCCCAAGATTGCAATCATAATGAATCAAAACCATGTTAGGAGATTTTTCAACTAATATGATAATTCCACAACGTCAAATTAATGGTTCAACGAGGGAGAAGCCTCCAGACAAATACCTTCCAATAAAACTACACGGCCTGTCAAATCCATGATTAATACATATAGCATAGGATAGAACACTCAAAACATTAACAAAATTCAAAGTACACATAATTCTTCTCTTGAAATTTTATGTTATTTGAAAGGTTGCTGATAATGAAACCACTGTAAGGGCCATAACACATAGTCCAAAAGCACCCACACAAATGTAATAATAGGTCCTTTAGAGGGGTATTAAACACTCATTCCTTGTGTAGTAGTGACGACAACTCTTAAAGGTAGAACTAAGATAAAAGAAAACTCTTAGCCTAAGAGACAATTGATTGAACCTTATTTGATGCAAAGCTCCCCATTTTGAGTTTGTGTTTATCCCAACTGGCTTCAATGCAAACCTACCAACTTGCATTGCATTTGTGTCAGGAAACAAAACAAAGAAAATTATCCAACATTTGAGTATACATAAGGATGAAAGAAAACAAGTGGTCAATTTTTTTTTACTTCTACAAACTTTTGATTGTCTATCTTATGAGTTTTGTTAGTTTATCTTCTTATTTGATTCTTACTAAGAGTAATGTATCTAATCTATAGGACAATTTTGTAGAAGTGTTTCTAAAAAGTTCATGTACAGTACTAAGCAAGTATCATGCAAACTTTTTTGTATGTTATTTGTAGCATCTTATTCATGCGACTATCAAATGAAATTGTTACCAGAATCTCATGTGAGCAAGATTCAAGTGAA
This sequence comes from Casuarina equisetifolia, assembly GCA_028551475.1. NCBI lineage: Eukaryota > Viridiplantae > Streptophyta > Magnoliopsida > Fagales > Casuarinaceae > Casuarina > Casuarina equisetifolia. The sequence goes on from CM052362.1 coordinate 20,172,972, forward strand.
CTTTATATTTTATCTATAAATCATTCCCATGGACTTCTCGTTCTATAAAATTCGTCAAATTGAAGTACGAAAAGAGACAACAGTGGTTCTTAAAACAAAAACACTACATAAAGTAAAATTAAAAGGGTATCATGCTATTCATTCCCAATTCCCATCAATTTTTACTTTGGACAAACAGAGCAAACATGTCTAGAAAATTTGTGAGATACCAAACATAGCTCAGACCACGTTAATCAATACGCTTGCTCGAGAAAGGGGCAATAAAATAAATAGAAAAGCCACAAGCATCATACTTCGTGCACTTGGACATGAGGGGTTGTGCGAAACAGTAATAGTTCAATTTGCCAAGCTCTGGAAACACAATTTGTTGCTATTAAATTTGATGCACTATGTGAAATTAGAAGGAAGAAGTGAAAGTGGACCTTCTAAACTATTAGCACGTAAGTCTGTGAACGGATCACGTCGATAAAATTTCATTTGATTGCTAGGAAGTTTAAATTCCTGTAATTTAAAAGGCAATTTCGCAAGCCTAGGGATGGCATCGGATTCTCAGCTTGGGGAAGTTATCAAGGATGAAATGCTTCTTCGAGCCGGATCCAGTTTAGTGAATGAGCACCCAATTTTCAAGATATTTGCATGTTATCGGTTTTTTTGGAAAGAAGAACTGCAAGACCAACTGAACTGGGTCAATGGAAACAGATATTGTGCTAGGGATAGTAGTGTTAACGAAATGGGATTTTAATGTCTTCTACAAGGTCTTGCATGGGATGGGCTTGATAGCTTAGAAGGCTAAGTCGATGCAACTGTCTGCGAATGGTGCGTGGTTGTGGATTTCTTACTAAGAAGGAACCGTTGACACAACCTAGTCGACAGTGGCCTAGCAAGAGAATTTGGAAACTATGATTGCTTGTTTTTCTTCCCTTTGAGTGATGAGACAAGTTGCCCAAATTTTTTTGTTTTATTTGGTTTGGTTCCTCTGGAATCTCTTTAATGTTATTGTTGGAACCATTTAAAAATAAATTAACATATAGAGTATATTGAGTCTTGCACTTAGATGAGATTCCACAATGATTTTTTAGGTTAACATGGGTCAATCCTTCTAATGCATTTTGTATACATATATGCTTTTGAAATACAAAATGAAAGGAAGAATTAAGTAAAGTAAGAAGTTAATGCATTAAGGAAGACAATGAATCTACAAGCATAAATCATTTTAATGAAAGGGCAATAAGTGAGAATAAAATACCTTCACTAAAGGTTTTCTTCTGAGCATCGAGTCTTGCAATTTCTCAATAATCTGGCTTTGAAGATTGCTATTGTTACAAAGAACTTATCCCCAATATGGTCCAAGCGTTGGAAATAGGCATGCCTCCAAGAACTCTTTAGTAATAACATTCCACAAACTCCCCAAAATCCAACAATAAATCCAACTACGATGCTAGAATAAAATCCCAAATGTCTATAAAAGTTTACTTGGTCTTGAGTATTACCTTGTCCATGTTTGCCACCAATTTGAGATCCCGGAGGCATTTCATCTTCTTAACATCTTTTCATAAGAGGTAAACCACAAAGATAAGGATTACATTCATATGTAGAGGCATTAAAGCTTTGGAGTTGGGTACTTGTTGGGATTCTTCTTAAGAAATTATTGTTTGATAAATTTATATGGTTCAAGAAAGTCAAAGTGGCCAAGCTTGGGGAATGTCACCAAAAAGATAATTTCTTGACAAGTCCAAAGACTCTAATACCTTCATATCACCAATCCTTTCTGGGATCATACCAATCAAAAGATTTCCTGATAGGTTTAATCCAACCAATCCTAAAAGACTTGTTATCTTTGTTGGAATTTCTTGTATTAATGCATTATTAGAAAGATCAATGACTTTTAGTAGCCTAATGGTTGTCGAATACTAAAGCCTTAGGTCTTTGAAAATCACTGATATATGGTCATGGGATTGGAAACCATAGTAGTTTGAACCAAAATAAAACTCATGTGCATGGTAGCTTGTAAATGAACTTTAAGTTAGTATAGTGAATTTATCAAGACATTTTGGTATAGAACCTATAATTTTATTTTGTGACAAATCTAAGACTTGAAGAAGTTCTAGATTACATAATTGCAATGGTATCCTACAACTAAATAAATTTGATTGAAGGCTAAGAAATGCTAGTAGACGTGCCTTTTTGAATATTGGTATTCTCCCCGATAATCTATTTTCTCCCAAATCTAATAATTGCAATATGTAGTTCATTATTGGGGGGAGCTTTCCACTAAAATTTCTTCTCTTCAAATACAATGCACTCATAAATGAATGAGAACACATTCTTTCAATAACATTGGTGATTCTCCCAGAAAAATTATTTTCTTCCAAATTAAGGATGTACAAACCTGAAAAGTTCACCAAACACTTCAGAAGTTCTCCTAACAACAGGTTACAAGAAAGATCAATTGCCAATAATAAATCTAACTCAGATTCATTTTTTGGGCATGTAATAGATCCATTGAATAGATTATTAGAAAAACCACTATTGATAACCTAGGATTTAATTGTGGAAGCTGACCATTAAAGTAGTTATAACTCAAATTTACCATTGAACCATCAATAAATCTCAACAACCATTGAAATGGTATGATACCACTTATTTGGTTATGGGAGAGATCTAAGAATTCTATATTAGAAGAAAGGTCCCAGAACCAATTAGGAATATTGTCTGAAATTCCTAGATCAGACATATCGAGCACTGAAAAGTTTTTTTGGTGTATGAAGCCATTGAGGAAAAGCAATCCCCATCTTGCAAGAGCCCAATCTAATGGTTTCCAAATGAAAGGGTGGTACCCAAGTTGGACTAAAACTCAAAGACAAATAATTATAAGACAAGTCCAAATGTCGTAAGGTGGAAAAATTTGACAAATGTGCTTCAGTAAGATCACCTTCTAAAGAATTTAAGGCCACATCTAGAACCTTGAGTGTGGATAATTTTTGCAAAACTTCGGCCAAACTTCCATTCAACTTATTTTTGGAAAGATGTAATTCTCTTAAGGAAGAAAGTTTTGGCAAATCCTACGTGTCTTAAAGAGGACATATGAAGGAGCCAATCAAGATTTTGTTCTCATTAAATTGTTCACGCTAAGATCAAGAGAAATTAGGCATGTGAGATTTCCAAGTTGCTGTCGGATGGTGCCATTTATGTTGGTGATGGAGAGATTGAGATATCGTAATTTTGTCAAGGAACCGATGAATTTTGGCAAGGGTTTGTTGGTAAAGTTACAGTAACTTAGGTCCAGGTAAGTCAAATGTTGCAATCCAAGTAATGAAGAGCTTATCTCACCTTTTAGATCCCAATCATAACACCCAAGATCAAGTGCAACAACATGACCTGTTCGGTTACTGCAAGTAATTCCTTCCCATTTGCAACAATCTTCCCGGCTGCTCCAAGAGGACAAAAGATGCCGATCATCCTGAAGACCTTGTTTGAATTGGAAGAGTGCTTGTCTTTCCTTCTCTATGCATTTGAACTTTGAATTGTGCACACTCAAACTAAAGCCAATTGTAGTTCCTACGCTTAATAGACCGAGTATGAGAAGCAATTTAGCATAACTGCCTCTCATGTTTGGGTGTTCTTTGTGAGATGCTGGTAAGGACTCAACTTCTAGGTTTGATATTGCAAGTTAATTCCGTGGTTCGTTATATATTATTGTTGATTCATTTGAAAAATCTGCTTTGCCCATGTCACCAAAGTAGCCTTGGAAACGCATAACAAGCCTAACTTGAAATCATAAATGAGAACTTTATTCGTAACTTCTTTACGTTAGAAAACTAATACATCTCCATATGAAGCAAAAATTATTTCTCTAAGATGAATGTAATAAATCCTTCAATTAGACACAAATGACAACGGAAGCCCTTATGATTCAAATCTATTGTAAAATTACCCATAAATCTTGGGAAAGGCACTAAAGAGGTTCGCTACTACACTTTGGATGAGGAAAGGTTGTAGATTTTTGAATTCAAATTCACAAAGGCCAAATTTCCAAGAATTATCTTTGTTATTGATCAAGTTACTTCGAATTTGAATTTCGTGCTATAAACAATCATCATATGCAACTATAAATGTCTTTTACTTTTATAAGAAACCACTTACTCCACCTTCTCTGAAAGGTAGCAAGAGCTTTCAGACCACCTCAACGAATCCCCCAATAATAAAAGGTTTTTGACCAAATTGATAACTCCACCTTCCTTGAAAGGTAGGAAGAGCTTTGAAACCCGCAACCAACCCTCCAATGATAAAAGGTTTTTGACCAAATTAATAACTCCACCTTCCTCGAAAGGTAGCAAGAGCTTTGAGACCCGCGACCAACCCTCCAATGATAAAAGGTTTTTGACCAAATTGATTACTCCAGCTTCTTCGAAAAGTAGCAAGGGCTTTTAGACCATCTCAACCACCGCCCCCAGTAATAAAAGTTTTTTGACCAAATTAATAGCTCCACCTTCCTCGAAAGGTAGCAGGAGCTTTAGAGGGTCCACTGATAAAAGGTTTTTGACCAAATTCATAACTCCGCCTTCCTCGAAAGATAGCAGAGCTTTATGACCCTCAACCAACACTAATAAAAGATTTTTGACCAAATTGATAACTTCACTTTTTCTTAAACGAGTTGAACTACTGATATTGCAGATTTAGCTCTCATCTTTGATTTTCTCCAGTGTTAGCAAAGGCTAGCCATCAAGACATAAACCTCCAATCGATTCATGACGAGATGTTGGAAATATAACAAAGGAAATAAACCAACAGTGTGACGGCATAAAACAACTTCAGTCAATCTTGTATCGGAGCTTGTATGGTGCTTTTCGATTTGGGCAGGCATCACTTAGGTAAAGCTAAGTTCCATGAAAAGGTACCCGGACGGATCAAGATGATGAAGAGTACGTTAGATAGTCAGGCCTCAACTCAAAACATCTGAAGGAAAGTTGAGACCTAATGTCCCCCGGGGTCCAGAAGTTTCCCAAACTTTTAAGATGCCATTCTAATTCCAAAAAATAGATCGCTTGATATCAGTTGCAAATTTTAGCCCCTTTTCCTATCCCAAAACAAGGCGATATGGAATTTTGATAATCCAAAATTGTTCTCCCTAGAAGCATTAGTGTTGGATGAGACGTAATTATGGGTAACAAGATTCCTGAATGATATCACACAATTGCATACTTTCTTAGCAGATGTTTATCAAATGGTACAGACTAAAAATGTGAACTGTCTGGACACTTCATGTTCAGTCATCCTCAACATCAAGTACCATCCTCGACTTCCTTCTCATTACAGCACTGTTTGGTGGTACACTAGCAGCCGTTTCATCCTCCCAATCCGCCAACTCATTGTCTACTTGCTGATGTGACGCATGATCTAAATGGTTTTCAGGTGCAACTAACAAATTACCACTGCCACTCCTCGCTAGAGCATTCTTAGGAGATGCGACAGGAGCCACTTCATTCCCTAAATCCTCCATTTCATCACCCAATTGCTGATCTGACGAATGATCTAAATCGTTCAAAGGTGAAACACCTAAAGGTCTTCCACTGGCATCGCATCCTACTTTGGCTTCTGCACTACCATTCAGGCTGCTGTGGTTCAGAGCAACATCCACATCGATCCCAGCAGGTTCCAACTTTCTGCGTTGGTCATTAACATCCCTGAAAAGAGGTGAAATAGGATGAGTTTCATATTTAAGTTGCAGAGTTAATACAGATTGCTCCTTATACTGAAGGTTCTACTGAAACTATTACTTTTGTCACATACACCAAGGCAAACACCTCAATGGAATATTGAGGTTATTCTTAATATAATAAAGTTTACGTGGAGAGGTAGCCAGCTTATTAAAAATGACCAACCGTTATAAACACCAACAGCTTAGTAAAAAATGAAATGCGGATTTCTTTTTGAACTAAAACAGCAGGAAAGAAAAGTAGCTTGTATTAAGAAACAAAAAAACTTAATTTGGCATTATTCCTGGACATCAGTGTTGAAAACAGTCTGTAAACTTGGGTAAAAGTTAAGAAGGTCAGTAAACTGTCTGTTTATCTCCTTCTCCTGAACATTGGTTGAAATTATTCAGAAAACTCAGATTCTAACAGAGGATCATGAACCCTACCCTTCAAACATTAGATCACTTTTCAATATGGGCTTTCATGTTAGCTGATGGTCCACTCAATCTGAACTTTTAGATATAAATCAGTTGAAGTTTATCTATGCCTAGGCCACCTATGGAAGTAAGGGTGACCAGATGCAGCAAACAGATTTTTGGAAAGATGACAATAATGTTACTCTTTCGGCACAAGATAACATATGCGTGTCTTCCAAAGAAGAAAGGGATCGCTCTTCAGACTTAAGCCAATTTTAGACTTGTCCTTCATCTCCTTGAATTCAAGTATTTTAAACACAGTACATCAACTATGTTGATGAAGAAAACTAATCCACACCAACTATGATCACATCAATTTTAGATTCAGTTTGGATGGTGAATTCAGCAATACAAGCTTGGTTAAGTGGAACAATTTTCAGCACGGGGCAAGAAGAAATATAGAGCTTGAGCAAAATACCGTTCCAAAACACCTTCCGTAGCTCTATCCCCAGAATCATTTTGACTTGTCCTGTGTGTCAAGATGCCTTTGACCTTCTCGTTCTTTGACTTTGTAAGAGACCTTTTAGTTTTTTTCCTATTCCCAGAACAGGAATAAATTTTAAATCAATGACAAAAACAGAAACTAAAACTAAGTAATAAGCAGGCTTAACACGCTGACCATCAATTTGAAAATCATAGTGAGGTAACAAAAACAGATATAACTATCTTACAAACAGTACTACCAAAAAAAAAAAAAAAAACTCCTCATGGCAGCACAAAATTATTAAAATTATCCCAAGGTCAAATTACTAAAATTATTCAGGGGGCATATCTAGCACACAAACAACACTAATAAAATAAAACAATTTAATTGACATGCCTGATGTTTCAACAAAAAGCAAAGGAAACTTAACAAAATTCCAACCAATGATCAACTTCAATGAAAATGCTTTTGTGTTACCAGAAGATCCAGCAAATTCATAAAATTTAACAACAACCACATTATTGGTATAACATATTAGTATGTCACTTGTGAACTTTGCATGGGAGAATCGAAATTAGATGGAAAAGAAGCATGCATCAGAATATAAAAGCGGATAATATTAAAGAAATTACATACACATTCAGAAAACATGAACATGATTTTTCTTGGAAAACAATGACACTAAAAGCAGGGAAATTACACAAAAGGTGCAAATCAAGAAGCCTCATGCACAATCTACTGCATTTATTTCTGCTTTTAGTAACAGGACTTGATATTGTCAGTGAGCAAGAATGAACAGTGGATCCTGCTTTTGCAGCTGATATTACCTCTTCATTAATGATAACAACGTTTCATCATCAGAGTTATGTGCTTGGTCTGTAAATGAGTCATTATGGTTCTCATCCCTTAGTTGCATGTTAGCTTCAAAGCTCTTATGTTGAGGAACATCTAAGCCAAGTTCCTTTAGTTTATGAGAAACTTGGAAGGCTGTGAATTTAATATCCGCATCCAATGCTTTTGCAATCATGAAGCTGCATCTCTTATGCTCCTTGAATCTGCGTAGATCAAAACAAAGCACTTCAAGTATGTATATATATATATATATATATAAAATAACAAACTCCAGCATATCTTTATCAGCTTTTTCTATCTGTAAAAGGAGATTTCAGCTAATGTTGTGACCAAAAGATAAGTAACACTCACTTCTCGTATAAAGCTCTAATCATAGCTTCCTGATCTTCATTAAAGGCCCAAATTCTTTTCCTTGCGTGCCTATAAAAATATAGTAAGAAATGGATGTCATATAGATCGAAGGGAAAATATACTTTGCATGTTCAAAACCTCTTTACCACACAAGTACATAAAGAAATATATCACATATAGAAAGTACGAAATTTTTAGGTCTTACAAAGGCCGACTTGACAAACTTCCCTCCGTCACATCTGAGCTCTGAAGATTACTAACATTTTCTGCCGCTTTATCTTCTCCTTCATGCTCACGAACATTTCGCATCTTTTTTCTTGGTGCAACTTTAAGTCCAAGCTGTCTAAGCTTATTTGAAATTTGTACTGGTGAAACTTTACCGTCAGGATCTAGAACTTGTGCAATAAGGCGACAGCAATGTCTATCATCTTTGAACCTAAAATGCCCAAAGTTGTCAGCAACAACTTAGTACAAAGAATTTAGAAAATATTGGATGAGAATTAAACGAGACCACTATACGCAATCAAAAAAATTTCCAAAACTCAAGCTACAATAAAAGCTAAAAAATAACCTAATTTAGTTGCCAAAAAAGCAAACAAGCCATCTGAAGTTCTGCATGCTTCAGTTTATATTAGGCATAAATGTGATAAGCTGAGAGCTCTTCTAGAAGGAATCCTTTAGGAAAACTTACTTCTCGTAGAGATCCTTAATCTTTGTCTCCATCTCACCATCAAGAAAAAGTATTCTCTTTCTTCTAGGGACACTTTCAGATTCATGTTCTATTGACTGGCCCCTACAGCAACAGCAAAATTCAACAAGGAGTTTTGTATACATAAAAAAGTTTCAGCACATAATCAATTCCCAGTAATTGTACTTTTAAAACATACCTTACAGAAGTTTCTTTTCTATCAGTACCACTGTCTGCAACAGATGTCAAACCTCTTTCCTCACTGCCAGAATTCCCATCAATACTGTACAAAAAAGAGAGATATAAAAAAATTTCCTTGTCTGATTGCTTTTCAAGAAACAACGCAGAGGAGCTTCAGCAAGTTATAAGGATAAAAAAAGCGTATTTGAACAAGGAAGCCCACAGCATGAATGTTTAAGATGCAGTAGTTCTGGTAAGAAACAGAAAAATAAAAGCTAAAGGAAAAGATGAAGATTTAAAAATACTCATGCTTGCAGAACAAATCTTACTTCTGAAATCCAAGTTCATGAGAGATCATAACATCAGCTTCATCTTCACCGAGTGCATCTGCTATGCTTCTTGCTTTCCATCCCTTGGCTTGTGATGAACCAGCTTCTCCATTCCCTGGCATATTTTCCCAGCTTCTACTTTCTTTATACAAAGAGCCAAGCTCGCTCACAAGGTATTCAGCATTAATATAATGGCACTCTCTGCGGGTCTTCCAAAAGAGAAGTTCCACAAAAAGAAGGGGTTGACTTTTCATTTTTCTTAGCATCCTTCTGACCAAAGTGGTCAAGAAATCAGTTATGTTCGCATATTCTTTTGATGGACAAGATTTTTGCTCAACAAGGATGTTATGGAATGTAGAGAGGATTGATAACTGCAAAAACAAGTCCACAAAAAAGGCAGATGAGATATGAATACGCAACTTGGACAGTGTTTTCTTAGGGAAATTATGGATGTCCTTGTCGTCATAGCAAAATATCTACTTAGAAATAAGCAAGATTATTTTAATTTTGACGGTTAGGACATCCATGGTTCTAATAATTTTGTTAAGGTTAGTACATAAAAAATTTGAACCTGATAAAGCATTGGAGAGAGCTCCAGGTCATCAGTAATCCTCCGCAGCATGCATATTATGTAGTGATTTGTGCTGGTGGAATTGCTCTTATAAAATTTAAGCAACCAACACAACTTATGAATAATATTGTTGCTTGCAAAAGCAGAAACCATAGTTGACACATTAAAATCGACTTCAGCAGTTGCATCAAGCTGCTCCTCACCAGAAGAATCACCAGAGGCATTACAGATGTCAATATTAGCAAGATTAGCGCTTTTGTTATCCATCTGTAGCATACAACCTTTAAGGTTCCCTGATTCTGACACTGATATTTCAGATTTATCGACCTGAGCAGGGGTAAAAAAATTTTCTTTCTCATTGGAATTTGCATTTACAGGGCTTCCCCGGGAGATGCTCATATCTGCTGATTGCTCAACATTGGTGATGCCAATCTCACTCTGAATGATAACATGATCAGCTGTTTGTTTGTTTTCCACTTCCTTCTTGCTGAATGACTTCTTCCTCTTTCTCCTTGATTTTCTAGAAACCTTAATAGTAAAAAGGAGGTTTTAATGGAGATTCTCACAGCAAAGGCCTTCCTAAAATGATAAAATTTGATATTTTTGTAACTGGAGCTAGGTGCAACTAATATTAGACAAACCATGTCCGACTGAAATAGTTGAAAATTAAATAAGCTTAAAGTACACAGAAAAGATCAACTGTTTAAGAAGATACATCATAGATGCTAATTATGGAGTACTTTTCCTTGAAATAAGAAATGGAAAAAATACCTAGAAATAGAAAATGTAAGGAAAAAATGGACGCAACATCAGAATGATAGTTTCCAAGGCAAAAGATCCACGCAGAAATTCTAACAGATTATAGAAAAAAATTCTGCAAAGAAAATCTTCTTTCCATAGAAGATTGAGGCTGCACGGGAGATGCATTCTATAGCACTTCATGATGCTGTGCTCAAGGTAAAAAAAAAAAAGAATGCAGTGAACTCCTGATCAATTCAAAGGGAACAAAATAAACCAGGAAAATAGAAATAAAATTGTACTAATTAGAAATATAAGTTTAGTAAGGAAGATAATGCAACATCTGTAGGAAAATAGAACAGTATTCAACCAAAATATGACAAAAAATAAATATCATTTATTTGCAGCTCTTAAAAAACTTGATAAGGGTGAGATGTATGTACCAGGAATAGTTGTCATGAACTCACTGGAACACAAGTACTAGTTTTGAAGTTTTTCAATTTCACAGAAGATATGAAACTAAAGTGCGCAACAACAGAAATATTTGTTGAAGTTGTTGAGATTTTAAACATGTACATGTATCATTCTTTTACACGTAATTAAAGAAACAATGAACTAAAGGAATCTGACATATTGGCTTTTTTATTCTAAGAAATTGATTTTAAGTCAGGCCAGATGTCTTTTGAGTTTAGTAGCAACTCAATCTGCCCAATTTGAATTATTTAATTTCACAATGATACAACAATAATACCTAATAAAATCAAAGTAGAAAAAAAAATCTTTTCCATCTACATATAACCCAGAAAACATAAAAGAGCATAACACACCCTCAATGTTCCACGTGATTGAAGGTTTTCCATGAGTCGAACAATTTTATGAATCATCTCTACCAAATCTGCAAGATCACTGACAGAAAAAATAGTTCATAAATATGAAGTCAGTAGATTCAAGAAAGAAGTGGATACATTAGGTAAGTAGCAGCTATATGCGTATGTGCAAGTAGAATTACATATCTACCATAGGGAATATTAAAGCTAGAGATGATTATTGTGTGCAAGTGGGATAAATATGTTCATGAAGGCATGTGATTATTGTGTTCTTGGATGATTATGCTGAGGGTTAACTATAAGGAAGTAGAAGTCAAACAACTAAAATAATTAAGCAAAATCTATATCAATGTGGAAATAAGAACTAATATAGACAATGCAATGCAGCATTAACTTTCTGATAGATGGGTAAACTTCTTTATAAAGAAAGATTTCTGAGGAGAACAGGTAGTTGGATTCCACATTCCCCCCCCCCCCCCCCCACCCGGCCCCGCCACAAAAAAAAAAAAAAAGAAGAAGAAAACCCCTCACAATCAAGAATTCAAACCGACTAAATTCCCCAAACATAAGAAAGAACAAAATAAATATATTTGTTTTTACAAAATCTAAATGGATTTTTTTTTCTTTTAAACATGAACTACAATCATCAAAACCTTGTCGGGGATTATTGGCATTTAAGTACTTGACAAATGACATTAACCAAAGGCTGTCAATCACTTTGCTTGAAGGTGCAAACTGGAAAAAAAAAAACAAAAAGAAGATGAAAGTGCATCCACCTGACAAAGGCAGATAAAGAATGATTTAGAAAGACATCTAAATTCCCTACCAAAAGAAAAAAAAATTTCGTAGTGATCATCCATGGAAAATACCACATCCTTAAAGAAAGCATTACATTATTTTGCTTGACTGAAATGTTTGAGACTCTCAGAGAATAAAAATAGCACTTAGATAAGCAAACAAAATATTTGGGGATGTAAATGTGAAAAGAAAAAAACCTTTTTGGTTGTTTGTGAGTGTCAAACATTTTGATCAAGTTCAAGAGAAACTGAGTAATCCCTTGATCAGTCTGATCATAAAATAACTTGTAAAGAAGGATGCGTGCTGTATGAGGCTCTTTAGAGTCATCTGGCAATAACTTCAGTACCAAATCAAGCATGCAAATCTGCAAATAGGAAAAAACAGTTACGAAGGACATTACAAGGCTACTAATCAGAAAAAGTGTTACTAACGGGGGCAGCTTGAGTTTCGTTTGATGAGGATCATAGAAATGATAACTGAAGTTGAAAAGGCCGTTTACTTCATGTGGCATGTAAAGCAATTTCCCAATTAGTAAGTGATAGAAATTTGCTAACTAACATAAAAGATTTCGCCTGCTTAAATATATATACACAATTAGAAAATTTTACATAGCTCAGTGTCAGTTGCCTTAAAGAATGCATTTGAGATGCTGATTGCAGTAGGATGGACTAGACTAAACGGGATATCTCTATGTATCTTAAGTAACAAACCAGATTTGAGTGACACCATTTGTCCTATCTACAAAAAATTTCCCTTGCCCATGCTGTCTCAAAACATACATGATAGATAATTCCATTTCAATATATTCTATCAATGCACTTCAAATCTTCTGAAGAGAAAGTTGTCATACGTGAAATCTTAGTTTTCGTTTAACTGCAAGAATCCCGAATTAAATTCAATATGAAAAACAACAATCATTTATGCTAACGTTATATATATATATTCTCAAATCAAATTTATTTGCGTAGATTCTGCAATCACATACAAATCTCTTCACAGTTGTCACAGAAATAAACTTTATGCCATTTTAAAAATATAATAAGGGGCAAAAGCCCTTTCTTGTAGCAGCAACCATCATCAGAGAAAAGTCTTATGAGGATGCTTCCAGCCACATTATATGGAGCCCTACTGACTGTATGAGCTCTTCAAGTAGGGAGGAAAGATATAGCAGACATATAAGGTTTGTCACATGACCACTACATGTCTTCACGTTCAAAACAGGTGCTAAAGCAAGGAAATATTTCTTAATTTGTCATCCAAAGATGAATAAACTACCGAAGCATATATTTATTGAGGAAAAAAAAAACAGTATTACGGAGACTCAGAGTTGTAAAAATCACCATGGTTTTCATAAGAGAACCAGCTGCAGAGAGAAACTTATAGTCATGTGTTTCCTTTAACCCATCAAATGCATTACGCCACCTTGAAATTACTAGTTGGAACATTGCTTCGTTCATTGATTCAGTTATTGGTCCACATATATCACCACTAAAACTTGTGCTGTCAGCATCTTTCTCAAGAAAGGCTTTAGAGAAGTCCTCTCCCACATTCTGCTTTTAAACCACAGAAAAAATGGGAAAACATTTAAAAGATATCTAACAAAAAGAATATCAAAATAAAAACTAATTATTGATCAATAAATGTCAAACTATACCCAAAGAAATAAAGTGCTCCCTCCCTTTTCTATAAACAAAGTGTACGATAAGATTGTGGATTCGAAATTCCCTAGATGTAATATTTAACTGATGAATAAAAAAGAACAAAATGCTTCAGATTTTCTTTTCCTGGCCAATCCAAACTGCTTTTTGCCCTTTACATGTAAGAAACTTCTAATGCGTCAGTTTTTAATATTTTAGTAGGGCAATGTGTTAACTCTTATCCGATCGTAAGAGAATCCCATTGTGCCTAGGAATTTGATAAAAGCGAGAGACATCGATTGAATCTCTAATACTATATTCTTACAAAGCTATTAACAAAATAGTAACAGAGTTTCACTAATTCTTTTTCTTGCTTTCACAATTTACCCAATCCATTGATGCGCTCAAAGGTCTTGCCATTTTTTGTACACCGTACAAAACAAACCTTCAAACTTAGGACTGGTCCAACCTCTTGTCAATTATCCTATCAAAGGAAATGTAATGTCCACGAGTGGTAAAACATATACAGATGAGAGTATGCCGTGTCTGATGTCTCACCTCAGAATTCAAGAACTTGTGATATTGAAAGGAGGTGACAAACTGAGCAACCTGAAAGAAAACAATAATATCGCTCTTTTGAATTGCAGGATGTTCCTTTTCAATATCCTCGCGAATTGACTGCATCAAAACTGATAAAAATTTGATTGAATAGAGATGTGTCAGAACATTAAAATTAAAAGCTAAAGGAGAAAAAGAATAAATTGAAATAGGCACTGATTTTCCAGAGGACTTGCCATTGTAACCCCCTAATAAAAATTGGCTCACAAAATCATGAAGCAACTCCAAAATTTTATCCTTTGTTGAAGGTAGCCTTTGGATGTCCCATGCAATCCTTTTAATTGGACCCCGAGGGGTCTTGTTTGGTTTAAGCAGGGTATCTCGAGATGTAGAAGTCGGATGTCCGTTTAATACTGCTTTTGAGCCATCCTATCATAAAAACTACTGTTACTAAACGTCAAATGGCAACCCTTAATAGTACCAGCAATAATGGAAATTCATACCATCATCAACTGTGTAAATGTCCCAATAAACTGTGAGTGGCGACTCATATTGCATAATCTAGAAAGCCTTCTTTTCTCTTCTTCCTCCTCCATCATGGACTTGAGGCTACCAAGAGAAGATTTATTGTCTTCCTCCATCTGCTGAACTTAACTCATTAGAATTGGACTAGCCACATGCCAATAAGAAAATGTAAAATAGCTTAAGCTAATATCAATCTCCAGATGATGTGAAGCTCATCAAACCGAACCATGGAGAGAGAAAATTATCTCCAATTCTATTGCACTGATTGAGCTATAGGCATTCTGGCAAACCATATATGTCTTGAGGGTATGTTAGTATAGTTTCAGCATGTCACATCAAATCTCCTAATCCTTCCCTGCCATGTCTAATTACTTTCCCCTTTTTTGCTCAGATTGACACAGAAATCTATTGTAGTCATAAAGGACCTTGTGAAAAAGAATTGAAAAAATAAAAAAACAACCTTAAAAACCTTTACATGTGCGTTGGCAATTAACTCTGGCTCTTGACCCATGAATATGTAATGGAAAATCTCCAACAACAGTAAGTTATCCTGATGTAGATAGGCACAAGAACCACCAAGATGCTGAGTTATAACTAAAAACAAGTCCATCACATTCTCATGGAATAGAAGCTCCAGAAATCTATCTCTCAGCAGTAAAAATTGACTAGTAGATCCAGCAGCCTTCTGCTGCAATGATATTTCTTGAATAGCTAGAACATTTCGAAATAAAGTTAGCACCAGCTGCACCAATTTCCAGTCATCCTCTGTGAATGTTCCACTGTCATAAAAAAAATAAATACATAAACAAGACACATTACACTCTAATCACAAAAAAAAAAGAAAAAAAAAAGGAAGAGTTTTAATAGATAATGACAGAGCACTTGAAATCAATCTCCATATAAGAAGAATCTGGAAGTGAGGCTATTGTTAAAAAAGCTCTACAAAGCGTGAACACTTGACTTGTCAAGATGCTGCAAAAGATAACATAAAAGGAACTAACAGACATCTTTTAAACATGCATAATATATGAAAAACACCAATATTCAAAGACACAAATCACATGGAAAAAGTAAAGATGAAGTTTAGTCTTTAAATACTCAATATGAAAAAGGATAAGAAACAGAAATAAGAATAAAAAAGTACTGTCAGTAAAGCAAGAAAACAAATCAGAACTCATGTCTCAAGAACCCAAAACACTCAGACCAGCTATTGCAATTTGGAAAAGCATACAAGAACTTAGACAAAAGCTATAATTCTGATTATGTCCAATCCTTACAGCTCCAAATTTTCTAGCGGGCTTTCTAGAAGTGAGACTATTGCTACGATAATGTCACTGCACGTAATTGAAGACTTCAAACCCCATAGATATTCTAGCTGTTGTGTAATATTATTTGATGTGGGCTCAATTGGCATACTAAGGAACACCAGAACTTTCACTGCAAAGAAAGAACGGAAAAAAAATGGAAAGAAAAAGTCACTACCATTAAATATAATATTACAAAAATTGATCATTTAGAATTCATAAAAAAGGTGAAGCAATAAGTAAAACCTGCCTGCATTCAGAACCAAGTTAGAATCGTCCTGGCAGTATTGAATAACTGGTATCAGGTCTTTAGATACAATATTCCATCTACAGACTTGTTTGAACACATCCCGAGTTTGTGGATCATCACGCCTCAAAAACCTTAGCAAATCCTTTAAATTATCTGCCAAATAGTAGGAGTTAAGAAAATCAAATAGGATAAATCAAACCACAAACTTTCGCATCCCAATCAAACATATCACTCTGGTGTAAGAAGAAATTATATCTTGTTTTCATTGTTGAGGAAATGTTGGAAACTATTGCTTAATGTAAACTTCTCGACATCTGAGTAATTAGAACAATTTGAATGCAGCTTACCCAGTTAATTTAACAAAAATTTTGCATATCTGAATAACTACAACAAAAATTCATTTGCAGAGAATCAATGGCCTAGACCGAAATTGATAATCAGATTCGAAAAGCAAGAAAACAAACTTTAATGAGCTAAATTCTCAGTTTATGAAATTCAGCAGCTAAAACATCGCGATGATATCGCACGGTTACCACTTAACTTCATGAAAAAATATGTATCAAAGGCAAGAGAAAGAAAAATGAACTTACAGTTAATAGTTTTCCTGCACTCTATTTTTTAAGGAATGAGAATAGAAATTTCTCCTGATCAAGAACTATTACTAAAGTATTGGAGAAAAAACACGAATACCAAAATTCACGGCTTTCCATTTTCCTCCAAAAGATTCAGCTATTTCCTGGCAACCAAACGGAGAGTAGTAGAGAAGATGATTGGGACCTACCTAGACAATACTCGCCCTTCAAGTAGCCGATCCGATTGCCGTTCTTGTCCTCCTCGGCGATTCCCAGACCCGCACAGATCACCGATAAGCCCTCCGTGTCCATTATCTTTCACCTTTTGTAGGCGTTATAGTTTGAAAATCGGATTGTCTTCAGTGTTACAAGTAGAGAGAGACAGAGATGTGGGGTTTTGCTATGACAGAAGAAGTTCTGATCCGAAAGATAGAGGGCTAGGCATCCAGTTAGGGCTCCAGTGGCGCCAAATGGGGATGCGAATTTTCCCGCGCTTTCTGAAAGGCTGTGAAGGCTTAGTCTAGGGAGATAATATGCTGTCCAGCGTCAGCATAAAGCTCCTACACCCGATTATGTGGCGCCCTATGATTTCTCTCTTTTTTCCTTTCTTATTTTATCCATTAAACACCGTTGGACCGACCGGAAATGCATTGCGCTGTAATGTTATTGAGTGTATTCATTCTTTAAAAATTAACTCATAGGTAAGATCTAACATGGGGACATTTGATTTAGTGGTATTTTCTAAGTCAAATTTTAACTAATAATCTCACTTGTTATGAATTCAAGTCCCTTTTCCTATTCGGTGTGTGCATATAAAAAGAAATGTAAAAAAAATAATAAGATTTAACATTAAACTTATAAACTCAACATTCTCTTCAATTTTATTGATGTAAAATACTTTTTATCAATTTATCTTATCACATATTAGGCACGTGTTTTACTAAGTTCAACCCATTCCAACTTCCACATATCATGTCTTAACTTAATTTTGCTTCATATAACCTAAGTTTTAATATTAATTGATAATACTATTGGGCATTCTCCTTCTTTAAAAGCTAATTTATGAGAAAAATTTTCTAACTAATGTAGGTTCTTTTCAACGTTAGGCCCATAACAAAACCAAATTATAGTCTTCCCAAATTTGTGGTGTAATTGGTAGTTTCTATATCCAATGATTTATAAGTTTTATGACAGTTGAAATTTAAAGAAGTAAACTTGAGCTAAGAATCCAGCTCAATAAAGGCAGGTAGATGAGGAGTTGGTGAACCAACAAAGCCTTAGGCAGCTTGAGATAAACTAATGAAAGGGAACTTAAATCTACAGCCAGACCTGTGAAAGGCAATGAAAGGGAACTTCGAAACGTATGTGACGCGTCGCATTCATTCCTCTCCCATGTTCACTTCTAAAACCCCCCACTCTTGACAACCACGCGTACCTGTTTTCCACAGCATAAACCCCTGACCGCTCTCAATTGAACTTGGGGAAACTTGCCATGCGTATCTTCGATACAACCAAAGCGCCTGCTCTCTCTTTCCTCTCCTCCTCAGTACCTCCGCCACGCCAAATTTGCGGCGATTTCTCCAATACCTCCAAATTCATCACTTAAATCTCTCTTGTGTGACCCTCATTCTATTCCGAGACTCTGAAATCTCTCTCTGCCTCTCTCTCTCTCTCTCTCCCTTGCTCTGTTGCTCTGTGACAATGGCGCAAGTGGTAGCTACGCGATCGATTCAGAGCTCTTTCCTGTGTCCTAGCACTGGATCCGTGCAAGATAGAGTGGAAAAGCTAAAACCTTCAGGTTTTGCTTCCAAGGCGTTGGCATGTGAGGAGAAGAAGAGCAACCGCCTCTTTTATCGGAGGTCTCGCATTGTCGCGAAGAGATCCGCACGTACTGAGCCTGAGGTCCTCTCGGTCTCACCGGAGGATGTACCAATTGTACGTCCTAGTCCTTTCCTTTTGTTTAACATTTCCTTTGATTTTGCTTAGTTGTGGAGAAAATGTTGGTAAAAATGGAAGCGTCTTTTCCAAAGCAAGTTCTGTGCAAGTTCTTTTGGTGTATTTGAAATCTTTCACTGTGGCTAAAAACAGAAGCATGCAGAAAATCTGGACCTTCTTCTCTTTAACTGGGCAGTTAAGTAGCCATAATCTTTGAGGCTTCGTTTAGATGCTGGGGGCATTAAGACGAAATCAAAGCTTTGTTTGTTTCTTTTACAAGTCCCTTTGGTTGTAACGAAAACGCATTCGGGAGAGAGAGGGCGAAAGAAAGAAACTTTGGGAGCTTTTACTTTTATCCATATCTTACCATTCTTCTGTGGTGCTGATCAGAGAGCGGAGCAATTTCAGCATCTGCAAGTTCAACATCTGGTTGACGCACCGCCCACGGCCGTGTGGTCCAAGCCAATAGTTAGACGCAAGACGAAGATCGTGTGCACTATCGGTCCTTCTACAAACACGCGTGAAATGATATGGAAGTTGGCTGAGGCTGGAATGAATGTTGCTCGCCTGAATATGTCTCACGGAGATCACTCGTCTCATCAGAAAGTCATAGATTTGGTTAAGGAATATAATGCCCAAGCCAAGGACAATGTAATTGCAATCATGCTCGACACCAAGGCAAGTGTTTGCTTTCTGTCACTTCGGTAAAGTGAGTTAGGCATTATCTAGATGGAGAAAGGGAAATAGTAAGTTCGCTACTTGGGAATGCATATATACCTGTTAGAGTGCAGAAACATGAATCTGAGAGTGCTTGCATCCATGTTGAATAATTGCACGAGATTGAATCGTATGGCTGGAAATAAGCTAGTAGGTTTAAGCTTTTGGGTCACGGTTGCGTTCCAACGTTTTATAAGTTTCTGGGTTGTGGTGTTTGTCTTCCCAACAGTATTTGCATAATTGTGTAGGTTGCAATTGTATTAGTTGAGATTACAGTCATAAGGAAAAGGATATACAGAAGAACTTCTCTATTTCTAGAACAAGAAGTCATCAAATTTCCATTTGGAGCTTTAATGCAACAAGTGATGGAGAGATTTTGAGGTATGCGTTTGACTTGTATGCTTTGAGGATCATGGCATCGCATTATATGTGTCTGGGAACTAAGCAGGATGTATGTTGTATGTCATTCTTATGGTGTCTAGGTTTAGCCTCTTGTCGTGTTTATGTGAAAATTTCCACGCATAGCAGTGGAGATGCCAACGTGGAAAGGATTTACTCTGTAATATGTCCAAGTCAAGTGGAGTGTCTTGGTTTTTATCGTTAGATCAATCTTTATAAATTTCATATCTAATTCATCTTTCTATTTTTCTCCCTCTACATTTTTACCAGGGTCCTGAAGTGCGGAGTGGAGACCTGCCGCAACCAATCACATTAGAAAGTGGGCAAGAATTCACTTTTACGATCCGGAGAGGGATTGGCACAGCAGATTGTGTTAGCGTGAACTACGATGATTTTGTTAATGATGTAGAAGTCGGTGACATGCTTCTTGTTGATGGTATGATATATATGTGCTTTCAGTTAAACATGAAAGTCTCTATCACCTTTAACTGTGGTGATAGATTGAAAAGCTTCACTCAGAGGAGATAATACTTTATTATTTGATGGTTGAAGCTTTTCAATCTTTATGACATCTTTGGATGTCATATTATCTTGGTACAGTGTGATGGTATAATGACAATTTAAATGGCAGTAAAGAAGCCAGGTCCATGAGTATGGACCGATCATTTCCCTTTTGGTTGTGACATTTGCATAGATATGTATGCCAACATGCATGTATAATTACCATGAAGAAAATGGAATGAAATGTGAGACACACACATGCATTCATATTTGCACTTATGCATTTTGTGCTGGCCTTTACGTGATCCCTTAGCATATCAAATTCTCAGTACAAAGATCAATTGGTGCATGTATGCATGGTCTAAGACATCCTAAGATGTAATCAGCATGCTTTTCAGAAACTGTATAATGCTGTTTTGTTGATGGAAGAACACCATTAACATACCATTAACATAAAATGGGAACATGTTACTTTTCAAGGGATGACTGACTCTCTCACACTGTTGATATGCTTGTATATTCTGTCAGTATTGTCCAGTGGGTTCTGGTGGTTAAAGATTATTAAAAAAACTTGGAAATCATAGCATTGGGGTAGGCAAATGATGCTGATGCCATATACCTGACTTTCTCACTTTGTATGAAATTTGAGAACACTTAAGTTCATCAAGAATGGTTATTAGCCTTAGTTTTGTTTCCACCAAAAACTCTACTTGAAGTACTTGTGATGAATTGTCATTACAAGCTTAACTTCTGTGTTTCATAACCTTCACGTCTAGTAGATTATAACTATAGCTTCCGCTTAGGGCTTAGTGGTCTTTGAACTGCTAGTGTAATTGAAGAGGCAAGCATGGTGACCACTGTACATTAAACAGGAATTTGAAAAGTGACATGCCTTGTCAAGATATCAGCACTTCTGACTTTTAATCTACTGTGCAGGTGGAATGATGTCATTGATAGTGAAGTCTAAGACAGAAGATTCAGTGAAATGTGAAGTTGTTGATGGAGGAGAGCTTAAGTCAAGACGTCACTTAAATGTTCGAGGAAAAAGTGCAACACTACCCTCCATCACTGGTTAGACACTTGGCTTATAATGTTCTCTTGAAATATCCTAATGATTTGCATTTTCTTCCTTTTCTCCTCCGTCTCTCTCTCTCTCTCTCTCACATAATGGTCTATGTTAATTGCTGCAGAGAAGGATTGGGATGATATCAAATTTGGAGTGGATAATGGAGTTGACTTTTATGCTGTTTCCTTCGTTAAAGATGCACAAGTAGTTCATGAATTGAAGAATTATCTGCAAAGTAAACATCCAGATACACATTTTCACTTTTAGAGGCAAAATTTTGGTACTTGCTTGTTGGCTCTGGAGTACCAGTTATAATTTACCTTTTCATTTGATGTGGCAGGCTGTGGTGCAGATATACATGTCATTGTAAAAATTGAAAGTGCAGACTCTATCCCAAATTTGCATTCCATTATCACCGCTTCTGATGGGGTAATCTTGCTAATCATTGCATTGTATTATTTGTTGCTGTTATATCTTATTGAAATTTGTGTTTGGACGCTGAATTTCATCATCCTGATTGAGTATTGATATCATCTAATGTTCTTAGTATTTTTCATACCCTGGTTGCCTGGCTTTTGTACTCTATGAAAAGTAACAAAGACTCATCCTATTTTAGGCAATGGTTGCAAGAGGAGACCTTGGAGCAGAGCTCCCAATTGAAGAGGTTCCACTTCTGCAGGTACTTTACTACAATGAGAAAGAGGAGATATTATCACATGTTGGTGGCATTTTACAAGGAATTTAAAGACAGCAAGTCAAGATATTCTCTGACATACAGAGTATTGTTAATTCAAAATGCAGGAGGAGATAATCAGAATCTGCCGTAGCATGGGGAAGGCTGTTATTGTGGCGACAAACATGCTGGAAAGCATGATTGTACACCCAACTCCAACCAGAGCAGAGGTATCAGACATTGCCATTGCTGTCCGAGAGGGTGCTGATGCAGTCATGCTCTCTGGTGAAACAGCTCATGGAAAGTAAGTTACTTCTTCTGACCTATTAGTCTGCTTCTTGGATATGACTGTATGAAAATTTGTGTGAGCATGATGCACATTGAGAAACATCTGTCATTGAACCCACCATATGGCAGCACTGGGTTCTATTCTTCTATTCTTGTCATTACTCCGCTCCAGAGAGATTTGATGTCCTTTAAAAACAATGCCTTAAGATTCCAATGGTTTTGAAATGTTTGCATATCATATTTTGGTTACTAAAGAAGACTGTCCAGGATGGGGTAACTCAAATTGCAGGACTCAACCGTAACAGTCTACATTTCCTATGAGCCCTTGTGGAATTTAATCATGAGGATTTTTTGTGTAAACTTATAAGCCTTACTGCGATGCAGGTTCCCCTTGAAAGCTGTGAAAGTCATGCATACAGTTGCATTGCGGACTGAAGCTACCCTATCATCTAGTGAAATGCCATCCAACCTTGGTCAAGCCTTCAAGGTTATTTAACACAAATTTTCATGTATTTCAATGCTTCATTAAGTCTTACCTTCATTATCATGCATCCTTGCTCCCCCCCTCTCTTCCCGAGATCAATTTGAATGTAAGCTGTGAATACTGACTGAAAGTGTTTTTTCTGTAGAACCACATGAGTGAGATGTTTGCTTACCATGCAACCATGATGTCTAACACTCTTGGAACATCAATTGTTGTCTTCACCAGAACCGGTTTTATGGGTATCCTGCTGAGCCACTTTCGACCTTCTGGCACCATATTTGCTTTTACAAATGAGTGAGTTTCTGTGTCCCCCAATTAAAAATTTATCACCATGCAATAAGGATGCTGTTTGCGTGAGAATTTAAGTTATGGTATTGCATATTATTGGGTCTCAATTGTGCTGGCATACATTTTGGATTCACTTAATTTTTGTGTGGGTTACTCTTGACAGATTCCTAGCCAAGGAAAACTAAAATTGTATGTCATTTTTTGTCTGAGTTTGGCTGCGTAAGTGAAAATATAGAACAATAAGCTCATTATTGATTGGTTTATCAATTCATGAATGAAGTCTAGTTTCTGTTTGTCGCGGTAACTGAGTTTGGATTGAAAAGGAATGTGAATCCTACCCCATCCCTACATCCCCCTCAAAAAATTAGTAAAAAAGAAAAAAAGAAAAGGAAAGTGAATCGTATAATGGGCTGAACACACGAGTTTGATGACCACGCAGGAAGAGGATACAACAAAGGCTGGCTTTGTATCAAGGAGTGTGTCCCATATACATGCAGTTCTCCGATGATGCTGAAGAGACCTTTGCAAATGCCTTAGCTTCACTAAAGGTAAAGTTTTAAGAGGAAAGTTCAATTGCACTCTTTACTTCGGCAGTAGTTAGATATTGTGATCTGCTCAACTAGCTAATTGAAATCATGACGTATGTTGGATTTATTAGTTCAACATGTTCATTTGTCCGTCTTTGAAACCTAACATAGTATCCTCATCATCGGGTTTCTGATGCATCTAACTTTCTGCGTCAGAATTTCACATAGGTAGTTGTAGGATACACACCAACCTTCAAAGACAGGTTCCAGATCACTTGTCCTGCACCAGTTATGCGTTTGCTTTCCATGTATCTGGTATACTTTATGACCAACAGAGATTGGAACTAACGAAATTTGGTAAAAATTTCTAATTGGAAGGCTGACCTCTTTGAAAGATAGTTTAAGGTTGGTCATCTGTAAGTGAACCATCCTTGATCTAGTTTGGAGTTTGGCTGGAAGTTAGGGTTTGGTTGGGATCGGAGTTAGTTGAATACTGTTAGCGCATAGTGCTGAGTGGGAATGATCGGTGAATGTCCTTGATCTACTATGATCAAGTTCTGTTTCTCTATGTTGGCTATCTCCATTATGCATGATATACTCTATTGTTTTCATATGCAGAAGCAAGGGATGGTGAAGGAGGGAGAAGAGGTAGCACTTCTTCAGAGTGGACGACAACCCATCTGGCGATTCCAGTCCACTCACAACATTCAGGTCCGGAAGGTGTAGACGCAAAGTAAGATATAGAGTCAGCTACATTGAGTTACCTGCCCATGCATTGTGATCTTTTCAAACTATCTGAGGTCTCCGACTTATTCTGGGGCTTCCCCCGGCTGGATTAGTGTATTTTTTTTCTTGCAGTGTTATATATGTATTTCAAGCTTCCATCTCCTTGTATTTTTTTTTTTTAAATTTCCTCATAAATTTTAATTCAACGGCTTGCTCTTTCATCTTGGTAAAAACTGACAGTTTGGCTTCTTAAAGGATAACACGATTCGTCTTTGGTCCAGATATTAGTCACAATGTAATCTGAATAGATTGAAACTAGGGGTTGTTTATTTATAGCAGAACAAGAGTCCCAATTTATTTATTTATTCCTTTGAAACTATCTAATCACATCTACAATACCATGGGATGCAAGAGGCACCATATTTCTGTGATTATCTCAGGGTAGGCCACTTGAAAGTAGTAACCTCACACGCTCCCCTTGATGAAGGAACTATATCCAGTCCTATCATCGAAATACCTGGACCAGAGCATAACATCTCCATACCTAGCTGATTCCTTCATCACCGGAAGAATTTGAGAAATCAGCCCGCTGGGTGGAATATACCCACTTCCCGCCGCCACTGGAGCTGCCGGCAACCCTAGAAACAGACTGCCACCATTTATGGATGTAGCCCATCGGTTCCATGAACTTATAAGGTTATTGATGTTACCCACTCTGTACTGGCATGGAGCGTTGTTATAGAACTGAACCCAAACGTAGTCGAAAAGCCCTGTATTGAGAGCGTTACCAAGAAAAAAAGTCTGGAAACGGACATTGAGGAGCTGCACTCAAGTACACTGCTCTTCCTGCCTGGCTATATGCCTTCAGGTAACGAGCAAGTTCCCCCCAGTGGTAAGTTGAGCCAAGCTCTATGTCGAAGTCTATGCCGTCTAATATGGCATCGCCCAAGGGGCGTGAAGGTGATTCCCCAATGAAGAAGCTAGAGAGTAGCTTCCTAATCCTCCTCCGATAGAGAGAAGTACCTTGATTCCTAAAGCTTGGCAGCTTCTAATCCCGTAGCTAATTATGGTGCACCCATTGGACTCTGGGTTGCAATGACCCGCAAGGTTGATTTCTGGGGTTCGGCCACTGCCAAATTGATCTAGGAAAGATATGATTACATGGGAATATTTCCCCGTCGCACATGTTTCAGTGAGACTTCCTTCGTAGGCACTTTGGCCCCAGTAGATGGCAATGCCACCGGCGTGAGAGGATCTGATGAGGCTCAGGACTATGAGAGGAAGGAGTAGAGGTGTACCCAGAGGAATTCTAGCCATTGTTGCTAGTACATCAATAAGAGCAACTTGTGTTTCTTGCTGCAATGTATCGGGGTTGCTCCCTTTTATAGCGTTAACGCTGCCCTTCATTTTCCAAGGCCTGATATGGACGGCAAATTTCAAGTACATTTAACAGCTTTTATACGTGATTTACAGGTTTAATAAGGTTTTATTTTCATTAAATCTTGACAAGATCCACAAGAGAAGGCATGCGGAGGATAAATTTTTGGATTAATGAGAATAATAGTTATAAATATTGAAGGTCTAATCCTATTAGTCTATCGAAATAATTTCAGAAAAATTGGAGCTTAAATAATTTTTTCTTCTGTTCATAAATGTCAATTCCTTTTCCTTCTCTCTTTTGCGTGCGGATTTTGTCGGTAAGATTCCGTTCCTGACGTGCCACGGCGATGACCGCAGCGTTCGCTTTTAACTGTTCCCGCTTTTTTGGAACAGAGTTTACATTTTTCATCTCTTTATCCGTTTCATATTTATTTGCAATATACTTTTAATGTCTTTTTCTCGATTGCATTTCTTAATATCATGGGTAGTACAATGCTAGGAAAATAGATTTATTCGTGTATGTACACATCAAGAACCTCCAGTATGAATCATGCTTTAGGGAGAGAGCGTGCCGTAAAGTTTAAGGAGAGATTTACTAGTGCAGTAGAAGGGTACCAGCGTCATCGTCGTCGTTGTCATGGGTTCCAAAGACTGTTGGACGAGTTTCTGTGCATTAGATCTGTTGATTGTTTGGAAAAAGTGACGTTATTTATTTGAAAATAATAGTTGGATTTTAAAGTTTGTGTGGAACAATGGTAAGTTATTAAGGCACTGACCAAAACATGCCGCACCCCTCACGTTTTGCAGGTTGATTAGACCATGCAAATAAGAAAAACATTAAAAAGGAAGCTTCACAAGTTGCTTGTGTCCTTAGTGTTAGGATTGAGAAACTCTCAACTTTAACTTTGTAATATTTTGTAAATAACCTAATATTTAATTATTAGTATTAATGTTTTGGTTCTCCTATATCTTCTTAAAGATTATATAAAATCTTTTCTGTATGCCTTCTAACTCTTCTAGCTTAGTTTTCTAACTAATGTGGGATAAATAGTTATGACAAAGATTCTTTCTTTTCCCACTTTATGCAGTCCATAGACTCCAAAATCATACAAAACTCATTTAAGAATTTGAATTGCATTCAACACTTAATCCTAAAAAATATTAGAAAGGAAGCTTCAACGAACTTAGAGAAGAATTCATTCGGCAATCAAGTCTCAAAGATGAATTGAGTTAGCCTTTAACCAACATCTCTCCTATTAAAAAGGTCAATTACTCTCTACAAAATTCAAATACAGAGAACATAAAAGGAAATAACAATCTACAAATCTACGTAAAATTAAATCACATTACAAAAAGAACATGACAAGGCAACAATCAACTTGAACAACACATATGAGTTCGTTTTTTATTTCTTCAATTAAAGATCTGAATTAACAGAGATATCCAACTCAAGATCGATAAAGCTAGATGGCATAATTCATGAACTTTCCAAAATCGCGGAACTGTATCCTGTCTGACCGTCATGATATTTTGACCAAAGCATCACACCACCATACTTCGGCGACTTCTCAATGACAGGCAGAATTTGGGATGTCAGCACGTCGGGGGGAATATACCCACTTCCGGCTGCCGCAGGTGCTGCCGGTAGATCCAAAAATATTCTCGATGCCGGTACTGAGCTTGTCCATCTTTTCCATGAGCTTATTAGGTTATCGGTGTTGCCCGAACTATATTGGCATGGCGGATTGTTATAGAATTGAACGCAAACGTAGTCAAAAGAGCCTGTGTTAAGGGCGGTACCAAGAAAGCTATCGGGAAATGGACACTGAGGAGCTGCGGTTAAGTACACCTTTTTTGCTTGCTTGCTATATGCCTTCAGGTGCCATGCAAGGTCCTCCCAGTATTTTGTTGAACCAAGCTCTATGTCGAAGTCTATGCCATCCAAAATCGCATCTCCAAATGGACGTGACCATGACTTACCACCCAAGAAATTGTTCCACAAATAATCTGCTACGTTTTTGGCGTCCTCAGCGGAAGCTAGAGAGTAATTTCCGACTCCACCTCTAATGGACAGCAACACCTGTATTCCACGCCTTTGGCAATTTCTAATGCCTTCACTGACTATCGTGCACCCATTGCTCGCTGGGTTGCAGTGACCGGTGAGGTCGATTTCAGGGGTTTGGCCACCGCCAAATTTGATGAGGAAAGCTATGTTTACATACGAATATCTTCCGGTGGCACAGGTTTCAGTCAGTGTTCCCTCGTTGCCGTTTTGGCCCCAGTAGATGGAGATGCCACCGGCGTTGGAGGTTTTGACCAGGGCCAGGAACCAGAGGGGAAGGAGTAGCGGTACAAGACGACAAAGCCCACGCATTTTTCTTTATGTGAAGCTCTTTTGTGAGTTCGTCTGTTTTGTGCTCTCGTAATCTGAAGGGAAGGCCTCTTTTATAGAATTCAGAGGAGTCTAAAAGTTTAAAAATTGATCAAAACCGCGTTCCATTAATTTACAATATAGTTGTTCTACGAAGGACTGAATCTATTATCCTGAATCTATATTAAGTTATATGTTAAATTATATGGTTCCCTTTGTAGCTTCCAATTTGTCTTCTATTTGTATGTAACGTAGCCATGCTTGTGCTTTTGGTGTTGTCTGATACTTGATTACATCTCCGTCTCAATGAAGGCTACCTCCCTTTTTCCGTTTTTTGTCTCTCTCATTACTTCTATTGACGAGCTTCACAGATGATTACTTGTTATCAGACTAAGAACTTCTAAATTACAACTTACACCAAATTTATGAGAGAAAAGTGACCTCTTCACACATAGTACTAGGAAATAAGTCGATTATTTGCTAACTCAGTAAGAAACTAGTAAGACCTGGGATTAAGAGGTCCTAAATATTGGGTGCATGAGCTGGGTGTAGGTTAGGCAAGGGTAAGATAATCTAGGGTAAATTTTGTTATGGCAATGAATAAAAGTACCTAAGCTATTTACTTTTATTCGTTAAAAGAAGGCTGTATATAATTTCTTGATGTTGTTATATGTCGTTTTATGTCAAAACAGGAGGCATGAAGCTCAACAGGGGTGCCACTTTTATTTAAACCCTGTAAAGATTATCATAGAGGTAATTGGTCCCCTATGTCTTGCTACATAAATATATTGCATATACAACGCCCCAGCTCATCATGAAAATGTTTTTCATGTCAAGGGATAATATGGAGATGGGAAGATGGAGTAGGCTGTCAGCTCTGCTTGCTCGGAGCTTAGGAGTGATTTTACTGGTGCAGTTCGTACTCTCAAATGGTTCTGAGAAGATCCCATTTAGGAGAATTACGAGGAACGTCACCAACCCTTTTGGCGTCGAGCTGCGTATTCATGATCCTAACCTGGTGGTGGTGGTGGACAATGGCCTCGTGCAAGTCCCATTCTTTAGACCCACAGGTCATGTAGTGGGAATAAAGTACAATGGTATCGATAATTTACTTGCGGAACTTAATCCAATAGATGAGAGAGGGAAAGTGATTACTCTGGGAGATGTTTCCCGGGATGTCTTCAAATTTCGCTCTTCCATGTCCCATGTTATAACGCTTATTATGCTTTGTTTGATATAATCAAACCCGTCCAGGTAGCAGCGATCTTTTTAGCAAGTAATTAACTTATCCCAACCGATTAGTACCCGCATGGGTTTTCTACTCTAGGCTGAATGTATTCACATCACTAACTTAACATCTCGTATCTTGATTATATACAGAGCAGCAGGAACAAACTTCACTGTTATAACCCAAACCACTGACCAAGTAAAGGTCTCGTTTAATCAGCAATGGGATGTTTCGCAGAGTGGAGCAATATATCCCTTAAATGTGCATAGAAGATACGTAATACGGAGTGGCCTTGCAGGGTATTATTGTCATGTCATTTGTAAGCGCAGCGAAGGATATCCGGAGGTAGAGAATAGTCAAGTTAGGAGTATTTACAAGCTAACAAAAAAAAAAAAAAAACAAAATTTACTACACGGCAATATCGGACGACAAGCAGCGGATCATGCTAACCAAAAGCGACTGAGAGAGTGGTCAAGCCCTGGCATACCCTGAGGCTGTTCTATTGATTAATCCAAGCAATCCTAAATTCAAACGAGAGGTGGATGACAAGTACCAGTACTCGTTGGAGAAACAAGACAACAAGGTTCAGGGATGGGTATCCGCTGACCCAGCTGCTGGATTCTAGATGATAACACCAAACAATGAGGTCAGATCGGCAGGTCCCAACAAACAAGACCTCACATCCAACGTTGGCCCATTCATGGATGTTTATGAGCAATCATTATGCTGGAGAGGGCCAAAATATGA
Organism: Casuarina equisetifolia; assembly: GCA_028551475.1. NCBI lineage: Eukaryota > Viridiplantae > Streptophyta > Magnoliopsida > Fagales > Casuarinaceae > Casuarina > Casuarina equisetifolia. The sequence goes on from CM052362.1 coordinate 20,203,078, forward strand.
TTGCAGATGGAGAGGCAGGGAAAAGGTTTGTGGCCCCGTACTGGTATATCTCAACACAGGTCCCATTAACGATCCCAACCACTTTGGGAAGATGCTAAAAAACAGATGTCGAGTGAAGTTGGTAGCTGGCCTTATAGCTTGATTCAATTGGAAGACAAGCCTAGTGCCAGTCAACGTGGAACAGTTGCGGGCAAATTAGCAGTCAATGAGCGGTACATCAATCAGGCAAAAACACCGATGGGATCCGCTTATGTGGGTTTGGCAGCTCCCAGAGAGGTTGGATAGTGGGAAAAAGAAAGTAAGGGATATCAATTCTGGACCAAAGCTGACGAGAACGGAGAATTCGAAATTGACACGTCCGGCCCGTAGACTATGATTTGTATGCATAGTTCTCTGGTGTTGTTGGGGATTACAGAAGCCCTACCATCGTTACTGTTAAACCAGGGCTAAAAGTCCAACTAGGTGACCTTGCGTATAAGCCTACAAGACAAGGTCCAACGCTTTGGGAAATCGGCATCCCCGACCCCTCTGCCGCAGAGTTTTTGGTTCCAGATCCATACCCGGCGCTCACAAATCCTTTGTTCAGCAATCTTCAAGAAAAGTTCAGGCAGAACGGATTATGGGATCATTATACAGATTTATACCAACATGGGGATCTCATTTTTACCGTTGGTGCTAATGATTATCACAAAGATTGGTTTTTCGCCCACGTTGCTAGGAAAGAAAACGGTGGTGCATATATAGGAACAGCATGGCGGATCAAATTCAATCTTAGAAGTGTTAACTACAGAAATTACACACTCCAGTTGGCCTTAGCATCCGCAAATGCAGCTGAGTTGCAGGTTCGATTCAACGACCCCAATGCCAAACCCGCTTACTTCTCAGCTGGCGGGATTGGAGAGGATAATGCAATCGCGAGGCATGGCATTCATTGGAGAGGATAACATCCGTGCGCCAAGCAGTCTATTCGATGTGGGAGCCAACACAATCTATCTCAGAGAACCAAGATCTTAAACTGAATTCGAAGGAGTTATGTTTGACTACCTTCGTCTAGAAGCACCTCCTCCAGAATTTTGTCGCCTATTAGATACACATTCTGACATATAGCTATGATGTCTGGTTCTAGCAACAAGAAGGGTTAAAATTTAGGGTTGATCATTGTTGGCAATACATCAAATAAAAAAAAAAAAAAAAAGAGGCCACAGCTCCTCACGACCTAATATTCCATTCTTCTCACATTTCTCATAAAGAATATGCTTAATTTATGCGTTATCTCCACCTAATATGGTGGAATATTCCATTCATAGAAGGCTTATCCCATTCATCCATAACGTCTCGAGGGTTCTAAAACCCCATAATAAAATAAGGACAACCATAATTATGTTGAACTTAAGAATGGTCACATATAAGAGAGAATGATCCATATCTCATATAAAATCTTAAGATATTAAGTATAGAAATTTAGATCTTTATAAGCTATTCCTCTAAATTTTTATATTTCTATTTGAGATTTAACAAATCTTCTTTTCTCAAATATGGGATAACATTTCTCATTGTGATCTTTGTCCATAAATAAAAGGGCATAAGAAAGAACCTAAATTCTTTATGTGAGTGGAACTTATATACCAATACGAGATTTTTATAGCACATATAAGCAAAATCAATAATTTGTCCAAGCTAAATAAGATGATAGAAGATAAATTTTTATAGACTACTTCAGCTAGTGGAAGTCATTCAATTAATTTTGGAATCCCCAATGTAGTATTTTGGCTTGCAATGCAAGATTGGTTAGTGACAAGGGATATACTTCAATTCTTTAAAGTATCTAAAAATAAGAGTTGCTACTTATGTTGCTCATTGACCATGGACCATAATATCACAAGGTGTTCATACTTTATTATAATATGGGAACATCAAAGACTATTTTCAACATATGACCATATTGATTATTATAAAATGCAAGAATCAATTGGCTTTTTTAGTATGTGAAAAAGTAAAGTTTATAGGCAAGTATTTTTAAATTTATATTTACTTCACTTATTTGTGTTATCTAAAAGGAAGGGAATGAATACATTTTAGATACATTACCAATCCTAAAAATATTAATCTTGAAGCTATTAAGAAGTTTATTAGAGAGATATTTTTAACGTAAAGAAGATATCCAAAACAATTGAAATTATATATATTCAACATGTCTAGAGGTTAGATGAGTCTATTTTTCCTTGTACAATAATTTCTATTGGATTCCAATTAGGTTTCATTCTCTCTATAAAATTAGTGCCAATGTATGTACAAAACAATCAAGAAATTTGAAATTTTTTTCCCCTACCTCTCAATTTTGACTTTGTGGTCTTTAGAGACTAGCTTCTCTATTTTAACTCTAAATATATTAGAAGATCCCATCCCAAATATATTTCTAAGTCTATCTTTTCTAATTTTTTCTTTCTTTTCTAAATTTTGGTTGCAACCATTAGAATTTGTATACAGTAAGTCCACTGACAATGCGTTTTTGCTAAGTTATATAGTGAGAAGCACCTATCCTATCCTTAACTTTATTCGTTTTTTACTTTTATGCTTTCCAATATTTTATTCAATCCAATTTTTCTATAAGGGGAAGGACCTTTAACATTTCATTAAACTAGTTCCGTAAAAGATACCTAATTTAATTACCTAGAACATATTCGATACGTTTAACTTAATCAATTTTTTTGCAATCTTGATATTGATTTGGTCAACTAGCAAGATTACCCACTATATGAATCTTTTCCAACTAACAATTAATATTAATCACACAATTTACTATTTCGTACGGACTAAAAGGGCTAGATGCCTTTTCGCAATGGTTCTTGCAAAGTGTAACCAATCCGTACGGAGGACATGCTGTTAGTTCGAGGATCTTTCGCCATGACCATTGGGCCGCCCGGCACTTTGCTGCTACAGAATCCTAGTCTTCGAGTCTCTACTAAGGAAAAGTAGATGTCCTCCAACACGCAAGTATAATAAATAATAAGGGATAGCTAGCATGTGGGATTCTGATAGATTTTTTGTGCCAAGTATTATGTCTATTCCTAATGACTAGTCCTTTGTACGAACGGTTTACAGTCCATTGAGTAAATACCATCTGTGGGGCATCATCCATCTTATAAATAGGGAGCAGGCTTCAACTCTTCAGACATGGGGGGGAAGCTCAAGGAAGTGAGTTCCGGGGAAGTAGACATGGTGTGGTATTGTTTCGGCTTATTTTCTAGTTTGTGTCTAAAGCTCTAAGATGAGCCGGAACCAATATCACTCTTGTATGCTTCTTTCCATGGCTTTTCCATTTTTGAACCGAAGCTGTCAGCAGCAGCTTTTGCCTGATCCAGGATTCCTTTTAGCAGAATGCAAGTTTTCTCTGTTCTATTTTACTTTCATATTGTTCTTATTCTTGTTGTGGATTTACCCATGCTTGATTTTAGTGAAGTCAGAGGACCAAAGGACAGCGGCAGAGACAACCTTTCATTATATGTATTTCTCTCAAAGAAAATATGAGCTTGGCTTTTATGAGAGACTAAACTGGCTTCCTTTAGTTCATCAGTCGTTTTCCTTCAAAAGTTGCTGTTTAAAAGATTAAAAAATTAAGGTTTTTCTTCTCTCTCTTGAAATTACACTCCCTTCATTATGCCCGATCTATTGCTTTGGCAGTTGCTTGTACAGAATTTCTACAGGACTCTACTGCTTCCGTAGTCTATCATATACTAAAGCTACTTCCATAGTTCTTAAACAGGTTGCTAACATAAAAGGATAGGTAAAAGGCCCACGTCACAATTGACTAATGGCATGATAAGGACTGACATCGGAGCCTTCACCGTCTAGCAACTGTCGAAGAACAACAGAACCGGTTGGGGAGAAGTTGGACATAGGAGCTTTGTAATTTGTTGAAGTTTTAGTTTTAGTTTTTTTTTTTTTCGATGTTCAAGTTTATTGGCAAAGTAATAAAAGAACTTGAATAGATCCTTTCTTAAGAAAGTTAATGACTTGGCTAAAGAAGAGCCAAACTGCCCAAGAAAATGTCTGCCTCCCGAAAAGGAAAGATAGACACATGGCACAAGGTTATTATCCTTGAACTCCTACGCCACTTAAGCGTCGACGACGACCAATCCACCCTAGGACCATTCTCATCAGAAGCAGAAGCCTTTTGGAGATGAAACTCTCGGCAACTGTACCTAGGCTGAGGAACCTAGCCAGACTCGCAAAATATGACATGTCAGGTATTGCCCGTTCGGGGCCAGGTTGAGGCCGAAGTGAAGGTTAACGGGGGCACGAATTTGAAATGGCCCTGAGCCACCTCCTCAGGCCTGATGCCCTTCACAGTGATGAGGAGAAATGAGCAGTAAATGATTCTCTGGCTGGCAATTCCAAGAACTTTAGTCCTAAACAAACTGCTTGTGCAAGGTATCAACCAAAGAAATCACAAGTGGCTTTTCCAAATCTTCACCAAGAAGACCTCAGCCATATGTTGTCAAGCACCTTTTAGATGTGAGACGTTCTCTTTTTTGGTAAATGCAACTTGGCCTGGCCCTAACGAAGCTTGGAAGGGCAGAGTGCATAAGTTGAATGGGAATTTTCATTGCGAGATTCGGTTATGTACAATCATTAGGTAATCAATGCTAATTATAGCGACTTCTGAGTATCTAAGATCGTAATTAGATTGGCTTGATATTCTTTGCTTTGTAAAAAGGTTGTTCACCATCGTTTAGCCTCAGTTGAGACCTTCATCCTGTTCACTGCAAAAAACTAACGTAGAAGTTAATTGAGAAGTAATCGAACGAAATGTTAATGCACACGACGACATTTGAGGAGTAGTTATAACTCGGAACAGAGACAAATCATCTTAGTTCTTCAGAATCGTCTCCAACAATAAATAGGCATGCTAATATGAGTCGGTTGTGTGTTTTACTGGAAGCTGGAGTGAAGCTAACAATTAACTATCAAAGTTGGAAACCTGAGTACATTTAAATCATTTCCTCAACTGAGGAAAGCAACGTAACTAAGAAGCTAGGTGGCTATAAAACGGCCAAGTTAGACTGGGAACACGAAGCAAACCAAAAACCCAACATATGAACGCAAGGGAGAAACCGCTGTTGCAAAAGAACTATCCAAAACCGCTGCTTCATACCAAACCTTATTTGGGGACCAATCATCTAAGTACAAGATTGAGGAACTAAATAAGACATTACTGTATCTTAAAACACCCCGGTTATATCCCTACTTTCAATTAATCGCTCTACTTTAGTCATTTCATGATTACCTCTAGTCTTTCTCATTAATTGCTACTTTTTTAGTTCTTTCCTCAAGTTACAAGTTTACCAATCAGTCCACCTAAACAAGAAACGAGACTTTAACTTAAAAATATGTAAGGTGGTGAAGGTCCACTTGAAAAATGGCCACATTATGTCCATAAGATGGACATATAACAAAAGAATAAAAAGGAATATTTTAACTGGTCATCAACCTTGTACGGCTCGGAATTAGCTGCGAGAGGAATAAAGGAGTTAGGACTTTTAAATATAATGTGGCAAAACGCTAGTAAAAGGGACTTTTAATAACAAGATCTTTTGTATTGAGCATCTCTACTGCCTTTTGTTACTAAATTATATAACAAATGCTTTAAAAGTTCTTATCCCGTGTTCTTCAAGGATTTGATCGAATAAAGTTTTGAACTACACGTATCAGATAAGTCTATCTTAAAAATTAATTTTAGTTGTGCTTTAAAAAGTCGAATTCGCAGCCGCGGCATCCAGTCCATCATGGCTTTTTACTTGTTGCCAAGTTAGGACATTCAGAAGCAATCAATCTTATCCTTGTTACGGCACTAACTTTTATGCTTTCCAATCTTCAATCTGATCTATATGTTAGGGCCAGAAGCTTTAACTTTCCATCTGATTAATTTTTCAAAAGATAATTGAGGAAATCAATCAGAATATATTCCATACACTGAACTTGATCAATTTCTGTACCTTCCACATTGCATTGGTCAGCTGGCAAGATTACCAAATATATGCATCTTTTCCAATACCATGGGACGCAAGGGGCACCATATTTCTGTGATTATTTAAGGGTAGGCTACTTGAAAGTAGTAACCTCACACACTCCACTTGATGAAGGAACTATAACCAGTCCTATCATCGAAACACCTGGACCAGAGCATAACACCTCCATACTGGGGTGATCCCTTCATCACCGGAGGATTTGAGAAATCAGCACGCTGGGTGGAACATACCTGCTTCCTGCCGCCACTGGAGCTGCCGGCAATCCTAGAAACAGACTGCCTGCATTTATGGATGTAGCCCATTGGTCCCATGAACTTATAAGATTATTGATGTTACCTATTCTATACTGGCATGGAGCGTTGTTATAGAACTGAACCCAAACGTAGTCGAAAAGCCCTGTTTTTAGAGCGTTGCCCAGAAAAAAAGTCCGGAAACGGACATTGAGGAGCTGCACTCAAGTACACTGCTCTTCCTGCATGGATATATGCCTTCAGGTAACAAGCAAGTTCCCCCCAGTGGTAAGTCGAGCCAAGCTCTATGTCGAAGTCTATGCCGTCTAATATGGCGTCGTCTGACGGCGTGAAGGTGATTCCCCACCTAAGAAATTGTTCCATAGATAATCAGCTACATTTTCGGCATCTAATGAAGTAGCTAGAGAGTAGCTTCCGAAATTTTCCTCCGACGGAGAGCAGTACCTTGACTCCTAGTGCTTGGCAGCTTCTAATCCCGTAGCTAATTATGGTGCACCCATTTGACGCTGTTGCAATGACCCGCTTGATTTCTGGAGTTCGGCCGTTGCCAAATTGGTCTAGGAAAGATATGATTACATGGGAATATTTTCCTATCCCACATGTTTCTGTTGGAGATCAGTGGTTAATGTCCCTAATTATTCTCTACGTAATTATGGGAAATCATTGTTACATAATGTATAGTATCTATATTTGGGAAATTAGGTATTGTACAAATAGGAATTATTTTGTTTTCTTTCTTACATACATGCTTGTATTATAAATGGACCTACATTGTTATAGGTATGTACACTTTCCACGTGAACATTGAAACCTTTCCCATGTCCTTTTCTATCTGGTATTCACTTCCCGTCATGGTATTAAGAACCTTTGTTTTCTTTCCTTTGGCCTAAAAGCTTCTGCATTTTCCCACCTCTTGTCGTTTTTTTTTTCTTTGTTTGTTCTTGCCTAGTTTCTTGAACTTGCAAAACAACTTTAGAAACCTCCGGCATTGGAATTAGTTTTACGTTTTCTCTCTTAACAAAACAAGAGGAATTGTACCTTTTTCCTTCTCTCCTTACCTTACCATGTCCAACTCAGCTCTCAACTCTAATGTCCTTGTTGTTGAAGATTGGAAGGATGAATACAACCCTTCTTCACCCACCTTGCCATAATGCACTTTGACTATGTTTGGGCCCGTTCCACCTTTTTTTGTGCCTCTACCGCTTGTTATGGGTTAGGCCTCACCAAGGATTGGGCCTTTTACTAGACCTCCTTCGGATTTTATTTTGGGCTGGACTTATCAAGGCTCCAACCCAAATCTAGGTTTTGTTCCATCAGGTTTTAGGGTTCCGGATCCCTACCTGCATGGCAACCTGCTCAGGTTACGCTATCTCAATGTCCCCATTGGCTGCCTGGAGCCCAACGACCCCCTTTTCACCAACGCCGTTGATGGACTTGAACTCCGGCTAATTACTTAGCTGCTTTCTAGTCAATTAGATTATTCATCTTGGGCACAAGATTTTCGCTGAGCCTTAATCACCAAAGAAAAGGACTCCTTTATCGATAACACCTTCCCTTGCTCGGCGAACGATCTCTTAGTTTGTAAATGCAATTAGCTTGTTCGAACCTGGATCGAAAATTACCTCACTAAGGAAGTTTCCGCTAGACTACCATACATTGACAATGCTAAACGGCTATGGGATTATCTCGTAGAGATATATGAGAAATTTGATCATGCTAAATGATTTTCCCTTCTCTAAGAAGAAAACGATCTGAAGCAAGGCAACCTTTCGGTTATCGCTTACTTTAATTGTCTTTTCACAGTTTGGAATGAAATGAATGCCACTGAAGAGCCCTTAATCGGCTTTGACTCTACGATTCAATAGTACCAGAGAATCAATGGGAGTGTTAGAATTACTCAAGTTTTTCTAATTTTAAATGATTCTTACCGCTCTTTGCGTTCACAGATTCTCACAATGGAACCTGAACCTTCCTTTTGCCGAATTTTCTTTCAAGCTGTCTAGGATAAGAATTAACACCTTGCTAGCTTAGAATATCTTCATGTCGAAGACTTTGTTGTGCTTACCTCTCGCGTAACTCTTAAGCAGCGACACATCACTGTTGCATAGGCCCTAGGCGGCGGCTCTTTCCTTTCTCGCTTAAGGTTTTTGACCCTTAACGAGAATGAGGTTGCTTTTTATGGATCCAATGGCCTAGATGTGCTTGCTCAATCCAACAGTCCCTTTCTTTCATTAACCGTACCTACATTAGATGGCTCTCACATTGCCACGTTTACCTTGGTTTTTAAATCATCCAATGGTAGACAAGGTGCCACATCAGCAACTTGGTCCAATGGTTCTAACTCCTCTCACAGTAATTGTAATGGAAAATTTTGTGATCATTGCAAGCGTAAATATCATACTTGAGAGACATTTTGGAAACTTTATGGCAAACTTGCTAACAAAGACTCTAAAGAAAAGGATACTTCTAGCAATCAAGTTGAGTTTGTGATTGCTGCTACCTCTTATCAATTTGAGAAGATAATGTCCACCATCAACCAACTCGGTGTTTTAGATAAATCTACAAGCTTTGCACATACCTCATTTTACTTCATGAATACTCTTTTAACTAATAATTGAATCATTGATTTAGGTGTTAATGACTACATTGTCTATGATGACTATTTCTTCACCACTACTCTTCTTCCACCTAACCTTCTCATCCCATCTACTTAATTACTAGAACTATCACTCCCATAATTAAAAATGGAACCTTTTTCCCTAGCCCCTTTCTTACCCTTCATAATATCCTTTTGTTCCCATGTTCCAATTTAGCATTATCTTTATTTCCAAAGCTTGCCTTAATAATCATTGTTGGGTTACTTTTGATTCTAACATTTGTCTTTTTCAGGCCAGTGAAATTGGAACACTCACGGGCTTGGGTAGCATTCATAATGGCCTTTATTTTTAGACTTCCCTTCCTCAACTTTTTGATTTTAAATCTTGTATTTCCTTTTCTCCAAATACCTTTTATAATGCCAATTTCAATAATAAAACTTTTATTTCTTATCAACGATTAGGCCATAGTGCTTCATTTCCTTATTTCAAATGCCACATTTATCTCTTGGCCAAATAATCTCGTGTCCCATTCCATTCTAGCCAATCATGGGCAACCTCTCCTTTTTCTCTCCTTCATCTCAATGTATGGGGACCTCACCACATTCCCCATCGTGATGGTTCTCATTTGTTTCTCACCATTGTTGACGATTTTTCTTTTAGCACTTAAGTTTTCTTAATGGCCTCCAAGACTTAGATTTTGCCTTTTCTCACTTGCTTCCATCACTTGGTCCAAACTCAATTCCGTACCTTTATCTAACGTTTTCATTTTGATAATGCTTAGGATTTTTTCAATCACGAGTATTCCTCTTATCTCTCCTCTTATAGCATCCTCCATAAAAGTTCTTGCCTTCACACCCTTTAACAAAATATAGTGGTTGAGTGTAAACATTGTCACCTCCTCGAGGTTGCCCATGCCTTTAAATACCAAGCCTTTATTCCTGAATGTTTTTCAGGTGATTGTGTGGTCATTGCCGCCTACCTAATCAATTGGATGCCAACTTGCCTCCTTGGTGGATGGACTCCTTTTGAGATTCTTTTTGGTAAGCCTTTGAATATTCATCATCTTTGTGTCTTCGGTTGCCTATGTTATGCTACTATCATTGGTTCTCTAACCAAGTTTAGCCTTTAGGATACTCATTATGTTTTCATGGGATATCCTTTTCTTTAGAAGGGTTGTTGGATCTTGGATTCGTCTATTGGGTAGTTATTTATTAGTCGCGATGTTACTTTTCATGAGGATACTATTTGGTGAAATTCTAATGCAAATGAACATGTTGAACAAGTAATATAATGATAAGAAAAGTATCGTCCCATAGAGGTTGATGAATACTAGATTAATTAAGTACCAACAATAAATTAATCCTAAAATTTATCTAGTAAATCAAAAGGTAGTTGATGATGAATTAAAATTCAAAATTTCCAAAACGAAAACTCAAGACTAATTGAAATTGAATCCAAGTGAAAAAAATCAATATAAGAAATATGTGAGAGCATTCGATTTTACCATAACTATTAGATATGAATTTTCATAATTTATGCCTACAAGAATGATAATACCTATATGATGATAGAATTTTTTAATTTATTTATTATCCTATGTCTAGGTATAGTAAACCTATTTAGTTTATTAATTCACTATATCTCTATTCATAAATTGAAACAAATCAAATGCATTAGGATATATGTACATTTCTAGTTTATAATAAATCTTTTAATCATCTTATCACTAAAAGCCATATAAATAACATGGTATATGTCTATCAATATTTAATTCATGGTTATATATTATAAGAAGCAATTGCATATTATTACCTCTCATTCTTAAACATGCACATCAAATCATTCAAGTGATGGCTAATCATTTAAAAATACTAAGCATAATAATATATAACTCATATAAATAAAATATCTTGCAAAACATAGAAACTTATAAAATTCACGTCATCATAGTTAAGCTACATATTTGTTTTAACAAAAGAAGTTTAGAACATAATGAAATAACAACCTAAAGAAATAGAAGAAATTAAGCAAAAAATCTTAAATAAAAAAACAAAAAAAGTTGTTACCACACTGTCTTCTCTTTAAGAATTCTTTATAGAATTCTTACAAATCAAATCAAAATCAAGAATGATATGAAGTAGAGGAAGCTTTTGTGCCTCTGTTTCTCTTTTTCTTTTTTGGTTTTCTCTTTCTTCTTTGATTTTTCTCTCTCTTCCTTGGTTCTGGCAGCAACACACATTTTTCTCCTTTTTTTTTTTTTTTTGTCTTTTCTCTCTTTTCTTTCTCTTGTGTGGTGGTTCATTTTTCACAATTCACATCCTTTTTTTTTTTTATCTCTTCTTGGGCAGCATGCCCTAGCACACTTCACAATTCACTTTTTGCTCTTTTCCTTTATTTCATCTTTTGTCCTTTTTGTCATTTTCCTTCTCTTTGACACATTACCTTTCTTTTCTTTTCTTTTCTTTTTTTCCTTTTATTTCTCACGTGTCTTGCTTCTTTTCTTCATATTTCCTTTGCTTTTCATCTCTTTTGGGGTTTGCTACATAAACAATAAAGATTTGAATAAATATATGAAAAATCAAATATTATCTCACAAAATTATCTTATTTATATCCTAAGATAGTCAAAATAACTCTACAAAAATAAAGTTATCAAATACCTTTCCCTTTTCTTCTCAGCTTATATAGACTTCTCTAGCTTCACTTTCACTTAAGCGCCCTTTTTTTGGTTGATGACAATGTTGCCTCCATGGCTGCTCTTGTTTCTCTTGAGCCTTTTAGTGTCTCTTCACCATATCTTAGCTTGGCTCCTTTACTTGATTCGAACCCTCTTCCTTATGATGTTGTTGCCTTTAGATCTGCCTTCATGGAATCTTCTTCTTCGGCACTTGCCTTATTGGTCCTTCCTACTACAACTTTTAAGGCTACTTCTAATGATTCACTAGCTATTGTTCCTTATTCGACTTTGGTTGCACCTCCTCATCATTCTAGATGTACCACTAAACCTCCCACATGGACTAAGGATTATATTTGTTCTAGCATTAATTCTTCTGGTATTCATTATCCTATTGTTGCTTATGTCAGTTTTAATCACTTGTCTCCAGTTCATTTTTGTTACATTAGCCTTATTTCTAAGGATCAGGAACCATACTCTTATTCAGAAGCTGCTAAGGATCCCCGTTGGCAACAAGCTATGAAGGTTGAGCTTCATGCTCTTATTGATAACCATACTTAGGACCCTCTCATCGAAATCCCATTGGTTGCAAATGAGTTTACAAGATTAAGTATCAGGCTCATAGATTTGTTAAACGTTACAAAGCTCACCTTGTAGCTAAAGGATTGATCCAACGTGTTGGCTTTGATTTTGTTTAAACCTTCTTTCTAGTTGCCAAATATGTCACCATTCGTTCCTTCATTGCCATTGTTGCCATCCGTGATTGGTCTATTCATCATATAGATGTCTACAATGCCTTTCTCTATGGTGACTTAGACTAAGAAATTTACATGGACCTTCCATAGGGATTAAGTTGCTAAAGGGACAATCAAGTATGTCACCTTCGTAAATCTTTGTATGGTCTCAAACAAACTTATCATTAGTGGTATGCAAAATTCACTCAAGCTTTCCTCATTGCCTACTTTCGCCAATCTTGATATGATTATGCTCTCTTTACTTGGACACGAGGTAACTCATCCATCTATCTATTAATTTATGTGGATGATATCTTGATTATAGGCAATAATGAGATTGTTATTTATGATTTCAAGTCCTATTTGCATGCAACTTTTCATATCAAAGACTTGGGCAATCCTAAATATTTCCTTGGCATCGAAATAGCTTGTTTTGAGAAAGACATCTACTTGAGCCAACTTAAGTTTGCTTTAGAAATTATCTTTGAAGCATGATTGTTAGGATGCAAACCAACAATCATTCCAATCAAACAAAATTCAAAGTTAACAACAATTGAGTACGATGTGGGCATATCACCATTAGATGAGGACCCTCTGCTTAAGGATCCCCCGAGTTATCAATGACTTGTGGGAAAACTTATTTATCTCATGATGACTAGACTCGATATCAGCCATGTAGTGCAAATTCTAAGTCAATCCATGACAAATATGAAATAAACCCATATTAAGGTTGCCCTTAAAGTATTGAAGTATTTGAAAGAATGTCTAGGATTAGAATAGTTTTATCTCGATAGTGTGATATAGAAATGCAAGCCTATTATGATTTTGACTATGCAAATTGCCCAATGACCAAAAGATGCATTATTGGTTACTATGTAAAACTAAGAGACTTTCTATTGTCTTGGAAGATGAAGAAACAATCAACTGTATCATTGTCCTTGACTGAGGTTGAGTATTGAGCAATGGCCAAGACCACTTGTGAAGTAGTTTGGATGCAATGCTTACTTCAAGACCTTGGATTGAGGTTAAAAGGTCCAACTACATTATTTTGTGACAATGATGCAACACTTAAACTAGTATCCAATCTGATAGTTCACAAAAGAACAAAACACATTGCGATTGATGACCACTTCACCTAAGACAAGATTCAAGAGGAAATGATCAAAAGTATAGGGATAAGGATGACATAATAGCCTACAAATATCTTCACTAAACCATTATATTAGAGACAACACACATATTTATTAAGCATGCTTAGTCTCTTAGACATTTATAGGCCATCATCTAGAGGGGGAATGTTGGAGATCCATTGTTAATATCCCTAATTATTCTTTACCTAATTCCAAGAAATCATTGTTACATAATGGACAATATCTATATTTTGGGAATTAGGTATTGTACAAATAGAAATTATTTTGTTTCCTTTTTTACGTACAAATGCTTGTATTATAAATGGACCTACATTGTTATAGGTCAATGTACACTTTTCTCGTGAATACAAAAACCTTTCCCATGTCATTTTCTCTTTGGTATTCACTTCTTGTTAGTTTCAGTGAGACTTCCTTCGTAGGCACTTTGGCCCAAGTAGTTGGCAATGCCACCGGCATGAGAGGGTTTGATGAGGCCCGCGGTTATGAGGGGAAGGAGTAGAGGTGTAGCCATAGGAATTCTAGCCTTTGTTGCTCTAACATCAACATAAGAACAGGCTGTGTATCTTGCTGCAATGTATCGGGGTTGCTCCTTTTTATAGCATTAACGTTGCTCTTCATTTTCCAAAATCTGATATGGACGCCAAATTTCTAGTACATTTTATAGCTTTTATACGTGATTTATGAGTATAATAAGGTTTTGTTTTCTTTATATCTTAACAAGATCCATAAGAGAAGGGATGCGGAGGATAAATTTTTGGATTAATGAGAATAATAGGTATAAATATTGAAGGTCTAATACTAATATTCTATTGAAATAATTTCAAAAAAACTGGTGCCTGACTAATTTTTTCTTTTGTTCATAAATGTCAATATCTTTTCCTTTTCTCTTTTGCGTGTGGATTTGTCAATAAGACTCCATTCTTGACGTGCCATGGAATTGTTCCCCTTTTTTGGAACAGAGTTTACAATTTTCATCTCTTTATCTATTTCATATTTATTTGCAATATACTTTAAATGTCGTTTTCTTGATTGCATGTCTTCATATCATGGGTCATACATGCTAGGAAAATAGATCTATTCGAGTATGTACACATCAAGAACCTGGAATATGAATTATGCTTTAGGGAGAGAGCGTGCCATAAAGTTTGAGAGATTTACTTGTGCAGTAAAAGAGTACCATTGTTATCGTTGTCATGGGTCCCAAAGACTGTTGGACAAGTTTCTGTGCATTAGATTTGTTGATTGTTTAGAAAAAATGACATTATTTATTTGAAAGTAATAGCTGGATTTTAAAGTTTGTGTAGAATAATAGTAAGTTATTAAGGCATTTTAAGGGTTCATACCAATAATGTCTTACCCCTTATTCTTTTTACTAAAATTTTAACTATTACAACTAAAATATTTTGATAGAGAAAAATTGAAAAACTCTCTTAACCTTAACTTTGTAATATTCTGTAAATAATTTAATACTTAGTTATTAGTATTATCATTTTAGTTCTCCTATAGAATCATTTTTATAGACTTTTTAACTCTCAGATGTTAGTTCTCTAACTAATGTAGGACAAACAGTTCTTTTCTTCTAATTCTTATGGAACAAGAATTCTTCTTTTTTCAATCTATATAGGACATGGATTCCCAAGTGAAACTCTTTGAGAATTCAAGTTGCATCCAACACTTAGTCCTAAAAAATATTCAAAAGAGAGCTCCACAAGTTTTTTTGTGTCCTTAGTCATAACTTTATTCGTTGTCCATGCCAGTCTACTATCACTGTTAAATAATATAAACCTTATCCCAAGGGATGTGCAAGTATTCGCTGTAATCTACAAATGGGTAGAAAATCACATGTACTTTTGACCAGAAGAACATGAAAAAGGAACAATCAACTTGAACAACACATATGTGTTCTTTTTTATTTCTTCAATTAAAGATCTGAATTAACAGAGATATCCCACTCAAGATCGATAAGCTAGATGGCATAATTCATACACTTTCCAAAATCCCAGAACTATATCCTGTTTGATCATCATAATATTTTGACCAAAGCATCACACCACTATACTTCGGTGACTCTTCAATGACAGGAAGAATTTGAGAAGTCAGCGTGTTGGGGGGAATATAACCACTTTCGGCTGCCGTAAGTGCTGCTGGTAGACCCAAAAATATTCTCGATGCCGGTACTGAGCTTGTCCAACGTTTCCACGAGCTTATTAGGTTATTGGTGTTAACCGAACTTTTCTCTAACGTAATGACATTCAACTTCAATATGTTTTGTGCGCTTATGAAATATAGGATTGACTACAATCTTCTCCGCAGCTTTATTGTCACAATGGAGTAATGCTGGACGCTTCATGTAAAAACCAAAATCTTTAAGTAACCCAATAATCTAGACTATTTCACAAGTGGTAAGTTGCATAACTTTGTATTTTACTTCGGTTGATGATAAAGACACAGTGGGTTGTTTTTTTGAATGCCATGAGATCAAAGAGTTTTCCAACATTATACAAAAGCCTGTGGTGAATCTTTTTGTTATAGGACATGTGCTGTAATCAGAGTCGCAATATGCTCGCAACTCAAATGGTGAAGATGATGGGAACATGAGACCAAGGCTTGGGCAGCTTTTAAGATATCTGATCATTTTCAAAGTAGCTTCCATGTGAGATTGTTTTGGATCATGCATGAACTGGCTAAGAAGTTGGATTGGAAATGTGATGTCAGGCCTAGTGAGTGTGAGATAAATCAATCGTTCAACTAGTCGCTGATAAACTGAAGGATCATCAAAAGGAGGATCATTCATTTGTTCTTTCGATCCAGCATCATACTCAAGGCTTGTGAATTTTTTGTTCTACTCCATGGGAA
The DNA here is from genome assembly GCA_028551475.1 of Casuarina equisetifolia. NCBI lineage: Eukaryota > Viridiplantae > Streptophyta > Magnoliopsida > Fagales > Casuarinaceae > Casuarina > Casuarina equisetifolia. Next base: position 20,219,369 of record CM052362.1, read on the forward strand.
TCATTGATGGCTTCGAACCAGCTAAACCTACTTCAGAAATAAGTTCCAATGTATACTTTCGTTGACTTAATGAAATACCATCTGGAGATCGAGCAATTTCAAGCCCTAAGAAAAACTTTGATGGACTAAGATCTTTCATGAAGAATGCACCATGCAAATATTTTTTGAGGTCTGAAATGACTGCTTGACTGTTTCCTGTAATCAAGATATCGTTAACATAAATGAGTAAAGCCACAAAAGAGCTACCTTTCCTCTTGGTGAACAAGGAGTAATCATGGTAAGACTGGCTAAAGCCATGTGCAATCAGGGCATCAGTGAACTTGGCATTCCATTGTCGAGAAGCTTGCTTCAACCCATAAAGGGATTTCTGTAATCGACAGATAAAATGCTCCCCATGATTGTGAAATTTGAGGGGAAGCTCCATATAGACCTCTTCCGAAAGATCACCATGAAGAAAGGCATTCTTGACATCGATTTGATAAAGGGGCCAATGATGGACGGCGACAATGGTAATGATGAGTCAAACAGTGACATGCTTGGCTGTGGGAGAGAAAGTATCATGGTAGTCAATGCCCTCACATTGATTATAACCCTTGGCAACCAAATGGGCTTTGTAACGTTCAATGGAGCCATCAGCACGATACTTCACCTTATAAACCCATTTACATCCAATAGGATGACGACCGGGGGGCAAAGGAACAATATCCCAAGTGTGATTAGCTTGAAGGGTAGTAAGTTCAGCATCCATGGCTGTAATCCAATTCAGGTCTTGGGTGGCCTCATGGTATGTGGTAGGTTCAGTGATGGCAGAAATGGAGGCTATGAAGTGCTGGTAAGGGGGGTTACAATGGTGGAGGGAGACATAGTTAGATATCGGATAAATGGAGGTTTGGGAAGAGGAAGGTAGGGTAGGACATATGTAGTCAGAAGTCTAGATAGGAGGGTGAGTGGGACGACCAGATCGACGTAGTGAAGGATTGGGAGGCTTAGTAGAAGGAGCAGTAGTAGTGTCAGTAGATTGGGGAGGTGGGGTGGGGGATGGTGGCGATGCAAGAGCAAAGGTGTCCAATGAAAGGTTGGAGGGGAGAGGTGGGGCAAGGGGAATCGTACTTGAAGGAGTTGGTTCAGGAAGATCCACAAGCAAGGATGAGGAAGTGTACGTGTCAGGATGAGGCACAACTGGAGGTGACGAGAGGGCCAAGCTGTCTAAAGAAGAAGAAGAAGAAGAAGAGGAAGAGGAAGAGGAAGAAAAAGGAAAAATAGTTTCTTGACATCACGACTAATGAAAAATTTGTGGGACTAAGGGTCATAGACACGATAACCTTTTTGAGAAGGAGGATAACCTATAAAAATGCATGGAAGGGCGCGAGGATTAAACTTATCTCGAGGGCCTAAGGTGGTGACATAACAACGACAACCAAAAACACGAAGATGGTTAAGGATAAGAGGTTTACCAAATAATTTTTCAAAGGGACTGAGACCATGAAAAAAGGAAAAAGAAAGTCGGTTGACAAGGTAGGTGGCAGTTAGAAGGCATTCCCCCCAGAATGATGGGGGGATGTGGGCTTGGAACATTAAAGCACGGGCCACGTCTAATAAGTGCCGATGTTTGCATTCAACAACTCCATTTTGTTGAGGAGTATGAACGCATGAGGTCTCATGGGAAATGCCTTTCATGGAAAGGAATGAACGACACTTAGAAGAAAAAAATTCAAAGCCATTGTCAGAATGAATGCGATGGACAGTGGCATTGAATTGGGTATGAACCAGGAAGATAAAATATTAGATTTTGGAAAATACTGGGCTTTTAAATTGAAGGAGGAAAGTCCAAGTGGCATGAGAAAAGTCATTCACAATGGTAAGAAAATAGAGTGCATTGTCATGGGTGGGAGCTCGATGAGGACCCCAAACATCCATGTGGACAAGCTCAAAAATGGAGTGAGTCAGAGTATGACTAATGGGAAAAGATTAGCATGTTTGTTTAGCTAAAGGGCAAATAGGGTAGGAAAAAGAAGAAGGACAAGAAACAGAAACACCAGAAGAAGAAAATTGTTTTAAGGAAGAATGACCAAGACGTTGATGCAAAAGATCATAACTAATATTATTAATAAAAATTAGAGTACAAAGAGATCGTTGTTCGGAAGTACAAACAGTGGACTTTAGAAAATTTAAATATTTAGAGAAAACATAACTAAAATTTTTTGGAAAAGTGAAACATAGAAAGTCGAGTCCGCGATCAACCTTGCCGAGCCTGATTAGATCCTCAGTCGTACGGTCCTGAAAGACACAAAAAGCATCGAAAAAAATGATTACACAATTGTTATCACGGGTTAATTTTTGAATAGATAACAAATTGTGTTTAAAACGGGGAGCATATAAAATATTGGTGAGATACAATTGTGGATAAGGTTGACAACGACCAATGTGGGTGACAGGACCAAGTGAGCAATCAGGCAATGTAATATTAATGGGTGCAACGCATGGGGAAAAGGAATCAAGAAGAGATAAATTATAAGTGATATAGTCACTAGCCCCTGAATTGATTATCCATAAGGATGAAATAGGAGAAAGAGAAGAAAATCGTACATAAGAATGGGTCTGAGGAACCCATTTGGTTGATGAGATTCAAGAGCTTGTGCTTTTGATCAGCAATGAGAGTAAGCCCAGTGGATCCGCCATATATGCTACTTGGGCTAGGTGAATGATAGCCCAAGATACTTGGACTGGGTGTGGGTGGATAGCCTGAAGAGCCCTAAAAAGAAGATCCCCTAATGAAGTCCATAGCTGGGGGATAAGTTAGGCCATAGCTAGGTGAAAGCAGAGAATCAGATGTAGCAACATTATGGGCTAAGGGCCTTGGGCTAGTAGGCTTGCGCCTATTATTACCACGTTGTTTGGGCTTACTACTAGAGGGGTAGCCCACTAATTGGTAGTAGGACTCGTACAGGTGTCTAGGCTGCTTGCAATGACTACAAATGGGCCTGGATGTGGAAGGTACCTGCTGGGCATGAGGCGGGGTAGACCTGTTGGGCCTACCTAAGGATAAGGCCCTAGATTGCGAATCATGGGTCCAACCTGTTTGGGCTAAAGATGCACCTGACTCGACTAGGGTGCGACTAGAACGTTGCGTATGAAATGCACTAGCATCACTGCCGGGAGAGGAATGGCCGTTGGCAGTAACACGCTGGAGCATATCTTGCTTCACCAGCAAGTAAAGCTTCTCCACACTCGGTAGCTCGTCGTGTGACATGACATTGGAGCGAAGGGTAGAAAATTCATTTGACAGGGCCAAAAGAAGTTACAGGGAGCGATCCTGCCGCCTCATGGCGTTGAAATTGCTTACTAGTGTCACAAGTGCTGCCACAACAATAGTGAAGAGGAGGCCGTTGGGCATCTAAAACACCCCAAAGCTCCTTTAGATGGAGGTAGAAGGAGGTGAGCTCAACGCTGGAGGCACCAGGAGACAAGCGGAGAGTGTCGATGACCTGTTTGAGGGAAAATTTTTGGGTCCCACTAATCTGATTGAAGCTATCTTGAAGCAATTGCCAAGCATTAGCGATACTAAGAGCAGTGGAGACCATAGTTTTGAGTGATGAATCAACAGAGTGGGTTAACCAAGCCTTCACAGCGGCATGACACTGGTCCCAACGGGCAGCAACATCATCATCGCCAATGGGGCATGGGAGCTTGCCAATCAGAAAACCCATTTTATTCTGAGCAAGGAACACTGTTCGGATTTGCTCACTCCAAACATGCCAATTGGCCTCACCGGTGAGCTTCTTGGACACAATGCATACCGGTTGAAGATCGGTAGCAGTGAGATGGTATGGGTCGTGGAGAGGAGAGATAGTAGAGTTGTTGGTAGTGGCCATGAGGAAGGTGAACAAGATGGCTAGGGTTTCAGAAGAAGGAATTAAGGATAAGGGTAAGTTGGTAAATAAAGAAAGGAATAGCAAAAGTGGCTAGGGTTGACGAAAAAGAAAAACAATGTAGAAAGTGGCTAGGGTAGACGTGAAAAGAAAAACAATGTAGAAAGTGGCTTGGGTTGACGTGAAAAGAAAAGGGAAAAATAAATAAGGAAGGAAAAGTCGGCTAGGTTTGTGTGTTTAAGAAAAAAAAACATATGTTTTTTTGCCGGCTTGCTATATGCCTTCAGGTGCCGTGCAAGGTCCTCCCAGTATTTTGTTGACCCAAGCTCTATGTCAAAGTCTATGCCATCCAAAATGGCATCTCCTAATGGACGTGTCGATGACTTACCACCCAAGAAATTGTTCCACAAATAATCTGCTACGTTTTTGGCATCCTCAGCAGAAGCTATAGAGTAGTTTCCGACTCCACCTCCGATGGACAGCAACACCTTTATTCCGCGTCCTTGGGCAATTTCTAATGCCTTCACTGACTATCGTGCACCCATTGCTCGCTGGGTTGCAGTGACCGGCGAGGTTGATTTAGGGGGTTTGGCCACCGCCAAATTTGATGAGGAAGGCTATGTTTACATACGAATATCTTCCGGTGGCACAGGTTTCAGTCAGTGTTCCTTCGTTGCCGTTTTGACCCCAGTAGATGGCAATGCCACCGGCGTAAGTGGTTTTGACCAGGGTCACGAACAAGAGGGGAAGGAGTAGCGGTGCAAGACGACAAAGCCCACCCATTTTTCACTATGTGAAGCTCTTTTGTGCGTTTGTCTATTTTGTGCTCTCGAAATCTGAACTGGAAGGCCTTTTTTATAGAATTCAGAGGGGTCTAAAAGTTTGAAAATGGATCAAAATCGCGTTCTATTTAATTGCAATATAGTTGTACTATGCTGGACTGAGTCCAGTAGCCTGAAGCTGACTGGATTTACGCAGGAATGATTTACTTTGAGAATGAGAAAAGAAAACTGTGTCTTCATGGAAAATCCAGCTGCAAAACACTTTCGTCAGAAAAAGAGGCCATGGGCATTACCTTTACCCAGTTGACATCGTACACAAGTAGTCGAGTTCAAATCGCTTAATATCGGACAAGGGTTTCCTGAATTGTTACCGAAAATCCTACTGTACTGGGAGATTGATTTCAACGTCTTAGAAATTTTAGGTTTCGTTCTCAGTCCTTACTGGGTTCCCAATATTTCCTCTGACAAGAAGAAGAAACAAGAAGAAAGGACACGTTCTACGCTAATAATTCATAATTGCTTGAAGGCCAAGCTATTGGATCTAGACTTAAGTCGGACACGGTAGCCTTGCTGTCAAACAGATATAACAATATTAACTATAATCCCCCACAATAATGGACACCGCTGAGCTGGTTCTTGTGATAAGTTCCTAAAGTAATCTTTTTCTAATATCTTCTTTACTTGTCACTAAATTTGAATTCCCGTTCTCCGTTATCTTCGACAGCACAGCTATATTAAGTTATATATTAAATTATATAGTTCCTTTTGTCGCTTCCAATTTGTATTCTATGTGTATGTAACGTAGCTAGTGCTTTTGGTGTTGTCCGATACTTGATTACATCTGTCTCTATGAAGGCTACCTCCCTCTTTCCGTTGTTTGTCTCTCTCATTACTTCTATTGACGAGCTTCACAAATGATTACTTGTTATCAGTCTAAGAACTTCTAAATTACAAATTACACCAAATTTATGAGAGAAAAAGTGATCTCTTCGCACATAATACTAAGATATAAGTTGATTACTTCCTAACTCAGTAATGAGCTAATAAGACCTGGGATTAAGAGGTCCTAAATTTAATGTCGGGTGTGTGAATTGGGTGTAGGTTAGGCAAAGGTAAGATAATGTAGGGCAAATTTTGTTATGGCAATGAATAAAATTACCTAGGCTATCTAATTTTTTTCGTCAAAACAAGGAATGTATATAATTTCTTGATGTTGTTATATGTCGTTTTATGTCAAAACAGGAGGCATGAAGCTCAACAGGGGTGCCAATTATATTTAAACCCATTAAAGATTATCATAGAAGTATTTGTTCCCCTATGTCTTGGTACATAAATATATTGCGTATTCAACGCCCCACCCCATCATAAAAATGTCTTTCATGTCAAGGGATATGGAGATGAGAAGACGAAGGAGGCTGTCGGCTTCTGCTGGGAGCTTAAGAGTGATTTTACTGGTGCAGTTCGTACTCTCAAATGGTTCTGAGAACATCCCACTTAGGAGAATTACGAGGAACGTCACCAACCCTCTTGGCGTTGAGCTGCGTACTGATGATCCTAACCTGGTGGTGGTGGACAATGGCCTTGTGCTAGTCCCATTCTCCAGACCCACAGGTCATGTAGTGGGAATAAAGTACAGTGGTATCGATAATTTACTTGAGGAACTGAATCCAATAGATGATAGAGGGTAAGGGATTACTCTTAGAGATGTTTCCCGGAATGTCTTCAAATTTCGCCCTTCCATTTCCCATGTTATAACGCTTATTATGCTTTGTTTTATATAGTCAAGCTCGTCCAGGTAGCAGCGATCTTTTTAGCAAGTAATTAACTTATCTCAACTGATCAGTACCCGCATGGGTTTTCTACTCTAGGCTGAATGCATTCATTTCACTAACTTAACATCTCGTTTCTTGATTATATACAGAGTAGCAGGAACAAACTTCACTGTTATAACCCATACCACTGACCAAGTTAAGGTCTCGTTTAATCCACAATGGGATGTTTCGCAGAGTGGAGCAATATATCCCGTAAATGTGCATAGAAGGTACGTAATACGGAGTGGCCTTGGAGGGTATTATTCTTATGCCATTTGTCAGCGCAACGAAGGATATCCGGAAGTGGAGATTAGTCAAATTAGGAGTGTTTACAAGCTCCAAAAAAAAGAAACATAAATTTACTACATGACAAGCACCGGATCATGCCAACCATAAACGATCGAGAGAGTGGTCAAGCCCTGTCATACCCTGAGGCTGTTCTATTGATTAATCCTAGCAATGCTAAATTCAAACGAGAGGTGGATAACAAGTACCAGTACTCGTTGGAGAAACAAGACAACAAGGTTCATGGATGGGTATCCGCTGACCCAGCTGCTGGATTCTAGATGATAACACCAAACAATGAGGTCCGATCGGCAGGTCCCAACAAACAAGACCTCAAATCCCACGTTGGCCCGTTCATGGATGTTTATGAGCAATCATTATGCTGGAGAGGGCCAAAATATGATTGCAGATGGAGAGGCACGGAAAAAGGTTTGTGGCCCCTGTTGAGTTTTATATATTAGAGAGGCCCACCCACCTAAAATCCGGTTCATAATTGGGAGTTTATCTCTCCTATATATGTAGCCTTCTTTTTGTTGTTGGCCCAGACATGCGTGGCTCTAATACCACTGTTGAGTTTTATATATAAAAGAGGCCCACACACTTAAAAACAGGTTCGTAAATGGGGGTGTATCTCTCCTATATATGCAGCTTTCTTTTTGTCTTTGTGCCCGACGTTGGACTTCTTCCAACAGCCCCGTACTGGTATATCTCAACTCAGGTCCCATTAACGATCCCAACCACTTTGGGAAGATGATAAAAAACAGATGTCGAGTGAAGTTGGTAGCTGGCCTTACAGCTTGATTCAATCGGAAGACAAGCCAGTGCCAATCAACGTGGAACAGTTGCGGGCAAATTAGCAGTCAATGAGCAGTACATCAATCAGGCAAAAACACCGATGGGATCCGCTTATGTGGTTTTGGCAGCTCCCAGAAAGGTTGGATCGTGGGAAAGAGAAAGTAAGGGTTATCAATTCTGGACCAAAGCTTACGAGAATGGAGAATTCGAAATTGACAACGTCCGGCTCGGAGACTATGATTTGTATGCATGGATCTCTGGTGTTGTAGGGGATTACAGATGCCCTACCATCGTTACTGTTAAACCAGGGCTAAAAGTCCAACTAGGTGACCTTGCGTATAAGCCTCCAAGACAAGGTCCAACGCTTTGGGAAATCGGCATCCCCGACCACTCTGCACAGAGTTTTTGATTCCAGATCCATACCCGGCGCTCACAAATCCTTTGTTCAGCAATCTTCAAGAAAAGTTCAGGCAGTACGGATTATGGGATCGTTATATAGATTTATACCAACATGCGGATCTCATTTTTACCGTTGGTGTTAATGATTATCACAAGGATTGGGTTTTCGCCCACGTTGCTAGGAAAGAAAACGGTGGAGCGTCTATAGGAACAACATGGCTGATCAAATTCGATCTTAAAAGTGTTAACAACGGAAATTACACACTCCAGTTGGCCTTAGCATCAGCAAATGCAGCTGTGTTGCAGGTTCGATTCAACGGCCCCAATGCCAAACCCGCTCACTTCTCCGCTGGGGGGATTGGAGAGGATAATGCAATCGTGAGGCATAGCATTCATGGGCAATATTTGTTCTATAGCATTGGTGTTCCAAGCAGTCTATTTAATGTGGGAGCCAACACAATCTCTCAGACAACTAATATCCCAAACTGAATTCGAAGGAGTTATGTATTACTACCTTCGTCTAGAAGCACCTCCTCCAGAATTTTGTCACCTATTAGATACACAGTCTGACATATAGCTATGATGTTTGGTTCTAGCAACAAGAAGGATTTATTTGATGTATTGCCAACAATCATCAACTCTAAATTTTTAGTAAAGGAATGAGTTGAAATTTTTTGTTTAAAAAAAAAAAAAGAGGCCGCAGCTCCTCGCGACCTAAAATCCCATTCTTCTCATATTTCTTGTAAGGAATATGCTTAAATTAGGCGTTATCTCCCATAATATGGTGGAATATTCCATTTATAGAAGGATTATCCCTTCAACCATAACATCTCGAGGGTTCCAAAACCCCATAATAAAATAAGGACAACCATAATTATCTTGAACTTAAGTATGATACCATATAAGAGAGAATAATCCATACCTCATGTAAAATCTTAAGACAATAAGTGTAGAAATTTAAATCTTTATAAGCTATTCCTCTAAATATTTATATTTCTATGTGAGGTTAAAAAATCCTCTTTTCTCAAAAATGGGATAACACTTCTCATCATGATCTTTGTCCATAAATAAAAGTGCATAAGAAAGAACCTAAGTTCTTTATGAGAGTGGAACTTATATACCAATAGGAGATTTTCATAGCACATACAAGCAAAATAAATAATTTTTCCAAGCTAAATAATATGATAGAAGATAAATTTGTATGGACTACTTTAGCTGGTGGAAGTCATTCAATTAGTTTTGCAATTCCTAATCAATTTGTAGTAGTTTGGCTAGCAATGCAAGATTGGTTAGTGACAAGGGATATACTTCAGTTCTTTATAGTATCTAGAGATAAGAGTTACTACTTATGCTACTCATTGTCCATGGACCATAACATTACAAGGTGTTCATACTTTCTAACAATATGGGAATCAATTGGCTTTTATAGTATGTGAAAGAGTAAAGTTTATAGGCAAGTATTGTTAAATTCCTATTTGCTTCACTTATTTGTGTTATCTAAAAAGAAAGGAATGACATAAGTTTTAGATACATTACCAATCCTAAAAATAATAATCTTAAAGGCATTAAGAGGTTTATTAGAGAGATTTTTTATGTAAAAAAGATACCCAAAACAATTGAAATTATATATATTCAACATGTTTGAAGGTTAGATGAGACTATTTTTCCGTATATAATAATTTCGATTGGATTGATTAGGTTTCATTCTGTCTATAAAATTAGTGCCGATGTGTGTATAAAACAATCAAGAAATTAGAAATTTTTTTCCTCTACCTCTCAATTTTGGGTTTGCGCTCTTTGGCTATCAACTTCTTTATTTTAATTCTAATTATATTCAAAGATCCCATCCCAAATATATTTCTAAGTCTATGTTTTCTAATTCTTTTTTCTAAATTTTGGTTCAACTATTAGAATTTGTATACAGAAAGTCCACTAGCAATGCGTTTTTGCGAAGTTATATAGTGAGAAGTTATAGGATTATGTATTGAGGAGTTAGGTTTAATGTCCTACCCTATGTAGTCTTTTTACACAAGTTTTGAGTTTTGGTTCATACTGTGAGATAAATATCAAAATAAGGGCTCAAACCCTTTTCTTTTTTTTTTAAAATATATATATATAGTGAGAAGCACCTATCCTATCCTCAACTTTATTCGTTTTTTACTTTTATGCTTTCCAATATTTTATTCAATCCAATTTTTCTATAAGGTGAAGGACCTTTAACATTTTCATTAAACTAGTTCCGTAAAAGATACCTAATTTAATTAACTGGAATATATTCAATACGTTGAACTTAATCAATTTTCTTGCAATCTTGATATTGATTTGGTCAACTAGCAAGATTACCCACTATATGAATCTTTTCCAGATCACACTAACAATTAATATTAATCACACAATTTACTATTACGTACGGACTAAAAGGGCCTATATTAGACGCCTTTTCGTAATGGTTCTTGCAAAGTGCAACCAATCCGTACGGAGGACATGCTGTCTATTTCGAGGATCTTTCGCCATGACCATTGGGCCGCCCGGCACTTTGCTGCTACAGCATCCTAGTCTTCGAGTCTCTACTAAGGAAAAGCAGATGTCCTCCAACATGCAAGTATAATAAATAATAAGGGATAGCTAGCATGTGGGATTCTGATGGATTTTTTGTGCCAAGAATAATGCCTATTAGTTTTGGTGCCAAGTATAATGCCTACTAATTTTTTGTGCCAAGTATAATGTCTATTCCTAATGACTAGTCCTTTGTACGAACGGTTTACAGTCCATTGAGTAAAGACCATCTGTGCGGCATCATCAATCTTATAAATAGGAAGCAGGCTTCAACTCTTCAGACATGGGGGAGAAAGCTCAAGGAAGTGAGTTCCGGGGAAGTAGACATGGTGTGGTATTGTTTCGGCTTATTTTCTAGTTTGTGTCTAAAGCTCTAAGATGAGCCGGAACCAATATCACTCTTGTATGCTTCTTTCCATGGCTTTTCCATTTTTGAACCGAAGCTGTCAGCAGCAGCTTTTGCCTGATCCAAGATTCCTTTTAGCAGAATGCAAGTTTTCTCTGTTCTACTTTACTTTCATATTGTTCTTATTCTTGTTGTGGATTTACCCATGCTTGATTTTAGTGAAGTCAGAGGACCAAAGGACAGCGGCAGAGACAACCTTTCATAATATGCATTTCTCTCAAAGAAAATACGATCTTGGCTTTTATGAGAGACTAAACTGGCTTCCTTTAGTTCATCAGTCGTTTTCCTTCAAAAGTTGCTGTTTAAAAGATTAAAAAATTAAGCTTTTTCTTCTCTCTCTTGAAATTACACTCCCTTCATTATGCCCGATCTATTGCTTTGGCAGTTGCTTGTACAGAATTTCTACAGGACTCTGAATACTGCTTCCGTAGTCTATCATATACTAAAGCTACTTCCATAGTTCTTAAACAGGTTGCTGACATAAAAGGACAGGTAAAAGGCCCACGTCACAATTGACTAATGGCATGATAAGGACTGACATCGGAGCCTTCACCGTCTAGCAACTGTCGGAGAACAACAGAACCGGTTGAGGAGAAGTTGGACATAGGAGCTTTGTAATTTGTTGAAGTTTTAGTTTTAGTCTTTTTTTTTTTCGATGTTCAAGTTTATTGGCAAAGTAATAAAAGAACTTGAATAGATCCTTTCTTAAGAAAGTTAATGACTTGGCTAAAGAAGAGCCAAACAGCCTAAGAAAATGTCTGCCTCCCGAAAAGGAAAGATAGACACATGGCACCAGGTTATTATCCTTGAACTCCTACGCCACTTAAGCGTCGACGACGACCAATCCACCCTAGGACCATTCTCATCAGAAGCAGAAGCCTTTTGGAGATGAAACTCTCGGCAACTGTTCCTAGGCTGGGGAACCTTAGCCAGACTCGCAAAATATGACATGTCAGGTATTGCCGGTTCGGGGTGAAGTTAAGGCCGAAGTGAAGGCTAACGGGGGTACGAATTTGAAATGGGCCTGAGCTACCTCCCCAGGCCTGATGCCCTTCGCAGTGATGAGGAGAAATGAGCAGTAAATGATCCTCTGGCTGGCAATTCCAAGAACTTAAGTCCCAAACAAACTGCTTGTCCAAGGTATCAACCAAAGAAATCACAAGTGGCTTTTCGAAATCTTCACTAAGAAGACCTCAACCATATGTTCTCAAGCACCTTTTAGATGTGAGACGTTCTCTTTTTTGGTAAATGCATCTTGGCCTGGCCCTAACGAAGCTTGGAAGGGCAGAGTGCATAAGTTGAATGGGAATTTTCATTGCGAGATTCTGTTATGTACAATCATTAGGTAATCAATGCTAATTATCGTGTCTTTATTTGTATGGAGGAACAATAGTATATATGTTAGGAAAAGCAAAGTCGTAACGAATTTCCTCTATTATACTATTTTAAGGTTTTGGGAGAGTTAATCTTATAGATAACTGCGACAAGTCCTGGGAGAATAGAACACTTTCTGAGATCATGAGATTTGTCCTTCTGAGTATCTAAGATCGTAATTAGATTGGCTTGATATTCTTTGCTTTGTAACAAGGTTGTTCACCATCGTTTAGCCCAAGTTGAGACCTTCAACCTGTTCACTTTAAAAAACCAACGTCGAAGTTAATTAGAAGTAATTGAACGAAATATTAACGCACATGACGACATTTGAGGAGGAGTTATAACTCGGAACAGAGACAAATCATCTTAGTTCTTCAGAATCGTCTCCAACAATAAATAGGCATGCTAATATGAGTCGGTTGTGTGTTTTACTGGAAGCAGGAGTGAAGCTAACAATTAACTATCAAAGTTGGAAACCTGAGTACATTTAAATCATTTCCTCAACTGAGGAAAGCAACGTAACTAAGAAGCTAGGTGGCTACAAAACGGCCAAGTTAGACTGGGAACACGAAGCAAACCAAAAACCCAACATATGAACGCAAGGGAGAAACCGCTGTTGCAAAAGAACAATCCAAAACCGCTGCTTCATACCAAACCTTATTTGCGGACCAATCATCTTAGTACAAGATTGAGGAACTAAATAAGACATTACTGTATCTTAAAACACCCCGGTTATATCCCTACTTTCAATTAATCGCTCTACTTTAGTCATTTCATGCTTACCTCTAGTCTTTCTCATTAATTGCTACTTTTTTAGTTCTTTCCTCAAGTTACAAGTTTACCCATCAATCCACCTAAACAAGAAACGAGACTTTAACTAAAAATTATGTAAGGTGGTGAAGGGCCACTTGAAAAATGGCCACATTATGTCCATAAGATGGACATATAACAAAAGAATAAAAAGGAATATTTTAACTGGTCGTCAACCTTGTACGGCTCGGAATTAGCTGCGAGACGAATAAAGGAGTGAGGACTTTTAAATACAATGTGGCAAAACGCTAATAAAAGGGATTTTTACTTACAATATCTTTTGTATTGAGTATCTCTACCGCCTTTTGTTACTAAATTAGATAATAAATGCATTAAAAGTTCTTATCCCGTGTTCTTCAAGTATTTGATCGAATAAGTTTTGAACTACACGTATCAGATAAGTCTATCTTAAAAATTAATTTTAGTTGTGCTTTAAAAAGTCGAATTCACAGCCGCGGCATCCAGTCCATCATGGCTTTTTTACCTTGTTGCCAAGTTAGGACATTCAGAAGTAATCAATCTTATCCTTGTTATGGCACTAACTTTTATGCTTTCCAATCTTCAATCTGATTTATATGTTGGGACCAGAAGCTTTAACTTTCCATCTAGTTAATTTTTTAAAAGATAATTGAGGAAATTAATCGGAATATATTCCATACACTGAACTTGATCAATTTCTTACCTTCCACATTGAATTGGTCAGCTGGCAAGATTACCAAATATATGCATCTTTTCCAATACCATGGGACGCAAGGGGCACCATATTTCTGTGATTATTTCAGGGTAGGCTAGTTGAAAGTAGTAACCTCACACACTCCCCTTGATGAAAGAAGTATAACCAGTCCTATCATCGAAATACCTAGAACAGAGCACAACACCCCCATACTTGGGCGATCCCTTCATCACCGGAAGGATTTGAGAAATCAGAACGCTGGGTGGAACATACCTGCTTCCTGCCGCCACTGGACCTGCCGGCAACCCTAGAAACAGACTGCCAGCATTTATGGATGTAGCCCATTGGTCCCATGAACTTATAAGATTATTGATGTTACCTATTCTATACTGGCATGGAACGTTGTTATAGAACTGAATCCAAACGTAGTCGAAAAGCCCTGTATTTAGAGCGTTGCCCAGAAAAAAGTCCGGAAACGGACATTGAGGAGCTGCACTCAAGTACACTGCTCTTCCTGCCTGGCTATATGCCTTCAGGTAACGAGCAAGTTCCCCCCAGTGGTAAGTCGAGCCAAACTCTATGTCGAAGTCTATGCCGTCTAATATGGCATCGCCTAAGGGGCGTGAAGGTGATTCCCCACCTAAGAAATTGTTCCATAGATAATCAGCTACAATTTCGGCATCTAATAAAGAAGCTAGAGAGTTGCTTCCGAATCCTCCTTCGATGGAGAGCAGTACCTTGACTCCTAGTGCTTGGCAGCTTCTAATCCCGTAGCTAATTATGGTGCACCCATTGGACGCTGGGTTGCAATGACCCGCAAGGTTGATTTCTGGAGTTCGGCCGTTGCCTAATTGGTCTAGGAAAGATATGATTACATGGGAATATTTTCCTATCCCACATGTTTTTGTTGGAGATCCATGGTTAATATCCCTAATTATTCTCTACGTAATTCTAGGAAATCATTGTTACATAATGTATAGTATCTATATTTTGGGAAATTAGGTATTGTACAAATAGGAATTATTTTGTTTCCTTTCTTATATACATATGCTTGTATTATAAATGGACCTACATTGTTATAGGTCAATGTACACTTTTCTCTTGAATACAGAAACCTTTCCCATGTCCTTTCTCTTTGATATTCATTTCCTGTCATGGTATCAAGAGCCTTCGTTTTCTTTCCTTTGGCTTAAAAGCTTCCGCATTTTCCCACCTCTTGCCCTTTTTTTTATTTCTTTGTTCTTGCCTAGTTTCTCGGACTTGCAAAACAACATTAGAAACCTCCGATGTGGGAATTAGTTTTATGTTTTCTTTCTTAACAAAACAAGAGCAATTGTACCTTTTCTCTTTTCTCCTTACCTTACCATGTCCAACTCAGTGCTCAACTCTAACATTCTTGTCATTGAAGATTGGAAAGATGAACCCAACCCTTCTTCACCCACCCTGCCACAACGCACTTTGACTATGTTTGGGCCTATTCCACCTTTTTTCGTGCCTCTGCCGCTTGTTCTGGGTTTGGCCTCACCAAGGATTAAGCCTTTTATTGGACCTCTTCCAGGTTTTGTTCCATCGGGTTTTGGGGTTCAAGATCCCTACCCACATGGAAACCCACTCAGGTTATGCTATCTCAACATCCTTATAGGCCGCTCAGAGCACGACGACCCCCTCTTCAACAATGCCATTGATGGACTCGAACTCCGGCTAATTACTGAGCTGCCTTCCAGTCAATTGGATTATTCATCCTAGGCACGAGATTTTTGCAGAGCCTTAGTCAACAAAGAAAAGGACTCCTTTATTGACAACACCATTCTTTACCCAACGAACAATTGCTTAGCTCATTATTGGCGTTGCTACAATTAGCTTGTTCGAACTTGGATTGGAAACTACCTTACCAAGGAAGTTTTTGATGGATTTCCATACATTGACGATGCTAAAATTCGATCATGCAAAACAATTTTCCCTTCTCTAGGAAGAGAGCAAACTGAAGCAAGGCAACCTTTTGATCATCGCTTGCTTCAATTGTCTTTTCACAATCTGGAATGAAATCAATGCCGTCGAAGAGCCTTTAATCGGCTCTGACTCCATGATTCAACAATGCCAAAGAATCAAGGAGAGTGCTAGAATTACTCGATTTCTTCTAATTTTAAATGATTCTTACCTTTTTTTACGTTCACATATTCTCATAATGGAACTTGAACCTTCCCTTCGCTAGATTTTCTTTCTAGCTATCCAAGAGGAGAATCAACGCCTTGCTAGCTTAAAATATCTTTGTGTTAGAAACTCTATTATGCTTGCCTTTTGTGAAACTCTTATGTGGTGGCACATTGCTGTTGCACAAGCCCTAGGTGGAGGCTCCTTCCTTTCTCACTTAGGGTTTTCAACCCTTAATAAGAATGAGGCTACTCTTTACAGATCCAATGGTCTAGATGTGCTTTGCTCAATCTAACGCTCCTTTTTTTTCTTTAACCACACCTACATTAGATGGCTCTCACACTACCATGTCTGCCCTAATTTTTAAGTTATCTAATGGCAGACAAGGTGCCACATTAACAACTTGATCCAATGGTTTTAACTCCTTTTGCAGTAATTATAATGAAAAATTTTACAATCATTGCAAGCACAAATATCATACTTGAGAGACATGTTAGAAACTTCATGGCAAACTTGCTAACAAAGACTCTAAAGAAAGGGATGCTTCCAATAATCAAGTTTAGTTTGTGACTGTTGCTACCTCTCATCCAACTCTTTCTTATGCTTAATTTGAGAAGATCATGTCCACCATTAACCAGCTTAGTGTTTTAGATAAATCTACAAGCTTTGTAGGTACCTCATTTTGTTTTATGAATACTTTTTCAATTAATAATTAGGATCATTGACTTAGGTGTTAGTGACCATATCGTTTACGATGACCATTTCTTCACCACTACTCTTCCTCCACCTAACCCTCTCATCTCCATTTGCTTACCTAATGGAATTGTCACTCCTATTACTAAAATTGAAACTTTTTTACCTAGCCCCTCTCTTACCCTCCATAATGTCCTTTTCGTTTCCATTTTCAAATTTAACCTTATCTTTATTTCCAAAGCTTGTCTTGATAATCATTGTCAAGTTACTTTTGATTATAACATTTGTCTTTTTTAGGCTAGTTCAATTGGAACATTAATGGACTTAGGTAGTATTCATAACAGCCTTTATTTTTAGACTCCCTTTTCTAAACTTTTTGATTCTAAATCTTGTATTTCCTTTCCTCCAAATACCTTTCAAAATGCCAATTTCAATAATAAAAATTTTATTTCTCATTAACGATTAGGTCATAGTGCTTCATTTCCTTATTCTAAATGCCCCATTTATCCCTCAGCTAAATAATCTTATGTCCCATTCCTTTCCAACCAATCTTAGGCCACCTCTCATTTTTCTCTCCTTCATCTCAATGTATGGGGACCTTACCACATTCCCCATTGTGATGGTTCTTGTTTATTTCTCACCATTGTTAATAATTTTTCTTGCAGCACTTGGGTTTTCTTAATGGCCTCTAAGACTCAGATTTTACCTCTTCTCACTCGTTTCCATCACTTAGTCCAAACTCAATTATGTACCTCTATTTAATGCCTTTGTTTTGATAATGCTTAGGATTTTTTTCAATTACGAGTGTTCCTCCTATCTTTCCTCTCATAGCATCCTCCATGAAAGTTCTTGCCCCTACACCCTTAAATAAAATAGGATGATTGAGCATAAACATTGTCACCTCCTTGGGGCGATTGTGTGGTCATTGCTGTTGGAAAATAGGGTTTTGTTGTGACTGAAAATATTCTCTTGAAAAATATCAATTTTCAAAATATGTTTTTCTAAATGTGCAAAAAGCAAAACTATAGGAAGTAAAAGGTGTACAAATTATAATATCAATTAATGATATTATAAAGTAATCGGGTTCTTACATTCTCTCATAAAATATACTTTTAAAGTATTTGTTACATATATTCAAATAAATGTTGATTATTTAAATATATTGTTTACCTAAATATTTCCTCAAGAAATATGAAGTATACTTTAATATATTTTAGGAATATGATACTTGGTTTGGTGAAATTACAGGAAAAATATATGAGCTTAAGTTCAATAAATGCAATACATTACAAATGTATTGATATTGGATCATGTTGATATTGGACTGGGTACACATGCTGAATATATAGTATTATTGGGCTGGACTGTGGCTGTTGGATTGTGAGAACATAGGTACGGCCCAAGTTCACGTCAGCCTGCCTGATCCCATTTCCATTACAGTGTCACATTGATCATTATTAGAGGTTTCCATTACGGTGTCGTCTTGATCACACCAGAACCTTTCTTGGTATGCTTGCTGGCTACGATGTCGTCTCACTTAAGGGCACATAAGAGATGCTTATCTCTCAAAGGGTCAAGCCCTAACCACGTCATTCTCACCCTGACATTGCCTTTGTCTCTCTCAAGCGCCGAAGCTCCAACGGGACGAATCTGAAGGAGATGGGTTGTCAGAATGGTTGGATTTTGAATCAAAAGGGTGAAATGAAGTTGATTTGATGGACAATCTACTATTCCCAATGGATAGATGGCTATGGTTTAGGTTTGACTCAAATAGAAAATCCTAGATTTGCTTATATTTAAAGGAGATGTGTTCGTGAAGGGATTGATTGATAAGGAACATCTATTTGAAGCATTTTTCTTTATGAAGATAACCTACTCAGCTTGCTTAACATCTAATTCAAGATCATACATCATTTCGTGGTTTACAAACTCTTGGTGATAGTCAATTATTTGGTTCAATCTTTAAGAATATCATCAATTATAGTTTGTATAACATTATTTATATGTTGATTTCACTTATAAACATTTTTTGCACATAAATCTTGAGGAAAATCTGAAACCCTAATTTCACCAATTTGGGAATTTTGTATTAGGAGCTTTGTATCTTGATATATTTGTTTGAATAGTTCCTTTGATCAACAATATCCCATATATTGACATATTATTTGGGGATTTACTATTGTAAATGATCTTTTGATCATTATTTGTACTCAGACGTAGTAATTCCTTGAAGAAAGGATTAGTTAGATTAGGGAGAATGTGTTATCCTAATTAGATTGAGTAAAGGGGACTTCAATCAATTTGATTGAAGGAGAAGAGGGTGGACGTAAGACTCTAAGATAGAGTGCCAAACCACCGTGATAAATTGGGTGTTTATTTTCTTGTCTTTTCCTTGATTACATATTCCTATTTGATTGCATATTATTAGTATTATACAAGTTGTTAAAGTTATTGTTAGATTTTAGAAAGAAAATGATTGTTTGGTACAACAACAATTCAACCCCCTTTCTTGTTAGGCCATAAAACCTAACAATTGCCACCTACCTGATTAATCGGATGTCAACTTCCCTTCTTGGTGGATGGATTCCTTTTGAGCTTCTTTTTGGTAAGCCTCCGAATATTCATCATCTCTGTGTCTTTGACTACTTATGTTATGCTACTATTGTTAGTCCTCAAACTAAGTTTAGCCCCTAAGCTACTCATTGTGTTTTCATAGGATATCCTTCTCTTTATAAGAGTTGTTGGGTCTTGGATCCCTCTATTGGGTCGTTCTTTATTAACCACGATGTTACTTTTCATAAGGATACCTTTCCCTTTGTTTCTTAGCTCACATAGACTTCTTCAGCTTCACCCTTACTTGAGTGCCCTTTTTTGGTTGATGACAATGTTGCCTCCTCTTATTTCTCATGAGCCTTTTAGTGTCTCTTTGGTTCCACCATTTCTTAGCTCAACTTCTTTACTTGATTTGGACCCTCCTCCTCTTGATGTTGCTACCTGATAACTTTATTTTTATAGAGTTATTTTAACTATTTTAGGCAATAAATAACTTTAATAATTGTGAGAAAACATTTGAACTCCTTTTTATTTATCTAAATTTATCTTGTTTATGTAACATAAGGAGGCAATGAGAAAATGAATGAACATAGAGAACTTGATACTTATTGTGTGGTAAAATCATAATATCAAGATCAAGAGAGTCAAGATGGACTTAGGCTTTGGATGATTGTTATTAGATTTTCTGTTGTTGTTGGATTTTCTAAATAAATAGAAAATCTAGTCATGTTAGAAATTCAAATCCCAATTAATTTAAGATTTCAAAACCTAATTGTTTTAGATTTCCAAAACCCAATTCTACTAGGATAGGAGATAGGTCTAAACCTAAACCTTATTTAAGAGAAGAGAAGAGGTAAAATGAGGGGGAGGAAATTGAGCACAACTCAAGAAAGAGGCCAAGAATTCAAGGTTTTCTTGAATCCAAGAACAAGAAGTCTGTCACTATGGAATCTTCTTCTCCGGCACTTACCTTATTAGTCCCTTCTATTATAACTTCTAAGGCTACTTCTAGTGATTCACTGGCTATTGTTCCTCATTCGACTTTAACTGGACATTTTCATCGTTTTGGATGTACCACCTAACCTCCCACATGAACTAAGGATTATATTTGTTCCAGCATTACTTCTTCTAGTACTCATTACTCTATTATTGCTTATGTCAATTTTAATCACTTGTCTTTGGCCTATTTTTGTTGCATTAGTCATATTTCTGAAGATTGGGAACCATACACTTATTCAAAAGCTGCTAAGGATCCCCGTTGGCAACAAGCTATGAAGCCTAAGCTTCATGCCCTTATTGAGAACCATACTTAGGAACTTGTCCTTTGACCTTCTCATCATAAGCCCATTAATTGCAAATGGGTTTATAAGATCAAGTATCGAGTTGATGGATTTATTGAACGTTACAAAGCTTGCCTTGTAACTAAAGGATTCACCCAACGTCTTGGCTTTGATTTTGTGGAAACCTTTTTTCCAGTTGCCAAATATGTCACTATTCATTCCTTCATTGCCATTATTGTCATCCGTGATTGGTTCTTTAACCAATATAGGACAAATGGTTCTTTTCTTCTAATCTTTGTGGGATAAGAATTCTTCATTTCCCAATCTATATAGGACATAGATTATTAAATCATGTAAAACTCTTTTGAGAATTCAAGTTACATCCAACACTTAGTCCTAAAAAATATTAAAAAGGAAGCTTCACAAGTTGTTTGTGTCCTTAGTCCTAACTTTATTCCTTGTCCAGGCCAGTCTACTATCACTGTTAAATAATATAAACCTTATCCCAAGGGATGTGCAAATATTCGCTGTAATCTACAAATGGGTAGAAAATCACATTTACTTTTGACCAGAAGAACATGAAAAAGGAAGAATCAACTTGAACAACACATATGGGTTCTTTCTTTATTTCTTCAATTAAAGATCTGAATTAACAGAGATATCCCACTCAAGATCGATAAAGCTAGATGGCATAATTCATACACTTTCCAAAATCGCGGAACTGTATCCTGTCTGATCATCATAATATTTTGACCAAAGCATCACACCACCATACTTCGGCGACTCCTCAATGACTGGAAGAATTTGAGAAGTCAGCACGTCGGGGGGAATATAACCACTTCCGGCTGCCGCAGGTGCTGCCGGTAGACCCACAAATATTCTCGACGCCGGTACTGAGCTTGTCCAACGTTTCCATGAGCTTATTAGGTTACTGGTGTTACCCGAACTATATTGGCATGGCGGATTGTTATAGAATTGAACCCAAACGTAGTCAAAAGAGCCTGTATTAAGGGCGGTACCAAGAAAGCTATCGGGAAATGGACACTGAGGAGCAGCGGTTAAGTACACCTTTCTTGCCGGCTTGCTATATGCCTTCAGGTGCCGTGCAAGGTCCTCCCAGTATTTTGTTGACCCAAGCTCTATGTCAAAGTCTATGCCATCCAAAATGGCATCTCCTAATGGACGTGTCGATGACTTACCACCCAAGAAATTGTTCCACAAATAATCTGCTACGTTTTTGGCATCCTCAGCAGAAGCTATAGAGTAGTTTCCGACTCCACCTCCAATGGACAGCAACACCTTTATTCCACGGCCTTGGCAATTTCTAATGCCTTCACTGACTATCGTGCACCCATTGCTCGCTGGGTTGCAGTGACCAGCGAGGTTGATTTCGGGGGTTTGGCCACCGCCAAATTTGATGAGGAAGGCTAAGTTTACATACGAATATCTTCCGGTGGCACAGGTTTCAGTCAGTGTTCCTTCATTGCCATTTTGACCCCAGTAGATGGCGATGCCACCGGCGTAAGAGGTTTTGACCAGGGTCAGGAACAAGAGGGGAAGGAATAGCGGTGCAAGACGACAAAGCCCACGCATTTTTCTTTATGTGAAGCCCTTTTGTGAGTTCGTCTGTTTTGTGCTCTCGTAATCTGAAGGGGAGGCCTCTTTTATAGAATTCGGAGGAGTCTAAAAGTTTAAAAATTGATCAAAACCGCGTTCCATTTAATTGCAATATACTTGTGCTGTGCAAGACTGAGTCCAGTAGCCTGAAGCTGACTGGATTTACGCAGGAATGATTTTCTTTGAGAATGTGAAAAGAAAAATCTGTCAACATGGAAAATCCAGCTGCAAAACACTTTCGTCAGAAAAAGAGGCCAAGGGCATTACATTTACCCAGTTGACATTGAACACAAGTAGTCCAGTTCAAATCTTTTAATACCAGACAAGGGTTTCCTGAATTGTTACCGAAATCCTACTGTCCAGGGAGTTTGATTTCAACGTCTTAGAAATTTTAGGTTTCATTCTCAGTCCTTACTGGGTTCCCAACATTTCCTCTGACAAGAAGAAGAAACAAGAAGAAAGGACACGTTCTACGCTAATAATTCATCATTGCTTGAAGGCCAAGCTTTTGGATCTAGACTTAAGTCGGACACGGTAGCCTTGCTGTCAAACAGATATAACATTATAAACTTTAATCGCCCACAATAATGGACACCGCTGAGCTGGCTCTTGCAATAAGTTCTTAAAGTAATCTTTTTCTAATATCTACTATACTTGTTACTAAAATTGAATTCCCGTTCTCCGTTTCTTCGACAGCACAGCTATGTTAAGTTATACATTAAATTATATAGTTCCTTTTGCCGCTTCCAATTTGTCTTCTGTTTGTATATAACGTAGCTATGCTTGTGCTTTTGGTGTTGTCCGATACTTGATTACATCTCTGTCTCAATGAAGGCTACCTCCCTTTTTCCGTTGTTTGTCTCTCTCATTACTTCTATTGACGAGCTTCACAAATGATTACTTGTTATCAGTCTAAGAACTTCTAAATTACAAATTACACCAAATTTATGAGAGAAAAAGTGATCTCTTCGCACATAATACTAAGATATAAGTTGATTACTTCCTAACTCAGTAATAAGCTAATAAGACCTGGGATTAAGAGGTACTAAATTTAATATTGGGTGTGTGAATTGGGTGTAGGTTAGGCAAAGGTAAGATAATGTAGGGCAAATTTTGTTATGGCAATGAATAAAATTACCTAGGCTATCTAATTTTTTTCGTTAAAACAAGGCGGGTATATAATTTCTTGATGTTGTTATATGTCGTTTTATGTCAAAACAGGAGGCATGAAGCTCAACGGGGGTGCCACTTATATTTAAACCCATTAAAATAATAGATGTATGTGTTCCCCTATGTCTTGGTACATAAATATATTGCGTATTCAACGCCCCGGCCCATCATGAAAATGTTTTTCATGTTAAGGGATATGGAGATGGGAAGACGGAGTAGGCTGTCGGCTTTGCTTGCTGGGAGCTTAAGAGTGATTTTATTGGTGCAGTTCGTACTCTCAAATGGTTTTGAGAAGATCCCACTTAGGAGAATTACGAGGAACGTCACTAACCCTCTTGGCGTCGAGCTGCGTACGGATGATCCTAACCTGGTGGTGGTGGACAATGGTCTTGTGCAAGTCCCATCCTGGAGACCCACAGGTCATATAGTGGGAATAAAGTACAATGGTATCGATAATTTACTTGAGGAACTTAATCCAATAGATGATAGAGGGTAAGTGATTACTCTTGGTGATGTTTCCCGGAATGTCTTCAAACTACGTCCTTCCATTTCCCATGTTATAACGCTTATTGTGCTTTGTTTGATATAATCAAACTCGTCCAGGTAGCAGCGATCTTTTTGGCAAGTAAATAACTTATCCCAACTGATTAGTACCTGCATGGGTTTCCTACTCTAGGCTGAATGCATTCATTTCACTAACTGAACATTTCGTGTCTTGATTATACAGAGTAGCAGGAACAAACTTCACTGTTATAACCCAAACCACTGACCAAGTTAAGGTCTCGTTTAATTCACAATGGGATGTTTCGCAGAGTGGAGCAATATACTCCGCAAATGTGCATAGAAGGTACGTAATACGGAGTGGCCTTGCAGCGTATTATTCTTATGCCATTTGTGAGCGCAACGAAGGATATCCGGAAGTGGAGATTAGTCAAATTAGGAGTGTTTACAAGCTCCAAAAAAAAGAAACACAAATTTTCTACATGGCAATATTGGACAACAAGCAGCGGATCATGCCAACCATAAACGATCGAGAGAGTGGTCGAGCCCTGTCATACCCTGAGGCTGTTCTATTGATTAATCCTAGCAATCCTAAATTCAAACGAGAGGTGGATAACAAGTACCAGTACTCGTTGGAGAAACAAGACAACAAGGTTCATGGATGGGTGTCCGCTGACCAAGCTGCTGGATTCTAGATGGTTAAACCAAACAATGAGGTCAGATCGGCAGGTCCCAACAGACAAGACCTCACATCCAACGTTGGCCCGTTCATGGATGTTTATGAGCAATCATTATTCTGGAGAGGGCCAAAATATGATTGCAGATGGAGAGGCACGGAAAAAGGTTTGTGGCCCCGTACTGGTATATCTCAACTCAGGTCCCATTAACGATCCCAACCACTTTGGGAAGATGCTAAAAAACAGATGTCGAGTGAAGTTAGTAGCTGGCCTTACAGCTTGATTCAATCGGAAGACAAGCCTAGTGCCAATCAACGTGGAACAGTTGGGGGCAAATTAGCAGTCAATGAGCGGTACATCAATCGGGCAAAAACACCGATGGGATCCGCTTATGTGGGTTTGGCAGCTCCCAGAGAGGTTGGATCGTGCGAAAGAGAAAGTAAGGGTTATCAATTCTGGACCAAAGCTAACGAGAATGGAGAATTCCAAATTGACAACGTCCGGCCCGGAGACTGATTTGTATGCATTGTTCTCTGGTGTTGTAGGGGATTACAGAAGCCCTACCATCGTTACTGTTAAACCAGGGCTAAAAGTCCAACTAGGTGACCTTGCGTATAAGCCTACAAGACAAGGTCCAACGCTTTTGGGAAATCGGCATCCCCGACCGCTCTGCACAGAGTTTTTGATTCCAGATCCATACCCGGCGCTCACAAATCCTTTGTTCAGCAATCTTCAAGAAAAGTTCAGGAAGTACGGGTTATGGGATCGTTATACAGATTTATAGCAACATGGGGATCTCATTTTTACCGTTGGTGTTAATGATTATCACAAGGATTGGGTTTTCGCCCACGTTGCTAGGAAAGAAAATAGTGGTGCGTATATAGGAACAACATGCCAGATCAAATTCGATCTTAAAAGTGTTAACAACGGAAATTACACACTCCAGTTGGCCTTAGCATCAGCAAATGCAGCTGTGTTGCAGGTTCGATTCAACGACCCCAATGCCAAACCCGCTCACTTCTCGGCTGGGGGGATTGGAGAGGATAATGCAATCGCGAGGCATGGCATTCATGGGCAATATTTGTTCTATAACATTGGTGTTCCGAGCAGTCTATTTAATGTGGGAGCCAACACAATCTATCTCAGACAACCAAGATCCCAAACTGAATTCGAAGGAGTTATGTATGACTACCTTCGTCTAGAAGCACCTCCTCCAGAATTTTGTCGCCTATTAGATACACAGTCTGACATATAGCTATGATGTTTGGTTCTAGCAACAAGAAGGATTTATTTGATGTATTGCCAACAATCATCAACTCTAAATTTTTAGTACAGGAATGAGTTGAAATTTTTTGTTAAAAAAAAAAGAGGCCGCAGCTCCTCACGACCTAATATTCCATTCTTCTCTTATTTCTCGTAAGGAATATGCTTAATTTATGCGTTATCTCCCCTAATATGGTGGAATATTCCATTCATAGAAGGATTATCCCTTCAACCATAACATCTCGAGGGTTCCAAAACCCCATAATAAAATAAGGACAACCATAATTATCTTGAACTTAAGTATGGTCCCATATAAGAGAGAATGATCCATACCTCATATAAAATCTTGAGGGTTCCAAAACCCCATAGTAAAATAAGGACAACCATTATTATCTTGAACTTAAGTATGGTCCCATATAAGAGAGAAATTTAGATCTTTATAAGCTACTCCTCTAAATATTTATATTTCTATGTGAGTTTAAAAAATCCTCTTTTCTCAAATATGAGATAACACTTCTCATCGTGATCTTTGTCCATAAATAAAAAGGCATAAGAAAGAACCTAAGTTCTTTATGAGAGTGGAACTTATATACCAATAGGGGATTTTCATAGCACATACAAGAAAAATCAATAATTTGTCCAAGCTAAATAATATGATAGAAGATAAATTTGTATGGACTACTTTAACTAGTGGAAGTCATTCAATTCTATTTATTGTCTAAATTCTACTCTCTTCATAAAATCATAAAAAACTAAAAAAATACAAAATATAAACCAAAGTGATTGTCCTTTATTATTATTATTTTTTATTTTCATCGTGTGACAAGGAATATACTTCAGTTCTTTAAAGTATCTAGAGATAAAAGTTATTACTTATGCTGCTCATTGTCCATAGACCATAACATTACAAGGTGTTCATACTTTATAACAATATGAGAACATCTATAGACTATTTTCAACATATGACCATACTATTTATTACAAAATACAAGAATCAATTGGCTTTTTACTATGTGAAAGAGTAAAGTTTATAGGCAATTATTGTTAAATTTCTATTTACTTCACTTATTTGTGTTATCTAAAAAGATTGTGTTATCTAAAAAGAAAGGAATGACATAAGTTTTAGATACATTACCAATTCTAAAAATATTAATCTTGAAGGTGTTAAAAGGTTTATTAGAAAGATTTATTATGTAAAGAAGAGACCCAAAACAATTGAAATTATATATATTCAACATGTTTGGAGGTTAGATGAGACTAATTTTCCTTATACAATAATTTCTACTAGATTCCAATTAGGTTTCGTTCTCTGTATAAAATTAGTGCCAATGTGTGTATAAAACAATCAAGAAATTATAATTTTTTTTCCTCTACCTCTCAATTTTGAGTTTGTGCTCTTTGGCTATCAACTTCTCTATTTTAACTCTAAATATATCAGAAGATCGCATCCCAAATATATTTATAAGTCTATCTTTTCTAATTCTTTTTTTTTTTTCTAAATTTTGGTTGCAACTGTTAGAATTTGTATACAGAAAGTCCATTGGCAATGCATTTCTGCTAAGTTATTCGTTTTTTACTTTTACGCTTTCCACTATCTTATTCAATCCAATTTTTCTATAGGGTGAAGGACCTTTAACATTTCATTAAACTAGTTCCGTAAAGATACCTAATTTAATTAACTGGAATATATTCAATACGTTGAACTTAATCAATTTTCTCGCAATCTTGATATTGATTTGGTCAACTAGCAAGATTACCCACTATATGAATCTTTTCCAAGATCACACTAACAATTAATATTAATCCCACAATTTACCATTTCGCACGGACTAAAAGGGCCTATATTAGGCGCCTTTTCGTAATGGTTCTTGCAAAGTGCAACCAATCCGTACGGAGGACATGCTGTTTACTTCAAGGATCTTTCGCCATGACCATTGGGCCGCCCGGCACTTTGTTGCTACAGCATCCTAGTCTTCGAGTCTCTACTAAGGAATAGTAGATGTCCTCCAACATGCAAGTATAGTAAATGATAAAGGATAGCTAGCATGTGGGATTCTGATAGATTTTTTGTGCCAAGAATAATGCCTATTAGTTTTGGTGCCAAGTATAAGTCTATTCCTAATGACTAGTCCTTTGTACGAACGGTTTACAGTCCATTGAGTAAAGACCATCTGTGCGACATCATCAATCTTATAAATAGGGAGCAGGCTTCAACTCTTCAGACATGGGGGAGAAAGCTCAAGGAAGTGAGTTCCATGGCTTTTCCATTTTTGAACCGAAGCTGTCAGCAGCAGCTTTTGCTTGATCCAAGATTCCTTTTAGCATAATGGAAGTTTTCTCTGTTCTATTTTACTTTCATATTATTCTTATTCTTGTTGTGGATTTACCCATGCTTGATTTTAGTGAAGTCAGAGGACCAAAGGACAGCGGCAGAGACAACTTTTCATAACATGTATTTCTCCCAAAGAAAATATGAGCTTGGCTTTTATGAGAGACTAAACTGGCTTCCTTTAGTTCATCAGTCGTTTTCCTTCAAAAGTTTCTGTTTAAAAAATAAAAAAATTAAGGTTTTTCTTCTCTCTTAAAATTACACTCCTTTTATTGTGTTGGATCTATTGCTTTGAAAGTTGCTTGTACAGAATTTCTACAGGACTCTGAATAGTGCTTCCGTAGTCTATCATATACTAAAGCAACTTCCATAGTCCTTATACAGGTTGCTAACATAAAAGGACAGGTAAAATTCCCACGTAACAATCCACTAGAGGCATGATAAGGACTGACATCGGAGCCTTCACCGTCTAGCAACTGTCGAAGAACAACAAAACCGGTTGAGGAGGAGTTGGACATAGGAGCTTTGTAATTTGTTGGTGAAGTTTTTGTTTTTGTTTTTTTTGTTTTTTTATAATTTCGATGTTCAAGTTTATTGGCAAAGTAATAAAAGAAGTTGAATAGATCCTTTCTTAAGAAAGTTAAGGACTTGGCTAAAGAGCCAAAACTGCCCAAGAAAATGTCTGCCTCCCCAAAAGGAAAGATAGACACATGGCACATGGCACAACCTTAAAAATTTCCTTGAACTCCTACGCCGCTTAAACGTCGGTGACGACCAATCCACCTAGGGCCAGTCTCATCAAAAGCAGAAGCCTTTTGGAGAAAAAACTCTCGGCAACAGTTCCTATGCTGAGTAACCTTAGCCAGACTCGCAAAATATGACATGTCAGGTATTGCCGGTTCGGGGCAAAGTTAAGGCCGAAGTGAAGGTTAACGGGGACAAGAATTTGAAATGGGCCTGAGCCACCTCCTCAGGCCTGATGCCCTTGGCAGTGCTGAGGAGAAATGAGCAGTAAATGCTTCTCTGGTTGGCAATTCCAAGAACTTAAGTCCCAAACAAACCGCTTGTCCAAGGTATCAACCAAATAAATCACAAGTGGCTTTTCGAAATCTTCACCAAGAAGGCCTCAACCTTATGTTCTCAAGCACCTTTTAGATGTGAGACGTTCTCTTTTTTGAAAAATGCAATTTTGCCTGGCCCTAACGAAGCTTGGAAGGGCAGAGTGCATAGGTTGAATGGGAATTTTCATTGCGAGATTCTGTTATGTACAATCATTAGGTAATCAATGCTAATTATCGTGTCTTTATTTGTATGGAGGAACAATAGTATATATGTTAGGAAAAGCAAAGTCGTTACGAATTTCCTCTGTTATACTATTTTAAGGTTTTGGGAGAGTTAATCTTATAGATGACAGCGACAAGTCCTAGAAGAATGATCACTTACTGAGATGAGGAGAACTGTCCTTCTGAGTATCTAAGATTCGTAATTAGATTGACTTGATATTCTTTGCCTTGTAAAAAGGTTGTTCACCATCGTTTAGCCTCAGTTGAGACCTTCATCCTGTTCACTGCAAAAGGCTAACGTAGAAGTTAATTGAGAAGTAATTGAACGAAATATTAATGCACATGACGACATTTGAGGAGTAGTTATAACAATATCTTTTGTATTGAGTATCTCTACCGCCTTTTTTTTACTAAATTAGATAACAAATGCATTAAAAGTTCTTATCCCGTGTTCTTCAAGGATTTGATCGAATAAGTTTTGAACTACACGTATCAGATAAGTCCATATTAAAAATTAATTTAAGTTGTGCTTTAAACAGTCGAATTCGCAGCCGCGGCATCCAGTCCATCATGGCTTTTTACCTTGTTGCCAAGTTAGGACATTCAGAAGTCATCAATCTTATCCTTGTTATGGCACTAACTTTTATGCTTTCCAATCTTCAATCTGATTTATATGTTGGGGCCAGAAGTTTTAACTTTCCATCTGATTAATTTTTCAAAAGATAATTGAGGAAATTAATCGGAATATATTCCATACATTGAACATGATAAATTTCTGTACCCTTCACATTGAATTGGTCAGCTGGCAAGATTACCAAATATATGCATCTTTTCCAAGATCTTACTAGTACTTAAATATGTATTATGTGTTTATGTGATTGCTTTTACAGAACTGACTGAAAATACCTAACTATCAACTTTCTTCGTAAAGGTTTAACAGTTTCATATCGCGCTCATCATATTATTGTTTCAAGGACTTCCCGCTGGATGTTTCATTAACCATATATAGCAGGTGTGCCTTAACTACTCTACTCAAAGATTAAGTAACCACCATTTGCGACGTGCTGCTACAGAATCATAGTTCATGAACCATGACTAAGGAAGAGTAAATAATCGTGCACTATGCATTCAGGTATTATAAAACAATAGAAGGTTGCCAGATAGTGGGATTCCTATATACCGATCATGAGAAATGTCCCTTATGCTAGGGATAATCTTCTTTCCTTATGATTGGTCCTTTGTAATGCGGGGTATAGAGTCAAATGAACAGGAATAGCCGTACGTTATGAAGCCTACATATAGGGGATAAGCCTCAATTCTCCAAACACGAGAAGAAAAGCTCTAAGAAGTGATCTCCTGGGAAGTAGACATGGTGTGGTATTGGTTCGGCTCATCTTCTTATAGCACATCACAAGCTCTAAGTCGAGCCGCAACCAATATCACTCTTGTATGCTTCTTTGCCTGGCTTTATCTATCAAGAACTGACGCCCTAATCAACATCTTTTGCTTTATCCGAGATTGCTCTCTTGTAATACGCAAGTACCCTCTGTCCTATTTTATTTTCATGTTGTTCTTGTCAAGTATACCGATGCTTATTGTGGCTGGAATATAAAGTTCTTGTAGCAATATATGAGAGATTAAAATGACTCACTCTGGGGTCCCCTTTTGTAACAAGAATTTTTTCTCAGAAGTTAGGGCCTATATTAAAATGTTTTGGTTATTCCTTTTATATGTCTGTGAAATTACATTTATATGCTTTCTTAAATGGTGCAACGACTTGCAGAACTAACAAGGAACAAGGAGCTTCTTCTACCTTCTCTGTCAGTTTCGTTTTCCACCAAATAAAAAAAGTTGCTTCAAACATATCGTGGTTTGTTGCAAAATCCATATTAACTTTTATGTGGTTCGGTGTTTGTGAAGCTAATTTTGGACAGGCAACATCGTGCTTTTATGAACTGAGCCCTCCAAGGGACAAACTCTGACTGGTGAAATCCCAAAACAACGCACTTCAATCATCTTAACTTAGCTTGAAGTTGTTTGACCATCCCTTTAACCTTTTTTATTTGTACCTTTTATATGTTTGTTCTTTCCTTAGGATGACTGGTCTTCTTCACAAGGTGAGGGGCTTACGACCATCTTTAAAAGTTGTACTGAGCATCCCTTTAACATTTTTTAATTTTTTGCTTTATTTTTTATTATAGAACTAAATCCTACTCGTTCATTTAATGAAAAGTTTGATTTGATAATTGTAGGCATAAGTCCAAGGAATAACAACCCTCAAAAGCTAAAATAAGAAGAATAATAGAGCACGAACTAAAAAACGATTAAAAAAGACTAGGAGCATAAACTCAAGCTACTGATGCTGGAATGAGGATCATAAGATTGATGCACAATCTTGTTACCTTCATTTGAGAAATTTAAAATTTTTGCATGAAACTATTTGTCTAGGACCAGAACTTTAATGTACTGAAAAATAGTCTCCTTCCTGCAGGAACTGTCGACTTCTGGCATTTTTTTTTTTCTATCTAGCTGCTTATAGATAACCTAACCAGATAAGTTTGACGTACATACCTACAAGCACTTTACCCTGATGCTATCAATACCCCCGTTGCAGTTCTTCTTCCCAATCTACGGTGCACCTGACAAAGGAGAGAGTTAAATGGATACTTCCAAATTCTTCTTGAAAATCTACACTCTTCAAAGAACAAGTGACTCGAGAATTCTAACACGCCTCCATAGAGAAAAAAAGAAAAAGAAAAAAGTGGTTTTCGTATCAAATTGGCACATGCTTTGAAAAGCATATCAGCTTTCAGCAAAGCACAGTTGAAGGGCCTTTCTTATGGCATTCCATGTGCAAAAGTATTGAGTTTCTGGAAGAGGTTGATTTCCGAATTACGGTCGTCTTGCCCCAACGGAATGTCAGCTAACTTGGTTTGAATTTGAAAAAGAGATTTTTACCTAGCTTGAGGCCATCTCCATGTACCCAGATGAGCACTAGAATCTTTGGCTTCAAAGGGAGCTTGCTGCATCATAGGGAAACCACATGCCTGTAATGATGACAAAGATGGCCATAATCATGCAATTTTTATGCCTGGAGATAAACTTAGTGTATGCAACTGATGTTGAAATTTATAATTTTTGTTAGTCGCTTTTGTCTATCTTTTTTAACCATCGGATTGGGAAGGAGAGGAGGAAAAAGAATCATCGAAGTAGTTGAAGTTAGGGCTACCATATTTTCGTGTTCATTGTATGAAGTAATAAACAACAAATATGATATTCTAGCCAACGTCATCACCCGATGTTCAAGAAAAATTACAAATTTTCCAAATAATTTCCTTTTTTGTTTCCCGGATGAATAAAACCAAGAAGTGATAAGTTTGCGTTGACTACTTCAACTAATAGAAAGCACTCAATTAAATTTTCTTGAAAAGCTATTACTCCTTAGATTTCTAGAGGGGATTGGTATGAATTCACACGATTCAAATTTATAATTCCCTATCATGATGTAGTATTATGATGATTAGTTATGCAAGATTAGTTGGCAACAAAAGATAGATTTTAGCTTCTTGAAGCATCTAGAAATAACAGTTGCTACAAATTTTGCACATCCGATAAGTCTAAAGACCACATCTTCACAAAATATTTATATTTTATAAAAATATTAGAATGTCTAGAGATTATTCTCAACATACAACCATCCTATGTACCATCAAATGCAAGAGTTAGCTAACTTCTTCATTATGCAAAAAAGAAGTTTCAAGACAAGTATTATTAGATTTGTATTTGTCTTATTTGTTTATGCTATTTAAAAGGAAATGAATGATAAAATTTTTAAGTACATTACTAATTTTGAGAATGTTGCTTTTGAAATTATTAAAAGGATTATTAGAAATAGTTTTCTTAATGTAAAAAGATACATAAAACAACTAAAAAGATGTATATTTAATGTGCCTAGGCTAGATGAAGCTATTTTTTATTTGATGTGATATTTTATGTAATATTACTTCTCATATAGATATATATATATATATATATATATATATATATATATATATATATAAGAGATACAATGTTCTAGATAAACATCCCATCAACTTGTAAAGCGTCACGTTAACGGGAATCTAAAGGTGGAAATTAGTACATATCATCCAGAGCATTTTGGAGTGCGAAGTTTTTGCGTAACCTGAGCTTGTTTGGGTGTCAATTCAGGAGGAAGCTAGTTTGTCTGTTTTGGTTTGTTTTGAACTTTTTTTTTTACATTAAAAATTTTATGCCAGGTTCAGGCCAGCCTTTATCACGATTAAATAAAAACCATTTTATAGCAAGTGGCATGCCTATATTCGCGTTACCTCACAATGAGCAGAAATTCACGGGTGGTTTGGACCCAGAAAAAAAAAAATCAATTCGAACAAGACATATTTATTTCTTTGTTTATGTGCCGGATTTAACACAGACATCCAACTCAAGATCATTCAAACTGGACAAGGCATATAATTCACACACCCTCAAAAATCATGGAACTATATCCCGTCAGCAGATCATAATATCTCGACCAAAGCATCACACCACCGTACTTGGGCGACTTCTTAACGACAGGAAGAATTTCAGAAGTTAGCACGTCGGGTGGAATATGACCACTTCCGGCTGCCTGAGGAGCTGCCGGTAGACCCAAGAATATCCTACGAGCCGGTACCTATTGAAAACAGTGAAACTGCACTCCATCATTCGGCTCTTTCCATCCACGCAAGCACCCATGCGGACAGAGACAAAGATGGATCAAGCCATTCTTCTGAGCTATCTTTGAAATGGCAATTGCAGAAGCCAAAGCCATACCCGTTAAAGAGACGTGTTTTAGCTCACACGAAACCTATGCTGAAGTCCTTGGAAGGTGGGACAGCTTTAGTCACGCGTTCTCACTGAAAAAGAATTGCCTAGTGGTCTAGGGTGATGATGGCTATACTCTTTTTGCTGTATTCCCATTAGATAGCTTGTCATGTTGCTCATTAAGACCCTGCCTTTATTTACTTTGTAACGGTAATATTTATTTTATCCTGAATGAAAGTATTTTTCCTTTGTGAAACTTCCGCTTGCTAAAACTCTCTCTCTACACTTTTCTCTCTCCACCTTCCACTTTCATTTGTACCAACGTCGTCCATACGTCCCAAGAACTTATTAGGTTACTGATGTTACCGGAACTATATTGATATGAAGGATTGTTATAGAATTGAACCCAAACGTAGTCAAAGAGTCCCGTGTTGAGGGCGGTACCAAGAAATTTATCGGGAAATGGACACGGGGGAGCTGCGCTTAGGTAAACCTTTCTTCGGGGCCTGCTATTGCCTTCAGGTATCTTGCAAGGTCTTGCCAGCAGAGGGTTGAGCCAAGCTTTATGTCGAAGTCTATGCCATCCAATATGGCATCTCCTAATGGACGCTAAGACGATTTACCACCCAAGAAATTCTTCCACAAATATCGTGCTGCTCTTTTGGCATCCTTAGGGGATGCTAGAGAGTAGTTTCCAACTCCACCTCCAATGGAGAGCATCACCTTGATTCCACGCCTTTGGCAACTTTTAATGCCTTCACTAACTATCGTGCACCCCTCGTTTGGTGGATTGCAGTAACCCCGAGGTTGATTTCCGGGATTTGGCCGCTGCTAAATATGTTAAGAAAGGCTATATCTTCCTGTGGCACAGGTTTCATTCAGCGTTCCTTCGTTGCCGTTTTGACCCCAGTAGATGGCGATGCCTCCGGCGTGAGAGGATTTGATTAGGGTCAGGAACAAGAAGGGTCGGAGAAGCGCTGCAAGTCCGCAATGCCGACCCATTTTTATGTGTATGTTTGTCTTGCGCTTCCTAAACGCCAAGGCGAGGCTCCTTTTATAGAATTCAGAGCAGTCCCTGAGTTTGAAAACTGATCGATGATGCGTTATTGTTAATTCCAACAGTCACAGAACTCGGTCAAGAAGGCCGAAGCTAGCCCAGTTTAAGCAGGAACACTTGACTTACTCTACGAATGTTAAAAGCAAATGTCGACTGAGTGCTTATTAAATTAAAATCAATCATTGCCTCGAACCCTAGTGGTCACTTTACCAAAACCTAGATATAATCATTATAAATATTCGGACGGATTATCGTGCTTCCGTTAAATGTTCAAGAGATCATCTTTGATATCATCCTATAATCCACGATTTTGCATTACCGCCCTTCAAATTTGGTTACATTTCTCTTCCACATTCTGAATTTTCTGATCCACGAATGCTGCTCTTTCCTCCTGTAGGGGTTTTTCGCAGTTCACGATAGGACTTTTGTTAAAGTGACAGGGTTGCCGTGAATCTAGCTGGAGTGAGACTAGGGCTCACAGTACATCCATGACTTATAATTAGCTCTTTTATGTAGTAGTGGAATAAAGCATGGTATATGCAGTACCTAGTGAAAAGAAAAAAGTCATGCTGGAGTCTCACGGTGATGTGGACACAAACCTACTCCTTTTGTCTTTTGATCATTTTGTCTTCTAATTTGATGTCTGTAATGTAGTAATGTAGAATATATATGGAAGCCGTGAGGTCCATATCTGCAACTGTGGTTGAGCTATCTTTGGTTCTGTAAAAGTTTATCTTTAAGCTGTTGGTGCTGTCTTGAATGAAATTAGAACCACTTTGCTCCTACAAGTTCTTGTTTGTGTCTCTTCTCATATCTTAATTTGATTTTATACCGGTGTTAAAGTTGTATCAACTTTCACTCAGGTTTGAAAAATTCAACACCACAAGAGATTACATTAAGTAAAAAAATCTCCCAGACTCAAGAGAAGTGTAATACAAAATTTAGATTGCTTATTAGCAGTACCATGTAAGAACCACTCAACAACACATAATCCTAAATTAATGTCAGAAAAAGAAAGAAAGAAAGAGAAAAAAAAGAAAATTAAGGTAGAAGAGAGGAATAGTCAAGTCTCAATACTATAGAAGAATGTCGGTTAAGTAAGGTTAAGCTATTCTTTGGGATACTCTAAGCCTAAAAATTTAAGAGTAACTATAGCCTCTTCTAGTGGGCGTCAAAAATCAATTCATTTAAGCATTTGATAGGAAAATTTAAACTGATGGGCTAGTCAACTTCTCTTTGGCTCAGAAGCCCCTAGCCTACCAAGCTAATAGGTTAGGGTTCAATACCTCTTCCTCTTTGGATGTGTAAGTTAAAAGAAAAAATAAAAAGAAAGATACAAGAAAAAATAATGGGCTAATGTGAAATTGGTTTAGCCTAATTAGGTGCTAGTCTATGCCATGGGCCAATTTCTTCACGGGAACTAAAATCCTTCTTAGTTATACTTTCTCCGTTGCATTTTGATAGGTGAGGCTAAGGGTAGAGATAAGAAGACTATCTCCAAGGTCCTTGGAATCCAAAATTAAGGAAAAATATCTCTATTTTGCCATAAGAAATGGGCATTAATCATGTTCATGTTGCAAAAATGACCTATCACGTAAAAACGTAAACACATAGATCAAATCATAAACACATAAGAGCTATAAGATTTAGAAGCTTTGAACCAAAACAATATCCTAGGTCCTCTATCACCAACATAATTACTCACCTTTTTTTTTTTTTTTCTCTTATTAGGTTTCTTCACGAGAATAGATAAGTGTTGATTACAAGATTTGCACACAATTCTCATACAATTGTTTTTAGCACTCACTGCAACAAATTAATTCTCTCTTGGCTAATGACTACTACACAAAGTAGTACTCTTTGGTTGCCACCCTTATGAGACATAATTCTATTTTATGCCTTTTCTTTTGGCCATATTAGGTTTTCCTATTGTGTTTCTTTTTTATACTAGCACTAAAAAGAGTCCTAATTGGATATTATTGAAAGTCTTAACTAAATGTTACTAAGAATCCTAATCAATACAAATAAGAATAACTTTTAGAATATTCACTTAATATATGTGGAATATATTTAGGCCTATTAATTTTCACTCTAATCTTAAAAAATTTCCTCTTTGGAGTAAAATTAGTATAACAACCTTGTACAATAAGTTTACTTACTACATACATGATCTCTAAGCCTTTAATGGTTAAGCAAACTCTCAATGTTGATCCACCATCTTGATTAGTATATTGACTACACAAAAGACATCTTTTCCCTAACTTCTTAACTCTTTCTTTATCACTGGTGAAGGGATACCAAATTGAATAACACATTAATTGCACTAAGAAATATATATCTCTCCCAAATCCTCAAGCTTTTCCTTTATCTTTGTCTAATAAAAAGATACCTAGTTAAAGGTACATCATCCTCGAATGGTCTAAAAGAATAAACTCTTTTAGGAATCTTTGCAATCTCATGAACTTCATAGCTCCCATGATCATAGTTATCTCCTAGCTTTCATTAGTAGTACTCCTATCATCAACTTTAGCTCATCTAGCTAGCTATGTAGCCAATTGTAA
Source organism: Casuarina equisetifolia (assembly GCA_028551475.1). Classification (NCBI taxonomy): domain Eukaryota; kingdom Viridiplantae; phylum Streptophyta; class Magnoliopsida; order Fagales; family Casuarinaceae; genus Casuarina; species Casuarina equisetifolia. The sequence continues at coordinate 20,257,088 of CM052362.1, forward strand.
AGATAATTGATAGTACTATTGCTATTAATGGAGGTCCCCTAGGTTAAAGTCCATATCTCTTTACAAAGAACTCCCACCATAAGCATTCAATCACATTTGCTCCATGTGCAATATTTGACCTTATATATGTCCTCAATCTATCTAATGTTGATACAACCTGAATAATCTTAAATATGTCCATCTTCTAATAGCTAGAGATGTTAATCGAGAACATGCATGATAGGCATCCAGCCTTCAATAGATGGACTTAGTCTAGTTAAAGGAATCTCATGGATATATTCCATCATTCCCTAATCTTTTATAATAAATTTTTTCATAAGCTCCTTCTACAACTTCTTTAGAAGCCTTTGTAAGGTTCAATAATTAATTATGCTATTAACATACTTGAGAATTGAATAACATATTTAAGGGAGTCAACTTGAAGTAAACACTAATGGTATTGCTTAAGCATTTCATAAATCTATGCATGCTCATGAATTTGTAGAACTTTCGGTATCATTGCCTAAGAAATAAAAGAAATCCATGTGATCTTTTCTCTACCTGTACATCATATTCTCCTTTAACTTCAAATTTTATGGACTAATGTAGTATAGCATGAACTACCACTGAAACTTGACATCACCTATATCAAAGTTTTTATGATCAATAAAGAGAATATATCACATAATTCTGTAACTATTCATGTCACATGGCACATTATTTGATAGTCAATTACAACTGCTCATAATAAGTACTTGCACTATTATAAATTTTCCTTTAACATTAGCTCACATTGGGGAATAACTTATGAAATTGAATTGCTTTCTTATAGATGTTCTAATTATAAAGTGATCAAAGATGAAAATATATCTCACTACTTATATAATCATTAGAGTAGCAACTAGAGAAGTAACATCTAATTGATTGAGCAATCCTAAGTACCAACTACATAGTAACCTTTGTTCATTTATTAGTTTTTCTTGAATAAATACTTAATTTTTAAGTTTCCATGTCATAAGTAATCTCTTAATCATTATTTTGTTCTATGCCAAAATATCAATTTGGCATTGGGTCCTAATACACCCTAAATCTCTTAGGTCTCACTAAACCTAAAATTAAGACACCTTTTGTACTAGTGTTAACCAACCAATCTAATCATGTGGAATCCAAAATAGAGAAAAAAAAATCATCTCTACCTCCTTCATATATGTCGTGTCATCTCTTAAAAAGGATCAAACAATCTTTAAGGAATGACTCTATTTTTAAGTTGAATAATGATTCTCAAACTATCTTATTATCTCACAATCTCTACAATTAGAAACCATCACTTGAGACTTTCATTCTCTTACCTCTTGCTTTTGGTGTTATATAATTCTATATCTGTTGTATGCTATTGTCAACTAACAATATAGAAGAAGAATTGAAAGAAGAGAACTCTCATCCTCAAATCCTCATTTAGAGGCGTAATAGTAATAGCCTTTTGAGATATTAGCCTTTCTTTAGAACCTTGTGTATTGGTCAAATGCATAACTAAGAGATCTCAAATAATTGGAAAATAGTCAAAACTTTTTCCTCCTTTACTATTATCAAAAGACAATAATGAAAGTAATAGATAAAAAATACTTTTTCCATCCCTATTTAGGAATATAATCATTAACCTCGTAAAATATTAACCTTCCATTGGAACCATAAATACTAGCTAAATTCATGACCAATAAATCTTAGGTACTTAGGAGAGTACAAATTAAAACTAAAGGAAATTTGATACAAAGAAGTTTAATAAAATCCAATAAAGACATCAATAATTCTATTATGGTAACATAATTAGAATTAAATCAATTAAGACCAAAATACTAAGAGCCACATTATTCTTAATCCTTTTTTGTCCACCTCGATAGCATATCACACCATCATTTTAATGCTAAACCAATTTGAATTTACCATTAACTAGAAACCAAGTCTAAATACTAACAACAATACTCATTAATTTTTGACCTCTTTGAAACTCGAAATCACATTCAAGTATATCACTAAACATTGCTTAAAATGTCCTACAAGATTGGCACAAAATACCTATGAAAAATCTCATTAGCAGATGTAAAAGATGTGCTTCACTTTTTGCTTGCACGTGTGCCTTAAGCGCCTGTGGCACCTCTTATGCATCAACTCATTTAGGGACCTATTTTCAAATCTACTATCCTCAACAATTGAAATTGGCCAATTTCTACTCGTAATCGGTCTCTTCTTGACCAATTACTTTTCTGCACACTTGCATTTCTTCCATCAACCACCGGTCATTAGGTTTTTGTTACTACTTGTGATGTTTGCAATTTGGCTCAACCTTTTCAGCCTAATACTACCATTAATAACAATAATATGTCCTAGGTTATGGCCAAAATCCTCTATAGATCATCCTAGAAGTCTTTGCTTGCTCCTCAATACCTCAAGTCAAAGTAAATTTGCAAAAAACCTTCTTGGTCATCCATTTGTGATCAACAGTTTTCTTGTGTTCGAGTTTCACTAACTTGATTTAGTAGCTTAATTTAGTTTTGTTTTCTCGGCTTGGGTTTGTGTGGCCTATATTTTGTGGGCTTTGGCCTACTTTAGCCCAACAACTCAACCCGTCTTAACTAGACTCAATCTAGCCCATCACTTGGGCTCATTAATTTGGATTCGATTTGATTCAAATCATCCCAAACATCTTCAAATTGATTGACACCCAAATCCGCTTTGCTTAACCTGGTGTTGATCTGCAACCTAAGTTTGCCTGCACATGCACCACACACACCAAATCCTTTTGTGCTAATTAGGTCTTATTCTAGTTTGCATAACTGTAATTAAAGATTAGATGGCGCCAACACATTTAGCCATTGTTTTTTTTTTTTTTTTAGCCACCTTTAGCCATTGTTTAGGTTGATTTAGAGCCCAGTTTGTCCTATAAACATGGGTTCACCTAACTTAGGATCTATCCAACTCTAGCAGTACTTCTTAGCTATTGCTTACTTTTGCTAGCCACCATAGCCATTACGTGGCATCCCACATACTATCAAAGTGTAGATTAGGGCATGAGGATTTTATATTTGGCTTTCTTTTCTCCAAAGCACTTTTTCTTCACCATGTACAAGCAAAAATAAGTTTTGGAAGACCAAGTTCTCTCCAACCAAAAGAAACCCACTCGAAAAATATTTTTTTTTTTAACATCAAAGAATATATCTTCAAATAAGAAATACTAAGAAGAAATTAGTTGTCTCTTGTTTAATACCAACTAGTCCTATGTGTTTCATGTGATGCTCCCAAGCTTACTAACCAACGCTCCAATGCTAATTGTTGATCATCTTAAGCTAATCTTATGGTGCAAGGATGTTGTACTAATATTACTCCACAAGGGAAAAATTATTAGGTTTGGATGAATTTAGTAAAGGCAAATATGAAAAATATTATGTTCATATTATGTGTAGTTTATAGATTTTTCCTAGTCCTATCTAGTTAAGATTTCCTTGGTGTTAATATGAAAAAGATCACTATAGGAAAAACCTAAAGATGAGAGTCAAAAAAAAGAGTAAAAAGTAGGGTTACACCTTATGAAGGCAATAGCTTAGGCCTCATAAGGGTGGTAACTAAAGAGTACTACTTTATGTAGTAGTCATTGGCCAAGAGAAAATTAAGCATATTGCTATGACTGCTAAGAATAGTTATATGAGAGCTATGGTGAATTTTGTAATTAGCATCCTTTGTATTCTTATGAAAAAAAATTAATAAGAGAAAGGGCTAGTAGCTATGCAAGTGATAGGAGACATACAACATTTTGTTGGTCCTATTAAATCTTATGTCTCTTATATGTTTATGTGTTCATGTGATGGGTCATTTCCACAATAATTCAATCCTTGGAAAATCAAAACATACTTTACTTTAATGAATGGATAACTCATGAATTTCATTTTAAACCCCATATATGGGTAATAACTTTTTTTGAATAAAAAAAAATCAGGCTATCATGGGCTTGTTATTGTTGGAATTTCGGAATGGTCCCATACAAATCAACGGAGTTATTCATTTCGATGCTGCAAAAGTCAAAACAAAACCAATTCCAAAAATTACTTAGAACAAATTGGAGAAATATTTCACGTGCACGATAAAACCTATCGTGTATATTTTTTTCAGAAGTACATTCGGTTACATTTAATTCGAAATTGAATGTAACATGGCAGGGATTATCATCTTGGCCATACACAGGTATTAGAACGAATTTGTATAGATTTTTGGAAAGTGGGTTTCAAACTAAAAGTGGGTTTTGTTCATCAGAATTTAGCATTTTCTAGAAAACAGGGAAAGGAAATGATTTTCCTGAATAAGTTTTTGTTTTCAAACTTGTCAACCCTATGTTGCCCAAGCAAACAAAAAAAAAAAAAAAAGAAAGAAAGAAGAAAAAAAATGGAAGAATATAAAGTGATGAATGAGAAGGTAAAAAAACACGTGAGAATTATCTAATTGAGGCTTAAAGAACTACATCCGCTACTCACAAAAACGAAAATTAGACCTTTATTATAGCAAATTGATACATGGTTCGTTATAGAATAAAGAGGAGTACACGGAAACAGTAAGGAGGCGTAACGTAGGAACGACGAGCACACAAAGACTAAAGATTTAGTTGTACACGAAACAACACTCCCGAGATCTTTTATTCTAGTAGTGTTTTTGACTCGAGAGCCATACTCCGACGTCAAACTCGGGATTACTTAAAACTGAACAAAACACTGCTCATACGTACTTGACAATTTTAGAACTATACCCAGTCTTGTAATCCCAGTACCTTGACCAAAGCATCACACCCCCATACCTTGGAGACTTCTTAATGACAGGAAGAATTTTAGAAGTGAGCACATTAGGAGGAATGTATCCACTTCCGGCTGCCTGCGGAGCTGCCGGCAGACCCAAGAATATCTTCCCGGACTTTATTGAGGTTGTCCATGTGTTCCATGAACGAATAAGTTTGCCGATGTTACCGGAACTATATTGGCATGGAGCGTTGTTATAGAACTGAACCCAAACGTAGTCAAACAGACCCGTGTTAAGGGCAGCACCAAGAAATTTGTCAGGGAAGGGGCACTGGGGAGCTGCGCCCAAGTACACCTTTCTTCCTGGCTTGCTATAGCCCTTTAGGGACCGTGCGAGGTCATTCCAATATTTCGTTGAGCCAAGCTCTATGTCGAAGTCTATGCCATCCAAAACGGCATCTCCTAATGGACGTGATGCTGACTTGCCACCTAAGAAGTTATTATACAGATAGCGAGCCACGTTTTGTGCGTCCTGAGTAGAACCTAGAGAGTAGCTTCCGACACCTCCTCCTATGGAGAGCAGCACCTTAATTCCACGCTTTTGGCAATATCTAATGCCGTTGCTGACAACTTTGCATCCATTAGACGCCGGGTTGCAATGACCGGCGAGGTTGAGTGATGGTCTTCGGCCGTTGCCGAATTTGTTGAGGAAGGAAATGATTACATACGAATATCTTCCGGTGGCACAGGTTTGGATTAGCGTTCCCTCGTTGCCGCTTTGACCCCAGTAGATGGCGATGCCACCAGCGTCAGAGCTTTGAACTAGGGCCAGGAGGAGGATGGGAAAGAGTAGAGGTATAAGTCTGAGGCAGCTAGCCATACTTGCTAGTATCTCAATCCGAAAGTGTCTTTGTTTTTCAGGGTGCTTTGTGCTTTCATAAAGGAAAAGGAAGGCTCCTTTTATAGGGTTCTGAGTGCCTCTTGGGCTCGAAAACCTTGAAGAGGATGAAGCTTATCGGTGAATTCAACCCTGGGAGCCATAAAGTCTCCGTCAAGAGTTGACTAACCATTAAGAATGTTATCGTTACATCAAATTCAGAGTGCAAGGAAAATTAATTAACTTATTTCGTGACGAAGCACGAAGCTCTCAATAGTTACGCCGTGCTCTTATGGGTGGGTCAGCTCCTCTTATTAATATGCTTAACAGCATATTCCGCATGCTTAACGGCATATTCCTGACCTTATTCCTTGGATGCTGGGGACTGTACATTTTTTCTATCCAAAGATATGATATTCCCATGTCCGTGAACAGAATAGTTCAACGATACCAGCGTAAGCAAGCCTTGGTAAAAAATGATATGCACTCGCGACAAAAAAGAAGTCATCCTTGCCATAGTCTTGTCCTCTAATAGGACCAAGGATAGACGACTTCTATAGCCTTTGCCCCCGGGTTGTGACAAAATCTAAATATGAAAAATGAAAGATGCTTGATTGACTACAACCAAAGTACAAAAAGAAATTAAAAAAAATTAAATGCATGGACTGAGTGCTTACAGATTAAGAATGTTTGAATTCTATTAACAATGGGCAAAGAACAATAGAATTTCTACGTAGTATTTACACAAAACAAATTGGCAAAGAATATACACTAGTTTAAGCTAATAATACTAATGAAATGAAAGCAAGCAATACAAACAAAAACACATAAGCCCAATAAAAAACAATATCAATACTTAACAGGTTGGCAGCGTTTTATAAAGCTATTACCGCTCAAACTCGCATGTGATCCCATTTAAATTGATGGCTTTGTTCATCTGAATTCTGCATATCAAAAGACAATAATTTGGATACTTGCAGTCACATAAGATTGCCTGAGACGAAAATATGGTGGCAGGGATGGCGATTTAAGTGTCGAACTTTGGTCATCCGGTGCAACTTCATCGTACGTTTTCTGAAGAATGACTTTCGCGAAACACTTCACGACAACAGACTTTAATCAAGGGGATAACAATTGTTCAAACTTCTGTCGACTTGGTAGATAACAAGAAAAATAATATAAAATAAATAACTCACAGATGAATCGAGGCCCTTTTGATCGTTACGTCTTGAGCACTGTATCTCTCAGTCGTTGTCTCAGGCGCAGCCGGAATCCCCGGAAAGGGAACTCACCCGGATGGTTCAGAAATGATATGTTAATTGATCTGGTCTTCGGCTTCCGCTTCAGCGTGTCTTTCTAAGAAGTGACTTTGAGGCTTCCAGTTTTCTAATAGCTCAGTCGTGAAACGTGTTTGAACAAAGTCGTGGTTTATGTGAGGTCTATGGACTTGAATTCTAAGGTGACGCCTAAGAATGCTAATTCGTAGCCATTCAAACCTATCCTAGAAAAAAAAAGATAAAAATAAAAATAGAAACCATTCTGCCAATTAATATTAAAATGGAAAAGAATGAGAGAGAATGAGTCAATCTGATTAAAAAATTCGAAACTTGGGCTAAAAAAATATTAGTTTATCTTCATTCATACTTATCTGTAGAAAAAAAAAAAAAAGAAAAACCATCGAAAATGATGGAAAAGAATGAAAGAGAAAAGATTGCGAGTCAATCTCCGATTAAAAAATTTAGAACTTGGGATAAGAAAAAATATTGGTTTATCTCCATTCATACTTATCCGAGAAAAAAAGAACACTATCGAAGATGAGAGAAGAGAATGTCAACATTTGATTAAGAAATACAGAACCTTGGTAAGAAATATCGGTTTATCTTTTACCATTTGCCAAATTCATTAGTATAATCTGGTTTCAAAGCTCATTTGAAGCATAGATGGCTGATTTGGAATTAGGATTTGTTTGATAATAAGATTTAAGATAATTTATTTGGTTGCTCTAGATATATGCTGATTTGGTTGATGTGCAACCCGTGATAGTGTAGTCTGGGTTTATCTGAGTTTACATTTTGGGACATCAATTTCGCTTAACATACTTTTATCCGATTGATGTCTATTTGAACAATAATGGGAAACATTTGCATAAATAAAACCACTGTATATAGGTCTACAATAAGAATTAAAATGAAATTACAACTCTAGACGATGGCATTTTTAATCCTTTAGGTGTTTTGGAGTGAGTGTCCAATCTCATATTAATAAGGTGTAGAGTTGTATGTCTAGTTAAATTGGGTTATTTCTCCCTACTTCAAGAGTGGAACGTTGAGGTGGATGTAAGTGTTCTTTACATGGTATTAGAATCCAAATCTCACTTGGTACTTTTATATATTTAAATAAGTTAAATCAATACAAAAAGTAATATCACAACATGAATGTCTAATCCTACATTATGGTAAAGAGGTATGTTATAATGTGGATATCTAGTTTCATATTACTAAGATGTGAAGTTGTGTATTTGGTGAAATGTAATTATTCTCTTACTTCTTAAGCCAATTTTTGAGATAGATTTGGACATTTCTTATGTTTAGACTTTTAATTGGGGTACAATAATCTGCCATTGATCTTTATATTATTATTATCATTATCTTTGTCATTATCTTTGTCATGATCTTCTCATGCAATTTCGTTTCTATAGACCTTATAGATGAACCATAATGATCAATTTGGATCGGATAGATGGGCATATGAATATATATGTGTGTGTATATATATATATTGTTTTGTTTTGTTTTAACTCACGCACACAAAAGAGAGGAGGGAGAATCTAGCTCCTGACCTGCTGGACTCAGAGGCCATGGTCTTAGCTTACCACTAAGCCAAGGGGCTCCCCTTATGGTCATATGAATATTGCCTAGTCATAGTAGGCATGTGCTCCTTTCGGGGGAGAATATTTTCCAAAGAGTGGCTTCCGGGAAAATGCCCACCTCACTGACCACTTGGGTATTCGAAGGTTTAAGCGGCTGAACAGAGAAAAAGTTAGATTGTTTCTTGGTCAGATTCCTGATTACTTTATGTATCAAATCCGAACTATCAAGTAAAGATGGCAATCTATGTTCAGTACGAGGCCTAAAAGGAACAACTTTGGCAGGATGATTTCTTAAACTGATGGCTTACTTTATTATTCATTTTATGGACGATTGAATGAGCTACTTTCAACTGGCACAGCAACTGATATATTCTTCAGTTCCATCTTTCGATTTTGGATTGAATCTTCGCTTTCACAAAAGGATGCTACTTTGTAGAACAGATTACAACGGCTATAAATTGAAGGCCCAGCAAGGAACACTTCTAGTAGGCAGCAATAGCGAATTTCTTTTAAGCACTCGAAGCGAATCTGTGTTTCTGAACGACAACGGGATGCTGGAATCTAGAACGATGTGCCAATGTCTAATTGGGTCAACCTAGTACCCTTGGTTTTTAGGCCTATGTCCATGTTTACAGTGGGAGATTAAAAATAGCACCCGATTACGATCTTTTACTGAGCTATAATGACCAAGCTAAACGGATGAAGAACCCCAGGGTCTTCACGTCTAGAAACAAAGATGAGCAGAAACTTTTACTGCCTCTGATCTTTTTCTATGCAATAATCCTTCGGATTTCCAAAAGTAGACAACCCACGAATGATCCCATTTGTATTAATATGTTTATTTTCTGATAAAAAATTTTAAAGAGTGATAAGTGATAAAATGAACGATGGTAAATGAATGCTGAAATTGGAGGATTGACAGTCGGGTATAAATACGATTTACTGCAAAGTGATAGTTCTGTAAACATATCTCCACCGTCGGTTACTTCCGAGGTGCAGAATGCCAAAACATCGTTGTCCTGTGGGTGGCATTTCGTGGCCATCGATTCCTGCGGGGGTCAAGTGTCTGTTCAACACCTTACAATTTTCCACATGCATGCTCACTGATTTCAGATGGCAAGTCAAGCATACTCGTCAATCAATCTAAAAAGAGAGAATTTCCAGGCCACGTTCACCCCAAACGACCCTTCGAGGTTGCGTACGTTGAGAAGCAGCTTTGCCACAGACTGACTTTTTGGTTTGGATTCGACGATCCGATCATCACGCTGTTTTGGAAGATTTTGATTATGTTCTTAGCAATGTTACATTTGGGCCCAAAACAGTTGACGACTTGAGAGCTGTGGATGGCTGCCCACAAGAGCACTGATTCTCGCACGCTTAAGGCGGTACCATTGTGCAATATTTAATGAAGCATGATCTATAGTCAAGTGATGAAACATCCAGAAGAAGAAGATAAGAAATGGACTCTGCCTAATCGGCACAGATGTCGCTGATAGGATTTGAGTATGAATGTATGGTAGTGTGTTTGACCAACGGGTAAACAAGACAAGGGTTTTGAACAGAGTTGGTTCACGAAATTTTCATAGATAGCCACCACAAAAGGCTTAAGAGTTCTTACAAAACAAAGCTAACATTCAACGGATGCTCATACAAGGCACCGTATGCTGGTATTGAAACACAAAGCAGCATCTCTACAAGCATGCTGTGGTTTCAAGAAAAGACATGGGTCTTACAGATCACCCAGTCCACAGAAATATTCTAATTCCATGCTACATCCATCGGCGGTAGCCTGCACGTCTGCAGTTGCTGGATTTTCTGCTCAGAATTAATGAGCGAATCTAGGTTGCTGTGAAGGACACAACTATATTCTTCATTCTGACCTACGTACACGGCAACATAATAAAATTCGCCCAATCTCAAATATGTCGGCATTACACCAACCAACCGGCACACAGGAGCACACGGAAGGAAAAGCAAAAAACAAGTAAAGCACGACGGTATTGAGAAACACGGAGCTGGTTGTATTTACAATTGCCGAGAGAAAAAAAAAAAAAAAACTGTCAAGAAAGAGTGTGCAAAGCTTTACATACAAAATTAAAAAGAAAAGAAAAGAAAAAAAAATGATGAACCAAAACTATACATAGGCCCATGGGCCAAAACTATACATAGGCCTGTTGGTCAAACTCTATCTCTTTAAGGATATGTATTTTGGTATTGCAATTTTCATTTCAAGAAAGGTGTTGTCTGTTTTAGATTAAGCTAAGGAAGAAGATGAGGAAAACAAAGGTTATGGGTGGAACTTCTAGCTTCTTAGCTGGACATGGATGGAAAAGTGTGGTTTTAGATGTTTGTAGAAAAGGTAAAGGCTTAGGGGTTGCAAAAGTGGCCATGTTGTTTAGGAATTAAAAACTCAATGCCTTTTAAGGCTATGATGGGAAACTTACAATAAAGTTAGACTTACTTTTCCACAAACACCCTTGGCTCCAAAAGAATCTATGGAAAACAATGAAAAGTTCCTTTCTCTATCAAGACCCAAAGAACTAAGATAGGCTTGAGTTTTGAATATTTAATATTAAGTTTTATATTATTATTGAGTTTATTACATAATTAAGTTTTGTTTTATATTTCCTTTAAATAAAATCTAGGATTTGAAATAGTCAAAACTGAATTACATTAAAAGTCGTAAATTCAATTGTATCGGTTAGGAGTTAGGCTTATTTAAAGAAATTGTTAAAGAATGGTTTGTGCTTGAAATCTAAGTATTAGTCTCCATGGAAGAGACCATTTGAGGTTTTAGTCTTATAAACTATTCAATTAATTTTCTATCATGTAAGGGATTCTATATAGAATTAAATTTTAATCTATAATTGTTTTGCATGTGGTGCTCACTTTGGTTCCAAGAGCACACTCTTAATCCTAGGGGTGTGACATTCTTTTCACCAAATTCTCTTGAATTTCCTCTATTATACTATTTTAAGGTTTTGGGACAGTTAATCTTATAGATGACAGCAGGAGATTTGTAGAAAGGTTGTTCACCATCGTTTAGCCTCAGTTGTGACCTTCACCCTGTTCACTTTAAAAAACCAATGTCGAAGTTAATTAGAAGTAATTGAACGAAATATTAACGCACATGAAGACATTTGAGGAGTTATAACTCGGAATAGAGACAAATCATCTTAGTTCTTCAGAATCGTCTCCAACAATAAATAGGCATGCTAATATGAGTCGGTTGTGTGTTTAACTGGAAGCTGCAGTGAAGCTAACAATTAACCATCAAAGTTGGAAACCTGAGTACATTTAAATCACTCACAAAACCTGAAAAAGAAAGAAAGCAATATTCACAGGGAACCAAAGCAAATAGCTCCTAAACCCTCAACTGAGGAAAGCAACGTAACTAAGAAGCTAGGTGGCTATAAAACGGCCAAGCTAGACCGGCAACACAAGGCAAACCAAAAACCCCACATATGAACGCAAGAGAGAAACCGCTGTTGCAAAAGAACAATCCAAAACTGCTGCTTCATACAAAACCTTATTTGCGGACCAATCATCTTAGTACAAGATTGAGGAACTAAATAGACATTACTGTATCTTAGAAGACACCGGTTACCTGCTTTCCATCAATCGCTCTACTTGAGTCATTTCATGCTTACCTCTAGTCTTTCTCATTAATTACTACCTTTTTAGTTCTTTCCTCAAGTTACAAGTTTACCAATCAGTCCACCTGAACAAGAAACGAGACTTTAACAAAAAAATATGTAAGGTGGTGAAGGTCCACTTGAAAAATGACCACATTATGCCCATAAGATGGACATATAACAAAAGAATAAAAAGGAATATTTTAACTGGTCGTCAACCTTGTACGGCTCGGAATTAGCTGCGAGACGAATAAAGGAATGAGGACTTTATATATAATGTGGCAAAACGCTAGTAAACGGGACTTTTACCAACAATTTCGTTTGTATTGAGTATCTCTACCGCCTTTTGTTAATAAATTAGACAATAAATGCATTAAAAGTTCTTATCCCGTGTTCTTCAAGGATTTGATCGAATAAATTTTGAACTACACATATCACATAAGTCCATCCTAAAAATTAATTTTAGTTGTGCTTTAAACAGTCGAATTCGCAGCCGCGGCATCCAGTCCATCATGGCTTTTTACCTTGTTGCCAAGTTAGGACATTCAGAAGTAATCAATCTTATCCTTAAACTTTATGGCACCAACTTTTATGCTTTCCAATCTTCAATCTGATTTATATGTTAGGCCCAGAAGCTTTAACTTTCCATCTGATTAATTTTTCAAAAGATAATTGAGGAAATTAATCGGCATATATTCCATACATTGAACTTGATCAATTTCTGTGCCCTTCACATTGAATTGGCCAGCTGGCAAGATTACCAAATATATGCATCTCTTCCAAGATCTTACTTGTAATTAAATATGTATTATGTGTTTATGTGATTGCTATTACAGAACTGACTGAAAATACCTAACTGTCAACTTTCTTCATAAAGGTTTAACAGTTCCATACAGCGCTCATCATACTATTGTTTCAAGGACTTCTCGCTGGATATTTCATTAACCGTATGTAGCAGACATGGTGCTACAGGACCATAGTTAATGAACCATGACTAAGGAAGAGTAAATAATCTTGCATCATGCATTCAGGTATTGTAAAACAATAAAAGGTCGCCAGCTAGTGGGATTCCTAAATCCGGTCATGAGAAATATCCCATATGCTAAGGATAATCTTCTTTCCTTATGATTGGTCCTTTGTAATGCAGGGTATAGAGTTAAATGAACAGGAATAGCCGTACGTTATGAAGCTTATATATAGGGGACAAGCCTCAATTCTCCCAACACAAGAAAAGCTCTAAGAAGTGATCTCCTTGGAAGTAGACATGGTGTGGTATTGGTTCGGCTCATCTTCTAATAGCACATCACAAGCTCCAAGACGAGCCGCAACCAATATCACTCTTGTATGCTTCTTTGCCTGGCTTTATCTTTCCAGAACTGAGGCTCTGATCAACAGCTTTTGCTTTATCCGAGATTGCTCTCTTGCAGTACGCAAGTACCTTCTGTCCTATTTTATTTTCATGTTGTTCTTGTCGAGTATACCTATGCTTATTGTGGGTGGAATATAAAGTTCTTGCAGCAACACATGAGAGATTAAAATTGTTCACTCTGGGGTCCCCTTTTATAACAAGTGTTTTTTGTTTCTCAGAAGTTAGGTCCCATATTAAAAACTTTTCGTTATTACTTTTATATGTATGTGAAATTACATTTATATGCTTTATTGACGGTGCAACGAGAAGCAAAACTAACAAAATTAACAAAACTAACAATGGTATGCCCATCTACTTTTATACATTACTTTTTATTAATACAAACTTACATTTCAACCAAAAAAAAAAAAAGGAGCAAGCAAGTATTTAACGAGTCAGTTTCGTTTTCCACCAAATCAAAAAGTTGCTCCAAGCACATCCTGCTTAGTTGCAATCCATACTAACTTTTATGTGGTTTGGTGTTTGTGAAGCTAATTTTGCACAAACAACATCGTGCTTTATGAACTGAGTCCCTCCAAGGGACAAACTCTGACCGGTGAAATTCTAACAAGACGCCCTTCAACCATCTTAAATTAGCTTGAAGTTGTTTGACCATCCCTTTAACCTTTTTTATTTGTACCTTTTATATGTTCGTTCTTTTCTTAGGATGACTGGTCTCCTTCAGAAGGTGAGGGGTTTACCGACCATCTTAAGAAGTTGTTCTGACCATTCCTTTAACCTTTTTAAATTTTTTGCTTTATTTTTAATTATGGAACTAAATCCTACTGGTTCATTTAATGAATAGTTTGAATTGAGAATTGCAGGCATTAGTGCTAGGAACAACAACCCTTAACAGCTAAGAAGAATAATGGAGCACGAACTAAAAAACGACTCAAAAAGACTAGGAGCATAAACTCAAGCGACTAATGCTGGAATGAGAATTTTAAGGTTGATGCACAATCTTGTTACCTTCATTTGAGAAATTTAAAATTTTTGCATGTAACTAGTTGTCTAGGATCAGAACCTTATTGTGCTGAAAATAATCTCCTCCATGCAGGAACTGTCGACTTCTGGCATTTTTTTTTTCTTTCTATCTAGTTGCTTACAGCTAACCTAACCAGATAAGTTTGACATAATTACCTACAAGCACTTTACCCTGAAGCAATCAATACCCGTTGCAGCTCTTCTTTCCAATCAAGAGTGCACCTCACAAATCAAAGAGAGTTAAATGGATTCCTTCAAATTCTTCTTGAAAATCTACGCTCTCCGAAGAACAAGTGACTCAAGAATTCCAACACATCTCCATAGAAAAAAGAGAAAAAAGAAAAAGAAAAAATTGATTTATAATGATGATATATGCCCCTATGTTTTTGTACATTATCTTTTATTAATATCAACTTACATTTCTATCACAAAAAAAAGGTAATTTTAGTATTAGATTGACATATGCTTTGAAAAGAAGATCAACTTTCACCAAAGCACACAGTTGGAAGTGCCTTTCTTTTGGCATTCCATGTGCAAAAGTAGTGAGTTTCTGGAAGAGGCTGATTTGCCTTTCTTGCCCCAACAGAATGTCAGCTAACTTGGTTTGAATTTGAACAAGAAATTTTTACCTAGCTTGAGGTCATCTCCATGTACCCAGATGAGCACTAGACACTTTGGCTTGAAAGGGAGCTTGCTGCATCATAGGGTAACCGCACGCCTATAATGATGACAAAGATGGCCATAATCATAAATTTTTATGCCTAGAAATAAACTTATTGTATGCAACTGATGTTGAAATTTATCACTTTCGTTAGTCGCTTTTGTCTGTCTTTTATAACCATCGGATTGGGAAGAAGCGGAGGAAGAAGAATCATCAAAGTACTTAAAGTTATGGCTACCATATTTTCTTGTTCATTGTATGAAGTAATTAACAATTAATATGACATTCTAGCCAACGTCATCACTCGATGTTCAAGAAAAATTACAAACTTTCCAAATAATTTCCTTTTTTTTTTTATGAATAAAAACAATGAATTTATTAAAAAAGAGAGTAACTAGTAGAGGCAACTCCAAGAAGTGATAAGTTTATGTTAACTATTTCAACTCATAGAAAGTATTTAATTGAATTTGGTTGAAAAGTTGTTACTCCTTAAATTTCTAAAGTGCATTAGTATGAAATTATATGGTTCAAGTTTGTAATTCTCTATCAATCTATAGCATTATGATTAGCAATGCAAGATTAGTTAGTGACAAACGATAGATTTTAGTTTCTTGAAACATTAGAGATACAGTTGCTACATATGTGGCACATCAAATAAGTTTAGAGCCACATCTTTACAAAGCATGTTAGAAAAGAAAACTTTACAGGATCTGCGTAGACAAATCTAAAACTCCTTTATATGTTTTAGATTTAGCAAATAAACAAAATGGAATAGATAGAAACATACCGCTCTTGCAATCTATTCTTTCGGTGTCGTAAACCTAATAATGCTTTTTGGAATTCGTGCTTAGGCGAATATCCTCTTTTTTCATAAGAATCACTAGCTTGATGAGAGAACCTAGGTTTTGTCTCTTTGTGAAAAGCAACCTTATGAAACCTTAAGAACAATATGAATTTATATCATGAGCTAGAGAATAAGACCTAGCCTTACCTTATGTGCAATCTAATAGGCCCACTCATCACGGCCCTATTTGGTTAGCCACAGCCCACATCAACCAGCCTATATTTAGAACTCATGGACTAACATAATATAGCCCACTTAAGTAAGCTTAATAAAAATTAAGCTAACATTCTCCCACTTGAGCTATATTAAACTGAAATTATGCACATCTTTACATTGATTTAGAAACAGTTCTTAACTAGAATCTAACCATATGAGATCTTAAACTTTAAATCACACCAGCAACTATACCCATTAAGTGATATAGCACCAATCATGACCATAAAATTTTCAATCTCTTAAAACGGATAAATATGGTGATGTGGCAACTATATAACACTTCAACAACTTCTGTATATGTTATTACTATTGTCAGTCTAATTCTCTCTTCTTCGATAACAGAATGTTACCAGAGAATTTACTTTATGGTTCCAATGAACCTTTAACATATCTTGTACTTCATAACTGTAATTTTATATGTTACAAGATATCCCAATGGCTAACTAATTCCAGCCAATGCTTAAGGTATTCTTTTACCTTAAGTCTTTAAAGAGAAAATTAAAAACTCCCACTATACAAAAGCATCCCATTATGCCACTAAGCCCATGCTATTGACATGTCTTTTATAGACACAAGGGCTTAGACCTTTAGTAAGTGGATCAACTATCATATCAACTGTACTAATTGACTCTACTGAAATTTCACATTCCTTAACCTTTTCCTTTATGGTTAAGTACTTTTTGTCTATATGTTTAAACCCTCCTAAACTTTTGTTATTGTTAATAAATAATACTGCAACTCTATTATCATAGTATAACTTGATTAGTCTATTAACAAAATCAAAGTGTTATAATTCTCTTATAAGGTTCTTTAGCCAAACAGCTTGAATGGATGCTCCATAGCATGCCATAAATTCTGAATGCATGGTCGAAGATGTCATCATTGTCTGTTTTGAGCTTTTCCATGAAATGGTTCCTCCTCCCATCATAAACACATATCTTGATATAGATTTTCAATCATCCTTACATCCAGCAAAATCTAAATCTATATACCCAACTGGCATTAGTTCCTTTACATGCCTATAAGTCATCATACAATTTTTTGTTCTCTTTAAGTACCGTAAGACTTTCTTAATAGCTACCCAATGCTCTTGTCCAGGATTTGATTGATATCTTTCAAGAAGTCCTGTTATAAAAGCTATGTTATAGCACGTACAAACTTGAGCATACATAATACTACCAAGCGCACTCGCATATGGTATATTCTTCATTAAAGCTTTCTCTTCCTCTATTTCAGGGCATTGATCTTTATTTAATTTATTACTCTTATAGATTGGCACCTTACCTCATTTACAATCTTCCATGTTATACTGTTCAAGAATTTGACCTATATATGCCTTTAGAGAAAGTCCCAATAAACACCGAGAACGATCCCTTTGAATTTCAATCCTTAAAACATAAGTCACTTCACCAAGATCCTTCATATCAAACTGAGTTGACAATAATTCTTTAGTCTCATGAAGTAACGTTTGACTATTACTCGCAAGCAAAATAATATCCACATAAAGGACAAGAAAGATCAGAGTGCTCCCATTGATCTTAGTGTATATACAATGATTTACTCTATTTTCTACAAAACCACATGAAGTGATAAAACAATCAAACTTTATGTACCACTGTCTAGAAGCGTGCTTTAATCCATAAATAGACTTCTTAAGTCTACAAACAAGTTTGTCTCCTCCTTTCATTTCAAAACCTTCAAGTTGTTTCATATATATTATTTCATTTAGAGTTCCATTCAGAAAAATAGTTTTAACATCCATTTGGTACAATTCCATATCAAAATGAGCTACAAAAGCCATTACAATTCTAAAGGAATATTTAGAAGAGACTGGAGAAAAAGTTTCATTATAATCTATTTCTTCTTTTTGTGTGAAACCTTTTGCTGCTAATCTAGCTTTAAACCTTTCAACTTGCTCAATAGAACTCCTTTTAGTCTTATATACCCATTTATAACCAATAGGTTTACGACTTTCGGGTAACTCAATAAGTTCCCAAACATCATTATGCTTCATCGATTGCATTTCATCTTGCATTCCATCTAACCACAACTTTGCTTGAGAACTCGATATTCCTTCTGTATATCTTATTGGATCCTTCATAACTCCTATATCATAATCATGTTCACCTAAATAAACTAAATAATCTGGATGAATTGTAGATCTTTCTCTAGTTGATCTTTGAAGTATAGGCTTAGGATCTTGATTCTGTACTGGTTGTTCCTTAATTGGATTTGTATATGATGATGAAGGCTCAGAAGTCCTTACAGTTGGTACTATAGGCAATTCTATTTCTTGATTAGGTAAAAAAAAATCATAGATGTACCTACTTCATCTGCATCCTAAATAGGTGGAGGAATACTACCAACAGTTTCTGCTACATCAAGCTCCAAAAATTTTCAGTTTGAGACTCTACAATTTTAGTTCCTCTAGATGGGTTATAAAAACGATATCCTTTAGAATGGTCAGGATAAGAAACAAAATAACATCTTGTAGTCCTTGAATCCAACTTACCTAGAGTTGGATTATACAATCTTATTTCTGTAGGACATCTCTAAACTTTCAAATGACTTAAACTAGGTACTCAACCAGTCCACAACTCAAATGGCGTAAGCAGAACAACTTTTGTGGGTACTCAATTGAGTATATAAAGAATTGTTTTCAAAGCTTCTTCCTATAAGAAACCAGGTAAATTGGTTCTACTAACCATACTACGCACCATATCCATAAGAGTCATGTTACGTCTTTTAGCTACACCATTTTGTTGAGAACTCCCTAGCATTGTAAATTGAGCAACTATTTTATATTCTTCTAAATATTAAGTAAACGGGCATTTAAGCTGTCCATCATCGCCATGTTTGCCATAATATTCTCCCCCTCTATCTGAGCTAACAACCTTGATTATTTTTCTCAACTATTTTTCGACCCTAGTCTTGAAAATCTTAAATTTATCAAGAGATTCAGACTTTTCCTTAATCAAATACAAGTAACCATAACTGGAAAAATCATTTATAAATGTAATAAAATATATATTTCTACATAAGATTGATGTATAGGATCCACTAATATCAGTGTGTATGATCTCTAAGAGATCAGAATTGCGATTTGCAATCTTTTTCTTTATCTTGACCATTTTGCCTCTACACAATCAACACATGTCTCTAGATCATTTTTAAGAAGAGGAAGAATGTTAGACTTTATCAATCTATCCACCCTCTCTCTAGAAATGTGACCAAGTCTTTTATGCCACAATATGTATGATTGCTCTTTAGATAAAGACCTTTTGGGAGCAACCTTTTCACTATTGTAGACATTATAGGGAGATAATCTTAATTGATATAAACCATATAATAAAACACAAGATCCAACTTGATTTAAATTGTAAAACAAAGTAATCATTGAATTCTTTATTTCAAAACACATAACCATCCATGTCTAAAACAGAAACTAAAATCAAATTTCATCTAAAAGACAGTACATAAAAAGTGTTTTTCAATAACATTTGAAAACCAGAATCTAATATCAAAATAATATCTCCCACAAAGTCTATAAGGACTTTAGCATTATTCCTAACTGTAAGCCATAGTTCATCTTTACTTATTCTTCGCTTGTTTATGAACCCCTAAATGGTAAATGCAACATGATTAGTTGCACCAGTATTGAGCCACCAAGAACTTGATGAGGCTACAGATAAATTAGATTCATAAACAAAAATTAAAGAACTATTACCTGTTAGCTTATACTTTTAAAGCCAAGATTTGTATTTGTTACACTCCTTCTTCATGTGACCTTTTTCTTACAGAAGAAACAACCATCACTCTCTTTCTTAAAGAGTGTTTTCTTGACCCCACCTTTATGACCAGGTGAATTCACATTCTTAGAGGTTGAAGGAATATTTGGATGACTTGGTGCAGCTGCTCTTCTTCCTTTTCTCACATTTGAATTGGGTGAATATATTACCATATGCGACTTGTCTCGCTTCAATTTCTCTTCTTTAACTACTATTTTAGCAATAAGATCATTAAAAGACCAGCTCCCTTCCTGATTATTATAGGCAGTCTTGATTATTTCAAATTCAGGAGGAAGCGAATTCATAGCATGGTGGACAACATATGCATCAGGGAGTGCTACATCCAATGTTTTAAGCTTTGTCTGATAATCTACCATTTAATGATGTAATTTCTTACATCACCAGTACCATCATACCTCATGGCATATAATGCTTGAAAAAGCTACCCTATTTCAACATTTGAGGATACTCGATACCTGCTTTCTACAGCTTCCATAAATGCCTTAGTTGTACCATGCACAAGCAATCCATTCTTAAGATGATCCATGATTGACCTCTTCATGGACAATAAATAAATATGATTGCTCATTGTCCATGATTCAAAAGCTTTCTTTTGCTCTTTAGTACTTTCTTCAGTGAGAGCAGCTAGTTGTTCTGTAGTGAAAGCAGAATGAACATTTGTCATCTTGATTGTGAACATATATCTTCTTTCCATCTTTTAAAGTTTGCATTCGTAAGTGTCTTAATAGTTATCATTTGGTTGTTGATAGGAAAGGTGATTGAAAGTGAGCCAATGCAAGATTAGGAATATACGAGTACAATATAAATACAATCACATACTTGGAGATTCACAAACTCTATCATGTAAACACCTTTAGACAAAATACATAACAAATCAATGTAAAATCTCAGCATAGTAAAGGCCATAAGTATATTCTAATTTTCATAATCTACCACATTTGAGTGTATAGAATAATTCAATTAGTCTAAACACATGCATTTCTGTTCGGTAAAATTCTACATGCAAGTGCACATGTCGAACAAGTAATATAATGATAAATATGAGTATCGTCCTATAAAGACTGGTGTTTACTAAACTAATTAAGTACTAATGGTGAATAGACTCTAGAACTTATCTAGCATATTGAAATGGTAAAACATTGATTAAAGAACTAAATTTAACCTAAACTTGATTAACCAAATATGCTAGAGCGTCCAATTTCACCTAATTATCATATACAAATGTCGATCATCCATGTTAGCAAAATTAATTCTACTTATGTGATGACGGAATCTTCTAACTTATTCACTATCCTATGTCTAGGTATAGTGAACCTACTTAGCTCATTAAGTTACTATGAGTCTACATATGAATTAAGTAAACTAAGCGCATTAAGATATGTGAATATTCTAGTTTGCACCTAAAGCCACACAAATCATATAGTATATGTTATCTATATTAATCTATGGTTTCATATTACAAGAAGCAACTGCATGCTATTTCCTATCGGTCTCTAACATGCAAATCAAGTCATCTAAGTGGTAGCTAATCACCTAAAAACATTAAACTCCATAACATGCAACTTCACATTCATAAAATATCTCACAAAACATAAATAATCGTACATTCATACGTTATAATTAAGTTTCATCGTAGCTCTAACAAACTAAACTAAAACAACATATTTACATAAACTAAATTAGTGTAAAAACATGAACAAAATATTCTAGAATTTAAAAACATTAAAGCTGTCACCAAATGTCTTCAAATTACAAAATAAATTGCATAAATCTACACATCACAAGGTGAAGAAGAAGCTGTTTAAAGAATGGAAGAAAAACAAGCTAAAACACGCGATCATGCGTTTTCGCACGCGCTGGTGACACGCGCCGCTGTCCACCGCAACGTGCTGCCGTCATCCTCCACCAGTCTTCACAGAAACTTCTAGAAACGTAGATCAGGACACCTAGGTTGTAGATTTATAAAAATATCACACAAATCTGCCATAGAAATGCGTAGATCTAGCAGAATGGAGGAAGTCGGTGTTCGCACTTCTTCGCCAAAAATTGCCGTAAACCGTCACAAAACTGGTATAGAAAGGTCAAAAATCTCTCTAGGAATTCAAATATGCTTTCAGATTGTCAGAAAGCCCCCAAAGTTGGCCAAAAAAAGCACTTTAAACGCTAGTGATGGGTTCTCACCGGAAAAGACAACGGCGGTCGGCTGTCGCAAGACCGCCATAATCTCTGCTGGACTCGCACTGTCATGCACGGCCAAGTCCTGGCGAGTTCCCGCACCTCTCTCCAGTCACCACTCTACTCTGTTTCCCTTTTTTTTTGTTCTCTAAGCTCAAAACCCGATTATCCACCACCAACAATACACGACCCTCCTCTTTTTTATTAATCGGCTTCCAAAACCCACTAAGTCATGATTTTTGTTGTCGATAAAAGCCCATAACTCTTTTCCTTTTTTCTGCATGATCCAAGGCCCATTCCTCTTCTTTAAAAGCTACACTTGATAAAAGCCCTTCTTTTTAACTCTCCTTTTCTTTTCTCATTTTCTTTTGCTTTTATGCTTTTTTTCTTCATTTATCTTCTATTTTGGGTTTACTGCATAAAATAACAAAAAATATATAAATACAATTAAATATAAATATAATTTAATAAAAATTATATTAAATATAACTTAAAATAATAACAATAACTCTATATAAAATAGAGTTATCAACACCCTTAAACTTAACATTTTACTCATCCTTGAGCAAAAGCTCTAAACAACATATTATGACAACATTAAAAAAAAAATTACTCACAAAAAGCACAAAAAATTTACTCACAAAAAGCACTAAACAACCTATTTTAACAGCACAACCAATCTTTCCATAATATTCTTCCAAACAACACCCCCAAACTTAGAATTTTGCTTGTCTTCGAGCAAAAGAACAAAACAACACATACAACTAATCCTTCCATAATATTTTCTCATAATTGCTCAACTTAACAATTCAAAAAAAAATACAACTTTCATCCAAACAATGCAATTGGTTTATAAGGTAAGGTAGACTTTTAACTATGTCAACCACATATGTGTGTGTAAATCTGCATTTTGTCTTAATTGCATACACTCTAAATAGATTCACATTAATATGCAACCTCTCAAAATCTTTAACCAAATCTCATAGGTTTGCTTTTCATTCCTCTCTTCACTAATGTAAGTCAATCATCTAACTAAGAATCAATAGGGCTTTTATAAGCTTGTAATGTAAGACTGGGCTAAGGGTAAGATGAAAGTCATTTAAGCTCAAATAACCCATGAACACATTACTTTCTAGGATCTCATCAAAACTTTAACCATTCTCTACCTTTTAACTCCATGAAGATGATCTTTTCACTGCCACTTAGTCTCATTCTTTCTTATCCAATCATACATTGACTATATCCATAATCATGTGTGTAATGACAGAGCAAAAACAAAAGCATTTACACATATAGCCACCTCAACCCTTTCTTATCAATGATATTCAATAATAATGCTCAAAGATCTCCTTAAAAAAACTATTTGGCTTGAATCTAATAAAAGATAATGATATTATTTCATCCTAAAGCAAATGCTTCTTTTTTTTTATTTTTCTTTTTCATTTGCATTTACAATTGTCCCACACACAATTATTGCAATCAATCATACTACATCCTTCCCCTCGACTTCTATCATGCTCAAATAAACTTGTACACACCGGAAGTCAATATGTTCATATGCATAGGACAATAGGACAAATTGATCAAAAGGCTCAGGATATATATGCAGGTGTCATTCAAAACATTAAGATAAGAATAAGGCTTAGCGAGGTGACTAGGAATAAGTAAATAAGGTTAGCTTGAAAGGCTCAATCCATCCAAAGATGGCCTAAATCATTTTCTTAGTCAAATGCAACCTAGGATTTCACCTCAAAAGGAAATCAAGCAAATTCTAAGATTTGGGTAAAATCTAAGAAAATCACATACTTCACATGAATGTTCTCTAGCGATACACACAATTTTAAGAAAATGCAAACTTTTAGTGCTCAATATGTGAGTCAACATAATCAGAATCACATTTACATCATACTACAACTGCAAGTTTGAACAAAATCTACATTTCCTTAAGAATCGCCAAGAATGCACAATAAAGAATCCAATCATAGAAATCATGGTCCAACACAAGAAAAAGATTTTATAAAAAAAAAATAGACTTTCTAACACAACACAGAAAATTTTAACACTAACACTTCCAACATAACCACAACTACCACAATACATAACCTCCAATACAACCCAATAAAACAACACACTTCAAACAATAGCAGCAACACCCCCAAACTTAAATGAAACATTCTCCTCAATGATAAAAGAAAATAAAGCAATAGTAAGGAAGGAATAAGGAAAAGTCCCTTGATTGCAGGTTGTCAAAATGGAGTTGTGATGAGCATATGGTGACAGCTTACTAACCAAACTGCTAATAAAAGATTTCTAACTAAATGACCATAAAGTACTTGGGTTGCCTTCCAAGAAGCGTTTGCTTTATAGTTTTCAGCCAAACTATCCTCCACATTGCTCAAGAAGGATGGAACTCCAATAGTTTCAGAGATAGCTTGTGTCATTTAATGGTTGAGCATTCTTTAATAAGCACAACTGTCTCATATACTTTCAGCTTCCTTTTGTTTTTCAATATCTCTTTCAATAATTCTGTACAACTAGATATTTGAACTGGAGCATATGCAAAAGGAATGTTAATGTGCAGTTTTAACGATATATCAAGGAATTCCAAAAACTACTTATCTTTTACGCATTGTTGGAATCTCTTAAGAGATGGAGTTAGAGGCATAAAAGGCATAGGGTTTTTTAGAACAAGCTTTCTCCTAGGTGCCTCATTAAGTTGCATGTTGACATCTTTATCATTATCTTTGAGACTCTCTTTGTCAACATCAACTTCTCCTACTTGCTTGCCACATGTTGGGGTTATTGCCTCTATAGTATCTATAGGGCTTTTCTCCACATTGCTAGGCCAAAAACCCTCTTGATTCTTTGAGATCATGCTAATCAGTTGACTCATTTGCACCTCTAATCTTTGGAATAAAGCTTTGTTTCTTTGAAAACTTGCTTCAGTCCTCTCTGAAATGTTTTGTGTGGTGTTGGCCAACTTGCTAATCATGTCTTCTAAGTTAGGTTTCACCTCTTTTGTTTGCCAAAATGTTGATTGCCGTCCACCTCATTTAGGTTTCTCCATGTAAAAGTTTGATGGTTGTACCATCCCAGATTGTACAAGTTGGAGTAATAATCATTTTATGACCTGCTAGGAATTCCAACAACATTAGCATAATCATTATAATGAGCATGAGGGTTACCTGCTGGACATTCTATGCTCTCATGTGCTCCACCATAAAATTCACATTCTTTGCTATGAATTCCCACAATTGGAGTATTTGGGTTGTCTATCTTCTCATTTAGCACTTCCAATTATGCATACATTGTGGTGAAGATATCTATTTCATGGACCCTACTTGCTTGATGCATAGGTAGTCTCTTAATAGACCATTGATAGTTATCAAATGTCATATCCTCTAGAAAGTTAAATGCCTCTTCTAGTGTTTTGCTATGTAAGCCCCTTCCTGCAGTTATATCAATTACACAACAAAGATTCATACTACACCCATCATAGAAAGTTTGTACTTGCAGCCATGTGGGTAGTCCATGATTTTGACATATCCTCAGAAGTTTCTTGAATCTTTCCTAAACTTCATACAATAATTCATTATTCATCTGCTTAAAAGTGAAAATGTCATTATGCAATTTAGCAGATCTTGCAAAAGGAAAGAACTTACCAAGAAATTTTTGAGCCAAATCATCCCATGTAGTAATCAATCCTACAGAAAGTGAAGAAAACCAATCTTTAGCTGTATCTCTAAGAGAAAATGGAAATAGTTTTAACCTGATAACATCTTCTGTGACTCTATGATCTCCAATCATGTCACAAAATTCAAGGAATGCTTCAATGTGAGTATTTGGATTATCATTTGGTAGCCCACTATACTACACAAATCTTTGAAGCATCTTGATGTGCACAAGCTTGACCTCAAAGTTGTTTACTAGAATTACAGGCCTCTAAAAGCTTGATATGGCATTCCAAAATGATGGTGCACCATAGTCTTTTAGAAGTCTACGTGTACCATTGTTGTTCTCCATCTTTGTTGTTTAACAACAATTTTTTTTTGGCAAGAAAGTACAAGGTTAAAAGTAAAAATAAAATAAAAGCAACAAAAGCTAGATTAAACTAAGAAGCTATTCGGTATTAATATTAATCAGCAATAAAACAACCAATCCCCGGTAACAGCGCCAAAAACTTGTTTGGTGAAATTCTACATGCAAGTGTACATGTCGAACAAGTAATATAATGATGAGTATGAGTATTGTCCCATAAAGACTAGTGTTTACAAAATATAATAGTCTAAATACATGCATTTCAACTAAACAACTCTTTATGTTCTAATATATAATTACCTCCTTTGGGAGTATAATTATATACTAAAATAAAAACGTCCCCATCCGCATGAAAAAACTTCTTTTGAACACAATTAAGCTATGCCACTTTGGCAATCACAACTTCATTGGATCATTCCTATACGCAGGACATACTTTATGTACTCATTAGAATATAAATAAACATTGTAACATAATTAACTAAATGTATGCTATATTTACATATACTACCATAATAGCATACAAAGTATGTATATGAATAAACTTAAGCATGATGGAAAGAAAATAAAGTGTCAACATATATGCTCCAAATTTTAAAACATCAAAAGAGACTGAAAAGGTATATAAAACATATTATATAATATATCAAAATGTTTGTTATTCAAAACTACACACTTTGGTTCAAACCACAATCAATTTGGACCACCCATGCGCTCTCACGCGCCAGTCAAAGTTTTTGGTCAAAATAGTTGACTTTTTCTTATCGTTGACCATTGACCGGGTTGAGTTGACCCATTGACCGGGTCGAGCCCATGGACCCGAATGGGTCAGACTAGGTTGACCCGAATGGGCTAGACTGGGTTGACCTAAATAGGCCAAACCTGGATGGGCCAAAGTAGGCCTACCTTGACCTAAATGGGTCAAACCACCCTAACCCGAGTCCAGCCCTATTGGGTCTGGACCCGAATGACCTATGAAGCGGGTCAATCCACCTATTCGGGTCGAAAACTACCCGAACGAACCGCGAACAATTTCATTCGCGATTCGCTTATTCGTGCAAAATTTGCAAGAAATAATCACCAATTCCGACACAGAACTGCTAGAAATCATTGGTAAAATGTTTCTTTTGGTCGATTAGAACCTAAAAATTTAGGTTTTTGGCCAAAACTCAAAAACACTATGAAAATACAATTTTTATGCTGAAAGTTCATGTAGATTTGTAGATCTACATGCATACAAGCTGATTGTAGAGAGAAAAATCTCAATTAGATCAAAATTTTATCAAATTTTGCCCGATTAAAAGATTTGCAATTTTTGCAATTTAAAATTTTCAAAAATCACGTTTGTAACCCAAAGAATCCAAAAATTATTTTTATCAAATCGCAAAAAACACCTTAATGTTTAGCAAATCACATTTTGAACCAAACCAAAAACAAAAACGAATTTGTAAACCGAATAAAAATCAAAACAAATTTTAGACCTTATCTATGATACTTCCGATATCACATGTTAGAAAAGAAAACTTTACAGGATTTGCGTAAATAGATCTAAAACACCTTTATATGTTTTTGATTTAACAAACAAATAAAATGGAATAGATAGAAACATATCACTCTTGCAATCCATTTTTTCAGTGTCGTAAACCCAATAATGCTCTTTAGAATTCGGCCTTAGGCAAATATCCTTTATTCTCAAAAGAATCACGAGCTCAATAAGAGAACCTATGTTTTGTCTATTTGTAAAAAGCAACCTTATGAAACCTTAAGAACAATATGAATTTATATCATGAGTTAAAGGATAAAACCTAGCCTTACCTTATGTGCAACCCAATATGCCCACTCATCATAGCCCTATTTGGTTAGCCACGGCCCACATTAGCTAGTCCATATTTAGAACTCATGGACTAACATAATGTAGCCCACTTAAGTAAGCTTAATAAAAATTAAGCTAACAAAGTATTCATACTTTTCAACAATATGAAAATGTCTAAAGATTATTCTTAACACACAATCATCCTATTTACCATAAAATGCAAGAATTAACAAGCATTGTTATTATGCAAAGAGGAAGTTTTAAGATAAGTATTGTTAAATTTGTATTTATCTCATACGTTTATACTATGTGAAAGGAAATGAAGGATAAAATTTTTAGATATATTACAAATTTTTGAGAATATTACTTTTGAAACTATTAAAAGGATTATTAGAGAGAAATTTTCAATACAAAAAAGATACATAAAATAGCTAAAAATATAGATACTCAATATCCTAGATGTTAAATGAAGCTAATTTTTCATTTGATGTGATATTTTATTTAGTATTAACCTAAAAGTATGCTACTAGTCTTATAATTTACAGTTACCTCTCATATATATATATATAAGAGATACAATGTTCTAGAGAAACATCCCATCAACTTGTAAAGCATCGCGTTAACTGGAATCTAAAGGTGGAAATTAATACATATCACCAGAGCATTTTGAAGTGCGAAGTTATTGTGTAACCTAAGCTGTTTTGGGTGTCAAATCATCAACGAATTGATGTAACCTGGAAAACAAATCAGGAGAGGGCTAGTTTATCTGTTTTGGTTTGTTTTGAATTTTTTTTTTACATTAAAAAATTTATGCCACGTTCAGGCCGACCTTTATCACGATTAAATAATAATCATTTAACATTCAAGTACACTAAATATACCCAGGCTCCCCCCGCTCCCCCATCGCTCCCCCCAGCCCCCGCCGCAGATCTCCCAGTCCCCCCGCTCCCCCCAGCCCCCGCCGCAGATCTCCCAGGCTCCCCCCGCTCCCCCCGATCCCCCATCGCTCCCCCCAGCCCCCGCCGCAGATCTCCCAGCCCCCCCGCTCCCCCATCGCCCCTCCCAGACCCCCGCCGCAGATCTCCCAGGCTCCCCCCGCTCCCCCCCGATCCCCCCGCTCCCTCATCGCCCCCCCCAGCCCCCGCCGCAAATCTCCCAGCCCCTCCCAGACCCCCGCCGCAGATCTCCCAGCCCACCCCATTTTCGCCCCTCACCCCCCCAGCCCCATCCCGTGCACTCCCCCCTGTCCAGCCCTCTCCCTGATCCCTCCGCCCCCCCTATCGTTTCCCCCGTCCCCCATCGTATCCCCACTCCTCCCGAAGCTCCCCTGCCCCCCCTCCACAGAACCCAGATCCCGTCCCCCATCGCAGGAAACAGTCTGGCCACTTATCCCAGGCTCCCCCCGCTCCCCCCGCTCCCCCATCGCATCCCCATCGTGTGGTCACCGGCGGAAGGTAGTAGGATTTAGAGCAGGTCAGCGGGAGACAAGACCTGATGGCTGATCGCCGGATCTCCTAGGCTCGGAGGTAAGTTAAAAAAAAAAAAAAAAAAAAAAAAAACATTTCTGTATATTAGATTATAATTAGGATAGACTCTGTTGAAGTGAGTGTTGTTTCTGTGTGTTTTATTTTTCTATTTGTTATTTTATTTTATTTTTATTTTTTTTATATATTGGATTTGCAATTTAGGAGTAGAAGTTGGTGTAGTGAGAGTTAGGTGTGAATTTAGTTGTTTCGTGGTGTGTTTTGATTTATTGATTGCTTAGTTAAGATATTTGTTTTGGAGTGATAAGAGAAGGATATACCTACTAAAAGCCATGTTTCTATATTAAGTTAAGTTAAAGGGATTTAAGTAGATTGTCGGTAGAAGAAGGCAGAATCTATCAGGTCTATATACTAAGTAGATTATGAACTTTTGGTACATCTTACCAAAATCCTGCCTATCAAATTAGTTAAGTACTAAGTTGGTAACTGCTGATGGTCAAGGATTTTCAGAGGATAGACCCAGAGAGTGCTGAGTTTGAGAGAAGAGAGAAAAGGAAAATAAGGAAACTTAAAGAGTGTTGGAAATCTTTAGAAGAAAATAATGATACAGAAGTTAAAATAATGAAATCTGGACGATTAACCCTTGCAAATAGGAACATGGCTAAAGGAAGTGTGACCAAGGATAATGTATTATCTCAACAAGACAAGGAGAGAATTGAACAAGAAATCCAAGAAAGTTTATTCCAAGGGCCTACAAGAAATAAGGAGAAAAATGAGAGGCTAGAAGAGACAAACAACATTATCTTTAAGGAGAGTTTTGAACATAAAGGAAAACATGATTCTTGGAGTAAGGTTGTATTAGGAGGATTAGCACAAAATGCTCATATGAAATACCAGCCACCGGTATTAAATGATGGGAAAATTAGAGTTGCCCCTCCTAAGGAAGTTATTGAAGAAGGAAGTAAATTCTATGAAAATTGTGTTGTGGGTTTCTTTTTGGGTTCAAAATTACCATTTTCTGTTGTAAAAGGAATTGTAGAAAAGCAATGGGGAAAACAAAGCTTAATAGATATTTCTGCAACAGACAGTGGCTTCTTCTTTTTTAGATTCTCTGATAAACAAAAGATGGAGGAAGTATTAGAAGCTGGAGTTTGTGATGTGGTAGGAAAACCAATGTTTTTGCAAAAATGGCATAACACTATTAGACTGCAGAAAGGAAAAATCACTTCAATACCAATTTGGATAAAGTTGCACAATGTCCCACATGCTTTATGGGATGAGATTGGTATGAGCTATGTAGCTAGTGCTGTTGGAAAGCCACTATACATGGATAAAGCTACCAAACATAGACAAAGGATATCATATGCAAAAGTATGTGTTGAAATAGATACAAAGTGTTCTCTACCAACTTCATTTGAAATTGACATGGGTAATGGTGCTATTTTTGAGGTAGGAGTGGAGTATTGTTGGTTACCTGAAATATGCAAAAAATGTGTTTGCTTTGGACATAAGGAGTGTGTTATAAAGCAAAAGGAGATATGGGTTCCAGTTCAAAAGCCATTAAGTCAGATGGAGAAATATGATGAAGGATGTGAGGATAAAGAAAAATTGGATAAAGGTAATGAAGATCAAGTTCATGACGAGCAAGGACATGAGGATATAAGAGATAAGATTGTAAATTCAATAACACATGAAGTTGAATCCACCATAAGTCCAAAAGCCAAATTAGAACAAAGCAATAAAGCAAGTGTGAATGGAAGGGGAAACAAAAGGAGCCCCAAAAGGAATACATGTGAGCAGGACAATACCAGTAATAGATTTAGTGTGCTTATAAGTAATCATCAAGAACCAAATGAAGCAAGATGCAATGATATTGTAGGTCTTGAAGGTGTTGAAGGAGAAAACACTATACCCCCAGACAAATGATCATATTCTCATGGAATGTCAGGGGCTTGAATAAAAGCCCTAAACAAAAGGAGGTACGAGAAGTTATCAAGAATGCTAAAGCTGACATTGTCATTCTATTAGAACACAAAATAAAAGAAGATAAAGCACAATGGGTGATAGATTCTCTGTTTCCCCAATGGGGTTTTATCCATAATTATAGAGATAATGAAAATGGTAGGATTTGGATTGTATGGAAAAAGCCACAGTTCAACATCACAGTGCTTAGTAGTTCTAAACAGGTAGTGAATTGTAAAGTGGAAGAGGGACATGAAGTATGGTACTTATCTGCCATCTATGCAGCAAATGCAGCGAATGAACGAAAGGATCTTTGGAGTAACCTCACACAATGTTATAACAGTTATGGAAAGAACACTCAATGGCTACTAGTAGGGGATTTTAATACAGTGAGGAATCTAAATGAGAGGGTTAGTGTAGCTAGTAGATGGATAGAAGGAATAGAAGATTTCAACAAGTTCATAAGTGATGCAGAACTTATAGAACCAAACTTTGTAGGACCGCTCCTATCATGGACGAACAAAGGTAAAGGAATAGGGTTCAAAGGCAGTAAATTGGATAGATGTTTGGTAAACCCTAAATGGCTGCAAAGTAATATGGATTTCTCCATTGAATTTAGTACTCCTGGATTGTCAGATCACAGTCCTTGCATTATCAAGGTGGGCAATAATAGACCAAGTCAGAAAAGGACTTTTAGATTTTTCAACTTTTGGCCAGACAACCCCCAATTTATGACAATAGTGAAGAATATTTGGCAACAAAGGGTTGATGGCACTATAATGTACAGAATAATGATAAAGTTGAAGGAAATGAAAAAAAAGTTGAGAAAGCTAAATAGAGAGGAATTTGGAGAACTACCAAGGAAAACAGAGGTAGCAAGGAAGCAGCTACAAATAGCACAAGCAAAGCTCTTTGATGATCCTTCAAATACCCAATTGCGCAATGAAGAAAAGGAGTGGTTAGAAAAGTTACTAATATGTAGCAAGCATGAAGAAATACTTCTGAAGCAAAAATCAAGGAATAATTGGCTGAAAGAGGGAGATTGTAATAGTAAAGTCTTTTTTGGAAGCATGATGAAGAGGAGAGCAAAAAATCACATTGTTAAGTTGGAATTAGATGATGGGCAACTTACTGAAGATCCTGAAATGATAAAGAACAAAATTCTAAATTATTATCAAAACTTGCTAAGGAGGGCAAACCAACCTCAACCATCAGAAACAAGATTAAGAGAGTTATTTCCTATGGAAATTCCAGAAGAGACAAAGAGAAGCCTTATAGCAGACGTTCAAAGAGAAGATATACAAAAGGTCCTTAATACCTTTGGTGATTACAAAGCTCCAGGTCCTGATGGATATAATAGCTTCTTCTTCAAGAAAGCATGGAGTATTATAGGGAGTGACATAGAAGATGCAGTAATAGCTTTCTTTCAAAGGAGACAGCTACTGCGAAGCATAAATTCAACAGTAATCTCTCTTGTCCCTAAGAAAATTAATGCCACCAATATGAAAGATTTTAGACCAATATCTTGTTGTAATGTGTTGTACAAGATCATATCTAAAATTGTGGCAGGAAGACTAAGTTTAGCTTTGCCTCATTTCATACATCTGTGTCAGACAGCTTTTGTGCCAGGAAGGAACATTAAGGAAAATATTTTGTTGTGTCAAGAGTTGATGCACAATTATCACAAAGATATTCATGGGAAAAGGGTGGCAATTAAGGTTGATATTATGAAAGCATATGATTCAATAGACTGGAATGCAATCCTAAATACACTGAAAGTTTTGAAGTTCCCAGACAAATTTAGATTGCTGATTGAAAGCTGCATCACTACTGTGGGATATTCTGTGAACATCAATGGCTCTCATACAGGTTTTTTTAAGGGGGCAAAGGGACTTAGACAAGGAGACCCTCTCTCTCCTTTTCTCTTTGTTATTGTGATGGAGATTCTTAACAGAATTATACAAAATAAAGTATCTTCTGGAAGGTTTAAATTTCACTGGAAATGCGCCAAAGAAAAGATCACTCATTTATGCTTTGCTGATGATCTCTTTTTGTTTGCTCATGGAGATATTGAATCCATATTATGTTTACTAGATGCTATGCAAGAGTTTGAAGATATAACAGGTTTGAAGATGCATCCAGAGAAGTGTCAAATTTTCTTTTCAGGCTTGTCAGAACAGGAAAAGGCTCTAATACTTGATCATATTCCTATCCAAGAAGGCCAACTTCCCATAAAATACTTAGGAGTACCATTGATTACTAAAAGACTCTCCAACCTAGATTGTACTATCCTGACAGAAAAGATATTGAGAAGAATTGAAGGTTGGGAGTCTAAGCATATTAGTTATGGGGGGAGACTGCAGCTAGCCAAAAGTGTTCTATTCTCATTGCAAACATATTGGATGCAAATTTTTCTACTGCTAAAACAGACCCTTTATGAAATTGAAAAAAGGATTAGAACTTTCCTTTGGACAGGTAAATCTAATGGACGATGTGTAGCGAAAGTGGCATGGAAAGAAGTTTGCTGGCCTAAAGTTTCTGGAGGACTAGGTTTGATAGACATTCACACTTGGAATAAAGCAGCAATTGGAAAACTCCTATGGTCTCTTGTGCACCCCAATTCAAACTCCTTATGGGTTAAATGGATGATAACAGAAAATTTGAAGGAAAGGAATGTATTAGAAGTTGAGATGAAAGGATCACTAGCTTGGAGTTTTAGGAATATTTTACAAGTAAGAAATGAACTAACACAACTAGTGACAGACTCAGAATACAATATTGCCAAGAGTTATGTAGCACTAAGAGAGAACAGAGAAGATTCCAAATGGGCAACACTTGTTTGGAAAGAAGGAGTACCGAAGCATAATTTTATATGTTGGATCATTTTAAGAGACAAACTATCCACAGCAGATCGGGTGGCAAAATGGAATAGTTCAGTGGATCTACGATGCAACCTCTGCCAACAAGAAGAAGAATCACATGAACATTTATTTTTTAAGTGCAGGTTCACAAACTACATCTGGAAGGCTTTGTTAGGCATGAATGGATTAACTCGAAGAATTGAACATTGGAGAGCTGAAATATATTGGATGATCAGCACTGTTAAGAAGAAGAGCTTTGCAGCTACTTTGCTTAGTATATCTTTCAAGGCCGTATTGTATCACATTTGGAGCGAAAGGAATAGAAGAAGATTCAGCAATACAAGTCTAGAAAACTCAACCATTATTGCCAAAATCAAGAAGGACGTGAGAGGCAAGATTTCATCTACTAGAGGAGTTAAGCTTACAAATTGTAATAAATTTTTACAAGAGCTTTGGAATTTGCCAAGTGCAATATTTGAGCTTAGATGATGATATTTTGTAATCGAACAATCTTGTAAATTTTTTATGAGTGATATATAATTTGACCTTTCACCAAAAAAAAAAAAAGATCATTCAAACTGGACAAAGCATAATTCACACATCCTCAAAAAACGTGGAAATATATCCCGTCAGAAGATCATAATATCTCGACCAAAGCATCACACCACCATACATGGACGACTTCTTAATGACACGAAGAATTTCAGAAGTTAGCTCGTCCGGTGGAATATACCCACTTCCGGCTGCCTGAGGAGCTGCAGGTAGGCCCAAAAATATCCTATGAACCGGTACCGACGTTGTCCATACATTCCATGAACTTATTAGGTTACTGATGTTACCGGAACTATATCCACATGAAGGATTGTTATAGAATTGAACCCAAACGTAGTCAAAGCGTCCCGTGTTGAGGGCGATACCAAGAAATTTATCGGGAAATGGACACTGGGGAGCTGCGCTTAGGTACACCTTTCTTCCGGGCCTGCTATATGCCTTCAGGTATCTTGCAAGGTCTTGCCAGTATAGGGTTGAGCCATGCTCTACGTCCAAGTCTACGCCATCCAATATGGCATCTCCTAATGGACGCGACGATGACTTACCACCCAAGAAATTCTTCCACAAATATGTCACGTGCCTGTTTTGGGTTTTGTATTATCCTGTAGTTGGTAGTTTTGTGGGACCCTATGTAGACTTTGGTGGAAGTGGGGTCGGGCTTTTATGGCAAGAGATGTGGTTGGTGGGCATTTAATGTAATGGGGGCAAGATTGTAATGGTGGTTGGCTACGTAAGAGGTGGCAATCGTGAATGGGGAGGAAGACTAGTTTATGCAAAGTTTGGCTTGTGTCTCGGTGCTGTGTCCCTTATGATGCAGTTGTGCAATGTCTAATATGATGCTGATGTGCCGTTTCTATTATGATGCGGGTGTGTTGTGTCTACTTTGATGCAGGGAAGATGACTCCTACAAATCCAAATCAACCTTACTCAAACCAAGTTCAGATTGGGATCTCGGAAGACTGCGACAAAATATCGTGCTACTCTTTTGGCATCCTTTGGGGAAGCTAGAGAGTAGTTTCCAACTACACCTCCAATGGACAGCAGCACCTTGATTCCACGCCCTTGGCAACTTTTAATGCCTTCACTAACCATCGTGCACCCATTGTTTGCTGGATTGCAGTGACCCGCGAGGTTGATTTCCGGGGCTTGGCCGCTGCCAAATATGTAGAGAAAGGCCATGTTTACGTAGGCATATCTTCCGGTAGCACAGGTTTCATTCAGTGTTCCTTCGTTGCCGTTTTGACCCCAGTAGATGGCGATGCCACCGGCGTGAGAGGATTTGATTAGGTTCAGGAACAAATGGGGTAGGATAAGAGCTGCAAGCCCACAATGCCGACCCATTTTTGTATGTATGTTTCTTTTGTACTCCCTAAATGGCAAGGGGAGGCTCCTTTTTATAGAATTCAGAGCAGTCCCGAGTTTGAAAATTGCTCAATAATGCGTTATTGTTAATTCCAACTGACACACAACTCGGTGAAGAAAGTCGAAGCTGACCCAGTTCAAGCAGAAATAATGTAATAATGTTAAAAAAGCAAATGTCCACTGGGTGCTTATCAAATTAAAATCAATCACTGCCTTGAACCGTGATGGTCAGTTTACAAAAACCTTGATTTAATTGTTGTCAATTTTCGGATGGAATATCGTGCTTATATTAAATGTTAAGAAGTTCATGATTGATAATCATTCTATAATCCACGTTTTTGCATTATCGACCTTCAAATTGTTACATTTCTCTTTCACACTCTGAATTTTCTGATCCACGAATGCTGTTCTTTAATTCAACAGGGGTTTTATTGTATTCCATGATAAGACTCACTCAGGTTTGAAATATTCAACACCACAAAAGATTACATTAAGAAAAAAAAGTCTTACAGACTCGAGAAGAGTAATGCAAAATTTAGACTACTTATTATCAGTGTCATATAAGAACCACTCAACAACACATATTCCCAAATTAATTTGAGAAAGAGGGGATTTGTTCCCTCTTGATACCGGAGAAAAAGAAAATCAAGGTGGAAAAAAGGAACAGTTAGGTTCCAATACTATAGAAGAATGTAGGTTGGGCGAGGTTAAGCTAGTCTTGAGCAGACAATATTTACATGTATACTATAAGTCACCAACATGGACAAAACGGAACGATCTTAGTCATAGATCTTATATGGGCCGGCTGTTCTTTTTATTATTTTTATTTTTAAAAAAGATTTTTTTTTATTACAGCTCGTTCAAGTCTAGCACGCCTTGGTACACAGTATTGTATATTTAATATTATAGGACACCAAATGCAAAACGGATACCAAATATTCCATCCTTAATATATTTCTTGTAGGGACCTTTACACTTTAATTCTTGAGCTATCTCCATCTAACCTGGTGATCTCTATATTTTAGTCAAAGAATGATTATCCAAAGAAGTCAACTAGATCAATTGAAAGAATATTTCAATCTCATTGACTAGATGGGACACAACTGGCAATTTTGTAAAACATAATAAACTTTTATTAAAAAAACACAACCATACAATTAGATCCTGATAAAAAACAAGATCTTATGAAATAAAAGAGTTATTGTCTTTATCAAATAAGATGGTGTATGGCCTGCAATGTTGATTAAGAAAAGTAATTGTAGCCTCTTCCTTGTCCTCTTGAAAGACCAAGGACATGTAACTTCTAGTGGGCA
Source organism: Casuarina equisetifolia (assembly GCA_028551475.1). Taxonomy (NCBI): domain Eukaryota; kingdom Viridiplantae; phylum Streptophyta; class Magnoliopsida; order Fagales; family Casuarinaceae; genus Casuarina; species Casuarina equisetifolia. The sequence continues at coordinate 20,294,704 of CM052362.1, forward strand.
GCTAAATGAATTCATTTAAGCATTTGATAGGGAAATCCAAACTGATAAGCTAGTCGATTTTTCCTTGGCTTATTAGCCCCCGACTTGCCCAGGCCAACAGGTCGGTTCAACATTCTCCTTCCCACGGTGTGTAGATCAAAAAAAAGAAAAACTTATGGGCTAATGTGAAATTAGCTCGGCCTGATCAGGTTTTAGTCTCTGCCATGGGCCAATTTCTTTACGGGAATTAAAATCATTCTTAACTGGGTATTCTCTGTTGCATTTTTATAGGAGGGCCTTAAGGGTGGAGAGAAAAAGACCATACTCCAAGGTCCCCGGAACCCAAAATTAAGGAGAATCATCTTTATTTTGCCAGAAGAAATGGGCCTGAATCCTGTTCAAACCCCGGAAAATGAAAACACCCTTGACTTTGACGTATGGACAACCCATAAGTATCATTTAGTATGGGTAATTCCTCTGGCTTAGTAGTAAGCCAACCCTTGGTTGGCAACTGGTCAGGGCTCGATTCCCCTCCCTTTCTTGTGCCTGAGTTATAATATATGAAAAAAAAATTGAGTATCATTTTAAAACCATAGTGAGGTAATGATTTTTTTTTTTCGAACAAAATAAGACTAGGCTATCGTGGGCTTGTTATTGGTCGAATTTTAGAATGGTCCTGTTCAAGTCGACGCATTGATTCGTTTCGATGGTGGAAGAGTCAAAACAAAACCAATTCCAAAATTATTTAAAAGAAATTGGAGAAATATTTCACGTACATGGTAAAACCTGTCTTGTATTTTTTTTTCTGAAGTACATTCGGTCACATTTAATTCGAAATCGTATGTAACATGGCAGGGATTATCATCTTGGCCATAAACATAGGTACTTGAGAACGATTGTGTATAGATTTTTTTTAGGTGGCTTTCAAACTAAAAGTGGTTTTGTTCATCAGATTTTAGCATTTTCTTGAAAACAGGGAAAGGAGATGATTTTCCAGAACACATTTTTCCTTTCAAACTTGTCAACGGTACGTTGCCAAAGCAAACAAAAAAGAAAAAAAGAGTAAGGATAAGATGAAAGAACATAGAGTGATGAAGGAAAAAAAAAACACTTGAAAATTATCTAATTGAGGCTTAAAGAACTACATCCACTACTCATAGAAGGCGAAAAGTAGACCTTTATTATAGCAAATTGATACATGGCTCGTTACAGTAACACAGGCACGACAAAGCATAGAAAGACAGCAAAGGTTTCCTAGTACACGAAACAACACTCCCGAGATCCTTTATTTGGGTGGTGTTTTTGACTCGAGAGCCATACTCCGACGTCAAACTCAGGATTACTTAAACTAGACAAAACACTGTTCATACGGACTTAACAATTTTAGAACTATACCGAGTCCTGAGATCCCAGTACCTTGACCAAAGCATCACACCCCCATACCTTGGGGACTTCTTAATGACAGGAAGAATTTTAGAAGTGAGCACATTAGGAGGAATGTATCCACTTCCGGCTGCCTGCGGAGCTGCCGGCAGACCCAAGAATATGCTCCCGGACTTTATTGAGGTTGTCCATGTGTTCCATGAACGAATAAGTTTGCCGATGTTACCGGAACTATATTGACATGGAGCGTTGTTATAGAACTGAACCCAAACGTAGTCAAAGAGACCTGTGTTAAGGGCAGCACCAAGAAATTTGTCAGGGAAGGGGCACTGGGGAGCTGCGCCCAAGTACACCTTTCTTCCTGGCTTGCTATAGCCCTTTAGGGACCGTGCGAGGTCATTCCAATATTTCGTTGAGCCAAGCTCTATGTCGAAGTCTATGCCATCCAAAACGGCATCTCCTAACGGACGTGATGGTGACTTGCCACCCAAGAAGTTATTATACAGATAGCGAGCCACGTTTTGTGCGTCCTTAGTAGAACCTAGAGAGTAGCTTCCGATACCTCCTCCGATGGAGAGCAGCACCTTGATTCCACGCTTTTGGCAATATCTAATGCCGTTGCTGGCAACTTTGCATCCATTGGACGCCGGGTTACAATGACCGGCGAGGTTGAGTGATGGTGTTCGGCCATTGCCAAATTTATTGAGGAAGGAAATGATTACGTACGAATATCTTCCCGTGGCACAGGTTTGGATTAGCGTTCCCTCGCTGCCGCTTTGACCCCAGTAGATGGCGATGCCACCAGCGTCAGAGCTTTGGACTAGAGCTAGGAGGAGGAGGAGGAGGAGGAGGATGGGAAAGAGTAGAGGTATAAGTCGGAGATTGCTAGCCATATTTGCTAGTCTGTCAATCCAAAAGTGTCTTTGTTTTTCACGGTGCTTTGTGCTTTCACAAAGGCAAGGAAGGCTCCTTTTATAGGGTTCTTAGTGCCTCCTGGGTTCGAAAACTTTGAAGAGGGTGAAGGTTATCAGTGAATCCAACCTAGGGAGCCGCGCAGTCCTAGTCAATAAGCTTACCCAACGTGGGTGAGCTGTACAGTCCCCCTCAAGAAAGGTGAAGCTGAGTGGTTGACTCAGATTAAGAGGCATTGGTTGACTAAACTTGAAGAATGTGATCATTACTACAAATTCTCAAGAATTGTCATTGAGCATAACAGCTGGGTCGGAAGCATAAGAAGTTGATTTTCTGATTTTTTTTTTTTTTTTGGTTTTTATTCCTCGGGGTTTCGATCGTCTCTCTCGTGGACAAAACCAATAACCAAGAGGAAAAAGGCAACTTTATGTATGAGATTTTAAAATTGTAGCTCCATTTGCACCCCCTGAAATAATGAAAGCAGAAGAACGGATATTGCCATATGTTGTTGAATTTTCAAGACCTAATGCAAGCTACATTGAGAGAATTCTTTCATTGATATTGGAATATTTGATTAGTAGGTATCTTCCATCTCCATTTGTTTTTATTTGTACGTAACGTAGTGCTTATGCTGTTGTTTTCTTGTTATTTGTGTGTAGTCTTACTCTGCTGTTCTTTCCATTTCAATTGTCGTACAGTGGCACATTAAAATGGCTTTTACAATATGTATCATAAAATATGTTAACAAATACCTTGTTGAATTGGAGTAGACATTGCTTATGGCCTTAGGTCTTTAGTTCAACATTTACCTCTCTCCTTTTACCAAGCTTAAAAGAAAAAAAAAACAAAAATGGTATCATAAGATATGTTTGACCTTAACAATTTTAGCTTATGATGTTAACATTATATTAAAAATGAAATTATATAGTTTATGAAATTTATGTTTTTTATCAATAAATAAGAATTTCAACTATCCTAAATATGATTTCTTTGGTATGATTTTGTTTTTTGTATTTGTGAATGAAACATGTTAATTAATGGAAACAAATTTTGTTATAAGCGAAAATTAACTATTTACATCATGAGATAATTACAACTCTAATGAAAACATTAGGGTTCTTTTACTTTCAATTTTTAGAGTTTCTCTTTTTATTAGAAGACATTTGTTATATATACTCTTCACTACTACTTAGATTTATAAGTAAACCATCAAAACTTGAATTTTTATAGCATACTTACTACAAAATCAATTTATCGAGTATTAGAGTTATATCCTAAGATTTATTTTCTTTTTATAGAGTAAATAATTTTATGGCTTATTATCGTCACCTCTACAGATATTTCAGCTTTAAAATTCTATTATTTTCGTAGATAACTTCAATTTTATTGGCTAAGATATGTTATAAAATTATTATATTGATAATCTTGCCTTCAGCGGTCTTCTATTTTCTCCGATTAAATTTTATTTCTTTTTTTCTTCCTCTAGAATTTGTGGGTAATTTATGTCCTACTTTGCATATTGAAGCCACATTTTTTATATCTTTTTCTCTATTGTTCATGTTAGATCTCCGGTTATGTTTTACACTCCTTGAACATAAGTTAGTTGCAACCTACAATCCATGCTGAGATTTGGCTTTAAGGAACAATTAGAGATGTTATGAATGATGTTAAGAACATTATGAAAAGTTTAATATTACTTAACTATTACTTAAGAATTTCTTTCACCGTAACTGATTAGATTACAATATGCAAATCCCCAGAAAAGAGTAATAGAATAGTTTTAAATTGTTGATTCAATATACGAGCATTAATAGCTGGACCTTTGAGAGCAGAGTGCTCGGAAAAATCGTATCAACTTATTTTGCGGACAAGTGCGAAGTTCCCAATAGTTGCGCCGTACTCTAATGGTTGGGTAGGCTCCTTTTATTAATATGCTTAACAGCATATTTCTAACCTTATCAATAGTATCATCAATACTATTGGATGGCCAATAGTATTGCATGCTCAACGACATATTCCAGACCTTATCCCTTGGATGCTGGCAACTATACATTTTTTCTATCCAAACATGATATTCTCATGTCCCTGTACAGAATAGTTCAATGAAACGATTGGAAGCAGGCCTTGATCAAATGATATGTTATTGCGACGAAAAGAAGTCATCCTGCCCCCAGAATAGTTCAACTATACATTTTTTCTATCCTCGACTAGTACGATCATGGATAGAGGACTCCTAGCCTTGCACTCGGGTTGTGATAAATCTAAATATGAAAGAAAGATGCTTGATTGATTGCAACGAAAACACAGACAACAAATATTGAATGCACAATTGAGTGCTCACAAGCTGAGAATAGATCAATTCTATTAACAGTTGTCAAAGACTGACAAGGTTTATTTTGTACACAGAATTTATATAAAACAAACAGGCATAGAATATATACTGACTTAAGCTCATAACACTACTGAAATGAAAGCAAACAACATCGGTGTTTGACGGGTTGCTAACGTTTTATAAAGCTATTACCGCTCAAACTTGCATATGATCCATTTCAAATGGATACATGGAGAATTATTTGGACACGTGCAGTCATGTTAGATTGCCTGGGGCGAATACATGATGTCAGGGACGGCGATTAAAGTATAGAACTTAGGTCATCCGGCGCAACTTCAGCGTTCGTTTTCTAAAGAATGAAATTTACGAAACACTACGTGACAATAGACCTTAATCAAGGGGATAATATGCTAAATTTAGACGGAACCAATCTTAGATACTGTCCTTGATTGGCAGTAATAACAATAGTTCTAACTTCTGTCGACACGGCAGAGAACCAGAAAAATAAAGTAAAAATACTAACAGAGGAATCCAGTCTTCATTGATCATTACGTCTTTAGTACTGTATCCCTCACTCGTTGTCCCAGGAGCAGCCGGGATCCTCGTTGTCGACAAGATAGTTCAGAAGTGAGATGATAATGGATCTGGTCTTTTGCTTCGGCTTCACGTGTCTTTCTAAAAAGTGACTTTGAAGCTTCCGATTTTCTAATATCTCAGCCGTCTAACGTGTTTGAATAATAATGTAGTCTATGTGAGGTCTATGGACTTGAATGCTAAGGTGACGGCTAAAAATGCGGACTAGTAGCCCTTCAAACTTATCCGAGAAAAAGAAAAGAACCACTGGAGACGATGGAAGAGAATCACAGAGAAATAATTGCGAACGAATCAATCTTTGATTAAAAAATTCGAAACTGGGGTTTAAAAATAAATTTTTGGTTTATCTCCATTCATACTTATCCGACGAAGAAAAAAGAAACCATCGAGAATGATGAAAGAGAAGAGAGAAGAAAATCACAAATGAATCAATCAGATTAAAAAATTCGGAATTTGGGTTAAAAAAATATTAGTTTACGCCTTCGTTCATTCTTATCCGAAGAAAAAAAAAACATCGAAGGTGATGGAAGAGAATGAAAGAGAAAAGAATTGCAAATCAATATCTGATTAAAAAATTCGAAACTAGGGATTAGAAAAAAGATTGGTTTATCTCCATTCATATTTATCGGAGAAGGGAAAAAAAAACTATGGAGGGTGGGAGAAGAGAATGTCAACCGGATTAAAAAATTTAAAACTTGGGTAGGAGACGTGGAAGGCACAGTTTCACCTCTCTTCAAAAGGTCACATTGAAGAGAGAAGTTATCCAAACTTAAAAGGCATATTACAAATATCTTTTTTTTGTAATATGAGACTTTATTGTCCAATAAAAATATATCAGTTTACCTTGAAACATTTTCCATATATATAAGTATAATTTGGTTTCAATCTTCATTTGGAATTAGGATTCGTTTGATAATAAAATTTAAGATAATTTATTTGGTTGCTCTACATATGTGCTGATTTAGTTGATGTGCAACCCGTGCTAGCGTAGTCCGGGCGTATCTGGGTTTACTTTTTTGGGAAATCAACTTTATTTAACATACTTTTACCCAATAAATGTCTATTTGAACAATAATGTTAAATATTTGCATAAATAGAACCACCGTATATAGGTATACAATAGGAATTAAAATGAATTACAACTCTCAAAGATGACATTTTTAATCTTTAAGTGTTATGATGTGAATATCTAGTTGTATATTACTAAAATATGGACTTATGTGCATGGTTAAATGTGATTATTTTTCCCATTTTATAAGTGAATTTTCTAGACAAATTTAGGCATCTTTTTACATGGCATCAAAATCCATGTCTTCCTTAACATCTCTACAAATTTAGATAAATTATATCCATTAAGAAAGTGACGGCAAAATATGGATGTTCAATCCCATATTGTGGTAAGGAGGCATATTATAATATGAATATTTCATCTTACATATTAAGATGTGAAGTTGTGTGTTTAGTTAAATATAGTTCTTTCTTCCATTTCTTGAGCTGATTTTTGAAGTAGATTTAGGCTTTCTTACATTTGACTTTTAATGGATCTCACTATTAGTCTTAGTAATAATATTTAATCTTTAAAGTAATAATATTTTATTATTATTATTATTATTGCGAACTTCCCATGCAGTTCCATTTCTCAATGAAAAGTCTATAGGACCTGACACATTGTGCCAATTAATATTAAGCGGTCCTAGGTGAACCATAATGGTCAATCTGGACCTGATAGATAGGCATATGAATATTGCCGAGTCATTCTAGAGCTCATCCCGAAATGGAATAATGCCCCTTTCCTGGGGGAATACCTTCCGAAAAGCAGCTTCCGGAGAAAATACCACCTTACTGATCACTTGGGCGTTCAAGGGATTAAAGGGATTAAAGGGATGAAAAGAGAAAAAGTTAGGATTGTCTCTTGATCAGATTCTTGATTACTCAATATATCAAATCCGAACTATCTAGTAAAGATGGCAATCTACGTTCAGTGTGAGGCTTGAAGGGAACAAACTACAGCAGGACGATTTCTTAAACTGATGGCTTACTTTATTCTTCTTTTATGGACGAACGAATGTGCTACTTTCAACTGGCAAAGCACCTGATATATTCTTCAGTTCCATCTTTCGATCTTGGATTGGATCATCGCTTTCTACAAAAGGATGCTACTTTGTAGAACATAATTAGAACGCTATCAATTGAAGGCCAAGCATGGAAGCTAAAGCGACTTCCTTTTAAGCTCCCGTAGAGAATCAGAATTTCTGAACGACAAGTGGATGGTAGAATCTAGAACGGTGTGCCAGTTTCTAATTGGGTCAACATAGTCCTATTGGTTTTTAGGTCTCTTTACATGTTTACGGTAGGGATTTAGAAGGAGATTAACCGATTAACCCATGTGGGCGTCACGTGTCTGTTCGACACCTTACAATTTTCCACGTGCATGCCTGATCTGCAAGTCAAGCGTACCCGTCAATCAAACTAAAAGGAGACAGTTCCAGACCACGTTCATGCCACGTTACCCTTCGAGTTTGCGTACGTTGAGAAGCAGCTTTGTCAGAGACTGACTCTTTGGTTTGGATTCTACGATCCGATGATCAAACTGTTTTGGAAGATTTTGATAATGTTTTTAGCAATGTTACATCTGGGCAAAAGATGTTGACTACTTGAGCCGTGGATGGCTGTCCACATGAGCACTGATTCCCAAGCGCACAACGCTGTGCCATTTTGCAATATTTGGTGAAGCATCATCTATAGTAAGTGATGAAACATCCAGACGAAGAAGATTAGAAATGGACGCTGCCTAATCGTCACAGATGTTGTCGGATGAAACATCAAAATGGCATATGCTCTTTTGAGGAAGCATAACCTCCAAACGTAGACTATTTTGCAGATCATAAGATGGCCAATCAACTTACCTCTTGGCATCATGAATAAATGGATGTTCGATTTCCAGCCAACAGAATCACATAATACATACATATATATATATATATTTAACATAATTTGCACACATAATACATATATATATATATATATATATATATATATATATATATATATTTAACATAATTTGCGCCACTTTTAGTCAATTCGAACATATTTCACATCGCCTGTCTTGTTAATTTTGAATAAAGTTAACTTATGTGACGTAACTGGATTAAAGATTATGTATATATTCCGAGTGACTTTGGTCTCCTTATGGTTATTACGGTTCCCGTAACTATATGCATATGATCTTCTAGAGTGTGGTTCTTCAAGATCTTTATAAAATAATTATGGTAAATCCATTACTTACAGAAAATTCTGATGATTTAAAAGAGTGTATTTGTGTTCTGTTTATTATAAATTTCTAAAACTTTAAAACAATGAAGAGTGGTATTCTCTTCATATTTAAACCGAATTTTCATGAATTTTTTAACAATGTAAAATAATATCTCCACACCACTTATTTAATATCGTTCTGTCCCATATCCAATCGCATTGAAGTAAAATGAAAAGCCACATGAAGCCCTAACTTGATCGAATAGACAGAGCTATAAAGTGTACGTTGAGACTAGTACTGACTAAAATACGTGGATCTTATAATACATACGTAGCGAACACATATATTCATCTATGACTTATTCACTAGGTAGTAATCATAATACATGTTACACCCCATGGATAGAGAAAATCCAAACGCTGTGTAACTTATTCATCAGAGCATGCTTTGAGTGAGCAGTGGTTAGACGCTGCCTTTTGTGTCTGAACTATACCCGTTATCGTACTTTTTGTTCCAAAGGATGATCCCGCCATACTTTGGCGAACTCTTAACGGATGGAAGAACCTGAGACTTAAGCACGTCAGCTGGAATAAATCCACCATTTGGAGCAGCAGCGGGAGCAGCTGGTAGCCCTAGGAACACTTGTTTAGCTTGAACCGTGATCCATTGCTTCCACGTACTTAAAGAGATTGTCAGCGTTCTTCCCGTATTGACATGGAGGGTTGTCGTAGGACTGCACCCAAACGTAATCAAACAGGCCAGTTTTGATAGCGGTATCCAGGTGAGCATCCGGGAAGGGACATTGTGGAGCTGCGGCCAAGTACACCTCTTTTGGCTGGCTGAATCCATTAAGTGACCTAGCGAGTTCATCCCAGTGTGGCCGGAACCGCCCTCGACGGCGAAATCAATGCCATCCAAAACGGCATCACCGAGGGGATGCGAATTGGATTGACCACCTAGGAAGTTATTCCACAGGTAGCTGGCTACATGCTTTGCGTCATCAGCTGGGGATAGAGAGTAGCTTCCGGCACTGCCTCCAATAGAAAGGAGGACTTTAATGCCTCGAGCTTGGCAAGCTTTGATATCAGTGCTTACACCGGTGCAACCGTTGGCACTGGGATTACAGTGTCCGGCTAGGTTTAGTGTCGGAGTTTTGCCGCTACCAAATGTGGATAGAAAAGATATGTTCACGTACTGGTAGTTCCCCGTTGCGCAAAATTCGGCCAAAGACCCTTCATCAGTGCTTTAGCCCCAATAAATGGCAATGCCAGCCGCTTTGGAGGACTTGCACAAAGAGGTGAATAAGAGGGAGAACAGTGTGAAGGATGCTTGTTTATGAGCTGCCATGCTTAGATTCTATAGGTTCTCCTTTGGCTCATGAATGCTGCCTGAGTGCATATATATAGGTGCGATGTGAGTCCAAACGCTACGGTAGAAAAGTATGACAGACGTGTCTTGCGGGTAACAAATTGTTGATTTTTATCTTCTGTCGAGCAAAAGACAAGGGAAAAAAAATCTAATGTTCATGAATTCTAACGGAAAGCTCAGTGAACGATTCAAAAGCCCCATCAATCAGACTAAAGAGCCATCCTAATTGTCCCATTGAAGAAAGTGAGAATTTGGGAGGGAGAGCTTATAAAAAAGACTAGGGCTTTTGAAATGTGGATTACATATTTGCCCGTGGCCTATTCTTGAAGAAATTTTTTGCATGTTTGAATGACTTGCTTGTATAATTTCCATAATATGAAGATCTAATTTTTTAAAAACAAACACTATCTCGGAAAGAACATGCTTATTATCATGGATTCATCAACATCAGATCGCCGTCCAAAATAAAGAAAAACTTGACCCTAATTAGGTGCAATTCCAAAGCCACAGATATTTCAAAAAAGCTTATCGTCTGTCACAGTCAACTGATACATATAGGCCTTGTACGTGGCAAACGGCCACTGCTAAATCGTCATATGAGAAGTCGGAAGTTTGTTAAGACTTCCATCGGATATGCTAGTGGACATAAAGTTTCAAGTCTCTTCCTGAAGTTCCAAATAGCCTGGCTCTTACGACTTTATCCTTTTTATTAACAAAATGGACGGTAACCATTCCCCCTGCACGTCCTTTGCCGAGGTTGAACCGACAACACATACCCTTGTTCGAAGTAGAAAATTACCAATTGCTTACAAGAACGAGCAATTCTTATCTTAGATTTTAGCACACGACTTGGAACTTTTAGATGATGCTTGTCCTTTTAGGTTGTCATTTTATTACTTCATTTGAACCCAATAGTACTCTAGAATGTGACATTTATGTTAGGGAGAAAAGTTTCACATTGAAAAGATACAATATTGAGATAAAACTTAAACAAAAGAATGATCTTTCTACTTTTGAGTTAGTTTTTGGGATTAATTGTAGGCCTATTTCCAATATTGTATCAAAGCATAGGTTAATCTATTATAATTCTCATTCAACCTTGAGTTCTTAAAATATGCTAGGTTTGCAAAATATCTATTTCACTAGTCTCATGTTGGAAAAATACAATCCTTAGATAATATTTCAATATAAAAATGTCTCCTATTCCTAAACTAGCTTTGGGTTGAACTATAAGCCTACTTCAAATATGATATCAAAGTCTATGATGATTAATTACAACTCATGTTTAACTTTTAGCCATACTTCAATATGTTTAGTGTGCAAGAAGTGTTCATTCCACCCTCCTCAATTATGAGCCCAAGATATTCATGATGTGTATAAGAGTGTTAGAGACAAAGGTCTTAACATTAGAAAGATATGATTTTGGTATAGTGTTTAAATATATTTTTTTTTAAAAAAAAAGTCCTCACAACCTAAGCAGCTTTTGTGTTAGGCAATGGGCTACCATATATAATTAGAAAAGAAATTACTTTACAAGGACAACTATAACTCTTGTTTTCAGTGAAAGGTTAAGAATTAAATATTATTATAAAAGCATTACAAATTGTTCATTTACAAACATCAACATTTAGGCTCAAATATTACATTTGGTAAATTCCAAAGCTCTTGCAAAAACTTATTATAATTTATAGGCTTGACTCCCATAATAAATGAAATCTCCCATTTCACGTCTTTCTTGATTTTAGTAGTAATGGTTGAATTGTCTAAACTTTTTTCACTGAATCTTTTTCTATTTATTTCCCTCCAAATGTGATACAATACAACATTAAAAGAAAGAATGTTAACAATAGCTTACAAGAATAACTAAAGCTTATCATAGCTTTAGAAGAGTTATTAAAGGTTTTAGACAATGTTTAACCTTTTCAAAAGTTATTCTTTAATTTTTTTTATAAGTATATGATTTCTATATCTAAAGGTAACAATACATGATAAGACTAAGGGCATACCCTTGGTTAAGACCACATAAAATATCATGTCAAATAAAAAAGAGTCGCATCTAACCTCCAAGCATGCTAAATATATATAATTTTAGGTGTTTTAGGTATCTTTCTTAAAATGAAAAATTTCTCTCTAATAAGTCTCTAAATAGATTCAAGAGTAACATTTCTAGAGTTGACAATGTATTTAAAAATTATATCATTCATTTTTTTTTCAAATAGCACAAACAAATGAGACAAATTCATATTTAATAATACTTGCCATGAAACACTTCCCTTTCGCATGGTGAAGAAGTCAATTAATTCTTGCAGTTCATGATAAATAGTATGGTTGTATGTTGAGAATAGTCTCTAGATGTTCATGTATTGCTATAATTTATGAAACCCTATGAAGATATGGTCCTTAAACTTGCTTGAAGTGCAATATAGGAAGCAACTCTTATCTTTATATATTCAAAGGAACTGAAGTCTATCCCTTGATGCTAACCAATTTTGTATAGCTGGTCATAATATTACAAATTAACATGGAATTGCAAACTTGAACCATACAATTTTATATCAATTCACTTTAGAGCCTTAGGGGGTAATTTCTATCCAAGTGTATTTAATTGAGTACTTTTCATCAATTGAAATGGTCTATATAAGCTTATATTTTATCACATCATTTGGCCTAGACAAATTATTGATATTGCTTTTAAGATGTGCCATGAGAATCACTTGTTAGTATGTAAGTTCCACTTTCCTTTCATAATTATTGCTTCTAACTTTGCATCCCTAAGTATTCCAAAGTCACGAATAGCTTCCTCTCTAATTTTGCTAGCTATGAGTCCTTATGATAATCAAAAATCATTTTATAGCGATACTAATTTCCTATTACTATCCATTTCTTTCTAGTAGCAACTATGGACTTTATCAAGAACAAGCATTTGTACTCTAGAGTCCATTAATATGTGAAACTAGACAAAATCAATTGTTTTTTAAGACTATACAACCTTGCATGGCATGATTCATTATGGACAACATCTTACACCAAGATTATAAAGGGAAAATCACTTTGTATAGTTGCCAAATTGAGGTTAGTTGTAAAAGCCTACTCATGTAATGGGAATACAAATTTTAAGATCTTTCAAAACAAGATTTACAAAATTGCAGCAATTCTCCTAGAGATATGTTTATAGATGGTATGTTCAAAGACACTATTACATAGTCCTTATTCAATATAAAGTTAGCTCAAAGGAAGAAAAATATTAATTACAAATAAGCTTCACCATGACATTGGACATCCACTACATTAACATGGACCTTCACTACAATGGTTTGATTTGAACCATCCTACAATGCCATTGTTATTGTGTGGGCTCTAAGCTTACCCATATTTATAACGATGTAAAGTAAGATCAGACTTTGATACCATGCCATTCAAATCTAGATGTTAACTTAAGAGAATGAGTCTTTTGTTAGATATAAACTTTACCATAGGATCCTTCATTAGCAATGTAAGACTAAACATTCATATTGTCAACACATACTAATTGTAATGGTTTTCTCTATCTCCTATGTACTATTTTAAAAATGATAGTATATTAGAATTATTGATATTTATTTATTTATTTTTATTTCATATGTTACGTACATTTTGTGATATGCAAAAGCATATTGTTTTCCTAGTACTTGAATATTAAATGTAAATAAATTGTTAAACAGTATATTTTATATTGTACTTGCGAGTTATTGTAGGTTTCCTAAAACCAAGCATTTTGTTTGTATTCTTCTCTCCATAATATCAAATCTAGCATTATCTATTTTACTTGTAGAGATTACTTCACTCTTGTATTATAAAATCTTATGGCTTTAAAGAAAACTTAGTGTCAATGTTGTTGAAGAAATCCAACATATGAATATTGATGCACATGAACAAATATCCAAGCTGAAGTTATTACTTGAAATCTAGACAAGAGAATCCTTCACCTCATAGCTTCAACAAGGCATGACTTAGCAAAATATTTTTCATTTAAAATATATCATTAATAGATCTTATTGATCCACCACATCAATAAGATCTATAAGAGTAGCACCCTAACTTATAGATCTTATAGTTAGGGTGCTACTCTTAGAATTGCCTTATTGTCTTTTTGGCCAAGTATTTGCTGCATTTGAAAAATGAAAAGTAATTTCTAAAGTTTTATTAGATTATCTTTTTCTTTTTCTTTTTTCTTTTTAAAGTAAAGCTGCATAATCAGATTGACCATTTATTAATGAGAGAAGTCAATGACTTAAGAAGAAGGAAGCTCAATTCTATCTTAACATAGAGCTGATATTAAAAATACACAGTTATAATACTCTTTAAGGTTTATTTGAGAAAGGCCGGTGGTTTCTCTTGCACTAGGGGGGATATGCGTAGTGTTAATTGAAATCCTAACACACCTTGCTCTTTCGTTAAACGAAAAAGGGATAATTAATGAGCTTCACCAATACTCCCCAACCTCATTAAAAGTTCTAGGGTGTAGTTACAATGGAAACTCTATATGATAATGTATGGATTATTCTTGAGAGAAATGTGGATATTATGAAGTTTGTTATGAAGACTTATAAACTTGCCTGACTGATGTTTTGCAAAACATTTGTATTACAGAAAAGCAACTTGTGAATTTGAAATGTGGGTACCATGCTTGCGCTTAATACCATTGCAGATTACCATATTAACTTGTATTTGAATAGTCAAAGAGCACAACTCTACTCTTGAATCCTCTCAGCGCTATTTGTTCTACTTAAATCATTTCTTGGTTATCGCTAGTCTTTCTCATTAATCAAACTCGATAGCTTTTACTGAGGGATAATCTTTGAGGTCTTTGCTTGAGTTAGAAGTACCAACAAATCTCCCTATACAAGAGAAGAAACCACTGCAAAATTCGGAAAAGGGGGAAATGACAAAAAAAAAACTAATGAATAGATAACTAAGCAAATAAATTGTCTTCCTCACATTGGAGAAGTAAGAGCTTTAATTAACAATTATTCTCTTGAGACACTGAATCTTTTAGTGGCAAATTAATAAAGGAATAAGAGTTTCGAATGTATTGTGGGAATACCAAATAAGGAAGTGAGCTCAGCCAGTTGGATGTGTCTAAGGCCACTTGTTCAGTAAATTTAAGAATGCATAGATTGAAAATTTCATCACATTTTCTTCAAGACTTGATGAAGTTTTGAAACTATGTTAAAGGAACCTAAAATTCATTATCACTTCATCAATGACAAGTCTGCAACATGTGGCCATCCTTCATCCATGTGGTCTACCTTAAGGCTACGTTAGCCCTAAGGTCTAGCAATGCGCATCACCAGCGCTGCACAAAACTTTCCACGTCTTCCATCTTGTGTGATCCTCCACCCAAAGAACGAAGAAGTCATCCTGTTATAATTATTGTCCTGAACAGGTAGAGGTTGGCATACCAAGTTTGAGGGACGTGTTAGAATTATTCCCAGTACAAGAAGAAAAAAGAGTCTCCTGCTTTGTGTGTTCCTCTGCCCAGAAAGGAAGATGTGATTGCCAGCTCAAGAAGGAAAGAGCAAAGGAAAGCTAAAGCAATAACACAACGCTACCAAGGATTAAGAAAGGAAACTCTGCACGCACCTAGCACGGGTCACGGCCAGATGCAGGTGATTTCTCCAAGCTTCGCAAAACTTTTATGACGAAAGAAGATTCTTTGAAAAGACAAAGATCGATTTTTTCTTATGCAGTAATTGTTTGAAGATTTCATATTTAATTTTCATTTTATCTATGTAAATTATTATTAATGTGCGTATAAAACAATCAAGAAATTCGAGAACGAATTTTCTCCACCCCTGTTTTGAGTTTGTACTCTTTTGCCATCAAGTTCTCTATTTTAACTATAAATATATCGAAAGATCCCATCCCAAATACATTTCAAGGTCTATCTTTTGTAATTCTTTTTCTAAATTTGGATGCGATTGTCAGAATTCGTATACAAAAAGTCTACTGGTAATGCATTTCTGCCGTGTTATATGGGAAGAACCAATCCTATCCTCAACTTTATGCCTTATACTTTTAGGATTTCCGATATCTTATTTAATCCAATTTTTCTACGGATGTAGGGACATTTAACATTCCATTAAACTAGTTCTGTGAAAGACGCATAATTTAATTAACTAGAATATATTCGATACGTTGAACTTAATCAATTTCCTTGCAATCTTGATATTGATTTGGTCAACTAGCAACATTACCCACTATGTGAATCTTTTCCAATCACACTAACAACTAATTATTAATCACACAATTTACTATTACGTACGGACTAAAAAGGCCTAAATTAGACTTCTTTTCATAATGGTTCTTACAAAGTGAAAACGATTCGTACGGATGACATGTTAGTTCAAGGATCTTTCGCTATAACCATTGCGCCGCCCGGGACCTTGCTGCTACAGCATCCTAGTCTTCGAGTCACGGACTAAGGCCAAGTAGATGTCCTCCAACATGCAAGTATAATAAATAACAAGGGATAGCTAGCATGTGGGATTCTGATAAATTTTTTGTGCCAAGTATAATGCCTATTCCTAATGTCTAGCCCTTTGTACGAGCGGTTTACAGTCCATTGAGTAAAGACCATCTGTGGCATCATCAATCTTATAAATAAGGAGCGGGCTTCAACTCTTCAGACATGGGGGAGAAAGCTCAAGGAAGTGAGTTCCGGGGAAGTAGACATGGCGTGGTATTGGATCGGCTTATTTTCTAGTTTGTTGTCTAAAGCTCCAAGATAAGCCGAAACCAATATCACTCTTGTATGCTTCTTTCCATGGCTTTTCGATTTTTGTGCCGAAGCTATCAGCAGCAGCTTTTGCCTGATCCAAGATTCCTTTTTGGAGAATGCAAGTTTTCTCTGTCCTATTTTACTTTCATATTGTTCTTATTTTTGTTATGGACTTATCGATGCTTTGATTTTAGAGAAGTCAGAGCACCAAATGATAGCGGCAGAGACAACCTTTCGTAGTATGTATTTCTCTCAAATAAAATACGAGCTTGGCCTTTATGAGAGATTAAAATGGCTTCCTTTAGTTCATCAGTCGTTCTTCTTCAAAAATTTAAACGTTTGTCACAAGGCCTCCTATCTTAGCGATAAGTGAACATGGGTTATTGACCATTAAATCAAGGTTTTGACATCGCGTACATGCATCAGTGTATATAAGTCGAAAAAGAAAGTTTTAAAAACTAAAAAAATTTAGGCTCGCTTCTCTCTCTTGAAATTACCCTCCCCTTATTATGTCCGGTATACCTTTGGCAGTTGCTTGGACAGAATTTCTACTGGGCTCAGCATAACGCTTCCTTAGTCTATCATATACAGTAGCCACTTCCATAGTCATTAAACAGGTTGATTACATAAAACGACAGGTAAAGGCCCCTATCACAATTGACTAATAGCATGATAATGACTGAAATCGGAGCCTGCACCCCCTAACAGCTGTACGAAGAACAAAAGACTCGATTGACGGGAAATTGGACATGGAGTTTGTCATTAGTTGGTAAAGTTTTTGTTGTGTTTTGTTTTTTTTTTCGGTGTTCAAGTTTATTGGCAAAGTAATGAGAGAGTTTCAATGGAGCATTTCTTTAGAAAGTTAATGACTTAGCTTAAGATAAGAGAAAACTGCCCAAGAAAAATGTCTGCCTCCCGAAAAGGGAAGATGGGCACATGATGATACATGGTCAGAATCTTAAACTCCTCCGCCACTTAAAACGTGGACGATGACCAATCTACTCTAGGACCAATTTCATCAAAAGCAGAAACCTCTGGAGATGAAACTCTTTGCTCTTAGGCCTAGATAAAAAAGAAGCTGAGGAACCTAGCCAGAGATAAGGTTGTTTTCTCGCAAAATATGACGTGTCAGGTATTGCCGGTTGGGGGCCAGGTCAGTAAGGCCGAAGGGAAAGGTTAACGGAGGCACAAATTTGAAGTGGCCCGGGGCCACCTCCTCAGGCCTAATGCCCTTCGCAGTGACGAGGAGAAATGAGCACTAACTACAAGTGACCAAATGATTCTCCGGCTAGCGATTCCGAGAAGACTTAAGTCCTAAGACAAACTGCTTGTCCAAGGTATCAACAAGAGAAGTCACATGTTCTCTTTTGCAATCTTCACCAAGAAGACCTCAACCATATGTTCTCATGCACCTTTTTGATGTGAGACGTTCTCTTTGTGGTAAATGCAACTTGGCCTGGCCCTAACTAACCTTGGAGGACAGAGTGCGTAAGTTGAATAGGAATTTTCCTTGCAATATTCTGTGATGGACAATCATTAGGTTAACCAATGCTAAATATCATGTATTTATTTGTATGGAGGAATAAGAGGATATAAGTTAGGAAAGGCAAGTCGTTACCAATTTCCTCCACTATACTATTTTAAGTTCTTGGGAGAGTTAATCTTATAGATGACAGCGACAACTCCCAGGAGATTTGTAGTTAGACTAGCTTGCTATTCTTTATTGTGTAATGAACTCATAGCCTCCGCTCCTCTTAGTTGCTTACTAATATTTGGGCCTTGCCTATTTATATTGTTTTCATAAACCTAACGACTGCTTACCTATCCCAAAATGAATAGAGATAAAAAGGTTGTTCTCGATCTTCTCTATCCAACTCGGATTTTTTGGTCAATTGCCGCCACTTTCCACCGCCGTTCTTCCTTGGTTAGGATTGAAAACCACCATGGATTTTGTCGCCAAGTATGACAAATGGGAGCGGATCAATGAAAACTTTCTAGGCCATTCATGAAGCCGTGCGTGTGCCTCAGTACGCCCATTCAGTTTGGATCAGGTTCAGCTCACTGCATCTAACCACGCCCAACCCAACCTTCCACCAGGTTCTATCTGATCCCATTTTTCACAAACTCAAACCAAGTCTATTTACGCTCGACCTACTGCTTAAACTGGGTTTTGATCCAGATTAGTGATTAGACAGCGCCAACACTTTTGGTTGCTCTTTTGCCGCTTCAGCAATTGTACAACGATAAAACCACCGCCAAAAAATATATCAGCCAACTATGGATCCATATTTGGCCTTCTTTTCCAAAACACTCTTCCTCCATTACGTACAAACAAAAATAAGTTTTGAAAACTTGAATTTCTGTAACCCAAAAGAAATCACTTGAAAATCCGCTGATTTTTTTTTCTTTTTTCCCCACCAAAGGCCTATTTTTTAGATGAAAAATTGTCAAAGAAAACAATACATTTCTCTTGTTTAGTGCAATCTAGGTTGAGTTTATTTGTATGATATTCCTAAGCTTGAATCCTAACTTTGATACCAGTTGTTGTAAAAAACAACTCATTGCAACTATAGATTAAACTATAAATATACAATAGCTACAAATTTAAGATGATTTATTATATGTCCAGCGTTACCAAGCTAAAGTGAAATTGGTTCAGCCTGATAAGGTATTAGTCTCTGCCATGAGCCAATTTCTTCCCGGGAAGCAAAGTCATTCTTAACTGGGCATTCTCCGTTGCATTTTTACAAGTGGACCTCAACGACGGAGACAAAAATACCATCTCCAAGGTCCGCGAAACCCAAAATTAAGGAGAACCATATTTATTTTGTCATAACTAATGGGCATGAATCCTGTTCAATCCCAGAAATACCAAAACACCCCTTGACTTTGACAACTGGACAACCCACGAAAATCATTTTATGTCCATATCCGGGTAATGATTTCATTTTATTTTGGATCGGGTTTTTAGGAAGATGCGGGGTTGTACGAGGCCGTACGAGCTAATTGGGTTTGTTACTGGTCGAACTTCGAAATGGTCCCATTCAAGTCGACGAATTGAGTTCTTTCGATAGTGCAAGCGTAAAAACAAAACCAATTCCACAAATTATTTAAAAGAAATTCGAGAAAAATCTCACAAACATGCTAAAACCTCTCTTCTTCTTTGTTTTTTTTATTCCAAAGTACGTTCGGTCACATTTGATTCGAAATCGAATGAACATGGCATGCATTATCATCTTCGCCATACACATAGGTACTTAAGAACGATTTTGTGTAGATCTTTTTAGACCAAAAACTCTGTTTCAAACTAAAAGTGGGTTTTGTTCATCAGATTTTAGCATTCTTTTAGAAAACAGGGAAAGGAGATGATTTTTCAGAATACATTTTTCTTTTCAAACTTGTCAACCATATGTTTCCAAAGCAAATAAAAAAGAAAAAGAAAAAAGAAAAAAGAAGATAAGAAAAGAAAAGCACTTGAAATTATCTAATTGAGGCTTAAAGAACTACATCCACGACTCAAAAATGCAAAAAAGTAGGCCTTTATTATTGCAACTTAATACATGGCTTGTTATAGAATAAAGAGGAGTACATCGAAACAGTACGGAACCGTAACATAGGCTCGATGAGCGTAGAAAGACAATAAAGATTTAGTAGTATGTGAAACAACACTCCCAAGATCTTTTATTTTAGTGGTGTTTTTGACTTGAGAGCCATACTCCGACGTCAAACTCGGGATTCCTTGAACTAGACGAGATGTTGTTCATACGTTCTTGATAATTTTAGAACTATAACCAGTTCTGACATCCCAGTACTTTGACCAAAGCATCACACCCCCATACTTCGGTGACTTCTTGATGACAGGGAGAATTTTAGAAGTAAGCACATTAGGAGGAATGTACCCACTTCCGGCTGCCTTCGGAGATGCCGGCAGACCCAAAAATATCTTCCCGGCCTTAATTGAGGTTGTCCATCGTTTCCATGAACGAATAAGTTTGCTGATATTCCCCGAACTATATTGACAAGGAGCATTATTATAGAACTGAACCCAAACGTAGTCAAAGAGACCTGTGTTAAGGGCAGCACCAAGAAATCTGTCAGGGAAGGGGCACTGGGGAGCTGCGCCCAAGTACACCTTTCTTCCTGGCTTGCTATAGCCCTTTAGGGACCGTGCGAGGTCATTCCAATATTTCGTTGAGCCAAGCTCTATGTCGAAGTCTATGCCATCCAAAACGGCATCTCCTAATGGACGTGATGCTGACTTGCCACCTAAGAATTTATTATACAGATAGCGAGCCACATTTTTCGCGTCCTGAGTAGAACCTAGAGAGTAGCTTCCGATACCTCCTCCGATGGAGAGCAGCACCTTGATTCCACGCTTTTGACAATATCTAATGCCGTTGCTAGCAACTTTGCATCCATTGGACGCCGGGTTGCAATGACCGGCGAGGTTGAGTGATGGTGTTCGGCCATTGCCGAATTTGTTGAGGAAGGAAATGATTACATACGAATATCTTCCAGTGGCACAGGTTTGGATTAGCGTTCCCTCGTTGCTGCTTTGACCCCAGTAGATGGCGATGCCACCAGCGTCAGAGTTTTGGACTAGAGCTAGGAGAAGGAGGATGGGAAAGAGTAGAGGTATAAGTCGGAGATTGCTAGCCATATTTGCCAGTCTTTAAATCCAAAAGTGTCTTTGGTTTTTCAGGGTGCTTTGTGCTTTCGTAAAGGCAAGGCGAGGCTCCTTTTATAGGGTTCTAAGTGCCTCTTGGGCTCGAAAACTTAGAAGAAGTTGAAGCTTATCAGTGAATCCAACCTGCGGAGCTGCACAGTCCTAGTCAATAAGCTCACCCAACGTGGGTGAGTTGTACAGTCCCCGTCAAGAAGGGTGAAGCTGAGCGGTTGACTCAGTTTAAGAGGCATTGGTTGACTAACCTTTAAAATGTTATCGTTACGACAAATTCTCAAGAATTGTCAGTGAGCGTAACAGCTAGGTTGTAAGCATAAGAAGTCAGTTTGTTTTGGTTTCTATCCCTCGGTGGTTCGATCGTCCGTCTCAGGGACGAAACCAATAACCAAGAGGAAAAAGACACCTTCAGTATGAGATTATAAACTAATACTACCTTTTGCGCCCCCGAAATGATGAAAGCGGAAGAATAGATATTACCATAAGGAAGTGGGCTTTTACTAGTAAAGGATTCGAAGTTTAGATCTCCAGCTAGGTTTCACCCTCCTTGAGCATAAGTGAGTTGCGACCTGCAATCCATGCTGAGATTTGGCTTTGAGAAACAATTAGAGAATATATTTTGAATGATTATAAGAATATTATCACAAATTTTTATATTACTTAAGAATTTCCCATATATGAGAAAAGACCCATATTCTTCAGTCAACTTTTAAATAAAAATGGATATTCCAAAAACTATAACCGAAGACTTTTGTTTGAGTTTAGCGTATCTTGCACTGTAACTGATAAGAATACCCCAATATGCAGATGTCCAGAAAAGAATAGTGTAATAGTTTCAAATTGTTAGTTCAATATACGAACATTAATAGTTGGACCTCAGAGATCAGAGTATACGGAAAAATTATATCAGCTTATTTCGCTGCCAAGCACGAAGTTCCCGATAGTTGCGCCGTACTCTTATGGGTCGGCTTCTTTTATCAATGCATCTGATTGGATCACCGATAGTACTGCATGCTTAGCGGCATAGTCCTGACCTTATCCCCTGGATGCTGGCGACTATGCATTTTTTTCTATCCAAATATATGATATTCCCATGTACACGAAACAGAATAGTTCAACGATACGAGTGTAAGCAAGTCTTGATCAAATTATATGCAATTGCGACAAAAAGAAGTCATCCTGGCCTTTGTGTTTTCCCCTAGCCTTGTACTCGGGTTGCAACTATTTTATAAAGCTATGACGGATCAAAATTGCGTGTGATGCGATTCAAATTGATGACTTTTATTCGTCTGAATTCTGCGTAATCCAGAAGAAAATTATTTGGATACGTGCAGTCACGTAAGATTGCCTGGGGCGACTACATGATGGCAACGATGGCGATTAAAGTAGAGAAATTAGGTCATCGTGCAACTTCAGCGTACGACACGTTTTCTAAAGAATGACTTTCGCGAAACACTACACGATAACAGACCTTAATCAAGGGGATAATATGCTCAATTTGTACGGAACTAATCTGCGATATTATCTGTGATTGGAAGTAATAGCAATTCTTCAAGCTTCTGTCGATAAGGTAGATAACCAGAAAAATAAAATAAAAAACTACAGAGGAATCGGGTTCTTATTGATCAGCATGCCTTCGAGTACTGTATCCCTTACTCCTTGTGTCAGGAGCAGAGGGAATCCTCAGAAACAGAACTCACCTGGATGGTTCAGAAATGAAATGTAATAGATCTGGTCATCGGCTTCCGCTGCAGCTCGTCTTTCGAAAAAGCGACTTTGAAGCTTCCGATTTTCTAATATCTCAGTCGTGTAACGTGTTTGAACAATATCGTTGTTTATGGGAGGTCTGTGGACTTCAATGCTAAGGTGACGCCTAAGAATGCGGATTCGTCGCCATTCAGACTTATCCTAAAAATAAAAAATAAAATAAAATAAACCACGATGGAAGAGAATGAAAGAGAAAATTCTAAGCTCAGGTTAAGAAAAAAAAAAAAAAAGTAACCATCGAGAATGATGGAAGAGAATGAGAAAAGAATCACGAATGAACCAATCTGAGTAAAAACAAAATATTAATTGTTATGTTTGGAGAAAAAGAGTGAGGGGCAAAATAGCCCTTATTTAAAAATTAAAAAAAAATAAATAAATAAAAAAAGAACGAAGAAGACTGTAGAGTAAGAGAATATTGTAGCTCTTTCTCTTCGATGAAAGAATACTAGTCTTTTTCCATTAGTAAAGAAGTTGCTCACTGAGTCTGGGACATAAGAAAATCTACTTGAACCACATAATTTCCGATGTTCTTGCTTTGCTTGCTTTTTCTTGCTGTGTGCCTGAGTGTTTTTATTTTGCATTTGCTCCAATATTTGCTGCCTTTGAACCAACATGAGTTTATCTTTGTTCTTACTTATCTAGAGAAAAGATAAAACATAAAAAAATGATGGACGAGAATAAAAGAGAAAAGAGTTGCAAATCAATATCCAATTAAAAATTTTGAAAATTGGGATAGGAAAAAATATTAATTTATCTCTATTAGTATTTATCTCAAAAAAAAGTCCACACTCGCCAAACTCAATGTGAAGAAATACTATCTAGGATCTCCTAATCCTATGTTTCATTTTTCAAAACTGCATGAGTTAAAAAACAAAAAACAAAGGTGCGTAAGTTAAAAAAATTCCAAAATGAAAGAGGAGAAACTATACATGGCAGATTTGGAATCAAGATTTGTTTGATGATAAGATTTAAGATAATTTATTTGGTTGCTCTAGATATACGCTGATTTTTTTTTTGTGAAAAGTAAATTGTATTAATAAAGTTTATATATGCTGATTTAGTTGATGTGCAACCTGTGCTTGTGTGGTCGGGGCCTATCTGAGTTCACTTTTTGGGAAATCAATTTTCCTTAACATACTTTTATACAATTAA
This sequence comes from Casuarina equisetifolia, assembly GCA_028551475.1. Lineage (NCBI taxonomy): Eukaryota > Viridiplantae > Streptophyta > Magnoliopsida > Fagales > Casuarinaceae > Casuarina > Casuarina equisetifolia. The sequence goes on from CM052362.1 coordinate 20,318,885, forward strand.
TCTCTATTTGAACAATAATGTGAAAGATTTGCATAAATAAAACCACCGAATAGAGATCTACAATAAGAATTAAAATGAAATTACAACTCTAAGAGATGGCATTCTTAATCCTTAGGACTTCTGATCTAGATCTCCGTATCAGTCTTAGGAACAATATTTAATTTTTAAAGTCATAAATCAAGGTAATGGGACAATAATCTGCCATTTAATTATTTATTTTATATTATCTTTGTCGTACGAAGTTCTCATGCAGTTCCGTTTCTCAATGAAACTCTATAGCACCTAACATTCCGCCAATTAATATTAAGTGGTCCTAGGTGAACAAATATGGTGATTCTGGATCCGATAGATGGGCAAATGAATATTGGCTAGTCATTGTAGAGCTCATGCCGGAATGGCATATGCTCCTTTCCCGGGAGAATATCTTCCAAAGAGTAGCTTCCAGAGAAAATAGAAGTAGATCACTTAGGTGTTCAAGGGTTTAAGCGGATAAAAATAGAAGTTAGGATTGTCTCTTCATCAGATTCTTGATTACTCTGTATATCAAATCCGAGCTATAAAGTAAAGATGGCAGTGTTTGTTCAGTATGAGGCTTAAGAGGAACAACAATGGCAGGATGATTTCTTAAACTGATGGCTTACTTTATTCTTCTTTTATCGAGGAATGAATATGTTACTTTCAACTTGCAAAGCAACTGATATGTTCTTCAGTTCCATCTTTCGATCTTGGATTGGATCTTGCTTTCCACAAAAGGATGCAACTTTGTAGAACATATTTACAATGGCTATAAATTGAAGGCCAAGCATGGTAGACTTCCAATAGGCAGCTAAAGCGAATATCTTTTAAGCTACTGTAGCGAGTCTGAATTTCTGAACGACAACTGGATAGTGGCCAGTGCCTAATTGGGTCGACCTAGTACAATGGGCATGTTTACAATAGGGATTTAGGAGATTATAAATAGCATCTAATTACGATCCTTTACTTAGCTCTAATGACCAAGCTAAACAAAAGATGAACTCCGTGGTCCTCCCCACCAAAAACAAATATGAGGAGAAATTTTTACTGCTTTGACTATCACGGGCCAAATAGATTGATTCTTAGCTAGCCAACAAACTTAGGTCTTTTGACACAACAATTAGGATTATAAAAATTTGGCATCAAAGCCACCCACCATCCCAAGTTTGAACCCCAACATGAGCAAATTCAGGCATGAGTCCTATTGGGTGTGTGCCATGGTATAAGGGGCTCAAAAAGGCCAAGGCATGAGTAAGCTGCCAACAACCAGGGTGCCGCTAGAGAGTAGGCAGCCGAGGCATTGAATGTGGGGTGTGGTAGAGTTGTCATGGGCCAAATAGATTGATTCCTAGCTAGCCAACAAGCTTAGGCCTTTTGGCACAATAGCTAGGATCATGACATTGACCTTGTTCTATGCAATAGTCCTTCAAATTTCCAAAAGTGGACAACTCATGAATGATCCCATTGAATTTGATATGTTTATTTGCATATGAAAACTTTAAAAAGTGTTTAGTGTGAAAGCACCCAATGGTAAATGAATGCTGAAATTTAATGATTGACAATTAGATATAGAAATGATTTACTGCAAAATGATAGGTATAGATTGAAATGCCATTTTGTTCCATCAAACACTATAACATGTTTCATTGATCTCAAAAAAGGTATCCCTTTAACCACCTCTAAAACAAAGTGTCTTTTATCACTTTCTAAAACCATGCTTTTATAAACCATTTCAATTTACTTTATCTTTGTAAATAATGTTTAGATTATAAAAGTACACAACTTAGCTTTTTATCTCTAAAAATACAAAAGTTTAACACATTCTAACACAACTAGCAAATTACATACGCCCACTCAAACAACATATGATTGAGTATCTTTTTGTGTCATAAGACTTTAAATCACCCAAACTCCTAATTAAATGAATGTTCGGTAAAATTCTACATGCAAGTATACATATCGAACAAGTAATATAATGATGAGTACAAATATCATCCCACAAAGACTAGTGTTTACTAAACTAATTAATTACTAGTGGTGAACAACTACTAGAATTTATCTTGCTAACCGAAATGATAAATTATGAATTTAATAACTAAATTTAATCTAAACTTAACAAACGAAAGATGTTAGAGCATTCGATTTCACCTAATTACTAGGTACAAATGTCGATCATCCATACTAGCAAGAGCAATTCTACTTATGTGATGACAGAATTTTTTAATTTGTTTATTATCCTATGTCTAGGTATAGTAAACCTATTTAGTTCATTAATTCACTATATCTCTATAGTGAATTGAAACAAACCAAATGCATTAAGATCTGTGAATATTCCTGGTTTACAATAAATCTTTCAGTCATCTTATCACCAAAAGTCACACAAATAACATGATATATGTCTATCCATATTAATCTATGGTTGCATATTACAAAAAGCAACTGCATGTTATTTCATGTCACTCTCTAACATGCAAATCAAGTTATCTATGTGGTAACTAATTACTAAAAACATTAAACTCCATAACATGCAACTTCACATTTATAAAATATCTCACAAAATGTAAATAATTATAACATTCATACATTATAATTAAGTTCCATCGTAGCTCTAACACACTAAACTAAAACAACATATTTAAATAAACTAAGTCAGTGCAAAAATGTGAACAAAACATTCTGGAATTTAAAAACATTAAAGCTGTCACCAAATGTCTTCCAATCACAAAATAAATTGCACAAATCTGCACATCACAGGGTGAAGAAGAAGCTGTCTAAAGAACAAAAGAAAAACAAGCTAAAACTCACGCGCCTCCAAGCTAAAACGGAAGAAGAAGCTTTCACACGCGCCACCACGCGCCGGTGCCATGCGCCATGCGCCATCGTCCGCCGGCCGTCTTCACAGAAACCTCCAGAAACGTGGATTGGGACGCCTAGGTTGCAAATCCGTAAAAATATCGTGCAAAGCTGCTACAAAAATGCGTAGATCTAGCGGAATGGACAAAGACGGCATTTGCACTTCTTCGCCGGAAACCGCTGTGAATCGCTGTGAATCTGGTACAGAAACGCCAAAAATCTCTCTAAGAATTCAAATTTGCTTTCAGATCGCTGGAAATCTCTCAAATCTGGCCAGAAAAAGGAAAAGATTGGCCGGGAATAGGTACCTTCGCTGGAAAAGAATGTCACGATCGGCTTTCGCCAAACCGCCGGCATCTACAAAGTCCCGCGGTGTCGCGTATGGCCTCTACTTTTCTGGCGAGGTCCTAGCCGCCGCAGTCTCTCCTCTGTTCTCTGTTCTCTTCCCCCAGACCCGATTATTCAGTCTCTCCTCTCTTTAGTTAATCGGCTTCCAAAACCCAATAGGTCACGATTTTCTTTGACTTTTCTTTTTTTCCTTTTCTTTCTTTTTCCATCCTTTAACACTTCTCTCTTCAACATAGGGTCCCACGTGTTTCCTTTTTTACTTCTTTTTCTCTGTCTTTTTCTTCTCCTTGCTTCTCACGTTCTTCATAAATAAATGATAAACATTGATTTTGCATGATTTATTGCTTCTTTTTCTTCCATTTTAGGTTTATTGCATAAAATAGCAAAAACATACATAAATATACTTAAATACAAATATAAATTAATAAAAACTATATTAAACATTATCTAAAATAATCAAAATAATTCTATATAAAATAGAGTTATCAATAAATTTGCATAGAAAACCATATAAAATGAAAATTGTTATCTAGGCTTGAGAGCAATTGCAAGAGTTTCATCTCCAAATGGTTTCTACTTTTGATGGGATTGGTCGTAGAGTAGACTGGTCATGGTTAACATTTAATCTCCAAATTGCTCTCAAACAAGGGAGATTATCGGAGTTTATACTTTGCAGTAGCTATTGTTTCTAGAAAAATATTTTAATTACTTCTTCTATCTCACTCCTTATTATACTCTAAGCTTTCTTGAAGAAAAAATTGTTGTAACCATTAGGACCCGAAGCTTTGTAATCACCAATTGTGTTAAAGTTTTATATATATCTTCTCTTTTAACCTCTGTTGCAACGCTTCTCTTTATTTCTTTTGGAATTTCAATTGGGAATAACTCACTTAATTTTTTCTTAAATGGTTGAAGTTGATTTGTCCTCCCTAACAAGTTTTGATAGTAACTTAGAATCTTGTTCTTGATTACCTCATGATCTTCAATAAGTTACTTATCATCTATTTCCATCCTGACAATATGGTTTTTTGCTCTCCTTTGCATCATTTACTCATACTAAATCAAGAAGTAGGTTACGTATACCAACTAAAATGACATGTTGTTGACTAATAGTTTTTGTGTCATTCTACCATGCTTCCATGGTCAATGCCCATGGTAGTCCATCTTCTAGCTATGGTGGCTCACACTCTAAGGGGCTACCCTATGTCACGCCCTTAGGTAGCCATTTCCATAAGTCATCCCATCTTTGGTTCAAACTTGAGATGTGAGGTTGGTTTTGATACTAATTGTTAAGATCTAAAACTATTATGCCAATAGCCCTAGACCTAATAACAAATCAAGGATTATTTAATTTAAATATCATTACCAACCTATAACTGGCATACTATAACAATGACATAATGCAACTTTGGATCAAGAAAGGAACATCTACATGCACGTGGCATAATTCATGGCCAAATGTGGATTCATTTCTCCAAGCATCATTCAACTTTTTCAAGGAAGGAAAATTCTCTAAAGGGTAGAGTTTCTCACAAACAAAGATTGATTTTTCCTTATGTAGTAATTGTTATTAGATTTCATATTAAGTTTGATTTTCTCTATATAATTTAGTATCAATGCATGTATAAAATTAATCAAAAAATTAGAGAACAAATGTCCTCAACCTGTTTGTTTTGATTTTGTACGCTTTGCCCATCAACTTTTCTATTTTAACTCTAGATATATAAAAAAAACTCCTCCCAAATATATTTCTAAATCTATCTTCCGTAATTGTTTTCTATTTTTTGGTTGCAAATGTTAGAATTTATAAACAGAAAGTCTACTGTTAATGCATTTCTTCCAAGTTATATGGTAAGGAGTACCAATCCTACCCTTAACTTTATGCCTTTTACTTTTACGCTTTCTGATTTCTGATTTAATTCAATTTTTCTACAAAAGGAAGGAACTGTGACATTCCATTAAACTTGTTCTGCCAAAGACGCCTAATTTAATTAACTAGAATATATTCGATACGTTGAACTTAATCAATCTCCTTGCAATCTTGATATTGATTTGGTCAACTAGCAAGATTACCCATTATATGAATGTTTTCCAAGATCACAGATACAATTAATTATTAACCACGTAATATACTATTACGTACGAACTAAAAAAAGCCTAAATTAGATTTCTTTTCATAGTGGTTCTTGCAAAGCTTAACTAATCCGTACGGGGAACATGCTGTTAGTTCAAGGATCTTCAGCTATAACCATTGCGCCACCCGGGGCTTTGCTGCTATAGCATCATAGCCTTGGAGTCACGACGAAGGAAAAGTAGATATCCTCCAACATGCAAGTATAATAAATAGAGAGGGATAGACAGCTTGTGGGATTCCGATAAATTTTTTGTGCCAAGTATAATGCCCATTCCCTATGACTAGTCCCTTGCAACGAGCGGTATACAGTCCATTGAGTAAAGGCCATTTGCGCGGCATCGTCAATCTTATAAATAGGGAGCAGGCTTCAACTCTTCAGACACGGGTGAGAAAGCTCAAGAAAGTGAGATCTGGGGAAGTAGACATGGTGCGGTATTGGTTCGGCTTATTTTCTAGCTTGTTTTCTAAGGCTCCAAGATGAGCCGGAACCAATATCACTCTTGTATGCTTCTTTCCATGGCTTTTCCGTTTTTGAACCGAAGCTATCAACAGCAGCTTTTGCCTGATCCAAGATTCCTTTTAGCAGAGTGCAAGTTTTCTCTGTCCTATTTTACTTTCATATTGTTCTTATTCTTGTTGTGGACTTACCCATGCTTGATTTTAGTGAAGTCGGAGCATAAAATAATGGCGGCAAAGACAACCTTTCATAATATGTATTTCTCTCAAAGAAAATACGAGCTTGGCCTTTATGACAGACTAAACTGGCTTCCTTTAGTTCATCAGTCGTTTTCCTTCAAAAGTTGGTGTTTAAACAAATTAAAAATTAAGGTTTTTCTTCTCTCTCTCAAAGTTATACTCACTTTATTATGTCCGATCTATTCCTTTGGCAGTTGCTTGTACAGAATATCTACTGGACTCTGCATACTGGTTCCTTAGTCTTCCATAGTCATTAAACAGGTTGATAACATAAAAGGACAGGTAAAGGCCCACATCACAATGGACTAATAGCGTGCTAATGACTGACATCGGTGCCTTCACCGGCTAACAACTGTCCAAGAACAACAGAGTCGATTGAGGAGAAGTTGGACATAGGAGCTTTGTAATTCGCTGGTAAAGTTTTTTCTTTAGTTGTTTCTTTTTTCGATGTTGAAGTTTATTGGCGAAGTAATGAAAGAGGTTGAATAGAGCGTTTCTTTAGAAAGTTAATGACTGGCTCCTGGTACAAGATTATAATCCTTAAAACTCATCGTCCACTTAAACGTTGACAATGAGCAATCTACTCTACGACCTATCTTTTCAAAAGTAGAAACCATTTGGAGATGAAACTCTTTGCAATTGCTATTAGGCCTACGTAAAAATGAAGCCGAGGAACCTAGACAGATATAAGGTTATTTACTCACAAAGTATGATGTGTCAGGCATCGCCGTCCGCGCCAGGTGAGTAAGGCCGAAGTGAAGGTTAACTGAGACACGAATTTGCAATGGCACTGAGCCACCTCCTCAGGCCTAATGCCCTTCGCTGTGATGAGGATAAATGAGCAGTACCTACGAGTGACCAAATGATTCTCTGGCTGGCAATTCCGTGGAGACTCAAGTGCCAAGACAAACTGCTTGTCCAACGTATCAACTAGAGAAATCACCTGCTCGTGAGGGCAGATACTTCAAGGCTGTTTAAGTCAATTTTTCTAACGTTTTGCAATCTTCACCAAGAAGACCTCAACCGTATGTTCTCATGTACCTTTTTGAAGTGGGACGTTCTCTTTGTGATAAATGAAACTTGGCCTGGCCCTAAGAAAGCTTGGAGAACAGAGTGCATAAGTTGAATTGGAATTTTCGTTGCAATATTCTTTTATGTGCAATCATTAGGTTAATCAATGGTAAATATCGTGTACTTATTTGGATGAAGGAATAAGATTGACGCTACCAGTCTCCTCCATTATACTATCATGTACTTATAGATGACAGCAACATCTCCGAAGAGAATGGATCACTTCTGAGATCGGGAGATTTTTCCTTCTGAGCACTTAGATTTGTATTTAGACTAGCTTGCTATTCTTTGCGGTGTAATGAAGTCATAGCCTCCACTCATCTTAGTTGCTGACTGCTCTCTCGGGTTTACTCATTTCTATTGTTTTCATTAACCTAATGAATGCTTACCTATCCCAAAATGAGTAAAAATAAAAAGGCTGGTCACGATCTTTTACCCTCAGTTGAGAGCTTCATTTCTTTTATTTTTTTCTCTTTTTTTTTTTTTTTAAGTTTTATGTGAACCTGTTTGTTTCCACCCATACCTTCATATGCTCTAGAACGGCCGTTCACTGCAAAAACTAACGTTGAAGTTAATTGAGAGGAATATTATTGCACGTGACCATATTTGAAGAGTTATAACTTGGAACAGACACAAATCAGCTTAGTTCTTCAGAGTCCTCTCAAACAATAAATAGGTATACAAATGTGTGTCGCTTGTGTGTTTTACTGGAAGCTGGAGCAAAGTGAACAAATTAACTATCAAAGTTCGAAACCTAAGTAAATTCAAAACACTCGCAAAACCTGGACACTAGGTTTGAATTTTCTTCAGGAAAAAGGGAAAAAAAAAAAAAAAAGCAAAACAGAAAAGAATGAAAATAATATTTCGGCTATAAGACTTTACTGCGAAAGACTTACAAACTGACGTGGCTGATGAGATGTTAAACCCCGTGTGTCTGACAAAAAGCAACTCATGAATTGGGTTTGCGGGTAGCCCGCTTCCACTGCGGATGACCATATTAACTTCTGATTGAATATGTAACTAAAACTTTGTGGTATCCCCGAACATCGCTCTTGAATGCTCTCCCTATTAAATGCTCCAGTTGAGTCATTTCATTCTTACCCTAGTGTTTCCCATTGATCATACTGCACGTTTCAATTCCTACTCTTTTAGTTCTTTCCTCAAGTTACAATTCCTCCTTAACAAGAAACGAAACATTTAACTGAAAAATATGTAAGGTGGTGAAGGTCCACTTGAAAAATGACTCCATGACGCTGATGGACATAGGAAAAGAATATAATATTTTAACTTGTCTTCATCCTTGTACGGCTCGGAATCGTAGTTGCGAGAGAATAAAGGAACGAGGACTTTAAATATCATCTGGCAAAACACTAATAAAAGGGACTTTTACTAGCAATTTCATTTGTATTGAGCATCTCTTCCGCCGTACATTAAATGAATTTGACAACAAATGCCTTAAAAGTTCCTATCCCGTGTTCTTCCAGAACTGATCATATAAGTTGTGAACTACACATCAGAGAAGTCCATCTAAGAATTAATCTTAGTTCTTCTGTAAACAGTGGAATTAGGAGCCACAGCATCTAGTCCTTCATGGCTTTTTTTTACCTCGCTGCCAAGTTAGGACATTCAGGAGTAACCAATCTTATTCTTAACTTTATGGCGCCAACTTTATGCTTTCCAATCTTTAATCTGAATTATATGCTAAGAGCAGAAACCTTTAACTTTCCATCTGATTAATTTTTCAAAATAAAATTAAGGACATTAATCAGAATATATTCCATACATTGAACTTGATCGATTTCTGTAAACTCCACATTGATTTGGTCAGCTGGTAAGATTTCTAGATATATGCATCTTTTCCAAGATCTTACATGTAATTAAACATCTATTATGTGTTTATGTGGTTGCTATTACAGAACTGATTGAAAATTCCTAATGGTCAACTTTTTTCGTAGAAGTTTAACAGTTTCATGCATCGCTCATCACATTATTGGTTCAAGGACTTCTTGCCGGATGTTTCATTGATCGTACGTGGCAGGCGTGTCTTAACTACTCTACTCAATGATTAAGTAACCACGCGTTACGACATGCTGCTACAGCATCCTAGTTCATGTACTATGACTAAGGAAGAGTAAATAATCCTGCATCACGCATCAGGTATTATAAACAATAAAACGTTGCTAGCTTGTGGGATTCCTAAATACCGGTCATGAGAAATGTTCCATATGCTAAGGATAATGTTCTTTCCTTATGATTGGTCCTTTGTAATGCGGGAGTATAGAGTTAAAAGAAGAGGACTAGCCGTACGTTATGAAGCCTACATATAGGGGTTAAGCCTCAATTCTCCCAACACAAGAAGAAAAGCTCTAAGAAGTGATCTCCTGGGAAGTAGACATGGTGTGGTATTGGTTCGGCTCATCTTCTAATAGCACATCACAAGCTCTAAGACGAGCCGCAACCAATATCACTCTTGTATGCTTCTTTGCCTGGCTTTGTCTTTCGATAACTGAGGCCCTAATCAAGAGCGTTTTCTTTATCCAAGATCGCTCTCCTGCAATATGCAAGTCGCCCTCCATCCTATTTTATTTTCATGTTGTTCTTGTCCTGTACACCGATACTTCCAGTGGATAGAATTTAAAGTTCTTGCATGCAGCTATCTAACTACAACTGCATCGGCTGTACCTTCCTTGTTAGTTTGCTTTTCCACCAAATCAAACGGTTGCTCCCACACATACTAGTTTGTTGAAATCCACATTAATTTTTATGTGGTTTGGGATTAGTGAAGCTAATTTTGGGCAAGCAACATCATACTTTATGAACTGAGTGCCGCCAAGGGACAAACTTTGACGGTTGAAATACTAACAAGATGCACTTGAGCATCCTAAACTAGCTTGAATTTGTTTGACCATCCCTTTAACCCTTTTCATGTCTCCCTTTTATATGTTGTTTCTTTTCTTAGGATGACTGGTCTTCTCTTCAGGAGGTGAGGGGTTTACTAACCATCTCAAGAGGTTGTTCGACCATCCCTTTAACCAATGCTTTTTTTATCGTTTTACTTTATTTTTTAAATTATATAACTGAATCCCACACGTTTATTTTGAATGAATAATTTGAATTGAGAATTGTAGGCACAGTTCCAGGAAACATCAACCCTCAAATACTAAAATAAGAAGCATAATGGAGCACGAACTAACAAAGGACTCAAAAAGACTAGAAGCATAAACTCGAGCTACTAATGCTAGAATGAGGATCTTCAAGGTTGATGCACAACCTTGTTAGCTTCATTTGAGAAATTTAAAATTTCTGTCTGAAACTATTTGTCTAGGACCACAACTTTAATGTGCTGAAAAATAATCTTCTCCATGCAGGAGCTATCGAATGCAAACATTCTTTTGATATTTGATGTGTATAGTTAACCAAACTAGATAAGTTTCACATAATTACCTAGACGCACTTTTTCTCATAATTATTACCTAACTTTCATAGGTAGTACTTTTACCAACAACTATAACTCATTCAGCTAGTTAGCCAATCAACTATGAAAATAAATTATAGTGCTCTTACTATCAATGGAGATTTGCAAATGCAACTCCATATCTCACTTCAAAGAAGTCTTCCATAATATGCTTGAGAAACGAATGACAAATCTATGAAAGTCACCTTAAGGTAAACACAAATATTGTTTCTTAAATATCTCACAAATTCTTACATGCTTATGAATTTGTAAGACTTCAAGCATCACTATCTAAGAACAAATAGAAACCCATACCAGCTTTCCAAAAAGAATATATCACATCACTTCATAATTGTCCACATATTCATACTATCACAAGTTTTCTCTTAATGCGAGCTCACACTAAAAATTATCTCATAGAATTAAATTGTTCTCTCGTGGAAGTCAATTTTTATTAACATACTTTTATCCAATTAATGTCTATTTGAACATTAATGTTCAACATTTGCATAAATAATCACACTACGTCTCTTTCTTTTCTTTTCTTTTCTTTTTTTTTTTCTTAAATAAAACCACCATACATAGGACTACAGAGAGAATTAAAATGAAATTACAACTCTAAAGATGGCATTTTTAATCCTTAGGACTTCTAAAATAGATCTAATTATCAGTCTTAGTAATAATATTTAATCTTTAAAGTCATAAATCAAGGCAATGGAATAATAAGTCATAAATCAAGGTAATAGCATTTTTTATTCTATTATCTTTGCCGTAGGAACTTTTCATGCAATTCTGTTTCTCAACGAAAGTCTGTAGCATCTAATTAAAATTAAGCAAAGCTGGCTCAATCGAGATTAAGAAAACAAATTTGGAGAAATACTAGATCATAGTAGAACACCCTCAAAGAATAATACGCACCAATACAAGCATATAGAAAGTGAAACCAAAAGACATAGGATATGGCCCTGATTTTGGACCTTCTCTAATTAGGCCAAGCCAATTAGAATTTGGACTTCACCGATACACAACGATACAAGCACTAGAATTTATACTTCATCTAATTAGGCCAAGCCCAACTAATAAATAATTACGATCAGGCCCATAAAGCCCATAAACAAACAAATAACTCGACACTAGCATTCTGCCACTTAATATTAAGCGGTCCTAGGTGAACCACAATGGTCAATCCGGACACCATAGACGAGCATATGAATATTGCCTAGTCATTCTAGAGCTCATTCCGAAATGGAATATGCCCCTTTTCGGGGAGAATATTTTCCGAGGAGTAGCTTCCGGAGAAAATACCAGCTTACTGATCTCTTGCGCGTGTTCAAGGGTTAAAGCGGATGAAAAGGGAAAAAGTTAGGATTGTCCCTTGATCAGATTCTTGATTACTCTATATATCAAATCCTAACTATCCAGTAAAGACAGCAGTCTATTTTCAGTATGAAGCTTAAAAGGAACAACTTTTGCAGGATGATTTCTTAAAGTGATGGCTTACTTTATTCTTCTTTCATGTGCTACTTTCAACTGGCAAAGCACCTGATATATTCTTCAGTTTCTTCTTTCGATCTGGGATTGGATCATCGATTTCCACAAAAGGATGCTACTTTATAGAACATATTCACAACGGCTATAAATTGAAGGCCACGCATGGAAGACTTCTAATTGGCAGCGAAAGCGAATTCCCTTTAGCAATTGTAGCGAATCTGAATTTCTGAACGAGAAGTGGATGGTGGAATCTAGAACGATGGGCTAATGCCTAATTGGGTCAACCTAGACCAATTGTTTTTTAGGTCTCTGTGCCATGTTTGCAGCAGGGATTTAGAAGGAAATTAAAAATAGCACCCGGTTACAATCTTTTACTGAGCTCTAATGACCAAAATAAACGGAAGAACCCGAGAGTCTTCACGGCCAGAAACAAGTATGAGCAGAAATTTTTGCTGTCTCCGACCTTTGGATTTTTTTATTACTAAGACTTTACAATTCCTTCAAAAATTGGTTCAATAAGAAAGTGAGAACCTACACTTTTAAGTTCACAATTTTTGGTTTTTGCACCCAATGCGAGAGCATTCCAACATGGACAACCCACGAATGATTCCACTGAATTTGACATGTTTATTTGCAGATAAAAAACTTTAAAGAGTGTTTGGTCCGAAAATGGACGATGGTAAATGAATGCCGAAATTGGACAATTGACAGTCAGGTATAACAACGATTAGCTGCAAAATGATAGTTCTCTAACATATCTAAACCTCCGGTTACTTCTGAGGTGCAGAATGCCAAAACATCATTGTCTCGTGGTTGGCATTTCGCAGCCATCAATTCTTGTAGTGGTCAATTGTCTGTTCAAAACCTTACAATTTTCGACATGCATGCCTGATTTCAGATGGCAAGTCAAGCATACCCGTCAATCAAGCTACAAATAGACAAAATTTCTAGATCATGTTCATGCCACGTTACCCTTCGAGTTTGCGTACGTTAGGAAGCAGCTTGTCATAGACAGACTTTCCGGTTTGGATTCCACGATCCTATCATCACTCTTTTGGAAGATTTTTATAATGTCCTCTGCAATGCCACATCTGGGCAGAAAATGTTGACTGCTTGAGCGGTGGATGGCTGCCCGCAAAAGCACTTATTCCCGAATGCTTAGGGCGGTACTGTTTTACAATGTTTAATGAAGCATCATTCATAGTCAGGTGAAGAAACATCCAGACGCAGAAGATAAGAAATGGATGCTGTCTAATCGTCAGAGATGTTGTCAGATGGTCTTGTAAAGCTCAAATCAAAATGGCATATGCTCTTCTGAGGAAGCATAAACTCCAACGTCCACAATCTCGCGGATCATTAGATGGGCAATCAACTTACCTCTTGGCATCTTGAATAAATGGATGTTCGATTTCCTACCAAAAAAATCACATGATATATTCTCTAAATCCATCTTTGCATCTTCCTCGGACAATTGCCCTTAGGATATTGCTAATTGAACGTACTTACAAAGGTTCAGCATATAGTTCACGTTGACCAGATTGTTAACAAAAGGAAAAGTAATCAAAACGAACATCAGAGAAACACAGACCACGAAGAAAGGTAGTTAGCATAATTTGCGCTAATTGTAGTCAATTCTAATATATTTCACATCACCTATCGTACTAATCTTGAATAAAGTTGACTTATGAGACAACTTGATCCGATAGGTAGAATAATTATATTGGTGGGGATACACAAATGGCATTATCCTTGAGTAAAATTTAAACCCTATAATGAGAATAAAATCTTGGTTAGCTGCATTAATGGCCCATAAAGTCTACACCTGGGAAACGTGAACAAAAAAGTAATTATCCTCTTCACACCGGACCTTTCTCCGCTCACCAGCTTCAACGATGCTTGAAAGCTATTTTCGGATAGAGCATTACCATAGCTGCTAACGAGCCGCTAACTGGATTAGCGATTATGCATATATTTCGTAGCTTCACCTTCGGCCTGCATTTGGTTAATCTAAAATTCAAGTAAAAAGCATCACAATACAGCAAGGGAAAAATGACACCAATATATTCTTACATTAGGTGTTAACGATTTTTTTTAAAAGATTTAAACATTCAATACAAAAGTTAATTTGAGAATTAAAGAATTATTTTTCTTAATTTAAATTTCACCATATGAGGTCACAATGGTAAGTGACATTAATCTCCTTGCTATGGATTCCGTAACTATATGTATTATGATCTTCTAGAGTGTGGTTCTCCAAAAAATTTATAAAATAATTACCGGTAAATCCATTACTTAAAACAAAAACCTAATGATTTAAAAAGTGTATTTGTGTTCTGTCTATTATAAATTTATATTCATTCTCAAAATTTAAGACAATAAGTGTGATATTTTTTCATATTTAAACTGATTCTCATGAATTTTTCAACAGTCTGACATAACAAGAGGGATAAAGTGTAAGTAGAGACAAAAATACGTGTATCTTATAATACATACTTAGCGAACACGTACAGCCATCTATGTTTTATTCAAAGGGTACTGTTTATAATACATGTTACACTCCATGATAGAGAAAATCCAAACGCTGTGTAACTTATTCACCAGGGCATGCTTTGATTAGGCCGTGGTTAGACGCTGCCCTTTATGGCTGAACTATATCCGTTATCGTACTTTTTGTTCCAAAGCATGACCCCGCCATACTTGGGGGAACTCTTGACAGATGGAAGAACCTGAGACTTGAGCACGTCAGCTGGAATAAATCCACCACTTGGAGTAGCCGCGGCTGCTGCTGGTAGCCCTACGAACACTTGTTTAGCTTGAACCGTGATCCATTTCTTCCACGAACTTAAAAGGTTGTCAGCGTTGGTCCCGTACTGACATGGAGGGTTGTTGTAGAACTGAACCCAAACGTAATCAAACAGGCCAGTTTTGATAGCGGTATCCAGGTGAGCATCCGGGAATGGACATTGAGGAGCTGCGGCCAAGTACACCTTTTTTTGCTGGCTGAATCCATTAAGTGATCTAGCGAGTTCATCCCAGTGTTGGCCGGAATCAGCCTCGATGTCAAAATCAATGCCATCCAAAACGGCATCACCGAGGGGACGCGAATTGGATTGACCACTGCAGCGGTTCAGATATTCTAAAGACACTTTAACACAAGAATTGATAGGAATTTGAGAAGAATTCCTCACAGAATGGAAAGCTTCTGTGGAATTGTATTTCGGTAACTTGGCCTTTTGACCAATCTTGACAAACCAAGAGTACAACTCACGGGATTTCTTATAAGGGAACCCCAGACCTCCTAATCCAGTCTTGAACTGAATATTACAAATGACTTCCCCCCTCTCTACACACCCTTATGTCATATTTATACTACCACTTGGGTGTTTAACGATCTTAACAGTTTTAACAGAATCGACTAACAGACTCAACAGGATTATCCACCTTAACAGCTCATCAACTAACTCTTGCCACTTATTTATCTTATAATAGCTGACATGGACTCTCTCCAGCTGACGTGGCTAAGGGCTTAATGAGATCGTTGCATCCCTCCCCTATTAACAGAAACCTTGTCCCCAAGGTTGAAGAAGGGGTAACGTTGTTCAAACAATTCTGCATCGATCCATGTTGCTTCTTGCACAGGAAGTCCCTACCAATGAACTAAGAATTTAAAGCGCTTCTTTCTAACTCTCTGTTCCAATATAGCTTGAGGATTAGGGCTAATCACATCTTCGTCCACCAAATAAGTAGGAAGTTCAGTTTAGACAGAAACATCCTTACCGACAAACCTCTTAAGCATGGAAACGTAAAAAACATTTTGAATTCTGGATCCTTGAGGCAACTTCAACCGATATGCTACTTCACCAATCCTTTGTAACACTTCAAAAGGCCCAAAGTATCTGGGAGATAGTTTCTGATTCTTACGGACCATGACAGAATTTCCTCTGTATGGTTGCAATTTAAGGAAAACAAGGTCTCTTACCTCGAAGTTCTCTTCTCTTCGCCCCAAATTGTAATATTTTTGCATCCTATTTTGAGCTCCACGTAATCTTTCCTTAATGCTCTTCAATATAGCTTCTCTAGCAGTTAACTCTTGATCAACCGCAGCTATATTAGTGGAACCAGGGATGTAAGTGAGGAGGCTAGGAGGTGATCTGCCATATACTACTTCAAATGGTGTCTTTTGAGTGGATCCGTGTACAATGATATTGTAGCAGAACTCAGCCCAAGGTAGCCACTTCACCCATTCCTTCGGATGATCTCCACTAAAGCATCTTAAGTAGATTTCAAGGGTCTTATTCACCACTTCAGACTGCCCATCTGATTGTGGATGATAAGCAGTGGAGAAGTTGAATTTTGTTCCCTGTAGCTTGAACAATTGTTGCCAAAAGTTGCTAGTAAACACAACATCTCTATCACAGACGATGCTCCTAGGCATGCCATGATGTTTAAAAATATGTTCAAAGAATTGTTGAGCCACACTTACTGCAGTATAAGGGTGAGCCAGGGCCAAGAAATAAGCTGCCTTTGATAATCTGTCGACAACTACCCAAATAACCTGTTTCCCCTTGGAGTTTGGCAATCCTTCTATAAAATCCATTGCCAAATCTTCCCAAATTTGTGCTGGAATAGGGAGAGATTGCAGCAACCCGCTGGGTTTTAGATTTTGCCATTTAACCTTTTGACAAATGATGCATTCTTTCACAAATTGCTGCACTGCCTTCTTCATTTTAGGCCAAAAAAATACTGCTTTGACCCTTTGTAATGTCTTGAAGTACCCCTCATGAGTGGAACCATGAATTTCTTGAAGAATAATTGGAATCAATGTAGAAGAATTGCTCAAGAAAATTCTGTCTTTGTAGAATAGGACGCCATTCCTATATTGCCATTTAGAGTCAGCTTCTCTAATACAAAGCTTATTCAATATTTTTTGCATTTCTTGATCTTGGCATACTTCTTCTTGAATAGTAGTAAGCCACGCGGGACTGGGCATAGAAATGGCTCTTAATTCTCTTTCATCTCTAGTGGACATGCTACTAGTTTCACCTTTTTCCCAACAACTCGACCAAGGCTCAGAGAAACTTTCCAATATGCTTTTGCCCTTATCAGAACCGTTTTGCACTTGGCGTATTTTTTCCTCCCCCATCTATATCTGGTGCAAAGAATGTCTTTGCCAGTTTGCTTCATCAGTAGGATCTGTTACACGGGTGAGCAATTTCTTAGCTTCTATCAACTTACCATCATGTTCAGCATTGGATATTGTTGCTGATTTTTTTTTTATTCTGTGCTTCCCGATCATGATCCTGAGGTAATTCTTCATCCCGCCTTGATAGAGCATCTGCGACAGGATTATCTTTTCTAAGTCTGTATCTAATCTCAAAATCATAGCCAACCAATTTGATTAGCCATTTCTGTTGTGCAGGAGTTGTGATCTTCTGATTCCAAAGGTTTTGCAAACTTTTTTGATCAGTTAGCACAATGAATTTTACTCCTAACAAATACTGCCTCCATCTTTTAACAGCTAGAATAAGGGCTAGTAATTCTTTCTCATAAGTAGATAGGAGTAGGTTCCTACCTTGAAGAGCTTGACTATAATAAGCAATAGGCTTGTGTTCCTGAGACAGAACTGCACCAACTCCAATACCACATGCATCACATTCTACAAAGAAAGGAATAGAAAAATTTGGAAGCCGCAAGATAGGAGCTGTGGTCATAACCTGTTTGAGTTTCTAAAATGTAACCTCAGCCTCCATATTCCAGAAGAAGGAATCCTTTCTTAGAAGTTTTGTGAGTGGTGCCGCCAAGATGCCATAGTTCTGTATGAATTTCTGGTAATAGCCAGTCAATCCTAAAAAACCCCGTAAGGATTTTACTGACCATGGACATGGCCATTCCAACATAGCTTTTATCTTATCCTTTTCCACAACAACCCCTTTGGCAGATATAACATGCCCTAGATACTGGACAGTTGTAACCCCAAAGGCACACTTCTCACGTTTAACAAATAACTGGGCTTGCTTCAATTTTTCAAACACAAGTTTCACATGCTGCACATGTTCAGTCCAGTTTTGACTATATACCAGTATATCATCAAAAAAAACCAGCACAAAATTACTCAAATATTCTTTAAACACCTTGTTCATCAAACTTTGGAATGTGGAAGGGGCATTACATGACCCAAACGGCATAACTAAGAATTCATAATGCCCAGTAGGAGTTTGAAAAGCTGTCTTACCAATATCAGCTGGCTGCATGCGTATTTGGTGATAACCAGAACGCAAATCCAACTTGGTAAATACCTTGGATCCATGAAGTTCGTCTAATAGCTCCTCCACAGTAGGGATTAGGAACCCATCTTTAATAGTTTCTTTGTTCAATGCTCGGTAATCTATACACATTCTCCAAGTACCATCTTTCTTTCTCACTAAGATCACAGGAGAAGAGAAAGGACTGGTACTTTCCCTGATAATGCCTTCATCTAGCATCTCTTGGACTAACTGTTCTATTTCCTTTTTTTGCAAATAAGGATATCGATAGGGCCTGCTAGTAATGACTTTTGTTTCATTCTTGAGTAGGATTTGATGCTCATGTGACCGGTGAGGGGGTAGGCCATGAGGTTTTTGAAAGAGAACCTCATATTCTAACAGTAAATGTTCAAATTGTTTTGGCCAATGGTAATTCATCATATTATGGTTCTCCACAGACGCCATGTGCAGCATCACACCTTGTTTTTGCTTTTGTAACAGTTTATCAAGTTCAGCACTGTCCACCAATCTATTCTGGAGATCAGTATCCCCTTGTAGCTCTACAAGTCTTCCTGCATGCATGAAAGACATTTTCATGGTAGAGAATTCCCACCTAACTTCCCCCAAGGTTTGTAGCCACTGAATGCCAAGAATAATGCCCACATTAGGAATAGGCAGAATAAAGAAATCAGCATGCATTCGATTCCCTTGTAGAACTAATTCTACTTGAGAACATAATCCTTCTCCTCGGAGCCTTTCTCCACTGGCTATTTCTACTATAAAGGTTCTGCCCTTAACCGGTTCCAGTTGCATTTTTTTGGCCAATTGAGCACTCACAAAGTTGTGAGTACTACCGGAGTCAATAAGAACTCCAACTCTCACCTTATTAATCCCCATATCTCCATGAATCCTCATTGTTCGAGGACATTTGGTACCACACAGAGCAGCCATGGACATAACCTTCAATTCCCCTTCTTGTTCCTCTTCTTCTGCCACAGTATCAATGTCTTCCCGCAATTCTCCAGGATCTAATCCTTCTAACAAGAACAGCTTTTTACATCTGTGACCAGGAGTGAACCTTTCATCACAGTTGAAACATAAACCACAAGCCCTTCTATCCATAATTTCTAGTTGAGTAAGTTTCTTAACAGGCATATGAGGATGATTAGCAATGGCTTTAGGAACAAGCATGTTACCCGTAGTTGGACCTTTTAGGGAATGTGAAGTGCTCTGCCTATTACTCAATTCTTTAGCTTCAAACAACTTAGCAAATCCAATGGCAGTAGAAAGTGTAGGAGGATTGTGAGCAATTACATCCAACCGAATTTTATCCTTTAAGCCACTGATAAAACAGCTAATAGATTGTGAAGCATCCAAATGACTAAAGCGGAGGAGTAACTTACCAAACTGCAGCTGGTATTCGTGAACAGATCCAATTTGTTTTAGTTTGGTGAGTTCATCGAAATGATCAACAAACATAGTTGGACCAAATTGCTTCATTAATTCAGCAGTGAGAATAGTCCATGTCAGTTGTCTGTCTCCATACTCCTTTTTCAAGAGTTGATAGACTAACTGAGCTTCTCCGTCCATATGCCAAGAAGCTATTCAAACCTGGTCCTCTTCGGGAGTTTCATGAAACTCAAAGAACTGAACTGCTCTATCGATCCATCAAGTTGGATCAGAACTTCCTTCGAATTTAGGAAACTCCAGACGCACAGTTCTGGTCTGAATTTGCCCCGCTGAAGAATGTCTATCGGTGTGATAGCGTGTTCAACCATTCTGATGAGAAGAGCCTTCATCGAGATTTTTTTTTCAGAATCTACACGATCTGTGACACTATCAATCTTGGCATTGAGAGCATCAACTATTTGGTGCACGGTGTCAGTAAGCTCCTTGAGCTGAAGCTGAAGGCTCTCATTGGAAACCTTTTCAAGATCACCGGTGATCATGGCTCTGGATACCAATTTGCAGCGGTTCAGATATTCTAAAGATACTTTAACACGAGAATTGATAGGAATTTGAGAAGAATTCCTCACAGAATGGAAAGCTTCTGTGGAACTGTATTTCGGTAACTTGGCCTTTCGACCAATCTTGACAAACCAAGAGTACAACTCACGGGATTTCTTATAAGGGAACCCCAGACCTCCTAATCCAGTCTTGAACTGAATATTACAAATGACTTCCCCCCTCTTTACACACCCTTATGTCATATTTATACTACCACTTGGGTGTTTAACGATCTTAACAGTTTTAACAGAATCAACTAACAGACTCAACAGGATTATCCACCTTAACAGCCCATCAACTAACTCTCGCCACTTATTTATCTTATAATAGCTGATATGGACTCTCTCCAGCTGACGTGGCTAAAGGCTTATTGAGATCGTTGCAACCACCTAGGAAGTTATTCCATAGGTGGTTGGCTACTTGCTTTGCGTCGTCAGCTGAGGAAAGAGAGTAGCTTCCGGCGCTGCCTCCAATAGAAAGGAGGACTTTGATGCCTCGAGCTTGGCAAGCTTTGATATCAGTGCTTACACCGGTGCAACCGTTGGCACTGGGATTGCAGTGTCCGGCTAGGTTTAGTGCCGGGGTTTTGCCGCTACCAAATGTGGATAGGAAAGCTATGTTCACGTACTGGTAGTTCCCCGTTGCGCAAGTTTCGGCTAAAGACCCTTCATCAGTGCTTTGGCCCCAATAAATGGTAATGCCAGCCGCTTGGGGGGACTTGCACAAAGAAATGAATAAGAGGGAGAACAGTATGAAGGATGCTTGTTTATGAGCTGCCATGTTTGGATTCTATAGGCTCTCCTTGCCTCATGAATGCTGCCTGAGTGCATATTTGTAGGTGCGGAGGTCATGTGAGTCCAAACGCTACGGTAGAAAAGTATGACAGACGTGTCTTGCGGGTAACAAATTGTTGATTTTATCTTCTGTCGAGCAGAATACAAGAAAACAAAGTCCAGTTCACGTATTCTAACGAATAGCACAGCCTACCCACTGGTCCCATCAAAGAAGGTGACAGTTTGCGAGAGAGATTATAAAAAAGCAAAGGGCCTTTTGAAATGTGGATTACATACTGCCCGTGGCGTATTCTTGAAGAAGTTTTTTTTTCCATGTTTGAATGATTTGTTTGTATAACTTCCATAATACGAAGATCTAATTGTGATCTGTAAATCTGCTCTATGAAAAAATGGTTAAGGCAAAGGGGAAAGTAAATGTTTATTATCATGTACCCGCCACCTCAAATCGCCGTCCGAAATAGCGGAAAAAATATACCCTAATTAGGTGCAATTCCAAAGCCACCCATATCCCGAAAAAGCTTATCATCCGTCAGTCAACTGATACGTCTAGACCTCGTACGTGACAAACAGACACTGCTAAATCATCATATGAAAAGTCGGAAGTTTGTTAAGCTTCCATCGGATACGCTAAGAGGACATAAATTTCCAACTCTCTTCCAGAAGATCCTAAGATTCTGGCTGCGTACGACCTTATCCTCTTTATCGCCAAAATAGACGACAACTCTTCCCCTGCCGGGTGCCCGAAGTCCTTCTCCGCGGGTTTAACTAACAACACGCAATGCTTATCTTAGATCTAAGCACTCGACTTCGAACTTTCAGAAAATGTTTGTCTTTTTAAAAGGTCATTGTTTTATTACTTCATTTGAACCGAAGAGTACTCTAGAATATTTGACTTTAGTATTAGAGACTAAATTTCCATATTGAAAAGATAAGATCTTGAGATAAAACTTCAATGAAAGAATGATTTTTTTTTTTCACTTTTGAGCTAGTTCTTAAGATGAATTATTAGCCTATCTCTTATATGATATCAAAGCATAAGTTAATATATTATAACTCTTATTCAATCTTGCATCTTTAAAATATATTTGGTATGCAAGGAGCATTCATTCTCCTAGTCTCACATTAAAAAATACAATCCATAGATAGTGTTTAAACATGAAAAATGTCTTTTATATTCATGAATTGGCTTTGGGTTGGACTAGAGGCCTATTTCAAATATGGTAATAATATTAAAGATATGCTCAATGTGCATGGAAGTGTTGAATACAAAAGTTTCACTTTGGAAAGATGCAATCCTTAAGTAGTGTTTAAGTAGAAAAAAAAAATATTGTCTAACTCATGAGAAGCTTTTGTACGAAGCTCTGGGCCTACTTCTAATAATTAAAAGAAAATACTTTTTTTTGCAAAAGGTAATTAGAACTTTACATGGATAACTATAGCTCTTGTGAAAGGAAGAATGCTACCAAGTGCTTACAAGAACAACTAAAGCTTACCTTAGACTTTAGAAGAGTAACTAGAGGTTTTAGATAATGCTTACCTTTTCTAAAAGTTATTCCCTTGTTTTTTTATAAGTAAATGGTTATTTATCTAAGAAATAAATGTATATGATAAAAGTACAAGCATATTCCTAGGTTAAGATCACATATAGTATCACATCAAGTAAAAAATAGACTCATTTTATGCCTAAGCACGCTAAATGCATATAATTTTAACTATCTTGGTCTTTTTCTTTTTTTGATAAATATGTAAGTTCATTTATCGAAAAATAAAAGAATACAAAAGCTTAGAAGCATGCCCAAGCAATATAATTTATCTAAAAAAAATTAAATTTGAAATCCTTCAACTAAGACAAAATTTGTTTGAAAAAGTTTAATGTTTATAAATAAAGATGTTATGTCATGCACTACTTTCTTGATTCTAACTAATAAAATTGGTATTTCAATAATCTTATTTTGAAAACATCTATAATTTTATTCAAACTATGTACAATACTTACATGCTAAAAAAAAAAGTTTAAAAAGCTTTGCAACCAAATATTTTTCTTTAGTTGCTTTAATTATTTATTGTAATTCAAAATTTCAACCATTAATGTTCACATGAATGCCTTCTTGTGTAAGAATACTTCATAAGTTTATTTAATCTAAGTACTCTAACAAAACAAGTGTGACCTGCTTTCTAATTAAAAATAATAGTAATTATAATATAGATTAATTGGGGGAAGCCATCGAGATACCACTTTTGTTGTAAGAAGCTTATTCCTACATATGAGACATTTAATAAAGTTATATTTGTTTATTCTACCTGGTAATATCAAGTCGTGTCATACAATCTCAATATTAACTTGGTGCAATTCTTTCTCTTTATAACAATAAGAAGGTTTGGACATAGTAAATATGATAATCTTTTATAACTTAAGAAGACCTCTCTAACTTTATGTCATATTTTCTTTGATATTAAGATGCATAGCAAATATTCTCTTGTATTTAGCATTACAAAACTCATCTACTCCATAAAGATGAGTTTGGATAATTGATGAAATTCCAAAGTAACCTCCTCAACAAAACCTTATTACATACCTAAAATCTAGTAGTCCAAGTCCTCCTTCAATCTTGGGTGAACAAATGACTTACTAAGCAATCTTGTGAATTTTATGATCTTCCAAATTACCCACCAATGGAAAGTGTTTAATATTCTTCTTAATCTCATAAATAGTTTGCTTTGGGATAAAAACAAACATTTGCATCCAAAAGATACAAATAGAAATAAAAATTGATTTAGTCATTTGTAACCTTCTAGCATACTTTAGATATTTTATTCCTCAACTATCAATTCTTTTTATGATTTTCTTTGTCAAAACCTTACAATTGCAGTAACATTTTCCAAACTAGCAGTGTTCTAAAAATTTTATCATTCATTTTCTTCCAAATTGTACAAACAAATGAGACAAATATATATTTAACAATTCTTGTCTTGAAAATCTTTCCTTTTGCATGGTGAAGAAACCAATTGATTCTTGCATTCTGATAAATAGGATGATCGTACATTGAATATAGTCTTCAAATATTCTCATATTGCTATAAACTATGAATACTCCATCAAGATGAAGTCCCTAAACTTGCCAGGCACACGACATAGGCAAGGGACTAAAGTATATCCCTTGTTTCTAACAAATTTTGAATAGCTAGCCATAATTTTATAGATTGACAAGGAATTATAAACTTTAACTATACAATTTTATACCACTCTACTTTAGAGCCTTGAAGAGGGATAGCTTTCTAAGTAGATCTACTTAAATACCTTCAATAAGTTGAATCGACCCACACAAGCTTATTTTCTATGACATCACTTTAGTTAGACAATAATTGATAGTGTTTATAAGTATGTGCCATGAGAATCTCCATATTTTCTAAGTCTATCTTTTGTTATTCTTTTCTAAATTTTGGTTACAAATGTTAAATTTTTTATACAGAAAACTTACTGTTAATGTGTTCAACCAAGTTATATACCGGGCAGTAACAATCCTATCCTCAGCACCATGCCTTTTTAACTTTTATGCTTTCTAATATCTTATTTAATTCAATTTTTCTTCAAGGGGAAGGGCCTTTAACATTCCGTTAAACTGGTTCTACAAAATACGCCTATTTTAATTAACTAGAATATATTCGATACGTTGAACTTAATCAATTTCTTTGGAATCTTGATATTGCAAGATTATCCATTAAATGAATATTTTCCTAGATCACACTAACAATTAATTATTAATCACATAATTTACTATTACGTACGGACTAAAAGGCCTAAAATAGACTTCTTTCATAATGGTTTTTGCAAAGTGTAACCAATCCGTACGGAGACATGCTGTTAGTTCAAGGATCTTTCGCTATAACGCTACAGCATCACTCGAGTCACGTTTAAGGAAAAGTAGATGTCCTCCAACATGCAAGTATAGTAAATAATGAGGGATAGCTAGCTTGTGGGATTCTGATAAATCTTTTGTGCCAAGCATAATGCCCATTCCTTATGACTAGTACTTTGTAACGCGCGGTATACAGTCCTCGAGTAAAGACCAACTGTGCGGCATCATCAATCTTATAAATAAGGAGCAGGCTTCAACTCTCAGAAATGGGGGAGAAAGCTCAAGGAAGTAAGTTCCGGGGAAGTAGACATGGTGTGGTATTGTTTCGGCTTATTTTCTAGTTTGTTGTCTAGAGCTCCAAGATGAGCCGGAACCAATATCACTCTAGTATGCTTCTTTCCAAACCTTTTCCTTTTCTGAAGCGAAGATATCGCAGCAGCTTTTGACTGATCCAAGATCCCTTTTACTAGAATGCAAGTTTTTCTCATGTCCTATTTCACTTTCGTATTGTTCTTATTCTTGTAGTAGACTTACAGATGCTTGATTTTAGTGAAGTCAGAGCACCAAATGATAGCAGCAGAGACAACCTTCGATAATATGTATTTCTCTCAAAGAAAACGAGCTTGGCCATTATGAGAGATTAAAATGGCTTCCTTTAGTTCAGCAGTCGCTCTCTTCAAAAATCGATGTTTAAGAAGGGTACCCAAATGAAAAAAAAATTAAGTTTTCTTCACTCGAAACTACAGTCCCCTTTTATGTCCGATCAATTCCTTTGGCAGTTATACAGAATTTCTACCGGACTCTGCATATACTTTTCTTATTCTATCATATGCTGCAGCTACTTCTGTAGTCATTAAACAGGTTGATAACACAAAAGAACAGGTAGAGGCCCGTATCACAGTTGACTGATAGCATGATAATGACTGACATCGGAGCCCGCAGAAAAAACTGTACGAAGAACAACAGACTCGATAGACTTGATGTTGGACATTGGGGCTTTGTCATTAGTTGGTGAATTTTTTTTTCAATTAATGTTTTAAGCTTATAGGCAAAGTAATGAAAGAGGTTGAATAGAGCCTTTCTTTATAAAGTTAATGACTTAGCTAAAGGGAAGCCAAAACTGCCCAGGAAAATGTCCACCTCCTGAAAAGGGAAGATATACACATTGTCCTCCGCCACTTAAACGTTGACGATGACCAATCCCATCAAAAGCAAAAACCTTCTGGACATGAAACTCTAGGCAGTTGCTCTTAGGCCTGAATAAAAAAGAAGCTGAGGAACGTAGCTGGAGATAACGTTGTTTACTCACAAATATGACATGTCAGTTATTGCCGTTTCGGGGCCAGGAGAGTAAGGTGGAAGTGAAGGTGAACGGAGGCACGAATTTGAAATGGCCCTGAGCCTCCTCCTCTTTAGGCCCTGAGCAGTGATGAGGAGAAATGAGCAGTAAATACAAGTGACCAAATGATTCTCCGGCTGGCAATTCCCAGGGGACTTGAGTCCCAAAGAAGCTTTTTGAACGTCTGACTCTGTGATAAATGCAACTTGGCCTGGCCCTAACGAAGCTCGGAGGACAGAGTGCACAAGTTGAACTGGAATTTTCTGTTACGTACAATCATTAGGCTAATCAATGATAAATATCGTGTATTTATTGGGATGGAGGAACAACAAGATATACGTTAGGAAAGGCAAAGTCGTCACCAAGTTCCTCCATTATACTATTTTAAGGTTTTGGGAGAGTCAATCTTATAAATGACAACGACAACTCTCAGGAGAATAGGTCACTTCCGACTCGGAAGATTTCTCCTTCTGAGTATCTAAGATTCGTGAGTATACTGGCTTGCTATTCTTTGCTGTGTAATGAACTCCTAGCCTTCGCTCCTCTTAACTGCTTACTGCTTTCTGGGGTTTGCTTATTTCTATTGTTTGTATTAACCTAATAAGTGCTTACCTTTCCCAAAATGAACAAAAATAAAAAGGTTGTTCACGATATTTTACCCTCAGATGAGAACTTCATTTTTTTATTTTTTTTTATTTTTAACGTGAACTGTTTGTTCCCTCCACAACTTCATATGCTTTAAAACGGTCTGTTCCCTGCAAAAACTTACAACGAAGTTAATTGACAAGAAATTTAAAGAATATTAATGCACATGACCACATTTGAGAAGGAGTTGTAACTTGGAACAAAGACGAATCAGCTTAGTTCTTCAGAACCGCCTCAAACAATAAATAGGTACGCTTATATGAGTCGCTTGTGTATTATACTGGAAGATGGAATAAAGCTAAAAAATTAACTATCAAAGTTGGAAATCTGTGTAAATTCAAATCACTCCCAAAACCTGGAGACTAGGTTTGAATTTTTTTAATGAAAAAAAAAAATTAGAGAGAAAGAAAGGAATCAGTATTTCACGGGGAAGCGAAGCAAACAGCTACTAAGCCCTCAACTAAGGAAAGCAACATGACTAAGAAGCTAGGTGGCTATAAAACAGCAAAGCTAGACCAGCAACACAAAGAAAGAAAAGTTTTGCAAACAAGGAATGCCAAAATCTACCGGTATAAAAAGGAAAACAGAAAAAAGAAGGGAAAAACAAGGATTAGGCTTTCAACGTTCCCATTGCACAAGGGGCAGGAGGGAACCTTATTTCACCTTAAATTTCCTATTGACGGTAATGGATTAATTGTTGTAAAATCCACTTGGGACGTGATAGATTCTATTGCAAAAGACTTCAAACTGATGTGGTTGATTAGTCGTTAAACCACGTGACAGACAAAAGCAACTCATGAATTTGCGTTGTAGATAGCCCGCTTCTACTGCGAATGACCATATTAACTTCTGATTGAATAATTAAACTTCGTAGTATTCCCGAACATCACTACACTCTTGAACGCTCTCGCTATTAACCGCTCTACTTGAGTCATTTCATGCTTATCTCTAGTCTTTCTCATTGATCATACTGGACATTTCAAGTTTACCAATCAGCCCGCATAAACAAGAAACAAAACATTAACTAAAAAATATGTAAGGTGGTGAAGGTCCACTTGGAAAATGACTCCATGACGCTGATGGACATATGAGAAGAAAATAAAAAATGAATATTTTAACTGGTCGACATCCTTGGAGGGCTCGGAATCGTAGTTGCGAGAAGAATAAAGGAAACGCCAATAAAAGGGGCTTGTACTAACAATTTCATTTGAATTGAGTATCTCTACCGCCTCTTGTTAATTAAATTAGGCAACAAATGCTTCAAAGTTCTTATCCCATGTTCTTCAAGAACTAATGGAGTAAGTTTTTAACTACACATATCAGAGAAGTCCATCTTGAAAATTATTTTAGTTGTGCTACAAACAGTGGAATTCGTAGCCACAGCATCTACCTTGGTGCCAAATTAGGACATTCAGTAGTAACCAATCTTATCCTTAACTTTATCGCGCCAACTTTTGTGCTTTCTAATCTTCAATATGATTTATATGTTAAGGCCAGAAGCCTTAACTTTCCATAAGACTAATCTTTCGAAACACAATTAATGAAATTAATCAGAATATATTCCATACATTGAACTTAATCAATTTCTGTACCCTCTAGATTGAGTAGGTCAGCTGGTAAGATTACCAAATATATGCATCTTTTCCAGGATCTTACTAGTAATTAAATATCTATTATGTGTTTATGTGATTGCTATTACAGAACTGACTGAAAATACCTAATTGTCAACTTTTTCCGTTGAGGTTTAACAGTTTCATGCAGCGCTGACCATATTATTGGTTCAAGTTCTTCTCCCTGGAAGTTTCATTAACCGTACATAGCAGGCGCATCTTAACTACGCTACTCGAACATTAAGTAACCACGCTTTAAGACATGCTACTACAGAATCCTTGTTCATGAACCATGACTGAGGAAGAGTAAATTGTCCTGCATCATGCATTCAGGTATTATAAACAATAAAAGGTTGCTAGCTAGTGGGATTCCTATAAGGTCCCATATGCTAAGGATAATGTTCTTTCCTTATGATTGGTCCTTTGTAATGCGGGAGTATAGAGTTAAATGAACAGGACTAGCCGTACGTTATGAAGCCTACATACAGGGGTTAAGACTCAATTCTTCCAACACGAGAGAAAGCTCTAAGAAGTGATCTCCTGGGAAGTAGACATGGTGTGGTATCGGTTCGGCTCATCTTCTAATAGCACATCACAAGCTCTAAGACGAGCCGCAACCAATATCACTCTTGTATGCTTCTTTGTCTGGCTCCGTCTTTCCAGAACTGAGGCCCTAATCAACGTCTTTGCATTACCCGAGAATGCTCTCTTGCAATACGCAAGTCCCCTTTATCCTATTTTATTTTCATGTTGTTCTTGTCAAATATACTGATGCTTCTTGTGGGTAAAATATAAAGTTCTTGCAGCAATATACGAGAGATTAAAATGGTTTATTTTGTGTCCCCCTTTATAAACGTGTTTTTTCTCAGAAGTTAGGGCCCATTTTAAAAGTTTTTCGCTATTCCTTACAATTATATGCTTAACCTATTATTATAGTGTAACGACTTGCAGAACCAATGGAGACAAGGCAGCTACTTCACTACAACTACATCAGCAGCACCTTCCGTGTCATTTTCATTTTTTTAAGATAAGCAGTGGGTAGGAGATTTTGGTGTCTCAAACTTGGGATTTCTTTGGTTCCAAGCTGCCTTGGGTCCAACTGTGAGCCAAGGCTTCTTGACTCCTCGTACCCAGATGAACACTAGACCCTTTGGTCTGAAGGGAGTTTGCTGCATCATAGACAAACCGCACGCATATAATGATGACAAAGATATCCATAATCATGCAATTTCCATGCCTAGAAAGAAACCCGGCGTATGAAAATGAAGTTGAAATTCATAGTCTTCGTCAGTTGCTTTTGTCGATCTTTCTTAACCATCAGATGGCTGAGGGAAGAGGAGGAGAAAGATGAATTATTAAAGTAGTAGAAGTTATGGTTGCCATGCCTTCGAGTTCTTTTTTACATGTTGAATTAAACCGAGTTTCAATGTATGAAGTAATGAACTATTAACATGACATTCTAGCTGACGCCCTCTTTGGGTGTTCGATAAATGCTACAAATTCTCCAATTAATTTCACTTTTTTCCTTTTGTTTTGCGGGATGATAAAAAATTGAATTAATTAAAAAGAGTTAGAAAAAGAAGGCAATTACCGGAAAACCCAAACTTGGTCGGAGATAGGAAGAACATGATAATGGAAAAACTGTGTCTTCTATTAACAAAATTCCCAATAACTACAAAATCATTTACAAGAAAATACATGCAACTCAAAGAATTGAAAGAATCAAGCAAAACATGCAACAAAGGGAAGAAAATTATGCACAAAATCTGGGTCACTTTTTGAGATGGAGATGCTGGCATCTTCATTGCTAAGGTTTCCTCCCATCGCAGAGTCGAGCGTCATGAGGTCAATGCCAACATTGCATTAGGGCAGAAGCAGACGTGGAATTTGACTTGGAAGATGACATGACTGGGCGGCATTGGAGAGTCCATGAGCTAGGAACGGAACGAATGCATCAGGCACGTATAGCATGTTTGTCAAACCACCAACCCCTACTTCTCGCAAGTTAAAGGTGCATCATGAACTGTGAGCTTGAAATGCAGGAGTTGGAACTGGGTAGAGGCTAGGCTTTTGATGAATATATTGGCCAGCTAATCAACAAAGTAGATAAAGCAAAGATATAGCTTACCACAAGCAAGGTATTCATGAATGAGGTGAAAGTCAATTTCCATATATTTGGTGTGGAAATGAAACATTGGGTATTGCTTGCCCATTGAGTAGGAGAATGTAGCATGTAAGGTGCGAAGATCCCAAAGAAAGCACTCAATCAACAATGCACACTATAATGCATTGCTCCAAAAAAAAAAAAAAAAAAGCAACCAAGGAACATGCAAAAGCCATCAACAAAACATTAATCATCATGATTACCTATCCATTGAGGGCATGCAATTTATTTAATTAGGATATATCCTATTCAACTTTTCTTGATTTTAAATAAACAAATTGAATTCTTGTTTTAAAAAGAAATAATTACTTGCACCTCCAACATTAAAGAAGGCATGGAGAGTAGTCAACTACATAGCAAAAAATACACTTCGAGGCTTACCAATGGATCATGGTAGGATGATGGAGAAACTTACAGATAGAATTAACTACATAGGTAATATCATGCCAAATAAGAGTAAGTTATTGAAGAGCATTCATAACACTATGGTAGAGAAGAGGATTTGAAAGGAGTTTGCAAATCAAATGGACATGAACAAGTGAACCATATAGTTTTGAAAAGAAAATTTTTTGTGTGATAAATGCGTTAAATGCAAAATACTTTTCTATATTTTTTTTGTCCTCATAAAAAAGGAATTTTTTTAAATATAATTTTGAAGTTTACCATATTAAAAGAACTTATATTATTTAATATATATCTTGTGCTAATAAAAATTGTGAATAGCCTCCAGATGGTTCATTATGGAGTAAGTGGATACACAGTATAAAATATAAAAGAACTTCAGTTATGCAACTTGATATCAAAGGTTCTATGGTATGGAGTTGGAAAGGCTTACTCAAGTTAAGACCCATGCTTACCTCAGTACTCTCTAGTCCTACCTATTGTTGCAAAGATATTTATCAGGACCTTCAACCAGTAAATGGAAAAGTGGATTGATATAATCTAATTTGGACTGGTGGCATTTGCAAGCATAACTTCATTGGATGGCTAGTCTGTCATGACTGACTTTCTATAGCAGAGAAAATGGTACATTGGCTCCCTACAATTAATATATACTGTGACTTTTGTCAGTCACAAGTAGAAAACAGGAGTCATCTTTTCTTTGAATATCCAAACACAATGTTGATTTGGAAGAGTATCCTTGCTCAAAATAGAATTCGATGCCACATTGGAGAATGGAATGAAAAATTACAATGGATGATCAAAATAACTAAAGATAAAAATTTGGTTGCTAAGTTTTTTAAAATATCATTTTTAGCGTGTATTTATTGCTTATGGGCAGAACAAAATAGAAGAAGATTTCAGAGTAAACTAGTTGATTTTCCAATATTATTGGCTAGAATAAGGAAAATCATACGAGGGAGAGCGTCTTTACTTCAAAATATTAAACCCTCACAAGGAAATGTTTGTCTGAGTGAGATTTGGAGGCTTCTAACCTTTATTTTCTCTTATTCTTAATTTTTTTGGAATTTGTTGTAATACTGGGGTATGCCCCTATGCTTCTGTACATTACATTTTATTAATGCAACTTACATTAAAACCAAAAAAAAAATTATGAATAGTCATAGTACAAATAATAAATCTAATGATTATTTTCTAAGACACACCATTCCCACGTTTCATGAATATTTTTAAACTTGATTTTTTTTTGAAAATTTGAAATGATTGGTCTTAAAGTTTGACTATAATATGCCAATGATTGATATAATTTTTAAATGTGTTATAAAGATTTGTATTGAGCGAACGATTGCTATAAGAGTCAAAATTTTAAATTGGCTCGTACATTACTAAGTGCATATCACGTATTACGATTCTAAAAATGGTTTGAATTATTGGCTAGGCATTATGTATCACTTATTGATGTATATATTCTGTGCATAAGCGAAAAACAGAAACGGAAGTAATTTGAACCAAATATTGTTGCATAAGTTTGGAATTGAAGAGGAATACAATTTAATGTCTATGATTGATCTGAAATCTGGTAAATATTGGAAAAATGTAAAATGTATATGTGGGTCAAACAATAATGCATAGATGAGAATTTAAGAGGACTACAGTTCCATGTCTATATAACTTAGTCCAAATTTAGAATTTTAAATACAAAATGCACCATGTATGAATCTTAGTCGTAAATGTGAAATGCTGAAGTGGCATGCAAAAGCAAGAATGCATATGCGTGATTTTCTGGGTTTATGGCAACACACCGTTTTGTAAAAGAGAAGGTGCTAGAATAAAATATTCCCACAGCCCTTACTGTTCAAAAAAGGCAGGACAACCTTTTCTCTCTTATGGTTTGAAAAAGAGTTCATTTTTCAGTGCATGTGTTGAAGACAAAATGGAAGGAGATTTTAGAATGAAATTGGAAGATTTGGCAAGTGTGTTTTGCGCATACATGGTAACTGACCGTGCCTCACAAACTAATTTTCATTTTTGGTCTATAAGAAGCAACCTAGGGTTTGGAGATCAAATATTGAGAAAAAAACAGTACTACACCATTCATAAGAGAGTTTGTGTGTGCACTAAAAAGATATTCTTTATCATTCATACCAGGAAATTTGAAATCATAGCAAAATTGTTTCATTCTATTGTAACTTTCATATATATTATTGATTGTGATTGAGAAGCCTTGGTTGAATTTATGTCATATAGTGTTACAAATTTTTATCATTGATTTTATGATTATTAAGTCGTGTTCATTTAGTGGAAATTGTATTTGTGATTAAGCTTGTGAAGCTTAGAGTATTGGGAATTAAGTCATGTGTGGCTTAATTTGATTGTAGATTAAGCTAGGTGTTGTGTAACTATTTTTGTAATTGTGTTTTGTGAATCGCCTATTGTGTGAAGAAGTGAATTGTAACTATTTCTATTATGTGAATAAAAATTAAAGGTCCTTCTTATTATTGGTAAGTTGGGGTAGACATAAGTCTAAGGGCATTCTTGAACTATCTTTGTCTAATGTTAAATCTCTAGGTTATTATGAGTTATGCAAAATGATGCTAGAACATCATTTACATAATTTTTACATTAACTATGCGAGACGCAATCAAAATGAAAGACTCATTTATAGATTTTTCAAACTATCTCAACACGATAGAATGGGATTAATCCTAGAGCATTTGTTTATCTATATTTGTCCACATAAACAATTTTTAAAAGCTTTCTTCCACATAAACCCATTTATTCTTCCTTGGCACTTGATTTTAAACTTGATGGGCTCCATAATTCATAATTTGAGTCATCCACTAGTTATTCAATTATTAAAGAAGACTTAAGCATTTCTAAAGGGGACAAGTAGAAAGGGCCATAATGGTTTTAGCTCTATTTCGATAAGGAAGCCAAAGCCATTTTCATTCTTTTTAAAGGTGAGATACGGTGAATTGGAAGTAAACTGAGAGGTGAAAATCTCAAACCCTAGGTAAGCAATCAACAAGTTAGTGAGACATCCATCAAACCATTGCAAAAACTTATAAACAAACTAAAAAAATACAACACAAAACAAACAAAACTTAAACCCAACATGTCTAGCTACTATATTGGTCGTACATGAGTTTTTCCTTCCAAAGTTATCTCTAAGAGTGAGAAATAGGATAAGCACATTTGGTAATGCAAAAAGAAAAAAGAAAAATGAAGAGCATCTAACATAACTAAAAAGTAGTGAAAGAAAACAAAATTCCAGTAGGATCATTCGTTAAAATCCAATTCCATCGATGAATTATAACAAACCCTAATTTTGTATTTGTAAATTCCTGATGATTTATAAGGATTGATTGTGATCCATATATACAAAATTTTACAAAATAAAAAAAATCTACATATAATTTCAAAAATCATGGTGAATTCAGATCAAGTTCTAATGGCAACAACAATGACAAACTCAAACACACAAGGCACGTAATCATAAATGATTGCAAAGTGGGTCGCAAGTTGGATTAAGGCGCATGTTGACATGGCCTTAAGGATGACATGGCCCTAAGGCAAACGTGGCGAACACATCAAGATGGCATGGCACCTAACATGGTCTTGTCCTTTAACATCCCCTAGAAAGCTAAAAGGGCAACATGAATCTTCAACTTGGACCACAAAAGCTTGAAACTAGTAAAAGATAGACTTTTGGTAAAGATATCAACAGGTTAATAAATAGAGGAAATGAAGTACATATAGAGTTGACCATAAGCAAGGCATTCACGAACAAAGTGAAAACCAATCTAGATATGTTTAGTGTGAGGATGAAATATAGGATTAAAAATTAAGTACAAGGTTGACAAGTTATCACCTTAAAGGGTAAGCAGATAACGTGGTAGGGCATGTAAGTCATGGAAAAGATATTCAATCCATATAAGTTAAGTAGTTGTATCAGCCAAGGACTTGTACTTAGCCTTAGCACTAAGGTGGGCAACAATATGTTATTTTCAAGAGCTCAAAAGATTAAATTACAAACAAAAAAGATACAGATGCCACAAATTAAGTGTTGATCATCATGATCACTAACCCAACCAACATCCAAAAAAGCATAAAAGGACATGGAAAGATTGAGAATAAGAAAAAGGCTAAGGCGAGGAGTAACAATCAAGTAACGAAGAATTTGCTTTACAACTTGCCAATGAGTAGTGGTAGGACAATGCAAAAACTGACAAGCAATATTCACCAAGTATGCAATGTCTAGGTGTATGAAAGTGAGATATTGAAGGGCACCAACAATGTTACAGTAGAGCATTGAATTCACTAAAGGTTCCCCAAATTGAATAGAGGGTCTCATAAATGGTGCATGGAATGAAAATAGCCTTAGCATCGCGTATCTTGGCTTGGTTGAGGATGTCAAGGATGAACTTGACCTAATGAATAAGAAAACCCTTAGGAATGGGTTGTACCTTAATACCAAGGAAATAATGAATCAAGCCAAGGTCCTTAAGGGCAAATTTATAATAAAGATGTAATAAAACAAAGAAAGGAGCCATAGACATTATTATAATATAATGTCATCAACATAAACAACCAACACAAAACTATACTAAGGTGTGTATAGAATGAACAAAGAAGTGTCACCATAGACATGGCAAAGCTAAAAGAAACCAAGAAAGAACTCAATCATTAATACCATGCACAGGGCACCTATTTGAGACCACAAAGAGAATGATACAAGTAACAAATATGAAATGGGCACATGGGGTCCACAAAAACCCTTAGGGTTGTTCAATGTATACCATTTTCGATAAATGACTATGTAGAAAGACATTAGATACATCAAGTTATCAACTCTACCAACCACAAGAGTAAACAAATGCAAGAACAAATACGAACAATGACCTACTTCATAATAGGTCAAAATGTCTTAATGAAGTTAATGCCTTGCTTATGATGAAATTCCTTGGCCATGAGACGATCCTTATGTCATTACCAAAAGCCATCAAATTAGAGTTTGACCTTGTAGACCCATTTACAACCAATCAGGCAAAAAGTATAAATAATAAGCGACTTCACAACATGACTAAACGTCTTGATGAAGTCCAAGCCTTCCTTATGATGAAAGCCTTTAGTTATAAGATAGGCTTTATATTGCTCTAGAAAACCATCAAACTAGAGTTTAACCTTGTAAACTCATTTATAACTAATTGGGCAAACACTAGAGGGAAAGGTTATCAAAACCCAAATGCCATTATAAAGTAAAGCAATGTATTCTACAGTTATGGCCTATGTTATTAAGGGCATAAACTACTTAAAAGTATAGGCTATTATAGTGAGGGCAAAATTCTAATGGGTGAGAATACACTTGGCACTAATGCCATCTTCAAGGTAAGTAAGAAGGCAACTAGATATGTTAGGAGGAGAGGGGGTGGTGGGGGCGAGGGAAAAGCCAAAAAAAAAGGAGGAAGGCTCTAGTGATGGATGGGAGGGAGGGGAAATGACAAAGGGGGCAAGGGGAATGATGGGGAGTAATAGTGGAATGGTTGTCTTCGGGTTAAGGGCATAAGGAATAATATGGAATGGGAAAACTTTCTCATGAAAGATAGCATCAGCAATGACGTAAGTCCTCTTAGTGTGAAGGCAATAGCAATGGTAGCTGCGGTAACTAGGGGGTAATCAAGGAAGATGGAGGCTCAGGAATGAAGAGAAAGACACAAAGGTGAGTAAGGTTAGGAAAGGTGTGGAAGAGGATTTGCTAGGGAAAAAGACTATGAAGCACTGCAATAGGAAGATGATTGATGAAAAAAACAACTATCTTGAAGGCAAAGTTCCAAAAATGAGAAGGAAGAATAGCTTAGGTAAGGAGAGTGAGACCAATCTTGACAATGTGGTATTTGCACTCAAAAACACCATTTTGGAAAGGAAAGTAAGGGTAGAAGACTCTTAATGGATACCAAATTGCTAGAGGTATGTCCAAAACGAAAAGGAAAAGAATTTTGAAGCATTATCACATTGAATAGCCTAAAGTTTACATTGAAGTTGATTCTCAACAAACTTTTGAAGTATAGTAAAAATGACAAGAAATTAAGAATGGATCTGAAAAATATTAAGTCAAGAAAAACAAGAGAAGTTATCAATGAAACATACATAAAATTTCTTTTTGGAGAGTGACTTAATAGGAAAAAAACCTTATACATCAAAATGAATAAATTAAATGGGATGATCAAACCTACATAGGATAGAAAAGTGGGGATGGTAATGACTCTTATTAAAAGCACACGCCTTACAAAGGGTATATGAGAGGGATGAGTGTAAAATGTTGGTAGACTTTGAAAGCAAAATGAACACAAGAGACGAAAGATGACCTAGATGATGATGCCATAAAAGGAAGGGACTAGTGTGGATAGCCATATGCACATAAGGAAAAACGTCAAACGATGTGACACAATAAAGTCCACAATCAAGTATTTTATGGAGGATAATCTAGCTGATGAGACAAAAGATAGCTCAAAAATAAAAATGGATTGCAAATTTTTTTATGATAGATGAAACAACTAAGACATTATTTAAATGAAAAATGAGAATTTTTAGAGTATTTATGTGAGTCATGGGTAAGGAAACACCATCATTTATGGTAACTTGTTAAAGGCTAGCATAGGAAATGGCCCCTGAAAGGACAGTAAAGGAGTCTATGACATGGCGGGAGACCATGAAGTCAAGGTGCCAAGAAGTAGCATCTAAAGCGAAAGGAGGAAGGGTGGAAGTTAAGTGTAATGGGCTTATAGTGGGCAAAAAGGTTGTGGGGGATAATTATTAGAATAGGTGATATGGGCCTAAGGAGAGTGGTGGGTTGGGTTTAAGGAATTAATGAGGGAAAGATGGGTTAAAATGTTGACAATAATTGGCAATATGGTGATTGGGTATGTGGCATAAAAGGCAGTAAGACCTACTGTAGTGTTAACCCCAATTGCCACTATGATTTGGGTCAGGTTTGTTCTAGACTAGGTAAGAGCATGTCTTGGCTACGCTAGGCCATGTAAGGCATGAAAGGCATAGGCTAGCATGAATTGGATCACACTGTAGGGCCCAGGTTAATGTGAGGCGAGTTTATGCAATTTGGGTAGTCTTACAAGTGACTTGTGAAGCTCCCCAATTACATAATGAATGTTGTTGTAGAAGAAAGGTGACACCACAATGAGTGAAACAACCTTCTTGAGCTAGAATCAACCCATGAAAGGCAATATAGCTTAGAGGAGACATTTATTGCTATATAGAAACAAATGTGGTAAGGTTATTGTAATCTTCACCTAGTCTGCAAAAGACTTAAGCCATGTACTAATCATCAAGAACCATTGCACCGATGGTGGGGGGCTAGTTAAGAATAGCATTGACGTCATGTAGGAATTCCATCACTAAGCAAAAGCTACAAGTTACAGTCTAAAGATGCATTCTTAAAGAAGAATGGGCGAATGAGAGTGTCATGTATGTGCACTTTATATGCAACCATACCTCTATTGACGATCGATTATCAGTCAATTAAGTCACCATCATGTTGGTAAAGGTGGCCAAAATCCAACCCAAGGCATCTTGATCGTAGACAAGTCACGCCATGTAGGTTGGGTTTGGATTCTAAGACCTATTGGTGGCAAGGAAGTTTTAGGGTGGAGTGCACTCTCCATCTTTTAAAATCAATAACAATTGATTTGAAATTAGAAAAAGGAGGAGGCGGGTTTTCCAGACAATAAAATTCATGTCGTCAAACCGCTCAATGCAGGTGGGTGAAGGCACTGTTGGCAAAGGAAAAGATGCCAGAACTGTGGGAATATCAGGGGTAGAGGGTGTTTAGGAGGTAACAAGAGGAGAACGAGTTAACATAAGGGATTCTAGTGGAGGGGCATTGGCTCTAATGATACCGTGAAAGAAAACAAAATTTTGGTAAGATTGTTCATTGAAATCCAATTCCGTTAATGAATTATAACAAACCTTAATTTTGTGAAACCTTAATTTTGTATTGATAAATTCTCGATGATTTACAAGGATAAATTGTGATCCATATATGCAAAAGTTTACAAAATTAAAAACATAAAATAAATCTACATTTAATTTCAAAATTACAGTAAATCTGAATGAAGATTCTAGTAGTAGTGGTGGTGACAGACTTTAACACATAGGGTGCTCAATTACAAGAGATTGCGGAGTGGGTTGTAGGTGATAACTTAAACATCATTTCTAACAGTAGGTTGGATCCAAGTGCATGTTGTCATTCCTATGGCTAACATGACAGACACATCAAGATGATGTGGCACCAAACATGGTCTTGCCTTCTAACAAGTCGGAAGAAAACTTTCACCTTATTCCCACTCTAACACCATGAAGATTTTCATTGAGAAGCAACGAAAACATGCCTAACACACAAACATTCAAACAAGAGAGCCAAAAAAGTTGCCCATCGGGAAAGGTTCTAATCGTAATTACCAAATGAAATGTTTTCCGTACACTTAAATACAGTCAAGAATGAGAAGAGGCTGTACCTATGCAATGCTTTTGCCCCACTACAGTAAACATAAAGAACACAAGGACGCCGACAAAACTCACATATTTCAAGAAATCATAGATACTTCTCTCTGCAAATGGATTCACGACAGGAAAACACCACAAAAAAATTGTCCGTTTGTAAGAGTTGTTATATTAACAATTTTCAACAAGATTGACATATAAATACATTTTGAAGTTCTTTCGGTA
Source organism: Casuarina equisetifolia (assembly GCA_028551475.1). Classification (NCBI taxonomy): domain Eukaryota; kingdom Viridiplantae; phylum Streptophyta; class Magnoliopsida; order Fagales; family Casuarinaceae; genus Casuarina; species Casuarina equisetifolia. The sequence continues at coordinate 20,358,748 of CM052362.1, forward strand.
AATTACGTAGAAATTCCGCAGATACACCTAATCCTAGGAAAAAGATATCCAAAACAAGAATTCCAATCTCAACAACGAATATTATGAACTAGATTATATCATGAATGACAAATTGTGCGGAAAGAAAACAAGATAAAAAGATCTTAGTAGAGCTGAAAAGATTATTAGAAGAATTCCTCCACTCATATTGAGACCGAAAAAATTAAAAGTAAAAAATATAGGACTAATATAATATTGTCATTGTAAGTTGACGCGGTTGTAGAGTTATTTTACGTAATACATGATTCCTCTCCAACCGCCACTATATTGAAAACCAGCCCTCAACTTTCTCTCTTTTCTTTATGCTTCTCTAACAACTTCTGAGATCATGTTAGCAAATAGTCAGAATACGTTCTGTACCCTGAATTACAAGCATATTGGCCAAGATATTGCTAGAAACGGAAAGATGTCATCTCGGATTTGGTCAATCAGTTGGAATCCAAAGATATGGATCATGGCCAAGATCTTTCGAGCATATAAAAATTCTACTCTACAATCTAATGTTGAATAAATTGAAGATACCCATGTCCATATAAAGATTTAGACTTCGAAAGATTAAGCTTTAGACTTCGAAATATAATGAATGTGATCAGTACAAGATCTTTGGGCTTGATGATTCATTACGCAAAAAGGGTGCTCGTTGTAATGGTTTGACTTAAGTAGTTACTTAAAATAAGTGCATTTTCAGGAAATTGGCGATGCGACATGCTTGTGGTACTTGGTTTTTGCGCCACGACGAAATAACTAGTCCCCCCTTATGCTGGTTTCGTAAAGAATGTGAGAGAGTGCTAGGGGATTCCGAAGTCCTGGTCATGATGAAATATCCCATAATTACTGATTCCCCCATTATTCTGGTTTTATAAAGAATGCGTTGGAGTGCTAGCGGGATTCTAAACTCTTGGTCATGATGAAATATTCCATATATGCTTATTATATGCTGTTTCCTTATGATTACTCCTTTTGAAAGGAATAGCGATCAACAGTTCAACTACGACGACATAAATCGTTATTGGTCTTATATACAGGGGACAGGTTCGAGCGCTTTCATCACGGTGAACGAGTTGACATAACCAGTTTCCAGAGAAGTAGACACGGCGTGATGTTGGTCCGGCTCGTCTTCAATGATAGCAACAAGCGCATAGAGATGAGCCGGGACCAATATCACTCTAGTATGCCTCTCTGTGCAGATTTTCCTGATTTCTTCCTTCTTTCCTATTTCGTACATGTGGAGCCCTCATCAGCACGAATGCCAGATGATGATATCTCAGAAGTCCCTCTCTGAAGTTCCTTTCTACCCTTTGTCATAGTGATTCCGATTGTATGAGATATTTTAGAGATTCAATATGTTTGGTTTTATAGGTATGGAAAACGAAAAACGATAGCAAGAAAATGTTCTATTTCTCAACTCAAACATGGGTCGTTTCTTCTGCAGTTAATTGTTTTCCTCAAAAGCAAATGGGCATAAGGGGAAGGGAGAAGGGACTTGTTGCTTGCTTCACTGTGCTATCCCGAGGACTTTGCTTCAGGCATTTTATATCCTTAAGGTTAAATTTGTCCAATTTTGGTAACGCTGACCCTAACGCCACATTTGAGCTAGAATAATTCGCGAGAAATATCAATACAAGGGATAAATTCATAGCTACTTACATTTGTAAGTCCTAAATTCAATATTGTTACGAATTCAACCCTCCTTGCACTGTAATTCAGACATTTGAGTCATCTCTAGCTAGAAAGTAAGCTCTAATGTTTTCCCCTAACCCACTAGTCGATTTATGCTGCCGTTTTTCTCCTGCATTTTTTTTCTTGATCCATAATCATTGTTTGCAGCTAAATAGAAGGCCAATTATTTCACAAAAGCTAACCCAAATGAAGAACGTCTGAGTCGGATAAACAATGTGGAATAATTATTCTACAATGCTAAGGAGTCTATTAGGAACTTAGTTTTATCTTTCATCCCTTCACTCATGGATAAAGATTCTCATAGAATGTGATATGCTCGGGGTAAAAGGGCATGTTGAGTCTCACCTAAAAAATACAAAAGCATGTAAAGTAATTTATAAGAAAATGAATTCTACACTTAATGTCTTGAGATTTGAAGTTAGATATTGGGTCATTCTTTATAATCTCTAACAAACCAAGCATAACAAATCAAGAATACTATAACTATAAGAAAAAATATGCCATATTATTAAGAAGCCCAAAATTCAATCCAAAATCTAACTTGTGAGTTAAAGGGACAATTTTTAGATTTAAATATTGCCTACTAATTTTTTTCTCTCTCATATAGGACTTTTGTCCTCAACACTACTCATAAATCAAGCATACATTGGGCCAAGTTTAAATGGAGTGAAATAGACACTCCTCTACAATGAATATGTCTAATAGGATCAAAATTGAATAGAAGTTGAAAGGATCAACCTAAATTCTAATATCATACTAAAAATAGCTTATAGTCTAACCCAAAAACTAATTCTAATATTATATTAGACAAGATTAAAATTCAACTAAAAAAACTAACTCATAAATTGGAAAGACAATTTTTATATTTAAGTATTATTTAAGAATCACTTATTTTTCCTATGAGATTCTTGTCCTTAATACCTAGCTTATGGATTTGTAGGCAATTGGTATGCCTTATAATTCAATTTCAGCTTAAAACACTTCAGTGTTGTTGTAAGCATCGTTGATATGATATGGTCGTTGTATAAAGTACTATATTATAATGCAAAAGTACTGTGGGTTTTCTGAGAGGGCCATTCAGGGTGGCTAATGGTCGCCCAGCTTCCATAGTTGATGAGCTTTTTGTTTGTATTGTACGAAGGGCAACAAAGCTTCCTTAATGCTGTCCTTCAGCTTCTAAACTATAAAGGAACTTTTCCACGTTATACAACGCATTTAATAATTATTAGCGTACAACAAGCCAAACTTGAAAGCACATACCATCATTGGCGTTAGAGCGTCTGTGACTTAAATTTCAGAAAGTGCAGGACCTTGTGACCAGTGATGAGTAGAGAATCCAAGTCAGAGGCTAAAGCCACTTGGAAAGTAAGTATTATAAAATTGTTGCAGTACATACATGTTTCTAAACAAATTCACTTACGAATAACAAAAACTTCATACGTTTGAGTCATTCATACAACATAACTATCAACGTTCATATCATAAAAAAGCAAAACCAATTTGTTTCATAATATGAAAATATCTCAAAGGATGAAAGTCCAATGAGTTCTTAAAAAGGAACAACCCCATTGTTCCTGATTTGCAAATCTGAATACCAATGAAAATATTGAAGATTTGACTCAAACTTCAAATAAAGAAACAAGTGCACAGTTCTAAACTTGAAATTTGAACGCAAAAAGAGAGGATGAAAATTTTATATAAGCTTCAAATAAAATAAAAAATACGTTGTTCTTCATTTGAAAATCAACATGATAAGAATTTAAAAACAGGGTTCAAGAGTTGATGCAAATTATTCTTGTAATAGTTGACTTTGAATTGATATGAGACGAACTCAAAAAAGAAATCGCAATTTCATTATGATCAATGGGATTTTTTTTTCGTTTTCAATTTTTTGTGAATAAAAATGTAAATTTTTAGAATAGAAAAGTTAGTCCATTAATTGTATAAATTTCTAATCCTTTCATTTGAATGAAAAATTAACAAATAATTTCAATTATATCTCATATTATTCAACATTGTTCTTGGTATGATAACATAACTTTTAATAGTCTAAAATCTGACCAAACTCTGTTTGATAACTTAAACAAGGAAGGCCTATTCGAAAGAATGCTTAGGTAGCATGCTCAATCGAGGAGATTCAAATTTAGGATAATTGCTTCACAAGATTTTTTATTAACCCTCCTTACCATTTTGACTACAGTCCAAGAATAGTCCATCTTCCTTTCCTATTTCAATAAAATAATAGTCCTTTACCTTGTATGGTAACTTTTCTATTTTCCTCTTAATTTTCATTAAGGTAGATGATAAATAACTACATGATACTAAAACGCATTCAACCCAATATCAACAATTAAAGACTGAAGCACGAGGACGATTGCTGGTTGCAAATTAACTAATTGTAAACCTATGATCCTGATTAGGCAACTAATAGTCCTATCTACCCAAGTCTTTAGAAACAATACTTTGAAGACCTGACGCCTCCTTTATCTGCTAACATGCGAAGCGGCCAACAATTTGCCATAAAATGGTCAAAAAGATAAAACCTTTACAAATTGTTTCAATTTGTTGTTTGATATAAATCATTGGTTCGTCGAACTGCTAACTCAATGGTAAACATGTATCTAAAAAATCGATTGGGTACCACTTTTCTTAAGTTACAATCAAGATCCAGATTTTCTGTCATTATATAAAGCTGAGCTGTGGTCTTTTTTTTTTATTATTCCTTTTTACATCAGATACTTTTTTTTAAACAAGAAGCTGAACGAAGAATACAGAAGAAGTAAAAGCATCCGTTGGAGCAACATAACAAATCAGAAAGAGAAATATGACAGCATGTAGCATCAGTTCGAGTAATATGGATATGATTCTTCGTCCGATCTTATGGGGCTCTTTTTAGTTATTTTATTATGGAAGATCCATGTACGGAAACTTTATGTAGTTTTTGTTAGGTAGTGAAGAAAGAATCAGTTCGCCAATGTCCACTCTTAAAAGTCTGAGAGGAAAGCTGAAGCAGTGGCATCAGGCATCAAGGAAAACCAAAGCTTCCTTTCTAAGCGAAAGGAAGACAAGAATTTTCTAGATTGAATATGGCAGAATGAAGTATATTATCAACATAAGGGGCTGAGATGACAGCACCAGCGATAATGGAAGAGGACCAAAGGCAAACGGTGGCCCCAGCATCAAGGGTGAGATGCTGCATGTCATTGTGCCCTGCAGCCAGCAAACATCTCTTAAAACTCAATAGTCTTCTAGTTAAAGATCACGATTGATCTATAAATGCCTAATTAATTAAATCAGCAGGGAGTTTAAGAAACATTTGTTTTTTTCAAATCTAAGAGATTAACGATATATAAATAGTGTTACTTAAATACTTTCTGAGTCCAATCAACCTTTCAGAGAGAAAAAGATAGCACCAATAATGCGATCTAATATCCCATAAAATATAGACAAGGTTGAACCGATGTTGCTTTTGCAAAGCTCAACCCTCCAATGGAATTGCTTGGACAAATAATCCTCGTCATCCTATGAGCATGCGCATCATTTTCTAATCCAATCAACTAATCATGTCATGGCATTCGTGAACGATTTGCTCACTTCCTGGTAAGGGTTGGAAGGAAAAAAGGTAAATAGGAATTAATTACTCCAATTAAAAATGAAATTGAGTATAATTATTTGAGCTTATGGGGATAATTACAGGTATTAACTACTCGGGAAAAAGAGAGAACTGTTGCAATTCCTTCTTTAATGCTGGGCCAATCAAGCAAAGGTCCTCCCACCGTTAAAGGCAGTCAACTTGAAAATATTAACCTAGCAGCCGGAATCTCATACCAGGAGGCTTTGCCGTAGCGGCCAAAACCCTCCATGGGAGGTAGATGGAGAGCAGTGCCCAAGCTTTTGACAAATACTTCAGAAGCAGGACCCTTAGAATCTTATGCAGCCTTATCGGGAACAAGAGTCACGCCGTTCCGTACAAAGATGTCTGAGAATTGACTGCTGAGGTGAAAGGGAGAGTTGACACTGCCACTGACATGCTTCAAAGCTGTCTTACACAAGGTACGGAACGTCCGTACTGTCATTTAAACTAATAGTCATACAGTCAATCAACTGCACAGAACAGCGATCTTTCGTTGGATCCTTCCGGGATATTGGTTGTTGTTTTTTTCCTTTTAATTGAGGGAATATTTTCAATATTTAATACCTTTCCCTTCAACTCCCTACACAAAGGCATACAGACCGGTTTCAACTGAAGATCTTGTGAATCTAACTGTTTAGGCGTGTGATCTCTACATGTTCATGGTTCCCCCAAAAATATCGACATAACTGAGCAGTAAGAGTATCACCTCGTATAGAAAATATGAAAGAATATAAGTTTCTCATACTTCAGATGATAATTAATTTGCTATATTATGTTTAACTTTTTGTTTCTCTTTAACTACGCTTTCCAATTTCTAATTCAAACTAAAATGCGGTGATGGAGGACCTCTAGCTTCCCTAGCTAAGCAAATCTCCAAACATATTGCTTTTTGAAAGTTTTTGCAGAATATGGTGATGGGGAATCTTTAGCTCTCGCATCTTCCAACACCTTCCAAGAATATGTCCCATGCATTGATCTTGCCCTATTTCTTGAAATTTTATTGTGGATTTGGTCAGCGCCTTAGATTCCAGAATATATCGTGCTTATTTTCCAAGATCTTACGAGCAAATTAAAGGTACTTTCCCTTTATTTTTTAACAATAAGATCTAAAAATCCATATTTCCACTTCAGAAATCTGATGCCAATCAATTATTTTCTTTTACTTCCGTAAGTGGTTGAAATTCACGCCTTTTTTAGAAAGTAAAGTATCAGTGGACAACAAAAATTAATACCAAAAAGATTGAAATATCCCACCTCAACCTTTTTCGTGTGGTGTAACATTTTGACATATTGTTAATGTGGACGTGACTCCAGTATCCTGCTGGCATAGGGCAAAGAGAGCTCTTTCAGAATCATTTCAAACTGGCTAGTTCAATAGTTGCTCGGTGCTGTAATAAATCATCTACAGTAGGTGCATCGTCATTGGCTTAGAGATACACAAGCTATCATTGGCATTCTTTAGGAACATAGTGATGTTGGGATGCTATTCATACTACTGTTTACGTCATGACAATAGAAGAATTATTCCTCTATCATGCAGGTTTTGCAAAATACGATGGCAAGTGGGATCACAAGAATCATGAACAGTGATAAATTACCTATATGCTTAGGATATGCACGTCCCCAACAGTGGTATCCTTCCGGACGAATCCTTTTCAGTCCTATATATACGGGAAGCTGACTCCATCGTTCTCATCATAGGAAGTTAGAGAGATCAGAAAGCTCTGAGGAGTCGTCCTGGGGAAGTAGACAAGGCGTGATATTGGTACGGCTCATCTTACGCTTTCACATCCAAAGCTCCGAGACGAGCCGAACCAATATCACTCTTGTATGCTTCTTTACGTCGTTTCATTGCTTTTGTGCGCTGTTTGTGTAAAGCTGAAGTCCGCTGTCAGCCTGCTTATGCTCGCTCATTCAACCTATGGACTCACTCTTTGCATAACTTCTTTACTCCATTCGCTCTTACTGTGATGTTAAACTTACCTGTGTCTGGTCTCAAAGGTTTCATGTTATCAGATCTCTCTCTTTTCTTCTCTCTCTTTTGTTATAATCATTTTATACTTTAGAGTCGCTTTCCATAAGATTTAACCTTCCAGAGACGTGCTGTCTTGTTGTAGGGTTTAACTAATTTGGTGATCTATCATGCTGCTATTCACCAGTTATGGCATAGTTTCAGTAATCATCACAAAGGCAAAGCTATGCTAACTGCAGTACCACTCCCCTGTTCAAATCCATTTGACCATCAAAACGACGATGTGCTTTGTGACGATCCTCCGGATGCATCCCTTGAAGACCAGAAAAGGCCAGTTTTTGGGAGCTTGTTTTGCACCGGTGGGAAAATATTTTCAAGTTTTGCACAATGGTTTTCCTTGATACCAAAATTATCATGTTTGCTGTTTCTGTAAGCGGTCCAACGGTCCAGAGCTCAGACGAAGTTGGAATCCCAACACACAAATCAGACGGTTGCTGCGGAGAGTACAGCTGAAAGAAAAAGAAAAACGGATGCATCTCTGTATACTGAGTGCTTCAACATGATGTGTAGACTCGCCTTTACACTGGAAAACCAATGGATCTTTTGGCATATTGACTTCTGAAACATGTTACTTTCTCAAATGAAGATGTCTTTGCAGGTTTCAGTTCTTTCTCAATTACTAGAGCTGTTATAGTCAAGTCAAACTTTGCCATGTATCAAATGTCTTTGAAGGAGGGAGCTGTTAGGGGTTACTGGGCTTTCTCACTCTTAAAACTGAACTCAAAAGATAGGGTTCTCCCTCACATTTATAAACTCAACATGAGCTAAAGGTAACACTGGCTCTCAGAGCCAAGGTATAAGGTCCATTAAAACTCTATCATTGAATATTTATTGAAACAAGCGACTACCCGGAGGTCCTATTGTTGCTTATCTTCCATTAACAAAAGCAAAAAGGGTACGTTGATTATGACCATAAAGGTTGGCATACAAAAACAAGCCAAATTATTGTGTTTTTGTCAGTTGAGCAGAATCAGCAAGTAAAATATTTGGAATTCAAGGATATGCAGCATATTGTCATTTTCTTAGTGACAAAAGTAACAAAATATCAGACTTCAAATGCTACCTTCCCATATTTAGTTCAGCTAAAAGGCACCACAAACAACCAATCTGATAGATTACAACTCAACTTTTGGGTCGAGGCCAGGTGCGAAGGAATAGGGTTCCTGAAGCTTGAGCTTCAATCAACAACAGAAATACTTTGTTTTACCAGCACTTTTGTAGGACAAGGTAAGGACTTGGTTGTCAGCTGAAGAATCTTCCGCCTCATGTATTTTCTTGTAAGCAGGAGCTCTTAGTATTCCACAATGCATCCCTTGCCTAACCAGAGGAACTGCAAAAGACTGATAAGTAAAACTTGCAGAATTCCTAATAGACAGAAAAATGTTCATTCTACTGAAGTTGTTCTGTTTCACACATAAAGTGAACAATTCATGGCAAACAAAAGCTTGAAAGACAATGTGATCGTGCAAAAGCTACATGGTTTATGCACGAGCTTTAAATTCTGCAAGCAGAATTTGAAACATGATCGATATGTTCTGGAACTTTAGATGAATATCCAGGAAAGATTTTGGAAGAATCAAATATGAAAATCAGCCGATAATAATAGGAAGCATCAATTAAAACGAACTCAAGGAATAGGAAAATCTGTAAACTTGGATAACAGAATATCAGATCTACCAACTTACGAGTACTAAAGGTACAAATATCAGGCAAAAATGAAGTTTCACGTAAATGGCAGCCATGAGCAGATACAATCTTCCTATTGATGAGTAATTTAGTGCAATGCATACAAATGGTAGAACCCGGAGAAAGCTTACCTGTTACCATAAATCTGTTTTCTGACCAATTTTTGGTATCTGAACTTCTCTCCAACTGCAATCGTGCAAGTGCCAGAGGAGTTCCACTTCCGCCATTCTCAGAGAGAAACCCTATGAAATTAGTATTATTCAGATGATAATCTGCCCAAGTGATCCAGCTTAACAGTCAAAATGGGGGACATATGAATCCAGCGAATTGTAAACTGAAATATGTCACCTCCCAGCTTAATGAAGATGTGCCGAGCTCTGCTCACAGCGCCCCCCAGTAATTACCAGGACTGCAAAATACACGTTTACTCGATCATCTATCCTGATTGGGAAATGATAATCATGGAAATGCAGATTCAGGGACCTTGTTACAGAGTTTCTGGTATCAGATCGCCACAAGAGTGAGAATTGTGATCATATGAAGGTCAAGGATGACAACCGCAGTCAGCCAAAATCATCCTGGATCTCATGCTCTATGGAGTTTGCAGTTTCTGAATCATTGTTGGTTTTGAGGATCTTTTTCTCTTTGTACTGTCTAAATTGTTGAGAAAAAGGCCTAAGGTCCAACAAAAAGTGCAAGTGACAAGTACTTCAATTCCAATTAAGTTTCACCAGTAATCACCACATGAGCAAATACCATCCCTGAAATGGTGAAAACGATTGGTATCCCTGACAATTATTTCACGTTCAACTATCTTGGATATTAGCTTGGCTGCAACGTGGCAATCACCACAAACACGGAGGTTCTTGGTAATTCTGATTTGCATCCCAGGTTCTGTGTTCAGTATGGCAAAGACAATAGCTAACTTCTCACTATGAACTGCTAGATGACACTCCTTATCCTCCTCCTCCACATCATGCAGAGCAGAATCAGTCTCAGGGACATAACCTAATTGTTTCATCTTCCCCACCAATACATCCAACTCTTCATATATCTCCTTGGACTGGGGATGTGATTGATCACCAGCAAGAAAGGTATAAATATGATGATTGAGCTCAACGTTGCTGATGCCGGGCATTTTCTTAATTCCTCGACTCTTCATTATTGATCTGACAGTTGTTACTTCTTGCCATCTACCAGCCTTGGCATATATATTGGATAACAAGACATAATAACCTGACTGCTCAGGAGCCAGAGCAAAAAGGCGATCAGCTGCTAAAAGTCCAACATTCATGTTTGAGTACACCCGACAGGCACTTAGGAGAGCCCCCCAAACTCTCTCGTTAGGCGCCACTGTCATCTGCATGACAAAACGGTACGCCTCATCTATTTGTCCTGAACGTCCCATTAGGTCTACCATGCAAGCAAAGTGTTCAATCCTAGGAATTATCCTATACTTCTCAGTCATCTGTTTAAAGTAGTATTGACCCTCCTCCAACAGTCCTGCATGACTGCAGGCCGAGATGACAGAAACATAGGCAATCGAATCTGGACTTAGACCAGAGTCTTGCATTTTCGCAAAAAGTGCCACAGCATCACGACCCTTCCCATTAAGACCATATGCAGAGATAATTGAGGTCCATGACACAACATCCCGGAACTTCATTCTGTCAAATACTTCTCTTGCATTTTGTAAGCACCCACACTTAGCATACATGTCAACCAAGGCATTCTCCAATAACAAATTTGGTCCAAGTTTCTTCCTCTCAACATATTCATGTATCCGTCTACCTAGAGACACAGCTGAAAGATCCCCACAGGCAGGAAGAACGCTAGCAATCGTGACCTCATCGGGTTCTACCCCACATGCTTCCATCTGTAAATATAAATTGACCGCTTCACTAGGCATTGAATTATTCACATACACAGCCACCATCACATTCCATGAAACCAAGTTCTTTTTTGCCAACTTAATGAACATGTCCTTAACATATAAAACATTACTAGGTGTTGTGTTAGTTACAGCCGGCAAAAGGCTAGCCATTGTACCAGCATCTGGTTTTAGTCCCAACTCCTCCATTTCCTGGCAAACCTCCAATGCATTTTCAAACTGTGCATTTTGGGCATACCCAGCAACTATTGAATTCCAGGAAACAACGTCTCTGCTCGGCAACTCATCGAGAACCCGCCGGGCCTCCACTAAACAACCACATTTCCCATACATTGCAACGAGCCCATTGCCGATAAACAAATTCGAATCTAGCTCGACTTTCACAACAGCGCCATGAATTTGCAACCCAACCCTCAAATCATTTAACGCCGAACATGCCTTCAACACACATGGGTATGTATAATTATCAGGCCCATATCCGTGGATAGCCATGGTCTTGTAAACAAGAAGACCATCACGGAAGAAATGGTTGTTCACATAGCTTCTGATCATGACATTATAGAAAACAACGTTCTTTTCAGGAATTTCATCGAATATTTTGCGAGTGTGACTGGGTTCCCCGTGCATAGCATAAACCCTCATAAGTTTGATGGCTAGGGAAGGATTTGAATGAAGATGTTGATCGACAAGGATTCTGCAGTGGAGCTTTTCCAGGGTTTTGACATCTGGGTCTTGGTCCAATACGTTGCCACACAACTCCGCAGTGAGAGTTGTGCTTTTGCGGGTTGACGAGACTACGTTTTGCAGTTTTCTGCCGGTTGATATGTGGCGGGAAAGAAAATAGATGGATTTCATGAACGGTTCGATGTTTGAAGAAAATGAGGTTCCCGGAGAGGTAGCCCGATTTTACAGAGTTGGAATCATAGGATTGATATCTGGTGTCCATCGTCCTCGATGGACGTCATGCCCTTGCTCCATCCCAGGAAGGCTACTTTCCGTCCCAAGATTAAATGGCCAAGACTTCGCATCAAATGAGGTATGCGCCAGACCATGCATGTCAGGATCGTCATAAGGTGTCAAATAATTAATCTTTTTACACATAAAAAGTAAATGAAGAAGGGTTATAAGCTCATACCTTGTAACCAATTTCCCCATGAAAGAATTTATTGTTGACGAACTGCGTTGATTCACCTTTTAATCCACTTACTTCAGCTCAAATCTCACGAGGATTAGGAATGATACGGTTTTCATTTTCTGCATTAATTTTGTGCATTCAAAAGGCTTGAAATACATGGAACAGAGCAATTGAAATACTAGCTTAGTGATACAGCAACTTGATGTTAAAGAAACTACAAAGAACATGTGAAATGAATTTTACAACCAAGGGAGAAAAAAGAGAAGAGAAAGACTTTGGTTTAGAGAGTATTTAAGTACAATTCTGTGGACATCAACCACTTTTGGTTGAATTTTGAATTTCCAAGGAGGCTTGCAGAGCTACATCCTCAAATATTTGGAAGCAAGCTGTTATATTTGTCTTCTAGTATTTTCACGCATTTTCTGCGTGGAAGTTGAGTGTCAGGTGAGCTTAAAGAGATGCTGCAGGGTCATGTCGTCAGTCATCCTGAAACAAAGCCTTAGAAACAGAACCGCCTGATTGACTTCCAGAATCTTGGTAGTCTTCCTCATTAATGCTGCTCGCTCGTGAGCATGTACGTTTGATCCCAGTCATAGGAGTCTCGCATACCCTGTCATAGCAGGCACTTCGGCGTTCCTTTCTTTTCGAAAGCTTCCTTTGAGGGCGATCTGATTTTGGTTTCATCATCTTTGGCTGCTTTGGAGCCCAAACTCTCTGCAAATCAGGCATCCAACTGGTGAAAGATGCGAACCTCCGAGCTCTCTCTCGGCTCTTCTGGGCTTCCATTAATCTGCGAGCATGCTCCTCTTGCTTAATCCCCAGGGAACTTCCATTCTCTTTCTGTTGCAGCTGAACGGGTCCTGCCTCAGCTGTTCCATAATCTTCACCAATCTCATCTTTCTGTGATTTTTCTCTACAGGATTGGTTGCTATCCTCGCTATTGAATGAAGGATTAGGAGATTTATCCTCATCAGTAAAGAGCAACAAATCCATTTTTGTGTAGATCCTATGAACAACATCTCCCAGGGTGAGACAGTACCTGAAAAGTTGGCATCCAAATAAAACTTAATCCCTCTGCTTATACTTCCATCTTCAAGTAATAATCAAATTCTTGCAATTGCACTTGCACTTGCAATTTGTAAATTAAAAGAGTCAATAACAGGACTGGTAAAAATCACTACGCGAAAAATGTTTATATCACAAGTACGAAGGTCGACTTATTTCAAACATCATATCAATAATCTAAAATCTTATTTTAAAAAATATTCTGCTATGCTGTACTCATTAAAACAAGAAAAACATGATGATAAGCATGTGGACTATCGCAAGAAGAAGCCAGACTCACTCTATATGGTACTCTTAAAATATTTCTTGTTTCCTATTTGTTTTGATCAAACTTTTTCAGAAATAGTGGGATGGACTCTATCTCTTCTTAGTAAGAACAATAACACATTTATTTTTAAAAGCCAATAATAAAAATAGGACTAATATCTTACTTAGGAGTACAAAATGACCATGTAACTATAGTCAAGAAAAAAGAAGACACGTTTATTTTTAAAAGTCAGTAATAAAAATAGAACTAATATCTTACTCAAGAGTACAAAATGACCATGTAATTATTGTCAATAAAAAAGAAGGATAGTCATTTCAATTAAGTCGACCACATAATCACCCTTATCCAATCGAGGCAGTGATAAAATGATCTTGTCTTGCTCCGGTGGTGGTGCAGCTATTTCTAACAAAGAAAAAGGTGACTATGCAGGCACTCTTATCTGGTTCAAATGGTCATTGTCCCCACAACTAGGAGTGACCATTGATATCTGTCTCTCAAGAAAAATGTTTGCAACACACTGGCAGTGTTGTTTCTTTTCAATAGCATTGATATTCGGTTTCTAATTTCCTACTATAGTTATGCAGTAGAATCAAAATCATTATTCTCAGAACAGTTGATTTATCAAATGGTCAACACGTGTACCTCCTTTTTATAATCTTCCCTACATACTTATCGAGGCTCCAATCACCGAAAAAGCCTCCCTCCAAATGGCACTGAATGGCATCTAAAAACAAGCAAATTTGTTTCACAAACTTTTGTTTTATAGACTCTCCAATACTTGCTCCAGCCTCTGATCGCAGTATCTCCATCCGAAGCAATATCTGCATTTCATATCTTGAGCTGATTAAGGAAACAAACGGTTAAGACAAGAGGAGCTAGATTGCTCAACTTTATAGATTAATAAAATAAATGGCAGAAGGTGATGCAGAATCAGCATAAGTGAGAAAGGATACTCTTTAACTTTGTCTTTTGAAGCTACTCCAGTACATCCTGGACCAGATGCCTGAAAAGATGGTTCGTTATTTTTGTGCTTTGCGACCAAGTCCTTGGGCTCCCTGAGTAGAAGTTTTGTTAGCTCAGTAACTATCCTACCACAAGCATCATCAGATTTGACCTCAAGAGTTTGACTCTCTGCAGGGGATTCAGTTCCACACTTTTGATATAACCAATATACGGATGAGTTCACAAGCCGTTCTGCCAGAGCCCCCAAGTCCACTCCTTCAGACTCAAGGCCTTGTTGGATTTTATTGGGAAGATCACTGAAAAAACCTTCTGAAGTTTCTGAGCGGAAGTCAAGAGCCACTTCATCCTGTATCCTAGAGACCTCAGACAAAATATTTTCTCCAGCTGAGGCAGATGAAGAGACTGGCTGTTCACTTTCTTGGTCAGATTTAGTCAATCTATCTTCCATTTCTCTTTGGATATCCAGACAAGGTTTGGATGTTTCCTGCAAAATTAGACTACAACATGATTTCTTGATCTGCTTCCTCCAACATTTCAGAAATTTCAGCTTCTTTGAGTCATTAAATTCCCTCGCAAAGTAAACCTCTTCTAAGTCTTGCTCAGAGCGTTCAAACGCAGACTTGCGGAAGGCACTCCACGTGAGGTCTTCAAGTGTACTTGACTTCTTCTTAATCCTTTTCCCTTTAGCAACTTGTGGTGTTCCTGATATAATGGATGGTGAAGGCCCATCCTTAGAATCTTTGAACCCATTATAGCAATTCATATCCATGTTGGCTTTACAGATCTTATCCATCTTCGTGCCAAATTGAGCCACATTTGCGCCACCAAAATCACTTAGCATGTTTTGAGGGCTAATTCCATCTCCAATAATGCATAGGAGAGCGGAAGAAACTGTAAAAGGCTTAAGAATTCCCATATGCAAATCACTACAGCCATTTGAAACAGATACCAATGACCAGTAGCCTTCCCTGTAAAGAAAACTCAAGAGAATCTGCCAAATAGGTATAGATTTCCTCCTCGCAAACTCAGACGATTCCGTTGCCATCATGTCAAGAACCCTATCCGCAAAAAAATCACTAGAACTTTCTCTCTGTTCTTTCGTAGCATCTTCCGTAGATTCACACACAAGGATCGGAAAACCTAAATGACCCACAAATTTTCCACATTTACTGTGCCTCTGAACGGCCTTGATATGGAGTTTTACTTTCCCATCACCAAAGAGACCCAGAAAGTTCTTCTGTTCAGAACTACCTGAACATCCATTTCCCAATGGAACCTTCAAATTGACCATTTCAAGATCACAGACCTTGCATTCCAACGACTTCTCACGGACATCTAATATCTCAAGACTCAACTGAATGTGAGGTTTCTTATAACTATGATTAAAATCAAAAAACTTGGATGAAATTACAATTTTCGGATAAATCAACCCGAAGGGAACAAGAACAGAGCCAAGAACAATCGAATCGGTCGAGCAAAATCCCCAACCCAAACTCCTAATCCCACTCAAGAAAAAACCAGATTTCAACTCGGAACCATCAACCTCAACCCCGCGAGCATCACCTTCTAATTCCCACCTAACATCGACCCAACTAAACCTAATATCCCGACTAACGAACGCATCGTTCACATTCTCAAAACAGCAATGCAACTTCTCACAAAACAAACCGATATCTTTCAAACGCTCGTCCTCAATTCCCACATTCAAGAACTCTGACAAACTCCGGATAGACCTACAAACCGGCGAAAATAAAACAACTAAATTCGACCCAACAACCGTAGAACCGTTCATATTACAATTCAAAAGCGTACCCATTGTCGAATCCTCGATCGCCCGGTCCCACGGGTAGTCGTGTACGAGCTGGCGCATCGACGCGGCCAGGCACGAAGCCCGGGGCAGCGACGGCGGCAAAGAGCTGAACACTCCGTTAGCATAAAACGAGCCAAGCGTTTCTGAGAGCGAGAGGAGGGTGGAGGAGCTGTCACTGAAAGATAGAGAGAGGGAAGTGATGGGAACAAAAGGTTGCAGTTTGGAGGAGGAGAGAAGAGGGGAGAGAGAAGAGAATAAGAATTTAAAGGCGAAGAGGGAGGAAGAGAGAGGAGGAAAAGAGAGGAGGATCTTGATGGAGGTGATGAGGGAGGTGAGAAACGGGGTTGCGTCTGAGAGATGGAGGAGTGGGTTTAGGTCGATGAGGAGGACTACGCGCTGGGTTCTGGAGTAGTCTGTGATTGGATCACTTGGGTTCGGATTCGGATCTGGGTCTAGGTTCCCTGCCATTGAAGGGAACAGGAAGACAGAGAGAGCTAATGTGCGCTCGGAGAGCAAGTGTGGGAAAGTTTGGGAGGTCCTCTGTGGCTGCTGATAGAACTCATTTGCAGCGGCTGCCGGGTGCTAACGTGCGCCGCAGAGAGCCAACGAAGAGGAAAAGATTTGGAGGGAAAGCTAACATCACCGTTTCAGGAGCGGGAGAAAATACGCAGGGGGAGCGGAAGCAGTTTAGGCGGGAAAGCACGACCACCGATGAAACCTTTTTCATTTTGAGGCTTTTCCGTCCTAATTATCTTTCTTTTAGCACCCAAACCCCGTAAATAAGTTTCAAATCCTTCATATATTACGACGAGACACTCTCTATATTGCTATATTTCAAATTAAGCAAACTATGGATTTGAATGAGAAATCAAAACTAACAATAAGAAAAACTGCTTTTATTTGTACTCAAAATGATAAAGAGAGTTTGTATGAAAAATTTACTAAACAAATATCTTATGTTCAAAATTTTTAATTATATTTTTTATTAAAATTAAATATGGTTTAAAATTAATTGATACTTTTCAAGCAAAATTTGGTAAAATTTTGAGTCATTAAAAAAATCATATCTTTATATGAATTGATTCGTTTTTCTTATTATTTCAAATTTTTATACCTTATTTACCTTTTTTTTTTGTTAATTGTAACTTTTAAAAATTTGATTATGACTTTATTTTGGTTTCTTTATCAATTATTTCTTTTTTCTTCAATGATTTTTTCATAATTATTTTTCTCTTTTTTAAAAAAAATGGTATAACATTTAATATATTGTTGGAGTTTCTTACTCATACTTTATTTGATTTAAGGTTATACAAAATTCTTAGTCATAATGGTTGGCTAAGTAAGTAATGCCGTAATTTGTTTTTCCATTCAAACAACTAAAGCGGTGTAGAATGAAGCAATTGATGATGTATTTAAATTATAGATAAATTAATGGATCGTATATAAGTATGCCATTCAAATAAAAGAGTAACAAATATCTAAAAAATGAAAAGAACCAAAAGATAACAAATTTTGTAGAGCTTGTGAAGGCAAGACCAATGCAAAGAAGTTCTTAATTTTGATCAAATTATAAAAAGTCACGAGAATGTTAGTTGATTGAACTAGTATTATGATACACCCCTTGATACATGTTAGAAGGATGTTACATATGTAGAAATTGAGCTAATATCAAGTGTAACATTTTGTACTAATCTTTGGATAACTTAACATAAGACACTCTCCTACCTGTCACGTGGATGTAGGCAAATTTTGGTTAAACTGTGTTAAATCTCTTGTGTGTTTTTTAATCTCATTTGTTTGCTGTTTTATAATTCTATTATTTGCCAAACTCAGAAAATAGCATTGATAAAGAAGAAATAAGAAACAAATGACCTAACTCAATTTCCTACTGAGAGTTCAAGTTCTGTAGTCTGCATACCAATCTAACAGAGACAACCGTTGATTATAATTCTATTGTTTACTAAAATATTTGAACTATAATGTTTGTGTTTATTACAATTAAAATTGTTTATATGTATTTTCCTGTCTGGACTAAGAAAAAAAGATAACTGTATAAACATATTGATATCTTATTTTCCGTTTTTGTCTACCCATAAATCCTACAGATTATTCGAAAATCAGCACGACTTTCATAATTTTTCTCCAGAAACAAACATAACTAGCAAAATGAAGTAAATTGAACGGGCTTCCACAGGGGTGGAATCGGGGTCCCACCCAACACACAGTCCTCACCGTTGAATAGCTGTGAACACACTACTTGAGATCTGAATGTTCACAGCCCAAAAACTCCCTCAAACACAAACATCGAAGCAGATAATGAAAATCAGCCAATTCGATTCACAGTTGAATGCTTTCCCTATTTCAGATTACAGTCTCCGTCTCAATAAGATTTCCAAACCTTCCCACTTTCCCGTCAAAAGTGAAAGGGAAATTGAAAATAAAGATACACATAAATCGGGAAGAATATGTCCACCATAGCTGCCTCTAAATACTTTGGCATTAGCGCCGGTGATATCTTCTATTCTACGGCAACTCTCCCTCATTTCCGGTACTTTTCCGCCTTTTATCCTTCCCTCTTCCCAAAACTCCTTCCACGACCTCACCTCCTCATCCAATCTTCAAGAAAGGCCCTGACTTTGGTTTACTCAAAGTCATCAGAGGAAGCAGAGGAGCTGCCCTCGGTTGGCCCGGAAGACGAGTGGCTAAAGAAGCTTCCTGACAAGAAGAAGCCCCTTTACTCTCACAGCCTGCCCTGTATTGAGGCTTGGCTTAGGAACTTGGGGTTTTACCAGAGCAAAGATGACCGGGCCGTTTGGCTTGTGGAGAAGCCCGAGTGGCACGCCCAGCTCTCACTAGATGTTACTGACCTCTATATAAGGTTGGTTTATCATTAGGCGCATTGGTAGTGTGATTCTGTTGCAATTGTTATACACTCTTAAGTGTAACAGATGGTTATAGATTCAAATATGATTTTGGTCGTGGGTTTTTTGTAATTCTGGTTGGTTGATTGATTTTGTTTTTTGGTTCGGCGTGTGGTTTCAAGGTTCAGGAAGTAATGTATAGTTTTGTGAAGGATAACACTTGGTCGTTAAAATGAGGTACTGGAGTAAACATTGAACTATTTAGATTTTTTTTTTTTTTAACTTTTCTTAAGATTGTGTTACTCCTGCTAAGGCGTACGTGTGTTGCTTACCAGATCAGAGGAACCTGTAATCTGTATGTGATCATTGAGATTGTTCTGGCCTTCTTGTCTTCATTTCCTAAGCTATAACTGATTTATATAGCTGGAGCTTTTCCTACTTTTGTTTAATTTAAAAAATCAGCTGGTTGAGTACCGGTTATACATTTGTTGGGATTGTAATGATCTTAAGTGGGCATAATGTTATGTAATTATGAAGTATTTCCGTTAGATCACAATGTGTATTTGCATTTAATCAGGTACAGATCGAGGTATCTGAAGATGGGACTATTTTTATGTGACATCAATAATATACGATTTGTTAAAACTTCACAGGTTATCGGGTCAAAAGATATCTTGAAACTTTTTGAAGAGTGATGCTAAATGTAGTCATTCAGTTGCAAATTAAATGTGACGAATTAGTATGCTAGCAATGATTATCTATAACAAATGCTGGTATGCATGATAGCTCAACAACTTCTTGAGGAGTAGTTAGATTACAGTCATCTCCACTGTCATTTAATTGCCCACCTCTAGCATACCCACTTTCATTTCCATTGCCATCGCTATGACGACTACCTTTGTTGCCACCAACAAAGTAGCTATGGCTGCAGGTATAATGAACCCAAATCCCTTTTGGTCATCCATCATCAGGCATTATGAATTGAAGTCCTTCATGGTTATTGAACAACTTTGCCATCTTGCCTAACCTCTTGCCTATCTCTCTCACAAATCAAGGAACTTTATGTCTCTCTCCCTCTTTCTAACTGCATTTATGAACTTTTAGATTATGATGAGGTTACCTATACCCACGGCTAGAAAGAGACAAATATGTTGGCCAGTCTTCATACGTTGGTTCCAATGAGTAAGGCAAAAACTGGATTTATTAAGAGCGGTTCTTTTTTGTTTTTCCACTGCATTTCTTTTCGTCAATCCTTTTTTTTTTAATTATCTTTTTTGTGGTGATTAGCCACTTTAAAATGTCATTTTTCACAATTTTTGTACTCTTTTTATTCCTGTTTTTATATACTGCATTGGAGTCTAGGCGTTATATGATTATTATCTAATTTCTCTTTCCAAATTTAAGTGCACTGATGTTGGAAGCTTCGAAGGCACAGGCATTTCAATTTATTTTCTTTGTAGTTTGATGATGATTAAATCTAGAATTTGAAGCAGTTTGCTGGCAACTGGTACCGGAAGATTTGGAGTGAATTGTCTGATATGTTATGATTTTTAAATAAGCAAGTATAGGTGCATCTCTAGTTGAAGGACTGAACATTAGGCTTTTATTTCTGCGTTGGGTGGGAGTCTGAATTTGAGCACAGAACCATAAGAACCATAGAATTTATTTAAAAGAAAGATATTATGATGTGCCATCTCTGCCGTTGTCTGACATGCTATGTTTTCATATGGACAAAATTACCAACAAGTTGCCTGTAGTTCTAGCCAAGTAACGATTTTATTTGCAGTGTTATGTTGAAAACTAAGTAAACTAAGTACGAATGGATAAAGAAGATGGAGAAGATTGCTCAATCTCTGGCAATGATACTTGCATTACGGTTGCAGATGAGGAACAGTGTCTTGGTGGTAGCTAATTAATTATACTTGGCATAATTTAAGATTGGAAACTATTCTACCTCTAAAAAGGAAAAAAGAAATATGTTAAATGAAGTTGGACTTTGGGAGATATCTCTCATAGTACCACACATGATGCTCACTAAGTGCACTTATCAGCCATAACTCAGTGGGTTAGGAAGATGAAAGCATCCTATTGACCCTGTAAGTAGTTGTGCCCTGTCCAGCTTCTTGGCATGGCTCTAGTTTGCTGCCTATTATGGCTGGGGCTGTGTCGTGTGGTTTATTTGATTTATTCTCATTACCAACTTTGAATCTTTTCTAGCTAAAATGTTTTGTTTGGATATTATGGGAAGCATCATATGCATGTGAAGTCGTAGATGCCTTTTTGTGTTTTCTGAGGTAATATAGCATGTGTTTGTGTCCTTTTATTGCCATTACTGGACAATCTTACTTTTGGCAGCATAAGACCATTAGTTCCATGACTGAAAATTAAGCTTCTCGACAGTCTGCCAGTAGCTTTGGTCTTCAGTCCTCTTCTACTGTGCCTATGAATTACCTTCTGAAGTCATGACTTCATTTGTCGCTTGTCCATACACCCAGTGGAGTTATAGATGTTTACTGTTTGAATGGTAGACAACTTAAATGATATTCGTATAACTGTTCCCGTGAAAATACGCATCAATGAGAATGAGAATACTGCCTTCTGGAGTTTGTGCTGCTTTCTTTTGACAAAAGTGCTAGCAAGAGACAAGTTGGAATGTAATGAGAATGAGATCGTAAAATTTGAATTTTTGCTTCACGAGAGGGCATGAGGAAACAAAAATTTAAAGGAAAAAGCATTGTCTGAAATCTGAGGTCCCACTGACATTGCATTTATTGTTGACTGGAAGATGTAGTCCAAAATTCTCACAAGCATTGACTATTGCATTTATGTGTGTTGTGGTTAGGGAGAAGATCAGGTTTTAGGTTGAGTTATTTTTGGTGTGTTAACTAGCATCGGTTCTTCAACCATTTTGTCAATCCCTAGCAATTTGAGATGCTAAATATTTGTAACAATATTATGCTTTTTCAAGATTTATGGAAAGAAATATGAGACTTCGAAGTTATTCTCTTTTTTATTGATTCATACCACTGCCCTCAAACTTGAGAAATTTGCAATTGATGCAGGTACCTGAAGAATGGACCGGGGAATCTTGAAAAGGATGTTGAGAGGAGATTTAGTTATGCCCTGAGCAGAGAGGACATTGAGAATGCTGTGCTTGGCGGACCTTAAATACTATGTTCATTGATCTTGGCCATCATATTGTTTAGGGGCTAAATTTGTTGAGTAAGTTCCCACTAACTCTAGATTTAATGAATTCTATATGGAAGTAGAATCAATAATGGTTTTCAATCTTCTATTTTCTTGTCACCTGGGTATAAAATGAAATGATGATTCGTTTAACGAACTTAATGTTTAATGGAAAATATGGGTATTATCAGTCTTGTGAGACGTGGGTAGAAGGTGGATAGCACTCCAATCGATGAACACAGAGTTTGTCTGTGGCTCCTGCAAAATTTATAGACATCCCTGCAGTAGGAAAACCCTTAAACCGAAAAAATAAACTTATTCAAATCAAAATGGTGGAGAATGTTGTTCACAGTAGTAGAGCTCTTAAGTTTCTTGAAGATATAGTTAAGTATGGTTGTTGCCTTCTTTAGGAGGAAGAAGCATAGCATGCAACATAACTAGGTACGTTATACAACTTAGAACATGGTCTTAATGCTTTTCTTTTTCATTAGAACCTCACAGAACCTTATTTCTCTTGGTTCCTATGTAAAACATTTTGTTCTTCCCTCTGTTTATCAAGTCTGCTTAAGAAATTATGGTTAGGCTCAATGTGGTTCTGTTGACTCAGAACGGGACCAGTACTCCTTCACAAGCTGACCGAATAGCGAATCTTTCTTCTTCATCAAGTTCGCAGGTGCATCATACTCCATTAGTTTTCCTGAAGCAGAAATGAAATCATTCAACAGTCAAAACAAAAACATCTCCTTCACTTTCCATAATATTGTTTGGCTTTTATTGAACATTAAGTTGAGATCTTTCATATCCTACGTATTTTGTATCTAATTGTCATGAACCTACCAAACAAGATAAACTACATTACGATCCACCTGCTCATTAAGGTAAGAGAAAAGAAAATGGTAAATCAGAATTCCTTTTTGAGGAACGGTCCTTCATCATCTAGAAGGATTGCCTTTGCACTTTTGATCATAAAGGCTGTTTGGCCAAGTCTAGCAAAAGGAATATGAAAGAAAACCGAGGTAATGGTTCCTAATTGTGGATGAAGAATATAGGAGGGCTACCTAACATCACTAACAATGGAGGTTATTCTTAGATAAAAGTTACCCAACAGAAATTAGCATGGAAGTAATACATACACCCAAAAAAAAAAAAAAAACAAAAGTGTTGCAAACCAAATGCCTGAATATGAAGGGAGTTACTTAGAAGAGAAGTTTAAATAACGGATGGAACTCACCATCACTAATAGCAAGAATCATTGAGCAGTCCATCACGGTTGGTATCCTGTGTGCCACTATGATTACAGTGCAATCTGTAAATTCAGTCCGAATAGTTTTCTGCAGAATCATATCAGTTGCATTATCAATTGATGCAGTCGCTTCATCCAGCACCAGTAGCCGGCTTCTCCTCAAAAGTACACGCCCCAAACAGAAAAGTTGACGCTGCCCCACACTCCAATTCGATCCATCTTCTACAACTGAATAACAAGTTTATTGTTATTAAAGGTGACTTTGAACACAAATGACAATCATTGAAACCTCACCTAAGGCATCCAGCCCCTTCCCTTTTTCCTGAAGAGACTCTTCAAGCCGGCACTTTCTGATAACCTAAAAACGGAAATGATCATCACTTCGTGCTCGATTATTTGTTTTCTATACACGTTTTGTGCATACAGGAGAACAAAACAACCAGAAGCGGGAAAGATTCTAAGCATTACCTCCCAAATTTCTTCATCAGAGTGTTGAGACAATGGATCCAAATTGTATCTGACGGTCCCGTTAAACAGAGTAGGATCTTGAGGTATTATTCCGAAACGTGACCTTAGATCGTGAAGTCCAATCTTAGAGATGTCGATGCCATCAACCACAATCCTCCCTGCGGCTGGCTCCACTAGACGAAACAGAGCACTTATGAGAGTACTTTTCCCACTCCCAGTACGGCCAACAATCCCAACCCTTTGCCTTCCTTCAAAAGTGCAACTTATTCCCCAGAGGACGAGAGGTGTATCAGGCCTATATCTGACCTGTTCTAAGATCAATTCTATTAGTATGCGAACCTTTTTTCTTTTTATTTTTTTAGGGGTTAAAAGGTTTTTACCATTAAAGCAATCAACATTACCTGCAAATCTTCTATCTCCACTTTACCTGCCGCCGGCCAATCAGTGGTAGGGCGGCTCCCTTCTATTACTTGAGGGGCTTCGCTAGGAATAGTCATGTATTGCTGTAGCCTTTCCACAGAAATTATGTTATTGGCTACTTGACATTGATATTGAATTGACCGAACAAGATTAATGTTTAACGAAAGACCATAAGAAAGTGCCATTCCAATGAGTCCTGTTATATGAAAATATCATTTCGGATAGTTAGTAGTTTGATGTCAGCCCTTCCTCATAGTAAAGCACCGAACAACCATATGCTCACCGGAGGTTAAAGCCCGGGGAGGAAGCAAAACCATGCAAAGTGCTGCAGAGGCAAGAACCACCGCACTGACCATTTCTATCCGTTGGATCAACCACTCGTTGGCTGAAAAATTGTGGAAAAGAGGACTAGCATTATTGTCGGTGAGGTCAAGATTTTTTGCGAAGAATTCGTCTTCCTTCTCAAAAGCTCTTATTGTCATGGCCCCCGCGATGGACTCAGCAAGATGATTTGATATTAAGGACTTGGTTGTGCCATTTATCCACATCAATTCTTTCGCCGAGGCAAAGTAGTATCTCTAGGGAGATGAAAGCCAGTTTCAGCCAAATTAACATACTAAAGGAAGACAAATTCTACAACAAGAAAGCTTTCAGGAGTGTAGCAATTGAAATACCCAAAAATTTAGACGACTAAAACTTTTTTAGTTATGCATTATTGCTCATGAGACATGACATGATTACTATTTCTCAAGACCCTTAGACATTGTTACTGTACATCAATATTCTTCACAGGTTGATGGTATTTGGTTTAGGTGGCAATCTATGCTGTCTAGAACTAAAAGGTTCCAAATTCAATATCCAACTTTCTCACATTTGCTCTTTATCTAAAAAATAAAATAAAAAATCCTTGGCAAACTTGTTAGCCACTTGACACCCCTTTCAAGCCTAATATCCCCTTCCCCCCAACAATATAATGAAAGTAAGAGTGGGACATACAATTCATGATAATATCAAGTCTTAAGATGTTTAGACATTACTATTATACCAAAAACAATTATTTTAGTAAATTATATATCATATTCCTTTCTACTTGACAACAATATTATTAATGGGTTTGGTGGCCTCTTGACACCCCTATCGAACCCAACACAAATAATAAGAAATTTTATAATTGTAATATACTATTACTTTCCATTGTTTCAGCAACATATACCTAAGATTGATGGTAACAATTATCTACAATGTAATTGATTTATGTAGCATATGAAATAGAACTGCTATCACATTACCTGCAATCTAATGGCCAGATAAATCAGTGGGACAGAGACAAGCAACACCTGCCAAGTGGTAGCGGCCAGTAATACAAGAGTAGAACTAGTAAATATAGCTGATGTAACGGTAAAGAGAAGGCTGAGCGGGACATCAAGATCCACGATACTTAAATCAGAGGAGACCTGCACATAGACATAAAAAGCACAAAGAAACACTAGTCGTAGGCATTAAACACTTGGGACACGAACATTTCATTATTGAGTGCTTACCCTACTAAGTATTCTTCCCAAAGGTGTGGAATCATGGAAGGACATGGGCGCATGGACGAGGGAGTTTAGTAGTTGTGAAAACAAGGATTTTGAAGATTTAAGACCCATGACAACTATTAAAAGAGATCTACATATTAAGAACAATGTTGAGGCCAATCCGATCAGGGAATAGACCAGGACCAATCGCAATGTGCTAACATGGGGATTATCGACGTTAGCAGCCATCCAAGTGTTTTGTAATATCTGACAAATTGCCAATATGAGTTGACAGATACTGGACATGGAAAAGTACAAGAACCCTTCATTCTGTTTCAGATATTGTATGTAAGGTTTAAAGCCTTTGCCTCCGGTTTCTCTCTCTTCTTGCTTAATCAATTGGTTAGCTTCATTTGCTTTGACTCGATCCTCTACATGATTCTTCCTTGTCTCTCTAGATGATGCTCCATGTATGTCCACAAAATTAAAAACTGCAGGCCTTTCAGAACCCGCCATCTCCTTATGTGCATTAACAAGGTCCTGAAATTCCTTGCTGGTGGCCAATAATTGATGGTAAGGGCCTTCTTGTAGGACTTTCCCATCTGACATGAACTATAGATAAGAAAAACTCACGTTCATTCATTTTGCGGTACTAATAGAATGTAACAGTGATGATATCAACAAATGTGAAGGCTGGATGACTTTTGATTGTTTGTGTTAGTCATAAGTAGATTGAGAAAAGAAGAGACCATGGTATATCGTTTTTGGTATTTTATGACTAAACATAGAAGTTTGGAGATTTTTACAAAAGATATACTTCTATATTTACATGGTGTCTATGAAATATCTCAAAATTGATAGTAAAATTTTTGAAGGACAACAAAAATTGGAGAGAAGCAAATTCTTTTGTTATTTAGACATTAGAAATGGAAGAGAGTTAATTTAACTCTAGCATACTAACCATCACAGAATCGAAAGCAGGCAGAAAATCAACTTGATGTGTGACAAGTAAAGTTGTCTTTCCAGAAAGAGCTTCCAAAACATACTCCTGTTGCAATTTTAGTAATAGGTTTGAAGTCAAATGAATAGTAACTAAATAATGAAGAGGTGGAATGTGTTAGGAGGACAATTACATTGAATAAGCTCATAGCCGTTTGCGCATCCAAAGCACTGAATGGATCATCTAAAAGAAATATATCACTATTTTGATAAAGAGCACGAGCAAGCTGAACTCGTTGCTTTTGACCACCGCTTAAATTTACTCCTCTCTTCCCTATTATGGTGAGATCACCAAAAGGAAGCAACTCAAGATCCTTAACCAATGAACACCTTTGTAATGTTTCTTTGTATCTTTCACTATTCATTGTAGACCCAAATAAAATATTCTCTTGTATTGTTCCATTTTGAATCCACGCTATTTGAGAAACGTAAGAAATCTTCCCATACACGTTTACCTATATATTCAATACACCGAACCACAAAGTTAGAATACTAATTCTTTTCCAGTATAAGATGGTGATTACATTGACATCTTTCTAGCACATAAACATGGAGCTTGAACCATGGGAACATATAGGATAAGAGATCTATAAATTTTGGGATATATTTTCTAACTAGAAAAGAAAATAAAAGAATGGTAACAACTTACAATACCCTGAAGCTTTGGAACTTCTCCAAGAATTGCTGCTAGAAGGGTTGATTTTCCAGACCCAACTTCTCCACATATAGCCACCTTTTCTCCAGGCCAGACGTGTAAATTTATGTCTCTCAGAGTGGCTTCCGATGAATTCTCTTCCCATGAGAATTTTGCCAACTCAATAAAGATGGAGTAGTTCACACTTTCCATGTCCCAGTTGTGCTGGACACGTGCATTTGGCAGATCTGGCGCCTCAAGGAACTTCACAGTGCGTGCAAATGCAACCTTTGCTTGAATGAACACTGCCAATACCTCAGGAAAGGTTGCAATTGGATCTTGAACAAGGCGAAAAGCTGCTACGAAGGTGAAAACATTGTTTACATGTAGAGGAATCCTAAGGAAATAACATGCACCAAAAGTAGCAGAAGAGACCAGGAAAGGAGTAGACCAAAAGAGAATGCATTGATATGCTTTCCATAAGTGCACTGCGGATAGCCATTGGAGTTCCACCTTTCTTAGATTTTCAATAACGCTCTTGAAATGGGTTTCCCAAGCATATAGTTTTAAAATCTTCATGTTGAGTAGAGCCTCAGAAGTGGTCTTCAGTCTCTCGTCTTGCGCCATCATTAGCTTAGACTGAAACTTATGCTGTAACTTTGCACTCGGAAGATTGCAAATCACAATGAGAACTATCACCACCAGTGCAGCAACTGTTGCAAGCCCCACTGCTTGGAAAACAACTCCTAGTGAAATACATAGCTGGAACATTGTTGCCCAAATCTGGTGGAACCAATATGGAAATTCTCCAATTTTGTGAGCATCTATTGTGACATAGTTTATTATCTCACCTCCAAAGTGTTTTGACCTAGCAGAATTGGATAATCTTAGTTGCTTTTTGTAAATGGCTGCAATTAACGACGATTTTACTTTCAGGCCAATAAGTTTGCTTCGGAAGAACAATTGCCTTTGTGATATGGATTCTATGCTCTTCAAAATGAAAAATGATATTGCCAGTATGTGTCCTTCATATTTGAAACGTTTTTTTCCCTCAGCAACCAATATGAAGGAGTTCAAAAGCAGGGGACCAGCAGACAACGATAAAACCTTTACCAAAGCCAAGCAACCAGTGATGAAGATTTCTTTCCTATGGCATAAGATTAAAGCCTTTAGGATTGAAGGTTTTGTGCTTTTCTGTTTGTTCAATCTTTCCAAGAACTGCGCATAACAGTTTTTTGCTCTATCTGCTTCGCGCAACTTGGGTATATCTTTATCTTCAAGAGTTCTCTTTCTGCCCGTTCTCAGCAACGGATTTAACCACCAAAAGCATGTTCTACTGAGGAATCCAGCTTTGGCAAAAGGAGTAACAAGGTCATCCGAATCACTTTCAACCTTCATTTTTCAGTTCTCTTTTGCTGTTCAAACTCTGCATTGCATGCAAAGATAGAGTTGTAGTATATTAGAAACATAGCCTATTATTTGCTCCACCCAATTATCCCCACAAACCCCCCACATCCCTTCCTTCTTCCCCAAGCCCGAAAAACTAAGGAAAAGAAAGGGCATGTAAGGGACTACGTGAAGATTTCCTTGTCGACAAGACGGTGTTTTGTAGTATTAGGCAAGATGTCAAGTACAGCTCAGAGCTGCTCAACAAAATTGACATACTCACAAGAGAACTTAACTCTCTGCAGTAAGTCGGGCTTATCTATCATTGCTCTTTCCTAGAAATTTATCCGACTCTGTTGTTAACAGAATTGTAGTCATCGTTTTCTCTGTTGCTTTGGTTGAAGTCGTGTATATTTATTTCACTCGGCAACTGAATTTTTATTTGCTCTATTTTAAGTGTTCTCGAATGGAAGCTGAATTGTGCAAAACAGTTGAAAGAAACAAACCATTAGCAAACGCTCAAACGCTGAAACACCTTCAGTGAAAGCCCCAAAGTATTGGCCAGCTTGTGAACGAGAACTTGTAAGTTGGTAGTCAGGCAAAAATTTCAAGTTTATGACTATGGACTTACCTGAATAGGCCGAAGATAAGGCCCTCTATCCTTCACTTAGCCGCAACAATATTTGATGCAAATACTCCAAGTGAGAGGATCCAATTCAGCGTTAAGTTGGAGAGCTAACCAAATCTGATGAATGCCATCTTTCATTAGCCGTGTTTCCTGTGATGTGTAGAGGAGATGAACTAAAGTGTCTCTGGCAGAAATAATAACAGGGATGACAACGACAGTGCAAATGAGTAGTAGTACACGGGATAGAGTTTCGATTTATGTGCCCCATGGACCACTAAGCGAAATCAGCAAATAAGAGGGCGTAAAGAAATCGTGGCGCACAGAAGAAAAAAGGAAAGGTGCCTAACAGGGTAAGAACTGATGGGTAACAAACCTGTGAATCCTTTACATCTGGAGTCGTGCAAGGACTATAATGACTCGGGTTTGTTCTCTGTTAGGGTTCTATACCTAATATATCGAGTTTTTGGATTAGATCTGCAACTTAGAGCAGTGTCCTCGCCTTTTCATAGTTAGATTTTGAGTTGGATTTCCACCATCTAATACCTCTCTTTCCTGAACCGGAGGATAGAGGCTCGGTGTCAGATTTCCACTACAAAACGTCTCGTTCTTGAAAAGAAGGTTGGAGTTGCATTTACGAGTTCTGTGTTTCGGATTCGTTGAGCCTTGAGATCAAAGTGACATTACGATACAAAAACTGGAAGAAAGTTTGGAAAGTGGAGAATTACAGGACTCAATGTAAAGTGGACTGCTGTCATGCCTTACGTAACCTTCCACCTCCATTCATACATGAGAATCCAAAACAGTGTGGTGAAAGTATCTTTGCCTTCGAGAGATGACATAACTTCTCGTCTTTGTAACACGGTAGCTTATGCACTTGAGACTAAAAATGAAATATATCTAACCAAAAAAAAAAGAAAGAAATGTAGGTCTCGTTTTAGGTTTTAGAAGTATTTTTGCCTTAGAAGAGATGACAAAACTTCTTGTATTTCTTACACTAAGTTGGATTTTTTAAGAACAAACTATGGGTTTCGTTTAGGTCCCTACTGATGGAGGTGTTTAAGTTAACCAAAGACTCCATGCACCAAATCTTGTAGAGAGGTCCGCTTGCAGCATGTGCAGTTAATTTGTGGTGATATATGTATTATAAACTTTACTATCCTTCAACTTCAGATTTGTTTCTTGTATCTGTACCGAGAATATTATGCAGTAAGTCTGTTATGCGATCTGCACATCCATTTAGGTCCCTCTTCTTTGTGTTACCCTTGCGAAAATACAAAAAAATCAACTGCCTTTAACAACTTACATACCTTTGCCTGTAGCTCTTTGGTAATATAGAAATTTCAAGTCCGAAATAGCACTTGTACTTTATGGCTAATACACCACTGGTTCCTAAGTAGAATCAATACATTTCCTTTCCGTACTCGTTATTTTAAAGGGACGAGTTGTCTATGGTTTTAGCGAGGAACGTATATCCATACAAAAAATCTTGCCATGTTCTCAAGTGCACCCTAATCGATGTTAAGATTAACAAGCCCCAGTAGCAAGATAAAGCTAAAAGGGCCATAAAGATCAACGATGCTTAAATCAGATGAGGCCATCCCTATTTCATATCAATCTATGAATATGTTTTCTCTAAGATGCTTACCTGACTAAGTAGCCTTCCCAGAGGTTTGAAGTCATAAAAGGCATGGGGGCACGAAAAACAGCGATGAACAGAAAGATTTTGAAGATTGAGTATCCAAAGTAAACATAGAAAGTGAAAAGCAAAACAAGTTTTGACGCAAATCCTCAGTAAACCTGATTGGAAGCATCATGTTTAGATCAAGATCTCAACATTAGTAGCCATCCAAAAATTCTGTGATGTTTGACCAATGATGAATATTAGATGATTGAGACTAGCCATTGAAGAGTACAAGAAGCCCTTGTTCTGAGCCTATGTTTGTCAAGGTTAGAATAAAGATCAGCATTTTAGTTTGAACTATTTTTGGTGTGTTAACTTGCATCTATTATTCAACCATATTGTCAAGCCCTATCAAATTGAGATACGAAAATATGTGTAACCATATCGTGCTCTTTCAATACCACAAGATAACTAGAAAGAAATAAGAGAATCTTGGAAGGTGTTGACTTTCTTTTTGAATACCACCACTATCCTAGACCCTGAGAAATTGCAATTGATGCATGCATCTAAAGAGTGGACCGGTGAATCTTGAAAAGGATGTTGGAAAGGATAATTAGTTGTGCACGAAGCAACTATTGAGAATGCTATGCTTGGCGGAGCTTAACTACATTGTTCATTGATCTTGCCCGTCATATTG
This sequence comes from Casuarina equisetifolia, assembly GCA_028551475.1. Taxonomy (NCBI): domain Eukaryota; kingdom Viridiplantae; phylum Streptophyta; class Magnoliopsida; order Fagales; family Casuarinaceae; genus Casuarina; species Casuarina equisetifolia. The sequence goes on from CM052362.1 coordinate 20,390,611, forward strand.
TTTATCTGCTAAATTTGTTAAGTTCCCATTGACTCTTGACTTAATGAGTTCTGGATGGAAGTAAAATTAGTGTTGGGTTTCAATCTTCTGTTTTCTTTCACTTGGGTATCAAATGAAAACGAGGATTCATTTACAGAACTTAGTGTTTAATTGGGAATATAGCTATTATCAGCTTGCTGAGACGTGGGTCAAAGGTGGATACCACCACAATGCATGTATTCCCCGTAGAAGGAAAACCCTTAAAACTGCGAGAAATGTTTCTGACTGAACTAATTCAAATCAAAATGGTGGAGAATGTTGTTCATTGTTGTGGGGCTCTTTTAAGTTTCCAGAAGATATTGCTAACTACAATTGTTGCCTTCTTTAGGAGGAAGGAGCATGGCCTTCAGCACAAATAGATACGCTATACAACCTAGATACATTATACAACACAAACAGATATGTTCCCCACAAAAGCTTATTTCTCGTGGTTCCTACGTAAAACATTTTGTTCTTCCCACTGTTTATCAAGTCTGCTTAAGAAATTATGCTTAGGCTCGATGGGGTTCTGAGGACTCAGAACGGGACCAGTATTCCTTCACAAGCTGCCTGAATAGCGAATCTTCCCTCTTCATCAAGGCCGCAGGAGCATCATACTCCATTAGTTTTCCTGAAACAGAAATGAAATCATTCAGCATTTGGGGAAAAAAATAAAAAATCTCCTTGACTTTCCATAATACTTGTTGGCTTTTGAAAACAATAAGCTGAGATCTTTCTTATCATGCATATTTTGTGTCGAATTGGCATGAACCTACCAAACAAGATGAACTGCATTATGGTACACGTGCTCGTTCATATTTAGATAAAAGAGAACGGTAATTAGAATTCCCTTTTGAGGAATGTGGCTTCTCATGTTGAAGGATTGCCCTTTGCCTTTTCATCATAAAGGCTCTGAAATCAAGTCTAGCGAAAGGAACAGGAAAGAAAACCAAGGTACTAATTCTGTATCCGAGGACGAAGAACATAGGGTGACCACCTAACATCCCTAACAGTGGAAGTTATTCTTACATAAAGGTTACCCAACAGAACCTAGCAAGTGTAACTTACCATCACTAACAGCAAGAACCATTGTGCAGTCCATTACGGTTGGTATCCTGTGTGCCACAGTGATCACAGTGCAATCTGCAAATTCAGTGCGGATAGTTTTCTGCAGAATCATATCAGTTGCATTATCGATTGATGCTGTCGCTTCATCGAGAACCAATACCCGACTTCTCCTCAAAAGTACACGCCCTAAACAGAAAAGTTGACGCTGCCCCACACTCCAATTCGATCCATCTTCTACAACTGAATAACAAGTTTATTGTCATTAGATGTGACTTTGAACACAAATGACAATTATTGAAACCTCACCTAAGGCATCCAGTCCCTTTCCTTTTTCCTGAAGAGTCTCTTGAAGCCGGCACTTTCTGATAACCTAAAAACGAAAATGATCGTCACTTCTTGCTTGATTTACGCACGTTTTGTTCATCAAGTAGAAGACCCTGCAAGTACTTTTAGTATTACAGCAACCAGAAATGGGAAAGATTCTAAGCATTACCTTCCATATTTCTTCATCAGAGTACAGAGACAACGGATCCAAATTGTATCTGACAGTCCCATTAAATAAAGTAGGATCCTGAGGTATTATTCCGAAACGTGACCTCAGATCATGAAGTCCAATCTTAGAAATGTCAATGCCATCAACCATAATCCTCCCTGCGGTTGGCTCCACCAGACGAAATAAAGCACTTATGAGAGTACTCTTTCCACTCCCAGTACGGCCAACAATACCAATCTTTTGCCCTCCCTCAAAAGTACAACTTATCCCCCAGAGAACGAGAGGCGTATCAGGCCTATATCTGACCTGTTCTAAGGTCAACTCTGTTAGTATGCGAACTTTTTTTCTTTTTCTTTTTTGCTGGGGTTAAAAAGTTTTATCATTAAGCAATCAACATTACCTGCAAATCTTCTATCTCCACTTTACCCACCGCCGGCCAATCAGCGGTAGGGCGGCTCCCTTCTATTACTTGAGGGGCTTCGCTGGGAATATTCATGTATTGCTGTAGCCTTTCCACAGAAATGATGTCATTTGCTGCTTGGCACTGATATTGAATTGAACGAACAAGTCCGCTGTTCAACGAAAGGCCATAAGAAAGTGCCATTCCAATAAATCCTGTTAAATAGGACATATCATTTCAGATAGTTAGTAGATTGATGTCAGCCCTCCCTACATAGCAAGGCACTAAAAACTATATGCTTACCGAAGGTTAAAGCCCCGGGAGGAAGCAAAACCATGCAAAGCGCTGCAGAGGCAAGAACAGCCGCACTGACCATTTCTATCCGTTGGATCAACCACTCGTTCGCTGAAAAATTGTGGAAAAAGGGACTAGCATTCTTGTCAGTGAGGTCAAGATTTCTTGCGAAGAACATGTCTTCCTTCTCAAAAGCCCTTATCGTCGTGACGCCTGCAATGGACTCAGCTAGATGATTTGCTTCTAAGGACTTGGTTGTACCATTTATCCGCATCAGTTCTTTCGCGGAGGCAAAGTAGTATCTCTAGCAAGATGAAAGTCAACCTCAGTCAAATTAATATATCAAAGGAAAAAGAAATTGTATAACAAGATATTTTTAGTAGTGCAACAACTAAAATGCTGCCCAAAAAGTCGAAGAATTAAACTTTTAAGTTTGCACTATTGCCCCTGAGACAAGAACCTTCACTTCGGTATTGACAATAACAAGAAATTTCTTGATTGATGGTAATATACTGCTGCTAAGGAGTGCAACGACTAAAACACTACCCAAGAAGTTGAAGAAATAAACTTTTAAGTTCTGCATTATTGCCCCTCATACAAGAACCTTCACTTGGCATTGACAATAACAAGAACTTTCATTATTGATACTAATATACTATTGCTAGTCTATCAACACTATACAGCCAAGGTTGTTGGTAACATATTGTCCACAATGTAATTGATTCATATGGCATATGAAAGAACTGAAACTAGAGAGAATGTTGTTCAAGAAAGAGCCTCATGTAGTCTTACAATACCTGCAATCTAATGGCAAGATAAATCAGTGGGACAGAGACAAACAACACCTCCCAAGTGGCAGCAGCTAATACCACAAGAGTAGAACCAGTGTATATAGTAGCCGAAACAGCAAAGATAAGGCCAAACGGGACATCAAGATCAGTGATACCCAGATCAGAGGAGACCTACACATAAAGACAGAAACAATAAAGACACACTAGTTTAGCCACTGAAAAATAAAGACATGGAAGTGTCATGTTTGCTTTGCTTACCCTACTAAATATCCTTCCAAAAGGTGTGGAGTCATGGAAGGACATTGGTGCATGGAAGAGGGAGCTTAATAGTTGTAAAAACAAGGATTCTGAAGATTTAAGACCCATGACAACTGTACAAAGACATCTGCATATTAGGAACGCTGTTGAGGCCAATCCAATCAAGGAATAAACTAGGACCAATCGTAGAGTGCCAACATGGGGATTATCGACTTTAGCGGCCAACCAAATGTTCTGTAATATCTGACCAATGGCAAATATGAGGAGAGAGATACTGGCCATGGTGAAGTACAAAAATCCTTTATTCTGTTTCAGATATTGGCTGTATGGTTTGAAGCCCCTATCTCCTGTTTCTCTCTCTTCTTGCTGAATCAATTGGTTACCTTTGTTTTCCTTTTGATCCTCTTCATAATTGCTCCTTATCTCTCTTGATGATGTTTCGTGTCTCTCTATGGAATTAACAACTGCGGGCCTTTCATTCCCCACCATCTCCTTATGTGCATTAACAAGATCCTGAAATTCCTTGTTTGAAACCAATAACTGATGATAAGGACCTTCTTGTAACACTTTCCCACCTGACATGAACTATAGATAAAACAAAACTCATGATCGTTCATTCTATGGAACTAACATAATGTAATAGTAATATCAACAAGAAATTTTGTGCCGTCTAGGTGACTCTTTATTGCTTGTGATTAGTTACGAGTAGATCAAGAAGAAAAGAAACCAAAGTAACTAATTCTTTTGTGGGTAAATCAGTGGCTAAAATCATAAACAAGGAGATTTTATGAAAGAATATATATCTCTATGTATATGGGAATCTATGAAAAATCTCAAAATCATTAGTGAAAGTTTCCAACCAAAACAACATAAATTGTAGATAAGCAAGTGATGTTATTAAGATACTAGAAATGTTAGGGAGTCTCTTCAACTCTAGTAAACTTACCAAAATAGTATCAAAAGCAGATAAGAAATCAACTTGGTGGGTTATAAGTAAGACTGTCTTCCCATAAAGTGCTCCAAAAACATATTCCTATCATAATTTGAAGTCAAGAATCAAACTCAAAATGATAGTAAATAAATTATGGAGAGATAAAAGGTGTTGAAAAAATATGGTTACATTGAATAAGCTCATAGCCGTATGTGCATCCAAGGCACTAAATGGATCATCCAACAAAAATATATCACCATTCTGATAAAGAGCACGAGCAAGCTGAACCCGTTGCTTCTGACCACCACTCAAATTAACTCCTCTTTCCCCTATTATAGTGAGATCACCAAAAGGAAGCAACTCAAGATCTTTAACCAATGAACACCTTTCCAATGTTTCTTTGTATCTTTCATTATCCATCTTAGATCCGAATAAAATATTCTCTTGTATTGTTCCATTTTGAATCCACGCTGTTTGAGAAACATAAGAAATCTTGCCATAGATGTTTATCTGTATATTCAATACATCAAACCACAAAGTTAAAATTACTAGATCTTTTCCATTGTAAGATTGTGATTGCATGGACATCAAATGGGTGCATAAACGTGGGGATTAAGCCATACGAACACATATGATTAGAGACCGTTATGGAAATTCTAGGGTTATATTTTGTAACTAGAAAAGAAAGTAAAAGAATAGTAGCAACTTACAGTTCCTTGAAGCTTTGGAACCTCTCCAAGAATTGCTGCTAGAAGGGTTGATTTTCCAGACCCAACTTCTCCACATATAGCCACCTTTTCCCCAGGCCTAACCTGTAAGTTTATGTCTATCATAGTGGGTTCCGATGAAGTGCCTGCCCACGAAAATTTTGCCAACTCAATATAGATAGAGTGGTTCACATTTTCCATATTGCAATTTTGTTGAACACGAGCACTCTGTAGTTCTGGCTCCTCAAGAAAATTCACGATACGTGCAAATGAAATCTTTGCTTGAATGAACACTGCCAATATATCAGGAAAAGTTGAAATTGGATCTTGAACAAGGCGAAAAGCGGCTACAAAGGTGAAAACATTGTTTGCATGTAGAGGAACTCCAAGGAAATAACATGCACCAAAAGTAGCAGAAGAGACCAAGAAAGGAGTTGACCAAAAGAGAATGGTTTGATATGCTTTCCTTAACTGCACTGCATATAACCATTTGAGCTCCACCTTTCTTAGATTTTCAATAACACTCTTGAAATGGGTTTCCCAACCATATAGTTTTAAAATCTTCATGTTGAGTAGAGCCTCAGAAGTAGTCTTCAATCTCTCATCTTGAGCCATCACCAACTTAGATTGGAACTCTTGCTGTAACTTGGCAAACGGAATATTGCAAACCACAGAGAGAATTATCACCACCAACGCTGCAATTGTTGCAAGCCCCATTGCTTTGAAAACAACTACTAATGAAATACATGTCTGGAGCATTGTCGCCCAAATTTGGTGGAACCAATAGGGAAATTCTCCAATTCTGTAAGCATCAACAGTGACATAGTTCATTATCTCACCTTCTGAGTGTTTTGACCTAGAAAAATTGGACAATCTCAGTTGCTTTTTATAAGTGGCTGCAATTAGCAATGATCTTACTTTCAAGCCAATAAGTTTGCTTCGAAAGAACAATTGCCTTTGTGATATGGATTCTATGGTCTTCAAAATGAAAAATGATAATGCTAGAACATATCCTTCATTGTTAAAACTTTTTCTTCCCCCAGCAACCAATATAAAGGAGTTCAAAAGCAAAGGACCAGCAGATAATGAAAGAACATTTATCAAAGCCAAGCACCCAGTTATGAAGATTTCTTTCCAATGGCATAAGATTAAAGCCTTTAGGATTGATGGCTCTGCACTTCTTTGCTTATTCAGTCTTTCCAAGAACAACGAATAACAGTTTTCTGCTCGATCAACTTCGCGCAACTTAGGTATATCTGTGTCTTCAAGAGCTTTCTTTCTACCCGTTTTCAACAAAGGATTTAACCACCAAAATGTTGTTCTGCTGAGAAATCCAGCTTTGGCAAAAGGAGTAACAAGGTCATCCAATTCATTTTCAATCTCCATCATTCCATCATTTTTGCCCTTGAAACTCTGCATTAAATACAAAGATGGAGTTGTAACATATTAGAAACAAATCCAATTATTTGTTCCACACAATTATCAACACCCTTAATACAATTATTACCAAAGGCAAGCACCCATTGATGAAGATTTCTTTCCAATGGCATAAGAATAGCGCCTTTAGCATTGATGGATCTATTCTTCTATGCTTATTCAATCTTTCCAGGAATAGCGAGTAACAGTTTTCTGTTCGATCAGCTTCACACAACTTGGGTATACTTGTGTCTTCAAGAGCTTTCTTTTTGCCCATTTTCAGCAATGGATTTAACCACCAAAAAGATGTTCTACTAAGGAATCCAGCTTTGGCGAATGGAGTAACAAGGCCAACCGATTCATTTTCAATCTCCATCTTTACGTTCTTTTCGTTCTTCAAACTCTACGTGGCATACAAAGATGGAACTATAATATATTAATAACATAACCAATTATTTGTTCCACACAATTATCAACCCCCTCCCCAAAAAAATGGGAAAAAAAAAAAACTAGGGCTTGTAAAGGATGACATACATGATTTCCTTGTCGACAAGACTCTGCTTTGTAGTGTTGGCAGTCACGGATCAGAGCTCCTCAACAAAACTGACATAATCACGGGAGAATTGAACACTCTGCAAGAAGTGGGGTTCATCTATCATTGCTCTTTCATAGAAATTTCTCTGGCGTCCGTTGACAGAAAAGTAGTAATGGTTCTCTCTGTTGCTATGGTTCACGTTGTTTACATTTTTTTTTTTTAGGCAACTGAAATTTTTATTTGCTGTAATTCGCAATATTCTCGAGAGGAAGGTGAATTGTCGAGAGCAGGTGAAAGAAACAAACCATTAGCAAATGCTGAAACTCCTGCGGTGAAATGAAAGTCCCAGAGTATCTGCCAGCTTGTGGGTATGTAGACTCGATAGGGGAGGATCCAAGTCAGTGTTAAGTTGGAGGGCTTATAATTCTAAGTAATGCCATCTTTCATTAGCTATGTTGCTATCGTATATAAAGTGTAGAACTAAAACGTCTCACATAATAATAAAAATAAAGAGGAATGACAGTGACATGAAACTGAAGGGCATACAGGTTAAACCGAAATCAGCGATTTAAAGGGAGTAAAAGAAATCCTGGCGAATAGAAGAAAAGAGGAAATACCCTGTATATTTGGACTCCTGCGATGACTATGATGGTTGGGGTTTGTTGTCACTTAGGCTTATCTACCTAATAACTTGAGTTTTTGAACTGGATTCTCTAACTTAAACCAATGTCCTGGCCTCTTCGTAAGTGGATTTTAATCTGGATTCCCAGCATCTAGTGCATCTCTTTCCTGAAATGAAGGATAGGCTCGGTATCAGATTTCCACTGCAAAATGTCTGAAAAGAAGGTTGGAGTTGCGTACAGGAAATGGTTTGAATCCACGTGAGACAGCATGCGTTGGATCGAACTACGTTATAGAGACAGGAAGGCCCGTTCTATTCGGAGAATAAAAAGGTAAACAATAAAGAGCATTAAAGAGGAAAAGACAATCATTAATATTGAGGTTGTCAATAATGCCTTTTCTCTCAACTTCGTAACCTCCGATCTCCATCCGATCTGGGTAAGTAGACTGAGTGAGTTGTGAAGTGTGCTGTCGACTTTGGGAAGTGCCGCGTTTTATACCGAGAAGAAAAGGTAAACAATAAAGAGCATTAAAGAGGAAAGACTAATCATTAATGTTAAGGTTATCATAATGCGCTGACTTCCCTCATCTTCGTGATCTCCGAATTTGGCAAGTCCCGAATCTCAGCGGAGCTGTACTTGCGTGATTTGCTGGGAAACTTAACGCTTTGCTTACGTGTGTGAACTTGGTCACGGGCCTGCAGTTTGTTACTCTGAGTCAAAGTACTTAAAAGAATAAATGTACCAACTGGTGCAGTAAGTCTGTGATGAGATCTGCATGTCCATTTACGTTCCTCTAATTTGTGTTATCCCATACGAAAATACACAAAAATCGCCTGCCCTAAACAATGTAGCTACCTTTGTTTGTAGCTCTTTGGTAATACTAAAATTCCAAGTAGATTTTAGCACTTGTACTTTCGTAGCTAATGCACCACTAGTTCGTAAGTAGAATCATTATATTCCTTTAAATCCCACTAATATCTCCCCAAATATTTGGAATGATATAGTAGATTGTATGAGATAATTTTGTGATAGTTCTCGAATCCTACCGTTCTCTTCACTTGAGCTATTCTTTGCAGGTAGCTATACCACCCCCGTATAATCTGAAATTGTATAGCAAAACTCATGGTGATTTTCCACTTTGGATGTTCCATATGCGATATGACATTTCTTCACATTTCTTCAAGAATGTGTTATAGTTGTCACTAAGTAAGTGATGAAAAGATTATAGAACTTTGGAAAAAATAATTTTATATTATTGTTTTCTCATGGAAATAATACGTGTACAAGGGCTATTTAAAATACAAGTTTTCTGACCCATGAAAGGAAAATATACTGAAGAATAATAAAATATTTTCCTATTCACGGAATTGCATCAAATCCACATAATTCACAATATGTTGTGATTTCATTTATCAATTGTCCAATATATTTAGAAAAAATCTTTCATCTAATCACGAAAGTAATCAATGAAGCAATTATGGAAAGAATCAACTAATCCCAAATAGATAGTCATATCTCTAACACTCCTCCTTAATTTAGTGGCTTTTAGATGTCAAATATACTAAATTTGCTTAGCAGATATGTCAAATATGTAGCTCTTATAGTTAAAATAATAATTTTGCAATATATTGTAGAAATTCATGTATAAAATAGCAACATGAAAGTAAAAAGAGTTTGAAAACAAAGTGAAGAGCAATGAAAGAGAGCTTTAGAATTTGATGATTTCAAAGTATAATTGGTTGGCCCATTTATAGCTACCAAAAGATGATTTAAATTTCCTTTTAAAATTGCTATGTAATTTGACATTTGTAATTGATATCTTTTGACATTTTGTAACCAACTAGACAAATCACCATTTTTCCTTTATTGGTTGATTTTGATTTGACAATCCCCGCAAGCTAATGGGTTAGTACAAACTATAAGCTTATTAAATTGTAAGCTAAAGAGTTTTAAATCTCATGTTGGAAAGCCCTTTAATGAAGATATCCACTACTTGATTGATAGAAGAAATTAAATGAATATTTAACTTATAGGACTTGACTCACTCTTGGATGAAGTACAAATCAATCACAACATGTTTTGTCTTTGCATGAAAGATAGGGTTTTGAATAATATACAAAACATACAAGTTACTGCACCAAAGAGACAGAAGGTGAGGTAAAGACACATGAAGATCATGTAGTAATGCTTTTATCCGTATTAATTTGGTGGTAGGGTTTGTAAGGCTTTTGAATTCTACTGTTGTGCTTGAGCAAGCAAGAGTTATTCTTATTCAAAATTAAATTAACTCCCTCTTAGTGTATGCAGAATTTAAAAATTGATAAGGAAACTTATATAAATTTCCTCCCCTTTTGACAACATAAAAAAATAAGTAAGTGTTTGTAGTAATGCTTCTATCCGTACTAATTTGGTGGTAGTGTTTGTAAGGCTTTTGAATTCTTATTGTGCTTGAGCAAGCAAGAGTTGTTTGTATTCAAAATTAAACTAACTCCTTCTTAGTGTATGCAGAATTTAAAAACTGATAGGGATACTTGTATAAATTTCCTCCCCTTTTGACAACATCAAAAAATAAGGAAGAGTATGAAAAATATACCTTATATTTATGTGGCTTTTGTACCTCAAAATGTATGGACTTGAAGAAAGCAACAAGTGCAAGAATAGTAACAATTTAATTTTTTTTCAAGAAATGATGCCCAATGTAATGTACCCTTTGATTTATCATGAGACAAATGACACACATGTTTGTTTATCAAAAAATAAATCATGATCATACACAAGTATATGAGTATTATTTCTTACCAAAAATATCACCTTATGGTTCACCACAATATGGAAGCATGCTCATGTAGTTTTGGTTATGTGCCATGGATGTTTATACATTTCAAACTTTCCATCATCGCTCACTTAGATATTTTTCTAAATGATTCCATAATCATTCCACATTGTGTATTCATATGATAGTAATGCATAATGAAGATACACAGCAATGTTTTGAAAAGAGGCATTTAATTGTTAAAAAGATCTTATAGTAGCCTTAAAATATTTGATTGAACAACCAATTTATTTTTTAACAGCAATCTTTAAAAGTGTTATTTTTGTTCTATTTTTGTAAACATAAAGTAATGTGTTGCATAGATAAAATATTAGTCATGCACAAGACATACACATATTGAACATGAGCTTTGTTTTATTTACAGTTCCTGTAAGTGGGAAAGTACTACAAGAAAGTCTTTATCATCAATTATTGGTATCAAACAAGGAATTTCAAGACCTTGTTAATGCACATAAGGAGATGGCAGGCAATGAAGGTAACTAATTGATTCAACAAGAAGAGAGAGAAACAGGAGGCAGGGGCTTCAAACCTTACAAGCAATATCTGAAACAAAATAAAGGGTTCTTGTACTTCTCCATGGCCAATATCTCTCACCTCATATTTGCACTTGGTCAGATATTACAGAACATTTGTTTGGCTGCTAAAGTCGATAATCCCCATGTTAGCACACTGCGATTGGTCCTGGGTTATTTATTCATTGGACTAGCCTTAACATTGTTCTTAATATGCAGATGTTTTTGTACAGTTGTCAAGGGTCTCAAATCTTCAGAATCCTTGTTTTCACAACTATTAAACTCCCTCTTCTGTGCACCCATGTCTTTCCATGACTCAACACCTTTGGGAAGGATATTTAGTAGGATAAGCAAGGTAACCATGATGCTTTCATGCCCCTAGTGTTCAATAGCTAAACTAGCATTTCTATGTTGTTTTTGTCTCTACGTGTAGGTCTCCTCTGATCTGAGTATCGTGGATCTTGATGTTCCGTTCAGCCTTATCTTTTCCGTTATAGCTACTATGAGCACTTGTTCTACTATTTTGGTATTAGCTTTTGCCACCGGGAAAATGTTGTTCGTCTTTGTCCCACTAATTTGCTAATTGGCATTGATGTTTAATTGAACAAACAAGTCTACTGTTCAACAAAAGGCCATAAGAAAGCGCCATTCCAATAAGCCTTGTTATATAGGAAATATCATTTCAGACAGTTAAATAGTTTATGTCAACCATTCCTACAAAATTGAGTGCTGAACAACCGTATGCTTACCCAGGGCAAGAGTCCGAGGGAGGAAACAAAACTATGCAAAGTGCTGTGGAGGCAAGAACAGCTGTGCCGACCATTTCTATCCTTTGGATCAACCACTCATTTGCTGAAAATTTGTGAAAAAGGGGACTAGAATTTTTGTCTGTGAAGTCAAGATTTCTTGCAAAGAACATGTCTTCCTTCTCAAAAGCCCTTATTGTCATGGCTCCTGCTATGGATTCAGCTAGATGATTTGCTTGTAAGGACTCAGTTGTACCATTTATCTGCATCAGTTCTTTTGTGGAGGCAAAGTAGTATCTCTAGCAAGATGAAAGTCAGCCTCAGCCAAATTAACATATTAAAGGAAAAGAAATTCTACAACAAGAAATTTTTACGAGTGCAACAAATAAAATTTTACCTAAATAGTTAAAGATTAAACTTTTAAGTTCTGCATTTTTTTCCCTCAAGACAAGAACCTTCACTTTGGCATTGACAATAACATGAACTTTCATGATTAATGGTAATATATTGTTGCTAGGAGCACAACTAAAACACTACCCAAAAAGTTGAAGAATTGAACTTTTAAATTATGCATTATTACCATTGACACAAGAACCTTCACTTAGGCAATGACAATAACAAGAACTTTCTTGATTGATGGTAATATATTGTTGCTAGTCTATCATTTTAGCACTATACAACCAACGTTGATCGTAATAGATTGTCTAGAATGTAATTGATTCATGTGGCATATGAAAGAGAACCAAAACTAGAGAGAATGTTATTCAAGAAAGAACCTTGTTTAGCCTTACATTACCTGCAATCTACTGGCAAGGTAAATTAGTGGGACAAAGACAAACAACACCTTCAAGGTGGCAAAAGCTAATACCACAAGAGTAGAACCAGTGCTCATAGTAGCTATAACAGAAAAGATAAGGCTGAACGGCACATCCAGATCCACAATACTGAAATCAAAGGAGACCTGCACATAAGGACAAAAACAACGAAGAAACGCTAGTTTAGCTATTGAACAATAGGGGCATGAAAGCATCATGGTTAACTTGCTTACCCTACTAAACATCCTTCGCAAAGGTGTTGAGTCATGGAAAGACATGGTTGCATGGAAGAAGGAGTGTAATAGTTGTGAAAACAAGGATTCTGAAGATTTGAGACCAATGACAATTGTACAGAAACATTTGCATATTAAGAACAATGTTGAGGCCAGTCCAATGAAGAAATAACCCAGGACTAATCGTGGTGTGCTAACATGGGGATTATCGACTTTAGTAGCCAACCAAATGTTCTGTAATATCTGACCAATTGCAAATATGAGGTGAGAGATATTGGCCATGGAGAAGTACAAGAACCCTTTATTTTGTTTCAGATATTGCCAGTAAGGTTTGAAGCCTTTGTCTCTTGTTTCTCTCTCTTCTTGTTGAATCAATTGGTTACCTTCATTGCCTGCCATCTCTTTATGTGCATTAACAAGGTCTTGAAATTACTAGTTTGATACCAATAATTAATGATAAGGACCTTCTTGTAGTACTTTCCCACCTAACATGAACTGTAAATAAAACAAAACTCATGTTCAATATGTGTAATAGAATGTAACAGTAATACTATTAAGAAACAATATATTACTTAATAGTAATAATTATTACTATTATTAGTAGATGAGTTATGAGTTATGAGTTATGAGTAGATTGAGAAAAGAAGAAACCACAAAAATTAGTTTAGCTATTAAGAGTATATATTCTTTTGTGGGAATTTTGTGGCAATCTTGTGGCTATACACAAAAATAGGAAATTTTATGAAAGAATATATATCCATATGTACATAGTGTCTATGAAACATCTCAAAATTGTTAATGAAGCTTTTTGATAGAAACAAAATAAATTTGAGATAAGCAAAGTGATTTTGTTATTAAGATAGAAGAAGCATAGGGAGTCTCTTCAACTCTAGTATACTAACCAAAATGAAATAACAAACAAGTAGGAAATCAACTTGGTAGGTCACAAGTAAGACTGTCTTCCCATGAAGTACTCCAAAAATATATTCTTATCACATTTTTAGTAAGCTTATGCTTAAAGTCAATAATTGAATTTCGAATGATAGTAAATAAATAATGGAGAAATGGAAGGTGTTGGAAAAATATAATTACATTGAATAAGCTCATATCCCTCTACACATCCAAAGCACTGAAACGATCATCCAACAGAATTATATCACCATTTTGATAAAGAGCACGAGCAAGTTGAACCCGTTGCTTTTGACCACCACTTAAATTAACTCCTCTCTCCCCTATTACAATAAGATCACTAAAAGGTAAGAACTCAAGATCCTTAACCAATGAAAACCTCTCTAATATTTCTTTGTATCTTTCACCATCCATTTTAGACCCAAATAAAATATTCTACTGTATTGTCTCATTTTGAACTCATGCAAAACATAAGAAATCTTCTCATACACATTTATCTATATATCCAATACATAGGACCACACAATTAGAATACTAAATCTTTTCCATTATAAGATGGTAACTACATAGAGGTCATATGGGTGCATAAACATGGGCATTGAACCATAGGAGCACATATGATAAGAGACATTTTGGAAAATTTTGGGTTATATTTTGTATCTACAAAGGAAAGTGAAAGAATGGAAGCAACTTACCGTTCCTTGAAGCTTTGGAACCTTTCCAACAATTGCTGCTAGAAGGGTTGATTTTCCGGAGCCAACTTCTCCACATATAGCCACCTTTTCTCCGGGCCTAACTCGTAAATTTATGTCTTTCATAGTTGGTTCCGATGAACTCTCTTCCCATGAGAATTTTTCCATCTCAATAAAGATGGAGTGGTTCACACTTTCCATGTTGCAATTTTGCTGAACAGGGTAGTGGCCAGTTCTTGTGCCTCAAGGAACTTCACGATACGTACAAATGCAGCCTTTGCCTACTGTCAATATATTAGGAAAAGATGAAATTGATCCTGAACAAGGCGAAAAGTGGCCATAAAGGTGAAAACTTTGTTTGCATGTAGAGGAACTCCGAGGAAATAACATGCACCAAAAGTAGCAAAAGAGACCAAGAAAGGACTTGACCAAAAGAGAATGCTTTCATATGCCTTCCTTAACTGTGCTGCAGATAACCATTTGAGCTCCACCTTTCTTAGGTTTTCAGTTGCACTCTTGGAATGGGTTTCCTAACCATATAGTTTTAAAATCTTCATGTTGAGTAGAGCCTCAGAAATAGTCTTCAGTCTCTCATCTTGCGCCACCACCAACTTAACTTTGTAGAAACTTGGCAAATGGAATATTGCAAACCACGGTGAGAATTATCACCACCAGTGCTGCTATTGTTGCAAGCCCCACTGCTTTGGAAAAAGCTACTAATAAAATGCACAGCTGGAGCATTGACGCCCATATTTGGTGGAACCAATATGGGGATTCTCCAATTCTATAAGCATCTACAGTCACATAATTCATTATCTCACCTCCCGAGTGTTTCAACGTAGCAGAATTGGATAATTTCAGTTGCTTTTTGTAGATGGCTACAATTAGTGATGATCTTACTTTCAGACCAATAAGTCTGCTTCGGAAAAACAATTGCCTTTTGTGACATGGATTCTATGCTCTTCAAAATGAAAAATGACACAGCTAATATGTATCCTTCGTGCTTGAAACTCTTTTCCCCTCAGCAACCAATACAAAGGAGTTCAGAAGCAGGGGACCAGCAGACAATGAAGGAACATTTACCAAAGCCAAACACCCCAGTCGTGATAATTTCTTTCCAATGACATAGGATTAGAGCTTTCAGGATTGATGGATCTTCTCTTCCCTGCTTATTCAGTCCTTCCAAGAACAGAGAATAACAATTTTCTGCTCGATCAGCTTCACGCAACTTGGGTATATCTATATCTTCAAGAAACTTTCTTTCTACCCGTTTTCAGCAACGGATTTAACCACCAAAAAGATGTTCTAATGAGGAGAACAGCTTTGGCAAATAGAGTAACACGGCCAACCGAATCACTTTGAACATTCATCTTTTGGTTCTCTTTGCTCTTCAAACTCTGCATTGCATTCCATACAAAGATGAAGTTGCAAATATACTAGAAACGTAACCGATTATTCCCACATAGTTATAATCCCCTGCCCGAAAAAAAAATGGTAAATTCAAGTGCATGTAAAGGATTACATACATGATTTCGGGCCAACGCTTACTATCGGGGCCAGCGGTTCGACACCGAGTCTCTGCCGCCGTTTTGCCAGGGCCACAAGAACACGACTGTTCTCAGACCCATCTTCAATGGGCAGCAGTTGATTACGCTGGGCTCCAGCGAGGTCTCCAAGTTTGATTCCCAGAAAACAGATGGGCTCTTCGTAATTGATCTTAGGCTAAATCGCCGGATCAGGGCCAAGGTGGCCCGGTTCAAGGTTGGACACTTTAAATCCAAGATCAAGTGTGGCTTAGAAGTTCCTCTCAAGTCTAATCGGACACCGTCAACATCTGCATTTCAGACTACCAAGTGCAGCTTCGAACTCTGATCTTCGTTGATCAAGGCTCTGACATATTCACCGAAGAGCTGAATAATCTGCAATAAGTGGGGTTCATCTGTCAATGCCCTTTCCTAAAAAAATTCCAATGTTTGATGTTTATAGAATTGTTGTAATGGTTTTCTCTGTTGCTTTGGTCCACGTTGTTTACGTAAAAATTTTATTTGCCGTCCATTGCTATATTATCTAATGGCAGTTGAATTGTAGAGAGCAGGTGAAAGAAAGAAAGAAACCACTAGGAAATGCTTAGACATCTGCAGTGAAATGAAAGCCGAACTTCTAAATGAGTCAGCTTGTGAACCAGAACTTCAAAATGAGTCTACTCAAGCAAAAAACTTTTTAAGCTTATGACAAGGTACTAACTTACCTGGATCGGCCGAAGAACAGGCTCTTTCTCCCTCACTTAGCCGGCATTCATGCAACAATGTGTGATGCAAATACTCGAACGGGGAGGATCCAATTCAGCGTTAAGTTGAACTAAACCATCTCACGAGAGAATTGAACACTCTGCAATAAGTGGGGTTCATCTGTCATTTCTCTGCAGTAAGTGGGGCTCAAAATACTCTGCAGAGTGTTCAAACACTCTGCAATAATAGCCGTGTTGCCTGTCTGTTGCTTAGAGAATTATGGTAAGAGTTTATTTATTTTGCCCGGCAAGTGAAATTTTTATTTTCCGTCCTTGGAAGCTGAATTGTCCAAAACAGGCGAAAAAAAAAACAAACCATTAGCAAACGCTGAGACGCTACAGTGAAATGAAAGCCACAGAATATCTGCCAGCTTGTGAACGAGAATCTGTAAGAAAGTCGACTCAAGCAAAAAACTTTTTTGAAGTTTACAAGATGAGTCGACTCAAGCAAAAATAAATTAAGTTTACAAGAAGGGACTTAGCTACCTGAAAAGGCCGAAGAACAGGGTCTTTCTCCTTCACTTAGCCGGCATTTAAGCAACAATATTTGATGCAAGTACTCGAAAGGGGAGGAATCCAATTCGGCGATAGGTTGCAGGGCTTATTAATCTAAGTAATGCCATCTTCCATTAGCCGTGTTGGCTGTTGTATATAAAGGAGATGAACTAATAATGAGAAATGACAATGACAGGAAACTGAAGCGGACCCGAGATAAAGTGAAATCAGCGATTTAATGGCGTAAAAGAAGTCATGGTGAATAGGGATCTCCTGCACCATCAACTAGAACCTGACGGTCACGCATGGTGTACTCTTTTTCCTGGACTTTGAAAACGACGCTGCCCTTGATGTTTGTGACAACGAAGTTGCCATCGGAAGAAGGGCTCTCGACCTTTCTACCAGTCCGAAGTTGTAACGGGGAAGAAGCACAATACTGAGAGCCAATGACGGAAACTGGAGCATCGGACTTTGAAGAAGTGGGTAGATCCATGTTTAGGAGGAAGAAGAGGAATAGGAAGTGAGGAGATACTTTATCGGTTATGTCAAATATGTTCAGAAGAAAACAGGAAGTACCATGCATATTTTGGACTCCTGCGATGAATTATCGGTTCGGATTTATTGTCTCTTAGGCTTCTCACCTAATAACTTGACTTTTTGAACTGGATTCTTTAAGTTAAACCAATGTCCTGGCCTCTTCGTAAGTGGATCTTAAGTTGTACTCCCACCATCTATTACGCCTCCTTCCTTGAATGAAGGATAGGCTCGGTATCAGATTTCCACTACAAAATGTCGACTTAATGCATGGTTTGAAGAAAAAGGCTAACAATAAAGTGCATTAAAGAAGAAAAGACAAATCAGTAACATTAAGGTATTCCATAATGCCCTGTTTTCTCTCGTCTTCGTAATCTCCGATATTCACCCGGTCTGAAGATGGATCCTGTGAGTGAGTGAGTTAGTGGTCCCAGGGGTAAAGTGAACTGTCGAGTTTGGGAAGTGCTTGTTTTACACGCAGAAGAAAAGGTTAATAATAAAAGAGCATTCTTCAGGATCTCCGATCTTCAGCTGGGTATGGAGCACGAGAGTTCGTTGCAGTTGTGTGATTGGCTGGAAGATTTAACACTTGGCCACGGGCTTCAGTCGCGGAGCTAAAGTTTCTGACAGCGAGTTGAAGTACTGGAAAGTATAAATATTGGGGTGGTTTAATGTGGCAACGGATATGCAGAAAGTCTGTCATGCCGATCTGCTATCCCATAGAAATGGCCTGCACTTAACAACGTAGCTACCTTTGTTTGTATCTCTTTGCTAATACTATGTAAGAAATTAAGAAACTGCGAGGGAGCATGAAAGATTTCTCTATTGCTATGATATGCTTTACAATGTTTGCTATACATTTATAGAGACATAACCTAGCCTAGGAAAGGTAAACCAAATATTTACAATAATTACAATGATATTGTGACTAATCACAGACACTAATATAATAATATATTAGGTGAGGCAGCTGTCTATTAACATACTAAATTTCCAAATAGCTTTTAGCACCTATATTTACGTGGCTAATACACCACTAGTTCGTAAGTAGAATCATTAACTACAATGTTAGGCCACCGTCAGCCTATTGAGACGTGGGTTTGGCTCCTGCAAAATTTATAGACATCCCTGTTGTAGAAAAACATTTAAAACTCCAGTGAGAATTTTTTTTTTTAATGAACTTGTAAATCAAAACCCATCACTCGGGTTAGCCCGTTTGATCTTTTTTCTTTTACATATGTTGTAAAGAACACTTATTTTTTTGGTAAGTGTGAATAGAAAAATCGCAGAGTGCGATTCCCACAAAGCGTGTGCAACTTCATGCATTTTCTCACCTTTTTTGTTGCAGATTTCTTCATGGTATCTTGAGCAAGGTTCCATCGATGGAAGCTTTCTCCATCTAGGTTCGGGAGCAAACTACGAATGCTTTCTCATTTGTAGTATTATCTTCCTCACCAAGGTAATCTCGTCTTTTATTCCGCTGCATCTCTCTTCAGGGCATATTTGGTATTACATGTCTGCTTAAGTACATTGGGTGTTCCCTGAACGTGGACCCTAGTCACACAACCTCATCCCTGTACTTTCTGACAAATCCAACTCTATTTTACCCATACTGCCCCTAGTACAACCTTTCTTTTACCAACTAAACCCAGTTTCTCTGTCTGTTTTTCAACATGGCCATGGCCGCATCGAGTTCAACAAGCCAACAACAAACCCACAACCCATACAAAGATCCTTTTTACCTATCACCTTCTGATATGCCAGACTCTGCTTTAACCACTGAACCACTTAAAGATGATACCAATTATGAGCTCTGGAGTAGTCAAGTTACACTACAACTTTCCAGCAAGAACAAAATGGGTTACGTAGATGGTTCACTTCCTCATCCAAAAACTGACCTTGACAAGCAGATGCTATGGGACCAGTCACACTCTGCCGTTCTGAGTTGGTTGGCAAAATCTGTGGACCGCAAGCTAGTAATGTTCATTGTTAGGAAAAAGGATGCCAAGATCGTGTGGGAAGCATTTAAGGCTCGGTTTGGGGAACTCTACCATACTCAGAGATTCAACCTTCGACAACGCCAATTCAAAAATCGTTTGTCCAGTGGTACTGTGACTGAAAACTATTTTCGTATCAGTGACTTGTGGGTAGAAATTGCCACTGCTGAACCTCCCATTCAATGTACATGTGGGAACTGTACTTGCAGAGTGAACAATAGGCTTGAAGAAAGACAAGAGGAGCATAATACAATGGATTTTCTGCTTGGTTTGCCCGATTCCTTCCAAAACTTAAGAACCAACATACTCTCAAAGGAAACAATACCTGAAGTTGATAAAGTATTCAGCTTGGCTCGAGAAGATGAGCACCAAAAGGGCAAAGTTGACCGGTCAAGCCCCACTCTTGAAGGAGTTCTTTTAGCTAGCTCATTCCAAGGACGAAACCCACCGGCAACTCCACAGGCAGGGACCAAAATTGACTCAAAAGGGCATTCGATATGTGCCCATTGTCATAAAATCGGCCATAGTCGTGAAGTGTGCTACCGCCTAAATGGCTATCCTCCTGGCTGGGTTCCAAAAGACAAATCCAAGGCTAACTCTCCACAAGTCCTCCAAATCGGGGGTCATGATGCTGGTACTTTTGTTGGAGAAAAAGGGGAAGGAAAGTCGGGTAGTGAGCAAGGCCCTCCTACATCACCTGGCTTCTTCGTTGGTCCAAATGGACAGCTGCACGTGGGACCGGGACATCTCTATTACCCGGGGGCCCCATATGGTATGGCCACACACTTTGGGCCTGCAACTATCTATCCACACGCTAGTGGACTTAGTGAGCAAGGAGGCCTTCACGGCCAGCACCCAGCAAACCTAACAAGCTCCTTGGGATAAAACAATCCAGCCCCCTTTGCGAGTCTTATGACCCAGCCAATGGGTCCACTACTAGCAGCTTTTACAAACCCACCTATGGGTTACATGGGAGCACCACAAGGCAATGTTCTAGTGCCTTTAGAGCAGCTCCAAAGGATGTTGATGGCCCATAATGTTGGCTCTTCTATTGAGCCTCCAAAGCACTTTGCAGGACCGTTCGACTGGGCGGGTGATCGGACTGGGTAAAGCTGAACGAGGACTATATATTTTGCAACCTACCCTTATTGACTTACCTAGGTGCCTTGACCATATTTTGTATACTGTGCATTCCCTTTTGTCATGTATGAATGTAAATAGTATGAACAATTTATGTAACTTTAATCTTAATGATAGTTATATTTATGGCATTGTTGTCTTGGTTATAGCTCTCAAAAATGTTTGTCACACATGGCAAACGTATACAATGTCCTGAATTTTTTTCATGTCCAATTTGTCCATTAGCAAAACAGACACGTTCTGTTTTCCCACAACGTCAAACCATTAGTCATGCCATTTTTGACCTTATACATATGGATTTATGGGGACCACATCGGGAACCAAATCATGATGGGTCACGTTATTTTCTGACAATGGTAGATGATTTTTCACGGGTGACTTGGACATTTCTTTTGTGTTCAAAAGACCAAGTTTTCATTACCATTAAGTCTTTCATATCCATGATTAAGACTCAGTATGGTGCTAAAATGAAACGCATTCGTTCAGATAATGGCATCGAGTTTTTCTCACTTGCTTACACTTCTTTTTTGGCTAGTTGTGGAATCATCCATGAGAGCGCATGTGTATACACTCCCCAACAAAATGGGATAGTAGAGCGCAAACATCGACACTTGTTAGATGTGGCACAAGCCTTGATGTTCCGGGCTCATATCCCTAAGCATTTTTGGGGTGAATGTATCTTAACAGTAGCTTACCTCATTAATCGACTACCAAGTGTGACACTTGGAGATCACTCTCCTTATGAGCTTTTTCATGGGGAACCACCATCCTTAGACCATCTGCGAGTCTTTGGATGCAGATGTTATGCCATTGTTCTTCGTCCTAAAGACAAGTTTACGTCTAGGGCAATTCCTTGTGTCTTTTTTAGTTATCCTTCACGATAGAAGGGTTACCGAGTTTATGATCCCGAAAGTGGGAAAGTATTTATGAGTTGGGATGTCGTGTTTTATGAATACGAATTCCCTTTTATCATTAGTGACTCTTCATTGACCATACCTATCCAGTCTTCGGATCAACATGCGCCCACTCCAGATCTTGTTCAGATGAGCAATTCGCCTTCGATCACACTAGAGAGGCATCCTCAGATCCCACAGACATATGACAGTCTTGATCCCATTGCAACGTCACAACCAAAGCCTATTGAAATCCCTTCAGAACCTTTAATTCCTTTTGAGCCACCACTGGAGCACTTTCCAGATCCATCACCAGTTATTCCTCGACGGTCATCTTGACCCACACGACCTCCCATTTGGACCACTAACTACTTATGTTTGGCCACCTCCATAGGGTTGAATAGTCAATATCCCATTTTAGATCACCTTTCACTTGACCTTTTCCTTTCACATTATCAACGTTTTATAGCATCTATCTTTGCCATCATGGAACCTGAATCTTATCATTAGGCACTTAAGGATAGTCATTAGGTTGAGGCTATGGATCATGAGTTGATGGCCCTTGAGGCTAATTGCACGTGGGATGTTGTTACACTTCCACCTAATCGAAAAGCCATAGGATGTAAGTGGGTATACAAGGTGAGTATCGTGCAGATGGGACAATTCAGAGGTATAAAGCTAGACTGGTGGCGAAAGGATATACTCAACGAGAAGGAATTGATTATGGTGAGACTTATTCACTGGTTGTCAAGTCAGTGACGATGAACTCAGTCATTAGTTTGGCTACCATTAGAGGTTGGGATTTACACTAGTTAGACTTGCAAAATGCATTTTTGCACGGAGATTTGATGGAGAAAGTTTACATGCAGTTACCTCCAGGTTTTCCCCGTCAGGGGGAGCGTAGTGTGTGTCATTTGCGCAAGTCATTGTATGGACTGAAACAAGCATCCAAACGATGGTATGCTAAGTTTACAGAGGCACTCCTCGGACTTGGATTTCGTCAGTCTCGACATGATTATGCTCTATTCACCAAACGTACTGGAGATACTTTCATTGTGTTGCTATTTTATGTTGATGATATTCTCATTACAGGAAACAAGACCTTAGCTATCTCAAAGTTTAAGAAACACTTGCATTCAGTATTTCACATGAAAGATTTGGGACAGTGTCGATACTTCTTAGAAATTGAGATTGCTCGTTCACCACTAGGAATCTATCTCAGTCAACGTAAGTATGCTTTAGAGCTAGTTTCAGAGGCTGGACTTGCTGGTTCAAAATCAGCCATCATTCCCATGGAACAAGGGATAAAGCTAACCACAGTTGAATATGATGAGGGAGACCCTGATAGAAAAGATGATCCATTTCTTGCAGACTCAGCTTCATACCAGAGGATGATCGAGAGATTGCTTTATTTGACACATACCAGACCTGACATTAGTTTTGCCATCCAACACCTTAGTCAGTTTACTCATGCCTCAAAGTAATCGCACATGGACGCAACTTTGTGAGTATTGCGGTATGTTAAAGGAACACCAGGTCTAGGTATCTTTCTTTCATCGTCCTCAAAATTAGAATTGACTATTTTTTGTGATTCTGATTATGCGACATGCCTTATGACATGGAAGTGTGTAACTAGGTATTACACCATGTTGGGAGACTCACTGGTTTCATGGCTAGCAAAAAAACAACCAACAGTTTCGAGATCTTCGGCTGAATCAGAGTATAGAGCGATGGGCTATACAATTTGTGAGATCATTTGGTTGTTAGGTTTGTTTGGGGACTTGGGAGTTAACATTCCTCGTCTGGTGCCATTGCATTGTGATAACGAAGCTGCCATGCACATTGTAGAAAATCCCATCTTCCATTAAAGGACAAAGCATATTGAGGTAGAGTCACTTCATCCAAGAAAAGTTGGAAAGAGGGATCATCAGAATGCCTTACATAAATACGCAGGAACAACCCGCGGATTTGTTTACAAAAGCCTTGTGTAGCCCACAACATCAATATTTACTTTCCAAGCTTGGAGTATTTGATTTGTTCAAATCTCCAACTTGAGGGGAAGTGTTAAAATATGATGTTATGGGTCTTTGATTAATGTAGTTTATTTTATTGGTTTATGGGCCAAACCCATCACTCGGGTTAGGCCCATTTGATCTTTTTTCTTTTACATATGTTGTAAAGAACACCTATTTTTTCGGTAAGTGTGAATAGAAAAATCGCAGAGTGCGATTCCCCCAAAGCGCGTGCAGCTTCATGCGTTTTCTCACCTTTTTCGCTGTAAATTTCTTCATCAATGAAAGGCCATAAGAAAGTGCCATCCCAATAAGTCCTGTTATATAGGAAATATCATTTTAGATGGTTAGTAGTTTGATGTCAGCCATTCCTACAAAATAAAGTGTTGAACAACCATATGCTTACCGGGGGTAAAAGTCCGTGGAGGAAGCAAAACCATGCAAATCGCTGTGGAGGCAAGAACAACAGCACATACCATTTCTATCCTTTGGATCAACCACTCGTTTGCTGAAAAATTGTGAAAAAATGGACTAGCATTTTCGTCAGTAAGGTCAAGATTTCTTGCAAAGAACATGTCTTCCTTTTCAAAAGCCTTTATTGTCATAGCTCCTGCAATGGACTCAGCTAGATGATTTACTTCTAAGGACTTAGTTGTGCCATTTATCCGCATCAGTTCTTTTGAGGAGGCAAAGTAGTATCTCTAAGGAGATGAAAGTTAGCCTCAGCCAAAATAATATATTAAAGGAAAAAAAAATTCTATAACAAGAAAGCTTTTAGGAGTTCAACAACTAAAACTCTACCCAAAAAGTTCAAAAGTTAAACTTCTAAGTTTTGCATTATTGCCGCCGAGACAAGAACCTTCACTTAGGCATTGACAATAACAAAAACTTTCATGATTGATGGTAATATACTGTTGCTAGTCTATCATTTTAGCACTGTACAGCCAAGGTTGATGGTAACAAATTACCCATAATGTAATTTATTCATGTGGCATATGAAACTAGAGAGAATGTTATTTAAGAAAGCACCTCGTGTAATCTTACATTCCCTGCAATCTAATGGTGAGATAAATTAATGGGACGGAGATAAACAACTCCTCCCAAGTAGCAGCAGCCAAAACCACAAGAGTAGAAACAATGTTTATGGTAGATGAAACGGTCAAGATAAGGCTAAACGGGACATCAAGATCCATGATACTCAGATCAGAGGAGACTTGCACATAGAGACAGAAACAACAAAGAAACACTGGTTTAGCCATTGAGCAATAGGAATATTAAAGTATCATGATTGCCTTGCTTACCCTACTAAAAATCCTACCCAAAGGTGTGGAGTCATGGAAGGACATGGGTGCGTGCAAAAGGGAGCTTAATAGTTGCAAAAACAAGGATTCTGAAGATTTAAGACCCATGACAACTGTACAAAGACATCTGCATATTAAGAATAGTGTTGAGACTGCTCCGATCAAGGAATAAACCAGGACCAATTGTAGATTGCCAACATAGGGATTATCGACTTTAGCAGCCATCCAAATGTTTTGCAATATCAAACCAATTGCAAATATGAGGTGAGAGATACTGGCCATGGAGAAGTACAAGAACCTTTTATTTTGTTTAAGATATTGCCTGTAAGATTTGAAGCCCCTATCTCTTGTTTCTCTTTCTTCTTGCTGAATCAATTGGTTACCTTCATTTTCCTTTTGATCCTCTTCATAATTCCTCCTTATCTCTCTAGGTGATTTCCTGTGTCTGTCAGTGGAATTAAGAACTACAAGCCTTTCATTGCCCGCCATCTCCTTATGGGCATTAACAAGGTCCTGAAATTCCTTGTTTGACACCAATAACTGATGATAAGGACCTTCTTGTAGTACTTTCCCACTTGACATGAACTGTAGATAAAATAAAATTTATGTTCATTCATTCTATGGAACTAATAAAATGTAATAGTATTATCGACTAGAAATTATATGTAGGTTAGGTGACTCTATATTACTTGTGATGAGTTATGAGTTAATTGATAAAAGAAGAAACCATAGTAACTTATTCTTTGGTGGTAATTTTGTGGCAAGACACAAAAATTAAGAAATTTTATGAAAGAATATATATCTATATCTATATGGTGTCTATGAAACATTTCAAAACTGTTAATGAAAATTTCCAACAGAAACAATATAAATTGGAGATAAATAAATGATTTTGTCATTAAGACAAAAGAAAAACAAGGAGTCCCTTCAACTCTAGTATACTAACCAAAATGGTATCAAAAGCAGGTAGGAAATCAACTTGGTGGGTCATAAGTAAAACTATCTTCCCAAAAAGTGATCCAAAAATATATTCCTGTCACAATTTTAATCAGCTTATGCTCAAAGTCAGGAATCAAACTCCAAATGATAGTAAATAGATAATGGAAAGATGGAAGATGTTAGGAAAATACGATTACATTGAATACGTATCGACATCTGCGCATCCAAAGCACTGAATGGATCATCTAATAAAAATATATCACCACTCTGATAAAAAGCACGAGTAAGTTAAACCCGTTGCTTTTGACCACCATTCAAATTAACTCCTCTTTCCCCTATTATAGTGAGATCACCAAAAGGAAGCAACTCAAAATCTTTAACCAACGAACATTTCTTCAATATTTCTTTATATCTTTCACTATCTATCTCAAACCCAAATAAAATATTCTCTCGTATTGTCTTGTTCTGAATCCATGTTATTTGAGAAACATAGGAAATCTTCCCATACACATTTATTTGTACATTCAATACATAGGACCACAAAGTTAGAATATTAGATCTTTTCCATTATAAGATTGTGACTACATAGACATCATATGGGTGTATAAGTATGGGGATTGAATTGTAGGAACATATATGATAAGAGACAATTCTATAAATTATGGGGTTATATTTTGTAACTAGAAAAAAAAAAGTGAAAGAATAGTAGCAACTTACAATTCCTTGAAGCTTTGGAACCTCTCCAAGAATTGGTGCTAGAAGGGTTGATTTTCCATACCCAACTTCTCCACATATGGCACCTTTTCCCCTGGCCTAACCCGTAAATTTATGTCTGTTATAGTAGGCTCCATTGAATTGCCTGCCCATGAGAATTTTGCCAACTCAATATAGATAGAGTGGTTCACACTTTCCATGTTGCAATTGTGTTGAACACGGGTACTATGCAGTTCTGGCTCCTTAAGGAAATTCACAATCCGTGCAAATGAAATCTTTGCCTGAATGAACACTGCCAATATATCAGGAAAAGTTGAAATTGGATCTTGAACAAGGCAAAAAGCGGCTACAAAGGTGAAGACATTGTTTACATGTAGAGGAACTCCAAGGAAATAACATGCACCAAAAGTAGCGGAAGAGACCAAGAGAGGACTTGACCAGAAAAGAATGCTTTGATATGATTTCCTTAATTGCACCTTGGATAACCATTTGAGCTCCACCTTTCTTAGATTTTCAATAACACTCTTGAAATAGGTTTCCCAACCATGTAGTTTTAGAATCTTCATGTTGAGTAAAGCCTCCAAAGTAGTCTTCAATCTCTCATCTTGAGCCACCACCAGCTTAGATTGAAACTCTTGTTGTAACTTGGCAAATGGAATATTGCAAATCACGGTGAGAATTATCACCACCAGTGTTGCAATTGTTGCAAGCCCCATTGCTTTGAAAACAACTCCTAATGAAATACATAGCTGGAGCATTGTTGCCCAAATTTGATGAAACCAATATGGAAATTCTCCAATTCTGTAAGCATCTACAGTAACATAGTTCATTATCTCACCACCTGAGTGTTTGGACCTAGCAGAATTGGATAATCTCAATTGCTTTTTATAAATGGTTGCAACTAGCGATGATCTTACTTTCAGGCCAATAAGTTTACTTCGGAAGAACAATTGCCTTTGTGATATGGATTCTATGCTCTTCAAAATGAAAAATGATACTGCTATTACATATCCTTCGTGCTTGAAACTTTCTTTTCCCCTAGCAACCAATATGAAGGAGTTCAGAAGCAGGGGACCAGCAGACGATGAAAGAACGTTTACCAAAGCCAGGCACCCAGTGATGATGATTTCTTTCCAATGGCATAAGATTAAAGCCTTTAGGATTGATGGTTCTGCTCTTCTCTGCTTATTCAATCTTTCCAAGAACAGATGATAACAGTTTTTTGCTCGATCAGCTTCACGCAACTTGGGTATATCTGTATCTTCAAGAGCTTTCTTTCTACCCGTTTTCAGCAACGGATTTAGCCACCAAAAAGATATTCTACTGAGGAATCCAGCTTTGGCAAACGGAGTAACAAGGCTAACCGATTCATTTTGTACCTTCATCTTTCTGTTCTCTTTACTTTTCAAACTCTGCATTGCATACAAAGATGGAGTTGTAACCAATCATTTGTTCCACACAATTATCAGCCCCCCAAACCCCCTCCCCCAAGAAAAAAATAATTAAAGTACATGTAAGGGATTACATACATGATTTCCCTGTCAAGAAGACTCTGCTTTGTAGTGTTAGCCACGATCTCAGACACCGCTAAGAGCTACTCAACAAAACTGACATACTCACGGGAGAACTGGACACTCTGCAATAAGTGGAGTTCATCAGTCATTGCTCTTTTCTAGAAATTTCTTCGACGTCTGTTATTTACAGAATTGTGGTAAGGATTGTTTCTGTTGCTTTGGTTCACGCTGTTTACATTTATTTTACTCGGCAAATGAAATTTTTATTTGCCGTCCTTTGCTACATTCTCGAGTGGAAGATGAATTGTCCAAAACAGGTGAAAGAAACAAACCATCAGCAAATGCTGAGACACCTACAATGAAATGAAAGCCCCAGAGTATCTACCAGCTTTCGAACCAGAATTTGTGAGTGAGTCGACTCACGCAAAAAACTTTAAAGTTTATGACAAGGGACTTACTGACCTGGATAGGCCCACGAACAGCGTCTTTCTCCTTCACTTAGCCGGCATTTACACAACCATAATTGATGCAAATACTCGAAAGGACGAAAAGAAATCCCGGCGGATGGAAGAAAAGAACGAAGACACCTAACAAATAATATACTTGGAGTTGTGCGATCACTGTGACTTTTCGGGCTTGTTGTTTTGTAGTCTCTTAAGCTTCTCTACCTAATAAATTGAGTTTTGGATTGGATTCTCTATCTTAAACCAATGTCATGGCCTCTCTGTAAGTGGACTTTAAGCTGGATTTCCACCATCTAGTACGTCCAGATCCTGCAACCTATTATGGAGGCACGGTATCAGACTTCCACTACAAAACGCCTCCTCTTGAGTGGCGGATGGAAATTCCACTCACGTCAAATGACACTAGTCCAGCTGCACTACCAGACATACGAGCCAGAGCACGCCTTCGCAACACGACCCGAGGCTTCTGCAGAAAGAACAGGACGACCACGCAACCTGGAACTTCCAAGGTCGCCGTCCTCGCAACGCGGCACCGCTAAACCTACCGGAAACGGATCTGATGGACTTGGTTTTGTATATATAAACGACATCTAGCTCTTGAATTTCTATACTTTGTTTTGGATTCGTTGAGCCTTAAGATCAAAACAGACATTATGATAAAAAAAACTGGAAGAATGCACGGAAGGTGGAGAATTACAGAACTTTGTCAGAAGTGGGCTTCTGTTACGTGCTTTCCGGGGAATCGATTTTCCAGCTTAAGTAAGGTGTTATCCGTCGTAGAACCAAGTTTGATATCGGATTTTCCGACCAAAGTTGTTATCAGAAATTTTCGGAAAGCAGATAACTTGATTAAGATCAAAGGGTTACAAGAGCTTGGTTTGTAAAATACTGTCCTGCTTAGACACCCCCGACTTCATTACATCCCACCCTTACCAACCCAAGTTACCAAGGACGAAGCTTGAAGACGCCAACAAAAATCTGAAGGTTTACAAAAACAGGACGAAGCATGGGGTTAACTATCCCCCCATGCACACGTCCATTCGTGGCCCATACTTCTCCCTTCGCACGCCTTCCCTTCCTGACTCAGTCAATTTGGAGAGACACGTAACAGCTGCCGTCATGTCTCACCTCACCTTCCACCTCCATTCATACATGAGAATCCAAAAACAGAGTTGTTGAAGTATCTTTGCTTTGGAGAAATAACAGATCTCATTAGTGTTTCTTCCACTGAGGTTGTAATTACTTGAAACAATAAAAGTATAGATGTTGATTTATGTACCAATTGATGCACTAAGTCTGTTAGGTCCCTCTTCTTTGTGTTGCCCGTGCTAAAATACACATAAATCCCCTGCCTATAACAACTTAGCTCCCTCTCTTTGAAGCTCTTTGATAGGAGCAAAATTCCAAGTAGCATTTAGCACCTGTAGTCACTTGGCTAATACCCCACTAGTTCCTTTCTAGAATCAATACATTTCCTTTAGATGCCACTAATATATCCCCCAAAATTTGGAATATTGCACTAGATCGTCCGAGATTATTTTGGAATCGTACCATTCTCTTTTCTCTTGAGCTATCCAACTTGTTCCAGACTTATTCTTTGCACGTACTGATACTAAAACCATAGAATCTAAAATGTATAGCAAAAGTCATGATTCGTTTCCACTTTAGTGATCCCTATGCGATACGAAGAATCTATACATATATGCACTGAGGAAAAGGTAATGCTTTTTGTTCTATTGTTCCTTTGAATAATCTATTGATCACCATCCTGGTTTTTATTCTCTCAAATCATTTGTAAACAACAATATTTGTAAGGAATCGGTCTAAAAGTTAACATCTTTGGAGTATCTTTACAACTTATTTACTGCAGGGTTATTCAAGGGTGGTACGCCTTTAGCATACCTGTCAGCTGAAGAACATTCGAGTAAAAGCAAAAGAAAGATGAGTTTATTGAAATCCTTAGTAGTTTGTGATTGATCTGGCCGCCAAATTTGTATAATCGAAAGAACCTCCCCTGGTATTCGCCGGAGGCATTCCGATTCTATGGTCCTGAGAGGATCTTGTCTTTGCAATGACCACATATTGCACTCCAGTCGAGCATTTGGAGCTTTTCGTGTCTTCCACCGAACTATAACTACCTCTCTTCCCTGTATGTATCTCACCTCTGTTTTGGCATGCCATTATGTTGTGCATACGGAGCATGAATGAGAGGAATTCCCATCGTTTTGGGACATAAGTTAGGTTGGCTTTCTTTTACGCAGTGATAATAGAACGCACTCCACTCCTAAGAGCTTGGTCATCGTACTAAAATAAGTTGGCAAGACATTTTCTGATTTCATCGAGTTTTTTATGCCACCCTATGGTGATCAGACATGAGTTATGATACTAGTGAAAAAAATTTGATGGCTGACTTCACTGAGTGTCAGAAAAATTCCGTCTGCCGCCGCGCTGATGGATGTATGCGCTTGTCTGAGTAAGATTACTCGGTTCTAATTTTTGTCACTCCCTGTTAAACTCCAATAGTCATAGTTCCCTCTGTAAACTTGAAATGAAACTGGAGCTAAATTCAGTGAGGGAGTTATTACTACTTCATGTTGAATTTGAGCACAAACTTATAAAAGGGACAAACACCACTACAATAGTTCAATGTGAATGCATAGCTGGCTCTTCATACTTTTTGCACATAAGGATCAAGTTAACAATGACTGCCATTCATGGAAGTAGTCTTTTTGAGCTTCTCATGAATCGATGGCCTCTCTCGAGCAACGAGGGCTGATATTTGAATATAGCTAGATACATCATGCATGCATCCTAGGGCATGGCCGTACAGCCTCTTATCATAAATGTGTAGCAATGATATTGCAACACAGCATCCTACCTCCTACTTGAACTACTTTTTGTTATTAGTTATTGCTACCAGGCATGAGGAAAAAGGCCTCATAAGAAATTACTTTCCGATTCAATGTGATTCTGCAGACTGAAGATGAGACCAATATTCCTTGACCAGCTGCCCAAACAGTGACCCTCCTCTCTTCATCAAATGCATTGGCTCATCATACTCCACTATTTTTCCTGAAACAATAATGAAAACATTTCCTTAAAAACACTGAAAAGATAAATTTCTGGGATACGTAACACTTAAGTTGCAAATTAATTCATCCACGTATCTCCATCAGCTTTTCCATTCTTATTTATGCCTCATAGCTTGCTAAGAGATATTAACTCCATCTCTTTCCATAACGGACTTGCCAGACATCCAGATGATATTAACACCATCAAAGAAGTGGACAAACAGCAACATGAACCATCTGTTTCCACATAAGACCTTGCTAGACATACAGTTGATAAACATCATGGAAAGAGGCGATAAACAGCAACATTACCCGTCTACTCTTTTAAGTCTTTCCGTGCTTATGTATGCATGTTTACTTAAAAAGACATTAACTTCAGTTCTTTCGATGTAGGACGTGCAAGACATACAGTTGACAAACACCATTAAGAAAGTGGAGAAACGGCTACGTTTGCCTTTTACTTGCTTAAAGGGACATTAACTTCACCCCTTTCAATGTCATGTTACATAAACAGTTAACAAACCCCATCAAAGAAAGTCGACAAACAGCAAAATGACCCGCCTGCTCGCTGATCCAAAAGTGTCTTCGATTATTTTTTTTTTTTTTTTTAAGAATCAGTAACTGATGCTAAAAGTCAAAAGTAGGTCTGTGTACAGATTCTTCAAGTATACAAAATATACTACACTACAATACAATAATGATTTTTGGTTATTTAAATTTGGATTGTAATTTTTAGAGAAAGATTTCAGGGAACCAAAACAAAGATGAAGTTGCATGAGACTCACTAAAAGGAATAGTCTCTTGAGGAGGTTTAAAGTAGTTGATGTAAACTCACCATCACTAATAGCAAGAACCATTCCGCAATCCATGACTGTCGGTATCCTGTGGGCCACGGTAATCACGGTACAATCAGCAAATTCAGTTCGAATTGTTTTCTGTAGAATCATATCGGTTGCATTATCAATTGATGCAGTTGCTTCATCAAGCACTAATATCCGACTTCTCCTCAAAAGAGCACGCCCCAAGCAGAACAACTGTCGTTGCCCTTGGCTCCAATTTGATCCATCTTCCACAACTGAAAAACAAGTTATTGTTATTTTATCTTCTTCCTCATTTTGCAAAACAGGTGCTTTCTTAGTTATTGGTTATTCAGAACCAACAGTCAGTGTGAACAACATATTAAAATACCAATGCCTCACCTAACGAATCCAAGCCTTGGTTTTTCTCATTGACAGCCTCATGGAGCTGACACTTCTCAAGAACCTTCAAATGGAAACCATAAATTACTAAATGTTTGCAAGCCATGAAATAGACAACAAAAGAGCCTTTGTTTATTTATTTATTTTTAACAGAAGACCTACTGATTATTAGCAGTGTTGAAGTAACCAGAGATGAAAAAGAAATGGAGAATTACCTCCCATATTTCCTTATCAGAGTGTTGGGACAGGGGATCTAAGTTGAACCTGACAG
Organism: Casuarina equisetifolia; assembly: GCA_028551475.1. Lineage (NCBI taxonomy): Eukaryota > Viridiplantae > Streptophyta > Magnoliopsida > Fagales > Casuarinaceae > Casuarina > Casuarina equisetifolia. The sequence goes on from CM052362.1 coordinate 20,423,716, forward strand.
TACCATTAAAAAGAGTGGGATCTTGGGGAATTATGCCTAAACGTGACCGCAGATCATGAAGTCCAATTGTGCAAATGTCGATGCCATCTATTACAATCTTCCCACCTGCAGGCTCCACCAGACGAAAAAGAGCACCTATGAGAGTAGTCTTCCCACTGCCGGTTCTGCCCACAATACCTATTTTTTGGCCCCCCTCAAATGTGCAGCTGATCCCACGAAGAACAAGAGGTGCATCGGGCCTATATCTTATCTGTTTTCACATCACTGCTCTTAGACTCTGAGCATTATAAACTTCTTTAATTTTGAGGATTGAAGCAAAAAAGTAATCACCTGCAGATCAAGTATCTCCACCTTCCCCAAAGATGGCCAATTAATTGGAGGCCGGTTCTCTTCTATTATTTTAGGGGCCTCACTTGGCACATGCATGTACTGATTTAGCCTTTCTACGGAAATAATGTAATTTGCTAGAGTGCATTGGTGTTGAATTGAGAAGACAAGGGACATGTTTAGCGAAAGACCATAAGAAAGTGCCAGTCCAATAAATCCTGCAACGAAAGGAGTAATTTGCATTGAGAAAATCAAATACATATTTTATGCTCGTAGATTGAAGATATTCCAAGGGAAAAATGCTACTCACCGGAGCTAAAAGTTCCGGGAGGAAGCAGAACCATGCAGAGTGCCGAAGAGGCAAGGACCATTGCACTAAGTACTTCCAATCTTTGGATCAACCATTCATTTGCCGCAAAACTATGGAAGAAAGGACTAGCATTTGTATCTATTAGGTAGAGACCTTTTGCAAAAAACCGTTCTTCCTCCTCAAAGGCTCTTATAGTCATAGCTCCCGCTATAGACTCAGATAGATGATTTGCTACCAAGGACTTGGTTGTACCATTGATCCGCATAAGCTCTTTTGCAGTTGAAAAGTAATATCTCTGTCAACAAGTAAGGCTATTGCAATTAGATTCACTACCATATAAAGGTAACTAGTTAATTTCCCCACCAAGAAAAGATGCTTCCATTTCCAAAGCAGGATATGAAGGCTATGAATAGTGTACAGTTCACACTCGAAGATTAACATTAATATCTACACCCAGTTGCTTGTTAGTGAGAAAGAGGTGAGATTAGCTAATCATTTGACGTTTTGGCTTATGCATACCTGTATACATCTATCGCAAATAAAGAAGGCAATGCAAACAAGCAAAACAAGAGAAAGGAGTTTTCAGTAACATAAAGAAATGATTATAAGACACGAATGCTACATAACTCAGGATCTTTAGAATCACTGACGTTTTTGTACACCACTCCTCCCCCGCCAGGGCACCTAACATAAGGCAAATTCAAAATTTCAACAATTTTTCCCTGAAGGTCACCTTTTACTTTTTGGGGATCCTGACTTTGTCGCATTAATTTGATCTCCTGATTCAACTTTGAATTGTTCCTAATTCAAAAGCAGCTGCAAGCATCTAATTTAAGCATGCATTGTACAAAACTTCACTCCATGTTTCACCTTATTAACAATGCCATGCGACAAGTTGAGGTTTAAAGATTCTTCAGTGTGTTGTTAATAACTACTTCAAGAATGAAGGGAAACTTCAACTATGGGAATTGCTAGTGAATGGCAATTGCAAGGTTTTACCTGTAAGCGAAGTGCCACATAAACCATTGGTATGGAGACAAAAAGGACTTGCCAAGTAACAACAGCCAGTACTCCAAGGTTGGCATAAGTATTAGTCGTAGCCCCAACAGCAAAGATAAAGCTGAAAGGGACATCAAGATCAACAATACTTAGATCAGATGAGACCTGTACAAGAACAAAACAGAAAAACGAAATGTGAGTTTTACTACTAGATGTCAATCTCTGAACATGTTTTCTCTTTGAGATACATACCCGACTAAGTATCCTTCCCAGAGGTGTGGAGTCATAGAAAGACATGGGTGCACGGAAAAGGGAGTTGAGTAGCTGTGAAAACAAAGATTTTGATGACTGAATACCCAAAGTAACTGTAGAAAGTGACCGGCAGAGCAAAATTGGTGTTGATGAAAATCCAATCAGTAAGTAAACCCCAATCAGCCGCAACGTGCTTACATCAGGATTTTCAACATTAGCAGCCATCCAAGAATTCTGTGATATCTGACCAATGACGAATATTAGGTGACTGAGACTGGCCATTGAAAAGTACAAGAAGCCCTTATTCTGATTTAGATATTTTAGATAAGGTTTAAATCCTGTATCTCCAACTTCCTTCACTTCTTGCTTAATCAATTGGTCGCCCTTCGATCCCTTTTTATGCTTCTCAACGTAAGTCTTCCTGATATCTCTGGTAGATGTTCCATGTTCCTGGGCGGCAGTAACATCTGCAATCCTGTCAGAACCAGCTGTCTCTTTATGTGCATTGACAAGGTCCTGAAATTCTTTGCTTGACTCCAGTAACTCATGGTAAGGAGCTGCTTCTAGGATTTCCCCATCTGACATCAACTGCCAACAGTATCAAATTTGCTTATTACCATTATATTAAATTTATAGGCTTGAATAGCAGTAACATTGACAAAGAACCAGCTCCATAAAAAGAAATGCAAAATCCAATTAGGTATTCCACACTCAGTGCTTAACTTCTCTCACCAGTGAAAACTCACATGATCTGGATAACAAAAAGGTGGGATTAAATCCAATTCTGGTGTACGAACAGATGATAAATTATAACATAAGGACCCTCTTCTTTCTGGGCAATAAGAATCAATAAAATAGTTCCATACAGAAGACATTTCCAAGTATTCGGGTGATCCTATACATAGCCCTTGTGACAATTGCACTGGGAAAAACAACTGCACCATGTGATAGTGTATCTACGAGCCTCACCTACCATAATGCATCTCATGACAAGTAATAAGGTAGAAACCTGCAAGATTGAATTAGTTTGGGCTGGACAACATGATGACCAGAAGGTTACTTAGCCCATTCAATTCTTAAATTCGAAGCCACGGAATTACCAGAAAGAATGCAAAGTCAAATGAAAAATGTGGAGGAAAGTTCCTGAACAGAAAGAATACTGACCAAAACAGAATGAAACGCAGGCAGAAAATCAACTTGATGGGTTACTAGTAAAACTGTCTTCTCCGAAAGTGCTTCCATAACATATTCCTGCCAAGTTGAATATTAGCTTTCACTAAAGCTAGCTATTGTACAGAGGAGATTCCAAGATGTAAGAAAGTAAGATTACATTGAATAAGCTTGTAGCAGTATGCGCATCAACAGCACTAAATGGATCGTCCAAGAGATAAATATCAGCATCCTGATAAAGAGCACGAGCAAGTTGAATTCGCTGCTTTTGTCCACCACTCAAATTAACTCCCCTCTCCCCTATTTCAGTGAGATCACCATAGGGAAGCAACTCAAGGTCTTTTACCAGTGAACAACTCTCAAGTGTTTCTCGGTACCTTTGACTGTCCATGTTGGATCCAAACAGAATGTTCTCCTGTATTGTCCCAGTCTGGATCCACGCATTTTGTGAAACGTAGGCAATCTTCCCATGAACATGAATCTGTAAATTTAAAAAATGATACTAGATTACTCATGAATGGTTCTTGTTGACATTTTATGATGCGTGTTGCAGGGCGTCCAAGAACACATATATGCTAATTGCTTATACAGTTTAAGTCTTACAAGATACAAGGAACGCAGAGAAACTAGATGAGAGACAACTCTACAAAAGTTGAAAAAGCATTGCAACCATGAGAAGAAAGTGAAAAGGCAGCAGGAACTTACAGTTCCCTGAATATTTGGAACTTCGCCAAGAATTGCTGCTAGAAGGGTTGATTTGCCTGAGCCAACTTCCCCACATATAGCCACCTTTTCTCCTGGCCTAACCTCTAGATCTATGCTTCGAATTGTGGGTCTTAATGAATTCTCATCCCAAGAGAAATTGGCAGACTTGATCAAAATCGCATGGTTTACACTTTCCACGTTGGTCTTCCTCCGGAGATTGGCACTCTGCAGTTCCGGCGCCTCAAGAAATTTCAAGATACGTGCAAATGCAACTTTTGCTTGAATAACCACCCCAATAACATCAGGAATAGACCTGATTGGATCCTGAACAAGACGCAAAGTTGCTACAAAGGTGAAAACATTATTTGCATGCAGAGGCACTTTGAGGAAATAACATGCTCCAAAGGTTGCAGCAGAGACTAAAGCAGGGGATGTCCAAAACAGAAAGCCATTATATGCTTTTCGTAACTGCACTGCTGATAACCATTTGTACTCCACATTCCTCAAATTCTCAATTACATTCTTGAAGTGATTCTCCCACGCGTATAATTTCAGCACCTTCATATTGACTAGAGCCTCAGTACTAGCCTTCAGTCTCTCATCCTGTGCAACCATTAGTTTGCTTTGAAACTTATGCTGTAACTTCGCTAGTGGAGTATTACAAAGCACCGTGAGGATAATCACCAAGAGGGCTGCAATCGTTGCTAGCCCCACTGCCCGAAATAGAATGACTAATGCAATACAGAGCTGGAGACTTGTTGTCCAAGTTTGATGGAACCAAAAAGGGAACTCGCCAATCCTGTAAGCATCCACTGTAACATAGTTCATTATCTCCCCCCCAGAGTGCGTCAACCTTGCAGCATTGGACAATCTCAGTTGTTTCTTGTAAATTGCAGCTGTGAGCAAAGACCTCACTTTCAAACCGATAAGTCTGCTTCGAAAGTACCACTGCCTTTGTGACACGGACTCTATGGTCTTTGAAACGAAAAGCGATGCTGCTAGTACATAGCCTTCATATTTGAAACTTTCTTTACCCTCAGCAACCAAAATGAATGCGTTTAAAAGTAGAGGGCCAGCGGACACCGTCAGAATCTTCATCAAAGCAAAGAATCCAGACATAAGGATCTCTTTCCATTGGCAAGTAATTATTGTCCTCAGAATTGATGGTTGTGAAGATGGCGCTGCTTGTTTCTGTTTGTTCAGTTGCTCCAAGAACAACATATAACAACTTTCTGCCCGGTCTGCCTCACGCAACTTGGGTATGTCTTCATCTTCCAGGGTTTTTTCTCTTCCCCTTTTCATTAATGGATTCAACCACCAAAGTGAAATTTTACTGAAGAATCCGGCTTTGGCAAATGGAGTGACAGTGCCAACAGAATCACTTTTACTGATGCCATTGGCTTCGCTATTTAAAGGTGTATAAAGGCCACTCTCATTGATGTTCTCATCACTTGCTTCGTATTTATACCCTTTATAAGTACAGAACAGCAACAATATAGCTCCTGGCAACAACAGGATATCTAACGCTTCCTTAATTGTAACTTCTTTGCTTAAAATGGCACTGAACAGAGACAAAGCACAGACAATTCCAGCAAACAAGAAGGAAAGGATGGACAATAGCCGCAATGGTGCCCTTGGAAGTTTATTTCCCTTGAGGCTCACAGTTAACCCAACCAATAACCATGTGAACCCCTGAACCAATGCCAGGAGCCACCAATTAAGAGGTAAAGCAGTCTCGCTTTTCCTCAACTTTTCCCCTAAAATCCAAATACCCGTGCACAAGTGCGCAAATCCAAGACAGCCATTGACAATTGCAGAAACTAACTGCAAAATTGAGTAGCCTAGAAATCGTGCTGGAACCTGAACTGTTTTCGATTTCTGAATCATAATGAATATGAGCATGACCAAAAGCAAGATATTGAAGCAAATGATTAGTATGTGATTGACACACGACGAGGGATGACTCAAAAGCTCAAACTCGGAACTGCACGGTTCTCCCCCACTCTCTGTACAACCAGACTCCCCACAGAATATAGTCCATAGGTCCTCCATAATGCGTATCCCTTTGCTGTTTAACCCCTGTATTGCAAACAAGAAGATAGTTACGTTATGCATGTACCAAGCACCTTTTGTCTCAATTCTTTAAAGCAGCCAACCCATCGTACAGGAAGCAAACTACAATAAAATTTGGCAAAGAAAAGGGAAAAAAAAAAAATACACCCTTATGCCGCCTTATGTTGCTAAATCAGAAAGCTTAGATAACATAAGGAACCCCCATATCACAATGAGAACCAAAATTCTGGTAAGTTTGAAGGATCAAACTCATTAGCTTAGATGAAATACCCAGCTGTCTCCTGCTGAAAATGAGCTACATAGATCTATCTAAGGTAATCTATTTTCAGAATTTCGTGATCCTGAAGGATACTCCAATTATCGTGAAAACATGGAAGTAACATTACGTTCGATGGCATAAAAATTGCAGAAGGGTTCCTCCCCAGATTTTAAAAGAAAACGAGCTGAGAAGTTTAAGGAATCCAGGTTATGAGAGGAGTTTAAACACGAATCTGTGAAAAAATAATGGAGAAAAGATACACTTGTGATAATTCCTGATGGTAAAGAACACACCTCAATCGGTCCAAGAGCAACAGCTTTCTTTCTTTCTTAGCCAGTGATTCATGTAGAGCTTTGGTGCAGACACTCCTTCAAAGGAACTCAATTCAACATTGTCATGGCAAGCTCTATTAATTCAACCAAAACCAGACTTCATTACCAAAATTCCCCACGCGGAGTCAATGGAAGACAGCAGAACGTTAAAAAACAATCTCGTAACAGATTAGAAAAACAAACTATATTCTAGCATGACAAACGAGGAGATCACATGGACATTTTTAAAAACATAAATAATACATCAAAAAATGATCTGAACAAAAAAGTCGCCGGAAAAAGAGGAAGCATTTAAACTGACTTTGAATAACTGAAGTCGCAACAAGAAAAGAAACTGAACAGTCGCGGGATGGGATAACACATGTCGAAGATCTTTCACTTTAAAACCAAATAAACCAACCTACGATTGCACGCAAGTTAACGTTCGTCCTTCAGACACCCGAAATAGAAAAATGGTGGATTTACCTCTGCCGCTATATTTACCGGCGTGACATGCTTCAGTCCGGCCGTCGACGTGTCTGATAGAGATGCTCTGACGCGAATATATGATCATATAATGAGGTTTGGCAGGAGTTCGATGTCGTCATGGCTCACGTCTAGTGTTACACGGACATATGGTATTTTTTTGTCTTCTCTGCATTTCATGGAAATACGTGGATCATCGTGCCCGCTCTGTCTCTTTCGCCAAGCTATTTTCGAGGCATTTTTTCTGCTAAATATTACGGTCGGCATCATTTACTCATTTTCATGTCGCAAAAGTTGCACTTAGATTCCCCTTCTGAATGATTATATTGGATTTTATGGGAGCTTCTGTCGCTGAAAGGCACCCTTTTCACAATTGATAATGCAGACTCAGTATCAGAAACTGCCAATTCTCGTCACTCTCATTACAAAACAGGTTAGCAACCTCTATATATAAGCCTTTTTTTTTCTTTTTTTTTTAACACTTGGTTCATGTAGGGAAGGCTGCTCATCTTGTGGGTGCCAATGTTAATTAGCTCAAGTTGCGTAAATAAGCATTTGAAGTGGACAGCCATGGTAGGCATGTACTGATTTCACACTAATCTGCCCAACAATCGCTTTCTAAAGAGACACGGTTTGCAGCGCTGGAGCACAAGGATCAAGCGGCTGCGCAGCCATCGCTCGTGGAAAACAAGAAAAGATACCGCTGCAATTATTTCACTGCCATTGGATTCTTATACTAAGAAGAAATTTAGACTCTAATATTAACTTAAAAAACTTATAATTTAATTTAAAAATTAATGAATCATTAATATTACTCGTTACAGATACCAGACCCGACGACTAACGTAAGTTGAATTGTAACGTTGGACGCTTTTCTTCTGTCCATGAACACGTCTTCTCGAGGAGAATGTGGCGTCGTGAATTCATCGTTATCCAGAAGTATGTCGAAAGTCCCGCCGGGATACTATTCATACGGCTGAACTGGCACCACTCAAGCCTCTCATCTCACGGCGAATCGCACTTATTCGATGCTCTCTCGTCACATCAGGAATACGATGAACCCACCATGGCTAAGAACAATCAATAGGTGCCAAACTTCTTCATCAAGATGTGAGACTAAGACAGCTCAAAAACTGTTGGAGGTTTTTGTCTGCTAAACAATCTGACTTTGCAGACTCGAAACATAGACATCTGGCGCAAGATTAAAGTAGACAAGACCATATCCCGACTCTTAGCACCATCAAAGGGATGTGTTCAGCATTTCTGACTCCGCCAGAGGGGAGAGTTGAAAGAGGACGGTGTTCACACCAACTTCTAATTACGAAAATGGCTGATTGGACATTCTTATTATTTTTAAAGACAAGATTGGATCGCACCGTACGAAGAACAGGAAAGAAAGATACTCTGATTTTTTTCCGGGGGATTTTGTTCTTTTCCAGTGGAAGCAAGTGACATCAGGATGTCGGTGGTCTGTCAACCCCAGAATATAATAATCCCAGTGGCTAAAAGCAAGAGACATTTCCTGTACTTGATGGAACGTAAAACAGTTTGATATCATGAAGGTTTTGCAAAGAAGCATATACTTCCTCGGAAGACGAAAGACAAATAATTTTATTTCCGATATGCTGTTTCTCAAGCAACTAATATGAACAAACCCAGAAACAAAACACTCATTTACATACTAAAATCAACTAAGCAAAATAGAAAACAAACATTTATATGATTTGGGCAAATGTTCTGACATCGACAGTTTAAGGAATAACTTATTTTTACGAATAAACAATGGTTACAGAGATTGCACACTGCACCAGTAATTTCTCACCAACAAAGAAGATGGTGTTACACTAGTTTTTTCTCTCCCTCTTTATACAGTATTCTCACACCGTTTTCTTTTTCTTTTTCTTTTTTTTTCTTTTTCTTTTTCTTTTTTTCACATAAGGGCAAAATGTCCCGTCACTAATTTTGTCCAAATACAACACGCGATATCATATGTTAAGCCCCATAAACGACCATATTTAATGTTTACTTGAGTTGTCACGTCAACTAAAATGGATTCTCCGACCGGCCAAGCTATCTCTGTCAGAGAAGATATATATAGTATTCTGCATGAGATAAATAACTCCGCAATTTGTTTAAGTGCGGGTTGTCAGCAGTAGTTTTCTAAATCTCAACAAAAAGAACAAGTAGTTTCGTGGGGGGGGTTGTTTGATAGCTCCCCAGGACAAAATAATAGAAAAAAAAGGAAAAAGGTCAATCATTTTAGAGACCGTATCACAAGTTAATCTTCTCCAAACCAAACCAGTTGGCGTTTTCTCGAGTTAGCCTTAAAGAATCAGCTGGACCCTCTCTTAGATAATGCGCCTTCACTAGGCTGGACGAAAAGCAAATGGCCTGGACATGAAGTGATTCCCAGACACTCTTTGAACGGTAGGAATCCACAGCTATCGAGCTTTCAACAATGGAGGCACAGCTTGGGAAGTGATTCAAATACCATCCCAGGTGCATCATTCGTAAAAAGAAAAAAGAAAAACAAGAGTTTGCATTGTTATGATTAGTAGAATAATTGGATTATAATATCCTATTATATTATATAAAGTTTTTTTTTGTATAAATATATAAAGTATAAAAGAACTTAGTGAATGAATTGTTTCACTAAGAGAGCCTTTTGAAGAGGCTGGCTAGTTATTTGAAAGAAACCCTTTGGGAGTTTGATTGTAGAGTACATAAATTTTAGGTGATGGGATAATTTTATGAAATATTATCCACTTGTTGAGAAAAGTATAAATTTCTTTATATCTATTTTGTTTAAATGTATGTATTTATGTTCTTGTGTGTCTAATTTATGCACGAGTAATGATTTAATTTGATATATCCGATCAAGACCCCTGATTTTTGCTCTGCATTGCGGCCTCTTACACCCTGTCACAGAATCCAAGCCTACCCTAATCTACAAAGACCAACGACAAAACAACAACAACAGACAATGGAAAAGCAAGAGTCTCAACTTTAACTAGTTTCTTCCGTAATGAAAGGCTAAATGACCAGCGTTTATGGCCAGATTCTTAGCACGTCGAAAGATCTACAATGGAATCATAGATTTACGTACTCTTATCACGTGAAAAATCTATAATTAGATTCCGAATTATGTACTCTAAACCATGTTACAAGAATCCAAGCCTGCACCAAAACAACAAAGACCAACGACAAAAAAACAACAACAAAGGATGGGAAAGCTCGTGTCTGATCTTTAACTAGTTTGTTGCGTAATGGAAGGCTAAATTGACCAGCCTTCATGGCCACAAACTTATCACGTGGATCACTCGAGGCGACTTTGAAGGACGTCCATGAATGCCGACGTCCTCTATTCACATTCAGACAGGTCGGCTCCCTACTCTCGACCATTTTTGTTTTATAGCCACCCGCCAGAGGTGGTCTACTCGCGCAAATTCTCGAATGTCCTTTTCTCGGCTCCGGCTCCGGCTCCGATTGGACATTGGCAAGTAGCCGACTTATTTGACAGTGAATACGATGTCAGCGAAATCAAACACGTTTCTTTGTTCATCCCGAGGATGAATCTGATCTTTTCCCATCTTAATCTTCCGAGAAAAAATAAGAGTTCCAATTCATAATGTTTATTAATTTGTTCTGGAGAAGACAGGACCGGAGAGAGTGTTGGTGCATATGCGTTTGCCTTGCACGGTGTTTGACTGTTATTTATCTGTACACAGCATGAATGTTTATATAACAAGAAACAAAAACGTTTATTACTGCCGTAACAAAACTTAAGTTGTATTACTCAGCCCTGTACTCATAAAAGATCCAATAATTACGGATCCAGGGGGGGTAAGACACCCTTGTTATCGTCTGGAATCGGAACGGCTCCAATCCCGACAGAGTAATAAATGAGAAAAACCTGACAGCTTTTTTGGTCGTAGAATTAATAAAACACATATGCCAACTTTTGCTTGCAAGTAGCAGTAAAAAATGTCATGTTTTGTCGGCGTAGAGGATATAATAACAAAAAAAATTAAAAAATTTGATCATTTTAAGTAATTTTTTTTATCCATAATTCTTATAAAACGTTGTTTAATAACTCAAATTGAAAAGTAATATGCATGAAAACATGCTTAAGTTCAAAAAAAAAATATGAAATCTAGAAAATTTGAAGCGAAGATATTTGTATTAAATTTTTTACACAAGTTCTCTTTACTATCTTGATTACATCTGAAGGTTATCTCAAAAAATTGACAAATTAATTAATATAACACAATATATGGGATAAGTGATCAACAATTTATCGTCCTTATCAACAATATATGGGCTATGTTTTTCCCTGCTGCAGAAAAACCTTTAAAACTCCGGTGAAAATTCTTTCCAATGAACCTTCAAATCAAAATGGTAGAGAATGCTATTCACTAGACCGGAGCTCTTTTTAATTTTCCAGAAGATAAAGTGAACTATAGTTGTTCCCTTCTTTAGGAAGAAGCTTGGCACTCAACACAACTAGATACAATATACAACCTAGAACACGGTCTGAATGTTTTTTCCTTTTTTTTTTTTCCTTCCCCTTACCCCACAACGTAAGACATTTTGTTCTTCCCATTGTTTAGCAAGTCTGCTGAAGAGATTATGGTCAGGCTCAATAGACTTCTGTAGACTCAGAACGGGACCAGTACTCCTTCACAAGCTGTCCAAATAGCGAATCTTCCCTCTTCATCAAGTTCGCAGGTGCATCGTATTCCATTAGTTTTCCTGAAACAGATATGAAATCACTCAACATTCAAACAAAGACATCTCCTTCAATGCCGGTTGGCTTTTGATAAAAAGTAACTGAGATCTTTCTTATCGTGCATATTTTGTGTCTAATCGGCACGAACCTACCAAACAAGACAAACCACATTATGACACACCTGTTCATTCATGTTTAAAGGAAAGAAAATGGTAAATCAGAATTCCCTTTTGAGGAAAGGATTGCCTTTGCACTTTTGCCTTAACAATGTAAGTTAGACATAGCCCCCCCAAAAAAAGGAAGGCTCCAGGCACGAATAGTGTTAAAACCCAAATACCTGAATGTAGGGGGAGTTACTTAGATGAGAAGTTAAAAGTAGCGGATGGAACTCACCATCGCTAATGGCAGCAACCATATTGCAATCCATCACGGTTGGTAACCTGTGTGCCACTGTGATTACAGTGCAATCTGCAAATTCAGTCCGGATAGTTTTCTGCAGAATCATATCAGTTGTATCATCCATTGATGCAGTCGCTTCATCCAGCACCAGTACCCGGCTTCTCCTCAAAAGTACACGCCCCATGCAGAAAAGTTGACGCTGCCCCACACTCCAATTCGATCCATCTTCTACAACTGGTTGACAAGTTTATTGTAATTGAAGGTGACTTTGAACACAAATGACAATTAGTGAAACCTCACCTAAGGCATCCAGCCCCTTCCCTTTTTCCTGAAGAGACTCTTCAAGCCGGCATTTTCCAATAACCTGAGAACAGAAACGATCATCACTCCGTGCTCGATTATTTGCTTTTTTTATACACGTTTTGTTCATCCAGTAGAAGACCCTGCAAGTACTTTTAGTGTTAAAGCAACCAGTAGCGAGAAAGATTCCAAGCATTACCTCCCATATTTCTTCATCCGAGTACTGAGACAACGGATCCAAATTGTACCTGACGGTCCCATTAAATAGAGTAGGATCTTGAGGTATTATTCCGAAACGTGACCTCTGATCGTGAAGTCCAATTTTAGAGATGTCGATGCCATCAACCATAATCCTCCCTGCGGCTGGCTCCCCCAGACGAAACAGAACACTTGTGAGAGTACTCTTCCCACTCCCAGTACGGCCAACAATACCAATCTTTTGCCCTCCTTCAAAAGTGCAACTTATCCCCAAGAAAACGAGGGGTGTATCAGGCCTATATCTGACCTGTATTGAGATCAACTCTGCTAGTATGCTAAACTTTTATCCTTTTATTTTTTGTTGGGGTTAAAAAGTTTTACCATTAAAGCAATCAACATTACCTGCAGATCTTCTATCTCCACTTTACCTGCCGCTGGCCAATCAACGGCAGGGCAGCTCCCTTCTATTTCTTAGGAGCTTCACTGGGAATATTCATATACTGTTGAAGCCTTTCTACAGAAATAATGTTATTTGCCAATTGGCATTGATGTTTAATTGAGCGAACAAGTCCGCTGTTCAACGAAAGGCCATAAGAAAGTGCCATTCCAATAAGCCCTGTTATATAGGAAGTATCATTCAGATAATTAAATAGTTTGATGTTAGCCATTCCTACAAAACAGAGCACTGAACAACCGTACGCTTACCCGGGGCTAAAGTCCGGGGGGGGGGGGGGGGGGGGGAGGAGGGGGGGAAACAAAACCATGCAAAGTGCTGTGGAGGCAAGAACAGCTGCGCTGACCATTTCTATCCTTTGGATCAACCACTCGTTTGCTGAAAAATTGTGAAAAAAAGGACTAGCATTTTTGTTAGTGAGGTCAACATTTCTTGCAAAGAACATGTCTTCCTTCTCAAAAGCCCTTATTGTCATGGCTCCTGCAATGGACTCAGCTAGATGATTTGCTTGTAAGGACTTGGTTGTACCATTTATCCGCATCAGTTCTTTCGCGGAGGCAAAGTAGTATCTCTAGCAAGATGAAAGTCAACCTCAGCCAAATTAACATATTAAAGGAAATAGAATTCTATAACAAGAAATTTTTAAAAGCACAACAACTAAAATTCTACCCAAATAGTTGAAGATTAAACTTTTAAGTTCAGCATTGTTGTGCCCCTGAGACAAGAACCATTGACAATAACATGAACTTTCATGATTGATGGTAATATATTGTTGCTAGGAGCACAACAACTAAAACACTACCCAAAAAGTTGAAGAATTAAACTTTAAGTTCTGCATTATTGCTCCTGACACAAGAACCTTCACTTTGGCATTGACAATAACAAGAACTTTCTTGATTGATGGTAATATATTGTTGCTAGTTTATCATTTTAGCATCATACAACCAAGGTTGATGGTAACAGATTGTCTACAATGTAATTGATTCATGTGGCATAGGAAAGAGAACTGAAACTAGAGAGAACGTTATTCAAGAAAGAACCTTGTTTAGCCTTATATTACCTGCAATCTAATGGCAAGATAAATTAGTGGGACAAAGACAAACAACACCTTCCAAGTGGCAAAAGCTAATACCACGAGAGTAGAACCAGTGCTCATAGTCGCTATAATAGAAAAGATAAGGCTGAATGGAACATCAAGATCCACGGTACTAAAATCAGAGGAGACCTGCACATAGGGACAAAAACAACAAAGAAACGCTAGTTTAGCCATTCAATAATAGGGGCATGAAAATATGATGGTTGCCTTACTTACCCTACTAAATATCCTTCCCAGAGGTGTCGAGTCATGGAAAGGCATGGGTGCATGAAAAAGAGAGTTTAATAATTGTGAAAACAGGGATTCTGAAGATTTGAGACCCATGACAACTGTACAAAAACATCTACATATTAAGAATAGTGTTGAGGCCAATCCAATGAAGAAATAAACCTGGACCAATCGTAGCATGCTAACATGGGGATTATCGACTTCAGCAGCCAACCAAATGTTCTGTAATATCTGACCAATTGCAAATATGAGGTGAGAGATACTGGCCATGAAGAAGTAAAAAAACCCTTTATTTTGTTTCAGATACTGCCTATAAGGTTTGAAGCCCTTGTCTCCTGTTTCTCTCTCTTCTTGCTGAATCAATTGATTACCTTCATTTTCCTTTCGATGCTTTACATAATTCCTTCTTATCTCTCTGGATGATGTTCCTTGTCTATTAGTGGAATTAACAACGGTAGGACTTTCATTGCTTGCCATCTCCTTATGTGCATTAACAAGGTCCTGAAATTTCTTGTTTGACACCAATAACTGATGATAGGGACCTTCTTGTAGTACTTTCCCACCTGATATAAACTATAAATAAAACAAAACTCATGTTCATTATGTGTAACAAAATATAAGAGTAATATCAATAAGAAATTATGTGTAAGTTAGATGACTCTTTATTGCTTGTGATGAGTTATGAGTAGATTGAGAAAAGAAGAAACCACAAAAATTAGTTTAGTCGTTGAGTGTATACTCTTTTGTGGTAATTTTGTGGCTATACACAAAAAATCAGGAAATTTTATGAAAATATATATATCTATGTACATAGTGTCTATAAAACATCTCAAAATCATTAGATCAATTTTCCAAGTGAAATAAAATAAATTTGAGATAAGCAAGTTATTTTGTTATTGAGATAGAAGAAATATAGGGAGTCTTTTCAACTCTAGTATACTAACCAAAATGATATCAAAAGCAAGTAGGAAATCAACTTGGTGTGTCACAAGTAAGAATGTTTTCCTAGGAAGCACTCCAAAAACATATTCCTGTCACATTTTTAGTAAGCTTATGCTTAAAGTCAAGAATCAAATTCCACATGACAATAAATAAATAATGGAGAGATGGAAGGTGTTGGAAAAATAAAATTACATTGAATAAGCTCATAGCCGTCTATGCATCCAAAGCATTGAATGGATCATCCAACAGAAATATATCACCATTATGATAAAGAGCACGAGCAAGTTGAACCCGTTGTTTTTGACCACCACTTAAATTAACTCCTCTCTCCCCTATTAGAGAAAATTTAAGACACAAAGGGTTGGTGATTTAACTTCACACGGCTGGCCTTAGATTAGAAGTAGGGTTATACAAAAGGACCTCTTACTTCACAGGAATTTCACTATGTAAGTAGGTCTTCTATTACACACATATTTATAGAAAACAGCAGGCTGCTACATAGGACTTCAGTTCATCATGATATTTTGGCTTTTGTGAGACTAGTCGGTGCCTCCCATGTCAGAATGGTCAGTTGTCTTGTTCTTCATTCTTTTAGGCAGCATATCATAGACATTTGGAGGATTACGTGGAACTCCTAGAGCCGTAGCAACCTTTCCTACTGTGAGATGAGTGGCTGGATCATTCATGTACCGGTTACTTGTTTCTCCTAGGGACCATTTCATGCCATCATAAGTTTGATTGCTGGACTCACTTGACGTGGCTAGAGCATGTGCTCCTTGGTTAAGTGCCTTCCTGTCATTTTGATGATAATACCTTATGAAGGCTGAGTTGTACCGTGGTTCCACTGGGGGTTTGTGACTCACTGTGAATGCTCCATGATCTGATGCCACGTGATTATAAGTAGTGTAGAGGCTGTGTGCTGCAGTGCGCTGCATCAGATCAGGACTAGGGTAAAGATGAGCTGTCTTACAGGTGAGGTAGCGTTGCATGGGTGGGGCACGGTATCCTGCTGTTTGTATCTCCTGATAAGGTAGAGAGTTTGGTGCTGGTATTGCATTTCCGAATAGTTGCAGTGGAGGACTGGCTTCTGTAGCTACTGTTGTGAGGAGAGTGCTGATATTTCTCACATTCCCCCGCAAACTTGGCTTGGTCAAGCCAAGTTTGGATCGGATTAGCAGGAACGGCTCTTTAGGCAGGGGTTTTGTAAAAATATCAGCTACTTGTTCAGCAGAGGGAACAAACTCAGTGACTAAAGTGCCTTGTGCCACCTTCTCCCGGATAAAATGGAAGTCCACTTCGAGATGTTTGGTGCGTGAGTGGAAAATGGGTTTAGTGGTCAGCTGTAAGGCTGACATATTGTCACTGAATAGCTTCACTGGGGAGTGCAAACCAATACCTAGTTCTCGTAATAAGTGTAGAGTCCATACAGTTTCTGCTGCTCCAGCAGCTAGAGCTCAGTATTCTGCCTCAGCAGAAGATCGGGCCACTGTGCTTTGTCGCTTAGAGGACCAGGAGATACAGTTACTTCCAATGAAGAGACACAGCCCAGTAGTTGACCGTCTGGTAAGAGAGCAGCCCGCCCAATCAGAGTCAGTGAACCCATAGAGCTTGGCACTACTTTGACGATAGATCCTCAGTCCAAGGTCTATCGTTCCTTTGACATACCGCAACACCCTCTTCAGTTCATGGAAATCATGGATGGTGGGAGTAGTCATTCTTTGTGCTAGTCTGTTCACTGAGAGAGTCAGATCTGGTCTTGTTAGAGTTAGGTACTGAAGAGCACCTATGAGGCTTCTAAAAAGGGTTGGTTGTGCAAACAGGTTTGCACCATTCTGCACAACAGGAGGCTTGGCAGTCATTGGTGTGTCTATTGGTCGGGAATGTTCCATTTCTGCTCTGCGCAAGATGTCTGATGCATACTGCTCTTGGGACAGATGTATCCCAGCTTCATCATGTAGCACTCGAATACCGAGAAAGAACCCAAGCTGTCCAAGGTCTTTTATGGGAAACCTTGACCCTAGGCAAAAAATGAAGTCAGTTAAACGGGAAGGATGGTTACCTGTGATGATCAAATCATCCACGTACACCAGGACCCATACATGCGCACCATCCTTCTCGTACAGAAACAGTGATGGGTCATGTTGTGAGCACCGGAATCCTTGCCCAAGTAGGAAGATGGTGAGCTGATTGTACCATGCCCGGGGACTTTGTTTGAGTCCATAAAGAGCTTTGTTCAGGGCACATACATGGTTGGGTCGGTTTGGATCTTGAAAACCTGCTGGTTGCTCCATGTATACAGTTTCAGTGAGCTCTCCATGCAGGAAGGCGTTGTCAACATCAAGCTGCCTTAGTTCCCATCCCTGCATGGTGGCAAGAGTAAGAACAATCCGTATGGTGGTAGCTTTAACCACTGGACTGAAGGTTTCCAGAAAGTCCACTCTGGGTTCCTGGTGAAACCCTTTTGCTACGAGCCGGGCTTTTAATCTGTCAAGAGAGCCATTTGGAGTGAGTTTTGGTTTAAAAACCCACTTACTTCCAACAACATTCATGGTAGGGTTCCTTGGTGTTAAACACCAGGTGCTATTGCACTACAGGGCAAGCATTTCTTGCTCCATTGCTTGCTTCCAACCAGGGTGATCAAGGGCTTGGTTAACGTTAAGAGGAATTGGGGGGACAGACTGTATAACAAGAGCTGTGGAGAGGGCATATCGAGGTTGAGGTCTGGAGACTCCACTTATACTTCGGGTGGTCATAGTATGAGTACGTGAGGGAAGAGGTTTGGAGTTTTCAGAAACAAACTTGTGGCTTGATGGGCACGGTCCAGGGCTATTTATGGTTTTGGAGTTTCTGTCGTGACTCTGCACGTTTTCAACATTTCCAATGTCATGAGTTTCTGTGCAAGTGCCAGGGTTTGGAGGATTTTCAGGGATTTGAGTAAGGGCACTTGAGTTTGTACCATGTCCTTGTGGATTGGCTGATGGGGATGACGTGGGCCTATCTTCAGGCCTTGTAAGATTGGTACCTTTTTGGACAGCTTTATCGGAAACTTCTGCTGCACTCAAGTGGTCAGGCTCTTTTTCTTTTTCTTTTGTTTTCCTGGCTGAGGTGTTACCATGGGATTCAGTTTCCGTAATGGACTCTGAGCCTTGAGTCAAGTCTTCTTCTGTTGAGAGCTTGGGTCGCGGTCTTCTTTGGTAAGTGTACAGAGGTGGCCTGGATGATGTACTGTCCCTGCTGTGCTCAGTTGTATTCTGTAGGTTCAAGGATACTGTCCGTCCTTGATGTTGATCTTCATGTCTTTCCATATTGTGCTTAAAAAATGTGTCTGTTTCTGGATTTGGAATTGGTTGTATTTCTGTTTCAGTGGATTTCATTGTACTCTTCGGACATGGAGTGTTAGCCCCAGTTCCGGTAGTGAGAGTACTGGGTGGATTTTTGATTTGTTCTGAGTGCTTCTCTTCTGCAAATGGAAAAACATCTTCATTAAATAATACATGTCTGGAGATGAATACCTTTCCTGATTCTCGTTGGAGGCACCGGTAGCCTTTGTGTCTGGGACTGTAGCCAAGAAATACACATGCAAAGGATTTGGCTAACAGTTTGTTGGTTAGGATATGTCTTAGGCAGGGGAAGCACTGAGATCCAAAGACTCTTAAGGAGTTGTAATCTGGCTGCCGTTGGTAGAGGACTTCAAATGGAGAAACGTTCCCAAGGTTTCTGGCTGGGAGTCTATTTATTATGACAGCAGTGATAAAGGATTCCACCCAATACTTTAGGGGCATTTTTGCTTGTTGCATCATGGAACGTCCAAGTTCTGTGATGTGTCTATGTTTTCGCTCTGCCACTCCATTTTGTTGTGGGGTATAGGGGCATGAAAATTGATGAATTATCCCGTTAACCCTTAAGTGATTTTCCAATTCTTTGCTGCTGTATTCCCCTCCGTTATCAGAATGGAGTATTTTGAGCTTAACACCAAACTGACGTTCACTCATAGCTTGAAAATCCTGAAATACTTGGCAAAATTTCGATTTTCTCTTTATTGGATAAATCCATGTATAGCGTGTGAAGTCATCAACAAATACAGCGTAGTACAAAAAACCTTGACACGATGTTACAGGGGAAGGCCCCCAAAGGTCACTGTGAACCTTTTCCAATGGTGTCGAGGAATTTGAAACTGATCTAGAGAAGGGTAGTTGATGACTTTTATTTTCCATACACGTTTGACAGGAGGTTGGAAAATCGCCTACTACTTTAATTGAGTTTTGCCTTTCTAGGTGCTTCAGAAGTTGTAAGTTCGTGTGGCCCATCCGCCTGTGCCAAGTACTGCCATCTGTGGTTTGTTGGTAGATTGAAAAATATGCATGTTGGTTTTGCTGAGGCAGTACATATATGTCTCCTCTCCTATGTCCCTTGAGGAGGGTTTCCTCCGTTGTCAGGTCCTTAACAATGAAAGAGTTTTTATCAAAAATAACCACACATGGGTAATCATCAGTGAGTTTAGCAATTGACAGAAGATTTTTCTTCATGCTAGGGCATACTAATACGGAGTTAAGTTTGATTCGTCCTTCATTTAGAAAGGTTTCTCCTATACGGGATATTGGGAGTACCTTACCATTCCCAATTTGAATTCCATTTGTGCCTTGATAGTTAGATGAGGTTGTGAGTTTACCTGCTGTATCCACGATATGAGCAGATGCACCTGAGTCAGCAACCCACTCCTCATTTCCAGTGTCCGATATCTGAAGTGCAGCCAAGGCCTTAGGTATTTCGTCGGTTTGATAGGTGTGATCAAACCTTTTCCAACACTCCAAAGCAGTGTGTCCTCGTTTCTCACAGATCTGGCACAGGATTATTGGTTTGTTGTCAAAATTTGAGTTTGTACCTGTGTTTCTGCTTGTATTTGGAGGGGTCCTTGGCGGGTTTCTGTTGTTCATTGCAGATGTGTGGGAGTTGCGGAATGATGCTATTGGATTAAAACCTCGGCCTTGTGAGGAGAAGTTTGCTGTAGAGTTTCTGCCTCTGAATGTGCCTCGAGAGTGGGCACGTCCTCCTCTAAAATTTCTTTGAGCAGTATAGGCCAAATTCTCATTTTGAGTATTTGGTGGGGCAGTGACAGCTAGATAACGAGTGTGGCGTGCCTCATAGCCTTGGAGTTGAGAGACCACCTCGCTGAATTGAGGAATAGGTGGTCAGAACATGGTAGTTCTGAAGGCTTCATATTCGTGACCCAGACTTTCAAGTAGTCTGAAAGTTTTAGCAGAATCGGATAAGGGCTTTCCAATTGAGCTGAGCTGATTTAGCAGTCCCTTGAATTCTGCTAGGAAGGTTGTGAGTTGCTTCCCTTCTTTGTTGAGATTGTGGACTTGCGATAGGAGATCGAATTCTCTGGCTTCAGTTTTCTGTGCAAAGTGGTTTGCCAGGCCTTCCCATACTCCAGCGGAAGTATTTAGTTCAAATATGTGACCAAGTGCTTCCTCAGATAGTGTGCTGATTATCCAGGATTTGACAAGTGCATCACTTTGTACCCAAGCATCGTGATCAGGATTAGGTTCTTCTTGGTCGCCAGTGGTCCGAGTAGCCGGCGGGCAGGTGGTTTCTCCAGTAATGAAACCAAGTAGCTTCTGAGTTTGGATGAGTGATTTTACTTGAGTCATCCAAGGTAGGTAATTTCCCTCAGTGAGTTTCAAAGTGACGAAGTTACTCACGGTAACAGAGCTGGGAAATGGGTAGAAGATTCTTAGGGCCATAGTTGAGCTGTACTGAGTGGAGTATTGGTGAGGGTATTCACTAACACGGAGAATCGAGCGGAGTATGGAACGGCGCGGATCGATATCCGCTCCGATACCAAGAGAAAATTTAAAACACAAAGGGTTGGTGATTTAACTTCACACGGCTGGCCTTAGATTAGAAGTAGGGTTATACAAAAGGACCTTTTACTTCACAGGAATTTCACTATGTAAGTAGGTCTTCTATTACACACATATTTATAGAAAACAGCAGGCTGCTACATAGGACTTCAGTTCATCATGATATTTTGGCTTTTGTGAGACTAGTCGGTGCCTCCCATGTCAGAATGGTCAGTTGTCTTGTTCTTCATTCTTTTAGGCAGCATATCATAGACATTTGGAGGATTACGTGGAACTCCTAGAGCCGTAGCAACCTTTCCTACTGTGAGATGAGTGGCTGGATCATTCATGTTCCGGTTACTTGTTTCTCCTAGGGACCATTTCATGCCATCATAAGTTTGATTGCTGGACTCACTTGACGTGGCTAGAGCATGTGCTCCTTGGTTAAGTGCCTTCCTGTCATTTTGATGATAATACCTTATGAAGGCTGAGTTGTACCGTGGTTCCACTGGGGGTTTGTGACTCACTGTGAATGCTCCATGATCTGATGCCACGTGATTATAAGTAGTGTAGAGGCTGTGTGCTGCAGTACGCTGCATCAGATCAGGACTAGGGTAAAGATGAGCTGTCTTACAGGTGAGGTAGCGTTGCATGGGTGAGGCACGGTATCCTGCTGTTTGTATCTCCTGATAAGGTAGAGAGTTTGGTGCTGGTATTGCATTTCCGAACAGTTGCAGTGGAGGACTGGCTTCTGTAGCTACTGTTGTGAGGAGAGTGCTGATATTTCTCACACTATTATGGTGAGATCACCAAAAGGAAAAGGAAAGGAATCAAGATCCTTAACCAATGAACACCTGTCTAATATTTCTTTGAATCTTTCACCATCCATTTCAGACCCAAATAAAATATTCTCTTGTATTGTCCCATTTTGAATCCATGCTGTTTGAGAAACATAGGAAATCCTTCCATACACGTTTATCTATATATTCAATACATAGCACCACAAAGTTAGAATACTAAATCTTTTCCATTGCAAGATGATAATTGCACAGACACCATGCGGGTGCATAAACATGGGCATTGAACCGTAGGAACACATATGATAACAGAGCGTTTTAGAACTTTTGGGTTTATATTTTGTAACTACAAAGTAAAGTGAAAGAACTAAAGCAACTTACAGTTCCTTGAAGCTTTGGAACCTCTCCAAGAATTGCTGCTAGAAGGGTTGATTTTCCAGAGCCAACTTCTCCACATATAGCCACTTTTTCTCCAGGCATAACCTGTAAAGTTATGTCTCTCATATGGTTCCAATGAACTCTCTTCCCATGAGAATTTTTCCATCTCAATAAAGATGGAGTGGTTCACACTTTCAATGCTGCAATTTTGCTGAACACGTGCAGGCTCCAGTTCTTGTGCCTCAAGGAACTTCACAATACGTGCAAATGCAATCTTTGCCTGAATGAACACTGTCAATACATCAGGAAAAGATGAAATTGGATCCTGAACAAGGCGAAAAGAGGCTAGAAAGGTGAAAACATTGTTTGCATGTAGAGGAACTCCGAGGAAATAACATGCACCAAAAGTAGCTAAAGAGACCAAGAAAGGACTTGACCAAAATAGAATACTTTGATATGCCTTCCTTAACTGCACTGCAGATAACCATTTGAGCTCCACCTTTCTTAGATTTTCAATAGCACTCATGAAATGGGTTTCCCAACCATATAGTTTTAAGATCTTCATGTTGAGTAGAGCCTCAGAAGTAGTCTTCAGTCTCTCATCTTGCGCCACCACCAGCTTAGATTGAAACTTTTGTAGTAACTTGGCAAATGGAATATTGCAAACCACAGTGAGAATTATCACCACCAGTGCTGCAATTGTTGCAAGCCCCACTGCTTTGAAAACAACTACTAACGAAATGCACAGCTGGAGCATTGATGCCCATATTTGGTGGAACCAATAGGGGAATTCTCCAATTCTATAAGCATCTACAGTGACATAGTTCATTATCTCACCTCCCGAGTGTTTCAACCTCGCAGAATTGGATAATCTCAGTTGCTTTTTATAGGTGGCTGCAACTAATGATGATCTTACCTTCAGGCCAATAAGTCTACTTCGGAAGAATAATTGCCTTTGTGATATAGATTCTACGCTCTTCAAAATGAAAAATGACACTGCTAATATGTATCCTTCGTGCTTGAAACTTTTTTGCCCCCCAGCAACCAATATAAAGGAGTTCAAAAGCAGGGGACCAGCAGACAATGAAAGAACATTTACCAAAGCCAAACACCCGGTGATGATGATTTCTTTCCAATGACATAGGATTAGAGCTTTTAGGATTGATGGATCTTCTCTTCCCTGCTTATTCAATCTTTCCAAGAACCGAGAGTAACAATTTTCTGCTCGATCAGCTTCACGCAACTTGGGTATATCTGTATCTTCTAAAACTTTTTTTCTACCCGTTTTCAGCAACGGATTTAACCACCAAAAAGATGTTCTACTGAGTAGTCCAGCTTTGGCAAATAGAGTAACACGGCCAACCGAATCACTTTGAACATTCATCTTTTGGTTCTTTTTGCTCTTCAAAATCTGCATTGCATTTCATTCAAAGACGAAGTTGCAAATATACTGGAGACATAACCAATTATTAGTTCCACATAGTTATTATCCCCTGCCCGGAGAGAAAAAAGGAAAATTCAAGTGCATGTAAAGGATTACATACATGATGTCAGGCCAACGCCTACTACCGGGGCCAGCGGTTCGACACCGAGCCTCTGCCGCCGTTTGATCTGGGGCACAAGAACACGACTGTTCTCAGACCCGTCTTCAAAGGGCAGCAATTGATTACGCTGGGCTCCAGCGACGTCTCCAAGTTTGATTCCCAGAAAACAGATGGGCTCTTCGGAATTGATCTTAGGCTAAATCTCCGGATCAGAGCCAAGGTGGCCTGGTTCAAGGTTGGTCACTTTAAATCCAAGATCAACCGCGGCTTAGACGTTCCTCTCAAGTCTAATCGGACACCTTCAAGGCTCTGACATATTCACCGAAGAGCTGAACAATCTGCAATAAGTGGGGTTTATCTGTCATTGCTCTTTCCTAAAAAATTTTCCAATGTTTTCTCTGTTGCTGTGGTTCACGTTGTTTACGTAAAATTTTTATTTGCCGGCCATTGCTATATTCTCTAATGGAAGTTGAATTGTAGAGAACAGGTGAAAGAAAGAAACAAACAAACCACTAGGAAATGCTCAGACATCTGCAGTGACATGAAAGCCCAGAGTGTCTGCGAGCTTGTGAACCAGAATTTCTAAGTGAGTCGACTCATGCAAAAAACTTTTTAAGTTTATGACAAGGGACAGACTTACTTGGATCGGCCGAACAACAGGCTCTTTCTCCCTCACTTAGCCGGCATTTAAGCAACAATATTTGATGCAAGTACTCCAAAGGGGAGGATCCAATTCAGCGATAGGTTGAAGGGCTTATAAATCTAAGTAATGCAATCTTCCATTAGCCGTGTTGCCTGTTTTATCTGAAGGAGATGAACTAACAAAAGAGAAATGACAATGACAGGAAATTGAAGCGGGCACCAGAAAAACCGAAACCAGCGATTTAATGGCGTAAAAGAAGTCATGGCGAATAGAAGGAAAGAGGAAGTACCCTGCATATTTTGGACTCCTGCGATGAAAATGATGGTTCGGGTTTGTTGTCTCTTAGGCTTCTCCACCTAAAAACTTGGGTTTTTGAACTGGATTTTTAAGTTAAACCAATGTCCTGGCCTCTTCGTAAGTGGATTTTAAGCTGTATTCCCACCATCTATCATACCTCCTCCCTGAAATGAAGGATAGGCTCGGTATCAGATTTCCACTACCGAATGTCTTGTCTTTAAAGGAAGAAAAGAACTGTTTTAAAGAATGGGGAATGGTTTGAACCGTCTCAATGCATGGATCGAATGGATGTTAGAGACAGGAAGGCCCGTTCTATACGGAACAAAAAAAGGCAAACAATAAAGTGCATTAAAGAAGAAAAGACAAATTAGCAATATTAAGGTTTTCCGTAATCCCCTGTTTTCTCTCATCTTCGTGATCTCCGATCCTCGGCCGGTTTGAGAATGGAGCCTGTGAGTCAGTAGCAGTCCCCTGGGTCAAGTGAGCTGCCGAGTTTGGGAAGTGCCCCGTTTTACACGCAGAAGAAAAGGTGAACAATAAAAGAGCATTAAAGAGGAGAAGTCAAATCATTAATATCAAGGCTGTTCATAAGGCTCTGATTTCCCTGATCTTCGGGATCTCCGATCTTCACCTCTGCTGGGTATGGAGCGCGAGAGTGAATTGCGGTCCCTCGGGTGAAGAGTACGGTCGAATTTGAGAAGTCCCGAGTTTCAGCGGAGCTGCAGTTCGTAATTGGCTGGAAGACGTTACACTTGGTCACGGGCTGCAGTTTCTTACAGACAAGAGAGAGTTTTGGAAAGTGAAAGGATAGAAGCAACTTACAGTTTCCTGAAGCGTTGGAACCTCTCCAACAATTGCCGCTAGAAAGGGTCGATTTTTCGGAGCCAACTTCTCCACACATAGCCACCTTTTCGCTTGGCCTGACCCGTAAATTTATGTGTCTCATGGTTGGCTCCGATGAACTCTCTTCCCATGAGAATTTTGCCAACTCAATAAAGATGGAGTGGTTCATACTTTACACATCGCAATTCTGCTTAACACGGGCAAGTCACCAGTTCTGGGACCTCAAGGAACTTCACAATACGTGCAAATGCAATCTTTGCCTGAGTGAGCACTGTCAGACATGGGAAAAGATGAAATTGGATCCTGAACAAGGCGAAAAGTGGCTAGAAAGGTGAAAACTTTGTTTGCATGTAGAGGAACTCCGGGAAATCACATGTACCAAAAGTAGCGAAAGAGACCAAGAAAGGACTTGACCAAAAGAGAATGCTTTGATATGCCTTACACGGACATGTGGTATCCTTCTTTCTTCTCTGCATTTCATGAAAATACGAGGATCATCGTGCTCGCTCCGTCTCTTTCGTCGAGCTATTTTTGAGGCATTTTTTCTGCTAAATATTGCGGTCGGGATCATTTACTCATCTTTGTGTCGCAAAAGTTGCACTTTGATCCCTCTTCTGAATGATTATATTGGATTTTATGGGAGCTTCTGTCCCTGAAAGGGACGCTTTTCACAAGTGATTGTACAGACTTGGTATCAGAAACTGCCAATTCCCGTAACTCTCATTACAAAACAGGCTAGCAACCTTTTTTAGCCTTGAAGGAATCAATATGAAGTTGCATTTTTTTCCCCCTCAACCCTTGGTTCATTCAGAAAAGGCTGCTCATCTTTTTCCTTTTTTTTTGTTAGTTGTAGTTAAATATGTTAGAAAATAATCGTCTCAAATGAGATTATATACCAGAATCTAACATTAATCATAAATTGAAAATGAGTTATAAATATAAAAATAAAATAAGAATAGCATACTTGATAATAACTGTAATTTTAATATGATCTTAACTAAAATTTACTTGATAGTAACTGTAATTTTAATATGATCTTAACTAAAATTTTACCCTCTATTACTCAGTTATGCTAACTGATAAGAAGCAAAAATTCCATATAAGAATTAATTTAAAAAACGCTCAATAGTAGAAAGAAATTTGCAAAAGGGTGTCTACTTAACAAATAGATCATTATGCCCTTACTATAAGCCTAATGGATCCCAATACATATATTATGAATTAGAAAGGAGATTTAACCAATATAAAAAATAATGTATTAATCAAATTTTCTTAACTCATTATAATTCCATAAGATACACTAAGGCATTGGCTAGCACTATATTCACAAGTAAGGTCAAAATATATTTATATAACTAGATCAATATTAATTATATTAATATAATTTTATAAAAAAATTAATTTATACTTATTGATAAAGCTCACATTACATGAGTTTATTAAAAAATAAAAAATTTAAAGGCAATGCATCCAAGATCTGTAGGAATAATTTGGACTGTGCTTTATCAGAGTGGGCCGATCTTGATCCTCAACTCATGAAGCCATTGAACACGGTGTGGATGGACACGCGCAAGCCTTCAAGTGGCTCTTGCCAGGAGAACAAGCATCATAACTGGGCCGTTCATGGTCTCGTAGAAGTCCATTCTTTATGTTAGGGAACACTATGAATTACGTGTCTAAATCCTCTATTTAAAGGCCAATATATGGGCCGGAGAAACTATCATTAGTGGGAAACATTTAGTTAAAGTGCTATTGATTTTAATAAGATGTTTAAGATCATACTCTATAATGGACCGGATTTTGTGGATAGTCTTTGAAATAATAAACTAAACATGTTTTAAAGGGACAAATATTGATTGAAGAAGGGCTTTGCACATGTAGAAAATACGAGGAAAACTAAAATGAATAAATTAGGCTTGATTTGTTAGATAAATACCCACGATAACATCGGAAAAAAGGAGCAAAAATGGTAGGATTATGTAGAGTAGTAATAAGAATGGATAATGGAAGACGTGAGAAAAACGACAGTCAATGCAGTGCCAAAAGCTTCATGGCCTTGGCTAATGGCAACGGGAGCATGGACGGACCAACCCAGAAAACCTAAGACATGGACATCTCATCCTCCGTCTGTGTATTATAATCTTTGCCTCAGAATTTAAAAGTACACCACTTTGAATTTAATACCATTCCTTACAAAACTGGATCTGCTTCCCGGAATCAGAGCAATTGCTATTCAACCCATCAGAAATTGCTCAAAAATCTGCTGCAAAATCCTCACCTGGCGTGAGGGTCGGATAATTGGAGTCAGAATTTCACCAATTCCACAGGGAAATGCAGAGTAGGGGATCGAACACCCGGCTTTCGGGCATGGCTTCACGGTCCCGGATCCCGACTCTCTTTCTGTTCATGTTCGCCGCCTTCTCTTCTATCTACGTTGCTGGCCGGTTAGCTCTCATTAATAATCGCTTCATAATTATTGTTACTGTTAATTTGTCTTCCGATTGGACGTGCATCTGTTACTGCTTTTCCATTTTGTTTTGGTTCTGTTTCTTAAGTATTTAAAAAACGTTTTTGATTTTTTTTTTTCTGGGGTGGTGTGTAGGCTGTGGCAAGATGCGGAAAATCGGGTATATCTGATTAAAGAGCTTGATCGAATAACCGGGAAGGTAGGTATTCTTTGTTGTGCTTGAAGTTTTGTTCTCTGCGGTTGTTATTCTCTTTCGTCTTTCGGTGTCTTAAGAGCTATGTTTTTGGGCCAAATGGCTCCTTCACATTTGTACATTTGGCTTGGGTTGATAGTTCCTGCAATTTTGGGGAGGGATTAGTATCATAATCAGGATCTTTCTAGACGATCAGAATGTTAACAGTGAGATTTTGGGCGTGACCCTTATTTGGATACAAGCAAATAACGCATATATATCTGCATATATTTCATTATCTTGGAAGTAATTAAGCTAACCGGTGCTTTTATTTTCTGTATTTTAGGGGCAGTCTGCCATATCTGTGGATGATACATTGAAAATTATAGCCTGCAGGTAAGGTTGCTTTCGTATCTCACTTGGTTTGGTTTATCATGCTCTGACTATAATTGATAATTCTTTGCTGTCATTTATTCTGCTGGGGATTCCAATCATTGTTTCAAGTTTTTGCCATGTGCCTGATGTTGGACGTTTTGCTTATTAGGGAACAACATAAGAAGTTATCGGCCCTTGAGATGGAGTTAGCTGCAGCTAGACAGGGGGGTTTTGTTTCAAAGCGCTCTACAGATACTAATTTGTCTAACTCTAAGAAAAGGCCTCTGGTAGTAATAGGAGTACTCACAGGTTTTGGCCGTAAAAATAACAGAGATGCAATTCGCAAGGCGTGGATGGGAACTGGTATATTATTTATTTTTTGCGGATTTAATGTTTTATTTGGTCAAGTATCAGATGTGTTTGATATCATCCTATATATTGGACAAGATGGTTGCTGACACATCCAATGAATATTAACACTCTATATGAATATTAACAACTGAACTTGCGTTGACAATGACAATTTCTTGGAAATATTATGGTATTTAAGATTTTGGTACAAGAATTCCCTGTAGGAGCCATTAGATAAAGCATTTTTGAAGGACTAAACTGCAAGCATGTTTCCAAACAATCAATACTTTAGCCAGAGTTTTGGTAGCTATTCAAGTCTGATCTACAGAAAAAAAGAGTTGCAATCATGTTAATAACGGAATAAATTAGCTACTTTATTGGAAGCTAATGGACGTGCCCGCAGCAGTCTATGAAGAAACATCTAGGAGACCCAACTACGTACAGCTTTAATTACATAAATAACACTAGAAGAGCTCAATCAGCTGCCTAATTTGTGGATTTGATCAGATTTGGTGATTTAGTAGATATATTCCGTTGCAGCATATAGAGTTGTGACTAATGGATTCTTTACGTCATAGCCTTTCATTGGTGTTAATTGCATCTTATTACGCAGTGGATTCATAGTAGATGCTATTGTGTAGATGCATAGAACGTCTTGTTTGGTAAGTGATGGTAGCAGCAGGCTTTTTGAATGTATTATGCAGATCATAGAATATATGGCATTATTATTTATACACCTTAACTGACAGAAAAACTTTAGGAAGAGAATTAATTTAAAGGCAGT
The DNA here is from genome assembly GCA_028551475.1 of Casuarina equisetifolia. Classification (NCBI taxonomy): domain Eukaryota; kingdom Viridiplantae; phylum Streptophyta; class Magnoliopsida; order Fagales; family Casuarinaceae; genus Casuarina; species Casuarina equisetifolia. Next base: position 20,453,451 of record CM052362.1, read on the forward strand.
GTCCTGGTAAATTGATGCTTTTACAATTCAGAAGCAGAACTATCAGAGGATTGTATGCAACCAGCATAATTGCTTGGTTGATGTCGCATCCATCAGCACTACATATCTTTCCTCTTCATGGATCCAAAACTTGCAAACTACTAAGTTCACTTTATGTATTGTATAAATTTTTGGTTTCTGGAATATTTCTTTCTTTTCCCGAATCACTTTATCCAAGTAAACATTTAATTGTTTAAGATTTAAACCATTGAAGGTTTGAACGGATTTCTTCATCTTACAGGTACAGCTTTGGAAAAAGTGGAGCATGAGAGGGGCATAGTTGTACGTTTTGTCACTGGAAGAAGGTTTCCTTCTTTTGTTGTCATCTTCTTTTGCTATGTTCAATGCCAAAGAAATATGAGATCTTTATTCTGATGATATTTTCTCTTGCAGTGCAAACCGAGGGGACAATTTGGACAAGAGCATTGACAGTGAAAATAGACAGAATAATGACTTTTTTATTCTTGTAAGTCTTAATTGTAATTATTTCTATATTTTAGAATGCTTATTTTAGCGGCTTCTGTTTTTCTCTAGTAATGAATTTATTCAATTCCGTTACCTAAGTACATTATTTTTGGCTGTGATGGTCTGAGATAAGGGATTTCTCTTTTCTATTACTGATGCTTAAGCCTGCAATGAACATTTTTAAGTCAAACACAGGACAGAAAACTGGAAATCAGAGTATATGATAGATAAACAGCATGATTCTAAAGAAACTAGAATATCATGGTTACACAGTACTTGAAGCTTCCAAATACGTTAAAAATTATATTTGGTTGCAACTTGCATGTTCTTCTCAACCTATCCACTTTTTTGGAGACAAAGAGCTGGAAGTAGAAACAAGGTCCAAACAACACTAGCTCATTTGTCTGATTATTTTGCCCTTCCTGTTGACAGGACAACCATGTGGAGGCAGATGGGGAGCTTCCAAAGAAGGCTAAATTGTTTTTTGTTCATGCTGCAGAGAAATGGGATGCTGAATTTTACGCTAAAGTCAATGACGATGTGTATGTGAATATTGGTTAGTTTCATCTTTTATTGGGTGGATTAATAGGTGTCTTATTTTCATTCTAGGGACTCTCCTCTAGAAAGTTATGACTCTATCACTACACCTATCGTTAAAAAGTACCTGTTAAATTTGTGAACAATAGGTAATCTTCTTTTCATTATAGGGACTCTCCTCTAGAGAGACATATCTCTCTCTATTACCACATCTCTCGTTACAAATACCTGTTAAATGACCTTTTCCAAGTCCAAGTGTGCACTCATTCAAGTCAGTGAGCAACTGAGCAAGCCTCACTTTTGGGATCAGAGATAAAATTTTAATATTTCAATAATTTACAGTGTCAGTGTGCATATACTAGTTTGTCATTTCTTTTTTGACATTCTGTTTGGAGAAGTATTCTTCACTTTCAATGTGTGGCATCCTGCCAGTGTTCTCTCTTCTCAGAGGACATATAGAAAAGTTTGGTCTTCCTAGTTGCTACTCATGATTGCTGATTTTGTACATTTAAGGTTTCTTACTGATATCTATCATAATTTTCTGCACAGATGCTTTGGTTGCTACACTTGCTGCTCATTTGGGCAAACCTCGTGTTTATATGGGATGCATGAAATCAGGCGAAGTTTTTTCTGAAGCGTAAGTTTGGCCTTAAAATCTAAAGATAAATCATGTACAAGGTATAAGTTGAATATGAATCTCAAGGTCCCCTGTGGTTCTAAAACTCTTAATTACTGGACCTTTTCAGGAGCCAGAAATGGTATGAACCAGATTGGTGGAAGTTCGGCGATAAGAAAGCGTAAGTCAGACTGCAAACTTATTTCATCTTGTTATTCACATGTAAGTAGAAAGCCTTGCCGCATTGGATGCTTCCAATATTCATGAGTTTTGTGAATGTCACTTAATTGTTTGAAATATACAATTTGGTTGAATTTCAGCTAATTTAGTTGCTGTTATGGAATGACACTGCTTCGAAGTTTTAAGTTTGTACTCTTTCTTTATCAACTATAGGGTTTCTTAATCATGTGTATATGCCTAATATAAAGGCTTAATCTACTGCTATTCATTCAACAATGATATGGGTACAATTATGAAATACTTTCTCCTTCACGAAGTCTCATGCTTAATAAAGTCAAAAAACTTCCATTCTCAAAGAGAATAGAAATTTTTAACGATTTGAGGAACAGTAATCGGCGTGTCCCGACCAGCCTGCCCATGCTGAACATGATCACCGTATTCTTATTTAAAATCAAATTGTTATAGGATATTGGGGAAATCTATAGAAGTTGGTATATATGTCAATTTCTTTTTAAATTAAGCCCAGTGTAGGACATATTAAAGTAGTGTGAAGAAAATCACTGCAGCAGGAGCGGTGTCTTACTTTATTATATATATATATTTTTTCTAACATGTTTGTGCACTGAAACTCAAATAAGTTTATTGCATCCAACAGGTATTTTCGCCATGCATCAGGTGAGTTGTACATCATATCGCGGGCTTTGGCTAAATATGTATCAATAAACCGGTCAGTTCCTTTTTCTTTTGTTCTATTGATTTTTTCTCACCAACTAATGTTGAGCAAGGACTAAGTCAAGGTTTATTGAGTTTGCAGATCTATTCTTCGTAGCTATGCCCATGATGATATCACTGTCGGATCCTGGTTTATTGGACTTGACGTGAAACATGTCAATGAAGGAAGGTTTTGCTGCTCATCTTGGTCAGCAGGTATCTCTCTTGTGTATCTTAAAGTTTTGTCGCGAGCAGTTGCTTGCAGATAAGTGCTTGATGACATTTCTTTTTTCTTTCTAGGAGCTATATGTGCTGGTGTTTGATTTAATTCCCTTTAAAGACTGTCGAAAGAAAGTATGAACCAGACGCAGATGGCGGGTTTTCTTGAAAGTGGCATTATGCATCTCAAAATACGTCTGCAGTCTTCTTCATGTGAAGTTTGTGAGGTTTTGACAGGAGCACAGCTCTTTAAAATATGTTTCTTGTCCATCAAATGAGAGTTTGATGATACAATATTGAGGTAGAAGAGATGGGAGTGTTGGCAAAAAAGGGTTATTGAACAGGCAACCACAATGGCAGAGATGGACACATTTTTCTGTTGCTCAATGTACCATAGTGCCTACTAACTTCCTTTTCCATATTTTTTTAGGTTATTCTTTCATTCAGGGGGAAAAGATTGTACTGGAACAGCTGATTCTTTTCCATTTGGAACCTGTAACATGTAGCTCTCCTATATGCTCGTAATGCTTTCAGTTCCGATACCATTTTGTTAGATCCATTTCTCTATTAGGCTGAATTGACAAGTGAATCCAGATTTTTTTTTTTTTTCCTTTTCTGTTACTGAAGTGCCTCTAACCGATTAATCCACCTTCGCTCGACTATAAGCTTCTCTAGCACCTAAAACAGTAATCACCTCACTTGAGGAAGTGTGATTAGGATGACTGAAGAATATAAAATCTTGGTCCATGGGAAGAAAAAAGGGCAAAGGGAAAGAAATCTTCTGCTGTAGGACAGAACATGTTCAATTCATTTACATAATTCGTAAAGGAACTCAATTGCATGACAGGATAGATACAATGTGATCAATGCCTAGGAAGGACATAAAATGTACCCAATTGAGCTATCTTTTGACATCATACTATAAAAGCCACTCTAACATTCACTTAGTATAAGTAGCAGAAGCAATCCATGCATTCTCACGATGAATTATTCAGGAAATGAGCTAGTGCCTTGTCTGTGTCGTTGTCGTACATGACTAAGGCTTCGGCAACACCGTTTGATGGAAACCCCATTTCTCGTAGAAGTGTGAAAGCGTTGACAAATTCTCGAACCTAAACAAGGAGAAGGAAACATTTTTTCAGGTAAAAATAAAGTTTTAATGCCACGCTACAGCTGCAAATGAAGTATAAGAGAGAAATGATGAGGTAATCTAGGCATAAATGAAATGCCGACAAATGAATGGCATTTGGAGAATGCTTTTGTCCAATTGGGATCCCAACGTGCCATAAACCTATGGCTATGAATTTCGGACAAAATCAGTGGATGATATGAATTCATTTTTAGCAAAATGAAACAACCGAGGTACAAGCTAAGGAAAAACTGATAATGAATTCGGATGGAATACTTATCTTCCTTATCTTTGTTTGCCTCTCCTTACTTACCTTGGTTGGGACCATTATGGTAAATGACCATGAAGTTAAAGCACAATGGATTGCCTCTTGAAGATACAAACTCCAGAGATCATAGCATTGATTTGTTCCCCCGCCCCAACCAGAGTTGTAAATAAATATATGCACCCATATGGTTTGGTATTACGACGAAGTTGATATCAGAAAAGGGTAAAGAGATACCTTTGTTGGATTGTCCCCATAATTTGCAACTGCAAGAGGAACAGCTTCTCGGCTGAGTCCCGAAGAAATATATTTACTGATCACAGGATCTGCAACAGGACCCTGAAATTTGCAGTAAAATCACTTAATCAATCAAGCATCCAAAGTGCAATGTCAATTACAAATCCTATCTAAAGCATAAACACATTTTCTTTGTTTTCTAGGTAATAATCCTCAACAGCAACTTCCTAAAGGACTTATGCACATGAATCACAAAGTCAATAATATACGGGATGGTAGTAAACATAAAATTGCTCCTCCAGAAAAAAATTATAGCATCGCTAGACAATCTGATAAGAGACTATAAAACGCAAACCTCACACACTCGTACAGTATAAAAAGGAATGTCCAAAACTTCCATGGAAAATGAGCCTACCGATTGAGATGTTGACCCCGCAGGTCTAGATTGAAGGTTTTCCAGCCCAAGCCTGCTCCAGTTCTGGCTGTCTTTCTCAGCTTCAGCCAAAATTTTTCTCTCAACTTCGAAATCAAATTGGAAATTGCTCCGGGGAATATCTGCTACTTGTGGCGACAATTGAGGCTACATATAAACGAGTTAAATCTAAGTCATAATTTTTCTTTTCTGTTCTGTTTATGTTCCTTAACTAGAAATCCCCAGATTAATTAAAGCAGCGCGTATGATGCAACAAATTGCTCTGCAGTGTAGTCCACTATGACCAAAAAATGGAGCCTTCAGAATTGCAAAATATAAACCACGACAAAGAACCAGAAACCCACTATAAATTGTCAATCCCAAACGAAAGTAGGCAAACTGCAATATTTTCCACAAGGACTAACAATCATGGATCAAATTCATGGAGTCCAAGTTCCCCAAAAACATGAAGAAGAACCTAAAAACACCTCTGGTAAGTGTACTACAGAATTGAACGATCATAGAAAATATAAATAAGAAGCATGCATATATATGTGCATAAAAGGTGGGGGATTAAGAACTTGATGGTCAATTAGCACTTAAAAGTCAGCTCAAGATAAAAAGAAGACCACATAATAGCAAAATCGTACCGGAGGAGCGATCCGATATTGCGGCTTTATAGTAACCCTTATTCCCAATCCTGCTGCAAAAAATAAAATAAAATAAACAAAATAAAATCAAACAAAATGGCAACAAAATAAGATAATCCCCAATTAGGAAACGGTAGAAGAAAAAGGATTACAAGAAGGGGAGGTATTGGCGGGGGTGGAGGTATGGTGGTGGTGGTGGTAGGGAGAAGGACGATTTGCCGAGGAAGGGCCCCCGGTGGACCCGTGTTGACCAACCCGCGGATAAAGAGGCTGCCCGTAAATCGGATGGCTGGACGGCGCCGAGGATGATGTGGCTGTCCGGTACGTCGGGGTATGTGCATCGTATGATTGACCGGATCTGGTCCTGAAATCGTAATCCATTACCGGAGGGAGGTAAGAAAGGAGCTTTCTTCTTCCAAAAGCGAAGGCAGAGAGAAGAGAAAGTAATACAAAGAAGGAAACGCGTACTTCTACTTGTTAGCGTCGCAAACATGGGCTATCGTCCTTAAAGCCGCGGGTTAAGCCCACGTTTTTACTTTTTCGGTACTTCCTTCTGTCACTTCTAATTACTATTTTTTTTCTACTTTTGATTAAAAATCCATGTACAAAATAAAATTCTCTAGAATCAAGCATATAACCGATAATTATTTTTAAAAATAAAATAAAATCAATGGGAGAAAATTTTGTTCTCTTGTGATATATTTTAATCAAATAGACTAATATGTCACAGTTTAAGGAGAACATAAAATATTAAGATAAGAGATGACTTTTAAAAAAATAAGATATGGTAGAAGATATGTTAAGTATCTACATAGATAAGAATTGTATTAAAATTCTAAATAGTTAAAGATATAATAAAATTTTTAAATTAAAAAAAATAGGATGAATTAATAAAAAATGAAAGAAGAAAAGACATTTATAAATTAAAATTAAGCAACAAGTCATTCCTTAAGAAGCATTTATAATAATTCGTAACTTTAGATTTTAATTAGTTTATCAGAGCATGCAGAGACTTTGGCACAGTTCGAGGCCCCAATTTTCTAACCATTTCAATAAACCAAATTAGTTTTTCTAACCATTTCAATCAACAAGAAAAAAATATATATATATATGTGTACTTCATTTTGCTGCCACCGTACTTCAATAAATTCAATGTAATCCTTACAAATTTTCTTTCATATCGACATGAACAAAAGCAATGAAGAGAGTTTGCTGTCAGGAGCAAAAGTAACAAAATGGATTAATCCCGAGGCAAGCAGTTGAGAACATCACCATTGATTAACTATGTATATGTACATCGATGTTTACATACAAAAGAAGCTTTGACTTGAGGAGACAACATACAACATAAGCTACATGAGCTACTGAGGCTGAGGCTTACTCGACTACAGACCAAATATGTGGTCATTTCCGCCAAATATGGCAGCGCTGAACTGTCTAGTATTCAAGTCACTTTCCAGAGGAGTGCCAAAGCGATCAAGCCACTGAGTCGGACTTGGGCTGTCACTCTCCTCTACCCACTCTGATGTCATATCAATGTCCTCAAATTGAATAGGATCAGCTTCCAAAGACTTCGTTCTCATTTGTCTCGCCAACTTTAGATTGTAGTGTATATACACAAGGTCATTCAGTGTTTCTCTATCAATCTTGTTCCGTTTCTCTGAATGGATTTGCTGAAATGTGTTCCAGTGCCTCTCGAAACTGAAACTGCTGCATACTTGACTTAGTATTCTAATGGCAACGCGCTGCAATACTGGTGCAGAGTCGCCATATTGTTCCCACCAAAGCCCTATAATGAAATGGCATCAATTTTCAGACAGCCGAAGCAAACAGTCATTGGAGAAAGCATATTAGAAAAGCAATCTCGTTTAGTAGAAAGTTCGCCAACTCTACGATCAGTAAGTGCAGACAGACAGTTGCCATTCATCATATGCAGGCCATCAAGCCATGGAAAAAAGAAAATTCAATATAACATGGATAATTTCGTGACAACTTTAATCTTTTATTGTCTTCAACAACAATTCCATAAAAGGCATCACAAAGAACCCAAACCACCTCCTGTGTGTTAAATCGGTGACCTGTAACCTCGATGTATGGATCATAGTTGAACAGGTGCAGCAATCAAGGAGAAAAAGTCTCTTACTAACTCAGATGTCTTGTTTTTTCAGCATAATGATCGACACACGAAAAGAACAAAGCAGAGGTTGCCGGGTGTCCCTTTGTTGAGAACATACAAAAGTCTCAATCCAGACATTTTAAGAATGAATAACATTCTCTTTTTCCTCTTAAAAGCCAAGTAGGTAGTTTTAGAATTTAGCTAGTCTAAATCTCGTGAATGATACTATTTTATTTGTATCTTTAATAAGTAAGGCAATGTTCACACTGTTTATCAACTAGAGTTTTCAATCCAGTTCAGTTTTATGTCTCAGATAAAAAAACTCTCTCTTTAAGCCTCCAAATTGAGACTTTGAAATACTAGACTTTCCTTAGGATATCACCTATGCTAGGGTTTTATGGCAGCTAAGGGGATAACATCATTCATAATGATAGGGACAATGCGCTGTAATGGGCAACGTGTTGTTGCTGTGTACCTTAAGGAAGCAATCAGCCCCTTGCATTTGTCTTTCCTCTGATATGTTGAAAGATGCAATTTACGAAACATCCTATAGAAGAAAACTAGCTCTTGATTTTCAGAGAAATGTTTTATAGTGCAAATTTCAGTACTTACCAGGTGAAACTGTATCTCTTGCTTCCTTTGCTAAGTTACAAGCAAACATCCCTCTGGCCTTGGTAAAAGTACATATTTGATTGGTGATGTCACGTCTCATATCAGGCATGGGGAGTAATATCTCCAGAACTTTGTAAAGGTCTTCTTTCATCGATGGAACAAACTTCATCTCTGGATTGTACTGGATACTGGGGTTCAAAAATGTGGCTGCCTGCATGCAGAGGTGAATGGAGTTGGTTCCGCCACTTTCTATCTACTATATCTAAAAAAACCTTGCACTTATTTTCATCCATTATGTAATATGTCCTTATGGATTCCTTGGCCCTGGTCATTAGCTCATAGATAGAACCCACAGCTGGTTTTCCTCCAGATACTTCTCTCAACACTTTCAGAAAAGGCTCAGAGATGGCTACACTCTCTTCCACTGCCCTCCAGAAATCATTATCTTCAACAATGGCAATACAAGTTATGCTCTGTGGTTTGTTTGTATAAGAGGAGTTTGTAGAATACTCAGGACTATTGAACATAAGCTTCAATCTTGACCTTTGCTTCAACAATGACTGCAGTGAGAGGAAGTTGGATATGGACTTTGTGATACCAGTCTTAATGAGTTCCTGTCCTCCAGTATACTGTTTCATCAAATCAAGCATTGACGCATTGTTGTATATGAACTTTGTTATGGTTTGTGCTTGTAAGATACATCTGTTCACCCAGTCTACCTTCGAAAATTCCTCCAAAATTAAATTCACACATTGAGAGGCACAAGGAGACACAAATATTGTTTTGTAGTTCTGCAGGATGTGGTTTGCAATACCAGTATAATTGAAACTACTATCCATGATAATTTGCACAACATTTTCTGGGCCAAAATCTTGAAGAACCGTATCAAATAAATCAGCAAGGCATTTTGTGTTCTTGAAGTACGAGGATGCATCTACAGATTTGTGGAAAAAGGTCCTGGAAGGTGATGAAACTAGAAAGTTAATCAGAGCTCTTGATTTATTGTCAGTCCATGTGTCTGCAATGACAGTACAACCAGTAGTAGCCCACTCTTTTTCAACGTCTTTTGATTGTAGGCTCACCTCAGACTTGATTCTTTCCAACCATGCAGTCTTCAGCATCTCTGCTGATGGACCTGTAAATCCAGGACCACACTTGGCTGTTGCTTCAACCATGAGATGATAGGATGAAGAACGAGCAACACTGAAGTCCAGCTTATTCTCGAAAAAAAACAAAGCAATACTTTTCTCTGCATTTTCTTGGTTGTTCAAAGAGGGTGGAGCCATTGGTGTTACCGCAGGAAAAGCTTTTGAAATTGGAGATATTGTATCCAGAATCGGGGGAGCTTTAAGTCCTAAGATATTGCCAGTAGATCGTGCTTCTGTTGCTTTATGCTTAGTAACACAAGAATTTTCTTTTGTCTCCTCCTTTTGTGCTATTATAGATCTCACCCTGTCAGTAACATCATCTCTCACTTTGGTACACGGATTGACACCTTTACTTGGAAGTCGAGATAGATGATGCTTCAATCTACTGATGCCACCATTCAGAACTCTTTGGCAAAATTTGCATTTTACTTTATTTCCTTCCAATTTGTCAGCATATTCCCAACAAACATCTTTTTCTCGAACCACTGTCAGGATATAATGTATATTAGGTCACACATACATAAGTACTTTCTGTTTTCTCGACATCTTCTATCAAAACATACTAGTCATGGCGGGTCGATACAATTACGCTCATTCAAGATGCTACATATTTAGCCAAAAAATTAAAATCATATTTGACTCATTAGCAATCTTAATGAGGGGAAAACAGAATGGTATACTTATATGTAAGTGCACAATATAATTGGTGGTGTTATTAATATTTTACCATTACAAATCCTACGTTACCAATAATTGAAGCCATCTATTCACCAACATCTAAACCATCACAGAGAAACTGGACTTACTGAGGATAAGGAGGCCGTTCTGTTATCCTGGATGTCGACCTACGCAGGGGGAAAACCAAGCTAAACTGAGTACCTGAATAAGCATGCATAAAACATGACATTGTTAAATTTTCAAAGAATTCGAAGAGCCAAAAGGAATAGGGTGAAGCCAAGGTTCCAAGCATCTCTCTACCAATATTATCTTCCACAAGAATTCTGATGAAACAGCAATAACAATAAACTATTACTAGTGGGTATGCGTAGCTGCACCTTTTTGAAGATGATAACTAGATAAACAGAAGGGCAGCGGACGCAAGCAAGTCCACCACCATGGAACTGAGCATTTAAGTTGAGCAGGAAACTCATAATTAAATTCCAAGCGACTCAATAATGGATGAGTCAACTTTCTGCATTATGATGTAGCAGAGGAAAAGTAATTTTATGTACTTTCGGGAACACCGAAGCAATAACCAAAGCGAAGTACGATGGGGACATCTAGAATGAACCATTTTTGCACATTTAATAAAATTCCCGTAGAGTAGATATTGAATGTTTAAACAGCAGGGTCAATTCATATATATGTTCTCTACTACTTGATACAAGCACAGTCGGCAACAAGTTAAGCAAGGTCTAATTAATGGGAACCAGAGGAAAAGAAAAAGAAAGATAAAAATAAATTGTCAAAATCTCATCCAGCTGTCAACTTCCACCATGCATGCAGAAAATCCCATAAGATAGGTTCAAATTCCTTTTTTTAATCGAGGAACAGCAATAAATGACATTTTGTTTAAAACATCCATAACAATGGAGTTCCTTTGTCAATTTCAGCCCTCAGATAAACTTCATGGCTTGCTACATTCTCATGCCAACTTCAGAAAATTTCGTGTAATATTCCAATCTTTATCCTGCCAGACAAATGCATCCTTGAAGTTTATATAAACAGCGACAGAGATACAAATAGGCATGCAATATATCCTGGTTCTCATTTCTCTCTCTCTCTCTCTCTCTCTCTCTCATGTAACATCCACATTGTCTTCTACCGTAATCTCAATTTCTGTTTGCATTCAATGTGAATGTCTTTCGTTTTCCTCGGTCTCACTTCTTCACGGCAGAAGTTTCCGTCGAATTGCAGAGAATTGCAGAAAGGAACTTCCGACTTTTCCCTTACTTTCATCTACTTTCTCATTAACCAAGCAGAGAATTGCATTTCCTCGTCCAAATCTAAAACACTACGACTCAAAACGTTTCAAATTTGCAGTGAGCAAAAAGAAGTTATCAAAATATAAAGAAATCGTGCACTCCGGAGAATTTATGGAAAAGAACCAAAATGATAAAGAGAAAATAGCGAGAAGTTTAAGGAGAGAGCTTACAGAGAGAGATAGAGAATTGGTGCTTCTTCTCGACGGAGAGATAATCGGAGGTAGCTGAAGATTCTGGATCTTTTTAATTTATCGCGATATCTAGGCGTTTTGGGGTTTTCTTGGCGTTGGCCCCTTTGAATTCCTCCTCTTTATCCTCTCTTTTCTCGCCGTGTTTGATCTTTGCATTTCCTTTTAGTTTTCATTTGTTTACTGGCGATATATCGCGGACTGATTGTGGATGCTGCCAATCTTCTGTGGACACGTCGATAAAGATATCTGACGGAGACGAGGCTGGTTACGACGACGTTTAGACACGAGTGGGGAATTGGGAAAAAAATATGTGCGCTGGAAGCTACTCCCGTTTATCGGAGCCAGGTTTCGATCCTGGGACCTGTGGGTTATGGGCCCACCACGCTTCCGCTGCGCCACTCCGATTTGATGATCATGTATTCGTCAAATTAAATATAGCAATGTAATAGCTTAACCCAATCCTCATATTTTAAGGAAATCACCAAGCTTTGTACCACTTTGATGATCTGTTTTAAGTGAGAAATTTAGGTTGTTTCTCAAGTTAATGAATATTGAACGAAGCAAAGCAATAGGTCTTCAAAACAAGATGGCACAGCTATTCCAAGAGTTAAATGATTGAAAAACAAAGACACCTAACTTGGAGTCATCTTTCTTGTGCCCTCCCAATAGAGGGAGAAGAGTTTCTCCATGGCTTTCTTGTGCCAATATTCCACAGTCAATGAATATGACTTCTTGAAAACAACGCGAGAGATCGATGCCAACCCTGATCAAAGGAAGAATAAAGTGTAATAAAAAGGCCCTTATTTCCTCCAGCGTCTGCAATCCTGATTCCATTCAAATTTGCTTCTTATACGTCGTCTTTTGTTTTCCAACAACGTGTGGAAGTATGGCTTATAAACAAGGAAAGTAAAACCTTTTTTGCGTTGGTTTCTCACCAAATGAGAATGTCCTTTGCTTGAGGTGGGTACCGTGTAAAGCATATAATATTTTGCCGGTAAACGCTACGTGTATGGCCACGCTTGTTGCCCCATTCAACTTCTAGATAACGGATGGCAATGTATTGTATTGGTGATGGGAGTATAATGGTGGTCCATGCTCAAGTGCCAACAATTTGGTATGAATATTATCATGAAAAGCACGAACAATCACTAAAAACTCAGCAGAAAAAAATATTTGTCTCTATAGAAAGAAGCACTTGATAAACCCTGATCATCAACCCTCCAATGGCCCTCGTGCTGAGTGCTTTTTGACGTGCAATATCGTGTATTTTTCTTTTTATGCGGTGAAGGTGACTTTGCCTGAATAAACCAAGGCTCAAAAGGAGAAGGTTACAAGCACTGGCAGCTCCTAGTCTAGCCTTTGGTGAAAGAAATACCATGGATTTAGGGACCGTTCCCAGAAGTCAAAACTTTGGCCATTGAATCACTGGCTACTATTTCCCATGCAACTGCCCAATGCCTATGCCTGCATCTTCTCCAGATCAATTAAATAATCCAGGCTCTTACGACAGCAAAGTTGAGGAATTCAGGCATTGGCTTATTTAACCTGACTTTTAGCATTGACTAAATACAAGAACGATAGAATAGTGGACAGCCTCCACGATTTGGCATGTTCATGTATACCCAGGGACAATCGACAAAGTAGAGGTACTTTTCATCCTCAAATCCTCTTCTTTGATGGATTGTCTTTTTCTTATATACTTCTCTCAGTCATAAAGACAAGATATCTTAGTCTCTTTTTATTTTCTAAAAAAAAAAAAAATTGTAGGTCTTGGATCTTCCATTCAACATCATAACATAGTGCGCCCTCTTGGCACAGATGTCAATTCTTTTTTCTTTTTTCTTTTTTTATAATCTAAAATTCTCATCAAGCTTTATATAATGACTTAAACTGAGAAATAACAATTTGCTCCAAAATATGCCAAATAATCGATTGATTCCACAGCCTAATACCCTTCGGAGTTACCCGCTGATAGTAACGGTAGCCACAGATATTGACCAGAAATAGTAACTTACAAGGAAGTACAACAAGAGGTTTCAATAATCTTACTTTGACAATCCGTTGATTAGTCTCTGTCAAAATCTTCAAGGCGAATACGAGAAGTTAAACAAGCAAGAGGATGACAGAGATGGAGATTGCGCATGAGAGAGCACGTGTTCTTTATATCGAGAGGCCAAAATCGGTCGTCGTTGTCAAGAAATACACCATGGGTTGCGTGTAGCAACGCCACACGTAGAGTTTAGGTTTGTCAAGATTGATCGGCATGGTGTTTAGATGCAAAGTCAATGCTCATCTTAGGGGGACGCTGTCCCTGAGAGTTGGTCACCGGCATGTTTGATTTTCTGATTTCTTTATTCCAGACGCATATGCTTTGGCTGGGTGGATACAGTGACAGCAACCTAATTTAAGGGGACAAGTCATTGAATTTACCTTTGGATTTAATGCATCCTCTTTCTTGTTCTGTTTGGTTGTATAATGAAAGACGTCGCAGAACAGCGTTCATCACAAGCACTTAATTAATCCTTAATGCACTCGGGAAGAAGAACTAAGCCCTAGTTCTTCCAACGTCTTTCTTTCTTTCTGATATATTTTTTCAGAGTGATCGCTTCCACTTCCCATGTATCTTAGTTTATCAGTTACAAAGTACAAGAACGAAGAATAAGAATCCTCTCTGGCAAAATTCTCGGGTTACCAACTGCGTTAGGTATCTTCTAATCTTTGTTTATTCTTCCACCTTGTCTTGCTCTTTCTCTCTTCCACATGCAGCCTCCTGTTCGTTCGCTACAGGTGAAAAAAATATCGAGAAAACAGCAACCGCTCTGGCTTCTCAATGATTATTTAATGGCTTTTTTAGTTTTCATTGCATGTGGTGCTGCTTCTTTAAGAAGCAAATACCAGCTCATGCACCATCATTACCATCATCATTGCTAGGTCCCGGTATGGATTTTTCTCTGATCACTTTTCCTGTAAGCTCAAGAATGTGGTGACGAACTGTCTTCTATTGCTTCTGAGCTAATACTTGTCAGTTTTCCTTTTTATTTCCTTCTTCAGGAGATAGCCGAGCCTCTGCAAATATGGTAGGTGGCAAGTAGGGATGCAGTTGGTGTATCTCTTGCAAGCTTGGTCTGATCTGGGTGGGTAAGCTTCTGGTCTCTATTTGAATTCCTTCTCTTTCTCAGGTTGTAATCAGTGAAATATCTGAAATGTGAAGTTTTGAACTTTCTCTCTATCCTTTTCTGAAACTTATGTGAGAAACCATGCTATGTTTGTGAAGAAGCTGAGAGCCGGAGTCAATAAAAGACTTAACGAGATTCAAAGATTCCAACTAAAACTGCTTATTTTTTTTAAAATAGAGCATGATCAGAAACCTCCAAAAGTCAATCTTTTAGAAAAATCTGCAAGTAGTCTGTTCTGCTAATGAATATCTTATTACCGCCCAATTCTATAAGCTGGTTTTGCAGATTCTGATCCATCTTCGTTCAAAACCCAAGTTTAAGGGAGCAAGTTTTGCAGACGGTTTCATTTTAACGGAGAATTTGCTTGATCATTCGAGCCTGTAGCTCCGACAGAGAAGATGAGAAGGGAAATTGACCTCCTGCTAATTTTCTTATCAATTTTCTTCATTCTCTCGTGCACGTCCGGCGACCTGGCTGGAGATAAACAAGCATTGCTTGATTTCCTTCAGAATATCTCGCACCCGCCCTTTTTTAATTGGAATCAGAACTCTTCTTTATGCGATAATTGGAGAGGAGTTATCTGTAACAATGATCACTCCAGAGTCACTCAACTCCGATTGCCGGCGGCTGGCTTACAAGGTCCGTTCCCACCAAACACTCTCGGTCGCCTCTCGGCACTTCAAGTTATAAGCCTACGATGGAACGCGATATCAGGTCCTTTCCCTCCTGATTTCTCCAAGTTATTAAACTTGACCGACCTTTTTCTTCAATTCAACCAGTTCTCCGGCCCGTTGCCTACGGATTTCTCAATTTGGAAGAATCTTACGGTCATTGATTTATCACACAATAACTTCAATGGAAGTATTCCTCCTTCAATTTCAAATTTGACTCAACTCACAACATTGGATCTTGCAAACAACTCACTTTCGGGTGATATTCCTGATCTCACGAATCCTAGTTTGCAGACGCTAAGTTTAGCCAATAACAGTCTGACTGGACCTGTGCCTAAATCCCTTCAGAGATTCCCACTTTCTGATTTTTCTGGCAACAATCTTACCGTAGAAAGCGCTCTTCCTCCAGCTTTTCCGGTTGAACCACCTCATGTTCAACCATCGGTGGGAACTAGAACACTTAGTGAACCAGCAATATTGGGACTCGTAATCTGCGGTTGTGTTCTGGGGTTTGTGGTTATTGCTGTTTTTATGATGCTCTGCCGTCAAAGGGAACGTGCAAAGGGTATCCCGGTGAAGCAAAAAAAGAAGGAAGTCTCTTTAAAGGGAGTGTCTTCCGAGAAGAAAGATAAGGATACGAAGCTTGTCTTCTTTGAGGGAAATAATCTTTCTTTTGATTTGGAAGACTTGTTGGGGGCATCTGCTGAGGTGCTTGGGAAGGGAGCATTTGGGCCAACATACAAGGCGGCTCTGGAGGATGGAAGCACCGTGGTGGTGAAGAGGCTCAAAGAAGTAAGCTTGGGGAAACGAGAGTTTGAGCAGCAAATGGAATTGCTTGGGAGTATTAGGCATGAAAATGTTGTTGCATTGAGGGCATATTACTATTCTAAGGACGAGAAGCTTGCGGTTTATGATTACTATGGTCAAGGGAGCGTCTCTGCTATGTTACATGGTATGTCAATCCCTTCGTCTTTTTGACCCCTGATCAATGGCACTACTAAAACCTTCTCCAAATTGAAATTTTGAAATGGTATGAAAGTTTGGTGCTTACTGATTCATGCTTGTTATTAGTTTTTGTGCGTGCACGCTAAACCAAAATTCTGGACTTCTTAGGAAGTCCCACTTTCTGAATGCTTTTTCTGGAAGTATCTTGATTAAAGTAGGATTTCATACGAAGACTACGAAGGTTTCAGCAGTCTAGATTACAATATGTTGGTTATGGACATCAGAGATACGAGAAAAGGTAGCATTATATACAGCCATGTCTCAACTCTCTTACCTCAGAGTCCAGTTCTGTCAAGTCCTTGCAAAAATTTAAAATTTCAGTGAAGTTTGAAGCCGAGGAGTCCACATTAATGGCCTTTATCGGCCAAAATAACCAGCAATGGAATTGCATAAAACATATCTAAGCCCTTTAACTTTCAGTTCCACCAATGATCATTAACATTACAGACTATATACTGCCTACACATTTTTCTCTGGCCAGAACAAGTACTTTTCTGCACGTACTTCATTTGATTGCAAAGATGTTAAAGCATCTCCACTAATTGGCAGGTAAAAGAGGGGAGGAGGGCCGGATTCCATTAGACTGGGAGACTCGGATCAGAATTGCAATTGGTGCAGCAAGAGGCATTGCTTATATCCACGCACAAGCTGGTGGGAACAAACTTGTCCATGGAAATGTAAAGGCTTCTAACGTTTTCCTCAACTCCAGAAGATATGGTTGCGTATCTGACGCTGGTTTGGTAACGTTGATGAGCCCAATACCCGCACCAACGAGGGCAGCAGGATACCGTGCCCCAGAAGTAACAGACAGCAGGAAAGCAACCCCTGCATCTGATGTCTACAGCTTTGGTGTTCTCTTGCTTGAGCTTCTCACGGGAAAGTCACCCGTAAATTCCACAGGTGGTGGTCATGAGGTTGTTCATTTGGTGAGGTGGGTCAATTCTGTGGTCAGAGAGGAGTGGACAGCGGAAGTGTTTGACGTAGAATTTTTGAGGTATGAAAATATTGAAGAGGAAATGGTAGAAATGTTACAAATAGCCTTGACTTGCGTTGCAAGGATGCCAGAGGAGAGACCTAAGATGGCAGATGTAGCGAAATTGGTGGAAGAAGTCCGTGGAGTGAATACTGGAAATAGACCCTCAAGCGAGATTAGATCTGAAGTCTCAACCCCTACGCCTGTTATGGCAATGGCATCCTCGGCAGTGGAGGCATCGTCAGCAGTGGATGCTTCCTCCTCGGTTAATCTTTGAGATTCTTTTGTCTTGGCCATTCATAATATGGTATTCTATCTTTTTTCTTTTTGGATTTCGGATTCAGGATTAGTTGAAATTGGATTTTGGGCAAATGCCTTTGATTGTTGAAGCTGTTTGGTCTCTTAAATTATGTGATGAACTTGGTGGTATGATTAGTTTAGCCACCTTATTTTGCTAAGCTCAAAGTTTGACTCCACATCATTGAGTCATTGCCTTCGTTTCATGTATGTGGAATTTAAGGGTCATTGCTAGCAAACAAAGACCGATTTATTTCCTCCGTGCGCGCGTGTTGGGATTTCCGAATGCCATTGAACTACCAATGCTCATGCTAAAGAAGTTCCATTTCATACTTCCTCCAAAATGCCTTCTGTATGCTATAGCTATTTACCATCTTTGTTTTGGCCTCCAAATTGCTGACAACCTTTTTTTGGTTCACTTGATCATATACATTCTAAGAGCTATCTCTTCCTTGATTATTCTAATTAATTTCCTAAAAAGAAACTTCCGATAGTGAATCACATGGGTTATTATGGGCCAACCACTCTAGTTTCTTCAAATACCAGCCAGAAAGGAAAATGACACAAGAGACATGAGTTTTAGAATTCTATATACTCAAATTTACTCCATCCACACGAAAAGTACAAAAAAAGCCACAGGAATGTGTTTTGTATAGGAGCTACAACAAGATATTTAGATTCACAAGTAAGAAATATTTCTCAATGGGGCTGGACTTGAGGCTGAGCATAACTCGACAAGACGTACCAAAGAATTTTTCATTTTTACAATAGAGCCAATTGCCGGTGGAGGCTACAAGCATGTGGTGCCAAAAAGCACGTAATGTAATTCATTTTCTCACGATTCTTGTTTTAACACCCCCTGGAAAACATATAGAGAGGGTTTCAGAATACAACCCAAAAGCAAAGATGTCTAGCTGGAACAACAATATCATTAGCAACAAATTCTTTCGTTACAGATGGAATCACATACCTTCTACCTCCTCAAATTGTACTTCCTTCACCAATTCAGCAGCTGGACGATATTCAAACCTAACAGTTGTCCACAAGAGGATATGCCCCAGAATGAGAATTTTTCTGAACTAAGTTAAGATAACAGAATAATTCATTGATAATAACAATGAATTATCAATAATAGTAATAAAAAGGACTTAAGATAACAGAACATCTTTTCTTTTTTCAAATTGATAAGCTGACAGATTTATTAACAAATGATTCTTTGGACAAACATTTCAAGGCAGGCAATTTATCCTCTAGGAAAAAGTAGAGAGAGTCGTAAGAAAGCAGTACTCTTGCAAAGTAAGGATGACCGAGCATTAAGTGTTACATAATTCCTGTATTTCTAGAATCAAACAACTCTTAACCAAAGAACAGATCTGTTATTGTACACATAATAAAATAATATAACATCATCGTTATCCTCCATAAATAAGTAAAAAATCTTTCTTATTGGAAAATTACACAGGTAATCTTCCATTTCAAGTCATGCCTTTACCCTCCATCCTTTTATTATCGAAGGCAAAGGCACCACTGAGTAGGGGGTAATTAGATTCATAAAGTAAAAACTGATCTTGCCATCCAATAGCATCTAGCGAAAGCACTGTAAAAGGCATTAGTAGGCAGCATTCAGAAAGACAATTTGCCCACAACCGAATCTTTTGATTCTATCCCAGGTTGTTAGACCATCGGCATTCCAAGGTCTAAGCAAACAAAAAATGGAAACTGAGACTACATTGATCTCTATTGACACTCCGGCTTGGAGTGTGTAGTTAATTTAATGTCTACTGAAAAGTGGAATGCTGCATTCAGAAGGACTAGTTGGAGAGGAAAACTTGTGGACGTGTGACCACAACTTACAAAAATAAGAACCACGAAGGTCCCAACAGATTTGTCTAAGGTTCTTAAACTCAAATGACAACCCCGGAAACATAGCAAAATCAAGCCTCAAATGCTTGATCCAAGTTTTCTGAAGAACATAGCACATTTCAATCACATAGATAATGATGATATCTTATTAAAGCAAAACAAAGGTTTATGATCAGCAGTAGATAGAGGGTAAATTTGTTTTTACCTATTTGAGAAAACCACATCAAGGTCACAGCCAGATGCACTCTTAGCAGCTTCAACTAGCACAGTAACAATTTCAGTCTTGCGAGTGCTAGCCATGAGTAAATCGTACTCTTTAGGAATTCTTATTGCAAAGAAATTATCACTTAGTTCACTGAGACACATCTTATCCACAGATGCCAGGTCAATCCTCCGTTTAAGTGCATCAGTATCCGGATCAAAAATGTAAATGGCAAAGTCAGTAATGAGTAAGATACGTCGTTTCATCTTCCCCGAACCAGTGAACTTCAAAACTTTATCAGCAAACAGAACATGCTTGTCACCTGAAGAGATAAAAAAGGCTGTCAAAGTTAGTAATAATATTTTGTTTTTTGGCCCTTTTTCTGAAACAGGATATGGGGGTTGAAGAGGTGACGCAAAAATATAATCAGACATGTTTAAGGGAATCACATGTTTCTGAAAAGTACATTGAACCCATATATTCCGCTTCTCTAGCCTATTTCCACCGTATCAAAACAAATAGATCAGGTACTGTCGTTGGTTGGGAACAATAGTACTTCAAAGACAGATTTTGGCAAGAAAAACAATGGCGCCCCTCAAGTCCATTACTAGTTATGATTTATACTTATTTTTATTTTTTTAAGGAGCATTATGCAAGGTGACTAATGTATATAAGTGATAAAAAAACGGGTTGTCAAGGATCAGAACAGAAGCAACCAAAAAAAGAAAAAAGAAAAAGGAAAAAAGACAGAGGCGACTATACAATTTTTCCTTTCTTTCTTTCTTTGATGAACTTCAACTGCTTGATGACACTCTTTAGACTAAAATCTCCCAATAAATTTTAAGATTATTCTCACTTTTATGCTGAAAGTTTCCAATATATTAATGAAGGATCTCACATTACATTTGAAATCACCAAAAACAATACTAAATGACCGAACCCTTTTTCACTTCTTTACTTTTAATTATCCCCAATCTAGTTCACTTTATTGTGACCACATCAACCAGGCGTTAAACTTACATATTGGACTACAGAAGAGACCTGGGCCCGACCAATGTGTACGGAAGTTCAAGCTTTTAAGGGTTGTTCTTTGTTTAACACAACAGAAGAACAAAAATGTGAACGACACAAAACAATAAGTACGATACAACTTGATCACTAAAATAACATCGTTCAGACAGTATTCCAATCACTTCACAACCCAAAAATGGCAGGCAAGTGGTATAACAGAAAGCAGCGTCATAATACCACGAAGATCCTCTACCCACAAGCTACTGTTCAGATGCGCAAATTCACATATCTGAGTAAAAGCAAAAATTTTCCATTTTCGGGGGGCTAAAAACAATTAAAGCAACAGAAAAAAAAAAAAACTGGTAGAAGTAATCTAAGTCCAAATTCCTAAATCAATTCAGTCACACAATACTATTCAATCCTTAAATCAAGATTGCAACTGAGCAGATGATCCGCAAATCAGCAAAGATAAAATAATAGTGTTGAAAGAAACCATTCACCGATCAATTCCAACCCAAATTTCCTAGATTCGATCTATTAGATTCAAATAAAAGCCTACTAAATTCGAAATAAGCATAAATTCAGATACGTTCAGGTCTGAGCCATCGGAATACGAACTAAAAAGAAAAAAAAATCCTAAACGTAGCAAAACGATCATTGAACCTATGAGACTGCATGTAAAGCAGACCTTGTTTCTGCAAAAGCTTGACCAAGAGGGGGTGGGCAGCCACATCGACGTAGTCACCTTTGTAGTCCCTGTGGAGTGAGGTTTTTCTGCGGACCTTCATTCCCATGAACGGTTCTTGATCTTCCCTTACATTGCCATTGGACGGTCTTAATCTCCTTCCAGTTACTTCTTCGCCATCGTCCCCCTCAGCGTCGTCGTACCTGGGCTCCTCCGGTTCTTCAATGTGGACCCGCCTCTGATGTTGGATCCGCGCCATTGCTCTCGGGCAAGAGAGCAAGTCTGACTCGGCGAGGCCTCGGTGAACTTTGGGGGAGAGCGAGAGAGAGAGAGAGAGAAGGGAGGGCTAAGGTGGCTGGGTGCGCAGCATGTGGGGGGAGGTGGGATTCTCTACTGGCAGAGCACGTTAGCTTAAGCCACGCCACGCATTTGACGGCGAGAAAATGATGATGCCAGAGACGTTGGGCTGTCAAATCCAGAGCTAATCATCAATCATGCCTCGTTGTTATCCATTCATTTCCGTTACTACACTTTCCCCATTACCAACTCAACCGAACCAGAACCAAAACCAAAACCGAACCCATCGAAACGGCGTCGTCGGCTGAGACGCAGTCTCCACCACTCATTTTCAAGTTTTTCAATTCACGTCTCGTCGGCCAGTTGCATCTTTCGGCGTGAAAAAAGAAAGAGAAGGGCATTTCGTACAGAAAACGCCAGGCGGGACCCACGAGGAGGGGAATAGCAATTGAACCAATCAGAGGGAGAGAGAGGGGTGGAGCGACCGGGCACTTTTGGTAAACAAAGGTCACCACCGCATCGCAGTTTCTTCCTCATTTCCTTTTCCCTTTCCTCGCGAAGAAACCCACACGAAGGAGGATCTCTCTCTCCCTGCTCGTCTCTTTCTCTATCTCTTCCTTCTCTGTCTGGTGGTCCGATCCTCTTCTCCTTTCTGTATTTATTTGCGCGTAGAGGCTGTTTGGTTTGTGATCTCAGAGATTGACTCCTTGATCTCGTGTCAAATCAGGGGTTTCGCAGATGGCTTCCAAGCGGATCTTGAAGGAGCTCAAGGATTTGCAGAAAGATCCTCCGACTTCTTGCAGCGCCGGTAACTTCTCTTTCACGCCACGTCATCTCCGTTCTTTCCTTTTTTACGTCTTGTTTGCATATCTCATGCCTCCGATCCCCCCCCCCCCCCCCCGATCCCTGTTTATTTCCATATCTGTTTGTATTCCCCTTTTTGGGAAAAATATTGCTCAGGTATCTGCTAGTGGTTGTTCCCTACTAAGTTTTCGTTGGCATTTTGGTTATTATTCCTAATTTAATTACGTTATATTTATGTCTATGCTTTGTGCTCTGCTGGGAGAAGAACATGAAACCTCAGCAGAGGGCGTTCTGGAATCGTCGGTGAAAGTTGCAAATTATGTGTTTGAAGAAGGGGTTATTATGGTGCATTTATTTCTGTAATTTTAGAATATTCTTTCGCTCAGCGAGCGGCAACGGTCGCTGACCTGGCAAGGGGTCGGTTGCGTCTAATCTGTGGATTTCTGGTCTCTATATTTTTAGATTTCATTGATGAGGGAAATGCATTTTGGTCATTGGCATTGTTCCGGTCTTTAACGCAGAGATTATCTCTCTTTATATTTTGGATTCAAGATGTAGCGTGTTCGATGACAAGCATGCCTGGGAGCAAGTCATGCTCATACTATTCTTCTTCTGCTTTTGGTAACAGGGGGCTCTGATACGTTCTGGAGTTCACATGTCATTCTTATCACAGCTTCAGAGATTATGTATTAACATCTTTGCCTGCTCATAAATTCTTGATTTACGTGTTGATTTTGAGTACAGATATGTCTGCCATCATGTGGCTGGGATTCCGAGTGTATTATGAAGGAATATAAGTTTGATCTTATGGCTGGGACAGAATTTGATATTTATCGCAATTGTGAATTATTAGACAAGATATTCCGAGGAACAGAAAATATCATTATTTTTGGGAATGCTTCTACTGTTTAATAAGATTAGGACTTGGCAGGTGCTGTTGTTATTACCAGGATCTTTATGAGCTAGTTCTCCAACCTCAAAGACGTTCATTTGCATGATTTTTTCCTTTTCGAAAGTTGGTATTGCCATCCTATGTTTATGGGTGTGTAGTTTTGTATTGATGCTGTTGACTTTTGTCTTTTGACTGGACCAAGTAGTCAATGCAACTATTCTGTGGGTTGAGTTGGCCAATCTGGTTTGGTCTTCTTAAATCTGGATATTTTTTTCAGCCTCAGCTATCTAGTGCTAGTCTAGGCATGGAAATTTGATGAACTAGCTTGGTTATAGTTAAAAGTAATGCGCTAGATTTCTAAGAATTTGCTCGAAGAAATCCCTTTTGGACTCAATTTAAGAAACTTAGGCAAGCTTCCAACCTATTGTTAATTTGCAATTTTATTCCATGTCTTTCTTTTTCTCTCTGTATATCCGTTTGAGTATTCATCTTTAGCATTAGTAAAGCTTACATATCCTCTTGTATGCAGTGTTTATCAATTCTGCTGCAATATCGTTCATTTCATTTTACTTTTTTTTTGTTTGTTTTTAGTTTTCATTTCATATATTATCTCACACAATTGATGTTGCAGGTCCTGTTGCGGAAGACATGTTTCACTGGCAAGCAACAATTATGGGTCCTCCAGACAGTCCTTATGCTGGGGGTGTTTTCCTAGTTACGATCCATTTTCCTCCAGACTATCCCTTTAAGCCACCAAAGGTACTTTGTTTCATTGTTATGTTGAAATTGGAAATTCTTCGTGCACTGGGGTTTATTTGTATGCTTAATGAGGTCTCTGATTCTCAGTTCATTGCAAATCAGATTGTTTACTTTAACTGATGGTGATATTGGAGTGTGAATGGAGTTGAAATTAAGTCAAAAATCTATTATGGTGCATACTGGCTGTAGTATTCTCAGTCTTATTTAAGTATTACCCGCTCTATTCAAAGGCATAGGTCTTAGTTGTGTTTAGTTTTTTTTGGCTGCATTAAAAGATTTTTGTTGAAACCTTTTATTGTGTCTGTGTCTTTTCCCAATTTGCTCCCCTTATAAAAAATTTATTTTCTTTGGTAATTAAAACAAAGTGATTTCATGGTTTTGATGCTTGGGGTTGTATATTTAGAAACATTGAGCAAGCATTCCAGTAATTGTCCTACAATGTACCTTAATAGCGTCATCATCGATGAATCTGGCAGGTAGCATTCAGAACGAAGGTGTTTCACCCTAATATTAACAGCAATGGGAGCATTTGTCTTGACATCTTGAAGGAGCAGTGGAGCCCTGCCCTAACGATTTCCAAGGTTTTTGTCCTGTAACCTTGAAAGTGACAATTTCATATACCGAAAAAGGGATTCTTCATAGCTATTAGAAATTACTGGTTATTATTATGCAAATTTCCAAGGTTTTTATGCTTATTATGTTACACTCCGTTGAATGTTCATCTCTCACAGAAACTGAATCATCCCTGTAACATGTCCCTTATACCCGGTTCAATATCCATCTCTCTTATTGTCTTGGTGGATAGCGGAGAGACGATTAATTAATAAATACTACTCACTTATCCATTGGTAGGGGCCTGAAATGGTTTTTGTGAATTATGTTGTCCATGGGAAAGGCTTCTGCGTGCTTTCTTCTCTTCTTAATGAATGCGGTTAATTAGAACATCCTTTTATGTGTATAAATCTTAACTTTGCATGCTTAGGCATACTGGTTTGCATTAGAGACATTATTTTGTTATGGTTGGGCAGTTTACCGAGTTGCAAATCATCATTCCGGTTGATAAAACTGTTTTTTCTTTTAATCTTTTAGGTGTTGCTGTCAATCTGCTCGCTGTTGACGGATCCCAATCCCGACGACCCTTTGGTGCCAGAGATTGCTCACATGTATAAGACAGACAGAAACAAATATGAAACAACTGCGCGGAGCTGGACCCAGAAATATGCCATGGGCTGAAAAAACTGTGGTATGTGGGGAAAGGAAACTTTTGTTTTAACCTTTTCTGGCATGTCTATCAATGTTTGTTGTCTCGTCTTATTCCTAAATGAACCAAAGAAGAGGTTCATAACATCTCATTCAAAGACGAAAGAACCACATATGTACTTGTCTTGTTGTTTGTATGGATAATTTGACCTTATGAACAATGGAATGTGTCCCTTTAACTTTGTTGCGCCTAATCCTTCTGAGGACCCGATAATAGTTACAGTTCCCTGCTTTTCTTTGTTGTTGCATTAGGATTCGCATTTTCTGTAGCTCATCTACCGATTCTTAATGATGAACGAGAGTTGTTCCACAATATTAGATTCAAAAGACTATAGATCGGTTGGGTCATTCCGGTTTCGTTATTCTTAGTAATTTGGAATGTCTCACTACCACCTTTTGGACGGAGACGGAGATATGTTATTGCATTCCTTATCTTTGGCAATCTCAGAAAAGGGGAGAGAAGTGCGGGTATGTTCGTAATTAGAACTTAATCATATCTTGCTACGCTGGCAGCTAGTCTGAGGGACGAGAATTGTGGATGTTTCAAGTCGCAGCTGCTGGATCTCTGATTGAATTTGTCTCCGCTTGACAATAACATTATAACCGAAATTGATACTTCAAATCATCATCCCTTCCGCCTGTTGTAATCAATGCCGTCCAAACCTTTTGAGTTTTGTGTACGTTTAACGAGTCTTTTATTTTGCCGATGACTTTTAGAGCCAAAGGTTCAAATAAAATGTTGACTGAGACCCCGTCGACCCACCGGAAAAAACCGATCGGCTTAAACATGCGGCTTTTTTCTTATGAGGTCTAAGATGACATTCATGGCCCATGGTTAAAGGAGTCATCTCTAGTACTATAATATTATGTTCTTGTATAATGCAAACGAGTAGACAGCAAGAAAGCTATTTTCCTTGCCAGGACTACAGAAGAGAAGGATGCTGTGCATTGGAATGGCAAATCCACCGAACGCGCATGCACACCTAAAAAATAAACCAACTTGCGTGGGCTGTGTCAAACTCAAAGACAACACTAATCTGTGTGGCGCCCGTATTCAACTCCTCAAGGATCATGGAACCCCTTGATTAGTCCTAAATCAACTTGTTCTTGAGCCAATTGTTTTTGGACCTTGATTAGAGGACGCAGATCTTGTCCACATGGATGCAAAAGTTTATCCCAAAGGGAACATCCATGCCATCTATTTATCCTGAATTCCTCAATAAACTCCCCTGAATTAATTCGATTACAGAATTAGCTCGAGGCTCAAGGTTAAGAAGTAAAGGGCTGGGGATGCTAATCATGTGCATGGAAGGGGATTTGATATGTGATTAATTTATTCTAGTTTTTCAAGTTGTACAACCTTCTGACTAATCTTGAAGCACTTAAGGTTCTAAACCAACAATCCTTGAATCGAGTGACATGATATCATTTAGAAATCAAAGGTTTAGAGTATCAAGAAGGTAAAACTAGTACAAAGATTAAATAAAAAAAAAAATCCCCATGACAACGAGGAAAGAAAAAATATAACATGGTCAAGTATAATTTCCACTATTACAAGTGTTTTCTTCCTCAAGCTCTCTTCTTTTACTGTTGTATTCAATCCCAAATGAAGTTACTTGTGCCACAGCTTGTATGCAAAGGAATCACAAAACTTCATCTTCTTTTCAACTTTTCGTGTTACAAATATGAATGTGACAAGTTTAGTGGGTGAAGATAAATGTTCGGACAAAACCCTTTGCAAGGAGCATTGGTTGTTGAACTCTTCGTGGCTTACTTTGATTATCAAGCATTATAAAGACTCCTCTCTCTTTTTAAATTTTGGCATACAACCTACGATCTTGGACTCCTCAAATTTAAAATCCAAGCCAAAAGGTTTACATCACTACATGATAGTGACTTTTCTGAGCCAAGCAAAATTATAATATGAAAGTCACTCTGAATTATATCCTAATGATTCACCCCCGGTTGAAGCCAAAATGGAGGAATTTAGAATTTCGTGTCTCACTCATGCCACTTGGTTGCAAATCAAGCATAAAAGCTTAAATCTAAGATGCAAGCTGCAGGCCGTTATACATCATTGAAGTGAAAAGGACTACAAAGGATGGATGCTTCAAGGCTATCTCTATTTTTCCATTCACTTTAAATTAATTGTGTTTCAAAGGAACGACATATAAATCGACAAACAAAGGCACGATATACTAAGTTTATTTTATTTAAACAGTGATTGTCACAATGAGTGGGTTAATGAGAGTCCGTGAAGGGCCGGGTGAGTTTCAGGGGAAGAAAGGGAAGGGGGAGGGTAGGTTAAAAATACAAAAAGAACAACCTAGTTTAGGAGGAACACAAGCACCCGCTTGCCAATACTTCCTTAGTTGGTCGTCATTCAAAGAAGAAATGCAAAGTCGTGCAGGATGGGCATCCCCGATACCATGTTACGAACCAAGTAACAGAAAACTATATTTAAGTACAAGCTGAAAGCAGCTGTATATCATTGAAGCAAAAGGGAACATAAGGGATGGAAGCCCGAAGCTTCCTCAATCTCTTCATATTTTGACACTACCAAGCGTTACATTAAGATTCGGCGACTAAGTTTGGTCAACATGTGAAACTTTACTTTCTAGTTGAGGAGTTAACGTAACTCCATTCTCAACTCAAATTTTGAATGCCCTACTCTAATCTTTTCGCGTAGCTTAGGTGACTGATAATTGCTTCAAAGTTTAGAGGACGAGGATTAAGAAGTGGGCCTAGAGCATGATAAATGAGGTCTGTATCTTCTCATTAATCCTAGCTTAGACAATAATGCTTAGGTTGAACCCGGTTTTGGTTGTAGTTTAGTCAAACGTCAAGCTTTTATTATGGAGTTCTGCAAAAGATATGTACATATCAAAGAAGACACAACCTGCATGTTCACGTGGAACCACCTCCACATATGCTGACAAGGTTACCAACCCTCTCATGGATTCCTTTCCTTGTACATTGAAGATTGCTCATATTTGTGCATCTTCATCAACCCTCCCGGCCTACTACTTTTCTTTCCTTGTACGGAGATCTGTACATAGACAGAGGTTTGAACGAATGTATATCATCATTGAAATACAACTAAAACAGTTTTACAATTTTTCGTTCTTTCGGGCAATTTCCGGCGAAGTCCTGTCATCTTCTCAGGCGACCAATTCTTTCAGTATACAGTAATCCGTACAGATCACATTTTTTACACTACAGATTTGATAGAACGTCACTGCTTGCACCAAAAGAAGCCCGGAAAGTCATAACTCATAAATGAAGAATAATGCCTGGGAACGCTAAATCTAGTTTAATGGTTCCTCCTTCCCCATAAAAAAAACATCGCGCATGAACCTTTTTATGCGACTGCATTAACTATTTATAATTCAAAGGCCAAGGCGACCCATTTCGTTTATATTCAAAATGCATGTATTGCTTTTACTAATTAATTATACACGAAGAATCTTCAACGGGCTTGATAATTCAGGTTCAAACAGTAGGACAAGACTACCGCAAAGAAGATCGTGCCCACGAGTGGAGCGGGCATGGTCCCTAAGCTCAGGTTCGTTTTATTATAAAAATAATAGCTAATTCCAGTTCCACGTAGTTCACTACTTTCAGGCTTGTCTCTACAGAAGAACAAGGCGCCGAGGCTGAAATAGCACAAGCTCAGGTCTTCAACTTGTGCATATTTTTCTGCAGATTTGTACGTGGCGAACTGTCAAGATCTCACTTCACTGGGTGGGAAGTGGTCACTGAGCTGGACTTGTCTGATAAGTACGATTGATTAGTCTTGATTAGTCTTCTAATCATGTTTGGAATCGTTGTTAACAACTGATAAGCGTACAAGACGCTGTGACAGCTTAAGCCAGTCAGACTTCATGTGAAAGGGTCTTACGCGGTCCGTTCCTTTTTGCAGACAGGTTAGGCCGTTCATTTGTGCCATATTTGGGTTCTGATTAAGTAAATGTAGGCAAACTAAGCCACTTTACAGGTGATTGCCATGATCGAATACGTACTGTCTCGGTTTTTCTCAACATTCATACGGAGTTCTTACTTTTGGGGTTGGCACATATAAATGTCTTATAGTAGATTCTAACAAAAAAGGCATACCTAAAGGCCCTTTCAACGAAAGGCAATAAAGAAAGTGTTTTTTCTCCAACAAATCTCTCCAACACCCGCTGTTTGAGGCTTTTCGAATTCAAACCAGTCATCCCAACCAAACCCATTAATCTCCAATCTCCAAAGAAGTTGAGGCCAAACATATAAAATAATACAGCATGTCTCAAACAGACCCCGCATTTTGAGGCAAAAAAAAGAAGTGGCATTCTTATCGATCTTACGCCCTCATTTTCAGAGCTTTGTGGATTCCAAACCAATTAGCGAAAAGGTTTTAATGCACAAATCCATTGCCCATTCAAGTAACTCTGCATTATTCACCCGATATGCTTAAAATAGCTCCTTTTCCGAATGGGGCCACATCACCCCCACATGAGGAAGGACGTGAACGGCGCCGGTCAGCGGTTGTCAGACAATGTAGTACCACTTGGTTGGACCGAATGAACCGATCAGCCTCGGTCACGGAGTCTCGGGACAGAGCCCCTTAGAGGCGAGTTAATGCACCGAGATGCCTTCCCAAAACCATTACCGTTGGATATTCTTAAATATATGGATAAATTATTTTACACTGGACAGATTGGAGACAGACCAAGAGATAATACTCAGAAAGACATTTATCAATGTTTTCAAATACCCTCAATCGCAGCTGGTCTTAAAAAGGTGGCAATACTTTATTCTTTGCACTAAATCTTAGTAAATGCTCGAAGAACACCGGTATCTCACGGTATGACTACGTCCAAATGCTTCTCTCTGAACACCTTAGCCCATGATGAGCGCACTTCCTCTCTTAAATTAGTTGTTGTTCGGTATCTCAAACACGAAAGAAAACACGAACATGAGCAAAAAGTAACATACGTGCACATCATTCTTTTTTTTTCTTTCTCTCTTAATGCGCTCATTTCACCACCACATGAAACCCTACAGGTGGAAGCTTATGATACAGTAAGTGCGTAACATATGTTGCTTCTGCAGAGTGTAAGTCCGATACCAGAGGAAAAAGGAAAAGCGAAAGGAACAGATACCAGTGTTTTCCGGCATGTTAAAACTGATCTTCGTATGTTTCACAGTTCCTTGGTTAAGAATCGGGGGCTTCCAGAGAACCCAGTTTTAAACACCATGTACAATTGCGGAAGAAGCATGTTCCTGCAAAACCTAACTTTTCCGTTTTAGGCAAAGGGCTTAAAATGGAAATGCCAACGCTGGTATCCTCCAAATAATTTATAGATATTTCAACGATGAAAGGGATCAACAAGAGATTTTTCATTTAAAATAATGTCTCTTTCCTTCCATTTAGAGTCATAGCGTGGGGGAGAGAGAGAGAGTGAAACCAACATCTCTTGCTTCAAAGAGAAGATTGGGCGTAGTTTCTCAAGGAGGATCATATACTACTGTATACTTTTTTTCCTTATTATAATCGATTTATCTTGTTGCCTTCATAAAAGTCCGAGCTCACAGTCATCGGTGTTCTAGCACATTCGAAGAATACCGCAGTAATAAAGCTTCAAATTCGAGTGCGAGGTGGCTCTTCTTTTGAGAACAGATCTTGCTTACTATTTTATGCTCCAGTGATTAATACGGGGCTTGCTTCTCAGCCCAAAAACAACAAGATATTTTCTCCCATGTCTTATTTAGAACCTTAAGACAAGCTATTGGTCTGTGTTTATTGTTTTCATCGAAGCTTTCTCGAAATTATGTAGTGATTTCTACTGAAATTTGGCTTTACCCTGCATGTTGAGCATCAGAACAGTGATGGTTTGATGATTTTAAAGTCAAATATCAGAATGTTTACAGATCCTGAGCTCTAAGAACTAAATAAATTCATTGAAATGACCGATAAGTTGATTCCGAGATTTCTGACATCAGTTATATGCAATGATTCGTGTAATTAAAAGCAAATTCGGATAAATTCTTGACAACACACAAATATGGGTGGTTCAATGGAAGGAAAAAAAACAAGAGAAATTACAAAACATTACCATTAGAGGATTCTATTACAGCGAAGAACATGGAATATAATATCTATAATACCTGCAGATTCTTCTCTCCGAACTTTTTGGCACAACATTGTAAAATATAGTTGTTAAAAGTTTGAAATAAAATCATGCGCAACTAGTTGGTTGGAGCTTTGTTTGGCATGCAAACGATTTCTGAACAATACCACCTAATATCCGTGGGCTGCTCAGGCTTCGTTAATTTTAAACTGTTGCCTCTATCGTCGTCCCAATAGTTGCTCTCAAACTGTTGCCATTTTTAACTGAACAAATGAAACAAAAATATTTTATGTAAAGGAAGACGATATAGCTGTTTATGGCTTTCTGTCCATGCATCCATGAATAAAGGGTTCTTTTTTCTTTTTTTGTCTGTTTGCTGTATTTATGGCAACTTTAGTATCTCACAACTAATTAATCATGTTCATTATTACGGTTCCTATTATATTAAAAAGATGGAATAAAATAGCAGTAGTAAACATGTGGCGGTTTGGGAATTACATCGTGAATGTGACATATAATCAGGACCACATAATATGCAAAATTTCTTTTTTCTTTTCATCTACTTGCTCTACTTGTCTTAATTCTTCAT
The DNA here is from genome assembly GCA_028551475.1 of Casuarina equisetifolia. Taxonomy (NCBI): domain Eukaryota; kingdom Viridiplantae; phylum Streptophyta; class Magnoliopsida; order Fagales; family Casuarinaceae; genus Casuarina; species Casuarina equisetifolia. The sequence continues at coordinate 20,485,560 of CM052362.1, forward strand.
ACTGCTAAGATTTAAATACTTTTTTTTTCGCTGCAGAATCATATAATAATAGAGGATTCCACCTAAATCAAAATTTAAAATTAAAGAAAAAAAATGATTGCCATGAAGTTTTTTGAGATTCTTATTTCGATGCACCATATGAGCAGAACCATGCTATATAATTTATGCAGGTCCGTTTTCTGGTTATCTATTTCCTCCCCTTCCCTTACTACCAATTTGTAAGAAGCATGACGATCCCTATCATTGCTCTTCAATATCATTTTGAAGGTTTTGGTTTACAACTGGACCGCTAAGTTTGTGTTTGCCATCTGCATTGAAGTTTGCTACCTTTCATCACCAAACTCCAAGACCCTTAACATCAATACTTAACCATGTGGGCATGACTAGAACAGTGTTGCAGACAGAGAAGAGAAAGTGCAGTAGAAAAGGAGAACGAGATAGAGAGAGAAGTATACGATAGGATATGAATGAAGGTTGGCAGCACAGTGATGCTCCAGCTCCAGCTTCTCGTTTACTGTTGAGACGCAAGGAGAAAGATCGGCCGGTTTCACTCAAACCGAGAGCATCTAGAGCTCAGGGCTTTGCATAAATTAAAGTATATGGATGATTTTGGGGTGTGACTGCAGAGTAAAGAATCGAGCAAGTATCTTGGACTTGATGCTCATTGACTTATCCCTACAAAGCTTTCAGCAAACCACCAACTATATGTTACAAAAAAACAAGCAGAAATTTAGCGATGGAGGAAAGACAGAAGCACCAAAATCGTTCGACCTTTCATTTATATATTCAGCTCGTAGAACACTCGGACGCACACCTCCCGCTGCTTTGTCGAATTTGGTGTACTTCCTGAGCTGTCTTTTGTAGAGTGCTTCACTTGGCCCAATCCCTCGGTGGGCCACCGTCCAAGGAGCTGCCGCAGCGTAATCGTGATTTGGCCTCTGCTTAACCATAATGACTCTCTCTCTCTCTCTCTCTCTCTCTCTCTCTCTCTCTCTCACGGATAAACGTTGTGCAGAATCAACCCCCCACGCCTGGAAACAAATAACAAATCATTCTAATAATATCTACCAAGTGGACTATGTACTCAACCGATTTTGATCCTTAGTTTGACCGTTTTATTGACAACGACAGTTCCTTTTTTACGAGGATTTTTGTCACTAAGCTTTAGCTCTATTACCCTCTTGTCTCCACACGGGTTTATTAACCGCGGGCTGAGCTTAAACAGAGGCAACTTATCGTTGGTTTTCTCGGAGAGAAACTTGTAAAGATCCTCAAAAGTATCCTAGTTAAAAATGTAGGTACCGTGGTCGTCCCAACAAAATCTGACACATTAAATAGGTACGTCGTTTCTTTTTCTGAGTAGCAGAAGCAAGGATTCATCTTCTCTTTCTTCCAATTCGGGTTGTGGTAGTCCAGGCAATAAATTACTCAAAATGCAGATGGGAGGTTCACATGAGTCTGAGTTTTCTGCTCCACAAAGCCCCAGAGAAATGTTCTGAGAATTCATCTGAATAACAAGATGGTAAAAGACATAATCATGTGAGACCCCCGCCACATAATTAGCTCCATAGCCCTTGTGCTTTTACGTGCAGGCGTGCTAGAATTTGGCTACATATCTCTCCGCGTGAAATGCTTGTATCGGTTCAAACACATATATCTAAATGCATACAGGCGGTATGTAAATCAAAATCCATGGTTTTTCCACATCTACCAAATGTTTACGTAATTGTGATTGCGAGAGCAGAACAACCAATGGAGAGTTTATGCATGGCTGGAGATATGAACGCCAGGCCATACAGCAAAACACTATTTGTTTAGAGCTTTTTCTTGAATTTTAAAACTCAATATAAACAACCCCGTCGGCTTCTTTGTTTGATGCAGCGTTCGATTATTTCAAATTTCAAGCTTATGCATTTATTTATTAACAATGACGCTCGGCCTCCTCCATCACTCTCCCACATACTCAGCTTCTCGAGCTCCTTAAAAAACAACAATTACTTTTAAATCCAAAGCAAGGTACCGTGCTGTCTTCGTTGTTGTAAGCAAGAAACCATCGAAACTCATGTTTTTCCTTTTGGAACTTCCTCAGTTTTTGGACAACCAAAAACATGGGATCGCCGGTTCCTTTTGGAACTTCGTTGTTGCAGTCACGGACCTCGAATCATCGTGTCTTCAGAGCTCAGAGATGTATACAAATTACTGTTCAAGCAGCAATGTCTACCGGTATACGATTAACGTACGGCTTGTCTAACTACCATCATTTGCCACGAGGATCATCATGAGGTCTGTTTGCCATTAAAAGGTAACTAACAATTTCACTGAAGTCGGTGGAATGACCGTTAGGTGTGAAGCAGTAAATTTTACAGATCTCACGCGCCAGTTTAAGACGTGAATTCACTTGACTTTTTTAATTTATGAACAAAAAAAAAAATAGAAGAGGTACATAATTTCATGTTAAAAATGAATATTAAAATACTTTTATGTTTGCATGGGAGGATTAAATAAATTTAGTACGCAATACCGTTATGGTCATTCTTCAAAGCACAAGGTAAGTAAGCATTGTAGTTTGATTTTCTCTTCTCATTTTTGACCAATCAGACATGATTAGTTCCACTTAATTTATGTTACTTTATTTTCCGTTGCATGGAACGAGGAGCACGTAAGGCACGGGCTGGCAGAGCGCGTGTAACTGAGGCACCTCGGTTGTGGGAACAAAGAGAACAGAAATAACCGGGAGACGTACAAAACCGAATTGTAAATGGCGGCGAAATCTAGGCTGCCCGCCACGTTAGTTCTAGCTGTGAAAAGGTAAATATAAAAAGATAAAAAAAAAAAGGGGAAATCTAATCAAAATTGAAATAACTTTTTTAACCCACTGGGCCAGCAGGATATGAATTATCCGCACATATGGAATGCCCAGAGTATCCTTCCATAACAGCGAAAACTACACAATCAACCACCAACTCTCTCAAAGTAATTAGTGGAACCGCTAAGGGAACAAACAGTAATTAAGGCCGGTCAGGCTTTTGATTGGTCAGACACTAATTTGACCGATTATAATTTTGACAGAGCGGGTATCCTGGGCCTCACGTGGCCGGCATCACAGTGTTCAAGAGACGCCATGTGCGGACTCAGCACCGTCGGATACAATTCCATCGGATATGATCTCTCTGTGGGACCCCACCGTGAAAAACGTGTCACGATCCCGAGCCATCATTGGGATGCGGCGGTCCGCGTAGTGGGTTTAATAGCCTCCCCCGGAATCTTTGGCCCGATCCACCGGCCCTTTGAAAGGACCTACCCCCTGTCATCCATCCTTTTCCTTTTAACCTGAGGGTTAAAAATATATTTTCTCGGAAGACCGGAAAATAATAAAGTATTTGGATTCGAAAATAAATATTTAAATCAAAGGGGTTGGCAATTTCGGCTGTTGGGATCCTATAAAACTCCGATTTCAGTGTTTCGGGTTCCACCGCAACTGAACTTCTTTCCTCGCTTGCTTTGGTTTTAGCTTCCTTTGCTTTCCCATACATCATCTATCCCACTGCCACTGCTATTACTCCCGTCAACGAATAAGCATTTCTTGTACACACTTTCTTGCTTGCTCTCCCTGTTCATCTGGTTTCTGGTTTCTGGTTTCTGATTTCGGATTCCTTGCTCCAACAAGGAGCGGAGATCTTAGGCGGTGATTTGATCTTCCACATAGCTTTTCCTCAAACGGTGCTTAACAAAACAAAGTTCTGGGTTCTTTCTATATAAAAGCTAGGTGAATCAAGTCTCATATTTTCTTGCCTTTTCAGTCTGGTTCAGTCCCCTTTTAGAGCCTATATTGTCTTCTGAGAAGTATTTATTATCTCCTTTGTGAGGCGCCTTGTTTTCCTCCTTGTCAAAGCCTCTTCGTTTTTTCCTCTTGCCTCTGTCCTATGCCTCGAGAAACTCTTGATGCTTTGGAGATTGAAATCCGAGTTTTTGATACTTTTGTTTTGAACTCCACCTTTTTGTAGTCAGCTGTGTCTCTCCCGACTTCTTCTTCACGGTTTTCTCGCTTTCCTGGACCTGTTTGTTCTCTTTTACCTTCGGAACAATCTGATAGGAGTTAGAGATAAACATGGACCAAGACCCAAGTTTTCTATGCCCGATCAAATATACAGAGCATCGAAGCTCCACTAGAAAGCTAGCAAAGCCAAGAAGGCCACAAGTAGAGCAAAACACGCCGAGGGTCGTACGGATATCCGTGACGGACCCGGACGCGACCGACTCGTCCAGCGACGAGGACGACAGCCTCTCCTTCTTCGGCCGCCGGCGAGTGAAGCGGTACGTGGAAGAGATCAACATCGAGATGAGCTCCAAAACAAGCGCGTTACCCAACCCCAAGAAAAGACCCCCCGGAGAGACCCTCCCATCTCGCCGGAGGCCACAGAAAGCGGTTCCGGCGAACGGTAGGAAGTTCCGGGGTGTACGACAACGGCCGTGGGGCAAGTGGGCGGCCGAGATTCGAGATCCGGCGAGACGTGTGCGGCTGTGGTTGGGTACTTATGACACTGCTGAAGAAGCCGCCATGGTTTATGACAACGCGGCGATAAAGCTCAGAGGCCCCGACGCTTTGACCAACTTTGTCACTCACCCGAAGGAGAAGCCCGACGCGAATGCAGCCTCGGTTTCGGGTTACGATTCAGGCGAGGAGTCTCACTCTCACTCTCACACTCTCTCTTCCCCAACCTCAGTTCTACGGTATAGAAGTCATTCTATCGAAGAAGAAGCAGCCCAACCGATTAGACAAGAGAAACAAGACCAACAAGACCAACAAGACCACCACATAAAACTGGAGGAAGAACAGGTGGCGGAGGTTGAGCAACAGAAACCTGCTGTCGAGAATGTTGTCCGAGAATGTCAAGCTGAGACCAGTATCCCCGATGATTCGAGTGGTGATTATTTACCGGGTGACTTGCCGTGCCTCGATGACATTTTCAATTTCCCAGGCCCGGACACGCAGACACTTTCGGAGTTATTCTCCGGACCGACGATGCTTTTCGACGAGCCGATACCGGCGGATATATTCCAGCAGGACTTCGGCCTCCTGTTCAATGACAACACATTCGAAGGCTTCGGATCCATGTCCTCGTCATCGTCGATGATGAACCAAGGAGAAGACTATTTCCAAGACATATTATGTAGTTCGGACCCTCTCGTGGTCCTCTGAGTAACTAGTAGTCGCTGCAAGTAGCAGCCTTTTGGGGAAGAGTGTTGTTGTCGCCGTTGGCTTGCCGATTTCTCGGCAGATTTTGTACCGGTTGCAACATAGAATCGGCTAGTTTATTTATTTAATTTAATTTTTTTTTTTTGTTCGTTTTCCTCTATCGTGGAACAAGAGCCGTTTGTTCATTCAAAAACATCTCCGTTGGAAGCAATGGCGATGCTAGTTCAGTTTAGCAGTCGTTCTTTATGAGGCTTGATACGAGTGTATAATTATTAATTTTGATGCAATAATGGAAACTTATAGTCTTTTCCCAATATCGATTGCCGGAAATTCTCAGCTATTTGCCGAATCTTTTTCAACTTGACTTCACCGTCGATTTTTGTTTGCAATAATGAGATCCAATGCACAGTGGCATTCCCTTTGCCTCCACACGAGCAGGCGCAATCAGCGGCCATGGCCGGTCCAAGGGGTATGAGTCGTCGATTTCGCTTTTGCTTTTCGCGTCACGAGTGCGGGCTACCTACAAAAGCTTCCTCCCGTTTCCACGGCAGCGGAGAAGTCAAGTTTTATTATAAAGTGTGAACGCGGTTGAAAGGCGTCGCATTCAGATAGGGAAGGGCTTCTGCTCATTAGCCGGCAATCAGCGTCGCTGATGAGTGTGTTATTCCCACGTTGTTAAGCCTATTGTGGGGGCCTAAGCCTTACTTTTATGATCCAAAACACACCCACCAACTGTTTGATTCGTAGTTGCTTCACAAAGTCAGAAAAACTAGAAAATTCGAAGCCGTTTTAATTGGGTATGAGATTTTTGAGTTCGTTTTGCACGTACAGAATAGCTTGTACTGGCAGCCATTGGGTTACAGATTCTGCTGACAGATTGCGACACGGCTTCCAGTCAAGGGGGCGCCGCTAAGCAGGGACAGAGTGGGCTTCTAGTGTAATGTGGAAGGTGCTTTTCATGACCAGAAAAAATAAGGAAAAAAAAAAAAAGAAAACGAATGTGCTCTTCATGTTATCAAACTTTAAAAGTTGTTCCTCGCACTTCCCTTTCACATTTTGTTCCAATTTCACAAGAATCTCGAAAATAAGATACCCCCAAACAAAGTCAATTGCTTATGCTCGTTAACTATGGTCAAAACATAGACAGCCGCGTTGCAACTTGCAAAAACTGATATTTTTTCTTCGCTATCTTTTCGGGTCCTATTTAATTCATACACAAATTGGCAAAGAAGACCATGTGTTGTAGAAAGGGAAGGGAAGGGTGAATCGTTTTGTCTTTGGTAAGTTTTTCCTTCCTTCCTTCCTAAGGTTTTGGTTGTTGTATTTAAGCAAAATCTCGATCAATAATACTTAACAATCATGATCCCTTTTCTTTAACTCCTTTCCTTTTTTGGGAGGGGAGGACTATGTTTGATGTCATCATGACTTCAAGTGTGTCGATTTTTTGAAACCTTTTTCATGCGGAAATGGGTGATGAATAATTACGAGACCTGTATATGCATATTGTTTGTGACAGGAAGGAAAGTATCTACTGCGACCATATGCTCTCCATTCTTGCTTGGACACTACTCAAAGAGGCATAGGAAGGACAGGGAAAAGGTCCCATTATTGTGTCTCAAACAAGATAATAATTCCCTTACTTGTGATTTACTATTAAAATACCGATGTTACTCCACGCGCTCTCACATGAACACTGAGGTTTAAGGAAACTTATAATTATGTCCTACGAAAAGCCTTTATATATATATATATATATATATATATATATATTTCTTTTGTTTTCTCAATGCTACTGATGCTTCAAGTTTTCGAGTCCGAGGCTCTGATAAAAGTTCACGTGGTAAGTGACCAGACTTTCTTATCTTCAAACACTAAAATAAAATATTAAAACGGAAGATCAATCAACAAATCTCTGTCTCTTTGTCCCGTTTCCGGGACCTGATGCACGAAAATTTGGACTCATTTTGGCCTCCAAATTGCTTCTGCAGCACTCATAAGGACTAGACATCAGTACCAGGGAGTGTGTAAATGGGTTGATCATGTGCTTAAAAGTGTCCTTTTCAATCAATGCGCTTAATACCGTATGACAACCATAGCAGGAAGACAACATGCCGTGGCAGGAGAGAAAGTTTGTAAGGTGGGCATGGTGAGATGATAAAGAGCTTGCTCTCTATTTCGGTTAGTGATGGAGGGGTCCTTTTATGGTGGCTGCCGGTTGGTAGATTTTCTAGCGCATTGAAACTTGGGCAACATGGTGTGGCTCGGGTGTGACCCATCGGCATGTGAAAATCTGTACCGGTAAGCCGCGTTCGACGCTTGGCTTGTGGAAAATGTGGAACGTGTTCTTTCTACTTCTTCTCCTCACGCTGGTACCTCCTTTGTGGGGCACTGGAATTGCTTTACATTGAAAGGACAGAAACTCATGGAATGAATTAAATAGACAGTGTTGACGCTTTTCCACACCCACCCTCCTTTTCCTGTTCCTCACACTGTGCTGAAATTTATTTGAAAAAAAATAACAAAATCAATCTCCTCTATATTTAAAAATGTTATCCAGAAATCCAGTTACTGTTTTGGGATGTCCATTGATACGGTATTCTTTCGTTAGTAATTGCATTTTCAGCCCCAGTGGAATACAGTGAAATCAGTGAATTTACTGTGGGAAGCAGAATAAATGCTGGCTGACCAGAACAGCAATCTGCTGGACAACTTGTATGTACCCATAGTACCTATCCTAACCACTTTTAGTCTGAGGCATAGATTTTCTTTAACATGACAGCGTCTTCAATGTTGAAGAGGGCTTCTTGTGTTTTGGATTAGATTGTTAAGCAAGGAGGACACAGAAGAAGACACACAATAAAAAAAAAAAAAAAAGGCAACTTATACTAATTAAGAACTCTGGTTTTAGTGACACTGATTTGAATAAATGTGTTTAGAAGGTTACTGAATTTGTCATGGTGATACCCACTGGTAATGGAAAGAAATGAAGTCATGGAACGGCGTATGACACTAGGAGCTCCCTGCAGACTTTAAATGCAATTAGTGTCAAGCTTCTCTAGAAAAAAAGGGCAGCAACAAATCATGGGATGATGATTGCAGAGCAAAGTTGAGAAGTCTGGAAGTATCTCTGTAGTTTAAGGGATTGATTATGCTTATTTTCTGTCTCGCATTCATGATGTTTCTCTTCACGTGAGATACTAATTAATATAGCTCTTTAATTTGCTTTATGCTTATTAGAATTTCCTCTTCTCTAGATCATGTGCAGTATCCTAAGGGTAGGTGTGATAATTATCTTGCACTGCTTCTGTTTGGCAAGGACAACTTTCCCAGCTACTGAATTACCTTTTGCACCAGTAGGCTCTCCAGTACGGAAGGCTTCTTACAAGTTCAGACTGAGATGGTTGCCAAATAAGTGCAAACGGTTCACGTTTCAGCAGCTATGCCAAATACAGAAATTTCTTCCTTCTGACCAAGGAAACCAATTTTACTCTCTTCATAAAATCTAAAATATAAATTAAAAATTAACAAATACGAAAATATTATTTTTTTTATATTTTCGTTTCTGATGCATAAATTATTTCTTACTAGGTGATTGCTGTCAAGTGTCCGTTTCCCTTTGTATTTTCTTGCTCTTTGAGCTCCGAACAGCCTTGTTCTTGAACTCTGTTTGACTTCCTTCTACTATTGTTGATGCAAATGCTACAGGGGATTTAACTGTGTCTCCTTTTATGAACAATAGTAAATAAATGGCGACTGTTTTATGAAAGAGAGGAAGAAGAAGAAGAAGAAGAAAAGTTGAGAAGTTCTAAGCCAATCAAGTAAAATTGGATGGTTTCGGTTTAAATTCACCTTGACACGGTCCTTTTGCTTAAGGCGCAGGGAAAGCTAAAACAAGAATGCATGGAAAGACGGAAAAAGTGACAATAAACCAAACAAAAGGGACAAGACAGCACTGGATGGAAATTCAACTCAGGCTGGAAAAAAACAAAATTAGGCGAGCTGAAAGACTAGCTGGCTAGGCAGGCTACTCTTCCTTATTTGTCTCTAAGCCTAAATAAGTTTTAAATACATCACACGTTTCATGCAAAAGCCCAAAAGAAGAGGATAATATACTTCATCGCCAAGATGAGGATGAGTCAAATCAATCATCGACTTCCTACTCTTCACGATGTTCTGTGTTGTTGGGAAAATTACTTGTTTGAAGCAAGTCGTTTTCCAATGAACGGCAGGAAAAGGAAACCATGGACTACATTTTACTGGAATGAATACTCAGGTATCTTTCAAATAAAAAGGATTGTGAAAACTTTTAGGAATGTTGAAATAATGAGGTAAGAAAACGTGCACGTAGGGTGGTCACAAGCCATGAACCCGAGTTCACATGGACGTGGGCATCTCTCTCCGGCGACTGTCTTAGTCTTTCTTAGTTGCACGGGTTCCCACAAAAGTACGTGCCGAAGCGAGGAGAGGAGCCACTTGTTGACGATCCTGCGGCTAAACGACGGCAAGATGCAGGCTTTACAGTGGGGAGGGTTCAGCTTCGAGAGTGCCAAGTTGCGCAGTCTGCATGTGGGTTGTGGCCTGGCTCTGGCTCTGCTTCTCTCTCTGCCTCGCGTTTGGAACTGTTGAAACGGGAATTAAATGAACAAGGACAACATCTGAGCCACCCTAGCCCTTGTTTTGCACTTCCCTCGGTTCCCATTTTCTACCTTTGCTGTCCAAAGCTTTGGTCCCCCCTCCCCCCCCCTCACCAAACAAAACATGCTTCATACCAATCGATAAGTCTTTGTACGCAGTTCCCCATTCTGTTCCTACTCTACAGCTCTACCTAGGTGCCTTATACATATATGTTGCTTTACCTTTTAAGATTCAAATCTCGTTAAGCGAAGTAACAGAGATTGTCTACACGTGCTATAAGGGCTACTGTTGATAGACCGACCAGAAACGGTAGATACTGGTCTCTGAATATACAAAATGGAGTATAATGGAGGAGACCATTTTCCAGGAAATGTTCCAGCCGGACACACCTGAGGTACGGACCCACCAGAGCCGGCCAGTTTGAAAAGCATCCATATCTGCTCCACGAAATTGTGCATAATTTATGGCAAACATGTTAAGCTTTTTCAGCTGAGTATCTTATCATGGTTGACTAATAAGATCATGGATCTTGATCAGCCCCATGCTGGTTTTACTATCCTGGACCGTACACCAGGGTGCAGTTCTTGGTTTTCTTTGGATGTCGGACCATGATCAGGTGGGTGCCCACGTCGGCAGCCGGGGAAGAAAAAAATTGTAAGAGAGCAATCAGGTTGTAAACAGGTGAAATGTGTATGGGGACCTCTGCACCCAATTAAAATTTGTCGCTGATGTTGCCGACGTGGCGAATCATGACGCTGGAACAGTCGGAGCCGTGGAAATCATGGACAGATTTTGAATCGATCATTAATCGTGTGTATCCGAGGATGGCAGGGTAGGTCGGCAGGGGCCCGGTGGAATTCTTGATTTCACCTACCGACAAGAGCGGCATGGGCGGGAAAGAGAAAGTCGTCGGTCGTCGGCTTTTCTGAGCAGATGAGAGTTACAGTTCCCACACAAGACCATTCTACTCCAGTGTTAGCAGTAAATTTCTTTTTAGCTTTCAAATTCGTGTCGAGCATGTCCTTTGTTGCTATTATGGTTTCCAGATCAACCATGTCCCACAACGTTGTTGAGGTCATTCCTTTGCTGTGAAAGCCTCTACCACGTGTATCTGCGTAGAAAGTCATTATGTTTTTCCACCTTCCATGATAACGTTTTGGGTCAGGAGAAATATCAAAGCTCTTTTACCTACGATGAACCCTTTTTTGGATGATTTAATTAGCATTTGAACGTGCAATCAACACGTATTGAAAGAAAAGCATTTTAACACTATCTTTCGGGTCAATTACAATGATTGGTGTGCATTCACTTGCAAATTGCTGGCAAACAATGAAGAAAAAATTGACATGAAAAGACAAGGTTGACTCGGTGATGTATGGAATCCAATTTTTTTCTCCCCAGCTGACCTAGTACCTCGATCAGCTTTACACACTTTCCAGCAAACACAAGATCTCCATCATGGTTCAAGGTTATGAAAGGAGTAAAAATGGGGAAAAAAAAGTGTAACGGATCAGAATTCACATGTTGAGAAGACAGAAAGTTAACTAAGTGACCATTGTGTAAAGTAGATTGAGTAATAATAAAGTTAATAAAAATAGCATAATTCACTTGTTGAGAAGATGGAAAACTAACCAAAGTCTTCACCGTGTAGGGTAGATTGAAAGAAAAAAAAATTGATGGTTTATTATTTTCAAATAGTAGTTATTATGCTTGTTGCTTTTAATTAAAATTTTAGTTAGTAGTCATTGTTGTTTATGTTTATAAAAGGTTGTTAATCTATGTAGAGAACTATCTTAGTCAATAAAATTTCATGGAGTTTCTCTCTTAAAGAGATTTATTAGCAAGTTGTGAGGTTTGTTTCTAATTAGGCTTGAGTTTTTATCTTTTCACCACATTTATAAGATATTTTAAGTAAGTATATATTGGACTTTGATCTAATACTTCAACCCAAGTGACCTATATTTGCTCACAAATATGAGCATGTTATGGTCCTTAAAACTTGTCATGCCAATAGACTTAGGCCTTTTAGCTACGTAACATTTTGGTATCAAAGAGTTTTCAAAGTTCTCATAATCAAACAAACAAAAACATGAAGATAGACTAGATGATGGAAATGATAAAGATGATTATGGGAGAGCTATCTTGATTAGTAAAAGTTCTCAGTTTATATGAGATGGAATCTTTCTCCTAAAGAGACTTATTAATGAGTTGTGAAGTAAAATCTCTGCGTAATAAGCTTAGTTTTTTATTTATTATTATTATTATTATTTCACTGTATTAGAGTATGATGCAACACTGCAACCCAAGTAACCCATTATACGAAAGCAAACATGGGCCGTAACAAAAAGTTAGAGACAAAGAGAAATGAGTGGTTTCTTCTTGTTTTTCTCTTTGTCTTTCACCTTCTAAAAGATAATCGATTGATGTCTTCCTGCATGACGTTTCTGAGTCGCGCATCCAATGGGAAGTCAAAGAAGGTGCTTGGACAGCTGCAAATTATGAGGATAAATTATGTTCAAGCATAAACTTTTCGGCTTTGCCTCCTATCAAACAGTTAAAAAGTGGTCAAAAAAGGCGTAATTGGAAACAAAACTTTCCAACATTCTGTTCACAAAGTGTTTTGTGGTTGCTGAATTGTCAATCTCCAATCCCAGTGGTGTGTTCCAACATGTGGTCGGAGTCTGATGAGCGGTAAGGAAGCAGGCCGCCAAGAGAAGACTTTCTGGGTCCGGATGAATGTGACAGAGTGGCATGGGTGGGAAATGGCAGAGGAAAAATTATTCAGGTTTCTCTGCAGTTCAGATTCAGATTTGGTTGACAGAAAAATGTGGTGTATGGCCGTTGCCTTGCCCTTTTTCTCCTTTGTTTCGTGATCTTCATCCCCCACCACCCCTCCATCGTTGTTAACGTGGCTTGCAGCTGTATCGCTTCGTCCTCGCGAATTGAGGTCCAGATATTTGTCATGCTATCAAACTCACAGGTTAAATCAAATGAAAGGGTGGGCCTTTGAGTTGAGAAGACTACTAGCCTAATCAGAGTTGCCGACCTCCACTTCAATCCCAGTGTTGACCACTATCCTAAACACTGTTGGTGGGTGAAGGTGTTTTTCTCTTTTAAGAGACCCAAGTGTCGATTTGACCTTTAGAACATTCTTTGGAGGGACTGGTTGAGCAAACAATAGGGCGAAGCCCAGTAAAACTGGATCGGACAAAACTTGACTGAAAGAAGGTCCTCCAGATCGAGGCTCAAATTGCTACATCTCCAGAGTCCAGTGCAGATATGTAGAGGCTTCTTTCCTTCTCCTGGCACACGCCCGAACCCATTTACCACTGAAGATATCACGAGCCAGAAGAGCCCAAAGCGTTCTTCCAAACGTTTTTACTGAGTCTGTTAACGCCATTTACACCTCTTCATACCTGTTACCTCCTGACAGTTTTGAGTCCAACATGGATGGAGACAATTGATGTGCATGTGTGAGCCAAGTACTCTCTAAGATTTCTGTTACCAAATTTAGTTCACAAGACAATCTAAGTCAAGTCCCTTAGAGAGTGATCACTGGAAGTTGTGTCCAAGGAACCAACTAGTGAATTGCCAAGAAAAACCGGGGTTCACAAAAAGTTGAGAGGAGATAACATAGAAACCAGAATAAGAAGGATTCACATGCAGATTACCTCAGTCCAAATTCTTAATATACACAACGAATTTAAGAAATCTATTCAAAAAGGGCAAAAACAAGCAAACGGCTATGACATTCTAAAAGAATCCGATTGCTCGAGATCGTCCGAGTCATTTTGCTAAAACCCTTTCTAAGCTTCTAAGAAGTGGCTTATAAACGACAAAGCAAAGCATTTCAAAATCATAACAGCAAGGCCTCGCGTCCTTTGACTGACTGCTGTGGAACTCGGAATTTCACATTAACCCCTGCCTGCCAACACATCCAACTGACTCGAACTACCATTTGATGAAGATTCTTCCGGCCAAGAAGTCTGTCTAATATTTCTGTTTCTGTAGAGATTGTTTTCTGGCTTCTGTGAATGCTCTTTGTAAGCTACCTGATGAAGATGCAGCCATGCAAGCATGCTAACTGCTACCAAAGCTGCATTACCCAGTATCCCACCCGTCTGATCCAATTTAAGGAGTCTCTTTGTGAAATCAACACTTGAAATGATAACTCTGATCAGTATATTAGATCTGTTCCCTTCATTAGTCCCGAGTTTCTCACCAGATGGACTGTAAGGGGGACCATAAAGGTTTTCAGGTGAAACAAAGTGGCCTGTATCACGTACGTCTCCCACAAATGCTAGAGCTTCTTCGATGACTTTGTACTTCTTACCATGATGTTCAGACAATCTCACGGCAAGAATAATCCTGCTTTGCTCTAGTCGGGCAATCGCAGCATCTCTCTCGGCCCGCTGCTGCATTTGAACAGTCTGCAAAGGATAAGAAACTATGCGTAATCTGTGAGCAGATCCAATTACACAATATAAGCCCTAGCCATATCTTACTCTTTCTCCTATTTTAAAAATAAAAAATAAAAAAAACACCAAAATAAAACCCCCGCCCCCCCAGTAAAAAGTGCAGCTCTTATCAGAAGGCTAGCACCTAGCAAAACTTATGACAACATATTAGCCCTATCACTTCTAATTTACTGCATATGCGAGTGACTCTATTTCTGGGTTCAGAACTGTAGTTCCATCCTAATTTTAGATTGCTATTAAAGAACGCCACTCTTCAGTCACCTAAAATCCTCCAAAAAGATCTAGCTAGGGGTGAAGGAATGCAAAAGCCATGTCCATCCAACGATTACAAGTTATTTGTGGCAAAACTCCGTAACTCCAGTCATCCAGCACATGCCGTTCCCCTGTAAACAGTTTGTTATCCGCTCCCTTATTTCTTTCTTGTCCAATTCAAATGCCTAAACACTCTTCCACTTTATGATAGGAATTTCACAACCTACGTTGTTGGTCTAAGGCTCTGTTTAGTGTTTTTTTTTTTTCGGAAAGGACTTCAGCTTCTACCAAGCAGAGGCCACCTGCATCCTGTTTGGTGATGCAGAGGCACTTCAAGTTTTTGTCAATTTTCTCAAGTGGTTCTGCTATTTAACAAACTTTTGCAGCAGGCCAAAGGCTGCTTGTCATAACAGCTGAGGTTTTCATACTATTATAGAGGTACAACCCACCGAAACTTGGCATAATTTTTATCCTGTAGTTCCTATCCTTCAATCAAGTGATGCTCACCAAGGGAGACGAGAGGACATCATTCAGGTTCTTTACTTGAGCATTTGAACTATTTATTCTATACAACCTTTGATAACTAAATAACATGAGATAATTCAGCCCCAGTTGACGTGAGACAAAAGAATAGCTCACTCAAGTAAAGCATTTCTCTCCACGGGTTTCCCCCACTTTCTCGATAACACATCATAGAAGATTTGTTTTATTAGTATCTGGAGTTATCTTGACCTTAAGCTTGAGTTTGGTTTTGTAGGCTTTCTATTCTGATAAGATCTTCCTTGTTTATGGCAACCAAGAGAACCAGAACTTTAAGATAGAGTGGTATATTTCTATTCTTTTCCCCCAAATTCTCGTTCAATCAAACAAAACGCAACCAAAAGACAAGATAACAGTGAACAACCCAAGAAACTCACCCCATGAAATCAAGCTAATTTTCAATTCCCTTGAAAGAGAAGTTCCTTTGCTTTTATCGTTCATCGATGTTCTTGCCAATCAAATGCAGCTCAAACCAAAACACAAACAAGAAACAAAAACACTCTTTTCATTCCTATCTCTTTCCCTATGTCTCCTCATGCAACTATAAACGTGTCTATTTTCCTTAAATCCAATTCTTTGACTACTTAAGCCTATATCAGACAGCATCACTGTCCTAGAACAAACGTTTCCCAACCCAACAAGGCGGCCATCCGAAGACAATTTCCTTTTCCTCTCTGTCTCTCTTTACTTTCTCAGAAACGAAAGAGAACATAAAAACCAAAGTGCATGAAATGCATAAAGAAATTCTAGAGATGCCGTGCTAATTCGCAAGTTTTCAAACCACATCAGATTCGTCATCTCTGGCGCCTTATGTCTCAATTTACCGCGGAACCAAACATAATTCAACCGAAAACAGAGCGAAACGAGAGACAAGCAAAAGAAATCCAGAAAATCAAACCAATTATCACTCCATAAGATCAACATAATACTGAACCCATCAGAGCAGCCACTGCGAAATAAAGCAAGACTCACGTGGAAAAACTCAAGCTGGTCCTCGAGGTTCTCGAGCGCGGTGCGAATAGCGTTGAGGCTCTTGGCCTCCTGAATGGCCGAATCGTCGTTGTCGTCTTCGCCCCGGATGTCCTTCACGAAGACAAATCCGGCCATGCCACCCGCCTCGACGGCTTCGTTTTGGTTGCCGGTTTTGTTATCACCATAAGGCTTGTTCTTCTTCTCCGGTGGCTTCCTCGGGGATTTAACAGAGTTGAGGAAATGTGTCCTCGAGATGGAATGGATGGCGTCGCTCAGCTTATCGTGGAGGTCCCAGATCTTCTCCAGGATCACTTCTATTTCCTCGAGCTCCATGTCCCATTTCATGGAGGGAAAATCGCTGAATTCCTCGATTTCTAGGGTTGAACTTCCCACGGTTTGGGTACCTTGCTTCGATTGCCGTGCTTGTCGCCCACGTGATGACACGTCTGATGGTGCTTTTTCGTCTTTCAAAACCGCAACCAAGAGACGCGGTTCCCGCATCGGTGATTTTGGCGCTATTGGACCTGCTGAATTCCCCAATCGCAAACCCGCGCGTACTAGGCCGCGATTTTCTGGCCCAAGGGGCTTGAGGAGGCTAACATAATTTCCATGGGGTTTTACGAAATTATCAATAAACATATCAAATTGTTATATTGCGGATACCGTGTGGCAACCCCTATCTTTCGTTGAGGCCGCTACACGACTTTGTCTTTATTATTATCTGTTCTTGTTTTGGAATGTATTTATTAAATGCAGGTTAAATAAGAGTTACAAAAGATTAATTTAAAATTTAATATTTTATCAAAAATATCTCTTCTTGTGGTCGTCGTCTAGAAAAGATCATGCAATGTCATGTTCCTCCTTACATTTCACAGGGGGCAAGGCATCATTTGAGTAGCTTGTGATAGACTTTCACTTAAACTAAATTAACAACTTTTGGAGTAGAGAAACTCCTTCTAAAATTTAGAAGTGATGGAGATATACCTTTATCATCAATAAGATTAGATTTACATGTCTCCACTTTTGACGTGGGATAAACATCTTTAACACATTTTCTCATTATAATATATATATATATCATTGACAAACAAATTAAGGATGGATAGGGTTAATGCTTTCTATATGAGCTTTATTATAACATAATAACTAATATTTGGATCCATAACATAGATGGTGCATTATTATTATTATTATTTTGGTAGGCAAAGTTAAAGCAAGCAGTATTATGTCTTAGGGAGATTTCTTTGAGTACATCGTCGTTTGCCTTGTAACTTTAAACCAGTTAATATGCTTCGGCCTCGACGGCTTTCCCATCTGGAGATAGAGTCTGATCAATCTTATGCTGTCCACGACAATGGTCTTGTTACACAAGTTTGGAAGTATATGGCCTCTTGTAGCAGGAAATGGTCAAACTATCTAAGATTTATCATCTAAAACAAGGACATGCAAATACTCATTAATCTTGTAAGTGTTCATTGAAGGGACATACAAGATGGCTGAGATATCGTTTCTTTCTTGCACATTGTTACTACCTTATCAAAAGGGATTTATGGTTACTTTGAACCTGATCATTTTGTGATGCTATGCTACCTGGAGGATTTGATCTTCTTCCTCAATTATATGGAACCCAAATTAACAGGTTTTCAACAAGACATTATGCAAAGAGAAGCGATGGCGAAAATGACTAAAACTTTATTCTTGATAATAGAGGAAAACATTTCTTTTTAAATCTGAAGTAGGGATACATGCATCTGGACCTGAATAATGCAGACTTTTGCTTCTTATTTGACTCAGTACATATATATATTCTAAACAGCAAATTTATTCTGAAAACACCATCCGCTTGACTTCCTTCAGAGTTAGTATCGAGATTCAAGGGGAATTTCTGAGTCCTTGCCAGTGTCGCCATCATCCTCACCCGATATCTCCTCCAAGGAACGCCCTTTGGTCTCGGACACTAGGAATGTGAAGAAAAACCCCAAGAGGTTGGTGGCTGCCAAAATATACATCACCTTCTTTATCTGCGATGGCTGATCACTCTGAGTATAGTTCTGAATCCCAAATGCCGCAACAATTGCCCCCGCCTTCCCCGATGCTGCGCTTAGAGCATGACACGTCGACCTCACCCTCGTTGGGAACAACTCGGCTGGAAGCACGAAGGTGGTGCTGTTAGGCCCGAAATTTGCAAAGAAAAACGTTAGCCCGTATAAGACCGCGAAGAGAAAGGCATTATGTAAAAGGGTGTTGTAGTAAATCCCTATGACAAGCGTGAAGATCGCCATCATGAAGAAGCCCATGAGCTGGATGATGAACCGGCCCAGCTTCTCGATGAAGAAGACGGTAAACCAATAACCAGGGAAGGTACCAACCAACGCAATGACAAACATGGCACGAGAGGTCTCAAAGATTTCTTGGATAGCATTAACTTGTGCGGGTTTTTGAGTTAGATTCATTACTGGGAAAATATCCTTCTGGGTCAGGTTTTGGCTGTAGAAGGCTATGTCCAGTAAGAACCACGTGGTCGTTGTGCCTAGTAGATGAAACCCGTGTCGCTGAAGGAATTCATTAGAGAGCAAATCGAAGCTATTTGCAGCTTTGAATTGGGACAGCTTGTCTTGTTCAGCTTGGATTTCAAGATCAAGAACCTTAGCCATATCGGTAGCGGCTTGTTTGGCGTTCCCTTCAATTATGGCTGTGTAGCGACCGGTTTCGGGCATTTTCATTCGCCAGTAGTAGGTCAAAAGCGCCGGAAGGGCCCCTAGCATAAGCACGATACGCCACAAAAAATCACCCTGCGGTTGAGTGGAAAATAGCTGATTTTGTATGTTACCATCTGTTCCGAATACTGGGGCGGGGTACAGCTTGAGGAAGATGGCGGAAAGTGTCATGGTAACTAGCCCCGCAAATATAATTCCCACACCCTGCATTGCAAAAACCGCAGCAATGAATGTCCCACGAGTTTGTTTGTTGGCGTACTCGGACATGATGGTGGCGGAGAGAGGATAGTCTCCTCCAATGCCAAAGCCTAGCCAGAACCTGAAGAAACAAAGTGTCCCGATTACGGCCGATGTGGTTGAGCCGAAAGACAACCCAGAACTTATGGCGCAAAAGGCCATGATAACCAGAGTGATGCCATAAACCTTTTTACGGCCTACTTTGTCACCCAGCCAGCCGAAGAATAGTTGTCCCATCAGGGTACCGACAAGAGCAACACCAGTTATAGCATTATTAGCGCCTGGGGGGAGCTTTCCGGGAGCGGGAGGGTTAATGCTAGGGTCGAAGTAATAAAGGCGACCCAACAGCTTTGAGACTGTTGAGATCACAAACAGGTCGTACGCATCCGTGAAAAACCCCATCCCGGCGATGACAATGGCGGTGAGGTGGTACCATTGTGTGCGAGCATTGTCGAGTGCATCGAGAACAGCTATGGCCATCTTTGTTTCCTGCTTTCTTTGCCGCTTTCTTTGCCTGGTCGCTGCTGTGGTTGGGGGTGTCCTCTTATACTTGCTCGTCTATTAAGGACAAAATAATTAAATGATAGACTTCTTGTAGGTATTGGCGTTATGGCCAAGAAATAGACAACTTGATACGGATATTCTTTTTGCATAGGCATAGATAAAATAAACTATGCGAATTACACATTGGACACGGAGGCGAAATAATTTACTTCTTAACTCTTGTGAGCTGTAATACAAGAATCAACAGCAAACCATTTGCTAGCGGCAAACTTGTAGCGATCTTACCGGGTGGAAGATCAAACTTCACACAGGAACAGTTCATTTTACTACCCTTATCATCAACCATCACGGCAATTCACCTTAATCTAAAGAATTTGTCGACGAGTGGAAACTTCGTCGCATCTCGTAAACTTCTATGCTACTCCCCAGTGAAAACATAAACTTTGGTTTTGGATAATTTTTGGAGCTAGCGTACATCATCAATGACAGATCATAAAACATTGTGTTTGTCAATACATTATTGGAATTTAGAGAAGATCACAAACTCGTACAATTTCTAGGACATAGTAGTAAGTAAACACCTTCAAATATCATGTACAACTGATAAAAAGAACTATAATGAAACCTTCAAAAATCATATATATAGTTTAATCTCCTTCAGTATATGGTTAATATAAGACTTTCTATATCAGACCTTGAAAATTAACCTAACAAAGGTAGGATTTTGTTGTTTGAATTTGGTATAGCTTCTAAAGGTGCTTAACCTATGAGACTAGTGATTTTATCCAGTATTGGACATCCCTTTTACAACTTCCACATGTTGAGAATTCAACATTTTTTTGCTTGATCCTAAGTGTTTCTCCACGCATTATATGTAAGCAGGATTTTCTCAGAGACTATATAACTTACTTTTGGCATATATAAGTTAACTGGAGATACGTTGTGGGCCACGCAATCCAAAGTTTTCGATTATTGAAAATTATGAGTTCTTATAATTGGTCTAGTCATTTCTAGTTACACACATATGTCTTATGTTGTCTCGTCTACTTTGCTATTTTGGCTTGAATTCTAAATCCTTAGCTCTCCCATTGTCGGCACGTTGCCCAAGCTTGGAACTACCCAGTCCTTTATCCAAGAAATAACCACTAACTATTGGGCTGGTGATGATTATTACACTTTGTCTACAAATTATCATCCTTTCTTTGCAGCACCTTGTTGAACTTTTTCTCATGGCAATTCATCTGTCATTCAAAGTTTTTAGAGTTCCAACTAAGTCAATGATAGAGTTGGAAATGAAAAATTAAATAATTATCCTTGAAATGATCGCTAAAAGAAAACTAAATTTTGCAAGAAAAAACAATTTCACTTACAATACCTCATTTGAGGGTTGTAAGAAATTATCATGCTCAAGCATCTTAAGATAATGACAACATTTGAAGTACCTTGCTTTTTGAATTTTCATTTCAAGTGTAGTTTATTTTATGTATTTTTGCTTCCACTTAACACGTGATGCGAATGAAAGGGGCAAATGAGTTGAAATTTGAAACAAAAGGACATATTTTAACACGTTAGAATTGCGGCAATTTATTTGAGAATGAAGCTATTATTTGCATGTAAAATGTACATTTTCTGTAGTTATCATCTAAAAATATGGAAGTCTATTGGATTTTCATGAATCTTATAAATGTTGATTACAGGTTAAGTCTATGGTATTACTTACGCATTTTTCCTACATGCCCAGCGTATTTAAAGTAGTGGTAGAAAGAAACATACTTGAAACCAGGTAGTTAGACAAATAGTTTGTACTAGTTGGTAGCTGAAAACATTGAAATTCCCAAACATATTTTCAATCTCACTGCCAAATCAATGCAATCTCGCAAGAAGGGATCCATCGACTCTTCCAAGATCGTATCCTTGATGTAACTGGTGTTCATCATAGGATATATATATATATAGTTTAATTAATTCTCTTCGTGGGTTACATCCCTTAGTTGTCTTTTTAGTAATTAAATGGATTATATATCTAATTTGTAAATATCTATAACAAGACTAGGGTTTATCCTTAGATTAGGACTACATACAACATCAAGTCAAATAAAAAGTAGCTTCATCTAACCTGTAAAATTATTGAATATACAAATTTTAAACCCTAATCTAATTGAATTGACAAATCTAATTGTGATAAACTTGTCAATAGTTTCAAGAGTAATGACTTCTAAACTAACAATGTATTTAAAAATTATGTTGTTCCTTTCCTTCCAAATAGCATAAACACATAAGGTGAAAATGGATTAAAGATGTTTGCTTTGAAACCCTTTCTTTTCATGTGTTGAAGGAGCCAACTAATTCTTGCAACTTATGAAAGATAGAATGGTAGTAAATTGAGCATAATCTCTTAAGTGTTCCCATATATTTGTACTCTCATGTCACATTTGTTAGTCATAGCCTCTTTAGTTTTTTGGTTTTTCCGTGGTATACCCTGATACATTCCGAACCCTATTACTACTTGCACCGGCTCATCTTCATCCTGATCTACTCTCCCTTGACTTCAACTAGAAAAATTTGCGAATAACGCTATAGAGAGGATAAAAAGGTGGAAATAACTAACAATTATTCTATACGCTATGGGAAAAGGCTTTCCCATAGAACCGTACATTGCTCAGATTCCACCATTATAGGGGAAAGATAAGTAAAAGAAGATCAAAAAAAAAAAAAAAAAAAAACAAACACACTCTCACACTTCGCCAAAGCTTTGGAGGTTGGCAACCGTCGGCAGCTCTTATTCCGATTACAAGGCCGGAGACACGTAAAAAGTGGAGAATTATGCTTAATTATGTGACTTTCACGTATGCTTCAGATAGCCTCCGAACGACTTCCTTCTATCCTAGTAACTGAGATTCTAGCGGAGTTCCCCGGTTCATAGCTGGCGCTGCTACAATCTTCACCCGATATCTCCTCCAAGGAACGCCCTTTGGTCTCGGACACTAGGAATGTGAAGAAAAACCCCAAGAGGTTGGTGGCTGCCAAAATATACATCACCTTCTTTATCTGCGATGGCTGATCACTCTGAGTATAGTTCTGAATCCCAAATGCCGCAACAATTGCCCCCGCCTTCCCCGATGCTGCGCTTAGAGCATGACACGTCGACCTCACCCTCGTTGGGAACAACTCGGCTGGAAGCACGAAGGTGGTGCTGTTAGGCCCGAAATTTGCAAAGAAAAACGTTAGCCCGTATAAGACCGCGAAGAGAAAGGCATTATGTAGAAGGGTGTTGTAGTACATCCCCATGACAAGCGTGAAGATCGCCATCATGAAGAAGCCCATGAGCTGGATTAAATACCGGCCCAGCTTCTCGATGAAGAAGACGGTAAACCAATAACCAGGGAAGGTACCCACCAATGCAATGACAAACATGGCACGAGAGGTCTGAAAGATTTCTTGGATAGCATTAACTTGTGCGGGTTTTTGAGTTAGATTCATCACTGGGAAAATATCCTTCTGGGTCAGGTTTTGGCTGTAGAAGGCTATGTCCAGTAAGAACCACGTGGTCGTTGTGCCTAGTAGATGAAGCCCGTGTCGTTGAAGGAATTCATTAGAGAGCAAATCGAAGCTATTTGCTGCTCTGAATTGGGACACCTTATCCTGTTCCCCTTGGATTTCTAGATTAAGAACGTTAGCCATATCGCTAGCGGCTTGTTTGGAGTTCCCTTTGATTAAGGCTGTATAACGAGCGGTTTCGGGCATTTTCATTCGCCAGTAGAAGGTCAAGAGTGCCGGAAGGGCCCCTAGCATAAGCACGATACGCCACAAAAAATCACCCTGCGGTTGAGTGGAAAGTAGGTTACTTTCTGTGAATGTTGGAGCGGGGTACAGCTTGAGGAAAATGGCGGAAAGTGTCATGGTAACTAGCCCCGCAAATATAATTCCCACACCCTGCATTGCGAAAACCGCAGCAATGAATCTCCCACGAGTTTGTTTGTTGGCGTACTCGGACATGATGGTGGCGGAGAGTGGATAGTCTCCTCCAATGCCAAAGCCTAGCCAGAACCTGAAGAAACAAAGTGTCCCGATAACGGCTGATGTGCTATAGCCGAAAGACAATCCAGAACATATGGCGCAAAAGACCATGATAACCAGAGTGATGCCATAAACCTTTTTACGGCCCACTTTGTCACCCAGCCAGCCGAAGAATAGTTGTCCCATCAGGGTACCGACAAGAGCAACACCGGTTATGGCATTATTAGCGCCTGGGGGGAGCTTTCCGGGAGCAGGAGGGGTAGTGCTAGGGTCGAAGTAATAAAGGCGACCCAACAGCTTTGAGACTGTTGAGATCACAAACAGGTCGTACGCATCCGTAAAAAACCCCATCCCGGCGATGACAATGGCGGTGACGTGGTACCATTGCGTTCGGGCATTGTCGAGCGCGTCGAGAACAGCTATTGCCATCTTTGTTGGCAGCTTTTTTTTCCCTGGTTGTTGGTGTGGTTTGTGCTCTCTTATCTCTCTACTTGTAAGGTTGGAGAGGAAATTATTCCCATTTGGATTTATACTTGCCGATCCGTGAGGGACAAAATAATGAAATGAGGGACGTCCTGTAAGGTATTGGCGTTGTGGACAAGAAAATATACGATGCTATACGGAGGATATTCTCTTTGCAGAGACATCGGTAAGATCAACTACGTATCAAATAATTTGTTTTTTAATTTCTTGTGCACCGCCACACACAAGAAGCAACAGCAAACCATTTGTTAGCAGAAAAACTTTGTAGGGATCTTGCTAGGTGGAAGATCAAACTTCCCACAGGAGCAATTCATTTTACTAGCCTGATCTTGAACTTCCATGACAATTCACCCTAATCTATAGAATTTGTCCATGCGTGGTAACTTTGTCATTTCCCATGAACTTCTATACAATTTCCCAATGAAAACAGGAAACTTCAGCCTTATGATCATTAATGAGAGATCATAAAACTTTTTGCTTGTAACATTGTGTTTGTCGTATGTTATTGAAATTTGTAGAAGATCACGAAGTCCTAGAATACAATACTAAGTTAACAGCTTCGCAATATTTAGAAAGGATATTAATGTATAAGATCAGTGTTATTCTTCAACATTAAATGCTATTCTTTTATAACTTCCTCGTCTTGAGAATTTGACATGTTTTTATGCTTGATCGTAAGGGGTTCCATTATGTTTTTATGCTTGGTTGTTAGTTTGGTTGCGGAAGTGATTCCACTATGATTTACTCGTTCTGTAGGTGAAAAATAAGCGATAATAAGTCAAGAAAAAACGTTTAAAACTAAGTTTGTCGGGGAACCGACAGGAAAAAAGAAAAGGACTTTGGTGGTTCCGTAGATAAAATTAAGGATGTGTCTTATACAGACATATAGTCAAATTGACCATTTATCTGGAGTGTTGTACGGGCCTCACTTATTGGAAGATCAAAAGATAAAGAACTAATAGATAATTTAGGACCAATTAGTCTTTCCGGTAAGACTCTTAATTTGGCGGATTGTTTTATACTCTTATTGCGTTAAAATCTAGAGATTAAGAGTGTGATCAATCTCTACCTGTTCACTTTGTTCGTATCATTATTACTCTGGAAGGACGTCAACTTCCATTAGACCAACATCATAGAAGCGCCATGGGCAACTAAAAACAAGCTAGCCCTTTTTTATAAGTACATAATTGTAAGGGCATTTTCTTTATGTTGATACCATACACAAATACACATAAAGTCTGAACATAAACATTAATAACCAAAAATCTATCTCATTCACCAGAATCTAACTAAGGGAGATTTGAGGTAGGCTTAACCCATACTTCATACCTTCCTTCTAAGTATGGCTTGCATGAAATCCATATAACTCTCGAAAGCTCTTCATTTCTCGCCATTACTCAAATGAGGAGAAAGTGATAACAATCATAGTGGGTGATCGGCTCCACTAGTTGACTAGCTAGTCTTTTGCTTGTCTCTTCAATGAATGTCGGTAAGATTTGTTGAGACATCTAATGAAGCATAAAGGTAATTGTCGGTTTTTTTTTTTTTTTTTCTTTCCGTCTTTATGAATAAATATATTGCAGACAAGAAAAATGTGAGAAATACAATGATCCTAGCCATTGGTTTGAGGAAGAAGATCAGATATTACATAAAAAGTTTTAATTCTTGATTTTAAAATGAAAGTGATCTCTGCACATAACATGGTTTCCCCCAGGGGAGTATGCTACAGCAGAAACATCTGTTTGACAAGAAAATCCCCCATCCCATGACATCTTAGGAATAAATTATCCTAGCATGTATTCCTCAAGGAAATGCTGTACGCAAGGTAAAATACAAGGTGGTCGATTGTAGTCGTTATCATCCAATGTGCTTGTAATTACATTTCTTTTTTTTTTTAATGGACATAATTGAAAACAATAGGAGGAACACAAATGGGACAGCTAAGATTCGGCAAAGTAAACAGAGCAAGAAAAAATTATCAAGGCATCCTACACGACTTGAAAAGAAAAGTCTATCAAATTGGAAGGCCTATAGACAAAGCTCCAAGTTGCCTATTTTGAAGTAAAATAAAAAACTTGTGCAATATTAATAATTAAGTGTTGAATTATTTAAAAAGTATTAGAAGCTAAGCTTAAAAGCATTTTTAAAGACTATAGTTGTAATATTTGAAATTAATTAATGACTAATTTCGTAGATAATTATGTGCATTAATATCATATAAGGATTTTGTAAAAAGAATTAGATTATTAATGATGATAATTTTTACTGAGATGACTTTATTAGGATGATTACTAAGAGAAGTCATTAGACTGTATTCGATGAATGAAATAGGAAACATAGAAAGCCCTGTTTGAATGTTTGGAGAAATGCAAACATTAATTGCAGACCCCCCATGAGGACCATAGAAAGCCCTAGAAGCCCAACGGCCTAAACCTAAGGACTTTCGGGGCTTCCATGTCCTATGGCGGCCCTGACATTGACGGTGCTTCCAGAAGTTTACTTTCTGAGCCAAGAAAAGTCATTTTCCTAGTATCAACAGACGTGGCCCTTCCTCAAGTACAGACAGGCACGGTCAGACGCGATTCCCTCTCTTTCTTCAAAAGCGGTGTTCTTGGCTCCCCTTTCCCCCTCTCCAAGGAACTCGGTAAATAGTAAGCAATATATACTTTTATTTTTATATTTCAATATAAGCTGAACCTCAAAGCTTTTGGGGGGTCATCACTGAGTTTCCTTATTCTCTTCTGTCCGCTTTTATTTCGGCAATTATTTCTCCCGAAATAGGATTCTAGAAGGTTCTTAAGAGAGGATGGCGGAGTCGGGGCAGAGCCCGAATACCTGGATAAACACAATGGACCGGCAAGGTTCGGCGGTGCTGGTAGAATCAATGGCCGATGACGGAGGAAGTCCAGGATTGGGTGCGCCGCAGGCTCCGCCTTCGGACGACAGGAGTTCAAATGACTCTTTGGGGATTACAGAGCGGGCTTTCTCGGCCGCCGGCGCCGCCTTTCTCTCCGCTATTATCGTTAACCCTCTCGACGTAGCCAAGGTAATACAACAAATAGACGCAAAGTCAGTGTGCCTCTGTGTGTGTGTAAATTATTGGTAGGTCGGCTATTGGTTGATTTTATAATTCTTTGGTGAGAAACTATGGGGAATGAAATGAAAAAGAGGCTTCGAGTGATGTACGGATTGTAGTATTGTATTTTATTAGAGATTGTGTTTGTTTTTCCTTAATGTAGGATTGTGATTGATGGGAGAGCATGCTATGTTCTTCTCATTACTGTTGTGGTTCTAAATTGTGGTCTCTGTATTGTGTAATTTTGTGTACAAGCGTCATTGTGATGCTCTCACTGTTTTAGTTGAGGGAAATGAGTAACTGGATTTGCTTCTGATGGGCCGCAGTTTTTCTGATGTTATGCTTTTGATTTGCGCTGTTAGCTAAGTTTCGTCCCTTTTATTGTTGAGAACTCGTGGATTTTAAAATCTAAAGCCATTTTCTCCTCTCATGTCTATCAGACAAGGTTGCAGGCGCAGGCTGCAGGGGTTCCTTACTCGCATCCGCTGAGCAATATGGTTAGTCGCATGGCGTATTTTGGACCAAAAATGGTAAGTGTGCTGCACCCTTTTATCCTTTAGTTATTAGAGCTTTTCTGTTTTGCTGGCTAAATTAAAAATATATAAGTTTGACATATCATTGATGCTTCTGTTGATGTTCTAGCTTGCGCAGCTAGAGTTTCTTAGGTAACATATGGATGATTGTGGCACCCCTTGAACAATATTGTTCCATTACAATTAGAAAATGCGATTTAACATTTAAAGCTCTTTGTATCTTGTGTTTGAGACTTTTATTCTAAGTTTCTTTTGGGATCAGGGGATCATCAGAGTTTGGGGTGTCTTAAGGGAAAGAATTAACAGGATGTCAAGAGAACCTTCTTTTATTAGTGGTGCATATCTTTTCAGGGTTAAAATTCTTATAGGAAACTTGCTTCTGTGTTGACTGTCTTGCTAGCATTATTGATTTGGTTTTATGATCAACCATCAATCAATTAATTCTTCCCTTGCCATATGTTGGTGCAGATGTTTGCTGACCTAAGATGCTCTCCATCTTGCTCACGTGCTGGAATTCATGGTACTGTGTCCATATGTCCTCCTGATTGTTTTCAATACAAAGGAACACTAGATGTCTTCTACAAAATTATTCGTCAGGTTAGTGAATTTCTCATTACTGGTTATGTAGACAAGTGTATTTTGGGGGGGAAAATAGTGGTTTTGCTTCATTTTAGAATGCATTATGATTCGTATCTCTTCTATTGTGATTGTATAGGCACGTCCTGGTCTGATGTAACTGCAGAGTTTAGATGGCATGAGTTTCTTTTGAGTATTTAATATTAGTAGGCGCTAAATATTATTCTCTAATAAGGGAAAACACATCTTAATGGGAGAGTACATTTTGCAGGAAGGAATTGCCAGGTTATGGAGAGGCACAAATGCGGGTCTGGCACTTGCTGTACCAACAGTAAGTTCCTAATTTTGTGCATAGCTTTTTTCATTTTCGTTTTTTTATTTTTGATTTTCTTTCTTCCAATTAGGAGGGGGTGGGGTTTGTGTTGCGGTGGTTGGAAGGTAGGATAAAGGATGCTGTAAAATGGTTTTCTGGAATTTGCTGGTATAGGAAAGTTTGTGTTGAGTATCCTTTATTTGAGATTTACTCATTTTTTCCTTTTTTCCCTCCAACCAGGTGGGAATCTACTTGCCTTGCTATGACATATTCCGAAATTGGTTAGAGGAATTTACTGCACAGTATGCACCGAGTGTGACTCCATATGCCCCCTTCATTGCGGGCTCATTAGCACGCTCTCTGGCTTGTGCAACTTGTTACCCAATTGAACTGGCTAGAACTCGCATGCAGGTAGTTTGACATTGGTATTTTCACTCTGTAGTTTCTTATCTTAGAAGTTGGAAAATGGATAGTGCTTGCGGTTGATTTTAATTAATTAATCGTTACACTACTCTAGAGCAAATACCTTGGGTACAGAGTAACTAATTGGTGTCACATTCCTTCGACACATTGAAGTTGTAATTTTGCAATTTTTCATTGGTTTCTTGAATCATGTTGTCTGTATTTAGTGGAATTTTTTTATGGAGATGTTTAATTCCTATTTTGGTGGCTTCTTACTTTTTCTTTGCGCAGGCATTTAAAGTGACCCAAACTGGTGTGAAGCCTCCTGGAGTCTGGAAGACTCTTGTTGGGGCTGTCTCACATGTCAATGGCACTAGTATTCAAAGTAACCGTAAGTTGACTTTTCTTTTCATATACTTGGCATGATTGAAATTCTTCTGTTCACATATGCTTCTTTCCCTGGTATTTCGATTTTATATAATGGCCCAAAGGCCACGTTTATTCTTGGAGATTTTGGAATTTCCTTTAACACTGAACATGTGAGGCATAGGGCTTGCGATCAGCTTAATGTTGGCCATGCACAAAATGCCTTTGTTTCTGGAATTTTTGAATTCTTAAACAAAAATTCCAGATCTAGATTTTCAGTGTCTAGGCTTTAACTTAAAGCTACCTTTGGAAAAGAGAGTTTAGGGACCCTTTGAAATAGCTCTTATTTTGATATATATGCCCTAATAAGTATTGTGGCTGCTTTTTGTGTTACCATACTCTCTTCAGATGGATTTTTTTTTTTTTTTTTTTTGCTTTTTTGAGATTCTATAAGTTAGTGACAGCTTGATATGCCATATCCTAATCCCCTCTATAAAAATACCTAATGAACTAGTTATAGCCAAATTATTAAAAACTAACAAGAGAGACTGTATGCAGTATGGATCTTTATTTTTGTACTGGGAGGACTGTCCATGATAATATGTGGTTTCATACATGTTCTGTTGCAATTGATGTGCTCTTTGTTTCCTAGCAGTTCAAGGCTACCGTGTCCTTTGGACAGGCATGGGAGCACAGCTTGCTCGAGATGTTCCCTTCTCTGCAATCTGTTGGTCAACTCTTGAACCAGTAAAGACTTTACTTGTCATGCTTCCTTTACATGCATATCTGGGGTCTCTGTATCTTGATTAACAATATCTGGTCCTTATCCATACAGATTAGGAGAAAGCTCCTGGGTCTGGTGGGGGATGAAGCTGATGCACTGAGTATCTTTGGGTCAAACTTTTCTGCTGGATTTGTTGCAGGAAGCCTTGCTGCTGGTGCTACTTGTCCTCTAGATGTTGCAAAAACTCGAAGACAGATTGAGGTTCTCTCTTTTGAATGAAGCTTTATGCTTTTGTTTGATTTGGGGGGGATTTATACTTGCATTACTTTCTGCTAGGATATCTTTCCATATCTTAGGGTCACAGTTTTGACTTCCAATGCTGTTGTAGCACAATTTAGAGGTGGGATGGTGTGTTATGTTCGATTACTACTTATTTGCTTATATAAGTGTCTTTGCCTTTCTTTACTTTTCCTGAAATTTTCAGAAGGATCCAGTCAGGCAATTAAAAATGACAACTCGCCAAACGCTTGTAGAGATTTGGAGGTATAGCACTCTCACTATTCATCATGGATTAATTTTTTATTCTTTATTTTTTATTTTTGCTAGTAAAAAGTTCAGGGAACATGAGGTTAAAAGGGTTCACGTCTATACAGTATTAAGTATTTGCTGTTTTAAAAGTTGCTCTTAGGATTTCTATAGGATACGATTCACCTATATTTGAATTTGTGGTCAATGCCCACAAAAGGTTGGGAAGACTGTCTTGCACGCGGGAAACATTGTTATAAAGGACCAAAAGTTTGGGATTTTCCACAAGATTTAGGGTAAATGACTTGAGTCTGCTGCTGTGTTGTGTTTGTGTTCAGAGGTACTCCTTAGATTCCTGTATCGTTATCTTGCCAAATGTGACTTTCTTGTATTAGAAGTTAGCTACCAATTAGACGATCACGTACATGACTAACCTGGTTTGTCTCAATATTGCCTTAAACAATTTCTCATGGTGGCTGAGCTTATCGCTTCTGATCCAACTGCTGCCCCTAGGATGCCTTCAATATTTCTATATTGGTAGTACTGAGTAGTATATCCTGAATAACTGTTGAATGAAATTTGCTTGGAACAGAGATGGAGGGTTGAAAGGACTTTTTACCGGAGTTGGTCCACGAGTTGGCCGAGCAGGCCCTTCCGTTGGGATTGTGATCTCATTTTATGAAGTTGTGAAATACGTTCTACATCAGCGTTATGCAACTTCATGACGTCGGCATTAGCTCCTTTGTATACAGATTTTGACTTCTTCAAGGTTTGCTTCTCTGGTAAAGGCTGGAAGTTTTGGCGACTTGGAGATTAAGCCACTTAACTCGGAAGTATAAATGCTTTTGTTCTGTGGATATTTGCGCAGTCTTGATACTTTTTCATAGCTGATGCTCTCCTATAGGCTCTTAAGGACAGATTAGAGCTTCTCACTCCCCAGTTTTGGACTTACAATGTACATTGTTGCTCGGTTTGAGCTGAAATTTTGTGACACTTGGGTTTCCCCCATAATTTTTTTTTTTTCGAATTCTTCCTGAGATTAATCTCAGTTTGGTTATTGTTATTTTTCTTATTCAGATTTTGAAGGATTCAAATCTGGTCATCGCTTGGCCATACAAAAAGAGGATCAATAATATTTAGCCATTCATTTATAGGAAGATATGAGTAGTTCCTTTCCTTTTTAATTTTATTTTTATTCTGTATCCATGAGGATTCTTGTGGTTTAGAGTTACGCTTACAAATCAAATACGTTATACGTTATACCTTGTATCGCTCACATTGAAATCAAATAATCACTAAAGATGTTCAGTTTTATATTATCAAGGTATAAATATATATACTTAATTAAATATAAGTATGTTTTTTCATTTCATGAGTTAGCTTTTAAAATAGAAACGAGTATTTTATTACTCTTTTATCTATATATATATATATATTTTTTTTTTTTTAAAAAAAAAAATATGTATAATAGTTATGGGTTGGTTTCTCAATAATGAAAATAAAGGGAGGGGGTTCCTATCCATGTTCCAGTATGGTTCTCTTCGAATGGTATTTTGCCTGATTTATCTTGGAAAAAGGACGTATTTCAGGTCTTGAGGGACTAGATTATGAAATATAGTTAAAACAACTGAATAACACATAGAAGGAACCAAGATATTTTCATTTGAGTATAGAATTTGTTACTAACAACAAAATGCAAAATCAATCTAGCATTGCAGATCCTTGTATGTTGTGCCACTCGTGATGAAATAGGATTTTCCAGGTCGTTCAGTGAGTGGATCAGTGTATGAGATACGTGAGTGCCAAGGCCAGAAGCATCAGCACATATGCTATTCCTTGATCAATTGAGGTACCTGCAAACACAGAGGATGATATGTTGAGAATTTTAGAAAATGGGAACAAGAAAAGCATTAAAAGTATCTATTTGTGAAATATATTCCCACGTTATGTTCGGTTCCCTTAACAGAAAGAAAAGATGAAAATTTAATTTCACTCTTGGTGATCTTTCTTGGCTCATTTATCTGTATGTAATTGCCAAAATTCTTTGAGAATTGGATCCTTGTGTAAGAGATACATAGAAAGAAAAGTTGAACACCATTATGTTTACGTAGACAAAATCATTGGATCCCACATACAAAGACGTAACGTAAAGCGATTCTTGTAAAAGTAGCTAAAACTTGTTGAGTTTAAGCATGTTAAGCTTTCAACTTTTTCTCAGGAATCAAACAGAAAACAAGAGATGAAAGAGAACACATACCGTCACTCGTGGGCGCCGGAGCGGGAGATTGCGCCTGAGCCATTTGCAAGATGATGACGAAGATGATGGCTACAATCCCAAATGAAGCCCTTGACACAGCCATTTTTCTTTCTCTCTTCCCCTTCTCGGGTTCTTCAAATCTCTGAGCGAGAGGAAGAGAGAAACTTTTCACGTAAAGCAAAGTCGAAGGCCAAGGGTGGTGGTGGCATAAGGAAGACTCCCTATTTATAATGTCAGATTTGACGAAAATGCGTGGGGCACCTCGCAAGTTTAGGGACCCGGACGCCCATGCGGCCTTCACGTCTTTTTGTGGTTCTAATTTTCATGCAATTTGCCGTCGCCTGATTTTCTAATGGTTTTTTGTTCATTGCTTATTGCAGTTCCAAGCTGGGCGTTGGTAGGTGCAAACCGTATCTGCTGACATTACCTGTTGCCAGCGTGATTACCCATATATCTTGTCTGGGAATCATCACCACGATGCTTTTTTCTTAAGAAATCTCTTCTGAATCTCAAATTCATTGATGGCAGTTGACAAAAAGAGAGAGAAATAAAAAATTAAAAGCCCAGAAGAATGTTTCCAGAATGGATTGATAAGGATTAGACATTAATTTAGTCGACTTTAAAAGCAGGAAGACAACTCATTTTCCCAAATTTTATAGGGATCTTCTTTTTCCACTTTTCCACTCAATGTTTTTCCTTTGAATCCCATCTGCTACGTCGAATTTCCCATAACTGTATTGTTCCAGGCATTAACAGCATCACATATAGTATTACCTTGATATATGTACAAGCTATCTATGGAGCCAGTTCGCGGGGAGAACTCACTGGCACCTTTTCTTTACATAGACATACAAGCACATTGCTATGTCACATCTACATACAAAACATGCGCAACAAGGTGGCCTGGAAGAGAATGGAAAACCAACAAAACACCATTCTAGTGATACATCTTTCATGGAGGGTTTTTAATAGGTAGCATCTTGTGTTAAATTTGTTGCAGGTCATGTCAAGGGAGAAAAAGAGGATCCTCTTTGTTCTTGTAGATCTCAAACAATTGCTTAGAGTAGTGATTTGCCAATCTTCTGCACAGCTGCACTGCTTTGGGGTCATGCTCTTGCAACTCCTTGACAGATTTTTTAAGATCACCTTCAGGGTCTCCACCAGTAAGAAACTCGGCCAAGTTAGAGCCCCTGTATGAAAGAATAGAAGTTTTAAAAAATGTACACTTTAGGAACCCACCAGAGTCAGTTGCTCAATCCAAAATTTTTCAGGAAAGGGAAAAGAGGAAGCAGAAACATGTATTTGCTTTCACTAAAATATTAACTTAGGCCGGACCACAAAAAAAAAAAACAAAAAACAAAAGGGCGCATCATCAACAAAACACAAAGAGAGAGAGGATCATACGTATGATGGATCTGATATAACATCTTTTCTCTTTTGCTCAACATGTAATTACATTTCTATTTTTTGATTATATCCAAAGTAAAAGTCACTCAACGATTACATCTCATCTGACTGTATGTCCTGGATGCTTTCTCTGGAATTCAAAAGTTTATGATAAGAATAATGTCAGCAGTTGAAGTGTTATCCAGAGAGGTGCATAAGATAATTTAGGATATGTTATCTGCCTGATTCACTTGTAAAACTCGTACTTATAAAGCAAGTAACTTGAGGTATGGATGCAAATGCAGGAACGACATATTTTAGATGTGGATGTCCAAAAGAGTCACGTAGAAACGCGAAATATATCAAGAGGTGTCAGAATCAACATAAACAAAATGCGCAAAGTGATGGAGCAGGCACCTACTGGAGTCAGGCTAAGCTTCAAACTCCTGCTGGGTTAAATTGATGGAAGTTTTGCCTTGAGAAAAAGGCTAGCGGAATTTACTTGGTCTGAAATGTGGCAATTTTTTATCTTTTATTTTTTTGCTTTTTGGTTCGGCCAAAATGTGACAGATTTGAAGCCCAAAAAAATTCTGAAGTAATCCTTTAAAACCAAATGATTACTGGAAGTTGAAATGGAAGATGGGCAAGAGAAGGACTTTTGCAAGGGCAAGAGTTCAGGATTAGATCCCCATTGCACCAGCTGTAGAAATCTTTGATCACATTAGAATGCTCTAATGAAGGTAATGGATCCTAAGGACAAGCATGTATGCAAGCGTTATATGACACCAATTAATTTTTGTAAAAATTATATGTCAATGGCATAATTTCATAACAGATGAGAGCTTTTAATTCTTAAACCCAAAAAAATCAATATGCTTTGAAGTGCATACTTTGGAGCATCAAACTTGCTAAAACCTCGGCGGTTGGAGAAAAATGCCTCCTTGCTAGATTTTTCTTCGGAGGTTTGCTGCCGATAGAGAGCACATACAGCTTTCATGCACAGTTCTGTATCCTTTGCAAATGCTGCAAGCATGTCAGCCTCAAACTCCCATTCCAATTTCTTATCTTTTTTCCGTTGAATTTTAGATATGATCTCATCGAAGTCCACATTTTCATCTGACGGATCCTGTGACTCCCTAGAAGCATCATCAGTATCAGAAACATCTGAGCTCTTAACAATAAATCCACCCAAGCTTTCACCCTCACTTTCTGATGAAACCCCATCTGCTTGATCATCTTCAGCATCCTCAATTTCCGGGACTCCTTGATCATATTTAGTTTTACTATCAAGACTTGATGAGTTACTTTTGGCCCCACTTTTTCCTACATGTTTTCTCAACGTCATCAGATGCCACCTTGGAGGAATAGCACTACCATTGACATTATCCCCAAGAGAAGCAGCAGCCACCAAGGAGTAATTCACATCAGAATGTACTTCATCAGGAGCTTTCTCCTCTAGACGCATCTGCTTGAGTTTAGAGATTGGAACAGTATCATGTTCATCACTCTCAGTGTCACTAGTAACAATATTAGAAGCTCGTTTTCTTTTGGGTGTCAAAGTAAAGAAAAGGTTCTCATTGCTAGCATCCATATCTTCTTCATCATTCTTGTCATGATGTAACTGTTTCAAAGTACTTCCAGAAATTTTCTTCTTTTCACTTTCCACAGATAATTCTGATGTGCAGTCATCTGAAGTACAAACCTTACTGATAATCTCATCGTTAGAGGCAGGCAACTGGAGATGGGTAGTTTGCTCATCATCACTGTCACTGATATTAATGATGCCAAGAGAAGCAGGTCTAGAACTAGCTGGCGTGGGTGGAGCCAACTTTTTGCCAAGGCTCTTCTCTTCTTCATATGACAGACGCTTTCTCACTCGTCTACCATATGCCACGTAGACACCCTTCCTTTTTTCCTTAGTACGAGCATCTTCCCCATATGGCAAGTCATTAAAAGGTGTGCCTACCATAAAAACATCAACACATGTGATGTAACCAAACACAGTCATAGGCTAGATCAACTCATTCAATTATGCAATGCCATTACATAATTGAACAGGTAATAAATTTTCTTTTTAAAATAAAAAATAATTAGACTCTAACATCCCCAGCCTGAAAAAGACAAAAGAAGGAAAAAATAAAAAAATAAAAAAAGGAAGGACAGCTACCAATTTTCCAAGAGTAGCATCATGCAATAACCTTTGATTGATGCATTGTAGAAGGAATCTTTGTAATGTGCGAAAAGAGTTGCTCTAGTGGCTTCATGACAACTGTCACAATGTATTGCTAAGAGTCAAACGTAAACGATTTCAGTTATGTAAATCAAATCCGACCAATTAAGTGAAGCCTTCTGTAATAACTGTCCAGGTCACATAAAACTTAAGAAGCCACATGTTCTAAGTGATGCTCAACTAATCTAAACAAAATCTCCTGAAGCTTGCATTCAGAAAAGAAACAAATAATAAGGAGGTGCTACAATTTAGTACCTGCTGCTTGCAGATCACCAATTCCCTTGCCAGGGGAATGAATAATAGGGGAGGCAACCTCTGCCAAATTCTTGATTTTAGCAGTGTCCAAGTTGGTTCCATCATGCGATCCATCTCTAGTTCTAAGTCCTTCATTTGCTTCCTGCTTCTCACTCACTTCGTCAGAATTAACTTTTTGTAATCCCAACCCAATTTTGGTACCGCCAATCGATGGGCAGTCGGCGCTTCCGAAACCGAAATTCTCATTTACTGCTAAAACCTGTGACTCCAACTCCTTGAACTTTTCCTTCCAAACCTCAACCTCACTCTCGGCCCTGTTCTTCTCACATTCCAAAATCTTGTTCTCAATCAAAAGCTGGACAAGGCTATCTTCCTCCACATTCTCCTCCTTCCAATCAACAATTTTATCCTTGTCCATTACACTTCCACTACTACTCTTCCTTCCACCCTCAATGCTGTCAATGAACTTCTTAAGTTCATCGTTCTGCCCTTTCAACACCTTAAGTTCATCCTCAATTACAAGCTTGTCAACTTCCAATGCCTTATATTTGGTCTCAAGCAGATTATACTCGTTTTCCTTCCTTTGAATATCCAGTTCCAACTCAACACACCTTGCTTCAGCTTTCTTACTCCTCTCTTCCACTTCGTTGTATTCAGAACCTGCCAAATCCTTCTTGCAAATATACCCACATGCACATTTCGAAAATCCTTCATATTCCACTTTTTCTACATCCATATCCATTTTCACCCTCAGAGCCACCTAAATCAAAAGCAGCCACTGAAAAACCGTTACAATAAAGAAAACAAAAATGAAAAAACCTAGCATTAACTAAAAACCCATACAAGTAGGGAAAGAAAAAAAGAAAAAAATTATGTTGCAGTAATATCTTTCGATTATAAGAAGAAAACGGAACAGAAAAGCCCAGGAACATTCTCTCTGCCCTCGGAGAAAATTGATTGGGGTAAAGTATTGTTCTTTCTCCATTCTACAATTTTTTTTTTTTTTACTTTTCTCAAATTTCTCACCGAACTCTCTGAAAAACCCCCCGGTCAAAAACAACAAAAAAGAAAGTTGCATATCAACTACACCCATTTCAGCCTACTAAACCACTTGCCTAAACTTCTACGGATTCTTTTTTCTACTCCTCCATTACTTGATAGAGGGGAACGACCCAAAGCCACAAACTAATAAATCAACAAATAGAGTTCAGAGAGAGCAGAAATCGCAGATACTTACAGTAGAACGTGGATTCAAAGGAGACTTCCTTTGGAAACTTCGTAAGGGAAAGTGTAACTAGCACGAAAATAAAGAAAGAAATAAAGCAGGACTTTATGACGTTTACTGCTTGTGCTGATTCCACGTGTCGGTTCCTTGTATCACTCCGAGCACTGTTTGGGAAATAGAAATCTTAGCTCGCTACATGTCGTTCGTAGAAACTTGTCCAACAATCGTTGAGCCAAATTTTTGCTACAAGTCGTTTCAAGGAAATACTGCAAACGACGTATTGGGATTTTTCTCTAATGTCGAAATGCATTCACCATTTTAAAGTTTTCAAAGGAGACGACGGATTTCTGGTAGGAGAGCAATCTAGTTAGGCTTTCTCACTTGGGTCCGGCGATGTTAGCCTGAATCCATTGTTTAAGGAAGGAGAGTTTCTCGATTATTTTTCACTTGTCTGCTTCTTCAGCTCGGTCACTTTCGCGGGTACTTTCCGGGGCAGGAAACGGGAGCCAAAGGAATGAAATTTCTCGAGCTTTTTACCCACCATCGCATGCTTTCTCCCGGGCGAACCCTGGCTCTATCTATGAGCATTGTAGCTCTTAGACAAATGGGGTTCAAACGGTGCTTCTGTACGCACTCGGAGGATGCCGAGCTGAAGGACTTCACAGGACTACATTGATTGTCTGAAGAACTACGAGAAATTGGGCGTTCCCAGGGGTGCGGGTACGGACTCGGAGGACGGGTTCGATCTGGATCGGATGAGAAGGCTTATGGAGCGCCTGGGCAATCCTCAGTCTAAGTTCAAGGTTCAAGCATTATGCCTTTGCTTTTTAATTGGAATTCTCGCCCTGTTTGGTTGCTGAGAAAACTGGGGGACACGAGAAAGAAAATTGCAGAAAAAGTTTGGGACTTTGAATTGTTATGCCGCTATGGTTTTTTATTTTTTATTTTTTATAATTTAAATCTATTAGGAAGAATTAGGATGGTGTTTGTAATACAGAACGTTCAATATTCTCTGTTTTAGAGTCCCCGAAACAACATGAGAAAGATCATACAAATTGGTTTGGCATTCTTTGCCTCATATCAATATTGACGCAATAGTACTTTAATTCTGCAAATTTTATCTCATTACGTTGATGATTCTTGATATAAGTCTAAGTAACTGGTGCAACAGCTATTATAGGCTGTTCACATCGCTGGGACAAAAGGAAAAGGATCAACTGCTGCATTTCTCTCCAGTATTTTACGGGCAGAAGGTTATTCTGTTGGTTGTTACAGCAGGTGTGGCTTGTTGTTTTACTTTCTTCATATATTTCACATCAAGTATCCAAGGACCGTTTTAGTCTGCAGCTTTTTGTGTCTTCAATTTTTAGCTATCCGTCATTGTCAACTATTTTGATTCTAACAAGAGGCTTCATTTTCTTGCCCAGCCCACATATTCTCACCATCAGGGAACGCATGTCGTTGGGAAGATTTGGTGAGCCAGTGTCAGCGAAGACATTAAACAGTCTTTTTGTTCAGATCAAGGATGTTCTCGACCAGGCATTGAAGCACGAAAATGGGTATTTGAGTCACTTTGAGGTATCGACTTCCATATATTGTTGTCTTCTGCCATACGATCGAATGCAGGAATTTCTGCGGCCCAGTGAAAGCATGTATGGTTTATAACATTAATTCAACAAGTTAACCCGTAATGTTTTTCCTTCATTTCTTTTCCTTTCAAGCTTCTACTCTGTAGCTTTCTGGTCTAAGAGGTACCTTAATTCAGGTCAAAGTCTTTTGTTTAAGATTTTTTTCTCCACCTTTACAAAATTTGCAATACTGGTTTTTGTTGCCAAGCTGAATTCTTTTCTGAGTGATTGAAAATCATTTTGCATAGAATTTATGTTTAGAAGTTTTTACTCACAAATGAATATTGTTTAGGTTCTCACTGCAATTGCATTCACCTTATTTGCTCAAGAGAATGTTGACATTGCAGTTATTGAGGTAACACATTTCTGTCCAATTGAATTATTCATTCAGCAATTTTTTTTCTTCTTTGTTTTTTATTTTCTAATTCAATTGCTGGAAAAATTTGGTTATTCTTTTTGTTATGGTCTTTTTCCCATGGAATTGAAGTTATACCGCCTGCCTTTCATAACCTGATACAAAATTGAAATATTGGGAGTTGTAATACTATTTTATTTCACTCCATGTAACAGGCTGGGTTGGGGGGTGCAAGGGATGCAACCAATATTATATCTAGTTCTGGATTAGCTTTGGCAATCATAACTACGATAGGTGAGGAACATTTGGCTGC
Organism: Casuarina equisetifolia; assembly: GCA_028551475.1. NCBI lineage: Eukaryota > Viridiplantae > Streptophyta > Magnoliopsida > Fagales > Casuarinaceae > Casuarina > Casuarina equisetifolia. The sequence goes on from CM052362.1 coordinate 20,525,756, forward strand.
ACTTGGAGGTTCTTTGGAAGGCATTGCAATGGCTAAGTCAGGAATCATTAAATATGGCCGCCCAGTTAGGTTCTTCTCCCAATGAAATTCTTTTGCAGATCCACATGATCATATAAATAGTAGTCTGATTACATGATTTCCCTTAGATATTGGCTTTCCCAATATGGTTTCCTTCTTTACATGATATGCATATAAGAACTCTGAAGAAATTACACTATGGATCCACCATATTGTTTTTCTTGGTGCAGTATATCTGAAGCATTGTGGCCATATCACATCTTTTCTGGTCTTGGTTTCTGTCTTTCTTTATGCTTAAGTTTCCACACATTTGGCACCACATTTCAGTTTATTGTCTCTCACAGGAGCTTTTTTACATGTATTTTCCTTTTTGTGCTTTATGGTTACCTGACAAAAAGCTTGAAGACTTTGAATTGGTACAGAGCATATGTGTGGAAACAGAAAGGAATATGTGCTGCTGAAAACCCTGTATTTTGCTTTCATTGATGTAACTCCAGCACATTGTTAATTAGACAGACTAGAAGTTTTGTTCTATGTTTTCACTTCTTTGACATCATAAATGTTCAATTGTATCTTGTAGACCCACGAAATGTGTTATTTGTATTCTTTTCTTTATGGCCATGATGCAACGGTTTGTGATGCAATGTCTTAATCTGGTCTGCTTCCCATGTGTATTTAGTTACAATGTTTTCACTATCTTGACTCTATTAGTTCAACTTAAAATTTTCAGTTGGTGCTGGGTGGGCCATTCCTTCCACATATTGAATGTATACTTCGTGATAAAGCATTATCAATGGCTTCTGCGGTAGTATTGGCATCTGATGCTGGAAATAGAAGCACTGTGAAAGTCGTTGTCATGCTTGATGGTAGACCTTGTCAAACTTGTGATCTAAGAATACAAGTTGAGAGGGACTTTAAGCTGGTATGCCCTTGAAGCTTCATATTTCCTTCTTCATGTATGATTAATATGCAGTCATGCCATGGCTTTTTTTTTCCTTCTCTTTGAGAGGTGTAATACACCAAGTCTTTGGCTATTTTTGTTAAACTTTTGAGAGAGCTTTTTCCTGATTTAAGAAACAAAAACTCAGCACATTCATACAAAAAAAAAAAAAAAAAAAACTTACAAGAGATTTTAAGAAAATGAATAAAAGTTTTTGTTAGGACATAACTTTGACTATAACTTTACAAAAGAAGAGAAGAAAAATTATGTTGGGATGAATGCACAACTATCCTAAACGAAGAAAGGGTGGTGCAATCACCGAAAATAATCAAGGTAGTCATACGGTGACCCTGATCAGATAGGGATGACCAGTCATCTTTGTCCAATAAGACAAATGTAGCTCTAGGGTCTTTTTTTCTTATTAATTTTTTGTGTGCGCTAATAGGCTTTACTAGATTGCATCTAGTTTTTACTATTTCTTTCTTTAGTAACTCAAAACATTGTCACAGTGATGAAATATTTTTCAAAATATAGACCCTCTCAAAAATTTGTTAACTTTATATCATGTTGTAAAGCTTTTTATGTGAAAACACAGAAAAAAATTACAGAAACTTAACAAACATACCTTCAATATTATGTCATTTGAAACTTTTTGAGGACTTGTAATTATCACATATTCATGCAGTTTGTTGAGCTATTGGACGTGAAACTACGCATGCTTGGAAATCACCAACTACAAAATGCAGCAACTGCCACTTGTGCTGCACTCAGCCTTCGTAATCAAGGTGAAGATCTTTTCACTGTTCAATAGCTTTGTTTTATTGGGTTTTTAACTTCAAGAAACTTCTGTCTTTATTTATAGAGTTACAAGGTGTATTTGTGTGGTTTGATTCAGTTACGATTTTTGTTCATATGTCTGTATTTTCACTATATAGACAGACTTTGACCATTACATTAATTCATTTGATATTAGACTAGATGAATGTGCTATGGCAGAGGATAGCTCATTTATATTCATGCCTATCCAAGGTTACTGGTAATCTCAGGTGTTGTCTTCAGCCTGATGGACTTACTGCTTTCCCATAAGTGTTTACTCCTGCACTCTTTTTCTGTAGCTCTCTCTAAATTCAGATTTATTTTAGGAACCAAAACTTTATGGCATTGAGTAATCTTTCATCCTTTCCTCTTAATGCTTTTATGGATACTTCAGGATGGAGAATTTCTGATCCATCTATTAGATCGGGATTAGAAAACACATTCTTGCTGGGAAGAAGTCAGTTTCTAACACGGAGAGAAACTGAGGCATTAGGACTACAAGGAGTAACAGTGTTGCTGGATGGAGGTCTGATTCTCATGCTCTATTTGTTATTTATTCTACTATTCTGAATGAATTGGGTGAGGTTTTAACTTATACACTTGACTGTTGATTTCTGTATCAGTGCTTATTTTTTTCTTCTTGATGATCTGCTGAGCATAATGCTCTTACTGTCTGTTCAATGGAGTATAAAGTTGTCGTTTTCCTTTGGACGTTCAAAAAATCTTGTGGGTGCCATCAGGGCGAACTTTCTAAACATGGGATTTTAGTTTTACTACCTGCTGACACTTGGCAACAAAAATCTAATGTTTCCTTATAATGTTTTCCAGCTCACACCAAAGAATCTGCTAATGCTTTAGTGAACATGATGCGGATAACATTTCCTGAAGTGCCGTTGGCTCTTGTGGTTGCCATGGCAAGTGACAAAGACCATGATGGTTTTGCAAGAGAGTTTCTTTCAGGTATATTCCCTGAAATTTGGTTTACTTAAACTGGTTTTATAACTGATGTGGTTGAAGGTAGTGGAAGATGATAACTGAATAATTTTTAGGTTATCAGACCTACCAACTCTTATCCCAATAAAACGAGAGAGAGGGAGAGAGAGAGAGAGAGAGAGAGAGAATATATTTTATGCTGAAATTTGAGTATCTTCTACATTGGATAATAATTTCAGGTCTAAGACGTGTTAGGGTAAGTCTTAACAATTTCAGTCAAGTGCTATTAGGGAATAACCCTAATACATTTTATCCTGTGTGGTGAGTAGGACTTCTGGTTGTCCATACCTGTCTTCTCATTTTCTGTAGGGCTCAATAGGAACTGAAATATTTGTTGTCAGTAACTAAACAGAAATAAGGTATATTAGAGAGGCTCAGAGAGGCCTAATTCAGATATTACTATATTTCATCAGGTGGACCGCTAGAAGCTGTCCTTTTGACAGAAACTAGCATTGCCGGTGGGAAATCTCGAACAACTTCGGCTTCTTTATTAAGAGATTGTTGGATCCAAGCTTCCAAAGAATTGGGAATTGGAATTGTTGACAATGGTCTGGAAGAATCCGAAAGAGTTTTGAAGGACAAATTAGCTTGCTCTGTAAGCAAATTGGAAAATGGAACCATATTAGCGGCTGAGAGTTCATTATTGGTTTCGTTGAAGGCTGCAAATCAGATCCTCAGAGAAAGAACAGATAACCAGTCGGGCATTGTTGTAGTGACTGGTTCTTTGCATATCGTTTCACATTTATTAGCTGCTCTCAATAGTTAGGAAGAGACTTGTTGCATTTATTCATGAAAGCAGAAACACAGAAAGCTGCAACCGATTGCATCAGTGGAAATTTGAGAGGTGGAGTTCATTTTGTTTAAAACAGTTTTGCTACCAATATTTTGGAACAGTTGTATACTATTTCCATGTACCATTAATTGAACAGGCGTCTTTAAGAGACTCTGCATCACTCTTCATGACCTCCTTCAACCTCATACTCCTTTCAGGGCACGCCTTAGCCGGGCTCATATCCAGACCATTTCTCCTTGCTTGTCTTAATCAAGGAGACGGGCACGGAACTCTAAATCAAGCTCGTCATTGACTTTCATCGTGGAATGCGAATCCCAAAATGAGACTGTTACGGGACAGGAAGAACCCGCTAGGATTTGAATCGAGTAACCTTGGCTAAGAAGTAGGGGTCCCCAGTTTTTGCGAGACATTCTTGCAGGCATGGCGTGGGCCTAAGCGCATAAGCCGTAACTACGTTTCATCTCACTGTCATGTCACAGGCAGCACTTGAACAGTGAATTCAAATTTGGCTTGTATGGAGGCCTAACAAAAATGGCATTCAAGAACTTTTCTGAGGTACATTTTTACACAGAAGAGGACTTCTCCACATGGTCCGTGGGGGGCGGACTTTCATCCTTCTCTCTCTCTTTCTTTTCATTTGGTTTCTTTCTTCTCTCTCACTCTCTCCCAAATCACCACGAAAGTACAGATTCATTTGAGAAAGTGGTTTTGCGAGGGGACAGATAAAAGAGCAGACTCATTTCTTATGCCTCTTTGGTAACAAAATGGCCATGGGAAGGGCAACTGCATTATGATTTGCAATTGCCTTTGCTTCTTTTGTAGTAAAATGGCTTTAGGAAAGTTGCATTTTGATTATGCTAAAGGAGAAAGAAAAAAGTTGTCTTCGTGATAAGCTACGACAACTTTCTTCCTTTTGCAATATGTTATCACAATATTTCTCAACAGCCAAAAATATATAGTTGTCTTATATAGTTAATGACATAACAAGATATGCTTGTCTTTTCTCTCACTGTTAAAAAATTTATTGCAAAGATGAGTTTTTTTTCTTTGTTTATTATTATAATACATATATTCAACTCATGCACATAAGGTGTCGAATCTCAAACTTTATAATCAGAATTTTAACTAATTCTTACTAAACTAGTTGACTAAAGAATACAAAGATGATATTCCACCTTTTATACAACTCCATAACCATAAATTTAGAAGATGGAGCACATAGCGGCTTAATGGTACTTAAAAGGATTATCACTTTGTGAAGGTTTGAAACACCTCTTTAAAAAAGGGGGGGAGGGGGGAGGGGAAGAAAGCTAGGACCTTTTATTTTTTATTTTTAGCATAAGAGGGAATTTAAATGAGGGGTGGGAGGAAGGTCTGCACCAAATTTAGCTCCCAACGGCTGAGGGGCAGGGATGGGGACATGACAGCCAAAATGGGCCATAGAAATCTATTAGGCAATGAAGCCCGTAGGACCCACGGATATTGTGAAGTAGGGCCTCCGACAACCATCCGATCTGATCGTGACCGAGCAATTCCCGAGACCGCCGAAAGTGTCGTCGACCTTACAATCCCCTGGGGCAAAGTGGAGGAGAGATGTGGTGAGAGCAACTGCATGGAAAGTTAAATGCGTGGTAGTAGCAGTAATAATGTTTTGCTCGTATATTTCGTGGGTGGTATTCAATGATGTTTTTCATCTGCCGGGGAAGTGAATGAAGCTGTGGAGGAGGGTCCCGGGGCATTAAGGCTCTATGTTTTTAAATTTTGTCCCACATTCCCCATACCATTTGTGCCATTCATGAGCCACTTTAAATGAGAAAAGAGTTGCAGTGCATCAAAATTTATGTAGCTATGACAAAGTTGCTGAGTGGCTTTCCTAGATCGACCTAAGTTTGTCAAAGCTGTGGCTCATAAAGATTATGCGAGACAACTCATAGCTTGTCCTGTCATAATCCAAGCTCTGAAACTTAGCTTCTCTCATGCATGATTAATGAATCTCCTGTAATAAGCTCAAAACCAACAACAGGGTTCATTTGTACCATAAGAATCGAGAGAGAGAGAGAGAGAGAGAGAGAGGCAGAGGTTGTTGAGGATGGTAAATGTGAAAATTGATGGGAGAGACTGCTATGGTGGACTTATTAGGAGTAAGTGACGCAGATAAAACCAAAGATGGGAGACTCGCTGCCACTGAAACGATACGTAAAAGCCAGGCTGAAACTTGCATTAACTCCTCCCTCTCCTTGTCTTTCATGTCAGCCACCCTGCCACTGTGATCCCCACCTCTTTCTAGAGAGAGCGATGGAGAATACAGCTCGAAGATGATAGAAAATTTGTTTTATAGGGGGCATCGTAGGCACGAGATGCCGTATCTGCACATTGAAAGCCAGCGCAGTAATGATAAAATATTCAATATAATACACAACTTGCAGGACCTGCCCTAGAACTCGATGCCATCCCCTTCGTCGGCCGCTTTTACGCTTGCCTTGCTCATTTATTTTCTGTTCTCTCCTCTCTCTCCCTCTCTTTCTGTCTCTTTCTCATGCACAACTTTACATGTTCATTTTGCCATCCTTAGAAGGAACTAACAAATAGCCATCCATGCATAATATCCAGCAGATATGTCTAATAACTTGACTTCGATGTGCTTTGGGCCATAATGGATAGGCTCAAATTTAAGCCATTGTAATTGGTAAGTTGATATCCTTATGGAAGCTTCTTGTATCTGATTTTTACAAAGGAAAAATTAAAAGAAGAAGAACATCTGTAGGAAGTATGCCATCGACGCCTACAGCCTAGGATTATGGTTTCTTTAAGACACCAATAATCAGCCAACGCAGAGCATGACAGCCGGCGTAGTTTGTTTAGAGACGCACTTTACATTTCTTCATAATTGTGTTCAAAAGAACATTCTCCACTTAATGACGTTTTATGATGAAGATTTCCTCATTTAAAGACTACGGTATTCATTCTGTTTTTTTTTTTAAATGAATATGCAAATTATCATCGAATAATAAAAAAATATAAACATTTATGAACATATTTCAGTATCACAATTTATCTAAAAAAAATTAAATATAAAATATTTCAATTATAACACAATAAAATATTTGTGTGAGAAAATTCAATATTGTTAAATAAAAAAATTTTATCACATACTATTGTGGGTTCTTTTTCGTTATTAAGAATCCTTCATTCACTTATTACCCAATCACCAATGAAGCTTGTGATAAACAAAAGTTTTGACGTTAAGAAACACTATCCATAATTTCATAATTTCATAGCAAGAAGAAGTGAGGTTTTTATCTGCATGAAGTATATAAATACCAATATCGACTGAATTAACGGTTGTGATTCAAAGGGGTAAGGCTTCTGCAAACAGGGGGTCCATGCCTGAGCAGCCCCTATCTGTTTTGAGGCCGTACCCTCAAGTGATTGTCAGAAAGTGACACTAGAGCATTGGCAACCAGATTCCTTTCCATTGAAGCCTAATGAGTACGACAGGTATCTTTGTCATTTACGAACAATCAAAGCCGCACAAGGAAGAGAAATGAAGGTTGCAAATGGGGAACAAGAAACAAAAAGAAGGAAGAAGCACGTTGAACAGTTTATCTGAAAAGTCGTAGCTTCGTTTTTCCCTGTTTGTGAACCTTCTTTTTATTCGCATCCTGTCTGTTGCCTCGTAACCCCATGAATATAGGTCATGTCCATGCAATTCTCTGAATAAAAAATCATCATATTTCAAAGGATGTGTCACATCCTCAGAACTGTCTGAAGCGCTATGTCGGAGGGTGAACTCGGCCTGGTAACCCCATGAATATAGCACATGTCCATGCAATCCTCCGAATAAAAAATCATCGTATTTCTAAGGATCTGTCACATCCTCAGAATTGTCTGAAGCGCTATGTCGGAGGATGAACTCGGCCGGCTTAAAACAAAACCCAGCGCTTAAAGCAAAATGGCTTGCAGCATCCCACGCATTCTAACTTCGGATGACTGAAATACAGACCTTTAAAGTGGTTTGAATCGCATCCTTGTTCTTTCTGATACATAGCAAGTTTTTGAAATGCACTAGCTACAGAGCCTGTGTCATTTAGCTTCAAGAGGTCTTGTTCTGAGAACATAGAGGCCACCATTATTTTCATTCTGCAAAACCCTTGTTTTTTATGTCAATTTGAAGCCACAAACTAGTTAAGTAGATTGATATGCTCAAATTTCATGCAAAAACCTCTCCAAAGGGATTAAAGAAATATGCAAATGGAAAACTTTTGGGATACCATTGATGCGTCCTAGTCGCAAACAGTACTTTACTGTGTTTGGATTTCTCCCTAAAGAATTGATCCAATACATAAATGGCACGATGGACCACATACCAGATTAAGCGAATCAGGAGATACAAAGTCTTACAATAGTTACGTCTTGCCAAAGGAATACGAGAGTGGAAACTATTAAGGATCCATAGCAACGTTGCAAAACTCTTTAATATTCTCCTTGCTTAAAAAAAAAAAAAAAAAAAAAAGGAAAATATTTCCTTGTCATTCTTTAACGCTCCTTAACACTTTTCACTCTTTATAACCTTTTTTCCTCCCCCTCTCTCCATCTCTCACTCTCTCTCTCAAACGGCTCTTTCTCTTGATTGCTCAAACCTGTCACCGTTTCATGTTTTCATTTTCTTGGGATTCCGCCCTTCGTTTATACTTCCCTGAATCCAGCGAGATTTTCCAGCAGCTAATGGAAAGGAGCCCAAAAATTTCATACAGCAGGCTCCTCCTTCAAAAGGATGGTTGGCGATGTTAGGTCTCTTTCACCTGAGCTTCCTCATTTACGCCTTTTAGCATACTTTTCTTGATCTTGACAATCTCACTCCTCAGCTTCTCCATTTGCGTTCTTTTCTCGTTCTCAGTCCCCACTCTTTTATCCCCAAAAGCCCTTCCCCCATATCTCTTCGCGGTTTTCGGGGAATCAAGTACAGAAAATGGGTGACAGTTTGTCCGATATTTTTGAAGAACATGAATTTGGAGATAGGAACTTGGCAGCAGATGATCTCTTTAGCTTCTTTGAGAGCTTGGAGGGTGTAGTGGAGTTTCCTCCAATTGGTGAAGCAGTGGTTAGCTCAAAAGAAAGTGAAGAAACCGCAAGACTTGTCTCTCCGAAGTCTATATCATCTAGTGCGTTACAGGACTCAGAGGCCGAGCTTGAGACATCACCAAAGAGGAAGAGACCGAAGCTGGGGCGGATCGCACCTTCAGAGGAAGCAAACCCAGAAGGGCAGCAAAGGATATCTCATATCACGGTGGAGCGCAACCGGAGGAAGCAAATGAATGAGCATTTGTCAGTCTTGAGGTCCCTCATGCCTTGCTTCTATGTCAAACGAGTAAGTCACTTATATGTACTCTATTCTATGCTTCACTTGACTATCAGATTCACCATCTATTGGTTACAAAATTATCCATAACACTCAATCTCACTAAGATATTATATTCCTTGGGGTTTTGCGCACGACCTTGACTGGCTCTAAACTTCACATAGACTTCTTTAGGCATTCTGTGTATACAACTCCATGAGCAGCTTAGAGGAAGAATTACTTCCAAGTACTAGCAGAAACGATGATTGGTTTTGATCACTTGTTCCGCAGCAAAAGTTGCTTTCAGAAGAGAAGATAGGCTTAGTGTTACTAAGCCAACGTTTCTCCCAAAAAAAAGTTTTTATCACAAAACTTCCAACATATCTTCTCAATGTCGTATAACTCGAACTATGTGATGTTATCATTTTCACTATATGAAGACTGAGCTTATACATATTCATAGGAGTATTAGAGATAATCAAGCTTTGATGACCTCAAAAAAACTTATTTTCATTTCAGAAATTAGCTCATAAGGTGGAGACACATACACTCACATCCACACCGACTTCAACAATTGGGTGCAATGAAGTTAAAGTTTATGTAGATTTGTTTTGTCACTCAAAAAGCAGGTACTCTAAGTAATATCACGTAAATAGCAGGTCATATTATTGCTTTTAGGCCATGTATTGTCGGTTAGACTCTCTCAAAACGATCAAGAAAGCTTACATTGAACCACGGACATAGTAACTAAGGAACTAAGATCCTTTTTAACTCATCATCGTATCTTTCAAGTTACACTTGTTCTTCACTTGGATATCATCTAGAAGTTGTTAAATTTCTTCTTTTGCGGTTTAGGGAGATCAAGCATCCATAATTGGGGGTGTGGTCGATTACATCAACGAGTTACAGCAAGTTCTACAGGCGCTTGAGGCCAAGAAGCAACGAAAAGTTTACAGCGAAGTCCTGAGCCCTAGGATTGTTTCAAGTCCAAGACCCTTACCACTTAGCCCTAGGAAGCCACCTCTAAGCCCTAGACTAAACTTACCCATTAGCCCAAGAACTCCACAGCCAAGTAGCCCTTACAGACCTCGGTTGCAACAAGGTTACCTCTCCCCCACCATGGCTAGCTCGGTGGAACCATCTCCTTCTTCATCATCTACTTCCTCCATTAATGATAACCTCAATGAGCTCGTCGCAAATTCGAAGTCTCCAATCGCAGATGTGGAAGTGAAGTTTTCGGGTCCAAATCTTGTTTTGAAAACAATATCTCCTCGGATTCCCGGGCAAGTTACCAAAGTAGTTTCCGCCCTTGAAGACCTCTCCTTCGAAATCCTCAACGTAAGCATCAACACCATTGAAGATACCGTGCTCAATTCATTCACCATTAAGGTAAAAATTCAAGCTAGTAAGCAGTTTCCACCTATTCTTTTCTTATGTCGCTTTCAGTTTAGAAGATTTATGCTATGATCGTAAGAATCTGTGTTCGTCGCCCGAAAATTATATCAAAAAGTAGACATACCCAAGTTCTGATTTGAGAACACAAAACAAATAGCATATAACCTATTAGAAATAGTCCTCAATCTGCTACTTTTTTTTTTTCTGATGCTTATCTCTAGCTGTACGAAGTTGTCTTTGAAACGCAACTGGTATATCTGTCAGTAGCCAGTACCGTTGAAAAATCTAGCTTAGATCCTTGTTTTGGTTTATTTCATTTGCATACGTAGTGGAGATTACTCTCTCCTTATCTTGCAATAAATTTGAAAAGTAGAAGCAGCTAAAAGCCGTAGATCTCTATAGACCCAGAACAGACAATCCTCTAATACAGTGTACGGGGATATTTCGAGCAAGGTAATCCTGAACGGATGTGCAGTGGTTCCACAATCATAATTCAAAACTGAGATTGTTGTACTGCATTGGTCTGTTTACTGTTACGTTTAATGCATGCTTTTTTGGAAACCACGATACGTTGCAGACAGTTATGGTACGTCGCAGCTATTGTCCTTATTAATTTGGTATAAATTTACTGAAGCATTACATTATGACCCTCCTCTGATTTAATTAAATTTATCGCAGCTAATGGTTGGTGTCTGTTTGCTAACAGATCGGAATTGAATGCCAACTTAGCGCCGAGGAGCTCGCACAGCAAATTCAGCAAACGTTCTGCTAAGTCCGTCGAAGATAGTTTCAGTCTCTACCCTAACAAGACCCCTCTTCTCTCTCTTTCTTTCCCTCGGTCGAAGTGTACGAATAAAAGAGAATGTGGGAAGGCATTCACCAACATTCCTATGGACTTCAAATGTCATTTCAACCAGTCATGGCCTGTTTAGCTTCGAATGTCATTTCAATCAGTCATGGCCTGTGTAGCTTCGAATGTCATTTCAATCTATGAATTTAGGTAGTGGAACCATTTGGCATCGAGCACTCTCATATTCTAATTTGATCTATGAATTTTTTATTACATTCGGAAGTCCTAGTTATTTTCTTTGCCTAATGTCCGTGAAGTAACTTCTAATTTATGCTTACAGCTTTTGCCATTGAAACTACAAAGTGATGGGCAAGAAGGATTATCTGCAATATATTGCTTACTTAATGGACATAGGTTTAGATCGTGCTTTAGAGTACAAATCTTTGCAGGTTAATTCATTTAATCAATTCAACAAGGTTCACGAACGAGTTACAGCTTGCCTAAAATAAACGATGAATTAAACTTGAATACAAAAATGAGTTCAATTTTAAACCCTAGTTTGAGTCATACTTGATTAAAAAATAGAAAAGTAAAGTTTCATCATGTTTCCACGTTACTAATAATAGAACCATTGGGCCATTTGTGTACAGTAGAACATAATCATTACTCGCATTTATTGGGTGTCATTTTTTGATGTTCTTGACATCAATAGGGTTTTCATATGGTTGTTATGCCATAATATTGTGTAATGTTCGTTTAAGATGCAAGCCTAGATGGATTCCTGGTCCTCTTCGAAATAGTTTCTGTGGCGCAATATAATAAAATCTGCGGGGCAAGCGTACATGTTGTTGTCCTTGATCCTTTAGAGAGAGAGAGAGAGAAGTCCTGACTTGAACCAGACGGGAAAAGTCATACACATCTCAGGAAACTTCAACTAAGCAGCCTCTGAAAAAGAACTAATTCTGATGACTTTGAAAGGTTTCTTCCGAGTTCTGTCCACTGATGTCAGAAAAAGTTGAAAAAACAAATCAAGAGTTCTCTTTATACTTTTCACAAAAAAATTCAATTTTAAACTTCCAACCCGCCAAGCTAACCGGACCAAGTAGACCAGCGATTTCATCTCTTTAATATTCTGCAGTACTAACAGTCTGAAAAGCCTACCAGACGAGTAAAGGTTCCTATAAATTCTCGATCTCTAATAGCTCAACATGAAAGTACCCTAAACAAAGTAGCTCTATAAAAAGTTGAGCTCTCAATTGCTCCAAATTCAGTTCCCTAAAAATTATGCATGTTGGCTTCTAGCAATTTATGGTTTTGACATTCTCATTGTCTCTCTAACACGATATTAGAGTAGGGTCCCCCTATCACTTTTGTTCACTAATTGCACAGCCTTTGATGGCCCATGTATGATTCCACATGCACAGAGTCTTAACTTAACACATGGTCCCTCTTTTCGCTAGGTCTTCGCCTTATCTAATTAGGTTGTACTTACCGGAACCTAAACTGGCGTAGTAGTGGCCAGTACATGGAAGAGCCAGGCGATTGAGATGCTGCAGAATAAAGCAAATAGAATGGACCATTATGGACCATTCAGGACCACGGAAAATCACGCTTGAATGACACTAACAATTACCACGAGGATCCTCTGATTACAGGTCCACACAACAGCGAGAAACTAAAACAAAACGAATAGTGTGTGCTTGCAGCATTACTACCATTATTATTCCTTAAATCACTCTATACTCATCAATGATGCAACCCATATGTCCATGCGTTCTGGTCCACTTGCAGGGTACCACTCTATTAAACACGGTGGGGCTTTGGGCTGCTTACGATTTAATGCGGCTTAAGATTTAATAGCTTTCATGTATCCATACACGTTAGCAGCCTTTTTCCAACTTTTTCATCTTCCCCACATCCCAGATAATTACTATTCTACCTTGAGAACACAAAGAGACCTAGAAGAAAGCAAGACATCAAGGGAGAAAAGTGGGCCAAACGACTCGTCACTTCGCTATACAGTTGAAAGAATATATTTTGAGGGAAGGAAACATGGAGTGTCTGCTGTTTGAAAAGTTGGTGCATTTTGGTTAAAAGAAACAACGAGATACTAAGTTGCGTCAACCGGACCATAGCTGGAAATCTGGTTTCAAACAATCTTACTCTCCTTAATTAGCATAATCCTAATGTTTAAAGTGGATATTGCCCTGTATTAAAAATGAAATGATGAACCTATAATCTTATAAAAAATAAACATTTTTCATTTAATACCTTAAAGTTTTGAAATGAATTTTCACACTCTAATATGATATTAGAACTAAGATAAGTTTCTACTTTACAATCCCTTACACTACAAGGTTAGGCTTTAGTTTAGTTATAATGCTCGTGTCAACATATGAATGAAAGAGGGTATTAAAAATGAGTATTATTTAACATTAAAAGTAAGAAAATGAATTTATAATATTATAAATGATGAAAACTTTACATTTAATATTTTAAGATTTTAAAATTGACTCTCACACTTACACTCTAATACTCAATGTAATCAAGAACTGCCAAAAGAAAACCCTCTTTGGTTTGTCTTTCGAGTTTCCTCGTTACGATGGTTACCAAGGGAGTAAATCAGAGTTATGATCCCAAGAGAATCTTAGCAGAGATTGCACAGTAGTTTTAAATTGAACTGAAACACTTTGCCATGGATAGGTAGTCAATTCCATGGATAAACTTGGACGTTGTTTAAGCTTTGTACTCGAAACAACACGTACCAACAAAACAAAAGAATGCTCGGTGAGTGTCCTGCACGGCACGGCGTCCTTTTGAGCATGCATGGGCCTAGCCTCGATGTCTTTGGACTATTCCCTCGTTGAGGAACATGCTATACTTAGCGACGCCCACTTATTCAATCTGCTATTTCCAAATGGGCTCAGGTTGTTTGAGAGCTTACACCAGTTGTTGAACAAAAAAATAAAAATAAAAAGGTAATTACTATAAATCAAAAATATATTATAGATCTTCACAGTCAACACACTCCTTTCTACTTTCTTCAATTATACATAGAAACAAAATTGTTACAAAAACCACAAGATAAAATCCACCAAGTTCTTCTCCTGGAAGTACATATCAAGCTTTTGGAGCAAGATCAACGACTATTCTGCGTTAAACCCAAAAGAGCACTTCCAAAGAGAACCCTCCCTTCGCTAGCAAAGCGAAATTCCCTTGGGAAGCTGGGAGGAGAACTCCGCACTCAAGTACGTAGGATTTATAAATACAACATGCATGCTGTAGATAAGTTAAAGCTATTCTCACAACTACCTAGGAACATCAACTGTAATTGGCTAGAGGTAGGACAAACATCTAATGACTATATTGGCTTTATTTCTGTCAGCGAAGCATGCGATTAAGGAAAGAATCTGGCGTTGTCAAATGTGAAGTTGGGGTCTGCTTCCTGACCAAAAGGGAAATCCATACCAACCGTTGGAGAAGTTGTTGTCGAAGCTGCAGCTGATATTATCTCATTAAGCTCAGAGTCACAGCCCTGAAAATGCTGGTTCCCCGCGAAGCTGCTCATCCCACTTGGAGACGCGGAGAAATAGTTTGTTCCTGGTGTCGCAGGAGACGCGAATGAAGGAGAATAGGTTCCCACAAAATTGTTGTAGATCAAGGGGGCCTCGCAAATTTGTTTATCCGCACCAGTGTTTGATGTAGAAGGGAAGTGTAACGAAGGAAAAGGTTTCTCGTGGGTATCTAAGTTTTCGGTTTGGACTTTGAGGGTCGTCTGGAAGTTCAAGAGCATATGTTGAGATGCCTGCTGATTTTGTGGTGGTTGGAGGTTGTGATGCTGAAGGTCCATGGGGATGTTTTGCTCTTGTTTTTCATGAGATGTAAGGGGAGGAGTCGTTTGGGAGGCTTGGGTGCATGTGTGTCTTCCACGGTATGTGATTTCAAAGATAGTTGGGTCATCATCAGATCGTTGAACTTGCTTTGTAGCCAGACAACCTTGGACATTTCGCTGAGTGCACCTATAGTAGCCTCTGCAAATTGGAACTACGAAGCGTTAAGTGGAAATTTAAGGATAAAATGGATTATGTATAATGAAGTTTGAGTCACAGCTAGAATCTGATTCTCAACACTGTTTAGAATTGTAGTTCTCCTTCTGATGTATCCAACTTCACTTGGCAATAAGGCAGATAAACGAAAGCTAAATGTTTTGTGTATATCTCATATCGAAATGCTCTTTGCAATCTTCAAAAGTTTGGTAAGTAATAAAAGCAAGAGCACATAATTCAGGGACCAAACCCAAAGCCTCAGGCTACGGATTTTCTAGGAAGGTCACTTTGGGAACGATCACTTAAAGCCGTGTCGGCATCTAGATGTAAATGCTGGTTAATCAACGCAAGAAGCCTTAGACAATCAGAAAAGATTAGTTTGACAGCGCTATCTATGTGTTTGTTACATCTAAGTTCATATCAACGACAGTAAAATTGCTCTGGGAAGTACTGTTATAGTTTCAAAGCCATGCACAAAAAACAGCATGTTTTCAGATCTTTCATCGCTTTCCACGAAACTAACTAAGAAACTTCCAACGAAAAAAGGTTTCGGGATCATGTCCTACCTGGGATATTTGGCATTGAGAATGTCTTTTTGTCCGTATTTCCTCCAACTAAAGCCATCATCAAGAGGCCCTTCAAGTCCCACGCCCGGATTAACAATCACTTGTCGTGTCCACCTTGGCAAAACCTTTCTGAAACCAAACAAGAAAACTCAAACATTAACACCTCCTTTTTGCATAGTAAAAATCTCAACTATTGCAGAAATATAATTTTGAAATTACCTTTTTCTAGAGCCATCTCCGTGCTCCTGATCCTTAAAGTCCCGATCAGAATCTTCGCTCCGCGGACTGCCAGTCAGAGAAGGTGGCGATTCGGACATTCGTAACACTGCACCTCCCATATGCTGCGGCTCGCCCACTAAGCCGCTCCACTGGAGTATTGAGAGTGACTTTTCATAAGAAGCCAAGATCTTTTGGAGTAAGAATTCGCGGGTCTCAGGCGATGAAGATGGCATGTTAAGATGGCTATGGAGCTGTCTAGCCAGCTCCATCCCTTGGGTCAGCTCACGTATAAGATTCGCTTGCTCCCAATCTCCCATGTTCTCCTTTAAACCGCTAAGAAGTCGAGGATATTGCAAAACTTTGCGCAAACAAAACCTGGTTGTCCGCTGATTTGATCCAACCTCGATATAACTGCTAGTTTTTGTAAGGGAGAAACATGAGAGATTGGAAAGAAACAACCTATACCAGACAAGAAGCCGATAAGAAGGAGAAAGCTAGAAGGGCATGCAAAGTATACCTAAAACAGGAGTTGGGCTTCGATAATCGAAGCTAAAAAGAGGCTGGTTTTCCTTTGCCTCCAAATCTGGACATTCATGAAAAGCTTCCGCAAAAGGGTTCCCGTAAAAGACCAGAGTATACTCTCCTAGAAACAAAGACAGAAGAACATCGAAGAAGAACACAGTATCGACTAGTTTAACGTGCTTGCGATTGTTAGAGAAAGGACAAACCTAGGAGACGAGTAAAGAAAGGTGAAAGCGTGAGGAGGGGAGGACAGTGTGGGTTAGGGCATTTAAGGAAGCCTGACATTGAATCGGAAAGAAGAAACAAAAAAAGAAAATTAGAAAAAAAAAAAAAAAAAAGGAAAGAAGAGAAAGTTTGACCGAGAACAGGCGAGTGGATTTTCTAAAGTGAGACCAGTCTTTGGTCATAGGAATTGTAGAGTAAGAGGGTCAAAGGATTTGCGGGGCTAGCTGTGGGTCGCCCAGGTCCACCACCGAGAACACAAAAGAAAAAGATAATTGGAAAAGAAAGTCAGAGTTTGACAGCTTGGGGACCGGGAGACCAAGACTCTTCAAACCTTGGTACCGCGTTTCCGTCGCAGAAGCCTCATTACATGCGACTGACGTCGATCTCAATCCTTTGCCTACGTTTAACGAACCCTTTGGGAACCAAACAGTCCCATTTCTGCCGTGTTCCTGTGAATCTTGAATAAATCAATGCACACGGCATGTTTTCCCTTTTTCTCATCATCTTCTTCTGCGAAGTTCCTTGGATTCGAGGGTAATCTTCGCGTCGTGCAACATAACTAGCACCAGTTTTACGATTCAACGTGCTGCTCATGTAAATCTTTAATTCAATTTTTTAAAACGAAAACTAAGCCTACACGTCAGAGACATAAAAGATAAAAGTTTTGAATTAAATTTTAAGTCGTCTACTATACTATCATATCTCACATTAGCTCTTATTCCTCCTGACTTCTTGTATGATGTCTCTCCTTTAAGATACCCTTTTGGTATGTCAGGAAGTGTTAAAGATTATGAATCTTGTACCGAAGAAAAAAATTTTTATAATAAAATTTAAATTAAAAAATTTTATTGAATTAACTCTTCAATTGAATTTTATAATTTTTAATACCACAACATGCCTAAAGCAAAAACAAAGAAAAGGGTTTCTGTGCTTCCAGAATAATAAATAGGTAAAGATTCCAAATGTGGGTGGCAATTTTTTTTTAAAAAAATTGGTTTTCCCTTTTAATTTTAATTATAAAGCGGTAGACTTCTGTCTCCATATAAATATGGGCAAGGGGGTTGTCCTAGTAGTTCTCGATGCAAGATGTTTGGTTCAGTAAATGCACCAAGTTTCTTTACTTGATTGTCTATGATTCATTCGTCAACAGCTAGAGATTCAGAAAGTCTAACTAGTACTGTAAAATCATTGGTGTCGTTAACGATGGAATCGGATGTCGATATAATATCACGAATTTGTTCTGAACGATGGTATCTAGCATGTTTGTGAAAGAATATTCATTGTTAAAGGTTAAGCAAGACGAATTGAATTTTCATAGCTTACATAACCCTGACATAAGTATGAAGAAAAGTGTTTGTAGTAATAAAGTGTTGTGTTCGTTTTAAATTTAGTTTCTTTGCGTGAACGAAATACACATTTCTAAATGTTTATATTTGGGACAAAGTGAAGACGTAATCCACAATTTAAGTTGGAGCGAGTAGATATTCAAAACTTGGATAACTTTAAACGTAGATTTGTTCTTTTCGGGTTTTATGATGGGTTTTGACCTTTTTTACAAGATATTGAAACTCAAGGTGATTTTATTCAATTAGGAGACCTTTTTGTACGTAGGGATGTGTTAAAAAATATAATCCAACACCAAAAAATTGACTTGAAAAATGTTTAACTGTGGAATTGTTCTCTCAATTTTTGAGTTGGACTTGGTATTTTCTTTACAAGCCTAAATATTACTTAGGAATTCTCTATATAAAGAGGAAAAATTATACTATTGAATCAACTTTTAGTGTAGAGAATAATTTTTTCATTTGTAAAATTTTTTATGGGGAACAAATGATAAAAACATGCGTGAAAAGATGGATATTACTTTTTGTTTCTAGAGAGTCAGAATGGCCAAAAAAGAAAAAGAAAAAGAAGACTTCCCTTTCCATTCTTCAGTTCGTTATGGGCAAAGTTTGATTATGTATAAAGGCAAGATGAACATTCTGAAAAATTCATAGGCGAAACATTCAAAAAAACTACAGTTGGACCAGTTCAATGTCAACGATCAGGTGGAAGTTGTGAAAGACTCTTTGAAAAAGAGTAATAAACAAGGTTTGAAAAGCAAGCAACTGTAGTATCTCCGAAATGTGGAAATCTACGGAATCACCGAACACAGACTTCTTCGAAAGCCGCAATAGTGGGACTTCTAGGCGTTCCGCGTCTGCGTGGATCGAAGCCTTTTATGGGTGGAAAGCGTCAGCACCATGCTTTTTTCTCTTCCATCTTCACTCCAATTGGGTTCCAAGAATCAACGTCTCTGAGTTTGTAACAACTCCTCCTCCAATGGCTACAAGGCTACTCCTCAGAGCTTTAAAGAAAATTTTGCTGAGATATCAATAGAATGAGAAACATATGTTACTAAAAAAATATTAGTGCAACCAAACCCTAAAAAATAGAAAGCACTAAATAGGTGTTGTGAAAAATTCTAAACTATATTAGTAAAACTAAAAGAAAATACTTATATATTTATTCTTGGAATAAAAGTTTAAAAATGAAAAGATATGATTATTGTGTTTAAATATAAAAAATTGATAAATTAACCTTTGGGACTAGATTTTGAGTCATTTTTTATATTATATCAAGAGCTAAGTGGATTTATTATAATTCTTATTCAACCTTGAGTCTTGAAATTTTTTCTAATGTGTGATAAAAACTTATTATATTTCGTTTAATCTTAAATTCTTAAAATATGTTTAGTATAAAAAAAACATCCATTTCATTCTATTTAACCATAAGTCCAAATTATACTCTATGTGTAGAGAAATGTTAGATACAAAAGTTCTACATTAAAATGTATTCTTCAATTTATAAACAATTTT
Organism: Casuarina equisetifolia; assembly: GCA_028551475.1. Lineage (NCBI taxonomy): Eukaryota > Viridiplantae > Streptophyta > Magnoliopsida > Fagales > Casuarinaceae > Casuarina > Casuarina equisetifolia. Next base: position 20,545,275 of record CM052362.1, read on the forward strand.
TTGAATTAAATTTTAAACTTACTTTTAATACTCGTAATTAAATTGAACATTAGGACTTAGCAAAACAACATTCTCTCTCTCTCTCTCTCTCTCTCTCTCTTCTGTTTTTTTCTTCTGTGTGGGTGTGTGTTTTGGGTCCTGGGTCCAATCAGCAAAGATCCCAAATCACAAGGCAATCTATATATTGAATAGGCTTCGAGGGAAGCTGCACCTTAAAACGAAAATGATGGTAAAAGTCCATGCATAGATGGAGGAATAAGCAGAAAATCCAAGAGCAATATATGTCGTGTCTCGCCCGTATTTAAGGATTAGTCCGCATGATCTTAGTGTTTGAAGTAAGCGAAAACCAATCAATTTATTCTTGATGCGACCGTCCGGAAGGGGCAGTGTGACCGGTGGCTTTGCACCAAGAGCCGCTTCATAGCATCTTCGTCCGAACTGTGGAAGGTAGAGCCCACGACGGCAACCAAGTGTGACTTGAGCACCGGAGCAACGCCAATGATACAGGTAACGATTTGGTGAGAACCACTAGTGGAAACCTTCATGGAAAGTTCAAGACATGGCAGCACTCGAGAACCATAGTTGACATCGTGAACCAGTCGATGGTTGCCACACAGGGAGGCCGAGGTGACAGAAAAGGATATGGCTTTTCTAATAATCTAGAAATCATAATAAGACAGTAGAAGAAGGGAGGCGGAAGGGAGAAGGGGAGAGGAAAGTGGTGATGAAGGAGAATAAAGCCAAACAGATATTTAATTCAAATTGCAACAAGACATCATTTAATAACTGGTTTAAGGGATCTTTTCTTTTTAAGGGACTAGTTGATGTTAATTAAGATACAGAGCCGGATTGTTTGAATTCTGCTTCTATACATTACTTCATGGCGCAAGTAGATTATAAATTTGAAGTTGCTTGCTTGGAACATGCATCAACACCAAGCCAAATAGATGGTTGCTCTGCATTTGATAATACAAATGCATCCAACATATGGAAAGTATGATCATTTGTTCGTTACAATAAGCATCGAAGTTTCGAAGAGATCCTGATTTATATTGAAAATCCTGGTCATCATAGATGGCTGCGCGAGGACCACTGTCCTGAGCACGGCTCGTCGGTTTTTAAGTACCAAGATTAATCGGTTAGTCGATGATTGTACGAGAAGGAATTACGAATGTTTGACCTCTTTTTTGTCGAAAGAATGTCATTTATTATTGCTAAGCTGGGCAATCAATAATTACCCATAAACTTTAATTGATCTCTTAATAATGTATCATATTAAGTCACATGTCAATAAAATTTTTATTAAAAGACAATTCAATTGTTTAAGTTAAGATTACTAATTTGTAAATATCAGATTTCAAAAATAAAAGTGTTATGTAACTCAAAACAAGCTTGGGCTTTTATGAGTTCGCATTTTATAAACTTAAAACAAACTATCACATTTTCATGATCATGTCTTGGTGGTCTATTCTACGGCAACTTAGACGTTAAGTAATTATATTGTGACTTAATTTAGGTAAATTTTTCTTAAATTTTTATATTTTTTTATTTCATACTTGAAATATAATGTTAATTATAATATCATTTATTATATACTTTAATTATTATGTTAAAAAAATATAAGTTTAAAATCTAATTTCGATATCATCCACAAGCCTAGACTTGGCTTCCATAAGCCCCTGAATATCTAAGAAATAAATATGTAAGAAGTAATAATAATGGAAGGTAAAATGGTTGAAGTTTCCTTAGCCTCTAATTTTCGAGTTCTATGGAACTTCCCATGGCTACCATTGAGCTACGTAATGACCCCGCAACCCACCCCACGAGATGGGTCCCAAAACTGAAGCAATCTTCCTCAGCCCAATCAAAACTAACCAACGTGCCACCAATAATATCCACAATTTCCAAAATATCTTACCTGCCGCTTACAACTTGCCACGTAGGAAACTCTGTCATGTCGTTTCTCCGCTCTTATGCCAGCCACGTTTACCACCTTACTGGAGACTGGGACTTCTGCACCTGTTCGCTTTATCCGCCGTTGATTTCTGAGACCCAGAACTTCGACCATTGAATTTTCAGGAGATACACTTGTGTGGACACAATAATTTACGTGTTACAAAGATTCGTACATAAGCTCCGTGATTCTTCAGTTTGGAGATCCTAGAAATCGTGTCTCAACTCGGCAAACAGAATCGGACAGTGCATCATCCAGGTACCTAGATCTTGTTCTGCTCTGGATTTCGTTTTCCTTTACATCTCTGTTTTTCCCTAGGGGAAAGTCTGTAGTGCGTAGGTACTCTGGCTTGGGATCTTGATGCATGTTTTACTGAGAACGTGTAATGATTTTAATGGCTTGACATGCTGCCTTTCGAGGTTTCCCTTGGATCTTCGAAGTGTATCTCCTCACTGGAAAAGAAGGTTGGCCTTCTTGAGATTGTATGTGGAACCACTGGCTATCTGATAAGTCTAAGAATGGAGTTTGGGGGTTGCAGAGTTGTTCAATCTGTTTCAGACTTCTAACTTGTTCAGTTCAACTTGCTTGGTGCATTTGGATTCCTAGTTTATTTTTTGTAGGATGTTGGAATGAAGTTTAACGAAGATTTTCAACTTTGATTTGCAACTTTGGTTTGATTTGCCATATATATGTAGAAACAGAGGATTGATGTCCCGAAAATTGATTACAGTGTTATTTTATAGGAACTAGTGCTTCCAAAATTTGTCTCAGGACTGAATAAACCGGGCATACATGTTTTGTTTGTGATTTCAGGACTGTGCTAGTAAGGAAGGTCTCCTTCATCTGTTGAAACTTTACTTCGGCGGCTTGGCATGGGAGTTGTGACTGTTTCCAGCTCAGCTTCTCGAACTCCTCTTGGTTTGAGTGCGAAATTCTCAGCTCAACGCTGTCCTCTGAAGAGACCCTTGGTAGTAGCTTTTAAAGCAGATAAACCCAGTAGCACTGCATTAATTGCACCACAGAAGCAAATCCCCTTGCCCATAGAGACAAGTAAGGATCAACGGAAGAGAATTGGGAAAGCTAAGAAACCTCTGAGAAGAGTAAAGGCTGTCGTTACAGATGAAGCTTCTCCGAGTACCATGGAAGTGGATTACAATGAAGCCGCCGCCCAACTTGAAAACATATACAAGCGAAGCCCAGCATCTGATACTTCTGAAGTGGAAGATGTAGGTAACATGGTGAGAAGTACCCGGAGAAGGAGGAGGAAGGTTAGTGAAGGTGATGAAAAAGAGGAGAAAGGAACCAGCGAGAATGTGATTAGAAATCAAAATAAGAAGGTTAAAAGGCTGAGTCTTGATAAAAGGATTGCAATGAAAAGAAACAAGGAAGAGGAAGTGGCAACTCCAGTAAGGAAGAGGAAAGCTATTAAGGATGAAAATGCGAAAGTTGATAGGCTTGTAAGGGAATACTCGGCTTCAACTGATTTGGTCAGTTTGGACTGGAAGAGAATGAAGATACCTCCCGTTCTTCCATCTTCTGAACATGTTTGGTTGTTCAAGTTGATGCAGCCAATGAAGGTATAGAAATTTCCGTCTCTGTATTTCAATTTTCACATTACTTTCTGGTCGCTTTTGAAATGATATTGGGGCATCTTTAGCACCTAAGTTATGATTTCTGAAAATTAGGCACTCCTTGAAGTAAAAGAGAATTTGCAAAAAGATTTAAGGAGGGAGCCAATGGAGAGCGAATTAGCTGCTGCAACGAATATGGATGTAGTTCAATTACGAAAACGCTTGGAAGCTGGTCGAGCTGCAAGAAACAAGCTCATTAAGGTAGTATTCATTTACTTTCCACTCCTTTTGTTGAGTGGAATTGTTGCTAATTTTTTCACTACCTAGGTTGGCATTCATATATTGTGTTAAAGTATATTTGAAAGATTACACTAGCTAGTAAGATGTAGATTTTATATGTAATTCAGGCTTGATGATTTCTCCATTTTTTACCTTTGCCAACGAAGCGGGTTGTCTTATCATTTGCATTTAGGTAACATTGTACAGATCTTCTCATCTACACCTAAGAGACATTCTAGAGGGTATACAATTTACAAAGCAACGAGATAAACCATTCACAAAGATTGCCTCTAAAAACTCCAAAGCGAATTTGACTTACATTTGTGATGGTCTAAACACTCAATCTCTCCTGTTCTGTTCTAGTTTCTCTGTTTTTATGTTTTTTATCGAGAGGGAATTAGATTTCGTTAGACAATATTTGGTTGGTGAACAAGGATTTGACCTTTTTTTATCTTTTGATCAAGAGTTGAGGCTGATTATATCTTCTGCAGATATTATTTAAGTGAACATGATAGCCATTGTTTTCAACTCACTTACCAAGAACAGATTACGTTGAGTGCATTGCTCTCATAAGGATCTGCTTTTTAACACTAAAGCTTGTATGTATTGCAGCACAATCTCCGTCTCGTTTTGTTTGTAATGAACAAGTATTTTCAAGACTTTGCAAATGGCCCAAGATTTCAAGACCTTTGCCAGGCGGGAGTGAAGGGACTTATCACAGCCATTGACCGTTTTGAACCAAAAAGGAAATTCCGGCTCTCCACTTACAGTCTTTTTTGGATTAGGCATGCCATCATACGCTCCATGACAATCTCAAGCTTTACTCGTGTTCCTTTTGGGCTTGAATCGGTATGCTTTCTGATCTAAAGCTTTCTGTTCTTCTTTATGTTAGTGGCAGCATACGGAGTTCTTGTATAAAGTAGTGTGTATGGGATGAGACAATTCATCATTTTAAAGATGATACATTGTTCCATCTAACGCTAAGTCTAGAGACAGTAGAAGTGTCATGGCAAGTGTGCTAAATATGGACCATAAAAACATTGGTTTTGGCATTTTATTGGTTATATTGTTGCGACTCATATGTTGCATGCTTTAAATGAGTAGCGATGCATGATTTTTCACTAATGTTATGCAGGTTAGAGTAGAAATCCAACGTGCAAAGCTTCAATTGTTGTTTGAACATCATAGATTACCCACGGAGGAAGAGATAATAAAAAGAGTTGGGATCTCCCCTGAGAGGTATCGCGAAGTTAGGAGAGCCTCAAAACCTGTTCACTCTCTACATTCAAGGCACGCAACCACACAAGAAGAGTACATTAAGGGAATCACTGATGTTGATGGCGTTGGAGATGACAACTGGAGGCAACCTGCTCTTCTCAGGATTGCTATTGATGATGTGGTAACCAGTCCTCCCCAACCTTGTATTCCTTTCTGCATGCCTTTCTGTTGTTTCTGAACAGAAGTCATTTGCTTAAATCTTGCTGATTTAGAATTATAAAAAGTTGAAAATCAAAATTTTTTGCAGCTTGATTCCTTAAAGCCCAAGGAAAGCTTGGTAATCAGGCAAAGATACGGACTCGATGGTAAAGGTGATAGAACACTGGGAGAGATTGCTGGCAACTTAAATATCTCCAGGGAAATGGTTCGAAAGCATGAAGTCAAGGCGCTGTTGAAGCTCAAGCATCCTGCTCGAGTGGAGTATCTTCGCCAACATTTAGCATAAACCAGTAGCATCATATACGTTCTTATATGTCTCTCTTTCCCTCTGAGTATCTCCTGATTACCAGGACCTGCTGTACACTAGTCGATGTACTATATATACTCTTTCAACAACCCAAGCCTTGCAACACACAACCATTGAAAAAAAAAAAAAAAGGGAAAAATCTAGATGAGCATAGAAATCCAATACTATGTAATTGAACTTCAAGACTTAGCATTGGAGATAGCCATGTATAAATGATACCTACTGTTTCTCTTCCCATTATGCCAGCTTACTAAAATTACAGAGCGACAAAACAATACAGCTCTTTTCATACCTTTTCCCCTATTGGGTTATCATTTGATTATTAGTTCTTCCCATATCGCCCGTGACCTTGCAGTCTAATTCACCAAGGCTGGAGGTGCATCAAAAAGCCGTTCTGATTAGCAATTCAAGTATCATCCCTAGTTCTATCTGGAGTACACAAAGGATTCAGAGTGTTGAGAACTTGAGGTTGGTAAAGCAATTACGCAGAGCGAATCTGAGGCTAGTAAGTAACGCTAGTAGGGTGCAAGTTTCTACTATCAAACATCCATGGATAAACTCCAATGTTAGTGATAATATTTTGCCAAATTGAAGTCCTTGATACCAATATCATATGTGGACTTGGAAGTGGAACTAAAGAAATTCAAGGAAAATTCAACTCATGGATTACGGTACAAGCTGAATGTTATAATATCTACATCTCGTAGCATAGCAGAGCTGTTCGGATAAGGTTTGAGCAGTAACATTGGCAGCACCTAAAGACAAAGGTACTACTGTTTCTTGGAACCGATGCCTCTCTGCTGTACCATAAAACAGTCATACACCGCAACTTTTAAAGTTTTATTCCTGCATTTACCTATGTTTGTCTCACCTGTTCCAGAGATCAGTACAAAAAGTGGAAGCGGAAGCTTTTTTTTATTATGATATACCCACGGCAATGGGAGTTTCAGAAAAAATATATTTTTGAAAACCCCAAAAAAAAGAAAAAAAAAATAGTTTAAGAAAGTCTTTTTGTAGCAATTGAAAATCAGTGGTCAAAGATTCTGGAATTCTCCTTCTTATGCAATTTTCTTCGGCCGGCAAGCCCTTCCCGGTGTCTCATTATCCAAAATCTCTCTAGTTCTTCTGCATTTCGACCTGGAATCCTGCCCGCTATTAAATCCCACCTGAAGGAATCCCCATGTGTTAGTATTTGATCATCACCAGCTAATGAGCAGTCAGAATATTGAAAAGAAATACATTACTTAGAAAGAAAAGTTTTTAGAAGTCTCTTGATCTTGGCTTCTCTCGTTCAGAGTCTTCTCAACTACAGATTCCTACCCGGACTTGATTTAGACTTCAACTGCACCTGCCCCAGCTTTGAAGTTACTCGTTGGCTCCTTCTAGCTTTAGAGGTCCCTGTCGGGCCAAAGAATGAAATTTGGGATGAACTCTCAATCTCATACCATTATGAGGAGTTACACCCAATATCGAATTTCGTCTTCCAAGCTTCCCACATGCTAACAAAAGCTATATACTTGCGTTCTCATCCAAGTGCCTAGTCTCCACTTCTTTTAGATCTATATATAACAAAAGCTACATATAATTGCTGATGTCCTTAGAATTTTACTATATTATTATGGAATTTCGAAACCAGTAAAGAAACATTTATATCGATAGCCCAGATAAGCAGGATCCTACACAATAGGTATTGCTGCTGTTCGTCATGCCCTATAGGATACGTAGTCGATACACAAAGGTCAAAAGGCATGAGTACTCTCTACTCGAGAAACACAGATGGTTATTGGGTTTATAGCGATGACTAAGATCAGACAGAATCTCAAATCAGGTGCCTGCATCAGAGATTTCAAGCACTACAAAAGGAGGACGAACTAGCTACATTTGGAGCATGGCCTTTTAGTTTCTGTTATTGTGGTAAAAGTAACTGATAATGGTAAATGAGGCATAATTCCAGAGAAGGTAGCTTTTCAGCAGAATCAGCTAATAAAGCCTTACATAGGGTGTCCTTTATGTCACCAAAAACCACTGTCCACACAGCGCTTCTTCCCGTACTTTTATAGTCTGTTTCACGCAAGCCCATGTGCGCTGTCATCTGACAAGAAGAAGAAAAAATAATTCTTTCCGATGAAGTGGATCTCGATCCAACATCTAATTCTCTCCAATTTGAGGCTGATGGAATGGTCAAATCCACTTAACTGAGTTAAGTTAGTGACCATCTTTAGAAGGAATTAAAATAATTGAAAAATTGATGTTCTTTTCGAGTACAGGTATATCAGATTGACTATCCTATCACCCTTGTATCGGAATTCCATGGTTAATCCAATATGATTGACATTACCATATATGTTCTAAAACAAATTACAGACAATCTCCTAATTACTATATGTTCCTGCCAGGCCCAAATAGAGAAGGTGGTAGGATTTTAGTAGATAATGGTGCCTTTAGCTATATGATCATTAACACAAGTATTTGGAATGGCTCTAATGATAGTTTTGTTGTCAGCTTACCTCTCCCCCACTAGTCTATGCATTCTATAGACGAGATCTTCTTCTTGTTCAGTCATGGTTACAGCCTCCCATTCATTACTACAAACCTCTGAACAGACAAATAAACACAAACAAAAAGTTTAATCCAAGAGCAGAAAAAGAGGGTGAATGAGAACAACAAACAAACTCCCACTGTTCTAAGAAAACAGAAACGCAAGAGGCGAGATTGGGAAGCTGACCCTCAGACTCAAAACTGGCAATTTCGGCCTGTGTCCGGCGACGTCCTCCCATGGCTCCTTCTAGGAGAGAACGAAGAAAGAGGGAGAAAAGATAACAAAGGAAGCTTGTAGAGTGCCTAGGGAAGGTAAGACAATCTTAAAGACTCTGAATTCCGTCCAAATCAAAAGGAATGTATGTTGATAATACTGCCCAACGAACCAAGCAGATGCGAGCGTGTTGACTTGTAGGCTGCTGTGTCTTCCGCGGCGGTAGATATACAGTTGGAAAGACAGTGAGAGGAGGAAAACTGGACATTCAGAATAAAGCTAAGCTTTTCAAATGTGTTCCAGTTAGTTTAATATAGCAATTTACGGTAAGGCTTGTCCGTATCTCTAAAGGAAAATAATACTTGCATGTGAGACGCTATGAAAAGTGGTGCACAAGGGTTATCCTCATCATTACAATCATAACCATCAATCATTTCAAGTCAATGGTTCGATGAGAAAAAATATGTGAAACTGATATTACTGTCTGAAGGTGAAAACCAACGGATCAAAGAGTGGCTAAAAAAAGAAACAAATGTTATATATGGTTGTATCGTTGTCAGTCCTGCCATAACTTTCCAAACACAAAAAGCCGAATGAACGACAAAACTGCTGCTTATGTCTCTCTCTGTGTCTCATTTCCTTTTATGTCTGTCTATTTGTTTATTTAGTTTTGTACTGCGACGAACATAAGAAGTTCCCGAATCTACCATCTTCCCGCCTTTGTTCTTCGGGATTTTGCGATGCTTTACAGTTGAAGTAAAGGCTTTGCCGGAAAACATCAGTCGGAACAGTGTGAAATAAATGGTAAAGGCAAGAGGTAGGTGATGAACATAAAATCTATTATTTCTCTTATTTCTCTCTCAACGTATCAATGTTATATGTACAAGTATATTAGAGAAAAAAGGCTACACTAAGACTATACAGGTGAGGTACCCCTATGACTACATAGGGTACTCAAGTGTCTAACGTGACTACAGTGACGTAGGTATCAACACCCCCCGCAAGCTGATTGGTCGGGAAGAACAGTGAGCTTGAATCTTAGAGAACGAAAACGTGCTGTAGAAAGGCCTTTAGTGAAGATATCTACAGGCTGATCCGCAAAGGCAATGAATTGGACATGAAATTGACCACGAAGGAAGCGCTTACGTATAAAGTGATAATCATTCTTGATGTGTTTAGTATGAGCATGGAACATCATATTTGCAACAAGGTACAAGGTTGAGAGATTATCACACCAGAGAGTAGGAGGATGGGGGGGAGAGCACGGAGATCTCGAAGTAAATACTCAATCCAGATAAGCTCCGCCGCAGTGTCAACAAGACACTTATACTCAGCCTTTGTGCTTGAGCGGGCTACAGTCTGCTGCTTATGGGAACTCAGGAAATAAGATTGTGGCCAAGGAAGATGCAGAAACCACCAACAGAGCACCGATCGTCACGGTCACCCTCCCAACTAGCATTTGAGAAGGCATGGAGAGCAATAGAGGAGCTGCGGGTCAGGTGGAGGCCATATCGAGGAGTGTTAGCAAGATAGCGAAGAATGCGCTTCACAGCCTACCAATGGAGAGTGGTAAGAGCATGAAGGAACTGATAAGCGGTATTGACCACATAGGCAATGTCAGGACGGGTGAGAGTGAGATACTGAAGGGCGCCGATAGTGCTCCGATAGAGGAGAGGATAGGGAAGAGGATCGCCAGCCCACTGGGAGAGGGGCTCAATGGTAGTACAAGGAGTAGAAACGCCACGGGCCTTGGTCATGTGGGCACAAGTGAGAATCTCATGAGTGAACTTGGCCTGATGAAAGAGGAGATCCTGCGATGTATGAAGTGCCTTAACACCAAGAAAGTAATGGAGGGAACCTAGATCCTTAATACCAAACTCCCGCTGAAATGCTACAAGAAGAGCAGATAAAGGGGCCTCGGAGGAGTCCGTAAGAAGAATATTATCAACATAGACAAGGAGCACAACACTATAGTGAGCAGTATGTAGGAAAAACAATGAGGTGTCTTTGCAAAAACATAGAACCCAAGAGAAGTGAGGAAAGTGTTGAGCCATTGGTACCAAGCACGAGGGGCCTGTTTAAGGCTGTAGAGAGATCGACGGAGACAACAAACATGATGAGGCTGCAGAGGATCTAGAAAGCCAGGGGCCTAAACCATCATGTAAACCTCCTCAAAAAGAGTGCCATGAAAAAAGGCGTTGGAGACATCAAGCTAATGAAGACTCCAACCTTAAGAATAAGCCATGGCGATGACAGCCCGAATGGTGACCGGTTTAGCTACCGAGCTAAAGGTCTCCGTATAGTCAATCCCAGGTTGTTGATGAAAGCCCTTCGCCACTAAGCGGGCTTTATAGCGTTCCAAGGAGCCGTTTGACTGAAGTTTAACTTTGTAAACCCACTTACAACCAATCAGTCGAGCATAGAATGGTAAAGGATCAAGATCCCAAGTATGGTTCTGTATAAGAGCAATGTACTCAACAGTCATGACAGAATGCTAGTGGGGATCATAGGAGGCATGGGCAAAGGAAGTGGGTTCGGGAATAGGATGAGAAGTAATAGTAAGGGCAAAGGTGTGCTGGCAAGTGAGAAGGCGACGGGTGAAAGTGCCATCTTTTAGGCGAGTGACCATAGGGTGACAAGGAGTGGTAGGGGTAGGTAAGGAGGAGGGAGAGGAGGGAGGGGAGGGAGGTGGGGAGGTAAAATTCGAAGAGGGGAAGGAAGAGGGAAACACAGGAAGAGGAGCCGGAGAGGAATAACTAATAGGTAAGGGTAAGGGAATGGATGAAGAAACAGATGTGTCAAGAGGAGAGGAAGAGGGAGATGTGTAAAGGAAATGAGACTTATCAAAGATTGCATCGGCAATAATATAGAAGCGACGAGTCTTAGGGCAGTAGCAGCGATAACCGCGATAACTGGGAGGATAACCAAGAAAGACACAAGGACGAGAGCAAGGAGCAAGCTTATGTGGAGCATAAGCACGAAGGTGGGGATAGACAGTACAACCAAAAACTCAAAGACGAGAGAGATCAGGAGGAGAGGAAAAAAGAGTCTACCAGGGAGTGGAATGAGTAAGGACAGGAGTGGGGAGACAATTAATGAAAGAAACAGCGGTCTCAAAGGCAAATTTCCAGAATATAGGGAGAACGGAAGAGTGGGTGAGAAGAGCAAGACTAGTCTTAACGATATGGCAATGTTTCTGCTCAGCGGTGCCATTCTGGAAAGGGGAATAGAGGCAAGATAAGCGTTGGTAAATACCGTGATGAGTGAGAAAAGAGCGAAGAAGGGTGGAGAGAAACTTAGGGGCACCATCGCACTAAATGGCGCGAAAGGGGCGTTAAAGTTGAGTAGTGATGAATGAGTGAAAGGCGGTAAAAATAGAGAAAAATTGAGAGCAAGAAGTGAAGGGATAGAGCTAAGTAAAGCGAGAGTAATCATCAACAAAACAGACGTAGTATTTATAGCCATTAAAGGAGGTAACATGGGTAGGGCCCTATACATCAAAATGGACCAATTCAAGAGGCTAAGATGCCCGAGACTGGGTGGGTGGGTGGGGGGGTGGGGGTGGCGATGGCTCTTACTAAAAGTACATGTAGGACATAAGGGGAGAGTGGAGTGAGTAAAAGGAATCTGAGTAGAGGACAAAAGGCGAGCAATGGCATCAGAGGAGGCATGACCAAGGCAAAGGTGCCACAGGAGGAAAGAGCTGGTGGCTGAAGTAGAGAGAGTGGAAAGAGCTGAAGGGGTAGCGGATGATGAAAGGTGGTAGAGGCCATGATCAAGTGTGCCGCAGAGAAGAATTTGACTAGTGGGAAGAGAACGAGCAAAGAAATGAGTGCCATAAAAGAGAAACATGCAAGAATTATCATGAGCAAAATGAGACAGATAATAAATTTTTAGTAATGCCAAGAACAACAAGTATATTAGTTAAGCAAAAAAAAAAGAAAAGGAAGGAGATTGGAAAGTATCGATGTAGGTGATGGGGAGGGACACCCCATCACCCACAGTGAGCTACTGAAGACCCATGTAGGGAGTGACGGAGGTGAGAGCCGTAGTGCTGGCGGTAACATGGTGAGTAGCACCAGAGTTGGCAAACTAGGAAGCATGATCTAAGGTAGAAGGAGGGGGCATGAGCGGAAGTGGGTTTAAAGGAGGAGGAAGCTGAGAATAATGGACCTGAGGAGTGGATCCAAAGGGAGGGCCAAGAGATGGGTTGAGAGATGGGCTAAGAGGTGGGCCGAAAGATGGGTTGGACTGTGGGCTGAGAGGGGGGGTGAGAGGTGGGCCAAAGGAGGTGTTGGGAGAGGGACCTGCAGATGGGCCAATGGAGGTTGTGTATAATTGTGGGCCAAGAAAGGCCGTATATGAGTGTGGGTTGGGGGAGGGGTTGGTTAGGTAAGAAGCTTGGGCCGGATATGTAGTGGGGGGGCTGGAGTGGGTAAAAAGGGGGTATGGGCTTTAGGTAGAGTGGGCTTGGGCACTATGAGAAGAGTAGGCCTGAGGTGGGTGAGAGGTGGGCTGGGGCTGGGAGCTATAATGCTCTTGGTAGGTGGTGGCATAGTGGCCCCACCTGCGGCAGATTTGGCAGTAGGGCACTGGCCGTCGCCCACAGGCCGTTGACTGCCGTCTACGGTGGTGCCAGAAGGTAGTTGGCCGAGGGAAAAGGGAGGTTTTGCAACAGCGGTGGAGATGAAGATAAGGGGAGTGGCACGTGTGGGCCACGTAGGCAGGGAAGGCTACCGAGGAGGAGAAGCAGCAACATACCCATTGCTGTGAACAGCGAAGGTCGCTAGAGGAGGAATCTCTGCCGCATCCCATGCAGAAACGTCCACCATGGACTCGTGAGACAACAGAAGCCTGTGAAGATCCTCACGTGACATCGGGGAGATGCGGGAGGTGACTAAGATCGTGTTCGCGAGCGACTGAAATTCGGGGCCGAGGCCGCAGAATACATGGGTGTGGTAGTCGCTATCGTGGAGGGGCTTGCCGATGAGCACCAATTGATCCGCGATGTGGGTGACCTGTTGAAGAAACTCAGCCACCATATGATTGCTGCGACGCATGGATTGGAGTTCCATGCGGAGAGAAGCAGTGCGTGTAGTTGATTAGGCAGCGAATGTTGTGGTGAGGTAGCACCAGATCGTAGTCAAGGAGCGGAACGTGGTGAGTTGGGCAACCATGGGCGGTGTTGAAGTGGTCAACAACTAGCCCATGGCGGTGCGGTCTTGGACGCGCCAGTGTGCGTGGGCAGGGTTAGGGGTATGGGTCAGGCCACAAGAGGCGGTGAAGGATACGGTTAGGTTGGAGGAGGTGGGTGGGGGGGTTCGGGTTCGAACCTATCCATGACGGGGAGGAGCTACGCCGCGTCAAGGAAAGGTTCAATCATGGTCCGCCATATCAAGTAGTTGCTGGCGTTGAGGCATTCCGACAGCGACGAAGAAGGGAGGACGGTGGGTGGTTGGCTGGTGGAAGAAGATGGGTTGGGCTAGTGGTGGAGGACGAGGTGGACATCGGGCTGGGCTAACCAAAGCTGGAGTGAGGATAAAAAAAAAGATAAGGCCCAAGGGAAGAAGCAGGCTGGGTGGGAAAAAGAAAAGAAATAGAGGGAGAGAAGGAACGAAGGAAGGGAGGGGCTGTAAGGATTAGGCAGGTTGCACCATTTCTAGCTCTTAATACTAGTTGAAGTAAAGGTTTTGTTGAAAAACATGGTCAGAACAATGTGAAATAAATGATAAACGCAAGAGGTAGGTAATGAACATAAAATCTATTATTTTTCTTTCAATATATCAATGTTACGTGTACAAGTATATAAGAGAAAAAAGGCTACATTGAGACTATAGAGGTGAGGTAACCCTGTGACTACGTAGGGTACTCAAGTGACTGACGTGACTACAATCACGTAGACCGTCACTTAGGTGTCAACATTTACCTTAATATCAGAACTATTTAGCATTCAGAAAAGAAGTAATTATCCTGCACTTGCTTTTTCGTTGTCAGTCCTGTTGGTCGAACATCTGCTCTAGACACCATCGTCATCACCATTATCATCACCATCATTTAGTTGACTGTGAAGGCACATGCACTGCAACAGTACTCGAAGATTACGACATGACGACATGACCGAGGAGTCCAGCATTCCTGCCTCGGCTATCATAAGTGCCCATCAGTCTGCGGCTGTCGGCGAGAAGGAAGATACCGTAACGATGAACAAGGCCACTTGAGAAGATTGAGAAATGTGTTGTATCAGCGGTAACCACAGAAGTAGAGATTGCTACATCGTCCGTAGTTCTTTCGGATAAGAGTCCATGAATGGAAATCTTATCCGGATTCCGATCAGATGCCTTCTTATAATAACCAGTTTCAGCAGCAAACACGTTCGTGTTAAAACAAATTCGCTGACCTCGAACAGATCCATTTCCAGCAAATACTACAATTTAGGTTGCCTCGTAATCAAGAATCTCTGAATAATTTTTCGTTTTACATAATTATTGTACCCAAATTTCAAGGCGCAGGTCTCAGCACTGGACAAAATTCTGAGAGGAATCTTTGATGTAGTATAAATGTATGATGCATGGGATAGAGATTTTGCTTTTGTTTTGGCTTTTCCTTCCTTTCAAGAGAGCTTATAAGGATGGGACAGTCCATGATTATGGAGTTTAGTTCTAACAAAAGTCTATAAGTTTTAATATTGCGATATTAATATTAAAATCAGATAAAGGAGAGAGGATTCCATCATAATAAGATTAAATAATAACGTATTTAAGATAAAACTCTTATTTCCATATTACAGTTAGCTAATATTAAACCATGTCAATGAACAAGAAGATATTATTTCAAAAATCGAAGCATGATGTCTTGGTTGGATCATACTTTTGCAAACTTTAAAGGATGTGCACTAAATAAGAGGGTAAAAAGGAGGAGAGTAATGATCGAAAGTGACTTGTACTCATTGTTGAACAACCTCCTTACACTAATTACGCACCGTAAATGACATATCTGCATCAGAATTAGGGAAATCTCAAGAAATGAATGACAACTTTGGTGTTTCCTGGTTGCCTTTTACCATCGACAAAGGACATATCTTTTTTCACTAGTAACAGCAGAGGACGTCAAGTAAAGTAACACCAAGAGAGCTTGGTTTGTAAAAGAGCAACTAAAAAGGGCAGTGAATTACAGTTCAAGCCAAGTAAGAAACGAAAGTGACAGAGATCTTGGGTTGGCCTACGCATCAGGTAAAGTAGTGCAGAACAGCTTGCGTTGAATCGGACCTCTTACTGGTGCATTAACTGGGCCAGGCTCAGTCTGATATAAAAACACAAACTAGCACTCTGACAGACAGAGGGTTGTGGCCTGGATCTGAATGTCTGATATGAGCTGGGAAACGTCATGAAACCCGATATTAGCTTTGTTTAAAGACACCTTTTATCGCCCCTCGAAGCCATCAAACTGTTGTCAGCATAGACAAACAAAGTTTAACTTTTGATGGAGTCATTATCCGACTCCATCTCCCAAAAGCAAAGAAAGAAAACTAGAAAACCAATGGCAGTTTAGTGTGGTACTTGCGAAACAAAAAGATGGTCTCTTCCAACACGGAAGCTTGGTGGTGAAATTTCCACTGCTTTTGTATTGTAATTTTCTGGCAGCTAGACACCCAAACTCCTTTTTTCTTATCTGGGATAATGTTAGGAATGATCGATTCTCTTTTGACGCTGGGATGATGAATATCCGTGTGGATATTTATCAGGATTGATGGCAACACGATCAGTTCCACTTACCAAAGTTGCCTTGTTTGCCCCGTACGAAAAACAAAAATCAGAATGGAAGAAAGAGCCCAAGGCAATCTCCAACCAAGGCTACTAGATTACGCGCTTCACCAAACTGGAAACAGTACATGCGTCCTTGTTTTTTCTGCATTTTTTGCATTGTCCTACGCGGCACCAACCTGCAATTAGGCTACGGAAATGCACCAACTTCTATCCATTTGAAAAGCAAGCACTAAGTTGCTCATAATGCGAGGCAGCCTCTCGAAAACTTTTGTCTGCGACAGGAGCATCTTTTGAGCCTAAAGAATTCGATAATGCTCGTGCATCTCATCTCGAATAATGGCTTGCTTCTTGTTAACGATTTTCGCCCACTTTAACTCAGTTTTTAAAACCATTCTACTCTTTGGTTGTTTTGGCTTTGCAACCTGAACTTTCACTATTCATAATTTTGAGACTTGAGTTAGAATCAATTTTGATTTCAGAGCTTCTTTAATCTATCTGCCAGATACATATTAAGAATGACTATGAATATATGTTAAATCCCTCAAATAAAAAATTATAATTGTTAGAAACATTAAAACCATTCTTTATTGATGGTTCGTAACAAGTACTTCAGCTATATTACAGTGAATATGAACCATCCTTTTTCAGATCGTGGTCATGAATTATCTATCTCTTTCAACAAGTCACCTATTAAGTTGGTAGTTGCAGGGCACCGTTAGTTTTTCAGTTTTAATCTTTTATTTATTTTTTTTATAAAAATGTGAGTTTATTTATTTAAAAACAAGGGAATATAAAAGTTTTGGAACATACTCTAACATTACATCTCATCTAAGAAAAAATCGAGTTTGAAATTTAGTTATAATCCAACAAAACATTCACTTGAGAGAATTTAATGTTTATAAATAGAGATATTTTTCCTTATATTATTTTTTTGATTCTAGCCAACAAGATTAATATTTCAAGAGCCTTATTCTAGAAATGTCTATGATTTAATTTAAATCTTATACAATAGGCATATGCTAAAGAAAAAAAGTTTAAGAAGTTTTGAAATTAAATCTTTTTCTTTAGTTACTTAATTATCAAAATTATTTAAAATTTTGATTACAAGACATAGTCATTTTTGTTATTTGTTTGATACATAGAATTATTGGAGGTCTCAACCTTAAACGAGGTCCAAATTGATGGCTTAAAATAATTAAATTTTACAATCTTGAATAAAAGAATAGTGAATTCAGTACAAGAACTTATTTCTCTTAAAGACATTAAGTTTCATCTAAATTAAAATGAAGGATTTTTTTTTTCTATCGAAAAAAAATATATCAGTTTTGTTTGTTATAACTTTCTCATCTTTTACATGTGTTTGTTCTTTGTTGTACCATTACAACATCTTTTCTTTTGTCAAAAGGATTTGAAATTCCTAGCATAATATGAAAAACACAGTTCATTAGAAAAGATAGCATAGAGGAAGCTTTACTTTATCGTATTCAAGGCTTGACTGTGACCAATCACCCGAGAACAAGAATTTTCTGGCATCCACGCAGCCATGTTGAAGCCTATTCGATTTTCTCAACATATCTCCTTTCAATTTCAAGTTTTTTGGTGAGTTCTTCAGAATGTGAATTGCGGGCGAGTCCAAAGCATACAATCAAGGCGATTCTTTGCTCGATATCACCAACAAATTGCAGTTGGTGTATATGTTTTCTGTCTGGGAATATGTTCTCTTTGCTCAAACATCATTGGCCTGTAACGGCCACAGAAAATTACTTCTAAGTAAGAAGTTGCCGACCAGATGTATAATTATATATATTCTGACGACCTATCAAGGAGAGTAAAGGTTGTAACATGATGTTTGCTGCAACCAGAAATACCTTAAAGCCACTGGTCTTTCTGTAATAGATTACATAAAATAGTTGACCACCGAAGCACTAACAAACATGCAGCAATAAAGCATCAGAAATGAAATGTTGGGTTGAGGAAATGGATGGAAGACAGCCAGATGGAGCTGAGACCATGATCGCATAAGATAATTTTGTTCATTATTAGAAGATTATTTTATTTATTGGGCATCAAAGGACCTCCACTTTTGAATAAAAACATATTCTGCCTAAGAAAGACTTCCCCTGTACGTGCCCTATCATTTGATCTCGTTCCTTCGAAACCATGACTGCAACAAACCAACTTTTGGACCTGAATAGGAATAAATCTTGTATACAACAAAGGCATTACAATAAGCTAGAAGGATTCCATTTAATAAGTTCATTTTCCTGTTTTAAGAACTGTTGTTTTGCAAACGATTTATATTGATGTGCCATGGGAACTCTTAGGTGGGGGCACTTCCACAGTTGATGAGATAAATCATTTTGATCAGGGATGAAGGCAGAAAGGGAACTTTCTGTGGACTTTCTATGAATTGCAAAATGGAAACAAAATAGTGCCATCTATTTGGTTGTATTATAGAGGAAACTTTGTTTCTTTTCCCAACACGGAGGCTTGAAAATTGATCTTCAAGAAAATGGGAGCCACCTCATCGACCAAGAGCACTTCGACCGATAACGTATTCTTCCAAATTGCTGGCAAATGCGATGCTCTGGACACCAAAAGGCAAAAATCACTTTGCGTTACAAAATATTACATACCATGTAACAGCAAGGATATTGCTGTCAAGTGGACAGTGGAATCCTGACGGCACCCGCCAGTAAGCAGAGAACCAAAACAGGAAGCAAGTCCCTTTCTATTGATCCTTTAAATCTATGGCAAAACTACTTTTCATGGAGCATTTGTGCTAAACAAATTAAGAGGAAAGCTCCACACACAACAAGTTGTTTACATTCACAATTGTAACAAACATCTGGATAGCACTCGTTCTTTCAATTCTCTTCTACTCTCTTTTTAGCCGTCTGCTGATTATTTATATCCCCGGATGATTGTCAAACAATCGACACAGAATTCATAGGTCCTTGTTCAGACGCTCGTTGTTGGGACCATTTCTTTAGCTTGGGACTATCTTCGCAGAGCAAATATGGGAGATAGGTTGCAGCTGGCAGTCGGAGTCTTGGGTACTTCTCTATTTGTTTGTTTTCTCTGCTCCATACCACTATGAATGACCAAACTTCAGAAAAGATTCACCAATCATATTTTTCCTGGTTTTTGTTTCAGGGAACGCTGCTTCTGTGTTACTTTATGCAACTCCCATGTAAAGTCAGCATGCCATTCTATGAATATTTGGTTCTATCTTATTTAACTCATGTGTGCAATACTTAATCGGTCGAACCATTGACCAAGTTGCTCAAGCCTTTTATATCATGATTGTCTTTCTGTTTCCAGATTAACTTTTTCAAGAGTCATAAAGAAGAAAAGCACGGAGGAGTTTTCATGTGTTCCTTACGTCGTTGCATTATCAAACTGTCTCATTTATACCTGGTATGGACTGCCACTGGTGAGCTACAGATGGGAAAATTTTCCTCTGATCACGATCAATGGCCTCGGGGTTCTTCTCGAGCTCTCCTTCATTTTGATATTTTTGTGGTTCGCTTCACCCAGAGCGAAGGCAAGTTAAGCTTTTCCGACATATAATTTTGTATGTTATTATTTCCATGCAGGCATGAGTTATGTTTTCAAGTTCACAAGTAATAATTTCAATATGTATGCTTCAACAGAGGCTTATGCTAGAAATTTCAATATCTTAATATGTTAGAAATTTTAGAAAAGGGTCCCTATTTAACTTAAAATCTAAGCCTCCGTTAAAGTTGGCTGAGTTGCAGCAAATCGAATAAAAGCAAAAAAAGAAAAAAAAAAAAAAAGTTGAAGTGCAAGAGCCATGGAAAGTTGTCTGTAGGTGTGTGTTTTATTCACAGTTACTCAAAGAATATAAATGTGTTTTTACATTTTATATAACTAACCATTGAAAGCAAGCCACTGATCACAGTTTAAGCTATTCACAAACAATATGAAAATAATTAGGTCTATACCCATTATAATAAGCAGCCGGCCCATAATATCAACATCAATAATCTTAATGAGCACTATGTGAAGAATTTTTTTATTTTTATGAACTGTTCTTTCAGGCTTTCGTATTTTTCATGTTAACTCACAAATGCATGCATCTATCCGGTTGAAGATAGCCTTGATTTCCAAAATCCCAATGGATGCAGGTGAAGGTGGCCGCGTTATCGATTGCTGTTATCGTAGGATTCTGCGCCACTGCTATCATCTCAGTTTTTGGCTTCCACGATCACCGTCATCGAAAGGAATTTGTTGGTAGCATAGGGCTTGTGGCCTCTGTAGCAATGTACGCCTCTCCTCTGGTGGCTGTGGTGAGTTATTATTTCTCATTATTTCATGAAAGGGATATGCTAAACAGAAGTAGTCACTTGCTAGTTCAGTAGTAAACTGGTAAGGTTTAAGATTTATTGGTCCTAAGTGCATAAACCTAGGTGTGTGCATAAATAAAAAAATTTAAAAAAAAAAGTGGGAAAAATCCATTCAGTTTGTTACATATACACACGCCATTTCATGTTGGGTTTTTCTTTGTTCTTGTTTATCATACTCTGCTGTCATGGTCAGCATATAAATTTATTTGACAGCAAGAATTCTTCGATCGAACATGGAGGGTAGAACTAATGGCAATCGCTCTTGCTTTCTTTCCTCTTGCAGAAACGAGTAATTCTTACCAAGAGCGTGAAATACATGCCGTTCTACTTATCGTTTTTCTCATTCCTTGGGAGTTCACTTTGGTTGGCTTATGGACTGCTAGGCCACGATCTACTTCTTGCGGTTTGTATCATGATTGAGCTCTATTTATGTTGTGAAAAAGATTTCTGTACCCTACACTCACATATTCTTGGATATTTTTAACTCTTTGGCAGGCCCCAAATATAGTTGGTTGTCCTTTAAGCATCTTTCAACTCATACTCTACTTCAAGTACAAGAAAGGCGGGATTATAGAAGAACCTACCAAATCGGACTTGGAACAGAATTATGAGAAACCCAAACAATTGCAGCTTGGGGTTAATGACAGTATTAATGGAAAAAGTTGAAAAAAAAAAACAACAACAACCACAACTAAGATCTGATTAAGTTCCATTTGCTGTTGTTTCCCATAAATTCCAGTTCAAGATAGTTCTCGCATCAAATGCGAGTATCTTTTCGTACATCCGACTATATTTTGTCTTTTATCTAAAGTAACGATTTGTGCTATTCTAAGAGGTTTGTCTATGACAGGGAGAAATTTGTTTCATTAACAACACATTTCAATGATACTGTTAATGGGGCAGCAAAGTGTATCTAAATCGGTAGAAGGGAGTATTTGTGGTAAAGAAACTCATGGAATGGAAAGCATGCTAACTGAGCAATGACATGAAAAGGAAAAAGGAAACTTGTAATTTGCATGTCATGGCTTGAGATCACATTATGGGCTGCCAAAAACAGCATTTCACAAGGGAAAAAAGAAATGAAAAAGAAAAAGAAAAAGAAAAAGGAAGAGTATCGCACACTAAACTCGTTCATTTTCTGGATTTGGTTTCCAAATCCTAGTCAGGTGATTCTTTGCTTGATATGACCAATAAAATGCACTTGGTATATGTATTTCACCAGCTGGGAACATATTCTGTGTACTCGAATATCACTAGCCTCTAAACACCACAGAAAGTTGCCTCCATATTGTTAGACTGATAGGGTTGCCGTGGATGAAGCTAAAGTGAGACCAGGGCTCACTGAAGCTAATCTACAGTCTAAGACAAACTAGCTCCCTGCTGGAGTAGTTGGATAAAGTGCAGACAGCACAGTGCCTAGTTGTATAGAGCATGGTGATGCTTCACGGGTGAAGTAACTAGGTGATGTAGTTACTGTCCAACTTCTTTATGTCTTTTGATTTGATGTTTGAGATGTGTTAGCTTGAACCAGATATGGGAACCCAAGCCTCAGTGAAGGCAACTGTTGGGTTAGCTTTCTTTTGGTTCTGTAAAACAATTCTGCTCTTGTTGTTGCAGTGAATGAATGAACTTTGAACCACTTTGCTCCCACAAGTTCGTGTTTGTGTCTTCCTTTTCTTTACTCTATTTTACTTCCACACCTGTGTTAAGTTTGTATCACATATGGCTCAAAAACTTCTAGGTAATAGATTTTGCAAACCTTGTCCAGAATCTGTGTAGTGTCTGACCGATTGTCTTAATTAACACCTAAATAGACCGTCCTTTAGGTGTTCAAAGGAAATATTCACAATCCAAATATATAATCATTTTGATTCTGACGATTCATAAAGGAAGGCAAAGGTTGTGACAATATGTTTGCAGCACCCAGAAATACTTTAAAGTTTCTGACCATTTCCGCAAATAGATTCATAAAATATAAAGCCGTTCAAGTATAAAAGCATACCGCAACAAAGCATCAGATCGCAATGTTAGGTTCACAACAAAGAATTATGAAGCTCTCTAAGCAAAAGTGAATTGGGCAGAGTCAAAAGGAGCTCAGATCATCATCGTATCGGATAATATTGTCCATTAGAAGAATATATTATATATTGGGCATCAAAGGACCTCCACTTCCAAAACGAACTTATTCTGCCTACGGAAGACGACTTCAATTTGTGGCCTGTCAATTAATCTCGTTTCTTCAAAACCATGACCACTGCAACCATCTGTTGGACCCGAACTGGATTACATCTTATATACTTTTCTTCTGTCGTGCTTACAGCAGAAAATATTACAATAAAGTTCTTCTCTTGTTCTAAGAACTGTTTATGTGTGGATGGAACTTGTATATTCCATAAGGGGTGTCTTCCCAGATCATTTTGTGAAGGAATATTTTCTTACAGATGCTTTCTATTAATGTATAGGGGGGAACATTTATGGTGGGCACACTCCCAAAATTGATGAGACAATTTTATTGGACTGTGATGAACATAAGAAAAAAGACTTTCTATCATTTGCAACCGTTAATACGATATTACTATTCCCTATGATAGAACGTGTGAGAAATTGAATTATTGTAAACATTTTGTTTCTTTTCTTAAGAAAAAGGCTTGAGAATTACACTCTAGAGATTGCCAAAAAGTCATATGTTTTAATGAAAATGGAAGTTGCATCATCAATAGAGAGAGGTCTTCTCTTAGTAATGTATTTTACCATATATGCTCTGGATAGAAAAAGGTAGTAAACACCTTGGGTATCAAATATTTATTCCTATAATAAGATGTGTGAGAAATTGAATTAGAGAAAACATTTTGTTTTTTTTTATTAAAGAAAAAAGGCTTGAGAATTAGATTCTGGAGATTCCAAAAGAGTTACATGTTTTAATGGAAATGGAAGTGACATCATCAATTGAGAGAGGACTTCTTTTAGTAATGTATTCCAGCACATATGCTTTCGATAACAAACCGTAAAAAGGACATTAAGCATCAAATATTTGTTCCTATGATAGTATGTATAAGAAATTGAATTATCGTAAGCATTTTGTTTTTTTTTTTTCCCTTAAGAAAAAGGCTTAAGAATTGGGCTCTAGAGATTACCCAAGAGTCACATGTTTTAATGAAAATGGAAGTCATATCATCAATCAAGGGAGGACCTTTCTTAGTAACGTATTCTAGCACATATGCTCTGGATAGATAAAAGTAGAAAGGACATCAAGTATCAAATATTTATTCGGATGATAATATGTACAAGAAATTGAATTATCCTAAAAAAAAAAAATTTCTTAAGAAAAAGGCTTGAGAATTAGACTCTAGAGATTGTCGACATGTTATATGTTTTAATGAAAATGGAAGCCACATCAACAATCAAGAGAGGACTTTTCTTAGTAATATATTCTAGCACATATGCCTCCAATATAAAAGGGTAGAAAGCAACTTGGGTACCAAATATTTGTACTAGGAATTACAAAATTATTCGATGTTATAATAAATAATTCATATTTAACTTAAAATACTAAGATTTTAAATAAAGATACTCATATAATAAATCAATCTTCCAAACTATTATATTCACCTGTGAGACTTAATATGTGTCTTTGTCCTGAATGTGGGGAAAACATTAGCTTATGGGAAAAAAGTCTACAACAAAACAACAAAAATAAGATTTGAAGCCTAATATCATGTTAGAAATTATAGAGAATTAATTATATATTAAATATGAAACTTTCAAACTTTATGTAGAAGAATTTTTTTCTTTATAAATCATTATTTCGTACTATTATATTCTCATGCAGAACTTAATATAGATAACAGTAACATGATGCAATCATATCACACCTAAATTAGGTATGTATATTTTTAGGCTTTCACAGTTTGGTTTGCATATTCATAATGATAACACTTCATTTTAGGGCATCTCTAATTTATATTTTTAGACATCGCTATATAATTACAACTGATCTTTTCGCAACGGATATAAAACATTCATGCTTTAGCACCTGATGCAAGAGCCGACGGTGCAACAGGCAGCACCAACTTGACTTGGGGAGGTGCTGATTTAGTGGCAGTGGCGGAAAAGTTGCTTTGTTACCTATTCCGTTACTAGAAGGTAGGTCATACATTGATGGCATCAGCTAAATCATTGAAGCATGAAAGCTGGGAGCAAAACGACTTGTAAAGGAGCATTTGTACTAAAAGAATCCATAGGAAAAGCTTCACAAAAGATCGAAGTGTTTACATCCACAAGCGTAATACAGAGTTGGCAGCACTCTTCAATTCTCCATTATCAACTTATTAGCTGTCTATCCTTTATTTATATCTAGTGAAGAGTGTCAAACAATCGATAAAAAAATCGATAAGTCCTTGCTCAGACAATTCTTGTCGATACCATTTCTTCATCTTAGGACTCTATCTTTGTTGGCGAACATGAAAGATACATTGCGGCTGGTAGTCGGAGTCTTGGGTATTTCTCTCTTGTTTGTTTTCCATGCTTTTCATCATTATTAATGACCAAGCGTCTGCAAAGATTGGACCACTGATCATATTTTACCTGGTGTTTGCTTCAGGGAACGGTGCTTCTGTGTTACTTTATGTAGCTCCCATGTAAAGTCGGCATGCCATTCTACTACATATTTCTCTCTATTTTATTGGTCAAATCATCGATCAAGTTAACCAACCTTTTTATTTGTAATTTTCTTTCTGTTTTCAGGTTAACTTTTTGGAGGCTCATAAAGAAGAGAAGCCCGGAGGGGTTTTCATTTGTTCCTTACATCGTTGCACTATTAGACTGTATCATTTATGCTTGGTATTCAACGCCGGTGGTAAGCCACGGGTGGCAAAATTTTACTGTGCTGACCATAAGTTGCTTGGGGATTCTCCTTCAGTTCTCCTTTGTTTTGATATATTTCTGGTTGGCTTCATCTAGAGGGAAGGCAAGTCTCACATTTCATGTTTAAAACCTAAGCTTTTCCTGTACAAACTTGATACATCACCATTCCCATGCAGGCATGAAATAAGTGCACTATTATATTTCATGGGTTCTATTATATGTTTTTCTCAATTTTAGTTCTTTCATTTGCCGTGTCGAAGTAACTCAAAAGTGCATGCATCTAATGACTTGAAGATGGTATTGACTTACGAACACTGCGAGGGTGCAGATAAAGGTGGCCGTGTCAATGATAGCTGTTATCATAGTATCCTGCGCTACTGCCATCATCTCAGTTTTTGGTTTCCGCGAGCACCATCGCAGAAAGGACTTTGTTGGCAGTGTAGCTGTAGTAGCATCTGTAGCAATGTACGCCTCTCCGTTGGTGGTTGTGGTGAGTCAATTCTTATTATCAAGAAGGGATCTCATCAGCTATGTAATAAGAAGAAGAGGAAAAAATCCGTACAAGATGTCACATATTCATGTGCCAGTTTGTGTTATTTTTTTTTATTGAATATGTGAGTTTATTAATTTAAAAATAAAAAAAATATAAAAAATTTACGGATATATTTTAATATTATAAATTTATTTATTAAAAAAAAATCAATATTAAAATTCTCTATGACACAATAAAATATTTATTTAAAAAAATTAATCTCCCATTATTTTGTTGTCAATGTCAACACATAACTTCATTTGGTAGGGAGAATCATTCGACAGTAGGGAACTTACGTAAGTTGCTCTTACTTTCTTTCCCTCTTGCAGAGGCAGGTGATCAGAACGAAGAGCGTGGAATTCATGCCGTTCTACTTTACTCTTTTCTTATTCATCAGCAGTCTCCTTTGGTTGGCATACGGAATTCTGAGCCATGATAACTTTGTAGCGGTTCGTATTATGATTAAGCTCTATTTATGTTAGTCAAAAAAAGAGATTTCTGTCCTGTAAAACTGACATACTCTTGGATATCTAACTCTTTGACAGGCCCCGAATCTGGTGGGCATCCTTTTTAGCACCCTTCAACTCGTAATCTACTTCAAGTACAGAAAAGGAACAACCATAGAAGATCAGAACAAAGGGGACTTGGAAAAAGATGATGAGAAATCCAAACAGTTGCAGCTGACAGTGAATGACAGTATTAATGGAAAAGTTGAAACAAACAACTAATATCGGATTAAGATTCATTTACTGTTTTATTCCAAAAGATGAATCCAGAAATTCTAGTTTCAGATGGTTCACGCATCAATGCATGTATATCTCATACGTGCGTATGTAATTTTCCTTTATTTTAAAGTAATGGTTTGTGTTATTCCAAGAGGTTTGTCTGTGACATGCACAACTTTGTTGCAATAAATAATGAATTTCAAAGCAATAAAGCTGTAAGAGGGAATTTGTCATAAAAAGGGACATGAATGGTCTATTTTGTTGCAAAGATTATGTGCGTATATTTTTTTTTTCATTATTTAGGTTTATACTTACCTTTGGTAGAGCACAGTAGGAAATATTTGGAGAACATATCGAAAAGCCACTCCCAACAACCAAAAGAAATACAAATTTAATAAAGAGTACAACTTTTAATGAATCAAAAGTCATCAAAAGCATTTGGCCACAATAAACCAAACCTTTTCTTTGATCCACATGATCCGTTATTAACCTTGGTTGGTTCACTTCCTCAAATTGCCTCCTACAAGTAACCAAAGTCCTTTCACCCATCCAAGGTGACAAAGTAAGTACCAAAAAATAAAAAGAATAAAAATAAGTAAATAATTATCATTTTTCCTAGTAAATAATTACCAAAAAAAAAAAACAAAAGGCACTCATTGGTTGCTAAACACCACTAACCTTCTAGGTAATAGGTTTTGTGAAACTTTGTCCACAATCTCTGCAGTGAATGATCAATTGTGTAAATTTAACAAGGAGGATTGACTCCAACAGCTAAAGACATCATCTTTAGTTGTTCAAAGTCAATGGTCACCATCCAAATATATAATAATATATGATTCTGATGATCATAAAGGAGAGCAAAGGTTGTGACATTATGCTTGCATCAACCATAAATAACATAGTTATACAATAGAAGTCCATTCAAGAACTAACAAAGCATACCGCAATAATGCATCAGAAATGCAGTGTTAGGTTGATAGAATTATAAAGATTTCCAAGCAAAAATGAGTAGGAAAACAGTCAAAAGGAGTTAAGATCATGATCTTATCATATAATACTGTTCATTAGGTAAAAAAAATATACGTTTTCTATTAGATAACTTTTGTTGCTTAGCAAAAGAATATGTTAATATTAGGCATCAAAGGACCTCCGCTTTGGATACCAACTTATTATGCCTACCAAAAACTCCTCCAATATATGCCCAATCAATTGATCTTGTTCCTTCAAAACCATGACCACTACAATCTTGAGGTGAAGCTTGAATAAAAGAAACCCTTTAACCTTAGACTTAGCTTTTAACTCTCATTCTAACCTTGAGATATTAAAATATATTGAGTGAATGAGAAGCATCCATTCTATCATATTTAACCTTGAGCTGAGACATGCTTAGTGTGCAAGGAGATTTAAAGACAAAACTCTCATATTACCAAGTTATAATCCTTAAATAGTGTTTAAATAAAATATATATTTCTAATTCATAAATTAGCTTTTGGGTTAGGCTTCTAAGTTTAATAACAAAAAGAAATAAAACACCTAGAGTATCAAATATTCTGTACCACAAATTGTTAAATTTTTAAAAATCATAAAGAAGAACTCAAATCTAACTTAACATATCAAGGTTTTAAGTAAATGAATTCTGCTCTTGATAAACTACTTTTCTAGGTTAATGTATTCTCATGTAGGACTTAACACACCTTTTTACCTTAAGCATGGGGGGAACATTAGCTTATGAGATAGAGTTTATAAGCAAAGAAATAGGAGATAGAATTTAAACTTTAATACCATGTTAGAAATCAAAAAGAATAACTTAAATCTAACTTAAAATCATAAGGTTTTAAGTAGAAGAAATTATCTCTTTATTAACTACTTCTACTATTATATTCTTATGTAGGACTTAACACAAATAAGAAGAAAAATGTTATGGTGGGTAATACGATGGCATCCCCCAATCAACAAAGGACAAAAGCTGGAAGCAATTCACTTTCAGTTGTTCCTTTAATTGTTTGTCAAAAGTTCTTGTAATGGAGCACTAGTACTAAAAATCATAGAAAAAGCTCCACAAGCAAACAAAATTGCTTATCTCCACAAGCTTAATACAGACTTGACAGCACCCACCGTGCTTTCAATTTTCTATTACCACCTTTTTTAGCTGTCTAACCATTATTTATATCTCTTGAAGAGTGTCAAACAATCGATATAGAATCTGTACGTCCTTGTTCAAACACTTGTTGACGGTACCATTTTTTCTTCTTAGGACCATCTCTGCAGACGAACATGGGAGATAGATTGCGGCTGGCTTTCGGAGTCCTGGGTACTTTGTTCTTGTTTATTTTCCCTCCTTCCCACCACTATGAATGACCAAGCTTCAGGAAAGATTCACCTACTAATCTTATTTTTCGTGGTGTTTGCTCCAGGGAACGCTGCTTCTGTGTTACTTTTTGCATCTCCCATGTAAGTCAGCATGCCATTCTACTACGTATTTCACTCTATCTTATTCAATTCATGTAAGCAATACTTGATCAGTAAAATCATCTACCAAGTTACTCAACCTTTTCTATTATGATTTTCTTTCTGTTTTCAGATTAACTTTTCGGAGAGTCATAAAGAAGAAAAGCACGGAGGGTTTTTCATTTGTTCCTTACATCGTTGCACTATCTAACTGTCTCCTAGGTAATTGGTATGCAATGCCAGTGGTAAGCTACGGATGGCAAAATTTTTCCCTGGTCACTGTCACTGGTTTAGGGATTCTTCTCGAGGTCTCCTTCCTTTTGATATATCTCCGGTTCGCTCCATCTAGAGCGAAGGCAAGTTTCACAATTCGTTTTTGACAACTAAGCTTTTCCTGCATAAACTTGATATATCAACATATCCATGCAGGCATGAAATAAGTCCACTTTCATATTTCCTGCGGCCTATTATATGTTTCATCATCTGCTGTTTTGAAGTGACTGAAAGATGCATGCATGTATTTATTGACTGACGAACATGGTGAGGCTGCAGGTGAAGGTGGCCCTGTCACTACTCGCTGTTATCATCGGATTCTGCTCTACTGTTACCATCTCAGCTTTTGTGTTCAAAGATCACCATCGTCGGAAGGAATTTGTTGGGAGTATAGGGCTAGTGATAGCTGTGGCAATGTACGCCTCTCCGTTGTCGGTTGTGGTGAGTCATTATTTCTCATTTTCATGAAAGGGTTCTCCGGAGGAATGTAACTGAGAACAGAAGAAGAGTGAAAGATCCATGCAAGATGCCTCATATACACATACGATTTCATAACTTCATTTAGTGGAGAGAATTACGAGAATTGTTCTTGCTTCCTTTCCCTCTTGCAGAAGCAAGTGATCGTTACTAAAAGCGTGGAATTCATGCCGTTCTACTTATCGTTTTTCTCATTCCTCAGCAGTTTACTTTGGTTGGCGTACGGTCTGCTAGGCCATGATATATTTGTAGCGGTTCGTATCATGATTAAGCTCTATTTATGTTGTCAAAAAAAAAAAGAGAGGTTTCCGTCCTGTAAAACTGACAAACTCTGGATATCTAACTATTTTGCAGGCCCCGAATCTGATGGGCATCCTTTTAAGCACCCTTCAACTTGTAATCTACTTCAAGTACAGAAAAGGAAGAACCATAGAAGAACAGAACAAAGGGGACTTGGAAAAAGATGATGAGAAGTCCAACCAGTTGCAGCTCGCGGTGAATGACAGTATTAATGGAAAAGTTGAAACAATCAACTAAGATCGGATTAAGTTCCATTTACTGTTTTTTACCAAAAGATGAATCTAAAAATTATAGTTTCAGACAGTTCATGCATCAAGGCATGTATATTCTCATACATGCGTATGTAATTCTCTTTTATCTTAAATAATGGATTATCTATTCCAAGAAGTTTGTCTGTGATATGCACAATATATTGTCTATTTATTGTTCCGAAGATTATGTACATATTTTTTCTTTTCATTATTTAAGTTTAGACTGACCTTTGGAGGAGCAGAGTTGGAATTTTTTTTTAAAACATATCGAAAAGAAATAAAACTTTAATAAAGAGTACAACTTTTAATGAATCAAAGTCATTAAAAATATTTAATGATCCTCTATTAACCTTGGTTGGTTGACTTCCTCAGAACGCCTCCTAAAAGTAACCAAAGCCTTTTCAACTATCCGAGGTGACAGAGTAAGTATCAAAAATGAACATGTAAAAACAACTAAATAATTAACATCTATTATGGTCTTTAACACAAATGCAACAATTTTACCAACCATGTACAACTTTTAACCCTTGTCGAAAGTCACTAGAATTATTTAACCATAATAGACCATTTATAAGAGATTTCGTTCACCCTTTCAAGAAATCAAAGTGATAAAATGGTCGCATCAAGAAAACAATCATACAAATACGTTGCTTTTTTTTTCTATATAATAAGATATCATCCTTATTTCAGAAAATTGATAAGCTTCAGAATCAGGGAACCGTTCGATTTGGTTATAAAAAAATAATAGGATCATAACTGTGCTTTCAATTTTTATTGACATAAGAAATAACTTTTTAATACCGTGATACGATTCCCTATTTTGCATAACATGGCTTGAGATCACATGATATGCAGCAGAAAACAGCTTGTCGACATGGAAAAAGGAAATGAACTAGAGGAAGAAAAAGGAGTATCACAGCATAAGGGTACCAACTCGTTGCAACAAGTAACTTCTGAAAGGGAAAATGATCGCAAATATCATGGTTGTTTTACTATATATCTCTACTGGATTACTTAGCAGGTTGTATCCCCTGTTTATCCCCTTGCTGTATCCCTGTCTATGCAAAGGCCGCCATTAGTTAATATACCCCTGAAAGAGCACTCAGATGGTTCATTGGAGCACTTAAATGATTCTTGTTTGCCAAAAACAAAAAGTCAAGGGCTAATTAGCATCATTATTAGACACAGAAGAATAAAGAAAACGGTGCTTAGCTTTACATCGAGCTTTCTTTTGAAAAAGAATATATCCATCGAACCCATTCCACTTCAATCCAAATGCAATATTCCCCATGATTCACAATCATGCAGTTAGAAGAAAAAAGCACATCAAATATTGAATTTGGAATACAATGTCTCAAGATGAGTGGCCATTATTCAGGAACCTGCAACATGAGCAGAGCCAATTATCATCAATTGAAAGAATTGGTTCTCACACTATCAGAAATGTTGAGCACAGAAAGAAGTGCATGATGGTATTTAAAGATCCAACCGGAACCCTTCTAAATATTTCAAAGCCCAAGCCTATCCAAGTCAGTAAACTGTGAGATTTGCTACAATTAGCTGAAGACTGGAGAAAGAAGAAGCACAAAATATCCCAACCTAAAAAGTGCTTCTACCTAAGAGAAGTAAAAAGACACAACATCATGCTTCACTAGAACATACATGTAACCAAAAAAAAAAAACCAAGAGACAATATGAAGGAAGATAAAACCTCAGAAATAAGCTTAAAGGGAGACCAAGAGGAGAAATGAAACTGTTCAATGAGAGCACGTTACTCCAGAGAAACCAGCTTCCATTACTTTTGTGGAATCATAACAAATATCAGGTGGAACAATTGAACTTATATTCGATGTAAGATGTTTCAAAGTTGCATAAATGTCACTACAATGGGGATGGGTTTTATCTTCTACTGAAAACACGTGAACCCGGCTGTCCAGCTCAATCCAACTACACCCGGGAGGCTTTTTCACCGCTAATCCTGTTAATTTCTTCCTCACACTCAGCTTTTCCCCCCATTTTCCTGATGTGGAGTACATATTAGACAGAATAACATGAGCAGAAATTGAATTAGGATCCAAACTGAACATCTTCTCAGCCACTCTCCCGCTCAACTCCATGTCCATCCAGAACCAACACGCATTAAGCAAAGCACCCCAGACAACCCAATCTGCAACAATAGGCATCTCTTTTATGAATTCCTCGGCTTCTCGTAGATGGCCCGACCGACCAAGAAGATTTACCACACATGCGTAGTGTTCTAAATTTGGGGTTACTCCATAACATTTTTGCATTGACTGAAAGATTCTTAAACCTTCATCAACAAAACCAGCACGACCACAGGCAGACAGAACTCCAGTGAAGGTGGCACCATTAGGAACAACTCCTTGCTTTAGCATATCACGGAACACTAGAATTGCTTCAGAACCAACTCCATGATATGCATGGCCATTAATAAGAGCTGTCCAAGATGCCACATTGGCTGAAGAGATGCTACCAAATGATTTTTGAGCATCATGCATGCTCCCGCATTTGGAATACATGTCTACAAGAGATGTTCCAACATAAGGATTGGATTCAAAGGGTGTTTTGACTAGGTGGGCGTGAAGCAATTGTCCTCGTAGAAGAGATCCAAGGCATGAGCAAGCGTGAAATAATGCAGAGAATGTTGATCTTGTACGTTCTATTGACAGTCTATGCATGGTCCTATAGAGTTCAAAGGCCTCGTTATGCTGTTGATTTTGAATAAAACCTGATATCATTGAATTCCATGTCACTGGGTTTCTTTGACCCTTGGTTTCTTCGAACAGCTTCAGAGCTTTACCAATTTCTCTGTTCCTAGAGTACACTGAAATCATGGTATTCAAAGAAGTTGTTGTTCTTTGGCCCATTTCCTTGAACAATCTCTCCGACTCCTCGACTTTACCGCTTATGGCATAACCTTTAATCATCAAATTATACGAGATTGGATTCTTTTCAATCAGTCTATTGAAAATCAGCCCAGCATCTTCGATCCTACCCATCAAGACAAGCCCACCAATTAGCGAATTGGAAGCATTTAGACATGGGTTTACAATCCTGTCATAAACTTTCTTGGCATCATCAATAGCTTCGCAATGAGAATAAAATTCAATCAACGCCCCACCAATCGACTGATCAAATTCAAACCCGTATTTCACCAAAAGCCCATGGACAGACCTACCTTGTATTAGGTTTCCCAATCTCCCACAAGCCCTTATAACGCAATCCAACGTAAACTCGTTAGGCTTCACCTCCTCGCTCCCTCTCATCCGCCTAAACAACTGCAATGCCCTTTCACACCCATCCTCACTCTTCGCATGTCCGGAAATCAATGTAGTCCATGCCACAACATCCCGGTCTGGCATCTTGTTAAATACATCCAAAGCGTCACTCATTAAGTTACAGCGTACATACCCGACTAGCATCAAACTCCACAATAACTCATTTTCATCACGTAACTCGTCAAACACCCGCTTAGCTCCTTCAACTTCAATGCAGTTCGCGTAAAAGTACAACAATGCACTGCCCAAAAGCTCAAATCTCTCAAAACCAGATTTCAAGACCAAACAATGAAGCTGTTTTCCCTCATACACCGATTTCGAATGCGCACACGTACTTAGCAGGGTCGAAAAAGCGGTCTCATTGAGTTTCATATTACTGCGGTGCATTCCCGCCGCAAGTTTTAGAGCTTCATCGTATTTTCGCCACTTGCAGTAACCAGAAAGCATGGTGTTCCATGAGACAACGGTTCGTTCCGGCATCTCGTCAAACAGTTTACGAGCAACGTCTACCTGACCAATTTTGCAGTGCCGTGTTATGGATACGTTGATGGAAACGATGCTGCTGCGAGGGCCTTCAAGAGGCTGGTAAAGGGTACTGAAGGGATTAAAGCTTTTCCTCCAGCGACTTTGCTTCCAGTTTCCAAGAAAGGAAGGTTTCAGCAACATTCTGTCTGCTTGTATTTCCGTTGAGAAAGAAAGAAACAGAGGGCCAAAACCTAAAACGTCCCGTTCTTACAATTTTCCTCCCTCATTAACTCTAAACTCAAAAGTTCACTAGTTGATTGGTAAATTTGACATCAGGTTCTTCACAAGATTGCTCTATTTTATATACTAAATGATCTTTTATCAACAGGGAAGGTGAAAGTTACTTTTCAAATTTCAAAATTAATTGTTTATTTTATATAGAGAAAAAAAAAGGTTTTAAATAATAAAATTTACAATCATAATTGATGCCAATCTACACTATACGTCCACAACTTTTCTAATTCAATGCAGGAGGGGACTTTCAATTGAGATCATAATTAAGATAAAAATCTCATATTAAGTATATAATTTTTTTAGTTAAATTTAAATTTTTAAATTTTTTAATATAATATTAAAATTAAAATTAAAATTCGTTTTATTAAATGTGACCTTAAGTCTAATGTTATTAAACATATGTCGTAAGATGAAATTCTTATATTGAATATGTAAAATTTTAAAAAATATATATATTTCTTTAATTTTTAAATTATTTTTTGGATTAAAGCTTTTGGCATGGTACGGATATAGGGTTCTAGCCCCATTCCTTGAGCCTCTCGTTTCGAAAATGTCAATAATTCCTGGAGCGCTTTTGTCTCCAAAAAGTCATAAGGAAGAAGAAGCTCCGCTGCGAGTGTTCGGTCATGATCAAGCAGTTTCCTTGAGTTGAGTCTCGTACGGCCACGTATCCTTGTCTTGTATTCAAACTCTGCATAAACAGAACGCCATGCATGAAGCCACGTACCCCTCCACCCAACCTCATCACTTCTCACTCTCTCTCTCTCTCTCTCTCTCTCTCTCTCTCTTTGTGAATCCTCAAAGCCATGACCAAGAAAGAGTTAAAGAAGATCCCACAAAGCTAGTACAGGGGAATTCCCTTTTCCTTATCCCAAAAGCTAGTACATAATCGATGCTTATGATACATCATTAACATGGTGAAGCTAGCATCGGCACGAGAAATTCGAATGTACGGACCCCGGCTGGCCAGAAACCGGTCGGAGTACATAAACGCGGGCCTTTACGTGTTCGCCACCGTTGTGCTTCTCAGTGGGTTTGCGGCTCAGTTCTCCACTGAACCCACGTCTGGTCTTTTTCTTTTGCTTATAGCCTCGGCGCTCATACTTGTGGTTAATGTGCATGACCTTGTAGCGCATCTTGCTGGGATTGATTACCGCTTGCAGTTGATGGGCTGCGATCCACAGCTCGCCCTGGTGGAGTTTGCTGTCCCTGTGATTCAGTCTCTGGGATCAGTTCTCTTCTTCTTGGGGATTCTTTTTCTTTTCCTTCAGGTACATCGTTAACTTCCTTTTTTTTTCTCTATTGTATTATGTAGGATCAATTTCTAACTCAATAAGTGGAGGAATAAGACAAAACTTGATTCTAACATAAATTAGATAAGACAAAAAGAGATATGCATAAGAAACACAAAATTTAATTTGGTAGGAAAAAAGTTAAAAGCGTTAAAAATTGACACAAAAAAATTACTTATTTTTAGTTTTTGTAGAAATTGAATTTTCTCAAGTGACTTTTCTCTTATGTTTTCTAATACAAATTTTTAATTTATAAAAAATTAAACATTATAAACATAATACTTATCTTAAAGAGATTTTCAGGTTGTTATACAATTATTTCTATGTCGATAGGATGATTACAAGAGAAGACAATACACTACTCGCTGTCAAATTCTACAAGTTCAAACTTAGTTATTGTCTCTTGTTGCTGTTGCATCTGTTTTTGACTTCAAATTTTCTTATCTTCTTATTTTCTTAGTTATTTGATAAGGATGAACTACCAACATATTCTATATAGTTCTTTGCGAGCTAATAGACAAATCAGGCAAATAATTAAGAAAGTGAGAAAGGTATCAGTGGGTCCTAAGAAACTTGGAGCCATTCCTAGAATTAATTGTCATTTCAGTTTAAGTATGCTACCTGAACATAAGGAATTTCCGCGGTTAGTCATGTTGATGGCTGACATTTCCTGATGGCCTCATCTGTTTTTCTTTTTCCCGTGGCTGGGCCAAAAAAGGGTAGATTTCAAAGTTATTATAACTTTATAGAAGCATGTTGGAGGAGTTTTCATTTCCATTTCAAAGTTTGAATTTTTCTTGCAGTCAGAATCTAAAAATATGTGCTCGCTAACTTTGGCCTTAGGCAAATTGGTATTTGTTTTTCGGATGTTTATACAGTAACTTCTTCTACAAGTTTCAGTTTGTTGTTTGCTGTGACCAAAAAGTGCAGGAAGAGAAAGGGTATGGTTACTACAAATTGGAGAAGCAAGGAATGAACATGCTCATTGCTGGCTCTGTTTTCTGGATGCTTGGATCGATCCATAACTCATGCCAAATCTACGAGAGAGCTGGTGGGTATTTCCAAATCTTGCAATACAGTATCCTTATCCCGTTTCTGATAGGAAGCTCGCTGTTCGTGGTGGGTGCAATTCTCAACAGTCGCGAGCAAGCTGGCTCGATTCATCATGGACTAGAGCTACTAGTAAGTTGTGTATTAGTAAAACCTTCAAGTGATCTTGTTGTTCAAGTTATGGATGTAAAGTGCTCTGTTAGTTTTGTCTCTAAAATAAACAACCATATCATCCCAGAAACCATAAAATGTCCCTGAATCATGACTAACACACGAGCTTTGAGTACTTTAAAATTCTTCAAAGTGTCTTTATGCAGAGTATTACTTGGATTTGGCTGGGCATATTTGGGAGCCTATTGTTCTTCATTGGGGGATTAGCAAATGTAGTTAAGGTGTTCACGATGCAGCAAGTTGATGGATTAAGGCTCGAGAAACTGCGGGGAGGGGCACAAGAACGGCTGATCCAAGAAAGGGAAGGCCAACTCCCCCTCATCCATGAAGAGCAGAGAAGAAAGAAAAGGCAAGCCGAGGAAGCAAAGCTGGTACCAGCTCCAACTCCATATAAGGACGTCCTCGTTGGTCAGAGTTAAATGTTTTCTTAGTAAAAACCTTGGCCTGCCTATGCTTATACAGAGGACAGACAATTTCATTTGATTTACATTTGTTTTATGCCTTTATTTTGGCTATACTACCTTCACATATATGTTAAGAGTGGATAAGTAGTGCAGGATTCCATGCCTTCTCACTACTTGATAATATAAGTTTATTTGACAACATAATTGTTCAGCACATTCTCTTCAAAGATAATGGCCAAAACCCCGTATTGTCGTTCTCTTGGTTTGGCCATTAACTTATATATTTATCAAATTAATCATTTCATGCCCTATAACATTATGCTACTATGGGCTATCCTTATGGTTCATCGTATTAAAGAAAGTTAAAAATACTACAATAAAATACAAGCTATAACCTTTTGGGTACTTTATTACATATACGTGCTCCAAGAAAGGCTTTTCAAATAAATCTATGCTATGAAATGGCCTTTACGTAAAACAACCGATCGTAATGGGCTGGGACTTATGAGGGCTTAAGTGGGTGATGATTTTTAAATAAAATTTGTTTATACTAACATTTAGACTTTAGCCTTTTGGCAAAATAATTAAGACATACAACAAAGGGTCTCATATCCAATTTGATGTCATGAGTTTGAACCATGGGAAGAGTTAAATAAATTAGATGGAGTGAAAACCATCGTAGAGTGAATTGTTGAGGTATTTGCTACAAAGCATGATGGGATTTTATGTTGTTAGATCATAATGTCTTTTTAACATTATAGATAACTCACATGTTGTTTTAAAATGTGCAAAATAGAAGGGCATTTTAACAAGGCCAAAAACAAATACTGAGGTACTTGAGTGTAGCTTACAATAGTTGAATATAATTGCAAAGTAAATGACCAAAAAGAGACATCAATTTGGGCAAGTGTAATGGACGTGCCGTTTTAGTATCTCCAAAATACTATATAGTCTTATAAAAAAATTAATAAAATGTCCTTTAGATGAAAACTAAAAGTCACGTTGGATTAAAAAGCCTAAATGGTGTGTTTTTACAATATATATATATAAAGGAATGAAAAAAGAAGTGAATACAATAAATGGTTTTTAAATGCATTAACCAAATGTTATTCTAGTGTGTATGAAATCACATAATGTTTTCACATGGCCAAAAACAAATACAAAGATGCTTAAGCAAACCTTGTAATTGTCAAATGTGATTGCAAACAAAATGACCAAAAAGAAACATCATTTTGGCATAGCGTCAAAGCTATGATGTTTTAATAATACCATATAGTCTTATAAAGGAATGAATGAAATATCATTTAAAATGGAAACCCAAATATGTTGGCTTTGAAAACGTAAATGACATGTTTTTAAAGGAAAAAAAAAAAAAAAAAGAAATTGTCTTGGTTTGATTTCATTCAGTTTTGGCACCTTGAAGTTAATCTAATGTTAATTGAAAATATTTGGTAATCTGCTTGGTGCATTAAACTCATTTGAATTTTTTTTTGTCTGGCTACCAATTTTGAGAATGTGAACAATATCTTGAAGTGATAATTTTGTATCATTACAAGTTTTGTACCGGCTAAGATTAACTACTTTTTACTCAATTTTGTAAACTAAATTACATTAGTGTTAGCCTTGTAAGGGAATGTATAGTGCAGAATCTAATGAAGGGGGTTTTACTAAGTCTATCATTTATATATCTATTTACAGATGTCGAATTATAATTTTTACAATTAAAATTCTCATTAACTCACCATTAAATTAATTATGAATTATTAATTATTAAAAGGTTGCTGTTAAAAAAAACTTGTTTTATATGAAAGGCCGTAACAGGTTGGACAAAGCCCATAGAAGCCAACCCAAGTTGGCCAACGGTTCGGGTTGCCTCATGGAGTCCTACTGGTCCACTAAAAACTTGCCACATCAGCCGAGATCCGCTTACCTGGCTAAAAAAATAATTAAATTCAGCCTCACATTACGATAATAAATCGAGAGACAAAAGTGTCCCCACTTCCCAATCTCTGAAACCCTAGAAAGTCGAAAGCTCTAGCTCTGCGGATTCTCTTTAGGTACTTCGATTTCCTTTTTACTTGCTCTCCAATTTGCCATAATTTTCTTTGTTGTATGTGGTTCTGCGTTTCCTTACGTAGACTCAGAATGCTTTTCTTTTTGGATCTTCCGGTAGACTTTGATTCTTGTTGTCCATCTATCTCTCCTTTCCACATATCTGTATCCGCGTTGGAGAAACGACGGAAAATCTGGATTTGGCGCGGTAAAGAGCAGATTTGACCAATATGATATCTGTATTATCATTATCTGGGATAAAATTGAGATAGGGAATCGGCTTTATTGTTATTAGAAATATTTCTTGGGTGAAATGTGTTTATATATATCAGCAAGAATTGTTTTTTATTGGGACATAAACCCATTGGTGATGCATGGTTAAAGGATTGTTGCATGGACGCAAACTCTTTATGTATTCAAGTTTGGTTATTGGGAAATTCTCTCAACCGTGTTCGGTTTGTTTTTTGTGGGCCCCAATTCCTTTGGTTGATGCCTATGGTTAGTTTTTTTGGCAATCTGTTGTTACCGCACCTGTTGTTGCTTGATGTTGCTTTTGTCTGCCTCTTTTGCTTCTCCATTAAACTTGTAATTTGTGATTATGTACAAGTAAATTGGAACGAATTTAATAATTTTCCTCACCATGAAGGGTCCAATACAACAGTGTGTTTCCTTTTCAGAATTGCATTCTCTGTATCATAAATATTTTGATTTAGAGTAGCTCTCTCTATGTAGTAGACTAGAATTGCAATAACATTTCTCGAAACCTCTTCACAAAATTGGTGAAGAACCCATTCATGTGTACATTGAAAACCCTGTTATATGTGGTAATAGTGCTATCATACATTGAGGAATGCTTTCTAAGAAAGTCAAATCTTTTAATATCCTAAACGAGAAGTCAATATTTATTAACTCATTTTTTTAAAAAAATGACGTCTCTTTGTCTGCATCACTAGTTTTGCAAAATATAGTAAAGATGAAATCTATAGCTGAGAATCTGACCCTTAGATGAGTTTCTTCGTAGTGATTCTTCAGCCTACACGTTTCTAGTGGTGTTCTTTAAGAGAGTGAGGTTATTGTTCAAATGGCATCTGTATCCAGTCAGCCACAGTTTCGTTACACTCAACCTCCATCCAAGGTGCTCCATTTGCGAAACTTGCCATGGGAGTGTACAGAGGAGGAACTCATTGAACTTGGAAAGCCATTTGGTAAAGTTGTGAACACAAAGTGCAATGTTGGAGCCAACCGAAATCAGGCTTTTATTGAATTTGTGAGTGTTTATTATGGTTGAGCTTTTAACTCTTTAGATTTTGGTCCTGCTTCTTGTGTAATGGAACAAAGTGTAACTTTCCAAATCTTAATTTCTTCAGGCTGATTTAAATCAAGCTATTGCTATGATATCATATTATGCCTCATCATCAGAGCCAGCTCAAGTGCGTGGCAAAACTGTATATCTACAGTACTCAAATAGGCAAGAAATAGTGAACAACAAAACTACTGCAGATGTCGCTGGAAATGTTCTTCTGGTAACAATAGAAGGTGCAGATGCACGCCTTGTCAGCATTGATGTTTTACACTTGGTAAGCAAATTGCGTGCTTTCCCTTACAGTTGGAGAGGTAAACTTGCTACTATAAGGAAGTATTCACTGAATTATGTTGTAATTAGGTTGTGGTTTGACATGTTATGGAAAGCTTTTGTTTGACATATATGTAAATGGATCAGCAGGCCCATTTCAAGGCAATATCTTCGATGGCAGCTTAATGCATTAGGAGAAAGAGCGCATGTGTGTTTGTCTCCTTTCTCCTTTCCTTAACACTGGCTCTTTCTTCCCTACTCTTCCTCCTCAACTTCCTATCCATACCTTTCTAATAGTACAGGCTTTTATCATTTTCTTTTCTCTTGTACATCCCTCTACCACTATTTTCTGCATGCTCTGTGCGGTGATTTTTGCTAGTAGCATAGCCACATCCAGCACAAGTCGTATGGAGTTTTGTTGCATTCAACTATTTGATTTTTGTAATTCGACGAAAATTTTAGCCATAGCTGTTTTCCATAATTGAGATCTTGGCATAGTAGCTAATGTCTTATAAGACATCAACCTCCAATCTCTCGAGGATATGAGTTTCATGGACAGACATTCTCGTTCTATTGGTCTCAGTAATTAGCTAATATTTTTGGGTGAATTATATGGTTTGTATAGCTTTAAAGACTAGCTTGTAGCTGAAGTTGCTAATTTTACAAGACGTTAATATCAATTGATATACCCAACAGCAGTGTATTGTTAGCACTTCTCTTTGGTGAGTGACAAAGTTCATCAGAAATTCTTAGTTGGTTCTTTTGTGGCATTTCTTTGGCGGGATACTAAATCTCTGCGTTTATGTATTCTTTTTCCTTTTTTAGTACCTCTCTATTATGCACATGTACAAGTGAAGTGGTGTTCTATGTTTATTGGCTTGCGTAATTCTTAAAATCTGTCTCTGTTCTTTGATGGTATCTGGAAAAATTTGAACTTATGGGTGCTTTCAGTTTTATGCAATTGATTCTAGGAAGGATTGCCGATTTTTATTAGGTCCTGAGTTCAGATGACTTATTTTTGTATTTGCTCTAAAATTTGCTTAGTGGTGCAGGTATTTTCAGCCTTTGGGTTTGTGCATAAGATTACTACCTTTGAAAAGACAGCTGGATTCCAGGTCTCTCATGGATTTCCTTTTTCAGTTCTTTTCCCCTGATTCTTCCTGTTTTTGAGTAGGAGTTCATATTTTATGCGATCCTTTTTCAGGCGCTGGTGCAATTTTCAGATACAGAGACTGCCTCTTCTGCAAAGAATGCCTTAGATGGAAGAAGCATTCCCAGGTGACAGTTCTAGTAATTATTTGACATGGTATTTTGTCCAACTTCTATGGATAGTATGGGTGTTACATGGTGCACATGCATTCAGATTGGTCACTATTGGACTGTTAGACAACATTTGGAGAATAAGCAATATGTCAGATTCCAGATCAGCTTTAAACTTCCATTACTGTACTTGTCTACGACATTTTTCATTGGACACTAAAAGCTTGGATTGCTATGTCCCTCCAATTGGACCATTTATGCAGAAAGTGTGCTAAGTTGGATCATGGTAGATCCTGGCACTTTCATGCGCTCCACCAGCAGGACTTTGTGCTTTATATGTCTCATCAGTTGTCAGCTGTACCTGCATTATGATTTACGGAAATTGTTTTTCCTTGATTTCAGGTATCTTCTTCCTGAGCACGTTGGACCATGTGCCCTTAGGATCACATATTCTGCACACACAGATTTGAGTGTGAAATTCCAGAGCCATCGGAGCAGGTACCCTGCTTCTTGTTATAAGCATAAGAGTCTGTATCTTTGTACTTTTTATTGTTTTGCCTGAGCACGTACTTCCCTTTTCAGGATTATATCTATTTTGTATGCAGTTCTTGCTCGTTTGTTGATTCTTTTTTCATCCTTATCCTTTGCTGCAACCCCTTTTATCACCTTTGCCACAATCTTATAACTACATTTTCTTTTGATTCAGGGACTATACTAATCCTTACCTTCCTGTTGCTCCATCAGCCATTGACGGAAGTGGTCAGGTAAGGTTTTCAGAAGTGATACTTCCTTTGTTATACAGATTTCCACCATATGACACTCAGGCGATTGGTGGCATTTTATTTATGAGCGAAATATTGATTTTTCTCTTTCACAGAAGAGTCTGCCTATTTCA
Organism: Casuarina equisetifolia; assembly: GCA_028551475.1. Classification (NCBI taxonomy): domain Eukaryota; kingdom Viridiplantae; phylum Streptophyta; class Magnoliopsida; order Fagales; family Casuarinaceae; genus Casuarina; species Casuarina equisetifolia. The sequence goes on from CM052362.1 coordinate 20,588,332, forward strand.
AATATTACTTTTTAGTACATGTTGATTCCTTAAGATGTTCAAAGGAATTATAATGCACTATAGCATAGAGTCGTGCCAAAATTTTCATGCTTGTAATTCTTAACGGCTTGCTTTTCTTTGTGACCTGAAGATGCTTAAAATGTGCAAAATTTATGTGGTTTACTAAATAAATGTATTTTGTCATCATTGCAGCTAACTGTGGGTTTGGATGGGAAAAAACTAGAACCAGAGAGCAACGTTCTTCTTGCATCCATTGAAAACATGCAGTATGCTGTCACCTTGGACGTTTTACACATGGTACTTAAAAGCACAATGCAATTATTAAGATCCTCTTGTTCTTGATGCTTTTTTTTTTTTCTTAACATATAGATAAGTCATATTTCTCTCTCTCTCTCTCTCTCTCTCTCTCTCACTCTCACTCTCTCTCTCTCTCTCTCGTTCAGCTTTAATCGATTCTGATATTTTGCATTCATGTTTTCATTGTTAGGTGTTTTCTGCTTTTGGACCTGTACAAAAGATTGCCATGTTTGATAAGAATGGGGGCGTACAGGCTCTGATTCAGTACCCTGGTACTATTTAAGCCTGATTGTTCTTTTTTTTTTTTTTGTGCAATTTGCAATTACCTAACAGGAGCAGGAAAAAAAATAATAGAAAAAAGATTTCCCCTTATCTGTAGCCTAGTGCTAACCGTTTGCTTTGGCAATTATCTGTAATTGCTGGGCACCGTTTATTAATATTATTATGTTTTCTGTTTCCCGGGAAGTATAATTGGTGCCTATGGTGGTTGCAGATGTTCAGACTGCTATTGTTGCTAAGGAAGCCTTGGAAGGGCACTGCATCTATGATGGAGGGTTTTGCAAGCTTCACATCTCGTATTCACGCCATACTGATCTCAGCATTAAGGTAATGAAACCATGTCCTTCGAGAAGAAGTTAATCCTGTCTTGACTATCATAAGGTGTCCGTTTGAGTTGTCAAAAACACCTCTGGTTAGATCATCTTTTCTTTTTCTCTGGAGAATCATGTGCTGATTGTGTAGAAATGCGCTACACTATCTGGCTATTGTAAGAAGGCAAGGAAGCATGCTATATAATTGGATCAATTAATGTGCTGCCACTGTTGGAATTGTTTAGTTTTCCATACTTGGATGTTATTTGTTTTTTTGCAAAATCAGCATTCTATTTCCTGGCTTCATTATTCTGATGTGCTCTTGTAAATAGAATGTTTGATTTGTCAGTTTAGTTCCTTTCTTTGGTTTTCGCTTGGTCTTATGCACTCATTTTAAAAAATTGTTTTTTGATGCGTTTTTGCCACTTACTATAACAGAATGTTAGTCATCGTAGGTTCTCTTTAACCCCTGAAATGTAGTTTAGTGATTAGAGTTTGTTCTTCTTACCTTTACTTCCTTGACTTACATGTGGTTTGCTGTAGATAACAGTTCTACCTGCTGTTGGCACAATAGAAATGTAGTTCTAGCAAAACATTATTCTAAACCTCCAGTCTACTTTTCCTTTTTGGTTCCCTAGATTTCCTGTTTTGAGCATCATAAAAACTGAAATACCCTTACAAGGACAGTTCTACACTTTCAAGGCATGTATCATTTATAATAGTAGCACTGCAGCTGTGTTGCATGCATTTTGGCCTTTGCTAAGATGGTAAAAGCGATGGGGTGGAATATGATTTCAAGGTGTCTAATCTTTTGATTTACCGGGCTTGCATACAGAATTGAACGGCGTTGAGAGAATCCTTTTCACATCTATTGTTGATTTAAACTTGAGAATGTAGCCGTTACATTTGGAGGTTGGCATGTTGATTGCAGGTTAACAATGATCGGAGCAGAGACTATACCATCCCTAATACTCCCATGGTGAACTCCCAGCCCTCGATTCTGGGGCAACAGCCAGTTTCAGCAATGGGTCCCTCAGTTCATTACAATGGGGCTCCTTATACTCCTACGCCAGAGCAGCCTGGGATGCCACAGACTTCCGCTGGGTGGGGCCCAGGTGTTCCACCGATGCCTCAGTCCATGCCCATGCAGATGCATGGTGGTCCGTATGTGCCACCTGGCACAATGGCGCCTCAAGTTTCCCCAGGAATGATGCAATCGTCAATGCAGGGTGGTATGCCGCAGTCATCGATGATGCCCCCCTATGGATCAGGCCACATGCAATAGCCATAAAGGACGGAGGCAGATGAAGGTCTGCAAGGCCGCCCACAAGCCCACCCGCGACGCAATATTCTTCTTGGAAGGATCTTGCTTAACTGCTTCATCTTTTGGTTTTTGGTTCGGTTTTCTTGTCCCTTCGGTTGTAATTTCTCTCGGACCAAGGCAAGGCTCAGAATTCACAAGAAAGCCAGTTTCTTTTCTTCTCCTCCTCCTCTTTTTCTTTTTTTTTTTTTTTCGCTTGAACGAATTATGCAAGTTATGTTTTAGCTACTTTTGGTTCTAATGCTTCATTGTCAACAATTAGTTTGTTCAATATCGAGTCATTTGGTGATCTTTTATTGTTAGACTCTGCAGTGATTTGTGATAGGCCTTGTATCAGAAAAACACTCCAAATTTGGTTGTAATAATGGTGCTAGAAGTCATCAATTACGGATAAAGGTTCAAAGATTTGATATTCCTACGAGTAGCATCAGATAAATCATCAATAGTGCATTTTCGTGTGGCAAATTTTTATTAAGCGATCTGTATATTTTGTTTCTCTTCACTGTTTTGTACAACAAAGCAGTAATGAGGATTCGTGACAAAGTCTTTTATTCATCACCGTGCTGAAGCTGCTTGTCAATTGGCGGTTGCGAGGGGAACCGAAAGAGGAGGTAGTCAAGGCTGATGAATAGGTCCCTTGGCATTCCAACCTTAAGATTTGACTTGAGGCTTGAGCCAATATCCACCATATGAAAATACCACAAGACTTTAAAACCATCAAACTAATTGCGTCCACTTTGGACTCCAATTATTAAGCCAAACATCAATTGAATGCCTCACGTGATTTTTTATTACCATATTCAATTTTGTTTTCAAGCTAGAAAAATGTTTTAATCTGCTCAAGGGATCCTATCTCCCACTTCAATACCCCTCTTAATTCACTAGTTTTGAATCCCCATTTCCCTAAAGAAATTAGGAAATGAACGAGCTATGGTGGATAAACATGCTACAATGGAAAGCTAGAGTCTTTCGAATTTTAGTTGAAAGCACAAACAAAAGAAGACTAACAAGTTGAAAGAATTCAATTGTATTAAATCTTATGAGAAAAATATTTAAGATTTATGTTTATATACTGACTTATACCTATTACTATACAAAGAATCCTATAATATAATCAGTAAATAACTAAAAATCTTAACATAATTAAATAAGTACAATATTTGTATTAGCTCAAGCCTAATATATAATTCACTAACCCAAAAAATTCGCCATCTTCCTTCCCTGAACATAGAGCAATGAAAATAGCCGAAGGGTTCACGAAAGAGCCTTTTACCGGAATCGTACGGTCATTACCAAAGCCGGCGCCAATTTCAAGCCCAGAGATAAGGCTCTCTCTCTATATCTCTCTCTTTCTCTATCCTTCTGTGACCCAAAAATCACTGGCTCTCAATTTCTCTCTCTCTCTCTCTCTCTCTCCTCTTTGGCAGCGAGGGAGACTGCAGCTGCGTCCGGGGATTTCCGAGGAACCCCCGCCGTTATGACTACCACGTTGCAAGCGTTTCTTATCTACAAACCCTCGCTTTCTCCCTCTCCTTCTTCCAAACGTTTCCATCTTCCTCGCTTTTCTTCTTCTTCTTCTTCTCCTTCATTTTTTGCTCTCTCTTTCAACCCCAACTCTCTCTCTACATTCACTTCCTCTTCACTCTATATATCTCGGTTCTCTCCAAGGACTCTGTCGGCTTCTTGCACATTACGTCCCGAAAGTGCGGATTTTGATTCCGAAAGATTGGATTTTTCGGATGCGAATTCGGTTTCGGATTCCAAAGATTCGAATTTCGAGGATTTTGACAGTGGAAGTTCGAGTGTCGATGGGAATAGTTGTGTTGCCGAAGCTGGAAATCCTCAGGTTGATGAATTGGGAGGTCGGACTGTGGAGATTGAGATGAAGAGTGAGGTCGGGGAGGTGGCTTCCGGGAATGGGGAAGTGAGTAGTGAGGAGAAGAGTGAGAAAGTGGAAGAAAATGATGGAAAGAGTGGGAATTTGAGTGTGATAGCTGATAAAATACCTTTGATGGTGTTCTTGACTGGGTTGTGGATAAGAGTGAAAAAAGCATTTGAGAGAGTCGTGGAGTGGGATTGGTTTAGTTGGTGGCCCTTTTGGAGACAAGAGAAGCTGTTAGAAAGGTTGGTTGCGGAAGCGGATGCGAACCCGAAGGACGTGGCGAAGCAGAATGCTGTACTGGCCGAGCTCAACAAGCACAGGTTCGGCGACTCAGTTTTGTGCTCTTTTACTATGTTCTCTTCTGTCTGGCTACTGGAAAATATCGGAATGGAAACGAGTGGTGGTTCAGACGTTTCTGTCTTTTGATGTTATCTCTTCTGGGAGTAGGAGAATAGTCTAACTACCGCTGCGTGCTTTAGTACCGTCTGCTGAGCAAGTTTATAGCAAGTGTGGGAGTCAAAATATTCACTTCGTTAGATTTTTAGTCTTTCGCATTCGTTTCCTACTTTGTTGCTAAGAAGATGGAGGAAAAGAGAGAACTTTAAGACTGTAACACCTTTGCCAGACAGGTGCTCTCTTACATTGTTACACCACTTAGCAACTAATCATGGGATGAATAGTTTACGAAGGCAGCTGTTGCATTTTTTGAAATATACATGCTCATCGAGCTTACCATATCAGGATAATTGGAAAAATTGAGTACCACCTCGTATAGAAAATGTTCGAATTTATAATTTTTGAAATTTATTATGATAAACTGGACAGTAAATGGTATAAGATTAATGTCAAATTTGCATCCATAGTAAGCATATGGAGCACTTGTAAACCATAAGTATGCTTGGTGAAATGTTAATCTAGTGGAAAGTTACCAAGAACACATGTACGTCTACATTAATTCAACTAAATTTCTGCTTTGTTTAGGGAAATGAATTAAGACCAGTGTCAGTGCCTGTTCAATGTTATGCTTGAAATACAAGGACATTTGTTTTTTATTGTGTTTTTTTTTTTTTTTTGGGTGCAAGGAAGAAATAAGCTACAATCTTTTGTCCACATTTCTCAGTCCAGAATCTGTCATCAAGCGTTTTGAACAAAGGTATCACGCAGTAGACAGTAGAGGAGTTGCAGAGTATCTCCGAGCTCTTGTGGTCACTAATGCTATTGCTGAATATCTTCCGGATGAGGAGACTGGGAAGCCTTCTAGTCTTCCTACCTTGGTAATCAAGGCCATTCTTCTCCTCAGTGACTCATCTATGCTGCTTAGTCTTGCGTCCCTTTACCTGATTTTAGTGTTCTTGATTTGCTAGTTTTATTTAATGGATGGTTAATTTGGATTATGTAGTTGCAAGAGTTGAAGCAGCGTGCATCAGATAACTCAGAAGAGCCCTTTCTGAACCCTGGAGTATCTGAGAAGCAGCCATTGCATGTTGTGATGGTGAGTTTTAATACAAAAGGTTTGTGCCAATATTGGCAGTAGGATGTAGTCAAGATTAAGTGGCTTCTTATGCTTCCTGAATAGATACTTATGTACTGTTTTTCCCCCAAAATACACATTGATAAGACTGGTGTTTCTTTTAGGTTGAACCAAAAGTGTCAAACAAATCAAGATTGGCGCAAGAGCTTGTTTCAACTATCCTTTTTACTGTGGCTGTTGGATTAATGTGGTATTAAACTTCTGTTCCTCAATTCTATCCCCCTCTCTTCTTATGTAGACATGCACCTTCATGCATGCTCTATGGGGCATGCCCGTATCCCTGAATTCTGCTTGCTTACAGCATATTCATTTTCTTTTAGGTTGATGGGTGCTGCTGCACTTCAAAAGTACATAGGGAGCTTGGGTGGGATAGGAACATCAGGTGTTGGCCCAAGTTCTTCCTATACCCCGAAGGAGTTAAGTAGAGATGTTATGCCAGAGAAGGTAGATATTTGGTGTTTCATGCTCTCAGTATTGGCAACGTTTAAAAAAGATGTTGCAGTTCTGTGGAATGGCTGTTTTTTTCCTTCTTTTGAGGCTGTGTAACCCACCCCCGTTTCAGGAGAGGGGTTTGCAAAGTGTTTCCCTAGCAGCCAGTGGATAATATTTTAGACAAAGTCTTTCTTAGTCTTCTACGTATTCTTTGGAAGTAACTTTCAAGAAATTTGAGGGTCTCATCTGTTATATGTACTAGACATTAATTCAAAGCATTCTGTATAATCTTCCCTGCTAATTTGTTTTGTTGCAGAATGTTAAAACATTTAAGGATGTTAAAGGTTGTGATGATGCGAAGCAGGAGCTTGAAGAAGTTGTGGAGTATCTAAAAAACCCTTCTAAATTTACTCGCCTTGGGGGGAAGTTGCCAAAGGTTTGATCAAAATATCTTCATTTGTATTACTAATATCTATCTCTGAAGTTGCATATTGTACTTGATGCATTACGGATATCAGGCTTCAGCTGTTCCTTGCTCTGAATGAACTGTAACATGTTATTCTAGTTACTTTTTAAGTGTACAATAGCTGACCATTTTATTGGTTAAGCATGTTTTTTCTTCTTTTTATGTGGTAAGAGTATGATACGCTTATGAGATTAAGTGACTTCAACCTTCTCGGTTAGATACTGTAGTCAGTGTCATCTAGATAGGATGTCACCATATTGAGTGATAATTCTTGTTTTTGTGCTTTCAGATTTCATCCCTTTGTGATTGTAATTTTAGTTATCTTTGTTTGGTTATTACTGTTTTTTAAGGCCTGACACATACTTATCTGCAGGGGATTCTTTTAACAGGAGCACCTGGAACTGGAAAAACTCTGCTTGCGAAGGTAAGGTTTTTGTTCCTGTATTCCTGCAAATGGTGTTTTATCCTGTCAAGGTGCTTTTTTTTTTCCATCTGAAGATGAACTTAGTTCCAATTCTGTTATAATTCTGTATGATCCTTGGAATCTTTTCTGGAAATTGTTTTATACTTCGCAGAGAAAAGAAAGCGAAATTTAGGATGCCTTTATAAATAAACGGTGGCTGTAAAACATCTACAGGAGTGGAAATCTCCTTTGGGGAATTAAACGGGGGGGGGGTTAGTTGGTTTGTGTTAAGATATAATAGATGGTGTGTTAAAGCTAACATTCTAATTTGATTTCTTCTAAATTTGTAGCTCATCCCTTCTTGTAATCATATCTGCATCGATCTTATATGCGTGGTCCTATGCTGAATTGAGATTATTGATCATTGTTTATGCAGTTGAAGGATAATGTACTGTGCTTTATAATGCTACAAATGTGTGTCTCTGGTTTGAATGGTTATTTGTCTTTCTTTACTTTATGATGTTGAGATCTCAATCATTGTTAACAATTGGCATGTTACACGGGTTGCATTTGCATATCTGTTCTTTTACATACAAAATATGTTTACAATGATATTAACGTTTTTAATTCAATCTAGCGATGTTTTAGAATTTTTCCTGATACCGTTTCCATTCTCTGGACTCTTGGAAGGCAATTGCTGGAGAAGCTGGGGTACCTTTTTTCTACAGAGCTGGATCTGAATTTGAGGAGATGTAAGCCATTTTTTACAGTCGAGAAAATTGTAAAATTTAAGATATACTGTAGAGTTTTATGTTTTTTTAATGGTCTATAATTTATGATACTTGTTTTTTCTTTGGGGATAAGATGCAACAAATGTCTGAATGTGCTATTACTGATGTTCAATGTGGATATATTTAACATAAATTCATACTTACGTATTGTTCCTTATTAAACTACTTAAAATGATTTTTTCTTTTTCTTCACCCATTTTAGAGTCAGTCTCATCATAGCTAGATGTCACGTGAATAAATTGCCAATTCTCACTCTGCCATCTCAAGAGTGGTACTTCTGTTGATTGAAACAATGGTTTCTACCTCATTATGATGAATCATGACAATATTTTCCATAGACATGCCTTCTTGTCTTCAGTGATTCAAAGAAGATTGTTTTGGATCTCAGTTTCTCCTCCACAAGTGATTGCTGTCCACGAGAGGATTCCTGCTTTTTTTTCTTTTTTTTTTTAATCTTTTTGGTCCGCATCTGTCTCTATATTTAATAGAATCTTGGGGTTTGTAAATTTCTCGGTTGAATTGAAAGGGATTTTTGACTCTCTTCATATTTCTCCAACATTTAAAATTTCCTGTGTAAATATTTGTCCCTCATATCAGCACTAAAGGACTGTATATCTTCTTTTCTGCATATCCTTGCGATCTGATATATGAGATATGGGTTCGGCCATGCGTTACATTTGATTACTCTCATATTGGTCTACTGTCACATGCTCCTAAAGCTTTTCTTATTTAAAAAGTATGCCTTAAATGTGTATGATAGCTTCAATTTTGTTTTGTAATGTGATTGCTCTGGTTTACGAAGCTTTCACAAGTTAACTCTTTTGGCAATTATGTTGCCCTTTCAAATTTCTTTTGAGATTGGAATAGATTTCGATTGAGGTTGTACTGAATCTAAATCTGTGATGAACTGGTATAAGTACCTGTTTCATAAAAATGAAACTATTTATCTGAGGGGCATCGTCCTGTTTGTATGATTCACTATATATGCTATACTGCTTGGGGTCTTTGAATGGCTTGAGCAGTGGTCTAGATTTTGGATGGTAATTTCATACTGCTTTATGCATATGGTAGGTTTGTTGGTGTTGGTGCCCGGCGTGTAAGATCCTTATTCCAAGCTGCTAAGAAAAAGGTTTGTTTTTTTTTTTTTCCTTTTTCCTTTTTCATTTTTCTTTTGATGTTGACAATGATGTCCATATTCTTGGATGGATGTGTGTGTGAGTTTTTCTTCTTTCTTTTGTGTAATGAAGAAAAGTGGGGAGATGGGGGTGATGATTTTATAGGTGTAACTATATTATGCTATAGAATAGCAGATGATATGAACATTCAGTATATAAATGGTAGTCAATGACCCTGTGATACAAATAGTGCTTGGAAATTTAACATGCTAAGAACGATAATTACTATGACAAACTGAAACCAACTTAAGTTATGGGAGCAAATATATGTCATCATGTATGGCATACAGTTCAATCATAGGATTTTGTTGTAAATATATTAATTCCAACATCAACCTTGTTTTTTGTTGTCAAACACGGAGGTTTATTATGGCAGTGATAAGTTGTTACCCTGAAAGGCAAATGAATAGATGATGCTTTGGAATTTTATGTTTCTGATCATGTCATTGACTTTGTTTCCTTCATAGGCTCCTTGTATAATTTTCATCGATGAAATAGATGCTGTTGGATCCACCAGAAAACAATGGGAAGGCCATACAAAGAAAACATTGCATCAATTGCTTGTTGAGATGGATGGCTTTGAACAGAACGAGGTAGGTCTAGACATCTTGAAGTATGATGAGTTCCTTCCTTCATATCTGAAAAATTATAACATTTTTCTGTAGGGAATAATATTAATGGCTGCAACAAACTTGCCCGATATTCTTGATCCTGCTTTAACAAGGCCTGGTAGATTTGACAGGCATGTAAGTCTTTCATTTATGGACTACCTTGTTATATTTCGGTATTACTTCAGTCTCTGAAAACTTGAGAATTTTTTGGGTCAGTTTTTTCTCTGGCTAGAGACTAATATATTAGTTTCTTCCCCTTCTGTTGAGATATTTCTGTCCCAGATGTTTGCTTCACATTTGTAGTGTTTATTCATATCACAGTTCCCAAATCTTTTGAAGGGGCGAGGATATCAGCTTTCAATATCTTCCTATCTTGTCTAGTTTAGTTTGTTTCTTGATGTGCAAATTCTCGCCGATTCTCTGGACCTTTTAGACCTGTGACCAGTTAGCTGTCGTTTCTTAGCTAAATAATTCTTGTTGGTTGATCATCCAATTTTCTGTGTTTCTAAGGAGAGAAAATTAACAACTACCATTTTTAGATTGTCGTTCCAAACCCAGACGTACGAGGTCGTCAAGAGATATTGGAGCTCTATCTACAGGATAAACCATTGGCTGATGATGTAGATGTTAAATCAATTGCTCGTGGTACACCAGGATTCAATGGGGCAGGTGAGTTTCCCATCTTTCTACGGTAAAATTTTGATAAAATCCATTGGGTTTTGACATGATTTCAGTTTATTCTCAAGATTCGTAAAGCTACTAAGTCACTCCTTAGACATTTTCAGCTTTTCAATTTAAATTAGATTTTGTTGAAAAATTCCAAGAGAGCGTGACTCAGATCACTTTCTTACCTTGGGGGATGGTTTCACCACCACACCTTGCCCCTCTTAGTTGTATTTTTCCTTTTTCCTTTTTCTTAAATAGAATAAATTAATCTTTATTACATGACACTTGCATCCCATGTGACCAGTATTCAACGGAGAGTATATTATGAGAGAACTTTAGTATTCAGTTGTCAGTTTTAGAAATCTGGGGGTAAATTGAAAACATGTGAGAACTTGAAGATTGAATTTGGATTTTCCATTCTATTAAATGAGAACTTCTTTCTTTGAATTCATGAACCAGCTTTTAGCCTCTCTTCACCAACCCCCCCTTCTCCCCCTCTCCTTCTCATTACATGCTTCAATTTGTCCTGCCAGTTGAATTTTCTCACTCTTTTTCTTGTTTATTAGATCTTGCAAACTTGGTTAATATTGCTGCCATCAAAGCTGCTGTTGAAGGTGCAGAAAAGCTAACAGCTTCTCAGCTAGAATTTGCAAAAGACAGGATTGTCATGGGTACAGAACGGAAAACAATGTTCATATCAGAAGATTCAAAGAAGGTATGCTTATGATCATACGAGGCAATCAAGTTTGGGGTTTGAATCAGTGGCTTCTGTGGTTGAAGTTCAATTCTATATCTAGATATTCATGTATGAAATGGTTTTGGATGGAGTATTTGCTGTGTGTGTGTGTGTGTTTGAATCTGCGGCTTCTGTGGTTGAAGTTCAGTTCTATAAATATTCATGTGTGTTGTTACTCTGCAAGTTAAAAGTGTAAAAAAATAAATCTTCTGCATAAGTAGGGCTCTGAATCTGGAAGAGGAGGGGAGAATGACTTCACTAAGGGTCATCCAGTAGAGCCTTTCTGAGTACATCCTTGGATTTGCTATCTGAAATTTTTGTATGGCCAGTAGTTAAGTGGATCACAATTCTAGAGTGCCCACAACTTAAACACATGTGGCTCAAGGACAGATATATCTTCAGACATCTGTATTGCAATTAGGCTGTGCAGATGACAATTAAGAAAATCTAATCATTGTGTGGAAAGAGTGTGGAATGCTGTACGATGAACTGAACAGCTAGGTGGTCAGGATCTTGGACATGCTACCCTGACAATAGGTCTTATCTGGGGGCATATTTTCTTTGGCCCTTGATGTCAGTTGCAGCAAGCTAAAAATAAAATTGCATCTTAAGCATTAAAAATCCTACATTTAACATGGAATACTTACTGACATTCCGTACATTTATTTCAGCTCACAGCATACCATGAGAGTGGCCATGCAATTGTTGCATTCAATACAGAGGGTGCACATCCAATTCACAAGGCAACAATTATGCCACGTGGATCTGCCTTAGGGATGGTCACCCAGCTTCCTTCAAGTGACGAGACATCAATTAGCAAGAAGCAGTTATTAGCCCGTCTTGATGTTTGTATGGGAGGAAGAGTAGCAGAAGAGCTCATCTTTGGTCAAGATCATGTTACAACGGGAGCTAGTAGTGATCTTCACACAGCTACAGAGCTAGCACACTATATGGTACGTAATTTCTATCTCTATGCGGTAAACAAACTTCATTTTCCAGGAATTAGGGGTCATGTCAATGTTATATAGAACATATAAAAGTTCCCTATTGTGAATGTTGTTGAACTTTTATGTACTATACTGATGTTGTCATCTCCACAGCCAAATTTGATTATAGTTGAAGTAGTTGAAGTAGTTGAAGTGGAACCTACCATTGTCAATGTTTTGCTGTTGACCTTTATTTATGTTTTAGACATAAAAATTCTTAGTTTAACCATGTCGTTTTGTGTGCAAAATTTCCCACTTCAGGTTTCAAATTGTGGGATGAGTGATACAATCGGCCCAGTTCACATCAAAGAGCGGCCAAGTTCAGAAATGCAATCACGTATTGATGCGGAAGTATGGTTTTGGAAGCCCAGCTCTTGTCATTTGATAGTAATAATATATGTACCTTTTCTACCTATTAATGTCTTATTGGTTATACAGGTGGTGAAACTCCTAAGAGAAGCATATGATCGTGTAAAAGCCTTGCTTAAGAAGGTTTGTCCAGTAGATTCCATGGCTTTTAGATTGCCAGTTTTTTTATGAAAATTATAAAATCAGAAAATAGAAACAAAATAAAGATAGAAGAAAAGATGGGAAATGGAGAATGGGAGAAGCATTTGAATTTTGTGACTATCATTAAGCCATAATTGCATTACTTGCTTATAAATATGTTTAAGAGGGAAATTATTAGAGCAAAAGAGTAAAAGACGACCTCCATTAATCTTGTCCTTCATTGCATGGTGGAAGGGCGAGCAATCAGCTGTAGTGTGGCTATTACTGGCTTGAAACTCGCATACAAAAAAGAATATGAAAATATGTTTTCCAGAATATAATGCTACTTGGAAAATATTAGGTGGAATAGAGGTAGTTTTGGGATATGAATTATGTACTTTATTGCCAATGCAAAATGATAGAAAAGGGATACACAGACATGCATTTAATGTTATATGTTATTGGAACTTAAAGTTCCAAACGAGTTCCAATTCAAGGAACATTGTTGGCTGGGATGACGGGTTTTAGAATCCTCAAATGACATGATCTACAAGATCTAGAGGAATGTACCAAAGTTGAGCTTCACTGTAGCCGTGCAAAGTTCTATTTTTCTGCGGATATGACATCATTCAATTGAGCTTAATGAATAGATTTTGAGGAAAGTAACAAGCTTGGTTTGTGTTTTGCATTTTACTGTTTTGGTCTTTAAAATATAGGAACCTTGTTTTTCTTGGACAAGCTAACTTTGGTTTCTACGCTTAATCCAGCATGAGAGGGCGTTACATGCTCTGTCAAGCGCACTTTTGGAGTATGAAACACTTAATGCTGAAGAAATAAAGCGGATTCTTCTTCCTTACCGCGAAGGGCGGCTGCCTGAGCAACAAGAAGAACAGCAAGAAGAGGCGGACCTCGTATTGGTTTAGGAGTTAAGCCCCTTGTACGCGTCCAAAACTGTAGGGGAGGCTCTGTACAGTATATTTGAAGCACCACAGATGATTATTTATACAAGTAATTCCCCCTTCCACCTCTCGTCACTAGATTTATCAATGCAAGCAAATTCCCAGGGGCGTATCTGAAGCAACGATCTGGCCTTCAGCTCTTACAAATGAACATTATTATTTCGAGAAGTCCTGTATTTTGAATGAACTTTGATCCCGTTCTGGGTGGAATTTTGAAGGAGAATACATTACATTAATTTGAAAATATAGGCTCTTCTGTTTACTTTTTCGAGTTTTCTGCTCGGGTCTTAGCTTCTTTTTTCATGTATAGCACAAAGAGCGATGAGTTACAATGGCTGAATGGCTGAAATGTCAGACTGGGTTTCATCTCAAAAAGTCAACCTTAATTGCAAAGAATAGCCAATTTCCTTATAAAGTCAAAGCATCCCACTTGTCTTTGATGTGAAAAAATGAAGTTCATTACGTTACATACCTAATTCGATGTGCCCATACTAGAGTCTGTTCATTGTCCACTCAATGTACCTACACTAGGGTCCACGATGTGCCCACACTAGGGTCCACTCATTGTTCACTCTACATTAAGGGATAACAGTTGTAAGTGCTACTAAGTGAGTCCACTACCTACTTTGGATAGTAGTTGTAAGTCCATTAAGTCGATATAATTTAGCTTTGATACCACTTGTTATTTATTTAAATTTCATCCTAAAAAGTTAACCTTAATTGAAAAGAAAAACTAATTTTTTTATATGACTATATCATCCTACTTGCCTTTTTTTATGTAAAAAAATAAAATCCATTACTGAAAGTCTCTTCGTACACTAACTAGGAATATGGCTCACGAAGTGAATTTTGAATAACCAGTTTATGCCTTCCAGCATGGCTTCTCCATTTAATCCATCCGAAGTCAAACTAGGGAAGTGATATAAACAAACCAGCAGCAGCAAGAACGAGCCCAATGAAAGGGGAAAGCAGAATACTTCACAAGTACAGGTGTTGCGGATAAAAATAAAGAGCTTAAGGTCAAGACGAAACAACTTGGAACTTTGGTTATGCCATTCCACTAACTGCTGCTTCAGGGTACTGCAGATATCCAAGTGTCCGGCTCGGCTGAGGGTGCGGCGTCGGGAAGCATAGCTCCCATGCCAGGAGGAGACTAGCTAATAAACCCATTGTAACGGCATTGCTTTGTGCTGAAACTTCAGTTGAAAACTTTTCAGCAGAACAAACCCAACCATCTTTACAACAAAATAGCAAGCATTAACAACTACTTTATATGGTACTACCAAAATAGCAATTACATGAGACTTTCTATTTTGGATCAATTTCAACTTTTCGCCAGAATTCCATTAAATGCAAGGAGAAACCAACTACACCAGCATAAAACCAGATATACAAACACCATCTCCTTCCAGCCCATATATACAGCCATAACCGGGTACCCCTACTAGGGACAGCCATGGAGAACAAAGAAGAACCTAGACTCATGTTTTTTTCACCACCCTCCCTTTTTTTTAAACCATTTTCATAAGAACAGTCTTAGAAATCCTTACCAAAAAAGCTAAGGTAGTTGACCTACTAAAGACTCGCACTGCAGGATATACTTTTGAAAGGAAGACAACATAGTTAACACCAAGAAGTTCCACATATGTATTGAAGATGGAAGTAGTAGTCTTGCCAGTCTGTCTCCTAAGCCTCCGAGATACAAAAGCCTCAGAAGCTTCATCCATGGCGGTCTAACCCTCCACCGAATGCCCAATGCCAACTTTCAGATCCGATCAATGGGCTCAGTTTGATCCTGCACAGCACGACGCTCTGATACATCCGCAAGGGATTTGAGATTGCACCTGATCAAGGCCTGGACAAAATAGCATGTCTCATCCTTGGTGTTTCCTTCAGGGACATCTACAACAAACGACTCAATCACCAGAGTCCCTGGTCTTCCATCAATGATCTCTGGATGGAGAGAAATGATTGAAGAGTAGTTCTGAAAAAGCCAACCACAGAAAAGGAAGTAGGTGGACAATCTTTAGACTTATCGCATAATGGCACAAGTACCAATAGATGAAGCTTGAAATCAAGACAAAATCTAACTTATCCAATTAAATATGCTTCACTGGTGATACACTCGCAGCTAACTAAACATATTAATGGAAATAAGTTTAAAAAACTTAGGCAGAGATCCACTTAGTCAGCTGGACCAACTTCTTCAATTTGCAACAGAATATAATATGCACGAATTCAACTTCTGCTGGAAAAAAACATGGCATCTTAGAGTAACAGGATAGTAGGTTAGAAAAATTCCATGGAAATTCCTTAATCAACTCATGATTGCCATAACAATACCAAGTTTTAGTCTGAAGATTTTTAAACTAGACCAGATGAGTTAAGTAAAAAACACTGATTATATGCCCCTATTCCATTATAGAAACAAAAGAGCTTGATTTATATCAATATGGTCCAAACTTGGCCTAAAACTCTCTTCTTTTTGGCAAGAATCAAGAACTCACTTTAAGTGGAATCGAAAGTTGCATAAACAGCTGGGTTAACATTGGGAAAATTAACACAGAAAGTGGACCCAAAATGCTGTAAAACAGAAATTCTGATTACAAGAAAATTCCACTGAATCTAGGCAGAGCCCAAAACAATGAACAAAATGGTGACCTAGATAGTATGTTAAGACAAAAACAATCTCTTATTTTCTAATTTGACACATCACGGTTAATAAAGGGGTTAAATCAGAAAAGAAAAAGAAAAAGAAAAAATGAGATTTCATACCCTAAGTCTATGATCCCCCCCAATTATCCTGATGCTGAGAATATGCTCATCGTCGTCAAGAAGTTCCAATCTTTCTGTACTCGTAGTGGCAGGAAGCCCAGACTTGACATCAACTTCTCTAAGACTCCCAATCTCAAGGTTCCCCTGCACAACACACCTGCTAATAAACGGCTTGTATTTCTGTGGTTGATCAAATCTCCTCACCAAGGACCAAACCTGGTAAAATAAAGCAAATGTCAGAAACGAAATAAGCACACTCAACAACATCAATCCTCATCTTCAAGTTTCCACAAAACTAGCATTTCAAGCTCTATACTTTCAACCAACCATAACTCACTTCTTTGGCACAAAAATATCGGTACGAATTTCATCTTAATAAATACTCTTCTTAAGCCATCAAGGTTTCGTCAATTCGGTTATTTGTTTCCCAAAAAGAACTCTACCAAACAAACACTCCAAACTCTGCAAGAGAAAGCAGAACAAACTCGAACGCTCATAAACAGAACTTCATGCATGCTCTTGACGATGACTGCAGATCAATTCAACCAGATATTGGAACAGGTTCAATTGGACTAGGCGTTTCTCATTTCTACATATCGAAGGAATTAAAATTTCAAGACTAAAATCTTTTGGTGTTTTCCTTTTAGACATATTTCCCCGAGCAACTAAATACAAACTTTAGCAGAATTTTTCAAATCACATTGTCGCACATTACAATAAGCTGGGAAACCCGAAGACCTTTATCCAGTCAATCAAAAACAGAGGGAAGCTAGGGTTACAAACGAATTCAAAGCAAGAAAGAAACACGGAAACTATCTCCATTCATAGAATCCGCAAAACAAAAGCTTCAATTTAAGGCCAACATAAACCTTTTCAATTAGTTGAGAAAAAGAAGAAAGAAAAGATAAGAGAAGTGAGATCAGCCCCTTTAAGCAGCTTTTGAGTTCGTCGGCTTATAAGAAGCTCGAATCTTCTTTCTTTGATTTTCACAAAAAAAAAAACCGTCAAAATGAAAAGAACGAAATCCAAATGATTGGCCAAACCCGAAAGAACCATCAAAATCAGATAGAAACGGCAAGAAACGCAGTCCGGAAATATCAGAGATCAAGATCCACCAAAATCCAAAACTACGGTCAAACATTAAATGAATTACCTAGAAAACCCCAAAAACGAACTCCAAAAGTCACGAATTCAAAAGCCGATCCTCCAAAATCCTCAAAAAAGTGAACTTCCATGTCAATCCGCCAGTCTAACCACAATCGTACACAAGACACACAGAAAAAGAGACAGAGATACACACACACGAACCTATATCTAAACGCACCAACACGTATGCATACATAGATATGTGTGCATACGCTCGTGCGTGTAGAAAGCGAGGGAGGAGACACAAGAAAGGGAGAGAGATTACGAGGTGAACAGGAGCTTTGATGTGCTTAACCAGCGCAGAGCTACACTGGTTCTCACCAGGCTGGTGGTGATGGTGCCTCCGAATGTACTCCGACTCCACGTCACTGAATCCGCCATTTCCAATCCCATTGCTATGCCCATTCATCTTGATCACTTCTCAAAAATGATCTAACCTAACTAAAACCAACCACACCAGACGCTGTCTTAGCTTTCCTCGCTCTCAAAACACCATGAGAAAAAGATCAACTCTCTTCAAACGAAGCTAGATGCCGGCGGACGAGGAGCTCCAGCAAGAGCCCTCAAAGAGAACTATACTTCCAATAAAGAAGACTGAAAACGAAGAAGAGGAAGGAGAGGACGAGAAGAGTGTGTATGAGACTCACACCGCCATAGCAGACCCACCTTCAGCCTCCGTCTTGTTATCTCAAATATAAAACAAGCAATTGCCAATAACATTTCAGCTCCCTTTTCAATTAAAAGATTATTTCTTCAGTATCCCCTTTCCAAACGCCCTCGGTACCTATCAAAACTACGATCCTGCCACAAATTTGTCTGTTTCCGGTAGTTTGGCTGTTAGCACCAGCTTTTTAACTTTCTTTACCACTCAGTGCAATCCGACGGACGCAGTTGAAATAACGATTTTCATGCTATAATTACCAAAATTCGATGATCTTTACTATTACCAGCCACGTAGGAAGGAGGGGCCGCTGCTGGTGTGATGCTGTGTCACTGAATGGATCATTGTTTCTCGGGGATAACGGTAGGATCCAATTTTGCCGGAGTACGCATTATTTATGCCTTCGCCCAACCAAACCACACTCCCAGGTTTTTACGTACGCAGT
The DNA here is from genome assembly GCA_028551475.1 of Casuarina equisetifolia. Classification (NCBI taxonomy): domain Eukaryota; kingdom Viridiplantae; phylum Streptophyta; class Magnoliopsida; order Fagales; family Casuarinaceae; genus Casuarina; species Casuarina equisetifolia. The sequence goes on from CM052362.1 coordinate 20,606,694, forward strand.
ACGGCGGGCCCAACTTGGCTTCTAGCAGGTACGAATTGTTCTTTTTTCTCACCTTAGCAATTGGACAAACTACTTTACTTGTATTAGCAAGTTTAGAGTCTATAAAAATAATTTTTATGTTTAACATTTTTACGCATGTGGAATGTGTTCTAGACTCAAGATTTTGAATGAAATAAAATAAATATTCTTACAAACTAAATATATATAGAAAAATTTAAAGTTAAATAAAAAATGAAACAAATTAATTAAAATTTTAATATTGTATTATAAATAGGTCAAAAAAAATAAATAAATGAAATTGTACGATCTACCTCATGTGAGCAAAATTAGATTGGTACTTGTTATTAGTAATATCTTGTTGGATAGACTCGTGACTATTCATGTCCTAATGCAATGACCCTGTGGTTATTGTTGACAAACTTAACCTCGAGTTCTTACGCAATGACCCATTATATTACATCTTATTAAAATGTATAAAAATTTAACTTAAAAGCAAGTAGAAGAATTAGAGGAACATCTTTTTATTTATTTAAAATTTACCATAAAAGATTGTATACTTGATGTAAAATTTTTATTTTACATATATGCCTTGCACACTAAATAACATTTAATTCAAAGTAACATAGGATAAAATAAATTTAAATTAAACTTTGATACTATATTATAATACCTAAAGATTTAATTCAAAGTTAACTAAGAGATTAGAAAATACTTTTTATTCATTTAAACTTTATTATAAATGATCACGCACTTGACGTAGACTTTTGTTTTGTGTACATATTTTATGATTATAAGATTCAAAATCGTATAGAATTAGCTTGAAAAGAGGTTATCTTATCAACATTTCATTTTCTAAAATCAACCCAACGAACTCATTGCCACCCAATTATTTCTGTCACAATTGACAAATGGGTGTCCTTTGAAATTTTCGCGATCGCTTTGAGCACGAAAGATGTTCAAATTGCAGTTTCTGGTGAAGTTGACATACAACTAGAACGCTTTTATCCCATATTAAACAAATTTAAGGTCCAATAAAACTCGGACTTCACATTGAAATCATTGGGAGAATCTTTTGTTGTCGTTGTAGAATGCAGTTGAGCAGGATTGTAAGCAACGTGGCTTTAGCATCGACGTGTCTTGTTACAGAGCATAACTTTAAGTGACTACGTGACCTATATGTCGTGCCAGACTTTCTCAAGGTCACTGTCTCTTACACACTTCTCGAATCTTCTCGTCTTATTAAACCGTATATTTAATGAGGATTTAATAAAACGCTCATGTGGGTTCCACGCGGTCTTTGACAACCACATCCCACGCGCCACAAGGAGCGCCCACAACACACTCCAATCCCTGTTTGCGAGAAATCATCAACGACAAATGTAACGGCACGTGGCGTTCACGCCACTGCTTGACCCAGGAAGGCGTGAAAGAGCGAATAAGATTCGGGAGTGCCCAATAAAAGCACTGTAAAGGAGAGTGTAGTACACGTTAACGCGAGGAACCGTGCGTGGAAGGTCAGCCGCACGTGGCAGAGATGCAGATGGTCTCCCAAAGCAAAAGGTCAACTCCCAGTGTGGGCGTTTTCGTCAACCCACTATTCGATCTAAAGATTTTACATCAAAAAGATCATACGCCTCCATTAGCTTCAAAGGGGATATTTTGTTTTCTGAACACTCGTTAGTACCATATTCAGATTGCAAATGCATTTAAAATTTGAGGACTAATAATTACCCTATGTATCTTCAATTTTGTTTTAAAGATAAATACATGTTTATATACAATAGTGAGCGTTTCAAGTCTTCAAAAAAAAAATGTTACATATTTAAAAAAGAACGAATGTTTCAAGTTTTAAAAAGAAGTGTATGCTCACCTATAAATAATAAGCATTGCAAGTTTTTTAAAAAAAGTAGATGGTTACGTAAATAACGAGCATTTCAAGTCTTAAAAAAAGTGCTTACTTACTTGAAGAATGGGTGTTTCAAGTCTTAAAAAGATGTGCATGCTTAGGTACAAATAGTAAGCACAACAACTTTTAAAAAGAAGTACGTGCTTGTGTATAAATAATAAGCATCTTAAGTCTTAGATGGAAGTGCTTAAAAGGAAGTGTTTGCTTAGCCACAAAATAATGAGTGTTGCAAGTCTTAAAAGGAAGTGCTTGCTATTTAACAATAACGAGGGTTACAACTCTTAAAAATAAGTGCATGCTTATTTATAAGTATGAATGTTTCACAAAATTATAACATTTTAAACAGAAATAGCAATCTCATATTTGGAGGTCACGCCAAACAGCCATCTACTACGCTAAATTTTTCAGCCAAATCAGTAGCTGTCAGTACGAAATTTCATCCATAACTTGTTGGTTGGATCTCTGTGCTGTCTATCTTCAGCAGTAAAGAAACCATATGCATGGAATTTCGTACCTTCCCTTGGTTTCCAGTATGCGCAGGGCAAGACACGAGTGTTCCTCCACAAAACTTGTCAATTCAAAGCTTTTCCTCCAAAAAAAGTCAAAACAAGGACAAATGAATTCTCCGAGCTGTTCCGGGTTAACAATGAGATTATGCCAGGGACGAGTGTAACAGAGATTCTTGTATTCCATTTCTATTTATTAGCCAGACAGCAGGTACGATTCTCTGCAAAAGATGAAAGCAATTTTGGCGCACAAAATCAAGCCCATTTACGCTAAGGACTAGATTCGCGATGTTTGTGGCTGAGGCATTCGTCAACTTCCTGAGTTCGCTAGCCTAGTGCTGCAGGGAACCTCTGTGCAATGCAAGTATCTTTAGTTGGGAAGTCGCAAGGGGTTTATGCTAGAATATATCTGATATCAGTAAATGGCTATGAATCCGGAGATCAATGTGCTTTAAAAACCCTCTAGTTCAAAAATAGCCATGCCTTGCAGAAGCCGAGTTCTGACAACACACTGCGGAGATTATTCACGTGATGTAAAAAAGATTAGAAAAAGACTATGTTAATTGCCTCTTGCGTCGATTTATTAGCTAGATAAAGCGGTATGAAGGCGATGATCTAGAGATTGAAGCCCACAAAGCTGGGTGTGAAAGTAAATCCGTTTAGGTCTGAGATTATTAAATGCAGCAGTCGTCTTTACCGGAGATATTTGCAGGTTGCTGACCACTTTACAGCTTGTGGAGCGGTAATAGCCTATTGTTTTTCTTACAAAGAAGGTTTTGCTGAGAACAAGTAATCAAAGTTTTGCAAAAGCTGCATATTAAATAGAATGTCACGAGATGCATGCGCAATCAGTCAAAGTCACATGCAAAAATGAGTTGCTCTTTTCCATTTCAAGCATCAAACAAAGGACCCCCAAACTAAACAAAAATTGAGATCTAGTGATTTCCAGAGAGATTTAAATGAAGTGGGCCTCATTATTTCTTGACTCGTGTGATTCATTTCTCTTCTCCTGTTTTCTACACACTTGCATATGAATTTTGCATATGGAGTAGACTATTTTGGCATAGATACCTCGTTCCCCAAGAGCGTTTCTAAAAATGAAGACTATTAAGAAAGTAATACTTTCAAATTAGAGAGGAGATGCCTCTGGGAAACTGCAGGAAGTTACCCGTTTAAGGAAAGTGAGAGCTCTTGTTCTTGAGATCTGCGGCTATGAATTGGCTAGAGGAGAGGTATGATTCTCTCAAAAAGACGATAAAAAATTCTCAGAAAAAATGGAGCTCCTTTATGCAAGGAATCGCGGTGTACAAAATGAAGCTCATCTTTTCCCCTTTAGGTACAAATGATTCGGACACTTGGAAGTTGTATATGAATGTAGCAGCCCCTAAGTGCTGGATGATGCATAAAGTTGGGGAGCTATATGGAGCTGGGACAAAGAGATCTGACGGATTCAAGCGTAAACAAGCATATCTAGTTCATGTCAAGGACGAATAGGGGATTATCTTACAATATCAAAGTCGTTTGTCATGGACAACATGTTTTTGAGAATATAATAGCCTCCTGTCACTCTTAAAAAAGTTAAAGCTCAAAAGATCTTTCTGCGTTTCTATGACAAAAAATAAGCTGTTGTACGCGCAGAGAATCTACACCTTGTGAGTCAAGATTGGTTTTAGTGCTCCATAGCCACACAATGGCTGTTGAATATCCATATCTCAGCATGTGATACGCAGACAATAAAATAATAACAATGATTAGGTAAATCACCCTAAGCAAGCATTACAGAACGCAACGATTATGCAGTAAACAAGTTCACATCCAAAGGGCCTCATTTTGGAGTTCGCAAACGCACTAGCAAATTGATTTGAGTAGGGAATCTGGTATATGCTTCCATTATAAAGATAACGGAGTCTTTTCTCTTCTATTTTTCACGACAGCATGGAGCAAATAATCACACCTCTAACCGATGACTGTGGACTCCTTTTTAAAATATAAAGCAGCGATTGATGGAACTCCGTACGCCTATAAAGGTGGGAGAATCAATCGAAGGAATTGTAGAATTTAATAATGGTGAAGGGGCATTTCACTTGTGGAGCAGTCACAAGCACGTAACGCAGTGTCCACCACCCAACATATTTATAAGATTCATAGCCGGGTGAAGTGTCTGCATTTCTCTACACCACTGGTTATGTGCAAAGAGCACTTACAATTTAAAACTAGTTGGGTTTTGTGCATCAACTCAATTTGCACTAACGAAGATTGTGGTTGGGTTGCATTTAACTTAGAAGATTGCTGCAATAAGATTGCTTTTTTTATTACATCGATTTCAGAACGAGTCTGCATAAAGTCATTCTATTCTGCATGCTAGTTATTGCTGACATGAAGGATTTCCACTGGGGCGCTAAAGTTCTGCGTCATCCCTTCCTTGATTTGTCTCCAAATGGCACCGGACTCTAATACCGAAGCAAGGGACAAAAAACTAGGTGTAGAAAAATGCAAAAATCTGTCTTGGGCACCATTTAGATTAGGGAAATAGTGGAGGCATTTTGCATTCCAATATACCCAATCAAATGGAAGAGCTTCGTTCTCTTTTCCTTGTTTCCGAGCTAAGGGGCAGGCACTGTGCCGTTGTCACGCTTATCTATGCCCGGTTAAGTCTACGGTGAGCAGTGAGATTTGCATTTCTTAAAGCTGCATGGAAGTGAGGACCCTCATACGGTGTATCCAGGATGTAAAGGCAAGTTAACCATGATGAGACGTACGAGTCCTCTTCAACAATCACTGCCGCAAGCCAAGGAACCTTAAATTTTGTAACTTTATAGAAAGAGCAAGACATGCATTGGAAAATGACTTTTCAAAAGCTTTAAACCAGAATCTGTTCTGGGGGGTGCATCGGCATTCGATTGCGAACCTCAGATTCTGGCGACGTTTATGCCAATCTAGACTAAAAGTAATATCATTCAGCTTATCAATTGCGCAGCGACGAGTACACAATCTAAAAATAATAAAACACATAGGTCTGTCTGCTGTTGGTGTAACGAAGGAGAATATATCCGAGGAAGGTCCATCTACTTTTAAAAACACCACATAGATCAACAAAATATTGATAATTTTTTCCTTTTTTTTTTTTATTCCTCTTCCCCCTTGTGTTTGTATGTGGGGACCAGGTGTACCTTTTCATCATTTACGAGTGAAGAATCATGCATTATGTAAGGTAAAGGGTTGAAGGTTTGCTGTTCTTTTACCTCTTCGGTTCTTGTATCGACAAAGAGTGAGACAAATTCTCACCCGATATTCTTAGAGAAATCTACTCCTACTCTCCCCATTGCACATGGGGATTAGAAAAAGAAAGAGAATAGTACTAAACAAATAGTTAGAATATTGCCAGGGTTGCACAAAATCTATCAGTCTTCAAGCTTTGTTCCATTGCATATATGCATTGCCCCATCATTTCTTCTTCTGAAGCAAATAAATTTGAAGAGGTAAACCATATGCTACAAAAGTTGATCCGCGTTCCTTTACTTGACTCATACATATTAATTTTGATTAAGACATGGAAAACGATGGATACGTATCCTTTTGGTCAGCAAAGCCCTCGGGGTCTCAGACTACACAAACAATGCAAGAATTAAAAAAACAAGAGATGATTACTTTTAGAGATCTTGCTTTTCATGTGCAGCTCAGTCTCGCCCCTAATTTGTCTCTTTCAAGATGTGTGAAACACGAAGTTCTGAAGATTGGACAAGTTAGCTGCTTTTCGTCCCCTCTTTTTTGAGCTTCAAAGTATTAAGTCTTGTATCTCCCAGAAATCATGTGAAACTTTTGATTTTTCTTTTGGAATGGGAGAGCATGTGATACTTCACTTTACTAGTGACTTCTCCAGAGAGCAAAGATACTATATTCTGGAGATGGATTCGTGACCAAAAATATTTTTCTAACGTTGCTGAGCTAGAAAATTATTACTGACGCAATTGTTTAACATGCAAGGGCTTTTGACGTGTTCATTGATTAGATACTTTTTGTCGGGATTAGAAAGGTAAAGTCTAGGACTCATTGAGAGATTTTAATTATAACTTGCAAAGAAAGGAAACCCCTTTAAAACATAGATCCAAGCGTTTTTACCCAACTTTAGAATTTGCTGCAGGGACAGCGACATGGATAGAATTCTGTATTAATTCCATTAAGAGACAGTAATCTGGGTTAGCAAGCAGATATGTCCATGTTCAAGCCCAAATGCTCCCACTGAGAATCCACCAATTTGGTAACTCTCTGTATAATCAATTCCCAATCATAAACGGGCCACTGGTTAAACATGGCGGAGTGACAGGCCCAACTGATAAGCATCATCGGATTTTTCTTAACGGCAAATCTTGATTAAAGCAGAAGATATTTCTGGATGGGAAAAAAAATTTAACACTAAGCTACAATATGATTTCAGTTCTCAAACTTCACTTTCTTTTCCCTTCTCGAGGGTGGAAGCTTACATAGATGGCAGTTTCACGAAGCAATAAATAAAGCCGTGAAACTTGACGCATTTTCTGAAGTCCTTAATCTACATATCGACCTTCTTTGGGTCATTGCTCTGTACAAACCCAGTACCCTATTTCCATATCTTAAACGTAGATCGAGGAATTGACCTCCCTGAAGAAGATGGTTTCCTCGATTCCGCTAGTCGTAACAAGAAAGTTAGTACTTCCGAAGGGTCACGCAAAGAGTACGAAGCCTTTGTATCCTTTGGAATGGAAGATACAATGATTGGATACCCTTCTCCTCTACTTCGAATGACCTGCAATAATTCACACTAACAAGATGAATAAAGCCTTCAGGCTGAATCATGTAACTTTCACGAGTTCTTAGTTTCTTTGTGGATGAGGAAAATTGCATAGTAGTTTGGGATGGTGTAAGAAACCTTGAAGGCATCTTCATCACTTCGATCATCACCAATGTACAATGGGACGACATCGCTAGAGTTGCTGAACCCAGGAATGTCAAGCAAATATTCCAAGGCGTGACCTTTGTTCCATTCTACAGATGGCCGTACTTCCAAAACCTGTACGAATGTTTTTGCGATTAAAAGATGTGGGAAGAACGGAGAAATTCGAGGGTTGAGGTTTCATCCTACCATTTTCCCCACAGTTGTGTAGAATTCTGGATAGTTTTCAACCACAGACATGATCGTCTCTTCCAAAGTGCCATAGTCCTGCATTTAAAAAGTAATATTCTTTTTGTGAATATCCCAATTCCCAGAAATGAACAGCCATGGAATATAATGAACAGAAAATACGGATTATTTTACCTCTTTCTGGACGTTTCGAAAATGTACAGAGATGCAGAAACCATTATCCTCTACCCTGGCACCTTGTATGGGCTTCGTTTTTTCCTCTAGGATAGTGAATATCTGTCAGAAACACAAGAAATTTCCTATATCAGGTAAATGACCCAGTGACCTAATTCAACGTGAACTTTCTTGTGGATCACTGAGGTGGGAGAAAGAAATTTCTCCATGAAAGTTGGCTAACCTTTTGGATTGCAGGTAAGTATTCCTTAGCGGGTTGAAAAAGAACTTCACTCCCCTACAAGATTGGAATTTTTAGTCACTACTGAGGCAATAACAAAGGTAACTTTTACTTTACACCATAAAAAATTAAGATTCTAAAAGGCCTTGAATTACATGAGTTTATTGTTCCTTTTTCTCATAGTGTTATCTTCGGAATGATGAATATGTGCAGGAAAAAAGAAAAAGAAAAAAGAAAAAGAAAAAGGAACAGACCTTGTTATCAGGTGCTATGGTATGGTTTCTGCCATCACTGCGCTTGAGGGGCCTCAGCGGGCCTACTATGTCCATCCCATGGCTCCCAGCATAATATACATTGTCCACCTTCACAAAGTCTTTCACCTAGACAACAGGGAAAGGGACAAGACTGAGAAACCAATACGAGGTTTAAACATAAGCTTTCATAGACTTGCTGGAACCTGGTCACTTCGTTATTACCTTGTCTCTTCTCCTTCCAGTAATTATGGCCGTTGGAAAATTTCTTGCAACTTTACGGACTGCTGCCCGCATCTGCAACCAATATATTTATTTTCACTATACATATCAGGAAATTATCCATGGGTGTGACAGGGATCTACGTGCAGAATTAAAGAATAATGAGTGTAATTTACCTCCTCAGACATGACAGCACGATCAGGGTCATCCACAATAGGTGAGAGTGTCCCATCGTAGTCCAAAAAAACGGCAATCGTCTTTCCCTTTGTGGCTTTCATCATACGATCAAATGAGGCTAGAGCAGAGGGGTGTTTTGCCTGTAATGATATTCAAGTAACAAGAAGTTGTATTTAAAGTGAAGGGGTTGCCGTAAACGGTAACAGTATGTTAAACTGCTCAAAACTTATCACGTATATGCTCGGAATGTCGAGAAAAAGACTTACCATCCAGGAACTATAATTTGAATGGAAAGCCATAGGTTTCTTTCTGCTGGGACGAAGATAGGGTATGCTCGCGGTTATGAAGCTATATTCTTTATCCCCGTCTACTGTTGTTGTCGCAACAGATTGCAGCTTTTGTTTGCAGGAAGAAGGTGACCTTTGGAATCCCATCGCCTGTTTGAGTAACCAGAACATTTCTTGATCATTTGCTTGTATGAGATATCAACGAAAGAAGTCTAAAATGGAAACACAGAGCATGATATGTCAAGATGTGTTTTTTCGGTTGCCTACCAAGCAGGACAAAAAAGCGGTGGGTATTAGTGTCAGTATACAACGCTTAATTGAACCCATATGGCTTCGGCACTGCATGGCCAAGTGCACACGAAAACAGTCAAGAGGCCGAGTCCGATAGGTCATTGTGCCGAATATATTCAGCCAATCTGATTGAATTTCGGTCTAAATGCCTAACCATGCAACTCAGAATGAGTTTGATAGGTACCTGAATCCAATAAAATGCTGGCTGAGCTAGCCACTCTTGTTACTTAGCGATCTTCTGAACAACTGTATGTACCTGAAAGCGGTCCTCCTGCCATTAACACAAAACCTTCAACGTTAAACAAAGGGAACACCTTAAACAGAAGAACTAAAAGGATAACAAAAGGAAACACAAGATGCAGTTTGTTATTGTCAATCATGAGCTTGTGGCAGCTCGGTAGCTCAATAATCTCTATATAATCATGAGACAGCGAACCTTGGTAATGATCCTTAAACCATATGACAAATCTCAAGAGGTTCTGGTTTGAAGCCTGCCTCACACTCTTTTATAGATATCTTACTCATTATAATAGATCTTGCGGACCCCCCCACCTGCAGGGTAGGTGGTATGCATGTGTACCCATCTGTATCAAATTAATGAACCTGATGCTTCCACTATCGTGGTTTTTTGTTGTTGTTCTTGTGTGGTTTCTCCGGCTGAAACCATTCTAGTTTCCTCGTTTATAACGATGAACAAAGACCGAAAAGACTCGGTCTGATTTCCCGTAAATCTTCAGCCCATCGTTTTTGAATAAAAAAAGGGTTTAAGCCCAGTTGGCAAACCAAGCTTGATAGTGCAGTATGCGGACGTAAATTAATCTTCTATCCCTGTCCGTAAACAGATGAAAGTAACATTTCTTACTGCAATTCACATTCAAGTAATCCACGTTCACTTTCACGTATGAGTTTCACATCCTATTATTACACGTTGAGAAGAAGAAGAAGAAGGAAGAGAAGGTCGTTTTCACCTTTGCAGGCTAAACCACCTTCTAAACCCACATTCAAGTGGTCTCAAGTGAGACAACAGAAAGACGTGTTTTCAAGCAGTTTCAGCGGGCTTCCTTAGGATCGGAAAATCAGGAGAAGGTCATTTTCACAAACGCAACATTTTCTATGCACATATCCCAACAAGGAATAAGAAAAAGAAAAGGACGATTTCGTTTTCCCTATAACATAGATTACATGACTTGACCTTACCTGGCGCACCGGAAACTTTTTGTCCGAGAAGGGTTTCAATCAGGCTGAATCAGACGACAGCGACATGAGGGGAACGGTTTAAAGCGTCTTTGATTAAACTTTGGTGCACAAAGACAGATCGAATGTGTTGGCTCCACTTTAACTACCAACTTTTCCTCAATCCAACTTCTGCTGCCAACGGATTTAGGATTACTGCATCATATAATCTAACCAGAATCTATCTTTCTCTCTCGCACTCATTTTCGCCTGACTATTTTAAAGGGCACCACTAAGGAGATTATCAACTTTTAAATTGATAGTGGAGGTTCATAGGAGTAACAGTACCAAAATTATCAAATGGGCTTGGCCGGTATTTTACTAGTTAACGACAATTGCAAGGTTTCTACTTTTGTGAAGGGACTCCTCAGCCTGAAATGTTGCAGAAGGATGGGATTTGGAGTTTAACTTGTTTTCCTTGGAGAAGTAAAGAGACCTATGATGCTACTGCATAAACTAGTGAAATAGTTCTTACCTAAATCATGTTTTGTCAGGCCATGACCATGACTACATGCTGTAAAGGTACTTTATGGGGCTAGTAAAGCTTTACAGGAACTGGCTACCTAAAGAAGATCCTAAGTCTGTTTGCCTTTCTTTAGATACTGAGGGTGCACTTTGTTCTATGTCCCAGGTTCTTATCAAACCAAATAAAAGTCGCTGCCAGTGAAAATGACTAGACGTACAAGCGTGCAGCTTTTCATATGGGAAAAAGCAAATTTCTCAGGCTGAAAGTATCATGAGACAACACTTGGCTGAACATGATAGCAAAGATTTCCTGTCAAGACTGAATGTAACAAAACAAGAGTGTTTAACGTGTGAAATTCTTTGTCGTCAAGCAATGATTTTACATGTGAAAACTTCTTTCACTCACCAGTAAAGAGGGACAAAAATTTTTTTGCAGGAAAAAGTACTACCTCAAAAAATGATTACCTGCGGACCAAAACCAAAGCAGATGGAAAAAAGAAAAAAAAAAAAAGGTTATGATGCATGTCATACACACGTGGAAGTATCTGACAGTCAAAGAAAATTACAGCCACTTTGTTATTGCCTCATCTCCGTCCTTGTTTCCTTTCAAAATACAGTTTAGGATACAAACAAAGACTAGAATATGACTTCCGATGAACACCATTTGTAAACTACGGTAAACACAGTTTGTTTTTGCCTCTTTCACGGTTTCTGTCACTTCAAACATCTCCCGAAAGCGTCGGGAAAGAGACAGAATGTTGGAAAGAAAGATGGGAGAAAGTGTCAAGAAAATTCTTAGACACGAAGCTAGTGCGCTACTTTCATTTCTCTGGATATGTCGGACCCATCGACAAAACAACCGATGTGAAGCAGCTTTTGACACCGACCAAACGAAAAACTATCAAAAACCAGTCAAGCCAACTGGTTAGGTTAGAAAGCAAGAGGCTGGTGAACTCACTGCCTCCACGATGCAGTGTACAAAGCCATGATAAATGGAATCCCAGTTGAGCCCCCACATGACTCCAAACAGACAAACACGTGTATCCTACGACGCCACCCTGTTTCCTGTCTTTCGCGGAAAAGGAAAAAGAAGAACAAAAAGCATAACCTTGACTTTGAATGTGAACATTGAAAATCTACGCAAAAACATCATATAAAAGAAAATATTAAACTACTGGACAAAAAGGTGCAGAAGATGCACAAGCTTTTCGGGTCTCGCAAGGTGGACACGTAACAATACAGTTCTGGGCTAATGGAAAAAGTCCCTGCAACCAGACACTGATGTCGGTTGAAGAAACTGCCAGGAAGTCAGGTTTATTTAATATTCCCTGTAAACTTCCAAAGAATATCTTAAATTTCAACAACTCATTATAATAATCCGCTCTTGGAAGTATTGCTTAGCAATATGAATTAACAATCAGAAAGCGTGACCAGCGCCTGTTACTTTTCTTGGGCTAACTATTAACTTAAGCTAATCTCTCGCCTTCTCACCTAATTATGACTTGGAAGTGACTATGAACCAAAGCTAAGTCTGCCTTTACATGATACGTTTCTTGAAATGTTGTCTTTGCCTTCCTTAACAGGGCCACCTTGCTCCAACTTTGTCACCGGTTTTGGAGCCGTTGATTTAGATTTTATACTATAATATTCCAACTACTTCACTAATAGAAATAATAATAAAGGTTATGGTAGTTATTAAACCATGAAACAAGCTTTAATCTTTCGACATCTATGACTATGGTCCCAACAGGAAGCAACATGCATCATATACATCGCATCTAGTATATGAACCGCCTTTCCAATTAACCTACAAGACCCACACGTAGCACACATTTATAATTGAATATTTTAAAAACAGAAAATAGCAGTCTATATCATCCAAATGAAAGCAATTAACGATTAATATGTTACTTTGTTCGGTCTTACGTGCCGACTTCAGGGTCGTCAGATGAACGCGGGGCAAGATCCCGGAACCTATGGGCTGGATTTTGGTCAACTGGGCCCCGTGGGACCTAACAGTAACACGTGTACGGTCCTTCACCAGAGACTTCTGTAGCACAGAAGAAAAGACCGAGTAACCGAAAGGCCATGACACATACGAATAGCGACTGGCGCGCAAGGCGCGTCCCGCCAACGCGATCGGTCCCCAGATTCGACCCGAGGCTTAGGGCCGTTACACGCGCTGAGTGTGGCGTGAGAACGTGAAGGAAGTTCCAACCGCCCTATACGCCTTGGTTGGTACTTATATTAGCCGTAAGAGGTAAAAAATTATAAAAAGGAAATTCAACAAAGAGAATGGTTCATGGCGTATGAGGACGAGAGACGTGAACGGAAAGACTTGCCCGCCGTTCCACACAAAGCCCCTAACTGACTAAAACCTCCCTAACTGTTCACCGGATGCGCCAAACAGGCGTGCATGAATGTGAAGAAAACAAAACAAAAACGATCACATAGCGTTGAATGAAGACGAAAGAAACTCACCAAAGCTCCGCGCAGGTTGATACGGCTCCGTGCTCCGACGCCGGCGTGGCTCGAGAGCGAGAAAATGAGCCGGTTGGGCGGAGAAAGGAAGCAGGACGGAGAATGTGAGAGTTCCGATGATGGAGAGAGAGAGAGAGAGAGAGAGAGGGGGGGGGGGGGGGGGAATGGAGGGAGAGGAAGAAGAAGGGGGGTTTATTTTATAGAGGGGTTTAGGAATATTGGAAGTTGGCCAGGTGCCCTTACGTGCAGACAGGGCCCCATTGTATCAGGGTTTCCTTGTAACGCTCTTTTCTACATTTCAAATTTGCTGGAACTCCAAACTGAAATTACTAAAATAGGTCTCTCTGGTCTGTCGTATTTTCGTCCTTCCACCAGAATTGCTTTTTCATATTGCACTTTCTCCCCCCTGCACTTTACAAAGATACAAAAATCTTTACCTCAAATTACACTATCCTCCTCCACTTTGTTTTCTAGCTTCTTTTCTGGACCACCTGCCTTGTAAATTAAACTACAGTTATGGTAGTTCAACTCATTGTAATTTCCCTCTTGTTGTCACATCACCTAATAACTGTCAAGTAGATCAACGTCTTTTCAACTCAATATATCGTAGTTACGTCTTGAAATTTCGTAAAAATAAGAAATACAAATCGACAGTGACGGTCAGAATTATTTATGGCTGAATTTTATACCTTATGTTCTTTTCATTATGTAATTTGGGTTATACCTAATATTCTCGTTGAATGTATATATATTTTTTAATTTAGTTGACAAATTTATTTTGTACGTTGATGCGTCACAAGGTGAGTCACACTCCCTTTTTCTCGAACGCATAATAAGTTTTTTAGGTTTAAAAAAGTCTTATTTCGTAGCTACCTGGTAGACCATCTACATGATTTGCGGAAAATTTAAGTAACGTCACAAATTCGGAATTGGAAAGTTCAAATCTCGAGTATGAAAAGTTGCATGGCGTCTAAAGACGAATTAATGGTCAGCGTGATTGAAGCTTTCCAATTCCTGCGTATAGAAAACTTTGTTTCAGTCCAAATCTACGGTCCCAATGTCCCTGATACTCTCTACTATATATATGACTTTTCATGTATTTTTCTTTATTTTCATGTTGATCAAACAGAAGGGACAAGAAACGCAACATGGGAAAATTCAATGGTCGGTGCTTCGGCAGAATGAGTGCAAACTAAGATAATCGATACCGTATGAAATTACAATGGTTCCTCAGTCGTTATTCGTGAGGAACCAAATAAAGTAACTGAGGTAAGGAACAGCCAGGCAGCTCCCAGCCTAACTCGAGAATAAATATGAACCAAATGACCCAAACAGCCCTATGGGTATAACCATGTTATAGGAAGCAAAGATGCTATGTCGGAACAAGGCAGTGGAATCCACTGGTCTCTTCTAGAAGGATAAAGAAAACAAAGGAAAGAAGGCTCCCTGAATTGCCTTGCCTGTGTGTGCCTTGAATTTGACCCAGAAGGCGTTTCCCTAGAAGTTTCCTTCCTCGGACTTTAATAAGAACTTTGCGTGGTCTTTGGTGTCAGATCCATATGCAATTCATAAATGTAGAAGCTGTCCCTAGTTAAGATTCATTGACTCATTCCTCTTCTGCATGAATGTCTACGCGAAGTTACGTGGAAACTGACTACGAAACCGCGTAAAAAAACTACTAGAAGATGCACTTCCCAATAAGTTAATAATAGACTCTACGAACTAGAATTGTCGAAAAGCAAGCCGCTGCAAAAGTTCCATGCCACCACCTTGCCCACGAACTATGGTTCACTACTTTCTTAATATTTGTTCTTCACGGGTGTCGCATGGATCTTGTAAACGAAGAGATGTCGGGTTAAGGTACATGGGTGTTGTTCATGAATGTGTTAAAAAAATAAGCATGCTACTCTTGAAGGTAGGGTGATAAACATCTCGAGTTTGACAATGGGTTTAATACCTGTGTATGAAATAGAGAAGAAGCATTCACCTAACCTGTATTGTCTATATAAGAACAGATTCCATAGGACCAACTGTTACGACTAAGAAAATAATTAAGACAAACTGTCAATGTGGAATCTAGACCAGTAGGCCGGTAGAGAAGACTCCGCACCAGGGATCAAACTTCCCACTGATTCATAATGAAAAGAGAAAAGTATCATTAAATAATGAGACTACCCTTCCTTGAAAGAACATATGAGTTTAATAATTAACTAAAGTGTGTCCTTGCGAGGTAAATCAATGGGAAAGTTAGTCAGCTATGTTGAATGCATCCTTTTTTCCCACACTCGGGTTACTTTTTTCCTCCTAGTCCAAGAAAAAGGGAGTGACGTTCCTACCAAGCCTCCACTTGGTCAGTTGCGTAAGGAGAGGGCGGCAAATTGTCTTACCCGTGAGGTTGGACTTTTTCTAAGAAACTTACTAGAATCTGAAGCAAATCTCACAGGTCCCATGCTGGCAATGCCGCCCTACAATTTCACGACGTAACAAATCCGTTGATATATATGGATATTTTAAGATAGTAGAAAAGAAATCATTTTTTGGAAGTTTATTTATTTATTTATTTATGAATACGTGAGTTTATTTATTGAAGAAAAAAAAATATAAAAATTTATAGACATATCCTAGCATTACAATTGATTCTATTTTCTCTTAGATGAATTTTTTAAAAGTTTTGTTGCATAATTCTCATTGTATATATCATATATAAAGATATCTTGTATATGAAAATTGCAAGGCAATATAAAGGAAAATTTACAATCTCTTCCTCTCTTTCTCTTCTGAATTGGCCTTATTTATTAAGCTTTTATCTTGTGATATGGTATGAGAACAAAGGTTCTTCCAAACAAAGCTTTTGCTAATTTTTTTTTTAGTCTTCACAACCTTCTCTTACATAGCTCATTTTGCTCTCCCTATTATGTAAATACTATGTTAGTACTTTGGTGTGGAAGTTGATAGTACGAAAACCCTATGAAATATCAAAAGAATGCCAAAATCTATGAGTTTAATCTTGATTGCATCCAAATAGTTGAATCCTACCTTACTCGAGGTTTAGCCTCATCAAGTCAAAGCCAGTCTAACCACACCCAAAGAGGGTTTAGGCCTAGATATGTAGCCCAACTCACATTTGTATTACTTTTACGTAAGTTATGAGTTTAAGCCAAATCTATGGGGATCGGGCTAGTAGGCAAATCCATACCTATTCTCATATCCATTTTCCTTCTCTTTTTCATTTGTGTTGAGGCAATGTTGAGCCAAAAGATCTATAATTTGCCCCATATCTAATGGATAGGAGCTTGATCTTATTGCTCATCCACATGGGCTCAAGATTTTTGGAGAACCTTAATTATGAAGGACAAAGAAGGCTTTATAAGAAAAAGCTTTTGTAAATGGATTAATTTGTTTTTAAAAAAGACTCAATTCAAGAGTTAGCTCAAGAGTTAGAGAAACACTTTCTTTACTTAAGCTTAAACATAAAAGATTGCATACTTGATGAGCTTCATCTTATTGCTCATCCACATAGGCTTGAGATTTTTGGAGAATCTTAATTATGATAGACAAAGAAGGCTTTGAAAGAAAAGGCTTTTGAAAATAGACTAATTTGTTATAAGAAAATATTGAATTTAGAAGTTAACTTAAAAGTTACAGAGACATGTCCTTCATTTAGCTTCATCATAAGAAATTGTATACTTGATGTGAGACTTTTGTCTTAATTACAGTCTTATATACTAAGTGGCATTAGACTCAAGATCACATAAGATGAATTATATTCAACTTAGGCTTTGATTCTGTATTAGAATGCCTAAAGAAAAGTTAGTTTAAAAGTCACATCCTTCATTTAAGCTTCTCCATATAAAATCGATTATTCAATGTAGGACTTTTGTTTTGTACATAGCAAGTTAGGTATTGGAAAAAAGTACAACATGTTTGTTTGTTTTTGGATACGTAACGACCATCTTCTATCCATTAAACTTAGTGGGTAACATTAAAAGATGTATGGAAAAGTGAACTTAGAAAAGCTTTTCTTGCTCCACCAAATATTTGTCCAAGTAAGCAATGTTAAGTAGATGTATGACAAACTAGACTTAACAAAGATTTTCTTGCTCCACCAAGCACTATCCTAGCTAAAACTTGGCAAGTAAATGACCTCTTTTCATCTTAATGTCTTGTCAACAATTTGGAATGAACTCAATGTAGTGGAAAAACTACCAAAAGCCCTAAAGGAGACCTTTTAGTTGTATGCATGACAAAAATTCCACACTAAAAGTATGAATCCTTATAGTAAAACTTAAATAAAAGAAGCATTCTCTAACTTTTAAACTAACTTTTTGATTGAGCATTTAGGTTTTTAAATATGGTATTATAGATTAAGTTGAATCTATTTCATATTGTGTGACCTTGAATTAACTTTAAGGTTATAATTTTGAGCCTTCCAATGTGATATTGGAGCCCAAGTTAAATCTACTCCAACTTGTATGACTTTAAGCCCAATGTTACTCAACATACAAGGGTGTATGTATAAGATAAAAATCTCACATTAAGTATGTGATCTCTTATGGTAAAACTTAAATAAAAGGAGTACATCTTTAACTCTATAATTAACTTTTGGGTTAAGCTTTCTAATACCAACAATACCAACATGGGAACAATAAAAAAAGAGCAACATGATTTCAATTGAAGCTAAATAAGAGTTTCTTATCATTTCACAACCCAATACTAGCTACCTCGCTAACACTAATGCTTGGACAAATGTTCCAACTTTATTTACAATAACCAAGCAGCCATTGATATTAGTGTGAATCTAATTTTTCATAGAAGAACAAAAATACATAAAAGTTTATTGTCACTTTGTTAGAGACAAAAGGACAAGAGGGTATGATGAGGTTTTAAGTTCCTAAAAAGCTAAAGAAACGATGTTGAATTGGGGTTTTCTCAAGCTTAAATTTCTTTTTCATGTTCTTGACTTAACTGATTTACTAAGTGTATTCTTAACTTACCAAGTGTATTAAAATAAGAACAAGCCAACAAATTTATGTGAATGCAATTAAGTATATAAAGACAATATTCAATAGGATAACAAATCACGTGATGATCAAATTTTCCTTCAATAAAGTACTAGCAATTAATTGATAAATTGGATCTAATTAAAAAGAAATGAGAGGGATAGAGAATACACAATCAATTAAGTGCTTAGTCTAATACATCTACGTCACTTTCCAATAGCAAAAATCAGCTACAGACTCGTCACTAATCAATTTACAACTGATCACATGAATAACATTCCCTAATCCTACAATTTAATTTCTCCTACCTTAGAAATTTCTCACAACAAGGCGTTTCCCGTATCTTAAGAACACTGTGGAGACCTCCCAAAACTACCGGGAACAATCTAACAAAAGCCTCAAATCTATCACAAATCCTTGTTTAACTCAAATATTCTATTACACTCAAATAATACAAGTGTTTAACTAAAAGTATAACTATTTTAGTGTACAAGATGATTTACAAAGGATTTAATTGAACATACAAAAAGAATGCTCAAACTGAAAATGAGTATGTAGTTTTTCACCATCAGAATTATTATTCGAACCTTTCTTCCTTGTGTTTGAAGTGCACAGCCGTAATCGACCTTTTCATTGCTAAATAGCTCCAAGGATTTTGATTAAAGCTACCAAACTCACATTAATTTAGAGCACCAACGTTTCACCATTTTTTGCAAAACCCATTCTCTACTAGTTATCGAGTAGGGAAGGCTTAACATATCTGTTTCCTTCTTTTGTTCAAGACGACATCGTAGCCTTAAGTATCAAAACGCAGCATTACGCGTCGTCTTGCTTCTAGCTTTTACTCTACTTTTTGGGTTAGTTTTGTTAACTACCATTACAAGTGGCATGGTTTGAGGTCTTCTATGAAGAGTAACTATTTCATTGTAACAAGTGATGCATGGTTAAAAAGAGTGACGAATTAATTCGCCGTAATAACTAATCCATAGAAAACTAAACCAATCCAAAGTTGCATCTAATCAAGCTAAGGAAATAATTTATACCTTATATTTTATACTTTAGTTGCTATCATCAAAATATCATTAGTATCTTAACATCAAGACCATGGATATCCAAACAACAAAGCAAGAACAAACATTTTCACAGAGGTCCTATGTTACAGACAATGTTTGCACTTACTGAAAAAGGTTGGGATATATGACGTAGATAACCTCCAACTTAAGGGAAAACATTGAAACGTGAAAATATTTTAGGGTAAGATAAACAAAACTATATTTAAAAGTCTCAGTTGCGTATCCAAATTCTCTTTTTATATTTTATATATACACTTACATTGTACATGTAAAGTGCAAGGCAAAACAAATAAAATTCTCCAACCTCCCGCACTTTGTTCTCTCATCTCTCCTGAATTGGCTCCTTCATCAAGCCTTCAACTTGTGGCAAAACCTTCAAGTTGTAAGTGCAAATGCACGGATTTGGATCATGCACCTCCTAGCTCTTCCTGGACTAGAATATCTGTTTATATTTCTTTTACAATGAAAGTGTCAAAAGGCCAACTTATTTTCTTAAAACCAACTTCTAAGAAAGAAGAATGTTTCCAGATATAAGAAATATAAAGTAGTATTATATTGACAATGTAAGACAAATATAGATTTCAACGTATCAGCTCATTTTGAATTTGAGAAAACAGTTTCCATGAAGACCTAATTCATAGGTGAAATGATGTTTCACTTGAGACTTATGTTTTGACACAATGTTAAAAGTTTCATTTCATTTAAAATTGACTTGTCAGAAATGAAAACACCTCCACGTACACACACCAAAATTTCAACTAAAAGGTTAATGCTAATGAGGAAATTGATTTGTGCATAGGAAAAGTGACAAATCATGACAAATCAAGCGGTAGCTTTTGTTATAGTTGGAAGTTACACTCAAAATCGTCAGGGGAGAGGATGAAAGGTGTTTTGGAGATGCATTTTCAAGTCGGCCATGGTGTACTTCAACCACAGAGTCAAAGATATCGCTGATTAAAGTGGGTCTTACTGCCTTTGTCTTTTTTCTTTCTTGTCATAATCTTGCAAATCTGAACTAGTAAGAAAAAGACCGTGACAGATGGCATTTGGATAGCTTCACCAACACCACTTATTTGGCTGAAGCACGACAGCTTGTCAGGAAAAAGAAAAGAACCTTAGAAGTACTGGAGAAAGAAGTACCAAACAGCCTTCTAAAATTTGCAGTACAATTCGTGGGCCTAACCCGCACACAGATTGAAAGAATTGGTGCAGACGATATTTCTTCAAGAGTAAGTTACCTCGTATAGTCAACTCTTCCAAAGAGACGGCCCTTCGAGGTGGGAACAGGAAAGAAACATGTTTCTGAATAAGGCCGAGCAACCTTGTTTACTTTTTATTTTTGTCTCTATTTAAACCTATACCATATAGCATGTCGGCAAGGCTTGTGAACTAGGCCACTTCTCTTACAGTTGAATACAAGAAACAGGCTATGTATGAAGACAGGTTTGTTGCAGGGCAAAAGACTTGACAATTTGAAACCAGAAAATGAGTCCATCCTTTTGAGTATCAGCTATCTTAGATCTCACACAAACAAGATAGACACAAACTAGAACGAAACAAAGGGTGGTAAGCGCCTTCTGATCATGATAGGCCCCAAGAAGTCTGAAACTTCATCTGCTAAACTGTCTCTAGCTTGCACAAAAGTCCTGATGTTGGTATTCACTATTGTCATGCATGAGCTTTCACGTGAAATTTTAGTCATGATATTGTACAGCTGCAGAAATTAAAAAAAAAAAACTATGGACCAGTTTCGATCCATAAATTGCCAGAGAAGCAATTTCTACAATTGGGGTCAGGATTACAAAATAATCAATTCAAAAGGTGTATCGAGCAATTCCCAAATCCTAGTACTTAGTCCTTTCAGCATCATCTACCCATCAGCTTCCTTGACTACTCTGCCGTCCACCACTATCTGTCGTTATCTTTCGTTTCTTTGACATCATTTACGACCCTCTCCTTGGCTGTCTGTTGCAGCATTCTCTACCATCTCGTCAACATTTATTCTCGGTGTACTCTGCAACAACTCTTCCTCTATTCCACTGTTCTTCAACGTAGGCTCCCCATTAGCTTCCGTTATAACCTGAAGGAGATCCAAAGGGGTGGCAGCTGGATCCAACTCCCGACAGCTCTTAGGAGCGTTCTTAGCTTCTTGGCCCGTAAGCAAGTGATTTGGGACTTGATGAGAAAAGCGAAACATTTCTTCTTTTGGAATCCTCCTGACTTCCTTGGGGTCCTCGTGTTTATGAAACACTGTTCTAAAACCAGCAATCTTAGTAAGGGGAACAACAGACACACCTTGTTCCACACTAAAGTCATCAAGCACTTCCACCATTTCATATTTATGTATCACGTCATCTGGTGTTTGCTCATCCCAATCTGGGGACCAGTTTCGATAAAGCGCCCAGACTTCTCCCTTTCTAGGATATATGCAAATTACCCCACGGGAGCCTTTTGTCCATGTAACCTTGTGAGAGAAAGAATTTAATGTTTCAGTAGTTTCCTGTTTGCCAATCCTGAAGTCTCCACAAGTTTTGGTAAAACCAGAACCAATCCAATCCATGGGGCCTAATTCACGGTTGCTTCTGGAGTTAAGCCAACTGATCCGCATCTTAAATGGATTCAAAGAGATCACCTTGTGAACCCGTGCATAGAAACGAGGCATACCATCATCATCATCATATGCAGCCCAGACCTGGTCATCCTCAAAAGAATTTTCAGTTCTGTCCATGTCAAAATTGTGAAAGTCAGGATCTGGAACATTGATTGTCATTGGCTCAACAGCCCCCTCTGTATCATCTGCTATTTTGTTAGAGACAGACTTCTTTTTTTGCCTTCTTTTATTGGTGACTTCCGACTCACCATCTTTCCGCAGTCCATATGTGTCACCATTCAACACATGCTGCTGTTTCTTAGTCTCTTTGCCTTTCACCTTCTCTTTTTCTTTGTTCACAGAATTTGCTTCAGTTAATGAACTCCATTCTTTAAGTTTCTTGCGGACTTCACTCCGAGCCTTCTCCATCAGCATATTTTTTGTCTCCAATAATGACATCTCTCTCTCACTGTTGGACTTGTTATACATACCAGATGCAGCATAGGTCCTTTCTGTTCCGAAATAACCCTTTGTTGCTTCTCCATTTCCCGTGCCCATGTGATTCGACACATGCCCTCTGTAACTGTTCAAACCGTTATCATCTGGTTTTCTCCTCTTGGGGTGTGTCTCTCCTTTACGGGCTGACTGGGTTTCCTCATGCTCTCTCTTTACTTTGTCACTAGCCTGCTGGACTAACTTTGCAGCTTGAGCAGCAGCAGAAGCTGATGAAACCTTGCTACCAAAACCAGCTGCTCCGGCAAAAGGATGCCAGTGAATATTTGTGTTACCTGCATCAGTATTATGCGGGTCACTACTTGCAGGACCATGTTTCGAATTCGGATGCCGCTGGCTAGTAGACCAATCGGTGGACTTAAAAACGTTGGGTGGCGGAGGCTTCTCCAAAGCCATAAAGGCCTCATGACAATTTGGGCAAAGCAGAGTGTGATTCAGATAAACCCTGAGGTACTCATAGTGCGTCTTGCATTGATTGCACACAGTCCAAAAAGTATCAGCTTTCAAATGCGGCTGAGGAACTGGCGTTGAGCCCACCCGTGTGTTGCTATGGGTGTTCCTTGCAGTTGAAGCGACATTACTGCTATGATTATGAAAGCCATTTGCCCTGGGTGGCACAGATGGACCACCACTCCGTGTTGAACCCTTCTGCTGAAATGCTTTCAAATTCCTCTTCTGGTTATATACTAATCTCTTAGCTTTATCTGATAACAAACTCCAGGCCTCAGAAACCAATTTAAATGCTCCCTCTGCACCTAAGCTCTTGTTCTTATCTGGATGAAGCGTGAGAGCTAGCTTCCTGTATTGTTTCCTTACTGCCTCATCATCAGCCAAGGGATTGACACCTAGGACACCATACCAATCCACTTCCCCACTTACTTTATTTTCTGCAGAGATATAAATATCAAGCGTTGTCAGCATTTGGGAAAGCCCCTCAAGCCCAGGGTACAAATTTTGAGCCTTCAGAGCAAATTTCTTTGCACCAGCATAATTTCTCTCTGTAAACTTTCTCTCAGCAATCTCTTTCGCCCTGACTGCCTCATCTTTATTGCACTCCATACCACTTTCTTCCCAGCTAGCCGTACAACAATTAGCAACTTATATCCGCAAACATCAGATTCTACGACCCAACACTTTTGGCTTAGATGGTACCTTGAAGAGTTATAATCCTGGCCCCAAAATAAATACACACATATAAGCAAGGTAATTGAAATCATACTTAAAAATGGCACATCCACATCAAATTTTAAGAAATGATATATGAATCCACAGTAATAAATACTTCCAAAAAGAACAACAGGATGAATTTTTTTATTTATTATTTTTCATTTCTCATTAAATGAACCTTAAATTATGTAAAAGGAATTATTAAAATCAGAAAAGTCTCACTATTTTGAACAGGACAAGCAGCACGAATATTCTCCATAATCTAGTAGATGATTTAATGACACATGTTAGCAATAATGGTTGTTCAAATACATGTTAAATGAAGTTAGTGAATATGCTGCAAACTCCCCAACATTAGACAGTTCACAATATCATTTCTAGACAAATTCCAAGTGCTGGTCACTGGATCTCTATGATTTAAATATGAGACTAGAGTTCCAAGCCCATAGCCTTTAATAACTAGAGTCCTTATCTAAGACACATATTGTATCTCCAAAAATAAAAAGCAGTTGGAAATATTGAGCCAGTGAGGGGCCATTAGACATAGTTACTCTTCTGAAACTCCAAACCATTTAATCTAAACATCTCAGGAGTGATGTCATTTAACGGTTCAGAAATGTTCATCTGTTGGTACACACACTTGAGCACACACACACACACACACACACACACACAGAGTCACCATTATACACAGCTAAAACAAACTGAATACAAATCTCATATCCATTGCAGCTTGTAGCATGGGCATATATTATAGAGACAGCTGTACATACGTTTCACTTAGTAGATAATAAGTACCTTTGACTCCGCTCTATATACCTATTAAATTTTTTAGTTACGCATTAAAAAAGAAAAGAACGCCATCAAAAGTACTGATCCATCAGCACCTAAAAGTTAGAGAAGCAGTCTTATTGTAAGACTTGGAAGAAGATCCTTTATTAGCACTCATAATGCTGCATTCAACCATCAGTTCATTCTCTAGGAAATATAACTTAGGTATAGGTACAAAATCACCATCTGATAATCCCAAGTACTCCTTCACTCACAAACATAGACTGGGTAAACAACATGCACATTCGCTTACCAGAAGGTCCTACATAAAGAGCATAAAAGTACCACAGATCTGAAGGTTTAGTAATCATAGATAGATATTGTAGTGTTCGCACATCTCCCGCCATTTCTAGAGCTGACACCCCTCATGCAGGTCTTATGTAGGGGAAACAGAAAAGCCCTTTTCTATGACAAACATTTCAAGAACTGTGATTCATTGTCATGACATATAACGAAAAATACAAAAGAAAAATGCAAATGATTTTAGATTCTATGGAGATTTTTCAATTTCTATACTAGTGCAAAGTAAATAGAGTCTTGCAATGTTTGCACTTTTAAAACAGTATTTACTTCTTGAAAAATTATCAATCCCCTCATCAACCAGAAGAAAAAAAGAAATGTGCAACAATCGAAAACTATGTTGTCTTTTTCCTTTCATTTTTTTCCCAGCTTCTTAAAAAAAGGAATCAATATTTAGCAATTTCCAGAGAACACTTGATTTTTTTCTTCTGTTAGCTGTTCAAGTAAATAAATGTATTTGCTTCAATGATTAATAACATTCTATAGAGGTATTCCGTACTTGGATCAACCTAAAAATTTTCAGGCGCCCCCTATCTTATCAGGATTCTTTTTTGTCAAGTCTGAACCATCAAATGAAAGAATTTAATTAATAAAACAATTCCTAAATGAAAGATAGGGACATGATAGCCTATTTTCATTTAACAAAATTAATTTCAGAGCACAATTAACACTGATTTTCATAATTCGTGGTTAAGAACCCAACAAATTTAGCTGACCCTATAGCATTACAATGTCCTTAAATGAAGATAACTGATAATTCGTCAATGATAAGCAACACTGCAAATGAATTCAGCACCCAATCCTCATAACAGCAAAACTTAAACTTGCTGCAACCAACTTTCAATCGAAACTACTGAAAAGGAAAAAGAAAAAATGACCGAATCAAGACGAAAGCATTTTCAACATGCAACACGTACACATACATCACGAAGCTATCCTTACTGAAAAACGAATTTTCGTTCCTTATTCTTCATTATGTTGCGGTTAGATCACAAATCTAAACAAAAATGAAGACTAAAAGCCGGTGCGTTAACCCAGTCCTATGGACTCAATCCACAGCATTACAGTTTTGAAGTGATGATAAAAGTCAATATCCCTAAAACAACTGAGAATTAGATCAAACAAGAAATACAAATTCGTTCAGACAGAATTATGACCACCATGCAACAACGGCCGCATAATGTAGCAAATCGAAAACCAACTTTTTCATTTCTTTTCGAATAGAACCTTTAAAACACTCCGAAACCCGAAGGAAAACTTGCAGAAAGAAAAGAGATCAAAAACACTAAAAAGCATTAGCGTGAGAATTCGCAAATCGAATTCACCAACTTGTACGACTCAAATTTTCAAATTCGGTAAAAAGTTGGCGACGGATCTACGAGTACGAATCAGACTACTCTAACGGTCATATTCCAGTAACACCGTTTGAATTTTTCTCATCGTTCAGTACTGTCAGAATGGAACCCTAGATTCTGTGATTTTCCAGGATAGCAGGCGTATTTATCAGCAAAATTTGGTTTTTCCATAAGAAAGTTGGAAAATAGAGAATTAAGTAAATACCCATTTGAAGAAAAACCTCTGGCCTGGAGAAATTTGAATCTGAGAAGACCACCACTATGCAGAGTCACCCATTTGTCAAGGCCTCCTGAGAACATGAGAGGAATTCTCAAATGCCCAAATAACTTTAGAACGTAATAATTATAACATTGAAAAAAAGTAAGTATGGGTTTGGTTAATATTTTTCTTTTTTTTTTCGCTAACCCTGATGCACTTTATTTTATATTCAGTTGGAACCTAAATGCTTAACCATGGTTAAATTTAAACTCTAGTTTAAAGTTTGCATTTTGCCAAAGAAAAAAGAAAACTTTTAGTGACAAATTCATTTTTTCATGAATATTTTCATACAATCACACATTTTTCTCTGTAAACACTCACGTAGGGCCCATGAAGATATTTCCAACTATTTCTTCACTAAAAAATTGTGGGTGGTTGTTGTTATATTGATTTTCCATTATGCATTTATATATCCATATTACAGCTATATCAACTTCTACATGCACCTAACAACCACCTACCTCTTTCGGTGTAGCAAGTTTTATAATTAATGGAAGTTCTACTAAATACCCCAAAACAATGGTTCTTTTGTAATTAATCATCACTCTAATACAACTTCCAAAGTCAAAGGGTTGAAGCCACCATGACAGAGCTTTGAGACTTGTTAGTGTCTTAACTCATCGTGTATTAGTTTTAGTTTGAGAGTCAACTTGCGTGTTCCTTGAGGCAGCTTGTGATAGTTCTGCATCACATATTGTATTTAATCTTATGCCGTTACAATACCAAGTCAAATCAGACATTGTGTCTCTTGCTTCTTGTAGCAGTTTGCATAGCCATTTGTAAAATCACAAAAGCAGAATCATAGATCAGGTGTTGAGAACAGCATCTTCCTATGAGCAGCAAAGAATTTATATTCTATTCTAGAAAATTGTACAAGTCTACATCATCCACACATGTGGATGGCATATAAGCTTTGTGTGTAACTCAAGACTGCAGGAGATGATAGTTTAATAAAAAGGGGACAGTTGAGATGCTATGATTGAAACCTTTTTACACTTTTTCTTGTAGTTTTTGTCTTCTTTGGAAAAACATAGCTAAAATATTGATAAGATATTTGGATATCTAGGCATTTTTTAGGAGTTTTGGTTTATAATTTTCATGATCAAAGACTTGATCTTTTGTTGAATACTCGCACATTAGGTTAAAAGGAGAAGAAAAATGAGTTTATAAGTGTGAGAGTAGAACTTTTTTATGAACTAAATTTTAAGAATGACTAGAATAAAATGGTTTGAACTTACGAAAGTGATTTGTTTTAAATAATACTTGATAAAAGAATATTAAAAATTGTCATACGAGTAGAAAGAATAAAAAAAAATTAAACTTATAAATATAATGATAAAACTTCTTTATGATCCGGTATTTAAGGAAGGCCAGGCTAATAATTCATTGAGATTTTCTAATGTCGGTCCAACTTTTTGTAGGCAAATCATTACCTTCATGATCCCCACATGTGAAAAGTGCTTCACACGTGTATGTTCGAAGGGATGGTCACATGCAGGTGACCGACTCATTGGGCCAGACAGACGGGTGCCCAACAAATTAGGCATGGCCCAAAGGTACACTCATCTAAACGTTTCAAAGATTTGGGACAATTATCAAAAGCATTACTTTGTTCCGTTAATTGCAGTTGTTAATGCAATCTTCGAAATGCTATCACTCTACAGAGGAATGAGTGGAATGAGTGGAATAAGGGAGTTCCACTCATAAAATTTTCTCATTCCAACTTCAAAAAGGAAAGAAAAGGAAAATTCACATAAGGCTGAGAATCTTAGTTTTGCTTTGAAGTGAAATGAAGACACTTAGGATTTCATGATCCTAAATTTATCCTAAAAGCAGTGTTGGTAATACCAATCTTAGATTAGCGTTAGGGTATTTATGGTGTAATTTTGGTTGTGAAGCTGAGATTCTAAACACTTTTAGTCCAATGATTAGCTTCATCCAGAAAGGGAGGAACCCAATGTTTAGCCATGTACAAGCTATAATTGTGGTGACATCGTATCGTATGTGGTGAGTGTTCTAGGCGATGCGTGCGATGGAAGGTAGAAAAAGTTGAATGAATTTCTTGTTTCATGAGCAATCTGTTTGATGTTCAAATCTCTGTTTTACAATTTTCTTTTCACTTCCCCCTGATGTCAGTTTCCCAATTCAAAACAAAACCCTGGCCTATGCTTTTAAGTGTTGTTGAAGCCAACACCAAGGCAATACTTGGTTAAATTATTTTCAAGGTCAAATTTTCTCTCTTTTTCCTGTTGGGGTTTCAAACAACTAAATGAAAAGAGCTTTAACGGGGCTTCCTAGATTCAGCTGAAAAAAGTGTTGACAGATAACATATTAGACCTGAATTATGCCGTGTTCGTGCATTATTTGTTTTGATTTTTTTAGGTCCAGAACTTAATTGAGAGGTGCTTGCATTGCACGAGAATAGAGGTGCAAACATTAACACCATTTGTAAGAAAGGAACCCGGCTTTTCTACCTTGGATAAGCTATTATTTCCTACCTAAGTTCCTCTTTTATCCTTTCCAGCGCCCTTGTTTCTGTAAAATTGCATCACTGGAGAACCCTTTGGGGGGAGAAGGGATGGGAGAGATAATTGATGAGGGATATTAAGGAGTGCAATGTGATGGTAACAGTTGCGATACAATAAAGATTTTCTGAGGTTCAAAATCTACTCAAACTCAGGCTTGTACATGATATCTAGCATATTTTGGATTATGTGTCACAGAAATAAATATGACAAGATGTAAAAAATTGTTCATTCTTTCTATGTTCATTAATTGTTGGACGTCAGTTTGAATTCAACTCAATCATTTAGGAGATTGGTTAAAAGTTAGGTGAGTAGATTTAAACCAGTTATTTACAATTTTGTTAGTTTTAGATTCATTGACTTGTTCAAATTTTTAGTGAAATTAAATATGTTAATCTCAGAAACCTAAGGTCATTTTTGGTGGCTTCCAAGGCAAGTTTCTTTCTAGTTTGTCCCATGTGATACACGCAAAAACACAAACTTTCTTCATAGGAAACACAACCACTTTAATTAAGAGAGGTTTTCAACTGTTTTTATATCTCCTTGCTTATTTTCCTCTTCTTTGAATTAATTTTATGGCTTTGTCACATGATTGGCATGGTCTTTGGCAGCTCCCTCCTAAAAAAGACGGGGATGGAGGTTTTTACTTTTTCCTTTTTTTATTGGGGGGTGCCCAAGATTTACTCCTGTTACTTAGCAATGAAAGAAAATATAATAACTGATATTATGTTATATTGTTGTTGTTCAATAGGGAAGTCATGAAATTACAGAGAGTCCAGAAGTCATTCTTAACGTGTTGCATGTAGAAACAAAATACTAGACATGCACTGGACCCAAAACCCTTACATATTTATGGTCATCTTCTCCATCCAACAGCCCTCATGTCCAAATTCGTTATTGTAGGCGACTCTGACAAGTTGGGATCGACGTTTGAGTCGAGTAGATTTGTCTGTGGGCATGGGCGTTTCACTTGTATGCGTGCTCTTCTCTTGTGCGGCCGGAACCAAGAGAGGAAGAGAGGAAGAGAGAAAAAGAAAAGAAAAAAAGAGAAAGGAGAGATGCAACAGCTTACCTCTACTTTATACAATTCTTGATTTTGATTTGATTTGTAGGAGTTCTGCAAAGAATTCTTGAAAAGAAGACTGTATGGTGACAAATTTCTTGTTCTTTATTTAGGATGTTTTGCTTAATTTCTAACATTGTTTTGGTTTATTATTACACTATATTTTAATTTTTTTTTGTTAGAATGATGATGTAACCTAACTATGACAATATAAATTGTATAAGTTCTAGACTTTGCAAGATATTTTATTTATGTGAATTGTATATTATTATATTTAATGTTTTTAAGTGATTAGTTATCACTTGAATGATTTGATGTGTATATTTGAAACTGAAAAGAGATTATATGCAATTGCTTCTTATAATATATAACCATGAATTAAATATAAATAGATATATATCATATTGTTTATGTGGCTTTTACTGATAAAATGATCAAAAGATTTGCTGTAAATCATGAATATTTATAGATCCTAATACACTTTATTTATTTCAATTTACATAGAAATATAGTGAATTAATAAATGAGATAGGTTTACTATACCTAGACATAGGATAGAAAATAAATTTGAAAGTTTTATCATTACATAAATATTATCATTCTTATAGATATAAAGTATGAAAATTCATATGTAATAGTTATGGTGAAATTGAATGTGCTAACATATGTTTCAAATTGATTTTTCTTACTTAGATTCAATTTCAATTAGTCTTAAAATTTTGTTTTAGAACTTTTGAATTTTAATTTATTATCAATTGTCTTTTGATTTGCTAGATAAATTTTAAGATTAATTCATTGTTAGTACTTAATTAGTCTAATATTCACAAAAAAAATGATACATTTTTTAATCATTATATTACTTATTCAACATGTTTACTTGTATTTAAAATTTTACTAAACAACAAAACTTGTTCGTTGAAATTCTTAATACAAGCGAACATGTCAAACAAGTAGTATAATGATGAAAAATATATTATCCTACAGAGATTAGTGATTATTAGACCAATTAATTACTAACGGTGAATAACTCTTAGAATTTATCTAACAAACCAAAATGATAAATGATAGATTAACTTACTAAATTTAAGAAAACTTAATACAATAAATATGTTAGAGTATTTAATTTCACCATAACTACTAAATATGAGTTTTGATTATTTATTATTGTAAGAATGATAAAACTCATGTGATGGTGAAACTTTCAAATTTATTTACTATCTTATGTTTAGGTCTAGCAAACCTATTTAGTTCATTAATTCACTATGTTTCTAAATGTAAATTGAAATAAACTAAATGCATTAAGATCTATAAATATTCTTAATTTACATTGAAAGTTACACAAACAATATGGTATTGTCTATTCATATTTAGTTTATGGTTATCTATTACAAGAAGTAATTACATATCATCTCCTATTAGTCTTAAATATGTAAATCAAATCATTTAAGTGGTAACTAATCACTTAAAAGCATTAAACATTATAATATGTCACTTTACATAAACAAAATATATTACAAAATATAATAATCATAAAATTTATATTATCATAATTAGGTTACATCGTAGCTCTAACAAAAGTAAACTAAAACATAATGAAATAATAAGGAAGAACAATAATAAGAATTAAATAAGGCATATTGAATCCAAAATAAGAAGTCTATCATCCTTTTTATTTTCTTTTCAAGAAAACCTTGAATTCCTAACTTCTTTTTTGAGTTGTTGAATTTCTTCCTTTTTTTGCCTCCTCCTTTATCTTAAATAAGATTTAGGTTTAGACATAACTCCTATCCCAATAGAAGTGGGTTTTGGAGACCTAAAACAATTGAATTTTGAACTCTTATATTAATTAGGCTGTGAACTTCTAATATGATTAGAGTTTCTAATTATTTAGAAATTCCAACAACAATGAAAAATCTAATAACAATTATCCAAAGTCCAAGTCCATTTTGACTCTTTTGATCTTGATATAACCCTATTTTGCCACATAATAAGTATCAAGTTCATTATGTTTATCATTTTTTTCTATGCCTCCTTATGTCACATAACAAAACAAATTTAGATAAATAAAGAGAAATTCAAATATTTTTTCACAAGTATTATATTATTTATTGCTTAAATTAGGTAAACTAACTCTATAAAAATAGAGTTATCATGTCTACACATGCTTGTGCATGTGGCTGATGATGTTGACAGTCTATTTCTTGTCAATTTAGAGAAAAAAGTAATAATGAAGAAATGACATTCTAATTTACCATAACCAGAAATTTCAAATGCTTTTTGCCCTTGTTTGATGTAAAATTTTTCTTGGAAGTTCGTGTTGTCTCATGATTTTAGCATAATTTCCACTTTATCATCGTTTATCAAATGTTGGGTTAACTCTAGAGTCGGGATCTTGAGATGCATATGAAACTTGTTTTGCAAATTATTAATAGCATGTTAGTGGAAGGTGAGAACGTCAATAGTGATCACTTAACTAGCCAACATAGTAATGAGTCAGTAGAGACTCTAATTACTTAAAGTTTAACACTCTTCTTGAGTGAGTTGAGAGCGTGTATTATAATTTTATTTTTTATTTTTAAAAAAGAATGTCAGTACTCTTTCTTTACGATTGTTTGCTTGCTGGAAGCTTGCTGCATTGCTCATTATTTAAGTGTGGTGATTGTACCTGTCATTCCTTCTTGTGCTGTCATGATCAAGCCAAGATATCTGTCATGTAAAGTAAACGCTATTTAACAAGGGACATGATGCCATCAATTTCCTCTCACACCACCAGAAGTGTTACAAGTGAGTGTTAAGAGATCAGTACTTGACTTTGCATATAATTCTCATTTGTCGAGTTTGGAAGACTCACAGCTTGAACCTGATGATCAGACTGGCCAGCCTGAGGAATATTTTCAATCACCAGCTGGATTTCTTGGATGCTTAGCTTCCCAGATGCTTAGCTCCGGAATGGTCAAACTTACAGAGTTAGATGTGGCTATCCTTTCTAATTTTCTTCAATTTTTGGCCCCATTGGTGAAGGTTATCATGCTATTGATTATATATCCCTGTTTAGTTGCACAAATTGGTAGAACATTAACGTATTCTGGAATAACAAATTATGCTAATCTTAATTTGATCCTGAAAGAGAAGGAGTGCAGTTTCATACGTTTTTTTGGACTCCAGGAAAACCCTCTCTTTCTCGCTATGGGCCAATTGTTTTCTGTATGATTATCTTCTCTGTTGCTATTTTAGAATGTATCATTGTCGACCTATTGTGTTGATCATGAGAATGACGTTATTTGGGAGGTTCTGATGGCCAGTATGGAGGGAATGGTTACATTGCAGCATCGCGAGACCCATATTGGAGTGGTCTACCCCTCATATGAAATAGTCGTTTTGATCACTTCCTCGATTTATTGCATATATCAACTTCTATATTTGATCACTTTTTGATCGATGCCATGATCTTTTGCCTTGTTTCAGGTTCAAAGGAATAAAAACGCAAGCCAACCCTTCGACATCTGCGATTTTCATGTCAATTACCTGGTTTAAGTGCTTGCCCTGAGCAAATGTATTACTTCCGATAACTCAACGTCGATTTTGGGGCTCAGGGTTCAATTTGTTTAGTCCATGAATAACGACTGATCATGTTTCATTTTGTGCAATTGTGTGGCATAACTCGATGCAGGGACGTAAGGGCTGTATTTTTCTCTTCGACTTGAAAACGTCTGAGATAACACATGAAACATTCTTTTTAACATCTGAAGCGATTTTGCCCTTTAAAGAAGAAAGGATTTCATCGGGAGAAATCTGACTCATAGAGCGCTTTCCCCCAACCCCGGGAACAAAATAACGAACGGAAACCGAGCAGAGACTTACCTTGATAGTACAGCATTTCCAGGGTGAGCAAGAAGACACCAGAAAATAAAGATCTAGCTGTAGGTAAAGCAACTCTATGCAAAAGACGAGAAAGCATCACTTGAAACTAAAAACTACCCAACTGATGCCCCTACAGCCGGCTCGACATACAGATATGTGGACAGGAACTCGAATAAGCAGTTAATATAAGTCAGTGTTCTCAGTACACAAGCAGATGTGGAAATACAACCAATGAATAAACAAATTGCCTCTTTATAGATATACAAGTTCAGACAATATGCACGCGCAGAATTCAACAACTTAAAACCTAAAATTTAATTGATCTACGCATGCAATAGAAAATTTCTAATCGTTCTGGGAGCTGGCTTCATCTGCTCTGCCGTGGTGAAATTTCACCACAATGCATGTGATGTTGTCCGCACTGCCACGACTAAAAGCGGTCTCTGTTAACTTCTGAGCAGCCGCGTCAGGTTCTACTTCCGTTCGAGCAAGAGACACCGCATCCTGAACACAGAACGTACAAGAGGGATGATGCAAAGAACTTTAATGCTGATAGGAAGAGTGAAAAGTATAAAAGCCATCAAACAATTCTGTTAGCACATTCTAGCGTCTGCTCCAGACACCCATATTGTTTGGTATTGCAACAATTATCATATGATAGATCTAACAAGGAATTCTGTTAGCACATTCTAGTCTCTCATCCAGAGACCCATATTGGTTGGTCTTGCGACAGGTATCATATGGTAGAGCTAAAACTCGTTCTTGCGTTTCTTACCTGATTTTCGTAGGGAATCCACAGCATGTTGCATCCACATGTCAACCAATTCATTATCTCCGCTTATGGATAAGACCAACAAGCTTGAGGCTTTTTTATTTGTTATTTTTAACTTTTCCTGTTCTCCTTTGCCACTGTCCACACTAGGTAATCTGCAACTGGACAGGCCCTTCATTTGAAATTACTATATAAAAAGGCAGGACCACCAGGTGGGTGTCTAATATCCGATGTCTTCATTACCAAAAAACGGCAGACCTTCTACCCATTATCATGCACATTTGCGTTGTGTGTTGGAAGAGGAAGAAGCTTTAAGAAAGAGAGAAAGAGAGAGAGAGAGAGAGAGAGATGGCTTACATCATTAGCTACAACATCCCATAGTCCATCACTTGCCAGCACAAGCAATTCTACTTCTTCATCTACCTCTTGATCCTGGAAAAAAATTATCAGATTAATGATTCAAATTTGATAATCAGCAACAAGAGTACTTATGGCTTATGATCCATGGAGCTCTAGAGTTATTTTCTCGGATAACAGCAAGAAGAAAGCTTTCGTATCCTGCACTCACATTCGGAAAAGCTAGATAAATTGAGGGAGCACACCAGCATCAAAAGGAAACAGGTAGTTCAAGAACTACTTTGGTACTAAAATAATCTTTGCTTGTAGTTGATAAAGCTCGTTTAGAAAAATCAACAAGATTTTGGTCAGAAAATTTAGTCAAATCCAGAACTGATAAACCAAATTCTACAATTAAGGAGGTTGCAGTCTTTTGCGCACGTCTATTTTCCTTTCAATGTAGTCAAATTATTTCAAGAATCACCTGAATCTCAGGATCTGCCACAACAAACTGCTTCAACATGCGGTTACCAAATGCACGAGACATAGCTAACACGCCTCCTACCCTCCAAGTACCTAAAAAACCAATCCAACAGTTTATTTTAGCTATTTGGAGTTCTCACTTTTTGTTGATCATTACATGGATGGCACGAAGCAATAAGAGACAAAATAAATGAAGTATGTCTCTGAATACATGGTGGTCCTTCCATTGGAAGTTCTGGATAGCCTGGGAATGTTAGGGGATATCAAAAGAAGAAATCCAGAATACATATGAGCATTGCAGTAACAAATCTCAGGGCATAAATAATGCGAAATAGCTGGAACATGTACTTCCTGTGCCTGTACTTTCAGTGGCTTAAGGTAGTTCATGCAGCTATCTTCGTAATAGTATTACATATTCTAGCGGAATAATGAAATACTTTTAATCCATGATTCAATTTTATTACCACCTCTTGGCTTTATGAGGAAAGACAGTTCAAATAGAACTACGAGAGCACCATTGACAGAGTGAAAAATGTCAAAAATTGAATAGCTCTTATAAATTGGATTCCTCTTTACAGACACGTTCCTCGCTGGCCCATAATTAAGAAGAAAAGGTACAATATACGAATGCCCTTTGCTTTTGTTCAAAGTTTATCATGTGCCGAACGCCAAATGTACCCTGACATGCAACTGAAAAAGATGAGAACAAAACCAAAAGCAGAACAACGTGATCATAGTTGGTATATGTTCCTAGATGGCATCCAACTCTCATGAGTGAACAAAATAAAATAAAATAATAACAGAAAAGACTGGAGGGTGTCAAAAAAGGGTCTGTGGTCCACCAAATGAATGGATGAGTGGACGCTAAAATTTCATTTAACATGCTTTTACTGGATTCCATTGGGGAGATAAGGCCATCAGAATGTGAGAGAATTACAATGGACAGGCAACTAAATGACATCATCCTGCTAGTAGTATTGTGATTGAATATAAGTTCGGGAGAGGATGCCATGCGCTTTGGTTGTTGCCTTGTAGATGACTTCTGCATCTGATTTAGACCACACAATCCTTCTATGCTTCTTGATGTGAGTTTCAATGCTTGGTCCACATTAAAAACCATGATTTAACCCTCCAATTTATTGCAAGTAAAGACTATTCACATGCCTGTACTATGACCTAATCCTCCAAACTTTATTTATGGAGGTTGAACACTATTTGATCTAGAAATTATTGGCTTACACTACTTCCCCATACCCTCCCTAGGAAAATAGTTTGTAGCACAATACAATGGAGCAGGATCCATATGGATTGTATGCTCAGCCTAGTTCTAACTTGAGAATTGTTTGGGGATGAAAGATAAATATGACAACGCTGTGGTTGAGTTTCACGATAAGATAATTAAACAATAACAAGAGTGATAATTGGAAGTGTAAGTGCAAGTGCAAACTGTATCTACAATAAGCTAATTGAATGATCCTAGAGATCCAGCCACAGAAACTTCCATTTTCAAACGACTATCTTCTCTGTAAACATTTAAGACAGCACTTTGCCAAATCTCCAATTAGTTTCCAAGTCATACTCAGAGGCCCACAAAACTGTTAACCCATGTCTTGATAGGTCAGTCACATGACATACTTTGCCACAAAGAGTCTTTGTCACAGGCACCATACAGTTACTTGATTCAATGAGATAATTACACACATAATCTTACCTGCCCACATTACAACGCCGCCAGCACTTTCAATTCTCTTCCGCTCATCACTTCTATTTGGTTTATGGTCTTCTGAAAGAGGGATTGCTGTTAAAAGAGGAAAATCAGCTACCATTAGAAGTTCCATTTGCCGACTAATAGTAGATAACAGGAATATATGCTAGAAATCATCAGTTTTTCAGCTCTGCAAACAACACTGCAATTAGATTTTCACAAATATTCACACATTCACAGTGACGTGGAAAGGGTATTAGATAATGAAGGGCGACGTTTTCCAGACACCCCAGGGAAAGAAAGAAATAACATTTTTCACACCCCTCTGCAATTAGATTTTGACAAATATTCACACATCTTCACTGACACGGAAAGGATATTAGATAATGAAGGTATGTTTTCCAGACATCCCACGGAAAGAAAGAATTTAATGTTTTCTGGATTAACCAACTCCTCCCTCAAGGGTGGGGGAACCAAGTAAAATTCCTTACATTACAGGTTAGTAGTCATATCCTTAATTTAAGCCCAACATGTTGATATCTATCATGATTTTATCCAGAACCTTATGTCTAAGTAATGAAAACCTCCAAAACTAATACGAATAAACAATGCAGCTATGACCTTTGCCAGCCTTGGATATTATTGTCCTTGAATCTCCAACATTAGCAACATATAGACGGTTCCCAACCAAAACTGCTGTTGATGCAGTAGAACCATCATCTCGGAACGTATCTCTTTCAGAGTCCAAGAAATCAGCATCAGTCTGTCGATATGTTTCACCTGCAAGCTTATCTGAGTTACTAGATAGAACATCACAAAGCCACATCAAAAGTTGGGAAAAGCATTCCGTGACCCCAGATTCCTTGTGAACCGGCTTTTCCCCAGATTCCTTGTGAATTAGTGTTGACAAAGGCTGAAAGCCATTTGCTTCAGCCTGTATGAATCAGATGCAGTGCATACAAAAGTAGAGTTAGAGTATTTGTACGTACTAATAGCCAATTTGGTATCAGATATAAATTGTGGATGCTTCATGAGATTTTCAAAGAGATGCTCCTTCAAATACTCAGCTGCGCGAGAACCACCATGCCCTACAAAAGACATCATATTTGTCAGAAGCTTGCACCCTATCACCGACAAAGTAGCTTCAGTATCCAGATGGCAGTTATCATCCATAAGTGAAATGTCAGGAAAGTGGATAATGTGAAGGCACGTCCACACTTGATACTTAATACGGCAAAACTCTGATATCTATGACCAAATGTTGGCACGACTCAACAGCTGCAACTATATAAGATATAAACTTTCCACTTCTTGGATGATCACATTTCAAATTAAACATGTGGTACTCCATTAGCAATAACTTTTAGAGTTAGCTAAACTTTTATAAGATGCAATTGCTAGGTGCAAAGCATTCAGTAGTGGCCTACCAACCCAAACCCCAAGGGTTGCTCCACATGAACAGACACCCTGTGCACAGATAATAATTTCCTAGCGTATCAGTTGAAGATAACATAGCAAAACACTCATATATAGTTGATAATTTGCCTCCTTCGTCATGTGCACGTAGGATCAAATCCAAACAATATAACCACAGCAAAGCAGTTTTTAACATGAAACCATGTAAGATACCTTCTGCATGTATTACACAGAAAATTCCCATAAATGTAAAGTTTCTCTAGGACAAGTGATGTCAGAGAAAATCTAACCGTCAAATATTCCAAACAGACAGACTGTCTGCTCATCAACCTTGGATATCTTGAGATCGTAGAAGTCCTCCATAGTTGCCCGTTTTCCTCTAAAACTTGAATACCCACAGCTTAGTTTTCTATCTTCACTGTCAATTACGCAAGAGACAATTTTAGCGCAGTTTGATCTAAATAAGATAATTGGTACACTGATAGCATGGAATGCAGCCACTCAGACCAATTTAGTTCATTAATAACTATAGTCCGCAATACATTTGTGTACTTCAAGTTCAGTCAGTCTGAGATGAAAACAAAGATGATTTCGGCAAACAGAAATCAATGTACATGACAAATAAAACATAATACATCTCATTCCTTTTTGAGGAATACAAAGGAAGGTAAAATCAATAAACATCTCATGAAAACAATATTATCTGTTATCCCCTAATTCTTAAAATGATCCTTGATGTTTGCTAATAAATTGATTGTTCCCTTGGGATCCTCTGAATTATTCTTCAATTCCTCCCAGCCTAAGTAGGGTGTGATCTTAC
Source organism: Casuarina equisetifolia (assembly GCA_028551475.1). Classification (NCBI taxonomy): domain Eukaryota; kingdom Viridiplantae; phylum Streptophyta; class Magnoliopsida; order Fagales; family Casuarinaceae; genus Casuarina; species Casuarina equisetifolia. The sequence goes on from CM052362.1 coordinate 20,646,095, forward strand.
AACTTCCAAATAAAATACTTCGAACTTAGCCAAAACCACTATTTTCCTGTTCAACGCTAAAATGTGAGAACTTATTTAAACTAAATGCCAGGATTCATGACAAAAACTGCATTATTTGGTCAAATATAATCGTAAATTAGACAGGTCACATACAGAAAAAGAACAGTCCATAGACTTAGCCTTAACTGGCAATATAAGTCAAATCTATGATGGCCCAAAAGAACCTAATGGTTCTATTATAGCTCAGCAAGTACAAGGAGCGCTTGAAAGTAATTTGAATTAATTACATAGAGTCCAAATATGATAATTGAGAAAAAAGCCATATTAACCTTTTCCATCCTCCACTAGCAAATCCACCATTTTCATCCTTCTCAGCCAACACATCAGTAATGGGTACCCGTTTTTCTGTAGCACTTGTATCAACCATCATCCTTAAGCTTCTTAAGCTTGTTCTAGACTTGCTATTCCACAAATGCTTCAAGCCAAGACCAGCATGGAAACTCCTTTGGATATCATCCAACTGCAGTTTGCTTCTGGAAATTACTCCAATGTGCCCAACTCGAACAATCACCTTCCTATGCAACTGTTGCATAATCAACCATCTGAGCTTGGATGCCAGATCTCTTATTTGCTGCCTAATGACATTATAAGAATTATTACATCATACCAAAAGTCCAAAAACTAAAATTGAATTTAAAGCGAGCATACGCTTTGGTAATATGCAATAATTTGAATACCAGATGTTCTAGTGAGAGCAAATAAATTTTATCTTGCGAGTTTCATACATTAATCGAAGATATAAACTAATTTCTGCATCTACTCCAGAGAAGTAACAGCAAGGCAGCATCAACTGACTAAACAACCAGACTGAAAATCTCCACAAATGTGACATTATATTCCATTTCCACACAATGGACGAACTTAATTAAAAATATTAAAGGTACTACACTCATAGCTTCTTATTTGAGCGTAATATCACCAATACAACCAACTATCAAATGAGTCCACAATTTAATATCAAATCTCAATCCATACACTCATGTAAAGATTAAAAAGAAACGTCCAGATTTCCAAATTCAAGGAGAACTGCAATCAAATCAGACCAAAAGTCCTCCAAAAACAGATTCTTGGAGTGAAACACTGTGTGGTTAATATCCGGAAACTCACATGCATTTGAACTGAGATAAATTGTGTCCCGTAAAACGGACCTCGCCTAGCACTATTGAGCTCAGTATATCTAAGACCAAAGTAGGAAAGAAGATATGACATTGCGTTTTACTTTATCTTCTTAGCTATCATTTCCCTTACTTCTCTCGGCAAACAGACAGAAATAGACACAAAGATCGAAGAAATGAAAGAACAAAACCCGTCAACCTTCAAGAAAACCTTGCACTTTTCGAACAGCGAAAAAGAAAGGAAGGTTAAAAAACTGGATCGAAATTATACAAGACAGAGCTGAATTAGATTGAACTTCAACGAAAGTATTGGAATTGTAACAGATTTTTCGTACAAAATCCCAAGGCTCAGCTCCGATAGTAGTCGGATCGGATCGAAATACCGAGTCGAGGTTATCCGGTTCGGTTCGGACAAGTGAGATGATCCGAATCTGATAAGCGCTGAGAATCAGTTACATACACTTTCTCTACCTAGAAAGTGATAGTAAGAATATCTGAAACCTAGAGAGAGAGAGATTCAGGAGGTGGAGATTTGAGAGAGCGAGATCGCGAAGTGGAAAGATGAAAAAGAGAAGCCAGAGAGATGGGCTTTTGTAGCTTGGCACCGAAGGGAGGTCGCAACGTGGCGGTCCTCATGCATCCACTTAGGAAAAATTATCAGGACGAATGTCAGAAATTCCTTCTTTCTTTTCTCTCTCTCTCTCTCTCTCTCTTTTCCAGATCTAGATCTTTCACACTAATTATTTAATTAAAAAAATTTACCGTTTAACTTCGAAATTTTTTTAATAAATAAAATGGTTTTTTTTTTATCACAGTGTAAACTTTTTAAACATAAATTTTTTTTCTATTTAATTCTATAATCTCGTATATTGAGATATTTGTTCAAAATTAATGATGGAAAGGACAATCATTTATAACGCTCTTATCTCTTCAGAACCGCAATGAGGTACTGCCAGATATTCTGACTCAAAATTGACTTCTTTCTAACATCTTTTAAGTATCGTTCTAGTATTGCCCGGCCTGGATTTTTTTGCAACTAAACAAAAATGTCACATCCTCTGCATAAATAATTTCTCTTAGCTGAATGACACTTTGTCACTTTCTCGATGACTTCCCTTCGTAGCACGTCAGTCTAGTGGAAGAATTCCAGGTTCAGTGTCATGGGTCCAAAATTATAATTTAAAAGACTAATATATTAGGTACAATTTTTTAAACTCTTATAAAGTCAAGACCTTTTACGTATCTTTTAATATAAAATAATATCTTTGATATATATATATATATATATATTTTAAAAAAATATTTTATCTTAGAATATAATATTTTTTCTTATTTAAATTCACATTATCCTTAATATGATCACATACATCTAATGTGATTATCATCCTTCTTAACAGTTGGATGTCCCTGTCTATCTATGCCTAAGTGTTTGACCCTTGATATTGAAAATATGTCATGATTGACTCTGATGCTATTTTGTTATGAGCTTAGAATTTTAATCCAAAATGTTAGTCTATCAAATGAAATTTTATAAACTTTGATTGAACGGACAAAAGCCAAGGAGATTTTTTAAAATTACCCGAACCAAAAAAGGATTTCGCCTCAGTCTGATATTACAAACCCTTTTTCTTCTTCTGGACCGAGCAATTAGTAGACTGCTTGTCTAGAAATGGTCACTTCTCGAGGTGAAAATATGGAGACTAGAAAATCAGTGCAATATTAGCCGCAGCAGCACTTACCTCGCCATCTGTTTCGATCTTTTCAGACTTCAATGATAGCCTTCGGCCTGGCTACGACTTTAGCGTCCGTGGTAGAAAGTCAATTTTTTTTAGCATTTTCATGAATATGGGTGGGTAGAGCTATATTTTTCGTAATAAGTAGCATGACATGATGGTCCATGTCGGGTGATTATAGAAAAGAGACTTCCTCTTATCTGAATATTTAGTCTCACATTAAATGTATATTATATTACCAAGTGGAGATTAGAAAAAAAAAAAAAAAATTCAAGGAGATCAAGTGATACGATGAAATTGCTTGCACAACTTATACAATGACGAAAAAGAATTGGGCTGCACTGGGCCTTATTTACAACAAAACTAACACTCTAATAGCCCACAATATCAATAATCTAAACAATATACTTGATTAATAAGAACATATCTCTTAATTTTTAAACTAATTTTTGTATTAAGGATAAACTTTATAATACTTAGTCAAGTTGAAATCTTGATTAAACCGTCCCAGTTGGACGTATCAGGCCCCCATTGTCGTTTACTTACGGCGGCAAATACATTTAGTTACAGACTGCAACTTAACTTCACAAAACTTGTTCCAGATCAAAAAAGCTGTCTTTTATTGCGTCTGTCTGCTTCCTGGCTTGAGCTGTCATGCGAGAGGCCAAAGAAGTCCCATCCAATATACCATACACATGTGTAGAGCTTTCCTTGACATTTATCCTTCCGATTCCTTAATTCACAATTTTGTCGAGGAAAAGGTGAAACTTTTGCAGCAAATCCGATCAGCAGATGATGTCCGAGTCTCCAAACTAATGGGCCTAGTTGGCCGTTGGAATTCACGGGCTGTCAGTCAACTTTTACGATCAGAGGCGTCACGAGTTAGGGAGTGACGGAAGGGCCGAGGAACGTCCCTCTTTCTCTTTCTGAAATGAAAAAGGTTCCTGATATTATATCTCTGTGATGATGGACGTTGGCCAAGCCATCAAGTCAACCAGACAATACGAGGCATTAGTTAGTCAAAAAAATAGAAAATGAAATAAGAAATATGTCATACCTCAATATTTATCTATAAAATTATTAAACCTTGTTAGTTTGACAGACTTAATTATTCTTGAATATCATCTTCCATTAGACTTTTATATACACCCTTCAGAGCCCATATGATGCCCCAACAACCCACTCGACCATTGAACCAAAAGGTTATGACTTGTTGATTTGATATACTTAATTACTCTTGAATATTATTTTTAATTAGGCCCTTACAAGGTCAGTGTGCTTCGAGTCCTCGTAAGCTTATAACATATATCTACTTAATATGTAAAGATTAATTTTTAAGGATTAAAATTATATTATATTTTTATACTTGTTTATTTTTTTCTCATATTAATATCTAAATGTTAATTTTTTTTAAGGGTTAAGATTATACTATGTTCTTTATACTTATTAGATGAATCATTATTATGCTAACTTTGTTAGCATTAATTAAAAAAACTTCATTTTCTCTATTTAGGGGAAGAAAGAAAGTGAAGGAGATAACGAAGGAAAATTTGATCCACTTCCAATCATTACGAAGTCAACGACACGTAAAATACATCCCGGCGTCTCAAAGGCTTACCCGCACGGAAGCCAATCGGGGGGATTCCCGGACAAGCCTTCAAATACGCTATACTAGGCCCAGCACTGACAAAGACTTTCTTGCTGCTTTCCCAACTGCACTGTACCCCCGTGGACTCATCCCTGTCTCTGGACCGAAAGTCCAAAACTTCTCTAAAAGTTTAACCGGTTAATAAAATTATTGCAGACTAGCTCTGAGCCAGGCTTTGCTTCGCCCAATTTCCGCGAACCTTCATTTCCTTCCCCTATATTTCTTTTCTCTTGTATAATATTTATTTTTGAGAAGAAGAATTCTCCTCTTGCATTCTTCACCCCTCGACTTCTTTCTCACAAGTCATCTTCTTCGGGGGCATTTCGTTAATCTTTATTGGAGTTCTCTCAACTCATCGAGAACTTCCCGGTGATTGTCCTCGAACTTGGTCGATTTTTCAGTTTTGCTTGTACTTATTTAGTGGGAAGGTCCAACCGTTACGAATTTAAACTTCCGGAAATGTAGGGTTCGATTTATTTTGGCTTTCTTTTTTTGTGCATCCGAAATTTGAATAAGAAAGTTTGTTCTTTTGAAGTATCTTTCAGGCTTTTGTGTTGATAATCATCCTATGATTAAATCTTTGCGGTGGGTGTTAGAGGGATATCTTCAAATCTGGTCTATTCGTGCGGGAAATATGTTCTCGCTTACTCAAAATTTTCCTTGTAATTTTACCTTTCGGTTTTTTCTTAGTGCATAAGTAATTTTATCATCCATCTGGTTGTTTGTTCCTCTAGGGTCCTGTGTGGAGTAGGTGCTTAAAGTCGGCCAATTGGAAATTATCTTATGTTGAATGTTTTTTCCTATCAGGGGTTGTCATCGAGAACTACGTGATGCATGAAGAAGTTTATAGGCTAGATAAATTCTCTCAGACGTTGATTATACATCTGGAATAGTGTTCTCACTAAGATGCAGTCATGAGCCACCGGGAAAAGAAATTCGTGAGGTTAGTTTGAGGCTGCTTTTGAATTAATGGCGTTTAGCAATGATATGCTTAAGGTGCAATTTCAGCATTATGACAATACTTTCTATGCCTTTTGAGCCAGATAAACTGAAATCTGTTGCTTCAACTTGAAAGCACTTTCTGGAAATTATTGAGTGGATTCTTGCGTTTCCAGCCAAAAAATTTACTCTATTTGGAGGAATAGAGTTTCTTTTTGTGTTACACAAACAAAGATACCCCTACTTCTAATCTTTTATGAATCATTTCTGCCACCTTTTATTTTTGCACCTTGGTGTTATAGCTATGGTTAACTCCATCACTTCCAACTATTGCACTTAATTTACCTATTCTCTTTACCATGTATTCTGTAGATTCTTCCCAGATTGTTGAATTACTACGTCTTCAACTACCTTATCTGCCACTTCTGTTTCTCAGCTACCGATTGATACTGCTGATGAGACACAAACTTATCATGCACCCATGACCACAACAAAGTTGTGGATCTTATAGTTAGCTTGTTTATTTGATCTTGAGGTGCATTGTGGCGTTTTTGGCAATTGAGATCTTCTTCTTTTTCTTTGGGTTTTATCTTCTCATGTTCCACTTAAATTGGGTCTGGAGTCATAAAACTGATCTCTATGACATTCACCATGTTTTGTTCAGGTTTGGGAACTGGAAGTCAGAGAAAAGTACTGAGGGGCAATATTCTAAGAATTATGGGATGCAACCGGGAAAAATCAGAACAGTAATAAATTTGGTTTCAGAGAAATTTCAAAGAGGCTTTGAATCTAGTTCGGAGAGGATAAGGACGATTAAAAAATCATTTAAATCATATTCATTTAATGGTTCTGCCGCCAGGGGAGTGGATTCAAGGAAGAAAATTCTTGACCCACAGGGACCGTTCCTTCAGAAGTGGAATAAGATATTTGTACTCTCATGTGTTATTGCAGTTTCGCTTGACCCCTTATTCTTTTATGTCCCCTTGATTAATGATGACCGAAAGTGCATTGAGTTGGACAAGACGATGGAGACTACAGCAATTATATTGCGCACTTTCACAGACCTATTTTATATTCTTCATATTATTCTTCAATTCCGTACTGGTTTTATTGCTCCCTCTTCTCGCGTATTTGGAAGAGGAGTTCTAGTTGAAGATGCTGGGCCAATAGCAAGGAGGTATATGTCATCGTACTTCCTAATTGACATTTTTGCAGTCCTTCCACTTCCACAGGTGAGGCAAAGTCCTTCTGCAGGTCATTATTTTCATTTCTGCGATATATTTGAGTACAATTTGCAAGGGATGTGTGTGTCCTATATTGTATATTACTCCGTTAGTAAAGTGAGATGAGGATAAACTTGTGTCCAAGCAAGCAAAAAGTAAATGTTCATCCTGTACCAAAGGTTTGGGTCATTGTTTTTGTACCCTGATTATCTTTTGAGTACTAATTGCAATTCCACTTGGTGACCACTTGAAATTTTTCTGTACCTCCCTCGTGGATCTTTTGCCTTATGAAATTCTTAAACTAGGTATAACAATCAGTGCATAGTGCATGTTGCCCTTTACTGATTAACCATGTTGTGGTGAGTTGAACATTTACTTTGATGGGCAAATTTAATAGGCTTTTGTCACCATTTTGAGGCCTTGCTTTTTCTCTATCTCTGTATAAAGGTCTCATCCAGATTAACATTGTTTTGCATGATTTGAAATTACCTATCGACCCCTAATTTGTTGTGATATGTTTAGGCGGTGATTTTAATTGTCGTTCCAGCATTGAGAGGCTCACAACCGTTGAAAACAAAGAACTTGTTGAAATTTGTTGTTTTCTTCCAATACCTGCCAAGGTTTCTTCGAATCTATCCATTGTACAACGAAGTTACCAGGACTTCTGGCATACTCACGCAAACTGCATGGGCAGGAGCTGCATTCAATCTCTTTCTTTACATGCTTGCCAGCCATGTAAGTTAACTAAATGACTTGGTGTTTTCTCTCTTCTCTCTCTCTTTCTCTCTCTATAGTATGCAAGAAAAAAGTATTTGTCATATAAAAATATATTTGCTAAGTAAATCTCATTCTGACTTGATTTGAAATTATTATCTGTTTCCCCTTAAATCTGTCTCTTGCCATAAATGCTGCTTTCGCTCTAAAGCTGTGTATGAACAATCTAGATTTACTTGAATCATTTCCCCTCATGGCGTATGGTTGAGTCTTGAGAGGTCAACTGCTGAATTATCTGCACTATTTCTTTTAAGACGTACAATATTTACTATGGCAGTTTTTCTGTTAGCTGTTGTGGAATAGTTTTTGTTTAAGCATGATGATATGATAAAATCCAAAAAAAGATTTGAGTTGTCTACCATACTAGTTTTGTTCTTGAATACTTAATACCTGCTGAATTGAATCTTTATGTATGAGATGATGATTGGAAACGAGCTTTCATGTTTTTGTGTATTAGAAATGAATATGGTTTTACTACTTGAGTTCAGGATGTTGTGTACTGCAGCTCATATATATGAATGTAAGCATTTGTGCACCAAAGAGTGTCAAGTAAAGTAAAGGAGTTAATATTTTGTAAAGAAACGATCTTATGTCAAGATCAATGGAGATACCATTTAACCATTAAGATAGATTTTGACAATGCAGATGTTGTGTTGAAAAGCTTCATATACATCAGTAGTCAATAGGGAGAAATGCCCATATGATAGATAATGTTAAAAGTAGGTGCCGCCTGTAAGGCTTCAAGTTGGAATCTATAAATTCATATAATAGTATAGTAAATGAAGCTGCCATTGTCTCTCTGTTCCTTATATTTCTGACAGTCAAGTGTTTGCTGTTCTATTAGGTACTTGGAGCCTTTTGGTACTTGTTCTCCATAGAACGAGAAACCACATGCTGGCAGAATGCCTGTGGGAATAATATTACATGCACCGACAGTTTTTTGTTTTGTACTAACAATACCGATGTGAACTCCCATCTGGATACTCTTTGTTCAGTACAGACACCAAATACAACGTTCTTTGATTTTGGAATATTCCTAGACGCTCTTGACTCTGGTGTGGTGGGGTCAACTGATTTTCCACAGAAGCTGTTTTACTGTTTCTGGTGGGGCCTGCAAAATCTGAGGTGTGCTTTTATAACTTCTTTTTTTCTCTACCGAGCTTGTTGTGTCAATGATATCATGTTTGTGAATGTGCATCTCTATAGCGTAAGAAGCTTTTTATGTGTTTATCATATTCAACTTTATCCTTTGTGCATTTTTTGGATATATGCAGAAAGTGTCAGGTAACAGGCTGTGTTTTAGATTTAGGATTTCTTGTGTTCAGGCTAAGATTGTAAGGAGCTTTGTAGTGGCTCTTAGGTATTTATTCTTTCTATGCTGAGTAGGTGGATTTTTCAGCCTACTGCTTGGATGCGAAGGGATAATGATCATAAGTAGGTCTATATTTCATATGAGATGTTTCTCATGCATATGTATATTCATTTTATGGAGAAAAGAAACAGTTATTCTGATCTGGTTGGAGAGAGCAAGAAAGTGAGGTGGTTTAAGTTGGTGAAGTACAATGGAGGGAGACTGAAATTTATCTGAGTGGAAGTAATAGAAAAGATATCATCATTAACATATCCTGTACGTTGTACTGATTTGCAAAAGGCTATCCTTGTGAGTTACTCTCCTTTATTTTAAGAATGACTGTTGAACCAGACACCAATCAGTTTGGATTAACGTCTATTTGGGTTTGGTTCCTTTCTGGAAGAAGGGTGGGTGGATCTTTTCTTCATCTAGGGTGGGGGGTGAGGTTGGCAAGGGGGAACAAGAATGCCAGATCTGTCTGGGATGATATCTCTCATGAAGAAACTGAACCTTGTCTGTAATTGACCATCAAAATTACTTCTTCCTAATAGGTTTTCCAGGTGTTAATGACACCCGTCAAATCTTAATTCCTTGTTCTTTTGTTCTCACCTCCATGTGTAGAATTATTTATAATGTTAGGTGGTGCATGTTATTGTATCTCATGAAGACCTTTTCTTTTAATTATGATATTTGCATCCTTGGTTTTTTTAAGTTGAGTACGTTGCAATTTATTTCTTAATCATTGTTGATGATCATAGTTGCTCTTTTTCCCCCTGTTCTAGGCGAGTTAAACTACTGTTTGATAATTTATTTTCCTTTTTGGCCTGTCTTTTGTTGGAAAGTTACTGTGTTCCATGCTTTCTTGTTCTCCTTAGGTTCTCTGGTGTAAATGAGGCACATTTAGGTTTAGTTCATTTTGTTTGTGATTTCACCCCCTTGTGTAGAGCTGGTCTTATGTGGTGTATCCACTAGCATTCTATTAGCATTTCATGTGGACTTTGTCATGTTGAAATGATATGTGTATCCTCACTGTGTTTTAGGGTAAGCACATTGCTGTTCACTTTTCAAGATATTCTGATAATTTATACTTATTTTTTTGTTTTTTTGGCAGTTCTCTTGGCCAAAATCTTACGACAAGTACCTATGTTTGGGAAATCTGCTTTGCAGTTTTCATTTCAGTTTCTGGCTTGGTATTGTTTTCATTTCTGATTGGGAACATGCAGGTTAGAACAATTTTGATTTACAGCTCTTGGTTGAGTATTTACACTTGAAAGCATTATGATGAATCCTAAATTTAAATTTGATACTTAATGGCTGCTTTTATAGACCACTGTTATTTTCTAAAGGATCTCTACCGCTAAGTTCATGCTTTCAAACATTGTTCGTGCATTGTTTGATGTCTAAGAATACTCAGCTTTCACGTTAGCTGCGTTTTTTGGATTCGTGGCCAATCCTGCAGTTCTCTAAAAGATTCCTCAAACCAGCCTCTATCCCCACGCCCCTAGGCAGAAGAAAAATAAATGAAGTGATAAAAAAACGAACCACCTTTTTTCAAGCTGTATACAGGTTCATCATTGATGTGCTTCTACCGGTGTTTGTTTTTTCCATTTATTCAAAGATAGCTCTGGATTTGATAGAGAGCCTAGAAACATACTTGCATGAAGGTCTACAGGAGCAGTTTAACCTAATAGGTGTATTTCCCTTTTTGGTTGCTTGAGGCAAAATTTGGTTATGCGAGGGTTATTTGTTCAAGGATAAGGATGATGATTTTAACTTGTTTTGAACAGACATACTTGCAATCCACAACAACAAGGTTGGAGGAGATGAGAATCAAGAGGCGAGATGCAGAACAGTGGATGTCACACCGTTTGCTCCCCGAGGATCTGAAGGAGCGGATTAGGCGATATGAACAATACAAATGGCAAGAAACTAGAGGTGTTGATGAAGAGAATCTCCTCTGTAATCTTCCCAAGGACCTGAGAAGGGACATTAAGCGCCATCTCTGCTTGGCTCTGCTCATGAGAGTGAGTTCCTACCCATCTCAACCATTTCTTTGTCATCTTTGTGGGAGTAACAATTGAGTTATTGTTCATTTATTTCTTCATTTGCTTCCTCACACTTTCTGCTAAAATTGTACGAAAGCTGGCTGGGCGTTCAAGTTGTTGTACTCTTCAGAATTAGTTGGTTGTGGTCTTTTTGGTTTATTAGGACATTAAATAAGAGCGAGACAGAAAGAAAATTAGATGCAATTTCATCTATCAAAGTGTGTGATTATTAGAGGGATCATCCGTGGGTGGGAACAAAGGTCCTGTCCATTCCTTCATGATCATTATCCGTATTGAAGCATCAATGTGACTGGCATGTTTAGCAAGTTTTTGTAATTTCTTCCAGCAGAAGTTTAGAATAATATTAATCACTTGAAATTTGTTTAGCATGTTATTGGATATATAATAGGCTAACCTTGTTATTCGTGAAATCAAAATGATAGCTATTGCTTTCCTTATGTTAGTTCCTGCTGCCACCTCAGGTTTCAAAAAAATGAACAACTAGCCTTTTGAAGATCTTTAACAGGCCTAAATTTTGACAATTTGAGACATAAGGACTTATTCAGTTCTTAAATGGATCGACAAATGCTTTATTTGGATTAGACTTTACTGTTATTACCAATCTTGCTGATTGGTTTTAATATGGATAACTGTGCACCCTCAGTAATGACTAGATCTTGTGTTGATTCTCGTTAATGTTTTTGTATCTATTAAAGGTGCCGATGTTTGAAAAGATGGATGAACAGCTGTTGGATGCAATGTGTGATCTTCTTAAGCCAGTGCTTTACACAGAGAAAAGCTACATCGTTCGGGAAGGAGACCCAGTTGATGAGATGCTATTCATCATGCGAGGGAAGCTATTGACCATGACAACCAATGGTGGAAGAACGGGCTTCTTCAACTCTGAACAACTAAAGGCTGGTGACTTCTGTGGAGAAGAACTTCTTACTTGGGCTCTGGATCCCCACTCCTCATCCAATCTCCCCATCTCAACAAGAACTGTCCAAGCCCTTACAGAAGTTGAAGCCTTTGCTTTAAAAGCAGATGACTTGAAGTTTGTAGCCTCTCAGTTCCGGCGGCTTCATAGCAAGCAACTTCGCCATACTTTCAGATTTTACTCTCAGCAGTGGAGGACTTGGGCAGCTTGTTTCATCCAGGCAGCGTGGCGTCGCTATAATAAGAAGAAGCTTGAAGAGTCTCTTCGAGCAGAGGAGAATAGGTTGCAAGACGCATTGGCCAAGGCTGGTGGGAGCTCGCCAAGTTTGGGTGCCACCATTTACGCCTCGCGCTTTGCTGCTAATGCGCTTCGTGCGTTGCGCCGTAATACTTCACGGAAGGCCAGGTTGCCAGAGAGGATTCCTCCTATGTTGCTTCAAAAACCAGCAGAGCCTGATTTTACTTCTGAAGAACAATAGTTCTTCCGTTTTATTGTGCTAAGGGTGTGAAACTACAGTCATTTTTCTTCCTGAGTTACGGAATTGTGGAATTACCTGACGGTCGGCAGTCACGTTTATCTGCTTGTATGATAAAACTATCTTTGTATATTCTGTTGTATATTGAAATATCCTTTCTTATTATTCTTTTCCTTTCTTTCCCCTTTTTTCAAGTCATTCTGAAGATTTAGTCGAGGTATTAAATATTGACCATGAAAAAACCAAATATAAATTAGGTTGTTATTTTTTTTTCCCCCAATAATTCCTTATCTCTGTTGTGCTTTTAGCTGTGGACAGTGCTCTATCTGAGCATGAAGCTTAAAGTCACGGCAAGAAGCAGGGTTGCTTTTGCTGGGTGATAATTCGTCAATTAGAAAAGAAGCTGACATTTGTTCGTGGAATAAGGCTAAATAAGTGACCATTAAACTGTACCCAGCATCGGGCTTACTTTTGGTGTTTTCATTTGTTTATTTCTTTCCCACCTTATGTTTTCTCCGCAGCGCCAATGATATACATTTCAATGTCAAGGTTTTTAGTCAATTAGCAAACTACACACCAGTCCTTTTCTCTCTCTCTCTCTCTCTCTCTCTCTCTTTTTTTTTGGGGTTCTGGTTTAGACTCGTTTCTTAGCATTTCATCTTCATGGGAAGTTGCCGAACTGGTTCTTTTCTGCACTATTTCGCTGGCTGGCTGGATGAAACTGCTGGATGAAAGAGGGTACCAAATGGATCCTCGTGTTCCATATGACTTTCCTCATCTTTACTTTTTAACTGGATGATGAATTTTCAAAGGTTGTTGACTAAGACTGGTGGATGGTCGTCCAAAAAGGAAGGCAAAACAGAAGGAAGACTGGAGTGGCGGCTGTCCAAAAGTAGGACCAGTGAGATGCTTTCCCAAACATTAGAAAACAAAAGAGGAAGACTTGAGGGAGACTTGCTCTGGTTATTACTGGTGGCTGCAGAGTCAATCCTGCAACGAACTCAATTTCACCTGCTCTTCTGTGTCTAGATTCCTGTCACTCTTCTTCAGGTTATCAAATTCAATTTTCTGTTTGTAATCTCTAAGGGTACTCATATTTAGAGCCATTTATTGTTTGCTCATTAAACATCCATCTAATTCCAGGCATTGTATTCTTTGTCTGACTATTTCCACTCAGTTTGATGTGGGTGATACAGTAAAGTCCTTTGCGTCTTCATATGATCATGTCTCATGCTGCACAGTCCTAAGTTTATACCCTCTAAAAATGATATGAAGCACAGCCTTTGAGGCTGGAACAGATGAAACTGGTGTATTACAATACAAGTCTTTTGTTTCTTCATATCATTATACTTCTGCTGCAAAAGCCAATTTTTCTGCGAGGCTGGAATTAGGAGATATGAAAACTAGCGTTTCTGATGTGCTTCCCACATGTGCAGGAACCTAAACTCAATTCTTTTTTCGTCCACGAGTCGCTTGTCTTGTTATGCCGGCTGTTCCCCACTACTGAGGTGCTACTGCCAGTGTGACTCCACTACCTGCTGTGCCCTGATTTGCTCTCTTATTGTTTAGCTTTGGATAAGAGTTAATGCCGGCGTCTGCAAGAGAAGGGATGGGGTAAGAATCTTCTTCCTTTTCTCTCTTTGACCATACTTTGATCTTCCGGACTCGTGGGTTTAGCTACAGGGAGAGGGAGAGTTGGTTCATTTACTTCAGAAAGTGTGATCTTCAATTTATTATAAGGAAGAAAATAAGTCCGAGGACCCCAAATGCAACGCTTTATTCTAAAAGCCTCCCGGTGGAATCTCAAACAAGAGTGAGGCTTCCACCGAGTTGGTCGACATGTGTGAACAACCAATCAACGGCAGCAATTGACTTTTTGGCTGATTTGCACCGCTCTGTTAGCCTGGCCCTTGGTTTCTTACATTCTAAGCACCTAAGGTTGAATGATAATCATACATATACAGACATATACATACACCGTGATTCCTTATTTTTTATGTTCTGTTCAGGCCTTGGTTTAACAGCAACCCAAAGGGGCTCATTGCAAAGTGGGATATGATATTTCTAGTTTCGTCCGTGCTTGCTGTATCAATGGATCCTCTGTTCCTTTATATTCCAGTGATCGACCAAGATAATAAGTGTCTTTTTTTAGATTCGAAATTAAAGAAGGTAGCCATTTCTCTGCGATCAGTGATGGATGCGATTTATGTGGCTAACATATTCTGGGAATATCTTTATCTCGAGAAAGACGGTGCCGCTTCTAAACACAGGCGAGGCCCGGAAGACTCAGATGCTCTTCAAACAAGAAAGAGGGTCTCGCGATATTTCGTAATTGACATTCTCGCTATCCTTCCAATTCCACAGGTAAGAGCAACTTTTCTGCTTCTACACAGTTTTTCTGTATGCTTTCAAAATCTGTTTCCTTTCTTGCCTTCAAAGTTTATGCGTCTCCTGGTTTCGTCTTACCTTTGCTTGCTTACTAAATTTATATTACGAAAGCTCTTCAAATTGTTATAATTTGACAAGCATGCATGCTCAGACGACAAAAATCAAGTTTATTCACATTTACCGTGCCTTTACTTGTCCCTTCAACTAGTTTTACCACAGATTAATTCCATGAAACTTAAAAATATTTTTTGGAATACGTAAGAATGACTAGATGAACCCAAAAAAGAAAAAAGAAAAAGAAGAAGATAGAAGTACGGTGGAAAATATCAAACGCAACCAAAACAAACAATGCTGAGATGAATTATGGACAATAGCTACGCAGGGAGAAGTGCTCCAACCATAGCCCATCATAGACCTCTAACAACTTTTACTAGAACATTGATAAACCATAACTTGGTAAGTGATTAATTTGTAAATTGTACTGCATTGAACAATGTTGATTGAGAAGAATATAGGAATATTTGAACTTTTTATGTGGCATATTGTTATTTTCACTCATTTGAAATTGAGTTTGCTATGTCACCTTCCATTTCCTTTTTAGGTTTAAAACGATGTTTGTTGAGTATTAATCACTGAACCATGCAACATGACTTTTGTGATACTTCTATTGCATATATTATCATGACTATAAAGGCATCTAATGTAGTATATAACAACTTATATTAATGGATCTCACATGTTGTTATTGTAATCTATTCAGGTGTTAATTCCAATAGTTTTTTCAATAAAAAAAGGCTCAAAACTTTTGGGTTTAAGGAGGTTCTTGGATGCAATTATCCTACTCCAATATATGCCTAGAGTTCTTCGCATCTACCTATCATGGAGGAAATATCAAGGAACATATTGCAAACCCTTTTCGATAAAGCTTAAAGCTGGATTCAATTTCTTATTGTATATCCTTGCCAGTTATGTAAGTTCAATTACAAATTTTATGTCAGTTTAATTATTTTTCTAGGTTTGCATAACACAATTGATTTATTTTTGCTTATTCTAATACTTTTTTTGAGTGTAGATTTTGTATGGAGTTATTTAATTCATCAATCCTAATGAACACATAAATACACATTGCATGTTTACTTTGTGTATGAATAATAACTTACGGTTATTGAAATCTTTTAACACCCATGTACAGATTTAACCTTCATTTATATTCCTTTGCAAGCCATGAGCTTTGCAATGAACGGAGTTGCAAGATTATAAGTGTCTTGAGTACCTGAGGTATATGATATGGGATCTTCGGCAATTGCGGACAATTTGTCATTGGAAAAACATGTGCTTGGAATCCCGATTTTGTTTGTGTCAAAACCTTTGGTAGTACATGGATTATTGTTTATTTGCGAAACTCCAGTAATTTATTAGTATTTTTTTTCTTTTTTTTTTCCTCACCTTTATTTGTAGAATAGTCAATTGATGATTTAGAAATTTGTATTAAATATTAATATGAAGTTATTCTATATTACTAAGATATAAGTTTGTAGAATAGTTTATATGTAAAGAAATATTTTCTTTCCTTTAATTAACTTTTTTAAAATTAAGTGTTTTAATATAATATCAAAATTCATTTATCGTTTAACATCCTTATTGATATGAATATGGTTTGATCCAACAATCATACTGTATAAGTAGTATTGTGGTATTATCCATGTTAGACTATTATGATAAAGAAATGTGTTAAATATTAGTGTAGTGTTATTTCATATTATTAAAATATAAACTTAAAAAGTAATTTATAGGTAAAAGAATACCCATTCTCTTTAACTAACTTTTGAGGGAGAATTGAATTTTTTAATAACTTGCTCGTTTTGTAGGTACTGGGTGCCTTTTGGTACTTGTTTTCTGTCGAACGCGAGACCACTTGCTGGCACCGAGCACACGCAAGTGAAAATATCATCACAAGTTCTTTTAGATGTCGCAACGATTCCGAGATTTTCAATCCAAATGGAAGTACAACTTCAAATATCACAGTTTTAGAGAAATACTGTCCAGTAAAAACAAAAGATGCAGGGGACTTTGATTTTGGAATATTCTTTGAAGCCATTCAATCTGGTATCGTGACGTCAAGAAACATTCCGCAAAGGATCTTGTACAGTTTCTGGTGGGGCCATCGAAATCTGAGGTTTATTCAGCAATCCCACCTTTGTCTCTATGAGAGCTTGTCATCAATAATTATCTATATCTTTGCTCTTATACATTCGGACTCTGTTTTCCATAAGGAGTTTTGGTCGTTCTTGCACATATTCTGTTGAACCCATGCACATACCGATATGTATGTACGTCCTTACGACTTCTTATACCCTATCTCATTAAGTTGTTGCAATTTTTGCAGCTCTCTTGGTCAAAACCTTGAAACAAGTGCCAATGCATGGGAAAACTGCTTCGCAATCTTGATTTCCATCTTGGGGTTGCTGCTGCTTTTGTACTTCATTGAAAATTTGAAGGTTGGTCTTGAGAGTTCTCTTTGATTTTCTGCGTCTTGGTTTATAGAATTTATAAAACTTCATGACATCCATTCACATAACCAATAACTTTATAAATAATCAGTTTCTTATCTATCGATACCATTAATGATAAGAAAATTGCATATTTTGATGTTCAAGTATTTTTTTGATATCTAAATTTATTATCTCTTATCAACTTAATTTTTGAATGCAATCTTAACTTGTTGCGTGGCAGAATTACATGCAATCAATAACAAGAAGTTCAAAGAAAAGAAAAATCAAAGATTTAAGCCTCTGGTTATACAAAA
Source organism: Casuarina equisetifolia (assembly GCA_028551475.1). Lineage (NCBI taxonomy): Eukaryota > Viridiplantae > Streptophyta > Magnoliopsida > Fagales > Casuarinaceae > Casuarina > Casuarina equisetifolia. The sequence continues at coordinate 20,663,589 of CM052362.1, forward strand.
ACGAGCTCTATGATGAGGAACACCGGAAGGAAATTATATCGAAGGTGCAAAAGAATATGTCGGAGGAAGAAGATAAACACAACAATCTGCCAGAAATATTCTCTTCTCTTCCCCGAGAGGTTAAATATTCTATTTACTCGCCACTGCTAACGAAGGTGAGTTTCTTGCTAAGCTAAGCTAAGCTAAGCTAATCTTTCGCTCTTAACAGACAGCTTGTTGGTTAGGTTGCCCCAGCAGCTGTGATTAGATCGTATATCAATATTGTTTATGCAGGTGCAAAAGGTTGAAGGAATAACGCAAAAACAGTTGCTGTTGATGATTGAGTATCTGCAACCAGTGAGCTACGATGCGAATATACACATTCTCCGAAAGGGAGAGATAATTGATGCAATGCTCTTCATCACGGAAGGCACTATGTTGACATACTCCGGTGAGGGAAGTGGTCAGTGTATTGAAAACAAACTATTCTTGGGAAAAGAGCTACTAGAATGGGTGTCCGACCGTTCCACCGAACCCCGGGTGTCCGACGGCTCCGAACCCCGCGTGTTCAACCTCCCAATCTCCGAGAAGAACGTCAAAACCATTACAAAAGTTGAAGCCTTTGCTCTAAGGTTCAATGATTTAGTGGCCGTACATACGAAGCTTAAGCAAGCTGCTTCTGATGCAGACAATGATTTAAGGACTCTATTTTCAAAGCCTTCTGATGCAGAAGCATCCGCATGAAACTTTGGCCACTGACTGGGTGAAAAGAGGAATGAAAAAGGTTACAAAACGGACAATTTGTGGAGAACTGGCTGTCATGCTCTCAGCGCTTCAAGACAACCCCCATATTCAGCAGTTGCTGTCGTTGTTGTTGAAAAGTAATACTTAGTTTCAGGTCTTATTTAGAGTTTGTAAAAACAAATCTCCACTTGGTGCCTCTGTGGTAGAATTGTTAGTTGTTTGAATTCTAAATTATCTGCTGCACTATGCTCTTAGTTCTTCAATAACAATATTGAGGTTGGGTAAATTCATTGTCACTCTGTATATGAAAATGAGTGTATAAGACGAGAGTCTCGCGACAAAAGAAAAGGTTTTTAAAAGAAAGTTTAAATGAAGTAAGAGTTCACAACTCTTAACTATCTTTTTAAGGTGGTGCGAGAGCCTACTAATAAAATTAATCCTCGTTTCGCATGTGATTATCCTCATTCCTTAGTTAGGAATTGACACGTGAATTTTCTACGGTTCCGAGTAAGACTTAAGAATGGTTGTCCAAACAAAAAGACGACATAGACCGAAGACCGGAGGGACGGCTGTTCAAAAAGTAGGACCAGTGAGTTGCTTTCCCACACAATAAAGAACAAAAGAGGAAGACTTGTGGGAGACTTGCTCTGGTTATAACTCGCGGCTGCAGAGTCAATCCTGCAACAAAATCAATCTCCCCCACTGTTCTCTATCCAGATTCGCGTCACTCTCCTCCATCTTATCAGGTTCAATTTGCTGTTTGTGTAAAATCTAACTGGAGCCATTTACTGTTTGATCATTTAACATCTATCTAATTCCAGGCATTGTCTTCTTGGTCTGACTATTTCCACTCAGTTTGGTGTGGTTGATACTAAGTTTCTGCCATGGAAAAATCACATGGCGTAAAACCTGGGATTGGAACAGATGAAAACTAGTGTTTCTCTAACCTGTTTTCCGATTTTCAGGAATCTAAACTCATGCGTTTGTCGCTCTGAAAGCAGTTCGTGGCAGTGGAAGCTGTAGTTATGGGTTACCCTGGGCGCCAGCAAGAGAAAGGGATGAGCTTGGCTTCTTCTTCCTGTTCTCTAACTTATCTGTAAAGGTTGCTTCCTCAATTATTTGTATGTGGGGCTGAAAGGCATAAGCGGAATCCTGCAAATATCTTGTTCTTGTTGCTTGTGGTTTTCTCTTTTATAAAGTGACAAGATTGTAACCACTTTTATAAAGTGACATAGACTGATTGAGAGGAGTTAAAGTGATAAACTAATAATTTATATATTACATTATTGACTTTATTTTAGTAATTTTTTTTTTGTATTTATGGTCTTAATGAATTAAAAGGTCATGACTCTTTTGTCTCAAAAAGAATAAAAACCCTCATGTATAGTTACCTTTAAAGAGTTGAATTAAAAAATATAAGAGACAACCATAAGTTAAGATAATTTTTTATTTAGATTATTCTTATTTTATTTTTTTTCTTTAATTTTTTTAATTTTTTTAATTTTTTTAATTTTTTTAATTTTTTTTTCACATTTTTCTTTAAGGGTATTCTCAACAATAATTTTTCATTATATCCCAAATATTTCTAAACAAAAACATAAAAGAACACCTTTGAAATTATTTATACAACAAAAAACTGATTACAAAAAATCAAGTTAATACATATTCCGATTCTAGACCCATGGTTACACTATTGTGTAAAATGATTACAAAAAATATTTCTAGATAATATGTTTTATATGTATATATATATTTTCATGACATAATCCCTTTTGACTTTAGGGATGATGATATTTAAGAGCAAGTTTCCAACAACAATGAAGATGATTTAGGAGTAAGAAGAATAAAAACAGAACATAGTAAAATATTTTCTTATGTTCCAATCATCAACAAAGATATCAAGTGCATGTCGTTGGATAAAAGATTAAATATCTTGATAAAAAATAAAAGTATAATCATTATCTCGAGTAAATTATGAAACAGATAATACATTTTGTACATAGCAATACCACTAAAATATTAAAATATTTAGATTTAATAGATTAGAAAATTTATTTGTATGAGTTATAGGAAGATCCACACCATCACATGCAATTACTTGATCTAGACCTTGATAGGGGATGAGATTGTCCAGGCCCATAGCATCCATAGCTATGTTCCTTCTTATCAGGCCAACAACGCAACTCATGTGCCAAGTTCTCCACCGGCCCAATCTAATGCTGCCTGATTTCCTGACTAAATTTTAATTTTAATTTTTTTTAAAACTATTTTAATTTTTTTTCAAGTTCTCCACCGGCCCAATCTCCGTACATAGACGAGGCCTCTCGTAGGCTTGGACGGACTCAGTTGATTACAGATCATCGGACAATAGCAAAGAGGTACTTGTTCTCTAGCTACTTCGTCATCGACGGTTTCGCTGTTCTTCCTGTCCCACAGCTAAGGGACATTTTCTGCTTCAGAGTTGCTTTGCGTACGTTAGTTCATGTTTGACACTGTTAGAGGATTCTGTCCTGTTAGCGTCGCTTAATTTCGGAATATTCTCTGGTGGGGGAGCTCGCCAAGTTTGGATGCCACCATTTACGCCTCGCGCTTTGCTGCTAATGCGCTTCGTGCATTGCGCCGTAATACTTCACGGAAGGCCAGGTTGCCAGAGAGGATTCCTCCTATGTTGCTTCAAAAACCAGTAGAGCCTGATTTTACTTCTGAAGAACAATAGTTCTTCCGTTTTATTGTGCTAAGGGTGAAACTACAGTCATTTTTCTTCCTGAGTTACGGAATTGTGGACTTACCTGACGGTCGACAGTCACGTTTATCGGCTTGTATGATAAAAAAATATCTTTGTATATTCTGTTGTACATTGAAATGTCCTTTCTTATTAATCTTTTCCTTTCTTTCCCCCTTTTTCCAGTCATTCTGAAGATTAAGTAGAGGTATTAAATATTGACCATGAAAAAACCAAATAAAAATTAGGTTGTCTTTTTTTTTTTTTTTCCTCCCCCAATAATTCCTTATCTCTGTAATGCTTTTAGCTGTGGATAGTGCTTTATCTGATGGGAAAAATGACGTATAACATTTCTTACTTTGATTGAACCTGTGAGGAAATACTAAAACATTAACGATGTATTTGAATCACAAGTAGAATAAACAAATATCACATTCAACATAAAAGAATTTCTACGTGGAAAAACCCCTCCAATGTGAAGGATAAAAAACTACGGGACCGATCACGGAGTCTACCCAAATCTCCACTATATAAATCGTCAGGTTATAACCCAATCAAGTCCTTAACAATAGCAACAGGATTAAGATTTATTGATTCAATAATAATAGAATCACCAATAAATAGTGAAGAACAAGTTGTAAACAACAACTTAACCAATGAAAGTTGGAGAAATATCACCCAGATTTTTGACCAAGATTTGCTGACTTCAAGAGCTCCAAACGACGATCCAACCGTTCACAATGAAGAACACCCAATCCCGAACCTGCTGACAAAAAATCAGCTCAATCGAACTACGGATTGACCTTGATCAGACGTTTGATCAACTGCTGCGCAGGGCCTCTAATTCCTGCAAAATTCTGCTATTTTCTTTTCTCTCTCTCTTTTATTTTGACGGCCACTCACCTCTTCTCTAAAGAAAAACCCTATATTTTTCTTTTTAAACCTTAGGGCCACATTACCCTAATTGGACCCAATAATAAGTCCCCGAATATGGGTTGGACCAACCCAACAATTCTCCTCCTCCAGCTCAAACGAGGGAGATTCTATATGTCTATTTTTCAAACACAATTCAAACCGGCCTCATGCCGACAAAACTCTAACTTTTCTCGCCATAGAGCCTTTGTCATCATATCAGAACCATTATCCTCAGTATGTACTTTTTCAAGTGCAACCTCTTTGGTTTCCATGATATCTTGTATCTAATGATACCTTACATCAATATGCTTTGATCTTTGATGAAAAGTAGAGTTCTTAGCAAGACGTATAGCACTTTGACTATCACAAAATAACACATACTTTTCTTGCACAAAACCAAGTTCTTTTATGAATTCCTTCATCCAAAGCAATTCTTTACATGCTTCCGTTGCTGTAATAAATTTTGCTTCCGTTGTAGATAAAGTAATACATTTTTGTAATCTTGATTGTCATGTTACAACTCCCCCTGAAAACTTAATCAAGTAGCCTGAAGTAGATCTTCTATTATCAATATCTCATGCCATATTAGAATCTGTATATCCCACAAGAATAGACTTATCACTCCCAAATGAAAGTTTCAAACTAGAAGTGCTTCAAAAATACCTTAGAATCCACTTCACTGCATTCCAATGTTCTATTCTAAGATTAGAAGTAAATATGCTAACTACTCTAACTGCTTGAGCTATATCTGGCCTTGTACAAATTATTGCATACATTAAATAACCAACAGTCGAAGCATAAGAAACTCTTTCCATATCTTTTTTGTCTCCCTCATCTGTAGGACATTGTTTCTTACTAAGCTTAAAGTGTGTAGCAAGATGCGTGCTCACTATTTTAGCTTTACTTATACAAAACCTTTAAAGCACTTTCTTGATGTACTCTTCTTGAGACAACCATAATTTCTTAGCTTTTTTATCACGACTAACTCTTATATCAAGAATTTGCTTCATTGAGCCTAAGTCTTTCATTGAGAATGACTTACTTAACTCCTGCTTTAACTTTTCAATTCTTGTAGCATTCTTACCAACTATAAGCATGTCATCTATATAAAGCAGTAGAATGATAAAGTCATCATCTGAGAACTTCTACACAAATACACAATGATCAGAATTTGTCTTCTTATAGGCTTGCTCTCCCATAAAAGACTCAAATTTTCGATACCATTGTCTCGGTACTTGTTTTAAGCCATATAAACTTTTCTTTAGCTTGCAAACATAGTTCTCTTTACCTTTTTCTTCAAAACCTTCTGGTTGATCCATATAAATTTCTTTATTTAGGTCACCATGAAGAAAAGTAGTCTTTACATCCATTTGCTCAATTTCAAGATTAAGATTGGCAGCCAATCCTAAAACTACTCGAATTGAGGACATTTTCACAACAGGTGAGAAAATCTCATTATAATCAATTCCTTTTTTTGACTGAAACCTTTAACAACTAGGTTGGCTTTGTATCGAGGTTGTGAAGAATTTTCATCATGCTTCAATCTATAAATCTAATGATTTTTCAAAGCTTTTTTGCCCTTAGGCAATGTCACCAACTCAAATGTTTGATTATCATGCAAAGATTTCAACTCATCTTGCATTGCATCAACCCATTTTTTCTTATCCACATCCACTGCTGCTTCTTCAAAACTCTCAGGCTCACCTGCATCAGTCAATAATACATACTCCTCAGTAGAGTATCTAGAAGATGGATAACGATCTCTAGTAGACCTTTTTAATGGTGGAATTGAAGATAGATTCTGCTGAACATCAACAACATTATCTGTCTGAGTGTCACTATTATCTGCACCCTGGTGGTCATTCTAAACTTGATCCTGAACATCATGCTAAATATCACTTTCAACTTGTTCTGACAATTGTCGCTATAAATCATTTGAAGGAATTAGATCAATATCAATACCAATCTTAGAGCCTTGTGACATATTCTTCTCACTTTGGCCAATATCTATCATATTTTGATTATCAAAAAATACAACATCATGACTCCTCATAATTTTCTTCACAGTTGGATCATAACACCTGTAACCAAATTCATTAGAACCATAACCAAGAAATATACATTCTCGTGTTTTGACATCTAACTTAGACCTCTCATCCTTTGGAATATGAACAAATGCTTTGCAACCAAATACTCTTAGATAGTTATAGGAAACATCATTACCAAACCAAATTCTATCTGGCACATCACCATCTAAAGCAATAGTTGGAGATAGATTAATAACATAAGCTGCTGTAAGTAATGCCTCACCCCAAAATGTCTTTGACAAGTTAGCATTTGAAATCATGCATCTAACTCTCTCAACCAATGTCATGTTCATTCTTTCCGTTATACCATTCAACTGAGGTATTTTTGGAGGTGTCTTCTGATGTCGAATACCATGTTGCTTACAATATTCATCAAATGGTCCAATGTACTCACCACCATTGTCTGATTGAATACATTTCAACTTCTTTCCAGTTTGCCGTTCTATTAAAACTTGAAACTGCTTGAACACATCTAGCACTTGATCTTTTGACATCAAAACATAAACCTAAACCTTTCTTGAGTAGTCATCAATAAAGGTCACAAAGTAGGATGCTCCACCAAGTGTCCTCGGGTTAACTAGGCCACAAACATATGAGTGTACTAACTCCAAGAAATTTGATTTTCTTGAAGGAAGGTGACTATAGAATAAAACTCTTTTCTGTTTTCCAGCTAAACAATGTGCACACTTATCAAGTTTTGCACTCTTAATCCTAGATAACAAGTTCTTTTTTGCCAACACATTCATGCCTTTCTCACTCATGTGACTTAACCTTTTATGCCATAAAGCACTTGCATTTCCATCTTCCACTACATTACAAATGTCCTTGGAAATCTTGGCTTGAAACAAATACAAAGAAGACTCTTTTTTGCCTCTAGCCATAACTAATGAAGCCTTAATAAGTTTTCATTGTCCATTATTGAAGATATTGCAAAAAACTTCATCATCAAGTTGTCTGGTAGAAATCAAATTCAAGCGAATTTTTGATACATGTCTAACATTCTTAAGAACCAACTTGGATCCATTACGAGTCTCCAAGCATATATCTCCCATACCTGCAACTTTAGCTAAACAATCATTACCCATTTTCAATGTACCAAAGTTTCCAAGAGTATAAGAAGTAAAGAATTCCCTCTTAGAAGTAATATGAAGAGAAGCACCATTATCAATTACCCAACTTGTTTCATTATTTGCAAAATTCACATTATCATCATAGCACACAATAACAAGTTCATTAGTAGCTACTGCAACTCGATCATCATCATTGTTGTCCTTCTTCTCCTCACTTTCATTAACTTTATTCTTTTCATTTCTACCTTTACCATTATTCTTTTTATTTTTCAACTGGAAGAAATTTTTCTTGATATGACCTATCTTACCACAATGATGGCATTCTACATTTTTATGCCATGATCTAGACTTATTTCGACTTTTATTATAACTTCTTGGACCTCTACTATGACTTCTCCTTCTGTTTTCAACAACCAAAGCTTCAGAATGAGACAAAGAACCCTGACTCTTTCTTCTCATCTCTTCATTCAAAATACTAGTTTTGGCAAAATCTATAGTGACAATACCATTGAGAGCAGAGTTACTCACTGACATACGAAATGTTTCCCAAGATTCTGGTAAAGTACCAAGTAACCAAAGTCATTGTACTTCATCTTCAAACTTCATATTCATACCTGAAAGTTGATCTAACATTCCCTGAAACTCATTCAAATGATCAGATATGGATTGCCCATCTTTGTATTTCAAGCTAATAAGTTGTTTCATCAAATACATTTTATTATTTTTAGTCTTTCAAGCATATAAAGATTCAAGTTTGTTCCATAGAGTCTGAGCATGTGTTTCTTTACTAATGTGATTTAAAACATTCTCATCTATAAATTGTCAAATGAACCCGCATACAATTTTAAGCTCAAGAGTCCAATCGGCCTCACTCATGTTGTCTGGTCTTATTTCACTAAACACCGGTAAGTGCTAACGCTTTACATAAAGTAAATCTTCCATCTTACCCTTCCAAACATAGTTTCTTCCATTCAAACTAATCATCCTGTTAGTGCTTAGTTCCATCGTTCAATTAAATCCAAAAATAAAACAACCACAACCTAAGCTATGATACCACTTTGATGGGAAAAACGACGTATAACGTTTCCCACTTTGATTGAACCTGTGAGGAAATACTAAAACACCAACGATATATTTGAATCATAAGTAGAATAAGCAAATATCACACTCAACACAAAAGAATTTCTACGTGAAAAAACACCTCCAATGTGAAGGATAAAAAACCATAGGACCAATCACGGAGTCCACCCAAATCTCCACTATATAAATCGTTAGGTTACAACCCAATCAAGTCCTTAACAATAGCAACAGGACTAAGATTTACTAATTCAATAATAATAGAATCACCAATAAATAGTGAAGAACAAGTTATAAACAACAACTTAACCAAGAAAAGTTGGAGAAATATCACTTAGATTTTTAACCAAGATCTGCTGACTTCAAGAGCTCCAAACGATGATCCAACCGTTCACAATGAAGAACACTCAATCCCAAACCTGATGACAAAAAATCAGCTCAATCGGACCACGGATCGACCTTGATCAGATGTTTGATCAACTACTACACATGGCCTCTAATTCCTACGAAATTTTGCTCTTTTCTTTTTTCTCTCTCTTTTCTTTTTTACGGCCACTCACCTCTTCTCTAAAGAAAAACCTTATATTTTTCTTTTTAAACCTTAGGGCCATATTACCCTAATTGGACCCAATAATAAATCCCCGAATATGGGTTGGACCAACCCAACACTATCTGGGCATGGAGCTTAAAGTCACGGCAATTGGATGTACAAAGCGCAAGCAGGGTTGCTTTTGCTGGGAGATAATTCGTCAATTAGAAAAGAAGCTGACATTTGTTCTTGGAATAAGGCTAAATAAGTGACCATTAAACTGTACCCAACATCGGGCTTACTTTTGGTGTTTTCATTTGTTTATTTCTTTTCCACCTTATGTTTTCTCCGCAGCGCCAATGTCAAGGTTTTTAGTCAATTAGCAAACTACACAACAGTCCTTTTCTCTCTCTTTTCTGCACTATTTCGCTGGCTGGCAGGCTGGCTGGACGAAAGAGGGTACCAATTGGATTCTCGTGTTCCATATGACTTTCCTCTTCTGTACTTTGTAACTGGATGATGAATTTTCAGTGGTTGTAGAGTCCGACTTAAGGATGGTTGTCCAAAAAGGAAGGCAAAACAGGCGGAAGACTGGAATGGCGGCTGTCCAAAAGTAGGACCTGTGAGATGCTTTTCCAAACAACAAAAAACAAAAGAGGAAGACTTGAGGGATACTTGCTCCGGTTATTACTGGCGGCTGCAGAGTCAATCCTACAACGAAATCAATTTCATCTTCTCTTCTCTGTCTAGATTCCTGTCTCTCTCCTGCAGGTTATCAAGTTCAATCCGCTGTTTATGTAGTCTCTAAGGCTACTCATATTTAGAGCCATTTATTGTTTGCTCATTAAACATCCAACATCGGGTTTACTTTTGGTGTTTTCATTTGTTTATTTCTTTTTCCATCTTTTGTTTTCTTCGCAGTGCCAATGATATACATTGCAATATCAAGGTTATTACTCAATTGGCAGATTGCACAACGCCGCCCGCCCCCCCGCCACCCCCTTCCCCACTTGTTTTTTGTTTAATGTTTTGCTTTAGACTCATCTCTTAGCATTTCGTCTTTCTGGGAAGTTGCCAAACTGATTATTTTCTGCACTATTTCGGTGGCTGGCTGGCTGCCTGGATGAAACTGCTGGATGAAACAGGGTACCAAATGGATTCTAGTGTTCCATATGACTGTCCTCATTCTTTACTTAGCAAGTGGATGTCGAATCTTCAATGGCTGACGAGAAAGACTAGAGGATGGTCGAACAGAGGCAAAATAGAAGGAAGACTGGAGTGGCGGCTACCCAAAAGTAGGACCAGTAAAACAAAAGAGGAAGACTTGAGGGAGACTTGCGCTGGTTATATAACTGGCGACTGCACGGCCAATCCTTCAACGAAATCAATTTCTCGTACTCTTCTCTGTCTAGATTCGTGTCACTCTCTCCTTCAGGTATCACGTTCAATTCGCTGTTTATGTAATCTCTAAGGGTACTCATATTTAGAGCCATTTATTGTTTGCTCATTAAACATCCATCTAATTCCAGGCGTTGTATTCTTTGTCTGACTATTTCCACTCAGTTTGATGTGGGTGATACGGTAAAGTCCTTTGCGTCTTCATATCATCATGTCTTATGCTGTACAGTCCTAAGTTTATACCCTCTAAAAATCATATGAAGCACAGCCTGTGAGGCTGGAACAGATGAAAACTGGTGCATTACAAAGTCTTTTGCTTCTTCATGTCATTATACTTTTGCTGCAAAAGCTAATTTTTCTGCGAATGATTAGGATATATGAAAACTAGCGTTTCTGATCTGTTTCCCACATGTGCAGGAACCTAAACTCAATTCTTTTTCCGTCCACAAGCCGGCTGTTACCCACTGCTGAGGTGCTACTGCCAATGTGACTTCACTCCCTGCTGTGCCCTGATTTGCTCTCTTATTGTTCAGCTTTAGATAAGAGTTAATACCGGCGTCTGCAAGAGAAATGATGTGGTTAGCATCTTCTTCCCCTTCTCTCTTTGACCATACTTTGATCTTCCGGACTTGTGGGTTCAATTACTTCAGAAAGTGTGATCTTCAATTTATTCTGCCCTTTCGCTATGGAAATTACACATTTATTAGCTCTTGGTTTCTTGGATTCTAAGCAACCAAGGCTGAATAATAATCATAAATATTCAGGCTGATTCTTTATTTTTTATGTTCTGTTCAGGCCTTTGTTTGACAGCAATCCAAAGGGGCTCACTGCAAAGTGGGATATGATATTTCTAGTTTCGTGCGTGTTTGCTGTATCAATGGATCCTCTGTTCCTTTATATTCCAGTGATCAACCAAAATGATAAGTGTCTTTTTTTAGATTCGAAATTAAAGAAGGTAGCCATTTCTCTGCGATCAGTGACGGATGCGATTTATGTGGCCAACATATTCTGGGAATATCTTCATCTCGAGAAAGACGGTGCCGCTTCTAAACACAGGCGAGGCCCGGAAGACTCAGATGCTCTTCAAACAAGAAAGAGGCTCTTGCGGTATTTCGTAATTGACATTCTCGCTATCCTTCCAATTCCACAGGTAAGAGCAACTTTTCTGCTTCTACACTGTTTTTCTGTATGCTTTCAAAATCTGTTTCCTTTCTTGCCTTCAAAGTTTATGGTTCTCCTGGTTTCGTCTTACCTTTGCTTGCTTACTAAATTTATATTACGAAAGCTCTTCAAATTGTTATAATTTGTCAAGCATGCATGCTCAGACGACAAAAATCAAGATTATTCACCTTCACCGTGCCTTTACTTGTCCCTTCAACTAGTTTTACCACAGATTAATTCCATGAAACTTAAAAATATTTTTTGGAATACGTGAGAATGACTAAATGAAACGAAAAAAAGAAAAGAAAAAAAGAAGAAGATAAAAGTACGGTGGAAAATATCAAGCGCAAGCAAAACAAACAATACTGAGATGAATTCTGGACAATAGCTACGCAGGGAGAAGTGCTCCAACCATAGCCCATCGTAGACCTTTAACAACTTTTACTAGAACATTGATAAACCATAACTTGGTAAGTGATTAATTTGTAAATTGTACTGCATTGAACAACGTTGGTTGAGAAGAATATAGGAATATTTGAACTTTTTATGGGGCGTATTGTTATTTTCACTCATTTGAAATTGAGTTTGCTATGTCACTTTCCATTTCCTTTTTAGGTTTAAAAGGATGTTTGTTGAGTATTAATCAGTGCAACATGACTTTTGTGATACTTCTATTGCATATATTATAATAACTGCAAAGGCATATAATGTAAGTATATAACAAGTTATATTAATGGATCTCACATGTTGTTATTGTAATCTATCCAGGTGTTAATTCCAATAGCTTTTTCAATAAAAAAGGGCTCAAAACTTTTGGGTTTAAGGAGGTTCTTGGATGCAATTATCCTACTCCAATATGTGCCTAGAGTTCTTCGCATCTACCTATCATGGAAGAAATATCAAGGAACAGATTGCAAACCCTTTTCAATAGGGCTTAAAGCTGGATTCAATTTCTTATTATATATCCTTGCCAGTTATGTAAGTTCAATTACAAATTTTATGTCAGTTTAATTATTTTTCTAGGTTTGCATAACACAATTGATTTATTTTTGCTTATTCCAATACTTTTTTTGAGTGTAGGTTTTGTATGGAGTTATTTAATTCATCAATCCTAATGAATACATAAATACACACCGCATGTATACTTTGTGTATGAACAATAACTTACGGTTATTGAAATCTTTTAAAATCCATGTACAGATTTAACCTTCATTTATATTCCTTTGTAAGCCATGAGCTTTGCAATGACCGGAGTTGCATGGCATTTTCTGCAATTATCTAAAAAATGCATGTTTTTCCAATTGTTAATTGGAAAAACACGTGCTTGGAATCCCGATTTTGTTTGTGTCCCAACCTTCGGTAGTAAATGGATTATTGTTTATTTGCGAAACTCCAATAATTTATCAATATTTTTTTATTTTTTCCCACATCTTTTAAAAGAAAGTTGTATTTTCTCTACCTTTAGTATTTGTAGAATAATTTACTAATGATTTAGAAACTTGTGTTAAATATTGATATAAAGTTATTCTATATTATTAAGATATAAGTTTGTAGAGTAATTTATATGTAAAGAAATATTTTCTTTCCTTCAATTAACTTTTGTAAAATTGAATTTTTTAATGTAGTATTTAAGTTCATTCATTGTTTAGCACCCTTATTGATATGAATATGGTTTGACCCAATGATCAATATTGTATAAGTGGTATTGTGGTATGATCAAAGTTAGATCATTATGATAAAGGAATGTGTTAAATATTAGTGTGGAGTTGTTTTATATTGTTAAAATATGAACTTAAAAAGTAATTTATAGGTAAAAGAGTACCCATTCTCTTTAACTAACTTTTGTGGGAGAATTGAATTTTTTAATAACTTGCTCGTTAACTTTTGTGGGGGAATTGAATTTTTTAACAACTTGCTCGTTTTGTAGGTACTGGGTGCCTTTTGGTACTTATTTTCTGTCGAACGCCAGACCACTTGCTGGCACCAAGCACACGCAAGTAAAAATATCACCACAAGTTCTTTTAGATGTCCCAACGATTCCAAGATTTTCAATCCAAATCGAAGTACAACTTTAAATATCACAATTTTTGAGGAATACTGTCCAGTAAAAACAAAAGATGCAGGGCACTTTGATTTTGGAATATTTTTTGAAGCCATTCAATCTGGTATCGTAACATCAAGAAATATTCCCCAAAGGATCGTGTACAGTTTCTGGTGGGGCCATCGAAATCTGAGGTTTATTCAGCAATCCCACCTTTGTTTCTATCAGAGCTTGTCATCAATAATTATCTATATCTTGCTCTTATACATTCCGACTCTGTTTTCCATAAGGAGTTTTGGTCGTTCTTGCACATATTCTGTTGAACCCATGCACATACCGATAAGTATGTATGTACGTCCTTACGACTTCTTATATCCTATCTCATAAAGTTGCTGCCATTTGTGCAGCTCTCTTGGTCAAAACCTTGAAACAAGTACGAGTTTTTGGGAAAACTGCTTCGCAATCTTGATTTCCATCTTGGGGTTGCTGCTGCTTTTGTATTTCATTGAAAATTTGAAGGTTGGTCTTGAGAGTTCTCTTTGATTTTTTGCTTCTTGGTTTATAGAACTTATAAAACTTTGTGAAATCCATTCACATAATCAATAACTTTATAAATAATTAGTTTCTTATTTATCGATACAATTAATGATAAGAAGATTACATATTCTGATGTTTAAGTATTTCTTTGATGTTTAAATTTATTATCTCTTATCTCCTTAATTGAATATAGTCTTTAACTTGGCGCTTGGCAGAATTACATGCAATCAATAACAAAAAGTTCAAAGAAAAGAAAAATCGAAGATTTAAGCCTCTGGTTATTCAAAAGCGAGCACTATGATGAGGAACAGCGGAGGGAAATTATATCGAAGGTGCAAAAGCATATGTCGGAAGAAGATAAACACAACAATCTGCCAGAAATATTCTCTTCTCTTTCCGGAGAGGTTAAGTGTTCTATTTGCTTGCCCCTGCTAAGGAAGGTGAGTTTCTTGCTAGGCTAAGCTAATCTTTCGCTCTTAACAGATAGCTTGTTGCTTAGGTTGCCCCAGCAGCTGTAATTAGATTGTATATCAATATTGTTTATGCAGGTGCAAAAGCTTGAAGGAATAACGGAAAAACAGTTGCGGTTGATGATTGAGTATCTGCAACCAGTGAGCTACGAAGCGAATACACACATTCTCCGAAAGGGAGAGATAATTGATGCAATGCTCTTCATCACGCAAGGCACTATGTTGACATACTCCGGCGAGGGAAGTGCTCAGTGTATTGAAAACAAACTATTTTTGGGAAAAGAGCTACTAGGATGGATGTCCGACGACTCCACCGAACCCCGCGTGTCCAACCTCCCAATCTCTGAGGTGAACGTCAAAACCATTACAAAAGTTGAAGCCTTTGCTCTAATGTTCACTGATTTGAAGGCCGTACACACGAAGCTTAAGCAAGCGGCTTCTAATGCAGACAATGATTTAAGGACATTTGCAAAGTTTCGCGAATTAGCTTGTGATGCAGAAGCATCCGCATGAAACTTTGGCCAGTGATAGGATTGTTAATTGTTTGAATTCTGAAATATTTTCTGAACTATACTTTTAGTTCTTCAATTTGTATAAATTCATTGTCACTCGATATATGAAAGTGAATGTATAAAATGAGAGTCTTTTGATAAAAATAAAGGATTTTAAAACAAAGTTTAAATATAGTAAGATTTCACCAACTCCTAACTATCTTTTAAGTTGGTACGATAGCCTACTAATAAAATTAATCCTCGTGTCGCATGTGATTATCCTCATTCCTTAGTTAGGAATTGACACGTGAATTTTCTACGGTTCCGAGTAAGACTTAAGAATGGTTGTCCAAACAAAAAGACGACACAGACCGAAGACCGGAGGGACGGCTGTTCAAAAAGTAGGACCAGTGAGTTGCTTTCCCACACAATAAAGAACAAAAGAGGAAGACTTGTGGGAGACTTGCTCTGGTTATAACTCGCGGCTGCAGAGTCAATCCTGCAACACAATCAATCTCCCCCACTGTTCTCTATCCAGATTCGCGTCACTCTCCTCCAGCTTATCAGGTCCAATTTGCTGTTTGTGTAAAATCTAACTGGAACCATTTACCGTTTGCTCATTTAACATCTATCTAATTCCAGGCATTCTCTTCTTGGTCTGATTATTTCCACTCAGTTTGGTGTGGGTGATACTAAGTTCTGCCCAGGAAAAATAACATGGTGCAAAGCCTGGACTTCGAACAGATGAAAACTGGTGTTTCTCCAAACTGTTTTCCATTTTTCAGGAATCTAAACTCTTGCGTTTGCCGCTCTGAAAGCTGTTCGTGGCTGTAGAAGCTTTAGTTATGAGTTACCCTGTCCGCCTGCAAGAGAAAGGGATGAGGTTAGCTTCTTCTTCTTCCTCCTGTTCTCTAACCCATCTGTATAGTTGCTTCCTCAATTATTTGTATGTGGGGCTGAAAGGCACATGCGGAATCCTGCAAATATCTTGTTGCTTATGGTCTTTTCTTTTTCTTTTTGGTTTTCTCTTTTATAAAGTGATGAGATGGTAACCACTTTTATAAAGTGATATAGACTGATTGAAAATTTATATAGTGCACGGAGTTAAAAGTGATAAACTAATAATTTATGTCTTGTATTATCGACTTTATTTTAGTAATTTCTTTTCGTATTTATGGTCCTAAAGAGTTAAAAGGCCATGACTCTTCTGTCCCAGAAAGAATAAAAACCCTCATGCATCGTTACATTCAAAGAATTGAATTAAAAAATAGAAGAGATAGTCATAAGATATTTTTTTATTCAAATTATCCTTAATTTTTAATTTTTTTCCTTTTTTTTTTGCACATTCTTCTTTAAGGACACTCTCAACAATAATTTTCATTACATCCTAAATATTTCTAGATAAAAAGATAAAAGAACACCTTTGAAATTATTTATACAACAAAAAACTGTTTTTGTTGAGAATATATTTCTAGATAAAAACATAAAAGAACACCTTTGAAATCATTTATACAACAAAAAATTGTTTACAAAAATCAAGTTAATACATATTCCGATTCCTGGCCTATGGTTACAGTATTGTCTACAATGATTACAAAAACTATTTCTAGATAATATGTTTTATATGTATATATATATTTTCATGACATAATTCCTTTTGACTTCAGGGATGATATTGAAAGGCAAGTTTCCAACTGCAACGTGGATGATTCAGGAGCGAAAAGAACAAAAACAGAATCTACTCATGATAAAGGGGGTCGGTTGCTCCGAAGTTGGAATGTGATGTTTGCAGCATCGTGTGTGTCTGCAGTAATAGTGGACCCGTTCTTCTTCTACGTTCCTGTCATCAACGAAGATACCAAGTGCATGTCCTTGGATAAAAGATTGAACATCGTAGCTATTACTTTGAGATCTCTCACAGATGCAATTTATCTTCTGAACATCATTTTGCAATTTCTTTGTCCGTACATAAACGAGGCCTCTCGTAAGCTTGGACGGACTCAGAGGTACTTGTTCTCCGGCTACTTCTTCATCGACGCTCTCGCTGTTCTTCCTGTCCCACAGGTAAGGGACATTTTCTGCTTCTGAGTTGCTTTGCGTACGTTAGTTCATGTTTAACATTGTTAGGAGGATTCTGTCCTGTTAGCATCGCTTAATTTTGTGTGTGCTTCTGGTTTAATGAATAAATAAAAGAATAGACTAACACACACAGGGCATAATATTCTTATCTCTTTTTATTGTGAATCAAATCAATGATCTTTTGCCACAAATCACAATTTCAATAGCCCTGCAAAGCAAGTGTATCTTGTATTACTTTGATATAACACCAAAGCGTTTGAGGACATTACTGTAAGAAGGTAAATCTAACATGCATGCTCTGTCCAGATTTTGTATCCAATTATATTTTCACAAATCGAGGGTTCAAGTTTTTTTGAGGGAAGGAAGTTCCTCGACGCTATAGTTATCATCCAATATATACCAAGAGTTCTTCGAATCTACATATCATGGATGAATCTTACAAAGGCTTCCAATAGACTTGCCAATTGTTGGGTTAAAGCTGGATTCAGCTTATGTCTCTACATTCTTGCCAGTCATGTAAGTTCCTTTTCCAACATGTCAAGTTCATTTTGAATAATCAGACATTTTATTACTTAGCTTAATTTGCTTTATATATTTGCTTTACTTAGCTTAAGAAGTATATTAAAGTTACTTCTGTGCAGAACTTGCTGATCTTAATTTGACTTCTGTTGGTCTAGGTACTGGGTGGCTTTTGGTACTTCTTTTCTATCCAACGAGAGACGGCTTGCTGGCACATGGCCTGTCAAAAGGATCCTATCTGCTATTCAATTGTTTTTTACTGTAAGCACCCCTCAAGCGGGGGAGATCAGAAGTTTCTCAAGGATTACTGCTCTGCAGCTCCAAATGCAACTTCTTTTAATTTCGGAATATTCTCTCCAGCCATTGGATCTGGTATCTTGGAGACCAGAGACTTTCCACGAAAGGTTGCCTTCTGTTTCTGGTGGGGGCTAAGAAATTTGAGGTTTGCACATCTTACTACTTGTCGTTTCACGTTGAGTATTTTTAATGGTAACTTCTTTATATTTTTTTATTTGTAATTTGAGTATATTAACTGATACATTTTGGTTCCTCCAATTTGACAGTTCTTTGGGTCAAAACCTTGAAACAAGTACATATTTTTGGGAAAACTGCTTTGCAGTTTCTATTTCTGTCTCTGGCTTGCTACTGTTTCTATTATTCGTTGGAAATATGCAGGTTAGTGCTCAACCTCTTTTTAAAATTTCTACTAAACTTGATTATATAGTTTGTGTTTGAGAAAGATGGACTTCGATATACATGTAGAATTATATGACATGCTTCTGTTAGGCATGAGGCAATTCCTTTAAAAGGTGAACTTTGGAGACGTTTTGTACCAATTATCATAAACTTTTATGCTTCTTTTGATGATTTTTTCAGTAAAAAGGATAAGAGGAAGCAGCTAGAAGTTGATACCTTTTTTACTTGATCAGCTTTATGGTAGTATTTCATCTGTTGAACACCAAATACAGGGGCTTGAACGGCCTCATTCTATATGAGTAGAGAGGAAAAGGCCTAAATGGCCTTGATGCAAGTAGGATTGAGTCATTAATTTAACCAGGTCCCATTGAAGGCATAGTGATCAGGAACTAATGATCAGGAACTAACAAATTTGGATAATGGATGTGCCTAATGTACCCCCCAGGCATTGCTAGTGATATTGGATGTACTGACCTCCCAATCATCAAAGTTATAGAAGGAAACTTTAATGTACTGTCAAAACCAATAACAATGTCCCACAAGTAAGCAACTTAATGCAACATTTAAATTTTTTTTTTATTTAATTGTTGCAGAAGCTCTCTGTTTTACTAAACAATCTTTTTTTTTTTCTTGGTTTGTTCCTTTCATGTAATCTTGGTAACATCCTTTAATTTTTGGATTGCCAAAAAAGTTCATCTAATGAAATCCCTGCAAGATTTTGGGATATAGGGGTTTTCAATAAGATATAGACACACAAAATGGTTCATTTATAATCTTGTGTTGTTTGATGACTTTTTTTTTTTAAGAAGTTAATTCATTTTCATGTCATTAATAAACTTGATACTTCTTTAATTTATATGATTTCTTAACATGGACGTTCATTCACATAACTTAAAGTATGAAGTTCGTGTTTTATTTTTTTTTTTCTGTATTTATTTATTTATTTAATTTCCCCATTTTCTCTGCTCCTCTTGTCCAATTCTTTTCCTACTATAGTTGCTAATTATAATCGAATCTTTCTTAACAAATATTATACTAACTTCTATGAGGTTATGACGTGAACTATCAAAATAACTTCACCCTTCTATGATACAAAACACACCCGGAGTTCCTTCTTTTTTGTTTCTCTTGTTTCATGTAATAACTTTTGTTGTTTTTGGTCTTATCAAAGGGTTATGAGAGTTGAAAATTTTTATAGAATGTTTATATGTTCCTGTTTCATGCTAAAAGTCTCATATACATATTTTTGAAAAATCAACAAACTTAATCATTTCTATTTGTCATTATTATATGTTATAAAGGGGTTAACTGTTTATTCAAATCTCATATTATTTGTTAAATAGTTTAGTACTTATTTCTTGTTAATATGAAATATAAAAATAAATTGTAACTATTCATAAATTTTGATGCTTTAAATTTGTTATGCAACAGACATATTTACAGATGGCAATTGAAAGATCAGAAGAAATTATACAAAACATAAGAGTTAAAGAACGAGAAGTAGAGTCATGGATACATAGAAATCAACTTCCAATTGATATAAAAGGAGAAATCATGCCCATTATTGAACACATGTTGAAAGAAAAGAAGGATGTTGATGTACCCAATTTGCTCTCTCATCTTCCTATGGAACTTAGAAGGAAGATTAAGCATCATATTTGCTTACCTCTATTAAAGGAAGTGAGTTCCCTCTTCCTGCCTTTATTGTTATTATTTTTCTTTCTTTCCTTTTGAATAGAGATAAAAGGCATAATTATCGTTACTTCAATTGAAAATTTTATTCTATTTCTTTGGAAGCATTGTGAAAGTAGAAAAAGAAAATACTTGGAATAGCATAGAAATAGTTTCTAACATTAGGGGAATTGGGTTGACGTCCAAGGTGCTGCAGCTGAGTTTAGTATTGTTCTTAACGATTATCCCAGTATTTTGGCTTAGAGAATTTGATTATTTATTTAAAAAGTTCTTTTCAAACAGTTGATCTTCATTGTTAAAGGAGATTGGCCAAGACTAAGTTGTTTTAGTTCTCGAAACTAAATTTCCATCCCTACCTCCATATTTTTATAGCTGTGTAATTTTTGTAACGTTAAGTATGCCTTTTGCTTTTATATTTTAATTTTTTATTAATATAATTTACTATTTCACCCAAAAAAAAAAAAAAAAAAATCTGTTAAGGCGTGAGTCGAATTGGCTTGCTTCTTATTGTTCTTCTGCATCGTTTGCGTACCAGGTGCTGCAGCTTGAAAGAGAAGATGACCAACTCTTGCAATTAATATGCTACAATCTGAAGGATGTTGATGTACCCATTATTCAACGCATGTTGAAAGAAAAGAAGGATTTTGATGTACCCAATTTGCTCTCTCATCTTCCTATGGAACTTGGAAGGAAGATTAAGCATCATATTTGCTTACCTCTATTAAAGGAAGTGAGTTCCCTCTTCCTGTCTTTATTATTATTATTTTTCCTTCTTTCCTTTTGAATGGAGATACAAGGCATAATTATCGTTACTTCATTTGAAAATTTTATTCTATTTCTTTGGAAGCATTGTGAAAGTAGAAAAAGAAAATACTTGGAATGGTATAGAAATGGACAGGCATTATGGTTTCTAACATTAGGGGAATTGGGTTGACGTTCAAGGTGCTGCAGCTGAGTCTAGTATTGTTCTTAACGATTATCACAGTATTTTGGCTTAGAGAATTTGATTATTTATTTAAAAAGTTCTTTTCAAACAGTTGATCTTCATTGTTAAAGGAGATTGGCCAATACTAAGTTGTTTTAGTTCTCGAAAATAAATTTCCATCCCTACCTCCATATTTTTATAGCTGTAGTAATTTTTGAAATGTTAAGTATGCCTTTTGCTTTTATATTTTAATTTTTATTAATATAATTTACTATTTCACCCAAAAAAGAAAAGAAATCTTTTAAGGCGTGAGTCGAATTGGCTTGCTTCTCATTGTTTTTCTGCATCGTTTGCGTACCAGGTGCCGCAGCTTAAAGGAAAAGATGACCAACTCTTGCAATTAATATGCTACAATCTGAAGCCAGTGTGCTACAAGGAGCACAGCTACATTATACAGGAGGGAGAACCACTTGATACGATGCTTTTCATCACGCAAGGCATTTTATGGAATTTCGCGATAGGTAAGGGTGAGGTAGGAGCTAAGTGTATTGAAAGAGGATATTTCTATGGTGAAGAACTTCTAGACTGGGGGTTCAAAGACTCCGCGGTTCCCAACCTATCAGAGCTTCCAATCTCTTCCAAAACTGCCAAAACCCATACAAAAGTTGAAGCCTTTGCTTTAATGGCCAACGACTTAAGGGCCATTCTTTCCAAGCGTGTTGAAACAGCCTCTGCTGTAAAAAGAAAATGTGCAAGAAGCTGTCCGGCGCTTGAATGGAAAGAAGAATGGGAAGTCTCTCCCGTTGGTCGAGAAGAAGAAGAAGGTTGAATTGTCTCCCTTGTTGCATGGGGGGGACAGAAGCTACTTTCATGCTCTCGGCCCTTCAAGACCTAAAAAAAAATAATCACTGCCCTCAGATTGTTGTTAAGATGCAATAGTTTGTATTAGAGGCCTTCTCATTGAGATGTGTATCAAAATATCCGCTGGTTTTCCGGTGACGGACTTGTTAATTATCTTCTTTTATGGGAATTCAATGAAGAAAAAACATATCAAGGTGGTACTTTCCAGTGCTTGAACTAGAGACTTTGAAGAAAGAAGGGTTATTTTTAGTTTTTACTTTAAATATTGTAATTAATCCTTTAGAGTGAGAATTTCGTTTCCTGAAATCCTGATGCTTCGTGCAGGGTGTTTCAAAGTTTTGGAAGACAACTTTCAAGGAAAAATTGTTGAAATAAATGTTAATCAAAGTAGAAATACGTATATTGTTATATTTGAACATAGAACTTCAGGTGGCAAGTGGATGTAAATAATGTTAGAAATGTGACGAGGCTGTCGTGCACCAGAAGCAAGAACATCCCAGAAAATTAGAGATACATGGCATGGCAGAGGAAAGAAGCTTCAATATTGGCATAAGAGACAAGTTTGTTGTGTATAGAATGTTTGAAGTGATACGGCAGTTGTAGACAATCTTTTATTACAACTATAGTCATGGTTGGAGTCCATAGTGTTTATTATTTTCTTAGTTTAAATACCAAAGCTATGTACCGGTATCTGCAACAAAGTTGCTCTTAAGTTTGAAGTTCTATAAGACCCCTTGTAAGCTCTTGCTTTGCTCTAGTAAACTCCGCGATTCCCAACCTATCAGAGCTTCCAATCTCTTCCAAAACTGCGGAAACCCATACAAAAGTTGAAGCCTTCGCTTTAGTGGCCAACGACTCAAGGACTATTGTACCCAAGCGTGCTGAAGCTGTGGAAGTAAATGTGCAAAAAGCTGTCCGGGGCTTCAATGCAAAGAGGAATGAGAAGGCTCTC
Organism: Casuarina equisetifolia; assembly: GCA_028551475.1. Classification (NCBI taxonomy): domain Eukaryota; kingdom Viridiplantae; phylum Streptophyta; class Magnoliopsida; order Fagales; family Casuarinaceae; genus Casuarina; species Casuarina equisetifolia. The sequence continues at coordinate 20,686,534 of CM052362.1, forward strand.
CAGTTGGTTGAGGAGAAGCAGAAAATTGAGATGTTTCCCTTGTTGGGTGGAGGGAACAGAAGCTAGTTTTCATGCTGCCGGCGCTTCAAGACCTCCAAAAGAACCAAGCACTGACCACAAGACTCTTACTGAAATACAATAGTTTGTTTTAGAGGCCTTTTCATTGAGATGTGAAACAAACATCCGCTGGTTTTCCAATGACAGACTTGTTAGTTGTTTGTGTTCTAAATTATAACGGTTGATTGAGTTAAGATTCGTTGAACACATGTTGTGATTGGGAGTGACGATAGGGGATTTCGCCGTTGGTATCCCCACTTGGTGAAACGACTAGGCTTTTCCCAAGCGTAAAGCCTCTGTTCTTTGTTGAGATTTTTTTGGTAGATTTCTTCTTCTTTTATGGGAATTCAATGAAGAAAAAACCTATCGGGGCAATACTTCCCAGTGCTTGAACCAGAGATTTTGAAGAAAGAAGGGTTAACTTTAGTTTTTCCTTTAAGTATTGTAATTGATCCTTCAGAGTGAGATTTTTACTTACTGAAATCCTGACGTTTAATGCAGGGAGTGTCAAAGTCTTGGTATTACTCAATAGTTACCTACTAAATTCCTTTAAAAGACAACTATCAAGGAAAAAGTGTTGACATACATGTTAATCAAATTACTATTTAGAAATGTGAAATTTTCAGTTTTTGTTTTTTTGGGTGCTGCGTTTTGTAGTTCTTTTCCCTATATATATAATGCTCTATTTGAACATACAATTAATGTACATTAAGTGGATGTAAATAATGTATTCATGATAGTGTTTACTTGCAAATAATTTGTTAACAAGGAGAGAAACTGATATGTGTTTTTTTAATAAGGCGAATATTGAAATTAGTGAAGATTATGTTGACTCAAGAAAGGGTTTTCTTGTTGTGTTTTTATGCGTTTATTTCTCTTCTACCTTTTATTTCATTAGAGTCTGGACTATACGTATTGCAAATATCAAGGTTTTAGTCAATTAGCAAATTGCACAGCTGGCATGTTTTTATTACACTTGTAATTATTTGATCCTGCTACGAAGTTATCAAATTGATTCTTTTCTGGACTATCTCCTTGGTTGACTTGACTTTGGAAAGAATAGTAAGTTACACTGGCTTACTGACAAGGACTTAAGAAAGGTTTTCCAGTACAATAAATGAATAAGAGGAAGTCCTGAGATACGACTGTTCAAAAGAAGTAAAAAAGGAGTTGTGGAAAGTTTGTAGAGAGACAAAAAGAGGGGAAGAAAAAAAGGAAGACTGGAAGGGAAACTTGTTCTTGCTCATTACGAGCAGCGAAAGAGACAATCCCGCAACCAGGTCGATTTCTGCGGTTCTTCTACGATTAGATCCCCTCCACTCTCCCCGAGTTTACTAGGTCCAACTTAGAGCCGTTTACTATTCCTCTTATACTTCCAAACTACAGAACTGTTTTTCTAATCACTTATGCACATTAAAGTCCTTTACCTGAATATTTCCACGCGGCTTCGTACGGGCGAAAATTATAAAGTCCTTTGCTTCTTCATATTATCTTGGCTTACGCTGCAGAGTCTTAAGTTTCTTCCCAGGAGAAATCATACGAAAACTGGTGTTTCTCAAATCTGTTTTCCATTTTTCAGGAATTTTAACTCATGCTTTTATCCTTCTAAAAGTAGTTCGTGAGCTTGAACGTCGTATCGTTTTTAAGCTTTAGTTATGAGTTATCCTGGGCGTCTGCAGGAGAAAGGGATGTGGTTAGCTTCTTCTTCTTCTTCTTCTTCCTGTGTTCTCGCTTATCAATCTAGTTGCTTGCTCATTTATTATTTTTTCCCTTTTATTTTGGGGTTCAAGGCCCGACTTAGAAGGAAGAAAACAAGTACAAGGATCCCAAATGCAACCCTTTATTTTAAACGCCTCCCGGTGGAATCTCAAACAAGAGTGAGACTTCCACCGAGTTGATCGACATGTGAACAACCAATCAACGCAGTGATTGACTTTTTGGCTGATTTGCACCGCGCTATGGAAATAACACATTTATTAGCATATTAGCCTGGCTCTTGGTTTCTTAGATTCTAAGCACCTAAGGCTGAATGATAATCATATATATACAGACGTATAGATACACCCTGATTCCTTATTTTTTATGTTCTGTTCAGGCCTTGGTTTAACAGCAACCCAAAAGGGCTCATTGCAGAGTGGGATTTGATATTTCTAGTTTCGTGCGTGTTTGCTGTATCAGTGGATCCTCTGTTCCTTTATATTCCAGTGATCGACCAAGACAACAAGTGTCTTTCCTTAGATGCGAGATTAAAGAAGGTAGCCATTTGTCTGCGATCAGTGACGGATGCGATTTACGTGGCGAATATATTCTGGGAATATCTTAAAAGCAAAAACAAACCTGTAATATCTTCACTCACTAAGAAAACCAAACAAAAAGCTGCCCGTTAAAACTACCTTAAGTAGAAAAGTCAAAACCTCTCTCTTCACCTATAAAGTTACCTAATAAGTGTCTTTTTCTAGATTCGAAATTAAAGAAGGTGGCCATTTGTCTGCGATCAGTGATGGATGCGATTTATGTGGCTAACATATCCTGAGAATATCTTTCTCTCAAGAAAGACGGTACTTGATAATTCTATTTTTATATAGTTATTTTATCTATTTTAAGAAATAAATAACTTTAATAATTGTGAGAAAACATTTGAACTCCTCTTTATTTACTTAAATTTATCTTGTTTATGTAGTACAAGAAGGCAAGGAGAAAAGAGATGAACATGGAGAGCCTGATGCTTATTGTGTGGCAAAATCGTAATATCAAGATCAAGAGAGTTAAGATGGGCTTGGGCTTTAAATGATTGTTATTAGATTTTATTGTTATTGGGTTTTCTAAATAATTAGAAAACCTAATCATATTAGGAGTTCAAAGCCTAATTAAATTAGGAGTTCAAAACCTAATTAAATTAAGAGTTCAAAACCCAATTGTTTTAGATCTCTAAGACCCAATTTTAATAGGATAAGAATAGGTCTAAACCTAAACCCTATTTAAGAGAAGAGAAGAGGCAAAAGAAAGAAGGGGGAGGAAATTGAACACAACTCAAGAAAGAGGCCAAGAATTCAAGATTTTCTTGAAGAGAAGACAAAAAGGGTGACAGACTTCTTGTTCTTGGATTCAAGATGCCTTCTTTATTCCCTATTATTATTCTTCTTCATTATTTCTTTATGCTTTAGTTTATTTTTGTTAGAGCTACGATGTAACCTAATTATGATGATATGAATCTTATGATTGTTATGTTTTGCAAGATATTTTATTTATATGAGTTATATATTATTATGCTTAATGCTTTTAAGTCATTGACTACCACTTGAATGATTTGATGTGTATGTTTGATACTGAGAGGTAATAATATGCAATTGCTTCTTATAATATATAACCATGAATTAAATGTGGATAAACATATACCATGTTGTTTGTGTGGCTTTTGGTGATAAGATAATCGAAAGATTTATTGTAAACTGGGAATGTTCATAGATCTTAATGCATTTGGTTTGTTTCAATTCACATATAGAAATATAGTGAATTAATGAACTAAGTAGGTTTGCTATACCTAGACATAGGATAGTAAATAAATTAGGAAGTTCTGCCATCACATAGATATTATCCCTCTTGCAAGCATACATAATCTACATTAGTACCTCATAGTTATGGTGAAATCGGACACTCTAACATATTTTGTGTATTTAGTTTTATTAAATTTAGTTGATTAGCTTATTCTCTATCAATTTGGATTTGTTAGATAAATTCTAGGAGTTGTTCACCATTAGTAATTAGTTGGCATAGTAATTACCAATCTCTGTGGGACGATACTTTTTTTATCATTATATTATTTGTTCGACATGTTCACTTGCATTTAAAATTCACTGAACAGTGCCGCTTCCAAATACAGGCGAGGCCCGGAAGACTCAGATGCCCTTCAAACAAGAAAGAGGGGCTCGCGGTATTTCGTAATTGACATTCTCGCCATCCTTCCAATTCCACAGGTAAGAGCAGCTTTTCTGCCTCTACACTGTTTTTATGTATGCTTTCAAAATCTGTTTCCTTTCTTGCCTTCAAAGTTTATGCGTCTCCTGCTTTCGTCTTACTTTTGCCTGCTTAATAAATTCATATTACCAAAGCTCTTCGAGTTGTCATAATTTGACAATCATGCATGCATGCATGCATGCGTGTACTTAACTTCTAATTAGCTTAGACGACAAAAATCAAGATTACTCACCTTCAAGGTACTTTTTCTTGTCTCGTCAAGCATTTTTACCTCAGATTAATTCCATGTCGGTTAAAAATATTTTCTGGAATACGTAAGAATGACTAAATGATGAAAAAAAAAGGATAGAAGTACGGCTGAAAATATCAAACACTAGCAAAACAAACAATACTGAGATGAATTCCTGGAAAATAGCTACACAGGGAGAAGTGCTCCAACCATAGCCCATCATAGACCTTTAACAACTTTTACTAGAACATTGATAAACCATAATTTGGTAAGTAATTAATTTGTTACTTGTACTGCATTGAGCAAAGTTGCTTGAGAAGAATATAGGAAAATATGAATTTTTATGGAGCATATTGTTATTTTCACTCATTTGAAATTGAGTTTGTTACGTCACTTTTCATTTGCTTTTTAGGTTTAAAAGGATGTTTGTTGAGTATTAATCACAAAACTATGCAACATGACTTCTGTGATACTTCTATTGCATATATTATCATGACTGCAAAGGCATCTAATGTAAGTATATAATAATTTATATTAATGGATCTCACATATTATCATTGTAATTTATCCAGGTATTAATTCCAATAGTTTTTTCAGTAGAAAAAGACTCATACCTTTTTCGTATAAGGAGGCTCTTGGATGCAATTATTTTACTTCAATATGTGCCTAGAGTTCTTTGCATCTACCTATCGTGGAAGAAATATAAAGGAATAGACTGCAAACCCCTTTCAAGAAAGCTTAAAGCTACATTAAATTTCTTCCTATATATCCTTGCTAGTTATATAAGTTTAATTACAAATTTTATGTTAGCTTATTTATCTTCTTAGGTTTCAAAACATAATTTATTTATTTTTGCTTATTCCAATGGTTTTTTTGAGTGTAGGTTTTGTATGGAGTTATTGATTCATCAATCTTGATGAACACATAATAAATACATATTGCACGTATACATTATGTATGACCAATAACTTATGGTTATTGAAATCTTTTTAAACCCATGTACGGATTTAACATTCATTTATATTCCTTGGTAAGCCATTAGCTTTGCAATGACTGGAGTCACATGGCATTTTCTGCAATTATCTTAAAAATGCGTGCAAGATTATAAGTGTCTTGGATACTTGAGGTATATGATATGGAATCTTTGGCAATTGAGGACAATTTGTTATTGGAAAAACATGTGAGATCCGTTAGTGTATAGAACTCTAGTAAATTATCAATATTTTTTTTTCTTTTTTCCCCCACCTTTTACAAGAAAGTAGTATTTTCTCTACATTCAATATTTGTTGAATAATCTATTGATGATTGAGAGACTTGTATTAAATATTAATATAAAGTTGTCCTATATTCTAACATCTAAGTTTATAGAGTAGTTTATATGTAAAGAAATATTTTTTTCCCTTGAATTAATTTTCGTGGAATTAAGTTTTCTAATATAGTATTAAAGTTAAGTCATTTTTTAGCACTCTTATAGATATGAGTATGCTTTAACCTAACAATCATACCATATAAGTGATATTGTGGTATGGTCCAAATTGAATCATTATGGTGTGAGTATGTGTTAAATATTGGTATAAAATTGTCTCACATTAATAAGATATGAACTTCAAAAATAGATTATAGGCAAGGAAATACCCTATTATTTTTAGCTAATTTTTGTGGAAGAATTGAATTTTTTAATAACTTGTTCGTTTTGTAGGTACTGGGTGCCTTTTGGTACTTATTTTCTATTGAACGCGAGACCACTTGCTGGCACAGAGCACATGCAAGTCAAAATATCATTGCAAGTTCTTTTAGATGTGGCCGCAGTACTTCAAATGACACAATTTTAAAGGATTACTGTCCAGGAAAAACGAAAGATACGACGCACTTTGATTTTGGAATATTCTTTGAAGCCGTTCAATCTGGTATTGTAACGTCAAGAAATGTTCCGCAAAGGATCTTGTACAGTTTCTGGTGGGGCCACAGAAATCTGAGGTTTCCACTCTGACATTTCGGTCTCAGCAATCCCACCATTGTCTCTATCAGAGCTTGTCATCAATAATTAATACAACTTGCTCTTATCCATTCCGACTCTGTTTTACGTAAGGAGTTTTTGGTCGTTCTTGCACTTGTTTTCCTGGACCCATGCCTATAACGACATGTATGTATGTGCTTATGACTTCTTATATCCTATCTCATAAAGTTGCCGCAATTTTTGCAGCTCTCTTGGTCAAAACCTTGAAACAAGTTCCAATGAATGGGAAAACTGCTTCCCAATCTTGATTTCCATCCTGGGGTTGCTGCTGCTTTTGTACTTCATTGAAAATTTGAAGGTTGGTCTTCAGAGTTCTCCTTGATTTTTTGCGTCTTGGTTTATAAAACTAATAAAACTTTGCGAAATCCATTCACATAACCAATAGCTTTATAAATAATCAGTTTCCTATCTATTGATAACATTAATGATAAGAAGATTGCATACTCTCATGTTTAAGTATTACTCCAATGATTTAAGTTATTATCTCTTATCAACTCAGTTTTTGAATATAGTCTCAACTTGTTGCTTGGCAGAATTACATGCAATCAATAACAAAAAGTTCAAAGAAAAGAAAAATCGAAGATTTAAGTTTGTGGTTATTCAAAAGTGGGCACTATGATGAGAAACACCGGAAGGAAATTATGTCGAATGTGCAAGAGCATATATCGAAAGAACATAAAGACAACAATGTGCCAAAAATATTCTCTTCTCTTTCCCGAGAGGTTAAGTGTTCTATTTGCTTGCCTCTGCTAAGGAAGGTGAGTTTCTTGCTAAGCTAAGCTAATCTTTCACTCTCAACGGATAGCTTGTTGGTTAGGTTGCCCCAGCAGCTGTGATTAGATTGTATATCAATATTGTTTATGCAGGTGCAAAAGCTTGAAGGAATAACCAAACAACAGTTGCTGTTGATGAGCGAGTATCTGCAACCAGTGAGCTACGATGAGAAAATACACATTCTCCGAAGCGGAGAGATAATTGATGCAATGCTCTTCATGACGCGAGGCACTATGTTGACATACTCGGGCGAGGGAAGTGCTCAGTGTATTGAAAACAAACTATTCTTGGGAAAAGAACTTCTAGAATGGATGTCCGACGGCTCCATCGAACCCCGGGTGTCCAACCTCCCAATCTCTGAGAAGAACGTCAAAACCATTACAAAAGTTGAAGCCTTTGCTCTAATGTTCAATGATTTAAAGGCCGTATTTACGAAGCATAGCCAAGCAGCTTCTGATGCAGACAATGATTTACAGACGTTATTTCTGAAGCTTCGTGAGGCAGCTTCTGATGCAGAAGCATCCGCATGAAACTTTGGCCAGTGACTGGATGAAAAGAAGAATGAAAATGGTTACAAAATGGATAATTTGTGGAGAACTGGCTGTCATGCTCTCAGCGCTTCAAGAAAACCCCCATGTTCAGCAGTTTCTCTTGTTGTTGAAAAGTAATACTTAGTTTTGAGGTCTTATTTAGAGTTTGTAAAAACAAATCTTTACTTGCTGCCTCTGATAGAATTGTTAATTGTTTGAATTCTGAATTATCTGCTGAACTATTCTCTTAGTTCTTCAATAATTACACCGAGGTTGGGTGGCCCATCTACAAACATGCGGTCTTGAATTCATTGTCATTTGGTGTAATATACAAGACAAGATCTAAAAGAAAAAGAAAAAGTTATTAAAGTAAAATTTAAATAAAATAAAAATTCACCAACTCTTAACTGTCTTTTGAGTTGGTACGATAGCCTTCTAATAAAATTAATCCTCGTGTCGCATGTGATTATCCTCACTCTTTAGTTCGGAATTGACACGTGAATTTTCTTCTGTTCCGAATAAGACTTAAGGAAGGTGGTCGAAACAAAAATGCAAAATAGACCGACGACCGGAGGGACGGCTGTTCCAAAAGTAGGACCAGTGAATTGCTTTCCCACACATTAAAGGACGAAAGGGGAAGACTTGAGGGAGACTGGCTCTGGTTATAACTCGTGGCTGCAGAGTCAATCCTGCAACAAATCAATCTCCAGATTCGCGTCACTCTCCCCCGGCTTAGCAGGTTCAATTCGCTGTTTATGTAAATCTAACCAGAACCATTTACCGTTTGATTGTTTAACATCTATATAATTCCAGGCATTGTCTTCTTGGTCTAACTATTTCCACTCAGTTTGGTGTGGGTGATACTGCTAAGTGTTGCGTTGGTCCAGTCTATATTCGGGGACTTATTATTGGGTCCAATTAAGGTAATGTGGCCCTAAGGTTTAAAAAGAAAAATATAAGATTTTTTCTTTAGAGAAGAGGTGAGTGACCGTCAAAAAAGAAAAGAGAGAGAGAAAAGAAAAAAGTAGAATTTCGCAGGAATTAGAGGCTCTGCGCAGCAGTTGATCAAATGTCTGATCAAGGTCGATCCGTGGTCCGATTGAGCTGATTTTTTTTCAACAGGTTCGGGATTGAGTGTTCTTCATTGTGAATGGTTGGATCGTTGTTTGGAGCTCTTGAAGTTAGCAGATCTTGGTCAAAAATCTGGGTGATATTTTTTCAACTTTTCTTAGTTAAGTTTTGGTTTACAACTTGTTCTTCACTATTCATTGGTGATTCTATTATTGTTAAATCAATAAATCTTAGTCCTGTTGCTATTGTTAAGGACTTGATTGGGTTGTAACATAATGATTTATATAATGGAGATTTGGGTGGACTCCGTGATCGGTCATGTGGTTTTTTATCCTTCACATTAGAGGAGTTTTTCCACGTAGAAATTCTTTTGTGTTGAGTGTGATATTTGCTTATTCTACTTGTGATTCAAATACATCGTTGATGTTTTAGTATTTCCTCACAGGTTCAATCAAAGTGAGAAATGTTATACGTCGTTTTTCCGATCACTAAGTCCTTTGCTTCTTCATAATATCGTGTCTTATGCTAAAGTCCCAAGTTTCTGCACTGGAACTTGGAGGCTTTGAGGCTGGACTTGGAACAGATGAAAACTGGTATTTCTCTTACCTGTTTTCCATTTTTCATGAATCCACACTTGGAAGTAGTTCTTGGCTGTGGAAGCTTTAGTTATGAGTTACCCTGTGCGCCTGCAAGAGAAAGGGATGAGGTTACCTTCTTCTTCTTCTTCTTTCTGTTCTCTGACTTATCTGTGTATTTGCTTCCTCAATTATTTGTATGTGGGGCTGAAAGGCACTTGCGGAATCTTGAAAATATCTTGTTGCTTATTTATTTATTTTTTTGGTTTTCTCTTTCATAAATTGAAGAGATTGTAACCACTTTTATAATGTGATATAGACTGTTTGAGAATTTATATAAGGGGTGGGAAAGGCCCTGTTGGTTCCAAATGGGTGCACGAAGTTAAAAGCCTTAAACTATAATCTACGTCTTGCATTATTGACTTTGTTTTAGTAATTTCTTTTCTTACTTATGGTCTTAATGAGTTGGGAGGCCGTGAGTCTTGTGTCCCAGAAAGAATGAAAACCCTCATTTGTAGTTACGTTCAAAGAGTTGAATTAAAAAATGAAGAAGCTAGAAGTTAAGATAATTTTTTATTCATATTATCTTTATTTTTTAATTTTTCGCTTTTATAAATTTTTATTTTTATTTTTACATTTTTCTTTAAAGACGTTCTCAACAATAATTTTTCATTACATCCCAAATATTTCTAGATAAAAACATAAAAGAACACCTTTGAAATCCTTTATACAAGAAAAAATTAAGTTAATACATATTCCGATTCCCGGCCCATGGCTACAGTATTGTGTACAAATGATTACAAAAAAATGTTTCTAATTCATAATATGTTTCCCTCTGATCTCAGGGATGATGACACTAAAGGGCAAGTTTCCAAATCCAACAAGGATGATTCAGGAGCGAAAAGAACAAAAACAAGACTTATTCATGATAAAGAGGGTCGGTTGCTCCGAAGTTGGAATGTGATGATTGCAGCATCGTGCGTATCTGCAGTGATAGTGGACCCGTTGTTCTTCTACGTTCTTGTCATCAACGAAGATACCAAGTGCATGTCGTTGGATAAAAGATTGAACATCGTAGCTATTACTTTGAGATCTCTCATAGATGCAATTTATCTTCTGAACATCATTTTGCAATTTCGTTGTCCGTACATAGACGAGGCCTCTCGTAAGCTTGGACGGACTCAGTTGGTTACAGATCACCGGACAATCGCAAAGAGGTACTTGTTCTCCGGCTACTTCTTCATCGACGCTCTCGCTGCTCTTCCTGTCCCACAGGTAATAGACATTTTCTGCTTCTGAGTTGCTTTGCGTACGTTCGTTCGTGTTTAACACTGTTTGGAGGATTCTGTCCTGTTAGCATCGCTTAATTTTGTGTGTGCTTCTGGTTTAATGAATAAATAAAAGAATAGACTAACATATACAGGGTATAATATTCCTCTCTCTTTTTATTGTGAATCCAATCTATGATCTTCTGCCACAGATCACAATTTCAATAGCTCTGCTAGGCAATTTTATCTTGTATTACTCTGATGTAATCCCAAAGCATTTCATGACATTACTCTAAGAAGGTAAATCTAACATGTATGCTCTGTCCAGATTATGTATCCAATTATATTTTCGCAAATCAAGGGTTCAAGTTTTTTTGAGGGAAGGAAAATCCTGGACGCTATAGTTATCATCCAATATGTACCAAAAGTTCCTCGAATCTACCTATCATGGATGAATCTTACAAAGGCTTCCAGTAGGCTTGCCAATTGGTGGGTTAAAGCTGGATTCAGCTTATGTCTCTACATTCTTGCCAGTCATGTAAGTTTCGTTTTCAATATCAAGCTCATTTTACATAATCAGACATTTTATTACTTAGCTTAATTTGCTTTCCATATACAAAGAAGAAGAAGTATATTAAAGTTACTTCTGTGCAGGATTTGCTGATCTTTATTCGACTTCTAATGGTGCAGGTACTGGGTGGCTTTTGGTACTTCGTTTCTATCAAACGAGAGATGGCTTGCTGGCACATGGCCTGCGAAAAGGATCCTACCTGCTATTCAAGTGTTTTTTACTGTAAGCACCCCTCAAGCAAGGAAGGTGAGAAGTTTCTCAAGGATTACTGCTCTGTAGACCCTCCAAATGGAACGCACTCTAATTTTGGAATATTGTCCCGAGCCATTGAAACTGGGATCCTGGAGACCAGTCTTTCCACGAAAGGTTGCCTACTGTTTCTGGTGGGGGCTAAGAAATTTGAGGTTCGCACATCTTACAACTTGTCGTTTCACGTTGAGTATTTGTAAGGTAACTTCTTTATATTTTTTTGTCTGTAATTTGAGTATATTGACTGATAAATATTAGTTCTTCCAATTTGACAGTGCTTTGGGTCAAAACCTTGAAACAAGCACATATTTTTGGGAAAACTGCCTCGCAATTTCTATTTGTCTTTGGCTTACTACTCTTTCTATTGTTCATCGGAAATATGCAGGTTAGTGCTCAACCTCCTTTTAAAATTTCAACTATACTTGATTATATAAATTGTGTTTGAGAAAGATGGACTTCGATATACATGTAGAAGTATATGACATGCTTTTGTTATGCAAGTCACCTTATGTTACACATGCCATTTTCATGTCAAAAAGTTAACTCATTTTCATGTCATTAATTAACATGATACTTCTTCAATTCATATTATTTCTTAACATAGACTTTCATTCACATAACTAAAAGTATGACGTTGTTTTTTTCTTCCTTTTTTTTTATTAATTTCCTCATCTTCTCCGCTCCTCTTGTCCAATTCTTTTCCTAGTATAAATGCTAAAGTTGCTTCAATTAGAGTTGAATCTTTCTTAACAAATAGTATACTAGCTTCTATGAGGTTAAGACATGAACTATCAAAACAACTTCAACCTTCTATGATACAAAACATACCCAAAGTTCCTTCTTTTTTGTTTCCCCTGTTTCATGTAATAACTTATTCATTTTTGGTCTTCTCAAAGTTATAAGAGTTGAAAATTTTTATAGAATGTTTATATGGACTTGTTTCATGATAAAAGTCTCATATACATATTTTTGAAAAATGAAAAAACTTAATCATCTTTACGGTTTTGATGACTAACATTTTTATTTAATGTTACTTTTAGTTATTAAAGGGTTAACTATTTATTCAAATGTCATACTATTTTTTAAATGGTTAAATACTTATTTCCCATTAACATGAGATATAAAAATGTATTGTAACTATTCATAAAATTTGATGCTTTAAATTTAAATTTGTTTATGCAATAGACATATTTACAAATGGCAACTGAAAAATAAGAAGAAATCATACACAATATGAGAGTTAAAGAATGAGAAGTACAGTTATGGATACTTAAAAATCAGCTTCCAAATAGTATAAAAGGAGAGATTATGTCCATTATTCACTACATGTTGAAAGAGAAGAAGGGTGTTGATGTATGTAATTTGCTGTCTCATCTTCCCACGGAACTTGGAAGGAAGATTAAGCATCTTATTTGCTTACCCCTATTAAAGAAAGTAAGAAAGTGAGTTCCCTCTTCTCCCTTTTTTAATTATTTTTTCTTCTTTCCTTTGAAATTGAGATAAAAGGCATAATTATCATACTTTAATTGAAAATTTTATTTATATTTCTTTGGAACCATTGTGAAAGTACCAAAAAAGAAAAAAAAACTTGGTATGGTATAGAAATGGACAGGCATTATGGTTTTTAACATTCAGGGGATCGGGCTGACGCCCATGGTGAAGCAGCCGAGTCTAGTATTGTTCTTAATGATTAATCACAGTATTTTGGCTCAAAGAATTTGATTATTTATTTAAACAGTTCTTTTCAAACAGTTGATCTCCACCGTTAAACGAGATTGGTCATTACTAATTTGTTTTAGTTCTCGAAAATAAATTTCTAGTAAGGCCTCAGTCAAATTGGCTTGCTTCTCATTATTCTTCTGAATCGTTTGCGTGCCAGGTGCCTCAACTTGAAGGAAAAGATGACCGTATCTTGGAGTTGATATGCTAGAGTCTGAAGCCAGTGTGCTACAACGAGCACAACCACATTATCCAGGAGGGAGAATCGCTTGATGTGATGCTCTTCGTCACGTAAGGCATTTTGTGGAGTTTCGCGAGAGATGAAAGTTGGATCATTTTGAAAGGCAAACTATCAATAACAGATCATGTGGCTGCATAAAATAACTCAATGGACCTAAAATGCAACATTTGCCAACAAATAGAAGAATCACAAGAACATTTATTTTTTAAATACAAGTTCACAAATTACATATGGAAGGCTATGTTAGGTATAAATAGATTAATTTAAAGAATTGAATATTGGAGAACTGAATTATGTTGGATGATCAAGGCTGTCAAGAGTAAGAGTTTTGTAGCAACTATGCTTTGCATCACATTTGGAGAAAAAGAAATAAAAGAAAATTCAATGATAAAAGTCTAGATAGTTTAACCATTATTGTTAAAATAAAAAAGAACGTGAGAGAGAAGATTTCATCTACCAAAGGAGTAAAGTCTATAAATTGTAATAAATTCTTACAAGAGTTTTGGAATTTGCCAAATGCAGTGTTTGAACTTAAATGATGATTACCCACCAAGTGTATTGGAAGAGAAAATTTCTTTGGAGAAGAACTTTTGGACTGGGGGTTCGAGGACTCCGCGGTACCCAGCCTATCAGAGCTTCCAATCTCTTCCAAAACCGCAAAAACCCATACAAAAGTTGAAGCCTTTGCTTTGATGGCCAACGACTTATGGGCTATTGTATACAAGCGTGCTGAAGCTCTGGAAACAAATGTGCAAAAAGCTGTCGGGATCTTCAATGCAAAAAGGAATGAGAAGGCTCTGCAGTTGGCTGAGGAGAAGGAGAAAATTGAGATGTTTCCCTTATTGGGTGGAGGGAACAGAAGCTAGTTTTCATGCTCTCAGTGCTTCAAGACCTCTAAAAGAATCAAGCACTGCCCTCAGACTCTTGTTAAAATGCAATAGTTTGTGTTAGAGGCCTTTTCGCTGAAATATGTATCACAATATCCATCGGTTTTCCAGTGACAAAGTTGTTAATTATCTTCTTTTGTGGGAATTCAATGACGTAAAAACACATCATGGTGATACTTCCAAGCGCTTAAACTAGAGATTTTGAAGAAAGTAGGTTATTTTTAGTTTTTCCTTTAAAATATTGCAATTAATCCTTTAGAGTGAGATTTTTATTTCTTAAAATCCTGATGCTCCGTGCAGGGAGTGTCAAAGGCTTGGTGTTACTCAATATTTGTTGTTGAAATTTTTTTTTTTAAAAAAAACTACAGCAAAAAGAAACTTGCATAACCGGATTAGTTGCATGAGATCTCAATCGTTAATCATATCATAAACAAGTTGCCTTTAATCAACGACACACTATCACTACCTAGAAGAATTAGGAAGTATATCAATTTTTTTTTTTGGTTGAAATATAAGTTTGTATTAATATAAAGTAGTGTACAAAAGCAAAGGAGCATATCCCAACATTACAATTTTCGACAACTATGAAAAGATGGAAGTTGGAAACCTCCAAATTTCATTTAAAATGACATTTTCTTGTGAGAATTTTACATTTTGAAACAAAGAAGCTCTCACTCGTATAGTTTTCCTTACTTTAGCCAAGATGATAGGAATGTCGACTATTCTATGTTAAAATCGTCTTCTATTTCGTTATGTCCATATGCAATAAATACAAGTTAAAAAATGATATTTTAAGAAGCTTTGCAGCCAAATCCTTTCCTTTAGTTGCTTTAATCATTTATTGCAGTTTTTCATTCCATCCTTCAATATGACGTCGAATTCCATTCTGAGCAAAGATAGTCTTCCAAACCATCATTGTCCATGGACATTCAACATGGGACTGACAAAAGTCACAGTATAAGTTAACTAAAGGAAGCCATCGTACCATTCTTTTTGCTGTAGAGAGTCAATCTTGACAAATTAGCCATCCAATAAAATTATGTTTGCAAATGCCCCATGTCCAAATTAAATCATACCAATATACTTTTTCAGTGATTGGTTGAAGGTCTTGATAAATTTGTTCACAGAAATAGGTAGACGTATAAATAATCCGAGTAAGTGTAGGCTTTAGTTTGAGAAGGCCTCTCTAACTCCATGCCATGGTGCCTTTGATATTAAGCTGCATTACTGAAGTTCTTTTACATTTTGTATTATAGATCCATTTACTCCATAATGAAGTGTCTGGAAGATAGATGAGTTTCCAAAGCATACGTCCCGAAAGGACTTTATTCCAAAGTTTCAGATTTGGTAATCCTAATCTCCCTTCCTTCTTTGGTGAGCAAACTATTTGCCAAACAACTTTGTGGGAGTGTTGTGTATCTGTAGTACCTGCCCATAGAAAGTTCCTAATCCTTTTCTCAATCTCATAAATTGTTTGCTTTGGTAGTAAGAAAACTTGCATCCAAAATGTACATGTGGAAATTAAGACTGATTTTGCTAATTGTAACCTTCCTGCAAAGCTAAGATATTTCAATCCCCAACTTTCTATTCTTTCAAGTTTTTTGTTTTCACTGAAATAAGTTTGGGGACAATATAAGAATTTTGTCATATGAAACCAAGCCAGAATGGTCATCTCACACACCTTAGAAGAGAGACTGCAATAAATGAATAAGATTTTAGTCAAGTCAAGCAAGGAGATAGTCCAGAAAACAATCAATTTGGTAACTTCGCAACAGGATCAAGTAATTACAAATGTATTAAAAAATACATGTTAGTGGTTTGTTTTCATTGGCTTGCTGACAAGGACTTGAGGATGGTTTTCCAGTACAAAAAATGAATTAAAAGGAAGTCCTGAGATACGGCTGTTCAAAAGAAGTAAAAAGGGGAAAAGCTAAATGGCGTGGATGAAAATAGAAACTAGATGAAAAAAAAATTAGAGAGCGCCGTCGGGTGAGCAAACAGACTTCGCAGAACAACCGAACCGGACAGAGCCGGCGCGTGGTGGCTCGTGCCGGTGAGTGGCGGCAAGTGGGAGTGGGCGACGGCGAGCCTGAGGCCAGATCGACTATTCTGTGACAGAGGCAGTGTCTGCTGCAGTTAGATTAGGAGAAGACCGGGGGCTACGGTGGTGACATAAGCGGCGATCGGCGATAACCCCTGGGGCAGAAGGGTCGTATCTCTCCCACCAGCCGACAAACTTTGATTGTTGTTTTGGGATGGGACGGAAAAGGCTCTGCGCGATGGTTTTTCCGGATTGGGTTTTGATGTGATAGGTTTTTTTTGTTTTGGTTTTGGGTGGGAAGATATTCCAGGTGGGTTGTTCTTGGTGTTTGTGTGGTGACGGAAACAGGTTCTGCTCTCTCTGGTTTAGTTAGGAAGAAAACAAAGAGAGAGAGAAAGGAGATGAAGGCGTGAGGGGGATTTTCGTATCAGCAACACCATTGGAGGTCCTACATTAGGAAAAGGTGGATACAGAGTTTTGTGACTCTCGAACATCAATTTAGTTTTCCTACGGCCTGCCTATGGTAAAGTTGGTAGATCGAATAAATCCTGAAGCTTTTTTTGTCAACCGAAGACGCAACTTACGAACACTAGATTCAATAAACACTGAACTAATGGCCCGTAGTCGCAGTGGGACAACAGAAACTGTTGCTAGAGCCTTAAGGCCTACAAACTCTGAGATTGCAACTGAAATTGCAGCATCACTTTTCAAGTCAAGCTTGGATGGTTCAGGTAAAATTATGAACACTCAAACTTTGGATATTACTAATGAACTGGCAACTGGTAAAGTAATGGTTACAGGAGAAAATGTTGGTGGGGGAGAAAAAAATCAAGAGAATATCTCTATGAGTGCAATAGTTGGCCAAAAGATTAGTTCATCTGTTAGAAACTCTGGGATGTCTTGGAAACATATTGCTATGGATAATCTTATGAAAACGGCCAAGTTAGACTATCATCCTCCTTCCAAAGAAGGAAATAAGCTTGTTGTAAAACCACCACTAGAGGCTATTGAGGAAGGGAAAAGTCATTTTGAGAATTGCCTTGTGGGATATTTTTTAACTAAAAATATTTCTTATTATTTGGTGAAAGGTATTGTGGAAAAATTATGGGGAAAAGAAAACTTATCAGAAGTGTTAGCTACTGATGAAGGGTTTTTTTTTTTTTCGCTTTTCAAGTATGAAGAAAATGGAAGAAGTTATGGAAGTTGGAGTGTGGGATGTTACAGGTCGGCCACTTTTTATTCAGAAATGACATCCTCTTATTAGATTAGAGAAAGAAAAAATTTCTGCAGTTCCCATTTGGGTGCGCTTATATAATGTTCCACATGTGCTTTGGACTACTAAGGGTATGAGTTATGTGAGTAGTGTGTTAGGCAAACCTTTATCCATGGATAAAGCTACTGAACAAAAGTTTTGGTTATCCTATGCTAAAGTATGTATTTTGATGGATATTACTAGTGAATTTCCTGACAAGTTTGATATTGATATGGGAGGAGAAGAACCATATGAAGTACATGTTGAATATTGTTGGATTCCTCATAAATGTAAGGTATGTAATTGTTTTGGGCATAAAGAATGTACTCTCAAGAAAAAAGAAATATGGGTTCCCAAGAAGTCTGTAACTCCTTTAGCTCAGAACTCTCAGAGTGATATTACCCAAGAAAATCAGATTTTGATTCCTATGAAGGATCCCCCAGTAACAGGGACAGCTCCAAATTCATCTGAGACTGAAGTTTTTTCTGTTCCATCTAAAGTTGCAGTTGCAAATACTAAATCTTTCTCAGGTACCAAAGAGAATCGATATTCAGGAAAGAAAAAAGACAAGGAGCACAAAGCCATATCTGAGAATAAGTTTGCGGTATTAGAGGAGAACTCATTCATTGATCCTATTGTAGAGATTGGGATAACGGTGGTAGAAAATAAACCTCCTAATAAATGAAAGTACTATCATGGAATGTTAGGGGTTTAAATAAAAGTCCTAAATTAAGGGAGATAGCTGATTTTGTTTTGATCCATGACCCTCAAGTTCTTATTTTGCTTGAACATAGAGTCAAAGCAGAAAATGCTGATGTAGTTGTAAAGAATGAGTTCGCAGGTTGGAATTATATCCATAATTACAGGTTTAGTAGTATTGGTAGAATATGGATCCTTTGGAAAGCTTCTGATATTCAACTTACCGTTAAAGAATCTTCTTCTCAAGTCATTTATTGCTTAATTGAAAAGCCAGGTATGCACTCATATTGGTTATCCGCTATTTATGCTAGTAACTTGGAGATAGAACTTAGAGAATTATGGGCCAACCTTACTAGCTTTTCTAATCTTAATGTTAATGATGTTCCTTGGTTAATTATGGGGGATTTCAATGAAATACGGAATACAAGTGAACGCATTGGCCCTAATGTTAGATGGACACAAGGAATGGAAGATTTGAATGAAATGATTGAGACAATAACATTGATTGAACCTCCTTATTTTGGTCCATCATTCACATGGACAAATAAAGGTTCAGGTACTGGTCTTAGAGCAAGTAAAATTGATAGAGCTCTTACTAATGGAGAATGGATTCTTAAATTTGAAAACTTTGCTATTGAATTTTTACTCCCTAATGTATCAGATCACTCTCCATGTCTTGTTAAGTTTGGTAATGCCACACGCAAGAAGAATTCTTCATTCAGGTTCTTTAATTTTTGGGTTGATTGCTCAGATTTCATGGATATAGTTAGCTCAATATGGCAACAAGAAATAGTAGGTTCAAAAATGTTTCAAGTGGTGCAAAAACTAAAAGCTCTGAAACTTCCTCTCAAGAAGTTAAATGCAACTCAGTTTGGTGACCTACATCAGAAGATAAAGGATGCTAAAGACAATTTACAACAAGTGCAACACAGATTAGAACTTAACCCTCATTGTCTTGATACTCGTTCTGAGGAAAAGACTCAACTAGAGTTACTACTTGCAATGAGTAAACATGAAGAAATTTTACTCAAACAAAAATCCAGAAACCTATGATTGAAAGAAGGGGATAATAATAGTAAGATTTTCTTTGCATCATTAATGCGGAGGAGAGCGCAGAATAGGATCAGTAAGCTAGTATTGGAAGATGACTCAGTAATCACAGAAGAAGACGGCTTGAGAACTGCTATTATTTCATATTATCAGTCTATTCTTGGTCAATCTAGAAATATCTTCACCAACTTTGAGAGGTACGCTTCTCTATTTCATGATGATGTAAGTGCACTTCTTAATCCCATAAGGTTTGAGCGTTCAGATGTTATTAAAGCTCTTTGGGGAATTCATGATTTTAAAGCCCCTGGTCCAGATGGATATAATAGCTTATTTTATAAAAGAGCTTGGCCTATCATTGGAAGAGATATAGAGGATGCTGTACTAGAATTTTTCTCCTCTAGGAAGCTATTGAAGACTATAAACTCTACATTGTTATCATTAGTTCCTAAGGTTCCCAATCCTTGTTGCAATAAAGACTACAGACCAATAACATGTTGCAATGTTCTCTACAAAATTATTTCCAAGATGTTAGTTGAAAAACTGAGTGTTATTCACCCTGTAATGGTAAGCCACAACCAAACTGCTTTCATCAAGGGACGTCAAATTTCTGAGAATATTCTACTTTGCCAAGAACTACTTCACAATTATCACAAGGGTGATAAAGGTAAACGGGTGGCTATAAAAATTGATCTCATGAAAGCATATGATATGGTCAAATGGGAAGCAATATTAGGAGTCTTGAAAGCTATTAATACTCCTCAGAATCTAATTGATCTTGTTGGTGAGTGTATTACCACACCAAGATTTTCAATAAATTTCAATGGAGAGCATGCAGGTTATTTTGAAGGTACCAATGGACTGAGACAAGGGGATCCATTATCCCCATATTTATTTGTATTGGTTATGGAGATACTAAATAGAATTATTATTGCAAAGACCTCCACACAAGCTTTTAAGTTCCATTGGCGATGCAAGCCTGGAAAAATCACTCATTTGTGTTTTGCTGATGATTTGTTCCTTTTCTCTCATGGTGATATAGCTTCAGTGCTTTGTCTTATAGAAGCTCTAGAGGAATTTGCTAAACTCACAGGTTTACATTACAACCCTAGTAAATGCCAAATATTTTTCTCAGGGTTATCAGAGCAAGAGCAACTTCTTATTCTAGATCATTCACCTTTCCCGATGGGTACACTCCCTATTCGATATCTTGGAGTTCCTTTGACTTACTTATGCTGATTGCAAGGGTTTGACAGATAAGATATTTGGTAGAATAGATGGTTGGGGAATGAAACATATTAGCTATGCCGAAAGGTTACAGTTGGCAAAATCAGTCCTGATTTCCACATGTACATTTTGGATGCAAGTTTTCTTATTGCCAAAACAAACAATTTATGAGATTGAGAAAAAGATCAGGAACTTTCTTTGGGCAGGTAATGCAGATATACGACGCTCTCATAAAGTAGTGTGGTAAATAGTTTGTTCACCCAAGAAGGAAGGAGGATTGGGATTACCAAATCTTAAACTTTGGAATAAAGTCCTTTTGGGACGTATGCTTTGGAACCTTATAAATCTTCCAGATGCTTCTCTATGGAGTAAATGGATCCACAGTACCAAATGTAAACGAACTTTAGTAATGCAGCTTGATATCAAAGGTTCCATGGCATGGAGTTGGAGAGGTCTTCTCAAATTAAGGCCTGCACTTACCTCGATTCTTACTTGATCTTCCTATTGTTGCAAAGAAATTTATGAGCACCTTCAACCAGTAAATGAAAAAGTGAATTGGTATAATTTCATTTGGACTGGTGGCATCAGGAAACATAATTTCATTGGATGCCTAGTGTGTCAAGATCGACTTTCTACAGCAGAAGGCATGGTACGATGACTCCTTTCAATTAACTTATATTGTGATTTTTGTCAGTCCCATGTTGAAAACAGGAATCATCTTTTTTTTAAATGTCCATGGACAATGAGGGTTTGGAAAACTATCCTTGCCCAAAATGAAATTAGACGTGATATTGGAGGATGGAATGAAGAATTGCAATGGATGATCAGAGCAACTAAAGGAAAGGATTTGGCTGCCAAACTTCTTAAGCTATCTTTTTTTAGCTTGCATTTATTGTATATGGGCAGAACGTAATAGAAGACAATTTCAAGGCAAACTAGTAGACATTCCAATCATGCTAGCTAAAGTTAGGAAAATTGTACAAGAGAGAGCTTCTTTGTTTAAAAATATTAAATCTTCACAGGGAAATGTCATTTTGAGTGAGATTTGGAGGCTTCCAACCTCTATATTTTTGTAATTCTTGTAATTCTTGTAATTCTGAGGTATGCCCCTATGCTTTTGTACACTACTTCTTATTAATGCACACTTACATTTCTACCAAAAAAAAAGAAGTAAAAAGGGGTTCGTGGAAAGCTTGAAGAAAGACAAAAAGTAGGGAAACTTGCTCATGCCGCAGCAAAAGAGACAATCCCGCGACCAAGTCGATTTCTGCGGGTCTTGAACGATTAGACCCCCATCACTCTCCTCGAGTTTACTAGGTCCAACTTAGAGCCGTTTACTATTCCTCTTATTATATGCCCATTGAAGTCCTTTGTCTGAATATTTCCACGCGGCTTCGTATGGGTGAATATTATAAAGTCCTTTGCTTCTTCACATTATCAAGTCTGCAGAGTCTTAAGTAAGTTTCTTCCCTGGAGAAATCATACGAAAACTGGTGTTTCTTAAATCTTTTTTCCATTTTTCTGGAATGTTAACTCATGCTTTTATCCTTCTAAAAGTAGTCGTGAGCTTGGACGTTGTATCGTTGTTAGGCTTGAGTTATGAGTTACCCTGGGCGTCTGCAAGAGAAAGGGAGGAGGTTAGCTTCTTCTTCTTCTTCCTATGTTCTCCCTTATCATTCTAGTTGCTTCCTCATTGATATAGTTGTTACTATTGTAAAACTTTCTCGAAGGATTCTTGTGTGTGCCTGAAAGGCACTACTACAGTATTTGTTGCTTATAGGGCGTCCTTATATCATCAAAGTTTTCTTTCCTTCTTTCTTTTCATGTAAATAGTAGTGCGATTTTAACCACTTTTAGCAAGTTGTAGACAGAACTGAGAATTTATATAGTGCATGAAGTTAAAGTGATAAAATAATAATCCGCATCTTGTACTACTGTTTTTTGTTTATTGTTTTTTGTTTTTTCTCTAATAACTTCTTTTCGTGCTTAAGCCATGTCTCTTCTGTCTCTTCTGTCTCGTCTAGTTCATTTTCCAAGCCCACTTAACTACATGAAACTGCACCTCTCTTGAAGAGTAATCAAAACAAAACCATCTTTTTCTTCTGAACGAGTTGGTTTTCTTTTTATTCGAGAAAAGTGTTTGATGCTCACTTTTTAGGCACTAATAACATATAGGACGTCAGATTTCTTTTTTCTTTTTTGAACTCAGCGTAGAAACGAAAACTTTAAAAGCATTTACGGAGTCAAAACTTTGAAATATCATGTTCATCAATCTTACACCAAAAGATATTCCCACTCGCGGCACCGCTGCAAGCTATCCTTCTAGGCCTGGGGTTGAGAGTTTGGCCTGTTGTTGGCCACCAATGGTTGACAGGCTCATGCGTAGATATGGTGTACGGTTTCCAAAACTCTGGGGTCATAGATCTGGTGCCCCTAAACAAAACTTGGAAACTTTAATCAAAACGAAAGCGCGAAGGGAGAGAAAAGCTTGTGTCCAACGACGAGATATTGAAGATCATGTCTGTTGGCGTGTCGTTGACCGCAAAAATGGAGGGATTGAGAGAAAGAGCAAGGGGGTTACAGAAATAAGAAGACAGAGGGCAGGAGAGATGCGTATATAGTTTTTTTTGTTTTTTAATTTTTTATAATTATTTTGGCCAGCTATGTTTGTCCTTTTTCAGTGCAGCACGCAGTGCAGATATGCCAAATAATTTCTCACATTATTCCACATGGTCCTACTATTGCATGATTTGAGGGGTCAAAATAAACAAAGAAAAAGGAAATCAATTAACTTGATTGTTTGCTTGTTATGTTGTATTCAGGGATAAGGATATTTAAGGTCAAGTTACCACCAATGGGGATGATTTTGGACGAAAAAGAACAAAAATAGAAAGGATTCTTCACCCAGAGGGGTGGTTACTTCGAAATTGGAATATCTTGTCTGCTGCGTCGTGTGTGTTTGCAGTGGTAGTGGACCCCTTGTTCTTCTACGTTCCTGTCATTGATGGAGGAGCCAAGTGCATGTCGTTAGATACAACACTGAACGTCGTAGCTATTTCCTTGCGATCTCTCACTGATTTCATTTACCTCTTGAACATTGTTTTGCAATTTATTTGTCCGTACATAGACGAGGCCTCTCGAAAGCTTGGACGGACAAAGATAGTCACAGATCCTCGGCAGATAGCAAAGCGGTACTTTTTCTCAGGCAACTTCATAATTGACATTCTAGCTGTTCTTCCCGTCCCACAGGGAAAGGAGACTTGCTTCTGTTATGGTTTGCGTACATCAGTTCAATTACAGTTAATTGGGACTCAAGTTGCATTTTCATTGTAGCTTATAAACTTATACCTCATAAGCATCAAATCATAATTTTTTTAGGGAACAGACTTGAATCCAATAAAATTGAAATCTCCGTAGAAAGCCACATAATCCAATAAAATTTCCACTAATGGAAGAGACCTGAATTTATCTACTCATGTAACCTTACACATATACTCTATACAGGTTTTGTTTCCAATTATGTTTTCAAAAATCAAAAGTAAAAATTTTTTGGACGAAAGGAAATTGCTCGACGCCGTAATTTTCCTCCAATATTTACCAAGAGTTCTTCGAATCTACATCACATGGATGAATCTTACGAAGACATCCAACCGACTTGCTACTTGGGGGCTTAAAGCTGGATTCAACTTGTTGCTTTATATTCTCGCCAGTCATGTAAGTTGGGTTATCTATATCATATTTATTTTACATCATCATAAATATGTATTGTTTATTTCAATTCTTATTTATTAAGTGTTTCGTTTTTATCGAGATTTCTTTATATTTGTTCATAAATGTCATGTTTCAAATGAATTGACCTTGATGACCCATAAGCATGTGACTTCTGGTCTTATAGGTTCTGGGTGCCTTTTGGTACTTATTTTCTATCCAGCGAGAGACAGCTTGCTGGCATATAACCTGCAAAAAGCATGGTGGATGCGCTTCATCAATTTTTAACTGCAATCCCCCCTTCAGCGGAACTAATCGTACACTTCTAAAGGGTTATTGCTCTGCAGAAACATCCGACGGAAGGGGCTTTGATTTTGGAATGTTCTCTGAAGCGCTCAAATCTAATACCTTGGAGTCCAGAGACTTTCCAAGAAAGATAGCCTACTGTTTCTGGTGGGGTCTAAGAAATTTGAGGTTCGTACTTGTTACAATCTTTCACGATTCGCTTTGAGCTATTTGATTATGGTTTTTATTACTATATTATTGTTTATTTAAATAGTTGAATAGTTAACAAATAACACTTTATTCACAGAATATTATATCAACCTATGGCGGTTTGATTCAAACTCAGATTAGCTATTTGGTTTTATTTGAACAACTCCTCACTTTTTACCAAACAATTCTTGCTATTCTAGCATCTAATATCTTTTGTCAAAAGGAATCTTGGTTCTCCTTGCACATTAATAGAATTTCATGCAAAGAACATAAAACGATTGAAAATATCAACTATCACTTTTTGTGTATTTTTTAAATTGTATGGCATACCCTTTCTTGTAAGTTGTTGCCTTATAGCAGATCTTTAAGATTTGATCATCTATCCTATCTCACAACTTATTGTACCATTTGTGAAAGTAGATTCTTGCAATACAATTGAATTATCAAATCGTTCAATAAATAAATTATATTAGTAAACATTTCATTGTGGTGAATGTAATTCTTAAGAGTAAAATGCCTCAAAGAATTTTATTTTTATAAAAAATTATACGCGCATATGTTAGACAAGCTTAAGCATACTTGTTGGCTATTCCTTTATAAGACAATATCATATTATTATGAACGTTTCATAACTGAAAATAAAAAATAAAAATAAAAAATCAGATATAATTGAAAGAGAAAACATTAAATAAAAAGGAACTAAAGAAAAAAATATCTTGGTTGAAAATTTTGTAGAGAACAACATTGAAAAGAGTGGATAGGAAACCCAAGATAATTTTTTTTATCAAAAGAAAATCATCTATTCATAAGTTGACTATGCATTATAGTGTTAAAAGATGATAGGTTGATGAGGATTATAAGTTTCTTTATTACCTTATCTTCATTTTTTTAATATCTTTGTACTAGTTGTTTGTGTTTTAATAGATAGGGCAATCCCTAGCAAAATACAAGTATGTTGACATCTGTAAATTTTACTCGTTGGCTATTTACAATTCTAATTTAATTGCACCTTAAAGTGAATTATGACCAAGTGAATTGCTCTCATTGTTTAGATGAAAGTCTTTGTTTATTTTTTCTTGCTTCAAGCTTGTGACCTTTATTTCAATTCCTAAAGTTGAGCATGCAGCGAACTTTAGCCTTAACTATTAATTTTACACATAAATGGATTTTTTTTTTTTTACTTTGAGGATATTGCCTCATACATGACAGTTCTTCCAACTTTTTGCAGTTCTTTGGGTCAAAACCTTCAAACAAGCACGTATTTTTGGGAAAATTGCTTTGCAGTTACTATTTCAATTTTTGGCTTGTTACTCTTTTTGTTGTTCGTTGGAAATATACAGGTTAGTACTTAATACCCTCTAAAGCTTCAACTTTATTATTTAATTATGTGTTTGAGTAAGATGATTTTAAAAGGTGAACTTAAGAGGTATTTTCTAGCAATTATCGTAACCTTTTTTTTTTGGGTGATATTATTAGTAAAAAGGTTAAGAAGGAACAACTAGAAGTTAACACTTTCTTTACTTAGACATCTCTATAAGAATAGTTCATGTATTGAATACCAAACAAAAAGGGTTTGAACAACCTCGAATAGTTCATGTATTGAATACCAAACAAAAGGGCCTGAGCAACCTCTTTGTATAGTAGTGGAGAAGAAAGGATTCAGCAGTTTTGATGTACAAATGTGGATTTAAATGCTTCTTTCAAGATTAAGTCATAGTTTGAACAAGTCCTATTGACTCATACAAATAAGAAACTAACCAGCATGGATAATAGTTATAAGTCATGTGCCTCTTATGCATTAGTGAAATCATTCATACTACTTCTTTGGAATTAAATTTTATGGGAGTAAAATTTAGTATTATGCCCAATTGATAGTAACGTCCTACTAGTGAGCATCATATTTCAAGATTTAAAGAAATATTTTATTTTAATTATTGTAATATGCTCCTTATAGTACTAATTTTTTTTAATGTAATTATTAAACTTTTTATAATTGTTTTGGTGATCAAACAATTTCATCTACCAAAGCTCATTTAAGATTTTCTGATCAAAGGGTTTAAAAGTTAAAATATAGATAAAATCATTTATTATATCAACATAGCCCTTACTTTCACATATGATAATGTATGATTAGATAATTATTTTTCAAGAACTTAGCTTGTTTTCATACCACGTAATTAATAAATTTAATACTACTTTTAACTATATGATTACTTACCATGGATTTTATTCATATAACTAAAATTGTGAAATGTGCTTCCTTTTTAAAGGATACTTTGGATTTGTTTTCCCAATTTTCTTTAATGCTCTCTTACATTTTCTTTTCCTATTATATATATATATATATATATATATATATATGAATATTTTCTTTAAACATAAATGAATATTTCTTCAAAAATACTGTATTGATTCTAAGATGCTAAGTCGTGAACTAGCAAAACAAGTTCAATCTTCTATACTAAAAACATATAAAAAAAATTTATTTTATTTTATTTTATTTTATTTTATTTTTGTATTACTTAATGTAACTTCTATTGCTTTTGGTTTAGCAAAGGTTAATGGGAGAGGAAAATCTCTATCTAGACTTGCTTTATCTCCAAGTATAGTGTTTTTTTTTTTAAAAAAAAACTAATAGTAAACTTTTTAATAATTTGATAGCTAACATTTCAATTCTAGTTATTAGATATTTCTTTAAGTATTTAAGTCTGTTTAAAAATAATTTGTAGTTTTCTATAACATTTAATGATTAAAGCTTAACATGTACAGACATATTTTCAATTGGCCACTCAAAGGTCTGAAGAAATTGTACAACACATGAGAGTCAAAGAACGAGAAATAGAGTTATGGATGTCGAAAAACCAACTTCCTAGTAACATAAAACAGGAGATCATGCCTATTGTTCAAAACATCTTAGAAGAAACAAAAGATGTTGATGTGAGTAATTTGCTCTCTCATCTTCCTATAGAACTTGGACGGAAGATTAAACGCCATATCTGCTTGCCATAGAAAAAGAAAGTGAGTTATTTCTTCTCACCTCTCTTTCCTTTTTTTTTAATTCGTTATTCTTCCTTTTGGATGAAGTCCAAGTGCAAAGTTATCATCATTTTCGTTAAAACCTTTATTTTTGTTTCTTTGAAACGACTGAGCAAAGCTAGACAAAGAAATTAAAACTACTTGGAATAGTATATAAATGGGCATGTAACGTGGGTTTTGAACATTAAAGAAGTTGGATTGATGTCCAGGGTTCAGCAGTGGGTTTTGTTATTGTTCTAAGTGATTAGTAGTGTTTCCACTCATAGAATTTCTTCTTTTACCATGTAATCTTGGCCAAATTTGATTATTTGTTTTAACTGTTCTTTACAAAATGCTGATCCGTTGTTAAAGTAGCTTGGCCATTACTAAGTTTTTTTTAGTTCTTTATACAATCAATTTCCTCACGACCTAATTGTAATTGGCTTGCTTCTCATGATTTTTGTGGATTGTTTGGGTGCCAGGTGCCGCAGCTTGAAAGGAAAGATGAGCAACTCTTGCAATTGATATGCGAGTATCTGAAGCCAGTGTACTACAACGAGCGAAGCTACATTGTTCGGGAGGGAGAACCACTTGATGCGATGCTCTTCATCACGCAAGGAATTGTATGGAATTTCGCGACTGGTAATGGTGTGAGACACGCTAAGTATATTGAAGGAGGAAATTTCTATGGAGAAGAACTTCTAGACTGGGGGTTCAAAGACTTCACCATACCCAGGCTATCAGAGTTGCCAATCTCTTCCAAAACTGCAAAAACCCATACAAAGGTTGAAGCCTTTGCCCTAATGGCCAACGACCTAAGGACTATTGTTTTAAAGCGTGCTGAAGTAACCTTTACTGTAAAAGAAACTGTGGCAAAGGCTGTCCGGCGCTTTCATGAAAAGAAGAATGAGAGTTCTATCCAGTTAGTTAAAAAGAAGGAGAAAATTGAAGTATCTCCCTTGTTGCTTGAAGGGAACAGAAGCACCGGGAGCATGAAAACTAGCTTTCGGCATTTCAAGATCTCCAACAGAAGATAATGCCTACTGCCTCTCTAGTCCTTGCATAGCTATGGGCTGTCAGCTTGCTCCTTCGAGCTTAAGACCCGTTACCACCCCCACACTGTTGGACATGAAAGGAAAAGAACTCGTATTTTATAATCAATTCTTTTTGAAGGAATTTGGTTTTTATTTCGGTTTTGGACAAGTGTGGTTATTGCTCTGAGATAAAGAATTCTATAGTTGATTTGTTTTAAATCTAAATAAATTTGGTTATTGTATTTTGTCTTATAGCTTGCATAGATTGTGTTTAGCTTCCAATGATATCTATATCTCTTACAATGTTAAGAAAATTGTTTCTAAAAGATCTCTATTTAAGGAATAATTTTACATATAGTGACACAAAAGCCTTGATCACATCTCTAGAGGGAAATTAAAAAGATTGATTAAGGTAACATCTTGCCTACTCTTAAAGATGATCGAGAGACCTATGTAGATTGTTATAAAGGCAAAAATGACCAAGAGAAAAAAAATGTTTGTATTTCATAGTTCTGACCTATTGATAGTCAAACACACTAATATCAATTGCCCTTATTAAACAAGGTACTGTAGAAAATTTTATTTTATCACATTCATCAATGAATTTTTCACAATGGTTATATGTACCTAATTAAGGAAAAGTTTGAATCCCTTGTGAAATTAATTCCAAGTCCTTAAGACTAAAGTCAAGAAACAATTAGAAAAGAGCACCAAAGTTAATAGGTTTGATTAGGGTGGTGAGTCTTATGGTTAGACATGGCAATGTTGGACAACTTGAAGGATTACTTGTCCAATACTTATTGGATTTTAGAATAATTGGTTAATACAATATGCATGATAGTCATAAGTAAAAAGGTATAACAAAAAAGTGTAATCACGATCATATATACGATGAAACGTATGGTTATTGGGATTAATTTACCAATTTCTTGTGAGAAGCTTTAAAAATAGCACTTTATATCCTCAACCAAATTCCTATCAATAAAGGTTCTAGAATTGTAAAATTATAGACAATAAAGTTTTTAGAACTTGATATAACAGAAAGAGGAAGTTGCTCTTGGATCATACAAAATAGTGAGGAGGCTAATGCAATTGTTTCATTTATTTGCATACATAGATGAATGAAGGGGCGAGGGCCCCGCTCAGTGGCACTCTCTGAGCCAAAACTTGACTGACGGTCCCATCGGTCACGGGTTTGAATCCCTCGTCCTCCTCCCCGGGTGCATGAGTATAAAAAAAAAAAATACATAGATGAATGAAGAGCCTATTGTACCATAGCCAAGATCTACTAAAGTAATTGGACCAATTATTGATATCTGACTAAGATTCTACCAGTCCAAGTTGTACTCAATTTGCTCGGCATAATTATCGTTACTTCAATTGAAAATTTTATTTATATTTCTTTGGAATCATTGTGAGAGTAGAAAAAGAAAATACTTGGAATAGTATAAAAATGGACAGGCATTATGGTTTCTAACATTAGGGGAATTGGGTTGACGTCCAAGGTGTAGCAGCTGAGTTTAGTATTATTAAACTCAGTCATTGGTTTGCTTCTTATAATTCTTCTGCATCGTTTGTGAGCCAGGTGCCGCATTGAAGGAAAAGATGATTAACTCTTGCAGTTGATATGCCAGAGTCTGAAGCCAGTGTACTACAACGAGCACGGCTACATTATCTGGGAAGGAGAACCACTTGATGCGATGGTCTTCATTACGCAAGGCATATTATGGAATTTCGCGACAGGTAAGGGTGAGAGAGGAGCAAAGCGTATTGAAAGAGGAACTTTCTTTGGAGAAGAACTTCTAGATTTGGGGTTCGAGGACTTCGCGGTACCCTGCCTATCAGAGCTTCCAATCTCTTCCAAAACCACGAAATCCCATACAAAAGTCGAAGTCTTTGCTTTAATGGCCAACGACTTGAGGACTACTGTACCAAAGCGTGCTGAAGCTGTGGAAGTAAATGTGCAAAAAGCTGTCCGTGGCTCCAATGCAAAGAGGAATGAGAAGGCTCTCCAGTTGGTTGAGGAGAAGGTGAAAATTGAGATGTTTCCCTTGGTAGGTGGAGGGAACAGAAGCTAGTTTTCGTGCTGCCGGCGCTTCAAGACCTCCAAAAGAACCAAGCACTGACCCTCAAGACTGTTATTGAAACACAATAGTTTGTGTTAGAGGCCTTTTCATTGAGATGTGAATCAAATATCCGCTGTTTCTCCAGTGACAGACTTATTAGTTGTTTGGGTTCTAAATTATAACGGTTGATTGAGTTAAGATTCGTTGAACACATGTTGTGATTGAGAGTGGCGATAGCGGATTTCGCTAACCCTGCTAGGCATGTCCCAAGCGTAGAGCCTCTGTTGTTTGTCGAGATTTCTTGGGTAGATTTCTTTTTCTTTCATGGAAATTTAATGAAGAAAAAACCTATCGAGGCAGTACTTCCCAAGAAGAAAAACAGAGTTTGGTGGGTTCTATGGTTTAGTTTGACTAAGTAAGCAGAAACATGAAAGTGTAGTAATGTAAAGCAAAAATTAGATGTTGGTAAGGTATGTAAGTGCAAGGGAAGCGAATATAAAGTGAAGTAAGAGGTGAGATAAAAAGCAGAAGAGAGAAAAGTGGATTCCATGAACACAGGGCCATTGGCCCTGCTGCAACTACACAAAGCTGAACATGGCTTTGGTGTAGTGATTGATTGGATTGAATTGGGATTACATGATACTTGCAAGAGGTTTGCTTGATTCTTTCTCCTAGACAAGCCGTGCCATTATATAGGCATTCTAGCATGCTGTCACTTCCAAGCAATTGCTAGGAAGTTTACATGAAGACTTACATAAAGTTAAAGGTAATTGGCCGGTCTTCATTCCTCCTCACTTTCTTCTTTTGTGTCCTTTATATCTTGGCTTTCTTGTCCATTAACTTGTGAGTAGGTGAAGGGCTGTATGCTTTTTCAAGCTTTGCATAATGACTTTTCGGGCTTGAGACTTGTTGTCCGAGACTAGGAGACTTTGATGTCTCATGTTGGCTTTCATACGACGTGTGTGCCAACTAACCATCTTTATGCATGAACTTGGAGAATGTTGATGTTTTAATACTTCCCAGTGCTTGAATAAGAGATTTTGAAGAAGAAAGGGTTACTTTTTAGTTTTTCCTTTAAATATTGTAATTGATCCTTCAGAGTGATATTTTCGTTTCCCATAATCCTGACACTTAATGCGGGGAGTGTCAAAGTCTTTGTGTTGCTCGATAGTTACTTGCTAAATTCCTTTAAAAGACAACTACCAAGGAAAAAGTGTTGAAATAATTGTTAATCAAAGTACTATTGAGAAATGTGGAATTTTCAGGGTGTTGTTTTTTTTTTGGGCTGCGTTTGTAGTTCTTTTACCTTTATCTATAATGCTCTATTTGAACATCGAATTAATGTAGGGCAAGTGGACGTAAATGATGCTTTCATGATAGTATATACTTGTAAAATAATTCATTAACAAGAAGAAAGATTGATATGTATTCTAATAATAAGGCGAATATTAAAATGAGTAAAGATTATGTTGACTCAAGAAAGGGTTTCCTTATTGTGTTTTCATGTGTTTATTTTTCTTCTATGTTTTATTCCGTTAGAGTCTAGACGATAGGTATTGCAACTATTAAGGTTTTAGTCAATTAGCAAATTGCACAAGTGCCACATTTTTTAATGCATTTGTAATGATTGGATATTGCAAATATCAAGGTTTAAATCAATTAGCAAGTTGCACAAGTGCCATGTTTTTTAATACATTTGTGATATTTGATCCTGCTGCGAAGTTACCAAATTGATTCTTTTCTGGACTATCTCTTTGGTTGACTTGACTTTGTAACCAATACTAAGTTTTCATTGGTTTGCTGACAAGGACTTGAGGATAGTTCTCCAGTACAATAAATGAATAAAAGGAAGTCCATAGATGCAGCTGTTGAAAACAAGTAAAAAAGGATTTGTGGAAAGCTTGTAGAAAGACAAAAAGAGGGTGAAAAAAAGGAAGACTGGAGGGGAAACTTGCTCTTGCCGCAGCGAAAGAGGCAATCCCGAAACCAAGCCAATTTCTGCGGGTCAATCTTAAAGCCGTTTACTATTCCTCTTATTATATTTCCAAACTACAGAACTGTTTTTCTAATCACTGACGCTCATTGAAGTCCTTTGAATGTTTCCACGCGGCTTCGTATCGGTGAATATTATAAAGTCCTGTGCTTCTTCATATTATCATGTCATACGCTGCAGAGTCTCAAGTTTCTTCCCTGAAGAAATCATACGAAAACTGGTGTTTCTCAAATCTTTTTTTTCCATTTTTCAGGAATTTTAACTCATGCTTTTATCCTTCTAAAAGTAGTTCGTGAGCTTGGGCGTTGTGTCCCCGTTAAGCTTTAGTTGTGAGGTACCCTGGGCGTCTGCAAGAGAAAGGGATGAGGTTAGCTTCTTCTTCTTATTCTTCTTATTCTTCTTATTCTTCTTCCTCTTCTTCTTCTTTTTCTTTTTCTTGCTCTTCCTATTCTTCCTGTGTTCTCGCTTATCAATTTAGTTGCTTCCTCATTGATATGGTTGTTACTATTGTAAACCTTTCACGAAGGATTCTTATGTGTGGCTGAAAGGCGCTACTGCGGTATTTGTTGCTTACAGGGCCTACTTATATCATCGAAGTTTTCTTTCCTTCTTTCTTTTCATGTAAATAGTAATGAGATTTTAACTAATTTTAACAAGTTGAAGAGCAACTGGGAATTTACATAGTGCATGAAGTTAAAGTGATAAACTAATAATCTGCATCTTGCACTACTGTTTTTTTTTTTTCTTTAATAACTTCTTTTCGTGCCTAAGCCAGGTCTCTTCTGTCCCTGTCAAGTTCATTGTCCAAGCCCACTGCTCCATGACACTGAAACTCTCTTGGAGACAGATCGAAACAAAACCGTCCTTTTCTTCTGAACGAGTTATTTTCTTTTTATTCGAGAGAAGTGTTTGATGCTCACCTTTTAGGCACTGACAACAGATAGGACGTCAGATTTCTTTTTTCCTTTTTTGAACTCGGCGTAGAAACGAACACTTTTTGAAGCATTTACTGAGTCAAAACTTTGAAATATCATGTTCATCAATCTTACACTAAAAGATATTCCCACTCGCGGCGCCGCTGCAAGCTATCCTTCTAGGACTGGGGTTGAGAGTTCGGGCTGTTGGTGGCCGCCAATGGCTGACAGACTCTTGCGTAGATATGGTGAAGGGTTTCCAAAATTTTGGGGTCATAGATCTTGTGGCCCTAAACAAAACTTGAAAACTTTAATCGAAACCAAAGCGCTGAGGGCGAGAAAAGCTTATGTCGAAAGACGAGATATTGAAGGTGATGACTGTTGGCGTGTCGTTGACTGCAAAAAGGAGGGAGTGAAAGAGAGAGCAAGGGAGAGACAGAAATAGGAAGAGAGAGGGCAAGAGAGATGCGTACATAGTTCTTTTTTTAAAAAAAAAGAAAAAAAATTATTTTGGCCAGCTAAGAACAGTATTTCTTTAACTAGGTAAGTAACTTGTCCTTTTTCAATGCAACATGCAGTGCAAATATGCCAAATAATGTCTCACATTATTCTACATAAAGAATAAAAAATAAATTGTAGAGTGGAAGTTCCTTATGGTCCTTCTATTGCATGAGCTGAGGGAACCAAAAAATAAAATAAAATCAATTAACTTGATTGTTTGCTTGTTATGTTGTATTTAGGTATCAGGATATGGAAGGTCAAGTTACATTCAATGGACATGATTTGGGACTAAAAAGAACAAAGATAGGGAGGATTATTGACCCAGAAGGGTGGTTACTTCGAAGTCGGAATATCTTGTTAGCAGCGTCGTGTGTGTTTGCAGTGGTAGTGGACCCCTTGTTCTTTTACGTTCCAGTTGTCCATGAAGCCGACAAGTGCCTGTCGTTAGATAAAACACTGAACGTCGTAACTATTTCCTTGCGATCTGTCACTGATTTCATTTACGTCTTGAACATCGTTTTACTATTTATTTGTCCGTACATTGATGAGACCTCTCGTAAGCTTGGAAGGACAAGGTAGTCACAGATCCTCGGCGGATAGCAAAGCGGTACTTTTTCTCAGGCAACTTCATAATTGACATTCTAGCTGTTCTTCCCGTCCCACAGGTAAGAAAGACCTTCTATTTCTAAACTGTTTCGCGTTCAAGTTTAGAACTACAAGGAGAATCTATTCTGCGAGGATCTCTTCATTTTATATGTTTTCCCGTTTAATAGCAAAATGTTTACCTCTCAAAACCGTCTTATGCCCTCGATATAATGATTAATCGAATTTCATGTAAACTTATGGTTACCAATTCGATTTTTTCTTTTTTTCAAAAAGAAGTTCGATATGGTTATAAGCTTTTTGTTGAGCAGAAGGAGATATAAAGGATCAAAGCAAATAGTGCTGAAATAGTGGTAAAAGTGTTTAAAGAAAATAATTAAAAAGCTCGAGATGTATAGAGGATGGTAAAAGGAAATATGGGTATCTAGTTTGGAAAGTAACCTGAAACATACTCTATCCAGGTTTTATTTCCAACGATATTTTCAGAGATCAAAAGTTCAAAGTTTTTGGATGAAAGGAAGTTGCTCAACGCTGTAGTTTTCTTTCAATATGTTCCAAGAGTTCTTCGAATCTACAGCACATGGATGAATCTTACAAAGGCATCCAACAGACTTGCTAGTTTTTGGGTTAAAGCTGGGTTCAACTTGTTGCTCTATATTCTTGGCAGTCATGTAAGTTGGGTTATCTACATCATATTTATCTTACATTATCACAAATATTTATTTCTTGTTTCAATTCTTATTTATTAAGTGTTTGGTTTTTATCAAGATTTCGTTACATTTGTTTATAAATTTCATGTTTCAAATGAATTGACCTTGATGAGTCATAAAGCATGCATTGCCTGATGCTTTATACATATTTATATGTGATTGCGACTTATAGCTATAGAAAATTCAACCTTGGAAAGGCGAACGAAAGCATTAGGGATCTTGCTAATTTAGAATCCCTTCGTAACCACTTCCTTTTCAAGAAGTACCAAAATTTGGGACAGTATAATAGAATTCCTTTTTAATGTAAAGTCAAAGAGTACATGAAGTGATACTTTAAGCGAACAAGCCTTTCGAGGTCTCTCTCTCTCTCTCTTTTTTTTCTTTTCCAATTTCATTAAACTCGCTCAAAAGAAAAAGAAAAAAAAAATCAAAGAATTGACTCCGATGGAACCAATGCCACTATAGTTGTCCGAAGTTCTTCTTGTACAAAGTCTTGATTAATATATGTTCAATTGGCTTGCATGGAATAATTTTGTAGGCAACCTATGAGCAAATGTGATGTAATAATGAGGTCCAAATGTTGCAGGGACATATATTTTTTAATGAATATGTGACTTTATCCATTTGAGAATAAGAAAATATAAAGGTTTAGGGGTATTGTTGGCTACATATTTGTATTGTAGTATATAAAAAAACAAATAAATCTTCTGTCACAGCAGGCTTTCAAAGTGCTATTACACGTACATAGACTACCGTCGGTTCCCATTAGAGCTGCAATAAACCACAAAAAGGAAATGGATGTACATAAACAAAAAGTTCAGGATGTAGTATGGCTGATCTATGAACAGTTACAGCTTGATCCACCAGTAGAGGACGGCCGTGCATTCCATAGTTTAGGGAAGTTCGTAAAATCACTTAATACTACGTTCGCGTGTGGTGTTTGTGTGTGTTGTAGGAAGTAGCATTCTCTTTTGGGCAGAATTTACTGACCTCTATGTGACTTCCGGTCGTATAGGTAGTGGGTGCCTTTTGGTACCTATTTTCTATCCAACGAGAGACGGCTTGCTGGCACCAAGCCTGCGACAGTAACGGTGGATGTGATTCAATAGTTTTTAACTGCAATCACCCCTTGAGCGGAATAGATTCTAAATTTCTGAAGGATTATTGCTCTGTTGGAACATCCGACAGAATGGGCTTTGATTTTGGAATGTTCTCTGAAGCCCTTCAATCTAAAACCTTGGAGTCCAGAGTCTTTCCTGCTGTTTCTGGTGGGGCCTAAGAAATTTGAGGTTCGTACTTGTTGCACTCTTCCTCGATTCTCTTTGAGCTATTTGATTATGGTTTTACTATATTATTGTTTATTTAAATATTTGAATAGTTAACAAATAACACTTTATTCACAGAATACTATATCAAAATACGGCAGTTTATTCAAACTTAGATTGCTATTTGGTGTTATATTAAATCACACCTCACTTTTGCCAAACAGTTCATGTTATTATAGCATCTAATCTCTTTTGTCAAAAAGAATCTCCTTTCTTCTTGCGCATTAGTTGAATTCCATGCAAAGAACATAAAACGACTGACAATTGTAAAATATCAGCTGCACTTTGTGTATTTTTTAAATTGTACAGCATATTTTTTCTTGTAAGTTGTTTCCTTATAACTAAATCTTTAAGAGATTATAGGTTTATGAAGATTAAATAAGTTTCTTTATTAGTTTATCTTCATTTTTTTAATGTCTTTTCTAGCTGTTTGTGCTTTAATTGAGATGGTAATCCCCGGCAAAGTGCTTGTCATACAAGTATATAGTCATGTATAAATTTTACTCATTGCCTACTTACAACTATACCTTAAAGGGAATTATGATCAAGTAAATTGCTCTCATCGTTTAGATGAAAGTCTCCGTTTACTTTTTCTTTCCTCAAGCTTGTAGCTTTATTTCCATTTCTAAAGTTGAGCCTACATCGGACTTTAGCAATTAGTAATAATTTTACATGTAAATGATATTTTCTTTTTTACTTTGAGGATATTGCCTCTTACATGACAATTCTTCCAATTGTTTGCAGTTCTTTGGGTCAAAACCTTCAAACAAGCACATATTTATGGGAAAACTTGTTTGCAATTGCTATTTCAATTTTTGGCTTGTTACTCTTTTTGTTGTTCATTGGAAATTTGCAGGTTAGTACTTAATACCCTCTAAAGCTTCAAGTATTTATTATTTAATTATGTGTTTAAGCAAGATGATTTTATCTAACAAGTATATATAGAAGTCTATGACATGACTTTGTTATGCATGAGATCATTCCTTTAAAAGGTGAACTTGAGAGGTATTTTCCAGCAATTATCAATTTTTTTTTGGTGATATTCTTTGTAAGATGCTCCATTTAGGATTGAGTCATAGTTTGAACAAGTCCTATTGACTCACTCAAATAAGAAACCAAGCAACATGGATAATTGTTATAAGTCATGTGCCTCTTACGCATTAGTGAAATCAATCATATTACTTCTTTGGAATTAAATTTTATGTGTGTGAACTTTAGTATTATGTCCACATTGATAGTAATGTCCTACTAGTGGGCATCACATTTCCACATTTAAAGAAGGATTTTCTTTTAATTATTGCAATATTCTCTTTATAGTACCTTTTTGTTTATGTAATTATTAAACTTCTTTTAATTGTTTTGATGATCAAAAAGTTTCATCTACGAAAGCTCATTTAAGATTTTTCTGATCAAAGGGTTTAAAAGTTAAAAATATAGATAAAATCATTCACGATGTCAACGTAGCCATTCCTTTCACAGCTAATAATGTGCTATTTGATGCCACACGAAATTTAATATTTCTTTAAACTATATTATTACTCAACAGGGACTTTCAATCATACAATAAAATTGTGAAATGTGTCTCCTTTTTAAACAATCCTTTGGATTTATTTTCCCAATTTTCTTTAATCCCTTCTTACATTTTATTTTCCTATTATATATTATATTTTCTTTAAACACAGATGAATATTTCTTCAAAAATGCCGTACGAATTATAATATGCCAAGTCGTGAGCTAGAAAAAACAAGTTAAATCTTCCATACTAAAAATATATCAATTTTTTTATTAGGTAATGTAATTTCTATTGTCTTTGGTTTAGAAAGGGTTAATGGGAGAGAAAAATCCCTATCTAGACTTTATTTATGTCAAAGTATAGTGTGTTTATTTAAAAGAAAAAACAAATAGTAGAATTAATTATTCAATAATTTAATGGCTAACATTTCAATTACTGTTATTATTAGTTATAAAAAGGTTAGTTATTTCTTTTAGAATTTAAATACTTTTTAATTGTTTCTATATTAGTTTCTTTTTACTACAAGATTTAAAAATAAGTTGTAATTTTCTATGATATTTAATGATTAAAACTTGGAATGTACAGACATATTTTCAATTGGCCACTCAAAGATCAGAAGAAATTGTACAAAATATGAAAGTCAAAGAACGAGAAATAGAGTTATAAATATCGAGAACGCAACTTCCGTGTAATATAAAACATGAGATCATGCCCATTGTCCAACACATGTTAGAAGAAGAGAAAGATGTTGATGTGAGTAATTTGCTCTCTTATCTTCCTATACAACTTGGAAGGAAGATTAAGCACCATATCTGCTTGCCCTTAATAAAGAAAGTGAGTTCTCTATTCTCACCTCTCTTCCCTGTTTCTTTTTTTCTAATTCTTTCTTCTACCTTTTTGGATGAAGCCAAAAAGCACAATTATCATCAATTTCTTAAAACCTTTGAAACAATTAAAAAAAGTTAAACGTAGAAGTTAAAACTACTTGGAACAATATGTAAATGGATAGGTGACACGGGTTTTAACATTAAAGAAATGGAATTGATTCCAGGGTTCAGCAGTGGATTGTTCTCAATGATTAAGTAGTGTTTCACTTGTAGAACTTGTTTTACCAAGTAATCTTGGCCTAAAGAGTTGCATGGATTGTGTTAGTTGATGTTATATACCTTTGAAATTACTAGCCGAATAGCATAATTCACAGAACATGTACATCAAATTGTATGAATGGAGACATAAAATTTGATAATCAGTTGGCTATTGCTATATCACAACTCAATGAGCTTCCCTTCGGCAATACGCAGAAAGCATGCTACGTGTAAAAGTAGGCTCTACCTAACGGCCTGTGGACATGGACATATGATGTAGTCGATAACTAGTTTAGCAGCCACATTAATCTTGCATGAACTCCATCCACTTTGATTTATATATCCAACATCATTCACTATTTTGTTCAACTATCATGTAATAATTCGGTTATGTTTGATCAAAATATCTAATTAAAATGAATATAAACCTGTGAAGTAGCTCAAATATAGTGTTTGATCTCTGTAAATCAATTATCGAAAGCAAGTAAAGTAAGAAAAAAAGATTAATGTGGTGTTTGATCCTATTGCCAAAGCAGACTATTTATGAGATTGAGAAAAAGATAAGAAAATTCTTATGGGCAGGTAATATAGATATGCATTGTTTTCACAAAGTAGCTTGGCAAATTGTTTGTTCACTGAAGAAGGAAGGGGGATTAGGTTTCTGAACCTCAAAATTTGGAATAAAGTCCTTTTAGGACGTATGCTTTGGAATCTCATTAATCTCCCATAAGACTCATTATGGAGTAAATAGATTCACAATACAAAGTGTACAAGAACCTTAGTAATGCAGTTGGACATAAAAGGTACCATGGCTTGAAGTTGGTAGGGTCTCCTCAAGTTAAGGCCCACACTTACCTTTGTTCTCTCGAGTCCTACATATTGTTGCCAAAAGATTTATAATGATTTTCGGCAAGTTGGAGAAACGGTGGATTGGTATAATTTAATTTGGACAGGTGACATTAACAAATATAATTTCATTGGATGGCTTGTTTGTAGGGACAGACTTTCTACAGCAACAGAAATTGTACGATGGCTTCTTTCGGTAAACATATATTGTGATTTTTGTCAATCTCATTTAGAAAATAGAAGTCATCTCTTTTTTGAATGTACGTGTACAATGATGATTTAGAAAAGTATTCTTGCTCAAAATGGAATCCGACGTGACATTAGAGGATGGAATAAAGAACTACAATGGATGATCAAAGTAATAAAATGAAGGGATTTAGCTACCAAACTTCTTAAAATATCTTTCTTAGTTTGTATTTATTGTATATAGGCTAAACGAAATAGAAGACGTTTTCAGGGGAAAATAATGGATATCCTTATTCTCTTAGCGAAAATAAAGAAAATAGTACGAGGAAGAGCTTCTTTGTGTAGAAATATAAAATCCTGTCAATGCAATGTTATTTTGAGTGAGATTTGGAGGCTTCCAACTTCTATCTTTTCATAGATATGGTGACTTTTGTAATACTGGGGTATGCCCCTATGCTTTTGTACTTTAATATGTATTAATACAATTTACCTTTTCACCAAAAAAAAAAAAGAAAAAAAGATTTTTTTGGGTGAAAAAGAAAGTTTGCATTAATAAAATTTAAAGTATAGAAATGTAAGGGTATATCCTAGCATTATAAAAGTTATTAAAGTTATAAATTAAAATTATGTCCACAAATACAACTCTAATAGTCCTGGTAGAATATGAATCCTTTGAATTCAACTCATAATAAAAGGGTTTTTATCTCAAGTCATTTATTGCTTAATTGAAAAAAGTTAATTATTTATTTTAACCGCTCTTTACAAAATGCTGATCTTCATTGTTAAAGTAGCTTAGCATTTGTCAGTTTGTTTTAGTTATATACAATCAATTTCCGCACGGCCTTATTTGAATTGGCTGCTTCTCACGATTTTTCTGGATTGTTTGGGTGCCAGGTGCCGCAGCTTGAAAGGAAAGATGAGCAAATCTTGCAATTGATATGCGAGTATCTGAAGCCAGTGTACTACAACGAGCGAAGCTACATTGTTCGGGAGGAAGAACCACTTGATGCGATGCTCTTCGTCACGCAAGGAATTGTATGGAATTTCGCGACTGGTAATGGTGTGAGACACGCTAAGTATATTGAAGGAGGAAATTTCTATGGAGAAGAACTTCTAGACTGGGGGTTCAAAGACTTCACCATACCCAGGCTATCAGAGCTGCCAATCTCTTCCAAAACTGTAAAAACCCATACAAAGGTTGAAGCCTTTGCCCTAATGGCCAACGACCTAAGGACTATTGTTTTGAAGCGTGCTGAAGTAACCTCTGCTATAAAGGAAACTGTGGTAAAAGCTGTGCGGCGCTTTAATGAAAAGAAGAATGAGAATTCTATCCAGCTAGTTAAGAAGAAGGAGAAAATTGAAGTATCTCCCTTGTTGCTTGAAGGGAATAGAGGCTAATGCCAACTGCCTCTTGGGTCTTTGTAAGTATTAAGAGTTAATTACATCTACATTTTGATGTTTAATTTTGAACAATTGAAACCCGGGTGTGGGTAAGCTATATTTATTTTCAAACAAGAACATAGGTTTTCAAATTCTATGGATGGTGAGAAGAATTATAATATGACTTCAAATAAAAAAGTTTGATAAAGTTTCAATGCATGATAAATATATAAGCTTTTAACTGTTTTGGACTACTTTTGACACAATAAAATCTATCTCAAATAAAAAATGGTCATCTCATAATGAAGCTTGATATAAAAGGTTCTGGTATAAAGTTGGAAAGGCTTTTTAAACTAAGGCTCACTCTTACCTTGATTCTTCAGAGATCTACCTATTATTGCAAATAAATTTACAAGAACTTTTAACCAATTAATGAAAAGGTAAATTGGTATGATATAATTTGGATTTGTGACATCAACAAATATTATTTTATTAAATGACTAGTTAGTCAATATAGACTTTTTATAATAAAAGAAATTGTACAATGGTTTCTTTTAATTAATTTATATTGTGATTTCTGTTAATCTTAAATAGAAAAAAAATCTTTTTTTCTTAATGTACATAAATAAGAATGATTTGAAAGGCTATTCTTACTTAGAATAGAATTTGATATTGTATTAAAAGATAGAATAAAAAATTATAATTGATGATCAAAACAACTAAAGGAAAAAAAATTTGATTGTAGAGCTTATTAAGATATCTTTTTTAGTTTACATTTATTGTATATGAATTGAACATAATAAAAGATGATTTCAGAATAAAACAATTAATATCGTAATTATGTTGGCAAAAGCATGGAAAATTGTGCAAAAGAGATTTTTTATTTTGAAATATAAAATCATTCTAAAAAAATATCATTTTAAGTAAAAATTAGAGGCTTTTGAATTTTATTTTTTCATAACTTTCATAATTCTTGTAATGTTAGGGTATACCTTTATGTTTTTATAATTTAATTTTTATTAATACAAACTTATCTTTCTAAATAATAATAATAATAATAATAATAATCTCAATTACCTCTGTTGTAAGAGCAATCGAGCATAATATTTTCTAGATTAAGTAATAACAAGATTTTGTAACAGAAAAGGGTTGTTGATAACTTTTTCTTTCTTTCTTTTTGGTTAAGTAATGAAAGATGTGGGGAAACTGGGTGTGGAACTTAGGAAACAACATGAACAACCAACTGAATTATATGCCTGTCAAAAAAGTGAATCTTAAGTAATACTCGATATTGAGGTTGTTTTTTGCGTTTCATTTCTTTGTTTCTTTTTCACCTTTTTAATTTCCTGCTTACAGCGTGATTGATATACACTGCAACAATAGTCAAATAGCAAATTGCATAAGTACCTTTTTCTGCATGATCTCGTTGGCGGACTTGACTATAAAATGATACTGGATTTTCATCCGCTATTGAGGAAGACTTAAGGATGGTTATCTATCTTGATAAACAGAAGGAAAACTTGAGGGATGATTGTTAAGAGCAAAAATAAAAAGAACTTAGAGATGTATTAAAAACTTCATTTTCTTTTTAAAACTAATTTTTAAGGAGATAAACATAGTTCTTATTTTAAAAAGGACTCTATAAGCAATATTTGGCATTAAAATTACAAGCTTCATGAGTAATTCCAAAGGAAAAAAAGCTTACACATGACCATAAAACTTGATAAGATCTTATTCACCTAAATAATAGATTTTAAAAATATATTAAAAAACTTATTTTATTCTTTAAAATAAATTTATGAAAAAGTATACATGTTTTTTGGTTTAAATATAATTTTATGACAAATCACAAATAATATTGAATATTTTAACACGATAACTATCCAAAGAAAATGACAGAAAAAGGAAGACTCTAGGGAAGACTTGCTCTTGTTTATTACCTGCAACTATATAGTTCAATCACGCAAGAAAGTTAATTTCCACCTTTTCCATAATCAGATTCCAGTCACTTTCCTCGAGATTCGTTGTTTAAATAATCTCTGCGGGGACAAATACCTAGAACCACTCGCTAATTTTTCTCTCCATATTTCCTAAACGTCCGAAGATTTTCTTTT
This sequence comes from Casuarina equisetifolia, assembly GCA_028551475.1. Classification (NCBI taxonomy): domain Eukaryota; kingdom Viridiplantae; phylum Streptophyta; class Magnoliopsida; order Fagales; family Casuarinaceae; genus Casuarina; species Casuarina equisetifolia. The sequence continues at coordinate 20,730,451 of CM052362.1, forward strand.
AGACCCTTATAACCACCAAACATCTATTTAATACGACGGCATTGTCTTCGTATGTTCTAGCCTATTTATTTAATTCCTTCCTCATTGGCATGTTTGTTACTATTGTAAAAGTAAATTCTGCACGTATGGCTAAAGGGCACCACTGCGGGATCTTGAAAATTTCTTGTCGCCTTTGCGGTTTGACCCCACTTGTCATCAAGGTTTTCTTTCTTGTAAATAATAATGACTTTTTTGTTAAAAGTGAGAATATAGACCCTTAATCTTATAAATGTTGAGATTTTTCACCTAATGTTTTAAGGTTTTAAGATAGATCCTTATACTCTAATATGATATTAGAACAAAGAATGAGCTTATGCTTTATAATTTCTTATGTCTTAAAGTTGGGCTTTAGTTCATGTGCAATATTTATGTCATTACACATGAGGAAGAATATTAAAAGTGTGTGTTATTTTCATATTTGAAGCATGAAAATGAGCCATTGAGCTTATAATTAATGAAAATTTGCTACCTAATACCTTAAGATTTTGGAATAAATCCTTACATTTTAATATAGTATTAAAGTCAATGATAAGTCTTCACTTTATAAACCCTCATATCCCAAAGTTAGACTTCTCTCCACATATAGTACTTACGCCAACATACATGTAAGGAAAAATATTGAAGTTGGGTATTATCCTTATATGTTATTAGAGCTAATGATAAGCCTCAACTTTATAAACCCCTATGTCCTAAAGTTGGACTTCTTTCCACATATAGTATGAATGAAAGCGTTGAAAGTGGGTATTATCTCACATCAAAAGTGAGAAGATAGGCTTTTATTTATAAGTTTTGAGGTTTTCTCATTTAATGCATTAAAATTTTAAGATAAACCCTTATATTCTCATAATTTTAACTACTTTTTAACAAGTTGTAATCTAATTGAGAATTTATGTCGTCCACAAAATTAAAGTGATAAACTAATAATTTGCATATTGCATTATTGTTTTTGTTTTAATGGGGTTGGGGTTGAGTGCTCCAAGTGGACCTAGTGTAGACAAGGCCTCTTTGGTTGGCTTGAGTACCCAAGCTTAAGTAGTTAGCACAACTTGTGTATAAATGTTAAGATAATAAGGTAATGTCTTAGTTATTAGCTTAAGCTTTTAGTATAGTTGTAACATCTAACAAATCTAACATGCTTCATCGTGGAACAGAAAAAGTCTATTACACTTTCACTCATACTAGTAGGTTGGAGCCACAACGACTAGCCAACAAATGCATTTTGTTCTTTATGGCTCGTGTTTGGCAACAAAGATTGCTTTAATATCCACTAATGTCTAGTTTTGTTGAATGACATCAGTTTGTTTTGGACGCCCTTTGTAATGTTGTGCATTGATTGCTTCTAGTTTTTCAGTGAATGGTAAGAGTGAAGTTGAAATATAAATATCTTCTACGAAGTTGGTAATTTTATAAAAAATTAAAAAAAAATACTAAATTGCGGTGGTTCTCAATACTTCTTTAGCTTGATATTGGTGTTCCAAAAGAACAAGTGAGAGGAAAGACATGTTTTGAAATAAGACGATCAAAAATGGAATCCACAAGAGATCAAAGTTAAGTTAGATATTGGGGCTCGTTTTTCAATTGTGGGTACAAAGACCTGTTTTAAAACATTAGAACTGAGTGTCCATTTTAAACGTTACACACAGAATCATTTCAGAATATTGAGCACTAAAACTTATCTTGTAACGCTGGACCTTGAAAATCCATTTTGAAACTACAAGCTTGATAGTTATTTCAAAATTTTAGGCACAATAATTTATTGAATTTGCTTGATTTACACAAGCCTCCAACTCGAGGAGTGTTAAATATTGACATTATTCCTAATTAAGCTTATGTATTTTTTTGTTTGCATTGCTTGTTTTCATTTTATTAATGTTATGAACTTAAACTCAGTATATATTTTGAGCTCATTTACTTTATGTTAAGAAGGTATAGGAACCCTATTATTTTATGGCATCTGTTAATAAAATTTGAAACATCCTCAGCTTGCAGGCACTCAATCCGTGCATTCAATCTTAGTTCTGCTTCAGTGGCATTCAATCAAACATTTTTTGTTTTATTCTATTAATTTTATCAAAATCCATTGACGCTGTTGAATGACAACGGTTCGCTCCTGATGCCTTGTACAAAAGAGATTAGCGGGCTCATCCATAGAAAGGCATGCCATAGCAACCATTGTAATTCAGATGTGTCAACAATGAGTTTCATTTTCCTTGAGCTTTTGGTAGTGGTTCAAAAACACCTTCGAAAGGTCCAACAAATACGGTTCACTATCACTGACAAGGGACAGAAAAAAATTATATTCATACCTAACAAATAAGTTATTAATCTTCCTTAGATAGGTACAAGGCGTATGCAAAATGGGTCATGCACGTTTCTAGACGTCTGTGCCCCCATTCCCCCTCCCACTGCCTATTCCCCCAGAATCCTTGGACGCCATTGTATTTTCGCTTGGATTTAGTGCTACACTTGTTTATGCACGAAGCTTTTGTTGTACCAAGCTTAGGTTGGCATCAGTTGCCTTCTGATTGGCTTGTCTGCGGAACTTGGTCCTCGAGGAGTCAAAGTTCGAAATACGACGCTCGGCACGTTGATTCCAGGAGGTTATTGCGTCCTTTCGAGACAAAAGCCAAAAAAGTGATAAAATAAAAGGCTTAAAATGAGAGTATTAAGCAATGCGATTAGGTGGAGGTGCCATAGATAATTGAATGCCTGCGCCTGTGATCTCGGTCTTGTTTCCTTATATTATCCTATCACGTGGACAGTGGCTGAGTTTCTTATTGAGCCCAACGCATATAGGCAAATTTCGAACGTTTTCTGGAGTAGTTTTTAGAAGCTTGAAAGCTCTCTTCGGCCATTAGGAGAGTAGGTTGAAACGTCCTTTGGCTGAGGATGGTTTCAAGTTCGCCAAGTTTAGATGTCACCGTTCAGGCCTCAAACTTTGTCGCTAGCACACGAAGTGCGTCAAAGCGCAGGGGTGCACGGAGTGGATGGGTGGCAGAAAGACCAAAAGCCGATTTTGTGTTGAACCGAGATAATGGCCAAATATACGTGAATCCCGGCAAAACCATGGGGTCCATATCAAGACGTAAGAGATGAGGCTACAGAAAAATGGCTTTAAATAAAAAATGAGATATGAAATAAAAAAAATACGGAGTAAAACATGAGCAAGAATGTGGAGAGAAATACAAAACAAATTGAGTTCATTTGTAAAGAAACTAAAATTAAGGATTTAGTTGTAAAGTTTTTAAATTTTTTTTTCTTAACATATATTTATTGTGTATGATAATTGTAGGCTTTTCAAAAATAAAATTGTTAAAATATTAATTTTATTGTTTAGAATAAAAAATAGTATATAGACAAATTTTATTTAAGAATATTAAATTCTCTTAAATAAATATTTTGTTGTATCATAACTAAAATATTTTAAACTTAATTTTTTATTAGATGAATTGTAATGTAAAGATATACTTTTAAATTTTTATATTCTCTTATTTTTAGATGAATAAATTCACATATTTATTAAAAAAAATTAAGTCCACTTAGTGTTGGGGTCTTACCTTTTAAAAGAATGATATAAAAGAATGGTAGAAAATTTAAGCAAATCCCAACTAAATCAAGGAAAGAGGATTTTTTTTTATCTAAAATAAAGTAACTTTTTGGGTTCTTCCGTGGATAGTCCATATGATCTGAAACTAAGTTGGGAAAAATGGAGTGTGGCTTATGTACCCACGAGGTCAGCTTGTCGCATGCAACAAGATCGGGAATTTTGTCAGGAGCATCTCAAACTTGGGGGTCTTATTTATTTTGATCTCATACTTCATTTTGTTTTCCCTTCGAGATTTCTCACGTGCTATTGCAAGATCGAGGTTTTTGTCAGCAATTTCATTTTTTTTATCGTACTATTTTTATGGGGGGACTGAGTTTGAGATGAATTAAATTTTCATCGGTTACCGGGAAAGACTATAAAGAGTAAAGAAAAACTTTAAGGGAAAGATTTTAGATCAGCATGAAATCGAGATGAATTAAACTTTCATCGGCTATCGGGAAAGACCATAAAGATTAAAGAAAGACTTTGAGGGATAGGTTTTAGTCAGCCGTTGGCACTGGTTATTAATACCGAGAGTTCTTCTGTTCATCAATTAATCTGCATTTACACACCCGTACAATCCTCCCAGAAAGCCACTCTTTGCTCTGTCCAAATCCCAGTCTTGTTTGCTCTTATAGCAATTACTCAACAACCAGGATAGCTTCTTATTCCTTTCATTGCTTTTCTGGTCTGAACACTTCCGTTGAATTTCGCTTGAGAAATTCTGATAACTCTACGCTGCTTAGATTTACGAAATGTTTTTGCTTCTATCCCAAAAGAGTTCACTGGTTTTTTGTTTCATATTTTTAGGAATTTTGGTACCAGTTGAAGTTCGTGGGGTTCTGAAGGTTGATTTCTTCATTTTGACATTGCATAATGACTGCTGGAGAACCTGCGCCAGAGCGTTGGAAGAGGTTATCATGTTTATAGCTGCTCTCTTCTTCTTCTCCTTCTTCTCCGCTAACAAGCCTATATAGCTGCTCCTAAATTTGAAATCTAATATTAGGGGGAAACGTTATTAACGGATTCAAATGAAGTGGACTCATGAATATTTTAAAAAGATAAAGCTGTTTTGTTTTCATCTTCTTTCTTTTTCTTTTTGGTGTTTTGGGATGGGGTGGGGTTCAAGGATAGTCTAGATCCGACTAAAAATGAAGAAAATAAGTCCGAGAAGCCCGAATACGGCCTTGTCTTTTAAATAGTGGCATTAGCCTCCGGTGATGTGAAATTAGAGCACATTTAAACTGGATCTTGGTTTTGCTATGTTCTGAGCACGTAAGACTTTAGAATAATACACACACACACATAGATTAACCCCGATTCTTGATTTTCATGCTCTGTTCGGGCTTTGGTTTTGCAGCATGTTTTACCCAAAGCAGCACAAAAGGTGGGATGTTATGTTTTTAGCTTCTTCCGTGTTTGCGGTATCAGTGGACCCTCTGTTCCTCTTTATTCCTGTTATCAACGAAGATAAGAAATGTCTTTGGTTAGATAGGAGATTAAAGACTGTGGCCATTTGTCTGCGGTCAGTCACGGATACGATTTATGTCGCGAATATCATCTTTCAATGTTACGGTCTTTACGGCAAAGGTAGGGCTGCTCGTCAACGTGAACAACACGACAACGCCTTAGATGATCAGCAAAGAGCCAAAAGGCACTTGTGGTCGCATTTGGTAGTTGATATTGTCGCTATCCTTCCACTTCCACAGGTATGGGCAGCTAATTCTACTTCTGTACTGTTTTTGGGTATGCCTTTCGAGTTTTAACTAGAAAGAGGATTCTTTCCAGTTTCCTCTCTTCTCGAATCGACAACATGTGAAAATTAGTTTTTTCATATTAATTCGTTTTTCTTACCAAATTAATTTGTAACTTATACTGCATTGAGACGTCGAGAAGAATATAACAAAACATATGAGCATTCTCAAGTCATTTTCTTAGTTTTTTTTCACTCATTTGAAATTGAGTCTACTATGTCAGTTTTCATTTCTTTTAGAAAAGGGATGAAGAATTATTTTTTAATTAATAATCACTTGTTCATGCAACATGAATTTTGTGACATTTCTCCCATATATCATAATAGTTGCAAAGGCAACTAATGCAAATATATAACAACTCACATCAATGAATCTTACATGTTGTCATTATAATTTATGCAGGTGTTAATTCCAATAATTTTTACAATAGCAAAGGGTTCGAACCTTTTTAGTGTAAGGAGGCTCTTGGATGCAGTTGTCTTACTCCAATATGCACCTAGAGTTCTTCGCATCTACCTCTCCTGGAGGAAACTTCAAGTATTAGACTACAAACCTGTTCCAATAAGGGTTAAAGCTACATTCAATTTCTTCCTTTATATCCTTACTAGTTATGTAAGTTTTAAGTATCTTTCTAGCTTTCAAAACATGTATTTTATTTATTTTTGCTTACTGCAACACTTTTTTATGAGTGCAGGCTCTTTATGGAATTGTTTTATTCATCAATCTTGACAAACAAATGAGTATGCATTGCATGGATATCTTATGCCTATGCATAACGATAACTTACGGTTATTGAAATCTTTAAAACTCATGTATAGAATAACCTTCATATATATTCCTTTTAAGCCATTAACTTTGCAATTACCGGAGTTATATAGCATTTTGTGTAATTATCTCAAAAATACATGAAAGACTATTAATGTGTATTGACTTGAGGTATATGATATGGGATCCTTAGCAGCTAGGGACAACTTGTTATTGGAAAAACATAAGCTTTCAAATAACAAATTTCCTTAAGAAGGTATCTGGGAATCCTGATCTGTTTGTGCCCTAATCAATAGTGGTACATGGACTACCGTTTTTGTGCAGAACTCCCGTGCTTTAGCTTTGTATCTTTTCTTTCTGTTTTCCCACCTTTTAAAAGAAAGTAGCATTTTCTCTGCCTTCATATCTGCAGAATAATCTACTGATGATTGAGAGACTTGCTTGTGTTGTAGGTACTGGGTGCCTTCTGGTACTTATTATCTATCGAACGTGAGACCACTTGCTGGCACAAAGCATGCAAAAGACATATTGAATGCACCTCAAGTTCTTTTAAGTGTGGTCACAGTTCTGAAGATTACACATTTGTAAAGGATTATTGTCCCGTAAAAACAGAAAACACAACGTTCTTTGATTTTGGAATATTCTTTGAAGCCATTCAATCTGGTATCGTAACATCTAGAAACATTCCGCAAAGGATCTTGTATAGTTTCTGGTGGGGCCACCGAAATCTGAGGTTTGCACTCTGACTTTTCAGATTAAGCAATCCCACCATTGTTTCTATCAGAGCTTGTCATCAATAATTATCAATACCTCGCTCTTATAAATTCCGACTTTGTTTTTCATAAGTAGTTCTGGTTGTTCTTGCTCATTTTGTTGCAGCTCTCTTGGTCAAAACCTTAAAACAAGTACCAATGTATGGGAAAACTGCTTCGCCATCTTGATTTCAATCTTGGGAATGTTGCTGCTTTTGTATTTCATTGAAAATTTGAAGGTTGGTGTTTAGAATTTTCTTTGATCTTTGGCGTCTTGGTTTATATAACTATGTATGTAAACATAAGCTAATGTTTCTAAATACACAAAAGCACATACCTTGCACTTGCTGTGTCACTGAGACATTGCTGAAAGTATTGCTAGAGGTTAGATTATTCAATTTATAATATCTCTCATTTGTTCTACTATGTTGAACTTTTGTAAATTCTAATGATACCATTAAAATAATAAGAAGACTGCATATTTTGATGTTAAAATATTGATTCAGTGATGAAATTTATCATCTCTTATCACCTTAATCATTTGAATATAGTAACTTGTTTATTGGTTTTATATAAGCTAAACTTGTTGCTTGGCAGAACTACATGCAATGGATAAACAAAAGTTCGAAGAACATTACTAAAATCAGAGAAATCAAAGATCTAGAATCGTGGGTATCCAAAATCAGACAACGTTGTGAGGGAAAACGGAAGAGGATTATCTCCAAGGTGCGACGACGTATACTAGAAGAAAACAAAGACATTAATATGCCGAATCTATTCTCCTGTCTTCCGCCGCCGATAAAGCGGAAAATTCAACATTGTGTTTGCTTGCCTCTGCTGATGAATGTGAGTTTCTTCCTTTATTTGCTTTCTTTCTCCCTCCTTTCGGACAAAAGATGAAAATTGAAATATAAAAGCTTGAAAATATGTAGAACAATTGGGAAATGGACAGGGAAAGTGATTCTTAATGGCATAGAATCAAGTTGATCTTTAGCAATTATTGAGTCGCTAAATATTTTGATGATTAATCTTAGAGTAACATTTTTGTTGGCTCTCCCTCCATAAAGGGGGGCTTTTGGTTCTTGGAGTTTGTTCTGAAAATGTGATGAGAAGTAGATGATGAAGTCAGGTGGATTTTATTGTCGGTTTCGTTGCCCAAGCCTCCATGGTTATAATTGTTTCCGCGCCGGAGTGACTGCCATTCTTGTGTATATCAATTTGTTTAATGAATTTTGTTCATCCGAGAAATTTAGGTGCCCATGCTGGCTGGAAGAAGCGAAGAAGATTTGAAGTTGATAAGCGAACACCTGCAACCAGTGCTCTACCAAAAGAACATGCACATTTTCCGAAAGGGAGATGTAATTGATGTAATGCTCTTCATTACCAGCGGCAGTATCTTGACAGACATGGGTGAAGGCAGTGCTCATCATATTGAAAAAGATCAATTCTTCGGAGAAGAGCTTCTAGGTTGGATGAACAACTGCTCCTCCTCGCCCTGCGTGTCCAAACTCCCAATCTCTAATAAGAACGTCAAAACCATTACAAAAGTTGAAGCCTTTGCTCTATCGTTCTGCGATTTAAAGGCCGTATTCCCAGAGCTTAGCCAAGCAGCTTCTGATGCAGGAGCATCCGCATGAAACTTTTGCCAGCGAGTGGATGAAAAGAAGAATGAAAAGGGCTACAAAACGGATAATTTGTCATGAACTCAGCGCTTCAAGACAACCACCATATTCAGCAGTTGCTCTCGTTTTTGTTGATAAGGAATAGTTTGTTCGGAGGTCTTTTTCTGGACTTTGTAAAAAAATCCAGAATTGTTAGTTGTCTGAATTCTGAATGGGAAAGTTAAGAATTAGGATTGTTATTTGCAACATGAAGCAGTGACACTGTTTTTGGAACATACCATCACCAACATAAAGGTGGACCCGCGGATCCTCAAATCCAACAGCCAACCCAGGGAAAAAAATTTTAGAGACCTAAAATAAAAGAAATCAAGCCAATCAGTTGATTAAACCCAAAACCGAATTTTAATAGCTAATTACATGAAGAGGTTGTGCTCATCTATTCACATCGATGACCATCTTATCTAACCCACATATATCAATTTGCTCCAATGAGCTGTGGCATGAAATTTCCCTAAGAACGCCACCATCACCACCACCAACAACCAAAACCTATAAAGTTAGTCTTAATGACACTGAGCACCACGGCAGTAATGAAGAGGGAAAACTAGAAAGAAAATTCAGGCAGAGTACAAGATGCCCACTCTGTCTTCACATTTGTAGACAATATAATAGTAACATCAGTGAAAGAAAACAGAAGTAGAGTTTAATCTTCCGCTTTTCAATTAAGCATAGTCTGATCATTCCTTTTTCAAAAGAGAAACTAACTAATTATAAAAAATAAAGAATAATTAACTATTAAAATAGTGGCTGAAGACGTTGCACCAAAGCTTTTATGTCATTTTCCACTAAACCACATGTTCTTCATGACAAAATTATAGTTGGACAAATTATGGAAGATTTCATTTTTCACCTCCTCCGCATAGGATCTAGAACTGTATTTCTAACTAATCTTGGTCATAGACGAACAGAATGGCCACAAATCAATTCAATGAGATCCACCCTGTCCAAATTTTAAGTAGCGCAAAGAACTATCATAGTAGAGGCAGATCATTGAAAATGCCAACAAACTTGGAAGTCATGTATTATGCAGCCTTGCTTCTCAATCATCATAGTGCCACCATGTTCTCTTTCATAAGTTGGGTTATTCAAAATGTAGGCTAAGTTTCAAACTTTGTATGTTACAATCACATAGATGGAACACAACTAGAGGCAGAACCTCATTCATAGATCAAGGGCTAAACTAGATTCACTCATGCAAAATGTAGAAAATATAAATCACCAAGACAAAGTGAAGACAAAATTAACTAGCTGAAGTTGCTCCACCTTACTCATAATCTCACTCTGTCAACTATGACAAAGGATATTGTTTCCAGTATAAATTGATAGAGTAACTTAAATTCATTTGACAAAATTTTAGAGTTCTATTCCATCTCTTAAAAAGGAGTCTTCACTATTTACTATTGCTTCAATTTCAAAGAAAATCCATAATCAAATGAAGAAGTAGGAGACCCAATCATTTATATTATCAGTGCTTCCTTTTAAAGTTTCATGAAGCATATGGATTACAATATTACATTCTTATATTTACAGGAACTGAAAGTACAAACTTCAACTATCATAGACTCTAAATTCTCCATCTTTTTCTTACTCATGATTTACTTTTTTAGTCATAAAATAAAGTTCAGACTAGCAGCATCAAGTATGACTAGCATAATTGTTTGACCAGTAGTATAAAATGCATCAATACATAATAACTATAGAAATCCATTTCTTCAATCAGAAAATGCACAAAAATTCTAACTGACAGAAAAATTTATCAACAGCAGGGACTTCAAAACCATGATTTATTTTTCGCAATGAATGGTAAGCGTGAAGTTGAAATATAAATGTCTTCTGTCAAGTTGGGAATTAATAAAAGATTTTAAAAAATAATAAATTGCAGTAGTCCTCAGTTCTCCCTTAGCCTGATATTGGTGTTTCGAAAGAACAAGAGAGAGGAAAGACGTACTTTGAAATAAGACGATAAAAAACGAAATCCTCGAGATATCAAAGACAAGTTATACAGGGGCTTGTTTTTCAATTTTAGGTACAAGGACCTGTTTTTTAAACATTAGACACAAAGATTCATTTTGGAACATTGAGCAACAGAACTTATCCTGTAACACTAGGCCTTAAAAATCCATTTTGAAATGACAAGAGTGATAGTTATTTTGAAGCTGCGGCTTGATAACCCATCTCCGCTAGCTTTTGTGCCATTTACGACTTGATTCTTCAGGCTGCTCCTAAGCTTGCCATTTTTAGGCTATGTTCGGCCTCATTTTCGGGCTGCTTTGGGGCCCCAAGGTCTCTCCCGACCCAGTTAGCCTTTTTTAGACAGGGTCCACGTCTTTCTCTGCACCTAAATTAGACTTTTCTTCGAATAAAATTATGAACTGGTTAAGTTTCTTCTTTAAACAACAGTTTTTAAACCTCTCTTTTCCCTTTTGCCAATCCTCCCTTAGTTATATCTGCCATTTTACATGCCACAACGGATTTAAAGACAAACAAAGTTTTACTCCTAGGAACTTTACCAAATCAATTATCTTTCGAGAGAGAGAAAAAAAAACTGTCATTACAACAATTTTATTGTTCATTTGTGCATGTTGTAGGCGGCACTAATGCGTGAAGTAACAACGTGAACATTCCATCTTGCAAAAGATGCTAAAAGTATTGTTAGAGTTTAGATTGTGCAATTTATGATATTTCTCATTTGTTTTACGATATTGAATTTTCGTAACTTTAAAAAATTCATGAAATCCATTCACAAATCCAATTTAACTAATAGTTTAACAACAAATCAGTTTCTTATCTACTAATACCATTAAAATAATAAGAAGATTACAAATTTATCATTTCTTATTGACATATTTACATATTAAATATTGATTCAGTGATGAAATTTATCATCTCTTATTACCTTAATCTTTTGAATATAGTGACATGTTTATTAGATTTAAACAAACTAAACTTGTTGTAGGACTATGCGAAAGATTTGGAATCGATGAGAATTTTCAAGAACATGAATAAAACCAGAGAATTTGGATATTTAGATAGGTGGATAGACAGATGTAATCGCCATGGTGAAAAAGGGGAGATTATATCCAGGGTGCAACAACAGATATTACAAGAAAATAAAGACATTAATATGCCGAATCTATTCTCTTGTCTTCTGCCGCTGATAAAGCAAAACATTCAACATTGTGTTTGCTTGCCCCTGCTAAAGGTGAGTTTCTTCTACTATTTGCTTTCTTTCTCCTTCCTTTTGGATGAAAAATGAAAATCAAAATACAAAAGTTTGAAAATTTGTAAAATAATTTGGAAATATGGATAGGCAAAGTGATCCTTAACGGCATAGAATCAAGTTGATCTTTAACAATTTTTGAGTCGCAAAATATTTTGATGATTAATCTTAGAGTATCATTTTTGTTGGCTCTCCCTCCATTGAGGGGCCTTGTTGGTTCTTGGAGTTTGTTCTGAAAATGTGGTGAGAAGTAGATGAGGTAGTCAGGTGGGTTTTATTGTCCGTTTGGTTACCCAAGCCACCGAGGTTATAGTTGTTCCAGAGCCTGAATGGCTGCGCTTTTTGTGTATATCAATTTTGTTTAACGAATTTTATTCATCCGAGAAATGTAGGTGCAAGTGCTTTAGGAAAAAAGTGACAAAGATTTAAAGTTGTTGAGCAAACTACTATGTTTCAGGATAGAATAGTCTAATAGAAAAAATATCTAAGAGAGGGATATGGAGAATATTGTATCATTTGAAAAGGTAAATGAGAGGTCTGGGTTTATAAGGGTCTAAATAACTCTATGTTTCGAGTTCGTATTTCGCGTTCACTGCTCCAAGTTTTCTAATTAAGTCTGAGCACTAGGAATGGCTTTGCTTTGCTCGAGGACTGGGAGGACGGATCTTCCAAGGCAAATTTCGAACGTTTTCTGGAGTAGTTTTTAGAAGCTTGAAGGCTTTTTTCGGGCACAGGAGAGTAGGTTGCAAGGTCCATTGGCTGAGGATGGTTGCAAGTTTACCAAGTTTTATCACCGTTTAGGCCTCAAAACTGTCGCTGGCACACGAAGTGCGTTAAAGCGCAGGGATGCAGTGAGTGGAAGGGTGCCAGAGAGACCTGCAGAGCCGATTTTGTGTTGAACCGAGATATCACCCAAATACTCCTGAATCCTGGGAAAACCATGCTGTTACTGTTTCAAGAAATACAAGATGAGGCTTCAGAAAAATGGCTTTTAAAAAAAAGTAGAGATATGAAATAAAAAATACGGAGAAAATCATGAGCAAGAATGTGAAGAGAGAAATATAAAAGAAATTGACTCCAATTGGTGTTGGGGTCTTACCTTTTAAAAGAATGATCTAAAAGAAAGATAGAAAATTTAAACAAAGCCCAATTGAATCAAGGAAAGAGGACTTGTTTATCTAAATAAAGAAACTTTTTCTTTTTGTGGCCCGGAGGTGCTTTTGGGGATGGCCGACATGATCGAGTTCTAAGTTGGAAAAATGAAGCGTGGTTAGGTACCCACGTGATTTGCCTGTCGCATGCAATGATAAGATTGTGGCTTTTGTCTTGAGCTTGTTCTTATTTATTTGGATCTTATACTTTATTTTGCTTTCCCTCCAAAGACTTTCTCACGTGCTGTTGCAAGGGGGAGGTTTTGTTCAGCAATTGCATTTTTCTATCTTACTATTTTCATGGGGGGTCCACAATTTGAGCGGATCAACTTTGACTTGAGATGATTTAAATTTTCATTGGCTACCGTGAAAGACCAAAAAGATTAAAAAAAGACTTTGACGGATAGATTTTTCAGATGAGCATGAGTTTGAGATGAATTAAATTTTCATCAACTACCGGGAAAGACCATAAAGACTAAAGAAAGACTCAGATAGATTTCAGTCAGCCGTTCGCACTAGCTAATAACTATTTATAGAGTAACAAGAGTTCTATTGTTCATTAGTTAATCTGCATCTACACACTCATACTATCCTCCCAGAAAGCCACTCTTTGGTCTGTCCAAATCCCAGTCTTGTTTGCTCTTATAACTAATTTGAGCTGATCAACTTTGACTTGAGATGATTTAAATTTTCATTGGCTACCGTGAAAGGCCAAAAAGACTAAAAAAAGACTTTGACGGATAGATTTTTCAGATGAGCATGAGTCTGAGATGAATTAAATTTTCATCAGCTACCGGGAAAGAACATAAAAACTAAAGAAAGACTTTGAGAGATAGATTTCAGTCAGCCGTTTGCACTAGTTAATATCTATTTATAGAGTACCAAGAGTTCTATTGTTCATCAGTTAATCTGTATCTACACACTCATACCATCCTCCCAAATAGCCACTCTTTGGTCTATCCAAATCCCAGTCTTGTTTTCTCTTATAACAATTGCTAAACAACCAGGCCAGCTTCTAATTCCTTCCATTGCTTTTCTGGTCTGAATACTCTGTCGAATTTAGCTTTAGAAATTCTAATAACTCTATGCTGCATAGTTTTACGAAATGTTTTTGCTTCTACCCCGGAAAGGTTCAGGTGTTTTTTTGTTCATATTTTTAGGAATTTTGGCACTAGTTGAAGTTCGTGGGGTCTAATTGCTCTGAAGGTTGATTCTTGATTTTGACATTGCATCATAAATTCCGGTGCGCTAAAGCGTTGGAGGAGGTTATTATGTTCATCTGTTGCCTCTTCTTCTTCTTCTTCTTCTTCTTCTCTTCTCTTTCTTTCTATCTGCTAAAAAGCCTATATAGCTGCTCCTAAATTGATATCTAATATTAGGGGGAAACGTTATTCACGGGTTTAAATGAAGTGGACTCATGAATATTTTAGAAAGATAAAGCTGTTTTTTTTTTTTCCTCTTCTTCCTTTCTCTTTTCTTCCCCACACACGCCCCCCCCCCCCCCTTTTTTTTTTGGCGCGGGAAGGGGTTGGTTCTGGGGGTGGGGGTGTGGTGCTAGCATGGTCTAGCATGGTTCATGCTTTGCTCTGACATTGGTTTTGCAGCGTATTTGACCCAGACCAGACTATAACGTGAGATGTGATGTTTTTAGCTTCGTGCGTGTTTGCGGTATCAGTGGACCCTCTGTTCCTTTTTATTCCTGTTATCAAGGAAGATAAGAAGTGTCTTTGGTTAGATGGGAGATTAGAGATTGTGGCCATTTTTCTGCGGTCAATAACGGATACGATTTATGTTGCGAATATCATCTTCCAATGTTATCGTCTTTACGGGGAAGGCATGGCTAGTCATAAAAGTGAAGGACTCGAGAACGCAGAGGATCAGAAAAGCGCAAAATGGCACTTGTGGTCGCATTTGGTAGTCGATATTCTCGCTATCCTTCCACTTCCACAGGTAAAGGACAACTAATTCCGCTTCTGTACTGGTTTTGCTCGCCAAAGAGGAAAATGCACTTGTGATCGCTTTTGATAGTTGATTTTCGAGTTTACCAAATTAATTTGTAACTTATACTACATTGAGAAAAATTGCTGGAGAACAATATAAGAAAACATATGGGTCGTATTCTTAGTTGTTTTTTTTTTTTTTCACTCATTTGAAATTGAGTTTGGTATGTCAAGTTTCCATTTCTTTTGTATAGAAGATGAAGAATTATTTTTTAATTAATAATCACTTGCTCATGAAACATGAATTTTGTGACATCTCTACCATATATCGTAAAAGTTGCAATGGCACCTAATGCAAATATATAACAATTTATATTGATGGATCTTACATCTTATCATTGTAATCTATCCAGGTGTTAATTCCAATAGTTTTTTCAAGAATAAAGGGCTCAAATCTTTTAAGTTTAAGGAGGCTCTTGAATGCAGTTATCCTACTCCAATATGTGCCCAGAGTTCTTCGCATTTACCTCTCATGGAGGAAACTTCAAGGAACGGACTACAAACTTGTTCTGATGAAAGTTAAAGTTGCATTCAATTTCTTCCTTTATATCCTTACTAGTTATGTAAGTTTAATTATCTTTCTAACTTTCAAAACACATAATTTATTTATTTTTGCTCATCGCAACACTTTTATGAGCATAGGCTTTTTATGGAGTTGTTTAATTCATCATTCTTGATGAACATAAAAGCATGCACATGGATACTTTATGTCTATGCATAACAATAACTTATGGTTAATGAGATCTTTTAAAACTCATGTATAAAATAACCTTCATTTATATTCCTCTGCAAGCCGATAGCTTTGCAATTACCATAGTTATATAGCATTTTGTGCAAGTACTTAAAAATGCATGGAAGACTATTAATGAGTATTGAGTACTTGAGGTATATGATATGGGATCATCACAGTAGCAGGGGAAAACTTGTTACTGGAAAAACATAGCTTGCAGATAAAAAAATTTTCTTGAGAAAAGTGTGGGAAACCCGACCTGTTTGTGTCTCAACCAATAGTGGTACACGGAGGACCATTTCGATGCAGAATTCCCATGCTTCAGCTTTATCAATATCTTTTCTTCTTCTTTTTTCCTTCCTTTTAAAAGAAAGTAGTATATTCTCTACCTTAATATTTGCAAAATAATCTACCAATGATTGAGGGACTTTGCTTGTGTTGTAGGTACTAGGTGCCTTCTAGTACTTATTATCTATCAAATGTGAGACCACTTGTTGGCACAAAGTCTTAAAAGATCGAAGAGCTATTTGAGCTGAAAATATAAACAGTTTGTATAGAGAAAACCAATGTTTTGTGAGAGTTCAATCTAAAAAATTACAAGAAGAAGCCGGTGGCTCTTAAAGAAGCACAAATAGAATGAATTACAATTATATCCCTATACACATATTTTATGGACAATAAAGAAAAGGGCAACACTGTAATTTCTAACATCTCCCCTCAAGCTGGTGGTCAATATAGATCATAGACACCCAGTTTGCTTAGAAGTAAATGATGTTGCTGTATTCCCAGCACCTTGGTCAGCAAATCAGCAAGCTAGTCTCAGGTGAAAATGTGTGCAGTTCGAATGATCTGAGCTGTTATCTTCTCATGGATGAAATGGTGATCAATTTCAATATGCTTGGTCTTTTTATGCAGCACAGGGTTAGCAGCAATCTTCATCGCAGATTCATTATCACAAAATAAGTTTACAGGTCTAATCAATGGTATGTGTAAATCCTTGAAGAGCCCAAGAAGCCAAATAATCTCACAGGTTGTTGACGCCATGGCTCGATATTCTGACTCTGTGGATGAACAAGATATTGTAGATTATTTCTTGCTCTTCCATGAGATAAGAGAATCCCCAAGCATGACACAAAAGCCAATTGTTGAACAACGCCCCATAGGACATGATCCATAAATGGCATCACAATATGCTCGAAGCTCCAAACTATTTTTGGATTTCATTAGTAGGCCTTGTCCTGATAAACGTTTGACATAACGAAGTACTCTAAGAGTTGCCTCATGATGAGACTCTTTAGGGGCATGCATAAACTGGCTTAGCAATCGTATTGCAAAGCAAATATCAGGTCGAGTTACTGTGAGATAGATTAATCTTCCTACCAACCGTCAATAACCTGTGATGTCCTTTAAAGGGGTATCCCCTTCCTTTTCTAAGAACTCATCATAATCCAAACTAGTATATTTGACATTCTACTCCATGGGACTATCCGCTAGCTTGCATCCAGAAAGTCCATACTCAGATATTAATTCAAGGGCATATTTTTGTTGGTTCATCACTATTCCAATAGGAGAACGTGCCATCTTAACTCCCAAAAAATACTTCACCAATCCAAGATCCTTCATTTGAAATTGTGAACAAAGATATTCCTTCAACAACTTAATCCCCTCCTCATCACCTCCTGTAATTATCATGTCATCGAAGTAAAGAAAGACAATTAAAAGGCCCTTACTTGTTTGCTTGAGGAAGAGCGAATAATCATGTGGAGAATGACGAAAACCAACTCAGAGCAGTGCATCAGTGAACTTTTGGTACCACTATCTAGATGCTTGTTTAAGCCCATACAATGATTTTTTCAGTTTGCATATCTTAGATACCCTTTTGCTACGAAGCCCTTCTAGGAGACGCATACATATCTCAGTATCCAAGTCTTCTTATAAGAATGCATTATGGACGTCCATCTGATGCATGTCCCAATAATGAATGGCAAACAAAGCGGTAAGAATCCGCACAGTTACCAATTTTCTAACTGGTGCAAAAGTGTCCTCATAATCAACTCCTTCTCTTTGGCTATACCCCTTTGCAATTAAGCGGGCCTTATATCGATCAATGCTCCCATCTGCATTGTACTTAATCTTGTACACCCACTTGTTTCCAATCGCCCTTCAACTTGCAAGCAAAGAAACCAATTCCCTTGTATTGTTTGATTATAGTGCCCTAATCTCCTCAGTCATGGCATTCTGCCATTTTGGATCTAAGACTGCCTCATGGTATGAAATGGGTTCAATGTCAGCAAATATAAAGTTGATGAAGTATTGGTGGTCATTGGACAATCTATGGTGTGACATAACAAGTGAAATGCAATGTGCAGTGGATGTAGGAATGGAAGCATCAGAGTGGGAGCATATATAGTCATGTGTCCAAGAAGGTGGTTTAGGTATTCTACCTGATTGTCGTCTTTGAGGAGTTGATTGATCAGGTGCATAAATTGCAGGTATGGATACAGACTCTGGAGTTGGTCCAATGTAAGGAACAATGGCGAGTGAATCAGGACCCTGTAATTTAGTAATAGTAATAGGTAAATGCACAATAGTAGTGGCATTGTCAGGACATGTGAGATGGGAACGATCAAAAGGAAACACAGATTCATGGAAGATGATGTCACGACTCACAAAGAACTTGCCACTATCTATGTCAAGCAACCGATACCCCTTTTGAGCAAAAGGATATCCCATGAATATAGACAGTATAGATCTACGTCCAAACTTGTCCTTCTGGGTCAAGTTTGCTGCATAACATAGGCAACCAAAGACACAAAGGTGTTTCAATAAAGGTAACTTCCCAAAAAAGCGCTCATAAGGTGTTTGACCTTGTAAAACATTAGAAGGGGTTTAATTAATTAAGTACATAGCTATGAGGAGACACTCACTCCAAAAATGTACAGGACAATGAGATTGAAAACGTAATGCCCTAGCAACATTGAACAAATGTCGATGTTTACGTTCTACCACCCCGTTTTGTTGAGGTGTATAGGGGCAAGAGCTCTCATGTATAACTCCATGGGAGTTAAAGAAAGTAGTGCATGAAGTGTTAAAGAAATCTTGTGCATTATCTGTGCGAATGCGCTTGATAGAAGTCCCAAATTGGGTCTTTACCATAGTGAAGAATGACTGGATTAGGTCAAATGTTTCTGTCTTATGTCGCATAAGATAAGTCCAAGTGGCCCGTGTATAATCATCCATAATTGTGAGACAATAACGAGCCCTTGAATGGGAAGGAACTTTGTATGGTCCCCATATGTCTACATGAATGAGCTCAAATGAATGATGTGCAATGGAACTACGAGTAGGAAACTTAGAACGTGCATGCTTAGCCAATGGACAAATAGGACAAGATCGTATATCATTCATTTACAAAGTGGATATATCAAAAGTATGATGCATTGCATTCAAAGATGGGTGTCCTAATCGTTTATGCAAAATATTACAGGTAGTAGACATGAAAGAAGTTTGACATATAATTTGCAACTTCTTAGAATCAAAAGAATCTACTACAACATTGTTTAGATTTGATATACATGCATCATTAAAATGAGGTACCAAATAATAAAGTTCGTGCCTCACTCTACCAATTCCCATCACTATCCTAGTCCGTAAGTCCTAAAAGAAGCAAAATCGAGGAAGCAATGTAATGGCACATTTATTATCTTGGGTATATTTAGTGGTAGATAATAAATTGGCAGTGAAAGCAGGAGCAAATAGTATGTCATATAGAAAATACCTATTTTGAATGATAACAGTTCCAACATGTGTAATAGGTATTCGCTTGCCATTTGACAATCTAACAGTTCTAGATTCATGGATACATGAACGAGGAGATAATAAGCAACTAAAATTGCCCGTGATATGGTCACTGGCTCCTGAGTCTACAAGCTAATGGATATAATCACAATGTTTAGGAGATATACCTGCCACATAGGCCTTATTGTGAGACATATGAGCGGTGGATTGGTGTTGCTTCTGCTTGTTGAGAATGGTCTTGATCATAGCTTGATCCTCCTTAGACAACACGGTTTCATCATCACTAGAGGCATTATCAACAGCAGTGTGATGTGCAGATCAACGCTTTGCAATCTTCACTTTTCCTTTCACTTCTGGTTTGCCATGGAGCTTAAAACACTTTTCCTTTGGATGTCCCACATAACCACAATGTGTGCATTTGGTAAGCAAGTAGCAATCATCCATGTGATGCCCTCTCTTTCCACAATGAGCATAATTACCATTAAAGGCTTCCATATCAGTGGAACCCATGTAAGCATGGGGAATGTTTGTAGAAACATTACCCCTATGCTGATGTGTGGAAGAGGCCCCTCTATGAGGACCTCCATGCTGCTGTCTTAAGCCAACATGGAGTTTGGATCCAAGTTGGAAGGCCAAAGTATCTGTCTGGCCAGCAGCTTGAGTAGAACCATGAGCAGATTCATCATCCCTTATCATCCCAATGGCTTCAGAGAGTGCTAGAAGGGACGAATGTGCTGTATCTAAGAGTGGGCAGCACCATGTATCTGATCTAACCCGTTGAGAAACTCAATAATTTTTGATTTCTCATAAAACTGTCAGAAAACTGGGTCTCGTATAAGTGAAGGGTAGCATATCTCAATGTAGGAGTCATACTGGCTCCATAGCCGCTCTAACCGAAATACATATCGGTCCATAGTTTCACCATTTTGCGTTGCATTAGCCAAATTGCTGGATACCCGATAGATTTCTTTGGTCCTTACTTGCTGGAATTTCTCCTTCAAATGTGTCCAAACCCATCGTGCATCATTCTCATAAGTGAATGTCTTGTAAATTTCAGGAGAAAGTGCCGTTTACAACCAACTAAGAACTACACCATTGCATCTATCCCATGCTTGAAACAAAGGAGAATCCTCTGTGGGTTGAATCACTTTGGGATCAACAATCCCAAACTTATTCTTCCCATTCAAAGTTGCCTTCATATCATGACTCCAACTTGCAGAATTCTTTACCCTAACTAGTTTTTCAGAAACCAACAAAACTCCAATCTGGTCGGATGAGTGTAGAAAGAGTGGATGGCTTGGTTGAAGAAGCTCATCAAAAGGGTCAACACGATTGCCTGAACGACCACGCGAACGGCAGTACGAACGAGAACGCCGACGATGTCTATAGGTGCGTCAGTGCTGGTCAAAACGATCAAGATTGTAGCTAGGCTCCATTCCGATAACTCTGGTAAGCTTATAAATAGGTTGACAAAGCCAACAAACTAATTAATGGTTCCAGCAAGTGGATCTAAATATTTAGCAAATGGGTCGGTGAGTGGATTTGGCAAATGAGTTGGTGCAAAAAGGTGAAAAAGGTGAGTGGGTTATGATTTTCGATGGCCGAGTATAAGTGTTTGCCAGTGGGTTGTATTGTTTGGACACCTGAGTAGCAGGTGTTCAATAAAATGTCTCAATGGAGGCAGGGAGATAAATGGTGATTTTCTAGGTCTAAAAGGTGCGGAAGCTCGAACAAGATTCAAGAAAATTTTGCTCGCGATACCATCTTAAGAGATTGAAGAGCTATTTGAGCTGAAAATATAAATAGCTTGTATAGAGAAAACCAATGTTCTGTGAGAGTTCAATCTAAAAAATTACAAGAAGAAGCCGGTGGCTCTTAAAGAAGCACAAATAGAATGAATTACAATTATATCCCTATACACATATTCTATGGATAGTAAAGAAAGGGGCAACACTATAATTTCCAACACAAAGCATGCAAAAGACATATTGAATGCACCTCAAGTTCTTTCAAGTGTGGTCGCAATTCTGAAGATTACACATTTGTAAAGGATTATTGCCCTGTGAAAACAGAAAATACATCGTTCTTTGATTTTGGAATAGTTTTTAAAGCCATTCAGTCTGGTATCGTAACATCTAGAAATATTCCGCAAAGGATCTTGTGCAGTCTCTGGTGGGGCCACCGAAATTTAAGGTTTGCTCTACTTAGACTCCTTGAAATTTCAGATTAAGCAATCCTACCATTGTTTGTATCAGAGATTGTCATCAATAATTATCTATACCTTGCTCTTGTAAATTCCGACTCTGTTTTTCATAAGTAGTTCTGGTCGTTCTTGCACATATTTTGTTGCAGCTTTCTTGGTCAAAACCTTAAAACAAGTACCAACGTATGGGAAAACTGTTTCGTGATCTTGATTTCAATCTTGGGGATGCTGCTGCTGTTGTTTTTCATTGAAAATTTGAAGGTTGGTGTTGAGAATCTTTAAGTCTTGGTTTATATAGCTATCTCTGTGAACATAAGCTAATGTTTCTAAATCCATAAAAGCACGCACTGAGCACTTACTGAGTCATTGAGACAAAAGTAATGTTATGAGTATTTCTTTTGGTGATTATATAATCTTGACCTTTCACCAAAAAATGTTTTGTTAAGAGGTTAGATTATGCAATTTATGATATCTCTCATTTGTTCAACCATGTTGAACCTTTGTAACTTCTAAGAAATTCATGAAATCTATTCACAAATCCAATTTGACTAATAATTTAGTACTAACCAGTTTCTTGTCCGCTGGTACCATTAAAATAATAAAAAAGATTGCATATTCTGATGTTAAAATATCAATTCAACGATGAAAGTTATCATCTCTTATTACCTTAATCTTTTGAATATAGTAACTTGTTTATTGGTTTCAAATAAGCTAGACTTGTTGCTTGGCAGAACTACATGCAATGGATAACCAAAAGTTCGAAGAAGAAGACTAAAATCAGCTAGAATGAAGATTTAAAATCGTGGATATCCAAAATCGAGCTATGTTGTAAGAGAAATCCGAAGAAGATTATATCCAAGGTACAACGACGAATGTTAGAAGAAAATAATGACATTACTATGCCGAATCTATTCTCTTGTCTTCCGCCGGAGATAATGCCGAACATTCACCATTGTGTTTGCCTGCCCCTGGTAAAGAAGGTGAGTTTCTTCTTCTACTTGCTTTCTTTCTCCTTCCTTTTGGATGAAGGATGAAAATTAAAATACAAAGTTTGAAATATTAGAATAATTTGGAAGTGGGTAGGGAAATTGATTCTTAACAGTATAGAATCACGCTGATCTTTAACAATTACTGAGTCGCTAGGTATTTTGATGATCAATCTTTGAGTAACGTTTTTGGTTGGCATTTCCTCCATTGCGGGGGCTTATTGGTTTTTGGAGTTTTTTTCTGAAAATGTTATGAGAAGTAGATGATGTAGTCAGGTGGATATTATTGTCCGTTTGGTCGCCCAAGCCACCGTGGTTTCTTATTTGTTTCAGCGTCCGATGGCTGCCCTTCTTGTGGATGTCAATTTTGTTAAATGAATTTTATTCATCCGAAAAATGTAGGTGCCAATGCTTCGTGAAAGGGAGGAAAGAGAGTTGTTGTTGCTTGGCAAACGTCTGCAACCAACGGTTTACAAGAGGAACATGCCCATTTTCCTAAAGGGAGATGTAATTCGTGTAATGCTCTTCATTACCAACGGCAGTATCTTGACAGACGCGGGTGAAGGAAGTGGTCAGCACATTGAAGAAGTTCAATTCTTGGGAGAACAGCTTCTAGAACGGATGTCCACCGGCTCCTCCGAGCCCCACGAGTCCAACCTCCCAATCTCTGATAAGAACGTCAAAACCATTACAAGAGTTGAAGCCTTTGCTCTAACGTTCCGCGATTTAGAGGCCGTATTTCGAGAGCTTAGCCAAGCAGCTTCTGATGCAGGAGCATTCGCATAAACTTTCGCCAGTGACTGGATGAAAGAAGAATGAAAGAGAAAATTTCCACTGGTGCTCCCGTGATAGAATTGCTAGTTGTTTGAATTGCGTTGGCGATTCCTTCTTAGTCTAGATTGAACGATACCTAGAGATATGTGGAGAATAATATCTTTCTTGTGATGCTCTTCGTCAATTAAACAATCTTTTCATTTACCACATTGTTTAGCTTCTCAATCTTTGATAAGAAAGTCAAAACCATTACAAGAGTTGAAGCCTTTGCTCTAACGTTCCGCGATTTAGAGGCCGTATTTCCAGAGCTTAGCCAAGCAGCTTCTGATGCAGGAGCATCGGCATAAACTTCCGCCAGTGACTGGATGAAAGAAGAATGAAAAAGAAAATTTCCACTGGTGCCCGTGATAGAATTGCTAGTTGTTTGAATTGCGTCGGCGATTCCTTCTTAGTCTAGATTGAACGATATCTAGAGATATGTGGAGAACAGTATCTTTCTTGTGATGCTCTTCGTCACGTAAACAATCTTTTCATTTCCTACATTGTTTAGCTTCTAAGTAACCCCTTTATCTTTGGCTCTATTTCTTTCACAAAAATTTACAAAAGCATAGATTCTCATAGCTTTCTTACCTTGGTTGGATATTCAACCTGCAACTGTTACAGTTCAAAACTAATTGAACCTATCATATGCTAACAAGTTTAAATCTTTTGACTTAGCAATTGAGCTTTTTATATTTGATATTAGGGCTAAGCCATAGGTCCCAAGTTCAAATCCTAGTGGAGTATTGCTAGGGTGAAATTTTGGTGAAGTACACCTTGTCCAAATTTTAAGTGGCTCAAAGAACTATCATAGTAGAGGTAGATCATTGAAAATGCCAACAAACTTGGGAGTTGATAACTCTATTTTTATAGAGTTATTTTACTTATTTTAGGCAATAAATAACTTTAATAATTGTGAGAAAACATTTGAACTCCTCTTTATTTACTTAAATTTATCTTGTTTATGTAGCACAAGAAGGCAAGGAGAAAAGAGATGAACATGGAGAGCCTGATGCTTATTATGTGACAAAATCGTAATATCAGGATCAAGAGAGTCAAGATGGGCTTGGGCTTTGAATGATTGTTATTAGATTTTATTATTATTGGGTTTTCTAAATAATTCGAAAACCTAATCATATTAGGAGTTCAAAGCCTAATTAAATTAGGAGTTCAAAACCCAATTGTTTTAGATCTCTAAGACCCAATTCTACTAGGATAAGAGTAGGTCTAAACCTAAACCCTATTTAAGAGAAGAGAAGAGGCAAAAGAAGGGAGAGGAGGAAATTGAGCACAACTCAAGAAAGAGGCCAAGAATTCAAGGTTTTCTTGAAGAAAAGACAAAAAGGGTGACAGACTTCTTGTTCTTGGATTCAAGATGCCTTCTTTATTCCCTATTATTATTCTTCCTCATTATTTCTTTATGCTTTAGTTTATTTTTGTTAGAGCTACGATGTAACCTAATTATGATGGTATAAATCTTATGATTATTATGTTTTGCAAGATATTTTATTTATGTGAGTTATATATTATTATGCTTAATGCTTTTAAGTGATTGGCCACCACTTGAATGATTTGATGTGTATGTTTGAGACTGAGAGGTAATAATATGCAATTGCTTCTTATAATATATAACCATGAATTAAATGTGGATAGACATATACTATGTTGTTTGTGTGGCTTTTGGTGATAAGATAATCGAAAGATTTATTGTAAACTGGGAATGTTCATAGATCTTAATGCATTTGGTTTGTTTCAATTCACATATAGAAATATAGTGAATTAATGAACTAAGTAGGTTTGCTATACCTAGACATAGGATAGTAAATAAATTAGGAAGTTCCGCCATCACATAGATATTATCCCTTTTGCAAGCATATATAATCTACATTAGTACCTCATAGTTATGGTGAAATCGGACACTCTAACATATTTTGTGTATTTAGTTTTATTAAATTTAGTTGATTAGTTTATTCTCTATCAATTTGGATTTGTTAGATAAATTCTAGGAGTTGTTCACCATTAGTAATTAGTTGGCATAGTAATCACTAATCTCTGTGGGACAATACTTTTCTTATCATTATATTACTTGTTCGACATGTTCACTTGCATTTAAAATTCACCGAACAAGTTTTTGGCGCCGTTGCTGGGGATTGGTTGTTTTACTGCTGATTAATATTAATACCGAATGATTTCTAGGTTTAATCTAGCTTTTATTTTCTTTTAAATTTTTTTTAAAATAAAAATTGTTTCTTTTAATTCTTGAAAAAAAATTTCTCTAGTTCTTAAAAAAAATCATTTATTTTATTTTATTTTTATTTTGCTTCATTATTTTTATTTTGAAAAAAAAAATTTCTTGTTAAGTTGTTATTGTGAAAGATTAAGTAACAAGGATGGAAACATATGATGGTACATATAGACTTTTAAAAGACTATGTTGCACCAACATTTTGGAATGCTACATCAAGCATTAAAAGGCTTGAAATTCAGGCAAATAACTTTAAGATCAAGTCCGTGCTCATCAAGATGCTTCAAAAATCTGTGCAATATAGTGGGCTACCAAATGAGGATCCAAAAGCTCACATTGAAGCATTTCTTGAATTTTGTGACATAATTGGAGATCATGGAGTTATAAAAGATGTTATCAGGTTGAAACTATTTTCATTTTCTCTTAGAGATACAGCTAAAAAGTGGTTCTTTTCACTTCCTGCAAGATTAATTACTACATTGGATGATTTGGCTCAAAAATTTCTTGGTAAGTTCTTTCCTTTTGCAAGATCTACTAAATTGCGTAACAATATTTTCACTTTTAAGCAGATGAATGATGAATTATTATATGAAGCTTGGGAGAGATTCAAGGAACTTTTGAGGATATGTCCAAATCATGGATTACCCACGTGGCTACAAGTACAAACTTTTTATGATGGGTGTAGTATGAATCTTCGTTGTGTAATTGATACAACTGCAGGAGGGGACTTACATAGTAGAACACCAGAAGAGGCATTTAACCTCCTAGAGGAGATGGCATTCAATAGCTATCAATGGTCTACTGAGAGACTACCAGTGCATCAAGCAAGTAGAGTTCATAAAGAAGATATATTCACCATAATGTCTGCACAATTGGAAGTGCTCAATGAGAAGATAAACCACTTAAATACTCCAGTTGTGAGACATCAAAGTAAATCATGTGAATTTTATGGTGGAGCACATGAGAGCACAGAATGTCAAGTAGGTAACCCAAATGCTCATTATAATGATTATGCTAATTTTGTTGAAATTCCTAGCAGGTCACAAAATGATTATTACTCAAATACATAC
The DNA here is from genome assembly GCA_028551475.1 of Casuarina equisetifolia. Lineage (NCBI taxonomy): Eukaryota > Viridiplantae > Streptophyta > Magnoliopsida > Fagales > Casuarinaceae > Casuarina > Casuarina equisetifolia. Next base: position 20,757,244 of record CM052362.1, read on the forward strand.
AATCTGGGATGGCACAACCATCAAACTTTTTCATGGAGTAACCCAACTAAGATGAGACTGCAACCAACATTTTGGCAAACAGAAGAGGTGAAACCTAACTACGAGAACATGATTAGTGAGCTAGCCAGCACCACACAGAACTTTACAGAGAGGATTGAAGCAAGATTTCAGAATCAAGAAGCAAGTTTTCAGAGACAAGAGGCTTCAATCTGAAAATTAGAGTTACAAATGAGTCAGCTCATAAGTATGATCTCAGAGAATCAGGAGGGTCTTTTGCCTAGTAATGTGGAGAAAAGCTTTATAGATACCGCAGAGGCAATAACCCTAACATGTGGCAAGCAAGTAGGAGAAGTTTATGTTGACAAGGAGAGTCTCAAAGATAATGATAAAGATGTTAGCATGCAACTTGAGGAGGCACCTAGGAGCAAGCTTGTTCCAGAAAATCCTATGTCCTTTATGCCTCCAACTCCATCTCTCCAAAGATTCCAACAATGCGTAAAAGATAAGCAGTTTTTAGAATTCCTTAATATATCTTTAAAACTGCACATTAACATTTCTTTTGCAGATGCTCCAGTTCAAATATCTAGTTGTGCAAAATTGTTGAACGAGAGACTGGAGAACAAAAGGAAGTTGGAAGTATATGAGACAGTTGTGCTAATTGAAGGATGCTCAACAATCAAACGACACAAGCTGTCTCCTAAACTATTAGAGTTTCATCCTCCTTGAGCAACATGTGGAGGATAGTTTGGCTGAAAACTATAAAACAAGCGCTTCTTGGGAGGCAACTCAAGTATTTTGTTAGTAGTTTGGTTAGAAGGCTATCACCATATGCTCATCACAACTCCATTTTGACAACCTACAATCAAGGGAGTTTTCTTATTCCTTCTTTATTATTGATTTCTTTTGTTTTTACATTAAGGACAATGCTTCATTCAAGTTTGGGGGTGGGGAAAGAACCTTTGTGCTAAATTTGATTAAAAAAAATTTTTATGTCATGATTACATCCCATGTTGTGAATTCTTGGTGATTCTTTGGAAGATATAGATTTTGTTCAAGCCTGCAATTGTAGTGTAAGTTAAGTGTGATTCTGATTATGTTGATCCACCTATTGAGCACTAAAAGTCTTTTATTTTTGAAATTGTGTGTATCTCTAGAGAACATTCATGTGAAGTATGTGATTTTCTTAGATCTCACCTGAATCTTAGAATTTGTTTGATTTTCTCTTGAGGTGAAATCCTAAGCTGCATCTAATTGAGAAAATGATTTAGGCCATTCTTTGGATCGTTTGAGCCTTTCAAGCCAACCATATTTATTTATCACTAGTCACCCCGCTGAGCCTTGATTCTTATCCATTTTTTTTAATGACACCCATATATATATAGCCATAAGCCTTAAACAACTTATCTTATCGTCCCACGTCCATGAACATGTTAACTTGTAGGATGGAAGTTTGTTTGAGATGAATAAAGGTTGAAAGGAAGATGGAGCATGAGAAGAAATTGATTATAATGATTAAGTAGGGCATAGTATTTCATTTCTACAAAAAAAAAAAAAAAGAAGTACAACATTTGCCCAAGAATGGAATCCTCTTATCATTCCTTATCATATTTAATCCATTCAATGTTTTGAATTAGGCCATTAAGCGTAGTAATTAAAATGATTGGCAAGATAAGAGTATAGTGACTACATGTCTAGTACTTTTACTTGTTTTATTGATGCAAGCATGATTGTGGCTTTGTGAGTATTAGAATCCAAGTGAAATCAAGCATTTTTAGACGGAAAAGAATGAGAACAGTGATGGTAGAAAGTGACAAGAGTTTTCGATGAGATCCTAGAAAGTAATGTGTTTATGGGTAAATTAAGCCTAAATAACTTTTATCTTACCCCTAGCTCAGCGTTACATTACAAGCTTATAAAAGTCCTATTGATTTTTGATTAAATGATTGGCTTACATTAGTGGAAAGAGGAATGAAAAGCAAACATATGAGGTTTGGTTAAAGATTTTGAGAGATTGCATATTAATGTAAATCTATTTGGAGTGCATATAGTTGAAAAGATGAGGACTCACACACATACACATGTGGTCAACATAGTTAAGAGTCTATCTTATCTTATAAAACAATTGTAGTGTTTGGATGAAAGCTATATTTTTCTTTGAATTGTTAAGTTGAGCAATTATGGGAGAATATCATGAAGGGATTTTGTCTAAAACATATATTGTTTATTGTTTTTGCTAGAGGACTAGCAAAATGTTAAGTTTAGGGGTTTTGATAACTCTATTATTCTTCCAAAAAGGATAAAAAGATATATACAACCAAAAGCTCTTTCTCTACACTGAAGAGCTGCTACTCCCAGTGTGGCTTCACCCCTAGCCGCGCACTGATTTGCTCTCTCTTGAGTTAGCATAGCGGGTTCCATGGCTCTGTCGGCGTCTGCAAGAGAAAGGATGAGGTTAGCATCTTGTTCTTCTTCTATCTTGAGTATACGTTGATCTTCCGCACTAGTGGGTTTGGCTACGGGGAGAGGGAGAGATGGTTGAATTACTTCATAAAGTGTTATCTTCAATTCATTCTGCCCTCTTGATGGTTTAAAACTATATGTACTTGAACAACGAGAAAGCAGTTGTCTTTCTAGGCCCGACCTAAGAGGAAGAAAACAAGTCCAAGGAACCCTAATGTAAACCCTTCATTTTAAATACTGGCACGAGTCTGCCGGTGGAATCTCAAAGGAGAGTTGTTCCACCAACATCGATATGTGTGAATAACCAATCAAAACAGCGACTGACTATTTAGCGAATTTGCACCGCGCCATGGAAATTACACGTTTATTAGCACATTAGCCTGGCTCTTGGTTTCTTATATTCTAAGTACCTAAGGCTGAATGATATAATCATTAAATACAGACATATACATACACCCTGATTTGATTCCTTATTTTTTATGTTTTGTTCAGGAGGTGGAGTTGGTTTGACGGCAGCTTTCACCCAGAGCGGCTCATTGCAAAGTGGGATATGTTGTTTCTAGTTTCGTGCGCGTTTGCTGTGTCTGTGGATCCTCTGATCCTTTATATCCCAGTGATCGAAGAAAATGAGAAAAAGAACAAGTGTACTGGGTTAGATAGCACATTAAAGATCGTAGCCATTTGTTTGCGATCCGTGACGGATGGGATTTATGTTGCGAATATGTTCTTGCAATATCTTTGTCTCACGAAAGTCGGCTCTGGCACTGGACACGGCCGAGGGGAGAAAGATTCAAATGTTCCTCCTACAGGAGAGAGAGGCGAAAGCCTATGGGGTCGCTACTGTAACTGGATAACCAGCACCAGAAACTGTCCTTACCTGGGGCATTTCGTGATTGACATTCTCGCTATCCTTCCACTTCCCCAGGTAAGAACAACTTTTCTGCTTCTACACCGTTTTCCTGTACGCTTTCAAGTCTAACAACAAAGAGGATTTCTATCCTGTTTCCTTTCTTTCCTTCAAAGTTTATGCTTCTCCCGGTTTAGTCTTACTTTTGCTTGCTTACTAACTCTATATTACCAAAGCTCTTCAAGTTGTTATAATTTGGCAAGCATGCACGCATGCGTGTGCTTAACTTCATAATAGCTTAGACGGCAAAAATCAAGACTATTCACCTTCACGCCGCATTTTCTTGTCTCTCCGACTAGTTTTTCCACAGGGAAAAACAAAATAGAAGTACAGTGGAAAATAACAAACAAAAGCAAAACAAAAAACACTAAGATGAATTCCTGGACAACAGCTACGCAGGGAGAAGTTCTCCAGCCATAGACCCATCATTGACCTTTAACAACTTTTACTAGAACATTGACAAACCATAACTTGGTAAATGGGTCCTTTTATCAAATCAATTTGTAACTTGTACTGCGTTGAGCAAAGTTGCTTGAGAAGAATATAGGAAAATATGAACTTTTTATGTCGAATATTGTTAATTTTCACTTATTTGAAATTGAGTTTGGTATCTCACTTTTCATTACTTTTTTAAGTTTAAAAGAATGTTAGTGAGTAATCAATAAACAATGTAACATGACTTTTGTGATACTTCTATTGCATATAGTATCACAACTGCAAAGACACTTAATGTAAGTATATAACAATTTATATTAACGGATCTCACATGTTGTTATTGTAATCTATTCAGATGTTAATTTCAATAGTTTTTTCAATAGAAAATGGCTCAAACCTTTTGCATATAAGGAGGCTCTTGAATGCAGTTATCCTACTCCAATATGTGCCTAGAGTTCTTCGCATCTACCTATTATGGAGAAAATATCAAAGAACGGACCACAAACCAATTTCGATAAAGCTTAAAGCTGCATTCAATTTCTTCCTTTATATCCTTGCAAGTTATGTAAGTTTGATTACAAATTTCATGTTAGTTTAATTATCTTTCTAGATTTCAAAACACAGTTTATTTATTTTGCTTATTCCAATACTTTTTTTGAGTGTAGGTTTTCCATGGAGTTAGTTAATTCATCAATCCTATGAAAACATAAATATGCATTGCATGTATACTTTATGTCCATGCATAACGATAACTTATGGCTATTGAAATCTTTTAAAACCCATGTGTAGATTTAACCTTCGTTTATATTCCTTCGTAAGCCATTAGCTTTGCAATGACCCGAGTACATGGCATTTTCTGCAATTATATCAAAGTTGCGTGCAAGAGTACAAGTGTCTTGAGTACCAGAGTTATATGATATGGGATCCTCGGCAGCTGGGGTACTTGTTATAAAAACATAAGCTTGGAATCCCGATCTGATTGTGTCCCAACAACAGGTGGTACATGGACTTACCGTCTGTGCAGAACCCAGTGCTTTATCAGTATTTTTTCTAGTATTTTCTTTGCCTTTAGTATTTGCAGAAAAATCTACCGATAATTGAAAGACTTGCTTGTGTTGTAGGTACTGGGTGCCTTTTGGTACTTATTTTCTATCGACGTAGAGATCACTTGCTGGCACAGAGCATACAAAAGTAAAAATATCACCCCAAGTTCCTTTAGGTGTGGTCGCAGTTATAGAAATTACACAGTTTTAAAGGATTACTGTTCCGAAAAAACAGAAGATACAGCGTCCTTTAATTGTGGAATATTCTTTGAAGCCATTCAATCTGGTATTGTAAAATCCACTGATATTCCGCAAAGGATCTTGTTCAGTTTCTGGTGGGGCCACCGAAATCTAAGGTTTGCACTAGTCAGACTCTACATTTCAGATTCAGCAGTCCCACCATTGTTTCTATCAGATCTTGTCATCAATAATTATCTATATCTTGCTCTTATAAATTCCGACACAGTCTTTCATAAGAAATTTTGGTCATTCTTATACATATTTTGTTGAATCCATGCACATAGCTGGATGTATGTATGTCTGTATGACTTATATTCCTATATCATTAAGTTGCTAAAAGTTTTGCAGCTCTCTTGGTCAAAACCTTAAAACAAGTACCAGAGTCTGGGAAAACTGCTTCGCAATCTTGATTTCAGTCATGGGGTTGCTGCTGCTTTTGTATTTCATTGAAAATGTGAAGGTTGGTGTTGAGAATTTTCTTTGATCTTTAGCGTCTTGGTTTATATAACTATGACAGAGAACCTAAGCTAATAGTCATCTCTTATCACCTTAATCTTTAGCGTTGCATATTCTGATGTTAAAATATTGATTCAGTGATAAATTTATCGTCTCTTATCGCCTTAATCTTTTGAATATAGTAACTTGTTTATTGGACTTAAATAACCTAAACTTGTTGCTTCGCAGAATTATATGCATTGGATAAGCAGAAGTTCGAATAAGAGTGCTAAAATCAGAGAAATCAAAGATTTAGATACGTGGAGATCCAAAATCGGGCCAAGGAAGGTAAAACGGAAGAAGATTATATCCAAGTTGCAACAAAAAATGTTTGAAGAAAATAAAGACATTAATATGCCGAATCCATTCTCTTGTCTTCCGCCGCTGATAAAGCGGAACATTCAACATTGTGTTTGCTTGCCCTTGTTAGGAAAGGTGAGTTTCTTCTTCTACTTGCTTTCTTTCTCCTTTCTTTTGGATGAAAATGAAAATTAAAATACAGAAGTTTGAAAATATGTAAAATAATTTGGAAATATGGATAGACAAAGTGATTCTTGACGGTATAGAATCTAGTTGATCTTTGATAATTATTGAGTTGCTAAATATTTTGATGATTAATCTTTTGAGTAACATTTTTGTTGGCTCTCCCTCCATTGAGGGGGCTCGTTGGTTCTTGGTGTTTGTTCTGAAAATGTGATGAGAAGTAGTTAAGGTAGTCAGGTGGGTTTTATTATCCGTTTGGTTGCCCGAGCCACTGTGGTTATAGTTGTTTCAGAGCCCGAGTGGCTGCCCTTCTTGTGTATTATCAATTTTGTTTAATGAATTTTATTGTTCGGTGAATTTTAAATGCAAGTGAACATGTCGAACAAGTAATATAATGATAAGAAAAGTATCGTCCCACAGAGATTGGTGATTACTATGCCAACTAATTACTAACGGTGAACAACTCCTAGAATTTATCTAACAAATCCAAATTGATAGAGAATAAACTAATCAACTAAATTTAATAAAACTAAATATACAAAATATGTTAGAGTGTTCAATTTCACCATAACTATGAGGTACTAATGTAGATTATGTATGCTTGCAAGAGGGATAATATCTATGTGATGGCGGAACTTCCTAATTTATTTACTATCCTATGTCTAGGTATAGCAAACTTACTTAGTTCATTAATTCACTATATTTCTATATGTGAATTGAAACAAACCAAATGCATTAAGATCTATGAACATTCCCAGTTTACAATAAATCTTTCGATTATCTTATCACCAAAAGCCACACAAACAACATAGTATATGTCTATCCATATTTAATTCATGGTTATATATTATAAGAAGCAATTGCATATTATTACCTCTCAGTATCAAACATGCACATCAAATCATTCAAGTGGTGGCCAATCACTTAAAAGCATTAAGCATAATAATATATAATTCACATAAATAAAATATCTTGCAAAACATAATAATCATAAGATTCATATCATCATAATTAGGTTACATCGTAGCTCTAACAAAAATAAACTAAAGCATAAAGAAATAATGAGAAAGAATAATAATAGGGAATAAAGAAGGCATCTTGAATCCAAGAACAAGAAGTCTGTCACCCTTTTTGTCTTTTCTTCAAGAAAATCTTGAATTCTTGGCCTCTTTCTTGAGTTGTGCTCAATTTCCTCCCCTCCTTTCTTTTGCCTCTTCTCTTCTCTTAAATAGGGTTTAGGTTTAAACCTACTCTTATCCTAGTAGAATTGGGTCTTAGAGATCTAAAACAATTGGGTTTTGAACTCCTAATTTAATTAGGCTTTGAACTCCTAATATGATTAGGTTTTCTAATTATTTAGAAAACCCAATAACAATAAAATCTAATAACAATCATTCAAAGCCCAAGCCCATCTTGACTCTCTTGATCCTGATATTACGATTTTACCACACAATAAGCATCAAGCTCTCCATGTTCATCTCTTTTCTCCTTACCTTCTTGTGTTACATAAACAAGATAAATTTAAGTAAATAAAGAGGAGTTCAAATGTTTTCTCACAATTATTAAAGTTATTTATTACTTAAAATAGATAAAATAATTCTATAAAAATAAAATTATCATTTATTCATTGGAAAAATGTAGGTGCAAGTGCTCTAGGGAAAAAGCGACAAAGATTTAAAGTTCTTGAGTGAACGCATGCAACCAGTGCTCTACAAAAAGAACACGTACATTTTCCGGAAGGGAGATGTAATTGATGTAATGCTCTTCATTACTGACGGCAGTATCCTGACAGACACGGGTGAAGGAAGTGTTCAGCATATCGAAAAAGATCAATTCTTGGGAGAAGAGCTTCTAGAATGGGTGTTCAACTGCTCCTCCTCGCCCTGCGTGTCCAAACTCGCAATCTCTAATAAGAACGTTAAAACCATTGCAAAAGTCGAAGGTTTTGCTCTAATGGTCTGCGATTTAAAGGACGTATTTCCAGAGCTTAGCCAAGCGGCTTCTGATGCAGGAGCATCCGCATGAAACTTTGACCAGTGACTGAATGAAAAGAAGAATGAAAAAAGCTACAAAAACGGATAATTTGAAGAGAACAGGCTGTCATGCTCTCAGCACTTCAAGACAACCACCATATTCAGCAGTTGCTCTCGTTTTTGTTGAAAATGAATAATTTGTTTGGAGGTTTATCTGGAGTTTGAAGAAAAATCTCCACTGGTGCTCCCGTGATAGAATTGTTAGTTGTTCGAATTCTGAATGAGAAAGTTTAGAATTAAGATTGTTATTTGCTGAACTATGCTTTTAGTTCTTAATCTAGATGGAACGATAGCTAGAGATATCTGGAAAACCTTGTCTTTCTTGTGAGCTGAGGGCGCAACTGTTGCAGTCCAAAAAATAATTGAACCTACTGAACCAACAGGTCTAAACTTTTTGGTTTAACAGTTGAGTTTGTAATACTTGGTATGAGGTCAAGCCACAAGTCCCACGTTTGAATCTCAGTTCACAACTAGGAATGAGATAATGAGATCTAGCAATCAATAAGGCTCTGACTTAATCATAGTCAATTGCAAATTTAAATTTCGAAATGTCCAACTGAACCAGAATAACAAATTCAGCACTGACAACTGCATCGGTGAAAAGTCCAAAGTGTTTAGGCAATAAACAGAACTGATTTTCGGTAATTCTCTACCATGTTCAACATGTACGTAGCAGAAAAGGCAATAAGGTGACTTCAATTCACAATATTTACCACTAAGGTTGGAACAAGAAGAAGAAGATAAATGAGGATTATCAATACCTTGGATATGTTGGGACACTAGCCCAGGCACAGTGCGCAAACCCCTTGAATATTCCCCGACAAACAGAAATCATATCTTGAATAAGATGCGTATGGGGATCATATCTTGAATAAAATGCGTATGGAGCCACATGTTTTGAACAGATACAAAACTTTGAAAATATGTAGAATAATTTGGAAATGGATAGAGAAAGTGACTCTTAACAGTACAGAATTGACCTATCTCTAATGCCAATAAACTTTCAAGACCCCAGTTGACCTACTAAAATCTTAAGGTGGTAGTAGGGGGGAAACCCCTTGACTTATAAGGCACAATAGCCTGGTTTCTTGCACTAATGTGGGACAAAGGGGTCTGCTTTTAACAGAATCAAGTTGATCTTCAACAATTATTGAGTCACAAAATATTTTGATGATTAATCTTTGAGTAACAATGTTGTTGGCTCTCCCTCCATTGAGGGGGCTCGTTGGTTCTTGGAGCTTGTTCTGAAAATGTCATGAGAAGTAGATGAGGTAGTCAGGTGGGTTTTATTGTCCGTTTGGTTACCCGAGCCACAGTGCTTATAGTTGTTTCGAAGCCCGAGTGGCTGCGCTTTTTGTGTATATCAATTTTGTGTAATGAATTTTATTCATATGAGAAATGTAGGTGCAAGTGCTGTAGGAAAAATGTGACAAAGATTTAAAGTTGTTGAGGAAACTGTCATATTTTAAGATGAAATACTCTAAGAAAAAAAATATTCAAAAAAGGGAACATAGAGAATATTGTCTCATATTAGAAAGGCAAGTAGGAAGTCTTGGATTTATAAAGGTCTAAGTAACTCTATTTAATATATTAGTTTTTTAGATTAGAATTCCAAACTTGTAACAAAGTGGTATCATAGTCAAGTCATGACCTATTTCCAATGCCAAGTACCAAGTGCCTTGCCTACTCACATGTCAAAAAGAATGACAGTCATGTTGGATGTACATGGCCACATGAGGGTAACATGGATTTGGGTGGAGGAGAATGTCATGTTTTAGGATAGAACACTCAAAAAGAGAGGATATCCAAGAGAGGAATTATAGAAAATATTGTTCTACGTTGAAAAAGTAAGTAAAAAATATTGAGTTTATAAGGTCTAGATAACTCCACCTATCAAGGGTTAGAATTTCAAGCCCGTGATAGAACGCCAGCAACCATTGCTCTACGAAAAGAACACGTACATTTTCCAAAAGGACGATGTAACTGATGTAATGCTCTTCATAACCGACGGCAGTATCTTGACAGACACGGGTGAATGAAGTGTTTCAGCATATTGAAAAAGATCAATTCTTGGGAGAAGAGCTTCTAGAATGGATGTTCAACTGCTTCTCTTCGCCCTGCGTGTCCAAACTCCCAATCTCTAATAAGAACACCAAAACCATTGCAAAAGTTGAAGCTTTTGCTCTAACGTTCTGCGATCTAAAGGACGTATCTCCAAGGCTTAGCCAAGCAGCTTCTGATGCAGGAGCATCCGCATGAAACTATGGCCAGTGACTGGACGAAAAGAAGAACGAGGAAGGTTACAAAACGGATAATTTGTAGAGAACTGGCTGTAATGCTCTCAGCGCTTCAAGACAATCCCGATGTTCGGCAGTTGCTTTTCGATGTTGTTGCCAAGCAGTAGTTAGTTTTGAGGTCTTATCTGGAGTTTGTAAAAAAATCTCCACTGGTGCTTCCGTGATAGAATTGCTAGTTGTTTGAATTCTGGATGGGGAAGTTTAGAATTAGGATTAGGTATTTGCTGAACTATGCTTTTAGTTCTCCAATAAATTCCGTTTTGGACGGTTTGCCAGTTTCCAAGAACGAATTGCGTTGGCGACTCCTTCTTAATCTAGATTGAACGACACCTAGAGATATCTGGAGACCGACGTCTTTCTTGTGGAGTCATCGATGCGATGCTCTTCGTCACGCAAACAATCTTTTCATTTCCCACATTGTTTAGCTTCTCGAGTAATACTTTATCTCCGGCTCTATTTCTTTCACAAAAAATTTACAACGGCATAGATTCTCATAGCTTTCTTGCTTTGGTTAGATATTTAACTTGCAACTATTACGGTCTAAAACTAATTAAACCCACCATATGCTAATAAGTTCAAATGTTTTGATTTAGTAATTGGGTTTGTTACATTTGATATCATAGCCAAGCCACAGTTCTGAGCTCAAATCTCTGTTAATTACGCCTAGGTGAAATTTCGTGAAGTATGCCTCGAGTAAGCCTGGTAAGGCCTGAAATTGATGTAGACCTGTTTGGCAGTAACGTGAAGCCAAAGAATGGCAAAACAGTGAGAAAGAAGCAGCCGCACGAATGTAGACACACTGCACAAAGCCATGACGCTCAAAAGCTCTGCTTCAAGAGATCAAAGAGTAGGTGAGCGGCTACAGCGACAATCGGGAAAAACAAGAAGCAACTTGCCCAAAGTCCATTCTTCTGTAACAAGGGCACGTTTTTAAAATCTGTGTTTCAATCTGTTAATATATTAGTACGTTACATCAATTTGATATTGAGACATTCCTTTTATCTTATTAGTCAATTAATTATAAAGGAAGAAGTGTATATTTTAACATGATATTAAAGCTAAAATTAGATCTCTCATTATTGGTTAATTAGGTTTCATAAAAAGTATATCATACATTTATGAATGTGTTAAGTATTTCATTTGTTATTAAAAATTTTAAAGTTAAGCTTGTAATTAGAGAGTTTCTTTTAATATTTAAACATTAGCAAAGGTCATATTTTTCCAATGTGAAATTTTTGTTCTCAATACTTTCATACATATCAAAATTCTTTAAACTTAATATTAAATATGGTAAAATAAATGCTTTTCTACAAAGCATACTTAAAAAGTTCAAAATTGAAGGTGTTAAAATGGATTAACTTGCACTTTGATATTATATAAAAAAATTCAAAGTCTAATACAAAAACTAACTTATAAGTTGACATAAATCTTTTATTTTTATATATTATTAATTTATTATACTTTTTCTTTGCAAGAGGCACTTCCATTTTTACAAATTAATTTTAAGAGATGAAGTAGGTAAATAATTTTAAAAAAAAAAAGATGAATTCTAACACATATCTTTAATTCATTTTCACTGTGATCAACCAGTTGACATTTTAATCAAATGTTTATTTTTTACGCGCTTTTTCATTCTTCGCTTCAAATTTATAGTTCATTCTATGCTTGCAACTTGCATAGGCATGTTAAAAAAGAGGAATGCATGCGCCTAGAAGTGCATGTAGCACATGCACATGATATGGCAACCCTAGCGACCCACAAAGTGACCTGCAACCCAAGAGTAAACCTTGTGGCAACCCAACTCCGCATTGGTCTCTCCCGCAAAACCTTAGTTGCCGCCGATTGAAAATCCTTGCTAGATCTTCAATGAATCTTTGTAATTACATGAGTTTTCCTATGCTAATTCAATTGTAATCACTAAATGTACAGTTTGTGAATTGTTCTATAGAATTCGTGCATTGATTTGTAAATTAATCGAGAAAATTTTCAATAAGATTAAACAACTTTCTCTTTCCGTTGTTCTTCCTCTTCCTTGTGTTTTTCTTTTTTTATTTGGTGAAAGGTCAAGAATTATATATCACCATAAAATAATTATAAATTCTTCAATTACAATATCATCATTTAGGCTCAAACATTGCATTTGGCAAATTTCAAAACTCTTGCAAAAACTTATTACAATTTATAAACTTTACTCATTTAGTCAATGAAATCTTTCCTCTCACATTCTTCTTGATTTTAGTAATAATGGTCGAACTATCTAAACTTTTATTACTAAATTTTTTTTGATTTCCTTCCCTCCAAATATGATACAATACAACCTTGAAAGATACATTGAATAGGGTTGCTACAAAAAATTTTGACAACCTTGATCATCTAACATATTTTAGCTCTTCAATGTTCAATTCTTTGAGTTAAGCCATTCGTACCTAACAGAATTATCCATATGTAATTTGTAAACCTACATTTAAAAAATAAATATTCTTGTGATTCTTCTCCTTGTTGGTAAAGGTTGCATTGTAGGTCCACAAAGTTATTCCATATAACCACACAATTTATTGTGGATAATTTGTCTTTTAAAATGATCCAACTAATAAAATTATGCTTTGGTACTCCTTTTCATATTAGTCTTGTCCATTTAATATCTTTTCTACTCTCTCTTAGTACTACATAACTTTTGGCAATAGTGTACTCTGAGTCTATCATTAGTTGTGTGAGTTCACTTCTTATTCGTAAATATTCCTCCAACTCCAAGCCAGTGATCCTTTCATCTCAACTTCTGATATATTCATTCCCTTCAAATTTTATGTTATCATCCATCTAACCCATAAAAAGTTTGGGTTATTATGCACAAGATATCATAAAAATTTTCCAATTACCACCTTATTCTACATATGAATGTCTATCAAACCCAAACCTCCAAAAATTTTAGGCCAACAAACTTCTTTTCATACCACTTTTGTTGCACATTGTCTATTAGATTTACTTGTCCAAAGGAAGATTCTAATCATTTTTTTAATTTCATAAATTGTCTATTTTGGTAGTAAAAAAATTTGCAGCCAATATGAAAAACACAAAAAACACTTCCTTGTGTTTTTCATCAACCCTAGGATTTTGACAACCCAGTTATTCCTTTTCTTTCAATAATAATGAGCGTATTAAATTTTAAAGAAATGAAGGAATCTGACCTTTAACTTGAATACGCCATTCTCCATTAAATTGAATAGAATTTCACATTTTTTGGAATTGAAACTCATTCTTTTTTGGTCCACAAATTGCCTCATCTTTATCATGCTGGCTACTTCCCACTACCGAGATGCTACTGCCAATATGACTTGACTCCTAGCTTTGCACTGAAACTACAAGCATGATAATTTTTTTTTTGTTGTTGGTGAAAATGTAAGAATGCATTAATAAAAAATAGTATATAAAAGCATAGAGGCATACCCTAGAATTATAAGATTTACAAAAATATAGAGGTTGAAAGCCTCCAAATCTCAAATCTCACTCAAAATGACATTTTCCAGTGAGGATTTTATATTTGCAAATAAAGAAGCTCTCACTAATATAATTTTCCTTACTTTAGCCAACATGATTAGAATGTCAACTGTTTTGCTCTAAAATCGTCTTCTATTGTGTTCTATCCATATACAATAGATGCAAGCTAGAAAGGATAACTTAAGAAGTTTAGTAGTTAAATACTTTTTCTTTAGTTGCTTTGATCATCCATTGTAGTTATTCATTCCATTCTCTAATATCATGTCAAATTCCATTCTGAGCAAGGATAGTTTTCAAACCATCATTGTCCATGGACATTTAAAAAAAAAAGATGATTCATGTTTTCAACATAGGACTGACAAAAATTACAATATAAGTTAACTAAAGTGAGCTACATACTATTTCGTCTACTATAGAAAGTCGATCTTAACACACTAGTCATCTAATCAAGTTATGTTTGCTGATGTCATCAGTCCAAATGAGATTATACCAATCCACTTTTTCATTTGCTAGTCAAAAGTGCTGATAAATTTTTTTGTAGCAATAGATAGATCTATTAAGAATGGAGATAAATGTATGCCTTAATTTAAGAAAACCTCTCTACCTCCATGCCATGGAACCTTTTAATCAAGCTATATTACTAAAGTTCTTTTACATTTTATATTATGAATCTATTTACTCCATGGAGAAGCATCTAGAAGATTTATAAAGTTTCAAAGTATACATCCCAAAAAAACTTTATTCCAAAGTTTAAGATTTTGTATATGTATTATAAGCATGATAATTATTTTGAAATTACAAGCACAATAATTTATTTTGAAGTGGCTTGATTTATTCTAAACTCATTTATTTTGTATAAATACTATACAAAAACTATATTATTATTTGGCAACTATTAATAGAATTGAAGTATTCTTAATCTTCAGACATTCAGTTCATACATTCAATCTTAGTTGCTTTTATTTTGGTTATATTTTTATCCAACAATTTTCATTCTTTTATGAATATGTAAGTTTATTGGTCAAAGAATAAGAGAATATAAAATTTTAAGGACATACCCAACATTACAATTTATCTACAAAAAAATCAAGTTTGGAATCCTCTAGTTATAACACAACAAAATATTTACTTGAGAAGATTTAATATTTAAATAGATATACTCTCTTACATACTACTTTTCTAATTATAGCCAATACAATTAATATCTTAACAACCTTATTTTTGAAAATAGATATTTTATTCAAATCATATACAATAGTCACGTGCTAAGAAAGAAAGTTTAAAAATCCTTACAGTCAAATCCTTTCCTTTAGTGGCTTTAATCATCTATTGCAATTTAGAATTTCAATCATAGATGATACTATGAAGGCCTTGTTGTATAAGAATATTTTGTCAAATTTGTCTAATCCAAGTACATTGACAAAATAGGTGAGACTTGCTTTCTACTTGAGAACCACAAAAATTATAATATAGGTCAATATAAGGAAGCCATTGAGATATCATTTATACAGTAAAAAGTTTGTCCCTACATATGAGCCATTCAATAAAGTTTTATTTGTTGATTCCACCTAAATATATCAAGTCATACCATACAATCTCAACATTAATGTGGCACAATTCTTTGTATGTCTCTTTATAATAATAAGAAGGTTTAGAAAGCGTAGATATGAGAACCTATCATAACTTGAAAAAACTTTTTTAGTTTCATGTCATATTTCTTTTAGTGTCAAGATTCATAACTAATGTTCTCCTACATTTAATACTATGAATTCATCTACTTCATAAGGATAAACTTGGATAATTGATGAGATTCTATAATGACCATCTCAATAGAACCTCATTCTATGCTTTAAGGCCTAAGAGTTCAAGTCTCCTTCCCTTTTAGATGAGCAAACAACTTGCCAAATAATCTTGTGACTTTTATTCCCTATCCATCAATTCTCCCATGATTTTTTTTGTCTAAACTTTACTTAAACAATCTTTATTTTAGCCTATTAATTTTATCAAAATCTATCGACGTTGTTGAATGACAAAAGTTCGCTCCTGATGCCTTGTACAAAAGAGATCAGCGAGCTCACTGATAGAAAAACATGTCATAGCAACCAGATGGGTCAACAATGGGTTTCATTTTTCTTGAGCTTTCTGTAGTGTTTCAAAAACACCTTCGAAAGGTCCAACAAATATGGTTCAATGTCATACTGACAAGGGACAGAAAGAAATTAAGTATTCTTATATCCGGGACGCTGGCAACGAAGTCCTTGCAAACCCAACGAGTTATTAATCTTCCTTAAATAGGTGTAACGCGTATGCAAAATGGATCATTCACGTTTCTGGATGTTTGTGCCCCCCAATTCCTCCCCACCCCCCACACAACCATTGCAGGGGGGCTATTTCTGCGTTTTGAGACTAAAGCCAAAGACAGTGATAAAATAAAAGGCTTAAAAGGAGAGTATAAATTAACGCGCTTGATGGAGGTACCATAGATAATTGAATGCCTGCACATCACAAGTGTTGAGGCTACTCTTTCGTAGAATTCTCCGATTGGTTAAAACTTCCAAACTAACTTAACCTAGAAGAGCTGTTTCGAGTTCATATTTTGCTTCACTGCTCCAAGTTTTCTAATTAAGTCTGAGCACTAGGAATGGCTTTGCTTTGCTCGAGGACTGGGAGGACAGATCTTCCAAGGCAAATTTCGACGTTTTCTGGAGTAGTTTTTAGAAGCTTGAAGGCTTTTTTTGGGCATAGGAGAGTAGGTTGCAAGGTCCATTGGCTGAGGATGGTTGCAAGTTTGCCAAGTTTTTATCACCGTTAGGCCTCAAAAACTGTCGCTGGCACACGAAGTGCGTTAAAGCGCAGGGATGCAGTGAGTGGAAGGGTGCCAGAGAGACCTGCAGAGCCGATTTTGTGTTGAACAGAGATAACGCCCAAATACTCCTGAATCCTGGGAAAACCATGCTGTCACTGTTTCAAGAAATACAAGATGAGGCTACAGAAAAATGGCTTTAAAAAAAAAAGTAGAGATATGAAATAAAAAGTACGGAGAAAAACATGAGCAAGAATGTGAAGAGAGAAATATAAAAGAAATTGAGTCCACTTGGTGTTGGGATCTTACCTTTTAAAAGAATGATCTAAAAGAATAATAGAAAATTTAAACAAAGCTCAATTGAATCAAGGAAAGAGGACTTGTTTTTCTAAATAAAGTAACTTTTTCTTTTTGTGGCCCGGAGGTGCTTCGGGGATGGCCGACATAATCGAGTTCTAAGTTGGGAAAAATGAGGTGGGGTTAGGTACCCACGTGGTTTGTGTGTCACATGCAATGATAAGATTAGGGCTTTTGTCTTGAGCTTGTTCTTATTTATTTGGGTCTTATACTTTATTTTGTTCTCCCTCCAAGACTTTCTCACGTGCTGTTGCAAGGGCGAGGTTTTGTTCAGCAATTGCATTTTTCTATCTTACTATTTTCAAGGGGGGTCCACAATTTGAGCTGATCAACTTTGACTTGAGATGAATTAAATTTTCATTGGCTACCGTGAAAGACCAAAAAGATTAAAAAAAGACTGACGGATAGATTTTTCAGATGAGCACGAGTTTGAGATGAATAAAATTTTCACCAGCTACCGGGAAAGACCATAAAGACTAAAGAAAGACTGAAAGATAGATTTCAGTCAGCCGTTCGCACTAGTTAATAGCTATTTACAGAGTACCAAGAGTTCTATTGTTCATCAGTTAATCAGCAACTACACACTCATACTATCCTCCCAGAAAGCCACTCCTTGGTCTGTCCAAATCCCAATCTTGTTTGCTCTTATAACAATTGGTAAACAACCAGGCTAGCTTCTAATTCCTTCCATTGCTTTACTGGTCTGAATACTACTGTTGAATTTCGCTTTAGAAATTCTAGTTTTACGAAATGTTTTTGCTTCTATGCTAAAAAGGTTCACGTGTTTTTCTGTTCATAATTAGGAATTTTGGCATCAGTTGAAGTTCGTGGGGTCTAATTGCTCTGAAGGTTGATTCTTGATTTTGACATTGCATCATGAATTCCGGGGAACCTGCGCTAGAGCGTTTGAGGAGGTTATTATGTTTATCTGTTGCCTCCTCTTCTTCTTCTTTCTTCTTCCTATCTGCTAAAAAGCCTATATAGCTGCTCCTAAATTGATATCTAATATTAGGGGGAAACGCTATTCACGGGTGTAAGTGAAGTGGACTCATGAATATTTTAGAAAGATAAAGCTGTTTTTTTTTTTCCTCTTCTTCCTTTCTCTTTTCTTTCCCTTTCTTTTTTTCTTTTCTTTTTTTTTTTGTTGGGGTGGGGGGAAGGAGAGGAAGGGGTTGGTTCTGGGGTGGGGTGGGGTGGGGTTCTAGCATGGTCTAGATCCGACTAAAAAGGAAGAAAATAAGTCGGAGAAGCCCAAACGCAGCCTGCTATTTAAAATAATACTGGCACTAGCCTCCCGTGGAACGTCGAAAGGATTAAGACTACTGTCAACAATTTGCACCATGTTATGTGACATTAGAGCGCATTTAAACTGGATCTTGGTTTGCTATGTTCTAAGCACGTAAGGCTTTAGAATTATCACACATACACAGAGAGAACCCTGATTCTTGATTTTCATGCTCTGCTCTCGCATTGGTTTTGCAGCGTATTTGACCCAGACCAGAACATAACGTGGGATGTGCTGTTTTTAGCTTCGTGCGTGTTTGCGGTATCAGTGGACCCTCTGTTCCTTTTTATTCCTGTTATCGACGAAGGTAACAAGTGTCTTTCGTTAGATGGGAGATTAAAGATTGTGGCCATTTGTCTGAGGTCAATCACGGATACGATTTTTGTTGCGGATATCATCCTTCAATGTTACCGTCTTTGGATGGCTGCTCGTAAACATGAAGGATCCGACAACGCCTTAGAGGATCGGGAAAGCGCAAAATGGCGCTTGTGGTCGCATCTAGTAGTTGACATTCTCGCTATCCTTCCACTTCCACAGGTAAAGGCAACTAATTCTGCTTCCATACTGTTTTCGCTTCAGCAAAAAGGAAAATGGCACTTGTAGTCGCATTTGGTAGTTGATTTTCGAGTCACCAAATTAATTTGTAACTTATACTACAGTGAGAAAAATTGCTCGAGACGAATATAAGAAAACATATGAATCTTCTCAAGTCATATTCTTAGGTTTTTTTTTCACTCATTTGAAATTGAGTCTACTATGACAGTTTCCATTTCTTTTACATAGGGGATGAAGAATTATTTTTTAATTAATAATCACTAGCCCATGCAACATGAACTTTGTGACATTTTTGCCAATATCATAACAATTGCAAAGGTACCTAATGCAAATATATAACAACTTATATCAATGGATCTTATATATTGTCTCTATAACTTATGCAAGTGTTAATTCCAATAATTTTTTCCATAGCAAAGGGTTCAAATCTTTTTAATGTAAGAAGGTTCTTGGATGCAGTTGTCCTACTCCAATATGTGCCTAGAGTTCTATGCATCTACCTCTCATGGAGAAAACTTCAAGATACAGACTACAAACCTGTTCCAATGAGAGTTAAAGCTGCATTCAATTTCTTTCTTTATATCCTTGCCAGTTATGTAAGTTTAATTATCTTTCTAACTTTTAGAACATATAGTTTATTTACTTTTCCTCATTACATTACTTTTTATGAGTGCAAGATTTTTATGGAAACGTTTGATTCATCAATCTTGATGAACACAAAAGTATGCATTGCATGAATACTTTATGTCTATGCATAACAATAACTTACGGTTATTGAAATCTCTTAAAACTAATGGATAGAATAACCTTCATTTATATTCCTATGTAAGCCATTAGCTTAGCAATTACTGGACTATTAGTGTGCATTGAGTACTTAGAGGTATATGATATGGGATCCTCACAGTAACTGGGGAAAACTTGTTAGTGGAAAAACATAAGCTTGTAGATAAAAAATTTCCTTGAGAAGGGTATATGGGAATCCCGATATGTTTGTGTACCAACCAATAGTGGTACACAGACCATCGTTTCTGTGCAGAACTCCCATGCTTTAGCTTTATCAGTATATTTTCTTCTTCTTTTTTCCCACCTTTTAAAAGAAAGTAGTATTTCTCTTCTTTATATCTGTAGAATAATCCGCCAATGATTGAAAGAGCTGCTTGTCTTGAAGGTACTGGGTGCTTTCTGGTACTTATTTTCTATTGAACGCGAGACCACTTGCTGGCATAGAGCACGCAAAAGTCATAGCGAATGCACCAAAAGTTCTTTTAAGTGTAGTCGCAGTTCTGGAAATTACACATTTGTAAAGGATTCCTGCTCCGTAAAAACAGAGAATACAACGTTCTTTGATTTTGGAATATTCTCTGAAGCCATTCAATCTGGTATCGTAACATCCACAAATATTCCACTAAGGATCTTATACAGTTTCTGGTGGGGCCACCGAAATTTGAGGTTTGTGCTGGTTACACTTTGACATTTCAGATTAAGCTATCCCACCATTTTTTCTATTAGAGCTTGTCGTCAATAATTATCTATATCTTGCTCTTATAAATTCTGACTCTGTTTTTCACAAGTAGTTTTGGTCGTCCTTGCACATGTTTTGCTGCAGCTCTCTTGGTCAAAACCTTAAAACAAGTACCAATGTATGGGAAAACTGCTTCGCAATCTTGATTTCAATCTTGGGGATGCTGCTGCTTTTGTATTTCATTGAAAATTTAAAGGTTGGTGTTGAGAATTTTCTTTGATCCTTAGCGTCTTGGTTTGTGTAATTATCTGGGTGAACATAAGCTAATTTTTCTAAATGCACAAAAGCACATACCGGGCATTCACCAAGTTACTGAGACATTTTAGAAGTACCGTTAGAGTTTAGATTTATGCAATTCATGATATATCTCATTTGCTCTACCATGTTGAAGTTTTGTAACTCCTAAAAAATTCATGAAATCCATTCACAAATTCAAGTTTGACTAGAAATTCAATGCTAATCAGTTTCTTATCTACTAATATCATTAAAATAATAACAAGATTGCATATTATGATGAAAGTTAATCTTTTGAAAACAGTAACTTGTTTATTGGTTTTAAATGAGCTAAAGTTGTTGCCTAGCAGAACTACATGCAATGGATAGCCAAAAGTTCAAAGAAGATGACTAAAATCAGCGAAAACAAAGATTTAGAATCGTGGATATCCAAAATCGAGCAATGTTGTAAGGGCAATCGTAACAGGATTATATACAAGGTGCAACGACGAATATTGGAAGAAAATAAAGACATTACGATGCCGAATCTATTCTCTTGTCTTCCGCCGGAGATAACCCCGAAGATTCACCATTGTGTTTGCTTGCCCCTGCTGAAGAAGGTAAGTTTCTTCTTGTACTTGCTTTCTTTCTCCTTCCTTTTGGATGAAAGATGAAAATTAAAATAAGAAAGTTGAAAATATGTAGAATTTTGGAAATGGATAGGAAAGTGATTCTTAACGGTGGTATATAGAGTCAAATTGAACTCCAACAATTATTAGGTCCCTAAATATTTTGATGATTAATTTTTTAGTAACATTTTTGGTTGTTTCTTCCTCCATTAAGGGGGTTTGTTGGTTCTTGGAAATTGTTCTGAAAGTGTGATGAGAATAGACGATGTAATCAGGTGGATTTTATTGTCGGTCTGGTTGCCCAAGCCACCGCGGTTATGGTTGTTTCGGCGCCCGAGTGGCTGCCCTTCTTGTGGACATCAATTTTGTTTAATGAATTTTATTCATCCGAGAAATGTAGGTGCCAATGCTTCGTAAAAAAAGGGAAAGCGAGTTGTTGTTGCTTAGCGAACGTCTGCAACCAGCGATTTACAAGAGGAACATGCCCATTTTCCTAAAGGGAGATGTAATTAGTGTGATGCTCTTCATTACCAACGGCAGTATCTTGACAGACAAGGGTGAAGGCAGTGCTCAGCATATTGAAGAAGATCAATTCCTGGGAGAAGAGCTTCTAGAATGGATGTCCAGCTGCTCCCCCTCGCTCTGCGTGTCCAAACTCCCAATCTCTGATAAGAACGTCAAAACCATTACCAAAGTTGAAGCCTTTGCTCTAACGTTCTATGATTTAGAGGCAGTATTTCCGAAGCTTAGCCAAGCCGCTTCTGATGCAGGAGCATCCGCATGAAACTTTCGCCAGTGACTGGATGAAAAGAAGAATGAAAAGGGCTACAAAAGAGATAATTTGAAGAGAACAGGCTCTAATGTTCTCAGTGCTTCAGGGCAACCACCATATCCAGTAGTTGCTCCCTTTTTTGCCGAAAAGTACCAGTTTGTTTGAAGGTCTTATCTAGAGTTCGTAAAAATAACTCCACTTGTTCTCCCGTGATAGAATTGTTAGTTATTTGAATTCCGGACGGGAAAGTTTAGAATTAGGATTGCTATTTGCTAAGCTTGCTTTTAGTTCTTCAGTGGTTTGCATTTTGGACGGTTGCTACTATCCAAGAACAAATTGCGCCAGCAATTCCTTCTTAATCTAGATTGAACTAGAGATATCTAGAGATATCTAGAGATATCTAGAGATATATGGAGAAAGATATTTAGAGATATCTGGACAATAATATCTTTCTTATGAGATGAAAGTCATTGATGCGATGCTTTTCATCACGCAAACAATAGTTGCATTTCCCACATTGTTTGGCTGCTCAAGCAACCCTTTTATCATTCCCTCATGACTTCTTACTTTGGTTGGATATTCAACATACAACTGTTATAGTCCAAAAGTAATTAAACCTTGGGTTTGTTATATTTGGTATTAGAGCCAAGCACACATCATAAATTTGAATCTAATTCCACAACTAGGAATGAGATAATGACATCAAACAACATCAATAAGGGCACTGACCTAATCAAAGTCAACTACTAATTTAAATTTCGAAATGTCCAACTGAATCAGAATAGCAAATTCACCACAGACAACTACATCGGTCCAAAGTGCTTGGGCAATAAACAGAACTGATTTTCAGTAATTCTCTACGATGTTCCACATGAACAGAGCAGAAAACGCAATAAGCTGACATCAAATCACAATATTTACCACTAAGGTTGGAACATGAAGAAGGAGATAAATGAGAAATGTCAATACCTTGGATATGTTGGGACATTAGCCGAGGCATAGTGCACAAATCCCTTGAATATTTTCCAGCAAACAGAGATCATATATTATGCTATTATGCAGCCCTGAGACGCACTTAGTAGCATTTAGAGAAGATTCAAATTACTTTTCACTAAAGAAAGTTCTAGAAAAACCTGGAAAACTCTAAAGAAGGTCCTAATAAACCTAGAAAACTCTTATAAATTAGGAGATATGTTAGTAGAGGATGCTAGAACTTAATTTAAGGTCATAGATTAAATGAATCCTAACTATTCATTTGTACCCTTCACCCCTATAAATAGGTGTGGTTCCTTTTTACGGACTTAGAGTATGCAGATGAAGTCATAAGTCTTATACCCTCTTTGTGTGCAATATAAATCTCTTTCTATAAAGTCTTTCTCTTTTTTCTTTTTACCTTTATTTTCCTTTATCTTGTGAGCTTGCACGAAATCTTAGAATTATCTAACTTCGTGACAGCCAGGCCGTAACGCCGTAATGCTCTGGCTGCAGTCTCAAATGGCTTCTTCGAAAGCTCCTAAGCAGGACCTATTCCGGAAAAAGGGACCCCGTGTATGACATTTTGGTTAATGTTAAACCTGATGAGTAACAAATTTTCAAACAAAAATATTAATAATAATAATAAAGAGACAACGAGAGGAGGAAAGGGAAATCAGGGCAACCAGTATCTTTGAAACAATCCGTACTGCGTATCTCAGATTTCAACGAGCCTCCCTTTCTTCAAGGTACTTGGTACACAAAAATATAAACAATTGAATTATATTTCGCCTTGGAAACTAATCTGCAGCAGCAGCATTCGATACTAAACATGTGCACTTAATCATAAGAAATTAAAGATTACAACATACCCACAGGAGCTGATGAATCAACTATGATAGCATCATACTTCTCCCTGGGTGAATGCCGAAGAAAATCAGCTGCTCACAAAACGAGAAAAACAGCAATTAGGTGCACAGCCTTATGCCCAAACAAACTGAAGAAACCAAAGAAAAAGAGAAGAAACAACGACACTGTTTTAGAACATACCATCACCAATATGAAGCTAAACCCGGCGATCCTCAAATCCTACAGCTAACTCAGGGAAAAACTTTTTAGAGACCTAGAATAAAAGAAACCAAGCCAATCAGTTGATTAACCAAAAAACAGAATTCTAATAGCTAATCACATGAAGAGGTTATACTCATCTACTCACATCGATGACCATCTCATCTACTCACATACATCAATTTGCTCCAATGAGCCGCGGCGCGAAATTTCGCTAAGAACGCCACCATCACCACCACCAACAACCAAAACCTGTAAAGTTAGTCTTAATGACACTGAGCACCACAGCGATAATGAAGAGGGAAAACCAGAAAGAAAATTCAGGCAGAGTACAAGATGCCCACTCCGTCTTCACACTGGTAGACAATACAATAGTAACATCAGTGAAAGAAAACAGAAGTACAGAGTTTAATCTTTCGCTTTTCAATTAAGCATAGTTTCATCATTCCTTTTTCAATAGAGAAACCGACTAATTATGAAAAACAAAGAATAATTAACCATAAAAGTAGTGGCTGAAGATGTCGCACCAAAGCTTTTATATCATATTCCACTAAACCAAATGTTCTTCGTGACAGAATTATAGTTGGACAAATTATGGAAGATTTCATTTTTCACTTCCTCTGCATAGAATCTAAAACGGTGTTTCTAATTAATCTTGGTCATAGACCAACGGAATGGGCATAAATCAAATCGATGAAATACACCCTATCCAAATTTTAAGTGGCGCAAAGAACTATCATAGTAGAGGCAGATCATTGAAAATGCCAACAAACTTGGGAGTCATATATTTTATGCAGCCCTGCTCCTCAATCCTCATAGCCCCACCATATTCTCTTTCATAAGTCGGAGTACTCAAAATGTAGGCTGAGTTTCAAACTTTGCACGTTACAATCACATAAACACACTAGAGGCAGAACCTCATTCATAGATCAAGGGCTAAATTAGATTCATTCACGAAAAATGTAGAAAATATTAATCATCAAGACAAAGTAAAAACAAAATTAACTAGTTGGAGTTGCTCTAACCTATTCATAGTTTCATTCTCTCAATTATGACAAAGGATATTATTTCTAATATGAATTAGTAAAATAACTTAAATTTATCTGACAAAATTTTAGAATCTCATTTCATCTCTTTAAAAGAGTCTCTATTATTTATTATTACTCTAATTTCAAAAGAAATCTATAATTAAATGGAGGAGTAAGAGATCCAATCATGTATTATCAGTATTTCTTCTTAAAGTTCCGTAAAGCATATGAATTACAATATTACATTCTTACATTCATAGGAGTTGCAAGTACAGACCTCAACTATCACAATCTCTGAATTCTCTATCTTTTTCTTACTACTGATTTACTTCTTTTAGCAGCCTGACAGCATTTCACCCTGTGTTGTCTCGCCATTTGTACCTTTTCGATTTATATCTCGATCTTCTGCGGGTTATAAGTATGGTATCGTCTGTACAGGCTGGAGGAGAAAGGTGAGGGAGACAAGGACGGGACGTGACTGACCCAGTAAGTGCGTACGTAAAAAATAGGACGAAAGAACTCGACAACATAACAAAAGAACTGAGTCTGAGGCTGTAACAAAAGAACACGCGCAAAAATTGTACCCACACCTGACTAAGCTATTTGCATTCCTCAAACTAAACGGCAGACAAGCGGCACGATGTGTAATAATTGAGTAAAGCGACGAAAGGACGCCAAGGGAATGATTTACTCACGAATTTAATGTTATTACCAACAAGATCGTCGCCGAGGTTAGATGAGGCACGTACGAATGGACTTTTTTAGGGCAAACACACTCGCAATCCACAACTACGGGAGAGGGGAGACGAGAATCGGCGAGAGCAGGTGAGTAGATGTGAACAATGCAAATGGCGAGAAAGAAGAGGTGTTGACGAGCGGAATAGCAACGGAAGCTTCAAAATGGCTGAGATGGGACATTAAGCTTCGCAATCAGAGTCATTTCTATTGGCCAGTAGTCCTTGCAGTTAATTGTTTGCGCTACATCACTTCTGGCTTGTCAGGATTCTAAATAAGCGTGAAAAGGAGAGGCTTAGTCTCTTTATGAGAGATCTGCGGGAAGTACTCTTTGAGTTATTGGTGGTCGAACGTCAACTTTCTTATTTGTTAGGAAGATTTGAGAGCTAAGAACATCAAAATTTGGGAGCCATTTTCATGTTCTTGGAACAGAGTGAGAACTTTACTGATTTTGGGGCATATTTAGACTTTTAGATATGGAAAGTGGTATTGATGGGCAAGAGGGACATAGACAATCGTGCCGGGGTTGATGGGCAAGAGGGACATAGACAATAGTACCGGATTCCATTTAATAGTAATCATTCTTTAAATACGAAGAGAAGCCGCTATATATATACTCAAAATGTACCTTGAAATACGTGAACTCTGAAGCAAGACTCAAGGATCTCTCTAAATAATAATAAATAATAATAAACAGCTGAGAGGTGATTGTCCAAAAAGGATAAAAAGATACATACAACCAAAATCTGTTTCCCTACACTGAAGAGCTGCTACTCCCAATGTGGCTTCACCCCTAGCCGCGCACTGATTTGCTCTCTCTTGAGTTAGCATAGCGGGTTCCATGGCTCTGTCGACGTCTGCAAGAGAAAGGATGAGGTTAGCATCTTGTTCTTCTTCTATCTTGAGTATACGTTGATCTTCCGCACTAGTGGGTTTGGCTACGGGGAGAGGGAGAGATGGTTGAATTACTTCAGAAAGTGTTATCTTCAATTCATTCTGCCCTCTTGATGGTTTAAAAATATACGTACTTGAAAAACGAGAAAGCAGTTGTCTTTCTAGGTCCGACCTGAGAGGAAGAAAACAAGTACAAGGAACCCTGATGTAAACCGTTCATTTTAAATACTGGCACGAGCCTGCGGGTGGAATCTCAAAGAAGAGTTCTTCCACCGACATCGATATGTGTGAATAACCAATCAACACAGCGACTGACTATATGGCGAATTTGCACCGCGCTATGGAAATTACACGTTTATTAGCACATTAGCCTGGCTCTTGGTTTCTTAGATTCTAATCACCTAAGGCTGAATGATATAATCATATAAATACAGACATATACATATACCCTGATTTGATTCCTTATTTTTTATGTTTTGTTCAGGAGGTGGAGTTGGTCTGACGGCAACTTTCACCCAGAGCGGCTCATTGCAAAGTGGGATATGCTGTTTCTAGTTTCGTGCGCGTTTGCTGTGTCTGTGGATCCTCTGTTCCTTTATATCCCAGTGATCGAAGAAAATGAGAAAAAGAACAAGTGTATTGGGTTAGATAGCACATTAAAGATTGTAGCCATTTGTTTGCGATCCGTGACGGATGCGATTTATGTTGCGAATATGTTCTTGCAATATCTTTGTCTCACGAAAGTCGGCTCTGGTACTGGACACGGCCGAGCGGAGGAAGATTCAAATGTTCCTCCAACAGGAGAGAGAGGCGAAAGCCTATGGGGTCGCCACTGTAACTGGATAACCAGCACCAGAAACTGTCCTTACCTGGGGCATTTCGTGATTGACATTCTCGCTATCCTTCCACTTCCACAGGTAAGAACAACTTTTCTGCTTCTACACCGTTTTCCTGTACACTTTCAAGTCTAACAACAAAGAGGATTTCTATCCTGTTTCCTTTCTTTCCTTTAAAGTTTATGCTTCTCCCGGTTTAGTCTTACTTTTGCTTACTTAATAACTCTATATTACCAAAGCTCTTCAAGTTGTTATAATTTGGCAAGCATGCACGCATGCATGTGCTTAACTTCATAATTAGCTTAGACGGCAAAAATCAAGACTATTCACCTTCACCGCGCATTTTCTTGTCTCTCCGACTAGTTTTTCCGCAGGGAAAAAAAAATAGAAGTACAGTGGAAAATAACAAACAAAAGCAAAACAAACAACACTAAGATGAATTCCTGGACAACAGCTACGCAGGGAGAAGTGCTCCAACCATAGACCCATCATTGACCTTTAACAACTTTTACTAGAACATTGATAAACCATAACTTGGTAAATGGGTCCTTTTATCAAATCAATTTGTAACTTGTACTGCGTTGAGCAAAGTTGCTTGAGAAGAATATAGGAAAATATGAACTTTTTATGTCAAATATTGTTAATTTTCACTTATTTGAAATTGAGTTTGGTATCTCACTTTTCATTACTTTTTTAAGTTTAAAAGACTGTTTGTTGAGTAATCACTAAACGATGTAACATGACTTTTGTGATACTTCTATTGCATATAGTATCACAACTGCAAAGGCACCTAATGTAAGTATATAACAATTTATATTAATGGATCTCACATATTGTTATTGTAATCTATTTAGGTGTTAATTCTAATAGTTTTTTCAATAGAAAAGGGCTCAAACCTTTTGCATATAAGGAGTCTCTTGAATGCAGTTATCCTACTCCAATATGTGCCTAGATTTCTTCGCATCTACCTATCATGGAGAAAATATCAAAGAATGGACCACAAACCAATTTCGATAAAACTTAAAGCTGCATTCAATTTCTTCCTTTATATCCTTGCTAGTTATGTAAGTTTGATTACAACTTTCATGTTAGTTTAATTATCTTTCTAGGTTTCAAAACACAATTTATTTATTTTTGCTTATTCCAATGCTTTTTTTGAGTGTAGGTTTTCCATGGAGTTAGTTGATTCATCAATCCTGATGAAAACATAAATATGCATTGCATGTCTACTTTATGTCCATGCATAACGATAACTTATGGCTATTGAAATCTTTTAAAACCCATGTGTAGATTTAACCTTCGTTTATATTCCTTCGTAAGCCATTAGCTTTGCAATGACCCGAGTACATGGCATTTTCTGCAATTATATCAAAGTTGCGTGCAAGAGTACAAGTGTCTTGAGTACCAGAGTTATATGATATGGGATCCTCGGCAGCTGGGGTACTTGTTATAAAAACATAAGCTTGGAATCCCGATCTGATTGTGTCCCAACAACAGGTGGTACATGGACTTACCGTTTCTGTGCAGAACCCAGTGCTTTATCAGTATTTTTTCTAGTATTTTCTTTGCCTTTAGTATTTGCAGAAAAATCTACCGATAATTGAAAGACTTGCTTGTGTTGTAGGTACTGGGTGCCTTTTGGTACTTATTTTCTATCGACGTTGGTACTTATTTTCTATCGACGTAGAGATCACTTGCTGGCACAGAGCATACAAAAGTAAAAATATCACCCCAAGTTCCTTTAGGTGTGGTCGCAGTTATGGAAATTACACAGTTTTAAAGGATTACTGTTCCGAAAAAACAGAAGATACAACGTCCTTTAATTGTGGAATATTCTTTGAAGCCATTCAATCTGGTATTGTAAAATCCACTGATATTCCGCAAAGGATCTTGTTCAGTTTCAGGTGGGGCCACCGAAATCTAAGGTTTGCACTAGTCAGACTCTACATTTCAGATTCAGCAGTCCCACCATTGTTTCTATCAGATCTTGTCATCAATAATTATCTATCTATTGCTCTTATAAATTCCGACACTGTCTTTCATAAGTAATTTTGGTCGTTCTTGTACATATTTTGTTGAATCCATGCACATAGCTGGATGTATGTATGTGTGTATGACTTATATTCCTATATCATTAAGTTGCTAAAAGTTTTGCAGCTCTCTTGGTCAAAACCTTAAAACAAGTACCAGAGTATGGGAAAACTGCTTCGCAATCTTGATTTCAGTCATGGGGTTGCTGCTGCTTTTGTATTTCATTGAAAATTTGAAGGTTGGTGTTGAGAATTTTCTTTGGTCTTTAGCGTCTTGGTTTATATAACTTTGACAGAGAAACTAAGCTAATAATCATCTCTTATCACCTTAATCTTTAGCGTTGCATATTCTGATGTTAAAATATTGATTCAGTGATGAAATTTATTGTCTCTTATCGCCTTAATCTTTTGAATATAGTAACTTGTTTATTGGACTTAAATAACCTAAACCTGTTGCTTCGCAGAATTATATGCATTGGACAAGCAGAAGTTCGAAGAAGAGTGCTAAAATCAGAGAAATCAAAGATTTAGATACGTGGACATCCAAAATCGGGCCAAGGAAGGTAAAACGGAAGAAGATTATATCCAAGGTGCAACAAAAAATGTTTGAAGAAAATAAAGACATTAATATGCCGAATCCATTCTCTTGTCTTCCGCCGCTGATAAAGCAGAACATTCAACATTGTGTTTGCTTGCCCTTGCTAGGAAAGGTGAGTTTCTTCTACTACTTGCTTTCTTTCTCCTTTTTTTTGGATGAAAAATGAAAATTAAAATACAAAAGTTTGAAAATATGTAAAATAATTTGGAAATATGGATAGACAAAGTGATTCTTGACGGTATAGAACCTAGTTGATCTTTGACAATTATTGAGTCGCTAAATATTTTGATGATTAATCTTTTGAGTAACATTTTTGTTGGCTCTCCCTCCATTGAGGGGGCTCGTTGGCTCTTGGTGTTTGTTCTGAAAATGTGATGAGAAGTAGCTGAGGTAGTCAGGTGGGTTTTATTATCCGTTTGGTTATAGTTGTTTCAGAGCCCGAGTGGCTGCCCTTCTTGTGTATTATCAATTTTGTTTAATGAATTTTATTCATCGGAGAAATGTAGGTGCAAGTGCGTCAGGGAAAAAGCGACAAAGATTTAAAGTTGTTGAGTGAACGCATGCAACCAGTGCTCTACAAAAAGAACACGTACATTTTCCGGAAGGGAGATGTAATTGATGTAATGCTCTTCATTACTGACGGCAGTATCCTGACAGACACGGGTGAAGGAAGTGTTCAGCATATTGAAAAAGCTCAATTCTTGGGAGAAGAGCTTCTAGAATGGATGTTCAACTGCTCCTCCTCGCCCTGCGTGTCCAAACTCGCAATCTCTAATAAGAACGTTAAAACCATTGCAAAAGTTGAAGGTTTTGCTCTAATGGTCTGCGATTTAAAGGACGTATTTCCAGAGCTTAGCCAAGCGGCTTCTGATGCAGGAGCATCCGTATGAAACTTTGACCAGTGACTGGATGAAAAGAAGAATGAAAAGGGCTACAAAAATGGATAATTTGAAGAGAACAGATTGTCATGCTCTCAGCACTTCAATACAACCACCATATTCAGCAGTTGCTCTCGTTTTTGTTGAAAATGAATGGTTTGTTTGAAGGTCTCATCTGGAGTTTGAAAAAACATCTCCACTGGTGCTCCCGTGATCGAATTGTTACTTGTTTGAATCTGAAAAGTTTAGAATTAAGATTTTTGTATGCCGAACTATGCTTTTAGTTCTTAATGTAGATGGAACGATAGCTAGAGATATCTGGAAAACCATATCTTTCTTGTGAGCTGAGGGCGCAACTGTTGCAGTCCAAAAAATAATTGAACCTACTAAACCAACCAGTCTAAGCTTTTTGGTTTAACAGTTGGGTTTGTAATATTTGGTATCAGGCCAAGCCACAAGTCCCACGTTTGAATCACAGTTCACAACTAGGAATGAGATAATGAGATCTAGCAATCAATAAGGGCTCTGAATTAATCATAGTCAACTGCTAATTTAAATTTGGAAATGTCCAACTGAATCAGAATAACAAATTCAGCACTGACAACTGCATCGGTGAAAATTCCAAAGTGTGTGGGCAATAAACAGAACTGATTTTCAGTAATTCTCTACCATGTTCAACATGTACGTAGCAGAAAAGGCAATAAGGTGACTTCAATTCACAATATTTACCACGAAGGTTGGAACAAGAAGTAGAAGATAAATGAGGATTATCAATACCTTGGATATGTTGGGACACTAGCCCAGGCATAGTGCGCAAACCCCTTGAATATTCCCCGACAAACAGAAATGATATCTTGAATAAGATGCGTATGGGGATCATATCTTGAATAAAACGCCTATGGAGTCACATGTTTTGAATAGATACAAAATTTTGAAAATATGTAGAATAATTTGGAAATAGATAGAGAAGTGACTCTTAACAGTATAAAATTAACCTATCTCTAATATCAATAAACTTTCAAGACTCCAATTGACCTACTAAAACCTTAAAGTGGTAGTAGGGGAAGCCCCTTGACTTATAAGGCGCAGTAGCTTGGTTTCTTGCACTGATGCGGGACAAAGGGGTTTGCTTTTAACAGAATCAAGTTGATCTTCAACAATTATTGAGTCACAAAATATTTTGATGATTAATCTTTGAGTAGCAATTTTGTTGGCTCTCCCTCCATTGAGGGGGCTCGTTGGTTCTTGGAGCTTGCTCTGAAAATGTCATGAGAAGTAGATGAGGTAGTCAGGTTGGTTTTATTGTCCGTTTGGTTACCCGAGCCACCGTGCTTATAGTTGTTTCAAAGCCCGAGTGGCTGCGCTTTTTGTGTATATCAATTTTGTGTAATGAATTTTATTCATATGAGAAATGTAGGTGCAAGTATTGTAGGAAAAAAGTGACAAGGATTTAAAGTTGTTGAGCAAACTATCATATTTTAAGTTGAAACACTTTAGAAAAAATATCTAAGAAAGAGAATATAGAGAATATTATCTCATATTAGAAAGGTAAGTAAGAGGTCTTGAATTTATAAAAGTCTAAATAACTCCATTTAATATACTAATTTTTTAGATTAGAATTCCAAACTTGTAACAAAGAGGTATTATAGCCAAGTCATGACCTATTTCCAATGCCAAGTACCAAGTGCCCTGGCTACTCACATGTCAAAAGGAATAACAGTCATGTTGGATCTGGGTGGAGGAGAATGTCATGTTTTAGGATAGAACACTCAAAAAGAGAAGATACCCAAGAGAGGAAATATAAAGGATATTGTTCCACGTTGAAAAAGTAAGTAAAAATTCTTGAGTTTATAAAAATTTAGATAACTCCACCTATCATGGGTTAGAATTTCAAGCCCGTGATAGAACGCCAGCAACCATTGCTCTACGAAAAGAACACGTACATTTTCCAAAAGGACGATGTAACTGATGTAATGCTCTTCATAACCGACGGCAGTATCTTGACAGACACGGGTGAAGGAAGTGTTCAGCATATTGAAAAAGATCAATTCTTGGGAGAAGAGCTTCTACAGTGGATGTTCAACTGCTTCTCCTCCCCCTGCGTGTCCAAACTCCCAATCTCTAATAAGAACGTCAAAACCATTGCAAAAGTTGAAGCTTTTGCTCTAACGTTCTGCGATCTAAAGGACGTATCTCCAAGGCTTAGCCAAGCAGCTTCTGATGCAGGAGCATCGGCATGAAACTTTGGCCAGCGACTGGAAGAAAAGAAGAACGAAGAAGGTTACAAAACGGATAATTTGTAGAGAACTGGCTGTCATGCTCTCAGCGCTTCAAGACAATCCCGATGTTCGGCAGTTGCTTTTCGATGTTGTTGCCAAGCAGTAGTTAGTTTTGAGGTCTTATCTGGAGTTTGTAAAATAAACCTCCACTGGTGCTTCCGTGATAGAATTACTAGTTGTTTGAATTCTGGATGGGGAAGTTTAGAATTAGGATTAGTTATTTGCTGAACTATGCTTTTAGTTCTCCAATAAATTGCGTTTTGGACGGTTTGCCAGTTTCCAAGAACGAATTGCGTTGGCGACTTCTTAATCTAGATTGAACGACACCTAGAGATATCTGGAGACCGACGTCTTTCTTGTGGAGTCATCGATGCGATGCTCTTCGTCACGCACACAATCTTTTCATTTCCCACATTGTTTAGCTTCTCGAGTAACCCTTTATCTCCGGCTCTATTTCTTTCACAAAAAATTTACAACGGCATAGATTCTCATAGCTTCTTGCTTTGGTTAGATATTTAACTTGCAACTATTACGGTCTAAAACTAATTAAACCCACCATATGCTAATAAGTTCAAATGTTTTGATTTAGTAATTGGGATTGTTATATTTGATATCATAGCCAAGCCACAGTTCTAAGCTCAAATCTCTGTTAATTACGCCTAGGTGAAATTTCGTGAAGTATGCCTCGAGTAATCCTGGTAAGGCCTGAAATTGATGTAGACCTGTTTGGCAGTAACGTGAAGCCAAAGAATGGCAAAACAGTGAGAAAGAAGCAGCCGCACGAATGTAGACACACTGCACAAAGCCATGACACTCAAAAGCTCTGCTTTAAGAGATCAAAGAGTAGGTGAGCGGCTACAGCGACAATAGGGAAAAACAAAAAGCAACTTGCCCAAAGTCCATTCTTCTGTAACAAGGGCACGTTTTTAAAATCTGTGTTTCAATCTGTTAATATATTAGTATGTTGCATCTATTTGATATTGAGAAATTCCTTTTATCTTATTAGTCAATTAATTATAAAGGAAGAAGTGTATATTTTAACATGATATTAAAGCTAAAATTAGATCTCTCATTATAGGTTAATTAGGTTTTCATAAAAAGCATATCATACATTTATGAATGTGTTAAGTATTTCATTTGTTATTAAAAAGTTTAAAGTTAAGCTTGTAATTAGAGAGTTTCTTTTAATATTTAAACATTAGCAAAATGTCATATTTTTCCAATGTGAAATTTTTGTTCTCAATACTTTCATACACATTAAAATACTTTAAACTTAATATTAAACATGGTAGAATAAACACTTTTCTACAAAGCATACTTAAAAAGTTCAAAATTGAAGGAGTTAAAATGGATTAACTTGTACTTTGATATTATATAAAAAAAAATTACAAGTCTAATACAAAAACTAACTTATAAGTTGAGATAAATCTTTTATTTTTATATATTATTAATTTATTATACTTTTTCTTTGCATGAGGCACTTCCATTTTTACAAATTAATTTTAAGAGATTAAGTAGGTAAATAAATTTAAAAAAAAAAAGAGGAATTCATCTTTAATTCATTTTCACTATGATCAACCAGTTGACATTTTCATCAAATGTTTATTTTTTACGCGCTTTTGCACTCTTCGCTTCAAATTTATAGTTCATTCTGTGCCTGCAACTTGCAGAGACATGTTAAAAAAGAGGAATCCATGCGCCTAGAAGTGCATTTAGCACATGCACATGACATGGCAA
Source organism: Casuarina equisetifolia (assembly GCA_028551475.1). Classification (NCBI taxonomy): domain Eukaryota; kingdom Viridiplantae; phylum Streptophyta; class Magnoliopsida; order Fagales; family Casuarinaceae; genus Casuarina; species Casuarina equisetifolia. The sequence goes on from CM052362.1 coordinate 20,792,323, forward strand.
CCCTAGCGACCCAGAAAGTGACCTGCAACCCAGGAGATAACCATGTGGCAACCCAACTCCGCGTTGGTCTCTCCCGCAAAACCTTAGTTGCCGCCGATTGAAAATCCTGGCTAGATCTTCAATGAATCTTTGTAATTACATGAGTTTTCCTATGCTAATTCAATTGTAATCACTATATGTACAGTTTGTGAATTGTTCTATAGAATTCATGCATTGATTTGTAAATTAATCGAGAAAATTTTCAATAAGATTAAACAACTTTCTCTTTCCATTGTTCTTCTTCTTCCTTGTGTTTTTTTTTATTTGGTGAAAGGTCAAGAATTATATATCACTATAAAATAATTACAAATGATTTAATTACAACATCATCATTTAGGCTTAAACATTACATTTGGCAAATTTCAAAGCTCTTGCAAAAACTTATTACAATTTATAGGTTTTACTCTTTTAGTAAATGAAATCTTTCCCCTCACATCCTTCTTGATTTTAGTAATAATGGTCGAACTTTCTAAACTTTTATCACTAGATCTTCTTTGATTTCTTTCCCTCCAAATGTGATACAATACAGCCTTAAAAGATACGCTGAATAGAGTTGCTACAAAACTCTTACTTTTGACAACCTTAATCATCTAACATTTTTCAACTTTTCAATGTTCAATTCTTTGAGTTAAGCCATTCATACCTAACATAATCATCCATATGTAATTTGTGAACCTACATTTAAAAAATAAATGTTCTTGTGATTCTTATCCTTGTTGGTAAAGGTTGCATTGTAAGTCCATGAAGCTATTCCATATAGCCACACAATTTTTCATGGATAATTTGTCTTCTAAAATGATTCAACTAATAAAATTATGCTTTAGTACTCCTTCTTTCCATATTAGTCTTGTCTGTTTAATATCTTCTCTACTTTCTCTTAGTGCTACATAACTTTTGGCAATAGTGTACTTTAAGTCTATCATTAGTTGTGTGAGTTCACTTCTTATTTATTAAATATTCCTCCAACTTCAAGCTAGTGATCCTTTCATCTCAACTTTTAATATATTCATTCCCTTCAAATTTTATGTTATCATCCATCTAACTCATAAAGAGCTTGAGTTATTATGCACAAGATACCATAAACATTTTCCAATTGCTACCTTATCCACATATGAATGTCTATCAAACCCAGACCTTCAAAAATTTTCGGCTAACAAACTTCTTTTCATATCACTTTTGTTGTACATGGTCCATTAGATTTACTTACCCAAAAGAAGATTCTAATCATTTTTTTAATTTCATAAAGTGTTTGTTTTTGTAGTAAAAAAATTTGCAGTCAATAAGAAAAACACAAAAAACACTTCCTTGTGTTTTTCATTAACCCTAGGATTTCAACAACCCAATTCTTCCTTTTCTTTCAATAATAATGAGCGTATTGAATTTTAAAGAAATGAAGGAATTCGACCTTTAACTTGAATACACCATTCTCCATCAAATTGAATAGAATTCCACATTTTTTGGAATTGAAACTCATCCTTTTTGGGTCCACAAATTGCCTCATCTTTGTCATGTCGACTACATCCCATTATTGAGATGCTACTGCCAATATGACTTGACTCCTAGCTTTGCACTAAAACTACAAGCATGATAATTTTTTTTTTCTTGGTTGGTGAAAATGTAAGAATGCATTAATAAAAAATAGTGTACAAAAGCACAAAGACATACCTTAGAATCATAAGATTTACAAAAATATAGAGGTTGAAAGCATCCAAATCTTACTCAGAATGACATTTTCCTGTGAGGATTTTTATATTTTGAAATAAAGAAGCTCTCACTCATATAATTTTTCTTACTTTAGCCAACATGATTAGAATGTCAACTATTTTGCTATGAAATCATCTTCTATTGCATTCTATCTATATACAATAAATGCAAGCTAAAAAGAATAACTTAAGAAGTTCGGCAGTTAAATTTTTTCCTTTAGTTGCTCTAATCATCCATTGTAGTTATTCACTCCATTCTCCAATATTACATCAAATTCCATTCTGAGCAAGAATAGTTTTCAAACTATCATTGTCCATAGACATTTAAAAAAAAAAAAGATGATTCATGTTTTCAACATAGGACTAACAAAAATCATAGTATAAGTTAACTAAAGTGAGCTATCATACTATTTTGTCTATTATAAAAAGTTGATCTTAATACATTAGTTAACCAATTAAGTTATATTTGTTTATGCCATTAGTCCAAATGAGATTATACTAATCCACTTTTTCATTTACTAGTCAAAGGTGCTAATAAATTTTTTTGCTGCAATAGATAAATCTATTAAGAATCGAGGTAAGTGTAGGCCTTAATTTAAGAAAACCTATTTAACTCCATGCCTTAGAACCTTTTATATCAAGCTACATTACTGAAGTTCTTTTACATTTTATATTATGGATCTATTTACTCCATGGAAGAGCATCTAGAAGATTTATAAGATTTCAGAGTATACATCCCAAAAGGACTTTATTCCAAAGTTTAAGATTCTATATATGTATTATAAGCATGATAATTATTTTGAAATTACAAGCACAATAATTTATTTTGAAGTGGCTTGATTTATTCTAAACTCATTTATTTTTATAAATACTATACAAAAACTATATTATTCTTTGGCAACTATTAATAGAATTGAAGTATTCTTAACCTTCAGACACTCAATTCATACATTCAATCTTAGTTGCTTTTGTTTTGGTTATATTCTTATCCAACAATTTTCATTCTTTTATGAATATGTGAGTTTATTGATCAAAGAATAAGAGAATATAAAATTTTAAGGACATACCCAACATTATAATTTATCTATAAAAAAATCAAGTTTGGAATCCTCTAATTATAACACAACAAAATATTTACTTGAGAGAATTTAATATTTAAATAGATATACTCTCCTACATACTACTTTTCTAATTCTAGCCAGTAAAATTAATATCTTAACAACCTTATTTTGAAAATAGATATTTTATTCAAACCATATACAATAGTCACGTGCTAAGAAAGAAAGTTTAAGGAGTTTTACAGTCAAATCCTTTCCTTTAGTGGTTTTAATTATCTATTTCAATTTGGAGTTTTAATCATAGATAATCCTATGAAGGCCTTGTTATCTAAGAATATTTTTTCAAATTTTTCTAATCCTAGTACATTGACAAAACAGGTGAGACTTGCTTTCTATTTAAGAACCACAAAAATTATAATATAGGTCAATATAAGTCAATATAGGGAAGCCATTGAGATATCATTTCTATAGTAAGAAGTTTGTCCCTACATATGAGCAACCCAATAAAGTTTGATTTGTTGATTCCACCTAACTATATCAAGTCATACCATATAATCTCAACATTAATGTGACACAATTCTTTGTATGTCTCTTTACAATAATAAGAATGTTTAGAAAGCGTAGATGTGAGAATCTATCATAACTTGAGAAGACTTTTCTAGCTTCATATCATATTTCTTTTAATGTCAAGATTCATAACGAATGTTCTCCTATATTTAATACTACGAATTCATCTACTTTATAAAGATAAATTTGGATAATTGATGAGATTCTATAATGACCATCTCAATAGAACCTCATTCTATGCTTTAAGGTCTAAAAGTTCAAGTCCTTCTTCCCTTTTAGATGAGCAAACAACTTGCCAAATAATCTTGTGACTTTTATTCCCTATCCATCAATTCTCCCATGATTTTTTTTGTCTAAACTTTACTTAAACAATCTTTATTTTAGCCTATTAATTTTATCAAAGTCCATCGACGTTGTTGAATGACAAAAATTCGCTCCTGATGCCTTGTACAAAAGAGATCAGCGAGCTCACTGATAGAAAAACATGCCATAGCAACAAGATGGGTCAACAATGGATTTCATTTTTCTTGAGCTTTCTGTAGTGTTTCAAAAACACCTTCGAAAGGTCCAACAAATATGGTTCAATGTCATACTGACAAGGGACAGAAAGAGATTAAGTATTCTTATAGCCGGGACGCTGGCAACGAAGTCCTTGCAAACCCAACGAGTTATTAATCTTCCTTAAATAGGTGTAACGCGTATGCAAAATGGATCATCTGGATGTTTGTGCCCCTCAATTCCTCGCCACCCCCCACACAAACATTCCAGGGGGGCTATTTCTGCGTTTTGAGACTAAAGCCAAAAACAATGATAAAATAAAAGGCTTAAAAGGAGAGTATAAATTAACGCGGTTGATAGAGGTACCATAGATAATTGAATGCCTTCACCTGTGATCGTGGCTTTGCTTCCTTATTTTATCATATAACGTGGACACTAGTTGAGTTTCTTATCGAGCCCAACGCAGATATGCTTTCCCACAGGAGCATCACAAGTGTTGAGGCTACTCTTTCGTAGAATTCTCCGATTGGTTAAAACTTCCAAACTAACTTGACCTAGAGGAGCTGTTTCGAGTTCATATTTTGCTTCACTGCTCCAAGTTTTCTAATTATGTCTGAGCACTAGGCATGGCTTTGCTTTGCTCGAGGACTGGGAGGACGGATCTTCCAAGGCAAATTTCGAACGTTTTCTGGGGTAGTTTTTAGAAGCTTTGAAGGCTTTTTTCGGGCATAGGAGAGTAGGTTGCAAGGTCCATTGGCTGAGGATGGTTGCAAGTTTGCCAAGTTTTTATCACCGTTTAGGCCTAAAAACTTTGTCGCTGGCACACGAAGTGCGTTAAAGCGCAGGGATGCAGGGAGTGGAAGGGTGCCAGAGAGACCTGCAGAGCCGATTTTGTGTTGAATAGAGATAACGCCCAGATACTCCTGAATCCTGGGAAAACCATGCTGTCACTGTTTCAAGAAATACAAGATGAGGCTGCAGAAATGGCTTTAAAAGAAAAGTAGAGATATGAAATAAAAAGTACGGAGAAAAACATGAGCAAGAATGTGAAGAGAGAAATATAAAAGAAATTGAGTCCACTTGGTGTTGGGATCTTACCTTTTAAAAGAATGATCTAAAAGAATAATAGAAATTTAAACAAAGCCCAATTGAATCAAGGAAAGAGGACTTGTTTATCTAAATAAAGTAACTTTTTCTTTTTGTGGCCCGAAGGTGCTTTCGGGGATGGCCGACATGATCGAGTTCTAAGTTGGAAAAATGAGGTGTGGTTAGGTACCCACGTGGTTTGCGTGTCGCATGCAATGATAAGATTGGGGCTTTTGTCTTGAGCTCGTTCTTATTTATTTGGATCTTATACTTTATTTTGCTTTCCCTCCAAGACTTTCTCACGTGCTGTTGCAAGGGCGAGGTTTTGTTCAGCAATTGCATTTTTATATCTTACTATTTTCACGGGGGGTCCACATTTTGAGCTGATCAACTTTGACTTGAGATGATTTAAATTTTCATTGGCTACCGTGAAAGACCAAAAAGATTAAAAAAAGACTTTGACGGTTAGATTTTTTAGATGAGCATGAGTTTGAGATGAATTAAATTTTCGTCAGCTACCAGGAAAGACCATAAAGACTAAAGAAAGACTGAGAGATAGATTTCAGTCACTAGTTAATAACTATTTATAGAGTACCAAGAGTTCTATTGTTTATCAGTTAATCAGCATCTACACACTCATACTATCCTCCCAGAAAGCCACTTCTTGGTCTGTCCAAATCCCAATCTTGTTTGCTCTTATAACAATTGGTAAACAACCAGGCTAGCTTCTAATTCCTTCCATTGCTTTTCTGGTCTGAATACTACTCTTGAATTTCGCTTTAGAAATTCTAATAACTATGCTGCATAGTTTTACGAAATGTTTTTGCTTCTATGCTAAAAAGGTTCACGTGTTTTTCTGTTCATATTTTTAGGAATTTTGTCCCCAGTTGAAGTTCGTGGGGTCTAATTGCTCTGAAGGTTGATTCTTGATCTTGACATTGCATCATGAATTACGGGGAACCTGTGCTAAAGCGTTTGAGGAGGTTATTATGTTTATCTGTTGCCTCTTCTTCTTCTTCTTCTTCTTCTTCTTCTCTCTTTCTTCCTATCTGCTAAAAAGCCTATATAGCTGCTCCTAAATTGATATCTAATATTAGGGGGAAACGTTATTCACGGGTTTAAATGAAGAGGACTCATGAATATTTTAGAAAGATAAAGCTGTTTTTTCTTTTCTTTTCTTTTCTTCCTTTCTCTTTTCTTTCCCTTTTTTTTTTTTTTTTTGTTGGGGTTGGGGGAAGGAGAGGAAGGGGTTGGTTCTGGGGTGGGGGTGGGGTTCTAGCATGGTCTAGATCCGACTAAAAAGGAAGAAAATAAGTCAGAGAAGCCCAAACGCAGCCTTCTATTTAAAATAATACTGGCACTAGCCTCCCGTGGAACGTCAAAAGGATTAAGACTACTGTCAACAATTTGCACCGTGTTATGTGAAATTAGAGCGCATTTAAACTGGATCTTGGTTTGCTATGTTCTAAGCACGTAAGAATTTACAATAATCACACATACACAGGGAGAACCCTGATTCTTGATTTTCATGCTCTGCTCTGGCATTGGTTTTGCAGCATATTTGACCCAAACCAGAACATAACGTGGGATGTGCTGTTTTTAGCTTCGTGCGTGTTTGCGGTATCAGTGGATCCTCTGTTCCTTTTTATTCCAGTTATCGACGAAGATAACAAGTGTCTTTGGTTAGATGGGAGATTAAAGATTGTGGCCATTTGTCTGAGGTCAATCACAGATACGATTTATGTTGCGGATATCATCCTTCAAAGTTATCGTCTTTGGAGGGCTGCTCGTAAAGATGAAGGATCCGACAACGCCTTAAAGGATCAGGAAAGCGCAAAATGGCAGTTGTGGTCGCATCTAGTAGCTGACATTCTAGCTATCCTTCCACTTCCACAGGTAAAGGCACTAATTCTGCTTCTATACTGTTTTTGTTTCAGCAAAAACGAAAATGGCAATTGTAGTCGAATTTGGTAGTTGATTTTCGAGTTACCAAATTAATTTGTAACTTATATTACAGTCAGAAAAAGTACTCAAGAAGAATATAAGAAGACATATGAACCTTCTCAAGTCATATTCTTAGTTTTTTTTTTTTTAAACTCATTTGAAATTGAGTTTGCTATGACAATTTCCATTTCTTTTACATAGGGGATGAAGAATTATTTTTTAATTAATAATCACTTGCTCATGCAACATGAATTTTGAGACATTTTTGCCAATATTATAAAAGTTGCAAAGGCACCTAATGCAAAGACATCTTTTCATAATTGTTGAAAATTGTAATGTTGGAGTATGTCCCTTTGTTTTTGTATACTACTTTATATTAATGCAAACTTATATTTCAATAAAATATATATATATATATATAACAACTTATATTAATGGATCTTATGCGTTATCGTTGTAATCTATGCAGGTGTTAATTCCAATAATTTTTTCTATAGCAAAGGGTTCAAACCTTTTCAATATAAGAAGGTTCTTGGATGCAGTTGTCCTACTCCAATATACGCCTAGAGTTCTATGCATCTACCTCTCATGGAGGAAACTTCAAGATACAGACTACAAACCTGTTCCGATGAGGGTTAAAGCTGCATTCAATTTTTTTCTTTATATCCTTACTAGTTATGTAAGTTTAATTATCTTTCTAGCTTTCAAAAGATGTAGTTTATTTATTTTTGCTCATTAGATTACCTTTTATGAATGCAGGAATTTTATGGAGTTGTTTGATTCATCAATCTTGATGAACACAAAAGTATGCATTGCATGGATACTTTGTCTATGCATAACGATAACTTACGGTTATTAAAATCTCTTAAAATTTATGGATAGAATAACCTTCATTTATATTCCTTTGTAAGCCATTAGCTTTGCAATTACCGAACTATTAGTATGCATTGAGTAGTTGAGGTATATGATATGGGATCCTCACAGTAGCTGGGGAAAACTTGTTATTGGAAAAACATAAGCTTGCAGATAAAAAATTTCCTTAAGAAGGGTATATGGGAGTACCGATCTGTTTGTGTACCAGCCAATAGTAGTACACAGACCACCGTTTCTATGCAGAACTCCCATGCTTTAGCTTTATTGGTATATTTTGTTCTTCTTTTTTCCTACCTTATAAAAGAAAGTAGTATTTTCTCTTCTTCATATCTGCATAATAATTCGCCAATGATTGAAAGACCTGCTTGTCTTGTAGGTACTGGGTGCCTTTTGGTACTTATTTTCTATCGAACGCGAGACCACTTGCTGGCACAGAGCATGCAAAAGTCATAGCGAATGCACCAAAAGTTCTTTTAAGTGTAGTCGCAGTTCTGGAAATTATACATTTGTAAACGATTACTGCCCCGTAAAAACAGAGAATACAACGTTCTTTGATTTTGGAATATTCTCTGAAGCCATCCAATCTGGTATCGTAACATCCGCAAGTATTCCACAAAGGATCTTATACAGTTTCTGGTGGGGCCACCGAAATTTGAGGTTTGTGCTGGTTACAATTTGACACTTCAGATTATGCTATCCGACCATTTTTTCTATCATAGCTTGTCGTCAATAATTATCTATATCTTGCTCTTATGAATTCTGGCTATGTTTTTTACAAGTAGTTTTGGTCGTTCTTGCACATATTTTGCTGCAGCTCTCTTGGTCAAAACCTTAAAACAAGTACCAATGTATGGGAAAACTGCTTCGCGATCTTGATTTCAATCTTGGGGATGCTGCTGCTTTTGTATTTCATTGAAAATTTGAAGGTTGGTGTTGAGAATTTTCTTTGATCTTTAGCGTCTTGGTTTATGTAATAAACTCAGTGAACATAAGCTAATTTTTCTAAATACACACAAGCACATACCGGGCACTCGCTGAGTTACTGAGACATTTTTAAAAGTACCGTTAGAGTTTAGAATATGCAATTTATAGTATATCTCATTTGTTCTACCATGTTGAAGTTTTGTAACTCCTAAAAAATTCATGAAATTCATTCACAAATTCAGTTTAACTAGTAATTTAATGCTAATTAGTTTCTTATATACTGATACCATTAAAATAATAATCTTTGGAAATTATCATCTATTATCACCTTACTCTTTTGAATACAGTAACTTGTTTATTGGTTTTAAATGAGCTAAACTTGTTGCTTAGCAGAACTACATGCAATGGATAACCAAAAGTTCAAAGAAGATGACTAAAATCAGCGAAAACAAAGATTTAGAATCGTGGATATTAAAAATCGAGCAATGTTGCGAAGGCAATCGAACGAAGATTATATACAAGGTGCAACGACGAATATTGGAAGAAAATAAAGATATTACGATGCCGAATCTATTCTCTTGTCTTCCGCCTGAGATAATGCCGAAGATTCATCATTGTGTTTGCTTGCCCCTGCTGAAGAAGGTGAGTTTCTTCTTCTACTTGCTTTCTTTCTCCTTCCTTTTGGATGAAAGATGAAAATTAAAATACAAAAGTTTGAAAATATGTAGAATAATTTGGAAATGGATAGGAAAGTGATTCTTAACGGTATAGAGTCAAATTGAACTTCAACAATTATTAGGTCGCTAAATATTTTGACGATTAATTTTTGAGTAACATTTTTGGTTCTCTTCCTCCATTTGAGGGGGCTTGTTGCTTCTGGGAAATTGTTCTGAAAATGTGATGATAATAGACGATGTAATCAGGTGGATTTTATTGTCGGTTTGGTTGCCCGAGCCACCGCGGTTGTGGTTGTTTCGGCGCCCGAGTGGCTGCCCTTCTTGTGGACATCAATTTTGTTTAATGAATTTTATTCATCCGAGAAATTTAGGTGCCAATGCTTCAGGAAAGGGGGGAAACAGAGTTGTTGTTGCTCAGCAAACATCTGCAACCAGCGATTTACAAGAGGAACATGCCCATTTTCCTAAAGGGAGATGTAATTAGTGTAATGCTCTTCATTACCAGCGGCAGTATCTTGACAGACCTGGGTGAAGGCAGTGCTCAGCATATTGAAAAAGATCAATTCTTGGGAGAAGAGCTTCTAGATTGGATGTCCAACTGCTCCTCCTCGCCCTGCGTGTCCAAACTCCCAATCTCTAATAAGAACGTCAAAACCATTACAAAAGTTGAAGCCTTTGCTCTATCATTCAGTGATTTACAGGCCGTATTTCCAGAGCTTAGCCAAGCAGCTTCTGATGCAGGAGCATCCGCATGAAACTTCGCCAGTGACTGGATGAAAAGAAGAATGAAAAGGGCTACAAAACGGATAATTTGTCATAAACTCAGTGTTTTTGTTGAAAAGGAATAGTTTGTTTGGAGGTCTTTTTCTGGAGTTTGTAAAAAAATCCAGAATTGCTAGTTGTCTGAATTCTGAATGGGAAAGTCAAGAATTAGGATTGTTATTTGCAACATGAAGCAGTGACTGTTTTTTGGAACATACCATCACCAACATAAAGGTAGACCCAAGGATCCTCAAATCCAACAGCTAACTCAGGGCAAAAAAAAAAAAATAGAGACCTAAAATAAAAGAAACCCAAGCCAATCAGTTGATTAACCCCAAAACCAAGTTTTAATAGCTAATCACATGAAGAGGTTATACTCATCTACTCACATCGATGACCATCTTATCTATCTCCCATGTACCAATTTGATCCAATGAGCTGTGGCGTGAAATGTCCCTAAGAACGCCACCATCACCACCACCAACGATCAAAACCTATAAAGTTAGTCTTAATGACACTGAGCACCACAACAATAATGAAGAGGGAAAACCAAAAAGAAAATTCAGGCAAAGTACAAGGTCCCCTCTCCGCCTTCACACTGGTAAATAATATAATAGTAACATCAATGAAAGAAAACAGAAGTACAGAGTTTAATCTTTTGCTTTTCAATTAAGCATAGCCTGATCATTCCTTTTTCAATAGAGAAACCAACTAATTATGAATAACAAAGAATAATTAACCATAAAAATAGTGGCTGAAGATGTCGCACCAAAGCTTTTATATCATATTCCACTAAACCACATGTTCTTCATGATAGAATTATAGTTGGACAAATTATGGAAGATTTCTTTCTTCACTTCCTCTGCATAGAATCCTATAACTGTATTTCTAACCAATCTTCGTCATAGACCAACTAAATGGCCACAAATCAAATCAATGAAATACACCCTATCCAAATTTTAAGTGGCCCAAAGAACTATCATAGTAGAGGCAGATCATTGAAAATGCCAACAAACTTAGGAGTCATGTATTATGCAGCCCTGCTCCTTAATCATTATAGAGCCACCATACTCTCTTTCATAAGCCAGAGTAGTTAAAATGTAGGCTGAGTTTTAAACTTTTCATGTTATAATTACATATGCACAACACAACTAGAGGCAGAACCTCATTCAGAGATCAAGGGCTAAACTAGATTCACTCACCCAAAATGTTGAAAATATAAATCACGAAGACAAAGTGAAGACAAAATTAATTAGTTGGAGTTACTTCACCCTACTTATAATCTCACTCTGTCAACTGTGACAAAGGATATTTTTTCTAGTATGAATTGATAGAGTAACTTAAATTCATTTGACAAAATTTTAGAGTTCCATTCTACCTCTTCAAAATTAGTCTTCACTATTTACTATTGCTCCAATTTCAAAGGAAACCCATAATCAAATAGAGGAGTAGAAGATCCAATCATCTATATTATTAGTGCTTCCTCTTAAAGTTCCATGACATATATGGATTACAATATTACATTCTTAAATTTTTAGAGCTGAAAGTACAAACTTCAATTATTATAAACTCTAAATTCTCTATCTTTTTCTTACTAATGATTTACTTCTCTTAGCAATAAAATAAAGTTAAGACTAGCAGCATCAAGTATAACTAGCATAATTGTTTGACTAGTAGTATAAAATGCATCAATACATAATAACCATAGAAATCCATTTCTTCAAATCAGAAAACGCACAAAAACTCTAAATTGACAGAAAAATTTATCAACAGCAGGGACTTCAAAACCATGATTTATTTTTCTCAATGAATGGTAGGCGTGAAGTTGAAATATAAATATCTTCTATCAAGTTGGTAATTAATAAAGGATTAAAAAAATACTAAATTGCAGTAGTTCTCAGTACTCATTTACTCTGATATTGGTGTTTCATAAGAATAAGTGAAGGAAAGACATGTTTTGAAATAAGATGATAAAAAATGAAGTCCGCGAGATATCAAAGACAAGTTAGATACAGGGGCTTGTTTTTCAATTGTGGCTACAAAGACCTGTTTTTTAGACACAGATTCATTTCAGAGTATGGAGCACCAGAACTTATACTGTAACACTAGGCCTTAAAAATCCATTTTGAGATGACAAGCGTGATATAGTTATTTTGAAGTTGCGGACGTGATAACCCATCTCTGATAGCTTTTGGTGCCATTTACCACGTGATATTTCTTGGCCTCTAATTCTTCAGGCTGCTTCTAAGCTTGCCATTTCTAGGCTACGTTCGGCCTCATTTTCGGGCTGCTTTGGGGCCCCAAGGTCTCTCCCAACCCAGTTAGCCTTTTTAAGACAGGGTCAACGTCTTTCTCCGCACCTACTTACAATGAACCGTGTCTCTTCTTGCCTATCTGTTGAAATAAGTGCAGGAAAAGTGAGGATCCATGCAGAAGCAATGGAAAATCCAACAAACAGGTGAAGCAACTGATCTGGTGAGAGATGGATTGTGTGCCCGTAGGCTTGAAAGAGAGAACTCTATTAACAATTTGCTTCCAAAATACAAGTAATGGTTTTCTACATTTATACAAGTTAACCGTGGGCCTACACGCTTTCTAGTCTAAGGCCCAGTGGTGCATTCAATAACACTTCCCCTCAAGCTGGAGTATTTGAACTATACATTTCAAATACTCCAAGCTTAGATAGCAAGTACTGATGCGGACCACTGGACAATGCCTTAATAAATAAATCTGCCGGTTGTTCCTTTGTATTTACATATTGAGTGTGCATAATCCCTCTCTGTAATTTTTCTCTGACAAAATGGCAATCCACCTCAATGTGCTTCGTTCTTTAATGAAAGATTGGATTGGCAGCTATGTGACGAGCTGCCTCATTATCACAATATAATGGAACTGGATGCGGTACACGAACTCCAAGATCCTTGAATAAGCCAAGTAGCCAAATTATCTCACAAACTGTATGCACCATGGCTCTATACTCTGATTCAGCCGAGGATAGTGAAACGGTTGCTTGTTTCTTGGTCAACCAAGATATTAGAGAATTCCCTAGTTTGATACAATATCCAGTGACACATCGACGTGACATGGGACAAGTTGCATAATCAGAGTCACAATATGCATGAAGCTCCAAACTAGATGATGATGATAGAAACAACCCAAGGCCTGGAGATTCCTTGATATATTTAAGAACCCTCATGGCAGCATCCATATGTGAACGCTTAGGTGAGTGGCCAAACTGGCTGAGGTGCTGAACAACAAAGCTGAGATCTGGTCTTGTATTGGTTAGATAATGTAATCTACCAATCAATCTTCGAAAAGACAAGCTGTTTTCTAAAAGTGGGTCATCTCGTTGATGAGGATCCCCTTCATCATAATCTAAGGTGGTCAATTTAAAATTTTGTTCCATGGGAGTGGCTACAGGTCTAGAACCAGCAAGACCTGCCTCAGAAAGTAATTCCAAGGCATATTTCCGTTGACTAAGGAAAATACCTTTTAATGACCGTGCAATCTCGATTCCAAGAAAATATTTGCATTGACCTAAATCTTTCATATGGAATCTCATATGCAAATATTATTTCAAATCACGAATGGCTGTCAAATCATTCCCAGTAATGAGAATGTCATCCACATAGATAAGGACAATGAGCAAAGTACCTCTCTGTCGACGCATGAACAATGAGTAATCGTGTCGAGAGGGCTGAAAACCAACGGAGATGAGTGCCTCTGTAAACTTAGCATACCACTGGCGCGATGCTTGTTTCAGACCATATAATGACTTCCTCAAGCGGCAGACTGAGCGCTCCCCTTGACTACCGAAACCAGGTGGTAAGTGCATATAGACCTCTTCCTGTAAATCCCCATGCAAAAAGGCATTCTGTACATCTAACTGGTGAAGAGACCAACATCGCACTGCTGCAATACTAATGACAGATCTAACAGTTACCATCTTAACAACAAGAGAAAAAGTGTCATGGTAATCAATACCTTCTCTTTGAGTGAAGCCTTTCGCCACTAATCGGGCCTTATACCTCTCTATCGTCCCATCGGCAAGGTATTTTACCTTATACACTCATTTACATCCAACTGGCTTACGACCAGGTGGAAGTGGAACAATGTCCCATGTATGATTGGCCTGTAGAGCGGCAAGCTCTCTATCCATGGCCTCAACCCAATGTATGTCCTGAAGGGCTTGATGGTATGTCTCTGGTTCAGAGATGGTTGATATGGAGGCTATGAAACGTTTATGATGTGGAGCAAAGGAGTCGAGAGAGACATGCTGTGATATGGGATATAGGACATTGTTTTTAGAAGAGGTAAGGGAATTACATAGATAATCTACAGTCCAAATGGGAGGTCGAGTGGATCTTGTAGATCGCCGAATGGGAGGATCAACTGCGGAGGGGTCAGTTACAGGTGGTGTATCATTTAAAGGAATAGGTTGAGAACCCTCAAGTATAACTTGAGGTGGAACATCTGCAAGTGGTGTAGATGTATCTGTAACTCGAGGTGGAACATCTACAAGTGGTGTAGATGTATCTAGGGTCTCTAATGGTCTGTTTGGAAATGCTACTAAAGGAGGTCCCGGAGAAGATGAAGTTGCATGACCATCCAACTGTGGTGATTCTGCATCAGGGGAAAGCTGATCTGAGGAATGCTCCGACGTCCGACTCGGTGAAAAAGGAAATTCATATTCATAAAAGACAACATCTCGACTAACAAATAATTTTCTTGTCTCAGGATCATAAACACGGTAACCCTTCTGCAATGAAGGATATCCCATGAAGATGCATGGAACGGCTTGAGGGGCAAACTTGTCCCTCGGACGTAAGATGGTGGCGTAGCATCTACAACCAAAAACTCTAAGATGGTCTAAAGAAGGTACCTGACAATAAAGAACCTCACATGGAGACCGATGACCTAACGATGTGCTAGGTAATCGGTTGATAAGATACCCAGCAGTCAAGATACATTCCCCCCAAAAATAGGAAGGAATGTGTGCTTGAAACATCAACGCTCGAGCAACCTCAAGCAGGTGACGATGTTTGCGTTCCACTACTCCATTTTGTTGGGGAGTATAAACGCAAGAGGATTCATGAAGTATGCTCTGAGAAGATAAAAAGGTACTACATGCAGTGGAGAAAAATTCTGTACCGTTATCTGAACGGATACGTTTTATCTTCGTACTAAATTGTGTGCTCACCATAGAAATAAAGGATTGAATTGTAAAGAATACTTGATCCTTGAAACGTAATAAGAACGTCCAAGTGGCACGAGAAAAATCATCAACGATTGTAAGAAAATATCGTGATCCATCATGGTTGGGGTGCCGATGAGGCCCCCACAAATCCATGTGCACAAGGTCAAACGGAGCTATACTGACAGTGTGACGTGATGGAAAAGTGGAACGAGTTTGTTTGGCCAATGGACAAACAATGCATCTAAAGAAATCAGGACAATGGATATGTTTTCCATGCACAGAGAAATATTTTTGTGAGCTATAACCAAGTCGACGATGCCACAAAATATAACTAGTATTAATATTAACATTGTTACTACAAAAATTGTTCACGCTTATATTATACAAAAGAAAGCGGACAGACATCAAAATATGCCTAATACAACGTGGCAAATCATCTAGAGTCGGCTGAAGGAGGTACAATCCTCGCACGGCTTTACCTAGTGCGATCACCTGCCCAGTCGTACGGTCCTGAAATGTGCAAAAATCATCGAAAAATATAACCATGCAATTACGTTGAGTAGTTATTTTCTTGACAGAAAGCAGGTTATATTTGAAACGAGGTACAAATAACACATTAGAAAGTTCTAACAAAGGTGTGGGTTTGGTTCTTCCAATGTGAGTGGCAATTACATGTGTTTGATCCGGCAAAGTAATGGACATGCATTGAGAAGAGTATGAATATAAAAGCTGTAAATTACATGTGATATGATCACTCGCACCCGAGTCTATAATCCATGGATTGCAATATTGTAGAGATTGGGAAGGGGGTGTCATACCTGTAAAGTTCCCAAGATAATCAGAACTCGCTGGAGTAGGGACAACATTCAGCTGAAGTAGCATTTTCTGCAGCTGATCCAAAGTCAAGGTTGAAGCAGGTTGGGTCACAAAGCTGGTGAATGGGTTGGCCCCTTGTTGCATAGTAGAGTGTTGGTCCGTTGATGCAGTATTATCAACTGAAAATGGGTTTCCACCTAATCCCAGAGATCCAGAAAATGGGTTTCCAATTGATGCAGTATTATCAATTTCTGGTTGGTTTGCAGTGCTAACTTGAAAAGTTCACGAATTACCAGTGCCAGAGTTGGTCTGAGAACCAGGTCCTGCATTATTTCTTCCCCCTTTGCCTTTCGGTGTCCAACCCGGTGGAAAACCATTTAGTCGGAAGCAACGGTCTTTGGAGTGTCCGGATTTATTACAGTGTGAGCAGATAATGCGACTTCTATCGATAGGAGTTCCTCTGTTTCCTCTCGAAACAGACCCAAAATTACCTTGGGTCACCGAAGATAGTGTCATATTATCAACAATAGGAGTCCCGTGGCCTTGTAGACGCTGGTGCTCATGTTCTTGAGCAAGATTGAAGGCCATGTCTATGCCAGGAAGGGGATCCCGAGAAAGTATGTTCATGCGGTAGGACTGGAAACTTTCCGGCAAAGCTTGTAGGAAATCAATCAGTCGATGTTCAGCAGTCCTTTCTTCAATACGCTCATTCACTCGGCATGAGTAGTTGCCACAAGTGCAACGTACAGGTTCTTCCGTAGTGTCTACTTCCATCCAAAGATCACTGAGAATAGCATAAAATTCAGCAACAGAACCTGCAGAGAGCTTCATCTCTCCTTGCCGTTGACGAATATTATATCTTTGAGTGCCAGTCATTCGTCCATAATGTTTCTTAAACGTATCTCAGACTATTTGAACGTTTCCAGTACGAAAAACAAATAACACCAAGGACTTATCTACGAATTTTTCAAGCCAACTCAAGATAGCTGACTGATTTTGATCCCAAGAACGAGCCTTTTCTACATCATTTTTCGGCCTTGGCAAAGAGCCATCAACCCAGCCCCATTTATTCTTTCCAGTAAGCTGATTCTTGACTTGTCTGCTCCATAGCTCATAGTTAGAGCTATTAACTAACTTGTCGGTGACAAGGGAGCTGCCTGGAATATCTGTAGCTGAGAGGTAATATGGGTCTCGGTAAGGATTAGGAGCTGGAATGGGAGGTTCGGTTCCGAGAGGAGCGGCCATTTGTGAGTTGTGGAGAGAGAATAAGGATAGATAAGTAAAGGTAAGAAAAAACAAGGGTAAAGTAGACAATTGATGGCTAGATATTTGTTGTAGGTGGGATTATGTGGGCACGTGAGGTGCCAGCAAAGAGAGAGGTTTGACAGAAAAAATTTCCACCCAAAAATACCCTTCTATGAGATAACTTTCAGATGCAAGAATAATCCGTCAATGAAACTAAGGGAGTAAAGTGATGGCGGCAAGAACCCATGAGAGATGAGTAGCAACGTAAAGACAGTTGGTATGAACTTATCAAAGATGCGTGATAACTGAAAAGGGGATGTAAATATGCAACATATACTAAGTACACGTGCAAAAGGAACCAAGACGAACCTGTGGCTCAAGATACCATGTTGAAATAAGTGCAGGAAAAGTGAGGATCCATGCAGAAGCAATGAAAAATCCAACAAACAGGTGAAGCAATTGATCTGGTGAGAGATGGATTGTGTGCCCGTAGGCTTGAAAGAGAGAACTCTATTAACAATTTGCTTTCAAAATACAAGTAATGATTTTCTATATTTATACAAGTTAACCGTGGGCCTACACACTTTCTAGTCTAAGGTCCAGTGGTGCATTCAATAATACTATCCCTTCCCGGAGCATCTGTGTTTCCTAGCAGGAATGCTCCCGATGGACTGTGTCTCTTCTGTTCAGGCCGTGCCTCCGACAGGATTTCGCCCTATGTTGTCTCGCCATTTGTACCTTTTCGATTTAATTCTCGATCTTCAGCGCGTACCGTATGTACAGGCTGGAGGAGAAAGGTCAGGGAGGAAAGGACGGGACGCGAGTGACACAGTAAGTGCGTACATGAAGAATAGGACGATAGAGCTCGACAAGATAGCAAAAGAACTGGGCCCGACGCTGTAGCAAAAGAACACGCCCAAAAAAATATACCCACACGTGACTAAGCTGTTCGCGTTCCTCAGACGGAACGGCAGACAAGCGGCATGATGTGTAATAATTGAGTAAAGCTACGAAAGGACGTTGCGGGAGTGATTTACGGTCTTTCACGAATTTAATGTTATTCCCACAAGAAGATCGTCGCCGAGGCTAAACGAGGCCCGTACGAATGGACTTTTTTTAGGGCAAACATACCAGCAATCCACAACTAGTGGAGAGGGGAGATGAGAATCGGCGAGAGTTGGTGAGTAGATGTGAACAATGCAAATGGCGAGAAACAAGAGGTGTTGACGAGGGGAATAGCGACGGAATCTTCAAAATGGCTGAGATGGGACATTAAGCTTCGCAATCACAGTCATTTCTATTGGCCAGTACTCTTTGCAGTTGCTTGATTGCGCTACATCACTTCTGGCTTGTCAGAACTCTAAATGAGCGTGAAGACGAGAGGCTTAGTCTCTTTATGACAGATCTGTGGAAAGTATCTTTGAGTTATTGGCTGTCGAACTTCAACTTTCTTATGTATTAGGAAGATTTGAGAGTTAAGAACATCAAAATTTGGGAGCCATTTTTATGTTCTTGGAACAGAGGGAGAACTCTACAGATTTTGGGGCATATTTAGACTTCTAGACATGGGAAGTGGGGTTGATGTACAAGAGGCACATAGACAATTGTACCAGGATTCCATTTATTAGTAATCATCCTTTAAATACGAAGAGAAGCAGATATATACTCTCGAACTAGGCAGACCTTGAAATACGTGAACTTTAAAGCAAGACTCGAGGGATCTCTCTCAAATAATAATAAATAAATAAATAAATAAAAACGTATGAGAGGTGATTATCCCAAAAGGTTGAAAGGATATAAACAGCCCAAGGATAAAAAGCTATGCCCTGTTGTGCTCGCTGTTTCCCTACATTGGAAGAGATGCAACTACCAATGTGACTTTACTCCTAGCGGTTTACTGATTTGCTTTCCCTGGAGTTCGCTTAGCTGGTTCCATGGCTCTGTCGGCGTCTGCAAGAGAAAGGAGGAGGTTGGCATCTTGTTCTAGTATACGTTGATCTTCCGGACTAGTGAGTTTAGCTAAGGGGAGAGGGAGAGATGGTTGAATTACTTCAGAAAGTATTATCTTCAATTTATTCTGCCCTCATGATGGTTTAAAACTATATATACTTGAAAAACGAGAAAGCAGTTGTCTTTCTAGACCCGACTTAAGAGGAAGAAAACAAGTCCAAGGAACCCTTAATGTAAACCCCTCATTTTACTACTGGCATGAGTCTCCCGGTGGAATCTCAAAGAAAAGTTGTTCCACCGAGATCGATATGTCTAAACAACCAATCAACGCAGCGATTGACTATTTTGCGAATTTGCACCACGCTATGGAAATTATACGTTTATTTGCATATTAGCCTGGCTCTTGGTTTCTTAGATTCTAAGCACCCAAGGCTGAATGATATAATCATATAAATACAGACATATACATAGACCCTGATTCCTTATTTTTTATGTTCTGTTCTGGCCTTGGTTTAACAGCGACCCAAAGGGGCTCACTGAAAAGTGGGATATGTTGATTCTAGTTTGGTGCGCGTTTGCTGTATCCGTGGATCCTCTGTTCCTTTATATTCCAGTGATCGAAGAAGATAAGAAAAAGAACAAGTGTGTTGGGTTAGATAGCACATTAAAGATCGTAGCCATTTGTTTGCGATCGGTGACGGATGCGATTTGTGTTGCGAATATGTTCTTGCAATGTCTTTGCCTTAAGAAAGTCGGCGCCGGTACTGAACAAGGGCGAGCTGAGGAAGATTCTGCTGCTCGTCAAACAGGAGAGGTAGCCGAAAGCCTATGGGGTCGCTGCTGTAACTGGATAACCAGCACCAGAAACCGTCTTTACTTGGGGCATTTCGTGTCTGACATTCTCGCTATCCTTCCACTTCCACAGGTAAGAACAACTTTTCTGCTCCTACACCGTTTTTCTGTATGCTTTGAAGTTTAACTACAAGGAGGATTTCTATCCTGTTTCCTTTCTTTCCTTTAAAGTTTATGCTTCTCCCGGTTTAGTCTTACTTTTGCTTACTTAATAACTCTATATTACCAAAGCTCTTCAAGTTGTTATAATTTGGCAAGCATGCATGCATGCGTGAACTTAACTTCCTAATTAGATTAGACGACAAAAATCAAGACTAGTCTCCCTCACCGTGCATTTTCTTGTCTCTCCGACTAGTTTTTCCACAGGGAAAAAAAAGATAGAACATTGGAAAATAACAAACAAAAGCAAAACAAACAACACTGAGATAAATTCCTGGACAACAGCTACGCAGGGAGAAGTGCTCTAACCATAGACCCATCATTGACCTTTAACAACTTTTACTAGAACATTGATAAACCATAACTTGGTAAGTGGGTCTTTTTATCAAATCAATTTGTAACTTGTACTGCGTTGAGCAAAGTTGCTTGAGAAGAATATAGGAAAATATGGACTTTTTATGTCAAATATTGTTAATTTTTACTTATTTGAAATTGAGTGTGTTATCTCACTTTCCATTACTTTTTTAGGTTTAAAAGAATGTTTGTTGAGTATTAGTCACTGACCAATGCAACATGACTTTTTTTATACATATATTTGCATATAGTATCACAATTGCAAAGGCACTTAATGCAAGTATATAACAATTTATATTAATGTATCATACGTGTTGTCATTGTAATCTATCCAGGTGTTAATTCCAATAGTTTTTTCAATAGAAAAGGGCTCAAACCTGTGTTTAAGGAGGTTCTTGAATGCAGTTATCCTACTCCAATATGTACCTAGAGTTCTTTGCATTTACTTATCATAGAGAAAATATCAAGGATTGGACTGCAAACTTGTTTCGATAAAGCTTAAAGCTGCATTCAATTTCTTCTTTTATATTCTTGCTAGTTATGTAAGTTTGATAACAAATTTCACTTTAGTTTAACTATCTTTTTAGGTTTCAAAATAGTTTATTTATTTGTGCATATTCCAATACTTTTTTTGAGTGTACGTTTTCCATGGAGTTATTGATTCATCAATCCTGATGAAAACATAAGTATGCATTGGATTTATACTTTATGTCCATGCATAACGATAACTTACGGCTATTGAAGTCTTTTCAAAACCCATATATAGATTTAACCTTCATTTATATTCCTTCGTAAGCCATTAGCTTTGCAATGACCAGAGTTACATGGCATTTTCTGCAATTATCTCAAAGTTGCATGCAAGAGTACAGGTGTCTTGAGTACCAGAGGTATATGATATGGGATCCTCGGCAGCTGGGGATAACTTGTTATTGCAAAAACATAAGCTTGGAATCCCGATCTGATTGTGTACCAACCACGGGTGGTACATGGACTTACCGTTTCTGTACAGAACTCCAGTGCTTTATTAGTATTTTTTCCTCTCCTTTTTCCCACCTTTTAAAAGAAAGTAGTATTTTCTCTACCTTTAGTATTTGCAGAAAAATCTACCAATAATTGAGAGACTTGCTTGTGTTTTAGGTACTAGGTGCCTTTTGGTACTTATTTTCTATCGAATTCGAGGCCACTTGCTGGCACAGAGCATACCAAAGTAAAAATATGACCACAAGTTCTTTTAGGTGTGGTCGCAGTTATGGAAATTACAGAGTTTTAAAGGATTATTGTCCCGAAAAAACAGAAAATACAACGTCCTTTGATTTTGGAATATTCTTTGAAGCCATTCAATCTGGCATCGTAAAATCCACTGATATTCCACCGAAATCTAAGGTTTGCACTCGTCAGTCTCTGACATTTCAGATTCAGCAATCCCACCGTTGTTTCTATCAGAGCTTGTCATCAATAATTATCTATCTCTTGCTGTTACAAATTCCGATACTGTCTTTCATAAGAAGTTTTGGCCGCTCTTGCACATATTTTGTTGAATCCATGCCTTCTTGTATCCCTATCTCATAAAGTTGCTAAAATTTTTGCAGCTCTCTTGGTCAAAACCTCAAAACAAGTACCAGAGTCTGGGAAAACTGCTTCGCAATCTTGATTTCGGTCATGGGGTTGCTGCTGCTTTTGTATTTCATTGAAAATTTGAAGGTTGGTGTTGAGAATTTTCTTTGATCTTTAGTGTCTTGGTTTATGTAATTATCTGGGTGAACATTAGCTAATTTTTCTAAATGCACAAAAGCACATACCGGACACTCGCTGAGTTACAGAGACATTTTTAAAAGTACTGTTACAGGTTAGATTATGCAATTTATGATATATCTCATTTGTTCTACCATGTTGAACTTTTGTAGCCTCTAATAAATTCATAAAATCCATTCACAAATCCAGTTTGACTAGTAATTTAATGCTAATCAGTTTCTTATCTGTTGATACCATTAAAATAATAACAAGATTGCATATTATGATGAAAGTTAATCTTTTGAAAGTTATCATGTATTATCACCTTAATCTTTTGAATACAGTAACTTGTTTATTGGTTTTAAATGAGCTAAACTTGTTGCTTCGCAGAACTACATGCAATGGATAACCAAAAGCTCAAGGAAGATGACTAAAATCAGCAAAAACAAAGATTTAGAATCGTGGATATCCAAAATCGAGCAATGCTGTAAGGGCAATCGGAAGAAGATTATAGCCGAGTTGCAACGACAAATATTGGAAGAAAATAAAGACATTACGACGCCGAATCTATTCTCTTGTCTTCCGCTGGAGATAATGCCGAAGTTTCACCATTGTGTTTGCTTGCCCCTGCTGAAGGAGGTGAGTTTCTTCTTTTACTGCTTTCTTTCTCCTTCCTTTTGGATGAAAAATGAAAATGAAAATACAAAAGTTTGTGTTAACGCAGTTATCTCACCAAATTTGTTGTTATATTAAGCCCACGATTTTGGCTTAATATCTTTATAATTACCGTACGTATTTTAATTTTTTTTTATTAATTTAAGTCTTACTCTCTATATATGTAAAATAAGATTATATAAATAAAATACAGAAATAGAGAAATTCATTTTGCTTTCTCAAGGTTTTTACTTTCTTATCGTTTGAAAATATGTAAAATAATTTGGAAATTTGGATAGGCAAAGTGTTTTTTAACGGTACTGTTGAGAGGTAGATGAGGTAGTCAGGTGGGTTTTATTGTCCGTTTGGTTGCCTGAGCCGCCGTGGTTATAGTTGTTTCAGCGCCGAGTGGCTGCCCTTCTTGTGTATATCAATTTTGTTTAATGAATTTTATTCATCCGAGAACTGTAGGTGCAAGTGCTTCATGGAAAAAGCGACGGAGATTTAAAGTCGTTGAGCGAACGCCTGCAACCAGTGCTCTACAAAAAGAACTCGTACATTTTCCGGAAGGGAGATGTAATTGATGCATTGCTTGTCATTACCGACGGCAGTATCTTGACAGACACGGGTGAAGGAAGTGTCCAGCAAATTGAAAAAGACCAATTATTGGGAGAAGAGCTTCTACAATGGATGTTCAACTTCTCCTCCTCGCCCTGCGTGTCCAACCTCCCAATCTCTGAGAAGAACGTCAAAACCATCACAAAAGTTGAAGCCTTTGCTCTAACGTTCTGCGATATAAAGTACGTTCCAAAGCCTAGCCAAGCTGCTTCTGATGCAGGAGCATCTGCATGAAACTTTCGCCAGTGATTGGACGAAAAGAACGAAAAAGGTTACAAAACGGATAATTTGTA
Organism: Casuarina equisetifolia; assembly: GCA_028551475.1. Classification (NCBI taxonomy): domain Eukaryota; kingdom Viridiplantae; phylum Streptophyta; class Magnoliopsida; order Fagales; family Casuarinaceae; genus Casuarina; species Casuarina equisetifolia. The sequence continues at coordinate 20,816,323 of CM052362.1, forward strand.
GCCCCATGTTCGGCAGTTGCTTTCGATGTTGTTGAAAAGTAGTAGTTAGTTTTGAGGTCTTATCTGGAGTTTGTAAAAAATTCTCCACTGGTGCTGCCGTGATAGAACTGCTAGTTGTTTGAATTCTGGATGGGAAAGTTTAGAATTAGGATTGTTATTTGTTGACTGAACTATGCTTTTAGTTCTTCAATAAATTGCGTTTTGGACGGTTGCCACTTCCAAGAACGAATTGTGTCGGCAATTCCTTCTTAATCTAGACTGAAAAATATCTAGAGATATCTGGAGAAAGATATCCTTTTCTGTGAGATGAGGGTCATCGATGCGGTGCGATGCTCTTCGTCACGCAAACAATTTTTTCATTTTCCACATTGTTTAGCTTCTCTAGTAAACCCTTTACCTTCGGCTCTATTTCCTTCACAAAAGATTTACGAAAGCATAGATTCTTATAGGTTGAATATTCAACCTGCAATTGTTACAGTCCAAAACTATACATAGATCCTGATTCCTTATTTTTTATGTTCTGTTCAGGCCTTGGTTTAACAGCAACCCAAAGGGGCTCATTGCAAAGTGGGATATGTTGTCTCTAGTTTCGTGCGCGTTTGCTGTATCCGTGGATCCTCTGTTCCTTTATATTCCAGTGATCGAAGAAGATAAGAAAAAGAACAAGTGTATTGGTTAGATAGCACATTAAAGATCGTAGATGTTAGACAGGACGTTAGATGAGACTCCCACGTCTCCTCCACACAGTACTTGAGTACTGTCTACACATAGGGGTACCTACATGTAGGGGTACCATACTTTTCTTTGTATATACATTTACTACACGGTGTATAAAACTATTGATTGAGATAATACAAAAAATAGCTTTTCTCCTTTGCAACTCTTTCTCTTTTCTTATCATAGTTGCATTTTCCGGCCGAAGCTTTCTGGCCTCTTTTTCAACTTGGTATCGAGCTAGCACAAGTGCAAACCGTCGCATCCCTATGACCTTATTTCCCTTTTGGACTGGCTCCTCTCTCTCTCTTTTTTTTTCTCCCTTTCCCTTGCTTGTTTCAACCCGGCCCCTATTTCCTTTTTGTTTTCTCGGTCCTCATGTCAACCTCTTCTAACACCGGCCCAGACACTTCTCGCATATCCGACCCGCCCATTTCCTCCTCCAACCTTGCCGTTATGCCGTCGCTGTCGCTGTCGGAGCGGCTCAACGGCTGCAACTACATTATTTGGCAAACCATGATTGAGTTGTTCCTGGACGCAGCTCAACTCCTACCCGTGGTCGACATGTCTGAACTCAAACCTGCGACCCATCTCCTCACCCCCAGCTCCACACCTGGCCCCACTACCCCTTCCCGAGTTCCCAACCCTGCTCAGGCCCAGTGGCAGATCCGTGATTGGATTGACATGGGGTGGCTTCTCACGACCTCTACCCCGTCGATCATGGCACAGCTCACAACTTTCCGCTCCTCCACCGCCATCTGGCTATATCTTGCTACAACGTTCTCCGCACAGTCGACCACACGCGCCTCCTCTTTGTGCATGGAACTCCAATCCACGCGCCATGCCGACTGTCTCGTCGCGGAGTATCTTTAGCAAGCAACTCACATCGCGGACCAACTCACCCTGATCGGCAAGCCCTTCCATGACAACAACTACAATACCCACGTTTTTCGTGGTTTGGGACCGGAGTTTCAACCTCTCATCGTCGCTATCTCAGTGGCTTCACAGATCGCGCCAATGTTGCGCGAAGATCTCCATGGCCTATTGCTCTCCCACGAATCTATGGTGGACGTCTTCTCTGGCGATGCAGTGGCCTTTCCTCCCCTGGGAGCTTTCGCGGCACAGCAAGGGTTTCCTTCGGCCCTCTTCAATCGGCTCCCTTCTACCCCGCAGTGGCCCTCACGCGCCACTTCAACAGCCTCCTCGCCACCTCTCCTACCGAACCCCCCTTTTTTGCCGAACGACACCTCACCGGCGCCGCCTCAGACGGCGGCCAGTGGCTACAGCGACTGGTAGTAGGTCCCTTATTGTCAGATATGCCGACGCCATGGTCATTATGCGACCACGTGTTGGGAACGATATAACACCCCCCTTGGGCCGGCCCCACCTTATAACCCAAACACTCCCCAAGCCCACTTATCTTATTCCCCACCGGCCCACACCCCTTATCCTAACCCACTGACTCATATATCCAGCCCCACTTCCCTTACCCAACCCACCAGCCCACTCTCCCAACCCTCCAGCCCAGCTTCCCTCCTCTCCGGCCCAACTCCTTTCCCTCCTCAGTCATATACGACCCCTTTTACTTCCCTTGGCCCAACCCCTCAGGCCCACTACTTCGTTTTTCCTCAGGCCCATCATTCAGCCCTCCCTCTTCTTTTAGCCCCTTTTCCTCTTACTCATCCCCCTTCCTCCCTTGACATTTTCCCTTGGTTTGCTGACTCTGGCGCCACCCACCATGTCACTGACACCCCCCTTGGCCTCTCCACCGTCACTCCTTATACCAGTACTCAGCAGCTCACTGTGGGCGATTGGGTTTCTCTTCCCATCACCCACATAGGTACTTTTCAGTCCCTTTTTCCTCCTTTTTTTCGACTGACTAATATTCTAGTTGTTCTTAACATTGCTAAAAATTTATTATCTATCTCTCATTTGCTCTCGATAATCATTGTATGTTTCTCTTTTATGATACTCACTTTATTATTCGTTCTCTCCACACTGATCAGAGTCTACTCCACAGCTGACTTGATTGTGGTCTCTATCGAGTCTCCCTTCTTGCTGCTTTGCTCTCTCCATTAGCCCTCTGTGCAGCTCCTTCCAGCTCTCTTGTTTTATGGCACCATCGTTTAGGGCATACCTCTGTTAACACCCTTGTTCGTCTTTTGTCTTCCACGAACAATTCCTTTGTTCGTTCTTCTCTCCCCTTATGTACGACATGTGCTGTTAGTAAGAGCCATCGCCACCCCCACTCCCCCACCCAATCTCAGGCTTCTTCCCCCTTTGGACTGGTACATTTTGATGTATGGGGTCCTGTCCTAGTAACTTCTTATCATTGTTATAAATATTATGTGTGCTTTGTTGATGATCATTCACGTTTTACTTGGTTTTATCCCTTTACTACTCGTGATTAATTTTTTCCCATTTTTCATGCCTTTCACTCATTTGTGACCGCCTAACTTTAGTGTTCCCTTCGTGCCATCCAGTGTGATGGTGCTCTAGAGTTTCTCTCTCATGGTCTCCGTTCTTTTCTCACTTCTCATGGTATTCATCAGCGCATCTCATGTTCATACTCTCCATTTCAGAATGGTACAACTGAACAGAAACATCGTCATATTGGTGAGACTGGCCTTGCTCTCCTCACCCATTCCTCTATTTCTCTCTTTTGGGAATTTGCTTTTGAAACCGCAGTTACCCTCATCAACCACCTTCCCACATCCATCCTTGCTCATCTTTCTCCTTGGCAAGTTCTTTTTTACTCCCCTCCTGATTTCTCACATCTTCGAGTCTTTGGTTGTTCTGTCTTTCCTCACCTTCGTGCCTATGCTTCTCATAAGCTTTCTCCCCGTTCTCGTCCTTATGTCTTCCTTGGTTATCCTCCTAGTTATCGTGGCTATCGTTACTACTGTCCCCACTCCAGTCGTTTCTTCATTGTTGTTGATGCTCTCTTCGATGAATTCTCGTTTCCTTATGCTCACCCTTCTACTTCCGCCTTTTTTCCCATTTCTCCTCCCTCTCCTTCTATTCCTCTTCCCATACTCTCTCCATCTTTTCCTGCCTTACCCATTGTGGGCCAACTTCCTCTTTCATCGTCTTCTTCCCTTTCTTCCCTTTCTTTTCCCCCCCCTTCCCCTCCTACCTCTCTTACCTCCCCCACTTCCTCTTCCCCACCTACTCCTCCTTCCTATTCCTCTCCTCATTCCCCCACACCTCTACCCCCTGCCATCCTATGGTCACTTGCCTGAAAAATGGCATCGTTACTCGTCGCATTCTTACCCGCCAGCATACCTTTGCCCTTACAGTTGCCTTTCACCTATACACTGAACCTTCCACCTTCTCCCAGGCCTTCCGTGATCCACACTGGCACACTACCATGGCTAAGGAGTATACTGTCCTTCTCCACAACCATACTTGGGATCTTGTTCCCTCTCCCTCTCATGCCCGTCCCATTGGCTGCAAGTGAGTCTAAGGTTAAATTACGTTCTGATGGCTCCCTTGAGCATTATAAAGCCCGCCTCGTGGCAAAGGGCTTCCATCAATAGCCTGGCATTGATTACACCGAAACTTTCAGTCTTGTGGCCAAACCGGTCACCATTCGCATTGTGATTGCCATAGCTTATTCTCGTGGCTGGGGTGTTCGCCAGTTGGATGTATCCAATGCTTTTCTACATGGCACTCTTTCTGAGGAGGTCTACATGGTCCAGCCACCGGGGTTTCTTGATGCTTCCTTGCCTCATCATGTTTGTCAACTTTGTCGCTCCCTCTACGGCCTCAAGCAAGCCCCTCGTGCCTAGTATCAACGACTCAGCTCCTTTCTCATTTCCTTGGGGTTCTATGTCTCTACTGCAGATACCTCCCTCTTCTTGCTACATACCCCCCACTACACCTTTATTCTTCTTGTGTATGTTGATGATATTCTCCTTATCGGCTCTCCATATGCCCCATGTCCGACCTTCTCACCACCTTACACCAGGAGTTTGCTATCAAGGACCTTGGTCCTCTTCACTATTTTCTGGGTGTTGAGGCACACCATACCTCTTAGGGTCTTTTCCTTCACCAGGCCAAGTTCACTCATGAGATTCTTGCCCGTGCCCCCATGGCGGATGCTCGGGGTGCTCCTGCTCCCTGCACTCCTACCGAGCCTCTCTCTCAGTGGTCTGGTGATCCTCTTCCTGATCCCTTTTTATATAAGAGCATTGTGGGTGCTTTCCAATACCTTACCCTCACCTGTCCTGACATCGCCTATGCGGTTAACATTGCCTGTCAGTTTTTACATGCCCTTACTACGCTTCATTGGCAAGTTGTGAAGCGCATACTTCGCTATACTCCGCTACCTTGCAGACACTCCCCACCATGGACTTTGTTTTGTCCACCACTCCTCTAATCTTCATGCCTTTTCATATGCTAGTTGGGCTGGCGATCGGGATGATCATCATTCTGTTAGCGATTTTTGCATCTTCCTCGATCAGCATCTCATCTCCTGGTGTTCCCGCAAGCAACGCACTGTTACTCGTTCCAGCGCTAAGGCTGAATATAAGTGCCTTGCTGATACTATTGCCGAGCTCATCTAGATCGAGTATCTCCTTCAGGATCTCTGCATTGTTCTTCCTCGCCGTTCGACTCTCTAGTGTGATAATCTTTCTGCCCTTTATCTCACTGTTAATCCTGTTTTTCATACTCGCACTAAACATATTGAGATTGATTATCACTTCATGCGGGGGCATTTTCTTCATGGACAGCTACATGTTCAGTTCATTTCTTCCGCAGATCAGCCTACGAACATCTTCACCAAAGGCCTTCCTACTGCACGCTTTCGCTCGTTGAGATCCAAGCTGACTGTTCTTCTTGATCAGTCCGCTGCGGGGGGGCTGTTAGACAGGACGTTAGATGAGACTCCCACGTCTCCTCCACACAGTACTTGAGTACTGTCTACACATAGGGGTACCTACATGTAGAGGTACCATACTTTTCTTTGTATATACATTTACTACACGGTGTACAAAACTATTGATTGAGATAATACAAAAAATAGCTTTTCTCCTCTGCAACTCTTTCTCTTTTCCGATCATAGTTGCATTTTTCGGCCGAAGCTTTCTGGCCTCTTTTTCAACTGTAGACATTTGTTTGCGATCAGTGATGGATGCGACTTATGTTGCGATTATGTTCTTGCAATATCTTTGTCTTAAGAAAGTCGGCGCCGGTACTGGACACAGCTGAGCAGAGGAAGATTCAGATGCTCGTCAAATAGGAGAGAGAGGCGAAAGCCTTTGGGGTCGCTACTGTAACTGGATAACCAGCACCAGAAACCGTCTTTACTTGGGGCATTTCGTGATTGACATTCTCGTTATCCTTCCACTTCCACAGTTAAGAACAACTTTTACACCGTTTTTTTGTATCTTTCAAGTTTAACTACAAAGTTTATGCTTCTCCCGATTTAGTCTTGCTTTTGCTTACTTAATAACTTTATATTGCCAAAACTCTTCAAGTTGTTATGATTTGGCGAGCATGCATGCATGCGTGTACTTAACATCCCAATTGGCTTAGACGACAAAAATCAAGACTATTCACCTTCACCGTGCATTTTCTTGTCTCTCCAACTAGTTGATGCAATGATCTTCATCGCGCAAGGCACTATGTTGACATACTCGGGTGAGGGAAGTGCTCAGTATATTGAAAACAAACTGTTCTTGGGACAAGAGCTACTAGAATGGATGTCCGGCGGCTCCACCGAAACCCCGCTTGTCCAACCTGCCAATCTCTGAGAAGAACGTCAAAACCATTACAAAAGTTGAAGCCTTTGATCTAATGTTCAATGATTTAAAGGCCATGTTTACGAAGCATAGCCAAGCAGCTTCTGATGCAGACAATGATTTAATAACCTTATGTTACGGTATTAAGAGTTATTGGGCTTGCCACCCCAACAACGAGTTCTCCTTTTGGTTCAGCAGTAGGTCCGTTAACACCTTATGAAACTTTGGCTAGAGACTAGATGAAAAGAGGAATGAAAGAGATGAACTGGCTGTCGTGCTCTCAGCGCTTCATGACAACCCCATATTCAGCATCTGCTCTCGTTGTTGTTAAAAAGTATTAGTTAGTCTTGAGATCTTATCTAGAGTTTGTAAAAAAAAATCCCCACTTGGTGCCCCCGTGATAGAGTTGTTAGTTGTTTGCATTCTGAATTATCTGATGAACTTGCTCTTAGTTATTCAATAACTACATTGAGGTTGGGTAAATCCATTGTTGCTTGGTATATGAAAGTAGGCGTATAAGATGAAATTCTCGTAATGAAAGAAAAAGCTTTTAAAACAAAGTTTAATTGAAGCGAGAGTTCGCCAACTCTTAATTATCTTTTAAGTTGGTACGATAGCCTTCTAATAAAATTAATCCTTGTGTCGCATGTGGTTGTCCTGACTCTTTAGTTCGGCATTGACACCTGAATTTTCTACGGTTCCGAGTAAGACTATGTATGGTTGTCAAAACAAAAAGACAAAATCTGAAGACGGGAGGAGGGACGACTGTTCAAAAAGTAGGACCAGTGAGTTGCTTTACCACACATTAAAGAGCAAAAGAGGAAGACTTGAGGGGGACTTACTCTGGATATAACTCGCGGCTGCAGGTTCGATCCTGCAACAAAATCAACTCCCCCACTCTTCTCTATCCAGATTCGCGTCACTCTGCTCCAGCATATTGAGGTTCAATTTTCTGTTTATGTAAAATCTAACTAGAACAATTTACTGTTTTCTCATTCAACATCTATCTAATTCCGGGCATTGTCTTCTTGGTCTAACTATTTCCACTCAGTTTGGTGTGGGTGATACTAAGTTTCTGCCCGGGAAAAATCACATGGCGCAAAGCCTGTGAGGCTGGACTTGGAACAGATGAAAACTGGTGTTTCTCTAACCTGTTTTCCATTTTTCAGGAATCTAAACTCATGTGTTTGTTGCTCTGAAAGCAGTTCGTGGCTGTGGAAGCTTTAGTTATGAATTACCCTGGGCGCCTGCAACAGCAAGGGATGAGGTTAGCTTCTTCCTGTATTATTTGTATGTGGGGCTGAAAGGCACTAGTGGAATCCTGCAAATATCTTGTTGCTTATGGTTTTCTTTTTTCTTTTGGTTTTTTCTTTTATAAAGTGACGAGATTGTACCCACTTTTATAAAGTGATATAGACTGATTAGAGAATTTATAATAGTGCACGGAGTTCAAGTGATAAACTAATAATGTACGTCTTGTATTATTGACTTTATTTTAATAATTTCTTTCGTACTTATGATCTTAATGAGTTAAACGGCCATGACTCTTCTGTCTCAACAAGAATAAAAATCCTCATGCATAGTAACGTTCAAAGAGTTGCATTAAAAAATATAAGAAACAACCATAAGTTAAGATAATTTTTTATTTAGCTTATCCTTAAATTTAATTTTTTCCCTTTTATTTTATTAATTTTTTTCACACTTTTCTTTAAGGACATTTTCACAATAATTTTTCATTACATCCCAAATATTTCTAGACAAAAACACAAAAGAACACCTTTGAAATCATTTATACAACAAAAAACTGGTTACAAAAATCAAGTTAATACATATTCCGATTCCTGGCCGATGGCTACAGTATTGTGTATAAATGATTACAAAATATATTTTCAGATATATATGTGTGTGTATGTATGTATGTATGTATGTATGTATTTATATTTACAATATATTTCTTTTTGATTTCAGGAATGATGACATTGATAAAGAGGGTCGGCTGCTCCGTAGTTGGAATGTGATGTTTTTAGCTTCGTGCGTGTTTGCGGTATCAGTGGACCCTCTGTTCCTTTTTATTCCTGTTATCAACGAAGATAAGAAGTGTCTTTGGTTAGATGGGAGATTAGAGATTGTGGCCATTTTTCTGCGGTCAATAACGGATACGATTTATGTTGCGAATATCATCTTCCAATGTTATCGTCTTTACGGGGATGGCATGGCTAGTCGTAATCGTGAAGGATTCGAGAACGCTGAGGATCAGAAAAGCGCAAAATGGCACTTGTGGTCGCATTTGGTAGTCGATGTTCTCGCTGTCCTTCCACTTCCACAGGTAAAGGGCAACTAATTCCGCTTCTATACTGGTTTTGCTCGCCAAAGAGGAAAATGCACTTGTGGTCGCTTTTGATAGTTGATTTTCGAGTTTACCAAATTACTTTGTAACTTATACTACATTAAGAAAAATTGCTGGAGACGGATATAAGAAAACATATGAGTCGTATTCTTAGTTTTTTTTTTTCACTCATTTGAAATTGAGTCTGATATGTCAAGTTTCCCTTTTTTTTTTGGTGAAAATGTAAATTGTATTAATAAATTTTAAAATACAAATACACAAGGGCATATCCCAGTATTACAAAAGTCACCATATCTATGAAAAGATAGAAATTGGAAGCCTCTAAATTTCACTTAAAATAACATTTCCTTGAGAAGATTTTATATTTTTAAATAAAGAATCTCTCCCACGTAATACATTTTTTACTTTAGCTAAGAAAATAGGGATATCAATTACTTTTCCTTGAAAACGTCTCCTATTTCGTTCAACCCATATACAATAAATGCAAGCTAAGAAAGATAGTTTAAAAAGTTTAGCAGCTAAATCATTTCCTTTAACTACTTTGATCATCCATTGTAGCTCTGCATTCCATCCTCCAATATTACGTCGGATTCCATTTTGGGCGAGAATACTTTTCCAAATCATCATTGTCCATGCACACTCAAAAAATAGATGACTTATATTTTTTTTATGAGACTGACAAAAATCACAAAATATATTTACTGAAGGAAGTCATTGAACAATTTCTATAGCTGTAAAAGTCAATCTTCCATTTCTTTTGTATAGAAGATGCAGAATTATTTTTTAATTAATAATCACTTGCTCATGAAACATGAATTTTGTGACATTTTTGCCATATATCATAAAAGTTGCAATGGCACCTAATGCAAATATATAACTTATATTGATGGATCTTACATCTTATCATTGTAATCTATTCAGGTAATAATTCCAATGATTTTTTCAATAAAAAAGGACTCAAGCCTTTTAAGTTTAAGGAGATTCTTGAAAGCAGTTGTCCTACTCCAATATGTGCCTAGAGTTCTTTGCATCTACCTCTCATGGAGGAAACTTCAAGGAACGGACTACAGACCTATTCCGATGAAGGTTAAAGCTGCATTCAATTTCTTCCTTTATATCCTTGCCAGTTATGTAAGTTTAATTAGCTTTCTAGCTTTCAAAACACATAATTTATTTATTTTTGCTCATCACAACACTTTTTATGAGTGCATGCTTTTTATGGATTTGTTTAATTCGTCATTCTTGATGAACATAAAAGTATGCATTGCATGGATACTTTATGTCTATGCATAACGATAACTTATGGTTAATGAGATCTTTTAAAACTCATGTATAGAATAACCTTCATTTATTTTCCTCTGCAAGCCATTAGCTTTGCAATTACCATAGTTATATAGCATTTTGTGCAAGTACTTAAAAATGCATGGAAGACTATTAATGAGTATTGAGTACCTGAGGTATATGATATAGGATCATCATAGTAGCCGGGGAAAACCTGTTACTGGAAAAACATAAGCTTGCAGATAAAAATATTTCTTGAGAAAAGTGTGGGAATCCCGACCTGTTTGTGTCTCAACCAACAGTGGCACACGGACCACCGTTTCGGTGTAGAATTCCCATGCTTCAGCTTTATCAGTATATTTTCTTCTTCCTTTTTCCTTCCTTTTAAAAGAAAGTAGTATTTTCTCTACCATCATATTTGCAAAATAATCTACCGATGATTAAGGGACTTTGCTTGTGTTATAGGTATTGGGTGCCTTCTGGTACTTATTATCTATCGAACGTGAGACCACTTGCTGGCACAAAGCATGCAAAAGACATATTGAATGCACCTCAAGTTCTTTCAAGTGTGGTCGCAGTTCTGAAGACTACACATTTGTAAAGGATTATTGTCGTGTGAAAACAGAAAATACAACGTTCTTTGATTTTGGAATATTCTTTGAAGCCATTCAGTCTGGTATCGTAACATCCAGAAATATTCCGCAAAGGATCTTGTACAGTCTCTGGTGGGGCCACCGAAATTTGAGGTTTGCTCTACTTAGACTCTTTGACATTTCAGATTAAGCAATCCTACCATTGTTTGTATCAGAGATTGTCATCAATAATTATCTATACCTTGCTCTTTTAAATTCGGACTCTGTTTTTCATAAGTAGTTCTGGTCGTTCTTGCACATATTTTGTTGCAGCTCTCTTGGTCAAAACCTTAAAACAAGTACCAACGTATGGGAAAACTGCTTCGCGATCTTGATTTCAATCTTGGGGATGCTGCTGTTGTTGTTTTTCATTGAAAATTTGAAGGTTGGTGTTGAGAATTTTAAGTCTTGGTTTATATAGCTATCTCTGTGAACATAAGCTAATGTTTCTAATTCCACAAAAGCACATATTGAGCACTCATGAGTCATTGAGATAAAAGTAATGTTATGAGTATTTCTTTTGGTGATTATATAATCTTGATCTTTCACCAAAAAATGTTTTGTTAAGAGGTTAGATTATGCAATTTACGATATCTCTCATTTGTTCAACCATGTTGAACCTTTGTAACTTCTAAGAAATTCATGAAATCTATTCACAAATCCAATTAGACTAATAATTTAGTACTACCTAGTTTCTTGTCCGCTGGTACCATTAAAATAATAAGAAGATTGCATATTCTGCTGTTAAAATATCGATTCAACGATGAAAGTTATCATCTCTTATTACCTAAATCTTTTGAATATAGTCACTTGTTTATTGGTTTCAAATAAGCTAGACTTGTTGCTTGGCAGAACTACATGCAATGGATAACCAAAAGTTCGAAGAAGAAGACTAAAATCAGCGAGAATGAAGATTTAAAATCGTGGATATCCAAAATCGAGCTATGTTGTAAGGGAAATCCGAAGAAGATTATATCCAAGGTACAACGACGAATGTTAGAAGAAAATAATGACATTACTATGCCGAATCTATTCTCTTGTCTTCCGAAGGAGATAATGACGAACATTCACCATTGTGTTTGCCTGCCCCTGCTAAAGAAGGTGAGTTTCTTCTTCTACTTGCTTTCTTTCTCCTTCCTTTTGGATGAAAGATGAAAATTAAAATACAAAGTTTGAAAATATTAGAATAATTTGGAAGTGAGTAGGGAAAGTGATTCTGAACGGTATAGAATCACGCTGATCTTTAACGATTACTGAGTCGCTAAGTATTTTGATGATCAATCTTTGAGTAACGTTGGTTGGCTTTTCCTCCATTGAGGGGGCTTGTTGGTTTTTGGAGTTTTTTCTGAAAATGTTATGAGAAGTAGATGATGTAGTCAGGTGGATATTATTGTCCGTTTGGTCGCCCAAGCCACCGTGGTTTCTTATTTGTTTCAGCGTCCGATGGATGCCCTTCTTGTGGATGTCAATTTTGTTAAATGAATTTTATTCATCCGAAAAATGTAGGTGCCAATGCTTCGTGAAAGGGAGGAAAGAGAGTTGTTGTTGCTTAGCAAACGTCTGAAACCAGCGGTTTACAAGAGGAACATGCCCATTTTCCTAAAGGGAGATGTAATTCGGGTAATGCTCTTCATTACCAACGGCAGTATCTTGACAGACACGGGTGAAGGAAGTGGTCAGCATATTGAAGAAGTTCAATTCTTGGGAGAACAGCTTCTAGAACGGATGTCCACCGGCTCCCCCGAGCCCCACGAGTCCAACCTCCCAATCTCTGATAAGAACGTCAAAACCATTACAAGAGTTGAAGCCTTTGCTCTAACGTTCCGCGATTTAGAGGCCGTATTTCGAGAGCTTAGCCAAGCAGCTTCTGATGCAGGAGCATTCGCATAAACTTTCGCCAGTGACTGGATGAAAGAAGAATGAAAGAGAAAATTTCCACTGGTGCTCCCGTGATAGAATTGCTAGTTGTTTGAATTGCGTTGGCGATTCCTTCTTAGTCTAGATTGAACGATACCTAGAGATATGTGGAGAATAATATCTTTCTTGTGATGCTCTTCGTCAATTGAACAATCTTTTCATTTACCACATTGTTTAGCTTCTGAGTAACCCCTTTATCTTTGGCTCCATTTCTTTCACAAAAATTTACAAAAGCATAGATTCTCCTAGCTTTCTTACCTTGGTTGGCTATTCAACCTGCAACTGTTACGGTTCAAAACTAATTGAACCCATCATACGCTAACAAGTTTAAATCTTTTGACTTAGCAATTGAGTTTTTTATATTTGATATTAGGGCTAAGCCATAGGTCCCGAGTTCAAATCTTACTGGAGTATTGCTAGGGTGAAATTTTGGTGAAGTATACCTAGAATGTTGATTGGAATATACTGCTGAAATCACCTTACAGACCGTCAAGACATTGGATTAGAAGCATGGTTCAAATGTAATTGAAACCATTATGTCAACAAGTTTAAACTTTTTGGTTTAGTAGCTGGATTTGTTATAACAACTCCTTTCATAAAGCTTCAGTAGCGTTCTCATCCAAAATGTCCTTTGTATCATAGACCGCATCTTTCAGCTCATCATGCCAGTTTTTCACTTTAGGTTTTGTAACTCGTAAATCCTCGGCGTCTTCGGGCATGGCATTGTGAGTCAACAACGCTGCGTTGAAACTCTCTTGTAGTTCATCGGAGAGTCGAAAGAAGTCAATGAAGAGGGGAGATGCCATTTTTTAGAAGTACACTTGAAGCAAGGGAGACACAAATAGGGTTGCAGACTCAGCCAATAGGTTTTCTTAAAACTTTTCAAAATTCTTTGTTCTTTTACATTGTTGAAATGCTTGTTCTCTATCTTTTTCATTTTTGAAATGCCCCTTAAAGATATGATTTTTGTTTTACAGACTACATAACATTGTTTTTCTTTAACGTAACTGGGACGAGAATATTAAAAACGGCTATCACGTAGCTTTGCTGTCACCCCTTTTTCTTCAAATTAACTATTCCACAAGAACCACTTACAGGAATCGTTGTTAGAATTAATTTCCTTTTGATACTTTATCTGTTAAACACAACCTTTCTCAAAGGGCACGTACAGTCAACTACAAGACTGGAGCTCGAAAAGATTGCTTAAAACACCAAAATGCTTAGACAAGGCATTCTCCATCAGCAGTGGCTACAGCTTCCAAAAAGAAATTGTTTTACTTAGTCTTCACTTATGACATTGCCATCAACTATCATGGCATAAAAAATATCTGAGATATGATGAATATCTGCTGAAGACATGGGAAATCCAGACAGTTCCTCGGGCAACGATCGTATTCAGATGTTTTAAAAACGGAAGGGAGAAATAATAGGTGGGGACTTTTATTTCTTACATTTCACTGAAAACAGATAATCGAATTAAAGACTTACAGCCACAGTATTTCGAAGAAATTTAGCACCCATAAAAGATAATGCGTACAGTGCTATCACATTTTATAGAAGTAGCGTTCTAAAACTCAGTTATTGGAAGTGATTATACGACAGTAGGATTAAAATCCTCCCTAAAATCTTTAACAGAGATCCTCGTCTACCCTTGTGCAATAACTACTCAGCGTCTACTTTCCCAAAAGAGTCAAACCAGGACTGCCCATGGTAAGCTATAAAACGCAGATTCCTTGTGCCGGGTTTGAAGAATCTCGAAGCAAGCTCACCTCCCTCTTCAGAAAAGATGGCAAGGCAAAGGCAGCCGAATGCATCTGCCACAAAAAGTAATGTTATTTAGTTTCAAGTCACAGTGTTTGTGTGTGTCAGCGATATGAATGCCCTTTTCTTTTTTTCTTCTTTTCTTTTTCACCCAAAGGTTCAGCAAAGATTTCGTTCACGACCAAATGTACATTTTTTGCGTTGCAATTGTAACATGAAAGTCTAGTATTTGCTTTATAGTAAAATATATAATGGGACAGGAATCAGTTCTTCACCCAAGACCTACGACCAGAAAAGGTCAAGAAAGCCTCGTCAAATTACTTATCATGTGCCTAATATACCTCCAAAACTTGACCACAACCTATCAGGGAAGCAGAATTTTGGATAATACTATATGGAATAAATATTTTCTATATCACATTGCTGATCAACACAAAAGAGTATGTTGCAGCATATGCCGTCTAGCAGATATCAATGGAAACAGAATTTTTGATAATACTGACAGTAATAATATGAATGGCAATAATAAACAGATTCTCACCTCTGAGTTGTAGAACCTTAGTTCTCTTTTATGCTGGAGAGCTCCTTCTAGTTTTTCAATAGGATTGACAGGATTTTTAAAATCAACAGGTGGCCCCTCCGTTGAGCATATAAGAAATCCAATCACACCACTGCATGACACAGAAGCAGTCCACAACTAGAAATGAGTTAATGAGATCTAACAACATCAACAAGGGCACTGACTTAATCATAGTCAACTACTAATTTAAATTTCGAAATGTCCAACTGAATCAGAATAACAAATTCAACACAGACAACTACATCGATATTCAACGAGAACAGACACAAAAGTCCAGAGTACTTGGGCAATAAGCAGCACTGATTTTCAGTAATTCTCTACCATTTTCAACATGTACAGAGCAGAAAAAGTAATAAGCTGACAGTAAATCACAAAATTTACCATTAAGGTTGGAACATGAAGAAGGAGAAAAATAAGGATTATCAATACCTTGGATATGTTGGGACACTAGCCCAGGCATAGTGCACAGACCCCTTGAATATTTCACGGCAAACAGAGATCATATCTTGAATAAGATGCGTATGGAGCCACATGCTTTCTGCCATGTTACAGAGGACACCGCCTGGCCGTAATGCTCTGGCTGCGGTCTCAAAAAATGGCTTCTCTACAAGCTCCTGAGCGGGACCTAATCCAGAAAAAAGGAACCCCGTGTATGAGATTTTGGTTAATGTTAAACCTGATGAGTAACAAATTTCCAAAGAAAAAAAATTAATAATAATAAAGAGACAAAGAAGAGGAGGAAAGGGAAATCAGAGCATTTAGTATTTTTGAAACAATCTGGACTGCCTATCTCAGATTTCAAACAAGCCTCCCTTTCTTTAAGGTATTTGGTACACAAACAAATAAACAATTAAATCGTATTTCCACCTTGGAAACTAATCTGCAGCAGTATTCCATACTAAACATGTGGACTGAATCATAAGAAATTAAAGATTACAACATACCCACAGGATCTGATGAATCAACTATGATAGCATCATACTTCTCTCTGGGTGAATGCCGAAGAAAATCAGCAGCTTACAAAATGAGAAAAACAGCAATTCAGGTGCACAGCCTTACGCCCAAACAAACTGAAGAAACCAAAGAAAAAGAGAAGAAACAACGACACTGTTTTGGAACATACCATCACCAACATGAAGGTGAACCCGGGGATCCTCAAATCCTACGGCTAACTCAGGGAAAAACTTTTTAGAGACCTACAATAAAAGAAACCAAGCCAATCAGTTGATTAACCCCAAAACCAAATTTTAATAGCTAATCACATGAAGAGGTTATACTCATCTACTCACATCGATGACCATCTCATCTATCTCACATATATCAATTTGCTCCACAGAGCTATGGCGTGAAATCTCCCTCAGAACGCCACCATCACCACCACCAACAACCAAAACCTGTAAAGTTAATTTTATTGACACTAAGCATCACAGCAATAATGAAAAGGGGAAAACCAAAAAGAAAACTCAGGCAGAGGACAAGATGCCCAATCTGCCTTCACAATGATGGATAATATAATGGTAATATCAGTAAAATAAAACAGAAGTACAGAGTTTAATCTTTCCCTTTTCAATTGAGCAACCAACAAATTATGAAAAACAAAGAGTAATTAATCATAAAACTAGGGGCTGAAGATGTCGCACCAAAGCTTTTATATCATATTCCACTAAACCACGTGTTCTTCATGATAGTATTATAGTTGGACAAATTATGGAAGATTTGATTTACCACTTCCTCTGCATAGAATCTAGAACTGTATTTCTAACCAATCTTGGTCATAGACCAACAGAATGGCCACAAATCAATTCAATGAAATACACCCGTCCAAATTTTAAGTGCGGCAAAGAACTATCATTGTAGAGACAGATCATTAAAAATGCCAACAAACTTGGGAGTCATATATTATGCAGCTCTGGTCCTTAATCCTCACAGTGCCACCATACTCTCTTTCACAGCCCGCAGTACTCAAAATGTAGGCTGAGTTTCAAACTTTGCATGTTATAATTACATAAACACAACACAACTAGGGGCAGAACCTTATTCATAGATCAAGGGCTAAACTAGATTCACTCACGCAAAATGTAGAAAATATAAATCACCAATACAAAGTGAAGACAAAATTAACTAGCTGGAGTTGCTCACCCAACCCATAATCTCACTCTATGAACCATGACAAAGGAAATTGTTTCTAGGATGAATGACAGAGTAACATAAACTCATTTAATAAAACTTTAGAATTCCATTCCATCTCTTCAAAAGGAGACTTTACTATATCTTTAGCTCAAATTTTAAAGGAAATCTATAATCAAATGGTGGAGTAGCAGATCCAATCATCTATGTTATCAGTGCTTCCTCTTAAAAGTTCCAAGAAGCACTATGGATTACAATATTACATTCTTAAACTTACAGGAGCTGGAAGTACAAACTTCAACTATCATAAACTGTAAATTCTCTATCTTTTTCTTACTAATGATTTTACTTCTCTTAGCCATAAAATAAAGTTAAGACCAGAAGCATCAAGTATAATTATCATAATTGTTTAACCAGTGGTTTAAAATGCATCAATACATAGCCACCATAGAAATCCATTTATTCAAAACTATGATTTTCAGATGAAATTACAGCTTTGGGGGATGGAATTGAGCAAAGAGGAAGGTGAGCAATCATCTCCTGGTATGCACATTCATCTCGCTCTGTCAACTGAACAATGCCATCCAGTACAAGCACCTTTCCATATGTTGAGGACTGCAAACAAAAGAATTTACATTTACCAACTGACAAGAAAAAATGTTAAATAATGCAAAGCAGCAAAGCAGAATTGAACGAAGTAAAGCAACTCTGCAAGGTAAGAATGCCAAACCTCAAACACCAGGACCTCTTGGAACTCAGATTTTCCCTTATACAAAACCTTTTCCACTTCTAGGGAATGTGCTTCTCCTAAATATGATGAAAAGATGCATATCACAATGATAATAAATAAATAGATTGCGTAGTTTCAGATTCTATTTCCATTGGCTACAACAACCAGAAAACTTCCGTTAAAATGCTTATTTACAAAGGGAAGAAATAGTTTTGTCCGTAAGAAAACAATATCAATTTCAATGGATGTTAGGTGCTACAAAAGATGTATAAAAGTAATACCTACCAGGCCACATTGGATTGTTAAAGTAAACCCTTTTGTCAGATTTCCCTGTATAGAAAGACAAGAAACGAGCTAAGTCATATGAATATGTTTAGCCCAACTAATGTGCCTACAAAAGGCAAGGCATTATGTACAACAGGCATTAAAGAAAACTTGGGAAAATCATTGATAATGACCAGAGCATTGAGTTTCTGAAAACCACCCAGAAACAACAGTAGAATGGCAATTTGCCTCAAGTTCAGGGATTGAAGCCCTAGCCTTTAAGCAACACGACGGGATAACCTTCTCTGAGCCATTCCCATTATTCGCCTTCCCATCCATAGTCTTCTGGCATTCCAAACCTCTTCCTGCGCCGGAATCCATAAATTATCTTTTTCTTCTCCAGCTCCAGCCTCTAAGTAGCAAAACACATCCAGAATAGTTAAGTTCCACAATAAACATTAAAGTTACAGTTAATCGTACCATACACATACAGATAGTCAATGGAAACTATAGCCCTTGAAACATAAACAACTGAGTCAAAACTTAAAAATAAAATAAAATAAAAATCAGAGTGAACTATAGAGACGAGAAAGGGCACGAGAAGAATACCAGGCAAACTCTCAAATTTACACTCCAAGGCAAAACAGACACAATTTATAATCCACCCATCACCGACATGGAAATTATTCCCTTAAGAAGATGGAAGTTGGAAAGAAATCTATACTGAATAAGGAAATATATAGCTTCTGGTCGAAAATTAACTGCTAAAAACTTTACCATAAATTAATTCAACTTGATACACAGTTTGCTTTAAAATATGCCATTACGAACAAAATTAACCAATATACTTTCCCAAAACTTGTCCTTATTTCACCAAATAAAGACAAATGATCCTTACCGTATAAGAAATCCCCGATGAATTTTCGCGGCTTCTACTCTTCTTGGGCCCTAAATAATTTATGAAAAGAGAAACGGAATAAATAAATTTAAAAAAAAAAAAAAAGAAGTTTCGTTTCTTTTAGTTTCCAATATTTCCTTTGCCAGGGAAGGAATCTACTTTGCGCAGGAAAGAATGAACACAAAATTATTTTCCGTCAAATGCTGAAAAGAAAAGAGGTAAACTCTATGACAACACGTATCGACCAATAAAACAAAATTCTGCACCGAAAGAATCAAACTTAAGAATTTCGATCTCAAATTCCATTCGCCTAATGCATTAAACTAGGACAAGAAAATCTGAAAATCCGTTTGGTTTCCTACTGACGGGAGAGAAAATTAATAACGAGTAATATCTGGCATCTCCTATAATACCAAACAACTATTTTGAACAATTCTGCGTAAAACAAGCGGCACCGAATGCAAAAATTGAACCTTCCCACAAAATTTTCCAGCTAACCAAACAGAGTCGCAGGGGTTTAAGAAGAAAGGTCCAATTAAAAATACCCACAGGCTACAATACAACCACTGTCTCGCCAAATTCGGATACAACGTAAAAAAGAAAACATAAAAAGAAAAAGAAAAAAAAAGATCAAATAGAAAAAAGCATTTCACTCGGAGGCTGAACTCAAAATCAAAGTGAGCAGAGATAAAGAGCATATAACATTTAGATAAGGAGAGAGAGAGAGATGGATATACAGGTAGAGATCTCTTGCCTGGTGTTAATGGCAGCGATATTGTATTGCTCTACAGACTGTGCTGCCTCTTCCCTAATAGTCCTTTGATTTCTCTTTTGTAAAAGCACCTTTAGGACGGAAAGAGCGAGCGGGAAAGGGATACAAGGGGTCTGCTTCTCCGTCTCACTCTCGTCTCAATCTATGAAGGTTTGTGTTTGGTTGGACGGAAATGGCGTTGCAGAAAGCCAATTTATACACAAAGATTGACAGTCTTTTGTTTATGCTTTTTTGAACTCCCCAATATATTGCATTTGTTTATTCATCATGCCATATAAATCGTGGCTTTTTCAAGAACCCTTCATTTCGGGTTTGGGACTTGAGACTGGAGCCCCAAATAAAAGTCAAGTTCCCAAGATCAGGCGCACGTTTTTTTTATTTTTCTGACTTTCTACATCACAGATCTTAAGAGTTTGGTGGTTCAAATAATAGAATTTTGGACACCATAATAATAATATTACATCAATATCGACAAAAATTTAACTAAGTTAAAAGTTATTATTGCTTAGAACTAAAAATCTTAGGTTCGACACCTAACTGTATAAATCTGACACTAAATATGTGAATTTAAGTTCGTGTATTAAAAAATTAAAGATTTCTTGAGTTATAAATCTTTGTAAGGTTGTTTCTGCACTTGATCTATAGTTATTTGTTTAGATTAAGAGTAAAAATAAATAAATAAATAATATCATGTCATATCAATTACTTTTCTTTTTTGATTTTTCATATATTCTCTCTATGTAAAACTTAAATATAATCAATACACCAATAGCCTCTAAATTTTAGGTATGATAATCCATATTCCTAAATTAGTTTATTAGCACAATGATAAATTAGTTGAGTTTAAAATTTTTTGATTTTAAGTTACTAATCATATATTCTCAAGTGTCAAATCTAAGACATTTAGATTCTAAATATGATCTATTTTTAATTAAGTTAGATACTTGTCAATTTTAAACCCTATTTTACCTATAAAAAAAACTTAAATGTTTAAATTTATATAGGTTTATCTTTACACTATTATACTATCGTTTGAATGGAATCTTCTCCTTGTAAATTTGATGCGCCATAGAGAGAATCTCACTTACGTGTTACATGCCTCTGCCTTGTCCGCGCCATGCACCTTTACTCTTATTCCAAGGATATCTGCTCGTACATGTGAAGTTCACATTTGCCACATATTCTAAGAACTCCTATATGCATTGCGTAATTCGCCTTTTTTTATTACATGGGACCGTGTTTGTCCATATTGTGTTTGATCTCAGTTATAAAAAGGATTAATTTCTTAAACAATCTTGCGGTCAAACCATAAGATAACACATGACATATGACTATGTTACCTAACCCAAAGAACTTAAGTGTTTTAGGTTTTGGACTATCATGCTTTATAAACTATTCATTATTGTCATATTTTTCAATATAGGTCTCGAATTTTTTGATGAGTTTATTAAAAGTAGCCTTTGTTCAATATTGTATACTTAAATTTCGATTGATTGTTTGTGTCCTTTGCTCCTTAAAAACTTTGTCAATCTAACACTAAATGTTTTTGAGAAAGTTAGATATATATTTTTTATAAAAGAAAATGTATATTTCTGTAAGGGTTTAAGCAATCGATTGTATCCAATATGAAATTTTCCTATTTGTCAAATCCTAGACTATATGTAGGGTTGAATGTATTGGGTGCTTATCTTGTAAAGTGTATTAGTTTTTTTTTCTTTTAATGCAAGGTGTATTAGTTGGATTATCAAAATAATACCAACATTTTTATGTATACAAACTATTAATTAAAAGAAGAAAATTTTAACATTTAACATTTTTGACAAGTTATATGAAATGTTTTGAATAATATCATTTATTGTGATAAAAATTAAATAAATGAAGTGTTCATTTAACTCTTAAACTAACTTTCAAATTATATTGAATAATCAACTCTCATGAGATTTAATTTTATAAGCTAAATCCAATTCCTAATTGCGTCTACAACAATATACAACGTGCAACCCAAATTTGGCATGATGCCCCATCGTCAACAACGACATGGCCCTTGAATTGACACCCAAAAATATTAGGCCACTTTATGTTCCCCACAATCTGTCACATTATCCAATAATATTTCACACGAACGATAAGGGAGGAAGGTCGATGCCTTCTTTTCCTGAATCTCTGATTTTGCACTTGACACATTTGACTTATAATTGATGATTATCCATTCACCGGGAACTTTTAACATCATGTCATAATCATCACAATCGCGTTGATAGAAAGTTTAATGGTAATTGCTTGATTAGCATGCTCCTGTCACCTCATTACATTAATTAGTTGTGCGTCTCCGTTTTCTTATGCGCTAAGTCTTTTCGAAGTGGCCTCATCTTGGCTGGCCCCACAATCCTTTAAAGCCGAGGACGTGGCTCTTTTTCAATCACTGGTTCAAGTATCAATAACGTAAGCATGCAAGACTTAATTAACCTTTTATGGCCAAGTAAAAAGCAAGGTACACTGTCCAGATGACCCCTACTGAAAATAAACCAAAAACAAACACTTTCCACGTCGAACCAAGGGATAAAGTGCATGTTCATATTAGAAAACACTTGGAGAAAGGTCATTGGCTTGTTGGAGGAAAACCGGCCATTATTATCTCGTTCCTCACCTACCCATAAAAGAAGATCTCTTTTTTACCATTTCTCCACCTCCTAAAAGAGGATTTTTCTTACGGTGGGGAGGAGAGATGAAACGGTAGTTTAACTTTCACAACAACCGCTCTCTTGAGGTTAGGAAATCTCCATCTCGATGGTGGCGGTAGGTGTTGATTTTGCGACGCTGCCATGCTTTCTGGGTTATTTTTTCAAGATCTTCAACAACGGATTAGCCACGTTATTCCCGAAAAGGTCTTGGTCATCTGGGTTTGCTGGTCCAATCAAGCATGAAATCACGCCCCGTGGGACAACAGAATAGCCTGGATTATAATAAGAAAAAGAAGAGGAAACAAAGTTGGCACGTATCTTTTTGATACAAACGTGACCCATGACAGAATCCGGAAAAGGGCTGAATTGATTGGCAAAGCTAAAGCATAGTCTTTTTCTTTTACAGAGAGTCTGATCATCAAACAAGCCATCATTGCAGAAAAGAAAAGGCATTCCGTCTCTAAAGTATGTCTGGAACAAAACAGAGTGGACGGAGAGAGGATCAGAAAAGTTGATAGCACAAAATAATAAAAGCATTATTCGCATGCAGATCTGCATCTTAACAGTTCAATAAAATCAAAAGGAATGGCTGGAAACAATCTAGGAGAGTGTACTTTATGCCTTTGTGATCGTGCCTCTATCCTGTTCATTTACGGGACACGTGGACCACATTTTTAGACCCTATCCTTATTTCCTCTTCAACTCTTTTTCGGTGTCTCGGATTTTTTTTTTTCCTGAGGACAATTATTCAATTTCTCCTATCTCTCCATTAATATTACGTATATACACTTCTTTCATGTGGTACTATTTATTACAATTTCAACAGTAGAAACTAAGCGATTTCTGTCTTATGGAATTCACGTTTCTTATCACGAGAAAGAATGGCTGCAATACTCTTTTTTCTTGCATGTAAAAGTTGTGATGATAAGTTTTTGATATTATATATCATTAACTATTAAATGTGAATGTTATCTTATATTAAAAATACTAAGATAAATTATTGATTTTATTAGTAATATAATTTTTTACTTAGTATTTTAAAATTTTAGAATGGACCATAATTAGTATTAAAGTTATAGTTGAACTTTTATTTATAATGCACGTGAGAATAAGTGTAAAAAATAAATATTGTACTATATTAAAAATGAGAAAATAGATTATTAATTTTGTAAATGATAATCTTTTTTTTCTTAATGTCTTAAAATTTTAGAGTGGATCTTTAAACTTTAATATTAATATTTAATAAAATTATAACGTCTCTTATGGTTAACTTGATGAAAATTTCAAACATGTGGACTTGGATTAATGACGGAGTCGAGAAGAAATTGACAGATTGAAGTTCTTCAAAGAATGAGAACGTGGTGGCTGAAAGACGTATCTCGTAGATCGCGTGGAGTGCAAAAGTCGCCTTGGATGACTTTGAAGAGCGTCTGAACTCCAAAACTTATCGTTTCTCTGGCTATAGACTAAAGTATTGAAGAAATGTGAAGGCATTACAAGTTACATACTCTTTTCAAAAAGTTAGGGAACTCAATTCCATGCCGTGGTTGGCCCTTAGAACAAGATGCTAGAAGTTGCAAATAATATTATCCTTTGGAATGTGAATCTCCATGGCCCTAAGCTTGAAAACAGAGAGGCGACGGATGGGACATCATCTGAGAAAGGTCTTTGCACTATTTGCCGCGAGGGTTGTTTTTCAAACACGACCCTTAGGATTGGCAAACACGTTAGCTGGAAAATGTGGGATTCTATTGGAATATGAAAAAGTTGGAATATTTTAATTCATACTGTTTTGTTTTACTTTCCTTTTTAGTAACATCACTGCTTTCTATTGAAGAAAAATCAGCTTTATGAGCTTGTAAAATATTCAAGAAATCTAGGAACCTGCGAATCAAATTGGCATAGAAGTCTTTGAATAAACTAAATTAGATGAGAGGCTGAAGGAAAGAAGAAAAAAGACAAAAGCAAAGTTAGGCAAGTGTCAATAACTTGTTAGCTCACCATTACATTAACCGGGCTTGTAACCATAAAGTCTAAAGTTCAACATACGAGTGTCTGAGTTGGTGCCTTGTGGCCGTTCTTGATAGGATTAGCTCCTATTTATTTTCCATTTGCCTAAGTAAATAGATCCGTTGGAAGTTGAAGGCTGAGGAAAAAAGAACGAACTGAAAATTTTCTATCCGGGTTGCCTAGCGAATTCTCAAAAGCTGCATGTGTTATATAGACACAATGGTATAAATATAAAAGAAGACAAAGATACAGTGATGTAAATATATAAGAAGTGAACTATTTACACGATTGAATAATATCCAAAGCCAATATGAACATGCTTACATACCAATGGAGGAAAATGCTTACTGTAAAGAAAATGGACATGAAGTCGCATAAATCCATGGCAGCCCTCCGCAGCGCTCATGCAAAGTCACCTGACCGCTGTAACCACATTACGCACAGGGAATTTTCTGGCCATGGCATCAGGAAAAAGAAGATTAAAGTTCTGGTTTTCGTTTGAACTTACGATCACTGCTCCAGACTGCAGATTAAATTCCCGCTGCTAGAAAAAGTTGAAAAGATAATGGCGAATCCGCTTTATTCCGTGTTCTCTAAACTATTAGTCTAGGGGACGTGTCCCGGGTTGCCTGGATAAGTCGTCATCTTCCAGATTCCTCGAGGCATTCGTTTATCTAAGAAAAAGGAGGTAGGTCTAGTCCGAGACCGAATGAAAATAAGTTGTTGAGATCCATTATCCATCAGGGAATCGCTGAAAGGAAAACATAGTGAATCGCCGGTCTGTTTCCTTCTGTCTCCAACTTTTAGAGCTCCTTGCGTGTAAGAGAAAGCCTCTATATCCCACAAAAAGAAGATACTTTCCTCGTTGTGTCTAAGAAGGAGAGATGGGCTCCCCCTTTCTTTTCTATCCCATCTTCTCTCCCTCTGTCTCTCTGTAGCTGGCGCTCTTTTGTAAGACTATCACATCCAGATGCGCAGTTTCCTGGGAACCAACTGGCATCCATCCTTCTGGATATCAGAGTGGTGTCTTCTTTCCGTGGCTCAAATCCAGAATGCTGAGTGGTTTCTTTCTTACTAGGTACTTTTCTTTAAGGCCGTGAACTAAGAAACCACCGTTTCCATCAACCTTTCTATCGGGCTTTTGAGCTTAAGAAACTGTCGAGCTAGCTCAATTCTTAGGTCAAAAAGAGCGAAGCACTGTAACTCTCTCTTCAACCTTCCCTCCCAACTCGGTCTCCGTGCAACAGGTTTCGAAAATATTAAACAAATCGTAGTCGCAAACAGAAAAGATGGCTCGGACCCTCGCAATATGCTAAAAGCCAACTTAACGTCAAGCTAGGTCTAGTTGCTTCGTTCCAAGAGACCTAGGTTCAGAGTATGGACGAATATAAGACATAGGGCTACTTTTACTTCCTTAAAGATGCCATTCACATTACACCATGAAAAGCGTAGACTTTACCAGACGCTTTCCAGAGTTGATATAATTCCTCCATCGGGCACTTGCAGCTTATAGCTGCTAAGCAGTGAACCCGACATATGCTTTCGAGGGAATGCAGGCCTAAAGTAGCCAAAAGACGAGGAAAACAATTAAAGAAGAAAAGTTTGAGCTTATTGAAACAGAGAATGTGCTTCGCTTACTCGCAAACACAACAGGAAAGCAATGACACTAAGCTTCACGAACAAGCTGAGCCCATCACATCACGACAGTCTAAAAGACGTAGCTTTCTAGAACACAAGAAACTAGTTTTTAGCGTGAATATTCAGCCTTATATTGTTTAGATATGAGTTCAAATTTTTGGCCGTATATATAAATTTCTCTCTTTAATTTTTAAATCAACTTTTAAAAATAGAATAAGATTCTTTTTGTTATCTAAGTCAAGTTTTCAGCGCAATTAATAATATATTGTTTAATCTATTTAAGTTCGACACTCAAAAATATATTATTCAAATAAAATGAAATGAAGTCAAATTTCCCCTCGTCACTCATATAGATATAATAATCTTATATTCAAGTTAAACTATTGCAATGATAGAACTAAATTATCCTTTTAACATCCATATAAATATGACAATCTTATATTCAAATTAGACTATTGTAATGAATGAACATTTATCATTGTGGCCATCCAATCCTCTCTCTTTTTTTTTTTTCTTTTCCCTTTTAGATGAATGGAAGGCAAGAGCGCGGTCGGTAGCTTTACCCTGTTGCTAAGATATAAATTGGAATTCTTGGTTATATATAAGTTTATCCTCACAAAAAGACAATAGCCACACTGAACAAATAAAAAGAACAAAAAATGATCCCATTTCATAAAGCTTGTAACATCACGGAAACAAATTTCAAGAAATGGTTAAAACATCACGACAAATCAATTATTTGCGTTAAACGACACACCATGTTTCCATAATAGCTCTTGAGGCTGCCATCCGAAAGTCCCCCCCGCATTGTCTACATCCTCGCTCAGTTCCCGTATTGATCAAGCTTTCATGCATGCCCATTTGGCTTTTTCAAAGGATAACCTCCATGCTTGCCAGAAGAGTGAAAACTATAGACGACGATAATACTACTAGCAGAGGGAACCAGCGCGCTTCCTTAGATCGACTACTATGACACTGATGTTGTCTCTGCTGCCCCGAGACATTGCTAACTCGGCTAACACCGCGGCTGCCTGAGCAGCACGACTTTCATCCTCAACCTCAAGGAAATTCCTCTTCATCCGTCCATTAAGACATCTCTTCACAACCTGGCATGCAACTTCATTTGAGACAACATCCCATAACCCATCACTGGCCAGTATCAGGAATTCATCCTTATCAGTTCGCCTGGTCAATCTGACCTCCGGTTTGGATATAACATAGGGTCTTAGGAAATGATCACCTGCGTCCAAAGTTCAAAAGCTAGTAAAGATGACGATCATAGTGATATTTCATAAATTAAATTAGCCACCTGGAGACAACTTGACACCATATATGTTTAACATTCCGAGTAAAAACAAAGGAGTTCAAAAGATCTTGGCCTCCAATGAACCCAGAACAATAGCTCGATGACAAAGCTAACAGTGGAAGACCCAAGGTCACAACTTCAAATCACTTCATTCTCTTTACAAAAAGATGGCCTAAATGAAAAAAATAAAAGACTGAAGTCATCACCCATTAACATTAAGTGCTTAGAACTGTTACCAGTACCAGCAACGGATAGGATCTTTTTTGTTTTTGCCAAACATTTTTGCATGTAAGTTTTTTCTAACAATTGTTTTATTAATTGAAAACGATGTCTAGATAAATCTGACGATAAACTGGATAATTAGTAAAAGGTGACTCTAAATTTTAATGTTTAGAGGACACATAAATATGTTAAGTAGATAAATTATAAATATTATTATCTCAGTAATAAATCCAACATTAGTTATTTATTAGGTGAAATTACGTTATATGAATAATCCTGGTGAACTTCAATCTTCCCTTCAACTAACCCTTTTTGGGTATATCACATATGTGATTAACCCCTTCTTGAACCGTGATAATCAATTTTAAATGTCTTCCATCCTTTAAAACCATGATAACCATTTTCCTACATAAAACTAGGATTTTTAGGAGTCGGAAGCACAATTAACCAACTGTATTCTGTTACACAAAATAGCAAATCCCTTTAGTTTGGACACAGCATTTAGGAGCTAAATACATACCTAAAGATCTAGAAGTGGCAAGAACTCCAAGAACACGTTGTCCATTCCAGTCAATGACCTTTCCACCTGCGGCTTCAATTCTACTCAACTCATCTGGTCTGTCAGGCTGTGGGCAGAAAAATGACACTAGTAAGATTTAGACGTTGCTGACAAAAACTCAATTCTCCAATTTAAGGATATGTATCATGACCCGTAATGAAGCTGAAGGATGCAAATAAAAGGGACTCTAAATATAGACGATATAAAAATCCATATCGTCCCCCTAGCTCCAGTATGAAGATCATAAGCCAAAACTTACAAACAGAAAAGGGGGAGAAAAGATGTGGAAACTACATGCCATCACCGAAGGCGTCACTCATGTGATCATACCCCTTATTTTTTAGTACATCTTTCCCCCCAAATGTAGGAAAAATTACAAGACATCTTGTCGTATACGCTCGTAAAACCTCTATACAATAACATAATTCAGAATTAGGAGCGTTATGAGAGTTCACAAAGTTTTTCAAGTGCCGTATGCCACCACAAAACAGTTTTTCTAAACAAAGTTGAAGGGGAATTGAATAAAGTTGATCACCACGAAATTTCCTACGAAGGCCCAAAATGACCCTATCTTGGGCTTTTTTATGATTAGATTCGAAAGTGGTCTTGAAATAATCTCATTCGTAAAATTCATTAAGAAATCTACCTTCTTGTTTAACTTCAGTAACCGACTGTTATAACTATGTCCCATTGAAGCTCGGAAAAGCCTTCGAATGATCTGTATTATTAAATCACCCAACAACGACAAAAACAACGACAAAAACAATGACACGTACTACGTAAATTAAAAACTTTATTCCTGATTACTAATCGTGAGAATTTGGGTAATAACCGAATCTTATTCACAATTAGTTCTTGTTTGGGCATCTTCCTCTCTCGATCTGTCTATCAGCTCTCGGAATATAAACCACAGAAACATTTATACGCGGATCAAGATCCTGAAAAATTCTCAACACATACTACCGACATACGCATGCATAATCTACGTTCAAATCACAAAGAAATAGGTAGAGACGTTTTTCTTGTCTTACAATTGAATCTAAGGAAAAAAAGTGTATCAAGCCCGTTACCTTGTGATCGTTAGACAAGGCCAAAGCCACACCACCACTACACAACACCGCCCGACAGTCCCCACAGTTGGCCACCACCACCTCCTCCTCCCCCACTACGGCCACCACGGCCGTGGTACCCACTGTTCTCCCCACCCCACTCCCCTTCAGCTCCTCGTCCATTTTATCAAAGCACGCCTCCATCACTCTCTCCCAATACTCCACCCCCTCGACACTCTCCCCACCGCGACCTCCCACCTCGACCTCCTCCACCAAAATCCCATGCAACCTCTCCCCACAAGCCCTCGCCACGTTCGGTCCTCCATGCCCATCGTACACCCCAAAGAAATCATAAACCTTGTTGTTTATCTTTTTCATGAACCCTACTTCAACTCTCACTGCGTCTTCCATCTCCCTCCTCCTCCCTATCACCGAAACCGAGCCACACGCAGTTAAAATCTCCGAACTATCTCGCTCGCACGACAAAACCACGTCTTTCTCGGAAGACGAGGACAAAGACACCGATATCTCCTTCGTGTCCTCGTTTAATTCCTTCTCTCCCTCCTCCCCTTGAGTCTTCGCTCGACAGGTATACTTCAGTCGCCGCACCTTCAGCCTCTTCCGGCGACTGCCCTTGGTTCCAGTCACCGTGATTTGGCTCATATCATCGGCATCCAACGTCAGTTTCCGTAGATTCACTGCCATCGGTAACTCGGACTTCACCTTCCTTCTCATTTGGGCGTAACCCTGAAACCAAAACTCCTTTTTCATGGACTATTATATACAGAACTATGGAATCTCGGCCGTTAGTTTTAGTAGCCGGTTAGATCCTGGACAGATGGGCTTCGGTGGACCACTGGCTTGGATTTTTCAGACAGAACGTGGACGGTGAGAATGAATCTTATGGGACACGTGGAGAATCGATCTCGTGCTTAGTGATTTGGTTCCGTGAAAAAAGATTTAGAGTTGGTCGTGGGCCCCAAGGGAGGTGGGTGTCTCAAAAGGACGCATACGTGGCGTCTCGGTCTGTTGAGTGCCGCTTTTACTTTATGGTGGTCTGGTCTTTCCCTCTGACAATGAATGTTCGACCGACGGCACACGTCGTGGTGGGAAGGCGGACGCGTGTCATGTAAAGCGAGGTCGCGTGCGGGACTTGCACCTCGTACCTTGTGTCACTGCTGGTATCTCGTGTCCGGGTCTGATTTGTTTTGTTTTTATTTGATAATTCGAGTCCATGCTATACGAAAAAATCAACAGCTATGATTGGGTCAACTGTGCAGGAGGTGACCCACCTGGGAAGGCTAGAGCTTTCTTTGTTCAGAGCCTGCAGAAAGTACTGTGGATTCATAACCTTGGGATGCTTTTCTAGACACGTGGAGGAGAGATTGGGATTGATTTAGCCGATCGGATTGGTAAAGGTAGGTCCATTGCACCCAAACACAAGCCTCCAAAAGGAAGAGTGTGCCGGGCTGGCTTGTTCATGGTTGAAGGAGGGTCACTCTTTTACGGAAAAGGAGTGAATTATTATATATGGATGGCAGCAAAATGTTGTCATTTCAATTTAAACTAATCACTAAAACATGATTAGACCCGATTTAACAGCGGTATGTGGTAGTTTAATGGCCTTAACAGTAACTTATGAGTATTTTAGTTTAGGAACTCCAAAATTTGGGCCTTGTTGAGTAAGGTTCTGAGAAACTTCAAAACTAGGAAAATATTGTTACAATATTAGATATTATCACAGAATGAGGCCAAAAAAGAAGCCAACCAAAAAGAAATTCACTTATAGAAGCAAGTGATTATACATAGCTTTACTGTTTTAGGACAAAAAAATGTTCTCAAAATATAATTTGTGCTGTTGAACTTTTTTTATGACCCATCAAGAAAATTCAAAAGCTTGTGAATGGTGATGTCCAATAATGATTGTCCAATACTCACCATCCTAAAGATAACCCTTAGTTTTCTAAACAAATTTGAGTCTTTTCGTTTCTAAAAGCCTTACTAATTCATTGTACACTAATGGTTTTGTCACTCAACTTTTGCTATGGGTTCAACTAAGTTTTATTTTTTTAAATGTATTGTTTGAAACTTTATTAGACCAATTTCTTATGTAAATCTCATGTAAAATTTTTCTTTCCACCATGGCTTTTTACCTTTTTCATAACTTTCTTTAGGATTCAAGATCTACAGTATTATTCAAAATTTTACCAAATCAACTATTCAAATTTGAATCAATGCATCTCTCAAAAGTTAAACAACCAAACAAATAGAAAAGTTTTTAAAGGCATTAGTAAAAGGAATGGTGAGAATGCTTATTCCTTTTGTTGTGGTAGTGCATTTAACATTTTACTTACACACCTAAGTGTCTAAGGAGTGAGGTCAACAAAATTTTTTACATATGCGATTCATCATCAATCTTAACTTATTAGATGGTTTTAAGTTTTTCTTAAAAAGTCAAAGAGATTTATTTATTTTTATTAAAACAGCTACATAAGGCTTAAAGAATTACTAACTGACTCATTAAATTTTGAAACGTTATCTAATAACTTATTTATTTATTTTTAATATATTTTAATCATACTAAGCAACAAATCCTCACTAAATCATAACATGCATAGAGAAAGCACAAGTGTGCCACGTCAATGATGGGGAAAAAAAGAGAGAGAAAGAGAGAGAGAGAGAGAGAGAGAGAGAGAGAGAGAGAGGGAGAGATTCGTATGAGAAGAATGAGGACGAGGACCACCATTTCTTCCAATAGCAATAGTATCTCTTTCTTTTCAGACTCTTTCTAAAGTGTTTTTGGACCAATGCGTTAATGACGTGATAGTACAACATGATTGAATAATTTGGGAGCATGTCTGCTTTTCATTGGGTATATATGGCTCGATGAAGACTTTCCCTTTACACCATTGGCACTCCAGCAAAAGATGAATGAAAGGGAATAACTTGATAATTTTTCATGTACTAACAAGCAATTTAATAACTTCAAAGTGTTAAGAGAATGATTTGGCAGGATAACTTTTCTTTTAAGAAGGGGAAGAATTCCAACTGAGATTGTCTTAATTGAGGAAAAATAGAGAAGGGGTTGCTTCCTATCAGCTATAGGCATAAGACCCCACGAAGTGAAACTATTATCGATAGTGTAAATGATAGCCAGAGAGAAGATAGAGTAATGTAGTGTCACACTCAGTAAGGGTAAATCAGCTAAAATGAAGAAAAGAGGGAGTTAACTACAGTCTACAACGTGTACTCTTGGTGACATTTCGTAAAACTACCTATAACAAGGTATATGCTCACAGTAACATCCCACTGGCGCAGGTGCATCCTTTTGTGCTACAGACATTCCAGTGCCGAAACATTACCACATTCTTATTCATTAACATTCGTCTGAAACAAGAAAAGGTAAACATAGCAGTACAGGAGGGAGAAGTGAAGGATAGTAGAGAAAAAGGCTTCTAAAAGTCGTGAGGTAACGTCCAATAGCAGGCAATCTGAGGCGATCGAGAAAACGCACCTATTGTTAGTAAATCAAATCATAAAATGAAGATCAAAATTCACTGTTGCACAAGGAATCGCAAATATGAACTTTACAGCTCTACGGACTACATAAAGCAGGTACAAGTATGTGGTGAAAAAGCTGAAAGAATGAAATGAAAGATATACATGCCAACTTAGGATTAGCTATAGCTGGTAGTCATATGTCCAGAATCTTTTCCATTTCTAGGCTCTGCAGGCCGCTATTCATCTACCCAGGAGACAGCTTTTGAAGAGTCCCAGTGGGAAGTGTCCCAATCTCATATCGAACACCAAATTAGGAAGATTAGAATCCGGAAAAGAAGCACATTAAGCTGTCTGACGAGCACAAAATCCTTGTGGAGAACATTTTGCCATTATTTCTCCAATTTAAGGATATCACCAGTAATCATTGCATGAACAGTTCCCATCTTTAAAATGGTGAAACCGGTTTGAGTCTCTCACCACTATTTCCCTACCTGTGGCCACTGAAATATGTTTGATTGCAGCATGACAATCTCCGCAAATCCGAAGATTCTTAAATACTCTAATCGGTTTTGATTTAGTTGTGCTTATAAGACCAAATGCCACGGCTATTTTCTCACTGTGGTGAAACAAATACTGCTCCTTCAGTTCATCCTCCACATCATGAAGAACAAAATCTGTATCAGGGACATATCCCAAACCCTTTATTTTCAAAGCCAAATGGTTCAGTTCATCATAAATCTCACGTGCGAGGGGGTGTGAAGTATCCCCGACATGGAACTTGTGCATCGAATTTTCAACCTCTATCCAGCTACAACCAGCCTCTTTGTTCAAGTTTCTCTCTTTCATGCTTTTTCTGATTATTGCCGCATCTTCCAATTGACCTGAGGAAGCATATAAGTTTGACAGTAAGATATATGCTGATGGATCGTGAGGGTCTTGCTCAATAATCATCTTTGCTGCGTGTTTCCCAAGCTCTTTATTTCCATGAACTCGACAAGCAGCAAGAAATGTACGCCAGACAAGTGTATCAGCACTGAAAGGCATTGCGTTAATAAATTCAAAGGCTTCCAGAAGGGATCCTGATCTGCCCAACAAATCAACCATACATGCATAATGCTCCAATTTAGGAACGATCCTATGTTCTTTGTACATTGCATTGAAGTGTTTCCAGCCCTCAGAAACCAGCCCCACATGGCTACAAGCTGATAAGACAGAAATATAGGTGATCTCATTTGGTCTAACACCAATCTCAAGCATTTTGTGAAACATTTCAATAGCTCTTGAGGCAAATCCATGTTTTGCAAAACCAGTAATCATAGAAGTCCAAGATATAACATTCCGATCACCCATATCATCAAAAACTTGCAAAGCAGCTTCTATGTTTCCGCACCTAGAATACATAGAGATCAAAGCATTAGAAATGCATTGGTTTGACTCAAACCCTGATTTCAATACACTCGCATGAATTTGCTCACCCTTTCCAATCGCACCAATACTTGCAGCTCCGCCCAGAAGACTAGCATATGTGAAGGCACTAGCCCCAATTCCTGCATCTTCAATTTCATGAAAAAGTTCAAAGGCTTCATTGGAATTCAGATTTTTGGCATAACCATCAACGATTGCATTGTAAGAAACCAAATTCCTGTCAAAGAGCATATCAAAAGCTTTGCGGGCATCTTCCATCATGCCAGATCGTGCATACATGCTAATTAGAGAATTTCCCACACAATTAACAGATGCGAGACCTAGTTTCACCGCGTGGGCATAAACTTGCTCACCCATACGTCGATCAGAAAGATTTGCAGATGCCTTAAGCACACTAGAGAAAGTGAAATGGTTTGGCATAACATGAGCCTCAATCATTTCGGAGAAGAGTTTGAGAGCTTCCATATCAAGCCCTCCACTTTGCACATATCCAGTGATAATTGCTGTCCAAGACATGACATTAGGATATATCATCCGATTGAACACTTTCCTTGCATCATCCACTGCTCCTATTGCTGCACACTTTGAATATACGTCCACCAAACAACAACCAATACAAGCATCTAAAGCCAATCCCATATGGATAGCCCAAGAATGTAATTGTTGCCCAAGCGATAACAGTTTTAACTCCGCACAAGCTGATAAAACTGCACTTACTGTAAACCGATCCGGAACATAACCACTCAAAATCATATCTAAAAACAAATCTATGGCCTCTCTTGAGTATCCCAATTGCATAAATCTAGTTATCATCAAAGTCCAACTAACTGCATTTTTCTCGGGCATTTTCTCAAACACCTTATACGCTAAATCGACATCGCCGCTACCCTTTACAAACATATCAATCAATGCACACCCAACACACAAATCAGACTCAAAATATCCGCTTTTTATGACAAACGCAAAGATGATCTTTCCGATTGAAATATTGTCCGCATTTGAACATGCCCGAATCACAGCCGCGAGGCAATACTCATTTGGGTTAAAACCGCTATCAAGCATTTCAAGGAATGTCCCAATGGCTTCAACTTCCATATCATTATTTGCAAAACACGAGACCATTGCACTCCAAGAAACCAAGTTTCTCTTATCTCCCATACCATCAAATATGGCTTTTGCTTCCTCCCAATCCCCACACTTAGAGTACAAGCTGATAAGAGAGTTGAGAACGACTGAGTCGGGATCAATTTGGGACTGAGTCAATCGGGCATGAACGAGTTTTCCGAGTCCGAAATTCCGAGACCTGATGCAGGACTTGAGGAGAAGGGAGTAGGAGGTGAGGTCTGGGTGGGTACCCTTTTGAGCCACGACATCGAGGGTGGAGATTGCTTTGCGAAGGTGGCCCGCATTGAGAAGGCCGATCAGTCGGTGGTTAAGCTGGTCAGAGTTTGGTTTTGGAGGGGATGACGATGGTAGAAAGCTTTGGCGGGAAGAGTTTGAGGGTTTCAGAGGGAGTAAGGGCAGTTTTGAGGGAGAAGCAAGAGAGAGGCTCAGCATGTTTCGTGGAGTAGATGATGCTTGCCACCATCTTTCGGGACATTTAGATGGAAAAATATCAAAATTTGTAATAAAAAAAATCTTTTGTAATATTCATAATTGAGATTTGGTTGATTTTCGTAAAGTTGAGAAAAATATCAGTTATAATTGTCAATAAAGATTGATTATATAAATAATCTCTTAATATATTATCAGTTATAATAGTTCTAACCTCTCTTACTATCGAACCCAGACCTCCACAGTTTTTAGGGGCCAGTAAACCTTTTCTGGGCTGCAAGTTTGGAAGTCTGTAGAGTCCCTCGACGAGACTCCCATGATTACGAAAATTCATGGAAACCCACTAACTATGGTGAAATGAAGGTCCGATCATTTGGAGCATTGAGGTTGGCCTCTAGCTCAGTGGGCCTCCGGGGCCCAAGAGGTTTATTGATTTCATGAAAATAGAAATAACAATCAACATTATCAATTTCTTCCATAGAAATAGAAGATAAAGCCATGACATAAATCATGTGTGATATGGTTTAGATGTTGGGTCTTCTCAAGGACCTAAAGGTTAAAATGAAGAAATCTATAGTTTTATTTCATGACAATAAGATTATATTATTTTAAAAGATAATGAGGTTAAAGAATTCGAATAAAAGACCTTAAAATTAGAAGTTAATATTCCGCTCTATGCATATCATTACACATTACTATTTGGTTACTGTTTTTCCACGTTGATCTACTTAACTTGAGCAACATATATTGGGCTTTAAACCGATTTTCATTTTATTTCATTATTATACCCCCAAGGTAGGTACAATTTTTATTTGGCGTGTGTAATACACCAACCCCCGAACCCGCCCCCAACAGAAAGCGAGTGCACTGCCCATGACCGACTAACACTCATTAATCTTTATTTGGAACTTGAGAAAACGAAAGAGGAAATCCTTTTAGGGTTTGATTATTTTCTTTTACTAGTTGAATAAGGATTCTTGTCCTTTAAAGGTTTTTTTTTTTTTGTTTTTGTGTGTGTGCAAATTTGTCTATAGAAAAGGTAAGATTTGTGCATACTTCAATGGAATGAATTTGTAGCAAATTCTTACTATTTGGCTATAATCAATTGATCATTCGAATAAATAATCAAGTTATCCTTTGATTTCTTGTCTCCATTTCATATAAATATGTTTCTCTCTCATGTCCTCAAAGTAAATTTTAGAACAAATTATGCTTGAATAAAATGACTTCTAGAAGTAACCAATACGAGGGACAATGATGAAATAGACGATAAAACTGCAATAATGAAATTCAGGGCAAATTGAACTTTCAAAACATGTAGATGTATCTTTATAGAGTACCACATAAATATTGAGATATTATTTATAATACTCTCAACTTTTTCTAGCACCATAGACTAAATTGACATGTTTTTGGGTTAATTTGACGTACTAACTTTAAAAATCAAAGTTTTCCTACTCAATCCATAACTGAAATGTACATTTGTAAGCAAAATCATGATAACAAAGGAAAACTCATAAACTATAGCACCTATTCTTTTCGATCAAAATAAGGATCCAAAACCGTATGGGTCACCTTTCAAATGTAGATATGATTGGAATAAAACAACCACTTGTTATTAAGAAGAGTGCTCAATAGGTTGTCTTCAACTTTAAAAGTTAAAATTTATGAATTATAACTAACATTATCTCAAAATGA
Organism: Casuarina equisetifolia; assembly: GCA_028551475.1. Classification (NCBI taxonomy): domain Eukaryota; kingdom Viridiplantae; phylum Streptophyta; class Magnoliopsida; order Fagales; family Casuarinaceae; genus Casuarina; species Casuarina equisetifolia. The sequence goes on from CM052362.1 coordinate 20,853,736, forward strand.
CAAAGATTGATCCAATCAATTAAGCAAGATTCACAAAGATGTCTATTAGAGGAAGAAAACTAAATATAGATATGTAACATGTAATCAAAAACTAATGTTAACCATGCATAAATTACAAGTATTTTGGACTTCAAATATACGTGATAAAACCAATGGCCCCTCATATTGAAATAACAATTGACTTGAATTTAAAATCAAGTTGATTCACTTGATTCAACTGATTGAATTGATGAATGAGTTTGACTCAAATTCCTTACATCATCTGTTAGAAAAGGTTTTGGAGGTATTTGTAAGTGTCCAACATCTCTTCCAAACATTTGGACAACTTCTTTCATTGAAGGGCGATCACTAGGCTTCATTTGAATACACCATAAAGCAATTGTGATCATCTTTTTAAACATTTTGTTATCCTCTTCGGCAACATCTTCCATTTCTACCTTTTTTTCACCATATAACTGGTCATAAACCCAAGAAGGAAAGTAAATTTGGCTTGAATTGTTTGCAAATGCATTTAGGTTCTTTCTTTTACCAGACATTTCCATCAACAACATTCCAAAACTATAAACATCAGCTTTGTATGAGATACCTCCAATATTTTTATAAAATAACTCAGGAGCCATATATCCTAATGTCCCTCTTACAGCAGTTAAAGAAACAATACTATCATTTACTGCATATAATTTTGCTAGGCCAAAGTCAGAAACCTTAGGGTTAAGATTTTCGTCTAGAAGAATATTGTGTGGCTTGATATCAAAATGTAAAATTTGCATCTCACACCCTTGATGTAGATATTCAATTCCACGAGCCACTCCTAATGCTATATCAAAAATCTTGTCATAGCTTAAAATGGTATTTACTTCTGGTGAAAATATGTATGTATTTAGGGAACCATTGGGCATGAACTCATATACAAGAGCTTGCTTCAATCCTTCAACACAAAAGCCAATTAGTTGCACCACATTAACATGGTGAATCCTTCCAATGGTTGCAACTTCATTTATAAAGTCTTGCCCATTAGCTTTGGACTTATCTAACACTTTTATAGCCACAACACGACCACTTCGAAGTGTTCCTTTAAATACAGTACCAAAACCTCCTTCACCCAATTTGTCCTTAAAACCTTTAGTAATATTCTTAATATCTGAGTAAGAGTATCTTATTGGTAGGAGGTTATTATGATTATGTAAAAATTCTTCAATGACATCATATGCAGACAAATGCCTTCTGTACCATTTATATATCAAGAATGCAACCATAAATGGAGCCCCAAGTACCATTTTTGCTGCTTGGTGGTATAGTCCTACTGAAGAACATCAACAACATAGAGTGTAAGAGACTATATATCGTTGCATTGCTATCACTTTTTTTTTTTCCTTTGTAATGTAGTTATAGCTCAACACATTTCATTCTAGATCGTAGTGATTAACCACAAAAAGTGTTATTATTTTTGTATAAATTGCATTGATATTCTCATATTGGTAGTTTGTTTAATTGATGTTTTGTAGTCTAAAGAATAATATGCCAAAAAGGAAAATAAAATAAAATTGTAACTTCTTACCAGAAACCACGGTAAGTAACAGCTGCAGTACTATTCCAACAGTTAGGGCTGCAATGAAGAAAACAATTGATCAGAATAAATTGCATAAATAACTCTCACTAGGACCCATACTTAAAAAAACCAATTAAAATTCAGCAATATAAACCTCTAGACTTTGTACTTTTGGGCTTTAAATTGGGTTGAGGTTACTTCGACAAACTTTAGTGAAGTAGTAGAATAAAGTTGATAAGAAGATAATTTCTGAAGAAATTTATACTTTTGACTTCCTCGTGATTTTAAAAAATCTAAATGGAACCTAAAATTTTGTGATCAACAACCCAAGGATGATTGATTTAACTCCATATCATCATGTCATTCTAACTATTGTGTGTATAACTTTTGATATTGAAACCTTACCTCTGCCATGTATACTATGGGCGTTATCTATTCCTGATCAAAGAAAAAACAAATGTAAGTGTTTGGAAACTGAAAATACATACTCAACATTTCTTTTCAAACGTAAAATCTTTTGCCGTAACATCAGTAATTTTTCATCTGGCTTTTACGTTGAAAACATTTTTGTAGTTCACATTACACGGAATGATTTGTTCATTGAGAAAAAGGATTAAAAAGTTAATCCACAATCAAAAGAATGATGATGGTTCTTACCCGCTTTCCACACCTGTAGTTTCCTTGTAATGTCTGCAATATCAAAAAATAAATCCATAAATAATTTGGAACGGGTGAGTTACTGATTTCAAAAGTCTATGGCACCAAATAAAATTGCATAAATAGCTTTCCGTATGCGCCATGTTTGGCATCGGAGTCTGTTGAGTTCGTGTCTACGCCTTTTAGGTTATAAAAAGTAATTAATGTGTTGGTTTGCATTGAATGGCCTTTATTATCTCGGAAAAAATAAAGCACGGAAAAGCCTTACCTTGCACTTTCCAGTAGAGTGCCCGAGGGGATTCTGATTTGACAAAAAAAAGATCAACGTGAGAGTTTAAAAAGTCAAGTCATTACGCTGTTAAAAGAAATATTATATATGCTAGTATGTCATATTACCTAGTTATGGTATTTAGTATGCGCCAAAAAGCTTTGTTTAAAAGAAGTTTAGGTTGAAGCTAAAAGAAAGAATCCATGGGATATGGGATGATCTTGATCTAAATCAGGCATAAGAGGAATAAGAAATGGAAAAATATTATGAGAATTCGGGCCATTCTCATTCTTTACTTCCCACCTTTAATTTCAAGATATTTGCACCAATCATGAGAATTCGGGCCTTCGAGGACGCACTCGCCACCAACTGCGAAATTATTACAACGAGCTTGGGCCCATGAGAGCTTAAAACCTTGAGCCAGTTGATCGTAGAATTCCGTACACGTACTCGGGAAATATTCTTGCCCCCATCTCCGTGATATTTGCTCCACTTGGCACAAATCCTCCAGATCTTCTAAAGTCGGATCCACAAGAAGATACTGATATATCTTGCAATGGGATGCAGAAGACTTGGAGAAATAAACTCCATTATCGAAGCAAGTAGGCGTACCCCAATAACCCCGAGAAGTCGCTGGCTTTTCGCACTTCACCAAAACCACAGAAGACTGAAACCAAAAGTTTTCGTACAAAAGTCCAATCCAGTGAGAAGAATAACCACAAGAGACATTTATCTTCTCTGGATAATCCAGGGTGTATGGATCCTCCGAGGTGAAATTAGGTCGGACTAAAGAATACGGAGAGATAAAGGTGCCATTTCTCTCCTGAATACTTGACTCTACAACTCGGATTGTGTAGTCAGTGTAATTGATTTCCTGTACGTAGTACTTTCTAGAATGTAAGTACAACACTGAATGGTTATTCTCGCATCCCAGAGTATACCTTTGATCCCCGCAGTCCACTGGATCGCTCTCTAACCGAAACGGATCGCTTATGTTACGGATGTTGCCGCAGGAAGAAGGAGCACAGTGATGACGACTATCATCGGCACTGGAAGCTTCACGGAGTAGGCCAAGAACAGCAATTAGGACCTTGAGTCCAGCAGGAAAGAGTGTTCCTCTTGCCATTGAGAGAGAGAGAGAGAGGATGATGCGAGAGGGTAAAGCTTCCGCAATCCCCAGCTCTATTGGAAACCTTAAAAGAGAGAGCACTTTCCGAGATGGCTGAAGCAGATGGCCAACAAGAAGGCCTCCTTAAAAGGACAAGATTCAAAATTTTAAGAAGAAGAAAACAGAGCATTGACTCGCAGTTTCGTAGAAGACTCGCTGGCGAGACCCAAGTCTGCAATTATGTTCCCAAACACTAGTGATGACCAAGCGGGTATTATTTTCACCGTGAATTAAGAAGATAGCGAAGGTTTATCGTCGAAGGAGATATATGAAAATTTCCCTCATAATCAATCTTCAAAATAAATAAACAATAATTCACCCCCATATGGTCAAACCACATAATCATGTTAAGAATCGCCTATTAGTTTCTACAATTGTTTTCAATTTGTATACTACGTAGGGAATAACACATTATGAATGTTTAAACTTTTTTCTAAAACTATGATTAGAAACTAGAGAAAAATTATACGAATTATTTTCAATTTTTTATTTCACTAGATCAAAAATTAATAATTTCAATAACTGATAATCTTTGAAAGAAGTTTATCCAAACGATTTTACAAATAAAAATTATTTATGGCGATCTAGGGGCGCTACTTTGCTGGGGGCAATGGCCACAAATAGCTTGTTATTTCTGAAGTTGAGCAGTCACCATCACCACAGAGGTCCATGAAAAGTTTCCTCGAAATCTACTTACTCTTGAAAAATGAGAGTAATCACCATCATCACACAGGTCCAGGAGAAGTTCCCTCAAAATTTACTTTCATCACCACACAAGGTCCATAGGAAGTTCTCTCGAAATTTACTTACTCTTGAAAAGTAAGAGCAGTTACTATCACCATGCAGGTCCACGAAATTTCCCTTGAAATGTACTCACTCTTAAAAAGTGAGAGGTCTTTGTTGATAAAGCTTAGACGAGACACTTGAGAGGCTGAGAAACCTTCCACACTAGAACAGAGATGGATGTTTGCTTAGAAATGGTGATCTTTCTCCTTTTCTTGTTTGTGGCTTTCGTGAGCGGCCTTGGGGAAGGCCAAAATGGGTGCCATGATTCACAGTGTGGAGCCCATGCCGTCCGATTTCCCTTCCGACTTGACAGCCAGCCAGACTACTGTGGGTACCCTGGTTTCCATCTCTCCTGTACGGAAACAAATGATACGGTGCTCGAGCTGCCGATTTCAGTAAAGTTCTTTGTCAAAGATATTGACTACACTTCTCAGGTAATTCAATTACGAGATCCAGATCGGTGTTTGCTAAGGCAGCTTCGAGGGGTCAATTTATCTTCCTCACCTTTTTTGTACAATAAAGATGGAGATGAAGAAGAAGTTTTCTTAGCAAACTTTACCGTTCTCAAATGTCCCGTAAGAGAAATCAAGAAAAACTATACGAACCGTTGTCTTAGCGGTCCTGGCTATGAATTATATCACTTCGAGTCTAACAGTCCCGTCGATGAGTACATTTTATCTTGTACAAAGATGTATACTCTTCGATCAATTCCAACGAAAATAGTGGACGGGTTTGTTTTCACATCATTTCCAGAATTTCGAGAAAGACATGTTGACAAGCAAATTCTAGAATTGAAGTGGTCCAGCCCACACTGCGGACTCTGTGAAGCAAAAGGCAAGAAATGCAGATGGAAGAAGAATAGCACTGAATCAGAAACAGAATGCTTCCAGGGAGACGCTAAAGGTATTGCCTTCTATCCAATTCTTCACGGTTTTCTTGCCAACATTATTGCTTTGGTCAAGCTTATCACGTAGATGCTCCTCTGCGATGGCGGATTCCCTGCCCCGCTGATTCACTCATTTAGGTAAAGAAAAGATGAAAAACCTAGGACTTACCATTTCCGGTTTCTCTTTTTTTTCAAAGAATTTCATTTCAGTGGCTCGAATGATAAAATTTCATTGCAGGCATCAACTTTTCTATCAACTTCTGGGCAGTATTTGATTAAGATGAATGAGTGATTAAGGGAAGCTTACTTAGTTAGCTAATTTAAAAAGTAAAACAGGCCAGTTACGATGGCGTTGGCCGGAGATAACTTCGTTAGGTTCGATCAGAGAGGAACATCATTCTAGAAAATTAATCAGGCATGTGTTGGTAAAGAATTTTATTAGGCCATGTAGCTCTCTCCCCAAGAGGACTTCCATGAATGTTTGGAGACCTAGTAGAAGATAATTTTCTTACAATGATCGAATATAAATGGTCAATTGAGGAAAGATCTTTGCGTAGCCCTTGATCCATATCGTCTCGTCTTTGTCCGATTTTTCTATTTTCAAAATAAAGAATTGTGATTGTGTTTATAACATAGCTATTAGTAGCAATTCTCAACCATTCTTTATTCTGTCATTTTTTACAGATGCATCGTTAAAGTGGGTGATTACTGGTGAGTTATGTCTGCAAATTTGGAATTTTCATTTGTATGGTGATAGAAGTTATTGACTCGTAGATGGTCAACATGCAGGTGTAATTTTCAGTGTGTTTCTATTACTTCTAGCAACCTTTGCTCTCTACTATGCTTATAGCCGTGGCAAAACAGAAGGAGAAAATCAAGCAAAAATTGAAATTTTTTTAGAGGATTATAGAAATTTTAAGCCCACAAGATACTCATATGTTGACATCAAGAGGATTACGAATCAATTCAGTCAAAAGTTAGGCCAAGGAGCTTATGGAACAGTGTTTAAAGGAAAACTTTCCAATGAAGTCCATGTTGCTGTAAAGATTCTAAATACTTCCAAGGGAAATGGAGAAGAATTCATAAATGAAGTAGGAACAATGGGTAAGATCCACCATATTAATGTGGTTCGCTTAGTTGGCTTTTGTGCTGATGGATTTAGACGAGCTTTAGTTTATGAATTTTTACCAAATGGCTCCCTTTTCAAGTTCATATCTTTAGCAAGCATTAAGGACAATCACCTTAATTGGGACAAGTTGCAAGATATTGCTTTTGGTGTAGCAAAAGGAATTGAATATCTTCACCAAGGATGTGATCAACGAATCCTTCATTTTGATATCAAACCTCAAAACATTTTGCTAGACGAGAATTTCAATCCAAAAATATCTGATTTTGGTCTTTCCAAATTGTGTTCCAAGGATCAAAGTATAGTATCTATGACTACGGTTAAGGGAACCATTGGTTACATTGCACCTGAAGTGTTTTCTAGAAACTTTGGAAATGTGTCTTACAAATCAGATGTGTATAGCTTTGGAATGTTGTTGCTTGAAATAGTTGGTGGAAGGAAAAACATTGATGATAAGTTAGAGAACACTAATCAAGTTTATTTTCCCGAATGGATCTACAATTTCTTAGAACAAAGAGAAGATTTACGAATCTTTATTGATAATGATGAAGATGCTAAAATTGCAAAGAAACTTGCAATTGTGGGACTTTGGTGCATCCAATGGTACCCTATGGATCGTCCCTCTATGAAAATTGTGATTCAAATGTTGGAAGAAGAAGGAGATAAGTTAACTATGCCTCCTAATCCCTTTTGCCCTATAGGTCTTTCAAAGGTCAATGTAAGAGCCTTAAATCATGACTTAGAAGTCATCCCAGAATCAGATTAAGTGTATGAAAGCTTGATGTTGCAATACCAATGCACAAATCATCTATCTTGTACTTAAAAGAACTTATTGATCTTATAATTAATGTAGGGAGCTCTATCTTTTCTTGTTTTAGCCTACGAGCAATTTTTGTTTTTTGGTTGTCCTTTTGTTTCCTCTATTTTCTTTCCCTTTTAGATATTTTTTTTTGTTTTTAATGATAAAAAAGTTGGGTTGTAATATCAATTTTTTTTTGGTAAGAGATAGGCATTGCCACATGTGAATTCCCGTGCATGGTTTGGATTTCACCAAACAAAAGTCACATATACAAAAAATATGATTATTAGACAATTTTTAAATGTAAAAAATGCTATTTCAAATTCATTAGTTAGTTTTTATATTGGACTTCAAGATTTTTAATATAATATTAAAGTCTAAGTTAATCTATTACAACTGCCATTCAACCTTAAGTTTTCAAACTATACTCAGTGTATGAGAAATATCAATTCTATTTCATTCAACTTTGAGCTTAATATATGTTTGGTGAGTGAAAGAGTGTTAAGAATAAAAGTTTAACATAAAAAAAAAAGATTCATGAGTAATTTTTAAATATAAAAAAATATCTCCTTAGCTTATTACCTAACTTTTGATTTAAGTTTTGTACTTTTTTATAAGGTTTACACCTTTGGCATAGTTGATGGCCTATTGCAAAATGAATATCTATGCTTTATCAATCATACACCTTGGATGTGTAGCTAAGCATATGTTTATATGCTATATCCTAGTTGTATGATTACTTGATCTTAATCATACATTATGGATGACTTCAACAACGATGGGAACTTAAAAAGTTGTGTTCAAGTAAGTTTCAAAGAAGGCTCATCTTGAATAATGTCATTAGCATCCTTAATTCAAATCTAAGGCCAACTTCATAGACCGAATGTCATTATTACAAGCCTCCACTAATGCTAACTTTTTAGGTTTTTACTTTTTGCAAAAGGGGTTATGGATTTCTAATTGTATTACTTAATAGATTGAAAAATACAAAAAAAAAAAAAATCCAGAAATGATGATCTTTAAGAAGGATAAACCTAATTTTATGGACTACATAGATCAATTTCTTGTAAGCCGCACCCCATTGCCAACTAAACATAAACTTTGCTTAATGTGAAAAGGTAAAAAGTACTGCCATAACTCTTTTGAGTCCATTGCGTTATTGGCACATCTTTGAATGACTCGAGGTCAATGGCAATTAAGTCTCATCATTGTTTTATTTCACATTAATTTAGCTTTTTCGTGAAATATCCTTTCCTACCAAGTTGCCAAATAAATGTAAACTTTAAGTTCATTGCACCATTGGCACATCTTGGAATGACTACAACTCAATGGTGATTGAGGCCCATCATTTGTCATAGTTAATTTTAGTTTGGCTTTTTCTTGAAATATTACTTCTTATCAAGTAGTCAAATAAATGTAAACTCTGGTGCACATGAAAAGGTAAAAAAGTCCTATCAAATCTCTTTTGAATTCATGGTGTGTGCAACATGTCTAGGATTGACTCTAAGTCAATAGTAATTGAGGCACATCATTGTCCTAGTTCATGCCAATTTGGCTTTTTCTTGAAATATCATCTCTTACCAAATTGTCAAATAAATATAAAGTTTGCCTCTAGTGAAAAGACAAGAAGTCCTAGCATAACTTTTTAAATTTTGAGTTTATAGAGTGATCAGCACATTAGGCATTGACTCCAAGTCAATGGTAATTAAGGCACATCATTGTCCTAGTTCATGCCAATTTGGCTTTTCCTTGAAATATTGTCTTTTACCAAATTATCAAATAAATGTAAACTTTGCTTCTAGTGAAAAGACAAGAAGTCCTAGCATAACTTTTTGAATTTTGAGTCTATGGTGTGGTCATCATGTCGGGCATTGACTCCAAGTCAATGGTGATTGAGGCACCTCATTGTCTTAGTTCATTCCAATTTGGCTTTTTCTTGAAATATCGTCTCTTACCAAATTGTCAAATAAATGTAAACTTTGCTTCTAGTGAAAAGACAAGAAGTCCAAGCATAACTTTTTGAATTTTGAGTCTATGGTGTGGTCATCACGTCGGGCATTGACTCCAAGTCAATGGTGGTTGAGGCACATCATTGTCCTAGTTCATTCCAATTTGGCTTTTTCTTGAAATATCATCTCTTACCAAATTGTCAAATAAATGTAAACTTTGCTTCTAGTGAAAAGACAAGAAGTCCTAGCATAACTTTTTGAATTTTTGAGTTTATGGTGTGGTCATCACGTCGGGCATTGACTCCAAGTCAATGGTGATTGAGGCACATCATTGTCCTAGTTCATTCCAATTTGGCTTTTTCTTGAAATATCGTCTCTTACCAAATTGTCAAATAAATGTAAACTTTGCTTCTTAGTGAAAATACAAGAAGTCTTGGAATAATTTTTTGAATTTTAAGTCTATGGTGTGATCCACATGTCAAGCATTGACTCCAAGTCAATGGTGATTAAGGCACATCATTGTCCTAGTTCATGTCAATTTGGCTTTTTCTTTTAATGTCACCTCTGCTATATTGTCAAATAAATGTAAACTTCACTTCTGAAAAGAAAAGAAGTCCTCGCATAACTTTTTGAATTTTGAGTCCATAGTGTGATTAGCACAGTTTAGGATTGACTCCAAGTCAATGGTGATTAAGGCACATCATTGTCATAGTTTAGGCCAATTTGGCTTTTTCTTGAAATATCACACCCTAACAAATTGCCAAGTAAATATAAACTTTAATTTGTGTGAAAAGAAAAGAAGTCTTGGCATAAATTTTTTGAATTTTGAGTCCATGGTGTGATCAGCACGCCTTGAAATGACTCCAAGTCAATGGTGATTAAGTCCCATCATTGTCCTAATTCATGTCAATTTGGCTTTTTCTTGAAATATCACCTCCTACCAAATTGTCAAATAAATGTAAATTTTGTTTCATGTGAAAGGGAAAGAAGTCCTAGCATAACTTTTTAAATTTTGAGTCCATGGTGTGATCCGTTGGATTTTGCTTTAAATATTGCATCCTAACAAATTGCCAAATAAATGTAAATTTTCTTTTTGTGTGAAAAGGAAAGAAATCTTTGCATAACTCTTTGAATTTTGGGTCCATGGTGTGATCAACACGTCTTGGAATGACTCCAAGTCAATGGTGATTAAGTTCTATAATTGTCCTAATTCATGTCAATTTAACTTTTTCTTGAAATATCACTTCCTACCAAATTGCCAAATAAGTGCAAACTTTTTTTCATGTGAAAGGGAAAGAAGTCCTATCATAAATTTTTGAATTATGACTCCATGGTGTGATCAGCATGTCTAGAATTGACTCCAAGTCCATGGTGATTAAGGCACATGATTGTCCTAATTCATACTAATTTGGTTTTTTCTTGAAATATTGCCTTTTACCAAATGGTCAAGTAAATGTAAACGATGATTCGTGTGAAAAGGAAGGAAATCTTAGCATAACTTTTTGAATTTTGAGTTTATGGTGTGATTAGCACGTTTGGGATTGACTCCAAGTCAATGGTGATTAAGGCACATCATTGTCCTAATTCATGCTAATTTCTCTTTTTATTGTAATATCACCTTCTACCAAATTACCAAGTAAATGTAAACTTTGTCTCATGTGGAAAGAAAGGAAGTCCTATGTAACTTTTTTTGAGTTCATGGTGTGATTAGCACGTTTGGGATTGACTCCAAGCCAATGATGATTAATGCTCATTATTGTTGTAGTTCAACATTTAGAATAGAGAAAAAGGTAAAAAAAAAAATTAATGTAAGATTAATGTTTGTATAAAAGTGGAAAATTAAAAGAGAAATTTGAGTCTAATGTGATCTTCAAAGTATTTGTAGCTTTATAAAATATCTATTAGTATGAATAGTTTAAGGAATTTAACAAGTCAAAGAAAAGAAGCAAGTAAGAAAAACTCTTATATTTTGCATGTCCAACGCGGTGGTCCTTTGAGTATTATCAAACATCTATTGATGAAATTGATGAAATTGATGGGAATGGTTGAAAGGAATTTGATAAGACATGGAAAAGAAGTAATTAAAGTCCCTCTATATTGCAAAATTAAAGACATCAAGTGATATTTATAGCTAAAGAAATTCTATAGCACTATCATATTCAGACCATTCAACGTGCACACTTTATGGTCAACGTTCAAACGAGAAAGGAAGCAGTAACAATAATCTTTGTGTTCAAGTAGACAATCTAAGGAGAGAAAGGAATATTAGTATGGTCCTTAATGCACCGTGGAAATAGTCGATGGGGAATTTGGAAAAATGGGCCATGTAACGTTCAAGCTAGGCCATTTATAAGTGTAATCTACATAGAAGAACAATTTCGGCATGCTCAATTTAAGCGTGTAGAATGTCAAATATTAAATTTTGCAATTAAATTTTTTATTAATTTATTACTGAATTAACTAACTAAGTGACAAATACTTATATTGAGCAAGCTTTACTATTAGGTTTCAGCAAGCATTATTAGTGGGCGTCAGCAGATGTTGGCTCTTGCCGTGACTAGTTTTAGATAGGACAATGTTGTGGGCTTTAGAGCAGTTGTGAGACTGAATTCAGGAACTGGGTAGCGTCTCCTAGCTGGCAATTGCAAGCATATGGGGGGCAACAATGTTGTGGGCTTTAGAGCTTTGTGAGACTGAATTCAGGAATTGGGTGGCGCCTCCTAGCCGGCGATTGCAAGCATAAGATGCCTAGTCCCTCCAAAGCCAATGTTGATGGCTTAGCGTAAGCCTTCAGGAATTCCTGGGCATAGCAAAGTAAGTTGAGCGTTGAGGTCTCAAGTTAAATTTTTAAGTCACTATTTAACTGAACTAAAAAACATTGCGATTAATCAAAACAGGAGACTTTTTTCCTCCATACAATCGAACTATACAGGTTCAAATCGCCAAAAAAGGAAGTAAAAAAAATCTCAGAAATCGGAGCAGCGACCGTTTCGCTCCCAATCGCCGTACCGAGTAGGCTCAGGTCCCCGGGGTCCACCGATCTCGCCGGCCTCTTTATTCACGAAGACGCCACCTTCCCCGTCGTTTTCATCTTCTGAATACCTTCCTTTTCTTTGCTTTCGAGATCTTTTTCGGTAGACTCTGCTCGTGGCTTATCAGACTTCTCTTCCACAGGATATGACTGCTGAGTCACGGAGCAGATGAGTCGGCTTACAGATTTCGACCGGGAGAGAGTTACCAGGTCGGATCGAGCGAGGGAGAGGGTTGCGAATAGACGGGGGAGATTGCTCGCCGCCATTGAACAGAGTGAGAGAGAGAAATAAACTCTCGAAGTTGAGGGAGGTTGAAGTCACGTATTGAAACTGTCAACAAGATAACGGCGTCGTATTGCTGGCAAAATCTGCAACGTGGATTATTGATGGGCCTTGCGTTTGTCCAATCCGATCGCAAGATGGGGCCTTCACTAAAAAATTTTGGTGGGGCATCATCGTAACATTCCACAGCAATAACAATAATTACAACATCAATTACAAAGAAGATCCTGTTACACAGCCTTTGAGATGTCTCGGTGGAACCATTCATTGTTCTAAGCAGAAGAGTTGGCACCTTCGGTTGGAACGGAAGAGTTCGTAAATTCTGAAGGCATGCCACGAATTCGGATCCACCATACCACCAGGAGGTGAAGATTTACTCTTAAAAAGAAAAGCAAGGAATATAGCAATTATATAGGTGGTCATCAAGGAAGGGAAACCTCAGTTTGTGAGGGTCTAGTTGACCACCAAAATCTACATTTTTACTGTTTTAACCTTTTTCTTTTCCTAAAAATGATGGGATATAACCCACAACATTCAATTTCGAATTAATGTATGTTTTCTTTCTGTTAAATATGATCGGCTGGATAGTAATTACTTTGTTGCATATGTTAACTTAAAGGGGGAGACAAAAGGATAAAAGTGTTAATAAAAGTGTTCCAGTCATTCCTTTTCTTTTAACCGCGGATTGCATCGACATCCAACAAATCCAAGAGCCGACCAACGTGTGTTACTCTAGCAATAACCAACGGTCTATGATTTTATGCAAAAGCAATACTTATACAATTGGACCGAAACGCTTGGAAGCTTGATAATGGGAGCTCCAAAGACGCCCCTAAAAGGTAATACAAGTATTATAATTTTGCCTTGTCGTATTGGGCTTCCTTTGAGCAAGTCTCTGATAATAAAGATTCTGAGGCACCAAGCAAGCGCAAGAGGAGAGAGAGAGAGAGGAGGCGAAGAAGAAGAAGAAGGAGAAGACGATAATAGGTGGCGGAGTTCAGGCCTTGAAGAGAATTCCTCGCAATAAATTCCCCCATAGACACCCAAAATCAGCTTCAGGTTTTTTCTCTCTCAATTTTTCCTTCCAATCTCTTTTCTTTTCCAAGCATTTTCTTTGCTTCCTCTGTCTTCTGTCGTTGATTGATTTTTGCATGAATTTCGTGTGCATATGGTGATGATTGATTCTTATATCTCCTACTTATATGAAAGCAATTTCTGGTTGGTCAAACAAATTGTTCGTTTCATTTTATCTTATGCCATTTTTTATTCTTTTTTTTCATCTTCCTTGCAACATCAACTATTACCAGTACAAGGACACCAATAAGTTGAGATATACACCATCGCTTTTTTCGTTTTCCATGTCTCCAAATTTCATGAAGGTAATAATAATTGGGCAAATTGCACTATTTTGGAGAAAAACATTTCTCCAAAATTATACAACACAGATTTCTCTTTACACCAAGAGAGACTTCACTCAAAGCTGACTTACAAACAGTACACTCGCACCATATACAGTACCACTTATAGCGTTAACCCAGTAAAATTAACCTACTGATTTTTCACAGTAAATTCTAGCACCTATGTGTTCTAAACAATCCTCAAATAATATGACTTTTACAAAGGATTCTTTAAAGCAGAAAAGCTCCAAACCAAATTTCTAGGGTTTTAGTGAACAAAAACCCCATATTCAATTTACTGCACTCTGGCCACAATAAAGTTCAAAATTACAAAAAAAAAAAAAAAATGCAAACGCAATAGTTCTAATCTGAGCCTTAGAACAAAACCCCCCAAACTTTCAATTTAAGATTCGATTTCGGTATCCATACTTACATGTGTGATTCTAACGGATTTGTGTACAAATCATAATAATAATAGCGTTGAGCTCGTCTGTAACGACAAATACAACAACTTTAACCAATTAGAACTCGAGAAGCACAAATCTTTTTGAGCACCGAAGACCAAGAAGTTTACTACTTGTGTAAGAAAAACTACTATGAGCTCGTTGTCACCTTTCTCAAAAACCCGTCGAGAATTTAAACTGCAAAAGTATCCATTCTGCAGCTTCAGATCAGGGAATCGGCTTTTATGAAGAGGATCGGCAGCTTCGCCCTTGTCTCAGCTCCATTTTTTCATACGGGTCGACATGTTTCAAAATAGCCAAGGTTGTGTCAATTTTGTCCTGTAAATCGATCCTTCTTCAAAACTTGTCGCATAGATTAGTAGAACGATTGTCCCTTCACGCAGAACAATGTCGTGTAGCTTCAGTTTATCACCCGTCTCATCTAATACGACGTCGTGTTGCTCTCCATGCTAATCATTCCTGCATTTCGAACACGGTTTTCGTCCATGAGCTTAAACGCGCAGATTAAGTCTTTTTTCTTTTTTCTTTTTTCTTTTTTTATCTAGTTTTCAACAGCCGTTGTTTTCAAGCACGGCTTTAGATAATGAAAAACGCGTTTTGTGTATTACGTCGTTTTTAAGATAAAACGTTAAACAAGCGGACACCCATGGCATCTTTAGTGCGGTGATGTAAAGTGTATACTTATTTTATCCAAACCATATAGGCATATGCATTGCATTACATATTAGATAATTTTCAACACGAGGTATGAGTGCATTAAAAATGCACAAGTATGGGGAATTGATTACATTATAATATCATGTGTACAAAATTACAATTTCTAATGCCAATATTCCTTGTTCTTTGTTGCATGGTTTCTACTAATACATAAACATATTTTTCATGTAGTTGTTATCATTTTCTTTCATTAACAAAACTCCAAAAATGAAAGACCCTTCTTTTCTCAACAACATTGTAGAAGAAAGCTATTAGCTCTAACTCTTGATATTTTCTTTTAGAAAGGATTCTAAGAATATGAAGATATATCTCTTAAGATATAGATATAATTGAGAAAGAAAAATAATTGTAAGTTACAAAAGAGATTGCTTGATAAATTATTTTCTACTTTTAGAACCTTGACACAAACATCAAGGATTAATCCAATTGTTAAAGCTAGATTGACAAATACGATAATTGGATAAAGAAGAATAGCACCATGCCTTCCCAACATAAACTCATTGATTATATATACATAGAATTTGAAGATTCGAAATTATGTAACAGTAGGATTTATCATAAATCAGCCCTTATACTTTGGTACTTCAAATAAAGATAAGGAATTAATTACAATGTATTAGGATATAAATTAACTTGCATCTACAATCAAGTTGAGTGACTCGATTCATCTAATTGAATTGATGAATAAGTTGAATCCAAATTTCCATTAACATCTATTAAGAAGGGTCTGGCAGGCATTTGTAAGCATTCAACATCTTCTTCAAACATTTGTATAACTTTGTTCATTGAGGGGCGATCACTAGGCTTCATTTGAATGCACCATAAAGCAATTATGATCATCTTTTGAACTATTTTATTTTCCTTTTTTGTAGCACCTTCAATTTCTATGTCTTTTCCATCATGTAGCCGGTCATAAGCCCAAGTGGGAAAGTAAATTTGGCTTGAACAATTTGCGTATGCATTCAAGTTCTTTCTTTTACCGGCCATTTCCATCAACAACATTCCAAAACTATAAACATCAGCTTTATATGAAATGCCTCCAATATTTTTATAAAATAACTCAGGAGCCATATATCCCAATGTCCCTCTTGCAGCAGTTAAATAAATAACACTATCATTTACCAAAGAAAATTTTGCTAAGCCAAAGTCAGGAACCTTGGGTGTAAACTTCTCATCAAGAAGAATATTGTGAGGCTTGATATCAAAATGTAAAATTTGCATCTCACATCCTCGATGTAAATATTCAATCCCATGAGCCACTCCTAGTGCTATATGAAACATCTTATCATAACTCAAAGGGGTTCTTACTTGTAAAAATATGTATTTATTTAAGGAGCCGTTGGGCATGAACTCATACACCAAAGCTTGCTTTGACCCTTCAACACAAAAACCAATTAGTTGCACTATATTAGTATGATGAATCCTTCCAATAGTTGCAACTTCGCTCATAAAATCTTGCCCGTTAGCCTTGGAATTACATAACATCTTTATAGCTACAAGGCAACCACTTTGAAGTGTTCCTTTAAATACAGAGCCATATCCTCCCTCACCCAATTTGTCTTTAAAACTTTTGGTCATTTTTTTGATATCTGAGTATGAGTATCTTATTGGCATAAGATTATTGTTCCTCACTAAAAATTCTTCAATAACATCATACTCTGACAAATGTCTCTTCCACCATTTATATGTCAAGAATGCCATCACAAAGGGAGCTCCAAGAATAGTTTTCACTGTTTGGTGGTATAAAAGTACTGAAAAAAAATAACCAATATAGATTATAAGAGAATACATAGCTGTATTGCTGTTCAATTTTTTTTAAGTATACTTACAGCTCAATAACCTTAGATACTAGTGATTAACCAGGCTACTTTTTTTTTGGTTAAATATCTTTAATATTTCCATATTGGCCGTATGTTTAATTCATGTTTTATAGTGTAAAGAATATTCCGCTAAATAGCAGAAAAATTACTATAGAAGGAACCTACCGTAAAGCAAGGTCGCGAATGTAAGTACTCGAATTCCACCAGCTGCAAGGAATATGAAAAAGTGAATTGATTTAAAAAATTGCTTAAATAATTTTCACCTGGGGTCACACTCAAAAAGAAATAAAAACGATAATGTAAAACTTCTAGACCATATATTTGATCTTTAAATTTGATTATGCTCGATTCTGCGAACTTGAGCAAGGCTGTAGTAGTAGATGACTTATTTACCAATTGAAGCTGAGAAGCAATGTTTCAATTAGGTTATAATTCAATTGATGTGAAAATATGCATAGAATCTAACTCTTTCTAGCTATCTTATCAAGGAACGACGGAAGGCAAAGTCTTACTCAAGACGGGAAGAAAAATTCTCAAGGGGTTTATATTTTTCAGTTCCTCATTGCTGCCAAAATCTAAATGAAACCTAAAATTTTGAGATCAACCATCTGCCAAGCACATGGTCATCCTTTACTTGAGTAATCATCAAGAGCAACTGGTTTAATTCTATATCATTATGCCATTCTACAATATCATGCAAATAAGCTTCTGAGATCGAAACCTTACCTCTGCCATAATTGTCAAATGCATATTCTCTTACTCCTATTTTGACAAAGAAAACAATAATGTTAGTGTTGGGTAACTTAAAATTGGACTCAACATTTCTTTAAAATTTAATATATAGTACTTGGTGTATTATCCATGTAAACACTAATGTTTCAGTGAATCGAACATTAGTTAGCTTAACAAGATTTCAGTTACGTTTTAATGAAGAATTGAACTCCACTGATGTCCATAGTTTGCAACTCATCTAGTGTCCATTGGTGGTGAAGTCATTCATAAAAGAATTAAGGATTACTTGTTTGCTTAGGCAACCTACTTGTCTTTCACGGGACACTAAAGATAATGTGGGCTCTGCTATCAAGGTTTTAGTTAGGTTATAATAGAATTTACATGGTCACATGTATGGAATAGTAACTATTTCTCGCTATCTTATCAAAGCAAAAATAGGGGAAGATAGAGAAAAATTTGAATTCAAGATAAGAAGTTGATTTATTAAGACATTTGTATTTTTCATTTTGTCATTGCTTCCAAATCCAAACGAAGCCTTAAATATTTTTCATTTATCAAATTTAAAATTTTTTTTTCATTGTAATCAATAGATGAATCACTTTTCAAGCACTGATTGTCTTCAACTTGCATTGTCGAAAAGGACAATTAACACAATTATATATCGTTATTCCATATTAAACTATACCATCCGCGTTTGGAAACTTAGAATTAAAATTCACATTTCCTTTAAAGTTGAAAGTTTTGTACCGTTGTGCTGATTACTTAAACACTAACGTTAGAAGTCTAGGATTTAAATTGGGCTGAGCTCGATCCAATGAGCTTAAGGTTAGTTGTTGCAGTTAACGAATTATTTGTTTATTGATGCTCACAAGCATGGTCAACCATTTCCCAAGACATAGTTGTAATCAGCTTAGCTCATCGCCCAGGATGATTGATACAATTCCATATCATTGAATCACTCTGTTTCATCCTAGAAATAACATTTTGAGATTGGAACCTCACCTCTATCATACAGCCGATAAAGTCGTCCTTCTGAATCTGTAGTGACAACGAAAAAAATGTTGTCAATATTTGGAAACTTGACATTTCTATTAATGTTTTAAAATGTTTTCATGTAACTTTAGTAATTTTTCATCATGTCTTCATGTTAGAACTATTTTCTTTGTTCAGATTACAAGGAATGATTTCTTTATTGAAAAAATAAAAGATAAAAAAAATGATTACGATCAAAATAAAGGTAGTGGTTCTTACCATAGATACTAACTACTAGTGGCCCCAGAAATTCTGCAACAATAAAAATAAATGATTCACAAATTATTTGGTATATTGACTTGATTAATTGCAAAAGTCTAGAAAGTAACTAAAAGTGAGATATGAATTATTTGTTTCATTATCGTGCACAACTCATCCAATTTCTATCTCACTGGCTCATTCTATCATACATCTTCAAACAACTTTCTGAGATCAAAAAACCTTACCTATGAATTTCGTAAGTAGTCTCGAAAGTAGTCTCGAAATAAATCCTGCTTCGACAAAGAAAAGAATAACATTAGATTTGCCTTAGTTAAGCACCCAGAGGCTTTGTGTAAAAGAAGCTCACGTGCAAGCTAAAAGTTCAAGAACCCATGGGATATAGACGGTGTTGGTCAAAATCAGGCACAAGAAGAGAAAGAAATGATCAAAAAAGGAAAATAATGCTCAACAGATAAGATATCATAGAAACTGAAATTGTTGCTGTCGTTTTTCTCGCATTCTTCACTCACCACGTGTTAGACGGTTGCACCGGTCAGTGAAATTCGCCCCATCGAGGATGCAAAGGCC
The DNA here is from genome assembly GCA_028551475.1 of Casuarina equisetifolia. NCBI lineage: Eukaryota > Viridiplantae > Streptophyta > Magnoliopsida > Fagales > Casuarinaceae > Casuarina > Casuarina equisetifolia. The sequence goes on from CM052362.1 coordinate 20,873,189, forward strand.
TGTGTCTGTGTAGTTATCACACATTCCTTGGACCCATGAAAGCTTAAAACCATAGCCCAGTTGATAGTAAACGTTTGCACACGTATTTGGGTAATGATCTGGTGACGATGTTAGCAGTATTTTCTCTACTCGGCACAAGTCCTCCAAATCCTCTCGAGACGGGTCCGTAAGAACATATCTATACCCCTGGGAAGCGGACAAAGAAGAGTTGGAAGAAGAAACTCCATTACCTAGAGCAAGTAGACATGTCCAAATAATGTGGAGAAATCGCTGGCTTTTCGCAGTTCAAGAAAACCATTGTGGGTCCAGAGATCAAGCTACTGGGGAAGAAATCATCCACGCCGTAATAAGAACCACTACAAGAGACATATACACCACTATAATCTAGGGAGTATGGACCCCCCCAATCGAAATTAACCCAGTCTAGAGAATGGGCAGAGATAAAGGAGCCGTTATTGCTCTGAATACCAGAATCTACAACGCGGATCGTGTAGTCAGTGTAGTTGATTTCTTGTACGTTGTACTTTCCAGAATGTAAGTACAACACTGTCTGATTATTCTCACATGCCAGATTGTATTTTTGATTGCCGCAGTTCTCTGGATCAGTCTCCAGCCGAAACGGATAGCTTATGTTACTGATGTTGCCGCAGAAAGAAGGAGGACAGTGATCATGAGTAGCGCTGGTACTGCGAGCCTGATGGACTAGGACAAGAACAACAATTAGGGCCGTCAGTCCTCCGTGGAAGAACACTTCTGCTGCCATTGGGAAATAGAGAAGATCTTGAGAGAAGGATATAGCTTCCGCGATCCCCAGCTACAGCTGGGAAACCTTGATGACTAGAAAAAGAGAGAAAAAGCTTTCTGAGATGGCGAAGAAGAAAAAAATTGGAAAATCCTCGTTTTAGAGGACAAGAAGAAGAAAAAGAAAACAGGGCGGGGAAGCGCTGACTCCCGTTTCGGAGAAGACTCACCGGTGGAGACTCAAGTATATAACTCCGTTTTCTTTAACATAATAAAAAGAGAATGTTATATACCAAAAAAAAAAAAAAAACTGTATATGAGGTCTATCTCAGACAAATATTTATCATGAAGCGAGAAAACATTAAAACTTAATGGTATTTTTGTAAGAATAAGGACGCGGCACGTCTCTTGGTGCGAAGTTTCTGAGTCAACAGACCATTGCTTGCTCCCACGCGAAGGACGCACCCTAGCCATGACTTGGTGCCGAGTCTTCATGTCGATAGCCCATTTTTCACGCCCACGCTGAGAATGCCAAAATGAGTGTAATGAATCCCGGTGTGGATCCCATGGTCCACCCGTACAATTTCCCTTCCGACTCAACAGCCAACCAGACCGCTGTGGGTATCCTGGATTTCATCTATCATGCACTGAAACAAATGATACGGTGCTCGAGCTGCCGATTTCAGTAAAGCTCTTTGTCAAAGAGATTAACTACACATCTCAGGTCATTAAATTATATGATCCACATCATTGTTTCCTAAGGCAGCTTCGGGCACTCGATCTATCTTCCACGCATTTTCGGTTCAATCAAGAATTCTACAACTTTGCCTTCTATGACTGACTTGTTCAATTGTTCCCCAAGAAAAGTAGACTATCTCAATATCATCACTTGTCTCAGTGGTCCAGGCTATCAAGTTTATTTCGCGTACTCTGGTGGCTCAGTCGACACAAAATTGCTATCTTGTACAAAGATGTGTAGTCTTCGATCAATTCCAGCTGATATCATGTATTACAGTGAGAAAATTCTCGAAATGAAGTGGTCCAGACCAGGTTGCGAAAGCTGTGAAGTAAAAAGCAAGAAATGCAGATGGAAGAATAAAAGCACTCATTCAGAAACTGAGTGCTTCCCCAGAGATGCAGGTATTGTCTTCTATCCATTTCTTCAATGTTCTCCAGCTGACATGTATATATTAGGCCAAGATAAGCATATACCTTACCCTCTGCAACAGCGGATTTTCCTGCCCCGCTGATTCACTCATCTAACAGTGTAAAATTTAAAGCGAAAAGCCAGAAAGATTTGGCATTTCCAAATTGTGCCTTAAATTAAACAACATCTTTCCAGTGGATGAATACTAGAGTTTCGCTGCAACATGAATTAGGCAATCAACTTCTCCTTGTCAATCTTCGATGCAGATGAATGACTGATCAGGGTAAGCTCCCGTAGTAAGCTAATTTTGAAACCAAAACATGACACTTTTGAATGGCATCGGCGAAAAAATAACTCCTCTAGTTTCGACCAGAAAGGGGCATCATTCTTTAAAAGTATTAGGCATGTGCTGGTAAAGAATCTTATTAGGCTATCTAGCTTTTTCCCCTCAGGGACTTGCTCCAACTGTCGTCGTTGGACGCCAGGCAAGAGGTAACTTCCTCACAATGATGCCATAAAAATGCAATACCGATAAATCATTGCATAACTCAATTAATTCAATCCTTTAATACATACCATCGGGACTTGGTTCTGATTTCTCTATTTGAAAAAATGAAATTGTAAAGGTGGGCTTTTGACTAAGTTATTAGTAAAGAATTCTTACCAATTATATATTTTTTCATATATATAACAAAAGGCTAATTATGTAAGTTTTTATCAGGTGTATCAACAAAGTTAAAGTTGGTGACTACTGGTAAGTTGTCTTTGACCATTTGAAATTCTTTTTAGTAGGGCGATAGATTCCTAACTTAAAAATGTTTTACATACAGGTCTAATCTTAAGTATAATTCTTTTAGTTCTAGCAATCTCTGCTTTCTATCGTATTTATAGCCGTGGTAAAATTGAAAGAGAAAACCAAGCAAAGATTGAAAAGTTTTTAAAGGATTATAGAAATTTTAAGCCTACAAGATACTCATATGCTGACATTAAAAGGATTACAAATCAATTCCTTGAAAAGTTAGGCCAAGGAGCTTATGGTACAGTGTTTAAAGGAAAGCTCTCTAATGAAGTTCATGTTGCTGTGAAGATTCTAAACGTATCCAAGGGAAATGGAGATGAGTTCATAAATGAAGTAGGAACAATGGGTAAGATCCATCATGTTAATGTGGTTCGCTTGGTTGGTTTTTGTGCAGATGGATTTAGGCGAGCTTTAGTCTATGAATTTTTACCAAATGGCTCCTTATTCAAGTTCATATCTTTAGCAAACATTAAGAAAGATTTACTTGGTTGGGACAAGTTGCAAGATATTGCTTTTGGTGTAGCAAAAGGAATTGAATATCTTCACCAAGGATGTGATCAACAAATCCTTCATTTTGATATCAAACCTCATAACATTTTGCTAGATGAGAATTTCAATCCAAAACTATCTGATGTTGGTCTTTTCAAATTGTGTTCCAAGGATCAAAGTATAGTATCTATGACTACAGTCAAGGGAACCATTGGTTACATTGCACCTGAAGTATTTTCTAGAAACTTTGGGAATGTGTCTTACAAATCAGATGTGTATAGCTTTGGAATGTTGTTGCTTGAAATAGTTGGTGGAAGGAAAAATATTGATGATATGTTGGAGAACACTAATCAAATTTATTTTCCTGAATGGATATATAACTTCTTAGAACAAAGAGAAGATTTACGAATCTTTATCGATGATGATGGAGATGCTAAAATTGCAAAGAAACTAGCAATTGTAGGGCTTTGGTGCATCCAATGGCACCTAATAGATCATCCTTCTATGAAAGTTGTGATTCAAATGTTGGAAGGAGAAGGAGATAAGTTAACCATGCCTCCAAATCCCTTTTCCTCTACAAGTGTTTCAAAAGTCAATGCAAGAGCTCTAAATCATGAGTTAGAGGTCATCCCAGAATCAAATTAAGTATTTGAAAACTTGGAGCTACAATACCAATGCACAAATCAACTATCTTGTACTTGAAAGAATTTATTGTGTTGTAATTAGTGCAAGGACTTCTCTCTTTTCTTGTTTTAGCTGATGAGCAACTTATTTTTGCTATCTTTTTGTTTCCTCTCTTGTCTTTCCTTTTCTGTTGTCTATTTCAATTTTTCATGATTTAAAAATTGGATTCTAATATCATATTTTTGTTTTTGGTAAGAAATAGGTATTATTGCATGTGAATTGCCTTTCTCCAAAAGGAAATTTTAAGGACAAAAGTCACATGTAAAAAATATGGTCATTCACTAGTGCTTAAATATAAGAAATATTATTTCCATTCATAAGCTAACTTTTATATTGGACTTTAAGCTTTCTAAGATGCTATCAAAATCTAAATTGATCCATTACAATCCCCATTTAACTAAGTTTTCAAAATTTGCTCAATGTTTGAGAAATATCAATTCTACCATATTCAACCTTAAACCCAAATCAAGTTTGGTAAGCAAAAAACTATTAAGATTAAAAGTCCAATATAAGAAAATACAATCTTTGATTAATTTTTAAATCCAAAAAAATATCTCCTTAACTCATAACTTAACTTTTATGTTAAACTTTGGACTTTCTTATCAAAATTTGCACATTTAGCATAGTTAATGGTTAGTCATGAAAACAATATCTATACTTTATAAATCTTACAACATGGATTTCTAGTTATGTATATATTCATATGATATATCCTAACTATGTAATTACTTGATCTCAATCATACATTACAAAAACTTAAAAAGTTATGTTCAAATAAGTTTAAAGGAAGTCTCATCTTGAATAATTTCATTAGCTTACTTAAATTCAAATTTGAGGCCAACCTCATCATCATAAACCTCCACTAATGTTAACTTCAATTTAGGGCTCAAAAGGGTACTGAGTTTCTAATTATATTAATTAATAGATTAAAAAGCATAAAAAAAGGAAAAAAAAATGAAGAAACAATGATCTTCAAGGATGGATGTATATTGATGGATTACATAGATTGATTTCTTGTGAGCCCTACCTAGTCGCCAAATAAATGTGAACTTTGTTTAGTGTTCGGTGAAATCTAAATGCAAGTGAACATGTCGAACAAGTAATATAATGATAAGAAAGATATCGTCCCACAGATATTGGTGATTACTAGATCAACTAATTACTAACGGTGAATAACTCTTAGAATTTATCTAGCAAACCAAATTGATGGATGATAGATTAACTAACTAAGTCTAAGAAAACTTAATAAAAGAAATATGTTAGAGCATATGACTTCACCATAATTACTAGGTACTAATATTGATTATTTATGCTTGCAAGAGAGATAATATCTATGTGATGACGAAATTTCCTAATTTATTTACTATCCTATGTCTAGGTATAGCAAACCTACTTAGTTCATTAATTCACTATATCTCTATATGTGAATTGAAACAAACCAAATGTATTAGGATCTATGAATATTCCCAGTTTACACCGAAAGCCACACAAACAATATGGTATATGTCTATCCATATTTAATCTATGGTTACATATTACAAGAAGCAACTGCATGCTATTTCCTGTCGGTCTTTAACATGCAAATCAAGTCATCTAAGTGGTAGCTAATCACTTAAAAGCATTAAACTCCGTAATATATAACTTCACATAAATAAAATATCTTGCAAAATATAATAATCATAAGATTCATACCATCATAATTAGGTTACATCGTAGCTCTAACAAAAATAAACTAAAATATAAAGAAATAATGAGGAAGAATGGTAATAAGAAATAAAGAAGACATCTTGAATCCAAGAACAAGAAGTCTGTCACCCTTTTTGTCTTCTCTTCAAGAAAACCTTGAATTCTTGACTTCTTTCTTGAGTTGTGCTCAATTTCCTTCTCCCATTTTTTGCCTCTTCTCTTCTCTTAAATAGGGTTTAGGTTTAGACCTATCTCCTATCCTAGTAGAATTAGGTTTTAGAGACCTAAAATAATTGGGTTTTAGAGACTTAAAATAATTGAGTTTTGAACTCCTAAATTAATTGAGACTTGAATTCCTAACATGACTGGGTTTTCTATTTAAATAGAAAATCCAATAACAATAAAAAATCTAATAACAATTATCCAAAGTCCAAGCCCATCTTGACTCTCTTGATCTTGATATTATAATTTTGCCACACAATAAACATCAGGTTCTCCATGTTCATTCCTTTTCTCCTTGCCTCCTTGTACTACAAAAATAAGACAAATTTAAATAAATAAGAAGAGTTCAAATATTTTCTCGTAAGCATTGTATTATTTATTGCCTAAAAAATAGATAAAATAACTCTATAAAAATAGAGTTATCATTTAGTATGAAAAGGAAAGAAATACTACCATAGCTCTTTTGTCTTTTAAGTCCATGGTGTGTTTAGCATCTTGGATTCACTTCAAGTCAATGGTAATTAAGGCACATCATTGTCCTAAGTTTGGTTTTTCTTGAAATACCACTTCCTAACAAGTTGCTAAGTAAACCTAAAGTTTGCTTCATATGAAAAGGAAAGAAGTCTTGCCATAACTTCTTTGTCTTTTAAGTCCATGGCTTGTTTAAGTTAAGTTAAATTTACTACAAGTTAATGGTGACTAAGGCAAATCATTGTCCTAATTAATGCTAGTTTGTCTTTTTCTTGAAATATTACTTTCTATTAGGTTGCCAAATAAACATGAAGCTTGCTTCATGAAAAGAAGTCCTAGCATAATTCTTTTGATTTTTGAGTGCATGGCATGATTAGCACATCTTATATTGATTTCATGTCAATGGTGATTAAGGCACATTATTGTCCTAGGTCATGCAAGTTTTTTTATTTGTTTGTTGAAATATCATTTTCTTACCAAGTTGCCAAATAAACATAAACCTTGCTTACTATAAAAAGGAAAGAAGTCCTATCATAAATCTTCTAGGTCCATGGCATGATTTACATGTCTCAAATGGACTCCAAGTCAATGGTGATCAAGGCACATCATTATCCTAGTTCATGCTAGTTTGGCTTTTTCTTGAAATATTTTTTTCCTAACAAGTTGCCAAAAAAACATGAACTTTACTGAGTGTGACAAGGAAACGAGCCATGCCATAACTCTATTGACTTTTGAGTCCATGGCGTGATTAACATGTCTCAAATTGACTCTAAGTCAATGGTGATCAAGGCTCTTTATTGTTACAACATTTAGACAATGGAAGAAAGGTAAAAAAAAAAACAATAGTGTAAGACTAATGTTTATATAGAGTAAGGAAAAGAAAAAGAAAGAAATTTGATCCTAATGCGATCTTCAAAAATATTTGTAACTTCATGTTACATCTATTTATATGAATGATTTAAAAAGATTTAACGAATCAAAAAAAAATCAAGTAAGAAAAACCCTTATATTTTGCAAGTCCAACACAGTATTAGGTGGTCCTTCAAGTATCATGAAATATTCATTGATGAGAATAGTTAAAAGGAATTTGATAAGGTAAAGAAAACAAGTAACTAAGCAAAGTCTTTCTATATTGTACATCAAAGACATAATTAAGATTCTTATCTCAAGAAAACCAATGGCACTATCATATTAAGACTTTTCAATGTGCAAAGATTATATGGTTAGCATTCAAATAAGAAAAGGAACATGAGACAATAGCGATAACCTTTGCATTCAAGTAGAAAATTTAAGTAGCAAAGAATATTATTATTGACCTTAATGCACTACAAAAATGATTGAGTAGGAATTTGGAGATATGGGCCATAGAGCATCAAGGAACGATTGGCTCTTGCATGACTAGTTGTAGCAAGTCAAGTATAAGAAGCAAGCAAGAAAAATCCTTATATTTTGCAACTCAAACATGGTATTAGGTGGTCCTTCAAGTACCATGAAATATCCATTGATAAGAATGGTTGAAAAGAATTTAATAAGATAGAAAAAACAAGCAACTAAGAATAGTCTTTCTATATTGCACATCAAAGACATAATTAAGATTCCTATCTCAAGAAAACCAATGGCACTCTCATATTGAGACTTTTCAATGTGCAAAGACTTCATGGTCAACATTCAAACAAGAAAAGGAATGTGAGACACCATAGTGACATTAACCTTTGCATTCAAATAGTAAAGAATAGTATTATTAACCTCAATGCACCATAGGAATGATCAAGTGGGAATTTGGAGAAATGGGTCATATAGCATCAACAAACAATGGCTCTTGCCATGACTAGATCTTACAATTCAAGGATAAGAAGTGAGCAAGAAAAATCCTTATATTTTGCAAGTCCAACATAGTATTAGATGGTCCTTCAATTATCATGAAATATCCATTAATAGGAATGGTTGAAAGGAATTTAATAGGACAAAAGAAAACAAGCAACTAAGAGAAGTCTTTCTTTATTGTACATTAAAGACATAATAATGATTCTTACCTTATGAAAACCAATGGCACTATCATATTGAGACTTTTCAATATGCAAAGACTTCATGGTCAACATTCAAACAAGAAAGGGAACGTGAGACACCATAGTGACGATAACCTTTGCATTCAAATAGAAAATTTGAATAGTAAAGAATAGTATTATTGACCTTAATGCACCACATGAATGATTAAGTGGGAATTTGGAGAAATAGGCCATATATCATTAACAAATGATGGCTTTTGCCATGACTAAATCTTGCAATTCAAGGATAAGAAGCGAGCAAGAAAAATCCTTATATTTTGCAAGTCCAACATGGCATTAGGTGGTCCTTCGAGTATCATGAAACATCCATTTATAGGAATGGTTAAAAGGAATTTAATAAGACAAAAGAAAACAAGCAACTAAGAAAAGTCTTTCTTTATTGCACATTAAAGACGTAATTATGATTCATATCTCGTGAAAACCAATGGCACTTTCATATTGAGACTTTTCAATGTGCAAAGACTTCATGGTCAACATTTAAACAAGAAAGGGAACATTAGTCACCATAGTGATTGTAACCTTTGCAATCAAATAGAAAATTTAAATAGTAAAGAATAGTATTATTGACCTCAATGCACCATAGGAATGATCAAGTGGGAATTTGGAGAAATGGGCCATATAGCATCAACAAACGATGGCTTTTGCCATGACTAGATCTTGCAATTCAAGGATAAGAAGCAAGCAAGAAAAATTCTTATATTTTGCAGGTCCAACATGGTATTAGATGGTGCTTCAAGTGTCATGAAACATCCATTGATGGGAATGGTTAAAAGGAATTTGATAAGACAAAGAAAAGAAGCAACCAAAACAAAAAGATTTTCTATATTGCATATTAGAGACATAATTGAGATTTTTATCCTTAGAAAATCTATGGTGCTTTCTTATTAAAACTATTCAAGATTTTTATCCTTAGAATGTAAGTACAACACTGTCTGATTATTCTCATATGCCAGATTGTATTTTTGATTGCCGCAGTTCTCTGGGTCAGTCTCCAGCCGAAACGGATAGCTTATGTTACTGATGTTGCCGCAGAAAGAAGGAGGACAGTGATCATGAGTAGCGTTGGTACTGCGAGCCTGATGGACTAGGACAAGAACAACAATTAGGGCCGTCAGTCCCCCGTGGAAGAAAACTTCTGCTGCCATTGGGAAATAGAGAAGATCTTGAGAGAAGGATATAGCTTCCGCGATCCCCAGCTACAGCTGGGAAACCTTGATGACTAGAAAAAGAGAGAAAAAGCTTTCTGAGATGGCGAAGAAGAAAAAAATTGGAAAATCCTCGTTTTAGAGGACAAGAAGAAGAAAAAGAAAACAGGGCGGGGAAGCGCTGACTCCCGTTTCGGAGAAGACTCACTGGTGGAGACTCAAGTATATAATTCTGTTTTCTTTAACATAATAAAAAAAACTGTATATGAGGTCTGTCTCAAACAAATATTTTATCATGAAGCGAGAAAACAATAAAACTTAATGGTATTTTTGTAAGAATAAGGACGCGGCACGTCTCTTGGTGCGAAGTTTCTGAGTCAATAGACCATTACTTGCTCCCACGCGAAGGACGCACCCCTAGCCATGACTTGGTGCCGAGTCTTCATGTCGATAGCCCATTTTTCACGCCCACGCTGAGGATGCATGCCCTGGTCAATACGCGTTCTTGGGACTTGATTCTTCAATAATGGTTGCCTCAATTTCTCCATGCCCAGTCAATACGGCGGGTACACGCGGATATTCTGATAATTGATTACTTTACCTCTGGGTTTAAAATTCTCTATTACCTTTTCTTCAGTCAACTAGCAAGTTAAGACTTGTCACACCATCCATGTTGATGAGCATAGGCTTAGGACCAGATGGCATAATTAATTCCGTTAAGCACAAACGATCAGAGCAGCTAAGCTTTCCCCGGTGGAATTTACACGTCGAGCAGCTGCTATCCTGCTCAGTCATCACCACCGAAAGGTCCAAGTCCGCACGAGAAGTTCACCCGAAATTTACTAGTCCCTTGATTTAAGTAAAGAGGTAATCATCGCAGAAGCCAAAGTTCATAAATCCATCGTACAAGAGATATTAGAAAGGCTGAGAAACCTTCCAGACCAGTACAGAGATGGATCTTTGCCTAAAACCTTCAATCTTACTCTTCTTCGTGTTTATGGCTGTCATCATAGACCTTGGAGAATGCCAAAATGAGTGTAATGAATCCCGGTGTGGATCCCATGGTCCACCCGTACAATTTCCCTTCCGACTCAACAGCCAACCAGACCGCTGTGGGTATCCTGGATTTCATCTATCATGCACTGAAACAAATGATACGGTGCTCGAGCTGCCGATTTCAGTAAAGCTCTTTGTCAAAGAGATTAACTACACATCTCAGGTTATTCAATTATATGATCCACATCATTGTTTACTAAGGCAGTTTCGGGCACTCGATCTATCTTCCACGCATTTTCGATTCAATCAAGAATTCTACAACTATGGCTTCAATAACTTTGCCTTGTTCAATTGTTCCCCAAGAAAAGTGGACTACAATATCATCACTTGTCTCAGTGGTCCAGGCTATCAAGTTTATTTCGCGTACTCTGGTGGCTCAGTCGACACAAAATTGCTATCTTGTACAAAGATGTGTACTCTTCGATCAATTCCAGTTGATATCATGTATTACAGTGAGAAAATTCTCGAAATTAAGTGGTCCAGACCAGATTGCGGACGCTGTGAAGTAAAAGGCAAGAAATGCAGATGGAAGAATAATAGCACTCATTCAGAAACTGAGTGCTTCCCCAGAGATAAAGGTATTGTCTTCTATCCAGTTCTTCACGGTTCTTAAGCTAACATGTATATATTAGGTCAAGATAAGCATATACCTTATCCTCTGCAACAGCGGATTTTCCCGCCCCGCTGATTCACTCATCTAACAGTGTAAAATTTAAAGCGAAAAGCCAGAAAGACTTGGCATTTCCAAATTGTGCCTTAAATTAATCAACATCTTTCCAGTGGATGAATACTAGAGTTTCGCTGCAACATGAATTAGGCAATCAACTTCTCCTTGTCAATCTTCGATGCAGATGAATGACTGATCAGGGTAAGCTCCCGTAGTAAGCTAATTTTGAAACCAAAACATGACACTTTTGAATGGCATCGGCGAAAAAAGGCTTAATAATTATATATTTTTTCATATATATAACAAAAGGCTAATTATGTAAGTTTTTATCAGGTGCGTCAACAAAGTTGGTGACTACTGGTAAGTTGTCTTTGACCATTTGAAATTCTCTTTAGTAGGGTGACAGACTCCTAACTTAAAAATGTTTTGCATACAGGTATAATCCTAAGTGTATTTTTTTTAGTTCTAGCAGTTTCTCCTTTCTATCGTATTTATAGCCGTGGTAAAATTGAAAGAGAAAACCAAGCAAAGATTGAAAAGTTTTTAGAGGATTATAGAAATTTTAAGCCTACAAGATACTCATATGCTGACATTAAAAGGATTACAAATCAATTCATTGAAAAGTTAGGCCAAGGAGCTTATGGTACAGTGTTTAAAGGAAAGCTTTCCAATGAAGTTCATGTTGCTGTGAAGATTCTAAACGTATCCAAGGGAAATGGAGATGAATTCATAAATGAAGTAGGAACAATGGGTAAGATCCATCATGTTAATGTGGTTCGCTTGGTTGGCTTTTGTGCTGATGGATTTAGGCGAGCTTTAGTTTATGAATTTTTACCAAATGGCTCCTTATTCAAGTTCATATCTTTAGCAAATATTAAGAAAAATCTACTTGGTTGGGACAAGTTGCAAGATATTGCTTTTGGTGTAGCAAAAGGAATTGAATATCTTCACCAAGGATGTGACCAACGAATCCTTCATTTTGATATCAAACCTCATAACATCTTGCTAGAAGAGAATTTCAATCCAAAAATATCTGATTTTGGTCTTTCCAAATTGTGTTCCAAGGATCAAAGTATAGTATCTATGACTACAATCAAGGGAACCATTGGTTACATTGCACCTGAAGTGTTTTCTAGAAACTTTGGAAATGTGTCTTACAAATCAGATGTGTATAGCTTTGGAATGTTGTTGCTTGAAATAGTTGGTGGAAGGAAAAATATTGATGATATGTTGGAGAACACTAATCAAGTTTATTTTCCTGAATGGATCTATAACTTCTTAGAACAAAGAGAAGACTTACGAATCTTTATCGATGATGATGGAGATGCTAAAATTGCAAAGAAACTAGCAATTGTAGGGCTTTGGTGCATCCAATGGCACCCGATAGATCGTCCTTCTATGAAAGTTGTGATTCAAATGTTGGAAGGAGAAGGAGATAAGTTAACCATGCCTCCAAATCCCTTTTCCTCTACAAGCGTTTCAAAGGTCAATGCAAGAGCTCTAAATCACGAGTTAGAGGTCATCCCAGAATCAAATTAAGTATTTGAAAACTTGGAGCTACAACACCAATGCACAAATCAACTATCTTGTACTTGAAAGAATTTATTGTGTTGTAATTAGTGCAAGGACTTCTCTTTTTTCTTGTTTTAGCCTCTGAGCAACTTATTTTTGCTATCTTTTTGTTTCTTCTCTTGTCTTTCCTTTTTTGTTGTCTATTTCAATTTTTCATGACTTAACAATTGGATTCTAATATCATATATTTGTTTTTGGTGAGAAATAGGTATTATTGCATGTGAATTGCCTTTCTCTAAAAGGAAATTTTGAGGACAAAAGTCAGATATAAAAAAAATATGGTCATTCACTAATGCTTAAATATAAAGAAATATTATTTCAATTCATAAGCTAACTTTTATATTGGACTTTAAGCTTTCTAAGATGCCATCAAAATCTAAATTGATCCATTACAATCCCCATTCAATTGAGTTTTTAAAATATGATCAATGTATGAGAAATATCAATTCTGCCATATTCAACTTTAAACCCAATTTAAGTTTGGTAAGCAAAAAAGTATTAAGATTAAAAGTCCAATATAAGAAAAATACAATCTTTGATTAATTTTTAAATCCAAAAAAAATCTCCTTAACTCATAACCTAACTTTTATGTTAAACTTTGGACTTTCTTATCAAAATTTGAACATTTAGCATAGTTAATGGCTAGTCATGAAAAGAATATCTATACTTTATAAATCATACACCATGGATTTCTAGTTATGTATATATTCATATGATATATCCTAACAATGTAATTACTTGATCTTAATCATACATTACAAAAACTTAAAAAGTTATGTTCAAATAAGTTTAAAGGAAGTCTCATCTTTAATAATTTCATTCGCTTCCTTAAATTCAAATTTGAGGCCAACTTCATCATCACAAACCTTCACTAATGCTAACTTCAATTTAGGGCTCAAAAGGGTACTGAGTTTCTAATTATATTAATTAATAGATTAAAAAGCACATAAAAAGAAAAAAAATGAAGAAACAATGATTTCCAAGGATGAATGTATATTGATGGATTACATAGATTGATTTCTTGTGAGCCCTACCTAGTTGCCAAATAAATGTGAACTTTGCTTGGTATGAAAAGGAAAGAAATACTACTATAGCTCTTTTGTCTTTTGAGTCCATGATGTGTTTAGCATCTCTTGGATTCACTTCAAGTCAATGGTGATTAAGGCACATCATTGTCCTAAGTTAGGTTATTCTTGAAATACTACTTCCTAACAAGTTGCTAAGTAAACCTAAAGTTTGCTTCATATGAGAAGGAAAGAAATCCTACCATAACTTCTTTGTATTTTAAGTCCATGGCTTGATTAAGTTGAGTTAGATTGATTTTTGAGTGCATGGCGTGATTAGCACATCTCATATTGATTTCATGTCAATGGTGATTAAGGCACATCATTGTCCTAGGTCATGCAAGTTTGTATGTTTGTTGAAATATCATTTTCTTACCAAGTTGCCAAATAAACATGAACCTTGCTTATTGTGAAAAGGAAAGAAGTCATATCATAACTCTTCTAGGTCCATGGCATGATTTACAAGTCTCAAATGGACTCCAAGTCAATGGTGACCATGGCACATCATTATCCTAGTTCATGCTAGTTTGGCTTTTTCTTGAAATATTTTTTTCCTAACAAGTTGCCAAAAAAAAACATGAACTTTGCTTAGTGTGACAAGGAAAGGAGCCATGCCATAACTCTATTGACTTTTGAGTCCATGGCGTGATTAACATGTCTCAAACTAACTCCAAGTCAATGGTGATCAAGGCTTTTTATTGTTGTAACATTTAGACAATGGAAGAAAGGTAAAAACAATTAGTGTAAGACTAATGTTTGTATAAAGTAGGGAAAAAAAAAGAAAGAAAGAAATTTGATCCTAATGGGATCCTCAAAAATATTTGTAACTTTATGTTACATCTATTGATATGAATGATTTAAAAAGATTTAATGAGTCAAAAAAAGAAGCAAGTAAGAGAAACCCTTATATTTTGCAAGTCCAATACAATATTAGGTGGTCCTTCAGGTATCATAAAATATTCATTGATGGGAATGATTGAAATGAATTTGATAAGGTAGAGAAAACAAGCAACTAAGAAAAGTCTTTCTATATTACACATTAAAGACATAATTAAGATTCCTATTTCAAGAAAACCAATGGCACTCTCATATTAAGACTTTTCAATGTGCAAAGACTTTATGTTCAACATTTAAACAAGAGAAGGAACATGAGACAATAGCAATAACCTTTGCATTCAAGTAGAAAATTTAAGTAGCAAAGAATATTATTATTGACCTTAATGCACTACAAAAATGATTGAGTAGGAATTTGGAGAAATGGGCCATATAGCATCAAGGAACGATTGGCTCTTTCCATGACTAGTTATAGCAAGTCAAGGATAAGAAGCAAGCAAGAAAAATCCTTATATTTTGCAAGTCCAACACGGCATCGAGTGGTCCCTCAAGTATCATGAAATATCCATTGATAGGAATGGTTGAAAGGAATTTGATAAGATAAAGAAAACAAGCAACTAAGAAAAGTCTTTTTCTATTGCACATCAAAGACATAATAATGATTCCTACATCATGAAAACCAATGGCACTCTCATATTAAGACTTTTCAATGTGCAAAGACTTTATGGTCAACATTCAAACAAGATAAGGAATGTAAGACACCATAGTAGCGATAACCTTTGCATTCAAGTAGAAAATTTAAGTAGCAAAGAATATTATTATTAACCTTAATGCACCACAAAAATGATTGAGTAGGAATTTGGAGAAATGGGCCATATAGCATCAAGGAACAATTGGTTCTTTCTATGACTAGTTGTAGCAAGTCAAGGATAAGAAGCAAGCAAGAAAAATCTTTATATTTTACAAGTCCAACATGGTATCAGGTGGTCCTTCAAGTATCATGAAATATCCATTGATAGGAATGGTTGAAAGGAATTTAATAAGACAGAGAAAACAAACAACTAAGAATGGTCTTTCTATATTGCACATCAAAGACATAATTAAGATTCCTATCTCAAGAAAACCCATGACACTCTCATATTAAGACTCTTTAATGTACAAAGACTTTATGGTTAACATTCAAACAAGAGAGGGAAATGTGAGACACCATAGTGACGATAACCTTTGCATTCATGTAGAAAATTTGAGTAGCAAAAAATATTATTATTGACCTCAATGCACCATAGGAATGATTGAGTGGGAATTTGGAGAAATGTGCCTCATAGCATCAACGAACAATTGGATCTTGCCATGACTAGTTTTAACAAGTCAAAGATAAGAAGCATGTAAGAAAAAACCCTTATATTTTAGAAGTACAACATGGTATTAAGTGATCCTTCAAGTATTATGAAACGTTCATTAATGGGAATGATTGAAATGAATTTGATAAGGTAGAGAAAACAAGCAAGTAAGAATAGTCTTTCTATATTGCACATCAAAGACATAATTAAGATTTCTATATCAAGAAAACCAATGGCATTCTCATATTAAGAATTTTCAATGTGCAAAGACTTTATGTTTAACATTTAAACAAGAGAGGGAACATGAGATACCATAGCAGCGATAACCTTTGCATTCAAGTAGAACATTTAAGTACCAAAGAATATTATTATTGACCTTAATGCACCACAAAAATGATTGAGTAGGAATTTGGAGAAATGGGCCATATAGCATCAAGGAACGATTGGCTCTTTCCAGGACTAGTTGTAGCAAGTCAAGGATTAGAAGCAAGTAAGAAAAATCCTTGTATTTTGCAAGTCCAACACAGTATCAAGTGGCCCTTTAAGTATTATGAAATATCCATTGATAGGAATGGTTGAAAGGAATTTGATAAGACAAAAGAAAACAAGCAACTAAGAAAAGTCTTTCTCTATTACACATTAAAGACATAATAATGATTCTTACCTCATAAAAACCAATGGCACCATCATATTAAGATTTTTCAATGTACAAAGACTTTATGTTCAACATTTAAACAAGGGAGGGAACATGAAAACCATAGTAATGGTAACCTTTGCATTCAAATAGAAAATTTGAATAGTAAAGAATAGTATTATTGACCTTAATGCACCATACGAATGATCAAGTGGGAATTCGGAGAAATGGGCCATATAGCATCAACAAACAATGGCTCTTGCCATGACTAGTTCTTGCAATTCAAGGATAAGAAACGAGTAAGAAAAATCTTTATATTTTGCAAGTCTAACACAGTATTAGGTGGTCCTTTAAGTATCATGAAACATCCATTGATGGGAATGGTTGAAAGGGATTTGATAAGACAAAGAAAAGAAGCAATCAAAAAAAGATTTTTTATATTTCATATTAGAGACATAATTGAGATTTTTATCTCAAGAAAATCTATGATGCTTTCATATTAAGACTATTCATTTAATGCACCACAGGAAAGATCCAGTGGGAATTTGGAGAAATAGGCCACATAGCATCAACGAATGATTGACTCTTGCCATGACTACTTTTAACAAGTCAAGGATAAAAAGCAAGCAAGAAGAACCTTTATATTTTGCAAGTCCAATAGGGTATTAGGTGGTCCTTCAAGTATCATGAAATGTCCATTAATAAGAATAATTGAAAAGAATTTGATAAGATAAAGAAAACAAGTAACTAAGAAAAGCCTTTCTCTATTGCACATCAAAGATGTAATAAAGATTCATATCTCAAGAAAACTAATGACACTCTCATATTAAGACTTTTCAATGTGTAAAGACTTTATGTTTAACATTCAAATAAGAGAGGGAACGTGATACACCATAGTAATGGTAACCTTTGCATTCAAGTAAAAAATTTGAATAGTAAAGAATATTATTATTGACTTTAATGCACCACAAGAAAGATCAAGTGGGAATTTGGAAAAATAGGCCACATAACATCAACAAACAATTGGCTCTTGCCATGACTAGTTATAGCAAGTCAAGGATAAGAAGCAAGCAAGAAAAATCCTTATATTTTGTAAGTCCAACACGATATCGGGTGGCCCTTCAAGTATCATGAAATATCCATTGATAGGAATGGTTGAAAGGAATTTGATAAGATAAAGAAAACAAGCAACTAAGAAAAGTCTTTCTCTATTACACATCAAAGACATAATAATGATTCCTACCTCAAGAAAACCAATGACACTCTCATATTAAGACTATTTAATGTGCAAAGACTTTATGGTCAACATTCAAACAAGAGAGGGAATGTGAGACACCATAATAACGATAACCTTTGCATTCATGTAGAAAATTTAAGTAGCAAAGAATATTATTATTAACCTCAATGCACCAAAGGAATGATTGAGTGGGAATTTAGAAAAATGTGTCATATAGCATCAACGAATGATTGGATCTTGCCATGACTAGTTTTAACAAGTCAAAGATAAGAAGCATGTAAGAAAAAACCCTTATATTTTGCAAGTACAACATGGTATTAAGTGATCCTTCAAGTATCATGAAACGTCCATTGATGGGAGTGGTTGAAAGGGATTTGATAAGACAAAGAAAAGAAGCAACCAAAAAAAGATTTTCTATATTGCATATTAGAAAAATAATTGAGATTTTTATCTCAAGAAAACCTATGATGCTTTCATATTAAGACTATTCAGTGTACAAAGACATTATGATCAACATTCAAACGAGAGAGGAAGCAATAACAATAATATTTATATTCAAGGAGAAAAGAATTAGTATGGTCCTTAATGCACCATAGGGATAGTTGATGTGGGGTTTGAAAAAATGGGCCATGTAACATCCAAGCTAGGCCATTCACAAGCCTAATCTGCATAGAAGAGCAATACTGACATTCTGGGAGAGGCTGTAAAATCTTCTTGGGCTGGTTGTCGGATAGATTGGGCAAGTGTTGTTAGTGGGCTTCAGCGGATGTCGACTCTTACCGTGACTAGTTTTGGATAGGACTCTATATGGTGGGCATCAATGTTGTGGCTTTAAAGCAGCTGTGAGACTGAATTCAGGAACTGGGTGGCGTCTCGTAGCTGGCAATTGCAAGCATATGGTGGGCAACAATGTCGTGGGCCTTAGAGCTGTGTGAGACTGAATTCAGGAATGGGGTGGCTCCTCCTAGCCAGCGATTGCAAGCACAAGCTGCCTGGCCCCTCTGAAACCAATGTTGATGGCTTAGCGTGAGCCTGTAGGAATTCCTGTGCGTCGCAAATTAAGTTGAGCCTTGAGGTCTCAAGTCAGATTTTTAAGTCGCCATTTTGCTTCCTATTGGAGAACAGAGAAGCGTCGGCTCATTGGTTTTTCATATTCAATGGCAGTCCTAGTTTTAATTGAGGCTATTTCTTTGTTATGATGAACTGAATTAATTTTTTCAGGCCATTTTCAATTTAAATTTATTTAGACAATCTTCATTACAACAGCAATTTATGTTTTACTCACAGCCGTCCCTACATAACACCAAATTTCTCCACATCATATCCGATAAAACCTCCATTTCTTATCTCTCACTTTATTCACGAAGAACCAAATTTTTACATATAACCATATATCTCCATTTACCAACAGATGATACCTTCAAACTGAAATTCTCTTTACTGTTCGTTAGTATTTCCCTGAGGCCTTGCCACATCCGTGTACACACAAATGATCCCCGAGCTGTTCCTTTACTATCGATGGACTTGGAGAAACTCCATAACACCACGATAGTACCTATCTATTGCTTCGGCGAAGCCCATCCAAGCAAAGGGTCTCTCCCCTTGTTCCTATTCAGAACCTTTCGTATACTCTCAGAGTTCATTTATCTTGAGAAGGAAAGCACAACAAAACCAAGATCCAACAATTATCTTACATTCCCTAGAGAAAATACAAACACTACAATTTATTATTTCATTTCTTCTCTTTGAAACATGAAACCCCCATCGTCAGAAGCACACTCGCCCAATTTGAAACAATATCAGATCGCTAAAACCAATAAAATAAAAAATAAAAAAAAGATCTCAGAAATCGGAGCAGCGACCGTTTCGCTCCCAATCGCCGTATCGAGTGGGCTCAGGCCCCCGTGGCCCACCGACCTCACCGGTCGCTTTATTCACGAAGACGCCGTCTGCCTTCTCGTTTTCATCTCCTGGTTGACCTTCCTTTTCTTTGCTTTCGAGATCTTTTTCGGTAGCCTCTGCTCGTAGCTTGTCAGAGTTCTCTTCCAGAGGATATGGCTGCTGAGTCACGGAGAAGATGAGTCGGCTCACTGATTTCGACCGGGAGAGAGTAACCAGGTCGGATCGAACATGAGAGATAGTTGAGAATAGACGGGGAAGATTGCTCGCCGCCATTGAACAGAGTGAGAGAGAGAAATAAACTCTCGCAAGTAGAGGGAGGTTGAAGCTACTTACTGAAGCTGTCCACGAGATAACGGCGTCGTGTTGCTGGCAAAATCTGCAACGTGGACTATTTGATGGGCCCTGCTTTTGTCCAATCCGATAACAAGATCGGGCCTTCACAAAAAAGAAACGAGGAGAATAGCAATTATATCGGCGGTCATGAAAGAGAAGCCTCATTTTGTGGGGGTCTAATTGACCACCAAATTCTACATTTTTACTTTTTTTTTAATCTTTATTTTTCCCTAAGAATGATGAGATATAATCTACAACGTTAAATTTAGAATTAATGTATGTTTTCTTTCTGTTAAATATGATCGGATGGCTAGTAATTACTTTTGTTGCGTATGTTAACTAAAGGGGGAGACAAAAGGATAAAAGTGTTAATAAAAGTGTTAATAAAAGTGTTTTGGTCATTCTTTTTCTTTTAACCGCGGGTTGCGTCGACATCAAACAAATCCGAGAGCCAACGAACCTGCGTTAGTCTAGCAATAATTAGAGGTCTATGATTTTATCTACGATTGGACCGAAACTCTTAAAAGGTTGATAACAAGTATTATAATTTTGCCTTGTCGTATTGGGGCTTCCTTTAAGCAAGTCTCTGATAATAAAGATTCTGAGGCACCAAGCAAGCGCAAGAGGAGAGAGAGAGAGAGAGAGCAGGCGAAGAAGACGATAATAGGTGGCGGAGTTCAGGCCTTGAAGGGAATTCCTCGCATTAAATTCCCCCATAGACACCCAAAATCAGCTTCAGGTTTTTTCTCTCTCAATTTTTCCTTCCAATCTCTTTTCTTTTCCAAGCATTTTCTTTGCTTCCTCTGTCTTCTGTCGTTGATTGATTTTTGCATGAATTTCGTGTGCATATGGTGATGATTGATTCTTATATTTCGCACCACATACAGTACCACTTATAGCGTTAACCTAGTAAAATTAACCTACTGATTTTTTACAGTAAATTCTAGCACCTATGTGTTCTAAACAATCCTCAAATAATATGAGTTTTACAAAGGATTCCTTAAAGCAGAAAAGCTCCAAACCAAATTTCTAGGGTTTTAGTGAACAGAAACCTGAGATTCAATTTACTGCAATCTGGCCACAATAAAGTTCAAAAATACAAAAAAAAAAAAAAAACAAACGCAATAGTACTAATCTGAGCCTTAGAACAAAACCCCCCAAACTTTCAATTTAAGATTCGATTTCGGTATCCATTCTGCAGCTTCAGATCAGGGAATCGGCTTTTATGAAGAGGATCGGCAGCTTCGCCCTTGTCTCAGCTCCATTTTTTCATACGGGTCGACATGTTTCAAAATAGCCAAGGTTGTGTCAATTTTGTCCTGTAAATCGATCCTTCTTCAAAACTTGTCGCATAGATTAGTAGAACGATTGTCCCTTCACGCAGAACAATGTCGTGTAGCTTCAGTTTATCACCCGTCTCATCTAATACGACGTCGTGTTGCTCTCCATGCTAATCATTCCTGCATTTCGAACACCGTTTTCGTTCATGAGCTCAAACGCGCAGATTAACACTTTTTTATCTATTTTTAAAAAGCCATTGTTTTGACGCACTGCTTTAGATAATGAAAAACGCATTTTGCGTATCACGTCGTTTTTAGATAAAGCATTAGACACGCGGACACCCATGACGTCTTTAGTGCGGTGATGTAAAGTTTATACTTATTTTATCCAAACCATATAGGCATATGCATTGCATTACATATTAGATAATTTTCAATAATTACACGAGGTATGAGTGCATTAAAAATGCACAAGTATGGGGAATTGATTACATTATAATATCATGTGTACAAAATTACAATTTCTAATGCCAATATTCCTTGTTCTTTGTTGCATGGTTTCTACTAATACATAAACATATTTTTCGTGTAGTTGTTATCATTTGCTTTCATTAACAAAACTACAAAAATGAAAGACCCTTCTTTTCTCAACAACATTGTAGAAGAAAGCTATTAGCTCTAACTCTTGATATTTTTCTATTAGAAAGGATTCTAAGAATATGAAGATATATCTCTTAAGATATAGATATAATTGAGAAAGAAAAATAATTGTAAGTTACAAAAGAGATTGCTTGATAAATTATTTCCTACTTTTAGAACCTTGACACAAACATCAAGGATTAATCCAATTGTTAAAGCTAGATTGACAAAGACAATAATTGGATAAAGAAGAATAGCACCATGCCTTCCCAACATAAACTCATTGATTATATATACATAGAATTTGAAGATTTGAAATTATGTAATAGTAGGATTTATCATAACTCAGCCCCTATACTTTGGTACTTCAAATAAAGATAAAGAATTAATTACAATGTATTAGGATATGAATTAACTTGCATCTACAATCAAGTTGAGTGACTCGATTCATCTAACTGAATTGATTAACAAGTTGAATCCAAATTTCCATTAACATCTGTTAAGAAGGGTCTGGGAGGCATTTGTAAGCATTCAACATCTTCTTCAAACATTTGTATAACTTTGTTCATTGAGGGGCGATCACTAGGCTTCATTTGAATGCACCACAAAGCAATTATAATCATCTTTTGAACTATTTTATTTTCCTCTTTTGTAGCACCTTCAATTTCTATGTTTTTTCCATCATGTAGTCGGTCATAAGCCCAAGTGGGAAAGTAAATTTGGCTTAAACAATTTGCATATGCATTCAAGTTCTTTCTTTTACCAGCCATTTCCATCAACAACATTCCAAAACTATAAACATCAGCTTTATATGAAATACCTCCAATATTTTTATAAAATAACTCGGGTGCCATATATCCCAATGTCCCTCTCGCAGCAGTTAAAGAAATAACACTATCATTTACCAAAGAAAATTTTGCAAGGCCAAAGTCAGAAACCTTGGGTGTAAACTTCTCATCAAGAAGAATATTGTGAGGCTTGATATCAAAATGTAAAATTTGCATCTCACATCCTCGATGTAAATATTCAATCCCATGAGCCACTCCTACTGCTATATGAAACATCTTATCATAACTCAAAGGGGTACTTACTTGTGAAAATATGTATTTATTTAAGGAGCCATTGGGCATGAACTCATACACCAAAGCTTGCTTTGACCCTTCAACACAAAAACCAATTAGTTGCACTATATTAGTATGATGAATCCTTCCAATAGTTGCAACTTCACTCATAAAATCTTGTCCATTAGCCTTGGAATTACATAACAGCTTTACAGCGACAAGGCAACCACTTTGAAGTGTTCCTTTAAATACAGAGCCATATCCTCCTTCACCCAATTTGTCCTTAAAACTTTTGGTCATCTTCTTGATATCTGAGTATGAGTATCTTATTGGCATGAGATTATTGTTCCTCACTAAAAATTCTTCAATAACATCATACTCAGACAAATGTCTCTTCCACCATTTATATGTCAAGAATGCCATCACAAAGGGAGCTCCAAGTATAGTTTTTACTGTTTGGTGGTATAATAGTACTGAAAAAAATCACCAATATAGATTGTAAGAGAATACATAGTTGTATTGCTGTTCAATTTTTTTTTTAACTATACTTACAGCTCAATAACCTTAGATACTGGTGATTAACCACACTACTTTCTTTTTGGTTAAATACCTTTAATATTTCCATATTGGCTGTATGTTTAATTCATGTTTTATAGTGTAAACAATAATCCGCTAAATAGCAGAAAAATTACTATAGAAGGGACCTACCGTAAAGCAAGGTGGCAAATGTAAGTACTCGAATTCCACCAGCTGCAATGAATATGAAAAGGTGAATTGATTTAAAAAATTGCTTAAATAATTTTCACCTGGGGTCACACTCAAAAAGAAATAAAAGCGATAATGTAAAACTTCTGGACCATATATTTGATCTTTAAATTGGATTATGCTCGATTCTGCGAACTTGAGCAAAGCTGTACTAGTAGATGACTTATTTACTAATTGAAGCTGAGAAGCACTGTTTCAGTTAGGTTATAATTCAATTGATGTGAAAATATGCATAGAATCTAACTCTTTCTAGCTATCTTATCAAGGAACGACGGAAGGCAAAGTCTTATTCAAGACAGGAAGAAAATTTCTCAAGGGGTTAATATTTTTCATTTCCTGGTTGCTGCCAAATCTAAATGAAACCTAAAATTTTAAGATCAACCATCTGCCAAGCACATGGTCATCCTTTACTTGAGTAATCATCAAGGGCAACTGATTTAATTCTATATCATTATGACATTCGACAATATCATGCAAATAAGCTTCTGAGATCGAAACCTTACCTTTGCCATAGTAGTCAAATGCATCTTCTCTTACTCCTATTTTGACAAAGAAAACAAGAATGTTAGTGTTGGGTAACTTAAAATTGGACTCAACACTTCTTTAAAATTTAATATATCGTACTTGTTGTATTATCCATGTAAACACTAATGTTTCAGGTGAATTTAGCATTAGTTAGCTTAACAAGATTTCAGTTAGGTTTCAATGTAGAATTGAACTTCAAGGTCCATAGTTTGCAACTCATCTGATGTCCATTGGTGGTAAAGTTATTCGTAAAAGAAATAAGGATTACTTGTTTGCTCAAGCAACCTACTCATCTTTCATGGGATACTAAAGTTTGACAAGCTTGTAATGGAGGCTCTATTATCAAGGTTTCAGTTAGGTTATAATAGAATTACCTGCTCACATGTATGGAATAGTAACTCTTTTTGGCTACCTTATCAAAGCAAAAATAGGAGAAGATAGAGAAAAATTTGAATTCAAGATAAGAAGTTGATTTATTAAGACACTTATATTTTTCATTTTCTCGTTGCTTCCAAATCCAAATGAAGCCTCAAATATTTTTCATTTATGAAATTTAAAACTTGTTGTTTTTCATTTTAATCAATAGATCAATCACTTTTCAAGCACCTGGTTGTCTTCAACTTGCATTATCAAAAAGGACAATTAACACAATTATATATTGCCGTTCCATACTAAACTATCGTGCAAATAACTCTTGAGATTGAAACCTCACCTGTCTCATGTATCTCATATTTTGATTCTTATTGCGCTTTTTTGACAAAGCGAACAATACCATCCGCGTTTGGAAACTTAGCATTAAAATTCAGCATTTCCGTTAAAGTTGAAAGTTTTGTACCTTTATGCTGATTACTTAAACACTAACGTTAGAGGCCTAGGCTTTAAATTGGCTGAGCTCGATCCAATGAGCTTGAGGTTAGTTGTAGCAGTAAACGAATTATTTGTTTATTGATGCTGGCAAGCATAGTCAACCATTTCCCAAGACATATTTATATTTAGCTTAGCTCATCGCCAGGATGATTGATACAATTCCGTCTCATTGGATCACTTTGTTTCATCCTAGAAATTAAATTTGGAGATTGGAACCTCACCTTCACCATACAGCTGATAAAGTCGTCCTTTTGAATCTGTAGTGACAAAGAAAAAAATGTTGTCAATATTTGGAAACTTAACATTTCTATTAATGTTTTAAAATATTTTCATGTAACTTCACTAATTTTTCATCATGTCTTCATGTTAGAACTATTTTCCTTGTTCAGATTACAAGGAATGATTTCTTTATTGAAAAAAAAAAGATGAAAAAAATGATTACGATCAAAATAGAGGTAATGGTTCTTACCAATGATCAAATATACTATTGTAGCCAGAAATTCTGCAACAATAAAAAGAAGTTATTCACAGATTATTTGGTATATTGACTTGATTAATTTCTAAAGTCTAGAAAGTAACGAAAGGTGAGATATGAATTATTTGGTATGATGAGCGACGAACAAAGCCTAAAAAGTTTGAGATTAACCAACCAGAGCAAGCGGTTACTCTCCTATTTGTTTCGTTATCGTGCACAACTCATTCAATTCTATCTCACTGGCTCATTCTATCATACATCTTCAAACAACTTTCTGAGACCAAAAAACCTTACCTGTGAATTTCAAAAGTAGTCTCCAAAGGAATCCTGCTTCGACAAAGAAACGAATAACATCAGATTCTGGAAAGTTGGAATGAAAACTAGAGTTTTTATACCGATAATCAACAAGTAATATACAACAGTTTGTCGTAACATTGTTATAGTATTGAGTAAGCACCAAGAGGTTTTGTCTAAAAGAAGCTCACGTGCAAGCTAAAAGTTCAAGAATCCACGGGATATAGATGGTGTTGGCCAAAATCAGGCACAAAAGGAGAAAGAAATGCTCAAAAAAGGAAAATAATGCACAACAGATAAGATATCATAGAAACTGAAATTGGTGCCGTCGTTTTTCTTGGATTCTTCACTCACCACGTCTTCGATGGCTGGACTCACCACGTCTTAGATGGCTGCACCAGTGAGTGAAATTCACCCCATCGAGGTAGCAATATCCTTGGTGCACGTAGTTATCACAAATTCCTTGGGCCCATGAAAGCTTAAAACCATAGCCCAGTTGATAGTAAACGTTTGCACACGTATTTGGGTAATGATCTGGCGACGATGTTGGCAGTATTTTCTCTACTTGGCACAAATCCTCCAAATCCTCTGCATACGGGTCCAGAAGAACATATCTATACCCCTGGGAAGCGGACAAAGAAGAGTTGGAAGAAGAAACTCCGTTACTAGAGCAAGTAGACATGTCCAAATAATCTGGAGAAATCGCTGGCTTTTCGCAGTTCAAGAAAACCTTTGTGCTTGTAAACATAAGTCTATTGGGGAAGACATAATCCACGCTGTAGTAAGAATCATTACAAGAGACATATACACGACTGTAATCTAGGGAGTATGGATCCCCGTCGCTGAAATTCCTCCGGTCTAGAGAATGGCCAGATATGAAGGAGCCGTTATTGTTCTGAAGACCAGAAGAATCCACAACTCGGATTGTGTAGTCAGTGTAGTTGATTTCCAGGACGTTGTACTTCCCAGAATATAAGTACAACACTGTCTGATTATTCTCACATGCCAGATTGTATTTTTGATTGCCGCAGTTCTCTGGATCAGTCTCCAGCCGAAACGGATAGCTTATGTTACTGATGTTGCCGCAGAAAGAAGGAGGACAGTGATCATGAGTAGCGTTGGCACTGCGAGCCTGATGGAATAGGACAAGAACAACAATTAGGGCCGTCAGTCCCCCGTGGAAGAACACGTCGGCTGCCATTGGGAAATAGAGAAGAACTTGAGAGAAGGATATAGCTTCCGCGATCCCCAGCTACAGCTGGGAAACCTTGATGACCAGAAAAGAAAGAAAAAGCTTTCCGAGATGGCGCAAGATTCAGACTTAGTAGATGAAGAAGAAAAAATTTGGAAAATCCTCGTTTTAGAGGAGAAGAAGAAGAAAAAGAAAAAGAAAACAGGGCGGGGGAGCGCTGACTCCCGTTTCGGAGAAGACTCACCGGTGGAGACTCAAGTATATAATTCTGTTTTCTTAATTAACTTGAAACCATGATTTCCATCTTTAAGTAAGGTATAGTTTGTCATTTTGAAAATATAAAAAGTGTTATTTATCGTAATAAAAAGAGAATGTTATATACCCAAAAAAAAAAAAAAACTGTATATGAGGCCTATCTAAAACAAAAATTTTATCATGAAGCGAGAAAACAATAAAACTTATGGTATTTTTGGCCTCTTGGTGCGAAGTTTCTGAGTCAATAGACCATTACTTGCTCCCACGTGAAGGACGCACCCCTCGTCATGACTTGGTGCCGAGTCTTCATGTCAATTAGCTCATTTTTCACGCCCACACTGAGGATGCACGCCCTGGTCAATACGCTTCGTGGGACTTGATTCTTCAATAATGGTTGCCTCAATTTCTCCATGCCCAGTCAATACGGCGAGTAGACGCGAATATTCTGATAACTGATTACTTTACCTCTGGGTTTAAAATTCTCCATGACCTTTTCTCCAGTCAACTAGCAAGTTAAGACTTGTCACGCCATCCATGTTGATGAACATAGGCTTAGGACCAGATGGCATAATTAATTCCGTTAAGCACACACGATCAGAGCAGCTAAGCTTTCCCCAGTGGAATTCACACGTCGAGCAGCTGCCATCCTCAACAGGCTCTTGCCATTATACATTTCCTTCTTCTTACATTGTTTCAATGATCATTTTTGGTGATGTTTTTATTCAATCTTTAGTTAGTCGGTTTTCTCACCCTTCACGCCACTTAATGAAGGGATGGACTAAATAATATAATTATATTCAGAAACACTTGTTATTTTTCCTACTTTCTTCTATTGTTATAGTAATTCATAAAATGCGAGGTTGTAAATCTTCTTCTAGTATAATTGATATTCAAAAATATATAACCACATCAAAGTTTATATTTTGGCCTCTTCAGAAAATAATTTTTAAAGTATATTTAGCCAAAAAAATTCAAAACCAGATTTTTTTAACTTTATTTGATCTCATTTAAAAATAGAATAAGTTTCAAGAATATTATAGTATATTTTACAAGGAGTTTACCTTCTATGATGTGATGGGGGGACCAACGATGTTCAGTCATCACCACCGAAAGGTCCAAGTCCACACGAGAAGTTCACCCGAAATTTACTAGTCCCTTGATTGAAGTGAAGAGGTAAGCATCGCAGAAGCCAAAGTTCAGAAATCCATCGAACAAGAGATATTAAAAAGGCTGAGAAACCTTCCAGACCGGTACAGAGATGGATCTTTGCCTAAAACCTTCAATCTTACTCTTCTTCGTGTTTATGGCTGTTATCATAGACCTTGGAGAATGCCAAAATGAGTGTAATGAATCCCGGTGTGGAGCCCATGGTCCACCCGTACGGTTTCCCTTCCGACTCAACAGCCAACCAGAGCTTTGTGGGTATCCTGGATTTCATCTATCATGCACTGAAACAAATGATACGGTGCTCGAGCTGCCGATTTCAGTAAAGCTCTTTGTCAAAGAGATTAACTACACATCTCAGGTCATTCAATTATATGATCCACATCATTGTTTTCTAAGGCAGTTTCGGGCACTCGATCTATCTTCCACGCATTTTCGATTCTACAATTATGGCTCCCAAAACTTTGCCTTGTTCAATTGTTCCCCAAGAAAAGTAGACTATTTCGATATCATCACTTGTCTCAGCGGCCCAGGCTATCAAGTTTATGTCGCGTACCCTGGTACCTTAGTCAACCCAGAATTGCTATCTTGTACAAAGATGTGTAGTCTTCGATCAATTCCAGATGATATCGTGTCCTTCAATGAGAAAATTCTCGAAATGAAGTGGTCCAGACCAGATTTCGAACGCTGTGAAGTAAAAGGCAAGAAATGCAGATGGAAGAATAATAGCACTCACTCAGAGACTGAGTGCTTCCCCAGAGATGCAGGTATTGTCTTCTATCCAGTTCTTCACGGTTCTTAAGCTAACATGTATACATTAGGTCAAGATAAGCATATACCTTATCCTCTGCAACAGCGGATTTTCCTGCCCCGCTGATTCACTCATCTAACAGTGTAAAATTTAAAGCGAAAAGACTTGGCATTTCCAATTTGTGCCTTTAATTAAACAACATCTTTCCAGTGGATGAAGCAAGAGGTAACTTCCTCACAATGATGCCATACAATGCAATAAGGATAAATCATAGCATAACACAATTAGACCTCTTTGAAGCCTAGAACTAGTTCCAGCTCTTAATACATGTTATACGAACTTGGTTCCGATTTCTCTATTTGAAAAAAGAAAAGTATATAAGTGGGTTCTTAATTGAGCTATTGGTAAGGAATTCTCAACAATTATTAATTTTATCATACATGTAGCATGAGCTAATTATGTTGAATTTTTAACAGATGTATCACCAAGGTTCGTGAGTACGGGTGAGTTGTCTTTCACCATTTGAAATTTTTAATTGAGCTACTAGTAAGGAATTCTCAACAATTATTAATTTTATCATACATGTAACTTGAGCTAATTATGTTAAATTTTTAACAGTTGTATCATCAAAGTTCGTGAGTACGGGTGAGTTGTCTTTCACCATTTGAATTTTTTAATTAAGCTATTGGTAAGGAATTTTCAAAAATTATTAATTTTATCAAACATTTAACATGAGCTAATTATGTTAAATTTCTAACAGGTGTATCATCAAAGTTCGTGAGTATGGGTGAGTAGTCTTTCACCATTTGAAATTTTCATTAGTAAGGTGATAGATTCCTAACTTAAAAATGTTTTACGTTTAGGTGTTATCTTGAGCGTATTTATTTTAGTTGGAGCCTTTGCTCTCTACCGTGTTTATAGCCATGGTAAAATACAAAAAGAAAATCAAGCCAAAATCGAGAAGTTTTTAGAGGATTACAAAAATTTTAAGCCTACAAGATACTCATATGCTGACATCAAAAGGATTACAAATCAATTCATTGAAAAGTTAGGTCAAGGAGCTTATGGAATGGTGTTTAAAGGAAAGCTTTCCAGTGAAATTTATGTTGCTGTGAAAATTCTAAACACTTCCCAGGGAAATGGAGAAGAATTTATAAATGAAGTAGGAACCATGGGTAAGATTCACCATATTAATGTGGTTCGCTTGGTTGGCTTTTGTGCCGATGGATTTAGACGAGCTTTAGTCTATGATTTTTTACCAAATGGTTCCTTATTCAATTTTGTATCTACAACAAATATTAAGAACAATCTCCTTGGTTGGGACAAGTTGCAAGATATTGCTTTTGGTGTAGCAAAAGGAATTGAATATCTTCATCAAGGATGTGATCAACGAATCCTTCATTTTGATATTAAACCTCATAACATTTTGCTAGATGAGAATTTCAATCCAAAAATATTTTATTTTGGTCTTTCCAAATTGTGTTCCAAGGATCAAAGTATAGTATCTATGACTACAATCAAGGGAACCATTGGTTACATTGCACCCGAAGTGTTTTCTAGAAACTTTGGGAATGTGTCTTACAAATCAGATGTATATAGCTTTGGAATGTTGTTGCTTGAAATAGTTGGTGGAAGGAAAAATATTGATGATATGTCAGAGAACACTAATCAAGTTTATTTTCCTGAATGGATCTATAACTTCTTAGAACAAAGAGAAGACTTACGAATCTTTATCGATGATGATGGAGATGCTAAAATTGCAAAGAAACTAGCAATTGTAGGGCTTTGGTGCATCCAATGGTACCCGATAGATCGTCCTTCTATGAAAGTTGTGATTCAAATGTTGGAAGGAGAAGGAGATAAGTTAACCATGCCTCCAAATTCCTTTTCCTCTACAAGCGTTTCAAAGGTCAATGCAAGAGCTCTAAATCACGAGTTAAAGGTCATCCCAAAATCAGATTAAGTATTTGAAAACTTGGAGCTACAACACCAATGCACAAATCAACTATCTTGTACTTGAAAGAATTTATTGTGTTGTAATTAGTGCAAGGACTTCTTTCTTTTCTTGTTTTAGCCTATGAGCAACTTATTTTTGCTCTCTTTTTGTTTCCTCTCTTGTCTTTCTTTTTTTGTTGTCTATTTCAATTTTTCATGATTTAACAATTGGATTCTAATACCATATATTTGTTTTTGGTGAGAAATAGGTATTATTGCATGTGAATTGCCTTTCTGAAAGGAAATTTTGAGGACAAAAGTCACATATAAAAAAATATAATTATTCACTAATGTTTAAATATAAAGAATATTATTTCAATTCATAAGCTAACTTTTATATTAGACTTTAAGCTTTCTAAGATGCTATCAAAATCCAAATTGATCCATTACAATCCCCATTCAACTGAGTTTTCAAAATATGCTCAATGTATGAGAAATATCAATTCTACCATATTCAACCTTAAACCCAATTTAAGTTTGGTAAGTGAAAAGGTATTAAGATTAAAAGTCCAATATAAGAAAAATACAATCCTTGATTAATTTTTAAATCCAAAAAAATATCTCCTTAATTGATAACCTAACTTTTATGTTAAACTTTGGACTTTCTTATCAAAATTTGCACATTTGGCATAGTTAATGGCTAGTCATGAAAAGAATATCTATACTTTATAAATCATACACCATGGATTTCTAGTTATGTATATATTCATATGATATATCCTAACTATGTAATTACTTGATCTCAATCATACATTACAAAAACTTAAAAAGTTATGTTCAAATAAGTTTAATGGAAGTCTCATCTTGAATAATTTCATTAACTTACTTAAATTCAAATTTGAGGCCAACTTCATCATCACAAACCTCTACTAATGCTAACTTCAAATTTCGGCCTCAAAAGGGTACTGAGTTTCTAATTATATTTATTAATAGATTAAAAAGCACATAAAAAGAAAAAAAATGAAGAAACAATGATCTTCAAAGATGGATGTATATTGATGGATTACATAGATTGATTTCTTGTGAGCCTTACCTAGTTGCCAAATAAATGTGAACTTTGTTTAGTATGAAAAAGAAAGAAATACTACCATAGCTCTTTTGTCTTTTGAGTCCATGGTGTGTTTAGCATATCTTGGATTCACTTCAAGTCAATGGTAATTAAGGCACATCATTGTCCTAAGTTTGGTTTTTCTTGAAATACCGTTTCCTAACAAGTTGGTAAGTAAACCTAAAGTTTGCTTCATATGAACAGGAAAGAAATCTTGCCATAACTTCTTTGTCTTTTAAGTCCATGGCTTGATTAAGTTGAGTTAAATTTACTACAAGTTAATGGTAACTAAGCCAAATCATTGTCCTAATTAATGCTAGTTTTTTTCTTTTTCTTGAAATATTGCTTCTTATTAGGTTGCCAAATAAACATGAACCTCGCTTACTATGAAAAGGAAAGAAGTCCTATCATAAATCTTCTAGGTCCATGGCATGATTTACCTATCTCAAATGGATTCCTAAGTCAATGGTGATCAAGGCACATCATTATCCTAGTTCATGCTAGTTTGGCTTTTTCTTGAAATATTTTTTTCCTAACAAGTTGCCAAAAAAACATGAACTTTGCTTAGTGTGACAAGGAAAGGAGCCATGCCATAACTCTATTGACTTTTGAGTCCATGGCATGATCAACATGTCTCAAATTGACTCCAAGTCAATGGTGATCAAGGCTCTTTATTGTTGCAACATTTAGACAATGGAAGAAAGGTTAAAAAAAAAATTAGTGTAAGACTAATGTTTGATCCTAATGCGATCCTCAAAAATATTTGTAACTTTATGTTACATCTATTTATATTAATGATTTAAAAAGATTTAATGAGTTAAAAAAAAAAAGCAAGTAAGAAAAACCCTCTATTTTTTGCAAGTCCAACACAGTATTAGGTGGTCCTTCAAGTATCATGAAATATTCATTGATGAGAATGGTTAAAAGAAATTTAATAAGGTAGAGAAAACAAGCAACTAAGCAAAGTCTTTCTATATTGTACATCAAAGACATAATTAAGATTCATATCTCAAAAAAAACCAATGACACTATCATATTAAGACTTTTCAATGTGCAAAGATTGTGTAGTTAGCATTCAAACAAGAAAGGGAACGTGAGACACCATAACAATGATAACCTTTGCAATCAAGTAGAAAAATTCGAGTAGCAAAGAATATTATTATTGACCTTAATGCACCACATGAATGATTGAGTAGGAATTTGGAGAAATGGGTCATATAGCATCAATGAACGATTGGCTCTTACCATGACTAGTTGTAGAAAGTCAAGTATAAGAAGCAAGCAAGAAAAATCCTTATATTTTGCAACTCAAACATGGTATTAGGTGATCCTTCAAGTATCATGAAATATCCATTGATAGGAATGGTTGAAAGGAATTTGATAAGACAAAAGAAAACAAGTAACTAAGAAAAGTCTTTCTCTATTGCACATTAAAGATGTAATAATGATTCCTACCTCAAGAAAACCAATGGGCACTTTCATATTAAGAGTTTTCAATGTGCAAAGACTTCATGGTCAACATTCAAACAAAAGAGGGAACGTAAGACACCATAGTGACGGTAACCTTTGCATTCAAATAAAAAATTTAAATAGTAAAGAATAGTATTATTGACCTCAATGCACCATAGGAATGATTAAGTGAGAATTTAGAGAAATGGGCCATATTGCATCAACAAACAATGGCTCTTACCATGACTAGATCTTGCAATTCAAGGACAAGAAGCGAGCAAGAAAAATCCTTATATTTTGCAAGTCCAACACGGTATTAGGTGGTCCTTCAAGTATCATGAAATATCCATTAATAGGAATGGTTGAAAAGAATTTGATAAGACAAAAGAAAACAAGCAACTAAGAAAAATCTTTCTCTATTGCACATTAAAGACGTAATAATGATTCCTACCTCATGAAAACTAATGGCATTATCATATTGAAACTTTTCAAGTGCAAAGTCTTCATGGTCAACATTCAAACAAGAAAGGGAACGTAAGACACCATAGTGACGGTAACCTTTGTATTCAAATAGAAAATTTGTATAGTAAAGAATAGTATTATTGACCTCAATGCACCATAGGAATGATCAAGTGGGAATTTGGAGAAATGGGCCATATAGCATCAACAAACGATGGCTCTTGCCATGACTAGATCTTGCAATTCAAGGATAAGAAGCAAACAAGAAAAATCCTTATATTTTGCAAGTCCAACACAGTATTAGGTAATCCTTTAAGTATCATGAAACATCCATTAATGGGAATGGTTGAAAGGGACTTGATAAGACAAAGAAAAGAAGCAACCAAAAAAAGATTTTCTATATTGCATATTAGAGACGTAATAATGATTCCTACCTCAAGAAAACCAATGGGCACTTTCATATTAAGAGTTTTCAATATCCAAAGACTTCATGGTCAACGTTCAAACAAGAGAGGGAACGTGAGACACCACAGTGATGGTAACCTTTGCATTCAAATAGAAAATTTAAATAGTAAAGAATAGTATTAATGACCTCAATGCACCACAGGAATGATTAAGTGGGAATTTGGAGAAATTGGCCATATAGCATCAACAAATGATGGCTCTTGCCATGACTAGATCTTGCAACTTAAGGATAAGAGGCGAGCAAGAAAAATCCTTATATTTTGCAAGTCCAACACGATATTAGGTGGTCCTTCAAGTATCATGAAATATTCATTGATAGGAATGGTTGAAAGGAATTTGATAAGACAAAAGAAAACAAACAATTAAGAAAAGTCTTTCTCTATTGCACATCAAAAACATAATAATGATTCCTACCTCATGAAAACCAATGGCATTATCATATTAAGAGTTTTCAATGTGCAAAGACTTCATGGTCAACATTCAAACAAGAGAAGGAACGTGAGACACCATAGTGACGGTAACCTTTGCATTCAAATAGAAAATTTAAATAGTAAAGAATAGTATTATTGACCTCAATGCACCATAGGAATGATCAAGTGAGAATTTGGAGAAATGGGCCATATAGCATCAACAAATGATGGCTCTTGCCATGACTAGATCTTGCAACTCAAGGATAAGAAGCGAGCAAGAAAAATCCTTATATTCTGCAAGTCCAACATGGTATTAGGTGGTCCTTCAAGTATCATGAAATATCCATTGATAGGAATGGTTGAAAGGAATTTGATAAGATAAAAGAAAACAAGCAACTAAGAAAAGTCTTTCTCTATTGCACATTAAAGACGTAATAATGATTCCTACCTTATGAAATCCAATGGCATTATCATATTGAGACTTTTCAATGTGCAAAGACTTCATGGTTAACATTCAAACAAGAAATGGAACATGAGACACCATAGTGACGGTAACCTTTGCATTCAAATAGAAAATTTGAATAGTAACGAATAATATTATTGACCTCAATGCACCATAGGAATGATCAAGAGGGAATTTGGAGAAATGGATCATATAGCATCAACAAACGATGGCTCTTGCCATAACTGGATCTTGCAATTCAAAGATAAGAAGTGAGCAAGAAAAATCCTTATATTTTGCAAGTCCAACATGGTATTAGGTGGTGCTTCGAGTATCATGAAACATCCATTGATGGGAATGGTTGAACAACAAATGATGGCTCTTGCCATAACTAGATCTTGCAATTCAAGGATAAAAAGCGAGCAAGAAAAATCCTTATATTTTGCAAGTCCAACACGGTATTAGATGATGCTTCAAGTATCATGAAACATCCATTGATGGGAATGGTTGAAAGGAATTTGATAAGACAAAGAAAAGAAGCAACCAAAACAAAAAGATTTTCTATATTGCATATTAGAGACATAATTGAGATTTTTATCCTTAGAAAATCTATGGTGCTTTCATATTAAGACTATTCAATGTACAAAGACACTATGGTCAACATTTAAACAAGAGAGGAAGCAATAACAATAATATTTATATTCAAGTAGTAAATTCAAGGAGAAAAGAATTAGTATGGTCCTTAATGCACCATAGGGATAGTTGATGTGGGGTTTGGAAAAATGGGCCATGTAACATCCAAGCTAGGCCATTCACAAGCCTAATCCGCATAGAAGAGCAATATCGGCATTCCGGCAGAGGCTGTAAAATCTTCTTGGGCTGGTAATCGGATAGATTGGGCAAGCGTTATTAGTGGGCTTCAGTGGTCGTTGACTCCTACCCTGACTAGTTTTGGATAGGACTCTATGGTGGGCAACAATGTTGTGGGCTTAACGGCAGCTGTGAGGCTGAATTCAGGAACTGGGTGTCGTCTCCCAGCTGGCAATTGCGAGCATATGGTGGGCAACAGTATCGTGGCCCTTCGAGCTGTGTGAGACTGAATTCAGGACTTGGGTGGCGCCTCCTAGCTAGCTCTTGCACGCAAAAGCTGCCTAGTCCCCCCAAAGTCAATGTTGATGGCTTAGCGTGAGCCTTTAGGAATTCGTGGGCATAGCAAATTAAGTTGAGCGTTAAGGTCTCAAGTTAGACTTTTAAGTCACTATTTAACTGAATGAGAAAACATTGCGATTAATCAAAGCAGAAGACCCTTTTTTCTCCATATAATCGAACTAGACGGGTCTAACTGTTTGCCTAACATTTTGGTTGCTGAGAAAGGCCGGCTCATTGGTCTTTCATATCGGAGAACTATACGGCTCATTGCCTAATATTTTGGTATTTTCCAAAACGCAAGGACACAAAAACTGTCTTTTAAGTATTTTGGTCAGGCTTCTGGCGTCCGTGTACACAAATGATCTACTGTTCCTTCAGAATGGATGGACTGGGAGAAACTCCTAAACACCGCGACAACACATCCCTTTTGCTTCTGTGAAGGCCCATCCGGGCAAAAGGTCTCTTTCCATGTTCCTATTCAGAACTCAGAGTTCATTTGTTTGTTTATTTATTCTGAGAAGGGAAGCTATCAGATAAGCACGACAAAACCAAGATCCAACAATTATCTTACATTCCCTAGAGAAAACACAAACACTACAATTTATTATTTCATTTCTTCTCTTTGAAATATGAAACCCCCATCGTCAGAAGGACACTCGCCCAATTTAAAACCATATCAAATCGCCAAAAAAAAAAAAGGAAATAAAAAAAATCTCAGAAATCGGAGCAGCGACCGTTTCGCTCCCAATCGCCGTATCGAGTGGGCTCAGGCCCCCGGGGTCCACCGACCTCGCTGGTCGCTTTATTCACGAAGAAGCCGTCTTCCTCGTCGTTTTCATCTTCTGGATGACCTTCCTTTTCTTTGCTTTCGAGATCTTTTTCGGTAGCCTCTGCTCGCGGCTTATCGGAGTTCTCTTCCAGAGGAAATGGCTGCTGAGTCACGGAGCAGATGAGTCGGCTCACGGATTTCGACCGGGAGAGAGTAAGCAGGTCGGATCGAGCGTGGGAGACGGTTGAGAACAGACGGGGGAGATTGCTCGCCGCCATTGAACAGAATGAGAGAGGAGAAATAAACGCTCGAAAGTAGAGGGAGGTTGAAGCTACCTACTGAAGCTGTCCACGAGATAACGGCGTCGTGTTGCTGGCAAAATCTGCAACGTGGACTATTTGATGGGCCTTGCCTTTGTCCAATCCGAAACAAGATCGGGCCTTCACTAAAAATTAAAACGAGGGAGAATAGCAATTATATCAGCGGTCATAAAAGAGAAGCCTCATTTTGTGGGAGTCTAGTTGACCGCCAAATTCTACATTTTTACTTTTTTTTTTTAATCTTTATTTTCCCTAAGAATGATGAGATATATAATCTACAACGTTAAATTTAGAATTAATGTATGTTTTCTTTCTGTTAAATATGATCGGATGGCCAGTAATTACTTTTGTTGCATATGTTAACTAAAAAGGGGAGACAAGTATTATAATTTTGCCTTGTCATATTGGGCTTCCTTTAAGCAAGTCTCTGATAATAAAGATTCTGAGGCAACAAGCAAGCGCAAGAGGAGAGAGAGAGAGAGAGAGAGGAGGCGAAGAAGAAGAAGAGAAGAAGACGATAATGGGTGGAGAAGTTCAGGCCTTGAAGGGAATTCCTCGCATTAAATTCCTTCCAATCTCTTTTCTTTTCCAAGCATTTTCTTTGCTTCTTCTGTCTTCTGTCGTTGATTGATTTTTGCATGAATTTCGTTTGCATATGGTGATGATTTATTCTTATATCTCCTACTTATATGAAAGCAACTTCTGTTTGGTCAAACAAATTGTTCGTTTTATTTTATCTTATGCCATTTTTTTCTTTTTTTTTTTCATCTTCCTTGCAACATTAACTATTACCAGTGTTGAACTCCTTTGTAATGACAAATACAACAACTTTTACCAATTAGAACTCGAGAAGCACTAATCTTTTTGAGCACCGAAGACCAAGAAGTTTACTACTTGTGTAAGAAAAAACTACTATGAGCTCTTTGTCACCTTTCTCAAAAATCCGTCGAGAATTTAAACTGCAAAAGTATCCGTTCTGCAGCTTCAGATCAGGGAATCGGCTTTTATGAAGAGGATCGGCAGCTTCGCCCTTGTCTCAGCTCCATTTT
Source organism: Casuarina equisetifolia (assembly GCA_028551475.1). Lineage (NCBI taxonomy): Eukaryota > Viridiplantae > Streptophyta > Magnoliopsida > Fagales > Casuarinaceae > Casuarina > Casuarina equisetifolia. The sequence continues at coordinate 20,912,101 of CM052362.1, forward strand.
TTCATACGGGTCGACATGTTTCAAAATAGCCAAGGTTGTGTCAATTTTGTCCTGTAAATCGATCCTTCTTCAAAACTTGTCGCATAGATTAGTAGAACAATGTCCCTTCACGCAGAACAATGTCGTGAGTCTCATCTAATACGACGTCGTGTTGCTCTGCATGCTAATCATTCCTGCATTTCGAACACCGTTTTCGTTCATGAGCTCAAACGCGCAGATTAACTCTTTTTTATCTATTTTTAAAAAGCCGTTGTTTTCACGCACTGCTTTAGATAATGAAAAACGCATTTTGCGTATCACGTCGTTTTTAAGATAAAGCATTAGACACGCGGACACCCATGACATCTTTAGTGCGGTGATGTAAAGTGTATACTTATTTTATCCAAACCATATAGGCATATGCATTGCATTACATATTAGATAATTTTCAACGCGAGGTATGAGTGCATTAAAAATGCACAAGTATGGGGAATTGATTACATTATAATATCATGTGTACAAAATTACAATTTCTAATGCCAATATTCCTTGTTCTTTGTTGCATGGTTTCTAAAAATACATAAACATATTTTTCATATAGTTGTTATCATTTTCTTTGATTAACAAAACTACAAAAATGAAAGACCCTTCTTTTCTCAACAACATTGTACAAGAAACCTATTAGCTCTAACTCTTGATATTTTCTATTAGAAAGGATTCTAAGAATATGAAGATATATCTCTTAAGATATAGATATAATTGAGAAAGAAAAATAATTGTAAGTTACAAAAGAGATTGCTTGATAAATTATTTCCTACTTTTAGAACCTTGACACAAACATCAAGGATTAATCCAATTGTTAAAGCTAGATTGACAAAGATGATAATTGGATAAAGAAGAATAGCACCATGCCTTCCCAACATAAACTCATTGATTATATATACATAGAATTTGAAGATTCGAAATTATGTAATAGTAGGATTTATCATAAATCAGCCCCTATACTTTGGTACTTCAAATAAAGATAAGGAACTAATTACAATGTATTAGGATATGAATTAACTTGCATCTACAATCAAGTTGAGTGACTCGATTCATCTAACTGAATTGATGAACAAGTTGAATCCAAATTTCCATTAACATCTGTTAAGAAGGGTCTGGGAGGCATTTGTAAGCATTCAACATCTTCTTCAAACATTTGTATAACTTTGTTCATTGAGGAGCGATCACTAGGCTTCATTTGAATGCACCACAAAGCAATTATTATCATCTTTTGAACTATTTTATTTTCCTCTTTTGTAACACCTTCAATTTCTGTCTTTTCCATCATGTAGCCTGTCATAAGCCCAAGTGGGAAAGTAAATTTGGCTTGAACAATTTGCATATGCATTCAAGTTCTTTCTTTTACCAGCTATTTCCATCAACAACATTCCAAAACTATAAACATCAGCTTTATATGAAATACCTCCAATATTTTTATAAAATAACTCAGGAGCCATATATCCCAATGTCCCTCTTGCAGCAGTTAAAGAAATAACACTATCATTTACCAAAGAAAATTTTGCTAAGTCAAAGTCAGAAACCTTAGGTGTAAACTTCTCATCAAGAAGAATATTGTGAGGCTTGATATCAAAATGTAAAATTTGCATCTCACATCCTCAATGTAAATATTCAATCCCATGAGCCACTCCTACTGCTATATGAAACATCTTATCATAACTCAAAGGGGTACTTACTTGTGAAAATATGTATTTATTTAAGGAGCCATTGGGCATGAACTCATACACCAAAGCTTGCTTTGACCCTTCAACACAAAAACCAATTAGTTGCACTATATTAGTATGATGAATCCTTCCAATAGTTGCAACTTCGCTCATAAAATCTTGCCCGTTAGCCTTGGAATTACATAACATCTTTACAGCTACAAGGCAACCACTTTGAAGTGTTCCTTTAAATACAGAGCCATATCCTCCTTCACCCAATTTGTCTTTAAAACTTTTGGTCATTTTTTTGATATCTGAGTATGAGTATCTTATTGGCATAAGATTATTGCTCCTCACTAAAAATTCTTCAATAACATCATACTCTGACAAATGTCTCTTCCACCATTTATATGTCAAGAATGCCATCACAAAGGGAGCTCCAAGAATAGTTTTCACTGTTTGGTGGTATAAAAGTACTGAAAAAAATAACCAATATAGATTATAAGAGAATACATAGCTGTATTGCTGTTCAATTTTTTTTAAGTATACTTACAGCTCAATAACCTTAGATACTAGTGATTAACCAGGCTACTTTTTTTTTGGTTAAATATCTTTAATATTTCCATAGTGGCCGTATGTTTAATTCATGTTTTATAGTGTAAAGAATATTCCGCTAAATAGCAGAAAAATTACTATAGAAGGAACCTACCGTAAAGCAAGGTCGCGAATGTAAGTACTCGAATTCCACCAGCTGCAAGGAATATGAAAAAGTGAATTGATTTAAAAAATTGCTTAAATAATTTTCACCTGGGGTCACACTCAAAAAGAAATAAAAACGATAATGTAAAACTTCTAGACCATATATTTGATTTTTAAATTTGATTATGCTCGATTCTGCGAACTTGAGCAAGGCTGTAGTAGTAGATGACTTATTTACCAATTGAAGCTGAGAAGCAATGTTTCAATTAGGTTATAATTCAATTGATGTGAAAATATGCATAGAATCTAACTCTTTCTAGCTATCTTATCAAGGAACGACGGAAGGCAAAGTCTTACTCAAGACGGGAAGAAAAATTCTCAAGGGGTTTATATTTTTCATTTCCTCATTGCTGCCAAAATCTAAATGAAACCTAAAATTTTGAGATCAACCATCTGCCAAGCACATGGTCATCCTTTACTTGAGTAATCATCAAGAGCAACTGGTTTAATTCTATATCATTATGCCATTCTACAATATCATGCAAATAAGCTTCTGAGATCGAAACCTTACCTCTGCCATAATTGTCAAATGCATATTCTCTTACTCCTATTTTGACAAAGAAAACAATAATGTTAGTGTTGGGTAACTTAAAATTTGACTCAACACTTCTTTAAAATTTAATATATAGTACTTGGTGTATTATCCATGTAAACACTAATGTTTCAGTGAATCGAACATTAGTTAGCTTAACAAGATTTCAGTTACGTTTTAATGAAGAATTGAACTCCACTGATGTCCATAGTTTGCAACTCATCTAGTGTCCATTGGTGGTGAAGTTATTCATAAAAGAATTAAGGATTACTTGTTTGCTTAGGCAACCTACTTGTCTTTCACGGGACACTAAAGATAATGTGGGCTCTGCTATCAAGGTTTTAGTTAGGTTATAATAGAATTTACATGGTCACATGTATGGAATAGTAACTCTTTTGCGCTATCTTATCAAAGCAAAAATAGGGGAAGATAGAGAAAATTTTGAATTCAAGATAAGAAGTTGATTTATTAAGACATTTGTATTTTTCATTTTGTCATTGCTTCCAAATCCAAACGAAGCCTCAAATATTTTTCATTTATCAAATTTAAAACTTTTTTTTCATTGTAATCAATAGATCAATCACTTTTCAAGCACTGATTGTCTTCAACTTGCTTTGTCAAAAAGGACAATTAACATAATTATATATCGTCATTCCATACTAAACTATACCATCCGCGTTTGGAAACTTAGCATTAAAATTCATATTTCCTTTAAAGTTGAAAGTTTTGTACCGTTGTGCTGATTACTTAAACACTAACGTTAGAAGTCTAGGCTTTAAATTGAGCTGAGCTCGATCCAATGAGCTTGAGGTTAGTTGTTGCAGTTAACGAATTATTTGTTTATTGATGCTCGCAAGCATGGTCAACCATTTCCCAAGACATAGTTGTAATCAGCTTAGCTCATCGCCCAGGATGATTGATACAATTCCATATCATTGAATCACTCTGTTTCATCCTAGAAATAACATTTTGAGATTGGAACCTCACCTCTATCATACAGCCGATAAAGTCGTCCTTCTGAATCTGTAGTGACAACGAAAAAAATGTTGTCAATATTTGGAAACTTGACATTTCTATTAATGTTTTAAAATATTTTCATGTAACTTCAGTAATTTTTCATCATGTCTTCATGTTAGAACTATTTTCTTTGTTCAGATTACAAGGAATGATTTCTTTATTGAAAAAATAAAAGATGAAAAAAATGATTACGATCAAAATAGAGGTAGTGGTTCTTACCATAGATACTAACTACTAGTGGCCCCAGAAATTCTGCAACAATAAAAATAAATGATTCACAAAATATTTGGTATATTGACTTGATTAATTGCAAAAGTCTAGAAAGTAACTGAAAGTGAGATATGAATTATTTGTTTCATTATCGTGCACAACTCATTCAATTTCTATCTCACTGGCTCATTCTATCATACATCTTCAAACAACTTTCTGAGATCAAAAAGCCTTACCTATGAATTTCGTAAGTAGTCTCGAAAGTAGTCTCGAAATAAATCCTGCTTCGACAAAGAAAAGAATAACATTAGATTTGCCTTAGTTAAGCACCCAGAGGCTTTGTGTAAAAGAAGCTCACGTGCAAGCTAAAAGTTCAAGAACCCATGGGATATAGACGGTGTTGGTCAAAATCAGGCACAAGAAGAGAAAGAAATGATCAAAAAAGGAAAATAATGCTCAACAGATAAGATATCATAGAAACTGAAATTGTTGCTGTCGTTTTTCTCGCATTCTTCACTCACCACGTGTTAGACGGTTGCACCGGTCAGTGAAATTCGCCCCATCGAGGATGCAAAGGCCTGTGTCTGTGTAGTTATCACACATTCCTTGGACCCATGAAAGCTTAAAACCATAGCCCAGTTGATAGTAAACGTTTGCACACGTATTTGGGTAATGATCTGGTGACGATGTTAGCAGTATTTTCTCTACTCGGCACAAGTCCTCCAAATCCTCTCGAGACGGGTCCGTAAGAACATATCTATACCCCTGGGAAGCGGACAAAGAAGAGTTGGAAGAAGAAACTCCATTACTAGAGCAAGTAGACATGTCCAAATAATGTGGAGAAATCGCTGGCTTTTCGCAGTTCAAGAAAACCATTGTGGGTCCAGAGATCAAGCTACTGGGGAAGAAATCATCCACGCCGTAATAAGAACCACTACAAGAGACATATACACCACTATAATCTAGGGAGTATGGACCCCCCCAATCGAAATTAACCCAGTCTAGAGAATGGGCAGAGATAAAGGAGCCGTTATTGCTTTGAATACCAGAATCTACAACGCGGATCGTGTAGTCAGTGTAGTTGATTTCTTGTACGTTGTACTTTCCAGAATGTAAGTACAACACTGTCTGATTATTCTCACATGCCAGATTGTATTTTTGATTGCCGCAGTTCTCTGGATCAGTCTCCAGCCGAAACGGATAGCTTATGTTACTGATGTTGCCGCAGAAAGAAGGAGGACAGTGATCATGAGTAGCGCTGGTACTGCGAGCCTGATGGACTAGGACAAGAACAACAATTAGGGCCGTCAGTCCTCCGTGGAAGAACACTTCTGCTGCCATTGGGAAATAGAGAAGATCTTGAGAGAAGGATATAGCTTCCGCGATCCCCAGCTACAGCTGGGAAACCTTGATGACTAGAAAAAGAGAGAAAAAGCTTTCTGAGATGGCGAAGAAGAAAAAAATTGGAAAATCCTCGTTTTAGAGGACAAGAAGAAGAAAAAGAAAACAGGGCGGGGAAGCGCTGACTCCCGTTTCGGAGAAGACTCACCGGTGGAGACTCAAGTATATAACTCCGTTTTCTTTAACATAATAAAAAGAGAATGTTATATACCAAAAAAAAAAAAAAAACTGTATATGAGGTCTATCTCAGACAAATATTTATCATGAAGCGAGAAAACATTAAAACTTAATGGTATTTTTGTAAGAATAAGGACGCGGCACGTCTCTTGGTGCGAAGTTTCTGAGTCAACAGACCATTGCTTGCTCCCACGCGAAGGACGCACCCTAGCCATGACTTGGTGCCGAGTCTTCATGTCGATAGCCCATTTTTCACGCCCACGCTGAGAATGCCAAAATGAGTGTAATGAATCCCGGTGTGGATCCCATGGTCCACCCGTACAATTTCCCTTCCGACTCAACAGCCAACCAGACCGCTGTGGGTATCCTGGATTTCATCTATCATGCACTGAAACAAATGATACGGTGCTCGAGCTGCCGATTTCAGTAAAGCTCTTTGTCAAAGAGATTAACTACACATCTCAGGTCATTAAATTATATGATCCACATCATTGTTTCCTAAGGCAGCTTCGGGCACTCGATCTATCTTCCACGCATTTTCGGTTCACTCAAGAATTCTACAACTTTGCCTTCTATGACTATGACTTGTTCAATTGTTCCCCAAGAAAAGTAGACTATCTCAATATCATCACTTGTCTCAGTGGTCCAGGCTATCAAGTTTATTTCGCGTACTCTGGTGGCTCAGTCGACACAAAATTGCTATCTTGTACAAAGATGTGTAGTCTTCGATCAATTCCAGCTGATATCATGTATTACAGTGAGAAAATTCTCGAAATGAAGTGGTCCAGACCAGGTTGCGAAAGCTGTGAAGTAAAAAGCAAGAAATGCAGATGGAAGAATAAAAGCACTCGTTCAGAAACTGAGTGCTTCCCCAGAGATGCAGGTATTGTCTTCTATCCATTTCTTCACTGTTCTCCAGCTGACATGTATATATTAGGCCAAGATAAGCATATACCTTATCCTCTGCAACAGCGGATTTTCCTGCCCCGCTGATTCACTCATCTAACAGTGTAAAATTTAAAGCGAAAAGCCAGAAAGACTTGGCATTTCCAACTTGTGCCTTAAATTAAACAACATCTTTCCAGTGGATCAATAATAGAGTTTCGTTGCAACATGAATTAGGCAATCAACTTCTCCTTGTCAATCTTCGATGCAGATGAATGACTGATCAGGGTAAGCTTCCGTAGTAAGCTAATTTAAAAACCAAAACATGACACTTTTGAATGGCATCAGCAAAAAATAACTCCTCTAGTTTCGACCAGAAAGGGGCATCATTCTTTAAAAGTAACCAGGCATGTGCTGGTAAAGAATCTTATTAGGCTATCTAGCTTCTTCCCCTCGAGGACTTTCTCCAACTGTCGTCGTTGGACATCAGGCAAGAGGTAACTTCCTCACAATGATGCCATAAAAATGCAATACCGATAAATCATTGCATAACTCAATTAATTCAATCTTTTAATACATACCGTCGGGACTTGGTTCTGATTTCTCTATTTGAAAAAATGAAATTGTACAGGTGGGCTTTTGACTAAGTTGTTAGTAAAGAATTCTTAATATTATATATTTTTTCATATATATAACAAAAGGCTAATTATGTAAGTTTTTATCAGGCGCGTCAACAAAGTTGGTGACTACTGGTAAGTTGTCTTTGACCATTTGAAATTCTCATTAGTAGGGTGATAGATTCCTAACTTAAAAATGTTTTGCATACAGGTATAATCCTAAGTGTATCTTTTTTAGTTCTAGCAGTCTCTACTTTCTATCGTATTTATAGCCATGGTAAAATTGAAAGAGAAAACCAAGCAAAGATTGAAAAGTTTTTAGAGGATTATAGAAATTTTAAGCCTACAAGATACTCATATGCTGACATTAAAAGGATTACTAATTAGTTCATTGAAAAGTTAGGCCAAGGAGCTTATAGTATAGTGTTTAAAGGAAAGCTCTCCAATGAAGTTCATGTTGCTGTGAAGATTCTAAACATATCCAAGGGAAATGGAGATGACTTCATAAATGAAGTAGGAACAATGGGTAAGATCCATCATGTTAATGTGGTTCGCTTGGTTGGTTTTTGTGTTGATGGATTTAGGCGAGCTTTAGTCTATGAATTTTTACCAAATGGTTCCTTATTCAAGTTCATATCTTTAGCAAACATAAAGAAAAATCTACTTGGTTAGGACAAGTTGCAAGATATTGCTTTTGGTGTAGCAAAAGGAATTGAATATCTTCACCAAGGATGCGATCAACAAATCCTTCATTTTGATATCAAACCTCATAACATTTTGCTAAATGAGAATTTCAATCCAAAAATATCTTATTTTGGTCTTTCCAAATTGTGTTCCAAGGATCAAAGTATAGTATCTATGACTAAAGTCAAGAGAACCATTGGTTACATTGCACCTGAAGTGTTTTCTAGAAACTTTGGGAATGTGTCTTACAAATCATATGTGTATAGCTTTGGAATGTTGTTGCTTGAAATAGTTGGTGGAAGGAAAAATATTGATGATATGTCAAAGAACACTAATCAAGTTTATTTTCCTGAATGGATCTATAACTTCTTAGAACAAAGAGAAGACTTACGAATCTTTATCGATGATGATGGAGATGCTAAAATTGCAAAGAAACTAGCAATTTTAGGGCTTTGGTGCATCCAATGGTACCCGATAGATCGTCCTTCTATGAAAGTTGTGATTCAAATGTTGGAACGAGAAGGAGATAAGTTAACCATGCCTACAAATCCCTTTTCCTCTACAAGTGTTTCAAAGGTCAATGCAAGAGCTCTAAATCATGAGTTAAAGGTCATCCCAAAATCAGATTAAGCATTTGAAAACTTGGAGCTACAACACCAATGCACAAATCAACTATCTTGTACTTATAAGAATTTATTGTGTTGTAATTAGTGCAAGGACTTCTCTCTTTTCTTGTTTTAGCCTATGAGCAACTTATTTTTGCTCTCTTTTTGTTTCCTCTCTTGTCTTTCCTTTTTTGTTGTCTATTTCAATTTTTCATGATTTAACAATTGGATTCTAATATCATATATTTGATTTTGGTGGGAAATAGGTATTATTGCATGTGAATTGCCTTTCTCCAAAAGGAAATTTTGAGGACAAAAGTCACATATAAAAAAAATATAGTCATTCACTAATGCTTAAATATAAAGAAATATTATTTCAATTCATAAGCTAACTTTTACATTGAACTTTAAGCTTTCTAAGATGCTATCAAAATCCAAATTGATCCATTACAATCCCCATTTAACTGAGTTTTCAAAATATGCTCAATGTATCAGAAATATCAATTCTACCATATTCAACCTTAAACCCAATTTAAGTTTGGTAAGCGAAAAAGTATTAAGATTAAAAGTCCAATATAAGAAAAATACGATCCTTGATTAATTTTTAAATCCAAAAAAATATCTCTTTTTTCATAACCTAACTTTTATGTTAAACTTTGGACTTTCTTATCAAAATTTGCACATTTGGCATAGTTAATGGCTAGTCATGAAAAAAATATCTATACTTTATAAATCATACACCATGGATTTCTAGTTATGTATATATTCATATGATATATCCTAACTATGTAATTACTTGATCTCAATCATACATTACAAAAACTTAAAAAGTTGTGTTCAAATAAGTTTCAAGGAAGGCTCATCTTGAATAATTTCATTAGCTTACTTAAATTCAAATTTAAGGCCAACTTCATCATCATAAACCTCCACTAATGCTAACTTCAATTAGGGCTCAAAAGGGTACTGAGTTTCTAATTATATTAATTAATAGATTAAAAAGCACAAGAAAAGAAAAGAAACAATGAAGAAACAATGATCTTCAAGGATGGATGTATATTGATGGATTATATAGATTGATTTCTTGTGAGCCCTACCTAGTTGCCAAATAAATGTGAACTTTGCTTGGTATGAAAAGGAAAGAAATACTACCATAGCTCTTTTGTCTTTTGAGTCCGTGATGTGTTTAGCATATCTTGGATTCACTTCAAGTCAATGGTTATTAAGGCACATCATTGTCCTAAGTTTGGTTTTTCTTGAAATATTGCTTCCTAACAAGTTGCTAAATAAACCTAAAATTTGCTTCATATGAGAAGGAAAGAAGTCTTGACATAACTTCTTTGTCTTTTAAGTCCATGGCTTGATTAAGTTGAGTTAGATTGACTACAAGTTAATGTTAACTAAGGCAAATCATTGTTCTAATTAATGCTAGTTTGTCTTTTTCTTAAAATATTGCTTCCTATTAGGTTGCCAAATAAACATGAAGTTTGCTTCATGAGAAAAAGTCCTAGCATAATTCTTTTGATTTTTGAGTGCATGGTGCGATTAGCACATCTCATATCACGCACATCTCATATTGATTTCATGTCAATGGTGATTAAGGCATATCATTGTCCTAGGTCATGCAAGTTTGTCTATTTGTTAAAATATCATTTTCTTACCAAGTTGCCAAATAAACACGAACCTTGCTTATTATGAAAAGGAAAGAAGTCCTATCATAACTCTTCGAGGTCCATGGCATGATTTACATGTCTCAAATGGACTCCAAGTCAATGGTGATCAAGGCACATCATTATCCTAGTTCATGCTAATTTAGCTTTTTCTTGAAATATTTTTTTCCTAACAAGTTGCCAAAAAAACATGAACTTTGCTTAGTGTGACAAGGAAAGGAGCCATGCCATAACTCTATTAACTATTGAGTCCATGGTGTGATCAACATTTCTCAAACTAACTTTAAATCAATGGTGATCAAGGCTCTTTATTATTGCAACATTTAGACAATGGAAGAAAGGTAAAAACAATTAGTGTAAGACTAATGTTTGTATAAAGTAAAGGGAAAAAGAAAAAAGAAATTTGATCCTAATGCAATCCTTAAAAATATTTGTGACTTTATGTTACATCTATTGTTATGAATGATTTAAAAAGATTTAATGAGTCAAAAAAAATAAGCAAGTAAGAAAAACCCTTATATTTTACAAGTCCAACACAATATTAGGTGATCCTTCAAGTATCATAAAATGTCTATTGATAGGAATGATTGAAATAAATTTGATAAGGTAGAGAAAACAAGTAACAAAGAATAGTCATTCTATATTGCACATCAAAGACATAATTAAGATTCATAACTCAAGAAAACCAATGGAATTCTCATATTAAGACTTTTCAATGTGCAAAGACTTTATGTTCAACATTTAAACAAGAGAGGGAACATGAGACACCATAGTAGCAATAACCTTTGCATTCAAGTAGAAAATTTTAGTAAAGAATATTGTTATTGACCTTAATGCACCACAAGAATGATTGAGTAGGAATTTGAGAAATGGGCCATATAGCATCAAGGAACATTGGATCTTTCCATGACTAGTTGTAACAAGTCAAGGATAAGAAGCAAGTAAGAAAAATCTTTATATTTTGCAAGTCCAACATGATATCAAGTGGTCCTTCAAGTATCATAAAATATCCATTGATATGAAAGGTTGAAAGGAATTTGATAAGACACAGAAAATAAGCAACTACGAATAGTCTTTCTATATTGCACATCAAAGACATAATTAAGATTCTTATCTTTAGAAAATCAATGGCATTCTCATATTGAGACTTTTCAATGTGTAAAGTTTTTATGGTCAATATTCAAACAATAGAGGGAACGTGAGACACCATAATGATGATAACCTTTGCATTCAAGTAGAAAATTTGAGTAGCAAAGAATATTATTATTGACCTTAATGCACCATAGGAATGATTGAGTGGGAATTTGGAGAAATGTGCCATATAGCATCAACGAATGATTGGATCTTGCCATGTCTAGTTTTAACAAGTCAAAGATAAGAAGCATGTAAGAAAAAACCCTTATATTTTGCAAGTACAACATGGTATTAAGTGATCCTTTAAGTATTATGAAACGTCCATTGGTGGGAATGATTGAAATAAATTTGATAAGGTAGAGAAAACAAGTAACTAAGAATAGTCTTTGTATATTTCACATTAAAGACATAATTAAGATTCATATGTCAAAAAAACCAATGGCATTCTTATATTAAGACTTTTCAACATTTAAACAAGAAAAGGAACATAAGACACCATATTAGTGATAACCTTTGCATCCAAGTAAAAAATTTGAGTAGTAAAGAATATTATAATTGACCTTAATGCACCACAGGAATGATTGAGTAAGAATTCAGAGAAATGAGCCATATAGCATCAAAGAACAATTGACTTTTTCCATGACTAGTTGTAGCAAGTCAAGGATAAGAAGCAAGTAAGAAAAATCCTTATATTTTTCAAGTCCAATACGGTATTAGGTCGTCTTTCAAGTATCATGAAATATCCATTGATAGAAATGGTTGAAAGCAATTTGATAAGACAAAGAAAACAAGCAACTAAGAATAGTCTTTCTATATTGCACATCAAAGACATAATTAAGATTCTTATCTCAAGAAAACCAATGGCACTCTCATATTAAGACTTTTCAATGTGCAAAGACTTTATGGTCAACATTCAAACAAGAGAGGGAACATGAGATACCGTAATGATGATAACCTTTGCATTCAGTTAGAAAATTTGAGTAGCAAAGAAAATTATTATTGACCTCAATGCACCATAGGAATGATTGAGTGGGAATTTGGAGAAATGTGCCATACAGCATCAACAAATGATTGGATCTTTCCATGACTAGTTTTAACAAGTCAAAGATAAGAAGCATGTAAGAAAAAACCCTTATATTTTGCAAGTACAACATGGTATTAAGAGATCCTTCAAGTATCATGAAACATCCATTGATGAGAATGATTGAAACGAATTTGATAAGGTAGAGAAAACAAGTAACTAAGAATAGTCTTTCTATATTGCACATCAAAGACATAATTAAGATTCATATCTCAACGAAACCAATGGCACTCACATATTAAGACTTTTCAATGTGCAAAGACTTTATGTTCAACATTTAAACAAGAGAGGGAACATGAGACACCATAGTAGCGACAACCTTTACATTCAAGTAGAAAATTTGAGTAGCAAAGAGTATTATTATTGACCTTAATGCACCATAAGAATGATTGAGTAGGAATTTGGAGAAATGGGTCATATAGCATCAAGGAACAATTGGTTATTTCCATTACTAGTTGTAGCAAGTCAAGGATAAGAAGCAAGCAAGAAAAATCCTTATATTTTGCAAGTCCAACATGGTATCAAGTGGTCCTTTAAGTATCATGAAACATCCATTGATAGGAATGGTTGAAAGGAATTTGATAAGACAAAAGAAAACAAGTAACTAAGAAAAGTCTTTCTCTATTACACATCAAAGACATAATAATGATTCATACCTCATGAAAACCAATGGCCCTATCATATTAAGATTTTTCAATGTGCAAAGACTTTATGTTCAACATTTAAACAAAGGAGGGAACATGAACACCATAGTAATGGTAACCTTTGCATTCAAATAAAAAATTTGAATAGTAAAGAATAGTATTATTGACCTCAATACACCATAGGAATGATCAAGTGGGAATTTGGAGAAATGGACTATATAGGATCAATAAATGATGGCTTTTGCCATGACTAGTTCTTGCAATTCAAGAATAAGAAGCAAGCAAGAAAAATCCTTATAGTTTGCAAGTCCAAGACAATATTAGGTGGTCCTTCAAGTATCATGAAACGTCCATTAATGAGAATGGTTGAAAGGGATTTGATAAGACAAAGAAAAGAAGCAACCAAAAAAAGATTTTTTATATTGTATGTTAAAGACATAATTGTGATTTTTATCTCAAGAAAATCTATGGTGCTTTCATATTAAGACTATTCAATGTACAAAGACACTATAGTTAACATTCAAACAAGAGAGGAAGCAATAACAATAATATTTATATTCAAGTAGAAAATTCAAAGAGAAAAGAATTAGTATGGTCCTTAATACACCATGGGGATAGTTGATGTGGGGTTTGGAAAATGGGCCATGTAACATCCAAGCTAGGCCATTCACAAGCCTAATCTGCATAGAAGAGCAATATCGACATTCCCGTAGAGGCTGTAAAATCTTCTTGGGCTGGTAGTAGGATAGATTGGGCAAGCGTTGTTAGTGGGCTTCAGCGGACGTCGACTCTTACCGTGACTAGTTTTGGATGGGACTCTATGGTGGGCATCAATGTTGTGGCTTTAGAGCAGCTGTGAGACTGAATTCAGGAACTGGGTGGCGTCTCGTAAGCATATGGCGGGTAACAATGTCGTGGGCCTTAGAGCTTGTGTGAGACTGAATTGAGAAATGGGGTGGCGCCTCCTAGCCAGCGATTGCAAGCATAAGCTACCTAGTCCGTCCAAAGCCAATGTTGATGGCTTAGCGTAAGCCTTTAGGAATTCGTGGGCATAGCAAATTAAGTTGAACGTTGAGGTCTTGTTACGGGCCATAAAGGTGGGTGGGGCGCCACGGCATTAGGGGGTTTCCTCCTTTTGCCTTAGTGGTTGCCACGTCTTCCAAAATGGTATCAGAGCCTCCCACATCCGCGGTTCAAATCTCTCGGTAAGGGTTTACCAAGATTCCTTGGGGGGCAGCTGGGGTGGGTCCTGGAGGCAGCTGGAGGAGCGTGAGACCGGGTCGAGCCTTTGGCCAGCGTGAGGCCGGGCCTAGGGGGTTTCAGGTGAGGCCCGCCAGGAGTCGGGCTGCGGAGCGTGGTGGATTGTTACGGGCCATAAAGGTAGGTGGGGCGCCACGGCATTAGGGGGTTTCCTCTTTTTGCCTTAGTGGTTGCCACGTCTTCTAAAATGGTATCAAAGCAGGCACCCGTTCCGTGGTTCGATTCCCGGGACATGGGTTTGCTGGAATTTTCCCTGGGAGGCAGGGAGGCAGCGCAAGTGGGAGGCAGCAGAGTGAGTCCGGGCCCACTCGTGACGTGAGGCCGGGCCCAGGGGGTTTCAGATGTGGCCCGTCGGGAGTCGGGCTGCAGAGCGTGGTGGATCTGTAACGAGCTTAAAAGTAATTGAGGGGCCACACCACTAGCCAGTTCTAGCTTTTGGCTTAGTGGTGGATTGTTAAGGGCCATAAAGGTGGGTGGGGCGCCACGGCATTAGGGGGTTTCCTCCTTTTGCCTTAGTGGTTGCCACGTCTTCCAGGTCTCAAGTTAAATTTTTAAGTCACTATTTAACTGAACCAAAAAACATTGCGATTAATCAAAACAGAGGACCTTTTTTCTCCATATAATCGAACTATACAGGTTTAACTGTTTGCCTAACATTTTCGCTGCTGAGAAAGGCCGGCTCATTGGTCTTTCATATCGGAGAAATATAGGGCTCATTCCCTAATATTTTCCGTCGTCCGTGTACACAAATGATCTACTATGCGACAACACATCTCTTTTGCTTCTGTGAAGCCCATCCAGGCAAAAGGTCTCTTTCCATGTTATTATTCAGAACTCAAGAGTTCATTTATTTGTTTGTTTATTCTGAGAAGGGAAGCTATCAGATAAGCACAACAAAACCGAGATCCAACAATTATCTTACATTCCCTAGAGAAAACACAAACACTACAATTTATTATTTCATTTCTTCTCCATGAAATTTGAAACCCCGATCGTCAGAAGCACACTCGCCCAATTTAAAACGATATCAAATCGCCAAAAAGGGAAATAAAAAAGATCTCAGAAATCGGAGCAGCGACCGTTTCGCTCCCAATCGCCGTATCGAGTGGGCTCAGGCCCCCGGGGTCCACCGACCTCGCCGGTCGCTTTATTCACGAAGACGCCGTCTTCCTCGTCGTTTTCATCATCGGGATGACCTTCCTTTTCTTTGCTTTCGAGATCTTTTTCGGTGGCCTCTGCTCGCGGCTTATCAGAGTTCTCTTCCAGAGGAAATGGCTGCTGAGTCACGGAGCAGATGAGTCGGCTCACTGATTTCGACCGGGAGAGAGTTACCAGGTCGGATCGAGCGTGGGAGAGGGTTGAGAATAGACGGGGGAGACTGCTCGCCGCCATTGAACAGAGTGAGAGAGAGAAATAAACTCCCGAAGTAGAGGGAGGTTGAAGTCACGTATTGAAGCTGTCAACAAGATAACGGCGTCGTGTTGCTGGCAAAATCTGCAACGCGGATTATTGATGGGCCTGGCTTTTGTCCAATCCGATCGCAAGATGGGGGCCTCCGCTAAAATATTTTGGTGAGGCATCATCGTAACATTCCACAGCAATTACAATAATTACAATATCAATTACACAGAAGATCCTATTACACAGCCTTTGAGATGTCTTGGTGGAACCATTCATTGTTCTAAGCAGAAGAGTTGGCACCTTCTGTTGGAACGGAAGAGTTCGTAAATTCTGAAGGCATGCCACGAATTCGGATCCACCATACCACTAGGAGGTGAAGATTTACTCTTAAAAAGAAAAAACGAGGAGAATAGCAATTACATCGGCGGTCATGGAAGAGAAGCCTCATTTTGTGAGGGTCTAATTGACCACCAAATCTACATTTTTACTTTAATAACCTTTTTCTTTTCCTAAAAATGATGGGATATAACCCACAATATTCGATTTCGAATTAATGTATGTTTTCTTTCTGTTAAATATGATCGGATGGATAGTAATTACTTTGTTGCATATGTTAACTAAAAGGGGGAGACAAAAGGATAAAATAGTTAATAAAAGTGTTCCAGTCATTCCTTTTCTTTTAACCGCGGATTGCAACGACATCCAACGAATCCGATAGTACTAATCTGAGCCTTAGAACAAAAACCCCTAAACTTTCAACTTAGGATTCGATTTCGGTATACAAATATACATGTGTGATTCTAACGGATTTGGGTACAAATCATAATAATAATAATAATATCGTTGAACTCGTTTGTAACGATAAATACAACAACTTTAACCAATTAGAACTCAAGAAGCACAAATCACTTTGAGCACCCAAGACCAAGAAGCACAAACGCACATATTAACTCTTTTTTTTTTTATCTATTTTTCAAAAGCCGTTGTTTTCACGCACGGCTTTAGATAATGAAAAACGCATTTTGCGTATCATGTCGTTCTTAAGATAAAACATTAAACACGCGGACACCCATGGCATCTTTAGTGCAGTGATGTAAAGTGTATACTTATTTTATCCAAACCATGTAGGCATATGCATTGCATTACATGTTAGATAATTTTCAATAATTACACGAGGTATGGGTGCACTAAAAATGCACAACTATGGGGAGTTGGTTACATTATAATATCATGTGTACAAAATTACAATTTCTCATGTCAATGTTCGTTGTTCTTTGTTTCACGTTTTCTAAAAATACATAAACATATTTTCCATAAACATATTTTCCATGTAGTTGTTATCATTTTTTTTCATTAACAAAACTACAAAAATGAAAGACCCTTTTTTTTCCAACATTGTAAAGGGAACTTATTAGCTCTAACTCTTGATATTTTCTGTTAGAAGGATTCTAAGAATATAAAGATGTATCTCTTAAGATATAAATATAATTGAAAAGGAAAAATAATTGTAAGTTACAAAAGAGATTGCTTGATAAATTATTTCCTACTTTTAGAAACTCAACACAAACATCAAGGATTAATCCAATTGTTAAAGCTAGATTAACAAAGACGATAATTGGATAAAGAAGAATAGCACCATGCCTTCCCAACTAAACTCATTGATTATACATACATAGAATTTAAAGATTCAAAATTATGTAACAGTAGGATTTATCATAAATCAGCCCTTATTTTCTACATACTTTTGTGCTTCAAATAAAGATAAGGAATTAATTACAATGTATTATGATATGAATTAACTTGCCTCTACAATCAAGTCAAGTGACTCGATTCATCTGATTGAATTGATGAACAAGTTGAATTCAAATTTCCACCTACATCTGTTAAGAAGGGTTTAGGAGGCATTTGTAAGCATTCAGCATCTTCTTCAAACATTTGTATAACTTTGTTCATTGAAGGGCGATCACTAGGTTTCATTTGAATGCACCATAAAGCAATTATAATCATCTTTTGAATTATTTTATTTTCCTCTTCTGTAGCACCTTCAATTTCTATATTTTTTCCATCATGTAGTCGGTCATAAGCCCAAATGGGAAAGTAAATTTGGCTTGAACAATTTGCATATGCATTCAAGTTCTTTCTTTTACCAGCCATTTCCATCAACAACATTCCAAAACTATAAACATCAGCTTTGTACGAAATACCTCCAATATTTTTATAAAATAACTCAGGAGCCATATATCCCAATGTCCCCCTTGCAGCAGTTAAAGAAATAACACTATTATTTATCAAAGATAATTTTGCTAGGCCAAAGTCAGAAACCTTAGGAGTAAACTTTTCATCAAGAAGAATATTGTGAGGCTTGATATCAAAATGTAAAATTTGCATCTCACAACCTCGATGTAAATATTCAATCCCCCGAGCCACTCCTAGTGCTATATCAAATATCTTATCATAGCTCAAAAGGGTAGTTTCTTGTGAAAAGATGTATTTATTTAAAGAGCCATTGGACATGAACTCATACACTAGAGCTTGCTTTGACCCTTCAATGCAAAAACCAATTAGCTGCACTATATTAGTGTGATGAATCCTTCCAATTGTTGCAACTTCACTCATAAAATCTTGTCCCTTTGCCTTGGATTGACATAACATCTTTACAGCTACAAGATGACCACTTTGAAGTGTTCCTTTAAATACTGTACCGTATCCTCCCTCACCCAATTTGTGTTTAAAACTTTCAGTCATCTTCTTAATATCTGAGTAAGAGTATCTTATTGGCATAAAATTATTGTTCCTCTCTAGAAATTCTTCAATAACATCATATGCTGACAAATGCCTCTTCCACCATTTATATGTCAAGAATGCCATCACCAATAGAGCTCCAAGAATAGTTTTTACTGTTTGGTGGTATAGTACTACTGAAAAAAAACAAAATCACCAATAGAGATTGTAAGAGAACACATATGGTTGTGTTGCTATTCAATTTTTTTTATTAAGTATACTTACAGCTCAATAAACTTAGATATTGGTCATTAACCACACGACTTTTTCTTTTTACTTTTTTTAAATATCATTAATATCTCGGTATAGGCCGTATGTTTAATTCATGTTTTCTGGTGTAAAGAATAATGAGCTAAATAGCAGAGAAATTACTATAGAAGGAACCTACCGTAAAGCAAGGTAGTGACTGTTAGTACTCGAATTCCACCAGCTGCGAGGAATCGGAAAAAGTGAATTGATTAAAAAAATTGCTTAAATATCTTTCACCTGGGGTCACACTCAAAAAGAAATAAAAGCAATAATGTAAAACTTCTAGACCATATATTTGATCTTTAGATTGGATTATGCTCGATTCAACGAACTTGAGCTAAGCTGTAGCAGTAGATGACTTATTTATTAATTGAAGGTCAGAAGCACTATTTCAATTGGGTTATGATTCAATTAATGTGAAAATATGCACAGAATCTAACATTTTCTAGCTATCTTATCAAGGAAGGCAAAATCTTATTCAAGACGGGAAGAAAATTTCTCGAGGGGTTTATATTTTTCATTTCTCGTTGCTTCCAAAATCTAAACGAAACCTAAAATTTTGAGATCAACCATCTGCCAAGCACATGGTCATCCTTTATTTGAGTAATCATCAAGGGCAATTGATTTAATTCTATATTATTATGCCATTCTTCAATATCATGCAAATAAGCTTCTGAGATCGAAACCTTACCTCTGCCATATTCAAAAAATACTTCTCTTCCTCCTATTTTGACAAAGAAAACAAATATGTTAGTGTTGGATAACTTAGAATTGGACTCAACATTTTTTTAAAGTTTAAAACATATTACTTGTTTTATTATCCATGTAAATGCTAATGTTTCAGTAAAGAGAACATTAGTTAGGTTAACAAGGTTTTAGTTAGGTTTTAATGTAGAATTGAACTTCGCTTAGGTCCATAGTTTGCAACTCACCTGATGTCTATTGGTTGGTGGTGAAGTTATTCATAAAAGGATTAAGGATTACTTGTTTGCTCAGGAAACCTACGTGTCTTTCATGGGATACTATAGCTAGACAAACACATAATGGAGGCTCTGTTACCAAGGTTCCAGTTAGGTTATAATAGAATTTACCTACTCACATATATGGAATAGTAACTCTTTTGGCTATCTTATCAAAGCAAAAATAGGGGAAGATAGAAAAAATAAAATTCAAGATAAGAAGTTGATTTATTAAGACATTTATATTTTTCATTTTCTCATTGCTTCCAAGCACCTAGTTGTCTTAAACTTGTATTGCCAAGAAGGACAATTACTACGATTATATATTGCCACTCCATTGTAAACTATTGTGCAAATAACCTTTTGAGCTTGAAACCTCACCTGTCTTATGCATCTCCTATTCTGATTCTTATTGGGTTGTTTTGACAGAGGGAAAGAACAACATCCGTGTTTGGAAACTTAGAATTAAAATTCAGTATTTTCTGTAAAGTTGAAAATTTAGTATTTTGTTGTACTGTTTATGTAAACACTAAAGTTAGAAGTCTAGGTCTTAAATTGGGCCGAGCTCTATCCAATGAGCTTGAGCTTAGTTGTAGCAGTAAATGAATTATTTGTTTATTGATGCTTGTAAGCATAGTTTAGTTCGGTTTTGACAGGTTGATGCGCCTACACGCACAGTATACTAAACCTAGTCCACTTATCTACCAAGCAAACAATCTGGGAAGTCAAGTCCTGTTCAAGATGAAAATTGCTTTCTTAAGAAATTTATGTTCTTCATTTTCTCTTGCTTTCGAAATCTAAACCAAACCTAAACTTTTGAAATCAACCATTTCCCAAGACATAGTTGCACTCTACTTAGCTCATCACCAAGGATGATCAATATAATTCCAAATTATTGGATCACTCCATTTCATCCTAGAAATAACCTTTTGAGATTGGAACCTTACCTCTAAGATATAGCCCATGAAGTAGTCCTCTTGTATCTGTAGTGACAAAGAAAGAAAAATGATGTCAGTGTTTCAAAACTTGACATTTCGATTAATGTTAAAAATATTTTCATGTAACTTCAATAATTTTTAATCATGTCTTCATGTTGGAACCATTTTCATTGTTCAGATTACAAGGAATGGTTTGTTTTTTACAAAAAAAAAAGGATGAAAACAATAATTACGATCAAAAGAGAGATAATGATTCTTACTGTAGATCGTCCCTATCAATGAGTCAATAAACTCTGCAATAATACAAATAAATAATTCACAAATTATTCAGTATATTGACTCGATTAATTTCAAAGGTCTATAAAGTAACGAAAAGTGAAATACGAATTATTTGGTATGGTGAGATACGAACAAAGCCTAAAAAATTTGGAATTAACCAATACCAGAGCACGCGGTTATTCCACTATTTGTTTCATAATGGGGCACAACTCATTCAATTTTATCTCACTGTGTCATTTTATCATAGATCTTCGAACTACTTTCCGAGACCAAAAACCTTACCTTTGAATTTCGTAAAGAATCCTGTTTTGACAAAGAAAAGAATAACATCAGATTCTGGAAAGTTGGAATGAAAACTAAGAGGCTTTATACTCCCAATCAACAAGTACTATACACCAGTATGTCATTACATTACTCACCACGTCTTTGATGGTTGCACCAGTCAGTGAAATTCGCCCCAACGAGGACGCAAAGGGCTTGGTCTGTGGAGTTTTCACACACTCCTTGGGCCCAGGAAAGCTTAAAGCCATAGAAGAGTTGATCGAAAACGTTGGTACACGTATTTGGGTAATGTTCTGGCAAATATGTCAGCAGTATTTGCTTTACATGGCACAAGTCCCCCAAATCCTCTGCAGACGGGTTCGGAAGAACATATCTATACCCCTGGGAAGCAAACAAAGAGGAGTTGGAAGGAGAAACTCCATTGCTAGAGCAAGTAGACATGTCCACATAATGTGGAGAAATCGCTGGCTTTTCGCAGTTCAAGAAAACCATTCTGGGTCCAAAGATCAAGCTAGTGGGGAAGATATAACCCACGCTGTAATAAGAACCACTACAGGAGACATATACACCGCTATAATATAGGGAGTATGGATCCCCCGTGCTGAAATTACTCCAGTCTAGAGAATGGGCAGAGATGAAGGAGCCGTTATTGCTCTGAATACTAGAATCTACAACTCGGATTGTGTAGTCAGTGTAGTTGATTTCCTGGACGTTGTACTTTCCAGAATATAAGTACAACACTGTCTGATTATTCTCACATGACAGATTGTACTTTTGATTGCCGCACTTCTCTGGATCGGTCTGTAACCGGAACGGGTAGCTTATGTTACTGGTGCCGCAGAAAGAAGGAGGACAGTGATCGTGAGTATCATCGGCTCTGCAAGACTGATGGACCAGGAAAAGAACAACAATTAGGACCGTCAGACCTCCGGGGAAGAGGACTTCTCTTGCCATCGGAAGAGAAAGAAGATCTTGAAAGAAGGATACAGCTTCCGCGATGTACAGCCTACAGCTGGAAACCTTGATGACTAGAAAAAAATGAAAAAGAGAAAGAGTTCTTGGAGATGGCACCAGTAGATAAAGAAAAGAAAAAGTCGGAGAATTCTCCTTCTAGTCCTTTGATTGAAAAAGAGAAAAAATTAAACATGATATTTTTGTAAGAAGGAAGACGCGGCACGTCTCTTGGTGCTGAGAATTCTAGTCAAAGTCCATCTTATCATATCTTCTCCCGATTTGAAAATCTCCAAAGACTAGTATGCGTAGAAGTAGGCCGGCTAGAAAAGTAAACCGGAGCTTGGGCACGGGAGAAAAGTATACCTTTTTTTATTATATATTAAAGTTTATGCGGAGGAGATTTCAACCCTTGATTAAAGTTTATACGCCTATCGTAGAAGAGATCTTTAAGAGACTGAGAAACCTTGCACACCAGTACAGAGATGGATCTTTGCTTAAAATCTTCAATCTTACACTTGTTCTTGTTTATGGCTGTCGTCATAGACCTTGGCGAAGGCCAAAATGAGTGTGATGAAGCCCGGTGTGGAGCCGATGGTCCAGCCGTTCGATTTCCCTTCCGACTCAACAGCCAACCAGAGCGCTGTGGGTATCCTGGATTTCATCTATCATGCACTGACAGAAATGATACGGTTCTCGAGCTGCCGATTTCAGTAAAGCTCTTTGTCAAACAGATTAACTACAAATCTCAGGCGATTCAATTATATGATCCACATGATTGCTTTCCAAGGCAGTTTCTGGCACTCAATCTATCTGCCACGCATTTTCTGTTCAATGAAGATGAAGGATACGACCTTTCTGACTTTACTTTCTTCAATTGTTCCCCAAGAGAAGTGTCCTATCGCGATTTCATCTCTTGTCTCAGTGGCCCAGGCTATCAAGTTTATGCAAAGATAGCTTATAACCCAGTCGATATGGAAGTGCTATCTTGTACAAAGATGTATACTCTTCGATCAATTCCAGTTGATATCATGTATTACAATGAGAAACTTCTCGAATTGAAGTGGTCCAGACCAGGTTGCGGAAGCTGTGAAATAAAAGGCAAGAAATGCATATGGAAGAATAATAGCACTGATTCAGAAACTGAATGCTTCCCCAGAGATGCAGGTACTGCCTTCTATACAGTTCTTCACGGTCCTCAAGCTTACATGTATTTATTAGATCAAGATAAGTATGTACATGCTCCTCCGTAACAGCTGATTTTCCTGCCCCGCTGCTTCAGTCATCTAAGGATATTAGAAAACAAAGATGCAAAGCTAACAAGACTAGGCATTTCCAGTTTGTGTCTTAAATTAAACTTCTTTCCAGTAGATGTATGATAGAGTTTGGTCGCAACGTTAATTAGTCAATCAATTCCCTGTCAATGTTTGATACGGATGAATGACTGATCAGGGTAAGCTTCCGTAGTAAGCTAACTTTAAAATCAAAACAGTACACTTTTCTTAGAAAGGGGCATCATTCTTGAAAAGTAACCAGGAATGTGCTGGTAAACAATTTTACTAGGGAATGTAGCTTTTTCGCCAAGAGGACTTTCTCCAACTGTTGGTTGTACACCAAACAAGAGGTAATTTGCTCATAAAGATGACAAACAAATGGTAATTATGGATAAATCATTGCATAACAAAATTAGACCTCTTTGAAGCCTAGAACGTGGTCAACCTCTTAGTACATATCATCCGGACAAGGCTCTGGTTTCTCTATTTTAGAAAATAAAACTATATAGGTGGCTTTTGATTGAGCTATTAGTACGGAATTCTTAACAATATTTAATTTTGTCATGCATATAACACAGCACTAATTAGGTTAAATTTTTGACAGGTGTACCATCAAAGTTGGTGACTATTGGTGAGTTTTTTTTTATTATTTGAAATTTTCAGTGACAAGGTGATAGATTCTTAACTTTTAAATGTTTTTATATGCAGGTGTATTCTTAAGTGCATTTCTTTTAGTTGTAGCCTTTGCTCTCTACCGTATTTATAGCCGTAGGAAAATAGAGGGAGAAAATCAAGCAAAAATTGAAAAGTTCTTAGAGGATTATAGAAATTTTAAGCCTACAAGATACTTGTATGCTGACATAAAAAGGATTACAAATCAATTTATTGAAAAGTTAGGTGAAGGAGCCTATGGAACAGTGTTCAAAGGAAAGCTTTCCAATGAAGTTTATGTTGCTGTGAAGATTCTAAATACTTCCAAAGGAAATGGAGAAGAATTCATAAATGAAGTAGGAACAATGAGTAAGATCCACCATATTAATGTGGTTCGCTTGGTTGGCTTTTGTGCTGATGGATTTAAACGAGCTTTAATTTATGAATTTTTACCAAATGGTTCCTTAAACAAGTTTATATCTTCAACTAGCATTAAGAACGATCTCCTTGGTTGGAACAAATTGCAAGATATTGCTATTGGTATAGCAAAAGGAATTGAATATCTTCACCAAGGATGTGATCAACAAATCCTTCATTTTGACATCAAGCCACATAACATTTTGTTAGATGAGAACTTTAATCCAAAAATTTCTGATTTTGGTCTTTCCAAATTGTGTTCCAAGGATCAAAGTATAGTATCTATGACTACAGTTAAGGGAACTATAGGTTTCATTGCACCTGAAGTGTTTTCTAGAAACTTTGGAAATGTGTCTTACAAATCAGATGTGTATAGCTTTGGAATGTTGTTGCTTGAAATAGTTGACGGAAGGAAAAATATTGATGATATGTCAAAAAATACTAATCAAATTTATTTTCCTGAATGGATTTACAATTTCTTAGAACAAAGAGAAGACTTACGAATCTTTGTTGATGATGATGGAGATGCTAAAATTGCAAAGAAACTAGCAATTGTGGGGCTTTGGTGCATCCAGTGGTACCCAATAGATCGTCCATCTATGAAGATTGTGAGTCAAATGTTGGAAGGAGAAGGAGATAAGTTAACCATGCCTCCTAATCCCTTTTCCTCTAAAGACCTTTCAAAAGTCAATGCAAGAGCTCTAAATCATGACTCAAAAGTCATTCCAAAATTAGATTAGGTATATGGAGATGAGACACCAATTTATTCTGTACTCAAAAGAATTTATTAATCTTATAGTTACTTTAAAGACTTCTCTTTTTCTTGATTTAACCTATGAGCAACTTGTTTTTAGTTGTATTTTTATTTCTTCTCTTCTTCTTCTTTTTTTCCCCTTTTTAGCTATGTCTTTCAATTTTTAACTATCAAACAGTTGGATTGAAATATCATATTTATTTTTGGTAAGAGATAGATATTACTGCATGTGAATTCTCATGCATAGTTTGCATTTCTCCAAAAAGAAATTTTGAGGACAAAACTCACACAAAAAAAAAGGTTCTTAGATAATATTTAAATATAAAAATATTATTTCAACTTATCAACTAGCTTTTATATTATTTTTTAAAACTTTTTAATATAGTATCAAAATCCAAGTTAATTCTTACAATTTCCATTCAACTTTGAGTTTTCAAAATATGTTTAATGTACAAGATATATCAATTCTATCATGTTCAACCTTGAGTACAATGGATATTAGGTGAGTGAAAGCTATTAAGAATGAAAGTCCACATAAAACAAAAATGATCATTGAATAATTTTTAAATAAAAAAATACTACATTAACTTGTGACCTAACTTCTAGGTTAAATATTAAACTTCCTTATAAAACTTGCACCTTTGGCATAGTTGATGGCTAGTTGCAAAAAAAGTATCTATACTTTATAAATCATACACCATGGATTTGTAGATAAGTATCTATTTACATGATATATCCCAATTGCGTGTTTACTTGATCTCAATCATACATTGTGGATGACTTTAGCAATAGTGGAGACTTAAAAGATTGTGTTGAAGTAAGTTTCAAGGGAGGCTCATCTTGAATAATTATATTACCATGTTTAAGTCAAATTTGAGGCTAACTTTATAAATCAAATGTATCAAACCTCCAACAATGCTAAATTCAATTTAGGTTTCTATTTGGAAAAATGGGCCATGTAACATTAACAAATGTTGGCTCCTATCATAACTAGTTTTAACAAGTCAAGGAAAAGAAGCAAGTTAAAAAACCCTTATATATTGTGAGTCCAACACAGTATTAGGTGGTCATGCAAGTATCACAAATGTCCATTGATGGGATTAATAGAAATAATTGAAAGGGATTTGACAAAACAGAGAAAAAAAAAAGAACTATGAAAAGTCTTCCTATATTGTAGATCAAAGATGTAATTGTGATTCCTATCTCAAGAAAATTTATGGCACTTGCATGTAAAGACTATTCAATGTGCAAAATCTTTATGGTCAACATTCAAATAAGAGAGTGAGAAGAAATGCAAGACACTATAGTAACAATAATCTTTGTGTTCAAGTAGAAAATATGAGGAGAGAAAAATTTCGAGTGGTCCTAAATGCCCTGTAGGAATGGTTGAGGGGGAACTTTGAGAAATGGGCCATGTAGTTAATAAAGGTTGGCTCCTGCCATAACTAGTTTTAAAAAGTCAAAGAAACGAAACAAGTAAGAAAAATCGTGATATTTTGCAAGTCCCATGCAATATTTAGTGGTCTCTTAAGTATCATGAAACATTCATTGATGGGATTGATGGGAATGGTTGAAAGGAATTTGACAAAAAAAAAAAGTAAAAAGGAATTGAGAAAAGTCTTTTTATTACATAATCATTGATGTAACTGAGATTTCTATCTCAAAAAAAAATCTATTGTGCTCTCGTATCAAGACTATTCAATATGCAAAGACTTTACAATCAACATTCAAACAAGAGAGGAGACGTGAGGTTCCATCGTAACATTAATCTTTGTGTTCAGGTAGAAATCCAGTGAGAGAAGGATATTGATGTGGCCCTCAATGCACCACAGGAATGGTCAAGGGGGAATTTAGAGAAATGGGCCAGGGTGCATCAACGGATTCTTTGGTGGGCCAGCAATAGGTTGGGCTTAGAGAGTTGCTAGACTGAATTTTGGAATTGGGTGGCTTCTCTAGCGATTGCAGGCATAAATTGCCAAGTTCGTCCAAAGCCAATGTTTATGGCTCATCATGCCCCTCTTGGAATTCCCAGGCATAGCAAATTAAGCTGAGCTTTGAGGCCTCAAGTTAGAATTTTCAGTCATTATTCCACTGAATAAAAAAAAACATTGCAATTAATCAAAGCAAAGGACCCTTTTTCTCCATATAATCGAACTATACAGGTTTAACCGTTCGCCTACCATTTTGCATGCTATTGGAGAACAGAGAAACCTCGGCCTCACTGGTTCTTCATATTCAATGGCAGTCCTAATTTTAATTGAGGCCAATTCTTTGTTACGATAAACTGAACTAATTTTTTCAGGTCATTTTCAATTAAAATTTTATTTAGACAATCTTCATTACAACAGCAATTTATCTTTTACTTACAATCAAATGACCCTATGATTCCTAATCTTCGGCAATTATTAATGCAGTGATTTGCCTTCTCACAGCTATCCCTACAGAACACCAAATTTCTGCACACTAGGTCATATCCTAGTGAACCAAGAACCTCCATTGCTTCTGTGAAGCCCATCTAGGCAAAGATCTCTTTCCTTGTTCCTATTCAGAACCTTTCATATCCTCTCAGAGTTCATTTATTTGTTTGTTTATTCTGAGAAGGGAAGCTATCAGATAAGCACAACAAAACCAAGATGCAACAATTATCTTACCATCCCTAGACAAAATACAAACACTACAATTTATTACTTCATTTCTTCTCTTTGAGATATGAAACCCCGATCGTCACAGGTACACTCGCCCAGTTTAAAACAATATCAGATCGCCTACTTCAAAAGAAAAAAAAAAATTCTTAGAAATCGGAGCACCGACCGTTTCGTTCCCAATCGCCGTATCGAGTGGGCTCAGGCCCCCGAGGCCCACCGACCTCGCCGGTCGCCTTATTCACAAAGACGCCGCCTTCGTCGTCTTTTTCATCTTCTGGATGACCTTCCTTTCCTTTGCCTCCGTGATCTTTTTCGGTAGCCTCCGCCCGTGTCTTTTCAGAGTTTTCTTCCAGAGGAGAGGACTGCTGAGTCGGCGAGCAGATGAGTCGGCTCACCGATTTCGACACTGAAAGAGTTAGCAGGCTGGATCTGGCGTGGGAGATGGTCAGACTGGGTGCCTTAGATAAGAATAGACGGGATATATTGCTCGCCATTGAACAAAGAAAGAGAGAACTAACCCTCAAAAGAAGAGGGAGGTCGAAGCCTCGTATTGAAGCTGTCCACAAGTGAACGGTGTCGTGTTGCTTGCAAAATTTGCAACGCGGCCTAGCTTTTGTCCCATCCGACAACAATACCGAGCCTTCACTTAACCTGGCCTAAAGAACAAGAGAACCGAAAAAGGAAAATTAGAAAAAAATCGCAAGTACAAGAACATCTCAGGAAAATAAATATTATTGAATTGTCAATGATTTATGTAAGGAAATCAAAAATCACAATTTATTTGATCTAAGTAAATAACAATTCAAAAAATTGATTTAACTTGATTATGGTATAGATAAGAAAAAAAAACCCAAAAAATAGAAAGAAGACAAAAATATAGTTTTAAGATTTGGGTGAGAAAAAATTAGAGGTTGAAGATAAGGAAATCAAATATTGGTGCCATGTAGTTCAAAATTTTAAAAAGAATAAACGAGGAGAATAGCAATTATATCGGAGGTCATGAAAGAGAAGCCTCATTTTGTGGGGGTCTAGTTGACCACCAAATTCTACATTTTTACTTTTTTAATCTTTCTTTTTTTCCTAAAAATAATGAGATATAATCCACAACTTTCAATTTCGAATTAATATATGTTTTCTTTCTGTTAAATATGATCGGATGGATAGTAATTACTTTGTTGCATATGTTAACTAAAAGGGGAGACAAAAAGATAAAAGTGCTAATAAAAGTGTTTTTAGTCATTCTCTTTCTTTTAATCGCGGGTTGCATCGACATCAAACAAATCCCAGAGCCAACGAACCTGTGTTAGTCTAGCAATAATTAAAGGTCTATGATTTTATCTACGATTGGACCGAAACGCTTTAAAGCTTGATAACAAGTATTATAATTTTGCCTTGTCGTGTTGGGTTTCCTTTAAGCAAGTCTTTGATAATAAAGATTCTGGGGCAACAAGCAAGCGCAAGAGGAGAGAAAGAGGGGAGGCGAAGAAGAAGAAGAAGACGATAATGGGTGGAGAAGTTCAGGCCTTGAAGAGAATTCCGCGCATTAAATTCCCCCATAGACAACCAAAATCAGCTTCAGGTTTTCTCTCTCTCAATTTTTCCTTCCAATCTCTTTTCTTTTCCAAACATTTTCTTTGCATATTTTGTCTTCTGTCGTCGATTGATTTGTTGCATGAATTTTATGTGCATATTGTCGCGATTGATTAGTATATCTCCTACTTATATGAAAGTAATTTTTCATTGGTCAAACAGAATACTGGGTCATTCTGTAATCATCTTATTCAGATTGGCTAGTTTATGGTTCATTTCTATGTTCAATAGCTACTGGGATGGATGAGCAGTATCCCCTAGGAGTAACAAAGGAGCATGGGGATGTTCTGAGCTTTTAAGCAAAAAATAATAAATGATGGCTTACAGCCTTGTTCAGGACTTTTCCGCTACATCGATTGATGCGGCTTCATCTGTAGTCGCTAAGTCTTCTGTGATTCAAGTGTTGCATCACAAGGACGAGGGGAAGTGCTAAAAGATCATGGCTTGAGAAGAGAGAAAATGGGAGACAGCAAAATGATACCATGGAGCAGAGAGGACCGTGTAGCCAATACGGAACAATATGATTCATGAACGATCTACAAAGTTAAGAATAAATAGAAGTTGGAGGAAGTAGTATTCAGGAAAATGTAAAAGAGCTTCAGGCTTGGATGGTTCTCTTGTAAGCAATGAGGAATGACGATGGCATAGTGAGTAGTGTGGGGCTTAGATTATATAACATGTGGATGCTGCTGACAAAAAGGGAGGGGTGAACACATAGAGGTTTTGCAAAATAGAAATTTCTAGTGGATTCACTGAAAGTTTTGATCTTACTTAAGTTATATAAATCTGTGGCAGAGAAAAGAAAAAGAATAAGAAAAAAGAGCCTATAATGGAGTAGAAAAAGCAACAAGCTGATAACAATGGAAGCAACGGGACCTTATCACTTGCATCGATCTAGTGAGGTGTTACTCAAATTGTACTCTATGGCTCTTGGAGAATAAATAGGTTCAGATAACTTAGACTGCCTCTGGTGTAGTGCATGTGGTATAGTATGTCACTTACTATGATGCCGAAGCAGTGGAATTGAGTCCTGCACTTACCAACATCTAGCTTTTGTAATGCCAAGTTATTCCTGATGCAAATAGGGGATGATGAGGCAAAAAGAGGGATAAGACTTTTGAGTTAGTTGTGTATGTATTTGGAAAAAATAAGGCATTAGGATGGACAATGTGCATGCACATGTATTGTGGTATACATGATCAGGATATCGGACTGAAAATTCAGGTAAGAGCTTTCTGCAAAAATCCATGAAAGAGGGGACCCCATGCTCTTTTTCTCCTTTGTAGTTTTGCTATGTTGCAAAACACGTTGTAGGAGCTCAAGTCACTTAACTTTCAGTTTAGGAAGTGTTTTAAACTGGCTCCATAGATGCTGATAACTGATTTATTCGATAGATTTCAAAGAGAATGGATCAATTATTACTAAGATTTTCTTGCCCGAGAAAGAAAAGTAATTGTTCATTGTGTGGGGCTTTAAGCGGTGATTTGAAACTTTTTCTACTATTACTTGATGCATATCAATAATCCCAGTTTGGAAACTCCTTGGTCATTTTTTCTCATTTCATTGTCTTTTTCGTGTCTTGCCCTTTGTTCACATGCCAAGGAGTAGCCAACCACAAACCCAACCAAGTGTTAAAGCATGTCCATGCACATCTTTCTCTTTTGAGCGTACTTATTGAATCATTGTTGTACTTACTTGCATCAAACTAAGTATAGGTTTTCTTTGTAGCTCAAACAGTTTTTTATTTACCCAGCACCTGTAAGATATTGATTTAGAGAGCCCTAACTTTCCACAAACAGTTTCTGCATCTCAAGCTCAACAAGGATCAACAAATAGGGACACTCGCATAATTTCCATATCAAGGTCAGATGTTCCAGCAGCACCTGGAAACAGTGCTGTGGGAGGGAAAGCTTCTCTTCAGCCAAAACGAACACCAGTCTCAGAAAAAGAGATAGAGGCAATACTGGTAAGCATAAATATGATATGCAGTGACCAAGAAATTATCTGCAGGGTTGGGTTATGATATTTGGCAGTTGGGATAGATTAGAATTGATGCTGACCTGTAAACCTTATGTTTCACGCAAAAAAAGGAAGAGAGGGTGTGTGTGTGTGTGTGTGTGTGTGGGGGGGGGGGGGGGGGGGGGGGGCGAAGAGGGGAGATAATTTGTTCAGAATTCCCTTGAGATTCGTGATAGAAGGAAAATGTGATAGAAATAATATGCTGCTGTATACCTTTAAGATGCTTGTGCTACGGAAAGTGGTGTTTAGCATTATGAAGGCTCCTGGCCAGTAACTCTTTGAATTGATATTTCGCTGATTTGTGTTATCCTCCTATCTCCTTTTGCAGTTGGGCGGAAGCTTCTGATCTGGTGGAGAATTAATACCATGAAGTGGTAATGTGATCAAGACCTTGTCCTTCTGTTTACCATTTTTCTAAATGTTCAATCTGCAAGTTCTCTCGTCGTATTATGCGAGTGAGCAAGTTAGGGTTTGAAGTAGTTTTAAGGGAAGGAGAATACTACCTGCTTGCTGGAAAATAAAGTCTTTTGTTTTAGTGCAAGTGCCTTGGTTGCTTTTTGTTTGGTGCGTCTTCAACTCTCAGCGGATTTAAGTGTGATAAATTGTGGACGGATTTTGCATCACAATAAAGGACTTACACGGTTTTGCCGTGGTCACTCATTAAACCATTCAGACTTTCATCAGTATTCACTACCCATCTTCCATGAACGTGGCCGACTGAGTAAAACAGTTGCACAGGCGTTATGGCCATTTGCTTCTCCGATGCCAAAAGCCCACGGAAACCCCTTCCCCTAAACTCTCCGACGAGATTCTTTAAAGGTTGACTGATAGTGAGCATGTTCTGTCAATGACATCGTTGGTTTACAACCATGTCACATAGAATTCTCGATGGATAGGAAGTTCTACATTTTTTATCCTTTGCCCCGTGACTCTTTGAATCAAAACCAAGACATGATTTTAATGTTTGTTGTCGTAATGTACTTCGATTTGCTGATGATAGTGCAGACGTGGAGATCGAACTACGAAAGAAAGTATCAACTCAGAAAATATCTTAACTACTATAAATTCAAGCATGCTTGCCAACCTCGAAACCCCCTTCCCATACGATATAAAAAATTTCCAATATACTAGTAAACAATAAACTTAGAAACACAACTGTACATTATTCCTTAATAACACATGAGCTAACCTTTTCAAATAAGCCGGAAATAAAACCTATAAACATTATTAATGAAGGAATTTAACGCTATAACCAGCCGAATTCAAGCTACTGCTTGCTTCTGCAAAATCATACGACGAAAGCCAACTCCTCCCCCTCGGAATAGAACATCGCTTGTTTGCTGTCCTTGAGAAAGATCAATGCATCAATGATTTCTCCGCATTCTCTTTTCTTTCGACAACTGTGTAGGAAAGCAAGTTGGAGGTCGCCTATGTCATAACTGTGTGTTTGCTGCTGTCCTGGTGCCTCTTGGTAAGATCATGTTGCCTTTTAATAAGATTTTCCGGGATCTCAGGCTTTACAGCAAGGTCTTTTTCTTCTCTTACAAGAAATTTGTCAACCTGTGCAGCGGTTTGCCTGCCTTCAGATATTGCCCATACCACCAAGGACTGACCACGCCGGCAATCCCCAGCCGCGAAGACCCCATCCACGTTTGTTGAGAATCGACCATACTCCGCCTTGAAGTTTGATCGACCGTCCTGTTCCACTCCCAACTTCTCTGCTACTAACTGGAAAAGCAAAGAGCACAACAACCAGTGAGTAACTCACTTTAACAAACAATGTCAATCAAGTTTTAAATGTAGACCAAGATAATTTGGAACGCAATTTAGTTTGTTAAAACTTTTTCTAATTAATATTCAAAAACGCATCATTTCAAACAGTCTAAATCAACATTTGATTATTTCGAAAGAAACTGACCGACTCAGGACCAAGGAAACCCATGGCCAGGAGGACAAGGTCAGCCTCAATGATCTCCTCAGAGCCCTCAACTTCCTTAAACAGAAACTTCCCACTAGCATCCTTCTCCCAGCGGACACGTACAACTTCTAGTCCTTTGAGTGTGCCGTTCTCATCTCCTATGAATCGCTTAGTTAATACCTCATAAGATCTTGGGTCTTTACCAAATTTGACGCTAGCTTCCTGATGCCCATAGTCAACGCGAAATACACGAGGCCACTGCAATCAACATGTAAGAGGAGCAAATTACATGCACATCCACATGCACAACTAACAATCTCATGCAAATTCTGTATGTGCACATTAAAGAAAGAGATGGTTGAGGAAACATAGTATGGAATAACAGACCCCTCAACCAAATTTAATTACCATAAGCAAAGAAGAAATGAGCACATCTCAGTTAACAATCCTATCACAGGAAAACTGGAAAACAGAGGAATAATGCTCAATATTGACATGTACAACGTAGGAAACATGGGGAAGAACGAAAATCAAAACCTGTGGCCAAGGGTTTCCCGGTGCCCTAGTTTGGGGTGGTTGGGGAAGAAGCTCCAAATTTGTGATGCTACTACAGCCATGCCTGATAGACGTCCCAATGCAGTCTGTGCCAGTGTCACCTCCACCAATGACCACTACTTTCTTACCCTTGGCAGAAATATAATTACCATCACGAAGATTGCTATCAAGCAAGCTTTTAGTGTTGGCGTGAAGAAACTCCATAGCAAAATGGACTCCTGATAGCTCCCGTCCTGGTACAGGAAGGTCCCTGCACCAAAAAGTACCAGCAACTATGAACATGCTCCACAGCAAGTTATCTAAGTAAGCAACATTGGTTGCAGATTGTGCAACATCCAAGGACAAATCAATGAATTTGTATCTCTCTGCCTCCTATGAATTACCTTGGTTTTGTGGCTCCTACAGCCAAAACTACAGCATCATTCTCCTCTCGGAGTCTATCAAGGGAGTACAAAGGATCAGTTCCAACATTTGCACTGACCACAAAATTGACACCTTCTTGGGCCATAAGGTTCACCCTCCGTTGAACTACATCCACTTTGTCAGTCTTCATGTTTGGAACACCATACATCATAAGCCCTCCAATTCTGTCGGCACGCTCATAAACTGTCACTGTGTGCCCCATTCTGTTTAGCTGATCAGCAGCAGCCAGTCCAGCTGGTCCACTTCCAACAATAGCTACTCTTTTCCTGCAACCATATACATTCAATACATTCACGATAAAATGAGCGTCACCAACAATTTAATCAAGGGAAACCATATCAACAGCACCAATCAAGGTAAACCATAACCAAGAATAAAGCAGACTAGAAAACAGAATAAAACTCTTCCCAGAATCTTAGAAGGCATACCCCGATCTCTTGAGTGGAGGTCGTGGTACCATCCATCCCTCTTCAAATGCCTTGTCTATGATTGCACACTCAATACTCTTGATAGATACAGGATTCTCAATAATGCCCAGTACGCAAGAACCTTCACAAGGTGCAGGACACACGCGGCCAGTGAACTCAGGGAAGTTATTTGTCTCAAGGAGACGGTCTAATGCTTCGCGCCACCTATTTTGGTACACCAACTCATTAAACTCAGGTATTTTGTTTCCAAGAGGACATCCGGAATTTTCCTGCAAATTCAAAATGGAGAATCCAATGACCAAAAACTCATTTGGATATTCAAGTATAAAACATATTTACAAATATCTCACAAAGCGAAATCAAAGAATAATTCTTACCTGATGGCAGAAAGGAGTACCACAGTCCATACAACGTGCAGACTGAGTCTTTAAAAGTGGGCCAGGTTTTGATTCTTCCATAACTTCCATCCAATCATTCATCCGAACATTAGGATCCCTGTATTGGACACCTTCACGCTCATAAGAAATGAAACCTCGATGTTTAACAGCATCAGTAACCTGAGTAGGCCTCTTCAATAAATTAACCTCTTCTACCTTCTGTAAATATCAAAAATTCACATCAGGTCAACAAATTGTGCGAACACCAAACAGGTTCACCAGTAACCAAGCATGAAGGTACCCCCAATACCCCAAACCTCCATAGCACCCCGCAAGTAGGGAAAAGAAGTGGAATTAGACTGTACGGTTTGAAAGTGGTAAACTTTTTTGCAGTACATGCATCAATGATGAATTTCTCAGCGAACTAGAACATAAAACCAACTGAAGAAGACAGGACAGATTGAAAACTAAACCGGGGAAGAAAATTCAAAATAAGATGATCTTGACATCAAAGTATCCAAGCCTAGAAATCAATATGAACTTTATGTGCAAGTCTCTCTTTTTTGTTCTGGGAGGGGAAGGCCCATTGTATTCCCGTGTTAATACTAATGTTGATTACAATCAAAAGACAATTACCTGATTGGATTTCTCATTCGAAGATGCAGCTGCTAATTTCTTTAGCTCTTCAAAGGCATCTTTCTCCATTGGCTCTGCCTCATCTGCCTCTCCTTGTTCCTCGGTGTCCTTATTGGAATGTTCCCCAATTGCCTTGGAGGATCCTTCAAGTTTCAAGTTTGCGAGGGCCCGTTTGTACTCCCTAGGAAACACCTTGATGAATTTAGGCAGAAGACTCTCAAGGTTAGCAAGTACTTCTTTAGCTAGCTGGCTGTTTGTATATCGCTGATGTTGCTGAATCATCGTTCTTAGAGTCATGATATCCTCTTCTTCCTCGACTTTATCAAGATCTACAAGTTCTGGATTGCAACGAGATTGGAATTTTCCATCCACATCAAGTACATAAGCAACACCACCACTCATACCTGCAGCAAAATTCCTACCAGTTTTTCCAAGCACAACAACAGTCCCACCAGTCATATACTCGCATCCATGATCACCAACACCTTCCACAACTGCCTTAGCCCCAGAATTCCGTACACAGAATCTTTCTGCTGCCATCCCATTGAAGTATGCCTCCCCACTTGTTGCCCCATAGAGAGCCACATTACCAATCACAATGTTCTCTTTTGGATCAAACTTGCTATCCTTTGGAGGATAGACTACAATCTTGCCACCTGACAATCCTTTACCAACATAGTCATTGCTGTCACCTTCAAGCTCAAGCATGATTCCAGGGCAGAGGAATGCTCCAAGGCTCTGACCAGCACTTCCACTGAACTTGATATGGATAGTATCTGCTGGAAGCCCTGCCATCTGATAGCGCTTGGTCACTTCATGGCTGAGCATCGTTCCAACAGCACGGTTCACATTGCAGATTGATGTTTCAATGTACACAGGAAGCTTCTTTTCTAATGCAGCTTTGGACAGTGGGATAAGTTGTTGGTCTAACGCCATGTCCAAACCATGGTCCTGTTTCTGGACACAGTACTGTGCAGCTTCAGGCCGAAGTTCAGCAGCAGGTCTAAGTAATAGGGATAGATCAATATTTTCCAGCTTCTCATTGTTTTTAGTCACTTCTTTGTCCACTTCAAGCATATCTGAACGGCCAATCATCTCCTTTACAGTTCGAAATCCAATCTCCGACATAATTTGCCTCATTTCTTCTGCTACCATGAAGAAAAAGTTAATAACATGCTCAGGTTCCCCAGCAAACTTCTCTCTAAGCACTGGATCTTGAGTAGCAATGCCAACAGGACAGGTGTTTTTGTGGCACTTTCGCATCATGATGCAACCAAGAGTTATGAGAGGTGCTGTGCTGAAACCAAATTCTTCTGCGCCAAGAAGGGCAGCAATGGCCACATCTCTTCCTGTTTTCAGTTGGCCATCCGTCTGGAGAACTGTTCGACCTCTCAGGTCATTAGCAACCAGTGTCTGATGTGTCTCTGCCAAACCAAGCTCCCATGGGAGCCCAGCATTCTTGATTCCAGTCCATCTAGAGGCCCCAGTACCTCCATCATGACCCGAGATCAAAACATGGTCAGCATGACCCTTGACGACTCCACTAGCAACTACCCCCACGCCAGCTTCAGATACCAACTTCACACTGATACGAGCCGCAGGGTTGGAGTTCTATAGAACAAATAAAATAAAATAAAAATTGGTCAATCGCTAGTCAAATCTCCATTTCCCCATAGAAAGCATAGTCGTTCATAACTCTAACCAAAAGGAGAGAAACTAAAACCCCCCTGCCAAAATAAAAATTAAAAATTAAAAATAAAAAATAAAAAAATAAAAAAAGAAAGGCATTTATACAAACCTTAAGATCATGAATTAATTGAGCAAGATCTTCAATTGAATATATATCATGATGTGGAGGCGGACTAATAAGTCCCACACCAGCAGTTGAGTTCCTGGTTACTGCAATTTCTCCTACTACTTTGTGGCCTGGAAGCTCACCTCCCTCACCAGGCTTGGCCCCCTAAGCAACGGTGAAAACAGCAGTTAACAACAAGTCAATTGCAGAGGAATAAAAGATTCAGTTTATACTTAATCTCACCAAATGTCAAATGTAGCTATCAACTAAAGTGCAAAGGCACCCAAAGGTGCTTTGCAGACACAGCATCATCTGCCATGAACATAGATCCATAAACAAGAGGAACCCAAGTTCCAATAGGATATAGGACCAGATACAAGTATGCAGACATTCAAAGACAACTAAAAGAAGTCCACATACAAAATATTAAAAAGATACCTGAGCCATTTTTATCTGTAATTCATCTGCATTTGTGAGGTAATAACTTGAAACTCCAAATCTTCCACTCGCAACCTGTTTAATTGCACTTCTTTTTGGGTTCATTGAACCATCTGGAAGAGGCTCCATACGAGATGGTTGCTCACCTCCCTCACCTTCAGCAGAAGTCAAAATAATAATCAGTGATTTGACAATGTGACCTATAAGCAACAGTTAACCTTAATATAAACTGAATTAGGTGGAAAAACAACCCCTCAACCGCACAAATAAGCTTTTTTTTTTCTGAGCTAATATGCAAGAAATTCTTACATTTAGCTACACAGAATGTGCCTAGAGATTCTCAATGAGTAAGCAATGCAAAGATATGCAACCCCAAGTCCTAAGTTAAATGAATTTACCTAACTGCCCTCTATATGTTGTATGGTACTAGGAAAAACCTTGACAGAACACTGATAGAGAAAGAAAGGACCTCAGTTACAGGTATAGCCAGGAGGAAGCTTATAGAGGAAGAAATGCAAACCTGTATTTGACTTTCCACCAAGTTTATTCATAGCAATAGCCAGTGTTGTGTGTGCCTCCAAAGATATCGACCCATAACTCATGGCCCCAGTACAGAACCGCTTGACAATCTCACTGGCAGGTTCAACTTCATCCAGTGGAACTTTCACCTCTGCCTCCTTAAATTTCAATAAGCCCCGCAAATTACAGGCTTTATTTAATTGATGAATAAGCTTGGAGTATTCTTTGTAGGCAGCAACACTGTTAGTTCGAGCAGCCTCCTGAAGCTTGGCTATAGCAAGGGGATCGTTCAAATGAATCTCACCACCTTTCCTCCAATGATAATCGCCTGGGTTTGGCAGTGCTGCAGCTTCTGCACTTCCAGGGGGAAAAGCCCGAGAGGGAAATGCCAACTCATGTAGATGAAGAGCATCATGAGCAAGCATCTCAAATGTTGCGCCCTCAACTCTACTTGGAGTTCCTGCAAAGCACCTTTCTATCACTTCTGAAGACAGACCTAGAGCTTCAAAAATCTGAGCACCCTTGTAAGAGGCCAAAGTTGATATCCCCATCTTGGCAAGAACCTTCATCATTCCATAATTGCTTGCTTTGAAGTACTTTTTGACCAGCTCTTCCTTGGAGCGGAATTCACCACTTGATTTTGGTGGGACCTTTCCATCAACTTGCAATCTCCAAATGGCTTCTACGGCCAAGTATGGACATATGGCATCTGCACCAAACCCAACCAATGTACAGAAATGGTGCACCTCACGTGGCTCAGCAGTTTCAACTATCAACCCAACTTGGGTGCGCTCAAGATTTTTAACAAGATCTTGATGGACTGCACCAACAGCCAAGAGGGAGCTTACCGCAACACGCTTCGATGAGAAAGCTACATATTAAAAAGATGGACATTATATTACATTGTTTTCCATTCCATTCACTGTAATAAAATGCACTCACAAAAGAAAAAAGAGATATTATACCTCTATCAGAAAGCACAAGTAAGGTATAACCCTCCTTAATTGCATCATGTGCCTCAGCACAGATCCTATCCAAGGTCTCCTCCAATCCTTTCCTACCTCGGTCTTTAGAATAAGTTATGTCCAGAACTTTGCTTCGCCAACCTCTATAATTCATCTTTTTTATGGCTTCTGTTTCTTCAATGGATAAAAGAGGACCTTTCAGTGAAAGACGATGACATTGTTCTTCAGTGGTTTCTGTCAGGTCACCCTCTGGACCAATCATACATTCCATTGATGTGACTATCTTCTCCCGAATAGGATCAATTGGAGGGTTAGTCACCTGGGCAAACATTTGCTTGAAGTACTCAAACGTAAGCTTTTCTCTGTTAGACATTACAGCCAAGGGAGTGTCATTTCCCATAGAACCAAGGGCCTCAACACCGTCTTTTGCCATTGGAAGTAATAACATCTCCAAGGATTCAATAGTGTAACTGCATTGGGAAGGCAGATATTGAATATACATCCTGTAAAATGTAGAAGAAAGAAAAACACAAAAGTAACAGCAAATGCAATAGAGAGATTCTCATACCCAAAAGCCTTCAATGGAGCCAATAAACCATGAACGCCCATGTTTTCCATGTTGTCATCATCACTAGATGCCTGAAGTTAGAAAATATAGAGGCCAAAGTGAGAATTCCCCTTAAAAGGAAAATCAAAGAGAACAGTGATTTCATACTTACCGGAATCACTCCTGCAAGGGGAGACGGGACCCTTTCGGACTCATGAACAGAGTTAACTATATCCTTGAGTTCAATTTTTTGCCTTTTAAGCCACTCGCCATAAGGCCTTGCCAGTGAGTACTGCTGCTTTAAGGCTTCATCATCGACCACAGTATGATTATCAAAATCAACCAAAAGCATCATGCCAGGGTTCAGTCTTCCTTTCCTATACACATCTTCAGGTGGAATGTCTACCACACCAACCTCACTGGCCATGATCACTCGTCCACTGTGGGTGATGTAGAAGCGACCAGGACGCAGCCCATTACGATCCAATGTTGCTCCCAGATAGTGGCCATCAGTAACTGCATATGATTTTTGGCAGATATGAAATTAATTTATCAAATGGAAGATACAGAAAATCTTGAGTGAAAATGATAGAATTATTACATGATATAAGAGCCGGCCCATCCCATGGCTCCATCAAAGCAGAGAAGTATTCATAAAGTGCCTTTCGATGAGGATCCATATTCTTGTCATTTTGCCATGCTTCAGGAATCATCATCATAATAGCTTCGGGAAGACTTCGACCAGCTCGGACCAGAAGCTCAAGAACACCATCAAAAGCTCCTGTTAGAGGAAAAATCAAGTACATTTCAGCCAGAATATGATAAGTTAATGTACAACCTTCACTAAGAATATCTACATGTCTATAAATGTATTTGTGGACATTATGCAAAATCCAACTTGAAAGTTGACCTGAATCAGATGAACTGGCATCCACAATGGGTAGAAGCTTCTTTAACTCATCCTTTGAGAGACCAAGCTCATTACACTTCAATAGACCCTCACGTGCTTTCATCCTGAGTAAAATGTAAACTGTGTAAGCGTATATGTTTCCCTTGTTGATATGGCATGCTTTGACAAGACCATGTCCGTCAGTCAGCCAAAAAAGTTACTTTTCATCCTTCCCGACATTCTTAAAGTTTTTCAAACGGATAAATCCTCAAGAAAGATGGTTGACAAGTAAGGTTGTGGAGACACAGTTGCACCAAGGTGGTGGTGTCCTAAACAAATTTGACCTGTTTAGCAAGTGCAATCTCAAAGATTCTGTATTTACTCCAGGCCAATAGTGAGTTGAAAATGATGGTTGTCCTCATATGAAACAGCATAAACTAAATACAGAATATAACTAACACTTAAGGCTGGAAATCTGGCCTATGTTCCAGATGTCACTGGCCTTGCTCAAAACTGATAGCCAAATAATGTGAACCAACCATATAAATATGGACTTTATCTATCATACACAATTCTTAATAAGTAAACACATTGATATAAAAAGTGGTTTTCTTATTTATCTTAAAGAGAAAAATTATTGGTTCATCCCATAACATTACAACCATTACATAGTTAGTGTGAGCAAAGCATGGCAAATGTCCGGTGTTGTGAGTTGTAGCCCCACCAATTGAGCCATAAAGAAGCATTATTCACAGGAAATGAGGAAATAATACAAGTCAAGGTCTGCACATACTATAACACTACAATTAACTGATTTAACACAGCACGTACTGCTATTGGTCAAACACTTGGGAAATGGAATCACACTATTAACTTGGGAATGCAGAAGATAACACACCAGTTCACATTGCCTCTAAGTGTGTTGATTTCCCCATTGTGGCCTAAGACACGCATAGGTTGAGCACGATCCCAGCTGGGAAATGTATTTGTTGAGAATCTTGAGTGTATCTGTATCAAAAATCAAGAAACCAAGACTGTCATTGGCAATCCCACCTACTACATTCAAGTA
Source organism: Casuarina equisetifolia (assembly GCA_028551475.1). NCBI lineage: Eukaryota > Viridiplantae > Streptophyta > Magnoliopsida > Fagales > Casuarinaceae > Casuarina > Casuarina equisetifolia. The sequence goes on from CM052362.1 coordinate 20,954,205, forward strand.
TGAGAAACTGATGTGGAAACAGCACGTGAAGTTCTGCATTGGGCACTTATATTGTTGTGGTGATACTAGTTCCTGGAAAACCTAAGCTAGTTTAACCATCGAAATTTCCTCCCACCAGTCAATTGAAATTATCATCCCCCAACAACTGATCGTATAGAGTGCTGTACCAAAGTTTCTGCAAATAGGATTATCTTGAGAATGAAGCTTTCTTACCAACTCACCAATGCATCTAATCCAGCATCCAAATCAAACAGTAATCAAGGGAGTGGAAGAACTTAAGAGATCATTCAAACCTCAAATGCCTCAGAAGTCATTCCTCAACCTTGCATCTCTTCAGTTACCGGTTGTTCCCATGCTGTTTGTTGGAGTATAGAGTTAGTGGAGAGAGAAGAAAGGTAATGGATAATATATTTACCAGGGCCATGTAGCTCGTAAACCTTTCATTGCCAATATCCGCATAATAGTAATCCTTCAACTGGTTTGGCTTTAACTGACCTTTGTAAACAACCGTCCTGCACAATTCAAGTAAAGGAATGACAAATGCGTAAGGGTAAAGAATCTTGCTGATATTATACCTAGTGCCTACATCAGCTAACGTGGCTCTCATAACAGCTCACCTTGAGGAAAGAGAACAGATATAGAAGTCCTTAGCCCCACCATATTCAAGGTTCAGTGCTGCTCTAATGGCAATCATTGAAAACCTCCTCAGGATGTACATCTGCACAGCGAGCAACAGGACAATGCTTTCTGAACTTTCCAACAGAGTAAAACACAAAAATCAAGTCCGTTGTTTTCAGCCTCTTAAGAGTCCCGTGATTTGTTTTGACAATTTTTTTAACCTGTAAGTTAGTTCCTAGTAGGAAACCAAGCTTTTTCTCCAAAAGATTTAATGGTACAAAACTATCTTTGCTATCAAGGAAACTCTATGCTAACGATGTAACAAAAGAATTATGCCTTCCAATTTTCATCCTCAGTAACAATATCAAAAATCAAATCTTACCTGCTGCTCCAAATCAACTTGTGACCGAGGAGTAGGTGTAAGGAATACTTGCTCAATCACAGGTTCAGTCTGCAAGGCAGACATGCCCAAGCCTGTGTTATCTGTAGGTACAGGTCGCCACCCAAGAACAGTATGCCCAAGAGACTCCGCAGCCTTCAAACATGACAAAAGGTTTCCTCATCAATGCCACCCCAGAGGATAAAAACATAGTAGAATCAAGTGTAAAACAGAGACACTGAACTACCCAAAGTGATATGTAGGCGGTTATGTAGCAGAAACACTTCCATTAATGGAATCAGTTGAGAAGCTGAGAAGCTGGTAGTATAGAAGCAACATGCGTAGGTACAAGGTCCATATTCTCATATATATGTACATGATACCCAAAGCCATGAGATCAATCTCCTCTTAGAGAGATAAGAAGAAGATCACTAAAGTATAATGCTTTGTTCCACACTGAATGAAAAGGGATTTCAACAGTTGAAGTATCAACAGAAAACACCTGACAAATGTTCTCTAACCAAGTATGTTTTAGCCGGACTTTGTCATGCAGCTAAGAAGTATCACTTCACGAATAGAGAGTGCGGTAGACTTCAAGATGATAGTATACAAGAGTCCAAAAGAGTTGCATATAATCTATAGCACTCCATCATGAGAATTGGTGGAAACAGACAAGAACCCCTGGACAATCCCTAAACTAGAACAAAGACAAACAGAGCAAAATTTTTAGCCTTCAAAATACCTTTGTGAATACATTTTTTGATTCTTTCCTTCGACTCTCCGATTTGGGCAAAAAGAACATGCCAACAGCATATTCCCCTGATGGTGGAAGCTCAAACCCCAGATCCTTAGCCACCTGAGAAATGGCAAGCCAACAACAACGAATGCCAAGTTTTATAACACAACTACAAACAGGAGTTCAACTAAGAGTAGAAAATGTAGAAGAAAGCTGAAGCCAATTAATGCAGAAAAGTTTCAACCGGATTGTTTTTCCTTAAAGAAAAAAGAAAGTCATTTGCACTTTCGGCCAGATACAAAAACGCTTCCAGAAATTCCAAAAAAAAAAAGAGGAAGGAAAAGGCCGAGGGAGAAAAATAAATTTCATTTTATTTTCTAGAAGATCTGCCGAAACAAACAGAAACCAACAGAGTTAAAAACAAGAAGCGAACTCCCAGAACGCAAACTGTTCCCGCTTCCCATTAATCAAACAATGCATATTGAGAAAAATTTAATTCGACGATAGCCTAAATTGGAAAGGAAAAAAACGATTATACAACTAATCATACCTCCTTGTAGAATTCGTGAGGAAGAGCAACAAGAATTCCCGCCCCATCACCAGTGTTGGCTTCACAACCACAAGCACCTCTGTGTGACATACGTACCAGCATCTCCACCGCATCCGTAACCTACAAAAGAATCAACAACGATAACACCCTCCTCGCAACACATACAAATACCCGCAAATCCAAAGATATCCAAATACCCGACGAACACATCAACACATCCTTAAGACGTATGCGTATATGCATGCACAGAAAGATGGCAAAAACACCCACAAATAAAAATTCAAAAAAACCCAATCAGGCAATGCAAATTCTGAATACACACACGAAACCACACATACGGACGTAGATAGATTTATACGAATATATACGCACAAAAATATCACAAATAAAACTGATTACTAAAGTCACAACAGGGTAAAATTCAAAGACCAGGAAAGAAAATAGATAACATACTCACTCACATCCTTGTGTAATAGAAATAATATTCTTACCGTCTTTCGGCTACTTTCGCCGGATAATTCTGCGACGAACCCAACCCCACACGAATCCTTATCAAACGACGGGTCGTAGAGCCCGAGCGGCTTGTCTGGCACAGCAGAGAGAGACGAGCGGACCGCTACCCTGAGCTTCGGCGACTTACCCGGCCCGTCCGACCTCCAAAACTGGACCCTTTCCGAGCCGGAAGGCCGCAATCGAGTCCCCAAAAACCTTTTGTCTATAACATTCACCGATTTCTTTGCCCCAACCGAGCACCGGGCATTAAAACGGGTTCCCAGAGCCCGAGGAGCCGCATTGAGCTTCGGTTCCGGGTTCGAGGGCTTGTTAAGCGCAGGCAGAACACAGGACGAACCGGTACGAAGCTGAAGAAGCGAACTCGAGCTCGCAAACATTTTCGTGATTACACCAACAATCCAACGACAACAAGTTTGAAACTATTTAAGCTCTCGATTATCTGACCCGGATAGAGAATTAACCCAGACTCCAAAACAAAAACAAAAATTAATTACAACGCACAGATTCTGTTCCAGCAAACACGAACAGTGAGGAGAGAAGTGCGAGATTTAAACTACTTGTATCTTCGATTTTTTAGGTGACAATTTACAGATCTAAAGCGCTCCACTTCGTCTTCATCGGTTCAGGGTATCCCCTTCTGGCTGCGATTTTCAAAATGAAATGAAAACGGAAGGATTTGGATTAAACAGAATAACCGTTGTTTATTCCAAAGAGAAAATGATAATTACAAGTATTCTCGTCAAGAATAAACCCACGAGACTCCGATTGTCACGTGCCACAGATTCTGAGGTTGAAGATAGAGCCAAACCCAAACCGAATCAACCAACTACCGGCTTCCCCGGGAAACAACCAGAAAAGAAGAGACGGAGTGGGCGCAGAGAGGCAGGGAGGGAGAGGTAGGCAGGCTATCTTTGGGCTCTCCTCTCAGAGACACAGATGTGGTTTTATAGAGAAGCAGAAGTCGAAAGAGGGTGGGGACCACCAGGCCCCATACGGTTCACAATTACCCTTTTACCCACAGGCCCCACCTAGTGACGGATATAATTTTTCACGACATGACAGATCGAAATTGGCCAGGGCGCCACGTGTGAGTTTTACCTATGCGGCACGCGACAGCCGCTCGTGGGGGGCCCCACTTCTGGGGCTTCCAAGAGGGATTAGATTTATTTTAAATTCAAAGCCTCATAAAACACCCCGTCTTTTGCTCTTTTAATTTTTTGGGGAGAACCGCCTACGTATTTTGTTCGGAGTATTAGGCATGTCTCCCATACCTCGTTGGCTCGGTTCCGAACCTCCCCGTCAGGCCCATAGTAAACTCCGCAGTTACCGAATCTTGTTAAGTCACCGTTATCCCAAAATCTTTAATAATTTGAATTCTTTTATAATATTTTTAAATTATTTATGCACATACATAAATTAAAACACAAGTATTGACCAAAAGTTTAAGGTTTACCGTGATATGACGCCATTTTGGTGCGAGGGCATATGGGTAAAAGGGAGGGGGGATTGGGTGGGCAGTTGACCACGTGGCCTGACGCTACCGGTGACGAAAAATTTGGCAGAAACGTATTGAGCAATATTATCAAATACGTAATATGCGGCTAATAGTAAAAGTTATTGTGCTGTTATTGTGCTGGCCGCCGATTTATGCGGCCAGCGGAAAAGCGAAGTTGTGAACATTTTTTTAACATTTTTATCAAATAAGCTACGATTAATTGCCTTAAATGAGTTCATTATTGCCAAAGCAGGAAAGTTAAAAAGATTACATAATCACGCCTGATGTATTGCCGCCAACAGATTTTATGTGGCGCAGGGTCAGATTCTTATCTCCTGACAGATTACCTTCCTTTTTAAGCTCGAATAAGTTAATTTTGTTTCCATATCTTTGGTTTTTATACAAAATAGATTGGTCAGGTTGTGACTGTTACCTAAGGTAACTGCTTCCCATAAAATGAGATTTTTTAGCTGAGTGGGACTGAAAAATGAAATAATATTTGGTTGGAAAATTTGTAGCCGACGTTCGATCACCCACCCCAATGTCCCAATCGGCCACCTACCCTATCAGACCTACTTCACGGCAAACCTGGGAATAGCCGGGGCACTTTCTGTAAAGAAAGTTTATAAGGACTCCTTATTATCAAAATGTCGGGAAGTACGGAACCTCCCTTGGGATCCGCTTCCCTCGAGATGGTTTTTTTTTTTTTTCGTAAATATATAAGTATAGTGCATATATAAAACATATATTTTAAGGAAGCTTTACGAAGTACAATGTTTTGACGGAGGAGCCACCAACGCCCACTGTTTTGTTAGTTGGGGAAAGGAAAATGTAAAAAATGGCGGTAGGTAGAGAAACGGAGTGGAATTACCAGTCACCCACGATTTTTCAAGGGCTTGGAAAATGATGACTTTCGTCGAAGGTTTAGTTTCTCGGCAGTTTACCACCAGAATGTTTTGGCGGAAAACACTGCTCTAATTTGTATGTTTTCGCCCACACATTTCCATCGATAAGAAAGGTGCTTGCGTTGGGAAGAAAATAATTGGTTTGGCTTATGATCAGAGGTTGAAAAGAAGCTTGATATTACGAGCGTAGGAACAAAAAAGTCGGGCCTGGGTTGTTTGGTTGTTTGGATTTTCCCGTAAAACAAACAAATGGATAGACACGAGAGGAACCCACGTGTCTTGTGTAGGGAAAGCGAGTTTGTTGTGAAGAGAATCCCAAGCTAGTCGTATGTTGTTGCGGTGCTTGACTTTTTGTTGCAAAATCCCAATAATTCAAGTTGATCGGTCAAGCGTAGTACAATGACTCTGATGTTAGCCCTGACGTGGACGACCATCTTGCTTACCAGCACTTAAAACTACTTAAAACTTCTTAATCCTAGGTTCCACACTCAACTATTACTGCCCATTCAATCTAATAATATGCGGTGACAAGTCAGATTATGATCATTGCCAATCAAGAACCTTGTTGAATAATCAAATCCAAGTTTTAGTTTAACATAGGTTTAGGTGGGTACAAGTCAGATTAACACTGACACAAACAAAAACTGAAAAGAAAACAAGATACTAAGTGCCTCCCCAGAGATTAAAGAGCCAAACATGATTTTCTACAACAATATCTTGTTTTTTTTTTTCCCTTTGCTAGCTCGGATATAGATAAGGATTGAGGTCTTAAATATCTAAAAAATAGATAAAGACGTCAAACAAATTGATAGAGGGACAAACCTGATCCAAAGAATCAAATTGATAGAGGGACAAACCTGATCCAAAGAATCCCCATCATGGTCGATAGAGCCAAACAATATCCTGGTCGTGCGAACGAAAGGTTTAAGATCAGTAGTCCATCAATTCCTTCATCCTAAAAGGAAACTTCTTTATTATCATCAATCTATTTTCAAAGACAGCCACTTTAAGCTTGTTTTTACTTTTTCTGGACATATACTATGCAGCAGTCGTTGGTTGGTGCAATCAAATAATTAAATATCGTGAGTTAAATCGTAAAAATATTATAAGATCATTGTTATATGACTGTAAGGTGCTGAGTAGGCGCGGTGGGTGGCTTGGCTGCTAATAACCACGGTCAGAGAGGGAAAAAAAAAAGTAGCAAATGGCCCCAAAAGGACGTGGACAAACAAGTACACGTATCAGTGTGCCATTGACAGCTATACTAGGAGGACAGAGACCTTGGAGCTGTGTCCCAAATTGACATAGAAATTTGATTGAACGTTTCCCCTGTCCTCAATTGAAGAAGCAGCCAAGCCGTTGAAGTGGTCCACCTCCCTCCGCTACACGACTGCCCTGACAGTAGCTTGAACTGTTTACCAGCCACTCCGGTTGGCTGATGAAGCACGACCACCCTGATAATAACATTATTTCAACATCGTTTACGTGAAGTTTGTGACGTAATATTATTCATTTTTAATAAGCCCAAAAGTCTAGCACAAGTAACGACTTTGAAAACCGTGGTTTAAGCCAATAAAGCAAGCGCCACTTCATTGATTGTAGATTTACTTTATACAGAATCGACAGCTTCAACAGGGACGTTAATGTAGACTTACGGTGGAGAAAGTTTCAACCTGATATTCACGGTGACCGGTGGAAGAAGAAGAATATCAAAAGCTACTCCAATTCTCCCACGAGAACAATGAGTGAGTATTGTGCTTCTGCATCTGAATCACGGCACCAGAGCTAAAGCGATTCCCAACGCTGACTTCGACTGCCTTTCCAGCATAAAGGACTCAGCTGCTCAGAGAACAGGGACAACAACCTCAGTAGCCTTTTACTGTGTATTAAAATATAGAACCCATGAAGCTTGCGCACTTAAAGCGAATCCCTCGCAAATCACGAGCTGAAGCACCTTTTTCTGAGCGAAACAGAGGTAAAGATAAAAAATAAAAATAAAAATAAAAATCTTTAGGGGCCCTCTTCAAGTTGAAGTGACTACTAAAGAATGATTACATGGAATGGTTCTGTTCAAGGTCCACACGTGGTTCTACTGTTTATAATCATTATTTTCAAGGGTCCATTCTGCCACCTACACCCCGCCCCAATAATGTCTTGAAATCTCTGGCATTTGCAGTGGAAGGTGCCATTGGCAAATTAAGGATGTGGTTGACCCATTGTTTAGATTTAACCACAGGGGCCCTTCAGAATCTACTTTTACAGCCTGTTGTGTTTGACGCAAGTGGGGAGATCTGATTCCTGTTGCAGTAGATTTTCTCGTGCCCGTGATCTTTGGTCTGATTTCATGACAGTGAGTTCGAGTATGCATATCTTGGTCAAAGGAGAAAGAGGCAATAATTGAATGTATAATCCCTTAAGTTAGTCTCAGAAGAGGCAGCAATATATGTGCATGACACTAGTCCCACGTTTTGTTCACATGGCTACCAAAGATCTCCTCCTAAACAAAACAAACAAGGATTTTGCGTGGTATCTTTCTTGGGTTCTATAATCAATCAGCTCTCAATTGGCTATGGTTATGTTCTGCAGATATATTCCCTGATAGCGAGAATAGATTAAAGTAAAATGTAGATGCTCCATGAATGGGGGATGTGTTAGTGGGGTTCTTACTTGCGTGACTAACAAGTAGTTTTAACTCAATAAGTGGTGGAATTTCGAATTTCCTCAGAAAACAAGTACTTAGACTTGGTGGAGCATCATTATCATAAAAACCCTTTTCTCTGTTCAAGCGAACTAGAACTATTCTTTGAACCCATGTCGGTGGGTTATAATATAGGCACAAGAATATTCTAACCCTATTATTTCTATCTTTTTTTATTCCTGTTTTGATATTATCTGCACATGACTGCTCTATTCCACTGCTATAATTAAGATCTCTTCCCAATACTTCCCCGAATATAATTCTTGGTTTTTCAAATCTTATTGAAGTGAAAAAAAAAAAACAGGAAGAAAGCATCCCGAGGCCAACTGGTCTAGAACCCGTCCAAAACTGATTGCAGGCGACAATGATGTCTTACCTATTTTATTTGGCTCAAATGAACTATATCATTCATAAGCTCTCAAAAAAGATGAAGGTGCATGTACAAGACTCTTTTCCCGACCAGAGAAAATCATCGATGGCTATCGTCAACTAATTAATGATAAGTTATACGAAATGATTGTAGAACCCCACAGAAATCAATTAAACGAGGCTGCTGGGGAGCTTCTTCTGTATGTTTCTCAACTGAATCTTCATCGCTGTGTACTCGGCCATTATTTGTTTTTCTTTAATTTTGAAGTATTAAAAGAATACGTCTGTTGATTGTTCTTCATCTTGGTGACTTCATATTTATACTTCTTTAATAGATTCTCATGATCAAATACCCATCTTTGGACCAAGCATTTGATTCTTTTTTTTTTGGGGGGGGGGCTTCTTGTAGCTGGATGTTGACGTTCAAGGAGATTAGGGAATCTGTCACCGGTGTTGCATAACTCTCTCGGACAGCATTATTCAGAGAAGTATTGGATCATCCGTTTGTTGTGAAGGGAACTTCAGACTCACCAAAAGATGGGAAAAGAGAAAGTTAAAAGAACATGCTTATCAAATGTATTCTCAAGCTACTAAGAAAGATGCACGTTAAACGCTTTCTTCTGGTTTTCATCTCACGATGATAGCTTCTACTCACCAACCATGAGGGTACTTTTGCTTCCTGAGCAAGGGGATATAATAATAGAAACTAAAAAATAAAGAGAATCTTGCCCATCTTTTCATCTCCATTTTAAAACCATATGGAATCCAAGAATTCACTCTCTCTTATGGTTTGGGGTAATGAAGAGTCATTTTACCACGCCGAACCTGGTTAAGGTTTCGGTCAGGAACATAATGCGTCCGAACCACAACTTAGGTTTTGGCTCCGCCAATCTTTCATCGAATAAACAAAAAGGGAGATGAAAGGCAGAAAAAAAGTTGTTTCTTGAGAACTCCGCATTTCTTTATTCATGTCATCATATTCAAGGAGCAATCACAGCAAGAAGGAAGCTGGAGGGACTTTAATAATGCAATTGACCTAGCTTAAAAAAATACAAAACCAATATTTTTTAGTCACTGAGCTCAATACATCATAGAGACAAGGGAAAGTAGTACTATTAAAAGGAAGATAGTGCCTAAGCTGTCATAGTTTAGGCCGCAAACAGCACACTGCATTAGAATATGTCTAATGTTGTGCTGTGGGCTGCTTCTAGGTGGTCGCCTTATGCAGCGAAATGCAAGTAATGGATTGAATAAAAAAGTACTCAAGCTCTTAATAACAAAGTCTTTTTGTTGCAGCCGTAGCATGTCCACTTGCTGCGTATACGCAACGGAGAGAGGAAAAAGAAACATAGTTACTTCGTTGTCGTTTAGCTCTCCTGTTACAGCTACAATTTTCTAATTTTCTTAGTCTTGGATCTCGGGTATAAACTGTAAGCATTTGCATTGAAAATTCCGGGACCTGGAACTTCAATCTGCAGCAAATACTTTACTTTATGTCTCTAGCAAGGCTTTGAAGATTCAGTTTCGATTTTCTCAAATAAACAATGTTCTTAGCTGAATCTAAGCAATAAAAGGTGATCTTGAAGAGATTGCTTTGACAAGTTTTCATTTTTATGTCTCAAGTCTGAAGTCCCTGTAATGAATAGGACAATGGCTATACAGCCACCAAAGCAGAGATTCTAGTGACTTGGAGACCTTTCCTCCAAGACCAACCCACTTTCCATTATGGGTGGTCCTGTGGTTCTTCCTAAATCTAACTCAAGGAACAGAAGTCAAGGTGAATTCTAGGCCTACCCCAGAACATGGTTTTGCTTCCTCTTTCAAGGCCTCAGCTCAAATAAAAAAGTAGGATAAGCTACGTTCTTCCCTGGACGAAACCGTCACCACAAAAAACGAATACATCTGGCATTGCAGTGAGGCATGATGACTCTGTTTTCCCTTAAAAAAATTGACAACATGCATATGAAAACTAGTAAAAAATTGTATGCGGCCTCTCGAAGCTGCTTTAGAAATCGAAGGGCGACATAAAACAACTTGACGTCTCGTTGCTTGACGTCTCGTTGCTTGTCTGGGTGGTGGCGATCATGATCATGTTGCATGGCGTCATAAAGTCACTGGTCGGTAAAGTAAAGGCCTAGATATTCAGAATTACACATGAGCATGTTCGTCACCTTTTTCTAAATAAAGATAGCAAAAGAAAATTGAATTCTGTAGGTGATTTTGCCAAAACAACGGACAGGAAACTAGATTTTGGCCGTTTAATTAGTTGAAGAGTTGATACTCCTTCGGAGACCGGAAGGCCAGATACAAAAGAGACGTCCGCAGGAGTGTCAGAAACCTTCCGGACTTCACGCGCTAACGAAAACTTCGAAGGGTACGCTCCAAAAAAAAAAAAAGAAACTAAAAGGGAAAAAAAACTTGTTTGGTTGAGATATGTCATTTGCGCAACTAGCATACGTTTTCTTCGTCTCTCTTTTGGCTATTTTCTTACGACCAAACATGCCCTTCTTCTTTACCCATGTTTGATCTTCTTCCACGTTGCTCTGCGTTTTTAAGCAACCTTTTGGCAGGAGATCTAGTGCGAGTGGGTCTTGTATTTTATCTGGAGAAAGTCAATGGCAGCAATGCTTTACCCAACAAAGTTGAACTTCTAGATTTGGACTTTCGACAGGGAAAGATCATTTTATCGTTGTTTCTAAGATACGTGCGGGCAAAGAAATTCGTACTATTTTATAGTTAATTGATTGATGAACTCTCTACACCTTTGACCCTAAAAAAACAAAAAACAAAAAAAGACTATATAAACAATTTTCACCTATTGGTATATGTCACTATTGAAATAAATTGATCCCTAAGTAACCAATAGATTTAGATCTTTTGACATAACGAATATGAATCATGATAATTTAATGTCAAAGCTAACCATCATCCCAAGTAAACCTTGGTATGAGCAAGTCTCAATGTATGCACAATAGGGTGGTGAGGGATTCTAAAGGCCAGGGGTCAAGAAGGGTTGTCAGTAGTTGAAGTTGTAGGAACATTGGAAGCAAAGTGTAGTAGAGTTATCACAATCCAAATAAAAGTATTTTATGATTAACTAATAAGTTTAGGTTCTTTAACATGATAGTTAGAGATCATAACAATATAAATACAAGAATTCTTATTGACAGACCCTTGTGAATCAATAGTGCAACTTAGATTGATGGACCTTTCTTATATAATATTTCAAACATCATTATTCAAGTAGTTCACCAAATTTAGGAAACAAATGGGCTTATACATAGACCCAATGGCATTAACTACAAACAAATAAACAATTCAGATGCCCCATTAGACTTTAAGATGCTTCGTGACAAAAAAGAAAATAAGTTATACCAAATCATCGGTGTAAAAATGGTTCTAGGTAATCTGATGAAGAATTCAGCCTCCGTTTCCTGTATCAGACCAAAAAAAAAAGAGACATCAACCGTAATAATTCATGAGGTTTCTTCACCACAATAGGCCTCCACTGTTATCCGAGGGACAAGTAGGGGGGAGTTTTAGTTATGCTTTGTCCTTGTTTTGCTCTTAGTTTCATGTATGTGTATTCCCACCCAACTTTAAAGGCAGCCAAAAAATCATGGACAGTGAGATGCATTAAAAGCTTAAGAAGCGAGGAAATAATTGGTGCCTAATCGACTAAAGCCTGGGGACTTGATCCTGGTTATAACCAAACTATTGGGGTAGTTCCTGCAGGCAAAAAATTCTGCGTGAGCTGCTTTCCCTTTTCTTTATTTCGATAAAAAAATTCAGCGCCTGCATATTTTCAAAAATAGAATAGATGAATATTAATAATGATGACGAGGCCCTGCGGTGCTTTGTTGGCCAGACACCTCGTCTTCCAAGTATTTTTTTTTCTTCCTTTACTATCATTTCACGTCTAATATAGATATAATGGAAAAACTCTTATCATAAAATAAGAAGCATGAAATGAAGTTTAGATAAAAAAATATTTTTGCAATCCTTAAATTGACTTTTAATTCTATTTCACCTTATGTCATCTAGAGCTCAATATTATTTAGTGTGCAAAAAAAAAAAAGAAGTAAAGCAGAAGTTTCACACTAGAAGGAAAAAGTTCTAAAGTAAAGTTAATAAAATAATGACTCTCTAACCTTCACTCTCTAACTTCCATGACATTATGTTATGTGTCTCAACCCATTCTACCAAAAGACTAGAGGCTAAGAGTTATTCTTAAACATATTATTTGAATATTATTCCTAACTTTGGTCTCACAAGCTCAAGCATTTTACAAGCTTTTATAAGCTCATAACAAATAATCATGCTTTGACCTTTTTCACTAGTTGTCGCTTAAGACATAAGACTAACTCTAATATCATTTGTTTTATGCGTGTTCTATGCCTTAACATAGGTCCAAGCTTTGATACCACTTTGCCTAAAAACCCATATCTAAAAGTTAAACTCAACGCATCTTATTTGAATATCATTCCTAATTTAGACCCTATAAACCCCAAGCATACTACACCCCGAGCCGGTAACAACTAAAAAAAGAACTGGATGCTTCCGACAGAAAATAAGGAGAACGACATCATTGCATAAATGAGAGAAATACAAGGACAAGGCATAACTAGAACCTCCACCCTGCTGTTGTTTATTTTGGGTCTCAAAAATGGGCGTGGAGACTCAGAGCTGGGTGGTCGGATTTATATAGCCTGCATCAGAATCGTTCGTGTTCGATATTAAATTTGGAACGAGGGCAAGTGGAATGCAGAATAGTTGCATGAAATCCACTTTAGTCATTGGGGATTGGGTTGTACATTCCTTGCACACAAAAGCAAGGTAGTGGACGTTTGCGACCGGCTTTTATGGTTCCTTTGCTCCTTTTCGGCTCGTATTTTGCCTCGACGATGCCACTTTGGTCAGTGACTGGTGGGTGTCCATCTCCATGCATTCAACGTCAAGCAAGAGGGCTTGCATTATCTTGCGGTTCATATGCCTCTCAAGGGTAACAATTTGACGATTGATTTTGGGTAGGTTGTACATTCTGTGCGTCAAAAAAGCAGTGGACAGTTTTGAATCGAATCTTACCTTTTTATTTTCCGTCTGCTTTTAGTTGAATCGAAGCCGTCAACCAGACAGGTTCTCGTGTCTCAGAAGCTTTACATTGACTTGAGAGAAGGGTGAATTGGAGAAAGTCATGATTAAGGACAAAACAAAGGATACTGCCAAACAACTAATAAAGGGTTATTCGAGGATCCTATGCCTAAGATCACAAAAGATTTTGTCTAAGCTCGTCAATTGTACTTTGCAGAACAGGATTTAGGGGGTTCTTGTATGGCAATTCCTTTTTAAGGTGGGATTGTTCGTGGCAAATTAGTTTTTGCTTGTAGATTTGATTGCCTTTGCCATAAAAAATATCCATTTACATTTCCAGATATTACATAGGTTTAAAGAAGAATCGGGTGGGCTAAGTAAAGTAGGAAAAAAGGAGGAAAATTTATATATACGAAACTAAAAGAAAAAAATTATTTTGGAAGGTATAATTACACAATACCTTATCTATTGTGGGCTATTTCAGATACATATTCTACACCTTTCACGCACAAGGGCAAGAGATCTCATTTGATAACAATTTAAAAGGTGAAGGCCTTATTTGGTAACGACCTTCAGTTTATCTTTTATCTCGTTTTATTAATAAATAATTCAAATGCAAATAAGGTTTTAATTTTTTTAACAGACTCCAATATCAATATTTCAAGAAACGCTTGCTTGATTTTCAAGGTATAGTAGTTGATTTGTTATTCATAAATAAGATAAATTTTGTAGTCTCCTAACACCCAAAGGTTGATTGCCCAACTACCTAATCACCATAACATATCAAGAATGGTGTTTAATTTTTTATTTACTCATTTTATGATGATAATATAATCATTTGGTTGAAACAATCAAATGATATTTTTTACTTTTGAAGGGTATTTTAAGCTGCAAAATATGATATATTTTTTTAAAAAATATAAATTAATATTTCATCAAAACTAGATTAAAACATAGTTCAAAACCTGTCATGTCCATCAATTTTCTCTTCTTCAAACTGTACATGGTCTTCGGAAATGGCCAATAGGCAGTGTGCAACATTATTTATTTTGTTCTAGAAAGGAAAAAGCCAATATGGACCGTGGGCATTCCTCAAAGGAGGAATCCTGAAAGGCAATAAGGGAAGGCGGCTATGGCAGAAGCTGAGACAGAGCATCTAGTGTAAGGTTCAACTAATGGGGGAAAAGTTAGCATTAAACAAACCATTTAATGTTTGTTTATTAGGGACTGTCACGTTTTCTTTCTTACTGATCTTAGAGCATCCATTTTAGAACATTAAAGGCAACTGACATCCCGTGGCTACAAAGACTTCCTTTGAATGTAGACAGACACTCCGGGTTTTGCCATGATGGGCACGGCCGTAGTCAAAAGTAGAGATTTTCTTGCAATTGGGTGAAGCCCGCTTTAGTAATGATCAAAGAGTCGGCACCAGGCAGCCTTTTGAAAGAAAATCTTAGAGAATCCCCTGGACGTTTAAAGTTTTGTTTTTGATGCAAGAGCAGCTTCATTGTCGTTTCCGCACACCTTCCTGGAAAATCGACAATTTTCTAACATGGTTTGACTACAAAACTGGTTCATCTGGTTAAAAGGAACCGAATTCCAAGATCCTGTTCATGCAGCAGGGCCACCAAGTTGTCCTTACTCCATTTTAGTCTGTTTCGTGTGTCCTGCGGTTGACCCAAGTGTTAGATAGTGGTAGGTTGATAGCCTGCAGTCAATGGACCATCCACGCACTTACACAGGGGTAGCTGAAAAGCATTGAATAATGATGATGAACCTCGTGCTTACCAGTTCCATTAGATTATAGAAATCACCAGGAGGGTATTAAATTATTTCCACCAACCCAATAAACTTGGCCTTTTGGCTTATTTAACAAGAAGCTTGCCGTGTGTAGTCTAACTATCGACTGTTTTTAAACTCTACTGATTTGCCAGACTCCTTGGTCGATTCTGTATGTTTCCACGAAACAGGAAATCTTGGAAAAGGAAGATCTTGAAGGCTTCTGGATGGTGGATTATCCATCATGGTGATGGTTGTGTGTCACCTAATGCTTCGATTTTGCTCCCACCAAACCATGGCGTTCAGTTTATGTGTTGTTTGCAGGAAAGTGGGGTTTCTGAAAGCTTTGATTAATCAAGTAAAGTGGCTAATGCTCTGATAGTGCGTTTAGAATTGAATTCTGGAGAAAAGTGGATCTCGTTTGTCTTCACATGAAACTTTCCGAACACAAAGCATCTCTTGCTTACGACTATGTGATGGCTTTTGGACATGCACGTGTTGCACCACACGACCGGTGGCTACCTTTTTGGAACTTACAGGCTTCTCACGTTTGTAGATACACCAGTCATGCTATTCCGAGTTACAGGTGGAATATGCTTTCAACTTCCTCTCTGAGTAACCACTTCACTTTCCGTTCCACGATCGACATCCATTCGATGTACAGGCACGACAATCAATGCAGCACAGACAAGGATTGGATTTGGCGGGACGAGAGGAAGGTGATATTTATGAAGGTTCCATCACCTTGCAGTTTAAGTTTGGGTAGATAAACTCACATTTTTTTGGGTGGTAGATGGGAACAATGAGGTTGTTGAGTATGGGTATCACATGCTTCTTGGTGTAAAAGTTTAATCCGTCGCTGATCATTGTTTGGTTGTTGGGACCTTACAAAAAGATGTCTGATCACTTTCAGTTTTTTTATTTTATTTTATTTTATTTTTATTTTCGAGATATAATTATTATGTCTAACTTTATTTTAACATACTGTCCATATTTCATAAAAAAAATGATTTTTATTTGTACTCCATTGCCATTTATGAAAAATTTCTCCACAGAGAATGGATGGTCTGTAGACATAGAACAGGCTTAGCCTTTTAGACGTTCCTTGGGCTGGAAAATGTTGGAGAGACTACTTTGGGCTGGAAAATGGATGTTAATGGCAAGCCTGCTATTCGGACTCTCCCTTCAGTAGAATGGCATTGGGCATGATGAGCGTTTAGAGAAAGACCAGGAAATAAACTTCAACCAAAAAGAATGCAAAGGATCATATTAATCATCTTTTCCAGTCAAAAGAGTGGAGCGGAGCAAAAGATATCATAGGAATTGGAGTTAGAATAACAAGGCCAACAGGACCAGCACAAAAAACCTGTTCTGCCGTATCAAACATCAACAGGAAAAAAAAAATTGCATAAAAAAATTTGAAGTCTCTCCAATAATCAAATCGTTTGAATTTCATCATTTACAGCTCTGTGTCACACAAACGCATCATCAATTCAGAAACCATTCTCCGAGCAAAAGGGATGTAACTCAAGCTGTACCTGAAGTAATTAATCAACAATACGTTAAATGGTCAAATATTAATCATTCCAAATGCATAACTAGGTCTTTTAAGAGTTTGAAGTTGAGAAAACAAAGTAAAGATCTTGATATAGGTAATTGGTAAAAGGACATATTAATGTAAGCACTGGCAACTAAATTGCCTTAAAAAAGAACTAAGGTAGAAAGAGGTGACAAGCTCACCACACAAGGGCGCAGAACTCAATTATGATTACGATTATTGTCAGAATCTCGTTGTGGATCTGCAAGATGAAAGAAACAGTGAGGCTTCTAGGAATGTGAAGATAATGCCAATCTGCTTTTCCCACTTCAGACCTTGAAACATCTTTCGTAGGGTGTAACAATGAGATAGAAATCCCGTTAGAATAGAGTATGTCTCAAACAAACATTGGCAATCTGAAACTTCTACAAATCTTTTGCGGTATCAAAATGAATTTGAGAAAAGAAAAAAGGAAAAGAGAAATATTGATGCATGATCAAAATATCTTCTGTACATAGAGAAAGGGACTTAGCCAAGTGATGGAATGCAATGAAGACATTAATGAAATAAAATACCGGTTACACTTTTCATGAGTCTGCTCCGGTGCTAAGGCATGTCAGAATTTTAGCTTTTTTCCAGTGTTCTACCAGATCTTAAAAATTCAAATATATTGAGGTTCCATTTAATATCCAATCAAATTGAGACTGCTGATGAATGGGAAATACCTTCAAGGAAAATTGTCAGGGCAACGTAAGAAATTATGGGCAAAGTGTGAGAAATCATTCAAGTAAAACTACACCAATCATCTATCCTCCCAGAGATTCAATCCCTGATCCATCAACTGGCCTGCAGATTTTAATTGAGTACCTACCACTAGATCTTTGCAGGATGAAGATAGCAAACTTACCCAGAGAGCACAAATGAGAGCAATAACAACACATCCAAGGTAAATAGCAGTTGCATAGACACGGGTGGAGTCAAACATCATCCTCATTTGTTGCCCGGCTCCAATGAGGAAGACTGTGCTGCCAAACAGTAGCACAAGTTTGGAATCAGAAAATTCTCTGAAGAAAGGAATAGAAAAGAAAAGAAAAATACTTTAAGTGAATCAGAGATAACTGCAGAACTGCTCTTGCGATGCATGCCAGGATGGCAAATTTTTACAAATATATACTGGTAAGTTGAAGTTCATCCCTATTGTAATAACATTATATTGGATGTTCCATATATTGAACAATTGCTTGTAGCTCTCATTTGATACCAGAGAAAGCATATCCGGACTTCAAGACTAACGCAAACATGCCCTGAAAGCTTGATATTTTTAGTAACCAGAAACCAAGGCCTACCTCAGGGCAAGAAAAAGGGTGCCAAACTGAATTGATAATCCTAGGGCAAGGAAATAGCAGTCCTGTTCTGTCCAAACAAAAAATGAAAAAAGGAGGCAGACTATAGGGCAATGCCATTTTTTGCCGTTGGGACAGGGAATGGACTGACAGTGTGAAGTAAATGACAAATATAAAGCCAAAATGAAACCTTTAAGTCTTTTATTTTGCCCAAATATACAGTGTTAAAAACTCATTGCTTGAGTCTGATACCAATTAACCTACCTTCCAACTGCCAACACATTGCCAAAGGTGAAGAGTACTGCAAATTTGATGGGTTGGGCAAAAACAATCAATGACTGCAAAAGAAGTAGAGCAATAAGAAAATGCTGCAAGTATTTCAAAAGTTACAACCTTTTCTTGTCATTCAGTACTGGACTCTCAGTTTTTTTTGTATCCAATTAGAGGATCAAAACAAAGAAAATTTTGTATTTTAAAAACATGAATGTCCCGAAAGTTATGAAACTTAATTACTCTCCTAAACAGAGCTTGATATTTCTTGCAATGATGGAAAACCAAAGTTAAATAGTTACGGCAAGCAGTATCATCTTGCGTACTCGAGGCAGAGAGGCATAAAAGTTAGCTATGACTTTCATGTTGTAAAAGATATTCTCTCTATAACTGACCAAGTATGGGGATGCATTTCTTCTTCCTTTTGGCAACTGTAGAATTTATCTTGCCTGGTTAGAAGTATTTAAAACCTCAGAAACTGAACAAAACGAGCTGCCACTGCAGTCTACTGTTCTCTGCTTCATTTTTCCCCTCCGACTAGGCATTTCCAGGGATGCTAAATGTATTTTCCCAAATATATAAAAATGCAAGACAACAGTATTGTTATACTCCCATATATTTGTGTAATACTGACTTTGGAATGCAACTTTTTATTACCATGACCTAGACAACGAAAATAAGGAATGGGTTCAATGCTAGATACAAAGTAACACAAAAGGCAATAGATGAAGACCCATGAAAGTTCTGGCAGACTTGAAAGTCTGCTTTGGGCAGTCTGGGTTGACAGACCATGCAAGTATGCAGCTGTTCTGGATGGCAAAAGTGCTGGCCATCTAGAGGGTGGAGGGAAGTACTCAATCTTCATATGGCAGGCTAATGAGGTCTGTCCCATCACTTCAAAACAGAAGCTCATTGCCTGCATTCAGCTTATTCCTAAACAACTGGATTAACTGTTAGGGTGTTTACTGAGGCAAAGGATTTGTTAATGCCATCCTATTCACAAGATATGAGAAATAGAAAAAAAGTCAAACTCAGTCTCAGCTGCTTCAGGGACCTGAGAAACAGGTTGAACACGGAGCCGTAGCTAAGCTCCCTCTCTTAGAGGCAAGAGCAGGGGAGAAGAGATCTAGGATCAATACCATGTGACAAAGGCGACACTAAAGCAATAATATGGTTGATTACTAATACGGAGGAATGTGACAATGGTCAGTCCTTTAGAGAAGATGACACACATAACATTAAGTCAAAGACATTGCTTTTACAAACACAAAGTAACATAACGGCCTATATATAACATGTCATTGTTTTAAACTCATTGTGTAGGCTCAAATTTCTAAATTCAAAAACACAATAACAGTTGTTTTCAATAAGTTGAAGTCCTGAGATTGTAATGGTTGAGCTATAGCTAGCTTCTAAGTCAAAAATGAAAAAGAATCACAAGGCCTCGGGTGGTCAAGAATGATATCGAGCCTCCCATTCA
The DNA here is from genome assembly GCA_028551475.1 of Casuarina equisetifolia. NCBI lineage: Eukaryota > Viridiplantae > Streptophyta > Magnoliopsida > Fagales > Casuarinaceae > Casuarina > Casuarina equisetifolia. The sequence continues at coordinate 20,973,968 of CM052362.1, forward strand.
GAAGATTTGTATGTTACTAGCAATTATTAACACCGATCACCGTTAGGCTACATAGGTGACCTCGCCGTTAGTGTAAGTACCAGTTTTAGTGACTGATAAACTAACATTGCATAACTTCTGTCCCCCCTTTATATGGTTCCCTTCGGCAGGCATATCATAATAACTTATTGAATAGTTTATAACCTAAGATCGACGGGTTTGTTGCTCGCAAAAGCAAGAAAATTCAATAAAGCCTTAAACGCAACTACTTCTAAAAAAATTAACCTGCAACATTTCAGAATCCAATACGTATTACACATAGCTGGAAGAACAAAATTATCCAGATAACCCATGGCAACTGTAAACACGAAATTGCAGAATTCACACATTTATTGGATCCAACGTTCTATCAAAAACAGACAAAAAAGAAGACAAAGAAAAAGTGAGCGAACACTCATACCAGGAACATACAAAGCAGACCAGCGACCAAACACGCGGCGAACCCGTAAATTCTCTGCACAGAACAAAACCCAAGAACTAGTGAACTTTCAGCAAAACCAAAACGCTTGAAATAAGAAGTTGTGTAAATTACGCAGTACCTGCATAGGAGATAGAGAAAAAAAGCCATCTGATTCGTCATCCGTGATGCCCGCTCCTCCATCTTCATCGCCTCCCAACATTGACTCCTTAAGCTTCCACATTATCGCAAAATGAAGTTTTTTACCAGCTCTTCAATCGCTTCAGAGAGTGATCAAATTGACAAAGAGCGCAGGAGATCAGCACAGCGGACAGGCACTTGGCTGCTGCGCCCACGGACTGTTCTTTTCAGAATGCAGAATCTGATTAACACATGGTCGAAAAAATTGCCGCGATTCGAGAACGTAAACCTTTTCTGCAGCCAATTCAGTCCCCTACAGACCCGGTCTATACAGGATCCCGCGGGAGACTGAAACAAAGAAAACCGCTGAAGCAGTTCGAGAGTTAGAAAAATGGACTCTGGGCCAACGATCCGGCCCACGATCCCTCTGATCTGGGCTCCTCTTTTCGAGAAACTACGAGATTTTAAATGTATAAAATAGCCGTTTCAATCTAATCTAAACACGCTGGGTCATTTCACGGTTTTAGAAATACACGTGGCGCATACATATAAGCGGAAAAACATTTGGCTTGCCTCTTCTTCTTCGTCTTCCAAAGCACAGAGAGGAGGAAGAAACCCTAAGTGCAAGTGGATCGAAGCGACGAGAGAAGGAGAAGATGTCGTCGACGTTACTGGAAGTAACGCGGGCGGCGCACGAGGAGGTGGAGAGGCTAGAGAGGCTTATAGTGAAGGACCTGCAGAACGAGCCTCCAAGCAACAGGGAACGCCTCTTCCAGAGCCACCGTGTCCGGAACATGATAGACACCATCATCTCCACTACCGACAAGCTTGTACTCAATTCTTCCATCTCTTTCGCGCTTTCACTATTTTATTTCCGCGTCCAAAAACTGAATTCCGAATGTAATTGTGGACGATTTCAGGTTGAGATTTACGAAGATAAAGATAATTCTAGGAAGGATGAGATAGCAGCTCTCGGAGGCCAAACTGCCACCGGAACCAATGTGTTTAGTGCGTTCTATGATAGATTGAAAGAGGTAATTGTCCACTAATTTTTTTATTCTTGGTTGAGGTTAAGAATTTTCTTACTGGTTTTATTGACATTTTGAGGAAAAGATGTAAATTATTTGCATGCATGTAATTGTACAAAGCTGGATGTTAATTTTAGAGTTACTGTAAGGAGTTAATGGAGCACTACGAACTTCGTGTTTGCAGTGCATTATTGGTTAAGATTTTCAATGTTTACAATGTATGCAGATTCGTGAATACCATAGAAGGCATCCAGCTGCGCGTGTTGTTGATGCTACTGATGAGTACGAGACACTACTTAAAGAGGAACCACAAATTGAATTCAGTGGAGAGGTCTGTCTTTCTTTTTCTCTCTGGGAAAAATTATTAAACCAAATTTCTAATTCTAATGGAGACATTATTGGCTTGTGATGACTGCAACCAATGCAGTTCCACTTCTGTTTTCCATATCTTAAAAGTTTATTCTTGGATTCAAACATGATACCACAGATATGAGACACAGTGCTAGCCAGAGAAGTGTTTTGGTAAACGATGCAACTTGTGCGAGCTAGTTCAGTTCAACTCACACCTAATTTGGGCTTTGGACAAGCACAGATTAGATTTATTGTAGCTCTAATTAAATTATGATTGCTCTAGGCCAACTCCTACAAGTCCTGAACTCGTTCCCTAGCTTTTGGCCTGTAGTTGTGTTAATGCTGTTGTAGTTCATTTTAGATTCTTTCATGCATTTTCTATTCAAAAATTCTTCTTGTTTTACAAATTGAAATCTAATAGTAGGAAACAAATATAACTAGCATTCATTTTTATATCAGCCATCTCATTCCAAAATTTGTTGTTAGATGGTGTTCTACTGGCAGTCTGCCTAGCTTAATCATAATCACTGGCCTCTCCTGCATGGCATTGGTGTTAGGCTTGCTTATTGTTTCTGTTTCCTTTTCTCAATAAGAGGCAGTTTGAAATATGTGGGTATAATTTGAATAATAGCATAAATTTTTCTTGTTTCCATTTTGGATGGTATCTATTCAATTCAGGTTGGATTGTTCTAATTTGGTACACATTGTGGTTTTCAGTTGTCAATTTAATTCTTGAGTTTTTGTTTTTTCAGGAAGCTTTTGGGCGTTACCTTGACATGCATGAATTATTCAATCAGTATATTAATTCAAAATTTGGAGACCCTTCTACTGAGTACTCTGCTTACCTTGATGATTTTTCACAACCACACAAGATTCCCCGCAAACTGAAGCTTACAAGGTAAACTACTATTTTATTATATTGATATCACATAGTGCTTTGCCATCCCTCAGAAATAAATGAGAATTCTTGTTGGGTGTGTTTGCACACAAAGGATTTAAGTTCATTTTGAGGCAGCCTTAGGAGATCCGGTTATGGAAGATACAAGAATAGAAATGAATGGCTTTGAATCATCTTTGCTGGTGTAGGGATCTGGGCTAGGGGTCCTAATTGCATTGCACTGAATGGTATTGCTTGCAGCCAAAAGGCTGTTCCTAGAGATGACAGATTCCAAATTGGGCAGTGGGAAAAAGCAGAGTGCTTGAGAATGCTAACTTCCAGTTTGAAATATCTTTGATAGGATGATGAGGAAGGGGGAGGGGAGGGCCTCTAGCAAGTGACAGACTGAATCTTAAAGTTTTCAGAGAGATGGCGCATAGTGGCATCAAATGTGAGAGTAGAATGCTGAGTAAGGATCACGGGGCAGTATAGAATTGCAGATTGTGGAATAGAGAGGAAAAGGAAGAGTGGGGTGGTGGTGGTGGGGGGTTGTGAAATTGTGGGAGATGTTAGTTCGCTGCAGCAGGGCCTTTCAAGGATGGTTTTGAAAATTTTGGATGAAACACCTGTTCTAGATGGAGATAGGGGGAAATGATTGCTATTTCTCACTTGGGGGTGGGTAAGATAGTTATGCTACGGACATAGATAAATCTGTTTATCTGCATATCTATTTTACAAGATATGATTCTTTGAAGCTAATGATGTGCACTTTGAATTTTTTTTTTTTTTTTGGCAATCTTATCTTTTGCAGTCAATACCGGGAATATATGGAGAATCTGCTGGAGTATCTGATATATTTTTTTCAGCGAACTGAGCCTTTGCAGGACCTTGATAGAATATTCTCAAAGGTATTCACACGTTGATAGATGCAACACTAAGATGCAGTTAATTTAGGCAAACCTTACTCAACTAGTAATCTACTAACGTTAGGCACCTAGTACTTGCATGGAACTATTTTGTATGAAAATGATCTACTAATACTAATATAAATGGCATTGCTTGCTGCCATAAACAAGAGGCGGCCAGTAACTTCGCCCTTTCTGTTCTCAGGGGTGCATGACTTATATCTGCCCATCTCAAGTCATTTGTTAATAGTATTCTTTGACTCTGGAAATCAAGTCTGTGGTGGTTGGAAGACTTAGATCATGATCGACTGTATTTTTAAATTGTTTAAAACAATTTTTGAATTTCAACTTTTGAGTTACTTTTCTATGTTTGTGTGATGGGCTGTTGTACATTCATTCATATGGTGTGTGAAAAAGATTCTTCCATGATAGATGTAGGACCTTTTCTGTAGATTTGGAGCTCCTGTATGTGTTGCTTTTTTCGACACAAATAATATAGGATAGGTCTCTCACAGGTTGTGAATGAATTTGAAGAGCAATGGGCAAGTGGAAAGGTACAAGGATGGGACGATGAGGTTCAAGAAAATGGAGATGTTCCTGCTCAGCATACTGTAATTGATCTTGACTATTATGGCTCTGTTGAAGAGCTGATTGAAGTGGGACCTGAAAAGTTGAAGGAGGTAGAGGTCCTTTGCACTTATGTTATAATTTTCAGCAACTCTCTTGTCACTTCCTTACTTGTAGGCGTCAGGTCTTTGTTCCATGATATACATTTTTGCTCTAAAGATCCAAATTTTATAATCTAGCAGTGTGATTTCAGCACTTTAAGCTGTGTTGTTTGTTACAAGTTCTAATTTGTGTGTCCTTTAAGAAGTCCAGTATATGCTTCCAACTGTCTATTTTTAACTCTGTTTTTATTTATTGTTCTCTGTTTTGTTGCCTGGCAGGCACTGGCTGCATTAGGACTAAAGACTGGTGGTACTGTTCAGCAGCGTGCTGAAAGGCTTTTCCTGACAAAGGTAACTGTGGCCTTGCTTTTAACCGTAGTAACAGATATAAGGTATAAGTTAGAGTGATTTAAATCATGATTTATGTTCTGTCTGTGATTTATTTTCTAATAAAGTAACCTTCTCTTTATGTTGTTTTTGTATTTCACTCTGCTTACTGGAATTAAGAGTGATTACTACTTAATTTGGATCTGCTGATTAGGGAGAAAACTTGCTCTTTCTCTTTAGGTTACTCGTGATGGGAAATATGCTTTACATCGGAATATGCAACATTTGTGTGTTCGAACTACTAGATATCCAGTAATTTTATGCTTTTTCTAATAGGAAAGATATTGAATGAAATTGCCTAGTGCGTTAGGATGACTGCTTCCTTATGCCATGATGTGAGAGAGTCTTGAAGGTTAAAAAATAATGTTCATGCTCACATAATTTTTTAGTGGTCATAGATGCTATCTCATTTATATGTTCTGATTTCTTCTTCACGCAGATTATTCTTTGGTTGTATATCTTTAGCTCACTTTCTTCTGAAAGCTTATGGTTTTATTTGCTTTCATTTCTTTTATGCAGCACACACCTCTTGAGAAATTGGATAAGAAACATTTTGCCAAAGGTGCACGTGCTTCAGAACAAAATCATGCTGCTGCAGCTCCCGAGCTATATCACACCTCAAAAGAAATAGCCCTAAAGGAAGCCAAAATGAAGAAAATGTGTGAATTATTGGAGGAGGTTAGCCTAAGTTCTTTGGTTACCTATTGTTACCAGATTTTGAGTCCTAGTGTGACTTGCTTTTTCTTGTTTGGATGGATGAGTGCATAGGTTTAGAATCTTGTACGTGTCTGAGTATTTTGTACATACATCGTCTGAAAACTCATATGTTAATTTCCTGCAACCATGTACAGACGATAGCACAAACAAAAGACAATATTGTGAAGAAGCAGGCTTTGACATATGAGGAAATTGAAGCAGAACGAGAGGAGGTGAGCAAACGGACACTTATTCCAATTTTTCTGTTCAAGACACAAGCTCACATACTTATTTTAGTAGAACTTTGTTAAGTGTCTATCCCATGGTGTGTTGTATGTATACTGCAACAAGTTTAGTTTATGGAAAGTATGCCAAACAAGTCTTGGCATCCATTACGGTGACAAGTTTTACAGGTGCAGGTGGGGCAGTTATGTCTCTTAACTAAAATTGTTTATATATCATTGAATTAGTCCACAAGTTTGGCCTAACAAAAGTTTGAGTTTGGCATGAAATGCCTCAAAGTAGCGTGAAGACTTGAATTTCAAATTCATTACGGTCCAAAAGGTTCCTCTCAGCACTTAAATTGGCTAGTGGTGAAAACACATATGCTACCTAGGACTTTGGAAACTCTGCAGAAGATAAGTTTCTTCTGTTTCCAGAAGGAACCACCAAATCCAAGCCCCCTTCCCCCTTTTCTTTCTTTTCTTTTCTTTTATTTTCCTAATTAAATATTTAGGAGCTGCAATATCTCTTTTTGGATTTTTTTTTTTTTAAAAGAAACCAATAACGTTTCTACCTTCTTTTGAGTTATGCATGAAGATCTAATTCGTTTAATGCAAGAGTTGCTAACTCCGTTATTAATTCTTCAGAATGCTATGTAACACAATTTTTTAGGACTTGAATCTTCTGTTCGTCCCTGTTTCCATGACAAGTGTTCACTTGGATTTGATCATTCATGCAGGAAGAAACACAAGCTGATACTGAAAGTGATGATGAAGAGCAGCAGATTTATAATCCCCTTAAGTTACCAATGGGTTGGGATGGAAAGCCTATACCATATTGGCTATATAAGCTACATGGTCTCGGTCAGGTACTTTTCCCCTTTTAGTTGTAGGTGTCCTTTGATATATTTGTTTGGTTATCTTAATTAAATTCAAGGTGTTGCATTTGTATTTTCCATTCCAATTGTTTCATATGTATAGTTCAAATAATCTTTATTTTCTGATGTCTTCTATTTTACCGCAAATCAACTGGGAAATTCTGTATTGGATTTGGGTGGACTGGAGAAAAGCAACTATGTTGATACCCAGATTATGAAGGCTGGGAAAATAAGAGATTAGCACTGCTTTTTAACTGATATCAGGGTGCATAAGTTGACAAATAATACGACCACTTCTGAAAATTGCGGTTCCTCTAGCTCAGGAGCCAATGCAACTAGGGTAGACATCTCTTATGGGGTTCTCTATGGCTAACAAGATCCCTGTTTTCTTTTTTTGGCAACGATATCAGGAATTTAAGTGCGAGATATGTGGGAACTACAGTTACTGGGGCCGAAGGGCTTTTGAACGGCATTTCAAGGAGTGGCGCCATCAGCATGGAATGCGCTGCCTTGGTATTCCCAACACCAAGAACTTCAACGAGATCACCTCAATTGAGGTATGCTTCACAGGGTTTTTTGTGGAATGAATCCCTTACTCTTGTCAATTATTAGCATTTAGTTCACCTGCTCGAGGTGGTCTTCCAAATGTTATGTTCTCATAAGGGTATGTGTGTCGATATGGTTAGATCTTTATGGAATGATTAGGCGAACAAGACCCTGCTGAGACAAGGATAACAGCCAAACTGGTGTTCCTTCGTTTTGTCTTGATACTCATTCCTTGTATTTAATCATTTCTATGCAGGAGGCAAAAGACCTGTGGAAGAAAATACAAGAAAGGCAAGGAGTCAACAAGTGGCGCCCAGATCTTGAAGAAGAATATGAAGACAGAGAAGGTAATATATATAACAAGAAGACATACACTGATCTGCAGCGCCAAGGATTGATTTGAGAACGGCAGTTAAGACACAAATTTTCATGTATTTTGTGTGTCTCAGCGGAAAATACTTGTATCTTGGAATTGTACTGCCGTAAGTTTCATCAAGATGCCCCTTCTATCTGGTGATGTTTATTCTTTTCCGGTGTCTGAGCCTTTAGTGGTTTTACTGAGCACAGCCTTTCTCCCTGTATTCTCTAAGCCCTGGAAACTGGGGAGCCTTTACCTTAGCATTTCTCATTTCTTGAGGAAAAAATTAGAAAACAATTTTTAGCTATTTCCTTTTATATTATTTTGAGCTCTTGTAGATGAAACTTAGATATGCTAACAAAGCGTGCAGCCCAAAATGGCGAGTTATAAGTGAGTAAATATATATTTAAGAAATTGTGGATCATTATCGGTTGACGAACTGTCGCCTAAAAATGGAAATTCCTACCAAAGCACCGGGGTACCTCCGGTGACCCGAGGTGTCGTTATAGGCTTACAGGAAAAGGTAATACAATGCCCAAATTTCAGAAAGAAGATAATTATTGGGGATCATCAAATGGAAAGATTTGTAACATTTGAAGGACTCCGATGATCAGATTAAGGTAGAAAATTCTCGGAGACAAAAGACAAGTGGGGAAAGAGAAGGTAGCATTCAAAATTTTTTTTTTTTCCTTCAACATTTAGAAGAGAGCATCTAATTACATGTTAAAACAATCAAACGACATCACACATCCCTTTAAACTACACTGCTGCAAGGAAATTCTACGTGCTGCTTTCATCAGCTCAGGACCTTGTAAATAGCAGGGCTGACCCATTGACGCTGCGAAGAACTAGCAGCCTAGAGTCTACATATGTTCCACATACAAGCTTTGAAAGATCAAACATTTCGGGGGGAATTTGGGTCCGAACCTCCTGCACTATTTTACCTGCAATATCAACATCTTGGTTCAACGGATCCCCGAGATTCATTGTCACTTCTATGTCACCTGAACCAAGTTTCACCACCGGAAGGCTTGATGGGAACTCCTTAAAAGGAATTGCTTTCTTCCATTTTCTACCCGATAATTTCTTGGCAAGAGCATCATGAGTATTTGATGGACCTAAAGTGAAGCTTCCTGTGGTCTTTTCTTGCTTAAGATACAGTCGTCTTCCAGCTGTTAATCTGAATAAAGAATCTATTTGCAACTTTCCATTTATACCAGCCTTGTCGTGGGGCCAATCCCTACGGATCATGACTGTGAATCCAATGTCTGAGGTGAAAGACAGGTTGGTGTTTAAGTTCGACACTCTCGACACAGTCAAGTGCACATCTCCAATAAGGACTCTGGTGGCGGGCTGGCGAAGTGTTAACCCTATGTGCCTCCCCGTACAGTACAATAAGCGCCATTTTCCTGGCAGCAACTCCAGCCAATTCTGCATGCTCAGAAGAGTAGCATAAGCTCCAACAAGCTAGACCTCAGACTAAATACTACTGTAGAAGTAATACAATAGCCTTTTCCCCATAATATGGACAGTCCATTTCAAGGGGAACACCGGAATGGTCCAAATATAAAATTATAATTTTACTTCATTACTCCTACTGACCTGGTACATATGGCTAATCGAATACATTACATTGGAATGATTTGAGTGTTCAGACTATGAACCAGATATTGAACCAACCAAGTCTCAAGCATTCATTCTTCACCAAGTGTTGCAATATTAAGATAAAGAGCTGCACTGGACTAGCCCTGTGCAAGTATGTGGATTGGCGGATATGTCCGCATGTAAGGGATGCTGATAATTACCTTTGGCTTTGAGTGGGGATTCAGCATTTCCATTAACTCGATGAAGTGTGCAAGCCTAGTACGCTGAAATATTAAAGATAACAAGTTCAGTGCAACTTCCACATTCTCAAACTCATGCAATTATAAAGTTCACATTTTTGCTTGCCAGATATTCAGTAGCCTGAAGTGTGAAAATTGTGCACGAACTACAAATGGAACACAGAACGCATACAAACTGAATATGCTTATAGTACTAAATTTATAGATAGGAGACTCTTGAGAAAATGGGACTTGAAGAGACTTAGATAATCTAATTTACTTCAACTTTAAGAAAACCAAACAAAGAACTCCTTTCAAAAATTGCTCATCTTCTGAGACCAACCAAAATTATATCTTAGTAATGCAGCTTTATATGGACATATTGCACAAAAGAGATGCCACAAGAACTTCTACAAGCTCAACTTTTCCGGTGATTTTAAGAGGACATCTTTTAGTTTCAAATATTTAAAATCCATTGCTAGAAAAAATTGGAATGTTTGTGATGTTTTTAATAGTGGATTTTCTATCTCAATTTGAATTATTTTTAGTGAAACATCGCACCGTAAAATATTCTCTATGGTATCCATATTTCAAAGAAATAAAAAAACTTGGGGATTCACTTTAGAAAACTGTCCAAAAAAATTTCTTGTAAAGTATCGAGCATTACAAAAAAGAAAAAAAAAATACTAAATATGATTATTTCGAGAAAGAAAAATTATATTAGAAATTGACTTCTCACCTTTTCTAAAAACGTTAACAAATTAAAAAAAATGCGAAAAGAAAAAAACCATGCAATTATCTTCAGTGGAGGAGAAAAGTAAATTCATAACCATTCATCTGGTTATAATTTTCATCATACTTGGTAATGGCCATACTATTATGCTATATTGTCATCCAAAGTGATTTTAGTGTCATATTTATCTCTTTTTTATTTACATTTTTAAATACTTTTACAAGCAGTAATCAATTTGTATATCTAAAAACTTGACACTTTGTCCTTCAAAATATTGTTGTAAAGGTATGTAATGCTTTCTTTCCTGCAAAGGATTTTCGTTTTAAAAAGTATTTCATGGATTAGATACCTTAATAAAAATATTTTCATTTCTGTCTTTGAAGATTATACTTTTCAAAACAATTAACAAACATAGTTATTGTTGTCGTTGAACAGTAGTAGCATACTACGGCTGGTGCAACAAAAAGATTGAAAATCAGTAGTAGTTAGAGGCAAACCTGACTAAAAGAACTCTACGAAACTCTATCTAGAATATTCAAAAAAGGAACTCTACAATTCAAAATATGATTCAGTGAAACGATTTCTGTGCAACAAACAAATAATACAATACCGAACCCTTAAGTATGGAGGAATGAAAAGAGAATAGAATTAGGAAATTTGGTTCAGAAGTAGCCATAACCTGAGGTTGGCCATAAATGTATTCCTCTGTAATTCGTACTGCAGTAGAACCAAGACCCCACCTAATGATGTCCATAGATGGGACTACCCGCCATCTTGGACCACAGAGAAATGGGTGTCGAAGAGCATCTAAACAACTGCAAGCCAGTGCAGAAGGACTGTCTCAGATGGCATTATATGTCCCATTAAGATGACATGTCTAAGCAAAGGTCTTTTGAAAGGCACATGATAGCACAGCCAGTCTGTTTACTTTAGATTTTCATGTATCTTATTTTTGTAGCAGAGGTAACTAGATGCACCAATTCAAAAAGCAAACCCTACGCATGCCTTCCAGCAGATAGCAGGCAATATCTTAGTGTAGATTTCTATTCACTCCTTCATAGAATATGTAGTTTAATTTAATATTAAATGCTTCTGTGCTTAGAAGCTTCACACGCTTCTCTGCTTCCCATTTTAAAGAGGTTTCTGTTCAAACAAAGTTATCTGAACTGGTCCATTTTAGGCGGAAAACAAAATACCTGCTGAATAGATCATAATTGCAAATTGTTTGCTTTTAATCTAATTGCTCATGCAGCCGAAAACACCCAGACATATGGCTCAATTTGTTCATCATAAGTGCGGATATCAACACTTTAACTTATGATGTAACATGCACCTCGTGATCGGCCAATTTTTGATGAAGAAAACACGATATTTACCTTATTCTTTTGGAAGGTTTGGTTGCAAGCAATAAGGACAAAAGGTTCCAACCTGCACCCCAACTTCTATCAAGTATCTACAAGAAATATAACAAATCAGAATAATATCTTAATATGTAGAAGGAAAAGGAACACTGAAAATAAAATAGATTTGCATCAAAGAAACAAATACTTACTTGGAGCCAAGTATTTCCCAATGAGGAATTCCTACCAAGGACTTTTAGGAGAAACTCACGCAAGCATGAAGGATCATTGCCCTGAAATTTAAGCACAGCATGTGATCCAAAAGTACCCTTTTCTAGTTCAACCGACCTTAAAGTTAAAACAACTGGCGTTGTAGAGATATAAGAAACAATACAAAATTTGACAGAGAACTATCTGTAGAATTGGTCAACTAACATGCTCTTTGTACGAGTTGGGTTTCAAACATAAACACGGTAGAATTAGCTCCACATAACCTTTCCCATGATCCACAAGGTTCAGTTCCCTCCAGAACTAGATGAACAGAAGGCTTGAACTTAATCAAGAAAATCTTGCATGTTATACCTTTGTAAGAAAGGATTTGAACTTTGTAAAAATTTGAGGATCCATTAGTTCCCGAAGCAGCATTTTTGCCATCATGAACCCAACACATCTTGCATCATGCATAAGAAAAAAAAAAAACATCAAGAAGATCTTATGGGGACATGAAACATATTTTACATCTCCACAGCATACCTCATATCAAATGCAATCATCATTTGCCTCCTATCCAAGTTATTGTCCAGAGCACTGCAATTTGGACCTTTCTCAAAGAAGTCAGCTGCATTTCCTAGAATTCCTACCTGACGACAGAAGAATTGAAATGGTTAGGACATAAATGGAAGGATGCTAAACTAGCTATTCTTAGTGAAGCAAGACCAGAATTCCTCCTATCCCCAGTAATCCAGAATGCAATGTCTCATGAATTAAATAAATCCCTCAAAATCTGCAAGCTCATTTCATCATCAACTACCATCAACCCCTTCAGAATGCAGTCACTCAATGACCGCCCATTCCAGTATATGTTTGAAACAGTTTAACACTCCTGCAGTCGCTGGACAAACTACCATCAAATGAATCCATAAAAAAGCTATAAACTTCTGTGATAGAACTCCAGCATTAAAGAAGTGTGAAAGATTCGTTCTTCATGTATATGTACTGGCCCCTGCTACACATCTGGTGAGATTGCACAAGTAATTCACACTCTTGGTAATCCCCTAATCCATAGATATTTTGAATAAAATCGGAATGCAAATGCAAAAAATCTTATAATCTGGCATCATACATGAAAATATTGTGCTTACTTTAATATGTCTATCCACTGGGCTTATGTGCACATTCTCCAGCCTTAACTCTGTATGGGCAAGTCCATGGCTGTGCAGGTAATTTACCTGTAATTTATAAACCGCAGAAACATAATCAATCCTCCAATTCACAAATTTAAGTACTATGAATTAAAAACTACAACAAGAAAACGTACTCCAATTAAAAGATCCCTCATCAATATTCGAATAAGGCGCAACTGCCGACTAACTGCAGGCCCTCCAATTGTGTCGTCTCCCACCCTCTTGACAGACTCTTCATCTAATGCAAGAGTAGCTTCTAGGGTTGGAAGCCAATCTGATTGTTGAAGCCAATGTCTCAAGGAAAAACTACCATGATACTGCAGTAAAAGTTACAGTAAAGGAAAATTAAATTAAATTAAGTCTCAATTTTTCATCTTATCACTGAATCTTCATTTTGTAGTCAGAAACCTTCAGGAATTAATGAATATTGAAAAGGGGCCACAAAAATAATAATTGAAAAACTGGCAGAGAACAATCTGTCCAAAACACGCAGCGTAGCATGGCTTGTTCCGTGGGAACAAACATCCAACACTGAAGATGATCGTGTTAGGAAGTGGCAGTATAAGAATCTATCTAATATAGGAAAGAACTTACCCCATGGACCAGCGTAAATGAACAACGACCACTACTTGTAGGCGAAGAAATATAACCATGGACTTGCATTGAGTAAGAATGGTACATAACTCTACGATGCGCTAACTTCTTCAATACCTAAAGAGATTCGGAAGGGTAAAAGTAGTGATATCAGTAAGAAACTTTCAGGATAAAGTAGAATCCATGATAGTTTAACAAACCTGTATTGCTCTTTTTCCTCTGCGTTGAGCTTGAGCACTGGTGAGCCGTCGAAGCACAACTCTACTGTTATACAGAGGGCTGCAATTCCATGATATTAAGTGCTGAGATCATATATAATAGCCATAGGATATCACTAAATCCAAAAGGAACTGACCTTTTGCTATCATTCACTATCGCTTCGAAAATCACCTCGTCAGCCTACAGCAAAGGTAGATCACTTTCGAGCATTAATCTCATAGCAGCCCAATAACACCCAGTGCCACAAGCAAATGAAATTTTTTTGGCACGTGAGTCCAGACAAACGAATAACACATCAAAATTTCATACCCGCCCACCGAGGCCGATGCTAACGGAATCACGAATCTTGAAATCAGATATCTTGAACCTCGTAACATGCTCCAATTCTTCCTCGGTGGAACCCAATAGAGCAGTCGGAGCATTTTCTTCTGATTCCCTGGAAGATAGAGCTTTTGTTGCCCAGGAACAGCGAACACCCAAAAACTGCCTCTGATTTGGGTAAGAGGGTTTCCCGGTTAAACGTATGGGACTACTTCCGATCAGTCTTGTCGACAAATTTCCACTAAAACCCAATGCGTCAACATTTTCCACAGTCGGACCCCACACAATTCCGCATAGCGCCATTTATCAGAGCTCTGAACATAAGAAAATCAAATCAACAGCAGTGATCGTGTAAACTTTCTGTAATTCTTCATTCGAACCTATTATAAAAATAAAATATATTAATGAAAATAACAAGCCTTGCGCTTCGCTTGGCCTTGTCTTGTTTCCAAGAGCGGGGATGAAAGTTCTGTTAAGCGAGCTGAATCAACTTTTCGGCTTGTTTAAGACGCACGCAACCTAAGGAAAAGAAAACTTTTGGCACGCTTTCCACCCTTTCCGTCACTTTTCTCGGCAAACGAACAGACCATTATGTTTCATTAGGTGATCCGAGCAACTTCAAAATCCACCCAATCCAACACAAAATTCCAAACAGGCCGTTATCTCCATTCGTTTGCTCGGAAATCAGGATAGGAACTAACAGGACAAAAATAGAAAGACTCATATCTACCAATGAACTTACTGAAAAAATCTTCTGGTTCCCGCTGCTTCAGTTCCAAGCTAACCGAAACTCCAACAGATATAGGCCGACGTTTTGGATTAGACTGACGCAAAATGGAGGAACAAATATACGTAACATAATCGAAAGACTAGGTTTAACGTATTCCGTCGCAGCCAAGCCGCGTTGAGGAATCTCGAAAGCTTGATTATAGTAACATCTATTTCTCCGCTCATTTCGTGCCTTTTTCTTTTCTGGTTAACCAATCAGATAAAAACGGAAAGATCGAGAGACAAAATTCTTGAACTTACCCGGAAAACGAATAGAGATCGGAGACCAAGACAATCAAGCAACGAGAGCGCGAGAGGAAGAGAGGGAAGTATCTGCTAGAAATAGCAACGTGGGAAGTAAGGGAAGCATGTGAAAGCTCATGGGAGAGGATGGTGGAAACGTTCTGCCACGGACTAAACGCATGTCGACGCCCGCCTTCAAATATCTGGTTCCCATGGGACGAGAAGTTCCCCTCAAGTGGGGCTCCGCCGGTACCGTGCAGTGATCGCTCGGGTTGTGACATGTCAGCTTGTTGGATTCCGCAGATTCCGTATCCGGAACTCAACCTGGCTTTCCGAGTGCTCCAAGGATTTCAATTAAAAAGTCAAGTTTGGATCCTTTTCCTTCTAATTCCAAGAGATGCCGAAATTATGCGGTTGTTCTGGTACGGTTTGTCATAATATGCCGTAATACAAATTTCTTCTCGCCACTGGTGAGATAAAAGCTACCCTTAATACACTCCATTATGCGCAAGTTGACACAAATATACTATATGAACGGATAATTCTAACTCTAGGTCAGCATGGGTGAGAACAAAATAATGATCTATCTCCTAACTATGATAGCATAATGGAATATTATAAGCCTAACATTTCTAAGGATCAATTGCTAAGACTAATCCAAATTTGTCCAATACTGTATAAGGATGAGCACTTAAAAAGTTAGCTTAATGGAAAGTTTTTACTCATAATGCATGTTAAGTTAGGTCCATTTAACTCCCCAAAAGACGTCTTAGAAGAGTATGGAATCACCAATTAATAAGGCCAAAGACTGGACATTCAAATTCGATGTGAGATAATAATAATTTCTAACATGCCCCATCTCTACATGGTATGAATCATAACAATTTGTGGAGAAGACCTAAAGGAGAAGCAACCTGAAGGTCCGACCCAAATGAACCTGGTGCTAATTCCCAATAATGTGGACAACACTCACCTCTAATAAATAACAAAGTATACAGATATTGTTAAGTTTGGCAAGAAATCATGATCCAAAGAAAACAAAATTACTAAAGCGCATGCAGGAATGGCCCAAAGTTCCTTGGGCCCTTCTCGACTCAGTGGCCAGTGAGCCCTGAGTCCAATTAACATCGAGACCATCACCTCCACAGGGCCACTGATTAGAGGAGATATGATGGTCCCGACCCATCCACGCCTCGAAATAGGGTTATAAATACACATACTAAAGTAGATATACATACTGGGTGGCTGGCGAAGTTACTTTTCGTGTCTGCCTTTGGACAAGCGAAGGCAAGGCTTGATGTATTATTGGGCACCCCCGCTATCTTCCTGCTTCTTTTACTGCGATGCTTCTTGGAAAGTAAAAATTTTAAGGTAACTGGATTGCTTAAGGTTAGGTGGATCCCACCAATCAGATCGTACTGATACGTCCCTTCTGGCCTGTCGATCCGCTCTGTCTCTTCCCGACTCTAACCAACGTCGCGCCTTCTCATTGGACACATGACGCGCTCCATCGAGAAAATGTTAATGCTCCAAGAATACTCCGTCATAAAATGAAATCAGCAAGGATAATTTAGTCACTGTGGTGCAAATTATCAGCAAGTCCTCTCGGAGTCTCTTAAACAAAACCAAAAAGCCTGGCACCTCTTTTGCCCTCTTCAAACATCACTCGCGCTTCCACATATATCCCTAGTTCTCTCCCTTGGTGGCTCTCTCGTAATTTACATTCATTTCGATCTCAATCTCACACACGCACCGATCCCCGCGATCTGTTATCTCCGGTGACTCTCCATTCGCATATTCCGCCGCCACTACTGTTCGGTTTTCTGGCCGTGCCTGCCGTCAAGCCGCGAAAGTTTCCCAATTAGGGTCTGGTTTGCTGAGGAGGCTTACGACTGGGGCTCTAACTATGGCTTCGTTTCTGACGGTTGTGCGGGGAACTTGAGGCTAGGGTTTCGATTTTCGATCTGAGCGCCGAATTTGTTTGCGGATTCTAAACTAGGGTTTCAGTTTTGGTTCGGGAGGTTGCAATTAGGGTTTGAGAGCATTGCAGTGATGCCGAGGAGTTCGAGGCACAAATCGAGCAAACACAGCTCCAGGGAAGCGAGGGAGTATTCCGACTCGGAGAAAGAATCGAGCTTAAAGGATCGGAAGGGCAAGGAGGAGAGTGGCGCTGGAACTAGGGTTTCGAAGGAAAGCGAGAAGCGGAAGGTTGATTCCTCAAAGGATGCCAAGGACCAGCACGGGGCTGGAAATGGGAACCATACTGAAGAACACGGCTCGTCTAAGCGAAGGAGAGATCGGGCCGGTGATGGAGTCAGTGATCGGTGGAATGGAGGTGAAGAAGACCGGACTGAGGTGTCAAAGAAGTCGAAGGAGTTGAAGGCTTCTGGTGAGTTGAAGAGTAGTAGCAGCAGTCGGAGGAGAGAGGAGGGTGGTGGAGTGCATGTTGATGGTGAAGAGGGAAAGAAGAGTAGCGGTAAGCATCGAGAGTCGGGTCGTAAGGACGGGAAGGAAGGTGGCATTGACAGAGAGAAGAAAAGTAAAGAAGGGAAAAGTGAGAAGTTGGTCATTGATGGCGATGAACAGCGCGAGATGAAGAAGGTCGTCGAAAATACTGGTAAGGTAACTGGTTGGTCTGTTGGTTTATAAGAAATTGCTGTACACTGTAACTACATTTTTTGTCTAAGCCGATCATTGGTAGGTTGACGGAATAGCAGTAGAACTGGAAATTGAGGTTGTTTGGGTGCTGATCTCTAGCAACAAAATCACAAAATTGTTGCGGGGGGGGGGGGGGGGAGTTGTTGTGTTTTCCAGTGCGTGACTTAGACGTTCCCTAAGTATTTCTGAGATAATTTGTCAAATGCAGCTAGTTTTCTTATTTTTCAAAGAATGGATGAATTCCCTGGCATAGATAGTACTCATAGGTTTTTTGCGTTTCAGTGCTAAAATTATTCATATTTTTTCTTATTGAGTTTAACTTTGGTCGAATGCCATTATAGTTGTCATTTCTTTCTTAAGTTGATATATTTGATTCAAAGTGGAGAAAATTGGAAGGCTAACTGCACATTGAAAGCTCAATACCATTGGGAAGCACTTAGTGTGTTATGCAGGTTGATTATGACAGAACTTCAAACTGACGGCTGAACAAAACTATATTCAGTCAATAATCGGAAGCTATCATTTTGGTGAATAACTACAGGAACTCTATGGGCTATATTTTTAGTCTATTCGTCATTTTTTTGTGAATGGATTTATATTTACTTGGAAGAATGAGTAATGTAGGGGATAGGATGGTTCATGCTTTGTTGGAAAAGATGAAGAATTGAATTGATAGTAAAAAGAAATGATACTGGAATATTGTTGAAAGCTTGATTAGGTTGTTAAAAATGTTTGATTTGTAGAATTTGCTGGACTGATTCACTTACTTACTCCTGTAATCAAGCTATTCATCTTCTGGTTATACCAAGAAAACCGCTCATGTATCTTGTTCTGTCACTTGACCTTTTCAATCTGAAACAATAAATTAGCATTCAACTAGTTAATTATACATACCAATTAGGGAATAACTTTACCGAGTGTTAGAGATTGCTTTGCATCTGTGCTCTATTAGGTGCGTATGTAATGGCAGAGCTGTTTTGCTAGTTTACTTCGTGTAATTGTTTGATTGAGTACTATGCCTGATACAACGTTAGAGTTTTTCCTTTTTTTTTAATCCAATAAGGTTTTCTTGTTTTCTAGTGTTAAAATCTGTGAAGGGGTAATGAAAGTGATATGAGTGCGGAGAAAATAATGTTACTTTGATCTCGAGCCTGTCAGGATCTTTTCCCCATTGCACATGAGACGTGGAAAGAATGTTAGATGAGGAAAAAAAAAGACTCTAAAAATAATTTTCCTCTTTCATTTTTCGTTTTCTCTTTTTACCTGAAGCGTGACAGGATTCAATCTTTTGTTCTTTTCTTCAATGTTCTCTCTAATATCCTTCATAAGGTATGAATCAAACAGAGCAATAGAGTTTACTCTTTTTTTTTTTTTTTTTTTGGTGGACTTATCAAGATTTACTAGAATAAAAGAAGAATGGTGTAAAGTTTATTTTTGTTCAATATTCATTTTATTCAAACATACTTTAATTCCATTTTTGTGGGATGGAATTGATGAATCATTTATTCTATTCGTTCTATCTAGGTTAAATTCTTTGCTGTCCTGGCTAATCATGCCTTCTCTCTCATCTCCACCCACGTTCTTTTCGACTTTCTCTGTTCTCTTTGGATTTTACAAGAAATCAGAAGAAGGAGCTGCATAATGCAACATTACTTTTGGGTTGCTCACCAAAAAATCCTTTTAGTTGATGAGGAATGCAAATAATTTAAAGAATCTTCTGCTAGTGACATATTAAGTTAAGGTCTTCATTTTGAGCTGACCTGAAGTTCATGTGTAAGCTCAAATTGGAGTGCTGCTAAAGATATTTATTTTGCAAAGTCTAATTTGGTTGTGGAATCTACTGCACTTAAAGTGATAACCGCCTTGTTAGAATTGATGACTATCTATTTTGGCTAAGTGTCAACATGTGGCTATTTTGTGTGGTGAAGAGTTTGTAGTATACTTGGCAGGGCAGCGCCACAACCAGCAGGCATTATTATTATTGAACGCTGATTTAGGTATAAGGTCATCTCACCCGATATCTATTAGTCTGGGTGAACAATCTCTGCGTTGGAACAGAGGAACTTGTTTAGGCGGCAATGAGACTTCTCAAATTGATGCTGCCGCACGAAATATTTAAGAGTATATTTAAATTTACTTGATATTGCAGTTTTAATAATTTTTAGTTACCACCAGTATCTTTCATACAGATGTTTGTACCATTCAGCACTTATGTGGGATAATATGGATGGTTGTAGTTCTATTTGAGATGCTGGGCAGGGCATATTTTTGGAGTTTGAAATTTTTCTGTTTGTCTGCCTCTGTCTATAGCTGGTATCCATCCAGTTTATCTGTTTGTCTGCCTCTGTCTGTAGCTGTATCCATCCAGTTTATCGGTTTGTCTGCCTCTGTCTGTAGCTGTATCCATCCAAATTCTTTGTTTGTCTGTCAGTGAAAACAACTGTGATTTTTTGTACTGCTTTATATTGTTTAGCCATGCATGTTAAAGACACTAAGCAGTAGTAATTTTGAGTTTCCTTTTGAAACTTGGAAGTAACTGTTGCCTTTCAAGTATAGTGTCGTACGTTTCTTGGGGAATTTGGATAGGTAGAAAAGTAGATATTCTAGCCTTGTGTCAACTTGTGATTGTGAAGTTAGGTCTTGCCTTTTCTGTTATTCTAGTCGTCTCTTTTCTCTTTGGAGTTTTTTACTTCGTTGTAAGTTAGGGTTTTCCTTTTTCGGTCTTGGTAAATGTAGAAGCTGCTTACTGACGACATCTCTTTTTTATTCTTCTGAAACATTATTTTATAACTCGTGTTTGTGTCCGATGCCCATCTAATTTGTGTGTACCAAGGGCAGGGCTGAAGCAATCCTGCCTCTTTCAATATGGCGGGTTTTCTATTGGATGGTCTTTGTGGCATTCCTTTACTGCAAAGAGCAGGCTTCAAGAACTAGAATTTGATCACATATACATTATCGTTGTTATGCCTTAAGCATATTGTCTGGTATCAAAAAACAGTTTCTATAAACTTGTTTGATGGACGTCATTGTCAGTTGTTAATCATAGAATTATGCTTCCTTTCTGTTTCCTTATGAAGATATAAGGTTTGATGATGGAAATATTACCATTTGTGACTTTGAAGCGTCTGGTAGTCTGATGGAGTTTGAACAGTTGTTAAGTCTGTGGGGGGTAATGAAGTGGTCATTTTTGCACTTGAATGTTGAAATGGTCTTGTGCACAAAATAAATTAGAGCCTATAGGCAGTTTGCCAAAGATCATTATTGAAGCTCATTAGAGCTTGAAAACTGATGACTGCTACTCTTAAAAATGTATAACCTCTAAACCATCTGGACTAAAATTTTGGATGTAAAATTGTAGTGTAAAGATATTGGCAAATGGAGTTATTGCCTAGACATAGTTCTTCTTTTTTATTTGTTGGTTGAAGTTGAGGAGTTATAATAAGTCACTTGTGCTATTTCATAACTGAAGATTATAAATCTTTGATTTAGAGGCAATGGTTTTATAATAAAATTATTCATATATAATCTGTGTTGTTGATGGAAACATTCTTGATTGATGAAATTCTTCTCTAAGAATAATATTTCCTCTTCCTTCAACTCTTTGCGTCATCTGAAATTGGGTATTGATTTGACTTGTGACCTACTCCCTGCTTCTTTCAGTTTTCTTTCCCTTCTCGTGTTAGAAGGTTACACATTTATTAAACAAGATGGAAAAATTGTATGTAGTGATGTATCATAAATATATATATATTGTCTTATATATATATATATATATTGTCTTAGATTTTTTATTTGAACTCCAGTTAACATCTACATCTCTGCCTTGCTGCAGATTTGATTGCCCAGGATGAGTTGCGAAGTCCTGACCCAGAAAACCAGCTTGAAAGACGAATGAGGAAAAGAAGAGATGGTTCTGGTGATTGGGAAAAGCATCAGGATGGTATTGGAGATGTTACTGATAGACGCTTATTGTCTAGGGAGGATATTGGCAAGGATGTAAGACAAAAGGATGAAAAGCGCAAGGATGACAGATCAAAAGACAAACATCGTGAAGACATAGATAGAGATAACAAGCACCGTGATGACAAGCAAAATGATGAGCGCATTGCAAAAGATCATATGAGCATCAGATCAGATGATAAGCGTGCACGGGATGAAAAAGATTCTTCTGAAATACGACAAAAGAGAACCAAGATTCAAGATGGTGATCACAATCGAGATCGTGAGCGTGATAGGGATCGTGATGTGGAGTCTAGCCGAGATCATGATCGCTGTCATGATCGTGACCGTGAACGTGATGGGGACCGGGGGCGTGATCATAGCCGTGACCGTGGTCGTGACCGAGAACGGGACTGGGATTGGGACCATGACCGTGATCGTGACCGTGACCGAGATCGGGATCATGACCGTGGCAGGGATCGATTTCGCGATCGTGACCGTGGACGTGATAATGATCATGAGTATGAGCGTGAACATGACCATGACCGAGATCTCGAACGTGATGGCGATCGTCATCATGATGATGATGGGTCACATCTTAATGACCGAAGTTACAGATACAAAGATGGCAAGGGAAAGAAAAGATCTCCAGTTGAGCGTGATGATTCTGATGATAATAAAACTAGAGTGGTCAAGTCTCACTATCCTGAATCTGAAAAGAAATCTTTCAGTGGTGGCAAAGTGGACTCAGATGCTGATAGGGGTAGATCTCAATCTCGGCAAGCTCATTTAGATGCTCCTACTAGCAGCAGCAGGCGGAGAACTTCCCCCAGCTCCAGTTCCCATGCGGGCATTGATGATTACAGGTACTTTATTTTATTTCTACTCAATTCAGTTGTTAATCTGATTACAATTGGAGTATTTGACTACGTGATTGCCTTTGGGAATGTCTTTGCTTGGATATTGTCGACATTGATTTTCTAAGTTTGTTTGTCTCCTTGTTTATCAATTTTTGGGTTGTGATAAAAAAACGTTTTGTTTTGGTTTCTTAAAACTGACTTTGGGTAGCGTGCCCAGCCATGCAGCTCATTCTTTGGTTTTTTGGTAATGTTGGAACTGCTGATTTTTCCTGGCAAGTATTGATTCATTGTGCTAGCAAGCAAACTATCTTTAGTTTTCTGTTGTTAAGACTATTTTGATTATGGGTTCCAGTTTTTTGTTTGTTCTATAATTGATTAGTGTTATGTTGATGAAAGATGAGAATCTAGCACTACATGTATTACTTTTATAACCAACTTTTTGTGTTTTCTCGATCTGTTATGGAGACCTTATAATGCGATACATTCTTGCACCAATGTCTAACAGAAGGAACTTATAGAAGCATTCCCTCGTTCCAAATGTGCTTATCTTTTACAACTGCCTACCAAACGTGCAGGATTAAATTCAGAAGCTGGACGAGTACAATAGAATCAGTAGACCTGCATTAGACGATGACTTTTGTACAATGGGAATCTTTCTGTTTTCCTATCTGAAACAAATTTTGGGAACTTGAATACTTATGCAATATTTTGAAGTTTAATGATTATTTTATTTGTATAAAAGATATGATGGGAACCATATATTCTTGTCAAGCATATGCATAATTAGTTTAGTAACTATATTTTTATTCTTCCATTATAGGCACTTAAATCTGGATGATTTGAAGTACAGGGATAAGTCTGAACAGAGGTCCAAAGCAATTTCTTCCAAAGATGTAAATCCTTTATCAGGAGTGTCAGAGAAGGGTGCTAAGTACAGATCCGTGGAGAAACCTGCCAAAATGGATGATGGCCATTTAGGGGAACTGTCAGCTGAAAGGTCTTCAAGTTCCAAGGCTTCACCAAGGGGCATGGTGGAAAGATCTCCTTCATCAACAAGTATTGAACGTAGGTATACAAATAGAACTGGTGTTAGGCGAAGCCTTGATATTGAAGAAACAGGCCGGAGGAGCAGTGCATCTATTGATGCTAGAGATTTCTCTACTACTGAGGATAGGTTGTATCGGGAGTTTGCGCAAGAAAAGCCTTTATTGGATGACTCCCAGGCAGATTCAGCTTATTATGGTAGAAATAGCCAGAGCGGTGCATCTTCTTTGATTCCTCCACCTGCTTTTAGGGGTGGAGTGGACAGCCCTACATTGGTGGGTTCATTGGAAGAAGATGGTAGACTTAACTCCACTCCCCGTTATAAGAGGGGTGGTGATGGTGGTTTGGGAAGAGGACATGGAAATGCTTGGAGGGGTGTCCCAAATTGGTCTTCATCAGTGCCAAATGGTTTCATTCCTTTCCAGCATGGACCTCCTCATGGAGGTTTTCAGGCGATGATTCCACAGTTTACATCTCAGTCACTGTTTGGTGTTAGACCAGCTGTGGAAATTAACCACTCAGGGATTCATTATCACATTCCCGAGGCTGACAGGTTCTCCGGTCACTTGCGCCCAGTTGGCTGGCAGAATATGATGGATGGTTCAGGTCCTCCTCACTTGCATGGATGGGATGGAAGTAATGGTTCAGGTCCTCCTCACATGTATGGGGGACCTGAGTGGGACCAGAAGAGACATTCAATGAGCGGTAGAGGATGGGAATCCGCTGCTGACTTGTGGAAAGGACAGGATACTGATATGAAAAGGGAGTTGCCTTCCCCATCCCGCAAGGATGATTATGTAGACATGCCCCCTGCAGATGATTCTTTGGCTATGAAGGCAGGTCAGAGGTCACATCATGAAGATAACTATCATGAGGTCCAGGCAAAAAACACTGAAATAGGTTCCACTGGCACATCTCCAGTGAAAGAAGCTTCTGACTCTCTGCCTAAACCTGCACATGAGGCAGCTAATCACGCTAAATCATCAAGTGATGATGTTGCTTATCTCAGCCGTTTTTATCTTTCGAAGCTTGATATTTCAACAGAACTTGCACATCCGGAGTTGTATCATCAGTGTATAAGTTTACTGGATATTGAACAAAGCACAACTAAGGATGAAGGCTTCTCTATGGATGTACTTTTGGAGGTAGAGAATCCTGACAGAACTGCTGCTTGGTTTGGGAACTTCTATTCTTATTATTAACTGTTGCATCAACCTTTTGCAATGTGACAGGATGCGGGAAGAGCCAGCCTGAAGCCTTTCAATTGGTCTCTGAGCCATTCACTTTTTCCTGCCACAAAGGATTCTGTATTTCAGGTAGATCCTATGGCCAACAAATATTGTGAAAAAGATTAACTCATTTAAACTTTGCTCTTATGCATTTTTAGTGGTCCCTCTCATAATTGTTAGTCTTTAGCAGCACATGTTTGACAGTTAGGAGTTAGTGGTGGGATGCATGCTCTTAATCCAGGTGTCATTAAAGCCTTTTATAACCAATGCTCGCTTCTGTGTTTGGCAAAAACTCATTTTTGCTGTCACTATTAGACCAACTGTGGTCTACAAAAGTTGGACTGTGTGGACAATATTGATTAATTTATTTAAGATTTGGGAATAATACTTTTAACTTTAATCGTAAGTTTAAATGTATAAGTATTGATTATAGATTCCAGTTGTTTGACAAGTTGCTTTCTGGCTTGCAGAGAGCCTTGGACCTGTACAAGAAGCAGAGGGTGGATGTTGTAGGATTGCTATCGGCTGCTAGACGAACAATAGACATTATTTCACCATTAAACCGGGTGACAGTGGAAGAGCCAGCCCCCATCTGCAATACGGAGGAGGTAGAGGAGCCAACCCCGACTGTGAATGCTGAAATGCCAAGTGAACCCATGTCAACTACGGATCAGAAGAACGTGGAAGCTTTGTCGGTTGGTGTCATTCAGGAAAATATGGAGGACCCAGTTTCCACTGTCTCGCAGGAGACACAGAGTCAAGTTTTTGCCCAGAGTCAGGAAGTGGTGCCAGGTTATGTTGGGGAGGACCCAGGAGAGCTTGTGCCAGTTTCCAGCCGGGAGAAGGATCAGATGGTGTCAGAAGAGGTTAATGTGGAGGTCGCAGATGGAGTATGTCTTTCAACAGGTGGTAATGAATCACCCAAGGTCTCCATGGATGGAGAAATGTACGAGCCTGGCAAGTCGAATTGCGATAACTCTACTTATTATACAGAGGAAAGGCTTTCTGGTGATGCTATTAATGGTCCTAAATTTTTTCCGGGTGGTTCTCCCAGGACTTGTGAGGCTTTCATGCCTGGGTCAAATGAGTCTGAGTCGGTAATTTTAAGTCGGATACATCATTCTCCTGAAAGTACACATTGAGACAATTTCTATAACTCTGTTTTCGTTATCGCAATTTTGGTCTAAGGTAATTTTGCTCTTCATATTTTTGTTGCTTCTCTTCAGTACGGAAATGAAAAGGAAATGTCCTCTTTGGGTCCACCGACGAGGGGTTTAGGCCCCAGATCATTTTGTTCCTTTTCCTTTCTTATTCCTGAAAGCAGGTTGCATCTCCGCTGGAGTTTTTTGCTCATTGGTCCTCCATTGCCGCCCATCCTTGAGAAGATCAGGTATCTGCAATCTCCTTAGTTCACTTGTCTTTTTCTGTTTTTCTGGGAATTTAGGTTGCCAGGGGGAATAGCTTTTCACTCGTTCACATTTGCATTTACCTTTTGAAGACAATAATTCATATTTGTGTTCTGTTTTATGAGTTTTAGTTTTTTTTTTTTTTTTTTTTTAATCTATCAATTTTAGGTTGATGGAGAGGTTAATATTAATTTTACGTTGTGATATGGAAGCTACTAATAACTTACGCACACGCTAATCTACATGCGGGCACACGCTTGCGCTCGCATACATATCTACGTGTTTTCCTACAGACCCACCTATGCAAGTAATAAGGAAACGCCAGCGACCTGCTTGTGCTGTCCATCGCTGGCTTTCGGCTCAGCATTTCGGTGGGCTCGCCTGTGACCAGGAACCTTGGTGCCTGGTCGTGCCTCATTTACGGCACAACCTATTCCACGTCTCTCCTCTTTGGAGTTGCGACGTGGCAATCCTGGCACTTTCCTTCAGTGGACCTAATATAATCAGTAATTAAGTCCGTAAAAGGAAAGTACATGGGTGTTCGATTACCGTGGGGGCATCTTAATTTTCTCTCAGTGGATTGCTGTAAACAAAGATGAAAACATAAGCGGAACTGGAATGCCCATGAAGCAATCTCCAAGATTAGTTTTTTCATGGAAAAATGAAACATTTGACCTTACAGTTGTCTTCTTGTTACCGACGTTGAGGATACCAGATTCTGTAGATAAACTTTTCAAGTAGCCAAAAAAATGTCGAGCAACCTTTTAATTTTTTGGTTCCTGGTCTGGACACAACATTATTATGCACCGTCATTTCTATAGGCTCACATTTCCTGTTTGGATTTTCTCCAAATTTTGGTTTAAAGTCAACCTTGCTTCACTTACTGTCACTTTGGTCGATGAATCTGGGGGACGTCATCTCGATCTCTCTTTAGCTGCTACTTCCCACCTGGTTGCCACCTAATCACAGACGACCAACGAAGCAGGGGAAGAGACGATAAAACTGAAAGGTAGACATAGAAGAAGAAGAAGAAGAAGAAGAAGAAGAAGAAGAAGAAGAAGAAGAAGAAAAAAAATAAAAATGGAAAGAACTGTAATAGACAACCTTAATATCCGTAAAACTCTACAAAACATTGAAGCTTGACCAGGGAAAGTAGTGAAATCTTCCGAACAAGAGAGGCGCGTCCGTGTTCTTGCTAAAATGGAAGCGCAGACTAGATGGGTTTAGTCAAAAAGTCTCAACTTCTAGACAACTTGACTTGGTTCATTTGTCAATATTTCAGAGAAGATATCAATCAGCCTTTCCTGGACAAAATTATTCCAACGAAGCTGTTATAGAAAATGACGTAAAATTATATTTTAAATTCGGGTTCCTGGAAGAATTAAACTGCCAGCTTCTCATCCACAGCACGGCTCTAAAATAGAATGCGCATGCTGTCCCCAGAGCTCTCGTCTTTGATTGAATGGTGGTTGAAAATGACTGTAGATTTTTTCTTTTTAATTTTTTTTCCTTGTGTTTTACGTTCGTTCATACGTTGACAAATGACCATTAAATCTATAGGGATCTTGTTTTTTCTTTTTCATGAATATTGGTGGTGTTTAAAATTGAAAAGTTAAATCTTAATAATTAATTAAAAAAAAAGACAAACGTATATCAAAAAATAAAAACAGCTCTCAATTGAACGAATCCTACGTCAGAATTTATGTCTGTGTCAAGAAAGATTGCAAGGCATGTCTTAGATTCTGTTAAATATTCTTTTATAGTTAGATATCTCTAACTCATCATCCTAATATTTAGTATAGTTGTGAAATTAAATGTTTATTATTAATAAAATTATGTTAAATTTAAAAAAATCACAGATGGGAAAATAGAAAGGCTGGGCTAGAAAAGGTAAAATGATAGAAAAAAAAAATTGAAAAAAAAAAAGAAAAAAAAAGAGGCATTGAATTCAGCCTTTCTTCAGATGGGAAGCTTTCCATGAGTACGTGTTTAGATTTTGCTTTCCGTGTGGAAAGAGTATCTTATACAGATATGGATGTTACTAGTATCGACAAAGATGTAAGAGCCAAGAAACGGAAGACTCTCCTGTCTCAAAATGCATGTGACTTTTGAGAGGCAAATTTCCGGAAACCCATTTCTTCATAAGGTGTTTTACTCTTCCTTCACCTCTAAATTTACAGGTTTTTGCTATCACCGAATTCTCTTCCTCTTGATATCGTCTTTGTGCTTGACGTTTGTTTGCTGTCTCGGATTCAGAATCCGCTTCTGTGGGTGAATGAATATTCTGGTTTGTTCTGAGATGCTTGTGTTTCTGCAGTTCAACCTGAGAGTTTTGTCAGTTTCTACTTCACCTTCTGGGATGATTGACAAACCAATTCGATTGCGAGCTTCTTTTGTTTGAATTATATAACAGGATTTGACGTGGGGGTCCTAATTCTGTTTGTCTTTCAGTTTCTTCTCAAGAGTCTTATTCTATCGGGGGACATGATCTTCCTCCCGTTAACACTCTCTGGAATTCGATTTAGATTTTTGGTTCATAGAATGAAGTAAAGTAATTGTTTGTTTGTCCTTTTCACCTTGGCTTTATCTTTTTTGGTTTTCAATGCTCATGGAGCTTTGAAGCAAGCTTTCGGAACTTGCTTCACGATTCCAAGTGGCGTACTGGAGAAATTTTGGTTCTTTTTTGAACCCTTCTAACACCACATCATCCAACGAGTTGTTCTCTTTGTTGATAAAGTAGGGTTAGCTAAAGCATGATGTTTGTTGTTAGTCTATACATCAGGGTCTGTTTTGTGGTCTATTTATCACATAACCTTGAAATTGTTGTTGGCATATTAAATGTTATACAACAGAACTCAATCAGCTGTTAAATGTTTCCACAATTTTAGTGTGATCTGAAGCACGTCTATATCTATTTCTATGATAAGGCTTTACCGAATTGAGCTTAGTTGCAGACAGATATGTTCAGCATTGTGTTTTCAAATGCCCTGAATTTTGGAGTAGAGGAAACAACTTAGCGGATATGGATCCCCCCAAGAGGTTCTAACTTTTCCACTTCAGAAACACATCAGAGGTTGCTTACATAATGGATGCAGCAGAAGCAAAAGCAGCAAGGCAGCATGCAGCTAATATCTCCTTTGTCCAGGCAGATATTAGGAGAGCTCCGAAGTCCTCTTTCTCCCCATCATCTTCCTCGAAGTCAGAGTCTGATGGTGTAACTGGTAATGCTGCAAATGGAACTGGTCATTCCTCCCCAACTCACAGACCTGACAAACCATATTCTGAACCTCAAAGCAACATTAAGTGGTGGTTGAACCTGCAACCGCGGTTTGGGCACCACAAGGATTTTACATATGAACAGCTAAATGCCTTGGAGACTGAGCTTGAAGTTTTGAGTTTTGGATTTGTTAATAAAACTGCAAAAACTGGTGAGGATCTCCAACCCGAGCAAAAGGTTTGCGATCAAGACTTTGTGCAAACCAATAATTACCCTTTTGTGGATAGACCTTGGAATGTTTCTTATACTTGTAAAAATAATGAGCACGATGCTGGAGTGCAAGAATTGAAGGCCACGCTTGGTAAGGATTCACAGAAAACTCCTGATGAAAAGGACTTCGGAGAGTTCTTGAGCTTTAATGATAAACTCATGGGCTTGGATTCTTTCAACTGCTGGGTGCCAGAACAAGGCAAGAGGCTTTCTTCTGATCTGGGATCCAGTTGGGTGGCATCTGACAAGGCAGAGCCTTGGTGGCGCTCTAGTGGTCAAGATGAGTTGGCTTCCTTGGTTGCTCAGAAATCACTCGAACATATTGAGAATTGTGATCTTCCCCGCCCACTGGCCAAGCATTTTGGGAAGGGGCCATCTGCTTGTACAGGGTGTTATGAATATGATGAGACTTTTGCTTTATCTATGGATAAGACGGTTGATAAGGGATTCCCCAATGTGAAGAAGTATAACTGGGAAAGCCCCAGTACAGATTACTCACTTCAAAATTCGGACCAGCCTTTCGGGTAATGCTTCTGAGTTTTGCTTTACAGTTCTTCTATTTTTCACAATCAACAGCACCATCATCAGTACTTCATTAAGGGAGTGCTTCGTGCTTCATGAAGCTATCAATTGCATTCTACTACATGGCTGAGCATGTGAAACAATCTATTATCAGTACCTAACGAAATAAAAACTTATCCTCCACATCATTTATGGTACAATTTATTCTCTCTCTCTTTCTTTTCATTTGGGTAACTGTGGTAGAATATGCTTATGTTGTGTCTATTATTTTATTAGAAAATAATCAGCGATAAACCAGCCAAGAAGTAAGTTGTTTTAAGAATTGTTTTCCTTGAATTCACATTTATGATTTCTTATTACTATACAGAAGGATCTAAATTCATTTAAAAAGCCCTGATTGGTACAAAGGTCCACCATTTTGCCCATGGAGATGCCATGTAAGAATCTCCAAAGGAAATATGGAGGAATTCATTTATTTGATCTAGCAAAAAACTTGTTATGATTTGACATAAACCTTCTCTTTGCATGTTCACACTGCCAGAGAGATAAGAGTAATTGATTTGGTTCTTGGCTTGTTGTAAAAGAAACTTGGTGTTTAATTATTAACCTCTTACAACAATAAAGGATTACTGCTAGACAATAGAAATCGAAATCAAAGAATTTAAGCCTTAAATTTTGATGATATTTCATTTTGGTCCATTTACGTTGGTTTTTATGGCACATTTGTTCAAGATTAATGATTGTACAACTGGCATTATGTTGGGGCTTAAAATCTAGTAGTTTGACTAGATACTCCCTGGAATGTCACACACATGGACAGAAGGAATTTAGGTTCTCACATATCGCCCAAACTTGTCCTTAATATATTAAGGAATCCCCATAGTTTGTCACTTAGAAAAACTTGTGTATGCATTTCTCGATACTCACGGTGCACCCCCACATATGGGGGTCCCTTCTGACATATTATTCAACTCTCTGTATTTTTCCTCCAATCCTGAACTAAGAGAGGGGGGAATTATACTCAGTATGTGATTGCTGAGTGCTTTAATTTTGTTTCGTGCCTTTGATGGTGGAAATCCTTTTCCTTCTTTCTTTTCATTTTGCATCACTGTGCAGCAGTACAAAAGAAGGAATAAAGCCATATCAGCCAATGACGTGGCTATATGAATTCACTTCAATTGTATGTTAGTTAATAAGCTGTTTAGACAGCAGTTAAGAAGTTGTTAGTAAGTTTTTAGTTGGTTAGCAAGTGGTTAGAAGTCAGTTAGCCAGTTAACCAGTCTATCAACTACTATAAAAGGGGAACCCGTAGACTAGAAAAGGCACTCAGTTCTGTTCAGTTCAGTTCAGTTCAGTTCAGTTCAGTTCAGTTCAGTTCAGTTGTATTCTCTTAGCAGAATCATTGAGGTCTGGGGTTCCCTCTTAGAGTAATCCTTTCCCTTCTTGTAACCTTTTCAATATTCCTTCTTGTAATCTTTTTCCATAAAGCAATCATAGGGCGAAAGGCTAAGCTTCCTAAGCCTGTTTCCAGTGAAGTTCCTGTGCTTTATTCTCGTCCCTTCACTCGTTCTTGTGCTAAGTTGAATAACAGTCTACTTGACTGTTACGCACCGGGATTTGATTCGCTGAAACTGCCCCCAGCTGCAATGGCTTTTAACCGTGGGAGTGTCTGAGTGTTACAATCTATGCCCTTCATGTGCACTTACTTTTCTTATCGATCTTTTTTTTTTATTATTATTATTATTACTATTTTCAAATCTGCATCCTATGCCTTTTACTATCTGAATGATCTTCATTTATTGTCTATACGGCACAACCTTCTAAGCACCGTGCTTGGTCTTCCTTAGCATCTTATTGTGTTTGTGACTTATTCTAAAAAGTTTGAAGTTATGAAGGAGGAGAAAACTGATTGCTGCAACAGAATTTGCACGATTGATTTCTGTGTACTGTGACAAAGTGCGCAAATTTTGAAGGAATTGTTGACTTGTCTTGGTAATTCAGTTATACACCTTATAATCTAAAATTGATGGACAGATATTTCTGGTAGATGAAAAAAAAAATTATTAAATGTATCGCCAAGTATATCCTTTACTCCAAAGCATTCTGGACTCTTTGAAAACGTTAATAAACTCATCTACTACTCTTTTCCTAAATATTTGCAGACTTTTGGGAGTTGTGTCCTTCCTACCCGCTTCCCTCTTTCTAGTTAATCTCAAAGATTCCAGTCTTGTGCCTGTTGTTTGATTTTAAACGTTAATGTCATTGCCGTCCATAGTATCATTGCGGTCTTGGAGAGGCAATTCTATTACTTTACCCCATACTGAAAAAAATTCCATGTCCTATTAAGTTCAATTTATTGAAGGCCAACGCTACATATATTTTGCAGCAGCCACAGTACTGGTAATAGCACAACCAAGGATGAGGTAGATGATGATCCTAGCAAGACTAAGTTGTTGGAGGCACTATGTCATTCTCAAACACGAGCAAGGAAAGCTGAGAAGGCAGCAGAGCAAGCCTATGCTGATAAGGAGCACATTATCACACTCTTTTTAAGACAGGCATCACAGCTCTTTGCTTATAAGCAGTGGTTCCAACTTCTGCAGCTGGAGAATCTCTGCCTCCAGATTAAGAACAAAAATCAATCTGGTCTTTTCCCTGTTGCTTTACCTTGGGTTCCATGCAGAGGCAGGCAAAGGAAGAAGGCTGGAAGGAGAAAGCGTGGTAAACGAAGGAGTGAAGTTAGGAAGTGTGCAGTTGCATTTGCCGTGGGGCTGGGTCTTGCCAGTGCTGGTTTGCTCCTTGGTTGGACCATGGGGTGGTTGTTTCCATCTCTTTGAATTTTACCTTGGGTTTGGGTGTCAATTACACTCCTGTGCACTGTAAATGCTCGGGGATGTCATTGAATTTGCTTTTCGATATGGTCATTGAGTTGTTTGGGGATGCATTAAAATATTTACAGCTACTGTAAGTATGCACGCACCTGTTTTCATTTGCTTCATGTGTAAGTTTTAAGCGCATAATTTGTACAGAATCTGTGACTAGTTGTAAATATGAGTATAATTTGGTAAAACATAATATGATTAGATTATGTGGAACAGGAGGTCATGCGCATTTTGTTGTTATTATTATCATTCAGTTGGTTGATTCTAGCCCAAAGGCAAGCCTTGTAGTTGGCTGCTCCTTTTTTTTTTTTTTTTCCCTTTTTAATTCCTTTTTCATCAATAACTGAATCCTTTTGGGTTTTTCCAGAGGCATGTTCGTGTTTCATATAACCGAAGTTATCAATTTGTCCATGACCTCTCTTTCACTACTTTTTGCCTGTGGCCATGTCCTAGTTAAAACATCAATCTACATTAAGGGCAATTTCATCTTGTTCATAACCTCATTTTACATAAACAAGGACTTTATGACTATGTAGGTTGCCTGATTATGGATTCAATAAAGCTTGACCTAAGCTTAAGAAGCCCAATCCAAGCTTTATTGATAGATTGAAAGTCAAGTTTGTGGACAGAATCCTTTGGACGACTTAGAAAGTTGTGAGACTGCAAATAGTGTGTACGGCCGCCTTATTGTCTCAAAACCTAACACAACATGTCGTGAAAGCCAACTAGCTGGAGTCGCCATGTTTGATTGCAAAACAATCCTCATTAAACTTATCTGCCAGCGAAGCCCCCTTTCTCATCTTCATTTCTTCATAATCTTATACCTCCTCCTTTCTTCAAAGCCCTAAATTTCAACTGGAATATATAATAGTAATACACAGATCAGATACATCTTCCGTAAAGCTTGCTTCCACGCGGTTAAGGAACTCGTTGAACTCCATTTTCATCCCAAAATCAAAGAGTAGAATGCTTGCAACCCTGGAGCGATAAGCCTTCCCATAATAGACTTGTTCGCTTTCATAGATCAAGACAGTTGTAATATTTTATGGATAATGTTTGTGCACAACATCGTCATGGTCGTGACAGACCGCCGCCCCGCTGTTCGTGTCGTCATGTGGAAGAAACAGCGTTTCTCATGCGTGTGGAGTGAGTGGAAGATGAATTTATCCCCATCCACCACGTGATCGGCGTGGAAATGGAATCATAAAAATGTGGTCGTGGCCACTCAACGATGACACCACGGGCACCGTCCTCTTGGGGTCCCAATTGGAGAGAATCCCAAGTCGATTGTTCCCTTTTCTCCCATGCGTTCACACACAGCAGTTCACCGGAACAAAATCTTCACTTTTGAGTGAAAACTGCTCCCCAAGTGCGGTCCTCTCATGAGATGCCGGTCAATCTTCTCCGATGGTGAGTTACAAGACAAAGAGATGGTTCCGTCGTCGTCGTCTGAGCCATCTTTATCGGGTCCCACCACCACCATAATTGGTTTAGGTGGGAGGTGCACAAACAATACCTTGACCGCATCCAGGAACAGGACAAGCCGAACCGACCAACAACAAGGCTTTAACCACTTCTTATCTGCCACGTCCGCGCAACATTGAAACGCCGATCAATCCGAAGCCCTTGTCTTCCTGTCTGTAATTTTAACGTTAACTACATGATTTCAGTTCAAATATTAGAATAAACTGTTCAGTGGCCTTTAACTCCTAGTAAAAGATTGAGAAGAAGTAGATTGGGAAAGTAGTCAAAGATTTCAAAAAGCGATCTGACGCCGAAAGGAAAATTCAAACCTTGGGGCACCAATATTCAAACCGTTGAAGTAGTCCCGTTGAAAGTTAACACTGCAACAAATCCCTTGCTTTATACTATTAAAAAGGAAGCTTCATTTAACTGAAAGGTTGAAACTGGGAAGTCCAGAGTCAATTATGAACTACACGTTGAATGAGGTATTTAGATATTAGTCCCTCAATACAAGATATGCTTTCGTTTTCTTGCCTAAAAACGCTTCGGAAGGGTCTTCTCAATTCTGCACGGCCATTTTTGACTTAATCAGCTGGAGCATCTCGCTGGTGCCACGTGTTCCCCGCCAACCCTTTAAATCGCACGTACCCCAGCCCACCGGTCTCTCTCTCCTCTCCTGTCTGAGGCTCTAAAATCAGAAAAAGAAACCACAGCTAAGACAAAGCTAGGCCGGCCTCTATTTGTTCGCTCCACCTCCCTGTGTCTCACGAGCATAACGATGCCGTTTTGCAACGTTGGGACGCAGCAAGCCGGCGAAGACACGAAGCTCGGAAACAATGGAAGTAGAATCTTTTACAGAACGTACGGTCATGGACCCACGAAGGTCCTCCTCATCATAGGTAGCAGCCTATTCAATTCGATTCTCTTTCTGGTTTTGATGATTTTCTTCTACGTTTTGCTTCTCGAAATGGGTTTTGTTGAATGTTTTTGGATCGCCGGGGACTCCATTTTAATCCGCTTGTTTGGCTCAGATCGCATTTTCGCTTCGGAATCTATTGTTTTGAATCATTAGAGTTGTTGGGTGTTGAATTTTTCTGGGTTGGTGTTGTTTCGGTGACGGTCAGGATTGGCGGGGACGCACCAGTCGTGGGTCCCGCAGATCAAGGCGCTTGCAGGGACCGATACGCCCAATGACGATACAGAGAGGCCCGGCGATTGGAGTGCCGATGACAAAGAGAGAGGCGGTGGTATCCAGATATGTGCGTTTGATAACCGGGGAATGGGCAGCAGCATCGTACCGACCAAAAAGTCCGAGTACACGTGAGTATCTGTTTTATCTTCATGCAATTTCAACCTGATTTTATTTATTTCGTGTTCTTTCTGGGTTCTCTAGTAAGCTTCCCATTTGAATTTCATTCGGTGGAGGTGCGGGGAAATCCTTGTGTTTTCTTCATTTTCTTACAGTTCAATCTTTTTCAATCTCCAAACTGATTCTATTTAAGATCGTGTCTCTTTTATCTAAGGGTTGGTTTTTGGATCAAATTTGCCCGGTGATGCCCTCCTGTTTTGTGTTCGCTCCTGTTTTCATTCATGTAAATATTTTACTTAATTTGATTTGTTTTTAATAAATTTTTATTTTTAATATTACAATATACCCACCCAATTTAGCGGGTGCCTTTTAATGAGTACATACGGAGGTGTCTGTCTTTTTAATTAGTACTCACGCAGGTGTCCTTTAATGAGTTTGCATGTGTAATTAAAACCCACATCACATTCTAAAGATAAATAAATAAATAACACACGGGAAGCGAGGGAACCAAAATCCACATTACGTGAATTTTGAATTTCAAGCCTTTTAATTTCATAGTACATTACTCTCTTTGCTCTATCTTTTTGTTTAAACTCTAGTTTTGAATCATTATTTCCATCATATCTGCAATTGGAGAAACAAGAGCCTATCCTTAAGTGAGCCAACTAAAACTACGAGCTTAGTTGGGGTGAGTTTTTTAATATTTCAAGGATTTGTAGTCAAATAGGGTCGATGAATACCTTTTCTTTTCTTCTTTCTTTTGATTACTAGAGTGCCTCAGTAAGAAAGGAACTCTTCTATTTTGGTTAGCCATTCAAAACATGAACTAAATTTCTATTTCTGGCTTGTCATTCTTGGGTGCAGAACAAAGACAATGGCAAAGGATGCGATTGATTTGTTGGATCATTTGGGCTGGTCAAAGGCCCACGTGTTCGGACATTCCATGGGTGAGTATTTGACCCTAAGTTTGCCGTTTTGAGTTGGACTAGGTTTAACTCGGGAAAGTTTCCTTCCCTTAGAGGTTTCCAAATTTAGGTTACTAATCTCGATGGTTTTGCTGCAATGCCGGAGATAAAATGTTGAATTTCGATGGAGTTTGAGTAATTGAACAACTGAATTTCAACTTTAAGATTCTCTAAATTGTTTGTTGCAAGACCAACAAGAATCCCAACAAAGGGTTGATTTTCTTAATGCTTTGATTCCCTGTGCTAGATTTATACCGCAAAACGGTCTATTTTCTGAATCGACATATTTTGGGATTTTTTATATGTTCTGCCAAAACAGGAGCTATGATAGCTTGCAAGATGGCAGCAATGGTGCCTGAAAGGATTCTGTCGCTGGCTTTACTCAACGTAACTGGTGGAGGTTTCGAATGTTTCCCAAAGGTATTGAACATCTCTTTTGGCACCATTCTGCTAGAGAACACAAGTACCATGTCCTTATTCAACACCTTATTCTTGCAACTGAACTTATCTCTTGAAAGCATAGGTCATTATTTTTATTTTTATTTTTATTTTTATCCTCTTGCAGTTTGATCGACAAACATTATCAATTGCATTCCGTTTCTTACGGGCCAGGACTCCCGAGCAACGTGCAGATGTTGACTTGGACACCCACTACTCAAGGGTAAAAGATGCTCTCACTTTTTCTTAGTCTGCTATATGTTATATTCTGGATTTTTTTTATTGGTGTAGAAGCCTGATTTAACTGGAACAGCTGGTACAATAGCATACCAGCAGCTTGTCAAAAATAAATTCAACTTAAGGCATGGTGAACCCAAATTCTTTCTCTGCTTGAGAATAATAATTGCAGAAAAACCTAAACGGCCACGCTTGGTCATTAGACTATTCTGACGATCTGAGTGATCAGATTTCTTTGTTGGCATTGTTGATGGTTTTCTTGGGGCTTAAGAGAAAAGGAAGACATTATGTTACGAGGGTAAACTAAGTAAGATAATGACATTCGTATTGAGTTATTCTCGTATTTCCCAATTATGAAACATACGGAGTGACGTCCATTCCAGTCCAGATGCCTTTGCCAACTGCGGCCAAGCAAATTGTTATTCTACTAACTGTTCTATATTAGAAGTCCTTGGCTGTAACGTGAATCTTTAAGATCAGCTTAAAAACAGACTTGGTATGCATTTTACATTTACTAGGGTGTCATTTACGTTTATGAATTTAAACCGGAAAAACGATTTCTTTCTTAGCTATCTCATGCAAATTCACTTTCTATGTGTTTCACAGGAGTACCTTGAGGAATATGTTGGGCCCAACACAAGAAGATCAATCCTATATCAAGTAAGAAAATGTTAAAGCTAACAATTGGACTGTCCTTTGTTTACTAATTCTATTGATAAGTAACAATTAGATAATTAAAAAAAATCAGTGGGATTATGAAAATTTGCTTTCAGTGGATTGGTTGATTTCAAATAAATGTATTAGCTAATTGCCTACCAAAATTTGTTTTAGCCATAACAAATGTTCTGGTTCCAGCTTGAGAGACATTTTATTGAAGGCTGTTTGTTGATAACCAGAAATGTGTTGGGTCATGTCTCTAAATGATGGTCACAAATTAGCGTCAGACAACTTACAAGTTGCCTCTTAATGACTTGACTTTACCCATTATCGTAGCCGTTTGCAACATCACCATTTTAAGTGCGGAGTTCAAACATACCTGTGTAATCTGGGTCTGTCACCTCCAGACAGGACTGTCTTTTTACAGTAACTCAGCCTTGACCTTTAACCCGTGTGCTGCAGGAATATGTAAAATCTATATCAGAAACTGGAATGCAATCTAACTATGGCTTTGAGGGTCAACTTAATGCATGCTGGACTCATAAGATGACACGATCAGAACTTGAAGTAATCCGCTCTGCTGGATTTCTTGTTTCAGTCATCCATGGCAGGTACGTAGGCATATTTTTGTATGAATTATCACATTCTCCTAACCACTTTCCTTTGTGTTTAGACATGTTGGTTATTTCTATACGTGTTATAAAAAGAATGTTATTTACACTAGCAATGAGCAGATCAAGCTCTAAAGCTTAAACTGAGATGGACCTCAGAATATCTAAGTTTAGCTTCCTTGATACTAAAGACCATTCTCTAAATTGCAGGCATGATATAATTGCTCAATTATATTACGCAAGGAGAATGGTGGAGAAGCTGCAGCCTATTGCTAGGTTGGTAGAACTTCATGGAGCTCATCTAGTTAGCCATGAGAGGACCGAAGAGGTATATTCTTCATCTGTAGTGTATTTGATCATGATAAGGCAGGTCTGGGATTATGGAATGGTGAATTCTAGGTCAATAGTACTTCAGAAATCAGTAGAATTGAAATTCTACTTCTCATACTTGATCTAACTCTTTACTTGACGAGAAAAATGGAAGCCAATTAACTAACTTTTCCCCCGAAATTGCAGGTCAATCAAGCACTGTCTGATTTGATCGAGGCATCAGAAGCAAAAACGAAACCTAGTGCTTGGACAAATGTGCCAAAGAAAAGCCCTGGTAAGTCTTGGAAACTGAATTTAAGAGCCTCTCCCTGCCTCTCTCTCCCCTTTCCTTCCACTAGGTTGACATCGTGACCTTTAGCTGCAGTTCTGGATTAATTTAGTCAGCAATCACAGGAGTACAATTTCCAAGCCACATAAACATGGTCCCACAAGTGTACGAATGGCTGATTCGTGCATGCATGTGAGCCAGGAAGCAGTACCGGAGGAGTACCAATTAATTGCAGATAGCAATTAGGACATGCCCTACTATGGTGCTTAAGTGTTCCTAACAATACTAAGAATATATTTAACTGGAAATACAGCCACTAATACCAAGGATAAATGAACTGGAAATATACTTAATGACCAGAGTTGCTGCCCGTTGCAGTACCATAACTGTTCAGTCATAGTACCTTGAGGGTGTAACGAAGCTGGATATTAGCCCCACACTTCATGAAGTTCGCCTGATTGGACTTGTTTAATTTACCCTAAACGACAAATTTTTAATGAATCTAACTATTAAGAAAACTATGCTATGCCAATAAACCTAGAATAATCACAACTCAAATTGGCGATAATCGCTATATCACAGCCACCACAGGATCTTCCTTCTGATTTTTCATCTTGTATTGATTTGTACTACTTTTCTCGACAGGGTGGATAAGGAGCAGGATGGCATTAATGAGAATAAACACCGAGGGTGGAAGCAATACCACTCTTGTGTTTCATCACTTGCTATCGAAACTGCATCTTTGTGTGTTGGTTTTCTTTGGTCTCTTTGTTCTGATATTCGAGTATTCACGGAAGGCTATACGGAGTTTAAAACCAGTCAGAGTGGGAACTTCCCCTGCAATAGAGAACAGTTAATGGTCCATGTCTTATTACTGGTAATCCTCTGCTCTGAGCATCTCTACTCTCTCTTTCTCTTAGTGTTTAATCCGTTCAAGAGAATAAATGAGAGATGCTCAACATGTTTTTGGTTCTCTTGCAGGGTTTCTTTTATTTGTAACCCTCCCGTTTCACCATACCAATTAAACGATGTGATGAATACACTGGAATACACTGGATTCTTAACAAGAAGAGAGAAGCCCCAGTATTCGGCAATATAGGTTGTCAAAGCTGTTGGAGGCGCTAACGGCGGGAGATTGGAAAAACCAGGATTTTAGGAGATCCTTCTCCCCGCGCCAGCGGACGATGATCATGCTAACAAATCCTTTGTATCTACAACAAACTCTGTATTCCCAACACCATTTAACTTTCAATTGAAAAGGGAAAGCTTTTACTAATTCTTTTGGTTTCGAATCTTTCCGTTTCTTGAGATGCAGAACAGAAAAAGTCTTGCGATCTCTACATTAAAGCGTAACTCCGCTCAACATCCTTTAACCAGTTAATGGAACCTAAACAGCAAGCAGAAGTACCCTATCTAGACTACTTTAGTTCTAAGTAACAAAATCTATTCAAGAAAAGAAAAAGTAGGCATCAGGCCCCAACAGAGAGTACTGGAACCTAGTGGCGTAATCAAGCCCTTTATCTTATGGCGTATCGAACTAAAAAGAATCAAAGAACAGTAGGTAAGCAAAGAAAGACTAAAGCGACGTCAAATGATGGTTCATGCTGTATAGCACTAGCACAACACTCATCTACAGAGGATACTTGATATTCTAATTAACAAAATCTTTAACAGAGAGAGAGAGAGAGAGAGAGAGAGAGAGAGAGAGAGAAGAGAACGTGCCTGGCACTTCTTCCTGAGCGATAGACTTTTCTCAAGGATGTAATCGTTCTCTGCTCGAGAATCTGCTCAGAGAAACGAAGGTAAGAAATGTAATTTCAGAGAGAGAGAGCGAGATGGAGAAAGAGAGAGAAGGAGAGAATCTGCCTTTGGTGCCAACTAATATCCAGTCTAAGCTTTAAGAGGGAAACCATGTATAGCACCATCGCCCACCGATTATCCCAAATATGCCGTTGGAATATACCAATATGCCACGCGTCAATTCAAGCCCAGCCAGTAACCGACCTTTTTCTCATGTTTTTTAAAGCTACATCGAAACCACGACGTTTTTGGGTCGAGCTGAAGCAACAACGACACGGGGGCCCAGATCAGAGGTCCAAGCCCTCTTTTATTTGTCTTTTTCATTTTTTTTTTTGTGGGAAACGACATTGATTACTATTCAACGGAGACAATCAAATCCCCATGTTAGCGACGACGCCGTTTGGTTGATCTAGAACCCCTTTAGTCTCTTTGCCCTAAAACCCTAACTCTTCAGGCGCGCAATAGTTGTGGTTTACATCTTTTACAGAAAGTTGAGGCCATGGCTGCCACAGTTGCTGAGGCGTCAGGCCTCCAATCCCAATGGGAGTTCTGCTGGTATTCTCCCTTCCTTCCTATTCTGGTATTCTTTTTTCCGCGTTTTGATTTTTTCAAGTTGTGAGGAC
The DNA here is from genome assembly GCA_028551475.1 of Casuarina equisetifolia. NCBI lineage: Eukaryota > Viridiplantae > Streptophyta > Magnoliopsida > Fagales > Casuarinaceae > Casuarina > Casuarina equisetifolia. The sequence continues at coordinate 21,015,633 of CM052362.1, forward strand.
GAAAGAACTATCTTTTCAGTGTTTTTAACAATTTATGTTCTTGAAGTAGGCATATTGGCTGGCAAATATTATGGGTACGATTCACATTATTCATGTGTGGGTGGATTTAGGATGCTACTGTTTGGTAGTCTGATAGGAGTTGTATGTTTCTGTGTGTGGCTTTTTTGGAAATATTTACGTTTCCAGTCGAGTTATTCATCCTGAAAGAGCCCATTTTTGAAAATGCGTTTGTATGAACACCCTGCACCACCACCACTCTCTCTCCCCTTGTGCCCCTCAGGGTGAGCTATAAGATTTTGAAGATAAATAGATAATCGCATTTGTCCCGTAGTAGATACTAATCCTGAAAACTACTGGATTCTGTACCATTAGAGTTACTTAATGAATACTGAAAACTTCAGGGGATATTTTTCTGAAAATGGGGGATTTTGGATTCATTTGTGTATAATCAGAAGATCTTGCTTCTGTAAAATGATGGTATGGTTCATTTATTCTCTTCGAGGATTTCTTTCCCGGAAATTAATTGCAACATGGAATATTATCTGCAGTGACTTGGAAGTAGACTATGAGTCCCAGGAGAATGCTTCCATGGTCTATGCAGCTTTAGCCGTTGATGAGGAGGTGATCTTTCATGATGCTCATACCATTGTTTTTTAATTTTCTTTGGGAAAAAACTAGGTTCTAAGACAATTCATTTCTGATTGCAGTTGCAGCCAGACAAAGTGAAAAGGCAGATGTCAGTGTCAAACGGAAAGCTTATAGTGTAAGCTTCCTTTAATAGTTATCAGCTGAAATCATCTTCATTGGAGAGTTAATTCTAGTATTAATATATGACCAAGTAATAGTAGTTTGTGTTAAGGACGAGTTTTGCTGCTATTGTTTGTTGCACTATAGTGTACTGATTAATTTTGCAAGAAATCTACAGCAAAGAACAGAGAATTTTGATGTTATAAGAATAGCAGGTTTCAAAAAATATGTCACTTGAAAAGGCTGGGTCAACTTCCATACGCCTGGCTGCGTTGGCTGTCTGCTATATTCGTTGTTATTTTGATCTATAAATCCCTCTGTTTGGGTTCCTCACTTCCACTCTCTGGTACAGACACTTTGAGGCGGTTGAGGCGAGATTTCTACGTGCATCATTTAGTGCTTTTGTGGACGTCCTTACACTAGCCACAAAAACAATTGAAGAATTTGGACAAGGAATGGAATTGTGACATCATTGATCAACTAGCATATTTATATGTTTCCTGTCAAATTGATTAATATTTGGCGTTTGTGATGTCTTCTTAAACCTCGGGCTGTGGCTATGACTCTTCAGTTATAATCTGAAATGCTCATGTGATGTAAGATGTAGTTGTCATTGTTCTAGTTCTAATTGATATCAGCTGTTGAAGGTTTTCTGATAAGCATGAATTAACTGTAACGCATACAATTTGAATAGTATCAAAGCAGAGAGAGAACAGAGAAAAGGCATAGTTTGAGATCTAACGAATGCTGGAGGTAACCGGATCAGAGTTTATTTGAACACTACGGAAAATGCATTTTGCTTGATTTTTTACGCTCTTTGTCCGCGGTAACCCTCTGAGATGGCACCCTTCAATGGCATTGCTCCGCATGATTGTAGAATCTGCTGTTACTTTTCTTACTTGGTGACAATGTCCTGCTTGATTGAGACATAGAAAGAAAAGCATGTGATCGTGAAGTAATATACACTTCTTGCGATCTACAATGACATGTGACAAGTGCAAGGTAACGAAAAACAATTAACAATCCTGACGTGGAAAGTTTGGGGAAAAGTACAAAAGAAAATAGGACAAGTAATTATTAATGTGGCAAAAATAAAAATATATGCTTGATCAAGTAGTGTCTATCAATGAGGACTTTGGTTCTTGGGGGACTCTCCTTAGCACAATGGTAATTGGGTAGAGACCCTATTGGTGAATTCACCTAGTAAGGGGTTCAATTCCCCTCATCTTCTGTATACGTGAGTTAAAATAAAAGAAAAAAATAAAAAAAGAAATTGGTTTACATGTCAAGATCAACGAGAACATAGAGAGATCCAATAACAATTAGAACAAATATGACCAGTTTACTAAGAGATCTAGGCCTAATGGCATATTACATTCATTTGTTTTGAATAACATCCCATGAGATTATTCAATCATCTTTTGAGGTTGGAAAGAAAAACTAAAATCTCTTTGTCATTTAATGCAAGAACAAATCTATCAAGGATGAACTTTAAACAAAGCAGTTCCCATAATGTTGTACATTTTAAGTGACGGAGAAAAGGCATACATAATATTGCTGAAGTACATTACTGCAAGGTAACTAAGAATGGTACATATCATATTATATTTCTGAAGGTTTCCAAAAGGAAAAGGAAGAAATAATAGAAAATACTTTACGTACAAATCTACCACTTAGAGAGGGAAAAACTACAAAGATGTATCATAATAGAAGGCAAAACTGCAGACAAAACTCTTAAAAATCCTAACCCTCCTCTCGTGGCTTCTTTCTCAGTTCACTGTATTCCATTTCTTCAGTATTCATCCAAGTATGTGTATAGCATTTCATCTTTCTTCGACTTGCGTCGGCTAAGCAAGGCTTTCAGGAGACGTTTACTTTTGCTGGGGTTCTGTTCACCCTCTTTGCCATTTTCTCTTTCGGCAGGTAAGCGCATGGAAGCTGATTTCCGAGGCTCTGAAGGGTACTGATACAAGCATAAAAAATTCTACTTTTTAGTTACAATGAAAGTGGGGATATAAATTTCTTATTTTTCCCTTCTTTTTCTGAGGGAGGGAAGATTGAATTATGGAAAAGAGCCTACATTTCAAAACATGAGTGATAGAAAACAAATACTCACCCGTCTTCTCGAATTAAGATTGGGAGTGGTTGGCCGACTTGAGTTTGGTGTAGTTTGTCGGATTAAGTTTGGGGTCACTGGTCTATTTGAAAGAGATCCAGATCGTAGAAGTGGAAACCGGTGTGGTGAAACTGTTCTCTTATCTGATTTGCAGGCAAACATCATTAATAGAACAACACTAGAAGACACATACATAGAAGTGAGCTCATATTTGATGGAAAAGAAGTGCATAACGAGATATATAAAAGTTATGGTTCAACAATCATAATACCTAATTCTTTTTTGGGCATGGTGGAAGTAAAGGAAAACACAGCAGATCGTTGGGCAACTCGTGGAGAAGGTGAGGGGGACCTGCCTCTACTTCATGAAACATAACTCGGATTATCATTATCCTCACAACAAGATAAACAAAGGTTACAAGATTTATGCTTTAAAAGAAGTAACAGTGCCACAAACCTGACTGTAGATGATGGGGTTTCTCTAATTGTAGCTCGAACAGCTTTCAAAATCAATTATATTATGTTAGTCTTGCCCATGGTATATAATGTTAAAGAAAACAGAAGATAGAGCATGCTACCATTCCTAAACTGATGCCAGTCATCTTCATCATCTAGGCTGCAACCCTTGGTATGATTGGCACCATGCATGGTCTCCCCAGCTGAAATTAATTCAAATGATAGTAAGCATCCAGATTCCATTGTTTCTAAAATTCTAAAGAACTAATGAGAGATGGGAAAACACAAAATATGAAGAGAAATTTCATAGAAAATAGCAAAAAAGAAAAAGGCAGGAGAAGTATATATTTGCCTGGCAAGATGTACCGCTTAGGGTACTTTGGGGTATTTATCACCAGTGACTGTTGGGAAAGGCCCTCGTGATCAATATACTCTTGGCACGTCCGCATTCTCTAACATGACACAAGGTAATGACAGAAGTGAATACTATGTGGATTTTGCCTTCGTTAGAAGCATATGTAGTGACACATATTTGCATATAGTATCCAAATATGATGCTAAATAGCCCATTTGTTTAAACAACACATTATCCAGACAAACTTCAAGTTTCTATGGCTGAGTAATACAAAAAGATAGGCTTGGTAGGTGATATTAAATTTAGGTGACGCGTTGGACCATTTGCAATAGGGTTTAAAACTCACTATGAGTAGGCTGACACTCAAAATGGAATACAAAAGGCTTTTTAAACACTAAGTATTATCTTTTACCACGTAAGATGTGCAGAACTATTCCTACACCTATAGCAAGAAGCAACTACTTGACAATTCAAGCCAACCTGGGGTCCTAGTGTTATTTATAAACCTTTCAGCCCCAGTCACCTACCACAACTTGATCTTGCCATCGATAGCTTTGGAAATGGTCATTTCAGACGATGAAATCTTGTATTTGTTTCTGTTCTTTGCTTGTGACTATATTTGTAAGTCTTATGATATCATATTTTGCAAATCGAAGCATGTCATTTTCCAATTATTAGGCTTCTAATTCAGAGACACAAAATTAGTAGGACACCAACGCAATTTCTTAAAGCAGTTACTTAGCTAGAACATCAAGGCAGATTTTCTTTTTCTTACGATATGCTACTCCGCTTAACGTGGTGCAGGTGCCCCTTGACCAATAATTTCCCTCAATGACTGAAGAAAGATAGAAAACATGAATCTCCCTAAGGAAACAACTTTGTTTTGCTAAATACAAGATTTTACCAAAACTTAAGTGTTGTTTGAGCTGTTTCAGTCCTTACTTTTTTTTAACCATATTTGTCACTTATATGATTGAGTTCAGGCTTCCTAAAGCAGATACCACCTTTCTACTAAGGGTTGGCTGAGGTAGGCACCACAAGAAGAGAACAAATTCACAAAATCCTCGTTAAATTCAAATATGCTATTATCATCTACTAGAACCCCACAAATTCAGTTGTCAGTTAACAATAGAAATTAAATTCATCATCCCAAGCACGTCCAATAAGGTCTAAACAAGGGTTGTCATACAGAGCTTTCACTGATTAGAGAAACAACCAAAACTCACCTGTTCAATGCAAGATATACTAAGCTCTGTTCCAGAAACTTCATCAACCTTCTCATCCAACAGATCATTAACCTTGTACGTAACAGAACCCAAATGGTCCACAGTATTTACAAGAGCTTTAATGGCATAATCTTTTAATGTTTCAACCACTCTGCACACAGGGGAGGATGGTTTGTCTCAGAGAAGGTGTAAAAGGGAAAAAAGAACAATTGAAAGGAATGCAAATTGTAGACACCAGCAGTACAAGATCAGATTGACTCACATCTGCTTTTGATCATCATTGGTATATGATAATTCGAAATACTCAGCTGCGGAATATAACTGCCTTCTCAGATTTTTCAGATCCTGTATAACCATGTGCTATAAGAGGACAGATTCGAAAAAATAGAATTTTAAGAAGCATGATTTTATGAAGTTTAAATTTCAGGGCAAATTCATTTCCCAACATACCATATAAATACACCAAAATCAAATATTTGAAGTTAAAAGAAGATCAATAAACTATAGAAAAGAAGCAGGAGTACCTTCAGGCTATCAGAGAAAAGCAGGCTCTGCTGCATGGAAATCTCATCGAAATTAGATGCTTCTTGAGGAACAGGCAGTGTAGAAGATGCAGTCATTGTCCCCTTGAAAGAGAAATTGGAACCCAAAGCTCCTTATCTTGCAAAAACCAAGAAATACCGGCCCAGCATATAAGCAGCAAAAACTGATAACAATTACAGGGAAAGCAAGAGCTAAAAAAAGAAACTATTCCAATTTTAAACTTCAACGAATTGTCGTTTCTTAGTGTTGAAATAACAAAACTGTTTTCTTCTAAGAGCTCAACTCAGAATAGCATTCCAAATTTAGCAAGCCCCAATGAAATCAATGATTACAGCAGAAAATATGGCAATGTATGGTGCAGTGAGAGAGAGATTACAGCCAAGAAAGAAAAAAGAAGAAGAGAGAGAACCCTTTCAACCCCAAAAATAATCGATAATACAGCAACAAAAAAATAAACCCCGTAAAAGAGGATCACGCCCCGGGGGACAAAGGGCGTGTTGGGGGCTTTCGACTTACTGTCAATATAACACCAAAAGGATGTATTTTAATGAAATGTTTCTCTGTATCAGCGATAATAGAGTCCAACAGCGTAAAACAGGTAGTGGTTGGCCACACCTCTGCAACTCTCCCAGACAGGAAAATCAACAGACTTATAAACTAAGCCCAGATATTCCATACCATCGCAAAAAGCGCATTTTGTCTGAATCTTCACCAATACTCTCGTTGTACTAAAATTAAAAAGAAAACAACATAAAGTACATGACAACCAATCTTAAAAACATCAAAAGCTGTAAAATTTCAAAACCCTCTTTTACGTTGGTGAAAGAAGGGAGTAGAAAAGAACATCCTACGAAAAAAGAAATTTGAGCCTAACAAGCGATGCCTATTGCTTTCTTGAGTCAATATCTGTTCCTTTCTCATACTTGCCCAACAATCAACCAGAGGAAACAAAGCGATAACCAAAATGAGTAAGCGAAAGTAAAGAGACTGACCTGGTGTCTTTTACACCAAACTTCCTCCTTCAGCTGTGTCTCAGACCATAACGCGAAACCCACTTGGAGTTCAAAACTTCAAAATCGACTTCAAACTTCAAGGGACGAGCGTAAAACCAAATGGTGAGGAAATCCAAAAAACTAGCGGCACAGAAAGAGGCCAGCTTTCGACAGTGACCAATGTGGTTTGGACTTTGCTACAAGATTTGAACTTAACCAACAGAAAACGACAACTTCAAATTGTTCCCATATGATATGAGGAGCAGAAAATGCCGAGGCTAGCACAGAGAGAGAGAGAGAGCTGAAGAGGGGAAGGGACAGGCAGGAAGGTGAGCACCTCGGTACAGGCAGGGGAATCCGGAGCCACTTTGATTTTTTAGAGAGCAAAAGTCCGCTCCTTTTGGGGGCAAAACCTGGTCTCTCTTACAGACTTACTTCTCTCATCATTGCCTTTAGGTGGGTCCTTCATTCCTTTTTTCTAGGCAATGGTAGGTCCCTATATCCTATATCCTATATCCTGAGAGTTGAGACTCAAGCGTTTGCCCCTTCAACCCTCCATTGAGTCTTTGATGTAAATATTTTCTTTGCATCTGTATTAGTATTTTATTATTATCTTTACTTAATAACGTCATAATTATGGTAAAGTTCAGTTGAGATGATAAGAAAATATTATATGAAAAATTTTATGAAACAAGTATTCTAAATTCGAATTTCTGAATAGTATTTTTATTGATAAAGGTCTGGGTTATCAAAGGAAAAATTATATTTTCCAAATATAGAAACTAATGAATTAAGTCAAAAAAATCACTGCTAAAGAAAAAGTATCAATAATCAATAACCCATTTCAAATAGTAATTTGACCCACTGCTTTTCAAAGAACAGATGACAGACTTTTAATCACCATAGATGATTATGATCACCATGTAAATAATTAATTCTTGCTAATTATACGTGGGGCGTGCTATTATTAAATAAGAGAAGGAATTTGGTTAGATATATAGAATGCCACATTTGGGATGCTACCAACCATATGATCGATTCATGTGCTTAGTTCTAGAGTCAAATCCTTTTCGTTCCTCAACAACTCTGCTTTATCGGGTCCCATCTTTCTTCTTTTCCACTCGTTACGGGGAAGCCAAATGGATTGGTTTTCGCCGTCTGATTTCCCGCAAGACTTATTGGTGTTGCTAGGCCCACGCGCACCATATGCAAGTTGGACACCGAGTCACTGACTGACACTCCTAATCCCTTCAAAGCCACGCGAGGGTGATGTAGACGGCACGTCGTTATACTCCATCCACGCGCACACGCGCCGGTCCGGGACCGTAAATCCTTGGTCTCCATCAACCAAAACGGAGCGAAAAGCAAAGGAAAACGCCGGTCCGCGGGAGACACGAAGTAGAAAGTGGTATCCACGTTCGCTGAAGAAGGTTAAGAAATCAACAATGTCGGCGAAAGACGTGAACCGGGAGTCACTTACCATAAAATAAAGGGAAGAAACGTACTCATTGATTGGCCGTGCAGCAGACTCCATGATTGGATTGGATTGGATTGGAATTCTAGGTCTCTATGCACTCCCACTACTCATAACGCACATGCACGCCTCTGAATTCTGCTCCCAAAAAGCCTTTTGGGAGTAACAAATACAGTTCTCATTCTGCATGAGAACAAGTAGTTTTGACCTAGGTAATTATAACTGTAAAAAAGAAAGATAAATAGCGCTCCGTGGTCCTGATCTTATCATGGTTACTTTTACTTTTTGTAGGAAAAAATGGGGTACGACCCACTGATATCCTTAGTTGTTCACTGGGGGAATGTTGGAGCTTTTTGAACCCACGGCTTGCAGCCACAAAGTCAAACTAGTTTAGTTTTACGATGACAATCCCAGGCGAGATTGACGGGAGTTAGCTGGCTACCATGGAAGAAGATGGGTGTAAAAGGTCCCACATTTGGAAGTTGCTTTTTTAACTTATAATATATTAAAATTTTAAGATAAATTCTCACACTTTAATAACAAAAAATAATTATAGGTTGTAAACCTGCTTACACGAGTTAGGCTCTACATGCATTTCGGCCAACTGAGACACAAAAGTAAATTGGGCCTTCAACTCAAAAACACCACTTGTTTTGACTATATAAATACTTTTCATAAAAATTCATACTATTTACAAGTAAGAGTTTCATATTAAAAAATGTTGTCCAATATTAGAGCTAGCTTTTACAATAAGATTCTTGAGTTGATTGGTCTGTCCTCTACCAGGCCCTGAATCAAGATAGGCACACATCTCATTGGCCCAGGTTTCGTAATTTTCTCATTCAAAAACTGGAAGACAAGAAGGAATAAATAGGCATTGGTCTTCAGTTATACAAATAGATATATGGGGAAGAACAGGACGCTTTCTTTTAAGAAAAACACACTTATTACTACTCCCAGTTTCAGTCGAAACTTGCTCTAATATTCCTGTTGAGAATCTAAGCGATACGCTAACTGCAATGGACTCACCAAGTGGCTGATTTAAGACTCACTAAGACCGGCTCTGCAATTGACCCAACACTAGGCCCACTAAGGTAGGTGCTGTCTCCAACACCCCATTTCAAAGCCCACCAATAATCAGAAAAGACACATCAACTCTCGGCCATTTGGTGATTGCTGACTGGGCTTCATCAGATGCCATGTTTTTAACCAATTTGACTTCTTCCTGGTTTTGAAATTCTGTGTTAATACTTTGATAGAGAACTTTGGGTTGCCTAGAATTTCAAAACCAAGAGGGTGTCAACTGTAAAGATTTAATCAGTTTCTAACGAGACAAAAAATCTGAAACTTACATAGTTAAATCTAAAACACAAAACAAACATTATAAAAATATAATTAAAAAATAAATAAATAAAATATACAATTCTTCTTATTTGTTATAAAGATTCACAAATGTAGAATATGATCTTCAAGTTAAGTGTATATCCTCTATTACTGCTTATAGTATATTGGCATAATGAGACTACCAAAAAGGAGAAAACTTATCAAAGTGATTCACTCCACAAAACCTAATATGTATGATACTTTATATATTGTGAGCTAGATGATAGAAACTAGCCCAATTCTTAGATGCTATCAAAAGGCCAACTCACTACAATAGTATTTAATGCTCATCACAATACTACTTGGTAAATCATGACCTTACACCAACTAGCTTATATTTTAATTCTTAAGAACTTGTATGCCTAATTTTATTAGACCAATCTTAAATCCGTTAATGTAAACCCACATCAATAAGTCCAACAAAAATTAGGCTAACATCAACATCTCAAACCAAGATGGAACGAATCAAAGCAAGCACTTTCTAACAAAATAACTATCTAACTTATCTTATTTTGTCAAAGATAAAATTATTTTTTTGAATAGAAGACTAACATATTAACAAGTTGCGACAAGACAACTTTAATGGGTATATTTTCCTGTTTTACATTACTCTATAGATGTACTTCCGTCTAAGCTGGATCTACAACACATCTTTTTGAGGTTTTGCATGTAATTGGAAAATTACATTACCACAAGAACAAGCACTTTTCTCTAATTACATATTACAATTAATTCTATCCCACCGTTTCACTCGCCGCCTTTCGTATTTCAGAATCTGCAACTAAGAATAGTGGGGAAAAGTGAACCCAAAAACGGAAAAAGATATGAATGATGAAGATGGTAAGTGAACTTATGTACATAGGTATCATAATTAATTAATTTGTTATGCAATTTATTGTCTCCGCCTCAATAATCGTGCTGTAACGTCCTCTCAATTTATTATCTTCGCCATGCATGTGTGTGCTGGTTTTTCGATAAATATGTATATCAACACCATGCATGGATGCCTACATACATAAGTAGATCAATTTCACGGATGAGTTAAACAAAGATTCTGTACACATTTCTTGGACATGCCATGGATTAATTGTGGGCTTAATTTCTAAAAGAAGTATGCACAGGCAAAGCGATTTCCCACAATTGTACTAAAACAACTTTGAGTTGGTCGTGTGGGTTTTTGTTTCTAAAAACAAAAAATTGAAAGATATGACATTTTTCTGCAATTTCATCATGGACATCGCATAATATCCAATGCATGTGTGTGAAAACAAACCAAAAACATAGTGCATCATTAATTAAGATTCCAGGTACAAAACCCCCGTGTGATTGGTAATCGTACAGTAATTAATGTCCCATTACCAGGATCCATCCTAAACGTAACCCCCAAAAAGACGTGTGCACGTACTTCAATTCTTCTCCCTCCCCATTTATACCTTGTCTTTTTTATTCATTTCCTGTCCTACTCTCTCTGTCTCTATCTTTCACATGGATTCCAGCCGATTAAACGTTTCACAGATTGAGAACCCACAGGACTTTGACCGGAACGCTGTAGAATATGCTGAAAAGTAAGATACTCCATGTCTCAGTAGCGTGGTTTTTGTTTTCATGTTTAATTTCTCGTAGAATGTATATATTCTGCCCACCTTACGCTTTCCAGAGTTGCGTGGGAAGAATCGAGAAAATGTTTGTGTCTCACAAGGAAAGAAACCATTTTTAACTCTTTTTCCTCTTGATCTTTGAAAGAGGAAAAGAAAACATTGTTTTGTTTGTGTATTTTACTTAAAAATGCAATTTTTTTCTCTTGGGTTCTTTCTGCAGATTACTAGAACTTCCACCACTGGACAAATTCTTCGACTTCGACCCGCTTCCGTTTCTGCAAAACACCAAGCAGCTAGCTCTTACTGAGTTCCAAGACTTCGAAGACCTCAATTCCCACTTCTTTGGAGCAGATTATAGGCTTCCCTTTCCTTACGAAGATGTGGTGGTTGACCAAAAGCCTCTAAACTCTACGACCGATTATGTTGGTCATTATGACAATCTTGTAAGTGACTTAAGTGCATCTTCAATAGTAGTAGTTCAGGGAGAACATGCAAGTTCAAGCCAGAGTGAAGAGGAAAAAAGAAGCAGTGGTAGAAAGAAGTCGGTTGTGTTAGAGCTAGATGAGATCCGGAAGCACTTTAGCCTGCCAATAATCAAAGCAGCAAAGGAGATGAATGTGGGATTGACAGTGTTAAAGAGGAGATGTAGGGAACTTAATATCACGCGTTGGCCCCATAGGAAAATCAAGAGCTTGAAGTCCCTCATTAACAATGTTAAGGTATGTGCATGATGGACACGTTTTTCTTCTTTTGCCTTGACAGGGGAAGCAATGGTTCCTATGTGCTTATTAATGCTCATATTTGACTTACTCTGTCAACAAGAAGGTTGATATGGAATTCATCTTTACTCTCTGATATGGCTCAAGGGCCGGGCTATCACTCCATTTTACTTTCTTCAATTGGATTAGCACTAGATAAAGTCCGCGGCTAAAGAAAATTTGTGGTGCGTTGCGTGATTTTGTCAGACAAAGACATTGTATATTGTGTTCTTACTCTTTGTCAAAGCATTCGAGTACATTTCAATGTCATGTGCATAGAGACTCTTGACTTTATAATTCTTTGGTTAACTTCGTTAGTTGCAAAATTGGTGTACTGACATTAATTTTTCTCGAGTTACGCAGAAAAAGAACATGTAAAAATTGTATTCTACTTTCTCAGAGATGTTCCTTCTGTATCGTCAGAAAACACTGCAGGTGGAATAAACTTTAAGACCGTGGGTGGGGAGTAACAGCTGGTTCTTGTTTAACGTTGTCTTTTCAATCTTTCTCGACAAGCTAAATTAGTCTTCAATTCTTTGTTGAAACGTAGGAATTGGGTTTGACAAAGGATGTGGTGATGCTGGAAGAGCACAAGAGGCGTTTAGAGAAGGTCCCAGATACGGAGCTGACAGAGAAAACCAAGAAGCTGAGGCAGGCCTGTTTCAAAGCCAAATACAAGAAGCGGAGGTCTCTGACTATTCAAACTTAGCTTCCTTGTCTTACATATTTTAGGGGAAAAGTGGGAGGCTTTCTTATCTAGATTAGCACACATTCCATGGTGGAAATGAATACGGCACTATGAAGCTTTTTGGACGTTGAATATAAGGATATGTTTCTTGCTTATTTTGTTGGATGATGTTGATGTTTGTCTAAAACATAAGTTATGCTTTTCATGAACGCCACGCATTTAGTCAAGGAAAACTCCCACGCTAAAGTCCTCGATAGACGCTCTTCTGTGTTCTCGAATCCGCAGTAAGAAACCAGGCACCAGGCGCCCTTTGTCGACTGGTCAAAACCTATCTTTATCCCGCAGATCAATCCCACGTCAAGTGGAGGCTTTAATAGCACTTGTTTTTCAGTTCAACACTCACACGGAATCCTAAAGGTATATCTGATAAGCATAAATATGATAACGGTTGGCCAAACTGTGACTTAGAATCATATAAAGGAGGAAAGAACCATTTGGGTAAGTCATCTGTTAGGATCAATTTACTGGCTACTGAAAATCAAACCAACTAACAGCTCTTTAAGAATTTTACATCAACAAGCAGTTCAATTTGTAAGCAATCGATACTTTGTGTAGAATAATGCTTTTGGTGCACCATTACATAAAGCAAAATGTACAGATAAAGTAGACATATTATTGATACTCTATGCAAGATTTTGAAGAGAAAGTAGAGCACCATATGTCAATGGCTGCTTTCAATAATCAAGCGCCGGTATTTTCCAGTCTTTCTTGCCTCCGTCTCCAAGGGACCACCTGCTTAAGGCTCTCATAAATGCTTGCCTGCAGTTTTGTTATATTATTAAGCGTATGATTAGATGGTGGACACAACAACGATAAGACAAATCAAAGTCCTTACACATCACAATTCCAAGTGAATGATGAGTTTGTTCTTTCTTTTTCCGGAGGGGCAAAAGTTTCCTTAGCTACAGTAACTTTTAGGACCATATGGGATGATAATCTATTAGGCAATTTTTCTTTGGCCAAACTGGTTCTACATAATGAAGCAGTCTATAGACCTATATAGAATTCCCCTATTTAATTGTACCTCTCTACTTGTTCCGCGGTACACTAACCATCCTCTTTCATCTCACGTAACCAGTGAGACTATATTTATGGCGAATTTACCGCACTGTGGACTAAAAACAACTTGCACTACTAATTCAACTGTTTCTTACGTGTGTGTCGGGAAAGAAAAAGGAAAAGAATTGTTTGAGAAAAAGAAAAGCCCCACTTTATCGATTTTCAGAACGATCTGGGATCATCAAAGAGGGAGACATGTGATCATAAAGTTGGAAACCTAAAGTGTTTGGCTTGACCAAGTTTGAAGTTTGGCAATTCTAAGTTTTTGAAATCATGACTCCTTATCATGCATTTTGAATGATTAAATGTGAAAGAAACATGGAATTGAATGGTTGATTGAGAAACCTCTGGTTCATCACTCACCAAGAACTGTGATCTTGTGTGAGAAAGGTTCAAAAGGCTCCGTCTCCTCCTGACCCTTGTGATCTTCACCGTCGTATCTCCGCCGCCGCTATCATCGACAACCGAAGGAGAGAGGTCGAAACTGCCATCAAGATTAACCTTATTCTTCCTGAAACTCCCCCATCTCAAGGACGTAGAGAGCAACCCTCTCTCCCTAGCCACTTTCTTCTCCAGACCGCCGCCGTCTGAGCTTGAAAAGTAAAACCTGTGAGATACGGATGAACCCACGTAAGGCCCGTCCAAGACAGTCGTAGGGGAGGGCAGGTTGGCAGCTTTACCCTCACATAACAACCTCGGAGGCAGTTCCAAGGTTCTTGCACTCCTGGGCTTGAATTCTGCGGCGGCACTCCGCCTCGGCTTGCCCGGTGCTTCCTCCCAGTGAAAAGGAACCGAAGCTTTGCTTCCGCACGGAGGCGTCACCATTCCCGGAGACTCATATCGCTTGTTCGGAAGCGAGAACAAAGACAGCTTTGGAGTGGCGCTTGGGCCGTTCTCTGGACAAGACCCCATTTCCAATTCTTCTTCTACCCCTCTCAAGCCGCTCAATACTTCTCCAAAAACTCAAAGACCCGTTCCCCCAACGAAGAAAAGCACGCAGACCCAGTTGATAATTCGGTCACTGTGGTGGGTTTAGGTGAGTATTTATAAAGACAGGGTACCTCTGTAACTTCTGGGATAGAAAGAGACAGGCATAGAAAGAGAGGGGCTGGGCCGGTGTTGAATGTGAATTGTGAGGGTCACAGCAACAACGCTCCGGGCGCTTCTTCTTCACGAGAAATTGCCATTTCTTTTTTACTATCGTGTCTCCGTAACGAAAATGGCACTGGGTCCCGCATCAGAGATCCGTCTCCTAATTGGCCGATAACGACCATCAACGGTCATTTCTCAGTTTCTCCATTTGAAAAGTCATACCTCCTTAGAATTTCTGCATTAAGGTGAAATAAATAAATAAATAAGGAAGCGTGTGAAAATGAACGTAACGGCTGGGCAAGTTGATGCTGGCGATGAACTTGAGACCGCGACCTGCTCATTACCAACCACATGCGGACAAGTACCACATTAGATCCTGTTGTTGAATCAAAGGTTGTACGTGTCTGGATATGGATTATGATTAACATAAGAAAAACAAAATTAACCATAACTCTACGGTGAAATTGACATCTGAACATAAAATCAAACCAAAAAAAGAAAATAAATCTCATTTTCTTAGTTCTTTGCCTTTCATCTTTGTCGTGCAAATGTTGTACTAGAGATGGGGACTGAAACTTCCACTAGTCCCTCCCACGGGGCTCTCGTGCTTGCCAGCACTTGAAGAAAAAGATGGCATAAAGCTTTCAAGTGCGTAAGCCTCCTTTCGTGGGTTTTTTGGACTACCCTTTTTTTAAAGTTAGGTATGTTTTTCGGTCGAAGCAAATGCCCTTCCACCGTTAGAGGACAAGAAATGCATAAATTCTGGGTGCCCTCTTACTAATTAGCATCGCATCATAACAGGGACGTACTCCTACCTCTCTAACTGTGTATGTTTATTTCAGACCCCGATTACTACAGTGTAACCAACGTTGCGTCTACTTTAAGCTTTAGTAAACCAACATGCAAATATTTCTGGGTTGTTTAGGTTCGGTCTTTAATATTTTCTGGGATGTCTTAGACGTGTTCTGGCTACTATTCAAAGAAGACCCACGGTACTCCTCTTACCCTCCCATGAAGGAAAGAAGATGACGACAAAATCCATCCCAGACTAGCCTATCAATTGTGTACCCGCTGAGGTCTCTTTTAACAAACCCTTCGCTTGATATTATTTAAGCTCCCGTACCCAACTCAAATTATGGGAGTTTAACACAATCTTTTACTTGCATGCTAAGATTTTTATAAAATATGTTTCATGTGAGTGAGGCTGTCAGAGATAGTGTGACAAAATTTTACGTTATCTAAATATTGTAAAAAAGTTTCTAGAAAATGAAAATATGTGTTTGGTCAAGCCGACATTTGGAGGTCAAACCGAAAGGCGACTAGTCTGTAAAGAGAACCGTGAGGCACCCACTACAATGATCGGCTAATGACAACGAAGAAAGTGCGTTAATTGAAAAGAGCTTCTCATGAAATCTTGGTAATAACAAAGTGCTTGATGATATGAACCACTCTTCTTGGTTCAGAAACAAGGAGCTGGTTTCAATTCTTCCATGGTCACGGGCTGCAGATAGAAAATGGTTTTCAGAAACACCAACATGGCACACAGGAAGAAGAGGAGATGGCAATCATTAAAAGCGACGAAGACTAGTGAGCCCACTTCTGCCATTCTATTCACGTCCGAGCTTTCAAGTGCAAGTCAAATGCCCTGTTTTTCTTCCCTGCACTTATTTCTGATCCAAACACGAGTGGCTATCAATGGCAGTTCGGAACCACTCCATTTTTCATGGTTTACTACTAGAGAAAAAACAAAGATAAGCACGACCATACTTGTCTGTACCAGGTAAACGGACTACTTCATTAGACTCGTGGAAGAATTGGATCCACCCGTTTGTCGGTTTCTTTCTTTCTTTTTTCTGAATCTTAAAGGGCTCGTGAAGATAGAAAGCTCAACATCCACCGATGTGAAGTGCCACCGTATGTTACCTTTCTATATCATAAGTGTGGCAAGAATCTGAACCTCGTCCAGTCCTACATTTTCCAGCTAAACAAACGCAGCTCTTCAACAAAGCCTAAGTTTAGCACGTACTACTACTAAACGTCGGAGTACTAAAGTTACAAATGCAGAAATAGAAAATACACCAGCCGAACTTGGTATTTGGGAGCACATGTGTGATGAGATAATAATAATCACCCTCAATTGCAAAACGCCAAAACCTAAAGAAATAAAGAAGACGTATTCTTTTGTATAAAATTCTGGGCAAGAATACTTTCTGATGTAATGTCCGTCGGCGCATGAATAATTGCACTTAAAAGCACTTTAATAAAGGGGAATGCGACCAAAAGCAAAAACATAGTGCTGCCCTTCTCCGGCGGCCAAACAAAGCACGGTTGATGACGAACCGATGTTCCTCTTAAGACTAGGGCAGTGCTAGCAAAACTGTGATTATTGGTTATGTTTAATCAATTGGGATTGGGAAAGTGGAAAGTTAATTTCTTGACAATTTCCATTTTGGGCGAGTATTCGTATGATAGTCTAAGGCAATGGTTAGATGTCTCTGTTTGCAAATGATTGAGACCCAATTGCAGGGTGAATGAAGACTTTGTCACTAAAAGCCCATTATTTATATGTCAATTCACTGATGGTAAGCCTTGATCGAGTACGGAAGGCAAACAGAGGAGAACACAAGATCCAAAATGTCCCAGAACGAATGCATCACCAAGTTTGTGAAGTTTTTTTTAAAAAACAAAATATATATATATATATATATATTTTTCATATCACAATGTACACATCCAACACAAAAGGAAGGTGTTAGAATCTCAAATCTCATAGTTAGAAAATTTAGTAACTCATTATTAAACTAATTAGTTAAATGACAAGTTTATGAAAGATTGGTAACTATTCTGCTTATTGATGAGTTTATTATTTATTCTCTATATGCTTCAAATAAGTTTTACTGACAAAGTATGAGATCAAGATCTGTATTACAGCATTAAGATCGTTTTTATTTTTATTTTCCCTGTAAAAAGTTATCTATAGACAAGCAGAAACATTTTGTAGACCATCTAACCCATAATTGTACCTTTTCAGTTCCTCCTCAAATGAATCATCCCCTCACAAGCTAGAGTTCCCTCAAGATCTCCAATAACTCGAGACATTCGAACTTCGAGACCCCTCTGGACTTCCTGAAAGAGAGTTCTAACACTGTCAGCAAAGCACTTCATGTCAGAACTAGAAATGTTGCTTAGTGCTTCGGCGATGCCAACAAGTCCAGAAGCAATCTTTGGTTGAATTTCCATCAATTTCTGCCCTGATGCAACAATATATCTCTGCAGCTGAAACGTTTCCTCAAGGAAGTGCTCCAGTGCTTTAGTTTCTCCCCTTGTCCTTCCTGTACTGGAACCTCCAAGATTCACGTTTAGATCATTCTCATGCTGAAAAAAATTAAACGACAAGAACCAATAAATGTCAAACCGCCCAAAGAGGCTGCCAATCAGACTATCAAATAGTGGAAGAGGTCTAATTTCAATTAACATCTCTGTGCTTCTAATTGAAGTAAAACTGCAGCACTGATATTTAGCTTTCCAATATTTCATACAGATGGTTAAATTTTGCATACAGATGGTTAAGTATTGAAAGCACTAGAATTAATCTTTTAGTCAGTCAATCCAAACTTACCATCCGTTTGCAAAGGTCATCGGCTTTTGCTTGAAGGGACTGGTACCTCCCAACTTGTTTATTCAGCGAAGACATCAACAAAACGAAGCTGTTTATCCCAAATTGCCCATTATTATTGCTTTCCGCGTCCTTGAAATCTTCTTGCTTTCCTGTCAATCTCTCCAGCATAACAAGTTGCTGCTTTAGCCTTTTGATCTTGTAAGAAACTCCTAGAGCATGAAGATCCATTCTCCATGGAGAATTGCTTGTCTCACTTAAGGGCTTTTCAGAAGTATCAACATCCTCTGGACGATTTCTCCCATCTTGGGCAGGACCCTCGTTGTGAATGTTCTTATCATATTCTAGTTCTTTTACATGAGGTTGGGGCACTAAAACTATGTCTTTGGACAGGCTAAAGGGCGGAGTTTCTTCTTCTCTGTGAGCATCTTCCCCTTGATACCTATCCACCAAATTTGTTGTCATCGTCTCTAGTTCTCTCTCGCATGTTTTTCCCTTAAAGGTCTTGCCTTCAGAACAAATGATATCATAGGTGGTTGCCGGAATACGAGGAGATGAACTCAAGTTGGTCTTCTGGCTATTCTGGGACATCAATTGTGAGGCTAGTTGCTCTTTTAAGAAAGCTAATTCTTCCTCTCTTTCCAGTAACAAGGCTTCCAACTTCGTATTGTAAAGTCTGAGCTGTGAAATATCATCATTCAGTCCCTCAACCTGCAACTCCAGCCGCTTTGATTCTAGTTCCATGCTCAGCAACTGCCAGCGGAATGCTTCCAATTTCTCATCTTTGACTCTCATTTGTTCTGCAAAAGCATCGAGTTCTAAGTGATGCCTCTGCTGAATCAAAGTTGCATACTTTGCTTCTGAATGTACCCAGCCTTCCAGTCGCTTGACATCAGATGTGATAGCTTCAAAATCCACAACGAAACATCATTAAGAAAGGAAGTCTTAGAACATATACATGATCTAAAACTTAAGCATTATGATTGAATTTTGACAAGGAGACATACAGCTACAAGAAGAGTTAGATCATAAATATGTTAAATCAAAAGCAAAATGGGGACTTTGTTCTTACGCAATTCCTCATTTCCTTCTAGTGGATAGTGATCGGAGAGTGAAGAAAGAAATTCTGTCTCCCTCCTGTCCTTTTTAAGACCAAGATGCCCATACTCCAAAACAGGATCAGTCGCCAGTGATATCATCTTTCCAGTGTGTGACGACCCCGTTGAACTAGAATGCAACCCTCTTGCCCCTGTGTGGACATTCGGTTTGGAATTCACATGGTTAGCCAACAAACTCCTCAGTGAATGTCTCTCGTGTCTAGACTCTGACACTGCCCTCCACCTTTCCGTCTCTAATTCAGCTTGTTTTCTCTTGGCCTTAGATAATTTGACCTCCTTTAAAAGCATTTGCTTCTCTGCTGCATCCAGCTTAGACTTCCTTAGCATTGCTGACAGAATTTTGTCTTTCTGTTCCAAATCCTTGTGCATCTTTCCCATTTCTATCGACAGTTTTTGAGCAATCATGACTGCTTCTTCTTTTTGCCCTAAGACTGCATCAAGTTCTTGTTTTAAAGCTTCAACTTGCCTGAGTGTGCGGCTCATCTCAGCTTCAAGCTGCCGTTGGTTTGATACAACTTCAATGAAGGCCGTTTTATGCTTACGAAGCTCAGAAGAGTGCTCTTGGGCTTCATGCTTTGCAGCTTCTCTCAATTCTTCCACGACATTTTCGGCCTGTTTCAGCACCTGTTCTAACTCTCTGTTCTTCTGCTTCTCCTCTTCCAATTCATTATCCTTAGACTGCACCACAATCTCCATTTCCTTCAACTTCTCATTCAATTTGGAAATAACTTCGTCCTTCTTTTTCTCCAGAACCCTTAATTCATTCATAAGAGCCCCGATATGCTGCCGTAGCTGCTTCCTCTCCGTCAGCCTGCTCTGCTCTTGTGCAGCAAAGATACACACGACTTTCTCATTGGCCTTTGCGTCTTCATGTCTAATTCTTTTCAACTCTTCGATCTCCCTTTCTGCAGTTTCGAGTTTGCGTAGAAGGTCACACTTTGCCTCGTCTGTTCCGTCTCTCTGTACCTTCCACACAAGCAACCCCAGGAGCTGAGCACTTTCTTGAAGAATTTTGTCACATACTTTGGACCATCTTTTATCTTCCACTTCAGGTTTCGCCAAGATACGGAGGGCAAAGAATGCACAAGAAACACCAAAACACATTGGATACAAGCTAGCGCTCTTCTTTTCAGATTCAACTCGATACAAACCGTAGATTTGCTTCTCATCCATCATTCAGGAACTTCGTGCTCTTTCCTGCAAAGAGAATCAAGAGTTAGAATGCACTTAAGAAAACCAAAATTCCTAATCTTCAATATCAAAGCTTACAGAATCCGCAGTTATCAATTGAACAGAAGAATCCATAGATGAAGAGCTGAAAAATGGCAAAACTATAGTACTCAACCCAATTATGGTTGCAGAGAAAATATAGTGTACTTAATCCAATACTAAGGCACACAAGACTTACAGAATCAACAGGTTTAAGGCTCCTTGAACTCGAAAAAACCAGGAAGCAGAGCTACTTGGGGTCCAAACTGTAGCCTAGAAGGAACAGTGTCTTATGGAGATCCCGAGGCATAAGCCACACGCAACTTCATGACATTTTGCAAGATGTGTTTGCAAGATGTGTTGCTGAGACTGTCAACTCTAAACGGCTAATCAATGCCGGAAGCGTGGGTTGCCACGTGTGGAACCCGCAGATTCAGTTAGAAAGTGCTGCACAGTAGCAGAACGGAAGAAAAACAATGGATATTGTTTCGTGGCTTTCAGTGTAAGCCTGACCCTGTTATACCCACTTGCTCTTCTTTTCTGTACCTACTTTTCTCCTCCTTTGTGCTCTCAGCCCCGTTCATCACCATTTCTGGAAGCAAGAGCACTAGATTCCTGGCTGTTTGTCCCCCTTTAACCAAATGAAAAAGAGGTGTCGAAGAAAGAATATAAAGTATATCACGATTCAAGAATTCCCAGAAAATTAGTCTTCCAGAGTGGCTTGCCTCTGACCTGTATTAAACTATCTGCATCTATACTTCCACTAGAGCACAGAAGCATAAATGGAATACGTATTTTATTTCTGATTTTTGTTTTTCTCGAAGACATAATGAAAATCTAATTGGCAAGTTTGATTGTTCCTCCTGCAATAGTCTAGAAAGTCAAATCATATTCATGAGTTGACATCAAAAGATCGCTTTTAATCCAAAGGACCCTCGATGGCTCAACCTGGACCGCATCCTTAATGCCATTTTACAATTGCACCACTTGTGACCCGTGAGTAGATAGTTTCTTCTACATGGGTTTTCCCAAATCACCAAACAGGAATCAGGAAAGACATGACCTTTTTCACCTAATGGCTTCCAGTAAAACATGAAAGGACATAAAATAAGCTCATTATACCTGCATAAAGTCCCCCGTGATGAGCATTTTGTGTGAAGAATGTGAGGAAGCATTCGAGAATATCACTGTCACCTCACAACCCCCATTATGATGCCACCTAAGAGACTGGAGCTTCATGGTCCTAAACATTGACTTCTCTCCAATGGCTTCCTTAGCGCAGACCTGTAAAGTAGGAACTTGTTCAAGAAAGAGTCTACAAGAAATAGCTTTGTAGAAGATAGTTTCAAAAAACCAATTATGCAAAAGGCAATTGGGCACCCACATTTCGCTTTCTATATTCCTAGATCCGCCCTCGGAATCAGGACGTAATCATCATGATTATATCCAAATCAAATTTGCCCTTGAAAGACTCGCACGGTAAGAGAACGAATTAGGTTCACACTCTACTGTAAAGAATCTCGTGGTGACAGTCCACCTTCCCTCTGCCCCTCCGTACACTACTTGAAAAGAAGAGAGCAAGAACCAGGGTCACCGTCAAGCAAGAAGCTTGGGGGTTACAGCCCATGTTCTCCACACCGACTGATCTTAAATTTCGGATTTCGGGAATCCTTGTGGGTGCCACATGAATTAGCCATTCTTGTTTCCAGTTGTCTGATCATGGGATTTTGGTGAAAATTATCCTTTATCTTTTGGATATAATATCATCCAGCCATTTAGACGTATAATAACAACGATATATTCATATGTGATTACTTAGTATATGCTTTTTTAATGCAAAAATAAATAAATAAATAAATAAAAGTTGGTGCAATTGATTGCTCTTTACGCCAGGTGGTTGGTTGTCACTTTCTTGAAAATGGTTGGTACGGATGCCTCCTTTATTCTACTATCCACTCTTTTTCTAGTCTTTTAATTACCTTAGTTGCTCCTACTTGGAGTAGTTAATTTTTTTTTTCCCTTTTTCATTTATGTCGAATTTACAATTTCTGTATATAGATCTTGTTTTATAGTAGATGAATCTGAACTATAAAATTTACTGCCCAAAGAATTTAAACATAATGTCATGCAGTAAGTTCAAGGATTGAATAATTTTTTTTTTTAAGCTTCTTGTCAATAATCTTATTTTTTAATATAGGAACTTCATTTTATATATCAAGTATTATTGGATTCAACTCTTAAAACTAATATTGTTATACTAAATATTATAATTATATATGTAATAAAAAATGAAAACCATGTGGAGTAAATTTATTCTATTCTTAAATCAAATATATTGTGTATTTTCTAACCAATAATGAAGTTTATAGTATAATGCCTCTTACTTTCTTACTTTCATTTGAATTGAGTAGTAGGTGCATTTGTTGTAGATTGAGTGCTTCCATGCTTACTTCTTGTCTATTCCCTCTTGGTCTGTCTTTGATAGCAATTTTTTGAATTCCTAGTCTAGTTTGAGAAGTAACTTGGGTTTTGAAACTAGATTAGAAGATTTAAAATTTCAACCAAAAAGTTAGCTTAATTTATGTACGTATTTCTTTGAATTGATATGCTTTATATGAGTAGTGGGTGGTGAGATCTTAAGTGAGATTATGAGTTTAAGAATCACGGATTTAGTTTTAACATGAGCTTGAGACCTTTGGCAGAATAATTGATCACCGCATAGGTATCTTGTTACGCAAATGACTCCAAAGGGGGCGAAGTCGACTGCTATTTAAAAGGAAACGTAAAGAATGCGCTCCTTTTACCGAAGCTTCCAGGTCGGGCTACAATTATCGTCCCTGATATTTGCTGCTGTTGAACGCATTAATATAGCACAGCTTCTGTCGGTGAAAAAGACCGAAGAGATATCGACAAAAAGCTGGAGAGTTTTTCTGAAAGTTGTCCTTGCAAAAGCATTTTCTACATTGTAGTGACAACGAGAACCATTCACCCTGATAAAGCCGGTGTGGTCCCTTGAATTGATTCGAACAATAGCTTTATCTCAGGTTAAGGGAAGGTTTTTCGATGGCGTTTTCGACAAGACAGTGCTGCAACCGTGTGCACGTCTTCTACCTCGGGATCCAAACCCCTTTCTTGTTTACAGCTACACTGAAGTTGCTTTCATAGAACATCTCTTTTTGCATATATTCTGCGTGAGTTATTTTCCACCTCATGTTGCATGGCAAATTCTCGATCCTTTTGTGGAAAGGAATCAGGTGGCTTCAATTTTTTCAGATACACTCCCTCTCTTACTCTCTCATTAACTACTAATTTATGATTAAGTTAATATGTGATCAATTAACTCATTAGGACCCTTGATCAACGAGTCCATCTAGTCAGGAGTTTAAATTCCCTTACTAGACGAAACATTTTCTTTTATGTGTGAATCAAAATCTTATATACATGCTTGCTCAAAGAATACAATACATGCCCTAGATATTAAAGGGTTTACAAAGCTAAATGGCCTAAGACCCAATAAACATTTGAAGGCAAGAGTTGAATATTTAAGAATAACATATTAAATAATGGTTGTCGTACATATGATATCTTAATAACATGTTTATCTTATACATTAGATCTATGGTTATCTTCATGATTAATTTTAAAGATAAATTCGAATCTTTTCTAACAACTACAATACAGCATAAATAGAATTTGTATTCTTCAACTATTAGGGACCAACAGTTAAAATAACGTATTTGGGCCTGAATACGGCCCATATAGTTGGGCCATGGCCCAGTCGTAATTGTGGCCATTAGCTAGCACTTTCCGAAATGACAATATTTAGGCTCGATCATAAATGGTTACGTGGCAGTATTCTGGTGCTGACCACAAACGACTCCAGTGCACGCTCCCACAACGAACATGGCTTACTACTAACTTGCGCTTGTGGTTCAGCCTCCCCAACTATAAGTACCTTCCTCTCCCTCGTGTTTCTCAAATTCTCTACGTCTTCTTCGATCCGAACCTCATTTTCATTCCAAACCTTGCAAACCCCGACAGTACCAATCCCACCCACACACTCTCCACTAAGCCTTAGTTCTTCCGACTACCTTCCAATTCCAAATTTCTAGGGTTTCGATAAGCTCGCCAATGGTTGTAGGCAACATGGAGGACCTCCCTCTCCCAGCGCTCTTCGAACAAGTCCGGAAGATCCACTCAGCGGTCACGGAGTCCGGCACTGATCAGGTATGCATGTCAGCTTGTTTAATTTATATAATACGGGTCTGGTTGATTTGATTGTGGGAAAATTGGAAATTTAGGAGCTCGTGAGTAAGGGTTGCGAAGCTCTGCGGAAGTGCGAGGACATGGTAAGCAAGCTCGGGTTGTTCTCGGCGAACGAGACAAAGGACGATATCAGCACCACGAATCTTAAATACGTCCTGGTAATTTTTGGTTGCGTTGTGTAATTTGAAAATGCTCCTTTTCTCAATTTCATGGACTGAACTGGGTTGTTTTTAATGGCATGTTTGCCTGTTGGAAAGAATCGTTGAGAAAGAAACTAGCTCTACGGTTGTTTGATGAGAGAATGTGAGGAGAATTTATCAAAAGGAACAGGGAGTTGTGTTATATTTATCAGTCCTCTCGTGCTGGCAATTGGGGCATGAGGGGATGAAAGATTTAGATTGACTTGATATTCCATCAGAAGGAATTGTTCATGAAACCGTTGAGGAAGTCGAGTTTCTTGTTTAAGGAAACAAGAGTATAGAATTAAAGAAAATAATGAAACTGATTACATATATCACGCGAGGCCCTCCAAATGAGCTAGTGATTAAAATGTTTGTTTGGTGAATCGTCTCAAATTTAGGGGAAAAAGCAGATACAAGGAAGGTACCTTTGTTTTGTTTTCGTGTTTTAATAACTCCCTTTTATTTTCTTCTGCGACTAGCCATAGTGTACTGAAGCTGGATTTCTTCTTTGAGCTTGGAAGACTATTGTGCCCTTTTCTTTCTGTCTTTGGGTGAAAAAGAAAAAAAGGAGACGAAGAGGGGGGTGATGGGAAGATTTTCTAATTGAGAAACTACTTTCTATGGGTTTAATTTGCACTCAGAAGAAAATTTAGAAGCTCTTCAGCACATTATTCATGGGTATTTCTTTTTAGATTTTGTAATTGAGAAACTACTTCTGTGGGCTTAATTTGCACTCAGAAGAAAATTTAGAAGATCTTCAGCACATTATTCATTGATGTTGTTAGCTGAGATTGCATATTGGCAAACTTAAATAGTTCTCATGAGTGTGGATCCGTTATATTCTTGGCAGATCTAATGGATCTTGTCCACAGGTACCATTTTATCTTGCTGAGTTGACTGAAAAAGTTACACAAGGTGATAGGATAGACATTGTTAAGGCTTCTCAGGCAAAGTTGAAGGTAAATATGCCACAAACCTAAAGAATAGATTGAAGCCCTGTTAAGTAAAAGTTTTTTTTATGTTGCTGTTTACACTTATCGAGAGGGTGGCATTTCCAGGAATTTATATCATTCTGTGAGGCAATGGAACTTGTGCCTGAAGAGGAATTAGAAGCATCCACACAAGGGGGTCCAAATCTTCCTGCTGATCGGAGGGCTCGCAAGGTAGTTTTAAGTTCTATTTCAACCATAGGAAGCATGAACTACAAAGTCATGACTTGAAGTTCAATAACCATGTGTTTAAGCTGTTGAATCTTTAACAATTTATATGGTGTGTAAGTTACATGTGCAGTATATGCTGATGTTCTTCTTGTGACTATGTTTAGATTGCTCGATTCAAGCGCCAAAGAGCTGCAGAAGCAAAGTTGCTGGAAATAAAGGAACGGAAGGAGCGACGTGGGCGTTCCAGTAGGGCAGCTGCCTTATCCACTCCTGTGGAGGCAGGAGAAGAAGATGTGCTGGATGATGATGGGGAGGAAGAAAGAGAGGTTAGCTGATTGGTCATTTCATTTGTAAAAGCCCTTGCCGCATATATTCCTCTCTTATATATTGCTTCTCATTGTGAATCTTTGACATACCTAGAATACATGGAATTTATGGGAAGTTGACTCTAGAGTACGTTCTTTTAATTGGAGATTTTATTAAGTCTTCATGTCCCTGTCCTGAGAAATTAGAGATCAAGAGACACAGAATTTTTTATTCTTTCCAGTTGGTAGTAGAAGGTTCTACTTGTCAGTTTAAAGTGACAGATGGATTTACAGATGCCCTTTGGAAGTTTGCTAAATTAGAATCTTGTTCAATGATTGCCACCTTATGCCTTATTGGTTCTTTCTATATGCATAAAATCGTAGTTGCACTTTTGCTAATTTTCTTCTGTAGTCTGACTTTGTTTCTGGTGCAGTCAATAGGATCTCAAGGTTTTTTAAACACACATTTGGTGATTCATTCTTTCAATGAATTTTAGCATTTGAATTGTGTACTATGATTATGCCTAAGTCTTTAAGATTGCAATTAGCTGATAATGAGTACAAGTTATATATTTAGAAGAAATGTGATTTTGATCATGCAAATGTGATATAAAATATATTTTTCTCTGTTAAAATCGGGGATATATATATATATATATATTTTGGTTTACTTCATTTCAAATGTAAATTTTTTTAAAAAAATCATGTATATAATAAAAAATTGATTCATTTTTTTTTTTTACGATAAATAATATGTTTTTCAATCTATGAACCAATTATTCTTTGTGCATTATGTTAAATTTCAATTACATAGTTTTTCTTTCTTCGGATCTTTGAAGCTCTTGAAGTT
Organism: Casuarina equisetifolia; assembly: GCA_028551475.1. NCBI lineage: Eukaryota > Viridiplantae > Streptophyta > Magnoliopsida > Fagales > Casuarinaceae > Casuarina > Casuarina equisetifolia. The sequence goes on from CM052362.1 coordinate 21,042,885, forward strand.
TTGGCTGAAGTCATTCTATTCTTCCTGTGCAGGCTTGGATTACTGCAATCTCTTTGGCAATCTGCAAGGTTGGTTTTGTGTCTTCCATATAATCAACTAGGGTCAAATTTCCCTTTTAGATTACCTTATTAAATCTCTCTGTCATGCGATACTTTCAGGCTTTTGATCTGCTGGAAATGCTGAAGAAGGAGGAGGAGATGCTCGCTGCTGTAAAAGAAAAACAATCAAAGGTAATAAGGCTTACCTAGACTGTAAGTTTTTGTTGGGTGGAATGTATTCGTGCATATATAATCTTTTTTTCCTCTTTTATTATTTAAAGTTTTTTTTAAGGTGTAGTAGGTCAATTCTACTTTATTCAGTTTATATTTACACAGACGATTGCTGTACTGTATAGTTTGTTTATCTTTGTCTGTAAAACATTTCTGCAATGAACTACATGTAATTCAGGAAGGGCAGGAGTTCTCTCGAGAGGTTCTTGACGATCGCATCAGTAAGAAAAAAGCTTGGCATATTGATGCTGTGGCTCAAGCACGGTATACTAAGCCTGCACAGCCTATCACATGTGCTACATTTGCACAAGATGTTCTAGAAGGGAGAGCGACGGTTTCACAGGCACATGACCACAAACACCAGCCGATGTTATTTGGACCGGCAAGTCTTGTGGGTGGAAGCATAACGAGTGAGAGGGAAATGATGGCAGCTCAGGTTTTCCAACCTTCTTACAGGTAGATATATCTCTCTCAATAGGTGAAAGATTAATCTACGAGGAAATGGGAGACGGATTTCTCGTAGGGCTTGTTCTTTGCTTCTGTTTTATTGGGGAGGGTGGGAATGAGTTCTGAGGGCTATTCTCATTCTGCTTGAAGTAACACCAAACTGAATTTTTTTTTTGTTTTTGAAGGTTGCCAACCATGAGTATAGAGGAGGCCGGTCTAAAAGAGATGAACATGATGAACAAGTTTCAAGAGCGGAATGCAAAACTTATGGAGGAAGCCAATTCCGCGTGGTACAAAGACAATCAGAAGCCGAGGCCAGGTGAGGATGACGAGGAAGATGATGATGCTGCCCAAGACAAGGCAAGAGCTTGGGATGACTGGAAGGATGATAATCCACGGGGTGCTGGCAATAGAAAGCTAACCCCATGTGGGTAGATTTGTTCGGGTGGTCATCCGTTATGTATCTCTAATACTGGTTTTATAAACACTTTTCAATTTTTTGTTGCTGTTAGATATTGGAAGTAGAAATTTTGTATCGGGAGTGGTCTTTGTTATTTTATGGTTTCTGGATTTATTATGTACGATATTCCAATGATAATCAAAATAGAAATATCCTAACTCATGCAAGTTTTTCGTTGTTACGAGTAGCCTTGCTGATACAATGAAATTAAAAGAGCTATTGAATGCATTATTGAGGAATTAATGTGCTTGCGGAAAGAGGCTGCGGGTTTCATATGCACTGATAGCATTTGTTACGAACTCCAAGAGTAATTCTAGCTCACAAACCACCGACGCTCTTAACTGCAGGTGCCCAAATTCGGCGTTGACATGTCTAGAATAGGATCTGTAACGGCTAATTCCAGAAGATCGAAGTCCAACCGAGTTTGGATATACTCTGCTTCCCCAAAACACAAATTCTTCGCCACCTCTTTGTTTTGAAAGAGAAGAAAATCCGTCAAAATCATTCTCAATACATGATCCCTATGCGCTGAGACTTACAAGTGGAGAGCATATAGCTAAAAGACTCTAAAAGTGGCAGGAGAAGAAATATTTAGACCCATCTTTTACGCTGCATAATACCTAATTAAACCTAAAGGTTGACTGGTATAGGAAACAAAAGAGAAGCTCAACCCAGCTTTGTTATCATCCATGGAACGTCTCCTCTAGAAGAGAACGCCATTTCCACCGGGAAATCGGTTTGGCGATCACTTTTTCAGGTTGTTAACAAGCCTTCTGAGGATATCATAGTGCATGGTAAATCTATCTAACAAGGTTAACCTCAAAAGAAAAATAAAGAGAAAACAGCCATACAGATTAAATGAGAAGATTGCTGTAACTGAACTTGAGCTATATTATTTGTCATAAGATCGTACAAGGATTTCACAGAAACGAAAAAAAAGAAGAAAATGAACCACGAAAAGTTACCAACGGAAGCAATCAACAACAATTGCTTGTAAATTGTCATCATAAAGCCCTATTCAATCTCTTTGTCATGAGATGGAGCTCTCATCAATGGAACCCTAGTTCAACCTGCAATACACTTGAATCCCCGGCAAACCCACAGCCATATCAGAAACAAAATCGTGCATACAAACAAGTCCAGGGACAACACAACCCACATATGTTTCTTCCATGTCTGTTTTGCCTTTTGCCGATCACTTAGGAAGCTCTTTTGCAACGGAAAATCTCTATACACCCCGTCACTAACATCATACACATCCACCTTATTCTCCAAAATACCATCCCTAGCATCCCCAGTTTCCTCCCCAATCACCCTCTTCTTCTTCTTCTTCAAGAATTGACCACCGTTTGGGCCGGGCAAGAGCGGTAACATCGCCGTTTTGGATCCTTTCACCGAGTCCAAACTCGGATTCCGACTGCTCTGGGAATCGAGCCCTGGAGAGGGATTCGCCAAGGTCAAATCCAACGTCAGTGCTTCGCGAAAAATAGGATCGATTTGCTCTTGCAGGCAATAAGAGCTAAGATCATCCAAACCCTTTAAAGCTCCGCCTTCGATAATCTCCTCGAAAGAGCATTTTATGCGGTTCAGGAACCAAATTCCCTCCGACTGAAGCAAATCCTCATCGAATATTGCGAAATAGACAAAAGGAACTTGGATTAAAAACGAGTAGGTTTTCTTCCTGACGGTATGAGAGAACACGGAGTGGAAAGGTGGCGCTTTCTCAATGCATTGTTGAGCCAAGCGTTCGAGATCAGGGTCTCGGGTGAAATTTGCGAGAATCGTGTTCCCTTTGGCAACGCAGGCATGGAGGACTGAGTACGGATTGGAAATCATTTGATGGTTGTCAAAGGGACGCAAATCAAGCTCTGATTATGGGTCTGAGTTGAACGAAAGAGTAGACTTTGGTAAAGAAAATGAATTGGGGAAAGCTCGCATTGCAAATCTGAGCTTCTTCCTCTCCTTCTCGCTGGGATTTCTCCTAATCAAGAATTTCGCGACAGACGCCCAATTCAACATAAGCAAAAAGGTTGAATCTTTCTCTCCTCCTTTCTCCCCTGGTTTAACAGAAGGCTTCGGGATTGGGAAGAATCGAGAGGAGAGCTCGATTCATTGGAACTAATAAGAAACAGGGATAGAAGCAGAGGCCGAGTGCTTAATTTGGAATTGTCCTCGCAAATTACCGGAAATACCCTGAAGTGCCATCACGTCAGGCAGTCTATTTTTTTATAGGGAATTGCCAGGCTATACTTATTGGGTGTCCTTAAAGAAAGTCAAATAGTACCCTCTTCTGGGGCCAACAAAATGATGCCACGTGGGAGAATCATGGTGGATTCAATCATTAGATGTGCCTCCCTTGGTTAGAACGCTTTACACCATCAGCATGGATGGGGCGGGGAAGAATCTTTTTCTTCTGTTGTTAATTTAGTTACCAAGATTGTCGTGATAATCGACCGTCATGTCAAAAAAATTTTAAAGTTAACGGTTGAAAGTAGAAATTATCTCATATTAAAAGTAAGAAGGTAAATAATTAATCTTATAAGTATTTGAACTTTCTCATTTAATGTATTAAAATTTTAGAATAAGTTCTCACATTTTGTATATAATAATAAATCATTGTTTTATAAACTTTTATATTCTAAAGTTGAATTTTTTTTTTCAGTTAATCTAATGTCTTAAGATTTTAAAATAAATTCTTATACTTTACCATTAATTACTATTTATAAGTTATTTTATTTAAATATTATTACAAATTTTGAGTCCCCATAAGCCTAAGGCTGTCACAATTAAGGTTTTCACCCTAGGATTGTAATAATTAGTATGCTTACACTTCTTACATTCCATTTTCCCAACTATGATGGCTTTACTATGGGTGACTGTCCACCTTCCACGACACCCTTGGATGGTCCTTTTTACAAGTCATATTGTAGTTTCGACTTAGGACATGAAACTAGTTCTAATACTATTTGTCATAATCCTTAACTTTTATGTTAAAACCCTTAGAGTTAATGAATATAACATCATTATCAATTTGAATCTCATAAGCCCAAGGGCACCTCGGATAGCAACCAGAAAATAGAGGATAAGAACAGTTTACACGAAGTCTTTTATTTTTTTTAGAAAAATTCCTTAGAAGGAAAAGATATGCACCATTTAGGTTTTGATAGTTGGTCTCTCTGCGAACAGATGAAGAAGAGAACACTTCTTGAGGAGCAGACGAGGATGGCTAACAGGCTGGTCCTGTCGCCGACAGGAGTTCTCAAAATACTTTCCGGAGACATCCATTTTTCTCGGAAAAGATTTTGGGATCCTACACTGTACTGTCAGTGTGGATGTGTGCGATTGTAATCGTGAATCTCATTGGCACAGTGAGAGTGGGTGAGGGAGCTTTTCCTTTCGATCTCATCCAAGCTGCTGATCCGGAGGTACGACCCCCCGCTGGACTTTTTGCATTTGGTATTCAATGTGACAAGACGGCTGCAGACAACTTGGCCTAACACTGCCAAAGAGAAGCCATTCCATCCAACTTGCTGGTGGGACATGGCAGCTACCATACTCTGGGAGTGTCCCACATCATGGGTCCGGTGAATGCAGTTTTTGCTTCTTTGGAATCAGCTTGTCCAGATTTCCAATGCAAAACAGGTCGAAGCTCAGTATTCCTCTGACTAAAAGGAAAAACTGAGGAGAAGGCGTACGATTAGAGGCATTTGAAAGATCCATCAAACCAACCAACAGCGACCCATAAACCATGAAGCCTCCGTGTTTTTATTTTAATCATAGATCTTCTCATGGTAGAGAGAATCCAGAATATGGTAGCCTTTCTTGTACTATATAGAAGAATTGGGGTAATTTTAGTACAAGTCATAGCCTCTCAAGGAAACGAACAAACAAAATTTATAGTGAAAATTCACCCCCCCATCCAAGTGGAAGAAAAAAATGTTTTGCAACCTGCAGTTAAGCTAATATGACACACAACAGGTCCCATCAAAGAGCGAAACAGGGAAAAGTTCGGCCTTCGACGTGTCTCCTTTCTTTCATCTCTTTTCACCTCAGCTGACATAAGGTGGATCAATGAAGGCCCATTCAAACACTTGCTCGTATTGAAGGGCAGCATTTTCCCATGTGCTGTCCCTCTGCATGCCTCTTTTCATCAATCCCTCCCAAGAAGATTTGTGCTCTCTATATGTAAGAATAGCATTTTTCAAAGCCTGCACATAACCAACCAGCCAAGATAAGAAAAGTTGAGTGAAAAACCAAAACGACAATCAGACACTAACTATATACGACAAGCAACCCACAAGTTAGTAATATGCAGGAAGTTTCACTTTTGGAACGAGCAAGCAGTTTAAGACAGTCATTGATTTGAACTTTTTTGAAAAAAAAAAAAGAAAATAATTAGTTTATATTTTGGGATATTGAGAGGAAGCGTGAATTAATGAGTTAACTTACCGCCAACATACTCTCTTGTGTTAGTGGAGAAAAAGCCCACCTGCCAATACATTCCATGACGGTTAATTTAGGTCATAAAGAAACTAATTATTGTTCATATTCATTAAAATCATAATGAGATTCTGAGGTCATTATTCATATTCATTACAGTCTTAATGAGATTCTGAGAAATTGAATAATATGAAAGTCATAGCAATTTATGGCAAACTAAAGCATTACCCGCAATAATGTGACATTTGCACTCTTTTAAGTGAAAAAAATTCCCAAATAAAGCAAAGAGATGAAAAGCAAAATTGCAAACGAGACAGTAAATAGTATAACCATAAATAAGGCTTATCACAGAAGTCAACTAATGCTATGCCCTAAAGCATAATTTTAAGTTTGATTGCATAAAGTAGCATTTATGCTAATCTGCAGCGCAAATCACAAGGATTATCCCATTTCTTGCAATCAAAACAAATTCTCAAAAGAGGTGGATTGTAAGTCTCAGTAGGCAAAACACTCTTGCAAAGGTGTAAAAAATACTGCTTTTTGTGTCTTTAATTCTCATCAGATACATGTTACTGGAAAACGATATCTACTGTTAAATTCTGAGCAATACCTACACCATGTTTGCAAGACTCGTAGATGTTATCGTTGTACAGAAGGTTTTTTCTTTTGTTCTCTAAAAGAAGATCATTTTTTCTTTACGATTATCGTTCCACAACTAATTGAATAATTATTTGTCTAGAGTAAACAAGAGGAATTTTCCAAAAGTGCCTAGCTTCAGGGATGCAGATCTCCAAGTCGAGTTTAAACACAGGTTCAAGGGTCTGTGACCTGGTGGTATTGGTGTCAAAACATGAAGTTGAAATTTGGAGTTCGACATACTATATAACATAACCAATGGCTAATTTTCTCATTTTGAAAGAAAATTCATTCACACCAAGAGCTCAAGGAGGACAACCTACCCTGTTCCTTCACCATTGCCTTCCTGAGCAAATGGATTGAAATTCTTTACAGTATCCTGAGACACAGGTGAATAAGAAGCATTTTACATGAGAATAAGATAAATAATGAAGACCTGATTTCAACTTCTCAGGACTTTAAACTTACTCTCAGTCCCCCGGTGTCATGAACTACTGGCACAGTTCCATATCTCATAGCGTACAATTGATTTAGCCCGCAGGGCTCAAATCTTGAGGGCATCAATAGTATGTCACACCTGGTTATCACAGAACAACAGTAAGTTGGTGACATCAATTTTTGTAAGAACATGCAACCATGAGACACAAATTCTGAAATACCCTGCAGTTATCTTATGAGAAATTGGAACATTAAATCCAACCCAACCCCGAAATTTGTCCTTATAAGTTGATTCTGCTGCTCTCATCCAGTCCTCATACAGCGGATCCCCAGAGCCAAGCATAACCTGAAAACATGTATACTCTTCATTAGAAACCTGGATTTAAATGATCATACTAGAGGGCTTGAACACTTGACACTATCTGATACCTACACAATAGTGCCTGTCTACTAAGGTCAGGTTTCCGGGAGTACTGAATCTAAGCTAATGCTAATCACACAAACTCGTTGATCCATCTTATGGAAAAGTGCTTCAGCTTAGATATTTTCATTACAACAGAAAGCCAGTTACTACTTGGGACAATGTAATGGAGGAGTCACAGCAGCCGTTAGAAGGATCATTAGACAAACTCTTTACTGAGAATATCACTTACAAATTGTACATCATCTTCCATAATTTCTGGAATTGCCAACCTGATCAAGTCGATGCCTTTCTGGTAATCTAGCCTCCCAATAAATCCAATCTATAAAGTTAACAAAAATCAATCAGCCGAGGGATCCAAGCCTGTGAGTTAAAAGCCAATAACATCTTACCATGGGACAATCCGGCCTAATAGGCAGACCCAATTCTTTCTGCAGAGCAGTCTTGCATTGAACCTGCAAGTTGCAACCAATTATGGTAAGAAAACCACGTGTTTGTGTAACACCCAATTGTAAAGCACAACTAGCCACCTTGTCACAAAGATTTTCCACAGAATAACTGCAAGCAATATGCTCATCTGAAGATGGGTCCCATTCAGCAACATCAATTCCATTTGTGATCCCTGATTATTAAAAAACAATAATTTATTGAAAAAGTTAGGCTTGAGATTAAATAATTTTGATAAAACATCACTCCCTTCTTTCAGTTTTTATTTTTATTAGTTGAGACAACTACATTTATATCAGGCAGAAAACTGGGCATTATACAGCACAATGATGAAATTCGACAATCCCTTTGACAGACATTGAGACTGATGCGGTCAAAAGAAGAGTCACTTTTTGCCTTGGGTAATGTGGCATTGAATCATAAAATTCAGCCATGGAAGTTGCTAAATAATGCAAAAAAATGCTTTAACGTGGTAACTATGCCGGATTTGCCATTTGCAAAGCGTAAAGCACCAAGGGAATCAGAAAACAAAAGAACACTATAGCACATCCAAGTCAAACCCAAAGCCAAAAATTCTTCCAAACGTTGTTAGCAGAAAAATAAATTCAACATCCCTGCATTCTGAAATTTGTGATGGTAAGATTAAATAAAGATTAGTGTTGTACAGTGGGAAATAACTAAACCAGTATATTCTTCTGCAAAGAAAGTTCCACACAAAAGAAATTTGTACAAGTCTCAAGAACAACACAGTAGGAAAAAGAAGGACATTATAAGAAAAGGGTAATAAGTTGCATGGGTCCCAACCAGCTTGTTTAATACATATATGTAATATCAACATAACATAGAGTTATTCTATATTACTAACTACTTGAAAAAAGGGTCAAACACCAGTTGCATAAATGCTTAGCAATTCAAAAGTTTTAACTGTGGAAAAGATATCTAATAGAAAGATACTAGGTCACATTATTCAATCCACTTGAAAGAGTTGATATTTATGTGAGATGTGATATGCTTTAGAAAGGGACTCTTGATTGTGGATTGGAACACAGCATCGAAATTTAAAATCAATATGAACACTAAACATTCTTGACCATGGGACCAAATCTTAGAATATACATTGCATTTAGAAGTTTTGCTCAAGTAGTGTTAATTTCTACTCCGTAAAATAAGAGTCAGAGAAGGTGTTACTCTGCTGAAATTGATTAAAAACTGAAAATGATACTGAAGCTATGAAACTTATTCAAGCTTGTGATTATGACTGTACATAAAAAAAAATTAATTAAAAAAAAAAAAAAAGCTCCACACATCCACAACCAGCGTAATACTCTCCTAATCATGTGTCATCTCTTCCAAAGGGGTATTTAAAATTGTATACTTTAAAATAAGTAGCTCAAACACACCATTAAGAACACTCTTTCGACTGCTTAATAGCTCGTGTAGACCATATCCACCTTCAGTTGTTGTTATTTCCCAGGAATAACCCTGCAATTAGAAGAATTTTAACAGGAAACATTACAAGGCATTTGTCTAAAAGAAACACTGTCACTATGTAAGCATCATCAGACCATAACTCGTCCAAACGTTATTTTAATCATAAACTTCCATAACTACAAGTTCAAAACTAGGTCACAAATTACTGATCACTACATTAATTTCAGATACTTTCACGTAATTAGATGCTTCACAATTAGAAGTATGCTGTAGCATTTATAACCTGGCTAACTGTAAGTAATCGGTCAGCTGTCACAACTGCACCCTTCAGAAGATTAACGGCTTGACCTGTGTCAAGTGCATGTTTCCTTGCCCATGTTGGAAATACCCACTCCACGGCTCCATACCATTCTTCAGGTAGTCCCAAATTGTTATATGTTGTTGCTGGTTCCACTCCCTTGCACATGCAGGACATTAACTTAGATTAGTGTTGATTTTAAAAGCCATGGAGATATTTACAAGAAGCTGTTGTTAACAATTGTTTATCAGTAATGATTGAGTAACTTATCACCTCTTTAGAGAGCACGCATTTCACACAGGAACCCTCAAGCATGGAAATGTTTTTATGTAACAATATTTCTCTGCAGTTTTGGAGGGCAAAAATATGATTCCACGTTATAATTTCTCTACCTAACATATAAGACTCCAGTATTTCATGGGTGTTCCAAACACACAAGCATCTTTCATGCATCCAGACCAGCCTAATCTTTTAATGGTCCTTCAAAATAAGTTTAACTTTAGAAGCTTATTTTCAATAGTAATACTAAGGCCTGACAATTTCTTCGTAAAAGAAATTATAAGTAAACCCATATTGTACACCCCTTTTTTTTTGGGGGGGGGGGGGAGGGGGGAGTACCAGACTGGGGGAAAAAAAAACTACAGAAAATGTTTTGCTACGTTGTTTCAGTACTCTTGCATTTTCAGCTGTCATTCTGTAACATGTATTTATGAAATTGTGTTACCCGATCAGTCAAACGTGACCTAAGGAACTTTTCAATTTCTTTTGAAAATTGAAATGCAAAATTGGGTAAACAGATGAAACGTAAGCCATTGAACGTCTGAATGTTTTCTTGAAAAACAATAGAATCAATCAAGAAAAGAGAATATACCTGATGTGAAAGATTATGAATTACAAGGATACTACGAGCATCTTTATAAACCCCATAAGGACGATACTTGGCTGCCAAAAGTCTGTATCACAATATTTAACCATTAATCACTTATCAACCTTCTTAACTTTACGAAAGAAAAACTGAGTAATATAACAGAGTAAGATCAGACTTGAATGAAGCATAATCTTCAAAAATAAGCAAAACAACAACAAGTCCCAAACCATCTGCACATGCTAGGTGATCATTACTAAACAAAGGTCCTAATAAGATTGCCTCTATCTTTAACAGATTTCCATTTTGTCATTCCTTTCCAAATCAACAATAAAGCAAAGAAATGGTCACACAAAACCACATGCTGATCACCACCTCCTCCCATATTAGTAAGCGAATGGACTTTTCAGATGAATCTATCACCTTTTTCTTATAGGTGAGAGTCCACCAGATACCAAATAAAGCTAGAACAGAGAGAGTGGAAAAAAGGAAACAATGAGATAAATAAAGTGGCAAGTAAATAAAGAGCAGAAACTGAATCTTGGAGAACACTACAGCCTCATAGAAAGAATCATAATAAGAAATGGAGAAAAAAATAGACATCCAGAGAATGAACACAATCTACCCAACATACGCAGCAATTGGTAATGACCACTTACACTGGCACAAGGCTTGCATGCCAGTCATTAACAAGAAACAGACATTTCTCTCCATATCTGAACCCTCCCAATGGAAGAACTAATGGAGCTTCACATGCTGCATGGCAAAGTAAAGTGAACCGAAACTGTAAACCAATAAGAAAAAACTGTCATTATTTGTAAGGAAAAGAGCATTGATAGGGAAGCACTGAACCCTATCAGTTGTAATAACTTAATAAGGGTACCTAACACCTCTGGTGATTTGATGGTGTTCTTCAAGATCCCCTGAGATTTTAATTTTTCGATACCACCCTTTGAAGTAGTTGATTGTTCTAATCAAACCCTTTCTTCATTTGCGTGAATTATTGACTAAAAACACCATGTCATGGGGACAATAACTTCAAGTTCTTTTTAATATCATTTTGTTATTGCTAAAAGAAGTCCCTAATGTTGAATATGGGGGGAAAAGAAGTAGAGGCTAATGAAAACTATGTACCTTTAACAAACAGCAAAACTGCCAACATTCAAAATACGAGGTGGCTCTAAAATGGAAACTTAGAAAACGTCCGTTTAATTTCTAATCTAAAACAACTGGCCACAAGTATCATAATCTCACGCCCTCCACCAGTAGTCACATACCGAGGACTACTGCAGCTGTTAAAAGCAGAGTAGTACCTGGACCCTCTACCTCAGTTTACCATCTTCGCCAGTCCTTCCTTAACATTCTTCTTAGGCCACAACCAATCAAAATATAAACGTGACCTGCCCACCCACCAACTCCACTAAGGTTATCATATAACTGATCAATAAATCACATGCATGAGGGACCTAATAATTAGCAAAACAAAAGTATTGCAAGTGCTGTAGACATTTTTAAGCCCGAGGATCTTGATAGAACACCTTCAAAATGTACCGGTGCATTTTGTACTAACAAAAAAGATACCTGATTATCACCAAAAGCACCAAAATTATCTCCATATGGGTTTCCAGGTCTATGGTATGATGGATGGTCAACAAATACCTAGAAAGATAAAGGGAAGATCTCTTCAAAATCATAGAGCTACTCCATTGACAATCAAATAAAAAGTTACTCTCTGACATAAATATAACATAAAATAAGTAGTAGAAAATCCAGATTGTATAAATAAGAAGCATATAGAATTTCCTACCCAGTCAACACCACCTCTGTACTCATGGAAGAAGCCAACTTCTTGCTCACCTCCAAAGCAATATATTTTAGCACGGGAATCTAAATCAACAGCGCTTGCAAAATTCTTATCCGCAGGAGTACCATTTAGATATCTAGGGGAGACAACCATAACACGGTGTCCACGAGCTGCTAATGATATAGGCAAAGAACCACAAACATCTCCTAAACCACCTGTCTTTGAATATGGTGCTGCTTCTGAAGTAACGAAAACAATATTGTAGGTTACTTTTGTCTGGGCTTTCTCTTGTCCTTCTATGTCCTGAGCTACTTGCACGCTATCTCTAATTACTCTTGGCTGGGCTTCCTCTTCTCCTTCTCTGTTCTCAGCTTCTACGGTGCTAGTTCTAGTTGTATCTTTCAAAGAGTTGTTCACCTCGCCGACTTCAACTTTGCCTGCAATACAAGAATAAGATATTTGTAACAGCTCTTAGACATAGTGATAAAGATTGAGTTGAAAGTCGAAGAATTTATGATGTTGGATTTATTTGGGAAAGAAATTCTATAATGAATGCTATTTTTGTAATGTCATGCAAAATTGCAAATGTATAGGCGAATCTCAGAACAAATCACTGTCAGAAGCTAAGTGATAGAGGAAGATAAGGCATTACTTTACTAAGATACAAATGAAAGAAGGAAAACCTTTTAAATGTAAGATTGCTTATTACAGTGATGGCAACATAGAAGATTAACTGGGATGCATCTTCACAGTGAAAGAATTTTACAAGTTCATCAACTCTTTGAAAACTTTCGCTTGACAATATGATGGCAAAGGAAAAATACAATTTCAGAAGGATATTCGCTCAAATATCTGGAAAAGTGGTACTCAAACGACAGGGAGGCATATACTTTTGAATCTGACACGGAGACAGATTTTTTGTTAATGGCATTGAGGTGAAGACCTCATTGATTATCAAATGCAGTTACTTCACAGGTCCACATAGACGTGGGCCCAGAAGAAAGGACAAACTGCGTTCAATTAAAACCTCAGATTCAGATAGCATATTGCCCAATTGTCGAATCAAAAGCATATTGTGGTCCCCGTATCTGCGTTTGTACAGAAGTTTCTGTCAAGATCCATCTACCGAAAACTCCCAAATCTTTTTTTGCATATGGCTGTGATCATCTCGAAGGGCTAAACGTATGCATGCAACAGAATCAAGTAAGTCCAAATTGTTAACGGCAAATTCAAACCAGCAGATCAAAACCGAAGATCATTTACAGATTGCGTTCCCCCAGGTTGCTCATTGGGTTAAATCGCGTAAATTTTTGCTGCCAGTCGTATTGAAGACAAAACGAGGGAGTGGGACGAGAAGAGAGGAGGGGATGGTAAGCTTCTCGAAGTTAATCACGAAACTAATAAATGCCATGATTGAATTAAATTCTTACGGGTAAAAATCTCAAATATAACACTTTGAAAAAGGAAGACTGAGGAGGAAGTAAAAGTCAACTCCCCTGTAACTGAAATTTTGCATGAATCTGCCGTAAAGCTAAATATCTCAAAGATAACAGTTTCAAAAAGGAAGGAGGAGGAAGGAGAAGAAATAGTCAAATCCCCTAATTGACCTCATTGTTTAAACGCTAAACAATTATAAATAGTACTATAACAAAAAGCACCCTGACAAAAACTTATAAAGCAGTTCCGCATTAGAAAAAGGCGGCACGGAAGAATCATCTAACAGTCATCAGAACAGCTTTCGAATACTACAAGCTGATAAACTTACCAACAAGCGTTAACAAACTCGAATTCCAAAGTGCAAAACAAAGCTAAACGTAAATCGACCATGAAAAGATCCATACCAGATCGAGGAATCAAATTAAACCCAATGACAGAGCCGGAGCTATCCCTCTCGGCGCCCAAAAAGAGACCCTTCTCCTCCTTTTCGTCCTCAACGGCAAAAGACCTATCCTGCGAACCACCCTGCCCAGTACCCGAAACCGAGGCCCTGAGCTTCAAGCACTCGCTTCCATTCTTCCTCCACAGAGAAGCAAAACCGACTTCCCTGATCGCTCTGAATTTGTTGCAATTTGCAAGTACGGCCCCTGAGTGCGATGAAGATTTGCATGAGAGAAATGGAGTGGTCGTATGGAGAGACTCCATGAGAGAAGAACAGGATAGAACATCCAACGCTGGACGCTAGGGATCGTGAATTGAAGTAGAAAAAGCTGAGAAAATCTAGAAAAAGAGTGGTGGTGGTGTGTGAAGCACGACAAAAAAAGGCAAAAAGAGGAAGGTCACACATTTGAGATTTTAGAGGACGAGACGGTGACACTGTGATGTGATGTAACCAGATCCAAGGAAAGCGCAAGACCCCAGAATAGATCCTCACTGAAGGCTCTTCGCTCTCCTCCGAAAACGGTCATAAAGATTTCGCCGCGCCATCACAGAGGTCTACAGGTATGGTCACTATGACGTGTCGCGATCATGACGGACTACTTCCCTGCAAAGGAGGGAATGCGGTTCGTACTGGCGCTTTTTTCCAACCCGCCACGCCAAATCAGCCGGTCAGGATCAAATAAAGAAGGTCGGTTGCGAGCCATTTGGACCGTCAAGAAACGAAAAGAAAAGGTGCAAGATAAGTCTCAATTAGTTAATTCTTAATCACTAAATAATATCAGGATGATATTGAAAATTTTCAAAATGTGGAACCAGGAAGTACATACAATCAATCACACGGCCACAATAAAGTGGTGTTTCATGACATCAACCAGATAAATAAGTAAGAATTAACGACAATGTATTCACAAAACAGAGTCTTTTCTCAAACACGGTCAAACAAAATCATGTCTCCAGGGATGTCCGGCGAGTGGCCAATCATCCGAGCCGTTGAGATTGGGGCTGTAACCCAAGGACCGGCGGGTCTGGGAGCGGAGGCTGCTGGGTTTGGGGCTTGGGCTCCTTGGGGCATGGTAGGCTATTGTTCCACCACCTGAACTCGAGGAGTCAAAGCCCGATTCGGCAACGGAGGTTCTTCTTGTTGAAGGGTTCCATTGAGGTGCGACTGGGCCGTGCTGTCTGATCGCGCTTTGACTCCGCACCTTGGCCTTTGCAGACTTTGTCGGGGCCATGTAACTAGGGACGTTGTTGGAGATTGGTTGCCGCTGCTTTAGGTATAGGCCGGAATCGAGCGAGTCCAGGGTGAGACCCGCGTGCGGCACGACGTCCATTTCTACCGTTTTCTCTGACATGTCGTCGGTGGTGGTAGTGGTGGCGGTGGCAGTGGCAGTGGTAGGGAGCATCGTGTAGGGGGCTTCACGTTGTCCCGCGTGACGGGCTTGATGTGGTTGCGATGACATCCACCTCTCAAGCCAATTCCATCCCCATTGGCCTTTGTCATGCTCACTCGGATATGGCCCAACATCCTTGTCGGTGGGATCGGCTGGAAACAGTGGTCGCTGCTGTTGCTGTCGGTGTAGAAAAGAGTTAGGAAAATGTAGGCAGAACCTTGTGTCGTACTTGCAGGGCTTAACAATACGTACTAACCTGGTAGCTATAAGCATAAGCTAGAGCTCTCTCCCTTTTCATTACAGCGTCGTGTTTCTTTGAGGCATTTTCCTTAATTTTCTCTGAAGTTTGACGCCGGTTATCCCAAGTATCCGTTTCATACCTTCTCAATGGACTCCTTGTCTTTTGCTCATCTTCCTCGAGGCCTCTTAGTTCTTCATCATCTACTCT
Organism: Casuarina equisetifolia; assembly: GCA_028551475.1. Classification (NCBI taxonomy): domain Eukaryota; kingdom Viridiplantae; phylum Streptophyta; class Magnoliopsida; order Fagales; family Casuarinaceae; genus Casuarina; species Casuarina equisetifolia. The sequence continues at coordinate 21,058,558 of CM052362.1, forward strand.
CTTCTGAAGCTGATGACGAGCCAACTGGAGTCTGCGTGCGCGTACTCTTGCCTGTACACGTACCAGCGCTTGCATGCAACGCATCGTCATCTGTGCTTGCTTGCGCACGTTATGACCCCTCACTAGTGCTTGCAGCCTCACCAACCCCTTCAAAGCTCGCAGTGCCCGTCGAGCCTGCAAATTCGAACACACAATTGTCAGTTGTCTAGGTTTTCGTAGGTCTGTAGAAGTAGCATAGCAAAGAAAATGCGCCATAGACAAGCACATTGCACAATGCCCTCAGCATTGACAAGGACTATTAGACTTGGTGCGAAAATAATCAACACTGCAATATTGGGTGAAGTCCGAGATTAGATGGGCCTGTAATGGACGTGCAACGCATGCCACAATTTATTGACCCTCCATAAATGGCCCCCATTTTCTGCTTCTTGTTCAATTCCTGCCAACCCTTATAGACCGAAGAATCCACATTCATCGAGGCTTTGTTTACTTGAAGAATCGAGTACTAAAAGCCATAAAACTCTTTCAGCGTGTAAAAGAAGTGGAAAGGATATTACTAGGTAGCCCCTGTAGTGTGATTGTATGAGGGTTGCAGCCCTTTCTTCCCTGGAGTGGCGTCCATAACCGGCCAAACGAACTACTTTTGCCGCTGCTTGAGCTGCCGCAACTGCAGCTTCTGCCGCTGCAGCGGTCGCCACCGCAACAGCAATGGCATGGTTTCTGTCTTCGGCGGCGGGAGTCGACGCTGTGCTCTCCTCGTTTGTGATATCCACCGAGCTTTCGGCAGGAAAATGTTCAAATGACACCACCTCTGGAGCATCGTGCTGCCATTTCTGCGCATTATCCTGAAAATCATGTTCTCCTATCATCATCACTCAGCGAATAAACTTCTAGAATTAGACTCATTACAGGCTAGCAATTCTAAAACATCCAAGAACATAAACTGACAAATTTGGGATTAGAACTGTAGCAAATTGCTGATGTCACTTGGTCCATAACGATGAAGAAGACAAGAAAGTTTTTGGGATGATAGAGATCGAAAATAACATGCACATGTTGATCTGTGATGCCTTAGGTGGCACGACAGTTATATGCGATGACCCTTGCTCTCTGGTCATGTTGTTTGTGGACCATATGCGTCGCTTTTAACATTGCAAAATCGCCACATAGTACAAGGCCAGTGTAATCTCCCTGCAGAAAATAATACTACCATAGTACTGATCGCCATATGAATGACCATGATGATTAATGTTGATATTTAACCATAGCACATCTGCATTTTTGTAAATCCGACCAAATCTTTGGAATCTGTGGCTCTCTTGTTCAAACTCGAAAGCAAATCTTTGTTTGATTGGATTCATTCGTTACATGCATCATATATTTTTGAATTTGCATTTACAATACTTTTATGGAAAGTGCATCAGGTAATTTATGACGTACAAATATGATAGTGAAAAACCATCGGTTTTTGTAATTATGCGCATGGAAAGAATTAGGTGCACCTTGAAAATAAAACTTAACAAGAAAACAAACATTTGAAAGAACAGTATGTTTGGACCACCCGAATCAATTATTATAACATTACCTGCTTCTCCGGCAAGTCCTTGTGAGATTTTTTGAAAACTTTCTTCACGGACGAGATCCAGCTACTTCCTTTCTTTCCCATATCCGGCCGACAGATTGGACTCTGATCTCGGCTATCGTGTTAACAGAACAACCATGTCAGAACTAGAAAACATTAGTTTCAGAAGTCTAAAGACCAGGGTCTGAGCAAGTTAGGTATAACCAAAACATGTGAAAATTTTCAAGACTCTAAACCCACTGACCATATCCGGGAGATCCACACAAGGAAAAAGAAAAAGTGAAAAATAAGCATGTACTCTGCATTACAGGACTATGATACAGAGAATCTCGAGCATCTAAACCTGTTCTTAAACACCTGCAGAGCTAGAAAACCAGAAAGACAGAGGAAAAAGCAGTAGCTTTATCCCAAGACTGAAAATTGATCGAGAATAAGAAAAGCCCATAGAGAATGCCAGAGCATGAGCTCCCAGAAAAGAGAGAAGAAAACTGTATTACCCAATTTATTGACACGAGAAAACGTGAAAGAAAGAGGAATCAGCTGTCCAAAATCCTTCATGGCATATCATGTCATATTCATCTTCAGAATGAGCAGGTTAAAGAAGTGATCACACGCACACAGAGAGAAGAGAGACGAAGAAGTAATACATACACGAGTGGGTGAAGATCGTTGTAATGATTTGGATCACTTGGCTTGAGTTTTCATGTCTTCTCCTTTTCATTTTACATGCACATCTCAAAGAAGCTTCTGGTTTTGACAGCTCTTAGCGAGAAAGTAAAGCTCATATAGAAGAGTACAGATAATTACTGTGAGAGAGAGAGAGAGAGAGAGAGGGAGGGAGGGAGGGAGGTGTGAGACTCGTAACTGCAACCCCGCGCGACCGCCGAAGGTATTTATCATGTTCACGGGGAGTGATGCCGTAATACGATAATACGGTTGGGGTTCTCGAATCAGGTTATGACACGTCACCCAACACCTCTTGCTTTCTTTGAGAATAATCTACTAGAATGGCAAATTACTTGAATTTAAAGGGAAATACTTCTTTGACATGACGGTATTTTTTATAGCCTTGATCATCACAATTCAATTAATGATTGGATGTTTATGAAAATATACTTTGAATCTTGTCATTAATAAAGTTTTCTGATTCAAAAAGTCAAGATTTAAAATTTAAATGCTCACCTTTCCCTCCCTATTTGATGTAAGAAAACAGATTTTTCACCGAGTTGTGCAGGCAATCAAGAACTAACCCAGAAGAGAGAAAGTGTTGGTAACCAAAAGAAGTATAAGCACGAACTAGATCACAAGAAGCTCATGTTGATGGTCCCTTTACCTGTTTTTTTTTTCTGGTTTAAATAACATCAACGAGGAACAAATTTTATTTTTTATTTTTTTAATATTAGTTTCATTAACAGGGGTTCCTCATAATGGAAAGGAGGTAATCTCCTTTCAAATGTATGAATCATGGCACGGAACAAATTTAACATTATACATGTCGGCCCCTCTTTTTGTCTTCAGTTTGGTCCATATGTTATGAGCAGTCTTGCCGTCACTGTAGTAATCACCATAGTGGCGCACCCATGTCCAATAAAAGCAAGACCCTACTGGTCTCCCAACCTACCAAGAAACTGTCTTTGTTGCAAAACCCCGTCAATGCCAATGATAGAATGTTAAAGTAGATGTTAAATTTGTTAAAAGTGATTGGTTGAAGCCAATTGTGTTGGTCAACATAGTAAAAGGCTTAAAGGCTGAAGAACTGAACAGTCTGAAGAATTAGAGATTTCAGGAACTTATTACATGGCCTGTTCATGAAGTCGGCAGGGGGAAAAAGCAGAACCAAAAGGCAGGTCATGGGAGCCTTTTCCATCCATATTTTCACCCTTTTCTCCTTGGTGGTTGTGCTTTTGCTGGGGATGTGGGATAATGTATAGGTGCAATTTGCAGGGAACTTGCCTGCTTCGTGGAGCCTACTTTGTCAAAATGGCGAATATGTTAATCCCGTTACTCATTACCATTTAATGCTCAAATGATCAAAATGTATTGGCCTAACCCGAAATAGCGACTGTAGCTAGCAGATCTCCCGTGCCCATTAAATTTGGACAAGCTGTGATTTTACTTCTTTGTTTTCCTTGCTGGAGGGGGTGGGTGAGAAAATGGAGGCACTAGTAAACGTAGGTTCGTAGCTAATTAGTGTCAGTTTGGTTCTTTTTGGTTTCTCTGAATTCTTACGTCTATTTCAAAGGACTAGAACTTAATCCGATATGGCTACATCGCATAAATACGTTATTGCTTGATGAGCTGTGTAGCTTTTTGCGCCACCCACATTTATCATACCCCATTTAACTTCCACGTACAGTTGCAACTTAAAAAGGTCGAAAATGGAAGAGGTTGGCTAGGTTACTTGGTCTTTTGCTTGCATTTAAAGAGACACCGAAGCAAGATAAAGGGAAACATTAGGAAGGAGGGGGGTCTTAGTTGTGAGCCTCCTTTTGATGGGTGTAACTTTGTTTGGTGAAAAGGCCCTTTCGCTGTATTCATATTTTCTGTGCACCGCTTTATGGTGCGGTCTAGCTTTAAGTGATCGGAGCCAGATTGCAGACATGAAGACAGCAATGGGGACAATTGCTTGTTCCATGCATAACAGAGATCCATGCACAAAATGCTTGGAGCTGTCCTCACCAACTCTAGGCCATGATCCATCCACAGTTCATTTGTCAGAGAAAAAGAACAAAATACTTGCAGATCTCTGGCGCATGTCATTCTGAAGTTTTCTGCATATATTCTGATGATAACATGACCCATATGATTATCACAGAAAAGGTCATTTTGTTGATATAGGGATGGAAGAATCATAACCTCTGAGATTACCAAAAGTTGGAATGATATTTACCACTGCAACCAAACTTGCAATCATTTTAACGAAGGTCTATGAAGATCTGTTGAGAAATGTAAACCATAAGCAACATTTGTAACTATCAGCTAACCTACAATGGCATTATAGAATGTGTTCAGCCACCTAAAACGAGATATCTCAACCACTTCAGTAATCATGAAACATTAGCATTCCTTTACATCTTGTTAAGGTTTGGTACAACCAATCTAATAGCGCAGTGCTCTTTTACATTCTAAAAAACAACTAGGGTTACCTAGGAGAACCACAGCCTGATAACACTAACAAATTTGCTTTATATTTGATCACCTTTGACCATGTCTATTTCCACTAATACATAATGTCACTGGGTTTTTGGTTGTTATCCAAAGCCCGAACCCTAAGATGGCAAAGAGCAATTAATTTCCCAATTTCGAGATGTTAAATAAATCAAACATCGTTATCACAGTGTAGGAAAGGCTTGCTCACCGAACTAAACACCTCGACATCCTACCTTTGTGGGTGGTTCACATGAAGACCCCACAGCATTATAGCATCTTCAATTGTGGCAGCAACACGAGCTATGTAAAACAATACTTAGTATATTTATTTTCTCTTAGTTGTTCTTAAAGACGTTATCTTTATTTAAAAATAGATTAAAAAAATACACAAGTCTTTTTTCTTTACAAAAGGATCCATAAACAAAAATTCAAACAACATAAGAATTATGATATATTTTTTATGCTTTTTATTTCAATCATACGTGTAACTTATCATTATTATAATCTTCTTATGCATTGTTATGGGTTTAAAGGGGACTATATTACGCTTAAGCTTATGATGGCCAGGGTTGTGAACGATATTTAAATAAAATGATTTTATAGTTAGTCAACATGCTTAAGATTTTTTATCTGTGGTTGTAAATGTTAGTAAATGGTATCAAGTAACTAATGTCCTAAGTTCGAACCTCAAAATGGACAATCTACAAAAAGGCTACATAGAAAAATCTTATTTAAAATAAGTGTGAGCTTATAAGGCTTGGGTTATATACTTCAAATGAAATGAAATGCCTAGGTTTTTTGACCTAATGCTAGGGATTGTAACATAAATCAATAACAATGAGCTCATAAATAGTTTGACATATGCACGGTTATGCATTGTTGGTTGAATACTAAATTTTCAACTAACATTTAGAAAGAAATATAAGGGATATTCATTATTTCGGAATAAAAAATATTTTTTTATCAAATATTAAACAGACAAATAAATAAAGAGAAAGTTGAATATATATGCTGTTAACGAATAAAGTTGTAAACTGAAAAGAGCATGTCTTAAAAGATATTATGATAATATATTTTTTTCTCTTTTCTCATTAATGTTATCTGGAATTACTATTTAAATTAAGATATTATGATTATTATAATTTTCAAATAATTTTAAGCTTAATGATATTTCATAAACTCGAAAGGTCGCGGCGGTTTGGCAGCAGAGAGCGGAATACAAGCAAGATTTAACTTACACAGAGAAAGGGGGAGTAGGGGAGAAGCTCAACCATGTTTCAACCCAATAACCAGGTCAGTACCGTTTTCCGAACTTCTTGATTCCTCGGTTCTGTTTGGTTGCTGAGAAAATGTGAGAAAACGAGACAAAGAAATTGGAACGTCGTAACCACTGTCTGTATTTGCTGGTAAGCGGACGGTTTCAAATTTTGTTTATTATTGAGCTTCTTTTCTTTGCAACTTCTCGCGGCACGCAAATGGACCATTAGGGTCTTAACTGCGTTCCCCTGTTATCTTCTTTTTAGTTATTTAAAGCTTTGTTTTCCAAGAAAGCAAAGAAGCTTTGATTTTAGTTCCCCCCTCTTTATCTACCCTCTTTCTGGGGCGAAAATTTTGTTCTTGATAGGTTTGAAATGCCTCAAGTCATTTAGAACTTGGTGTGAAATGGCGCTTAGTTTTGTAATGGTACTGAAAGTGGCCGTTGAGGGGAGAGTTCTGAAAGAGTGGGTAAATTTTCTTAAAACTAAGTGGGTTATAAGCAGTCTGAGTGCGTGGTGGAGAGATGTCTACGCTGCGTGGATGACTTTGGATAGAAAGAATTAGAAGGCTTTCATTATAAGAATATGAGTTATTAACGACATTAGAGAGAAAGAATTAGAAGGTTTTCATTATAGAAATATATGAATGGAACAGCTCGTTTCCTTATAGCAGTAGCTTCCGTCTGATTTGGGTTAGATATAGATTACAGAATTATCATTTTGGACTTGGATATTTACATCTAGCAGTTTGTTTCTGAAGTTCTTGTAATGGCTTAAAGGGTTTAATTGGTTTCTAAGTATTTTGTGTGCAGCAGGCAAGCACATTATGTAATTCACTGGAGTGAGATAGAAGAATAGTCTTTGAGTTCTATCTTATGTAAGCCGGAATTATGCATTCATTCTATGGCGGGGGATGCTTTTGGAACTTGGAAGTTTTTGCTGGTTAACACCAATGGCTAGCTTCGTAGCGTTTGTGGGAATTAAGTTTTCATTTAAAAATTAGACGTTATTTCTGGTTAATTTTAGGGAAAATTGTTTCTATTCCACAGAATGAGAGGATGTAAGGTGGCTTTATCCTTACCCATATCATGTAAGGGCTGGAGAGCCACTCCCAAAAGGAGGTTAGCGTGGTTGCTTTCATCACCACCCACCTTTGCTGGTTGTGTTCGACCCCCCACAACTAGGGGTAATTGGGTTAACCTCATCTCTGTTTGGCGGAAGGTGATATGAGATGAATATCAACCATTTTCTTTTTAATATTTTTACATAATTGCTAATGCGGCAAGCTGACATATATTTGGCATACACGTTTCAGATTTCATTGGTTTAATGAGGATAATAAGATGAGAGGACAAGTTTGTCTTTAAAGAATATAAGAAAAATCTGATCAAAGATCTAATTATTACTTGAGTAAATCTTAGGACCTTAATTTGGAAAACTAGAAATTTAAGTCTTTATTTTTCATATAGGCAAAACTCATTCACCTTTGAGACAGATTCTCTAATTCTAAACCAGGTGAATTCCTTTGGCATTGACAAGATAAGTTAATTTGACAGCCTATTGTTGCAGTTAATCTAGATCGTGATATAATGTCAAGTTCGTTCCCTAGTCTGTGGGAACTTGTCTGGTGAGGGGGTTTTGCTAGGAAGTTTTCATTCAAGGAATAGCATAAAGTGCTCTAAGTTAGGATGAGTCTACGTTTGCGTGTCTCTATTCCTCTTTCTGCTTAAGATAGTCCTTGTAAAATACGTGCATTTGCAAGTTATGAAAATTGCAATGTTGTGAAGTTCAAGATTTTCACCATTTTTGTGGAAGTTTAGTGATGGTCCAGTGCCAAAAAGATATTAAGCTTACTCTCAGAGCCTAAAGCTTATTATTCGGCATGCTGTGTCAGTATGTATGTACTTCTGCTAGTGCCAATTTCTGATCAGATATTATTTAGGCCAGAGAATTGAATATCATAAGATATGGTCTGTCCTTTAGATGCCTTAAAATTCTCGTAGAATTTCATAGAAGCTTTATGGGTACTAGGCCAGTGCTTTATGGGTTTTCCTTGAAGGCAAGCTTTTTCCATCTTTAGTCTTTATGCTTTCAAAGAATGTCTTCAAATATTCAATGAGTTCTCTGTTTTGAAGCTGGCATTTCAAAAGGCAACATCTATCAACAATTCCTCAACTCCAATGCAACTTGATAAAAATAATACCAGTATAGTTGTGAGGGATGAAATGCAAGATGAAGGATTTGCACATGCAGAAACCATCGTATGCCATTCTAAGGTGAGGCTGCTATTGTAAAGTTGCTTTAAAATGGTGGTTTTTTATGTCTTGCAATGAAACTAACGGGTCTTCAATTCTATTGAACTTTTCAAGCCAATTAGTCATGACGAAGATGCAAAATTTTCAATCTGGTTCTTACCATGGTATCTATTGTGATCCTTGGACTATATTGAGATTAGGGTCGCATGTTCAACCTGTATGGATGCATGAGTGTCTATTTACCTATCAAAAAAATAGACAAGTAGTCCATGTTGTATATTTCACCTTGAATGGGTTCGCTTTGAGAGGTGGTAATGATTAATGAGATAATTTTTTCTGTTAACCAATGTCTGCAGAAATTTGAGGATGATTTACGTGCACTGGGCATGAAAATAAAAGAGCATGAGGACAACATTAAACTTCTGAAGACTCAAAAAGACAAGTTAGACGACTCCATTATTGATTTGCAAGGTACACTTGTTTTGTTATTTCCGGTAGATTCACTGTCAGCATGGAGAATCCATTTTAAGCAATTGAATGAATCCTGGTTACAGCAGCAGATGATGAGTTTTTATGGACAACATTTATGTTTGTCCTCATCACTGATATAATTATAACTATAATGGTAAACATAACTAGCTTTTTGTCGGATTTTTCCCTTCAAAAATTCTATGATCAAGCAGTCTCACAGGGTGTTGTTGCTACTTGTCAAAGAAGATACTCTAGCAAGCACCTTTAATTCTTAACACACCGTGTAGGCTTACCTGGACTGAAAATTTCCTCAAGAACTTTCGGGAAGTTATAAACTCAATAATGAAAGCACATAAATATGGTCAATGTAGTTCACATCATTTTAGTTTGAAATTTCCAAGTAATTCAAGGATTTTTACTCTTTTTTTAATAGTTTATTTTCTTACAAGTTTCTTCTCATTTAATTCAGTCAGGCTTCGTTCTTCAAGCAATCCTCAGATTAAACTTGAGAATGACTCTGAACTTCAAACTGAGGAGCAAACAATTCAACAGATTCTACGGTATGAAAAATCTGCCGCTGGCGTTTTGTGCCAGTTGAAAACACGGCACAGTACTCAGGCTTCCCTTCTTCCCTTGACCAAGGATGTGGTCGGTATTGTTGCTCTTCTTGCAAAAGTAGATGATGATAATCTTAGCAGGTTGGTATCAGTTTGCATTTAATTTTCTGTGTCTTTCCTCGGTTTTTGGTGTTCTGCATGGTCATGATCCCATCATGATATGCATTTGATCATTATGGTTCTATCTTCACCCAAAACATTGCAAGAAATGACTAATTAAATAGGAGGTTCAAATGAATGAGATTGCCTGCTTGCTTACCTTGTTAGGAATGGGGTACTTCACTGAAGAACATACTGACTGTTAAGTCCTGCACTTTTGCTAGACGTAATGGCTTTTAACTTATTTGGAATGCAGGCTTTTTGCGGAGTACTTAGGAGTGGAGAACATGCTGGCAGTTGTATGTAAGACTTATGAAGGCGTCAAAGCTCTAGAAACATATGAGAAGGATGGCTGCATAAACAATAGTTCTGGTCTTCACGGGCTTGGGGCTTCCATTGGGAGAGCTTTGGATGGCCGGTTTCTTGTTATTTGTCTTGAAAATTTAATGCATGATCTCATGTGCTGTTCTCCTTTTTTTCTCTTACAATCTTGATTGGTTTTTCTTAAATTCTAAAATTTTCTCTCTCTCTGCAGACCATATGTGGGTGGTTTTGTGGCTGATGATCCACAAAGAAGGCTTGATATAATAAAACCAAGATTACCAACTGGGGAGTGTCCACCTGGGTTTCTTGGGTTTGCTGTGAATATGATCAATGTGGACAGCACAAACTTGCTTTGTGTCACAGCCAGCGGGCATGGCCTCAGGGAAACACTCTTCTATAATCTCTTCTCTCGTCTACAAGTATATAGAACGAGGGCAGAAATGCTATGTGCTCTTCCTTGTATAAGTGATGGAGCCCTTTCATTAGATGGAGGGATGATTAGGAGTACTGGCGTCTTTTCCCTGGGGAATTGGTAAGAAGCTCTGCTATCACAAGTGAAATGTACATTTGTTACCATTTGTTCCATTATTACACTCTTCTTCTTTAAAAATTATTGTTCCAGTTAGCAAGGTGTTTACGCAAATGCCTCTACAAATAAGATTCTTCTCTTTAGCCTGGTGAAATTTCAACGAAATTAACAAAATTTCTTGGTCAGATGCTTGACCTGTAGGCTTTCTCTCTGGTGTTGCAAGAGTCAAATTACGATGGTGAGAGACATTGTGGTTTTCATGTTTCTTGTTCAGCCACCGGTTTATGAATTGTGAAGCCCTAAACTCTCGATTTTACTCAATTTGAAGAAGAATTCTTGTTATACTTTATAGTATTAAGGCCTAGCAATATTTAATATGTTTGAACTTCATTATCTTATTAGGGTTTATGAATTACTATATGTTATGGACAATTGTAAACTGAAAGTATTTTAAACCTTGTGGACGTGAAGGTCGTTGGTTCATCGGTAGGGATTTCCTATGCTGCTACCTTAGTTTTGCAATCTCTCTGATGTTAGGGAACATGTAGCTGTGAAATTTCCGAAGCCTTTGGGGACACCAACTCTACGTGAAAACTGCGTTGAAGCTGAGAGGCAGGTCAAGGAGATGAAATGGAAGACAGAAAAGATGCTGGAAGATATGAAGAGAGAACAAGCGTTATTGCACGCTGCCAAGTTCAATTTTGAGAAAAAGAGGCAAGAGTTTATCGACTTCCTTTCTGAAAGCTCAACATATGCAAATCAGGTAGTTGCCCTAAACTGGTAGTATATCAGAATGATTTAAATCTTGCTTATGGAAGTAACTAAATTCCTTTTTACTTTCAATCAGATAGACACCAACCAGAGGATAAACATTTAGATTCATTGACATATGTTTTATGCTGTACACATTGGTGCCAATGTGAAAAATGGGTCTGAGTTTGTCCCATTTAAGTCATGAAGTATAGGATTAATTTGGCCTTTGTGAAAAATGTATCAATGATTCCTAGACATTTTAGGTTTGACATCATTTCTTCCAAACGATATTAGATTGGAAAAAAATTCCTCTTGTAGTGTAGTGCCAATTAAAATCTGGACGCCTTACTGATGGGCAATAGTTTGTCAATAATGCTGTAATGACTACAAAAGTTTGCCAAATGTCCTGTATCATTCTATATTTTATGGAATGATTTCTAAATTGTAGACGTAATGTAAGTGCAGTATCAAATTCAAGGAGGCAGCAGATAGAGGAGATGGAGGAGCTATTAGAGGCACTTTTTGTTAACTCTGACAAAGATCCATGCCGCATTTCTGGTTGAGGAACCAAGAATAATGTGATGGGCATGGAAAGAGATTTTTTTCCTAACTCCAGTAAGGATTTGCTCCTTCAGCTGCTGACTCTGCAGATCTTGAGTAGAAATCTCTACTTAATATATTCATGGGCAAACTGTGACCTTGGTCGAACTTTTTGCAAAAATCTGTCGACCATCACCTTGTTTTCACTTCTTTTGGTAAATGGGTGCGTCATGTTCGCCTTCTTGTGTAATTTTGTAGTTTAACGTATTAAAGGTCGTAAATTTTGTACAATTTCTTGGGGAATCTAATTCTTTATGCAGTAATATTAAAGAGTTTTCACAGTATTGTTGCTTCCTGGTAATGACTATGGGAAATCCCATGCACTATCTCATGTAGACCAGAGTGATGTTTGTTCCATACAAGCATTAAAACAGAACCGATTGAATGGCTGAGGAAAAGAGAAGAAGAAACTGGCTTGTAAAGTAGGATGCACAACACAATTAACAAACATAAGCTATGTTGGACAAAATGCAAAACTGGGTCATCTGTGAATTTTGGAACAACCTGCAGATTTTTGTACTATTTTTTTTTTATAAAATTTAACATAGTATTAGAACCAACAATAAATATAGGCAAGTCCAAAAGTTATGCAAAATGCCTCATGTAAAAGATGGTTTAAGGTGAACTATTGTTGTTGTGGCATGTTAAAATAGACTATGTGAAGATGTTTTACGTTGCTGAGGAATTAAGTGAAAATTTAACTTTGATCTTTGATCGTTTTACTCCTTGACAAAGATCCCCATGGGAAATAATAAAAAAATTCATTCCAATATTGGATCTTTGCAAAAATCAGTAAAATATGATGCTAAAAATTTTTTGTGAAAGAAGGCAAATTTAGATGCTTTGAACAAAGAATGAGCAAATAATCAAATCATGTATTTTCACAATGGAAGAAGAAACCTAAAAACAGGGGGGCAAAGAGTATCGAACACTTAGGGCGAAACGGTGCGTTCTAAAGGTGGTTTATTGCTTCGTGTGTGGAGAGCTCTGCGCAGGCACTGGTACGCTTCAGGCCTTCCACTGCGAATTCCGTCATAGTATGCCTCTCTCTCTTTCTCTCTCCGACTGTTTAGTTGCCAAGAGATTTCATGTACATCAACATTTTCGAGTTTGAAAGTTCTTTATTTCCTTCACTACCCAAGAGTTGAAATTTGATTGCTCCTCTTCTCGTTTTCTTCCACTTTCTCATCATTCAAACGGGGATTTAGGATTTACGACTCAAGTTTCTTTGTATCGTTGATTTTTATCTTGTTACTTCTGCATGCGGCACTGTCTGCAATAAAGCCTTAAGCTTTGGAGGGACAACCTCACAAAATTGGATTTTGACTAGCTCCGGGTTTGCTGTGCTTCACTTGTGTATCACTTAGGGTTTATCTGGTTAAGAACCCGAAATACTATACCTGTTGAATTGTAACCATTATACGAATTGGAAATGAATGGATAAATTATAACCGTTTGTCACCGCTGGTTGCCTCTTGAATTATTGCCGATGTTTGTGCTTTTATTCCAATTCTTTGAGATGCCAATTGTTATGTGCTATGTCCCTGAACTTTATATTTTATCTTTGGTTATCGTTCTGCCAATGCTTAATGTATCATGGCAGATGCTGTTTGGTGAAACAGACAATCTTTGCATTCAGTTTGATTAATCTACTGCGGGTTATGAACAAAACCGATACAATCGGAATTTACATGCATTTTTTGTGTTGTGCTTTTAGGGGGTTCCAAATTTTGTTAGAGAAGATAGAGAGAACGCTTGACTAAGGGAGTAGCCTCTTCCAGGTAAGCTGTTTTATTTTTTTGGAAGGTTAAAAAATGAATACCTAGGTTATCTCCGTTTCAGTACAATCAGAAATCAATTTATGAGCCAGAAATGAGATCAACTTTTAATTTATAGTTTTTGCTATCTTGTAATTTGATTCGATTTCTTCACTTAATCTTCTATATTGGCTTATGATCGCAAATATAAAAGGTAGTTCCTTGTTCTCGGGCTTTCAAACCTATTTGAAACTTGAACAATTTGTAATAAAATGGTATATGAAAATATTGTAAATAGATTTATCAGAATTGTGCACTCATTGCCTTGCATTTCTGGTGCTTTCTCTTTGAAGCCTTCAATATATGGAAATGAGATAGTGCATTGTAACACAGATCCTCGTTTTTCTCTGTTTAAACTTTCGAATGGAACAACCTACGGGTCTCTGATCCGTTTACTGTTACCCTCCTGCTGTCCTTGCTCTCTTTTTGTGTTTGGTCTCATGGCCTTGCTGCTGGCTTTTCTTTGTATCCTCTCGGTTTTCTATCCTTTTTTTGCTTGTAATTTTGCTAGACGTTTAAAAAGAACTGATTTAGCTGGTAACTACAGGATTATTTTAGCATTTATGCAAAGAAAAGTGGGGAAAAGGTCTATTATTCGATGGTTGTTGCTTGGGCTTTCCACTCTTGTTTAAACAAGTTCATGTAGTTCATTTCAATTTTATGCGTCTTTGACATGCTGGGTTGCTGCTAGTCTTACTATAAACAGTCCCGATATCTTGTTTGAGTCTGGTTACTACTTTGTGCTCATGTAACCTTAATGCAATCCAGGAAGAGGCTCCTGAAATGCTGGAGAAAGTAAAACTAATCCTATTGGACACTGAAATGAGGGCAGTAGTAAAATTAATACTATTGAATATTGAACCATGGAGTGGAGAAGTAAAATTAATCCTGTTGACTATTGAACCAGGGAGAAAGGATGAGTTTGATTCCGTTATCATTACCTTTGTTTTCTGGCCAACTCAATAAGATTTCTTTTCTGATTATTCTTGATGTTTTCTTCATTGTTATTCCCTTGAAAGATTGTTATGGATAACACTTACTAATGAACATGCTTTTTACATCTTGATCCATGGTCTTGCAGAGAACGTGGGGGAGTGAGTGAGTTGATGGCAGGCAAAGCTGCAAAATCTGTAGCAAAGGCAATTGGGGAATACCAGTACCCGTGGCAAGAGAAGTTAGCAAAATACAAGAATGAGCTATCCAAGGGTGTATGGGGTTCCTGGGAACTAGGGGCTTGGAAGCCTCTCGGCATAAGTGCTCGTCGCAGGGCTAGACTCCGCAAGGAGGTCCTCCTTGCAGAGCAAGATTGGCCATATGATCCGGAGAGAAAAGAGATGAGAACCAAGAGGAAAGGGCACAAATGTGACAGGATAGCTGCAGAGAAACGAGAAAATACTGCCATGTTGATGCAGAAGATGCCAAAAATGTTGCTTGATTACAAGAAGCGCAAGTGGGAGAAGAAGATGAAGGAAGAAGACAAGGGCAAGTGAATGATTTCCTCTCGATCTTCCCTTCTTTTGTTACATGTTGCTTTGAGTTAAGGGGTTTCCTTTTGACAGCTTAGTGGACCGAGCTTAATTTGCATGACCACTAGGTTGTTTTGGTGTACGTACTTGGATAAATTTCTTGTGCATTAGAGTGCACTGTAAGTTTTCTCCATTCATCTGATCAGCTACTTCAATTTGTCATTTGTTCAAGAAATTTGAACTTTCAGAAGCTACATCTTTTCTTAGTTTTACTCCAGTAAATAAAATCCAGAGGCATCTGCTAAACCAATGCTTTGTTGGGTATGCTTTAGAAGTGCAAACTTATCATCGATCCACTCTTTCCCGAATAGGAAGGGGTAATGTAATTAAACCGTTCCTGATTTTCTCATAGCAGCCTGCTGTTTTGGTGGTGAAAGAACAAAACTTGATGACCCAACTTATTGATAAACCAATAAACCGTAGGTTAACTCCCATATGTCATTTCAATAATAAATTATTTTCTGACATTTAATTTTTATTGGTATTACTTGAAAATGAAAATAGTTTAGAATTTCGTGGGCTCGATCTTTATCACTCGAAATATGATACAGAAAAGCACTTGAAAATTCAAAAGACACGGGGTATATCTCGTCGCGTCAGCGCTTCCGTTTTTGACTGATTTAGGGAACTCCACTCGTGTGGCGCGAAACTTAAAGACCCTTTGGTTCTGCTGTCAACGTTGTGCACGAGGTGTTGGGTCCACAGGTCCCACTATGCCTTGTCCCCGACGCCAGAAATACTGAAAGGTGCTTCAACTGGTGAGTTTGACTTGGCGACTTCTCGCATTCATTCCAGCAGCAGTTCGGTCGGGAGGAAGGCTGTGAAAGCGAACAATGTCGTACAACTAGTGTGACGGATGTTTTACACGAACTCCAACGAGTTGTGTAAAGAGGGATCGGTATTGAGCTGTCCACTGTGAGTAAAACTGACCTGACCAGACCCTTCTGAGTTGAGTGTAATGCTCTGGTTGTGAGGAGTCGGGGTTCTGTGATGGAAAACGTAACGCCAGCATGAGAGGCAAGAGACGCGTCCATTTCCAGAGGCGTTGAATTTTCGTTTTTCGTGTTTGCATTCAGAAGCTTGGTTTGAGAAAAATGAACACATCTGGTCAGGATCGAAGGTGCAGGAGAAGAGGAACACCAGACTGGAGGTGTAGCGAGAAAGCAATAGATGGTAGAACTTTATGTGAAAAACACTATCTTTATAGCCAGAAGCATAGAATGGGAAAGCCTGCTTGTGAAAATGGTCGTTGCCAAAAGAGAAAAACGAAACGACAAAGGGTGAAAGAATATTTGGAAAATGACCATACGGGGCTTGGAGGTGGACTTCAAGGCAGTTTTGGTGGTGGGAATGGTAATGGTGCGAATATTGGGGAGGAGCTAGCGCGGCTTTTTGTTGAGGTCAGTGATGGAAATGGTGGTCTGGGTCTGAATAGTGAAAGCACGCAGCTTTTGACTTGTGGCGATGATCCAGTAATTGGTGAGGCTGCCCGGGGAGATGGTGGTCGAGTCCTTGGTGGCAGCGGTGAACGAGTTCAAGGTGCGAACTGTGAAGCTATCATTGGAACTCGTGGTCCGGGCCTTGATGGCGAAGCTATTCAGCTGGGGGGCTCTGAAGACGCTTTCAAAGATCGCGGTGGGTTTCCTGCTGACCAAGAAATTCACCCGGACGGGTTTGGTAGAACTGAATTCGAAATAGATGGCATAGTTCTTGTTGGTCGGGAAGAAACTCAAAATTCATACGTTGAGAATATGAATGGAAATGATGCTCTTAAGGGTCCTGACGATGGTAAAGCTGTTCAGGCTTGGAACCCCGGAATTGCTCCTGTAAACAGTGCGGCGGTCCCTGATGGCCAAGGAATTCAGGTCGGTGGGTTTATGGAGAATGTTTTCAGTGAAGATGCTCTGGGTTTCATGGGCGAAGGATTTCAAGGCTTCTTCACTAAGGTCTACGGTGAAAGCGTTGTTGATAAAAAAAGTGAACCCCTTTTGGGTGAAGCTACCGTTGGTAACTGTACCTTGAGTTTTGGTGATGAAGGCATTCAGTTCGAGTGCGGGGAGGTTGCCCTTGCAAATCTTAATGGTAAAGGAGTCCACGGTCTTCCCAATTGTAATGTGCGTGGAACTGGAGGCGAAATCGGCGTTGAAACAATTCAAGGTGGACGCGTTGAAATTGGAGGTGGAAATGGTGACGGAATGGAAGTGGTGGGATTGAAAAGAAAGCGTGGTCGGCCAAAGGGATCGGGATCGAAAAATAAGAAGAAAATTCTTGCTGCTGATGGTAGTGAAAGCATTGAAAGGTTGAGGGAAGTTTCTTCTGAAAATGGAGTCAGAGAAGAGGTTGCTAGGTCCAAGGGAAAGCGGGGTAGGCCCAAGGGTTCAAAGAATAAAAAGCCGAGTATTGAAATGGAGACAAGCCATGGAAAGCCTGGTGACAATGGAGGTGGAAATAGCAGTGCTCAAGGGACCGTTTGTCCTACAGCCTTGGACAATGACAAGCGAAGTCTTGTGGGCAACAAAGATATTGAAGGTGGGAATGGGATAGTTGGGTCAAAAAGAAAGCGTGGTCGACCAAAGGGTTCAACTAAGAAAAAGAATCATGCAGGTCAAGCAAATCAGGGAATGCCAGGAGAAAGTGGGATTGAGTTTAGCCGCCGGAAGCGTGGTCGACCGAAGGGTTCAAAGAATAAGAAAAAGGATCAAGGAGTGCCCGGCGTTACTAGTGATGGGCAAACCAAGAAGCGTGGTCGACCAAAGGGTTCAAAAAATAAGAACGAGCTGGCAGGTCCAGAAAATGAAGTAGCTGCCGGGACTGTGGCTCTTACCGATGGCCGTTATAAATCTGTTTGGCCAACGGAATTGGAGAATAAGAGGCAAGCTTTTACTGATAGTAAAGGAGGAAATGAGATCGTCAGGCCAAAGCGTAAGCGTGGTCGACCAAAGGGTTCAAGGAACAAGCAGAAAACTCTTCCCGGTGAAGAAAATAGGGGAATGCCATGCCAACTCATGGGCAGAAATGATGGTAGCGGTGTCGAGCCAAGGCAGTCTGAGAATGAGAAGCCTACTCCTGTAAGTGAAGACAAGGGGATGCTGCTTGAAGCCATGGGAGTTAATGGGAGTGCAAATAAGATCATCCAACCAAAAGATAAGCCGGAGGGTTCGAAGAGTGAGGAGCCAGCTCTTCCCACCAAAGGAGACAGCCGCTGTGAGGAAGTTGCAGATAAAAAAGGTGGTGGTGTTAACGAAACAAAGAAGAACCAAGGTCCACCCAGGGGATCAAAACATAAGGGAGCTTTTCTTGCTGGCGAAGCTTTGAATAAGAAAGCAGCGCCGATGCACCATGATCGTGCATTTCTTTCCAAGCTTGTTCCGGTTGAGCAACTGAGGTTTTCTGGTGAAATAGAGAAGGAATCCAGTGGCTTAGCATCTGAATCGCAAAAAGTTTGGAAAAGGACTAGAGTGGGGCCCGGGAAGTTCGACAACCAACCGAGTATCTTCGATGACATTAGGCATGGAAGATCAGCTTCAATTGGGTTAAAAGATTCAGGATTATCGGTGAGTTGCTTCGCACTATCTCTTTTCTTTCTGACCGTCATTTATTTTAATCTGGAGTTCACAATGGTTGAAAAATTACTGGAAACAAGAGCATTATGGATGTTACCAGCAAATTGAGTTGCTATGGGAGAACAATCACCACCAGATTATTTTGAGTTTTCATGCCAAGACTTTTCTGGTAACTTGGCATTCACTATATTTTTTACCGGATGTACGGATTAGTTAGCTTGTAGCCGAGTTTTGAAGTTGTGCCTTTGTTTGCTGAGGGGCTCTCCCTATCTGGAAACTGAAGAGTATTAATATATGTTCTAAATATAAATACAGTAGTTATGGACATAATTCAAAATTTCTATGGACAAAAATCCGGTGTCATCCTTTTTCCACCTTCAATGGCAGAGGAGAATGCTGCATTTTAGCAACTTGGCAAAATTATGTTGTGGTAAACCAGGTCCTTCGAAATAATTGGAGGCAGCAAGCAAATCACAATATGACTTGAATTTAGTCCATGATGTTCACAAAACATGAAATTGAATGTCTCTGGTGCTCATTTCCAAGGTGGGAATGGTTTACAAGTGGAGATGTTTTGGCTGCTCACATGGTCTTTGTAGTGAAGTTCTGCAATCTGAGCCCACTGACTCTGAAAGCAAGCAATTTGTGTAGTGGTACCGTTTTAGCAATTTTACTTTTTCAGTACTCCTATTAGGCAGGATATTCTACCCTCAGTGCACGTGAAACAAGCTGATTTTAAATGTGAGACCAAGTGTATATGACAGAAATAAGATATTTTGCGTCATTGACTGATCTATCCAATTCTTTGTCGTATGAGTCCTTTCACCCTCACCCCCTCGCCCTGCCCCCTTCTCTTCTTGTGGTGCCATATTGCATTTTTTAAAAAAGCCCTGACAGAATGCTGTCCCTGTTATGCCCTATTCTGTTGCCTCGTTATTGTTCTGATGGAATTTTAGCATTAAATAGTTTAACATAAAAATTTTCAACTGCATGCTAATCTAATTATGTTTTTGTGTAGGGTGCTGCTAGCAAGAAGAGACGGAGGAATTCAACATGCCATCATTGCCGGAGAAACGATAGAACCAGCTTTGTTACTTGTTCCAATTGCATAAAGAGACGCTATTGCTACAAGTGCCTTGCAAAGTGGTAATAATAAGAACTCACACAGAGCTCTTTTAATACCCTTAGCCTTTTGAGTTCAGTGTCCGCATTAAGAGCAATAAATAAGATTTCAACTTCTTATGATGTGTTTCATTGTGCATAGGAGTTGATTTTTGAAAACTTTGGACATTGTGTGTGAACCTCCATTATATTTCTTTTCTCATATGTTTTGCTGATACAACATGGTTCTCATCCATAGGTTCTGATAGTACTGTAAATAAATGAAATAGGTACCCAGAGAAAACTAGGGAAGATATGAAGATTGCATGTCCATTTTGTCGCCGTACTTGCAGTTGCAGTATATGCCTCAAGGAGGATTTAAATGTGATACTCTGTACCTTTCAGATCCTTCTTGTTTTCCTCTTTCTTTCTTCTTATCTGTCTCAATTTGCTTTGGTTCAACATGTCACCTTTTATATTCTAAAGAAGTATTGGTTTTGGTAGATTCAACATGAACAAGAGGATATGGACATCAACGTCAAATTGCAAAAGTTGCTTTACTTGCTGTATAAAACTCTGCCTCTCCTCAGGCAGATTCAACAAGAGCAGAGCTCTGAATTAGAGGTGGAAACCAGATTACGTGGTATTGCACTTTTGATATGATAGCCACTGAGTAAATTTAGTGACCAGCCTTATTTTACTCAGAGTGCCTGAAAATGGATTTCTTCTTCTCATTCATAGGTGTCATGATTGTTGAAGAGGATATTTCGAAATCTATACTCGACAACGATGATAGAGTATATTGGTAACATCTTATTTTCCCTGCTGGAACTGAAATGTCTGTTATTGATGAATTCAAATTTGTGGTACCTCTATTTCATACTTTTATGTCTTCATGAAGTTGATTACGTCTCTCTGTTCTGGCATTTGTAATTTTATCCATCCTAGTTAATTATTATTTCATTACCCATCACAATGATTAAGATAACTTTCAGTTTTAGCTCTGAATCTTCATTTAAATGCACTGGAACTTCTACATATGTGATTATGTTCACAATGTTACAAGTTTGTAATTGCAAGCTCGTGGTTGTTCAACAGTGACAATTGCAATACATCAATTGTTAATTTCCACAGAAGCTGCGCCAATCTTGATTGTTCTTATGATCTCTGTCTCACTTGTTGCCGAGAACTAAGGACAGGGTTGCAATGTGGAAGTGATGGTCAGACTGCAAATGGGAAGGCATGTGATTGGGAGAGCCATGGTGCCCTTCCTGTGAACGAGGGCATAACTGATATGTCATGTAACTTTCCTGATTGGAAAGCAGAGGCTGATGGCAGGATTTCTTGCCCTCCCAAAGTGAGAGGAGGTTGTGGTAGGGAGATGCTTTCACTGAGACGCATTTTTGAAGCTAATTGGATTGAAAATTTGATTAAGAGTGCAGAGGACCTTGCTTTCAAGTATCAGCCACCAGGCGATGATTTTTCTCAAGGATGTTCTTTGTGTCATTCTATGAACATCGCAGAAAGTGCTAGAGGAGATTCTGAAGTAAGGCGGGCAGCTTATAGAGAAAGAAGTCATGATAACTTTCTCTATTGCCCAAATGCTCTTCACTTAGGAGACAATGAGTTTAAACATTTTCAAATGCACTGGACGCAAGGTGAACCTGTCATAGTTAGAAATGTCCTAGAAAAGACTTCTGGTCTTAGTTGGGAACCAATGGTCATGTACAGGGCTTTTGTTGGGGCAAAACAAATACTAAAAGAGGAGGTAGCCAGGTTTAAAGCCATCGATTGTTTAGATTGGCGTGAGGTATTCGTTTCCTCTCCATGTTGAAATTTTATTTCATGATTATTGAAGTGCTTATATTTCTCTCCACAACAACTCTCCTGTATGACACCACTTGGTGCATTTCTTGAGTGGTAATATGATTCTTCGATTTGTCATTGTGGTGCGTTCATTTTTCTAACTTCTCTGATGGATGTCCTACATAGTTGATCGATTACGATCCAGTAACATTTATGTCATCCATAGGCCATCGTCCATCGTCCATAATATTTTCTGTATCACTTGTGAATGGAATATTTTTCTCTCCCCATTTAAGCTTAATGTTACATCTATTTCAATGTTATGCAACAAAAAAGGCACTGCTGCAATACCTAGTTTCTGTCTACCAGTAATTATCATGAGCTGTGGGTTTGAGAGTCAAATCTTGTTCTGATTCAGTGGGAACTCTCAAACTTGGGAGCGTATTATCGTGCAGTACTATCTGTGCATCCTCTCAGGTTGGGTGGCTAATGGAAAAGGTCACCAAGCGAAGTTACCGGACTTCTTTATTGAGAGTGCCCTCCAATTTGGAGTTTCACCCAGCTGGGCTAGGCTCCCTTGGGTTGAGTATACTTTGGCCTCTTTTGGTTAATAATTTTGAATTCTATCCAAAGTTTATTCTGAACAATCAGTCACCCGTGATTGCATGATACTCTGGACAATTTCAGTCTTTCTTTCTGTGTTTTCCCTAAAGGAAAATTGTAGGTTTAAACATACATTTATTTAATTGATGTCAAGCTTGGGGCAAAATTTTGGATCAAATGATCAAATTATTGTCATATCCTCCAATTCTGACCGTTCTAACTGCTACACTGAAACACTTGGCATGCACAAAGGATGGTTTTTTTGAGTTGAAACTAGGGAGGCCACTTTAAGCTTTGGGTAGTTAACTCACTTTTGTGATGCATTTGAAAGTTGATTGAGAAGCTACTTGGCAATTGTATATATTACCTTAAAAGAGTTAGGTAAAAAATATTCCTGTTTCTCTCTCTCTCTCTCTCACTCTTTTATTTTATTTTTATTTTTATTTTTATTTTTTTGAACTTTAACAAGATCTTCTCAGTATTACTACAGTATGGTATACCTTACTATCTTTTGGTCTGCAACCCATAGCTTTTGGAAAAATGAGAAAAAGATAGAATTCCTTTAGATTTCTGGTTAATGAGATGGAGAATGGAGGTATTCAGCATCTAACATGTAAGAAATTTTATGTAGCATGTTGCACATATTTTTCTGGCAAGACCCTGTTAATGCATTACCTGCTACTGTCGGATGCTGTTCTCTCACATTTTTTTTCCTTCTGCTGAAAATATATTTTCTTGCGAGCTTAAGCTGTGAACTCTTTCACCTCTATTGTTCCTGCAGGTTGAGATTAGTATCTTTCAGTTCTTCAAGGGCTACCTACAGGGCCGTAGTTATGCAAATGGGTGGCCAATGATGTTGAAGCTGAAGGATTGGCCACCGTCAAACTCTTTTGAGGAGTGTCTGCCAAGACACGGTGCTGAATTTGTTACCATGCTTCCCTTCAGTGACTATAACAATCCCAGATCTGGTCTTCTGAATCTAGCCACAAAGCTTCCTGTTGCTTTGAAGCCAGACCTGGGACCCAAAACATACATTGCTTATGGATTTTTGGAAGAGCTTGGTAGGGGTGATTCTGTGACAAAACTACACTGTGACATTTCTGATGCGGTATGCAAGGATTTCAGCTATTTGGGCTGAGTTGTAATATTGACAGATTGTTGTTTCTTTGCTTCCTGACCTGTACATCACCTTGTTAATATGCTCTTTGCCTTCTTCGCCTTTGGTTAGTCATGAGTAGGCATGTGGTGACAAGTTTCATTCTGAGAAGCTTGTCGTGGCTTTTAGTTTCTTAGTGTTTGAGATTGTCTTTGCTTACTCTATTGTCGTTTTCTCAATTAGGCCATTTAGGGAAATAGTAAATTGGTTTCTGTTGCATATAAACACTCGAGGGGCTTGTGATATGACCTACGGTTTACATCCAGTCCACTATTACCTTCATATAACCTTTTCCATACCTTCATATAATTGTCGACAAGCACTCATTTGCATCTTTTTCTTTATGCTTTTTATTTTTATTTTTTAAGCTTACTCTTCATTATTGTTCATCACTTCTAGTTTTTTAATCTGCCAGAGGTTGAAATCATATTTTTCGTAGGATGTTATTCATTTTTCCAAGATGATTCTTAGAACACGATTCAATGGGAAACCTTTCTGGTTAATAATTGTGGGCCATCTGGACACAGAATTGTCATAGTGCTGAGCTGTTAAAAGTACCCATACGTGCTTTTGAGATGTCAATTTGTCTTGCTTCTACTTCAACTCCTAACAATTTTCTTTCTTATTTAGGTTAATGTACTGACTCACACAAATGAAGTAATGATTCCTCCAGACCAACAAAATGTCATAGAAAAGTTAAGAAAAAAATATGAAGCTGAAGGTTTGCAAAAGCTTTGTGGTGGGACTCATAAGTTGCCAAAGTCATGTAGAAGAAAGCCACCAAATAGATATTGCAAAGATAAAAGCGTGGTGCGTAAATATCCTACAAAAGCAGATTTTACTGAGATTGACTCTTCCTTGTTGGAAAGGCTACTTAATCTCCATTATTTGCAGCCTCCTGAAAAGTCTGTCTGTGGGGAAGATTCTTCAGGTGCAACAGTTTCAGGCAATGTAATTAAAAACTCAGAGTCAACCCAGTTAGATGCAGATTCAGCTAGAGACTCCCTTCAAAACAGTGATATCTCGGGTGTTGCACATGGAGGTGCTATTTGGGACATTTTCCGCCGGCAGGATGTACCCGTGTTAACTGAGTACCTACAGAAGCATCAGAAAGAATTCTGCCAGATCAATAATCTGCCTGTGAATTCTGTGAGCATTGTTCCCGAACAAAGTTGGCTAAATTATTTTCACTTGTTTGGAGTTTTAATGTATTCACTTGCACTTGGTTCAGGTTATTCATCCTATTCACGACCAAACCTTCTATCTAAATGAGAAGCATAAAAAGCAGCTGAAGGAAGAGTTCGGTAAATACTTTTGCATTGCCAAATAATTTAATCGCCATATGCATAAGGACTCACTATTTTATCATCATGAATCGTAATCAGGTGTTGAGCCATGGACATTTGAGCAACACCTTGGTGAGGCTGTGTTCATTCCTGCAGGATGTCCTCACCAAGTGAGGAATAGACAGGTGATTTCCTTTCAAATCAGATATGCCCTTCTGTACTCAGCTAGCCTTTTAGCAGGATTAGGAAATCTGATTTCCTCTTTCCTTTCCTGATTGATTCTGATATCCTCACCCTAAAAAACAGATATAGAAACAAAAAGATGTGACAGGGTATTGTATTGAGTCTTTGTTGGTTACCCAGTTCTGCTGAAGTAGCCATTTGGCCTGAGGATGTTCGGAAGAAACCTTGACGTATGTACTGTTGTCTATCTCAGTTGGTTAGGAGAATGACAAGACTAACCAAACTTGTAATGATAACAAGAAATTTATGAAGTCTTGGTAGCTATTTAAGACTCTGTTCAAATACTTCAAAGTTTTTAACTTAATTATGTACCATATCAAGTTTAACACTTTCTCATGATCTCTTCCAGTCATGCATCAAAGTGGCTCTTGACTTTGTTTCGCCTGAGAACGTTCAAGAATGCACACACTTAACAGAGGAGTTCCGCCGGTTACCAAAATACCACAGATCTAAGGAAGATAAATTGGAGGTACGTGTAATTTCAATCGTTCTTGTGGGAACTCCGTACTTGGCTTTCGCATTCCTTGTAGTGCCATTTTTTTTCAAAACCAATAATTTAGGCAGATGGCATGGCTATGTGATTTTATGAATTTCCTTTTTCACATGCCTAGCTTTAGTGTCAAAGGTGGTTATGAACCCCTATCCAATGAAACAATGTCTTCTAATTTTTCATCTAGTATTCCATGGGTGAAAAATGCTGCCAGCAGGTTAATGGGTAAATTACTTGTTCTGGTTTGGCACATGCTACACTTAGTGTAACACATACGAGGCCACTGCTTCTTGTATTTCTTGACCCTTCTGACGCTCTGGCGATATCTCTCTTCCCAGGTGAAGAAAATGGCTACGTACGCTGTTTGTGCTGCTGTAAATGAAGCTAGAAGTCTGATGTCAAAAGTTGTGTAAGTCCTCTTGACCTCATTACATTCCACTGAGACATCTTACTCTTATAAGGCCATGTATTACTTGATGTAAGTAAACTTGGTAAATTTCTTTCTAAATTCATTCCTCTTGATGAAACTTTTGGGCTAGCTCAGTGATTGGACTACTTGACTTTGGATTACTTTTGGCGCTCATCAATTTATGTTGTAAAACGGATCTAAATGAATTTTCTCTAGGAACTCTGAAACTGGATCTTATATGCTGGAATCCTTAAGCATTAGGTTCACTTCTTTTGGAGGGAAGTTTTTAGGGGACCCAAGTTGAAGTTCGCTGGTTTAATGTTTCTATTTGGCTACCTCATATGAAAGATTAACCAAGAAATTCAGAGTGATGATCCTAGATTTGAGAGGAAAAATTGAGTGTTTATATAGTAATTTACTTTTCTTAATAAGATTTAAGAAAGAAAGACTAGGCAAAATTCTGGGAATGTCTTGAACAAGAGAAACAAGATAGAGATTAGAAAGCATATAACTAAGTGAGCAAGGTAAGATTTCAATGTCAATGGAATATTATCGTAGGTGATGCCAATCTTATTCCTATTCTCCTGACCCTTTAATGCGTACACGCCATTTCTTAGCTTCTGACGGTTGTCAGTGATCTTGCAGTTCATCAAATGACGAGAAAGCTAAGGAGCAGTCTTTTTAATCGAGGTCTCCTGCTTGTAAAGAAGAAAAGACGAAACGCAGAGAAACTAAATTGCTCTTCAGTCTCTTTCTTGGAGACATTCTTGTTTAGAGCAGTTGGCGGCCATTAGCGATGTTTTGCTTATTCAAAACCTTTGACTGCTAATTTAGTCCCAAAGACTACAGGGTCTACATCATAGTTTACTCTGCACTGTACAGACTGAACTTCGTGCATATCGTACTGGATTTGCATGTTAACTTTCAATGCTGCAATCTCGGAAGGAGCTACTTTTTATCAGTAGAGAAACTAAAGCAAGGATGATGCCTTTTTCATGCTGTGTGTGTGTGGGTGTAGGTGTTATAAGCGACATCTCATGATTGTTATGCGTATGCTTAGATATCAGAGCACGCTTTCAAGAAGATGACACAGATTCTGAAAAATCCAAGAAAAAATCTCCACGATTTTTAGGCTTCCGCAGCCTATTGAAGATGGATGTATCAGCGTTGTGGACCAAGATTTGGCTTCTAACACAAGTCGCCAAGAACGATACAAAATAAAATCTACTCTCAGAAAAGGGGATAATGCAATAAATTCAAGAAATGGGTCCCATACTATAAAGCGTTGTCGTTTGTATAATCGTTAGCCTAAAATGGTAGATATTCTTGAACCCTCGTGCCGCGTCTTCGTTCAGATATTCTCTGCTTTCTTACAATATCTGTATTCTTGATCCTTCCTCTAATCCCTTTGTATCTACAAAATTGTCCTACCATACATGATAATCCCAAATTCTGAGGCAAACCCATTTCGATTGGCCTCTGATTCTCTCCCAGCCACCGCCAAAATATCTCATTTTGAACCCTCTATGAACCCCAGAATTCTTATTCTGCCAGCCTAAGGTTTCCCTCCAATTTCGTTCCCTTTCCCAGGAAAAGAGAATTCCAACACCCTCATGGCTGCCGCGCTGAGACTTAAATATGCTAATGAAACGGCGTCGGTCACTGTCTCCCAGTTCCGGTACTTTGTGTTCAGTTACATGCACGCCGGCCGCTCGCCGAGCTCTCACTGTGCACACCGGACCAAGTGGGACGACCTCTACATGAACACCCCCTATCACTTCGCTTCCTTCAAACCCGTGTCTTTACGAGGCGAGTTCGTTGAGAAGGGTACCCAGTTCCCCGAGAGTTGTCGGAGAGACACTCAGAGTTGCGGTTTTGATAAGAATTGGAGGGAAATGTTGAGCAGTAGGTGTACCACTATGTTGAGCTCCGATGGAGACCCACCGGAGGTGTGGTCCGGGGATGGAATTGTGATAAGGACGGGTAATTCGACCTTGCACGTGGTTCGTGGGGGCGGTGGTGGTGCGGGCACTGGCTCAGGCGGTGGTGGCTTCGGGTCGAATTCAAAGGACGGACGCTGGGGAGGGTCCAACATGGGGAATTCTTTTCCGACACCGAAGGAGATTTGTACGGAGCTTGACAAGTATGTAATTGGGCAGGAGAGGGCCAAGAAGGTGAACTGCGTTTACATTTAGTTGGTTTTACATGGCTTTTGATAGTTTCGCTGGAGGAAGTGCATTTACTCTATGTCTTAGTTTCTGCTAGTAAAGACCGTTTGATGACTTTGGACTTGAAGATTATGCTTTTATTTTCGGGTCCATGTGGTCAAAATGAAGAGGTTGGATTTATGTCTTTGCGACAAGTTATGGTGTCTTCCACTCTCAGCTGCATGATTCTGTTGTGCATAGAAATATATAATTGGTGTATGTACATAAGAAGGAAGACACTGAAACGTGTGTGATGAGTCGCATATGGCTATATTTTGATCAATAGTCTTCCTTGATAAATCGTAATTTTTTTGGAAGTTCCTTTTTTAACAGTTCTCCTAATTGTATTGCTTGGCTACAGGTGCTTTCTGTCTCTGTATACAACCATTATAAGAGGATATATTACGACTCTCTTCAAAAGTGGTTAGTATTATGCCTCCAGTGTATAACTTGTCTGAATCTGTATCCTTTTATTTTTCTACATACCTTCCTTGTGCTTCTGCTTATGGTTTCTATCCACACTGGCAATTGTTAAATTCCACACATGCTTTGATGGAATTGGTGTATGCTGTGTCTGGAATGGGTAATCATGTATGCCACATTTGCATCTATTGAATTGCTATGGATTTTGGTATTCTTCTCACGGCCTTATTGAACTGTTGGAATTGATTGATTGACATCCCCCTATGAGAGTGCTGCGTGAAGCCCTTTGGATTATGAGGCAAATTGTTGGTGTGGGCAATCTTGTGCTTGCCTTTTGCTGGTTGCTACAATTAATGATGGTTATTAGGTTAGATCGATATATCTAACGTGCTACTACTATCTGGAAAGTTAGGCCAGCAGGAGATTCAAGTGACAAGAACACAGATGTAACGGATGATGAAAGAGTAGAACTTGAGAAAAGTAATATTCTTCTAATGGGGCCTACAGGATCAGGTAACTTAGCATAATCCTTCTGATTAAGGGCTTTGAAGTCTATTTTCCTTTTTATGTTTTTGCTTTCCTTAGGAATGTCAATCTTTATCAGAGTTTTTGACCTAAAAAATAGCAAAAGGTCAGTTCATGTTGATACCACTCTACTTATTCTCCTTAAATGCTATTTCAAGGACAGGGAAGACATTACTTGCCAAAACCTTGGCTCGGCTTGTGAATGTTCCCTTTGTTATTGCAGATGCAACCACACTAACTCAGGCAAGTTAATGATTCTTTGTTGTTTCATAACTGAGTATCGAAAACATCAATCTGTTCTTTGTTGAGAATTTAGCAAGCATAAATTAGTTTGCTTTTGGGAAGCGTGCAGTGGTGATCAATGAAATTTTGGAAAACTATGGACCCAAAGTCACCATGGTTTGCTACTTTCCCCACTAAATTTAGAGAAATTTAGAAACAAACCAACCCCAACACTGCCGCACAACCCCCCCCCCCCCCCCCCCCCCCAAAACAAAAAAAAAAAAACCACACAGACACTCCAAAAACATTCCATCTAAACTTGAAACTTAGAAATGAATATAATGTATGCATGTGATTTACACATGTCAAGGGGCCATTTTATGATTTGGAGCCATCCTGGATCTTATTTAATGGTCAGGATGTATCAGAGGGTTAAAATTTGTTTAGAAATTCTAGCTTGCTACCATTCTTTTCTCTTGTACAGATGCATATCTTAGCTATAAAACAGCGTTTATTCAAGTCACAGATCTAGTTGTGTATGCATGTTTCATTTTAGTTAATGGTTAGTGATTTGATTTCTTGGTTTGAAGTGTAGTTGCTGTCTATTATAAATACTTGATTTTGGTTTGGCCATGACTTCATGATGCTGTTTGCAGGCAGGATATGTAGGGGAAGATGTGGAGTCTATATTATACAAACTCCTTACGGTAATTCAGACAAGCCTATCCTAATAATGAGCATCATAAATTTTGTGAAGCACTAAGATATTCTGAAAGTCAAAACTTCCTTCAGTGGCATATTGGATTGTGTATTTTTTTTTTTTCAGTTACGATCTTGGTTATATGACTTATTTTGCTATCCTCTTTCTGTCCTTTGCCTTTAGATTGTGTTTTCAAGCTGAACATGTAACGTTTTATTATTTTTTGCTTTTTAGATTCTGATTGAGAGTAGAAATGCAGTTTTCTTTATGAGCCAGAGGCAGGGGTTTACAGTCGCAGAGAGAAGTTTAGATGTTGTCTGTAGGCAATCATGTCAAGGCAATCAAGGATTGCAATATTTGGTTTCTAACTGAGATATATCCAAAGATAAAACTACTACTTGATAGGTCACTAGTTTATAGGCTGCAGATCATTCCTTATTCACTAATATGAGTTATGGAGTTGTAAGGTGCTTTCAGCCCTGGATCTGTCAAATCTTTTGGTATTGGACAAACGAATTTGGAATCAGTATTTCAACGGTAAAACTCCTTGTGTATTGGTAAAATATGCTTAGTATTATCTGAGTGCTTACCAATGTATACTTTTCTTTCGCTGCCCTGTTCAAGTTTTCTAGCCTCCTTTGTACCTAGGCTTCTACTCAGTTGTTACAATGTCCTTGCTTTAGGCAAACTAATATTCTAACCGTGTCATCCTCGAGAGCAACTTCTGTCTCCCTATTTTTTTCTCGAGTGAGCAGACATTGCTGCAGAAATTTATGCTTATGTTCAGAGAAAAAACAAGGGTGATACAATTGGAACTCACAAGCAAATATATATATATATATATAAAATAAAAATAAAAATAAAAATTCCTAGCTTATAGTATCTTCCTGAGTATTACACTTCTTATCAATTGCATCAGTTGGAGGTATAAGAAATGTATTCTGTTTCACCTTAATTTAAGCATGGGCCTTATTTGGTGGATTAATGATTGTAGGTTTTTATCTTGTGCGTTTGTATTCCAGGTTGCTGACTATAATGTGGCAGCTGCCCAGCAGGGCATTGTTTACATTGATGAAGTTGATAAGATTACCAAAAAGGTTCCCTCACTTTTTTGCACTCAATTCTCATCCTTCCGCGTGCCTAAACCCCCCAGCCCCCCACCTCAACAAACACAAAAAGTCTTGTGAAAAGACTGGTTTTTAATACTTTCTACATCTTCCCCTTCTCCATGTTGCAGGCTGAGAGCCTTAACATCAGTAGAGATGTATCTGGGGAGGGTGTTCAGCAGGCATTATTAAAGATGCTGGAAGGAACAGTAAGTGCACCTTTTATCTAAATTGATAATGAAGGTTAATTAATGGTTTGTTGTTAGTTACTATTGGACGTGATGGAGATGGTATGTCACTGTCGAGGCAGCTTCAGAAGCTTTTTGCATAATAATAAGATCCTTGTTATGGATGAACACATTAACTACAAGAAATATTAAACTTTTGTTAGTGGAATGGTTGTTTGCTTCCTTACAGTCTGATCTATGGACTTCCATCTGTTTTAGGTTGTTAATGTACCTGAGAGGGGAGCAAGAAAGCACCCTAGAGGTGAAAACATACAGGTATGTGCATTGTGGTATTCTTTTCACAAGTCAGGAAGAAAAAACAGTTTTTAATTATATGTGCTGTTATTGTATCTTCTCAGATTGATACGAAAGACATTCTTTTCATCTGTGGAGGTGCCTTTAATGACTTGGAGAAAACAATCTCCGAAAGGTTGGCCCATATGTAGATAAGGTTTAATGGTATTAGTTGTATGGCTTCCTTTTTTCTTTTAAAAGAAAAAGGTTGAAAGTGTCTTCTTCAATTCCAGGCGCCAAGATTCTTCTATTGGTTTTGGTGCTCCTGTTCGAGCCAACATGAGGACTGGTAGTGTTACAGATGCCGCCGTTGCATCATCTTTATTGGAGACTGTAAGTGCATGCCTATCCTCAATGAGGAACTGCTAATGGCTTCCTTTTGTTAATCAAATTATTTCTTAACAAGAAACATTAGTTCACTACTTAATACATTACAGCAGCTTTAGGTTGTTGCATTCTAATGCCAATTTTCTTCTTGGCAGGTTGAAAGTAGTGATCTCATTTCATATGGTTTAATACCTGAATTTGTTGGACGGTTTCCCATTCTCGTCAGTTTGTCAGCACTAACTGAGAACCAGCTTGTGCAGGTGATATGTCGTACCATGTTTTTCTTGCTCTGAAGAATTTTGTGTGAAAATGAGATTCACACAACTATTCAGATTAAAATTTGACTAATTGGGGCATATTTTTTAACATTTCTGTTGGTTATTTATTTATTTGGATGCATTTTATTGCACTTCTTTAAATGCCACCATGCCAATCTATTTAAAGCTTTTTATTCGGTATAAGGAATTCAACTCATGGCAACATTGTTTTGTAGGTCCTTACAGAGCCAAAAAATGCCCTTGGGAAACAATACAGAAAGATGTTCCAGATGAATGGTGTAAGTTTTTAATCCGTGGTCACTATCTCTTATTAGATTATTTCTAACTCTAGCCATTCTGTTGAAACGTTGATTTCTTGTATAACGCTTGCAGAACTACTACTCATTCTGTTTCTAAATTGTCATAGGGTCACGGGTCTATAGATTCTTACCACATAGTGTTATATATTCATATGAAATTCACTTTTCCCAGGTCAAGCTGCACTTAACAGAACATGCCTTAAGATTAATTGCAAGAAAAACAATATCTAAGAACACTGGTGCTCGGGGCTTACGAGCACTATTGGAGAACATTTTGATGGATGCCATGTATGAGGTACATGAAATATCTGCCAAGTATTTCTCACTTTTATGGCTATGAATCATATTTGCTTCATCAAACATTTGGAATTGCCACTGTCAGATGGGCACCTTAGTTGTTGAATCTTTTTCAGATTCCAGATGTTAGAACAGGCGATGATATAATTGATGCAGTAGTAGTTGATGAAGAAGCTGTCGGATCTGCAGGACGTGGGAGTGGAGCTCAGATCCTTTATGGCAAGGGTGCATTGGATCGTTATCTTTCACAACAAAAGGTAAAGGATTTAGGGGTGCATAATTACAGGTCAGGATGCATCTTAG
Organism: Casuarina equisetifolia; assembly: GCA_028551475.1. Lineage (NCBI taxonomy): Eukaryota > Viridiplantae > Streptophyta > Magnoliopsida > Fagales > Casuarinaceae > Casuarina > Casuarina equisetifolia. Next base: position 21,091,402 of record CM052362.1, read on the forward strand.
CCAAGGTGGCCTTGCACATGAATTCTTAGTCTCTAATGGTCTGATTTGGCCTTGCAGACCACCACAGAGCGGGCCGAGGGAGAACCTGAGGTGGAACTAGATGCTCGTATTGTTGCCAGCATGTGACCTGTGGTGAAATTCATGTTGTACTCTAGTACTTTGTACATATTAAGCTATGCATTTGTTTAAGAAACATATAATTGGGTCATTATATAATCTGAAGTGCTTGATTTCCTAGTGCAGCAATGACCTCCATCAATATGAAGAGAAACCCTTCCTGTTTTTGTTCCCTATCTTATGTGGGTTTCTGGAATAAGAACAGAATCATCATAGATTTATCATTATGCAATTGCTTGGCCTATTTGTCAAAGTGATGCCTTAAGAATACAGAATATTTCAGGTGCCCCTGAAATTCTGGTGAAGCTATTAAATTTTCCCTAATCGTGGATTAGAAGTTAAGATTCCAGGTAGCAATTATTCATGTATCGCCATAGTGGCCACAATTAGGCACTAAAATTATGCGTCGCCGCCCCCATCTATGTGGCAGATTAGATGAGGTTTAGCTATGGTGAATCAAAGAATATAGATTTTAACTTTCCACTTCTCCAAACAGAATCATCCTTGACTTCGTGTTCAATCAAAGTGCAATGCACAGTGAAGAAAATTGTGATTTCTTGGTGCTGAATCGTGAGGATGATTTAAGTCGCATAATCAAGCCTTTTTTGGTGGGATCTTATGATTACAAACTGGGATTGCATAAATGCTACTCCACGTGCGCCACAGAAAAAGTTGTGAGTAGAACCCTAAAGAATTCTCATCATTTCTGCCATCTGCAAAAAATTTAATAAATACAAAGAAATAATAGTAGCTATACTTTATTGTCTTCCTACAACATTGAAGACCATTCTGGCGTCATCCATGCCTCTGGTTGTGCCTGTACCTTAGTAATTATTGCCATCCATCTTTTCTATTCTTTTATTTCTTATGCTGAGGGTGACAGGCAAAGACAGATGGGGATGATCCATCGTAATCCTCAGGGCTTTCAAACTGCCTTCACCGAAGAAGAAGGGTAAAGAACACGGTTAGAACCCTACAGATTTACAGACTGTTAGGTTTTCAAAAAGTGAAAAAGGATCAGTAATTTTTGAATTTCCTGATTGTAATTTGAACAAGGTTGAATATGAAAAATGGCTTCTTTGGTAAGTCTAGAGAGCCAAAAGGGACTTTGGTCCTTTTTTCGCTTAAAGATGAATTTCATTCTTTTTACGCAACCGTGGAGACAAGATTTTTTTTTTTTTTTTTTTTGTATCTCGTCTCTCTCACTCTACTCATTTTTACTTAAAATTCTGCACAAACCAGAAAGGCAATACAGAAATAGATTGGGAATTCGCATATATCCCAGTTCCCCTCGAATTTGGAAAAAAAAAAAAAAAACTAATCTTTTTTTTTTTAAAGGAAAAAAAGGCCAACAAAGAAAGGAAGGAACCCCTTCTTTAACAGCGAGAGAGAGAAAGAGAGGGCGCTGTCTTGGTTCCGCAGAATCCATCCACTCAGTCCATTCCATTCATCTACGTTCCGCTTCGCTATTTTTTTCTCTTTCTCTTCTTCTTCTTCTTCTTCCACTGAATTCCCTGAACTTTCTTTAATAAAACATAGGGAAGGGAGGAGAAGGGAAGCAAGGGAAAGAAAGGAAAGGAAAAGAACAGAAAAGAACGAGAGGGGAAACGGAGGGAAGAGGAGTTAGTGATTTCATTTGAATCCGTCTTGGGATTCTGGGTCTTATTTCGATTGTTGGGTAGCGGGTGTTTCTGGCCTGTGGTTTTGGTAGATGAGAATGGATATGGACACCATAGAGTGCGTCTCAGTCTCCGATTTGGACGAGGATGAGATCCACCACCACCAGCAACAACAACAGCAACAGCACCATGGTCTCCATCCACATCCTCACCACCACTCCGAGTTCTCGTCCTCCAAGCCTCGGAATGGCAACAACGTCAATGGGGTTAACGTTGTGGGTCCCACGGCGATCGCACCCGCCACCAGCGTCCACGAGTTGCTGGAATGCCCCGTCTGCACCAATTCCATGTACCCACCAATTCATCAGGTCTCTTGTCTTCTTCTTATGCTTCTTTCTTCGGAGAAGGAACTGCTTTAATTATTCTGAAGTTTTGTTTGGTTTTGGAATGTGTCCTATGCATATGAGCCTGTGTTATTGTTGTTGGAAATCAATTTTCTGGGACCTTTTTATGTGATTTGATAGGGATCTGGAGTGGCATCTAGCGAATTTGGAGAGTTTGAAAGAAATTGATAGGCATTAATTGTCGTTTTCCTGAGTCTGCGTGTTTTGGGGATGGGGAATGGGTTTGGGTGGATATCTGGATCTGGACTTCCATGAATCAATGGAATGGAGAATTCCTCTTCCGCTACATGTAGAACTTCTGTGGATAATCACTTAGAACTTAAGGAGGGTCAAGGTTGTGATACAGATCACGGGCCCCAGTTAAATTGTGAAGCATGGCCTATGTATCTCTAATCTCTATTAAGCAGTACTGCTGGTGAAGTAGTGTGTTTCCAGGTGCCTAGGCAGTGGTCAACATATTTTCTCATTCTGATCTCTCCGTGTTTTCTTTTTTACCATACTTTGACTCTATAGCTTGTTTTGCCTGGTTGGGTGGAACTACTGAACTTTTTTCACCCTCTGTGGTTTCTTTTTCCCTTTCCACTGAGATACAACTATGTTGATTCCATGATCAAAAGAGGACCAGTTTTTCCCTCAAAGTTGTCGCCTGTAAAATGTTCATGATTCTGTTCGGGAATATACTGGCTGATATGTGCCTGAGAAAAAAGAGGAAGACAATTATCTAAAACAAAATGTTTCATAAAATGTAGATTTTTGAGTGTTTCATTGCTTATGGGTCTTAGAGGGAACCCCTTTTTTTGAAAGTAACAAAATATGTTTTGTGCAGTGCCACAATGGACACACACTGTGTTCTACCTGCAAAACGAGGGTACACAACAGGTGCCCTACTTGTAGACAAGAGCTTGGAGATATTAGGTGTTTAGCGTTGGAGAAGGTGGCTGAGTCACTTGAACTTCCATGCAAGTATTACTCCTTGGGATGCCCAGAAATATTCCCATACTACAGTAAGCTTAAGCATGAGTCAATATGTAATTTCAGACCATATAATTGTCCATATGCTGGATCCGAGTGCTCTGTTGTTGGGGATATCCCTTTCCTGGTTGCCCATCTGAGAGATGATCACAAGGTGGACATGCACACAGGATGTACATTTAACCATCGTTATGTGAAGTCTAATCCCCGAGAAGTGGAGAATGCCACTTGGATGCTCACAGTAAGTAATTGCATTAAATACTTTGGTTGGATTTTGCATTGGAAGCAACATGCGATGCATCTATAACTGGAGTTCAATGTTGATTTGAACCGATTTTTTATATCTTAACAGATTGCTATGGACCTATATCCCATACTATAGAGGCGCACATTGTTGTGGCTATGTTATCTAGTCAGATGTTAACACATAGAAACAAACACACAAATGCACATGCATTTCAGCATGGTCTCAGAACATCCTCAAAAGGTGCAGAAATGATGGTAAGGTATTTAGGGTAACATTGAGACATCCCTAGAACTCAAGAACTAATCGAAGCAATTAGTAATTGCTCGGGGATGAATTAGAATCCAAAACATAGTTTAGGACCACAGTATATTGTTGAACAAAGGGAAATGAGATGGATGTTCTGGCTGTTTCTATTTAGACCATTCATGGAATTATATAATCTGTATCATCTTTTTGGTGTTAATCACATCATATGACATGGTAAAGTTTACACAACTGTTTATCAAATTGACTGGATGGACCAAAGAATTAGTGATAATGGGAATTCTTTTATGAAATATTTGCTGAGATGAAGGGGTGTATGCTGTTGACCACCAAATCCACGTGACTGTAAGCAGCTGAAGATGTCACTGGATAACAGTAGCACAGCCCACCTACAGTTGTTTTGTTTTGACAAACAATTCTTTATAACTAAATTAACAGGAAACTTGAACGATACTGATCTGCGGGGGCTGTGCCCCTAGCAATTTGTAAATTACATTTGGTTTGTAAGGGGGGAGGAAAAAAGATACTGCTTCAATATGCCTCTGACACTGGGTTGGCTTGTCCTATTTGTCAGGTCTTCCATTGTTTTGGCCAATACTTTTGCCTTCACTTCGAAGCCTTCCAGCTTGGCATGGCCCCTGTGTACATGGCATTCCTCCGTTTCATGGGTGATGAGAATGAAGCTCGGAACTATAGTTATAGCCTTGAAGTTGGGGCAAATGGCAGGAAACTCACATGGGAGGGTACCCCAAGGAGTATCCGAGATAGTCACCGGAAGGTCAGGGATAGCCATGATGGTCTCATTATCCAACGAAACATGGCTCTCTTCTTCTCTGGTGGGGATAGAAAGGAATTGAAACTGAGAGTTACTGGGAGGATATGGAAGGAACAACAAAATCCAGATGCTGGGGTGTGCATACCAAACCTCTGTAGCTGACATGACTTTTGAAGGCATCTTCAATGTTATGTTTGGGACGTGTGTGTGTTTGTGTGCATGTTGTAACAGAATCGATTTTTTCTACTATGTTATAATGCATGAAAGTATTTTTTTCGTTTTCTCTTTTTGAGGACTTCTGGAAGTACCTCCTTCTTGCAATTGTATAACATAACCGACTGCCTTCAGAATCTAAGAGCCAAAGATTAGAAGTTGTAGTTTCTGTCTTTTATGTGGATGCAGACATACAAGGTAGTAGGGGTTGTGTCCTGCTTGTCATCTGGTGCTTTTACATGACGTAATAATTATACCAGTTACAATTATCTTTCTTAACAACTGGAATTTATAATTGACAGTCTTTAGCTACCCCACACCTAATGGAAGAGATCTTGTCGGTTGCTGCACCAAGCTGGTAGAGTTCGTGGGAAACCTTATGACCGAAGACTGAGGGGGAGCAACCATTCCAGTTCAGCCAAAACTGGTGACCGATGATGAATCGGGTGCTTGGTCAACTTACAGGAAAGCCTTACGATTCAATAGAAAAGGATCTGTTGTTCTTAATTCGTACAGATGTTAAAACAGGTAAGTTTGCCCTTTTCCAGGAAAGGGAAGCTGGACAAGAGAAGTAGGATCTAAATCTTAAGTTGTCAGTTGAAGATGATTAGCGTAAAAACCCATCCAAAAACCAGTTAACAATGGATGGAAAAAGGGAAAAACCTCATCATATACAAAACAGGGCTCCACACTTGCATGCGTGTGAAGAGAAGTGTTATAAACATGATTGTAGTTGATGATGAAACTTCACCATTTATAAAGTGTGACCCTTACACAACCTTTTTGGAACAACTACATCTTCAATGGTTACACGTAAAAGCAAACTCATTTAACAAACATACAAAGGAAGGGTGTTTTACTCTTCTATTGTATTCTTGCAAACAATTTCCATGGCTCCGCATTTCGGATGGACCTTCAAATTTCTTATAACAACATTCAACAATGACAACATACTCAAAAGGGATCACCACCCTTCACTGCACGCAGAGGCGTGCTTACTCTCTTGGACAACAGAGACAGTTGCTTCGAAGCTTCCATAACTTTAATGCATCGATTTCCCTTGATAATGCATTTTGAAAGATCAGTAAAATTCATTCTTCTAAATAAGAGAGACAATGGCTTGGATTTCTTTCCAAGCAGAGTGGAGAACAAAATTCTTTGAGAGTCATCACTCATTGCATAAGTAAAATGAATCCTAGGAAACATGTATCATATCGATTTCAATGTGCTTAGCTCACAGGGCAAGAGTCACACAATCAGTGCATACAAAATTGGAACAATATCCACTACAAGCATTCCAATTTTTGAAAGAGCTTACAACCAAAAAGTGAGAATTTCAAAGGATTCTGAAATTATACAGCATTCATCGCCTAATTAGTACAAAACCCAGTTGTCACATCTGTTAATCAGGTCACTGCAGCAACAAAAACTAGCATTGTACCCCAAGTGATAGGATTTTCATGAATTAGATCTCGCTTAATGGTTGTAGGTAGTTTGACATATTTATTCTGAGGGAGAAGTTGCATTGCCCACAGCGGCAAACAGGACAAGAATTATCCATCGCATACTGCATTTTACAGCGTCTCTCACATCCTTCAATTTGTTGAAGCTGAGGACTAACTCTTGCTGTGGATGACCGAATGCTTGATCTCCCGAGACCACACACTGTGGTCCCATTTTACATTGATCCCTCCACTAAATGAACCAAATCAACTCTATGTACTCGAGTACAAAAGAGATGGCCCGGAAGTCAACCGTATCCTGAGTTGATTCTCTGCACAAAGGGTTCATTTGGTAGAGGGGATAAATGTAAACAGGATGAAAGATACGGTTTCCGGGAGATCAAACATTTCAGTCATCCAAAGCACGAGTTAATCCTCAGCTATAAAGAATATATGCATGAAAAAGAGCTCATGTATAAGAGGCGCTGTGAAGCTTGCATACAATTTATAATTTCCCCCCATTCTACAGTTGTGAGCAATGCAACTTCTTCCTTCATAATAGATGTGCCAAACTAACCACAACCATACCGCCAGAACTAACTCATGACCATCCAAATCACCTTTCAGTAATGGAATCCGCAGCTGTCGAGCTCCTTGACTTGACGAACAGAATAGTTGACCTGTGTTGTCATTTCAATGGTGTGTGGACATGGTGCACACGATCAATCGAGAGTCCGCAGACGTACAAATGGTAGCCAAAATCCTTCCTTTCCTTACAACAGGCTCCGCGAATGAACTGGATCGGCTTCAAGGTAGGGACTAGTGCCCACTGAGGGCATTAGTAAGCAACGATTCCCCAAAGGGAAAACGCACTTGATGACGATGTCAGAATTCCAAAGGGAGGAACGGCACAAGCAGGATCCAAAGCATTTCGGAAGAAACCTTCAGAAGGAATGTTTTGGTGCTATGTCTCTAATGGGGATTCAAGGGTGTGGTCTAGGAGCAGGGGTGCTCTACAGTGTGGGTTAGGTGGGTGCATGGCTATGAACAAGGTAGAATAAGTTGGGGACGGGTGTTTATAGACAGGAGTTACCTTGCATCCGAGGCAAAGCCATTATTCCCCACCCTTTTTCCATTGATTTCTACGTCTCTGTTCTTTGTGGGAGGTGCATGAACCATGCTGCAGAAAGCGGGACCCATTGCCAAGGTGCAGCCAGCAAAAAGCTTCGAGTTTGGCATCGTTTTCGAGCCCTTCAAGATCAACTGGTGCCGCTGGTTTGTCTTTATCCTTCCTAGAGTCCCAAAAGTTGGAGACGAGTCAAAACATTCTCGTCCAAGGACAATAAAGAAGAAAAAAGACAAGTAAAGGGGCGAAGACTAGTTAGAGCTTATGACACTTTAGAATTACTTAGACAAAAGTTACTGAGCTGTAACACGTGATCCTCTGTCCTTTGGTCGTCACCTTCAAGCACAAGGAAGCTCAAAGAGGCCGCCCCTCCAGCTCGCATTCACATTGCCGCTTTCGGCGAAGAATCAGTACCCGCGACGCAAGTTATATTAATCAACAAATGGGAAAGCAGCATCATTCATACACATTTGTCGAGAAAAAAAATTAATCATCTAGAGCCGTTGTGAATCCTGTGGTGCTTGATTCGACATTATCCAGTTTAATGATTAAACTGCAGAAAGCCTTGATTAGTTACCGTGATATCAAATTAGAGTTTGAAGTAATGAATAATACAAATACTTATTGGATATGTAAGAGAGTTGTGTATTCTTTCATAATCCAGCCGATTCTAATGGCTTGTTTTTATTTTTCTGTTCATTTTTGTACTAAAAGAGTGAAAATCTCTTCATAGTCCCATAATCGTTTTCAAGAATCATCACTTATAAGGTCAGGTTTGTATTATTTTCTTCTGATGTAATTTCCTATCTGCATCCTCCATTAATCCACTAAGGATGTTTTTCTCAATGAATGTGTTGAAGATATTCGAATTTTAAAAAGAGAAAGTAAACCTTAAAGTGTCTTTTGAAAATGATTATGAGACTACTCAATACATGTAATTCACAAGGCAACCTTACAAGTTTTTAATTCCTTTGTCTCCGGTGGTTGCCTTCTACCAACCTCCTTCAAAATTCCCCCATAAAACCTTTTTTTACCCTTTTTCCATTATTGTAAACCCCTCCGACCGACCTGCAGGTCGCAAACTCCGCGCCGCGGTCATAGGCTGCGGACCTGCTGTCTTCTCCGCGGCAAAGGCACTGGTAGCCGGGGGTGGGACACTTCTCTTCAAGCGCAGCCCTCCCTCGGTCGCCAATCCCTGTGGCGGGCTATCATGCTCGGCATGGTCAGCGAGTTGGATAAACAGAGCTGGAAGTTATTGAGCCGAAAACAGAGTTGGAAGTTGTGAAGCCGAAACTGCTGCGAAGATTGGGAGATAGCAGAATGTCTCCATTCTGCCCAGAACGTTGAAGAAGACTCCATGAAGCAAACGTGAAGACTGAAGAGTGGGCAGTGAATTTCGTGTCCAGCAAATAAGGTCCATTACGTATCTGTCTGTTAGTTGAGTCATGTATCTGTCAGCTAAAAGAGTCATCAGATAACCACGTTCTAAAGTTGGGAAAATGGGGCGAATGTGTGCTAAAATGGAGGTTTGAGTCTAGTAGTACACATATATGTGTCAGGTATAGGGGAAGACAGCAAGTTATTGAGTTATCCATGTCCCTAAACTGTTTTCTCCGCAAGAAAACAGTCTTTCCTGGGAAGAAGAAGCATATTGATCCATTTTTATACAGAGATCTGCCAGTCCAAAAGCTAGTCACTCGGTCTTAACGAAGTATATAACAGTTCGACACCCCTTTCCACCACCCGCATGCTGATCATCTCCTCCTCCAATCTCTCGGTGGACTTCGGCAAGCCCTCAAGCCCCACAAATTAATCTCCATGCTCTGCCGCTAAGCTCTGGATTCCTCCCCACACTTCTGCGCGGAGTCCCCCGCTGCCAACCTCATCTCGACCCTTGTCACAATTGTAGAGGTCCCAACTGCTTCTCCCAACACACCCTACGTAGTGCACCACGCGTCTAACAACACAAGCCGCACAGTGAAGGTGGGCATCATGATCGGCGCCAATGAGCGATTCGCCGAGTCCATCAACACCGGACCTACACCTGCGCGCGCCATCACGTTTCAGAAGAGGATCAAACTGCCATAGGGGAAACCGGGAGGCCGAGAATAGTAGCACATTTAGGTCGTTGGATCAGTTGCAGAGGGTGTTGTATGAGAGGACGCCGGCAGGGAGGCTCTGGTGGAGAAAGAACAGTACATATGAGGGTTAAGTTTTTTGCATCAAGGCTGGTATGGGATCCGGTCGAGGGTATGATTTGGTGGAAGATTGGTGGGGAGGCAGTCCGGAGAGGGTGGCTAGATGCTGTCTTCTGTGGTAAGAGGAGAATAAATATAAACTCTTTTTCCCTCTTGCTAATTAGATGGAAAATTCAGATCTAATTCATGAACGCATCACAGCCCATCAAACTATCTAAAAGCTTCTTCCTGAGAAAATACAAAGCGATGAATTGCCTCCAAAGTTGAAAGAATGAATATCAGTTACGAAAGCAAGTATTCAATAAGAGAATTCCTTAAGGGCTAACCAGTAAGCTTCTTTTCTGAAACAAGTTCCTTCTTCAAAGGAAGTTTGAAAAAAGAAACAATATATATAATCAAATACGAAAAAGAATCATCCAGCGTATGTGGCCAGGGTACTTTGCAGACCTCCCATACCCTCACATACTTCACAAAGAACACTGCTGATGACAATCAAATCACATTTTATAAGGAAACAAAACCACAAGGAATCAACCAAAAAGCTTTGAAGGAAGGAAAAAAAAAAACTTCTAAGATATAATGTTAGAAGGTGTAATCATACAAAAGGAAAAAAAAAAGGGGGGGCGCTGAAGAAGTTAATTGGAAAAATATCACTTGCTTCTTAGAAAATTCATATAGTGTGTGAAAGATGTAGTTGGTGTCTACAAACAACTGGTTTTAGAATTAGCTCAGAATCTTCAACGCAGAACTGAAACTTTCTGGATTGAATTTCAGCTTTTAAAACCTCTAAAAAGATTACATTTCTTATTGAATTACCGTAAAAAGATGATATTGACATGGCGATATCACCTTTTTCTGTGACCATTTAGTTTTATTTCTCTTCCCTCATAAGCATTGTGCTTACATACAAGTTATGAGTTTAAAGAGCAGGGCACTTGAAAAGGGTTACAAACTTTTGTGTGGATCAAAAAACTGTTGAACTGGAATAGCATGCCTATGGCTGACTGCATTATGCACTTATTTGCAATGAAATTCAAAAGGAATATCAAATCAGTGACTCATTTACTTGCAAATAAACGAGTTCTGATGCTTATTTTTGCAGTCAAATGTAAACCCCATAAGAGAAAAAAGGGCTCGGCTGACAGGATCATAGCTTCAACTTATAGCATCTGCTGTACATCCTGATGGGAGTCCTTTTCCAAAATTGCAGCCAAAGAGGACGTAAGGTTTTAGAAGACTGGGGCACCTAATTTCGTAGAATATTCAACAACAAACTTCCCAGATTCCCAGGGTTCAAAGGCCACATTAAAGCAGAAAACAACTCTTATCATAACTTCAGTACATCAGCATCAAAATTAAGTTTAATACAGTGTTGTACAAATCCACAGGTAGTGTCAATTTCAAACTTGAAAAAGAAAATACACCAACACTATGAAAGAAATAAAGCATCATGATCCAGAAAACACGAACTATATATAAATTAGTTCGAGTAGCAGATGACATTGGGTTCACATTTCAAAAGAGTTTCAATGAAGAAAAGGAACAGAAAGACGACCATTTTCCCATCAAGTCATCGTCAATAATTTGCACATTCAAGCGGTTACTACTCAGTTTGCACCACAACTTTTTGCCTCTATACCAACTAAACCCATACCTCTAGTGACTGTTTCGTCAGTCGATTCCCCAACATCATCAACCGGAGCAATTTAACCGGAGCTCCCTTCTTAGCTAGCTTTCCCTTCTTCATTAGTACAAGTAGCCTCAACAACGTTTCCACTGGCCTCAGCAGACTCTTCCTCAGTTTGCTGGGTCATACCAGACTCTGCCTCAGTTTGCTCGGTCATTGCAGACTCTGCCTTAGTTTGCTTGGTCATTGCAGACTCTGCCTCAGTTTGCTCGGTCATTGCAGTCTCTGCATCACCGTCCTTATTTCCAAAGAATTTGGATGGAAGTAAAGAGGACATGGCAGCTCTTGCACTTCTTTTGGCTGCTTCAGCTGCTTCGATTGCCTTAGCCTTAGCTTCAGCCTTCTGCCTTTCCTTTTCTTCCATAAGCTTTCCCAATTCCTCCTCTCTTCCTTCCTTTCTTAACTCGCCTCTCACAAACTCCTGCAACTTCTCATTGAACTCAACCCCATCGTCATCTAACATTGTATCAACCACATTAAGAACCTCATCCAACTTCCCCACCTCACTCAACGCCTTCATTGTAAACTCATAGCTCGCAACATCCAACTTCAGTTTCTTCACCATTATATCGAAAAACGACTTTGCATCATCGACCTTTCCCACCTTCACCAACCCATCAATCAGCCTATTATAAACCGCCAAGTTTGGCCTCAGCCCCGACTCAACCATCTTCCTGAAATACCCAGCTGCATCATCAGCCCTATCCTCCTTAAAACAAGTATCCATCAACAAAACATATGTAAACTCATCCGGATTCACTCCCTTCTCACTCATCTCCCTAGACATCTCCTCCGCCTCACCCAACATTCCATTGTTACACAAGTGTTCGATCAAATTATTGAACGACAAAGTATCCGGACTGCACCTATACTCTCCCATCTTCCTGAAAACCTCAATGGCGTCTTTAAACCTTCCTTGCGCGCAATATCCATCAACCATCACATTAAAACTCCCCAAATTCACCGCCAACCGCCTCGGCGGGTTGTGTTCTCCAATCATCCTATCAAACAGCCTTAACGCCTCATCGAATTTACCATTCTTGCTCAAAGCATCCAACACCGAATTGTACGCTACGGCATTCATCTTCACCTTCGAAGTAGCCCCCACCGCCTCTTCGTAACACTGCATGGCCTCCTTCTCCATTGCCCTCATGAAATACCCCTTCATCAACCCACCATATACCACCCCATCCTCCACAAACCCTCCCACCTTCTCCTTCAACTCTTCGAAAAGCTTGAAAATTCCATCTGAATCCCCACTCCTCGCACATCCAGTCATCAAATAATGGTACACAATGGGGTCCGGGGCGAACCCTTTGCTCCTAAAAACTTCCTCTTTCAGCTCCATGGCTTTGGCAAGCTTTCCATTATCCACCAGTCCTTTGATGAGAATCCGGTAAGTCGTCGGCGAGGGGTTGATGGGTGCGTCGTTGATGAACTGGCGGTAGTTCTCCATGGCTGTATCAGGCCTCCGACAATCTAGATAGGTCTGAAAAACAAGATTGTATGTGATGATATTGGGGGCAATACCAGCCTGCGTGATGAAGCGATGGAGGTTGAGGAGGTCGGCGTACTTGGACTGGCGGAGAAGAGCGTTCAGGACGGAGTTGACAGTGAAGATGGTGGGACGGCAATTGGAATAAACCGAATGTCGCGTGAAGAGAGCGGCCTCCTCGAGGTCATTCTCACGGATCAGCTTGAGAATGCGGTTGTGGAGATTGAGGCGGTTGCCGGAGAGGGCCGCTACGGGCTCCGGCATTTTTGGGGAGTTGGGGTTTGGTGGAATTTGAGAAGCTTGGGGTTTGGCTGGTGTCTGTTGTTGGAAGCGGTTGAGGGAGGAGAGAGGGGGTTCGATGCGAAGACGGCGCTTGCGACGGCGGCGTTCAGCAGCGGCTTCTTCAGGAGTGGCGAAGGACAGGGAGCGGCGGAGCGAAATAAAGGAGCCGGCCGCTGGCGGTGGATAGTGGTGGGGTTTGGCTAAGGTTTTGAGGTGAGTGAGGAAGGTGTGTTTTGAGAGAGCCATCTTTGGGTGGACTCCGGACCCTGCGTGCGAAATGAGGGTTTTGGTGGAGGTTTAGGGTTTAAAGAGATTTTCCGTGGCAATATGCGGCGGGCTACAAATTTTTTTTCTCACGACGTGTCGTCCTTCTATTGGGTAGTATATCAAAAATTAACTGGAATTAGAGTTGATGATGCTCAAGGAATCTAAGTTAAGAGAGAATCTTCATGATTTTTTTTTAAGAAAGTATTTATTCTTTTGTTTGAAAGTAATTAGTCGAATTATAATTACAAATACGCCTAAACTTTATACTTGATGAGATTTTCTAACTTCCCCCTTATATTTAATCATATTTAATTTGTCACAGAATAATAGAGTTTATATCTAAAAATCTGTATTTTCCCTTTAATGATCTCGTCTAATGGATTATAATAACTTAGTAACTTTCTCTAATGTTGTCTCTCCGGCCTGACGGAATGCTGAAGCCCAATTGATACGAGGCCGACAGTCATGGAAGGGACAAACAGGCCTTCTGTTATTTACGAGGAGTCTAACCAGTTAAACAAGCCCAACTAGAGAAGGGAAGAGCCAGTTTTTCTCGTACCGGATTCTGGTTCATTTTGCTGGTCGGCTAAACACCACACGAGTGAGTCCTAGCTGCAACCATATATTTCAAACTACCTCTGAGGATAAGTCGTGGATATGCCAATTGCAAAATGGAAAATGAACCAATTGCTGAATGGGACTTGTGCGATAGACCGAGGTTGGACTTCTTCTTCTGCTCTCTTCCACTCTTTAAATTTTCCAGATTTCATTGAAGAAGACAGCCGCCATTAAAGCATGAGTCTTGTTGGCCCTGACCCATCATGTACTCCAGGTACATTAGCCTTTATCTGGTCCTTGAGAAATTCGTTTTTGACGCTGTCTTCCTGAATAAGCCAATTGACAAGTTGGGTGTTGGCTATTTTCAAATTGTACGTATGTGTTCATCGCAAGTCCTTGTCCAAGTTCATTTCACAGATGAAAAATCGGAAGAAGGATAAGGACAGGTTGGTACCCTATCCTCTGCTACGATTCCCACTATGTTTAAGAGCTACAATTAACAAGCAAGTAATGAAGATTGCTTCTGAGATCGGCTTCCATGGATTTAATGCCAAAGCTCCGGTTTCAGAGCATGAGAATCCCGTTTTAAGTCCTTTTTATTTTTTGCAGTCTGTAATTCATGAATCCGACACCAAATCTTATTATTTTAGTCAATGTTATTTGTTTGTTTCCCGGGAAAGGATAGTGGGACTGGAGAAAAGTGACATAATGTCCGTGGAAAATATACTCCAAACAAGTTCAGAGAGATCAATGCAGGAAGTCAAATCTGACTGCATACATAATTATTAAATAGAACGATTTTAGAACAAGTTCTCATGCACAAACGATCCTGGACCTATCAAGCAACTTTCAGGAAAATTTCCTGCCTGTCCTTTCTTCCTCGGAACAGCGAGATTTTATTTAATTATGCAATCGGAAAGGTCAACAAGTAGACTGGATACGCAATGCACGTCACGATTAGAAATCTATTAGGCGATGAGCTGGGTTTTCCAGATAGTTGGGCTCCATTTGCCACTTCCTTGAGCAAAGTTTCTCTTAAATCTGTACTGTTCTTTTCAAATTAAATGACTAAGGCTTTCTTACATCACATTTCATCATGCTTAATAACTTGACATTTATAGTTTTACCATGAACCATATTTTTTGACGTTAAGAATGATAAATACTAATATGAAAAATGTTATGTATTTAATTGTAAATTATGGTTAAAGGACTTGAGGAAGCCCATATCAATATGTCTTATCTATTAGGTATGTAAGTGTCCTTCCAATTATTTAATTAACTTTTACGTGAGACCTTTACACCTTTTAATATAGGATTGGAGGAACCTATCTACTTTGTCAGCCTTAAGTCTAATGTCACTTTGAAGGCAAAAGTGTGTATGAAACAAAATCCTAACATTTTATATAATTCTTTATAGTAAAACTTGAAATAAAAGAAATATTCTTTTAACTCTTCAAATATCTTTTAAACTGAGTCACTACGCCTTCTAACACATTCTAAATAAGCAATTTTCTTAGTAGAATGATTTTTATATAATGCTTTTTATCCTCTCCTTACGTAGAAACCCAACACTTTGTTCAGAATAAAAGCATCAAATAATCCCCTGCTCCCCACTCCTCTCCTTATAATGTCAGCTTTACGTACCAAATAAATAATGATTCGTTAGGCAATCATATTGCACAAAGCTGAACAAATAATACATTAAATTAACATGTTATTAGAGATGCTTTATTAATAACCCTATCTTTCTAAATCATTGTACTTAGTGTTCTATACTCATGGGATTACACGTGAGGAAGCATTGGCTTATATTTTATTAATAATTTTAAACTAAACAAAAGGTTCTCTGCGTTCCCCAACGACAGTGCTGGTTGGATCGGTATGTTTTAGGCAAAAAGCAGCAGCCGAAGGAGGGAGATTTTAGATCTTCCTGGGACAAAAGATACCAACCAGCTTGTTTCTGGGGCAGTTTGCAAGTGTGGTAGCTCTTCTTTAGCTTACTTGTTGCGACCTCATCAGTTGATAATAACAAAATAGGCTTGACAACCCAGCAAGTGTCGGAGAGTTTGGAGTGCATTATGCTCTTAGGCTGGAATTTAATATGGGAAGGGGAAGAAGGGACGAAGATGGCTCCTGATATGAGCTGGAAATTTGGAGCTTTGAACCGTAAATTAATGGAGGCATCCTTCTTTCCCTGAACAACCAGGCTGCCGGGACTGTTCTCAAAATGAAAATGGAAGTGTTGAATTCACGTGTTTCCTGCCTCCAAAAGTCAATGAATTAGGCCTTACGCATGGCCAGAACAAGATGTTTATTCAAGGAGAAAATCAATCTGCCCAATAGATTGACTTTGTTATTAAAAACTCCATTTAAATCTACTACGCTTTGTGGTTACGATTATCACAAAGGTGATGACACAGCATCCTTCTCTTTTCTCTAATTTTCTTCTTGTTTTTAACAATCGACTAGCATTGAGTTCGAAACTTTCAATATAGCCAACAGATAGAGCACTTCTTTTTTCAGGATAAAAGTGTGTATCTTACTGTTAAAGATTTGCTGTATCTTAAACCAATAACGTAGAGGTGCCTGTCAACAATGTCAACCAATGAATCCCTGTTATCCATACTTTTAAGCTCAATGGAAGTAGTTTTCACGTGATTTTAGTCTAATCTATCCTTCATAAAAAAAGAAGCTTTGCTTTGTCGACTGATTTTACTAACGTTTTCCAAAAGGATGGTCGTAGAATTAGGAAAGTTGAAGGAGAAAAAACAAAAAGGAAGACAAGTGCAAGAAGATACACCACCACAAATTAAGTAGTGAAAGCTTATGCCATGAAAAACGAATATTGAAGGTTTTCTCCTGATGCTGTTTACTCTTCATGCATGACATGAATATTTGGGCGTTAGCGGCAGAAATGCAGACCCATGTCCCATCACCAAGAAATCGAGTGTTAGAAAATGTTCGGTGAAGCTCCAACTTTGATAGAGCTGTCATTAATATCGAACAGGTTCTGTCCCCGCGACAGCTACTGCATATGACTTACAAACCAAGAGACAACAATTCCATTTTTTCTCGTATCTGGATCCTTTTGGATATCTCCACACACTGATTACACTTCCATTTTCGTTTTTTCCTCAAAGTTTTGGACTCGTTCCGAAAAACCTACGCCTTCTTTTACGGTTTCTCAGAACATGTAAATCTTGGATCGTAGATTTCAACAGAGTGGAAAAAGTAAAAAGCGGGAAGAAGAAAGCTGATAGCGTGGAACGTGATTCAGCATCTGTCATTTCCCCTTGATTTCCACCATCTTCTGTCGCCAAATGAATGCGATAGTGCGGGCCCCGGTGTTACGTAGTACGACCCTTGAACCAGGATCAGCTCTTCCGAAAGCATCTTTACCTGAAAATGAGAGGCTGCTTTAAATATTTTGTGGTTGCCGCTAAAAGTCTGCCCTGCACTGGCATATTCTCCGGTCTGTGCGCAAAAGTTCCACGTGAAATGACGCCTCCTGCGTCACACGAGATTTGTTTAAATCACAGCAATATAGAATTGCTTCAACGGGGACGATACATCGTTTTCTCAGACGTCACGTGGCATTTTCTCTGTTCTTTCTCGATGCTCTCCGCATGGAGTTGACCTAGGAAGAGCGGATGGAGAAGAGGACCAAAGATTCCGTGCCGATCTGTTAGGTCCCGAGGAAGAAGGAGACGCCACGAGAGGCAGCCCCGCGTGCTGCAGAGGTGTACGTGTTAAGAGTCTGCGGGTTTAACGTCAGGTCGGACACCTAACTCGGCCCCCAAGTGTTCAAAAACATGATTAGATGGGGAGAACTAAAGAGGATTACGCCTCGTGTCGTGAGGGTGGCAGCGGGCGCCTCCTGAGAGTAGCAACTAAAGAGGGATGTTTTGTATAGTAATTATTGGATAAAAGAGAATTAAGTGTGTTACTGTTAATTGTTAAGAATAGTTACGTGAGAATTGTATGTAAATTTTGTAATTAATATTTTTTTATTTTTATAAAAATATTCTAATAAAAGAAAAATAGGCTAATAACTACACCAATAATAAAGAATATGAGATATTATGCTGGTTTGAACTTATTAAATTTAGTATTTTTTATATATTTATAATTTGATTTATATGTCTATGTGTTCATGTGATAAATTGTTTCTATAACATATAACAATAGTGGTGCTGTTACAATATTTTGGATCAACCATAAAGCATCAAGAACTCTCTTTGTTGTTTGGTAAAATGATGAACATGAACATCACGATGAACCTGAGATGGAACCGTCCACAGTCCCTGTTCACAACACTGTCCTCCTTTTTGAAGCGGGAATGGAAAATGAACTATTTGCTGAACGGGACTAGTGCAATAGACCGAGGTTGGGCTTCTTCTTCTGCTCTCTCCCTCTCTTTAAATTTTTCCGATTTCATTGAAGAAGATAGCCGTCATTAAAGCATGAGTCTTGGCCCTGACCCATCATGTACTTCGGGTACATTAGCCTTATCTAGTCCTTGAGAAATTGGTTTTTGACGTTGTCTTCCTGAATGAGCCAACAGACAAGTGGGGTGTCGGCTATTTTCAAATTATACGTATGTGCTCATCGCAAGTCCTTGTCCAATTTCATTTCACAGATGAAAAATCGGAAGAAGGATAAGGACAGGTTGGCACCACATCCGCTGCAACGATTCCCACGATATTTAAGAGCTAAAATTAACAAGCAAGCAATGACGATAGCTTTGAGATCGGCTTCCATGGAGTTAATGCCAAAGCTCCGGTTTCAAAGCAAGAGAATCCCGTTTTAAGTCTTTTTTTTTTTTTTGTGTCTGTAATCCAATACCAAATCTTATCACTTAAGCCAATGTTATTCGTTTTGTTTCCCAGAAAGGAGAGTAGGACCTATTACATTTGAAGTAAACTAGTAAGAGTAAATATATAATTACTATATTCATATTGTGAATAATTTATAAGATTTCTTAATTTTATTCAGTTTGGATTTTCTTAGTATTAGTATAAAATAAAATATTATAAAAAATCTAATTATGAGTTTAGAGAGATTAGTGTGAGAGATAAAGAGAAAATATAAGTTTTTTATATACATTGTAATCCTCCTCATCCCCGAACCTCATAATTTCTATATATTTTTTCTTGAATACTATTATCTTTTTCTATATATTTTTTCTTGAATACTATTATCTTTGTGTGCGGTGAGATCACAATAAATTCCATGAGTTTAAAATTTACAGGTTTGTCTTTAACATAACTGTAGGAAAGTGACCGAATGTCCGTGGAAAACGTTTTCAATGGCTTACGAACGGGTTGTTAATTATTAATTGAAATACGTAAACGTCCTACAGATCGACTCCAAGCAAATTCAGAAAAGGGGGAGTCAAATCTGACCTCATAGATAATGATTAAACACAATGACTTTAGAACAAGTTCATACACAAACGATCGGGCAACTTTTCGGCAAAATTTCCCGCTTGTCTGTTCTTCCAGGGAACAGCGAGATTTGATTTGATTTGATTTAATTATAATTATGCAAGCGGAAAGGTCGACGAAGAGACTGGAGATGCATTGCACGTGACGATTACGAGTCCAATAGGCGATGAGCTGGAATGATAAATATCAATATGGAAAACGTTATGCATTTAATTGTAAATTATAGTTAAAGAACTTGGTAATATATTTTATCTATTTCGTATATTGAATAAAAGTTTTATATCAAGTATACAATTACTCATAATGAAGCTTAAATAAAAAATTATTTCTTCTACTTTTAAACTAACTTTCTAATTAAATTTTTAGGCTTCTTAATATGATATATGAGCCTAAGTTGAATATAATCCACTCCCTTAATGTTGAGCCAAATGTTAATCGCATACAAAGTCTTATGTTACATACAATATTTTATAGTAAAGCTTTAAATGAAAGAAATGTCTCTTTAACTCTTTAACTTTTCAATTAGTTTTTAAATTAGATATTTTGACTTTCTAACCCACTCTAAATAAACAATTTTCTTGATTAGGTTTCTCCAAAAGTTAACGAAGAAATAAGAGGAGCGGAATGACTTTCGTGTAATAACTTTCATGTGACAACTTTATCCTATCGTGATGTGGAAACCCAATACTTCGTTTAAAGTAATAAATCAAGTAATCTCCTGCTCCCCACTTCTTTCCTTATAATGTCAGCTTTACGTACCAAATAAATAATGGTTCGGTAGGTATGGGATTAGATAACATATTCTTTTGTGTTTTTCGAGTAATCCCTCCTCTCAATCATTGTACATAAAGCTCAACAAATAATACACTAAATTAACCCTCTTTCTCTAAATCATTGTGCTTAGTGCTCGATACTCATTGGGTTACACGTGGGGAAGCATTGGCTCGTATTTTTTGAAGTATTTCAAACTAAGCAAAAGGTTCTTTCTGCGTCACAACGACAGTGCTGGTTAGGTCCGTATATTTTAGGGAAAAAGTAGCGAGATTTAAGATCTTCCTTCTACAAAAGGTACTAATCAACTTGCTTCTGGTGCAGTTTCTAATTGAGGCAGCTCTTCTCTAGCTTACACGTTGTCACCTCGTCACTTGGTAATAACAAGATAGGCTTAACATCGCAGCAAGTGTCGGAGACTTTGGAGTGCAGTATGGTCTTAGTCTGCAATTTAATATAGAAATTAGCTGGAAATTTGGAGCAACTGGCTGCCGGGACTCTTTCAAAATGAAAATGAAAGTGTTGAAGTCACGTGTTTCCTGCTTCCAAAAGTCAATGAATTAGGCCTTACGTATGGCCAGAACCAGAGGTTTATGAGAGGGGGAAAATGAACCTAATTAGTAGATTGACTTTGTTTTTAACAAATCCAGTTAAATCCACTCCGCTTTGTGGATGTAATTATCAGAAACAAAGTCGATCACACAGCATCCTTCTCTTTTCTTTCTTTTTAACTTCCTTGCTTACGATGATTTCTGACCTTTCGGTTTGGTTCTCTAATTTTCTTCTTCTTTTTAACAATTGACGAGCGTTGAGTTTGGAAGTTATATTATAGCCAACAGATAAGAGCACTTAAAGATTTTGTGTCTCATTCTTAAAGATTTGCTCTTGTCTTAAACCAATAACGTCAGAAGGGCCTTTCAACAGTGTCAACCAATGAATCACGCTTGTCAAAACTTTTAAGCTTAATGGAAGAGTTTTCACTTGAAAAATAGTCTAATCTATCCGTCATAACAAAAGAAGCTTTGCTTTATCGTACTGATTTTACTAACGTTTTCCAAAAGGATGTTCGCAGAACTGGGAAAGTTGAAGGAGAAAAACAAAAAGGAATTCAAGTGCAAAAAGATAGTCCACCACCAATTAAGTAGTGAAAGCGTATACCCTGAAATTCAAGTCTTTTTTCTTAGTGAAATTCAAAATATTGAATGTTATCTACCGATGCTGTTTACTCTTCGTGCATGACTTGAACATATGGGCGTTAACGGCAGAAAGGAAGACCCATGTCCCATCATCCAGAAATCGGATGTTAGAAAATGTTTGGGGAAGCTCCAACTTTGATAGAGCTGTCATCAATATCGAACAGGTTCTGTCCGCACGACAGCTACTGAATATGACTTGCAGAGCAGGAGACAACGAGCAATTCAATTCCTTTTTGTCTCTTCATCTGGATCCTTCTGGATATCTCCATACACTGATTTACTTTTTGTTCTTTTCTCCTGTTTGGGTCTCGTACTGAAGAACCTACGCATTCTTTTACTGATTCTGAGAACATGTAAATCTTGGATCGTACATTGCAACAGGGGCGGAAAAAGTGAAAAAAGGGGAAGGTAGCATGGAACCCGATTCAGCATGTCATTTCCCCCTGATTTCCACCAACTTTTGTCGCCGAAAGCATGCGATGGGGCGGGCCACGGAGTTACGTAGTACGACCCTCGAACAAGGGGCTGCTATTCCGATGGCGTCTTTACCTGAAAATGAGAGGCCGCTTTAAATATTTTGTGGCCGCCACTGAAAGTCGGCCCTGCACTGGCATATTCTCCCGCACTGTGCAGAAAAGTTTCCTGTGAAATGGTGCCTTTTGCGTCACCTCTAGATTTGCTTAAGTCACAGCAATATGGAATGTTTCTACGGGGACGATAAATCTTTTCTCATACCTTCCGTAGCTTATTGTCACAGGCTTGTAAGGGTGGGGGCGATCTGAGAGGGTCATTTTGTGAGCTAATCTTTTTAATAAAAAATTCATAAAATATCTATTTAATGAGAAGAAAAATATATAAAAAAAAATTAATAAAAATAAACTACAAATCAAGTATAATATTGTGTTAGTTTAAATTTTTTAAATTTATTTCTTTTAAGTATGTGCATTTTTATAGTTGTTTGTTTGATTCATATATGTAGTTGATGTCCCTTATTAAATTTCTCCAACAAATGGCATTAGAATCGCTAGAATTGCCAACAAGTGGTATTATAATTTACCTATGACTCATGTTCACTGCCTATGCTAGGCACTTAGAGTTGGGCAGAGGAAGCACTCAACTGTCAGGGTATGACAATCATGTCGGAAGTATGTAGTCACATTAGAGTATTTTAGGACAAAACACTCTACAAGAAGGAATATAAAGGATATTATCTTACATTATAAAGGTAGGTGGGAAGCTGTGATTTATAAAAGGTTTAGTAACTTAACCTAATAAGCAAAAAATATTTTTTGGGTTAAAATTTCACGTTGTTCTATGATCTTTCTCAATGTTCTCTGTCTGCAGTTGATTTAGGAAGAATGGACGGAGAAGAGGACCATAGATACCATGCGGCTCCGCTAGGTCGGAGGAAGAAGGAGACGCCACCGGAAGCAGCCGCACGTGCTGCAATGGTGTACGTGTTAGAGTCTGCGTCCTCAACGTCAGGTTGGACGCCTAACTCAGCCCCCAAGAAAGTGGACACGGGGACCTAGCGATCTCCACGTGAGGGAACCCGTCAGTGTTCTTTTCCATGAGGATTTCCCTTTTGTTTTGGACGATCTTTTTTCTAATTTAATAATCCAATTTAAAGTCTACTTTTTCTGATTTAGTGACAAGCCAAAGGGTCCTTAACTGACCAGTTAACTTAGTGATAAGTTAAGAAGATTTTGACCTATCAAGTATTAGGTTTGGAGTAAATTAGTAAGGGTAATTATGTAACTACCATATTTGTATTGTGGGTAGTTTATATGGGTTTTTCAGTCTTATTCTATTTAAGTCTCCTAGTGCTATTCTATTTGAGTTTCCTTGGTACTTATATAAAAGGAAACCTTATGGGGAAACCTAGGTATGAGATTGTGAGAGATTGAGAAAAAACAAAGGTTTTCTGTAAACATTGTAAGCCCTCCTCATCATAATAAGAATTGTTCTTTAGACCGGGAACGTAGGGATTATCCCGAACCTCGTAATTTCTATGTGTTTTTTACTTGACTAATATTCTCTTTGTGTATGCGGTGAGATCCTGAGAGGTTCCGTGAGTTTAGATTCACGGGTTTGTTTTCTAACATCAAGTTACCAGATTGGAAGTTGTTAACAACAAGCCAATAATCATATTGCATGGGAGATAATTTGTGGGTCTTTTTTCCCGCCTTGCCCCACATGACCCTTTCGTTTTTTTGCTTATATTTTACCAAAAAAGCTATTAAAAGAAGACGACATAACAAGGATTATCAAATTGAATTTGGCAGACATTGTTACCAGGATTTCCACCCATATTGTACACTTCCCAAGGGTTATTAAAGGCCTGGAAATTCGACTTACATTTCTTATCGTATTTTTCTCCGTAGACTACAGAACATTAATCGCAGAGAGTATACGAGGGACCTGTGTATAACGGGGAAGGAACAACTCACGTGTCGAATGCATCCCTGATCATCGTCACGGGCGTCCCAAAATGAACAGCTGAGTGTTGGTCGTGGATCCCACTTCGATTTTACAACAAAAGTCGCGCTGTTACTGTACTTTTGGATCGATCATAAGCATCTAGAACTCTCTGTTTTAGTGGAAACATGAACATGGACATCACGATGAACTTAAGATGGGACAGTCCACAGACACTGTTCAGAGTACACTGCCTTCTTTTTTGAAGCACCGACGAATAAAGAGAGCAACCACACGTCGGGTATCATGCATCCAGCTTTTGCCTTGATTATGACATGGGATTGATGGCCGTAGCCCACCGGCCAGCGAGCCAATGACTTCCAAAGTCCTGGCCTTCGTCACTTTGGTAGGTACCTTTAAAGGCGTTTCCCCGAGCTTTCGTTGCTAATGGGTAACAACTGCCACTTGTTTCCTACTTTTTTCTCTCGCTCGTGTTGTCTGCAACAAAAATGTCTTAGTCTCCAACTTGGGTCATCGGAATAAGAATAACTTATGATCCTGATCTTAGTTGGCGATAATCTGTCTTACAGGTAAATGCCAAGAGAGAGAAGAAGGGCAGACGACAATGAGATTGCTTGTATTCTCCGTTTTTCCTAGAAAACAAGCAGAAAACGGGCAGGAAAAAATTGTTAGTTTGTCCAGGCTTAAACTCGGCCGTACTCCTTGATTCGTCCCAAAGCTTTGTTTACTGACAATTAAGGAAGAGTGTCGGAGTTGTGTACTTGATGTAACTAGATACGTCAGCTCCGAACCCACTTGCGGAATTTGTTGGCTAGCTTATCTGTGTACACATATTTAAACATGTACAAGAAACGTGCAGAGCTGACATACGACCCAAATGCAGCCTCTATTTTTTTTTTTTTTTTCCGGGGACAATATCTGCCCTTGGCAACGAATATTTTCTATATTTACCATCTTTGATTTGGACTCTAGGTTGTCCTTTGATGAGCAATCCATGAAATATATGTTTGTAATCAATTAAGAAATGGAAAGATGCAGACTTTAGACCGGTCAGTCCAACGTAATGTCTTTTGTTTTTCTCTTCTGGTTGAATCTGATAGCTCCATAGGCTTGTCTGACGTAAAAGATGGAAACTTCAATGGCAGAAATCAAGAGCTTTGTGACATAGGAAGAGAGAGTGAGTTGATTAGAAAAGTAAAACAAACTTAGTGTTTTGACATTGTCAAAGAATGGCATCAACGGTGGAGAAAAACCGAAGATGGGGCTGGTGTCACAACGCTGTCATTTGTCGTGGATGTCAAAGCATATACCCACCTCCTCATCCTCCTCATCCTCCTCATCCTCCTCCTCCTCTCCATTGTTTTAATTTATAGCACGGACTTTCAAGCGATATTTCGCATTGTCTCGTTCGGGAGAAAAGAAAAAAGGATCAAAAACAGGAGAAGTAAAATCAATGTCGCCAATCTAATGGAACTGTTGCTAATGGATTTGTACAATAGAACATTAATTACAAAAGTGAGGACAATTTAAAAGCAAGCTTTAACGTGTCCCAGATCGTAATCAATGTGCTAGGTGACGACGCTGCGAGGAGATCCCATACAGAGGGTACAGAGACGAAGTGGGGTCAAAAGCGCCACCCCCCCCCCCCCCCTCTCTCTCTCTCTCTATATATATATCTTTTCAAAACGCGGTCCGAGTTTTCAGCACAGGGTGAACTTAAAGCCGTATTATAGCGGGAAGCTGGAGAAATCTTCTCTTTGTCAATTTGAGAACCAAGAGTGTAGATACAAACAAAAGAAGGGAGTTTGGATATTAAAGGTGTCAAAGCCAAGCTCACCTGTCCGACCGACGTTCACGCTTGAAGGTAATCTGTCTCTGCCTCTCTCAGACATGCACATACGAGGCTGCATAGATAATCTTTTGGGGTGTCCTCCATTCTGCTTGGATTCTCTTCTTTTTCCGAATCATTCATGTGGTTGATGGAATTGGGGTGGATTCTTTTTCCTACTTTCTTTTTGTTCATCCGGGTTTCCTTCAATTTTCCTTGTGGCCTTTGAGGATGGAGAAGACGAAGGGAAAACTTGGATTCTTCTGTTGATCTTGAGTCCGGAATTAGTAAAGCTCTAAAGATCTTTTCGACCATTGTAATTTCACTTTGTGCAGATACATCTCTGGGTTTCAATATAGCATCAGAAGTCACTATTAAAAAATCTTTCTCCCTTTTTTCTATGAATATATATGGTGATGACAGATTTCCAACGTCGGCACCTGATGTTAATTTCGAATATATGATCAAGCAATTTCTTGCTTCGTTTTCATCCATCAAGAAATACTTTTTAACAAATGATTCTTTTTGGTTTATCACCTGCTCCTCAGAAGTCATTTTTCAAACGGGGTTGTGAAGGAGTTATATCAATCAAGCTTTCAGCTGTATTTCATCTGTTTGTTTCTGTATAACCTGGGGAAAGGAGTAGAAGATGGAAATCTTGAAATCTTTCTTATCTTGTATGTATATAATCATTGTTTTCGTCGTAAAACATAATGATAATATTTCCAGGATTATGTCAAGAACAAATGATAATATTTCTGTGTTTTTTCTTGTAGCATGAATTATTGCAATTTTTAATATCCACAAAATTTAAAGAGTCTCGTTTCAGAAATTAGTATTTAATCTATTTCTTATATACATCGTTCGTGCATACATATACAGATCTTTATTCGTACATGAGGGGGTGTAATTGCATTTATGCACACATCCACGTGGGACTGAACAACAATAATGTCAACTGCCACTTGCATTTCATATTAAATGGAATAATTACGATAATGGGGGTGGAAATACAGAACATGTTTAAGCAGATGTGATCGCCCCTGATCAGTTTTATTTGTTTCTTTGATATTTTTCTTACATGGTTTTGGAATTGATCAGGGGAGGCCAGATCTGCTTACAAATGTTTTTTCTGGTTTTAGAGGCTTAATTACTTGAGGAAACCCTTGGGTTCTTTTGAGATGTTCTGAAATTTCCACGAAGCCTTTGTGTATATCATATTAATGCCAGAAACAACTGTCCAGGATATGGGTTTTGCCTACCCCCCCCGTGGATTGGTGGTTGAACTTGAGAGCACGTGTTTAATTGTTTTCTGGTTTTCTTCATTCCATTAGGCTATGAATTGTGTCCATTCTTGGTTCATTGGGCCTTTGATATAATTTATAATTTGTGCCTTTTTCTCACCTCCTACCTAATTTGAGGTTGAAAAAGTGAAAGCTAGGAGTGTCCAAAGAGTAACAATAATGTCAGCTGTGAATTGCATTTCATATTGAACAGAATAATTACATTAACGTGGTGGACATAGAGAAACTATCCAAAAAACTAGACCTACCTCAAGTACTTGAACCCCTAGGACTAGGAAAATATATTTTAGCAGATGTGATCTCCCTTTATCAGTTTTATTTCTTTCTTTGATATTTCTCTAATATATTTTTGCACTAGATCAGGGGAGGTCAGATCTGCTTACAAATGCTTTTCTGGTTTTAAGTGTTTAATTACTGGAAACTCCTGGGCATGACATGGTTTTTGCCAAGTCCCACATGGATGGGTGGTTGAAGTTGAGGACATATGGTTTGTTGTTTTCTGGTTTTCTTCATTACATTAGGCCATAAACGGTGTCCAATCTTGGTTCAGTAGGCCTTTAATATAGTTACAATTTGTGCCTTTTTCTCACCCCCTACAAAATTAAACGTTGACAGAAAAAAAACTGGAGGTGTCTAAAGAAAAAGAGCATGTCGCCTCTCTCTAGTTGTGTATTTTTCATAAATATTTTTTTGGAGCTGTTCTGTCCTTTTTATGCATTTGGTTCAAAGTATATGGAATGAGAGAGAGTTGTGTTCAATTCAAACTAGTCGTTTAAGAAGAAAGATTAATAGATATGTGATATATCTTATAGCATCTATAGGGTCAAGTGCCGTATGATGCAGTGAAAATAGCTTAAATTTTGGATAAAGTTTTGTTCTCCATTTGATTCGACAATCTATTCCTTGAATCATGTGTGTAGGTGATGTCCTGTAATCAACTTCTAATCTGTCACTGCTATTGTTGGCCTTATAGTCATCGTTACTTTAATGTTCACATCATCTCACAATCTAAACCACTCAATAAATGGCATTCAATATGGCATTGCCACTGGAGTTACAACCACCTGATGAACTTGCCCTAGTATTATTCTTCTCTGTACGTCTCTCTCACCATTGATTTGCAAGTTGTTGATCTGTCTGACACAGTTATTTTCTCTTAGGCATGGTTGACTGGTCCAACTTAATCTAGATGTGCACTGATCATGAATGAATTGAGTGCTCTCTTGTAATTGTCTACAATTTTTTACTGCATTTTACAAATGTTGCTCTATGAATTTATTGCACCAAATCTAGTAGAGTCTCTACCCTTTTGTTTTTTCCCCTAAACTGCCTCGTCCTTGGGAGCTCCTTCAGTCATTCATTCCGTTCAAACATTATTAACCTTTCTGATTTCCTGATGCGAAGTGATACTGATCTTAATAGGTATTTCTCCATTCGTCATTTAAGAATGGGATCGCAGTAATGTTATTCATCTTGAATATGCGTATTATTTCATGAGGATGATTCACTGAAGATGTCTGCAATAGAACCTGACAAATCAGGGGCCTTAATTCATCGGTTGATTTATGTTTTTTTTTTTTTTTTTTTCAGATTAGGATGGATGTGTGTTTTCATTTTTCTGGAAATGGTTACTGCTGTTGTTTGATTTTAGTTACTGGTGCTAGATGAAGTCATAAGGATCTAGTTGCAATAATTGGAAAAAAAAAAAAAGGGCTTCAGTGTTGAGGTAGCCGGTATCATAGTTGATAACTAACATCAGAAACAGTATGGTGCTTGAAGCTTCTAAAACAAACTTTTTTGTCGGGCAAAACCACATGGTTCTGTTAAGATTCTGTGCCATTTTTGTCATAGGAGGTGACAAACTACATAAGCTAACACGAAACAGAATGGTGCTTGATTCTGTGTCATTATTGTCTCAGCACAGATCTCAAAAAAATGACTGATACGATCTCAATTCACTTTTATGTATGTTTACGTCTCGTTATAACTTCTTTTGGTGTTGGCAGGTGGGCTTTTCCTAGTGGCGTCATTGGCAAGATCCTGTGGATTTTTTCTAGGTGCTTGAAAGTGATCTATACTAGTGTGTTTAATGGGCTGCAGTTGCTCAAAGAAAGCTAAAACACTAGGGTATGAGGATCCTGTTGTTCTTTCCGCCGAAACACCTTGTGAGTATAGCCTCTTGGCCCTAGTATACTCTTGCAACTTGCTTTTGCGTCTGCACAACTTCAGCGACAAACTATCCTAGTTATTGTTTCTGATAAATTGTGTTTCAAAATTTGACATCAGACATTAAGCTTGGGGCACCTTATGTTTTGTGGTTCAGTGGGGAGAGCATTGGGCATTTAACCTAATAGTGGCAGGTTCCTTTAATTAGTAACTGATCTATGTACTGCGGGCGTTTGTCATTCTGCCTGTGTTTACAAATTTCATGCAGTGTTAATTGGCTCTGATAATCGATGCAATTAAAGGGCACTATTCTGCAGTTTTGCTGAAAGTCTGAGTGGATGTCATGGGCTGTGTAATTGAAATTCTCAAATCCAGTGTAATTAAAACAATGCTAAAAATAAGAATCGCTACGAAGTGCAAAAGAAGCATTCAATTTATTTATGGTGTGGTTATCTTAGGAAGAGTATGGTACTCCTCATATAGTTTCAGCTTGAAGAAGTTCTGCCAGTTTCAACCAATCGAGCATATTTGCTAAAGATACAATGTACCTCTTGACTCCTTACTGTCATGGTTTGCGTATCATCCAGATTTTGTAGTTTGATTTTTGGATTTGTTTCTCTCTTTGCAGTCACTGTCAATGAAGTAAGCGCCTTGTATGAGCTTTTTAAGAAATTGAGCAGCTCAATAATTGATGATGGGCGCATTCACAAGGTGAGTTTTCTAGGCTTGTGAGCTTCAATTTAAGCTACAGCGTTGGCTATTTGTAGAATCTAATTTTTGTTATGTACATAACATTATGGGTCCGTCAAACTCTCTACCAGTTACTCTGATGATTTTTACTTTTTGGTTTGTAAAAAGTAATCAGTTATAAGCTTTCTTGTCAGCAGGAAGAATTCCAGTTTGCACTCTTTAGGAACAGAAATAAGAGAAATCTCTTTGCGGACAGGGTATGTAGAAATGCTCGCTTCTCATCTCTTGTTTAGTGATTGTTTGATTTCATCCCTGTGACGGAGATTCAAACTACTACAAATGCCGTAGGAGTGACAATCTGTGCTGAATTATTTATAGGTAACACAGCACCGTTTGATAGATTTTGCCTTTGTAACTAGGCAGCAATTGCTGATGGTTCTTCACCTTTTCTACCTTTGCAAAATATGAAGAGATCAACCGTTTTTGGAAAAAATAGAATGTGAAATTTTGCTGCTATTTTGTTCTTATCTCCTTTCTAAGCAGATCAACTTGGTTTTTTCTTGTAGATTTTTGATTTATTTGATGTGAAGCGCAATGGGGTTATCGATTTTGGAGAGTTCGTTCGATCATTGGGTGTCTTTCATCCAAATGCACCTGTAGAACAAAAAATCGCATGTAGGTCTGATTTTTCCTTGAAATATTTAGATTCATGTTCTCAATTTCAAATTTCTTCCGTAAGTTGAGAAGCTATTGCTCGGTAAATTATCTTTTTCATAAGAAAATAATTCAGAGATTCTACTAAGCATATGATCATCTGCTAAAATGATGTAATCTTTTTCCAGTTGCTTTTAAGTTATATGATCTGAGGCAAACAGGGAGCATCGAGAGAGAGGAGGTCCGTATCCTAAGTTCCTTTATGTCCCATCACATATAAACTCTGCAGATACAAGTTTCTGTTTTACTTTAGCTCATTTGCGGGGATTAGTAAAATTTATATTATGATTGGAAGGGTGTGATCCAATTAATTTGATCTATTGCATATTTGTGTAACGTATGTCCGTGTACTTATATATGTAGCTTTAGTCTCTGGCCTTTGGTCAGTGACTCTTTCCTGTTGAATAGCATTGGTCAGGGAATGTGGTAATGAAAATTTGATCGTAGAGGTGTTTCTGAATCTGCCCTGAGTAACCTAAGCTTACAATGTTTTACCATCATCTGACAGTTGAAGGAGATGGTGTTGGCACTTCTTCATGAATCAGATTTGGTACTTTCAGAAGAATTCATTGAAGCAATCGTTGATAAGGTGCAGAATGCTTGGTTTCTCTTTGGTTTTTTTCAGCTCGTTCTTGGTAAATATCCTGAAAGTTCTTGTTTATTGTCATAGACATTCCGCGAAGCAGATGCAAATGGTGATGGAAGAATTGATGAAGAAGAGTGGAAGGACTTTGTCTGCAAGAATCCATCTCTGATAAAGAACATGACATTGCCATATTTAAAGTGAGTTCTTCGTGGTCTTTCTTGATTTTTGGTCCTCAGAGCTTGGGATTCTCTTGTTTTGACTAACAAGTATAGATTCTTAGTTTTATTTTATAAGTTGTATATACACCTTGTTAACCGAGGTAGTTCATTGACATTTCAGTTGTTTCCTTATCTTCCAGGGATATAACCCTAGCATTTCCTAGCTTTGTGCTGAGCTCTGAAGTTGAAGATTCAGAAATATAAGACCATAATTCCGCTATAACGGTGTGAAAGGATCTCATGTCCCAAGATATTGAAACATTCGGAATTACCTTTGTCTACAATGGAGCTCCGGCTTTGGAACGTCACCATCTCCAACCTGGGTCCGGGAACAAGAAGAAGAGCTTGCAGCCCCAACTGGTGGAAGAGTTTACAATTCCTTCTTTGAAGGACAGCCAAGCTGCATTTTGTCTTTGCCATCGTCCAATACTCAACATGTCCTTGACATGCAGGGATTCCTGCCTGCAAACTGCGTATAGGTTTCTTGTCTGTAGATCCTTGATTTCTGCCTTCCCTGAATTTTGCCCCTGGAAATTTTGCAAATAGTTGCCTTCTTGTGCAGTGGAGAGAGACCATGTTGTTTTGTACAAGTACTCTTAAATATATTCGGTTGCCTTTACTTATTGCTTTTATGAACCACAACATTCATGGTTAGTCCATAAATTAGGCAAACCTAAAAGTTTTTGGGAAAAGGAGTTTGATGAAATTTTAAGAATAATGATTTATGCTATCATGATTTTTGATTAAGAGTTGTTAGCTTAGAATTGTGTCAGTCTTTAACCAATATTACTAGTAAAGAGTGTGAGTAGAGTGATCTATGAGAATCCCTTTGTAGAGGATTCACACCCTTTAGCTATTAAATACAATATTGGTTATGCTACTTATATTTTCAAATTGAAAATATTAATAGTATCATATCTATACAATGGGGATCATAATGTTTCAATAAATAAGTAGTTACATTTGAAAATCAAAGTAAATTATAAAAAGAAACTAGAAAAGGAAAAGATCATGACATTATCTCGAATGATGACCTAATTGATGTGGGTCTTGGTTGGTAGTGCACTTTTACGCCTTATAGTCTTATATCATGCAATTAAGGGGATATTTTAGGGCTTGTAAGAGTATGGGTTCCCTCACATGGCAAGCAAGTGTTTTAGGATGGTTCTCTCACCCTTAAAATGCATCACTAACACTAAGGAAATTAGATAGACCATATTCAAAACCAATCTATTGGCCTATACTATCAGTTTGAAACACTTGTTTTGTATTAGTACTCTTAAATGTATTTGGTAGGTTAACATGTATTTTTTACCCATTTGCCTTTACTTATTGCTTTTATGAACTATAATATTCATGTTTAGTTTAAAAACGAGATAAACCTTAAAGCTTTCGTAACAGTAGTGTGATGAAATTTAAATAAAAATAGTTTATGCCATCATGGTATTTAACTTGATAAGCTAATCACGGTGATAGAGACAACTCTAAATTAGCATTAAGAAAATGAAATAATCCAAAATAGAATATTGCAATTGATAGCAATAAAACAACTTTTAAATAAACTAAATTGAGGTTCATAAACACTCTCGCAACTTTTAAATAAACTAAATAATAGCTTATAATTGACATTACTAAACGGCAGTGTCCAAAACCTAGTCAAGTTGCTATCCAAACTTCAAGAAAATCATAACAACCACTTGCTCGTTTCAGACAAAGATTAAAATTAAAGGATTAGGTGGAATTTCTGTAAAGATGATGTGGGAATACCGAACGTTTCTTCCCTCACCAGCCCACGCGTGGCATTACTAAATGATTGAAGATCCATGCGTAGAACTCGGAGTCTCCAGATGTGCGCAACCTATTATCCCCGGGAGTGTCCGAAAGCCGTGGCAGCACCTCATTGGTCCTGGAAAAAATAAATCACGGGACGTCCCAATCCACTGCCATATCAGGAAGCAGCATCTGTTTGACTTTATCCGTAACACGTCACCGAAGGCCGGTGAATCAGCACCGCCACCGGTCCCTTTTGTCTTGTTGTTACGGTTTCTGACACTTTCCTGTTCCATTAAGGGCATAGAGCTTTGCCTCGACAAACAGACCAACTTGGTTGGAAAACAGCCATGGGTTAAGTTGTTCCGTCGGATGTAAATCAGCGGTAAATCTTGGAACTTCTGATGCTTACACGTGTAAACAAATATCCTATTTTCACATCAACTCTAACATCCTGCGGATAAGTATAAAACAGCTTTTAAAAACAGTTACTTCTTGGTCATTACATCTCAAGTTCTCTGCAAAGACCAATAAAAGCCCACAGGATAGATCTCTCTCTCTCTCTTTTCTCCCCTATCTCTGTCCGAAACTACCGATTCTTGGAATCGGATTCATATTCGAATTCCACTTCCTCAACCGATCCCTGCTTCGAGGAATCCAAAATCTCGATAACGTATCTCTTTCTTCGCTTTCATGGACCATCGTTTTCGGCTCTTTCGAAGGTTTTTGTTCCAGCCAATTTGTCGTTTTTGGAATCTGAAGGAAAAACGTGACTAAGAGATTTCTTGGTTAAGTTTACAATAATGTTGCTGCGTTATTTTCTTTGTTGGGATTCTTAGCGAGAAAGGTTTTGGTTCGTTGCAGGTTCAAATTCTCTGATCCGATCCTGCGGATAATTTCCGAGAGCTTTGTCATAAAGATGATTCGGGGATTTTCTTAGCAGGTTCGAATCTTTGAATGTGCAAGAGAAATAATGGATATAATTCTGTGATTAGTGTTCTGGCAGAGTGATTAGTGAGAAAACTGTGGAAAATGTGGAAATGATTTAGCACGAAGTGTTTCTTGATATTTCGTTCGTTTCATGTTGTTACCATTTAGTTGCCAGGAGGTTGTAACTCTTACGCTTAGATATTTTCTGTAAAATTGAATGTCAGAAGCTCAAGCCTAGCTAAGCGATCACTCTCAGTTAAGTTGACCATTTCTATGTTGTCGGATTTAGTAAAGAACCTTGGCCTTCATTATTGATCAATCCTAGATGTAAGATTACGCTTCTATTTCCTTGTAGTTGTTGTTCTCAGAAATTGAACATTCATGTGACTAATTCACGGTTCGCGTAATGGCTTTAATCATGTTAAAAATTTGTGCTTGTGGGCTCCAATCAATTCATGGTGGAACGTTATTTAGGTGACTGCTTGTGATGGTTTATGGTTGGTTTTGAATGGTTAGTTTAACATTCATTAGGTTTCACATTCTGTTTCAGTTTGATCAACACTTGTTAGTGCATTGGTAATGCAATCAGTTGACGAGGACCATCAGAAGCAAACGAAGCAGAATCTCAAGCGTTCCAGATCGTCTCAATTCGACATGCCTGTGACAGATTCAAACATCGCCCCAGCTCTTGAGAATTGTACCCTTTTCCCGGTTGAAGAGATTGTGCAGCACCCTTTGCCTGGTTATGCTGCACCTACTTCAATCAGTTTCAGTCCTGATGATAGCATATTAACTTATTTGTTTAGTCCAGATCATACACTAAATAGAAAGGTTTTTTCATTTAATCTCAAGACTGGCAAACAAGAATTGTTTTTTAGTCCCCCAGATGGTGGGCTGGATGAGAGTAATATATCACCGGAAGAGAAGTTGAGGAGGGAAAGACTGAGGGAGCGCGGGTTGGGAGTGACCCGATATGAATGGATGAAGATGGGCTCAAAAAAGAAAGCAATTATGGTGCCTTTGCCAGCTGGGGTTTGTTCTGTTATCCTTTAGACTAATAATGAATCTTACTACTGTCTATAATGTTGTATCAGTGTGTTAGGAATACTCTACATATGTGCTATGAATTTACTAGCAGTGTGTATTGAAATAATCTGTTTTCTACTGACGAGTTGATGTTCCCCCTATGGACAGATTTATTTCCAGGAGTTTTCTTGTTCGAAACCGGAGCTCAAGCTTCCAAGTGCATCGTGTTCGCCTATTATTGATCCTCACATATCTCCAGATGGCACAATGCTCGCATACGTTAGAGATTGGGAGTTGCATGTTCTCAATCTCCTGTGCAATCAGTCAATACAGTTGACTCATGGTGCCAATGGAAGCACCTTGGTACGTGGACTTTAGGGTTGGATCTTTTCGATATCTTTGATATTTGAAGCTATTAAACAGTTTTACTTTTTCCTGTAAAGTATATGAAAGTTTTACATCATACTTCTATATTTGATCTACAACTGATCCATCTAATCTAGTCTGCTGATTAAATTTCTGAATTTTTGGGATCACCATTTTAAAGGTGGATAATTGAAGCCGTTTCTTGTGTATGCAGTAAATTCTTTGTGAATGCAATAGGTTCGATAATGAAGGTTTCCCTTCAATTTGTGGTAGATGCAATAAATTTCTGGCCTATTAGCATTCTGTCAATGTTTTCTTCCTAAATATGACAGTGTGTTCTTGTGTATTTGCAGACTCATGGCCTTGCTGAATATATAGCTCAGGTAAGGGAATTTTATTTGATCTTCATTCCATACTAAGTCGTATAAAGAGTTAGGAAACTGTTTTGATTCCTTTTTGTAAGTTATGAGTGTTCAGGTGAACTGTATTGCTTTCCGCAGCAAAAAGCTGATTCAAACACATCCAGATGATGCATTATTCGCTTCTCTATTCACATTGTTAGACTTCGGTTTTAATT
This sequence comes from Casuarina equisetifolia, assembly GCA_028551475.1. Taxonomy (NCBI): domain Eukaryota; kingdom Viridiplantae; phylum Streptophyta; class Magnoliopsida; order Fagales; family Casuarinaceae; genus Casuarina; species Casuarina equisetifolia. Next base: position 21,127,098 of record CM052362.1, read on the forward strand.
GTAATGTTACTGATTGCAGGAGGAGATGGATCGGAAGAATGGGTATTGGTGGTCATTAGATGGCAAATATATTGCATTCACACAAGTTGATTCTTCTGAGATACCACTTTTCAGAATTATGCACCAAGGTAAAAGCTCAGTAGGTTCGGAGGCACAAGAAGACCATGCTTATCCTTTTGCTGGAGCTTCAAATGTTAAAGTTCACCTCGGGGTAGTTTCTGTGGCTGGTGGTCCTATCACTTGGATGGATCTTGTCTGTGGAGGAAGATATCAAGCAAACAATGAGGAGGAATATTTGGGTAGAGTGCAGTGGATGCATGGAAATATTCTCATAGCTCAGGTTTTGAATAGATCTCACACAAAACTAAAGATCGTTAAGTTTGATATTAGAACAGGACAGAAGAAAATCATATTAGTGGAAGAGCAAGGTGCATGGGTTAATTTACATGACTGTTTCACGCCTCTAGACAAAGGAGTCACCAGATTTTCTGGGGGATTCATTTGGGCAAGTGAAAGAACAGGATTTAGACATCTTTATCTGCATGACGCAAGTGGGACTTGCTTGGGACCTATTACCGAAGGCGATTGGATGGTTGAGCAAATTGCTGGTGTAAATGAGGCTGCAGGGCTTGTGTATTTCACCGGGACTTTAGCTGGACCCCTGGAATCTAACCTTTTCTGTGCTAAACTATTTACAGACGGTAACAAACCCTTGGAACCCCCAGTGAGACTGACTCATAACAAAGGAAAACATGTGGTTGTGCTTGATCATCATATGCGTACTTTTGTTGATGTCCATGATTGTCTTGACTCTCCCCCCAGGATTTTTATTCGCTCATTGGAAGATGGAAGCTTAATCGCGACTCTGTATGAGCAGCCATTTACCATTCCAAGATTCAAAAGACTTCAACTTGAGCCTCCAGAGATTGTTGAAACACAGGCAAGTGATGGGACTACATTGTATGGGGCTTTATATAAGCCTGATGAAACACGATTTGGACCTCCACCCTACAAAACCATGATCAGCGTATATGGTGGTCCATGTGTACAGCTTGTTCGCAATTCTTGGATGAATACAGTTGACATGAGAGCACAGTACCTTCGAAGCCAAGGCATCTTAGTTTGGAAGGTTAGTATTTTCTGCATACATATCTTAGTTGTTGCCTGGATCTTCGTTTACCATACTTTTAGAAGTAGTGAGAGTAGATTAAGTGAATAGGGAGAAGGAAAGCAGAGTATGGCTTTAAAATTAAACTATTTTAGTTGATATGGGGTTCATAGTTTTGCTCTCGATTAGTTTAGATAAAGGCTTAAGTTGACCAGAATTGAGTAACTGATAATCTAACGGTCTTTAAAATAGACACCCCCTTGGATGTAGTAAGTGATGTATATCTGGTTGATTCAGATAGGTGCTTGCGTAGGTAACATTCTTATTCCCATATATTAGGATGTTAAGACACGGCTAAACCATTACCGCTTAGTTCCAGATATGTTCTGTTGTTAGATGGGGCTTATGGTAACATGTTAGATAGACGCAATACATTTATTGGATGTATTGACAAAACAACTGATGCTGCTTTGAAGTGTCAAATATATACCTTATCCATGCCACTTGTTTGAAATTTGAAAGTGTCATTATTCTGACTCTCTACTATTTACAGTTAGATAATAGGGGGACTGCAAGACGTGGACTTCAGTTTGAAGGGTCTCTAAAATACAAGGCAGGTCAGGTTGATGCTGATGATCAACTGACAGGTGCTGAATGGCTTGTGAAAAATGGGCTAGCTAAACCTGGCCATATTGGGGTGTATGGATGGAGCTACGGTGGATTCCTCTCAGCTATGACGTTGGTCAGGTTTCCGGACATGTTCCGGTGTGCCGTATCCGGTGCCCCTGTAACAGCCTGGGACGGGTACGACACATTTTACACCGAAAAGTACATGGGATTGCCTTCCGAGAACCCCTCCGGTTATGAGAACGGCTCCGTGATGCACCATGTTCACAAGATGAAAGGGAGGTTGCTCCTTGTGCATGGGATGATTGATGAAAATGTACACTTCAGACACACCGCCAGGCTTGTGAATGCACTTGTCACGGCTGGAAAGCCTTACGAGCTCTTAATTTTCCCAGACGAACGTCATATGCCGCGCCGGCATCGGGACCGAGTTTACATGGAGGAGAGGATTTGGGACTTCATAGAGAGGAATCTCTGAAGATAATAATTTCTTTTTTTCGTATCTTCATAAAAGGGCTTTTTTTTTTTAAAGGAAAGAAAACTTTATTTTCTTGTCCTTGCCAAGTAGGATTTGGGTTTGATTTCCACTTGCAGCTTTTGTAAAGTATGGCAGAGCTTCTTAGGCATATTCAAGTCGTTGTCAATAAGGCATATGGTGGAATTTGGGTATTAAAGCCCCACATAATGAAATATTAGAAGCCAATATTCTCATGACTAATTTTTTGCACTACAAAATTTGGGTATTAAAGCCCCACTTGGGACTTTTTGTTTTCTCCTTCAGAACTTAGAATAGTATATAGATTCGTGCAGGCCAGCAGCAGGCTGCCATGACTAAAATCCAGAAATGTCACTATCGGCCGGGCACACAAATTTGAATATTCAAAAGGTTACACCAGAAAGTCGAAATCTGAAGCATTAAATTTTGGGTGGAAGAGCTAAAAAATAATTGAATACTAGCACGAAAAGAATCCCACAAGAGGAAACAATCGCTATACCATCACGTGACTCAACCGTGAGGTCAGGGATGAGACCAGCTTGCTTATTTGGCGTCGGGGATGACGTGGCGAGCATTCATTGTTCCTTCCACGTTGTCGTCCCATATTAGACTTTTCTTAGCGACCAAGTTTAAGGGAGATTTGACTTCGCCATTCCCTCCACGTTGGTTCTTAACGTCCGTTTACGAGGCACGAAAGATTCTCGTCTGCCGCACGTCACAGCATAACCCAAAAGGACACCTGCCAGTGACGTGTACGGCACCGCTTGACTTCGTTACTCGTGTCACTTTTTTGTTTTTTATATAAAAAAAGTACTAGAACCATCTAATCGGTTGTCGGTGTAATTTTTTATAAAAGTAAAATAGTTTTCGGATATATCACAAGACGTGGTTTTACGTGACAAATTAGGAAATTTCTCCGCAACCTAGTCTATCCCCAGCGTTAACGCCGTGTACAATACAAACGCCGGTAAATTATGCAAGCGTGGAATTGGATTGGTATTCGTAACAAATCGGAACAAAAATGTTAAAGAAATAGCAAATGAGTCATCGGGTCCATCCATAAAAGTAAATCCCTTCCATGCGTACTGTTAAGCTCTCGTTTCTCTCTCTAGCACTTTCTCTCTCTCTCTCTCAGAGCAGGATTCTGTCGGGAAAAAGTGCGAGGAAATTTCGGAATCTTGGAAAACTGGGAAGAAATGAAATGGAGAAAACGCGGAGGAAAAAAGTGCCGATAATTGCTTTTGATTTCTCTGTTCCTCGCCGTCGTACCTGAATTTCCTCTCCGATTTTCGCTTCTCCAGGTATTTTTCCGGCTTCGTTTTCTGTAAGATTTAGTTGTCGATGTGTACTTTTTGGATGGCGAAAATGTTTAGGAAAAGAGTTGAGCTGAGAGTTAGTAGGGCGAAATCTGCTTTTCTTTTTCTTTTCTGTTTTTAGGCGCATGAATTTAGATTTAGCATTTATTTTCCGCTTGTTTGAACTTGTCTACTAATTTTTTTACCTTAATTAAAAATATTGTCTGCGCTTCCAGACATCTGGTGAGCAAGATTATTTCGTGTTAGAAGATGAGTTTACTTTCTTTTCGGAAATGCAAAGCCATGGAGAAGATCAAGATGAATATTATTCGATTTTAGTTCTTTTGGTTTCCAGCAAATTCTTTGAAATCAAAGAATGAATTTTAGAGTTAAGTCTCAAATCTTTATGATTTACTACGATTTTGTCTTTCTAAATATCTTTTCCTGTTTCTCTGGTGCGTAGGTTCTTTCTTGAATCTGATTGCAATTTGTGGTGGTTGGTGCGGATTTCATTTGGAATCCGTACCCGCCGGGAAGGTTCGCAAGTTCTCAACGGTACCACGTATGACATAAGTCCTAATTTGGTGTAAGAGAGAAAGAAAACCGCGGAAGTTCCAAGCGTAACATAGAATTAATTTTCATGAAGGAAGATGTCGAGGATGTGAGACGACTTCCAATTTGACCTAACGAATCTTTGGATCTTTAGGGTACTAATTTGGTTCTGATTAGACTTTAGGATGAGGAAATTTGTATTACATGCATGGGGATTTGATTCTTAGGTCCTAGAGGTTTCTTTTTCCTGACCTTGACTGATTTTGGTGTAGTGGCACCCAGAAAGGGAGAAAAACAGAAGAAGATGCTAAAGCTTTAACGTGATTCACATCTGAGAAGTGTATTTGATTCTGTTGGATAAGCAATGTCGATTGCTAGTGTAGCACTTAGTCCAGTGTTGGAAAGGTCTCTAAGTTTCCCGGGTACTTCCACTGACTGGTATGGCCCAAGCCAAAGTGACACGATCTTGATTTTTCTCACTGTTTCTGGGTCTCTAATTCCCTTGCGTGTTCTGGAGTCTGATTCGATTGCGTCAGTGAAGCTCAGAATCCAGATTTACAAAGGATATTTTGTGAAGAAGCAGAAACTTGTTTTTGAAGGAAGAGAATTGTCTCGAAATAATACTTGTGTCCGAGACTATGGGTTGAGTGATGGGAATGTATTGCATTTAGTGCTAAAACTCTCAGATCTGCAAGCTATTACAGTTAGGACTCAGTGTGGGAAGGAGTATGAGTTCAATATTGAGAGGAATAGAAACGTGGGTTATGTGAAGCAGCAGATTGCGAAGAAAGGGAAAGGGTTATTTGATCTCAAGGATCAAGAACTGACATGCAATGGTGAAGAGCTTGAAGATCAGAGATTGATTAATGACATCTGCAAAGATAATAATGTTGTGATTCACTTGCTGTGTAGGAAGCCTGCCAAACTAAGAGCTAAACCTGTTGAGAAATATATTGAATTGTCTATTGAATCACCGAGTGTTGATGATAAGGGGTCTGGTGTAGGAGAACACCAGCCAGGACCACTATCTGCAGGACATCAGGTCCTAGATAAGAAGCCACCGCTAAAAAAAATTCTTTTGGAACCTTTAGTTGTTAATGCTAAGGTTCTTCTGGCACTGACAATTAGGAAGCTTATTAACTCTACTATTGATGGGTTAGAGAGGGGCAAAGAGCCAATTCAGTCTTCAGAGGGATCGGGAGGAGCTTATTTCATGCAGGATTCATCTGGTATGAAATATGTCTCTGTTTTTAAACCAATTGACGAGGAGCCACTGGCTGTTAATAACCCTCGGGGGCTACCCTTGTCACTTGATGGTGAAGGTTTGAAGAAGGGGATACGAGTAGGAGAAGGTGCAGTGAGAGAAGTTGCAGCATACATTTTGGATCATCCAAGGAGCGGGCCTCGCTCACTTCATGATGAGGAGAAAGGCTTTGCTGGGGTCCCCCCCACGGTCATGGTCAAGTGCTTGCATAGAGGATTCAATCATCCAGAAGGTTATGAATGTGATTCCAAGAATGTTAAGATTGGGTCACTGCAAATGTTTGTGAAGAATGATGGGAGTTGTGAGGATATTGGTCCTCGTGCTTTTCCAGTGAATGAGGTACACAAGATCTCGGTGCTGGACATAAGATTGGCTAATGCAGATAGGCATGCTGGGAATATATTGATTACCAGAGAAGATGAAGATGGTCAGATCGTGCTTATTCCCATTGATCATGGCTACTGCTTGCCCGAGACTGTAAGTGCTTGTCTGTTCTTCTGTTGAATTACTGAATATCACGGATATTAATTTGTGTTATTACGTTCGAAGTGTGATTGGTTGCTTAACCAATTTTCTATCTAGTGTCGCTGATTTTCATGGAACTAATTTACCTGCTATGCTTTTCAGAAATTCTTTCTTTTGATTGCTCAATTGACTCTAATTTATCAAGTGATGTGCATGTCAGAAGTCAATATGTGTTACGTATGATATACTTTGGAATCCTGAGCAATGCTGTTACACTTCTATGAGGCTGGTTGTTTCATTTTCTGCACAAAGAGATTGTTAAAACTAGAGAATAACTTCAACGCATGGCCAGATGATGTGCTTATTGTGTTTCTGTGCCATTGCATGCATATCAAGTATTCCAACATTACTATGATATACTTTCTTTGTAGAACTCTCCTTATTACAATGGAATTTCCATGGGAATTGCATTATATCCATATTTTTCCTAGATCACCACATTCTCTTCTCCAGAACATGTTCAGTGACATGTTAGCTTTTCCTTTTTCTTGCTGCGACACATGGGAATTGACTGGAATTAACTGTTTCTGGATTTTCAATGTTCAGCCTCTATATCCACTATTTCCTCTCATTTTCGTTTCTTCTCGCTGCAGTTTGAAGATTGCACATTTGACTGGCTCAACTGGCCTCAAGCTCATGAACCTTTTTCCAATGACGTAGTTGAATACATCAGATCGCTAGATGCTGAACAGGATATTGAACTTCTGAAGTTCCATGGATGGGATGTGCCTCCTAAATGTGCCCGCACTCTTCGCATTTCCACCATGCTTCTGAAAAAGGGTGCAGAAAGAGGACTTACTCCCTTTGCCATTGGAAGCATCATGTGCAGACCAACCCTAAAGAGGAAATCTGTGATTGAGCAGATTGTTCAAGAAGCACAAGAAGCTGCACTCCCGGGTACAAGCGACGCTGCATTTCTTGAATCTGTGTCGGTGATAATGGATCGTCACCTCGATGACCTCGTTACTACACAGTGAACGTTTAGTCATGTCATATATGTGCATATCTCGCTGTGCATGTATGTGTATGATGAACGATAACGCTCCACTCTATCTTTTCATGGACTGCCCATTTCATGTACCTTTGCCTTGTTGCTGAACCTGCCTCTCCAACTTATTCTGTTCATGTCTAGAAGACCACTCGGCATAAGTGCTCCTTTGTTTCCCTGTCTTTATCCCCTTAACCCGAAAATATCTTCAGACATTGACCAAAATGAATTTACACTGGGTGTCTTATCTCGATAGTACAGTTCTTATGTAGAAATATCAGAATGCAAATACATATTTTTTCTTTTGTGGGATGTTCCCTTTGTTCAGTGTTCTCAATTTCTTTTTCCTTTGTTTGGAATATTGGGTTTTTTTGGTTATGGAATGTTTTAGGTTTGAGTTTCTTTCCATTTGATGAAGGACTTAAATTCAGCAAATTTAGAAGCAACATGGGGATTTTCCCACGATATGATTAAAGCTCAGAGGAAGGAAAAAGTCATCTTGGAAGGCGGGGGTGATCTCTAGCACATGATTTCGTTTTTCAAATGGACGTTCCCTACATAACAGCGAGCACGAATCCCAGTATTTGACACCAAAAGGACAGAATCCTTCAAGTTGCAATGTAAGAAGTAGCCATGGGACCTGTCTTCCGGACTTTGCTTGCAAGATCACATAAGAGGGAACAAGTCGTTAGGATCTCGGCTTTTGTAATGATGTTTTGGAGGAATAGGCTGGTTTGAGGGGCAACTCGCCGTTGAGGCGTCTTGAAAAGCAACATGATAGGGCATAAAAGTTATTGTCATTATCATCGTCATTGTTATTATTGTTTTCAGTACCAGCTACCCCAAACCGCGTAGGATATTGACCTGATAGATTCCCCCAAAAACGTTAGATAGTCCCTTGATTGCGCAAGCACACTCAGGACAGAAGTGGTCCTAACTCCTTCCGACTCCTCCCGATCGACGCATCACCTCTAACATGGCTGTGGTCCTTGCTTGCTAACGACACCAGTTGTACTCTTACAATCGGCGGACTAAAAGATGTCTATGGCTGATGATCTTTTCCACTGATAAAGCTTTTGGACAAATTGGCAAAGGCCTCCTGGTGCTAGATTAGCAGACTCCCCAGCAGTTACGGAAGAATTCACAGTAAAGCTTTAATGGGCAACAGCAGCCAAAGTGTGTGTGTTTCAACACAAATCATTAGTTCCTTCGACACGAAGCTATAACTTTTCTGCCAAAAAGATGTTCGGGGAAGTTAGCAATGGTTGGGAGAAAGTGAACACGAGTGCTTTCGAAGCAAAATCATGCGTATCCAGATGCTGAATCAAAGTTGAGTAGAGCCGTATGAGAATTCGGTGTTCGTTGACACAAAATGGATATTGGTTTCAGAATCATTTGCTGCTTGACTTAACATGGCCATCCCACCAAGGCAGCAGGTGCCCCTTTACTCCTTTACCGACATGGCCACTCTTGCCTAACCCCAATCATAAGTACATAGGACTATAGTAGTAGTTGCACCGTAAAATTTAATACTGACTACTTGCATCTTAAAAACTTAGTGCTGACTAATCAGTGACGTCCTGGGTAAAGAAGGGTGGACTTAAATTTCTAATTATTGTACCAAATTGAAACTAAATTTCTCGAGTACGACTGCATCCACTTACCTACTTCATCCTACCCAAATTCAATTATAATTTACTGCTCTCACAACCGTAGGCAAGACCAATAACTTTGCTGAAAAGCTCAAGTAGAAGACCATATTTTAGGCTGGTTCTAATAAAAATTTATTGGTCATCAAACTTGTGGGCTAAATTCAATGCAACGTGACTTGGCTTTTATGACCACGACCGGTGATGAGGAGCAGTTCTTAGTCTACACTTAGGATTTAATTTTCCAACGTCCACCGACAGCATTAAAAGAAAGTAGATGTCAGCCTCACAATTTGAAAAGTGAGGCCGCCCCAACTTCACACTAAATTTCACTACTGCCCTTGTGCCATCGCTTTCCCTCTCTTATTTTGAGGACGTGCATCCATGAACAAGATGGGAACTACCAGAAGATAAGCCATTCATTAATTATTTTACCTCTATTACATCTTGAGTTAAACAAACAAATTAACAAGGAAAACAATAGCAGTTACGGAGTAATTGACGCAATCGAGGTAAAAAAATAGAAGCGGAAACCTATATAATTTATCCATGTTGGGGTTTAGATCGACTCCTTGTCGTTTAATCTCGTACATGGTATACTTGGGTAGGTTAGTTCATAAACCCTCTACGAATGCCACCCCAGTAGAGGGTAACCACGAAGAGCCATAAATGAACTCTGCAACAGTGAACCTGCTTGCCTCCACCTTCGACGTGATGACTCGGAACCCCTTCCAATTGACGCGTTGCGCAACTGCAGCTCCAGGACCTTTGTTCATATATTCACCATAATAAAGTGTATCCAAAGCAAAATTCCCGTTCCACTCCAGCCAACCTCGTGGGCTTATGTGATCGTCCATGAAGGACTCCATGTACACAACCCTGGAGTAAAGCTTCCATGGGCGGCCTAGATATGTTGGGAAGCTTCCTTGGGAAGCCTTGAGTTCTGAGGTGGGGAGGATTTGGCAATTGTGGATGGAAATACCTGTGTTTTGGTTAGGGTCCTTTCGATTTTGGGCAGTGATGGTGTTCTTCTGGGAGGCCATGGGTTTGCGAGCAAAGATGTTGCAGTTCTGCAACACCACCGCTGCATTGCCAAAGATGAAGTCCACGGTGCCGTAGACGTCACATTCACGGAAGAATTGCCGATTGGAGTGAACGTAGAGCGTGTCTTGGTACCCGGTGACGGTACAACGATAGACCACGGCCTGGTCCGCCCCAACTCGGAGCGCCACCGCTTGGTGCTTGCCGGGTCCAGCCGAATTATCAAACGACACGTCCCGGGCGATGAAACCTGCTCCGGTCGCCGCTGCATGCAGAGTAGGACACAGTTAATTAAGAACAAACTTAGAGAAAAGCAAGGTCCGTAGCTTTGTGGATAAGCTAACGATAATCTACGTAATAATATGTCTATCAGCGAGGTACATGACCCAACCTCCAATAACACGATTCCCTGTCTTTAGATGGTGACCACCAGAACAGAACTGCGTCAGGGACAACGCTGTCCATTTACGTTTATAACCAACACTAAGTGATTTGATGTGCGTCGGACACTTTTTAGTTGTACACTGAAACCGAGAACCTTCAGTTCTGATTAACCCCAGAATATACCGAAATTTGACTCCAACAGTTAATTTCACAGTGTGCGTGCGTGGTAAGATCAAAAATGAATTTTTTGACGATCATGCAACGATGGAGTGTGAAAAAGCGTCGGTAGGAACGAGGTAACATGCAAGTATAAAAGGACAGGGATGACCCGTACACTCTACGGACAGAACAGAAGACAAACTGAAATCTCGCAGACAATCAAGTAAAATAGCAACTCACCGAAGGTTGCGGTGTGGAATGTCGTCATCTTATCGGATACACTTTTGGAGCCTGTTATCACTGTTTTTCCCTTCCCATCTCCTATAAACATCAGCTTCTTCTTCTTCCTTCCGACCTTCAAATTCTCCTCCTCATACCTGCAATTTTTGTCATTAACAGGATGATAATAATATTGGAATGGATTGAAAGACAATTCAGTAAAAAGGGTCATTATCGGGGGTGTTTTTGTAAGCCGATACACGCGTCCCTAATTATGATCATTCACATGCGTAAAGTTTTTAAGATTTTGGAGGGGATGTCAAAGAGTCAATCTCCACCCAAAGAGAAAGCCAAAAAGTTTGTAGAATTTTTCCTGTAATTATTACTTGAAATCACCGTCTTTTCTATTTTGACGTGAAGTGTGAAAAGCTGGAAAGGGTATTGGTCCAGGGAAAAGAAGAACAGTGTAGCGAATTTACCTTCCTGCTCTTACGTAAATGATGGTTCGCCGGTCGCTGTTCTCGGGCGCATCCTTTATCGCCTCCGCAATCGTCTTGTACGTGCCATTTTCCCCGTCTTTCGAGACCACTATATCGGCCTGTATCGCCGATGGAGGCATGTCCAGCAATTCCCTCTCTCTCCTGCTCAACCATTTCGGCAAACCTCCGGCATTCTCCACCGGAACATTGGATTCCATTAACCGACGCCGGTTCTGTATCGGAACCCCGGAGAAGTCGCTGGGAGTGCTCCCCGAGAATATCGCCAGGCAGTTGCTAACGAGCTCCGCCAGGTCCTTCTGCTTCTCGTTTATTTGTTTTTTCACCTCCCCGCCCACGTTCTCGAAGCCCTCCTTACAGGTGTCCTGGTTCGTGAGCGCGGCGCTCAGCCATGTCAGGACGTCGTTCGAGAGAGTGGAGATGCCCGATTGCTGGCCGGCCACGGAGAGCAGCGCCCGGGAGATAGCGTCGATGGAGTCCTCCAGGAGCTCTAGGCAGTCGTCGAAGGCTGACCGCTCCAGTGGCTCCATCTGGATATAGGAGATCACGGAGGTGCTGTACAGCGCCTTGCTCAGGTGCTGCAGCGTCATGTTGAACGAAATGTGGACGAGGTCGCTCTCAGACGCCGTCAGCGACCCCGGAAAGTTCAACAGCGAGTCCACACACAGGCTCGGGTACAGAGTCTTGCTACAGGTCCGGGATATAGCTTGTGTCGGCTTCCGATGGATGAGCGAATCCGATCGATCCGAGTCCCGCTTCCGTACCCCGATCAGGACCCCCGCCGACACGGCGGAGGCCACCAGCAGCGTGATGGACAGGATGACAAGGAGAACCACCTTGCGCTTCCTTTTTGACTGTGGGGTAGCTGAGGGGGCGACTTCTGGTTGGGTGAGGTGGTGTCTGGATTGTCCCACCACGGGGTCGGAAAATCCAAGCTTACCGTATTCCATAGTTTCTCTCCGATTCTAGAGAAGCGTTGCTAAACGCACCCGCAGAAAAAGAGTTGATTGGGTGTTCTGCCTGTGAAGGCGGGGGGAGTGTGTGAATATATATGAGGTGGCGAAGCGAGAGCAAAGGAGGTTGGTGCGACGTCGACGTCTAAGGAGACGATGAGCTGGCGGCTACTTCCAATGGTAGCCAGTGTTCCCTGATGCGCTTGAAAGGGCCTGTGTGTCAAAGTAAGCGAGCTTGTGCAAGTGCTAGATTCTCTTAGCAATTAAGCTATTCCTAAGCTTTTTGGGTTGGTGCACTCTCGATCTAAATATTCCCATTCAAAGAAACCTCGTTCAAGCTCTTGCAGAATGTTTTCCTTCTTTAAACTATTCTCGTATTTATATTGATAGACTAAAATGATTCTAATAGCACAAACATGATGTTTACAAGATTTAGTTACTTTTAACTAATAGTTATTATTGAAAATATGCATGTATATTCAATTTGTAGGGTATCATATTGAATGTATTTAGGAAATTAGTTTGTATATTGTTGGAGGTTGTCCCACATTAGTGTTACATTAATCTTGAATGTTGAGTTCTTCAATTTTATTTTATTAATAGTGGTATCTTTATTTTTTACAAAGCCTTTTGAAGAGATATGTTCGCTTCTTATATAATACTAATTATAGTCAAATAATATATGTACGTAATAACTTGTTATGCTTGGGATTAAGTTGACATACACCTATTTTTCTCACCTTTTCTCTTTCGCTTTTTTGTGATTTGGTGATTTTCTTTATGCTCCTAAAGTCGTTCTCTTTTCTCACCTTTCGTGTGTTTAATTACCCAATGATGATAACCCTGTGAGAGCTTTTCCTACGAAAGGGAAGTTCGTATAACATAGGAAAATCAAGTGTCAAAAGAAAGTAAAAAGGTGCAAAAGTTAAAGAACTCAGAAGAGGGAAGACAACGCTGCTGCAAGTAAACTTAATTGGAACAACGGAGAAGGAAAAGTCAGTAGAGTTCTTGCTGGCTCGGCACCCCAGGCCACGGAACGACGGTGGTCTCGTCACCCATGTGCATATACCAGGGACCATAGATGTGGACTAAGGAAAACTGCTGGCAATTTGTAGTACGGGAAAGTCGAACATAGAAAGTGGTAAAAGAATAGTACTGAAATAGACGATAAAGTCTTCGTTGTATCAAAAGGCCTATGGGCCACGAAAACGTGGCTGATGTTTCCTGCAATCTACCTTTTTTAAGTGTTTCAAGAAACGAGTAGTATAATCTCCCAGCTCTGGTATGGGTAACTTTTGTTTTGGTCTACAAAATCAGTCCATGAGGACTAGAAAATTGGAAAAAATACAAGCCACATATAAAGTCGGAATCACTTTTAAGATTACTTTCTCTTTGAATGGATCCATATAAAAACTGACTTCCTCGCCCCCAAATAGTGAGAAAACTAGGGACTTGTGGTGTACATTGCCAAGGAGAAGGTGAGTTCTAAGGGATAATATTTGTTTAAAATCAGTCCAAGACCAAGACTTCTTCTGTTTTGTCACCATGCAGAGCTGTCCAACATTGAAAAATGTCATGCCGATGCATGTCAGAGCAAGTACCCCTTGAACAACATGATGTCATTCAACGGTCCATGCCCCAAATCATGAATTTTGGTACCTAGTTTCTCACCCAAGCATTAAAAAAAGAATTCTAGGTGTTTTGTATAGCCTATTGTTTCCTACAGTCTACTGTGTAAAACACGTAAATCCCCGGAACTCTGCCCCTTGAGTTTCCCTTGACTTGAAAACTCTCTGGTTTATGCCAAAATATGAGTAGTATGATATTTTGAGCCGCATTAGAAGTAAAATACAAGTGTGCTCTTTTTACCTTTCACTATTTCCATTACTAAATAAAAGCTTCTTCTGCACGTTAGTCTTAATTTCTACCATCAATACAAGCAATATACCCAATGACCCATCATCATCTCCATGGACAGGCCCCTTGATGGTTTAAATTAGTGGGTTGCAAGGATTGTCAATGTCAAAGGCATAAGTGACAATACTAATACTGTACACAGAAATGCTCACCATTCGAAGAGAACCCTTGATACAGTTCTTGTTCATTATCAAAATTGCAAGAAGGAAGTAGTAGATTATAAGTAATAGGGGAAGGAAGCTACTCAGAAATTTCTTCTCAATCATTAGAAAGTTGAATGGATAACAAAGCACTGACATTACTGCTTGGCTTGTCGGCAACAAACCAGAGACTTTCACTATCTTAGTATGGAAATAAGAAAACAGTACCCCGTGGTGTTTAGAAAAATCACAGTTACCATTCTTGTAGATCAGCAAGCTAAGCTCACGTTCCAGCACACTGATTGGTTACTAAGTAAACAGACGCTCAGAGGGACCCATATGTTTGCTTTCTCATCTGACAAAGAAGGAAGGCGATCAATTTGCAGAGAATCTAATTTGGTTCAGTCTACGGATAATGCCATCCACTAGTTCTTCGACAGGCAACTTTTACTGTCCGGCCTGTCGAATTTAAGTGTCCCACAAATTGACCAATACTAACTACGGGCTTTTCTGGCAGTCGAAAATGAGTGTAATATAAGGATGAAGTGTACGGAACCCCTGCGACTTTGACTCCTCAGATTATGTTTCGTTAAGGTTTGATTGGTTATTTTGTAATGATATCCCTTACTATTCCAATATGGTTTCAATCAAATTTCTTCTTTCCCTTTTTGTGCCTGAAATATCTATAATAGAATCAAAAAGTAATTAGTTCAATTGGAAATATGACTTATTTGAGTTTTAAGTTTGATACTAAATATATAAATAAGTGTATGTGTGTTGTAAAAAAAAAAAAACTATATCTAATATAATTCCTTTGATTTGTATGTCTCTGAAAATATTTCACCCATCATGTTAAACAAAAGAATTTGTATACATTTATAAATTCTTCAAGATATATGAGACTAAATGTAATATTCTAAATTTTTCACTTGAGTCATATGTTATATTTCAATTAGTAGACCATACGAAGACTTTGTAGTATTCTTTAATCAATAATTAAGTAAAGTCACAAGGGTACAGAGACATGGTTACATCAATTATGACACATAACGGATAAGATTAAAAGAATTTAAATATATTATCATTATCATATACTAATGGTGTTGGATTTTGTTCTTTTCCTCTTATTAAAAGGGAAAATACTTGATAAAGAAATATCTTAAGAAGACCCAAATTAAGACTGAGGTTATGGACAAAATCATTAAGCACAAACATAGTGGCTTCTCGTACCATTTGGTTATCTGCTATTAGTCATTGGGGAATTTCTTTATTGGGTTTCTCTTTTAATAAACAAGTATAATGGCTTTTCTCTTTTTTTGAGCTGATTGGAAGTGGGTGCTTGACCAAATGATAATGCAGGGGATGAAGAGGGGCCACAGATTACGAATGAATGGCCAAGGTAAAAAGGAAATTAATAAGCATGTGACCAGTTTGATAATGGTAGGGGACATAAGGCCAAAATTGCTAACCAATCACATGATCTGTTGTATTTTTGCATCAAATGTCTGCAATAAACCCTTATACTGTTAGAGGATGATTTGGCTTTCAATTATGAGGACAGCGGGCTAAAACTCGCCTACTACTTACATGATTAGATGTGGAAATCGTCCTTTCAAGATGCAAGATTCCATGATCTAGAATGCATTAAAAACATCATCTTATCTGATTAGAGCAATTGCAGGCCAAACAAAGTGAACCCTGATCTATTTCTGGCAAACTGTCCTAAATATGGTTGCGGATGTAGTAATAATTATGATTTAGAACCTCAACGGTTCCAAAAGTGGCGGGTTTACATAGATTGTATACTTTCTTTTTTGTCAGCTTCTTCACAAAACTTTGAGAAGATTCATTACCATCTAGAGCTTTTATGGAGGATTTTTCAGGGACGCTCTATGAAGCTATATTCTATTCCCATGCCACATCCGATTATGCTTCCGGCCACTTTTGTGCTGGCTATTATAGTACAAAGCAGCTTCTGGATTGATACACTACCGACACAGGAACAGACAGCGAGAAGCTAGATCCAAGGGTTCAGTGGCCACGCCCATGCCATGTCTTCCCCTTTCCTAGCTTTGCCATCTTTCTATCGTGTAGTGGATCTGACTGTGAAGACTTATGCAACAAGCTTTTTTACAATATGCATCTACGCAGATTATAAATCTTGCATGCTTGAAATACGATAAGATTTAATAGTTTCGGTGGTAGACCTAGACTGGTTTGATTTCTCAGTTGTTGCGATCAAAAGGTGGGACAAACGTGGATCAGTAGAACTTATTGAATACGCACCATCTTACAAAAGTTGGGGCCTTTTTGTCTCTTCTATCAATGGTGATAATCTAAGCTTCACTTTACCTCTGCTGTAAGTTGCCTCTTTATTCCCACATGCTTTCTTCTTCTTCTCCTCCTTTTTCTTCCTACCCCCGAACCCACCACAACTTGTGGGTTTCAAGTGATGGGACTAAGCAACCGATCCTATTGTAACATGGAACTTTAATTTTCTTGTCCCTTCTCTCCGTATTTCACTGCTGATTCTTATTCAGATGGGTTTTGTTGGGAAAGAAAAGTGAAAGAGGGAAGCTTCGGTTAGGCTTGCTCCCATAATGACTTTTCCTCCTCTTTGTCTGCCAAAGACAACTGCCTTGGCATGTGGATGGTTCGACAATGCTAGTTCTAGGTACAGCCGTATGTATTACGTCGCACGCAGGCATGCTTCAAACGATGAAATTGATTGTTCGATTTGATAGTGTGCAGACGATGAGTGAAGAATGATGGACCAAGATTTTTCTACGGAGAAAATGTCTCTTTCTGCTACATAGCATGCTTGATTGTTATGATTTTGACTTAATTACTTTTTTAATCACAAAAATTATTTGATTTTTGTCAAGTTTACTATTAGAAGGAAATGGAAAAGTAAGGGGCGAAGTAAAGGCATCAGCTTGGTCTTTGTTACTCGTCCAAAGAGCCATTCGTTTGATTCTGGTAACTTCCAATTATTGTTGCATAATTTGATCCAGGCCTCCTATTCGCAAGAGGTCCTTAACCAAGCATCACTATCACCATCACAAAGATCCCGGAAGATCACGTCTAGAAAAATTAATTACCTTACCATCACATTAATCCGAAAGGACTGTGGATTGAAAAGTGGCTCAGCAGGGCCCTTTTCCTTCTCTCGCCAAACAAGGATCAACAAGTAATCCTTCGTTATGACAGCTCCAAGGACAAGAACAAAACATGGCAACATCAAGTGAACATTGGGTCATTCTTGAACCAAGCTTTTCAACCTTGCTTTAAAGAATCATTCCAGAGACGAAAATAGATAGAAAAAGACCAACACGACCTGGCGTGCTTTCCCACTATGCTTGCAGAGCTAAGTGTATTATCTTGAAAATAGAGCCAAGAAGAACTTCTATGCGATCGTTATCGTAATCAACACCAGCCGGACATTCCAACAAGTCTATTGATGTCATTATCATCTGCTGGCAAAAGTGCTTTTCACTGTTTGGCCTCATCAGCCCGACGCCTGTCTCAATTCAGAGCACTATGCGTCAAAGGAACCCAACTGCATGTTCTTGTTTTCTACTGCTTAATGTTTATGTCTTTTAAGGTTTCAACCTTAATGAGTCTGAGGTTTGTGGAAACTGATGAATCAATGCAATATGGGCATCAAACTAACTAAGCATCTTGTATTAAATACAGAAAAATTCTGGCGGAATTCAATTTGCTATTGCAACGATCGTATGAGTTTTCATCTCTTAATTTGATTGGACACTCCATCATCCGCCTTGACATATCCCAACAAAAAGTAGCTCGCAAGGTTTTTTCGAGATGGATCAATGTCGACGTTTAATTTATTTTTCTTTTCTCTCCATTTATTGGGGTAGGGGATCATCGAGAAGGGTTAAACAGATAAGGCAGAAATTAAACCATGTCAAGCGCATAACCAATCGCATGCAAGTTTAGATACAAAACGATGACTTAATCAGAGAAAAGGGCATCAATATGTAGACTTTGAACAACTTGCCACAAGGAACATTGTTATTGGCTCCAACCCTCTCGCTTTTAAATAATAGTAAGCTAACTAGTCTTTCATACTCTTGTCTATTGTTAGAATAATTTAGTGGCCATCGATATATGTCTATCAAATGTCTGAGATGGGGAGAGAGAGAGAGAGAGAGAGAGAGAGATCACATGAACACAGGATACAGTGTCGGATGATCGAACTACTTTTTGAAAATGGAGCCATCATCATGTATCACTCGGCTGAGAAACCTTATCTGTATTGATGAAGCTCCCTCGTTGGTTCTGGAGACATGCATGGTTGCGGTAACACAAATTTCTTAGTACAACTTTTGTAGACGAGAGACAAAATTTACTAGTTTCTTAATATAGCTTTTGATTTGGAGTTAAAAGTTAAATGGCAAAATTGTTAATTCGATGGGGGAAAAAAAAATAAAAAAGGATCGTCGCCACCTAGTCACCTCAATCAAACTTCCTAGGAGCTCTTGAAGCCGTTGTTGTGTATCAATTGTGTAAGGATTTGAGTTCAATGTAATAGAAACAGAGCCAAACATGGCGTCTTCCTTTAGTGAACCAGATAATGTCACTGCTGCCAAAATCAACTCTACCACTGGCCAACCCAAATCTACTGCTTCCGACCCGCCTGTTCCCAACCCCACTTCAGCTTGTGCTAATTCCCCTGCAAAGTCCCCATCAACACTGCACCTAGGCCCATCCTTGGTGTTTGATTGTAAGGTTCCAATTACACAGTCTAGAAGACCATAATATTACCATATGTCTGAACAAGTCATCTATTACCTCTTGTAGAAGGCACAAACCCCTGTCACCGTACACAGAGAGGCCGATGGAACAACTCGAATCATCCCAAATCCTGCCTATAAGCAGTGGCCTACGTGAGACTAAATGACACTTGCTTGGATTCTTAGCACATCGTCTGATGCTCTGGTTCGAAAGTGGCCAAACATTCAACTTCTGAGCAGTATGGGCTACCCTGGATGTCGGTTTTGCGAACCAATCGACTGCAGGAGCTGGTTCCCTAACGATGAAACTCCAAAATCTGAAGAAAGGAGCACAACGGTTACTGACCGATTTCCTTATTAATCACCGCCTCATCCCTACTATAATATCTGAAAGGGCTATCTACCAACGTCACTCTCCTCTCTTTTTCAATTCAAAATTCAAAGCATTTTGCTTTTGGTCTGGGTCTAGTCAACCCAATAAAAAATGGGTTTGGGTCCATAAAAATCAGCCCAGAGCATTCTTGTTCTAGCACATATACGTTGCAGTTTAGCCCACTTAACTAAGGAGTGAATAAACTTATTCCTATAATGTTAATACATGCATTATTATAACATCCTCACACTGGAGCATCACCCATCTGGGACTGTCGTCGCCTAGTCACCTCAATCAGGCTTCCTAAGAGCCAATTTCTTGATGTAATTGTTGTGTATTAATTATCGTATACACAATTTATATCTATCTGTAAAAATTGAGTTCAGTGTAATATCAAAAGAGCCGATTTCTTCACTTCTTTGTCCTTTCTTTTTGTTACTACAAGGCACCTTAGGACAAAGAGTCACTCAGTTGATTGCAGGGAAAATAAGGGAACCCAAAAAGTTTGAATGACAATGTGATTTGGCTCTTTGTCTTTGTTTTACAACATATGATAAAAGCAAGTTGCTACATATAATTGTTCGTGCTTCCTAGGATTTTCTGTAGAGGACAGGACTCCAAATAAAAGTGAATTCAGCAATATTTGTCGATTATTATCATGTAAAACAGGGGGAAAAAAGAAGAAGAAGGAGAGAATCAACCATTCACAAACAACTTGGGCCTGTTTGAAGCAGCAAACAATCAAATGGGCCTTCCACGCTTGATTGTTGAACAAGTCCAAATTAGGAAAAGCATAACTGTTTATTGGAGTGGAGGTGCGGGGAATCGAACCCCGTGCCTCTCGCATGCGAAGCGAGCGCTCTACCATATGAGCTACGCCCCCATTGTTGATAGTTTTGTTTCCCATTTTTAACTTTACCTTTTTTTTGGTATTTCAGAAGCTATATCTTTTATCCTCGAACTTAATCATAAGTAGTTTGATCAACTCATTTTATCCAAACCGACAACCCATCTTATCATATAAGATTTGTAATTTGTTATCTCCTTGATTGATGAAATGACCACACTGTTCAAAATTAATAACTTTAATAGCCGATGTTGTAGCTTCTGAAACCAAATGATTAATTGATTACGCAGCATATTTTAAGGAACCGAAATGTAGCTTACACATGGTGAAGTTGACCCGTAACCTCGACTATAAAGTCCTTATCTCCTGTTTCACGTCTCCAAATGAATGGAGACAGTTCATCACTCTGGTTTCAGTTGTCAAATAGGGCTTTTCTCCTTCAAAAATAACCCGTTTG
This sequence comes from Casuarina equisetifolia, assembly GCA_028551475.1. Lineage (NCBI taxonomy): Eukaryota > Viridiplantae > Streptophyta > Magnoliopsida > Fagales > Casuarinaceae > Casuarina > Casuarina equisetifolia. Next base: position 21,147,346 of record CM052362.1, read on the forward strand.
TGACGTGCATTAAATTTTTAGATCTCACATGCTCACGTACTTCCAACGTTAAATTTTAATGACCATTACAGCTTTGACTGGTTATAGAAATGTAACTAGTATATTTAATAAGCGATATTTGAAGATTCCTTGTGTCATATTGCCTGCCGGAATAGACTCAGGCTGAACAAGAACCAGGAACAAGAAGCATCATTTTTTCAGATATTGATGTAGAATCTGTGGCGCCAAGTGACAAGTCCTATGAATTTGGAACCAAAAACTCGACCACAGTTTTAATTCATCAAAGCCATATTATTGCAGAGGACTTCCAACATACCAATTCCACCGCCATAGTCAATAGTCAAAGCTTTCAACTGGGTATATAAAAGTCGTATGGGGTGACGATTTTCTCGAGGCCTTTTGAGTCGAAAAGGATCCGCGAGTTTGGTGTGGTGGAGAAGCGAAGATGGGTGATGGCGAAGGATCCACCGGGGAGCAGCCGCTAAGTCCGGGAGCCCGGTTGTTTCATGCACCGAGCGTCAACTGTTATATCGTCGCCATCATGGGGTGCAAGACCAAAATCAATCCTGCCGTTGTCAAGGCCGGATTAGAGCGGACTCTGCTTAAGCATCCTCGGTTCTCCAGCAAGCTGGTAAGAAGAGTTTCCCAGACTGTTTCTGTTATTGACTTCCTTGCCATTTCCTTCTGTTTAAAACACCATGTTCCATCGGCATACCCTAAAAAGGCTATGTCTATTTAAAAAGCATATGGTTTGAACCAATAGAGATTGAAAACTGCAATTGGAGTGCGACTAAGACAAGAGCCTCTTTCTCTTTTTCTCTTTTTCTTTTGATGGGTGGAATGGAGATGGAGAAGCAATGAAAGAAAAGCGGACGAGGCAAGGCACCCAAAAATAGGATATTGCTGTATTCAATCCCCTCTCTACATCTCACCATCTGTCTAATACACGGAAGATTTCGCCCGAACTCGTGCTCCTACTAGTCTCTAACACGTGCCCATTTATGCTTTTATTGAGTCAAATGGGCACCTTTTGTAGCTTACAGACTCCGTCCATCTTGATGCATGAGGACTTCCTGTATTTAGAAATGCCAGAGAAAACATATCCCACTTGCTGTCTACACAAAACCGAGATGGCTTACTTTTAGTTGGCATTTCCTGATCAATAGGAATTCATTCGTCTGGGGGGCTCAGAAAACATGCTTGTCCCTCCTTACAATTTTGGTTGCTACTTCTGCTCTATCTAATTCTTAACATTTCGTTCTGGATGTCTCTAATGCAAAGGTTGGTGATGACAATGTGTACGGGAAGAGGAGATGGTGTCGGACTGAAGTAAACATACAAGATCATGTCATCATCCCGGATTTGGACCCAAACGTAGAGTTTCCAGACCAATTCGTTGAAGATTACATATCAAATTTTACTACAACCCCTTTGGACCTTTCCAAGCCTTTATGGGAACTCCACCTCCTCAACATTAAAACCTCAGATGCAGTGGCTGTCGGGGTTTTCAGGATCCACCACTCAATGGGTGATGGTGCATCCCTCGTTTCTCTTCTCCTTGCCTGCACACGGAAAACCTTGGACCCGGCAGCACTACCCACAGTTCCAGCTAAAAAGAGAGCAGGTTCAGGTGTTTCAGGCGGGTTTTGGTGGCTCTTCTTGGCAATTTGGTTTGTGTTAAGGTTGATTTGGAACACTTTCATGGACCTCTTGCTGTTTGTGGCAACCATTCTATTTTTGAAAGATACGAAAACACCAGTCAAAGGAGCACCGGGAGTTGAGCTGAATACCAAAAGGTTTGTGCATCGGACGGTCAGCTTGGACGACATAAAGCTCATCAAGAATGCACTAAACACGGTACGCCGGTTGATAAAAATCAATTTTCTCCCTTCATTTCATTCAATAATGCACTTGCGTCTGGCATGTTCTATCTTCTGTCTGGAATGTTGAAAGGGACCACAAGAAAATTTTGGCCACATTTCTACATAGAAGAATCAGAATCAGGAATCCGTCTTCCTTGTAAGGCAGCTGGACTGACTGGACCATTTATGTCCAGCTACTCGTCACGGCTCTCGAGTAGAGATGGCACTTGTCTAACATATCAACAGACAATTCTCTACTTTTTTGTGAACCTACAATAAGTTTTTCTGAAACGAACCACTTGCGTGCACGATGAAGCACAACAAATTTGTATTCAACCGTGTTTTCTACGCAAGTGCTGGCCTGTTCTGGGTGATTTGGGAGGTAGCTGCTATGGAGAGTGATTGACTCAGTCCAAGTAGTATCGAGACAACCCCATCTCTTTCCGAGTTACGTCCAATGTCTATTAAGAAGCCATTCTGTCACAACATTGCTTCCTGCAACATCCTTCGGTTGTACACATAATGCTTCTGAATTTTCTTTGCTCGTAATTGACGTTGGTTCCTTTTCTTCCTTAATTTTCCAGACCATAAACGATGTTGTCGTGGGCTTAACCCAAGCTGGCCTCTCGCGGTATCTCAACCGCAGATACGGTGAGCTTCCACCAGTCACTTTCTTCACTGTTCTCATGTAGCAGAATTCCTCGTTGATTTACTCAACAAGATTTATCATCTTCTATTAGACTTAATGATAACTTAATGATAATTAAGAAATAACTAACAGTCCCCCAAAGGATTAGCTCTAAAATTGGTTTAGTTGCTGACCTGAAGGACGATCGCCCTGCAGGTGATGATGAAAATGATGCCGGAGCAAAGCATGGGAAGAGTAATATTCCAAGAAGCATCCGGCTAAGGGCAGCCATTCTCGTCAATCTAAGGCCAACTGCAGGAATCCAGGTAAATCACCTGGCAAGCATTCTCAAGAATATAACAAAAGAGTACGCTCCAAGGCTATTGAAAACTTGATTAGCATCATCTTTGTCGGTTAAACAGGACTTGGCTGATATGATGGCCAAGGGATCCAAGACCAGGTGGGGAAATCTAATCGGGTACATCCTCCTTCCCTTTACGTTGGCTTTACAAGACGACCCGTTAGATTATGTTCGGCAGGCAAAGGCCATCGTTGATAGAAAAAAGCTTTCACTTGAAGCTATATGCTCATACGTCAGTGCTCAGTTAGTACTTAGAACTTTTGGAGTTAAGGTATGCATAATCTTTCTATACTTTCTCAAGTTGGGTAATAGGATTTGTTAACTAGCCATGTAATGAACTATGGTTACAATGGACATCATCAGGTTGCTGCTGCGATCGTTCATAGGGTTCTCTCCAACACTACCATGTCCCTTTCCAACCTGATTGGTCCGGTTGAAGAAATCAGCTTTTATGGCCATCCAATGGCTTACCTTGCTCCAAGTGTGTATGGGCACCCACAAGTAAGTCGTCCACAATGGAACATTCTTGACTTAATGTATTGAATTATCAGTAATTTCCCCATTATCAATAATTTTGCTAATTACTTGCATAGGCACTTACGTTGCATTTCCAAAGCTACGTTGATAAGATGACCATTGCGCTGGCAGTAGATCCAACGGTGATCCCTGATCCCCACCGACTCTGCGATGATCTAGAGGAATCGCTCAAACTCATGAAGAACACTGCCGTAACAAAGGGACTCCTCAAAGATGTTGTCTGAGGACAGAATCTTTTTTTTTGACTCAAAAGTAATTTGCCTTCTTTACGAGGGGGAAAAGAAGAATGCAATGTAATTTTTTTCTTAATATTATTGTATTAAATTTATTTATGTAACTCTTTTTTTCAAACTTAAAATCAAGCGGTAAGCTTTTATTGACATTTACGTAATTAGCTTATGATTTAATTGTGGTTATAAATTAAAAATCCAAGTAAGGGGGTTTTCAGCAAAATAGGTTTCTGGAAGTTTCGAAAAGCCTTTTCAACTATGTTTATATGTTCACCCTAAACCCCTTGTCACGAACAAGACACAAACAGGGTTAATTCAGTAGGTTGTGCTCTTTACGGTCATACCAATGGCAATAATCTCCGACTATCAGGAAGACCAAGACAAGGCTAAGCCATCGGCGTCGACGGCGACGACGCCTACGACGCGGTCGTTTAGCGCGAGCTTGGATCCGTCGAGGCCACTAGAGTTTTTAGAGAAGGTCTTCGACTTTCTTGGAGAGGAGAGTAACTTTCTGGAGAGGAGCACGGCGGCGGAGGAGATCGAAGCGGCGGTGAGGGAGGCGAAGGAGAAGACGAGGAAGCGGAAGAAGGCGGAGGAGGAGGCAAAGGAGAAATTGGCCGTAGAGTTGGAGAAGAAGAAGGAGAAGGAGAAGGAGAAGGTGGACGAGATGGAGGTGGATAAGACGGAGGAGGGCAAGAGTGGTGTGAGAGGTACTGCTAGGTTTTTTCAATCCTAATCTCTGTGCTCGTTTTCTCCCCCAGAATTTTTTTTTGCATTGTTTTGCTTGGCTAAGTTAAGGAAAAGAAAGAGGGTACTTTTTTTTTTTTTTTTTTTCATTTTTGGGTTGTTGGGGTGGTGGTTTGGGGGGGGGGGGGGGGGGGAGAGGTGAGGAGGTGAAGTGGGGAATGCGGAGATTCAAATTAAATCAAAGTTGCTTGTATTGTTTTCTAAGCTTATTGTGTTGAAATATGCGTATCTTTTTGTTGCTTGGAAATACTAGTGAGACTGAAAGAGGATAGTGAATTGGTGAAAGGCCTAAACTTTTTATTGGGATTCGCTTCTGGATTTTTTGGTAATGCCGACGTCGTAGTTGTATTTTAGTGATTGAAAATTTTGAGGGAAACTGGAAGGTTTCTTGTTGACATTATGTTGGAAAACAAAGGATGAGAGGAGGAGAAAGAAATGTCGAATGGGAACGCCTAATTCCCCCCAAATCCGTCTGCTATCGCGCCCCTTCCCTACTCTACGTCAAAAAAGACTTTGCATCTGATATTTACATTATGATTTGCTCGGACGCTGGAGAAACTCAGAAATGTGCTAGAGGGGAGAAAAGCTGAATTTTGTGACTTGTCACTGAAACCATATATAAATAAACAAGCAGGGAGGGGAGGGGAGGGGAGGGGAGGGGAGGGAACCTGAGTTCATGAATAATTCGTACCCTATTTAAGTAAAAAAAATAACTTAAAGACATTGTTTTACTCTGCTAAGTACATTTCACAAGTTGAGGCAATTGTCTCAATTATGATTGTTACGGGCATTTGTCTTCTAATTGGATATGTTCTCGTTGTTTATATTATAGATTGTGCCTCGACGCACAAATGTTGCAGAATAAATTCTTTCTGAGTTATTGAAACTGTTATTATCTTTGGAAAGTCTGGTGGTGATTCAATACTTTCTTTGCACTGTTAAATATAACTTTTGCCCTAAGATTGAACTGCATCTATTCTTCCGTCTTTCATAATAAGTCTGCAGCCATCATCTAGGATACATTGTCAGCTTGAGACTTGAGTTGAGACTCATAGCTTACATTTAACAGTAACTATTTAAGAGTATATTGTTGTCCAGGTAACTTTTCTGATGAGGCAGAAAACTGTTAAATTGGTTGTTTCAAAAAAGAAAAAGAGACCCAACGATTGATTTGGTTGCCTGAAGCTCAGTGGCCTTTAATGCTAATTGCACACTATCCTTGATGAATGACCATGCTATATTTGTTCATCCAACTCTTTTCAAATGTGTATTTGATTTTTGGAATGGCTGTGGCAGCCCCAAACAGTGGCAATGGCCTTGATCTGGACAAGTACTCGTGGACTCAGACATTACAAGAGGTCACTTTAAATGTTCCAGTGCCTACTGGTACTAAGTCAAGGTTTGTTGTATGTGAAATAAAGAAGAATCATCTCAAAGTTGGACTCAAGGGCCAGCCTCCAATAATCGATGTAAGTCTGCTTGGAGGTTTGCCTTTTCATTTGTTAAAAAAAATTCACGCCTATGTCCTGTTTCTTTCTTTGTGATATGCTGCATTCAAATTGTTTCCCCTTTGCTCACGTACTTAAAATACTTGCAGGGGGAGCTTTATCGTCCCATCAAGCCTGACGATTGTTATTGGAGCATAGGTATGCTATCCTATAGCTACCAGCACGAGCTTGTTCGACGTTTTATTTTATTTTGTCTACTCAAAAACTGTTGTGGGGGCTAGAAAGTAATGGAACTTATTAATAATCTGCAATTAATTTGACAAATAAGTGGTGAAGTAATCATATCTGTTCTGCACATGTGTTTATGTGTGAGCAAATGTGTGCATGCATACAGGTGTTGTTTGAAGCGGGTTCAGCTTCCAATATTGTTGCCAATAGTTTATGAAGGAATATGAATAAAGTTTCTACATGTCGTATCATATTTACCAATAAATTTCATTTTTACAGAGGATCAAAGTGCAATCTCTATTCTTTTGACCAAGCATGACCAAATGGAGTGGTGGAAATCTGTGGTGAAAGGTGATCCTGAAATCGACACTCAAAAGGTTGAACCCGAGTCCAGCAAACTATCTGACCTGGATCCAGAGACACGGCAGACTGTTGAGAAGATGATGGTAAATGATTGATGATTTATTACCCACTAAGCCTCTCAGCTGTCATCTCCATGTGTGTTTTTTGTGTCTGATTGTGTTTCATTGGTCCTTTTTTCTCGTTGCTCCATTTGTTTACCCATGAGTGTCATGGTCATTTTTACACTGCGTGCATATGTTTGGGCTCAGATTTTTAGAACCGTGATTTCTATAAGGGGTTTTATATGTAGTTGAATTAGGTTTTTACTTCTAACCTCAAAATAGAACTCATTCTAAAAGAGCTCTATCATTCATTGTTAAATATGACTGATTCATTTAAACAATTAAATTTCTCAAATCTGGATTTTGAAATTCTGATTCGACCAAGGATATTTAAAGGTTTGCGGGGTTGAGTCACCAACATTTGGTGAGAGGCATGTTCCAGAGGAGTCTAAATAGCCGCATGTTTTCCCTCTCTTTATATCAATTTTCTGAATTTCTTCCCCACCCCTACCACTAAAGAGAGAAGAGAAGGTAGGCATGCTTTGCGGGGGAGAGTGGGGAAGGGGGTGCCGTTTACCTGCCCCGGCTGATAGGAGAGGTTAATGTATATATAAACTCTATTTGTTACATGCAGTGTGCAAGATTTATGAGCGAGAGCAACTACAGCTAGAGAGAGCATATGTAAATATATATCTTGTGTTCCTGGTGCCCCTGAATTGGGGTGTCACAACGTGCTCTTGCTCCGACTCTCCATTGCTCTTCGATTGTGGAAAGTTCTGTTTGCTGTATGTGTTGGGCTTTTGACACGTGGTTTATGATTTTTGTGCTTTTCGTGCAGTTTGATCAGAGGCAGAAGACGATGGGCCTCCCAACGAGCGATGAGATGCAGAAACAGGAGATTCTGAAGAAATTCATGGCTGAGGTAAATACTTAAAAGCTCTTGACTGTTGAATCTCCCTCAAGTAAATCATTTCTAATGCTATGATAATTCATATCCTCTTTGCTGCAGCATCCGGAGATGGACTTTTCAAGGGCAAAGATGGGATGAGGAGACTGTTTCAATTGAATGATGCTTTTAGGCCTTACCCGTCGCATAGTTTGGCTTTTCTATTTACTTACAATGTTGGTGGAATTTTGGGCGGGTTTTTGTATGCGTGCCAGTCATTGCTGAACTTTGTTCATATTGAGTCGTCGTCGTATAAGTGACAGACTACTTAGTACTTCACAAGATGGAATTTAGCTTGTTCTAGTCTCTGCCGGTGGCTATTTTGCAAATATTCTCTTAATGTGTACGTCATGTGTTGTGCCTTTTGGTATCTGTCAAACTAACCCTGGAGTTTGTAAATTCGACGGCCTTTAATGGTCAAAGTTGAAGAAACCATATCAAGGTAAGCGGTGTGAGTACTGCTTTAATAAAAAGGTCGAAAACATTTGACCGTTCTGGGCGTCTGGCGTGATTTGCCATTAAGGCCGTCGTTAGCAACAAATGAGTGTCCTATTTGGACCATAGGGAAAAACAAATAGGAACCAGTTATCCTCAAAGAGATATCTAAGAAGAAAGGGTCATTACGGATGGTTCAGTCTGGGCGAATGAAAAATTGGCTGGGTCTACTGTTTTGGCCAATCGGACTTGGGCCAAGTTGAGGCTTAGCCATAAGTCACGAAGCCCAAGGTCTGGTCTGAGCTCAGGTCAGTGTTTCCAGTTGCTGATACGTTTGGCCCTATGTGAAATGCTCATTGAAAATATCTGAAGGATCGAGGAAGGAAAAAGGAAAAACGTTTGGCCCTACGTTTAGCCCTATGTGAAATGCTCAACCAAGGAAAGCGTGGAGGCAATGGCATGAAGAGGGAAATGGGGGACAGAGATGAGGGTGGGTCGGGGATGCAAGGACGATGCAGATGGAGATGGATTAATTGTAAAAGATTTTTCTGTACGGTGGATTCCCCCTCTCCATGTGAGTGCCCCAGATTTGACAGAGATCTTTTTCCATTAAGCATTAAAGGAGAGTACTTCCCTCACTATAGAATAAGGGGAAAAGGGTTCAAAATTTGGAGACCAAAGCTGAAATAGTTAGGTTTAATTTTGTCTTTTACGCTCAAACATCACGGTATCTTTAGCAACATGGTGGGTTCTGATTTTCTTCCGTCTCCTTCTTTTTTGTTTTCTAAAGATCATATATGCTTAGGCATGCGTCAGAGTTAGGTACACACAGAGGGTCACCAAATAAATATTGCAGGCAACTAATCTGGGGACTTTTCATGTCCACTAACAGCAGTGTTACCATTGAAAACATTTCCAGTTTGTCATGGAGGATATGCCAGCTAAAATCCGTCTCGTTTTGCGGCACTGCAGCTGGTGTCTCCTAAGTAGGAATCCCAGGGACAGGAGTGCACAAATGGACAATCTCTCAAAGCGATAAGAAATGCATCTTTCGATTGAGTCTCTTCATAATGCGATCAGTATACGTACACCACACGTGCCTGCAAATGAGGTGCTGGTCACTCTGCAAGCCGTTTTCCACAAAAAGGCAGTGGGCTCAGATGGGGTGGTCCTGTTCTGGGGCAGGTCCATTTAAGCCCAAGCTTAGAGAATGACTGCAGCTTCCATCAGCTGATTCTGGAGTGTACTGGTACTTTAATCTCGGGAGAGGGACTTAACAGAGTCCTTGCGAAGAAGGAAGACGACTTTTATGAGTCTTCCATACCAGCGTCCTGCAGGGCCGCTGCTGTCCATCGATGGTGCTGCTTTCAGACCCTTCCTGTTGCCGTCCATCACCATAAATTGATTCTGCACTGTGGAATTTTTCGGTGCATGGCACCCTCAAGAGCAGGGTTTTTGATATGATAGGTTTTTTTATAAAATTCAGAACATACGGCACTGCTCGGCTGATCTGCATCGTAAACGCCATTTAAGATGGGCGATCTATTGCTCAGTCTTTCTCTTACACCAAGCAGAAACTAACAAAAGTTCAAAAAAAAGATAAAAGATAAAAGATAAGCTATGAAATATGACGATTACTATCCAGTATATTTTTGGGAGGACCGTGATGACCCAATTCTTGTTTGTTATGCCATGTCTTCTTCGGATTTCATCAGATAGGAAGGCTTCAATCCATGTCAATTGATGTCAATTTAGCCGCACTTAAATGATTGAAAAAGACAGAGAGTTTCCACTTTTATTGTTTACTTTTACACCATAAGTTTTCTCCACAAAATATCAAGGGTTAAATCTTATGAAGACAAATCTAGTTCTTGAGTTAAACTGGATGTCCTGTTCACCAAAAAAAAAAAGAATCATTTTTTTTTAATAAAAGAAAAATGATCTGCTCTTTCTTAGGGGATCCTTTTTCTGGTGCCTTCTAACAATGATCTAGCAGTCCTGGAAGAGAAGCAAAGTGGCCAATCTATCATCCCACCACGAGGCTGCATCGTGACAAGAATTTTCAGAAAAGACTTCCCTTTTGGGCAATTAGGAACGAATATAGCATTATTGAGCTTCTACCCCATGATATAATAGTTCTGACAATTGCGGGTCGCATTCACCAACTTGTTTCTGACCTATATCTTGCAGGAACCTTTTCTGGTACGGGTTAGAACCATGAACTGTTGAAATATGACTAGCTAACCGATGATGGAGAAGTTTGGATTAGGAGCTTTTGTACCGCCAAAGCAATTCCATATTCTCTTCGAGAACTTGAAGCAATAATCACGATCATTAGGTTGACAATAGGACGAACAACTAGGTGGCCATCATTAAAGTCTTCTCGTTGTCTCAGGATCATGCTGCGCATATTCTGAGATGTTTCTTTTCGGTCATGGGATTGCAACATGTACATGAGGTTGCACGATAGGTGAATTAACCACTAAGGTTATGTTTTATTGGCCTAACTCTTTGTAGGTTTTCCTGAAAGATCCATTTTTTTTCTGTTTCTGGTCAAGTTTCCTAAAGAAGTTCGATGAGGCAGTGCAAGTGGCGTTCTTTAGGCTGATTTTTCAAGGCCGGCACTTCTTCCTTTTCGGGCTCTCTCAGTGGAGTTCCTTAACTTCACTTGGTTGCCATATTCAATTCTGTGACAATGAAACAAGGAAAAGAAACCCGGAAAACAACAAAACCCTCTTTACCAAATCCCAAAAACGACGAATCGTATGAGAATGACAGATTCTTTAACCCTTTTTACCAAATCGCTGTAAGAAGATGAACTCAGATAATTCTTACTGAAATTGCTGCAGAATGAACTACGCCAGCTCTTTGTGTACAGCAACCCTTGCGTACCTGAACATGAGAACTTGTGTCACCTTTTGGCCTCCAGTCCTCGAAGAACTAAACCCAAGCTCTTCCAAAGGGCGTGCTTTAAGTTACACCAATCCTTCACTTCCTGTGGATAACTTGGAAGAAGAGTAAAAGGCAATTATGTGGAACCTCATCATCTGCATGCATGGGTTCCCAGAATTATTCCACAGCGTAATTAATACATTAAGACAAAGTTCGCGTGATTGTTTCCTATGCACAGAATCCGAGAGAAAAAAAAAAACCCATCACGGCTGTTGCTCAAACAACTATTATCTTACACGGGTCCAGTTGTAAAGGATATACATGGATGCAACTTATAATCCATTATTCAGGCCTAGGATTCAAGGCATGTTCAGAGAAAGTTCCTCTTTCTCTAGATAAGATGCCCATCAAGTCTTCCCTATATAAATCTCCCCCCGAATAAAATATTCTTGCAAGAATTAAGGAAACAAAAGAAGTAACAAATAATTGTTGAATTTGGGGAACCCGAACCCTATGGAATCCAATAGGGAGAAATATGTGAGCAAGGAAAACTATTACTTTATCTGCCAACTTGAACATCAATGTATTATGGAATCTTTCATGTCAGGACCTAACATGAAATATCAGGGCATCATCTTGATACAAGCACCAACCAACAATTATTTGTTCATGTAAGACAAAGTTATTTAAGGCCCAACATGCAGCTTACGATAATTATCAACTTTGAAACTAGAGGCTATACCTACAAGAAGATCCCTTTATAGAGTGGGATACCAAAAGGAGGCCATTCTTTTCCTTTCTTTCTCAAGTTTTTCGTGGCACTATAAGTTAATAATAGGTGAATTTTACTTTCCGTGATAATATAAAAAGAAATCTGTCACCTTCAGAAAAGCCCAAATGACAAAACTAATGTCACATGGTATATCTTATCTCGCGCATGGCCTGGTGCATAGGACAACATGTCACATTAAGATCTTGGCTATTGACTCGCCCAAACAAAATCTTAAATAGCATTCATACTCTAAATTTACCTACTCGTATTATTAGGCATTGAAAATCCAAACTTTGTCCACGTTATCAGCAACATGCCAAGGTGGGTGCTTAGTGGGACGTGGCTTGCCACTTGTTGCTGTAGTTTAGCATCTGCAAAGTACGAGTAGAATCCCCCTGCAATGGACCAACCCCGGTTATGTCCACGCCGAAGTAAAGCCTCTGGGTCTCGAGATTGCGAAGTGCTTGGTTTATCTGTAGTACTCGTTCTGCAAAAGCATTTCAGGCAGTGTACTACCTGTAAATAGAACAACAACCCTGTAGAACTTGAAGAAACGATGGTGCCCGACCTCGCTCTGCAATTGGGACGGTATTTTCCAGCATCTGTTCAGTGATGAAGGCTTCCAGTGTGAGGAGATGAACTTCAAGTTTCAATCCATACCATATTTGAATCAACATGTTTCAATCATTGAAGAATTGATATTTTGGCATCTATCACTACTTTTCTAAGTAAACTTGCCGATGAACAATTGAAAATCGTCGTCAAATGAGACTTCTTGCTTCAGAGAGTACGTCTTATAAGTAGGTGCCAAATGCAAAATTGCCATACAAATTACAGTTTTTTTTTTTTTTTTTTTTAGTGGCTTGGGTTATGTAGTATTACGTAAGCCTACATATGCGACAGTGACCAGCTGTTTCAGCCAGTGGGTCAGAAAAATATATCATTTGCCCAGTGGGATGAGCATCATCAGATACTGCCTGCAACCATCGTGGTCATCTGATCATTGAAGATACGTGTCAATATTTTGTGAATTTTAGGAAGCTCCTCGAGCTTTGACGATCTGGAAGGGGCAGGATGGAGAGCACCCATGGCATAAAATAAATGAATGAATCCACAACAACTAGAGGAAGAAACCCAAAGGGTTTCGTTGAAAGCGGCGCTGCAGGTCCCGCGCCAGTAGGACTTTTTGCCGAGAAAAATTTTCTTTGTGCTGGAAAACGACTGAACAAAAAACAATAGCCATTCGTGCTGTTGCTGTCTTCCTTAGCGTGAAAAAGCAATATTCTGAGTTACCGAGGGGCTGATTATTTTCCTGGAAAAATATTGTCACTGTCTATTTCACCCAAATTATTCCTTTTCTCTTTTTTGTTTTCTAAAAGAAACATGGACCAAAGGAATTCTTTGTATTTATGTATAATTCAGCCAATGAATGTTGTCGAAGTATGGCAGGTCTTGTCCGCTCCCTTTGTTTCTCCACTAGCCCACTGGCAGTTCATTGAAGAATGATTCTGAAATTTCTCCTGAAATTGATTTTGTGGCGCGATGTGACATTCTTGATTGAAAGAAGGAAAACTCAACACCAAAACTGCTTACCGGCGGATGCAAAACTGCTTAAATGGTTGCGAAGATTGTCCGTCGCAAAACTCAAACATCAAGATACAGCTTTCCTTTCCAGGTTGTGTTTTTATATCGAAAAGTAAAATCCCACTTCAAACTTTCTCGCATGACAAACAAGGCTTTCATCCTATAGAAGAGGTTTTCATTGGCATCCTTTCAAAGGGGGATTTGATTAGACTTAGAACCGAATTTTAATATAGCCCACAGAAATTTGCAGGAAAATTATATCATATAGGAGACAAGACTGATCGCTCACTTGTTAATCGAGTGAGTTGTTTTCATCCGGAGTTTTTCTTAAATTAGCTTGATTGGTCTTCAAGTAGAAGAGAAGTAGCATCTAAAAAATTCCCACAACAGTTTTCTTGAGCCAAAAAGCCCTTAAAACAAACTACATAAGCTCCAACTAGTCTTTTCACTAAATAAGACAAGGATTTCTCTAGTTCTGCACGAGATTGCTTTGGGATTTGGTTCTGAGATAAGTGCACAGATTTAGAAGGTAATTCCTCTAATTTTTCTATATAGGAAGAAGAGAGTAACCTTTACAGTTGGTTTTTGTTAAAAAAAAATGACAGTTTTGGTAATTCAGTTACCATCAAAAGACCATGTATGGAACTAAAAGCAAGTGCTGCCTGCTTTTTGCTGGCCACGATTACAGCGACTAAAAGAGCTGGAATCTTGATTATGATATGCATACGTAAAGTACACATCAAATTTATTCCCAGGTTGGATTAAAACTTGATTTTTATGGCGGCAGCAATGGGGCTGAATTTTACTGTTTTACCTGACTAGGACAAGAGTGGCACTTACTTTTGTCATTGTCAACCGTTTGAACACCCACTTTAAGACCTTCGTCCTCCCGTATCATTTCAAGTTCCCATCCAAGAGAATCCAAAAAGTGCCCTCGAGTTTGGGCCATATACGGGGGTGCAGGGGGGACCCCTCTACCAAAGCAATTCCAATTACAATTCGTCTTGAAAAACAAAGCACTATCAGACAACCCTCTCCAGCTGTCTTTTCCTTCTTTTTTGGTTTGAAGCCCATCCCTTTCCCCTTGTTTTGTTTTGTTCTTCCTTTTTCCTTCTTCACTATGCTTCTAATCGATCCTTCTCCAGGCCAAGAAAAAGAATCCTTCAAACCCAAGTGGGAACAGGAGTCAATGATAAAATTTAGAATGAATAAGTAAAAATGTATTGAATTTGTTATGCCAACAAACTTAATATAATAAATTTAATTATTGAGTCAAAAATCTTAAATTTGTTGATATAACGAATTTAATTATTATTCGGACCGTGACAAAGTCTAATAATCTTATTTGTCAAAGCCATTCATGCTTGAGCACTCTTCTAGGAAGCTCAAAGTACACTACCACGGCCCTTTTGGTAGGCATTATTCGCAGAACATACACTGATCCTAATCATTTAACTTGGAACTTAAGTTAAAAAGACTAAGTGGGTTGGCAAGAGAATTTCTTTGTCTTGGAAGAAAAGTAAATGCGGGACATGCAAAGCCATTTTGATGCTTGCAAAGTAGTGACCAGATTCACTTCATCTCCTCCATTCACAATCGTTGTACTTATTCTTGAAAAGTCAGCTTAGTGCAAAACTGGGTTCTCAAATTCGAGAACACAACAGAGTTTGGTGGGCACCCCTTGCCGTTTTGCTTTTATTGCCACAAATAATATGCTTGTATATGATACCCTACAAACAGTTGGGAAACACTTCTAATGATCCACGTATTTCCTCATTTCCGGCCAAAAGGAGTTAAACCACCATGCCGACCCGCGTATGTGGAGCATGGACTTAAGATTTCTAGTAATAATTGGGGGAGCTAAAGACAATCTCTTTTTTGTTCTCTGTCTGCTAAGTTCCACTTCAGAGATTGGCCTCCAAGTGTAGAATCCTAAATGCGCCAAATGAAGGTGAGTAGTGGGGGATGGGTATCTTTCCCATTGACATGGACGCAGGAGATGAACTTTGTGTACCTTTAAGTGTTTTACACAGATTCTCGAGAGCTTCCCTTTTACATTTTCTTTTTTTTCCAAATGTGGGAATTTTAAGGTTTGTGTGTACCTATTGTGAGCCATACTTCCTTAGGCTCAAAAAGAAAAGCGGAGGCATATACTCTACACTTTCTTTTTCAAGGCTCTGGTTTGAAATTCTGTGCCTTTTCCCCCTACTTTACAGCCCAACTCCATATTCGTTTTACACATTTTCTTCGAGACTTGAAAGCTATTTGACCTCTTTAACAATTAGACAATACGTCTGACAAGAAATCCATAGTGGTTTTTCACATTCCATCAAAGCACCAAGAAAAAAGAAACTTCTGAGATAAATCATCAGTGCCTGGTCCATTGACACAGAAAGTAACAGATTCCATTTTTCAGCTAATCTGCGTGCTGATGAGAAGGAAAAAGAAGGAATACAAACAAGAGATTGACACATACATGAAGTTTGCAGAAGTGTCTCTTTTTCTACAGTTTTCTCCCTCCAGTTCTGCAGAACTGAGCGGAGGAAAAGATGAAACAGAAGTGGACTTACTGCAATGTGAAAATGTAAATGTTTTAAGGGAATCAGTAATGGGAACCCTCCTCGCACTTACCGCTTACCAGAAGTTTACTTTCAAGCTGCCAACTTTCCATGTCATTTCGTGGAACATGACTTATTCTCTGCTTTATGCTTTGAGTTTCACAAAGGGACAAAAGTTAGGTTGACATAAAAAAATTGTTTCCTTATAACCCAAATTGCAATATGGAGGAACAGGCCTCACCACATCGAAAAGGGAATTTGAATAATTTGATCAAATTGGGAGACAGAATCTATCTTCCTTTCCTCCTTTTACAGCTAATACTAATCGATTTTCTGAATTTTTTTTCCTTCTGGCTTTTGTTCTTTCCAATTAGAAAATAAATCGATGACCCGCCGACTATGTTCACAGCTAGTGTGATCAGACAAAAGTTAGGACCCAGGCTTCAAACCCATTGTAATATATCAAAGTTATATCGTTATCAATCCTTAACAAGCTTTTTGGTACAAACCCAGCTAGATCTTATCGAGATATCTATGGATTAACAAACACATCTTAATCTGTAAACATACTCTTTTGAGTCTACCCATGAAATTTGATAAGGCCCTTGAATAAGACATCCTTTGTTTTTTCGCTAACTTTGTAGTACCTAGTCGGCAAATCATGATCATTAGGGCTATGTTTAAAAGAGACCATAGCACTCACTTTCCTTGTTCTTTTTTATCTCCTATTCGTTTTAGCAGGTGGTCAGAGCACAAAAGAGCTGTGATCAAAGTCTGGAAATATACCAATATTGCACTTGGAAATACCATGGTGGAAGAATCACTTCTGACGTTTCTGGTATTATTCCACAGTCCACTAAGTTCGAGCAAAGGAGTAACATCAGAACCACTTCCTTTCAGCTGTATTGAGTCTGCTTAACCTTTTTCACAATCACAAGTTATTCTGATCACGCAAAACACGTTCAAAATGACAGCAGATTATACAATCATTGGGAAATTCTGCCACATCAAGGACTTCTTCCTTCATCTTAAACTAATTTCTAAGTCGAAGTTATTCTGAAACAATAACATTAACAGTTACAACAACAATTATAATAATGAAAACAAAGTGAAAACTAACCTTAATATGTCATGTCAGACTCTTATTTGGAGGCTTTGTGGAGATGTTAATCTCCTTGATAATGAAATTAAACTGGAGATAAGGTGACCCAAGGCCCGATCAATGTCTACCTTCAAGAGACGACAAGGAGGCCATTGAAGTCAAGGGTCATGCATGTTCATATGGTGGCTAGTGGTTCTCTTGCCTTCTTGCTCTTCTTAATTTGCATTGATAAGGAAGATTTTTGTCCTTTTTTATAATCTTTCAACATGTTATAATATCATCCTTGATTAACCTAACTGACGTTAATTGACGTAGAGAGAAACACTATTGTATTCCATGCGAACCAAATTCAAATATTAATAATTCTATGAACAAGTTGTGACAGTGGACACTACCTCAGGAAGTCTTTATCATCTTCAGCAGAGATTAAACAAAGTGTTATGCTCAAAACTGTGATCATGGAACTCTGATGGTGGATAGGCCTTCTTTCACCCTAATTCTTTTGGCCATTAATTAAAGTTTGGGTTAGGAGAGAAAAAATCTAAAACAATTACTAGTTTTGACGGCTGTGCAATCTCGTGATAGTCTATCTGACACATTATCAAAATAGAGCTGATTCTTAAAAGACATTTATTTCTTTTTCTTTTATTGTGTTTCCTTTCATGCTTCCCTCCCCACTCCTTACCCAAAATCCAAATAAATAAATAAATAAATAAATATACAAATATTTCATCCATGAGAAGAGATTATCTTAAAAAAAAATAAAAATTGATATTGAAGGTAGTAAATTATAAAATACTTAATAGTTTAATTTAAAAGTCAATTTAAAATTTATATATACCATCACACCTTGAATGACTTTAAGTTTAAGATCATGTGAGATGAAATAAATTCGACTTAGATTTCATAATAAAATTCTCTAATATCTAATTTAAAAATAAGCTCAAAAGTTGAGGGATAGCAAATATTTTTATTATATGAGATTGACGAAAGCTAAATCTTTACCACAAGATAACCTCACCTCTCAATACAGACGATGATCTAATAGCTTGGTGCTCAAATTGGACTCAAGATTTGAGGGAGGTTTAAGCCATACAAGGCCAACTAAAACAGAGGCTGGGTTCTAGTAGTTGGCATGATCTAACTCAGAAGCAGCAATGTTTGACTAGCATCGCCAATTTGCATTTGTTTTTTGTCCAGAAAGATTGGAGCATGTTACCACTGACCCTAATATATTATTACCATATATGAGATAGCCAAGGAAGTCTAAGATTCATATACACAGGTGTATATATTTAATGTTGGATTCCATTTATAAAGAAGAAGCCATTTTATATTCCAAGAGAAAAATCTAATCTAAGAGGGCGACCCTCGTGCCTGGAGCAGCGATGGGGTTGTATCATGGACCTACTCTTTATTGATGACTGATCATTACTGTCCAGAACTCAAACATGTCCACCGATATTGGCTTGGTGCAGTTCACCTATTGCAATTTGTAATATAATAATACAAAAAGATAAGAGATGTGAAAAAAAAATTTCACAAGTGAGACATTTAGGAAAAAAGAAAGAAGAAAGAAGAAAAAAAGAAAAAAGCATGATGAGAGACATTCGAGTGGGACAGGGCAATGTAAAAATGATTATGTCTTTTTCACTGCTTTGTCCTGACTCTAATTTCTCGCATCATCTCTCTTTTAAAGAAAAATTGAAATCCAGCCTAATAACCATCCATTTATTATATATATGAATCTCTCTCCTCATTTAGTCTAAGTGAAAGCCAACAATTGAACAGATCAACCTCTTTTGGCAGCTCTGGTTACTGTCCGTGCTTCTGTCACTCTGTTTTTGCTCTGCTTTTCTTGGGGAAAGCTACCGTCTTTCTATATAAGAGCTCTGGTTGTTTTGAAGCTTGAAATTTTGGAGAAATGTATGCAGAAACTGGGATTTTGTGCTCTTACTTCCAGAATTTCTCTCCGGAAGTTCAACAACTCGAGGAGTACTGTAAAACCCAGAAGTCTAATGCTTCAGTGGTACTTTCTCTCTACTCTTCTGCCTCTCTCTCTATTTTGGCTTCCAACGGTTTGTGGATTTGGTCGGTCTGCATTTATTTGATTGGTTTTGAGCTGGGTCTGAGCCAATTTTGCGAGAAATTTCGGTTGTCTTTCTTTGTCTGTGTACTTCAAGTTGTGGTTTCCGTTCGTTCTCTGAATTTTCCGCTGTTTGGATGATGAGAAATGGGGTCAAGGAAAATGGAGAGTTTTTGTTTCACTGAATACAGAAATTCTATTTTCAAATTCAATCTTCTCCGTTCAGATTTCGGAATTTTGATCATTTTCTTTGTTTAGTCTAAGTTTGTTTCCCGAGAAAGCAAGGGAAAATGAAGAAAAAGTACTATTGTTTATAGAAGTGCGGCAGCCTTGTGTTTTATGCTGTTGGGCCTTCCATAAAAGAAATAGATTTTTCTTTTTAATCTTACCATAATTTTCTCAGAACATAAATAGAAACAAGCTACAGTTGCTTTACATGCCGGATCTGGAAAAGGATGCGAAAAGGAAAGTGGAAAGAAAAATAAATGAGCACCGTTTCTCAATCATAGTTCCGTGTAATATACTCTTCCTCCTTTTTTCTTCAATTCCTGGTGTGAACTCTTTTGCTGGGTTCGGTGCTTTTAGCAGGCACTTACTAAGTTGAGTAATTCATTCTTTTCACATCCTCTTTCTTTTCTTTTCTTTTCTTTTCTTTTTTCCTTGCGCGTTGCGACTTGGGTTTGGAAATAAGTGGGGGAAGAGAAAAGGCTAAGCTTTACTGGATTAAAATCCATGGTTTTGGTGTGAACTAAGTTCTAGAAAAAGTAGGAAAAGAAAATTAACCTGGAAAAGTTGTACAAGATCTTTGCTTTTGCTAAAAGTGGATGCTTTATACGGAGAATATGTTTCTTCTTAGTGGCTTGGTGGTTTGGCCATTGAAAGAAGATGAAGATTTGAGAGGCAGATTACTAGCTTTCTTACGCGGTAAAGTGCTTGTTAAGATTTGAACTTTGGTTGCAGGTAGGAAAAGTCCTTTTGATTTTTGTCTTTTAAGAAAATGCTGATTTGTTTCTAAATTTGTTCGCGTCAAGAGATTTTGACACAGAAATGGAAAGCTTTTCTAAATCTTTGTTTTTTTATTCTTTTATTCCTTTTGATGGAATTGGGATGCCCGTGACCTAATTCTGTTTTTTGAGGTAGAATTAAGGGAAAATCACTGATAATTTACTCCCTTAGATACTAAGATCGTTGGCCAATCCACTTGCTCAATTTCAAGCCATGCGAGTCAACTAAAGCCTGAGTCGTCTCTCTGAAATGATGATGTCTCTATTCTTGCTTTTTTCTTGGGGGACATAATATGTTCTTGACTCAACTTTGTAACCGCTGACGTCCAAATCAAAGTCTGCAGACTGATTGACAAATACCTACAAAAAATCCTGGTTATTCTCGTCTAAGTCTGTTAGATGGAAAAAATTTGCAAAAAAAGGTTGAATTTGTGATAAATTCCGGACTTTGGAAATGGTTTAATGGTCTAGTGTAGCATTTTAGTCGATGGTCATTACTTGATCTTTCAATCTGAGATTAGTGTCATCAGTGAGGTCTCTCAATCAACAGTTTCTTCCTGTCTTCTTCATGCTATATGCTAATTTCTTGTTCCTATCTGTTATACAGGGTAACTTGCTTCAGACTTTTAACATTTCAGAATATGACCTGGGAGGAGAAGGAGATCTATTCAAAGCTCCAGAACCCATCATTGAGGAACCAGTTGTGAGCCTTGATCCCATGAGCGAAGCTATCTCAATGATATCCTGTGGGGAAAATGTCATCTCCACCCAAGGACTCAAGGCTGCAGACATTGAGTCACTCCAGAGTGAGCCGTTCTTGAGTGAGGTTTTCTATGAGTGCAGGAAGGAGCTCCTGGAAAAGGCAGCAATAGAAGCACCTCTTCTTGAAGACCTTGGCATCAAGACTTCTCTTTCAAGGACTGTTGAAAACCAAATTCAAGAAAACAAATCACTTACTGATGTACCATTCCAGAAAAGCGTCAGCTCTGGATGTTTAAGCTCAATGGAGTGGATTCATGGAACTGTGAAACCAAATTTCCCGGATTTTACTGGGTTGGATTTTGGTGCAGTCTATGGGATGCGGAGAGCATATAGTGAAGGAGACATTAAGGTCAGACTTAATTCTTATTGTTTCCTGACATATGCTTTGTATATGCAGCCTTTTTAATGGCTTTGAGGTGAAACAGGACCTGTCTCTCCGGGGAGATGGGATTCTAGAAAGAGGCTATGCATGGATTAGTGAAAAGTGATAAAATTAAGTAATTGAAGGCGGAACAGAGGAAAACATGACATGACTCTGAAATATGGAAAGGATTAAACTTTTTCCATAGAGTTAAACGCGTTCAAGTAGATTTGGAAATCACATAGTTGGGTTTAAGGTTTAGTTAAGATGACTATTTTAAAGTATATTTCTGATGAAATCCCACAGTTATATCATTAGTAATTTAAGGTAGTCATAAGTTGCAGTTTTCAGATGCCGTCTTAGGACTCATCTTGTGGAACTCTCAGGCTTATGATAAATCCAGGGATTCTATTTACTATAATTTTCCTTCCGGTTTAGAGTTTTTTTTCTTTAAGGCCCCAGGCTCTAGAGATTCAATTACTGGCAACTAAACACAAAGCATTCTATGGGACAGGATCATTGATTCTTGAGTTTTTCATGACAGGCTCTTGGTAGTCATGTGGGCCGTGCCCATTCACCCTCTGACCGTCCGTTGATTATCAGCAACTGCACTATTGAAGAGCGCCGAGAAAAGCTCTCCAGATACAGGACTAAGAAGACAAAAAGGAACTTTGGCCGGAAAATCAAGGTAATATGGCAGTTATTGTCGTTTATATGCCATTGATATATTTTCCCAAAATAGCTCAAAGGGAAGTACTATTTGTACAATCAGGAATTACAACACATAACCTTGCATCTTTTCCAACTATTGGCATCACCAATAGGGTATTCCTCCTTTGAATTTCAGTGTCAGTAAAAGGCAACTCTTTTGAACTAATGCCTTATAAAATTTATGACCTTTCACACAAAGGCAGCCACAGATATACCTCCTTCTGACTCCCAGGGACCTCAGGAAGTTATTTAACAAGTTGATCTACACCTTTGATGATTGCTCTTCACCTTAAAAAGCCTTGGCTTTGCTTTGCTATAAGCATGGATAACGGGATCACACAAAAGAACTATAATCCTAGAGTTAAACAATCTTTTGTAGTAGTTTGTATACCTAGAACACGGCCCTGAAGCAGATTCCTTAAACTCATGATTTGTTTTTATTTCAGTATGCCTGCAGGAAGGCTCTTGCTGACAATCAACCAAGGATTCGTGGAAGGTTTGCAAAGACAGAAGAATCCGACGCGAAGAGGCTGTAACTGTAACTAATTCAGTATGAGGAAGCGTAGAGAAGAAGGTAGATTCAATGAAGCAGTGAAAGAGAGAATGTAAGCCTGGAAAATAGAGTTGAACTCAATGGGAACTATGAATAGTTATCGGACAATAAACCCAACCGCTCCTTAGCCTTGATCTCTTTATTTGTAGTAATTGCTGCTGTGTAGACTGAAGTGGAGGAGTGGGAGTTGTACATAAGGCTTGCTAATAAAGGAGAAGTAAGAGATGTACTTGTTCATATAAATGTCATGTGGTGGCAATTCCCGTCTTCAATGCATCAGTCTTTCCGATTAACAAATGTTATGATGAGTTACAGTGTAGCTCGCACCCCACAACTATCCCTATAAAGCTTCTAAACTAAATTTCTCTCCCTCCTTTGGTTTTTCTTTTTCATCCATTATACATTGGGTTGGGGAGGAAGAGAAAACCCAGCAAAAAGGTGGGAACTTTCCCAATATTTCTCACGAATGAAACTCACATTTCATGCTGGCAACCGAGTATATTAAGAATCGTTTGAGTTATTTTATACTACCTAATCCATATTTAAATTTTTCTTTAAAGTAAAATATGTTTCATTTTTACAAATTAATTTTAAGGAGAAAATAAACTAAAGTGTAACAATCTAATGCATTTTCCTTGTACGAGCATGTTGGTTTCAGTTGTACATTAAAGGGATATAATCTTTAAATTTAAATATTACTAAATGGTTGTGATTCTTACAAAAATCCTCGGAAAAGATTACCCAATTATTTTGCTTTCTTTGTCAAAGCCACCTCAAAGAGTTACGTGACTTTTCTCACCCGGTGGGGGGTTATCAGGCTCGTTCAATCTTCAGTTCAATCATTCATTCACTGTTCCTGGGACCTAGGCCATGGATGTAGATTGGTGGGTAAACATGACTGCAAAGACATGTCCTCCAACATTTCACACCAAAGAGTATCCTCAGCTACGTGCCATTCTTTGAGATATGGTGGGGAACTCGTTGATTGCACAAAATTGGGCGGCGTGCTGCTGGGGAAGTAGACATGATTAGGAACACACTAGGTAGAAATCGACTTAAAGAGTCAAAAAAACAACCGATGAAGAAGTAACACCAGGAACCAAGGAGACAGGACTTGGACCATCCAACTGGCCAGCTTAGGCCCTTTGTCTCTTTATTGGGTTTCTTTTCGCAATGCTATAGGGTCTGAGGCTTAGAGCTAGATTGCATAGGTCCTTCAGGCTTACATCCAACAGCACCAAAGTCCTCGGGGCTTCCTCCACTTCATATCTTAATCATAGGCCTATGTCTTTGCGGCTTAGACATTTTCGAGCACCAGACCAGTTCAAGCAAACCATGATTCTACCATATCCAAGGATCCAATCACATCAATTTCATCTTTGCTTACACCCGTCCTTGTAACTAATTTACACTCCAATACATTATAGACACCTGAGACCATTTGACTCAAAACATAACACATCACAAACCAAACATATCTTAATACAAAAATAGAGTTGCTCTCTGATGCGGAATGTGGGAGCCACGAAGACACGTGGCCAAGTGAGCATAAGATATTTTCCTAAGCCAATTTTCTTAATTTACACCGTTATTCAAAGGTGGTTGGAAGAACTTTCCTTTAGAAGATGGGCTCCGATGCTCCCCCTTTAGGGCCTTACCTTGTCCTCAAGGTCTAACTATGAAAACCTTAGCTTTTGAGGCCTAAGTATGTGAGCCACAACTTTACCCTTTTGAACTATCTCATAATTGTTTACTTAGCCTAGATGACTCCACAAAAGATGTCTTAAGGGGAATGTGGAACCACTCATTAATAAAGCTACAAAATCAAGCATCCACTTATGGTGCGGGACAAGGGGACAATTCCCAACGTGCCCCCTCTTCATGTAAGATGGATTCATCAAGTCCATGGAGAAGGCCATAATATCTTATGGGCTATCTTCAAATCCCTTCTCAATGCTACCAAAACTTTTCTATATTATTGTAGCTTGGATAGACATGCTTCCCGATCTCAAATGAAGTTCCTCTTCTTCTTCTATCATGATTTCGTTTCATGCAATTATAGGTCTTTAAAATCCTCCTTTGAATATCTCTCAGTATTAGAAATTATTACATTAAGCTGTCTAGGTTAAAACAAATAGAAATTATGATTGGCTAGGTTCAAGAGTATCATGCATAATTTTATAGACTATTGATTAAGGTTGGGAAGTTAATAAAAAAGTAGTAAATTGGTTTCTTTATTGGGAGGTCTTAAGGTACATATTTTACTGGACATACAAGCTAGTAATCTATAGAAAGTGACCAAAAATCCCATAGGATCAACCTTAGTTGCTCTAACCAAGTTATACCAAATACAATCTCAATTCCTTACCTATTAAGTATGAAAAGCTCCATTGTAAATGGAGCACTTTGTAGGGAAACTTTTTTACCTTATTGCCTACCCCTTCATGCTTTAATCTATTTCCATTAGCTATTGATATTTTCATTCAATCATCAACTATAATCTATAGACCCAAATTTCTAGCAATGTTCATGCCCAAAAAAATTTGTAATTGCTCCTAGTATCAATAAGGAACCTAACTCCAAGGTTCTTATCTTCAACCTTTTCTGACACTTATAGTTTAAGGTGTATATAACCCATACATAATGTTAAGTGAAATCATAGGAGTTACTTCTTGCTTCCACTCTTCCTCTAACTCCGTATTTTCTTCTAAATTTATCAACTCCATTATAAATAGCCTTTTACACTTGTGGCCCAATGTGAACTTCTTGTCACAATGAAAACAAAGCTCTTTAATTTGCATTTCATTAATCTCCTTCGTGGTGAACTTTCTAACATGTGTCAAGGATGTAAGTCAATTTGGTTTGGAATTGTTACTCTCAATTAACTGTGGGGTCTTCTTAGCCCTTATAACCTAGACCTCTTACCCAAATTGGCCTCAACTTTGTGAAGTCCTACCAATCCCGTTGCCGCTAGGAGAGTGGTTGGATTACTAGCTTGTATGTCTAATAAAATATGCATCTTAAGACCTCCTAAAAAATAAACCAATTTGCTACTCCTTTGTTAACTTTCTAACCTTAATCAATAGTTTATAAAATTATGCCTAATACTCTTGAACCTAGCTAGCCATAATTTCTATCTAGTTTAACCTAGACAACTCAATATAAAAATTATGATATCTAGTAAGGCCATAAGTATCAATAAGCCCTTTAGTGAAACCATTCGAAGTAACAATTTATTTTCTTGATCTTTCTTAAAAAACTTGGGACTAAATCAATGCATCCTTATCTAAGTACCAATAAACTAACTCAACTTTCTCATATTCCAAAATTTTATAATAACTTAAAAATTGATTCATCTTATAAATCTAACTTATAGGATCATTTCCACCAACATATTTCACAAACTCAAACTTGCTTATTTTTGGCTTGTTCTCATCAACATTATCCCTTTATTCCTTGCTTTCTTAAAGGATCTAGAGTTTGACCTTTCCCCTCTACCATTCCTAGATTGATCCACCTTATCATTAAGTCTTAATATCCACTTGCTTCATTTGTTCTAACTTGGCTCCAAAGCTTAAACTTCCTCTTGGCTAGGTGTCTTCACCGTTCTTATTCATATCAAATTTACTTGCATTAATATTAAATTGTTAAGTGCTTTATCCGCTTTGTTAGAAGACCTAAGTCTAAAGATAATCTCACCATATTTCATTTGAATTTCATCCCAACTTAGGCTTTTATAAATCCAAGCTTCCTACAAGCCCCATAGGCTTGTAATAAACCTCCATGTTTCAAAAACAATACCCTAACAGCCCACTCTTGGCAGCTCATACTCTAGGTATCTACACTTTGGACTAACCCATGTAGCTCTTTTCTTAATAGCCTTTTTTTATAGGTTGCTCTCTTGTTGTTCAAACTTAGGATACATGGTTGGCTCTAATATCAAATTGGAATGAGCCTTGGTATGTGAATGTGTTATTGGCTCTAGAGGACAAAGTACCCCATCACGTCCAAGTCAAGGCTCATTCTTACGTCTTCTTTGGCCTCCTACGACTAAGAATTGGCCAAGATTTATTAGAAAAAATTAAGAAAGCCTCCAATCCAAAAAACAAGCTTAGTAGCAAAATACTCAAAGCTAAAAAGGTCCTAATCCAAAACATCCAAGCCATACACTATTCCACCAACACATCCAAAGCAGCAAAACTTTGCAATAATCACATCCATCGTAATTTATAAAGAAGCACAACAAGCTCACTCCCAACACGGCAATGACATGCCCACAAATTAACTACCATAAGCAACCATCGACTTGCATCATGGAAACAAAGAACAAACTCACGGTCATCCGATTAGAAATCTACGTACCTAGTCTCTTTTGAAGGGAATTCGAACTTTCAGGGACGCTCCCCCACTGGTGATTGCAAACTACTCTCAAAAAGCTCTCGTCCTTTGCGTTGATTTTTCCCTTTACTGATTCCAAAGCCTGCTACAGGCTGTTTGGTTTTACAATTATCTCCCTAACCTTTTCTCGTGAGTGTCTCCATGGCACTAAATTTGGGCAACCATGGCCAAACACTGTTTACTGATTCTCAATTATTCACCTTACTACGGCCAAGCGGCTTTGCAAAACGTGAGCTGACTGCCTTTCCTTCTCTTTTCCGGGTCCATGTACCTTTTGCTGATTAATACCTGCATCTTTATGAACAATCCTTCGGATCCCCAATACCAGCTAGAAAGTTGGCTTTTCGGGAGGTCGTTAATTGAAAGGAAAAGCCTTCCTAGGAGGGTTGCAACTGCAATGACAAAATACAAACTGTTACACGGGTCTACGGGTATTTTTCGACGGGAAAGAGTCATGCTTAAATCCACCCTTTCTTTGCTCAGGACCACCCAGGCCCTTTCTCTAAGAATGTAATTCCAACTTGGCGTAAACGACTATGCACGTTACAAATATAAAACACCGAGAGTCTTCGTGGTTTTGAGGATCCAAGAGGCTAATCCAATTTATAACATTATCATGCCAAATTCCTTCCCCATAATCTGAGCTCCTCAAGCTCGCAGCTGCCCCACTTTCCTTTTCTTCTTCTTTTTAATAATCATTTGGGTCAAGAAAATAAAAATTGCACACACCAAATTCATAACAATACTAGGAGTTCATCACAACAAAGATCGCAATGATGGATGGATTTATATACTCTTTTGCTCGAAGGTCTCACGCCAACTATGTTCAATCTCGATCTATTTCTGGATCAAAAACTCCCTCAATACAATCTGCCAAATCCGCTTGGGCGAATTATCACTCAGAAAAGAAGTGAAAACAACGCCTTAAAACTCTAGATACTCGACTAAGTCCCTGGATTCATCCAACGCCTCTATCTCTTCCCACTGCCGATGACTAATTGTCACCGCAGTCCTGTTTTGTCCCGCTGTTGGACATATCTACCATATACAAACCCTTTTACAAACCTGTCTGAAAGTCCGGACAAAACATCCTCTTAGTGAAATTTTTTGTTGATTACCATGGCATATTCGTTACATAACCCAGCAACAAAACCATCTACCAAAAAGCTGCAACAATATCCATCTACCAAAAAGCTATCCGCCTAAAGACAGGGTACAAAAATCCAAAAGGAACCATGCTCTTGCCCTACAGTTTCAGCTGGCCTTCCACGTTGAACCCGAATCTACTTACTAGGACGATTCTTTCTCTAAAGGGTTCTTGAAATACCATACCTTCAAACTCCGTAATTTGATTGTGCTGGAGGTCATCTTCTTCGGTCGAAATACCCAAAAGCCGTGCCTGGTAGAAGGTTCGAGGGGTCTGTAAATTGCTTTTGTTGACGACCATACCTCCATCACCATCGTCTTTCAGATCCAACCCGTTGTACATGTTCCGGAACACCCTCACGAGAGACGAAAAGGAAAGCTTAAAAACTCCTCAAGTAAAATGTGCCGCTTTACTATTGTTTCCATGGGCGCTCACCAGAATTGCGAGTGCCTATCACCAATCAAAAGCATAGTCCATCAATTTCGGCCATAGAAAAACAATTCCAACCACCGTGCCATTAACACTGTGCCCGACAGATCGCCATCATGTATGCAGGCTGACAAGATATCATACAAAATAAACCACCAAAGCTACATGTTTCCACGTGACCGGTGCTCCGACAAGCCACCCGGTTTAAATCTTACCAGCGCATACCAGTACTCAGAATATTAAAAGACAAAGAGCCCAAACTTGTCATTTTGGTTCGTACGTCGTGGACCAAAACCACGAAGAATCCTCCGCAAATTTGCTCCTCCCGGACCGGAAATGTTAAAGAAACAAATCGGATTTCCCGATTACAAATAGAGGTTGGTTCCGTGTTGAACATTACCAAAAAGCTATCCAATTTTACCTTTACATTACAAATAGAGGACAAAATCTCTGATTTGGATCTCAGGTCTGCCTCCTCAGTGTATCCAAATCCCACCCTGTATCATCCCAAACTACCAGTAACACTGCGAAGCTTACACCGGGCTGATTTCACAGATCCAGGGTCTGATGCGCCCACAAAAGTTCAAAATCTGCGGCGACCCAAGTCGACAAAATCCCACAAGACCAACGTTGAATTGAGTTTACTCGGCTCACATAAGCGAAACCCAAAAAATGGAAGAATAATATTAATTACCCCACCCCCCCCCCCCCAAAAAAAAAAGAACGTACCAACGTTGTCATACTGTCGCTGATTTCCGACCAGTTGACGCAGACATATTATTGCTTCCTAAAATACCCCTCCAAGAAATGGTGGGAAAAACCACGACTTCCATTGGTGACGCCATTAGTTCAAAACACAAACACCAGCTTCAATCCGAACCATTGCATTTTACAGGCGAAGGTACTCCGCCGTCTGGCTGTTCCATTTGCAGAGACTCCTTTGCTTCAACCATGAACAACGGCGACGTATTTTGAAGCAGACCCATTACCAATCCCATCATCTTTGCAAGTCCGCCCCAGGAGGCTAAGGAATGCACCTACCCAAACAAGTGACGACTAATCAATCTCGTAAAAGTAACTCCGCTGCTCATCGTCCTACCAAATCCGAAATTGCAGGGCTCCAAATTAAACAAGGCCCTGACAAAATAGCGTACAGAGAGGTGAATGAACGCCGGTTTTAGAATTATAACTCTGCAGGATCCTCTGAGCTGACATAAAACAAGCAAAACGGAGAAAATGGGATCATTTGGCATCGTATGTTATGGTCCCAAGTTTCTTGGAACTAAGCTGTTGCATTGCGAAGACTTTTTTTCCCAGTTTGCGAAAACATGAACCGTTGTCTAAAAGCATAATAAGAAATAAAAACCCAGCCCACCTAGCTCCACCAGCCATGAAATCTTCCCTGACGACCTTAGAGAAAGAAGAAATTGCGCTCCGAACACGCAAGGCGCATGTTAGACTCCACCCCCACCTCGTCTCTTCTTACACACATTATAGTACTTACACTTTTGCAAGATAACGTTCTGTCTGTCTCTCTCTCTCTCTCTCTCTCTCTCTCTCTCTCTTCGACTCTGTCACCCTCTCTCTCTCTCACTCATTCTCTGAAAAATTTCCTAAAAATTTTAAAAAGGAAGTCCAAACCAGTTTTTATTATTTCCTTTTTTTCTCTGATTACGCATTACAATTGTATAGGACTGTTTCATATATTATACTCTCTCTCTCTCTTTCTTTCTCTCTCTCTACTCTGCAAGTAGTTAGAGAAAGCGCGAGTAGATCCATATCCTCACAGAGACCGTCGATTTGATATTTTCGATCGGTTGCTCTGACATTCTCTTTGTGGGTTCGCTGTTTCTCTTGCAAATTCTCTTCTTTTTGTTTATGCGTAGGCTTTCAGACCCTACTGTCTGCAATTGCTCTGTTTCTGGCTAAATTAGGGTTTATGGGTCTATTCGGGATTGGGGATTTGACGTGAAATTCAGGGGTTTTGGAGTCTCCCAATCCGAATCCGGTATCGTGGGTATTTGACGTCTTCCCTCCTGAGACACCATGATAATCAAGCGGAATTTAAAATCCCAAATGCCGTGTTTGAAACGGAGCAAACTCGGCTACTCGGCGGGTGAGGACGATGACAACTCTGCTGTGACTCGGAAGAAGAGGAAGACTAACAACAATAATGGGTATTACCCTGTCGATCTTCTACGCGAAGTCGCCGCCGGCATAATCCCCGTGAGCTTCCCAGGGATTCTCAGCTCCGAGAAGGGCTTCGTTGCCTCATGGTACACTGAATTGTCGTGCACCCCGGGCGAGGTCGAGTCCAAAACGAAAGGTCGTGAATTGACGAAGGTGAAGCCAAAGAGTGATCGTGCGGTTGCGGCCGTGGAGGTTCCGCGGCCACCGCTGGTCAGAACGTCTCGGGGCCGAGTCCAGGTACTTCCTTCTCGGTTTAACGATTCGGTTATTGAGAATTGGAGGAAAGACAGCAAAACTAGCTTACGTGATTCTAGACTTGATGAGGATAACGAATGCAAAAAAGATAAATTTAGCTTTAGAACACCGAAAACCAGTTCAAAAAAATATCGAAACGACGAGAAAAACGGCTTGAAGTGTAGGAAATATGCGACATTGTGTGAAGAAGAAGACAGGGAAGGAGAAGGATATCTCGGGTTTAAGGATTTCAATAATGTTAGGAAGTATTCTAGCTCGCGGAGTACACTGACATCAGCAAACGAGCAGTTGGTTGAAGACGAGAAGTGTCCAGTTGAGGAAATTGAAGAACAGGTTGAGTTTTTGGGAAATACTGAGAGAAAAGATGGGTTATATGGGCCAGAAGACTTCTATTCGGGTGACATAGTGTGGGCAAAGCCGGGAAAGAAGGAACCATATTGGCCTGCCATTGTGATTGATCCACTGAGACAAGCGCCTGAATTGGTTTTGAGGTCTTGTATAGCTGATGCAGCTTGCGTGATGTTTTTCGGTTACTCTGGAAACGAGAATCAAAGGGTATGACTTGGTTTCTTTATAGAGCTCGTTTGTTGTATTTATGAATTTGTGTTGTTACTGTGTTTAGAAGAATGTGGGGCATTTAATAAGATACTTTGGACGATCTTGATCAGGATTATGCGTGGGTCAAGCGGGGGATGATTTTTCCATTTACGGATTGTCTAGAAAGGTGTGTTACTGTTCTATCTTTTGAACTGTGTCATTTAGAATGACCTTTGGGCTTACGAGGGAATTTGCATTGTCTAGGTTCCAGGAGCAGCCTGAATTAGATGGCTGTAACCCATGTGAATTTCAGATGGCAACAGAGGAAGCTCTTCTGGCAGAAAATGGGTTTACGGAGAAGTTGATGACAGATATAAACATTGCGGCTGGTAACACAACTTGTGATGAATCTATTCAGCTCAGGGGGATCCAAGAAGCTACTGGTTCAAACCAGGATCCATACTCTAACTATGCCAACCAGGCAAGTTGCCTTCCAGTATTTTTTTTCTTTTCTTTTCTTTTCTTTTTTCTGGTCTTTTTATACTTATGGAACTGCTTGGAGTTGTTTAAGAATCATCGGGAGAATATATGATTGAGGTTAAAATGTTTGCAGAACTTAGTTTTCTGTTGGAATTTATCTAGTTGTCTGGATTACACATACTGCTATGCTTCTTTGAGAATGTAGAGGATGAAAGAAAATAAGTCACAAGTTATTTTTTTTAAAGAAGGTTTGGAGAGTGAAGCTCTGGTCAACGCAGTCACTTCGTCTCAATTAATGCAATTTTCTTAGAAAGCCTACAAAAGTTGACCTTTGGTGCAAGTATCATTTCATTTTCCTTCTGTTTTCTCTGCAGCAAAATTGGAGAATTGGCTCTTTTTTCTAATAACTCTAAAGCAAAAAATTTCCTTTGCAAACCTTATAAATCATCAAACTTGTTCCTCTATGCAGGATGAATTTGGAAAGAAGAAAGACTCATGGCCCTGTGAAAGCTGTGGTGTGAGCCTTCCTTTCAAAATGACAAAGAAAATGGCTACTCCTGGGGGACAATTTTTATGTAAAGCATGTGCCAGGGTTTGTATTATGTGTATTGTCCTTTAGTTCTTCTTATAGAAGGTTTTCAAAGGAAAAATGTAGTTGCAGTTTTTTTGTGCCTATATTGTTCAGTTTCACAGTTACATGCATTACATTGCAGTTAACAAGATCAAAACATCATTGTGGCATATGCAAGAAAGTTAGGAATCATTCAGACAGTGGAAGTTGGGTGAGGCAAACTAGTAGCTATTAAAGAGTAGTGAATGTTTTTTCCCTGCATGAAGATAACAATTATATTATCCAACGTTTTCTGTTTGGACATTCTGTCTTAATAGGTGCGCTGTGATGGCTGTAAAGTGTGGGTGCACGCAGAGTGCGACAAAATTTCCAGCAATCTTTTTAAGGTCTATCTGTTAAACTTTATATCTGACATTAATGTATGTTCTACCTGTCTAACGAGACAGTTAAAGACATTTTGGACTTCCCTGACTCTAATTTATTTGTGCTTTATAGAATCTAGGGGGTACCGATTATTACTGCCCAACCTGCAAAGCAAAGTTCGACTTTGAATTATCAGACTCAGAAAAGCCACAACCAAAAGTCAAGTAAGTCCCCCTTTCTTTTCTCTTAACTTTCATTAGTCTCTGAACCTCAATTGAGTTAGTAATACTGGTCTTCATGTTTGCCTTTTCAAATATTGAAGTGGGAATTGCCATAGTTGCAATTGGATGGTGATGGTAACGACTGTCTAACAACAGCAGCAGCATTGTTATTCCTTTTTTTTTTTTTTTGGTTGTCATTCTCGTAATGTTGTATGTCTAATAAATATAGATCTTTTTGTCACAGATTGAACCAAAATAATAATGGTCAATTGGTGCTGCCTAACAAGGTTACTGTGTTCTGCAATAGAGTGGAAGGCGTATATTTTCCAAGTCTGCACTTGTAAGCATAAATATCTTCACAAGTTCATGGACTTATAAGTATTCTTTTTAATAGTAGTTTTCATGTATATTTTGGTATGGTTGAATTCGCTATCTCTACTCAAGTTTTCTTTGTTGAAGATTTATGGAATTAGGTAATAAAATCAATGACTTTCCATTTGTACTTGCTCAAGTTTTAGTGGAAGGATATCTAATCTAGTAATCATTTTTGTGGGCTCCTTAATCTAAAGTTCTTGCGAGTTCTATATTCTGTAAGAAGTTTCCCTTCTCTTCAATCTCTTCACCCCAGTTAGCCTAATCCTCGATTCTATGGTCTATTACAAACATGCTAAACTTATGTGCTGTGGAAATGAGAGGCAATAAAAGGAAGCATAGACATTAATTTTCTGCGTTCACACTAAATATTAATTTGTTGGAGTCAAATTACACCCAGATCAAAGGATGAATAATGGTTCTATGATTCTTGGATTATCTAAAAATATTAATGCTCCCAAGTGGCAAATATATTGAAACACAATTATTCTGTACTAGTGATAATGCTTGTCTTCAATTATCTAATGTTCCTATAAAATGGAAACAATCATAACTACATGAGCTCTGAAATTTCATCTGAACCACTAGTTTATCTGCAGAGTTTAAGAATTCTGTATTTTTAGTTTTTGTCCTTGTCTAGTTCTAGTTTAAAAACACAATTTAAGGCTCTTTTTATATTTTATGCTAACATGTGAAGATTGTTTCTTGAAAGCTAGTTTTTTCTTCTGTTTCAGAGTTGTCTGCAACTGCCGATTCTGTGGGACTGAGAAGCAAGCACTTAGTGACTGGGTAAAGCATACGGGTTCAAAATTTAAAAATTGGAGGACTAGTGTGAAGGTGAAAGGTTCTATGCTGCCTCTGGAACAATGGGTTTGTATTATGATTATTTTCATTTCTTTTTAATATCGAAAACATCCTTCTCCATTTATATCTTGACACGTTTGTATAGACTCCTTTTGTGAGTATAGTGCACTGCTTGTTGGATTGATATCAGGGTGCTATCTGCATGGGAATACTACCATGTAATGAGTATGAAGAACGGATTTCTCTATCATCTGTTGCAAAGTCTAGACCATTGTTTTAGCTTGCTATTCACTTTACTCTATTTTCAATCTTCAATATCATCTATTATACAAAAAAGCATCTGTTCTGATCCTTTGAATAGTTTAAATTTCTCTGTTGGCAAAATCCCTGAAGAAATTGAGTTATGATACAGGGGTACAGCATACAATATTTATGTGATACCATTATATAGTCTTAGCAAGTGGTTATTACTGAAGTCCAGTTACAAAATATGGAAATATTAAACATTGCCAACAACCAGATGCATCTCTTTTGGCGTCACAGTTTATACAGGCATCCTTTTGTGCTGTATCTTATATATTCTTTTCTACTCTGCTCAATGTCCTCTAGACACGTCTGGAGTTTACTTTTTGTTATCTCTGTCTGTCCGTGCATGCTGCCAACTTGTTGCTCTTTATTGTTTCCTATAAGAGGTTTTATGCTGAACGGGTAGTTTTCAAGATTAAGACATGGCTCTAGATTTTAGGGTTGGACCATCGTATATGATACACTTTGCTTCTGCTGTTTTCACTGTATTCTGCCAATTCTGTCTTTTTAGTTATAAGAAGCATACCTGTATGCACTTTCCCGTGTTACCATTATCTAGGTCTTTTGAGTTTATGACTTCTTGTATATTAAGATATCTAAGGCTTCCCATTCAACTTGCAGATGCTGCAGTTAGCAGATTATCATGAAAATGCTCTTATTTCTGTGAGAGCTCCTAAAAAGCCTTCCATAAAAGAACGAAAGCAGAAACTGCTTACTTTTTTGCAAGGTATATGTTTCTCCAAGCGTAGGATTTCAGACTTTGATGGGTGCACAATCTGAAATCCATCATCGATGAGTGTAATGACCGCATTCTTGTTTTTTCTTTAACAGAGAAGTATGAACCTGTTTGTGCTAAGTGGACAACGGAGCGATGCGCCGTATGTCGATGGGTTGAAGATTGGGACTATAACAAAATCATTATCTGCAACAGGTATGCACCATATGTATCTTGGGAGGGCCCTGAGGGAAGGGGAGGAGGAGGGGTTGGGGGGGGTGAGGTGGCGGGGTGGTTGGACAGTTAATCATCAAATGACACTGATTCAGGATAGACTCTTAAATGCACCTGAAACACCTAAGTAGTTACACATAATGTCCTTACATGAATCTCATTATTGCTTCTTTTTGTGTCTTTTGTTCAGATGTCAAATAGCTGTTCATCAAGAATGCTATGGAGCGAGAAATGTCCGTGATTTTACATCATGGGTTTGCAAAGCATGTGAAACACCTGAAATCAAGAGGGAGTGCTGCCTTTGTCCTGTGAAAGGCATGTTCAATTTTGATAGGGTTGAATTTCATGAGTTTTGAGTCCGTCATCTTTGGCACTTTAGGTTCTTTCAATTAGTTTGACACTAGAATGGATCAGATTTCTTCACAAAAATGCCTGTTATCTGGTATTGTTCCATGAAATCATCTACACATGAATTGCCGCTTCTTTCTTTCTGTTTTATTTGAGTTAGCTGGTTAATAATGTGGGTGTAGCTTAAAAAAATGACGTCCCAGATATGGTGGCAGTTTTTCTCCCATAAAGATGGGTTTTTAACTCCTGGGCTGAGATTCTTTGGTCATTTCCATGACAAATAAGTTCTGTAATTATGTACAGATTATCCATTATGCTTTCGTTATATCTGATATCTGAATCCTGAATTTTATTTTGGTTGTACTTCTTTTGCCCTCAGGAGGTGCTTTAAAGCCAACTGATGTTGACACGTTGTGGGTTCATGTCACGTGTGCTTGGTTTCGACCTGAAGTTTCTTTTGCCAGTGATGAGAAGATGGAGCCAGCTCTTGGGATCTTAAGTATACCATCCAATTCATTCGTGAAGGTTCAAAATCTGACCTACCAGTGGCTGCTTTATAGTCTTTGCAACATAACTCCCCTATCCCCTTATGGCTCTCATTATTTAAACGGATATGAAAATTGAAATTTGAATATGATTCTGTGGCGTTTGTATGTTCCTTATTAACTACTGTGCTAATCTAACTTTTGTATCTTCCATTGGGAAATGAAAAAAATGGTTTTTTTCTTCTCATAATTGAAAATATTGATGAATGATCACTATCATCAAGGTAGTCATTTTTTGTTTCACCTATGTAAATTGTTTGGAGTGGCTTCCGTACTAGAAATGATTGGAGTCCTGTTTAATGAATATCTGCTGATCTAATGAGTTGATTGGTCCTGGTATTCAAGGTTTTGATTAAGTCAATCTAAAGTGTATCTTGTTTACATGAAATTCAGATTTGTGTCATTTGCAAGCAAATCCATGGCTCATGTACACAGTGTTGCAAGTGTTCCACTTATTTCCACGCCATGTGTGCATCAAGGGCAGGGTATCGCATGGAGGTATAATTACAGTGACTATTTCTTGAAACAATTTGTATAAAAACATATAGGAAACTCTGCGTGAATATTTTTATAATACGCTTTTCTTGAGTGACATAATTATGGAAGTTTAGTATACCTGTAATGCGTTTTCTGCATATTTTATGTTTTCAATCTCCTTTTTTATGAATCTCTGTTACGATCTGCTCATAATGAAATGTACAGTTATGAGCATGATTTTTATGTGCTTCTTTTCGTCATTGTCCTTGTGCATTTCCTTGTGGTACGATTTGTGTTTCTTTCTTATTGAAAGCTATCTTGGTGAGTTATAATGCTAAAGTTTGGAGCCATTATATGGAAATGGCTAGAAACAGTTTCCAAGAAAATATGTTAAAATGGAATCGAAATCTCATGCAGAAAGAAATGTTGAAATCACATGAAAACGCCTTTTCTAACCTGAGAATGATTATGCGCATGCCTGAAATTTGGATACAATTTTGGAAGTGGGCATCATCAGCCCTGGCATAGAGCATTACGGACATCCCCTAGTGCTACTCAAACCAGCAGGCTACAAGATAAAATTTCTTTTTGTTCAACTTTAGCCAAACCAGTCTTTCCCTTTTTCCCTTTTTCCCTTCTACACTTTTGAGTTCATTCTCATCTTGGTTTGGATGACACTTGATAACGTAAGTTCCTATTGGATAGATCCTTTGACCACCCAGCTGACTTGTGATTGCATTTTTCCTTTGTAATTTTCAGTTGCACTGCTTGGAGAAAAATGGTAGACAGAGCACTAAGATGGTTTCGTATTGTGCCTATCACCGGTATAAAGTCATTGGATTCTTTTATTCTTTCATATTTTCTCTATGACTTGTTTTGATCCCAACACTTTCTACAGTGAGCTCAGCGGATTTCGCTCACCTGATATCTACCTTTACAATCAATTATACTGGTGCTGTTTACAGCATCATTCTTGGTTTTTATGGTTTCATCTTCTCTGCAGGGCACCAAATCCAGATACTGTTTTGATTGTACAAACTCCTCTTGGAGTGTTTTCTGCCAAAAGCCTTCTCCAAAATAGGAAGAAGGCTGGGTCAAGGTTAATTTCTTCTAACAGAAGAAAGATTGAAGAGATACCAACAGAAGAAACTACAGAGCTGGAGCCACTCTCAGCTGCTCGGTGTCGAATCTTTAAAAGATTGAACAATCATAAGAAGGTACATTAAATTGAAGTACTGGATCTTGATGTCCAATTTGTAGGAGGATTTCATTGTTAGGGCGTCTTTGAAGCAGGAAGTGAGTACCCTTGGAGGAGCATCCTGCGTTAGAAAGAGTCTTAAATTTGTTGGTGGGCTAATTGGTGATTAATGGAACATGCCTGCAGCCACTTCATTAAATGGCAAACTTGTATAGCATAAAGTGGATGAGTTTAATACTTAGCTGGTCAGACTTATTCAATTTCTGGCTTGTGAAAGAAGTTTACTCTTGGTTGTTCTGAATGTATTATCTATTTAGATTTGTGATTTTGACAAGTTCTATAATTTCTCATTCTTTTTTCGTTCGTTGTAATGCTCATTAGAGAGCAGAAGATGAAGCTGTTGGCCACCGAGTCATGGGTCACTGTCATCATCCTTTAGGAGTAATACAAAGTTTGAATGCCTTCAGAGTAATTTTCTT
The DNA here is from genome assembly GCA_028551475.1 of Casuarina equisetifolia. NCBI lineage: Eukaryota > Viridiplantae > Streptophyta > Magnoliopsida > Fagales > Casuarinaceae > Casuarina > Casuarina equisetifolia. The sequence goes on from CM052362.1 coordinate 21,185,626, forward strand.
TGTCTTCCCTGGATTAGACGTGAATTTTCATCTTAACTTCCTTTTGGTTTTGGGTTCAGTAGGAATCGATTAGAAGATAACATGCCTGTATTTATTTTTGACAGGTAGTAGAGAAGCCTAAAACCTTTTCTTCTTTCCGGGAACGGCTCTACCACCTGCAGGTAAATTCTCACCTTTACTGTTCAGTAGTAAACTACTTTCCATTTTGGGTTTCTAATAAATTTTCGGCACTCATATTTGATTGCAGAGGACTGAAAATGATAGGGTTTGCTTCGGTAGATCTGGTATACATGGATGGGGGCTTTTTGCACGTAGAAACATTCAAGAAGGAGAAATGGTATTTTGGTTAGGGCTAAAGTAAAAATGTGGTAGCGATGCTCTTTTTCTTTTTCTATTTTCTCCCCTAAGATTTCCTTCATCAGCCCACTTGTAGGCGGACATAACTTGCCTAAAGTGCTTCTTACTGTATGATTACCTGCCTATAAAGCCCAAACTGCCGTAGTTTACCTTGGATCTTCCACCTTTTGCTTTTTGTTTGTTCCCTTTTCTTGTTTTGGGCCCAAAGAATTCTGCAACGTCCTGAGTTTTCCTCTTGAATTTAAAACTTAATTTAATTATATGTGCTTGTTTGAAGGTTCTCGAATATCGCGGTGAACAAGTTAGACGGAGTATAGCAGATATGAGAGAGGCACGCTACAGAGCAGAAGGCAAAGACTGCTATGTGAGTTGTTGTGAAAACATTCCTTCTGCTGTTTCCCTTTTATGTTTGCGCTAAAACTACTCATGTATTGTCTTGCAGCTTTTCAAGATCAGTGAAGAGGTGGTGGTGGATGCCACAGATAAGGGAAATATAGCACGCCTAATCAACCACTCGGTGAGTTGTGGTTGACATGAATTGATGGCTGCCTTCTGTGATCTGATACAATTTATAAATGATTTCAAATTCGTCTTTAACCTAATTCTTCACTTAATAATCCAATAATTGGTTCTATTTATTCTTATTGTGATGTCCTCCATCCAGTGTATGCCCAATTGCTATGCGAGAATCATGAGTGTGGGTGATGACGAGAGCCGGATTGTACTTATTGCGAAGACTAATGTGTCTGCTGGTGACGAGCTAACGTAAACTCTCTCTCTCTCTCTCTCTCTCTCTCTCTCTCTCTCTTCATCTCACTTCTTTTTCTGGAGCATAACGTATTCTTGTTGGTTGCTTGCAGGTATGATTACTTGTTTGATCCTGATGAGCCTGACGAGTTTAAAGTTCCTTGTTTATGTAAAGCTCCGAACTGCCGGAAATTCATGAATTAGGAAGGAAACACACAAGATAGCCATTGTTTCTCCGCAAGGAACACTAACCCATCCCCCTCTCTTGTGGGATCTTACAGTTATACTAAATCTGTAATTGAGAAGAAGAAAAGAAAAAGGAAAAAAAAAAAAAGAAAAAAAGAAAAGGTGTAATGTTTTTTTTTTTCTTTCTTTTATTTTCCTTATTTTTAGGTCATTTTCTTTTGACAACATTTAAGGCTTAATAAAAGCTTTGATCTGCCAGCCTTTTGGGTTTGGGCTTTTGTGTAAATCTTTGACTCATTTCATTCTTCTAATCAAGTTCTAACCCATTTATTCGGTAGTTTGGAGTTGCCTTCTATGCCCAATGCCGAATACTTCTTTCTTGGATAATGCATATAACTTCTCTTTTCAATAGTCAGATAAAGAAGAATTATAAGCTTCAAAGCAGGGTCTTTCCCACGATGATGGTTGAGGAAGCAGAAAATAACCACCATGAATATGAAAGTTTGCGCTTTTAAATGAACGTAAAGTATTAATCAGCATCGAAGCAAGCATAAAGGAACAAAAAGTTACATAGAAAAGAAGAGATATACCAGTGTCTACCAAGATTTCGTGTGAGAGGGTTTCCTTTCTACATATGAAACTGGAGGATAAGATTGATAGCTCCGCAGGGTTGTTTAATTTTACAAAATTGGCCCAGAGTGACATTTTTACGGAGGAATTCAATGGAGAGAGAGACTTAGACATGTAATGATGACAAGCCATTAATATTGAATCCTTTGTTTGCATTTCATTTTAAGTACGGACAATCTTTTCTGCAGGGGGAACTTCTCAGTCTTTCTACCCAGTTTGTCTAAGTAGTACACTATTTTTTTCAGGGTTTCAATGATCTCTTCACTCTCGTATCCGAACTCTCTCTCTTGGATACCCAGAATTCTCTTGAGTAGCTCCAGTAAATCAGCATCATCCTTTCCCAATCTTGCCTGAATGCACACCAAACAGTCAAGAGCCTCCCCTGCCATACAAAACAGGAAACAACAGATAAGACATGGATTAGACTCGAGGAAGTAAAAAAATTTCTAATGGTTTCTAAAACTATTCAGCCTCCACAAGATCATGTTATATGCAGCAATGGCTAATAAGTAATGACGACCAAACCCAAGATAAATGAGAGGAAAGTAGAGAAAATAGGAAACTTTTGACCATGAGTAAGAAGTAACAAAACAAGCTTACCAACAGGAAAAGAATCTTTTCCAAATGCCTTTTCACGGATCCGCAAAACCTCCAGGGCAAGCTGCTCAGCTTCTTCATTCCGTTTTAGTCGGTACAGAGTAACAGCAAGATCCAACATTGGGAAGCTGAAGGATTGATCATCAGGCCCGACTGTCTTTCTCATTATTCCCAAACTAGTGCGAAGCAAATGTTCAGCCTCCACAAAATTCTTTGAGCGTGAATAGGAGGTTGCAAGATTCTGAAGGTGTGTAACTGAGCTGGGATGGTCTTTGCCTCTATGTTTCTCATTAATCAACAAGCATTCCTGTAACACTTCTCGACCCTCTTTTCCCCTGAGAGCAATGGGACAGAAGTGTAAGGAAAAGAAAACTAGACAGGGAGAAAGCTCACAAAAAGTGCAAAAATGAATTATTAGGTCAAAAATTTCTATTTTTACAAAAGCTTCAGGTTATTATGGTGAAGCTATCATTTAGTAAAGAAAACTGAGCAGACAAATATACAGTGGAGATTATCAGGTGTCAAGATTAGATGTCTAATCCAAACTTGTGATAGAAAAGAAAAGCAGAGGGAAATTTTGCTCATTAGACTCAAAAGAGCAATTACTGCCCTAAGCATGACTTGTTCCTAAATTTGATGTCAACCCAAACTCACAGATTCAGATTAAACCATTAGGCATCCAGTGATATTTATAGTTCACGCCAAAGTCTAGGCATTCATGACCCATCAAACAGCACTACCCATAGTGAGAAATAGTATATTGCACGAGCTAAATAGTCAAGGTACATTTTCGTCCTATAATATTTAAGATTTAGAGAAGTACATTTTAATTTTAATTCCTATTTTAACCCCAAGATATATACTTTACCTTCCCACAAAATGAAGTAACTCTGCCAACTCTATCCTCATCTTCTCCATTATGTCATCATCATCAGCCAAATAATTTGAGTCCTTGATAACTTGAAGAGCATTTCTATATAACTGAATGGCTTCATCAGAGTTTCCTGCACAAAATTTGCAAAAGAATCAATATGTTTTGAGAAACAGACTGCTTTGGAAAACAGAATTTCCTTATCAAAAAGACCTTGTGCAAATGTAGGACTCTCGTCATCCAGGAATAAACTCATTTCTTATCATGAACCACAATCACTTTCTAATCATGACAATGAACCATGTTCAAAATGTTCTTCCTTTATTGTGGACATTTCGGACCAGTGTTGACGAGTGTTCATGATGAACATATGATGCATGAGGTCAGAAAGACACCAATGCTAAATAAAGAATCAGCAACGCTTTTCATCAAACTGAGGAAACCCATAGCCATTCCAACTCTTCCATCATTTCTTCCATACGGTTATTATACAAGGTTACAATTCTACAAAAGTACAATAGAGGATAGATGTGAATATTCAATCTATGAGAGAGAGAGTAAAACGTTACCTGTTGCACACTTAACATGAGCCAGCGAACACATAGCCATTCCAACTCTTCCATCATTTTCTCCATACAACTTCTTATACAAGGTTAAAATTCTACAAAAGCACAATAGAAGATAATGTGAATAATCAATCTAAGCTCAGTTTGGTCCAGGCAATGCGCAAGCAATTCATATGCATATAAATACACAAAACATGCACAATGCAACACGCACATACAAACATATACATTCACAATTACAAATTAACCTAACAAAATGAGATTCTGCATCAGCTGCCCTTCCTTCTTTGAGTAAGAGATTGCCAAGACCAAATAAAGCTACGATCAAATCCTCACTTTCAGCACCTCTGCTTAATTCCAAAATTGAGATCGCATGATTGTAGGTTTCTACTGCTTTAGTGGTTCTGCCAATGCTTCCAAGTACCTTTGCCATCCCCAACAGGGGGTTAATAAGAAAAGTATTATTTTTTCCTGGAAAAAATTAGGACAACCATTCAGTTTTGAGTTGGTCCTTTCATTAAAGTTTAGATAAAAAGTATGCAAAAGCACTAACAGAACCTAAAAGAACAAAATAATGGGCTCAACATGGAAATTTATCAAACCCTAACCATCACAATCTTCAAATAAACTACTCCCGCAGCTCTAATTTTCACTTAAGCACCTAATTGGCCCAATAAACTTCCTCTTCTCTAAAACACTTCTTACAGAAATGGAGTTCTTCCGGTCATTACACAAATCTTAACACGTGATTAACTAAAATGACAATGAATAACGTAGAGGTACTAACCATGTTAAAGCTAACTGAAAGTGTTATTTTGAATTTGATACTTATTTGAGCTGTTGTAGCTCAGTACTGCTAAGAAGGGAGAGAAAGAGGGGTTTTTTTTTTGGGGGGGGGGGGGGGGGGGGGGTTGTGTGTGGGGGGCGTTGTGATGGGGATGGGGAGTATTTTCCTGGTTATAGAAATTGAACTAAAAAAGGAAATAAAAGATGTTAGTGGAATTTAGCATTGTTTTTTGTTGGAGTAGCAAATAAAAGATACATAAACTGTTTTACAATTCCAGTGACTTAAGCAGTAAATCATGTGGGCATCTAGGATATTGATTGAAAAGTCTGACAATGCTAACTCAAACTAGCTAACAATAAAGTCAATAACTCGGACCAGCCAACTACGATTGGGTGAAGTAAAATAACTTCATAAACAATTAGGTGCCAATTACCATATCTGACTTCTAGAATACCAATAGACCTCCTGTATGCAAGCAAGGAGTTCTCAAACTTCCCCAGAGCTGAATACAGACTTCCCATATGCACAAGCACAACATCCAAAAGTGGTTCATTGTCCTCTAGACTGCCAACAACCTCATTCAACTGCCATCAATTAAAATGAACCCAAGAAAAGAAAAAGGTTTTAGAAAGGAAAATGTAAGAAATAAATAAGTTATTAAAAACCATTTGCATTGAACACAATCTAGGACTAGAGAAATAAAAACGAAAAGGTAGTTAAAAAGCTTAACTGCACCGCTAACAATTCCAACACAAATAACATTACATTTCTGGTTTACTCACCAAGCATGAAGACACACATGTTTTTCTGGATAAAAAATCACAATTTGGATGTTCAAACAAGACAAATATGTGCCAACACGTGCCTGTGAAGGACATGCCATTTGGCTATGTTGATCATTAATCATGCCCATTTATACCGACCAACTTTATAAAGGAAGTCAGCAACCAGCATAGAAAGAGAGGGAAAGGGGGGAAATCACAAATTATCAGAGTGATGATAAAAGGATTTAAGTAGAAGAATTTACCATAACAAGCACAGAACTGACAAACTTTAAATCTCCAACAGCTGCATAACCAAGGGCAATGACGTCAAGAAGAGCAGCTTCTTCTATGCCTTTATTACCTGCTTTCATCTGTTCTTTCACTACTTCACAATTTGCTCTAAGTAGGTCTATGGCATCAGCTTTGTTCCCCAGCATAATCAGCCTTTTGACTTCATCAAATAACTCTTGTAATGGTTGCTCAAAGCTTCTCACGTCATCCCATGGATAACTTGTCTGGTCAAAATAAATTTTAGAGCTGTTAATAACAGATATCTGCGAGTGGTGATTCTATTATGAAACTACACGTCTCTCATTGCCTTCAACTAGATCTTATTTGTCAGATCAAATTCCAACACTGTTTCAGAAGATTTCACACATCAATATTTCAGCTGTCATGAACGTAACGTGTACTGAATTTGCAATGATCTTAGAAGGGAAACGGTAGGAATTACTTGGGCTATCCCACCTCTGAAAAGCTGTTTGCAGCAGGAACTCCAGCTGTAGCATGATTTTCTTGGCTTGAAACATCTGCGACCAATGAGCCAGCTGATGCAAAAGTTCTCAACACGTGGCGAGGAGCAACAGCGCTCAGGGGTATCATATAAAGCTTGACGCTACATTTCTGATTTAGTAAGGAAACTGAGAAGAATGCTGTTGCTTTCCGTAAATGTTCCAAGTGCATGTGTGGACACACTCGGATGATCCTACAATGTTCAAGTAAAACGACAAAGAAGATGAAGCGAAGTATGTGGCAAAGTCCAAAAACCAACCATATAATTAGTAATAAAAAAGGACACCCTTTTAGAAAAATCATCGTTTTCTTTCATGTAAAACGAAAACCCAATATTTCACTGTCCAAAGGGATTAATCTGGGCAGTGAGAAAGCAACTTTAAGGGATCTCCTTAAGCGCTTCACAGGAACTCCTCAAATGAAGATGTCTCCACCGTTGAGTTGAGCAACTTTCTTTTTCCTCTTCGTTCACAAGCAGTTAATTTTCCACTCGACCAGTTTAGACTACCAAAATTCCAGTAGCATAGCCAGCAGAAGCAAGATTCAATTCAAGAAAATCTTAAATATAGGCATTAAGCTAGCAAGAGCAAAACGCAAAAGAACAGGTCACCAAAAAACTTCAAAAACAAACCCAAAAGACTAAGCTCTGAATTACTAAGAGTTATAAGAAACATAAAATTGAGAAACCCAACCAGAGGGTAAAAACTTCAAGAAACCCACACGGTAACATTGAAGAGAGAAGAGAGAGAGAGAGAGAGAGTACCGATGACTGTTCACAGCCGGGGAGAGAGAGAGAAGTGAAGCTGCCATTGAAGAGCTTTGCAGAGCGGAGAAAGCTGGCGATGACTAACGAGATGACACCAATGCTAAACGAATGCGGTAACAAGCTGGGCCTTGGTGTTACTAAGGCCCACCAAATCCAACTCTAATTCTGCTTCAACTAGGCAAATGGCATTCTTAGCCCAAAACGACATCGTCTTGAACGGGTACCATTTTCACGTTTTAATTGAATATTGCTAAATTTCTAAGGGCTTAGATTTTAAATTAATGGCTAGCTTTGAAAACCAATTTCCAGGTTTCCTCCAGGTTAGTAAATTCCACCGAGCTTGCGAGCAATTTCCAAGTTAAATCCAAGCAAATACATAATACATCACAGTTTTCTTCATTTTTAGCAACTGAGCGATTATAGAAAAAATTAAGTCCAACCTCGAGAAATTAGGACCAATCCATCTGATGCCATTCCTTTTTTTTTTTTTTTAATTATCGAGAATAGGTAAAAGTGGATTTAAGAGATTTATTAAAAGAGAGGAAACCTCTCAAGTGGTAGAGCCCCGTATGCCATTGGCCTAAAGCTTCATCCAAATTCCAATTGTTAATTAAATGGTGTAAAATGTTATGAAAAAGCCAGTTAGTTCAACTTTTTCAAATCTCTTGAATCCACACTTAATGCTTGATGTCAGCTTCGCTTTCAACAAAAGAAAGAAAAAAAAAAAAATCAGAGAACCGACTTTATTCTTTGCCACCAGGATGCCCTTTGTCATGACCAGACAGAAATCAACAGCCAACCGAGGGTACAAGGCCTCTCAAACTTCAAATACGAACCTTGATAACCTCATTAGTTAATTACAAACTTGGTCAAAACTCTCATCCTAGAATACAATAGGGCAAGGGAAATTACAAAAGGTAAAGAGAAGACAACTGTTTATTTACCCCTGATCTTCACTGTAAGAGTCCACTGAACCTTCCCTTCTGGCAGAGGGATAGACTTCGGCAATCGCAGTGGCAATTCAAACTCACCAAACGTTGTCAAAGGAGAAAGTAGATGCAGGTTTTCAGGCGAAATTCGAACACAGAGCTGCCTTTCCACCTGAAATGGGACACAAAATATCACTAGGATGAATAAAAACCAGAGGTTGAACTATTAGACTTGGAAACACAAAACAGCTGTCTCCAAGCTTCATCTCAGAAAATTATAATTAGTTCCCTCCACTCCATTCCAGTAGTTGGATTAAATCATTTATCAAACATATGGAACAAAAACCATACCTCAGCTATGATCTCATCCTTTGTTACTGGTGAAAGCAATTCTATAGGTTCATCTTTTGTGGCACGCGAGCGAAATTTCTCAGCATTGATTAACCTCCGCAACACCTGCAAAATCTTATACATGTAAGATAACCTACATCTCGATATAATGCAATCAACATTTAATTCCTGTATGGAGTCCTTCACTATGCACTTAAATGGCATAATGGCACTGACACGAAGACACCTGATAAAAATTACACAGATTAGAAATATTGCTTAAACTAGTGGTGTAAGAGAATCTGCATCTCTGCTGATGTTGCACTGTAGAAGGTGCAACACTTATAAATAGAAGAAGAAGAAAAATGAAAGGGTGCACACACACAAAGATTGTATCTTTCTGAAAATTGGAATCCAAACCGCAAACTTACTATGTAATCTTTTATATAGAAGGTATTTATGTATTCACGCGTTTACATAGTTCCAAAGACATACTATAGCAGGATAAAGGAGAAATTAGGTGTCCGTTGGCTGCCATCCTACGTTGGTTTCTCACCTTGAAGGGCAACTTAAAAGGACAAACATATATTAACTTCAGGAATTGCTCTATTAAGAAAGCACATTGTGAGAATCTAGTCTGAACAACTTTTATGCTTTTCTTTTTTTAACTCATCACATCTGTTAAATCTTCGAAAGACTCATATCACACTGCTAGGATAATTCTAAAAAAATTAGAAACAAAAGAAAAAATATATGCATCAATCCTCAACTGTGAAAGCAAAAGGGTTATAAAATAGAAAATAAAATTACTGTGCCAAATAGCAACAGAAACACTGAAAGGTGCAAACCAGCTTAGAATTATCTAGACGTCTTGCTGCCTTCTCATAGTCCTTCATTATGTCTTCCTTGGACTCTTTTACTTCTTCGACCTCCTCTTCTTCCTCCTCAGGTTGGTAGATCTGATGCGAATAGATTATGAACAATCAACAATTTGTTACATAGCATAAGAAAAGCATGGTTGTCTCAACGTTTGGGAAGAGCCTATCCTAAAATCTCAGAATTCATATAAATAGACTTGGCAAGCAGCATCGGCAAACAAATCGTTCTAACAATCAGTTCATCCCTCTCTAAAATTATAAGGGCAGGAAAGTTATGACCACATGCAGGAGAGACAAAAAAGAAATAGATCATGTCATATGCATCAAAGAAAATGTGTCCCTTTAAGGTTCCAAGAGCACACCTACTAGCACTAAAAAAGTTATCTAATAAGTTGTATCAGCACTACCAGCAGGCTGCACAAGTGTAAGAACTTTTTTTCCCCCACCACAGATTCACAAATTTTACACATGCGAATTTTTTGTCTCCATGACATACCTACTATAAAACATAATCTACTGATGAGGTCTGTGGAACAGAAAGAACCTTGCGCTGTTCTCTGATGAGAAATGCATATTTCTCAATATTTGGGACTGCCAGCAACTTGGGCATAAGGTGATTGCGGAAATACCCTGGAGCAACCTTAACCGTCTCGCCAGCTTTACCAAGATTCTTCATGCTCTAAATTCATCAAAACAAACCAACAGTGCGTAAAACGCAGTGAACATACAACATGACAATGACAGGCGAGAGTCTTCTCGTATTCCCCCACTTACCGTGGTTAGAATGACTTCCAACTTCCTATATCTAAGTCCTTGACAAGCAAATTGCAGGGGATTCACCAAGCGGTCGGAGCTCCGGAGGCTACTGTCTGTAATAATCTTCCCAAGAGCTTTTTTGCCATATTGCATATAAGCCATCTAAAGATTTTATCCAAAAATCCCCTTTACAAAACACAAGAGCCAAAGATCATAATCACGAATCAAAAATAGCATGAAAGGAATTTTCTTAGCAAGGATTTCAATCCTAATCCAATCTACCGGAAATGAAAACCCTTTCCCACACACTATGAATATTTGAGAAAAAAACAATCTCCAAAAAAGTTTTGAAAAAAATGCGAATATTTATCCATAGTTATTGGAATGGAGATTGTGTTTTATTGAGTACCTAACAGATGCTAAATTGAGAGCACAAATAAATATGAAAAATGAAAAAGAGAAAGAAAGTACCAACGATCACGATGGCGAGAGCTATTCCGGCGACGAAGAAGGGGGTAGAAAGAGAGAGTGAGGTTGAGGCTAGTGACTAGGGTTTTGTGTGAGTGTTTCAGACAGGAAGAAGAGACTGCTGGGTTTGGGTGACTAAATGCCGTAAATGCCCCAGGCATTATTTTTTAAAAACTTTTGACCCTATGTAGGGATCTTAAATCTAAATAACCAAAAGTCTTGTTTGCAACCTAATTTGGTTGATGGAACATTAACATTGAAGGATAGTTTTTTTTTTTAGCTCTAGACACCTTTTTATAACTTTTTGAGTTATTTCAAATCATTTATATGCCACATGCCTAAATTTTAACTTCAAAAATTAACTTAATAAGAGTAGTTAAATTCTCTTACATGATTAGAAATTATTATTTGCATCTTCCATATAAGAGAAATTTATAACGTTTTTCTTCACCCAAATTTACATCCCCTTTTACATAATTAAGGCCAATACCTACACCATCATGAGTATAGCTATCACAAGTCAGTCACTAGGTCAAGTTACAATTTGATTTTAATACCATCATTTGTCTCTTACACGCTAAAATCTCTCATTTGACTTTCTAGGAGAAATCCGTGACATATAGTTTTGGTACAAACCCTTCTAAAGAAAGTAACCTTTAAGTTCTCTATCATTTTCACAACATTTGAAATCTTTTTTTTGTCACTAAACAAATTTTGTTTCACAAGAGCCGGCTACTTTATTAGCACGAATCATTTCTCGACATTGGCATATAGCCCTCCATCAACCTTAGTTACCCATAACCCTAAACGCACTTTCTGCTTCCTAAATTGACACCGTTTGCTTATAGGATTCAATGAACACAAGTGAAGATTAAGACTAGAGAAAATCACCTGTTATTAAGAAATCACAGGTTATTTTGGAATTGACAGATTATCTTTTTATTTTCCTGTTCGCCATGCGTGAATCACGGAACGAACAAGAAAAGACATGATCGATCAATCAGTCTACGTCAATCAGACAAGAAGGATCAACAACCAGTATCAACTTTGTCCGAGGATCGCTGTTCCCTGGATTCATTGTCTAACTTGTTCAATACGGACAGAGACCTTAGAACAAAAACGAATTAAAATAAGGGGAACTGACAAAGGAAGTACTTCAATCTGTATAAGCATCCTGCAACTGATTACTTCTTACCACATTTCAGCCCAATTCTCTCGAACAACTGATTACTTCTTAAGACGTTTTGGTAAACAAATATCTGGATTTTAGAGCTGGAGTTTGATGAGGAACACAAGGGCATTACAGGCAAATGCGAAACAACAACATTATGTTCCCTAGGGAGAGATGTGTATGGTCTATCTCATCCCTTCTGCAGGAAAATTGGAACTTGCAGCAAAACTTTTAGATGCCACATTTACAGCGGAATGTTCCTTTCAGCTATATGAACATTCAGACTCCTAGAAATGAATCCAAATAGAAGATATACAAACCATGCTGCTACGGAACAAAACGATCCCTCTGCTCTAGGACATCTGACAAATCATATAATGATTACCTAAATCGCACTGTCCCTAAATAGCAAGCTTTCAGTATGCATGCTGCTCCCGATTTAAGGGCCATCCTCTTGAGCTGAAAAAGAGAAACAGGTGTTATCGTCGTTGAGTTCGTAACGGGACCAGACAATCCAAGAATTGGGCATGCACGTAAACAACATTCTTTTCTCCCGGTTTTTGTGTGTATGAGACAAGAGAGACTTACTGCTCAAAATAAATCCCTGGAGCAAGCTCTGAGCTCTCTCAGCCTGCTCTGGAGTACCAGATATCTGAATGATCTTTTGCGTTATCTCTGGTCTATCGTCTACCAGTGTTACATTGGCTCCTGACAACTGTTCCCATAAGAAAAAGCATTAGAAAGTATTCGAATTGGTCCCAGCTAAAACCGAAATATAAAGATAGATAAATGAGTAAAAACCCGCTCAGACTAACCTCACTTAATTGCGCTAGCTTGTTCTTTGATTTCATTACGAGCTTGGGAACTGCATGCTCCGGTATTACAACTTCAAGTGTACTCCTAGTGACAAGTGGTACAGCGATTCTAACAGAAAAAATGAACCAACAAGATCAGCAGGCGAGAGAATGATTTGCTAGCACGCCCACATGCAAAGAAACAGAAGATGAGAGGCTATGTGAATAAGCCTTCGCATAAAAATATGAAATAGAAGAACGTAGCTGGAGCTCACTACCTACTCAAGCCACCCAAAACATCTTCCCGCCGGTGATTTTCATTCTGCTTTGGCACTTCAGTGCCTATTCCTCCAGTGTCCTAGAAAACAATGGTCAAGGTATTAGAACATCAATTCGAAAGCTCATGCAAATGAAAAACGCCGGCAACCAATTCCAAATCAAAGCAGGCAAATCCATTGAGGAGAAGCAGTAGAAAGTTGACGTAAAAATTATATTTTCCAGAGAAACTTTCACAACTAAAATCAAGATTCGGGTTGAAAGCTGGAAATTGCATCTAACCAGATGACTGATCAAAGAAATGAGGTTAGACAACCTAAAAATTGCTGTAATGGTAGCGACTTTAGAAAAAAGGTACAGAGAGAAGCTAATACGGGCAGAAGAGGTAGTGGGGAGAGAGAAAGAGAGAGAGAGTGAGAATGTGACTCCATCATGGAGAGAAGTTACCCTCAGTGGCTGAGGTGTCGCGACAGTTTGCACATTCTGATAGGTTGCAATAGGAGCATCTCCAATATGAGCTTCACGAACTTGAGTTATGTTATTATTAGAAGATGCCTCCAGCCCTATACTACTACCTGCAGGGCCTGGTGCAGAAACAGCAGGAGGTGTCATATCCTTTTGAAAGAACTCCCTATATAAGTGACTCCGCAGTCTTGATGTCACCTCAACAAGCGCATCTCGAGCCACTTTTATCTCTCCTACGATCTGTAGGTCACACAAAGAAGCCAATTCAGAATAGAATGTAATCTAGTATCCGTATCTAGATCAAAACCATTTATCCCCATCTTCTAACAGTCCATTATCATAATGGGAAAGCTATAGACAAACCCACTTATGAGGAGCGACCGTGCCTAAAGCCAGCATGAGGCTGTTGTAAGAATTGAGAATTCTCTTCATTCTAAAGTCCAGTCTCCAATTTACTTATATAACAGAGAACCATCGAACAAACCTCAGATACTTGAGCAAATAAGTACAATTACAAACCTGTACAAGCTCGTCAGCCCCAGATACACAAAGAGGAATTTCTTCTCTGGGCAAGATTTGAATGTTTGCACCAGTTAATCTCCTCATCTCTGACAATGATCCATCTCTTCCCTCCAAACATCGAATATCACTAGATGGTACAAGCAACCTAGTAGTTACAATGTTGTCTTTATCTGGAACAAGATCAATAATGCGGGTTTGGATATGTAACAAAGCCTCCTGGGCTGGAAACAGCTCGTCATCAGGACCCTAAGAACAGAAACATGCCAAATGTTGGTTATGATCATTAAAGCAAAAATATCATCTTAGAAAGCAAACAACAGCAATAAATCTGAACGTCTTTACCAATTAGATATTAAAAGATGTTTAAACATGTTCAAAAAGCTTGATCACAGCACTCATTTGACAGATAGGGTAAAACTAAAAGAGTATCATCACTTGCAAGAGATGCAGTAGAGGTGATTATCGACCTCTGTAGGCTTTAGTATAATTTACCCCACAGTACTTCATAAAAGTAGAGAAATGGTTAGTACCTCCTCTGAAGAAATTATTATAATCTGCTCATCTGAACCAACCACAGGATCAGTAACCTTAACATCCACACCAATTTCATTCCGAAGCAATTCTAAGATTCCATCTGCCTCTCCAATAACCAAATCCACCCTATCACTTGGGCAAAGCATTCGAAAAACAAGGTCCTCACCATAAAAAGGCTGTCCATTGTCAACCATGGATGCAGTCCCAGGTTCGATTGTAAAACCAGATGAACGTGAGGCATAGTTGTTGCTTCTCATATTATTGGCAGATACTCTTGATCCAAATGCAGCACCATCCATGGATGACCTGCGTGCTGTGCTGTTTCCATGGGGAATGTAATCATCATCAGGAGTAAAAAACCTTTCTGGTGAATGTATACGTCCATGGAAATGGCTGCGGTCACGATGCTGACTCTCCCTCAAGCGTGATGAAATGATAGCAATAGCACTCTTTACATCATTCGGTTCACCTACAACCTGGAGGAAAACAGCAAAATCAGATTCAAATTCAAGTCCTCAGAGAGTATTTTAGGCTACACAGCTCCGCAGGGCCATTTTAGATGACTTAAAAAGCCCTTGATAGACAGCACAGATGAACAAAAGCAATCAAGAGAAAGTTCTAATTTTGGTCATGAACATTAATAGCTCTATTATTTGGTACTTGATAAGGGTAGAAAGAATCTTCAGCATATTCCAGACAGAGAGTAAGAACATCAAACAAAAGCAGATATGCTGAACTAATACACAAGCATTACATTGGAGACATCAATATCAAGCATTATGCTCAAGATCTGGAGTCTGGAGGACATAAAACATAAATGATTGCTTCTTGGAGCATTCGCACAAAATGTCTAGAATATTGACCACCAAACATGAGGCCAGGAAGATGATAATTTTTACAAACAATTCTGGAAGTATAAACGGTAATTAAAATGTTCAAGGGAATAACAGCGCTCAAATAACAAGATCATCATAGACTGTAGCTTACACATTGTACATTACATGAACTTCAACCAGATACTCTAAAATCTGACAAAACTTAGATCTGATCCCTTTATTTCTGCGTTTCCTACTCTCAAGAACAATGTGGGTTCACATGCCACATAGGTTAGTTGTGTTGAAATCTTTAAAGCACAACCTGCCAATGATTGTGCAACAATTATCTTTATAAAATGCAAGATTGTATGACAATCATGTCAGTCTTCATCAGCATTCTGAAACTACTAAAACTAGTTCTCCATGACCAAACTCCACTGCCACTCTTAATCTAACCACAGACTAGCCCAAACATGAGCACAGTTAATACGCCAACTACCAGAAAATTTTCAATAACCTGTCACTACATTATTAATATGCCAATGATTCGTTCATTTAGTCTTACAGAAAGGCAATGGTCATAACCAATTGAGGCTATTCTCAGCATTCAATGGGCAATCCAAATTTGGCTTTCTGGCACCCATATCTCCGGCGACTTTCAGTCCAACCAAGTAAACCCATCTGGGCCAAATATAGTTGCAACAAGATGTAGCTTCCAAAATGCCACATAATGCGGTCGCTGCACCATTAAGCTCCCAAATGATTTGGGTTGTTTCGTTCGGTTCTTGTACGCAGAAAGGCAATAATTATACTCAAATCATGAAAGTCATTCTTAGTAAAGTTCAACCCTCCAACTTAATAAAAGTCTAACCGGTCAAAACCCAAAAGAAACTCGTTTTTTTTTTTTTTCTTTTTTTCTTTTTTTTTTCAACATGCAATGGCAGGTTTTGTTGGTTTAAACCTGAACAATCTCCTCCGACATGGAAACGCAACGGGGCAGAGTATGATCTCTAGGCAGAATCCTAATCTGGGTCCTCGTCTCAACCCTCATTTGCTCAATAATCTTCCCTCCTTTCCCCAACAAACACCCCACGTGCATTCTCGACACCACCAATCTCGTCGTCACCTTATCCCTTCCACCACCCACCACTCCGTAACCGTCGTCTCCACTGCCCCCTCCGGATCCGCCAGCGAACTCGTCGTTGCTTTCGAGAATGCGTTCATGGATGAGGAGCAGGGCCTCCTGGGCCGGAGAGAAGGTCGGCATTCGGCCGTCCGGATCCCGGCGGCGCGTGTCAGAGATCTCGATCACGCGCTCGTCATCGCCGGCGACAATCTCATGCACGTTGATCCAAGCACCGGTGTGCTGCCGGATCGACTTGATGATGCTTCCGGACTTCCCTATCACTCCCCCGGCCTTCGCGTCATGGCAGAGGATCCGATACGTCGTCGTCACAGTCAAGGACGGGTCCGCCTGCGGCTTCGGCGCTCGACCCGACCCACCACGATGTCGGTGGTGCGGTGCCGGGTTCGACGCAGGGTAGTGGTGGTTGTACCTAGGCCTCGTCCTAGCCACCGTGTCCGAATCATAGTCCTGGTGGTCATAGTAGTAGTTCCTCTTAGATCTCGACCTCTCCATCTCAAAATCCGAAAAGCTAAGGTGTTCGACGCTCAAACCTCTCTCAGAATCCAATCCCACACATTCTCACACACAAAGCTAGGGTCTCTTACTCCGGATTTCTTAGCTAGGGTTTTCCATTCCTGTACTCTCTGTTCTCCAGTTCCTTGTTCCTCCTCCTCTCTCCTCCTGTCCGATTTTCACGGGTAAAAACTGGCAACAAAATTAAAATTTCAAACTCCAAAAACCCTAGAACACGAAATCTGAGAGCCAGAGAGTTGCAGAGTGTGCCGTCGGATTTTGAACTGCAGAGGAACTTTAAGCAGCTCGAGTGTGGTCACTTTACTGTCCTCCCTGTGATGCAACAGTTTTATATGTACACACACCATCGCATGCTGTTTGGGAAATGTGATAACAAAACGACATCGTCTTCCTGCCGCGTTTGGTTCCCACTCCAAATGGTCGAGTGAATAAAATACAGAGTCACTTTATTGCCGTCGCAGGAGAGCTTTTTTCACTTTTCACTGGTCCACCTCCGCATTTTTACCGCGTCCAGACGCGTTTTTCCATGCACCGATTTCAAAACAATATCGTGCCTTTTCCGGATGCTTTGAGTGCCAGAAAATCCAAAACAAATACTTGGTTTTGGTAGATTCTTTTGCGATGGATATACTATTCAATTTGGAGTTAAATTTTCTAAATTAACGAAGCCTTCAATATCATTTTCGGTGAATGGAGTTTTTTTCCAAGTGCATCGTAATCAATGACTTCCGCCAAACCCTTGCAGCAGCATCTAGTCAAGTTTGTTTTTTACAGCGATGGCTTTAGCATAGAAAAGACGCAAAAAGGCAAAAAGATTATGGAACGAATCGACTGGTCAAGACACTGACTTGGGCCAAGGCCCCTTCATACACGCTTATCGAGTCTCGAGAAAAAATTACTTTTTTTCTCTCAAAGAACAATCAAACTTTGTTTCTCCAATTATACATGTTAGAAAACAAATCCGTGAATCTAAACTCACGGAATCTTTCAAGATCTCACCACACACACAAAGAGAATATTAGTCAGGTAAAGAACACACAGAAATTACGAGGTTCGGGATAATTCCTACGTCCCCGGCTTAAGGAGCAATTCTTCATTATGATGAAGAGGGCTTACAGTGCTTACAAAAAATTTTTGTTTTCTCTCAATCTCTCACAACCTCATACCTAGGTTTTCCCATAAAGTTTTCTTTTATACAAATACCAAGGAAACCCAAATAGAATAGGATTAGGAGACCTAAATAGAATAAGATTGGGAAACCCTTATAAACTACCTACAATACAAATATAGTAGTTACATAATTACCCTTACTAATTTTACTCCAAACCTAACAATACCAAACGTCTTTACAAAATATGATGACTGCGAATTGCGTATTAATTTTTCAATATTTGAAAGACCGAGGTTAATGGTAAATTTCGGAGGACTTTTTGTTAAAATTCATATGATGAGAAGCTGTGAAACTGGTATATAGATATGAGAAGAAAATATGTAATGTTTTCTTATAGAACAAGAACCAAGAATTGTGGTTCTTAAAGAATAGAAAAAAAAATGTATCTACTGTAGATAGCTACAGTAATAGGCCTAAACAATAAGCCCTATACAACAACTAGCTATAATAAATCTTATATAACAACTAGTATTTCAACATCCCCCTCAAGCTGGTGGTCGAAATAAGTCATAGACACCTAACTTGTCCATAAGGAAATGGTGTTGTTGTATCCCTAATGCCTTCGTCAATAGATCCGCAGTCTAATCACATGTAGAGATATAAGCCGTTCGTATGATGCGTGCTGTAATTTTTTCTCTAATAAAATGATGGTTAATTTTAATATGCTTAGTTTTTTCATGAAGAACGGGATTTGCAACTATCTTCATCGTGGCCTCATTATCACAATAAAGAGAGACCGATCTAATCAAGGGAACCTTCAAATCCCTAAATAACCCAATTAACCATACAATTTCACATGTTGTGGAGGCCATGGCTCGATACTCGGACTCTATGGAGGAGTGAGAGACTGTGGATTGCTTCTTACTCTTCCAAGATATAAGTGATTCTTGAAGCATAATACAAAAACCTGTTGTAGAGCGGCGCCCCATAGGGCATAAACCATAAGTTGCATCACATAAGGCTCATAATTCTAAATTGTTCTTGGATTTCATCATAAGGCCTTGTCCAGGTGATCTCTTAATGTATCTAATCACTCGAAGAACTGCCTCCAAGTGAGATTCTTTAGGCGCTTGCATGAACTGACTCAGTATGCACACAGTAAAGGATATGTTTGGTCTAATGACGGTAAGATAAATTAGCCTTCCCACTAGGCGCTGGTAACGGCTCTTATCCCTTAAAGGTGTGTCCCTATCTCTTTGAAGGAACTTATCGTAATCGGTGCTAGTGAACTTGACATTTTGCTCCATGGGGGTTTCAATTGGCTTACATCTAGAGAGGCCATACTCAGATATCAGCTCCAAGGCATATTTCCGTTGATTCATCACAATCCCAACAGGAGAGTGTGCCATCTCTACTCCCAAAAAATATTTGACTAATCCAAGGTCCTTAATCCTAAAGGAAGAGTATAGATACTCCTTCAACTTGATGATGCCTTCTTTATCTCCTCCTGTAATAATCATGTCATCAACATAAATGAAAACTATAAGTAATTCTTTACGTGTTTGCTTGAGAAATAGTGAGTAGTCATGCTGAGAATGGTGAAAACCAGCTTGTAGAAGGGCATCTGTAAATTTTTGGTACCATTGTTTGGAAGCTTGCTTGAGGCCATAAAATGACTTCTTGAGTCTGTATACTTTTGACCCCCCCTTAAGCCCTAAACCTTTTGGAAGTTGCATGTATATTTCTGTATCCAGATCACCCTGAAGAAATGCATTATGCACATCCATCTAATGTATTTTCCAGTGGTGGATAGTTGACAAAGTAGTGAGAATACTAACAGTTACCAACTTCCCTATAGGGGCAAAAGTGTCCTCATAATCCACTCTTGCTCGCTGACTGTATCCCTTCACCACAAGACGTGCCTTGTAGCGGTCAATGCTCTCATCAGCATTATATTTGATTTTATACACCCACTTGTTGCCAATGGCACGGTGACCTGCAGACAAAGATATCAATTCTCATGTATAGTTTGATTCTAATGCTTTACTCTCCTTAGACATGGCATCTCGCCATTTGAGATCTAAGACAGCCTCATGGTAAGAAGTAGGTTCTACTATGGTTGAGATGGTGCAAATAAAGTGGTTATGTATGTTGGATAGTCTATGATGTGATAGAACATGGAAAATGGGGTGTGTAGTTGAAGCAGACATGAAATTATATGGTGAATCAACATGGGAGCATATGTAGTCTAGATGCCAAGTAGGGGGTTTAGGAATTCTACCTGATTGTCGTTTGCAAGATGAAATTTTCTCCATAGTAGATGACAATGAGGTAGTAGGAAGTACTGAAATTGGCTTAATGTAAGGAACAATGGCAAGTGAATCAGGATCCTGCAAGCCAATGTCAGTTGATGATGAATGTATAATGGGTGACGATGTGGGTGAGCAATCAAAAGGAAATGTAGTATCATGAAAGGTCACATCACGACTTACAAAGAATTTTCCACTGTCAAAGGTGAGAAGGCAGTAACCTTTCTGGTTATGAGGGTATCCCATGAATATAGATGGAATGGCATGCGGACCAAACTTATCCCTTTAGGTCAAGTTGCATAACAGAGACATCCGTAGACACGAAGATGGTCTAACAATGGTGGCTTCCCAAATAGTTTCTCATATGGAGTCTTGCCTCAAAGTAATTGAGTAGGTATCCTATTAATTAAATAGGTAACAATCAATAAACATTCGCTCCAAAAGTGAATGGGGCAATGTGATTGGAAACGTAATGCTCTAGTGACATTAAATAAATGTCGATGTTTTCTCTCTACTACCCCATTTTGTTGGGGTGTGTAAAGACACAAACTTTCATGTATAACACCTTGAGATTCAAGGAAAGACGTGCATGATGAGCTGAAGAAATCTTGTGCATTATCAGTG
Source organism: Casuarina equisetifolia (assembly GCA_028551475.1). NCBI lineage: Eukaryota > Viridiplantae > Streptophyta > Magnoliopsida > Fagales > Casuarinaceae > Casuarina > Casuarina equisetifolia. The sequence goes on from CM052362.1 coordinate 21,206,331, forward strand.
CGAACTCTTTTGACGCGGACTCCAAACTAGGTCGACACCATGGCAAAAAATGACTTGATGTTGTCAAACGTTTCTATTTTATGGACCATTAGATATGTCCAAGTAGCCCGTGTGTGATCATCAACCATAGTCAAACAATATCTGGCCCCCATGTGTGAAGGGGACTTGTAAGGACCCCAAATATCAATATGTAGAAGGTCAAAAGAATTTTGTGTCAAAGAGGTGCTAACAGAAAATGATGAACGCACATGTTTAGCTAAGGGACATATAGGACATGCTTTAATATCAGATGAAGAAGAAGATGGCATATCAAAAACATGTCGCATAGCATTAAATGAGGAATGCATCAATCTTTGATGCAAAATATTACATGTAACAGGTATATGAGAAAATTAACTATTATTGTTCAACTTTTCTGAAGAAAAATGACCTATTTAAGGCTGAATTACATGCATAATCAAAAGTATTAATTAGATAGTAGAGTCCATACTTCACTTTACCAAGCCCCGTCACTGTCCCAGTTCGTAAGTCCCGAAAGAAACAAAGGCGGGAAAGCAGTGTAATTGTGCAATGATTATCTTTGGTATATTTTGTAATGGATAATAAATTTGCAATGAATGATGGGGCATATAAGACATCATAAAGGTGGTATTTGTCAGGAATAATCACAGAGCTTATATGAGTAACGGGTATGCGCCTATCATTTGGCAATCTAACTGTCCTGGATTCATAAGTGCATGACCAAAGAGATATTAAACATGTGAAATCACCCATGATATGGTCACTGACACCTGAGTTTATAAGCCAACGTGAATAATTGTGGCGCTTAGGATAAATACCTGTCGCATGAACAATGCTATCAATATTTTCATGAGCAATATTGACAGGGGGTTGCTTTTTCTTGTGTAGAATAAACATTATTAGCTCTTTATCCTCATTGAAAATTACAAACTCATCATTGGAACTATCATCTCCAATGGTATTGTGCACTAATCGACATTTCCCTCCTTTTTTCTTTTCCTTTTCCTTTTGGGTCCTTGGGCCTGCCATGAAGCTTATAGCATTTTTCTTTAGAATGCCCCAACAGTCCACAATATCCACACTTAGTGAGCATAAGACACTCATCGTAAGTGTGGCCTCGTTTACCACAGTGAGTGTAATTCCCATTCATAGCCTCTAAGTCCGCAGACCCCATATGTGCCTTAGTAGCAAAACTGTGAGGAGCCCACCCAATATAAGTGTCAGGCATTGAATGGACTCGGCCAGTAGGAGTTTGGGCCCGTAAATTAGACGTGTGGGCTGGTCCACGAGGAGGAGGCGCAGGCGCAATCCAATTATGCACTCCCCGGTCATGACCCATGGGTGGGTCCAAATCAAGATGGAGCCTCGACTCCAACGTGAACGCAAGGGAATCGCTCCTATGATTTCTAACCGGCCGAAGGTCCTTCTCTTCGTCCTTGAGCATGCCGACAGCTTCAGGGAAAGTGAGTGCCGGCTTGGTGTTTTGAATCTACGATCCAACCGCAAAGTAGCAATCATCCAACCCGTTCAGAAACTTAATCAATTTTCCAGAGTCCATGAAAACCCTAAAATTGGGATCTTTAATGAGTCTTGGGTAGAGGATGGCATTATAAAAGTTATATCTATTCCATAAACTTTCCAATCAGTACACATATTGATCAATCGAGTCTCCATTTTAAGCAACGTTGGCCAAATCTCGCTTCACCACACATACTTCCTTCGTCCCAGCCCTTTGGAATTTTTTTCTAAATGAGTCCAAACTTACCTTGCATCTGTAGAGTAGGTGAAGGTTTTGTAGATTTTGGAGCTCAAAGAAGATAAAATCCATGATAGGACCACACCGTTGCATCATTGCCAATGGGGAAAAAGGGGTGAGTTTGAACTGGGTTGCTTCACGTTGGGATCTACTATTCCGAACTTGTTCTTCCCAAAGAGTGCGTTTTTCATATCTCGATTCTAGGATGCATAGTTCTCCGCACCAGTTAACTTTATAGTCACAAGCATGACTCTAGTTTGCTCATTCAGGTGGAGGTAGAAGGGGTCATTGGGTTGAACCAAGGGAATATCAACTGGGTTTCTTGAGTGCCCGTGAGAGTGATAGCGAGTGTGGGAATGGTGCCGTGTACGACGGCGACCAATTCGATGTCAACCGGGGCTGATACTATTAGCCATCTATGATGTTGAGGTGTTGCACTCCAACTGTTCGACAAAATGCCAAAGAGAGTAGCAAAGGTGATAAATGGTAATTGTGGAAACATGAGGTAGAAAACAAGCATAGGAGTACAAGTATGACCTGTTCCTTGATACCATGTTAAGATTCGTATGACCAAAAGCTGTGAAACTGGTATATAAATTTGAGAAGAAAATATGTAGTGCTTTCTTACAAAGCAAAAACCAAGAATTGTGATTCTTAAAGAGTAAAAAAAAAAAAAAACGTATCTACTATAGATAGCTACAGCAATAGGCCTAAACAATAAGACCTATACAACAACTAGCTATAGTAAATCCTATACAACAACTAGTATTTCAACACTTTTTGTTGCAACTTTCCTTACGCAATGTCTTTTTTGTATTTGCCCACGTTACTTGTTTCATACATTTTAGAACACGTACAACGTGTTCATTACTCTCCCAGTCAACTAAGAATCCAGCGTAATCATTACTCAACTGTTTCGGGCCCAACTCCATGGAAGACTTGGGTCGAGAACCCGGGCCCAACCGGTGATGGTGTTGTCGGGGTTTACCCAAGTATTCGGTCGCGTTCTCGCCCCGGACAGAGCAAACTCGGAGACAAGGCAGGGATAACGCGGAGAGCACTCATGGCGATTTCCACACAGCTCTTCAGTCTTTCTTCGGCTTCACCTGTGATTTTCCCTCTCTCGCGAACTTTTTTTTTTTTGTTTCTCGAGAAATGTTATTGAACATAGACTTAAAAGTTAGTGACAGGAAGATCGAAATCTTTTTTAGGAATCAATTTCTTTGGTTGCACCATATTTACACCGTAGAATTTCACTGAATTTTCTGGAAATGCAGAGGATAGAGATAAGAGCTGGGAATCCACGGGGAGTGAGCTGCTCCGTTCCCGCGCAGGTTAATATCTAATTCCAAGTTTCCATGCCAGTTGTTTATTGTGGAAGTTTGAGTATTTTTTATTCCCTGTGTAAATCGTTGGCAGGTAACTTCCCTAATGCAAAAGGACAGTCGGGGACGGCGAGTGTGGCGACGTAGGAAATTGGTACCGAGAAAATCCCACATTTTTTTGCCATATTATCCATGGATGTCTTGGTTAAATCATTTACTTTCGGTATATTTATTGCAACTGTACATATTAAAAGAAGATCTTGGAAAAGAGGAGGCGACTCTAGAATTTGTTGCGGATTAAATGATATTCATGTTTTAATTTTATTATCGTTCTTTACTTTCCTCTCTATCAGTTTGGTGTATGAATAATTGTGACTATGCTAGAAATAGTATCTAGTTGTAGTGACATTCAGTGTCAGATTAGAGGTAATGATTCTTCCATGCTAGAATCAATGGGTAGTGTCGATTTTTTGAAGGGGGGTAGAATTTGCAGTTGGAAGGTAGAATCAACCAAAAAGAATGGTGATTTAGAGGTGAAACGGATTTATGGTGTAACTAAGATGTGAGTGTAAGATAAAAACCTTCTCTTGCTCCTGCTTAGTGTATGGTCGACACATTTTATTGCAGAATGCAATTCATGCCACTCAACTCTTCATCATAACATTTTTGAGAGTTTTTGGGTGGCGTAGAGTATGGAGTGCTCATGTCTTCTCAAATGGGTGGATAGGTCTGTCAGCATACATGCTGGACAGAGCAAGATGGAAAATTTTCAGCTTCAACATAAGTTAAGGAAATGGAAGTTCTGTGTGGAATTTATGGCAAAGTCTTGAGTATGGATGCTGCTCTTGTGGACTTCTAACACCTCATCAGAGACCTTTTCCCTCTTCTAATTTAACTGAATTAACTCACTTTAGTCTTGGAACAAAGCATCTGCTCTCATATCATTTTCCACTGAAATGGAATTGGCCAACCCTGGTACCCAAAGTACAAAAGGTTTTGCACCTTCTGTTCAACCTCGATGTGTCTACTATTTAAAACCAAGCAAGACACAGCGCAATCAGTTTTCCCACTGTTTGTATGTTTATCTGTTTGACAAATAAGTTATAATACTTTCCCGGTGCTATGCATTGCTGTTGATCTGTTCATGAACAAAACTTGCATGAATCTCCATGAGAATGCCATGCTTAGAAGGACTGTTCCTTGTTTCAGACAAAGAAGGATGACATGTTGCGCTGCCAAGTGGAGCGGGTTCCTTTCCTTGAGGAGCAGGTGAGGAAGATACAGGAAACAGGAAAAGTGATGAGCATGGACATTGAAAGATTGTTGCTATCAGAGGACAACCGGTATGATTTTGTGAATGATGTAGCTGCCGAGGCCATAGAGTATGTTGAGAACAACCGAGATGAGTATGGAGGTAAGAAAAAAGCCATACTTCAGGTGCTCAGTAACCGTATCAATGATATTGGGTTCTACCGACCAGAAGCGTACGAGGAATTTGACCCCTACAGGCCCGGACCGGAGTACATGAAAGAAGAATTTACATAGGCTCATGTCTCTGGAATTTTCTTGGAGACTGTATTCTTATCTTTCCTAGAACCTCTTATTCTTTTGGACTGTTGTATATGCATGATGAGGTTTCATTTGGAGTGCATTCTGAGAATATGGGCACCTTCCTTTGGTCAATGCGTGTATGGAGGGTGTTGCCAGCAAGCTCCATGAGAAGTGCTACAGAGACCTCCACTCAATTATTATTACTATTGTCAATCAAAATGGCGCACGAAGCTACAGAAGCTCCACGAAATGAAACAAAATAAAAATAAAATAAAATAAAATTTTTTTATTTGATATTGAGAAAGTATAGGGTTTTCGTTCAAGTTCATCTATCATGTTTTTTATTGAAATATTCAGTTAATAATTTTTGTTTTAGACCAAATATCAACTTCTGCAAATGAAATATGGTGGAAGTGAGAACTTGGGGGCAAAGAATTTGACTTTTGGAGCAAATTTTTTCTGTTGTTTGCTTTTACAAAAATATAATGAACAAAACAAAAGTTAATTTTCAATAATTAGTAATTTCCTCCCTTTATCAACTAACATTTGAGCAATTTACCAAATAGATTGGTATTAGATAATAGTATTTTTTAAAATTTCTTTTTAATACTAGAAGTAAAGCATTCAATTCACACACAAGTATCAAATCTCATATTTCACAATTGAAGTTCTTACTAGCTTATTATAAAGTTAATTGGTTAAGTCACAATTAATTTCTTTTTAGTAATTAAAATGTTTTAAAAATATTCTTTCATTATTTTTTTATTTTTTTACTGTCAGGTTTTTGTCTTATAGTGTTTTCCCAATTGACAAAGTGAATCGCGTCCAAGCACCTGCAGGCTAGTGGAGTACGTCAAAGGCCTTCAGTATCAGGAGTGATCGGGAACCGAGTCGTATCTGACGTGTCAAAATCTGAAGTGACTGTTGTGGAATCCAATGCGTTAAATCGGTTAGAGGCCTTGCTTCGCTCTCTTATCCTCACCGGACCACTGGACCTCCACCACTTCCGAGTCCGCAGTTGTTCCAAACAACTCTGAACCATCGAACAGAGTTTGATTCAAACTCTGTCAATGGCACTGCTAAGCCCACAGTTGCAGAAATTCCTCCTGACAAAGCTTCACCGCAGCAGCTCCAGCCCGAAGACAATCAAGAAATCTACTTGTACCACTAAGACAAGAAGCCGATGCTGCTCGGCGATTGCAATCGATTCGCCTTCGTCATTGACAGGTGTAGACGGTGTCCGTTGGGGGTCGGCAACCCGCCAGGGTCCCCGGGAGGAGATGGAAGATGCTGTCGTTGTCCGGTCTGATGGCCTCGATGGGTTCTCATTTGCTGCAGTGTTTGATGGGCATGGGGGGTTGTCGTCAGTCAAGTTCCTCAGGTTAGCAAGTAATTTTTTTTTAAAATTTAATACAGTTCTATGAGGAGGAAAAGAGAACGCGTATGTTTTCCTTGTGCGTATGTTACTGCTTAGACTTACCATTCAATACAGCGGAAGCACTTATGTTGGTAGGCATCGTGGTTACCATGCTTGGTTTATTTTTCCTGCTTCTGTCAATTGCATAGCATGCATGGGCGCTTCTTGGATTGGATTGTTCCGGACATTAATGTGCTCGTTCGACTCGCGGTTTCCATCACAATCTAAGCCTTGCATTTAGGACTGAAATTTTTAGTTGATTTTGCAGAATTTTCTTTTCACCTTTTCCCTGCGTTATAAACTTGATCCTTCTTGTGTATACTAGGAAGGCTTCTTTTTTCTTTCCCCGCAAATTACGTCCCAGTACCTCGAATATTAGGAATGATATGTTACTGATTGCAGAAATTCGTTGACTGAACCGAGAAAGTTATAGAACAAGTGAATCATTTTAGGCATCTCTTTTTGGATGACCAAAATATGTTTTGGTAAAAATAATTCAAGCGACTGCTCATAATCTTGACCTTATTCTTGATTTCCTAACTTAATTGCACTTTTTGCAAAATTATTTACGAATCTAAATATTGTTACCATTGTTGTGCTCATTTGAACAGCAAATGATATGGATGAAGGGAAACAATCCATCTTGTCCTGTATAAGTCTTGAAGTTGCTCCAATTCCTTGCATATTTACAACTCTTTTTAAAAACCCGTTATGCGATATTACTGAGAAAAATGTGTCTTCATTTTTTGTGTTCAGCTGTATTTTAACCCTTGGTCCTTCCTTATCCTCGATATATTATAAAGAATGCTTTGGGAAGTTATTTGGAACTTTAAATTGTTATTTAAGCTTTCTTTGCAAGATCCTGTCTAATCTTATGTACTAACAACAGGGATGAGCTTTATAAAGAGTGTGTTGCAGCTTTACAAGGCGGCTTGCTTTTGAGTGGAAAGGATTTCACAACCATTAAAGAGGCATTAGAGGAGGCTTTTGCAAAGGCTGATGCAAAGTTGTTAAATTGGTATGCACACATATGTTTCAAGCAAAAATCTGCCTTGCTTTGCGTAGCACATGCAAGTCGTAGTCTCAATGTAATTGTAGACTCTTCATTACTGCATTTGAAGGTTTAGATGGTGTTTCATTTTGTTCAAGGCTTGAAATGTCTGGTGAGGAAGATGAATCAGGATCAACAGCAACCGTTATGTTCACTGGAAATGATATGCTGTTTATTTCACATGTTGGTGACTCAAGTGTGGTATGTGTCTAATTCTAGCTTTCCTTTTTGTTGGATGTCAATTAGAGAATTTTTGCTATTGGAGCCCACGGTCCTCATAGTTATTTTGCAACTTTTTGCGTAGAGAAATTTATTTGTTGTTTTTTCAGCTACTGTTGGTTTGGATGTCAAATAGATATAAGTAGAGGAGCAAGGAAATACAACTGAAAAGAAAAAAGAATTAATATGGTTGACTATGGGAGAAGCTGCTGACTCCAAGAACTTTTTCTGCTCTAGATTTCAGGAACTATTAGATTCAGTCAATGAAATTAGAGATCTAAAAATTTATATATTTTTCATATGTTAATGCTGACTTTTTGATGCAGGTCCTCTCTCGTTCTGGAAAAGCAGAAGTATTAACCAACCCTCATCGACCTTATGGAAGCAACAAGGCCTCTCTCCAAGAAATCAAAAGAGTTAGAGATGCAGGTGGATGGGTGTGTTTTCCTGTTCATTGTCTTCTGCTTAATTATGAAATGAAACTGCTATTACATGCGAAATCTATTATCCTTAATAAACCAATTTGGCCGATGTTTCTAATTGGCATCTTTCATCCCTGATTTGGCTGTTGCCCAAGAATTTGAGGCAAAAAATACTGCTCTCTGCAACATTGTTTAACTTTGGGATAAGGAACAGACCAATAATATAAGCTAAAGATTTATGTGGCTTCTATAGATCTCAGGTTCCCAGATAGCAAGTTGGAGTATGTGAGTTGCTAGAGACATTAGTGTTCTCTTTATTCCATACATTATGAAACATCACCTGAAATTCATGTTTGGAGGTCCTTGGTTATGATGCAATTGTCAGATTTTACTTGGCTTTTACTGTTTTGACACTTCCGCAATTTAGGCCTTATATCTGTGAATTAATATTTTATTATCATAACTCATATTTTTCTTTGGAGCTCATGTCTACCTATACTTAGTCTCCTATGGCAAGTTTTCTTATCTGTCTACAGATAGTTAATGGTAGGATTTGTGGAGATATTGCTGTAGCTCGTGCTTTTGGTGACATGCGGTTCAAGACAAAGAAGAATGAGTTCTGTCTTTCTGCTCCCTTTCTTTCCATCTTAACTTGTACACATGATGCTTTCTTGCTTTAAATATTTGATCAAACACTATATGCCTTTCCTGATGGTCTTCTTTGTTTTTACTATGAAAAGGATGCTAAGGAAAGGAGTAGCGGAAGGGAGATGGGCTGAAAAATTTGTTTCTCGGTAAGTGATCTCATATATTTCTGGGTTTTCGTTTTCTCTTGCTATATTGGACCGGCATATTTTAACTATTGCTATTTTTTGTTATATGTCTGTAGTGAATCTCACCCTCATGAAATTAAACATTATTTAGCCATATCAGATGATCTGGTCAAATTACACCCAAAATTGAATCGGTTGTCAACTCTCGAATGAACTATATAGCCATTCTTAGCCATAAAGTCTATGTATTAGATCGTCATTGAGCGCTGCGAATGCTTGAATCTGTAACTGAGGACTTCCATTTCAATAGTTGAGATCCAATGTATCAACCTTTTTAGGAATGGATGGATGAGAACATCCATACTTTTCCTATCACCAGACTTTTCTAAGTGATTTGCTATTTTTTTCTTGGGTCTGAATATATGATTGGAAATTCCAAAAATTTGGTTGATGCAATTGGGTTGTGCCTGAAGCTCTCTTGTGAATTCTGCAATGTACGAAGACTGCTTACTATCTCGTGAGGTGAAACTTCTCTAGATGCCCAAAATACTAGAGACACCTTTTATGTATTGTAATTATTGATTCCGTCCTACAGACTTTGAAAGATTACTTTGACAGTTAAGACATTTATTTTGTACCAGAGTAGAATTCTATGCAGACTTGGTTGTTGCATCTCCAGATATTTAAAACATTTATTTTGTACCAGTGTACAATTCAATGCAGACTTGGTTGTTGCGTCTCCAGATATTTTTCAAGTAGCTCTTGGGCCAGATGTGGAGTTTGTACTTTTAGCATCTGATGGCTTATGGGATTACATGAAGAGGTCTGTTGGTCTACTTTTACTCTCAGCTATTCTATTAGGCTTTCTGTCAAAAGAGTCTGCAATCGTTTAAATTAACTTCCTTTGTGTGACAAAATTGAGAGAGGAATATCTTTTATCATTTTTGCTATTGTTTTCAGCTCAGATGCAATTACGTATGTTAGAAATCAACTTCGCCAGACTGGAGATGTACAGGTCTGTGCCACACCTTGTGTTGATATAGGTTCCATAAAATTTTCAAACATAAAAACTCTGTTTACATTTATCTTTTGTGTTTTCCTGTCTATTTTAATCATGGGCAGTGCTTACGTTTCTTTTGTTCTGATTTCAGCTTGCTTGTGAAGCACTTGCACAAACAGTTCTGGTAATGAATTAAATGGACAACTTATTTTATTTCAGCCATATGGTCTTTATTTATAAATTTGGCAGTTCTAGTACCTAAAACCGCATGTGCTCTGCAGGACGGAGGATCACAAGACAATGTCAGCATTGTCATTGCTGATTTAGGGTATGCTTCTATTTGTTCATATACGACCTCAAAATTTTCCTGGTGAAGCCAAGTTGAGCTGACTAAATAAATCTGATTCTGCCTCTGAAAAGAGCTGCTTAGAATGCCAATAACATCAAGAATTAAAAGTAGATTCTTTTCCAACTGGCAGTTTAATTGTCCAAACTCTGGAGATCATACTGCTTTGTTTCTCTCTTCTTAATTATTTAGATGTGAAACTTTTTACATCTTTAACTCTGCTTTGGTTCTGACTTTTGCATAGGCGGACAGATTGGCAAAGTTTGCCACAGCAGCAACAAAATTTCGCATTAGAATTGGGGCAAGCTTTTGCTACTATTGCCGTCGTTTCTCTTGGGATTTGGATGTTTTCTTTGCTGTCTTTGTAAACTACAACCATGAACAATGTATATAAATCAACATAGAATTTCCACAGTTCCTGTATGTATGACGTAACTGTACATGTCTCAACACCTTAATAATTCCAGTTTAGGAAGCTTAGAACAACAACAAAAGGAAGAAGTGGAAGGATAATATATTTTTGCCAATGTATGATGCATTAAAACTTGCATTTTGCAATAAATAGATAAATAAATTCTCTGTTTAAGCATTTGGATGTCACTATAAAGAATAATCAAAACTCTTCCTACAATCTGTAGGAAGGTCACCTAACTTTTCAGTGGCCCGTAAAAGAAAGCCAAGGGGAAAAGCGCATATACCAAGGCACGCGTATCTAAATCAGTTAAGAGACTAGATATAGGTATTCTTTGACCTTGGTAGGATAAAGTTAATCAGTTCAAAGAAAGGTACTTAGATATTTGGTTTAAAGGTTTCTACCAAGCCTGCCATGACCGGCCACAGTGAAAACAAGAAGTGGGCGTCTAAGCAATTGGTTCCGATGGACATGCAAAGATAAAGTCTGAATCCATCCTCGAAAAGAAGTTAATGCTTAAAGCCACTAGTAAAACTTGTCCAGCCAATGGATTTCAGCGTTGAAAAAGACCAAAAATCCTAGTATGTGGTTCCTGTAAGGGTGCTATTTTCAAATGTATAGTTGGAAAGATCCATTGGGAAGCCTTTTACCTACTCTTGGTGTACATATCTTCAAACTTTTGACCGTGAATTTTGGAATATGAAATAGTAATTGGTCTTGAAAAGTGGGTGCAACTATCTTGCCAAAATATTATTTTATTCATTGGGCCCCCCACCTCCATTACCTTATGGGCACCTGTAATGTGCATCTCTAATTTTGAGTAAAGAATTGAAACTAGATGGTGCTTAAGGATGTATTTGTGGATGATGCTACTGAAAGTCCAAATTTGTAGAAGTAGATGGGTAGTCAGGAATGAAATGATTGACTCTTCTGGTTTTTAGCTTTTGTTAGTCTACACTAGTTCACGCTTTCAAAGCAGCACCCCCCCACCCCCCCGAAATGAATAAAAAAAGAAGAAGAAAAGAAATGGGAAGTGCTATGGATATCCTGTTCTTGCTTTCAATTATGATCATGGGCTTATCAGCTTAAGAGCAGAAGATTGTAATTCTTAAATATAACTTGACCTGCAAGATCTTTTGTTACTTTAGAAATATCATCATCCTTTGATCAGCATGGCCTTCTGCTTGCCATTTTACTGAATTCACTGTTAAGTCGGCCAGTAAACTTCTTAAATTATCTTCTTCTTTTTTCTTATTTTTCCTTTTGCAGAGTATTTATATTGAGAATAAAAGATTTCTATTTCTTCTACTCTGTTTGTTTATATATTGTAAGATACTGTCATCTTATTTAATTTAAACATTTGGCATTACGGCAATAGAAGAAACTTTATTCATACATAATTTGCAGGATAAACTATTGTCTCAGAACCGCATACTCTGGAGACAACTGATACACTAGGAGAGATCATATATTTTTAAGGCCCTTAAACTACACACCCACAACTAAGGTTATATAATATCATTTTTGAAGAAACTCGTTTAGAATGCTACATATTACGTTCCAGCATACATGATCAAAACCCTCAGAGAAACAGTGTCGATATTTAGGGCCCTGAAGGCAGTTAGAGGTTCCTTCCGCCACCATTGCCTGGTCTCCTTCTAGGATCGTGCCTCGGATTGGCTCCTGCATCGTCATAATCCAGCACCGAGTCGTGCTCTGCGAGCTTCCTCAACTTCATACGGTTACCATCCTAAACAAAGGAAATCACCTTTTGTAAGCGTAGAACTTTAATGAAATGCATCTCTGGTATATTATAAATCGTAAAAGAAGTTGCTTTTTCATTTTTATGTCTAGCTCTTTTCTGTCTGCATAACGAGATTTTCGTAACACGTAGGGAATCCATTGGCCTATGCAATGGCTGCATACTTCTAAGTAATAAAATTCTCAAGATGGTAGTCTACCTTGTAAAGTGAGTGATAGGGCTTGGGGCCATCCTTGAAGCCTTCAACTATGCCTACATGGAAGGGTGGAGTTTTTAGTTATCAAACCAATAGAATATCTAGGAAAGAGTAGAAGTAAACATTGAGAAACTTTCTTACCTGAAAAGGGAATGAGGAGTACGAGGAGAAGTAGAAGAACAGTGTTGATTTTTAGAGCCATGGCTGATCTCCTTGCTAAGTGTTCGATGGTTAGAAAGTGGCCTATGGCTTTGGCAGGGAAGGTTGGGGGAGGGAGGGGTCTGCTTTTATGCTTACTCAGTGGTAGAAAATGTGCCATGAGAGCTGTTTCCATGGTGCAACCCACCAAATAGCAGAAGAATAATGATGAGATGCATTAAACTTTAGCCACCACTTTAAAGTCAACTACACTATTATACGTTCTGCATTAAAAAAATAAAAAAGAATTTGTATGCATGTGGACACTGCAAACAAATTCCTTGCATGGCTCAAAATCTAGCCACTTTCAGCTTGCTTTTTGGGTGTACATCACCTGTTTATTAGTCAATCTACATTTCTTTTTTCCACACATAAACATGTGCCATAGGTTCAACTCATCTTATGCATTTGGGCACTATAGTTTCTCCATTTGTCTAAAGATAAATAAGTTTTGTTTGGAACTTCAGACGCCCATTGTTTTAGTAAAGCTTATGAAACTGACTGCTTGTAAATCAAAGCATGACCTGATATGAATGTGGCATGCAAAGCCATTAACTTTGTCTCTGATATAAACACTTCCTGCTGCTAGGAAAGATAAAAAAAGACACATCTTCACATTATATTCACAGTGGTAATCACGACGAACATCTTCTGAAGAAATCCGTGGTACCAGACACCACTACGGTGTTTAATGCTTTTGGTCCTCATATTTCGGCTTTCGTCACTTTCCAAGTCAATAGATGGAGACAGATATAGAGAGTGGGCTCTGTATGAAATCAAATTGAATTAGGAGGGTTGAATGTTGGGGGCCATTAGTGGGAGCACTGGCAAGAGGGAGACAACTCAATATTTTGAACCCGCAACACACTAATTTAATTATAATCAATAAACCCAAAAAAAGGAGAAGAACTAAGACTAATCATCCTCCTTGAGACCATATGATGGTCATGATTATGTTTAGAGGTGTGTTGACTACTTAGCATATTAAAACTCCGTTTTTGACAACGGTCTAGGTTGTCGGGAAATAGATGAAGTCCGTTTCACATGTGCAAGCCCATTGGTTCGCACACAACCGGGGCACTCCTATTATGGTTGGCAAATGAAAATTAGTACACAAAATCTGAAAAATAGAGTTTGTCTGCCTGTCACATTTCTAGGCTACTGAGTAACAGTAAAATGTAATAATTTTTTGCAGGATGACACTGGAATATCTTGTTGTATACTTGGTTGTTTTGTTTTGTTTTTTCAAAGAGGAGAGAGGATTCAAACTCCTAACTAGATAGACTTGTTAATTAGGGTCCTAATTCAGTTACCATTGGATCAAAGGAGACCTCGAAAAGAACTATACCAAGTGTTGTACAGTTTGGTATAATTGTGTAGTCAAGTGACGTCCAAATGCACGAGCAGTACCTTGAAGTCCTATAAAAATGCACAAAGTGGTAGGTTCTGTTGTGATAGGATTCTTGCTGTAAATGAATCCCACTGGCCGATCATTTATTTTTTGGGTTTTTCCCAAGCATTGTAAGGACAGACACATGGAGAAATATGCATCACAGAGAATGATGGAGGGCACCCAAGCCAGGAAGAGAACAAAAACAGGATAAACTTCATGACCACTTCTGGTCTGCAAGGTATGGAAGGTGGGAGTCATATCACAAAGGTCCACCGGCACTTTCTCTGTACTACCTTAAAAGTAAAAGCCTACCTTATCTTCCCTAAAACATAATGAGCACAACTGTTGACCCTCCCCGGTAATGCCGATGCTGCATGTGCTGTGAATGTTTGCAACCTGTTCAAATAGCTTTCAACGGGGAAAGATTTTCGGAATCACCGACTTGATTTCGTTGCCAGAGGTTACAAGCGACAACGCGAGGCTGCAGGTTCTTTTCCTCTGCTACATCATTGTGTTTCCCGGAGATTCAGGCTGCCCTTCCCACCAGGGTTGGTTTACATTCACATTTAAAGACTCCTTTTTTGCTTTGTCTTTATCATTGCTCTCCCTCTGTCGATTTATTACTTTTCTTATGGTTGCCCTGGAGAGAGGCTGTCCATTTCTTAAGTGCACTTCAAAGTCGGCAGCAAATATGAAGAAGTACATGTCGCACAAGAGGTTCAGAAGATGAGTAGAAGGTCGTTTTGGGTGATGAATTCGGCAAGTAAGCACCTAGATTGCCCTCTCTAAGGCACGGGTTTGATGATAGCCTGGTTTGGTCCCTTCTTGCTCAATAAGTCCAGCAATTTCGAGGGGAAGGATCTAATATCCAATATTCATAACTTGAACTAATTTCTAACTCAATCATTGCAGTTCATTAAAGAAAAAGATACACGAAGTACAACAAGATCAAAAGAACAAGAAATGCAGAACTAGAAGAATGAAAGGATATCTCCAAATTCACAAAAATGCATCGTCTCAATAACCATCACTTGATAGGTAACAACTGAGGCAATACAACAAATACACTGCCTCTCCAAAATGTAACACCCCAAATCCTTAGCCCTTTAAATGTCATCACAATTCGTGACATTTCAGTAAGAATATGATTACACATTCCAAAGCAAAACAAAAAACTATACTTCAGAAAAGATAGAAACAAGGGAGAACCAATGATTTTGATGAATGCATGGTATAAGACATTTGACCTGAGAAACTTACTAAGACCGACAAAATGGAAAAACGAATAAATGCAATGCAGGATGAAATCCCGTGGTATGTGGGAGAATCCCGGGGGAACGTGGGTGGATGCCCACCACATGTAACAAGTATAGGGAAAGTTATGAAAATGGTGAAATGCAGGTCGACCATGATGGACATTTGATGAACAGATGAAGACACTAGTTAACAGAAAGAATGAGAATGTGCTGAGGAAGGAGAAATTACGACTGTAGATCTTCTGTAGGATGGTGAAATGATGAATGAAGATCTTCTGTAGGAAGGCGAAATGAGGAATCAAAATCTGCCGAAGGAGAAATTCTGGAAAATAGCATCTGAGTTGTGTTGAAATGTGTATGACACCATAAACAAGTCCCTCCTTTAATCCATTCAACACCTGTAACCATCTGCGAGATTAAACTGCCACTGGGTTTGAATGGGACTATTCAAGATGGATCTCAGCAAACAGCCAATGATTTAGCAACTTGAGTTGTGCCTATTTTCCTCGTGCTTAACTCCACCTCTGCCACTGAATCCCTCCATGAGCCCTAGCATTTTTCTCTGATGGTTTATGAAGGCCTCCACCCATTTCAGGTAAGCCGTCACTGCCCACTTTCTCCAGCCAAGCCAGAACCCGCCAAATGGTGGCCAATGCATTAGTTAGCAACAACTTTTGGTGATGATGCAAGAGTTAGTGACAACTTGATGACCAACAACACTGTTGTCCTCTAAATGCTGATGACTCGACATATGCAATCCCGGACTGCAACTCAACACACCCAAATGCACGCAGGGACCTCTAAAATAAAGTTAAAGTGCACCAGGTGATGGTAGGATCAAACAGAAATGGCACGACTAATAGCCAATTTGGCCCATTCAGCGGATTCTTTAATCAAATGGTCATCTGAGGACAAGCATTCATTTAAAAAGTCTTTGCTTGACAGAGACTGCTGTATCAAAGAACCTGCATTACTTCCAAGTGTATCCGCTAGATCTCCAAGGACTCCAACAGCAGTTTTCATCACAACATCATCCCTAAGCGTAGAAAAAAATAAAAAAAATTAAATAAATAAAATATTTATGTATATATGTATGTATATTTCAGCAGATAAAACATCAAAGAAACATTCGACACAAGAATAAAGTAAAATCAGAATCTTCTATGAAGAACTCACATGTCTTTCTCCATATATATACTGTCCAAGAACTGGAGGATATGAGGTGCATATGGAATCAACAGCTGGGTCTTAGGAGAATTCTTGAAGCCTTGGAAGATCCCAGAATATGCCTCCAAGATTCCATTTCTTAAGGAATTAGTGTACTCCATCATATCATCATCAGCACCCGATGTGTGAGCAGACAACTCTGCTGCACTCTGCAGCATGGGCATGGCATACATCAAGTATTTTTCGAAATTCTCTCCAATAGCCAGTGCTATATCCCCAAAACAAGAGAATATGGGAGGCTTAACAGAACGGTGCAACTGACTGCTTGATAAATTCTTAAGGAGCTGTGTCATTATCCCATCGCAGTAGGGAAGAATCTTATCCTCCAATGCCCTGCATATGTCCCCCACAACACCAACTGTCACAGCACACACTTGGTACTCCCCAAAATTTTGAAGACCCACTTCCAAATACTTGTAAAACTCAGGCATATATTTTGCAAATTCTGGGCCTGCAGCATAGGCAAGGGATCCAATGGCAAGCATGGCCTCTTCATGTGCAGTGGCACTTTTACAAGCAAAAACCCTCAGGAATAGACCCATTACCTGATCTGCATACTGCATAAAGACATATTTAGTTGGCTCTGATGACCCCAGCTTCTGAACAATGACCTGCAGACAACCACAAAGAAGGCCCTGTACTTCACTCTGTTTCTCCCTCTCATCAGATGAGAGCTTCTGCCCCTCAAGAGTCTTATGAAGCTCCATCATGATGACTGGAACGAGTTGCAACACCATGGGAGCTGTTTCGTCAGTAGAACACCTCACCACTTCATTCAATGTTTCATATGCAGCTGTCCTCAATCGAGATTCCCCTGCATCTTCCCTGTGTGAAACAGTGAGAAGGGCCTGAACAATTTCCTGGAAAAAAGGCGTTAGAGGAGATGATTGGGTCCCTTCCTCGTAACCCTGTGCAAGAAAGTAGAGAGCACCACAGGCCTTCTCAGCAACATTTGGAACATCATTCATGCTATGAAGCAGAACTGTAATGATCTGTTGGCAATTTGCTTGTGTAATTATTGGTGTGTCTATACTTGAGCCATGAACAAATTCAAAGATTCGCCCAAGGGTCCATGCTGTAGTGTCCTTCACATGGTTACTGGGGTCTTTTGTTAAAGCACTAAGCATGAATGATAAAGCAACATTGACAATAAGCGTTAACTTGTTGGGTGAAGGACCCTCCAAAATTGAACCAAAAGCATACGTGGCTGCTTCCCGTTGCCTCCAATCAGGTTTTGTTATGTTCTCTTCAATAAATGGCATAACAAGTGGGACGATGTCATCTCCCACAGTCCGTGCAACCAAGCCAAGACAAGTGCCCCCAGCCATTGCAATGTTCCAAGCCCCTTCATCCTGATCCTGATCCTCCTCTTGCTTCAGGAGAGTCTCTAACAGCAGTGGGACAAGGGCAGGGAGAGCCTGCTTGATAAAAAAGAAACATGGAATTGAAGAGTCACCAGCAAAATCATCCCCATAATCTTCCAATATATCTATCTCCTCGTCACAAATTGAACTCCAGAACTCAATGGCTTGAAGCGCAACAGGCTCCTCATCTTCCTTCACTGCCTTTGCAGTAATGTTAAAGATGCCCTGGATATAAGGAGGTAATTTCTCATAATACGTTGATGAAATGGAGACCAGACACTCAAAGGCTGCCAGCCGTATCTTCACTTCAGTGGACAGCGTGGCCTCACAAACAACTCTCATGATATAATCTCGTTCCATATCATTGTTAAAATTAGCTTGAGCAAAACCTATGGCATTGTACAGTGCTCGAGTAGCAGCAAGCCTAACATCGTCATTCCCTTCAGATGCATTCATTCCCTGAACTACAGCTGTAAGTATTTTGTTCACTTGATCTTGATCCACGAAATTAGGAGAGACTTCCTCACATAGATATCCAAGAGTCTCCAAAGTCGCTTGCTTAACATTAGGTGGTAGCTGGTGAATATTTGACAAAAGCGATCCTATCAATTCAGGCCACTGTTTCTGAGGCAACTCAATACCTGCAATCTTTGCAATAACTTGAGATGCAGTTGACCGAGCCTCAAGTACAGAAGCAGAGAGAGTCTGTAACAAGCCTGTCCTGATCTGGGACTTTACATTAGAATCCAGTGACAACCACCTTTGAACAAGCTCAAACTTTCTACTTTGCTCCTTCGCATCCAGGGCATTCTTAAGTATCAAACCTGCTAATTTACGGCTCTCAACAGGCTTATCATCATTGACTAGCTCCCCAGACAGGGACAGAAAAAAACTTGGAAGGTTTTGCTCCTGAAACTGTTTTAAACTGTCTTCAGCATGCTTCCGCACCGTTCCATCTATCGATTGTGCATTTAGAAGAATCTGGGTAACTTCCATTGCCATTTTCTGAGCATATAAAATATATACTAATTAATGTTAATCATATGAGCCTCCCAAAAAACCCAAAAAGTCCACATCCATAGTATGAACAATGAGTAAGGGGGTGGTTAGAGCATCATAAAACCCACAAAAAAAAATTCAAAAAGAGAAAGCAAAAGGAAATGAGGAGATATCTCAGTTCCTTCACATAAAAAGTAATGCAAAACCGATCCAACTGAACAAACACAGTTACTTTGCCAGTTTACTTGGATGTGAAGCTTTGACATGGAATTTCTTTTCTTCTTGTCATTTTTCAGTAACCGATAAGAGTTCAACATTTCAAGTGGACGCCAGAAAATGTTACATTGAATGAATCAGGAAGAAGCTTGAGGCATAAAGAAAATCCCAAAATGGAAAGGCCAGCCTCTACTGTGGACTCTCAAAATCATCATCAGAAAAAAAAAATAAAAAAAATCTGAAAATAGTGCAAAACTCAATGGATAACTGTAGCCCTGAGTAAATCAGGTGAACTAACTAATTACGGCAAGAAAGTTCAGCATAAAGAAAGTGTAAATAAGTCGAACGTAATTAACAAGTCAGAAACCTAAGGTCAGTCCGAAAACAGAAAATTAAGCACTCAGAATCTCGACCCATTAAGCTACTAAATCAATCAACCTGTAACACGCTTCCACGCAAAAAACACTAAGAAACCAACATTAGCCCTTCCAACTGACTCTGTACCATACGCTCCAGACCCCTAACACTTCAAAACTATAACGCGTAAGTGTGAAATTTGAAGAAATCATAGATCCAATCAGATTAACGACAAAAACGCGTAAAATTCGACCAAATTCAATGTCAATCGCGAATACATGGGCTGCGATAGCCACAAAAACCTATACATCAATGAAAATCAACCACTTCACGGAAATTGAATAATCAGACCAATAAATCCAATCAAAGATCCGAAAAAAGTCGAGATTGAATACCATACAACTGTACAGAAATTTGATTGCCACTAACGAAATTGCGGCTTTTAAAGACAACAAAATTACCTGCCACCTCACGAAATTGAGGGAGATAGTACGATCACCGATCGGAAAGAGCAGACCCGCGCTCCGAAACCCTAAAAAGAGGGAAACACCGAGGGAGGGAGGAAGGGGGAGAAGGAGAGAGAGAGGAGAGACAGAGAGTGAGAAAAAAGAGATATTGAAAAATAAGGACTTCAATTATACCTTTTTTGCTCAGGTCTTTATAGGAGTACCTTGTCTTGTGGGAACCTGGCATGATTGATAGACCTCCAGAAACAGATCGGAACCGTTGGTTCTTTTCTGAACCTCATTCCGATAATTACTCTCCCATTAGATGTGAGTTGTCCTGTGGGCTCCACAAATAATTGTGTAGATCACAGCCGACAAGAAGTGTTAAATAATCGGGGAAAAACTTATTCGACGTACAGGATTGTTCATCACGATAAGGGACCAGCTAGCACCGACGTCGTTCATCTTAAATCGCATATAAGATTAAGATTCGTCATAACACTAAAAAGAATGGATGAGATCTCTCAAATCCCCATTCTATCTCTAATTAAAAAATAAGTAAAAAATCATCCATATATGTTCACAGAATTTACCTAATAAGCATCTTTATGAACTTATGGAAACGTGATGGTTGATGGCTTACAAGAATAATTGAATTCATCATGTTAGTAGGTTTAAATTTTTTAGTTCAATAGTTAAGATTATTATAATTAATATCATAAATAAGTATTACTATCAACTTATGAAAAATAAAAACCTAATAGCTTACATGAGTAATTAAATTTGCCATGCCAGTAGGTCTACGTCTTTTTGTTCGATTGGGTTTGTTACATAATATTTACATTATTTGAAAAGAAAAGTAATGGAAAATGTATAACAAAAAAGGAGCCTATATCTTAATATTTATTAAAAAATAAAAAAATAAGATTACCAGTAAAAATGTTAATATTTATTATAACTCCCTTTATTTGTTTTTATCTTGGTGGCTGTGATTGGCATAAGACGACAAGTATTAAGGAAAAAAGTTTATGCCATCTAAATAGTGGTCACTTGTACAATGACTACGAGGTAATAAAAAGATATTAAGAAAGCTTTTAGAACTTCGAATACTAGATTAAAATAAGTCATTATCCATGAAAATTAAAATTATATTATATATTTTTTTACGTTTTAATTGTAGTGAAAAAAATAGTCATATGAAAAGAAAAAGTGTTAAAACTTTTATTTAAAAAAAAAATGGAATAAGTAAGGGAAGCTTCTCATCCTTCCTAAGCAAAATCCGAGCGTGGCAGAGAGATGGTCCTATGAAATATTTAAAGGAAAAAAAAAAAGTTTTGCCAACCAAGTGTTGTCTATTAAACAAACCACATTCTCCCAAGTTAGTCCATAAAATTACATCAAATCTAAGCCAATTATAACAAAAATTCAAAACTTGAATTTATTTCCATTGACGAAAAAAAATTGATTGGTAATCAAATCAATAAATTATAATAAAATTCTAAACTTAATTTTAGTTACACTTTATCATTCATACTTTGTTATGTCAAGTTATAAGGGTGTTAGTATGCCATATCAACCCATAAAACCACATCGAATTGACACCAAACACAACACAAATTATGAGACACGTTTCATAAATCATAGACATATCTTATAGATTGTCTTATAATTATATTAACATTGTCATGTTTTAACGACCAGTTTGAGTTTATGAATTGTAATAAAAAAAAAAATGGTTGTTAAAGGAACAGAGGGGTTGACTTCTTCTTCAATTTAATTCTCATCAATCGTGAAGACCACTCTATTTTGACCGAAACGACTTAAAAGGGAGAAACCAACGGTCAGGATCGTCCCAGCATAAAACTCTCATTCTCATTGGCTCATGGATTAAATATTGAATCCCATTGGTCCATGTTCATCATCGATGACAAAGCACACAAAACCAACTTTCACGGAAACATTCTATATAAACCATTCCGTTGGCTGAGGAAATACTACGCACTGAGAAACACAAATCTGGAACCTTGGACGAAAGGTTCGAGATCCTCGCGATGGGCGTTGCATTAAGATCTCGTACTCGTTTGATCGTTCTAGGCATTGTTTTCTTCGGTGAGTGGTTGTTTTGCACTTTTATATGGTACTCTCTGTTTAGCAAGTTTTTTTCATTTTGTCATTGAACTTATGTTTGGCTACTGAGAAAGTAGTTGAAAGCGAAACCAAGTAAGGTTCAAAAGATAATGACTTCTGATTCGTCGTTGATTCATATTTTGTTAAATTTGAGGCTTTAATCTTTTGTTTCTGGAAACCACGTGAAGCGAATATCATATCTAATCTTTCAGCATTGGATGTGTCTGTATTGCTTCCATGGAGTTTGATACTTGTCGTACTTTCTTGGTTATGAAAAAGACACCCAATATCCTTGTAATTTTCGTATTGGAAGTGCTGACTTCACATAGAAAAATCGACAGAGGGTCCCTTTGTTTTGCGTGATCTTTTTAAAGTAGTTGACTAAAAAAATCCTTGTTTGCCACTGGTCTACCTTCAGGCAGCAAGGAATGGGATTATGCTAGCCTTAATGCCTACTTGCAAGTCTATTTTTTGTCGTATTGTGTGTCTATTGTCGTGTGTTTTGTCCAGAGACCATCTTAAGACAAAATTGAAAATTGCTTTCATGTGTTTAAACGCAGTATTCGTGTCGAAACACTACCAACGCGACAAAGGTATCGTTGGGATTTTTTGGTTTGTAATACTCATTGTAGTTTGTAGAATAAATAGGAATGCGGGTAGCATTTGAATTATCTGGAGAGGTTGTTGGTCTGTATAGAATCTCTGTTGTTTTACAGGCTGAGGATGCTTAATTGAGGGTTCTTTAATTCAATAAGATGATTTCTAACCTTATTTTGCATCCATCGGTTCTGTCATCTAGTTTTCCAATGTCACTAGAAATGTATTTAATACATTTGTTGATGTTGCAGGAAGTTTATTTGCATTTTCTATTGCAAAAGAGGAAGCAACCAAGTTGGGAACGGTAATTGGGATTGACCTTGGCACGACTTATTCTTGTGTTGGGGTTTATAAGAATGGACATGTTGAAATCATAGCCAATGACCAAGGCAACCGGATCACCCCTTCATGGGTTGGATTCACCGATGGTGAGAGATTGATTGGTGAGGCTGCTAAGAATCAGGCAGCTGTCAATCCCGAAAGGACCATCTTTGACGTCAAAAGACTTATTGGAAGAAAGTAATCATTCTCCCTTTCTCCATTTTTTGCCTACATATATGCGTGTGAGGATTTTCAAGGCTCTAAGCTGTGCTTTCTGTAGGTTTGATGACAAGGAGGTACAGAAGGATATGAAACTTGTTCCATACAAGATTGTGAACAAGGATGGAAAACCCTATATACAGGTCAAGATCAAGGATGGGGAGACCAAGGTCTTTAGTCCCGAGGAGATCAGCGCTATGATTCTGACAAAGATGAAGGAGACAGCTGAGGCATTCCTTGGGAAGAAAATTAAGGATGCTGTTGTGACAGTCCCTGGTAAACTGAAACCTAATCTTTGAAATTTAAACATCACTATGATCTGGAAAGCATGCTACGATATAATGTGCTTGATGATGGACTAATACAATGTATTGAACTCTACAGCTTACTTCAATGATGCCCAGAGACAGGCAACAAAGGATGCTGGTGTTATTGCTGGACTGAATGTTGCAAGAATTATAAATGAGCCAACTGCGGCAGCCATTGCCTATGGTCTAGACAAAAAGGGTGGCGAGAAGAACATCCTTGTCTTTGACCTTGGTGGTGGGACATTTGATGTCAGTATCCTGACTATTGACAATGGTGTTTTTGAGGTTCTTTCCACAAATGGAGACACTCATTTAGGAGGTAAGTACTCTTCGCTGTATTGCATGCTGTGCTGTGGATTTCAAGTGCACAGGGTGGAGAATAATTTAGTCTGGCAGAGGATTAGATGTTTGATGTTCATTTATTTCCATCACAGGTGAGGATTTTGATCAGAGAATCATGGAGTATTTCATCAAATTGATCAAGAAGAAGCATGGAAAGGACATTAGCAAGGACAATAGGGCACTTGGGAAGCTAAGGAGAGAATGTGAGCGTGCCAAGAGAGCCTTGAGTAGCCAGCATCAGGTCCGTGTGGAAATTGAATCTCTCTTCGATGGTGTCGATTTCTCTGAACCACTTACCAGAGCACGATTCGAAGAGTTGAACAACGATTTGTTCAGAAAGACCATGGGACCTGTTAAGAAGGCAATGCAGGATGCTGGGTTGGAGAAGAACCAGATCGAGGAAATTGTCCTTGTTGGTGGAAGCACCAGGATTCCAAAGGTCCAACAGCTTCTTAAGGAATATTTTGATGGTAAGGAGCCAAACAAGGGTGTGAACCCTGATGAGGCTGTAGCTTATGGTGCTGCCGTACAAGGAGGCATTTTGAGTGGAGAGGGTGGTGATGAAACCAAAGGTACTTCAACTTTTAATAACATGCCATATGATAAGTCACAATCAATACCTAAAATAATATACAAGTAGAGGTATACTGACAACTGTTCCTATTGAATTGTATTTAGATATCCTTCTCTTGGATGTTGCACCACTTACTCTTGGTATCGAAACCGTTGGTGGAGTGATGACCAAATTAATTCCCAGGAACACTGTAATCCCATCCAAGAAATCTCAGGTTTTCACCACTTACCAGGATCAGCAGACCACAGTCAGTATCCAGGTACTTTTCAAATGAATTCTTATTTGGCTTCATGAATGAGGGGAGATCATCTCTCACTAATAATCTTGAAAGTCATCACGCGGACTGGCTTTTATGAGTGGGATTTAATCAACTGCTGTGCGTTTATTCTGATTCCAACTTGTTCCTTTCCAACAGGTTTTTGAAGGGGAAAGGAGTCTCACAAAAGACTGCAGATTGCTCGGAAAATTTGACTTGAGTGGAATTCCTCCAGCTCCAAGGTTTTTTCCCACAACTCTTCTCGACCTGATTTCGTTCTTTCAAATCCACGTGCTTCAAACTTACTATAATTGGCCTTCTTTTTTTTTTTTCTCATTGAGCAGAGGAACACCACAGATTGAAGTCACATTTGAGGTTGATGCTAATGGTATTCTAAACGTCAAAGCTGAAGATAAGGCTTCAGGGCGTTCCGAGAAGATCACAATCACCAATGACAAAGGTCGGCTGAGCCAGGAGGAAATTGACAGGATGGTTCGGGATGCTGAGGAGTTTGCTGAGGAAGACAAGAAGGTGAAGGAGAGGATTGATGCCCGAAACAGCCTGGAGACTTACATTTACAACATGAAGAACCAAGTAAATGACAAGGACAAGCTTGCGGACAAGTTAGAGTCCGATGAGAAGGAGAAGATTGAGACAGCAGTCAAAGACGCCCTTGAGTGGTTGGATGACAATCAGAATGCGGAGAAGGAGGATTATGAGGAGAGGCTGAAGGAGGTGGAGGCTATTTGCAACCCCATTATAACCGCTGTCTATCAGAGGTCCGGTGGAGCCCCTGGCGGTGAATCAGATGGCGGAGAAGATGATTCCCATGACGAACTCTAATCCTTCGGCTCAGCGAAGAGAATTGAAAAGTAGGATAAGCGAGGTCTTTTTCTAATGCACTTCTTTTCCAGTGTTTTGTCTAGTGAGGCTAAAGAGAACGGAGTGAGGTGGAGGTTACCACCCTACCCTTTTCTCTATTCGATTTTGAGGTCTTTACATGTATAGAGAAATCCTATCCTAGAAGATGCATATTTTATTTCTCATTATAGGGAAAATAACACAATTAATTTCTTATCAATCGAAGCATACGCAGTTGGTTTCTCAACATGTTACTTGCATAGGTACAGCCGTTTGATTCTCTGCTTTATTTCCAAATTGCATGCAAAACCAAATACCCAGTTGAATTCAATTTAAGGAAAGCATATGCAAGCTCTTTGCCCCCTTGAATTCAATCTTCGCATGTTTCTCGGTACAACCGGGAGAATACAAAAGGAAAAGATTAAAGAACGAAATGGAAAAGGTAGAGGGGCTAGGTAGAAAGAACTTGATCACTATATTATCTGGAAGATATAGCAAGTGTAAGGGTTATACATTAGCATATACATCCACGGCAATTTGCGAAGAACAAATTTAGCAGGAAGAAAACCTAAGACTAGTAAGCTGTCAATCAATCTGCTTCCCTGCAAAATGCATCCAAGGCCAGTTTGCCTCACACAGATCAGCAGGGGAGTTGCCATCGTTGTCCTTTATATCAATCTCTGCATTTTGATTGACAAGATATTCGGCAATTGCTTCTCTTTCACAAACAGCAGCATAATGCAACGGGGTTTGGCCATCATTATCCTTCCGACACAAAAGAGACAATTTTAGCAACAAAAAGAAGGCTGAAAAATCATAGAAACAACATACATGAAAGAATCTTAAATAGTACCTAAGAAATGCCAAAAGAAGACCATAGAAGATTCCTTTACATTTCTTATACTTCAAAAGACAGGAATGAACTAAAAGCAAGAAGGCAGTCGAAAATGCTAACAGACAATATTTAACATAATTTTTCATAGCTCGATCTTCGCCCAGGTTAAAATTGTTGAGGGAAGTGTGGTTGCCAAGTAAAAGAACATTTAGGATTTAGAATTTCGAATTACCTTTGCATTTACATCGGCATTCATGCCAGTAAGCAATTCAGTAACCTTAAGGTGGCCACGATCTACAGCCCAGTGCAATGGAGTCCGACCCTCACTATCTGCAATCAATTTAATTAACTCATTTAGACACCAGTAAGCTTTTACGATACTCAGATGCATATAGAGATTGAACTGAACAAACTCTGGGTAGAAGAGATCTTAATACAAATCGAGAAGAGAAATGACACATGCACTAATTGTCTACAAAACTATTAAAAATATGCAACACCACAAAACAAGCTTCTGAATTAAGCGACTGTACATCATCAAGGGTCTTAAAAACAATCTTACTAATATCCTAACACGCTCTTATGCCAGGTGTTGAAGGCAGGATTCCAAAACCTAAGGATATCTCAAGAGATAAGGTTCAAATATGAAAAGAAAGAAAAAACAATGGAAAGAAGAGAGAAAATTGCAGATACAATGACATATGAACCTATGCATGTAAATCAACAAGTGGAAACTATGCCAAGAATGACTAATCCAAGTCAAATACAACCGGAAAAAGTACAGTGTAGCTGAAAA
The DNA here is from genome assembly GCA_028551475.1 of Casuarina equisetifolia. Lineage (NCBI taxonomy): Eukaryota > Viridiplantae > Streptophyta > Magnoliopsida > Fagales > Casuarinaceae > Casuarina > Casuarina equisetifolia. The sequence goes on from CM052362.1 coordinate 21,233,274, forward strand.
ATCAGTCAAGTTGAAGGCTGGGTGTTGACCGGCTAGAAAAGTCTGTCAAGTTAAAGCACGTGTTTTAGCTAGACAATGTTTAGGTGAACTCCAGTCTGTCCTCTAAATCGTTTAAGCTAGTCAGTGAGTCCAATCTTACTAGCAATTTTATATCAATTTCTATCCATCAATAAAGCAGATGTATCACTATCAGATGCGAGAAAGGTTTATTTATTTATTTAAGTATTTGTGAACTACGTCTACCTTAATTGTTTAAAACAATGATATAATCAACCCTAACGTTGCCCAAGCATTGGCGTCTTCAGCAATCAGGCCTGAAAGCATTCATTAAAATAAGCGACCTTCTCAAGAGCTTAATTTCCCAAATAAATCTATTGAAGAAATTGTAAAGCCTCTAGGATCTCAACAGCCATCACAATCCAACAATGACACCCATTATCATTGAGGAATTGTGTAAATTCAAAAACTGAAAGCAGCTAGACAAGACTAACCCCTCAGATTTACTGAAACTCCGTTTTTGATGCACTTAAGCAAATTATCCACTTCTCCTTCCCTAGCATAGGCGTGAACAGCATCCATTTTCCTGAAAAGTAAAACAAGAAGCATTTTATCTCCACCAAAAGAAAGAAAGAAAGAAATGCTTTTGACATTGTTATCAATTATCCCCTTAAACAAATCACATGTCCTGGAAACAGAACGTTATTACTAAGGAACGCATGGTAAAATTTAAAAGTTATCCAGAAACTTAATTTCTTATGATACTAAAAGCAGGTATTGCATAGCTTAAAGAGGTACCCATGTATCTAATAGATACATCATGTTTACTGATTACACATCCACATAATTAGCATTCAAAAACCTAGCTTATTGTTCATTACACTACTAAATGTTTCCTTTATTAGCTAGAAAGGTACTCTCAAGACATTTATCATTTGCTAAACAATAGCAACTGAATGACTTTGCATACGCTCAATCTCCAACTCCTACATCAGTGACAACTCAAACTAAAAGAGGCAAAGCTTTTCCATCAGCTGTCATAGTCCCAAATTAATGTGATGTCTAACCTCTAATGATCTTCAAACAATAAAAATGTCAGTCAGTTAGAACCTTCAACCTTAGGCCAAAAGGCAAGCTTAGCAATCTTAGAACCACTACAGTTATATTGACAGGTTGATGTTGTGAAGATAGCCTATCTCCTCCGAAGACCAACAAAAAATTACTAAGGCCCTGTCCCCGCACCAAGGGGTTAAAACCAGACAAGTTATCAACCACCAGCCCTTATTAGATCAGATATCAATAAATGACAATCCAACACATTCTGAAGAGCATGAAATGAGAGAATCAAAACCTAGCTTTCTTTCAGTGGTGCTTTCTACTGTTCAGGCTAGGAGAAAACAAAGATCATGGGCCAAAGAGAGTGTAGCTGGAATTAGGCCAATTATTCTGGCATCTTCTTGCACAGAAACCACCCACTTAATATGCCAATTTCCTTTTCGCCCACTTATCTGTCATCCTTATAAATCTCTTGCAGCAGGCCAAGCAATAATGCTCAAAGAGAATACGAAATACAACAGAACCTTTGACAGGTGTTTGGTTGATCTTTAACTCATAGGATCTGAGAAAAGACCACCAAGAACAAGCCTTTATGATTACTCTTCCAGGATATCAGTCATCCCATTATACAACCATAGAGAAAACAAACTCCAGGCCCCAATCATGGAAGGAACTAAACAACCCCAACTAGTTGCTAGGGTCTTGCCATGGGTGAACACACACTCTACATCTACACTGACACATGATCACTGTAAGGCACATGAAACTACCTTCTTGATGGAACTAATGAAGGCCTTAAAACAGTAACACTACATCTTGTGCATAAGAAGTTCCAAGAACCTTACAACTCATTTCCAGATTCTTCCTCATGGACAAAGGTGCTGAAAACTGGTCCCATTGGCCCTTTGTCATCTGCTCTTGACGCATCAACCTTTCCACCTCTGCTCTTCTACTTATTCACGAGTCAAAAAAAACAGGAATGATTAGGGAAACAAAAAAGGACCATCAAATGGGGGGAAGAATATGTTCAGGAACCATCAAGAAACAACAATGCGGGAAAAAATATAGACTCACCAGAGTTGCACCATCTAACCAAGAAGGATAGAGCTCTGTAACTATGTCAATGTACTTCTGCATTGCTTCTTCTGTTGGCATAGCACCCAATTTCTGCCATGCTTGCCTACCAGACAAAAGTCCAGGGAAAAAATTTCACATGCCTGGCCAGGAAATCTTAAAGTAGGAAACATATTTCAGCTGCCTATTCAGGTTTCCTCCATATTGAAAAATTTTATTTACACCAATTCATAGATGGAATTGAGGAATAATAGTGTGGAATTGTAAATACAAACAGCAAAAATATTTTGCAATCACCGCATCTCATGCTGTGCTTCTAATCTGGGAATGATTATACATACATCAAAATTACAATGTGCTTTTCTAATTCATCAAAAATCTGCCACCTTACACCGTCTTTATGAATTCTGTTACTTGACATTGACTGCCAATACTCACACGCATCCTCAGGATACGCAATTCTCCATTCATTCCACTGTGTTAAGTTAAATAGCTCACAACCTTCCATTCCACATTCCGTCAAGCACACTCCTAAAGTACATTACCCCATACCACCAAGCCCAAATAATGCCATTCCACATGAAACTCACAAGACCCACTAATCAAATAAATAAACCCAAATTACTCACACAACGAGGTACAAATAACAATGCAAAAACCAAAATTACCCATTCCTAATTACCAAGCTACTGCGAACATTTTACATCCCACTAACCCACAACCCAAACAAACAAGCAAACAAAGAACACCCATATAACCAATAAAACCACAAGGATAGACGGACAACAAAGTACCACTTGGCTCGAGCCGTGACCTTTAAAGGCGAGGGCTGCGGCGCGCTACACGGACCCTCCGTAGCGATCTTGTAAAGCCCGTATAGCCTCAGCTGCACGTCACTCGATACCTTATCGGAAAGCCGATCAGCCGCCGCTGCCGCCACGAACGCTGTGGCCGCGCTGAAGGTCTCGTCCAGCTCGGTGCATTCCACTCCCTCCCAATCATCGTCGTCATCGGTGTCGACATCGCTGACAGGAACGCTGTCATTTCTGACGCTACCGTGCTCCGCAACGACCGAGTCGGTCTCATGGGCCAATCCCCGATTCGATTCGTCCGAGATTTCAGGCTTGGGAGCGGCGCGAGTGATGGAGAGATTATCTTCCTTGAATGAGAGAACCACAGAGATCAACTTGGCAAGAAGGAACGAGAAAATGAGACCCAGAAGTATGGATTGCACTAGCTGTTGCCAGTCACCCATGGTTGTACGGTCAATCCCGTGAAACCACGAAGACCTTACAGGATCTCTCCACTTTTAGGAACAGGGCATCGACGAGGTCGATAAACCCTAGAAAATCGAAGGATATAGTCTACGAAACAAGAATCATTTTGGTCGCGAGACTTTATAGAATCGCTTTAGGAATCTTGCGCCAACGGAACGCACCGTATTTAAAATGCATTTTAGAGGGAGGACGGCTGGCTGTGGTTGTTTCAGATGATTTCCATCGTTTTCGCTTAATTTAATCCTCAGTTTTCGCTTTCTCATCCATCATTCATCTAAAAACTAGTTCGTAAATAAATCATACCAACTGTAGATATAGTTATTATATCCTGGATGTCTAGTCTTACATTGTTGAAGCACGTATAATACATGCTTGTTAAAATATAGTTATTTTTAGATGAATTTAACTTAATATTCTGAAACATGTTATAATTTGCGGAATGATAGGAGTTAACATTATCCTTTGAAGATAAAACCTAGGAAATAGGCTAATTTCTTTCTACCAAACAAAGCCTTACAATGCTGTACCATCCTAACATTTGTTGTCTATGCCTGGAATGTTCTTCCCAGCAATTCTTGTTGCCGTCAGTATTTGCACCTTCCATAGCCTGTTTGAAAACAAACAACACATCCCTGAGGCACCCAAAAAGAGGAACGTAAAACAAGAAAATAGCTTCATACATACTTGGATCCACATTGGCGACGGCTCCAGTTTGATCAAAGTCGCAGTCATTCTCGTCCCTTCCGGTTGTTTGGTAGTACGCATTCATGGCATAAGCCGCATGGGCACGAATTGTATTGGGCAAAAAGCACGCCCCTCCTTCTTGGATCGGCCCACAGTTAAAGCCTAGCCCACAAACATAATCAATGTTCCTCTGGAGAGCGTCTGGGTCGGCCCCTGTTTTGGGCAGACACCATTGTTTTCCCTTGGCCGCCGGGGCCGCCGGGGATGGCCTTGATTCCGTGCCTGGCGTTGTGGGAATGGATGAGCTAGCCTGCCAGAGCCAAGTCCATAAACCAATCAAGCATAAGCATTACGATGATTAACAAACATGTGTTAGGGTGATTTTCGGCTGCGGCTGCTACCGTGGGCTTTAGGATCCCGACATCATACACGGGGGTCATGTCAGGCCGAAACAATCCAAAGTTCCTCTCGCTTGTCGGACCGGGCTTCAGATCTTCATTGAATAGAGCGAAAATGTACGTCTCGAATGTCCGATTGGGCATAAGAGGTGTACCGTTACCGGAATTCACATGCCGGAGTAGGTTTCCGTTGTAATTGGCGGCACTGTCTGGGCTGACACCAAGTTGGGATGAATCTCCCTGGGAAGGCCAGCCGGTTTCTGCTATGACAATCTCAACGTCGTCGAAGCCTAGCAGTTTCATGGCGGAGTAAACTGCATCCAGTTGTGCATCCAACATGTTTGTGTAAACAAGCTTGGTGTTGTCATCAACAACTCCTGAATTGGGTCTAAAGAGTGCGTAATCCAGGCTGTCTGAGGAGCTGCCAAAAAATGGATACGGGTTTACCATGAAAGGTGCATTGGTGGCTCTAAGGAAGGTCAACATTGGTATGAGCAGATGGATGTCATAGCCTTGTCTGAATTTGCCCGTGGATGGTGGGCTTGAGGATGATAAAATGCCCAGTGAGTGGGGTGTAGAGACCTTAATTCGTTGGTCCAAAGAGGCTGCGACAAGTGCTGTGTGAAGGTTCTGCATGGCCGGGACAAGGCTTCCAACTATCAACTTGCTGGCCGTGGATAACACCTCGTTGCCCATTAAAATACGCACGAGATTGGTGGCAGGCGTATAAGGTTCCACATTGGTTTTCACCCATTGTTGGGCAAAACTTAGCTTGGTAAGGTCGGGGATTTGGTCATTGGGCACCGTGATCGTGACTTCGATTCCAGTATGAGCGAAGGCTTGCAATATTCCTGGATTCGCGTCAAACAGCCTGACGCGGCTGATAGTGGTTGATTCCACAATGAAATTTGCAACTTGGGCCGGCGGAGGAAGGTTGTCCGCCACCGTGCCATAATTCACCCCGATTGTCCCTCGCACTCCTGAACAACAAAACGGTGACACGTTTAGACTTTACTATTGTTTATAGATTAAGAGACACTAAAGGAAAGCCTAACATCCACCGCACAAACTATATTCCCAGTTCATCGATACTCATAATCCATTCTACTTCTCCAAGTTGAGATTATAGTCAATAACTGAATATTCTGCCAACTGTGATAACTTACCAACTCTGCTCCAGTCCACGAACAAAAGAATTATGTGCCCTTCTTATATGTAAATAATTCACGTATAGAAGATAATTGGTAGGTAGTCTATGGACCAAACTTTCGAGTATAGGCTGAATTAACTTATCTATTTTTAACATACCTTGGAAGATAGTTGATACCAGAAGAAGCAAAATTTTGCCGACCATTGAAGCAAATAGGACGCGGTTTGGCTTGTCCATGCCTGACCTTCGGAGACGAGGATGATGAACGGTGCAACAGGGGAAGCCATTGCTGAAGAAGTAACCTTGAGATGCTTTACTTGATGATTAGGGAAGTTTTGGGTGCTAATGGTCTAATTTCTTTTCTTTCTTCTAGTAGATCTTTTATTGTTTGTGCTGGCTTTAGGTGGTCGTTTGAATTTCAGCTTTGCCTTCGAATCTCTTCTGTCACACTCTTTCTGCTGTCTGGGAGGACATTATGACATCAATTTGAATAAAGTGAAGTTTCTTAATTTTTCTCTACTATCAATACAAAACGTGCTGACCGGACTGAACCAGATCTTGCTTTAGTTGGAGTGTTGGAGGATAAGGAGAATAATCCTCTCTTGGAATGGTGGGGAAGGAAATGGAATATAAAGATCCTCTAAATCCCTACTATAATTTCTTAGCATTTACTTATATTGTAAACCATGGGAAGAGACTTGAAGGCCTGATATTTGGTCGAGAAGTACTTGGGACTTTTTGGTCGAGGTCTGTCTGATATATGGGTGGGTGAATTTAAGTGCGTTAAAAAAAGAAAAGAAAAGAAAAAAGGGGCATGTTTGAAAGTGTTGGTCAAAGCTATCGGCCTCCGTTTTCAAATTCTAGGAACGTTCCCTCGTGATCTCTTACAGCCAACACCTGCCTTCTCCAATAAATATCAGTCCATATCCCAGCAGAAAGCATCTGAAGTTGCCTCCTCATAAAGTGACGACGCTAGGAGACATGGTTCTGTCCTCTGGCGATTTTTTGAACTTCTTTCTGAAGGACCCGAGCAACATACATCAGGAGTTTCAGCAGCCAACATTATTCCGTTGTCACGGTCTGACAATGCAAGACAACTGGTTTTCTCGATAATTTCATCTTTTGACTAGCAGGCCAAAAAGTTTCTGTCTTGGCTGACAATCTTGAATTTAATTTTTAGTTTCAACGACAAGGTGCTAAACCAGAATTTTAGAGTTACGAGGTAAGTGTCTGCAAACTTGTCTGTCAGGACAAAGCACGTCTTCGTCGCATATACATCAGCGGTCTGTCAATATTGGACGTCTCTGACGGGTGAATTTTTGGTAGTTGTCCCACTAAAACCATTTTAGTTGAATTATATGTACAAAGCATTTTATGAGTCCGTCATTTAAATGACCAAGAAAGAAGTATGTATCACAACGTCAAGGCTTTATTATGCAAGTTTTGGTCTCTGCTACAATGCCAGTAGTTGCATACAAAAGTTATGGTTCCGTTGCTGATCCAGGAATTCGTTATGTAACACGCCGAGGCCAGTAAGAACACTAGAGCATGCTTTCACCGTTGCTCTTTTACGATGTCAAGCCATGTTGGTTTGCTTAAAAAGCCAGTTCCTTTTTTACGGTGTACGTTCTCTTGAATGTAACGTCCAAATAGAAATAACAGAACACCCGTGAACGCTAAATCTCAGGGCCCGCTGGACTGATGGTCCTTCCCTGTTCGACAGGTGCGACATGCACTAGATATTGTACCACCTGACATGGGAGTCGATGGTCAGAGATGATCTTGCGAACTGGCTGCTGTGGCGGAGCTTCTGCCACGTCTCTTCTCACTGGGCCTGGGCTATTGAAAATGATGACTTCAAGTGGGGTTGTAGTGGAGATCCGCCTACTTGACATTCAAGCAAGACTGTGCTTGAGGTAGCAATATCCGTATACCTGAGCGAGAGTCCTTTCAGACAAGGAGGAACCTTAGATGCTCAAGAAGATTTGATACTGCAGTGAAGGTCATGAACACCGGATCGGTTGTTATGGCAGACTTCACTGCTCGCGGAGAAGGTTTGGGGGTGACTTGCAGCAGTGACTGTGTTGTTCCATCAAGAAAGCTTAACACTTGTTGGCCTTAGAATTTAAGTTTTGTTTGTGCTTCTCAGGGCAAAAACATGGTGGTGAAGGTTGGCAAGAGGAGCTGCGTTGAACCTGTGTTGACACTCAGATCGCTGATTCAGGAAGACAAGGAAAATGCAGTTTTGGAGACCACAAAAACTGGTGCGCTTGGGCCATACTTCGATACCGTAGAAGTAAAATAAAATGATATAACTAGCAGCCTATTTTTACATTGTAATGTTTACTGATGCCGATGGAGGTAGCTTCAGTTTAAAAGTATATCACGAAAAGAAAGGTGTGATGTAGCTTCGTTTCAGTTCTAGTCACGGCTATGAATAAAACAAGAAAAAATATTTTTTTCTCTTCTACAAAGGACAGCCAACGAGACGTGTAAAAGCCTTGCAAGCTCAAACCTGCACTCAGCCCAGAGCCACCCCCCTCCCCCCCCCCCCCCCCCCCCACCCACAAACAAGCAGTGCTCCTAGTCATGGTTAACTTTAAGAATGAAACATATCATAAAGCTGAAGTCTCTCTCTCCTCCATCTCCGTTATAGAAACTGAAGTTTTGGGAAGTGGGGTTAAAGCATTGACTGAAACTCATTGGAATATACAGAATACGACGGAGAAGCTGCACCGTCTTTATTTCGTTTAAACTTTCTAGCTCAGTTCAACTACAACAAACTGAACTTTACTCCTAGCAAATCCTATCCCGAAACAAGAGTTGGTCAGTCAAACACCAAAGTTATTATATACGTTAGAACGGTGGTTGTAACATTCTATACAGATATTTTTACCAAAGTAGGAAACATTTCAAACAAGAGCTAGAAAACAAGCCACATCTTGTTGTGCCTCGAAAACATGAAAGAAGAAACATAGGGAAAATCTGCTTCTTTTTTTTATTCCAGTCCTAGTATTCACTCTTGAAACACTTAAGTCGTTCTTGATCATCCACAAGCTCTACCAGCTCTACTTAAATATTTGTAATCATTAGGATTTGCTAATTGAATAGTTCCCTAGTAAGCAATTAAGATAGAAAACAACATAAAACATATGGTTTTACTGTTCACTACTCCAAAAACATCAGGAAAAAAGGAAAACGAAATTAAAATCATATACAAATACGAAAGGGCTATTCATATTGCCTCAAGGGAAACTGTCCCGCTTGGATAGCTGCTGGCTGCACTAGAATCATCTGACTAGTACTTGCTTGTTTGGCTAGCAAGAAAAAAAAAGAACTTATCTGAAGTAGAGTGAGTAAAGGTTTCGTAGCCAAGAAAGATGCGAAGAACCAAGAGGCCCAAACTTCCACTTCTAACATTGCTTGCTCAAATGAGCATCCCAGAAACAAGAGCATCAGCATCATGGCCATCGGCATGTGCAATTGCACTTGGAATACTCATTTGAGCAAGAAACGTTACAAAGAGGATTTCATAGTTCTCTCTTTATCCAACACCAACAAAGAGAAAACAACGAGAACCCTTGACTCAAGGGTTTTACTACGAGCAGCAACATCTATAAATAGATGCGGGAGCCAATGCAAATTACCAAAATGCCAAATGGAAAATGGCATACAAAGGATTATACTACCTCCTTGGTTTTTTGCCCTTGGGTAGGGGTATAAATGGTAATCCGAACCTGTTGTATTGATTGGGAGGGTCGGTGGAGGGTGTGGCAATAAGATAGACAGATCAAAGCGTACCCAACCGAGGGAATTGTAGGTGTTGATAGAATGGCAGCTAAAGATGGTAGGGGAGCCAACCACCAAAAGAAATGGCGACAATTATAAACGAAGAAAGATGTGTTCCATCAGGAACTTTCATTACTGAAGAAACGCAATAATCTTTTCAGGACGCCATCCTAGCCGTTCAAATTGAATTAATTCTGTTTTCCATCATTCAACTGTGACCCCCACCAACCACAGCCAGACCAAGATTAGCCCGGAACTAAAACATCTTCTACCACCTGATCATGTCGGCATTGTGTTAGTGGCCTAAGTTGATTAATCTGCCGTGGTTTGCGTCAGCTACTAGGGTCCACGGTGCAAAACTCCACGGGGTTTAATAAGAAACAGTATCAAACCCTGTTGCAGTGGGGTTTGAATTTAAAACCACACCGAAAGTACAACTTTCTTTGATATGGAGTTTCTTAAGATTTTGTAAGTTACTGTTTTGCTGTAAAGAGATTTGGACGGGCAGGTCTAGTTATAGGTTTCTTAGGCCTCTAGTAAGAAAGGACAACGCTAATCCTATAAAGAGTTGTTTTACTATTGGAAAAGTGGTCTAGAATTCAGACAAAAAGTTATCAATGCTTGTCGTTAGACCATCGCAAAAATGGGCATGAGTTTCACCTGATGATGATTAAAATTTGCAATTTGTCAAAGTTAATGGGTCCAAGTGGCTGGTCCGTTTAATGGATTACAGGCCAATTGGGCATAAAAAGGTGTGTTCTCCATTATTAAACCTTTACTTAGTGAGATAGCAATCCCTTTAAGGCAAGCATTATGCAACCCCATGACAGTTGGTATCTTAAGAGTCTCAAACTCACAATTGTGACTGTGTTTAACAGAAATCCACTACTCACCCATGGCGATCAAGATAGTTCCAAAAGCTTTACTAGTTTTAAGTTTAATTCTCGTCAGAAGTACCCTTCATCTCATGTATATGTTAGTTGTATCTAAAAAAGATCTCTTCTAATTTTGACATCATTCTTATAAGAGCTAGATTTTTGTTTAGCATCTAGAAAAACTTAATCCGTAAACATTAAACAATAATGTTAGAATTGACTTGCAAGATGAGTACATATGTTTAATTTTAAAGATGATTTTTAATACAAAATTAGATATATTGAGACACTCACTCCATAACATTTTCAATGCATCCTCTTATAGTTAATGTGAACCCTGAGTTTCATTAAAAAAATAGTAATTCTCTTTTACGTAGAAAAGTACTACTCTTTGAACTTAAGCTTTAATATTATATTAAAAAAACTCATTTTCCTCCTTAAAAGAGAGCTTGTAAGGAGTGAACATATGTTTCTTGTTAAATATAATTTTTAATTATAATTTAGGTACTTACACTTGGTGGATGGGTAAAAACAAACAACATTTGTTACAACTATATAATTTGTTGTTCCTTTTGAATGAGATCTCAAGATCATTCATTAATATATTTCATAGTTTTTTGCTTATTAAGCTTTTGGTTAATGTATTGTTAGGGATTATCGTATCATGATTCAACATAATCCATGTTAGCGATGCCATTAGATAAATATGTCATTCTAAAGAGTTCAACCAAGTAAACAAAATAAAATTCAAATATGAATATATCTACATATAATAAGTATAACATGACAATATATTGGCAATGAATGTGAGGATATACTTCCTACATGCCCCACCAAATTCATGACCAAATGAGTGCCTTACCACACAAACTTTTGTTACCACATTGAAATGTGAATTCCATTCTTCAACTTGCTTGTAAGAGAGCAAAGGACATATATAAATATATTAATGTATGCTTTTTTTTACATAAACTCATTTCAACACACCTCATTCATATATTTACTGCAATCTTTTCATAACTTACCCCATCTCTTTATTATATTACATCGATATGGTTGACATGTTCCTAAAGATTGGTTAGCACAATACAAGTAATGGAATTCAATAATGTATAATAGAATACTTATAAATAAAATATTGTAAATAAGTACATTTATTATGAATTTTTTAGAATATGCATAATTATTCCAACCTGTGTGTGAATTATCTATTACTATTTGGCTTTGTTTTCATAAAGGAAATAAAATTTATGCTTAGTAGATATTTGATATTAAAAATCTTAGTGATTCAAGTTTATTTTGGCGGTGTAAAAATGTGAAAACAAGAAGGAAAAAAGTGTTCGTTGTTTACTTAACCTGTCACATTAAGTCAAAAATGTGAAAATAATATACTTATCGCAATGGCAAGCATGTAACTACCTTTTTTTTATTTTTAAATACTCATCTATTTCCCCTTAATAATGATAATTATATGTGTCGTAATAGTACTTAGCAAATCTATCCCATACATAAAATTATGGTTTACTTAATAGGAAATAACTTGTCACATTTGAAGGTCTTAGAGACACATCATGACTATTGCTCAATAACACCAATGAGAAGAAAATATCTTCCTAGAAAATGTCTAAATAAATAGTTCGATTAATGTAAATCAACAACTTGATTATGACAAGTTATTTCCTTTCGGCAAAAGCGTTAATGCATATATCAGATTTAGACGGCGGGCTTTAGATCACATCAGTCCGACCAGTGCCGGAAATTACGAGTCGATCGCCGACCACGAAAAGACAAAGACGGAGAGAAAATAAAAACTTTTAAAAGAAGACGCGAGATGTTGCGCATCCGGGGAATCGAACCCCGGTCAGTACCGTGGGAGGGTACTATGATACCACTACACTAGATGCGCTTGGGTGAAAGGAAGCAAATTTGATGTACTAAAACCAAATCACGCCGTGTACCACTGAATGTCTCTTATCATTCAGAGACATCGTGCAAATTGTCACAATCATGGCGTCACTTCACACACCATGGTGCACGTAGCCCACCAAGCTCTCAGTGGGAGATGAACGGATGAAATAAGAGAAGCAAGTAAATAAAAGGAGATGCAATATGAACCGCGTATAGTGTTCATCCAGGCTTGTATTTAATATTTGAACGGGTACCCACTATAATGTTGGATAGGAAATAGCCGCCAACATCCTTGCACCGAAGAAAAAAGGGACAAAAATCAGACTGCATGTGGTCACCGGCAACCTAGCTCAGCCCTTCCTTCAGCACTGATTGTTGTATTTGTACAAAGCTTTTGAAGATCAATGTAGCCGATAATGGTGTCCTCAAAATCTGCATCTTCCAACTGTGCTTCATTGAAGGTAGACCCTGACAATACAGTGTTCTTAAAGATAGCTCCTTTGAGATTCGCTTTCCCGAAATTAACACGATCCAGAACTGCATTTGAGAAATCTACGCCTACATACAGTGGAGCTCAGTATTAGCAAACATAAATTCAGAACTATGGCTTTTACAGCTAGATGGACATCGGGGTTTCTGCTGTAAATGCTACTAGGCTTGCTTCTTTACATATTGAAGATTACAGTTTCAAGGATTGAAGTGTGTTCTTGTATTTGCTTAACAAAAGGGGGATACAATTGTTTGTGAATGGTAGTCAGTTGGTGGAGACCTTCATAGAAGTCATAACAACTCCACATTCGATTTGCAGTTCATCTATTGGTTTCCGCTTTTATGGGCCAGGGTGTCAGAAAAAGTCCCATTGTTCTAAACTCATCACGTGAAACAAGGAAACCACATCTTCAGGGCCCCATGATGTGCACTAAATCTCACTTATACGGGCATAAAGGATGACAGAAGCTTTACTGTTGTTGCATAGCAGGCTCGATGAACTTCCAATGGACCAACAAAAAGTTGAAGGAATAGAAAAGGGGATTGCAGTAGTATATAATCTACAGAGACAACATGTCAAATATCCTTTGCTGAGTGATTGCGACGGGAAGCCATGTGAACTATGAACAAGTGGATAGCTTTTATAAACACTACTAAAAGTATGAGACAGAAAATTACCCTTAAAGCTAGCTCCAACAGCATAAGCCTTTGACATCACCACTTCTGACATGTCTGCACCATCAAACTTTGCATCTGACATTAGGGCTGCAGCTAGAGACTTCCCCTTTAGGTTGGATTTGTCATTTGTGTAATCACAGAATCGAAGATCAATTGGCTTATCATAAACACCATTGGCCTGACCTATTGTGTTACCAACAAATGCTTTCTCACACCGATTAGGCTCTGTTGACAATGGAGGCAGTCTCTGCATGGCATACACAACACAGCTGTTCATCTCCTTCACAAGTAAACTTTGTACTCTTCCATGAGATTAGAGTCAGTAGTTTTAAAGGTAATTTTTACTTACAAAGTCTTTTTTTTTTCCCTTCTAAGGATGAATATTTAGTCTACCTTTTAATGAAAAAGAACATTCATTCAAAACACCCAGAAGCCAAACAGAAAAATGAAAAAATAGTCTTAATCACACCATAGCAAGTCTATAAAACGAAGAGAATGTTTATTAATAGGTTTAAGAAATTTTTTTAGTGTTCTAATTTGATTTTTTCAGACATAACATAAAGTTAAGAAGTATATTTCATGGAGTCTATACCTGAGACTATCTTTTGTGCAGTTCGCTAGGTAAGCTTCAAAATGCTATGTGTTTAAAAATAATAGTTAACAAGTATCTGAGAAATCACAAAGCACGGCCAAGTGTAAAAGCTAACTTCTTGCTAAAAGATATAAACCTATAAAGGAGGTCACATGCCAACCTAATCTAGTTAGGGTAGCCATTGGAGCACTTGTTTCTTTATTTTTCTCTTGAATGTTTCTATTATAATAAGTTGATCTCCACACCTGAAAAAGTTAGTGAATACTTTTCAAAAACTATACAAAGTGTAAAAGAACTTCCCCAGAAATGAAAGAAAAAGTTTCAGAAAAGTATGCACAGTTTTGCTTTCTAAAATGATGTTTTGTATTTGAAAAGGCGTTTTCTTAGTTAAATATTTTGAAACAAATTCAATATATATATTTTTTTGTGAAGCTCTTTTTCCTTCTCTAGAGTTTTCACAATAAATATTTCCTCCCACTAAGTGGGCTTTGTTGACAATGGAGGCAATCTTTGCATCCCAAACACAACACATTTTTCCATGTGCTTTACAAGTAAAATTCTTATTCTTCCATGAAATTTCGATCATTAGCCTTTATGCTAGTTGCGATAATAATTTCTTCTCTCTAATGATAAACTTCTACGTTTTATCTTTAAGAAAGAGAAGAACGTCCATCCACAACACACACAGAGACCAATATAGTTAAGATCGCACAAGGCCATCTCCCTTTCTATTTCTTAGTTAAGGTCTCTAGGAATAATAACTTATCACTATACTTAAAAAGTTTAAACACCTACTTGTTCAAAATATTATTCTAAGAAGGTACTAAGTAAAAAAAAAAATTCCAGAAAGGAGGTAAGTGTTTTTTGTTTTGTGTTTCGTACTTCGAGAAGTAAGTTATTTATTAACTATTCTTTTAAAATAATATATGTTTTTTATTATTAAAAAAAGACTATTTAAAGGCATTATCAAACACTATTGGTGGAACAATAGCTTGTCCCTGATCAAGCAAATGATATGCATATTCTTTCAGCACCCATCTCATAGTTGGTTCCGTGGGATCCAAAAAAACTGAAACCAAGTAACTAGAATAGCAAGAGACCATTTGCCTGTTAAGATCTTAATATAAATATACATCGAAAGTAGTGAAAAGAGACTCCATTTTAATTCTTTTTCCATAAAAGAGTACTTACTCTGGAGGAAATGATTGGTTATGTGATTCTTAGAATATTAACACATTCTACATGTGCATTGTTCTAAGTCTTGAGAATCACGTTACATTCTCTAATACAATCCCCCTTTCCAGCATCAAAGCTTTCCCCTCCTCTATAAGAATAAGGTAGAGGGTAAGATCGTGCGTTCATAGCCCAATGAGTGGATGTCCCATTAATTTAAAAATGAAAATGTAATGTTCTCTACCTACTTTCTTCCATGCTAAGATTCCAATATTAAACATCCCATCTAAAAATACAGAATTTCCTTCTTAAATCTATGCACTCAAAAGATTGAATAACTTTAAAAGGAAATAAAATAAAAAGGGTTGTTTTATACAATGACCAAATAGTCATGAGTGAGGAGCAGGTGGGCTTACACAATAAATTCATGCAAGAAAAGGAATTATAATGGAAAGAAGCCTCATCGTCCTCACAATCTCAAGTGTAGATTCTCAATTTGAGAACCATTCTCCAACTTAAAGGTATAAATCGCTTAAGCATGTATTAGGTATCTGTGGTAGATATCAATACACTTACAGGAAAACAGATAAAAAGCAACATTTTTTTATACTGGCCGAATCAAGTATGGGTAAAAAATTTGATTAGAAGCGTGCTCCTAACCTGGTTAGCAGCAATTACAGGTGAGGCAGCAGTCACAGCCCAAACAGCAAGAACACCACAAGCTACACCTCTAAGTTCCTTAAACTGAAGTACGTTTCCCCTGGATTCAGAAACATCCCTAGCTTTCCAAGTTGAACCAGAAAACATTGGCACATATCAGCTTGACAATCTCAGACGTCGCTTAGTGAGTACCAACAGAATCAAGCTAATATAAAATGGGTGTTGCAAATAAGTTCTTAATGAAAATGGGTATATGCTTTTCTTGATTCATTACTCATTTCCGTGAGTTTGATTCGCATTTCAAATGTTCAATCATTGACAAGAAGAAAATGAAAAAGAGACAGAGAAGGAGCAACGAGGCAATCATACCCGAGCAACTGATTCTGACAAATGAGCGGAGTTCTGGGGTTGGGAGATCATGGCGTTTCGGGAAGCTGCTTCGAGTGGAAAAATCACTTCGTGAAAGTGGGATTGAAAGGTGCGCCATTTCTCTATCCGTCTAGGAAAGTTTGGAAAGGCCCTAGTGACTTATCCGTCGATGGTTCGGGAAGGTACATCCGTTTGCCCTACGTGGCACGACACGCAAGACCATGGAAGTGTTTGGACACAAAGACCAGAACCATGTCAAACTCTATCTCTCCAATTTGTTAAATTCCAATGTTTGGAAGATTCTTGTCGTATGAAATCATATGCTTTATAGCAATCTTGGAAATCACCCAACAAACAGTTAAGTTTATTATTTATTTATCCAAACTACTGTCGTAAGAAATCATATGCTTTATAGCAATCTTGGAAATCACCCAACAAACAGTTAAGTTTATTATTTATTTATCCAAACTACTGCTGCATTAAAATAAGATGGTAGCCCAATACAGGTGCTGCGCCAATCTTCCACGACAAATCAGATAGGCCTTTTGTACAAAAATTGGTAGTTCAAAGTTCATTCTTTTGGGCCTCAAACGATGAGTTTTCAGTACACTAGTTTTTCTGACGTTGCAGCCCAAATTTCCTGCTATGCTTGTGTGATCTTAGCGCAATTTGCGACGACTTTGATTCGTTGTTGTGAGGACTTATTGGCCCTTCTTGCACATCTTAATTAAACGGGTCATATCCTTCTCGATTTGGGATCCAATCGATGAAGACTTTTGCCAAGAAATGAGGACTGCATGTGCTTTCTGTTGCAGCAGACAAGTCTCCTGATCAAAGAGTACTAAATATTACCTAATAATGTCCTTAGGTGCTAGGGTCCCTGTAACACATATATGACAAGCTGAAAGACAGAGGGATGTCAGACAATGCTGTTAATATGCTTCTTTCTTTGTCTGGGATTTGCATTCAGATCCCAAACAAAGCTACCTCAGGCAGTTGAGAACTCGTCCTTCTTGTCCTGCCTTATAGCTGTGGACAAAATTTCATGAATATCATTGTGCGGAGCTATGCATATTCGGGAAAGAAAAGAGCACCTTTCTATAATGACACTTAATCCAATGCTATGGTCCAATGAGAGGAGGTAAACTAGGCTTACAGCCAAGCCTAAGCCACTAATATTTGTCCCATACAAACTAATCATACCTTTTTGTTCTTATTGTCTCCTAATTGCGCTACCCTAGTGCTTCTAATGTTCCATTGTTTTGCTCTTTTTCTGTGACCTGCTTGCTTATGCTTTTGCTTTTAACACAATCTTCCTGTCCTTGTGACTAGATTCACTTCCTCAATGCGCCAACAGTACTTTGTTAAGAGTGTCAAGTCTAGCCTCGTATTAAACACCTAAATCCATTTTGTCAGTAGTGAGTATACCCAAATTG
Source organism: Casuarina equisetifolia (assembly GCA_028551475.1). Lineage (NCBI taxonomy): Eukaryota > Viridiplantae > Streptophyta > Magnoliopsida > Fagales > Casuarinaceae > Casuarina > Casuarina equisetifolia. The sequence goes on from CM052362.1 coordinate 21,250,879, forward strand.
TCGTGCCATTGGCTAGGAGAACTTGGACTAAAGTGATCAGAGGCAGATCTCGAGAGGCTGAGAGCAGTTTAGCCTGACTTGTTTCCGTTTGTGATTCTGAAGTTGTCCCAAAAACTGTGGGACAAATTATTTCCACATCCGCGATTGACATCCAGGATCAGATTTGATTTGACACCTTAGTGACACTTGCCATTCAGGTGGGTCTTTTACTAGTCCCTGCAACCTGTTCCTACGCTATGGTTAGAGGGTGGGCTATTATAAGAAGTGCAGGGAATTTCCATCTCATTTACATTCAATGTTCTTAGACGAAAGTAGGGGAATCCAATGTGCCATTGAAGAGATCCCAGTGAGAAAGATACCATCATCCTACAGACAAGCAGTACGAAAGCATAAAGCACATTATTGTGTCTTCTTTACCTTTATTACCTTTTCATCATTTTGCTACAAGTATAAAGAAGTAAAATAGGATAGCTGTATTTACAGTGGGAAACTAGAGTTACAATATGCTAAACTCGAAAAGCAATAACATCGAGCTTATAAATATCAATGGTTACTAGCCTAATCCAAAATGAAGTTAGACCAAAAACTGGAGGGGATTGACATCAGCAAGTTCTGTCAGCAGAACAAAAGAAGCAATCACTAATGCAGCGGTGAAGAAGTTAAAGACTAGACTTGTCCTTGGTGAGCAAACACAAAACATTGCTGTCAAAACGCTACGCTAAGAAAATGGATCGGTTTTGTGGAAAATGGCCAGCCACGCCCTCCCACCTCCAAACCCGGTTATGATTGACCTTATCATGACATGGTTTAAAATGGCAGACAAATACTGCAATCATTCAAGGCAGCCTAGCGATTATCGTGGCCAAGTTCCCCATCACTTTTTTGCCAGATAAACTCCAGCCCCCACCCACTTTAAAGAAAGGCTGAAAATGGGCACAAAGGCCCCACCGAAACCAGCATTATCCGCAGACAACATCTCAAATTACGCTATCCTAACACATGACTCCACGCCTCTTGCTGGCTGGCCCGGCAAACAGAACCTCTAATAATTAACAAATCACGTTGCAAGTATCCAGATAAGTTAATCTCGGCCACTACCTGATCCAAGTTGGATAACCGTACAACCATGGAGCTGGTGGTGCCTGTCACAAACCAGATCCGCTGTAACGCCTGATATATGAGAAGGGCACTCTGGACAAACCCAATACATGGCTGCAAATGTTCAATCCAGAGTCTGTTCTGGTGGGTGATGCTGCCAAATGAAAGCTCACTTGTCCGCTTTCCCAACATCAGATTTGCAGCATGTGGTAGTCAAACCACAGCTATCATAACCAGGGTTTAGTGACTTCATGTCTGAAATAACGTGTTAGTTGCCAACCCAAAGTATCGTGATCTGATTCATCTGAAACCCTCTGCCAAAGCCACTAATATTTCAAAGATGTACTGGTAACCCATAATTGTGGAATGACTTTATCCGTCCATCCCAGCCTGCAGTCACGATAACCAGACCCCAAACATGAGAATTGGATGTGTTCAGGCAAGATGTCTTCAAAAACTTGTATTGAGATTTATGAATTGGAGATGGCTTCATAATTGGGTTTGAAGTAGGAAGCTTCTCCTCTGGCCAAGTTGCAGATCCCTTAGGAAAAGACTCTAGGAGGAATTCCTGGCTCAGAGAAAATCGAGCAGGTGAAGAAGCAAGAGGCGGAGTTTCCGCAGAATTCTCAGCCAAGGCTTGAAAGTTCCTTCTGCTTGCTAAGTTCTCGTGCTTCAAACCACACCAAGGTATTGCAACAGATGCATTGATGGAGAAGCGTTCACAAGACCTAACAATTTTAGCTTGGGGAATGGCAGTGTCTTCTTGACTACTGCAGTTCCATAAGTAAACATTAGAATCCTCACAAGCAGAAACAATGTGTTTCCCATCTGAGGTGAAGGACGCAGATATAAGGCTTCCTGTCTTACGAACACCTAGAGAGGGACAAAAGGGAAAATTTAGAAACTAAGACTTCACTAGAAACATCAATAATCACAATGCTATTTAGGTTTCCAAACATGAAACTGGTCATAAAGAGAAGCTATCTTTCAAAGCTCAATCAGCAGAAGAAAGATAAAAATAAGCAGATACCCTTGTATTTGCCAATCACATTAGCCCCATGAAGGATTCTGACTTGTGAATCAGCACAGGTGACCATTATTTTGCTGGCGTCTTGAGGAAAAAACTGGATCAAAACAAACTACAATAAGGGACAACTGCGGCTCTCACGCGAAAAGGGAAACAATTTGAATAAACATAAGCTGGAAAAGAAGCAAACATAAATAATAACCACCTGGAAGCCCGTAATTCTTTGGCAGGGGGATTTTCTTTTATTGTGCACGCATACTTGATGATCCAATTGCAAGTGACTATCTGGTAAAACAAACAGCACCTTTTTGTTAATTTGAACTGACACTCCAGATTTTACCCAATGAAAGAGTCACTCTACAATATAATCACAAGGCCAATGTCAGAGATAGCATTTTCCATGGAAGACGATGGTCCCAAACAAATCATCTCAGAAGAAGATTTCTAAAACAAGTCACAAGAACTCAAAACAAACATATCTGAATCTCTGTCCTTAAACTATCTCAATCGTAATAGTCCACATGCATAAAATTCAGGCCAAGACTTAAATTTTGATAGTTAAAAGAATCAGCATAGATTCTTCTCAAGCAGCTTAGTTGACCTAAGCTTCCATCATAACTCTCCCAAAGTTTCCAATTGACAATGTTATCAGAATCGAATATATCCACACTTTTGAGAAAATATCTGGGCCACTTTGTTAAGAGTATTCCACATGCAAGCTTAGCAGAATACTTTCTTCTATTCCATCTACTGCAACAATTACATAACATTATCATCTGAAACATCTAAAAACAGATCTAATTTCTATGGTTGGAAACTCCGCATCTTACCATAATACACAATTTTCTACTAGCCTTAAACAAACTTCTTTTAGAACTGAAACGATTGAGTATCATTACAGATTAGAAAGCCAGCCCAAGCAAACGGAATTATCACACAACTTGTCAATTTCCTACAAACAATTGCTTTCAAATACACAGCTGCAGCTCATCTACAAAGGAAGCAATGCAAAGGATGACAAAGTTGCAAGTGCTTATCAATTAGCATACCTGAGACACTGTAAAAGCGGCAAATGCCAGTCATAGAGCCAACAACACTTCCCTGTAACAGAATGAAAGAGATTCCAAAAATAATATTAGTTACTATTAATCACCTTTCTATAATGTTCAGGAACAAGAAAATCAACAAACCTGTCCATCAGGGCGATAACACACTGCAGTGACAATTTCTCTTATATCAGTCCAATCAACAACTTGACAACCAGAAATTGCCCAAATGCGAACTTTTCCATCTATTGAACCACTGATGAAATAATCATCATCAACGGGGTTAAACTGAACGCATGTCACTGCATCACATCATAAAATAATATAAAGAACTTTCTACCAAAAAAGAAAGAAAGAAAACAAAAGACTGCCCCAACATATATTTAATCCTGCAGAATTCCTTAGCTTAACCAAATAGATTATAGGACAAAACAAAGAGATAACGCACCATAATTACTATGGGGAAACACTTTGAGGCAATGCTCAGATCCCACTTGCCACAGACGAACAGTTTTGTCAATTGATGAAGACAGCAGGTACTGCAGCATAACAGACATCACATTTCACTTTGATCAACAGATTGATTTAATTTTTTCTGAAAAAAAAAAGAAAAAAAAGATGAACTAGCTATCAAAAGATCACTTACATTATTCTTTGACCATGAGATATCCAAGATCTCGCCACTGTGGCCATGGAACTCATGCAATGGTTTCTCTAATAACCGGAAGACTTTAGGGGGGAAAATGACACATGCTGAATCTGGGGTGTTGTTCCTCGGACTCTTCAACCTTCCAATTTTCTCTTTGTCCACAAAGAGAGGTTTTAATTCAGACAGATGATTTACAGTGAAATATATACACGAAGGATCTATTACTGGAATGTCAATTTCATTAGATCTCTCATCCTCTACCACCTGCCAGCAGCGGACAATGCCATCCTGACCAGCACTTGCAAGATACTGCCCGTCAGGACTAAATTTCATGGTTAAAATTGAACCCTCATGCGCTTGGATATCTTGCCCCATGTAAAGAGCTGATAGTTCTTTCAACTGCTTCCTGCATGGGCGGACCTTCACTCTCTTAAGCCTGTTAAATGGAATTGTGTCGTTGTCATCAGGTCTTAGTTGATCAGCATCCTCTTGACTATCAACAACACATGCCATGGAACGTAATCTACTCAACCAACCCTTCTTAGTTCTCTTCATTGATCCGACCACATTTTTTGTCTCCTCAGCTTCCCTCTCTACCAGTTGTTGAAATGAAATGGATGACAAAGAAGTATTCTCCGACTCTTCAGCCCTTACTGACTGACCCAAAGCCACTTCTCCACCACAATTCTCTTCTCGGCACACAACGTGCTCCCTTGGACTACACTGTCTGGAGGAATTTGTATCATCTTTAGACTGGCAACTCAATGAAGACCGACTTGAACAAAACTCACCTCGGAAACCTGAGGTCCTCAACACAGCCCCACTATTTTCACTAATTCTATCAACCACTTCTTCCGTTCCATCACTACATATATATCCAGAATTCTTACTTCCAGTGGGATCCAAACTCAATCCCATCCAACCCAAAAAGTCACTCCTACGCTCTTTAATACTTCTTGGGCTCCGAATCCATATATCATAGCTACAACTAACCTCAGATGCCTCAACACTCTCGGAACTAGCATCTGAGATCGATGCTATATCCTCTTGAGCGTCGAAAAATCGATATTCTTCGTCTTCGCTCAAGCTACCCATTATTCTTTTGAGTTCAAGCCATGAAGACCCACCTCAAGAAGCCAACATTTGAAGCCCTAGGCAATGTGCCAAATCCAAAATTCTCTACAAACAAGCAATCCCTCGAAAAACTTAAAAAAAATGGAAAAACAAAAACACAAAAATCCAGAATTAGTTGAACGGATATATTATATTAAATCAACCAACAATGGTAACAAAAGCAACGGAACAAACACCAAGAGATCCAACATGGACCCCAATCCACACCCATTGAACCTGGTCTCCCACAGGCAACACCCAAAAGAAAATGTAAATGAAAAATAAAAAAATTCATTTGAACCCAGAATTTTGCAGCAAATTAAGGATCCCATACGCGTTCCAGCACACAGAGAACAAAACTCATTTATGAAATTTGAAGATCCTACGACTACGCTTGAAATGAATCCCAGAACACGTGTAAATACGAAAAGAATTAGAACACTATCCATAAACAAATAAGAATGTGATGTTCTCAGTGAAAATATAAAATTTTGCTTACATGGGCTCCCTCCTACGAGATATCTTTGAAGCTGAGGAGGGCAGAGATCGAAGCATCCATGGAAATTTGGAGCTTTTTGGCTTCTCTCTCTCTCTCTCTCTCTCTCTCTCTCTCTCTCTCTCTCTAGGAGGAAGCAAAGAAGCACTGCGGAGAGACAATAAACAGCAAATAAAAATGTGCTACCGGTAAATGATGTCTCAATTACTAATAAATAACTAAAAGAGTTAGGGGTAAAACAGTAAAGAAGAACCCAGTCCTCGGTAGACATCAATGAATGGCTCGAGAAACGAGACTAGAATGTGTTCCATTTCTCCTCTTTTCTTGTCTCCCCCATTACTTACCAAAACCAATGTTCCTGTACCATCCTTAAACACCACATTTTCTTCTTTATTTATCTATTTATTTATTAAATTTTGAGAATATTACTGAACTGTCAGGGCAACCATTATATAATTATCATCTCAATCTCATTATTTTCCATATTTTCTCCCTTAAAAGAATCGTGTAATTATTGCTCCTACCCTCACAATTCTTGCAACTTCTTTGCAATTCAAAATGAAGAAGATAAGGGAAATTTTTTTACTCCAAATTTGTTCTACCAGCAATAAAATAAAAAGATCCTCTAAAGCTTTATAAATAGTAAATATTGAAAGTTGGTGACTGAATAATGGACTGGTCGATGGTCAGAGATGACCCCTACGTTGTTTTTATACAAATTCGATGACATGTGGATGATCAATGTCAATTTGTCACCCGTTTTCCTAGCTCATGCTACACCCGGCAGGGCATGGGCCTTTTTGCTTTTGTTCACTTATTTATTTATATATAGTTTTCCTAATCTCATAAATTTGGCCCTACCCATTTTTAGATATACCCACCAAACCAGAAACTGCAATAGGAAAATAGTTTTTCAATTTTTATTTTATTTTATTTTATTTTTATTTTTAAATCTATGTTCATGCAGTATTAGCTAGGGGAGGATGCAACTTTGTTGAATCTGCCGACCGATATGGTATGGTAATCATCACAGAACATAATAATGATATTACTATTGGATTACTAGAAATTAGTTTACCCTCGTTAGGCTTGTGTCTCCATTTAGGCTATAAACACCATGAAAAGTCAAAAAGGAAAAGAGTTAATTGTTCCCAGTAAACCGGCAATTAACTTTAGTTGCTTGATTAATAACTCAATGGCAATCATTATTCCCCTTGTAATTCAGGCAACTTTATTATACTTTTAGAGATTGGTCTTTGTCTTAACATGCAAGAGAGCAAGCTTTAGGTTCCGATGTAAAGGCTGTCCACAGCATTTTTATGCACGTCGATGGCTGCCAAAAAGGTAAGAAAGAAAGCAAGACCATCGGGGGGACGAATCGATGACCCTCTAGTCGTAAAAAGAGGAGCCCTAGCTTATACACAGCTTCGGCTACATCTTTGTCAACTTTTTTTTACTATTTTTGTGTGATTATGAGGTGCACAAGTCGTATTCAACACCAAACAAGCAGACAGTGTGGTTTATGCATTGGAGCTGGACGGGTATATGGATACTGACTTTCATCTTTGTCGGTAACTAAGCTTTCCCATAATTGAATTTAAACACAAAGTATCCTCCTGCAATAATTCAATTCTAGAAGGAAATGGGTCATTTGTTCTTTAGTGCAAGAGATTATGAGAATAGGACTTGGGACTAAGAAGTGTTAAGTTTGACATCGGACAGTTCATAAGTTAGTTGTGTGCTTAAGGTAAAATTAAAAAAAAAAAAAGTTATCGTTCATAATGACATAAGGATGAGAAGAAGTTACGTGGATTTGTCCTTGCAAACGTCATGCATGAGGAAACTTGCCTGATGCCTCTACATGAAGCAAAATATTGATAAAAATAGCAAAATAAAAGCGTATTTCAAAACATACCGAGAGCTGTGCAAGCATGCGAAGGGAAAGTTTGTAATCTAAGTCTTGGTACAAGTTGGTGTTTCCTATTCTCGTCACATGGTCAAACACAGGATTCCCATGTGGATGTACTGTCCATTGTTAATTCAGGCTCTGGTGCAATAAAATCAGCAAAAATTAGGGCACCAACAATCAGAAGAAAGGTTATACAGCGATTTACAAATAAAAAAAAGAAAGAAAGAAAGAAAGAATTAGAAGTAAGGAAAATTCTAGACTCTAAGTTGTTCCATAATGGGTATATGGCTTTCTAAAATTAAGCAACTTTCCTTCTATGGATTGACAGCCAAAGAAATCATCGAATTGACCTTCGGTTATACTTTTAATCCTATTTTACTTCTGTGTATATATTTCATCCATGCTGTATGCACACTATCTAAGCAACAAATCATTCTTGGAAAAACCGAGGTGGTTTTGTAATTGGTGAAGCCAAACCAAATTCTTTTAACAGTTGACTCATATTTTCATTATTGTATTCTTGCATTCCGGGAGCATAATCCACAGTTTTGATACACCAGGTCCAAACAGTCCCTTGTTTTTTCAACCAGTTCACTCTAATCCCGATGAACCCTAGCATTTCTTTTGGTGCTTCATCAACCTGGTTTTATTGAGTGGGATAGAAAGGATGAATCTGTTCTTCGTTTAGAATGGAGGGTCCATCTCATCTGGCCAAAACCCTGTCTCTCTCACAAACATCTGGCTCACGAATGGGTTGCACATGATCGGAAATTGACACAGATTACATAATAGTAGGGTGGTCAAACTATGAAAATCTGCAATTATTCGTTTCTTCATTGATACTTAACAAAAGATTTCTTCTTTGTTGCGTTCTTGCCGACATCTGATGAATCTCTTAGCTAGTAGTTGATTCTATAAGGCCACAAATCATTGGGAAATGATGCATTTATAAAATGATTTTAAACTCTTCCATACCAACCACTCCCTTTGGTGTAGAGGAAATCAAAACTTGTGTGGAAATGGGATCATCCTAAATTATTTGCATTTCCAAGACAACTAATATCTGGATTCATTGCATGTTTACAGACGTGTTGGTTTGCAAACCATAATAATTCCACCCATTTCAACTCTTCTTTAGACAATTAGAAAAGGAGCAGAATCTGATAGGATTGGAAATGCAGGAACGTTCCTTGAAGCATTGAACCTGTGAAGAAATACACAAAGAGTTCACATGCAGTATTGAATAAAGGGCGCAAACAGTTGATTCCTCTTTACTTCTCTTTTCGTTTGCTTTGTTGGTTGCTTCAATTAGTTGCAGAAGCACGTCTATCTGTGTTAGCTCAGAGTGGGCATACTATAGCCATTGAAACTTGGTTTTAGATAAAGGGAACGGAAAACATACAAGCCATCAAAGGATGAGTCGTGTCAATATCATGGCATGGCCAATCAATATTTCTCAGATTATCCATATCTATCTAGTGCTGTTCAGCTGTGAGATGCAAATAATTAATGATATTGAAACAATACGACAAACGTGGTACTTATATCACGATGTGACCTGCTGCTCCTGGTTTAAACGTAGCCTTCGTTACGTCTGAGCAACTCCTAATTTTTTTGATTCCTCGATTTACTGTTATGCAGAAGGAACTCCTACAGATCTGGACTCTGTAAGTGATTGAATGCTTCGAGTTTTGGTCAACATAACAGTGGTATTATTCTTTTCATGTGAAGAACTGCTTTCTCTATTGTAATCAACATTAAGAGGATTAACGAATACCACAAAGAAAAGGGTTAGTGACTGATTTCTGCACCGCCGCATTGAAAGAAACTGTTCATCGAGTTGACTTCTTGAATAAATAAATAAAGTGTGGGGTAGGAGATCCATCAACGTCTGCTTTTTGTAGTGTTGAAGAATTTTCGAATGCCAATATGGTGCAAGAACCGAAGATAACAGGCTTATCTTAGTGGCTTTGAAGAGATGACAAAGGAATGAAGCCAAAACCATATGTCGGATATCTCGAGAGAGATGATGGTGATACTGATATTGCGATGATAGGCCTCACCGGCCAAAGTACTACGGTACAGGCAGTATGTTTGAAAACAGTGTCTCGTTAAAGGCTAGGGAGGTGAAAACTGTTTTCCGCCAGACAAGATTGGCTTGTGGGTGTGGGATTCCAAGGATGCATCTATCCAAACTAACGAAAACATCTTTTACTTACAAAGTTATCCACTAAAGGTTATCACAACATACTTGATTAATGACATTATTAGAATGTAATAACTTATTTGAAAATTTTAAGATATTAAGTAAAAAAATTTTAACACTTATAAATTCAAAAGTTTATCTTTATAAATTTAACCTAGGATAATATCTATTTTTAACATTTTTTTCACTTGTATATTAATATAAGCATTACAAGTGAATTAAAGCCTATTCGACTAACATGGTGATACAATATTCATCTTTAACAGACATTAAGTAACGTTAATCAAAAACAACATTCGGACCATGCATGGAGAGTGTGCGAACAAGATAAAGTCCTATTAACGCTTCTGGCAACAGATCCTTGGGAATCGAGGAGGAAGATCTCTGGTACAAAAAACGACCAACTAGATGGGCCATGTAACACCCGCAGACAAGAAACTGCAAAACAGAGGAGTTGAAACTTGGAATAGACGACAAGAACGTGCTGATGGGTTGTGTCTGATGTAGGGTTTTGTACCGGGCTAAGTTGGTACTTATTTTCGAAAGAATAGGGTGGTCCAGGAGGAGTGTGTATTACCTCTTTTTGGGTGATCGATCGCTAGTGATCATAAGGAAAAGGAAGGGGGTTGGGGGCTGGGGCCTGGGCTGGGACGGGTCTGACAGATTCTTTTCCACAAGTTGCTGTACTCTGTACTCGTGATACAATAAATTGTACAGTGTTAACCACCATTATCTTTCTATGTTCTGTTTAGTGGTTGCAAGTCACATGCACTGGGTATGTACATGGAGCTTGAAATGGGCCTGCACCTATGATTAAGGACGTGAGGTAAAGAAAAATGATAATTTAAAAAAAAAAAAAAAAAATTGATCCGCTTAGTAGCGAACTTTTCCGGGGTTTTGAACCCGACGTGAATCGAACACGCAACCTTCTGATCTGGAGTCAGACGCGCTACCATTGCGCCACGGATCCGGTGTTGCTATGTTATGTTTACATATCTTAATGACGTTTACTACAGGCTTCTCGTCATACCTTAATGCGCCACGGATCCGGGTCATTGTACTTGAACAATTTGCTTCGAAATGCTCTTTGTTTATGGACTTGGGACATGCTTGCTATCTTTGATTTCCGTAGTCATCATTCAACTTTTTGGGTTTATTCTTGCTTCTGGTTATGCATGTAAAATTTGGACCATCATGTTAGGTGTTGCTGCTCTCCTTTTCCTCTTTATTCTCTTTTCTTCTAACTTCCAGCAATTAATAATTGAGAGACATCTTTTCAGGTATATAACGATAGCAAAGTAAAGCACAAGAGACCCACGCCCACGAGGCATCTCCCCTTACCTTTTTTTTCCTTGGTTGATTGAATGAATTAGTCCCCTTTATCCAAATTATTATAAAATCAGTGTGAGGTCCCCTAAAAATTTTTATCAGCACTTTGAAATAAAGTCATTTTAGACATGTTTGCTTTGAAAATTTATCCAACTTACAAATGCTTCATTATGAAGTAAGTGAATTCATAGTACAAAATGTAAGAAAACTTCAATAATGCTGCTTGATATCAAAGGTACCATGACATGGAGTTGGATAGGCCTTCTCAAATTAAGACATACACTTACTCAAGTTTTTTATATGTCTACTATTATTGTAAATATCAGAACCTTCAACCAGTTATTAAAAAAATGGATTGGTATGATTTAATTTGGACATGAGACATTTGTAAACATAATTTTGTTAAATGGTTAGTTTGTTAAGATCGACTTTTTATAGTAGAAAAAATGGTACGATAGCTTTTTTTAATTAACTTATATTATGACTTTTGTCAGTTCCATGTTTAAAATAGGAATTATTTTTTTTTGAATGTCCATAGACAATGATGGTTTAAAAGACTATCTTTACTCAGAATGGAATTCAACATCATATTAAAAGATAGAATGAAGAATTGCAATGAATGATTAGAACAATTAAAGAAAAAAATTTGATTGCAAAACTTCTTAAAATATCTTTTTTAACTTGTATTTATTACATATGAACAAAACGAAACAATTTCAAAATAGAATAGTAAATATTTCCATCCTCTTGACTAAAGTAAAAAAAACTATACAATAGAGAATTTTTTTGTTTCAAAATATAAAATCCTTACAATAAAATGTCATTTTAAATAAGATTTAAAAACTTTCAATCTCAATCTTTTTATAGTTGTTGAAAATTATAATATTAAAATATGCCTCTCTACTTTGTATACTACTTTATATTAATACAAACTTATATTTTAATCAAAAAATTTTTATCAGCAAGTCCTACTATAACTTCAATTTTATATAACGTCCCTTGCAAATTTATAGGATTTGATGGAAGGGTTTATGGAAAGATTATATTGTATAAGAGTTTCCGACAGTATTAACATAAGATCACTTCATTCATCACTCGCAATATGTTAAGATAAGAATGAGATCAGAAGTGTGGCACAAGAATTCTTGGAAATTTGCAGTTAAATGAAATAATGAATTGTGGGTCAAATACAAGCAATCGGGAGACGTTGGGAATACAATGCCTCTGTAAGTGGTCAAGTGCTTTCAATTTACTCAGCGTGGGGGGATCTGTAACAAGGGAGAAAAGGTTAGACAAAGTGCTTTCAATTAACTCAGTGTGGGGGGGGATCTGTAACAAGGGAGAAAAGGTTAGACAAAGTGCTCAGTTGGGTATTCATGTTCATATCCGTTGTAATCGTAGTACAGTCTCTCTCCCTTTCGTATATCTCTGTTTGCAATCAGTAAAACACGACATTCACCATTTACATCATATCTCACACACTTGAGATTCTGCTTCTTTTTGCCATCCCTGCAACAAAGATCAGTCTCCTTCATTAGATAGCATCCTACATACCCCATTTTTCTGTCAAAAAAAAGTCTAGAACTTATAACAGAAATACGATAGCTAAGTGACTGATTGTAGACCATATGCACTACGCTGTATAAGCTTAACACACGCAACAACTGAGATGAGTTCTGGGGATGGGGAGGGGCAGAGGAAGATCATGGATTTGATTTAGCCCGTATGCGTTTACTTGAGCCAATTATCTTCTTTACTCACTTGAGGAAAGGCCCCCGTAGAGCTACCAAAATAGCCAAGTTTCTATATGCACTGCCACTACTGATTCGCCTATACATATTGACAATGACTATAGCCAACCCATGCGCTATAATATTTGACTATGAGATGCAGTGAATCACCCTTCATTTTGACAAAGGCAAAAATCTGCTAAGATTGTCGTAATCATCCAATGGGTACAATCTTACGAGAAGCAACGAATCCAGATTGTCTCTAATCAACTCGAAGAGTTCTGTAGAGCTTATTATTTGATAGCTAATTTCGAAGGGAAGGAAAAAAAAAATTGAGATTCAAGATGAAGGATGAGCTTACAATGTGTGATTGTTGATGCCATTGATGAAGCGGGCGATGTTACCACGCTTGTCAGGACAAATGACAAGGCTCTTTGAAGGATGGGCAGCAGAAAGCAGCGTCATCATGCTATCCCCATCATCGTTTTCACGACTGTGTAAGTAATCAACATCTCCAACATATTCTGTAATTATTGTTAAATCCTTTATAGACCTATCTGCCTCAACAGTGAACCTGTTCAATCAGACAAAAGATTTCCACCCAATTGAGTTACAATCAAGTTTAGGCACAAAAAAGAAAAGACTTGGTTATCTATTCTTACCCTTCTCGACGATCAAAAACAACCATTAGAGGTGGCCATTCCCCTCTCTCCATCATGCTCTTGCACAAATTCAAGGTTTCAGCATCCTCTTTTGACAAGATCTGAAATGCAGTAATGAAAAGATAGTATCAGATATCGAACAAGTTTCTGAATATTTGATCTCAAGAAACACAGTAGTAAAATCCAAGAACCGCTAGAAACTTCATATAGATAGAGGTATGCTTTTGCATTTGCAAAATGCTGAAGTCAGCTCCTATGCACAATAGGCAATAATACCCTAGCATAAAAGGCCCAATGATCCAAAAGAGTTAGCATATCTCCTATAGCCAACCATCAATATGAGCACCATATAATCTTTAAATGAACAATGCAGAAGGTTTCACACTAGAGAATCCTCAAAATGACTATCTTGCAGGGCATTGAACCATTTTTAATGACTTTGAATTGGCTTGAACCAATTTGATAATAGGCATAGAGCACTATTTTTCAATATACATATTAAATAGTGTGGAATTATTGTTTCACGTCAATTGAGATCTCTTTTTAAATGTAAAAAAAATTACCATCTCTCGTTGTTTTAAAATTTAACATAAGTAAGTTTATAACTTGATATGAGATCCTATATTTAAGTCTATGCCTAAGTCTAGAGCCATGCTTATGCAGTACCATGTATAATTGTACCAAAATCTAAAATTTTTGTGGTGAAATGGCATGTTAAATGGGGTAAAATTATTGTTTCATATTATTGAGAAGTCTATTCAAAGCCTAATTGGAAAAAAGAAAAAAAATAATTAAGATTTATAACAATACCTGCATACCTCCGCGCTCAAGGACTGCACGATTAGCTGACCGTGGAGCCATGCCAGGTATGTACGTGAGCTCATTGCTAAATTCTGTCCCAGTGGCTGTCAATGCCGTTGCAAGTGACGCCATTTGCTCTAATTTCCTTGAAGGATCCTCACTAGGGTTGAACGGTAACAACCTCCTCTTCTTTTTTGAAATCACCAAGGTACTAGCCCGCTTCCGCTTCTTTCGATAGTCTGAAAAAAGGGGAATATTAACAGAATAATCCACATCTGCTTCCAAGACCCTTATTAGACAGATAGCAAGTGAATTTTACAAAGAAAAATGGACTTCAAAATTCACTTACCTTGAGTAAATTTCTCGGTTATCTCTGAAGATCTTTGAATGCGAAAGAAATCAATAATCTTGGTTTGAACAAGGGGGAAGGCTGCATATTATCATAAACAAACCCAATTGAGATGCGAAACTTGAGACATTACAGTGCAAAGAAATTAGAGACTGTGAGCCCTCAAATTTGTCCGACTGTACTACAATAAGACCAAAAATTGAGATTAGCTCTATAATGGACTTTGAATGATCTAAGCTTATGAGATTTATAACATTGTTTACTTATAATGGTGTACAATTTTTCAATGAAATTATGATATATGGTGTTTGGATACATTCAATCTAAAAACTAGAATTAATGTGATCATGTTATGGTAACTACTTACGGCATTTTCTTTTGAATTTAAAGCTTTTCTGTTTTTCACTTAAACCAATTATTTATCAATATCACACATCTCTACTAAAAACCCAATGCTTACTGGTACAAGCATGTAAACTATGCACTTCTTTCAATCCACTCTTCCATAAATAAAAATAGATTAGGAATCCCATGAGACTACCATAGATACACGGAATTCAAGCCCTTGTTGCGCTATACCTCTTAGTGAACTCTCTGGGAATTCTTTTCTGAAGTGGACCCATAAAGTGGTATTATGAGACATCAATCAACGTAGACACTTCTGTAAATCTAGTATTATATATGCTGATTTAGTTAAATTCCACTCTCACGTCTAACTCAACACTACCAAACAGAAGAATCAAATCCAAATAACCTATAAAGCGACAATGTGATCCTCAAGATATTGATGCCCGAAAGAAAAACAATCATAACCAATAAGTAATTAATGCACGGGACTAGAAAAGTGCACATAAACGCACAAACTAACCACCACCATTTCCTGAATTAGTCAATGGGAACAAAGACGCACCCCATCAATACACACTAGAAACCCACAAATCAAATCATCCAAATGCGCGCCGAATGAAGTTAACGAAAACACAGTGTTTACTAATAAAAAAAACAACGAAATGTTAATAATAATAGATCCAGAAACCATCAATTAGACCAAAGCATATCATTGCTCAGTCAAATATCAAATAATCCAAACACAATAAAAAACATATAATCATCTGAATCCATATTGCAAAACTCAACCAAACTGCGCATCATCAACAACAAAAGAAAAACCAAATCAAAACCCATAAACGTACACTTCAATCTTTTCTCTTGCTTGGAGCAAGCGGGACAGAACCACGACCCCTTGGGCACCAAAACCAAGATCGGCCTGACGCAAAACATATGATACCCTTTGTCACACTTATCACAGAGAAGCAGCCTGGCCGCGAAGTGGCCGGACCCGCATTCCTCGCAGCAAACGTCGTCCTCATCCTCCTCAATAGGAGGTCCCGAGAGCGGCTTCGGAGCTCGAGTTCTCCGCCTCAGTACCATTGTCGCTTGTGTGGACGCCATTGCAAGAGACACCAAACGAGAGAGACTAGGAATTTATGTGCAGATGAAAACACTGAATTGCTTTCGCGCGCCATTTTGGTTTCGCGGGAAGTTGGTTTTTTTGGCGCCACTGTTTTAAGTTATGGGTCGGTCCTAATTTGTTCATGGGTTGGCTCAGGTCCATCTTTTGATGGGCCTGCTTTGGGCTTGCTTTTCCCAATGATTTAGAATGTACAAAGGCGACGTAATAACTATCTCAACTCGACTTAATAAAACTATAACCTGAACGTGGGTTTAATTCTGTGTTATAATGAGTAGAACTAGAACACAGCATCCTCATTTGTTTGCCATGGATCCCATAAACCAAGAACGTCTCCAAATCCACATGGTTTCCTCCACAGACTCGCCCGAGTTCACTCATCTCACCCAGTCTCTGACTCGCTCGTCAATCGTTGCACTCGACGCCGAGTGGAAACCCATTCGCACTCCTCAATCGCATTTCCCCACCGTCTCCCTCCTCCAACTCGCCTGCCAACTCGGTCCCAGGCTCATCGTCGACTCGGGCGAGTCTTCCGAGTCGGTGACATTCCTTCTCGACTTGATTTCAATCCCTCTGTCATCAATCTGGGAATTGCTCAGAGATGTTCTCGTTTCACCTGATACATTGAAACTGGGTTTCAGATTTAAGCAGGATTTGGTTTACTTGTCCTCCACTTTCTGTGCGCAAGGCTGTGATCCTGGGTTTGACAGAGTAATTGCTCAACTTTTCTCTGCTTGGTTTCCGAGAAAAGTGTAGAAATTATGCCAACTAATCGGGTTTTAGTTGGGTTTTTCGTTTTCTTTTCTGGTACCCGATCCCACCATCTCAATATTTTTGTTTCTTTTAGATGAGATTTCCGTATAATGTGCAACATGAACTATCAAGAATTCAGATTGACATGCATTTAATTAATTCTCACTTATTAATCACGGTTAAACATTTAATTTCTGAAGAGCTTAAGAGAGATTATCTTGACCATCATTGAGCGTTATTCCCAAACATTTCTGTTGGTAAATGCTGACATATTATTAGTTGCTGCATTTTGTTGCAATGTCCTAGTGAATTGTTGAAGGTTGAGCTTGTTTTGCCGAAGGTTTCCTTGTCTGTCTTATGAGACGAAATCCTTAAACCTTATGTTATGTAACATGAGAAGTGTGGAAATATGGTTGATGACTTGTTTTGGTTAACCAAGCAAAAAAATTGTTCAATTGGAAAGATAGAGGGCAAATATCTTGGAATATGCTAAAAGTATCTGGGGGTTTTTCTTCGTTTAGTTATTTATTTATTTATCTTTTTCTGAGTGTGTTTTTTGTGGAGGTGGGGGGTGTTGGTGGTGTGTGTGGCTTGGTTTGACGGTTGGGTGGTTTGTGAGGAAGAGGTTGTAATGAGGTTCTGTATACTGTGAGGAAGGCTTCGTGTTAGTATTTTGAGCTGAATGACCACTTTCATACCAACCATACTAATGTTTTATCGATGATTGCAAAATAGGTTGAGCCCTTTCTGGATATTACAAGTGTATATAATCAATTGCAACATAAGCAACATGGAAGGAAGGCATCGAAGCAAATTAATAGTTTGGCAACCATCTGTGAAGAAGTGTTGGGCTATTCTCTTTCAAAGGTTTGGCTCTTGGATTATGAAACTTTTTTGCTTGATTCCCAAGATAGAAGTCTCTTCTCACTTGTTGCTTGTTATTTCATGATCCGTTGCTTTGTTCTTGAGGTATATGCAATTGTGTGCCAACTAAAAATAAAAATTCGTATGATCTGCTGCTTCAATGAAATCAACAATGCAATTTCTTTTTTAAAAAAAGTACCTATAGCCATTGTCCACAAGATATTACTTGTAAAACCAAAAAACAGTGCTGAATTAATAACAAATTTTTATTTAGTTGTCACCATTCTTGTTGTTTGAATTCTATTTATAGTTCATATCCGACACCTCCAAACAAAAAAGAAATATCTTGAATGTTACATATTCGATCTTTAAAGCTTTTACCTGAAGTGACTCTGATGTTGTCGTTGATTCTGAAGAGAAATCCCAACTCACACACATTGGAGGGCAACCACAATGTGGGATTTAGATCCGAGTATGCAAGCTTCATGCCTCTGATAACAAGTTAAATAAAAAAGAAAATTAACATTCATCTGCATGCCTGCATTTGATTAATTCAAAAGTCTTACAATTCTCTAGGGGCATGCTTTTCCACTATCTACACACTGCATTTGACCGTACACTTTGACTAAAAAAGAGTTGGATGGAAATTACTGCTTCTGAGAATGTATTTCTATGAATTTTAAGTTTTGAAAATTTTATGTTACTCTTTATCCTTTATCAACGAATTACCAGAGATCTATGGTGTATGCTAGCCTTCTGGTTATTGCATCACAATATTCAGCTATGTTCTAATTTCATACTTGTGATTATCATTGTGTACAAAAATTTAATTTTGTATGAAAACAACTTGCATCGAAATTTGGATATTTACTTGGGCTTCTGTTGTAAGGCATTGCTTCCGCACCTGTCCAAGCTAAACAAGGAAATGTTTTTCTTCCTGGGGATCTCAGTCGCCATTGTGGTTTTGGATTGAAGTTCAATTACTATAAGTTGTTAATTTAACTTATATCTCCTTTAGGAACTTCAATGTAGTGATTGGTCACATCGTCCTCTTACAGAAGAGCAGAAAATATATGCAGCAATGGATGCACACTGTTTGCTTGAAATATTCAATATCTTTCAGGCAAAGGTTGTAAAAGAAGGTATGTTGTACGTTTAAGTCTTGTTTGCTAAAAATGTTATAGAATTATGTGCAAAGGATATCTGGGAGAAATTAACATGTCTTTCACTGTTTGATGTCTTTGGTTTTTTGTACTTCTGTATATATATTTTTCTCTATGAATAGTCTTATGGTTTGTAACTACTGCTAAGTTGGCTTGCTCGTAATTTCTGAGATGTTGAAAGTGCAAATTTTTCTACACAACTGCATGCTGGAAACTGTGTTTGCACTCTTTAGGAGTTTCATTTAATGTCCCAGTATTTTAGTTGTTCTTGGGAACAAGGGACTGGAATACATCTGAAAGAGCAGATTCATTCTGGCACTGCTTTGAGTGGTCATCAAACAACTAATCTGAATTTCCATGGATCTGTAAGAACTAAGATTGATGTCCTGCCAAGTGAGTGTTTCATATTGGACAGTGATACCGCAGTTTTGCTGCATCCATGGCCATCCAAAATAGTTATGTGGATATCTTCACTTGAAAGACTGGAATAGTCAGTCTCAAAAGCTTCAATATCCAAATCTAATTTTGTCAACAGCAGATACCTGGAAAAATAGATGAACAATCAAAGTCCCTCAGCATTTTCCTGTTTGACTAGCTAAACATTGGTTTATTTGTCTACAAGTATCTGAATGACGGATTACTCATAGAACCTTGTGCTTTGACTTTTTCATCGTATTTCAAGCATTGATGGCTATATGAAGATGTATAATACATCTTGCAGCAATTGGTTTCATCTCACTCACTCATTGCATTTCTAAATTATCACGCATAACAAAAATTGCTGTTTCTCGTTTACATCTTGGCTCATGAATTTGTTGGGCATAAGTATGGTCAGATCAAATACAATCATGAACAAAGAATATAAGTATTCTCTTAATTCATTGAGATTTCATTTCATCAAATTCCAGGCCCCTCTTGACATTCCTTTTCCTCCTCTCATCTTACTCCACGCAATTGAGCAACATCCATTTTCTTATGGAAGCTTCTTGGGCCTATTGCAGTGACTCATTTTCACAATATCACCAAACCAGTTACCCCAAATGTAAATCTTGGGTTGAAAGAGGTTCTTGAAAAGCATGATATGAGCAGTAAAATTTTGAGGATCAAATCTTGTGAAGCTTTAGATATGGTTCGGGCTATAGCAACTGATTTTTTACAAAGAACAGCCACAGCAAAGGGAATACTTTCAAGGTCATCTTGCCGAACCAGTATGCCCATGGATGAATCTCTCTTGATAGTTGTAAAAAAGTATGGGGAAAGGATTTTATTGAAAGACTCGGACAAAAAGCCAAAGATCAGAAAAAAGAAAGGGAGAAGACACTCATCAGCAGGTGTCATTCGTAAGGAAAAGCAGTTAGAAGATTTTGATGATTGGCAAGGCCCTGCACCGTGGGATTTGTCCCTGGGTGGTGATGGATGCCCAAAATTTCTATGCGATGTGATGGTAAGCACTTCATCTCATCCGTTTATGAGGTACTGTTCTCAAAGCTAAATGGTTTTAGGTTTTTCCACTTTACAACATGGTTAAAACTTATTGACCGGAAAAGAAAAAGAAATGGGAAAGCACTTACCAATGGCAGGTTCCCACACTTAGTAGCTGAACGGCTAAAGATTGAACCCTTTCTTATCAACCTGTAATCTTTTTCTCTTTCTTCTTTTTCTTTTCTCTATGTCCAATAATATTGAAACAAAAACTTTGAGATTCACTGACTTCATGTGATAGCATTTAAATGATCGTTTTGTTGTTGTAAGCATAAGCCTAATCTGAATTTTTTCAGGTTGAAGGTTTGGCCAAACATTTACGTTGTGTTGGGATAGATGCTGCAATTCCATATTCAAAAAAGCCTGAATCCAGGTACTCTTCATATGATTGATTCATTATTCTTATTTTTAATTGTTCACTATGGATTAAAGTTGAGCAGTCGGCCATCTCCAATCAGAACCCTTTTTCTTATGCAAACTCATTGTCTTCTATTTTAACTGTGGTCAGGCAGTTAATAGATCAAGCAGTCAAAGAAAAGAGAGTGCTCTTGACACGAGATGCTAAACTGCTAAGATATGGGTATCTGATAAAAAACCAAATTTATAGGGTGAAGAGTCTTCTCAAAAATGAACAGCTACTTGAGGTAAGCATTTATGGTTAAAAGGGGGGTTGGTTGATTTGTGTAAAATTTGTAGTTTGTGAATGGGGAAACTACTTCACGATTATCAACCATGAAAATCTTAAAAAATCATAAAACCATGCAAGTGATAGATATGGCAGGGAAACAATTTTTAGGACAAAACAACATGTCAAATTCTTGTCACCCTTATCTTAGCAGTAGTTTAAATATCTATTATTGATATTAGTTACAATGACAATCCATTCATCATCATGCTTATGTTAAGTTAAAGACATGATGCTTGATGTCTTAGCCGAAATCTAGAACTCTAAAAGAATTTGTCAGAATCGGGAACTAAATTGGACAAAGATGGCCATCGGCTAAACCAGTAATGTCTTTAATTGGACCTTTATTTACGAACGTGTGGCCCCAAATTTGTTGGAAAGATAAGTGGAGAATTAATGATGATCCACGGAGATGAAATATTGGAAATGAAATCTGGATTAGAGATCTGGTTTTAGGGTGTAAGATGTCCTAGCGATGATGGTGAGTTTGCATTGTTAGGGGTAAGGTTTTGGGTTTGCTAATTGATGGGATGTTAATGGTGAAGTCTGATAAGAACGCCCTCGTGGCTTATGGATGCCTTTATGTTTTGTCAATTGAAGTTAGTAAATAGTGTTGTCGGGGGCTAATGAAGAATAATTGCAGGTCATCCAAACTTTCGAGTTGAAAATCAGTGAGGATCAGCTGATGTCAAGGTGCACCAAATGTAATGGGAGGTTCATCCAAAAGCCTCTAAGCACTGAAGAGGCTGTTGAAGCTGCAAAAGGTTTTCAAAGAATTCCCAACTGCTTGTTTGACAAGAACCTAGAGTTTTGGCAGTGCATGGAGTGTCACCAACTTTATTGGGAGGTACTGTCATCCTATCCAATTCTCTCCTCTTGCGAGTTTTGTGCACTTGTCAGAACTTTTGATAAGATGTTTGGTTTTGATAGCCGACTTCCTTAACTTGAGTTTGATGATGTACACATTAATGTTACAGGGAACCCAATACCATAATGCAGTCCAGAAGTTCATTGATGTATGCAAGTTGAACGAGTAATCAGAAGTCGACATTCGTTATGCTCTAAGATGCCACTTTATGCCCCTCATGTTACAGTAGAGGTCCTTTTCAGTTTATGTATAAATTTACTCGTTTCATGCGTTTTAAGTAATGTAATTTTTTGTCATCCATATCTAGCAGACGATCACGACATGCCCCCACTTCGTTTTGGTGATGCAGCTTTTTATACAGTGTATAAAAAGCTGTCCACCAACAGTTAGATAGATTATTAAATGTTACAGTATGGGCGTGACACTTATCTAATAATGAAATTTAATTCTAACCCTTTGTTTCCTAATCATTCTTTATTTAGTTGCCCCATCTCAGTTTCACTCACTACAAGTAGTCATGCTTGTTATGCCCCATTTGTGCATATCTCACATACGCAATCCCAGTTGCGTGACAGATTGCCTAATGTCCCACAGCAAAAGTCAGATTGATCTCGGAATCTGAACAGCGGCATTACTGAGATGTATTACAATGTTATAGGGGACAAAAGAGCCTAGGAATTTTCTGATTAGTTAAGAAGGGAATGTTTTGTGGGTATAACTAATTTAACACTCAAATAGGATGGATATGCGACCACCATGTCCTCTGCATGAATAGGTTAACTTTTCTCTTTTCCAGTGGGAAAATTTGAATTTGTTGGACGCATGCCTTGACCCGTTGGGTTAGTTGTCGTCTTTATAAAAATCAATACCATTACTTTTAAGACGGGTCATCAAAGCACCAACCTGCAATGTGATTGGGTCTGGAAATTATATTAACGAATGACAGAGGAGATGTTAGGCGAGCATAATAGAGATGGAGGAGGAGGGGGGGAGGGAAGGAGGACCCACAAGTAAATTCCTCTGAGTGGGATGGGGTCCACACTAGTTGGACCGTCCTACCATGCATGTCTCTTTCCTGCCAAAAGATCGTGTAATAAGATCTCGAAGAGGAATGCCTTCCCGGAGTGAGCCCAAGGGAGTGTGAATTCTTGTCTCCTTTCGAAAAGGAAAGGAAATTTCCTCCTGTGAAGAATATATGGGTGGTTGGTTTGGTTTTGCTGGTTGGTTGGTTCTTCTTTTATGAAGTGTTACCATCAAATGAGGAACAGTAATGTCATTTTAGAACAGCCAAAGTGAATATGTAATTCGCAGGTATCAAAGCAATTGGCTCCTTCTCTATGATGGGTTTCGCTTTGTTTTGGCTTTTGCTTAGGAATTGGTGCTAAAGAAAACCGGGGAGGAGGATATGGCAGCAGAGATGGATGGACTCGTGCAAGGTGACAGAGGAATTTGCTTAGGCCGTGGGACGAGAAAAGCACAGAAATATTCCTCTGTTTGTTTCTCGAGTATCTTAGTAGCCCCATACAGGGGTGGGTCCCGTGATGTGAACCCACTGCTCTCCCCAGTCAAATCACCCTTCACTCTATTATTTAAGCAACGCCCTACTCTATCAAATCACACTCTACTCACCCATCTGTTGCGCTTGATGTTATATTCTCATGTTTTCTGTATGCACCTCTCCTCTTGAATTATTGATATTGCTTGTCCCATCTGTCCTTCTTTTATATATATATATATATATTTCAAAAAAATTGAATTGTGATTTTCCTGTATGAAATTATACGTAAAAATGTTTTACGTACAATGAAGGATATTTAAATGACAGGAGGCATGGGGTTACGTCACTCTCCGGACAATTGACGCAAACCCGACACGGACTTCGAGACCCCTAATGAGGGAGGGAGTCGGTGACCTGTGACGCACCAGCGACTCTGAACTGCTTTAGCACGTGAAGCACTCAGGTAGATCCAATCATCAAATCATCAGACGGCTCTGATAGATTCGCAAGCGTGGCTTCCTCTGTACCCATTTTGGGACGTAAGATATTCCCAAATCTCACTCCCCCCAGGCCACGTTTCACCCTCTCATTGGATCCTCCTAAGCGAAAACAAGAAATTGTTTTTGACGTCACTTTTGGGTGATAGAATGGAGAGGCAGTACTAGACTGACGAAGAGAGTGTGATAGGGTACGGTTGCGTAGTATTGTGATTTAGGAATGATGTTGGCTTGTCTTGGGAGACGGCTACAACACTTTTCCCGCCGGGAATCCCTGTAGCGACGAGTCGCCGGGGACATTTTCCTTGCTGCCAAACTACCGTCCACAGTGGGGTATGGAAGCCGTAGCTTTCATGGTTATATTTTGAACGTTGTAATCTCCCTCTTTCTCTCCGGTGCTTCCACTTTCTTCGTGATGTGGGTCCTTCTGCATTCATTCTGATTTTGGGATTAGACACTTTTCTTTTCCGGACAATCAATACGAGAAGTTCTAATCCCATGTGTGACACTGAGACTGTTTTGGGAGGGTCCTTTCTGGGAAGTTAATGGGGTCTGTCCGAGATCAGTTAGTCGAATTCCATAATCATGGAGAGGGACTTTCCGACCAGTTCTCTGTTTTTGATTGAGTTCACAGTGCCGAGAACACGAAAGAGATGAAAAACATTCGCTTTTACTTTTTTATGCGTGTCCCGTGAAGAACTTGGGAAGCCTAGTGTCCACCCAAGGCCTTATTGAACCCTAGAACCGACATACAAGACTTTCTCTGTCTCTCTCTCTCTCTCTCTCTCTCTCTCTCTCTCTCTTTCGTGCAAAGAAAATTTGGTATAAAAAGATTGAAAAGAAATGGAAAGAGCAAGAATCGTGTCTCGATTCCTCATTCCCTGGTCAGAAAAGAACCCACTAAAGTCGTTTTTCATTTGCACAAGGTCACCCGCAAAGAATAAGATTGACCAACTTATAATGAAAAAAAATATATGAGGGTGACTTTTTTCACTGCATGCGTCTATAAACATATGGAAAACTGGGAGGTTTCCAGCTCAAGAATTTTAAGCCTTTTCTTTGAAACATCATGAAGATCTGTAGAGGCGATTAATAATATATTTAAAGACTTAGAGCAAGTCCTTTGGCTTCAGGAGATGATCCACCCCCTGTTTCAGACTTTGGTATATATTAATCTGAGATTATCCGCACCTATTCAAACCTGTTCCCTAAAAAACAAACGAGTGCAACGTAATGGAGGATGCTTACGAAGGAGTGAGAATGACGAAACTAACCTCTCTCTGTCTCTCTCTCTCTCTCTGTGTCTTCTTTCTCTGTCTCTATATCTCTCTCTCTCTCTATCTCACACACAGACACACTCTCTCTCACGGATATAGTTGGCCAACACATGGAACCCCCCCACATATACCGTCTCAAGTGTTCCATCCTTGCTTTAAGACTATCAGCTTGAAAAGCGGGTGATTTTCATCTCCTGGAAGACCATAGCTTTTTCCCTTCTTTTTTCTTCCTTGTAATCCATGGATACAGCTCAGTGGCCACAGGTAAAGAGGCTTTTTTCAAAATTTTCCTGTATGAAATTATGAATTCTCTTCTGGGCTCGGGGGCTTTCAAGGCCAACAAAAGAATATTTTGGTATGGGTGTTGAAATTTTTTCTGTCTGATTACTTGTTTTAAAAGTTAGCCTTTGCTTTCCCCTGAGATGATGTTGTTCAGCTCAGCTCCCCACTAAAATTTGAATCTCTATTGCTGTCTTTTAAGATCTTTCATTTTGTTCTTGACAGTACTGCACTTTTTTCTTTCTTTTTTCAACCATCTGATAAAGCGCCCAGAAAAGTTAATATAATTTGTTTTTATTGTTGGTGTAATCCTCAAAGTGTAAAGCAGCTTCCTCGTTTCCTTTGTCTTGTTTGTTTCCTTCTACTTTCTTTCTCTTTCTTTGTCTTTAAATTCTTTTTCCAGTGGCAAATACTTTTGTTTTGATCAACTTATGGCCTTTTCCTGTCGCTTCCTTTCTTTTTCTTTTTTTGTTTTTTCCGATTTCAGGGAATTGGAGTGGTTAAAGCCATGGAGGGTTCAAGGCCTATGAGGGCAAGACCTCAAAAGGATCAAGCTTTGAACTGTCCAAGGTGCAATTCAACTAATACCAAGTTTTGTTACTACAACAACTACAGTCTCTCTCAGCCGAGATATTTCTGCAAGACTTGCAGAAGGTACTGGACTGAAGGCGGCTCTTTAAGAAATGTTCCAGTTGGAGGAGGTTCCAGGAAGAACAAGAGATCGACTCCGTCGTCAACTCCACCACTTGCTTCTTCGTCAAAGAAGCTTACTGATCTGACCCCGCCAAGTTTCCCTCACTCTGCTTCTCAGAACCCTAAGATCCATCAAGGCCAAGATCTTAACCTAGCTTACCCACCTGCTGAGGACTACAATAACATGTCTAATTATGTCGAAGTTCCCGGTATTGACAACAAAAGCCACCATCAAAACCCTAGCTCCTCCTCTACTTCATCTCAACTCTCAGCCATGGAACTGCTCAAGACTGGGATCACTTCAAGAGGTTTGAGTTCTTTCATGCCGATGCCAGTGTCCGATTCGACCACAATTTTTTCAACTGGTTTTCCAATGCAAGAATTCAAGCCCACACTTAACTTCTCTCTTGAGGGGTTTGAAGGTGGGTATGGAAGTAGTCTCCAAGGCGTGCAAGAGACTGGTGCAAGGCTCTTGTTTCCTATGGAGGATTTAAAACAGGTCCCTACTTCGAGCGAATTCGAGCAGAATAGAGGGCAGGGAGACTCCACTGGCTACTGGAATGGAATGTTAGGAGGAGGATCATGGTAAATAAGCCTGGGAAGAGAAATGGATGAACGAGAAGATGGGGTTTTGGCTTGTTTTTCTTCCTCTTGGTGGGTGATTTGGTTTGAGTTGATCAAAAACTAACAGAATAGAGTACATGGGTTTTCTTTCTTTCTTTCGTTCATTTTTATTTTTATTTTTTTGGCTTTTTTTATTATTTTTTTTTTTTATTTTGGGTTTTCCATCCTTTCTCCCGTAATTTTCTATTTCCTCTGTACTTCTTCTGCCTTTGTCCTTCTGCGCACTATGATCAATGTGGATGTTTGAAGCTTTATTTTAGGTTGGCTTCAAAAGGGTGTCAAACTGTCAAGGGAAGCTGAGTAAGGATAGAAACAAAGATGCCAACGACATCCCTTTTAGCGCTTCATTCGGAAGAGAAAAAACCTGACTCCTAGTTCTTGGCCATGCACCACGGGTCCTCGTTCCTGTCTTTTCTTCTACCCCCGCAAGGATTCAGTGTAACTTGTTCTTAATGATCTTGCTTCAAACTAATAATGTTCCGTTGTGTTAATTAGCAAGAGCTAGTACGATATAATTCTAGACCATGATCGGAATTTGTTGAACAAGACTTATTTCAACTTTGTTTACTCTTAGTGACGCTGGGATTGGTGGCTTGATTACTGCTAATTATATATGAATAATTTATCTTCTCCAACTTAAGAGTGGGGTTGGAATGATGACTGTCAATCCTTTACAGCAAAAGTTTCCCTCTTTCCCTTCTCTTTTTCTCTTTTTGCTTGCCAACAGGTCAGAGTTGTCAGGCCCTTTATCAGCACTATCTGGGTCGTAGAGATTCTTCCACCCATTAAAGCAGCTTCGCGAAGCGCAAAGGATGGGAAGAATTCTCAGAATGACTAGGTATGACACATGAACCATTTGTTCACATCCCCATCTCTCTTCTATAAAACCCTGACAGGAAAAAGGAAGAAAGACAAGAACGTGCTCTACCATTTCGCTATAGAGATCCAATTATGCAAGCTTTATGTAAAAGCATCAAGTAAACTGACCAGAGCAAACTCGCAAACCACCCTTTTCTTCAAAAACTCTATGGAAACACTAACCCAACAGTGCCTCCTCCCCTAGAGTTGAAGGTTCATTAATTTGCTGTCTTCTCAGTTCCCATGAATTATCATGACTCTCTCTACATGTCCCGTGTTCTCTTTCCTTGTCTCCATTAAAGACATAGAAGACTTTGGAACTCCACCGGCAGGCCTCTTTCTTGGCTTTACTGTGGGTCCCGCAGACATTCCTCCAGGCAAGCGTGCCATGGAATAATCTCCCCCACTCCGCAAATCCTCCGGAGAAATAGACCCTCCATTTTCTTTTTTATATATTGATTTTGTAGTGCGTCTAGTTTCATTCATTGTCGTTGTTTTTTTGTCTGAGGGGAGCGGCCGTAGGCTTAGGGCAGTGGTTGATGGATGGGGGGGCACCACCTGATCATGGAGGTCCTTTTCTTTCCAGTCTCAGTTATCTACTCCATTATTCTCGTCTTTGAATCTTCTTCTTTGCTCTTTCAAATTTGTCAATGAGATTAAAACCTTCACTAAACTTCATCACCTAGTGTCGGCAACAAGTAGGGGTCAACAATTGCGGTTCATGGCCATGGGGATTGAGGCCTCTAGAAGTGTACGTAGATTATACGCAGGCGTCTACTCCATAAAGCCTCCATTAGGTTCCCGTATGGACTTCTAGAATTATTTCTTGCATGCAATGTGTTTGCGTTGAGGGAATTTTTCTGCATATGGTTAGATTAATTGTTTTCTTTCGCTCGAGTTTCTGAAAGGAACAGCGTACCTTATTTTCTGGATTAAATTAGTCAGTTTTTAGTGAATCTACCAAACAATGTCGCATCGTCGTCTACGTGACGGCTTCTTGGAAGATTTTGGAAGAAATTTAGTGTGAAGGTAATCTTGCTGGCATGCACGGTCGACAAGAAAGTCAAAGCTAATCGAGAACGAAGAAGAAAAAGCACCATGCGCAATTGAAGAGCAAATTACATAATGATAAGGCAATAATTAGGTCACCAATATGTTTCAATTCAATCAATAGCGAGTGTTTTTCTTTCACATTTACAAACTCGGAAGATGGGAATTACTCTAAGCCAAATTCTCGGTCACCTCCCATTTTTGGTTTGCAATATTTTCTCTTTAGTATTTCTGTCGCTACCAAACAATGTCAGGTGGGGCAGATTTCATTTTCATTCTGGTCATTCTCTTCTTTCACTTTATGTTGCAGTAACTCTTTGTTCGGTATAATCCAATGATGCTAACGATAGTTTTTGTTGTGGTGTGAATGTATGGTCTTACGTTATTAAAGAGTTTATTGAGAATTTAAATTTAATCTTCTGCCCATCACTCATGAATAAATATCCTTGTAAAAAGTTTTGAGGCATGGGCATTTTAAGTTTCACGTGCAAGTATAGAAAATTAAATATAATACCTCCACATAATGCCTAAATGATTTAAGTTAACTATAAATCATTATTTCGAAAATTTAACATGATATTATAGTTTCGTTTCTTTCTTAATACTATTTAGATTTAGATAAAATATATTTATGTAAAAAGTAACATCATGATATAGATATTCAAATTTACGTTGCAATAAGAGAATAGTGTTGTTCTAGTTTCGTATTGTTAAGAAGTCTATTGAAAAATTAATTTTAATCTTTTACCCATTTGTTTGTAGACAAAAATTCTTGTAAAAGCATTATCCTATACTTAGGGTGAGAGAGCCTATTAAGTTCCATGTAAAAAATGTAAAAAATTAAAATTTAATTTATAAAAAAATGAGTACTCGGCTTAATGTCTTACAATTTTAAATTAAATATAAATCATTCTTCACAGAATTTAAAAACTATTCTAATCATCAATGGGTTTTCTAGGGTTTCCGTTTAGGACGCAGGTAGAAGGGTTAAAGGTTTTGACGAACCAGTTATGACAGTACCGTTATCATAGGATAAAAATTTATTTTCCGGGTAGTTCGTGATTAAACCATTCTTACTGATACGGGGTTAGAACTGCTGGATGGAGGAGAACTGAGTCTACCCGCGAAGGTTCTGGGACAAGATGAACAAAATTTTCCTTGTCTAGATTTTGTGGTCCTTGCATCGAGTGAAAATCACGTTCTGGATCCTATACTTTCTTTTCCCCCAGTGAAAGTTCTCTGGCCTAATTACTGTCTATAAGCTGCTTTCCTTAACTTGGTTTTCCATTACGATGGAGAATCCGAGCAAATCAACAACACCTGCTGGAATTGTTCTTCCAACAGGGTACCTGAAGGAGGATTTATTATGGTGTAGCAACATAATAAATATTTTGTTTAATCTCGAAGGTTTTTTGAGGACAGGTACAGGTGAGAGAGGATGGAAGTGAGAACCATGGGAGTTTGGTCATGCCATGATTATGGTTATCGATCAACAATGGACGAGATATTTCACTTTCTCGCGTAATACGTGTAGCAAAACGATCTTCAGGCAGGAATAAGAGATGGTCATGGGGGAAAAGCCCCAGTGGTTCAAGCCCTCTGTGTTTGGATTTTGTTTGATTAAACCGAAAGCTGCCTTCCTGTTTTCGTGTTACGTTTAAACGGCATACTACCATGATGTCTTTCCTCGAGCGATCATTAGTTGACAGACGAGGGGGAGGTCACAGGTTTGTCGAGATGGGCACCATGCTATAAGAACAAGTTCCATACTCGTCGGCTTTTAGCCGTTATGTTCTGGGTGGGATCGGGTTGTGTCTATTTGCAGGAAGCGTCTGCGGATCTCCCACGAGGTCTGTCCTTTTTAACAGAAAAAGAGAGAGTGAATCAATGCTTCCAAAAGCGATAGTCATGATTCGGACATGCATGGCCGATGCAAAGACCATTCCTGACCAAGAATCCGATGCCGTTCTAGGGTCGCCAGCTAACCCTGAGAGGGTTCCTTTTGGCCACCACCCACCGTGAGTTGTCCTCGTCCGAAATGAAAGGTTCACCTGAAGATGGTGAAAAAACGAGCTGCAAGCAGACGAGTCCAGTTAACTGGTGGGGCCAAGAAGGAGGACCGAGTCAATGGGGGTTGGGAGCGCCTTCAAGTCGGCCATGGGCCACGTTAACAGTAAGGAAAACGATGTTTCCCTCCTAAAGAGGATCAAAGGTCTTGTCTTTGTTTAATCTGAGTAACTAGAATGTCTGCAGTTAGGTTGGTGGGTTCAGAACAAACAGGTACGAGATTTCCTTTGGACCAAGCTTTCGTATTCAGCTCTAATACTTGTCCGATACACTCGTGGTTCGAGGAAGTTGCGTGTGTTGAAGAATTGGAGTATTCAGAATGAAACCAGTAACTCCTACTCGTACAACGAGGAGTACCTAGAAGGGGCTGATTAATCGGTGTCCTTTGGAAATTCGCATTTGAAGTTCCTGACGTAATACGCTTTCGTTCTAAGCATATATAGCTTCGTCCTTTTACATCATATCCCTATAGTCCACTGCACGGCCCCGGCCACAGCCAAAATGCCTACTCAATGTCTGGAACCCATCACTTATCCACCACCACTTGCTTCTACCACCATTCCTAACAAACCCAATGGTGTATCTTTTCAGTGTGTCAGACCAATCAATCAATCCATGCACATTTCTCGGCGGACAGTGCGAACCCAATTATCAGTACCCGACGAATTCGTAGATTCAAGCATCTATGCCTCAATTCTTGAAACTTGTAAATGTCCAGGTTTTGGAAAACAGATGCATGCCCACGCTATTAAATCCGGCTTTCATGGACATGAATTTATTGAAACGAAGTTGCTCCAGATGTATTGGAGATGCGGCTGTTTGGAATATGCTAATTTGTTGTTTGATACAATGCCGCTTAGAAACTTATATTCTTGGACCGCCATACTCAGGTGTTCATGTGGATCAGGGGTTGTTTGATGAAGCTCTTTTGCTCTATCAAGAATTACAATTAGTAAATGTACGGATGGAGTTTTTCGTGTTCCCGGTTGTCCTTAAGATTTGCAGTGGTCTTGGGATGGTAGAACTTGGAAAGCAGTTACATGCCATTGCGGTGAAGAATGAGTTTGCTTCAAATATATATGTGGGGAACGCTCTGATAGATATGTATGGAAAATGCAAAACTTTAGATAGTGCTAAGAAGGTTTTGACAACGATGCCCAAGAAGGATTGTGTTTCGTGGAATTCTATTGTCACGGCTTGCGTTGCCAATGGAATGGTTTACGAGGCATTGGAGTTTCTGGACGGAATGTCTACGGACAATTCGATGCCAAACATTGTTTCTTGGAGTGCAGTTATTGGAGGGTTTTCGCAGAATGGTTATGATGTAGAAGCCATTGAGCTGCTTTACCAAATGCAAGCTGCAGGATTTGAACCAAATGCACGAACCCTAGCAAGCGTCCTTCCTGCTTGTGCTAGACTAGGAAATCTAAGCCTTGGTAAGGAAATGCATGGCTATATACAAAGACATGGGCTTCTACCTAACCCTTTTGTTGTGAATGGACTAGTTGACATTTATAGGAGGTGTGGTGAAATGGGGAGGGCTTTCAAGATATTTTCAGAGTTTTCTGTGAAAAATACTGTCTCATACAACACAATCATCGTTGGGTATTTTGAGGATGGTGATATCTCCAAGGCCAAGGAGCTGTTTGATCAGATGGAAATAGCTGGCATTGAAAAGGATATAATTTCATGGAACTCGATGATTTCTGGATATACGGACAGCTTCATGTTCGATGAAGCTTTAAGCATTTTTCGACACTTACTAATGGAAGGATTTGAACCTGATTCTTTTACTCTGGGAAGCGCTCTCAGTGCATGTGCTAATATGGCTTCTCTGAGACAAGGGAAGGAGGTACATTCTCTTGCCATTGTTCGAGGTCTGCAATATAATACCTTTGTCGGTGGAGCTTTAGTAGAAATGTACTGTAAATGCCAAGACTTAACAGCGGCTCAAGTGGCTTTTAATGAAGTAAGTGAAAGGGAAACAGCGACTTGGAATGCTTTAATCTCTGGCTATGCATACTGCAACAAGAAAGAACATATTGAATATATAATCCAAAAGATGAAAGAAGATGGTTTTGAGCCAAATGTGCATACATGGAACAGTATTATTGCCGGTCTTGTGGACAATGACCATTATGATTTGGCCATGAAATTGTTCAATGAAATGCAATCTTCTCATTTAAGACCTGACATATACACAGTAGGAATAATTTTGCCGGCATGCTCGAGGCTGGCCACGATTGAGCGAGGTAAGCAGGTTCATGCATATTCAATTAGACATCGGTATGACTCAGACACCTATATTGGAGCGGCACTTTTGGACATGTATGCAAAATGTGGAAGTATAGAGCAAGCATCGCTGGCTTATAAAACGATCAAGAACCCTAATTTGGTTTCCCATAATGCCATGCTGACAGCATATGCCATGCATGGACATGGAGAGGAAGGAATTGCATTGTTCCGTAAAATGCTTGAAGATGGATTTAGACCAGACCATGTGACTTTTCTGTCAGTTCTTTCTTCATGTGTTAATGCCGGGTCACTCGAAACAGGTCATGAGTTCTTT
Organism: Casuarina equisetifolia; assembly: GCA_028551475.1. Lineage (NCBI taxonomy): Eukaryota > Viridiplantae > Streptophyta > Magnoliopsida > Fagales > Casuarinaceae > Casuarina > Casuarina equisetifolia. Next base: position 21,283,992 of record CM052362.1, read on the forward strand.
AATATGATGAGATATTATGAGGTGAAACCCACACTCAAACATTGTACCTGTATGGTTGATCTCTTAAGTCGTGCAGGCCGACTAAATGAAGCATACGAACTTATTCAAAGAATTCCCATGGAACCTGATTCAGTGCTGTGGAGTACTTTGCTCGGAGGATGTGTGCTTTGTGGTAATGTTGCATTAGGGGAAATCGCAGCAGATCGGCTCATGGAGTTGGAACCGCATAATTCTGCGAACTATGTTCTGTTAGCAAATTTGTATGCTTATGCAGGGAAATGGGATGATCTAGCTAAAGTAAGACAGATAATGAGAGGTAGAGGAATGCAGAAGAGCCCTGGATGCAGTTGGATTGAAGATAAGAATGAGGTTCATGCTTTTCTTGCAAATGACAGATCACACAAGCAAGCGGAAGAGATATATTCTACATTGAATAGTTTGATTCTTCACATGAAAAACGGGTTTACAACTTCTGTTTGAACGTCAAAGATTTGGTGCTGTATGTTATATTGTACAATATACCAGTGAAGTTTCTCGGGATAACTTTCTAAAAAATTCTTCGCCGACAAGTCTTGGACCCGATGGTAAGTAAGTTGCAGATAGAGAAGAAAAAGAGAAATGGCTAGAATTGAGGCCACTTCTCCTTGTCTCCTCTAGTCGATGGAAGGAAATCCCACTGGGAGTATGGACTTTGTTCAAAGCAACATTCCTGCATCAAGATTCAATACAAGTCGAGTGACTCAAGCACCCTGCGAGCCTGAATGTGCAACGCCGTCAATCTTTCCTTGGTGTCAAGTGTTGAGCCAAATTGACTGGCTGCCCATATCAACGAGGCAGATTTTTCTCCTAGAAGTCGCCTTATGTCCTCATGTATCGCTGCCAAGGGAGGCCTTTCTCTACCATTCACATGCCCTATGAGTAGCAATAAGAATTCACCGCATTTCAACCTAATCACAGGAAAAAGACATCTCTTACCTCTGTGTATTCAGTTAGCATACCGCAACCAGACAAAAAAGTATAAAAGGAGGAGGGGAAGAATTGTGATATTGAAATTCTAAGCACTACCGTATCATGTACTACTCATATTTCATGTAAAACTTCAAAAAAGTTGGTTTAAAATTGAGAATATAGATTCTAAAGAAATGATACAAGCGCCAACTCCTTGCATCCTTTCATGTGGAATTGGATCTTATAAGTGATTTCAGAAGCCCAATTATAAATTTGACTAAATCTTTCTCAAATAGCAGCATAGGTGTTACTAACCCTTTCCTCAGGTGGTGACATGTCAGACACATTCACTAGTTTTTAGTGATTACAGTTCCCTCCTAAGACAGCTAACCTAATAAAATCAACAAGTCTTTCAGACAAGAGGAAGGAAGACAAATATTTACTTTGTGGATTAATGCATGGTTAAGATAAGTCAGATGCTCCAGTTGAAATGGAGCTGCATTACATTTAACAGCAGGGGTTAATGTTAGATGAAATTCAACAAATCTCTATACCTTAGATTCTCGTCCACTTGTTTGTCTATTATGAGCTTTGCAACTTCCTCAATCCCATTGCATGCCTCAAAATCCTGGCAAATAAGGAACAAAGTGCACACATTTTAAAACAATCGTATGAGAAACTTCAGCATACACAAAAGTGGACTTCTGCTCTTTTTAGTAAGGTGGCCTTGTTCGACCGGAATTTAACACCAATATTCTACAAACTCATCTTCTCGCTCTCTTAAGCATAGATGAGCGGTTATTAAAGCAATGCAAAATAGATAAAAGTAACAAAATTCTGATTACGCCTTGGTAAACGGAACAGAGATCTATGAAGAGAAGGTACTTTTAGCTATCATCAGATATCAGCTAAAAAGATCACTGTTTGGCCAACGGATTTAAAAATAGAATTACAAAAGGTCTGATCCATAGGTAATGGACAGCTAAATAAGAATAAAAATACCATTTGATTGGGTGATGAATCCAACATCATTGATACCAAGGCATCTAAGCATGCACCTTGCTCGAGAACTCCAGGTGTGGATAATATGCTCATTAAAACCTGCATTAACAGAAAACCAGTTATACCTCTGAATCCATAAGGTGGCAGAATCCATTATTTTGAGCAACAAATAAACAAGGAAAGAAGAGAATTTTTCTCGAGCAGATTGGATGCAGGGCATTATTTATTTGTATTAAGATCAAAACGATGAGTTTTCAGGCTATCCTGCATTTATTATCTCCAAAAAACTTAAATTGCTATGTCATTCTTGACATAGCAAATTTTCTCTATATCTGACCGTAGATACCACACATCAGGCAAATGCTAATTTACAAAGCAACAAGCCAAACAATATGATAATAGAATATTGTTTAATGTTCTAAACAGAAGATACCTCAATTGCCTTATGCTGATGGGCCAGAGCCGTGCTTTCTCTATGAAGCAGACAGCAACCTTCCAGGACCCGAAGAGCAAGCGCGACTTCCGCATCGGTCGAAGGACTGGTTATCTTCAAAGGCTCAACGCCAAATATATGATTCAAATTTTCCACTCTCGCATCTTCAGGCTCTTTCAGTGAATGTTGAAACAGCGCCGGAACCACTATTAGATCGCAAACCCAAAGACAAAGAAGACAACAAATCAAAATACGGAACTGAATCGGCCACAAAAAATTGAATGACAACCTTAAAAAGAAGAAGAAGGAAGAAATACACTTGCATTTTCAGCGACCCAATCTAATTAGATGGCACTACGTGATTCAAACTTCATATCCCGGAAGAAAATAAAGACGTCGTCGTTTGGAACTAGAGTTAGAAAGAAGCTTCAATTCATCAATCCTAACTAGACGAGGCAATGTAATTCAAATTAGAATCCCTAATTTTTGTTATACGCAGTTAGTCAACAAACACGACCCCGTCGTCGTTTTAAGATTGAGTTCTAAGCTTTTGAACAAGGAACCTTGGAGCTCCGGGAGGGACTGGGTCTGGCAGAAGAGCTGGATGGTGAAGTCGGACTCCGCGACCGATCGGAGGAACTTGAGGAGGCTGCGGAGGCCGTGGACTCGGAGGAACGAGAACTCTGCACGGACATCTCGAAGACCAGTTTTCAGCGCCAGGGTGACCTCCCGGTAAACTCTCTGCCGGCTCAATGAGTTCACCAGTTCCTGCACCGCTGTCGCTGCCGTCGAATGCTCTGCCTCCGATTCCGGCGAGGCCTTCGTCGCTGTCACTCCCTCCGCCCACAGGGCCTTCTTCAAGTACATGTCTCCCTCACCCTCCCTTTCTTGATCGAAATGGCTGCCTTATGTGGACTGCGGTAGTTTAAAACGTTGCGTTTCAGGGACGTTTGCAATAAACGACGCCGTTTCATGTCCACCCTTAAAGAATTTTTTTTTGGGTCATTTTTTAGTATAATTACACAAAAGAAGATTCTATTAATTTGTCACTGAATTAATAAATAATAGACAGCAAAAGTTTTCTGCGCTTTGTTAACATATTTTCTTATAAGCATAGGATTTATGCTTTGAAAACACAGAAAGTAGACATTGAAACAACCACATTCATCAAGAGACGTTTGAAAACGCAAAAAGCCTACAGGAAAAGCAGCTCCACCGGCAAGACGCTTTCAACCAAATCACGTCCTCCATTGTTAGAAGCTTTCCACACTCCCAATCTGACGTGATTTTCCAGAAAGATATACCTAACTTCCTTTTCAAACAACTAAAGAGAATGGGCTTCACCCTGAACAATGCCACAATTTCATTAACATGGAGATTACATAATCAGATTCCAAATTCCCAGACAAAAGCACATTTGCAAGAATGAACAATGAGAAACAATGACGAATTTGGGAGTGGGAGAGAACATCCTGTACAAGATGAACTTATGGAAACCAAAGAGGGTTACATCAACACAGGAATGAATAGGACTAGGACCCTAATGTTTGCTACCAGTTCTCCTTGACAATCCTGGACTTCTCCAGTATGAACTTTCCTTCCTTGTACTTCTGCGATGACTCATAAGCTCGTTCATACTTCCACCCCAACACCTCACGGCAATCAGCACAGTAAATATCAGCAACGGTGTGGAGACCAGTCATGAGATGTCTGTCCTCTTTTGGTCCGACCATGATGTTCATTGCGTGGGAGAACAGAAAAGCTCGGCCATGTCTTCCCTAATATAACACAATCACGGAAAACAATGTTGGACGCAAAATCTGCCCAAAACTTATCATCAAAAACCAACACTGACTTCAAAACAACCAGTCAAGAACAAGACAAACAGCCTTGAAAACAACAACAACAACAACAACATCAATCAGCAAAAAGAAAAAGTAAAAAAAAAATGAATTATTTCTTGGATGATTTGCGATCACGGGGCGATTACTTGGTTATCTCCAAGAATGTTTGGGTCTAACAACCTGTTTATGCCATGGATTGTAGTAAGTACAGCTAAAGTTGCAGTGTTCCTATTCATCTTGTTTTGGTTGGTGAAGGGCTGAGCTGCTCCTTATGGTGACGGAATGTACTCTGTGCCGGAGCCGAAAAATTCTCTCAATGTTAATTAAACCTAAAAGATGGAAATCAGTTCCTTCTCTGTTCCTTTTCTTTTGTTCTTTTCATCCTTTATTTGGGTCTTAATTCAACATAGATCCTCAGGGTTAAATTCCTCAATCAAGGCGTGGTTTCCTGTTTTCCCTTTTGGGTGAAACAGAGAATTGATATATATAATTTGAGAGTTCCATTCAAGGGTCCCTCAAAATTTTCCAAGAACAATCTTCTAATCATGAATCTCTAATTTGCGAGTTCAATCTAAGAATTCGGCATAATAAAGCAGAGATATGCGGGATATCATGAAAAAGAACGATATGCCGACGATTGAGGAGACTCACCTGAAAAGCCTTGGAAATTATATCATCGTGAAGCGAAACTTGGTTCCCACAATTACCGCAGCTGTACAATCGGGGCCCTATAAATTCCGCCATCAATCAACAATTCAGCTCCAGCTACCAATCTGCCACCCAAAAAGCCGAGAAACAGAGAACAAAAATTAAAAACGTGAACAGGAAGCTTAAAAAGCTGGAACCCAATTTACAGTACAGCTCTGTAAGAAACCCCATGGATGAAGAAGAAGGAAAGCTAATCTCCTTACCTACAACAAGCTCAGTGATGACCCAAAAGTCTGAAACAAAGAAGGATAAGAACAACGGGCCGTGTTGGCGTGCAAGATTATACCAGAGTGGTTTACAAGGTTAGTGAACGATTCCTCATAATATATTGAGTTTTAAGAAAGAAATGGGTCTGATGGAGACAGGATCTTATTAAAAGTAATCAACAAGGACACTGGAAAATTCAATTTTGCAATTCTTGGAAATATGATAAAGTGGAAAAGAACCCATTGAAAAGGAAAAGTTAAAATTTCGAGATAAAACCTAATACAGAAGCGGCATAGGAGAACACATCCTCTGAATGAATATGATAGTGTCCAAGGGACAAGAACCTGAGCTGGAGAATCAAATATTTAATAATGGATTCTTCTTTGCTTACAGCGTGAGAATTAGAACTTGTTCTATTTAACTACCAGTTAACCAAGGCAACAAAGTAATTAAGACACGACATACATGCAAAATAATTTCTCGATCCTTCTTTTCTTTCAGTGCTAACCCGACCACCTTGACTTAGACTGATTGCGGTCGGTTGCCCCAGGATTTGGACACTCGACGTTGCTCTGCAATGTTTTGGGCTTAGTGATGACTTAGTTGAGGGACTAAGACTCACGAGCGCACCTACCGCCGCTTTGACGCGTCGACTTCGAACACTGTGACTTTTTCTGTAACGGCGACTGAGAAAGTAAAAGTTTTCTTCCTGAGCTCGCGGTAATAATTGTTTTCATTTCTCCAGATTAAAGGTTCTGCATTCAACCTGCAGAACTCTGTGGGCAGGCAACAGTAAGAAAACCATGGGCATGTCGAAGGAAAACAAGGGAGAATCCCATTGAGTAGCATGCGGACAAAGGTCCTACTGTAGATATAAATGTTTTTATTTTATTTTATTTTGAAACTGATTTACTTTTTCTATGATATGAACCTTAGATTTATCTATTTCAACTCTTTAAGTTGAACTTTTTGAACGACCATCTGAAGGCTCATTTGGGTCATCATAGATGGGAGAAGGTTCATGATATTAAACACCAAAGCCAGAGTCAGATCAAGGACAAACTTTCAACCCACATGTGAAGGGATTGAATTTGTTCAACCCACCTTTGCTGATTTGAATCTTCATCAAATCCGCCGAATAGTCAGGCACCACAAGTGTCCTATCTCTGAAAGACTTCAACCAAGTAAAAGGCTGTGTGTAATGCTCACGTTGTCAATTTCCAGCACCATGGAAAATTCCAAGACGTTTGAGTAAAAGGTATATCACGTGCTTCTGCCTACTTTGCTTGACAAATCTATGTGACAAGAAAACTGCTTTTCATTTGATTTGGTGACTGGCAAAGTGGAGAAAAAGAAAAGCCTTCACATTTTTTGAGAGACCACGTTTTAGGAAGGACGTGGGAAGTTCTGTTCCAATCCCCAGTTTCCAGAGCAATTTCTGTCATCTCCTTGACAGTTTGTTCAGTCCTGAGGAAATGAAATACTATTCTTATTATTTGATCTTGAGTTCCAAGTTTCAAATACAAGCATACTGGAGCACATCTTAAGAGCAGCACATGGGTGGCTAACTTGCTTACAATAAATCCCGGACAAGGAAAACAAGGGCCTTCCTAATGATGGAATTATTACTGATATTGGATAATAAGAGTGGGTTCATTGATATTCCTTGGCAAGCTTCGCTCTCTCGATTATGAACTTCCCTTCCTTGAACTTCTGTCTTATCTCAGAAGCTCGTATGTATTTCCAGCCTAGTATCTCACCACAGTTGCTGCAATAGATTTCGGCAATGGTGAACACACCGGTTATAAGCTTCCTGTCCTCATTTTGTCCCACGATGATGTTCATTGCATGAGCAAACAGGTAAGCTGGCCCAGATTTTCCCTGAACGAAGTAATGGAACAAAAAAAAAAAAAAAACCGTCGGGGACATATCAATATTGCTCAGAGATATGGATAACGTACATGGAGAAATGAAGCCACAAATTTTGAAGAGAGCGTGGTGTGGGCAAAGCAGCTGTCCAGATAAATCTTCAACAGAAAATCATTTAGATTACTATATTATCTTTCCCTATATCTTCAGAGTCTGGTTCCTGATCCCAGATCCAAGGACCTATTTTTTGTACTTCAATCTATACGTTTCAGGCAGTGACTAGAATCAATCATATATGCATTAGAGAGAAAATCTACGTTACTATTACGAAGAAAATCTCTGGAAATCAGGTCGCTGCGTCGGGGAAGAGGATTTCACCAATTTCTGCAGCTGAACACAGGTGGTGTTGAGTTCTGACATCGATCTCAGAACTTTTGACCGGAGGATCAGCGTTCAAAGTACAGGATGAAAACAAAACCCTGACCCAAAGTGCAAGTTTGAGGTACTTGGATCGGGTTTGATCGAAGGTAAAGTTTAGAGAGTTGACTAACAACAAACTTGGAAAATGAACGAAACTTTCAGAAAAAACAAGGGTAGTTGAAGAAAGATTAATCCAAACGCCAATAAGTAAATTTTACAAACTGGGGGGAGGGCCATCATCGCTCCAACACCATATAAAAAGCGAGCTTAATTTCCTTAAAAGGTAAGAATAACACTATTAATAAAGCAAGAAACTAGACATCCGAAACCGAAGTAGGACAATCCCTACTGTTTTATTTCCATCAAAGAAGATTTCCCTTGGAGAACGGACACTGTGATTAAATACTGATTTCTAAACATGATTAATAAAAAAAGATGAACCAAAATGTTACGAAGAAAGTTTTAGCAGAATGAGCTGAAATTTACAATATACTGTTTGGAAAGAAGCTCAGAGCGAAGGGCGAGCGGATTTTGACAGTTCCTGCAGCTGTAGAGTGGCAGACCAGCGAAGCTCGTCATCGGTCCGAAACCTCAAAATAAAACTAGAAGAAACCTCAACAAAAGTTGAAAGCCTATAACGATGAATTAAAATCCTCGAACTTGAAGGACGATCCTGATCTCTGCTCTGAAAGTGAGGAACTACAACTTGGGGTGCTAAATATAAGAAGGGCAAGATCAGGGCAACTATTTCAAAGCGTGAGGGCACAAATATTCTGAAGACGAACAGTCTTGCGCGTGGGAAGAAAAAGGAGGTCGAAAAAGATAAGGTTCGGTGGGGTGGGGACAGAGAAAGAAGACAATGTAAGAGCCTGCTTGTATATCAATCCACGTCCCAAAACCACTATGTTCAGCAGGAGGTCCACATTTGTACTTTTCCTAAGATAGCTTGCAGGCCAAGGCATTCCCTCTTGTCGTATCATCTCCAGATTGACATCTTTTCGTATGGAATATTTGGAAATGACCCACTACAGACTGGTAGGTAAGTAGAAGGTTACAACTTTCTACAAGTGGCAATCTTTTTCTCTCGTGACAAACCCACAAAGTCTAGCAAATGCACCAAGGGAGAAATTGATGGTGCTAAAACCCTTTTGATTGTTCAATCAAATTTATTATTTATTTCTTTTGTGAATAATGCTGGAGCATACACAAAGAGCAAAAAGTACGTTTTTCTGAAACTGATTTACTTTTTATATGATACTGAGCTTAGATTTAAGTATTTCAACTCTTTAACTTGAACCTTTCGAACGATCATCTCAGAATGTTTCTGAACCATCATCTCAAGGCTCATTTGGGTCACCATCCATGGAAGCAGGTTCATGATATCAAACACCAAAGCCAGAATCAGATCAAGGACAATCAGATTAAGAGTGGCTCATTGATATTCCGTGGCAATCTTCGCTCTCTCCATTACAAATTTCCCTTCCTTGAACTTCTGCCCTAACTCAGAAGCTCGTATGTATTTCCAGCCCAGTGTCTCACCACAGTTGCTGCAATAGATGTCAGAAATAGTGAACACACCGGTTAAAAGCTTCCTGTCCTCATTTTGTCCCACGATGATGTTCATCGCATGAGAGAACAGATAAGCTGGCCCCGATATTGCCTGCACGAATTAACCAAACAAAAAGAGAAAGGTTGGGACATATCAATATTGCTCAGAGATATTGATAACATACATGGAGAAATGTAACCACAAATTTTGAAGAGAGCGTGGTGCCGGCAAAGCAACTGTCCAAATAAATCTTTTTCCTGTATCTTCAAAGTCTGGTTCCTGATCCCAGATCCGAGTGCCAATTGTTTGTACTTAAATCTAAACGTTTGAGGTGGTGACTAGAATCAATCGAATATGCATTAGAGAGAAAATATACGTTACTGTTCACCTTAAAATTTTTGGAAAGCAGGTCGCTGCGTAGGGCAAGAGGATTTCGACAATTTCTGCAGCTGAAAACAGGACTGGCGTTGAGTTCTGCCATCGAATTCTGAACTTTTGACTGGAGGATCAGCGTTCAAAGTACAAGATGAAAAGAAAACCCTGACCCAAAGTGCAAGTTTGAGGTATTGGGATCGGGTTTGATCAAAGGTAAATTTAGATCGTTGAATAGCAACGAGCTTGGAAAATAAACGGAGCTTTCAGACAAAAAAGATGGGTAGTTGGTGAAAGACTAATCCAAACGCCAATAATTACATTATTTGATTGACCAAGGTCTCTCTCATGCTTACCTACCGTTTGCTTCTTAGTACAACAATCCATAGTTTTCTTTCCATCAAAGAAGGATTTCCCTTGGAGGACGGGCACTCTGTGATTAAATACTGACTTCTTTGACCATAACTAATAAAAAAAGATGAACCAAAATGTAAAGAAGCCAAGAGCGGATTTTGACAGTTCCTGCGGTTGTAGAGGGACTGACCAGTGAAGCTCGCCCTTGGTCGGAAACCTCAAAACAAAACTAGAAGAAACTTCATAAAAAGTTGAAAGCCTATTTTTAAAAGCCTATGACGATGAATTAAAATCCTCGTACTTGAAGGTCGATCCCGATTTCTGCTCTGAGGGTGAGGAACTCCGACTTGGGGTGCGAACCATAAGAAGGGCAAGGTCAGGACAACTATTCCCAAAACGGGACGGCACAAGAGGAAAGGGTCTCGGGCGTGGGAAGTGAAAAGAGGTCGAAAAAGATAAGGTTTAGGGGCAGGGAAAAGAAGACAACAAAAGAGCCTGCTTGTGTCTCAATCCACGTCCTAAAGCCACTTTGTTCAGTAGTAGGCCGCGAAGCATTCCCTGGTCAGGCCAAGGAATATTTGGAAATGACCCACTACAGACTGTTCACGACCCAGATAAGCAGAAGGTTACAACTTTCTACAGTGGCAATTTTTTTCTCGTGACAAACAAATAAAGTCTAGCAAATGCACCAAGGTAGAAATTCATGGTGCTAAAACCCTTTTGATTGATTCAATCAAATTTATTATTTATTTTTTGAGTGAATAAGGCTGGAGCATACACAAAGGGCAAAAAATATGGAGGACTATTTTCTATAAACACCATTTATCTAATGTAACACTGTTCTCGAGCGTTTGAAAGAAAGAAAGGTTGTATAGATGTATTTTAAAAAAGTTTTCGTATTTCTTAAGATACAACTTCTCTTTATCTTAAATTGCCATTTTTGGAGTGAAATTGAAGAACTTTACCTAACAAGACAGAGAGAAAATACGACGCTGAATTGCTCGCGCAGCTCCGCACTTTGAAGCCTACCTCTTTTCTGATCCTGTCCGAAAAAATCACGTTATTTCTCTCCCTTTCCTCTCTTTCTCTAAGGGTTTCTCTTTCTCTCTCTATAATATGGCGGACGGTTACTGGAGGTACAGCGATTCCCGGCAGCCTCAGTCGCAATCGATCTCCCAGATTGTCGGGAAACGCTCTCGCTCCGACTACGGTACGAGCTAGTTGCCTCGGATTTGCTTTTTCTGGTTCTTTTACTGCTGTGTTATGAAATTAGGGTTTTTGATGAATTCTATTTGCTCTGTTTCTTTCCGACAAACTGGAAGAAACAGAAGGGGGGATAAAACAAGTAAAACGGGATTAAGTGAAGTTTCTACTCTCGAACGTTAGATTTATGCAGAGAAATAGAGTTTTTAGTTGAAAAAAAACATTGGGGGTTGATAATACCGGAAATCTGTTATAAGAAAATTCTTATCTTCATTTTCGAAGCAACTAAGCGGAGGTCAAGATTCTTGCTGAAATGGGTTTCTCTTATTTCTTCAGATTTCGTCGTTTTTAGACATACTTCGTAGGTTTTCTTTGGTATTCACTTTTTTCAAGTATCACTGTCTGAGCTGTTTGATATCTGAAGTTACTGTATTGCCTGGCCTTTTTTTGAAATCATTGTTCGGAATTAATCCTGCGTACGATAATGGATGATTAAGTACTAGATCTAATTTCAGTATGATAATGGATGATTAAGTACTATACCTTTTAAGGCTCAAATGATTAATATGCTACGATTTGATGGATTCTTATTGATACAGAGATAGATTGATCCTGTTAATATTAGAAATCCATCATGCGCTGAAGGACCACGACTTTGTGTGCATTTTGGGTATGTGGGGTATCTGTTGACTACCGTTGACTGGTTTATCATCTTGATGGTTCATTACAAATCAATACTGGCCTTTATATTATTGATTTGCTCCTTTCTTTTTGCTAGTAAGGAGTAATAGAATTTACTTGGAAGAATGTTGTTATCTTGATCTCAAATTGGTATAAAGCAAGATTGCAAGAAGCTGTTAATATTATGCAGCTTATGTTCTGGATCACATGATTTGAGTGTTTGGGATTCAAAGTCATTGTATATCAAGGTAAAAGCATTTTGACTGGTACCTAGGACATATACGCAGATCTTCTTGTCTATTACATGTCATTTGGAGAATAGATTAGAATGCATACTCCGTGCATTCTTGTTGGATTAGCTTTTCCCTGCAAATGTATTGCTTGTAATTTCTCCTAGTAACTTGGTTAGTTGGACGGCTTCAAGGATATTTGGTTCTTATGGTCGAAATCTTATCTAATGCCGTTTTCATGGGAAGCCATTTTTAGACTGGTTGGTGCCTTTCCAACATAAATTAGTTTGGGGAAGGATCATGTCTTGGTGCAATCGACAAGAGAAATAAGGACAACATAGGAAACTACTTGAGTGAACGTGATAGTTGATCTTGTATTTTGGGGAGTCATGAAAGAATAAGGTGCCATTTTGTCTTGTCAACTTCTAAAAGTAGGCTGTTACACTGCCACATTGCTATTACCTCTACATGTAAGTAATTCCATTTCAGGTCATAGATGTACCTTTTATACTGGGGGGTCCCTCTGGCCTATTTGTAATTCTGTTACCATTCAAGAGAACAAAAGGATAACAGAGAAAGGGATGAAGGTTCTACTCAGTTTTTGTAGAGGATGGGTAACCTTAGATGTGCTCTTCTATGAACTGCATTTATATTAGCTGAGATATTTAATGGTCCTGCCACTTAGCTCTTTTTTTTTTTTTTTTTTTCTTTCTCAATTATTATAGAGAAGTAAAAAGGCATTAGGCATAAGGGCTGTAAGATTCCCCTTTTAGGCTGAGGAATAGAAAGATGTACTAGAACCTAAACAATAGGGAATTTCTTTAGTAAGGGTTTATAACATTTATGTGATGTGTAGAAAGAATTTAATTAATTAGAGTTTATTTCCATACACATTTGTTATCTGTGTATGAGATGTTATTCCAGCCCTCTGGTTTTGTGACCAAAATCATGGCTTTGTTTCTTATTTTTAAAATTTCATCTTTACCTAAAAATTTGGGTTTCTGCATAGTTGGTGATATCATTGTCACTTAGCACTTGCTAGATCTCATCATGGATGATGTGGTAGTCTTTGGCAGTTGTGGTGATCGGATTATTTGAGAGATCAACAAATCTTATTAGGATATTCATAATGGTTACGAATAAGCTCTAGGACTTGTCTCTACCAGTTTGATTTCCACATAAAGTTATGTGCTCTTCTTCTGCCTTTAGAGTCATATAGCATAGCATGTTACTCCTTTTCTCTTATATTTTGCCTCATTTAATGAGAGTATGTGCTTGATCTTGAAGATGTCCCTAGTGGTCTTTGGCAGTTGTGGTGATCAGATTATTTGAGAGATCAACAAATCTTTATTAGGATATTCATAATGGTTACGAATAAGCACTAGGACTTGTCTCTACCAGTTTGATTTCCACACAAAGTAATGTGCTCTTCTTCTGCCTTTAGAGTCATATATCATGGCATGTTGCTCCCTTTCTCTTATATGTTGTCTCATTTAATGAGAGTATGTGCTTGATCTTGAAGATGTCCCTACTGGTCTTTGGCGGTTGTGGTGATCAGATTATTTGAGAGATCAACAAATCTTTATTAGGATATTCATAATGGTTACGAATAAGCAGTAGGACTTGTCTCTACCAGTTTGATTCCACACAAAGTTATGTGCTCTTCTTCTGCCTTTAGAGTCATATATCATGGCATGTTGCTCCCTTTCTCTTATATTTTGTCTCATTTAATGAGAGTATGTGCTTGATCTTGAAGATGTCCCTAGTGGTCATGAGCTGCCCAGTTATTATGCTCGTGATGATGATAGAGGAGCAATTCGTGGAATTAGAGATACTGACTCCATTGGAGCATCTTATGATCGTTACCTTCGCAGTGCGGTACTGAGTTGTTTTCGATCTTTTTGTTTGTCAGATGCAACCTTTTCACTTGAGTTTAATTGTTTTTTAGGGTCTAATGTTACATTGTAAAATTACAGCAAGTCTCATCTTATGGTGGGGGACAGTCTGCTAGATCTATTAGCACGGGAATCTCAAGTCGTACTGTTGAAGATCCACGTATTTTGAGTATCCAAAGCGTGGACCCAGGTACAACTGTGAAGGACAGGACCTTGGGTTATGGAGGTGGAAGGCCTGAGGTTCCCCTTCCCCCCGATGCCTCCAGTACACTGTTTGTGGAGGGCTTGCCTTCCAACTGTACACGACGAGAAGTGGCTCGTATCCTTCCATAGTGTTCCATTTCTTTAGCATTGCTTGTTTTTTGCTTTTATCTTTGTTGCATTTTGTAGTTTTACATTCCTAGTCTTGTTCCTTCACTTGCTGTTTTAGATATCTTTCGCCCTTTTGTTGGCTACAAGGAAGTGAGACTTGTAAGCAAAGAATCAAGACATGTAAGTTTATTTCTTTAAAGTGCATAACAGTATTTAATGCATTGATGGATTCACTGATGATTGATCTATTCAGCCTGGGGGAGATCCATTGGTACTCTGTTTTGTTGATTTTGTAAGCCCAGCCCATGCTGCCACTGCCATGGATGCTCTGCAAGGTGAGCTTGTGTTACCTGATAATTTATAAAAGCTTTAGCATCATGCATCTGTGCGAGTTGGTTATGTTGCTTATCTCTGCTGTCTTTTTGTTGTGCCATAAGTGGAGAAGTTAACTATTTCCCTTGAATGCTGTCTGTTTTAGCTTTTCTACCACAATGGGTTGGTTACTTTCCATTAAGAGTATGCGGGAACTGAAACTTGTGTGTTGTTTTAGGGTAGTGGGGGGCGGGGGGCAGGGACAGTGTTTGCGTTTGTGACTACTAACCATATAATTTGGCATGTTGTTAGAATATACGTATTGGGGTGGGCTGGAACTAAGAGTTCATTGCCATTGGGAAGTTAAAAGCAACAGTGCGAATTGAATCTTTGAATTTATTGAATGATAAAAGAGTGAAATGTCAATTTTCAATATCACACATTGTTTCTTGTATGTGCGGGGAAAAGGAATTTACTTCTATAGGATGCGTAAGTATTAATGGGAAAAACATAGAGCGCATTTTGCTACCTGAAAGCCAAGGCTTCTAAAAGTTTGCCATATCTTAAAAGAATCTCGTAAATCTTCGTTTGGGGGCGTCCATATCTCAAATGATGCTGAAAAACTAACTTTGGAGGGTTTAGAAGTTCTCTTCCGGTATGAAAATGACATGATTTCTGGACCATTCCTTAACGACATTTGACAAGGTCAATTTTACTGCTGATGCCCATATATTTTATACTGCAGTGTTGCTTTTCCGCTGTGTCAGGTTTGTACTTAACATTACGAGTGTTGAACTTGCTGTGTTCTTGGGTTCAACTCTCCAGTCCAGTTTAAAATAAGACATTGGTCCTGCTTTTTATTTGCATTATTTTAAGCTTAACTAGGCCAATGAGCTGCCTAGACCGGTTAAGGGGCCTGATCTAGTGACATGGCTGCTGGCTAACTGCGCTAAGAATCTCAAATAATGATGCCATAAATAGTTCATGTTTTGGCTCATCCTCATCTGCGATAGACCAAGTGAAGCCTTGGAGTAACTAAGGTAGAAAAGATAGAGGCAAAATACTCCCTCCAGTTTCATTACTTGCGTAAGCTTGAGACCGGAGGCCTGAGGAGTGAGCTTTATCTCGGGAAGGTGGCAGACTTTCTTTCCATATCCTCAGGGGGTGCCCTTGACAGTGAGGATATGAGTGTTGGATCTGCATCTGGGGCTTTTGGGCGCTATGGAAAGTGATTGACTGTTTGTCAGGTTTATTTCGAGTTTTCTATGTGTTTAAGTTGAGGTAATATTGCACACGTCTTATTTCATGTGTCTGCTGATGCGCCAATTAACCGATCAAAATGTGGCTAGAATGTTCAGCGTGAAGTAGTCAAGCTCGATTTTGCAGGTTATAAATTCGATGAGCATGACCGTGACTCGGTCAGTCTAAGGTTGCAATTTGCTCGCTATCCTGGTGCGAGGTCAGGTGGCGGGCATCGTGGCAAGCGTTGAACTGTGCAGTTTTTGGCAGGTGATTAGCGCTATATTCCGCCCATTCGACTGCTTATATTCTTGACGTTAGGTGCCGACTAAGAAAACTTCACTGTAAAACGACGTATCACACTAAATCGTGGCGCGACACTTCTCTGTAGGATTCGCGCAAACTGGGGAGGTTACGATAATGAGGGCGATACAACAGCGTAGCGGTTTCACGAATTTCGAGCGCTTTTTAGGAACAACTTGGAAGTTTGTGGTTTATATTTAATTCAAGGGCGCTTGCTAGAGACTGGGAGTGTGCTTTTTCTTTTAGAGCATTGTTAACTATATCTGCCTTTAGTTGCTCTGGATTCTTTTGCCCCGCACTTGAATGAATTCTGCTATATTTATCCTCTGCTTAGAGATTGTGTAAACTTATACTTTACCTGCCTTTTCGGCTTATCCTGCTTTCAAGATACGTCTTTAGTAAGTAGGTAGCGTAAACTCTGACTCCTGAGATAAGGTTTTCTCGGATTTCTATCCTAGAATCTCTTGTTTTAGGGTCTTAGCGGCAAAATATGATGCCGCCTTTTTGTTTGCCTTTTTTTATTTTAGATAGGAGATGTTAGGAACATGCTTTTGCCATTAACGAAAAGCTCAAGCCGCTTATCTCGTGTTTGCAGCAAGAAAGTCGTCACTGTATTGGTGTTGTTATGCCATGATAATTTGTGATGTTGACGAGGCCTAAACTATTTTTTCGAGTTCCACTTATCTTGGTACGAACTACAGGTCAATTTGACGTTGGCATGCGCATGTAGCGTCACATCGCGTTTAGTTCTCACGTTTTAGTTCTGTAGGTTGTATGTTGTTTTCATCTTCGTCGCATGGGGGATGGTGTTTCTTTGGTATGTTCCCTGCAACGGTATCTGTTGATTCCTGGAATGCATAGTAATGCATTTGTATGGTGGAAATTTCCGCCCAATGGAGCGTCGGGCAAACCTTGTTGCTCATCGTCCTGCTGAGCTTCTGGCTTCTGGGGTTTCTGAAGACTAACTCTTGAGCCTTCAAGCACTGAAACCTGTGTCCCAGGACTGCATGGTGCATTTGTGCTATTAGGACCTTCTTGCAATGGAGAGAGTTAATGACTTACAGGTGGGCTCTGAATTGAATAATTATGCACCTTCTTGGTTAGGGATGTTATTGCCTTGAACATTTGTAACTTAGCTTTTTAGGAGAGGCTTCCTGGGGCTTGATAAAATTGTGGTCTGACGAATGTGCAGTGCCTGGGATTGTGATGTGGAGTTTTGTGTTTCACACATTGTTTGGCAGTGGATGGTGTGGTTGTTCGTGGCTGAGGCTCCCTTTTACCTTACAAGCATGCAGTAGGAATGTGGCTTTCGTTCCACTGATGTGAGCAAAAAACTATACTAAAATACCTGTCATCTTTAAATGCAGATTGGAAAGAAAAATATTGGTTTATGATTTTTGTTTTCTCATATTGGCAGTCACCACCCCCTTAAAATTTGATAAATATGAACTTTTGAGTGGATCAGTGTGGAGTTGGTAAATGGACAACTGGAAACATGCTCAAATACTTTATTAGGCACAATATGCTATAATTATAAGCAATCGTAATCCGAAAGAAATAATGAGTATAACTAACGAAAGAAATACTTAGTGTCTCTTCGTTGGGACACTTGGGCCTCTTGGTAGGCCAAGGTGGCTTGAAACCACTCGATGGAGGTTTGATGCTTTGTCACCTCTTCTGGATTTAAATAAAGAAGCTTCTTAGCCACTCTAGTTCTCCTACTTATCTCTGATATTTCTGTCCATCTGCTAAAAAATAATTGTAAGCGTGGTGTCATTAGTTTGACCTTCATGGAAGGATGTCAATTGTATTACAAGGTAATTGACTGGCATCATCTGCTGAAACTGATTTTACCATAATCTCTTTAGGCACTTTCGAATGATCACTCTCTAGTCTTGTCATTTCTCTTTAATAAACACTGGCGGATGGTATTGAAGACTGACTTTGAAATTTTCAGGCATATCCTTTTCGGGATAACCCCTTTTTTGAACCATGAACATATATATCTAAGATCTTTCGAGACATTTAAGTTGGAAATTTGCTTGAGTTTGTACCATTTTATAATCTTGCCTCTTATTAGAAATTATAAAGAATGATTCATATTTAACTTAAAATTTCAAGTATTAAGTAGAAGAACATATTTTTTTATAAACTATTTTTAAGTGTTAATATTTATTTTATGAGAATTGACATGCCTCTTTTGCCTTAAGCATGAGACAAAACTTTCCATAAAAGATCTTTGTTTATAAGTAGACGAGTGAAAAATAAAATTTGAATTTTTATTGTACCTCCTATCAATGTGGGACAATAACTTCACAATGGTTATTTTACCATAGAGTTCCATTGTAATGGTTCAGCTCCAAGCTCCATACAACATTATTTTTGTATGAATTCTAAACTTGTTGATATTTACATGAATGGACTTAAACTTAAATATTATATTATAAAATATAAAAATAGATTCATACGTAACTTAATATTTTAAGGTATTAAATGAAGATTTTATTTATTTATGAACTACCTTTTAGGTGTTTAATATTTTTCATGTGATCCACTCAAAAGTTTGGGGTAACATTTCTTATAAAAATATTTCGTTGACATGATGTATCATTCTCCAATTACAGAACCGAACCCCACTCTCCTTGTATACGTGATCTCAGTCAAGGCAGAATAAGGAGAGTGGTGAAGCAATTAAATGTGTGGGCTCAGTCGGTGGCTTGTGGCTGCTTCTTCTCTTCTTTGGGCGGAACCTAAGAGCGTGCACTTTTTCTTGGAACAACGAGGCTGGCACGTTGAGCTAATTAAATTCCCAAATTAGGTTGGGATACTAAGCTAAGTATCACTCGTCATGAGTTTGAATCTCTTTCTTTTCTAATGTGTTTATAAATAAATAATAATAAAACAAAACCAGCTTATATGAAATTAGGTTCACCCCTATTGTCCAAAGCTGCATTGCCAGCATCACATCCAGGAGATCAACGAGGCAAATAAAGCCACGTCAGCTCCTTGCCACGTCAACTGACGAATCAGCAACAATTGCATGTGGCAAGCTCGCGTCACTTACACCACGTCAGCCCCAAGGGACGTTTCTTCTTCGCTTGCACGGGAGCTTCCATTCGGAACAAAGCGCAGAGAGGCGCCGCGCTCGCAAATCTCGCTACCGACGGAGAATCGCGTACGCCTTCCTCATCGAGCTGCGCCACATCATCGTCCACGGTCGTCTTTCCCGGCCGACCAAAGAAGAAAAACTCCAAGTCGTCGTCTCCAAAAATCAACCCATCCAATCGCGCCGCACAATCAGAAAGCTTCTCCAAAAATCAGCTCCTCCAATCGCAATTCAAGAAAGGAAAGCTTCACCGTAGCTTTCAATCCCGACGGCTTAGAGCATAAACTTCCTTCGTCTGTCTGAGTTCTTTCGTCATCAATTCCATATTTGGCTTGAATTTGATGAACGACAGCATGCGATTAGAAGGGACTTCCATGTTTTAGAACTGGAACCCCGGACTTCTGATCGCGTGAAAGTTACTATCATGTCGGTTATAAATTTAAAATATTAACAGATTTTAAAATGTGGAGGAATTTATGACCTTACAAGTTGACCTCATCGGAGATGGCAACGTCTGAGCTGTCTTTTTGTTTCCGTCGTATACCTACTGATCCCGTGACGACCGATCCGGGCCCTGTGTCACAGTCGAAATCTTGACTCCTAAGTTTACTTTTGACCCTTTGTCCTTTCTTAAAACTGGCGTTCGAATGATAGATTTCAAATCTAGCGTTTGTCTTTCCCGAGAGTATCGTTTCCGGGCGTGCGGCTTCATCTTTTGGACATCCTTGTTCGTAGCAGAGAAAAAGTATATAAAAGCAAAATTAAATACCCTTTCCTAAAGTGTTTCGAGTTGGACGAAAGTAGGTCTGCAAATCCAAAAAGCAAGGTTGGAATTTAAAATTATTGCTCTGCAGAAAGTTGGATACAGAATGGCTTCTAGAAGTGGTTGGGATGGTTGAACCTTTATCTCTGAGATGATTCAGCTATAGCGGCTGTGAGAGCGAAAGGCGTCGTGCGGCGTCGCCCTGGTCGTGTCATCAGCTGCAGGAATTAGTGGAAGCTGCAGGGCTCTGTTATGGATACCTATGAGAACAGGAGGTGGTGGGAAAATGATGTAATGATAATCTTTCTGACGGAAGGTATGGGTTTTTCCATATCTTAAATCGTTTTCGTCGTATTCTTCACCACTTTCTGGCGTGGACTGAAGTCGTGGCTGGATTCTCAGGACACGCCGAGCCTTCTGCTTTTTTGAACGGACCTGTCACTGCAAGGTCACAAAGTTCAGAAGGTAGATCAGATGGTTTAATCGTATTGAATGGCGTGCCAACAGTCGTAAGAAATATAGTAGAGCAAGTTGGAATGTGAGGGAGAATGGAGACGATCCCATGACTGGTTGCTTTTGAACGAAGGCTCGACCGCACACGCGGATTTCAGATTTCTTAGTCGCTTTGATGCACGCTTAGCTGGCCCTTTCCTCTTTGACAGGTACTTCCTTGCCTTTTTTTCAGGAATCTTTGTAGATATCTCGATTTGACTCGGACTCCGCAACTGAAGTAGCATCCCAGTGCAAGATATCTCTGAATCTCAGTTCTTGGATTCTAACTTCTCGAGGTCCTTAAATTTGAATCTCATTCTTGGATTCCAACTTCCCCAGATTCTTAGCTTCGAATCTTTGTCTCTTTATATTGACCTCTTCAACCTCCTTCTCCATTGATATTGACCTCTTGTGGATTTCTGTTTGCAACTTTGCTGTGCAGTACTGGAGAGGAGAATCAGTTTTGAGACGTAACAATGGTTGAGGTGTTTCAAGTGGAGGGGGAAGATTCCTCGGATGATAAAGAGGAGTGTGTTATAAAACAAGTGGATTTGACAGTGCCAAAGACCGACGATCCCACCATGCCGGTGGTCACATTCAGGATGTGGGTTCTGGGTCTTATTTCATGCGTCTTGTTGTCGTTTGTGAACCAGTTCTTCTGGTATAGGAAACAGCCATTGTCAATCAGCTCGATATCTGCACAGATTGCTGTGGTACCCATTGGGCACTTCATGGCCAGAGTTCTGCCAAAGCGTGTCTTCTTTGAGGGCACATGGTTTGCTTTCAGTATGAATCCAGGGCCCTTTAACATCAAGGAACACGTTTTGATAACCATCTTTGCCAATTCGGGTGCTGGAACGGTTTATGCTACTCATGTTTTGTCTGCAGTTAAACTCTATTATAAGCGGGCCCTTACCTTTCTTCCAGCCTTGATTGTTATGCTTACAACTCAGGTTCTCTTCCAATTCCCTTCTTTTGATTTTTGTTTGTTTATTGTTGAACCTTCAAAAGTTAGATGAAGGCTCTTTTGATTATGTGATGACTATACGTGCTGAATTCTGAAAGGTATAGTGTATCTGATGTTTTATGCTTTCTGGGGCATTAGAATTCGTGCAATATTGAAATTTGAAGCGTTATGGGAAATCACCTCGGGCGAAGAATTGAAAACAAAACTTCCGAAGAATGAATCTGGGAATTTACAGAGTAATGTCAGGGGGAGTAATCCATTGTCATTTCATTGTTATCGTGGAGCCAAAAGGGAGATATTCTCTAATCTATTAGATAATTAATATGAAAAAAAGAGAGTAAAACTTGGATCCTTTGGTATTGATAATTTTTTTCCTATGATCTTATAATACAATTTTTTTACATAACGTTAGTTTTTATTACACTTCCTTAGCCTGATGGTCAGAATGCAATATTATTAAAAAACCTAAAAGTTCAACTTTAAATTTACTTCACTTCAAAATTGTACCTATTAAATGTGAGATTCAGTCTCCAATACCTTCTATTGTACGTGCTGAAAAGCAATGTTCTGAATTTAGAGTAAGACATAACTTAAGACTTTAATATCATGTTAAAGGGCTTGAAAGTCCACTTTAAAAATTAATTTATGAATTAGAAGAGTTTTTATTTAATATAAATGTGTATCTTCTATGGTTTGTGACTCATGGTTCCCATCAAATATTAATTTAAATTTTGTTTATTTGTAAATCCTTCACATCTTTAACAGCGGGTAACTGATAGAAAATGTGGTCTCCTACATGAGTATTCTCCTCTTAGCGTATGGATTTTAGAATCGGATAACTTACAAGCAGTGTTTGATTGTGTCGTTTTCATTTTCAATTGTGTAGGCGCTGGGTTTTGGTTGGGCGGGACTTTTTCGAAAATATCTGGTTGAACCAAGGGAAATGTGGTGGCCCTCTAACTTGATTCAGGTCGCATTATTTAGGTAATTTTTCCTCTGCAATATTCGACATTTAAGTTGTCAGAATCGTGTTTGACTAAGTATTTACCATTACAGGGCTCTTCACGAGAAGGAAAAAAGACCAAAAGGTGGCACTACACGTACTCAATTCTTCATGCTGGTCTTGATCATTAGCTTTGCTTACTACGTCTTACCTGGCTATCTTTTCATCATGTTGACTTCTTTCTCTTGGGTCTGTTGGATTGCTCCCAAGTCCATTTTAGTCCAACAACTGGGTTCTGGCTTAGAGGGCATAGGAATCGGTTCTTTTGGGATTGATTGGAGTACAATTTCCTCTTACCTTGGGAGTCCTCTTGCAAGTCCATGGTTTGCCACTGTAAACACTGCTGTTGGATTCATCCTCGTGATGTATGTGATGACACCCCTTAGTTACTGGTTCAACTTCTACAACGCCAAGACTTTCCCAATATACTCTAACTCTCTCTTCACATCAAATGGTTCGGAGTATGACATTTTGAGCATCATCAACTCAAAATTTCATCTTGATCGCGGTGCTTATTCAAACATGGGGCCTGTACATCTCAGCACATTCTTTGCCATGACTTATGGTGTTGGATTTGCGACACTTACCGCTACAATTGTGCATGTTCTGCTATTCAGTGGAAGGTAACATTCCATGAAAATTTTCCAATTTTGCCAGGGGATTCGTAAAATACATAGGCATAGTATTGTTTTAAGTTCTAGCTAGAATTTCTTGGGAACTTAAATTTTCCTTTCATCTACCTGATGTAGTGATGTATGGAAGCAAACGAAAGGTGCCTTCAGTGAGAATAGCGACAAAGATATACATACCAGGCTTATGAAGGTTTACAAAGCCGTTCCCATGTGGTGGTTTCTTGTCATCCTTGTCGCAAACATTGCTCTCATAATCTTTGCTTGCGAGCATTACAAAGAGTCACTTCAATTGCCTTGGTGGGGTGTACTTCTAGCTTGTGCCATTGCCGTATTCTTCACTCTTCCAATCGGTATTATCTCTGCCACTACAAATCAGGTATATGTACAAGAAATTGTAGAGTTTAAACCCCTTGCCTTTTTCATTTTCATTGCCTTGGCTTTTGCTCCTCGTTGAGTAAAAGTTTTGCTAAAACTTGTCACTTGTTCATCTCTTGCTCGTAAATCAGATGCCTGGTTTGAACATCATAACAAAGTACATCATTGGGTACATGTACCCAGAGCGCCCTGTTGCCAACATGTGCTTCAAGGTGTATGGATACATCAGCATGACTCAAGCTTTGACCTTCGTGGCAGACTTTAAGCTTGGCCACTACATGAAGATTCCCCCAAGGTCAATGTTCATGGCGCAGGTTAGTTTTGTTTGGCTCCAAATTCACATATAAGATCATATTTCAGCACCTAAATATTCAAAAACCAAAGTCATGACGTTGCAGGTGGTTGGAACTATCGTTTCGGTGGTTGTATACACAGCAACCGCATGGTGGCTAATGGCAACGATCCCACACCTTTGTGACACCTCCATGCTACCACATGATAGCCCCTGGACTTGTCCCATGGATCGAGTCTTCTTTGATGCATCTGTCATCTGGGGACTTGTTGGACCCCGAAGAATCTTTGGAAACCTTGGTGAATACGGCAATGTGAATTGGTTCTTTCTCGGTGGAGCCATTGCTCCTCTCCTAGTCTGGCTTGCACACAAGGCATTCCCACGCCAAAATTGGATTCGCAAGATTCACATGCCTGTTTTGTTGGGTGCTACGTCAATGATGCCACCTGCTAGTGCCGTGAATTTTAGCAGCTGGATCTTAATAGGATTTCTCTCCGGCTTTGTGATCTTTAGGTATCGGCCGGAATGGTGGAAGCGCTACAATTATGTCCTTTCCGGTGGCCTTGATGCCGGAACTGCTTTCACGACGTTGCTATTGTTTGCTGCCTTGGGATCCACAGGACTTGACTGTTGGGGAAACGACGTGGAAGGGTGCCCCTTGGCTTCTTGCCCAACTGCAAAAGGCATTATTGTTGAAGGTTGCCCAATTATCTCTTAAGAGTGGATATTTCACCAATATTTCAGGTTCTACGGAACCATTCTATTTTTATGCTTGTAAATGGGTTTTAACTATGCTTAGCAATGTCCCTAGTCAATGATTTCAAAACGAAGTCCTTATATGCTGACATATATAAAACAAAGGCAAGATCATTTTTCAACAACATAAAGTGAAAGACAACATTCATGACAAAAGCTTAAGTTTTGAAACACATCTTGTGATCTTCCAAGATATCCCGTCTATCTCCAGTATCATTTTGGTGCAAGTTCATACATTTTATGCTTTTGTCTGTTAGGTTCCCAGTAGATAGTTCACTACATGTTCTTTACCTAAAGCTTAAGTTTTCCTCACTTGTACCATACAACAAACTTGACATCAAAAAGAAGTAGTATGATAATTATAGGAAAAGAACCCCATTAATTCTAACAGTCTCCCTTAAAGGGATTTTCCACAAAGGAAGTAGTATGATAATTATAGGAAAAGAACCTTATTAATTCTAACAATCTCCCTTAATGGGGTTTTCCACAAACCTAAGCATCTCTTTAAATTTTTCATGCGAACTCCTTGATTAACTCTTTGTAGAAATACCTACATATTGTTCTTTAGTTGAACCATACTTTAGTGTAACCTTTCCTAATTTAGCATGTTATATGATGTAATGAACTCTAATTGCAATGTATTAGTTCAAGAATGGTGACTTAAGGTTTTTTGTGACAATGATTGACTTGTTATCACTCAAAATAATGATTGTCTTGGTATGCCCTACCCAAGATTTATAAAAAGCCTTTCTAGCCACACATTTTGACAAGTAGAGGTTAAGGCATCAATATATTCTGCCTTGACTATGGACAAGGATATTGAGGACAATTTCTTAAAAGACAATGTAAAAGCTCTTGACTCGCAGTGAAAACAAAACCACTTGTACTCTTAGAGTTCCTAAAGTTTCTAGTCCATACACTATCACTATACCTTACCAATTTAAATTCCTTAATTTGATGATACAACAAACCAAATTTGACAATTTTTGAAGGTATATATGCTTTAGCTTTTCAAAATAAACTTGGCTTGGTTGGTGCATGTAACAGGACATGAGACTTATTAAAATGATGTCACCTGGATGAATGGAGGTGACATATAACAAACTCACTATGAGACTTCTATATGCCATAGCATTTTTTTCTCCTAACCCATCTTTGACTATAACTTTCTCTCTAACCACTGATAGTGGATATTGGTTTGCAATTAATCAGTTAAACTTGGATAGAAAGTTTTTGATAAACTTTGTCTAGTAGAGCAAGTTCAAGGGTAATACATAATAATTGTAGTCCTTTCTTATTGATATTGTTAGTTAGAAAGCATGATAGATCTTGGAGATTTGTGTAGGCTATTAGGCTTTGAATGAGCTTATACTTAAGAACAAGTTTATAATATTAGTGATTGATGAGTCGTTGGACAAGCCTTACAAGATGGTTTGGTTTTCTAAGCTAGATTTGAGATTGAGACACCATTAGAAGTAGGTGTTCCAACCTAATATTCTAAGTCAGCTTTATGAACTCAATACGGCTAGTATGAGTTTTTAATCATATCATTTGGGTTGACTAACACATTAAAGACATTCCAAGTCCTTATGAATTTCATTTTTAGACTATATTTGAGGACGTTTGTGCTTTTTTTTTTTTAACCACATCTTGGTTTATAGTCTTAATTTAGAAAACCATGTGCTACATATTTGAATAATATTGTTGCTTTTAAGGGACTATTGGTTATTTGTAAAAAAAAGTAAATGTGCTTTCATGAAGAAGAGAATTAAGTACTTAGAGCATGTCATTTCAAGCAATGGTGTTAAGGCATATTCAAAGAAAATTGAGTATATACTAACTTGGTCCTTAGTATCCACAATTAAGGATTTTAGGTCCTTATGAGTTATTATAAGAAGTTTGTTGTAAAGATTATAAATAGATGAGTTAGCTTTTACTGTATATGTTAGGAAATGAAAATTTTTAGTGAACAGAGGAAACCTTTTAAGCCTTTGAAAGTTTAAAGTAGGCCATAAGGTTTATGCTTGTTCTCGTGACAACAAATTTTGGGAAATCTTTCATACTAGAGATAGATGTGGGCTACTAGAAAATAAGCATAATATTAATACAAAAAAGGGATGTTGAATGTTTAGTTTAGTAAGGAACTTATGCGGAAACTTTTAGGACTCTTCATATATGAAACAAAGTTATTAGTTATTATGATGACAAATGAAAGTCATATTTGTTAAGCAATTACTTTATAGTGCATATTGATCATAATAACATCAAATATTTGTTTAAACAGATAGTGGCTCTCTTGGCATAACACAAGTAGCTTGCCAAGGTGTTAAGGTTTGACTATGAGATCCAATACAAACATGAGATTGAGAATCAAGTTATAGATGCACTCTCAAGGTTGTTAAGGAAAGTAGAGAATATAGGGCTACAAGCCATATTTATACTATAACCTAAATGAAACCATAAGATATTGCAAAGTTACAAAGGAGACCCCCACATTTAAGCCATAGTAGAAGGGTTGGTGATTGACCCTTTGTCACGAGGCATATAAATGATTTGAGAGGTTTTAATGGTTGCAAACCTAAAAAGTTTTGATTTTCAAAATATAACTTCTCCTTGTCCTCAGGAGATGTTATGACATTAGCATAAACCAAATAAATGATCTACTTTATTTGCATAGCTTCTAGTAAGTCATCATTATGTGCGTCTTTGAACATTTCCAATTTTTTTCTTAAATTCATATTGCTTGGTGGGCTTCCTAACAACCTTAGCAATATGAACTAAATTATTTTCAAATAATTGATCAACATTCCTTGCTTGTATCCCTAATGGAATCTTTAACAAAATTTCTTCCTCCATTATAGCTTCTAATACTCAACATCCTACATGTCCTTAGTGAGCTTGCTTGCTTGATCTTTTGTAGCCAACTAAACATCCAAAGAGGCCAAAAATATATGGCTTGCAACTTAACTAATCTCTTGTATTCTATGTTGTAAAAGATTAACAATTTTCCTGAAATTGACAACAATGTAAGCCTTGCTTATATTTTGCACTTAAGTGCTCCCTGCTTAGCAACTTTAATCTCGTAGTTGAAAATCTTTGTAGCATTTCCAAATCTTTTAAAATGGTTAATGTTTAGCTCTTATGGCTTTTTAAAGATATATATATATATATATATATGTATGTATATAGTCCAAATATGGAAAGGACAATACGATATAGTAACTTAGCTAGTGAAACCTATGAGGTACCACTAATCACCTCCTTTACCATCTCATTATTGAGAAAAATTTATAAATAGTGCCAATCAACCACATTGTAGCCATGAAATATCTACCTAAATTAATTAGAAAACAATAAACATACTTAATAAAAACCTAACTATAATGCACATGTTCATTTCTATTTATACAAAGAAAGAATCAATATGTCATTATTAAATACTAATGGCCTATATTAAATTAGTAATTATCTTAAGAACTTCAATTAATAGAAAAAAGAAAGAAAAAGGCAATCATCTAATTATTATTCTCACACCATATTATATATGCATTAAACAAATAAAACTATGGCTACTGTTATATAGACATTTGAGATTATCTATATTTGGCTCTAGAGAAGTACCAAAGAAATATAACAAAACAAAAAAAAGACTTTTAAGCTTGAAAGATACACAATTTGTATACAATACAATTGCATCATACCACATCCTTTTAGTTATTGAGAAAATGTAGGAAAGATTCAAATACCAAATAGAACAAAACAACATATAGTAAAAGTTCAATCTTCCATTCTTTTTTCCTTAGCAATCAAGTAGACATAAATCAATACTTCTTAACAAACTTCAACAATCCAAACTTTAGAAATGATAGACAGAGGTAGAGAGAGAGAGAGAGAGATATTGACCTAATGCCCAAGCCAATGAGTCACTTTCTTCCAAGAAAATGGGAGGAAATACTCACTTCAGTTTCAAATAATTGTTCATTACTCATTTCTTTTGGCATCTTTTTGGTGTTTTCCATTTGATCTTACTTAAAAGTCCATGTTAGAAGCCAAATGCGCCTTGACATAGAGTGTTCAAAGTATTTCTCAATTTCGATACCAAACAAAACAAAACATGACAAAACAACATATAGTAAAAGTTCAATCTTCCATTCTCTCTTAGTTTTCCTTTCCTCAACAATCAAGTAGATCAATACCTTTTAACATACTTCAACAATTCAAACTTTGGAAATGGTAGATAGAGGGAAAAGGAGGGAGGGAGGGAGAGAGATTGGCCTAATGCCGAAGTTAATGAGTCCCCATTTCTGTATGTTTTTCAAGAAATAAGTAAAGCTTTAACAGAGATAAACTAGTTGACTCAGCAAAGCGAGAATCAAAGAGCAATTTCAAGAAAATGGACTCACTTTAGTTTCAAATAACCATTCACTGCTCATTTCTTTTGGCATTTTTTGGTGTTTTCCGTTTGATCTCAGTGAAAAGTCCATGTTGGAAGTCAAATGCACCCCGACACAGAGTGATCAAAGTATCCCTCAATTTCCACCACACGGTGGAAATCTAACATGCTAGTTAAGGGATTATGGTGCTTTAGCGGAGTACCTTATGTTTTCTTTGGGCTTTCTTTTGCATCTAAACCAAAAAGTCTTTCTTCTTTTTCAATGAAAAATCCTCCTTTTTTATTCTTTTTTTTTCCCCAATTGTGTATGAATCCAAGTTCAAGTAACATTAATTGTTCTATGTAATAATGTAATCTAAGACTCTAATGTGGAGGATAACCAAATTTCATTATCAATAATGCTAAGTTAGAGGTGATAACTCTCTTTTTATAGAGTTATTTTATCTATTTTAGGTAATAAATAACTTTAATAATTATGAGAAAACATTTGAACTCCTCTTTATTTACCTAAATTTATTTTATTTATGTAGTACAAGGAGGCAAGGAGAAAAAGGATGAACATGGAGAGCTTGATACTTATTGTATGGCAAAATCGTAATATCAAGATCAAAAGAATCAAGATGGGCTTGGGCTTTGAATGATTGTTATTAGATTTTATTGTTATTGAGTTTTCTAAATAATTAGAAAATCTAATTATATTAGGAGTTCAAAGCCTAATTAAATTAGGAGTTCAAAACCTAATTAAATTAATAATTCAAAACCCAATTATTTTAGATCTCTAAAACCCAAAAGAGTAGGTCTAAACCTAAACCCTATTTAAGAGAAGAGAAGAGGCAAAAGAAGGGGGAGGAGGAAATTAAGCACAACTTAAGAAAGAGGCCAAGAATTCAAGATTTTCTTGAAGAGAAGACAAAAAGGGTGACAGACTTCTTGTTCTTGGATTCAAAATGTCTTCTTTATTTCTTATTACTATTCTTCCTCATTATTTCTTTATGTTTTAGTTTATTTTTGTTAGAGCTACAATGTAACCTAATTATGATGGTATGAATTTTATGATTATTATGTTTTGCAAGTATTTTGTTTATGTGAAGTTATATATTACTGTGTTTAATGCTTTTAAGTGATTAGTTACCACTTGAATGATTTGATTTGCATGTTTGAGACCGACAAGAGATGATATGCAATTGCTTCTTGTAATGTGTAACCATAAATTAAATATGGATAGACATATACCATATTGTTTGTATGGCTTTTGGTGTAAACTGGGAATGTTCATAGATCCTAATGCATTTGGTTTGTTTCAATTCACATATAGAGATATAGTGAGTTAATGAACTAAGTAGGTTTGCTATACCTAGACATAGGATAGTAAATAAATTAGGAGATTCCGCTATCACATAGATATTATCCCTCTTGCAAGCATAAATAATCAATATTAATACCTAGTAATTATGGTAAAATCATATGCTCTAACATATTTCTTGTATTTAGTTTTCTTAGATTTATTTAGTTAATCTAACATCTATTAATTTGATTTGCTAGATAAATTCTAGGAGTTGTTCACTGTTAGTAATTAATTGGTTTAGTAATCACTAATATCTGTAGGACAATATCTTTCTTATCATTATATTACTTGTTCGACATGTTCACTTACAATTAGATTTCACCGAACAAGAGGCAAGGTAAGGAAAATTGTGAGACAAATGTCAATATCGACGTAAATGAAAACTGTACATATGAAAAGCAAAGAATAATTAACCATAAAACTAGTGGCTGAAGATATAGCACCAAAGCCTTTGTATCATATTCTAGTAAACCACATGGAAGATTTTCACATATCATTTCCTTTGCATAGAATCTAGATTTATATTTCTAACCAACCCTGGCCAAAGACCAGAGGAATGGTCACAGATCAATTCAATGAAATACACCATGTCCAAATTTCAAGTAGGTCAATACGTATCACTATAGAGACATATCATCGGAAATACCAATTTGGGAGAATCCTCATAGTGTCACCATATTCTCTTTCATAGCCCAAAGTACTCAATATGTAGGTATCGTTGCAAACTTTGCACCTTACCATCACACAAACACAACGCAACTAGATGCAGAACCTTAGTCATAGATCAAGGGCTAAGCTAGATTCACTAACACAAAATGTAGAAAATATAAATCACCAAACAAAGTGAGGACAGAATTTTTGATCAACCTAGTTCATTGTCATGACTATGCCTATATATTTTTAAGAAAGACTAGTTAGACTTAGGTAATCATGAGTCACCCTAAGGTTAAGTGTATGTGTTGCTTGATATATTCATGATTTTTTAGTATGTTTAATTTTGACTTGTAGGTTTTAAGCCAACTTATTGAACGCTAAGCTTACATCATGTCCTTTGTACTTATATGATGTTTGGTTGGTAAGTTTAATTTCAATGTTATTAATAAAGTAGTCAGAATATTGTCCCTATTTATTATAAAAAAAAGTGAGGACAGAATTAACTAGATAGAGTTGCTCATCCTACTCATAATCTCACTCTATCAACTATGATAAGATATTGTTTTAGTATAAATTGACAAAGTAACAAAAATTCATGTAACAAATTTTAGAGTTTCATTCCGTCTCTTTGAAAGGAAACTTTATTGTTTACTTTCACTCCAATTTCAAAGGAAAACCGTGATCAAATAGTGGAGTAGCAAACCCAGTGATTTATATTATTAATACTTCCTTTTGAAGTTTCAAGAAGCGTAATGGATTATAATATTACATTCTTAAATTTACATAATTATTGTGAACTGTAAATTCTCTATCTTTTTCTTACTAATGATTTACTTCTCTTAGCCATAAAATAAAGTTAAGACTAGCAGCACTAAGTATAATTATCATAATTATTTGACCAGTAATTTAAAACTCATCGATACTCAGTAACTATAGAGATCCATTTTGTCAATAAGAAAATGCATAAAAAGTCTATCCTGACAGAAAAATTTATCAACAGCAGGGACTTCAAAACTATGATTTCGGATGAAATTACAGCTTTTGGAGATGGAATTGAGCAAAGAGGAAGATGAACAATCATCCCCTGGTATGCACATCCATCTCTCTCTGTCAACTGAACAATGCCATCTAGAACAAGCACCTTCCCATATGTTTGAGACTCAAACACCAGGACTTCTTGGAACTCAGATTTTCCTTTATACAAAACCTTTTCCACTTATTTAGGGAATGTGCTTCTCCAGGCCACAGTGGGTTGTTAAAATAAACTTCTTTGTTAGCTTTTCCAGAGCATTAAGTTCCTGAAAACCACCTAGAAACAACAGTAGAATGGCGTTTCGCCTCAAGCTCAGGGATTGAAGCCCTTGACGAGATAACCTTCTCCGAGCCATTCCCATTACTCACCTTCCCATCCATAGTCGTCTGCCAGCGCTATGGCTTGTCTTCTGTGCCGTTTTCTTGAAAGTCAATCAATTGTTCAAGTTAATCTGTGTATACAGACAAAACACAACCAAAAAGGCAATACTTATCTCGTTGTGGGCTTATCTTATTGTTCTCCTTTTCTGTTTAATGACAACTTCAGTTGTTTTTTTTCCTTTTAATGAACCTGACACTTAAAGTCAGTACCCACGTTTCCCGGCCAATACTTTATCCGCTTCCATAATTAGATCCGCAATCGCAGGCGGTTGTATCTCGCCCATTTCTCATGCATTATACGTTTTCTGCCTCCGCGATAAGACCTGCATTCGCGGTGGGCTAAATCTAGTCCGCGCTTGCGCGCCATAACTGAACCCCCTAGTCTTTCTGTTGGCGGTGTTTTTTTAACCTACAAACCTTCTGGCTGTAACATACGGGAAATTGTGCAGGCTAGTTTTTAACCATCTCGATGTTCTAATCACAATAAACAAGAAGAATCCACAACGGTGGTTTGAGCGCTGATGCATCTCCATTTT
This sequence comes from Casuarina equisetifolia, assembly GCA_028551475.1. Lineage (NCBI taxonomy): Eukaryota > Viridiplantae > Streptophyta > Magnoliopsida > Fagales > Casuarinaceae > Casuarina > Casuarina equisetifolia. Next base: position 21,316,600 of record CM052362.1, read on the forward strand.
TTTTTCCTTTGCGTTCAGACTCGTAAGCGACAACAGGATGAAGCAACCATCGCCAACTCCGGTACTCGATAGCCGCAGCGACCGCAGTTCTCGCTTCCGCATGAAAAGGATGACTCACATAGTATTTAAAAGATGAAAAAAAAAGGTAAAAAGAAAGCGCAATCGTAGATATTTTTCAAACAATAAGGAAGCTCTCGAAGTCTTCTGAGATTTAAAAACAACCGCAATTAATGTCAAAAGGTGGGCAAGTTGTTTAATGACCAAAGACATGCTCTAGTACTACTTTTTACACTAATTCAATGTCAACAGTCCTTATATTTAATAACATGTGTGCTGGCGACAGCAGGGATTTGGAAGATTACGTCCACCAACCCTCAAGCGGCCTAGAAGGTTGTAGAGAGGATTTTCCTTAGCCCTGTTGTCACCAGCAGCTAAACTATTGATATGAAGAACCTTGACCAAGCTTGCATTGACGAGAAAAAAGAGAGCCTGGCTTCTTCCTGAGTAGAATTCAGAGTTAATGTTGACGCCCAGCAGCCTGTAAATTCGGTGTTTGAGCAAATCCAAAGGTTTTAGCAATATCAGTAGGGACGGTGTCGTAGTAATATAGCCGGCTTCACGTTCAAAGGGTGTCACCATCGCTGACTCCTAAGAAATAGTTTGCGACGGAGACAACTTCCGAGGTTACTCCTTGTTCTCCTCCACATAATCTAATGTTTTGGTTGAAAAGATAAATCGGAATATTTATAAAAGAAATATGTATCTGCAAACGAATCGGAGCAAACTGTACGAGTATGACCACAATTGTAGAAAATATACTGTATTATCCCACGTTAAACTCAGAGCTTTACTATATTACAAGTGTATTTGTAGGGCGTCCGAAACTAGGCTGCTTTCTCTCCCTTATTTTACAGGAGGTGGGCCTATACGATTCCCACCCCACCATCAGAATTCAACTCTTCTGTTTGGTACATGGAATTCATCCCCCTTCTGTCATCTATCATATCTAGATGCAGATCGATTTGCTGGTATTTTATTCTTCATGAAAGCAGGCGTAACGTCAAAGTTGATTTATTCCGTTGCTCTTATTTTCCTTTTCTCGTCTTTCCGAGAAAATAAGAATTGCAACAGCAAGAAGTGTCTAGCATCTAGCATCGTTGACTGAGAAGAAAGAGAGAATGGAAATGGCATTTTCTGTCCACCTTTCTGGCCAACCGAAACTTGAACGAGGCAGTCGGCTGCTCGTGTTTGTGGTGATCATTTTGATATCCATTTCCACGGAGAGTGTCCGGTCGTGGATGACTTTTATCTTCTCATTTTCCCCGAAAATGCTTCGAGCTTATGGACAGGCAAATGACCTATTGTGAAGAAAACATATACGACAAGTCTTCTGTATCTCAGTCAAAATATTCAATCATGATCAGAATGCAACAGGTAGAAGTCGAGCACAGTCAATCCCACTTATACGAGCAAAATGATGCAAGGAAACTTGGAATCGTTGCCAGCAATCCTGTCATTTACGATAGCATAAAATCAGGAAGAAGAAGAGACAACAGAGTGATGCAGGTAAGGTTTTCAGATTTTTTTCCCCAAAGGTATTATGACAATAAGAAACGATGAACAGTGGAAGCTTTATGCAGAACCAGCATATTTTTAAGAACAAAAACTAGTTTCAGAAAGAGGAGCAGCACTGATGCGTATAATCGTCGTTTTCTGTGTACGGACGGCATGTTTCGAGGGAGAAAAGAAATGGAGTGGTAACAACAAAAGACATGATGATCCAAGTTAAGATTGAAAAGAATTGTAAACTGGGACTCATGAACTCAGAAATACGGATTCACCAAGTACCGTACTTATACGCTGACTTTAGCCTGAAAAATGGCTCCCAAAATCACAATCATGAGTAAAGGAAGCCATTTTCTCAAGCTGGAGAATCTCTCTTCCTGCAAACACGAGGACAAGATTTTTTTTCTGCAATCATTTTTTGTTTATACGTATCAACAAATCTGAAAGGAGAAACTGCAAATTAAATAAGGTAGGGAGTCCAGAGGCACCCTGATCCAGCACACGCCATGTTAAAAGGAGGAGCATGCAAGAAGCATACAAGAGTGATATTGGTCCGGCTCATATCAGGTCTTCCGAGACGAGCCAGACCAATATCACGCCATGTCTACTTCTCCAGAAATAGCTTCGTAGAGCTTCCTTCTACAGCCACCTTCAATGATGGAAGAGGGGGAGCTTTTCTCCCTGTTGCTAGCCATAACGAAACTATGAGATTGTGCTGGCTTCAATGCCTAGAAGAGTCGAACCATCCTCCTATTTATAGGGATTTCAGTCTCATAACAAGGACTAAACAACATTATCATAATAAAGCTCTGTGAATCACACCGGCAGTCCCTTCCATTGTTTATGAAAACTCTAAGTTGGAAGACTGATTCTTGCATGTGAAGTAGTGTGAATTGCTATTCTCACCACCAATGGTGGAAAGATGCACATGTCGATTAGCAGTAATCAGTTCGGTAGAAAAAAAGAATTACCACTGAGCCAAATTAAACATAGCAACATCATGTCTTATCTTTCAGACTGTTAGACATATGCAACTTAATCAAGGTGAATACCATCTGGTGGATATCCGTTAGATAAGTTGCTTGAGAGATCGGAAAAGAATACTATATTGGCATCGGTTCGAGTTGACACTGTGATATTCCTAGTGATCTACTTTTTCCTACTGCTGTTCAACAAGACCAGAAATCATACATGGATATATTGGAAGTGGAACACAGTGACAATGCTATTAGGCTTCCTTCCTTCTTAAAACTTAGCTCATAAGGGAGATTTACCATTATCCTTATAAACCCAATATTCTTCTCTTCTCCATCAGATGTAGGACTCTTCTTAACAATCTTCCCCACCACACATTAGACCCTTTTACATATCGAACCCTGATTTGTTTTTCGCTCAACCTTCCCTAAACTCTAATACCAATCAATTGTGTTACTGGGTCTCCTCATTCCTTAAAAGTTAACTCATATGAAACATTTATCCTTACACTTATAAACCCTATATTCGCCTCTTCTCTACCCAAAGCGGGGCTCTTTTCAACACATAAGAGTATATTCTAGCTACATCTCCGAAAATGGGAAAATGGTTGAGGAAGAAAAATAGATGTCCCCCACGGGATAAAAACCCCATATGATACGCTTCTAAAATATGCTATAATCTCTATATTTCTCATATTCATGGCACTGGCCATAATTTACAGGAACAGCAATAACCCGGAAACTCTTATTTTGACTTCACCTTGAGGATTAGCCACTTCCCCAAAAATGCTGCCGCTGTCGTAACTCACTGTTGCAAATTTGTTAGTTCTATTTACAACAACGTTATCTACAAAGAATGAGACCACATAGAATAAACAACATGGTTATCTACAAATTATTGTGTATGTATTGGCTCAGGCCTCACATGCAGTGTTGTGTGTTCGAGAAAAATGTCGGTCTGATGCACCTAAAGCTGATGGCATATGCTTCTATTCTCGCTTGCACTAATCCTTAATGAGACGAGGGCCAACTACTTATCTCACTACTTGCTGCTCTTACTCCATTCTGGCCGAAAGGGATGGCCACAACCTTTTTCCAATATAAAACGCATAGGAAATCTGATCCATAGGATAAAAGAATCTTCTGTTACCTCCCACAGATTTTCATAGGTCCTTCTTTTCTTTCTTTATTTCCCATAATAAAACAGAACAGTTGACTCTGTTAAATAACAAATTCTGTATATGAATGAAAAGATTCCCCGTCTTTTGATTACCTATTTTATTGTTGCTTAAGGTAGCAGATTTCTTGGTGAGGTAAATTAAGGTTCTTGGATATGCGCCCCCCACGTGTACTATCACAGGCCTCATCATGTTACTACAAGTTGGGAGTTCCCTTCGTAAGAGAAAAGGCCAAAACCATTAGGGGCCTTGTTTAGGGCACGACTACCGTGTCCACCACCACTCGAACTTGGCATGGATTCCAAGTTGAGCTATCAGCAGGTACGTGGCTGCTGCTGTACCTCTTAACTTGGTGAAATTACTCGGCTTTAAGCATTTTGTCATTAACGGTAAGAGTTTAATTCCAAGTTAAACCAGGATAGATTCTCATACTTGGGGGAGAGTGGCTTCGTTCGCAATTCTTAGTGTCCGGCAAAAGTCAGTTTAACCGTATCAAAACTAGAAGGGTCATGAGCTTTTCATCCAAGGGAAAGTGAAACTTGTTTACGTTGGTGTGAAAGTTGTCCCCATCAAGTTGTCTTCTCGTTAACATGTTCATCGATATATTTATGCACATTTTGTTTAACGAGAGGAGGATATTACTATCTTCGATAACAATCCCATCCGCCAACGTAAATCCAAAGCCACAGTTGTTCCTTCTTACTATGATCCAACCAGCACCTCCCACTTTTGTCCAGGAATCTACGTTAAACACCTCCACGGTAAAAATGTAGATTCTGTTTCTCCTCTAGAACGCTCGCTTTATTCTCGGGAATTCATAGGAAAGATGATGCTATCTTGAGACTGGAGGGGGCAGAACTGAAAGTTCATTTATCTTAGCGAGACCGTCCTCTGTTGCGAGCCAAATAAAAGCTGCACTTGCACAGTTTGTTATCTCTGTAAGACCACTGGTTAAGCACAATCCAGTTACTTGAGTGTGAATAAGTTACAGCATGGATTTAAGAAGCCTCGGCTTAGTTGGAACCAAGACAGTCTTAGTATTCAAGAGGTCTCAAGTTCAACGTACCAAATTTCTTTATCCCCTCCGCTTATTAAAAAAAGAAAGTGTACAGCACCGATGTATATGGGTGAATGCAACGCTGGGAGGGATAAATGTCTGGAACTGTTACTGCTGTTTAAGGGCTGTTATTGATGATGCTGATATTAAGATAAAACTACTCTGGATTAACATGTTTGGTCCGTGGTTTTAAACTTTTGGCATCCAAGCCTTCTCTTGAGCAAATCGTTTCCATTGGTAGCTCTTGTTTCTTCCAAAAAATGAGGACTTATCCGACTTCCACTGGAGTCATGGTTCCAAGCTCTTATCGGCACAGTAAGGGGAATTTACAGTTTCTTTAAAGGCATTAATGTACAGACCGGGTCGGAGGGCACATGGCATGGCAACTAGTGAAAAAAATACTCTTCGTAATATACTACAAGCTTCATTCACTTTGGTCGAGATGGTTTTGTGAGTTTTTTTATTCTTTTCATGAGAAAAAACTTATCCACCCAACTCACCAAATGGATATGGTAACTCGTTAACATCCAAGGAACCATAAAATATTTTGAATGACCTTTCCATTTAGATATAGACAAGTTATAAGTTGTTTTTTTACTCATTTATTATACTTAATCCAAAGCTTTTTAAAAAAAAAACTATAAATGGGTTATATCTTTAAGGAGTCCACTTGATTACATTTATCATAAGTTATTTTAAAAATCATTAATACATTTCATAAAAATTTATATCATTCGATTATTAAATTTTAGAGAAGCTTACTTTATACAATTTTTTAAATCTTAACTTTTATTTTGAAATCAAATAATTTAGATTTTATATTTTTTATATATATTACCTATTATCATGATATTTATAGTTCACCAAATCAATGTTAGCCTATATGATAAAACTATATTCATTTACTAAAACAAACCCGTAAAATTAAAACGTGAAAACAAAAGTAAAAGGGTCACTATGGGCCTTTATATGTGCTTCGAAGATTGGGTCTGGCCTAGTTGAACTTGCCTCGGACACGGGCTCCAAATCAACCCATAATTAAGAAAGCGTTGGTTTACGGCCCCAAATGATGTCTCTGTGTTTCTCTGTGGGTCTCTCTCTCTCTCACTCTCATGTTGTCATTCTTGAACTGTGAATGCGTTGTGTGTTTTGAGGTCTAGGGGTCGAGATCTGTGCGGGAAGACAAAGCCAGCGGACAGACACGAAACAGTATAATTAGGGACGATGGAAGAGGGAAGCGTGCGGAAAGTGCTTTACGAGACACGATATCACGCTTCGAGGCCCTACACTCCCAATTACCCTCCTCAACAGGTCCCATTCTTCATTTTCCATCGTTTTCTTTGTCTTTGCATTTGAATCTGATTTGTCTTATTTACTTTATCTAAGTTGTTTGAATTTTTTGTTTTGTGAATTTTAACTCTGAATTCAGGCCAATGATGGTGAGAGGGGGAGCTTCCTTTCGGTGCTTTCGGCACAAGGTACGTCGATTTTTTAAGTCTTTTTTAAGTTTTCGGTCATTCAGTTGTTTTACTGGTGCATCGTTGAGTGAGAATCGTTTACAGAGAATGTTTTACTATTTCATCAGGGTGAAGAGACAATTTTTTGTGTGTAATGCATATAGTTACGTGCTTAATTGATCGTATGGTATTGGCTTTCTGGGCTTTTTAGTGATTAGGATATACTTTAATAGTTTATGGGGCTTTGTCGAATTTGTTTCTAGTTGGCTTAGTAATGAACTCGAGACAGTGATTCTGTATAGTGGTAAGTTCTTTCTATGGTAGAATATTTGCAAAGTCTTTGAGATACTTACAAGATTGTTAGAAATTGGGTATAAAGGTTTCTGTTAATAGCTATGTAGCCAAAATGTATGGTTTCAAAATAGGGGGATGTTAGTAGTACAAGCATTTTAATTATTTTCTAACAGTTCAAGCCTGATGTTTTTTATCACGTTTGTAGATGAGTAATAAGATGAGAACTGTGGATGGGTAACTTCCACTGTTTGCAAGTTTTGGCTATACCTTAAGAGTAGATAGTGAGATTCATCAGTATAGATTTGCGAAAATATCTAGAGAAGTGTACAAGTCATGCTTGGATCTTGTGCTCTAGTTTATTGAAGGCAGGATTCAAATGGTGAATTTGATTGTACAAGTTATGTTTTACAGCAAGACGCATTTGTGTTGTTAGAAGATCATAATTACTACATAAAGAAACTTTATTTTTCTCTACTTTGTTTTCCAAGTTCTCCCTTAAATCAGTCTAGTCCAGCAGCCTGTCTACTTTATGATTCTTTCTCTTAATACGCTGAAGGTGTTAGTCATCTTAGAGAGAAATGGAGGGATTACAAGCAACCAAAAAAACTGAAAAGATTGGTATCCTTGTTTATCTCCCCAAGTGGTGAACGAGTGGCGATTGCTGCTGGAAATCAGATAACAATTTTGCGGAAGGATGGAGACTACAAGGAGCCAAGTGGAACTTTTACCAGTAAGGTCCATTTATTTCTGTTCATCACGTCTTGGTTTCAGTATCTTATTGTATCATAATCTAAATGCTTTAATAAGAGAAATTTTTCTCAGTTTACTTGTCAGTGCAACAATTTTCAAGTGCACCAAAGAAGCTAGCCTTGAAATGGCAGTACCAATGATGTATAACTATTAGATGTATTATATAAATTCATGTTCATTTATATGTTTAGTGGTGCCTATCCGGATTTGACTTGACTAAGAGATTTTGAAGCCGTAATTCTTATTAATGTCAGCATGTAGTAGGTATGAATAATCCAAGTTATGCTGAAGAAGATGTAATACAATGCTTAGACTTTTGCTTCATAGCTCTGAACTTTTGTCATGAGTATTCAGCCAAAAACCTGTGGTTCTTTCTCATGCACAATGAAAACATAGATACCTTATGTGCAACATGGGGATCTATATGTTCTGTAGAGATCTTAATTTAATGGATTACCCATGTTGATCTACTCTTTCAAATTTAGTCGTTTAATTCTGAAAGTTGCCCACAATTTGAAAATAGGAATAACCAAATAAAATTAGAAAAAGAAATTCTACAGAGGAGTAAGGGAGTGGGGAAATTGATTGATCTGGATATTTTGTTGTTTTTCATGGATTAAAAAACTTAAATATTTCTTAGGTTTGTTTGCGAGTGCATTTATTTTTTGGCTGTTCTTTCTCACTTTGTGCAATGTGTCAGGTGGAACCCATGCTACATTCACTTCGGGAACTTGGTCTGAGTGTCATGATATTCTTGGTGTAGCTGATGATACTGGTGTGCTGTATTTCATCAAAGTAAATGGGGAAGAGATAACAAGAATTGCAAGGAGGGATTTGGAAATCTCTATGCCAATTGTAGGCCTGATTGCACAGGGTGATTCTGATGAACAGAGATCTTGCTTGTAAGTGTTGTTTTACTGTCTGCAGCCTCTGCTTGAAATTTTCCAAAGATCAGATTCTTGTCAATGTTGAGTTTGGATTGGAGGTTCTGGTTTTGTTTTTTGACCATTCTTGAAGTTTATGCAACTTGGCATCTGTTAAGTTAATGGAAATATTTCCAGGTGCTGCTTCACTATTGTTGCATCAGATGGTTCCTTTCAGCATATTGAGATCAGTCAGGAGCCAAGTGCCTCTGCCTCCTCTGCACTCACCTCAGATAATGGCTTAACCCTGAAGAGGGAGTGTAATGGCAACGTCTTCTGCTTTGACCATCATCCAGAACTTGATTTGCTAGTTGTTGTTGGTGGTTCTAACTCTACCTCATTGGCCTCGAGTGGGGACTCTGGTATGTTCATGTCCAATTTCTTATACAATTATCCTACAGTGAAGATTCTATGAATTTTTAGGTCACCATCTGACTTATTTAGTTTCTTGTATATTTACATGCAACAATTAGATTGGAACCCTCATACGAGCATTAAAGGAAGAACTGGAGAGAAAAGTAATTGCACATTTTCTGCATGGTAAAATATCTAGATGATAAGATGACAGTTGATCGTTGCTTTAAATGGTGTGGAAAACCTTAAATGCTTCCACCCATTGAGGTTAATCAGATCTGCTGGCTTTTACCTTCCATTCTTCTTTCACTTGTCCTTACCAATATGTATGATCCGTATTAATAAAAGTAAGGATCAGAGTTCTTGGTTTGTGGCCATTCAACCAGTCAGAATTGCAACCCGTGTTTACAAAGTTTGTTTGGATTCTAGCATGAATCTTTATTACTTTCTTGGAATATGAAGACTTCATCACAGAAAAAGTTCAGTCATTAAGCGTCTAATCTCTGCTTTTGTAATTTTGTTTCCAGGATCCTGTAAGATTTCTCTTTGGCGTAGAAGTAAAATCTTGGATCTAGAGCTGTTGTTCTCTACAAAGTTTGAGGGCTTGTATTTTAAACCAAAAGGTTATGTAGGCCAACTAGCATCTCCAAAGGTGGTAATCTCACCTCAAGTCAATTTTGTCGCTACACTAGATGTTAGAGGACGCTTGCACATTTTCAAGCTGGATAAAGAATGCTTTTCACTTTCAAGTTTTGCTTGCAGTTTGCCAAATGGAGGGGAAAACTTTGTAAGCAATGTTGTGGACTTTACTTGGTGGTCTGACCATATCATTGCTTTTGCCAACAGGATTGGCATTGTCTCCATGGTTGATGTTATAAGTGGTTCAAATGTTCATCAGGATGACACAGATTATTCCATGCCTGTATTAGAAAGAGTACAGAAGTTTCCAGGGCACATTTTTCTTCTGGAGAGTATATTATCTAAGGAGAGATACAGTGCATTGAATTCTGAGAAAGCAGATGACATGCATCATGTGGAACTGATTACCGAAGATAGTTTTAATCAATTTGATATTTCAAGATTGCAATGGAGTTTGATATCATTTTCTGAGAGATCTGTACAGGAAATGTACAATATTTTAATCAACAAGCAAAAGTATCAGGCTGCCATGGACTTTGCCAGTTGTCATGGGCTGGATAAAGATGAAGTTTTAAAGTCGCAGTGGTTGAATTCTGGCCAAGGCAAATATGAAATAAATATGTTTTTGTCTAAAATTAAGGATCAATTATTCATTGTTTCTGAATGCTTGGATAAAGTTGGGACAACAGAAGATGCTGTGAGGGGTTTACTTGCATATGGGTTGCGCCTGACTGACCAATATAGGTTTTCAGAATCAGAACATCATGAAAATGGTCAAGTTTGGAATTTCCGCATCTCTAGGCTTCAGTTACTGCAATTTAATGACAGGCTGGAAACCTACCTTGGGATAAACATGGGCAGGTATAATGCTCTTTAGGATTTACAGTTATTCTTCTTTGCTGAAATGACACTTTGGAAGTATTGTAAGCATACTCCTAGGAGAAAAGAAAAAAAGAAAAGAGATGAGAATTGTTTAACCAAATATTGTTTGTTATAAAGTTCTTTCCTTTTATTTAAATCCTTAATTGAAGTCGCTCTTAAGTTTGTTATAGGATATTTAAGCGTAAAATTGCCACGTAGTTTTAATCAAATGAATGTTGTGATATATCTGGAATCAGTCTGATATAATGACTCCATACACTGTGTATATGTATGCACATGTGGGGAAAGCTTCCCCAAAGATATGGAAGACTAGGATATGTTTATTACGTGAATTTCTTATATGGCATTCTTCCACCGTTTTCATTAGCATTCATTCTTATGCTGCTCATCCAACATTCTTATCAATTCATAAATTCTTTGCCTTAGGATTTAGTACTTTTCAAACCATTGCAACATCTGAATCTAGAGCAATACAGAAGGATGTGAGCTTGTTTAAAATGACAACAGGGATCAGACATGATATCAGGTTCCTGGAGTTTAGGATTATTATACCAGCTGCCAAAATTGCTTAGATTTAGTCTGTGACTATTAGGAAGGATTTCATTTATATCGTACTCTTCACCACCTTGGAAGAACCTTTTGTCCTGCATAAAGAAAACAATTTGTTAAATTTTAAAATAATGTTCAGTAACTATTCTTTTTTTCCCTTCGATTTGTATTTATATTTTCTGATTGTTTCTACTGACTCACAGTTTAATGACATAGTGTTATGCAGGTTTTCTGTGCAGGAGTACAGAGAATTTCGTGTAATGCCCATTAAAGAAGCTGCTGTTAGACTTGCTGAAAGTGGCAAAATTGGGGCCTTAAACCTCATATTCAAGCGTCATCCTTATTCACTGAATCCTTACATGTTGGAGATTTTAGCTGCTATTCCAGAAACAGTTCCTGTGCAAACATATGTGCAGCTACTTCCTGGAAGCTCTCCTCCCACCAGTATTGCTGTGAGGGAGGAAGATTGGGTTGAATGCGACAAGATGGTAAGCTATATAAATGGATTGCCTGAAAATTGTGAGATTGATATACAGCTACTAACAGAACCCATGGTCAAGCGGTGCCTTGGATCTGTTTGGCCATCCACCACTGAACTTTCGCAATGGTATAAGATCAGAGCTAGAGATATTGACAGTTTCTCTGGGCAACTGGATAATTCTCTCTGCTTGCTTGACTTTGCTTGTAACAGAGGTATTAGTGAGTTGCAGCGGTACCTTGATGATGTCTTGTACTTGCACCAACTTATATATTCCGATGAAGGTGATGGTGAATTGAACATCAATATGAGTCTTGTTGAGTGGGAACAATTAACTGACTATGATAAATTTAGAATGATGCTTAAAGGGGTTAAGGAGGAAAATGTGGTCAAACAATTACATGATAAAGCAATTCCATTTATGCTGAATAGGTTTAAGAATGTGGCATCAATTTCGTTAGAACAGGTGCCCAGTCACCGGCTTTATGGAGATGAGAGTCACAATGAATCATTTCTTGTTAGATGGATGAAGGAAATGGCTTCGGAGAATAAATTGGACATATGCTTGATGGTAATTAAAGAGGGTTGCAAAGACATGCTAGTTCAGGAAGGTTGGAGAGAGTTCCAGAGCAGTGGTTTTTTTAGGGATGAAGTTGAAGCTGTGGATTCTGCGCTGCAGTGCATATATATGTGCACAGAAACAGATAGGTGGAATACCATGGCAGCCATACTTTCAAAGCTTCCACAACTACAAGGTGATCCATGCTTTATAAGCTTTAAAATATTCATGGTAAATTAGATCATAATATCTGTTAGAATTTCTGATTTGCATGGTTAAACTTCATGTTCCATGTGGTCCTGTGTCCTCACTGGACTGGTAAATCAAAGACCTAATGAAACCCTGTAAAACAAATTTAGAGCTGCTTGAATTTAGAATTCTCATAGATCAAAGCCAGTTATGAAATCCTTGATCTTCATCTCTACAAAAAGACATCTACAACTCTTAAAAGAATTACCTTGGACTCCTGATCACTTAGCCTTCAAGAACGATATAGGATTGATCTGAGTCTGATGTTGCACTTGATCCTCACACGAGAAACCATTAATTTTCCAGGATTGAAAATTACTCTTCTAAGGACAGCAATTCGACTATTTTTCCTAGGCTCATTGGAAGCCAAATATAACTGCTTCAACTTAGTCCGTGTGTCTTGTCTTTTCTGCAGTATGACTTCTTTTTCTTCCCTAAACTGTAATAAACTTTTTGACTCTCACTGAAACGTGAACAATTAAATATATTCTTACTAATGCAGATGCTTATTATCATATCTTCTTTGGGAAACTATATTCTACAACTGCTTGATTTGCTGCATCCGGAATAACATTTTTTTCACTTTTCTCTTTGATTTCAGCTTTAAAAGTTGGGTTGATTTACTTGTCCATCTTGACATTCTTAGTTCATACTTTTCTTACTTTCTGTTGGTAATTAGGTAGGAGCATTTCATTCACATATATTGTAGTGCCTGGCAGATTGAGTCGTTGTGCAATATTCAGTGTTTGAATGAGCATGTCATCTTCCAGTGCTTTGTTCGTGTGTCAGCTCACATGTATTGCTAAGTAGGGATGAGCCATATGTTAGGAATCCAGTATGCAATTGTGCTGCGGCATGCGATCAGAATTGAGGGTACTAGAAAGCATTTACAAATTAAAATAGTGGAAGGGTATTAAGGGTAATCTGGTGGTAGATACCAGATGGGAATTTGGCTTCCTCACGGGAATAAATCTGTAATTGCAGACTAAAAGATACTTGCATGTGCTTGTGCACCATGCTTTTCTATGACAAGATTGTTATGGTAATCCTTCTGAGATAATTGAAATATTTGGGCTGTACAGATACTGGACCGCTTGAAGAGGGCCTTAAGAGAAGTCTCAAACTGGCAGAAGGCCATGTTGAAGCAGGCAGGCGTTTGGCGTTTTACCAGGTTCTTTTTCTTTTTTACACAGAGAGCGCCTTTGTGCTTTGATGACTTATCATGGCATTAAACAGTGTATTCTTCTCCAAGTAACAAAAATTAAGGGAAGAAAAATTTTACATAGAAATTAAGTTTTTGGAGGTTCCACACATTTCTTTTTAGTAACCAATGTGAGCAAATTACTTTCTTGTTTATTAGGAAACATGTGTAAGCATTATGGATTACGAAATTTTTGGCTGGCCTAAATAAGCATAAGCTTAGGATATGGAATTCTTGATGAGGTGCTAAAAGGAAGATTAAACTGTCAATATAGATAGTGTATTGCTTCATTCTTTTTATAGTTATTGCTATTCTTTTTCATTTGACTGCGTGTGAGAATTACACAGATTTTAATGATTCATGTTTGTCTACAGGTCCCAAAGCCAATGAATTTTTTCCTAGAGGCTCATTCAGATGGAAAAGGTGTTAAACAGATTCTTCGCCTGATACTTTCAAAATTTGTTCGTCGACAGCCTGGTCGTTCTGATAATGATTGGGCAAATATGTGGCATGATATGCAGTGTTTGAGAGAGAAGGCATTTCCTTTTCTGGACCTGGAATATATGTTGATGGAGTTCTGCAGGGGACTGCTGAAGGCTGGGAAATTTTCTCTTGCAAGGAATTATTTAAAGGGTACAAGTTCAGTTGCTTTGGCGCCAGAGAAGGTGGAAAATCTTGTTATTCAAGCTGCAAGGGAATACTTTTTCTCAGCTTCAAGTCTTTCTTGTCCTGAAGTAAGTATACTGAAAGCCTATGCTCTTGTTCAATTAAGAATAAAGCACGTTTATGGAAAGGTTTGTTTTCTGATCAATTAGGATATCAAAAAGTGGATTCATTCATTAAAGATTCTGGATTTAACCTATTAATAGCTAGGTACTTGATATTCTTCCCTTTTATTGCCCATGTGCCTTTACAAAATGCATTGATCAGATCAAACATGATGTGGACTATTTGACATGATATCAACATTGAGGTGCATTGTAGATATTATAATAACTTACAAATTCAAACACATTTATTGTTAGAATTCCAATGCAAGTGCCATTAACATCGAGAGGCACATGAACTTGCTGCTTGTTAGGCGGGGCAAATATTTGTAACTCAAGCTAATGTTTTAGAACTATTTATCTTTTTGTTGTAACTGTTACTACCTGAACATTTTCCATCGACTATTATGGTCCAGTTTGGCTGGCAAACAAGCTCAAGGATCTTGGTTGGATGTGACTATAAAAATTCAAACCTAGAATTCTTAAAATCTCTTGGTTTTTATTTTTTATTTTTTTATGTATCTTGTTGTTTCAGTATATATGTCTCTTTCCTATGTGAGATAATTAGATCATAAGCAAGTTTAACATTTTTGCTTTTCATCAATACATACTCAAAGCCAAGTCAAGAACTTATTTTGGTTGCTCAACCAGAATGAGTGAGGCCTTAATGGCTAGAATGAGTTGGTGTGCCTATCCAAGTGTTTGTCATTAATCTTCATTTACAGATAATGCTTGATTTTGTCCTAGTTCATTATGGAAAAAGATTTCAATAATATTGGTAATCAAAATCACTGATGGCCTTGTTGAAACTTTTTTCAGATCTGGAAGGCTAGGGAATGTCTGAATTTATATCCAAGCAGTGGAATTGTTAAAGCAGAGGCAGACATTATTGATGCACTTACGGTTAAACTTCCAAACCTTGGAGTTACTCTTCTACCCATGCAATTCAGACAGATAAAAGACCCAATGGAGATTATTAAAATGGCAGTCACAAGTCAAACTGGCGCTTATTTGCATGTTGATGAACTCATTGAGGTTGCAAAACTTCTTCAATTAAGCTCCCCAGAAGATATATCAGCTGTTGAGGAAGCTATTGCTAGAGAAGCTGCAGTTGCAGGTGATCTCCAATTAGCATTTGATCTCTGCCTTGTTTTGGCTAAAAAAGGGCATGGTGTCATCTGGGACTTATGTGCTGCAATAGCTAGGGGTCCTTCCCTTGAAGACATGGATATAAGTTCTCGAAAGCATCTACTAGGTTTTGCTTTGAGCCATTGTGATGAGGAATCCATAGGTGAACTGCTCCATGCATGGAAAGATCTAGACATGCAAGGCCAATGTGAGACATTAATGATGTGGACAGGGGCTGATTCTCCCAATTTTTCGGTTCAAGGTTACTCATTTGCTTCATTTCCAGTCCATGAAGTTCAATTTGATAGCATAAAAGATGTACTATCTGCTGTTGCTAAAAGCATGCCCATCGGTAATGATTGGGAATCTGGTCTGAGAGACAACGGAAAAATTTTGTCTTTTGCTGCTCTACAACTTCCGTGGTTACTTGAATTAAGTAGGAAAGAAGAACATGGCAAGAAATTGATTCCTGGTGTGAATTCTGGAAAGCAGTATTTTAGTATAAGAATGCAGGCTGTGGTGACTATCCTGTCCTGGTTGGCGAGGAATGGTTTTGCCCCTAGAGATGATCTGATTGCATCTCTAGCAAAATCAATTGTTGAGCCTCCTGCTAGTGAAGAGGAAGACATTATGGGTTGCACCTTTCTCTTGAATCTTGTGGATGCTTTTACCGGGGTTGAAGTTATAGAAGAGCAGTTGAGAACAAGGAAAGATTACCAAGAAATTTCTAGCATAATGAATGTGGGAATGATGTATAGTTTATTACACAACTCTGGGCTTGAGTCTGTGGGGCCTGGGAAGAGGAAAGAGCTGCTATTCAGGAAATTCAAAGAAAAACACACGCCACCCAGTTCTGGTATTAACAAACTTGATTGCTTTTCTTCTAAACTGCACACAATCTTCTCTGTTTACATTGTTCTTTAATGTTAAAGGAACTGCGAACTGAAGCAACTTCCTCTAAATTGAATAACAGTAGAAAATGTTCACTTTTTTCCTTCCTCTTTTCAGAGTTCAGCTTCTTTTCTATGTACTGACGTTATTCCCTGGTGCTTTTGTTCTTTCCTTACCTTCAGATGAAGTAGAAAAGATCGATAAAGTTCAGTCCACATTTTGGAGAGAATGGAAATTGAAATTAGAAGAAGAAAAGCGCATAGCTGATCATTCTAGAGCACTGGCGAAAATAATTCCTGGGGTTGAAACCCAACGCTTTTTGTCTGGGGACATCCAATACATTAAGTATGTCATCACCTCCTTGATTGAATCAGTAAAGCTGGTGAAGAAGCACATTTTAAGAGATGTACTGAAAATAGCTGATACTTACGGCTTGAGTCGTACTGAGGTATATGGGTGTGGATGTTTATCTCTTAAAAAGTAGTATGATAGAAGACAAATCCATGCCCACTGGACCCATTAAATCTAACGTCTCCCTCCTTTTCCTTGCAGGTGTTACTGCAGTGCTTAAGTTCTCTCCTTGTTTCTGAAGTTTGGACAAATGATGATATTATGGCTGAAATTGATGCATTCAAGGGGGAAATAATTGATCATGCTGTTGAAACCATCAGAACTATTTCCCTGATTGTGTACCCTGCAATTGATGGTTGTAATAAGTTGAGGCTTGCTTACATGTACAGCCTGCTCTCCGAATGTTACCTGCAGTTGGAAAAAACCAGAGATTCATTATCTGATATAGAAGCAGACCAAACAATTATGACCAGCCTTGGCCTTGTGCATTTCTACAAGCTCATTGCGCAAGAATGCAGAAGAGTTTCCTTTATCAAGGACTTGAACTTTAAAAATATTACTGGATTAGGTGGTTTGAACTTGGAGTCTTTCAGCACTGAAGTCTACACACACATCGATGAAAGTAACCTGGAAGCACTGGCAAAAATGGTAGAGGCCCTTGTTAGTATATATTCTGATCCAGTGCCTAAGGGTATCATATCGTGGCAAGATGTCTACAAACATCATATCCTGAGATTTTTAACCACTTTAGAGGTTAGAGCCACTGCTGAAAACCCTGAAAACATTCAGGGCTTTGTGAGTCAGCTCGAGCAGAGCTACAATTTCTGCAGAACATATATCAAATTCGTTGCTCCTTCTGATGCTCTGGAGATTATGAAATGGTACTTCAGATCAATCATCCCGATTTATGGTGCCTATGAGAATCAGCCAGATAACTCAGAATGGCAGGATTGCCTCATCGTCCTTTTGCACTTTTGGATTAGATTGACTGATGAAATGAAGGATTTTATATCCCAAGAGACTTCAGGAGTAAATATTATGTTCAATTCAGAATGCATCATAAGTTGTTTAAAGGTTTTTCTGAGGTTGGTGATGGAGGACATTGTATCGCCTAGTCAGGGTTGGGGCACCATAACTAGCTATGTCAAATATGGCTTAATTGGTGATTTAGATGCTGATATTTTCATTTTCTGCAAAGCTATGGTTTTCTCGGGTTGTGGATTTGGAGCCATAGCAGAAGTGTTTTCTGCATGCATATCACTCCTACCTAGCAGTAAAGCCACAGCCAGTGACACTGAATGTGATAATCTTCCCCAGTTGTATTTGAATATTTTGGAACGCATCTTACAACATTTGGTCAATGAATCCCACGAACATCAGAATTTGTTTCATCTATTATCTTCTCTCAGTAAACTAGAAGCTAATTTGGAGGACTTGAAGAGGGTCAGGTGTGCAGTTTGGGGAAGGATGGCCAAGTTTTCTGATGATCTGCAGCTTCCAAGTTCAGTTCGTGTTTATGCTCTAGAGCTTATGCAATTCATTGCAGGTCAAAGTTTCAAGGGTTTCTCTCCTGGGGTACAATCCAGTCTTTTACCGTGGGAAGGGTGGGATGGATTGCAATCTACAGCTAAGAATAGTGAGGATTTTACTAATCTGGGGTTGGCAGATCAAAAGGATACGTCTAGCAGGTTTACAAGTACTTTGGTTGCCCTCAAATCGTCTCAACTCGCAGCAACCATCTCACCTGGCGTAGAAATCACCCCTGATGATCTTGTGGATCTGGACACTACAGTTTCCTGCTTCTTGAGGTTATGTAGATCTGCTTCTTCAGGTTCTCATATCGATGCCTTGCTTTCCATTTTGGGGGAGTGGGAGGGGCTTTTCTTAATTGGTAAAGATGAGGAAGCATCTGTAGAAGCCACTGCTGTGGGTAATGACTGGGGCGATGACAGTTGGGATGAGGGGTGGGAAAGCTTGCAGGAAGTAGAACCTCCTAAGAAGGAAATGATAAACAGGTCCTCATCCATTCACCCTTTACATGCCTGTTGGATGGAGGCTTTCAAGAAACTAATAATGCTGTCCAAGCTAAGAGATTTGCTGACTGTGGTTGACCAGTCCTTGTCAAAACCTAATGGATTATTGCTCAGTGATGACGATGCCAGGAGCTTGTGCCAGATTCTATTAGGAGTAGATTGTTTTGTGGCTTTAAAGTTGGTGCTTTTATTGCCTTATGAAGCATTATGGTCACAGTGCTTGGATGCAGTTGAGGAAAAACTGAAACAGGGAGTCATATCAGACTCGGTTGGCAGAGACCAAGAGCTCTTAATGCTTGTATTATCTTCAGGGATCACCCCCACTATCTCCACCAGCTCTTCCTATGACACCGTCTTCTCGTATCTCTGCTATGTGGTTGGAAATTTATCTCGCCAATGTCAAGAAGCCCAGTTGTCAAGGCTAAGCAATGAGCGGGACAACTCATTTCTTTTTAGAAAAATTATTTTCCCTGGTTTCATATCAGAGCTTGTGATAGCGGGTCAGCAGATCCTTGCAGGGTTTCTTGTAACAAAATATATGCACACAAATGCATCACTCAGTTTCATTAACATAGCCGAGAGCGGTCTTCGCACATATTTGGATAGGCAGCTCAAGTTATTAGAGAGCGAAGACTTAGCTCTTGAGGACACCGGAGAAACATTGAAGCATACCGTCACCAGTTTAAGCGGCAAGTTGAGAAGCCTGATCCAATCTGCGTTGTCGTCGCTCTCTAGTAAAGTTGGATGAGACTTGATCTTTTTTTTTATCCCCCATTTCTCACGGCGGTGCAAATTAATTAGGAGTAGTGGTATAAACAGTTATTTAAATACTTTTTGCTGAGTTGTGTAAAGGGGAAGACAGATGGTAGGGGTAAAAGAGTGGGTTTAGTTGGACGACTGCATAGGGTCTGAAACAATGTAGTCACCCCCACCATCCACCTGTATATTGTTTTGTGAATTTTGCCACGGGCAATTCTGATTTGAATTGGTTGCTGAAACTAGTGGCTATAATATTATAATTATACTTTCTTGAACTAGCCCATAAGAATTTGGACGTATAATTTTGGTCGACATGTGATCATAAATCCTTTGGAAGTAGCCCCGTTTTGCACGAACCTGTTCCACTAAACGTGATATAAAGAAGTCTGAGCTACAGCGTTTATTTTTCCATATTTAGCAATTTCAGACACGGTAAAAGATTATAACCAGGAAGGTACGCCTAGCTTCTTGGGACATTGGTTTAACACGTGTCCTTACAACAGAGCTCCACGACGGAAGTGAACAGGAAACTGCTCTAACCACAAAAGGATATCTAAAAGCCTCCCCGGTCGACGCATTCCGACACGATCTGAATTTATTGAATGATGCGTTAAAGGTGGGGTCTGCATTGGATATGGAGAGTTTACCAGTGGAAATCTGGTGTAAGATCTTCTGTTTCTTGGATTACCAGAACCTTGCAACGGCTCAACAAGGTTGGTGATTGCTAATTTCACTGTCTCAATTCCAATTCTCTTCATTTCCCACCGATGTCTTGTTTTTTGTTCCTTGGTGCTGAATTCTGAATAATTTTGGATGAATATCTGAACTGGGTGCTTGAGAATTCAACTCTAGTTGTGCATTTTTCATCTTTCCCAAATCGGGAAGTTATATTTTGTCAAGGGGGTTGTTGGGTTGTTATAAGAGATGTAGCTGGGTTGTCGAATTCACATTGAGTTCTTGTTTTCTCTTTCGTAGTATCTTTCTTTTATTTTTGATGGAAATCTCTAATTGTCAATGAGATGTGTGATACATCATCTATTACCCAGCAAACGTATGATCACTGTAGATCGGAATATGAGAGCTCTTGCTTCTTTTTCACAATGATCAGGCGGATTGGGGAGGAAAAAGTCAAACCCCGTTGTGAAGCCAGATCCCTGATACAGGAATTTGGCTGGTTCCATTTGCAGCTTTTCAGTTCTCATGAATGACTGTTTTTGAATCTAAGTAAAAAACAGTTTCTTGATTTCCACAAAAATAAAAGCAGAAAAAGGAAAAAGGGCCATCGTTTTTCTGGTTTATGTAGTCAAGATAGATTATTTACTGTCCCAAAGCCAATCTTTCAAGTTTGGGGCTAAATTTAGATACTTAAACTATAATGTTTTGGGGCTAAATTTGACTTTGACAGTAGTAATGCCTCTGTCTTCCAACTACGTTGCTTAGTCTTTAATCCACTATTGGAATAGTATCGGACAGTAAGCACGTAATTGCGCTAGTGTTGCAAACTAGACAACCTAGTTAGGAGAACCATGTAACCCATTACTACGTCATATTGCTTTGACTGATGTACATAAACTTTAGGCAGTGCGTGTTTAACAGAGCAAGCTTTGAGTCATTGCGGTTATTACTTTTTCTTTTATTTCTTCCTTTCCCCTTGATTCACTGTGTGTTCTACTATATTAAATCTATTATGAAGTGGGAATTTGCTTTTCTGTAGTTTGCAGGCGGTGGAAGGTCTTGGCCTCAGACAACAATCTGTGGTCTAACCTATTCAGGGAGAGATGGGGAGAAGATCATGCCATGTTCTATGCCCCTGTTGATTCAAAATCATGGAAAGATGTGTATGAGGTTCAAGATCGTTGTCATCGATTTGGATTGTAAGTTATTAGTCTTGTTTTAGTTTGATTAAACTTCTTGCCAATTCATCATCTTCCTCCTCATTCTCTTCCTTCTCTTTTCCATATGCATGGTTGCGCTCCTGCTTTCTTCCCTGCACTTCCTCACATGCATTTGCATTGGAAAAGTTGGAGTTGACATAGCTGTTCTTGCATTTCCTGTAATGACATGAAAGAGCTTCAAAAATTGAAGCTCTAGAAAACAGATTAGAAATCCTTCATTCTAAAAGGCGTTAAAAATCTGAACTATATTATGCTATGCATGATAATAAATTGCCTTATCACTTGTCAAATTCTCAGGGACGAAAGTGCTCATATTCGTATTAATATTTTCAAATGTAGATCTACCGAAACTCGACCAGCAATTATACCTTGGCTGTGCAATAGGCAGATTCATTTTAAAACAGAAAGCAGGCATCATTTTAACACTTGAGTTGCAATAATGCGAAAAGAGCAAATAAAGAAATTACTATAACATGATTATGCAGGCTTCATTTTGGACATACTCGTATAATAGTGCTTGTTTATTCTGACAGGGGCCTGAAGATAATAAGAGAAGGTGGCGACTATTATCTTGTTCACCAAGGTGAAATTCAACGCTATCTGGGTTCCAGGAGACAAAGGAAAGGAAAGAGTAGTTGCTCTCTGAATACAAAAAGAGAGTTCAATGACGAAAGATCACAAGAAGAGTTATCCTCCAGAGGGATCTTAGACAACATTCTTTTCTTTATTGGTGATCTGGAAGTTGCCTCCACGGATGCAAAACGTGTTCGGGAGTCATAAATGGATTTGAAGCCATCAATTCGCAGTACTGTAAAATTTCTGTATGTATCTATTACCCTGTAACCTAGTCATTATGGCTTGAATAATCGGATTGAAGGATATGGTCGGCTTGGAGGTGATAGGGAATTCATACCTTATTCATTGTCAAAGAACATTTTACATGTGAAGGTTCAAATGTTACACGCCCCTTTCTTTTTTCTGTTTAAATGTGGGAGATAATGCTGTAAGCTTCTGTCATTTGTTATATTAACACGTCTTATTGTTGACTGATGCCAATTTCTTTGGCCTAATCAGTTCCCTGGGCATTCAGAGGATTATACTCTTGTGTAACCACTAACATTTCATTATGAATCTCTGAAAAAGAAAAGGGCTGTCAGTATCTAGAGTTTCCTTTGCCTCTAGATAGGGCTTATCCTGTCCACTCTTCTTGTTTGAACGTTTGCAAACAAAATGCAAGGAAATCAGCAATTGTTTCTTATTTAAATCATTTGGACGGATCCTTCTGGCCCTTTTCCTAATCTCAACGTTGTATGTTCCCTGAAAGCCATCTAATTATTGCATTATAATGTCCAGCATTCTTAAGCATTGAACTGATATTTGAGTTCACGATACGATTTTGCCAATTAGAAGCTCATTAAGGTTTCACTTGACACTCCGGTAATCCAAGACCGCTTTTTAATACGTCTCTTCTGCTTATAAAAAAAAAAATGTTGCAAAGCTATGCAAAAGCTATTGAAGAGCTTGTGTTATCAAATTACATCCATCTACATATAGTTCAAGGAAAAAATCAATTCATGAGCGTAACTAAAATATTGAGAGCACATCTTTTTACCCAGAAGAGTAATTGAAGAAATATCTAATGCACTACCGCATTGTTTTAATGATAGCCAAAAAGCAATTACAAAAAGATTAACCAACCCTTCAGCCTATCTTCCTTTGCTGGGCAAGACTATCTTCTATCTTTACTTGTACGATACAGCCTTCGCTTTTTAAATGAATACACCCTGAATCAAATAATATTCGGAATGAACCTGTTGATCATTTCGACCTTCCAAAAATTCCTAGTAGTCTTGTCAGCTAACATCAATTAGATGTTTAATGGCTCTGCTTCAGTATCCTTCTCCTTGAATGTTGACCAATCTGCTGTCTCTGCAGAAAAATAAAACCATAGTATACAAGAAGCATCAAAACAGCATGAACAAAGGGGTTCGGATGATTCAGGTGCATACATTCAGGGTTGGATAAGAATTCAGGTCAATTGTAACATAGGGACTAAAGTTCCACAACTAGAACCTTAGTGAAATCTATATCAAGTACAGTGCAATTCAATTCTAAAGCTGAATATAAATAGTAAGAATACAGTTCAAGGCACGTACTTGGTTTGTCTGTTATCATCATGAGCCTCCTCTGCAAAACACAGGCCACAAAGAGGAAAATTGAGCACATGCCAAACATAACAGTGATCGGGAACGCATCAACCTTCAAAAAAGAACCCAAAAAACTAGTTGGTCACACCAAAAATTTCAAATTAAAGCAATTTATTTAAGTTGTAACAGGAATGCCGCCTACATTGTACAACACAATGCACACAAAAATATTGAGAGGAATACGGAAGAAGTTCATGATGGTGCTCCTAGCCTCCTCAGGAATGTACTGGGACCTCATTTTCATAATTGATGGCCAGAATATCCCCACACAAGCCTCAAAAGCACAGAAGCCAAGAAGTTGAACACAACCTGTAAATGAGATGCCCGAACCTTTCACCTTGGAAGGTGTTATCAAGAACTGTACCAAATTAATAAGTTAGAGGAAATCAGAAGAATATAAGACTACATCAAACACAAAACGTAACACAAAAAAAAAAAAAAACTACATACAGTGGTAATAATGGGAAGCAGAAGTGAAGCAGCAGAGACTGTAAAAACAATCTGCATGTAGCTCTCAACTCTTGGTGATGAGCGGGCCATCAAGCGAGAAGCAAGGGAGCTGCCCAACATTGAAGCCAACATAAACGTTGCAAAGATGAAACCATGAGGAATCTCCTCATTGTTTGGGCTCAAAGCTGGAGTCCAGAGAAACACAAAAGTGTACATTGAACCTTCAAACAGAGACTGTATGGCACCAAGCAACGCAATTTTCTCATCTGAACGACAATAAAAGTAATATAAGATAAGGTCCGCAAACATGATGAAGCACAACAAAGACAACGATTTTAAGGAAACACATAAATATATGGTGAGGTTGGCGAAAGAACATGCAAGACAAAGGAAGCAGAATTGGCTTGCCAAATGCCACAAAGCAGAACTCCTTGGAGAAAATTAAGAGTTGCAATTTGATTTGCTGAGGATCAACTCTTGTAATTCCCAACTTCTTGATCCAAAAGAAAGTGTACATCTCACAAAAAGTATTATGAGATACATACAGAAGGTTAACAACACCAAACAAACAATAGGAAGCTAATTGCCCTCTGGACCAACACAGTTGACACATTACAGGACCATCTCAAATCATGTTTAGAGATCAGAATGATTAATGAAATAGCAGAAATCAGTTGGAAATTACCAGAAGATGAGTCCATCCAAATGCATGTACTTAAGAATGTAATGTCAAAGGTCAATGTTGAAGTACCCACACGGGCGCAATATTATACATGACAATGAAAAAAACTTAGGTTGGAATTGGGACTCTACCAGAAGCAATGGCCACAGCTGCACCCTTGAATTGGGTAAGCAAGTCCTTGCTCTCAGAAGGATCTCCGTAATTCTCCGTCCATGATGATAAAATAACGGCCATACCAATGGCAAGAAAGCAGGAAGCAGCATCAAAGGGTGCCACAGGGCCGAGAGCCAAGGTATCAACAAGTAAATTACCAAACAACCCAGCAACAATGGCAACAAGGCCATTGCCGAGAAATATTGCCTTTGAGAATGTGATTGACAACCATTGTTGCTCAAAGCCCCTCTGCACAGATTACAGGACAACACAACTATCATTTATTGAAGTGATAAACTATAGGAGATATGATTTTTTTTATTTATTCATAAGAAGGGGGGAGATAAACTCTGAAGTATATGCATCACACACATTGAAACTAATTTAGAAACTAAGAACAAGAGAATACATAGAATGGAAGCAGGACATTTCCAGTGAAAATCGTATATCCAGAGAGTTTCTGACAAAATAAAAATGTTACGCACAAACCTAAGAACAAAAGAAGTTAATCAAAGGTCAAAGGGCAGACAAGGTAGACAAGTGAGGAAACCGTTCCAAGCTCAACTACAGAGATAGAGAAGTTTTATAGTACCAAAATTTTATATCAAAACATGTTTTTGTACTGTTCTCCAGCTAATTACAAGTCTGTTGATCAGCCATAAGACCAGAGGCTTCAGTTACATCTGTTATCCTTTAGATTACTTATTGCCTTCAAAAATAAAGAGACTAAGATGACCAAACGGCACTAGTTATCAGTGTCTAAACGTTCCCCCACAGCCTACCTGGAAGAATATTTATATCAATTCCACTTCCTATGTAAACTCTTCAGTTAGTTAATAATCACAAACGTAATGAAAGTTAAAACAACGATCACTCACCTTGTTATGTTCTGCTACAAGCCATGACTCAAAAGCTGAGAATAGGAGAGAAGTAGCGATACCTCCCAAAATACGGCCCAACATCAAAACCTTGTATTGTGGAGAATGCTTTGTAATGCAGCTCAGTATGTACGCTATGCAGTATGTCACACATGCCCTCTTTCGACCCCTGCATCCAGTACATCAAGGAAAAACCAAGTTGGATACAAATCCAATCAGCATGCTACAGAAAGTCACAAGTTCCAAAATATCTCACTGTTTGTCAGCCAGAGATCCAACAATTGTCCCAAACAACATGGAGGACCCAAATCCAGCAATGAAAAGCTGTCCAATCTCTCCTTTCCCAAAACCATACTGACTATAAAGATAGTAGACATAAGGACCCTGCAACCAATCTCCGGCTATTGCCAAACATAAAGAGCATATGTTAAGAGAAAGAGTTAAAGGTAACACTGTTTCAACATAAACATCTTTTTGCAGCAAGATAGATGTTTAAACTTATCGTTGGGGTCTCTGCCATTATAAATATAAGATGCAGGCTTAAAAGTTTCTAAGAATCGTGTATATCTACAGAACTTAACTAGATCGAAGACAGTGTCAATCACTAATCACAACGTAGACCTCTGAACAGAAAACAGGTAAATGAACATAAATAACAAAAGAAACAGGGGATGTGACGTCCGAAACAATTTAGATATTCCAAATGATTCGCTACTATCTACTCTTTTTTTTTATTGGTTGGTTCTCAGAAATGAAAAAATCAAAAAAATGGAACGCAGTACTTTTCCAAACCTCAATTTGGGAATAACCCTTTCTATTACACTATATATACGACAAATCTAAGTACTTCACGAATGAAATCCCGATCCCCTGGTACATCAACCAGTTTAATAAGTCCCTTCTTCCCGCATTTTTTTTCAAGCCCTTTTGCTTTCAAGCGCAATCAAAGCACTCCCAAAATGCTCATTGAACAGAACCCAAACTAACAAAAACAAAAGTAACGCAATCATATCCAGAAAACAAAACAAGATCCCAGAAAAGGAAAAGCAATTTTCATTCCCAAGATATCAGATCAGATCTAAATTCACCAAATGTTGAGAGTTCTGAAATAGATCCAAGGTGGTACTGCATTTGTATGTGTTGGTTTAGTAATTGTGGGCTGGGTGGGGGACAATATAGTAGCGTACCCATCATGAGAGAGTATACGAGAAGGTAATTGTTCTTGAAGGAATTGAAAGTAGCTGAAGTGTTGATTCGGTCCTTGCTCGTTTTGCTCAGCTCCAGCGCTGCCACCACCGCTCCCAGTCCCCCAAACACCAAATGGTAGAACATCTCCATTTTCAGCCCTCACTTTTTCTTCGATGGGTTCTGCCCAGATCACTTACAGGCAACGAAACAATAGACCCAACACAGTGAGTTACTTTCAGCGAGCTGAAGCCATCACTATATATATATACACGCTTTTATCTTGCTCCAGTCGGATCTTTCGCTTTACGGAAAACCTTTCAGGCTGTTAGTTTGGCCCCATTAAAAAATTGATTAAGCTAAGCTCCCACAGTCCCCGCCATAAGCTCCCCACGTCTGTGCTTGATCGATTGAACGGATCACAGAAGAGACAAATTAGCAGTCTACATAAATTACGGTCAGATGTGTGGGATTGCAGTAAAGAAGAGGAGTAGTGTAGCAGATGATAAAAGCTAGAACAACGCGGTTTCCATTCACTGGATTCCAATTCAGCTTTTTGTCTTGCCACGTGGCTAGATCTGGGTCTCGTTGATATAAATACGCGGTCCTTGGTGTCGGTGGCTGGAAGGCGAGTACGAACTTCCTAAAATAGCACCTCTTGGATCTCCTCCCTGATGGGCCCACTTTTCAAGATCACGCAGAAAGAACGGACCCTATGAATCGTTTGAAAGTCGTGGGTTGAATGTGGATTGACCAGCTCAGGAAGGTGTAGAGTCTATGGGCTTTGGCTGGTAGAGGAAGAATTCTTCATAACGTGTACAAAATTCTACAAGGGTTTGGCTGGTGATTTAATGGCTTTGGTGGTAGGTGGGCGTAATGGGGATGGTATAAAGGCATGGAAGTGTCGGCAGAAATGCTCAACATGATCACTTTGCCAGCGGAATTTGGATTTAGATGGTCACTTCGGTGGAGCTTGGCCATAGTTTTTCACTCATCTTTGACTGGAGCTGAAAGGAACACCCTTTTTCCCCGTACCGCATCCAGCGCAGAGAGTGATGGTCTTTGTGGGAATTCAACAGGCATGTGCTGGTTAGGCTATTTGGTCTCATAATTTGCATGGCTGATGTTGACACCGAAGAAGGGTTGCCTTTGCTTAATTGCGACGTTGCCGGCATTTCAGCTTCTTTGATGGGGAGTGGGTTTACTGCCAATCACGAAACAAAGGTCCTTCGGTTTCTACACATGGTGGGGTTTGGACCGTCGGCCTCATCTTTTTTTCTCTGTCCTTGGCAAGAAGAAGATTTCGTTATCCTGCTCTTTTCCTTGCTGTGGGAAGGCCCAAAGACCTGCGCGGAGGACCATAATTTCATATCGGAACTTGAAATTTATGAGATGACCGAAGGGCACTACCAAGAGTAGGGCTGGCGGCTTAATTTGAAAAACTCTTCTTTTATTTTATATAACTTTTTACTTTAGAGATCTTATTTTCCTATCGTGCACAAACGCTCTGGTATTCCAACTATCAATAAGCTTAAGATCATGGATTGAGACAACATGTTCAATACACTTGTTCCACACCAAGAAAATGATTAAACATTTTTAACCTTAAAAGCACACCAGTACCCTCCAACTTTTAGGTTAATCTTTTGGAAATAAGCTCAATCTATTACAATGATATTAAAACCAATCCAATCTACATGTCTTATGATAGGTCATGAAGCAACTCGGGCCATGACAGGGGTGTCATGGATTCAATTAGGAGGTCATGCAACATGTTTAGCATACTTGTCCGACATTGAGAATATAATTGTACTTGTAGCGTTAAAAGTGGGTTGGTACTTCTATCTTTTATATTAATTTTTTTTAAAAAGAGTCAATTCATGATAATAGTTAACTTAAATTTAATATGTTAAAAAGTTTAAAAACTTAACTCAAAAATTAAATCAAGAATTGAGTAATTATAAATTTTATCTTTTAATGTAAAATTGTATCTAAAACACCCTTATCCTTGAATTAGCTATTGTTTCTTTAAATTATGCTTTCACATCTTCTTATGACTTTAATGGGATTATCAAAAGTCATGCCTTTTATAATGGTTTCTTGTACAGTTGCAACACATGAATAGAGAGAACGAAGGGAAGTGACACTTGAGCAGAACTTTACTTTTAACCTTCGTGCAAATAAAAGGGGCTTAAATAAAAGTGCAGACGAAGATATTGAAGGACAATTGTAGCCAGCTCGGATGAAATGTCATTTGAACCCCTGCAAGAAAACGGTGATTGGTTGAACTATATCCAATAGATACCCACCCTCTAAAATATCCACCACAAACTCAGATTCTCTCAGACCTAAATATCCAAAATGTAGACCCAGTCACCATCCTTGAAGGCCCAGAAAATTTACCAACATAACCGAAGCAGAACATCAGAAGTAGTTCAAATGATCCCATTAAAACAATTAGAAACTTGAAAGATTGAAACCCAAGCTGCTTAAAGCTTTCAGGAATGGCCTATATGACTTCGGTTGCCCTACGCTCATCTTCACCTTTACAACTTAATATCTATTCCTTGCTGCCAACATTTTCTTCAGAAAATAGGCGTGACCGTAGTCCCTGCCACCTCCGATCCACAAGGAAAAGATTGTCATCAAAGACTGCACCGAGGGGCCTGATAATTAGAAATGCAGCCACTAAGCCTGCAAAATCACCAGGTACATCTGTCCTATGCTAGATTTTGATGTCAGTAAGGATATCCACTGCTTCTCCATGGTATTTGAAGACTGAATGAACAGGGAAATAGCTTAATAAGGTGTTTTCATATGTATGTGTATGTATGTATATGTATATATCTCCTGCTTTGACCCTGATTGTTATTGTTTTCTTTCCTTCTCTTGGAGGGTTTAGCTGAAGAAGATTGGAAAATCAAGAGAGAATATCTGCTACAGAAAAAGGTATTGTCCCATGTCTCTCTCTAAGACGAAAACACGCATACACCGAGGCCAATTTTGTGACTGTTGATTTTGTTCCTCAAACAGCAACTGTCACAAAATTAATGCCCAGTGGAGTAAACTCGATACCACACTCCCCCGCTTGCTTAGCCAAAGTCTAACGTTACATTAAGTATCATCCAGTGATTTTAGAGGACAAACAGGTCATCAGAACTGCTTGAAAAATAGAGCAAGAATATAATATCTATATTGAGATCATTGATTATGAAGCGAGGAATATATAATCATGTCTCTTCTATTCGAAAGAGAGAAACAAAACCTGAATCTTTCAGGAAAAAGTTGGAAACAGATACCTATCATCATGGTTGAACGAAACGTAAGCATCAGGCCAGACTGAAACTTTGGTGGAATGTGGTGATGCTTACTGGAATGCTAGATGGATATTCAACATGTGTTTCTGATTTTCAGGTGAGGAGTGTGGAGGTAAAGGAAGCTCTACGCCTTCAGAAAGAGAACAACTTTGTGATTCTTGACGTTCGGCCTGAAGCAGAATATAAAGAGGTAAACCACTTACAGAGGACCGATTTTACTTAATACCGAGAAACACTTGACGAAAACTATGGACCGATCTCTAAAAGGCCTTACCCTTCAGAAATAAATAGTACTTGCTGCTATTAAGGAAACTTAGTGGATTCTATGGCTTCAAGGTATTTATGATCAGGAATTTTACTGATCAAGTTACGCTCCCCTGTAAAAGGACTGAAGTAGTACCTCCGAGAAAAGGGTAGAGAACATTTGAGCCTGTTATATTTATCAGAAACGCATTCTTCATTTATTACTCGTTCAATACTAGCAAAAAGGGGCGAAAATAGATGCTAAGGTAATGTTTTTTCTGTATGCTTTTGTATCATTAAGATCGTTTTGCATGCAGGCTCATCCACCAGGTGCTATCAATGTGCAAATATATAGGCTTATAAAGGAGTGGACAGCATGGGATATCGCCAGACGTGCTGCATTTGCATTTTTTGGCATCTTCTCTGGTACAGAAGAGAATCCAGAATTCCTTCAAAGTATGGCACGTTCACCTAGCGATGCTTACTGTAGTTGCCTTGAGCTTAGACTACCTTATGTCTTAGAAGTGACTGATGGTTGTCATATGCCAACAGGTGTGGAGTCAAAAATCAATAAAAACGCAAAGATAATAGTAGCCTGCTCATCTGGGGGTACGATGAAACCATCCCAAAATCTCCCTGAAGGTCAACAATCAAGGTGATTCCAATCCTTTGGTTCTCAGTTATTCTCTCTTCTTCTCTCTCGAGACTGACTTCAGTCCACCTTATTATCACTTGCCCATCAAAATATTATCACTTGTCCATCAAAATATGTTAGAAAAGTTCCAGCTACATTGGAATGATGACTTATCAAAATAACACAAGCATAGCTCAGAGATTAATGGTCTATAGGTTACATCCGTTCACAAATGAAGCTGAATAGTAGTCTTTCTTGTCTTTCATGGAAAATAGAGAGGTGCAAGTCTAGACAAGTTGTTGTGTTCTTATGGATGTCAAGCTTAACAAAGAAGTAATTGTGATGTGGCATTCAGATTTGGAGAGAAAAAATTACTCATAGGCCTAGAGAAACTAGTATAGGTAGGGAATGAATCTAAGTACTGGGAAAGACACCAGATGTTGCTCATCGACTAGACCAAGTATTCAGGTCAACCCCACCTAAGCAATCTCACCGTTTACCTCTGCTACTTCATGCAGGTCACTTATAGCTGCCTACCTGCTTGTCCTCAACGGTTATACCAATGTCTTCCACTTAGAAGGGGGCCTTTACACATGGTTCAAAGAGGGATTGCCGGCAGATTCAGAAGAGTGAAGAATCAATGGTGTTTCCAAAGTTGCACAATTTTTGCCCCAAATGAGGTTGTCAATGAACTCTTATCGTGAATTAACTCTGCTTTTCTCCTAAATTAATAATCTTTGCATGAAGATCGAGGTGTAATCATACAGTCAATGGAAGTCTAGTAGGGAATCCGAATGTATATGTCTGATAATAACAGAAAATTACTATGGAACTGTGCTTAATTTTTCACTGGGATGGAGAGCTCTCACCAAATCAACAACTAGGCACAGGCAACCTCGCCTTCAACCTTATTTAATAATGACCCCCCTTTGTGAGATTTGCTTTTACTTCCCGTTCCAGGGAGCCTTCCATAATAATACCAAGATACATGGAGAAACCCAATACTAAACTTGGACGAGGCTTCCACAATTCAATCAGTGTCAAACATAAATTGGTTGATAATCAAGAGTTTCTGATGGGTTACGCCTCCATTGTTTTCTATCATGAGTAAATTGAGTACCACAGCTTCTCTAGCATTAAAAGACGACGTGATTTCACTTCAAGCTCATCTCAATACACAAAAACTGAGATTTTAAGCACTCCTTTTTAATATAAGTAGTCAACACTGCTTGAGCAGCACGAAAGACCTGTGGCAAAAGATGCCAATATAATGGTATTTGAACTCTTGACGCCCACCAAAGCACGGCCTTGAACTCATTCCTCTCGACTGTACCAAATCTGTTACGCTTGTCTTTACCTCTCCAATGTAATGAATATGTGTCAATGCTTGGTGTAATAGTTAAAAAGACTGGTTAACAGTGTCTCCAACCACTAAACTAGATTCAGCACAGCTATTCAATCACATACCCCAAATTCATCAATTAAGGCTTTGTCTCATAGGGCCGGGGATCTGCACCATTCAATGGTATCAATACAGCATCACCCATTAAAACGGCGAAAATTCTGAAGCATGCTCAGCCGTGTATCCATTTCCTGTTGGCTTCTGGTAAATTTTGGAACACTTATAAAGCAATACAAGCAATAATGCAATTGGAAGTGTGAAGAAAACTGATATAGATCACGAACAGAATCACCAAGACAAGCAATAAAGGGAAGATGATTTACAAGCATTGTTTCCGACAGCAAAAGGAAATATCAAATATTGGCCAGAGGGGTCGACCGTCACATCCCAAACAAGTTAAGAAAGCAGAAAGAAAAGAACATGCACAGTAATCATTAGATCCCTATGGGAAAACCAGTCACATTAAAAAAAAAAAAGATACAAAATAAAAGGCAACAAAAACAAAATAGAAAAGACGCTAAATGGTTCCAGACAAAACAGAACTTTGCTGCAATAGTAAGTCACGATGGCTGATTTAAGATGATTGTTAATAAACGGTGTCATAACAGCAACCACAGATCTTCACTCCCCAGCATGGTCCATGTACATAATTTGCAACAATGTCGTATGAAAGCTGTCACTCAGCAATAGTGCCAAGCCATCCTAGCCCTTCAGAGAAACAAGAGTTTCTGGCTACCAAAATGAAAACTTTACAAGGCGGAGTGAGGCTATTGATCTTCCTTTTCCCATTCAACTGGGACCAAATGCTGATACCATGTAAGATAAGTAATCAGGAACTTTCCTCCTGAAGCCTGTATATAGTTATTTCCTGCTGCTTAAAGTACCGTCTGTCCTCTTCATCAACTAGAACAAGATTCAAATAATACTTCACGCTGAATTTGTTGTTGATGTTTCGATATGTAGGTGTGAGTTCATAAGGGCTAAGGAAAAGTCTGATTGGGATTGATTCACCTGTACGATTGCATACAAGATCATAAGCCACCATGGGGATGGGCAATCAAATCAAATAACTTTCTTTGGTAAACGCATAAACTAGTCAATTATTCCATAAGAGCTTCAGTTAACTTTGACCTGATGATTCCAGGTAAGAAGAAGAAGAAGAAAGTGTCCGCTACAGCTATATCTGTTTTCTTTCTCGGAATCTTGGATGTGAAAAGAAACCGAAGAATTTTGAGAATACCTCTAACTGGAGCACCATCCATCAGCTCGAATTTAGCAAGTGTCTCTGTCTCAACATGGGTATTAGCCCCTGATCCAGTTGATTCTCGCCGCCTGATCTCCAGATCCATATTTTTTAACTTGATTCTTACAAGAAGAAAATATATCTTGCCAATAATAACATCTTTCAGATGATACCTGTATATTTTCAAACACCAATAAGCAGTGACAAACATGGTCCCTTACGATGTGTTACACAAAGCAATTAAATTTGTTCTGCACTCCTGATAGCATTAACTAAACTGGCAAAAATGTGCAACTAGACCCAGCCTATACAACCTGATTTAGACAGATCTAACTACATACAGGTCAGGCAATCTTAATTCAACTGAACAATCCCAATTGTAGTACATGTTTAACGTACTTGCTTTTGTTATACTCAAACTCAATGTGTAGGCAATCCTCAATTCCAACTTCCATCTGCATAGACCATGAAAATTATGAGAAAATCCCCCAATGACATCGTTTGTTAGACATTGCACGGAGAAAATGAACATAAACCCAAGATGACATACAATCAAATGGGTGGTAAGCTAGATTCTGCACTCAGTATCTTAAAGACCCAATTTGTTAAGGAATACTTCTTACATAAAATAAAACAAGAAACATTACTCAGGATCCTTACATGACAAGTTGAGACGACAGCAAAGGCAGAAAAGGTTCCCAAACAAATCATATATTACTACACTCACCTTGATGCTATTGTTGATTGGCGGTGGTGGGGAATAGTTGCGAACCTGATGCAAAAAGGAGGCATCAATATAAACAAGAACAAAGTGCTAGAGGAATAAAAGTTCTAAAAGACCAGA
Organism: Casuarina equisetifolia; assembly: GCA_028551475.1. Classification (NCBI taxonomy): domain Eukaryota; kingdom Viridiplantae; phylum Streptophyta; class Magnoliopsida; order Fagales; family Casuarinaceae; genus Casuarina; species Casuarina equisetifolia. The sequence continues at coordinate 21,350,772 of CM052362.1, forward strand.
AAACTTTTGTATCTACTGTAAAACTAAATCTAACACTCCACTGGAACTAATGAAAGGTGACCAACAAACACTATAGACGATGTATCATTGAGAGCAAACACCACAGGGCCAAGAAAAGAATCGCAAGGTTACTTTCTAAATTACATGATCACCATCACCGGGGAAATTATCAAACTTTTGCTATTAAAAGAGAGAGAGAGAGAGAGAGAGAGAGAGAGAGAGATAAGGCATTCCTCATTGAAAACTAGCTCCCAAGTTAGAATTAGATACAAAATTTAAGAAGATAAAAACAGTTATGCAGAACCTCAGGTGGTGCGTATTGCAAAATACAAACAGAAAATTAAATATCTCAAACAACGTAAACTAATCACTAGTCACTGATACAGAGAAACAGAAAGGGAGAGAGAGAGAGAGAGAGAGAGAGAGAGAGAGAGTGTACCACAAAATCTTGGTATTCCACTATGCTACCAGCATAACCACGACTGATTGTGACTTTCAGGACATACCTAGAAAGAGGATATTCCAGAATATCATAAGTTGTCAATGGTAACCGAAAAGGTAGTTAGATTATGATAATGATTTGATAAAGAATAACCGAAAAGGTGTTTAGATTTGGCACAGTCAAAAGTATGGAAATGAAAAGCACAATTATTTGTCCCTAAAACTTGAAATAATTAAATACACCACATAAGTCAAAAGCACGCAATGCTCCCAAAAAAATATTTGAAGGCCTTAGTGTTAACTAATTATCAGCATAACATATTATCTAATAAAGTTTACATTAGTATTCTTTCCTTAAGCAGCAACATTTAAAGACCCTACTAATTTTAATTTCAGGAAACTCCATAAGCAACCAGCAATACACAAAAAGGCTGGAAAGAGACCTGAAATAGCCAAGAATCTGCATCTCACGGATGTTCTAAGATATACTAGAATTCAATTGCAGGAATATGACAGAACAGATTTAAAAGTTATTATTCACATGGAATCTATGTTAAAAAGCATCATTCATATCTTCTGATAAACATCTAAACGCACAGCAAAAGAGATGCTGCTGTATTTGATTATATCTTAAGAAAGGGGTGGTGGGAGGGGTTATATTCCTAATCCAACATTATCCACAGTTTAACAATTTAGCATAGAGCAGGTAACTATATGTACAACCAAATGTCAATGATCCACAGATAATTAACATATTACTCAACATCTCTAAGTACGTATATCATCTTTATAGAAACAGGTGGTCAATTGTAAATGCCAAATCCGGGAAGGAGATACTAACGAAAATTATGAATACAATGGCCAGCAATGAAAGCCTACAGTATAGTGAATAGCTTACCTAAGCCTCACATTCACCCCATTGTATGACTCATATGGCATTTCAACTGTAGAAAATTCAAATGGGTATGTTTTCTTCTCATATATATCTCCAGGAACATCAAGCTCACGAACTACAAACAAAAGCATTAAAATTCAATTCAATTCACAATGATACAGCTGCACATTTTCAAATCTTCGAATGATAATTGAAGGCATTAAAAAAAAAAAGATTGCAGAATAAAAGTTATTTTGTGCGTCTATTGGTGGGAGATCTAATTATTTAAAAACAAAAGACAAATTACAAAAAAGAAACAGATAGCTTACAGTCAACCTAAGGACAAGGAAGCTTATGTATACTCACCAAGGGAAGTAAAGTCATAGAAGTTGCCTCTGTCAAAGTACATTTCTGAAAGGAATTGGAGATCCATTAAAATACAGAAAGGGGACTAGTCCTTAAAAGACTATCCAACAGAAATGGAGCAAGTTAGCCATAAAGGGAAACAAAAGATAATAAAATCAAAATATGAATAAGTTTATAGGATAGATGCTTCCTTACATGCCCATGAACAGAATATTTTGGAGTTAAAACCATATATAGATAGAGAAGAATTCCTCATAGGAAGCAATGCAAAAGCAACAGAAGAACAATAAAGTGCTATTAAAGAATTCCTCAAAGCAAGCAGTGTAAAAGCAATAGAAGAACAATCAGGGCATTTAACATTCTGATTTTTGTCCATATTATTTTCAAGTGCTTAGAATCTATGACAGTCACCTAGACTTAAACCCATAGAACAGCACCACGAGATACATAAGAAGAACCAACTGGAAGACAAAATGTCAAAAGCAGCAATCACTAAGATAACATACATACCAGTATTCTGTATCACATGCATATTGTATAGTATCACTAGGTACACTAGGTAACTTTATAGACACTGTACAACTCAACCAATTCTAGTCCAGATTCGCAAAAAATATGAACCATAATATTTGCACAAAGGTGTGAAAGTTAAAGATTAGCATAGTGGCCTTGCTTATCAAAAATCCTTTGGCCGTTGAACTTTTAAAATTTAAATATTACTTAGAAGTAATAATTCCATAACTACCAGGATTAGAAAGGAAAATCTCATCCCACATTCTCCAAAACCTATCCTTTCAAAAATCATGAATAATTTACCACATTGAAACCTTGTGGCAAAAACGCACCTATCTGGCCAAGGAGCTCAACTTTCACTCCATTGTGATCAACCTTCTTCCCTTGAAATGGTTCTATTGATATCTGAAAATAAGCTCATAAGATCAGGTATAACTCTATTGACCAGAAATTGAAAATACAAAATACTCTCAAGTAAGGCATTTAAGGGTCTAGAATTCATAACCAAATCCTAATCCAAAAAAATTCTATCACTCAATTACCTTCCCGGCAATATTTTCTTGACTTTGGAAAAGTGGAACCAAGACTGTGTGACCATTTTCCTTCTTAACGGATACCTACTCAAGCACATAGAAAACAGGAAGAGAAGCACATCGTAAGACAATAACCAAACCATTTTTCCATCAATTTCAACTTCAGTGGAAATTATGTTGTGGATAATTACTATGCTATTCGCACAGACATTAAAGCTCCCGCCCAAACAAATAAAAACCCCAAGGAAAAAAGAAAAATGGATATGGATACCAAGTTGGCAATCCTCAGATAGTATCTTCCCAAGTCAAACTCCCACCAAGCAGCAGAGAATGAGTTATTGAGAGGTGAATCATTACATAGAAAGGAAAAGTAAGTCTTTAAAATTTACATCATAAACATTATTGTTGCATTCTCCACAGCGTAAAAAGTGAGAGTTGCAAAAAGTCCACTTGTCATCATTACCACTCACTATGGCATTTCAGACCTTACATCAATACGGAGAATAAATCAGTTGTTAAATACACAGACTTGTTTGAAGCATAAAGAGACTGCACTTTTCAATCCAGTTTTTCTCTCATCCTTAAATGAAGTCAAGCACTGAAAATGGAATAGAATACCCCATGAAATTTCACAAATTACCTGCTTGCGACTTTTTCCATCAGAGAATGTGATTGAAATGTTGCATGCGGGCTTGAAAGCTCCCATTAAGTAATTCTGGGATAAATAAAATAGTAAAAACCTTTTTACGTCAATGGTATCAGTGAAAAAATAAAACAAAAATGACAATCATTGGATCTCTCTTAAGCAGGTCGTGCAAACTTACCATGTTTACAATTGGATTCAAATCTTAAAGCCTCACGCTCCGATCCTGAAAATTTCAGTGTGGATTTTAAGCTAATAATCACAGAAACTACAACACATACATTTCCAGAATCTCCAAGTACCAATCTAAAACCCGTGCCTTTAACAGCTTTATCAGGCAAAAAAGAAACCCTAAAACTAATGACACTTCAATAGGCTCAAAAGCAATGCCTGCCCGTCTCTCTGCATGTCTATGCACACAGCAAAAATTCAGAGTCTCAGAACTAAATTAGACTATCAAATTAAGCTGAAAATCCATGATACGTTGCTGAGTCACAAAAAAACACCAAACCAGATCGTAGATATATAAAATCTATGCCTTGTGTGCTTATCTGCAAATGCGTTGACGCACCTAAATCTACTACAGATTCAATGAAAACCTATAAGATATGAAGCCCGTAATCTTCAAATCCATCGCACACATTAACAAAGCAAGTTCTGAGTCACATTCCTTTACTCTTTCTGTACACCTAGTACTAGATATCCAATCAATCATGAACCTACGGAGGGAGGGGGTAAACCAAATTCGGACCAAATTAAAGCGCAAAAACGAGCTGAATTGAGGATCAATCAGCATTTGAATGATAAGTAAGTCAGATTCGGGGTCAGAGATTAAGAGACATATTACATACCTTTAGAGTATGGGTACCTAGAAATTGGGTTCCGGAGCGAGCCCTAGACTGGAAATTAGCGAATTCTTTCCGTACGGAGATCGAAACCTGTTGATCGATGTGAATTTGACAATTCAAGAAATGAAGACGAAGAACGACAAACGCTGCGAGGACCGGTCCTCTACGCAATTCGACAACTAAGGTCGTTTTGCACCTGAGAAGCACGTGATATAACAATACTGTGTATGGCCCAATTATGTGTGTTTTTTTTTTCCCACAAGCAGGCCGGACCTGTTCTTGATAGACTCCTTTGGAGTCGAATTGACAAACCCAACCTGAACAACCGCTTGATCAAGTTGGCATTAACTTATTAGCCGGGATCATAATACTCTTTAATTCTAATGGGACTATATCTTAGAAACTTGCATTAATCATTCATCTCATAATAAAGATTTAAATTATCATATAATAATTTTAATTTAAGCCTGTGGCAAATAATATCAAAATCAATTTAATATTTAATAAGTTCAAGCTTAGAAAAGGCTAATAGGCAAAATATAGGAAAAATATGACCTAATGGTTAGTGCCCTAGGCCCAACATTCAGAAGAGGTTTTATTTTATTTTATTTTATTTTATTTTATTTTTTATACTCATGCACACCAAGGAGGGAAGGGAGATTCGAACCCCTACAAGATATTAGCACAATGGATTTAGTTGTTAATAATATAAGAAAATGTAAGGTTTAAACAAACCCATCCCTGTTAACCACGCTTCATTTTGTTGAATTTTCTGGAAATCTGGAAGGGAAATTTCCTACAATCTTGCAGGCCTATAGACTACAAAAGGAACATCCAATGCTTTGAAGAGTATATCACATTGCAAAACTTGTATACTGATGAAATAATTGTGTACAAATTAAGACATTTAATTTTTACATCTGTTCATCCAAGGAAGAAGAAGAAGAAGAAGAAGAAGAAGAAGACTAGGTTTTTTTCAACGTCGTCGTCAACGTTCCCCCTTTCACCGAAGTAAGCCTAACCGTCCCCCGAACAAAACTAGGCTTGGACGTCCAGTCTAGCACCGTCCTTATCGGCGGCCGAACTCCAATCCCCCGACTCTTTCCTTCTACTCCCCATCTTCAAGAGCCCATACAGTTTCCGAAACTCCCTCACCGTGTGAACACTTTCTCGGCAAAACACTCCTGCGGGTTCGGTCGTGTCGCCCGCAGTATGGCCCGACCGGCTCGCGCTCAATCTCGGCATGGCCTGGCCCCTGGCCCTCGCGTCATTGGTTTGCAGAGCGGAGATGACCGATTTCAGGGCCCGACTCGGGGAATTCCGGTTCGATATCATGATCTCGCCGATTTCGGCGTGGCTCAGACTCGCCCCATTTTGAAAAATCTCCTCCAGCTGAGGGAACAGCTTGTGCTCCTTGACACCTAGGTAACTGCTCGCCAAGCTCTTGAACGCGGAGAAATCACATGCCGGGAACTCTATGTGAACGTCGATCCTTCCGGGCCTCATCACCGCTTCGTCGACCTGATTCTTGTTGTTCATCGTGAACACCATCACGCGCTCCTCGCCGCAGCATGATACAATCCCGTCCATGAAATTCAACATCCCTGACAGGCTCACTGCTGTAGATTTCTCGGCGAGAATCCGATCAAGGTCCTCGATCATGATCAAAGACTTAGAGTTGGTCTGCAACAAAAGCGTCTTCAAATCAGAGTCGTCAAAGACCTTGGACATGTCAATTTGGTACACGTCGTAATCCAAGAGCCTTGCCATAGCCGCGATGAAGCTAGTTTTCCCGGTACCGGATGGGCCGTGCAGGAGATAGCTTCGTTTCCAAACGCGGCCTAACCGGTGATAGTACTGCTTGGACTTGAGGAAATGCTCGAGATCGGAGCGGACCTTGTTCTTCAAATCGGCGTCTATCACCACCGTGTCAAAGCTCGCCGGGTGATCAAACGGAACCGATCTCCACCGTCCATTCCCCCGCTCCAAATTCAGGTACAGCCTGAGTTCCTTCTTCCGCTGTTCAATCTCGTCCGAGACCGAGAGTATGTGCTGCAGGTACTGCCTCAGAACTCTACGCTTGTCGTTTTTCCTCACCCGTAGAACATACGATCTACTGGCTCCATCTCTCTCTAATTCGTTCGTCCACGACACTCTGGCGCTCAAAAACGTGTCGTAGATAGCTTGGTCGGCGTCGTAGTGGAGAAAGATATCATTGGGCTTGGGACCTGAGAACAGGTTCAGGTTCGTGAGATCCGAATCATCCAGGGAGGCCAGGGAGTTCAGGTAGATGGAAATATTACGGTAGAGCTGGTTTTCTTGGTAGTTCTCGTTGTACTGAGGGACTTTGTAGGTCTGGTATACATGAAACCGGTCTGCAAAAGATCGCCAGCATTTAACAAAAATGTGAATTATGGATGTCTTGGACAGAAGCCTTAAGATGACAAGAAGAGAAACGATGGCGAAGAAGAAACCCAAAAACATGTTAAGGCCAGAGAACCGGCGAAACAAGACTACTGGGTGTGTGAGTTCAAAGATTTGGTAAGCCAAAGGAGAAGTCCTTTTGGCTATGAATTTGGATGGGATGGGAGAAAGAAAGGAAGGAGGAAAGGTAGCTGCGCGGTGGAGAATGAAAATTGGAGCATGAGCAAATGGACTGGTTTTAACAGAGGAGGAGGAGGCTGCCTTCGATGCCGGCTCGATCCGGTGAGTTTAATGGGTCAAAAAGCCGCTAGGCGAGAACGAGAGAAGGGGATTTGGTCATTTTTGCTTGGCTGTGAATGGTATGACTTACGAGGACGGGCCACGCAAGTGGTTGGGAATTGAAAAGGAGTTCTTGTGGGTAAGTTTTTCAATTATCTTGACCGTAAGGCGGTTTTCATCGTCGCGGGAATTATGATCAACTTTTTGTCTCCTCCTTCATTCCTAGCCTTTCTCTATGTAGAATAGTTCCTAGTTTCATGCTCTTCTTTTCGATTTTCAGTTCCTGTACACATTTGACGTTGAATGGTATCCAGGACTTTTCTTTTCCTCTTACATATTTTAAGTGACCAGGGCCACCATGCAAGGGTTCTAGCTGCTTATGTTTTTTATTCATTGCCTTCTTCCCACCAGTTCCAGGATAACGATAAACCAGTGTTCAACTGCTTATGGTTTTTTTTGCAGGATTAGAGACAAAAATTGACAATGGAGCAGCCCGTAAAAATGTGGTAATCTACCAAATCGAAGTCTTACGACCACTAACTCCGGATCTCAAACGTTTGCGTCTTTACCCTAGGGGAAACATGTAGAATTGAATGTAACTTTGAAAGCATCAAAGTAAAAGTAATCACTGGCATCAAAGTAAACCGAGCTTTTGAAGTTTTGACGATGTCCTTTTGTCCACACTCCCAGCAGTAGTCTATTCAAGGTCCGCCCAACTTTTAAAGCTCATGAGACCAGTAGCCATTCCTTGACATTTCAGTTGCCAAAGCTGAAGTCTGTGGTGTAAACCTTGGTGGAATGTTTCAATGACGGTTGGTATCATCTTGTAATATTCCTACCAGATGGTTTAGGGAACTCGTGGTCTCTGATAAAGTTTTCAGAAGAAACAGATAGGACGGTGTTGTCTCGAGCCTGGCTGTGGTCAGGAATATACTATTGTCAAGCATCAAGATACGCCGCTGGTTGCTGTGATATGGAAATCTATTGACAACTACTTGATTTGGAGAATCATAATGTATGGTTTGTAGAATCATATAGAGCCGATATTTGCTAATTGAAATCATTTCCTCCGAACTGCTTTTCTGATTGCGTGTACTGCAAAAGTTGTACAAAGGAATTGGGCAACCCAGGAATCCGTCAACTTTTACAGTAAAAGAATGCGACTCCCACGGGAAAAGGGTTTCTGAGGTGCCTTTCTTTAATGGTTGGACCTGCCTACTTTTAAGGAAGAATGGCTTTCACACGTCCCTTCACTCGAAACCCAACCACACCCATTCTCTTGCCAGCTATTTCCAGAGGGTCGTAATAATTTGTAGCGGTTGCTGCTGGCTCACCAAATGAAACAGGCACGTCTTGAAAAGGCCAGCAGAACCAGACCCATTCCATAAAAAAGTTTGGAATGAGACAGGTAAGATGAACAGGAGTTGGTGTTGGACAAACTACACAAATCAACTGAAAAGTGCAGTACATAAAAGAGAACAGCTGAATGTTATTTGTGTTCCCAAGAGCATTACGGACTATGGAGCATGGAATTGCACTGCAAATCCAACGCCATGGCGTGCAAGAAATGGTAAAGAGTTATAATTGTTTGACTCCAAAGGCGTAGCAAACCATTGTCTGATCTGCTTTACAAGCAGAGGGGGCTGAGTGCCCCCTTCATTTGACTTTGTTGAATAGCGTATTGAAATTGCGTGGTCCAAGCCCATAAGAAAGTTTGGCCACCTCCTGCCCCACCACAAACCTACCCGCGGGTGGTGGTTTGCCATCAAACATTTGAATAAATGCTTAAGGAAGTCAATAACAGAGGAATGACTTACTAATCAGGTTGAAATAGACTTTGGGTAACTATATGTTTAATTTATACTCCACGTAAACTGACGGACATCTTGACGTTTTTATTTGTCTTTGTCTAAAAGCTTAAGAAAATAGAACTGATTCTACCAATACAAAAGAGATAAGCAGTTTTTGAAAAATTTTGATGTATTTTAAAACAGCATATTAACATTTTTTTTTTGCAAATGCTCAGTTATGAAAAAAAAAATTAAAAGAGATATTAAATAACAAAAGGAAACTGAAAATATAAGAAAGGAATAACCTGTACAACCCTTATAGCATAAGAACTGCATTAACCATAAACATTGTAAACACAAGCAATTGAAAACGTCCTGAAATGCGTGTTTCTCCAGTTTTTGATGTCTTGTGCTTTAGTTAGAATCCATTAAGACAGGTCCTGCATCAAACTCAATGGGCATGACAACAATCATATAAACTTGCCAGTTCATATACGTATAAAAGATTCTAAAGAAAGGCCTAGCATTAATCTACCTCTTCCTTGTCAGGAATGTATGCATGTTCTGGGCATTTGCCGTAATCTTTCTGTTCAACATATCGCCTCCTCCTAAAAACTCGGCTCACTAATGTATATACTGGGGTAAAGTATAAAGTAGAATCTAGTCATTTGGTCAAATATTCTGACCTTATGCATCCGTCGTTTTCCAACCATATCAAAACTTCATGAAGTAAGCTTTTAGTCTCATTCATGAAAGCAAGGTATATACCTGTATGACATGTATATTCCTAAATTCCATCAACTATTTTAATGTCCTTTGTGAATAAATATCAACGACTTTTTGCTTGTATTATTGGTTTTAATTGCCATCCCTGAATGCTATACATATTGTTTAGTTTGGGTGCGTGCATAAAAATAAAAAATCAAAAAAGTATTGACGCATCTGCATTACTAAGTATCTGGTCAAATTGCCTCAACATTTTTCTTGCATTAATTCAGCTTCTTCTTCCCAAAACCTTCAGAACCTCTCTGTGCTTACCCATTGTCAGTCCACTCCCGTCACTGGTCCAGTAAGATAACCTGGAAGGCTCGTTGCTATTTGCGGGCATGGAAAAAGGAACCTTGGACACTATCGATGCACGATCGCATCCACTACCTAGCAACAACATAATTGCAATACTGGCAGAATCCTGGATAGACCACCGAGCTTTCAACGACATGCAATGAATGATACAGGCAGCATTCTATTGGCGGTCCCCGTGCGTCCCGTGCACCAAATGTGCTGAACCACCTCTTCCAATGTCAGATCCTTCAAGCTCCCCCACATACTCTAGCTTGGCATGTTCTCGTGATTGTACCTCAAGTTCTGGAAATTAAAGACGCTCAACCAAGTTGAGCTTCTGCATCGGTAGTGTCCAAAGTTCCTACTTCCTTAGCCTGCAAGGAGACAAGAAGTTGCAGAGGTTTTGTGATGGGACTTACAGTGAGGGTGAAGATGGCAGAGGTTAAGGAGAGAGAGTTCGTGAAGCAAATGCAAATTCGATGTTCATAATGTTATTGCTATAGAAGAAGTAACAAAAGAATCCGGTTAAAAGTGCATGAAAGAGTTGATAGAGTGGCATCGGCAAACCCCGTTTCTTGTGTACAGGATTTCAATTGCAAGGGAGGTAAATCTCTTGAGTTCAGATGTACTAAAAATTGCATGACTGACCAAGATAAAATGACAGTTTTAAAGGAAGGACAACTTAAAACTCTTGACCGCCACTGGTTTTTATTTTTTCCTACTGAATTGTAATTAAATTTATACGTACTCAATAAACTAAAACATAAAAACAAAAACTTAATGAAAAATTCAAATAAGCCAAAAATCATGTACTAGTATAATACCTTTTCTTTTAAAAAGACGAACTTAAGTGTGCATCAAAGAACCAATATAGAAACTGCATCATTCTTAACGACTCACACTTCTTTGATGTGAATACAAGCGTCAGTCAAAACGAGAAACCCGTATTTAACGAATCAAATTTAATTGTAAAAGTCGTATAGAAAGAATGAGGAGAGACTGAAAGCAGAAGCAAAGTATTATAATTTATATATTAAAGCATGGAATTTCACAGGCATACAAAACTACAATAGCACACCAACAAATTTCATGTATATGGCGAATTCCCTGTGACTAACGAAGTTACTGACGATCAAATTTGCTTCAACGGCCGTGGTTTCAATGTCAAAATCTCACGGGTCCTGGGCATCTGATTGAATGTTCAAGATTTGAGAAACTACAAGCTTAGAGAGTTCATTTATTGCGGCTTGAACCTGATAATCACCTGTATCCGGATTCCTCGACCACCCTGCTGATTGTGACAGTAATCCTGTGTATTCACTGGCGGCTACCTTTGTCTTTCTTGATGTGGCAAGGACTTTCTCCAAATCTGATTGAGACAATGGCCTCGGTGCCTGAAGCATAACCATATAACAAAAGTAGGTACCATGCAAACAGAACTCTATAAAAACAAGCTAAATTGAATGCTTATCTTGGGAAATCTATACATAACCTATTAAGTCGTCTTATTACTGATGTTATGTGAACGACTTAAAGTTCTTCATACTCCATGCAAATTATACTTTTCCAAAATATATAACCAATGAAACAGTCAAGAGAAGAGTCACTTGATGTCCTTCATTTAACATCATGTGCGACAAAAGGTTCTCCAGTTCCTTAAATGGGACTGTTAACCCCACAACACTCGGTACTAAGAAGCAGACAAGGATGAATCAAAAAAGGAAGCCATGCAACAACAGAGTAGAATTGGGTTTACCATCTATAAAGAAGCCCCTCGATTTAAATATGTATACTGAACCGATAAAAGAGATTGAGCAATGACAAGAACAGCAGCTAAAAGATTCTCATAGATTTCAAATGGCATGATGTGTCAAAATTTTGTCACTAGGTTCTGCAATACCAAACAGACAAAAAAATAAGAGCACTCACAGAATATCTTATCACATCCTCTTCTTCATCTGGTAGGGACGATCTACTTCCCTTCTTTTCTTCATCTGGTAGGGATGATCTTCCCCCCTTATTTTCTTCATCTGGTAGGGACGATCTTCTCCCCTTCTTTTCTTCATCTAGTAGGTCCCTGATAGGTAAATATGCTGCCTTCTTACAGAGTTCAAGAAGATCTGAACCTGTGTAACCTTCACACAAGCCAGCTATGTAATCATAGTCAATGTTGTCTTCGACCCTTTCACCCTTCAAAATCACCTTCAGTATCTGAGCCCTCTCCCTGCGATCAGGAACCCCAATCTCAAATGCCTGAGGCAGACGACGGAGTATTGCTTCATCAAGTTCTGATGGACGATTAGTAGCGGCAAGAACCATCACTTGAGCATTTTCTACAAGGGAAAAGAAAAAAGCTAACTAAAACATCTGACCAAACTGTTTTAGCCTAAGAAATCTATGTAAAACTCGTTGTTAGTAAGCAGCCTACAAATGACCAACATTAGACTCGATTTCTTAGAGAAAAACAAAAGAGAACTGCTGTTTACAGCACACAAACTTACGATCTGTGGTGAATCCATCCCATAAAGCCATGAACTCAGTCTTCATATTTGTTAATGCTTCATGATCTGTATTCCGACGCTGTCCCAAGAAACTATCAACCTCATCAATGAATATGATAGCTGGCTGGAGTTTATAAGCCAAGCTAAACACAGCAGCCACTGCAAATAATTTTTGTACTGTTAACCATTGACAAAATTAAAGCCCTCCACCTGGGGGAAGGCACAACTAAGCTGCCTTCTTAATCAATAATTTCTTTCAGCTTCTTTTTTCCTCCATTTCCACGTAAACATGATTGCTCTCTATTCACTAGATACATGATTGTCAATATATTCTCATATGAAAAGATAAAAAGGTCAAGAAGCAAAAAAGGTCAAGACATAAGTAATCTCATTTGTCTTTTGAAAAAAAAAAACTAGATTCAGTACATTTTCACACCAGGGAAAAAGGGACTGAAGGAAATGGAGTTTCATCATAAAGAAGCTGCCTTCTTAATCAATAATTTCTTTCAGCTTCTTTTTTCCTCCATTTCCACGTAAACATGATTGCTCTCTATTCACTAGATACATGATTGTCAATATATTCTCATATGAAAAGATCAAAAGGTCAAGAAGAAAAAACTTTTTTTGTTTTTTCACACTACTAGTCATGTAGATTGTTTAGAAGCTCATATAAAAAATAATACTGAAGCTGGCAATTCATAGCCATGATATATAATCCACTTAGTTTTTACATTGTGCAAGACAAGTTGTCAAAGAAAATACTGAAGCTAGCAATTCAAACTTATGAAATACAATCCACCTGTTAGTTATTCATTGTGCAGGACACCTTGTTAAAATCACAAAACAGAATTTGCAAAAAGAACATAAATAGCAATTCGTAGCAATAAGTTACAATGAAGTGAAAATCTAGTATATTAGAACCGGTAATTCCAAACATAACCAACCTCTCACTTTAAATAAACTAAAACAAACAGCCAACCATCTGACTGCCTTATAGTATTCAGCCTAATTAACCCAATAGATCAGGCAACCCATGTGTTCTTAGCTGACCCTCTCTCACTTCAATTCCCAAAGGTCAAACTAAAATTGACTAACTAGATGTAATGAGGCCAAGCATTAGAGAGCAAACAATTTGGAAGGTCACATTAAATGAATTATTTATGTTTAGAAAGGACATGAAGATAAACCCTGAAAATCCAAGAGGCAATGTATAATTCCAATCTTCACTCACCAAGCTTTTGTGCATCACCAAACCATTTGCTCATCAGATTCGATATCCTCACATTTATGAAAACAGCTCCAGACTCTTTTGCAATGGCTTTGGCAAGCATAGTCTTTCCAGTACCAGGAGGTCCATATAGCAAGACCCCTTTCTGTGGACCAAGAAGCTTCCCATGGGAGAAAAGACCAGGCCTCCGTAGTGGGAGTATCACCAGTTCAAATAAAGCTTGCTTGATACTTTCTAGGCCCCCAATAGAGTCAAATTCGACATCAATGTGATCAGGATTTATAACATCGCAGGCTATGACATCCTGTGAACGAAGAGAAACATAAGTCAAGCAAGGAAACAATGATTATTCTACCCGTTGTATATAAACCCTAAGAGTTTTATTCTAATTATCAATCTTCTGAAGAATTTGACATAGACGCATAACTAAAAACAGTTTACTACGTCAATTACTATATATCACTCCACTTATAGGGTATATGTCCTGAACCCTACAGAGTAGTCAGATAAGGAGGTGTTCAGCACTATATGGCAGAGTCCTTTATACTATTTCGTAAAGACGCGTCACCACGATCGTAGCAATTAGAGAAACTGCAACCTGCCGTTGGTTTCAGCAAGGCGCAAATTGTGTTAAAGCTATTTCATTGCATACTTCATCGTGCTCCTCTAGGCACTCCCCCAAGAAAGAAAGTCGTTCTACCAGAACAAGGAGGAAAATCCTATTTTCTATATTTCTCTCTACCACAAAGAACAGCTTCGTTTCTACCAAGCCTGCGCATAAAGAACGGTGGCCATCAAACGGAACATTTTCTTCTAAAAAATATAGGAACCACAGTAACGTTGTTCTCCATCGTAGTACCGATGGAACCACTCTATTACCCAGCAGTCAAAATAGAAACAGAGAAAAATGCGCACTTGGGAATCATAAACCCAAAGAAAAACATCCAAACAGAAGACCAAACGACGCGTGAAAAAGAAGCGTGTTGCTGGAACGAGCTATGCACCTCATAAGGATTAGTCTGGATGAGGGGGCGGCCCAAGCGCTTGGCGATCTCCTTCTTATGCTCGAGCGCCTTTTTGGAGGACTCCCGGTTCGGGTCGAGGTGTCGGAGCCCCGCGAACAGCACCAAGCAACTAAGGGCCGCACTCGCGGCGTACAGCACCAGCTCTTGCAGGAACTTCGTCTCCGACGAGCCTCCCATTATTCTTTCCTTTGCTCTCTACGTTATCCGCGCGAAACTATCGGTTTAGGGTTCCTAGAATCTCAGAGAAAACGCACTCGCTTGGGGACGACGAAATACAGCTTATGGATTCCTAAATGTTCTTGTCTAGAAATTTCATTGTTGGGCTTTCATATGGGCCTCCACCGGTCGATTGCGGCTTCAGGCCCAAATCAAAATTCATGGGTTTGGGATAAGGATTCAATTTTTAACATCTAGAGAAACGTGACGAAAAAGTCAGAACACAATATTAGTATTAAAAATTTAGCTTCCTTTGTGGCTAAGGCAGCATGATTTTGACAAAAAACAAAAAGAAAACAAAAGCTTATAATTCTTGTATTTAAACCCTTTTTTATATATTAAGAAAAAGATATAGAGCTATTGTCATATATTATTAAATAATTTTATGAGAATTTCGGTTTATTTTTATTTATAAATAAAGATGTTCATAAAAAATATTATCCCAAGACGAGAAAGGTATTAAATTTCACATAAAAAATACTTTTGTAAAGCGTTGCTTCTAACATAACCAGTGACGTGATTGAATGTCTTGTTGGGATTTATAATAATTGATGAAGACAAAAGTGTCATTTTACCTTCTATGATATATTTAGAATTAATATAGATAATGAGAGCAATATTATAATCTAATCTTTTGTACCGTTACCGGTGACAAGAGAATTGTGGTAAAGAGTGCTGCTGCTAAACAAGGGTGCTACCCAAATAAAAGATTAAAAAAAAAAAAAAAAAAACATCGAGTTAAGAATGTGACAACAACATTATGTATGAAATTTGTATTTCTCAATAATATCTCAACGAAAATAGGAAAGGGCTAATAACTACACCGATAACAATTGACAAGGATAAAATTGTTTAATCCACCTTGCATCTTTTGTATCATGTATATATCTACGTGCTTGTGAGTTTATAATTATGTAATGCAACGCTTTAGCACACGATTATGTGTTAAAAGTCTTACAAAGTAGCCTAATATGGGCCCTAGAGATCTTTCCCCACCCAAAAAAGGGATTAAACTAGGTAATGAGATGGGTCGTTGTTGAACGCGCTATACCGGGTACTAGGTTTCGACGAGGAGGGTCAGCAATTATTGCATTTTGCCATTGGATCACAGATGGAAGATCCCAATTAGCGATGCGCTTTTTGCGAACTTTGACCCTCGGCGGCTTCGGAGAAATTGCTTTTGTATGATTACCCGCCGCTGAGTTCCTCCTTTCGACAAAAATTTGATGAACAGCACCGAACTGCCTCCATTCTCGACCACTTCAAGTCTTATCATTCCCACCTAGAGAATTGTCAACGAGGAGAACTGCCTTACAAGCCGAACACCTGTTCAAACGCACTTAAACGGTGGATGGAAAGTTGGTTATTGTACTACACACTTGGGAGCATTGTAATGAACTTCTTTGCAGTACAATGAAGGGTCTTCTGCCTAATTTTGTAATGTATTTTGTACTCAGGAGACTTGTAAACACATGATCATGATGCAATCTTGTTCTAATGGACTGCATACAGGTGTCGAATTCTAAAACTCACAATTAAAATTTTTATTAATTCACCATTAAGTTAATTGATTAAGGGACCCTTCGTAATTCTTGCTTTGACCATTGTTCGACCTTCCATCTGCATAAGCTCCTTTCCATCTCACTAGAATCTCTTTAGGAGAAAGGAAATAAATGGAAGCCAATCTCAACCTAAGCTTAGTGTTGTGGTAGTCCCTTAAGCTTCTGTTACTCTATATGTGTAACAATGATCTTTATATTCAATAAAGCTAGCGACAGGAGCTGCACATGCATTGGGCTTCACTGCGGGCATCGATCCATGGATGCAGTTCAGACCCAGTTGAAAATTCCAGGGTTTGGGATAAGGATTGAAAATAAATAATAAAAAATCGAACTTCCTCTACTTGCTTCGTAAAGAAATGTACAAGACAGCGAAAATGCTTAGTTAGTTGGTCACCTCCACTGTATGCGATAGGAGTTGCTTACGTTCCAAGGTATGTCTGAGCCAACACCTCTAAAGTATCCCAAGATGAATCTGATTACATCATCCCTGAAAAGATACATTTAGGAACCGCAGATCTTCGTTCCAAAAATGGAATTGAAACTAAATGATCCCTTTGGTGCGTTGATTAAACGCGCTATGCATGTACCAAGTTGCCGCCTGCAAGGATTTGACATGAAGGGTCAGCGTTTATTGCGTTTCGAGATTGGATCGCATAATGGAAAGCTCCGGTTCGGAGAACCACGGCTCTTGTTGGCCCCACCGGGAAGCTGCCTCTTCCCTTTCTATGGCGATCAAGGACACAGGGATACAAATCTCGCAGTGCGCTTTGTGCGAATGTTGACCCCTGAAGAACTTCAAAGAAGTTCCTCGTGTTCCTTGCTTGATGCTCCATCAAGTCCCACGTTTGGATAGGAATTTATTTAGGAACAGCCAGCCAACTGAACTTCGTTCTCAACCACTCCAAAGCTTCTCACTCCCACCCAGATCTCTATCTCTCTCTATCTCTCTCTTTCTCTCTCTTTCAGATGTGGGTTAACGACATGAACCTGCCCTCCTAGCCGGACATGTGTGCAAACGCAATCGAGCAGTAACTGGAAAGTTTTTTATTGTACTACACAAGTCTGGTCCTGTATGTACTTCCTTGCAGTACATTGAAGGGTCTTCTCAGGCTAATGCAGTAATGGATTCTAATCAAGACTTAAGAGACTTATAAATTCGGGATCTTCTTGCAGCAAATGGGTATTATGTGATCTTGCCCTAAGTTGATTCTCGGCTGAACTCCGGATCTGGGGATCTGTGAGGTTTTTCCATTTCTCGGTGTCCCACTTTTAACGCCTCTCTGTCGTTCGATTAGAAGACCCAATTGGCTTCTCTTGGTTTCGTTTTGTCTTGGTAAGGTTATTGTAAGTCAACGCTTAGCTACCCGCACAGCCCGTCTTGGCATGTGGCCTTCTTTGCGTGCATTGGTTGAAGAAGGTTACAAAAAACCTCATTTCTCTTTTCTGGTTCTGCAGATAAATCTTGCCCAATAACGGGGTAAATTCCAGAGAAATAGTCCTGAGGTTATATAAACTTTCCAAAGTTCGGACATCTTTCTACTTGAGCAAAGAAGAATAGGTAGAACTCCGAGGTAAGATCATCGTGCATATGCAGTTGTTCACGTAATTTTTTCAACTACGTCATGCCATTAAGCTTTTTCTCATTAAGTGAGGATTATGGAATTATGAACTCTATATTATCATTATCATATTGG
The DNA here is from genome assembly GCA_028551475.1 of Casuarina equisetifolia. Classification (NCBI taxonomy): domain Eukaryota; kingdom Viridiplantae; phylum Streptophyta; class Magnoliopsida; order Fagales; family Casuarinaceae; genus Casuarina; species Casuarina equisetifolia. The sequence continues at coordinate 21,368,771 of CM052362.1, forward strand.
AGTAGGTGGAAGATTTTGGTCTTCGAATGGGAAGCGTTAAGGCAGAAGAATTGAATGAGATTGAGAATTCTGAAAGCCAGAACAGGGAAGAGATTCGAGAATCGGAGGAGGACCTGAAGAGGATTGCACCATGGAAGAGACAGATAACAATTCGAGGACTTGTAGCGAGCTTAGCTATTGGGATCATTTACAGTGTGATCGTGATGAAGCTGAACCTCACAACTGGGCTAGTCCCCAACCTCAATGTCTCAGCTGCTCTCCTTGCCTTTGTGTTCATCAGGACCTGGACTTCTCTGCTTGAGAAGGCTGGAATCGTATCAACTCCATTCACTCGACAGGAGAATACTATAATTCAGACCTGTGCAGTTGCATGTTATAGCATTGCTGTTGGAGGTTGGAGATTCTGATATTTCTTCTGTCTTTGTAGTCCAGAAGGATTTTACTTCTGATAATTCATATGTTTTGCAAGATAGCATTGCATTTTTTTTTAAATCAAGTTATTGCATTGCAGGTGGTTTTGGTTCTTATCTATTGGGTTTGAATAGGAAGACGTATGAGCAAGCAGGGATTGATACAGAGGGGAATAGACCTGGGAGCACCAAGGAGCCTGGGATTGGTTGGATGACTGGTTTCCTCTTGGTAACCAGCTTCGTTGGGCTATTGGCACTGGTTCCTCTCAGAAAGGTGATGCTTGTGTCTTCTATATCATTTTTCATTACTGGTCTAAGTTGGCGTTTTCAGGTTTAGTTAATCATTCAAGGTTGTGATGTCCTCCAAGTCTAGTTAACTCTACTGGTCATGATAGTCTCAATTTCTGGCAAGTTTGTTTCATTATCTTTTCTCGGGGACACTGAAAGGTTTTAATGAGACAGTTTCTATTCTTCTACAGATCATGATAATAGACTACAAATTAACTTATCCAAGTGGAACTGCTACTGCTGTTCTTATCAACGGGTTCCATACTCGTAAAGGAGACAAGATGGCTAAGTACGCGTGTATTTTTGTAATTTATTTCCTTACAGATTAAATCACAAGGAATCTAAGTATGCAACAACTCAAACAACTTTCGACCCTACTTGCAGGAAGCAGGTTCATGGATTCATGAAGTTCTTTTCACTTAGTTTTGTCTGGGCCTTCTTTCAATGGTTTTATTCCGGCGGAGACCAATGTGGATTTAGTCAGTTTCCTACATTTGGACTGAAGGCTTGGAAAAACACGTGCGTTCTTGACATCTTCTTTGTGCATTTTGTAGCGCTTATTCTGAGAGTCATCTTTACATTATCATCGAATTAACAGAATTGAATTTGCAGGTTCTACTTCGATTTTAGTATGACTTACATTGGAGCTGGAATGATCTGCTCCCATCTCGTGAACTTGTCTTTGTTTCTTGGTGCTGTCCTCTCGTGGGGGGTAATGTGGCCGCTGATAAGGGGACTCAAGGGGGATTGGTACCCTGAAACTTTATCAGAAAGCAGTATGAAGAGCCTTAATGGTTACAAGGTCGGAAGTCTTGACTCTTATTACATTTCTTAAGCAGAATGGATTTAAGTATGAAAGATCTAGTTTTATAGTTTCATGAATTCTGCAGGTTTTTATTTCCATTGCACTGATCCTTGGAGATGGGCTCTACAATTTTCTCAAGATTCTGTATTTCACCGCTACAAACATCCATGCCAGAGCCAACAAGAACCTTAAAACATGTAAGTACTCAATACGCGGTGTCTTCTGGCGTGCCTATGCTCTGCCGTGAGCATAGCCGATTTAACCTCAAACTTACAGTCTAGAGCTAACAAGAAGATGAAATCATCCCATAAAAAAGAAACTTTGGAAGTCCAGAAAACTAACTTGTTTAAGGGTTAGCGTGCTGCAATTTTGTGAGTAGTGAACCACGGGGACACCAAGGAAGATGTGATATTCCAATTTCAGCAAGCCTTTATATTTTTTTCTTTTCTTTTCTATAACCTTACTTAAGTAATTTGCTTTTACTACTGCAGCGTCGAATAACCAGAATCAGCCTCTTGATGATCAGCGACGAAATGAGGTATTCCTAAGAGAGAACATTCCTATATGGTTGGCATGTACAGGGTACATACTCTTCTCTGTTGTATCCGCCATTATAATTCCACTCATGTTCCCAGAATTGAAGTGGTATTTCGTAGTCTTTGCCTATGTTCTTGCACCCTCTCTTAGCTTCTGCAATGCCTATGGTGCGGGTTTAACGGACATGAATATGGCATATAACTATGGCAAAGTCGCTCTTTTTGTGCTTGCTGCCTTGAGTGGAAAAGAGAATGGGGTAGTTGCTGGACTTGTTGGCTGTGGTCTGATTAAATCCATAGTCTCCATCTCCTCTGATTTGATGCACGACTTCAAGACGGGCCATCTCACTTTAACTTCCCCTCGATCAATGCTCGTAAGCCAGGCTATCGGGACAGCTATAGGCTGTGTGGTAGCTCCTCTCACATTCTTTCTTTTCTACAAGGCTTTTGATGTTGGGAACCCAGATGGCGAATACAAAGCCCCCTATGCCATCATTTACCGGAACATGGCAATTCTAGGTGTGGAAGGCTTCTCTGCGCTACCCCATCATTGCTTACAACTCTGTTATGGGTTTTTTGCTTTTGCTGTAGCAGCCAACTTGCTGAGGGATGTTCTCCCCAAAAAAATTAGTAAATGGATCCCACTTCCAATGGCTATGGCTGTGCCTTTCCTTGTTGGTGCTTACTTTGCAATTGACATGTGTGTGGGGAGTTTGATTGTGTTTGCATGGCACAAGATAAATGGCAACCAGGCCAGTTTGTTGATTCCTGCGGTTGCTTCTGGTTTGATATGTGGAGATGGATTATGGATTCTCCCTTCATCAATCCTTGCCTTGGCCAAAGTTCGTCCTCCCATCTGCATGAGCTTCTTTCCATCCAAGTAGAATTTCTTTGGGAGAGGGGATAAATGGTAGGGAATTTCAACTAGTATAGGAACGATAGAAGCTTCCTTTTCCAATATATGTGTAATAATGCATCATCTTTACTAGGGTGAGCGATGAGTTTACATGAGCAGGAAGCTTTGGTCATTGTAAACAAATAAGCTTTGTTCTAATATGAAAAAGTTACCAATTTAAGCTGCTAACTAATGTGGTTGATCGAAAGCGAGACTTCTGCATCTTGCTTTTAAAGTTATCTAGCTGACTGCAAAGATTTTTTTTTTTTTTTCCGTCTTTCTTTGCATTTAATTCCTATGAAGCCACCTCCTCACCTTTTTCTATGATATTAAAGAAAAGAAATATGCGATGATCATATGAAGATTACATGATGTCAACATAGTGTTAAGTAAACATTTGAGTTTCTCTTAACTTAAACACTTTGCTTAAATTTTTCAAAGCTTGATCAATAACATAAAAACATGCAAGCCTATTAACTAAAATAATTTCAAAGATAATATTCTTTGATGTTGTACTTCAAAAATACATTTTATGATCCGTTTATACGTGTAAATTATAACCATAAAATTTAAATTTCAAAAAGCACTATTATCACGAGTTTTATGAATATTTTCGTCTCCATGTTATGAAAATTACTTTTATATTGTCATTATCAACAGCACCACTATTGAATCACTGTCACGGTTGAAGTCATCCTCATAATACCATATTTATGAATCTCATACGATTATAATACTCTTATTATCAAGTCAAACTATAAAAGTTATTATGATCATTGTTGTGACTACAGATTATCAATTTAAGTTACTGGAGATTCCTAGAATATCTCTCCAAAAGGCAACTGGGTATACAATTTGTTACTCCACGATGAAAAAGGTTTATAGTGAGGGAATCCACATATGATTTTTAGATGGGCTAGTTGGGTAATGGAAGACCTTTCCAACTAAGAATCAAGATGCTGTCGTAAGCGACCAACTCCAGCAGTAAAAAGATATTCTTCCTTTGATGATGTGATGGTACGAAAAGTGTGGCATAGACTGTTCAAAGCAAGGAAGACGTGATTCTTTATCTTTTTCAAATTTAGTGGCACAAAACTTTCCATAAGCGAGTTTTCCACGGCAGCCGTTGAGCAAATCCAAAAGCCAAGGAACCACATTCTTTGCGTAATCCATCGACAGAAAAGTATTCATGATTGCCGACGTGCCGAAACGCGATGGCTCCTCGCGGTGTTTAGGAGTTAAATATGTTTTACTTAAGATATTAAAAGCCCAAACAGGCCCTTGAGTAGAATAGACATGGTCTTGTGCGAACAAAATGATCCACTTCAAAAGTAGCAAGTGCTCCACTTCCTGCGACATATCAGTGATGGTGGCTCTATACTTTTTGGTCACCACTGTCACTAAATGAAACTGTAGCTCGAACAAAGATATGAGTTTTGTATTTCAATTGTTGTTTACGTAATCAGCGTAGAAGGAGTACGTTAAGAATGTTATTCTATATATAAAAAATAAAAATTAAAAATTAAAAATAATTAAAAATTCTAACTTTATTAATAATACATGAATACCTCTTATACATTAATATGTATGTTTCTTGTTGCTTCTTCAATCTTGCTTCTCCTTCCCGAGTCAACTGCCATATGTATGTCAACCCTCCTGTCCTTGTTGAGGCTTACATTTCGCCATCGGAAGTGTGCCTCATCGATGATTGATGATCATCATCAATGAGGATAACATTTTACAGTGGTCCAGCGAGTCCCACCGCAGGCAGCCAATGCCTCCAAGTTTGCGAATTCCAGTAGGTAAAGCCACCGCAACATCTACTGGCAAAACTTGAATGCAGGCAGCGATGGTCCCAATGTACGAGAACCTATCTCAGTGCGAACAGGAACCTCCACTGGAAATCTCACCAACCCAATAAATAAGAGAAAACCCAGATGAACGCCGACGGATTCGGATCGTTAGCTACTGATGTGACTCCTGTTCATATCTTGCAGACGCGACAGAATTGTCAACGCTTGATTATGTCTGCCGTCACCGCAATGAAAGTAAAACCTTGAAAGGCGTGAAGAAAATAAAGCACGGCAAAACATCTTGAACTTTGCAACCTTAAGCTAGGACAGAACTTTTATTTCAAAGCTTCTATAATCCAGGTTCAAACTCGCTGTGACAGCGCCGCGAGTTCATTTAAATTCCACTCATTTTATCCCTTTACTTTACTCTCTGAAATCACTTGTTAGTTTTAATTAATCGCATATTTTACGTTCAAATACTGAAGCTTTGTCGTTGAATTGATGTCCCTGCGCAGTTGAAAGCGCCATCTGTATCGAAACCAAGAATCCCTTTCAAGGGTGATGGGTTTAGGAACCGAGCCCCATCCAACCCAATTCCATTTCTGTTATTGGACCATCAACAGGCAGAACAATCCAATCGAAGCAGGGCTCTGCGACATGATCAGTGTAGTGGAGGCCCAACAGGCAGAATATCTTCAACATTGTGATATTCTGCACTGGGCATTGGCCACTCAAGAGCGAACAATTTTCCGACCCAGTTTCAGTCCATTAACAGGGAAGGGAAGCACAGTCCACAACACACTTTATCCACTTCTCGTACACGAATGAGGGAAATAATTTAAGTGCCCCTTATTGTTTCAAGTCAAAAAGGGTAAGTTAAGAAAAGGTACTTGAACTATGATTATTCTCTCTGAATATCCCGATTAGGTGCCCCTTATTGTTTCAAGTCAAAAAGGGAAAGTTAGGAAAAGGAACTTGAACTATAATTATTCTCTTTGAATATCCCGATTAGATCATCTTTTTCTGAGTTTCAAACTAATCCGCCGAGTTAAACAATCACAAGGGAATCCAAATTTCGTTGAGAATTATAGTTATGGTAAAAACCAACACAAAGATTTAGATGTAGAATAAGATTATTTGTAAAAGGATGTTACTGTTGGAGATATATGTACATATTTAGGAATATATATTGGAGATATATGTAAATTATTTGGAAAACTATATATAAGAATTTTTTATTCTCTTTATTTTGTGAATGATTTCCTTTATGATTGTAGGGCTTATGAAACGGAGGTCTATTTTTTTACTTTGATACCATAATAAAATACGATAGTTTATTTCAAAACTTTAAGACATTAAATAAAAAAATTTTATCACTTATAAGACCATAGACCCATCATTTCACTTATAATGTGGGACGACATCCACTTTCAATAGTGACAAAAAGTTGACATTTTGGATGAGCATAATGATTTTGTAAATATTTGGATCAACCAACTTCTTACAAAAGTAATTCACTTCTATTCTAAAAACTACTCTTCTATATACAAGCCTATGAATATAAATACAATTAAGAAAACCTAGGAAGGTAAGTAATCGAAAGAGACAAGTAAGTCAAATGCAATACAATTATGAAAACTAAAATAAAGTAGATGCCAGCTGATACCTTTTCCTAACAGTTTCCCACTTTGCTTACAAGCCGTTAATCTCAACACTCTCCCTCGGCTTTGCCGTCTATAGAAGTTCAAGGCCCCAGCCTGGAGAAGAGATATATTACCGAATCTAAAAAGGACTCTTTTGTTCACTAGCCCTCTGTTGGCCGAAGGAAATTTTGTAAGGGATGTGACATTTGCTTAAATATGGGCGTAACAGTGGATGTTGCTTCTGCTGCAACAAGGAAAGATGTAAAGGGTGATATGGCCTTATTGGTTAGATAGGAAGCTCTTATAAAGGGTGGGCCCGAGTAAGGATAAAAATTTATTATCACAATAAAAATTTATGAATTAAGGTAAATTAACTTACATATCATAAAGAAATATGATTTCTACATATTTTAACATGGAATAAAATTCTTTATTAGAATATGTCTCTCAAATTCTATTGTCTTTTCATTTCTTTAATGAGTTATGTCAACCTAATTTCGAAAAAAATATAAAGTAAGAGGCAAAACCGAATTCATTAAAATATAAAATTTGTAATTACATAATATATTAATTTTAAAAGATGTTAATTTGTAAGTATTAAAATAATATATCCGTGTTATATGATCACCAGCCATGGGATGCAGGAAAAATGATATGATCCTTTAAAACGTGTCGTACAAAATAGTGAATTTAATCATTAAAATGTGACGCACGCGATGATGATACATCAGTAGATCATGGAACAAAATACCGACTGCGGAGCCATCAAAATCCGGGGGCCAAAAGTACATCTTGGAACAGGGACACACCTTCTAGTCAAACTAGTACAAACACACGAAACGTGCCCAGTGAGACGCAATTGCCCTTCGCCTCTTTTCTATTCATGGCTGCACTCAGGCTGGCTACCTATATTCGCCGGGCTAAGTAATTATGTAATTGCGTTAAACATGAAGGGCATTTTGGCGTTATGGGGATGAGCGGACTATAAAGGCCTGGGTCAGCTGGACGGGCTTCGGCGATAGCAAGGAGGGACTACGACGATCTATTGGAGCGTCCTTTCCGGTTGGTGAGAGAGATGGCGTACCTTTTGTAACCTCAATTCGTTTTCTGTTTTCTGATCGTATATACAACTTGTATGCATAAGGTTGCAGTTGCTTCTGCGGGAAATTAAATGGGTTTTGTTAAATTTGTTTGTTGGGGTTTTTGTGATTGGCATTCGTTTTTTGAATGGTTCTTCTAGATCCGTTCCACCTTTAAAGCTTCGCTTTGTACATATTTGTGGGTTTTTGAGTTTTGGTGCTGTTGTTGCTGGTATCAGGGAAAAATGGCTTCAGATCGGAAGGTTCACGTTTTTGAAGAAGTGTCAAAGCACAACAGTTCCAAAGATTGTTGGCTTATTATTTCTGGGAAGGTCAGACTCTTCTCTGTCTAAATTTCTTGTTTATTGGTCCCTCTTGATGTAAAATGTTAATTTTCCGGATTCATTTCTGGCTATGTATTTGTTTGAGTAAAGCGAGGAAATTGAAAGAAAGCATCATTTTGAGTTCTTTCGCATATATATCTACGCACTTTTATGGGATAACGTTAATAACGACTGAGGAAGAGAAAGGATCCTTTTCTGTAGCCACTTCAAAGTTAAGCTGCTTGGTTTCTGAGAAACATGTTGGAAAATGAATGGAGTTGACAAATTAGTAAAATCTTTGAATAGAGTTGATCCCTTTCTTTGGTCACTTCAAAGTTAAGCTGCTTGGTTTCTGAGAAACATGTTGGAAAATGAAATGAAGTTGACAAGTTAGTAAAATCCTCGAAGAGAATTGGTCATTTTCTTTGGTCACTTCAAAGTTAAGCTGCTTGGTTCCTGAGAGACATGTTGGAAAATGAATAAAGTTGACATATTATTAAAATCGTCAAACCTCTGTTATTTTGCACATACTTTATAACATATATCGACCATCTTTTGCCTCATTATGCATTCCTCTGATTACCTGAATCTTGGTGTCTTTGGTCTTTTTCATATGTGGGAGAAATCTAAACAGCCACACTTTGCCTAGTTACGAATCTGCTTGTTCATTGTGTTTTTCCAGATCCTTCAAATTGGGATAGAATTCTCATAAACCGACCTACTGTATCCACAAGTTTCATTCTTGATGGCCAAGCACTAAATTTTGCCTTTTCCTCTTTTTTCTGGGTGCTGCATAGATGAACTAGTTTGTTTAATTCTGCCTTATGTGCAAAGTGGTTACGCATAGTCTGTAGTTGACAGCTTTTAGTTGATCTATCTATGATCAACTGCTATCAAGTTCGATCTTAAGCTAGTACAATATTGCTAAGACTATGTCAATGGCTAGTACACGTGCTGCTTAGGGACCAGAAGGAGGAAAGTCAAGCCGGATGCTCATGGGTTGTCTCTGCTCACTGGGATGTAGCACCTACTAGAGCAGTTTACAATATGGAGAAAATCTGCACATGGATTGCATCTACCCGTCTATCCTACCCACCTTCAAGTTCGATAGTATCAGAATGGTCCTTTCTTCTTATAAAGTTTGTAAATAGGTGCCTTGAATATAAAAAGATCCACTATGGGGTTTTCCTCTCATGTAGATACTATTACATTGTTTATAATATTGTGAGTCTTTGCTTCATTGAGAAGTAAAACAAACAACGATCTGCGATGATTCCACCTGAAGCCAGGTCGAGATGTGTCTCTAGGGAAGACCTATTGACAATGAAATCGACCTATATTGAAAGCAAGGAATTTTTTATCTCATTATTTATTGTGTCGTGAAGTTTATCCTATTGACCAAAGTGTTAAACTTCAATTTTAGGTGTATGATGTAACCCCATTCATGGAGGATCATCCCGGAGGTGATGAAGTCCTTTTATCTGCAACAGGTAAGGCTAATGTATTGCCTTCTCATTGAAGATAAGAACCGGTTCCGCAATGAAGAACATACTAAAGATGAATTTGTCTGAAATGTTTCAGGGAAGGATGCAACAAATGATTTCGAGGATGTGGGCCACAGCGACACTGCCAGAGACATGATGGCAAAATACTACATTGGCGAGATCGATGCATCGACTGTTCCAGCGAAACGGCACTATATTCCACCCCATCAAGCTCCTTACAATCCCGATAAGACCCCAGAGTTTGTGATTAAGATTTTACAGTTCCTCGTTCCTCTCTTGATCTTGGGTTTGGCCCTTGCCGTCCGACACTTCACCAAGAAAGAGTAGTTTGTCTGTCATTGTTTACAAAGTCTTAAGCAATTGAAGAGACAGCTGCTTCTCGTGTTTTAGTTTATCTGTGATGTGTGTCTGTGTCTGTGTTGGCGTTAAGCAGTAATTCATCGAAGTAGGCTCTCAAGTCTTTGCGTCGCGGTTATGTTACCGATATATGAACTACGTTGATCATTTTGGATAATAAACCAGAACGGTTGCTATTTTCAGTCTTACCGCAATTCTCTGGGTTTCTCAATGGCTGCGATTGAATATCATTTGAGTTGTGTTGCACATTATGTTAACCCGAAAGCCGTGGGATCTTTTCCAATCCCGAGCGTGGACGGCTTTTTATAATGAAATGGGATCGTGGCAGCCACGATGGGATCATCGTTCAGCTTTTCGAGGGCTGGGGGGGAAGATCGGATCTCAGAACTTGATTTTTCCATGACTAAAATGGTTTGCCGCCCAATGACAGAGCAAAGTGTAAGTTTTCACAGTAATAATAACAAAAAAGAAAAGGAAGAGCTAGTGACAGGGAAGGCAAATCTGCTTTCATACAGGATCAACGTTATGTTCCTCCGCCAGCGTGAAAGGGTAAATTCATGAAAGCTGAAGCTTCAGAGAAAGGAATATTATGTCATTCGGCTGATTTAACATCAACATTAGAAATATAGAGACCTCGACTGGATCCCTCCAACGATGCATTTACCTAATATTGTACGTCTTCTTCCAGGTATACATTGGACCGAAAGTGTTTCTTCTTCATGGCGGCAACGGACGGCATATGCAGTAAACAGATAAACAAATAAATAATTGCCGCCTGCCTTGACCAATAGGAGATGTTGGCGTGTGTTCCGTTTGATTTTGTCTACTCAGAGATGTAACGAATTCCAAACTGTCTTGTCCACAATTCCAAACTAGCGTAAGATATTGTTCCACGTCCGAAACCATTTCTTGTCTAAGATAGTGCTTGTGTTGTTTCAACGGGGCGAACAATCAAAACATATTCCAAACATTTTACAAGCAGACTGGCATCTTTTCACCCGCTAGACTACCTAGGCTGTAGTCTATAGTCTCGACCAAGTTTAAGAAAAAAGTAATCGTATTCCGGGGATCACATTATCAAACTCTTAAAAACTGTAATCTAGTACGGTACAATGATTGATAATACAGGCCCCCACTTGCCTGCCTCCCCACCTACCTAATGTGATACTTCTTAGGAGACTCCTGTGACTGAGAAAAAGTGGTGCATACAATGTCATACATCCAAATAATTCATCTATTAAATTTCTTCCACAATCAAGTAAATGAAGGCTTGGAAATGAGCAATATGGCTTTCCCCCTAGCACAATCTATGGCACCTAGGGGGTGCTTCTTTCATGCAAAGCCTAAGAATGTCTCCGATGCCCCAACACAACCCAGATTCTAGAAAGAATCGCAGCCAAATGAATGAGTGGAAGCGTTGGGCAGCCATCAGAAGGGTGTCTCTATCTTGTTGTGGAGATTCACCACCAAGTTGTGCGCATCATCTAGGAGTTTCCACACATCAAGGTGCCCCGCCATGCTGTTACATTCCCTCAAAATCTCATCCATGCTGCTATACCTCTCAATAATTAACTTCCTCCTCTGCAAAACAGAAGCTGCAATTGCATAAAGCAATAAATCATCTGTTGGTGGGGCTCGCGGCCTTATCCTGCCCCAGGCAGACTTACCAATTCCGGCCCTTAAAGCTGCCTGATCTGCCCACATAACCTCCCAGAGGCAAATGGTCTGTTCAAATGTTAGTTCCCTTCTAAATAGTACCACCACCATTCTATAAACAAAAAAGCAATCCTCAGCCTGGAGCTTTTCCAAGTGCCTGTAAAGATGAGAGTCCTTGCACTTGATAATCTTTGAAACAGTGTTGAGCTGACTTCGGATTCCCACCTCATCAAGCCTAAAATTATGCCGAGCCTTCCTCATGAAACCCACAAAACACCAGAATGCCTCATGATCCTCTGTGATTACTGCAATTATGGGAGAAAGAAGATCACTCATGCCCTGACAGTAGCCAATTTCTGGATCGTAGAGTGCATATGCTTCTAGAATGGCAACCAGTCTGGCGGCATGGAAAATCCTGGCTGGCTCTAGGTGGTCATAATCCTTTAGCCCCACAGCCTCTGCTGAACGGCGTGCCCTACCCTCAGAGACTGCAGCTTGTGTCGGCGAGTAAGGCATCCATTCTGAATTGGCACGAACAGCATCAAGGCGGATGATCCGTTGCCATGAGGCAAAATCTTCAGTATTTCGGAGTTTTGATGACACTTCTGTTCTTGAGGGAGAGGGAGAAGAATCCTCCTTGCAAGTCATGCCAGGATCATTCTCTTCAGTTTCTCCCATTGAAGGAAAAGTCTGACTCACTTCAGGCTCTCCAGAGGAGTCTGAGTCCGAAGAGTCAGTGTCTAGCATAGAGGCATCAGCATTTGAGACTCGCCTTGCACTGTCATTCCCTTCCAACAATGCACCAGAGTCGTTGCCAGAGTATTCAACATCTGGGCTCCTTTCTTCACTAGAAAGGGACTCCCTGGCACTAACCACATCTTCAGAGCTAGGAGAATCTGTATCTTGAGTGAGACTCCCACTGTACCCATCACAGCTGATTCTACCAATTTCGTTCAGATCAAAGCCCTCGTTGCTGTATTTTAAAAGTCGCCGGCACTGTCTGCGAAGTTTCTCATATTCCTTTCTGCATCCAAAGATTGGCACAAAATCAGAGTGAATGTTAGAAGTCTAGGGAGAAGAATATAAGAGGTTAAAATCATCAGGTAGTACAAACCAACACTCAATTTATCCATGGCACTAATATATTTTGATTGGAGTTATCAATTGAACTTCTAAATCAACAGATGGCGTACATACCTTTTCTGAGTTCTTATATTATCTCTTTCTTCGTTTGTGCTGTTTAAGTCATACCTGTTGAAATAGAGAATTTCAGCCAACATATCCATGCAATTTTTAGTTATGAAGGCAACAAATATAAACAATGGGGAATCAGCACACCACATCCAAATACATGCAGCCATGGAATAAGACAGACAAATGATGTTAGGTGATCCATAGTATAGTGGAAGGAACAAAATGTTCAAGGAGATTTTTCCTTACACCACCGATTTTGAGTACTCAGCCGTTGTTATGAAAAGAATAATAGAAGTCGGAAATTTTTGACTGAACTTTTAACTCACTGGAATTTGATCATTTTTCTGCAGCAGCATGGATTGCAATACCAATTGATATTGCAATAGCATGATGATACAAATATTTACTGCAATTGTTCATCGAATCCTAAGTTTTTTATTCATGAGTGTTCACTCAAGCAAATCCTATTTCCCTAAAGAGGATTTTCAAGCCAGAAACTAATCTCTACTGACAATATAAAATCAAGCTCTCTTGCACTACAGTCGCAACCTCTGTTTCTAGAAGGATTGAACCATACTTAGTATCATTAAAGCATATAAATATCAGCTTAAATGAAGGCATGAGAAGACTAAAACAGCCTTAAAACTAAGCTACACTAGCAAAAACCATAATTCCAGATAACAGGAAGCAACATCAACAGATATTGCTCGGTACCCATGAACAGTGCCACTGCTACAATGCTGTGAAGAAACAAATTATGACTTCCTCCTGGATCAATTTTAAGGGGAGGCCCTCACACTTTCAATTGTTCATCTAGCAATGGCATATACACAACTCAGCTAAAAACAATAGGCTGTGTATCCACAAAGCAAGAACTAGACCTTAACTGATTATACATACAGCCATAATGGACTTAAATAAAAACTGAAGAATCCAACTTCCAAAGCAACTTCAGAAACCCAATTCCCTAAGGCAGACTTTGAACCACTCTCCTTCACAAACATCCCCCCGAACCTCCACCCCAAAAAGAAAGAAAGAAAAAAAAGGAAAAAAAAAAAAAAAAACCACCACCACCAACCACCACCAAACAAGAAAAAATAAACAAAAAAGAACCAAGAAAAATGAAAGGGAGTTTATATTTAAGTCTCCAGTATCCCCATTGCTCCAAATCAGGCACCTTTTTGTGATTAGAAAAAGATGAAAGCACATAGATTCATACAGATTCCAGCAGCAGCATGCACAAACAAGGTCAAAATTTATCCATCAGTCAGTTCAATAATCATCTTCACCCAAAGTGGGCCATCGAAATTCTCCCAACATACGTCCAGAACAAAGATCAAAGCCCAGACTGTGGTAACTAGATTTGGTGATGCTTAGTAATCAGATTAGATGAAGGTTCATCACATCTTACTGGAAAGTAACAACAGTAGGAAATATCTTTTACATACTAACATCCACAAGAATAAGGAGAGTTTGGCCATACTTACACTCCAAGGAGGAAGGGCCAAACTTCTGCCCTAATACTTGGGTCAACACCCTGCATCAGAAATTAGCAAAATTAGCTAAATTAGTAATCCCACAATAGTAACATAAAATTATTATACACCAAAAATTCCATATATTCTAGTAGAGTAAATTTATAGGATAAACAAGAAGAATGGTCACTTACTCCACTTCGAACTTTTTTCAAAAACTTAACTCCACCATCACGAAGCTTCCCATCTGGTGTAAATAAACTTCTCCATTGCTGAGGTGAAAGGGCATGTTTTCTTTTCCTCCGTGACCATGGAGACTTGAGATGACCCCTGAAAATGAAAGAATGACAATGATCAATATTGAAGCAAACGCAAACAACACAATGTTAATAGGAACACAAAAGTAGCCAGCAATCACAAAGAATTAAAAATGATAGTTCTACTAATCATGTGTCAAAATGAGAGGAAAGAAAGCAACAGGGTAGCATAATGGAGATAAGTTCTTAAAGGAAAAATAATTAGTTTGACTTTGAGGTAAAAATATTGTGGCAAGTTATGAGAAAAAGATGATCAATATTTGATCCTTTCAAGAAGTTTTGGGGAAGATTACGAAAATATACCATGAAGCAAAATCTGCCACATCAAATGCCAGTGCTAGAGTCCAACTTTAACAAATAAAGCACTTATCGGGAAAATGGGGAAATAAATATTTTGCTCGTTAATTGTGACCTCAAAGTACAAATTATTTCCATAAAATTAACAGCTTACAGAAGCTCCAACAAGAATTGCCCAAAACAAGTATACTACACACATTTTCTTTTTTTAAAATAGTACACAACCACACACAATCAGTGTTGAACCTGAGACCAAGAGGCCTCAAGCAACACCCGTTCCCAACTAAGCCTGGTGTTTGTCGATCAACTAAGCCTGGTAGACTGTGGCTTTTTTTTTTTTTTTATTTAAAAAAAAAAACTCAAGAAATCCTCAAATCCTAACTACTTAGCAGATTTACGCCAATTATATTTTCATTTCAAAGATTATGACCACATAATACAAACATCTTCAAAGCTGGATCCTTTCTTCGAAATACATGGGAGACACACAACAACCAGTCAGGAAAACCTGCAGTTCATACAGATCCCGAAAAGTTGACAATCACATTCATTCCAAATCTTTTGAACTTTTCGATTCAGAACACAAAAAATCTCAAATGCAATATATATGCCACTTCAGTGCTTCAACTTGGACGCACAAAGTGAAAACCATATGAAAGTCCATTTTCGTCAGACAAAAAAATGAATAGATATTATCTCCAATACAGCAAAATCACTAAGTAACACCCTTACCAGCGAATCCATTTGACAAAATCCAAATCATCTGATTTGCAAACCAAGAACAAAGACCAAAAATCTGAATTTTTTTTTTTATAAAAGAGCATAAGCTTAAAAAGGAACGAAGCGCGACTGAACAGAGTGATCTGGATAGGGAATTTAACTAAAAAAAGGAACCAAAGATGGAGAGAGAGAAAAAACGCGAAAGCAAGTAGATTGAGCTCACGATATGTACTGAAAACTTGATTTCGAGCAGTCGCATATCGAGATCTAAACCGAACAGTGAGCTTTACAGAAATCTAAGCTGAATCAAAAAAATCACAAAAACTGAGAGCCAGAAAGGAAACTTAGAGAAGCGAGAGGTAAAAAGAGAAGCGAGAGACAGATAGAGACTCACCGATCAGAGGAAGAACAAGAAGCCGGTGAGGAAGAAGCAACGACGAACAGAACCGAACGCAAATGAATCCACGACGAAGAAGGGGAGGAATTCGACTTCGAATTCGAATTCGAAGACGACGATGACGAAGTGTGACTTCGTCTCAGAGCTTTCATCTATTTGAACACTTAAAATCTCTACTTTCTTGCTTTCTCAAATTTCATCTAATCTAGGGTTTCGCTGCTATACTTAAGTATCCTTCAGAGTGAAAAAATATTCTCTTTTTTTGACTAGGCATTTACCTACGCGCAGTGATTACTATTGCGGCGACGAAAGCCACCCCCGCCAGCGCCGTGAAAATCACCGCAACATCCCTACCCGCCACCCGCGCCACCATCCCGACGCCGCCGCCGCCGCCGGAGTTGGTGGGAGTCTTGTTGTTGGTGGAGGGGAACATAGACGAAGCAGGATTTCAGAATCACCAAGATACTCTCCCTTCTCCTTCTCCTTCTCCTTCTCCTTCTCCAGGAATTTTGAGGTTTTCAGAGACAACTTAAAGGAGATCAAAATGCTTTCGGTTCAGCTTTGGCTTTTGCTTTCTGTTTCTTCTTATAGATGCCTTTTCCTTTTCTATGTCTCTCTCTTCCTCCCTATAGTCTAGAAGGCAAAGGCCGTCCCTCCCCACAACCTACTAGTGGCTTTGAGAACTCTCCAAACGACGTCGTGGCCACCTTTCCACTCTCGGCTTAGTCAATGCTCTTGGATGGTAATCCACTCAAGTATCATCATGAGATCACTGTCTCTTAATGCAATCATTCTTTATTCTTAAAAGAATATTAACTGCTTTAACCACAAATGAAATACTTTCTGTAATAATACCCAGTTGCCTCTAAGTCAGAAGGATTCACGAGGTGTCAAAATCATCAGTCATAGATAAACAGCGGGGTTAAAATCAATGTTGGGTCAAGCAAGGTTTAAGAATCAAGGTTTTGACGAGGAAACTTCTGTTTGGAACATAAGAAAATTGGTGCGCTGTCCTTCCCACCTAACGGTGGCCATAATCTTGAATTCTTCATCCTCAGTACTGATGTCATGGAAGACTTTCTATCTCTCTAGTGGGAGCACGCCAAAGCCCGTCAATTTCTCATTGACTAGTTCCTTGTTATCTGTTTCTTTCTTCATTATGATGCTGATACGGTTACTTGAAGTTACCCTTTTCTTGATCATGAATTCTAAAGTGATTTTTGGTGGGTATGGTTGGTTTTGCTGTTCCTGTTTTGTAGGCAGTCATCGCCTGACCGAGAGCCATTCAAAACGCTATCCAAAACAGTGAAAATCTGCATATTCAGAGAAGCAAAGAGGAAGCTCCGGCTGCAGTGCAGTCGAGTAATTACTGCTCTGTAAGATCTCCGTCGTCTGGAAAGCATTTTCCTGTGGGTTGGTTTATGCAATTAAAAACTGGTCAACTTCAGTCAAATTTGGCTGATTTAAGAATCCCACATGGTTTGGCACGACGTGTTCAATTGCAGTCAAAAGGTGCCCAAACTGATCCAAAGAAAAAAGAACAACTTAGTTTAGTAAAGATAAAAGGAGTCGGTGGTCGAGTCGTTGTCTGTGGCGTTGTGGCCATGGATAAAGGGCGGTGTAGCTGGTGGATCAATCTTGACGACTTGGGTAAGACAAAGTAACAACAATTTGGTTAAATATTTTATCTGGGGTTTTGAGATTTGATGCCTTTTGGAAAAGAAAATGGCATCGCGATCAAATAATGAGTCAACAAAATTAGGTGCAGCGTCTCTGGACGTGAAAAAGAAAAGTGGATGAGTAAAGAAAAAGAAAGGAGGAGAGAAGAAAAAGAAAGGGGAGTGAAATATTCACATGGGGCAAAAGTAAAGACAAATGGCATGAACATAAGGCTGTTGGGTAGGTGACTTTTCGTTTACTTTAATCCAATGAAATGATTAACCATGGCAACGAATCCTGTAAAATCATCCACAGGAGCCGTAAGGTTTTGATGAACAGCAGAAAGTTAAACTCAAGAACCACCTCAGTTAAGGAGCTTTTTTCTGCTGTGTTCTCAAGAAATGTCCTGTGTTCTATTTTACTGCATAAAATTGTGGCAAAGGTCTGCTGGTTGTCTTCTGTTCTGCACAGAGTGTGGGGGCAACCTCCGAAAGCAAAAAAACAAAAATGTCTTTTGCTGCAAGAGGGAACTCGGTGACTATCAAAGAACAAAGATAACAGGAGTTGCAAGCGGTGGTCGTTTGCAGATACCTTTAGTATGACATGCGAAGATATTATCTTTTGAAGGACCGACATGATGGTGGCCTCTTGCACACTGCATGGCCTACATTTCAACCTTTTGCATCCTACCACAATGATGAAAGGTATTCAACGCGATTAATGCGGCCCAAAGCGGGGCTCTTTCTCCAAAGGTACAGTAAACAATGACAACACAGTAGGAGTGCCTTACAATTCATGCGCCTCAAGGACTGCAGGGTGATTACAGGCTCTATAAGGGTCATTTAACTAAGTGGAAAGCATGCTATCAGAGCTGATCATTAACTAGCCTTAAAGGGCTGTATTTGCCTTCTTAACCAACTTACAGGCCCCGTCTGGGAGTGTTCATGGATGCGTTAAAATCACTTGCTACAGCTTTGGGGCGATTATGTCAGAGCGAATCAGAAATATTACTGTCATCAGTTTTTTAAAATGCATATAGCGTTCTTAATAAAAGATTTTGTACTTTCTAGTTGCAAAACGCCGGCACTGATCAGAGATCTATGTCAGGTAGCACAGCCACCAAGCAAGGATGAACTTTTACTGTATTCTATGTCAGATATTTATAGTAGACTTCTTCTTTTTTCTGTTCCTTTGATCTGCACTTAAACACTCTCAGGCTGAACAGAGGAGAAGCACGAAGCACACATTTGGTTTATCCCATTCGACAGAAGAAATAGACTTACGACCATTGTTCACTTGATTTGCTGATGAAACACTTGCTTTACCATTTGGTTTCGCTTAGAAAATCGATGATCTTGTCGCATATAATAGATCCAATATCATGGTTTTATAAAAGGTAGCCATTTCAAGACACCATTTTCTTTGTAACCGTGCATGAAAATTGGCTCCACTGTTTTACAATGAACACAAGGAAGAGATAATTTAGAAAATATTCTTTTCTTCTTGGGGCAAGCTGACATTGCTTAACAGATACGGGATATAGCTTCTAAAGTTTAGGAGCCCAAGTCAACCTACTCAGCACGGAAAAGGAAAGAGACAAAAACCATAATTGAGATGGTGGATCAAGGTCGTCCAATCTCCCAAATTGTGCAGAAAGACAGGGATTGAAAATTGTAGGATGATGCTTCTTGAAAGAAAAAAGAAAGGCACTTATAGAGTACGGTCTTATTCAAAGTCTATGTAAAAGGGAGAAGAGAGAATCGATGAGCTTGGGCCCATCAGGTATGTCTAAAGAAGCTTACTGCTCATTTTGTGAGGAAGTCTATTGTAGAGCCCAGACAGCTGCCAGCCAAGACAACAGATACGAGCCTCTATTATATGGAAGTACTGAAAACAGCGGGGTAAGCGTAAATAAGACGTGGGCAGAATCCTATTCAACTCACGAGCAAGTTACCATCAGGACCTGCTTTGGATGAAATAATCTGGGAACTACTATCTCTTGTTTAGCAAAATGCCAAGGTGAATCAATTTCTAATGGTTGAACGGGAAGAAATATACACCCCAAAAGTGCACTCAAAGATGAGGGCAGCCTGTCAGCAATTTGCTTTGCAAGTTCACAAGAATGGATTAAGTAACGAAGTTTGCTAGTATCCTGTCACGGGCCACAGTATCTACGTGTGCCATCGATTTTTTGAGAGGCCAAATGCTCTTAGAGATTACAATTGTTATAAAACAGCATGTCAAAACAGTCAGGGTTTACATTTTTCAGATACTTCAATGGAGAAGGCACGTTTCAAGGGATGGGAGAGGAGTGAAGAAGATACGAAACTAACACCATGACAGTTTATAAGTCTGTCTAAATTTTCCTCTCTAGAACCACCTCTACGGCCAAGAGACTAAACAACTGACAAGGATCTCCAGCAATCAACCCTGTCGATGAGAGGGATTATAATGGGCTGGTAACTCGTCATCTTAATGCAAAAGAAACAGGAAGTAACCTACGTCGTTTCACTTTTGGACCCTAGCATCTGACCCTGTAGTCAAGCCAAATTGCTAGGAATATTGACACTCTATGCCCGGGGGTAACTATCAACAACTGTAGTGATTCCATTCACAATCTACGAGAAAGGGAGGCCAAAATGCTAGGAATCTTGACACTCTATAGCAACTATAACAGAGTAAGGGAATCTCGCTGAAACAGCTAAAAACTGATGGAGAGCAGTTTAGATGTGTCAAAAGGATAGATCTCCCAAATGTCCAGAATGATGACAGGTTGTGTCGTAGTAAGAGAAGTCAACGGATAACAAAGGAAAATAAACTCACATCCAGGGTTAGAAGAAATGGTATAGGCAATAAATTAATGTTTGCTGATGCCGCAGATAGCTCAACCAGCGGTAGGACAATAGAGTTCTAAGCTGATAAATAAAATAGAAAAAAGAGTTGACATTTGAAGACCAAGTTTTCTAGTTAAACCATAAACCATCAAGATAGTAGAAAATACAGCTGGTGAAAATTCATGACAGAAAAATATGGCCTGGCCAGTCCTATTAACATATCTTAGAGGGGGAGTCTCCTAGCTTAGTGGTAAGCCAGCCCCTTGACCAGCGAGTCCGGTAGGAGTTTGAATGCCCCCTCCCCTCTGTGTGTGTTAAAAAAGAAAAAAAAAAAAGTCCTATTTTTCCACTGCTATGTTGCATTTGAACCAATGACAAAAGAGTGAACGAAACCGTTATTATTTATGGGATTAAGAAGGAAGAAACATATAATATAACTAATAGCAAATCAATTATGAAACAGATATTATCCAAACCCTTCTCTTATTGCCATCACAGAAGATAGAAAAACCTCACAAGTTGTTAACATAGACCAGAAATCCAGCACTCTAGAGTATCTCTGAAACAACATAACATGCTAATTTACAGATTTGAACGTTTCAACTTCTAGAGATTTGAAGCTGCACCCTTGTCCAAAAACCAAGCCAACTCCACTTCAGGTGAAACCAGTTGAACAGGCAGCTTATCAGAATTTTGAGTGTTTCCTAATGCTGTTTGCACTGCTCCAGCTTTACCAGCGCCAGCCACCACAAGGGCAATATATGCAGATGAGTTGATTACTGGAAGGGTAAAAGTGATTCTCTCAGGAGGTGGTTTTGGTGAGTCCTTAATGAAGGTGACCCATTTCTCACTCTCTTTGAGCAGAGGATGTCCTGGGAATAGAGAGGCCACGTGTCCATCTGGACCCATACCCAGCAGCATGAGATCAAACTGGGGGAATCCACTAGCTGCTGATAAAGCTACCACATTGCTCTTGACCAAATGTTTGAGACCGGTTTCATAATCATCAGCAGCACCCTCAGCTGACAGTGCATCATTGATGGCATAAACATTACCAGGGAGAATTGGTATCTGCCACGGAAAAAGTTTAAAACAGTTTTAAACTGACTGATGACTATCTAGTACCCATGGATGAAATGTGCAGTAAATCAAATAACTTGGGGCTGCCTTGCTATGATCCAAGCTGGGAATATGCTTCAGCATTCATCAAGGATAACCATTGGGAATAAGAATATAAAGATCTTCAGAAAATGCATAAGACATCTTTTATCATTCAACAAGACCCAAATCTTAGCTCTTTACCGTGAATCTAAACAGATCATAGTTTTACATAAGAAAATGACAACCAAGCTATGCTCTGCAATTTTTGCCCCATTTCTCACTCTCCCAAGCCCATATTCTCTTTTGGTCTTAACTATTGTCCTTGCTATACCATGAACTCCTACAAAGGCATACCAAATTGGCCCAGCTTTTATCCTTCGATCCACAATTTCACAGTTCCAATGCAATTAACAAATTTTTGAATACCCAAGTCAAGTATTCAGAACAAGGCATTAAGGTATCACAGACAACATCATAAACCGAATGCACAATTCTCCAAGCAACTCTTCGAACAAAAAAATGGAAAAGAAGTTCCAACATTCATACCTTAGAAAGAAACCCATCATAAGCAAGCTTATAGTTACTGTCTTCGTGATCCTTTGGCACCACTCTTTCATCCACCCAAAGAACATGCCATTTCGACCACTCAATTGAATCAATGTACGGGGGTTCCAATAGTTTCCTGAAATTTCAAAAGCAAGAAATTACCAAATGCATTCCATCAACCAGTCCATACCACTATCTTTTTCTTTCCCTCCGTTTGGCTACTAATAAATATTGTCAAAAGAAAAAGTGATCTTTCCATTTGTGAGGTCAGCATTTCCAGAAAATTGAACAGCAAATATCCATCTCAACCCAGTAAAACCATTGGATACAAACTGGGATATGAAAAGCTTTGTATTATCTCATTTGTTCCAAAACCATGATGCAGTCTCCTCCTTCCTCCAATCTTCTGTTTTCCATCATACTGACCATATAAAACATACCCAGAAGCAAAAGCAGCTTATTGAACCAAGGGATAAGGCACATGAAGTTCATACAATATTTTCTTTTTTGTTTTTAATTCCGAATTTCAAATTTTCTTTTTCATTTCCTTACAGTTCCCTATCATCAACTATAAGAGGGAACATCAAAATGTAAATCAAGATCAAAGTAAAACCACAAAAGAGATCCAAAGAGACGATCTTTGTTTGTTTACCTGAGGGACTTGATGAGAGACCCGCCGGACAAAACCACGCTGAAAGCCCCTCTCTCTTTGGAGAACTTGTGAGACAGATCGGCCGTGTATTTTGCCAGAGACACCGCTAGATCCTCTTCCGTATCAAACACCTCTACCTTCTTCTTATCCCCACTCTTCCCAGCCGTCGTCGTCGCCATTGACGCTTTCACTCGACAACCCAACTTCCTCTCCTCCACCAAAGACACACCTTTTAGTCCGAAAGCTCTTCGGGCGTGAAAAAATGGGAGAAATGACTTCTGTGGCGCAACCAGGGGCGTGATTATTGGAGGAGTAATACGCACAGACGAGGAGAGCGCGCGCAGACTAGTGGGTGCGATGGCCATACACGCACGTTGTTCTGCTCATATAGCACGGGAGTTGGGTGGTAAAGACTTGGGAGACTGACCAAATTGCTTTACGACATGAGATTTTGGGTTTTGGGCTACTTGTCTTCACCATCGATCGTGGGCGGCAATTTTGAGGGACGCGTGGGTTCTCATAAATCTGTCTCCTTATGCATCGCCATCCTCCTGGACTTTATTAACACATCGTATCTTATGCATATGTTGTCCATTTCTTTCCCCATCACATCCTTTAGTGGATTGTTCTGCTTTGGATAATCTCAAAAACAACTCCAGCTTTTGACGTGGGATTTTCCTTGCCGTTCTTCTTTCATTCTTTGATTAGACATCGAGTTGATCCAGGATAACTTGTTGATGCCCCTTGTTTCCAAATTGTTGACAAAAAGAATGCTCAACAAATACTCGCAAGTTCTCATCTCCCTTGGAAACTACTAGTCAATATATGAAGATGATAGACATAGACGACAGATGGACATATTACAAAGCATTTATACCACAATTTGTGATGAGTTGGGAAAGACCACAACCCACGCTTATTCGTTAATTACATTAATTGATTACCAAGTGTTTCTTGAGCACAAGTGGCTCGAGAACCTTTTAAACTATGGCACAAGATAAACACGGTGATAAACATATAGATTAAACCACAAAGCTACAGCTTTGAAGCCGCCTCCTTGTCCAAAAACCAAGTCAATTTTCCTTCAGGTGAGACCATTTGAACAGGCAGCGGATCAGGAATGTGTACAACTCCTAATGCGTTATGCACTGCTTCAGCTTGAGCGGCTCCAGTCACCACAAGGGCAATATTTGCAGACGAGTTGATCACAGGAAAAGTGAAAGTAATTCTCTGCGGAGGTGGTTTTGGGGAGTCCTTGATGAAGGTGACCCATTTCTTGTTCTCTTTGAGGAGGGGATGCCCTGGGAACAGAGAAGCCACATGTCCATCTGGACCCATTCCTAGAAGCATGAGATCAAACTTTGGAAACCCACTAGCTGCTGATGAAGCCAATACTTTAGAGTCGACCAAATTTTTCAGAGTAGTCTCATAATCATCTGCTGCCTCCTCAGCTGATACTTCATCATTGATGGCATAAACATTATCTGGGGGTATTTGTACCTGCTCCAGAAGAAAGTTCAACAGGTTTGAATCAACTACAGAGTATCAAAACTGGAGTGGCCATGGACAGCATAATCTGAATACGCAATTCTGCATAGATAAAAGATTAAATACTAAGGACAATCATACCTTGGAAAGAAGCCCATCATAAGCAAGTTTGTAGTTACTGTCTTTGTGATCCTTGGGCACCACTCGTTCATCTAACCAAAAGACATGCCATTTCGACCATTCGATCGTTTCAATGTACAGGGCATCCACTAGTTTCCTGAAATCCAAAATCAATGGAATTGTGTTCGTTATGTCATCAAGTAGAGACCATATTGATCTCTTACCCTCCTTTTGGGTTCTTGCAAAACCATGCAGAGGAAAAAATATGTAATTTTCACTACCGAATCAGCGCCATTCACCAAATGGAACCTCCAAAACTCACCTCAACATAGTCAATCCCTTGTAGGAAACTTAGAAGATGGAGAATTTATCTCGTCTTCCCCACCAACAAACCATCAAAAACTCACATAATAAATAAAACCAGCTTGCCTACATACACAAACTATTGGTAGACGATTCTAGTTCTGAACAGACCTTCATTTTCCTTTGATTTGTTTGCAGTTTCCCGTCAACCAAACATACCCTTCAGTGTCCATCTATAAATCAAAGCCAAAACAAGAAGAAACGACTGAAGACCAGAAAATAAGAACTTCTTACCTGAGGGAGTCGATGAGAGTCCCACCAGACAAGACGATAGTGAAAGCTCCCCTCTCCTTGCAGAACTTATTAGACACATCAGCGATGTACTTAGCAAGATGCACAGCAAGCTCCTCCTCCGTATCAAACACCTCCACCTTCTTCTTGGCCTTCCCCGCCATCGAGAACTTCAATCCAAAACAATTCCCCAGCTTTTCTTCTTGAGGAGAGCCACACAATTTACTCTAAAAGCAAAGCTGTGGAGTGGTGTTGCCCACCTGATTCTTATAGCAGGGGGGTGTACAGACTCTCGGCCCCAGAGCATGATTTTTTTTGACCGGTGGGGTTTCAGAGTACACATTCTTGAGAATCTGACCATGGCCATCATCATGTTTTTGAATCAAGATTTTACATAGTATGTATGTATGTATATATATCCTTCACTTCTTTCGTCTGTCACGTTTTGTCGTGGGACATCCCACGTCCGGATCACAAGGAAGAATATGACAAAAAATCCTTATAACATGTGAATTTATTATTCATTGTTCTTGCTTCTTGACACAAAGTGTTATTCTGCAATAACCAACAATATTATATGCAAGAACTTACGATGCAAGTCATCTTCTTGGGGCGTCAATTACACATTTCCCTCTCGCCGGCTTGTAGATGAAGTGATACTTGGAGTACCCTTAATCGTGTTTATCCACCTTAATGATCCTAGGAAGATAGGAAAAGAAAGGAACTAGAAAAGATTCGGGTCCACTCTACTTTTTAATAGCGTATAGCTTTAATATCAACTTTGCATCTAATCCGTGCTTTAAACCTTTTTTTAATTTTTTTTAGTATGAGATTACGATGAATAAGATTAAAATCACAGTTGCATATCCAAATGTCTTACACGTTACCGTTGCATCCTAAAGATACAAACATTAAAACAAACTAGAATTTGGCCAAATGTGCTGCGCGTAAGAGGTTTAGGTTTGCTCATTCTTAAGGGTTTCATTGAGAAAAATGATTATTAAAGCTTATAAAAGCATATTACAATAATATACCACCTCTCACCTAACAAAACCCCAAATAAGTATCTTTTGTATGAAAAGAGCTTCTTAAGGGTTTCATTTGTTTAGGGTCAATTGATATATTGAAATATAGTATATTATTAATGTATTAATTTTTATGTTATTTATATTAATAAATATTATATTATCTTATAAAATATTTTTAAAAAGAAAGATAATTTCTTAATATGTTATCATAATTCATGCTTAAAAAACAACTTACAAAATTTAAAGGCTAAATAAATAACTTTAGCATATTTTATTTTTAAGTAATAATGACCTTTTTAACATATACTATAACCAATATGCATGCTATATGGTATTAAATGTAAATAATATTTTAACTCATAAGTTACTTAAGTATGAGATGTGAGTGAAGAAAATGGAAACCATTATTAATTCTCCAAGGATCTCATATACTTCCCCTGAATCTTTGGGAGCTCCTTTTATAGTTGCCTAACACGTGGCACGTATAGGGAGATCCTACACCAAAGTAGGAGTAATAATGTCCTATCCCTATGACGGAGTGACACAACCTATTAAACAAACAAACAAACCAATCAATCCACCGAACGAACTTCATAAACCTGCAACCAAACGTCAAGTATAGCCAACAAAACCCTAATACATCTATCGCACATATAAGCAGCCTTACGGCCGTAAACCCCGTCTTGAGAGAGGCAGAGAGAGCGAGAGCAAGATGCAGATCTTCGTGAAAACCCTTACCGGCAAGACCATCACCCTCGAGGTCGAGTCCAGCGACACCATCGACAATGTCAAGGCCAAAATTCAGGACAAGGAGGGTAAGATACTTTTTCATTATATTTTTGAAGGATGTGATCACAACGAATTAGTTGGTTATGGATTCTTGATATCTAAAGGCTGTGATTCGACGGGTTTTTAAACATTCAGGCATTCCACCGGACCAGCAGAGGCTGATCTTCGCTGGGAAGCAGCTCGAGGATGGCCGTACTCTCGCGGACTACAACATCCAGAAAGGTTGGTTCTTTAAATCTTACTCTCCGTATGTTTGCCAAGAAACATAGGAAAGTGGAAACTAAACGGTTCTCTGCTTAATTTATCTGGCGTTCAAGAGCGATAAATTTCGAGGCTTTATCTGTGTTGATAGATTTTATATATTATAATTCGCGACAAAACCAAACTTAATCGAGGAACGAGCGGACGAGAGAGTGGAAATGTATTCCAATATATTTCAAATTAGGATTCCCTCTCTGTTTGCCACCTAACTCAGTTAACCTAGTGACGTTATGGACCTAATCGTGTCTGGGTAAACATTCCATTGGGAAGGATTAGTGGGGAGGTTTTCTGTTTGCTATTTGTGGTTCTGGTAATTTTACGCTTAAATTTTACTTTAAGGTAGGAATTGTTTGGATGCTGTTGAAACGTTGTAAATTCAATCTATAATTTTTTCCTGCGTTTAAAGAAAGGAAAATGGCAAGTTTGTCGAATGACTGCGCCAGATTTAGAGGGGAAGAATGGATTCTGCGTGATTGACTTGATAGATAATGTATCAATTATTTTTTTTGTTCTCGGGTAGGGATAGCTGGGGGAACATAGTAGTAGTATATGGTGTAACATTGTGGAATTTGCAATCTCTGCCTTTTTAACGTCCTAGAAAACATAATGATGAAGTGGATTGCAAAGAGCTAAGTTCTCCCAACTACAGGGGGAAAATGATTAATGACTAGACTCCAGAAGATTAATGTACCAGAGCTCCTTTTTTCTTTTTAAACAAGAAAAGTTGTCAACCAAATGTTTTAGTTTTTATTTTAGCTATTTTAACTGAACGTGAATGTGCTTCTGCAGAATCAACTCTTCACCTTGTTCTGAGGCTTCGTGGTGGAATTATTGAGCCATCTCTTATGGCATTGGCCAGGAAGTACAATCAGGACAAAATGATATGCCGCAAGTACGTTTGCCTTTGGTGCTTATTATGATAACAATGCATGATTGAGCTTTATATTTGTGTAATCGTCATTCTTAGGGCTTCCTTTTAATTGGGTGCTTAGAACAGTTTTTACTCGTAGCATTTCACAATCATAAATGAATCTTGGATGATTGTGATGATTTTTTGGCTTAAGCCTTGACGGATGATAACATATTTCAGATAGACATCTCAATTCAATATTTTTCACTTGTTTGGTTCAAATAGAGGCTCACTTTATTATGTAAGTTGTATGCATCAAACTGAATCGTTGCATTAAGTAGAATTTGCAAATGATGATGTCGTTTCTTGGTAGAGCGGACTATTCTGGTATATGTTAAATGGCAACTCGCTAGTGCCTCTTGCCAATGTCGACAAGATGTCATTTTCATGTTCATCTTTGAGAACCCAATGTACAGTTTGACCATTCCCTCATGTGGATGTTTGTGTATTGTACCGTATAAGTTCATTATGGTCGCTATTGGTCCACTTGCTATACCTTCCTTAGTACTATAGCTTCTAATTTCCACCTAGTTTTTCCTTTCATAGATGGCTTGATCAAAGTTTCTATGTCATGTCAAATGCCAGAAAAGTTAATAATTTTCTTTTAATAAGTCATGTTATGGCTTGCACAAGTTTTCTTTGAAACTCTTGGTCTCCTGCATTCGCTAACCCTTTTGCTTAACGTTGAAATCCATTCTACAGATGTTACGCACGCTTGCATCCACGTGCCGTTAACTGCAGGAAAAAGAAGTGTGGACACAGCAACCAGGTAGATATCTTGCTCTACTCTCGTCATAGCTATCTTTTTATCACTCGAATATTTTTGCTTGCTCTCGTCGTTTGTAAATTGGGACACTGTAACGATGTTTTTCGTTAACTGCGCAGCTGAGGCCAAAGAAGAAGATCAAGTAGATTGCTGATTGTGAGGAAGTAGTGCTATCCGTTATTTGTCACTGGATTTTCTATCTGAATCATGGTAGTGTCAAAAAGTTTCTTTGTAGACCTATAGAGACCGGACATGTAGCTTTGAAGTTTTGGGATCATTGCAACATTACTTTTCTTTACTATGCTGTTGGAATGTTTTTCGGGTGATGAACATGCCCTGCAATGAGGTTATTGTTTTTGGTATGTTGAAATCAAACAAACCTACTACGTTTAGTAAAATCGCGTGTTGTTTTGGGGTTACCTAGCCTGGAAATGTCCTTGAAAACGTTCAGTTGCTCGGATAGCCTAAAGGAAAGTTTTTAGAAATCAGTACCCCTGTCCACTTAATGTTTGCTAATTTAAACATGTGTCAAATGTTAAAAAGCAAGCATAACATTCATTCGAGGCCATCGGCTGTCCGATTATTAGTGTATGTGTCGGGAGGCCCGTTTTCTTGAGCTGTCTATCCGAATCTAGGGTGGCTATACTATGCGTGATGAGCCCTGGGCTATTGCTTGAATGGACGAGCCTGCCTGACCATCTTAGGCTGATCTGGGAGCAGCAACGCCGTGGGATAGGCCTGCCGTGTACTGGCGTTCAGAGCCTTTTTCTCTAAAATGTGTTTTGAAAGTTTTAGGGAGGAAGGAGGGAGAAGTTTTATCTACCTCATCCATTTGGACGTGTTAGTAAAGGGTAGAAGGGAGGAGAGAAAAAACAAAAAGTTGAGAACCCTTGGTTGTCAAAATAGTATGACAGAATGTTTGTGTTTTTTTCAAATAAAGGAAATATTTTGTAGAATATGCGAGCATCATCTACAGTAATGTGCTTAGACGCTCCTTTCTATGTGAGAAAAAGAAAGCATAAAGCTTACGATAGGTCTTGCATTTGGATTGACATGATTGCAGATATTTACTTGGCTGGGTTCCATTTAGTTTATCCAATTGTAATCAAACTAAAGCTTTATTTCCATCCACCTCTTTAATCTGAAGAAGCCTTGTCTCCAAACCAGAACAACGGGAAAATAGAAGACAGAAGGGACAGGAAAAAGGTTTCCGTCAAAACACATCGCCATCTTACCCATGATTCATGTGGAGGCCCATTATCGGAAGAGCCGGAGCCACTACGAGCCTAGGGGCGTGTGTTCTCGAAAACGAAAACCAAATTGGCTTCTATCTCCCTAAACCAGTTCCCCTCGATTTCTTCTCTCTGTTCTATAGGCAATTAAAAAGGGAAAATCCTTAAAAAAACGAGTCTCAGCAGGTCTCAAAAATGATTCCTCAGCCATTGGAACGAGAATAGTTCTGGGGAGGAGGGTTGGTGGATGGTCACTCACATTCACGTGGAGATGGGCCACACCCACCATCCGCCGACGTCCTAGAAGCCAACATCTGATTATCTCTTCGATCTTCTTTAGGTATTGTTTCATTGTCAATACCAGGAGAGTCTTTCCTTTTATTTGCCACTCCACTGACAAGGCTTATCTATTAAGAAAACACTAAAATCTATAAGTAGATGGACATGATATTAGAGATGGTATATTCAAGCTAGAATCTTTCGAGTTTGGTGCATTCTGATTTACAATCAGATCATCGTTTAGGTACGCTGGATAAAGACATTACATTAATTTTTTCTTTATTCACACCCCATTTTCAAGGCATACAACCGTAATGATAGAATTATCAGTGCTCTTCTCTCCATGGAAAAGTTCTTTTCGTCTTTCTCACGTAAGAATTGGTTCCACTGATCAAATCCAATGCATTAAAGAATGCAGTACTCGTATGAGACGACAGGTTATTGTTGCGAGATTATTAAATTGCTTTTTTGTTTACTGTTTCACGAGGAAAACTTCCAACTTGCTGAGCATGATGCTTGAGTTTCTTAGTTGTAATGCCAGAGAATTTTGACGACTGTCGCGAACAACACTACAAAGAACATGTCACGAGACACTACAAGACGAAGCCCACCTCTTCTATTTCTTCTAGCTAGCCTGTCTTCTACTGCTTTCACAAACCCTGCCTTCTTTTTCTTCTCTCTCTCTATAAATCAGCGTCTCTGCGCAAAACCAAGCTTCGTGTCAGTGCCTTTTCTGCTCCATCCAACAATGGATTCACACTATACATTGAAGTTTGCTCTTCTCCTCTCATGCTTCCTCATTATCCTCGACTTTTCTTGTGTTCCCGTCCGTGCCCTTAACATCGGTGTTCAGGCTGCAGATTCCTCTGCCACTGTGGTGGGTTCTTGTTCCTCATTTTCTTTCGCACTTTATCTTTACCCACCGTTTCTTTTTAATCTTCTGTTTTCATTCTTATCCTCTCGTGCATCAAAATGGTTTCATGTTCCTGGGCCCTGTTATGTGTTTGTAGAGTAAAGATTGCAGTAGAAAATGCGAGTCAGAATTCTGTTCAGGTACCCTAGAAATGCCTTTATGGGTATTAATAGCTTATAAGAGATTTCTCTTTTTCATTTTCTTTTGAGGTTTAGTTGATTATCATTCAGTTCTTTAACAAGTTAACCAGGTTCTTATGATTTTTCTCTCGGCTTTTGTGTTCTCCATCTGGAATAATAGTCCCTCCATTTTTAAGATATGGTAAGTACTGTGGGCTGTTGTACAGTGGATGCCCTGGGGAGAAGCCCTGTGATGGCCTTGACGCTTGTTGCATGAGGCACGATGCTTGTGTGCAGGCCAAAAACAGTGAGTTCGATTGATAGAATTCTGTACTTATTTTTGAATTCTGACTCTTCATTACGGCACTCTTGGTTATACCATAGGAAAGTGAATGACTAAATCTTAGATGGGAAAGATTTGGACTTGACAACATAAGAAAACCATAAGAAAGTGAATGGCTAAAGTGAAGGCATCGGCAATTTGGTTTTTCATGCTATATGAAATCATCTTATTTTATAAATATTTGGCTCTTGTAGGTACGAAGAAGGATTGGTAGTGCTTGTTGAGATAGGTACAGATGTTATATAAAGGTTTATGGTCGAACTTTGGGGTATAAATATTTTTACATTGTTGGTTTCGGTAGTAAAAGATCAGTCAAAGAGAAAAAGATAAAAAAGAAAAGACCGGAGATGCAGTGTTGGAATAGAAACACCCTTCATTAAGTAATCAATAAAACCTTGAAATTTGAAATTTCATCTCATAATGGTTACTTGAAGGGTCTTAGAATGTCATGTATTGCTCACAATTCATTGTGCTATTTTTTGTGTATAAAAGGATGAGTTACTCCCTCTTAATAATCTAATTTTAAGAAGGAAATAAACTTTCAAAAACATTTTGAATCTTTTTTTCAGTTTCTTCATGTTGGTGTGTGTGCCCATTTGAGGGTAGAATTGATAAGTGGAAATGACGTTGTGGTGCAGATGACTATCTGAGCCAAGAGTGCAGCCAAGCCTTACTCAACTGCATGAATAGCTACAAACAATCGGGAGCCCCCACGTTTAAGGGGAACACTTGCCAAGCTGCTGAGGTGATTAATGTTGTTACCACTGTTATGGAAGCTGCTTTACTTGCTGGAAGATATCTTCATAGGCCTTGATGTTTCGTTCCTCGAAAGGAAGAGACCAGGAACTTCATTTTTCTGTTTTTCCTCCTCTCTTTTACTATTTCAGAAGTTAAAAAAATAAAAATAAAAATCAATCACCCGCTTATTTCACCGGGGGCCAAAAGCTTTTCTTTTTCTTTTCTTTTCCTCTTTTTCAGGTGCCTAAATAACCTTTTCATTCCAATTTATTCATGCTCCAAATACTTGCCTGCAAGTAGCAGGCTGAAAATAAATGAAGACCTTGAAATGTTAGAACGATCAGAGTGCTGGAATAGAAAATCTTGTGTTTTGAGCAGATTTACGCCCGAAATTCCCTGCCATTCAGGCGTCAATTGCTACGCGTTGTAGATCCTAGTGAATTTTAGTAGACTAGCCTAGGTTGGAAAAACACCATCACATCCATACAAGCACAGCTAGAAGTGTTCTGGATTAATGTGGTGATTGCTGGTGAGTGGAAAATGATACGGCTTCCTTTAGAACCTGGACTGGTCATCAAAATGGCTTTTTCAATGTGCATGTTATGTTTCCTCAGATACTTGAAACACGTCCGGGGAAGGTGAAACTGTTAGCCTATATCGTAGTCCAGGCAAATAAATCCTGCAGAAAGTTTTTACATGAATGAGGTAGATAGGCAGGCATGTCAGCCACTTAATTCTCTCAGCAAAACTTTATGATTCTTCACTTGCTATTCAGTTGAGCGTTTACACTATGATAATGACTTACGAAGGAGACAAAGAAGCTTGTCGTCAGCTTGTTGGAACCTCTGTTCCTTGACATGTTTACTTCCACACGTTGTGATGAAAATAGAAAAATTTTACCTGCCCTCTATGAGAGGCAATGTACAGCTTCTCTAAATTGTCGCACATACAAACATCTTATGACAATCGCTGCCGACATTTTCTCTTCCATGACCCATCCAAATCTCATCTGCAGATTGAGAGTGAAACACATGCAAACTCAATAAAGTCATTCTCTCTGCATTGCAGTTTTTGGTTTTAAGAACTAGAAAGAATGAGATGGCATGTCCCACCTCGTCTGAAAAATATTCTGGATCATCCTCTGGGGAGATTCACGGGCTGCATTTTCCAACTGCAGCAACTCATTTGAACTAAGTCGCCAGCCAAGAGCACCCAGATTTTCCTTCGCTTGTTTTACAGTCTTAACTCCAGGTATTGGAATGGTACCCTTGCAAATACACCAGTTTATGGCAACCTGCCAAAAAATCCGCTTACATTAGATAAGAATCCCACTTCTTAATGGATTAGCGTTAGGAAAAATGGATTTTGCAGGCAGGCCCAAGAATAATCACGCATTGGGCTAATGGAAATCTGCGAACAAAAATGATGTGTTTAGTCATTCTGTACCCCAAAACATGGAAGACAAAATGACCTAGGACTTTATGCGTAGAAAAAATATCTAGGGAACACGGAAAAGTTAAGCTATTAGGTAAAAGGCATAGGCATTAATATTTAGTTAAACAAGCAGTTGTCTGATTTTAACTTTTTACTATTATATTTTTGGCACATACATCGGATGGATTTGACCTGGCTGCAGATTTTTTCAGAAAGCATGATTGCAGATCTCATAAAGCATTGATCCCCCAATATTTTCACAAGCCATGATCAGCAGAAATAGGTTGAAGCAAGATTAAGGCCCTCCATGAGACACAGGAATCCATGATTTGAAACAGCATAAAAAGATGAAAAGACATGCTTCAAAAGGAGATCTACATTCACGTAGATAGGAACAGCAGAAATGGACCACTGCTGTAATAGGGAAGCCAGTAACTATCAATCGCCAGCACAAGAAATAACTAAAGGAAGAAGAATACATTATTAGTGACACCAAGCATTTTGTCCTTATCTTTTTCTGTTTGCGTGGCCTTTGTTTAACTTTTTCTCCACTGAGGCCAGAACTTCCCTGTATATATCTAATTTTGAAGGAAGAGGGGTCGGGAGATAAGTTACAGCATATCTAAAAGTTTTAACATTAACTGTTTACCTGGAAATGTAGTATATCATTACTTCATCAATAGAGAGATCAGTGTTTGCTAAATATCATTTTAAGATGCTTAATTTCCAGAAAAGCTGTGTGGGTTTAGAACAAATCATGCTTTTTGAAGTGCACTTATCATGAAAGATATATCATATCAAACACCTTAGCAGTATATTCATGTGATTTCATGGACTACTAAATTATGTCTGGTTGCTGATAGATATATAGCAGTTGTAAAGAAGAAGTAAAAATGATTACTTGGGGCACAGTTTTACGCCTCCTTTCTGCAATTTCTCTTAGTGTACTCAACAAAGGCTCCAATCCCGGAAGAATTTGTCTGAAAAGCAAGGCCCTAAAAAAGAAAAGACCACCCACGTGAATGCCTTCATGTGTTATGTATGCAATAAATAATTCGCCCCATTTCTATAATATGGAGACAGTATAAGAATAATCCTATTTACCGTGGCCCACGTGGAAGTTTGGTGGGTGTGTATTTCCCTGTAAGCATTCCAAGGCCTAATGGACTATAAGCAATCAAGCGGATGCCTAAAGAATCACAAATATTCTTGATCTCCAACTGATCTTGCCCCATGCTTAACAAGGAAAATTGAACCTGAAATTGGAGAGCTCTAGATCATAAGGCAACAGTTTCAGTGCACAACCATCCAAAACGGATCTACCATAAGCACTGCAAGTCCAGCATAACCACTACTATTGGTGTGGTAATAGCACAATACTTTGAAATGCTTTTGTAGAACATAAAAGACGTTTCTATGTTGTTCTGGATCTAAAAGAGGATTTCTGTACGTTGAGTGAGATACCAGAAACCCTGTTGACTAGGATAGGATCAATTAAGAAGCTAGGCCAACATGTCCCGCAAAAAGGTGCTAGCTTTGATATATATGTGGAAAGATATACCTGAGCTGAGCATAGAGGGACGCCCCGGGCTTTCAGGTAATCATATATCTTTAAAAGCTGCTTTGGTCCATAGTTGCTCACCCCAACAGCTTGAACCAAACCCTGCACGATAACATATCTCAAGTATAACAATATGCGTACTGAACTTGTGAGTTTACTTTGGTGCGCTGAGTTTGTCCCACAAATCAAATTAATTTACTATTCAAGCCATTTCAATCAAACGGATCAAGTAACTAGGGGGAAAACCCCAAGAAATGAGTTGGGAAAAAAAAAAAAAAACTAGAGGAAAGTTGTATGTGTTAAAGGTTCGAAGGCATTCAAATTATCTGGTTCCTGCAAGTATCCAAATGTGCTAGATATGGTTGGAACCCCAAGCCCCATACATCTTCCCCACCACCCGGGTGATAAAATGGAAGGTTTCTGCATCATCTCTCTAAATCGAGATAGCTTCATTTTGTGCATTATGGGAAACCCATAACATTCATGTTCATAGTTCGTAAGGAGGATTACACTATAATGCTTGCGCTCTGGAGGGCTTGAACATTCTCATAAAAGTGAAGAGCTGTCTCGAATCAAATTTTTTGGTCAAAATGGCAAAACAAAGGAGCATATTATTGACCAAAGTAGTTTCCATTTCCATATTAACAGTAACCTTCTCGTACATTGCCACTAAACCATCCCAAAGAGCTAACTCCTGCAAAGGAGCATAATTTGCAGTTGACCAGTGCAACTGCCCTATTCCAAGTTGTTCAATCTGCATTCGTTCTAGAGAGGCCCTGGAAAAAAAAATTGTTCTTCATCAAACCTTATTATCACAAGTCGATAGGAACAACAATTTTCGAGTTCTATAGAATTCTCTGGAGGGAGGGTGTCAATCAACAGGTCCTACTAGGGTGAATGTGACATCGTTTAAGTCGAGTTGAAGGCAAAAAATATAAAAGGATACACTAAATAAACGAGAAAACGGCAAAATGTAGTATTACTTGCAAGCGTTCACAAACTGCCCTGATGTTAGGCGCCATGGATACGCCGCAAACTTGGTGGCAATCACAATGTCATCCTGTACCCGCTTTTTCCCTAGAGTACATTTATTGAAACACGGAAAAAATTAGAATTTGGAAGGCATTAAAGCTAAACCAAATACTCCCACCTAAGCCTGATTCTGAAATAAGAATGATTGTTCATTTCGAAGAGTACCCGAAACACATCCTTTTTCAAACATTGATTATTCCAGCTTAATTTGTAAAAATCTCTTCCACCTTGTTTTCAAAAATTAGGCTATTGTGACAAGCAATATGGCTCGAATTCTATCTCAATCAATGATTAACTAACTGACAAACTTCACCACTGGCAGACACATTGCCAGTAATGACCGCCTATAAACTAATTGTTCAATGTCCTTAATCACTTGGTGACTAAGTATGCAGTAAATGGAACTACTAAAAGCAAACACTGACCTTGAAATTCCCGGATGAACTTCCCAAGAAGCTTTTCACTCTGCCCATTTAACCTCCCTGTTCCATAAGAATCAGCTGTATCGAACAGATAGATCCCGTTCTCCACAGCTAGATTAAAAGTTTGTTGAAGCTCAGAGTCCATCGATTCCTGGTAGCCCCATAGCAGCTGGTTTCCCCATGCCCACGTTCCAAACCCCATTGGAGACACGCTGAGTGGGCCTATCTTCACCTGCCAGCACCATTGAAACCTTATGCCCCTTAATTCAAAGGCATAAAATATACAAGCACACGACACACAGAAACTAAAAGAAACGTTTAAGGATCATATACCTTTTCCCATGGCCAATAGGCTGGGACTTTGAAGGGCTTAAAGGCCGATGCGGGAAGGGAAATTTCACTCAGAGGACTAAAGGGACTTAAGAAAGCCATTTCCTATGTCTTCCCTGTTACTAGCGGGAGTTTATGACGACAGCTGAAAAAGCTTCTGCGCTGTTTTGAGTGGACATGTTGACCCTTCAAAGGATAGGATATATGTCTGAACAGATTACGCGACACCCAGAAACCTCGTTGTTTCGAAGCGAATGAAATACCATGAGTTAATCTAATTCTGATGGAGGTTGCCCAACCAAATCTTTTATTCAGGTTTCAAGTAAAGCCCAGACTTCAATGGGTGAAGAGTGGATGGTGCCTTTTGGGCTTGATTTTGTTTTGCAAGTTACTGATAACCAAATCCCATATAAAGTACAAAGCCCAGAACAAACAGGAAAAGTCCCAAAAGGGGTAAGAAAAAGGAAGAAGAAGGAGTTGCGAAAAAAGAGAAAACTGACAGCTGTGGGATTTGAACCCACGCCCTTTCGGACCAGAGCCTAAATCTGGCGCCTTAGACCACTCGGCCAAACTGTCGTCCTGGTGGTGATCGGAGCATTTATAAATAAGAATTAATATTCAGCGTATCTCGCCTTCCCCAAGAATGACTTAACCGTCCCTCCGGTTACAGATGTTTTCTCTTTTACAATGCTTTGCTTTTCCTGTTCTCTTTTTGTTACTTTGGTGCAGGCCATGATTATAAGCAGACCGGATGTAAACTTCGACGCCCACTTGAAGATTTCCCATGGAGGTGCCCGAGTGAGTCACTTTAAGCATCACTGCGTAAGAGCACATTTTCCTTTGGTGAAGGGTGATGCTTTGTGTCACTATGTGTAGCTGTACTAGATTAAACCATTGAAGTTTTATTAAGTTCATTTGATTTTTTTGATTCTATGTGTTTTAGTTTGTGGTTTTTTGTTTCTGTTTATGTCATGAGAATGTATGTGAGAAGGAATTGAATCTCGAATCCTCCGTGAAGTAAAAGAGAATGTGTTTGGTGACTTGAACCTTAAGTATTAGACTTTGATAGCAACACCCTGCAAGTTGATATTTGTGAAAAGAAACTTATTTTTTATATGTGATCGCACTTTTAAGTTCTCAAGCATTGGGTTCAATGTTACGTTTTTCTTCTGCACAGTAAACCTGCTTCAAAATTGAACATTTTGATCACAACCGGAGACAGAAAGCTGCCAATAGAATATACCTCAGAACCAGAACCTTTAAGACAACTTAGACGCACGAGGAGATACTGAATATGGAGCTGAAAGAGAATTTAGGGCAAAAATATTTATCTCATTGCAAAGATGTTTTCAACTTTTGATCTTCATGCACATCCCCCACCCCCACCCGAACATATCCAAATGAAACATGTTTTTTTTCCTCCTAAATTTTTCAGGCTTTGCTAGTTGAATTCAATTTGTGTTAAGCAAACGGAATCTAGAAGACTTCTTAAAGATTTGCCTGAGTAATACATTGTTTTAGTGGTATAATTCCATGGGAGATCATGATATGTGACCACATGTGGAGAGCATCCCGTTGAAACGTCGGAAGATTTAAGTGCTCTAGAGGCTGTTTTGTGAACTTGGAAGCATGGGAATGAATGGCATGTTATGGTTTTTCAAATTATGATAACTTGGTGACGGGACCTCACAGATTTGGCTTGTAGGTTGCAATATATGTCTTGCATCTTCTTGTCTTGAAAACTACAAAGAAGTTAGAATCGAGACTATATTTCGCATAATCAAACGATCTATTGCTTTATTATTTCAAGCAATATCTCACACCCTCTATGTATTGATCCTTATCAGAATCAAACTACCTACTGTTCATGGTTTGCACAATACAAGCACGCACTCACAGAGGCATACCCGCCTGAAAAAGCTTCACTACTCTTAAGTTCCCTAAGTTACATTTGATCTTCCAGGCCAAATGAAAGGGAGAATTTAAATCTACCTTTGGTTAAGCTGCTGAAAATTCTAGATGGGTTTCGGCCGTCCACTTCATATTCACTCTCCCCTCTATTCCTTATGAGCATCCATCTGGAATGAGGAATTGGTCGTGAAACCGGCATCCAACCAAAGTAAGGTGAGTTGCTCAAGTCCAAGAATTGAACCAGTATGAACTGCTACATGACTGATCAAGCAGACCACCCGAATCATAGCTTGGCCAGGTTTCAAGGGATGATAAGGGACCATGACCATGTTCGGAAATGTCCGAAGGTACGAGTTCTTCCTCCCCAAAGTTGCCACCGCCGTTGTTGTCTTCATATGGGCACATTACTCCACCGTGTTCCACTTCCTTCTCCAAACTACTAGGCTTTGCATCTATCTCACTATTAGTATTCACATGATCTGATCCTCCAGCTCTAACGTTTCCTTCCAAATCCTTGCTATTCCAACTCCCGTGATCTGTTTTTTTCAGCTGATCTCCTAGATTCTGCAACTGTTTGAAAAGAAAACTAGATGATTACGAGTTGGCTTTTGTAGGAAATTATTTTTTCTTAACTACTTGGCAATTACATTTCAGATTAGAGTGTAAGAATGATACCTGCCCGAGCAAAGATTGCTTCTCTTTCTCTAGGGACTCAAATCGGGATGCTAGATGATCATAATCATCCTTGAGTGTTCTGTACTGTCGCTCTAGCTGTTTTGACTTCCATCTAGCCCTTCTGTTCTGAAACCATATGGCAACCTGGCGAGGCTGCAGCCCAAGCTCTCCTGCTAGTTGCACCTTCTTCCTAGGCTCAAGCCTCGTTTCCGATTCAAAAATGGACTCTAGTGACTTGATTTGTTCGTCACTAAACCTTCTCGTGTTCTTGATTTTGTTCTTCCTCTTTCTTGGAGTAAGGGGGGGCTCTGGGCAGATGAAGGTTTGGTATTCTCCTTCTGGTACCGCTGGAGTATATGCATGCTCTTTTCCTTCCATCGTTAGGCTTCACTATCCTCGCCGGAAGTCATACTATCAAATTCTTTCAGGTAAGGATCACTCCCTTTCTCCCTAGATGAATATGCTTTGGAACTCTGCTAAAGAGGATGAGCTTTAGTATATATAGTTGGCCATGAAGAAAGTATCTTTGGATTACCCCAACCAGTTAAGAAGGGATTTCGTATGGAATTTTCCTTCTTATGTCTTGTGGATGTTTCTGTGGCTTTCCCTTTCTATGTACAGACTACAATCCGCGTACCATAATGCGCACGTCCCATCACAACGGTATAATGGTACCGAAGAATCTATACACCTGTCATCTTTACAAGCTAACAATTCGGCGTGTTTTTAACTTCATGGGCAGTTGATAGGGATAAATTAAAAGATGAAGCTAGCGTTTAAGCTTCTTCATTGACCTTTTCTATACCATGGCATTCTTTTAGTTCTGCCTTTTCTGGGAGTCCGAGTGTTTAAGATGATTATGCAACTATGGGGATGTAACTTTTATCCCCAGGCAGAGTTATTGCTTTTGGAATAGCATGTGAATTTCTTAATGTCTGGCTTCTCAGAGAACAGTAATATAAGAAGAACAACATAAAGGAAACTGAGATGAAGAAAAAAAGGAGAATCCCACACGACATTCATTTTGGGGTCTTTTTTCATCGAACAAGTTAAAAAGAACGCCACACTTTGTTAACATATTTTCTTCACTGCAGAAACTTTGCAGGGGACGAGTGGGTGGAAGTGCACTATTTTCTACACCATTTCAATCAGAATTGGACCACTTTGTTAAAGTAAATGTAAAACTCTCAGATTGTTCTTGTCAACCTTTTTTGATCTTTTGTTGTCTGAATGCGTGGGATGGATAGTTTTCTGCTCTGCTGTCATGCTTGGCTAGCTTGCAAAGGGACTTATCCATGTCGGCCTGCGTGGAAGACATGGTTTAGTGAACGAACTTTTGAATTTTCATGCACTTTCTGGTGGATAACTTCTTTGAAAAAGCTTCCACTTAGTCATTAACACTTCAGTTAATTACAGAAATTCTTCAAGATCAACTTTTGTAGGCGGTGATTCCTGAATCTATGTTTGTTGTCGTCTTTCATGGGTACCGGCATCAACACCTTGGTAGACAGCATCGAGCATGTTTCATGCAAAGTTCTAGAAGAAGTTGAAGGATATCAACTCCTATTCCATTTAAGTCCATTGGAGAGTAACAGTAATTGAGCTGCTGTTCTTGTTTTACTTCTCTGGCCAAAGAATCTGGCATTCTCCTTTTTGTTCAACATTGATCTTTATCAATTCGAAGGGACAAAATGATAAACGAGATAGAGCATTCTCTTTTTTGTTCAACATTGATCTTTATCAATTCGAAGGGACAAAATGATAAACGAGATAGAGACTCCAACGTGAATTCTAAGCCCAAGATGAGTATCAGTTAAGTCGCCTAATGCAGACAAATAACAACTGATTTTCGACGGATCACGGCCAAAATGTAAAGCAATAATAGCTCATCATAGCAAGGACCATTTGACATCAAGCTTCCTTTGTGGGGTAGCATGGCCGCGTGTTCTTACCTTATCGACTCCGTTGACGTAGGTCCAGCTCCGCCGATTTCCGTTCCCATTTTTAGTGTCCACCATAGCTGTATAGTTCGGCCCGTCCCTTTCGTCGTTGGTGATGCGTCGTGTCAGCGAGAATGGGGGTCAGTCAATAAGCTTCTGGTACTTCGTATCAGGCCTGCCTTGCACGCCACGGGAGGCCTTATGGTCGTCAGTTAGGCAACAAAGTGAAAGCCGCGTGGTCCTGATTTGCAGAACAGAAACACCAAGCATTCCCTAGAACGCGTTTTCTGGCTAATCAACATGACCGAAAAAAGTAGCATCCTTTTTCTGATGTGTGAAGAGTTGCTTCTTGTTTGTCAAAACTTGTAGAAATTGTTGGAAGTTCCATACCAACCGTTGTTGTTCTCGTTCAAAGGGAAAAAGAGATCCATGATAAGATGTAATAATAACAAGTGGGTCATTTTGGGTTATCTTTTATTGATTCCTTGTAAGTGGGATCAACAAGATGATGTGAATATGACCATAGCAAATCTAGAAGGCATGAGTGTGTGAACAGAAGGATTTAGTTTCCTCGACTAAACTCCTCGGCGTCGGAAGTTCGGCTTGCTGTGGACCAGAGCATTCATGGTTTCGACAACTCCTTTCCAACAAGAACCTGGTTGTCGTTTGTAAGTAATAAGGCAATTAAAACAAGAAGCCAAAACCGGTACATAGAAAAGTATGGGAATTGAATGCTCCACTGGTTTCGTAAAGCAAAATGCTTTTCCTTGATTGCCAAAAACTACCCACGCGTTCATTCCAGAACTCCCAAAACTCGTCTCCAAACTCTCAATTGTGTCAATGGCTACGTTTTGCCGGAAAATGCGTGTGAAGGGAAGCCATGATTACCTTTTCCTCAACCCAACTGCACCTGAAAATGACCCTCGCATGTGTCCTAGACGGCCATGATAACCCTTTCTTGTCGTTTGGGTAATGTTTGAATGACCCAAGAATCCTGATTGACTTCAATCATCGAACATGTTCCATTTTTTGGTAACGCGTCATTGGTTACTTTGCGTGATTGGTGTCTGTCAGACATTTGTGCCAATTGCCAGCAATTGTCAGGATATGCTTTCCGCCAAACTTTATACAACGAGTCGGCTAGTCCTTTAATCGTGTGGATCAAGGATGTGACATTACTCCTCAGTTTTGGGCTGGTTATTAGCCATGGTGGATATCTAAATGTGGGCTTCAGAGTCTGAGCAAAAGCGTTGGGCTCCAGCTTCTGAATACTTTGGGCTACAACCGACCAAGGTTTGGTAGTTCCCATGTTCCACTTTCTTGGGCCTCACCTCTCCTTTCTAAAAGAACGACGGAAAGCAGACGAGTTCCCCAAAACGCCTGAGCTTTTGTTCATACGGTCTTTCATTTGCATGAACCTCGTGACCCTCCTCACCAACTTAGAAAATTTTATTGATACTTATTTGGGTTCATAGTTATTATTAGTTTTTTGATGTATGGATGATTGGATTTAAACTTGTCAAATGTAGTAAACAATGAAGTATTATGATGTGTGTGGTATCTATTTACATTACCAAGACATAAGACTATGGAGCTATTTATAAAATAATAAATACTATTAATTTTTAAGTTGACTTTGAGGTTAGATAATTAATTTTTCAAAGTTGTATTAAATCCTAAACTTCTCCCTTGGCACACGTGGATAAGGCTAAGTTTGAGTCTATTGTAAAGTATTATTATCATTTGATAATTGTTCATCATGATGAGACACATGTTAAGGTATGTGATATTTGTCCCATATTAATAAGACATGGGTTTATGGAGCTACTTGTAAGATAAAAAGCACCATCAATTTTAAAATTAATCTTTAAATTAGATAATGAACCTCTTGAGGGGAAGGATATTAAATAAAACAAAAAAATATTGTGATTCTAATAAGAAGGATGAATGTATTGAAACATATTAATCAAATTATATATTTATTAGTTATGGAAACAAAGAATAGATTTGGAACAAAAACATTGTAAAAGTTTATTAGTGGGGATTCATCGTGGGAAGGCGTTCCAAACAAACAAATCCTGTTCATTCCTTTATCATCGTGATAGAAGGATTAACCATGAAAAGCTGTGTCGAAAGTTATCTCCTTAATCATATGGTTTCATGGTCAGATCTTGTTCACTTGACCATGATCAAATGACTGTAATTAGCTAACTCGCTTAATGTTGAGCACCGCCAGTGAAAAAGAGGGTTGGATTTGAGTAACAAATGTCATTAATAAGTTTAAAAATCTGTAATAATTACAGCAAACAAACTTTTATGTCATCCAACAACTTTCTCAAATTAAGGGTTGGACGAAAGGATTCATTTCCTCTTTTTGTTAATCATATTTTACTGCTTCCTGTACCCTTTTCAAAAGAAATAAAAGTAAAAAAAAAATTTGTCGGCTTCTCCTTACTTTTTCTCTCCTAAAGATTGGTTGATGATGGAAGCATGATTAATCCGACCAATCATAAAACCAGTCTCTCCCATCCATTTTCTGTACTTTATGGATTGGCGTATAGGAGATCGTGATCATAATGATCCAAATCGAAGAGCAGAAGTTGACTGGATTGTATATGTGTGAGTGCAGTTTGTGCATAGAAGTTATGAGAGAGAGAGAGAGACACGCACACAAAAGCTAGCCCAACCCAACCCCACATGCTGGGTTGCAGAAATGACCACGAACCCCGACCCC
The DNA here is from genome assembly GCA_028551475.1 of Casuarina equisetifolia. NCBI lineage: Eukaryota > Viridiplantae > Streptophyta > Magnoliopsida > Fagales > Casuarinaceae > Casuarina > Casuarina equisetifolia. The sequence goes on from CM052362.1 coordinate 21,412,872, forward strand.
CCATGCACCCCCTCTACCTGTACATCTCCTTTTATCTTTCACCACGACCGACATGATTATATTCATCGTCATATTTGCATTATCACGTAATTCCATATGTCATTTCGTTCGCAAAAGAAGATATGCACTGTCGGAGGGTAGAATAACCAGGAACAGAAGTCTAGAAAGATGCTAGCAAAGAGATCGAAGAAGGATGGCTCAGGACTTACAGGAAGCTTCCTCTCTTGAGGGGAGTGTCGTCTGGTCCAGGGCCGAGTCATCGGCTCGTTTTCTTTCAGTTCCTTTCCATATCTATCAGAAGACAACTCAGTAAGGTATGTGACAGTATCCTCGGACCAGGCTTCATTCCCCTCAATTGTTGCTTCCGTCTTCGTAAGTACAATCGTTTTCGCTCGCTGAGATTTCCATTTTCGGCTTCTTTGCATGATCAGCAGGTGGGTTGTGTCTTGACTCTCTCTTTTCCCTATCATTTTCGATTCTAATAAGTTCTCTGGTTTCATGGGTTTGTTTGGTTGTGGAAATTGATTTGGGTAATTGGTAGCAGATTGCGGTAACGACAAAAAGCTTTGACTGTTTAGCTTGTTCTGAGAGGAAGACAGATTTTTCATCATTGCTTTTGTTATCCAACTCTTGCAATCATGGCTGCGTTTCCTTCAGCCCCGCCAACCCTTTCGCCGATTAGGTTCTTTCCATGGCGCCTTCAATTTCTGAGTTATCTGTTTCCTTCCTCACTTATAGGGTTTAGTTTCAATATCCTTCTTATCTTCGTTCTTTTTTTTTTCTAGGGTTCAATAGTGGACTACGAAGCGCCTTTCATCCCCTAGAGGAAATCTCTTAAAAGGGAAGAAAAGCTTACTTAATTAGCAAAGAACAATTACTTTAGTCATCAGATTAAGTTTTCCTTCTATTTATCAAACTAAATAATAATTTGCATTGGTTGCTAGTGGAGTTGATGCATATGCAGGGCAGCATGGTACACCTCCTTAGCTTTACCAAAGCTTTCTAATATATATTAGACTGATTCTGCCGATATTTTTAGTGGAAGACCAAGCTAGAGGGAACTGCAACAGGCATTTCCATCTCAGAGAATGGGCATATATTCTGTAGAACAGGTTCTATTTTATTGTGTGTCTGTCTCTCTCTTTATAAAGGAGGTATCTTTCAGCCATCTTTTGGAAATCTTTCTCAACTTTTTAAATCTCATTTAACCGTGTTCTGGATGCCATCCCTGCATGTAATATCTAGAGCTAAGGCCTCGTTTTTCAATAGGTTTATTGCCACTTCAACTAGCAATACATATGCCTATTCTACGTGTTGGGTTAAACTTTTTTTTTTCTCCCTCTTTTCGTATGTCTTTTATTCGATATATTGCTGTAAGTTCTGTCCGGTTCTTCTCTCAGCCAAGTAACGTATGCACTTTTCAGATAAGTATATGCACCACACATTTATTTAGGGAATAGAATAACCTCTTCTTTCAACTAACGAACAAGAATATCTTCTCCAATGGCTTAAGAACAAAGTTGTCTTATTTAAAAATAGGAATTGGAAAGACACCCATTTAAGATTATAAGAAAGACAAGTTGTATATCTTCGAGAACATATTTCTTGTATCCGATAAGAGAATACCAGTACCATGATAGAGTTCAGGTTGCCTAACAACATTTTCGTTCCTGGTTTCCTTGTTCCCTTGTTCCCTTGTTACTATGTCTTCTGTTGTAGATTTAGCAGGTCGCTTCTTTGTCAAATCGATCATAGTTCTTCCACACTCCTCAATTGGTTTGCAAACATGACGTCTCACTGAAATTACAAGCCATCTTTCTCCTTAACATTCTACTGTTTTGCTTTTGCATGAGTGCGTAAGTCTAAAGTTAACTCCTTTCCGGTGCTCCTCCTTTAGTAAAAAAGTAGTCATTGCTTCCACCCCGGCCCAAAGTGAAAGATGAAACGGCAACTTTATATTCAGGAAGAATGATACTTATCTGTAGCTCTAGTATTCTCACTCTCTTTCTGTGGTTTAACTATGCTACCTACCGCAAGAACGAATTAGTCCTCATTTACTTCTTTTGTGCATCTACTTCTCCATCAGATTACGGTACTTCTTATGTAAGTTAAGATCTTATTGCATGATAATGTCCCGATAGGACAAAAGCATGACAAGGTAATTTCTTTACAATCAATTTATGAGCTTCGGAAATAGCATTAAAGCGTCTTAAACCTTTTTGCTTTTGAGTGGATTCAGTGAAACTAAAAGAATTTCAAAGAGAGAGAGGAAAGGAAAGGACAGTTTTGAGTGTAAAGAAGCTAAGATCCAGCACTGCATCCTTTTTTCAGCGCTTACTATAATGTAATTAGCAGCTTTGGTTTGAGCATGCGGAACTGATTTGAAGCACTTCTCTAAGTTCTGAATACTCAGAAGAAAGAAGAAAAGATACAATAGAATACGTAAGAGAAACAGAAGGATATGGGTCACTGAAGAAACCCAGAGGATAGACATAAGATATGCTTATAAGTATACAGGATTCACGTAGAACAATAATCTTTATGGATATTTCTTTCGTTGTTGAGTTGTAAGAGAAACCATCGGGCCTGTCAGAATTTCTCTTTTAAAGATTTGTGTCTGAGGTTCTTTAATTCATTTGGGATTTGTCATGACAAGAAATCTACTTCTTTATTTATTTTTTTAACTCACTCATGAAGTGTCTAATTTAGGATCAAAAAGTCCAAACAATACTTATTTCAAACTGAATTAAACGCTTATTGACAAAAAATCTACTCATTTAGGATTGTAAAACAAGACAATTGTTTTGTATGTTTGTATGACAACAATCTACGCAAAATGCCATAATAATTGTCAGCAAGATCCAAGAGCATTCTTAATGATATGGGCTAAAACCGATGCACGCCCACACTATTTTATTTTTTAACTTTTTTGTTCTGGGTAGTTTATATGCTCAAAGTTACCACAGGGCACCACTGGACCAGACCTTTCGGGTAAAAAATGAAGCATTTCATATATTTGTTGTCACTAGTGGGATGCAGGTGTGCAGTGCTCAAAGACAAAGGAAAAGAAGGGATCTTTTAGTGCTTTGGGCGGTACAGAGAGTTATCACTCGAGATGTGGGTTTTATATTCTGTCAAGGCGATGACAGAACATTGTATCTTGGTGCACTTTAATTTCCACGCTTTCCACTTGGCAAGCGAAGAAGATTAGAACTGGAGAGCAACATCCGCAATGTTGCTGTCTAAACTGTCGTTGTTGCAAAAGAAATCTGTTGGTGTTTTGGGTCTGGTCACTTGTACTAATGCAAGCTCAAGCCAGCAATTGTCAGGCTACAATGTCATCGGATTAAGCTTGTGAAGCCTGAAGGTTCTTTGATCAGCACCCTCAACCTCATTAGACTGATGCTCAGTTTTACCAATATGTATAGATCAGCGGCTGAGGACCATAGACAAAAAAGGAGGTTTCTTCGTTAGCTATTTGTACTTTGCATGAAAACAACACAGAAAAACCAAGGATTTTTTAATGGGTCATCATAATGAATTAGATTGAAGGATCGGCCATATGATGATGTGCTTCTTGTTAGAAAATTTTATTTTTATTCAAAAGTCTACTTAAAAATATAAAAATCTTTGATAATATAAAACTTAAGTCAACTTTATTTTCTAAAAACAACATGTTGCATAATATTTGAAAAGAGTGAAGCATATCAAAGTACAACCAAAATACCTTAGTTACGGAGCTCCTCCTTGTACAAGGGATTACATGCCCAGAGGATTCACCCTTCCTTGTTACAGCCATTAGCTTGTATTACATAAATCTATTGGCTAGGAATTGTAACCAATTTGACTAGAGCATGTTTTGGAATAAACTGTTATTCTCTAGTTTTAGTCATCAAGCAAAACTTAGTCGAAGTTATGGATTATCTTTTTTTTTTAAAAAAAAAATATGACCAACTTCATTTTCTTTCCATAAATAAAAAAATCAGCCAAGAACCAACTAACAATGCAAGACAATCCATGTAAGCTGTCTTCCAACTCAACTCGGCCAGCACTAGTAATGACAAATTTGGAATTATAACACCACCAGAAAAAGAATCTGATTTTGCTTAGTTAATAGACACGGCCAAGAATATATGGGTGTCGACTCTTAATATATTATTGTAAGAATATTAAAACCGACACCTTTACAACCGAGTTATTCCTATAAATGATTAAACAATTAGAGAAAACTTAATAAGCTACATTTCTTAATTTAATCCTAATAAACCAATCCACTTTATGTTCAAGAATCATCATCACATCGTCAATCCCTTTGAACACTAATCTACTGAATTTTCAAGGCAGGATTGTTATTAAACAGGCATACACCTGTCATCTCTGTCGTTGATTTAAGATAAAAGCAATGGTCAAATGCCTATGCGAGATATACAAATAGGAATGTCTATTATTAAAACCCTGTATAAGATATGACTAAAGTTCCTAGCAATTAGTCCAATGTATGTCCAAGAAAATTCCTTAACCGTAAAAAACCGAAATCAGAGGAGCCATCTCATTACACCACAATTCTCTCCTATCTCTGTCTCCCTGTCTCAAGATCTATATCCTTGTATACCTTGTAAGCACCAGCCTGGTTTTTCCCGCCGGTTGGGAAGAGGGGAGAGAGATTGATCGTTAAGACACTCTCTTTCCGTCCCCTCCGACCACCACCAATGCCATACTTTCACCCTGTTACAAAAATTCCACGCGTATTCCCGCGTTCTCGCCGCCACTGCCACTGCCGCCGCCGTCGCCTCCATCTCCATTTTATATTTTCTCCGCCTTCTTGGGATTATCAAACTTTCTTATTTGTAGCAGACTAGAGGCAGCGATATTAAAAGAGCGAGGGGGGAAGAGAGAGATAGAGAGAGAGGGAGAGATCCATGATCTCCTTTCTCCTGGTGCCTCTCCTCGACTCCACCTTGGACTACACCATCCTTTCCTTCGCAGCAGTGCTCCTTCTTCTCTCCCTCTTGTCCCTCTGCTTCATATTCTACCTCCGATTCAAGTCACGTACCCTTCACCATTTACAAGACTTCAACGTTCTTTGGTCCGTCCGCTTCATCCTTGTTTTGCTCATCATCTTCTGGGCGCTCAACGAGCTCCTCCGTATATCCTTCTTTCGCCACCACATAATCCTCTCTCTCTTTCCCACCGTAACAGAATCCAACCAGGCCAACCTCTGCAAAATCCAGGCGATCCTTTCATTAGGGTTCTTCGAGCCTGCTTTCTTGGTAACCCTACTTTTTATCGTTAACACTTCGATCAAGAAGAAAACCCCGAATGACATCTGGGCAATCCCTTTTGTCATCACTACATGTTTGCCCGTCTTACTCTTCCAAACAATCTTCGTGTTTTTTCCGGCTTCGGAGATAGGGTTGCCTGCCGTTTTCACAAGAAGCTATCTAATTTCCGACAATGCTTTTGGTAGCCAGCTCTTTTGTGTGTACCCTCTGTTGAGTACAATTGTATTTGGCGCTTTTGCGATTGGGTATTGCCTGTGCTTCTTGTTTTCTTGTTGGAAAGCGGTGGCCGTAGTGATAAACAAGGGCCTGAGGGTTCGAATCTACGGGCTGAGTTTGACGGTTTTGATATCGCTGCCTGTGCAAATCTTGTGTCTTGGCCTTTCCGTGTTGTGGAAACCTGAAGAGCCTGCACATGATGCTATGGTATTCATTGTGTTTGTCAGTACATCTTTATGTGCTGCGGTGGGAGAGGGTATATTGGTGATAAGACCAATCGCAGACTCGTTGGCTGCAGGAAAAGACTTTTGCCGGTGGACTCCCGTTGGTCGATCACCACAGCAGGAGGGAGGCCAGGGCCGGGAAGGACGTGGATTTGTCTAGGACATGACAGGGACAATGAGGGAGGGCACAGTGGGGATTACAACGACATCGCACGGATTGGACCTTGAGGTTGTTCCTTTTCTTCTGGGGGGTCTTGTCCCTCAGAAAATTGCATAAAAAGGAAAAGACTCTTCATAAGAAATGAGGGATATGCAAAACCTTATCCCAGAGAGTTGTTCCTCTTCTTGATTTGCTTTGAATTTCCGTCATGCTAGTGTAATTGGTGATTAAGAAATCAGTAATAACTAGCATATATATATATATATATATATTTGGTTTATTGTCGACTGTTATCCTGTTTTAGTTACCTCTTTAGGAGGGAAACAGCTGAGCATAACTAGTAGATCATTCATATGCATCTCGGGGGAAAAAAGAGTGCCACTGGCCATGAAATCAACTTTGTTTTGGAATATAGTACAAGAACTTCAAATTTTCATGCTTAATTAGGGGCCTACCAGTACCACAAAAATGTATGGACAACGCTAAAATTGTGCGAAAATGGCTGGTCACGGCCTGTTCACCGAAAAATTTTACTGGGGCTGAAAAGATGGGGAAAATTGTGAGCTACACTGTTGTTAACTTAACTGGTAACGATTTTCCATGTCTATCTTTCATCCTTTTTACGTTTAAGGAATGAAAATACATGGAAATGAATAGAGGAAAAACTAGTAGGAATATTTTTTAATGTCTCCTTCTAACCAAAACCGTAAATAGAGATAACGTTATTATGGTGTGTGAAGATACCCTAAAATGAAAATGTTACATTTTTTTCCTTTTGACGCAAATACCCGAACTCATATATCCAAATGTTAAGTCTAACACCTGAAATATTACATATTTCAATCTCAAAAACATGCATTACCACATCCACTAGAAGCTATGTTTGTTTCGGGTTAGATTTGTTTTGTGCGATGGTACAACTGGTAATCTAACAATACATATAAGCCTGAATATCGTCTTCTTTTGGGTTGTCATCTTGCTCTCACACATCAAGATAATGAAGATAAGCAGTAGTTAATTTCAAGTTCAGCCACATATGATGTATCACCGGCGGGAAAAACAATGCTACTGATGATAAAATAAATATGTTATCCAACTTTCATGCTTGGGAACCTGTCAATACCGTTCAACGGGTTCACAACGCTAACATTTTAACAATAGTTTGTGCAGGAGTCATTTTCAGGAGGCAAAGGTCAGTCATGGCCGACTAACCCAGCTCTTTAGCCGTTAATAAGGTAGGATAATTTTTTTCTGCGGTAAATAACAGCTATTTTAATTTTGAAGCTACAAAATGCTTTCTCCAATCATTGAGAGACGCAGCTATTTGAAAGACATACATATTTTTCATGTATCAAAGATAAAATATTGCTCGTTTACTTGGACTTAGTATTAGCGGTAGGTAGGCTGCTGGCATAAGCGCGATTTGTGCCGCCATTAGACCTACTGGATGCATAGTTGTGAGATTGAAAAGATTTATGGAGTATTAAATGTGATAAAATATGCTTCTCTTGTCATGGGTTTTTTTTTTTTTTTTTTTTCCCTTTTTTGGTCCTTGGTTGTTTGAGTGACCTTCTTCCACTTTTCCTACATTGTCCCAGCAACCTCTGTAGCTGCCAAGGACCTACGGTGTTATGGCCAGGGTTTGCCTCGTGAAATTGTTCGCTTCCTCTCGTATGTTCATGACTCAATGACCAACAACGTCTGCGATCGAAATAAACCTAGAATGTCAAAGAAGGCAGTGTTGTGGGCTTGGAGCTTCTTATGGGACTGATGGTTATGGACCAAAAAGCTCAATTTTGTAGTGTAAAGCTTCACATATTCGCCAGGCCGACCCAAAACATTATTGTTAAGCGCATAAAGTACCCTGAATGTAAGCAAATCACAGGTGCTTAGCCAAAAATCCTCCTAGGCTGTTGTAAAAGGCCGGCATATACAGCATGTTATTAGTTTAAATAACCTGGGAAAAAAAAGAGTCCCCGTTTTGCACCTTACTACAAGTTCACTAGGTGCTTTTGTCTGCTAAAGACGAAGTCATGACGCAAAAGGAAAAAAAAAAAAAGGCTTTGGCCAGAAGGTACTGGTTTATATAGGACCCAGTCGGGCCAAACAGTGATAAAGTTAACAGCTGATCAATGTCCAAGGGCTCTTAGGAAAAGAGACATAGGCAATATAGTTCTACGTAATAAAAATAACTCATTAAGACAACTAGATGAAACAAGTTATATGAATAAGTATAAAGATGCTATTCAACTGAAAAAGTGTCATTAATATGAAGTTTGTTGTGTACTTTATAAATTTAAATGACCTCTTTCAATAGAAGGTCCCTCAGTGAAAATGTGAGTTTTGGTCTCTATCATAGTACCAGAACCGATCCCTTGATATGATCTAATTCAATCTAAAAAATGGCTAATCACTTATTTGATAAAAGACAGAACTTGAACTATAGAAAAAGGTTAGACAAAAGAAATCTGGCACCCGTCCAAGAAAACTTGTTATATTTTTTATAATCTTAAACAACGCTTCATTTCAAAACACTTATTAGGAAAGAGGTGAATTTGGACATCTATTTTGGCAAGTTTTGAAATCTGCTGTCAAATGATTGACAATCATTAGAAGCAAAGGACAAATAAAAACAAATATTTTCAGTATGCAGAGACAACGGAGTGTAGCATCCATTAATAGAGCGTGGACTGAATAATAAGATTGTCTAAAAAATGGAGTATCTGGAAACATGGAAGTCTGACATCCACTAGCACATCACGGAAAATAAACAAAATATAAAGAAAGAGATAGACATCTTGCTTTCGGCAAAGAGGCTAAGAAAAGCAACTTATTGCTCTTCACTTTAGCATAACTTTGTTCCAAAGCGAAACCCCCCGCCCATTCACAGTTCTTCGCCGATATTCATGCCCCTTTATTCCTTTGATCATGCGATATGCATCTCTTTCTCTTCAAGTTAGCACGTACAACGTCTACAATATTTGGCAGACAGTGGCATCGTGGGGATCAAGATTGCTTGCATAAAACAATCATATTTTAAGCGAAAAAAAAAGGAAAAAGTTTGGCCAGTTATTCGAGTAATAATTTCAGGGGTAATGGGCAAAAGGTTGCTAAGAATAATGGGTTGCCCTTAAAAGAGTTTTGGAAGTGACAATTCATCTTTAAAACATTTTTTTGAGAGTCATAAATCATTTCGAGAAAGCTTTTTAGGTCTACATTGATGGAGATGGAATAACCTTCGAAAGAGCATCTGAGGGTGACAAAGTATTCTCCAAATAGTATTTGCGGAGAGCTAATTATTCCAAACCAATGATAGAAGTGGCTTGCTTTTTTTAAAGCTACAAATACAGTAACTGGCCACTCTTTTCTCCTCGACCAGCTGCTTTTTCCTAAAGTTTGACTATATGTCAAAAAGTTAATCATTTATTTTAATGAGCATTGTTTTTTGATTTGGTTACCTATATGATCTTCCTACTTGTGGCGGGTAAGACCGTGCTCAAGTACCACGGTGGGTGGGATATTAATGGTTAAGTGTACACTAGTTAAGGATGAGGACCCACTTAAACCCAAGTTAATCACTTCCCTCACAATTAGGTAAAACGTTCGAATCAAAATAGACGGTACCACGGATAGGGTGCGATTTAGTCGGGCCTTTAAGTAATAGTTTCTCTAACATAAGTTATTTTATATTAAGTGTGCATAAGATGAAAGTTTCACATTGTTGCAAAAACAACTCATCACATAAACATATAAATAATAGATCAAACTATAAGCATATAAAAGACATAATATTCGAGAGGTTTGGACTAATATAATGTTTTATATCCTCCATCATGAGTATAGCTATCAGCTCCTTTCCTCTTTCTCAAGTTTTTTTGAAAAAAAAAACAAAAATATTGATTATAATATCTACCTATAGTTCATATGCAACTATTCTTACTACTCATTGCAACACACTTAGTTTTCTCCTAATTAGTAGTTACTACATAAAGTAAGACTCTTTAGTTGCCACACTCATACGAGTAACCCTATTTTATATACTATTTTTAACTTTATTAGGTTTTTTTATTGTCTTCCATTTTATACTAATACCAAAGGAAATCTTAGTTGAATACAATTAATAATATATATTAATACATAGAAAATAACTTGTAAAATATTCCTATAATACATATAGAATATATTTAAACCTATTAAATTTCATTTTAATCATAAAACATACAAATATGTGATCTCTTATAGTGAAATTTAAATAAAAAAAGTATTCCTCTACTTTTTGACCTAATTTTTGAGTTGAAAACCTTCTGACAGGAAAGAAAATAAAAGAAAAAAAAAAAGCAAGTTTGAACTCGTATGAAGGAAAAAATATCAGATTTTGAATATGCCATCAAGCTCAAACGACCTTCTCATTCTGATTTTTTTTCGTATCCTCTACAGAGGTCAATTGTGCTGAAACTTCCCTTTCAATGGTATCATTTTGCTGTTGATAATGACGACGCACCAAACACTGACGAGGAAAAGACGAAGAGCGAGAAAGAGAAACAAAATTGGTCGTAATCATTCCAAATTTTCTTGACATAATGTTAACGACAAAAAGATGCACTAAGACAAATTAACAAACACGTTTAAAAATGCCTAAGAAAACAAAATTTTCATCCAAATTTCTTGCTTTCTACTATTTAAAACTCAGCGAAGTCTTAAAAGTTAGGCCACCTAAGAAGAAGATAAGCTTGTAGAAAATGATATAAAGAGCTTGAGATAACATCTTTTGTCATGTATGAAGAGAACTGTTGGACTCTTTCCTCTTCTTTCCGGCAGAACTTGAAATAATTCTATCTATGCGGAGTTCATCAGCAGCAGCAATTGAATATCATAATCTCTAACCTCGGATTCTTCATAACCCACGCAAGATCTACTATTCGTGAAGCTTCTACATTAATCAGGCGACGGAATATGTTCTCTTTTAAGAATCAGTCGTGGAACCAGAATATGTCCTTTTTATGGCTATTATTTTTGTTGTTTTAGATAGAATAATAGTTAGAAAGTATAAAGTTTAACTCAAAAGTTAATTTAAAAATAAAAAGAAATTTTCTTTATTTAAATTTATCTACAGTTTTTTCCCTCTAATATACGACTAGGCCTCCAACAGCAATACAAAATTCATCTTTCGATTCAAACAAAAAAAATATATTTTTACTGCCTTATGATAGTTAGAGATTTGCAAAATCTATAATCTTTTGTAATTATTTCTAAATAAGTAATACTAATGTAATACAATCTAAAGCGTTTAACTTAAAATAAATAATTATCAGAATTTGATCATTTTTAATATTTATTAATCTCAAAAATTGTAAAGAAACGGTCAAAATAGCTTTCTGAACACAAAATTAGCAGCAAAATCAGGCACGAGATGCGGTGTTAGATGTAAACCCGTGTGGGACACATGCCAAAGGTCAAGGTTAATTGCGGTATTCCGGGCATTTACAAAAATACGTGGAAAATTTGGGAGCGGTTGTGATGTCACTCCGGCGTAATGGCGACGTGACGGAGATCTGCTATTGGCCGTTCCCTTCGTGCAGAGCTGCGTGGCACCCTTCCCGTCCGCCGGTTTTTCTGACGTGCGTGCCCACATGTCCGCCGCTCACCAAGAAAAACAAGAACCGGAAGTGCTTCCGTCAAGTGGTGCCTAACCCGCCGGGAGCAGTAGAATTCCGCGGCCCTTCTTGCGAGTTTTAGTCGTGTTTATACAATTATACATTAAAGAACGTTTGCAAACACCATCATTTTACACGTTCACAACGTTGTAAAATTAACCATTGCGATTAAGGAATTATAATATCTTTGATTATAAGAGAGCTTACTATTCGTATCCTACTGAGGAGGTAATTAACACGGTTGTAGGTAACTCTCAGTTCTCTCTATCTCTTTCTCTCTGTTTTTTTTTTCTTTTTTTTTTTTTTAACTTTACTGGTCTGCAATATCTGGTAGGATATGGCTCTCTAAGCTGAGTAAAGGGTGTGTTTGGATAGAGAGAAAATGGAATATTGTCGTGTCAGATCCTCCTTTATCCTGATTATGCTTTTACCATCTTTGTTACGCCGACTGAGAAAGTCAACCGGGGTGGAATTCATGGACTTTCTAGAAATGGCGTTAAAGCCAGCCCTACACGGCGTAAACTACATTTCCGAGTTCCAGCTGTAATCTGAAGCTTTACGGACCTCTTCTTAGACGGCAATCATAATAAGACCTGCCCAAGTAATGACTATTTCAGCCCTACAACAACTCCTGAAGATTATCAAAAGCTTTGTGTACAGACTAAGCAAACCCCAGAAAGTTCGTTGCCACCCAGATGGAGCTATATATATGCCCTACCTGCATCTGCCAAAAACCTCCATCTTTTTCATTCTTTGTTGTGCATATGTGGGTTGTGTTTGAGTTATATATACCATGAGCAATATTCCGAGATCTTTAACAGATTCCTCCCTCACCCTCTTTAACCTTGCCATCTCTGCGTCTGATCCCTGGCCTTTCTCCCTTGTTCTGTTGTAACTTTCTTGGTGAAACCAACGGCGACCGGTTTGTTTTGTGCAAAGTAGGGTTTTTAGGTTTCTGGGTGTTCCTGCAAAATGGGGATTGTTGGAGACAAACGCCATCTGAACTTCCACATCCATATTCCGCATCTTCATTTTAACCACCACCAACAGGAGAAGAAGGAACTGAAAGACATTCCCAAGGGGTGCCTGGCGATCCTGGTGGGGCAAGGGGAGGAGCAACAGAGGTTCGTTATCCCTGTGATCTACATCAACCATCCACTCTTCATGCAGCTGTTGAAGGAAGCCGAGGAAGAGTACGGATTTGATCAGAAGGGGCCTATCACCATCCCTTGCCAGGTCGAGGAGTTCCGCACCGTCCAGGGCATGATTGATAAGGACAAGTCACTCCTCCACCACCATCACCATCACCACCACCACCACCAACACAACCACAACCACAACCACCACCATCATCATGTCTGGTGCTTTAGGGCTTAATTTGACGGTGTTTATGTAATTTTTTTCCCCCATTTTCTGGTTCTTATTCCTTTTGTATCTGGGGAAGATCTCTAGAATGCCATATTGGTGTAGATAATGATTACTAAACGTTGAATCTCCATTTTCTTGTTTTTTAATACTTCAGCGTCCTGAAGAAAAAGAAATTACCGTTCAAGTTTCTATTTTATTCCTCAAGTTTCCCTAACAGTGGTGTGAACACATGAAAGCATAAAGTGCTTGCAACTGACGGAATTAAACGTGTGGAACACGGTTGGGACTTGCAAGGGGGCAAGGGGTTCGCTTAGGGCCACTGAAATTAATGGCGTGTGGTGACCTAAAGAGCTTCAAGGATAAGAAAGAGGTCCCTTCTACAAAATTAATATCGTTTGTCTGTTGCATTTGGTCCCTTGTGGTGCAGCCAATTTAGTTGGCCGATGTAGAAAACTATCTGGGTTAGGTGTACGGGTGTGGAAGAAGAGGTCCCAAGCACGAGGGTCCTACAGCTATTCCCACTTGTCTTCTTCAGCAGGGCTAGATTTTTAGATGGGTTTCCCCCAGAAAACATGGATCGCTCGTCTTCTGTTAGAATAATTCCGAAATCAAAGTAAACGGAAAGCTATTAAAACAATATCTGAAACCAGTTCACATCCTGGAAGTATGCTGGCAGTTGATACTCATACGAGGAGGGTTTGAAAAATAATGCCTAGTCACAACGAATGACGTGAAGAAGAAGAAGAAGAAGAAGAAGAAGAAGAAGAAGAAGCACCGAAATTTGGACATTTGGAGGCAAGGAAGTGCTCATTTCCTGAGAAAGTGCATATTTTGATAAACAATTGAAGCGTGAGCCAGGGCTTTGCCCCCGTTGGGGTTCTGAACGTGATTGCCTTGACTGAACAATCTTTTATAGAATTTCATTCGGCGTTGAATGCACGTGATTATTTACATCACAACAATAAGCATTTCTACAACTTGCCCTCTTTAGGGGCTTTTGTTTCTTTTTCTTTCATATTCAAAGCGTGAAAGACAGTAGCTTTTTTCTAGTTTCAATTAAGCTGCTGTGGTAAGGCCAGTGAGCCTCAATCAAATTCATGGGATCTTCGCGGTTTTCACCCCCGGCTCTTGATCCATCACGGGATCCATAACTGAGGAGATGGGCTCAGATTTTTGAATTCAATAGAACGGAGATGAGTATAGAGTTCATTATGAAGGTGTAAGTGGATATTGCTAATCTTTTATGGCCACAAGAATCTCAACAGTTGATAGTTGTATGAATATAATTCTACAAAAGATTGCTACAACTACCTCGCTCTTGCTGATAAACAGAACACTCCTGACAGAAACACCGCTCAAACTCAACCTGCCTAGGCATTCATCTTTACACAGTTTTTCTTTAGTGGGGGTGAAAGAATAAAAAAAGAAAAAAAGAACAATTTCTATGAAACCTGTTCTGGAAGCTCCTTTTGTTGTACATGCTATTAGTGTCTTGTATTGGAACTTCGAATCGTCACACCATGTAAAAATTTAGTGTACCCAAGGAAGCTGAGCTTTCCATCGGTGCCTCTGATCCAATCCTTGAGCAGAGTGTAAGCTTGAGGACCCAGATTCAATTCCTACAGTGATTATTGGTCAGATTCTGGGGATGGAAGTAAGATGATGATATTCATTTGCTTAACAACTTGGAATCCCGTACCTGTGCCAATTCAATGACTGAGATGACCCGGTTTCCTTCCTGTTCAAAATACTGAAAAGCCGTACTTGCAATATTCTCCCATCCTTCAAGAGCCTCAAGCTGATACGTACTGATTGCGGCAGCACAAAACTCCTCAAAGTCCATTCTTTTGTGAGCGAGCGGTTCCATCTTAAATTGATGATGCAAAAATATTAGCATAGATTATTACAGTAAAAATATCAATTGACAGAACAAAAGAAGAAAATATAGCAGTTTTTGGTGTTGATCAACAGAAAATGCAAAAAGTAAAAGAGAGTGCTTTCAAGGAACTAAGCTGGACTTTTCCCCATGTTATCTAATGTTAAATTTGTTCTTTAGAGTCCAATTTACAAACATCAAGATGTCTCATCTTACCATATTTAAAATGTCAGGAACCCTTGACTCCCTCATGGCATCAGTGGCATTTCTCATGAGAGCCTGCAATTCTCTTCATAGTAAATTACAATGTCATGATGAAATCAAATTAAGGAAAAACATAAATAAATGATACTGCATAAGTGAACCCTGAATCTATTAATCAGATAGCTACGTTACACTGAGTTACTTAATAACACAATCTTATCTTCAAAAGGCAACCTAGATGTTATAAAGGAACTGAAACATAAGGACGAACAAACTAACCGCCCTAAAATTATGGAGGGAGACACATCCATCTTTTGGTTCCAAGAGACTAAACTGGGCCCTGAGGTACATAAGTTCATCTTCTGTTAAAGCTTTTGAGAGAGCCTGCATTTATTATGACAAACATGAGCAAAAAAGAAATATCTTAGGTAGAACAAGTACAAAGAAAACATAAAATGTCTTCTGTCAAGTGAAATGCTGTCTTTCACAAGCAATGGGCCATATGCGCCACATGCCACTTGTGGGGTGGGGGGGCACACAATTTGGGTCCCTTTTACTTCTTTTTTTTTCCCCCCCAATAAACAATTTTCTTACTATAACATAGTAGACAATGACCTTTAATGCGGCACGCTTGAAAGGAGTTGCACGAACATATGACTTGACTAACTTATAGATCAAAAGATCTAAAGGCACTGCATGGTTGTCATCACGTAGCCAGGGGTGAGCTGCAAACACAGAGGATCATTTTCTATTGCTAAGAAATTTATATGCATGAATCATAACAAAAATTTGGAAAAATTAGAAACTAGCGAGACAGCAAGAGAACATGTGAAATTTCTAAACAGTGATAGTAAATTAAAGACATAATAAATCACAGCTATCTTACTTAGAGCTTGAGCAGCAGTCATTCTTTTCCGGTGGTCCTTGTTCAGAAGTCTTCTAACAAAATCTTTAGCCTCTGGCGAAACCAAAGGCCAGGGTAAATCATCAAAATTTGGATTTGTCCTTAGTACAGAGCGAAAGATTCCTGATTCAGTACGTGCATAGAAAGGTCGGCTTCCACATAATAATATATATGTTATCACGCCAATACTCCATAAATCTGCTTCAAGACTGTAAGATTTATGAAGAACTTCAGGTGCTACGTAGTATGCACTGCCAACAATATCATTAAGACGTTGCTCTGCACATGCACAAGTAGTAGAAACTGTGAAACTGATGTCACCACGAACACAAGGCAAACAATTATTAAAAGATCCTATGGATGAAACTGGCATTTTAAAGGAGTATTGGAAGCTAAGACAGTTAAAAACAATCTTGACAGAACCATATCCTATGGAACAAATTTCTTTTTGGTTCAATACAATCATATAAGGGCCAAAATCAGATGTACATACACAACTTAGACTATATTTGATCAACAAGCAAACAAAAGGTGAAAAAATATTTTCCTGAATTCTTCGAGTTCTGACTTCAGGAAAACTCGCAAATCTCACACTAACCATTTTCTGCAGGATGAATTTTCCCTCAAATCTCATACTGCGTTCTAACAAAATTATGCATCACAAGAAAGTTTTTTGTTCCTTGGGTAAGTAATCACCACATGGAATTAATTCCATTTGTTGGCATAGGTTTCTTGCAAAACCACATGATTAGATGAAAAGTTATGAAAATCAATTTTCCTTTCTTTCCACTTTTCTTGAGAATTGTTTTACAGCATAACTTTCTTTAGTAACCAAAAGCAGCATTAAGGCACAAGATGCTTAAAAGCAAAATTGAACAACCAGTTGTTGGGACCTAAACAAAGTATTGAACCATGACAAGATATTCAAATTGCTCCAACCAAAGGCTCCACTGCACAAGGACATTACCACCATATGGCTACTTAGCTTATAATTTCCCCTAAAGGCCACCATATAAAATCATCAATGCCCACATTAGGAATAGTATTATATCTTTGAGAGGATAATTCCCAAGGACAGATATCAATAAGAAGTCCAAGGACCAACTTTAAACTCATCTTGTCATTTCTAGCATATAGAGAGAGAGAGAGAAGGAAAAAGAATTTCCATACAGCTGACAAAGATCCATAATGGTAGTTTAACCTTGCTACCAGTTAAAGAACTGTTAATGCGTGGGAGAGGCACCATCCCCATGGTTACTTAGTCTAGAACTCCATAATGTAAGGACAATGCAAACCACATGAGGCCATCACAAGAGGCAATTGAGGAAAGCCATTGACCAATATTGTGATCATAAGTACACAGAACACATTGTACTCATGAATGGTTTTAACTAACCAAAATCGAGAATAATTTCAATGTACCC
This sequence comes from Casuarina equisetifolia, assembly GCA_028551475.1. NCBI lineage: Eukaryota > Viridiplantae > Streptophyta > Magnoliopsida > Fagales > Casuarinaceae > Casuarina > Casuarina equisetifolia. Next base: position 21,430,184 of record CM052362.1, read on the forward strand.
AGAGGAAGGAAAATGCCAAAATTAAGCTGACTTTCAACAACTTCACTTAATTGGTCACATCATCCTATTGAGAAATGGTAATTGTTTGTGTGTTTTGTGCTTTATTTAAAGTCTAATTGTTAACTGTTCTTCACCGCCCTAATTGAAAACCTGCAAAGGTTGACCAAGAGGCATAGAAGCCAGATGACATCTGTGGCGGCATGAGCCACTTATTTAACCATCAAAGTGCTAATACATCATGGTAAAGATACAAAAAGCAGAGATGGTTAAAAAGACGAATACTTTGGAAACATAGTATTTGTTACTATAAGTCATTCATCTATCCAAGCTATAGTAAAAGGTTGACCAACTGTTACCTGGCCTAATAAAATCAGATAGACCAAAGTCGATAACCTTCATTGGAGCATCCTCATCTCGTGTGAGAAAAAGAAAATTCTGGGAAGTAGTCAGCACGTACAGATTTAGTAAATGGAATCTGGAACAATAACAAAAAATGTAAAAGAAAAAAGGAAGATCCCCCCGCCAGAGGAGAAAAGGGGGGAAGGGGGGAGGGGCGGGTTTGGTTTTTGGGTGGAGCAATATGCATGTGAATGGACACGGCCAACTCAGTCCAGCTGAAAGAGAAGAAGTAAATTGGAGAAGGGTTACTCGTTAGCAATGCATTACCTCTGGCTTCAGATCACGATGCACAACACCTTGAAGATGACAATAGGCGACAACATTCAAAATTTGAACAACAATTTTTTTAGCATCTTCTTCAGCGTATCTTCCACCTCTATACATTGAAGGACCGTAGCAATTCATGAGGAATATCATCAAACTAAAAATATGGAGAACAAAACAAACGCCAGACTAAAATTCACTATAGTTTTTAGTACAAAGGAAATAAAATCATCCATCTTCACCTTGACAGAATTCGGTCCAGTAGTTCTCCACCTTCACATAATCTGAAAAGAAAAGAATACCTAAATCCTTCAGAACAATCAAATGTCAACAGTACAAACACTATCGGTACACTAAATCTGAAAGGAAAAAGAAAAACTAAATCCTTCAGAACAATCAAAATGTCAACAGCAGAAAAACCATGACTTGACTTATTAATTTTATGATAAAGTTAATCGCCCATGTGGCCTCTAGAATTTTCCTCACACAATCAATCTCAGAGTAAACAATTCCCATTGAGGGATAGATCTCAACTTGTATATACATACTCCATAACTATGTAGACATTGTTGGTATCTTCAAATGCATCATGAAATTTGACCAGATTGTTATGCCCCGCTAACCCTTTTAGTATCTTGACTTCCCTCCGAACATCCTCAATTGCTATTGCTGTTGTCATCTGCCAAATAACAATCTGTTAATTAATGAAGTCCAGGAAAACCTCAAGGCATTGAACTCTATAAACTAATTAATTTTTGTGAATTAGTAAAATGTGATTGGAATTTTGTCTCTAGCTTACAACAGCACAATCATGGAAAAAGTAGGAAATTTTATTAAAAGAGAAGAGCTACTGAGAAGTAATATCAGACTCAAGATTACTCTACAAAGATACACTCTGCTAAAGAGCAAGAGAAAGCAGCAACAACAACCCCCGGCTCATGAAGTAGAAACTGATCAATAACTTCTTTTTGGCTTATATGTCTCTTTTTTCCCATCAGAATTTAGAACCTAGAATTTAAGCCTGCCTTATAATTGAAGAGTGACTCAATGAAGAAACTTAAATCAGAGTATCTTTTGCACATAACATTCCATAAAGAATAAAATGCTAACATCAGAAAGCAGAAAACAGGTAATAGCCACGAATATCTACGTAATGTTAAACCCACATTCATTACAGAGACCATTGATGCTCATATTTTTATAATACCATTAAATCAAAGCTGAGCTCCTAACTGACTGTTTCCAAGACTCTTAACTCATAACTTATATCAAAGATCATCTGATCTTGTCATCAGTCTATGAAGTGGCACTCTGTTCACTGCTTTCTGAGTTTGACCAAAATTAAAGGATTGATGCGCTTGCAATACTAATGGAGAAGGAGATGAAGTTTTTAACAATCAGCCCATTTTTTTTCATACTTGTTGCTAGGTCCAACAGCATCAATCATCCTCAGTGCATCCCATATGCTGCCTGAAAAAAAAATCCTTTGGTTATATGTACATCTTTCACATCACTCAATCTGGTATGTGGATCAAACAATCTTCTGAACGCATCCAAACACCACGCCAACTCTTCCTCGAGAAAATGGTGCAGCAACTGCAGCTAAAAAGTGGCTGCGTCTGTCATACTATCGAATCACATTGGCTTTACACCCTGTGAAAAGCATAAGTTGTCGTCCAAATAGTTCAAGTGTTTTTGGACTGTGAATCCTTTCCCTATGATGATTCCTACAACATACGCGCTCATTTATAAAGTCAATCCCACAAATTTCTGCCTTTGAATGCCCCAGAGTACTTCGGAACAACCAGTCTATATTAGCAGCTTCTACAAAACAATCAAGGATAGCAACGCACCTGAGTCCCCCAATAGCATTCTTTTGGATGAGGCCCGATAATCTTATAAATTACGACTTTTTTCGTAAAACCCGTTTTGGGATTGAATCATCACCTAAAGATTTAATCAAATTTAACCGAGAATTTATTTCCACCTACTCAGCCAAGGACCATGTACGTCCATGGCCGCTTGCTTAACAAGCTGTATCACTTCAATTTTCATGTGTTTTGCCTCGTCTCCAAATTTCAAATCCCATCACAACCCAGTCTGAGTTTCCGAATTCCATTTTACAACCCAGCTCGTGTGAATAAGAATGAACAGAATCTAAGCAATCGTCCACTTCCCTAAACTCGAGGTAAATTTAACATAAACAAGCTTAAATTATCAACTTACTAAGAACCACTTCAACAAAAGCACAGTAAAACTATTCAAACACATACCCACACGCACCTTAGCTTTGCATACGATTTTCACAGCCACAGCTTGACCTTTAAGCTCTCCTTTCTTGCCCTTTGCCCAACAAGTGTGACCAAAATGCCCTCGACCGACTTCTTTCCCGAGCTCGAACCTTGCTCCGAAGTTCTTCCCGTACCCGAAGCTCTTATCGAGTCCTCTCTCTCTGTCCCCCTCCCCTTCTTCCTCTGGTATCGGCGTCGGACCCTCCGGTGCCCTCTCCGGACCTCTGCGCCGGAGAATCGCCGACATTATCGGCTTCGCCGGAGAGGGAGGGGGCAGTGGCCACCGGAACTTCCTACCCGGAGTCCTTCCCGGCGTCCTCGCCGGCGACGGCGCCACTCCAGCTGGGAGTGGACTCGGGAAGGGGCTGGCAGAGAAAGAGTGCAACGGCGTGGCCTTTCCGGAACGGGAATCGCCGGCGCCGGAGCTGGAAACCGGCAAAGACCCCGGCGCCTCCGTGCCGGGGTCGCCGAAGCCCTTGTTCCCGTTTGTGTGGACCACGGAGACATTCTTGCTGCAGCAATGCCCCATCGGGGGATTCACAGTTTTAGAGCCTTGAGCGGTGGAAGTCTGACGATCGGACGGCTGAGACGCTTGGAAGCCGGTTTAGAAGCCCCCACCGGCGGAAGAGACAGAGAGCGGTCTAAAATATTGAAAATGATAACGTTTTATATAGCTTTTGAAAATTGGCAAGCTAAAGCTAACGTGACGGTCAACAGTGGGCATTTGTTGAGTGAGTCTGTTGGTTGGACTATGATAATAGCCTGCCTCCGCCTATTATATAATCGCATTTACCTTTATGGGAGTATTCAAATCTGGCCCGTTATTGATGGGGAATCAGAAGGAGTACAGTTATGATCTTAAGTCAGATATTAAATTTTGTTTCAGTACTTGTACTATTGTACAATATTGAAAGAAATCATATCCTCAGAAAAATAATTTAGACTATACAAATTTGTTTTCATCAAGTCACTTTTAAGTTATTGTCTTCGATACTGTGATTTTTAAGGTGTTGTACATTCTTAAATAGTTTTATATGATTGTCATTTTCAAAGAGTGCTAAAAAATACTCATTTTGTCTTTCTTAATTATGTCATTAATACAGGCAAGTTTTAGTCTTTTCTCCCACTTTAACAAGATTCCTCAATTTGTTCAATTATTGTGTAGCAATTATTGTATGTTACAATTTTTCTGATCAAGTAGCCATGATCAATTTAATAAAAAATATAACGGCATTACCTAGAGATATTAATTTTTTTTTTTTTTATAAATTATTATCTAAGTTTTACTTTTTTTATAGACCCAACTTTTTTGTGAAGATCTTTGTTAAAGGATAGAAAATTTAATTCATATTTTTTTTAATAGGAGACTTAACATACACAATGTATATTAACAAACGTTTAGTTCAATTGAAATTATAAATTGTTTGGAATCAAGAGATATCAAGTGCATGTATGTATATTTATATATATAAAAACATATACACTATATTCATACGAAAAATATAGTAAAAAATGAGGAAAATATCTCGGTCAAATTAGTTTTTTAAATTCAATGATATGCCCTTGCTGGTCAAAATACGTAAAGGGAAAAAGAATCGGTATCCAAGATGCCTTATTTTAACAATTTTGGTGCCGCCGGTCCACAAAATTGTCTTTCGGAGCCCACGAGAGAGCGATGACGGCGTCGTCATCAAGCAATAATTCTTTAGATTATGGAAACCTCGTGGTTATGATCAGGGCTGTGAGCGTAAATCGTCACAGCCTGTTCCGTGCAAGGATGAATACTACTTTTGTGCATCGAATGGTCAACTTCCTCCGTCCAAAACCGCGTTTTTTTTTTTCTCCATGCAGTCTGGACCGGCAAGAAGTTATATGCACATAACTTGTTTACTTTTCTTGTAGCGACCGGCTGTTGATCTTCAAGACTCCTTAGAGACAGATGGGCGGTTGAGCTTTAAGAATCGCCTTGTGGCCTTTCATTGACAGTATCGCCTTCAGTTTTTATTCTTTCTCTTGTTCCCTTGTTTATTTTGCCACCGGGAATAAGGCCGCTGTGGTCATCTTCGTCGGTCATCGTTTGTTAGCAGAATGAAGTTGGTGACTTGGTATGAATGGCAAGGGAAGGCTATGACCGGAAAGCGTGTTCTCATCTCAATTGCCAACCCAACTTCAAATGAAAAAGAACTTAAAAAATGCAACGCCGGCGTAGAACGAAGGGTTGCCGGGTGGTGTAGTTGTTCGGTTCTTTGACTGCGTTCAGCGAGTATTTAAATAAAGCAGTGGGATGACGAATTGACTGAGAAAAGCTAAGTTCATGCTGGTTCCAGAGCTTGTCATGCTTCATGTTGAATCATTAACGCAAAGGAAAGCTTTAATGACGAGCAGTAATGGCGGCTGAAGTTCCAAAACTTATTGCTATCCAAAAAAGTTATGCCGGACAGGTGGTTTTGTCATTCTACAGCAGCCGATAGTTATTGTATTAAAACCATTTTCGTGGAATACGGCTCTGAAACGTCAGACATTGATAATCCCGACCAGGAAAAGGAGCAAAGCAATGAATCGGTGTTATAATAGAAGATGGATTCCTTAGACTGGTCAGACTCTAGATGAATAGATAATCGTCAGAGACGCCAATGATACTACTTGTTTATAATAACTGTAGTCAAGTTCCTGACCAAACATTGAGATGGTTACAATTAAAAGGATCGGAAGAGCAGGGTTGTACAAACGCATGGAACTTGTTAATCCTTCCCACGCAAGATCCACCCAAATTATGACATCTTTCGGCGGCATTCTGTTTCTTGCAGGCGAGGTTTTCCTCTTTAGAAAACCCTTTTCAAGATTGGAAACGTGTTGATGGGAGCTCGGGAACAACTCTCTTTGGGATTTTGTTTATGAGTTCCAAGTTTTTTGCTATTATTTGTCTCAATCGCGCTTCTTTAAGCCCTTTCGACAAACACGTGAGACACCGGAAACAGAGAAAGCCCAACGAACAGGGACGACGAACCGGCCCAACGATTGCAGCCTTTTTCCCCTTTGCCTTGTAACATGCTATTATGCGGGCTCATAAGAGGGCTTTAATAATTAATTATATTTCTGGTAGGATATCATCTCAATGTAATGCTTTGATAACAATATATCTTCGTCCAAATTCTTAGAGGAGTTGCCTGGATACCTAGTTTGTGACCCGAACAAACCAATTGCCCATAAAAACGAATCCATTAAGAAATTCAAAAGTTATCTAGCTCAATCCTATTTATAGTTTTAAGCAAATGTAAATCTTATTTAGCTCAATTGTATCTAGAGTCATAAGCAAATGTGTATCTTACTTGGCTTAACTATATCTAGAGTTCTAAGCAAATTCATCATGGTATCAAGTTAACCTAAACTCTTACATAATCATATATTGTAGTAAATTCTCTTCAAAAAAATTTGAAATAGATTTTTTTTTTTCAATTCTCATGATCCTTGTTGTTTCTTATTGTTCAGCGAATCATAATCATAGTTTTTTCAGCTCAAATCACCATTTTTATGTATATATTTTTTAATATTTAATAATAATTATTTTATTATTAAGAAATATACACATGATAGTCAGGTCCTCCTAAATAGTCTATAAGCTCTCATTAATTCAAGTTCATGTATTTTCATTTAATATAATATTTTCTTATATTAATAATTTCATAATTTAACTTTCATAATAAGGAGACTTATTAAGACGTGATTAATAATATTCATATTATTAAAAAATATATTTTTAGTAATATAAAGCTTCCTGTTTATATTATAACGGACTACACTTCTTAATAATATTTGTACAATAAAAAATGGGTTAAGGAAGAAACTGTTAAATAAAAGAAAAAGCTGTTCCCTTGGGAAGCGGATAAACATTCTTAAATCAAGAACAGAGAAATATCAAAAAAGAAAGAAAGAGCAATGGCGGGCCACGGAGGTGAGATGCACGCGAAGCCAGAACGCGTGAGTGTGTCACGTCCAGATGATCAAGTTGCCCTATAAAAGGCGGGAGGCTGGACGGTGGTCGAAATTTTCTCTCGCCCAATTACTTCTCTGTCACTCTCTCACGTCGGACTCTCACTAATTACAGTACGCCCTTCCAAAACCCCCAATCTCCGCCATCTTATAATCCCCACCGTCCTCCCGTCCATTTCTTTTTGGGTTTTGGTTCGAGCCCATCCGTCGTAGATTTCTCCATTGCTTGGGTTTCTTGCGGGTCGTCTCGAGACCTAGGGTTTTCTTTGTCTGTAGGAGAGGGAGGGAGAGAGTGAGTTGGAGCAGTCACGGAGAGTTTGATTCGAATGGAGGCCTCGGCCGCAGTCGCCGCCTCCGCTTCTGCACGTGGTGGCTCTGTGCCGATCCCGCAGCAGCCGCCGTCGGCGTCAGGGTCGAGCCGCAAGGAGTGGCGCGCCGTGTCGGAGCATCGGAATGCTGGGGATGAGGTAGTGGTCTCCTTGAAACGCTTGTGTCCCATTGGGGCTTGTTTGGGTTCCGGGAAAATGAGGGGAAAATGAACCAAAACTTAAGTAGGGATTTAGGGTTTTAGACACTAGTATGGGGGATTAGATAAAGTTACAGTCTTCCCTTTCTATTCTTCACACTCATTCAGTTTCTCAACAGTCCACCTGAAGATTAGGATCAGGGTTTCTGGATCATTTTATGGTTATTTTAACACGTGCGGTTCGATAGACGTTTATATTTCTTTCTTTTGGCTTTCTTTGCAACCGAAAATGAGATTAAGTTGGATGATTTTGTGCACTTGTAAAAGGAAAAAAAAGTGGACATTAACTTAAAATGAATAGATCTCCGCGTTTCTGCTCTCACGAAGAAGAAGAGCATGATTTTCCAATTTCATCTTTTACTGCCTAATTTTGGTGCTTGACTACGAATATCTCTACATTTCTGAGCGTGGTGATGTTGTTTTAACGTAAATTTGAGAGGACCATTTTTCCTTTTAGTGCCTAAATCATGGAAACTTTTGAAAATTGAAGATTTGATTTCATCTTCTTAAAAGAAATGTTTTTGAAGCAAATGCGGCATCATCTTCAGTTGGGACTTTTGTTGGAAATGTTCTACCTCAGATTAGGGTGTCAGAAACTAGAAGAGTTTCGGGAAACGTGTTCTTGAAGTAGTTAAGGGAAAGTAAACAAATGAGCAATATCGTGTTTGCTTTGTGGTTCAGAGTACCTTGTGTCACTGTGCTTGCAAGGCAAATATTATGCTGTTTTGATTTACTGGAGTTAGGTTTTTCCTTACTCCTTGAACAAACAACTCTGTATTGATTTATATTGAAGTTTCATTTGATACATTGATGAGGGAGGTAATTGAAGGAGAACTATTGAAATCACTCTTCATTCAAATTCAGGAAAGTAAAGGGAAAGATAAAGAGAAAATGTCTTCCAGTTTTTACGGGATCAGAAATAATGGAATAGTCTGAGATTTGGATTCTGTTTTCCTGTTTTCTACAACATTTGTAGTAGTTAAATCAGTTTTGAGGAGTGTATAATGAGATAAGAATTTGAAGTTCATGGTTTTTTCTTTGTTTATAATTAGTTTTTAACTGATTCACAGGAGTTGGATAGATCGAAGTTGGGGCATTCGGATGAGAGAACTATATATGAGGTAAGGATTCTGATGTTGGAAATACCTTGTGATCTTGAGGAGTTATTTAAAATGAAGAGGATTTGCTGTTCTATCAAGGTACAGCAGGGAAGAGAACCTCTTGATGTCGACTTCTGTTCCATCACAGTGGATGATAGCTTAGACAAAGACCTTTTGCCACAGAGGCTTCATAATGTTTCTAGACAAAGAGAGGAGTTACAGCGAACAGAGATTGAACTTAGAGCTCAAATAATTGCAAGATCTGAGATAATGGGAATGCAAAGCAACTTTGACGCTCAGATCAAAGAGCATGTTAATGCTGCTGCCAAGTTTCAGGTTGGCTTTCTAAATTGGGTTTGTGTTAGGAGAAGTTTATAATAGTATCCCCACAAGGGGGTGAAACTTGAGAAAGTGAATTTTTCTTTGTTCAGGTGGCTCTAGCAAATTGCATTAGCAATTTTGATTTACCCAATTCATGTCATTTTTCGCTGTGATTTGTGAAAAAGCTTGCTTGACAATTTTTTCCTGTGAATTCATATGTGGACTGTTGTGTGCTTTAAAGAAATCTATTCTTTTAAGATTATGTGTTGATTATAGGCCTTGATCTTTGGGAGCATGTTCCTGAATAAGATACTAATGGACAATAATTCTATTGCTGTTATAAATTTGGGTTTATTGGGTAGGAGCAAGTGCAGGAAAGGGAACAGACCATCCGTGAATTGGAGAGAAAGATGGAAGAGAAAGACAGGGAGCTCCATGCAATTAAATTGGACAATGAAATGGTTTGTCAAGTGTTTGCTTCTTTTCATGTGTTCTATACTCCTTTGGATCCTGGTGTTATAAAAAGTTCTTAAGTTACTTTCTCTTCTGTTGACTTGGCAGGCCTGGGCGAAAGAGGACCTACTAAGAGAGCAAAATAAAGAATTAGCGTCCTTCAGGTGTGAATTATATGACTGTATCATTTGCTCTAGTCCTTTTTCTTAAAGTTTGAGAATGCGTGCCTATTTGTGTGTTTTATGACTTTAGTCCTTTTCTCTTGACAAATATTGCAGAAGAGAACGTGATCATTCTGAAGCTGAGAGAGCCCAGCATATTAAACAGATACATGATCTTCAAGAACATATTCAAGATAAGGAGAGACAGCTTATTGATTTGCAGGAACAGGTCTGTATATTTGCTTTTATGGTGTATTTCTCGTCATATTGGAGTGATTAAAAACATCAAGTTCTCTGATGCACTCTAACTGCTTCATATTTGTTGGATAAAGTTCTATTTTCTTGTTCAAAGTTTGTCACTATAGAAGGGTGTTATTATTTGCCAAGTGTTAAGTTGAAGCAATATATATTTTCTGGTTTTATTTTCTCCTTTTTTTTTATCTTTTATCCTTCTGAAGCTTTATCACATACTTGGCATTGCTTTGGAGTTTCATTGCCTGACAATGATCTAATCTTACAGCATAGGGTTGCTCAAGAAACCATTCTTTATAAAGATGAACAATTGAGGGAAGCCCAAGCCTGGATTGCTCGAGTTCAGGAGATGGATGTGTTGCAATCAAACACTAACCATTCTTTACAAGCTGAATTGCGAGAACGTACTGAACAGTATAACCAACTGTGGCTTGGTTGTCAAAGACAGGTTAGCCTGCTTTTGGATTCCATTTTCCAGTTCTAGAGTGCACTGAACTGTTTAAACCTGCCTTTGGATTATCAAAGACTGGTTGTCTCACACGTGGATGCGCATGAATCCATCAAAGCTTAACTGTACATTATTCTATCTTTTTCTTGTTCGATTTATATTGAATATCTGTGGTTGACCTTTTAAATTTTCATTAATCTGTACATTTTTAGTCATATCTAGGTCGGCTTTTGTTGACTAATGCATGCTGCAGTTGAAGAAATACAATGTTATTCAATTTTTGCTTAGTGTAGTTAGTTCATGTCTATGATGTTATACTGATTGCAACTGTTGTTGTTGCTTGGCTTTTGGGTTTTTGGTGTTAGTTCGCAGAGATGGAAAGAGTTCATCTGCATACAGTACAGCAGCTCCAACTTGAGCTGGCTGATGTGCGAGAAAGGAATGGAGCCTACAATGATGAGTCACGTTTACCCAGAACAAATTCAAAGGATGTATCTCAGTTTGGACAGAGTAACGGAAACCAACTGGATGGTAGTAGAGGTGGTGCATCAGGTGGAAATTCCGTGGACCTTCCAAATGGGAGCTCAGATAATGTTTCATCTTTTGCATCAAGTGACAATGCATCATCCCTGGTAAGTTGCACTGTTTGGATCGTCAATATAGCCTGCCAATATGACGAAGTGGTGCCTTTTCCCCTTTATCTTTTTCTGCATCTGCTTTGCTATGCTTTATGGATAAAGCCAGGGGACAAGCAAACTGGGTAACTTGGGTAGCTTTTTTGTGAAATATCAGTAGATGGTGTAGCCTGGATAAAATAGATAGATAACAAGAAAGAAAGAACTAAGCTCTAAAATTACAAAGGCCTAAGATTTCCAAGAAAGACACTGGATGGTATCTCTGTTGATCTTCATCCAATGAGTAAGTGATTTCGAAAATAATCTCTATGTAAAATTGGGTGGCTTTTTTCCATTGTAGGTCCTAGCATTTCACTTCCTCCAAATAGTTCACAAAATCAAGTTATAGCATACCTAATGGTGCTCCTTCAGTGTCTATTTTGATGATTTCTTCAACATCCCAAATCTCATGTGGATTTGGCTGACTACGACTATCCATTTTTAACCTTTTCAAGTGATAGCTTCTTTGTGTTTTTCTTTAACTTCTATTCTAATTACTCTCACGTGGTGATAGATAAAAAATCATTGCTTTTTTGCAATTAATGACAGTGCCTCATGTTGCCTGATGTTTGTTGGGTTGGTAACTCTGCATGAGTTTGGCGGGTTAAACAATTAGATAATTTAAAGAATGTAAATATCTATCTATTTTCTATCATTCCTATTGAAATAGTTATGATTATTAGATAGTTTGGCATTCTGGTATCCACTTCAAAGGAAACTTGTCTAAAACTAACTATAGGTTGTAGGAGTTGGTTGATATGAAGTGGATCCTGAGCAGTTAAGTAGGTTTAATTGCTGAAATATCGGAAGGGCACTTGTTTATGAGGCAATTCCTGTTGTACAGTTATTTTGTTATGAAAAAAGTTAATGTTTTCACCCTTGATAAATGTATGTTGTCTAAAATTTTTGCAATGGAAGAAATAATGTATTATTTTACATATTTAGTTGTGATTACTTTTTAGATGTTATTATATGGTGACAATAACAGGAACCACATGATAATGGTAATGACTTTTATGCAGTTGTTGCGTATCATTATTTGATTTAAGTGTTTAATGTCGAGGGAAAATCAAATGTGTTTCTAGTTTGTTTTGTATCTACTTCCAGTTTTGTGCAAAATCAGAAGGCAGATGTTAATAAAAATGGAATAGTTGAGGCAGTGGTGGCTGGGTGGCATTATATCTACCTATTTACACTTTCTTTGATGCTTTCAAATGAAAACTATACTTAGATATTGTTGCCGCCATCTGGGCAGGTGAACTTTGGAATTGATAAAGATAGGAGAAGGGATTACCTATAGGGAGTGTGGGTTGGAGGCCCAGAGAACGAAGCTTTAGATTGAGTAGTCTTAGATTGGGTTGGGTGGGGGAGGGTGACATTAATGTCGATATTCAAATTTTGTGTGATTGGGATGGATGTAAGGGTCGTTTATTTTGTTGTTGTAAATGCAATTTGAAGTGTATATCATCATGGAGATATTTAGTTTTTCAATGACCTCGTTGTGTCAGGAAGCATATTTTTGAATGTTCAGCCAATTGAATATAACATATAGGTAGGTCAGTGGTTGTGTGAATGAAAAATTGTTATGAACTGGTGGGTATACCAAAATGTAGATACTTTGTTTTTCAATGACTTGATTGCTTCAGAAAGCATCTTTTTAAATGTTCACCCAATAGAATATGTCATATAGGTGGGTCAATGGGCATGTGTGTGGAGAATTGTTGTGAACTGGGTTATGGCTCTATTTAGTGATGAGTTTTCGTGATCACAAATGAAATAATAACTTTAAAGATGTCACAGCATTTGATATACCTCTGTGTTTATGTTCAGAATGACCATGTTCCTGGTGTACCAATGGCTCCAACATCTTTGCTTGGAATGCCGACCTACCTTCCACCTGGACAAATGACTGCTTTGCATCCATATGTTATGCACCAACAAGGGGTTCCCCATTCTGTGCCATCGCATGGTGGACATTTTCATTCTATACCAGCAATGGGTTCCCTCCAACAGTGGCAGAACCAGCAGGTTCTAACAAATGAAAGCATCTTTTCTGTTCTTTTAGTTTTATATTGGTATTATTCATGTTATCTGAAATTTGTTCTTCATTATTTTTGGGTTTAGGCTGTGTCAGAGGGAACTCAGATGTCTTCACAGAATGAAATTCAACCAACCCAAGCTGATCAAAGTCTACAAAGATCAGATGGAAACTACAACTATGAAATTTCTGTTAATGGGCAGGGCCTTCATCAAGGCTATCTGGATGTTCATATGAGCCAAGGGGGAAAGACTGAGTCTGGAATCTCAGCATCAACAGGGGAAGCACAGGTGTTGTGAATGAAGTTAATGTTCTGATTTGTAATACTCTGTTGCTATGTTCTGTGCTACATCCATGAGAACCATGACTAATTCTGTTTCAGGTTCATGAGTCAATTGATGGCGGTTACCTGGTTCCCTCCCAACCTGAGCAGAGCCTGCAACAAATTTCTTCCCAATTTCGTGATGCCTTAAGATTGGATACTCTTGACCAAAATAGTGAAAACAAGGTTTGTCATTCATGTTCTGCATATTGTTTTATTGTGCATTGAGCCTGGTTACTCTATACAGCAGGTAAGTATTGGCTGTAACTTAGCTTCCGTTTATGTGAACTTCTGTAGGAGTCAAATGTTTTGACTTCAAATGATTGTGAGCTCGACGGTGAAGTTTCAACAGCAGAACAATCAAGTTCTGTTGCCAACCCTTCAGCATCGGATGGCTCAATCCAATCTGTGAATCTTGGTGAAACCACAGTAAACAATGCTACTGGTGTAGGCTTGCCTGAATCATTTGTCTCAACTCGGCCAGATAATATGCTGCCAGTAGGAAAGATTTCAGAGCCTACTCTCCTTGAGGAAAGATCACTCTTGGCTTGTGTAGTTCGCACAATTCCTGCTGGTGGTCGGATTCGGATTAGTTCAACGGTTAGTTTATGTAATAATGTTAGGCCATTGTAATATGCAAATGCTGTTTTTTCACTTGTAGTTGGTTGAGTTGATAATATTTGTTACATGTGCTGTTGGGTGCAGCTACCAAATAGGCTGGGCAAGATGCTAGCACCTCTACACTGGCATGATTACAAGAAAAAGTATGGAAAACTTGAGGAGTTTGTGGTTGGTCATCCTGAAGTAAGTTTATTGGAATTTCTGCATGTGTGTGCATGAACGCACACACTTGCATATTTGTTTCTGTTTACTTGTTGGTCTTGATATATGATCTAACCTGAGGCTTGAAATGTGATATCAGCTGTTTGTGGTTGAGGGTGATTATATTCAGCTTCGTGAAGGAGCACAAGAAATGATAGCAGCTGAAGCAGCTCTTGCCAAAGTTGCAGCTGCAGCAGCTGCAGCACCATCTTCTTACTCCTCATTTGTGCCTTCTATGGCTGTTACTCCGGTGGCACAAACTCATCGGCTGAAAAAGTTTCCATCCGTCGAGTCAAAAAATATGCTGACTGATAAGACAACTTTGAAAGAGTACGCAGTCATCTCTCCCTCATCCTCAACTGATGAGCCACCGCAGTTCTCTACGATGCAGAATCAGCAACCAAATGGTGTTGGTTTTGGTCTTTCCAGAGGTGTCTCAAATATAAAAATTTTAAGTAAATCAAAAGATCCTCGGGAAGTGAATGGCCCCGAAAGCAGGTCTATGCAATCTGCTTTTGTTGGAAATGGATCGAATCTTAATAGAACAAGTTTGAGCAGTACCCAAAGCATTGGCTCTACAAATGGGAGAGCTAACTTAAATTTTGTTGGAAAACAGCAGGGCAGGTATAGCTAAAAAGGATCTAGCAGGCTAAAACACATCAGTTTTGTACCTGGAGACATGGTTATTGAATTATTGAGCTAATCATCATACATTGGCAGGGTGGCCGGTGCTGCATTTGCTTCCAGAAGATGATAAGTACACTTTTTGTTGGTAAGTAAATTTGAAAGACATTTGCGTGATACTATTTTTCGATAATCATTTTGAATTTTTACATTTTCTGTTCTTCCAAGTGTTGTGATTTTGGAACAACGGGGAATTATGTATATCACTGAAAGTACTGTGATTCCTGATTCATCTACAATGTGATCTTATAATTAGCTACTTTAGTACCTGCTTGTATTGCATTTGACGTTCGAACGTGAAAGAGGAACAAGAGGTGCAAGACATTTTGTCTGCTATAATCTAGATGTTGAATAATTATTGGATTCTATGACTGTCTCTGAAGTTCGTATGCATTTTTGTGGCATGTAAATGAGCTTGAATATCATAAGCCATATCGCTATCCTTGTTCCAAATTTTGTCACATCAGAGCTTTGTCCGATCCGAAATTTGTCGTCTTGTATTCTTTCTACAAACTATTCTATTCTTCTGTAGTGTTTGACCAACTTTTGTCTTGTTGACAGGAGACGTGGGTTGTGGATAATCTCATGACCAGGACTATGCGCCAATCTGGAGGTCTGGGGATATTTGGGGTGGATGATTACTAGATTTGGATGTAACAGGTTCACGCTGACTGAATCGTCAGCTTGCCTATTGGAATTTTTATTTCTTTTTCCGGTTTTGATTTATCTTCCTTTGCGTAGCATTGTTGGAATTACAATGTGTTTGTGAGTGTTTATCTTACTAAAAACAAAATTCTCTGCCCCCCCGGCAATGATATTCATGCACAAAATTGCGCCTGTGCATTTTATAGCTCATACTCAATGGCTCAACTTCTACATTGCTTTCCTGCGAGATCCTTTCCGTAATTTCTATGGACAGCTTCATTGTCCATTAACATGAGGGTGACATCAACGATAGAAATGTGGGCACGGTTTTGTTTAATGATCGAAGCAACAGCGACTAAAATGTCATGTTGCTAAGCGGTTTCTCACGGTTTACACGTACGTAAATACATACAGCACAACCACAAGGAAAGAAAAAGTGGGTATGTTTTGTTCATAAACTATTGAGTCAAAAGATCTAGATCTATTATGTAAATATATGGAACCACAAGAAAAAGAAAGATGGGTGTGTTTTGTCCTTAAACTATTGAGTCAAAAGATTTTTTTTTAAGTTGCTGGTAGCATTTGTTATGTTCTTGAATTGATGAGCAAAAACACCTAATTTTGTTTACAAGTTTAAGAACATTTTATTTAGATTGTAACGGAGTACCTTTTGAATTTGCTCATTCTGGTATTAGTACGTTCAGTAGTTTTTTTTTTTTTTTTTTCAAGTAGTGTCGAGCACTGCTTCTTCATTTTTTCTCAACCAAAAATTCACCCGAGAAACTAAAAAATTAATGGGCCCCGCCAGGTGCTGCTCTGTCCTCAACGACACATACGATCCAAGAAACCACTCTAGCCTAGGCAAGCTAATTACCACCTCCAGGACAAAGGCTTTTTTCCAAATACGTCGTCGTTTAGCTGACTGTGAAATTCTTGCTTTGTCGTTTTGATCACAACCAACGTAAGTCAAAAGGCTTTGAGAATCAGAGATCAGACTGCAGGAGTGAGACTGTGGGAGAAGACGGAGAAAGAAGAGGAAGATGGGTTATGTTCTCAGAGTGAGATTGGCCTCGTTTTTCGCAGGTGCTGCTGTGGCTTCATCTCTCGGGGTTTACATTCTTCACCGGGATTACAAGGTCGCCCATGAGGCAATTTCCGAACAGGTATCGGGATGCAATCCACGGTCAAAAAATCACTTTTCTTTGGGGCTTCTTGTTATCTTTTGCTATATGAATGAAAACGTGGATTTACAGCTCGATTTGATTTTGGATTTTAGAATATTTTTGCAATATTCTTTTTTTCTTCGTAAATCCCATTTCGTGGAGGTGGATATTGAAATATACGAAGGAATTTAGGGGTCAGGGATAGTAGGTTAACTGATCAGAAATTGGCAAATAATTGTATGCCATGCTTGAAATGTTTTTATTTGCAAAGTTCCTTCATTATGTTGATCACTAGAATGCGTTGTTTTGAAGCAAGCTTTATGGCCTCTAGAGATGTGGTTCATGAATTGAGAGTTACATATAAACATCACGAATTGCCTCCAAATAGGCTTTGCTGGTTTATTTGATTTTTTTTTCCCCCTTGAAAATGGAAGAACTGGGAGATGATGAGTCATAACTAAGGGCAATAGCTTCGAGTCTAAATGGCCTTTTTTCTTTTTCCCTTTCCCTTTTCCTTTTCCTTTTCCTTTTCTTTTATTTCTATTCCTTCTTTTCCTTTATTTCTAGCGTATATGAGTGATAAGCCATGAGATAAGCTAGTCTTGTTTAGAGGAGTTGGTGGTTTATAACTTTTAGGACGTCTATGAAATTGGTACAATGGTACTCAATTAGCCAATGGAATTAGGGTTTGGACATGGGGTAGCTTTGGGGTGCATTTTTCTTTGTCCAAGTGAAGGAAAAAAAGTGTGCTGGGTGAACAGGATGAATTTGGAGTTTGCCACACGTTGGTTGTTCAGCCAACCAAAATTATTGAGTGCTGTCTAGAAGTTTTCGTTCTTACAATTTCTCGATTGCCCTTCTGATTTGATGGGCTGAGTAGATAATCTTAACTCTCTGAACTTAAACTGTTTTAGTTTGGTCTAGCCCTCCTCTTTATAGTATGTTACCTGTTTAGGACTATCTCTTCAATTTATGGCAAGTTCAGTTCTTGCTTCTGTTCTTCCAGCAATATTTTGAGCTGTTTCCTTGCCCAATTAGGAGCGTTATTTACAGATATAATTTTGCTTCTTATGCTTTGTCAAATTTGACATTAAGATAAGTCCTTTGGGATGCCTTTTGGAGGTTAACTTCTCTGTTTCTCTCTCGTAGGTTTGTTTCTACTCTATTTTCCTCCTATTGTCCTTTGTTCCTTACTTGTACATGCACACCATGAGCTATATATGCTGGCATTGAGCAAAGGCATAAAATGACATTCCAAATTCAAATTTGGCATTAATTTGATTATGCAATTGGCAACTTGGCTACTAAGAAAAGTACCCAGATGAGTTGGCAAAGAATGCATACAGCGAGGCACCCATGATTGAATCACTTCTACATATGTAAAATGGGAGTAAATTACTGAAGAAACACTTGAATATGTTTAAAATTTTGTCAAATTATGTTAGCCTTCGAATAAATTTTGTAATACTTGTAGTAAAGTTGTACTTGCTCTCTATAGAAAGAAAAGATTTCTATCACCCAGGTAATGAAAACTTTCATTTTCATTGTGCACTAGAGTTTATGCCTTGCTTGTTGAAATGACCTAATGCATGATCCTACCATTTTCAGTGATAACGGTTTATTGTGTTCCAACAATGAACTTTATGATCATTGTGTAGGCATTTAATGGATGGCCCAGAGAAAATACATGGGTGCTCTTTTATTCTTTCCTGTTCTCTGAGAAGACATAAATGTGGTTTTCAATCATGAATCTCCCTCTTTCTCTTGCACTCCAGGTGAAAGGCCTCACTGAGTCACTGGATAGACGGATTTCAGCCCTGGAAAAGTTGAAAGAAAATGAAACTTCAGAAAATACGGTGACAACAGATTAGTGCTTTGAGGCACTCTTTTGATGTTTGTGGCTTCAAGTATGATTTTTCTTGACATTCAAATGGTTCCCCTTTACCCCCGACTCTCCCTTCCTTTCGGGAAGAATAACAACTTGTCTTTGCGGCATATACTCAGTATGTTGGGTGAAAATTTCGATTGGATTTAAACTTTAATGTTCTCCCCATTTAAATTGTGTTTTGGATAGCTTTTGTAATCTGTAGGTATCTGCAAGAGTGATGCGTTGCCCTTATGAGTTTTTCTCTCTGGTTGGGCAATTGTTTAGGGATAATGAAATTGCAATTTAAAGTTAACTGCGGCATGTGGAGCAAGCCATTCCTGGGAATGGTTATGTATAGTTGTAAAAAATTGTTAACAACCTGATATTTTGAATCCATAAATAATCTTTATATATGCTACAGCTTATGTTAATGTCGCTTCTGAAAAATGTAGTTGGCCGTCTAAATGCTACGTAATGCACTGTCTGTGTATGCAGTAATTCTGTCACTTGGATCTGGAATGCACAAGATATCTACAAATAGGATCTATTCTGTACTCTATTGCCTGCTCTGCTGGTAAAATGTTAGGATAGAGCTTCATAGCTGATTGTAGGAAACTTTTATTCGCATTCTTGAGGAGGAGCCTTATTAGCATGTGTGTTTAAGGGAGGAGGCATGACCACATAGGAAATGAAAGTATTGCTGCTGGTTCTGCTGCCTATTGAGCAAATTTGCCTTGTAGGCTCATTGCATGATCGTTTGATCTTAATAATATCTGGATGGCTGAAACTTTGTATGGAGATGTGCGAGCTTGTGTCGTCTGTAAATTATATGGGGGCCTCATTGATTTTGAAGAATAAAAGAAATAACCAAGCACTAATTTGAGGTCTGAAACATTTGCGAGATATGTTCACTCTGCTTTTTAGTGTTTGGCAAGTTGTAAAAGATTTTCCCTTCACATCAAGAAGCATTCCCAGAGGATGAAAATCCTATAAGAACTGAATACGATTTAAGGGGGTAATAATCGTCCTCTCCTAGGTCCAAGACACGCTTAAGCTCTATGGGGGTAATAATCGGAGCCAGCTTCACGAAGACTTTAAAGATGATATGATAAACGGATAAAGTAATGAAGGAATCGTCATCTTACCTTCGTGATTGGAAATGTAGAAACTTTCAAGTAAAATATGATAGCATTACAGGATCAAATTATGATAAACAAACACTTCGCACAAAAGCCTTTCAATGGGCATTAGTTCGAATGTTGGAAATCCTTTCGATACCTTCGAGAATATTGAACGGAAGGAACTTTGACTATTCACAGAAGGCCCATTGTCTAGAAGATAAACAAACACTTCGCACAAAAGCCTTTCAATGGGCATTGGTTCCATTCTCGATATGACAAATGGGACAGAAGGGCTATTGAAAGGAAACCCACAAGTCTTCCAAATGGAACCGAAGTTCCATTCTCGAACTGAACTGGATCTACCACCTTTGACTATTCACAGAAGGCCTGTTGTCTGGAAGATTGTCCTCTTTTCAAGTGTTGCCGTGCATGGTTCTGGCTGGACAGTGTTTGGCTTTCTTCGTATTACAGGTAAGCCAGTTCAGTGCTTTTATCACTGCATGTTGAGTTGACCAACCCGAAATGTAGTTGATGCTTTGCCCGAGTGAGAAATGGCAGCAGATCTAAAGAAATAGTTTTCATCTTCTCCTTCATAAGCACCTTGTTCAGTTAAGAGTAAGAGTTGTTTAAGATCTCTTGGTCTCACATTCAACATTAGGTGAATGAGTTTTATATAAAAATAAATTAAAAGAAGCACAGAGCCAATCCATCGTCTTCCAATATCTCTGTCACACAAAGCCAAAAAAGGCCAGTGATTTTGCCGCAAATATTCAGTGTACCCGGTAGTTTCATGCTTAAATTTAGCAGAGAGAACGCCAGCTTTGGGTTATCATGGCTTCAGAAAATAATCGAACTATATAATCAATCCTGAGAAGTTCTAACAATATTTCGAAAAATCTATGAAAAATACCAGTTACTTTCCCCCAGTGTGACATTTAATTGTCTTTCCTTCAAAAGCAATGATTCTTTCGTCGTCAGACTATTACTTCGATCTCTACTGGGATTAGATATTATCTATTAATAACCAGTATACTAGGTTTCTTTTCGAAGCAAAGGGTAGAGCCAGTTACTTGGAAAGCAGGACCACGACCCAACAAAAGAGAAAATGGGAAAGATGATGGAGGTTAACCTTTCCGTCCTCAGGTCCTACTGATTTGAACAGATTCCTCTATACATCATACCTAAAAGGAAGTTCGATAGCTACAATTCACAATTTAACATGTTTCCCGTGACAGGAGCCTGTTGCTTATGATTCCCAAAGTTACTATTTTGACAGGTAGACATTTTGAGGACTGTGTTCCTGGTATCGTAGAGAATAGAATTAGACCATGACAAGTGAGAGGATAAGGAAGAAAAGCAAGCTGCTACTCCTTTTGACAATAGAACATGCCTTGGAAATGTTTGAAAGACCCTTTTCCTTGCTGAAATACACTTTTGTTTCCTGTTATTCTTGGTAATTTAAAAGCTACCTAGTTTGCAACTTCTTAAGCTATCTTTGAGGACCAAAGGGATGCTGATTGGGAACCGGAGTTCATTTTCCTGTTTTCATGAGCTATTCAAATGGTTATCGGTATCAAAAAGGTGATCATGTTGGGTTAAAACATTTCAGGCCTGGACTGGACTGCATTGTTCTGTGGCCATTTACGAACGGAAGGAAAATCAACATCTACTCTTCTTCGCTGTACAAGGAGAAGAATGACCAACCAATTAGAGTTGCTAATTTCATTTGGACCAAGCCCATTTGGTTTGGACAATACCAAAGTCTCCTAAACCCACAAGTGAAGGTCACCTGGATCTCCTAAATCAGTACAAAGAAAAAGTTCCTGAACAAAAAAAGAGATACCCTCCCTCCTGTAGTGGATCCCCCTTCAAAATGACACGTTTTGATTAAACAAAAGTGAACACAAGGAGGCGACAACGCAAGAACAGTAACAGGGAGGAGAAGCCGATGACACGAAGACATACTCTGATTAAACAAAAGGGAAAAAAGGAGACGACGACAATGCAAGAACAGCAGCACGAAGGAGAAGCAGACGAACACGAAAAAGCCAAAAGAAAAAACGTATTAAAAGGGCGATTCGGTTGTGATGTAGAACACCTATTCCCAAAGTCGAGATTCTTCTTTTAAAGAGGATTCATTGGCACCCAAAATCTAATCATGCAAAGAAAAAACACACCCCTTTGACTTGACTTCTGAAAAAAAGAAAAGAAAAAAAAAAAAGAAAAGAAACAATAAATGTAGTACTAGGGTGGTGTTTCCTTGGCGGTGGTAGCCTGGCATTCACTCGGCACCCATACGAAGCGGTCCGTGCCGTCCTTGTTCCTTCCCCGGGAACATGTCATTCCCCCCACTCTCTCTACATACACCAACGAATGATAAAACCTTTTTGGTACGACCCATCTTGGGCATTGATACATTCACACTTTTAATAATGCTTCTTACTTCCATCCATTAGTCTACGGAAAATTGAAACTTTAAAAAGTGGATTTCTCAAAAGTCATTGATAAACACGACAACGCAGCAAGAACCAAAGTGAAAAGACTTAAAGTGGAGCCCGGGGGGTAATGTTATGGGTCGCGTAGAGAAAGGAGAAGAAGTAACGGGCGCTCGCATGCCGACGTGAAAAGTGAAACGGCCGGATTGTCGACGTTCAGAGGTGGGCCCGTTCTTACCCTCTCCGTTTTTACTGTGAACGTTACCTGAGAAGAAGCAGAAAAAGAAGAAGAAGAAGAAGAAAAAGAAAAAGTGGAGTAAAAGTCGTGGTTGGGAATTGAAGCTTGTAACAGCAAGGCAAATGGAAAAGGTTTGCACAAACAGAAGGATAAGGTTTGAGGACTGATTTGTTTTCTTGCTGGTGATGGCGACACCCCATTTGCCTCTCCAGCTGTCTCACCCACCTACCATTTTCGGCCCTCTCATCAATGCTCTTTTCTCTCGTCCACACATCCCTCGATCTTCCTTGGAAACTACTTCCTTCAAACACTTCTCTCCCTTCCCTCTTCCACTGTGTCTTCTGTCTGTCTGTCTCTCTCTCTCTCTCTCTCTCTCTCTCTCTCTCTCTCTATCCCTCGATCACGGCCCGAGTAGTATTATATCTAACTACTTTGTCCTAACTTAGAAAATCAATTATCAACGACCGCCTTGTCTTCCAATGAGATCCGAGCAGCCACCATCTTAGAGGCATGTCTCATCCTTGGACCATTTTTTTTTTTTTTTGCCTTTCCCATGCAACTCCAATCAAATTGTCATAGCATTATAAGTTTTCCAGAACTTCCCCCGTTGTCATTAACAGTCCCACCTCATGTCTTGTCAGTTTCTCATCCTAATTTTCCCCGTCCAAACCCCACCCACGCGCCCCGACAGGGCATTCATTGTACTTCTCCGAACACGCCACCCTTCGATTGTTTCGTGGTCCCGACGAGTTGGGAGAGAGAGTGGTTTTGTGCTTACAATCTTCGAGACAATTAGTTAACGCATCACGTCTCCGACCCCACTGTGGTACACCTTTCGAGGCACGGAAGGTATTCAGGCGCTTAGAACGTGAAACGTCCCGTTTTGACGGCTTTTCCTTTCACTTCTTTGGGTCTTGCAATTGAGTGCCCCAAGAAGTAAAACTCCCCTTCCTCGTTCAAAAGGTACACGAAAATCAAGGCTAGAGATTATATTGAACAAGCAAAAGGTTTGACAGAAAAATGCTTTAAATAATAGCCCGGATGTTTACCATTACATTGTACAATATATAAATATTGTAGATTAAAAGATAAGTGGAACTCATATATCCTACTGTCTTCATTGTTAATTCCAATCATATTGCTTGTGGATTCATTTTCAACTATTATGCTTGGTGGACTTGTACATTGATGTTCGTATAATAAAACCTATTAAAATGGATCTATAGATAACTTGCATCCCCATAAAGTATGCCAATAATAAATAAGAAATCAATGCATTTGATGACATCAAGTTACATTCACTAATCATAAGTAGAAAAATCCTTGAACAAGTCACTTATGTTAAGAGCATTCACCATGCAACCGTCTTTAATTGGTATGCCAAGTTTATTAATCAACTCGTTGTTATGAGTTTACCAACATCCTTAGTTTTTTCTAGAGAGAAAATACTAGTATTCATTTTTCTATGCACTCAAGCCTCAAAGCTCAACGTGATATAAAATGCAACTTTGAATTTCTCCACCATTATCCAATTATTATCCATGATCTCTAAGATTTGTAGAGACATATAGATACTAGAAGTATGAAGTATCATTCATACTTAATAGACGTGATTTTGCAATGACAATTACTTTAAAGTGATTGGCCCACTAGCTAAGAAAGATGAAGGGATAATCATTTAATGTCATTTTCATAATGAACAATTCCCACAAGTCTCTAAAAAAAATGATTGGTTATTTTCAAAAAGTCTTGTAAGATCGTTTATTGTTATAATAGTATTGTACGGAATAACGGTCAAATAGATAAAAGTTTTTATATAACGATAAAAGTTTTGATAACGACTAATCATTACAAAAAGTTTAAAAGTAATTGAATATTCTCAAACTATAGGCCGTAGTACAAAATGATAGTTGTATAATAAAATATGATAAATTTTTTGTTAACAAACAATGATTATGAAATATGTAAAAGTCTTATGATTATTGTCCAAACAGTTGATTGGATAAAGATTTATATGTAACTAAATATGATTGATTATTATGAAATTTCTAAAGGAAATTAAATGCTCTTAAAATATATTTTTGATAATTGTCTACCATTGTAATAATACCAAAGGATATTCCAACCAAGAAAGTTTTTAACTAATACGATAATTGAAAAGGAATTTTTTTGTAACAATTCAATAATCTTTCCAATTGCTTCTTTAAACCATGTTTTCCGATAATTCCTTCCTTTGGCAAAAAGGTAAGACAGAAAATTGTAAACAATAAATTTAAGATGGAGAGTAACGCTTCAATCTTAATGGTGCGGGTCTCAGGAGCAGGAGCAGGAGCAGGAGCATGAGGAACGTGAACTCCTGTGGCCCTTCGACGTCAAGTAAGGTAACGGTTACAGAAAAGAGTGTGGGGTGCCCTAAAACCGAAGTCATTTCCCAACATGATAATGCCCGCCTGGGTTCCGGTACGGGGCTTTAGTTTTGCATGCAGAAAACGATAGATGCCATAATAATGAAGACAGAGAAAGAGAGGAAGAAGAGTCACTTTTCGTAGTTTGTCCACTAGCTAGGCATGGTGCGAATGTTGGAGGCATGGAAGCAAAGCAGAGGCCGAGAAGGGCGGCAACCCATTACTCCACTATAAAGTCTCGCGTCAACCCCACAACTTCACACTACACAAAACTTACACCGCCGGGGGAGAGAGAGATTTGTATTAAAAGAGAAGATAGAGAGGGGCGTAAGGGATGGGTCCTGTTGTGGCGTGTTAGATATTAAAGCTCTTCGGTTGAGAGAACTCTGGTGAGCTTTTCTATTTGGGGAAAGTGGTTGTATTACCGTCGCTGTGAGCAGGCTTTGACGTTTTAGACAGGGAAGCAAAAATAAAGCAGCGGCGAGTTCCAAAGTAGGGCGCGGAGCTGCAAGGCATCGGGGCACTTACCAACTAGGAGAGCATGGCTCATCATGATAATGATGAAAATCACCACCGTCAATTCCCATCACGTGACAGTTGGGTTGGTGATGGTGACGGTGATGGGCCCACATGTAGCAGCAGGCCTATATATAATGATGCATACGATGTTATTTCCGGTGGTTCTTGTGCCGCTGAGACCAGAGCTGGTACAGTTGTAAGAGCAGTGCAGCCTTTTGACATTTCCTCCACTACGCCTCCTCAGACTGCCTCCAAGTCCCCAGGTTTGTGTTTCCTTTCTTTTCAAGTTTGTGCAAAGCGAGGCTTTACCTCCTAGTAAATATCAACTGGGGAGAGAGGGAGAGAGAGAGAGTAAAGGTGGTTTTGTCCAAACCATGAGTCTGAACATGCGTTTTTGGTGGTGTTTGTAGCAGGAAGGATGGCAACATCTTTGGGGTTTCCCTTTACAACTGCACAGTGGAAAGAGCTTGAAAGACAAGCTATGGTATACAAGTACATGATGGCTTCTGTTCCTGTTCCTCCTGAGCTGCTCACTCCCACTGCCAGGCCTTCCTCAGACCCGGTTGCCTCCCACTCTTCCTGTAACGACCCTTCCCTTTTTGACTTTTGCTCTTCGTTCTCTGCTTTCTTTTAACTGATCTGACGCAGGTTTAACTCTCCCTCCCTCTCTTTCTCTCCCTCTCCCTCTCCCCACGCCCACACACACGCAACATGGTACCTGCTTCTCTTTCTGTCTCTCCGCTTCTCAGATGTTCAATAATCGGTTGCTTTGCCACTGGATGTGTATGTTTGTGTTGATTTTCACTGTCTCTCATCTCTCTCTCTTTCTACCTCTCGGAGAGACACTCAAGCACAAGGCTTTCCTTTCAAGAGTTCACATATCTTTCAAATGGGGTCTTTTGTGGATGTTCGATGTCGGCTTGCTCAATGTTTTGTTTTTGTTATTAAAGTTTGTGCCTTTGTCATACGCCTGCAGTGGGTAGTAGTGTGTTGAACCTGAGGCTGTCAAGCAGCACCGATCCAGAGCCAGGAAGGTGCAAGAGAACGGATGGAAAGAAATGGAGATGCTCTCGAGATGTAGCGCCTGACCACAAGTACTGTGAGCGCCACTTGCACAGAGGTCGTCCCCGTTCAAGAAAGCCTGTGGAAGGTCATGGCCCCAGCGACAAAATCAAGAGGTCCCGCCGTGAAGATTTTCAGGCCATTCCCAATGCCCCTGTGTCTGTGGCTATTCCGAACCCCGCATTCAGTAACTCTGGCTTTTCATCTCAGTTTCCTGGATCTACTACCGGTCAGCCGTACCAGCAGCCTACTGTTTCCGCTCAATCACACAAGGAGCCAAGGTGTGTATAAACTTTCTTTTGAAGGTTCTAATAGCACCGACCCTTTATGTCTGGTTTGTTGGCACGAATTACTCGGGGAAAGAGAAGGGGAGAGAGTTTTAAGATTTTGGTAAGTATTTTGTTGGCTTATAATGGGGGGAAACTTAAGCTGTCGAAGCTAAACAATTGTGGAAGTCTTGGTATGTTTGATCTTCTTGCTTTCTAGGAGTTGAGAATATTAAACAAATGGAAGTGAGATATTCAGTCTTCCTGTAATTCACAACTTGCATTTTCAGAAGGCAAGCAAGAGCTAAAAAATATGAAACCTCTTTGTTGGATAATGTTATGGTGGAAATCCTAGATGGGTATTCCTGGGTCCTGATCTGTTTTATTTGCATTTTGAAGGTGCTTGGGCTGGAGGTTGAAAGGAGAACCTGTTCCCGTGGCTACAACTGGTCAGCAATGGCAATCTCTGATGCAAAATAAGATGGAATTCAGCTACCCGTCATACTCCAACGCGGAATCCTCCGTCTTCAAACAAAGTTACTTCGAGGATTCCCAGAATCTGAATTCATATTCGTACTTTAGCCCCTTCGAAGATCCACAGAATAAAGACTTCTCTTTGCTCCTCAACAGCGATATGGTCTCTAAACAAGAGCCGAATGCGGGAACCACCAGGGCCTTCATTGACGCATGGTCCGAGGAAAACATAGCCAACTCTAGCAACATCTGCACTGTCTCCTCTGATGGGCTCTCCCCCTCTTCACTTACTCTATCAATGGGTGGCAGCAACTCCATTGATGAAGAAATGGGTCACATCCACATGGGCTTAGGCCAAATTGAAAGTGATGGAAACAATGGAAACGGTAACAAGTCCCATCTCTCAAGCTGGCTCACCCCTACTGCAGTTGCTTCCGCACCAGGTGGGCCATTGGCGGAGGTACTAATGCCAAGCACAGCAGCATCAGACCCGTCATCTACTATCGCAGGGAACAGGGATTCGAGTAGTTCCCCAGCGATCATGGCCTTGTCGCCCTCTGGAGTTCTTCAGAAAACGTTTACTTCATTCTCTGATAGTAGTGATAATAGCAGCCCAGCTCTTGGGAATTCCGGGGGCAATCCTGAGATCTCCTTGCCATGCTTAAATTAGAGCAAGCGAATTGGGAACATGGTCTTTCCTGTATCAGCATGATGAATAATAGTTGTGATCTAGTCCTTTTACTTCACTGTGATCTTTAGTTTGGATGATTACTCCTGCATCTGGAACACTTTTTTTTTACGGAATATCCACTTTTTCTTGTGATATCAAATGCAAGAATATGTTAGGAACTGTGGTTTGTGTGAATCTGTTGACATTGATAGAGACGTGTACGATTTACCTAGCCCGTGGCTGTGTTCATAGCTTCAAATGATGCGTTTACCCTTTAATTAAATTCCCCGGGTTCTCAGTTATCCCTCCCTTACCTAAGCATGTGGGAGTTGTATTATTGTCGGAGAAAAATATCTTACTTTGACCCTATCTCTTTCTCCTGGTCTTTTCTCATGGAACTGAACTATATGCCTAAACAGAAGATAGCATCATAGCACCGCAGAAGCGGTTTTGTCTCTTACGGCCTAGGTTGTAAGAGCATGTGGTAACACAACTGATGATGTCAATCCCTATGTAAACCTATTACAGACTTCCGGAGCCATAGCGGTGGCTCTTAGCACTTTTAACGCCTCTGAGGTGCCTGTTATTCTTATCCAATTCGGTAGCCATACGGCAGAGGCATCAATAAGATAATGCTAACCAGCCTAATAATGGCCAAGCGAGTACAGAATGAAATTCATCCATTGGTTCAGTCTCCGGCAGCAGATAAGTTTGGTACATAAGAGGGTCCAAATTATTGGCTTCAGAGAGGGGCAACCGCCTTAAGTAACAAATTCCCTCTGGTACAACAACCGCAATAGTTCTACGCTTTCAGATTACTGTGCAACATGTGGAGTTGCGCTACGTGTAGGGAGGAGCTTCCGTTTTGCAGGGCTAAGGCCCGAACTTTTTTTGAATGGCAGGCTGGGCTTAGCATGGCTTGCGAACTCGTGCGTAAATAAAACGAATACATTTTTAATTTCAAATTCACGTCGGACAAAAATGCAATCGCGTTTGGAATTTGAATCAGGAGAGAGCACACGATAGGCATTTAACAGCTTGCAGTTAGTTACAAGTTTAAATTTAAATGGTGTAATGAAAAGAGGCAAACTGTCTTACGAGTCTTCTTGTTGGAGTGGTAGCCCCTTGGGCTTTTCGCCGGATCGCTCGGCTGTTTCTGCTCCGGGAGCGGATGGCGTCATTGCATCCGATGCCTTGGTCTCTCTTCTCTGCGGTTCTATGCTTCCTCTTCATCAGGTTGGCCTTTCCGCTCTCTTCTTGTTTTGTAATTCAAAAATGATAAGAATCCACATTGAATGAGTATGAATCTCATAAAGGATTTCACTACTGGAAGAGGTTATGTCGGACAACCTACATCTTTTCTCATACGTTTTCCTTTTGGTATCGACTGCTGCCCTGATCTGTGTTCTCTCTTGCGTTGCCGTTGTTTGCTTTCAGGTAAGTTCGAAGCGTCACTTTTTTTCTTCTTACTCCACTTACAGGGAACTATGAAGAAGAGCGAAGCGGGCGAGATTAAACGAATGAATGAAGTTTTCAAACGTTCCCCCTCACTTTTGTACTCGTTCCTGTGTTGGACAATTTACAGACACCGGTATTCAACTAACCACAACCTCACAACCTGGTTCGCCAACTACGTAGACAAAAACAATGTCTCCTATGGGAGCTACGTCATCGGCGACTTGGCTTGGAGCGGCGACTCCGTCGAACCTCTCCGAGCATTCTCGTCCATGCGAAAGCTTTCTTTCAGACCCGATCGCTCCACTTTTCCCAGCGACACCAAATCCTGCTCTGCCTTGTTCGATCGTCGGCAAACAAGCCCACCGGCGAGCTTTGGTCATCATTCACATGTACTCTGGGTGTGGCGAGTTGAGAGTGGCCTCTTGGACATCCCTGATCACCGGCTATGTTCAAAACGACAATGTCCTCGAGGCTTTATCTCTTATAGGAGTTGGTTGAGAGAGTGAGGTATGTTAAAGTTACTATTCTGAACAAACTTGTTTGGCTGTAACGTTGGGAGAATTATGATCATGGCATGTTTGTATCTACAAGCAACGTGGGAGATATCTTCATGAACGAGAATGTAGAAGGTGCATGCACTGTGCTGGAATATCCGGGAACAAAAGACCCACTTGCTGCCTTGAAGGCATACAAAGAGGATGTATCTGAAAGTGAGGGTGGTTCAACGCACAAGCTGCAGAATCGGATAAGTAAAGAGGTCCCACAAATCCTGCTATCTTGATCTCGTGACAGAGCTCTTAAATGCCTGCAATTACTTGTGTTGCGTGATGATGTATTTCCAGCAAGTTGTCTAGCATTTGTGCAAGTTGTGTACAACTTGTGCTTTGTCATTTAGCTACCTTAGTTGCCTATATAAAGGCAATCAACGATTGTAGAAACAAGAAGCAAAGTTTTTATATTCAAAATTATGTTTTATTTTTTGTGAATGTTATCAAGATCACTTAATCCTACGTTCACGAAAGTTTTCATATTCTTTCTTTTTCTTTCTTTGAATTTTATATATTTTTTTATAATTTTAAATATCTTCTACACTCACATTTGTTCTTCATCTCATCTTTTTGTTATAATTTTAATACTTTGGTTTATCTCCTTTGTTTACAAATTCCTCAAACTTTTTCATTCAGTCAGTTTGTTCACCAAATCAAACCCCTCAAGCTTGAAACAGCAGGCCACACACTGCCATATTCAATAAACCCACCAAACTCTGATTTTCAATTAGGTAGGGGGTGATGGGAAAGGTTTTACGTATCTAGTTGCCTGGTCTCCGTTCTTTCAGCCTGTCTTGTGTATCTGCTAAAGGACGCACGGAGGGGATTCCTGGTTTT
The DNA here is from genome assembly GCA_028551475.1 of Casuarina equisetifolia. Classification (NCBI taxonomy): domain Eukaryota; kingdom Viridiplantae; phylum Streptophyta; class Magnoliopsida; order Fagales; family Casuarinaceae; genus Casuarina; species Casuarina equisetifolia. The sequence continues at coordinate 21,460,637 of CM052362.1, forward strand.
GTAGTGAAGAGGGCCCTTAAAGGGGACCTGGGTGTTTGCGATACTTTGATAGATGCGTATGCCAATTGCAGCAAGCTGGGTGTATCTAGGAAGGTGTTTGATGGAATGGCCGAGAAGGATACAGTTTCTTGGAAGCCAATGATTGGAATGTATGCACAAAATTAAAAGTCGGCAGAGGCTTTGGACATTTTCAGTCTAATGTTAACTAATGGTGATCGCAGCTACAATGCACGGACTTTATCGGCTGTGTTGTTGGCCTGTGAAAATTCGGGGGCTTTACAAACGGGAAAATGTATACATGATTAGGTACCTTCCATTAGGATAGAAACAATTACGTTAATTAAATCATTATTGCTAGCTCTGCAAATTTTGGTCCTTAGCCACTCTGTTCTGAATATGACACTTTTGATCGTTACAGAAAAGCAATTCTTTGCCTAGCACAATTTTTCATTGTCGTGATCACTATTAAGTAAGAACTGTTTTGGTAATCATGATGCTCACTTTACTGTTATCCTTATAATTTGGTGGCAAGGCTCTCTGTCAAGCTGATTCCAGATCATTTACTTGCCAGGGGAGTCCTCTTTCGCTGCCTGTGATGTTCCACAACCTAGGCATTCTGTCATACTTTTCTCCTATATCTCTTGAATTGTTTCCTTTCTTCAATCCCCAAATTCCACCACTTTCACTCCATTGTTTCTTTCTTTATTCACAGAAGTTTGAAGCTAATTTAATGACATGTTTGCGATATGATGCTTATTTAAAGGTATTGGTTTTTCATTTGTGTTAATTGCTCGCTTTCTCTCTCGTTTACTAATCAATACTAGCCCCCCATTAGTAACTAAATTTTGTAAGTTTTAGGTATATTATGCACAAGTTGTCTTCTCATTAATTGCAGTATTTGTCTTTGGTCAATATTGTGATTTCAATTTAGTGTTGGCCCTGCTAACATGCTAACGGTTGCTGTTTTTGTTGCTTAGGCTCGGAATGCTTCTCCTAAGCTCTAGTAATAATGTTGGATGGGCCTTTTTCCATTGTTTTGGGGGTAGGATAATAGAAAGAGTCTTCGAAGTTCGGACCTTTTATGGTGCTTTCAAGTTATTTTGGGATAGATACTAATGCAACTACGTACATTTATCTATAGTTGTTGGAATATTATTTAGAAGATTTACTTACCCTTTTCCACCAATCTACATTCTTAAAATTATTGATGATATAGCATAGTGACAAAGTGAGTTAATTGTAATTTTCTAAGCAATAGTTTTGAGATTGAAATTTGACTTTATAATTTACCTTCTAATTTTGTTACTATTTTATGTGTTTGAACTTATTTATTGAGAAACAGTCTTTGTATATTAATTGAACGGTTAAGTTCATGATTTTCTATTTCATTTACTTTTAGGATAACTGATGATTTAGCAAAATTCATTATTATTATACTCTTAATCAATTTTGTTGAAAGTTGTGCCTTTCTTTTGTGCTTCCATTGTATACGTCTACATTATTTATTTGCTAGTTATGTGCTTGAGTATCACTGTAGTCCAATAACTTGCTACTGTAGGGATTTTGTACTTAATCTAGCACAAAACTAATGATAGATTTTTGGCATCTTTAATTCAAGATTTCATGTTAATAGTATCCAAGCCATATGAGTCTTCATTCTTAGAAAAATGCTCTCGCTCCTTTTAACACTTCCTCGCATTTTGTGGTGTTTTCTTACCTTATTTAGTAATTCTACTATGTAGACACTTTATTTTGTTTATATTCTTGTGAATCAATTTCATGAAATAATTGAAGGACATATTACTCTATGAAAGAAATTTGGTGATTATAGCTTTTTCCAACTTTGCTTTTAACTCATGAATTCATTTGGTTTAGTAGTATGCGGCAAGCCGGTTAATTTCTAGCCTCTCATTGTCAAATCTATTGTAGTTTTGACAATCTTTGCCACTATGTTTTATTGCTATATACTATTGTTCTTTATATATTTGCAAGTTGGTTGGTGATCTACTTTGTTGTACCCTTCCAAAACACAAGGTTTGATCCTAATTCTCACATTTTTCTGTTGCACAACCAACTTCCATATACTTTAACATTAGACTTGTGATTAACAGAAGAATCATAAAATGTTTGAACCATTTATTGAGAAGGATGTCCCACTTGATGAATACTGCCAGTCCATGTGAGAGGATGGCACGTGGGCTGGACATATGGAATTGCAAATAGCCTCCTTTGTTTTGCATCATAACATATCTATCCACAGGGTTAAACCTTTTTCTTCCTTTGTATTTATTATGAGAACTCATCTATATGAATATCATGATCAAATTTATATCCTTTTATTTTTCTCCCCTATAAGATTATGCGCTTGATAACTCAATTTAGACAAGCTTGTGGTTATTAATAGTTGCAATAAATCCTTCTTAGCTTAATTCAATGAACAATTCCTCTTATTGAAGGTGGTTGGTGTTTTGATATTGAAATATGATGTACAAATGACTTTTCAAATCTTATCATGATGAAAAACATTGTAATAGTGTGCAGATAAAAGAAAACCCCTGTAATGGGCTAGCTAAGCCAATCATTATCAAGGTTTATGTTTAATTTTTTTTTCTCCTTTTCATTTACTTTTTTTTACTACAATGAGAGTCTATAAATAAGGGTGAGCATTTACCGTTTGGTAATATCCTCATAAGCCATAGTTTATGAAAAGCATATGCTGATATTTCAACAATAGCTTGTTAACCAAAAGTTGTAGCCACAATCTAAAGGAGGAATGGTGAAGATATTATCCAGGCTAGGTTCATCAAAATGGTAATGGGAGGAATTGGATGTCAAAATACTGAAAGTCGAAAAGGTAATACTAGCATGCTTTATTTTATTATTTGATGGTTATGGTTTGCATAATACATGCATACATGCTTACAAATACGCATGTATATATATTTGCATACATATTGGCATACTTACATACATGCATCCAAGCATACATGCACATATATTTGCATAAACACATATGCATAGATGCATCTACACATACATGCATACATTTATATATATTTTCATATACAAATCCATACATACATATATCCATACATGCATTCATATATATAAGTATACATTCATAAACATATACATATTTGTAGACACACATAAATGCATACATATTTGGATATATGCATCCACATATACATGTGCCTATATTTGCATACACCCATCCATACATACACACATACGTGCATAACATACATGTATGCATAAATATAGTTGCATACACACATACATCTTGGCTTACATTCATACATATTGGCATACATGCATACATATTTTGCGTACTTGCATATATATTCACATATTTGCATACACACATCCATGTATACATGCATAAACACATACACACCTCCATTCATACATATTAGCATACATGCATACATATTTGCATACTTGCATATATATTCACATATTTGCATACACACATCCATGTATACATGCATAAACACATACATGCCTCCATGCATACATATTTGCATACTTGCATATATATTCACATATTTGCAAGCACACATCCATACATGCATACATATTTGCACACTTGCATACATATTCACATATTTATATTTATGCATTCGCGCATCCATGCATACACGCATCTATGCATACATGCATATACGCATCCATACATCCACACATACACGTATCTACACATCCACGCATACATGCATACTCACATACATGCATACACGCATCCACGCATCCACGTATACATACTCATATACATGCATACATATACACATATGAATACACACATGCATACATATTCGCATCTACGCATGCATATTTGCTTCCACGCATTTACACATACATATTTACATCTACACTTGCATATTCACATCTATAAACCTATGCATGCATACATACGTACATAAATGCATACATACATACGTCGGCAAATACGTATATATATAATAAAAAATCCTCTTATAGTTTGTCTAATGGGAATATGTTCTTTTGTTGTCTTAAATATAATAATTTTGTTGTAGTTTTCTATGTCAAAATTTTTAGCTTTGAGACAGGTGTACTTATCCATTATCTAAGATCCAAAGGAACTAAGGATGCTTTTGACAATCTTGGTATTTATGGTTTTGAAGGATATTATGAGCATTAAGGTAGACCTCAACTACTGTTTTTGATTATATTATTTTATTGTTTTATTTGTTTATTTTTTGTTTATGAGAATATCTTCATGTTGTTCTTTTTACTCTTATCCTCATGTTATAGTTCTGTACGTTGAAATTTTCTATTTCTAGATAAAAGCCTTCATACATTATTTTGATTTAAAGGAACTAATGATTATTTTCATGGTTAGATTACTCAATTTCTATGTTTAGATTTTGTCCCAAGGGTATTGGTCTAACAATTTGGAGATTAGGTACATCGAGTTAGACCTCAATAATTTTTTTTTACGAGAATGTTTTGTTCTTGTTCCTTTTACAAGAGTTGTTATCTTATACTTTTATGTATTGAAATTTGTTACTTGAATAACCCTCCCTCAATGAAGCATTTTTCAGAGAGATGGACACGAATCTTTTAGATGATATTAGAGTAAGTTATTCTTTTGTATGTTCCAACTTAATCTCACAAATGAGCTAGTTTTTCATTAGCAAAAGACTCAGTGTGGATTGTGAGAGAATTTTGGACAAGTATCCTTTTAATGATGAGGTAGATATCAAGTACCTAGAAGGAACTTAAGTTACATTTTTTGTTGTTTTTTATAAGACTACCCTTTTGTTATTTGTTTTCCTATGATATTTTTGTTATAAAGTTACCTATTTCTTTTGGCAGCTTAAGGATAAGGAATGTTTCTTCAACCTTATCTTGAGAACTAGATGGCACAAAGCTTACTTGAAGTGAAGCCAATGTATCTATTAAGGATGGTTAGTTTATTCTCTATTCTAAATTAGTTTCCTAAATGAATATTGCATATGAACATGCATCTACATATTCAAACATGCATACATACACATACATGCATAAGTATGTACTTGCATTCATGCATGCATGTAAATAAACATATATGCATACATGCATACATACTTGCATTCGTACATTCATATATAGTTGCATTTGTATATTCATACTTCCATGTGTACATACATAATTGCATACACGCATACATATTGGCATACACACATACATATTTGCATACATATTTACATATTTGCATACACGCATACCCACATTCCTGCATACACGCATCCACGCATACACGCATCTACACATATATGCATCCACGCATCCACACATCTATGCATACAAACACACACATCCATGCGTACACATATGCATACATCCAAGCATACATGCATACATACTCATATACATGCATACATATACAAATATGAATATACATATGCATACATATTTGCATCCATGCATCTACACATGCATATTCGCATCCACACATTTACGCATACATATTTGCATCTACGCATGCATATTTGCATACAAGCATATATGCATGCAACATGCATGCACGTTTACATGCATACATATGTACATACATGTATTTATGCCTTCATACATGCATACATATATACATATATGCATACATACACAAACAAATGCATATATATAAAATAGAAAATCTTCTTATAATTTGTCTAATGAGAATGTGCTCTTTTGTTGTCTTAATTATAATAATTTTGCTGTAGTTTTTTGTCAAAGTTTTTAGCTTTAAGATAGGTGTGTTTATCCATTATCTAAGACTTAAAGGAACTAAGGATGCTTTTGACAATCTTGGTATTTATGGTTTTGGTGGATATTATGTGCATTAAGGTAGACCTCAATTGTTGTTTTTGATTATATCATTTTGTTGTTTTATTTATTTATTTTTTGTTTATGGGAATATCTTCATGTTGTTCTTTTTACTCGTATCCTTATGTTATAGTTTTGTATGTTGAAATTTCCTACTTTTAGATAAAAGCCTTCATACATTATTTTGATTTAAAGGAATTAATAATCATTTTCATAATTAGATTACTCAATTTCTATGTTTAGATTTTGTCCCAAAGGTGTTGATCTAACAATTTGGAGATATCAAGTACATCAAGTTAGACCTCAATAATTTTTTTCTCTTCTATGAAAATGTCTTGTTCTTGTTCCTTTTACTCTAGTTGTCATCTTATACTTTTATGTGTTCATGCATACATGCATACATACTTGTATTTGTACATTCATACTTCCATGTGTACATATGTAGTTGCATACATGCATACATATTGACATACATTCATACATATTGGCATACTTGCATACATATTCACATATTTATATACATGCATCCATGCATACATGCATACATGCATACACGCATCCACGCATCCACGCATCCACCCATCCACACATCCATGCATACACGCATCCATGCACATCCATGCATCCATGCACATCCATGCATCCATGCATCCATGCACATAAACGCATCCAGGCGCATCCACGCATACACACATCCATGCGTAAATGCATACATACTCATATACATGCATACATATACACATGAATACACACATAAATGCATATATATTTGTATACATGCATCAACATATACATGTATATATATTTGCGTACACCTATCAATACATGCATGCATTCATGCATAACATGCATCTGTGCATGAATATTCATGTGCACACTTACATGTACATGCATACATATACACATCTATGCACACTTATTCGCATCCGTGCATACATATACACATTGACACATATGTATTTGCATCCACACATCAACACATACATATTTGTATCCATGCATCAACATACATATTCTCATCCACGCATCATCGCATCTACACATACATGCATGCATATTCGCATATATACATATATATACGCATACATATGTACATATGTGCACACAGACACAAATGGATCCATAGATAAACAAAATAGTATACAACATCAACCATCTTGGTTGATTGCCTCAACCTTACTTAGTTGTTTTCATAAAAGATCAATTAGACAAGTAATTGTAGTCTACAATAGGGTTAAGCATATGTGCTACCCAATGTATTTTATGTTTTAATTTGTGTTTTTTGTGACAACTTGATATGTAGGCATTTCACCATTTTTTAAGGAACTCTACCTTTTATATTTATCTAAGGTATGGATATTACGCCCAACCTTAGTATTAATAAAATTTGTCAGGGTATTGTCCCTGTTTCTTAAAAAAAAAAAAAATCAATCTAAATGAATGCCTTTATGTTAAGATGTTTTAGCTTAGTTGGAACTAAGCAGCTTGGGACTTTGGTCCTAGGTTCAAGACACCAAAATCTCCATCTCAATTGCCTTACTAAAAATAAAAAGAAATTGTGTTTAGCTTCGACAATGCCTTGGCAGCGGGGCCAAAATATAAGTTTATTGATTTCATTCATGTGATGCGAAGGCACCATTTATAACGAGGATGACATCTAGAATCCTGTCCACTCAAACGCTTATAAAGTTGCGGACATGAAAACTCCTTGTTTAGAGCCCTAATATGAGTTACATGTCAATGGAATATCAGTTTGCAAACGGAAAATGATGCTGCGGTCTACAGATTCCAAACACAATCGAAGCTTGTTGGTCACGGTAAGCAAGAGTTTCACGTTACATGATGAAACTAATCAAGCAAGATTCATGGTGCAAGTCCCACAGGAAAAAAAAGCGACTCTCATCGGAGTCCCTGCATTGCGCTTCTCGGTTATGACATTGTTTTTGTCGTGACAAAATTCAGACTATTGATGAATAATTTCGCAGTTTTGAAGCTAAGGATATTCTTGTTATTTAGGCTTTTTTCTTTTACTTATAATTCTTAAGGCGAGCAGGAAGATGCGTACTAAGTTGGTGGTTTCATTTGTGCAATTTTCTAACCACTACTCTCATTCCCTTCTCAACTTCAACGAGAGAGTTCTTAGCTTCTCGGTGGGGGAGAACAACTACATCCTGTCAACACCTGCATGCTTCTCACTTTTGTTGAATAAAGGTGCACACAATTTCATGGAGAGAATCTCTGTGAAACATTGTTAAACATGTAGTTTAAAACTAGCCCCTCCACCACAGCAATAAATCAACAATACAATATGCAAACAATGTATCTGATCAGCTTTTGAGATCATTGAATGTAAAACCGCCTATGGAAAGGGCTTAAGGGAATTGATTTAAGCCTATGTAGGGTATTTGAGGCCCTGACTTTGTAGGTTTCTCTTTTTCTAAGGCTTTGCTTTCTATCAAGGAATCTTGGATACATATAATTTCTATGTGATGTTTAAATATAAAAAATATAGTTTTAACTTATAAATTACTTTTTAAGTTAAATATGAGTTTTTTAATATAATATTAAAAATTAAATTAAATTATTTTAGTTCTTATTCTACTTTAAACTTTTAAATACTTAGTATGCTGTAGAACATCCATTTCACCTATATTCAACATTGAACATATAATGTACTTAGATACAAAATATGTAGCAGAATAATGCAAAGCGCATTAGTTTGGTGTTGCGGAGGCCAACATCGATGACTCGATTGTCCGTAAAAGGACTAATGAGATTGTTTGAAGAGCTCCTTTATTGACTAAAGTTATACACATTCCTACTTAACATGTACTCTTACATTCTCGCTTTATTGATTTCCCGTCCTCACTTTAAAGTAGAAAGTTCCTACGGCTTGAAATCTTCATTGCATTGAAGCATAAGCATATGTTCATTTACAGAATTTGATTACTTTAAGAACCTCCTTGGATCATTGGTTGTAGGGGAGACATTCATCCCCACGGCCTCTGCTTCATTTCATGATGGCCACCATGAATGTTCTTGTACCTCGGAGTCACTGAATAATAATCGGGGGCGACGCCATTGCCAAGAACACCGCATGGATCAGGAGCTGGGAATGACAGGCGTTTTCTTGCGGACCCTGTCTGTTCTCTTTCTGGGGTTGAAGGCCTCTGCCTTGGTGCACTTAGTGACCGAAACCGAGCCATGGCAGATGCAGTGGCAGTCATGTAGTTTGGCCCTGCATCAGTTCCACTCACTCCGGTTCCGTGGTTGTAAGGAGATCCAGGGCAAGGCATTGGATGGTCCCTTTCTTCTCTCAAACATCGAGGACTGGCCGAGTGCACTTGGAAATGCCTTGTTTTATACGGGGATGTTGCGATTGGTGAATGGAAGGGTGGATTCCTTTGGGTTCGATGGTCAGGAGAGGCTACAGAAGATGAACTGCGTCGGTGTGGTTGGTAGCAGTGATGTTGATTATATGATCTCTGTGAACTAAAGGTTGAGTAGGAGTAAGGTCTATAGGTGTCGACCTCGACTGTTTTTATATGGTCTCTTTGATCACATGAAACTCTGCCTCTGCTTTCCCTTTGCTTCCTCGTTAACCAGTGATCAAGCAGCTTAGGCGTCTCCAGCTCTTCCTCCCTCGCAGTTGGGTCCCTACCAGTTCTCCACATCTTTGATGCAGTCATGCGGAAGCATGTAGCGATAAGCTGACCGGTAAAAGTACGAAGACTAGAATATAAGAAAGTTAAAGGAAAACTAAAGCAAAACCTGGTGAGAGAAGGCATGAGCCAGGGCGTTGTCCCTTTCCAAGCTAGCTTCCTTTGCTTTCTGCAACATGGCTTGAATTTCCTCTATTGTTTGCGGATGGCCATCCAAATGGATACAATCATCAGTATTGCTACTTTCATCTCTAGACTGCATCGAGAAGAACCAAATCAAAAGATAGCAGCTAAAACTCAGTACAAAAGATCTTGAAACAAATCTCTTAGTACCATCGAATTCATTTCGGCAAAATGTGATTACCCATAAGCCATCCGGTTCGCTAATGGACGAGCCCACGATTCCTTGGTTGGAAAGCCTCTTTTTACGCTGCCCACATACCCGAGCTTGGACTCGAACCAGAGCCTGGATGCATCTAAGAGTCGTCTTGGCTCGCTTTCGAACGTTGTAGGCTCTTACTAAGGCCTGCAGCTGTACTATCCCCTTAAGTGCCCGAAGAGCTCTCCTTGCCTTCATAACCACAACCACTTGTCAGTCAAAATACTTTTGCTTATAACGGTATTGCATTTTTTGAAAATAAGAAACAAACTAGATTTCTTACAGACCAGATAGCCTCTGAATGCAGTCTGAATGATAATAGCAGCATAGTGTTCTCTGCCAAAAATCGGAGACCTGGTGAGCCGAACAACCTCTGCAGCTGCTCTGGCTGTTGCTACTACCGCCTGCGCGGCCGCTGCGGTTGCCATGGCTGCTGCAATGGCTTGTCCTCGCTCAGCGTCAGCGGTACCAGAAACAGGGCGGGTTGCCACAGTCCCAGAACCTCCGTTTGCTTTCGTATCAGCTGTGGTGGTTATGGTCCTTGCTTCGCAGTGTTGTACACTCGTTTCCTGACTTAAAGACTTCCGGAAAATCCATCTTCTCTTCCCTCTCTTCTGCAGCAAATTAGGAAAAACACTTTACATCCATAATGCATAATCATTCTGGTTAGTTTAAGTGGAAGTACGGTTATGGGGGTACATCATTCCCAGAGTATTAGTGAGAGATACTTTTCCCGATGAAGCTAATATCTGAAGCAACATTTGTATGCTTTTGAAGTGAAGAATCATTGCAAAATTATGTGTAGTGTGCAAAACCTCGAGGGAAACTAAACGTTTGTACCTTTTCTTCTTCCTCCTGTTCAGTTTCTTCTCTCCTTCTGCTGCTTCTCTTCTCATTCTCCTTAGAAGGAGACCTGAAAGCCCTTATAACAACAGTCAACCACGAGCTCCCCCCAATCTTCCCCATGGAAACTGTTCACCAAGTAAACCTCTTACTGCATCTAAGTCAAAAGCAACTTGTAACAAAAACTGTGTGTGAGTGGTTGGGGTCTTCAAATGCTGAAGGCAAAGAGATATATGAATGGGGGGAAAAGAACAAACGTCCCCAAGTTGGTCTTGCTAGTCCATGTATGTTGGGGAACAGACCCTCCATTATATAAGACAAAACATTAACATTTACAGCACATAATGCTAAAGCAGTCGAGTGTTCTCTGTGGCACGGGTAAGCACCGTCCGGGGTTCTGTGTCAGACAGTAAGAGAAACCATGAAAGAGAGTAATCTCGAGACTGATGAAAGCAGGGGCAGAAGAGAAGGGGGGTACTTTTGAAGCTTTTGTTCTTTTATGTTTCAGTAAAAACAAGTAGGGATTTCTCATTGCTTCACGCTACACAGAACCTTAACGCTATGCGATGATGATGTCTTGGGGTACTGGATTTGTGAGGAAGAGAGATCCTGCCATAGAAAAGAAGCACGTAAATTTCGGTATTATTCAAGTACTCCATGGCAGTGTGGGAAGTGTCCTTGTGAAGTGCCCCATTGGATTGGACTGTTGGAAGGAATTCTCAATTGGGGGAAAGATTTGCTTCCAGTTACCACTCCTTGTATTGCATATGATCTTATCCTTGAAAGATACTGGTTGTAAATCCGGTGGACCAGTCAAATACTATATAGGATTCTCTGCCCCTCCTCACTGTCATTCTTTTTTGGATACTTTTGGCAGGTTTCACGTGCTTAACTCTTGGGCTGTCAGGTAATATATTATAAACGTGATATTGTCACCTGCATTCACCATGTGCATCAAGCTTTTGGAGCTCTGAGTGCTTTTAATGTCCGTCTTGTTTTCTTTCTTCTCCTTTAATGCTGGACGATATAGTGCATTTTGTCATTGCACGAAAGGATCAAAGGGCAACTCCCGCAGACAATCTTTTATTAAGTCCTGCTGTCTATTTAAAGTTTTTAGAACCTACCTAGTTCTAAACTCTGATTCGAATCCACAAAACTGCAGACGATGAAGGAGGACTCTCCCTGGGTGCTGCACGTCCAACCTTTTGGATCATGAAGGGTCGTCCTTGCTGTGAGGAGACAAATTAGGCTTTCTCGTCCCAAATTTTTATTCGCAGTTGAAAGTTTATCTTGATACAAAGAATACTAAAAATATTTAGTGTGGTTCACCTTTAAAAATACTTGAAATTTTGAAAGAAACAAATATCAAACAAATAGTATCAAATTTGAATAGGATTTTAGCGAACAAGTTATGTGCAACAACCTTTTTGTTAGTACTCTCCCTCTTACTAAATGTGTTCCATGCGAGAGACTATTTATAGGTCAAAAGCACATTTAAGGAGTATTTGGTATGATTGATGACTTTGATGTCATATGAGATATTCATTTACGTTGTCTTCTGCACATTTTCCTGTCCTTAGTGTTGAAAATACTTCTGATAATGACTTGTTTAAAGTAATTAGATGTTAAGTTGAATTTTGAAATTATGTTAGAAAAATCTAATCTTCCTTAAAACTCATTTTTAGAGGAGTATGTTTTTAAAAAAAATAAATAAAAAACATATGCTATTGTCCTTAATAAAAATAGTCTAATCACATTATAATTTCTATCAACTTTCCTCTTTGTTGGACTACTTGTGTTTATTTTTTTCTTTGGAATTGCAAATCAGTTACAAGCACCTGTGCTCGTACGAGAACATGAAATAGTTGGTCGAAGAGACAAGGGGGGGAGGTTGCAACTTATCAACTTGGTACAAAACTAGGGATTGTTTGAAAATAGAGGAAATCACAAGGGTCAAACTACAAAATCGCCTTTCTTCCTTGATACGACGCATGGCATAGACCCTTCCCGAAAGAATGAGAAGCTTGCGAATGGGAAAACATCAATCTTAGTGGTGACAATTAATGGGTCCAGAACTTTCACACCAACGTTCAAGAGCCCTCTCCAATCTTCTCTAGACTATCTATATATCTCCAATTCTCCTCCTTATCTAACCATACCAATTCAGTATTCTTCGCAGAAACAAAGAAGCCCTCCTCTGTCCAGCATTGCTTCGAACTCTTTCTCTGTTTTTCTTTCTGTGCTTAGCTTAGTAACACCATGGCTTCAATGTTAACTTGCTCATCATCACCTTTGGTGTCACCCCACAAAGCCAGGACTTCGATTAAAGCCGGCCCTGTTCCCTGCTCGGCTACTTTCCCTTCAAAGAGTTTTGGCAGAACTAGGCCGTCAAGGCTGTCTTTGGTGAGGGCTCAGGCTGCTGGAGAACACAAAGACACGTCCGTGGATGTGCAAGTCAATCAGGGCAACCAAGGTACCTCCATAGAGTCCAGGCCTAGAAGGCTGGCCGTTGATGTTTCGCCATTTGGTAAGTCTGATGTCTGCCATGTTATCTTATGTGTGTGCTGGGCCCTATTGACAGCAACTTAGTTGGTTTATCGACGCATCAATTGCTTTCTTTGGGATGGCTTTATCTCTGACCAACTCAGTTAGTATTTCAGTCAAAATGACAATCGGATGATAGCCGGCTGTAATTAACATTCTCTATACGATAGTAATGTGAGTAATTCACTGATAATAACAAGGTTAAGAAAGAGATGATGATAGTCAAATTAACAGCAGAAGTAATAAAGTGGTGGAGTGCTGGCAAGGTAAAGTTCATATATACTATACAAAGATGAGGAAGGAAATGATAAAAAAATAACTCGGGAATATCTAATGACTATCGTCATAAGAAAAGCCTAAAGAGTAAAGAGGCACACCCTACGTGATATTGCATCATGCGTTTTGTTACACACTCGGCTCTCGGAGTTACTTTTCCTGCAAAAAAGAAAAAGAATTTTCGAATAAAATAAAAAGGAGAATGGAAGCTGATTTGTGGAGAAGCAGAAAAGACAAAGCCCAAAGGGAAAAGCAAGGAAAAGAAAAAGTTAGCTAGTCTGATGATCGTGACAGACCAATTATTCTTCTGTCATTGAAAACCCAACTCATTATAAGGTTGCACCATGCGAGGGGGGACACTTTTTCAGATCTGTCTCCTATGTGGTGTGATATTCTATAAGCAAGCATCCAGGAGATGGCAACAAAAGGAAGAGGAGACATAATTTCCAGGCGAATATAGTTTTTGTTGTTCTCCTATATATGCTTAGCGCAGGTAGCAAATCATTAGCATCTTCACATCCAGAGCAAAAATTAGATTATACTCAACTTAAATGTTCTACAATTAGCCCAAAAAACTAAATGTGTGGCAATTGTTTCACAGGCTTATTGGACCCGTTGTCCCCGATGAGGACTATGCGCCAGATGCTGGACACAATGGACCGTCTCTTCGAGGACGCCATGACATTCCCCGGCAGGAGCCGGTCGGCTGGGGAAGTACGTGCGCCTTGGGACATCAAAGAAGAGGACCATGAGATCAAGATGAGGTTTGACATGCCCGGACTTGCCAAGGAAGATGTTAAGGTCGCTGTGGAGGACGATGTGCTTGTTATTAAAGGAGAGCATAAGAAAGAGGAAAGTGGGGATGACTCCTGGCAGCGTAGGAGCTTCAGTTCCTATGACACTCGTCTTAAGCTTCCTGATAACTGCGAGAAGGATAAGATCAAGGCAGAGCTTAAGAACGGTGTCCTCTTTATTTCTATTCCTAAGACCAAAGTGGAACGCAAGGTCATTGACGTTGCGATTCAGTGAAAGCATTACGAGTCTATATGCCGTTGCCTCTAGTTAAATTCGTGGGTTTTCTGCTTTCCTTTTTGAGTGTTGCTTTCTGTTTTTCCCTTTTTCTTACTACTCTGTAATGGTGTGCCTCTAAATGTATATATAAAGACGGATATAATATTTCTCGTATTCATGACTAAGTTCTTCTTGGAATCGTCAAACTTTCTATCTACCAGAGAGAACGTAATTGACATGACTGGCAATTTTGGATATCTATGAGAATTGACAGTCTACGGAAATCTGGGGGGCAGAGGAACTGTTCTGTTAGAAAGTCTATTCCACCAACCATTTTAGTTTGTAAGTGTTTTAATCGCTTGGGAACACAGCCCTGCATGCGCTGGTAAGCAAGTTGGGAACTCCGAAATGCGAAAGTTCTTCAACTGCTGCAAGCCAAGATCTTATCAGGAACGTCTTCAGTGGCAAACTTTTCGGGACTATTTCCAGCTCGCGACGTTTCAGCCCCGTGTCCTGTTTCTCTGTTACGGGAGCGTCTTATCCAATAAACGCGCCAAATGGGTAACAATTTGTTGAAAATGGGTGCTATCCTAGGTCGTTGAAAGTGAAAAGATGAGCCTATGCTTTTAATAAAAAGATGAGTTTATATTTTATAAATAATAAAAAATTTTCAATTTAATATCTTAAGATTTTAAGATGAATGTTCATGCTCTAATACAATTAGATGTTGAAAAGTTGGAAAATGGTCAGACGGATCTATCAGAACCCCTTCTTGTCCAGTTCAGGCGATATCAACGGTTCTTACCGCTGCAAGTTTCATTATCATGGTCAAGCAATTTTGTACGAAACGTGTACAGCCCACTGGAGTGTCTGATACTTTCTCTGTTCCAAATCTAAGTGTTGAGTTTTGTGCATGACAGGTTTTCCATGGACTAAGGCTACCACCTACGTTAGGAGGGGGACAAGAAGGGATGTGGCACTATTAAGGATTTGAAAACACCATCTCCGAAACAGAGCAGGCCCTAGCATAGTCACCTGATGAGCGCCAGAGCTTCTTCTGTGGGTCGTGCGAGATGGGATTGTCTTTGAAAACCCATACCGGAGTTGTTAATTAATTACCAAGTTGATAGAAAATGGCAAATATCATCAGTTAACTAGCGTTCTAAGTAGAACACGTCGAGGATGAAGCTGTAACTTCATTTTTCGTCACCTAACAGTTCTTTATTTTAGTCCAAGGCGAGAAGATGGGCATTGCAACCACTTTGTAGGAGGATTTCTAGTTAATTATCAACCCGTCTCTCGTGGAAAACTAAACATAAGCCTAATAACACCACCGAGATCATGACAAGCCAACCCCTATTTCTAATACAAGGTTTAACAGAAAAAAAACACATCGAGCCAAAAGCTGATAAGAAGAACTGTTGATTCCCGTGTATTATGACAATAAGCATCCATCAGCCATGGCCGTCTTTTTCTGTTTCCGGGTTTCCCTTTCGGCGATGGACATGGTAAGGAAAATACTAGAACATCTAACAGCTACACTGCAACTTTACTCGCATCCTTCCGGGATGGATTCTAGCTTCGGCGTCCAATTTTTCGAGTGATCCATGGATTTGCATGTTTGTTTCTGGATCCCGGACAGAACGTCTTGCACTGATATCTGCTTTGCCAGTAAATCTTGCAGCTGTTGTCTTGTTATAACAATCTTAATCCTCTTTACACCACTGGGTTTTTCGCCGTCAGGTGTGGATGAAACATCTGCAGGGCTAGCAGTACAAACAGAACTCTTGGAAGGAAGCAAGTAGTAGATTTTACCTATCTTCAACTCGTAGTTCGGTGGGAGATGGTCCGTAGCTTCCCTGGATAAACCGATAGCCGAGGCGGGGAAGTTCTCCAAGATATCCTTGACAATCATTGGCCTGCTGAACTCTAAAACCTTCCCATCCATCTTGACAATCTGTAAAACTCTTCCATGCTCTGCGGCAACATCCACGACCCGAAGTCCAGTTCTGGGTTTGGAGAGAGCAAAGCAATTGCCCATTTTGCTTCAGACAAGAAAAGAGCTCTAAAGAGTCGAGATGGTGTTAAACAACTAAAGAGGCATATTGAACACAGAGTCTAAAACTAGGAAGCTTTTGTGTTTTAATGGTCTGGAAGCAAAGGCAGAAGGGCATACATATATATATTAAGGCTATGCGTAGGAAGATGGGTTTGTTTCGGGCAGAGTGGAGCAGTAGAAAACTACCTTTCTGTGAAAAAAACGAGTAGTGTGAATTTGAAGTCAAAGGAAAGAGGCAGTAAGATTTAAATTGTGAAAAGCAAGGAAAGGAAAGAACATTTTCAACACGCATGCAAGACAGGTCGGTTAGTGGAAGGTGGCGCATTCCCATATCTCATCTACACTGACCTTAACCTCTATTTATGTAAGTAGCAGCCCACTATTGTGTTTGTCACACGGTCCACTTTTTTGCTGTAAATAAACGCCATGGCTGCACAAGTGGCCTCCCATTCGGGTTAGGCGCCACTTAAGACTAAACTAAAGTCTGTCAGTATGGGGCAAGAGCCTAGGTGAACAGATGAAGGGTGTAAAAGATCGATTCATTTTGTACTGGTCTATTAAATATCATGCTTATAACCGTCCCTTCTTAATTTATTATTCATGTTTTCTAGTTACATCATCCTTATGTTGTTGGTGATGTCAAAGAACCATAAACTTTTAAAGTTTAATCGTTCCTTCTTGAGAACGAAGGGGTAGAAAAATAGGATAAGCTTGTTGTGGGGCTTAATCAATTAGAAATTGGCTCACTGGTCCATTCCTCAAAACTATTCCGATAAGAATAGATGGCGCAGTAGAAGGATATGATTGATTGGGTTTCCAGGATAAGGTCATGCTGAGGTGCAGTTGACGCATAATGGTTTAGGTCGCAGTGGGAGATGGTTTAGATTTTCAGGTTCTGCTTGCCGGTTAACAGTGCCTCCTGTACCCGGATATCTGTCAATGCCAATTGGACTCCAGTGGATGGATATAAAAGACAAGACACTAAAGACGAAATAGCATCAGGAATAAGAATTCCATCGTCTTTCTTTCTAACCACATCAGTATAGTTTTGCCATGGAGCGGCTAGGCTAATTCAAATTGGCATATACATCCTAAAGAAACGACTAATATGGACTGCATAAAGCATAAAGCAAAGACGCCTAAACAACATGCCTACGTTTTTGCAAAATTCAAACACTGTGTCCCATCTGCGTTAAATACACAAAAGAATTACAGAAGTTCTTGTTGCTGACCCACTAAAGCTTCACAGAAAGACCGCAAAATCTACTTGTTTAAGTGCTCGTAGGTTTGGGGGTGTCTCCACTTCCGTAATCTCGTTATGACACCCGGGGAAAAGAAGGGAAAATCACAAGACAAAGATTTTCTCCCACAAAAAGAGTGCACATGTAAGTATTATTCGATTGGCTTGTTGACTTGCCAAGTGTGTTTAGTCCAACACATCCAAATCCAATGTACCTAACCCTAATTCTAGACCTGGCAGGAGGCTTAGTAGTGATTTTTTTGATCAACCGACGAAGAATATCCTTTGAGTTCCCAAAGTCCACAAATCTCCAACGGCTTGAGCTTCACTTAACATCACACAACTGTAAAATCATTACTGGTTAGGTTGCAGATTTGCACAGTTTTAGGTGACAAAGTCAACTGTATCTTCGTCTTCCATGTGGTGAACGAGGACCACTAGCTCTGCTGGCCGGTTAGAGGAGAATTAGTCCCCGGAACCACAACTTGAGGCCCTGTGGGAAATGAGGAAGGCCAAGCTATTCAGTCCCTTTCGCTGGAAAAGATACAGTTACCATGTGGGGTGTACTTATGGGATCAAAACAACCAATTTTTTGGTCTTGTTTAGAGCTATCAATTCAGTCCTGTTCTCTCGTAACTCCATGGATAACACCGTTGAATCTGCTTCGTTTCTCTGTAATTTATGATTATAAGAATACACCGTTTAGGTTAAACATTATTTTAATGTTTGCTTCATTATTAGTTAGGAATATCCGAACTTTGTTATATGCTCCAAAACATGTTCGAATTTGATGATACCAAAAGACAGAAAAATGACAACGTCAATTTTTTAGACGAAACCCATCTTTAATTTTCTAGTTTTACTCAATACTTGACATTGTTTGAAAAATCTTGACAAATTATAAATCTAAATGATGATTGTGTGCATAATATAGTCTTCAAATCCCAATTCAACTTGTTATTATCTAGTAAAACCCTGGTCAAATTGCCGCTACGCCGACCCTGCAAGTGGGACACCTGTGTTTGCGAAAAGGCTTAGTGGAGTGGCCGTCATCACCATGATCCCCCATCCAGAGGAATTTGCCTCCCCATCGCGGCTCCACCGGTTCATGAATCATAACAGTTCGTCCAGTGGATTCCATGGCCACAGCTTGATAATGATTGAATTTTTTTGCACCTTTCTCGATCACTTTCTATCTTTTTTGGGTCAACAAAATAACCTTCCAGTTCCCTTCCTAAGGAGCAGTATCCGCTGCACGATTTCGCTCACTTTTTCCTCTTTTTCTCTTATGTCGGCCTCCAGAAAGCTTTAGCGCTGGTTTATAATGGGTTGTTAGATGGATGCTGGGAAAAGCCTTACCCTCCTCGGCTTGAAGAACAAGGAAACTCTTGTATGCGTATATGGTGACGACAACTAGGAAGTAGTGTTTTCTTCTCTTTATCGTCCTGGGAAAACACCCGAAGAAAAGATAAGGAGAAGCAGATTAGTCTCGTGAGTGAGAATACCTCCAGTTATGAGCTTAGGAAACTATCAACCTCGCCAAGTTACGAGAAGATGCTATCAGGAAATTGTTAGAAAGATTAAGTACCAAAGATGGATTACTAAAAGTTATATTATGAGATAATATTGATACTTGAATATGCATCAATGATTATGCTATAATACCATGAATAACTTGGGAAAACAGAAAAGACTCGGGGCAATCCTCAAACTATATTCAAAGAAAGAAATTGTATGATCTACTCTTGGTTTTATTTTACCAATTCTCATATACTCTACGTTCAACTTATATTCAATTGAAGTTAGTAGAAAGATAGAGTTTCTAATAAGGTTGCATTAAAAAAAGATAAAATTTGAAAGTGGAGTCTTCTTCTCTAATAAGATGATTTTTTCCATTATATCAAATCTTCAATTGAGAAAGGATTTAACTAGATTATCGTCATATACCAAAATCTAAGAGATTTTTTAAAGCAGAAATGGTGAAATGTTCTTAGCTTTGTGCATTTGTCTTTTATCCACAAAATATAAAATAGGGGATTACAAGTTCTTATTGGTTTAGACTTCATCAAAGTTAAAGAAAATGAATAGCTTGAAAGTTGACATGGTTCTAGTGAGTCTTCTACCTGACCATGGCACCAAACTAGGTCCAACACATCTCAAGTCCCTGCATTATTAACAATGAAAATCTCTATTGCCAAAGGACCGATGCAAAGCCACAACACTATGATTTGCATCTACATTTGCCATTTCCCTTTTGTAAGGCCCTTGGTTTCTATCACTATTATAGGACAACTGGTTTGTGGAACTATCACAAGACAATTGGTTTGCAGAACAATTTGTATTTCCACAAATAATAAGGGGAAGTACACAAGTAATAAGTTGGTTCAATTTTTATGTGCAAATGAAATGATACAGTAATTTCCTTGTTCATATACTCCCTAATAGAATAGAATTGTAGAAAGAAAGTATTTACATATTGTGAAGCTTGGATGTTCTATGATCATATCTCTATAATCGAGACATTTATATCTATCTCATTAACAAAGAAGGGAAAGGATGCAAGCAACTAAGAGGGTTTTTGACTGAAAGTTTTGTTTGAATGAATGCCCATAGATTTGCCTAATTGAGAACTCCACATATACTACTAGACACTGAGCTATTTTACCCTAATTTCTTTTCACATATTTTTCATGTCACAACCTTCCAAACATACGTTGCCCATTACTAAAAACTATGACCAGCTCATTTCCTCTTCCTCACTTAGAGTCTACCCATCCTCTAACTCGCACTCACAACATGACAACATATAGCCAACTTGGGATTTATAAACCTAATTTCCACTATTTATTGATCTTGACCCTCATAATTCCACAAGTGCCAACTTCCTTTTGTAAGGCCCTAGAGCATCCAAGGTGGTTCTTTGCCATGTAAATGCATATGCATGCTCTTCACAACAAATCAACCTCGACATCAATGCCATGACGTCCTAAGATAAATATGGTAGGTTGAAAATGGGTTTTTAAGCCTAAATTAATTATGGATAGTTCTCTTGAT
This sequence comes from Casuarina equisetifolia, assembly GCA_028551475.1. Lineage (NCBI taxonomy): Eukaryota > Viridiplantae > Streptophyta > Magnoliopsida > Fagales > Casuarinaceae > Casuarina > Casuarina equisetifolia. The sequence continues at coordinate 21,481,516 of CM052362.1, forward strand.
AAATGAAATGTGAAATTTGTCAGCAAAGGCTTTCACCAAAAATTGAGAGTTGATTTTTATAAATTTGTTTCCTATCATACAAAGTTACAACAAATAGAGTTATTCTCATCCTTGTATGCATTCAAGGTTAGGCAATATAGCAATGTGATGTGGACAATGCATTTTCAATGGTTCTTTCGAGAAGCCAATCTATATGATCTAGCTTTTAGGTTTTCCATGACTCTCATTTTTGAAACTATGTATGCACTCTCCATCATGCTTTTTATAAGCTCAAACAACCTTTGTGAGCTTGGTTCAATAGGCTATCCACCTTTCTTCTTGACCTAGGCTTTCATTACTTACCATTTGATACGTCTTTATTTGTATATGATCATGAAGGTATTGAACTCTGCTTGCTTTTGCATGTTGATGACTTAATTGTCATAGAGAATTCTTTATATCAAAGAGATAGCTTCATTCACGAACTTAGATCTAACTTTGCTGTTAAGATTCTTTGGTAACTTTATTTTTTTTAATTAGCATTCAAGTTTCTCATGACTTGGAAGGTTTCACTCTCACATAACAATAATATGACTTTGATATTCTTTATCGAGCTAAAATGATTTATTGTCATCTTTTTTTTTTCATTTTGATACGTATTAAATGTAGTGTCATCTAACAAGGTGGAATTCGTTTTCTTAGCCTACACCTTTTAAAAGTCTTCTAGGTGCTTTATAATATATAACTTTTACATAGCTAGATTTGAACTTCTTTGTCAATAAGCTTTGCTAGAAAATGTCATTCCATGGCATTATTAGATTTGGTCTTTGCATAAATTGAAGCTTTGGAAGAGGTTGATTAGGTTGGTTATGCTAAGACATGTCACTCCATAACTAGCTTTTACACGTTTTTAGATACAAATCTTGTTTCATGAATAGAAAAGCACCAATCTACCATTTCACATTCATTTATAGAGGTATAATATTACACTTTTATTGCTAGCATTTCCAAAATTACAAGGATCTTTCATTTACTTTGTCACCTCAGAATAAATCTTCACATTTACTATTTTTCATAGTAATAATTTTGCTACCTTATAGTTGATTGCCAAACCAAATTTTCACAATTAATTCAATCATTTGGAAGTAGACTACTATTTTGTAAGAGAGAAGATGGCCTAAGGAACCTTCATCATGATCCATGTCTCTCCCTATGAGTAATTGATAGATATTTTCACCAAACCCTTATCTTGGCATACCTTTAAAGTTTTGCATAACAAGCTTAGCATGATAGCTTGAGAGGGAGTGAAAAGGATATAGTTATGGTACTTCTTCCACCTTCCCATGGCACCAAACTAATTCCATAACACCTCAAGTCCATACATTATGAGCAATAGAAGTTTTTATTTCCAAAAGACTAATGCATGGAGAACAACTACCAAATGCATATATGTACCCACTCAACAACATTGAAGAAGTTGCAACACTTTGGTTTACGCCCTTATTTTCCATTTCTCCTTTACAAGACTTTTAGTTTTTGTCACCACCATAAGGTAACTTGTTTGTAGAACCACCTTAGGTTAATTGGTTTGCAAAACAACCTATATTTCTACAAGCTCCTTAAAAAGCAATTTCTTAACATTATAAGCATTGTAAACTATCTTAAACTTCCTAGCATTGGAAGCACTACAAATAAACTCTTAAGCATTTTTAACCTCACCAGAAAACCTCTCACTGGTCATTTCCTTGTTTATAGATTTTTTAACACAACAAATTTCTAACCAATTTTCTTAAATCAAAGATGAATGAGTCTTTTTAGTATTCTAACATAAAAACATTGCAATAATACCCATGAATGAAATGGATGCCAAACTTGCCCTCTACCTTAAACAAGTTATGCATCCTCACATACCAATGAACATAGTAGTGGACATATACAATTCTCTTCCTTTCCTATTGCCTTAGGAGTCGCAAATAGGAATATACATGAAAGTTATGCCACCTTACACTTATACTAACATGGTAGTCACATTCTCAATCATTTCTATAGCAATTAATTGAATCAAAAAGGCAAAGTAATCAATGAGATAGAGATAAAGCATTTGGATAAGTACCTTCATTTCATCTTTTAGTGATTAAGCACAGTGTGTAATTTATAAACACCATTATAAGGTTTAAATTGATTGAAGCATGACAATGCATCCTGTAGAGAGTTTTGACTTTCTAAATACTTTGTATAATTTCTAAATGTAGTGTGTTATGATATCATGACTTTTCTAAGGAAGAGGTAATGTGGGGTCTTTTTCTTTTCATGTGCAAGTGGCCAACATTTGGCTTGTGAGACATGTGTGACAATGGTGGGCCTTTTGTTTGATTTTGATCAATATTTGTCATTTTTCCTCCACAATGCTCCCAATTTTTACCATTACTATAAGACAATTAGTTTATAGAACTATTGTAAGACAATTGATTTGCAAAACTACTGCAAGACAACTAATTTGCAAAACAATCCTTGATTTTACAAGCTATCTCCAATATTCTAACACCACAAGCTATCTTTAGTAGCTTAGCACCACAAGCCAAATCTTTGATATTTCCACCCTCCCTAAACAACTTCCCATTAGTCATACCTTTATTTAAAGGTTTTGTAACACGACAAATTTTCAGTCAATCCTCTTAGATCAAAGATGAAATAGTCTCCCTAATATTCTAGCATAAAGACAATGTGTAATGCCCATGAATGAAATGGGCAATGAACTTGCTTTCTATCTTGAACAAGTTACGCATGAAAGCATCCTTATAGATTAGTGAATATAGAAGTAGACATACATACTTTTCTTCTTTTCTCATTACATGTATGACAGATGCATGTAAGATAGTTCATGAAATTTGTGCCACCTAACACTCATACCAATGTGAAAGCCATATTCCCAAGTCGTTCTAGCATGGACTTGCCTCTCATTTAAGGTTTGTCAACCAAAGAAAGTGAATTGATAGGCTCCTCCCACTTGCCTAACAACCCTCAAGTCTAACACATGCAAGCCCCACAAGTTGAAGTCTAAAGATAAGAAATATAGATATTTGTTGTTGGCAATAATGATGTATCTCTAGAATGTAGTTATAAGTTAGTAAAACATTGTGTTTATAAATAGGTAACAAGTAAGCATGAAGTTGTATTTAAGACATTTTTTTTTGTAACCATACTTTTAATAGTTTAGTAAAAGGTCAATCTTTTTCAAGGCTTCATTTCACTCAAATATTAAATTTATTTTGGCTTCCATTCAATAATAAGAAAAAGCACAAAAATATTGAATTGTAATGTTTTGACTTGCCTAATGTTAAGAATATGGCAAATAACAAAATTTTCATCAAAAGTTATATGAAAAATATGATTAAATAAGTTATTTATTACAAACTCAAAAATAATTCCTTTAATTTTTAAAATAAAATATTTAAGTTAAAAAATTTTAATTAAAAAAGCTTATGAACTTTTTAGATAAATTTTCTTTTTCCCTCTTGAGTACCAAAAGCAACGAGCCTTTCTTTTTTTTTTTGTGATCACTAATTTTGCAACATCATCTAATATAGAGACGCAATTGTCAAACATGTTTAATTTTTCCATTCATAAACTTGTCATGGTCAAAAAATAGATCCAAAACTGATTTGTTAAAAAATAATGGTCAAGAATAGAAGGGCAAAACCCATTGGTTTTATGAAGACGTGCAGTGAGTCCCGTTTCCGTGCTTACATAGGCTCTCTGATTTGGGCTCAAATCGAAGTGGCCCAGCTTCGCTTTTTTGGTTTGCCAATCTCTCTTCCTTTTTCGCCAGAAATGGGCCTGCGCAGATTCATATTCAGATACAAGGGACCTCCATTTTTATCTGCTTCCAGTCCAGAACGAGGAGCATTAAATTGAGGAATGAGACAATCATCCATCAACATAATCGCAAGATCCACCAGGAACCTATTTAAAATTTGATAAACGAAGTGCCCAGTACAGATTGGGTCCATCACAGTTTGGCATGATAAACAATCTGAAATAATAAGTTCCGTCCAGTTTCGATGAATAGGACACTCCATTTCGGTGCTTGTGGCTTGCTCCCAAAGGACATAAATAAATAGATAAATTACATGTTATAAGCTCGTCCTTACAAGGGACACAAGCTTTTTCGTTCATCGTACTATAACATGTTATAAATCCAAATCTTTAGCTTTGTGCAATCAGAAAAGAAAAAAAAATCTTTTTAAGATATCCATAATTAGGTATAATAATTATTTCTCTTTTAAAAAAGTTTCGATTATGAGGAGGAATTTTGGACATATATTCCACAACAAATTTGAACATAATCATATATTGCGTTCTCTCTTAGCGATGCAAAGCTGATTTAGCTTAGAAGTACATTAGCTTCTATAGAGATGCAATAATGGATCTGCGAAAGCTTCAAAGCAAAAAGGTGACGGGGAGGGAGAGAGAAGAAGAAGAAGAAGAAGAAGAAAAATCACTATGTTGAATTGTCTATTGAATAATATATTTATATGTATGAAAGATCCGGGTTATATTAATTTATGTTAAGTTGACCATTAAATTGAGTATTAAGATGCATTGGAGAAATTCTTATTGTATTGATTTATGTTAAATTGTTTATTGAGTTATATATTTAACATGAACGAAACAACTTTTTTATATGAGTTTTATAAAGTGTTATTTATTGTCATATCTTAAATTAAATCTAATCGTTTAACCAACTAGTTTAGTGGTAAGTTAACAAGGACTTCAACTGTAAAGTTTAGAGTTCAACATCTCATGTGTGTGAGTTAAGTGTATGAATTATAATATTAAAAAAATAATAATAATAAATTAAATCTAAATTATACATTTAACATGAAAACAACAACTTTTTTATATAAATTTTATGAAATGTTATCTATTATCATATCTTAAATTGAATCTATCTTTAATAATTTAAATCAAATAAGATTCTATTACTGGTTTTTATGTTTAAAAAAATTCTATCTTTATAATTCTAAGTTGAACAAAATTCTATCTTATTTGATATAATAACAATACTTAAAGTAAGGCGTTATTAATCTAAAGACTTCTAAACCTATTTATAATTCATGCATAAAACAAGGATGTGAAGGTAAAATACCAAGGATTGCCTTGTATCACATAACAAAAGCAAATCACATGCATAGGTTCTCCGCTCCACAACAGTTCAATCATAATGGTTTAAGCAAAGGGGCGATGAATCTTCCTTGTTTCTATCAATAGTCTAAACCCCACAAAATGTTCCACAGAAACCTATCCTCTAAGAATAACATATTGGTTATTACGCGCAATAATTTATGCTGCTAAGAGAAACAATATTATATATTATGGATACCGAATATATATGTAAACTTTGTGACTGATGGAGCAGATGAGGAAAAAGGAGATGGCGGAAGTTGAATACAGCGAGGCACGCATCTTTGGACCCGTTAAAGGATTGCGAAGCAATGATTTGGCAGAAGATAATTACGGAAATACACTACCTTCAAATTTTATTGGAAATTTCTTGTATAGTTGCATTATTTGTCATTTCCCCACTTGCACTTTTCCCTGCTGTCCATTCTCCTTTTTCGCTTCCTATTTGATATTGAATTCAAAAGAAGTCCTTATATTTTACGTAATTCTTCCCTAAATTTCCGCCGCTGCTCGTATCCTTTTTTCTTCTGGCGTTGATCTCCCGTGTTTTATAGTCCTCCACAGCGTTGATGAGTGTTTCCTGTGGAATCTGAGGGGACGTGGCTGTGCAAAGTTTAAAAGGTTTTAGCCTGAAAGAGAAGAACAAGAAGCAAAAAGCACGTGTTGGTGGGATTTATTTGATTGACTGGTTTCCTGTCATATTTGTGATCAAGTTGTTCTTCCTGAATTCCTTTCTCTTGTCAACTTTGTTTTGGCTTCTGGGTCTGGTTTTGATCGGGCTCAGGGTGGTTTATTTGGCGAAGAGGTTGTCTGCTGCTTCGTATATTGTGGTATTTATGTCCCAACAGAGGCAAACTAAGATGGTGGGTGCGAACAATGGCAAACACTTAGGTGACACAACCTACACCAAGATCTTTGTCGGAGGTTTGGCTTGGCAGACTCAAAGGGACAGCTTACAGGGTTATTTCGAGCAGTTTGGGGAGATTCTAGAAGCTGTTGTGATCGTTGACAAAAACACAGGAAAATCAAAAGGCTATGGCTTCGTAAGGCAGCCTGTTCTATAGCCTCTGTATACAGCGATCTGATAACATTCACATGTGGCGTTTAATCTCTGATTTGATTTTGTTTCTTAGGTAACGTTTAAGGATCCGGATTCGGCCATGAGAGCTTGTCAAAACCTGTATCCTGTGATTGATGGAAGAAGAGCAAATTGTAACCTTGCAGCCTTTGGTGCACAAAGAAACCGTTCAGCCACCCCTCAACGAGGTCGGAAAATTGTCAAGATTTACTTGTTAAGAGTTTATGACGTTAATCTTAGTAGGCAGGACAAGTTTGATTTACATAAGTCAAAAGCTATCCTATCTTATCTTAAGTAGGTATGATCTTATATTGATTACTGTTCCCCACCCAAAAAAAAAAAAAGATGCAGGAACGGAGAAATTCGGATCATCTTTTCGAACCATGGCTTCAGTTTCTCCCTATGTTCATCAAAACGTTCCCCACTACGGATTCCCACATCCATCATATGGGTAAACAAAAGATTCAGCAGTAGAAATTACCTTCTTTTAGAATTAACTACATGTTATATGGATCTAGCTACTCGCTGTCTTCTAAATGTTCTCTCTTCAACATTCAGGTTTCCTTACTACCCACAAGACATGTTTACGATGGTAAGTTTTTATTCTTATTTCTAAGTTCTCTCTTGCTCACGAATTAACCCAATCATTGAGACTTTCAATTCAAAATTGATAGATGTGATGTAAATCATTAGGAAGTGTATAGCAGGCAACAGTTTGTATCCTAATTTCTTGCTCATAAACAAAGGCTTTATGATATTAACTTGTGATTGCTAATCATTGATGTTGGGACAGGATCATTACTCCGCCTGAAAACAACTTTTAATTTGAATCAAATTGTGTTTATGCAGAACTATTACAATGTATATGGTGGGCAACAATCACCATCTTATTACGGGTTTGTGGCAGCCGGGGCTCCTGGGGTCCATAATTACTACCCATTCCCTGCTCAACCGGGACACAATGATCCAGCACAGGGTCCCAAAATGATGCAGCACCCTTCGTTTCCTCCCCAGTACCGTGCACTTGGGAGCGTTCACGTTCCCACGTCAGTTTCCCCATCTACCACTGCAACAAGTTGAGTCTCTAAGCTACGTTTTGTGTTCAATGATTTATCACTTTTTCTTATTAAGTTACAGCTTCTAACCACTCTTATCGATGAATGCAGCAAAACCAGGAGGAGAACCCTCAGAACAGAGTTCCTTAGGAGAGTCTTGATGACAAAAATTACTTATGTTCCACGAGTAGAACAGTCGACAGAAACAGCAGAAAGGATTACAGAAAGTCACAGACCATAGCAGATAGAAGAAAGGAACAGTTTTCTTTATTCTTTTCCAACATGCCTACTCAGGTGAGATGGGGGGAAAGCAACAAACAGAAAACAATAGGTAGTCCATTCAGGGAACAGGTGATTTGGTACCTAGAGCCTGTTCTACTAATCAAACTCGGTGCCCAATTCATTATCCTTTCGTTTTTCATTAGACAATCATTTTGCATACAAATATAGTGTTCTTATTTTCCTTTCTGATTTGCAACAAAAGTTATCTAGAATCAATTTTGGTAGAAATTTTCAGATCCTTGTTCTTCAATCTTTGGAGTTCTATGGCGAACCCACCTTGCTTTTTCTTTTTGTCTCCGACCTCGTTTCCGGCATTAGTTTGTCAATTCTGAACGTCAAGCTCAGATAGGTTCAGCATTAGCTCGTCATATTTGATTACTCAATATTTAACTTTATCCTTAGTGATCACAATCGAGTAAGCTGCAAGTAAGTCCAACAAAGGTTGCCTTTGTCCCTCTTGTTCAATGGAATTCTCCGCACGTAAAGGTTCCTCTCCATCACTTTCCTTCGACGCCTTTTCTGCCTCATCCAACTACCGGAAATTTCCTATTGGGACTGGTACTTTGTCGGAATCAAAGAGGTTACCGAGTGGATCGCGAGCGTGTAGGCCTTTGGTGATCAAACTTGTACATGCTAGTTGGACCGATTCTGCTTATTAATTCGTTGAGGATTGGAATGCTGAAAACCATTGGCCAGAGGTAATAGACGCCCCAGATTGTGACGGGAAGATAAAGATCTCTTTCGGCGACAAAATCCAAACCTTTCCGATAAGTAATAGCTAGGCATTGAATGTCAAGCATCTTGCACGCACTTTATTGTCTTGGAAACCATGGTTCCCACTAGTTGACAAGAAAACAAACACAGAAGAAAAGGACACAAAAGAAAGGCATTGATCAGCCTGTTCGGGACAAAAACCTTCTGCAAGTGTTCACCCCCCATGCATGCTACATGGTGTTTTTGCCCACAATCACCATAAAAGTTGACAAGATCATCCCTTAGATTCTTAAGATGAATTAAAAATTTGGTATTCAATAAAGCGTAGAACATTCTAGAGGTTGAAAGAGCTCGGTCCACTATAGTTTATGATGATTTATTTCCAAGGACCGAAAGTGCAAAGCTTTGCTGCGGGGAAAGGAGGCTTTCCCCTTTGGTCGGCAGGTAGAACACATTGCTTTGACTAGGAATTTTCCCAGCCGACTTGTAGTTTAAGTTTTACGCCCACCCAACTTCCTTTGTATATTTCAAACCCTGTTTCTTTTTATTATAACTTCTGAAACCGAACTCTTTGACCACCTGTAGCTTGGAAACCACGTAAGGACGAGAGTAACCCAAATAAGGTAGGAGAATAGGCCACTTAAATCTAGTCAATTCTTCCTTAGAGCCACTCTTACAGCCGTCTCATATTGGCCACACGTTGAACCAAAGGGCAGAAATTAACTAGTCAAGCATGCCTCTTTATGTTATGCGTATCAACTAGCACGAGGAAGAGATTAACAATGTCTTGAGCCAAGAAAACCCAGTCGGTATTTGGATTTGGCGATTCCCCGTCAACATCAGGATACGGCGATTATTTATTCAGCCATCTCATAGATACACTAAATACCAGAGGAACTTCAGAGAAACCAGGTTTAGATGTTTAGTAGCTTAATGCTTTCTAGTTGGGCTTACTGGTAGATGGAGGTGGCGGTGACTAAGATTCGCTGGGGCAGAAGGTATTAAAGGTGGAAGCAGTGGTAGGGTGCAAAAGCAGCCTGGTGGAGCCGTACAGGCGGTCGTGGTGGTGATAGCGGTCGGGACACGCAGCTTTTAAATAAGATAAGACAATCAACTTTCACTACCAACAAAAAGCATAACTAAACTTTTGAAACCCATAAACACAAGTATTCCTCTGACAATTTCCAAGTTGTTAGAAATAAACAGAACGAGTATTAGTTTTCCTCGGGAACATCGTTACACAATTCATCACATTGTGCAGCAGAAATTAAGCAATTGAGAGCCTCGAAATCCCAACCAACTCTACAGCTAAACAAAGAAACCATAAATTACCACCTCTTGGCAAAACATGATGCCTGATAGCAGCGCAAGGAACAAAAGGATTGGCGTGATGCCACAAGTACCTTCAAATATTTCTGTAACTATGTATATATGTAAAGATTCAGCGGTGAAATCAGTCTGGGAAATATGAAAGGAAGATTCAGTGCAACTGAGGGCGAGGAGTTCGTGGGCGGACAGGCGTCTTTGATGGGCTTACCCTGCATGTACATGAATAATGTTATGAACTTGGGAAGCAGAAGCTGAAAGGAGGGAAGAAGAAGACATCACAGTCAGTTGTCACAAATACTGTCTGCCACACCAACCTTATCGGCAATGATCCCAAAACCACACCACTACAGTTAAGAGCCGCAATTGCACTTTCAGCCTGCAAGTTAAAACAAATATCAATCTTATGTACAGGACTGATCAATAATCAAATAAAGCCAAAAGCATAAACCTACAATATTCATTTGAAAAATCTTCAGGTTTTGCAAACAAAAGCAAGGACCAAAAGCAAAGATTTACAGTATAACATTAAATTGAAACTGAACGCTAGGCACAATATAGCAATATAAGTGGTCTAAGAACTCCTGGGACCTCCCACAAACACATAACATTCATCTGGAAAGGATACAAATATACTTATTAATAATAACCAGACCACATACCAAGACCGTGCATTGGCACGGGTATGGGGAAAGGGAACAAAGCGAGATTCTTTCAGGTACAATGATAACAACCGTGATAAAATAAAGAAATAGAAACGTGAGGATGTCTGATCAAGAAGTAATTCAGATCACTCCTACAGGATTTGCTTCACTCAGGAGCCAAGTAACAGATGGAAATAAAAGGCTCGAGTGAACTATGAAAATTGGTGTTTCCATATACTAAACTTCAAATTTTAATCCCAGGAGTGGAGATTACAAGGCTGGCAGACTGATCTAGCTAAAGCATCATGACAAATTCAGGGACACAAAAAAGGACAGGCGTGCTATATCTACTGGTATCTCAAGATAGAATCAAAAAATTTTAACTCATGACGAATAGAGACCTGATTAACTGGTATCGCTAACCTAATATCAGTTTCCTAGGCAAGTACTTGCTTACAAATTATTCACTACTAAAGCTCAGAAAGGCTTTTAGCTATTGTCATAGCAAAGAATGCATTCAGTCACAAAATCACAAAACCCAAAGAAACATACAAATATGCTGCATTCAGACACACATATCCCACTCAAGACATTAACTCATAGCCTAGGATTTTTGTGACCATAAATGGGCTAGATCAGGTAACAAGAACAAATATTAAATAGTGAGATATTCTGCTCCGTGTTTTAGGACTAAGCAGGAAGCCCAACCAAGACAAATCATGCGCAAGGTAGACTTGCACCACTAGATTGAACAAGATATGCAAAAGATTTCTGTTATGAATGCAACTTGTAACCATATCAATGATTTCTAACAAGGAAATCATTGCAAGTAGTTCCATGACATTTGTGGGGATGTATTGGCAAAAGACAACAGCAGGTTGTCGACCGACACACCTTTTTATTCTTTCATTTTTTCCAGCATAACATCTATTTTGTGATAGATGATATAACAGAAAGAGATACAAATCGAGCTAAGAGAACCAACATTTTTTTGTCTCACTTTTCTCAATTTTAATATTTTTATGACAGGAAAGATGTCATGAAAAAATGATAAAGCCAGTAGTTGCATGGCAAACCCAAAAGCGTAAGCAAAGATGACAAAGGGAAACTTAGAAACCAGTGTGCCAAGAAGTTAAAGGTGACACCAATGGAAGAAAAATAAGTAAAACATAAAGTAGTCTAAGCCATATGCAAAGATGTCCAGCAGCTGCAGCACATACAGCATTTGAGCTCAGAGGGAAGCAAAAAATGTACAGCCCATTTGCATCCTTCAGCTCGCTTAGTTGTTGTCATATGATCTCTTGCTACACCTTGTACAAACATTAAGAAATCCAGGACCCAAATTTCTGCCTAAGAGGTCTCCACACAGGGTAGATATCAAAGATCTAGACATCCCCACAGCTGCTAGAACATCAAGCTGATGAAGTATACTCAAATGCTAATAGCTATCCTCAGCTGAGAGAAGTGAATAGGGTGCAGTGGATATTAGCAAGTATCCTCAGCCCAGGAGGAAGTAATAGGACTTCAACATCTTCTATTGGTCAAGAAGGAACTCCCTCTGTAATGTGTACCTGTAGCCATTTTAAAGGGGAGAGATCTGCTTGCTCTTCAAGTAAAGAAAGACAGAGCCACTTTGGCACCACGTTCTTTGGGAACCAACATCACCTAGTCTTATACCTCACAAAATCAAACACTCCACAAGCCAACAGACCTAACCACTAGACCTGCCTAATCAGCCCATTTACAACTCTACAGGCCTTGTTTGGCACATTGCTGCATGTACCAACTAAAGTATCCAAGCAAAAAATTAACCAATCCCAACGAGAAGGGCATTTTCCAGAAATGAGATGATGGAGACAATGTAAGCAGTGAGTCTAGGACCTTCCAACGGGGATATGCAACCCCAGTTGCTTATAGCTCCATCACAGAATATGGTACAGATGCAGAACTATCCAACTAAGAAAAACCGAAAAAAAAGGGGGAGGGAAAAATCCACAATCTCAAGTCTGTGGTGTTTGCAAAGACATATAGTAAAACATCATTATCTTGGAAAACCAATAACTTAATTGGAAAACGAAAAATAGGGCATGAGAAAAGTTTAGAAACTATCTATACCGTAACTAAACAGACACCAATTTGATACTAACATGCTTGTTAAGAAGATGATAAAAGGATATGTATCCTTCATACTATAAGTGGTGCAGCAAATGAAATCAAAAGGTGAAAGTTGCAAACCACTAGAGAAAGAACCAATCCTATATCATTTCCCCTTCGCCCTTGTTTAAATTGGTACCATGGCAACTGTTGAAGCAAAATCTCAGACAAATAATACAAATACATCATAATTAAAAGGTGCAAAAATTGTAATGAAAAAGTCAAGAGTCGAAATCATTGGGTGAAAAAATCAATCCTATATTTTCCCCCTCCCTCCCACAAGCTCCAATTTTTGCTTATCTCCAAATCCAATTGCCACTCAATTTGCACTCATTGCATGGAAAAGTGATGTTCTCTGAAATCACTACCATTAACAGCATGTTTTATCATAGGTAGCCAGAACAAAGAAAAAGCAGGCATCCTTCTGGTCCAAAAGATCTGAAATAGAGAACGTCTAATAATCTTAACAACACAGTTGTTTATTTAGTATCTGCAACCACGGTCATGAGATTTAAGCACTTTTCCATCAACACTTTAGTAGGACAAGACTTGCCAAGTTGATTACTTCTGACAGTGAGAGCACCTACAAAGGATACCGACATTATCTTTATGTAAATTGGTCACAACAATGTGTGGTAGGATTTTTGCAATGCAATGACAGCTCCAGTTTTGAGCTCTACTACAATATATTACGTAAAACGTTTGGACAATCCCCTGCCTCCTATATTTCACAGATAGAAACAAAAGTTGAAACAAATAATAAGCATAAACTAGTTTATGAATACGTGAAAATTTTTTGGCAGTCGCTCTGCATATGACCTCATCTGACATGCTCTTTCCTACATATGGAATCAAGTATTCATTACCTAATTATATATCCTATGTAAACCAATGGAAGGTCAGAATGTAAAGCAATGAACAAAAGTAAAACTCTATACGCAATCTTGAACAAATCAGAAATCTCCATCACTGGTTGCCTTGCACTTTTATGCCTCAAAGACTTCAAGTAATATCCTCAAAGGTCCACAGTTACATGGCTGCTGCTATTAGCACAGCCAATTGCTTACACCCAAGATTTGTACTCATTTTCCTTCACAGGGAGTCGTAATTACCATTCATAAAGCTGCTACTTCATTTGCAGCAGTGGAAGGTTGGGCAATGCTACCCATATATGCAGATTTGCAATAAGGACCCTCCAAATATGTAAATAAAACAGTACACTCTAACAAAGGGAAGTGAATTGAAGCAAATTGTGGTAAAAAAGGGTCTAACTAAAGACATTCAATTCACACACCCCCCCCCCCCCCCCCCCAAAAAAAAAAAAAAAGGAAAAAAGAAAGGAACACAGCTTGGACAGCAAATGAAGTAAAATATAAAGCCAGAACTGATAAGTTATATGAGAAAACAATGAGAATATCTGGCTTGAAATTGTAGAGTGCACACATGAGCAATTAAATATTCAACTTACAATCGTAAACTCGACAAAAGCAATTCGAGTTGAATGATGATAATCTCCGAGTAGCCTCAAGCGTTGAACCTGTGCAGGAAAATAACGTCCAATTAGTTTTAGTAAGTTAAGAACAAAAAAATTTTAATTCCATTAAACAAGGAAGTCCACAAACCTCTCCACAAAGTGATTCAAAGAAAAATTTGACATCGGCCTGGGTAACCTACATCAAGTGAACAAACAGATAAGGTAAAAACGAACCAGCATTTTGAGGCTAATAAAATGAGCACATTATGGCCTCTAAATACACTAGAACTGTGATAGACACTTCCAAAACTACCTTCTTGTCGATATTCGTGCAATAAATAGTTCTTGAGCACATCTCACGTTCATCTTCAGACTAACCATTGAAAAGAGATAGGGAAGCCCCAAACAGAAAAGGCATACAATGTTAGCTCATAATGGTGACCAGAATTGGTGATAAAAAAGAGAGACATTCATCATGCTAAAAAAAACCACACAATTGACATCATTAGTAGTCCTCACCCTTGGCAAAAATGTTGGATTGACAGGAGAAATAGCCGTTTTGGAAGGCAGCACTCTCACTGGGTAGTATCCGAGCATTGTCCCAGACAGATTCAAAGCAGCCCTTGCACCGTCTGCAAGCATATTACAGTCAGTAATGTAAAACAAGACCTGTATTCTTAACGATATATGAAGTTGGCAACTGCATGACAATACCTTCATCTGTAAACTCAATAAAAGCAAAGCGGAGAATGGAGTTCGGATCACCACAAACACGACAATCAACAACCTGTGGCCCAAAAAGACAGAAGACTCAAAAGCCATCACAACAAAATATGAGTGTGAGCAAAATAAAACAATTATTACCTGGCCACAATTAAGAAAAAGAGCTGCAAGCTGCTCTTCAGTAACCTATACGGAAAACACAGAGAATTAGTCTCCAAAGGCAAAGAACGCCAAAAAAAATATTATTAATGATCACTAGCCAGATAAAACTCTATTACCTGTTGATCAATGTCAGACACATAAACAGTTCTCCTAATCATAGCCTCTCTCTGTGCCGGAGTCATTCTACCGTTCATTCTTCGCTTCCCTTGAGTATAGCCATTCTTCCTCTACAAGATGTCATCAAAGCAAAACAATCAGTAAAACAAAGAGCTGCATGACCAACGGATCAAAATAAAAGTATGAACCAAGAAACATTAGATAAACCGCAGAAGAAAAATTTTCTCTATTTGGTTGTCAAGAAAATGTGTAAAAGAAAAGGCATAAAAGTTTCACCACGCAGCACTCTAAAAAATACTCGGGTACACAATTTTTCATGGAAAAAAAGTATTTAAAACGTTATCGCACTACTTATCCTCCATTTTCTATGTAAGCAAATAGCCTTAACAAGACAGTAAACACACACGTACCCTTCTGCCGTTGAAACCATTAGCATTGCCAAAATTAGATTGCATTAGAAAATTGTTGGCGAACCCAAACCCTCCGGCAGCACCATCAAAGTACCCATTACTCTTGGCAAGAGAGGGAGGCACAAATTCCTCGGCCATCGGATTCAGCTTGGACAACAATTCCTCCAAATCCCTTATATCCCTCTTAAAACTCTCACCCCCATCCTCTCCATTTCTCAGCACCACCCCGTTAACCCTCTGATTAGTACTTCCATACCCGCCGCCGGACTTCACAACCCCCATTTGCTGGCTCTTGAGCCCGGTGGAGTCAAACCCATTTACCATCTGACCCATCTGAGCCTTGTAATTGCCCGCGGCCACTGAGAAAGTCGTTGCTGCCGTCCCAGCTGCTGGTTTTTCCTTCTGATCATTCCTGTTCTCCATGAGATCATTGCTGAGTTTTGATATTTCAACATCATTCTGAGCATTCGAGTCCGTCGATGATACTACAGTGGTAGTATTCTCAAAATTTTGACTAGCATTCTCAGCAACCGCCATGATCACACGGACCCTTTCGTGTCAAAAATTGCCCTTTCAATCTATTTCAGATTTCTCTGTCATAATTTGGTACGCAACTGATCAGGTTCGCAATCTTATCAACGGATAAACATTAAACAAAATCACAATCTTTTGAAGAATACAAAGATTGATGAATAATGTCCTCCGAAAAAACTTACCTGGGTTATCCTAAAGCATTTGCATTGAAATACGCCCCAACCCAGCTCAAGATCGTTAACCACCGGCGATAAGGAACCCAAACACAAAAGGGAGAAAAAAAGGAAAATCCTCCGCAGATTAATAAGAAAGTGGTTGAAATGAAACAGGTCGCAACTTTTCTCCTTTATAATAATATATGATATATTTTCCTCAATGAGGATCTTTCCACAGAGCCTCCCACAGACCCAGAGAGATAAAGAGAGAGAGAGAGAAGAAGAAATGGGTGTTTTATTCTTCGGATCGTCCGTTTAAGCAGCACTGCCTTTTTGGACCTTCTTTCTTTTTCACTTCGTCCAAAAATGATGATGTATAATTGCAGAGGAAACCCAAAAAATCCATTTTCCACAACTATTTTCGGGAATGCCCATCTGCGCATGCACTATGTCATGTATGACATGGTGCGTGGGCCATGCATGGATGACCCCGCGATGGATGCATGAGATACCGTTTCATAATCAGGTATCTCGAGATTATTCAGCACTGAAGAATAGTGGATTTGGAAGGCATATTCCATCCACAATTAACACAAAGTAATAGAGGAGATGTATAACAAAGTCCCTCAAATCATGCGGGCTTAACATGTATGGCACCAAGATGGTAGCTAATCCAGTAACCTACTCCTAATTTTAATATCATAATCTTGAACAGAAATCCTTTCCTATATAGTATTATATTTATTTGGCATAGATGACAGATCACAACTTAATTAAAATGGATCAATTTTTTCCTAAAGACTAATCTCTAAATTTGGGATTATCATTGATTATTTATTAATCTTTTGTAAGAAAAATATCTTACTTCATAAAATTTAAGGATTAGTGATGGGTTAGTTCAAGAACCAAGGTGGAATTATGGTTAAATTATCAAAATTAGTTGGGATTTACAAAGGTCTCTAATTATTGGGATAAGGTTCTAGAAAACTCAAGATGGGACCATGGATGGCATCTCGTGCGGCATGCGTATCACATGTCCGCAGTTACCAGCATTGGTAAATTGCGGGCGACTCCATGCGGCAACAGTGGTTAATATCCACATCGCCGCTACACGTGTGGGCAGGGGTTTGGTTGCAAATTGATAGAGTTACTGAGGGTGTCATTATCCACTGTCGTGACAGACGTCTGTATTTTCTTGAGAAGGGCATCATTGCTCCGGACCAAAGACAGCCGTGGGCCCCACCAACGCCACACGCAGCAAAATCCCGCAACTCGCCGCGGATGAGCTCCACGCGTCCCTTGGGTTGGTGGCGAAAACCAGCCTTGCTAGTCCTTGCACGGCGTCGCTGGAGTGATTCAGGCACGTAATTGGACTTTTCCGAAGGCAGGATAAACTTTAAGTGGAATTTGGATAACTATTGACGAGATGGTGCGAATCGTCAATTTGGGTACATAATTTCCAGCTTTATTTGGTAAATCACATACACCATTTTGGTTAATACTAGTCAACTCCCGTACCCATCTCTCGTGTTAATGTCAAATTTGGGTTTAAGAAGTTTTAGTCTTTATTAACTTATCACTAAATTAACATATGATTGACTTTTTGGTTGTTTAACTTACGCACCCAACTCGCGTAATCAGTCAAATTTGGAATTATGAGGTTTTAAACCTTGCTAACTTACCACTTAATTAGCGGATCATAGACTTTTGATTCTTTCCTAGCTTAAAAACTGCTGTGTTCTAATTTTTATCTAATAGATTTATTGCTGGTTGTCGTGGTTGTAAGGTCAACTTATCTCTCATCCTTCGTTTTTCTTTCTTAATATTCTATCTTGTCAAGCCTATGGACCCGGCACTAATTTGTTGTTAATCTCCCAATATAGGCCTCTAACAAGTGGATGTACTTGTTTGATGTTTCCACGTTGGTAGAAATTTTGAGCCGCTTATGGCAGCTTGCCATAATTCGGTGATGAACTTACATGTGCAGTGAGAATAAACCTTGACTCGCCTGATCTAAACTTGGAATGTTATGTGAATGGTGGAAAAAGAGCCATTTCTTCTGTAGACCCCGGCGACGAGCTTTATGATCTTCCAGCGTTTCATCTGGCGGATGACATCCGTGATGGGGCCATTTTCAGCTCTCGGGGCTTTTCCTTCTCTGGACCCCACGAAAGACCTCTTGATCCTCCATTGCTTCGTCCCTGCCGTCGGTTCTGGTGGATCACATTCCCGATGGGACGTTTTCAAGAGGCCAAACATTCCGGTGGCCATGCTCTTGCCACAAAAACAATGCCGCTTCCCCTAGTTTAATAGCTCAATTGGTAGGATGCAATCTGGGTTAATGGACCCATAAGATATATAAGATATATGCCGTGGATGAGAATCTGATCTATGTTCCTTGTAGCAGTGCTTATTCCATGCGGGTCCAATCATGCATGAGGCATTATAGTATTGGTTGGTTGTTTATTATTGTGAACTTAGCTTCAGACGTACAATGCAAGGCATCCAAATCATAATGAAAGAGCGACAAAGGTTGATTATAAACTCATAAATGTTGCAGGCCAAGTCTGAGTAGCATGGTCCATGTCTAGGTGGTCTGAGCAAACGGCTACTCTCCCCTGGCGATCATGCTCCTATCTACCTGAGCAGGGCAGGCTTTTCCATTAGCATTGCAAAAGTTCAGTTTCTGCAGAATACGGCTTCGCTTAAAATGGTTAAAAGAAGGGAGCTGCAGATTTCTGTGCATGGCTGTATCTGGAAAAGATCAAAACAGAGTGATACGCTGAATCCCAAAAGCTTCAGTAGTGGCTGAACCACTTGCCTTTTGCTTTTTAGTAGTCGTCGTACCTGGTCCATGCAAAGTACAATTTGGACAAGTTCAAAGTCCTTGAGATACGTAGCCTCAGATAACAGATAGCTCCTGCAAAGGCTGCCCGGTAGAACTTATTGACAGTGACGATATGCGAGGTTGGAACGTCCACAAGGACAAGAATGCAGCAGTTTCTACGTAGAGCTATTGCATGAAAGCAACATCGCAGTTTTGTACATTGCGATTGGATTGTAACAAGAAACACTATGAGGGAAAACTATATGGGATCACGAGAGATCCAAAATTATATTTAATCTCTTTCTTAGGCGATAATCATGGTGACTAAGGCTTCTAAAGCAAGAAATTGGTTTAAGAACCCAACATAAGCTTTTCTTCTTACTACTTGACATATAAAGAACATGCTTATAATTGTACAAAAATATGTAACACACAAAGGGCTAGAAATAGTCTAAGCGTAGTTTAGGTGGGATTATATTAGTGGTTGGTGGATAAATTGTTTATTTGGCCGAGTCCTTTTAGCCGTATCGCCGACAATTTGTTTAGCCTTACGCAACCGTGGATAATAAACCAGTTCCCACGGAGAAAGTCAAACAAAATCCCTTCCTTTGTGAACAATTCAAAGCTTAATTGGCTCATTATTATTGACAAAAATTGGGAGGTTGCCTTTGGATTCAATCCACAGGTTGACCAGAAAGGAGGAGAGAGAGAAAGGGCCTTCTTGTGCCGATCAAATTAATTCAGCCGTGACCAGAAGGCACACAGGAGAAGTCAGGAAAGTTGGGAAAGAAGGTCGTTTCCGTGTCCTCAACGGCACACCATAAACAAGAGTATAATCACTCGGATTAGTGTCATTGAATATAGTGATTAAGTTGCTATCATTATTTTTAGCAGATAAAATAGTGACTGTTTTGAACTTGACATTTCTTTCATTCCGTGTTCGTCTCTGAATCAAGCTGAACCAGCACGAGGTCTCATTGCCTGGGTCAAAGTTCGCCAAACGGGACTGAATTTGGTCAGAATATGAGATCATGGTAGGCAAAATTTCTAATTCTCTGGGCTATAAATGTATCTTCATATGAATCGGCAACTTGCTTTGTAATTTGCATTTTTCTTTTCTTTTCTATGAGCACTTTGGTAACACATATGAGAAGAATAGGACCAAGGAGCCTTCAATATGGTAATCTTTTCCCCATGTAGATATGCATGTAAATTGGAAGCTATTGGTTCGAATACGTCCGTTGCCCTGTTTGAGCTATCACTTTTACAAATAAAAAGCACTAGAATGAGAGCTCCACCTACTGTGCCAGTAAGTTATTCTCCTAATATATTCTCTTATGATGCAGGAACTTATTTTATTGGTATAAAAATATCAAATAAAGGAACGAGTAAGAATGACGTTCCTCTAACTTTCTTCTTGCATAATGCTTCAATAAAACAAAATTAGGTTGGGTTCATTGTCAATAAACCAGGAGTGTGAAAGGGAAGTAAAGAATTCAGTGGGGTACAAGATATTGTAAACCATGACTTTTAACCTGAATTTCGCTCTTATAGAGATTTATCTCCTTCTGGTGTTGATGTTCTGGGTTTATTGTCTATAGTTTATGCTCTTGGTCTACTGCTTTATTGTCATGTCAAAGTGGTTTTTAACGGAACTGGACTACCGTGGGCCTGCCCAGCCTCAGTTGAAAGCCAACTTATTTTGTTTATGTACATCTTTAGACTTTGGATATACAGTATCCAAAGTACCTATCCTTTAGACTTTGGATATACAGTTTCTATTTTGTTTATGATATACAGTATATATATTCCTTTCACAACTTTGGACCCAATAATTGTCCCTATCCTTCCATTTAATATCTTCATACTCGAGGATTCCAGGATGTTTACCCAGATGCTACGTTATAATCTTTTCTCCCTTCAGATAAAATAACAGAAAAAGGCTTCTAAAATCATTAGAACAACAGCATAAACGCATGGAAGTATTCTTTTTACACGGGTGATGCAGAAAGTAGAAAGTCTGGCTGTAGTCTCTGTAGCAATATCCCACAAAATGGACACAAAGGTTTTGTGGGAACTTCTACAACAAACGAGTTCGATGAGGGTTTAAAATCTAAATGATATTCCGAAGCCGAAAAAAGAGGCTCAGGTGCCAGTCTTGAAGCCCATCTATGACAACATATACAAAACCATAAGGAAGTAGGGGGGCACACCTTCATAGAGACCGCACACCTTGGGAGTCTGTGGCCCTGACCAATGTCACTATTGCACTCCGCGCCTCTGCAGAAGCCAACTTCTGGTGATTCAAAAGGGACTGGTGCCAAACAATAGCAACATTTCTCTTCTGCTGTAGATTCACTGCATTTGAATATTGCTCAAGTTAAGATGACCAGCGTAGCTCATTTACAGTCGACAAGGACTCAAGTCATTTGAAGTTTCATAAGGGAAATTTACAATCATAAATAACTACATAAATTAAAAGAGGCAAAGATTTTGCTCCATATTGGATTTAAACAAGGTGTACCTCCTCTCCTGCTGTCGAACTTCTGATATGAGGACTTTCAGTTCATCAGCTACATGTTCATGATTCAGAGCAGCCCACTGCTCCATTTGTGCTAATCCATCAGGATACCAATGTCCAGGTTGGGAAGCAATTGTGGTGGAATGGGAGATTATATTTCTGGAAGCAGAAAAACTAAAACCCACAAGCCTCTTACGGAGTTCTCTTTCACTGTTGAAAAGTAGTTCCATCCATGTCATCAGTTGCTCCCTTATTGCACCACATAATCCTCCCATATCTTGCAATTTTCGGCTAATTTGATCTGCCCTCAGCTCCGATAGCATTACGCGCCTACAGAATATATTTAGGAGGTGCAGCTGACGAGAACTAATCCTTGATAAATTTCTGGAGACAAGCTGCAAAACCTTTTCAGCGGAGAGGTCAACATTGGACCTCATACATGAATTTGTGAGCCATTTAAGTATTATGTGGTCTACAAACTTTGATGCAGTCTTCTTGAATGCCAATGATGCCACTATAATATCCCAAACTACCAAAGGCTTATCCATATGTTCATATTTTTTCAACGACCAAAGGATATTGGACTCCCAACTAGTCAATTCCTTCTTAGGAAATCCAGGGAATTCCTTGACATCAAATGGAGGGGAAGTGTTTGATAAGAGTTGCAGTTGTTGCCCACCAATCCAGTAAAACTCAACAATTGCCTTTTGAGCCCTGAAAATGTTGGAGAACATTGTCAATTTCCAAACATGCAAAATTTTTGTCTTCATTTACTGAAGGAACTTCATTGAGCTGCTTCTTTTTACATTATACGTTGAAGTTGGGAAAACAATGCTTTTTATGTGAAGTTAATTTCAATTATTTTGCTCCTCTTTTGTCCTGATTGTTAAAACCTTCCAGAATCCAACCATAAATTTTCATTAATCAATTTTAATGCAGGGCATCTGATTAGGCCAGCAAACACACAAGAAGAAAGGAGGTACGTAAAACTTGAGAAGTCTTACCTCGCCTGGTACATTGGATCCAATAGTTCAAGATCCAAATTGCGTACCTGAAGAGATATAAGCACAAAAGTTTGTTCTTTGGTTTTTAGTATGTAAACCTTACGTCATCATCATCATAATGATTATTACTGCATATAAAAAGATATATGAAAAGGAGGGAAAAAAAAAAAAAAAGCTACAGCCACGTGTGATGTAATTCTAATACCCAACCCACAGCCCTGGTCTTGCACCATCCATTCTGCCTCCCTTATCTTCCTGAAGTAATAATTGTAAACTAAATATGGCTAAAACCAGCCTACTAATTTGTTTTATAGATAGATCTCTTTAGATGAGTAAACAACAAGAAGAATTCACACTACTATGATTTTGCAAAGCAGACCAAGGAATGTCAACGCAAAATAACAGTTTAGAAAAGGATGGGGGGGTCAGTGAAATACAGATTCAAAGAATAGAAGGCCTAGGCAGAAGAAGATAACCTGACATGTTCAAGATTACATCATAACGAAGTGACTACTCTAGCACACCTTAGCCATTTTTCTCTTCAATCCGTCTCAATTATAATATGAGGAGATAGAAACAAGTCATGGAGAAATCTATGGAAACAAGATCACTGCCATTCTTAGTAGCAATTTAGGAGTTCGTTGCCACTAAATGGGAAGGCAATAACATAAGATTTATGGTTGATCTCAGTCATGGCTAAAAACTTAAAACGGGGATGTTTTCAAGTCACCATACAAACTTTTGCAAAAGCCAAGTGCGTGCCATGGGAAATATGTCAGTTTTTAGTATCAAAATTACAGAAAATAATGAAGTTTTATTAATGACAATAACTCAGTTTCCACCACTAACTGCCAGGAAAAAAGATTTAAATACAATAATATTACCTGTTGATTTATAGTAACTGCAATATTAGGGATATGACACTGATACTGGATGGGAAGGCTGTGACTGATTACATTGGTTCAATTTTCCTTCACTTCTTAGGAATTTCTTTTTTCTTCTTTTTGTGTGTGTGTTGGGGTGGGGTGGGTGGGGGGTGTTTGGAACATTAACCTTCTAAAATCAGATAAGCTCGAAATCCTTTAAAATCATGGCTCCAAGTTAGATTACCAAATATTAATTGGAATGCCCGCCTCATTTTTCCATGAAGGCCATAAAATCAAGATCATTTACTCCAACGTGATGAGGCAAAGGAAAAAAAGGAGGCATCGTGTTGATAGACAAAAATATTTTTCCAGATTTGAAGAAAGCATTCAGATAAGTTTGAGAAAAAAGGACTACTTACATAATACAAGCACAGGTTCACACTAACACCAAAAACAGAAAATAATGAGAAAGCTATAGGGGAAAAAACAGCATACCATAGCGACCATGAGATTTCCAGGGGACACCGCCAAACCAATGCATGAAGTAAATACATTTGGAAGCTGTAAGGAGTTCTTCCCATCTTTTAAACTGATTAACAAACTTTGGAGAAAAGAGAGACTCAGAAAAGGTAAAATGACATACATCAGTTGAGCTCCTAAGATGGAGAGTATTTGAAGGGATCGGTACTTCGCAGAGGGAATTCCCGTGTAAAATCCAGCTACGCAAAAAATTATCCTGCCATTATTTAAAACACACTGCTGTCAGATTACTAGTGGCGGACAAGTGATCGATCATCAGCTGTAAAAAACTGCACATAAATATGCTACTACAGGGACGAAGAGGAAGAGAAATAAGAGCAATGCGGTGTTCACACACAGTCCACATATACCTTAAAAATACATCGAGGTAACATATCCTTAGTGCTAGATCCCCAGTTTAGTTGGTCATGTAACCCCTTACTGTATCTGCACTGGTAGATGGTGTACCACCTCACTATTTCGAGTTAATTTATTTCTGAAGTGCAGCATCTCCTATGTGAGTCCATTGATTCTCATTTTCGCTAAAGCGAAAGATTGAGCCCCCTCAACATCCTGAGGATGATATAAGGTTTTTAGGACCAGTTCAAAGCATGAAAGAGTAAACATGTTCCTCTTCCGTCACAAGTTTATGTAAACTCTCTGTTCCATTCTTTCTGTTTGGCTTATAAGGAAATCTTTCTAATGATGAGAGCCATGCATATTTAGCCTTTTAATGGGATCTAATTCATTATCCGACCTGGAATATGTGAAGACAATAAGGTAAACAATTTTTCTGTTCTACTTGGTGTTAGTTCAAATACTGCTTCTTCAATCTGATTTTGTTACAAGTCATAAATATTACTGAATGAGCATAACATAAGAAGGAAGTATGATAGGCAGAAGATTGTGGATTAAACTAGCAGGTAGAACTTTACAAGTAACTTCTGTCAAAAAGCTGTTTCAGTGCTCGAACATTCAAAAACAACAAATAAAGAGAATATAAAGATACCAGTTAATTTACTTGTAATAACACTATCATGCAACTGAACTTCATGAAATGTCATACCCGGCTGCAGCTATACAAACAAGCTCCATCAAATGCCCAAGCTAAGCCTGTAACCTGAGAGAATTTGTTACTTAATCAATTATCATCCAGATATAGCCAAATTTTAATCAAGATAAAGATACTTACAATATGGTCATGAGCATCATATGAGCCAACCATATCAAATTTGTTGTTACATATGTCACAAGTCCAAACTTCAAAACATCCGGATCCTTTGCCAACTGCCAAGAGCATTTTATGCGGGGACTTTGCAGGCAGACTAAGTGAAATTACTGAAACTGGAGAATTACCAGCAACTGAAACCTATAGAGAATTTCAAAATCAGAATAGAAGTAATTCACGAGAATAGAAAATATGCAGAAAAAAGTAATTCCAAAACTAAGAGCTACCTTCTTCAATAGGAAAAGAGAAGTGCAATTAACTTCTGATGAGTTCAGTAATTCCTTGCTATTCCCTAGCCAGATATCCACACTGGAAGAGTAAAGAGGGAACAAAATGAGACAGGAAACTGTAGAAACCATTTTCCATTCAGAAATTAATTTCGGTTTCATACTATAAAATTCAAATATAGAAGGAGACAAGAACCATCAGACAATCAAAGATAAGAATGCACCTTTCAAAACCCAGGTATCAGATTAGAGCTGAACATTCATGAATGGCTTTATTAAATCCCAGAAAGTCATGATATCATTCTTTGCTAAACCCAGCACTTGCAATAAAAAATCCAAAACCTTTGGATTCAAACCAAGTATCACAGAAGTTTTCATTTTTAGAAATATTCTTATACTTTACTTAAAGCCCTTATTGCAAGGACACTTTCACCTTGATTCATCGAACAGCTGTTAAGAAAACATCTGCATGGTCAAGTAGAACACAAGGTCCCACGGTGAAAAACATTTACCACTTCTACCTTTTTCTGCTATTATGAAAACAACTGCATGATCAAGTACAATGCAAGGTCCCACAGTGAAAAACATTGACCACTTCTCCCCTTTTTTGCTATTAAGAAAACAACAGCATGGCGAAGTCCAATTCAAGGTCCCAAGGTGAAGAAGGTTTACCATCTTCAGACAAGAAGCCAACTTCAGTAGCTCAGGTTACTAACCTACTAGTGTTCCCACCACTACACCTCCAAAAGCTCACTTTTGGGGAGACTAATCTTCAGCAAAATGAAACATCAAAAACAGGAGCCCTTAAAGACAACCTACTTAATCAATTTCACTGTAACCGACAGTTCTCTACTGCCTTCCAAGGGCCTTTTTGCACTGACCAAACAGTCATTGCCAACTAAAGTACACATATATCACCCTCTTTGGAATAACACATTGATTTCCCTGAGCAGTAAAGACAAAGACCATAATTCTCTTGCTAAATAGCAACGCAGCAACAAAAGACCGATAGCTTTGCTGCTTCTTTTACATATGCAACACCAATTTACAACTTACCATTGTAGATATACCAAAACAAGAACATAAATATTAACATAAGGCAACTACGTAGTTAGAAAGGATTTTTTTTTTTTTTTTGGAAGGGGGGGTGGGTGGGGGGGGGAGCTGGGGGAAGGTTTTGTTTAACAACATTTAAAACAATTCAATCATACATGAAGAAATGAAGCACATACAGTAGTACATTGGGTGCCAGTTGGCTCAACATTACTTATCTATGGCACAGATACACCAGTGTAACTGTATAATAAATTCACATACCTCACTCACCTCCCATCAGAACACCCAGAAACCAATAAGACCTGAGTACTTGAGGAATCAGAAGTATACAAAGCCAAACTAATTGATGTAATCCACGAATTGTGTGCCTGAAGGAGCCCAACCATGGTTGCAATAGTTGGGATCCTGCTATGCTCAATGGAGTAGCATTCTGGTCCATAAATTTTCCACAATGAAATATTACCAGATTTGCTACCAAGTGCAAGTAGAGAAAAAGAGGAAGCAGCCTGAGGAACTGAACAGAGTTTAGATGATGACTGCGGCAATGGCAACCAGGCAACAGCAAGTGACCACAGCATTGCACTGCGAGAAGCATATTGATTTGCCGTTATTTGTGGGAGAGTGAATTTTTCTGTCATCTTAACAAGAGATTTTCCTTTAGATTTAGAGTCAGGCTTAGAAGCAACATCAAGATGACGTAAATTTTTACATTCCTGCTGGTTGGAATTTATCTCAGGCACCTGCAAATAGAGTAAAAAAATTATAAAAAAATTAGTGCTTAATATGATTCAGTACTTATTTTGGAAAGACCAATGTCCCAAGGACAGACATTGATAGAATGACATAAAACTTGAACAAGAAAAAAAAAATGTTGAGGAGGGTTGAGGTAGAGTGGATAAGAAACAAACGCCACACCGTTGTGGAACCTTGTCCTCCACTGGCAAGGCCAGCATTGGGATGCTTGCTTTTACTTGAACATGGTAATTCACTGTAAACGGTTTCAGAACCCTGATTGCTGCAGCTCATTCATTAAGATAGAGAAAAGTTCAGCAGAACGATTATTAGGCTTGAGAAGAAAAAGAAAACATATTTAAACACGTAGGTTTGAATATGAAAACAAATATAAATGTTGTTTTGCAGCGTACACAGAAATGGCTGTGTAAAGAAGAGTTCTTCTTAAATTAGAAATGTCTAATTGATCATTTAAAAAATAAGAAAAAGCTATTCAAACTATAACGAATGCATACCTTTTTCTTCTCTTGCGTTCTTTTCTAGAGTTGAAGTTTGATAAATCCGGAGGACATCTATGTTCTGATGCCTGGTTTTAATTGCGATGCAGTAGATAAATGAACAATTAAGCAATAAATCAAGATAACAACAACTAACAACGTGCAGCATGTGCTAGCAAAGATATGCCATCCACATAAATCAGTAGACGGGAAAACTTACATCAGAATATTCTGAACAAGACTCTCCGAAGTTGGTACTTGCCAGAAAATCATAAAGTCTATCTGATATATCTATAACCTGAAGAAAGTAAGCAGGAGGGAAATTGAACAAGCAATTAGCTATTGCACATATTAACAAATAGCAAAGGCATTTCTAGAGGGAAAAAAAATCATTAAGTCAAGTCCCATTAATGGCCTCAAAACTAAGAAAAACATACGTATATACACATGTACATATAATCATGTATCATTTGAAATGGGGCAGTTTGTACCCTCTGAAATTAAGGCTCAAATAACCAGAAAAAATCAATTAAAGAACAACCATTCACAAAACAATGTCAAATCAAATTGTTTCTCTCCTCAATTATTCATGGTTGTTCTTTACAAAATATCATATGAAATGGGAGAGGTAAATCAGAATATGGTTAAGTTAAGAGTTAAAATTTTCTTTCCCTGATTAGGGGGTTTGGGATAATGATGCCATTTATATTTCATAATGAAGAAATTTCTAAATTTGAAACCAAAGAATTTTAAATTTCCTATGGTTCTAGGTGCCAGGAATCCATATCCTCAGGTGTTTAAAACGTTTACTATTAGTGTCAGTATTAGCATCAAGCAGTTCTTCCTTAATGCATACCTCTATCCACTCAGCACCAAAGTCACAAAATGGTGGACGATAAAGTTTTACACGTCCTTCTGTGGTACAAACAGCCAGCAAGCATCTGTACCAAGACAACTAGCACAGTTTAGTTTTGAAAGATGCTGGAATCATCCAGTAAGTTAACCAGATATGAGAGAAATAGACAAAGGAAATCCAATGAGTTTGCGGGAACTCATTTCATACCCTGAGTTGGGGGCCATTCCAAGTGGGGACCACGAAATTGATCGTACACAGGGTCGACGATCCCGGGATAAACAGACGGGCAACAAGCAGCCAGAGAGTAAATCTGCAAACATTTCAAACTATAGAGGTAAGCCAAAAGCTAACAATGAAAAACTGAATCTCCTTGACACAATAATGCCAACACACATTGGGAAAGCTAGTGTGTGGTAGACCTCTCAGAACTTTCCGGAGGTTTTATTCTCATGTTAATCGTCAAGAGGCACTGGCTTTAAAAGACAAGTCAATAGTGGCTTTAAATTTTACAATTCCCAAGAAGTGAGGATCACCAGCTACTTAGACGCTTGAATTAAGGATAACTGCTCGAACAACAAACACTCACTTTGTCTATCCACGACCCCAATGGGAAAAGGATCGCAAGTCGGGATCTCGATGACGCCTCGAGGTCCAAAAGGTAATGCTGGATTCTGAGAATGAAAAAACGAACGCAGCTGAAGTCCAAACCCTTGAGCTATAAATTCACCGAGTTTACGAATAAACCTTGCTTTTTCTAATCAACTGATCGTACTAAGTTTTGAAATGAAAAAACACTTTTAATTTGTGAAACGAAGCAGCAAAAGTTCCAACTTTTTTAACTCCTCCTATCAAACAATCTAAAGTACTACGAGATAAGCTTGAAGTAATCATAAGAATGATATGCAAGAATTCGTGCGAGACAAAGTGGCGGGTGGAAGTACCAGTATGGTCACGAGGTGACCGGAGGCCACGGCGATGAGGTTCTCGTCCGACCATGCGATTGCGTTCGGGTAGGAGGGCGAGGCCACCAGCGCCGTGGCCTGGAAGGGCGAGACCATAGTCCTTGTTGTTACCGTTGTGGCCTCGGTTCAGTGACCTTGGAGTTTGGAGGGAAAGCGTGCAAAACAAAGGAGGGGTGGAAGATCCCAAACCCTAGTTCGAATCGTGTCAAGCATAAGAAAACGACTGGTTTTTCACTATGCTTTTTTTTTTTTTTTTTTTCCCTTCCGTCTCCTTCGGCGAGGTCAAAAGGTAGCGGGCCTGTAAACAAAGAGACACTCGTTGTCAGGCCCACGGCCACAGAAGCAATGGATCACTTTCTCTGATCGGATCCAGTGGTCCCAAGACGTAGACCCCAACCCAAGAGTACAACTGTTTCACAACCCAATCGCACTCATAAATACTAGTCTAGTTCATTTTGCTTGAATCCTTTCAGTCCCAATTCCCACGTCGCAGCGGAGGAAGACAAGAGCCACGAAAACCCTAGAGCTCCAGCTCCGGCGAAAGCTCGATCCGAGAAGGATTTCCTGTCGCTTGGCTGCCGTCGAGGTCCCGTTCTCGAGCTCTCAACTCTCGGTATAGTGCTCGGTGAACCTTATTGTGGATTGATGTGTCCGTTCCTTTAGGATTTTGATTTGTGGGTCTAGGCGCAAATTTGGTATGACGTTTTTCTTTATACCCAATTTCCTAGATGGGTTTTTCTTGAGTTGCCCTGATCTTCAATATCGGGCCGATGAAGTTTCTATTTGGCCGAGCGTATGTACATAAATAGAGGAAAGCTTTGTTTTGTGGGTGTTGTGTTTATTCTGATAGTAGGAGAAAGATGAGCTCCAGAGCTCGTATATTTAACCGCTGTTAATATGCTTACTGCTTAAGCAATGCGATAAATATGGCAGATATGCGCACACAAAACGTGCGCACCGATACATATGTATATATGCATATATACATACCTACGTGTTGTGTGTAGCAACCATGATTCTGATACATGCCAACATATCTAGTTTTTGCTCGACTGAAGTGGGGCTGACAATACATGGTGATTTACTTAGTACCGCTATCACCTACTCTGGCTTATGTACAGATACTTGGATTCTTGCAAGTGGACTCATTGATACATGCTAATGCTTGTCTAGATGGAGAAATTTTCTAAATAGGAACAATACCGTCATGGAATAAGATGCTTGATGTATCTTTTGTAAGCAGCACAATACAATTTTTGTAGAATTAATTGGATCTCTGAACCCAACATAGATGCCCTTACTGAGCATTTGGGTAGCGATCCTTAGTTGCCCTTCTGTCTTATACTGCATGGGGAATCTCCTTCTTCCTGTTCTCCCATCTCTCTTACTGTTCTCCCCAATGGAAAGCGTAATGCTTGTGAGAGATAGAATTCCTAGTGAAGATGGTGGCGGGCATGCTCGTTTGAATACATTCTCATGCAAGGGGGGTGTAATTTCAGATGATGAATTCCCTTGCATGAGAATGAATTCGTTTGAGTATAAATATTTGCTGCCATAGAGTGCGTGAAGCAAAATGAATCTAGTTCCATTCTAACCTCAAGTTACATATGGGCTTTTATTAAATTCTTAGTGCAAGTTTGGTTATTGGCTTATAGAAGTGTGTTTGATTGGGATAATTGAAATATTCTCGTGGTATATTTGTTGGCATTCCTTTCTGTGCATGTTAAAAACAGAATTCATAATAGTTTTAGCCTTATTGTTTATTATGAATTGTAAATTGGAGTTTCAATTAGGATTGCACCCACAAATAGCTTTTTTACTCTTTTTTCATTCTTGGCTTAAGGCATTGCCCCCCCCCCCCCCCCCCCCCCCCATTTTTGTGGCTGCAACTTTATGAAAAGTTTTGATTACGAGCAGAAACAGAAACAACTGTAGAACCGGTATCAGTCAGTACTCTTGCCATGAGAAATTATAGTGCTTATATATATTCTTCTATTTGAAACTTTCCATGAGAGGGACTGAAGACATCTATTCCCATTTCTTTTCACTGGATATGAAGTTGACTGAACCAAAACAAGTGAACTAGCATTGTATTACGTATTTTCCAGGGTTTGTTTTTTCAATGCTGTTAAAGAGAGCTGAGTAAGGTAAATCCTGAATATATATCAGTCTTACATGATTTCATGACACCCATGCTTTCTTTATGATAGATGACAAGCGCTTGGACAAATATGAGCATTGCAATCATACATAGGGATATAGAGAGGGAGTGGGAGAATCAGGGTGGAGTTATGTGTATTATTTATTATTATGGGAGATTCTTGCTCACTCTCAGAAGATCTATACATCTGCTAAAATTCTGGAGAGGATGAGGAGATCAAATTTTATTTCAATATTATTATAGCATTGGAGCATCTTGGAGCAAATGAGCAATGGAGCTTGTGGAGCACGGCTCACCTCGAGGATTGCTCTCTTGGTTTGCTTCATTGTTTTGGTTTTGCTTTATTTTTGATATCATGAACATCGTAATGTTGATGATATATGGACATCACAATATGCAGTAAGACTTTATTAGAAGTTTAGGTGTTGGTTCTTTATTTTTCACATTTCATTTGTCTGTGCAGGGAGTAATCTACATTCTACAATCTACGGGTGTCAAAGATGAGTGGTCGTTTTTCACGCACAATATATGTTGGCAACCTGCCCTCAGACATCAGAGAGTGGGAAATTGAAGATCTTTTTTTCAAGGTTTGGTTGGATACAGTTGTTTTAGAGTTTGCTATTATGTTTTGGTGGTAATTGAGCATGTATTATTTTCTGGTGAATTATCTGTGTTGCCTGCATGTCTCTTATTAAGATTCAGGAGTAATCATGAAAATGTTTATCCTGTTAAATTAATTTCCTTTCTAATCATTGTGATTTGAAACATTTTCTGTTTCTAAACTTGCATGATGGTGCATGTACTTCTATGTTTGATTGCCTTTCAGTTGATGAACTTTATTAGAAGATAAATAGTTCTTAAATGCTTCCATAGCCTTGGATATGGCTGTTGGTAGTTAATTTCTGCACTCCATTTGTGTAGGCCTTTTTGCCTTTGGACAAAAACGTTGTAGTTTTTAGGACCACTTTGAATTTTTGTTATTGAATGTGGTTCTACATGGCTAAAGTATGGATGCTTACAACTGTACCGACTTACCTTTATGATTTCATTTTTTCATTTCAGTATGGCCGTATCTTAGATATTGAATTGAAGATTCCACCTCGCCCTCCATGCTATTGTTTTGTGGAGGTAACCTTTCATGTCTTGATTTTTGCTTAGGTTTACTTATGACATAATGTCAACCTTCATCTTCTTTCATTTTGTTGTTAGTTTGATAATGCTCGAGATGCAGAAGATGCAATTAGGGGTCGTGATGGCTATAATTTTGATGGCTGTCGTTTAAGGGTAAAATGCATACCAGTTAGTTTTTTGGGGTACTTTGCTTGCTTTCTTCTTGAGTAATTTCTCATTTGTTCTTTTTGCAGGTTGAACTTGCCCATGGTGGCAGAGGTCCATCATCAAGTGATCGTCGTGGTAGCTATGGTGGCAGTGGTGGTGGTGGTGGTAGTGGTGGAGGCCGATTTGGTGTCTCACGCCATTCTGAGTATAGAGGTGTGTCAATTTAGATGATTCTTTTTTTTTTCTTTTTTTCTTTTTTTCTTTTTTAACATAAAGGGTCTAGGAGTCTGATTATAATTCTATACTTCTCTCTGGTTTGTTTTAGTTGTGCTTTCTTAGTTCTCATGTATTTTTGTGTTTTGTTTGCAGTTGTTGTCCGTGGCCTCCCTTCTTCTGCTTCCTGGCAAGATTTGAAGGTGTGGAAAATTTTCTATTAACAAAATTTTCTATCAAATGGGAAATCTTGCTGAAATCTTTTCCATGTCCTATGTGGCAAACCTTATTGATGATTGGTTTCAGGATCATATGCGAAAGGCTGGTGATGTATGTTTTGCTGAGGTATCCCGTGATAGTGAAGGTATTGTAGTTAGCAATCCATATTTTCATGGGTTTGGCTTTACATTTTTAGCATTCTCTCTCTCTGTGAGGAGGCAAGGAAATTGATATTATATTTAGAATCGCAAGTAATCAAGTGGGACTCTTCACTATTCCTGTTGTCAAATGCAAATGGTCTAGGGAATGATCAGTACAACTCACAAGTCATTTAGAGAATCAGTAGTTGTCCTATGACATATGCTTTGTATTTGGCGGGTTGATGCCATGTTCTGTACAGAACGTAGCAAAAGTAGTGAAACAGGATGTTGGTGGCTTGTGGTGCATATTCATCGAGTGTAGTTCATCAAGCTGTCTATATTTTTCTATACCCCTTTCGTTTTATTATACATTTACCAGTCTCAAATAAGTCTCTCTTTTTTTTTTTTTAACTTCTTTTTTCTTTTTCTTTTTTATGAGGGAATTAAAACAGTACCAACAGTTGTGACAAATCCACCATTTCTTGCGTATAATCTATCTGAAGTCTTCTTGGTTCTGTCTTAAACCATCATATTTTATGTCATAATGATTTCTAATTCACACTTGTTCGATTGCAATTCATGTGCTTACTGAATTGACATGGTTGATTTATTTCCGATTTTTTACACATGGTATTAAATTGCTCTCTACAGGGACTTTTGGCATTGTTGATTATACAAATTACGATGACATGAAATATGCTGTAAGTTGTTTAGAGAAGGCTTCTGATTTGCTATATTCCTGCTTCAACATAGTACGTCAGTTGACATGGTGTTTGCCTTTCAGGTTCGGAAGCTTGATGACACTGAATTCAGAAATCCTTGGGCTAGAGCTTATATTCGGGTAACCTTTTCTTTCTATCATTGTGATGACTTAGATGTATCATTATCAGAATTGGTGTTTTACCAGTTTGGTCAGAAGACCTGCGTTGCTTATCATTAGTAGTATTAGTCTTGGAATTGGAATCTTGAAATCTAGGGGCCTAATTGAAACCTATCTCATAGATTCAAAAAAATTGAGCTGGTTGTCCGTGTGTGAACAGCTCTGAGCTCAGTTCGTTTGATAAATGCCAAGTATGGAGCACTAAGTGAGTTCTGCTACTGATGAGATGAACTTGCAAAAGCATGGTTTGGCTTAATTTAGGCTTGTGAAATGAGCACGCATAAGTCTTTCTGGGGTCATGTTTGTTCAAACTTCTTTATTTCTATACACGTCTTTTATTTTTTGTCAAGCTCAATTGGAGTCTAAGTTTGTAAGATTTATCTGAGTTGTGCAGCTCGATTTGAATTTGATTTCAGCCAAAGCAAGTGATGTTTTCTTATTGAGCTGACTTTTAACAGCCAAAACTTGTCTTGGCTAGATTATAGGCCTGTCACCTTGTATTGCAAGACCAACATTATTTTTGGTTTATGACCCTGAACAATGCTTCATTCTTTTAAGAGAAAAAGAAAAGAAAAGAAAAGAATGTTAGATAGTAAGCTCTATTCAAAGGTGAAGGTCTAGTTAGATAGATATATATATACATGAGAGTTCTGATGCTTGTGGGTGGGCCAAAATTTTAATGTTTTAGTGTTGTTTGTGTTAACATTTACTGGGGCAGGTTAAGAAGTATGAGGGCAGTCCCACTAGAAGCCGGAGTAGAAGCCGCAGCAGAAGTGTCAGAAGGGACAGGAGGTACTGGCTTTGCCCATTTTTCTTTTTGTGTCTTCTTCATGTACTTATACATCTGGTAATCTGTGATGTTTTATCGTGTAGTAAATCACTGGAGCGGTCTATTTCTAGATCAGTATCAAGATCCAGATCCGCATCTCCTGTCAGATCTTCTAGGTATCTGGGCTTTTTTAGGGTGGTACCTCTATGATTTGGTTTCCTGGTGCTGTTTTTTTTACCTATCTGAATGGTACTGATATTGAAATGTACAGGCCAAGATCAAGATCAAGGTCAGCATCTCCTCGGCAGGTAATTAAACTTTGGGATCACGTGATAAAAATAATTTAGTGAGATATTCTGGCTGTCTTATGGAAAGCTTAACTCCTTTTCAGGCACGTTCCGGCAGTGATTGATTTCATGAAAGTAATGTCAAAACTCGTCCAGAGCCATTTGATAGGGTATGATGGGAGTGTCTCTGAAATATTTTTAGTGGTCTTAGTAGTTGGAACTTGTCATTGACAATCCAAAATTGACTAGGTATTGGCTATGGTTTGATATGTCTTGAAATATGTAGTACTGCAAATTGGTTATATACACCTTTGCCTTTTGTTTAAGCTGCTATGTTCTAGGTGTGAGTACCTTTTGTTTTCTAAGTAGCAACTGAGGCTACCATCTTGGAAATTTGAGACCTTTTGCGTACTTTTCATGGTACTTTATGTTGGTTTTGAAGACTATGATTGGTCCTTCTAAATAGTGCTAGTTGCGTTCATAGTGTGATTTCAGCATATGATTTCAGTGACGATTTTCCTTACCACGAAAAGATCTATAAAAAACATATGATAAAGTGAATCTGTAGTTTGCAACCACTTTGATCTTCACCAGCCGGAGACACAAGTGGGCATAAGAATCCTCGAGGCTCTACAGGGGCATTAGTTTCCTTTGTCCATGATCTCCCTGAAATTTCTGTAGCCAAGTGTTATTTGGGATAGGATGTGCTTCGATATATACTGCTCAATAATTGGATGTTTAAGTTAACAATGTTATGGCAATTTTACGCGAGAGAAAGTCTGGTGGCTACCTATTCCAGTTTCTTGGGGTTCTTAAATCCTTTTCCTTTGTAGAATCTCCAAACTTCTCGTGTTTTCATATGAAAAATGGATAATTCTTTTCTTGGATTACTAAAATTAAAATTTTATCATGGTAAAAAGGGTGGTGGAACTAACAATACAAGTTGGACAAATTTTAAGTTTTATTAATTTTTTTAGTTGACTTTTATATTATTCAATAGGCTTTAACATGATAGTAATGTTAGGCTTTTCTTTAGCATTTATTAGTTCATATTGATTTGAGTTCATGTATGTATTATTTACAAAATGTAACACCATGATGATTTAATAATTTAATTATAATGATAGAATGATGTATTAAAATGTGATTAATGAGTTTTAACTTTTTAATCAATTTTTAAATTAAATAATAAGTTTTTTAATAACAGTACTTAATTATACATATGAAAAGACGCAATTAAAAGAAATCATAACAGAAAATGATTGTAGCCTTGTTGATGTGATATTAATGGCATTCTCAAATGTGATGTATAATTTAGAGTTAGTGTGATATATCTTTAAAGTCATATAATGATAGTAAGAATTCATTCGTGTATTAAATATTCTTTTTTAGAATCTAAACATTTTCTTAGTTTTTATTTTTTGTTTTGAAATATTGCTTTTTAGGCTTTCTTACCTAAAAAAGGATGGAAGACTAGACTAGATAAGAAATGGGAAATAGTATTCATATTTTTTTAAAGTCAAAAGTCCTTTGTTGTTAAAAGGATATACGAGGTGTAGAAAATGGAGAGGCTAAAACTTTATTGTCGTTTAAATTGTTAACGTCACTGTAAAGTTCTCTGAACATTGGGTGCCCGTTACGGGTCGTTTTAAGTTATATGGTTAATAAGAGGAGTGGGCTTTTGGGTCACATTGGGCGGGGCCTGCTTTTGGGAGACCCACGACCCGAGTGGACAAAAGAGGAAGCAAGTGCCGCACGAGGGGGTATCGGGGTTTCTAGCTGAAGACGAACGGTGGCAGCCTCCCGCTGAAGCTGCAAGGTCCGGTGTTCCGGTGGTGACAGCGCTCAAGAAATCCCGTCCTAAAACCCTAGAAGAAAGGAAGGAGGTGAAGAAATGTATGGAAGTTCGCTTTCTTCTTCCATTGTTCGCCGAGTCACGGCTCGTTCTCTGATTTCTCTCTTTGGGTTCAAACCTCTTTCGCTTCCACGATGCTCTGGAGGCTTTGGGGAGCTCGGGAATGCCCCGAGATCGGAAGAAGCTAAGTCTTTCTCCACAGGTACCTCTCGAGTAGTTCACGATGAGATTTCTCTCTAATCTTTGTCCTTTTTATGCTTTAATCCCTTCATCCCAGTTTCTAAATTGGCTGTGTGTCGAGACTGTAATTATGGCTGTCGGGTTCTTTCCCCAGCCAGTGATATGGTTTGAAGGATGAACTGGATATGGACAGTTCCAATAAGATTTCATTCTTATTACATTCTAATTCCTTCCCCATACCTCCTAAGGAAATCCAGAATTGGATCCTCAATTGACGGGTTAGTGTGAGCTTATCCATGCGGTTATGCACTCTTAGAATAGGAATTCATTTTCTGGAAGATCCTGACTCTTGTGCTTTGGTGGGTCTCCGAGATCCTTTTGATGACCTATGTTCTGTTGAGTTTTCGAAGAGAGGGATTCGAACCCTCGTGGGAGTCATGTCATATTTGAGGTTCCAGATTGTTCTATCTGTATGGTCCAAGTTTGGAATTTAGGAATTTGCATCTGTTCCTGCTTTTGTGAGCTTGTTTCTCTCTTTTAGTATTAGTGATCAGGGAGTGTAATTGATGACACATCGTTTATGTGAAAATCACCTTATCTAGTTTGTTTGAATCTGCCCTTTACTCTCTTAGACAAAATACATCTAAAGGTAATGACTTTGTTGCGGCTGCTGTGATGGATCTAAGAGTGGACAGATTTGTTTTTTGAGAAGTGTTGACTGATTTTACTTGAATTGTTTGTTTGTATAGATAATGAAAAGGAGAACCAACTTTGTTTTGCAAAGCAAACGTGTAATTGGTGTTGACAATGCCAACTTCTTCGTGTGCCAGTTAATATTATGATTTCTTGAAAGAGTTGGTGTAAACATTTTGGGTTTTGCAGGTTGTGTTGCGAATATTTGTGGTGGTTCTGATTCTTGTGAGAATTTTGCAAGAGGATTTGCTGGATCTTCGGGGCTGAGTTGTGGCTTGATGAATGCAAGAAAAGCTCCCTATTCTTTGAGTTTTCGGAGCTACATAAATTCTTCCAGTGAAAATAACATGGAGACTGGGAGGAATTCTAGATCACATAACTTTGTTAGAAGGGTTATGGAAGAAGATGGGAAGCATGTCATGGGGCGTTCTCAACTTTCTCATTACAGTGTAGTGCAGAATGCTGATATTGTTCACATAAAGATGCTGCGTAACAATACCTTTGTTACGGTCACAGATTCTGAAGGGAACACAAAATGCAAGGCCTCCACAGGATGTTTGCCAGAAATGAAAAGCGGGGCTAAAGTCGCTCGATATGCTGCTGAAGGAACAGCTGAACATGTAGGACGAATGTCACGAAGTATGGGTTTGAAATCAGTGGTAATGAAGGTGAATGGGTTTATACACTTCAAAAAGAAAAGGCAAGCAATCATGAGCTGGAGAGAGGGCTACACTAATTCTCGATCAGATCAGAATCCAATTGTGTACCTTGAAGATACAACTCAACGTCCTCATAATGGCTGTAGACTCCCCAAACAGCGCCGAGTTTAATTAGTGGCTATCTAGATGGGTAGTATTAGCCGCGCATTAGGATGAGGAAACTTGCCAGTAAGAGCTGAACCTAGTGGTGCAAATAAACTAGTGAAACATGTCACGGATATGTTTATCCGGTTTGAAGATTGTTTTCATTTTGATTTAAATACAAAATTTGACTCCACTTGTTTTTCTTACCTGAAGTCAACTTTATTGCTTATTGTGATAATGTGGTTAATGAGAATCTTCTCTGGAAATGTTACCACTGGCTGACTGTCCTCCTCCTTTGATTATTGTTTGAGCTTCCATTGAGAAATTCCCGAATGGTTTTTTTTTTTTTTTCTGGCTCATTTTCGTGATTTAAAGCCATGTAGCTCTCTAAGTCTCAATTCAGGTGAAAAAAACGTACTCATTTCTAATCTGAAGGCCCGAAGGAAACTGGCTATATGGTTTCTGTAAGAAGGTTTTTCTGCTCGAGAGTGGGAAAGATCGTTTCAAGCAGGGTCTTATTTTATTACTTGTTTGGAGCACTGTTTCTCTGAAGTTTTCAGGTCAAATCTAACTGAAAGGAGGCAACGAGATATAGGCATTGCAGGTATGCAGATCAACAATCCAACCAAGTGTTGGAAGTTTTTTGTTTGTTTTTATTTTTAACGGCATTGAGCTCTCCGAAAAAGGCTGCTGCTTAGTCTTGGACTGTCCAAATCTTTCAAGAGTTTTGATTTGATTCTGAAGTCTTTGTAGTGTTGCCTGCCATGTGGTGAACTTGATACTTCTCGTGATTATGCCTGCAAAGTTCACTCCTGTGGAAGAGACGAAATTAACAACCGTTATTTCTGCTAAGATTCACCCTTCCCTGCGACCGAACTATTCTACCCTTATGCTAGCCTCACCGACAACCAAATAGTGAAGGCATGCCATAATTTGAGTAGTTTTCAAGCACTGAAAAAAAGAAAATAGCAAAAAGATTGGTTTTTCAGCAATTCAGCCTAAAAAATTCATTTTATCAAAAGGCCCAAATCTAATCATAAGTTACATTTATTATTTTTGAATATCACAACTTATGTACCTAAATTCACATGTATAAGTGTCAAACTCTAAACCTCATGGTTATGACCCATATTAACTTATGACCGAACTAACTGGCTAAGCGACTTAAGATGTCACAATTGATTTTAATTGACATTATAATTGAATGTAACCATTTTGTTGAAAAACTTAAACCTAATGATAAGTTTATATTTATTATTTTGAATATCGTTATAGATCTGACCTCTTATGTGCTCAGATGTGTCTTGACTCTCTCTCGAAGGGGCTTGGCAGTGGTATCCAATATAAAAGCCTGCACCATTTTCCATCTGTGGTTAGATCCAGCGCCAGCTGCTGTAGAGAGAAAGACTAGCAGAAATATAGTAAGACCCGTCTACTAGAACAGAAGCCGGTTTGTTTATTCAACCAATAGCCCAATAAATAGAAGGGCCGCATTCAAAATTGAAGCCCATAGCGTAAAAACCCTAGCTCTCTCAATTTATATACTGTTCCCCAAAACCCTACTTTCTCCTTAAGCTTATTCTCAGCGTCGCAAAAGCCTATTGCCGAAGGTTTTCTCTTGGTCTATTGCCCTCTAGCTTTCTCTCCTTTTGTTTTTTTTGACGGTCGGACCTAATTTTGCTTAACTTCGCGTCTTTTTTATTTGAAGGTTGTGCTACTACAATGTCTTCCGGTGAGCTTGCTTGCACCTACGCCTCTTTGATCCTCCATGACGATGGAATCGCTATCACGGTAAGACCAATTACTTTGATTTATCGAAGGCTATAAAAATTTTATTTTGAGCTCTAGTATGAATGTTTTTGTATAGGCGAAGAAAATGAGATTGGATTAGATCTACAATAGTTTACCTAGCTTTTGTTTCTCGCTTAAAAATTGGTTCAAAGATTAAGTCTGCATAGGGTTTATAGTCTGTTGCTTGTAATTTGATTTTTTATCCATTATCTAGGTGGATGTGGCTCTGTGTTTTATTTTACGTTAATGGCTTTTAGTCAAATTCGTCGAAATTTTGGGTAGAAGGTGAATAGGATCATTGAATTCACTGTATGTTCCCTCTTTCAATGCCGAATTTAATGGATTTTTGCTCTGTGAAATAATTCTTCAACAGGCAGAGAAGATTGCAACATTGGTGAAATCAGCAGGTCTTTCTGTTGAGTCATACTGGCCCAGCCTCTTTGCGAAGCTTGCAGAGAAAAGGAACATTGAGGATCTCATTCTCAATGCTACCAGTGGTGGTGGCGGTGGTGCCGCTCCAGTAGCTGTGGCTGCTCCCACTGGTGGTGCTGCCGCAGCTGCTGTTCCTGCAGTTGAAGAAAAGAAGGTATAAAATCATCCACCTTGATAATATTGTGTTTGGCATTCATTTTATTAGACGGAGAAGAAAATCAACTGTATCATTAATTGGGGATGCCCCATACCCTCTGCAATTGATTAACTTACCTTTATCATTGGTGGAAACAGGAAGAACCAAAAGAAGAGAGCGACGATGACATGGGATTCAGCTTGTTTGATTAGGTTTTCGTCAAGTTTGTTCTTTTTTTGTAATTGCCAGTGAGGTTAAGACCCAAACGGCGACCTAGCTCAATTTTGTTACTGTTTTGATAATTTCTCTTCAAGTTCTGTATGCTGACAATACATTTAAATCCATTGATTGAGTTCTGATTAAGATCTAGCTGGAATTTTATGAACTTACGCAAGTGTTGATTCATTATAGATCCCTTGTCTTTGGTTCTTATGATATTTTCAATTTGCCTCGTTTGCATGGTATTATATTTTCAAGGAATTGATATGCTTTTTCCTAGGAAACAGTCAAGGCCTATGGAATGGCCATTGGGCCATCAGCCAAACCATATGTTTCTTATCTTGAAGCAAGGTCCGGCCCGTGGCAGGACTTTGAGCTTAGGGTGTCATGAGCCCAACTTAGGATTCGACGTCTGCTTAAATCATCTTCATACGTAAGGACAGAAGAAACTTCCAAGTCGTATGAATTTGGATAGCTATGAATGTTCATTAAAAATGGGAGCCTCTGGAAACATGAAACGTGTTGAGCATCGATAGGGTGTTAGGTAGTCGGAAGCTTCCCG
The DNA here is from genome assembly GCA_028551475.1 of Casuarina equisetifolia. Taxonomy (NCBI): domain Eukaryota; kingdom Viridiplantae; phylum Streptophyta; class Magnoliopsida; order Fagales; family Casuarinaceae; genus Casuarina; species Casuarina equisetifolia. The sequence continues at coordinate 21,523,420 of CM052362.1, forward strand.
CCCCGTCGTGACCTTCCGACGTTCTAATCCAGTTGACCGCCCAATTCGCATAGAGGCCATACACGTCTCCCCTCGGCGACCCCACCAACCACAGTTTTAGGCGGCGAAGGTTCAACAACTATCTACGCAACTCCCACCAACTTTCCTTCGAGATCTTTCCAGCCTCTTAACCCCCCCGGTTCCCTCCACTGTCCATGCTTTAAAAGCTCGCCTGTCTCAACCGTCTTATTCGTCGTGAACAACCAAACTTTCTACCTGCCGTTGAAACCTTAAAATTCCTACAATTCTCGTCTGCCGTCTTGCGTACCAGCCATCGAGATGATGATGTCGATTTTCAGCTCCTTTGATGCACTCTGCGGAGAATTCGCCGGCCAGAAGGTGAGCTTCTCGTCGACGGTTCCCACCAAAGAATCAAACGCTAAGAAGAGGGACAGAGCGGCAAATTCAACGCCACCGGAGCGCGTCAGCATACCGCCGCAACAACAGCACCATGAACAACCACCGAGGAGGCCGAGGTTCGCTCCGGAGTTGGATGGCGTCCACTGTTTTGAGACCATAATTCCTTATTAATTTTCTTTTTCCTTGTACAATGTCTTGTAAAGTTTGAATTTTCTAGTAACCGAACTCGATTCTCCATTCTAACATACATACACGTCCTTGCACGCATTTTGTGTCAAATTTAACCTCGGAAGCTTTCAAACATTTCAAACAAGAATATCCAATTGTCGCGAGGGAATAATTACGTTGTTAGAAAAAAGAATTGAAATTTTGGCCCTTAGATATTAGATATTTAGATAATAAACTTGTCCACGTGATTTTAAAGCTTTTATCCGGATGATGACAGAAAAGTAATCCACCTGTACTGTTAATGGAAGTGGGGCCACCGAACATTTGATTGGGGAAACTAAGATAAGATGCAGTCTAGAAAAATCAAGAAAAGAGAAGACACGTTGGGCTTGTGGTCGGCGCACTTCATACGACGTGGCTAACTTTAATTCCTCCGAGTTTGTCCGCTGGTCGGGATAGGGTTTATCCCTTTCGCGTGGATGCCAAGCCAAAGGTTTCCTACCCCTTGGACGGAAAATTCGTAAGGGATTAGATAGACATGTTAGTCGCTACTTTAATGAATGATCAGATCAAAAGTGGTCTTGCAAAGATTTGTTTAATTGTACATTCAAGCTTCTAAAAATCACAACATGTTTCATGTTTTCAACAAATTAAAGTTGATCTAAATTTATTGATACTAAGTTCAACACTTGGGTAAGTATGTTATGTGGATGTTAAAAAAAAAAAAAATTGATATCGCAACTTAATACTTTTAATTAAATTTAGTTGTGTTATCCAAAGGGCTAATGTGGCGGGCCATCCTCGTCGTCCAAGCGCAAGTAGTACTTACCAGGCGCTCTTTCATAGTTCGTGCCGCTGCTTTTTCTCTTTCCAATTCATCTTTTTTCACCGCATTCCTTGCTTTACTTCAATACCAAGTTTGCTACATTCCTTAGCTTTACTTTCTCCATCCCTTCACTAAACCTTTAAGGCTTCATTGTCTCTTCCAAGGGTCAGAGAAAAGAAACTCTCAGGGGTGCAATGGCGACGGGTACTATCTATGTGGCCATTCCCGCTGTTCTTGCCGCTGCAGGGGTTTATTTTTTCGACCGAAACCATTCAAGATCTGAGGTAACAAAGCCTCTCTGTTACTCCGACACCTTTTTCTTGGTACTTTAACTGTTGTGTTGGGTTTTACATTCAGGAACATGGAGGCAGGATTGGAGCAGCCATTGATAAATTGGTGGCGAAAGCAAGGGGAGAGGTGAAGAGTGGCCGGATGCCAAAGTTGGCACCACAGTTTGATGGGTTACACAGCTTTGAAACCTTGGTGGGTCGTTAGTTCTGCCTGGCATGCTCGGTTAGCATGAGATTATCTCCTGTTACCAGCAAATCGTAGGCTTTTAGCGGGAGAAAGATGGCCTAGGACTCAAATATCCTGCCTTCAAGACTGTTATTTAGAAAAGGGATATTTCATTCTAGGACAGCTACTATGTGAAAGCTATTGCTTCTGAAATTGATGCTATATTTTCTGTCACTAATCATTCCTCAAAGTTCATTTAGTTGGTCGTTCCAATTTCTCTGCCTTCAAGATCATTTCATTCTAGGACAGTACTGAATCTTCAATGTCTTATTTCTCAAGCAAAGTGATACAAATGGGTGTACACAATATTGGGCCCCCGTATGTTGTTTTTGCACGGAAGTTAGGCATGAAGAACGATCCAAAGCATCCTTATAATTGGAAAACTTTCGATTTCAGGCTCATATTGACGTTGTGTTGTGCCTGTTAATTGATTAAATTCTAACGCCGGGGAAGATGAGGAAAGGGAGATGGGGAAAGTTCTGTCACACAGAGAGCTGCTTACGAAGGAAAACGAAAAGGCCAAAACAAATTGAAAGCTGTGAACTATCGGAGAAGAGAAAAACAATCTTGTTCCTCAAGTTGCTTCAACTGTTATGACCGCTTCAAGTTTAGTATATAATTTCAAGAGATGCCCCTACATTCAAATGAGGGATAATTAGCCCAGATCATAAATACAAAAGCACTTCACCATTCATTTGACTAAGGGTATGACGTTATGGAGGAGAACTGTATCAAGATGAAGCTAACGAGCCTAAGCAATGAGAAGAGACAGAGGAACAAAGAAACAAACCCTGAACTGTCTGGAATTTCGCTGCAGGTATTCAACTAGTAAGTTTCTGACTTCAAAGTACAAACAGTGAATCCGCGTATGCTTATGAAACAGTAATGGCCACATGTTCCAAAACAAGTACGCTTTACAGACATGACCTTTTATCCATTCCCAGAAGAGTTCATCTAGCACAGAATTTCTATGAGTTCTGTAACAGGAAGATTCAAAGGCAGCTTATACCAGATTTGACTTATTAGATTCTAGCACTTCACTTACAATCTATTTCCTATATTTCCAAAAGTTCTGGCCACATGAAACATAACTGCCTTTGTCAAGAGTCCCCGATCAAGACTACAAGCAAGTAAAACAGCCCCACCAAAAATGAGTAGCTTTGATATATTCCCCCCCGATGGTTTGTTAGGCATAGGTGTCATATGAGTCCCTGACAACTCGTCACTGCCTCCCACTAATCTCAAGTACTCTGGACTTATTTTGGAGTTGATCCGCGCCATGAAAGGTGGCCGAGAGAGTGGTGCGCCTGATGCTCTTGCCTTTTTGTAGGCGTCTAAGCCTGGATCCATCTTCTTGACTGCTGCCCACATACCTTTCCTAATTCCAAGCTTTGCAAGTTCCCAGGGAATGCCCATGTCTTCATGATGGAAAAGTAGAACCTCACAGGCAGTCAGCTGGCCATCACCCCTTTTTGATTCCACTGTTTAAAATGGGTACAATGGCAGTTAATACTTAGGGATTGATTGAATGAGATGTTCTTCTAAGCCAGTTGGCTCTGTGAGTTAAATGACAAAGGAAAATAACTAATTAATTGATTAAATATAGTAAAGTAACATCATTTACCAGCTCGGATGCACCAACTTGAGTTATAAAAATCAACACGTCTCGGTCTGTCACTCCTTGGGATGGAAGGATAAGGTACCCCCTAAGATAAAAAGGGAAAAACAGGGGCACATTTGGGTTAGAACTCTAAAAGCAGCAATGAGAAGGAAAAGGAAACAGTCAACATAAGTAGAGAACGAAAGTGGTAATTGCACAGCATTTCTGCTTGACATGAGTGCTTGTCCTTTTCACCCTTCCTCTTTTCCTTCAATTGCTTTCTAAGATCTAATCATTTCCTCTACCTCTCGCTTCATCCCGGGTGTTTCCACTTCCTGCTTTTGTCCATTTCAAAACCAACGTGATCCTACCCAATATAATGAAGGCGAGACTTATTGGAACAATGCAAAAGCATATTCAAGCACCCAAAATCCCATGGTTGAACCAAGGATTCCAAGATTGACCCCCTAATAAAGTTCCTTGGTCAAGATATGCACTCCCCAAGGAAAGAGAGGACAAGTCCCATTTAAGTAGACATAAGTTGCAGCATTCATCATTGTTATACAGTTCAACATTCGGTGGAAAAACTTCCCTTCCATACCTTTGTCACACAGTAATATGATCTTCCTGATTCCCATATTCGACGACCGATTATGTACTCTCTGTCTTTACAAAAGAAGGGAAACTGCACCACAATCGTTGAGAAAGGTAAGCACATACCACAAAGTACAATCTACATGGACAAAGGGAAAAGAAAAGGAAAGAATAGATTGGTCAAAATGATCAGGAAGTGTCACCTTCCTTCTCCACTGCACTATCATGGTTCCTGTAGTGGGACACTCTTCTAAAGTTGTAGCAGATACAAGCATGTCATCCCACTTTAATCGGAACTCATCGTCCCAAAAAAAGTCCCTGACCATTTCTGGTGTGGCATCCTCAAATACGGTGCTGCTACGGTACTGGGGAGGACCAACCTGACAACCCCCAGACCACAAAAGCCAGTCAAAAAAATGATCCATCGATCAAGTTCGAGACTTAAACATTGATTGGTGTAAACAAATCTTTCTAGACAAAAAAAAAATAAAAATATAAACTTACATCTCTTTGCCATGCTTGGCAGCTCATATTTGGGGTGGAACGATCCATCGTACGAGTCCAAGGAGGACCCCCGTCTTTCATCGCCACAAGCTGGCATAAATGTTCTAGATCCTCCTCGGTCACAACGTTAGGCTTTTGTTCTTGGTGCTGAGACATACTAAACAAGTCGAATTAACCAGTAAGACGTCTGTTCAAATCAAGTTCTCTTTCTCTCTCTCGATCAAAGTGCATGGGCCATTCAGGGTCATTTGGCATTTCTGGGGGAGAATGCCTCCATTATCACAAGTACACCAGATGCGATGGAAAAGTGGTATTCTTTAGAAGGCTATTCAAAGTATAGGAGTCATGAAGATAATTATTGGAAGTAGAACATTTTTAGGATTTCATGATAAGGAAATTACCCACTACATGAAATCATGATGACATTAGGAATTCTACCCACATGGTGAGTTCCAATTCTCCAAATCACTCACTACCAGAATGATGATGACATTGGAAACATTGTATGAACACGATAGATTCCATTCTTCCTTAATGGACCAATAATAACCAGAAGAACATGAAAATCAAGTTATGAATTCTTACCCAAAAGAAAAAGAGAGAGAGAGGTCAATAAATGCTAAATACCTGCAATCTTCATATTCAGCAGTGGATGGATGGGATTGTGTCGTATCCTCCCCATCTTCCATGGTCCAATGGGGCGATGAAGTTGATGATAACGAAGGAAAAGCTTTTGACACAAAAACGCTCAATTTCTCTCTTCCCATGGTTACCCATTTGGGTTTCCATCTCCATCCAACTACGACTCCAATAACGAAGGCTACCCACATACGTGCCAGAAACACCATCATCCCCGTATACACTCCCGCCATTGTTGGTCTTTAGCATTTCACACAAAACCTCAATCAAGTCCGCAAAAGAAGTAAATTCATCTCAAAAACGACGAAAAACCTTGTAATAATGGGATAGTTTTTAGCTGAAGGTAGGAAGAAGTTTGAGGGAGAGCTAAGTTCGAGGATTCAATGAAAGCAAGGCGTAGAAGAAATAAACTCAGACCTCAGAAACAGGAATAGAATCAGATATATTTGGTGAAAAACAGGGGACGGAGGAAGAGATGTCGCGTATAATAGATAGGGGTATTGATTAGGACATGGGAGGTGGACGGGGGGCTTGAGGAGAAAAGGATAGGCTTGTATGAGTTTCATGAAACTACGGCGTTTGACGGATTAGAAAGCTACACATAAGACAGTGATGTCGCCAATTGATGGAGGAGAATTTTCTTGACATCGCAAAACAACGTGCCGCGGAATCAAATGCCAAAGCACTGTGATTGGGAAACAAACAGAAAGAAGAGGAGATGCTTGACAAATCATTGAACTTGGACATGACCCCTCACCTTCCGCAGCCACACCTACCGCCATAAGACCTTATACAAAACATTTTATTGGTAGGAAATCCTTACCGCCGCCGTACGCCGGTGGTCATGAACTTGGAAGTGGGTGTAAGGAAGTCTCTTGAATTTCACAAAATCGTAAGCGTAGAACGATGGTATGATATGAACAGGGGATGTATATAGAAGGAAATAGCGGGACTTTTAACTCCAACAAAATGTTTTGTCACGCCGACGGGCTAACGGTACTTTTTCTGGGAGGGTTCGAGATCCGCCACGTGGCTGATATGAATGAACTATGCGCACTGTGGAGCTAGAGACTACAACCCAAAGTCGCGCGGACTGTCGGAGCACTGCACCAAACCCTATCTCTCTCGGTCCTCTTAGGTCTCCAATTCTTCCGATTAAATACGGTCTTTGAAGTCACAGTCTCCGATTCTGAATGATACCCCAGCCACGTCGATCCAGGCGTCCGGTTCGTTCAAATGCTCTGCTCCGTACCGCCGGCCGGCAAGTCCGGGTCGAACTGGCTCGACCGGCTCCGTTCCAGCCGGGGTTTCCTCACGACCTCTGACGACGGCAACAACGACAATGACAACAACCTGGGACTCGACCACTTTCTCCGCAACCAGAACCCTAGCGAGTCGACCCGCTCAAACTCCGGATCAACTCAGTCCGACAACGGTCGGGTTGCTAATCAGACCCATGAAAACGGACATCAGCCACAACAGCAACTGTATAATCTCGTGAACAATGTCCTGTCGGAGCTGTTCTTCATGGACGGTGCCAATGATAACACCCGAAATTCCAGACTTTCCGGGAAAAAGTTTCCCAGGAAACAAACAGCTCCCAAGTCGTTAACCACCTCAACAGCAAGCAATAATATTCATCTCCGACAAGTGGAAGAAGAAAAAAGTCCATCTTGTACGCCGAAAGACGAGAGTACACCGGCGACGGCTTCGTTTGGTTCCGATAACAGTTTGACGGTAGGGAAAGAAGCGAATGTGGAAGAAGAGGAGGAGGAGGAGGAAGAGAAGGATGAGAGAGAGCTGGTGGGGTATTCGACGAGTGACGTGACGGTGATCGATACGAGTTTCGGGGTGTGGAAGAGCGAGAAGGTAGTTTATAGAAGGAAGAACGTGTGGAAGGTCAGGGAGAAGAGAGGGAAAGTGAGAAGCTTTGGGAGGAAGAAGAGGAAGAGTGGTGAGTGTGATGTTGATGGTGGCAATGAGGAAAATTCTTTTGGGTTGATGAAGAAAGCGAAGGTTTCGGGGTCGGAGTCCGGCGTGGGTAATCAGGTGAGAGATTATCTCTTTTTTTATACTTAATTGTATGTATGTAATGCAGTTCCTAGCAGGTTGGGAGGTTATGTTTAATTGAAACGAGTACGTAGTTTACGTAATTTATGATATGGGTGAACGATTATTGATGGTTGCTATCAGTTTGAACGACATTCTGTTTTAGTCAATAGATTTTCGTGGTTTCTGTCAGAATCTAATCTCTTGGGTGTTTTGTTATTGCATGTTTAAACCTTTGTCTTTGCCGTCTATATTGATGGCACCTTGGTGACTGCAATTCTGTGAGGATGGCTTTCATAGTTGGTGAAACATTGTGGCCGTTGAAACTCCAGGAGCCAGAGTTGGGGATGCTTTGATAATGTTCAAGGCATATTATTTTGTTGCCTTCTAGTTTGCTTTTGTGAGATGAATATACAACGGAATTGAAAATCCGTATGCAATTCTAATGTATGCTTGTGATTTCAGTTTCAGTGTGATTGGTTTTTATTTCATGCTGCTAAAGATCGAACTCTTACACACCTTTTCAGCTTGTATTGCCATCTCTTTTGAGTTTGGTGCCTGTCTTGAATCAAGGACTTAACGTGGATATGAAGTCTGTTATTTCACATGCCACAAGATTGTCCAAATTCACGTCAATATTTAGCCTGTTATTTCACATGCCACAAGATTGTCCAAATTCACGTCAATATTTAGTGCCCTTAGGGTGCTTAGACTTGGAGACTATGTTGAATTATAAGTGGTTCTCCCTAGTGTTCAATTAGTTACTGGCGGTGGATTCCATCTGGTCTTTTATCTATCTCACTGAAAGTCTGTCAGTTGTTTTTCATCTTCTATAAATGTTTGTATTTTATGGATAATCTTTCATTCAACATTGACAAAGAGATGGTCTGAGAAGTGCTTGGCAAGTGTGGTTTGGAATTTTGACAATTTCATTTTGAATGTGCATGTTAGATTGTCAAGATCAAAACTCCTCGGAGGGTGATAAACATTTTTCTCTTTTGCAGGTGGCTTGTTAATTTTATACATTTATCTTCACATTTTTCCGTGGCAAAAGAATTTGAGTAATAGCATTTGAGTAAAAGAATTTAAAATACGAATTTTCATATACCTTAGAGTTCAAGATAGGATGAAAAGAAAATTAATAGCCTACTTCCAATTTTTTTAAAGATAAATCTTGTGTAATAGTACTTTTATCTATTTATTTTTACAATTTTCCATGGGTCTTAATGTAAGATACCTCTCTAGGAATTTCCTTTCTTATCATACATGCTGTTTTGGTTGTTGTGGTACCGTATTATTTTTATAGCGGCTTTGTCTTAGTCATGCTTTGGGTACATCAAGTGTTTAGAATTTACTTGAACTCGTTAGGCCAAGTTGAATCCAAATGAGGTGTGTGGTAATAACTAGATGTGTTGGCACTGAGCTATTCTGGTGGTGAATTTTTCTGGGTTTTCATGTGCCTGTTGCACTTTCTACATTAGTGTCCGCGTTGAATCTTATTGAGACAGGATGATTAGTAGAGTAAATATTGGACCTTCCTCTGTATGATGATGAAAATTTATTCTGTTCTATTAATTACCTAGACATGTAATAGTTGATGGAACTTCATACCTTTTTATGTAAATGCTGGACTAGGTGACGATGACATTAAGTCTTGTACCTCAAAACAGTGTTGTTCTATCACATTTAGCGAAAGGTCTCTACCAGTTTCTGTCTCCTTATTTTTGATTGTGACATTATTTTTCTGGTTTTTGACTTACCATTGGGCTGTCTGAGTTTCAAAGTGCTTTACTTGACTTTGTATATGAGTAGTCACATTGATAATTGCATATCTATTCCCTATCTTATTATAGTGAAGTAAAACTGGAGAAGTAACATTCGTTTTTTTCTAGTTGGTTGTGTTTGTCAATGTGTGGTAGTAACCGCATCCAATTGTCTTGCTATCTACAGAATGTTCCAAATTATGGTTTCATGAGCAAGTTTGCTTTATTGGCAGTTCAAGATGTAACTCAGCATGTTGTCTAGCTCTGTGTTAGACCTCTTCATTTTGCCTTAAACCTGTAAACACATCAGTTTTTGTCAATTGATATATTTCTCCTTCTGTGACTCTCTGTTTGAGGTACTTGTTCCTGTATGTGTGGCAGATCTAACCATCCTTGTGTGGGATTCACTAGTGGACCTGTTTGATTTAATCAACTAATAATGAGAAGTCAAGCAAGCATGCTAACTTTTATTCCCTCAGTCAGGCAGAAGTATGCTTCATCCCTCTTTAACTAGTGTCTCTCCGGTGGTAAAGCTACCAATGACAGCATGATGCATAACTTTATAGGAAGGGTTGCGCTCGTTGTTATCTTAGAGAAAACTAGTTGTGATAAAAGTTCAGATTATCTGGGTTTTTCTCCTTTGAAATAAGTTACCTGTCCTTTTGATAATCTGGCTTGCTATGAGCTGTAACTAGTTCTGACTGCATGAGAGTTGATTATATGGGCCTGAGAATTCTATATTTTCCTTTGCTACTTTTTGCAGGAACAGAATCCTCAGAATGACATAAGAGAAGAAGTTTGCAAAGACACACCAGATGATCTACCCCAAGTTCCTAAGAAGAGGCAAGTGCATTTGCAAAGCTGGATAATGTTTCTGTCATTGTTTTGGTTCCAATTCTTATTCCCATTTGCATGTCAACTAAAAATATTGAGTATTATGATTATCTTGTAGATTTCCTTGTTCCAGATCACCCAGAAAATCACGAAAGGGAGGTTCATCTGTTATCCTCATTAAAGGCATGGCTACAAATAAGAAACAAGGTGGAAAGCTTCTCAAAAAGTGCCCAAAGGAATCTGGGAGATAATTCAGTCGTGACTAATGTGCTATTGGAACTTGAACTGGACACAGCTAACCGTCTTGAATACAACATCCTATTAAATGATTCTCTGTGCAGTAGCATTAGCAGTCTTCTATCAGCATTTGGTTCTCTTTACAACTCTCTGGAAGAAGTAAGGAGTTTTCGGGGTTAATTCACTTCTGGACTTTAAAACTTCTACTCTTCATACAATTGGCCTCACCTATCAACATTAAGAGAATATTTTCTATTCCTTTTCAAAATGAAAATATCAATTTTATTTTCTGTGATGATATTTATTCTGTTCCTCCAAATTCTCTATGTGTTTCTGGGTGTAACCAGGCTTTCTGGAATGCTACTCACCTGAGACTTCATCCGAGGAATTAGAAAATCAGATGAAATCGAAGGCTATTATATAAAAAAATTATATATATATTTCTGTTGTTTAGAGGGTTGCCAATATACTTTTGTCAATCAATCTCGGCAGAAAGATAAGCATAAAATTGGCTCAGGTATATTACTATTCACTTGCAACTGGGTTTTCCAGCTTCAAATGCCATAATCAAGTTCAGCCAGGTCACTAAAGCATGTAACAGCAGTACCAATATGTACTAGTCACCAAATCCTGGAAAAAGTCAGTTTTCTTGGATATCTGGGATCAAATCCAACTGTCAAGTACAAATAGAAGATGTGAAATTGACGGAGTACGAATCCTAACTTCTGTTGATTTAGGCCCTATGACCAAACAAGATCACATAAAGAAAACCTTGTTGGGAAATTGACTGGAGAAAGAATAAAAACTTGAGGTGGTAAGATCATTCATGGAGTTTATCCAGGTAAGAGCTTCGTTTGTGAGGGCCTTGGAGGCAAGTGCATTACCAAGGATTGCCTCCGCAATAAAAAATGTGAGAGAGGTCATGTTGGGTAAGCCCAAACCTCAGCGACGATGTAGAGTCCACAATTTCCATTCCCTTTTTCAAACACACCCGCGGCGAAACTGCGAAACCTCTTGTTACTCGTTAGAGTGCAAATGGTTGGACTCAATTTGTTTCCAAACCCTTTTCCTTACTCTTCTTCTTCGTCTTCGTCTTCTTGTTCTTCTATGACTCTTGTCGCGCGCTTACAACTCCCCTCCACAACTGTTCGATTCTCTGGCGCTTTAGTTTCAACTTCCCGTCTCCGCGGCTGGCTCTCTCTATTGAAGTTCAGTAAAGCCTCAAGAATCGAATTGAAACCGCCATTAGCCGAAGTGGGTCTTCGTCCGAATAGCCAAATTTCAGTCCAATGCAGTTGCATCAGCACACCCAACAAGCTTCAAGCTGAGGCAGGTGAGCAACTCTTAGAGTCATATTCCCAAACACAACTAATCCTTCAAAATGGTCCTATTAATAAGTGCTCCTGTTTGGTTTCAGGACTTCTTTTCGCATTCTTTAGAGAAATTGGAGTTGCTGAGAAAGAAATGGAAATACTCTTAGAAAAGAACCCAGCTTTGGCATTGACATCATTGGATTCAATACGTGCTAGAGTCCAGTCTTTACAATCAATTGGAATCAATGGTCTGGAATTATGTTACTTAGTTACAAAAAGCTCTGGTGTTTTAACAGCGGAGGATATTGGTCCACTTATATCTTTTGTGCATGATGAATTGGAAGGCAAGATCGAACCTGCTCAGCTCAAGCGCCTTTTGACATCCGCGCACCGTGGACTCTTGAGGAATTTTGAGCAAAAGGTAAAATTGCTTCTTTATCACGGCGTTCCTGGTGAAAAGATTGTTCATGTGCTCAACAAGGTCAATCTGACCAAGGCATTTGGTCGCAAGTCTCTGGAAGATATTGATAGGACCATGTCATATTTGAGCTGCTTTGGCGGCGGGGATTTAATTGTAAAGCGTCCGGTGATCCTCAATTTTGATTTGGACAGTCAGTTGATACCAAGAATCGGGTTTCTCGTGGACCTCAGCGGAGGAGATAAGGATGCCACAGGGGATGTGCTGCGGAAGTTCCCCATGATTTTGAGTTACAGTTTGCAGCATGTGGAGGGTCATGTAGAGTTCCTGAAGTCCTTTGCTGGCCTGAATGATCAAGAAATCTTCAAGATCTTGCTCGTGTTCCCAGGTTTGGTTAGTACCAGCAAGGAGAGGAAACTGCGTCCTAGGATTGAGTTTCTCAAGCAATGTGGGTTGGGTTCCGATGATATTTTAAGGTTCCTGGCCAAAGCTCCTTTGTTTTTGGGCCTGTCATTTGATAACCTTGCCTGTAAACTAGCGTTTTTGGTGAAGATTGGCTATAGGCATAGAACAAGGGGCATGGCAATGGCAATGGGATCCGTAACAAGAACAAGCTGTGAGAATTTACAAAAGGTGATTGAGCTATTCTTGAGTTACGGATTTTCCGACGCCGATTTAAAGACCATGAGCAAGAAGCATCCTCAAATACTGCAATATAATCATATTTCTCTGGAGGAGAAGATGGAGTACTTGATAGAGGACATGGGTCGTGAAGTTGAAGAGTTGTTGGCTTTTCCAGCATTCCTTGGTTACAAGTTTGACGAGAGAATCAAGGCCAGGTACGAGGCTGAGAAGAGCATTCTTGGAGAAGGAATGTCGCTCAATAAGCTGTTAACCGTTTCGACTGAGAGGTTCTTGACAAAAAAGAAAGGAGAAAACTCTCTTACATCTGGTTGAGAATCTGAACAGTGATGGTTTAGATAAGTCGTCTAGTAATGTCTGTTCCTTTCAACAACCGCTTGAAGCTCTCTTCCCTGCTAAGTTTTGAGTCAAAAGAACTCTACTCTTAGTCATTCAATGGTGCTGAGTATTGCAGCCTGGCAAGTGAGAAGATTAAGATGATTTCTTCCAACCATCGAAGACTATAATGCCTGAAGCTTGATTAAATCTGCTCTGGGATAAGCTTTACTGTGTTCAATATCTGTTCATGAAACTGTCCATATATTTGTGTCTGTTGTGCACCGATCATATTTATAAGAAGTCGTTTTCCTCTTTTTCGTTTGTTTCTTTGGTTTCATTTAGGCTGCGAATGAAAGTCCCTCTTCCAAAGTTATGATTTGTAATTATCATTCTAACTTAAAAGTTAGAAGGTATTTTTTTTATGTTTGAAACATTCCTTATGATCAAAATTGAATGGGATGAAGTAAACGTTCAAAGTCAAATGAGGTTGGAATGAATTAACCTTTAGTAATGTTTAAGAATAAAAAATGTTTCTTAAACTCATAAGCTAAATTTTAAGTTGAATTTTGGACTTTTTATTATAGTACCCTAGTCCAAGTTGATACACTTTAACTTTTATTTTGCTTTGAACTTGTAAATACGCTTGACATATGAGGGAGCATATAAGAGAGAGTCTATTTTATCTCATTCAATTTTGAATTTCAAATATACTTAATATTTAAAGAAATATTAAAGATGAAAGGTACAATTCTTAGATAATATTTAATATAAAAAAAAATATTTTCCTAGTCTAATAATGAGCTTTTAAGTCAAACTTTTAGTTTTCTAACTAGGATTAAAACTAGGTTTTGTAACTTTTGTCTAACTTAAGTAGTTAAAGGTACATTTAGTGTATGAGGAGCATTTATATTTTGTGTTATTTAATTTGAAGCCTAATATATGCTCAATTTGTAAGAAAGTATTGAGAATTACAATTTTTATGTAATATTGAAATGTAAAAAATATGTTCTAAATTATCTTTTAAATCGAATTTTGAGCTTTCTAATAACAATTGGTCAAGGTCAAAAGCTCTTTGAGAATGTTGAGATCTCATGCCGTCCACTTGTTTTCCTCTTTTTGACCGAAAAATACAATACAGAATCTGCAAGACGAAACTAAATGCAATGGAAATTATTCGCAAGGTTTGGGTGCTTTGTGAAAGCGACTCGGTAATAGAGGAAGATGCTCATACTTCTTAATGTTTTGGCTCTTCTGAAGAATGCTTTTCCCCAAGAACCACCTACTCCGGCCATGGCAAATTTTATAGTAAACCAGGGAGCCCCACTCACCAGCATATTCGTTTGAACGGAAACACCTATGCTTGATCCAGCATCCGGTGCTGTCATGGAACTGGAGCTTATGTACAAACCAAGGTAGAGGGTGAATGACAGAATTCAAGGCTTGATTCTTGTCAGCCATTCGAGTACCCAAGATTTAGTGCAATGATAGGAGACAAACTTCCTCAAACTTCTTGTGAAAACCACCTCTATTTATCTCTTTCAAGAACATGTCATGACATTTCTGTCGGCTGATCAAATGAAAACGAGGTTCTGTCTGCACTCTTTTCATGTTGCCTTAGTATTCGAAAGCAGAGGGCAGATTCTCCAAGAGATAATTGCAGACTTCCTTTATCTATCATCTTTTGACTGTTAATCTGGACGATTCTGTGTAGACTGCAGATTAATAGGGAACAAGTTTTGGATATAGAAATCGATAATGGAAGGCATAGGGCGATTCTAGGCTACGTGCATTCCAGCTTTCTTTGGTATAATTGAAGAATCATTTGAACATTTAAAAGTACAGTTTGTTTTTTTTTCTGTGGGAGTTGGTTCCACGTATGTCTACACTAAATGTTTATTTCCTTATTACGTTTTTTTATACATAATGGACTTCTTTCTTGATGTTGCAGCCAAAAGGCACAACCAACTAGTCCTGGACTATTCCTCAGAAAAACAAAAAATCAACTATTCCGAAGTAGACCAAGACACCATTTGCTTTTATGGATATGAAATATGGCCACTGAAGGTGGAAGCAGAACGATTATTCGGTTGAAAATAGAAGGGGGGTGGCAAACCGTTGGGCAATTCTGCTGTCATGCTGCACTGTCAGGAAGATATTTCAAGAATTGGTATGCAAGTGCTACACTTACCACCTTCTTTCCATAGTTGTAGCACTCAGTAAGTTGCAGGACTGATATCAGAAACAGCAGTGACCCAATCATGACACAAGGACAGCGAAGTAGATAAAGTTTTGGGTCAATAATTGATGGTGCTTCGAAAGTCTTCTGAGTAGACGGTGACAAGACCTTGGCCCTCCTCGGGGGTTCTTGTTCATAGAGTTGAATGATGCACTCACTTTCTTGACAATTTAGATACTTTTTAATCAGAAGTTAACCAATACATACAGTGGGAATTGTGTCTTCGTCTCGAAAGTGCGTGTTCTCATGTGAAAAACGCTTTTGTTTATTCCGAATAAAGTAGCTTTTCCTTAATCAGCAGAATTCATAATGGTCAACGTCCCTTTCTCCATTTAAATGAGGTGATTGCAAGGAAGGGAAGCATATCTTCCT
Organism: Casuarina equisetifolia; assembly: GCA_028551475.1. Taxonomy (NCBI): domain Eukaryota; kingdom Viridiplantae; phylum Streptophyta; class Magnoliopsida; order Fagales; family Casuarinaceae; genus Casuarina; species Casuarina equisetifolia. Next base: position 21,538,848 of record CM052362.1, read on the forward strand.
CTCTTTCTCTCCTTGTCTCTTTGTCTCTCTCGTTCTTGCTTACACCCGCAATGAACTCCGTTCAAGGTGGTAAGAAGAGCAACATAACTCTCTTGTTTGTTTTACTTTTTCTTCTCTCATTTCTAAATGAGCAGCTTAGCTTGCCCGTTCTTGCAGAAGCCAAAAGAAATGTTAGTCTTCCCTTTCTCGCCTGCACCTTCTTCTCCCTTCTTCTTCCGGCATCATTCTTAGAAACTAACTATCTAATGAGAACTTACAGGTTTACATCGTTTATATGGGAAAAGGGCAATACCATGATCCTGAGCTTCTTGTGGAAAACCATCATGAAACGCTCACAAGAGTCCTGGGAAGGTATACTATCAGACACAAAATAACTTGAATGTTTGATCGAGAGCTAACTGTTTAAAACGTACTTGTGTAGCAAAGAAGCATCTGCGGAAGCCATGGTTTACAGTTACAAACATGGCTTCTCTGGTTTCGCAGCAAAGCTTACAGAGACTCAAGCACAAATGATTTCAGGTGCTTCGACACCTAAACTCATTTCTTGGTTATGCCCTGTTTACATGCCATCTGCATGATTTAAACTGAAAAGATATTCTTTATTCTTATGAGTTCATCTTCATTCGAACAATCGTTAATATGAACAGAAATGATACGAAGGTGGAAGGCACCGTGAAACATAAAGAGTAACATATAGAGAAAAAAGCGACGCCATTAGATTAGTTGCATATAAAGCACACTGGTGGCAGAGCAGAGGTTTTGCAAAAGATGGTCAGTATCATCAAACATTTAATTCGTACATCAAACTTATAAGAGTCTAGATATCAAAATAAAACTTCATAATCCTGCAACCTATATAGCACAGAAAATTCCTTGTAAATTCTTTCTTGCATAAGACCGTGCTGCTAACTCTTGAGTACTTGTGTGTACTAGGTTGATAAGAAGTCAGAGATAAAAGCCAAAATTTTCTTTTTTTTCCCGAATCAGAAAAATCATTATTGTCTTGTTTTATTTTGTAGAGTCACCAACCATAGTCCAAGTCATGCCCAATCACTTGTATAGGTTGCAAACTACAAGAAGCTGGGACTACCTTCAACTGTCTTCATATTCTCCGGAAAATCTCCTACAGAGATCGAATATGGGCGATGGTGTCATCATTGGTCTCCTTGATACAGGTAGTACTACCTCTCCGCCCCTGCCTCCTTCCTGTTGAGACAGAATTATCTTTCTAAATTCAGCCTTTTGAATGATGAACAGGGATATTGCCAGAGTCTGAAGTTTTCAGAGATGAAGATCTAGGACCAGTCCCTTCTCGATGGAGGGGGATTTGCGAGTCAGGAGAGCAGTTCGATCCCAGGAAGGCCTGCAATAGAAAGCTTATTGGAGCTCGTTACTTCATCAAGGGACTGCTAGCTGAGTACGGACACCCATACAACAGTACTAAATACCACGACTACTTGTCCCCAAGAGGTTCATCTGGGCATGGCACAGCCACATCTACAATTGCATGTGGCTTCTTCGTGCCTGATGTCAGCTACAACGGACTTGGCATTGGAACAGTGAGAGGGGGTGCACCCAAGGCTAGGCTGGCCATGTATAAAGTCTGCTGGAATCTGCTTGGAGGAGTATGTTCTGCTGTTGACATTCTGAAAGCCTTTGACGAAGCCATACATGATGGGGTAGATGTGCTATCGTTGTCCATAGCCCCTGAGATTCCTTCGTATTCTGATGTTGACAAATATAGTGGGATCTCCATTGGTGCCTTCCATGCGACGGCAAAGGGGATCACTGTTGTGTGCTCAGCCGGAAACCAAGGCCCAAGTGCTCAAACAGTACAGAACACGGTACCGTGGGTCTTAACTGTTGCAGCAAGCACCACTGACCGATCATTCCCAACACCTATCACGCTTGGAAATAACTGGACTACGATGGTGATTCTTCACAAACTGATACATGCACTACATAAAACAGGAAAAAAATTTTGATACATGTTCAAATTAGTAAACTATTAATTACTCTAACAAATGAAACTGAAATGGAATTTTGCATACTATTGAAAAATCCATACTCAACAAATCAAATCCAACAAAGAATATTTAGCTGCAATATAGCATAAGTTGTAAAGTTAAGATTTATCCTTTTTAACCTTTCATATTATCGTAAGTCATCAGGTATAGAAAAATTTTGGTAACCAAAATGATGAATTTATTATATAACTAATGTTTTAACAGTAATGAATTGTTATAATTGTAGGGTCAAGCTGTGTTTACAGGAAAGGATATGGGGTTCGTCAATCTAGCCTACCCTGAAGTGTTGGAACTTCTAGATCCTCGGTAAATATATCTCACAGAGAATGCAATGTTGCTTTAAAGCCTTAATATTTCAGTGTGCGTATGGTATACACTAGAATAGGTTCGGCAAAACCAGAAATCCACTAATCGGGAGCCATCTAATCTGATGGAAAATAGCTTAACTATCAAAACAATTCTGCATCATATCGATGCCTCTAGTCCCAGCGTGGACTTGTGCCTCTTCCCTTCGACGAGCATATTTGACATACAACCGTTGAAGAATACCTTAATTCAGCTATGACTTTGTCCATCACAGTTTTCATCTTTTTTCTTTCCTGCTATCGGGAGTTTTTAACACAGTGATTATACAGTTCTTGCGAATCTCTTTCAAGGAATGATACTTGGTCGGCCGGAAATGTTGTCCTCTGCTTCGCTTCGGATTCTGATCAGTACCAAGTAGAGGAAGCCGCATTGTCTGTCAAAAAGATTGGTTGTTTGGGACTAATTATTGCTAGAAATCCCAGTAAGTATCTGTATGTATGCAATGATGATTTCCCGTGTGTTCAAGTAAGCTATGAAGTTGGCATGCAGATTCTGTACTACATACGTTCAACCAGGTAATATTGTAGTCCTTTGCTATAGAAGATGTAATCATCATGGTACTTGCTTTAGTTGGCATCAATTCATATATGATATGGTCATTGCAGGAGTCCACAGGTCAGGGTTAAGCCATCCAAAACACATGTTGGCAGACCTGTGCCGACTAACGTGGCATACTTCTCAGCTCGAGGGCCTAGTTCCCTTGCCCCTGCAATACTGAAGGTATTTCCTTACTCCGCACTGCTGATAAAGAAAACACTCAATCGTAGTCGCTAAAACCCTGCATTGGGTCTATGCATGTGAACAGCCAGACATTGCAGCCCCGGGTGTCAACATACTAACAGCAGTTGGGCCTTCTGACGCCGCAATCGCATTCGACTTTGTATCAGGAACATCCATGGCAGCTCCCCATGTCGCAGGCATTGTTGCCTTGCTCAAATCATTACACATGCACTGGTCACCTGCGGCTATCCGATCTGCAATTGTCACCACTGGTACTTCAAATTCCACATTCCTTTTCCATTCGTTGTTCAGAATGTGTCTAACTCAAACGGTATCATGATCTGCAGCATGGACTACCGATCCATCTGGTGAACCAATATATGCAGAAGGGGAGCCAATGAAGCTTGCGGATCCATTTGATTACGGAGGCGGAATTGTCAACGCGAACAGAGCGGCAGATCCTGGTCTTATCTATGACATGGAGACTGCAGATTATATTCAGTACCTCTGCGCCTTGGGCTATGACGACAAAGCCATTTCCCAGGTTACAGAAAATCCCACTGTCTGCCCCGTAAACCGGCCCTCCATTCTGGACATAAACCTTCCTTCCATTACCATCCCAACCCTTGCAAACTCAGTAACTCTCACCAGAACTGTCACAAATGTTGGCGCTCTCTACTCCAGATATGTTGCTGTTGTTGACCCTCCGCATGGCATGACTGTAGCCGTTAAACCTCAAATACTAATCTTCAACTCTGTTACCAGGACCATTTCCTTCACTGTTAAGGTTTCCTCCACTCACAAGGTGACAACAGGATACTCTTTCGGAAGCTTGACTTGGACTGATGGGGTGCATCGTGTAAGAAGTCCAATAACCGCAAGAACTGAGATCGCAGAACAGTATGATTGATGAACAAACAACGATCAAATTGGGCAAGGGTTCCCAGTTAAAATTGTATTTGCTATACTAAAATGGATCAAATAAGGGGGGTGGCAATCTCAGACCCCTTAAGTCAGCCAGCACAAGACTGCTTCTCGGCTGATGCTGCTTGCTATGTACTTCATTCACAAGCCTGTCGATCTGAATATCTACTTGGATTATTTAGCCTTCAGTCCAATGGTTGGTAGCCCACGTTAACAATCCGTAACCAAGAACGGAGATAGAACACACAACAGGTTTCGAGCTTAACTAATTACTTAGACAAACAGGCAGAACAAGCCTTACTAATCCCCTGACACACAAAAAGAAAAAGGGAACTGCAAATGAAAAGTAGAGGAAAGCAAAAGAAAAGAAAAGAAGAGAAAGCTCATTCATTTACAGATTCATGGTAATCACAACTTGTTAAATCCTGTCCCTATGTACTGGAAACTATGTGATGCATCTCATTCTACAATCACTAGTCACCCCCACAAAACACCTTCATTCTCCTCAAATTTTTTCATCTCTTAACCAGAAATTTCTCAGCATGCCTTGACCTCAAAATATATCATGGCCTTTTGGTTTGAGACATAGCCACTAAAATTAGTTGTGGAAAGGATCTTCCACTGCTACGAACATTTAGTCTGCAAAGGAGGGTTCTTTAGCTGCGTCTACCCCCATAGGCTCTAATTTCTCAGCTTTTCCATTCCCTTTAGGTATAATGAGGCCATATCCTCCAGCTTTTCTTTTATATACGATATTAATCTCACCTGACACAAAGGCAAGAAAATTTAATTCCCCGGATATCTTGGATAATCGAAGCAGGAGAAGAGAAAAAAGGAAAGGATAAAAGTAATTGAGTTTAATACCAGTTTCTTCATTTCGGAAACCATAGAAGTCATGATCAAGATTTTCCAGCTGCTCAATTGCTTCAGAGACAGTTAAAGGTGGCATGTCAAAGTACTTTGTACGCACAATCTGCAAGCAAGGTACTAAGAGTGAGTGCAAATGTGTTGGAAAAGTATTGCACATTTACGTCAGCAATTTTCTGGGAGGATGTCTAAACTAGCTGTTAAATGACCTAATAATCAGCCGATAGCATAAAGTATTTCGTAGTTATTGGTATACTTCCACAGAAATGGAATAAGAAGTTCCCTAAGTACTATAGTGGTCAAGCTATGCTATAATTCCGCTGGGAAAGTTCAAACAGAAAGAATAAAAAAACAAGTAAGTAGTGTGGACTGCTCCACGCGGTTTGATTTGTTCCATTCCTTTGATATACAACTGGCAAAAGCATATGAAGCAAGCTGTTTTCCCCTTTTTGTCTTTCTTACAGAAATGGAAAAAGGGGAACTTCTTAGCTCTTTCAGAGTACAAGGCAGCCTCAGAAAAAGTCTTAAGATGCAATTCCAGAATGTGTTTACCGTCACTTCAAAAATTGCTCAATGATATGCTTCACAAATCTAAAATGCAGTCATAGTTTTGGGAACAAAGAAGCAAAAACCCTGATCTTTGAATGAAGTAATCTGGAAAAAACTCTCTCGAATACGAAATGCATGAGCCTATTTTAAGATGCTACAATGTTATGGTAAGAGCTAGTATGACACAAAGTTTAGGATTCTGGACTAAAACCCCGTAAATGATGGAAATGGTAACCTTTATCTTCTTTTTTTTTTTCTTTTTTTTTTTTTCCCCCAAACACCCTTCATTGACCAATGAGGCCTGCCATCCAGACCACTTATAAGCAATACGGGGCATAGCAAGCCAGGAAAGATAAAGGATGAACACAAAGCAAAGAAGCAACCTCATCAATGATTTCTTCTTCGTCATTTTGAGCAATTACATCTTCCTCATTTTCATCTGCCTGTACTTCCACAGCTTGGACCGCGGGCTGCCTAACTTTCAATCTGTCGAACCCCTTCATGTGCCGCCCATGGTCTGACTCCTTCTCTTTAATCTTCCTCAGCTTCCTTTGTATAATTGAGGAGACTATATCTATACTCGCATAGGTTGTCTCAGAATCTTCCTCTGCCCTTATCACCCCATGCTTCTTTGTATACAAAGTAACCTGCAAAAACACCAGTCCTCAATCCATTAACCAATTTAACACAGCTCCCACAAACTCTAAAACGCAAAATCAAGCAGTAATACCTCACAGCGGCGAATTCTTGGGCCTTTCCCAAACTCTCCACCCCGGACTGACAGCCTGACATCCACCTCTCTGACCAAATGACTGTGCTTCGCAACTGCCTTCCCCACTTTTTCTTCCACATGCCTTTTGACATTCTCTGTTAACTATATTCACCCATAATATTTCTCATATCAAATTTAAATTATACATAAAACAGAATGAGCGACAAAGAAACCAGAGAAAAATTAAACCCCTTTAGTTAGTTCAAAATGCATTCTCCATAGAGAAACCAATGAGGTTGCGTTTAAATTTAAAAATTAAAAGTATACGGATTTGAAGAGAAATTGATCCTCTAGACATACTTTATAACAGAAAACGATGGATTTGAATTTTGAGTATTTTACTCCAATAAAAAGGTGCAGTTATGAATTTCAAATGGCATCTCACACCAGATTATTTCAAGCCCATATACTAGCAAGGCCTAAGTCCATAAATGAATTCCAACAATTCAAAAAAATTGTAGATTTCATAGATATTTAGACTAAAGAGTGATAGACACATCCTTCTCTTCAATATTTCCATCCAAATGGACCATAATTTAGAGCAGCTTCAAATAGATACCTGACTCCATCAGTAAGAATAGAAACCATGAAAGCAAGATTATTGTGATAGATCTGTCGATCAATAAATGGATGTACGGTTAAAGAAGAAGACCAACAAGGACCAGGAAACTGGAAATTGCAAGTTCAAGAGGGTCAACCACTCTACATTATCTGCGCGTCCAAGGAAAGGGTTAGCGCATGTACCTCCAAATTTCTCCCCTGTATGATCAACTTCACGGAAGAAAGCGGGCCGTCCCACGACATTCTGGTAGAGAGAGCGTTCCCATTGCCGCGGCTTCCTCTTGGCGTCACCGAAATGGGTCCAAGGTTCTTCAAGAAACTGGTTTTGCGGGAGGAAAACGCGAAAGTCAGTGACTTTGTTGGTTTGGCGGAGAAGTTGGTAGAGCCAAGGAGAGGCACTGTAACCAAAGAAGAAGATAAGGGTGATGAAGAAGAGGTAGGGGGTTGGTGAAGAGTAGGTAGTAAAGAGGACACTGTACTGGCCATTGAAGTTGGGAGAGGGTTTGGATGGAGGGAAAATATGAGAAAAACCAGAAGAATGTACGAGAAAGGGCGGGGTTTTTAGAGGCTTTAGGACGACAAAAGAGACAGAGGAGCTGGATATGTATTGCGTCGCTGTCACCTTATCCTCTCGACGATTTGGAAAAAATATTTTCTAACTATTGTTGAAGTCTTTTATCTTAGATTTTTGTTAATTAACCAATGAATGTACCAGAAGAAATATTAGAAAGGTTTAAGGATTTGGTCTAAAAGCTAGTCTAAAGTTAAAAAAATAGGAGAACATTATGAATGATCAGCGAAAGATACATAACCATATAGTATCAATAACTTAGTACACCGTTTCGTCGAATCTACTAGAAATCATGTGACCCTGAGACATTTACTAATGAAATTGTGAAAAAAAATACAAAGGGCTGGTTTTTACAGCTCTAACCCCCGTAAAGTCAACCACAAACATTTGTCTTCCTTCCTTCCTTCCTTCCTTCCTTCTTTCTTCGGTGGAATCATTGTCTGATCACCCACGCGACAAATTCACCAACATCATTCAATCCGCTACGTAGTGGGAACCTTACTGGGGGCTTACAGTACCATGATAGGCCACCTCGGCCGAGACAAACATGTCGAGAATCCCATCCTTCCAAACCGTGCTTTGGCGTTGATATTACAAGTTATTCGATTAGACCCGTGAATTTACAGTGCAAAGTTTGTTTGGTTTGGCGAGAGGGACAACCCAACAAGTAAAACGACGTGACCAACCTAATGAAGCTACGTGTCTATCAAAATATGGTTCAGATAATCAGGTGCATGCTTTAATCGGGTGCCTTAATCATGTGGTTGGATCAGTGGTTATACCCTTATAGATATGGTTGACAGATGCCCCACGAGGAGCTTTAAACACTATTATACCATTATATATAATAATCTTGTGGCCAGAATTGTTTCTACACGTTCGATTGGTTCCCGAAAATATCTATCCGAGTGGATCCCCATCCACTTGCCAAGTGTCCCCACATAAAAATATCCCGATTTTCTGACCTTTTAATTTGCACCGCCCACTCAGAGCCTCAGAACCCAGTGGGCAATGGCCCATTGCTTTTTGATCGACTTAAGATGAAACCGAGGAGGCGTCGACGTGGCAACGGAAAAGATATTTTTTTTGGTTGGAGTAGCTATCGTCGTGCACCGTTGGATCCAGCCCCGGGAGTGCTACAGAACGTGTCCGTACCGTCCGATGGTGTTTTAGATATTTTCGGAGTCTTAAAATATAGCAGCGGACGAGATTTTTTCTACGGAGCTTTAACTGAAGCAAAGCGGATACGCTGTTTACAGAGGGGAAGACATGGGAGAAGAGGTAGTGTGGAGCACCGAGGAGGAACTGGAAGCCGGAGCAGAGAGTGAGATGGAGGTGGAGGAGGTTGAGGAGGTTGAGACTGGGGACGACACAGAGAAAAAGGAGAAGAAGAAGAAGAAGAAGAGGAAGAAGAACAGAGGTAGGAGTTCGAGCGGGGTGGTGAGGTGGGAGAAGTTCTTGAAGAGGATGACGATGAGGGTGTTGCTGGTTGAGGCTGATGACTCCACCAGGCAGATTATAGCTGCGCTCCTTAGGAAGTGTAGCTACAGAGGTAAGTGCATGTATTTCTTATCGTTTCTCTGTGTGGATTTTGTAGTTTTTTTGTTTTTGGTGAAATTGTGAACTGCTCTCTGCTGGGTTCTGCCTTTTGCTGCAAAATTTTTGGTCCATGTCGAAGGGATTAAATAGAGAAGGAAGTTGTATAATTGGTGTTAGAGTTGTAAAGTTTGTTCGTTAGTTGTGAGGTGAAGTATTCTGGTTTTCTTTTCAAATTGCAGTAAAGGTTCTGCTTTTGGTTGAGTAACAATGAGAAAATGATTTCATGCTAGGCTCTACTGCTTCAATCCTGAAGGGTAGATCGGGGACAAAACTTCTTTATTTTTTTTTTTTTCCATTTCGGTAGTGAAGGCAAGGATTAGTATTTAGATGATTTTGCTACATGCTGTTAAGGGGGAAAAGAAAACGTGTGGTTAGTGCAATTTTTTAAACAATAATATTGAACGAGCACTTTAAAAAAAAAAAAAAAAAAAGAGAGAGAGAGACAGAGAGAATAGTTTGAAGGAAAAGAAAAGAGGATGAAGCACATATCACATAAAAAACGGATCAAGAATTCTGAGACAGAAAAATATCAAAAGCTGCCAAAGGGGTCCCAAATATCCACGTCCTCTTCTCTGGTCTTCCTGCATAGTGTGGCTTCTTAGAGATTTAGTCATCCAATTGTGCAATGTTTCACATGAATTTAGACCAACACTACCTGAAACCTTACTGGCCAGGGGGATTGATAAAGGTTCTAGTGTCTATGATCAAGGAGCCCTGGGCAAATAATGTAATTGCAACGGACATACATGCTCAAAAAATGTTCATTTATAGCACCGTTATTATCTTGCTTCAAGGATGAAATTTGGTATACTGAGTTTTGCTTGAAACCTGACATTTATAGGCATGTTCCTCTTGGAATTGAAAATGTTTTTGTTACTTTTTGGACAGTTGCTGCTGTTTCTGATGGCTTAAAGGCATGGGAGATACTGAAGGGAAGACCCCATAGCATAGACCTCATCTTGACAGAAGTGGATTTGCCATCAATATCTGGATATGCTCTTCTTACGCTAATGATGGAGCACGAGATTTGCAAAAACATCCCAGTTATAAGTATGACTCTTAGATAGAGGCTCTGAATAAAATTTGATATATAAAGTGTTAAAATTAAGAAAATGTAGATATTTGTTGATTTTTGAACTTACCAAAATCTATCTTGTGTTACTTTGCAGTGATGTCCACGCAGGATGCTGTGAGCACAGTTTATAAATGCATGTTGAGGGGTGCTGCTGACTATCTTGTTAAGCCTATAAGGAGAAATGAGCTGAGAAATTTGTGGCAGCATGTCTGGAGAAGACAATCTGTATGTCTATTGCTTATACTATCTTCTTTCAATTTTTGCTTTCTCTTGTTCTTGAGAGTGTAGAAGCTACTATTCTGGTATTGATCTATTCCTGTTTATTTAGCAGTTGAATGTGGACGCAAATAATCACCAGGATGAGAGTGTTGGACAACAAGAGGCAGATGCCAATTCTGAAGACAATGCTGCAAGCAATCATTCAAGTCCCCAAATGGCTGGCAGACAGGGAAGTGATGAACATGTTGAAAATGGAAGTGATACTCAGGTTGGTGTTTCTAATCTGGTGTATAAGCTGAGAAATGCATTTCCGTGGTGTTTGGGGTAAAACATTGAGAAGAGAGAGAGAGAGGAAAAGAAGTTCCATTCCTGGTTAATAAAACATACATTTGTGTCTGCTAGCTTAGTAGGGTTTCTAAATTTTGGAGCACTAATTAGCAGAAGTCCACACCTTGCACTCCGAAGTCACTAGAATGAAGAAAAAGAAAAGGTTCATCTAACAGAAAAAAGGAACGAAATTAGTGACAGTGTAATGTAATGTTTGATTCTATAATGCTATTTTTTTGTTATGCGTGAGAAAAATGTTTATTCTGTTTGTTGACTAATATCTATTGAGTTAAAGACATCCTAGCACTTGGCCTAGATTGGCTTTATCATTTTGTCTTTGCTATGGCCATTTAATCTCCAAGAGTTCAGTCCTTCGAATCCTGATGCGAATGCAACCTCAATGACATCCAGCACGACTCACTAGTTGGAGACTACTCTGAATATGTGTTTGAAGGGGAATATTAAAAAAAAAAAATTATTTATTTATTTTTTAAGATGCTTGTAGACCTGGACTGAACATAGATTGCTTATTGACTACTCCAATTTAGTCTTTGAATGCTTGTTGCATGTCTTGTCCAGGGTATTTTACCCATATGAAATCATTCCACTTGTGGTTAAGAGAAATCGCTTGAGTTTAGACTGATGCATGAAGTTTCACTGTCTCTTGCAGAGCTCTTGTACAAGGCCAGAGTTGGAAGTTGAAAAGTCCCCAAAGGAAACGTTGCAGGAATTCCCAGAGTCAAACTGGGGCAAATTGGTTCCCAGTGACGTAGTATCGCAAAAAGGCGATGCATGCATTAATGTGGGCCAGAAAATGTTTGTGCATGAGATTGGAGCTGGGGGTAAACATCTCTGATCTTTCTATTTGAGCATCATCGTATCTGTTCTCTTCTGTGGAATGCATCTAACGTTTTGAACATGTCCAGGAACAATTGTGGACACCTCCAAAGATGACATCACTGCTAGACTTAGCAAGGATAAACCAGAAACTCGGGAGGATGCTAATGCCACTAATGAGGCTTGTGACAGTAATTATGTCCTTGCCAATTCTTCTAGAGAAGCCATGGACTTGATTGGAGCATTTCATAATCTTCCAAACAACGGTAGGAGAGGCATAGGCATAGGCGAGTTCGATTCTTTTCCCCAGTTGGATCTTTCCTTGAAAAGATCTCATCCCTGTGGTTTTTGGACTGAATCTCCTGAAGAAAGGCGTACCCTTGGACATTCTAATTCTTCAGCCTTTACCCGGTGAGTTTACTTTTCTTTTTCTTGTTTCTGTTAATTGTTATCTGTTCCTCTCGGAAACTATTTACGTTGGTCTAGAATTTAGCCAATTTGTTAGATAAGTTGCTGTTTGGCTGCACATCTTTAATGCAAACCATTGGATTTAATAAAACTAAAACTGGGATGTCATTATTACTTGATATCTATTCTAAACAGAAGAAGAATTTTTTGGTTCTATTGAAATCTTGTTACTCATCTAGGGAGATCTTTTATTTGTGATGCAGGTCTTTCTTGTCTAAATTTTTAGTATAATGGAAATAGAATCACCAAACCAGTTTAAAAATATGATGTGCTTTCTATATCTTTTGATGTTTGTTTTGGCGTGGGCTGCTGCTGGGGAAGCCGCAGCCCCGGGGGTTGGCTGATTGGGGGACTTGTTTTCAAGCTAAACTTTTATGGACTAAAAGTTTAACGCCTGCAGGTACACGAGCAGACCATTACAACCCCCGCAGACAAAAGTTGTGAATCTGAAAGAGAATGGAACAACTTCTGAGAAAATTTTGTCCAACATTGTTTCCGATTATAGCTCTGACACTAATGGTATGACAAGAAGTACGCAAAGAAGTGTTGTCACTCTAGCTCAGTGTCAATCCAAAGAATCTGAAGTTGCAACTTCATGCTCTCAGCTCAGAGTATTTCCTGTGCCAGTCCCAGTAAAAGGTGTACGAGTTAATAACCTATGCAGTGGCTATGGTTCTGTGCTTCCTCCAATATTTTGCACACCGTCTGGTCCATTACCAACGCCAAGTCCAAGTTCATTCGCTCTGCAAGAACCCTCCTTCCAAGTGAAGATGTTATATCAGTCAAACATTGACAATAGTAATTTTGATCAGCATCATGATCCACATAGTCAAAATACAAATAGTTTGAAACAGACTACAAGCAAGCAGGAACACAAATTGGACTCGCTGGAAGACCGAGGGCATATATCCCCAGGTACAGATCAGAGTGCAAGTAGTAGCTTTTGTAATGGTGGTGTAAATTGTTATAGTAACATTGGGTACGGAAGTACTTGTGGAAGCAACAGCAATGTTGATAACGTCCCTTTTTATGGGGCTGCTTCCGAGAAAAAGAATGAAGAAGGTCTGCTTACTCCCACCGGTAGTTCGCATCGATCCACGCAAAGAGAAGCGGCTTTAACCAAGTTTCGCTTGAAGCGGAAAGAAAGATGCTATGAGAAGAAGGTAACACTTCATCATAACTCTTTTTGTCTTGCCCAAGAAACAAAAGCTTCCACATATATTACCGTATGTTAATTCCAAAATATTACTAAACAGGTTCGGTACGAGAGCAGGAAAAAACTTGCTGAGCAGCGTCCCCGAATAAAAGGACAGTTTGTGCGACAAGTGCATACTGATCCTCCAACTGCAGAAACTTATGGCAATTCCTTTGATGGTTAGCTCGTCAGTATGTTAGTGTTAGAGTGGTTTTAATATTTCTGCCTTTCCTCTTGTTGCCTGTGAAGCAATGAGGACCAGTATATACAAGTCTAAAGGTGGTTTCTAACAGTTGATGTTAATGCAAATTGTCCTGTGTATGCGGTGTTGTAACTTCTGTTTACCTAGGTAGGAGGCTGCATGGTCATTCTTTCTTTATATTTTGACGTGTAGAATTACTCCCATAGAAACTTAGAGATTGATTAGTATAAAAGTTATGGTTACTAATCTTCTTCTTTGCACTTTCTTTACGATTTGGTGTTTTTCAATTGTACATTTGGGTTGTGAAGAAGGTCGGATGTAATACTCAAAAAGTTATAGCGTTCAAGTCTTTCGTGCATTCTACCTCATCTCATTTAGTTACTCCTATTCTTCCTATCAACATCAACAGACCGAGTCAATAAGAAACGGCGTACAAATCCTAGACCCCCAATCTTATCTAGTGCACCCTTACGAACTCTTCTGTAACCAATGGCTTAGCTAACTCTCTGAGCTTCTAAATTGAGCGGCTAATAACCTGTTTTAGAATGTTTTTGGGAAAGGTTTTGGGGGGTTGGGAAAGAAGTCTAAAGATTAGAGGGAGGTAACTTTTTGTTAGTCTCTCGATCAGAAAAGTGAAAAAGTATGAACTTTGCGAATCTTTGAGTTCGAATGGTTCAGGCCTCGTGTACTGCATTGTCCTGTTGTTATTTGTTTAGAGTGTATGTTCACCATTTCCCCATTCGGTTTCACACTACCATAGTTCTTCCAAAGCTTTCAAATTCAAAATTGAACTATGTCCCACATAAAAGTCTGTCCTGTGCCACTCATTGCCTTTGCTAGGCACCATTTCAACGAACGGACTTCACCACCCACCTACCAATTTGGACTGAATCCTCGTTGGGGCTGCGTAGTAGTAACTTTTGGCGTTGAGAATCAATCTCAATGGGATAATCTAGATTTATTACACTCGAATCCTCGAAGAAATGGATTTGGCCAAGTTGTGGACTAGTATTGGAGGAGTGCAAGCAAAAAATGATCTTCTGTTTTTCTTTTTCTCATGCTTTTAGGAACCTAAAAGAAAGCTGATACAAAATTTGCAACACATACTCTGATCATACAGTAGCATTTGTCCTATGCTATTGTTGGTATCTAAGATTTGATTGATTCCCTTTGACAGTGAAACAAGTAATGGAGTTGAGATTGGCCAAATGTTATGCGGTAGTGGGAAGGAGGGCTCTTTTCATGAATCCCCACCACAACATGCTTATCTCTAGAACATCAACGAAATCAAAAAACCAGCACACTTTCTTGCTGTAACAGTCAAATACATAATGGACCTTTTATTTGGTCCCAAAGCTGAAAAATAAGCAAAACTAGTTCTGGCAAGGAAAGCTGATAGATAAGAAATCACTAACGTGTTGTGGCTGTCTAACTTTCCCTTGATTGAAAGGCTCAATAATAACTGACGAAAAGGTTCAAAAGCAGAAATCAACGCTCCTAATTCAAACTTCTCTGCCTACCGCATTGATATTCTTTTAAAGATCCCGATCAAACCCAAGACACTGACTGACCAACCAGGCACTGGTCCTCATGGCGGAAATCATATGGCACTGAACTGCTGAAGTGTCAAACACGTTGATGTTGTTCAAAATCAAACGGCACAGATGAAGGGACTCCTCTCAGCTAATCATCTTCTATGGTATTTGCCCTTTTCTTAACGTAAAAGTAACGGCTGTATAAGACACTTTAAGCCCAAGAAATCAATAAAACAATTCCCAGGGTCTTCCAAAAAGCTGATCTAGAGATTCTCCGTGTCTTCCTCCTTTCTGAACTCTTCTTCACGGCTCAAATTGATTGTGGACACCCACAAGTTGAATGCTGCCATTCGATCTTAAACAAAAACTGATACACTGCTAGTTCATCGTTTCTCGGTTATCCCCAATCCAGAAGAAAGCCTATTGGGTACCCTATCTTCCCCATGACTCTTTTAAAAGCCATACTTTATTGTTCAATTATTCATAGAAGTATCCCTATCTCTGATACTGGCTAAGAAAAAGCTACCCCGTATCCTCTGCTTCAGCTTTCAATGATGAACAACAAAACATTTTCCATCTAATATAGTCCATACTTTTGCTGCTTGCCAATTGCAGATACTGTACACGTTATTCTGTGCTTCCATTTTACTTTCTAAGGGAGTGCCCATGGAAATCAATACAAAAGAAGTTGGTGAGAAGCCTCTGGAGTTTGGTCTCCGAAAATCTGAGCTTTTTCAAAGGAGAGCTTTAAGGACATGGGGATTGTGTATTTCTGGTATAATGTCATTACGAAATATGTATGCAAATGAAACTGGTAAGGCCTGCAGCAAGGCTTTTTGGCAGTGAATGGTGCATGCACATTCCTGATTTGAGAAGATCAGGATCTACTGGGAAGCCTTGGGACCCACTGTATGATATTGTCCCAGTATGTTTGCCATGTGTACTACTTGTGTGGATAGCTGGTAGGCACCATCGGGACCATGAATACCACGATTTGGACACGCACTTTTCCTTGGCTCCATTAGTCCTCGGGGCCTTTTTCTGAGGTCAAACCTAAGCTTCAATACGTGAGGAACAAGGTTTACCAACCAACCTCGGGCTTGCCAAACACACAGACGTAGTAAGAAAACATTAGGTTGAAATTGCTCCACCTGTTCACATGGACACAGCTCAGAAGGAAAACGAAGAAGATGGAGCTACGATTGAACCATCCAAGTCTCGTGTTCAAATAATTGATCCATTTTTCATTGGAAATGATTTCATCAAAGCTGTGTTTATGCCTTGAAGTGCAAGTAACATTAGGCTGAAATTTCCTTTTCGTTGTTCGCAGCACCTAATAAAACAAGTATTGAGAAAAAAGAGGAAGAAAAAGGCTTCTGAAAGCTACCTAAAAATTCAGAATATGCATGGTAAAAACTGAGAGTAAGAGAGAATCTATAATCATGGCTTTTGGCCTTTGGTTAGTCCACTTTCTTTGGGAAAAGGCAAGGCTTGTCCCACCCAAGCTTGCTCTTTATTCTGTGATTCCCGTTCTAGCACAAGAAAGGATGCAAAAGCGACACATTGCTTGGAGGCAACAGGAAAACTGATGATCTAACGGTTCAGATGCATGATTAATCAGTAAATCTGGGTAACACACTGAATTTTAAAGTATATTCCAGAAGTTTACGAACAAATATCTATTAGCCACCTCCTACCACAAGGAGTACTGGCCAGTCAAAATCATGACACAGCAAAATAATTGCTGCGTTCTGCCACACAGCACTTCTCCTTTCTATATAAGCCCATTATCCCCGTTACTTAGCGTTGTCAACTTCCCCTTCATCTTCTTTTCCTTCTCCTTCTCTTTTTGCTTCCTTCCTGCAAATGTCTCAAGTCTTCTCAAAGTCTCCCAAACACTGTGCCAATAAAGGACTGAACCTTGAGAAGCACTACAAGAGGTTTTTCTTTATCTTGTCCACGCTACTCTCTACCGTTCTCTCAGTTATACTAGTTGTCTGGCTCATCCTCCGCCCCACAAAGCCTGAGTTCTCCCTGAACGAAGCTGAAATCTACCAACTCAACCTTTCAGGTCCTCACCTTCTCAACTCCTCCGTCCAACTTACCATCCTTTCCAAGAACCCAAACCAGAAAGTTGGGATTTACTATGATGAGCTGCAGGTTTTTGCTGCTTATAAGGGACAACAGATTACAACTTATACCTCTCTTCCTCAGTTCTACCAAGGAGCGGAAGACAGTAATCTCTTAACAGCTTCTTTGGTCGGAGCAGGATTGCCCGTGGCTCCATCTTTTGGTTATGAGGTTCAACGTGATCAAACAACTGGTAAGCTGGTTCTAAACCTGAAGGTGGACGGACGGCTTCGATGGAAAGTGGGAACTTGGGTTTCCGGTCGGTACCGCTTAAATGTTAATTGTTTTGCAGTTATGGCTTTCGGACCAACCGTCCCATCCGGTCCACTGACTACAAAGCAAGGAACTCAGTGTTCTACTAGTATTTGAACTTACTAACATGATTATCCTCTAGCAAGTTGTGTTACCTAGCTCTGTTTGTTTATTTTATTTGGCTTGCTGTCAACGTTTGCTGCTTGTGAGTCTTGTATATGGGATTATAATTGATAGGACTGAAAGTAATCATTACAAGGAAGCATGAAAGAATGAAAAGCTTGTTTGGATTGTCCATGGTCATCTCCTTTTTCCGTCATGCTGACACTGATTTCGCTTTGCATGTGATGGGTAAAAGAGTAGGAGAAAAGATGGGGGGAGGTGTTGTTTCCACCTATCCTTCTTTAGCTGTTATGCGCAGAGTAGTGTCAGGGAAGATTCCGAGAAGAAACAGATGAAACAGGAGCCGGGGGGGGGGGGGGGGGGGCGCGGGGGAACAGGTTGCTTCATTGGCTAGGGAATCTCCAATTTGCTTCTCAATCCCTCCCCTTTATTAAGCATTAGACAATGGAATTATCCCCATGTACCATTTGGTCTTGGAATATGCTATCTTTTCCATTGCCTGCATAAGGGATTCAACGAAACGAATATACAGAAATTCTTAGATGAAAATGGCAATGATTTTCCAAAAACTTTTCCATTGCCTGCTATTGCAATATATGGTTCAAAGTTTCAGTTATCAGAGGGACCATTTTCCCAGTAGAAGGTTAACGTGAGACTGAGTGTTGGCAATTCATGGACCTCTTTTTCTGGCGTAGGTTCTGGCAACCCATACCTTCAGCTTGAAAAGTCTTATCTTTCTGGCTTTCCTCATCGGCAGATCGTACCTTTCTGTCAGTGGAAAGCGCCAAGAAGCGTTCGGGTTACGCAACCATTCGGCGACGAATGAGCTATCGAATGGTTAAAAATGAAAAATGACACTTTGAAGCTGATCACTTTCGAGAAATTCCAAGAAGGGGAGGAAAAACATAGTTCTACAAAACTCAAAAGTACCAGAACTTTTTCGAGGGATGGAAAAGCGGAACCCGATCTTACATGTCCCTACGAAATGAGTACAAGATAAGCAACTTTTCCTTGGACAAAAATGAATAAGCATACAATAGATCAAATTCAACAAGAAATTTGTAATTCTAGGAAGCTGCTAACCCAATGGAAGTATAATCTTCTCAATGTTGAAAAGCATATAAACTGTGCAGTAGACTTTGAAGCCATGTCCATGATACGACCTCCAAGGTTCTCGTCCAGACTCTTTAGCCGAAAGCAGGTGACAATAGAACTAGACTTTAAAAAAAAAAAAAAGAAGAGATCCCCATCCAAGTGGTAGTTTTAGATATGACACAAGATTAACTGTCTATTTAGCTTTGGCAAACGAACAGGTGCAAGGCTATGATTTGTGACAGTGAGCCCCATGCCGAAAAATTGACATGTCGTACGCATAAGGACAAGAAGTCGCGTCTCAACTCTAGACAGCCACTGCCCTTTTTCTAGCCTATCATGCAATGAAACAAAACCACTCTTACAACATACAACGGTGGCAAAAATATGCCTTGATGCCTTCGTACTTAATGACTCTGTTCAATTATTTTGATCCAGGGGTCCAGATTCAAATATGAAACGTGGGTTTACTAAAATTGAACAACTTGAAATATGGACAAATGGTAAGCCATGGGCTGGGAGGTCACGGTTTGTCCGACAGAATCCTATCTCCACCGGTTAGGAATGATTTGAGATGAGGAGTTTGGTTTCATTACATCTCCCAAAATATGGAAAACTGCTTGTAGAAAATCATATTACGGGAGATTTTAAGTTTTTTTGAGGGATCCCAAATCCTTCGATAGATTGTGGTAGGATCTCCTCGTACAGCTTAGATTGTTCTTGAGGAAGTCCTTGTCTATGAGTGCAAGCGTAGTTGCCATTTGTCTCCAGCAGAGACAGCTGGAAGAGGTGCCCGTTGTTTGATATAAAGGAACGAAGAAGCTGTCATGCACGTCTGCAGTTTTGAGTCTTGATTCTCGAGAAAGCTGCTTCGTGGGTACAGAAGCTGACTCATACGATCAAATCCAAGCCAGACCCATCTCTCATGATGACCAACACACCTTGTATAGGTGGTTTTCAAGGATAAATGAAAGCTAGTATTCTTGTTGCTTGTGGGATTGGAACTGGATAATACTCCAACGGTCTAGAAGAAAACTGAGTGGACTTATGCTTGTAGTGATAGAAAAGCCCCAAAGTGACCAAAATCCCAGACCAGAAGCATTAAAGAATGTTAATGGAAAACGTTCAACAGGTGTACCAGAGGTTCACAGAATAGGGTCATCTGGTCTTCCAAAAACTTGCAGTTTGCACCATAATCTCGAATAAGTGAGCCAACAAATATCATTTTGGACTTTTAATCAAGATTGGCACAGAGAAAGGAGGGAACAATCACAATCAACTTCAGAATTTGAAGCAAAAAGAGTTAAAAGACCTCTATGAACAAGCCGTGTCTTAAAGAAGGGGAAATTCACCAAATTCTTAACTGCAGTTGAAAAGCCGAGGGAATGTTGGTCTGCTCACCAAAGTATTTGCTTATTACACCCAGTTGTACCAATGCAGCTGCTGTGTTTCTGTTTAAGTAGTATCTCGGTTTTAAAAGAAAAGGGGCTACAATCATAACATTTACAAGCAGAAGCTAAATGTACAGCAAGTGCTCACCAACTTCAAATTCCATTCTACCTGGTGAGCTGCTCTGTAAACAGTGCAGAGCTCCCACCCTAACCTCCCGATTATTGCCATTGCCAATATTTCCAGGCACAAGCTATCACCACTTCAAAACTTTTCCCAAAAATTTGCCTCCATAAACACCTCATCCATGACTCCCTCATAATCACTCACAAATAGGATACCCCAACTCAATCAAGCATTCAGTTCTAGCTTTTCCAATACTTAATTGTCAAGGAATTATCACAAAGAATCAGATTCTCTCAGTTTGTGATCAAAATTAGTTGTCAAGCATCAAAGTTGTATGATCGCAAAGACTGCCACAATCACATACTCCCAAGAGATAAAGACCTTACAGAGCAGTTTACGCAAAGGCTAACATCATATTAGCCGCAAAATCGAATCCAGCACTTGCCCATTCTATAAAATATATTACTGATCTGTCACATATACATAATCATCATCGCAGTCAACAGCAAGAAACATAACCGGCATAGCGCTGTGTAAGTTAAACATGAAAACCTAAACAAAATCCAAAATTTTTCATGCCATAAGCTTCGACGCATTCAGCTCAACTCGAAAAACCAACTTCATAATTTTATTGAATCGGCACTAACCCATTCCCAATAATGCTTCTTTACCGACACCGCCTTGCCGGCCACGGCCCTCCGATTCTCTTCGCAATCATGATACTCCCCATCCTCTTCCGTGCAAAACTCCTCCTCCGGCAAGCCCTCTACCACCATGTCCACCGAATGCAAAACGTAGCACGCCGGCAAACCAGGATAGGATGCCGAATTCCTTTCCTCCACAGTCTTCCGGTACGAACCCGGAATGATCTTCACAACGCTCTCATTCTCCTCTTTGATTATCTGACCGAGCTCTTCCTTCACTGCCCGATGAGCCGCCGATTCGGGCGTCTCGTTCGGCCTCATCTTCTCCGATAAGGGTCGGTAGCGGTCTCGCGTGCTACCGTCGGAGAGTTCCTGGCGGCTCTCGATGAGAACCCGGTTATGTTTGTCGATGACTCGAACCGTAACGACTTGGACCGTGCGAACCGGGGGATCGGAATCAGCGAGCGAGGTCTCGCCTTCGGCGAGCTCGAGCCACAGGTTGTGGACGTTCTTGGTGCCCGGCTTGACGCCCCAGGACGCGAAAGAGTCAGAGGGCAACCGCGGCTTGAGCCATTCGGAGAGGGACTGTGGGGTATTGAAGCTACGGCTCCGTAGGGTTTTGAGGGTCGGGGGAGGCAGCGACATGGAGGAAAATTTCAGGAATCGGCGAGGGCAGGAAGGAAAAGAGATAGCCTTTGAGGGGAAAAGGAGGCAGCAGACGGAGAAAGCCGTGAGGAAGAGATCAGGGAGGGCGGGGATGTGGCGGGCTGTAATTGGTTGAAGAGGTGGTACCGGCGGTGACATGTCAATCGCAGCTGTGAACGATAGGCAGGGGCTTGTGATGGCTTAATTGTTGCAGAAAAGGGTTAGGGCAGTGGTTGTGGGGTGGGAAGGGACGGAGGTCCATTACAGAAAACACAAAGAACCAGAGAGGAGAAGATGGAAGAAGAGGTTCAGGTTGACAGATGAACAAGAGGTGGATAAGCGTCAATGGGGGATTATATTCTGTGATTCTGTTTCCATATTCTGGTTCTTCGCCCATCGGGGTTGCGTCATGTTCGGTTTTGCTTTTCGGCCTGGGCCTTACGTAGTTTTTGGGCTGCCCAATCTCAATTTTTTATTATATATTTTTAAAAGACATAAAATGCATTATGTATACACCTTAATGTCGAATATGAGATTAAAAGATTTTATGGACCAGACTTTACCTAGTTCATGTGCATTTTTAGGATTACAATAGTTTCTAGGCTACTCAATCTCAATGTTTTGTTTTTAAATACATGCTACCATGTATCTGTATACATTTTAATATCGAATATAAAATCAAGAAATTTTAGTTATGGTACTTTCTTTTGCCTATCCATTTTATTTTTTTCTTCTCGTTGAATTCCCTACCACCATATAGGTTCCGCACCTCGTGGATGGTCAGTCATGCCTTTATCAACAATCATATGCAGGGTAAGTTGGTCCAGGAAATGGTCAAATTATGTGGGTTTTACTCGGCAAAAGAATGCCCATCTGTCGCATAATCTATGACGAAAACCACTATTATTTTATCCTCCTAGGATGCGCGAGGGAGCAAAGATATCCTTCTTTATACTAGAAAAAATTCTTACCCACGACGTGCGACAACTTGCATCAATGGTTCAACCTCTCCCTCGAAAGACGGTCAGAAATTAATGCCATCGTGATGAACGTGAGAAGCATACCCTACAACTACAATAATATGCATAGTTCTTGGGAGGGGAACACGAAACGTTCTTGTCTTACAGCTAAGTTGTCGAGAAAGACAACTTAGAAAAGCACTATTACTGTAAAAAACTGAGAGCACTGTGAATTTCCAGATGTACATGTATATTTGGTTTTTATGAAAGACGTTAAAATCAAAGAGTACCCAGAACGTAAAATCAAAGAGTACCCCTCCTTCAAGCTCCTCTCGTCGGATAGGTGATAGCTTGGACCTACACAAAGGACAGGTGACCTGGCCCTGACCAATCCAGAGATCTAGGCACTCCCTGTGGAAAATGTGAGAACAATTGCCAAGCTCTCTAACCCCATCGCTTGCCTCCATGTAATTCATGCACACAACACAGACCGAGTCCTTGGAAATACAAGGTCCTCTTCTTTTCAGTAAATCACCGTACTGAGCTACAGGAAGCTGGTTCTTGATTGGTTCGTCTATGAGGTGGAAAGGAACGGGTACCAACGAACGAGATGGCCGGTCCTGGGGCTGAAGATCATCGGTGTCACGTCTAGAGCAAAAGGTTTTGGTAATCAGAGTCAGGTACGAGAGTAGCAGTGAGAATATGTCTTTTACAGGGATCGGCAAAAATGTTTGAGCGGCTATAGCATTAGGCGCTGGGTATACACAGCACCAACCCATGAATCAAAAAGGGCAAGAAAGAAGCAGCAGCATGGATGAATCATCTGAAATGGTGGGAGAGCTTCACAAGCATCTTAAATAGATATAATCGAAATTGATTAGTCAATGCTATTGAATAGACCACAGAGCTTGCTAACAAAATATGGAATATTTCAAACCGGCAGCGTCAAGGGCTGCACCCTTTCTTGCGTGGCATGTGTCAATGTATATAAAACATGTCATTTTTTAATTCAGCAAAAGCATTATTATAATTTTATTATTAAATTAAAAAAATTGACTCAAGAAGTGTTAGATATCATTATTATATAAACAAGATTATGAATATATATTTTTAATAATAAAACTTATTATCTACATTTTAACTAGTTCTTTTATTACAATGATTAATAATTAAATTATTAAGCCATCATAATGCTACATTACATGGGTGATGCATAGACTCAAATAAACCAAAGCCCACAAAAGTACTAACAGGAGTCCTGGGTTATGAAGGAGGGCTAAGATGTGGTGAGCTAAATGATTGCTTTTTCAAAGAGACAAGATAATTCTACGTTGCTAAAAAGGTTATGGAATGTTAAAAAGTTTAAAGTCTAATATAAAAATTAACTTAAGAGTTGAATTAGGGAATATCCTATAGACCAAAAAGTGGTTTTGGTAGGAGTGATGCTATGTGGGTCATGGATAGGAGTAGGATCTAAAGGCCCTAATATCAAAACTTAATTCAATAGCTAACTTATGAGTTGGAGAGTATTTTTTTTTTAAACTTTCACTGTAAGATTCTTCGTTTCTGATGTGGGACTATAACCTCTAACTTGAAGCATTTCCTAGGCTGCTATTTAAACGGCAAACCAAGGGATACTTAGATTTCATCGGCCGTTTTCAGCTACTATCTGGTCCGGCTGCCGGTTTCCCCGAGGCAGAATGAGTTGGAAGACAAGATACAAGCAAAGCTGGATACCGAGTGTTAGAAAGTCCATCCCAATTTAAGAAACTTAGTAAATACCGGGTTTTCAAGAAATATTTAGACACTATGGACTTACAACATATTTATATTTACTTTTGTACATCTTAGATTTTATTGTGGATAGAATTACTACATGCATATATTACGTAAAAATCAACAACACTCGCATTATCAGGAGACGAGATGACACAGTTTTGTTTCTCCGCAGTAGAAGTCAATGATACGTTAACTTCTCCGGATGATTTGTTCTTGCCGGTTTTGGGCAGGACCAGATGTTGACATGATTTATTACTCTGGAAATTTTTTTTCTTACCTTAGTGGAAAAGAACTTCTAATCATTTTGATCTTGTACTTCTTATAGCCGATTTACTCCTTCCAGCTGAACTTAGTGTTTTTTTCCCACTTAGAGCATCAATATTGTGACAATTACTCATCTCAGTTGTCTCTGTTAATGAACATTATCTTCTAAAGTACCTTTTGAAATCTTGGTATTATGTGGGATTAGTGGATCACGTTCCATGCCTTTTGCACCTTTTTCCTTTTTAATTTTTAGGAATAAGTGGCAGTTCCATTTTGCTGAATCAATGAACTTGACTCAGCAGAAACAACTTTTGAACCAAGCTACCAAGACAACATATCTCAATTTAAGTTACTTTTTTCCTAGGCGGTACTTTACTGACTCGGTAAAAAGAATAGCCAAATAGACACCGTAAGCTTTTGACTGGTGAATCTAGAACCTAAGCCTTTAGAATCTATCGATAAATTTGGTACTTGCTTTCTTACGTTTCTGCAAGGAGATTGTGGAAAACCAATGTCAGGTACAAGTTTTCAATTGGGAGCAAACCATGGAGGGCCAATACTTTGTTCTTATCCTATCTTATCCTATCCTATCCTATCCTATCCTATCCTATCCTAGCTGTCTTTTGTCCTGCAGATTACCACCATGAATGAGAATCAAGGCAGCAAGATTCAAGTACTTGTTTTCATAAATCAATACAAACGTTTAACAAGTTTGTGATGGAAAAATCCTACAAAATCGTCCATGGAAAGAAGTTGGGATCCTGTGAAATGACCTTCAAACTGTTGCAGTAATGCCTACTTTTTTAGGGCAAGTTACTCGATATGACGTGTTGTTGGTTTGCAGGGAAGACATGAAGATCAATGAGTACCCATATCATAATCCTCACCAAACAAATAAACCATCCTCTACGTTCTCCATGGATCTTCTCCAAGTCCCAGCTCCTCTCTTGGGGTAGGTGAGAGCTTGGATCTGCACAAAGGACATGTGACCTGGCCCTGACCAATCGAAAGATCTAGGCATTCCCTGTGAAACACATGAGAACAATTGCAAAGCTCTCTAACCCCGTCGCTTGCCTCCATATAATTCATGCACACAACACATACCGAGTCCTTGGCTATGCAAGCTCCTCTTCTTTTAAGTAAATCACCATATTTAGCTACAGGAAGCCGATTCTTGATTGATTCGCCAACGAGGTGGAAAGAGACTGGCACCAGAGAAGAAGATGGCCGGTGCTGCTGCAGACGATCATCATTGTCACGTCTAAAGAAAAGTAGTTTCGTAATCAGAGGCAGGTAGGAAAGTAGCAGCATGAAAATGTCTTTCACAAGGGCAGGCAAAAGGTTCTGGGAGGCTAGTGTATTAAGCTTTGGGAATTCAACGGCAAAACACGGCCAACCCATGAATCAAAAAACCCAAAAACGAAGAAGCAGCAGCGGGGACGAAGGATTGGAAATGGTAACAGAAAGGCAGAGGAATCCTAGATAAAATATGAGTACAAAAACTAAAGTCAATTCACATAGTGCGGACCTCCGCAATTTGTACGTGCTCTACGTACGTAAAACCCCAACCACGAGGCCTTGAAAAAATATCAACCATGGGACTCCCTAGCTCAATGGCAATTGAGTCAGGCTCTAATTGGCTAGTGTATCTCTGGTCGAGTTCGAATTCCCTTTCTCATGCATGTAAGTATATATGTATTAAAAAAAAAAAAAAACCCCTTTGCAGTTTGGTGTTGAAAAAAAAAATCCTTTACGTGGCCTCCGGAAGCAAAAGACCCCGATTTGGCTCACCTATCTCTAGGTTTGTCTCCATTTATTTTGCCTTGAGAACTCAAGTGATCCGTGAAACACCAAAATAATCACATAGTTTTGGTATGTCTAGTAACAATCATCTATCCAATTCATTTAATTTTTTCAATATTTCGTTAAACATGCCCCAGTACAAAGGAAGGAATGGGACAAACGTTTTTGTGATGTCCGAGGAATTGCACTTTGGTACAGTTTGTCAATTGAAAACGACGTGAAGGCCCCGCCGGAGAAACTTGGCGGTAGATCTCAACCACCGTAGGGGGAAAATGGAATGTGCTGTGATCAATCAGAGAGAAAAGGTGTACGGACTTGATGATGGTCTAGCGTGCTAGCTCTGGCCCGTCTCTCACGACTTTAACGTTGTTCGCACCCTATAAATCAACAAGAAATAAATCCTTGCCTGAACTCAGGATTTCCTTTTGCCTCACGGGGACGATGTAGACTCGGGGGAAGAACAGCAAACTAGACACGACAAAGCTCGCCTTATCAGACTTACTGTGTTACAGTCAAGGGGTTTTGAAAAACTACCCTCTTAGGTGCGTAGCTGTTGCTGCCTGAGGATGAGAACAAGAAAACGTGCGAAGAAAAAGTGAACTAGCAATGTCTTTCACATGAACTCGTTTTTACGAGTAGTAGGGTGGTGAGATTAAACTACGAAAACCATATTTTTAATGGAAATTAAAAAGTGCCCATAACATAATCCTCGCCAAACAAGTAAACCATCCGCTCTCTTCTCCATGG
The DNA here is from genome assembly GCA_028551475.1 of Casuarina equisetifolia. Taxonomy (NCBI): domain Eukaryota; kingdom Viridiplantae; phylum Streptophyta; class Magnoliopsida; order Fagales; family Casuarinaceae; genus Casuarina; species Casuarina equisetifolia. The sequence goes on from CM052362.1 coordinate 21,565,615, forward strand.
ATCCGCTGCAAGTCCAAGCTCCTCTCGTTGGATAGGTGATAGCTTGGATCTACATAAAGGACATGTGAACTGGCCCTGACTAATCCAAAGATCTAGGCACTCCCTGTGGAAAACATGAGAACAATTGCCAAGCTCTCTAACTCCATCGCTTGCCTCCATGTAATTCATGCACACAACACAGACCGAGTCCTTGGCCATACAACCTCCTCTTCTTTCGAGTAAATCACCATACTGAGCCACAGGAAGCTGGTTCTTGATTGATTCACCTACGAGGTGCAAAGGGACGGGTACCAGAGAAGGATATGGGCGATCCTCAGGCTGATGATCATAGTTCCTTCTAAAAGAGAAGAGTCTCCTACGCAGATGGAGGTATGAGAATAGCAGAACGAAGATGTCTTTTACCAGGTCTGGCAAAAGGGTTTGAGGGGATAGCATGGTGGGCTTTGGAAATTTAACGCAAGGCCTAGCCATGGAATCAAAGGAGGAAAAAATGGCGGACAAGCAGAGAGGCTGAAGGATTTTTTGGTTCGAAGTTCGGATTCTGCTGCAGAAGTTGTCGTCCGGAGGCTTTTGTAACACGGAGCTAATGATCGTGGGCTTCATATTTATAAGTTAACTGATTCTCCTCGTCAAACACGTCACTGATTGGATTAGCGCCGGCGGCATTGATAACCCCTTAAAGCTCAAGCAACACTAGCACTCATAATTATCTCTACTAGGTGAAGTAAAGGTGAGATAAGGGTTAAATAAGTGGCCAGGAGAGAGTTGACTCCTCCGTCAATGTTCAATCTGGTACAGGCACGTTGTGTCTTTCAAAACTGATATAAAAGATCTATCTATATTTATCTTACTTTCTAATATATTTCCTCGCCTTGAATGCCAAAGAAACATAACTGATTTTAATCTACAAATGATAAGAAACTACTGTTCAAATTAAGAGTCTTATAGAATATTAAAAAAGTACATTCCTCCTTTTAAAACTAACATTAAGAAAGGAAATACGCAGATAGAAAGAAACAATTAGACAAGGTTTATTTCGAGAGTACAGGAAAAGAAAGAAGGCAATCCCGTTTAAGGAGCTCGTTTTGTTATGCCGTCGGCAGCAAAGGAAGGAAGAGGGAGTTAATGCCCTAGGGCAGCAGTGGCTGCTGGATTAGCACTGGATTGAGATGTGCCATCCATTTGTATGAAAATCAAGCGGTTAAACTTCTCTGGGTTATCTTCATTGAGCGTCTTGGAATTGTACATGAGTCTCGTACAATCCGAATGAGAACCTCTAATATTTCGTCTTTATAATAACACCCATAAAATCAACCTAGCATTAATCCTCATTGTCATCTAGCAGCTTTCCAACTTTACGGAGGGAATTTCTTAGTAGACAAAGAAACACTTCAAGTCAATAAATGTTTGGTTCAATTAAAAATAAATATTACTTAAAATTTCTTGGTCTCAAGTTTAACACTGCATGCATGTGTGTGTCATTTTAGTGGAATGAGAGACAAAAGCAACATTAAGGGAAGGGTAAGTCCAATACTATACTTGGGTATGTTATGCATCCTTTGAATTGCAAACATTTCTCTTAATTGAAAGCAAACTTCCCTTATGGAAGGAGTTCAAACCAATTATAAGATAAATTTTCAATTGGCAATAAGTTTCCAATTTAAGCTTTGATTATTCTTGCATCTTTTCCTGTCACTCTTGTCCTCAAAAGCTTTTCTTTAATGTGAGCCCACAAATCTTGTGACAAAATGATATTCAGTCCCATTGCCGCATGGAGAAATTCCCTTCATTGATTCCTTTACATTGAGCTAACAAAGTTTAATCATGGTCTTTTGTTTGTAGTACTTCTAGTGGAAGACCGAGCTCCCATATGAGACAGGAGGAGGAACGATAGCCACGAAAGCAACCCATGAAAAGAAAAACGGGAAGGAATAATCTTGGATCAGATTAGACCACGATGCCAAGCACCACCACTCAGGCTTAACCACAAAAGTTTCGATAATATCACCCCCAGCATCTTGTTTCAAAATTCAAGGTGCTACTGTGTTATCCATGGCATGGGGAAATCATTTTTTTCTGACTTCGCTTCCCGTTCAACAAAGGCTACTGGGTATTCACATCGACCATGAAGCGTCACCACTTCGAGGCAAGAGCCAAGAAATGGAGAACCAACAAGGTCAGTGGGAGACCCACCAACACCTTTTCAAAATCTGTTGTTCATAACAGTAGTCTTTAGTTAATTGGTGACGCTGTGTGGAAGCTTGCCGGGCAAGTGGAACGTGAAATACACATAACTCGTTCTTACCACCACCATATTTGTATCTAGCAACCTAGAGTCTTAACTTGTTTTCAGGGATAGGGCACATTTGATCTGCTCTTGTCTTTTGTTTTTATCATGTAAAATTCCTTGAACTTGCATGGATTTAACTTACAACTTCCCCAAGTCCAAGTTCATAGGAAAACTAAGACCATCAACAATGGGAATAGAATATTGTCTACCAGGCTCAAGATTCTGGCCAGATTCACATTGTCCTCTACAATGAAAGCCAAACTCATTCACTTGTACAATCAACTATGTCCCGTCATTCTCAATGAACAAAGCAGAACACTGCATGATTATTTTTTCCATCGCTGTTTGTCGAATATTTTTACCTTCCATAGGACCCAAAGCATATGCTAGATGCGCATGTATCCCAGGGATCAGTCTTGGAGGACCTAAATGGTTGCATAAGGGAGTTGCATCTCTCGCTTACACACCAGGCCATCCCTTAACAGTAATACAAATGCTATTTTTCTTTCACCTGCATCTCTGACTAGAGCAACAACATTTTCTTGGGAAACCTTTCCTCGCCACTGGTAGCGAAACTGCATAAAAGGAAGAACCCAAAATGTATTCCATTTGGCAAATAAAGCATATGTGATGAGCCAAAGATAATCACACAGAAATAGAATTTATCAGTACTAAGATGTCCCAAACCCGACGGTACCATTCATGTCATGAAGGAAATTATAAAAGGAAGATAAGAGTGCAATTGCCTCTACAATTACAATCAGCTGCGCCATAGAAGCTTATTAAATCATAACCTCGTGCAAATGACTTTTGTCACTCTAGATTCGGATTCAACCTCATTAACATGCCTATAAGAATGAGGGAGCATTCCTTGCAAGGGTAGAAGAGAATAGATGTACTAAAGGAAACAATCAGTTATCCAACTTTACATGCCACAATTCAGATAGCATTATGAAGCCTCGATGTTGGCAGGTTGAAGGTAATACATGTCAATTTAGCCTCAACAGATTGAATGAGAACATCAGCTACTAAGAATGTGTTAAGACTCCAACCCCAGACCAAACACACAGGACGTGGATTTATCAGTCGAACTGCCAAACAAAGACGTGGATACAAATATCAATTTTGATGCTGATGTATCTATGACCACAGAGCACTCATCGAGCAACTAAAACTCCGGGGGGAATATGTTGTCACGAGATATAGGAATAAAGAACTTACAGGCCTAGCATCTCGATTGCGTCGCAATGTTCCTATAACTCCTCCCCAATGTTTAGCATTGCTGCAATCACCAAAAGAATTTACAAGGAAAAAGAAATAATAAACAACTAATCACAAATGCGGTAACTTGATGGAATTGTGCTTTAGGTTCTAAGAAGGTGTTAAGTATTGATTAAAGTGTAGCCAAGACCCATTTCACAGGGCATGGTGAGTCTGAGGCTATGAGACCCAAGATTTACGGTGTATCATTTTCTTTTTTAGATGAACTACGAAATGATCAGGTTATTTAAGCCTTTTTCTCTAGAAGCAAACTTACAAACGGGTTAGAAGGGAAAAAGGTCCGCGGGGATGGAGTTGCCTAGAAAAATACTATGTAATAATTGATGAAGATGAAAGTCACATATAGAATATATGCAATCTTTAAGTAATGTTAAATGTGAAGTTATTTTCCATACTCATGAATTAATTTTTAGATTGAACTTCGGACTTTCTTATATGGTATTAAAACCAAATTGATCCATTCTAATTTTCTTTTAGCTTTGAATCCTTCGGATATGTTCAATATATGTAGGAGCATTGAGGATAAAAGTCTCACATTAAAAATATATGATCATTGAATAATGTATAAATATAATGTTGCTTCCCCCACTTGTAAGGTAGTTTTAAGTTTGATTTTGGCCTTACAACTTTAAACAACCAATTGAAAAACTAGAAGGAATTCTACAAATTTAGAAATAAGAAGCATATCATTGCTCTCGAAGTTGTATAGCATTGCTTTCTCAAATGACAAAAAAAAAAAAAAGGGACTTTATTAACTTATTTAAAAGTAAAGAGGGAGTCTCACTTGATAGATTTTCTATATGCTAAATTCCATGGCTGTGATGACATAGACTTTTGAAGATAAACAAACTTATACCATTTAGAGTGAGTTGCTAATGGTAGTAGCAACCAGAAGGTACTTAAGAAAAGTAGTTATGAAAACTATTCCTTTTGTGATGTTCCTATTTAGTAAAATTAAGTCCAAGATCACTTCAGTGTACTATGAAAGTACATATCAAGTCTTACAGTGGTTGCATACAATATAAAAGGTTAGTTATTTAAATAACTAGTATTTGGCATTGATCATAACAATTGGTCTGAAAATCAATATAGCAAGGTCGTCATGTAATACTAGAGAACCATACAAGGTGGAAGAACAGGATAAGCATCCATACCTTCCATGACATTATAAATTTTGCAACCTTCTACATCCCTCAACGAAAACTGCATGATGAAGGCCAATAGATTTGACACTTCCATCGGAGTGCTACTCCGGCGGGACCTTCTGAAGCGAAGCCAATGAACTCTTCACCAGTGAAGTTACGGTTTCCAGCTAATTCACAGTCTCGTATTGCGTCCCCATCTTGGAGAATGCCTCAGCAACTTCCACTAGACAGGCTACAAGCAAACAGAACTAGAAGCAAAATCAAAGACAAAAATCTGGCACAATTAAAGAGAAGAACGAAACGTACATGCTTCCTTGCTTACTTGCTTTGCAGACATCCAATGAGTATACCAAGAAGGAAAAAGCACCCAAAAGCATACGATAACAAGTCAAAGAGATTGCACTACCAGCAGCAAAAGGGTGATGGCCGGGGAGAAGGAAGAACAGTGTTTTAGCTTGCTTTCTGTTTTTCCAGGAACATTAAAGAAATCAAAAGTACCTAGTGTTATAACACGTGAAGTATAAAGGAGTTGTAGACTAGGTGAAGACTATTTTTGTATTTGATGCAGTGGAAAGTGAGGGACTAAGAGCTAAACACTAAAATTTTGAAATACCTGGAACAAGCAAGTACAAAACACATGAAAAAACCTGGTGTTAGTGAAAAAAGTGTGATAAAAATATCCTTAAGAATAAGTCAAACCCTAATCATATGAGTGTTCAAACAGTCTTGCTCTATGTCGGAGATTTCCTTCTTCAAGGAATATAGTTTTACGGTTTTGAATGGATCAAGATACCAACTGCTGGAACCAAGCTCCGAGAACAGTGCCACCTGCTGGATTAAACTATAAAATACCAAATGTTATTGGTAAACAGTGTTAAGGCCAAATCAGAGAACAGTGCACGCAGCATACTTCTGGGAACCTGGCCGATTATTCTTTTGCTTCGTCTTTCTCGTACATGGAGGCAAAAGATCCTCTCCTCAGTGGTTCGCTACTCAAACTTGCCGGAAAGCTATGTCAGGCCAGAGGCTATCCGAAGTTTCTGCCTGTGAAGATGTTCCGATCATCGACTTGGGTTGCGAGGATAGAAGCCAAATTGTCAAAGAAATTGGCACGCCACCTCTGGATCTTGAAGTACAAGTAGCGAGGGGGCAGGTCAGTTTTGTTTACGGACAACGGTGGGCAATAAACTAAGGCCACATGCTGTCCTTGCTCTCCCAAAATATCCTGTGGGCAATCCTTTTCCATGCCTAAGCTTTATAACTTGAGTCCTTCTAGCATGTATACAAGTAGTCAAACTTCTGTGGAGTAATCCCCTATAAATGCAAGAAAATGTTAAAAATTAGCTTTCTATAATTTCTTTGCACTGTCAGTGTATTTTGCCAAAGGGAAGTTGCTAAAATGGTGGCGGAAAATTCAAAAGAATGATTGACTATTCTATGACCAAAGTTACAGATATCTGGAATGGTCAAAACGGGTCCAAATCCTACCCTTTTGGGTTATATGATCAATAAAGCATGTCTGTCAAGATATATGGCAGCAAGGAAAATTGGTAATTAGATATTTACCTTGGACAGAATGATAGAGTGGCCTCTCCAAATGCGGAAACGATGCCTTGTAATTCTCCAATCCATGAACATTTTAAGAGCTGTGAAAATCCATGTCATTGGAACTTCATTAGTCTGTGCAAGATGACTACCCAACACCTGATCTGCTAAGATCGAGGTTTATTTTCTCCATACTCGTAGTGAAATCGATTTTAGATCTCAAAACAAAACGTCGCTGTAGTCAAGTGTTTGTACCGGAAAGCAAAGGACGCAACAAATGTGTCAGCACCGCCGTAATTTTCTGACTGAGACCCGGAGAACTCACTCGAAGGCAGCGGGATCGGGAAGGCCGCTTAGGCACGTCGCCATCCAAACGATATAGGTATTTGAGTCGGAGAAAGTCACTGCAAGAGTGAACCTTCTCCTTGTTCGTCCGAGAACTAGTGGAAAGTCTTATTCTTTGAAGGGTGATCTGTGTAAAACTATCCACTTCTGCTGCACCGGTACTTTGAAGGACTCAATTGCCTCCTCTCCAGTTTTTCAACTGCTTCCAAAACACACAACATTATAAGTCACCTAGTCAAAAACCCATAGACATACTTAACAACATATGAGTAGAAGAGGGCCGGAAATGTACGATTCTGTGAAATGGGTAGTCGAGAAAGACATATTTTGTATTTGTACCTGGTGGAAAGTCTGGACGACTGGCAGGAACCACCAATTTGTTTGACAGTTTAGCCTCCATCCTCGTAACCAAAGTCGACAACCGAAACATCTTCGCAGGCAGGTACTTCGGATAGCCATGGTCGCCCGGATTCTGGCTCTGACACAGCTTTCCGGCGAGTCTGAGTGGCTAACCCCAGCGGTAATGAGTTTTGTTTCCATATATGTAAAAAGATAAAGCACCGGAATTAGCTGGGCTGACAGCTGCCTATGCCGTGAACACTCTACTCCTTTTGGACCTTTGTTCTACTCCTTTTGGACCTTTGTAGCGTCCTGGGAAGTGTGCACTTCTTGCACTTACCCCCGGACATATATATATAAAGGCCGGGGACTGGTCGACCTCAGTAATGAATGAATTTAGGTCTAGATACTGTTTATTAGGCAACCGTAGCCATCTGATTGGATGTTAGTGTTTTCTATACTTGCTTCTTAGATTGTAACTCCAACTCTAAAACGTAAAACATAAATGCAGCCTTTGCCCCAGGCCACTTCATAAAAGATCGAGGATCTTTAGCTTCTGGGATGGAAACAATTAGCAACAGTACTGAACATTAAAAGCTTTCAAGTGATAGGTCGATCATTGGAGTGGCCCCCTGTCCTTCTGACCAGGGGTGATATAATGTGGGACATCAGCGTACGGACACTCCGGTGCAACTGGAACGAAGGCGTGGATGGGGGATGCTGTCCTTTCAGAGGGCAAAATGGCAAACAAGGATCCGGTTGTGGCCAATATGGAAGCCTCATATTATATAACTAAATCCTTCTTAAATCATTGTACGAAATTTCTTCCTTCGATGCCACGGCACAGAAATTGCCTGGCTGTGCGGCGGCGCGGGTTGGCAACGTGGGCTGCTGTAGTTTTCCACAGGTCCCATTGATAATTGTAGGGGCTGATCGAGAATAAAGCGTTCTTCCTTTGCAGCATCACCTTTGCCAACCGCAATAATCTAGAGAGCATTGTATTGGAAATAAAATAACTTTGAAAGGACAAGCTTACTATCAGTTCAGGGGACCCATGCGTCCTTGAAATTGCGACTTCTTTCGGCAAGGCCAGGTAAGGGAGGAGAGGACATGCGAGTGAAGAGCCACGGGACCCATGGATGACCGACAAACCAGAATTGAAAAAGAAGGAGGTGGTGGAACAGCTGCTCCGGATGATGCGAGCCCAGTCGAGCCTTCAGCTTGCACGGTTTTTCACATCAATTCTTCTTTTTTTTTTCTTTTTTTTTTCTTTGGAGAAGTAGAAACCTTCTTTATCTGGATTCAACTTGTTATCATTAATAATTAACACGTTGCAGTTATTTCAGTGGGGGACACTCATGCTCTCAGGATTGGATCTGTTTCGGTGCTAGTGGCAAATGTGCTGTTTTCCACATATTCCTTTTAGGAGGATGATAATCTATGCATAAAAGATTCAAGGCCACGATCTAAAGCGCATATCTGACACTTTTTTTTTTTTTTTTTCCATCGAAAAGAACAAGTTGCTGTTGATTGTCTTTCTCCCTTTCCCTCTTCACTCCAACGTGTACTGATCACCCCTTTTTCTCTCAGATTCAACACTGACAAAGAGACTACTTCTCCCAACTATTCCAAGCCTATTATCCTCGCAAAATCAGAAATTTTGGCTGAAAATCAAGTAACTATGCTAAATACGCTCTTTAGGTTCTGATCTCCAACATTTTCTGCCATATATAAGGGCCTTCTCCAGAACCCTAGATCACTGGAAAGAAAAAAGGGAAGTGGGCACACGTTGAAAATGGACTTGTATACTCGGATCTCGACTCGTTTATATATCCTACGCATGCATGCCTGAACAGTAGGGTTGTAGTCCGACCTAATAGAAGCTGGAAACCCTGAATTTTGCTACTATCCATTCTGTATTTCTTTTGCATTGGAACCATGTGAGCATGGCAGACTCAGATGCATATATCTCAACCGCTGGATTTGGGTTGAATTTGATTTTCATCTCAATTGAAGGTCACAGTTGAAATAGGTTGAAGAAGATGATCATATGGCCGCCGCCCTGAGGTTTAGAATTGTCTTTTTCCTTCTTTTTCTTTTCTAGCACTCGGTAGTGTTAGATAATCAATCTTCCAATCCCATCACTTTGGGTTGCAAAGAATTCTTTGCAAAAGGTATATCTTTTTTAAAAAGGTATCGCTTGAAGAGATGAAAGCCATTAATTGTGCTTGGAGAGAAAGCAAAAGCTAGGGCGGAGAAAGTGAGAGAGACTAAGCAGATTTGGAACTTCATATTATGGATTCAATTTGCAAGACAACTTTTCTTTTGTCATCTTTCGGTTTGCCCTTTCACGTTCTGCCCCCACTTATCTCTTTATATTTTATTGGGCTCTATTCATGTTTATCAAGACATGAGTAAAGCTGATAACTTGAAAGAGCGACTTCGTGATAACATGGCCTCTTTCCTTGGAAAAGGAAAAGGGAAAGGAAAAGGAAAAGGGAAGAGAAAGGCCGTAGACCTCATTCCAAAACTTGGACATGTTAATCATACTATTTTGATGACGGGCTTGACAGTCATCTCAATTGGGGGCAGCTCATATACAAGTCTTAGTCCAAATTTCCCCAAGACAAGGCAGCCAAATCATATTATTAAAGCAGCTCGTACTTTTTTGTTACTGTTCGAGGTGACTTCTCTGTTAAGGCCATATCCGTTTCTCTCAATGGTTTTGTCTTTGGTGCCGTCATTTCTGCGACTTGAAATATGACTTTCCTGCACAGTTGAAAATGCACAACTCCTTATTACCATTACTCATCTTGGTCGGTCACGGGACCTTCTAAGCACAGTCGAACGCTTAAAAAGTGCCAATGTCGAGCCAACCTCCGATCCAAGTCTGAACAGGGCACCTGCGATCCTTTTGTTTTCATGTCTCACGAAAAATACCTTTGATTTACATGACTGAAACTTTCCACGTTCTCCAAAACAATAAAAACACAATCTTCCTCATTCATTTTATCCCCCACGACTTTCTTACTGGCGCTGCTTTGAATTTTTAAATAGATTAATATTCAATTAGAATGAAATGCAATCTCATTAATCAGTTCAGTCAACCATCCCTCTGATTCCCGATAAACTAAGCAGAACAAAAGAAGATATCATGTGCTCCACAGTTGACAGTCCACGAAACAACACAACGGGGAAGGGTTAATTCGATTAGAATTTACTAGGATCTAGAGTAACAACGATTACACTCTGGAATAATAGCTTTTCAAGGTCCAGAATATGCGCCGAAAAGTGGAGCTACAAACTTTAGATATCCAATATTCTGATGACGAACTAGGTGGTTGCATGAGACTTGCATCCGTTCCCTTCATAGCAGAACATCTCCAAACAGTAAAACAAGGGCTTTCTTAACTCATAGCTATGGTGTTTGTCACGGACAATAGTTAGCCCAAAGCAACAGCATTTGGTTTGCGAAACTACTTTTCCCCCATAAAGGAATCTGCATAAAAGGAAGACTCATAAATTCTCCAATTTAGCAACCAATGCATATAAGGACTGCTAGCGTATGGATTTAAATGTGTAAAGTCACTCTTAGTAGTGTCTACAAACAAAAACAATTTCAAAGTTGCAGCTTCTGAGGGATGCTCATCCAACTTGCGTGCTATATGGGCAATATTATTGTAAAGCAAAGCTGGACCTATGAAACAGGTCATATGAACACCAGGATGTTCCAAACCTGAGAGTGCTGGCTCATGTGATGAAGGAAAATCACAAGAGAACATTCCAAATTTTGTACTACATTTCATGCCACTTTAAGATTTCAGGACAAATGTGTTTACAAAATCAAAACTTAACAAGTCTGATATATAGTTTAAAAACTGATTAATACAGTCAGTAGCAAATAAGTTCATAACTCTAGAAATGGACTTGACGCCGCCTCATTACAGGCCTAAAATAAAAGGGGACTATGCCAAGCATTCAACAAGGAAGTAAGTCTCAATGCTAAAATTATCTCTGTCATCATAATACCAACAGTAGGAACCTTTGAACAGCTGCAACCAACATCTTTTTAATGATAATTCACCCTTTCACACAAGAGGAATGGTTAACAGGCAAGCAAAGACAATTTCAGCACGACAAATTGAGAACAGGAGATATTTAACTGGATGAGGGAGTGGAAGCACTTAGATAAAGAGCACGGAACCTTATTAACTTTCACAGGACAAAGTGCAGATAGCATTACAAAGCCTTGATGTTGGCAAATTGATTTTAACAGGTCAACCACCACCGCTGGCCCACTTCACCCGCACAACCAAACACCCCCACCCTCCCCATCCCCCCAAACCACCCACCAAAAGCACAGCCTAAAATGAAAAATAACATGGCTAAAGTGACCGTGTAAAGTAGAATAACAATTTCAAGCACATGTTTGTCTTCCCAACTTCTTGGAAGAAATTGAGGGTTTCCTCCACAATAAAGTATGAGAGTTGCTACACTATGAATCACATTTTATTTTGACATTCAAACTACAAAGACTTAGAAGTTCTAGAAATCAACTAAGGCCAAAATGCACCCTTCCAAGTTGTAAAGGACAACTTCATTTTTTCCTATATACGATTCCCCAACAGGTATTTACCCTTTAGCATCACAAAGCTGTTTCAACCCACGTGAGATTGTGCAGCTACGTGTTCAAACAGGATAATCAAGCATCTAAAACAGGGAACCCTTCATCACCGCACCTTAAACCTTCAAGAGCTGCATTTTGTTGGAAAATGCAATTGCAATCCAATCGGGCACAGCTGCTGACCACTGCAGCTGGTTTATCTCTGACTCTGCAGAGTACACTGACATCGGATCAATTCCATTGGGCCCAGCTACCGTGGGCAACTCCCAAATCAATGCCTGAGTATCATCCCCGCCTGAGCAGATATGCCTGCAACTCTGGGGTGCCCAAGCAATCGCATTCACGCTTGCTGCATGCCTCTCCAGCTCTGCCACCGGCATTGTTGGCGAGCGGATATCTAAAATCACAACCTTGTTGCTATCCATCAGGATGGTCGCCATGTACCTGGAGAAAATATCATTAGACAATCAAATTCATGATTTCTAATCGCATAAAGCTCTTAGGACAACTTTTATTTAGCTTGAGGTTAAAACAGTAGTCCTGACTATGAACTTCGGTATAGGAGGTGATGCATTAGCACCTAAAACCCAACTCATTTATTCATCATGATATAGGAGCAGAAACCCAAAATTCGAATTTTGAACTTTGCGTTTTATCATCAATTTAAGTGGCGACCCGTCAGTACCAAAATTCCAGCTCGTTGACATGATACCGGAATAGAAATTCTGAGCATGACATTATAGTCTACGGGTTCCACTATAAATTTATGCATTTGCCCGCATAGATAATTTAATAGTACCTGAGGTCCTGCTTGTTCCAGGCTAGTCTCAGGAGCGGCGTATCGGGCTGGGGGCTCTCGTAGATGATTGTGGAATGTTCCTTGTCCCGGAGATCGAAGATCCGGACGGAGCCGTCGGCGGAGACGGAGGCGAAAACCCTAGCCTCGCCCCAGGCGATGTCGTAGACCTCCTTGTCATGGGCGATAAGCTGGGTCTCAACGACGGAGCGTTCCACATCCCAGACAGTGCATGTGGTGTCGATGCTGGAGGTCCCGACGCGCCTGGGCTCGACCTCGTTCCAGTCGAAGGAAGTGAGGGGGGCGCAAAACTCGGAGGACTTACTGTTGTTAAGGACAGCAAGGGGCTCGGCGGAGTGGTCGCGGAGGTCCCAGAGGCGGAGGAAGTCCCCCGAGGAAGCAAGGAGGTTGGAATTTGAGGTGGAGGGGTGGAACATGAGCTTGGTTGGAGGGTAGGGGTGGTCGAAGGAGAGCGACGGGAGGTGGGGTTTTAGGGTTTGGGCCTCGGGATCGAAAGAGAGCACGTCCACACGGTTGTTGAAGGTCTCGAGGAAGCTCCCGACGGCGACGCGGTGCGGGGAGTGCGAAATAGCCACAGCGTAGAGAGGGTAAGGAGACTCATAGCTGATGGAATTCGGGCGTTTCAGAAGGGACTCCTGGCTCGGATGCTCCATTTCTTCCTTCTTCCCTTTTGTGTTTTGAGGGCAAAAGCGAGCGGCAGCTGTGGCTACGGAATTGTCCGAGCTCGGTTTGGGGTTCCCCCAAAAAGTCAGAAGAGCTGTTTCGCAGAAAGAGGAAACGGTGTCGTTTTCCTCCGACGGCTATGCACACAAGGAGTCGTCCAATTTGACTTGGACTTTCGGATACGACCTTGCAACTTTGAAATTTTCTTTTATTGTCTCTAGTGAAATCCAATCTTCCGAAACTTCTCTAGCCCAAGTCTTATTTTTGGGCCACAGCAGCATTCATGGAAAAATAATGGCCCCAAGCCTCATTCGGAAAAATATTTGAAGCCCATTGAGAGACTTGTTTTCACAAGTTAGATGTAAATGAAAGAGAAAAATACAAGGGTGAGGGTGTTATGCCTGTGACTACCATGTCAAGAGGCCTAAGTTTATTGATTATTGTATGGTATTTCATTTGAATATCATCCATAACCTAAGCTTTCATAAGCACATAACAAATCACCACATACATTATATTTTAACATCTAACAACCCACTCTATAGCAACTCTACTCTAGACAATTGTTTGCTAGTCATATAGTATTTTATTTGAATACTATCCACAACAAAAGGCTCTCATAAGCTTGAGATTGCCATAGGTGGGGATAAGCTTGTAAGAAACCACCACACTCCTCCTCCAATGTCCTTAGCTACTCGTTCTATGGCAACTCCATTTTAGGTGTAGCTCACATTTTGACTTTTAGGTAGCTCTTTTATTAAAATGTATGAAGTTGTAGGTCCTTGTTTAGTTGTAATATTGTAATTAGGTTGAGGCCCTAGTGTAGGCCCACGCTAACTTAGCTTTCATTGTTACGTGTACTTAACTTATAGAACACATGATAATTCTTTAAGAAATTGTGAATATACAACACTCACACCTCACCAAAATGGCTATCGCCATCTCTATTGTGTTTCTCTGTTTATGCTTTCATCCTTTTCTTCATCTTTCTATAAGTCGCCCTTTCTTTTGTTTTGTCTAAACTTGAGATCGAAGCTATTTTTACAATTGTTATGCCAAAAAGCCTAAGCATGTTAACTAATTACAAAATATTTCATTTAAATCCCGTTCAAAATTCAAAACCATATAAGCTCGCCCGAGCCTCCAACCAACCCCATGAGCCCATAACCCCCCACCTTGGGATCTTTAATTATTATAGGAGATATGATAGTTGCAAACACGTCTTGGGAAGTGTTTTCTTTTCATGCTTTTATACTGTGTTCTTTTTGTTTACTTGAATAGGCATATGTCAGAAGCATGCATAAAACTATTATTCTTTTAGTCCAGAACCACAACAGACGCTTACAACCAACGGTACAAAATCTCCCTCGACGTGCCTACACAACAAGAAGTGATCCGTTCGGGTAACGTTCCCGATAAAAAACACCAATTACGAACCAGTATGCAAGTTGGCAATGACAACGACTGATACATCCAAGTCAAGCTGTCTCAAAATTATTGGTGGGATACAAAACAGAGAGGTCACGAGATCCAAATTCGACGGTTCTACCGAGACACTCGAACCAACTCACCAGCTCCCCATCTCAGGCAAATGAATCGCGTCCGATATTTTTATGCAAGTGGTTCTGCTACGTCATTCCATGACGTAGATTTCCGGCGGGGGGTTGATGTAATACTGACGCCTGCATCGTTTATTGCAAATATCAGAGGGATTAGATCGGTAGACAGGGGCGTTTACTAGAGTAAACGCGGTGGTCCTTCCTCGTCGACATTCAAGCTTTGCAACCGATGAGCACCGTTTTCGGAAAAGTTCAGAATTGGGCCCCAAAAGTGCACGTCAGAAGCGACCTTTTGTGTACTTATCTTTTTCTGTTCACACTGCTTTTTTACAAAATTCAAAATATATTTTTCTTCTTATTTAATGTTATTTTCTTTTTTCATTTGAAGAATTTAATGAATTTGTTGAAAGAAGTGAGAAAGAAGTTCCAAATCTTGCAATCTTATTCATAGTTGGCATACAACAAAAGATGTCAAGAAGTCGGTCAATTGATGATTGGCTTACTTGGGTCATGCAAAGCATATTCCGATAGAACCAATTATTTCACAAACAGTGAAATAGTGTATTTAAATTTGCACATTCATAAAACGAGTTCCCAAAAATTTTTAACCCGCAATCGACGTTATGTCGGCTAGCGGTAGATGGACGTTTTAAAATGACAAATCAATAACCACTAAAGCGAGAGCCACAATTCCAACAGCGAAACTACATTCGGCGTGATTAATGCTTAACGTGTTGAAAACGTTGGACAAGGTCAGCCTGCCGACAGCCAGAAGTATGAGTGAGGGCAAGATTGTCCCATCGGAACGGCAACCGAAGTGTCTGGACCTTATCATCAACGTACTCATAGGGAAGAAGCATGGACTGACACGTTCTGTGAACTAACTAGTGTTCGTCTTTCCCGTTCCGTCAAACTGAATCTGCCATTTTAAGGGAGGTTCTAGAGATGATCTTGGTTGGGGAACGCTGCTGCCTGCACAGCCACATGTTTGGCAGTGGTTCGGAGGTGACCAGAGACGTCCACATGAGTGCAGCTTTGGCAGGCGTGGGTCCGTGGGATTGGCATGTGGCCGATAGACTATAGGTTAACCACATGCAGATATAAATCATTACCCTGCTGCCGTCTGCTAAACGATAACCATCCATTACAAGCCCACATGCACCGCCCTGCTCTGTTTGGGGTCTCTGTCTTTAACCGAGACAGAGTCAAAGTCTTGCACTATTTGAGTTCCAAAAGACGATGGCTTGAAGCGAAGTCTTGCTTTGGAACCATTAAGATAAAGATAAGGTTGTATTGAATGAATGGTAAATAGGGGAAGTATGTTGAACCAATGGGAATCTCGAAGTGAATCCTTCTACATCAGATGAACTCTCCAGCAGTCTGTACCACTGGAGTTAGGGAGTCTCCCTCCTACTTTCAAAGAAATATTGACGGTGAAAAGAAGAAGTATTGAAAAATTTCAAATCCATCCAATCAACGATCATCCGTTCTTGATCCAAATAGATTGTTCTGCATTTCCGATGATGTTAAAATTCAAGGAAAAGTTGATCCCACGACAAATTCGTTAGGAAGAATGAGAGGAACCAAGCCCTAGTTTCTAGAAACCTTACAGCCCAAGGATTTTCCCCTTCCAATCAATGTTCGCCCAAACAACACGGTACAACATGTGTCAACCCTCTCGTGGTGATGAGACCTTTAACCACAAAAGGGCCGCATTTTCCTTGCCATGGAGAAGGACCTTTTCCTAGGGGGAGGGATTGAATGGAGGCACCACGTCGACGGCAGGCGTATCTCATCTCATCTTTTTAAGACCCGAATCTCTTCAGTTGTCATTTCACCAGTAAAAGGTCCGACATCACTTCTAAATTCTATGGATACTACAAAACGTTATCTCTAAAGAAGGAATAGTATGTGAAAATGGAGAGTTTTGGACCGTCTTGTTTTGGCTTCTCATGCTTTGTATGAGGGCTGATTCGAGACGTAAGACAGGGAGTGGACGTAGATACAGGGCCAGGGGAACCTCCTCTTCTCGGTACTTCTTGCCAATTCCAAATCGACAGAAATCGACAGTCCATCTACAACGTAGGGAAGGGACTGGAGGATCATTCGATTCATAGACCCTTAAGCATAGGAGAAGAATTGTGTCCATGTATGCCTTTCGTTCTCGCATGGTCACCAAACAAGGCAGGCCCCATGCTCTGCTTTCTCGAGAGTGCTGCTTCTAACTATTTCTGGACCACATAATCACAAAAAGACCATTCTCAACCCTCCCTATACTGTCCACAAAAATGTTAGCCAAATTGGGAAGTGGCGATTTAACAAGCTGGTGACTTTTCACGCGCAACAAAAGCTACTATGACACTTTCCCAGGGCAGTATGCGAAGGTATCATACCTTGCAAGGTTGAAAGAGGAAGAACAAGTCTGCGTTACCGAATACATATTCATTGCATTTACCTCTCGATTCTATTATAGCTCTCACGCTAGTATGTACTTTGTCATGATTAAAATAGTATGAAGGTGCAATGTAAATAGAACTTTCTTCCCTCCAAGAAGGTAAGTAGAAGCAAGAGTTATAAATCCAGCACATGGGCATATGGATCTCGCCGTCCAAATTCCGATGCGAGTAAACGGGAAACTCGGAATAGTTTATGTCTCTTTTTTGTTTCTGTCGAAATCGAAAAACTATGACTTCCATCTCCTTGTCTGTAGGGAGGTTTATAGGAGCTATTTTCTCCGGCATGCTCTGCGTTACCTCCGGGGGGACAACTCCAGCAGCTCGTAAATTAGCAAAGAAAAGGGTTTAACCTCTAAACAACATATTATTAAGTCTTCCCCGCCAATTCTCTAGTTAAGATTCCTGATTAAGAGAGGAGTGAAGATGCTCTGTAGAGTCCTTCTAAGTTGAAGTTGACTTGATCTCTTCCTCCTGACGAGAGAGAGAAAGTTCTTATACTGTACACTTCATCTCGGAGAACCGAGCTCAAAATTAACATGTCACAATGTAGACTTGGTCAGAGGTCCTTTCCTTCTATTCAAAGAATTACAGTTGGAGTAAATCCAGAAGAGCATAGGACAGTACATCCAATCAGACGGGCCTACTACTATTACCAAAGCGGCTTGTACCTAGGCCCGCCTCCTATAAAAGGGAGGGATATGTTTCCGAAGTTCTCACCTTCGACGAACCTAGGGAACTCCAACCCGACAGAGCTTTACAGCCTAGCAAAATTTTTTCTATTGCTTTGTCCTTTTGGCCATGGAGACAAAGGTCCTTTCCTCTGGAGTTCACTACTCAAACTTGCCGGAAAGTTATATCAGGCCAGAATCCGAGCGACCCCGGCTATCCGAAGTTTCTTCCTGTGAGGATGTTCCGATCATCGACTTAGGTTGTAAGGACAGGAGCCAAGTTGTCAAAAAAATCAGGGATGCCTGCAAATCCTATGGATTTTTCCAGGTACAACAGACAATCAATCAGGTCCTTTTTTCACCAGTCCATCATAAAATATTCTAACAAGTTCATTTTGTAAGTGTAAGTATAACTTTGCGTCTATGAATTTTACTAGGTGATCAATCACGGCGTGTCGTCGGAGGCGGTGGAAAAAATGTTGGCTGTGGCAAATGAGTTCTTTAGCCTACCGGTGGAGGAGAAGATGAAGCTTTACTCAGATGACCCGTCAAAGACAATGAGACTTTCCACCAGCTTTAACTTGAAAAAGGAGAAAGTTCACAACTGGAGAGACTACCTCCGACTCCATTGTTATCCCCTGGACAAGTATGTGCCGGAGTGGCCTTCTACACCTCCTGCCTTCAAGTAAGTACTCACGCTCTCTTTCTCTCTCTCTCTCTCTCTTTCCGTTTCTTTTTTTTCTTTTTTTTTTTTTGTAAAGGCCCATGCTGATGATACCTGTTACACGTCCTATTCCATCGTAATCTCGTTCTAGTGTCATCGCGGTGACACTAGAACTAAAAACTACTGGTGAAACTAAAAACTAGGAAGGCATTATGCTACTGCGCTTCAGAATAAACTGTCATTGGACATCCCAATTAAAAACTTACTTAAAATGCTTCATCGTACTAGATCTGGACGACGATAACAGCATGATTGACCAACAGTTTTGTTTTTATATGCCTGGCTCTTGTAGTTTTATTGTCTGTTTTAGAATCAAACACCTCTTAAAATATCAGGTTAGTTTGGTTTCAACAGATGGCTCTAAGAGACCACTATCTTTAGCAACACAAAGGGTGTGTCATAGCCGAGGTCTGCTGCATGCCTCCTGACATAGAGCTTGTGTTCATGACAAAGAACACCCATTTTAAATTTTTTGGTTGTAGCACGGAAGGGTTCATAAAATGGGTTGTCAGTTGACCCAATCTAGGTCTCCTCTCTACTGCTTCCCCCATGTGCCTCGGTTGTTGTCCGACGCAGCTTGGCATACTTCCCTACGAGGCAAACACGTGGTCACATGCACATCAAACAACACAACTAGAAAGATCGGTACCCATATGCCTCTGGATTTTAACCTAGTTGGTTCCACGTAATTAGGCAAAAAGGGATTAATTAGTCTCAAAATATTCATGCGAGCATGCCGTGAAGGATTCCACTCTAATCTTTCAAGCCGATACGCTTCTGAAAAACCCTTATTTAACACACAAAGAAGATGGTGTAGTGCGTCAGGAGTTATCTCAGCAGTGACGAACATACGTAACGTGTTCGGTGCGTTATATAAAGAAAGGAAAAGGGCCAAAAAAAAAAGCCACGTGAACGGCCCATTCTATCGCCGGAATTGGGTGCTTGAAAATTCCTAGTGATCATAGGTCTTTGGTTGACTTCATCAATCCGTGTGCTCCGGTCGGGCCCACTTCTCGTGGCGCGGAGTGATTATTCGGTGGATGCCTTTCAGCTGATTGCGGTGATGACGCCGCTAAAGCTGACATCAGGGCCACTGCAATACGGTGCTCTCCGATTTCTGTATTTGACTAATGCAATGACGTCATTCCACGGGCCCCGTTTCTCGTAAGCGACAGGGAATTGCGGTGTGTGATTGCTTTGTGAGGTGTAATCCTCTACTACATCGTGGCCGATGGATATTTAATACTGTCTTTCCCGCGTCCGCGTGGTGCTGACTCAGCATGTTTTGGGGGTAAGCATTATTGTGTAGTGGCGGTGGATTTGTCTAGTCTAAAATATTTTTTAAATCTTTATTTATTTTCTCACTGTTTGCTTTTTGTCCCGCCAGTTACGGTCCGTTTTGGTCGTCTACAATTAAATTTAGCCCAATGTTTTTGACTAACGAACTAACAAGTTGAAATGCATTCGTACATTGTCTTGTCTAAAATTTACGTATTCTCGAAGTGTGAACTTAAAACTTAAAGGTCTTAGATAGTGTCTTCTAACCACTAAATTAAACGCTTGTCACCTTTATCATGATTAGATTTTGCCAACGTTGTACCAAATGGAACTTTTTCTCTCTTCTTTTCATAGCACCAGTAGTTTCTTTTCGAGGGAGGCTGAGAAAGAAAGTTACAAAGTGCATAAAAGACAAGACTCATAATGGCATGCAATGCATGGCTGGATATAGAACCAGATAGTCTGAATCTGCACCAACTACAAAGAACGGAAAAGAGAACATGAAAAAATTGTTTCTTAATCTCGTGGGTTGGATTACTGGTAAGATGTGATGTCTTTTGGTTTAATCAATTCGTGAAGTCTTGACTATTTCATGGGTTGGTCCTGGGAAGTTTCACAGAAATTTCTCGACTTCATTTTTAAGATTAAACTTTGGTTGTATTGGTTTCAGTCTTATCCACGAGCATTGGATGCTCCATACACGAGACAGTGAGGTTTAGAGATAACGATCAGTGGCGTGGAAACAGGGCTAAAACATAACCAATCCCACCTTCCCATAGACATCATCTTCTTCGTTTCGAGTCGGCCGCCGACTTGTATGACAAAAAATTTTGTCATACACGGCTGCTAGGACTTCTTGAGTCACTTGTACTTGACCCGTCACTAATTTTTACTTTACGTTGAATGTGGGCATAGTTTAGTCACGGTACTTGACTGGAACAAATCTTTCACACCGCCCAGATCCAAAGGACAAGACAGAAAGTTAATGCAAATGTTCTTTTTTTTTTTTTTTTTGACAGAGAAATTGTCAGTAATTACTGTAGGGAAGTTCGACAACTTGGGTACAGGCTAGAGGAGCTAATTGCAGAGAGCCTTGGCGTGGAAAGGGATAGCATAAAAAATATCTTGGGAGAGCAAGGACAGCATATGGCCGTGAACTATTACCCTCCCTGTCCGGAGCCGGAGCTAACCTATGGATTGCCAGGACATACTGACCCCAATGCCCTGACGATCCTGCTTCAGGACCTGCAGGTAGCAGGGCTTCAAGTGCTTAAAGATGGCAAGTGGCTTGCTGTCAATCCGCACCCAAATGCCTTTGTCATTAACATCGGGGACCAGCTACAGGTAAAGTTTGTTTGACCGGACAAAATTGACTGTAAATATATTTTAATGTTAAAGCAGGCTACTAGCTAAAACTGTAGAGACACTGAGCTTGCATCAATTAACATGAAAATGAGTGGCTGCAGGCAGCGAGCAATGGACTCTATAAGAGTGTTTGGCATCGAGCTATAGTCAATACCGACAAGCCGAGGATGTCGGTAGCTTCATTCCTCTGCCCGGCCGACAATGCGTTAATCAGAGCCCCAGAGGCACTGACGGATGATGGGTCTGCTGCTGTGTACAAGGGTTACACATATGCAGAGTATTACAAGAAGTTTTGGAGTAGGGACTTGGAAAAGGATCACTGTTTGGAATTCTTCAAGAATAACTTGCCTTAGTGTGTAGTTCTAAACCATTTTTTCCTACTATTATTGCGTGGTTCTTGTGCAAACTACCTGCAGAGGGCCTCTGCCATAACTTTATGAAGAAAAGCTTAGTGGCAGAAAAAATAAATTGACGGCAGTGTTTGGCAACGAAGCCATGAAGCCTCTGAGCCTCTCTACGTAAAATGTTGGCAGTGGCCCTCTGCACTTATTTTGTCCGAGAAAAGCTTTATAGTAGCACGGGTGAAATGTAGCGTGTTGTATTGTGGCGTGGGATGGCCACTAAACTTGAATTTTCTTATTTGTTTGACATGAGTTCAACCTTTGATTATCATTTGCTGCTTGTTTGATTGTCATTAGTCATGCAGTAGCATTATGTTGTATCATTAGTAATTGAAGTTTCTTCGTTATTGTAACATATGTCATATTATTTGGCATATTTTAATAATAACATTTTAGGACTAACTAAATTATCTTGCTGTCAATAGAATGTTTGATTCAATTAGAAGCATGTGCTACTAGGGATCAAGAGGTCTCGGGTATGATACTTGTGCTTTCAAAAAAAATAATTTAGTGTATTCCTCAAAGATAACTCTTTTTAAACATACCCAATATTTCAAATGGACTTTCATACCAAAAGTCTTGAGTTAGGGATTCCATGCCCAAAACAATTAGGCTGTGAGACGAAAAATTAGTGTTATCTGGTGCCCATAAACCAACGGGCCTATGGCCGATCAAGTTTAATGGGCCTTTTGGGTCATAGCACTTTTTCACTCATGTTATTTTGAATCCTATTAAACATTTGTTGGAGAATGTAAAGTGCCCATAAAAATTGCATTGCAAATATAAGAAATCGGAGTTGCTGGATTGCATAAATCATGTTCGAAATCGGAGAAAGGAGAAATGGAGATTTAGTTGATGCACAAGAAATGGAACCATATTTGTATGATATGAATACTGTCAGATGCCAAAAGAAGCTAGTTTTGTATATGTATATTTTATATATATATGAGATTTAGTTGATGCAAATGGTAGACTTGAGAAAAAAAATAGTGCTCCTTCAAATGGTTTTACACGCCCAATGGTTATCGGCATTCGAATCCAAATTAATTGGGCTTTGGAGCACAAAAGAGCGACAAACTTTCAGTCCATAGAAAAATACCGGGCTTTTGGCACATCAAAGCCAGCTAGCCTTTGGATAGTCATTCTTCTGCAGTCCAGTTTTTCAAAACTTAATACTTTGCATATTTAATGTTTATCAAATGACCTATTATCAAACTTAGAAGTCAACTAAAAAATTGGTGAAACTTGTTATCATATAAATATGATTTAGGATATATTTCTCAACAATATGGAGGCTTGTTAGTCATATCTTAATCCTCACTTTTCCATAATAATTAAATTATTAAATTATCATGGTATTGCATTATATGAACAATATATGGACTCAAATTAATGAAAATCTATAGAAGTATTAAGAAAATTCTAGCTCTAATATTATAGTAAGAAGTCTATTATTTAATCTAAAAGTCAATAAAAGTTAATAGAATCTATTATTATATAAATATGGAGAGTTGTTGGCCATATCTTAACACACTCTTTTTTCATAATAGTTAAATTATCAAATTATTATGTTATCATCTTATGTGAGTAATGCAAGAGCTCAAATTAATGAGAGCTTGTAAAGGTGGTAAATTTTTTTTTGGCTCTAATATTAAAATAAGAGGCCCATTGTTCAATCCAAAAATCAATAAGTATTGATAGAATTATCATATAAATATATATTTCTTAGTGACGTGAAAACTCATTAACTACATTCTAACACAATCCAACATTAAACGCACTAGGTTTATGTTCAAAGGCTTCATTCACTTGAATCTATATTCAAAGAGTTTATTTCAAACAAGAAGTATTCAATCATCTGCACATTATTCTTTTTTTGTTTTTTTGTTTTTTGTTTTTTTAAGCTCGCCTTCCGTCTCTGAAGAGAAATTTCATATTTCACAAAGCCACTAGTGAAACATTGTCACAACCCCAAAACCCATATGCAATAGGAATGTACGAAGCCGAT
The DNA here is from genome assembly GCA_028551475.1 of Casuarina equisetifolia. Classification (NCBI taxonomy): domain Eukaryota; kingdom Viridiplantae; phylum Streptophyta; class Magnoliopsida; order Fagales; family Casuarinaceae; genus Casuarina; species Casuarina equisetifolia. The sequence goes on from CM052362.1 coordinate 21,589,123, forward strand.
GACTCAAGGCCTTTTATGGAATTCCATGATGTAGGTGTTGAAAGCACAACCCATTACTCGGAATCCTTGGAATCCAGCTCCCTTAGCCAAGGCCTCGAACTCCTTCTCGGTCCTCTCTTTCCCACCAGGATTATGAGCCAACATGATAACGTCAATATGGATAACTCCTTTGGCGGCGAGGCTGGTGTCTGGGGCCACTGGCAGAATGCATTCAGCCACAATCACCTTCCCATCGTCTGGAAGTGCAGCATAGCAGTTCTTCAAAAATTTCAAGCAGTGCTCATCACTCCAATCATGGCAAATCCACTGTAAATAGGAGCACACACATATTAAGAAAGCAAATCAAGTTATACACTTAATAGGCAGTTGACGGGGCATTGTTGACTACTGGCGCCTTCCATTTGGCAAACTACTCAACTAGCAACATCATTCTAGTTTTATATTGCTGGATCAACCAAAGAGACAAGCAAAGCGAGGATAACATAGTCAAAAGGATTTCGATAAGTTCAAACTGACCTTCATGAAAATGGCATCTCCTTTTGGAATGCTGACAAACATGTCCCCCCCAACGTGTTCCACACCTGGAGTAATAAACATATGTATGCTATGAGATCATATTAATCCCGGAGAACAAGAAAGGAGCCAAAAGCGATACAGTTTGCAATTAAGTTGTTTATTTCAAAAAGATAAGAAACCAGACCACTAGTCCGCAGGCAATGGTCTGCTAGAAAAGAATGAGCTAAAGAAGTTTGAAATGGTCAAGTACTTAAGTCTACGCAACAGAGTTATAAATAATATCTTAAACTAAGCATAATGTTAAGGGTAATAACAGCAAGCTTTAGAGAATGGTCATACCAGGGTAAGATGGTGCATCCTCGATAACATGTGGCAAATCAAAATTGATGCCTTTAATCGAGGGGTATTTGGAGACAATCATACTAAGGACAGCTCCGGTCCCACCACCAACATCGACCACTGATTTGAGGCCTTCGAAGCCTTTGTAGGTATCAAGGAGTTTCTTCATGGTAATGGTAGAGTGATCAGACATTCCCTTGTTGAAGACCTTGTTGAATCTAAGATCTTTCCCATGGTATTCGAATGAGGTCGTCCCATGGGCCTTGTTAAAGGGGATGCCACCTTCTAGGACAGCATCTTTCAAGTAGAACCTACAGGAAATAAATTAAGGAGAATAAATTCTCATTTCAAAGCATCTCTACCAAACATCTAGGCAACAAAGTTCTCTCTCTTCAATGATTGAATCCAGTCAAAACTTCAACTTTCGGCATCGGATACAGCTCAAAGCTGTGTTTGGTAGTTGACAATAAATGTCCTCGTTTGGTATTAGTGTTCAACGGTTCAGCATAACACATTGTGATATCCTCTAGCTAATGTGGAGTTTAATAAACTTAATTGAATGTTGAACATAAGCATTCAAAAAACGAAAACCAAAAAAGTCCTTCATTCATTTATCATTTCTTCAATTTCCAAGTGGTTCGGTGTGCCAAAAAGTGTCGGTTCTAATAAAAGATAAGTCAATGAAAAAAGCCGCCTTAGGAGATAAGAAAAAAAAGGAAAAAAAAGAATATTTGTTCTCCTCATAATTAAGTGGCATGTGAAGTTAAGTTTTCAGACGGACTAGGTGGACGGTCCCTATTTGTTTCCACGTATTTTTTCAAGCAGCAGCCTTGTGTTGCCCACATATCCCTCGAATCAGAATATTTTAGGATCCCACTTAGCTTTTCCTTTCTGCTTTCATTTGCATAATCTCAAAGGCTAGAGAGTCGAAAAGATCGAAGCAATCACTTGGGCACTATATTTGACCATCATTTTCCCTAACAATCAAGTTTCTAAACAATTATCCATCTTATTTAGCCTCAAACCCCAATTACTAAACTAGGAAGAAAGTCTAGTTGAGAGCACAGCCTAGTGGATCAAGGTCCGAATTGTAAACAAGTGAGATTCGACATTGTTTTTCCACTACCGGTCTGTCCAATTCCCAGAGAATTACAGAAGGATCTCCATCCCACTGTCTTGGGGGTCGTGGATCTCTTTGTTGGATGCTCCTGCTCATATGCAGCGATCTATTGTAAATCTAATTTAATTATGTTCAAAGAATTTAGATAAGGTTTCACTTATGATGATGATAATTAACGATTAGCAGAGACAAGCAATATCTACTACTTCCAGAATTCAATTAAACCAGACAGAAGAGATGGAAAATGAAAGAAGAATGAGAAGAGAAGGTTTACCAGCTCTCCATGAGGACCTTATCCTGATTCATAAGACAGAGAGGAGCAATGGACACACCATCCTCGTTCTTGGTCAAAAATTTACACACAGGGCCTAGGCCATATAGCCTCTCGACCCTGCCATCGGGGAGTGTACGGAGAGAGTATGTGAGAATAGAGTAACTGGCCAGGAGGCGCAACATACGGTCCAGCACAACTGCGGCATCGGGATTTCTGGTTGGGAGCTGGGAAGCAATCTCTGAAGGCGCCAAGTATGCTCCAGGTCCAGCCTTAGCCATGATCTCCAAGAGCTCAAGCTCTATGGCCGACTTGAGGACCATGGGAAGGACTGAGGCACTGGCTAGTTGCATGGCAAAGAGGTTAGCTTCTTCGTCCGAAACTTGAGTCGGAGTCATCTGGGTTTCCCCGCTTGAACCCATTTTCTGGTTTGCTAGTGTTGGCTCTCTGTTACTTGAGGTGAGAAGGGTGAGAAGGTAAAGCAGATACGAAGAGGGAAGGCCCCAAAGGAGTGCTATATATGAGATATCTGCTTACCTACCACGCCCCTACCTTGAAAAATGGTACTCCACTTTGTGTCCACTACTTCCCTTGTCTCTTTTGTCTGTCGCTCTTCTTGCACGTCTTATCAGAGTAGAAGGCTTAACCACCTTTCTATGGATTTGGTAAGTTTAGCTTAGGAGTCTTTATCCCTCACTCCTCTGTATTTCTTTTTTCTGGGCCTCTGTTCTTTCTGGTTAACTTTGAAAAGAAAGTGATGAAAACAAAAATGGAGGAACTAATTGAGTCTTGGACATAGCCAATCCTTGGAGAAGCCCAGAAGCCGCGACGGAGTCAAAGATCTCGCATCCTGAACCTGAAACACCAAAAAGCTGAGATCTTTAGTCAGGGGAACGGAATAAAGATCTCCTGTGGTCCATCAATATGTGAAGAAATCATGTACTTGCGTTCGGTAAACACCCCTATTTTATTACCAGGACCATGTCTGCTTGAATTATCTTGAAGTAGCACTGTTCTAACTTCCAAAAGCAAATTTTTTTAACAAGTTAGATTTTAAGACATTAGACTAATATGACAACGATTTTTAACTTGGCTTGCCTTTAATTGTTCTTCTAATCAAGACCCAAAAGACAACTTCAAAGATGTCATGGTGGGTTTTTCCTCGGAGCTTGTGTGTCCCTTCTTCCTTGCTCCTGAGTGTCCAGACAAAAGGCTACAGTAAAGTTGATTTCAAGAGTGAAGTATTATGTCGGTGTCGCATTCCAACTTATGATCAGAAACCGAATACTTAGGTGAGCTGATAGCCTGTCATCTTGTGGCGTCACTTAAATCTCAAACAACAATAATAAGCATTCTGAAGTCGTAGTTCAAGCAGTTCCAAAATTCCCTTGAAATGCACTTAACCCTGCAGAAATCTGATCGGAGTATGCAAAATAGTTGGGTAAAAGCAAAACAGTCTCCTAGGGGAGCTTAAAAAATCTAAAAATGAGAGACAAATAGTCAGAGTGAATGGTCAAGAACACCTTTTTTTCCACAAGCAAGCATTTTTAGTTGGGTATGATTGAAATTTCAAATGAAACAAAGTCTCACCTAAGCTTGATCATGACAGGGATGACAGCTGTTGGCGAAAGGATCTGACCCACACTTCTTCTGGAAGCAAGATATATTACTAAGAACCGTGTAATCCCAGAAAAATTCAGTACCAAACGATGCTTTCTTCACCTACCTTCCCACCAACTCTCGATCCATTTCCAGAGTCAGCGATTACCACCCCCTAATGGCCGTCGTAAAGCAGTGACCTTTAAAATATTTTATCAAGCTTTTCCGCCATCGGTTATCTAGATTGAACAATTCGACCAATGCAACGTTTTGTCAGAGATTGAACATTGATATCCCACCATACGCGTGATCAATATAATACATTATGATGCTAGCAGGCTTCCTGTTCTAAGCCTGTTCTACAATCACCCGCTGGCAAAACCCATCTCATGAAACTAGGCTCTTGGCTTGTCGATTCATTGGGAAGGGAAAGGTACCCACAACATGGGATTCAGGACCAGCTTCGTGGAATTAATCATGTTTGCTTGAACAACTCAACTTTTGTAGCACTTTGAGAAGTGGGCTTGGGTGAAACAATTCCAGCCACAAGTTAACAAGAACTTGAAAATGATATCCAAAGCCACTGGCAGAAACCATCCACATATGAAAAGGCATTCAAAAATGAAATTATAACAACTTGTCAAGATTCCTCAATTCAATATTTACTTAATATTTAGCTAATCTTTGTCGACCCTTCACCTGCTTTCTTTTAATAATGGGTTCAACCTTCCATTTTGTGGCTTTTTTATTCAAAACATGCTCCGAACTTCATAAATTTTGACATTTATTAATCTTTGCTACGTAAGCTCTAACTATATCATAAGAACAGACAAATTGAAACTGTTTCCATTATTGATAAGCACGTTTAGAGTTCTAAATTTTATTCCGAAGAGGAGGAAGAATACGAGAGTAGATCTCCCAGAAATGTCGAAGAATCACAGTGATTAAGATTGTGAGTTGTTGAAGCTAATGGCTGATGCAATGTTTCCAATTTAGGGGGTTTCGTTGTTGTACTTGTCAGGGGAAGCTATCAACGGATTTCTATGAGTCTTCTTCTAGTTTGTACTGGTGGAAAGAAGCCATCCTACACTTCTCTGCAATCCGATACATCCCCGCCTGCTCCCAATTTTCACCTAGCCACCGCTGTAATAGCCCCTGGTGTTGTCCGCCGTTGCCCTCTGATGCAGTTCCTTTGTCGCCCTGGGCCTGCTGCCCTCTGGCCACTTTACTTCACCGCTATTTGCTGCCCCTGTAGCTGATCCGGTCCAACCAAAAGAAAAGCAAGAAACCATCTGGTCTGGGTTTGCGGACAAAGCTTCTATAGCATAATCTCAAAACTCCAAAGTTATCACTTTCATTTTGCATGGATGATAAAGTCCAAATAACCATATTTGTGTATGCTTACTATTATACCATGAATCCTTTAACTTTTCTTGACACATCTCACCAGCACATTAGACAATCTGACGTAAGTCAACACAACCAAAATATATGGGGCACCAAGATAGAAGATGTAGGCTTCTAAGGTGAAACAAGCACGAATTCAGTCTAGATGAACACAACAATCATTTATTTTCAAATGTAAACATTATCATGTCAGCGCCAAGTGGCGCCGAGTCAACCTCACCTAAACACATGGCACAACACGTGGCAACATTTAGCCACATCAGCCTGCGCATCACAACCATGATGCGCCGTCTTTCTCTCTTAAAGATCTACACGTACCTGGTGGAAAATTCATCATCGGAAAACTCACCATTCTCGCATAGATTCTTGGGTCTTGTCCAAGCAATCTAAACATGTTAAGGATTTGAAGCCACCAACCAAAACAACTAAGGAGTCTGAAGATTTCAGATTCTTTCTAAGTTCTGTGTGATCTTCAATCTCCATCCATTATTGTGTAATTAGCTACAATTGATTTGGGGTTTATGTTGCCTTTCTTGTGTAGATCGCTTACGCTTATAAATTAGGTGCTGTTTGTAAAAATGAATTATCAAAATAAAGTTTTACCCAAATCACTTTCTATTCTAGGGTTCTTAATACAATTGGTGTTTTTGAAAAATTTGTCTAATTTCTCAAGGATTATTGTTTTCAACTCAACTAAGATATTTTCCTTTTGCAACAAGATCACTCCAAAGAAACCTGGTTTGGTGCATGAGGGTTGTTTTCCTTTTGCAACTAAGATTTAATGTTTCAAACTGAATATCTAAAAAGGAAAATACATTTAGTCAAAAGTATGACTTTTTTGAGTCTGCATAGAGAGAGCCACAACAGGCATGAATATTTCACGTCAAGCTATTCGGTTTTGTTGACTTTAAATTTTAAAGAAAATGGCCTTAAAAAGAGGAACCGAGAGTTTTTGTTTGTTTCCAATGAAGGAAACAATGTCTCTTTGCTCATCATAAAAGCCGAAATAAGGTAATAAAATTGAATTTGCTCCAAAAGTAGACATTAAATCAAAGACTCTCAGTATAGGAAATTTGCCATTAAAAGGACATCACTTGGGTTTTAGAAAGTTTTCGTTCTAACAAGGACCACGCTTTCCCTTATAGTCATTACAAAACATAGAAAAGCTTAGAAGAGCATCCAATGCTGGATGGGCGGAATAAATGCAATTTATGTTGCTATATTTTTGTGACATGGACCAAATATTCTAGGGGGCTCCCCCTATCATGTTGTTGTATTGCAATGATTTATATTCAATAACTGAGCAAACATTTATAGCAGATATTCTTAATTACCCAAAAACCCAATTCATATTGCTCTCCCTAGTCCTGATAATATGGTTTGAATTTTGAATAGTTGTTGTTTTAGTTTTTACTTATTGTTAGTCTTGTTAATAGGGTTTGAATTCTGAATGTTTGTTATCTTACGTTTTATTTATTGTTGGGCTTATTAGATAATTAGTTTTTTCTCTAGATTGTTATCTTTGATATCATAGAAGTGAAATTCCTACCTTCTGAGCTTTGTTCTACTCGCTTCCACTTTCAGCATTAGGGTTATCTTCTCATAGTTCTCTTCTGCACTGTTTACGACAACCTCAGGGAAGTGTCCCTTTGCCAATGTACTAAGAAAGTCTCGAACGAGGAGTCCAGCTCAGCTAGCAAAAAAGAAGGCATAACTTCGGTTGAAAAAGAACTTAACAAAGAAGGAAAAGAAAGCGACAGTGCTTCAACAAAGATCTCTTATTTTCTCATTGAATATTTTATTTTGTTTTTCTTCTTATTTTCTCTTTCAAAACACTTTGTATGCCCAAGCAATGAGAGTTAAGAAGAGTACAACAGCACAACTGGTTCGAGTGCTCTCCTGCTTCCTTTGCTATTTTATCTATTGTTTATTCTTAACAGCTTCTTTGATCTAAACTTCTCTTCCCTCCATATGCAACCCCAACTTCTATTCCTCTTTTCCCAGTAGGTGTTCGGTTGTTTGGGGAACGCCAATGGTCCTCCTAAAAATGCGTTTTGGGAACGCCAACAGTCCTCTTAAATATCCAAAAATTAGAGTTGTTCTGTGCATATAGGGCCATTGCTATCCAGGATTTTTACCAGAGTCTTCTTTACAAGGATTCACTTTCAGGACAACCAAAAAGAAGGTCGGACTCAAAATGTCAGCAAACAAGCCGGAGCTTGAACGGACGTTGCCCTTCTCATCTGTTAAAGAAGTTAAAGAGGAAGATCAGAGTCCGATAAGATCTATATTTTGTCTCAAGAGCAAGAGCGATGCAGATATCAAACGCATAGAAGAAACCGAGGACTGCTTCATTTTGGAGTTCGACCCCTATGAGTCGATCGAATCCAAGAAGTTCTTCGTTCCTGCTCATGATGATGGGTCCGGGGATCTCTTCTTTGTTGGTGAAAAAGGCAAGGTTTGTGCATTAAGATCTTTTGGTAAGGAAATTGAAGTAAAAAAAGATTGTTCTTGCAGAAAGTAGGAATCTTTTTGGTAGGGTTTGTGTATAGATTTACGATGTTAAGAGCGTTTAGTGTGAAACATTTTGAAATAAATTATAGCTTTTTTACAAACTATTTGCATGAAAAAAAAAAAGATCTTTTTAAATATGGTATTAACACCCAAATTCAGAATGAGAAGTAGTGAAATTTCTGAATTAATATGAAAGAAAAAAAAGAACTGCTTATGATTGATTACTGGCCTCTACATGCATGTATCAAATAAAAATATTGTACTTGTGTTTTCCAAAAGGTTTTCATTCTGATTTATGAACAGGTGGCTTGTAGAGATTATGCACATCCAAGGCATTTGTGTCTGAATTTCCCTTTCGAGTCAACACCTCACGAGAACTACTGCAATCTGGTAATGGGATTCAGTGCTCGATCAATCTGTTGTGAATAGTTCATCTCTGTGCTTCATGATGCCATGATTTTCTTCTCGTTTCATGGGTTGATTGCAGTGTTACTGTTGCGTTTGCGATTCACCAGCTCCATGCAAGTTTTGGACGGACCCAAAATCAGCACATTGCGATGTTTCGCCGCATGTTAAAGATTGGGCGAGCCTAAGGATTCGGCGGAGACTCTTGACAGGGGGTGTTTAGCAAATGATGAAGCTAATTGTCTATAAAGGAGAACTTCTTTTAACCCTTTCAATGAAACACTTCCCATTTTTCAAGTACAAAGTGTCACCTAGGTCTTACATAAACGATGTTTCTTTTTGGTCATTTTGTTTACAATTACACTCCTGATTTGTAAGTGTTTCTGTATTTGTTTTGTTTTCATTCCTTCCTTTGTAGGGCTACGTGGTGTCTTGGGATTTTCTAAAATGGCCTGTCTTATATCCATTTCCAAAATGGCTTGCGGTCGAGGATCCTCTAATTGGCTGTATTGCTATTGTCTTTCTTACTACAAATTTCACAAAAACTTCATGTAAAAGATAACTCTTTTAGCCCTTTGAATGCAGCATTTCTTTCCATTTTTCAAATAGAAAGTGTAAATTTTTGGCCTTGTCGACGGGGTGTGCTTTAGTTCATTTTGATTGCAATTACCCTTGAAAAGTGTAAGCAATATTTCCTTTCCATTTTCCAACTGCAAAGTGGCCATTAAGCCATGCCTAAGTGATGATTCTTTTTGGTCACTTTCTGTGCAATTACCTTCCAAATTTGAAAGTTTTGTTCTCTAAACTTGTTTTAGGCCCTGTTAAAATAGCTTACAATTTCATACATGCTAAAGCAACATATGGGTAAACCCTATCGTATTGTGTGATCTTGAGCCAAATAATACTTTGTGTATCAAAAAATTATGTGCAAAATGAAAGTCTTGTATGAAAATATAAGATTTCTTAGGTTTTTGGACAAAAAACATATCTGAAAATTGTCCTAATTGGTAGCTATTACATAACTAGGTTTGCCAAATGCTGCATTAAACTTGGTTTATGTAAATTAACAAACAACATCATAGACAAAAACCGCGTTAGCTATCAAGAGCTAAAGTTACGGTGGAAAACAGAGGTCAAAAAGATGGCCATGGAGATTCGAGGATCTAGAAAATGAATTTCGATTATTTTGTTGCATGCAATAGATATACTTTGTTTTTCCCATTTGACTGAAGTTTATGTATAGGTTGAGCCAAAAAAAAAGCACAAACTTACTCAAACAACTAATTTTATAATTTCCTAAAAAAAAAAATTGGACAACATAATTAAGTCTTTGATTTTTATTTCCAAAAAAATGACATAAGAGATAACAAAAACAGTTATATCAATAATTACAAAAAAAAAAAAAAATATTATATGTGGGAAGAAAACAACAAACTCCTAAGTGGAATTTTCTTCATATGCATCTATAAGGTTTTAAAATTTTTACTTACCAAAAAGAGAAAAACATGGAAGAAACAAAGGACATGAGCACAAAAATTAGACAAAAAAAAGAGAGTAAAGAAAATTCATATACTTTTTTTTTTTTCTGTCCTTTAACCTAAAGAGCAGGCATGGGCTCGGAAGACTGAAACTCGGCCCAGTTCATAGCAAAACCCTTATCTTATGCTCACGGCACCTCACTAAAAGCAGTCTGTTCACAAAGTTCATCACTGCCTCATCTACAAACGCAAACAAAACCCCAGAAGAAGTAGCAAAAGCCATGTCACCGGGACCTGTTGTTGAGGCCGCCGAGGCCGAGACCGTGACCGAGGTCCCCATCGTTGACGAGCCCCAGAAGGACGTTGAACCTCAGGTACCCCATTCAACTCTTTCTACATGTATGTAAGTTTCTTTCATTTTCTGGGTCCTTTTCTTGAAATTGGTCTCTGTTTTGGAAGAACGATGAGGTTGTTGTTGAGGATGTGAAGGATGGCGAAGACGACGATGACGACGAGGATGACGATGACGACGAGGAAGAGAAGGAGGATGGGGCTCAAGGTTCTTTTTTTTTTTTTTTTTTTTTTTTCTTTTAACCGTTCTTGCATTTGTAACGCTGTTTCTTGACGGGGTTTTGTTCGTGTGGCTCGAGGGGTTTATTTCTTTGACTCGTTTATTTACTGGATTTGAGTTATTTGTGGGATTTTCTGTTTTGGGTGTGTTTGAATGTTGGTTTGAAGTGGAGTTGGGAGCATTAAAAATGTTGTAAGAAAAGGATTTTGGTTGGGATAAAATGAATTTGGGGGGAGCCAACAAATTAAAGTTCCTGGGAATAGATGAAAGCTTGTTTGAGATTGTTAAAGCTTCCTAGAAATCAAAAGTTTTTTATTTTTTATCTTTTTAATTGGTTGTACCATTCATTCGCTATTGCGTATATGAGAACGGTTTGCATGGGAGTGGATTGTTATGGAGATTAAGTATATTGTATTTGGGTACTAGTTCTCAAAAGCAGATTGTCAGGAAATTTAAGGAATAGAAGAGACTTAATCGTCTGAGTCTTAGGTTTATATTCATGATTGCATAAATTTGGTTAGAACTCTCCTGACTCGCTTTAGTCTTGTCTTAGTGCATCTGCTGTGGATTCTTTATTCTTTATGGTATATTTTCTTTGTTTGAGGCACTGTGTTTAGCTACAGTAAATAACCAAAACAGCTAGGATGTAGCTACTTCCTACATGCTTTGGTTCCTTGTCTTTTGAGTTGAAATTATTCGGTCAATTATGATTTGTACCTACTTTGTTGCTTGGAAGTCATGTTTCTTTTGTTAGATTAGTTGCATGAATAATATCTCTGTATTGTAATTTCGTGATTCGGGAATGTGATGTAGGTGCAGGTGAAGGTTCTAAGCAGAGCAGAAGTGAGAAGAAGAGTCGCAAGGCAATGTTGAAGCTGGGAATGAAACCTGTCACTGGTGTTAGTAGGGTTACCATCAAGAGAACGAAAAATGTAAGCTGTTATTGGCTTATATCTTTATAGAATCTGTTTCCCCGTGATTGGATCACAATTGACGGGAGTTTTCTTCTTGTTTCAGATACTCTTTTTCATCTCAAAACCTGATGTCTTCAAAAGCCCTCATTCTGAGACCTATGTCATATTTGGCGAGGCAAAGATAGAGGACCTAAGCTCACAATTGCAGACTAAGGCTGCACAGCAGTTCAGGATGCCAGACATGGGATCCGTTATGGCAAAACCAGACAGTTCTGCTTCTGCTGGAGTGCCGGCGGAGGAAGAGGAGGAGGAGGTTGATGACAGTGGTGTGGAGCCTCGGGACATTGAATTGGTCATGACACAGGCAAGTGTGTCAAGGGGCAAGGCTGTCAAGGCTCTCAAGACTCATGATGGGGATATTGTCAGTGCTATCATGGAGCTTACAAATTAAATCTTTTACATAATCCATCGTGCCGCGTTGCCTTTCCGATGATGAGTTTTGAAATCTGTGTCATCATTTAGTTATTTCAGTTGATTTGGTTAGAGTCTTTCTTGTGGTTATATTACCTCTGTTCTTGTTGGACTTCAGAGAGATTCGAGTTGCTGTGAGATTCTGTCGCCTGCTGAATTACACTCTGAGAAATTAAGGTTTTGCTTACTGGCTTTTTGTTGCTTACAACTCAGTTAGGCCCAAGTCCCAAATAGACAGGGTTCAGATTCCTTTGCAAAATGTTTTGGCTGCAAAATCATTTCCTTCTACTAGAGTTTCATGCAAGAATGTCTGACAGGACGTGATTGGAAACAAATGTCTGAGAATTGAGTGATTATTGAGCTTCTGAATTTGAGCTTTGCTTCCAGTAATATTTTCGAGGCAGTTTGTTTACCAAATTAGATTTAGAAGGTAGAGAGTATATGCATCGAGTTAACTGCTTAGTCAAAGAACTCAAAAGCCAGGTGCTCGGTGCTCGTAAAACTCGTGTTTATTAGCTTCAAAGATAATCTTGGATTGTATTTAGGCCTGATTCTGAAGTGGCATAAACTGGATAGACGGAAGATTGCTTCGCTGGGCGGTGAATTTGGATTCTGCATCGATTGTTGTAACTCGATATCTGTACTGAAAATTACTAGTGGCCATCGGGCTTCTTGTCTTAACTGAGCAACGGGCCACTGCCCTCTGTTTGGCATGCATTCCGAGTTACGTTACTGTTGCGAACAGGTGCGATATTATTTAGTAATCTGTTAGCCTTATGATTGAGGGGGTTAGATTTGATTTCTACTCTCGACGAACAAAATGCTGCTGCTGACTCGTCAAAATAGGTAGATTTCTAGTTTGTATCAGAGAAACATGGCTTCTTGATACTAAGAATGACTTAATTCCCGAAAGTGTTGGCTAGTTTGAACAGAGAACGATGGCTTAGTTTCTCTGTTGTTGATACTAAGGTCGTCCTTATCAACAATAGACTTGTGACTTCAATTTTATTGAATTACGTGGACTTATGCAAAACGAGAGGTGCGTTGAGGTATTATTGCTGTTGGGGGACTTATTTGATCCCATTAACAAGAACATACACATTCAAACACAGTAAATTTAAGGAGATTTGGACTGATATAATGTTTTATAGTCCTTGTAGTCATTTCTTGTAGATTTGCTCTTATTTTGCCTCCCTTAGTTATCACAAACACGTGATGCTCTACAAGCAAACCTTAAAAGGGGTCTCTCAAACAGCTAGCCAACTCTTGCAACGGGGGCTCTTTCACTGACATGGTTCATCCACTAGTTTTCTTTATACTTGATATATTTATAAAGGAAAGTCTTAATTTCTAGAATTATATAGGTGCTCATACCATAATATAAGATGACAATCATTTTACTTTACTTAATTATTTCATTAATCCAAACAATTGCTTAATCTGAGATTAAACAAATACACGCACAAGAAGTGCTTCCTTTATTCTAGCTGTTTATCACCCTGCAATTCGCACGAATCTCACCATCATTACCCGTCAAGACCTCCAGTTGACCCATCTTCAACATTGCGGCAGCGAACTTTTTCTTCCAAAGGAAGGGAGCCCTGGCATTACCAGTCACTTGGTTTGCTGTTGCTGGATTTGTCAGAAGTGTTTGGTCTGATGTGAATAACCCTCGGTTAGCAAGGACATCAAAGTAGTAGCCTACGTCAGTGAAGCTGGGGCTATTAGGGTTCATTGGAACCACCAAGTTAGGATCTGTGCTGCCTTGGGGACACTGCCGCTTCAACTGAGCAGCATACGTGGGATCCAAGCTTGGATCCTGCCTCATCGTTCCATTGAAATTGTACAATCTGTTGCTGAATGCAGGGCAGTGAGAGCGGCCAATGGTGTGTGCTCCTGCTCATCACGTATTCATGTTATTCAGTAGTTTCTTCCCTTATTTCCATTTCTCAGTAAGCATCAATCTTTCCTCAGACAAATCACAGGGTTTTTTTACGAGTTGGTTTAGATGGTTTTACAAGAGGGTCTGAAGTTCTTACCAGAAAGTGTAACCATTTCTTCCTGCGTGAACCCTTTGCTTGCAAACATTTGAGTAAGCTGGTTGACATTGAACGTTGGGGGAGGCAAGTTTGTCAATGACTCCGACGCCAGAGAAACTCTGCCGTCTCTTCTTCCTGCAGGAACAGCATAGCCGAGACCTCCGGTCTGCAGGAAAAAAGTAAGGGTGACAAACTTGACTCTTGAACAAAACTGTCTCAAGAACATAAATTAAAGACGGTATCTCTTACTATCTCTATACTATCCCTTGCTGCAAAGGCGACTATGTCAGCACACGAAACAACACCCCTGCATATGGCTTCAAGTCTTCTTTTGGCATTATCAATGACTTCAAAACCCCGTAGGCTGGGGTTGTTTGCAGGAGAATCTTTCTCTGCTCTGTTTGATGGGGTGGAATCAATGAGCACTGATCCTTCACATCCCTGAAAGCAGTAATGTGTATAAGTTACAGTTGCCAAACGGCTGAAAACTTCAAATATTTTACTTACTCTAACAAAGCAGTCATGGAAGTGTAGTCTCACAAGACCAGCAGCCACTCCCGGATCCTTACTGAACGCTCTCTTGACCTCATTTTTAACTATGAATTCAGCTAACAAGCACGACCTTGTATAAAACCCAACCTGAAGCTGAGCATGCACATTTTGACCTAACAAAACCACAGCCAAAATAATAGACAAAAACCTTAGCTTCCGTGCACTCATTTTCTTTAAAAGCTAGTAGAACTTGAAGACATATGGCATCGCTGTTCACTATATATAACCACATGAGCAAGGTCTAGTGCCTTCTGGGAAGGCATAGTGCTGGAAGTCATTGATGCCTGATCGGCCCAAGTAGAGGAAGCGACAAGAGGAGTTAGTTTTGATAACCCTTTCATTATTTTAGAGGTGGCCTATCATTTGCATGCTTTCCGGAGCATTGGATTCAGAGTACGTGAAATCAATCCCTGTCATTTGACTTAAGACCATGAAAATCCAAAAGTAGTTGTAAAGAAGGTTTTTATATTAGAGATACAAGCAGAAAAGGGGGAGCGAAATACCAGGCTCTTTGGTTCTGCTTGAAGCTTCCATCTCAAAGCTTGACCAACTCTAAAGTTTCCATCATCTTCTCGGAGGGCCTTTCTCAATCCACCCTTGTTCTCTCGATTGTTTCTGGTACGCTTGATCCATAAGCATGTGAACATCAAGAATGAAAGAGGAAAAAAAAACATTTCGAAGTGTTTATTCCAGTTCATCTCCCACACCAGAAAATTCCGAAAATATTGTGGGATGTGAAGTTTGTCGCAAGAAACGAGAAACCAACCGCGTTTAATAAATATGTTGTCCATCTCATTCTGTCTCTATAACCGAAGACCTGGCTCTTCTGTTTCCCAACTTTGTTGACTAATTTGATCAAAAGAAGACTTCTGTAGTGATCGGTCGGCTTAGAACTGTTCTGCAAATTTGTATATCCCACTAGATGTGCTGTCCGGATTAAGAAAAATTCCCGTGCGGAGTATTTTGAAGTGAAAACAATCAAAACGCCAGATTTTCAGTTTGTATGTATGTGTCAAGTTGAAGTTCCCATGGATCATGGCCGAGAGCATATTATTCGGATTATTCAAATTTCTGAAGTTTGTGGGGGCATTGACAGAGAGTTACAGGTTACATATTTTGGTTCTTATTCTGTTATGGATGTTAATAATGATAAAGAGAAACACTAGATTATGAACAATTATGATACTAGATGCTGGTAGTGATGAAATGATTGTGAGTGATATCATGTGAAAGCAATGGGATCAATTGGCAGAGGTGCCGACAATTTTCATAAGAGTGTTAATGATGGGATGGATAATTTTCTGAATAAAAAGTTTAGGTACAGAAACTTAGTTAAATAATATCTTTAACTGCTAAGCATGACCTAAATAATCCTCCAAGGAACTTAACCACAATAGACTCCAAGAAGAACGGAAAGCACCGATAAACATGCAAGCAGAGACATCGAAAGCTATACAAATTGCTAGATTAATAACCAACAGGATAAACACAGGTTCTGAGAATCCAGCTCCAAAGCCTTTTTATTTACAAGTTCAAAGTGCATTGAAATAGTAAATAGAAAGAGATTACTATGTTCTTAGACAGAAAAAGTATCCAACTTTCAGAACATACAGCGCCATTCACCCATGGGATACTCAGGTCCAACCTGGGGCTAACAGTTCTAACCCAACAGTTCCTCCTTCGTGACATGCTCCCAATCTGATGAAGTACTATCATGCGAACCGGCAGGAAGAGGGTCCCCATGTTTGTTGGACTGGCAAGATTGGATCACTGGATCATCCGCATGTTCAGGGAATTCCTTCACTCTTCCATACCCTGATCTGTCTTGAATAGTTGGCCCATGGGTTCTCTCACCTGCAAATTCAAGATGACCAAACTCTGGCACTTCTTGGCTTTCAAATTCCAGGGAGCGTAAGTGTTCATCCCGGCGTGTAAGGATATTGAATCTGTCCATGATGGAAGCAACATCATCTGCATAGTAGCCTGCGGATGAAAAGGAAGAATTCTGAACGGAGCTATCAGTAATCGAAAAGGGAGAATCCTGGGCAGCAGTATCAGGGATTGAAAGGGGAGAATTCTGGGCAAAAGTATATGGGATCAAAGAGGGAGAATTCTGCGCAGAAGTATAAGAGGTCAGGGCCGCCATCGGTTCAGTTGCTTCATGTGCCAGTATGCCAACACTGTTCGCATTGGGAGAGACACTTGACCTTGATGATTCCTCTCCATCTGTAGCTTTTAGGGAACTTGACAACTTGGCAAAACTGTTATCAGGAAAGACACTTGACCTTAATGATTCCTTTCCATCTGTAGCTTTTATGGAACTTGAGTGGTCGACCAGGCGTTTTAGAATTTGAAATCTGGCTATAATGTCATCTTCATAGCAGGTTGTGCTAATGGAAGAATCATGGGTCAGAGACTTCCCTTCAACTGCTTCAGATGAGAACTTGTCCACCTCATCCATGTCATCGTAGATCTTTGAGCCTGATAGTTCCTCTAGATGAGCAGCAGAATTGGAGTAGTCAGACCGCCCACTCAGAATTTTATATCTGGCAATAATATCAGGGGGAGAAGCAGTACAGTGATCAGGAATATCAGAGGAGGTGCCACCCTTAGCCGCAGGTGCCAATTTGTCAACTGTCTTTAAATCATCAGAAACCATGGATCTTAGATTTTCTTCCACATCAATAGCGTTCTCTACAAGTTAGAACCAGAAGAATGTTAGGCTAAGTAATAAAGATGAATCTGCAGATTCTAGATAAAATTTTAACCTTTTCCCTTGTATGAAGATTTCTCCATCTCAGTCTTCATGCGCTTATAGCGAGCTTTATAGTTGATGGAACACAATTCAGCTTCTGCCTCAAGCCATAAATTCTTATACAAGAGGCTCTGTGGCGCAGTCTCTTCTTCATCATCAAAATTTTCACTAAGAACCTTCATAATAGCCTGAAAATCATGATCAACAAAAAGGAACTAAGTTTTATTCTCGCCTTTTCCCCTTCACTTTACAATGTTTAAGTGAAAAATAATAAATAGCTACTACCCAGAATATAAAAACAAACGAAAAAGCACCTGGGTCATGTTATCTTCCTTCGCTATGGCACTCTTCAGAGAAATGGAGTCTGATACCACCTCCATTTTATTACCAGGGTCAATATCATGATGCTTTTTTATATGGACATGCAGGTGATCAAGCTGATCCTGAGCAATAACAGCTGCTTCCCTTCTCAAACTAGGCCTCTCTACACTCGCTTCCTGAAGAAGAACAACTTAATGAGATACAAAGATATTCTTGTCTCAAGATTACTTTACTTAACAACAGAAAAACCAACATTAAAAGCAGGGGGAAAAATAAATAAAGAAAGAAATTCAATCTACAGCGAAAGGTTGTGGTGGATAATTCACGAATCCCTCAAAATGAAAGGCATTGTTATAAAAGAAACAGTTATTTATTCCCATACATAAATAAAATTATAAATCTCAAATTACAAAACCAAAAATTCTCATGACCAGTATGGTTGGTTGCCTTTCCATCAGCTACAATGAACAGGAAGCTGTATTTTTACACCTTTGGAATCCATTTCTCTTCAAGAAATCATCACTATGCAGTTCTTTCAGCTGTAATTGGTTCAAAAGCTTGCCATTCTCTACATGTTTGTCATTTATGTGCTTTTCTTTATCAGCAATAACCAAAAAAAGGGTTATAAAACATAAACAACCATCCCCTGAATTTGCAGCCTATAGCATTCATCAGAAAAATAGATTCTTCCTCACCTAGTAGGGAAACAAGCCTATACTGATTAACACAGAAGAAAACGAAATACCTCTGGAAGCTCAGGCAACTCTTCAAGATCTTGAGATGTGCTGTGCTGAGGAAACTGTGATTCTTGTATTGGAATCCTTTGTTTTTCATTCTTCAATATACATTGACCAAGATTAAAGATGACATCTTCAAGGATCTCTCGGTCTCCTTCCTTCAGTGAAAGTGAATCATTTGTGGCGTGAAATAGAAGCACATCAGACAGGCTACGCAGGGTATTAACCAGCATCTGCACATCTATTTTAGGGGTTGAATCTGCCTCATGTAGTTTGGTAAGCTTAGAAGAAGTATCTTCCACTGAAGACAACAAAGACACGCCATTCTCAGTGTCATATATTGATTGGAGATCTGGAACACAAGTCTTTGATAAGCACTTCTTTTCAGAAGCCATTTTACTTGCTTCAAAATTCTGTTGAATGGAAAGCGAGGGCTTTAAGTCAGAATCGCCCCTGGACTTGTTGAGTATTGCATGCTCTTTCTCGGGTTCACAACTTTTAAGAGAATGCTGAAGCTCATAGACACGGCTTGATTTTGAATGAAAGGATCCAGCTTTTGCAGAATCATCTACTCCGGGTTCTGTAAGTGATGAACTAGCATTCGAAGGACTCTTTGAATTAGAGCTTGAACTTCTTTCCACACTTACTGTCTTCTCGTTTGGACTTTCCAGAGAGATTTTTATAGTTTCATCAGTACTGAGAGGGCAAACCCGAGGAACTTGAAAGTACAAACTATTGTATGATCCTATATTCTTCATATATTGAGAGCTAGCAGCTTCAGAAGATTTAACAGGGGCAAAACAAGAAACTGGAGCTCCTTTCCAGCATGGTGAGTCCACAGAAGGGTTATAATGATCAAAGCTTTCAGAAGAATTCTCAACAGGATTGATGGCTTCAATAAAATCAAGTGCCAAATTGAAGCATTCTGAGTTTGTATGAGAAATTTGAAGTGCAGATTTTTCTTTAAGAACTTGATTGAAGATCTCCTCAGGAATGCTTTTCTCCTTTGAAAGCTTTTCATTTTTTGCAGATAATGATTTTACACTAAGAGGATCATTTCTGTCCAGGTGAATGTTGACTTGGTTGGTATCAAAATGACCTTTGCCATTAGAATTTAACAAGGGACAAGTTTCGTTTACACTGGAGGAATTATTACCAAAAAATTCTGAATCAGCTGCAGAACTCCCAAAATTCACATCATTTAATGGACCTTTACTTGGTGAAGACAAGCTGGCTTCAACTTTTGGTGGTCTAACAACAAGTGAAGGTGAAGATGTCAAAAATGATGGACCACTCAAACTAGCATCATGCTGCCCCATGTGCTTATCATATGAAGCATGTAACGGCACTTGACAGGTCCTGTAGCTAGCTGGAGCATTAGCGTCATTTTCTGGAATAAGTGAAGGGGAACCCAAGCATGGTCTTTTGGAATAATCAGAAGGCAGGATCATGGGATTTTTTGGCAAGAAGGCTTTATCATTAGACTGTTCCTTACTTGCACACCCAGAATGGTTTTCCCAAGCCAACATATCAATGATATGGGAAGCTTCTTCACATGAACTTGAACTATTGTATCCATAACCTCCTATGAATAACAAACAAACAAACAATTTTAGGAGAAAAATTAGATGCCTTTCCACCACATCTCCTCTTCATGTTTATCTTTTTGTTATCCCCTTCCTTTTCAAAATTCCAAAGCCAAGCTTCCTTTAAACTGAATAACAAATCAGGAGTAGTGATGACATATCAACACACAGGGGCCAGTACAACTTGAGCAAAAGGATGAGAAAATTGCCTCATAAGACGTCCCATAGAACACTAAAGGATACAGTGGAGGCCAAGAACATAAATGAAGATAGCAAGAATATAACTTTATCACCCAAAACCAATCTTTAATGATGTCCTTTTCAGTTTGACGTCCTCTAGATGAGTTGGCCAACCATGCTACCCCTATGTTCTTTATCCTCAACATGCTTGTGTTATTTGCACAACCAGTAGGAACATAAGCTTAAGACCCAAAAATAAATTGGGGAATCAAATGTGTGTACCCCAAAATCTGAGACAGCATGGTAGCAGGTAATGACTAACCTTAAGCATACCTTAAATATACCAAGGAAAACTCTGGAATCCACAAGACAATGGAAAGAAAGTTTCCAAGAAATATTCTTGCTGAAATTGAATACAATTTTTGTTTTACAACATGAGAGTGAAACTAATACCTTTAGAAAACTTCAACGCCAAGTGAAAGTATTCCTAGAAACTCTAATAAGTACCAACCACAAAAGGATTCCAAATACAAAATACTCAAAATTAATTTAAATCAGAACTACATAACACCAAAAAAATGTTCCATCAATGTTCTTCACTGTTGTCCCTTGTCTGAGTGATAGTGGGATTAAAGGATGTTATACTGATTTAAGGGGGAGAGAGAGCTTGTAGAGGATCCACCATAATCCCAGAAGATCCTAGTATGTACTTACGTGCTTTGTGATTAAAGTTCTAGGTAATGCAAAGATAACCAAGAGATTCAAAAAGATAAAGTACAGAAAAAAGTGGAAAATATAGTTGCAACAGACAAAGATGCTCAAACTAGCATCCAAATATATTTCCAATCCAAGCCAAGGGGAAGATAACAGTTAAAGCCACAAAGAAAAACAAAAGTAAGTGAACAAAATCATGAAAACATGGAAAACATGAAATTAGATGGCATAACAAAAATCCTAACCCAGAACAATTTGATCCATGGCATTAAACCTATGTGCGGGAGTATGCAGCAGCCAAAACAATTTGACCCATGGCATTAAACCTAAGTGCGGCACTATGCAGCAGCCAAAAGCATGATAATTTACATTCAGACTAACTGAAACTAATAAAATAATGATACGAAAAATTAAAGGTAATTGGATATACCATGAGTCGAATAATTCCTATAGATGCCCTTTCCGTAGAAACTCCCTTCAGGTTCCACCGGCTTAGCATGCTCCCAGTCTCCTAATCTATTCCACCACTCACCCCAATCAGCTGGGTAAGCCAGACTGGACCGGCTATCATCATTGTTGGATGAGCTACCCATGGTAGCAATGTTGGAACTCGAAAAGCAGTCATAATTAGTTTCATCAGGAGCTACCAGCGGACCATGATCTTGACTTGCAGGAGAAGGATATTTAGGAAAACATCGCACGTCTTCAGGAAGACTAGATACCGTGGCATCCGAGCAGTGACCATAGAAGAACGCATCAGCCGAGTCTGAGGCAACAGGGACTGGAGGCACATGGGCACAATATGGCTTGATATCCGGCAAACCCGCAGGGCTAAACGCAGTCGTTGAGGGCAGAGGATTGAATTCTGAATTGTGGCTCGAAAAGAAACCGGGCCCAGAGTTAGAATAGTTCGAAGAGAGCCAATTATGCAGGGAAGAACTCAGGTTAACACCATAAGGGGCTTCAGTCACATCCACAAGAGGGCTTGAATTGGGTTTTGATGTAACGGTAAAAGGAGGGGCTAAAGCTGACAAATTTGAAGATGATGATGGTGGAAGTCCTCCATAACCATAAGACCCATAACCCATCATCCTCTTTTACTTTCTATGTTCTCTGGTTGCGAGAAAAAATAGAGCCAAGCTGATCAAAACCCAGAGAAATTCACATCAAACCAGGGCCATTAAAGAGACAATCAGAGCTAACATCAAATAAATAAATAAGCTCAGGTACATATTTGATCAAGTAAAATGTTAACCAAAGCGAAAAAACATGACAGATTGTTCAGATATGTAAAACAAGATGGATGCCCGGCTAACGATATCATATCAGGAATTCTACCAGAATATCGAAAGGATTGCAGCGACCGTACCGGAAGACTGACAAAAACCAGCGAGCGAGCGAGCGAGCGAGCAAGAGAGAGAGATCAGGAGACTGAAAATGGTGTCTTGGTCATCTCAATTGCAACGAAACCCCTGATCAGTTTCTCTTTCTTGGTGTTGTCAGCGATGTTCACTTTTTTTTTTTTTTTTTGAGGAGGTTTATCTTGCCGCGGAATGACATGCATACCCCACGAGATAGCAACGCTTTTGCCTTAAAATCAAGCTACTTCGAAAATGTCCTTTTCTTTTCTTTTATTTTTTCTCAAAGAAACAACCCAATTTTATATAATTTGTCATTATCCTTCAACTTAAAAGGTTAAGACCAATTTTTTAAAGATAACGATGGTTTCTTCAAAATGTTTGTAACACTTTGAAAGAGGTTTTCAAGGAAATTTGTCATCGGAACAAATTTACATTAGAATTCAATAATTTGTGACAACACTCCTTTCAAAATAGACCCCAAGATGTTCTCAAGTGGTAATATGAGATATTAGGCATGGTTATAATTAATCAATGTCATTTTTATGTTTTCTTATTCAACTAGAAAAGAATTTTCCTTTACCTCCAAAGGCTTAACAACCCTTGAAATCCGATATAATGAAGGGATTCTCAGGAAATAACCCAATTTGATATACTTTGGTAATTATTGTTCAACTTGAAAAATTAAAACCAAAAAAAAAAAGTCTTGAAGTTAACGACGGTTTCTTCAAAATAATGTTCGTTCCACTTGAAGGAGTTTGCTAAGAGAATCTGTTATCAAAACAAATCTACTTGAAAATTCAACATACATAGTTGTAACTTATCAATATCATTTTGTGTTCTTTTAAATTCAATATACATAGTTACCACTGATTAGTATCATTTCTTTTTTTGTTTTGTTGTTTTTTTTTTACTTTTGAAAATAGAAAAAATTTGCTAAAACCATCTTTCCTCAAGAGGCTTCACTAAGAAAATTTGTTTAAGTTTATAAAACATGTTACAAGCATCCTATTTTCTCATATAAAATTTTTTATCTAACCTTTTCTTACATTCCAAACTCGTTCTTTTTACTAGCAAAGTGTTAGGATTCTTAGATTCTACCATTATATAAAAAATTAGAGCTAATAAGCTTCTCTTTTAACAAATACCCTATAGTGCCTATAGGCTTGTTTGCCATCCATTACGCTCCCACCTATGTAGTATGCACTAACACAAAAGACTTAGCTTTAATACCATAAAAAAAAAAAAAATAAAAATCTAAGTCTACTTCTCTCTAAAAGACCTCATTTAGGAGAAAAGTAGCTTAAACTTATAAATATATTACAAGTGTTTTCTTCTCCAATATAAGACTCTTTGAAATAGATTAACTTATGTTTTGAAACCATGTCATAATACCCAACCTTAAGCTAACTCAAGGGAAATGAATATTTTCTACATATAAGCCACTTTATAAGTCTATACCTTAGTAATATGGAATAACTTCACACTAGTTTTAGTACACCCCCTTATTACAATGGTCTAACCTAAACCATAAGATGGTGTCACTTTTAATGTGTGGATTTTGGGCCTTTTTTAACCAATGTCCACAAAGTGAAAGTGGCACCACATTATGGTTCAAATTGAGTCGTTATAATGAGGGGCTATATTAAAATTAAGCTATCTTTTAGGTTAACCCTTCTAATATAGTTTAAAATCCTAGAGTAATCCATTATAACTCATGCTTAAACTTAAGCTCTTAAAATATGCTTAGAATGTGGCGAATGTCCATTTTAGTTTGTTTGAACTTGAATTCAAGGTATGTTTAATATGTAGAGGAATGTTGAGAATGAAAGTTTTATATGAAAAAGAAAAAATCTTTTATAATATTAAAATGTAAAAAATGCCTTCCTAACTTATGAACTAGCTTTTTTTAAAGGGATTGGACCTCATGACATGATATCAAAACACAGCTTACATCCTATTCTCTCCTTATTTCCTTTTAGTATCACTAATATCAAGATAACCTTTCAGTGTATTAGAGATGTTGAAGATCATAAGTCACGCATCACAAAGGAACAATAATGAGATAAAGTCTAAATAAAAAAATAATTATTTAACTTCTAAACTAATTTTTAAATTGAATCTTTGGCCTTTTAACCTTTTAATTGGAGGGTCATTTTATTTAATCTTATTTTAGAATTGCTCCTTTCTAGTGTGAAACTCATGGTTTTCAAAACCCCTTAAACACTAAAAGGTTGTTTTGATACCCGTGATCCCAAATAGAATGATGATAGAGTAGGGCATAACAAAGGGTTTTATCTTTCCTATGTGGGACTTTGTTTTCAACATTTTCCATACATTAAGTATACTTTAGGCTTAAAGTTGAATGACATTGAATAGTTGTTCCTTACACATTGAACATATTTTAAAGGCTTAAAGCTAAACAAAAGTTATAGTGGATCAACTTAGGTTTTGAACTTATTTGAAAGGCCCGATGGCTTATCTCAAAAGCTAACTTAGAAGTTAGATGATCCTTCTTTATTTCCTTATACTCATGTACCAAGTGCAAATGGGGATAAAATAAGTATAACTTGAGCTCAAATATCATGTCAAAAACACAATTTTTTTTTGCAAAAAATAGCTCATTAGTAAAGATGAAATTTTTTACACTTAAAAATCACCAAAAATTGTTAACTTAACCACCTTTGAAATTCGAGAATCATATATGGAGGGATAATCAAAGAAAGAATCCAATTTTATAATTTGGCAATTATCGTTCAACTTGAAAAATTAAAACAAAAAAAAATCTTGAAGCTATCGACGGTTTCTTCAAAATAATGTTTGCTCCACTTGAAGAGTTTCCTAAGGGAATCTCTTATCAGAACAAATCAAGATCAAAATTAAACATATAGTTGAATGAAGTCCATGACTAATCTCTTCTTTTAAAATAATTTTGAAGATAATCTTGAGTGATGATACGAGATATTAGGCATGGTTATAACAGATTAATATCATTTGCGTTTTTTTTTTTTTTTTTTGGAGACTGGAGCAGAATTTGCTTAATTTTGCGCAGGCTTAACCACCCCTGAAATCCGGCAATCCACATGCAATCATTCTAAGAAAGAACAGCAATTCTTCAGGTATGATAATCGAGAGGGTAGAGATTAAATTTGACTAAAAACACTGGTTATAATGCCGCAATAATTCTACCCAATAAAGAATTCTTTAGGTAGGACAATCAAAAAGGATAGGTCCCAAAAATTTGTCATGTTGCTCATAATGACCTTTTTCCGGGTTAAGATAATAATAATGACATTGTTTCAGAGACAACCCACACAGCTTGTCCATCATTACCTCGTTTATGAGTTGAAAGTGTACGGATAGTGGCACTGCAATCAGCTTCTTGCTTTGAAGCATCTTAAGTTGATTGAGTAAAGTTTTTCATCAAGTTCTCAGATATGTTTTGCACCATGAGCAGATCTTAGGTCTTCCAGTATTCTGAGTTTCTCTGGGTTGCTGTCATCAACTTTGGTTCACGATGAAATGAAATTCAAAGAAGAAGAAAGGGTAAAGAGCTTATTCAAACAATGTATTATTACCTTCTGAGACTAAGAATGAATTGACATAATAAGCTATGAAGCCGATGAACTCAAACCTACGTTGAATCACAATCTAAAACGACAACTCGGGACACAATTGCAACAAGTCTGTGGAGGAAATTGCGAACTGAACAAAACAAGATAATTTAAGAAACCCCAGTTTTCAGCAACTAGAAATATAGAAGGAATGAGGACTCCTGCGTGGAAGCCATAGAACTCTGACGAAGATTCTGGAGAGCATGAGTATGTAGGCTACGCCTTGGCGGTAGAATCCTCTCTGTCCACCTTGTAAGCACCGCCGTGTACTCCCCCAGGAGCTGTGCCACACTCGCCACCATCATCATCTTCGTGCTTCTGTCTTTATGTGAAAGCACTGCCTCGGGATTCCTTACTTGAGCCCTTCAAAGTGCAGAGTCGTAACAAAGGCTTTCTAGCTCCACACAATAGTGATAAGGTGTGGACTTGAGGAAATTAATCTTGGGATTGCGTCAAAATGAAGCCAAATTTATAAGCTAATGGGATAGGCCAACTTTCTGTTGCTTTTCCATATTTCCTTTTGGACGGCTAGACAAATCGTAAGGAGAAACTGGTCCTTGTTGGTTTTGGGTTAGCTTACGCTCAAGTGGTAATGATTAAGACTATAACCAACCGCGTTCAAGTTTGCTAAGATATGCTTTGTCTTGTAGAGTCGCGTAGTCACGTTTTAACTTTTTCTCCTTTTTCGTTTATTGGGTTGGAGAAGTGTGGGTGGTTGGCATGGCTTGAAAGTATTTCCATCCACTTGAAAATGGGTTGCTTCGGCGTTTTCAGACCGGGGAAGCCAACCCTAACGCGTCAAAGGACAATGACATGTGATCTGCCTTGTTGTGGACTCCAAAGAACATGAAAAGAACCTGTGAAATACATTGCACCTTCCTCTCACCCACACAACGAGAGAAATGTGAATGGTAAAAAAGTTAGTTAGCTGTGCGTCTGCAGAACTTCATCACTACCTTCTCAATAGTGGCAGACATGTCTCTCCCAACGATCCTTTAGAATAACAATTTTCATGTTAAAGATGTGCGTTGTTTCATATCAATTGTATAAGGATAGGTTTTTGACTTTATAAATAGTGAAATTTTCTCATCTATTGTCAATTAGTTTTGATAAAGGTCTTCATTCTTAGCATAACTTTAGAACTCGTTTATTTGTAATACTTGTGTCAGCTTGCACATGAGAAAAAAATATTGAAGATGAGTGTTGTCTTACATCAACTATGTGAGAATGAATGATTGGCTTTAAAAGTAATGAAATCTTTCATCTATTGCCATTTAATTTTGAAATAGATCTTCACACCTTAACATTCCATATCAATTTAATTGTTCCCGAATGTTCCCCGCTAAAAGATGCAATCCTTGGAATGTGAAAGCTACTTCTGGCGTGGGAGAGAATGAAGAGGAAAAAGCTACTTCTGGTGGGAAAAGAGAAGCATTCTGAGTCACTTTTTGGTGATGTCAAACTTGGCCTACATTGGAGAACCCATCAGCCCAAGTAACTTGCCTTGCGACGTCTTGTTAACATGTTGCTTTCAATGCTTACGGTCTTATCCTAAACAGAAAAGGCCAATAAAAGAAGAAAATGTCCCACATGGTTGAATTTTAGACGACATTGTTGATTATGAAAGCCTCTTATACAATTTTCTTTTTGTTAGTGATGTCAATTAACTTCTTCAAACAACAGTGACTTTTGACAAATTAGAGCTGTTGAGGTCTAAATACTGAAGTTAATTTCAATAGGAGCAAAAATACTCCACTTCTAATCCACAATCATTAAGCTAAAAAAATGACTGATTTCAAATTTTATTGAACACCGTACAGAACGTATGCCAAAAACCCGTAACAGTAAAGCATGGTTTCCATTTCGTAGTTGGAGAACCCAATGCAATGATGGTGGTCACAAGTCATTTGATTTTTTGTCAAACCTAACATGCATGACTTATGTATCTACCATTGATTGATTGAGAATTTGCACGCCTGCGTAGACTAACTTGCCCGTTGGGGCTACGTTCAAATGGTTGAAAAAACTTGCTCAAATGGGATTAGGCAAAAGTGTTTTGAACAAGGACTAAGAGAATCAAAAAGCTTGATAAAGCAATTATTTACAAACGAGATAACCATCCTCTTTTGCAAAATTTACAGTCATGCTCGATTTTGTCTAGCAATTTTCCTTCAGAAGGACTGGGATCTGGTGAAAACCTTCTTCCATGCCTTCAAGCTTAGAGACCGAACCATAGTCAAAGCCACAGAAGGCTTTGAGTCTCTTGAAGGAGGTGTTGATTGTGGTTCTGGTTCTTCTAATGCGATATTGTCTTCCGGATTCCAAAAACGTGCTTCTTTTCTCTTGCTCCTTATCGTTGCCAGCACATTATACTTGTTGCAAATCCCCCATACAGTCACTTTCTGTTGATTATAATCCACCTGTACGGAATATATCCCTGCCATGAATGTGATCAAAGTTAGACCTTAGAGTATCTTATTGAATTATTACTTTTTGGACTTCAATTCAACCTTATCTCTAATTTAAACCCCTATCATGAATTTTTCACTCCTTCATGTTTCTAATAATAGAGGTTTTGATTCCTGCATATTATTTTCTTTTCATGTTGATGTGCAATGATGGTGTCAGAGAAAGTGAAGGCCCAAATTTGCATAGGTCAGTGGCCTCATGATCGAGGCCTAAGCTACACCAAGGCATGGGCTAATGCATCCATGGACCACACACATGCATGAATTGGCTCTACATCTTCTAGCATATGCCACTGCTATTCTCTCTTTTCCCGGCCGGATTTCCTTTGTCTAATCTACAGATAGGAATACGTTGGGATGATCAAATAAACAGGAGGAAAATGACATGGACATAGTCTGAAGAAGATGCGTGTGGTTTGAGGAGAGAGACATGGGAGATACCCTAACCTTACCTTTGAGATGAGATAAGGTCTTTTTTATTTTCCTTTCGCAACCATAAGAGTACAGAGGCACCATCATCTCCACGTATTGTGCTTCTACATTCTTACACGCCACAACAATTTGCATGTCCGCCATTGATGAAAGCCCAAGCTAGCGTCAAAATAACTGATTTGTTCCTGATACGGACGACGGATTAAGAACTACAAGTTGGTTGGTCCTGCTTTATATAGACGTAGAGAAAAGGTCTAAGATAATCCTGGATTCCCCAGAAAAGAACATTGCATGCTCTTTTTTCCCTTTACTTTTTTCTCATCTTTTGGTGGTGTTGTTTATGCTCAGCGTTCATGGCGATCCGATGTGGTTGAAGATGATTGTGTCGAAAAGGATAATTTGGTAGGGAAATTCTCATTTTGAATGGATATGGGTGACATGGATGAGTGCAAAGCAGTGTCAGCATCTCTGCAGGTTAATCCAAAGTGCATTGAACTTTGCTTTTCGTGGGACTTCAGGAGTCATAGATGTTGGATCCCATGTGGGCTGTTTTCCTTATGAACGAAGTTGGCTTAGTGATATTGGAACTTGGAGTACTAAAAGATCGTTTAATCCTTACATTAAATGCAATCCTTTCTCTTCAGCACAAGAAAACAAAAGAGAAAGTGAAAGTACAACTTGTTATGACTATGAATATGCTTGCTTTTCCCTGTTTGTTTTTTTACATATTTGAAGCTGCGATCATGCTTAAGAACTCGAGCCATCATCATTTCATGCGCTCGTTGATTATAGCGCCATGCACATGCAAGCGTACTTTATAGGTTCAGAAGGATGCCGATGCCAACGCCGATGCCCCCACTTTCTTTGAATTTTATATTCCATCACCACGTTTCCTCCTCCAGTAAACTCCTCTGCTACAACTCCATTAATAGAAAGAGATTGAATGGCAATTACCAAGTGATAAGATATCCATTACTTGAGGCTCCTAAATCACCGGACGTGCTCTCTAATCTGGAATATGAACGACCCTAATACTGCAGAGCAAGGATTTGAATCAGTTGAAGAACCAGATACTAGAACCCACCATTGAAGTAGCAGACAACAAAAGCTGTGTATGCTTTATCTTTTGGAGAAAAGTCGGCATCCTATAAAGACTTAATCGCATTCTAGTCACGGTTTTCTCTTATTTGAAAGGCATTTTCCTTCCTGTAACTTTGAAATTTTCCAATCTCCATTCCTTTAATCACCACGCGATGTCTTCAACTTTTGGAAATTCCCACTTTTTGTCCATAAAAGAGAAGGACAAAGGGGTGCATGTGTGATGGCATCTCACCGCCCAGAGCAGTGACACGTCCACTGGCCTGCCATGATGTGGATTTTTGTGTCCCATCTTAGCAGTTTGATGACTCGGATCTCAAACAAAAATACAACCCCACCCACCATGTGAAACCCACGCCTCTCATTTGTCTGATGGAAACTTAAACCACCCCTCAGTTTTATTCCTCTCTTTTCCGTTCATGTGACATCCACAAAGATTCAGCAAAGCTTAGCTATGTCGGATAATGACTTCTTTACCCGCTTCAGAACCCTGTGGAGATGGATAATTGGATGACGGGAGTGGAATGAGTGCAAAGGGTATATACATGACAACATGACATGATCTCTCTGCAACTTCGTCCTCATCAGGGGAAGCCGTGGGGCCTTTGCTTTACTGCTTTTGCAATCCCTTTCTGAATCCATTTTATGCTGTTAGTCCTCCAGATAAGAATGAGAATCATGAAGGACGATACACTTCAGTAGAATGATTGAAGACTAAAAGTTTTCTTCGAATTTCAGGCTTATTGTTTGTTCATTTAGTAGACTTCCGCACCAAAAGTGTACAAAAAGCAGTTCTTTTTCTGTCTTTTTCTTAGCTTTTGTACTAATTTCTTAGCAGAGATTAGTCATCTTAAATAAATCCCAAGTGGATTAACGGGTTTGATGATCAAAAACTTAGTCCATCTCCATTCAGAGATGAATCATAATATCTTTATGCAGTTCTTCCATCCCCCAACTGAAGTTGGCAACTTCAATCACTGCTGCAGTTTGTGATCAATCAGCGTTGTAATGGAGTGGACATAATGACGTTATCTTGCATATTGTTCCAAATCAGAGGGTATAGGAAGATTCTTTATTGGAAATCGAAGCTGCCATTACCTCAAATAGATTGCATCAGTATTTGCTAGACACACTTCCCAGAAATCATGTGAAGAAGAGTATTAGGTATGGGTTACATATAACAACAAAATAGGTTGTCAGGGGAATTTTATGGATGCTTTGTTGTCAGCCACATGCGGTGTTTATTCATTTACAACATACATATGATTTTGCATCAAACAGTTGCAGATCTTGAGATTGTCTGCATCAGTTCTTCAAGTAAATAAAATAATCCCCCTGCCATAACTTAAATTGCTCGCATTTTTTAATGATATCAAGGTTTCCAGTCACATAAAAGAAGCCTGCAAAAGACCCATATTTCAAATGAGAATATTCTTATTATATGGTAGAATGATCATAGAAGCATATACTTAAAACTATAATACAATGGTCGATGCAGAATGATCTATAATATCGATCAATTTGCATCTAATTCCATTTGACCCCAACAACCAAACGTCTCAAATTCTCATCAGGAGTGGTGCCGCTTGAGAAAACTCTACATTATAATAAACATTTTGGATGTCACAACTTGGTCATATTATTACGAAATGCAGCATGCATTGGGGTTCTCATCACTGAAGAGCTGTGGAGGTGGGATTCGTTCAATGACATAGAGTGGCTGGTAGTAGTACATCATCCTCTTCATTCCTTCTTCATCAAAGTTTCCATTTTCTCCACCGTCCTTCCCCTCTTCCTTGTTCTCCTGACCTCCCTTGTCTTCTTTATTCTCGGTAACTTCACCGTTACCTTCTTCCTTTTTCGTGTCTTCTGGTGGCTTTTCGTCTTCTTTCTTTTCTTCGGGTTTTGCTTCTTCCGCGGGCTTCTCACCTTCCTTAGTTTCTTCTTTTTTCTCTGGCTCAGGCTCGGGCTGTGGCACAATTCGAGCTTGCTTTTTGGTGCGTCTGTAAACATACTCTACAAGCTTGTCTGCGTCCATGGTCCCCGTGACCACGACCTTCCCAGTACTGAACTCGGTCACTGCTGTTTGAACTCCTATAACACAAGCATGAATATTGGATCACAAGTTAGTCACTTAACAATGCCTAAGCCTAATTGTTTTACATGCCGAAATGTATCATGATAAAGTTAGATGCACAAGCATATGGCATTGTGGAAATGGGAATATCCCAAGACTTCAAGCAAGCAACTTCCTTTTCCTCTTTCTTTTGTCAGTGAGGAAACCAAAAATAAGAATCCAAAAGCACCTTGTAGAACTCCTTTGTCAGCAGCTCTTTTTAATTTTATGCAGTTCTCCTGTCACTCAAATCATTAACTTAGCTTATACAGAATGGGAAACATGGTAAAGTCGTACCTCTCATTTTGAGTATCTTTTTCTCAAGTTGCTCAGCACAAGCTTCACAGTGCATGTTTACGTTGAGTTCCACTGTTGTTGGCCCACTAACCTGCAGTACATCAGACCAGATGTGGGTTCGTGCTTGTTAAAAGTTTAGGTAATGGACTACTTCCTTTTTTTTTCACAGTTTTTCAGTTTCTAGGTGAAGGAATAGCACGAGACCTGTGAAGTAACAACTTCTGGTATCGGTTCACCCTCGGAGGCCGGCAATGGGGATAAGACTTTTGCACTTCTCCTCGTCCTTTTCATTATTTGCGTGCACACAGCTTGAGGCTCCACTATTCCCTTTATAGTTACTTCGTTTTTATACATGTCTGTCACAACCCCCTCCACTCCTGATGACATCAACGAACAGGATTATAGCGAAGCGTGGCAACAGATAAATGTTTAAAACAAAAGGCTTTGAAGATGAGAAAGGAAAGAGAAGGAGAGGGAAACCTCTAATTTTCATGATGGACTTCTCAATCTTCTTCGCACACCCAACACAGTGCAAGTCCATGTACAAGACCAATGAAGCTGGTGGCTTTGGCTCTTCCTCCTTATGCTCGGGCTGTTCTTCCTTCTTCTCCTCGGCTTTCTCTTCTTTCTTCTCCTCTGCTTTCTCCTCTTTCTTCTCTTCTGTCTTAGCTTGCTCCTACCAAGTACAAGTGAACAAAACCATTAAGGACCAAAAGAAATGCAGACCAAAATAGACAAAACTCATTGGAATGAACTAGACACTTAAGACCTCACCAGTTTGGCTTCTTCACCCATTTCTATCAATCGAGAATAAGATATCAGACTCGAGATACTCAAAACAGGGCAAAGGAGTTCCAAGCTAGAAAAAGGGAAGAAGGGGGAGAGGTTACAAAGAACTAGAAGTGTGTGATTTATACTTAGACAGAGCAACTATAATGGATGGACGGTGGGGCTGTTAGCACATAAAGCGAAACTGTTTGCGATTCCTGAGCACATGCAGTGCCACTAACTGTACAAATGGCTACTTAGTTTAATATTTCTTTTGGGATTGTTCTCAAACTTCAAGGCTCAGGAGGTAGAACCTTTGAAGATGGGAATTCCAGTGGAGCAGGTTTTGCAGATTTATTGAGAGAAGGGAGGTGAAATGGCTAAGGTCTAGAGAAAAGAAAAAGATACTATTCAAAAGGATACTGATGCTTTTTATCATCCACCGACTGGGAATTTGGCATAGGTTATGCGGACAACCTAGACATCCGGTCTTCAAGGACTCGGTATGGATCTTTTGTGGGACAGACCACAGATTTTCGCCATCCCATCACTTCCCTCTTCCAAAAAACATCCAGTAGTCTAACAAGCAACCCCAATTCTAAGGTGATCGATCAAGGCATGTTGTGATGTGGGTGTATGTGCATTGGTGTTTGCATTGAATTAGGACACTTAATGATATGGTCCTAAATTCAATTTTGCAGTTTTTATGACATAGCAGGGGTCTTAAATCTAACAAAAAGTTCAAAACTTTAATTATGATTTAAGCTTTTGCAGGTCTTTTACTTGACCTTCAAGTTAACTACAAATCTATAAAAAAAGCATCCTGCTTTTTGAATGTGCTAAGAAACTGATAAGAGAGAAGCTATATGGGAAAACTTTCTTTTCTATTTTAAATGCGCTTATGGACATGAGTGTTTCCTATTTCTAGTTTTTTCAGTTCTTTTACAAATGCAACTATCGAGTCATTTACAGACTGCAGGCTGCCAACCAAAAACGTAAACATTGCACGAATTAAATCTCTATAGTCTCCAGTTGAAAAGGTAAAGAGAGAAGCATTAACGGGTTAAAACAATGGTTGAATCATTAAAGTGTGTTTTTGATGAGCTGTATCAAGGCACATGATATATTGCTCTCTTTATAAGTTTAGTTGTACATTTTCGCTAATTAAGAAATGGTACTTACATCCAACCTAAACTAACAATATAGATATTTCCCACAATAGCCGTTGTCAAATCTGTTTACTACAAAAGATATCATTGTGTTTTTGGTATCCAAGGGAGATTATATTTTAGGGACAAGAGGGACTATTTTCTTTTTAATATTTCTATGGTTGTAATTTAAGAATAAAACCCAAGCATTTGGGCTTAACTCATAATCAATTGGTGGATAATAGTGGGGCGGTAGCTTTAACTTACAAGGACATAGTCAATGAATATAATCACTAAAGACATATTAAGGAGGTAACAAATTCAAAGGTCTGGTGTGGCTTTTCTGGTGGTCGGTGAGTACGAGTTTCCTTGGATCGCCA
Source organism: Casuarina equisetifolia (assembly GCA_028551475.1). Taxonomy (NCBI): domain Eukaryota; kingdom Viridiplantae; phylum Streptophyta; class Magnoliopsida; order Fagales; family Casuarinaceae; genus Casuarina; species Casuarina equisetifolia. Next base: position 21,623,291 of record CM052362.1, read on the forward strand.
AGTGTAAAATTTCTCCGAAATGATGGGGGCCATGCTTTTGAAGTATCATAAAAGTTGAACTGATTTAAGAGTGTTTAGGAACTAGGTTGGCACAAATTGGGGTGAAGGAGCTTGGGGATTACCAAAATGTTGGACTTTGCGTGTTAAGATCGGCATACAAGGAAGTCATCTCACGTGGGCTGTTCCTCTCAAAAGTTCAAAGATCTTAATTAACTCTGTTTCTTTCCATTTTCAATTACACACTCTTGCTGTTTTTTTGGCTATCATAAAGCTTTCAAGGGGGTTTACCAATGCCCTTCTTCCTCTCTATCTCTAAAGTTGATCAGAGAGTGATGGGAAGCTCTTCCTTGGACACGATGCCTCACCATTTTCGCCAAACTGTACTAAATTGATTGATTTGGGAACTTATACTTGGTTGTCTAGTTTGTTTTGGAAGTTTGACACAGAAAATTTGGACCAAAACGAAGTACCTTTTGCACAGAAAGGAAGAGCCCCAACTTTCCAAGGAGGTAACATGTGGGAATGACTCGGCTTGGGACACTGACAGACCCTCAGCATTGACAGCTCTGGCTTAACCACGAAAATTTCCCAAGGGAAACAAGTTCCACCAACCAACACTATCACTTTCTGATGCAAAGCTTAACAAAGTTCAGCCAAAAAGAACGCCAACAGTAGAGAATTCAGTTTGACCTCCTTTTGATTATCTTTCTCCTTTTTCATTGATAAAGATGAAATGCAGTATATCAGGTCTAGAATCGTTTATACTTTGGTAGATAGGCTGATTAGGAGATTCTACCAAACGCAGGTGTTCCTGCTGGGAATGTCGGCAGGCATGATTACTTAGCCTAGTTAGCAACGCAATCATACTCAACCTTTTTATTTTCTTTTGTGAGTGCAATCATACTCAACCACCCATTGATTCAGCTTCCGTTTCTCAAAAACCAAAGAAGCAAGATTTGCAGTACACATGATTGCATAACTAAACAATATTCTCCTATAAAATTTAAGAAAAGGACACTGCTTGCTGTCATGAATATAGAGGTTTGCTTTGAGTGCCTTGCCCAACGTACTCAACAAGTGAAAAAACAAAAACTAGCCCCCACGTAAAATATGTATTGTATTATAGATTTAAGGCCCCTAATGCTGACTATACTAAACAAACCTCTCTAGATCATTGCACTAGATGCGTGTGTCAAAATGGGGGGAACGGCAATGACCAAGATCCTCCAATTACGTTTGTCGTATGTCCTGGTTCTCTGTATGTAATCGATTTCCTTCAGTAGCTAAGAACAAAAACTCTGGAGTGCTCTTTAGATGGGAATAGATCAATAGTCACTGAATAATTGCGAGCTCGAGATCTTGTGAAATCAGTTTAATGGAAAAGGGGCCAATTATTAAACAAACTGTGATTAGTGCAGATGGAACTGCTACGAATGAACTGCATCGTCCAATATATAATATCTAGCCATTAAAGATGCCAAAGGAACACGGACACCGCATGAAAATGGATCATCAAAAGTGTCCTTTTCTACTCTACAACATAGCAAGGTATGTGCAAATCTGTAGTTGAAAATCATAGAAAAACTTGGAGGCCCATTGTTAAGAAGGTGCATCGCCTACCATTAATTGATAGCATGCCATTATCGGCAGTCTCTAATGAACTTTGAACACTTTTACTTATGCAAATAGCTAAATGGCGAGAATCGTATTACTAATTTCTGGGTTTATCAGGTACTGTGAGTTAGAAAATCTTATCTTCCTAGAAGTCCGATCAAAATTAGGAAGATCTTTCATCTCTAGAAAGAAGATTTTAGAGCAAGATTAAGGAATAAGCTTGCACACTATTTTTCAAGTGATGATATCTTGCTAAGAAAGTAGCATAATCCCTGACAATGATGCTGTACAATCCATGATTGAGGACTATGTCGATGATTGATTCCATGAGTTCTCTGCTTTTACGAGTTCAGTGCAGCACAAGAGGCTGTAAATGTCCAATATTGTGCAGATGCTCTGCAATCTTTAATCAACTCGTTAGAGAACAAAAGATTGGAGTAAAACCATTTAAAACGTTAGGAAAAACTGATGTCAAATCCGTTGTCTTAGCTGAAATTACAGACCATGTGTGTGGGTGGATGTGCATCCCGAAGAGTGACACAGTTCATGAAAGTTGGATGTCTCGTTTCGTGAAGGGGTCCATACAGATAGAGAAGAAGAAAGCGAGGCGACGTGCCCTGTTTCGTTTTAATGAACATTCTGTTGTTCTCCGGTCAAAGTGTGTGTCCTCTGTGGTATTAACGTGCCTTGTTCTTGTGGTACAGCCCCCTGCTCGTTCTGTAAATGAACATCATGATGTGGCTTGAGAACTTGGAATATGAAGGGTCAAGAGAAATGATTGATTCAATTGAATGAACCTGATAAATGATCAATCATTCAAAAGTAAATAGAATTTTTTCTATAAAAACAAAAGACTTCGGCCTGAGGAGACAAGTCGGAAAAGTGACTGAGAATACATTTGGGTGCAATGTACCCACAGCAGAGAACATGTAAAGTAGATCTACACCTGTTCCATTTTGTGCCTTCCACGCCACGGCTCACCATGTTAGTGTACCTTCTGACGGGTCATCCCGATCATATGATACCCCACTTAAGATCCTGCTACACGGGAAGTTTCAAATACAAATACATTGTCTCCTTTCTGCACCATGGAAGATAATGAACCGCTTGTGGCGATGTCTGTAGTCTAGACCAAATTACTCTATGCGAAAGATTAGATTGAGTTACTCCTATTTCAGCTATAATTGGATCGCTAAGTCTTGTTGGGAATTCGGGAAGTTCTGAAGGCTATAGTTTCATTTACCTTACCAAAAAAAATCACTGAAAAAAATTCAAAGTTAAAAATGTAGAGTAAGGTGGATTTGCAGATGATATTTCATTTCTGACTCACTTTGCTGCACATATATACAGAGTTCCTAATGGTCGGATATCCCATACAAGACAATTCAAAGGTACTTGGTCGGGTAAAGCCACATTTACAACCATCCAGTGCAAGTGTAATCTCCAAGATATGGAATATTGATTCTTTCTGTTCACAAACGCATATACAATTTTCCTTGAATATCTGTAAATTTCAGAGCATGCAGCATTATGGAATTATATTTACAGCTATCTGCACCGTTTTCTGAAAATTTATTGCACAACTGGGTGTTGGTGCTCACTCAAATATATCTCGGCAAGAGCAGCGAGCATTGCTGCACCAACTGGCAGGACATCTTCATCAAGAAAGAAGTAAGGGGAATGCGGAGAGTGAATTGAACCCAACTCTTCGTTTCTGATTCCAATACCAAACATAACTCCTGGAATGAGTTCCTGATAAAAGGCAAAGTCTTCACCTGCCATCACTTTTGTGCCAGCCCTGAAATTCTCAGGACCAAGCAAAAGTTTGCCAACCCTCTCCACAAGAAGATGCAATCTCTCATCATTCACAACAGCAGGGTACGATGGAAAGTCATCTTCCTTCATGTCTATGTATGCACTACATCTGTGTACAGCTGCTTGCCCCTCAATAACCTGCAACCAGCCCCGATTTTATGTGCATCACCAACTTTCAAACCAGTGACTTCACTCAGTGAGTATTTGTACTTCAAAAAAAAGCAGTTTGCCACCGGCTTAAGGAACTAGTAAAATCAAGCCAATAAAGCCCAGTGCAATATAGTTGCAAAACAACCAGAAGAGAAGTTATGGGGTCACGATGTGCTAGGAAGCTAAGACCAACTTATCAAAGCTGACAAATAATGACATTAATAGGCAATATGAAACACTCCATAAGAAATAATGGGGACAAGGTGGAAAAGTGGAGAAGTCCACAACACCTACATAGATTGTTTGATTCAGCTACTACAGTTTCACCCCTTCTCACAACCAGTAGCATTTCCAGCCAACGCAAACACATGGGATTGTACAATGGGAAATATAAAAAATTAATACAGAAACTTAACATGAATAGAAGTAATATTCTTTATATTCGGAAGAATCTAACTTCTTACGTTGCATTGCATGACGCTGAAAAGCAAAAATCACCATTTCATAGATCCAAAAGTGAATAAGTTAAATGATAGTAAATACCTCTTTCAGCCGTTGTCTTAGGTTGTGCAAACCTTCAGTTGTGAGACTCCTCACAGTGCCACCAAATTCAACATATGGTGGCATTGAATCCATTGCGGTATGACTTCTGACATAAGTAACAGATAGCACCTTCAGTAAAAAAGTAAACGTGTAAGACAAGAAGAGGTTTTTATGCTTTACGCCTTCTGTAAACATCATTCTTGCATAACCAAGTAGCTGATGATTTTGACATGAAAAAGAAGAAGGAAAAGACTTTCTTTAACATTTGAAGTAATGGTGAGAAATGAAATCCAAAATGCCAGCAGCTACTCCAAATAACTTGAAGATGAAAGAGCCGTAGGCTTCAGTACTGGAGGTAGTAGTAAAGATAGTACAAAAGAGCGACATGGAAGCTACAACATTTGGTAAGTTATCCAATCCAAAAGCCTAAGGCATCAATTAGAGAGGCCCAGAAAATAATAAACCATGACCAAGCACATCGCCTCAAATGAGGGACGTCATTACAGAAAGATTACATTAAAAGTTCAAGGATAGAGGGATACCTGACTATCAAGAGGGTTAGTTTCTCTTGAGATGAGCTGTTGCAATGCCAAGATTGTAAATGATGCAGCAAGAATCGGATCAGGACTAGTGAGGGGATCTCCAGTAAGCCCATCCTTTCCTACCATTCTTGCTTCAAACATACTTACAGCAGCTAAGTGAGGCCCCGAAAGGCATTCTATACTTCCCGTGGGTATGGCGGGAGTAATGTGCATTGCAAATATTGCTTCAGCATCACGAAGAGAACCTTCTTTTATCATGTGAGATGCACCGGCACCTCCCTCCTCAGCAGGTTGGAAAAGGAGTATGACAGTTCCCTTTAGTATTAGAAAAAGAGGGGTTTTAGAGAAACATATTTGAAGCTGATTACCATCCCACAGATTGCAATCAATATGATTAGTCCAATCATATTCAGCTACCCACTTTCTAATGGTGTCTCAACGCAACACGAGAAAAGTAAACTATATTGAATGACCTCTCTTTCAAAATTGCTGAACATACATGACAACAAAAGTTGTAAGCTATAACTTAAGACAACCTTAAAAAGATTGTTTTTGGAGGTTCTGTCATTAAGAGTTCTCTTTTCTGGGCAGGTAACCTACTGGAGCCTTCTTGGGTCAAGTCCCGTATAATTCAAAGTTACAATTGAGAGAACACAACAGCATTAATGCTTGCCGAAAACAAAATGAACTAATTGATGGTATAAGCTGGAGTGATATCTGTCACTCTTCATGAAATTCATCGGCTCTGAACACAAACATGAAAGAAAATTCGAAAGACGAACCTTAAGTTTATCTTTCCGTTGGTTAAGCAACTTAGCAGCCCCAAGCAGCATCGTCGTGTGGGCATCGTGTCCACACCCGTGCATTTTACCACCAATCTTGCTCTTATGCTCCCAGTCAACAAGCTCCTATATATAAGCCACCACTCCATAAGTGATCAACGACCACTCTCTATTCCCTATTCTGCAAAAAATTAACAAAAAACTCAAAGATAACTCATTACTTGCAAAGGTAGAGCGTCCATGTCTGCTCGAAGAGCGACCGTGGGGGAAGAACCCGAGCCGATTTGAGCAACAATGCCAGTTTTGGCAAGTGGGTATTGGAAAGGGATGCCAAGATTGTCCAGTTCTCCGCGTATGAGAGCGCTGGTGTTGTGTTCTTCGAATCTGAGCTCTGGATACTCATGGATTTGCCGTCGTATTGAGACCAACCAGTCTTTGTCCTGCTGAGCTGAGCTGCAAAGCAGTTTCACATAAGCTGGGTCCAGCGAGCCCTGAATTGGAGAAGGGGAAGTGAGTGGGAGAAGCAAGAGAGGGAGGAGAACGAGGACGATCATTGAAGCTTCCATCTTTGCTTGCAAGTCAACTGAGAACTCCGGCTCCGCAACAGAGAAGGACAGGAATTAAGCGAATTACATGAATTGAGATAAAGATACAGCCAGGCATTTCACCAAAGGGGTGGTGGCGCAGTTGGCTAGCGCGTAGGTCTCATAGCTTATTGAGTGATCCTGAGGTCGAGAGTTCGAGCCTCTCTCACCCCACAGACTTTTAAGAACTTTTTTAGTTGAAATTAATCACTTTTTGAATTTCAAGAATTTACTCATATCATACTTTATTTTTTCTTATCTTTTCTTCCTTACATTTACGACTGATTTTTAGAATTCTTTAAGTTGAAATACGATCACCTTTTGAATTTCAACAATTTATTTATATCATACTTTATAATTTTTTTATGCACATATCTAAGTAACGCTAGGCCTTTGATTTCTAAAGGGATGTCACACCCATTGATCTGTAAATGATTATATTTTTTGTTCAACTCATAAGCTACATTATCAAGTGCTTACATTTAGCAACCTATGGATAAATTTTTCTTTCAAATGGAGTTGATGATAGTCTTTCTCCTATGGTCTTTTTGAAAACACGTCTTTAATTAGTAAATGACTAGATATAGTTCTGAAATAAAAATCTAAAGCAAGGAGTTAACATTTTACATATTATTAAATAACATTCAAATGTAAGAAACAGTAAACTAGCATAAAAGGAAACACATTTACAATTGATTTACAACATTCATAAGAGTAGACGTGGAGTATTGGGTTCTTCAAATTTACATAACAATTGAAATAAAATTGAGACATAAACTTACAACACACTTACAAGTACTTAATACAAACTTAGCACTAGATAGGGCAGCGTTCATAAAGTCAGAACGTGAACCATCTTCTTACTCACATCGGGAGGAAGTTGACCAAGACCCATCAACTTGCCATCAACCTGCCATCATCCATAAACTTGAAAATCTGCAAGGCTTGATAATCTTCAAGTGAGAAACCAGACACCAACACCTACTGTAAGGTGGTGCTCAACCCTAGCCAAACGAACATCAAAGACATCTTCCAGGCAGATGGGATACTTGCGGGTCATCTTGGTATAGTTGGTAAAGACAACTGAATCAATATCCACCGAGTATGGAACATGGTTTAATTGGTTCTTTTGCCAAGCAAACAACAGAGTAGAACGTTTGCTTTCTGTTGAAATTACGTGGTTGTTGAAATAGGCATAAACCTACTTGAAGGTGGTCATCGACCGTCTTTTAGGTATCTAGACCTTGGGTTCTAGACAGATGTCTGATAATAAGTTGTTGTTTACAACTTATTTTTAGAGAGAGGTAACCCAGGACTGGAGGAACCTGGAATTACTGAAGAGGATTACAACCTGCTTTCCCAAACAGGTCGTAAATCTCAAATATTCTTTGAGCTTTAGGCATGATGGAGTCAATCTATACCTTCACCCACTTCTTTTGGTCATAAAGACCTCGGTATGTTGGTCATCGACCATCTTTTAGGTCATATAGACCTTGGGTTCCAGACAGATGTCTGCTAATAAGTTGTTGTTTACAACTTATTTTTTGAGAGAGGTACCCCAGGACTGGAGGAACCTGGAATTCCTGAAGAGGATTTTACAACCTGCTTTCCCAAACAGGTCATAAATCTTTACTGTTCTTTGAGCTTTAGGCATGATGGAGTTAATCTATACCTTCACCCAATTCTTTTGGTCATAAAGACCTCGGTATGTTGGTCATCGACCTTCTTTCAGGTCATATAGACCTTCGGTTCTAGTCAGCTGTCTTATCTTTTGAATAAGTTGTTGTTTACAACCTTTGAAAAGAGGTACCCCAAGATTTGAGGAACCTCGAATCACTGTAGGTCATATAGACCTTGGGTTCCAGACAGATGTCTGCTTATAAGTTGTTGTTTACAACTTATCTTTTGAGAGAGGTAAGCCAGGATTGGAGGACCTGGAAATTGCTGAAGAGGATTTACAACCTGCTTTCCCAAATAGGTTATAAATCTCTACTATTCTTTGAGTTTCAGGCAAGATAGAGTTAATCTATACCTTCACCCAAGTCTTTGGTCATAAAGACCTCGGTGTCTTGGTCATCGACCTTCTTTCAGATCGAATAGACCATTAGTTCTAGACAGATGTCTGTCTTTTGAATAAGTTGTTGTTTACAACCTTTGAAAAGAGGTACCCCAAGATTTGAGGAACCTCGAATCACTGTAGAAGATTACAACCTGCATTCCCAGATAGGTAATAAATCTCTACTATTCTTTGGTCATAAAGACCACGGTATCTTGTCCAGACAGAGGTCTGAGGCATCTTGTCCTGACAGAGGTCTGGCCTGGGCATTTGAAAGAGTAGTTGGAATAGAAATCTGAAGAACTTGTTGAGAAGACCCTAGACTTGAGGAAACTAATTGCGAGATATACTATGTATCTAAGTTTTATTGGTTTCAAGGTTTTAGGTTTTTGATCGACTACCTTCAATCAGAAGACAGATCTGATTGAAGTACCTCCAACATAGTTGGATCGAGGAAGTAACACACCTGATGAAGTCTCTCCATTGATCTCATGAGACCACATGGAATTTTGAGTGCTTGGATAATTATAAGGGACCTCACCGGGATTATCAGATATTAAATCGGGTAAGCCTAGGACACTAATGCATGGGCTATTCGTGCCATCTTCAGGAGGCACCAAGCAATGACGGTAGTTCAGGTAATCGTACATGCAAGAAGAACCTGGATCTTTTAGCATCTCCAAGGATAAGTGAGAGAGCTCTGATGAGGACAACGAGCTCCACTGTGGCGACCCCGATGCGACATCGAACATATTTGAGTCGTCCACCACCTGCAAAATTAACTTACTTTCAGATATAAACGAAGAAGATAGTTAACTGTCTTCACAAGCGAAGATTCATTCTTTTTAAGAAAGAAATCAATGGCTATCTCACCTCACCAGCTACAACTCCGGCCGCTTGATTTTCAGTAGCATTTGCATAATGACAAACGTGATTTTTGTTCAGATCATTAAGAGATAATCCCTCTAAATTGTTAGGTATTGAATCACGTGAAAAAAAGATATCAGCAGCCGGCTGATACATGCCATATTCAGACGGCACGCCAACTTGATGGCAGTTTAAGTCATTAGTGACAGGTTGAGATACGTGACCAAACTCTTCTTGCATCTCCGAGATAAAATGGTCCAATCCAGAGTCTAAAATGCTCCAATCCAGAGTCTAAAATGCTCCAATCCAGTCGCTCTGGTGGGACATCGGGCATATTTAGGTCTCCCACCTGCGAATCAACTTAATGTCAAAACCATGAAGAATGGGACAGCCAATTAACAGCCGCTGTACGAGAGAACTTAATTCTTTTAAGCTAGAAATGAGCGTCGTTCTCACCTCACCAGTTGTTGCTTCAACCAATTGATTGTCTATAGTGTACAAGTAATCACCAATGTGATTATACTTGGTGGACACCACAGAATTTGGTGTCGTTGTTCCCTCAAATGTATTTGCAGGACAATTTATGAGATGATTGCAAGCTTCCTCTCCGAATGGTGGAGACACTGAAGCCCGTGCTTGGTCAAAAACTGCTTCTTCAGGAGAAGATTTAGCCGTGGTAGTAACAGCAGCTGTATTAGAGAGTGCGGTTAGGGGGGTCTGAGGTTGGGTCTCCAGTTGCCGATCAATCTGATGGAAGAAACATGAATGGACAATATTAGTACTTAAATGTAAAGCTTGTAATCAGTGCCAGAAATTAACCATTATCTTAAGCTGAACTCGATTCCTTTCTCACCTCATCAGCCGTAGCATAAACACCGTACCCGCTTTCAGTATACTGATCAGTTGCCGTACCATCAGATATTGTTCCACCAGAATTTTCAGGATGAAGACATTCGGTTTGAGCATCTTCACCCCGCACTTCCGATACGGGAGATATTGAAGCCCGTGGTGATTTGGCCCTGGTAGAAATTGAGACCCCAGGCCCTGGTTTGCCGCACTTTTGACCTCGACCTCTGTTGCTATTCTTGTTCGATCTGTCGAACAGATGATAGAGGGCAAGGGTATTCTGCATAGAGTTAATCAACAAAGTGAGAGCAAGAGGAAAATGAAAAAACTACAAAAAGTTCTTAAACCAGCACAGAAGCTACTTATCAAACAAACTAAACAGCGAAAGCAACATAGGCAAAAAAAGATCCTTGATTTAACCTGAAACGGGTCCGTGCCATCCTCGAGGGTGATCCGGTACTCATGCGCTACCCAATCCGTCCTCGTGCCCTTAGAAGGCCCACGATAGAATACCAGTATCCTTCTTGTTCTAATCAGCTTCCCCACTTTGATCGTGTCATCCTTCCCAGTCACTTTCCAGTACCCAGCTTCGGTTCTCCTGTTCAACCGTTTTCCATTCCGATGCTTCGGGTCTAGTGGCGAGAAGAAGAACCACTCTTGATCTTCAAAGAAAGAGAAATCTACACATAAAGAATCCAGACTGAGCATAAAATTTACGCAACTCAAAACCCAAAGTTAGAATGTCCACCATTTGATACATTTTCTTCCAGAAATCATGAATGTCCAACACTAATCTTACCTAAACAGTCCAGAAAACTTATGAAAACATGTCAAGTAAGCTTCCGACACATAAAAATTTCATTTTTCTGCTTTCACGACAAAGTGCTGCCAGAGAATCACAAGCATGAGGGTATTATAAACCGAGTAAGAAGATCACCTGGCAAGTCCCAAGGCTCATGTTTATAGAAATGAACTTCGCGAATATGGGAGCATTCTCCATCATTGCCACTGTTCTTTGACCACAAGAAGTCTATGATCTCGTCGTCCGTCGGACGAAGCCTGAGCCCCCGCAGCAGATTCAAAGACGACACATCCATCGGACGCACATATACACACAAAAGTAAGGAGATTCGCCAGAAAGCAAAGCTTAGCTGAGAAAACCAGAACCTACTCAAGAGCACTAAGAATTGTTCAGCTCTCTTCTCGCTGGCAAACAACGCCAAGAAGAAAACTGGCAAAGACTTTAGAGAGCGACGTGTTTATATGGTCAAGATGGTCCCACAAACTTCTTGGCTAAGTTTCGTGTAAAATTTATCTTTAGTCCTGTGGCTTACATTTTTCTTAACAAATTGGCTCTTCAACTCCCCATTTTGTGAATCTAACACCCAAAGTTTTGATTTCTTAGTAATATAATCCTTTCACATTTTCTTGTTTAAGTACATATTTTTTCTTATATAAAAAAATTTCACACAATATTTGATGATGTAAAAATTAATTTAAAAGTATAAAAAGTTTTGTTTATAAAAATAATATTTTTGGATAATATTTAAATAATATGATATTCCTTTTATATCATTCTTAACTTTTTTCATGTATATAATCATATATTTCATCATTAATCATTCCCGTTGATATCATATTTCATCCCATATTTTTTTAACAAAAGTAGTCTTTCATATGAATTTCTTAATTCGATTTCATGATAGCCATGCAAGTATTTTTTAAAATTAATCGGAGACTAAGATGGATTTAAATTTTGTTATAAGCTCAAATCCCCATAGACTTACCTCAATTAAAAACAAAATTGACAATTAATGTAATTTATCCCACTGCAATAACTCAGCCCTGAAGCACACGAATACTGTTGCGGCTGCTTGCCGGGGAAGCCGAGACAGAAAAGGGTGAATGTCTCGTCGTAATTAAAGATTAATGGAGAGTGTCAGAATCTTTTTCCCGTATGATGGACTACAAAGTGGGCTCCTCGAAAGCGACCCTCACTCATACAGTTCTTCTTCAGTTCTTGATAGCTGTGACTTTTTTTTAGTATATAGTACTGGAAAAAGAAACAATATTCCCATATCTAATTACATTTAGATTTTTCTGTTTACTCTTCACTATCTTCAAGTAAATATTTTGAAGCTAAAATAATTAATTAAGAGTTTAGGTTTAATTGTTTATCCTTTCATTTATTATTAGAGATGTGTCAAAAGTTTAAGAATACTCTAATATCACTTACTAGAGTAATACTATATGGTGAAATTAAAGTAGCAATATAGCAGTGGAGTAATTTTTACAATGAAGTAACAGAAGTAACCAAAGTAGTAATAGTAGGTAAGTGATAGTAATAAAATAGTTGAGAGCAAGAAATTCTAAAGAGAATTGTGGGAATTGGCCGTATCTCCCACATGGGGAAATATCTCTCTTTTATATACAAGAAGGCAAAGTACATTTATAACACATTAATATGACATAATATGAACAGATAGCTCTACACAATACATTTATTGTAATATATAGATTAAATGTATGGTCATTAATGACTTATGACACGTGCCTCTTTCTTCTTTTTCCCTTCTTTGTCCACCATGCTTTGTTACGCTGTGTGAGTCTTCTTCATCCATAGGCTGCATCGCCATCCTTCGTTCTTCTTGGAACAAGTGCTCTAAGTCTTGGTCATATGCCTCTAGCTCTTTCTTTGTAGGTTCATCGAAATACTAGCTGAGATTAATATCATGGCCACAATATCTTCTATAAGATTGAGCATATCTTTTGGTAGATCAAGATTTGTTCTTGTTGCCATATTCTTGAGCAGTGTTTTTGCTTCTAAAATTTATTAGGGAGTATGAGTATAATATGAGACCATAAAAGGTTTCTCCTTATGGTCTTGTATCTTGAAACTTTATCGGATAAGATTAATAGGTTGTCTGCCAGAATCCTCTTCTTTCCAGTCAGTTTTTCCACCTGGATTTGCTGCTCCTTCCCAGTCACTTTCCAGTAGCCAGCTTTGGTCGTCCTCTTCGACTGTTTCCCATTCTGGTGCTTCGGGTCCAGTCGCGAGAAGAAGTACCACATCGGATCCTTCGTCTTACTGCCAGAGCGAGCTACACTTAAACAAACCAGACTGAGCATAAAAAAAATTTCTGCTTTCACGACGAAGTATGGCCAAAGAATCACAAGCATGAAAGTACGATAAACTGACTAAGAAGTGTTGGAGACACGTGATTATATTTCTATATTAATTATTATTATTACCATTGGTGATGTAATTATTAAGGAATTATTTGTATAGTTGGTAAGCAATTATTTCTATTTCTTTATTTATATTTTTTCATATTTGTATATCCCTACTTTATAAATGGACATCTTATGTACATCTTTTCTCATTTAATAGAATACACGAGAGTTCTCACATTCATGTTCTTTTTCCTCTCTCTTTGTGACATGGTATCAAGAGCCAGTCTTTTTTTTACTTCCGCATCTTTTCCTCTCTGATTTTTTTCACCGCCGATCTCCTTTGCTTTCACTGTCCTTGCTCCTTGCATCACAGTGTTAGCAACTCTGGCGTGGAAATCAGTATCAATTCAAAAAAAAAAATTTCAAATAAACCACATACACTCTTACCTTCTTCCTTACCATTATCATGCCAAAATCCACCAAATCCACAGCTGCCAACCCAGACGCCCCCTTCGTCGAGGACATTACTAATGATCCTCCATCTCCTACTTCCCCGCAATCAGGCGTCTCTTCTGGGTTGATTCCTTCCACAAGCCTGGACCCCACTAGTCCAGCTCACACCACAGGCTTGGACCCCACTGGTTCGGCCCCCACCACCACACCACCTCTCCCCTGGTCCTACTGGGCCCCTTACCTCTATCCTTCTGGTGTTGGACCTTCCTTGGCCCAATCCAATATTGGGCCCTTTCTCCACCCTTACCCACCTTTACCCACCCAACATCCCCTTCTTAGGCCCGACCCATCTCTTTTGGGCCTCATCCTCCCTGGATCGGGTTGGATCCCTCCTGGTTCTTCCGCTCCACTAGGTCACTCAAATGGGTTCGGTGTTCTGAGTTCAGGTCCAAATCCCTACCCGTTTCCCCGGCCCATATTCGTTCCCTATTCTGCCAGCGGCGACGAACATCCTGAACCAGGCAACCCCCTCTATACTGCCATTTCTGATGGTCCAGATCTCTGTCTCATCACCCACATCCTCATCGACGCTGATAATGTCGCCGTTTGGTCCTGCAACATCCGACGCGCCCTCATCACGAAGGACAAGGATGGTTTCCTCAACGGCATTGTTCCTCCTCCTTTTGACCCCAAACTCGCCCGGCAGTGACGCAAGTGTTCGCAACTTGTCCAGACTTGGATCGGAAACTCACTTTCGCCTAATGTCGCCGCCGCTCTCCCTCCCACCGAAGATGCCCAAATTATCTGGGACGGTCTTCGTGAACTCTACGATCGAACTGATTGAGTCCGATTGTTTCAGATCGACCAATCTTTGGCCAATCTGAAACAGGGTAACCTTTCGGTTACCGTGCTCTACAATCGCTTCGCTGCTTTATGCAACAAACGCAATCAAGCTGAGGAATCTCTCGAAGGCCCTAATGCGACTTTACGAAAATATCATCGAATCAAAGAACAGAACCACCTAATTCAATTCTTATTGAGTTTGAATGAAACTTACAGTTCTTTTTGGTCTCAAATTCTTGCTATGGTGCCCTCCCCATCGTTGCAGCGCCTCTTCCACTTAGTTGTTCAAGAAAAGAATTAGCGATTGGCATCGTCCGAATACCTTCGTGTCGGCGATTCGGTGATTTTGGCCGTTCGCGCCACCGCAGCTCAACGCGCTCTCGCTTCTCGCGAGAGAAACGGCTGGACTACGCATATGGCTCTAGGGTTCTCTAAGCCTGACTCGCAAGACCCCTTATCTTGCGTGGACGACTCCGATGGAAATCCTAGATCTAACGGTCCTCCTATGCTCGACACCACACCTCCATCTGACAGCTCTTATCACGCCCGATCCAATGGCCCTCCTTTGTTTGACTCTGTGCCTTTATCTGATGGCTATCAGCGCGTGACCATTGCACCCGCAGTCAAGCAATCGTACAGCGGGCATTTTTCATCTAGTTTGCACCGATTAGACGGTCCAACCGTACCTCACGGTCGATCCAACAGTCCAAATCATTTATTTTGTGAATTTTGCAAACATCGCAATCATACGAAGGATCGATGCTGGAAGTTACATGGAAAACCTTCTGATCGCGATCAATTCGATCTGAAGGTCATCTCAAATGTTGTGATCTCTTCTGATGGGTCCAATTCCTTACTCAGTGAGGCCTAACTTCAACAAATCATGCATGCCTTCAACCAGAATGGTACTACGGATAAAATTGCCAGCTTTGCAGGTACCTCTTTTTGTTTTTTAAGCTCACTTTCTCCTACTGCATGGATTATTGATTCAGGTGCCAGTGATCACATCATTTGCAACCAAAATTTTTTTTCCAAAATTCATACTACCCATCCTTCTACTTCTGTTCGTCTCCCTAATGGGAATATTACCTATGTCACCCATATTGGTGACGTCTCTCTTAGCCCTCATCTCACCCTTAAAAATGTACTTTTTGTTCCTGAATTTCACTTTAATCTCATCTATGTTTCCAAACTCTGTTCTCATAATGATTGTCGACTTATCCTCGATCTAAATTTTTATGTTTTTCAGGCCCGTTCGACTGGCAAACTGATAGGCTTGGGTAGTGTCAATCAAGGCCTATATTTTTGGGTTCCTTTTCCTGTAAATTTTAGTTTCCTTTCTTGTAATTCCTCGAAAAAGGACACTTTTTGTAATGCCAATTTAAATAATAATAATTTTCTTCTTCATCAGCGATTGGGTCATAGTGCCTCTTCCCCTTTCCCCATTTATCTCATTTGCCCCCTTGCCAAACAATCTTGCCTTCCATTTCCCTCTAGCATTTCTCACGCCACTTCCCTTTTCTCCCTCATTCACCTCGATATTTTGGGTCCTTATCACACCCCTCATCATGATGGCTCTCGTTTCTTTCTCACCCTTGTTGATGATTTTTCTCGCGGTACTTGGGTCTTTCTTATACAATCCAAGTCTCAAATATTAACCCATCTCACCCATTTTTTTACTCTCATCCGCACCCAATTTCACACCTCCGTTTAGCGCATTCTCACTAACAATGCCTGTGATTTCTTTAACCATACATGTTCTTCCTTCTTCTCTTCTTGTGGCATTCTCCATGAGAGCTCTTGTACCTACACCCCCAACAAAATGGGGTTGTTGAATGCAAACACCGTCATCTCCTTGAGGTTGCTCGAGCCCTCAAATACCAAGCTTCCATTCCTGAACGTTTTTGGGGCGATTGTGTAATCACTGTCACTTACCTAATCAATCACATGTCGTCTTGTGTGCTTGTTGGCAAAACCCCCTTTGAGCTACTTTTTGGTAAGGCCCCCGACACCGCTCATCTTCGTGTGTTTGGCTACCTTTGCTATTCTACTACTGTTGGCCCTTAGGATAAATTAGGTCCCCGCGCCATACGCTGCATTTTTATGGGTTACCCATACTTACAAAAAGGGTATCATGTTTACAATCCTTCCACAAACAGGTTCTTTATCAGTTGTGATGTGGTATTTTACGAAGCTATTTTTCCCTTCCAGTCTCCACAGGTTCCGAATGGCCCCTCCGAGTCTCTTCTCAGACCTCGGCCTTTCTTATTTAAGATTGATGATGCTGCTGCTCCTACTTTATTGCCTCTCCTTAGGCCTCCTGCTTCGGATCCCCCACCAATTATGCCCTCTACAGATCCCCTGATCTCTCCTGTTGCTGACCAGTCTTTGGATATGGCCTTTGAGGTTCCTTCTCCTAAAATTCCTGCTGATGACTCCTTGGCCATTGTTCCATATCAACCGCCTCCTTGTCCTCCGACTTCTCCAGCTGTGGTCCCTCGTCAATCTGGTCGTCCTACTCGTCCACCTACCTGGACCAAGGACTATCTCTGTTCTTCTAAAGCCTCAACTAGCACTCGCTACCCCATTTCTGATTACACTAGTTTTGGTCGTCTTTCACCTGACCATTTTTGTTGCATTAGTCGCCTCTCTGCTGAAGTTGAACCCAACTTTTATCATAAGGTTGCTAAGCATCCCAAGTGGCAGCAGGCCATGGCGGATGAACTTCGTGCTCTTGCTGATAATCGCACTTGGGATGTGGTCCTTCGCCTATCTCACCGCTGGCCCATTGGTTGTAAATGGGTCTACAAGATCAAATATCAGGCTGATGGCTCGATCGAGCGGTACAAGGCTCGACTTGTGGCCAAGGGTTTTACACAACAAGAAGGTTTTGATTATCAGGATACCTTCTTTCCCTTGCCAAAGAAGGTATTGTGTGCACCTTTCTTTCTATTGCTGCCACTCGCGACTGGTCTCTTCATCAAATGGACGTCCACAATGCATTTCTTCATGGCAATTTGATTGAAGAGATTTACATGGACCTTCCACCGCGTTTACGCAGACAGGGGGAGTCTAAGGTTTGTCGTCTCCGTAAATCCCTATATGGTCTTAAGCAAACTTCTCGACAATGGTATGCCAAATTCACTTCGGCCCTTACCTCTGCACAATTTTGTCAATCTCGGCATGATTATGCCTTATTCATTTGGTGCAAAGGTACATCATCTATCTACCTTTTGATTTATGTTGATGACATCTTGATCACCGGCAATGACATTCCAGCCATTGAACGATTTAAGAAATTTCTACACTCCACTTTCCGCATTAAGGATTTGGGACCTGCCAAATATTATTTGGGCATTGAAATTACCCGCTCTGAGAAGGGCATTTGCCTCAGCCAACGTAAGTTCATCCTAGAGATTATTTTTTAAGCTGGCTTATCTAGATGCAAGCCCGTTGTCATTCCATTTGAGCAGAACTTGAATCTTACAACACTTGAGTATGACGATGGAATATCTTCTCCTGATGCAAACCCCCCACTTAAGGATCCAACGAGCTACAAAAGGTTGGTTGGAAAATTCATTTATCTCACTATGATGAAACATGATATATGCTATGCTGTTCAAATCCTTAGCCAATTCACGCACAATCCAAAACAGTCTCACATGAATGCAGCCTTAAAGGTAGTGAAATACCTAAAAGGATGTCCAGGTTTGGAAATTCTTTTATCTTGAGATTGCAACATGGAAATGAAAGCTTACTGTGACACTGACTACGCCACTTGTCCTATAAGCAGAAGATCAACGACCGGATTTTGTATCAAGTTTGGAAATTCTCTACTATCTTGGAAAACAAAGAAGCAATCAACTGTTTCGCTATCTTCTGCTGAGTTTGAATATCATGCCATAGCCAAGATTACTTATGAAGCTATTTGGTTAAGAGGACTACTTTAGGACCTAGGTATTCAGCTCAAAGGCCTTACACTCTTGTTCTGTGACAATGATGCTGCTCTTAAACTTGCAACAAATCCTATGGTTTATGAATGGATTAAATACATCGAAGTAGATTGCCATTTCACGAGAAATAAAATCCAAGAAGGAGTTATCAAAACACAAAAAATTCGAACTACGGAACAGCCTGCTGACATCTTCACCAAGCCCCTCTGTCATAGACAACACACATATCTATTAAACAAGCTTGGCGTGTTAGACGTTTACAAACCGTCAAAACTACCAGCTTGAGGGGGAGTGTTGGAGATACGTGATTATATTTCTATATTAATTATTATTCTTACCATTGGTGATGTAATTATTAAGGAATTATTTATATAATTGGTAGGCAATTATTACATGAATCTTTATTAATTTGGTTTCTTGAGTATTTCTTTTATTAATTGAAGAATAAGATGGGATTCTAGAACCTTCTGGCCAGTAGCGGCCGCGAGCAACCGGTCCATGAAGCTTTGCCCCCTTCCCAAGTTTCCGACGGGGGACCCGCACTTCTTACAGTGGATAGTGCTCTTCTTGACTAGGCGAGGATTCTCAGTCCACAATGGAAAACTGAAAGCTCCGTACCAATTTAAAGGCTTTATTTTTACTGAAATGCTATTTACTCTTAATTCAACTTTTTAGTGTAGTTTTGGGCACTAGTAAAAAGGAAAAGATTCTCCACTCTGCTTTACCGTTTCAATTACTACAAAAAGATTCTAGAGTTCCACTTCTCTGTCACCATTTGGTGAATGGTATTTTAACAACATCAACGAATTTTTTTACTTTTTTTCTGAGGCTTCAGGCTCCTGCGGGGCAACGCATTCCTTGCAAACAGTCATCAGAAATTATACGAGCTTCGCACAAGAAGTTACCTCAGTTAAAAAAGAAAAAAGAAAAAAAAATGACAATTAATGTTGTTATCCCACTCCAGAAAAGTCATCCTTGGACCACACGAATACTGTTGTAGCTGCTGGGTGAAACGCGGGAAAAAGGGAAGACTGTCTGGTCGTATTTAAAGAGTAATGGAGAATGTCAGAATCTTTTTCCCGCACCAAGGGCTACAAAGTGGGTTCCTTGAAACCGACCCTCCTCGGACGGTTCTTCAGTTCTAGATAGCTGGGACTTTTTTCTTTCTTTTTTTTAATATATAGTACTGAAAAAAGAAAGGAAGAAGATACTTTTTTTGGTTAAGGTAAATATATTCCCATATCTCCTTATCTTCAAATATTCTCTTTATTCTTTAACATCTTTTAAGTAAATATTTTGAAGCTAAAATAATGTAGAAATATTCTACATCGCTAAACAATTAATTAAAATTACTTAACCCACCAGAACATGACAGGTTCGGTATTCAAATCAGGCTGATAACTTTCCGAGTTGTGTTTCCCCGTGTGTATGTATATATTCTGCGATGTAAAACTGTAAGTTCTCAGTTTCATTACTCCATTTTTAGCCAGAACCTGCATCTTCTCTGGCAATCCATGAATCTCATCTCCTTTAAAGAGTTACTCTTTATTGAGCAGCTCTTTTAAGGAAAATTTTGTGGTAACTTGAACAAGGGTAATGCTTGTAGTAAACAGAAGAACCACTTGATGAACACAAACATTAAAAAATGCATAGCTAGTAAGCATAGAGAAGCACCATCCCTGCTATTCCAATACGTAATGATTTTAAAGGTGTTGCATTTGTACATATTATTAGAGAAATCAATAGTAAAAAACAGTAAACTACCATCAAAAGAAACATCTATACAAATTACATACATCATAGCGAATGTAGAGTACTGAGTTCTTCAAACTTACATAACAACTGAAATAAACTTAAGATACAAGCTTACAACACACTTAAAAGTTCTTAGTACAAATCAGCCCTAGACGGGCAAGAGAACTCATAAAGTCTAACATAAACATTTTCAGTACTCGCACTGGTACTCTTCAAGAGCCATCAACTTGACATCATCCCTAAACTTGAAAACCTGCAACGCTTGATAATCTTCAAGTAAGAGCTAAATACCAATTCCTAAAGTATGCTGGCATTCAACCCTCGCCGAACGAACATCAAAGACATTTTATAGGCATAATCTTCAGATTGGGAAAGATGGGATACTTGACGGTCGTCTTGGTATGTTTAGTAAAGACAACTGAATCAATATCTACCGAGTATAGAAGAGTGCTTGCTCGGTTCTTCTGCCAAGCAAACACTAGAGTAGAAACGTTTGATTTCTGTTGAAATTACTTGGTTGTTCAAAGACATCCAGACATAGGTTGTGAGCCATTTTTTTGGGTCACTTACATCTGGGCATCAAATAGATAGGTTGTAAACTCATTTTGGGTAGGTTTTAAACCCACTGTTTGGGACATCCAGCTGGGCATCCAGAAATATAGTTGTAGACCTATTTTTTCGGTCATACACACCTGGACATCCAGACAGATGCCAGGATAAAGTTGTAAGCCTATTTTTTTGGCCATATACGTCTGGGCATCCAGACATATGCCGGGGAATTTAGACATATGTCTGGGTATTTGAAATAGGTTGTAGGTGTACAACCGATTTTTCGTGTTGAGAAGATAGTATGGAATAGAAATGTGAAACTGACAGAGTAGTTGGAATAGTAATGAGAAAGGGATATGGTTTTAGATGTAGGAAAAACTTGTTGAGAAGATTCTAGACTCAAGGAAACTGATTGCGAAATCTACTACCTATCGAAGTTTTACTGGTTTCAAGGTTTTGGGTTTTTGATTGACAACCTTCAATCAGAAGAGAGACCTGATTGAAGAACCTCCAACATAGTTGTTGGATAGAGTGTGTAACGAACCTGATGAAGTCTCTCCATAGGTCTCTTCAGACCACATAGAGTCTTTAGACGTCGGGTCCAACTGTCACACACAAGAAGCAATGCAAGGTTTAGTTTTTGAAAAAAGAATACAGCAACTCATGGCATTCAAACTGAAACACAATTTATAAGCAATATTCACCAGTGCATGGGGCTTTTTCTGCATTCGCTGCACTGTTGATCCGCGGTCTTTGATAGATTCTATGTTTTCCTGGGTCTCACCGCCAAAAGCTATATTCTTTTGACTGCTAGGATCATTGTGAAGGACCTCATCGGGATTATCAAATATTGAATCGCCAAATACAGTAATGTCCAGCCTATTCGGGCCAACCTGGGAAGGCCCCCAAAGAAGGGACTCTAGGTCATCGCAGTTCCAAGAATAACCTGAGTCTTTTTGCATCTCCGTAGATAATGAAGAGAGCGCTGATGAGCAGAACCAGCTCAAACATGGTGACTCCGGTACGACATCAGACATATTTGAGTCCACCATCTACAAAATCAGCTTAAATATTAGATATAAATGATGAAAATGGTTAACTAACTGTCTTTACAAGTGAGAATTTATTCTTCTTTTAAGTAGGAAATCAATAACTTTCTCACCTCACCAGCTGCTACTCCGGTCACTTGATCTTTCCTGGCGCTTTCATCATCAACAATTTGATTGTCGTTCAGATCATCAAGAGACAATACATCATCACGTGAAAAAGAGACATTGGCTGCTGACTGATTTGCGCCATATTGAGAAGTCACCCCAACCTGATGGCAGTTTAGGTCATCAGTGACAGGTTGAGATGTGCAACCAATCTCTCCTTGCACCTCCAACTCAAGTATAGAGACTAAAGTGCCCCAAGCTGTTGACTCTGGCGGGACATCAGACATATCTAAGTCCCCCACCTGCAAATCAACTCAATGTTAGAAGCATGAAGACAAGACATTTGATTAACTGCCGCTGTAAGAGA
Organism: Casuarina equisetifolia; assembly: GCA_028551475.1. NCBI lineage: Eukaryota > Viridiplantae > Streptophyta > Magnoliopsida > Fagales > Casuarinaceae > Casuarina > Casuarina equisetifolia. The sequence goes on from CM052362.1 coordinate 21,645,338, forward strand.
GAGGGAATTCGTTTAAGCTAGAAATCAGCGTCTTTCTCACCTCATCAGGTGTTGCTCCAGCCACTTGATTGTTCACAGCTAACAAGTTATCACCAATATCATTAAACATGGTTGATACCGCAGTATTTGGTGTCGTTGTTCCACCAAATGTAATTGCAGGATTGCTAGCTTCCTCTCCGAATGCTGGAGACAGTGAAGCCCGTGCTTGGTTAAAAACTGCTTCTTCAGGAGAAGATTTAGGCGTAGTAGTAACAGCAGCTGTATTAGAAAGTGTGGTTAAGGGGGTCTGAGGGTCGATCTCCAGTTGCAGATCAACCTGATGGAAGAAACATGAATGAACAAAATTAGTACTTAAATGTAAAACTTGTAATCACTGCTTAATTAGTACTTAAATGTAAAATTAACCACTATTTTAAGCTGAACCCGATTCCTTTCTCACCTCATCAGCCGTAGCATAAGCACCGTACCCGCTTTCAGTATACTGATCAGTTGCTATACCATCAGATATCGTTCCACCAGAATCTTCACCCTGCACTTCCGATACTGGAGATATTGAAGCCCGTGGTGGTTTAGCCCCGGTAGAAATTGAGACCCCAGGCCCTGATTTTCCGGACTTTTGACCTCGACCTCTGTTGCTATTCTTGTTCGATCTGTCGAACAGATGATAGAGGGCAAGGGTATTCTGCATAGAGTTAATCAACAAAGTGAGAGCAAGAGGAAAATGAAAAAACTACAAAAAGTTCTTAAACCAGCACAGAAGCTACTTATCAAACAAACTAAACAGCGAAAGCAACATAGGCAAAAAAAGATCCTTGATTTAACCTGAAACGGGTCCGTGCCATCCTCGAGGGTGATCCGGTACTCATGCGCTACCCAATCCGTCCTCGTGCCCTTAGAAGGCCCACGATAGAATACCAGTATCCTTCTTGTTCTAATCAGCTTCCCCACTTTGATCGTGTCATCCTTCCCAGTCACTTTCCAGTACCCAGCTTCGGTTCTCCTGTTCAACCGTTTTCCATTCCGATGCTTCGGGTCTAGTGGCGAGAAGAAGAACCACTCTTGATCTTCAAAGAAAGAGAAATCTACACATAAAGAATCCAGACTGAGCATAAAATTTACGCAACTCAAAACCCAAAGTTAGAATGTCCACCATTTGATACATTTTCTTCCAGAAATCATGAATGTCCAACACTAATCTTACCTAAACAGTCCAGAAAACTTATGAAAACATGTCAAGTAAGCTTCCGACACATAAAAATTTCATTTTTCTGCTTTCACGACAAAGTGCTGCCAGAGAATCACAAGCATGAGGGTATTATAAACCGAGTAAGAAGATCACCTGGCAAGTCCCAAGGCTCATGTTTATAGAAATGAACTTCGCGAATATGGGAGCATTCTCCATCATTGCCACTGTTCTTTGACCACAAGAAGTCTATGATCTCGTCGTCCGTCGGACGAAGCCTGAGCCCCCGCAGCAGATTCAAAGACGACACATCCATCGGACGCACATATACACACAAAAGTAAGGAGATTCGCCAGAAAGCAAAGCTTAGCTGAGAAAACCAGAACCTACTCAAGAGCACTAAGAATTGTTCAGCTCTCTTCTCGCTGGCAAACAACGCCAAGAAGAAAACTGGCAAAGACTTTAGAGAGCGACGTGTTTATATGGTCAAGATGGTCCCACAAACTTCTTGGCTAAGTTTCGTGTAAAATTTATCTTTAGTCCTGTGGCTTACATTTTTCTTAACAAATTGGCTCTTCAACTCCCCATTTTGTGAATCTAACACCCAAAGTTTTGATTTCTTAGTAATATAATCCTTTCACATTTTCTTGTTTAAGTACATATTTTTTCTTATATAAAAAAATTTCACACAATATTTGATGATGTAAAAATTAATTTAAAAGTATAAAAAGTTTTGTTTATAAAAATAATATTTTTGGATAATATTTAAATAATATGATATTCCTTTTATATCATTCTTAACTTTTTTCATGTATATAATCATATATTTCATCATTAATCATTCCCGTTGATATCATATTTCATCCCATATTTTTTTAACAAAAGTAGTCTTTCATATGAATTTCTTAATTCGATTTCATGATAGCCATGCAAGTATTTTTTAAAATTAATCGGAGACTAAGATGGATTTAAATTTTGTTATAAGCTCAAATCCCCATAGACTTACCTCAATTAAAAACAAAATTGACAATTAATGTAATTTATCCCACTGCAATAACTCAGCCCTGAAGCACACGAATACTGTTGCGGCTGCTTGCCGGGGAAGCCGAGACAGAAAAGGGTGAATGTCTCGTCGTAACTAAAGATTAATGGAGAGTGTCAGAATCTTTTTCCCGTATGAAGGACTACAAAGTGGGCTCCTTGAAAGCGACCCTCACTCATACAGTTCTTCTTCAGTTCTTGATAGCTGTGACTTTTTTTTAGTATATAGTACTGGAAAAAGAAACAATATTCCCATATCTAATTACATTTAGATTTTTCTCTTTACTCTTCACTATCTTCAAGTAAATATTTTGAAGCTAAAATAATGTAGAATTATTTTACATAATTAATTAATTAATTAATTAATTAATTAAGACTTTAAGTTAAGTATTTTATCCTTTCATTTATTATTAAAGATGTGTCAAAAGTGTAAGAATACTCTAATATCACTTACTAGAGTAATATTATAGAATGAAATTAAATAATATGATATTCCTTTTAGTTCTCATCCCGAACCTACATCTTTGACAAACCATGAATCTCAGCTCTTTGAAAGAGTTTGCTCTTCTGGGCAGGTTAACCTGCTGGAGCCTCCTTGGTTAAGTGCCGTATTATACTTTCAAGAAAAATTTTAGAATAACTTGATCAAGGGTCATGCTTAGTAAACGAGAGAACTAGTTGATGAACACAAAAAGAGTCGTCGGCTTTTAACACAAGAAGAAAAAAATGCATAGCTAATAAGTATAGGGAAACATCATCTCTGCTATTCCAATACATATTTGATTTTAAAAGGTGTCACATTTTTACATATTATAAGAGAAATCAATGATAAAAAGCTTAAACTACCATCAAAGGAAACACCTTTACAGATGATTTAAGACACTCATCATAGTGAATGTGGAGTACTGAATCCCTCAAACTTAAATAGCAACTGAAATAAACTTAAGAGACAAGCTTACAACACACTTAAAAGTTCCTAATACAAATCAGCCCTAGACAGGCAACAACTCATAGTCTAAACATAAACATTTTTACTACTCGCACTGGTAGTCTTCAAGAGCCATCATCCCTAAACTTGAAAACCTGCAACGCTTGATAATCTTCAAGTAACAGCTAAACACTAATTCCTACATCAAATTGGTATTCAACCCTCACTTCAAAGATATCTTATACGCATAATCTTCAGATTGGAAAAGAGGGGGATACTTGACGGTCGTCTTGGTGTGTTTAGTGAAGACAACAGAAACAATATCCACCGAGTATAGAATAGTGCTTGCTTGGTTATTTTGCCAAGCAAACACTAGATTAGAACGTTTGATTTCTGTTGAATTGCTTGTTGAAATAGGTCATCGACCTTGACTTCCAGACATGTATTGTGAACCTAGTTTTTGGGTCACATGCCTCTGGGCATCTAATAGATAGGTTTTAAACCCATTTTTTGGGTAATCCACCTGGGCATCCAGACAGATGCTGAGACATAGTTGTAAACCTATTATTTCGATCATACACACCTGGGCATTCAGACAGAGGCCTAGATAGAGTTGTAAACCTATTTTTTGGTCATATTCGTCTGGATGCCCAGACATATGCCACGGAATTTAGACATATGCCTAGGCCTCCAGACAGATGTCTAGGTATTTGAAATAGGTTGTAGGTCTACAACCTAGTTTTTAGCTTAAGAAGATAGTATGGCATAGAAATGTGAAACTGAAAGAGTAGTTGGAATAGAAATTTGAACTGAAATAGGAATGAGAATATGACTTGGTTTAGATGTTGGAAAAACTTGTTAAGAAGATTATGGACCCAAGAAAACTTATTGGGAGATCTACTACCTATCCAAGTTTTACTGGTTTCGAGGTTTTTGATTGACAACCTTTAATCAGGAGAGATGATTGAAGAACCTCCAACATAGTTGTTGGATATATGTGTAACAAATCCGATGAAGTCTTTCCATAGATCACTTAAAACCAGATAGAATCTTGAGACGTCAGTCCGACTATCGAGCACAACACAAGAAGCAATGTGTTACGGGTTTGGGCTCATGTGTCTAGCCTAAAGTTAGTTAAGTCGGGTTAATCAAGTTCATTAAGTTTTATTCTCTATAAAAAAAAATATGATTCCTATAAGGAGAAACAATCTTAATTGTTGACTTTGTCTTTAAAATATAATTTAGTTTGAGAATTTTCATTTAAGCCCAATTTATCCTTTTTTTGATTTGGGCTTCCCCACTTAGCCCCACTATTGGTCTAGGTGTTCTCATTTGAACCTCACTCTTATCTTTTGTAAGAAATCTTTTTGGTTAATAAATGAATGGGAGGTTGATCAGCCTCAAATAAGGTCACGGAGGTGTGCATCTCCCTTAAATGAAACCAAAGGTTCACAGTTTCCGATGAGCCCGTCTTCATTCAAGGGAGATGCACTCATCGACAACCTCATGGAGATTAACCTCCAATTCATTTATTAACTAAAAGAATTTCTTACGAAGGATAGAGTAGGACTCAAATGGAAATACTTAGACCAATAGTAAGGCTCAAATGGAAAGACTCAAACCAATCGAAAAGATAAATGGGAGCTAAAATGGAAACTCTCAAACCAAAACTATATTTTAAAGATTAAACCTACAATCAAGATTGTCTCTTCTACATAATCATGTCTTTTTATAGAGAAAAAACCTAATGAATTTGACAAAGCCGATTTCACTAACTTTAGGCCAAACACATGAGCCCAAATCCATAACACAATGCAAGGTTAAGTTTTCGAAAAAAAACTACAGCAACCCACAGCATTCAAGCTTAGGCAACATTTGGGATCAGTAACTAATAGGATATTCAGAGCTTCCACTTACCAGTGCATTCGGGCTTTTTCTGCAAATGGTGCACTGTTGATCCGTAATCTTTGATAGATTCCATGTTTTCCTGGGTCTCATCGTCAAAAGCTATATTCTTTTGACTGCTAGGATCATTATGAAGGACCTCATCGGGATTACCAAATATTGAATCGCCAAATGCAGTGATGTCTAGCCTATTCGAGCCAACTTGGGAGGGTCCACAAAGAAAGGGACTCTAGGTCATCGCAATTCCAAGAATAACCTGAGTCCTTTTGCATCTCCGTAGATAATGAAGAGAGCTCTGATGAGCAGAACCAGCTCAACCATGGTGACTCCGGTACGACATCAGACATGGTTAAGTCCACCATCTACAAAATCAACTTAGATATAAATGATGAAGACAGTTAACTTACTCTCTTTACAAGTGAGAATTTATTCTTTTTAAGTTGGAAATCAATGGCTTTCTTACCTCACCAGTTGCTACTTGATTTTTTCTGGTGTTTCCATCATCACAAATGTTATTTTCGTTCAGATCATTAAGAAACAACACATCATCAAGTGAAAAAGAGACACCGGTGGCTGACTGAATTGTGCCATATTCATAAGGCACCCCAACCTGACGGCTGTTTAAGTCATCAGTGACAGGTTGAGACATGCAACCAATCTCTTCTTGCGTCTCTGAGTGAAATACAGAGACTAAAGAGCTCCAATCTAGTGGCTCTGGCGGGACATCGTACGTATCTAAGTCCAATACCTGCAAATCAACTAACTGTTAGATATAAATGATGAAGATGGTCAACTGTCTTTACAAGTGAGAAATTTATTCTTTTTCTAAGCAGGAAATCAATAGCTTTCTCGCCTCATCGGCTGCTACTCCGGTCACTTGATCTTTTCTGGTGTTTCCATCATCACCAATGTGATTTTCGTTCAGATCATCAAGCGACAATAAATCATCAAGTGAAAAAGACATATTAGAGACTGCCTGATTTCCACCATACTGAGAAGGCACCCCAACCCGATGGCAGTTTAAGTCATCAGTGACAGGTTGAGACATGCAATCAATCTCTTGCATCTCCGAGTGAAGTGCAGAGACAAAAGTGCTCCAAGCTGGTGACTCTGGCGGGACATCAAACATTCCTAAGTCCGCCACCTGCAAATCAACTCAATGTTAGAAGCATGATGAAAAGACAATCGATTAACTGTCGCTGTAAAAGACAGAGAATTCTTTTAAGCTAGAATCAGCGTCTTTCCCACCTCATCAGCTGTTGCTCCAGCCACATGACTGTTCTTAGCGAATAAGTTAACACCAATGTCATTATACATGGTTAACACCACAGTATTTGGTGTCGTTGTTCCATCTAATGCTGTAGATACTGAAGTTCGCGCTTGACTAGGCTCTGCTTCTCCAGGAGAAGATTTAACCATGGGAGAAGATGAAACAGCAGCCATATTGGAGAGTGAAGTTGGGGGGGTCCAAAGATTGGTCTCTACTTGCAGATCATTCTGACGTAAGAAACACGAATTAACCAGATTAGAAGTTAAATTTACGACACTCCTAACTTCCGCAATAAATTAAAAACTGTTTTAAGCTGAACCCAATTCTTTTCTCACCTCGATAGCTGTGGCAAAAGCATTGTACCCGCTTTCAGAACACTCAACAGTTGCAATATTTTCACCAAAATCTTCAGGATGAAGACATTCATTACTGGAAGTCTGCGCTTCCAGTACTGGAGACATCGAAGCCGGTAGCGGTTTGGACTTAGTATGCCCAGATTTGCCGTAGTTCTGGCCTCGACATCTGTTTCTATTCTGATTCGATCTATCGATTAAATGACAGAGGACAATCTGCATAAAGTTAATCAACAAAATGAGAATGTACAATCTGCAAAGAATTTTTACTAAATAGCCAAAGCAACATGAGCAAAGACAAGATCCTTGATTCAACCTGACAGGGGTTCTTGCCATCCTCGAGGATGATCTGGTATTCATGCGTGACCCAATTCGTCCTCTCACCCTTATAGCACTCCTTAGAACGCCCCTGAAAGAATACCAGAATCCTCTTCTTTCCAATCAGTTTCCCCACCTCGATTTTCTTCTCCTTCGCAGTCACTTTCCAGTAGCCAGCTTTGGTCGTCCTCTTCGACTGTTTCCCATTCCGATGCTTCGGGTCCAGTCGCGAGAAGAAGTACCACTCCGGATCCTTCGTCTTAATGCCAGAGAGAGCTACACTTAAACAAACCAGACTGAACATAAAAAATTGCGAGTGCCAGAGTACCTAAGTTTGAATGTCCATCATTTGATATATTTTCTTTCAGAGATCATGAATTTCCAACACTGAATTTTTCTGCTTTCACGACAAAGTATGGCCAAAGAATCACAAGCATGAGAATACGATCAACTGAGTAAGAAGACCACCTGGCAAATCCCAAGGCTCAAACTCCAAGAAGGGAACCTCGGGAATAAAGCTACATTTCTCTCCCTTCCCACTGTTCTTTCTCCGCAAGAGTTTGATGATTTCCTTCTCCGTCGGACAAAACCTGAACCCTAGCGGCAGATCAAGAGACAACAACGCACCCATCAAACGCAGGCACGCACACACGCCAGAGGAAGAAGTTGCGCTTGAGAGCAAGCTTTGCTTAGAAAACCGGAACCTCTCCAAAGAACTGAGAACTGTTTAGCTTTCTTCTCATTGGCAGCTGACACCGAGGAAGAAAGCGTCGAAGGCTGTGTATAGCTTTCGCCCTGCGCAGTGCATGCTTATATAGGCAAAGAGGTGATCCCCCAAAACCCTCTTGCAGAAACACCTTCGTTACTATCTGAAAATCAGTGAGAAGATTTTTTTTTTCTTTTCTATATATCAAATATTTTTAATCGGTATTTTATAATGTAAAACGTTACATAGTTTTTAATATGGTTCCTTTACGGAACATAGAAAAATATAATCTTACATGAATCTTTATTAATTTGGTTTCTTGAGTATTTCTTTTATTAATTGAAGAATAATATGGGATTCTAGAACCTTCTGGCCAGTAGCGGCCGTGGGCAACCGGTCCATGAAGCTTTGCCCCCTTCACCAAGTTTCCGACGAGGGCCCCGCACTTCCTACAGTGGATAGTGCTCTTTTTGACTAGTAAAAAGGAAAAGATTCTCCACTCTTGTAATTACTACAGAAAGATTCCTCCTTCCTCAACAAGTTACCTCAATTAAAAAAAAAAAAGAAAAAAAAAGGGCAATCAATGTTGTTATCCCACTCCAGAAAAGTCATCCTTGGACCACACGAATACTGTTGTAGCTGCTGGGTGAACCGCGGGAAAAAGGGTAGACTGCCTGGTCGTATTTAAGGAGTAATGGAGAATGTCAGAATCTTTTTCCCGCACCAAGGGCTGCAAAGTGGGTTCCTTGAAAGCGACCCTCCTCGGACTGTTCTTCAGTTCTAGACAGCTAAGACTTTTTCTTTTTTTTTTTTTAATGTATATTACTGAAAAAAGAAAGCAAGGAGATACTTTTTTTTGTTAAGGTAAATATATTCCCATATCTCCTTATCTTCAAATATTCTCTTTATTCTTTAACATCTTTTAAGTAAATATTTTGAAGCTAAAATAATGTAGAAATATTCTACATCGCTAAACAATTAATTAAAATTACTTAACCCACCAGAACATGACAGGTTAGGTATTCAAATCAGGCTGATAACTTTCCGAGTTGTGTTTCCCCGTGTGTACGCATATATTCTGCAATGTAAAACTGTAAGTTCTCAGTTTCATTACTCCATTTTTAGCCAGAACCTGCGTCTTCTCTGGCAATCCATGAATCTCATCTCCTTTAAAGAGTTACTCTTTATTGAGCAGCTCTTTTAAGGAAAATTTTGTGGTAACTTGAACAAGGGTAATGCTTGTAGTAAACAGAAGAACCACTTGATGAACACAAACATTAAAAAATGCATAGCTAGTAAGCATAGAGAAGCACCATCCCTGCTATTCCAATACGTAATGATTTTAAACGTGTTGCATTTGTACATATCATAAGAGAAATCAATAGTAAAAAAGAGTAAACTACCATCAAAAGAAACATCTATACAAATTACAGACATCATAGCGAATGTAGAGTACTGAGTTCTTCAAACTTACACAACAACTGAAATAAACTTAAGATACAAGCTTACAACACACTTAAAAGTTCTTAGTACGTACATATCAGCCCTAGACGGGCAGGAGAACTCATAAAGTCTAACATAAACATTTTCAGTACTCGCACTGGTACTCTTCAAGAGCCATCAACTTGACATCATCCCTAAACTTGAAAACCTGCAACGCTTGATAATCTTCAAGTAAGAGCTAAATACCAATTCCTAAAGTAAGCTGGCATTCAACCCTCGCCGAACGAACATCACAGACATCTTATAGGCATAATCTTCAGATTGGGAAAGATGGGATACTTGACGGTCGTCTTGGTATGTTTAGTAAAGACAACTGAATCAATATCTACCGAGTATAAAAGAGTGCTTGCTTGATTCTTTAGCCAAGCAAGTACTAGAGTAGAACGTTTGATTTCTGTTGAAATTACTTGGTTGTTCAAAAACATCCAGACATAGGTTGTGAGCCTATTTTTCGGGTCACATACATCTGGGCATCAAATAGATAGGTTGTAAACCCATTTTGGGTAGGTCTTAAACCCACTGTTTGGGACATCCAGCTGGGCAACCAGAAATATAGTTGTAGACCTATTCGGTCATATACGTCTGGGCATCTAGACATATGCCGGGGAATTTAGACATATGTCTGGGTATTTGAAATCGGCTGTAGGTGTACAACCGATTTTTCGTGTTGAGAAGATAGTATGGAATAGAAATGTGAAACTGACAGAGTAGTTGGAATAGTAATGAGAAAGGGATATGGTTTTAGATGTAGGAAAAACTTGTTGAGAAGATTCTAGACTCAAGGAAACTGATTGCGAAATCTACTACCTATCGAAGTTTTACTGGTTTCAAGGTTTTGGGTTTTTGATTGACAACCTTCAATCAGAAGAGAGACCTGATTGAAGAACCTCCAACATAGTTGTTGGATAGAGTGTGTAACGAACCTGATGAAGTCTTTCCATAGATCGCTTCAGACCACATAGAATCTTGAGACGTCGGGTCCAACTGTCACACACAAGAAGCAATGCATGGTTTAGTTTTTGAAAAACGAATACAGCAACTCATGGATTCAAACTGCAACACAATTTGTAGGCAACATTCACCAGTGCATTGGGCTTTTTCTGCATTCCGTGCACTGTTGATCCGTTGTCTTTGATAGATTCCATGTTTTCCTGGGTCTCAGCGTCAAAAGCTATATTCTTTTGACTACTAGGATCATTTTGAAGGACCTCATCGGGATTATCAGATACTGAATCGCTAAAGGCAGTAATTTGTAGCCTATTGGGGCTAACTTGGAAAGGCTCCCAAAGAAGGGACTCTAGGTTATCGCAGTTCCAAGAATAACCTGAGTCCTTCTGCATCTCCGTAGATAATGAAGGGAGCTCTGATGAGCAAACCCAGCTCAACCATGGTGACTCCGGTACGACATCAGACATATTTGAGTCCACCATCTACAAAACCAACTTACTGTTAGATATAAATGATGAAGATGGTTAACTAACTGTCTTTACAAGTGAGAATTTATTCTTATTTTAAGTAGGAAATCAATAACTTTCTCACCTCATCAGCTGCTACCCCGGTCACTTGATTTTTTCCGGTGTTTCCATCATCACAAATGTTATTTTCGTTCAGATCATTAAGAAACAACACATCATCAAGTGAAAAAGAGACACCGGTGGCTGACTGAATTGTGCCATATTCAGAAGGCACCCCAACCTGACGGCTGTTTAAGTCATCAGTGACAGGTTGAGACATACGAGCAACCTCTGTTTGCATCTCCGAGTGACATACACAGACTTTAGAGTTCAAATCTTGTGGCTCTGGCGGGACATCGGACATACCTGAGTCCACTACCTGCAAATCAACTTAATGTTAGGTATAAATGACGAAGATAGTTAACTGTCTTTGAAAGTGAGAATTTATTCTTTTTTTAAAGAAGGAAATCAATAGCTTTCTCACCTCACCAGCTGCTAATCCGCTCACTTGATCTTTCCTGGTGATTTCATCATCACCAATGTGATTTTTGTTCAGATCATCAAGAGACAATACATCATCACGTGAAAAAGAGATATTGGCGGCTGACTGATTTGCGACATGTTGAGAAGTCACCCCAACCTGATGGCAGTTTAAGACATCAGTGACAGGTTGAGATGTGCAATCAATCTCTTCTTGCATCTCCGACTGAAGTACAGAAAATAAAGTTCTCCACGCTGGTGACTCTGGCAGGACATCAGACATATCTAAGTCCCCCACCTGCAAATCAACTCAATGTTAGAAGCATGAAGAAAAGACAATCAATCAATGGCCGCTGTAAGAGAGAGAGAATTCTTTTAAGCTAGAAATCAGCGTCTTTCTCACCTCATCAGGTGTTGCTCTAGCCAGTTGATTGTTCATAGCGAACAAATTATCACCAATATCTTTAAACATGATTGACACCGCAGAATTTGGTGTCGCTGTTCCATCAGATGTAATTGCAGGATTGCTAGCTTCCTCTCCTAATGCTGTAGATACTGAAGCCCGCGCCTGACTAGGCTCTGCTTCTCCAGGAGAAGATTTAGCCGTGGGAGGAGATGAAACAGCAGCCATATTAGGAAGTGAAGTTGAGGGGGTCCAAAGGTTGGTCTCCTCTTGCAGTTCATTCTGATGTAAGAAACACGAATTAACCAGATTAGTACTTAAATTTACTGTACTCCTAATTTCCGCAATAAATTAACAACTGTTTTAAGCTGAACCCAATTCTTTTCTCACCTCAATAGCTGTAGCAAAAGCATTGTACACAAAATCTTCAGGATGAAGACATTCATCACTGGTTTGAATATCTTCAGCTTGCACTTCCAGTAATGGAGACATTGAAACCGGTAGCGGTTTGGACTTAGTATGCCCAGATTTGCCGTTTCTATTCTCATTCGATCTGTCGAATAAATGACAGAGGACAATCTGCATAAAGTTAATAAACAAAGTGAGAAGGTAAAATAGGCAACTGCAAAGGATTTTTACTAAACAGCTAAAGCAACATGAGCAAAGATAGATCCTTGATTCAACCTGAGAGGGGGTCTTGCCATCCTCGAGGATGATCTGGTATTCATGCGTGACCCAGTTCGTCCTCTCGCCCTTAGAGCACTCCTTAGAACGCCCCTGATAAAATACCAGAATCCTCTTCTTTACAGTCAGTTTTCCCACCTGGATTTGCTGCTCCTTACCAGTCACTTTCCAGTAACCAGCTTCAGTCGTCCTGTTCGACTGCTTCCCATTCCTATGCTTCAGGTCCTGTTGAGAGAAGAAGTACCAATCCCGATCCTTCGTCTTAATGCCAGAGAAAGCTACACTTAAACAAACCAGACTGAGCACAAAAATTTCAAGTGCCGGAGTGAGAAAACATCATTGCTAGGCAAGCAAATCAAACAAAATAACTCACACAAAAACGCGACGATATTCAACTATAACCCAAAATTTGAACGTCCATCATTTGATATATTTTCTTTCAGAGATCAAGAATTTCCAACACGAAATTTTTCTGCTATCACGACAAAGTATGGCCAAAGAATCACAAGCATGAGAGTACGATCAACTAAATAAGAAGATCACCTGGCAAATCCCAAGGCTCAAGCTTCAAGAAGGGAACTTCGGGAATAAAGCTACATTTCTTTCCCTTCCCACTGTTCTTTCTCCACAAGAGTATGATGATTTCCTCATCCGTCGGACGAAACCTGAACCCCAGCGGCAGATCACGAGACAACACACCCATCAAAGGCAGGCACGCACGCACGCCCGCCAGAGGAAGAAGTTGCGCTACAGAGCAAGCTTTGCTTAGAAAACCGGAACCTCTCCAAAGAACTGAGAACCGTTTAGCTTTCTTCTCCAACGAAGAAAGCGTTGAAAGCTGTGTGGTCTGTTCGCACTTCAGAGTGACGTGCTTATATAGTCAAGAGGCGGTACCACTAACCCCTCTTGCGGAAGCACCTTCATTACTATCTGAAAATCAATAAGATATTTTTTCTATATACCAATTATTTTTAAACCATATTTCTGCAATGTAAAATGTTACATAGTTTTTATTATAGTTCCTTTACCGAACTCACAAAAATTTATCTTATATCATTTTTTCATTAATTGTATAATAAGATGTAATTCTAGAACCCTCCGGCTGTTTCGAGATGGCAACTGCAGCTCGGCGTCACGCGCCATCAACGGCCGTGGGCAACCGATCCACGAAGCTTTGCCCCCTTCGCTAAGTTTACGACGCGGGGCCCGCACTTCCGACAGTGGATGATGCTCTTGTTGACTACCCAGGATTCTCGGTCCACAATGGAAAACTGAAAGCTTCGTACCCTTTAAAGGCTTTATTTTTAACTGAAATAAATTATTTTCCTTTTACTCTTAAAATAGTTATAGTTATGCAGTTCAGGTTAAGTTTATTTCAAACCTATTATTCCCATGAAATTTTTATTATACCGAATAAGAGAAAAATTATATTTAATTAGTATTTAGATTAAATTTTTAAATCTTTTAACTTAATATCACAATCGTAAAATTCGTTATATTCCGTACGACCTAAATTAAAGTGTTTCTGGGGGCCCACTAGGTTGTGCTTTTGGGCACTAGTTAAGGGAAAAAGGTTCTCCACCCTGCATTACTCTTTAATTACTATAAAAAGATTCCTCCCTCTTTCAACGCGGTTTCTCCAGCCACCACAACAGTATTCTTGTGGATCAAGGAGGCTTTTATCGCTTTGGGATAATTATATCAAAAGTTAATTTTTTAATGGAGGGTAACTTTGTGGCGTGGAATGGCTGCCCACGTCCTACAGTCGCCATTTCGAAACAGCCAGAATATTCTAGATTCCCCCCTCACTGGCCCCTTTGGTGTCTGGTAATTTTCTTTATACTGCGAATTTTTTACTATTCATCCCGTGATGGAAAATGACCCATTTATGTAGTAATAAAACGCACTAATTTACTCAGCTGCAAAGCATCGAGGGAGGATATATTTCGGAGTACAAACAAGCTACATGAAGCTATATATTATTTCAGATAATACAAAAAAGCCGGAACTGAACCTGTACTACATAAACATAGGCAGTCCTGGCATGGACTGACCTTTTTTTTTTTTTTTTTAAAAGGGGTCAATACTAGTACATAATTACTAATGGAAAATCCTAGCAAATCCTAACAAGGGACCCCACCAACAAAAGTACAAAAATAATGGGGCCAACTATATACACAAAATGGTCTCCAACTAGGTTCAAAATTTAATGTATCTCCATATGCCCGCAATGGTTATGAACAAGACTGCAACCACCACTACCCTGAACATGGAAGCGCTTGACCAGATCTTGCGAGGATAGAACACGTTATTGCTTGTCAAAATGTTGCCTCCAGTCGTCAAGCTTGAACTCGTACTGGTGATTGGATCTTGGGAGGTTTTACTGCTTTCAACAGGTTCAGAAAGGAGGCTTTCTGGTGCAAGTCTGGGACTGCTTGGATTATCATGCTTTTCTGAGGCTTCAGGCTCCTGCGGAACAGCATTTCAATGAACTTCACATTCCTTGCAAACAGTCGTCAGAAATTATACGAGTTTCACACAAGAAGCTTCTCACCTCTGCAGCAATTGGCTTTGATTCACAAGCTGCACTGCAACGAACTGGCCGCATTTGAAGTTTACACTGTAAACGAATTCTTCTAGGAGCAGTGCCCTGCAGCGCAATACCCTGTGCATCGGGGTTCTCAATGCTTGGTTGTCGTTGGCGAGTCCTCAACCTGATTCCTGTTCTAAACTCATCACTTACAACTGCAGTTGACCCAGTGAGACCATAATTATGGCTTTCTGCCGCAGCAGTACCAGGTGATGAATCTTCGCGCTTGCAAAATCCAGCTTCCAAAACTGAGAAATCTCTCCGCTGCTCAACAACATACTCTGGAGTTGTATCCATCTGTAAAGGAGCCTCTCTCTCCATGAGACCTTGAAGGTCGTACTGCTCAATACAAGGAAAATGCAATGGAGACCAGCTCAGTAAAAATACACACAAACGAGGAGTACTAATTCGTCCAAAGATGAGCACAGCAACTCAGGGCATTCCATCCTAAACTAGCCAAAGTATGACGAAAAATTTTTAAGAGCAATTAGTAAGGAGTATTTTGAAAGTTTCCACTTACACATACATTGGACCCTTCTGCATCTGAGCCACTGCATGGTGCATTATCCTTAGCAGGCACCGTGTTCATCAGGTAAATGTCTGGATTACAAATAACTGAATCCAGGAATGAATTGAAAGCCGCATCATTTGAATCATTCTCGAAAGTACCCCCGTTATTACCATTCTCGAACTCATTAGGTAAAGGATAATAACTTAAGCGAGAAGTTCCAAGTTCCGACTGCATCTGCGAGTGTAATGGGGAGAAAACTTTGTTTTCTAGCGGCTCTTGTGGCGGGTCATAGAACATGCTCCAGGGTTCCGAATGTTGCAGATCAACCTAGTGTACAAAAGATTAAAAAGCAAGATAAAAAATTAATAAGTTACTCGCATGTCTCATTTTCCACAAAAATATGCAAGATAACGTGAAATGCAGCTTAGTATTCAGTTTCAATCTCACCTCAGGAGCTTGTAACTCTGACACTCCATTTTGTGCAACCAGGCTGTTGCAGTTATGATTGACTGTTGCACCAGATGTTATTCCATCTGGACTTTCAGCAGCAGCAGCAGCACCACCACTAAATCTTGCAGGATGATTTTCAGCTTGACCTCCAGAAAACGGAGATACTGGATCCAGTTCTAGCTCAGGTTGTGTGACTTCAGGAGAAGATTTAGCTGTGTTAGGAGATGAAACAGTGGGATCAGGTCCATCATAGCTTGAAGCTTCGACAGTCTCATCTTGTTTCTTGAACAGGCGACAGATGACAAAGGGATTCTGCATCAATTCAATCTCCATAGTGAGTTTAAGTGATAGAACACCATAGTCTAAGCATAGTTAAAAACGAAGTAGGCACAAAAATCGTATTACTAATATGAGAATCTATAGATCAACTTCATTTTTAATGAATAAATCTATAAAATTATGAAATAAAAAAATAAAAAATAAAATAAATAAAGAAAACACAGCAATCCATGCTTCTTATTTGTCATTCACTTCGTAAATACATAAAATCTAGACACCAATTCATATTCAATTACCTGTTTTGGGTATTATGTTTGGTGACTTGTCAAAGCTACACAAGTAATTGCTCATTCTGAGGTTATAAGAAGAAATAACAAGAAGCTTAGTCACTTTTTATCAGACACAGAAACTAAGACCAACCTGACCAGGTTGAGTGCCATCAAGCTCCTGCAGGGTAGTGCGGTACTCGTGCATTACCCAGTTGGTCCTTTGGCCCTTAGGAGCACGCCCTGTATAGAAGACCAACGTCTTCTTCATTCCGATCAAGCTTGCTCCAGACTTGATCTGCCGATCCTTCCCAGTCGCCTTCCAGTACCCTTTAGTGGTTGCCCTATTCAACCGATTTCCATTCGGGTACTTTTTGTCCTGTGGGCAGAAGAAGAACCACTCTGGGTCGGGGGACGGTATCGCGGATAAATCTACGACAAAGAAAATGAGCATCAAATTTTAGACCCATCATGAGAAACCAAAAGAGAACATCATACAACTGCCAAACACTAAATTAACAGCATCAAGTGCTAAAAACACACTAAACTTCACAACTTTACCCAAAAACAAGAAAACCAAATGGCAAATTAAGTAATTATTGAATGATTCATTAATATCAAACTCCCCTACCAATTCAATGCACTAGATGGGGTGCCCCTTGGTCTATTGGCAAAAGGCCAAGCACCCTTAACCTGTCCGTCCACCAGGTCAGGGATCGACACTCCCTCCCCTTCCCAGGGTTCGTGGGTTAAAAAAAAAAAAAAAAAATTCAATGCACCATATCCTTCCGTAATGAACTTCAAAGCATAGAAAATGCAACAAATATCTTCTCACTTTCAAGGGAAGGAAAATTCATAAGAAATTTAATCTAATTAGTAAAATCTAAAACATCATTGCTCAAACAAGCAGCCAAATTGAACCAAGCAAGACTATAATTTTCGATTTTCACAGCAATCCAACACAGAAAAAATACAAAATTAACAAAACGGAAACTGGGTATGGATCATAACGCCAAATAAACAAGAACCCACCAGGCAAATCCCAAGGTTCGCGTTTGCAAACATCAATTTCACGAATAACCGAAACGTCCCTTTCACTCCCGTTGATCTTTGACCTGAGGTAGTAGTCGATCAACTCCTCGTCAGTCGGCCTGAACCGGAAGCCCAACGGCAAAGAACTCAACGAGAACACAGGCATCGTACACGCTCACACAGAACAGCCCAACAGAGAGTGAGAGAGCTCTTTTGACAACTCCAAATAAAAAATAAAAAAGAAGAGCTGAAAGAAAAAGAAGAACAGAGGAGTGTTGTGAATCACAGAGATTCTTAAAATTCCATTGTGGGGGAAAGCACGAGCAGAAAAGAGACTTATCGCAGAGCCTTTTGGTGGCTCGACGCCTTTGCTTTTTATTACGTCCACCGCGTTTTCAAATCCTGTATATGCCGCGTGGGGGTGTTCGCCCTCGATCTTCCCTCGTATTACGCTCCAACCGCTGTTCTCCAGGACAGCGCGTAGGGGCAGACTGGAGAAACGTACTCGGTAAGATTGCGCTATCAGACGAATGAGACGGCGACACATCACGCCCCCACGCAAGTGGATCCCCCGCGAGTATTTCAACATTGGGAGCTTTTACTAAAAGAAAGAAAAGTACTAGGAACCAAGTCCCCCATTTCAGCGCTTTTCTTTTTCTTCTCGTTTACTTGGTCCAAAAGCTTTCAATTATTCAATTTCTTGCGTATGAATTCATCTTTTTTCGGATTTATAGCCGTATTTTTAAAAGACCATGCACTTTGCAGTAGTATATGTTGTTTATAAAGTTCCCAATTATGAGAGAAAAAAGCTTTGACTGGAATAACAAGATATTATTTCTAATAAATTTAGTTATATTCTGCTACTGCCTTTTTGTCTCGTGGTTTAGACATTAGCAGCACTCAACCAAAACCATGGCGGGTATATTACAGCAAATCAATGGCATCTTCTGCAGGTTTTCTTGTATATTGTTAAACCATGTTCCACATTGGTGGTGCTGTTTGTTTTACCTGCTACCCCACTGACGAACATCGTTATCATCTTTTTTCCTTTTGGTGTGAACGCATGGAAAAGAGTGGTGGAAAAACAGAGTCCTTGTGATTAAAATAAGGGTTTAAGAATCTTTCGCGATGTGCAGAGGTGCAGCAGGACAAGAAGTGGGGTCGAATTGAACCAGGAAGGAGTCATCTTCCACAAAAGTTTACGGCTTTGGTCAATCTGTTGGAGGAGGAAACAAAAAGATAAACTTGATAAGATTAGGACGGCAGCTTGAACTCTCCACTTTTGTTACTTGCTTTGCCATAAATTATTGGTTCCCTCAGAGCATCAGGCCATTGATTTGTCCACTCTTAAGTGGGTTTGTGAATCGTCCTGTCCCACGCCACAATTATATGTCTCCAGGCATTCAACAATTAGCATCAAAAGAACGGATAAGAATTTGGCATCAATTTCTTCTGTATATGTCATTCTTTCCCTTCTTTCATTTAGGAGTTGGTGTAAGCATAAGCGAGTCTAAACGGAATCTTAGTTAAATCTTCCATTTGAAAAGATCAACTAATATCTAAGTCATTATAGTATCAAAAAAGTGAAGATTAATTATTCCCTTTTCCCCTTTCTCCTTTTAGTTAAAGCAACAAAAAACTATTAAAACTTTGTTGTTGCTTTAAAGAAGTCTTATCATATTTGAGTTTAGGATTCCACTATCTTTTTAGAGTTTTTAAATTCATATGTAAAAATAAGTTGCTTAAGTAGTCACATGCATGGTTACTACTACTTCAATCTCTAGTGTGATTTCTTGAAATTTTTGTATATCTTATTTTTTTCCTCTCTTTCATTTCAGAACTAGTATAAACTTAAGCGAGTTTAAACAAAATTTTATTTATATCATTCACTTAAAAAGGTAAATTAATTTGTAAATTATTAAAATATCAAATAAATGAAGATTAATTATTCCCTCTTCCCCTTCCAGTTAGAGTAACAAGAAACTATTAAGACTTTATTGTTACTTTAAAAAAATCCTATTATACTAGAGTTTAGGATTCTACTATCTGTTTGGGGCTTTAAATTCATATGTGAAAACAAGTTGCTTAGGATGGTCACAATTATGGTTACTGCTACTTCAGTCTCTAATGTGGTTTCTTTTAGCATAATTCAACTGATTCATTAAAGCAGCTTGTATCAGTCCAAAAAGGACTATAATTGTTAGTCTACCTTTCGGCACTTGTAGCAATATGATAAAAAATCTAAACTTTCTGTCATGGGGTTCCCCATTTGAAATGGTCTTGCTAATGTCTTGCATCCTGCAAATTTCTACTAAAATTTCAGTGTTATTATGTAGATTTCAAAGTGAGAAACCTACACTCATAATGTTGATAACACACTTAAGATAACAAGAAGGCACGTATGATATCAGATTGGGACTCAAACTCTATCTTGACATACAACGTACAGGTTCAATCTGTAACTCTTATACCATTCAGTGTTTTATATCTGCTATGGTGGACTGGAATCCGTTTCAATATTTCTGTGCAGTTTTCTTGGATCAAGTGCAAACACAAAAAGCTATGAAAGGTGCATCTCACCTTGCTTCTGTAACTCTTCTATTGAGTGTATTATATCTGCTGTGGCAGACTGGTATCCGTTACAAAAGATTTCTGTGCATTGCCAAGATGTTCCTGTGCAGTTTTATTGGATCCATTACAAACACAAAAAGCAATGAAAAGATGCATCTCACCATCTTCTGTAACTCTTCTATTCACTGTATCTGATCTGCTTTAGCAGATTGGAATCCGTTACAAAATATTTCTATGCGCTTCTCTTGGATGCCGTACAGATACAAAAAGCTGCAAAAGATTGCATCTCACTATGCTACAAAAAGTGAGTGCTACCAGACTACAAATATCTACAAGTATACCACAGTCTAACCATCT
Organism: Casuarina equisetifolia; assembly: GCA_028551475.1. Taxonomy (NCBI): domain Eukaryota; kingdom Viridiplantae; phylum Streptophyta; class Magnoliopsida; order Fagales; family Casuarinaceae; genus Casuarina; species Casuarina equisetifolia. The sequence continues at coordinate 21,665,622 of CM052362.1, forward strand.
CTGTTAATTTAAGTTTCTTTCCCTTCTCTTTTCCCAGGGGACAAACAAAGTTGAAGGCAAGATAGAACAGAGCAAAGCAGAATGCTAGTCCCATTCTACGAACTGCAAAGCTGAGTATCCTCCTAGTACATGAATTGGCTGGTTCAGCGACTGGTGTTGGTGTTGCCCACTTGAAGAGTAGGAGAAACTTAATTATCAATGGCTCCAAAACTTTCCCTATCCTCTGTTTGCTTATTTCTGTACAAGTCCTATTACCAAAGTTTAGGCAGATGGGGTTGTTCAGGGCATTGCCTGAGAGCGTGGCATTGTTATCGGCGAGAATACCACTGTAAGTCGTGCATGATCTGAAAGAGAATAGTCTTCAGGCCATCTTCCTTTCTCTACTTCGGGAGGGAAGAAAACAGCATTTTTGACACTAAAACCAATAGTTTGCTCCTGAATACCCTTGGAACCACCACCTCGCACATCATTGTTATTCTCATCTCTTTGCTCTGACCCTGTAGGATTCCAAATACGCTGCTGCTGTGCCACAATTTCGATGTGAACAAAAAATGAGATAATAGTGAAAAGAAAAAAGGATTGTCTAATGAGTTTGTGATCTATGTAAGTGACCATGTAACGATGGGAGACATGATTCTATAACAACTATATCCATTTTTACTTATAGCATGGCCATAGGAATTGAACCATCTGATGCAGCAACGTGAAAAGTAATGGCATGGGCAGGCGGATATTTCGAGTTCACATATATGTTCAAAACCCAAAATGCTGCCGGTGCTAAACCAACAAAAGAAATATACCACCAAGATAAGGAATTTCATAATTTGAATGCCCTGAAGATCAAAGACAGAATTCCACTGAATATAGTTTACCTGAAACTCGGAATAATCAACAACCCCATTTCCATCTATGTCTGCTTGAAACCACAATTCCTTTGTCTCTTCAACACTAAGTCCATTGCAGTGGCCAGTTAAATTTAGCTGCAGAAAATGACAAAACAGTGGCAGGGAAGTTTACTCTCCAAAACAAAAGTCCATCCTGCTCAGAAGACAAAAAAGAAAAGAAATGAATACTTAAGCATAGACCCTGGTCCAATACCTGTCTAAGTGCTTCGCAGAAACCTGAGAAGGTAATGTAATCACCATGGTTGTCTGCCTTCAGAAAGGCAAATGCATCATTTTCTGTCAATGATGCTCTCCGCAGAAGATACTGAAAATTGGAAGTTCTAATATCAGACAGAATGCAACATAGATCTGAAGAAGTTCTACGACAATACATAAGGAAAAGGATGAAAAAATTAACTAGATGACCTTGAACATCCCAAATACTGCTTGGCTCCAGCTTGTTTTCAGTAGTTTCCGATATCTATCAGGATTAAGAAGCCATATGAAATCAACCCCACATATGTTCCCTCGATGATTTAGGTGGCTAATCCACTGCATTCAAATGTGAAACCAATGATGAGCGTGTAGATCAAAAGCAAGAACTGGCCAGATCTTCTGGTTTAAGGAAACGAAGATCTTGGTCTAAATTAAATATTGACCTTGTGTGCATCTGCATCGGCGTACTGGTGAGCAGTGTCATATGATGACACAAATCCTTGGGATCGAAGGAACTTGTAAACATGGCCACGTTTGCTCCCATTCCAGTCACTACAGAAAGCGAGAATCACAACATGATACTCATCTTTGAGTACAGTTGAACAATGGAAACAACAGAGTGAAAGAAGCCAATCCCAATTGAAGAAAACCGAAAACTCACCCACAGAGTATGACAGGCAAGGGATTAAGATTGTTCTCCTTTTGATATGATTCCACGCACTCCAGGATTTTGTAGACCTACAACAAGATGTGCATATAAGAAATGGTCAACGTGAGGGATCATTGTGAATAACTAAAATCAATTCTTGAGCTGCAGGTTATGAAATGGAAAATGAACTTACCTGCTGCAATCGTACAAGAGACAGACTTGAATCATGTGGAAATATTAAGTGGGTATTCACAATGAGAATTTCTTGGCAAATCTCATTGTTTCGGCACTCTGAGAGTGGGGGATTTAGTTGAACATGTAACAACTGAGCTACACGGTCAGCACAATCATTGAAAAGCAACTCTCGATGGTTCAGTACTTTAAAGTAGTCTTTATGCACCGCAGTCAGCAGACCTGCAGAGTCCAATCAAAACAACTTTCAGTTGGCATGAATGCATAAAAATAAGGTAAAGAAGAAGACAGAGGATATCACACACTCCAAGTTTGATCACTATTAATTCATCTTCTAATGACTTTATAAATTTCTAAAGTTGCATGTTTCCGTCCCTCTTCTCCCAAATCCACCAAGCCAAGCCAGTTCAGGTTCAATTTCTGTACATGAATCCTCCTGTATTTTGTTGTGTGGGGAACAAATTAAGGCAAAACTCTCCGGCAACTGGATAAATCCCATTTGGGAATTAAAGAACATACCATCACCACGATTGTTGGTCCGTCCAAGCTTAAAAGTTGAATATCCGGCATCGCCAAGTCTCTTCTCATACATATTAACAAGCTCTTCATTTCCGACCCAGAACTCCTGTGCCAACGAACGCAGCAGCATAAAGATACATCACAGGAACCACAAACTAGCAAATGCCCATCACATACAGGGAAAATTAATAAAGATAGAAGTAGGTGTTAACCAAATGCAAACCTGAAGACAAATAATGGAAGATCTCTCGTACAACAACCAATCCAATATTCTATGATTCCTGTTCAGCCAATACGCCCTATAATCACTTTCTCGGCAAGTCTGATCCTGCATCCGTCCCCACGAAAACCCAACAAACAAAAAAAAATCATTTCCAAATCAAACAAAACATACAATAGACATTGACAGCGGAACTAATAATCCCCAAGAAAGCAAACGAACATAAAATCAAACCGGCAAATGGGGTACCTCATGGTTGAGGCGCTTGTAAATTGGGGCAAGGATGTTGAAGGTAGTGCAAGTAATGCAAGGCTGTTGGGGATGGTCCCTCATGGAAGACGATATTGCATAACTCCCTATCCTCGATACCCTTCCCTTCATCTTGTTAACTCTCCTGCCCTTCCTCATCCTTCCCTCCCCTTTATATACACACATAAGCAGGATCCACAACCGAAACGCTTCGAAACACTCGCACCCACCGGAGAAAATATCTGCAGAAAGTGGCAGACAATTGCAGTTCCCTTATCCCGCCCAACAATGGATAGGTGCAGGAACCTAATGAAGATTTCTGCTTTTGGGTGTAACGGAAACACAACCGCCTTGGTTTCTCTTTTCTTCGTCTGCTTTAGCCTCGAAGTTCTCGAACGATAATGGAAACGGGCAATGGGTGGAAGACAACCTTAGAGAGAGAGAGAGAGAGAGAGAGAGAGAGAGAGAGAAGCCAGGTGCGAAGAATGCAATAGGAACCACCGGGAAGGGACCGTGTATGTGTGTTTGCCTCGTGGGCAGAAAGAGTACAACCTCAGATTTGTTGTCCTCGTGTACAGCTTACGCGGTCTCTGCCACTCCGAGAGCACGTATATATAGGCTCTACCCGTTGGCATCTTCCTGTGCAGACACTGTAGAATAACATAAAAGGGATCATGCGGGGATCAATCTTTACTCATTTTATTTTTTTAATTCTCTATGCTCTGCTTTTAAGTAAGGTCCTCATCTTCAAAGCTTTCTCTGGTGCCCTTTCATTATACCATACGCAAAATCTTGCAATACCAATTTCTTAGGGATGGCAATTGAAAGGGACCCATGGAATTTGTTCTCTTTTTCTTTTTTATCGCCGAAAGCTGAGGTGCATGCCTGTGTAGTCATCATTCTCACTTTTAATAATGATCATCTTAATCAAGAATTAGCATTATCTTCTGCAATGTGCCAAGAGAATCAACTCTCAGTTCACGGAAGTTTCTTTCCCCAAGTAGTTGAATTGGAATGCGGGTTCAGTCACTGCTGGAACCTACTCCCGCATATACTTTGGAGGGCGATAAGGGTTAGGTTCTTGTCAAGCGTGTTGGATTCCCAAAACCCAGTGGCTAAGATTAAAATCAGTGGGAGGTTGACTGCGTGTGAAATGGAAGATGAAAGTCCAAAAATCATTGTCCCAGAAGGCCGAAAAGTTCAAAAACATGATTTGTGCGAAGTTAAAAGGAGTAGCCGCTCTTTATGTCACTTTCGGCCCCTCCATGATGTGAAAGGCCATTATCGCCTGCAATTAATAAGCACCCCTCAAATCCCAACATTATCTAGTGGCGACCAGAAGCTCCGGTTTTGGTCGCCGATGAACCAATGAACTGCATGCTTTCTTTGCTTTAGTCTTAACCACAGGAGGTTAAGCTCGGATGTGACACAGAGACATGGATTTCTTCCCTGTTGGATTCTTCAGCCATATTTGCTTGTTAATAAAAGAGAAAACAACTTGAATAAGGATTGTTAAGTAAGAGCCAGACAACTCGTCCACTAAATTCAAAAACAAGAACAATAAGAAGGAACCAGATCCATGGAAGATCTTCAGATGCGAAAAAAGTGAGGACCAGTTACTTCAGATCAACATCAGCTACAAGAGATTGATGAGACGTGAAGCGTTGCTTTTGGCTTGCCAACCATAGCCGACGTGACAGGCCTTGATCCGTCCCTTCTGCAAACTGCCAATCGATTCCAAATTGCAACTCCCCTGGTTTTTGCAGCAAATGGTTTCAGTTGGCGTGGAATTTAAGCACAGTACACAACCATGCCAGCTTCTAATGCCAAATGCAACGCCATAGAAAGGTTAAAACGTTCCTTTCCTGTGCCTTGGACGGGATGGAGATTGCTGGCTTCCTTTCACTAGTTCAAGTAATAGAACAAATGAAGGCAGGCATGGCTCAGCAGAATCCAGTAGATGATTCTGATGATGTTATAAGAAAAAATAATGCAATTATGCTGAGAATGATAAACAAAGATATCTCTTTGATTTTGCTTTCCTGTTGATTAAATTAACGAGGGGATCAAACCAGACCTGTGGGCTCTCACAGCCAAGAAACAAAGGAACATCTGGGGCTCTTTATGCTTGTTTTCTATAAAGCCAAAAAGAACAATCAAGATCACAATCCAACCGCTCCTTCGAGGTAGTTGCAGACATGTCTGAAGACTCAAATTAAATATCGCTGATTGATACGTTGCTTTTCCCGAATATGAAATGAAGGAATCGATTTAGATTCCCCATGATTAGTGCATTAAGACCACTATTTAAAAGAGCTGAATTATTTGACCCTTCACCTAACAACGGTCCCCAGCCTACCAAGACTACAGGTTGTAGGTTTTGCCTTCTATTTAGTACAGCTATTCTTGAGTTAACTTGAGACCAACCAAAAACTGTTGGCGTTTGGTCTTGCAATTCATCAACTAACTTCCTACCACGTTACTTTCTAAACAATCGTCCTAAAAAAACTACTTCTTTTCTCGGTAGCTGTTATGGTACTGTACTGTAAGGAGTTTAGTTAGAGATGGTCTTGAGATGAGTTTTATTATGTTGAAGGTCTCTTCAAAAGACTTTGTATGTTAAAGTTAATTAAGATTTTTTTTTAATTTATATATCATCGTTAACTTTGGCTCCATAAGTTTAAATTTATCACAATCATGATTAACACTACAGAGAAAATCTTTTTTTTTTTTTTTTTGAAAAAACAAAGCACCCCGAGAGAACTGAAATCTATTTATTTCAGAGATACCTAACATAAATTGCTCATGAGTTGATTCTAAAGGAGCTAGGGATCCATAAATGAGACGATTGAGTCATTTAACACCTTCACATGAATTTGTATGGCACCCACGTACACTTGCTGGATGCAGACAGAGATTAGAATATTTTACTAGCTCCACATTACCGTTATTCCAGCTAGTCAATTTTTTCCTGTCCACAAATTCAAATATTGCTCTGCCTAGTGCTCATTAATTCATCGACCAACCAAATTTGAATCAGACAGTGGTCTGGAGGTGCATTTAAATATATCCAAAGACATAAGTGACGGTTGTGTCACCTTTTTATGCAGCATAGAATATTGTTTTGTAGGAGCCATGGATGGTGGCGAGGAACCCAACACGAAGCAGAAGAAGAAAATTCCACAGAAGTGGAAGAACAGAGTCAGCTTTTCAGCTGCCTTGCCCGGTGATGTTTGTGGTGTTTTTGCAGGGAGTATGGGCGCAGTTAAGCACTCTACAGATCCATTCACGGATATAAGGGAATCAATTCTCGAGATGATCCAGGAAGTGGGAGCTTGTAGTTGGAATGATATAGAGGAGTTAGTTTACTGCTACGTTGCTCTCAATTCATCAGACGTTCATGGGATTATCGAAGATGCATTTCTCAGTCTAAGTTGTTCTTTTGGGAGAGCAAGGTGTAGTTAACTTTTCTTCACTTTCAAATTTTCAGCTTGGTTTTCGATTTTCTACTCCCCTTCTTTAACATAATAATGAAGGAAGAATGAAGCCTGTATATCTAATGTGTTAATGTTATTTGCATTTGGGACAACCCTATTGACATTTCTACATCTGCTGCAATTTCTGTGCCAATCATCGAAATCATTCATTTGGAGAGTGCAGAAAAGAACAACGGTTTCAAATAGTCTTCTTAATAGTTATGAGTTTTTAGGCCATACATATATAGATTTGATTGAGCAGAAAACAATTGGAATCCTTACACTGGCCTCGAGGGAAACACTAAATTGAGTAGCTTTAGCAAGCAGCCATTGGCAGCCCAGCTGCAGATTCGTCAGTTGTTGGTGCCACTTCATCAGCTGCAACACTCTTGGTTGGAAGGGGGCTTTCCATCTCCTTTCTTTTGCCGTACAAAAAGCAGTACAACCCAGCAACTATCACAATCATGCCAAGCAAACTGTAATAGTAATTGAAACAAAGGAAGGATGCATTAATCTTGTAGTTCAGTGTAGAAAGCAAAATAAGCACACATAATGACTTCGTTAAAGGGTAATATCACTTGCACATACGTTCCAAGTCTGATCTCTGCGCCAAGGATCAGGGCTTCTGATATGGCTACAAAAACCAGTGATAATGGGTTGAACATTGGGGGATAGCTAGGGCCTCGGTTTGCAATAGCCCAGACAACAAAGCAGAACGTGGCAGCCGTGGCAAGTATTCCCTGTATAATAACATTCATTGACGAACGATTTATTTGAGTGATTTTCACTAAGATATCATCTAAAAGCTATCATGTGAATCAAAGATTTTTAGTTGTTCTTTCTGATTCGTCTTAACTTAGTTTGGAGCTACCTTCAACGGCATGAAATGCTAAAGTTGAAAAAGCATGCTGCTTAACTCAGCAAATGACTAAGTACTATTGCAGTGCAAATGATTAAAACTAGAAGTTCTGATCACATAGCTAGCTTGAAATATTGATTGAAAAGCTTACCGAGTAAAATATGGTTAGTAGTTGGAGATTCCACCCTAGCCTCCACGAAGCCTTGCGTCTGTCAAAGCATAAACCTAATACCAGTGATTGCATTGATGCTATGATACACATTAACATTGTTGTCCAGTATTTTGATGGGAAAACTTTGAACAACTTCGCCTGTTTGAGAAAAATATAGATGTCAAAGCTAAAAGAAGCAAACATGAAAAATTCAATCTTCTAAAATCAAGACTATCCCATACGTAGCTTCTCGTATCTCTTCCACTTAATTTTTTTTTTCTCTTGACAAAATATAAAATAAATGAACTTTTAACAATGTAAAATCAGCATCAATAACTAGAATTGAATAAGATAAGCGTTGCGGGATACATACTTGAACTAAGTACCACGTAGCGTAGCACAGGCAAGAACCAACCAGCATGATAGTGCCTCGACTCCAGTGAGACTCCGATGTGTCAACCGCTGCATTGGGGTGAAGATCATGATGACTGATCCGGAAAGCTTTTCCTTTATAGAGACCGCTGGTCAGTGCTCCTGCGACGCAAATAATTGCCCCCAGAGCCTTTAATTTCCCTGCCACTGTCTGCAGCCTTGGTTTCTCTACCCTATAACCATTCAGAAAATGAACAAAAACAATGTCATATTGCTTTCGAGATTATAGATATAGAAAGCATTTACTAACGAGTTATACTGATCAGCACTACCATACCCTGTGATTGCAGAAAACAAGAAGGTAACTACAGGAACTATGTTGAGAATGTCGGTAGCATATGTAGCTGAAGTGTCTCGAAGACCAAAGTAGAACAATCCCATGGCCACTGATATCCTGTAAATTTTGAAAAAGAAAGGGAAGAAGAAAGGACTAGGAAGTCAGGATCATTTTCTTGGTTGAAATCAACAGAACTTGATGTACTAAAGAATGTTCTGAAACAAATTATTCCATGGTCGGCTTTTTCTTAGGAAATAATTATGGGATCGGGCCATTTTCTAGACTTGATCAAGTTGAGCATCAAATTCATAACTCACATGCACAAGTGGCGCTTTTGACTTCTCCTACTAGTGAACTGTAAAAGGATCTTGCCATGGATGGTTGCTATTTTTTGCCATTTTACTCGTTTGCAAGAAAAGTCATAAAAGCTTCTTACCGGGCTTAGAAATCAACTGAAACTGATTAATGGTGCATTAATCTCACCATGTAATGGGTCTTGTTTAAAAAAGGATTCTCTTAAGGGAAAAGAAACTGAAGAAGAATAAAGAATTAATTTAAAAACAGCCCATGGTTTAGAATATAAAACATTTTCTTTTTCTGGGTGTGAGCTCTTCCATATTCATTTCACCCTGTCCAGCATCATCGATTTACGAACAGTGGCTCAGGTCTCACTGCACTTGCATATTAAATTCGGTTTACAGATTTGGGATAAGACTGATGAAGCACGCAAGCTCAGATGTGAAATATATATGATGTCTCTCTGTCATCCCATACCAACAGAATGAATTTAATGAGAATTGAATACAAGTTTGCTGTACTTTCTTCAATTCTGTCTGTACTCGACATGTTCTTGTCTGTTGTAAAACCTTCAATGAATAAAACATTAATGGTAATACAGTCAATTAATGAGCAGTGATTTTTTTATACCTTGTGTATCTAGCAGTGTCTGAAAGCCTGAAAGGACTAAAAGGAAAAAAGAAATCTACGTATTGTTCCATGAAAAGGAGTATTTAATTGAAGATTAGATGCATAAACTTCAAAAATCTAGCCTCAGCATTAAACATGTAAACCTCATTGCATAGAAACATCTAAGAATGTCATCATTATTATATTATTATTGACCTCCATACACTCTATACAAAGGGTTCTTTTTATAGATATCATTTATTAGATACACTCTATACAACGTTATTTATTGCATAAAAAGTTTAGACAATTTCTCTTTTGATTGAGGCATTTTAAAGAAAAATAAACATGAACCGGCACTTTCAACGTGCCTTGTAAACTTAAAGAACCCATCTTCTTGATGAAATCTTTTTTAAGAAAAGGTGGGAAATGGGCATAGTTAGGCACAATGGCTATCATTGTCGCTGGAGATGATAGTTCTGAGACTTTAGTTTCACATAATCCCAAAAAATGTGCCGACTAAATAGTTGCTTTTTCTGTCATACTCGCGTTTTCCGAAAGGCATGCGAAACTTACCCGGTTAAGGCGCTGAGAAAGAGCCAGAACCAAACTGACCAGTTCAACTTCTTTGCATTACCCCTGCAAACATGCCGCCATTCAGAACAAGCACCTACGGATCGTAGTAGCTCGAGAAAATATTGCAGAGAGGGCTTAGAGAACACTGCACCTTTCGAAATAGAAAGCAAGAGGAGCAACGCAAATAGCAGCAACGACGTGACGATAAGCTATGAGTGCAAAAATGAACGTTCCCTCTGTCAATATCAGTCTCGCGAGCAGTTGCTGACCGGTTGCGAAAACTTGTACCAGTAACATGGCCATCGGAAACTTTAACCATGCGAACCATTCCCTTGCCGTCGTCATGTCCGTCCTTTGCGGAGATCCCTGTGTTTCAGTCTGCGTCAACAGGAAGATGGATTTGAGAAGATGTAAGGAAAGCGTTCGCTAAGTCAGTTGGGTGAGAGTTGTAGTATGTATTGGATTCCCCAGAAGGCATAAAACGAGAGTTTAAAGCAATGAATGCAGAGTGGCATTGGAAAATCCGAAGCGTGGAAGTTGCCAAATTATGATCCCCGTTGGGAACTCTGTCCGGCTGTTTTTCAGACTGTCAGCCTTTCCATTCATGGTTTTGCTTACCATTTTCCTTGATCTCTCACACAATCTTCCACGTATGCCTATTCTCGACGGCTCAGCTCTACTTTTCACCCACTTTGGCGTTGTCGATTTCTCTTAGGCTCTTCGGCGCCCTGTGTTTGCTTTGCTCCTAGGCCTGGCACAAGTTTGCAGTTTCTCAGACTTAAATGCCTGTAAGTAATGAGCTTTGTTTGCTTCTTCTTCTTCTTCTTCGTTTGGTAAACGCATAATGATCATTTATTAGACAAACCAAGTATATTACGGACTGGGAGCTGGTAAGCACTTCTCTTTGTCTTTCTGGGAAAAAGCCGTCTCAGAGGAACTCGATGCGTGGTATTTTTTCTATTGCTGTTTGATAATCAATAGGAGGATGACAAGTATGAAAACTAACATATTTTACGCCTTAAACACTGGCCATGAACTTGTGATGCCTCCTTGATTTGGTTTCAGTTCTGTGTCCTTTTCACGTATCCTTTTGCCATAAATCACAGCAAACTTCACCAACCAAGTACAACCCTCTTGAACACCTAGTCAGTAGACGCTTGGGACAACATCACTGGAAGCATGTAGTGCACGACACAACCATCCATCGAATATGGCACTCGAACAAAAAGTGAGGGCACGTTTCGGCCATCGGAGTGCAAGCTTCACTTGGATGTCGCCCGCGGAAGACAGATGAGAATGCCATGGATCTGAACTCAGTTCGGAAACAATGCATTATGAGTTGTCAGTGTTTTCGCCAAACACGCTTGGCAATGTCAAGAACACAACCTCCCAGGGGAAGTAAATCCAAGGAAAAGCAGAGGTGGCAAGACCTCCGTGAGTTAGCTGTTAACAGAGACAAGCTGTATAAGGAGGCAATTCCAGAAAAAAAAAAAACCAGTTTCAATTTTTTGGAAACTTGAAACTGGACAAGAAAGGTTCATATTCCTGAACCGGATTTCATATTTTCTTCGTATACCTTCCATTTAGTTCCAAACGTAATCAGATGCGAGAAAGAGGCCAAATTCCCAAAGCGAGATGTTTCACACCACAAGCTGAAACATACTATTAAAAAGTCTATTAAAATTGATAAATTATATTATTCTATAAACAAGAATATTATATAAGATTTATTTATCACTTTTATGAAACATTATTGTCAAATTATTATAATGCCACATTATGTGAATAATACATTGACTTAATCAATGGAAATCCGTAAAAAGTATTTAAGAGGATTTTGACTATGGTATTATGAGAAATCCAAAGTTAGATGGTTAGGGTTGAGACCCAAATCTGGGTATTGAATCAAATAATCCAACATTCCAAGGTGAAGATGGTGATTCCTGTATACAATGTGTGAACACCAACGGACACATGCATGTTTTTAGCAAGATGAAAACAGACCCAGAAGATCATGTTATGTTGAGTTAACCCGCCACAGATTGATTAGGACTCCCGGACTCTTTTATTAAGGAAGTTACTGTGATTTCTGCGCCAACCTAAAAGAAGTCCATGGTGAACAATTCAATCTTGCATTTAACAGCTTGATTTCTGGGGTATGTGGAGGATAAAAAACCTACATGAAAAATATGTAATATTTTAATAAAAAATTTCTCTCAATTTGTTTTTTAGTTAGATTATAAGCATATTTTTAATATGTAATTAATTTCTCTCAATTAATTTCTTTCTCCTTTTATTTAACTTTAAGCTCATTTATATACCTAATGTACAAAAGCGTTCATTCTATATCTACGAAGAGTATTAAGGACAAAAATTTCATATAAAAAGTAAAATATTCCTTAAATAGTGTTTAGATATAGAAAAAATATATCCCTAAATTATAGGGTGTTTTTCCCCATGTTGGCTTAAACGATAAGTATTGAAGGTACCAAATGGAGGCATTTAAAAAAGTTCTAAGCTATCTTGACGTTCATCTCATTGATTATGCTGATTCCAGGTTTGGGTTTTGCAATTGCTTGTAAAAGGAAGCTTTAATGGACAAACTAAGCAGTCTTTACAGCATATCATGAATGGGTTAATCGAAAAAGGAAAGAAAAGTCTAATACAAAGCAGTGTTTTCCTCACAAGACGAAATCGCTCCATTTTACATTACTTAAGCATTGTAATCATGACATTCCCCTTGTTTATCCTTTGTCATTACCAAGTCGACCAACCAATTACTCTCCCTTATTCTCTCTGGCAAGTTCCGTTTGAATCTCTACCAACTTACATCATTAACACGGCAATAAGAAAATAAGAACAATTGATTGAATTAGGGAAATCAAGATGTGAAAAAATAAGCATAATACGCAACACGTTACATTTTTTTTTTTTTATATATATTTATCTCATATAAATATTTATGTTTAAACTCACATAATTTTGTTGTATGAAAAAGTAATACTTATCATATAATGTTTCTAATAATATCTCCTTGGTTGCCTAATATGCAATTCCCACATCAGTTTCTCAATGTGAAAGATTTTAAAAATGATAAATGCTCATGTTATATAATGTTAATTAACAATGATTGGATTTAAGAAATTAATAAGAGTTATAGGTATTAGTAGGAGCTGCCCAGTGATAAACGGGTTCAGCCTGGTCGGGCCCAACAAATAATCCAGTACAAAATCAGGCTTAAAAACAATCCAATACAAAGTTGGGCCCAAACGTTGCAATTTAGGGCTCCAACATAAACTTCTTAGAGGTTTTAGGTTTGGGAAGGAAAGCAGTCGCCGCTATATATACCTACCTATATTGCCTAGGGTTTTTGGTTGTTCACCGATAGTTGTTCTACGCAGAGAGAGAGAGAGACAGAGACAGAGTGAGAAGATGAAGACCATTCTCTCCTCAGAAACCATGGACATCCCAGAAGGTGTTAAGATCAAGGTCAACGCCAAGATCATAGAGGTGGAGGGCCCCCGTGGCAAACTCACGAGGAACTTCAAGCACCTGCAGCTTGATTTTCAGCTCATTACCGACAAGGAAACCGGCAACCGCAAGCTAAAGGTGGAAGCTTGGTTCGGATCCAGGAAGACGTCCGCCGCGATCCGCACCGCCCTCAGTCACGTTGAGAATCTTATCACCGGCGTCACCAAGGGCTACCGTTACAAGATGAGGTTCGTGTATGCTCACTTTCCCATTAACGCCAGCATCACTAGCGAGAACAAGGCCATCGAGATCAGAAACTTTTTGGGTGAAAAGAAGGTAACGTTTACGTTCTTTTCGGTTTCATTTGCTTGTTTCGCAGTTTTGGCATGTGGATAGTTTGGATCATGCAGATTTATGTTTTATTTATTTATTTATTTATTTTTTTGTATTTCTGGGCTTGATTAGATACGGACGGTTGCTTGATTGTCGGGATTTATTGCAGAATCGTAATGATTTTCCATCTTCTGCTAGATGTAAAATGTAGTATGTGTTGATGTCGGTTTTCCATGGTTTTCCTAGTCCTTTACAGCGTTCTCGGTTTTGGGTGGTCATTTATATTTGTTTCGGGGGTAATGCATATAGCCGGTTGATGTGTTAATTGTATGACGGTTGATTTGGAAATAACCAGGTTCTTTCCGTGTTTCTGGTTGATAGGATAAAGTATTATGTGGGTTTCATAATCCCTGGGGTTCCATAAAATGGACAAGGGGGACAAATGAAACTGGAATGCTGGTTGTTGATATTTTGTTGGAATTATCTTTGAATTACATTTGCCATGATTTTATCATTGCATTTGGTGATGTTTGGCAAAGGTGATTGGATTTCTGGTTATCTTTTTATTTTGTGGAGTTGTCAATTGTAGTTGATATTTGTGGAGAAATCTTGTCTCCGATTTGAAATACTGATTGGCAAGGATACACCGAGTGACTTTTTAAAGCTAGGATATGTTTTCAGTCCCTTCTCATGTTCTACTCTCTGAATATGAAAGGAAAGGATACGAATTGCTGGTTGTAATGATTCTAAGCGCTAAGGTCTGGATCGTTGAATTAATATTTAACTCGACCTATGGCGGACATTAATTGCTATTTGTATTTTGGTTGAATCAGGTGCGAAAAGTGGACATGCTTGAAGGGGTTTCTATCGTCCGTTCTGAGAAGGTCAAGGACGAACTTGTTTTAGATGGGAATGACATTGAACTGGTTTCCCGGTCTGCTGCCTTGATAAACCAGGTCTGTTTTTAAACTTCCACTTGTTCTCTGAAAGCAGAACTTCATAACACCCGAACACATGTACCATTAATAATTCGATATTTGTTACTTGCACTTGCTGACTTGCAATTTTATTTGGTTTGCAGAAATGCCATGTTAAGAACAAAGATATCCGGAAGTTCCTTGATGGTATCTATGTCAGCGAGAAAGGGACCATCGTTGGTGATGAGAATTGACGTTAAAATAGTAATATTTATCTTAGTTGTGGTATTAGTTCCCTAAGGCATATGTTTTTTCGCTTTTTTCTAAGAACTTTTTGAACAATTTCATGAGTTTGTTTGGAATTGGGTCTAAAATTTTGTTATTGCGCAAGATTATCAAACTTATCACGGTGAATTAGTGCCGTGTGCAAGCTTTCGATTTGCCAATAGTTGCTTCAAATTGGTTGTTCTGCATTGATTCTCTTAAAGTTTGGTATGTCAAATTTTTATTATATTGTTATCGACATTGTACCGTACAAATATGGGTGGTTTGCTGGATGTGTCAATAAATCTTTCCGACGGATGAGATAAAATTGATTCAAAGAGCCATTAAGGGCTCTTTGGAGTGCGCAGTAGCTATGGTTGTGGATAATGACAGTAGTAGGTGCAGATCTAGTCATATTAACAGGCTGAGACGTTAAACGGATAACTAGGGGTCATGGCTAGTTTATTGGCAGAGGGAGGAAAGTAGGAAAGACCATTAAAAGTAGGAAGAATACAGATGTTATAATATCTTTGGAGTGCGCAAGTAAGGAACCAAGGAAGCAATTGGGAACAGATGTCTGTTTACCGTGTCCCTGTCACTGAACATCCTGGGAGGAAGTCCAGTTAACAGTAATATGTTCAATAATCCTTTTTTCACCAAGCTTTCTGAACATCTTCCCACCATTTGTCCTCATCCCAAGATAGGCGTGACTTGGATATTTAGCAGAGTTTATTGCGGCGGTGGGAGACCAGACTTGTTGAATCTCTTCGTTTTGCATGTGGGGAGAAAGTGTGAACTACTAATTTGATGATTTTTTGACGACAGATGTTTAGACGTGGAAAGCGATAGGCTGGCCTCTTCCCTATCTTGATTACAATACGATTATGGAAGTAGTCGTCATGATAATCTCCTGTTCTTTTTTCCTTTCGAGTAACAAGGAGTACGCAGAAAATGAGAACCAGAAAAAGCAGTGTAATAATGGTAGGCACTCCTGATCTGGTGCCCCTTCGTTTTCATCTGGGCTACTGAACATGGCAAGGTCACACTCAGCCAACATGGCGGACCAAAGAAGAAGACCCCTGAACAAGTATCGACCTAACGCCTCCTCCGTCGACCCCACCGTATGTCCCGGTCTATTAAATCCAAGAGCACGAAAAGACGTGTCATCATCGCACACAAACCTTGTGAAGGGGATTCCTCTTCATCTGTCAAGTTGTGTTTTTCTTGTTTACGTATGGACAAGAGTCTAGATCACCATTATCATATTGGTATCTTCTTGTGTTCAACAAATGTCTTTTATTTAGCCACGTACGCGAGACCAGTTCTTGCACCCGCATCTTTTAGCAGCTTTTCCACCGCTTTCACCCACACCGGCATCACTTTATCAGAAATGGTTTTCTGCTATAGATTCTGGTTGATGTGCTTATTATCTGTTCTCTTAGCTGTAAGAGAAGAGTTCCTGGTTTTTGTCGATTCAGCTGCCGACAAGAGGCTGACCGGTCCTGTAATCAATGTGGCAAAGCAACTATCTTTCCCGGATTTCAGCTTCAGCAGGGATCCTAGAATTGTCCACGATGTTAGGCTTCTAGGCAGCGCCAAGCTTTCTAGTGAAAGGGCTGTTCTCCAAATACCTGGAGAAGACCAAGAAGTGGATCTTAGACACCAAGCAGGCCGAGCCCTTTATTCCTCTCCCATCCGCCTTCTTGATCCCCATACCAATACCCCAGCTTCCTTCGAAACGACCTTTGCTTTTCAGTTGAAAAATGCTACCAACTTGAGTTCTGATACTGAAACCGGTGGCAGTGGTCTAACTTTCATCATTGTCCCGGATGAGGTCACTGTTGGACGGTCCGGGCCGTGGCTTGCCATGCTCAACGATGCTTGCGATGACAACTACAAAGCAGTGGCTGTCGAGTTTGATACTCATCAAAGTCCCGGATTCAGGGACCCAAATGACAACCACGTGGGAATCAACTTGGGCAGCATCATTTCTGCTCGAACAATCAATGCTTCCGACGTCGGCGTTGTCCTTAAGGATGGTCTGGTTCACAGAGCTCGGATCACCTACGATGGTCCACGCCGTTGGATGGAGATTCGTTTGGGATCAGCAGACGAAGATTACCCGACAAAATCTATCTTCTCTGAGCCACTTGATCTCTCGCCGTTTCTGAAGGAATACATGTTTGTAGGCTTCTCAGCTTCCACAGGCAACTTGACCCAAATCCACAACGTATTGACGTGGAACTTTACTTCCACAAGCCAAGCTTTTCTGAATATGCCTACAAAGGAAACATGTGAGAGTAAGATCCTCGTGGCCGGTGAGATAGCCAGAGCTCATAGTGAACTACCCGGCAGCTTCTTGATTTTCGTGGCTGTAGTTTTCTTGGCTCTGGTGATTCTTGTCAGTCTGTTCTTCATCGGCAAGCGCAGGCATGACAAATCGAGCGACAATGTTGTGCTTCCAGAGATAAAACAAAGGCCAACGCCTCCTAATAAACCTCGCCGTTTCACCATCTCTGAGATTTCCTCTGCAACTCGGTGTTTTTGTGAGTTTGAATTACTGGGAAGTGACTCAAGAGCTGTCTACTACAGAGGAAAGCTTTCAAACGGCAGCCAAGTGGCTGTGAAGCGGTTCTCAGCTCAGTTTCTGAACTCGCAGGGATTAGATAGGCGACGACTGTTGAAGGAAATTGGTGCTATTAGCGTGCTTCGTCACCCAAATTTGTTACCTATCAGAGGCTGGTGTCAGGATAACCGCGAAATCATGGTAGTGTATGACTTCCTTACCAATGGAAGCCTCGATAAATGGCTGTTTGGGGTCGGCGTTCTCCCATGGACTCGGAGATTCAAGGTTGTAAAAGATGTGGCTGACGCGCTTAGTTTCTTACACTCTAAGCAATTATCCCATAAGAACATGAAAACGAGCAGCGTTTTTCTTGATCTTAGTTTCCGAGCAGTCTTAGGGGATTTTGGGTTCGTGCTTTCGGGGACTGATTCAAGACAATTCGAATCAGCAGTGAGTAAAAAGGTCGACGTCTTTGAATTCGGTGTCTTTGTATTGGAATTGATTGCGGGGAGGAGGAAGTCGGACTCCGAGGTGGATCAGACAGAAAGGGATTTGCTCGATTTCGCATGGAGGATGCATGAGATTGATGGGAAGGTGAAAGTCGTGGACAGGAGAATGGGTTCAATGATCAACATCAAGCAAGCAATTCGGACTCTGGAAATTGGGTTGCTCTGCACACTAAATGAGAGCAAAGGCAGGCCGTCTATGGAGGAAGTGGTGGAGTTTCTGCGCACAGAGGGACCGATCCCTCAGCTGCCACCTACTAGACCTGTTGCTTTATGTCCCTACAACAGCACAAACGTTCTTTGCAGGGGCTATTCTTGTGGTCCTTTCAAATGAAGCCATTTACTCATCCAACTTGCAGCTTCAGAGGCATCACATTTAGAGTCTAAAGATATGTGAAAATCTATTTGGTAAGCAATGCCATAAAAGATTGGCATGGTTTCAACCATGAAGTCCATTAAGATGTTTGCAAATTCAGAAGATGATATTGTATCATAGGTATGAACTCGACGAGTAGAACGAGATTGATGTTTCCTTAAAGTTTAAACCAAAGTGTGGAACAGATCATGTAGATCATACTACTGTAAAATAGTTGGTTCAAGCAAACGTAAATACGAGTATTGGTTTGATAACATGGCCTTTTTTTCCTCCATTTTTTCAACTAGCATATCATTTACGGCTCATTACCTACACCATATACATCAACACTACCACAGCAATGGAGGCCGACCAGGGGAAGTGCAGGGGCGGAGAAGGTTTATTTAGCATTCTGAAGCACTGAAGGTTGCCGCATCACTTTAAACACTTAACATCTCAAATGGCCGACAACTCCTTTCATTAATGGTGCCAAATGCAGCAAAAGGTGCAGCATCGCCAGCTCCAAATGGGGAATGGCCACCATTTTTCTATCCTCCTTTCCATTGCACCATGTTTCCATGCGGAATCCCCCTGTAGCTCTTTCTTCTTTTTGTCAACTCAAGCTTTCCTAGACATCTAACAAGACAGTTCTAGGCTTGATATGTATTCTCTTCTCTTAATAAATAGTTTTAAAAAAAAAATAAATTATTTTTAACATAATATAAGAATTTAAATGTAAATATAATTACTTGTCACGAAACAGGTCTCTCAATCTTCATTCTATTATTGACATCTTAATTTAAAAATATTCAAACAATTTAAAGAATAAGAATTGAAAAGACAAAGAATTCAAAATATATTATTTGTCAATAAATACTAACTTAAATTTTAAGAATAAGAATTGAGAAGGCAAAGAATTCAAAATATATTATTTGTTAATAAATACTAACTTAATTTGACACAAATTTTATTCAAAATCTCTTTATCTTAGGTTTAACAGAGAAGTGAGATTTTAGCTTCATTTTTTCAATAAATCCCTTAATTTTTCCAAAATTTTTCAAAAGAAAGGGCAGTGATGTTCTAATATAGAATAGAAAAAAGAAATTAAAAAAAAAAAAGTTTGTCAAAGCATGAAAGGAAGTGAACTTGTTGTACAGGGCAAAAATTCACTCGTGCCGCTTAACTTGGTGCCCAAGGTAATAATTCACTGGGAAAGGGCAAGAAGGTTTTACTAGGGCTTTACATTTCGTGAAGACATCCTTAAACTCCTACTACACCGCCAGTTCTGAATCCCGTAACCGAAAATCCCAACAAGCCAGAAATCTGTTAGATTAGAAATGAATATGTGGAGAGCTAATTCAGTGAGATCCCTTAGATACCTCCGGCAGTCCGCCATTAACAGCGCCACCTCCTCCGGACCTCTCTCTGCTTCTTCCGCTCCTTTGGTTCTCAGACAGAATGTTCTTTCTTCTTCAAAATCCTTTCCAATTACGCAATCCCCTTTCTCCTCCGCCATCTCAGTCCGTTTGCTTCGCACTGGTCGGGAACCAGGCATCAGGTAACACATACATTCCTACATAGGCGTTGCGTTTATGTTAGTTGGATTCTTTGGGTTTCTTGTTCATTCGAATGATGATTTTCGGTGGGTTTGATGTAACGAAGCTATGAGATTACGCCGCCGGTGAATTGGGGGATTCGGATAGTGCCGGAGAAGAAGGCGTATGTGATTGAGAGATTCGGCAGGTACGTCAAGACTTTGCCTTCCGGGATCCATTTCTTGGTTCCATTCGTCGATAGGATAGCCTACGTGCATTCCCTGAAGGAGGAGGCCATTCCCATTCCGGATCAGTCTGCTATCACTAAGGACAATGTCAACATTTTGATCGACGGGGTGCTTTACATTAAGGTACTCTTGTTGAGATTTCATCAGCTGGTCTTTATCATTTTGGTTTCGTGGTTAATGGTATATGCTTGGTTTTAATCTAGTTGTCTTGAATGTTTATCTGAGTTTGTGTAGTTTAGTTTGTTAGTTTATGAGTTGCTTAGTTTGAATCTAATGGGTTGATATTACCTCCGTTTGTGTTCTTTGATTTGTTTGTTAATGGTTTTCTTGGTTCAAATGCGTTTGCTGCAGATTGTGGACCCCAAGCTGGCCTCTTATGGTGTTGAGAATCCCATTTTTGCGGTGGTTCAGCTTGCGCAAACAACTATGCGTAGTGAGCTTGGTAAGATCACTCTCGACAAGACGTTTGAGGAAAGAGACACGCTTAATGAAAAGATTGTGGTAAGTTTGATTTGCTCAAGTTATTTTTATTTTTATTTTTATTTTTGTGAAAAGTCCGACATCTATTTGCTTTGTATTTACTGCATACAAGCTTGTTTGAGGTTTCTCTTATACTATTTATGATTGATTTCAGTGGAATAAGAAAGTAAGGCTTGAAACTGATACAAGTGAAAAACACAATGTTTCCTACTGTTACCCCTGACAACCTAAGGACACATGCGATTTGGATCTTATGACTAATATACTTTTCACTTGAGCAATAAGACAGAATGAAAGGGAGGAAAGTAAGTGGTCATTTATCACGTCCCTAGTTTTGTGGCTTTCCTTTAAGTTAGTAAAGGGTGTCTATAATAATTTATTTCATTTGACATATTGATACGCAAGGGGCCTAAAGAGACTTCATTTACACTCTCCCTTTACCATTTCTTCCTTTTGGGTTCTGCGTATTTCTTTTGTTGTTGGTAAGGATGTAGAGTTGATTGAGCAATTGCTTAGCTTATTGTGGTTCAACTCATATCTCAAAAAAAAAAAAAAAAAAAAGAAGCCACCATTGGTTTCTTCAGTAACAAGGCGTTATAGACATTGTTGCAGAGTATGACAGGATAAGTCTAAAATAGTCTTGGATGCATAAAATATGCTTTATGTATTAATTAGCCAAATCAAGTTCAATTAGGTCTTAGACATTCATGCTCCCTGTCCCTTCTCAAAAAGCAGAAACACAAGAAAGAAAATAAATCATCAATTTAACTTGTTTTTGTGGTCTTTGGGCCTTTCACTTCTTAATGTTATTACCAGTGAAAAATCCTCAAGGTCATGTTGATCAAAAAAATCATGAGCAGGGATGGATTCTTACTAGAGCATGATTCAAGTAGGTATCCTATTGATCATCCTTAACAGATTTTAAATGTTTGTTCATTATTTTGAGTCTCTAGATTTGTAAAATCTAAAGGTGTGAATAAACTTTTTATACGCATGGTATTTACGCATTAAGGCAGACATGGTTTTGACTTATGTCTGATTTTATGTGACTGTGTTGTAGTCAGATCAGCAGGATATGTCTTTTTTATCCTAACTGGAAACCATCTAATTTCCAAGTAGATTCACTTAGCTATCAAAAGCTAGGAGAAGTTGTTCAGCAGTATGATTGTTTTCCCTTCAAGTTGTTGCTCCCTCTATTTTATTTTGAATTCATAGTACTATCCAATAAAAGATGTTTCACTTGAAAGTCACTTGAATTAAAATTTGGTTCTCTGGAGTTTCAACATTTTTCTTTTGGTTTGAGAAAATAAATTAGAGAAGGAGTAAAAGCCCTTTGTATGATATCTTCATTGCAGGAGTCTATTAATGTTGCCGCAAAAGACTGGGGCCTGCAGTGCCTCCGTTATGAGATAAGTAAGTAGCCTTTTGCTTTTGTCCTCGTACCTAATTTTTTTTTTTTTTTTTGGTGTAGTGTCCCGCCTGAACCTTTTTTAAATGTTTTGCTTTTCTTCCTTCTTCAGGGGATATATCTCCTCCGCGTGGAGTGAGGGTGGCTATGGAGATGCAGGCAGAAGCTGAACGCAAAAAGAGAGCTCAAGTTCTTGAGTCCGAAGGTAATAAAGTCTGATCGATACTTCATGTCTTTTCCATGTGGTTAATCTTGGGAGTTTGCTTATGATTTAAAGCCACCTTTGTTTTACTATAAACTTGGTTTACAATAAAACTTTTACCATTTAGCTGTATGTATTCCTGGAAATTAATGAATGATTACATTTTGCAGGAGAAAGACAGGCCAACATAAATATTGCTGATGGAAAGAAGAGTTCCGTAATCCTACAATCTGAAGCTGCAAAGATGGACCAAATTAACAGAGCACTAGGTTAATTGCGATTTCTGTATAAATTTAATGGCAAACCATATGAAAGGGAGGATTGTTTCTTTAACATCATAATAATGTTAAAATCTCCCTAAAAAGATCTTCTGTTCCATATGAATAGATACATCTGACATGGAGATATGGTTTAATCCCGAATTAAGAAAAGTTTGGTTTCTATTAGGATGTTTCTGTTGTAAGAGGTTGTCTGGAGTGAGCTGTACATCGCATTGTGATAGGAAATTTGATGTACATTGAATCAAGTGTCCTTGAAGGGGCTCATTCATGTTCTCCTAAACGGCTGTGACTATAACTTGTGAAGTGATATGCTGAAATCCTCTTTCTCTTCTCTATCAACTTACCTAATGGTAAACACAAATAGAATTGGCATGTGGATTATTTGATGTGGATGCTCCTTTAATATGATAGATAAGTTTCTTTTCCACTAGATATCTATCATTCTTCTTACTATCAGTACTTCCTCATCAGGTGAAGCTGAAGCTATCCTTGCTAGAGCAAGAGCAACAGCTGAAGGAATCACCATGGTGTCACAGTCCCTTAAGGAAAATGGAGGAGTGGAGGTAGGTCCTAAAATACTCGAGTGCACTTGTGGTATTCTGGATATTGGACTATTTGCATGTCAACTACAATGTTTGACTTGATTTTCCTTAATGAAGAACAATATATTGACATTTGACAGTCCAAATAGCAATGCTCAGCATATCTTAAATTTTATGTCATCTAGTTCTTCTCTTAGGTGCTAGTTCTTAGAATGTAGGTCTAGTCAGTTATGCACTTAGTTGTAATTCGTTCAGGTTACAACACATCATTACGAATGTTTTAAGTTTTAAAGCAATCAATACATTGTACTGTCTGACCCCATCAGTGCTTGAAAGATTTCTAAAACTGGATTTACATACCTTTGGCTTGCTATAGGACTCATGGTGGTTTGGAAAAAAGAATTATCAGCATTTCATTTCTCTGTATTTTCCGATTCCTAACATTTTCATTTTACTGCTTGTTAGGCTTTGTTGGCAAGTTAAACATGTTAGTAAATCCTATACTCTTTGCTTTGCCCCTCATATGGAATGTGCATCCACATTTATTCCTTGTGGAGTTGCATATGTACCAGATAGGCAAAATATGTTGTTTTTGGAATGACTGCTGCAAGCCATGACCTTTCTAGCTTGGTCTAGATGATAGTAGGATGTGCAAGAAATGATGTATTCAAGTTGTTGTGATGAGGTTCTACACGGTATTTCTCTTGGAAGCTTGAACATTGAGGTAAAAGGTTAATACTTAAGAAATTGTTTAAGGTGTAAAGGGCTGATTCTGGTCGCACTGGTGTCTTCCGAGGACCCAGTATAGGTGTGATCATAAACAAAAGTGATGATGTGATGATGGGGTGCGTAGCAGATGTACATTTACTTGAAACCAAGACTGAAGAACTTAATGGTGTGCTTTGCAGGCTGCGAGTTTGAGAGTTGCCGAGCAGTATATTCAAGCCTTCAGTAATATTGCAAAGGAGGTAAAAAAGCAGACCTGGAAATCATCGTATAGAAGCATATTCAAAGATGTTCAATTGCTTTTGCTGTGATTTGTATGCGCTCACACGTGCATGTGTTGTTTTGTTTCAACAGGGCACAACAATGTTACTCCCTAGTTCCACTGCTAATCCTGCCAGTATGATGGCTCAAGCACTCACTATGTACAAAAGCCTTATTGGCAATGTTGCTAGTGATGGGTCTCGTGAAGCCTCCTCCCCTGCGTTAGCATTAGATGTAAAGCGAGACGCGTCCTCAGGAGAAACCGGGGATGAGAGCTCCAAGACTGCTCCAACAGCTGATAAAGGTCATCTTGACAATAGCCAGCCGGGATTTTCACTTCAGAGCCCCCATAAAGGAGCATAGAAGATCCCACCAAACTTATCTGAAATTGAATCAAACCCTGTCTTATTGATTTTCTGGTTATCGGTCTAACTCTACAAATTTTCTCATGATTGGAAACTAGAAAAGCTTTTGATATTAGCAGACTGATTTTAGGATGCCTATTATTGTGGCAGAGCAATTGTCCATTGCTCATTTAGTATTGGGCAATTAGGGTGTTATTTTTCCGGCAAAAAGAGAACGGGAATTTTTCGGTCAAAGAGTTAAAACCTTGCAGTTCCCAGAATGTGCTTTCCTTTCTGTTGGACTGGTTGTGGACATCCTTGCGGATTTCTTAATTTTTTTATTATTTGGTTCACTTGCATATAATTTAGGTGGTACTGGTGCAGGCTATCGACATTGGCTTCGGTTACCATTAGTGTCCCCGGTCCAAGCGGGTAATTGCAAAGTGAAGCCTGGTAGAGTCTTCCATCCTTAAGAACTCCTTCACGAATCATTGAACAGACAACAAATTTCCACTATTTACTCAGCCTTAGTGTTCTGATTGTAAATGATTTACCAAACCCATGGTGGGGGTTTTGGTATAAGATTCTGGCCGTATGGGCACATATAGATGCGTACCAAGCAACATAACGCCCCATGAAAGACAACTAGCAATCATCAAAGCAAACCAAGAAGTGCTGAAACAGACAACTAGAATACAAGGAACGGGCTTCTGTTTAGATCAGGTTATACGACAAAACTGCACATCTGGATATTCAGTGGACAAGATAAATACAACAATCACACCAAATACGACGGTTCGGAGAAGGAAGAATCAACAAATTTAAGCCCAAGATGAATTTTGAATCAGAACAATAGTGTATACAAGCGACATCATCAAGAAAGATCCAATCCAACCACGTGAAGATAGCTCATCTGTCTAAGGCAAAGAAACAGCACGGCAGAATGTACACTGCTTACAAGCAGAAATGGGGAGGAAAAGTTCATATGGCTTTACACATGTAATACTTATGATGCAAAGTACTTCAGGTTTGAGAAATTTAAAGCAGTATGGACTTTTTCTTCACAATTCGATACCAGAACCACACAGATCAATGTGCAAAAAGTTGCATGACATAAAAAATTACACTAGAAAGAGCCTCATCCTAGAAGGAGCTAAGAAGACAACCGCAAGAAAGGGACTTGCCAATTAGAGGTACCTTGGCTTATCAATTAAACCAGTGCATGATACCTTCCCCGTAATCCAAACAAAGACAAGGAAAAAATCAAAATCCCTGACTTCATCATGAATTCATCGAAGCCAAATCCAAAAACTGAGAAAGCCATTTCTAAGTTCTCAATTTTCCACAAAATGGCTACAATAAACTAAATAGCAAAAGATTCCAGTTCAAAAGTGCCAGCTTTACCACAAACTCAGAACCCTGATCCTTAAGTTAACATACAACTACATCTCCTTTTTTCACTTAGCCCTGGCAATAACCAAATGGAAAATTATCATGTTTTGGAACAAGATCTTTTATACTGTCAACTATCAAGAACGCTTCACCGTTTGTTAGAAACAAAAGTTCTGATAACTCGTTCAAATTGACAAAAAATGAAGAACAGAATCGAAGCCACAACACAATCAGGAAGAAAAGAATGGGAGCTTATACATATAACAACGAGAATTGGGGGAAAACACATTCTACCAGTATAAATTCGTCTCTCGCATACACAGTGAAGAACTGGACTAAATGCCCCTCTCTCTAACACATTCGTATACAAAATCCCTCAAAATATCCTAAAGAAAAAAGAATCTGAACAATCAATCAATGATATGAACCCCAACTCGTCAGAAAAGCCCGAACAAGACGGAGAAGCCGAGAACGATGAGCCAGACGATGTGAACCAGAAGAAGGGCCTGGCCCGAGAGAGGGCCCGACCCGCCATTCCCAACCTGGCAGAATCCCATCTTGACAACCCTGACACCAGCGCAGGCCGCGTCGGCGCAGCCACACCAGTATGTCATTCCGTCTTCACCGCAGACCGGGTCGGGCCGGAAGCAGTTCACGGGGCAGGAGGAGGGCTTGGCACCCAATTTGCAGAGATCCGGCTCGTCTCTAATGATGTTAACTTCGTAGGGAATGATGGAGTGGTCGTGGTCGTAGGATTGGGCGGTGGGGAAGTAGCTAAGGGCGAAGATGATGGCCATAACAACTAGGAGAAGAAAGCATTTAGGCTTGGGGAATTGGGGGCGCATGATGCCTGCCAGTCGAAAACGCGAGATCTGTGACAGAATACCCCAGAGCCCCCAATATCTAACCCTAAATGCTTCGATTAGGGCTAGGGAATGGGGAAAGAACAAGGAACTCTAAATATGGAGAAGGAATCTCGGACGTCCACGGAAGGAAAGCAGGTGGGCGGATGTGTCCGCGTGTGACTCAGCATTCTTTACCGAGCACACCGTTTGAACAGTTGTCCTTTTTGTTGGTTGAATCGCGGCCCTATTCCTTTGTGCGTTGGAAGGTTGTGTTTGTGGGTTGGGATTTGTGGAAGGTTGGTCCGTTCACCAACCATGTTTTAAAAATACAGAATAATTTGCTTAAGTCTCTATTAATAAATTACCCATGTGGTTGATTCAACACTTTATACCATTTTCATTGTTAGCTTCGCTCTTATTAGTGTTTTGGTTTAATGATTCAATTCTCATTATTGTAACAAATATTATTTTTGGCTTTGGAGGTTGAAAAGCTATTATTTTAATCTCTTAAGAACTTAGGAAATATATTCACATCTAATCACAAAATTTGTGTCTTTACCAACCTTTTCTAATGCCCAATTGAGACAACAAGTTGAACCCTTGACTCATCAATATTTTTGGCTCATACTTAAAAGTCAGTTTAAAAATTTGAGAAATATAAATAATGTAAATTTATTGTCTGCATTGTAACATATCCTCTTATCATAATAATAATCATGAGATCATCATAGTGCAACATTATATGAACAATGTATAGATTCGAGTAATAGAAACCCATGAGAGTATTGAGGAATATTTTAAAACTTACTATTTAATTCAAAAAGCAAGTGAAATATTAGTATAGCTCATTATCAAACTAGCAAAAATACTAATATGTAAAATTTATTCCCATTTTTTCCAAATCTCTTCCGGGACATCAACAATGTGAGTCGGTTTTGGTCCATAATGCTCAAAAAAAAGAAAGAACGTTAACTGATTTTTCTCTTCCTAAAAGTTGCTTCATGGAGGTTCCCAGTCTTATAACTTCAGCAGGAAAGATCTTTGGAGGAAGCAATGTCCTTGCATCCCCGTATAAGCAAATTCTTATACTTTTTTCTCAGAATTGAGTTGATATGTTGATTTCTTCAAAGTATTCAAAGTAAAAACCCCCATTAAAATCCATCTTCCTGCTGATGTTGGAGCAGTCCATTTTAAACTAGTCCAACTTGACTGTTTCTTCAGCTAGTCTGTAGACCAATTCTCCTATATGCGTCTGTTTCTTTTTCCATTTAAAAGCAAGAGTGAGAAGTCATGTAAGCACAATACATAGTTGCTAAAACATGAGAAAGTTATCCAAGCATTCTAATGGGATGTATCATGCATAATAATTACACAAATCAGGTTATAAACACTTGATCTTACAACATTTTGTACCACTTAAATTTCATCATTCCCAATGGTTGACAAGTTCCCAAATGAATACAACAATATGTTTTTTTTTGTCATAATTTTTGGAGTTTTATCCACGTATTTTTATGATATACAAAGTCTCTTACCTTATACGTATTTTAGATTTTAGAAATTATCTTCTAAAAATTATTACACAAGTGAGATTAGGCAGTCTTATCCTAACAAGCATTTTTCAAATTTTGATGTATTTTATCCAAGTTCCATCTTACTGATCTCAAGCCATCTTAAGTCTTTTAACCAATAGCGAGGGATTTAAAGTCAAGCTCAATGTTGGTCACGGTTTTCGTTTTCCTCTTCAATATGGATGATCCGGTCCAAGTCTAGAATGAACTAATAGACATATAATTAGGGAAAAAATTACTTCCAAAATTAAAGATTTCCATTCATAATATATGCAAAGAATAATCTCGGCAAACAAATATTTTGTTCTTACAAGTGAGGTTTACGGGCAAAAAGTATTTGTAACGAAACTGGACTAAGTTTTATGAGAAGAAGTTTATGACCGAGCCAAATTCAAACAAATCTAAAGAAACATTATAAGAGATGAAGGACTTGATCAAATGCACACCCACCAAATAGGCTTCAATTTGTACCTTAGGTCAACAATGGATATTAAAATATACAATCAATCTATGTTTCAAATATGAGAATGATAAAACTTAGTAGATAATTGTAAGGATTCATTCCTAAATTAATTGGCAATAGATAGGGAGGCCTCACTAAATATGAAGTATAGGGCCTACACATTGATGTGGAATAGTCACATTTCTAACACTCTATTTCATGTGTAAGCTGATACAAATATTGGATGTAGACAAATATAAGCTCAACTTTAAGGCCTGCACAAGGAAGGATAAATCGTAAGGAGGACTAAACAGGTTTAATATTATGAAAGGGTTCATTCCAAAATCAATTGACAATGGAGGGAGACATTTTACCAAATATAAAACATGAAAGTTACACTTATACAACTAATGCAAGACAATCAAGTCTTTAACAATAGTTGAGCTAGTTAATCTGTAACATTACCTATAATCAAGTAATTGGTAATGAGTAAGTATTACGAATAGTTATAAATTAAGTGTGAACTCATGTGATAAAAATTAAAAAAAAAGCTAGAACAATAACTCATGTGTAAACTTGAATTTTTCTTTTTTAAAGTAAACAAACTAAACTTTAATGTTTTGTTTGGCAATTAGACAACTTTTGGTTCCGGTATTTGTATAATAATGTCAACTTACTCTCTTAAAAGTGGTTTAGAAGAAAAGAAAAAATGCATCTACAAATAAAGAACATAATAAATTAATATATTAGTAATGGTGAACAAAGAATTTAGCCGTTGGAAACTCTGGTAATTCATAAGGTTAGACGCATACTTTGGGAGCCTTGGCGGCAATGGTGACGTCCAGGCCACGGAGGGGCCGAAGAACAAGGATAAAATTACAATGTCATGCACTGCGGGATTCAGGGTTCTAATTTTAGAGAAACCAAAATTCAGGACGAACTGCCATCGCCAACTCCAAGTGGTACTCTATGCCCACCATGAAAGGCGCAACCGCTGATTTTGCTGTCCGTAAGAAAAAGTCAGGCAAAGATTTTGGCCATAGAACCCATGATTGTCCAGGTTTAGAAGCTCTTGCTAACCGGACATGGCTCCTACATATCTGCACCTACGGGCTATATACTTCTCGCCTCCTCCCCTGACACTTCTCACCATCAAACGCCTGTGTCCATCAGCGAATTGTCCAGACAAAGTCCTTCGTTCCCTCACCTCCATAACTCGCCCCCATCCCAGAACCTTGATCGTCTATGGGAGGCTGTGCGGGCAAGCTCAACATCATCCCTCAGGAGTCACTCCTGTCTGAGGATCCTGCCCCCCACGAGAAGGCGGAGGGCGAGACCGCTGCTCAGGTAGGAAGTGCTTTTGCGTTTCAATGTAGAAACTCTTGGTTATTTGTGATGATCCTTCATTGTTTCTTTCTTTTGTGGATATGTTCTTTCAGGATAACAAAGATGGAGGTGAGATTCAGTCTGAAGAGAAGGCCATATTGATAGAGAACTGCAAAGAGGGCAGTGACGAAAAGAAAGCAGAACCAGCTGCCGTGGAGGCGGGTGAAGAGCCTGCCAAGAAACCAGAGGACATTGCTGAAGGCTCTGTGGGTGAATCGAAGGACCAAGTTGAGGCTGATGGTGAGACAAAGAAGGAGCAAGCTGAGGACAAGGCCGATGGCGCTCCAATCTCAGAGAATAAAGATGGTGCAGTTGTTGCCTCTGCATGATGGCACTTCAACTTCACAAAAAGAATAAAGCCATTGTAGTTGTCTGAGTTGAAGCCTTTTTCATTGGTACTCATGTACCAAGACAAATTCATTTTCATTCATTACACAATTGTATCTACACCGGACAATTTGTTGTTCTGTTTTGACTGAAATTTCAGTATCCAATTCTTTACATAACAGATCTGGCACGTACACCATCATTCCTTTCCTTCAGATCACTTTTTTGGCACAACATACATGTGGAAAATTTATCTTCTGATGAAGGTAAAACAAAGATAACTAGAAAAAAAAAAAGGAAAAAAAAAGAGAAAATGACACCGAACTGAATCTGAATCTTATTGACTTTTGGAATTCATGGAAGCTCACATCATTCTTCCACAAGCAAAACCATGGCCATGCTTCTCTCTATATGTCATATCCTTGAGAGAGAAAGTACATGTCCTTGCATATTAAGCCTCCTTTATGGCTTCCATGATAATGCTATTAGCCAATGTCAGAGCGCTAATCGGGATGCAAAAATGATATAAGACGTTCGTGCCACAGAAATGGTGGTTCCTCAACATGGGAACTCCAAAAGGTAGACAGCGATTTCAGTTACTGGATTAAATGGATTGTAAGAACCTTTTTTCTGATGCTATTTAGCAACCGTGAGACAGAATTTTGCTTTACTCACTTGAAACTGTAGCCTACCATCTTTAGGAACTTTCAACAGAGCTACATCTTCTGCTTTCTACTGTGTGCCTTCTGCTTTCTTTTATGAAAATCTGATTTTCTTATAATGAAGCCGGCCAAGGGACGACTTCAGTTGCTTTCTTAAGCTTTTCTTTTGTCGAGAAGTCGCTCCTTACTAAGCCATTTGCTACGTAGTTGCTTAAGCTCAACCCATCAACCTCCCTGGAAGAGAAAGCAACTACTGCAAGAACTAGAAAAACAGTTCCTGAAGAAAAAGGACCTGAATCAAAAAATTAAGCCACCATAACCCAAGATCATCGCTTTGCAAAACAAATAAACACGGGCGTGTATAACAAAGACCTAAGTAGCTGCAATTGATTAAGGACGGACGGTCTTCAAGACTGCAGTTGATCTTTGCAAATGATCATGTGTGTCTGTCAGATTAGGTTTGGGAAAAAGTGCGCCGGTTTTATCAGACAAAGCATGAAAGGCCAATCAGAGGACTGATGACTCAGACGGTACTTGAGAGCTTATCAGAAGATCAAGCCACTTTTTCATCATGATTCTCAGGATAATGGAATGAAACAGAATTCATTATCCTCAAGGGCAGGCCCCAGAGATAATTAGGTTGGATATCTTTTAAGGTATAGTGCTTTTGTCGGCTGCAAAACAGACATGGAATCAGGTTTTATGAGATTACCATGGAAAAGGAGTATATGATACCAGCTTCTTCAAAGAAAAAGCTCTCATCCAATCAATCAAATCCTATCGTCAACTAAAAGCACCACACCAACTCAATGATCAAGACATTACAAAAGGATGGAAACCGGCAATTCTGTTCTCTGCGCACAACATGAACTTTCATTACATTGTAGCTTGATTAGTGACGGTAGCAAATAGCATTTACACCCATTGATAAAACTTTCAACTTCTAGACATTTAGATGCCACTGTTGAGGACACTACAACAAAGGGAGAGAAGAATTTAATCCCTCCACTAATCATTTTCATATCGCGGTTGGGTTAGCAAACGTAGGAATTGCCTCCTTGGTCGTTCCCTCTTCATCCTTCGGCTCATCCTTTACAGCCAACACGACAAGGACAACCAATAGTGGGTAACTGATGGTAGTAAGGCACCAATTCACAATCAGCTCGGACATGAATGATACATTGTTTGCGTCAACTTGCCAAGCAACAGCTGCACCAGCACTCTGCACTCCCTTGTAAAACCCAGAATACCTGCAATACAAGAACAAAAAAGGTTAATAGCGTCAACGATCATGCTCGATTATAGAACAACAATGACATGCACAGAATTTGTCACAGACCAAAAGTGGTAATAAAGGCTACAGATGATCTATAACGCCCATTACCTGCTAAGGATTTCAGAATCACTCGCCAAGGCTCCTATCAGCCAGTAGACCATGCTCTGGAACATGGCATCAAGTAAACCAAAACCAAAATATAAGACGAACGGCCCTGCGAATTGGCCACCTGAGTCCTTAAAATCCAACGTCGTTGGCGGGTCACTGCGCGAGTACCTGAGCTGGTTGGCCAGTCCGCCAGCCCAAATAGCAGTCCCAAGAACCGAAACCACTGCAATCCCGGCAAACCCCCTCGTCCTCCGACTCTGGAAACTGTAGTCCATAATGTAACCAATCGCAACAGAGCCTAGCATCTGCGCACCCCAGTAGAAGACGTTGTTGAAGCCTCTAGTCCTCAAATTGAAGAAAACCCCATTAACGTTATTGAACTGGTATGTGTAGAAAAAGTTGCTGGCCCAAGCGGCAGGCACTATGAGAAGCATCTTCCAGTTTAGGAACAACTTAGCAATCTCCACCGCCTCGACCTGAACGTTGGAGTACTTGATGTTACTACACCGAGTTCCGTCATTACGAACCACCTTATTCGGAGGCAAAATAGCGAAAGAGAGAAGCACCCCAGCTAACATGAAGGCCATGAAAGCGATATATGTGCCGTCGCTAACGGAAGCGGCCTCGTCCCGATGATAATTGAGGATGAGAGGAATAAGGCCACCAATGACACCACCCATGTTGAAGATACTCCAGAAGATTGCGATATACGTCCCTTTACGGTGCGCCGGTGGATAAGAGGTCATGATAGCGCCCTCTGCGGCCCAGAGGAGGCCCGCGCCGATGCCCAACAACGCGCCCGCAACAATGGCGAAGGCCTCGTGCTTGTAGTGGTTGTAGTAGAGGAAAGAGCCGGCGTAGAGGACGTAAGTGGAGCAGCCGGCCGCTAGGGTGAGCTTCGGCCCGAGGACATTATAGATGCCGCCGCCGAGCACGCCGAACACAGCGAAGGTAACGTAGAGCGCAGTGTTGGCGTTGTTGGCGGCGTGGTGGTCGACCTGGCCACCACCACCCATGCCCGAGAGGGCGTTGAACATGCCGGGGCAGCAGAAGCATACCAGGCCTATGAGGGACACTTGGACAAGAGGTGAGTTATACCTGAACGAGGATTTGATGGGGGCTTTCTGGGTGCCATTGGTGTTGGTCGATTCTTTATCTCCTTCGTAAGCCATCAAGAATATTGTCCTCAGGCGAGGCTGTAGAAGTGAAAAAGGCACAGAATTGGGGATCAGAGAGAGATTCCGACGGGCGTGAGGAAGTTGACTGGGATACGACGCAAAGTGCGAAGGGCAAGCTCTGAATTTATGAGGGAGGCTGGTTGTGTCAAGTCACCATTGGATGATGACTGCTCTGATAGCTAACTTTAGCACCTGCAGGAAGATACATGTGCAAATTTCAAAATGGGGATTATCTTAAAAGATCCACAATAACAATGCCTTCAAGCATACTCTTCAACCGGCATTGGTTGAAATTCCGACGAAGACCGTTCCGCTGTAAAAATAAGGCAGCCCCGAAATACAGCATACGATACGAAATCATTAAACTATGGAACTATTTCATAATTTCCTATGTAATTAATGGCCCACCATTAGACTAATAATGGTGCAGGTTCAAGATTCTCTTTCCACTTGGTTGGTTTCACTCATCTTCCGCTCCTGGGAAAGTCTTCTGATGAGAAAGCGATGGCATGACGCAGCCAGACTTTGGAGCAGCCTCTTGGCCGCATTAGGCAGGCCAGACGGCCGCAAAACACTACTTTCATGTCACTCAATGGAAGTCCTTCGAAATGATGGAATCCAAACGGTTGCGGTGTGGAGTTTCAGACAGAAACAGTTCAATTGTATTATTAAACTCTGGTTTTGCAAGATGGATCATCCAGTTCACATTGATAGCAACCTGTGTTACAGGATCTTCCGCAGCCGGAATATAAGTCGTTTCTCAAGTTTTCCGCCTATCCACTGCTAGAACAACAAAGTTCTGCTCGTAATTTTCTTTCTTTTCCGGCCGATACGAGACAATCCAGGGAATTCGAGGCAAACATGAAATTTAGAGATTTAGGAATTCACCAAACAGTTATTGCAGAACATCTCCATATATAAACAATACTATAAAAAGGAGTTAGTTGCCACAAATATCTGTATAATCCACGACCATTAGAGAAATCATCAGATGTCTGCCAGCAAATAGATTAAAGCAAAATATCGATTACAGCAAATTTTGAAATTTCGTGAATTTTATACATGGGTTTAAAATTTACCCATCAATTTAAGTTAAAAAATACTTCAATCTCCGAATTCTTTATTCTCTTTCTGTATATATTTTATTTGTATATAATTAAATACCTTATATATATATATATATATATATATATATATATATATATCATATGAGAAGAGTTATTTGCTTTCTTAAAATAATTATTAAAAAAGGGAAACAAATACTATATTAATAATGTGATATCCATAAAAATTCAACGCTTTGCCTTGAATCAAGCATCATATGCAGGAATTACTCTTCCCCATTATAGTCCATTTAGTCAAGTTAAACGATGAAAAAAATGGTTCAGTAAGTGTAGATCTTTCCAAGGTAGGATTCTCGTGGTACCTTCCCAGCCCTTATTCCTCTGTCACTTGTTGGATGTCTGACAAGTATTTAAATGTTCGTTGGAAACTACGTCTGTCTCACGTGGTCTCGAATTCATTATCCGTCGGTCTTTGGAGTGCCAGTTGGAAAGCTGCGATGGCTTGGAGGTGTGAAAAGCGATTACAATAATCTATTTGACCTTAGTTTCGATACTTCGAATACAACAGTGTGCCGACAATTGCAACAGAACAACGCACAAGGATTCAGAAATGACTACACTAATCTAGGACTGGTCGTCCCCTAGTAATAATACTTCATGTCATACGGACTCAACGAAAGTGTAATTTCAGAAGAAGTTGAATTTTGTTCAATAATTATAAAGAAGACTTCTACCATAAATGGTAAGTATTGTGCTTTAATTATAATAGATGATTATACAAGATATACATAAGTATATTTATTTGCTAAGAAAGATAAAGCATTTAATAAATTTGTTAATTTATCTCAAGTAATTCAAAATGAGAAAGATCTCATTATCATTAAGACTATGATATATCACGGTGGTAAATTTAGCTCTTCTAAGTTTCTCCTCAAATAATAATAAATCTAAAGTTTAGACTAACACTCTTAATAGTTCAGTGTTATTGCACTTGGTTTTTTACTTCAAAAGGTTTTTATTTTATTTTTAAAGTACAACAAATAGGGTATAATTCTAACTTGTAAAGAAAAATTAATTATTTACATATTAAGCTACAACACAAAGTAAAAATAAACACAAAAAAATATATTGTCTCCAAAGGTTAACTTGATGAGAAGTTGATAAAATCTAAATCAAAATTCAAAAGAATATGTCGAGCCACGACTTGGGACTTGGTATTAGGGTCCTCAAGTACGAAATTCATCGTGAGATTCAAATAAAAACATCTTCGCCAAGTGATATGAAGGAACCAAACTCATAAATCTCAAGGTTCAGACGAGAACCTTACAATGTTTTAGGGTTAATCAAATCAAAAACTTAAAAAGAAAACAAGTCTAAGCCACAAAAATATGACACGCACATTCGCCTGCAACACCTATTTATGTTTATGCTTACATGTTGTGTTGTGTAGTAGGGACTCCTTCGTCACTTTGTATGCATGAGTTAGGTATGCATTGTAATATTAAAAAATAAATTAAAAAAAGTGTTTGGGCCTACATCCAAAAACTTAACCAACTTAATAATTAATTCAAAGATAGGTTACATGATCTAGCTCTTAATAGAAAACAAATTATTTTACTTGCCTTTCTAATGTAGAAGAATAAAGTTAATTGCATTAGTGACAGTTAGGAAGATTTTTACACGGTTTAAAGCCTCCCCCTCTCTTAAAGATCTAATTAATTTGATCTTAGAAAATGTATTAAAACTAATTAAGAACCGAACTCAAATTTGATCATCTTTATTTTCGCAGCGTTATATTTTCGCAGCGTTATATTTTCGAAGGATAGTCCTTGTTGGATTGTAGTTCCGAATGGCCATCCGAGTAAGCAGGCAGTGCTAAGCCACTCGTGCCCCTTCCTATCCAACCACCACCATCGTCACTACAATCTGGTCTCGGCGGCAAAAGCCCAGAGAGCGAAAGAGGAATGTATTCAGGCTCAGTCTTTGTCAGTTACTCCAGAGCTACCATTTCTGTTTTCCCGATTAGCGTAATCAAACCGGTCAGATTCAAAAACCACTGCTTCCTCAAACAATCCTCAGTCTCGGCAAATGTTTCTGTTCACAAAGACCTGTCTTCGGTTCACCACGACAGTCTCAGGGTGCTCGAATGGAGCAGTCTCTGCGACGCCGTGGCATCCTTTGCCGGCACTTCCTTGGGTCGCGAAACTACAAAGGTCTCTCTTTTACTCTCTGCTGATGTTACGTTCTCAATGTTCGTTCTGTGTTGATTTGTCTAAATTTAGCGGCTTAACTCCTGCAACTGTTCTGTCTTAGGCCCAGCTGTGGTCTTTGAACCAGACGTACGAAGAGAGTCTGAGGCTTCTCGAGGAGACCAATGCGGCCGTGGAAATGCACAAGCACGGTGGTTGCAGCTTGGACTTCAGCGGCATCGATGTGGTTCTTGTTAGTGCACTGTTTCTGGCATTCTTCTATTTTTTCTTATCTGTCAACTTAAAATTGTTGGTGTCAAAGTCGCTGAGCACCCACGAATTTCATTGCGGCATTTAGTCATACACGAGAAACTGTCACATGGTTTAAATTTTGTATACTTTTTTCATTGAGGTTTCTTCTAGTGTATTTTATGCTACTGAAATGACACTAAGGTATCATGCAATGTGCTAAGTTGTTCTTGTTCTCTCAACAGTGGTAGTGTTTCATATCTTCTGGAATGTGAAAATGAAAGACTCATTCTCTTGCATTTAGAAAACACGTGAATATTTGCATATTCATGGCCTAGCCTTATAAGTGTTTGCCATGTTATGTTGAAGGTGAAATCTGCTATACAACAAGCACATAGAAATTTACCAGTCAATGGGAATGAGGCAATGGCTGTAGCAGCTCTGCTAGAGCTTGCTGAGACTTTGCAGTTTAATCTAAAAGCTGCAATTAAGGAAGATGCAGATTGGTACAGACGTTTCATGCCTCTCTCAGAAGAGGTATATAAAGCATCCAGATTGAACCATCACCATACCTTTTGAATTCTTACATGCCCTTAATTTTTTCCACATTGAATGCAGATAATGGCGTTGGTTGTAAATCGATCATTAGTCAAGTTGATACAGCAAGTTATAGATGAAGATGGCTCTGTTAAAGACTCTGCGGTTTGTTCCTTATTATCTCCCAGAGTTCGTAGAGATACATATCATGCAATCGTGGACTTTATTGATTTCCTCTAGTTGGGATAGTTTCTGCAATTTATAGACAGATTTTTCTAGACAATCGTTGTTTTGTTCAGAAAATCTTTGAACTTATTATATCTGCGTTTCCACTGGCAATATTTGTCCTGCTGAAATGTTTATTGGGTCCATTACTGACATTATTTGCGTTTTCTCTAACTTTTCTTTCTCAACTTTGTCTACTGTTCTAGAGTTCAACCCTGAGACAATCACGTGATCGAGTGCGGATGCTTGAGAAAAAGGTAAAGTGAGTTTTTTATTGCATATTTGTCCAGTTGGTCCTATTGATTGGTTAGGTAGAGTATTCTTGGTCTCACCAGCCATCATTTGATGAAGGCTATTAAGAATTGTGCTTAGAAAGGTAGTACATTGCAGCCAGTAACCAGAACATTATCATTTGTGCCTCAATAGAGGTTCCTTAAAACTCTTAATTCATTTGCTGAGTTTAGGCTTTCCATGATAGTGAAGCAGGGACTATTCTGTTGTTCATCTTTATGTTCTCGGCTTTTAGGATTTATGGACAGGTAGACCCAAGCAAGGGTCAAAGGACCCTGTTCGAGCTCTAGCAAGCCATTTGGGTTTATATCAGGGCTACTGGAACTGCTTGAGGGTTGAACTGCTCCTTTGAGTCCTCAATCAGGCCTATAGGTTGTGGCTCTTCTAGGCTACTGAGTTTTGGCAGCCTTTTGGATTTTATTTTTTCTGCCAAAACATTTAGGAGGATCCTTCTTTACCATCTTCCGGAGTTTATATAGGAAATATGTATGTGCGTTCTCATCCAAACTTAGATCTACTTTGATCGACCTGCCCTTCTTTTATTCTGAGTGGCAGTGTCTTCTTGGGGGTTTAAGTTCGGACACTGAGATTACAATCATTAATATACTTCTGGGCAAGAGCTTAAAGCACTTATTAGTCTAATCTATTACGAAAAATTTTGCCTTCAATATAGTTACTGCTTTATGTTTTCAGATATATGATTTAATGGAGAGCCTAATAAGGAACAAAGAGAATGAAACACCATTTCTGGTAAGAAGCATGAGATCAAAATATATTTCTTTAGTGTTTCCATGATTTTTCATAATAAGTATAGCATTACTGGTTCAGGAAGTGAGTAAGATTGATGGCAGGTGGTGTGTAAAATCTGGGGCTGGTCAACTGACAAATTTGAAGGGTCTACTGTTATCCAGGTCCAAAAACTTTTTTTGTATAACTCTCAGTAATCAATGCACACAATCTCTGCCTTTTTTTTTTTTCGTTCAGATTGATAATCTGTATGCATTATATTCCTTTACTGATAGTATGTTATGTTGTAGTCATTCAGGCATCGGAAGTGTTATAGAGCCACTCCCCGCTGTTCCCTTAAATGATGAGTTGCAGCAAGCAAGGGCATCTGTGGCAAAGGCTGAGGCAGATGTGCTCCTAATGTTAACTGAAAAGGTCGCTTATCATTTAATCAAATTTCTTGGCACTGGCGATTCTAGATTCACTTCTTATGTTTTCATATTTCTGTTTTCTGCACAGATGCAGATGGATCTTGGTAATATTGAGAACTTATTGAACAGTATTATTCGATTGGATGTGGTAAGGTGTCTCGCCATTTTCTTCCCCTCTCCCTGAATTGCTTCCTAACTCTGTTCTCCCTGTATCTTAGAAGAAACCAGCTTCTGCTTTATCCAATACTTGCTTTTGATCAAATTTGTTACACAAATAACAAAAAGAGAGTGATAGTTTAGTCGATTATAACAGTTTCAGCTCTGGTCTTGTCAATTCATCTGTGGATCCCAGTAGTTCTTAAGGAGTTCTTACAGATAACTTTGTAGGGTACCTTGTCTATTATTTTTTATTCTTAAGACTGGTAAGTCGACTAACAACACTGGGAGGAGGCAAAAACACTACCTTGCTTAGCCTTCTGAGGATAATGTATCAATGATAGTGGTGTGGACAATAGCTATGTGCCATGAGCCTTCAAGGTCACATATCTAAGTCATGCCACATCTCGTGATATGTCATCCAAAAGCTTGATAATATTGTTGTTTGGTGTTTTTTCTTTTCCTCTTTATTTTGATCCCTTGTGGATATTTTGTCATCTGGTTGTTCTAATTGTTGATTTCTTAGTTGCTTACTTTTGGTCGTTCACCCATGTAGGTCAATGCCAGAGCAGCCTATGGTCTTAAATTTGGAGGCACTTGTCCTGATTTATTTCTACTAGAAGGCAAAGGACCTTCTGCTTCTGTCACGTACCAATTAGAGAACAAAGTATCAAATGAAACATACCCCATTAAGAGGGAATGGACATTGTATATGCCAAAAGCTTATAATCCTTTATTGCTTCGGCAGAATAGACAAAATTTGCAGAAGGCGAGGAAGGATGTCAGTAATGCTAAAGCAGTAAGTTTCTTGCAGAATCCAAAAACTTCTCACTCAATTTTTTCATTTTTTTTTAAATTTCCTTTTCTTTCTCCTTTTATTTTATGCTTTTTTTTTGGTTTGGGGGGGGGGGGGGGGGGGGGCGTTGGCTCTCAACTTTAAATACTGAAAGTGGGTTACGAATTTTCTGTTTCTATTATGGTTTTACCATTTACTCAGCCAAAGAAAAATTGGTTCATCACTCTGTGTTCAGGTGTTTTTGCCAGCCATTTTACCTTTAAAGTTCTGATTGGTGCCAAGTGTTTATCCTTTATCATTACTCCGTGTTCTTATCCCTAGGAAATCCGGAGAAAACAGCGAGGTGAGATTATGGCACAAAAAGGAGAAACAGATACAGATCTTTCATCATTGGAAATGCAGGTAAAATTTTGATAATATGATGCAGAACTCATATCGCCAACTGCCCATAATTTTTTTCAAGTCAATTGCCTTCTGGTCGTCAGGTTGCTGCACTTCAGCAAGCTCATCCAGTTCCAGTAGACTTCTTTATTGAGCATAGAACTCGAGTTTTGGTTATAACTGGCCCTAATACGGGGGGTAAAACCATTTGCTTGAAGACAGTTGGATTGGCAGCTATGATGGCTAAATCAGGTTCCCTTTTTTCTCTTAATGTTCTTAATAGATGGCCCTCTAAATTCAACTACAGGTCTTACAAGCCACAGTTATGTGGAAATTATTCCATGGTATTTGGATATTTTTCCTTTGTCTTGATACTTTGAAATCATTATTGAGCTTGATATTTTATAGGAATTTCAATTACCTTGCAATGTGATTCACTATCACACCAGAAAATTATCTGTGGAGACTATTTATGAATATTTAGCCCAAAATGCAATTACTTGTCAACTTTGTCACCATCACACCAGAAAATTGAAGCCTGCAACTTCTAACAAAATGTACCATTTTTTGACTTTCTAACTACTTCTGCTACAATTGATGATAGAAACCTTGTACAATCATAAGTTCGGCCATGTGATTCATGAATATTTCAAATAATTTAGCTTGAATGGGACTGAAGTACTGAATTCTTCTTTTTTCCTTTTCTCATCTTAAGATCTTAGTTCTACAACACACAGTCACAATCATTTATTTCGTGGTGCAGGTCTTTATGTTTTAGCTTCAGAATCTGTAAAAATTCCTTGGTTTGATGCTGTTTTTGCTGACATTGGGGATGAGCAGTCCTTATCCCAATCTTTATCTACCTTCTCTGGCCACTTGAAGCGAATAAGTGTAAGGATAACATATTTCACAGAACAGTTCTCAGCTCATTGAATCAATGTTCTCTTTTGACAAAAATTACCAGCTAGAGTCACAAACTGGTTACAGATCTCTTGAGTTCAGATATGTGTGTGTTTTCAATGGAATTCTGCAGATTAGCTATTCTTTTCATCATCGTGACTTTTCAATCTGATTCCGGGCATACATACACATGTATATATATATATATGAGTGTGTGTGTACACATCATTTCAAAGTTGTGATCTTGTGTGTCTTGAACTTTACTTTAGGTAAGTGTACATTCTAAAATCAATTGCCACGATTTCATTAGCCACGTATGTTTCCCTTATGGCATGATATCACATATATGTTGTTCTTGCTGACTTGAAGTTCTTGTTGCTCTGATGGAAACAAAATACTGGGAATCTAGCTTATTTTTTTCATGTGTAAATGCTTCTATGTTATCTCAATTGCTGTGCTCCTTACTTTATGCCCTTTGGGTTGCTAACAGTATCTAAGTTTAACTGCTTCTTGTGCATTTGCCAATTCCTTGTATTTGACATGCAGCCCACTATCTAGTCAAGGGCTGCTTTTTTTAGCGATGCTATACGCCAAACATTTCTGTAATTCAGTCATGCTTGCAATTGGTATCGTACAAGCATCTGTAATCCTTGATGATCATTATAATTGATTGTTCCTATTCATTGCTTGTCAAATTAATCAGTATGTTAGACCAGTAATCGTGACTTACTATTCTTCAAAGTTTGCCCATGTAAATGGATTTATGACTTCTAGTGACTAGAGCACCATTTTAAATCAAGTGTCTCTTCATTGTATACTAGGATTGAGTTCGTTACTCTTTTATCATGGATATTTTTTCTTCTAGATATCATAAATTACTTACTTTTCAATGGGAAAAGTTTACATGCAATTTCTTGTAACATCTTGCAGGAAATTCTATCACACTCAACAAATCAGTCACTTGTCTTACTAGATGAAGTAAGTTTTAAATTGGCTTGGTTAAAATATGGAAATTTAATTCCTAACAATGACGAAAAGAAAAAGGAAAGAATTTCAAAGTTTTTTGTGATGACCATCTATGGATTGTATACCTTTTGTATTTGTTAGGTTGGAGCAGGAACAAATCCCCTTGAAGGAGCAGCTCTGGGGATGTCATTACTGGAATCTTTTGCCGAAAGTGGTTCTTTGTTGACAATAGCTACAACACACCACGGCGAACTCAAAACGCTGAAATATAGGTATTTATTTTAAGATAAAGATGAGGCTAACTTGTTGATAAAAATATGTTTCAATTGCTTAAGTTGTGTAGTTTGAAAAAGAAATTTAGTCCTTTTCAAGTTAATATGCTATGGTTACTTTCTTACTTGGTAATTGGTATGAGCCACATAGACTATTTGTTGCCTTCCAAAATTCCTATCATGTTCTTGAGATGGTTTCCTTAACAGCAATGACACCTTTGAAAATGCGTGCATGGAGTTTGATGAAGTCAACTTGAAACCAACTTTCAAAATTCTCTGGGGAGTACCAGGTTTTTGCCATCACTTTTGGACCTCTTTCATAAATGCTGCTAGTATTTATTTTTTTATTTTATTTGTTTTTCCTTTTTTTTTTTTATCTGATCTCCTTCTAAGCTTTAAAAGATAACCAAAAAAAAAAAAAAAAAGGAAAAATAGAAAGAGAAGGAAAGAAAACAATGGGAAGAGTGCAATTCTTAACTATTATTCTGTCCCCAAACAATCATAATGTGCCAATGTTAGGTTCGTGCCAATGTATTTGAATGAGAAGTTTCATGTTGTCTTTTTTCAACAATTAGTAATGGAAGCCCTCATTTGTTAAAAATAGCTTATCATGTTATACAATGTACACTGTTAAAAGAGTGCCAATTTCTACCTAAACATTTAAAAGTTGTTTACACACTGTGATACTGTTTCTGTCTGACATATCATAGAGATTCATAAGACAAATCATATTTGATCAATATCAGCAAGTTAATTAAAATCATACAACTGTCTGAATAGTCAATGTCATTTTAGAATGAATGGGGTTTTATTTCTGAAATGGAGTTGCATTGATGATGACTGCTACTACAAGCATGGTGATGCTGCACTATGACAAATAATATCTGATCTGTACCAGCAAGTAAAACTAAATCATGCTATTTCTCAATGTTCCTTGAAAGTTCTGAATGCGTGGGATTTGGTTTCTAAATGGAGAGGCGTTGATGGTCACTACTACTAGA
This sequence comes from Casuarina equisetifolia, assembly GCA_028551475.1. Taxonomy (NCBI): domain Eukaryota; kingdom Viridiplantae; phylum Streptophyta; class Magnoliopsida; order Fagales; family Casuarinaceae; genus Casuarina; species Casuarina equisetifolia. Next base: position 21,709,038 of record CM052362.1, read on the forward strand.
AGCATGATAACATAATGCAGCATTATGAATGGACCAATACAAACTGAAATGCGCAGAAACATACATGATGACCTTCTATTTGGCTGTTGCTAACTTCAGTGTTACCTTGTAAAATATTCACTGTTTGCCTGTAGTTCTGTAAAAATATATCTGAACTACTTAGTTTACTGCTACAAGCATGACTATGAATTTTTAGGATACTATTCCAAACAAATTATGTGTATTTAAGAAAGAGAAAGGGTGAAAGAAACGGAGAGTGGTAGGTTGGTCTTTTCTGCTTCTAAATCAAAGTGTTCTTTGCACTCCTAGAAACAATTGTAGTAACTTGGCTCTGTCTGTAAAACTGTAAATTGACTCACGTGCCTGAGAATCTCTCCAGACTAATCTTCTTCCCAGGGAGCCTGTGGTTGTTAGATATGTTGTTTAGTCTCAACTTGGCTACAACTCAAGGAGTGAGATTTTACTGCAGGCCGCTCCAATGCAATCAATGTTGCTGAAAGATTGGGACTGCCCAGTGTAATTGTAGATAATGCTCGTGGACTGTATGGGGCAGCTAGTGCAGAGATAGATGAGGTAATGTAAATTAGCATATATACTTCTTTCTTATTTATTTTTGAAATGCACATTTTTCTGTAGAATTTGATGACTTATTTCTTGACCTGGAGCAATATATGTTGTTGTTGTTGTTTTTTATTTATTTATTTATTATTATATTATATTATTTTATTTTATCCTTTCCCTTTCATAGAATATCTACCTAATAAAGCTTCTTGTAAGGACTTAAGGTGGCCTATCTCGGCTATAGCAATTACCATCAGTTCTTTATTGAAACTTGGAGTTCTCAACTGACAGCCATAATCATTTCAAAAGTAGAATTTTTCTATTTGGGCTAGATGATTTAGTGCATTAATAAAAATGCCATAGTTTAGGTAGCCCTGTACTAGCTTTTGTATTGAGTTCACAGATACCAGTTAATAAATCATATAATGCAATTGAATTTACTAGATTCTAATTTATAGGTCTTTAGAATTTATATATGATATTTTAATGCAGGTCATAACTGATATGGAAAGATTAAAGCAAGATCGCAAGGAGAAATTAGAGGAAGCACAGCATCATCTGATGTGAGAATTTTTTGCTAAAAATGTTTCAATCTCTAGTGCATTGTAGTTTCATGGTATTGCATACGGAAAAATTTAAGCACTATTTGGTTTCAAGCGCATAGCCTCAGTGGCTATCGGGACAATATACACCATTATTGATATAATACACAGAAAGAAGAATACCAACAATATATTAAACAACCCAGCCCCAGCTTTTCCTTTGGCAAAACCTAGAGCAATCTTTTTGTGTAGTGAGTTATCTTGACTGCTGATGCGTATCTAAATATGGATGTCCCAAATATAAAATATTTGGATTTCTGGAACTCCAAAACAGTTGGCAAGAAACAACCAGTTATCAGAACTATTTTCTGATTGCACTACATGACTGATTAATAAATGGCATTGCGATAAAAACCCTTATCCTAGAAGATTACAAGAAGCCACTGAGAAAATTAATTTCTTTATGGCATTCAGTTGTCGTAATCAATATAATTCTTTCAATGAGAAACTTGCTTGGTAATGATTGATGCTTGTCATTAATATGGCAAGGTTGTTTTGAGAGTAGCAGAAAAATCTGTGCTCTGATAGATGGTCTACTTGGCATTTCTGTTTTTGTGATTAAAGGCTCTCAAAAGATCTCTATCAAAAGCTGTTGCTTGCTAGAAGGAAGATAATGGAACATGGTGCTCAACAAAGGTTGCGGAAGATTCAAGAAATATCTGAGGCTGCAGCCATGGCACGTTCTATTCTTCACAAGAAAGTGCGAGAGCTTCGTGCTTCTACAATTCAATCTTCACAGGCAACTCCAGCTAACAATAGCCAGCATACATTGGCAGTTAACAGCCAGTCTAATACAGTAGAAGACAACGAACCTCCTATGGTTTATAAGAGCATGTCCTCTGTTGAAGACACGAAGAAAATACAGTCAGGTATTCATTTACAGTTGATGAGGCCTGCCAAGTCCACCCTGCCTGTATTCTGAGTGATGTTTGCAAAGTTCAATTTTCCTCCTTTAGTATGGTCTCTTTTCCAACAACCATGTGCTACCTTGTGTCTGTTTAAGGTTATTGAAATTTCCTTAACTAGATTATATTTCACCTATATATGTTGCAGAAAAGTCTCACCTTCCCAAGGTTGGTGATGTGGTGTATGTTTCTTCTCTTGGGAGGAGAGTGACAGTTTTAAGGGTGGAGCCATCTAAAGATGAAATTGTGGTTCAAACTGGTAATATGAAGATGAAGTTAAAGCTGACAGAGATTTAGACGTGACAAACGTGGTTCATGCATTTGCTTGTGAGGAAGTGAGCATTTTCTACTATTGCAAATCACTTAAATTGCCTGCTTTCTCTATTTCCTGAACAAACTAACCATCTGAGCGGACATTGCCAGGGCAAATGGCGATCCTTGTTTCAGTTAGAATTAGTGATCCTGGATCTAAATTAATGGATTATGATTCAATTTGAAATAACAAAGAAAAAAATGTTTCATTTATGAAGATTTACTCATCTATTCACAGAAACAGACATGCCCCAAAGACATCATGGACATAGGGGTTTGGTTCCTCAATTGCCCATTCTGTACCAACTCTAATCTTCTTACTTTTAGTGTTATACATTGAAATATAGTGTTCCCACCGCTTATAATATAACGTTATCTCTTTCTCTCTCTCTCTTTCTCTCTCTCTCTCTCTCTCACACACACACACACACACACACACATGCAGGAATCTTGTGACTTCATTCACGCTTCTGGATGGTGGGATCAAGTTGAAGGCTGTTTTCATCACGTAAGCGACACAGGGTCTAAAAGCCAAGATTTGGACTAATCAACTAGTCGACTCATAAGAATGTAAAGATATTCTCAGCAAAAGAAAAGGTCGCGGGTAAACTTTTGTCTAAAGATATTCTCAGCAAAAGAAAAGGTCCCAGGTACGCTTTTGTTTAAAGATATTCTCTGCAAAACAAAAGGTCCTAGTTATGCTTCTGTTTAACTTCATACATAGTTTAGTTTAACAATAGACAATGTAAGAACATCTATGAGAACAAAGAAATAGTATCCATTTTATTTTAGACATGTCTCTGTCTTTAGATGATCGATTATTCTATCTTGTTTCTAAATGCAAGTATGATCTCATGAAATCTTGATCAACAGGAAGTCAATGGTGGAAGCCTTAAAACTTTGCTTGTTGAACATCTCATAGGCCACGTTTGGTGTCTACGACCATATATACAGAAATTGGCATCGGAATGGTAAAGGCCATTTTGTCTTGACTGCGACATTATAGGTAAGCCACTGTTGGAAAGACTTGTGAAAGAAAAAGTGGAAGACTGGGAAAGGAAGAATAACAATTCTCATTCACAGTGACTGAGAGTGGCTTCATATGGTATATTTGGGATGGTACTTTTTTCTTCTTTTTTTCCTTCTCTTGTGTACACGTTGGTTGCACCAGCGCCTTAAGTTGGTTTGTGTCAGTCCTTAAACACATAGTTGGAGACATCCTATCCCCATTATTGTCCTCAGAGGAAACAAAGTTTGGAACTAGTATTTTACCTCGCAATTCTGAAAGTTACTCTCTGGATTTTGACGAAGGCTTAGTCTATAAGGTCCCTTGACATTTCTCTCTCACCTGCTTTATGAAATTACTGTATCAGGTAATCTGTTACCTCTCTATGCTAGAACTGATGATCGCTTACCATATTGTGGCAGATTGGGTAAAAATCTAAGGTACTTAAATTGGCATTATGAGCGTGGGAAGTACATGGTCACGGAAACCAACACTGGGCATTGCTCCTGTGCATCTTCAGGAAATCTAATCTATGAAATATCCAACAGTGGAATATACAAATCGGTTTATACACAGGATTCATCTTTTTAACTCAGGTTTCTTGACAAATTGATTGTGTGTGTGTGTTCCCACCGAGTCACTGCAGTGAAATCACACATGGAAGTGTGTTGGATGACCGAAGGTTCTGGTTACATTGGGTGCAACGCGACGTAGCCAGTGGAGCCTCCATTAAACCTTTTTTTTTTTGTTTTTTTGTTTTGACTTTGCATCTTTAGCGTTGATGTCCTTTCAAGAACATTAGAATATGGCAATTCCACTAGAATTTGACCAAGGTTGCATCCGGGAGGGGTTCCAATTTGAGTAGATGACAGTTCGTCACCCAGTTCGTCATCACGAAAAGCAATAAGCCACTTGAATCGACGGAAAATGACTTTTGAACTAGTAATTCGGCATGATGCTGAATCGTACGGCATGTGTATACATATTTCCTACTGCAGATCTTTAAAAAGGAATATCCCCTAGGAACCAAGAATAAAATAGGAGAGAAGATTTTCTATGGGAAAACAGACATTACAAAAGCGAAGGATCTCATCATGATAAGATGGAAATATGTTCTTTAATCCTGTCTTTTAGGACGTCCTCTCAACAGTGCACTTAAACAACTGGTTGCGAGGAGAATTGAAACATCATCAGAAAAAAAAAAGACTTAAAACATAGGCTTCTTTAAGATACAAGTTATAACAACTTGATGGTGCAACCTAATTCAACTTGGGTTGAATTGAAATTGCCCTTATTCTTTACCAAGACGACTTCTTTCTATCTAATTTGGTAGCTATTCCATGCTATGCTACCCTAGGTGCTAGATCACTGGAAAGTGAAAAAGACACCTACTACTAGAGCGAATAATTTTAAGTTTCTACCCCAATTTCCTTGTCCTTGTGGTGGTTATTATCAGGAAGTGCAACAATCCACCCAGATTCCAGAGTGATGTCCAGGAAATGCAGCGTGAAGACCAGGACAAGGCAGGTGAGGAACATGGGGATGGGTCCGAAGATCCACATAAAGAGGGGAAGAGAAAAGTAGAAGGCACGCAAGCCCAGGGACCAGAAATAGCCGCCCCGACTGACCATCCTGGCAACATACTCGGCCGTGAGGTTTCTGTAATGGTGATCGGATGACATCTTCTTGAACGGCACGTTGATGAGGATGCTTGCATGGCTGTAGTACCTTATAGACTGCACGTTGAAGAGAAAAGCAACCAAGAAGCACGCCAATATGCAGAAGAACTTTATGGAGAACCCAAGCTGGCTTTTGTCTCCAAACACAATAAGCTCCGATCTGTCCCAGCTGCCGTTGCCCATCAGGAGAGCAATTACAGAGCTAAGCATTATCGCCGTGGAAGCCAAAAGTGTCGATGCCATTATATTGTTTCGCAGCGTCTGCACAGCCAGAACACCGGTCTTGGACATGTCCTGCGCACCCATAAAACAATGTTCAACCTTGTGCGTGAAAAACCCGTATAAAACTACTTTTTCCCATTTCTGATACTATCGATTATCGATTATCAATTATCATCAAATTCGGCCATGCATGTAGCAGCAAAAATACCACAAAACAGATCTAACCCCCATACTACAGGAAAAGAAATTACCTCCATCATCGCCTGGACCCAGAAACGGCGGTTGATGGTGTTGACACCGATCACAGTCTTGTTTGGCTGCTTCATGATCCGATGGAGTAGCCATACATGGTATGCCACCATCAGAAGAAGGCCACAAGGAACCAACACGTAGTCAAGAAGCTGTTTCTCCATAAACGCAAACTAAAGGCAATGAATCCTACATATAATAAGACGGTTCCCCTTTTCTTTCTTATATAGCCAACCACCCTTTTGTTTGTTCTTGCAGGGAAAAAACACAGAGAGAGCCCAAGTGTGATACGGGTGTCGTGTTAGTGGACTGCGCTGTTTACGAAGACGTAGGGTTCGTAACTCCCTTTGAACTCTTCACGCAGCTTTTATTCTTGCTGCGCAAGCATTTCTGCATCGTTAATGGGATCCACGTGTTCCCCCAGCCACTGTGGCTCCCCGGATTCACCGAACACCCATGACATTTTTTCCCTTTTCTCTTTAGATTACTGAGAAAACCGTGCCCCTTTAATGCAGGCTTAAACCAGAAGGGTTCACCTTTTCTGTTTATTAATTGATGGAGGCTGCTTTTGCGGCTTGTGTCGCCCACTTTGACTTGTAACGTGCAGAGATCGCAAGCAAGATCCAACACAAAGTATCATAAGGCCAAGCATGAGCCACTGTTACTCAGCTCGCTTGAAGGCTTCGTACCTTACATTGTTAATGCATTGACCGAAATGGCTCATGACGTTTATCGTTAAAACGCCTATCTACATTTGGAAGCATTTTTTGCAGTAAGAACAAGGGATTTCTATTAAGTGAAGTGGAGTTGGGACAAGTTATTGTTCAATTTGTCTTGAAGCATTGAAGATTCGTCTAAACTACTCATAATTCGTTCAAAGGAAGAGTTTATTTTCTCTTCGTCATTTATACCAATAAACAATCAAGTGGCAGCCATTGATGCACTTTTCTAGGTAAGTGACTATTAAAACCCTCCTTTGTTCCTTTCTGAACCACCAAAAAAAAAAAAAAAAAAAAAGAAAGAAAGAAAGAAAGAAAGAAAGGTTTCCCTCCCCGAAAGCTGATTGAGTACAACCTCATCCTTCATAATTAAAAATCTTAAGTTTAGGTAGGAGCAAGGGTCCTCCAACATGTCAAAGCTAAATATCACTGAGATCCACGCCTTAAAGTTAAAATTTCTACTTAATGGTTTCAGCAATTAAGGAACTATCAGGGCCATTAAATGTGTAGTCTTTACCTCCAATATTCTATATACTTGCTTTGTATCTTCTTCAGACACGCAATCCATTTTTTTATTAGCGTATTCAGCCAACAAATAATGGATGGATCTATCTAAGTTTTTAACGTGCGTCATGCAATCCGTACATGTTAAGGAATGACTCGTTTGGAGAAGTTCTTTGGCGTCTATTTTATCATACACACAGACAACCAGCCACCTACTTTGAAGATCCTTTAAGTTGGGTTCACCATGTATCCTTCCGGAAGAGATCCAGACTTCAACGTGTAAAAGGGAGAATTTTAGAACGGGTTGGCGGAAAAGGAAACAGCTCTCCTTGTGTAATCTATTACTTATGCAAGGCAATGACGTATTACTGTCAAATAATACCAATAACTTCAGATATTAGATAAAGAACATCGGAGACTATGCAATCATTGTGGCAACTATCGTTATGGTTTTCACATAAGGTTTAGCTCATCGGAGACCATGTAACCTTACTTGAACATAAGGTTTCACATCCCATAAGCTTCTTCTATTCAAGAATTCATACCCTTCAAGATGCTATACAAGATGAAAAGGTGACTTGGCAACAACCTGCAAGATGTTAAATTGGGTAAGCGTGATAAACAAGTGGAAAATGAACCTAGCAGAATTACACTGAACGTTTAACGCATCCAGGCAAGCTTGATGGAAGGCCTATCTAATAAAAGCTTTGGGGTCTATATACATCAACTCCGGTGCAGTGAAGTTGATTCCTCTGCAAAGATATAACAAGAGACCCAACCTTCATAATGCTGTAACGGGGAGTGCCAAACAAAAAGTCCATATTACTTGCCGGTTTCAATCTTCTACATCTTGCAGATGGATTACCGAACAGTGGAGGAAAAAGCCAAATGGTCAGATAACTTTGTTTCTACTTAGTCCAAATTGCCCGTGTATTTGTGACCATCAAAAGGAAAGGTTCACGCAGGTTTTCTTCTGGGTGCGTTGAGCTGCTTAGGAGTAAGAATATTGCTAACAAACTTAAAGAATCAAAGTCAACGTTATCGACAGGAGACGATCTACAACCAAGTAGCGTTTTCGAAACAGATGATCTGTGGTTTATTTCCCCTCTGGCATTGACACTAATTAACATGTACAAAATCCTTATAGCTGACTCGATTCTTAAAGGAAAATAAGCAAGTCTTCCCATTAGGAAAGGATTTTGGTTGGGATACAAAGCGCAAAGCAAACAAGTTCATAATAGTTAGGATAAGGAATAAATTAAAGAGTATTTCCTATGTACCTGGCCAGTTCATAAAAAGGAGAGCTGCAACCAGTTGTACTCAACACAAGAGAGACCACAGACTCTTATTCCAGACTATTTCATTCACATTGCCAGATAAGGAAATTGGAATCCTCATAATCTGACACTGAAGTAATGCATAAAAATGGTTAATTCCATGACTTACAAAGTAGAGCTCCACCGTGTAGATTGTAGATTGTATATTCTTAATGCCGATGAAGCAAAGGATTCAGAAGAAACGGAAGACCAGAAACACGTAAAATAGTGAAGCAACTTCTGGCATAGTTTAGAAAGTAGAGACCAGAGGAGTAGATAAACTCTTCTAAGACAACTAAATAATAAGCAAATAAATATTACTCATTAATTTGAATAAAGATTGTTTATATACATAGAAAGAGAGCAATTTAGATCAAAAAACACAAACCATCTTACATCTAAGATTGGGCTGAAGGTCACCAGGGATGGTCTACTTTAGTGTTCCAAAACTTTAACCTTATCAAGACAGTTTTGCATCTGCTGTGTAGCATCTGCCGAAAGACGAGCCCCAACTGTAAGTTTGTACTGTTCAAATTTCAGTTCTTCACACTTCAACGCAGCTGTTTTACAAGCCTTTATGCTTCCTGGTACAGAAAAGATTTGTCATTTGAAAGTTCATTTTGATAGATGAGGGACAACTTCAGTATGCCAAAATTATTAAATTAGGCTTGCTTCTTAGTTAAGGTAGCACTAAAGTGATATAACCGCAGTAAACTGATATATACACCATAAAAAAATCTACTCTTGTAAGGCCCTTCTCACAAACAGAAAGAACATCCTGCTTCATATAGAAAATTATGTCTCATAATGAAAACTGTAAGCATCAGACTTGATTAATAACTCCAACAGCAAGCTAACAAGCATACCTGATAGAGGATATCGCAGCACAATTCAGACAATTTGCACTTTTAAAACTAAAAATTCTTGATCTGTTTGTCTTGCAAATTCGAATATGCGGTTACTATATATATGTACAATGAAAGAAGTGCGCAAAATAGAATCAATCATGATTGGTAACGTTTAGCAGTGGATTTGATTTCCGTAGGAGTTTGTGACCTACATAGAGGCCTTTGGCCGATACGCACATACCCAGAACACACAGATTTGAATATTACCGTTAAAAAAAACCTTTAGAATTTCCATCTGAAGATTGTTTGACTTACCACTTAGGTCCAATAAGTTGAATAGCACGGGGCAATTGCCGATACTCCTAACCATGGTGATGGCAGACCAAACCTTCTGGTACTCCTCCCTTGAGGCTCTAATAATGCAGACTTTCGTAATAGGATTCACATACTTTACTGCACAAGAACACCACAGCTTCACAGATCAATTAACACACAAGACAAGAAACCATACTCGAACAAAAGCGGAAACTTGCGTCATGGATACCCTACCTTGGAAAGATCCAAGCGATGAAGCAAGACCACACTCTCCAAAGTTCACAAGAACGCTGTCTTTGATTGCCTTCGAGACATTAAATTGAGTTATGATAATAGGATCGTCTCCCACTAAGTCTCTATTGGGATCCAAGAAAACCTCCACAACCATGTACCTATTTTTGAATCCCACCATGATCGTCCTAAACCAAACAAGATTAATCCAAAAACTCACCAAAACGTTGAGGAAGTATCCCACCGCCGTCTCTCACTGTAATTCCTTTGCCGAGAGCCCCGAACCCTAACCCTACCGAACCCTGGACCAGGATTCACTCAAGGACTCAAAGTCCAAGCCCATATCAGGCGGAACCGAGAAAACGGTGTTGGTTTGCGACGTGGCGAGCAGCGATAAGCCCCAATAGTCCACGTTCCTTCCGCAGAAAGAGCCGTTAAAGGGGGCCCACTTAATAAACAAGAAGAGAGAGAAAAGCGGTATGAGGCACGTGAGGGATTGCGGATTTGGGCTCCGGAAGTCCGTCCCCACTTCGAAGGTCGAAACCTACTTTTAATTTGGCATGAATTTCGATCGCATTTCATTTGCATTTCCTGTCACATAAGAGTGTCCCACTTCCTCTGTCTTATCTAACTCACTTTCTCCGAACTTGGACGTCAACTCAACAACTCCGGGTCTCCTCCATTATATCTATAAATACCCAACCCACTCCCCGGTCTGTTTGCTGCTTATTTTTCTTTTCCTCGGCGAACGGAGCTCTTGGCACTCTGGAGAGAGAGAGAGAGAGAGAGAGGGTGAGGAAGAGGCGGAGGAAGGGAGGAGACGGCGTTTGGTTTCTTTTTTTCTTGTTTTTGTTGACAGGTTGTGGAGAGGTCAAGCTGCTTCGGGGTTCGAACGACCGGAAAGTGTGAGTTCTTTTTTTAAAAAAAAAAAATTCCTGAAAGATATATTCTTTTGGGTATGGATTTTTCTTTTTTGTCTTTGCTATTGTGGGTTTGTCAAAAATAGTGTCTTTTTCGTTGGTGAGAGCGTTTGTGGTTTGGTTTCCGTGTTTTATAGGGGAAAAAAAGGTCCTAGTTTTACCGATATTTTTTGAACTCAGGACCCATGTATCGTTGTCAGTGTTTTCGCTTGGTTCTTGTCCATATCTTGGCCATCTGCCATTTGAAAAGGTAGTTTCAGTTTTTGGTTGTTCGGATCTGTCGCTGAAACTACAGTTGCTTGTATACGGTGATTTGTTGATGAAAGTCTGTAATTTCATGGCTGTGCTGACCTGACTAGAGAGAGAAAAATAGAAGATTTGTTGATGTGGAAGGAAAGAGCCCAAATTAAACATTTTGTCTGTAGTAACGATTTGCGCAGAATTTTCCGTTTCATAGGACCCCATGTGCTTTTATCCTTAGATGTCTTTATAAAACTGGAGACGACCTCTGGTTCCCAGGGGACGTGAAAAGGAAATGGGTAAGTACGGAAATGTCTAAAAGAAGCTATCTTGTACGCAGGTGGGGATTATTTTAATAAAAAGATGTACAAATGCCGTCATCTTTTGTTTACTTTACGCTTTCTATTATTTGAATAAGAGAGAGAGTAAGATCTCGTTTGGAAATTTTAGTTCTTGTAGATATTTATAATAATGGCTGAGAGCTGGGCATTATCGTATTGTCATCTCGCTGGGCGACAAATTGACGAATTCTCTATATTGTGTTGTGGGCTCTGCAGAGCTTTTGGCGCTGAGGTTTGGAGCTTGGGATCGATCAAGTTTGAAATTAAGAAGCCGATCTGCAGAAAGCAATGGAGGTAGTTGGCAAATCCATGGTAGCAGCGCCTGCAAACGTTATTTTTCTGTCAACTATACTAGGCCGAGATGGGCCAGTTCCTGTTCACAAGTGCGACTGGAAATGTGAAAATGAACATGTTTGCGGAAATATGTATCGCTGCAAACTAACAGGACTCACTCACATATGTGACAAAAACTGTAACCAGAGAATCCTGTATGATAACCATAGCTCCCTTTGCAGAGCAAGTGGGCAAATTTTCCCCTTTACACCAGCAGAGGAGCAGGCTGTGAGAGGTGTCCGGAGGAAGCTTGATGCAGAGAATTCCTCCCCTGATAACTGTGCTTTTAAGCGCAGAAGGGATGCGCAGTTCCATCCTTCTCCATTTGAGAGATCCTTCTCTGCTGTGAGTCCAATCTGCAGCCAAGTTGGAGATGGCATGGATATGAGCTAGATTTTTAATATCACCAAAAGACAACTATTATCTCTCTTAATCTTGTTCCTCTGAGACTTTTTCCTTTTTCATTGAACTCGGCTATGGATAATCGACCTAATTCGTATAGCATAATGTGGTGGACCTAATGTGTCCAACCTGTCTGTAGGAACACTATATATTTCTAGTTTTATTTAATGCAATTTAGCTCTTTCACTAGATTCACCATTAACTGGGTTTGTTCAGACAGACTCTCTTCACTTAATCCGTTTCTTTCTTTACTTATTTGAGCTATGGCTCTAATATCTAGAGGCTGATTTTCAGGTGTTTCAGGCTTGAATCATGATTTTTGGTTCAAGATTGCATTATTGATTTCAGTGGTGTACTTTAATTTGATCTTTCAGTATCCTGTGTTTTTGTGATTGGTTTATGGTGAATCTGCAACTTGTAGTTTGATGTATTGCAGAATGGGAATTATATGGTTACATGTATTGTATTCAAATATTTTATTTATTGTGCCTTATCATGGCATTGGGATGTAATTTATGTAATTTTTGGATTATTGACTAACGCATAATTTACTTGGGTATAGTTCCTTAATTTGTGTGCAGCTTTACAGGTTAAAAAGGAATGATCTGATTGTGCACCTATGTTTTGTTTTCATAATTGTCTATAAATTTTTTGCTTTTCATCTGTTTGTTTTCAGAACTGTGTTCCTGAAGTAATTGTTAATTTTTGCAGGTTTCAAGTATGTGCTATACAGGAGAGTTTATAGATGCTTGTTGCTTGAACGTATTAATTCATATGTTCTTTAATCTAAGTGATGCTAAGTTTCTGACTTGATTATTGTTATATTGTCATGTAGGTAATACTGCTGTTTCTTTTGGTAGGAGACAAAGCTGCAAATAATGAACTGAAGAAAGTAGTATCGTTCCTGACCGTTTCAAGTATTTGGGTTGTTCGGGAGATTATATTGTTCAAAAATGGTCAGTTCGATCTACGAAATTTATGGACAAACTTCATGTAAACAATGACACATAGCAATATGGAAGAATTTGCGCTGCTGGTGACTTTCCCTGCTCCTCTCATACTTTTTCTTCCTGGTAAAGAGGAGTAACAGATGATCTTATGCTTGGCTATTTGTGGAGTTGTTTCTTTGTGACATTGCTCTTTCCTGGTTCGATGGTGAAAGTGACTATGTCGGAGTCTGCATTGGGTGACAGATGCAGACCATGCCTTTTGGTGATTCGTGGAAGCTGCAGCCTTTGTTCTGTTCTCTTTGGACTATGAGGGAGCAAGGATAAATTTTTGTCATTACCCAAAGCCGTCTGTGATCTTCATCATGAGCTATTCATCCGTAATCCTTACTGGTTGGCTTGTGTTCGGAACCTCGAGCGCAGGATCTGTATGGAGAAATCCTTTACTGCCCGCTTTTTCTTGGAGGAGGGTAAGCAGAGGGGGGGTCATTTCAGCTGAATTGATGAAGAGCAAGCAGTTGTTAATGGGAAATGCTTACTCCAACACTCTGAGCCAGGCCGAAAATCATCCTGAACCGTGCAAGCAGTTTGCAGCCCTAGTAAATTGTGTAAACCGAAGATGTTGAAACGGATCTTCCCCGGTTGATTTAATTTGTTGCTGAATTTATCAGGAAAAAGCATCCTTACATGGCAATGATTGCTCTGTAAATTTGTAAATATTCTAGTTTCTGAAAATGGATTATTGGTGTTTATCTTTATCTCCTATGGGCCTTAACTTGTTATCTAAGTAACTGGTAAGATACTCAAGTTTAACCTGAGAGTGCAATACTACAGTAGTTTTCAGTTTAGGGGTTAGAAAGCGGACAATATGCACTTATTCATTCTTTTCCCTATCAAACCCGTTTAAAAAGGTTGGTTGCATGCCAAAGCAAGTTTCCCCCCTTTCCATTCGATTCCCTGACTCAGCTTTGCACATCTGCCTGACTTCTGATTTGATACTTTCCTCCATATTTAAGAGGGCAGAAAGTGATCCAACTTGGTTTTTTATTCCTTGAAGCAAAATTCTCGTTTTAGGTTTAGAACAAACATTGTTCCTTCATTAGAAGTAAAAAACTGAAATCTAAATGTTATTTAACTCTCTCTTTTAGCAGGTGGAATCCTGGGTCCACTCCTTTTCTGGGTTATCCTATGGATTATGCTACATGGATCGAATCTGAACTGCTCAATTGAGCTGTGAAACCAGATTCTCATGTCAGAGAGAGATCATTTAGCTTCCACCGTGTATAACATGTCCCATGCAATTGGTAAAGAAAGGAATTGCTTCTTAATTAGGCCGTCGAAGATTGAAGGAATCACTAAACCCAAAAAGGCCATCCTGCGGCTGAGAAATTCATCAAAGCAACGTAACCTTTTGATTCTGCATTGCCATAGCACACAATTCCCCCTCCCTGCAGATTCTTCTAGTACAAATATGGGACTTGGTCCTCCTCTCTACCTCTCTCACCTCCCTCCTTCGGAAAACTAACAGAACCTACGAGAATCCTCAGCAAAGAATGATGACTTCCTGGATGCTCTTAACTCTATTTATTGCCGTTCTTTCATGTTTCTTCTCTTTCTCATCCTCCAGCACATTCACCATCACAAACAACTGTCCTCAGACAATTTGGCCTGGTACGCTTGCAGGCGCAGGGACACCACCCCTTGCATCAACCGGATTCCGGCTGGACTCCGGCCAAAGTGTTAGACTCACGACCACTCCAGGATGGTCAGGACGAATATGGGCAAGGACAGGCTGCACGTTTGACGAATTGGGAGCTGGAAAATGCCAAACAGGGGACTGTGGGAGGGGGCTGGAATGTGACGGAAGTGGCGCCACTCCACCAGCATCCCTCTTTGAGATAACCCTTGGAAAAGGCAATGACAAGGATTTCTACGACGTGAGTCTCGTAGATGGGTACAATTTACCCCTTATTGCCGCACCAAGTGGGATGTATGGACCATGCAACGTCACAGGCTGTGTTCTAGATTTAAACACTATGGGTAAGACTCACCATCTGAAATTAGATTACATTTAATTGATGCTTGCCAATGTTATTACTTAGTCTTATTTAAAAATTCTTAAAATAAAATAGTTGCCATTTTTCTTACAAACTGGTTCAAAGAAAAAAAAATCTATATAATATTAGAATTTAAGTTTTAAGTACATAAAAGCTTCTATCCAAAATAGTTTATAAAAAGATGAATAGATTTTCTTTCTTCCTTTTCATAAACAATGAGAGGGAAGGATTTCAAACAGAAGACTTTGAGTTAAAAGTTAATAGTTTTGTCATTCAACTATAGCTTGGTTCATATTATTTTAGTTCAATACTGTTAAAAAAATTTATTATAATAAAAAAATGATAATTTTTAAAATATTCCTACAATATATATAGAATATTCTATGTATTCTAATGCATGGACTTTCTTACAGCCTAAAGCGAGCATGATCAAACCCCTATAAATTGAAACTTTGAAATGAAACAGGTTGCCCAAAGGAGCTTCAGGTGGTGGGCGGAGGAGAAGAGGCAGGGGTGGTTGCGTGCAAAAGTGCATGCGAGGCATTCGGGTCGGACCAGTACTGCTGCAGCGGACAGTTTGCCAACCCAGCGACATGCCAACCATCATACTACTCAACCATTTTCAAGAGAGCTTGTCCAAGGGCTTACAGCTATGCTTTTGATGACGGCACCAGCACTTTCACTTGCAAGGCTGATGATTACGCCATTGTTTTCTGTCCCACTGCCAGCGGGTACCGCTTCTCTCCTGGTTCTGATTAACGCTTCACCGCTTAATGTCATTTTCTTCTATTTACAGCTCTGTAGATTTACAGTCCTATTCATGTGCTACGCCCACCATTGACCCTGAAATATGAGAATAAAATTGTGACGCAGTGTGAAAAAATCAGACAAACCTCCAACCCAAGAGCAGCGCAAGAGACACAAAACGGGAACGGCTTCATCGTCGAACATCCTCCTTCCCCTTATTACGCCACTTCTTCTACTCACTCTAATCTCTCTCTTCTGAACATACACGATTATAAAACAAGCTCTGTTGTCCATCTCAAAGGACATATCGACCGAACCAGGCGCAGGCAACAGCACAAACGACCAACAGTCTTCGGCCGGTGGCTGATCCGTGAATGCTTAACCGTGAATTCCAACTGGTTATAATTCTTGTAAGAATCTTGGTTTAAGAAAGAAAGATACAATGAAGAACTTGCCTCCTTTCAAGTTCGACGAAGCAGTTTCCCTGGCTAAAATTTATCTCCAATATTACACTCCTTTAGAAAACAGAGTCAAAATTGAAGAAAAATAGCAAATAATGTTACATTCCTTCAGCAAATAATACTACACTACCATCCGTAGTGGAAACTGATACAAAGTGATGCTACTCTTTCCCCTATCAACTATAAGAAAAAAAATGTTAGTCACTAGCGAATTATACTTGTAAGGCACGTATGAGCAATAAATGTGCAGTCTCTTATTTCTTGGTCTTGCCTTTCTTTGCAACTTGACTTTTCTTTCTTACTCTCTTTTGCGCTTGAGGCTTTCCTCCCACAGTTTTACCTTTCTTCCTCGCGTTTCCCTGCGTCAAGAATTCTATCAAAGAAGCATACACGCAATCCGAATAATCTATTAAACAAAATATGAGCAAGCTCAATTTCATCTAGACGCTCGCTGAATTACTGAAGGTTTGGAGACATACAGGTGTTTTTTCAGCTTTCCCTTTCCTTTTCCCGTTAGTTTGTTCGTCAACATCCTCGTTTTGATCATTTTGTTGAGAACTGACTTTAGTCATCTTGTCCGTCTCGTCTTCTGAATCAAACGAGAAACCTTCCAGTGTTCCTATTCAAAAAAATTGATGGATGCTAATGAGGAGCAATGTTTGGAAAATTTTATATGCAAGTCAAATAAGAGCCAAAAATTGAGACATAAACGCCAATGTAAACCTTGGATTGGGGGTGCAGGGGGGTAGGGGGTGGGGTTGTTGGGTGAAAGGAAAGAGAGAAAAACTTCAACCTTCAACCATTGTTTCAGCTTCATATACATTAGACTGAGGTTTGAGCTGAATGAAGTCATTCATTATAGCCTCTATCTGAAAACAATATTGAGGCATGAAATTAGATATCGCTTTCTAATATACTTCCACATGTTTCATGCAATCTCCAACCCATACTATAACCAATCGTTTAAGTGCCATGAGAAAGGGTAGGGAAGAACAGCAAGGTAAACAAATCATCTTATCAACCGCATGTAGCCATCCACTGAAGAAGAGATCTTAACAAACAATTAACACACCTTTGCCTCAGACTGACCAAAGCTAACCTGAACAAAGAGAATATGACAGTAACATTACTTCCTAGAATAAAGTTTGAAGAGTAATCATCATGAACAGCATGATAAATGTTTCTGGGTTCCGCAAAACATTTTATGCCGGTAGCAACTTTTGAGACCATGATGTCCAATGTGAATATCTCAGATGGAGATTGAAGACGTACAACGCAAAATGTTCTGGAAGGAACTATTGTTGTTTTGTAAATGGTTCCTGAAGTAACAAACAATAAACAATCAGAACTAGGCTGCTATGTAACATATATGCAAAACAAAAGCAACGTTTCTTAGTCTAAAGTAAAATAAATGTCCATAGAAAGAAGAGGCATATAACTTCAGAAATAGCTTATGGATATAAAAAACTTCAGTAGAAAGGGAATGGATTGTTGTTTCTTCTAAATTTGGCATAAGTGCCTTAGAAAATTTTGCTATTAATCCAGGAAAATTTCTTAGTAGACACCAAAAAATGGTCAACATATACCATGGTTTTCTTATAAAAGAAAGAGATATATTGAGATATCAACCCAATAGTGAAGCAGACCTACGGATCATTGTTACCTGAGATCAGCAAATGTAAACAAAAACTCACCCTTTAAATCTAAATACATTTCATGATTTCCTGATCGGGTATCTGAAACAACTACTCGCCCTACTGCACCGATATCACCACTCAAATCTATGGAATCCCCTTCACATTCAACAAGGGCCTGCAAGAAACAAATTCTTTGATCAATAAATGTTTCTTTTCCTTTTTCAGTTTCTAGTTTTATATATTCCTTTCTGAATTTTCTCTCTCTCTCTCTCTCTCTCTCTCTCTCTCTCTTTTTTTTTTGGGTGGGTGGGGGGAAGGTTTGAGGGGCATGTTGTCGCTCTGTGTTTGAGCAGCAATACTTTATGGTGAGGATGTGCAGTAACTTCTCAGACTGCTTTGTGTTATCAAACTCTGAACCTCATTGTATGTCTTTTTTCCACTATATAAGCTATAGACAAGATAGATCTCAGATCCTTCTAAGAATACTGATTATCTACATTATTCAACATGAAATAGCACCTTCTACCATAGAATTAGACTGCCGAGCAAAGAACCAAGATAAGCTGTCATCGTACCTTTGTGCGGTGGACTTTCTCAGAGAGTACCAAAGGCAACCTTGAGGAGGACACCTGCAAACCATAAATTGCCAAGAATTTAATTAAGTCAATGACCAGTTGGGCCAGCACTAAAGCTACAAATCATAACTCTTACATGAGATTCACTATGTTTGTCAGATGCTTCTTCCTCAGCAACTTCCATATTGTCAATTTTTCCTATACCATTAACAAATACAATGAGCACTATTATGCCTCCCTTCCAGAACCTATTAAGATTTTATTGCCTTTACAGCTAAACAATTCACACCTTTGTTACAAGCCCTCTCATACCTTTCCCTTTTATGCTTTCATTTTTCTTATCCTCTTCAACTGGTGTCTGATCTTCTACTTTTGGACATTTCCTCGAAGCCTTCTTCGATGTAGACTCTAATTCACTGCCAGTAAGAGCAACATCCTCAACCTTTGCTCCCTCTTGGAACTCAGATGTTTTCTGGTCAGAAGATTCTCCATGATGAATATGACCCTCCATTACAGGGTTATTATTAGGATCCAACTCAGAATCTGATGATAACGTCAAAACCGAATCATTGGGTTTCTGTACAATAAAAATCCTCCTTACCATCAGCAAACAAGACAAAAACGAAGCTAGTCACATTTTAGAAGATTTAGTACATTAAACAATGAATTTCTGGGAGTTTATCTATAGAGGAAAAGCAGAATGCATGGATGGCACTAACAGTGTCCAAGGAGGGCCTCCCGTCACTGTGAAGTAGCAGAACATGTATAGATCTTCAAATTACAATATACAACATAAGTGTGCCTTTCTGAGCAAAGGATAGTTCCACTCCATGGTCATAAATCAAATTTAGCTTATTATTCAGTAATATCAGGAAAGATACAATAAATAGCAAGAAAATGACAGAATAGTTAACCTCTTTATAAACAGCCTAGAGGCATTTAGTCTCCAACGTCTGCTTCAAATTAGTGCAGTTGCAAGTTCTATCAACTTAAAATAACAAAAAGAGCGTGCTCTTATGTTGCAGGCACTTCAGAGGTATCTAATATTTAAACTTCTTCTTCGTGTAAGCTATATGAATGCAGGTTTCACATTGATAGACTTGCAAGACATTAATACAGATTCCTTTTTGATTATGGTTCCCATCGCTTCATAAACTTTGGCATTCTTCTATGTGGGAATCCATTACAAATTATACAAGAATTCAACAGCTTTTCTGCTACTAAACAATATTACGAATGGGATTGAGCCAATTACATATTTATCCCCTCAAGAGCTGTTGAATCAAAAATTGAATGGAGAGAAAGTACATAGATTCAGCCTTCTTGAGACACAACAAACAATATGAATCCCATTTGTGTATGACTTATTCATGTTTTCTCGTGAATGCAACACAACTTAAATAGCTTTTATCCTAATCAAATTGAGTAAAGAGATTGGTTCAGGCTTTAAGGTTTACAGTTTAAGGTTATGGGTCTTAGATTTTAGCGTTTTAATTTCCATTATAAGGAAAAAAGTAAAAGGTACCTTCCTTTACAAGGATTCAAGTTCAGCCTCTTTAAAGTGATGACCTTTTAATTACTCTATGCAAACTTGAGGAGTGAAAAGGAAATGCTTCTTACTTGAGGCTCCATATACTTCTCAAGTGTTACTTCCCTAGCAACAATCCTGTCACTCCCGTCCCCTGTATTATTATTAAATGATAAAGTAAGAAATTTCCAGAAATTCATTCAAGGTACAAAAATATAAATAGCAATGTGCAAAGCAGTTATCAATCACCAGTAAAGGACTTAAAACTATAACTTGATGCTTTTCATGGTCAATTCTCAGATATTATGTGATCCGTCTCTTTAAAGCTTACAAAGTTTAACTCAAAGTTACAGAAACAAAAGCTATCATCACAAACCCTAGTATACCTCTTTTTCTCTTTTTGCTGGTTGTACTCTTCTTTTGCCCAGGTGTTTGGTCTTCTACTTTGACCCTTCTTTCCGGAGACTTTGCTGTTACTGGCTTATCAGATGGAGACTCTCCACCATTTTCACCAACCGTTGTAGTTTGTTTCTTACCTTTCTCTGAAATTCTAGATGACTTACGTGGAGAGGGCTCTTCAAGGTCCTTTCCTTTTGATGGCTTATTGGATGGAGACTTCGCACCACTTTCACCAATGGTTCTAGTCTGTTTCTTTCCTTTCTCCGAAATTCTAGACGATTTACAAGGAGAGGGTTTTTTTATTTCAATTGTCTCCTTGCTTGTCGGACTATCTTGTAGTGAAGATTGAGAATCGGATAATACTACTTTCTTATGTTTCTCTAAAATTCTAGATGATTTACGTGGAGAGGGCTGTTCAAGGTCAACCATGTCCTTCCTTGATGGACTATCTTGTAGTGAAGATTGAGAATCAGGCGATCCTACTTTTTTATGCTTGTCTGAAATTCTAGACGATTTACATGGAGAGGGCTCTTCAAGGTCAACTAAGTCCTTCCTTGATGGACTATCTTGTAGTGAAGACGGAGAATCTGATGATAATGTGAGTGCAGAGTGAGTTGGTGCCTGGTAGAAAGCAAGATTTACAATTAGCACCACGCAAAAATGAAAGAAGGTGAAAGGATGATGTAACAGCTGAATTATAAAGGGTCAAACATTAAAATGAAGAAAAGCAAACAATTTGATGATCCCCACACTCTCAATTCTAGTAAGTCACGGTGTGTGAGAGTACAGAAAGGTTTTGGTGAAAGATAGAACAACCTGAAACGTAATTTTAACTTGGGACATTAAGCAATAGGTGCCAAGCAAAACTTGTATCTTAGCACAAAGAGCTCATACATGTATTGCGCTAGAACTTTCAATCTCAGAAATAAAGGGCTGCAAACGCTGACAAGCATTGACTACAAATCAAATCTTCCAATACCTGGAAAGAACGCAACCAATCCGGAGATTCCTCCCTCGAGCTGCTCATTTCAACTTTCTACCAGAACCAAGTTCAACCCTCGTATGCCTGCTTCAGCAAAGTTTAATTCAAACAAACAAAGAAATACATCTAGTACCATGTTCTTATCCCACTACTAGTTACAAATAAAACTATACAGAAATATTATTACTACTACTTGTTCTCAGCTTATTGATCTCGGAAACGTATTGAGCATCCACGTAATGCTTTCCAAACAACTGTGCCCTACCCTTTTCGAAACGAAACATTGCGGCACCGGATTTCGTAAAGCCGTGCAAAGCAAAAAATGAGTTGTTTCGAAGAGAGGAATCGAGGCGTACCCGAAATACACAGGCCGGATGAGCACGACTGGGAAAAGCTCCGTTTGAAGACTCGAGATTCGGAGGGAATTGGAACTCGCGGGACGAAGTGGGGAGGGAAATCAACGACGGGGACTGTTTGTCTGCTTGGCTTTCCCTATTCCAGGCCAGGGATAGGAATTCATTTTCCTTTTATTAATCTTAATTAAATAAATACAAATAGCAAAATTGAAAAATGAAATTTGGTACTAATCGGAGATTTTGCTACAGTAACTTCAAAGGAAGTGCATTTAGGTGGCCTGATCAATCAGGAAAGGACATGGACTGTCTTTTGCTTGCCGGTGCAGTTGCCACTGTCACTCTATTTTCACCCCCGAGTAAAATGCGAATAAAAAGCCCTACTATTATCGGTTATCCACAATAGGCCTGAGAGTTAGCAACGGCACCAGAAGCTGCGGGAATCGAATTAACAGAAGAAAACGAAGTCAGACGACGGGAAGAATCTGAGAATGGAGCAGGGGAAACATGGAGTGGTGGTGTCGAAGCTGATGCCGCAGCAGAACCCGATAGAGCAGATACAGACACGCTACAAGGAGTTTGAGACTGGGTTCAAGGGATGGCTGGCCAAGCAATCTCTGCCAGTGGAGGCTGTCATCGTGTCGGCCACCAGCGCCGCCCAGGGTGCTGCAATAGGCGTCTTGATGGGCACTCTCACCAACGATTTGTCGTCCTCTTTACCGACACCTCCCCCCCAGGCTAACCCTCAAGCCATGGCCTCTTTTAAGCAAGCGCAGGTTTGTCTCGCTCGTTCTTCGTTCTTTTTCCTCGGTTATCTTCTTGATTGTTTCTCATTTCCTAATCATCAGACGTGCTTGAAAATGCTTAAAGATTTGGAATTAATCGGAAAAGCTGCTTTGTAATTTGGATTACGGGTTCAGATAAATGTAGTCGTACTATGAAGTAATATTTTCAAGCAAGCCTATGTCGTCCTCAATAACCATTTCATTGTTTTTCTCGCTCATACTAGAGAGGTACCCTTTATGGTGAAAACAAAGGGTTTCGGCTTACTGGATTTGGGTAAAGTTTGAAGGAAGGCGAATGAGTATTGTTTAAGTTTTGGTTTCATTGGAATGTTTTTGTAGCCATATTACCCAAAAAATGGTTTTATCAAAGGACTCAAAACTGGTTGGTTTGTGAGATTTTTGTCTAACTATATGGAAAGAAGTTTCTAGCTACTGATAGTTCGTAATTTGATATTTGATTGGTATTCTAAAAGCTTCTGATTACTGGGAATGGTGATGGTGTGTAAATGATGGAGGGGTTTCGTTTCTGTATGAGCAAATAGGGCGTCATTGACATATGTGGAATGGTATACTTTGAGTACAGGCTCTTTCCGGGGGTCCTTTGGTACAAGCTCGCAACTTTGCTGTGATGACAGGTGTCAATGCAGGCATATCCTGTGTCATGAAACGACTGAGAGGCAAGGAGGATGTCCAGTCAAGGTGAGCTTTTTTTTAGCATCCTTTGATCCCCACTTTCTGACGCTACAGTTTTGTTAGGTGCTAAACCCAATTGGATCGGATTTGAAATGCAGCAACTTGGCTTATGGTAAAGAATATGTTGTTAATTACATGGAGTGTCCTGGGTCGACCTTGTTACATACTCTTCCGAGTTCCATCTTTGAGTTTATTTTAGGGGCCAATGTGGGTTGTTTGCATGTTCTTGAGAATGATTTTTTGACTCTACGTGTTGTTCTTCTCGGTGTGGAAGTACTGCAATCTTGTGGGTGATGCCACTCTCGAAAATGATGCTCTTGGGATCTACTTTTTCTGAATTTTGGCCGTTATGACATAGGGTGGGTGAAGGGGGACGAATAGGGAAGCCCCCAAAAATTCACCTGAAGCTTTTGTTCTATCATTCAAGTCCCTGCAAATGCTTCTGATGATGATACTTACCCTGCATTCTGCTTTGATTGGCCCTTCTAAATCATCAAAATTTATGTTTAATAGGGTTATCAGATTGACAAACGCACATAACTTCTTAACAATTAAAAGTAAAATGTATGAAAATAACAATCTTCAGTTACTTTTGAAGAATGTTCTCTTCTTCACTTGAGAAGGATGCACTGTTGATTATTTTTGTGTTATAAATTGATTTGGCACAATGGGTATTGTGTGCTTTTTGAGGCTGGTTTTTTCGTTGATAGTACTAAATTTGGCCCATTGAATAGCTTATTTAATGCATCTGAACCCATTGGGGATTGAAATCAATTATTCACACCCGGAGCTGATTAAAGTGATAATATGAGGCGTGCCTGCCTTCCTTAATTTAGGTTATCAATGGATGAGATTGACTATGGTTCTAGAAATAGTTGTGAGCCTTTGCACTACGTGAAAAGAATTTATGTGAAAATTGCAGCATTTTTTTTTCTCTGAAGTAAAAACATCATTTGCAGAAGCATTGTATGCTAAATCTATTGTTGGCTGGTGCTTACCATCACGGTGAGTAATTTTTTGTTGGCAAGGCCTTCATCTTGTCAGCCGTGTTTTCCAAACAGATTTTCTTTTCTTTTCCATTTTCCACTATATCTCCAAGAGGATGCCACCATATCAATCTACTCTTAGATATTTATTTGTCTATTCTGACGTGCAATTTTACTTGAACAGTGAGAAATGGTTGACAACGGAATCTACTAGTTTTAAATATTAGACAGCAAATCCTCATTGTACTCTGTAAATAACTCTGATGGACACCAGTGTTTATTTACTGTGAGACTGTATATTTTGATTTTCTAAATCAAGACAGGTCCTTGTTTTTTGAACCCTGGGGGAAATTAATGGGTCTAATTTGAAATTGACACAAGAATCTTCTGAATGTACATCTGCAGACATCCTTGGACATGATACCAATAAATCTTGCCAGCCAAACTTTGTTGTGTTGAAAATGGTATTTGAAAGGGCTCAATTCTTTAATTGGTAGTTGGTCTCTTCTAATTGGGATCATGGATATGACTTAGACTAAAGTTCTTTAAATTTGAGTCTGAGGTGTCCAAGGTTATGTGTTATCCTCACCTTGTTCCATGTATTTTAATTGCAGCATGGTGGCAGCTTTTGGTTCTGGAGCCATGTTTTCACTTGTGAGTGGCCTGGGTGGCCCTAATCAGGCTGGAAATGCTGTCACTTCTGGTCTCTTCTTTGCTCTTGTTCAAGGTGGACTATTCCAGGTGAGCATTAAAAGGAAGGAATTATCATTTCTGGATTAGTTCAGGTTCTAGACCTGATGCTTATCTTCTAGTCTGCAACAGTCAATAACTGCAATTCAAGCCACCGATGTTGTATAGTTTACTTTATCACAGCAACAAGTAGAAAGATTGAGACATTAGTCTGCAGTAGGGTTAGAGCTCTAACATAATTTGGAAGAGATTAAGATGTGCTTTCCTTTTATGAGCCTATATATGAGCCAGTGCGTGAGGCAATCCATAGGGTAGCAGCCTTCAAAAGTGAATTTAACTGCCTACTTATGTTGAAAATAATGGCTGCATTTGATTTTTTTTAGACCTCCAAATAAAAAGATTATAGGCCTCTATGAGTGATAATAAGTAAAGAGTATGAAAATGTAAATCATCTGATTAAGAAAATACTTTTAAACGTTTGCCTGCTATCTTGGCCATTGTTTTCATGTCATAAAAGTTTAAATAAATATATCAACATCAACGTTGCGAAGTTAAGTAAGTATATTTAAGTTCTCACGGTATGTGAAAATGATTTGTTGGGATCAATTCATACTAACAAATTGATGCAGGATGGGTGACAATGGGTCAAGACCTGATCTCAGGTTTTATTTTGTTATTGGTGCTTACTTAAATGTGCTAAGCATTTGCAGTAATGGATATGCAGTTGGGGCAAAAGTTCTCTACGCCACCAGTTGAAGATACTTTCTACTCTAAAACAAGATCCATGTTACATAACCTTGGCCTCCAAAATTATGAGAAGAATTTCAAAAAGGGCTTATTAACAGACACCACATTGCCTCTACTCACTGATAGGCAAGTAGTTGGATTTTCATCTTCCTATATTCTTAGATATTGTCTACATTCTTCCTAGATGTTTGTACTTATGCTGTAGTGGCCCTGACTTGTCGTGATGTTTCAGTGCTCTTAGAGATGTAAAAATCCCTCCTGGTCCAAGGCTTCTCATTCTTGATCACATTCAGAGGTTTGACTCCTGATTTATGTTCTCAACCTTACTCTTGTACTTACGTTCATCTTAACTTTGATTTTATCTTTTGCCTTCAGGAATCCAGAGATCAAAGGTAGGCGCTGAGGATCTACTGCAATCTACTTTGCTGCAGACTATTTTTCATCCGTTAAACCATGGAAAGCATGGGGCCTTTTGATTTACATGAGAAGGCGTCACTTTTGTGGTCCTACAATTTGAATTGTGCCTGACTTGTTTCATTTTCATGGTGCTGAATTGGCTCAAATAATATGGTTATGAGCTTGGACTCGGTATTTTGGTTATTTATGGTGATTATAATTGCTCGGCTGTTAATACTACGCTTTTTTTAACAGTACTAGCAGGAAGATTGAGAGAGAACCGATAAAATAATAATAATAAATAATTTATATATATATTATTATAATAATAATTTAAAAAAAAAAAAAAAAAAAACCGAAAAACCGAGAGTGACATGGCAAATCTTTCTTAGAAAAAGAGCCAACAGCTTGGTTGAAAACTTATATAGAACGAATTATATCATACGACATCCTCATACCAACTTCCTCATTTCAGTAGATCATAAGTTAAAGCCATTCGGCAACACAGCACTGCTCGATACACGAATCACGTACCGTCCTCCAATGCCAGCGATCCAACTCAAGCCAACCAAGCAGGTAAAAGCAAGCAAACAAAACGTCATCAGCAACTCCACTATGCAGCTGCAGGGTCATTTATCACACCCAAGAAATCATCTTTTATAGTACCAATGCAGAACTGCCAAAAAAGGAAATATTTCAGATAACATCTCGAAAAGTAAATATCATTATCCCTATCCACATTCAAGCAATCTTGCAAAGTACATAATATCAAATGAAAAATGAATTCAATCTTCATCTTATTGAAATTTTTCAAGTGGCTTTAATGATAAACCTTGAATATGGAAGTAAAATACTCATAATGATAAACCTTAAAGAGAATCCCTGGGAAGTAAATCAGAAAACGAGAAGTGCCTTAATTTCTTAGCAGGCTAGATTTGATCCCAAGGTCAAAATCCCCGACCTCCAACCCCAGGAGCCAATGCCCACAAGCATAACAAGATCCTCAAGAGAAGAGTTCTTTCATGACGAGAATCCGTAGGGTAGAAAATTATATGGCAGGTAACCAGAGCAACTGAAGTAATGAGGTCAAGCAATAAAGTTTCTTTTGCAAGCATACATTTTCTTGAAAAGCATTATGTTGTACTGTGCATGCTTTAAAAGGTTCCGGTTCAATAACCGGAAGTGGACTGAACCTGTATTCTTCAAAGGTTATTCCAATTTTGATTTCATATTCTTTCAAACAAAAACTAATCAAGCATTTTTACTGAACTGAACTTAACTTTATGCCAACCAAGAGAAAAAAAGTAAGTTAAGGCTTTGATAAAGACAACAAGATAGGAAAGGGCATACAATTTCTGTAGCATCTACTCGAGTCCCTATTATCTTCAAGCGCACTTCACTATCCTTCTGTATCTTAACCTGAAGGCGACCACGATATCAATTTCAAACATAGAATTTTAAACTGGATATTCATCGATTAAGTTTCTTCTGAAAGTAACTTGACACCGAGACTTACCGATCCATCCGATGTAGTATAATTTGGCATGTCTCCAGATTGGAATTCCATATCATCCGGTATCAACTAAAACAAGGAACAGATAATCAATAAAGATACAACAAGGAATATACAATCACAGAAAAGAATGAAGGAAATAAAGTTTCTATCAAGCTTTGAGAACCAAAAAACCAGAATTCAAACAAGATGAGAAGCGCCAAACGTCTTGCAAGTTCTATATATATTATGAACATATAAAATCAACTCATTTGGTTGGGTATTCTTCTGGTAAAATTTTGGGAGAAAAGTAAACAAGATACCCACTGTAGCCAGAATGCAGACATCAAAAGATGAAAAGGAAAAAAAAAAAAAAAAAATGCGAGAGAGAGAGAGAAGGTAAACAACTACCCTCCTAACAATAGCCCTGACTCCAAAAAAGGGAAAACATTTGTCGTGCAGCAAGAAACTTTACAAGGAAAAGGGCACAATTCGTCAGGCTGCAAGAATATATGAAAAGAAAGCAAAACTTACATGGTTTGAAACAAAAATTTGAACAGGCCCAGCTTCAGCGAAGAATCCCATCTGCAAGAACGCCATGTGGTTAAGCATATCATTGAAGTTATGCTAGAGGGAACATCCATATCTATAGGTTAATAACACAGATCAGATCATCAGATAGGAAAAGGAGGAAACGCAAACCTTGTTCACCATAGTTACAACAGCTTCTAAGATCTCCCCTTTAAATGGTCTGAACACAACACATTGGTACTTCACTGGAAATGTCACAAATCCCGTCCCATCGCGAATCAACCCTTTTCCAACGTTCTCTATGCCCGTTATTGCCACCACAAACCCATGTCTGCCACTGCATAAGAGTAAAATATCTTTCAATGATGTAATCCCTTCAATTAGTCGGGGTAACAGTGAAGAGACCCTACCATCTGTTTGCTTTTCCGGGGAACCAAAAAAAAAAAAACTCGCACTAAATGATTTAATTGCACAGACTTGGAATTTCTCTTGTATGAAGATACTGCTAAAGCAAAAACCTTGGCTTAAACGTTTTGAATTGAGGTTTTAGGATAAGCTTCTCTTTAGATAATACTGGTTCAAGGAACCTTGGCTCTATCGAAAGGCAATTCCAAAACCCAATCGAATGTAGCTAAAGCCGTTTTCTTTTGAGCTTTTTCTTCCCCCATTCAATAGTTTTCTTGGCAAACAAGCACCGCAAAATGAAATCAAGGTTTTGACAGAACCCTCGTGAAACCAATAGCAATTCCTATATGCTTTTTACAAAACCAAAAAGTGGAAGCAAAATTCTCGGGGCAGTTCAATCTTCGAAGCTTTCCTTTCACTAGATTTTTTTCCGGGAAACCAGACAGAAAAAAGAGAGAAACATTAAGGGAACGGAACCTGCACGTGCCCTCGACATCCTTCATAAGCTTGGCGACTAGGTTCTCACGGAGGTTGCGGCCGAAATGCCGCGGGTGAAGCTGCATGTTCCGCTCCAGTACTATGTGGAAGAACATCTTTTCTAATTTCCCCAATCTTCCTCTCTTCTTCGACGCCTCGGAATACAAGCAGCGGTCTTCTCTTGATCGCCGCCGCTTATACCCCCGACAACTAAATCCGCTTCTCGAGCCCACTCTTCCTACTAATCTGGGCTACAACAAAATCACACCTTTGAGCTCAAACAAGCCCACCCAAATCCTTACTGTCACAAGCATAGGCAAAAGCCCAACTTTAGCGTTAAATTTATTTATATAATCCGGATTTTGCCTCTATTCTTTTGCTAAATTGACATTAGCTTTTTTTTATTATTTTTTTATTTTTTATACTCACACACACGAAAATGAAAAAAGATTCAAACCCCTAATCAAGTGTACTCACAGGTCAAGATCTCACCTTGACCCTAAAGTGATATTAATAAAAATAATCAAACTGAATATCTCTTCCCATAGGCTTGACATTAGTCCATGTCAGCCACCAATAAAATCTTAACAATCATGGTTAAATTGATAAGGCGGTTCAATAAAATAAGTTACAAACCATGGAATATCATCCACGCATGATTAAAAAAATCATCTTATTATAAGCAGTAAATAAGAAGAACCGCACAAATATTAACTTTACTGCTCATGAAAGCAACAAATACATGATTTCAGGCCACAGGGCTTATTGTCCACAGTCAACAGTCCCCACCTATCATCTTCCGTCGGTAAGGATCTCATCAACCAGTAAAAGCAGATCTACGCGCTACTTTCCTCAATTATACGTGAGCCGTAGATGGTGGATGCTTGTCATATCTTTTGACCAATGGTCTTACGTACGATTCACGTTAACGGTTTTTATAGCGACGGAGGTCCAGAAGATTCCCATCCTTTCAATAGAAAAATGAACCTGGCCACCTTACAGCCATTGGTTCATTTCCGATCCAAGTTCCTTTTTTTTGCAGGTCCTCCGTCGCCATCCATCGGAAAATTGATAGGATAACACTCAAAAGGATAAGTTTTACATTACCAATCACAGATAAATGATCCAATACAAGGGACAAAAAAAAAAAAAAAAAACACAGAATTTCTAGTTCCTGAGTTGGATTCAATCTAGTGCAACTACGTTTACACTCAGGCTCCTTCTGTACAGTTTTCCAATGGCACTCTGGATTTGAATACATACGTATGTCACACGCACACATCTACAACATAGACACACCCGAGATGGGTGATCAAGAACGGACGGGAGGAGGAGAAGGAGTGGAGAGGTGGGGGGCCCGGGAGAGCTGGTCGGCGAGGGAGAGGAGGCGGGCTTGGTACTCGCGGGCATGATGGACGGCTTCGGCCTCGAGTTCACCGAGTTGGGAGCAGAGGCGCTCTTCTGCCTCCTCGGCGATTCGGAGCCTCTCCCACGCTCTCTGAAGGTCCTTCTTCATCTGCTCCTCCCTTTCCTGGCTCTTCTTCAGCTCCTTCTCCAGCTCCTCGTTCCTCTTCTTCAACGACACCGCTTCCTCCCCGGTCTCACCGCCCTTCTTCCTTCCACCATTTCCATCTCCAAACACACCCATTTCTGACGCCCTCTCACACTAAAACCAAACTCACCACAACGCAGAACAAGATTCTGGTTCTCTCTGGTTTTTCGTTGTTGTGTTATGCGCTGCGCTGGGCTGGCTTTATAGATGCCAAAACAAGTGTGTCCAGGTTCAATGTACCTTGTTGTTTCCCCAAACTTGTCGCCACCCAACTGCTTACGCATTTGCTTTGCTATCCGCTCCTTGGATTTACTTACCCCCCTTCATTTTGGTTCATATTGCCAGATATTTTAATGGCATCTTGTAGTTTCTTCTACCTGGAAGTCGCACCCAGACCGAAAATGGGAAGTTCCCTTCCGTCACGCCAGACCAGAGTTATTGTAATCGTTGTCATACCCCATTAGTGCTCGCATAAATCGATATGGCATTTTCTTGGGAAAGTCTCACTCTTGATAAATATTAAAAATAAAAAATTAATATCTGAATTACAGTGGGGTTGACATGGTCAAAAAGTAATTCAAGCTGTCTCGTACGAAGACTTTTTTCGACAGACAAATTAAGAAGTTATGTCCACCGACCCCACGAATCGGCTGACGGATTCTGCAAATGATCTAATACCAGGTGGTAAGAATTAATGGAAATTAAATAATGAAAAATTATTCAACAGTTTGTACTAGTTATGAGATTCTTGATCTGATTTCACCGCTCAAAGCTTTGGATTAAGCAAAGCCATGTTTGTGTGAATAAATAAATAAAATCTGAATGGACCGACGGATTATAGATCTAACGGGTCTTGTAATTGTAGAAAATTTTATCAGTCCCACCCCATCCCCTCGAAGCTTTCGGCAAAGGGAATATCCGAATATAACCCATCAGATCTTCAAAAGACAAGTTACTATTGAGGAAACGTCCAGCGAAGGGGCCGCATAATGCACGGCCCCGCTGCCCACTTAACTCCCGATTTATTGCGATGTCGTTCCCCACATAGTTGAGATGGTTGCCGAACCGCAATCATAGAGCTCGAGCCTTTTCTTTCCCCCGTTGCGTAAAATCCCACGGAGTATTGTCTTATGATATTAACTAATTGGTTAAGTGACGTCTAAATCATTAAATCGTAATGGTTTTTAACCTTTACTATCTTATTTTTTATACTATGTTAAGAATCAAATTTCACATCTAAAGCGGTCATAAAGTGGAAGGACATCTTAATTAATTAATGATATGAGACTGGACATTTATAGTACAATTTAACAAAAACTATATCAATGCTCAAGGCTATATATCTGGTTTATGAAAATTACAATTCTGACTCCATTTTTCTATGCTCTTTTTTAGGGAGGCCCATTAAATCCTTCTACAAATGGATTTATGGGCTGAGGCCCGAGTTGAAGAGGATCGCACTAGAAATTTAGGCGGCCCTATCCAAGTCCAAATCCCATCATTAATTATTCAGTTGTGTCTTCTCAAAGATTTCTTTTGATAATCACTGGACTAATGCGTTACATATTTAAAAATTACTATTACCTACTCCATGATAAGGGATAACAATCACAAGTGTTAGTGGAATGGTTATAGTTTAATTTTGATATCATTTATTACCAACATGGATTTTGTTTTAAAAGGCTAACTTTAATTAGGATAATTGACCACCTTGCATATGTAGCAAGATCATCTTTCCAATGTATAAGAAGCTTGTTATATTATTCCCCACCTCAAAAGCTAGCATATGATATGAATTGATACTCTTATATTTAACCAATTACACACATTTACATTGAACAACACGAGACTTAATATTTATAATATAACGCACATCTAACCATCTTAGTATCACCTTTTTGTGTTAACTAAAAGCTTATATATATTTATAAGGTTGTTAAAAAGAAAACCTAATATTCGATATTATGTTTAGAAGTATATTCTTATCTTAAAAGCTAGATAATAAATTGAAATGACATATTCATATCTAATTTGACACATATATTGACAATTCAGTTCATATAATGACATAATTTTATTTAAAAATAATAAAATATGATTGGTCAATCTATAAAAATTATTTTATAGCAAATATTCGTATAAAATCAAGTTCTACATGAATTTATTGGCACACAATTGAAGTGAAAAAATGAGACGTGAATTCAACGTGGGCTTTGCCGAAATTAGAGGCCCGCAAAGAGTTGATGTCTCCCACGTAGCCTGGCTTTTTTGTGTTTTTGGTTGTTCGCTTTTACTTTAATTGACAAATTGCGATATGTTTATCATTCAAAGATAATGATGCCTTCTTTTCAAATACCATATCATACATCCAGAGATCAGACCGGCTCGGCCTTCTGTGGCTATTCAGTGGGAAATCGGGGGGAGGAAGTGTTGATGTTCTCTTGCCGTTTGATGCTCCAGGAACACGACAACGCTTCAATGCTGAGGCCGAGTTTCGTACCAGATACATAAAACCACGTCAATTTGCTGCAAGAAATCCTTTTTGTTTTGTTTTTTTTTAAATTATAAATCGGAGAGAGAAAGAGGAAGCGGAAGGAGTTGCTTCCACCACGACTCTTTTTGCTCTACGCAATCCTGAACTGCTGCTAAATTGAGCCCGGTAATTGGGTTCGTCGGATTTCGTTTCTCTGTTCTGTTGGAGTAAGTTCTATGTCTATCTATGTTTACTGTTCCTTTGTATTTGTAGTTGAATCAATATGTTCTGAATCGTTTGCTAGCTGAAGTCTTTAACTTCTCTGGGACATCAAATTCATTGATCCGTTTCTGTCTCAAGTATTCATGGTCCATTTATTTTCCCAGATTGGAGGGGGTGTTTCTTTGCGCGATGTGTGTTTTTGTAAAGATTTAATCTTTTATGAGTTAGTTCGAGCATGGGTAATTTGGATCATTGATTTGTTGCTTTGTCTACGTATACAGGCGATGGAGTAGCTTGAATTTCTGACTTTTTAGCGTTTTCCAGTTCCAGGTTCACCCGCATCCATGAATTAGAGACGCTTCCTTTGGTTGAAAATTTTTGGCGTTGTGTGTTTTTGTTCATTGCTTTTGGTCCGTGGAAATTTGAGAACTTTTCTTCAGCTTTTGAAGCAAAACTAATTGAGAATCCATGTTGATTCACGGTAACTAAATTTGGCGAAGAGTGGGTTTATTCTGGGCGCTTGTTGTTTGTGACTCAAATGCACTGTGAGAGGATTAGGGAATTTGGGATTTAGTTGGACATCGCTGCCGAGAAAGATGGATTTACAGGGTAATTCACAGCCCGAATCAGGAAAACTGGAGCAAATTGTTTACCACTTTCGGTTAAAGAGCTTGCACTTGATTCTTGACTCGAGGGTACCTTCTCTTCGTCGAAATGATCGTAGCGGTGACCTCTCATCGGCTTCTCGGGCAAGAAGGAGTGATAGATGGTTCAACTTAGTGCTAGGCGACCGCCCTGCTGCTCTGGATAACGTAAATTTGCACAGAGTTCAGATGGATCAAATGGTGATTGATATAATACTTGTTCATGAAGGGCCTAACTCTGCTGGGAGAGTTACTGAGACAGTTATAGAGAGGTGGGTTGTTCAATATGAATATCCTCGAGTTGTGGCTGCTCAAGCTGGTGAAAGTTCTGCTTCTTACAAGAGAACATACAAGAAATCTATAATACTTTTACGTGCTCTTTATTCACAAATGAGGCTTCTCCCTGCATATAGAGTCTTCCGACAGCTAAGTATATCAAGTCAGGCTTATAATTTTGATATCATTTACAAGGTCTCCTCATTTAGTGATCCATTCTCTAGGGCAGATGAGGAAATGATGGAGGAGTACAGTTTCACTCCTGTAGAGACATTCCCTGGCCACCTTTGCATATCTGTTACCTACCGTAAAACTCTATCCGATTTCAACCTAGAGCCTTCCAGCTCTCTACCACCTAGGATTATTACAGATTATGTTGGTAGCCCCAACACTGATCCTCTGAGGTCTTTTCCCCCTTCAGAGAAGGGTGTACGTCCCATTTCCTTTCCTCTGAGAGAAGCACAAGCTCCATCTCCTCAACACCCACACAGCTGGACTAGTGGCTTCCAAAGAGCAGCTTTTTCGGCACCAAGTCAGCCTATTGTTGGATCTCCACCTGTGTATCGACCATCTCCTCCACAATATGATTATCCATCCCCAACAACTGATATTTATGGTAACAGGGTTCAAAATCACAGGCCACAGATCCACCAAAAGGCCATGAGTTATGATGATTATCAGCTTTCACCTCCCTTCTCTCCAGCCCCATCTCCATCTTCTCCATCATATATTGCTGGT
Source organism: Casuarina equisetifolia (assembly GCA_028551475.1). Classification (NCBI taxonomy): domain Eukaryota; kingdom Viridiplantae; phylum Streptophyta; class Magnoliopsida; order Fagales; family Casuarinaceae; genus Casuarina; species Casuarina equisetifolia. The sequence goes on from CM052362.1 coordinate 21,743,536, forward strand.
GGTAATCCAATGCAAACACGATTACGTCCAGAAACTTCCCCTGTTAGTATACCACTTCCAAATTATGGCAGAAGTTCTAGATACCTTTCTCCCAGTTCTTTTGATCCAAATAGAAGTTCTCTTCCGCCTTTGTCTCCCAGAAGCAGGAGGACTGATCCTTCATCACAGGAGTCTCCATCTGGAATCACATCATTTCGGAAAATGGAGGCTCTAAGGTCTGGAGAGTATGGTCACAAGGTATTCCTAATTTCTTTGATCAATATACTTCTCTAATTCTACATTCCTTTTCCTGATTTCAATAATTATTTTTGTGGCTATCTAATAAGACCAATTATTATGTGCTTCATAGGTGATCAGAGATAGCAAAGATGATTCAGGTCGGTTCTCGGGATTGTTGTCTTCCAGTGGCTCGCCACGCATTGGGTTTTCAAGAAGCTCCAGCAGATTATCTTTTCAGGATGACTTGGATATTAATGACTTCTCATGTCCTTTTGATGTTGATGATGTTGAGGATTTTCAAGCCAGGTACTTAGATTTAGCTTATACTTTTGTTGTAAACAAAGTTATCAAATTGGTCCCATATTATGCTGGTTATCTTTCTTTTTTCAGATGTTTTATCTTTTAACTATTCCAATGTTGAACAACATAATTCTCCAATTGTTTATGATTGTACTTTCTTGAACTGCTTTTTTGGTTAGTGTTGAGAAAGACTTACTTTGTGAAAGAGTGCTGATGTTGAAGTTTGTCTGACTGGATGGTTTCAATAATCTTTTTGCGATCAAATTGCCACACAATCTTGATTTGCACTTTATGTTGGGTCTTGTCATTCTTCACAGGGTTCAATTACGTTAGGCTTTCTCTTTTTTTTTTTTTTTTTCTAACTCCCAGGTTTGGTTTAAGTCAAGGATTCCATTTGGTAAATAGCTTATGTAGTGGAAACAAATAAGGAGGTTTAAATAAATTTGGACAGGATATTGTAGACAAGCTAAAGGCTTACTATATGCAATGCTGTTCTGTTGTCTAGTACCCAAATTTGGTCTTTCTGATGAACAACTTGAAAGATAGAAACAAAACCATCAAATGCTCTATAAATTTTTATGGAAAACAGCCATTTTGGATCCTCAAAGTATAATATGAAGGAGCAGAGGTACCTAGATAGTCAAATTGGGTGGAAGATACCGTTTGGAAGTTCATGATGCTAGAGTACAACCATGATGAAGACAGAAAAGATCATAATGGTTATATTCAAATCATATTGGTTTCTTCTGTAGACTTTTAACCATCGTGTTATGGATCCTCTTGCGGCACTATTTTGAACTTAATCTATTATATCAGCTTTAATGCACTATTTTGTCATACAGCATCTGAATCCTCTTCTCTTTTTCATTTACTATTACCCTGATGATACTTGTTGTATATCCTGTCAATGATTGCACAACCAGAAGTAGTGAGGTGGAAAGCTGAGCTCTAATCGGATATATAGAATGTTCTATTTGTGAATTCCAACCATGAACCAGTAAAGAATTGGGCCTTACAGTTACTAGCCAATATGTTTTTCTCTCATGCCTTTGTTTATTCATGGTTCGATATTCTGGTGTCCTAGGCATAGAGGAACGACACCAATCCATCCTGAACTTGGTGGTTAAACTCTAATCCAGTGACTATACTGTAGGGGAGGTCCTGCGGCATGAGTTGTTAAGACACTTTTGTTGTCCCTGTTGCTAGTCAAAATTGCTTTGTGGTATACCATTTTTGTTAAGAGTGTTTTTGAATAAATCTGGCTTTAAGTAGTTCACCCCTCTTGAACAAAATCCACACTGGATTGAAATAAATCCTATCAAGCTCATACGTTCCTGGTTTATGTTACCATACTTAGCTGCCATGCATCTGTCAGTTGCATGGGGTTCCCTCTTAACCTAAACATGGTATTCTCACTTTGGTTCTTATGCATGGAAAACCCGATTCTGTTTCTCTCACTTGTCAACTGCTGGCTACGACTAGGAATTACATTTTACTTTATGCATCTTTTGTTTGCCTATGTATTATGGTCTTATTGTCCATGGGGAATGGCAATGGACTAGTAATGAGCACAGCTAGTCTTTTGTCTCACATAATATCCCTCGTTACAAATCTTTAGTATTTTTCATGCAGTTACTGTTTGGTTCTTTCCAGATGTATTAACTTGTTCCTTATTTAGTGTAGGAGTGATCGTTATAGTCTGATGAGTGACACATTTTCTTTAGTTTATGAATTTTTGAGGATTTGTCAATAATAGATTTGTTTGGAAATAACGTTTTACCCTTGTATTAAGTTGTTTCCTTAAATCCTTTTCAGCCATTATTAGATTGTGCTTGAGTTTGTGGTTATATAACACAATTTATCCTGCCACATCATTGCCTTAAGCTCTAGATTTGCAATCGCAATTATTGTACTGCCATTTATCAAATATACATGATCTGAAGCTATGGTCTCATTTCTTTTTACTTCGTTCAAACATTTGGGTGAACAGTCAAAATCTTGACGGGAGAAGAGCTACAGACTCTACTTCACAGTCGTCGTCTGTCGGTAGGAAATCACATGATGCTGCCGTTGGTGTTCTTGTTCACATGCTGAGGACAGCACCTCCTCTGCGCCAAGATTCAAGTTGTTACTCATCCCATTCCATGAAGATTGAACCTGAGGGAGGAATGGCTACTGCTTCTGGATTCTTTATGCCTAGAAAAACAGAAGATGCACTTGAAGAGCTCAGAAGTTACAGAGAAATGAAAGACCTCCTTCTCTCTAAGAGTGGAGCACGGGTGATTGGCAAAGAAGAAGCTTGAAACTACTGCTATGATGGGTTCATCTCTGTTTTTACAGAGAGAAGCTTGAGCGACCAAGAGGAAGGAGATTATATAGTTTCTGCCACCTAGTATGAAAGGGAGTACTGACGTCATGGGGTTCTTATGTTTCAATAGAATGAGAATTTCAGGATTAACAGAGTGTGTACATATCATGAATGAAAATAGTCACTGCACTTTAATGATCATTGCAGTATGAAGATGTTTATGACCATAACTATGTTAATAATGTTTATAGCTAGAAGTTCCTCTGGCCTGCTGCAGCCAGCATATTAAAGTTTACTTTCCAATCTCAGGAGAATGAATGAAAGCTTATATTTATGAAAATGGAGCTTTGTCAGTAATCAGCTGTTGCTGATATTTTAAAAGCCACTGAAAATTGCATGTACTTGACAGGGTGAAATCGCTGACAAGCTACATAACACCCCAAATATAGTTTGTTGGAATTACTCTTCTTTACAGTATATACTTATTTTCCAATGAGAAAAACAATTCAGGCAAGGTAAGACCCCCTAAAATATACGACAATTATAGACTTGTGGAGACATTCCCTAAACATCGGTTCTGTGAAATCTTCAGATCTTCTGTTTGGGAGTGGGGGAGTGGGAAAGAGTTCTTGGAAATGGCCTGTCCCTCAAGCAAGAAGCTATTTGATATTTTGTTGTTGAAACGAGTTCATTTTTCAATTGACATCCTTTACAATCTGCACCAAAATTGGGCTAAAAAACTGAAATTCTGGGTAACGAACTGGGAAGCTTAAATAATGAACTCCAAAATGGCACTTTTAATTTCTAGGCTTCTAGGGCTTAGCTTTTATGTAATCTTCTCGTTACTTCTATGATTCTGTTTTCAGTCTCACTTTTGGCCCGGAGTCACCGGACCAGCTTCTGGGCTCTTGCTGCTGATACGCTGGTGACGGCCAAGGCAAAATAACTTTTCTGGGATACATGCACGGCAGACGATTTGATTTTGAGACAGCAAACTGATTTTGTATAAACAATTTGGAAGGGAACTGAGTATTGCATCATTGTATATTACAAACAAGTAAACAGGAAAAGCTCCTTTCCCAATGCTTTTACGGGATGAGAAAATGCAATTAACTTTCTTTGAGTAGTTTTGAACCGTCAAAAGAGAACAGGTGCTCTGCATTCTTAAAACTAGCTTCCGCAAGTTCTTCCTTGGTTATGTCAAGGAAGAATGCAACATAACTGAGTACCTGAAAGGAAACAATAAAAAGATACACTATTTTTACCTTCAACTCATATGTTCACTTAAAGTATACAACAGTTAGGAAAAATAAAATAAAAATAGAGAGCCTTGGGTTAGCATTCCTGAAATAAACAAGAAAGTAGCACCGTCGACTAATCTAAATAACCTAAAAGGTGAAGTGAAAGCATGTCTGAGTAGAAGAGGCCTGATTGCTAAACAATAAAAAGATAAACCATTTTTACCTTCAGCTCATATGTTCACTTAAAGTGTACAACATTAAGGGAAAAAAAAAAAAATAGAGAGCCTTGGGTTAGCATTCCTGAAATAAACAAGAAAGTAGCAGCGTCGACTAATCTAAACAACCTAAAAAGGTGAAGTGAAAGCATGTCTGAGTAGAAGAGGCCTGATTGCTAACCAAAGTATTTTCGTGAAGCCCAAATCTTTAACTCAACTTCACCTTTAATCCATGTTCAGCACTATTGTTCAAGAATATGACCTATTTTGTACAGAATACTCTCAGAAGCCCTGGTACTACTTCATGAACCTCTAATCTGCTAATTGTCAAAACACTTTCCTAATTTTATCTTCATATAGAACTAAAGTCTATTTCTACTGCCTTTTTATACCCCTTTCATTTTCTGTACTTCAACATATGTCAAGGTGCAAGACAGCCAAAGAAATTGTTTGACCTTTTACCAAGAACAGGTAATTAACCAGTCAAAGATGGATAACATGAGGACAGAATTGCAATAAACTTGCGCATTTAAAGAGAAGATCAAACCAAGGGTCTCACACTGTGAATGTTTGCTGGATGATTCAACATGTCTTTTGGCAGTGTTGATGCATCTCTTACAGTATGAGACAGATCATTAGAGGTTCCAACATTTGAACTCAACTTTCCCCTTCGCCCTTGGAGCTCTTCTGGGATGGAAGGGTCTCCATCAACCATATACAGTGAATCCAGTTCTGACTTGGGTAGCGCATCAGGTGCATCTGTTTCCAACAAAATCCTTTCAGGGGGTACCTATAAAAGGGAATTTGGACTTCCTATAATCTTCTGCATTTAGAAAATGTAATTTTAAGACTATATAAACCAATCGACCTTAACTCTTTTCCTTCAATGGGAAAATATTGAAACGAGATTAACTTACCGTCCTTAACATTTTCTTTGCTTTCTTTGCTTCTAAGGACATAAGAAATCCAGAGAACGAAAAGTAAGCACCAAGCTTGGCAAATTCTGGCACCATTTCAGCAGAGCCCAAGTATGAATGAAGAATAAAACCAGCAGGAAAAGGTCCCATGGATCTGAAGTTGAGAGAGTAAAAGGAAAGATATCAAGTGGTTGTGAAAAATATTGGTTCACACTACAAGTACATTAAGAATTGAACTGCTTGGAGACATACTTTATCTGGTTATGAGACAATATCATTGAGATATACTGTAGGAGGAGAAGTAGAGAAAGAATGAGGTCATGAAGAATTAACGAGAAGAACATGGAAAACATGAAGCAGAATTTTAGAAGAATAGTAATGTTCATTTATTGAGAATCTAAATACCTTCAAGGGTAGATAATGCCTCTTAGCAAGTAAAAATGTCAAAATACCTTTTAGTAGATATCAGAGCATAAAAAATTAGGTTAGATTTGGCCCCTCACAACCTAGAAAGGCCCAATGCAAATGCTCCTACCCGTGATCTAACCCCACACATCCCTTACCTACGAAAGATATTTTTACTACCCTGAAAGGCATTCGAATTTTGGAGTAAACAGCCAATTTCAAGAGTCAGAAGTGGGTACCTGTTGTACAGTTACTCTAATCAATCTGTCGCGGGCTATTGTCATGATGTTGTATCTATTACTTCAAACTAGAATCACACACTCAAGACCTCATGTTCAATAAATGGAAGAAGAAAAGTTGAGCATGAGGGCAAATTGGCACAAGGTCACATTTGGTCTTGCTGAATGGACGGGGGGAAATTGGCACTAGATCACGGACAACTGATTCAACAATAGGAGCAGCTATCCATTTTTTGAAGTCATAGAAGGTAAGAAAACCGCTATCTGCTAAAGGAAAGCTGCACCATACTTAATAGAGAACTTTTGAGAAAAAAGAGTGAAAAACAAGGAGTGATGAGGACTAAATGAAAGCTAATGCATACAGGTACCTAGCACTTAAAGAAGGCAGGCCTTACAAGTTGTAGATACATGCCTCAAGTTATGCATCAAGTGGTGCCTTCATGTGTTAACTAAATAAAGGCAGCACACCATTACCGGATATCCGACAATAACTAAATGAAGGAAGAGGCAAGGACTTATACCTCCCAAAAACGATCTAAATAAACAAAACACGAAATGGATCTTAGATTGTGCATCAAATTGTCTTAATGCATGAGAGCAAATATCAAAGTGTCAAAAGGAGCACAATAAGATTTTCTCCAATTAGTAACCCAAGGAGGCCAAGAGTTTATATCCATCAAAACGAACTAAATTACCAAAAGCACCAAGAAATTTCGATATTTTTCCCAGGCGACCAAAATAAGCCAAATGGTAGCCAGAATGGCTATGAGATTTTCTCTATTCCTTCCTTAGCTGAAGCCATAAAAGCAAAACAGATTTACCCCAGTATATAGGAACATGGTAAATTTGGTGAACCAGAACAAAAAAGATGAAGCAGATAAATTATAGCAATTTTGGAGAAAATGACAGTTAAACTCATATCTGAATTTGCAAAAGGAATCAAGATGATGGCTTCATCCTGTAGCCTGGCTTCGGATCAAGGCCTCACCCTCTGCTCTAGGCTAGCGACCACAGCAATGACTAATGATCATTTTTCATGCACCTTGCTTGGCTGACCTTTTAGCCTTTTTACAAGCTAAGGTCTTGAGAAAGCTTTGTTCTTTAATACCTACTTCACTAGGAACGTATTAATAGAAACTAACATTCCTTCCTGTGATGCCCAAGCCCTCTCACAAGAATCCGAGAGGATATGTAAGCCTCAATAACTTCGGCCTCATTTTGAGTCATGACTAATAATTAAGTTTTCCAGAGAGATGTGAAAGAGAATCTATATGCCTATTGGGAACAAAAGCCTGGGGCCAAAAGAAAAAATAAAAAGAAAAAGAAAAAGAAAAGGATGAAAAAGCCTAGGAAAATAAATTGGAAAAGGCAATACCTACATCACAAATTGGATAGTGCCACAAGGAATGAAAAAACCTTAAAAAAGAAAATTTCACAAACGAAATTTCCAAACCACAAGTCCAAAAGGAAAATGGACAGAAAAGAGCAAGAATCCTTAGCATGAACTAATATGCATTTCTCTAATTTGTATTTTAGAGACCTGAGCCAGATATAAAGGATAGCAATAATCTCTTTCCCATTGATTAAGACCACACAACTCTTTTCCTTTCATCCTCTCCTTAATTAGTACAATAATACAAATTTCATTAAGGAGCTTACTTCATAATCTGAAGAAGATCGCCAAATGCACGAACACAATGTATGGATGCTGGTCTTTTCAACTCTCTTGCAAGCTCAAGTTGTTGCCGGAATACATCAATCTGGAATAAATAACTTTAGACATTGACTTTCCAACAGCTATCTCTAAAAACTATATGTGTGTGTGTGTGTGTGTGTATAGTATCATATCAAGAGGATAAGGAGAAAAAAGAAAAAAAGAAAAAAAGGCAAAGAAATAATACTTTGTTCATCCAATAAAGGGTTCAAGAAGGGGGGAAGAGGGGGGGGGGGGGGGGGTTGCTGTGCTGGAGGAAGGTGGTGGAAGAGGAGAGAGAATGTAAGAAAAGCTTCTTCACCAAGTTTGAAGAAAAATCTATCTTTGCCTTTCGTACAAGCATAAAATGATAGCATCCACATGCCAAGATCAATGTGCAAAATATTTTGGTGCCTTTAATTGAAAGCTCAAGGGTTACACAAACTACTGATCTAGATAACGTTTGTTCGTTTCAAAATTTTAATGGCGAAACTATATAAAAGCAACAAGTGACATGATTAAATGCAAATAGTTCCAAGAAGTTCCACAAGAAATTTGCAACCTAAAAATTAAACTTTGAGCAAATCCTTAACCACAGATACCATAGCACTTTAGTAAATTGGGCAATTTTTTCCAATGTTAATACTGTGCAAAAAATATAACTACTTGGAAAAAGAAGTCTGCACTTCTACAAATGAATAGCTATTGACCACAAATCCCTGAGCTCCTCACAAAGGAGCTCAGGGACTCTCAAACGTCAACTCAAAACAATATGCCGTACGGAACAAAAGCTAAATCTTCATAAAGGTAAATCCAAAGGGGCTTCCACTAAGAAAAATTACAATAAATTTTAAATTAAAAAGGGTAGATTAATGATGATTGAACCTCGAAGAAGAAGAAGAAGAAGAAGAAGAGACAGCATAAAACAGCTCATGGATTCCAGCTGTGCGAGCAATGGAAAACATGAGATCCACGAATCAAGAAAAAATTACAAATAAGCATTAAGCATTAAGGAATTGGGCTAGCAAAACCTGATTTGTAAAGTCAATCACTTTTCCCCGCGAACCTTTGTCCAGACCAATCTGAAAAGAAAGAAAAAGTCCAAGATACAGGTTTTTAGATAGTAATTACACCTAAAATGGTTAAGAAGGAAATGGTAACTCGGTACTCCAATGTTCCTCTTTATTTTCCCCAATAAGAAGCTAAACAAAGCAACATAAGCGACCAAGGAAGCAACAAATACAGTCATGAATCGCTCTCCTAATTCATCTGCTTGTTTTCTTTTCCTTTTCCTTCTTATAAAGTATTATACACGTAAAATAAAAGCAAAAAAAAAAAAAAGCCCAAGAAAGGGGGAGGGAAAGAATAACCTCTCCGACAGCCGCCGAGGGAGTGCCCTCAAGGCACTCTTTTAACGTGTTGAACCAGTTGGGAGTCCTCTCCGCTATAAACCTATAGTATACAGGGCATCAACCAAAGTGAAGGCCTAGGAGTTTCGCTGTGGTCTAAGCAGAAACAGCAAATTTAATTGGCTGATATAACATAATTACACCAAAACCTATACTCTAACGCTTCTGGGTTGTCAAGGCCTGTGCCCATGAGCTAATTTTCCAACGTAGGAATAACATTTTCTTCAAAAATGGAAGTAATGAATCGAGTATAAAATTCTTACCAGGGGTGAAGCCCAAAGTTTGGAATCACATTGGGATAGTTCTCACCCATTTCTTTAACCAAATGCCAGTCTTTCTGCAAGAACACCACCTCCATGATTAGAAAAAAGTGCCCCACAAGCAGCTAAAGTAGTTAATCCCTAAAGTAGTTGGACTAATGAAGAACAATCTTCAATTAAAAGGAAAAGAAAAGAAAGAATGGAACGAAAGCAGGGCTTCCGTACCTCGGAAACACCATTGACGGCAAAGCGGACAACGCCAGTGTCGATGGCTTTGGCAATCACCTGGGGTGCCTTAGAAAATATTCTCGGGTCTTGAAGGTGACAGTGAGCATCGAACAATTTCATCATTTTGTCTCTCTGGTCTTCCCACCTCCGCTTCTAACCTCTGACTGTACTGTCACTGCCATCCGTAGGTCCCAAAATACGAGAGCCAAATTAGGCTGTGCAGACAAGACCTGAGCAATCAAAACCAACCAAAATATCGGAGTGCTCTCACGCCCAGCCCAGGTCCAGCAAAGTGGTCAAGGACTGACACAAGGTTGTCGTTTTAAGCGGCTTTTCCTAATCCCAGAAAGAACAATTGACAAAAAAAAAAAAAAAAAGAAGAAGAAGAAGGGAAACCATTTGCATGTTGAACTCAAAGAACCCTAATTTCTTCTTTTCTTGTTTCCACGATTTGCACAAAAAATCACTCACAGTTCTCAACGGGAATCTCTCGACATTACAGAATCCAAAGGTTGCAGTATGCTTTCATCCTTACTGGCAACCGTGCCTGGTTAAAACCTGGCTAAGGTGCATTTTGTGGATTTATTTGGTTTGGTTTTCCTACAAATAAAAGGATCATTATTTTTTTTAAAGAAATTGAATTTTCTCTTTATAAACGCTGTTTCACCCTGAAAAAAGGAGTCTTTTGTCGGTTGCCCATCATCTTGCTTGATTTCCATGCCAACACACATGAAGGAGTTTTTCATAACTTTGCAATGGTTTCGTCGAGTCTTCTACTGAAGCAACATGAGCAAAAGCCTATAGGAATTCGTTTGACAGTGCAGGATGTGCAGAAGCAGAAGTGGGAAAACCACATTTGGACTGAAATCTCAATGGATTTTATTGACGACTCGCCACATTCATGGGAAAACACATATTCGTTATGGCTGACACATTCTCAAAATTTGCTTGATTCATGCCTCTAACCACCCCTTACTCGATTACTATGACATCAAGACTTCGACCCAAGAAGCCTGGAGGAACCAATTCTGCTTGCCTAAAGATTTCTTTGCCTTGTTTCCCATGCCAAAAAGTGTTCTAAAGCAACCATGTTCCTCGTTTCCACCTCCGACTACTCAAAAGAAGCACAATTGCCTAACGGAAGTTGTGAAGAACTATAGTATCAAGACTCCAACCTAGAAGGTGAGAGGAACCTCTTCCGCCTGCCTAAAGATTTATGTACCTTGTCTCCCACACCAAAAAGGGTTCTAGAGCAACAGAGTTTCCCGTCTAAGTCTTTGACTCCTCGGAAGAAGCACGGCTACACCATAAAAAAAATGGTGTCATCGTTACAGTGCAATGTTCAAGACTTTGTTTGCTTGACAACAAGTCATAGTTTCCCCTCATCGTCTGAAGCAAAATATAAAGCTATTATCACAATTGTTTGTGAATTTATTTGGTCGCATGGGCATTTTGGCAACTTAAAGGTGATTGTCCTTTCACTTCTTTTTTTGTAACGTGACAAAAAGACAACAATCTACATCATAAATAATCTCATGTCCTAAACATATAAAAATTGACTGTCATTTTACTTGAGAGAAATAATAAAGATGTTTGATTCAAACTTGTAACATCCATATGCATTAGTAACCTACATATTTGTTACCTAAGACTTTATGTAATAAACAATATAGTTATTTTCTTTATAAGTTTAATATATTTAATTTGTACAAATTACCCATTTAAAAGATTGTTAAAATGTAATTGGATCAACCTTTGTACTTTAGTTAGTTGGGCTATCTCTATTATTTATTGGTTGGGCCTGGGTCAAACCCAAGCTCGTACGGCATTGCCCTAGTTGTATATATATATTTTTGGTAGAATTTTTATTCTTTAAGCAAATAGAAAGAAATTGGTTTCGCCAGATTATGTGTCTTCGAAGTGCTCAAATGCGTTGTGTTTCTTAGACCATCCTCAGTAGTGCAAATTTCAAGACTTTGTCTGCTTAACTTCTGCTGCTACCGAAGATGACAATTATGGTGGTTACAATTCTCCGAAAATGATGCATGTTGTTCCCTTTCCTTGCCTTACGAAATTTTTTTTCTAATTCTTTTGTCAAAGTTGATTGAATTTGTTTTTGTATTATATGTTACAGTTCACCGGTTGTTAGTTCATTGTTAAATATTATAGTTATTAATCATTATATATAAGTCAAATGATTCCATAAATAGAACCACTTTGACATTTATTTTATTTTTAAATACAAGGTAGGGTCACAATTGCCGGCTACAAATTAGACTGTGCAGGCAAGACCTAAACTAACCGAAAGGTCCGTGCGTCTCTAGCCCAGCCCAGCCCAGCCCAGCCCAGCCCAGCCCAGCCCTAGCAAAGTAGTGAAGTCCCTTTCGGCGGCTTTTCCTAATTCCAGAAAGAACGGAAAGAAAAGGTCACCCCTTATTCCAATGGCGGAGGAAGGAACACGTCCCCTCGGTCGTGTTCACGCGCGAAAGCCTTCCCCTCCACCAATTTGTTGGCGACAAAAGAAAAAGCATAACCGGAGGATAGAACAGTAATAGAACACGTTGATGCAGGCAGCAACCAGTCAGATGAGGAGGCAAGCCCCCGCCACATAATAACCAGAATCAAACGCAGCCAATCAGAATGTGAATCTGGAGATCCGCGTGCACCCTTCCGATGCCATGAGATAATATAACTTCGTTGTTATTCCCGCTCCTTCTCCTCTCTTTGCCGTGCTCAAATATCTTGTTACGAAATGCAGTTAGAGCCTCACATTAAAACCTTTCTTTTTGCAATGCAAATTAGCAAATGAACTAAAATATCTCACTCTTTCTGATATTTAAGAGTTTCCAGAGCTTCAACTTTCGGTTAGCGTTGCGGGGAATGCCACGCAACATGACCGGAAAGTGAAGGGGGGCCGGCGGCTTGTGAAATTGAGATGGATGCGACGACATGCTTCTCGTGTGGGAGGTTGCCGGGCGGCTTCGGTCTGCGGGGGTTCCGGCACAATGCGATGAACGCGCCTCAACTCTCTTGCCTCTTCAACAGCAGCCGCATTAACCAACTAGTCATTAGAAACGACACCGCCACGAAAAGACGGGCTGCTCGAGGTGGTAGAAAGAGCAAGCCGGAAATTCTCAGGACTGAGAGCAAAACCGGAAGCCAGACGACCGAGTCGCCTTCGCCGAAGAGCGTGCGGGGTTTGAACGAGAATGGGGATCCGATGGGACGGAGGGACCTCGGGAAGAGCGTGGTGAGGTGGATTCGGGAGGGGATGAAGGCCATGGCGTCGGATTTTGCGGTGGCGGAGGCGCAGGGGGAGTTCTCGGAGCTCAGGCAGCGTATGGGGCCGGGCCTCACATTCGTGATCCAGGCCCAGCCTTACCTCAACGCCGTACCTATGCCGCTTGGTCTCGAGGCCCTCTGCTTGAAGGCCTGCACTCACTATCCCACTCTTTTCGACCACTTTCAGAGAGAGCTCCGGGACGTTCTCCAAGACCTCCAGCAAAAGTCGCTCGTCCAGAGCTGGACGGACACCGAGTCTTGGAAGCTGCTCAAGGAGCTCGCTCATTCAGGTCCCTCTTTCGTACTTTTTCCATTTCTGAACAGTAGTGATAGAGTAGTAATTCAGTGACACATTTGCCGAAAACTGCAAACAAAGCAGTTGAACTGCTGCTTAAGTTGGCTGAAATTGATAGTTTGTGATTTGCAGCACAGCATAGGGCGATGGCGAGGAAGGTAGTGCAGCCGAAGAAGAATGTTCAAGGGGTGTTAGGGATGGAGCTGGAGAAGGCCAAGGCTATACAGAGCCGGATTGATGAGTTCACGAAGCGGATGTCTGAGCTGCTTCGAATAGAAAGGGATGCTGAGTTGGAGTTCACGCAGGAGGAGTTGGATGCTGTTCCTACACCAGGCGAAGCTTCGGATTCTTCCAAACCCATCGAATTCTTGGTTAGGCATGGCCATGGTCAACAAGAACTATGTGACACCATCTGCAACTTGAATGCAGTCAGCACATCTACAGGTCTCTTACATACTTACAAATATGCATATACATGCTCGTAAAATTTTGAACGTACGTAATTGGAATTAATAAAAAGCTGCTTTCAGTTTAGTCTATGATTGTGGCTTAATCTGATTTCCGGCCGGATAATTAAATCCATGAAGTTTGTTATCTTAGGAAGATGGAATTGGGTTTTGTAAGCAGGATTAGGTGGAATGCATTTGGTATTGTTCAGGGTTGAGGGGAACCACCGATTACCGCCAACTACCCTTTCTCCCGGAGACATGGTTTGCGTGAGAATATGTGATAGCAAGGGTGCTGGGGCATCTTCTTGCGTGCAAGGGTTTGTCAACAACCTCGGGGAGGACGGGTGTAGTATCAGTGTAGCTCTAGAGTCTCGTCATGGCGATCCCACCTTCTCAAAGCTCTTTGGCAAAAGTGTGCGCATAGATCGTATACAAGGATTGGCCGATACTCTCACATATGAGGTATTTCCCGCAATGGCTTTTTTCATAAATTTCTCCCTTTTCTTTCATTTCTTGAAGTAATTAAGATGTTACTTGCAAGCTTAACTGTAATTTGAGTTTGAATGCGGTAATTCAGCCTCAGATGCTATATGATAGCGCCACTTTGTTTTTCAACTTGTTTGAATTCGAAGTGATCCACCATTCTCTGGTGACATTCATGAAAATGTTTCACAACTTCTCCAATTCTCCCTAGTGGCGGCAAAGGAATTGTTATGGACGTGGCTTGTAGTTGGCTCTGAAGGCCAAAAAACCGTAATCTTTTCCTAATTCTTAGGATTCAGAGCTACTCTTTTTATTAGAAATTTTCAAAAACTATAACCCTTAATCTTCAGATAGAAGTTGAAGATCCTGAGTCCGAAGCAAGACAAGGAGTGTTTACTGCAATGGCTGTGTCCCACTCCCCTAACTTCTGCCTCTGTATTACAGCTTAACATTCATGGAAAATATGTATCTACGTTGACAGTGCCGTGCTTACATGCTTATTAAGAATGAAGACTATTGATTAAGGAGCTTACAGTTTCTAAAATAAAATTGAATTTGTTCAAATCATCGAGCTGCAATTTCATGTATTCCCATCAATAGCTTGGCTCCGTTGTTTTCCTATTGTAAGCAGTTTTTATCTATTCTAGCCTTGTTGGTTTTATAGCATGTCGGGGGTTCATATAGCTTCACATAAATTATGATGTAGACACTTCTTCTCTCATATATCAAAGATGTTGCCTCAAAACTCTAAATCGAGTGTAAAACTTGCCATAGTTGTTCAGGGATATTTACTCTTCCTAATAAGATAATACTGGATATATACTACCTATAACTTAGGCTACAAAGCAGGTGATTCTTAATAGCTGCATCCATGCTACCTACAAAACACATCGATCTTCTTTTCCCCTCTAGAACAATTCTCATTTCTCTGGTTCCTAGGCTGTCTTCCTATTTGTTATTTGTTTGCAGTGGATGCTTAAGCAGTTGAACTTACATCTCTAAAACCTTGTTATAATCCTCTTTTTGTGCAGCGCAATTGTGAAGCCCTGATGCTGCTTCAAAAGAAGTTTTTGCAGAAGAAGAATCCTGCAGCTGCAGTTGTGGCTACCCTATTTGGCGACAAGGAAGATGTCGCATGGCTGGAGGAGAATAATTTGGTAGATTGGGCCGAAGAAGAGTTAGATGGAGTGTTGAGGACTGAAATTTTTGATGACTCACAAAATAGAGCAATTGCCTTAGGTTTGAACAAGAAGCGGCCTGTAATGGTAATCCAAGGGCCACCTGGTACGGGAAAGACAGTTTTGCTTAAGGAACTTATAGCACTTGCTGCTCAACGAGGTGAAAGGGTGCTTGTGACTGCACCAACAAATGCGGCTGTTGATAACATGGTTGAAAAACTGTCAGGTATTGGACTGGACATTGTGCGGGTTGGCAATCCAGCGCGCATATCTGCAACTGTGGCATCAAAATCTTTGGCTGAAATTGTGAATTCTAAGCTCTCCAGTTTCAAAATGGAGTTTGAAAGGAAGAAGTCAGATCTAAGAAAGGACCTCAGACACTGTTTAAGGGATGATTCTTTAGCTGCTGGCATACGCCAGCTTCTAAAGCAGCTGGGGAAGACACTGAAGAAGAAGGAAAAGGAGACTGTGAAGGAAGTACTATCTAGTGCTCAGGTTGTGCTTGCTACCAATACTGGAGCAGCTGATCCATTAATTCGAAGGCTAGATACATTTGACCTGGTAGTGATAGATGAAGCAGGCCAGGCAATTGAACCGTCTTGCTGGATCGCTATCTTGCAGGGAAAGCGCTGTATTCTTGCTGGTGACCAATGCCAGCTGGCTCCAGTGATTCTATCTAGGAAAGCATTAGAAGGTGGTCTTGGAGTATCACTGCTGGAGAGAGCTGTGACTTTGCATGGCGGAATTCTTGCCACTAAATTAACAACACAATATCGTATGAACGATGCAATTGCCAGTTGGGCCTCAAAAGAGATGTATGGTGGATCATTGAAGTCCTCCTCAACAGTCTATTCTCATCTTCTGGTAGATACTCCATTTGTTAAGGTATCATATCCATCCCTTATTTCTTCATTTCATTTTTCACACTGTTCTTGGATGTTTTTCATTTCTGGGCTATAAGCTATTAAGTGAAATGAATCTTGATCCTTTAATCCTTTCCATCATCATGAGCTTGTGTATGACTCTCAACTGAATGTCTCTGCCGCAGCACTCAGATTAAGCCGCAATACACCTATGTTCAATTTAAAATGGTGTGCACACTGGTTTCTCAAGATGCTTGCAAACTCTCTTAAATTATTAGAGGTTGACGAATTTCTTAACAAATGCTTTCTCTGTCTTGTTTCCTTTACAACTAGCATATTTATTGCATTTAAGCCTTTCATTTAATACCAAGAGATCTGGAATCCCTAAGGATACCATATGGACTATTAAGTGCTCTTCAAATCCTTTGATTCGGTCGTTGGCAAATTTACAGTCGATAAGAGGTTTTTCACCTTTTTGTTTAATATCTTCTTGTATCTTTTTACTATAAATGTGCAAGTTATCATTTTAATATTCCTCTTACATAAATTGATGCAGCCCACATGGATAACCCAATGCCCACTGGTGCTGCTTGATACTAGGATGCCCTATGGAAGTTTATCAGTTGGTTGTGAAGAGCATTTAGATCCAGCTGGCACGGGCTCATTTTACAATGAAGGGGAAGCTGATATTGTTGTGCAATATGTCTTTTCTTTGATTTATTCGGGTAGATATCCTTGGCTTTTTCGTAGAGATTTACTACCAACTCCTTTCACCATTTATGACACACGATGACATTAGTTTCCTTGAAGGCTATGCAGCTATCTCTCTCTATCTCTCTCTATCTCTCTCTATCTCTCTCTCCCTCTCTCTCCCTCTCTCTCTTTTCTGTACTGACACACAAACACACCCAGACACATGCACAGACATGCATATTTGTGTATACTGTATCTCCTTGGTTATAGGGCGTATAGATCTAGGGAGTTAAAAAACAAGAGAATCAGTATGTAGATTTCCACTGATAACTTTAGTACCATAAGCCACAAGTATTAAAGTTATCACACGATTCCACACAACCTGGTAGACTAGCCTAAAATGACATGGTCGATACAACCTCAGATTGACGTGTAGTTTTTACTTAATATAAAAGTTACGTGGTAAGATAGGGGATTACTGATAGATTTCAGTGACTAAATGGAGAAGCATTATTACTGGTTTCTGTTTCATGCACAACCTGCCAAAAATGAATCTTTCATATCCTGTACAATTACCTCGTGGTTATCAAACATTCTCTGTGGAGAGCTTTTATCTACCTTACACTTTATTAGTTGCTGTTCTACCGTCTTTTAAGTTATATGCCTTTCATAGTTTCATTTCATATCTTATTGACTTAACTAGCGCCTAAGTCTTCTCACGCTGTTATGAGTTTTTCTTATTTGTTTTGTGGAGTGTACATCATATGCAATTTTACTGGTTGAACGGTTCTTCTGGTTCCCATATGTACTATCTTCTTGGTGACCAGGCAAATTCATATTTGTGTTAAATCAATTATGCAGGCGTTAGCCCAACAGCAATTGCGGTGCAATCTCCTTACGTAGCTCAAGTGCAACTGCTGAGGGATATGCTTGATGAGATTCCGGGGGCTGATGGTGTTGAAGTTGCAACAATTGATAGCTTTCAAGGCCGGGAGGCTGATGCAGTTATTATATCAATGGTATTGTTTTATCTATCAGGCAAAATTTTGAAGTGAATGACCGATATCTCCCTCTTTATGCACCTTCCCAAAGCCTTATACCTTAGCTTTTACCAAGAACTAAATGCTGCCTAACCCTGTTTTACGTTTTTACTCATCTCATAAGTATCTCTGAATGCCAAATGCATTTTACGGCTTTTTTTTTTTTTTAAGAATTATAGTGGTGAACAATTCTTCAGCAGCAACATATCCTCCAATTTTTCAATGGTTAGACCAACATTTAACTGTAAGAAATGATCCCATCCATAGAAATTATTTAGATGCTGGAAAACACGATTGAGTTCTCGATCATACTCATCTTGAGGTTAGTACAACTAATCATGTACCCATGGAGGAGGTCAAAGATTTGGGGGGCTGGGATATAACGTGGTTGCTTTGTTTTTGCATGCTTGAGTTGCCACTAGGTGTATTGTGGACTGGAATTCTAGGAAAGGGTGTAATCGCAATTGACTAGGCAGAAAGGATATATTTGTCATTTTTTTTGGGGGGGGGGAGGGTTGGGGGGGATGTCTTAGCTGTACTAAAGGTTTTCATGGTTAGGTTTTTAGAAAGGGATAGGCATGGTTTGGAGCCTTCTTTGCAATTCATAATGGTAGACGGATCTGCTTTTGGCATGATATATGGTGCGGTGAGGTTGCTCAACAAAATCTGTGACTTCTAGATGTGGGTAGGATATTGGCAGTGTCATAGTGTTTCTCGACAACCAATGTGTGGACGGTCCTGTTTCCGTTGTGTTCATACGTGCCCGCCCTGTCTAGACCACAATTTTATCTTATTGTTTGGGTAAATTGTAATCTTGCATTATGTTTGTCTCACTGAATATAATTCCTGTGAATTGACACATAGATCGTTTTATATCCAGTTGAAGTATAATTAGTAGTGTATCACTTACAATCGCTTCCAAATCTCTTACCTAATTTGGCCATTCAACTTCTTGCTCAGCTCATGTTCGTATTGCCAAATGATGTATGCTGCTTGTTTCCGTTTTGTCCCAGGTACGGTCAAACACATTGGGAGCCGTAGGATTCCTAGGGGACAGCAGGCGAATGAATGTGGCCATTACTAGGGCCCGGAAACATGTAGCGGTCGTTTGTGATAGCTCGACAATATGCCACAACACTTTCCTTGCAAGGCTGTTGCGTCATATCCGCTATTCTGGCAGGGTGAAGCATGCCGAGCCTGGCAGCTTTGGGGGATCTGGGCTTGGCATGAACCCAATGCTGCCCTCCATTACCTAATGGTGGATCAACATACTTTTTCCACATTCATTTAGATTGGTGATTATTTGGAAGCACAACTGGAAGCTGCCTGCTCTCTCTTCTGTCAGCATCTGATTCTCCCTG
Source organism: Casuarina equisetifolia (assembly GCA_028551475.1). Lineage (NCBI taxonomy): Eukaryota > Viridiplantae > Streptophyta > Magnoliopsida > Fagales > Casuarinaceae > Casuarina > Casuarina equisetifolia. Next base: position 21,762,614 of record CM052362.1, read on the forward strand.
AATTTATGTACAGCAGGCCTTCGTTTCGTCGACAGAAGAAAAAAGCCAAAAAAGAACATTATAGCTGCAAAAGCATCCATTGATTAATTTGTATATAAACAATACACTTACAATTCCTAATTGGTATACAATTGGAATGCAAAATCAAATAGCAGGGAAGAGATTGGTTTCAGTTTCAATTGATCTTGGAAGAGATTACTTTGAGTGGGGTTTATATAGATAATCCACCTTCTATGGTCTCCCCTCTAAAAAGTTGCCTCCTTTTTTACCATTACCCGCCCCCACAGTACGTATCATAATTTGCTAGAGAAATATCTTGTTGCTATGCCATAGACTGGGGATCATAAACAAACTAATCCCGTTTTAAGAATCCATAATTGCTTTAATCAGACTCGATTAGGTAGGTTATTGATTGAAAGAACAGCTAAAACATGGCAGACGATGGAACGAGGGTTTCAATCTGTAAAACGAAGTTCATATGCAAGGTGGCCACGCGTTTTGCATGCCAGTTATGGTAATTGGGATCATTTATACCATGAGTGGACCTCCATGTTCATCCACAGGAAAAGAAGAGAATGACGACTACAAACACTCAGATGTACGGGGTATACAGATAAAAGCTGTGGTACATTTGGGACGACACTCGAAAAAACCGTTACAGAATTCCCTTGAAGTTTCAAATCCTTTCTCTGCCCATTAATGAAGAAAGCATTGCAGCAGAAGAAAATTTGAATTCTCTCTTCTCTCTTCTCTTCAATGTGCTGGTCACTTGAAAAGCAAATTGTTGAGCATGCCGTAAGGAAACAATAACGCATGCAGCAAAAGACTTCAATAAGATGTTCCCCTTTTCATTAAATATGTTGGCTTAGGAGCTGTGTTAATAAGGTGGTCACAGTCGAGAAAACTTGAAAATCATATGTAGACTTTAATGCCATTGGTGCTGCTGAATTTATTTCCACTCTGTCCATTACTCACTTCACATGAAAACTCTGAACTTAACGGGGAGTAACTTGCTCTGGGATTGTTTTGGAAAGAGGTATTTCCTGCTTAATTCAGTCAGGGAAGAGGAGAGAGAGAGAGAGAGAGAGAGAGAGATGTCGTGTAATATAAGGTAAGAAACTTATTAATGAGATTCGCCAAGCACTGTTTCTTTCTCTTGGTGGCTGCAAGCTTACAAGCCCGTTTCATTCTCAATCAATTCTTCCCGATTGTCTTTGTTACCTTCCACCCAAACTACATTAATTCGGCTCTCTCTTTTCACCTTTCTCTCTGTCAGTGTCCGTTTCACTTCAGCACTTTGACATTTCTTTCGGTTTGGCTTGATAGAACTCCGCCAGGAAACTTTTTGCTTTTTGGCAGTTTCAACTCCTATGTGAACGTACTGGCTGACCCAATCCTCCTTGTGGATTCTCACGCGGCACTATATAAGTGTAGCAGTGCGCCTTTCGCAGTTCCCAGTACCAAGTCTATCTCTCATGGCTGCTACACACTTTCTGGCGATTCTCCTTCTGCTGTTCTGCTTTGTACAGGATATTGGACATGGAGCAGTATACTGCTTCCATAATTCTACTCAACATGTTCATGGCGAGAAGACCAAGAACCATCCTGAAGCGAGTGGTCGTGCAGGCCACAGATTCCATCATCCACTGTTTGGATTCCTCCCGAAAGGCGTACCGGTTCCACCTTCTGGCCCATCAGGGGGACACAATCAAGCCACTAAGGGTGCGGCTCATAAGGGTTCAGCCAAGACGCGAGGTGAGGACATGTCAGGATATCAGGCAAAAGGTACTCCGAGGAGGAAGTTAAAGACTCGCAACTGGAGCCTGGTTGTTGGTGGAAGAACTGCAGCCCTGCTTTCTGATGATCTTTCTGCTGATACATCGACATGCAAGCACTTCTGCTGATTGCTAACAGATGGATTTCATCTTTTTGTATAAATAATGCTTAAAGTTTCTGTCTTGGTTTCTATCTGCAGTAATGTATCTTCGGTTTTTATTAATCCATTAAGGAACGGGGTGTACGAGTGACTTGCATCTGAATTTACACAGAAGAGTCTTTATCGTTGTGGGCAAGTTATGGAGAGAACCATTTTGTACTTCTGTGTTTTTTATCTTTTATACCACAGTGGAAATTTCGCTGTGCACATGATGAGTCTTTCTCATTCTACACTGATAGGCCTTTTCCTACCTTATTCTAAAACCACTTTCAAGTAATCGGCTGGGAAAAATTCAGTAAAAAGCCGCCCTTTCCAAAATTACTCTTCAGTTTCTGCTATTCTTTTTGTTTTCTTTGGTTCCTTAACCAGGAAGCTAGAAATCTGAAGGAGTACTCACAATCAGTACAGTTTGGAAAACAAGAGTCAGGAAGGCAGATGAAAGTTGCGATTTGTGAAGACAGATTTAGACAGGGATTTCTCTTAGTTCGAGATGCTATAGTACGAGTTGCAGCAGTGATTCTTCCGTTTCACTTACTCATTTAATGTTCTTGTGCTTCAGTTATTCATTTATTTTGCTTTTCAACTTTTCTGGTCCCGCTTTTTTTCTTCTTGCATCATCGAGTTTACTTTTTGGATAATCTACTTGAAACATGCTCCTCCCTTTGCCTACTCCTTCGTAGAAGCCACATTTGTTCGTGACAAATAAATAAAGATTTAATATACTTAATTTTTCTCCGTAGCAAAGTTAGATATGATTTTTCATTCTGCACTGGAACTCAAACGAATGGATACTATCGGTCAGTTCATTCAGTGGAAATCTTTCTTTTCTTTCCTTCCTTTTTTTGGTTTAAGAACAGGTAAGGATTGTAAGGTTTCATGACAACGGCTTCCAAATATTCTTTCCAGAAGTATATCTTCCTAAACTGTTTTGAGTCCCAAAAGAAAGAAAACAATAAAAGCAATATGGGTGAATCACAAGTTCACCATATTCTGAGTAACTAAACAATTAATACAGCAAAGAATCCTGTCAGCTGCAAGCTGTTCAGAGAAATGGGGTGCAGAGAAAGAAAGAAACTAAAACGAAGTTACTTAGTTTTCTTGTAAGACATTTACTACGAAATCCAGTGAACGGAGTCCGAGTTGGCTTTCTGTAAGGCTTCATTGCCTGTCAGCTCCTGCTTCAGTCGGTGTTCTGGTAGTCATTTGGTCAACTGCATGCACAGTGCTCTGAAGCTCCTCCCAGATGGCTTTGTACACCATCCTCTGCCTGTTAACAGCAGATTGTCCTTCAAAGGCTGAAGAAACAACATCAATGCTGCAAGTACATGGCAGATTAAATCAGTCCCGGAACTAAATTTCAGATTTTAGCCTTTCAAATAAGATTTAAAGAGCAGAGAGCTAAGCAACTATAAGGTGGCTTAAGCGAATGAACTCAGACATAATTGTGTGAAAAAAATGTGTAGCTGTGATACGGTGACATGAGGATATGACTTCACAACTACAAGAAAAAGCATTCTTGACGCGAGAATTAGAAGCAAAAGGTGATCCGACAGCATCCCCCGGAGAAGTGTAAACAGCAGAATGGAGGTAAGCCTTTCACCTTGAATTCGTTACTAATTTCTCCTTCCTCTCTCTTTTCCCCCTCTGGCTTCTCACCCACATAACCCTTTAACCCCTTGCCCCCCACCTACCTCATTGGTAAGCCTTAAGACCCATTTCCAAAAAACTCAGTTTACCTGCACCAAAACAAGCTTGGAGTGATGGTCGGAGGCATCAACCTTACAGTATATAGTTAATATTTTTTATGCTTTCCTTGTGATTTTGTTTTGTTTTCTACAAGGAATTTCCATCTCACCCAAAAAAAGAAAAAAAAGAGCACGCCTTCACTAAACCAAAAAGTATATATATAATGCGCTGCTTCACATTAAAAAATTGATAGTTACTTCATATTTTTTTCTTGAGTTCATGGCTTGCCAATGGCGAGTGTCTTAGAGAAATAATGAAGGTCAATCATTCTCAAGAGTTCGTATTCATATGAAAGACTAGGTTCCCATACAGATAACATCTCTAATGCACTGGAGTGGAAAGTCTCCTAGATGCCTATCCTGTATGCTGCTATGGCAGCATCATAATAAATATTCACTAAGATTCGGTTTGAAAAGTAAAATGGTACTTTGAAATTGTTTCTTCGGAGGGACAAACTCCTGCTTGATGGCTCCTACAGCTATTCATTCAAATTCTTTATCTAGTAGTAAGATTACCAAAAGATGGAGAGAAAATTGTAGTGCTAATCACATGGCATCACTAAATGCCTACAAGTTGGAAGTTGGATGTTGTCATCATAACAGATTAATGTAAGCGGCTATATCAGCACGATGTTAATACATATAACAAGGAACACTGTGAACTGCCTTCAATTGTATTGCCTAGCAATACAATCACTTCTCAATCTAAGAAATATATCTCTTGAATGACAAAAGAATAAAAACAATAATTGAAGGTGTTCATGGTGCATTTAATTTCTTTCCTTTACGTAAATAGAAGCCACCAAGAATATGAACTTACCTGACATGCCGACCATCACCATAAGCATCTTTGACAGTCACGGATTCCGCATTGAGATGTTCCTTGATCTGATCATTCAAATTGCAATGTATTATTTGAAAAGAGGATGGGTCACTTAATCTACTTATTGTCAAAAAAGGGAAAAATTAATAGCTTTTGAATGAAGCTAGACAAGCAGAATCAAGTCTAAAATGAAATAAAATTAAAAATTACATTGAAGATTTTTCTATCTCAATACAAGAAAAGGATTCTAAATTTCAAAATATCACATTAGAATAGTCATAACAACGGAAAAGATACCATAACTTCTTGTGCAACTGTTTCGCTTCCCTTCTTTCTTTATCTTTATCTTTTGCTTTTCTTTTCCTTTCCTTTTTCAGCAAACCATTTGGCCATTTTCTTTTCCCATTCCGGGAAATGAGTTGTCCATGTGGGGAATTCTCACACAACGAACAAATGGCACTTTCAATTATCAACATTGCACTTTTCAAGATATCTTTTTCCTTCTTGATGGTGGCAGTTAATTTTTGCATCTCTTCTTTGCTCTCTGGTCTTTAACGACCTTTATCGACCTTTAACGACCTTTAACGACCTTTAACTGCCCCGAAAGTGACATCACCTTCACCGTCCCTCGTAGGCATTCATGCAAATACTAAGAAAATCTTTAGGAGAAAGAAATCACTATCAATTAGAGCATATCTTCTTTGAATCCTCCAATTACTTAAGAACTATCACATAACGAACTTTCAATTATCAATGTTGCAATTTTCAAGATATCCTCCTCCTTTTTCTTGATGGCAGCAGTTAATTTTTGAATCCACTTCTTCACTCTCTGACCTTTAACGGCCTTTAACGGCCCAATAGTGACATCACTTTCCCCCCTTCACTATCTCTCACAAGCATGCATGCACATTCTAAGAAATCTCTAAGAGAAGAAAATCACTATCATTTAGACCATATCTTCTCTATATCCTACAATTACTTTCTCTTGCATTTTGGGAATTCTCACATAATGAACAAATGGTATGTTCAATTATCAAAATTGCACTTTTAAAAATATCTTTTTGCTTTTTCTTGATGGTAGTGATTAATTTTTTCATCCTCTTCTTTTCTCTCTGACCTTTAATGAACTTCAGCGGCCTGACAGTGACATCACTTTTCCCCCTTCACTATCTCTCACAAGCATGCATGCACACACTTAGAAAATCTTCAAGAGAAAGAAAATCAATATCAATTAGCCACATCTTCTCGGAATCCTTCTATTACTTGCTCTCTGACCTCTACCATAATGCATGACGAAAGCATTCATGAATGAAGCATAATGCTAGCAGTTTGTTATCAGAAATTTGATCTGACTGGGCATCAATAGTGCAAACAGACATGCCTTCCTGGCATCAAAATTGTTTTTCTACACAAGATAAAAGACCTTAACTAAGACTTATGATCTGTGATTGCTAGAAGCTTGGAAAAGGAACCTTTCTGCAAAGGTGCAGAAAGGAATGTAATCAAGAGAAGCAGAGCAAATAGGCAATTCATTTCACTGTGATGACCTTCAAACAATGTTGCTGCACGTGATGATATTTAACCCATTAAGTATGGAGTATTTTCTTGACAAGGATAATGATGTTTATGGCCTGTAAATGTTGGTAAGGTGATTTTAAAAAGAGAATTTCTTGTCCCTAGTGCTCTATTGTATGAGGATGATTCCTTCTTTACTATTTATCTTTCATATATTCCTCGTTCTAACACCATTGGCTCTTTCAACTCCTTCAGCAACATAGGTTTGTCAATTAGTCAGTATGACGTATTCCCAAAAAGGCCTGAAAACTCATCTACGATGAACTTTTAAGATCGATTTAACCCATTTCAAGACTTTAATGGGCTCTATGTACTGACTGAACACAGCCAAGGAGGGCAACAAAACGAATCAAATTCCAAATCTCAAACACTTTCAACCCAAGCAAAGAAAGATAATCCTATCCTGTTAAACCCCAGATAATTGAAATACCGAAGCAAAATAAGCTAGAGCTGGTTATTACTTCTCTCTGTTCATTTCCAGAAACGAAAGCCATAAAACCACAACATTTTTGATCAAAGATGTTAATTGCTTGAAAAAGTCCTTCATTATGCTTACCTTCTGCTCCATGGACTGCATCAGTGGCGAGTCGATGGACCCAGCATCATTCACGTTCGTGGCTCGCGTGCTGAACGTTCGACCACTAACCGGACCAAACCCAATCCCGAAACCGGTAGGCCTTCGGTACCCATAACCTTCACCAACGGGATTCCTATCGCCGTCCTTGTTACGAGCTCGAAGTTTCGTGCAAGCGGCGCGCGTACTATTCCCCAATAGCACCGCAGAGACAAAGAGTTTCTTCGGCTGGGCCTGGCCGGGGAAGTGACTGCCGACGGCACGTGTCGAGGCTGCGAGAACACACGAGCGCACCATCAGTGTCTTGCTGGCCATTGCTTTTCGGAGCTTTGCTTTGCTAATCCCGTTGACAGAACGCCACCAGATGTTGCGGCCGAGAAGAAGATCGATAAATGGGCTCCCACTTGGGCCGGAAAATGCCTCTAATTCTTAAGCGGCGTAGACGCAGTTCCGATACAAGACCCAAAGGAACGAAAGGCAGAAGGCCCAAAGAGAACACAAATAAAGCTACTGTGCCAGTGACTCCACATGTAAAGGATATCTTCTTGGCCGAACGAAGAGGTAAGAAGTCTTGTTAGTTGTCGAACTCGAAGCTACAAATTTGATTACTTTTCCCTCTTAACTGAAGCCACACAATTTTACATGTCTTTGGCTTGTATGTAAGAAACAACTATTACTGAACCAAAAGGCCTAAGCTTGTTAATGTAGGTGTTCCAATTACCTTTGAATCCTTTCATCAAACCATCACGAACCAGGTTCCAATCCCCAATCAAACCATCACAAACCAGGTTCCAATCCCCAATCGTGACAGCACTCATCACGGCCCAGGTTCCAATCCTAGGTCATAATATTGTATTAAACACAAATAAGATACAAGAAATGTGAAATGAGAAAGAAATCATCATCACAGTGCCGAACGGCTATGCTACAAACTACACAGAAAAAGACTACAAAGATCTCTATTTTCAACATACCAAATTGTTAAAATTGTTGATTTGGCCTCCAAAAGAGAAGCTGAATCACCCACGCACAGTGAAATCCAAACAAGAGTTCACATCCAGACAAATTTTCACCGACAAATCTCTGCACTTCAACCATTGCCCACACCTCCCAACCTTTACGTAATAATAATAATAAAAAAAATGTAGGGTAGTCTGTAAAGAGGAAAGTGAGATACCATTTGTAGTATTGTTGAGTACTTTTTAAATATGTCTTCTTTTGTGTATGAATGCAGCGGGGCCTTTTGGCCATGCCATGATGGTTTGCAAACTACTTTTGATGTCACTCTTTTTGTCTCATATCCGTTTGTATTGAAGTGATTTCCACTTGCTCTCTCTCTCATACTTATCATGTAAGTTTCTTGATTATAGTTCCATTGATTTCTCACTTGCCGATTCAATACTGTTTCTACACATCAAACCAATCTGCTGAAGTTTACAAACTCAAGTCTAGCATTGTCACATTAAATAACCCAACAAAGTTTGATTTTCTTCTCAAATAGAGTATCATCCTATACAAGAACTAGAGTTGGACAGAGAAAATAAAATATAACAAATAAAATAAGTATCCTACTATCTTTACAAACGATTTGACATGTTGTGTGATAAATGGATTATCCTTGTATGCAGAAGATGTGTTGCGTGATAGAATGGATTGTTCTTGTATGCAACATGCTTGGCCCCTTGTCTCCTTGCATTCATCGATGGGCCCCCTCACGCTTAAGGTCAGTTGAAACAAGATATGAAGACGTCAAAGCTTGTAAGTTCAAAACAAGGAAGCCTACTGGTAAAACTCCCAAAATATGTCCAAGAAAATCAGCTAGACAGCACGGTTAATATTTTGTGAGGCATTTATCATTTCACATGCTACATAGTGCAACGTACGTGGACTTTGCAACTAGGAGGTCAAGTACCCCAAATAGACCGGGCAAGTCTCGTACGAGAGTAGACTTATTCGAAGAATGCCATTGCTCTTTTTATTTAAGCCATCAAGCAAGTTTGGGGGAAGTTTAGATACGCTTTATAATAACAATTTGCAATAATAAATTAGCAAGGATGCGGAATAGCAATCTTTTATACAAGTGTTCGTCTACCAGGATGGATTTCAATGATTTCCGACTGGCTAGCTATATTTTGCTTCAAAATATTCTACTAACCACTAGGTAAGTACCCCAAACTAATAATATTTTTGCAAGAGACAAATTTAGGGTTAGAGAGCACAACATGACAAATTGAGCTTCACAAGTATGCAAGACTCAAACAATGGACTCAAAAATAGAGATAGGTTTTAAACTTACTTTGATGTCATGTTAAAATAAAAAATACAAGTGAACAGTACTTAAATAATTTACATTATACGCAATAAGACAAATTGAGTCTTACAAGCATGAAAGACTTAAACAAGGGAGTCAAAAATAGAGATAAGTTTTTAACTTACTTTAATATCATTTTAAGAAATAAAATACAAGTGGATGGTACCTAAATAATTTATATTATACATAATAAGATAAAATGAGCCTCACACACATGCAAGACTCAAACAAGGGACTCAAAAATAGATATAGTTTTTTAACTTGCTTTGATACCATGTTAAGAAATAAAATAAAAATAAACAATACTCAAACAACTTACATTATAAGTAAATAAAATACAAAAAATATAAAATGAGAAACCATTTCAAATTATACAGAAAAAAAAACTACAAGGCTCTCTATTTTCTAACACACCAAATAAATTGTCAACTTATACAAGAACTAGGCTTAGATAGAGAAAATCATATATAATAAATAGAACAAATGTGCTGCTATCTTTACAACTAATTTGATGTGTTGCGTGATAAATGGATTGTTCTTCTATGCAACAGATGTGTCATATGATAGAACGTCTACCACGCTGTCCAATAATACGATCGGCTCCTCGTCCCCATTTTTCAATAAAAAGATTCCCTCATGATTGAAGTGTACCCATGATACAGGAGGATGACCCCCGGCAGCCTTCTTCCTTTTATTCAAATCAAGCTAATAAACTATAAACTTAAAAATTCTTAAAAAATCCGCGACAACTATGAAGCTGTCACTACATCGTCCGGCGGGTTTACAGGACAAAAAACTTTTTGGGTTGGTTTTCGGCCGGGTCAGTTGTGGCTGTGGTTGTAAAAAAGTGATGTGACCTGCTCAGGCCCATGAGACAGGATTCCGTTTATCTTCCTCCATTCACTGGATCTTCCGCACAGTCTTCCTTCTTTTACTATGTTGAAGATGCTTAGATTTGACCACGAAGATAAATGAGTCTAACATTGTATTGATTTTTGGGATTAGCCTTCGATAGATTAGATTAAGTAATAATATAATGTCTCATTCGTCCTTCATTCTACAGAACGGCTGGCATTTACAATTACATTTGACAACTTAGTCATGGAAACATCATTTTCAGTACTACATGGTCCTGAATAAGGTCTCGTCATGGATAGTTTTTTGGACATGCATGAACCTAATGTATATCAATTTAGTCCTCAAGGACCTTTTTTTTTAAAAGCCCCCCTCGATTTTCCCTTTTTACTTCTGTATGTTCACCATTTTGCTTTGCATTTCAGAGCCTACCATAAATATCTTTAACAGTGTCATCCACAATGATATCACGAAGAAGTCGAAACTAAGGAGATCGTGTTGAACGTGTCTTGTCTTTGGAATTATAAGTCACTAACAGAAAATTGGAATGTTAGAAAAGATATTTCACTGGCACATATATGATTTTTTGTTTTATTTTAAATTAAAACAATAACTTTATCTTTTATATTGATAACACACGTAGACTCGTAAATTCACAAAATGCAAACGTTACACATATAGCAGTATACGGACGTTGCACATCACACTCGCACATCATCTCATATGAGTCTCTTCCATCTTACAACAGCCAATGAAGGAGTGGTTTTACAGGTTGGATGCAAGAAAACCAGGTTTTTGTTGGCCGCCACTCGTAGGCTTGTCAGCCGAAAAGCAATCCAACTCCTTCACAAATCTTTCCATGGCCGGAGCTGGCAGGCAAAGTGGAACAACTATTCCGTTCTCTCCCTTACTGTTCTTGAAAGGAATGAAAAAGCTTGCCACTCCAGGGATGGCTCCAACCCCTCCTTTTGCTGGACCTCCGTAAACCGGTTTGCCCCACCCAAAGTCTACATCTGGGAACCCCGCTCTGGTCACGTCCGAGACTAAGTAAGACCGCACTACGGTAAAGTGCGGTCGACCCTTGATGACCATCAGATCAGCTAACGATCGCATGTACTCTTCCGTCACCTCGTTCTTGGACTGCCTCACCAATTCCAGAGCGTAACTCAGCGGATTCTCACAGATCTTCCCGGCAGTCGTTACCGCCGCCGAGAAGGCGAAGGTGTTTCCGTAATAACCGGCCGGTAATGGAGGGTTGAATTTGGAACGTGCGTTGACGATGCTTAACATGCGCACCTCCTCGTCACTATCGGGTTGCAGCGCTAGGGTCCGGTAGCGCCAAAGAAGGGCAGTGAGTACCTCGAATGAGGAGCATCGACTCTGGTAAGGTGGCAGCAATCGACGGATGGCGGACATCTCGGTGGGGCCGAAGAAAAAGGACCGGTGGACCATGTCGTCCAATGGGATAATGGTACCCTTAGTGTCAGCAACCTCCTTGTACTCACGGTGCTGGTATGTAACATGCGTTGGGTCCCTCGCACTGAGGAGGTTACGTTGCCACACCGGCGCGATAGATGGGGCATGCGCACCACGAGCCATTTCAGCCACTGCCATCATGAAGAGGACCAGCCCAAAGGCATCGCACATGGTGTGGTTGAGGCGCAGGGCGAAGATGAATCCGCCACACTTCAGGCGTGTCACCTGCAAATCCAAAGAAAGAAGAAAAAAAAGCAAGTCTTTTACAGAGTTTCATCGTGCCTTAGAAAACGCATCAATAGAAACATGAAAGAGGTTGGAAGGAGTTTTTCCGGGATAATATTCACTGATCTAACACAACAACAAGAGATTTTATATGTTCAAAGAAAGTTCAGGAGTTGTTTTAGCAAGGCATGCACCTGAATGAGCACTAAAGGGCAATCCAGGACCCCAGAAGAGCCAGGAACGTCATAAAGGAGCTCCTCCAAGCATGGGAAAGGGGGTTGGAGAGCATCTCCAAACTGCTGAAGTGTAACATCAGCATCGGCCTCGATAAACATGATACCCTCACCCGTGCACTCCACCACAAGCTTGCGGCCAGGGCCTTCCCTCATCCTGCCAGCAAATGGGTAGTAAAACACCAGCGCTTGAGCAAGTGCCTCTCTGATGACTTTCGCAGGGTCTTTCCCTCGCATCGAGGGATCATATCTGTAGAATTGTATAACTGGGATTTGAAACCGAAGACCCTCTTGGTCATCAACATCAGAGAGTGGTTTGAATTCATGGGGTGTGGGCTTAGCAGGAGGAACCAGTTCTGGCTGGCACCTCCGCACTGTGAAAACCAGTGAGGTATCTGGTCCTGCCATTTTATGGGACAAAAAAAACAATAGGAGAGATCAAAGCCAAAAGGTAGTTTCCTGCGGAAGTGTGTCTCACGGGGCATGTTTGAGGTGGTATTTATAAAGGAAAATTGAGACGCTTTTTTAGTCTTCGTGCTAGTGGGAACTCCCACTATGGAAGTGGCGAGAAGTTGCCTCGTGATTATCCTGGCTTAGTGGTGGGCTGGATTGTCGTACTATATTATGGACCCATATTAGACTGATCGGCTGATGGCTTGGCTACTAAATTTATGATTCCTATATTCAGCAAAATTGATGACTTTTGCTACTCAAGACTTTGGCCTTTTCAACTTTCTTGAATTCTACTTAGAATCAATTGTATATGGATGAACTTATCCATTAAGTCCCTGATACCTATGAGAAAGTCTAGGAACTTGAATGAGACCATGTAGCTTACTCTTATGGCTCAAGCTGGAAGTAAGTAGAGCCGAGAGGCCTCCGAGTCGCCCAAGAACAATGCACAAAGACCTGTACTTTGCAGGACTGCTAAGTAAACTTTCTTTAATGTAATTCCTACCATTTTTAAAGATGGAAAACAAATCCCTCTGTACCTCACTACGTTCCTGGGTATGGTCCAAGCGTCTTTCAAGTCGGGTCCATCCTTGCTTCTCCCTCAGTCACCAAACAACATATAAGAAAAAGCTTTTTTAAAGGAAGTACATCGACTTTCCAAGAAACCCGATTTGAACTTAATCACTGTTGACCCTTTCCTGCCCTCAGTGGTTGAGTCTATGGTGAAAGATTCCAGGACGCTGCCTGTCTCTTAGAAAAGTCATGATAATGGGATCTCTTCCAAGCTTTTGAGGGAGGGATACCCAGATAACAAATATAAAGAGGAGACCCGAGAGTGAAGTCAATAAGCAGAGTTACACGCTTGAAAACGACATAGCCTATGGAGATTTCTGCGTATTTTCCTAATCATTTCCCAGTAACCTCCACAAAACTGCTCAGAAACGTTTCATCACAGTCAACAACCATCCTGCACTTGTCCTGTAGCTTTCCAAACATGTCGTTCGATTTGGAGGGTCTCTAGATCAGACTATTCTTAGGCAATCATGAACTTGTCCTGTCCGTGGCACTTCCTGATTCGTTAATGAAAAGTTAGAAGGCGACAGAACGATGTTTATGGCCGAAAATTCAGATATTTGGTTGTTGAAGTGTGAATTATTTGGTAATTCGAGTGTGAACTGTGAATTTTTCAACTCAATTAATATACAGACTCAACATGAAATTGGTGGGGAGCCATTATAATAGGTTATTTATAGCTCTGTGAAAGCTTTCCATATAATCTCATCTGAAAAGAAAATGAATTTATTTCCATATAATCTCATCTGGGCACGCATAAGCTGCGTACATTCCAATATCACGTCCTTTCGGGACCTTTCTTCTCCGTTTTCTCCATCATTGTTGGGTGCACTGTGAATGTTCCGCAAAGTCGTCGCCGGCGGGCTGCCTTTCTTAATTTGGAGGCAAATGATGGTGGACAGGTCTGCATCACAGAGAGATGCCTTTTTTCACCTTTCTGAAACAGGAGGATCTTTTGTGCATATTGAGTGCCTGTGGACGAAGGATCTTGGTTTGTTTATCTCCCAAATTTAAAGTTAAGGCCCCGGTTATCTCCACTACCACAAAATTAATTAACGAACTTGTCCTTATTGAACCATCCTATAAAAATCCAGCTGCCCCTCTTAAAGTCAATATCCCTTATCCTAATCGAAAAAGAAATGCCTCATGAAGAGTGTGGCTTTGTTTTAATCACTACTTTATCTTTCGTTTTCGTGTATGCTGTTTAATTTTTAGATCTATACGGATAAACATGCAGCTCATTGACAATGATTTATGAGAGAGAAACATGAAGAGGTTAGACGAATTACATCAATCTAAAGCAAAACTTTAACCATCAACGACACCAAAAATTTATTTCCTCTCTTAAAGTTAGTTTGTAAATGGTAATAATATCTTTTACACATGAAGGATATTAACAATATTAGAGATGGATTCAGATTCAATGCACCCTTTTCATCTCACACGCAAAGAAATACATCTCACAGAAATCAAGTTCATACATCCCAATTGCAACAAACGTAAGCCTAAATTGTGTTAAATAAAGTTGAAGCTTTTTAGAAGTATCGGTGGGTATGAATTTGAGAGATAGGATGGGCTGAGCAGATGGGCACGGCAGTGGCCGACGAAGCTAACGGGCTCTCCTCCTTAGACCCACCTTGCGTTTCTTTTTGGGTTTATTGCTGAATCCTTTTTTGGAGTAACGGGACTCAGGGCCTCCCTATATTAGAAAATTCTCCCTAGGGCATAGGATGCGAATGTTAGCCCGAGCCGTAGTTATATGTGATCATATGCTTTCTTCGAGAAGAATTAGTGATATATAACTTATGACATCATGTGCTTTTTATTAGTATCTTTCCCCTTCAGCCTCAATTTTCGGTTGATTCAAATTTCAGACTTCCTTTTCTTAGTCTTGCTGACAGCTTCTTTCTCACTCAAATCGACGAAGCATAGAAGAAAAACACCACTTATATACGGTTCCTTTCTTTCTTTCTTTATTTTTTTTAATCTGTTGCCACTTAACGAAGCACACCATTCTCGTAGACGGATTTATAATGAATAAATTGTTAGGTTGGTCCAGCCCATATTCGGGGACTTATTATTGGGTCCAATTAGGATAATGTGGCCTTAAGGTTTAAAAGGAAAAATATAGGGTTTTTTCTTTAGGAGAAGAGGTGAGTGACCGTTAAAAAGAAAAGAGAAAGAGAAAAGAAAAGAGTAGAATTTCGCAGGAATTAAAGGCCCTACGCAGCAGTTGATCAAACGTCTGATCAAGGTCGATCCGTGGTCCGATTGAGCTGATTTTTTGTAAGCAGGTTCAGGATTGGGTGTTCTTCATTGTGAACGGTTGGATCGTCGTTTGGAGCTCTTGAAGTCAGCAGATCTTGGTCGAAAATCTGGGTGATTTTTTTCTAACTTTTTTTGGTTAAGTTGTTGTTTACAACTTGTTCTTTACTATTTATTGGTGATTCTATTATTGTTGAATCAGTAAATCTTAGTCCTGTTGCTATTGTTAAGAATTTGATTGTGTTGTAACCTAACGATTTATATAATGGAGATTTGGATGGACTCTGTGATCGGTCCCGTGGTTTTTTTATCCTTCACATTGGAGGGATTTTTCCACGTAGAAATTCTTTTGTGTTGAGTGTAATATTTGCTTATTCTACTTGTGATTCAAATACATCGTTGGTGTTTTTAGTATTTCCTCACAGGTTCAATCAAAGTGGGAAAACGTTATACGTTGTTTTTCCTATCATAAAATACATGGGCTGAATTCTTGTTTGAAAGATGCCAAGCATGTACAGTATTCAGGAATATTCTTTGCATAGTAAAATTTGAAACATGCTGGTAAAAGTACGGCCAAATTCTTACATATTCAAACATATTTATTAAATCAAAAGCATTTTCTTTCCATTTTATTTCAACACTTTTACATAAAACTCACCTGAGTCTCTTGCTTCTTACAACAACCACGAGGACTGGTTTTACAATCTGGCTGCTATTAAACTCGAGTTTTGTTGGCCGGTTTTAGTCTTGACAGTGAACAAGCGATCCAACTCCTTCACAAACCTTTCCATGGCTGGAGCCGGCAAGCAAAGTGGAACCACTATTCCTTTCTCTCCCTTATTGTTCTTGAAAGGAACAAAAAAGCTGATCATTCCAGGGATGGCCCCAACGCCACCTTTGGCTGGACCACTGTAAACTGGTTTGCCCCAGCCAAAATCTGTATCTAAGAACCCTAACTTTGTCAGATCCGAGAGTAAAAAAGATCGTACTCCGGTAACGTAGGGTCGACCCTTGATCGCCATCATATCAGCTAACGATTGCATGTACTCCTCCGTCACATCCTTCTTGGACTGCCTCACCAATTCCACGGCGTAACTCAGCGGGTTCTCAAAGAGCTTCCCGGCAGTTGTCACCGCCGGGTAGAACGCAAAGGTGTTTCCGTAATAACCGATTGGTAACGGAGGGTTAAATTTGGTTCGTGCGTTGACAACGCTCAACATGCGCACCTCCTCGTCGCTATCGGGTTGCAGGGCTAGTGTACGGCAACGCCAAAGGAAGGCGGTGAGAACCTCAAACGTGGTGTATCGACTCCGGTGAGGTGGCAACAGTCCACGGATGGTGGACATCTCGGTGGGGCCGAAGAAGAAGGAACGATGGACCATGTTCTCCAATGGGATGATGGTACCCTTAGTGTCGGGAACTTCCTCGCACTCCCCGTGTATGCATGTAACGCGCGGTGGGTCCCTTGCACTGAGGAGGTGGCGCTGCCACACAGGCGAGATAGATGGGGCGTGTGCACCATTAGCCATTTCTGCCACTGCCATCAGGAAATGGACCAGCCCAGTGCCATCGGTAATGGTGTGGTTCAAGCCCACGGCGAAGATGAATCCGCCGCACTTGAGGCGCGTCACCTGCAGATCCAAAGAGATTTAGACGGAGTTCAAATGAGACGAGACATGCAATTCTTTAATCACATGGCTTTTACCCAATTGTACTAGTGACCAGTGAAAATAGCATAAATCCTTATTGAAAACCAATTTATAATTTGAAGAAAGTAAACTTATATTTAAATATAATTTAATTATGGTGCCTTTTGTATGTGAGATTTTTTTATATTTTATAATATTCTCACAAACACCAAGTATATAATAAAAATAAATTAAATAGAAGTTGAAGTATATTAACCTAATATCATATAAAAATAAATGTAATCTAAAAGCTAACGTAATTGAGTTGAGAGAATAAATTTATACTTAAATATTACTTAATGATGGGATAATTTGTCATCAGAAATCACCAACAAAGTAGGGGGACCAAGCTCGTATTGGAGGATCCTTTTTAGACTAAATTATCAAGGCTGAGAAAAGTAGTTAGTGACTGACTCTAGGTCACCTTGACTAGAAAGGGCTAGTCATCCGATTGGTTAAAAAAACAAAAGACTAGAAAGACATGCAAATGTCGAGCAGGCTTTCGCAAAACAAAGCCAGCTCGAAGGATATTTGTCGGGGTGTAGTCCTGGAAGAGTCGGATCTTGCTGCCTAGAGCTCTTTTTCTAAATACTGAAGGGAAAAAGGAATAACTTGTTGAACCCGTAGAAAACATATACGTAGATCTTGACAAACAAATTTCACAGTTGCGGCGGAAAAAATAAAAAATAACTCTGTTTTTTAAGAGTTTCTTCGAGCCTTAAAACTGCATCCATGGAAACGTGAAGAGGTTAGAAGTTGTCTTTCTGTTATATCATTCAACACATCAACAAGAGATTTTAGATGTTCAAAGAGAGGTTCAGGAGTTTTTTTAGCAGAGCATGCGCCTGAATGAGCAGTAAAGGGCAATTCAGAATCCCAGCAGATCCAGGAACGTCATAAAGGAGCTCCTGCAAGCATGGAAAGGGGCGTTGGAGAGCATCTCCAAACTGCTGAAGTGTAACATCAGCATCGGCCTCGATAAACATGGTACCCTCACCCGTGCACTCCACCACAAGCTTGCGGCCCGAGCCTTCCCTCAGCCTACCAGCAAACGGGTAGTAAAACACTAGCGCTTGAGCAAGTGCCTCCCTGATGACTTTTGCAGGGTTTTTCCCTTGCATCGAGGGATCATATCTGTAGAATTGTATAATTGGGATTTGACACCGAAGAGTCTCTTGGTCATCAATATCAGAGAGTGGTTTGAATTCATGGGGTGTGTGTTAGACTGACAGGGTTGCCATGGATGAAGCTAAAGTGAGACCAGGGCTCACTGAAGCTAATCTACAATCTAAGACAAACTAGCTCCCTGCTGGAGTAGTTGGATAAAGTGCAGACAACACAGTGCCTAGTTGTATAGAGCGTGGTGATGCTTCACGGGTGAAGTAGCTAGGTGATGTAGTTACTGTCCAACTTCTTTATGTCTTTTGATTTGATGTTTGAGATGTGTTAGCTTGAACTAGATATGGGAACCCAAGCCTCAATGAAGGCAACTATTGGGTTAGCTTTCTTTTGGTTCTGTAAAACAATTCTGCTCTTGTTGTTGTAGTGAATGAATGAACTTTGAACCACTTTGCTCCCACAAGTTCGTGTTTGTGTCTTCCTTTTCTTTACTCTATTTTACTTCCACACCTGTGTTAAGTTTGTATCAGTGGCATCAAAGCCAGGTTCAAGCTCCTGAGATCAGTTCCTACAAAAGTGTCCACCGTGTGTTTGAATCTAGTCCTCTATGGCCTCCAATGAGTCATCCTCCTCCTCTATAGCTTCCAGTCCACCACCACCACAACCTACATCAACCTCATAGCTTCCGCTTCCAACTTTTGATGGCAACAACTACCAAAATTGGTCCATCCGAATGACCACTTACCTTAAGTATCAAGGGTTGTGGGATGTGATTGAAAATGGTATACCAAGTCTGGGACCGGATGTAGAACTAACACCAACGCAGCAAGAGTACCAAAGAAGAAACCAAGAGAGGGAGCTTAAGGCGTTGGTCATGCTGCAACTCTCCATGACAGATGCAGCTTTCAATCAGATAGCTCAAGCAGTAACTCCTAAAGCTGCTTGGACTGCTCTTCAAAATGAGTTCTTAGGAACTCCAAAGGTATGTGCTGTTAGAATTCAGGGTCTTAAAGGTGATCTAGAAAGGCTTAGCATGGAAGAAGGGGAGTTAGTCATGGCATATTTTGGGTGGATTAATGAGATAGTAAACCAAATGAAAGCCTTGGGTGAGGACATTCCAGATTCACGGATAGTGGAGAAAATACTTATGAGTCTCACTGATAAGTTTGACTCTACAGTGACAACCCTAGATGAAACCAAAGATCTTAAGACTATGACTGTCTCTGAACTTGTAGGGTCATTAGAGGCTTTTGAAAAAAGGGTAATGAGAAGGAAAGACATGATGAATATTGAAACAGCTTTTAAGACTAAGGTGAGTCTTGGATCCAAACAATCTGAAGGAACCTCCTCTCAACCGAGGGACACTTCAGTGAATGGAAGGGGTAACTACCTTCCTTGCAAAATATGTAACAGAACCAATCATCTTGAGAGATTTTGCTGGCACAAAGATAAGCCTAAGTGTCATCATTGTGGGAGAATTGGTCATGTAGAGAAAAATTGTCGTTTAAAGAATGGACAGCAAGCTAATTTTGTAGAGAATGAAAAAAAAATCATTGAGGATACACTATTCTTTGCAAGTCTCTCAGTTATGAGTGCTAATCCAAATATATGGTATGTTGATAGTGGTTGTACAAGTCATATGTCACCATTTGAAAGTGTGTTTAGCTCCCTAGACCGAAAGCTTTAAGTCCAAGGTGAGGCTAGGAGATGATAGATGTGTTGAGATTGTTGGGAAAGGGAATGTCTCGGTACAAACCAACAAAGGGGTGAAGATGATTAAGGATGTTTTGCTGGTTTCATCTCTTGGTTCCAATTTACTTAGTGTTGGGCAGATAATGGAACACAAATATTCTCTTCTTTTAAAGGAAAGGTGTGTCACATTTTTGAAGATGGAGACATGAATGTGGAAGTGGCGGCCATTGACACGGGAGATGCAAGGAATTTTCCTCTCAAATTCGAATACCCAAACCACAATGCACTGCAAGCAACCCAAGATACCTCTCTACTATGGCATAGAAGGTTCGGACATCTAAATTATAGGTCCCTTGAGGACTTACACAACTTGAACATGGTGGAAGGGCTTCCTAAGGTGAGACGTGTTGAGAAAATATATGGGGACTGTTAATTTGGGAAAAACAGCAGACAAATCTTTTCTATCAAAGGAAAAAGGAAACTAACAGAACCTCTAGAACTGGTTCATACTGATATTTGCGGACCTATGAAGACTCCTACCAAGGAAGGGACAAGGTTCTTTATCTTGTTTATAGATGATGCAAGTAGATATTGTTGGGTGGATTTTCTCAAGGAGAAATAGGAAGCATTCCAGGCATTTCTGAAATTCAAAGTTAGTGCAGAAAAAGAAAGTGATAAGGATCTCAAAGCCATACGTTCAGACAGAGGTGGAGAGTATCTTTCCTCCTAGTTCAATTCCTATTGCAATAACAATGGAATAAAGCACCAACTAACAGCAAGCTACTCACCTCAACAAAATGGAGTAGCTGAAAGGAAAAATTGACAGTTATGGAAATGGCTAGAAGCATGCTAGAAGGGAAGAATATACCAAAAGAATTCTGGGCTGAGGCTGTTAATACAACAGTCTATGTCTTAAACTGAAGTCCAACAGCTGCTCTTGATCAGATCACTCCGTTTGAGGCTTGGACTGGAAGGAAACCAAATGTGGAGAGCATGAAAGTGTTTGGATCATTGTGCTATATCCATGTTCCAGCTCAATTAAGGAGCAAGCTAGAAAGAAGAGCTGAGCACAGAATCTTTTTAGGTTACAACCTCGTCTCCAAAGCATATAGGGTGCTAAATTTGTCATCAAACAAGTTGCAAGTCACTAGAGATGTGGTGTTTGATGAAGATACTACATGGAACTGGACCTTGAATAAGAAAGAACCATGCAATATCCTTCTTCCAGACCTTTCCAAGGAAGCTAATGATGGTAGAATGCAAGTTGTAACAATGCCAACAAGAAGTGAAGTAGAGCCAACCACTCCATTTCAGCAACACTCAAACTGACAGCAAACAATATTCAGAGATAGAAAGGGAATTCTCCAGCATGTCACCTGTAAGGATGAGGGACCTTGAAGATATATACGAAAGTTGTAACATGGCAACTCTGGATCTTGTCTCATATGAAGAAGCACTAGTAGAGAAGGAATGGCAAGAAGCTATGAGTGAAGAAATAAGAACTATCCAGAAAAACAAGACTTGGTCCCTAGCTGTCTTACCTGAAGGAAAAAAAGTTGTGGGGTTGAAATGGATCTTCAAGACTAAGACAGATTCAGAAGGTCACATAATTAAACACAAAGCCAGATTAGTTGCTAAAGGGTACTCACAAATTCCTGGTA
Organism: Casuarina equisetifolia; assembly: GCA_028551475.1. Classification (NCBI taxonomy): domain Eukaryota; kingdom Viridiplantae; phylum Streptophyta; class Magnoliopsida; order Fagales; family Casuarinaceae; genus Casuarina; species Casuarina equisetifolia. The sequence continues at coordinate 21,783,818 of CM052362.1, forward strand.
CAGATTTCAATGAAACATTCTCACCTGTTGCTAGACTCGAAACCATGAGGATGTTGCTTTCTATTGCTGCTCAGCATGGATGGCATGTCCTTCAACTTGATGTTAAGGCAGCCTTCTTAAATGGAGAACTAGAAGAAGAGGTGTATGTGAAACAACCTAAAGGATTTGAAGTTGTTGGTGTAGAAGGTAAAGTCTTGAAGCTAAACAAGGCATTGTATGGTTTAAGACAAGCTCCGAGGGCTTGGTATAGCAAGATAAGTAGCTATTTTATCAGCCACGATTTTGTGTGTTGTGCTAGTGAACCAACTCTATTTGTGTCTCATAGAACGAAATCTGTCATGTTAGTATCCTTGTATGTTGATGACTTGATCTTTACAGGGAATGATCCCAAGCTACTAGTAGAATTCAAAGTGGAGATGATGCAAGCGTTTGAGATGAATGATTTGGGGTCCATGAAGTTTTTCCTTGGATTGGAGGTGTTTCAGGTGCAAGAAGGGATCTTCATCTCTCAAAGTAAGTACTCCAAAGCTCTCCTCTCAAAGCATCATCTAGCTGATTGCAATCCTATGGACACTCCACTGGTTGCTGGAGAAAAAATAGCAGCTGAAGATCAGTCTGGAGAAGCTGATAGACAAGCCTATAGGAGTCTCATTGGGAGTCTGTTGTATCTCACTGCAACTCGACCAGACATTGTGTATGCAGTCACTTTGCTATCTCAGTTTATGCAAAAACCTACCAAGATACATCATAGCAAACTTAAGAGAATCCTGAGGTATCTCAAAGGGACTGAAAACTTTGGAGTATTTTATGGCAGAGCAGAAAATTTTGAGCTAGTTGGATATGTAGATAGTGATTGGGGAGGAAATGCTAAGGATTCACGTAGCACAAGTGGATATGTGTTTAACCTAGGAAATGCCGCTTTCTCTTGGTGTGCACAGAAACAGAGTTCTGTCTCCTTATCAACTACCGAAGCAGAATATGTGGCTGCTGCAACTGCCGCATGTCAAGCTGTGTGGCTTAGGAGAGTTCTCATGGAAATGGGTTTTCAGCAAGATCATGAAACTGTCATTCTTAGTGATAGCAAATCTGCAATTGCTATGACCAAGAATCCTACTCATCACTCTAGGACAAAGCATGTAGGAATTAAGGTGCATTATGTTCGTGAGTTAGTTGAAGCCAAAGAAGTGAAGTTTGAGCACTGTCCGAGTGAACTCCAGCAAGCAGACATCTTTACAAAGGGTCTGCCTCGCAATCAACATGAGTTTCTCATGGAGCTAATTGGGGTTGTTGCAAACCTTGTCAAGGAAGGGTGTTAGACTGACAGGGTTGCCGTGGATGAAGCTAAAGTGAGACCAGGGCTCACTGAAGCTAATTTACAGTCTAAGACAAACTAGCTCCCTGTTGGAGTAGTTGGATAAAGTGCAGACAGCACAGTGCCTAGTTGTATAGAGCATGGTGATGCTTCACGGGTGAAGTAGCTAGGTGATGTAGTTACTGTCCAACTTCTTTATGTCTTTTGATTTGATGTTTGAGATGTGTTAGCTTGAACTAGATATGGGAACCCAAGCCTCAGTGAAGGCAACTGTCGGGTTAGCTTTCTTTTGGTTCTGTAAAACAATTCTGCTCTTGTTGTTGTAGTGAATGAATGAACTTTGAACTACTTTGCTCCCACAAATTCGTGTTTGTGTCTTCCTTTTCTTTACTCTATTTTACTTCCACACCTGTGTTAAGTTTGTATCAGTGTGGGCTTAGCAGGAGCAACCAGTTCTGGTTGACACCCCCTGCACTGTGAAAACCAGAGAGGTGTCTGGTCCAACCATTTTCTGCCGACAAAATGGGAGCGATCAAAGAAGGGCAGTGAGTTTCTTGTGGGAGTGTGGGTCAGGAGGCTGCTTGAGGTGGGTATTTATAGAAAGGAATTGAGAAGGGACAAGTTTTTTTTGGTCTTCGTGCTAGTGGGAACTCGCACTATGGTTTTTATGAGAAGTTGCGTTGATCAAAGAAGGATAGGAAATAGACCTTATTGAACCACCATCCAATCACAGACGGTGGATCCTCGTCGCCTAAAGTCTCTTATCCTGACCGGAAGAAATTGTCACAGTCAGAATCGCTACCAAAAGACCAGGACTTTTTAGGCATGCGACAGAAACATGCCTAATGAAAAACGTGGCCGTTTTAGTCTCTCTTTCATATGTTGTTTACCTAGTCTGGTTTGAACATCTGGTAACCATGCAGCACATTGACAATGATTTCTATGAAAAAAAAAAAAAAAGATCTAAAAAATAAATAATCACATGCTCTTCAAGGTGACCTTCAAGCTGGATGTACTTGGTCATCCTCTAAATGACAGGAATTATTGGCATTATCTATGATAGTTGGATTATCGTAATGAAATCTATTGTGGTAATTAGAAGGCCCAAAGCTTAATTCAAAAACTAACTCAAAGGTTGGAAAGTTTTTTTTTTAATTTAAACTTTACTTTAAGAGTCTTATCTTTTAATGTGAGGCTCTTGTCTTGCACACATGTTCTTGCATACTAAATATCCTTAGGTTCAAGGTCACATGGAATTGAATAGATTCAACCTAGACTCTAACATTAAGTTAGAAGACCTAAAAGCTAGTTCAGGGGTTAGAAAATTCTCTTTTAATTTAAACTTACCTTAAAAATTTTATTTTCTAATACAGGTGATTACTGTATTTTTCTTAGTCCAAATCTTATTTGTTGGTGTTCTCACAAGCTAAAGACTATTGCTCACTTAAGTACTGAAGATAAATTTAAAACTCTTGCAGATACCATTGCTAAACTAATATGGATTGAAACACTACTCCAAGATCTTCATGTTCCACTACCAAAACCACCAACCATTTCGTGTAATAACCTCTCAACTTTATATCTTTCCACTAATCTTGTTTTCCACACATGTTCAAAGCATGTTAAGATTAATTTTTATTTTATTCGAGAATGAATCATAAAAGCCCTTTCCTTTACATGTTTCAAACTACTACAAGACAAATTGACTGTTTGCATCGACCAATCAACTTGCAAGGGATGTTAAAATCAAATTCTTGCCATGTTACCCATGTTGGACTTCGTGATTCTCCATCAAGTAAACATTCCAAGAATAGACTTGGGCCACAAACTACAAAATCAATAAGATGACACCACATTCAAAATTCAAATTAATTTCCATATAATAAATTTAAAGTTGGAATATTATCCTAATATTTCCAAACCAAGATAATTTTGAATACATATTTTTAAATATCTTTCTAAATTGTAATATTCAACTATTATTTATGTAATTATTTTATTTCTTAGGTTAGAGATCTTATCCATTACTATAAATAAGATGTAGTCTTGTATATACAATTATTGAATTCCAAACATTTGTTCTCATATTGTATTGTTACTTTTGTCCAAGAATTTTATCTTGATCTAAGGGTTATTCTATAAAATTTAATTATTTCATAGAATTAATTCTTTTGACAGTGACCCTTTTTCTCCATCCTCTCCATCACTGTTGCGTGCACTTTGAACGTTTCGCTAAGTCGTCACCGGCGGGCTGCCTTTCTTGATTGGGAGGCAAATGATGGTGGACAGGTCAGCATCACAGAGGGAAGTGACACAAAGTGAACGACAAAGAGAAAAGGACATGGGAAAGTTTCTGTATTCACTGAAAAAGTATATAAACCTAGAATAACATAGGTCTACTTCTAATACAATAATTTGTACATATAAAAGGAAAACTATAATGACAAATAATAATTCCTATTTGTACAATTTCTATTTTTCCAAAATATAGGTCCTGCCTATTATGTGAGAATATTTTCCTTAACCACGGATCTCCAACACTCCCCTCAAGCTAGCGGCCTATAGATATCTAAGGCACCAAGCTTGCTCAATAGATACGTGTGTTGTCTTTGACATAATGGTTTGGTGAAAATGTCTGCCGGTTGTTCTGTGGTCCTTATTCCTTTAGTCTTGATAATTCCTTCTTGAATCTTATCTCTGGTAAAATGGCAGTCGACTTCAATATGTTTCGTTCTTTCATGTACCATTGGATTTGTTGCAAGTTTGAGTGCTGCATCATTGTCACAAAATAATGTAGTTGGACCTTTTATTCTTAATCCAAGGTTTTGAAGTAAACCTCGCATCCAAACTACTTCATAGACAGTCTTGGCCATTGCTCGATATTCAGCTTCAGCCAAAGATAATGACACAGTTGACTGTTTTTTAGTCTTCTAAGACAACAAAGAATCTCTTAATTTCACATAAAAACTAGTAATGCATCTCCTAGTCATTGGACAATTAGCATAATCAGCATCACAATAAGCTTGTAATTCCAAGTCACATGTCTGAGACAAAAGTATTCCTAGTCCTAGACATCCTTTCAGATACTTGACTACTTTAAGAGCGGCCTCCATATGGGATTGCTTCGGATCTTGCATAAATTGACTTAAAATCTGTACAGCATAGCTGATATCCGATCTAGTCATAGTGAGATAAATAAGCTTTCCCACAAGTCGCTGATAGCTAGATGGATTTTTAAGTAATAGGTCTTCATCCAATGGAGATATTCCCACATCATATTCGATTGTCGTCAATTTGGAATTCTGTTCAATGGGAATGACTGCTGGTTTACATCCTGACAATCTTGCTTCAGAGATAATTTCCAAAACGAACTTGTGTTGACTCAGACATATCCCTTTCTCAGAGCGAGCTATTTTAATGCCAAGAAAATATTTGGGAGTGCCTAAATCTTTAATATGAAATGTGGCATGCAAGTAGGTCTCGAAATCATGAATAGCAGTCTCGTTGTTGCCCACGATCAATATGTCATCCACATAAATTAAGAGATAGATGGATGATTTACCTCGCGTCCAAGTGAAGAGAGCATAATCATGTCTGGATTGACGAAAGTGTGCAACAAGGAGGACTTGAGTGAATTTAGCATACCATTGACGAGAAGCTTGTTTGAGGCCATACAAGGATTTACGGAGGTGACATACTTGATCCTCCCCCTAGCTGCGTAATCCCTGCGGAAGATTCATGTAAATTTCTTCATCTAAATTACCATGGAGAAAGGCATTGTTAACGTCCATTTGATGAAGAGACCAATCACGGATGGAAGTAAGGGCAAGAAAGGAATGAACGGTGACATATTTCGCAATTGGAAAGAAAGTTTCTACATAATCAAAGCCAGGGCGTTGGGTAAATCCTTTAGCTACTAAGCGAGCTTTGTAACGTTTAACAAATCCATCAGCCCGATACTTGATCTTGTAAACCCATTTGCAGCCAATGGACTTCTGATGAGGTGGTTGAGGAACGAGCTCCCAAGTGTTGTTCTCAGTAAGGGCAAGAATCTCAGCCTCCATGGCTCATTGCCAACGAGGATCCTTAGCAGCCTCAATATAAGAGAAGGGTTCCTGATCTTCAGAAATATGACTGATATAGCAAAAATGACTAGGCAAGAGGTGAGCAAAACTAACATAAGTAGTAATGGGATAATGAGTACTAGAAGAACTAGAGCTGGAGCAAATATAATCCTTGGTCCAAGTTAGAGGTCAGGTGGCCTGCCTAGAACGACGAGGAACAACGACCAAGGAATCATCAGAAGGCAATAATGGAGAAAGCTCAGGTGAAGCAACTGAAGGCACTAAGGGTTCAAAAGCCAAAGGAACAGACCCAACAGGAGACGAGTTCAGAACAGGTGTAACAGGTAGAGAAACAACCATGTCAAGCAAAGGGGAGAGCTGATAGAAGGCTGATCTAGAAACATAGGAAGTGACTCAACAGAAACCAATGGAGGTGCTGGAAAGGGATCATCATCGACCAAAAACTGACTTGTAGGTAAAGTGGGAGTCGGGGAAGTTGGTGTAAGCTGAGTGGCAAAAGGAAAGGTGTCCTCATGAAAAACCACATCACGGCTAACACAGAAACGCCCAGTAGATGGATCCAAAACCTGATAACCCTTATGAAGAGAAGGATAGCCCATGAAAACACAGCGAATAACACATGGGCCAAACTAATCCCGAGGGCCCACAATAGTGGCATAACACAAGCAACCAAAGACCCGAAGGTGACTGATATTAGGGGATCGCCCAAAGAGAAGCTCAAAGGGAGTCCGGCCATGAAGGAGACAAGTGGGCATCCGATTGATCAGATAAGCAGCAGTGACCACACAATCGCCCCAAAAACATTCAGGAATGGAGGCTTGATATTTGAGGGCATGAGCAACTTCGAGGAGGTGACGATGTTTACGCTCAACAACCCCATTTTGTTGAGGGGTGTAAGGGCAGGAGCTTTCATGGAGGATGCCATGAGAGGTGAAAAAGGAAGAACATGCATGGTTAAAAAAATCTTGAGCATTATCAGAACGAATACGTTGAATGGAAGTCTGAAATTGAGTTTGAACTAATTGATGGAATTGAGTCAAGATGGACAAAATGCGAGTCTTTGAGGGCATCAAGAAAACCCAAGTGCTGCGGGAAAAGTCATCAACAATGGTAAGAAAAAACTGGGAACCATCACGATGGGGGGTGTGATAGGGCCCCTAAACATCGAGATGAAGAAGAGAAAAAGGAGAAGGGGCTCATGAGTGGCTGGAAGGAAACGGAGCACGAGGTTGTTTGGCTAAGGGGCAAATTGGACAATTGGGATGAGGAAAGAAAGCAGTATGACCCAAACGTTGGTGCGAAAGAAATTTGTTATTATTATTTGAATGAGCTTTACATAAGGTATGCTGGGAAATACAACTCTTTGAAGTAAAATGCGGAGAAAGAGAATTTCAAAAATAAAGGCCATTGTGGACTCTTCCCAAGCCCATCAGTGTTCCAGTCGAATTGGCCTGAAAAAGACAAATGTCAGAATCAAAGGTAACTTGACAATTATTGTCAATGCAAACTTTGGAGACAGCAATGAGGTTAAATTGGAAAGCGGGAACGAAAATGACATTTTGGAAAGTAATGGAAGGACTAAGAGTAACAGTTCCAATTTTGGTGACAGGAGTAACAGTTCCATTGGGTAAACGGACAAAAATCGGGGGGTTAGGTGCAGGAAGGGTAGAAGTAAAGAAGCGTTCATCACAGACGATGTGGTCATTGGCCCATGAATTAATAATCCAATTATTAGCTAAAAGAGAATTCATCAAGCAAAAGGAGGTACTTACAAAGCTAGCAAAAGGTTCCTGAACTTCAAGTTGATTGATTGCAAACATTATTTTTTGAAATTGAGCATCAGAGAGAGGCTGATGAAGGGAATCGGCAACAACGACCGAACTTGGTTGGTGGAGGCATCACGATCTTTAGTCTCTTTGTCGGTGGGCTTACCATGGAGCTTCCAACAGGTCTCTCGAGTATGGTACTTATGCTTGCAATGGTCACAATATTTTCCATTGTAATTACCATGAGAGGAATTAGAATTAGCAGACCTATTGGATGAGGGGGCACCTTGCCGACCATGAGAGGATTTGAAGACAGGAGCAGATGTGGTAGTTTAAGAGGTGTCCAACATAGGTAAAGAAGGCAGTGGGCCGTCAAACCCCAATGGAAGGCTTGACCCGCTGGGTCCAGAGAAAAGGGTTGCCTTCTCGATAGGGTTTGAAAACTCTAAACCCGAAAGAATGGACCCGCCACCCAAAGCTTGAGCTACGGCAATATGGCGTTGAGTGGGAGTAGCACGAGAGGCAAGGACAACGATATCACCTACACGGAGATATTCCGATGAGGTGAGATGTTGATTCTCCTCTTGAACAACCAAAAAGAAAATCCAGCGAAGAGAAGGCTTTGGTCCCATAGCCAAAATCTACGAGCGAAGAGGTAAGTAGGAATCATTCAAAATAAGTAGAAACCTAGTGATCTGGTTACTTTCTTTGATTCTCTGGTATTGTTGAATGGTGGAGTAGGGCCTTATGAAAGCTTCTTCAGCGGCATCAAGCTCGTTCCATATAGCAGAGAGCTGATTAAAGCATGCTGTGATTGAAAGATCCCTTTGCTTGAACTCACTTTCTGCCTGAAGAAGAGAGAAACGTTTGGCTCAATCGATTTTGCCATACATCTCGGCAAGATTGTCCCAAATTTGCTTAGCATCATCAGTTGGAGGAAGGCTGGCAGACACCTCTTTAGTCAAGCAATTTTTGATCCAAGATTGAACAAGATGGTTGCAGCGACGCCAATATCTAGCCAAACGTTCATCCATCGGACATGGGAAGGTCCCGTCAATGAAGGAGTCCTTGTCTTTAGTGACAAGGGCTCGACGGAGATCCAGTGACCATAAGGAATAATCGGACTGGCCAGAAAGAGGTTGCGTAACTAGTCAGAGTTCCGGTCCGTCGGCAGCACTGGTGAAAAGGGGGTCGCCGGGTTCTGGGCGAAGGCTAGGTGCGGTAAGGTATCACGACCCGAGTGGGTTGCTAGGCGGGTAGGGATCCGTAATTCCAAAACCTAATGGAACAAATCCAGGGTTTGGGTTGGAACCTTGGTAAAACCAACCTGGGATGAAACCCGGAGGAGGGCCCGTAGAGACAGAAGATCCGGCCCCTGGTTGAGTTGGATTCCGAAGGGGAAAAGTAGGCGGCTGATTCTGTGGTGTAAAAGAATGGGGCCGTGGAGAGGAATGGCCTGAGTCAACATGTGATTCTTCAATGATGGGCATGTCAGGATCAACAGTAGGAATTGACATGGTAAGCTAACGAAAGGAGAAAAGAAAAGGGAAAAAAAAGGTAAGGTGTTTCGAGAAAAGGAAAAAGGTACGTGTTTCTCTCGGTTGGTATTGGGAAAAGACAAAGTTCTGGGAAAAAATGAATGTCGTAGCCAGAGATGCTTTTCTTTTGCAGGTTCCTGAGTAATCCGTGCAAATGAAAGCAAGAAAAGAAGAAAAAAAAATGGCCGAAAGGTAAGGAAAAAGAAGGGTTGCGGAAGCTTAGGCCAAAGGAAAGAAAACGGTGGCTCTTGATACCATGACACAAAGTGAACGGCAAGGAGAAAAGGACATGGGAAAGTTTTTGTATTCACTGAAAAAGTATATAAACCTAGAATAACGTAAGTCTACTTATAATATAATAATTTGTACATATAAAAGGAAAACTATAATGACAAATAATAATTCCTATTTGTACAATTCTTATTTTTTCAAAATATAGGTCCTGCCTATTATGTGAGAATATTTTCCTTAACCACGGATCTCCAACAGAAAGCCTTTTGTCACCTTTGTGAAACAGGAGGATCTTTTGTGCATATTGAGTGCCTGTCGATGAAGGATCTTGGTTTGTTTATCTCCCAAAGTTAAAGTTAAAACCCGGTTATCTCCACTACCGCAAAATTAATTGAGGAACTTGTCCCCGTTGAACCATCATATAAAAATCCAGCGGCCCGTCTTAAAGTCAATATTCCTTGTCCTCATCGACAACGTGGCTTTATTTTATTCTCTCCTTAATCTTTCGTTTTCGTGTACGCTGTTTAATTTTTAGATCTATACGGATACACGATGAAAGAAATAAACATGCAGGTCATTAACAATGATTTATGAGAGACAAACGTGAATAGATTAGACGAATTACATCAATCTAAAGCAAAACTTAAACCATCAATGACACAAAAAATTTATTTTCTCTCTTAAAATTAGTTTGTAAATGGTAATAATATCTTTTACATATGAAGGATACAATTAATAAACATATTAACAATAGGAAAGATGGATTCAGATTCAATGCACCCTTTTATCTCACACGCGAGGAAATACAACTCACAAATATCAACTTCATACATCCCAATTGCAACAAACGTAAGCCTAAATTGTGTTAAATAAACTTGAAGCTTTTTAGAAGTATCGGTGGTATGAATTTGAGAGGTAGGACGGGCTGAGCAGATGGGCACGGCAGTCGCCGACCAAGCTAACGGGCTCTCCTCCTTCGACCCACCTTGCGTTTCTTTTTGGGTTTTATTAGGAAATTCTCCCTTGCGCATAGGATGCGAATGTTAACCCGAGCCGTAGTTATATGTGATCATATGCTTTCTTCGAGAAGAATTAGTAATATATAACTTATGACGTCAGATGCTTTTTATTGGTATCTTTCCCTTCAGCCTTAACTGTAGGTTGATTGAAATTTGAGACTTACTTATATACGGTTCCTTTCTTTATTTGTTTTTTTTTTTTAACCTGTTGCCACTTAACGAAGCACACCATTTTCGTAGACGGATTTATAAGGAATAAAATACATGGGCTGAATTCTTGTTTGAAACATACGGAGTGGGGCAAAGCATGTACAGTATTCGGGAATATTCTTTGCATAATAAAATATAAAACATACTAATAGAAGTACGGACAATTTTTTACATATTCAAACATATTTATTTAAATCAAAAGCATTTTCGTTCCATTTTATTTCAATACTTTTACATAAAACTCACCCGAGTCTCTTGCATCTTACAACAACCACGAGGACTGGTTTTACAATCTAGCTGCTATAAAACTCGAGTTTTGTTGGCCGGTTTTAGGCTTGCCAGTGAACAAGCGATCCAACTCCTTCACAAACCTTTCCATGGCTGGAGCCGGCAAGCAAAGTGGAACCACTATTCCTTTCTCTCCCTTATTGTTCTTGAAAGGAACGAAAAAGCTGATTATTCCCGGGATAGCCCCAACGCCACCTTTTGCTGGACCACTGTAAACCGGTTTGCCCCACCCGAACTCTGTTTCTAAGAACCCTAACTTTGTCAGATCCGAGATTACAAAAGATCGTACTACGGTAACGTGTGGTCGACCCTTGATCACCATCATGTCAGCTACAGATTGCATGTACTCCTCCGTCACGTTGTTCTTGGACTGCCTCACCAATTCCACGGCGTAACTCAGCGGGTTCTCAAAGAGCTTCCCGGCAGTTGTCACCGCCGGGGAAAAGGCAAAGGTGTTTCCGTAATAACCGATTGGTAACGGAGGGTTGAATTTGGTTCGTGCGTTGACAACGCTCAGCATGCGCACCTCCTCGTCGCTATCGGGTTGAAGGGCTAGTGTACGGCAACGCCAAAGAAAGGCAGTAAGAACCTCAAACGTGGTGTATCGACCCCGGTGAGGTGGCAACAGTCCACGGATGGTGGACATCTCGGTGGGGCCGAAGAAGAAGGAACGATGGACCATGTTCTCCAAGGGGATGATGGTACCCTTGGTGTCGGCGACTTCCTTGTACTCGCGGTGTATGCATGTAACACGCGGTGGATCCCTTGCGCTGAGGAGGTGGCGCTGCCACACGGGCGAGATAGATGGGGCATGTGCACCATTAGCCATTTCAGCCACCGCCATCAAGAAATGGACCAGCCCAGTGCCATCGGTAATGGTGTGGTTAAAGCGCACGGCGAAGATGAATCCGCCGCACTTGAGGCGCGTCACCTGCGAATCCAAAGAGATTTAGACAGAGTTCAAATGAGACGAGACATGCAATTCTTTAATCACGTGGCTTTGCCACAATTGTATGTAGTGATCAGTGAAAATAGCATAAATACTCATTGAAAACTAATTTATAAATTGAAGAATATAAATTTATATTTAAATATTATTTATCGCACCTTTTGTATGTAAGATTTTTTTAATATTTTATAATATTCTCACAAATAACAAGTATATAACTAAAATATTTAAAATTAAATAGAAGTTTAAGTGTATTAACCTAATATCATATAAATAAATTTAATGTAACATAAAAGCTGACTTAGTTGAGTTGAGATAATAAATTTATATTAAATATTACTTAATGATGGGACATTCGCCATCAGAAATCACCAACAAAGTAGGGAGAGTAAGCTCGTATTAGAGGATCCTTGTTAGACTAAAAGTATCAAGGCTAGAAAAGTAGGGAGTGACTCTAGTTCACCTTGACTAGAGGGTTAAGTCATCCGATTGACGGGAAAAAAAAAAAGAAAAAAAAGAAAGAGACTGGAAAGACATGCAACTATCGAGCAGGCTTTCACAAGCCAAAGCCAGCTCGGAGCATTTTTGTTAGGATGTAGTCCTAGAAGAGTCAGATCTTTAGGTTGCGGCTAGTGAACTTGTGGCCTACAGCTCCTTTTCAAAATACTAAAGGGAAAAAGGAACAACTTTTTGAACCCATAGAAAACATATACGTAGATCCTGACAAATAAGTTTCACACAGTTGCAGGGGAAAAAATAAAAGAATAAACTGCGTTTTCCAGAGTTTCCTCCTGCCTTCAAAACTGCATCCATGGAAACACGAAGGAGTTAGAAGTTGTCTTTCGGTTATAATCATTCAACACATCAACAAGAGATTTTAGATGTTCAAAGAAAGGTTAAGGAGTTTTTCTAGCAAAGCATGCACCTGAATGAGCAGTAAAGGGCAATTCAGGATCCCAGAAAAGCGAGGAACGTCATAAAGGAGCTCCTGCAATGGAAAGGGGGGCCGAAGAGCATCTCCAAACTGCCGAAGAGTGACATCAGCATCAGCCTCAATAAACATGATACCCTCGCCCGTGCACTCCACCACAAGCTTGCGGCCCGGGCCTTCCCTCAGCCTGCCAGCAAATGGGTAGTAAAACACTAGCGCTTGAGCAAGTGCCTCCCTGATGACTTTCGCAGGGTCTTTTCCTTGCATCGAGGGATCATATCTGTAGAATTGTAGGACTGGGACGTGAAACCGAAGAGTCTCTTGGTCATCAATATCAGAGAGTGGTTTGAATTCATGGGGTGTGGGCTTAGCAGGAGCAACCAGTTCTGGTTGACACCTCCGCACTGTGAAAACCAGAGAGGTGTCTGGTCCAGCCATTTTCTGCCAACAAAATGGGAGCGATCAAAGTAAAAGTTAGTTTGTAGGGGAAGTGCGAGTCAGGGGCCTGTTTGAGGTGGGTATTTATAGGAGGAAATTAAGAAGGGAAGAAGTGTTTGAGTTTGAGGAGATGAGGCGTGCTCCTGTCTCTCTCTTCACCGATTGGACCGAAAGGCGGCCGGAGCATACAAAGGCTTCCGGTGAGTGCAATTTGTGGGCTGTGCAAGTTGTTTTTTTCTTTTACCGTGAAGAGACTATGGAGATAGTAGAACGATGGGCGGTACTCAGAGCTAGTCTACTGAAGCCATCAGATACTTGGAGAATTTTGCCTGTTTTTACGAGTTCTCTTGTATAAAATTTAAAGTGTGCTAGAGCAAAGGTATACTGCTGTTTCCCTCTTGTTCGGTTTTTTCTCCATTATTGCAAGAGTTTTTCACCTTCGTGTGAAATTGTTCATGGTATCAGAACCGCATCTACGGTTTTCTGTATCTTGTTTTGAGTGATTAGCTTACGCAACATTAAAAAAGTTGTTCACTTTTTTTAACAAATTTTTCCTAATGGATTATGAAGCAAAAGTTTATTCTTGGCCCTGATATCATATTAGAATGTGAGGGTCTATCATAAAATCTTGAGGTATTAAATAAAAAAATTTCATCACTTATATGGTCCATTCTTACGCTTTTAATGGAAGATAACATCTATCTTTAACAAGTAGTCTTTTTGATTTTATGCCTAAGTTCCTTTCTAGACTCTTGCCTTTTTCCAGCCTGCTTTCTCTTTATTCTCATTCGAGACCTCTTGAGTAGCCGAAGATGTTGCAACACAGTGCAACCTACTCGTAAGATTCCAACAGAGTTCCCTATGTTCCTCTTCCTCAATCGGGAAGACACATACGAGATCAACCTTGCCCAGGCATACTCCACCGAGACAGAATCCATCAAGAGGAAATTAGACTGAATATGTCCCACCGCTACCAACAATCACTGATTATTTGGACATACTATACCTCCCTATTGGCAACACAAACGGAGCATCCTTGGTCTCATTTAAACTAACTGGACTAGAGAACTACACTGCCTGGAGCTGAGCCACAAAAACTTCTTTGCCAACAAAGAACAAATTGACATTTGTCGAAGGGCAATATTAGGCTCCAGTGGAAATTCGGGAGCACTGCAATGCTGCATGTCTTTCATGGGTGATGAATTCTCTTTCCACTGTGGTAGAAAGAGGACGTTCAATCATTGTGAGTTTTTTTTAGTACAACTGCTTGCTATTCCCAGAGCTTGACAATTTCTTTACCACCTAGTATTTGGCTGGTGATACCTTTGCAATAGATTCCCTCCCTGTAAAGCTACGGTTTCAGGGGATTTTGAGATGTACCTTAATAATTTACATGGATCTTTTGTCTTTTTGGCCCATCTGGAGGCCAGTTTTGGAAAGACGGGCAACGCAAAGGCAAAGATGCTTTCTTAATCCTTTTAAAATACGATTACTAGATACGCAAACTAGCCGCAAATGAAGGGCTTCGCCTATTTGTCGTGGTGGTAGCGGTAGTTTCGAGGAAAGGAAGTCTTTACGAATTTGGCCTACACAATCCAACACGAGTTTGTCTCCTATCCCCATAATTGAATTAAAAAAAATTGTTGATGTTCACCCATCCGACAAGACTAGCTTAGCTTCAACGTTTTACAGTAAACACGAGGATCGGTTAATATAAAATTATACCTAGTAGAGTCTTGATGGCAGAAACTACCGTTATTCTTAAATTAATATTAGAGTTTTTGTCTATTAACGCTTATTGCTTCTTGCACAAAAGGTAGAAGTAACAGTGTTGTGAATACTGGGGAGTTGGTGATTAAATTTTGGTGGATTTTGTAAGTGATATCTCGTAGAAAGAGACGAAGAAATCTTGTGGGTTGCAAGGCTATTTCGGTTTGTTTTTGGCTAGGGTTACTTACGACGTGTGGCTATGAGAAGTTGCATTTTGATTTTCTAGGAATGCTTAGACTAGTTTTCTTTGTCTTTCTTCATTTATCCATTTATTTATTAGGTAGAGCTTTCTTTTTTTGATTAGTGAACGTTGCCTTCTGTTTTGAGGTCCGAGATATTTTACCACATATCTGCCATTGGGATCTCATCAAACAGTCAAAATCTGGCGACTCGTCCAAGCGAACTGGATCAGTCGCATATAGTTGAACAGAGAATGGAAAAGTCACCTACAAAGCACTGGTGCGAAGTGCACAAAATACACGTGGTACACAAAACAATAGCAAAGATTCATCCAGACGTTTGAGTCTCTCCCATTTTACAAAGCCGATGAAAGAACTGAGTTCAAAGTCTGGGTACGTATTTTCGCTGCCCGCTAGTGGGCTCCTTGATCAACAGCAACGCAACTCCTTCACAAATCGTTCCATGGCCGGGGCAGCCAAGCCAATTGTAACCAATATGCCATCTTCTCCATTGCTGTCCTTGGCAGGAATATAATAGCTTACCGCCCCTGGAGTTGGTTCAACCACTCCTTTGGGTACCCCACCATAAGCCGCTTTGCCCCACCCAAAGTCTATCTCTCTGAACCCGGCACGTGTTGTATCAGAGACAAGGTACGGCATAACGAGGGTGAAGCGGGGACGACCCTTGATCACGGTCAAGTCAGTGAATGACCGCATATACTCTTCCGTTACGTCATTCTTGGCCGTCTCCACTAGTTTCAGAGCCTAATCAATTGGATTCTCACAGAGCTTCCCGGCGGTTGTTATTGCCGCGGTGGGTGCGAAAGCGTTTACGTAATAACCAGACGGTAAAGGAGGGTCAAATTTGGCACGTGTGTTGACGGGGAACAGGACGCCCACCTGCTCACTAGGGTCGATTTGAAGTGCCACGGTTCGGCAGCGCCAAAGGCATGCGGTGAGTACCACGAACATGGAGCACTGGCTCAGATGAAAAGGCACTAGTCTCCGGAGGGCAGACTCCTCGGCGGGGCCGAAGAAGATGCAGCGGTGGGTCATGTCGACGTGTGGGACGGCAGTGCTCTTAATGTCGACAGCATCCACGTACTCGAGGTGTGGGTGTGGGCACGTCACGCGTGGTGGGTCCCGGGCGTTGAGGAGGTGTCTCTGCCATACGGGCGGGATGGATGGCGAAGGCGCACCCCGCGCCAGCTCGCTCATGGCCATCAAGAATTGACCCAGGCCGGCGGCATCGCTCATGGTGTGGTTGAGACGCAGGGCGAAGATGAATCCAACACACTTGAGCCGCGTCACCTGGCAATCGTCAAAAAGAGAACATGTATATGATTATTTTAGCCGATCAACATTGAGAGAGATGAAATGGCTTTTGAAACAGAATCTCCACTTGTATGCAGTGATCATTTTTTCGTTCAATAGAAAAAGTATCCCGGAAAAATCAAAAGGTCTAAGAATTTGGCTCTCCGGTATAATATCGAATGATCCACATATCAATATAGCAAATAAGAAGAAACAAGAGTTCTACAGCGGAGCCTGCACCTGAATAAGCAGTAACGGGCAATTTAGGATTCCACTAGAGCCGGGAACATCAAAAAGGAGCTCCTCGAAGCATGGGAATGGAGGTTGAAGAGGATTACCAAACTGTTGAAGGGTAACATCACTATCGGCCTCTATAAACAGGACACCCTCACCCGTGCACTCCACTACAGGCTTCCCGCCAGGCCCTTCCCTCAGCCTGCCGGCAAATGGGTAGTAAAACACTAGCGTCTGTGCAAGTGCCTCTCTGATAACTCTAGCCGGGTCTTTCCCTTGCATCCAGGATCATTTCTGTAGAATAGTATTACTGGCATTTGAAGTCGAAGACCCATTTGGGTATCAATATCAGAGAGCTCTTTGAATTCGTGGGGTGTGGGCTTAGCCGGAGCAACTAGTTCTGGTTTGCACCTTTGCAATGTGAACACTAGGAAACTGTCTAGTCCTGCCATGCCAAGAAAATTGGTCTGAAAGGAAGCAAGAAAGGGAGTTTTGCTGCGGTAATGAGTATTAGGAAGATTTTTGAAGTGGTATTAATAGAAAGAGATGAAGAAGACATTCAACTTCTTGGTTTTGTTGCCTCTTTATTTTTTAACGTTTTGTTCTTATTCTCGTTATAATAACCCCCAAAAAAAAAATAGATTGCGTGCTAGCTTCAGAGGACAAAGAATAGTCCATTGCTCTAAAACGTATAACATATACTATTACATAATTTATTACTTTGAACAGATGAACACATGAGGGGCAAACCCGTAATATTTGTTGAATAAATTTATGTAGTTTAGTAAAGTTCGCAATGAATCATAAAAACCCCATCAACCCCACCTAGAATCAGTTAACACATATACTGTAGAATCAGTTCACACATAAACGTAGAACCAGTTTGCATGTACTTGTACGATGGGTGTCAGAGACGGCTAGTTTAGATCAATCAATGTTGTAAATGAAGTTAGACGAAGAAGGATAGGCTTATGGCTATGCTCCTTCGTTGTCTGCTTTGTAATACTTTTCTGATATAGACTTGTTACATAATAGTTTCAGAAAGAAATGGGAGAATTATCGTCAGAATAACCAGAGGTTGGCCTGAAATAAGGAACGTGGCAGATCGACGGTGATACAACGGAAAAACAGTAAAACAGAGGAAGCACGAAACAGAGAAATTGAAAATTGTGCTTTGTAACACTTGTTGGTTGCTGTAACACTACAAAATTTCCGTCAGCATCCGGTTGGCTGATCGTGCAGGTATGCGGTGGTGGAGTGCTAGGGAAGAGGACGCAAGAATTGTGAAGAATACACATAGAAAAGCCCCGCATTAGTTAGCTTGTTCTTGCCCTGACTCCGATGGAGGACTGACTATTGCTATCGTTACAAATCATAGTTTATTTTTTATTCACTGGTTGTTATCATAGCATAAAAATCATAATCTATATCTTTTTCTTTTTTCGTGCATCTATCATACCTACTATTTGTTGATAGGTACCTTCCCAACAATTTCTTTTTTGCTTTTAGGTCATTAGTCTTAGTATTTTGCGTGGACTTTGATAGAATGCTCTCAGCAAGGCAGAGTTGACATGGATTAGAGCTGCATACTAAGTCAAAAGTGAAGGGTCTTCCCCTATTTATTTTAGTAGTATGGATGGCTGATGGAGTAAAAAAAGAAAAACTAATGAATTTAACATAAAGAATCCCCAAATATTAAATACAAAAAACATGATATTCAACCATCCAAGCTAGACATTGAGTTATCCTTCCGACCCAGAAAAAATTGCCTCATCGGTCTCTAATATGGAGATTGGATTACTTAACGCGCAGAGGCACAGGCGAGGCCAGTTTCTGTGTCGTATTTATAAAGCCTATCGAAATTATCGGCAGCATGCGGGCTCGGTTTGACGTCCATTACAACACAAATTTAGTAGACTTAATCTCGCTAGAGCCTTCTCATCATTTTCCTTTTGTTTTGACGTCCATCTCATCTTTGGTGGCTGCCACCCATATCGATGGCATAAAGGAATTCACAATTAAAGAACTTTTGTCAAAGGTCATTTTTTTTATTTACAGGAAGCGAATTACACGAATTTGAGAATGTGGGAAGTCTTTCACATGGCACAAGGTTCACTTAATAAAACAGTAGCCAAACAGTAGCACACATGGTACGAGATATTGCTTGCTTATTATAATTACCCTCAGGAACACAGTTTAGTCCTCCCATCCCATCTTTCAACAGCCATTGGAGAATGAGCTTCACAGTCTGGATACAGAACACTGCTGCCCACTGACGGACCCCGCAGTCAACAAGCAGTCCAATTCCTTCACAAATCTTTCCATGGCTGGCCTGGGCAAACAAAGTGGAACCAATGTCCCATTTTCCCCCTTTTCGTTCGCGAAAGGAATATAAACGCTTCCCATTCCAAGGCTCGGCCCCGTCGCACCTTTGGGTGCCCCACTGTAAGCCGGCTTGCCCCACGCAAAGTCCAAATCTTTTAACCCTGCACGGGTCAAATCTGACACTAGGTATGATCGCGCCATTGTACAGCTAGGTCGACCCTTTATGAACATCAGGTCGGCGAACGAGTGCATGTACTCTTCCGTTACGTCGTCTTTGGCCTTCTTCACTAGTTTCAAAGCGTAACCCAATGGATTCTCACAGAGCTTCCCGGCGGTTGTTATTGCCACTGTAAGCACGATTACGTTTCCGTAATAACCAGGCGGTAACGGAGGGTTGAATTTGGGACGTGCGTTGACGGCGAACAGCAATCGTATCTCCTCGTCACGGTCGGGTTGGAGTGCAATGGCTCGGCAGCGCCAAACGCTCGCGATGATGACTTGGAACGTGGAGCACTGGTGCAGGTGAAGTGGCACGAATCTGCGGAGGGCGGAGACCTCAGTGGGGCCGAAGAAGAAGGAGCGGTGGACCAGGTCTACCTGTAGGACGACTGTGCCCTTAGTTTCGGTCACTTCCTCGTACTGCGGGTGTGCGCACGTTACACGTGGTGGGTCCCGGGCATTGAGGAGGTGTCGCTGCCACACGGGCGAGATGGTTGGGGAAGTTGCACCGTGCGCCAACTCGCTCATGGCCGTCATGAATTGGACCAGGCCGGCGGCATCAGTCATGGTGTGGTTGAGGCGCAGGGCGACGATGAATCCACTACACTTGAGACGTGTCACCTGCCAATTCAAAGAAAATTCTTAAAAATTATAAAAAAACATATATTTAACTTAAAACTGTATTAAATAAAAAAATCTCTCTCTTTATAAACTATTCCTTATGCTTTTATAATTGTCATATGAAAATACATTTTCTTGTTTTGAGCATAAAGAAAATCTTTGTTCATATCCAACGGGTGGAAGATAAAACATATACTTTCAGTTAATTTCTTAATAAGCTGAAACAATAATTATACACTTTATTTAATGCATCATTTATAGCATAGGTTCAAACTTGGGTACAATTAAACGTAGTGCCACATAAACATGATTTCAAACTTGTACATGGCTGATTGGAAGTACTAAGAAAGAACTTGTGACATGATATTATGTTAGAAATTATCAACAGACGTTAATATCTAACTTAAAATTATTAGACATTAAGCATACATATCATCTCCTTATAAATTGTTATTTTAAGCTTTTATAAGAACATGTACACGAGTGCTTTAGAAACCGATATCCAGAAAGAGATGAAAGGGGAGATTGGTTTTGTGAACGGAAGTTCAGTTGTATGCAAGGATCATGGACTAACTAGGCGGAGTAAGTTTGTATCACTGGCCTCTGTTAAGACCAGAGCGTGAAAATTGCATTTGAGTGGATGGATTATCGAGGAATCTCAATAAGGAGAAAAAGGAATATGGAATTCAACAGCTTTTCAAAAACCCCGCCTGACTCCGAGCATTGTTAGGGTGTACTCCATGAAAACTCCGGTCCCTATGTGCTTTTCAGCAACAACTTGCAGCGTGGAGCTCCCATTCAAAATGATGAAGGCAAATAAACAATTTGTTGTGTGCTTTTCGGTGACAACTTGCGGAGTATAGCTCCGTTTCTAAATAAGATATCATGTGAACCTTAGGTGTTGAGTCTTGTCTAAAAAAATATAAAAATTAAAATGTAATTTATAAAAAGAAGAGTTTATTTACTTAATATCTCAAAATTTTAAGTTGAATATGAATCATTTTCTATAAAATTTAACAGAATATTAGATCCTTGTTAATATTAGTTGAATTGTTGCAACAAGAGGGCACTTTACATGAATTGTTCCATATTGAGTTTATGAAAAATTTAAGTTCAATCTTCTATCTTTTTGCTTATACAACAAAATTCCATAAAAAGTGTTGCTTTACACCTAAGGCGAGCAGGCTTGCTCGTGCCCACATGAAAAGTATGAAAACCTACAAAATGATTTATAAAGAGATGTGTTTCATCACTTAAAACCTAAAGGTGTTAAGTTAAATGCATTTTTTCTATAAAATTTAACATCAAGCAAAAATTATTTTGTGGTCACTTTTTTGTAGTATAGAAAACTTCCCAGGAAAAGTAATAGTTCAAGAATTTGGCTTTCCGGTATAATTATCAATGATTCACTCATCAACTAGGCATTTTAGACGTAAAAAGGGGAGTTTCTTAACGGAGCATGCACCTGAATAAGCAGTAAAGGGCAGTTCAGGATTCCACCAGAGCCGGGAACATCAAAAAGGAGCTCCTCCAAGCATGGGAATGGAGGATGAAGGGGATTACCAAACTGTTGCAGGGTAACATCTGCATCGGCCTCAACAAACAAGACGCCCTCACCCGTGCATTCCACTACAAGCTTCTTCCCAGGTCCTTCTCTGAGCCTGCCAGCAAATGGGTAGTAAAACACTAGCGTCTGTGCAAGTGCCTCTCTGATGACTTTCACGGGGTCTTTCCCATGCATGGAGGGATCATTTCCGTAGAATTGTATTAAAGGGGCTCGAAATCGAAGACCTTGTCGGTCATCAATATCAGAGAGGTGTTTGAACTCATGGGGTGTGGGCTTAGCCGGGGCAACTAGTTCTGGTTTGCACCTTCGCACTGGAAACGCTAGGGAGCTGTCTGGTCCTGCCATGCCAAGAAGACAGGTCTGATCGAAGTAAGAAAGGGATTTTTGCTACGGCAATCGCGTAGGATAAACTTTGAAGTGGGATTTGTGGAAAGAGATGAAGAAGACACAGCTTGTTGGTTTTATTAACTATTGGCTTCCGCCTGGTTCCAACCGAGACTTTTCATTTCGAATTGTCAAACTTGCCAGCACAAGTTTCGGGTACCTTCTCACTTAGAAAACAAATGAAGTCAATTCCCAAACCAAACAATACGCGTGTTGACTACTTGCATACGAAGCAAACTCTTCATTTTATAATGCAGCTTCCGAGGTAAGAGTTTGCTCATCCTCCACGGCAACCGATCAAATGGGCTACGACGCCGTTCCGACCGGCGAGCCTACTCTTTACCTGCCTTCAAAGAAAATGAAAGGACGCAAGTTTTACTCCAGGAAGTCATTCTGGA
Source organism: Casuarina equisetifolia (assembly GCA_028551475.1). Taxonomy (NCBI): domain Eukaryota; kingdom Viridiplantae; phylum Streptophyta; class Magnoliopsida; order Fagales; family Casuarinaceae; genus Casuarina; species Casuarina equisetifolia. Next base: position 21,805,596 of record CM052362.1, read on the forward strand.
TTTGCTGCTCCAACGTGGAGTTGTGTGGTGGGGATGTGGAGGAGGAGAAGGTGAAGAAGAAGAATGAAAAGGGGAAGGAAGAGTTTGATCTGAAGCTTAAGAAGAAACTGCTTCTGTGTTGCTCGAACTTTGAGATTGAGACCGAGGAGCAGAAAGAGAAGGTCCTTTCCTTTTTGGAGAATGACACAAGGAGGTCTCGTGTGGTGATGTGCTTTAGCAATCTCGAGGTTGGTCCAAAGAGTGATGTTGGGGATGAAGCTCCTAAATAAGTTATTGCTTGCTGGGTCCTCTGCGAGTACTCACTTCTTTAGCACATCATTGTACCCGAAACTTGTGCTGGCAAGTTTGACAATTCGAAATGAAAAGTCTCGGTTGGAACCAGGCGGAAGCCAATAGTTAATAAAAACAACAAGTTGTGTCTTCTTCATCTCTTTCCACAAATCCCACTTCAAAGTTTATCCTACGCGATTGCCGTAGCAAAAATCCCTTTCTTACTTCGATCAGACCTGTCTTCTTGGCATGGCAGGACCAGACAGCTCCCTAGCGTTTCCAGTGCGAAGGTGCAAACCAGAACTAGTTGCCCCAGCTAAGCCCACACCCCATGAGTTCAAACACCTCTCTGATATTGATGACCGACAAGGTCTTCGATTTCGAGCCCCTTTAATACAATTCTACGGAAATGATCCCTCCATGCATGGGAAAGACCCCGTGAAAGTCATCAGAGAGGCACTTGCACAGACGCTAGTGTTTTACTACCCATTTGCTGGCAGGCTCAGAGAAGGACCTGGGAAGAAGCTTGTAGTGGAATGCACGGGTGAGGGCGTCTTGTTTGTTGAGGCCGATGCAGATGTTACCCTGCAACAGTTTGGTAATCCCCTTCATCCTCCATTCCCATGCTTGGAGGAGCTCCTTTTTGATGTTCCCGGCTCTGGTGGAATCCTGAACTGCCCTTTTGCCTAGATGCACACTATGCACAAACATAGTGTGCTCTCTTGCCTCTCTTATTTTTTAAAATTTTTGCAATAATGATTGTGCTCTCTAAGCTTTAATTATTGAATTTGCTTTTACTTTTGTTATTCATTTCTCCTATTCCAATAACTCAATCCAATACACCTCCACTTGTAATTAACCAAGAAACCCACTATCCTAACAATCTTCACAACCAAATACAATGAACCAAGCATCACACCAATCCCCTTAGGTTCATCACCAACTCCTCCTAGATACCACGAGCTCCCTCAAATCATCCCATTATCACCTGTCTTAAAGGCTGGTACTATAACTAGATGCACACTATGCACAAACATACCTATGCCTTTAAAGCCTCTACACATCCTTACGCTAAACCTAAAAACTTCACAACGGCAATAAAAAAAAATCCTAATTGGAAATATGCCATAACAAATGAATATACTATCCTTCTTAAGAATCTAACTTGGGAGTTGGTTCCATCACCCATGAATGTCATTTTTTTTTATTTTTATGAGTATGTGAGTTTGTTTATTGAAAAATAAGAGAATACTTAATCATGGGATTTGGGATGTTGAGGAGCATATGTGAGTTTCTCCGGCTAGCACTTGATTTCCACGGTTATTTTTTTATGGCATCAAGTCCATGTTTGAAGTTAGGATTTCCAGGAGAATTGTATTCACAATGTAAATAAGGTTCCTCATGGATTTTGTGTTATATGCGCTACAAAACTTTCTAGTGTCTATTACTCTTTCTTTTTTTTTTCTTTTTTTTTTGGGGGGGGGGAAGGTAATTTCAGATGATGAATGTCATTCTTATTGGATACAAATGAGTATATAAAAATAAAATGTCCCTTTTATGGCTCTTTAGAAACAAAGTGCACTTGGTGGCATAAAGATTTCATTAATATTTTGGCATCGATTTTTAGAAACTTTTAGTCTAGTAGCTAAAGCTATCACTATTAAGATCATTTTTGCTATTGCTTACACCCAAAACTAGATAATCAAACAATTAGTTTTCAAAAATGTATTTCTTTATGGCAATCTCAAGAAAGAAGTGTATATGTCTTAACTCCAAGGCTTTGTTGATCCCACACATCCTGGTTATGTGTGTTGTCTCCGAAAATCTCTTTATAGCCTAAAACAAGCCCCTTATGTATGACACTAATGCCTAAGCCAATTTGAACAAAAATATGGGTTCATAATGTCAAAAACCGACTTCTCATTTTTTATTCTACATATACCCAAGTACAATAGTTTTTAGTCCAATAGCTAAACCTATCACTATTAAGACCATTTTTGCTATTACTTACTCCCAAAACTAGCTAATTAAATAGTTAATTTTAAAAAATGCATTTCTTCATAGCAATCTTGAGAAAGAAGTGTATATGTTTCAACTTCAAGGCTTCATTCATCCCACACATCCCAATTATTTGTGTTGTTTGCAAAGATTTCTATATGACCTAAAACTAGCTCCTCATGCATTACACCAATGTCTAAGCCAATTTCTAAAAAAATTGGGTTCATAATCTCAAAAACTAACTTCTCATTATTTATTCTACATATACCCACATATAGTATATTTCTGTATATGGATGATATTATATTAATAGGGAGCATAAATGCCCCTTTATCACAAATCCTTCAAAAGCTCCAACATAAGCTTGATATCAAGAATCTTGGAACATTCCATTACTTCATTGGCATTGAAGTAGGACCAACACCAACTATCTCACTACTTCATCAAGCCAAGTTTGGTCTTGATATTATTCATTAGGCCAAAATGGAAGATACACACGGCTTCTCTACCCCAGGTAGTATTGCACGTCCACCATCAATAACTTATGGCGATCCCTTCCTCAATCCCACCCATTATAGAAGCATTGTTGTTGCATTACAATATCTAACATTAGCCAAACCATATATTGCTTACATTGTAAATACAACTTGCCAATACACACATGCACCAACAACAATTCACTGGCAATTTGTCAAATGTATTTTATGCTTCCTTGCTAACACAACACATCATGACATTCAACTTACCAAAACTAAAACTTTCATACTTAACTCTTATTTTGATGCGAGATAAGCAACTAATGTCAATGATCACAACCTACAAGAGGTTTGTGCATATTCCTTGACTTCAACTTAATTTCATGGAGTTCTTGAAAACAAAAGACTGCATCTTGTTTTAGCACAAAGGTTGAATTCAAAACTCTCACCAACACAACTATAGGAATAATTTGGATAGAAACCTTACCAAAAGACCTTTGGTTCTCTATGTCTCATCCAGCCACACTTTGGTGACCTATCCACTTTATATCTCATAGTGAATTTTGTCTTTCACATCTGCACCAAACCTATTAAAATCAACTTCTATTTCGATTGGAAAATAGGCCAAAAACAAACAATTATTAATTCTGTTATTTCCTTAGTAGACCTACTAGCTGAAATCTTCATAAAAGGACTTTCCTTTACATGGTTCAAGCTTTTTCAAAATAAGCTTACAGTTTCAAACGGCCCATCAACTTGTGTTGGGGGTTATTAAATAAAAAAATTATTTTTTCCGATCCCACCACATTAACACGCCATGTTGGCAGCATCATGAAGTCCACCAGTCGGCACACGTGGACAAACAAGCGATGTTAACCCTACACGTCAAGCGTCTCTCCTGTCGTCTCCAACAAAAGCAAGCCCCCGCTCAATTCTTCCCAGCAGCCGGAATCGTGTTTCTAGCCAGTCGAAGAGTTGCACCATAAATTAGCGGATTCTCGACTACTTTCCTCCATAACTAAGCGTAGAAGAAATCTAAATTTTTGTTGTTTTCATCATGATTTGTAAAGCAATGTTTAGATTTTGCATTTAATTCATTGAGGGCTATATACAGAACGATTGTACGCAGTTTCATTCAACCAATTCAACTAAATCATTTGATTTTTCTCATCTCTTTGAGTTAATTCTTTCGGGTTAGCACAAGCAAGAAATTGATTTCGATTTCTTGCATTTTTCCGGCCTCTATCTATTCCCTCATATAGAATACCGGCCCTAATTTCCATGACATCATACGTCGATCAATTTGAGAGAATGAGAAAACTAAACATTTTAGGTGAAAAACACAGCATTTAAAATGAGTGGTTTGCATGGCAGCGTCTTTCAATCTCTGAAGCAGGCTTCTGTTAACATAATTCTTAATAATTCGAGTTATGGAGATTGGGATTGGTACTGGAGTACATGTTAAGTTTTATGTGCCTCTATACGTGTAATTGTCATTTCTATTTTCCTGTGGCGCTGGAAAGAAAGGTCGTGTGGAGGCACGGGCGAGGCCAGCTTCTGTTTCATATTCGTAGAATCTATCAAAATCATCGGCGGAGGGATGGGTTTGACGTCTTTTTCATTGCAAATTTAGTAGACTTAATCATAAGAAGGTGCTCTTATTATAGCATTCCCTTCATTGCCTTTCCGTCATATCTTAGGCAGGTACATGTAAGGGAATAGGAGAACAGAAGGGGACTCTGAAATATCAGTAGAATTATCCAATAACGGGGAAGCAACAACCGCTCAAGTAAAACGATTGGTGCCATCGGGGCAACGTAGTGGGAGTCAACTGATTCTAAAAACAATGATATCCTCTCAAAGCATAATATCCCTGTTAGAAAAGAATCATCCTATAAAAGGATTTAAGACATGACAGTCCCTCTAAAAGATAGTCAAGGGCCCATAATGGTTACATAATAGAAATAACCAAAAACCTGTAGATGTTGAATGTTAGGATTCATCCCAAAAAACCAACTTAAAAGAATTTCAGCCATCAAGCTTTTGAGTAGGTATCATGTTAATTAGGTAAGCAACAATGATCATACAATGCCCTAAAAATACTTGGAAATGGATGCACGATAATTAAAGGAGTATGCAACTTTTAATAGGTTATAATGTTTGCACTCAATAACCCTCATTTTATTAAGGGGTGTTAATATATGAGTGTTAATAAAGAGTAGTATGAGAGTAAAAGAAGGATAAAAATCATAATTAAAGAAAATATTAGCATTATATGCATAAACATGCTAAATCGCAGTTTTATTTTTGATTACTCGAACTGTTTGAGGGTAGTTTTTGGCCCTTCTAGTTTCTAGAGTGGCCGTGAGCCCGTTTCACGGAGCCAAGAGCTGATTTTATTTATTTATCATCAAAAACATTTCTTTCTATTTTTTTCTTTTGGTAGAAAGGTAAATTGTATTAATACATATTAAAGTACAAAAGCACAGGGGCATACCCCAGTATCACAAAAGTCACCATATCTATGAAAAGATGGAAGTTGGAAGCCTCCAAATCTCACCCAAAATAACATTGCATTGAGAAGATTTTATATTTCTAAACAAAGAAGCTCTCCCTCATACTATCTTTTTTATTTTCGCTAAGAGAATAGGAATATCCATTGTTTTCTCCTGAAAACGTCATCTATTTCGTTCAGCCCATATACAATAAATACAAGCTAAGAAAGATATCTTGAGAAGTTTGACAGCTAAATCCCTTCCTTTTATTGCTTTGATAATCCATTATAGTTCTTCATTCCATCCTCCAATGTCACGTCGGATTCCATTCTGAACAAGAATACTTTTCCAAATCATCCTTGTCCATGCACATTCAAGAAAGAGATGACTTCTATTTTCTAAATGAGATTGACAAAAATCACAATATATGTTTACTGAAGGAAGCCATCGTACAATTTCTGTTGCTGTAGAAAGTCTGTCCCTACAAACAAGCCATCCAATAAAATTATGTTTGCTAATGCCACTTATCCAAATTAAATTATACCAATCCACTATTTCTCCAACTTGCCGAAGATCATTATAAATCTTTTGGCAACAATAAGTAGGACTCGAGAGAACAAAGGTAAGTGTGGGCCTTAACTTGAGGAGACCTCGCCAACTCCAAGCCATGGTACCTTTTATGTCCAACTGCATTACTGAGGTTCTTTTACACTTTGTATTGTAAATCCATTTACTCCATAATGAGCCTTCTGGGAGATTAATGAGATTCCAAAGCATACGTCCTAAAAGGACTTTATTCCAAATTTTGAGGTTCAGTAAACCTAATCCCCCTTCCTTCTTCGGTGAACAAACAGTTTGCCAAACTACTTTGTGAGGACGATGCATATCTATATTACCTGCCCATAAGAATTTTCTTATCTTTTTCTCAATCTCATAAATAGTTTGTTTTGGCAATAGGAAGACTTGCATCCAAAATGTGCAAATAGAAATGAGGATAGATTTCGCCAATTGTAATTTTCTTGCATAGCTTAGATGTTTCATTCCCCAACCTTCTATTCTTTCAAATATTTTATCCATTAGACCTTTACAATCAACTTGAGTTAGTCTTTTCGTGATAAAAGGAACTCCAAGATATCTAATAGGGAGTGAACCCTTCAGGAAAGGAGTATGATCAAGTATAAGAAGTTGTTCTTGTTCTGATAACCCAGAAAAGAAAATTTGACACTTACTTGGGTTATACTTTAAGCCTGTAAGATCAGCAAATTCCTCCAAAGCTTCTATAAAACATAGGACTGAGTTCACATTACCATAAGAGAAGAGAAATAAATCATCAGCAAAACATAAATGAGTGATTTTTTCCAATTTGCAGCGCCAATGAAATTTAAACACCGCTGTAGAGGTCTTTGAAATAATAATTCTATTGAGTATCTCCATAACCAATACAAATAAATATGGAGATAAGGGATCACCTTGTCGCAATCCATTAGTACCTTTAAAGTATCCTGCATGTTCTCCATTGAAATAGATTGAAAATCTTGTTATAGTAATACACTCACTTATAAGATCAACCAAGTACCGAGGGGTGTTAATGGCTTTCAAAACTCCCAATACTGCATCCCATTTGACCATGTCATATGCTTTCATAAGATCAATTTTTATGGCCACATGTTTACCTTTGTCTCCTTTGTGATAGTTATGCAAAAGTTCTTAGCAAAGCAAAATATTCTCTGAAATCTATCGCCCTTTAATGAAAGCTGTTTGATTATGACTAACCACTGAAGGTAAAATGAGGCTTATCCTTTCAGCAAGCATCTTAGAAATGATTTTATATATAAAATTACAACATGCTATTGGTCGGTAATCCTTGGTGCAACTTGGATTGGGAACTTTAGGGACTAAAGAGAGCAATGTTGAATTTGTAGCTTTCAGTAAGTTCCTAGAAGAGAAGACCTTTAATACAACATCTTCTATATCCCTTCTAATAATAAGTCATGCTTTCTTATAAAACAAACTATTATAACCATCAAGTCCAGGAGCTTTAAATCATGAATGCCCCAAAGTGCTTTAATAACATCAGAACGTTCAAAATTTGGCAAATTAAGCAATTCACTAATGTCCTCCTGGAATAGAGAAACATACCTTTCAGAGTTGATAGGAATACTTCTAGAGTTGCTAAGAATTGACTGATAATAGGAAATAATAGCAAATCTCAATTCATGCTCGTCTGTAATAATAGAGCCATCCTCTAGTACTAGTTTATTGATCTTGTTTTGAGCTCTCCTCCGTATCAATGATGTAAAGAAAATCTTACTGTTGTTATCCCCTTCTTTTAACCATAAGTTCTTTGATTTTTGTTTGAGAAGGATTTCTTCATATTTACACATAGTAAGGAGTTGCTCAAGTTGTGATTTATCCTCAGAACGTGTATATTGACAATAAGGATTAATCTCTAATCTGCTCTGAATTTGCTTTAAATTTTCTCTTGCATCCTTTACCTTTCAGTGCAAATCTCCAAAATGGGTGGCATTGAGTTTCTTGAGAGAAGGCTTTAAAGCTTTTAATTTTTGCACAACTTGAAACATTTTTGAGCCATTTATTTCTTGTTGTCATACTGAACTTACTGTATCCAAAAAATCTGAGCAATTAGTCCAAAAATTAAAGAATTTGAATGGAGATTTCTTCCTGATTGTGTCATTTTCAAATTGTACTAAACATGGAGAGTGATTTAATATACCAAGAAGTAAAAATTCAATTGTGAATCTATCAAAATGAAGCACCCATTCTGCATTAGTAAAAACCCTATCAATTTTGCTAGCTCGAAGATTAGTTCTTGAGCCTTTGTTTGTCCATGTGAATAAAGGACCATAGAATAGAGGTTCAATCAATGTTATATTCTCAACCATTTTATTTAAATTCTCCATTCTTTGTGTCCATCTAACATTTGGGCCATTTTATCACTAAGCATATCACATTTGACATCAACTCATCTGTGTCTCTTGCATCTTACAACAACCACTCGAGGACTGGTTTTACAAGCTGGATGTTATAGAACTCGACTTTTTTTGGCCGCTTGTCTGCTTGTCAGTCAACAAGCAATCCAACTCCTTCACGAATCTTGCCATGGCTGGAGCCGGTAGGCAAAGTGGAACCACCGTTCCATTCTCTCCCTTACTGTTCTTGAAAGGAATGAAAAGGCTGAGTAGTCCAGGCATGGCCCCACCCCCACCTTTTGCTGGACCACCATAAACCGGTTTGCCCCACCCAAAATCTATATCTAAGAACCCTACCTTTGTCACATCCGAGACTATACAAGATCGCACCAGGGTAACGTACGGTCGACCCTTGATTACCATCATATCAGCTACCGAATGCATGTACTCCTCCGTCACATCCTTCTTGGACTGCCTCACCAATTCCACAGCGTAACTCAGCGGATTCTCAAAGAGCTTCCTGGCAGTTGTTACCGCGGTGGCGAAGGCAAAGGCGTTGCCGTAATAACCGGTGGGTAACGAAAGGTTGAATTTGGTTCGTGCGTTGACGATGCTCATCATGCGCACCTCTTCGTCGCTATCGGGTTGCAGGGCTAGGGTACGGCAACGCCAAACAAGGCCGGTGATCACCTCAAACGTGGAGTATCGACTGTGGTGAGGCGGCAACAATCTACGGATGGTGGACATCTCGGTGGGGCCGAAGAAAAAGGAGCGATGGACCATGTCGTCCGATGGGATAATGGTACCCTTAGTGTCGGCGACTTCCTCGTACTCGCGGTGTATGCATGTGACGCGCGGTGGGTCCCTTGCACTGAGGAGGTGGCGCTGCCACACGGGTGAGATAGATGGGGCACGTGCTCCACGAGTCATTTCAGCCACTGCCGTCATGAAATGGACCAGCCCAAAGGCATCGCTCATGGTGTGGTTGAGACGGAGGGCGAAGATGAATCCACCACACTTCAGGCGCGTCACCTGCAAAATTTTTATTCTCAATATTTTTACAAACATTAAACATATGAAAATATTTAAAATTAAACAAAAATTGAAACAGATTATCCTAAACTCTAATATCATATAAATAAAATCTGACTTAATTGAGTTCAGAGAACAAATCTATACTTAATATTGTTTAATGATGGGAGATTTGCCATCAATAATCACCAACAAAGTAGGGTGAGTAAGCTCGTTGCAGAATCCTTATTAGATCAAGCCTGAGAGAAGTAGTGGGTGACTCTAGTTCACCTTTGCTGGAAGGGTAAGTCATCCGATTTAGAAAAATTAAAAATATAAGACAGGAAGGACATGCAAATATCAAGCAGGCTTTCGCAAAACAAAGCCAGCTCAAAGCATATTTGTTAGGATGTAGTCCTAGAAGAGTCGAATCTTGAGGCCTAGAGCTCTTTTGCCAAATACTGAAGGGAAAAAGCAATAACTTGTTGAACCCGTAGAAAACATATACGTAGATCTTGACAAACAAATTTCATAGTTGCCGAGAGAAAAATAAAAAATAATTGTGTTTTTTTAAAGTGTTTTCGAGCCTTAAAACTGCATCCATGGAAACATGAAGAAGTGAGAAGTTGTCTTTCCCTTATATCATTCAACACATCAACAAGAGATTTTAGATGTTCAAAGAGAGGTTCGGGAGTTTTTTTAGCAGAGCATGCACCTGAATGAGCAGTAAAGGGCAATTCAGAATCCCAGCAGAACCAGGAAGGTCATAAAGGAGTTCCTGCAGTGGAAAGGGGGGCTGGAGAGCGTCTCCAAACTGATGTAGAGTAACATCAGCATCCGCCTCGATAAACATGATACCCTCACCCGTGCACTCCACCACAAGCTTGCGGCCCGGGCCTTCCCTCAGCCTGCCAGCGAATGGATAGTAAAACACTAGCGCTTGAGCAAGTGCCTTCCTGATGACTTTCGCAGGGTCTTTCCCTTGCATCGAGGGATCATATCTGTAGAATTGTATAATTGGGATTTGAAACCGAAGAGTCTCTTGGTCATCAATATCAGAGAGTGGTTTGAATTCATGGGGTGTGGGCTTAGCAGGAGCAACCAGTTCTGGTTGGTACCTCCGCACTGTGAAAACAAGAGAGGTACCTGGTCCTGCCATTTTCTGCCAACAAAGTGGAAGTGATCGAAGAAGGACAGGTAGTTTCTTGTGGGAGTGCGTGTCAGGAGGCTGCTTGAGGTGGGTATTTATAGAATGGAATTGAGAAGGGACAAGGGTTTTTTAGTCTTCGTGCTAGTGGGAACTCGCACTATGGTTGTTGTGAGCGTTGATCAAAGGACAGGAAATTGACCTTATCGAACCACTGTCCAATCACATACGGCGGATCCTCGTTGCCTCAAGTCTCTTATCCTGCTCGGAAGAAACATGCCCTATAAAAAAAACGTGGCCGTTTTAGTGTCTCTTTCACCTGCTGTCGTCTAATTTGAACATCTGGTAAACATGCAGCACATTGACAATGATTTCTGTGAAAAAAGTAATCTTTATGAGAAAAATAAGTAATCACGTGCTCTTCAAAGTGACCTTCATGCTCGGTCATCCTCTCAATGACAGGAGTTATTGGCATTGTCTATGATAGTTGGATTATCATAATGATATCTATTGTGGTAATTAAAAGGCCTAAAACTTAATTCAAAAATTAACTTAGAAGTTGGAGAGTTCTTTTTTTTTTTTCAATTTAAACTTTACTTTAAGAATATTATTTTTTAGTATAAAGCTCTCGTCTTACACATACGTTCCCGCACACTAAATGTCATTAGATTTGAGGTCACATGGAATGGAATAGATTCAACCTAAATTTGGACACAAAGTTAAAAGACCTAAAAGTTAGCTCAAGAGTTAAAAGATTTTCTTTTAATTTAAACTTTACTTTAAAAAGCTTATTTTTCAATACGAAACTCTTATCTTGCACACAATAATAACTATTAGCACCACAAGTTTGTCAATTGTTCACCATCGTCTACTCTCGAAATAAGCATGGAAACGCATCAATGGTGAGCTTCACTAGCAATCGAACCCACTTCAAGACTTAAAAGTGCTGTATTTTCATGGACTCAGCCATGGAGGACAACAAACTTTCTCTAATCTAAGTTCTGAAAATCTCTAACTTGTAACTTGAGGTTCATGCATTTAGTTTTTGTAAGTGTAGAATCGACTATGTATATGATGCTTTTTTTTTTTAGGGGCTCCTAATAGGTAAGGTTTTTAGCATAATATAAAATTGAGGAAACAATTTATTCTAGAGTAGGTTTAAATTTTCTAGTAATTTTTTTTTATATAAAAGAATGTTTCATCTTATTATTTTGTATTAAAATGATCACAAGTTTATCTGAATCCTTTACTTTCATCGAAACCATTATACATTTTCATTTGAATTAATTATAAATTTAGCTGATGGTTTAGCATGAATGATTGCGAACTGGTCTAAACAAAATAAATATATTTGGCAACTACCCCTAGTTTACTTCTCATTTGATCTTCTTTTCAACATGATGAGTTTCGTAGTATCATATGCTCCACGATCTATATCAATGGGCTGTTTTCTCTACAAAAATATTCAAGCATTAATGTTTTTTTTATTAAAACAATGAACACAATATTTGTTATATTTTCTTTCTAATAAAACTTTCACAAATATTGAGAATTTGTTTCTTTATAATATCATTATATGATATTATAATTTACATATAATCATTTCCCATGGTACATAAATCATGAAAAATATTTAAGCCTTAATACTAAAATATTTTGTCCCATCAAAACACATTTTTATGAAATATGCCATTTTTTGTTATTATCAAAATAATAATAGAATAACAATAATCTTAACAACATCTCGAGTTACAATCAATTTGTTTGTTGAGATATTGTACACACAATAACCTTTTGATACATCACTACACCCCAAAAAGATGCCAACTTATGCCTTCCAATCAAGCTTACCTCCCAATTGTTCTAGAATGTGAGTCTAACATATTGATTTGAATATCTTCTTGTGTTTTGCTGTTGGTTTGTTTCATGTCCATGCCTCATAAGGTGTAGTTTGATCCAAGGCTAAAGTGAGACATTAAAAAGCATTTACACAACAATATTAACTGCTTCAACCTAGAAATCCCTTGGCACATTCTTGTCTTCAAGCATACTACTTACCATTTCCATTGTTGTTCGATTTTTTAGCTTAGCTATGCCATTTTATTTAGGTAAATAGCTAGTTTTAAGCTGATGTTTGATTCCATTTCTTGCACAGGAGGTGTTGAACTCAGTGGAGGGGTATTATTCTCCTCTATTAGACAAAATAGTCTTGATTACTTTCCCGTTTTCTTTCTCAGCTCCCGCCTTAAATTGCAAGAATGCTTGAAAAGCTTTAGGTTCCTGCTTTAAAAAACTCACCTAACAAAATCTTGAGACATCATTTATAAACAAAATAGAAAATCTGTTTCCTTCCTTGGTTGCTATGCTCGTAGGTTCACAAACATCAATGTGAACAATGTCTAGATGCCCTGCTTGTATTCATTTCCTTGTTGCAGAAAAAGTAATCTAACATTTTTCCCAGTTGACATCCATCACACACGATCCCTATGTGTTTCACTAAAAGGTAGCCCTTCCACCATCTTATGCTTGTAAAGTTCTTCAAGTGATCCATAGTTTAAATGTCCAAACCTTCTATACCAAAGTCAAGTGTTGTCTTCAGTCACATTTGATACCTCTTGAGTTGGATACTCGAATTTGAAAGGAAATTTTCGGGCATTCCTCATATCAACTGCAGCTACTTCACTGGTCACATCTTTACCATCAGATATACAACAAATTCTACCTTTAATGAGTATCACATAATCCTTCTCCATCAACTGCCTTACACTTAGTAGATTAGATGCAAGACTAGGGACTAGCAAGACCTCATGGATCACCTTTGTACCACTTGCAATTTTGATAGACACATCTCATTTACCAACTATGTCTATGCATCTATTGTTACCAAACCTGACTCGGGATTGAAAACTACAATCAATTAGTTAAAGACACTCTCGTAGTGTGTCATATGGTTGGTACAACCACTGTCCAAATATCATAGGCTAGGATCCGAACAAAAAGCTAAGAGACTCACAAAAAGCACCATAGCCTCTGCTGGTATTTCTTCATTTTCTGCAAGTTCACCAACTAACTTTCCTTAAATATGCAATTTCTTTCCACAAGCCCAAATTTGCAGCAGTGACGACACTGAACTCTCCCTTTGTTCCAACAATATTTTTCAAGGTGGCTAGTCTTCTTACAAACCCCACAAGGTGATTATCTAGTTCTACCTTCCATTGATTGATCACTCTGCATTGGTCTTACATCAGAGCACTTGGTTTGTAAAGACATTTTAGCTTTAAAAGCAGACTCTATGGATCCCTTTTCTCTCCTCCGGTTTACCCTCTTTTTTTATAAGCTTCTAGAGAACCCACTAGTTCAGAAACAGGCATGTTAGAGAAGTCTTTTGTTTCTTCCAAAGTTGTTACAATTAAGTCAAACTTCTTTGAGAGGCTTACCGAAAAAATTTCAACTATACGAGAGTTAGACAACTCTTTTTCCGAGGATCACACTTGATTCACTACATTGTTCACCCTAGTATAGTAGGCTACATCCAACTCATTTTCTTCCATTTCTAACAACTCAAAATCATGCTTAAGGCTTTATAATCTAACTGCACGTAACTTGAGAGTTCCAAGGAACTCGTTTTTCAGAGTGGTCCAAATATCCTGTGGAGTGGTTGCCTATGAGATCCAGTTTTAAGGCAATGCTTGAGACGAAAAGTTGCAACACCATACGTGTCTTGAGTTCCCTCTCAACATTCTTTGTGCCTTTCTCGTTCACTAGCAGAGAGTTTGCTATCATCTAAAACTTTTGGGATTCCGTTCTCAATAATCCCACATCCCCTGGCATTTGAGGAAGGTGGTCATACGAAGATCGGTAGTGGAATTTGCGACCTAGGAATCAAGGGTGGAGGTTATGAGGTGGAAGAATAGGCTCTTGCCGAAGTTGAAGCCATAAGGGATTATACGGGCGACAGAGATTGAAACTAGTGAAGGAAGTTGGATATAGAACCAGATCGAGAACCAAATGGCTCCGATGCCACTATTGTATTTTGCAGACAGAGAAAGAAAAATGAGGAAGAAGCTTAAGCAAAACAAGAACACATTAAACAAACGCAGTCTTGGGAATTTTTCATAGAAGTTAAATCAAAAGTTTTCAAGTGGTTTTCCTTACAGGACTTCAAACTTAAGACTTCAGCGGGTTAAATCGCAAAATAGCTCTCATGGCTTTAGACTTAAACCACTACTTGACTCAACAAGAAAAGCAGGACTATCTTTTTTCTTTTATAAAACACGGATGGTCTACTAGAATTCTCGTGCTATCTGCTGCCTCAAATGAAAGTCCTACATACCTACTTTTGTACATATTAATGAGAGAATCTTCTTCGGCCGTGATCTAAGTTACACAACCCCTAGTGTCATTTTTTTTAATCCCACGGCAATCACGTCACATCGCATCATATTCAACTTAAAAAATCATTCCTCTATGAGCTATTCTTTTATGTTTTTATAATTTTTATATGAAACTTAATACGTTTTCTTTCTTTCAGCATAAAGAAAATCTTTGTCCATAAGAAGAGGTGGAAGGTAAAACATGTATTTTTAATGGACTTCTTTATAAGACAATAATTATAAATTATTTATTTAATACATTATTTATCACATAGGTTCAAATTTGGGTACAATCATACATAGTGCCACATAAAAATGACTTCAAACTTGGACACAACCTAAGAAAATACTAAGAAAGAACTTGAGATATGCTATTGTTGAAAAATATTCATATCTAACTGAAAATTATAAGAAACTAAGTCTCATTTCTTTATAAGCTATTAGTTTAGGCCTTTGTAAGAGCATGTAATTGTGTTTTAGTTGACTGAAAGGTGAGAAATGTGTTGTGAACGAAAGTTCAATTGTATGTGGGGATCATGGACAAACTAGTCAGAGTAAGTTCGTATTGCTGGTCTTTATTAAGACTGGAGCTTGAAGTTGCGTTAAGTGGATAGATTATTGAGGAATCTCAATAAAGAGAAGAAGGAACATGGAATCCAACATCTTTTCAAAAACCCCGCCCAATCTCAAGAATTTGTTTGGGTGTATTCCTAGAAGGCTCCAATCTTTATGTGCTTTTCAGTGAAAAGTGGCAGAGTAAAGCTCCTTTTTAAAATGATGAAGGGAAATACACAATTTTTTGAACACGCGAACAAGTGCTAATAATGTCTTGAGTCTTATTTACATCATAGTGTAAGTCTCTCATTTAACATGGAGGTTGTATATCATGGTAACTTTAAGTGTTAAGTCCTACCTAGAAAACATAAAAGTTTAAGAAAGTAATTTATAAAAAAGGCAATTCATCCACTTTATATTTTAGATTTTAAGTTAAACATGAGTCATTTTTTATAAAATTTAACATGTTATAGCTCAGGTTCTCTCTTAACACTGTTATGGAAATGGGTAAGTCCAAAATCCATGCGAAAGGTAACAACATGAGTTGGTTTGTGTTGGATCATTTTGGTGACATAGTGTGTTAAATAAGAGATGTGAAATTGTCCTATATTATGAAGGAGTACATTGAAAATTTGAGTTTAACATTTCGTCCCTTTACTTGTGAACAAAGATCAAATGAAAAGTACAACTTTACACGAGAGGGCTTGCGCAAGGGAGTGGGTAAAATGGCGATTGGTAGGGAGGAGTTGCTTTCCCACCACTTGTATTCTTCCTATAATTGACCCGTGAAGACTCTCTCTCGTAAAGTGCTTTTGACAGAAATGATTCTTGCCTTTATTCATTCGTATTAGGGTATTTATACACAAGTGTTAACCCAAATAATACCCTTTACACATATCACACGCTTACAATTTGCCCCTTACTCTACCGGTCAGGGATACAAAATAATTTCCGTGGATTCCACGTTAACAACCAACTCAACAAAAAAAAAAAAAAAAAGGCCTACACATGTACCACATGCAAGATTCCACTCAGGCAAGAAAATACCAATTTAATGACGCGTGTGTGCATCTCACGCATGCCGTCCCTATCCAATATCCGCACAGTAGCTCAACTTCTCCTCTAATTTTTGGAAGTTTTACAAAATGTCTAAGAGTAAAATAAAAGGTATTTAATTAAGAAGAAAATTGTCTTTTTATTCCTAATGATAAAATTTTTTACTCGAAATACAAAAGATTTTAGGGTTCTTTATGACAATAGTCTTTAGAATCAATTTGGTATTGATTCATCATTAATACGAGATTTTTTACGTTTGATTACCAACTGCTAAAAAAAGACAATCAAATTATATACGAAAGTCATTTAAGAAATACAAATTATTTTCTCTATTATTCTTTATATTGTTCCTCATAGTTGTTTTTGTTTATTATCATTTTTATAAAAAATTTTACAATATATTACAGGAACTCTTATTTTGGGCGTGCATAAAATTGCGGATTTCCAATGTCACATCCTTTCAGCATTAGTCTTCTCCGTCTTCTTCCGATGATTTTTTGGTACATTGTGAACGTTCGGCAAAGTCGTCACCATGGCGGCGGTTTTTCCAACTTAGAGCCAATGCTGGAGAAAGGTCAAAGCGCCCGTGAATGAAGAACTGGGTTATTAATGGTAGCTTTCAAAAAATCAAGCCCCAGTTGTTCCCACTACGGAAAAGTCAATAAAGGAAATTTCGCTATTGAACCACAGTCCAATCACATACGGCAGCTCCTCGTGCCCTCGACTCTCATGTCACCGATCGGAAGAGAAATGTCTTATTAAAAACGAGAAGAGTCTCTCTTTCATTTGTCGTTTTCGTGCCGGTATCCAGTCTAATTTGAAGATCTGATAAACATGCAATACATTGAAACCGATTTCTGTGAGAAAAAACGAGAAGTTCTGAAAATCTCTGACCCGTAACTTGAGGTTCATGCATTTAGCTTTTGTAAGTGAAGGTTCATGCATTTAGCTTTTGTAAGTGTCGAATCGACTATGCAGGATGCCGCTATGTTTAGGGCTCCCAATAGGTAAGGTTTTTAGGAGAATGCAAATTGGGGAAACAATTTATTCCAGAGTAGGTTTAAAATTTCTAGTAAATTTTTTTATATAAAATAATTTTTCAACATGATGAGTTTCATAGTAACTTTATCTGCCAACTACCCCCAGTTTACTTCTCATGTGATCTTCTTTTCAACATGATGAGTTTCATAGTATTATATGTTCCACGATCTAGATCAATTGATGATTTGCGGAAAAGAATAGTTAAGGAGTTAGCCAGCGTAAGTGTAAAAGTTAAAGGAATGAAAGTGGTGAGAAATAAAAGGAAGGAAAGAAAATGATAGGATGGAGTTCCTCTCCACAATAGTAGGAAGGAAAGGCTAAACTTTTATTGGACTACTTTTTGATGACTTACGTAACCGTCTCACAATTTTCTAGAGACTTTTAGAGCCGACTCGTATTTTCTAGACAACTCTCCATTTGACGCCTCTTACAAAATATGCTGCTAACTTTTCTATCAATTTCATGACTTAGTCTGTAACATGCTAGAACATCTCCTATTTTTTACAAAAAAAATGCATTAATTCTAAACATCAAAGGACTATTTTTCAATTTTTAGTCTTGTTGTGGAAACGACCTATCACATTAACATATGTTTATAGGTCAAACCATAAACATACAAGAAATACAAGGTTTTACATGTTCGGACCAATACAATGTTTTACATTCCTATCACTAGTGTTGATTACAAAGGTTTTTTTATGAAAATACAAAGGTATTAATTATAAAATTTACATATAGCTTTTGCATAACTATTCTTAGTACTCACAACAACATACTTAATTCTCTTTTAACTAATGACTATTATACAAAGTAGCACTCTTTGACTGCCATTCTCATGAGGTGCTGGCTATAGCTCTCATGAAACTTAACCATCTTTTTTGTTCTCTCTTTTTGGCCCTTAGAATTTTCCTATGATCTTCTTTTTTTTATATTAACACTATAGGGAGTTCTAGTTGAATATTACTAAGAGTCTTAATTGATAAAAATAATTTCTAGAATATTCTTAATCAATATAGAGGAGAATATCTCCTAAAATATTCTTATAATATACATAAAATATATCTAGACCTACTAATTTTCATTATAATCCTAACATATCCTTAAGTTGTCTAATAGGGCAAGAGAGTTGTTATGGGTGACTTTGAAACTGGAGAATGATAAAAGGGAATTAGAAAAGGAGAAGAGATGGGCCGTTTTGATGTTTCTCAACTAAGGTCAATGTCCTCTAAACTTAATAACACACTCCAATTAGAGATGAAAGCCAAACTTTACATTCCTGATTTTCTGACAGCAACATGATACTCATATAAAACATAAATTATGAGGCACACTCATGATAGCCCTCTTTATCGTTTGCTTTCTATTTTCAGGTCCGACATATCTTTAGTACATGCCCTCCCAAGGCGATTTCGTCAGCGTATGAGTTGTATGAGTTGCATATAGTTGAACAGAAAATGGAAAAGTACCCACCACAAAGCACTGGTGCAAAGTACACAAAATACACGTCGTACACAATGGCAAAGACTCGTCCAAACGTTTGAGTCTCTCCCATCATACAATGCCTATGAAAGAACTGGGTTCATAGTCTGGATACATAGTTTCGCTGCCCACTTGTGGGCTCCTTAATCAACAAGCAATCCAGCTCCTTCAGAAATCGTTCCATGGCTGGCCAGCCAAGCAAATTGTAACCAAGATGCCATCTTCTCCCTTGTTGTCCTTGGCAGGAATATAAAAGCTTACCGCTTCAGGGATTGGCTCCACCACCCCTTTGGGTGCCCCACTATAAGGCGCCTTGCCCCACCCAAAGTCCACCTCTCTGAAGCCGGTACGGGTTGTATCAAACACTTGGTATGGTAGAACCAGGTTGAAACGGGGGCAATCCTCGATCACCGTTAAGTCAACGAATGACCCCTGCTTCACCAATTTCAGCGCATAATCAATTGGATTCTCACAAAGCTTCTCCGTGATTGTTACTTCCGCAGTGGGTGCGATAGCATTTCCATAGTAACCGGACAGTTAAGGAGGGTAAAATTTGGCACGTGTATCAATGGGGAACAGTAAAAAGTTAAACTGCAATGGTTCAGCAGCGCCAAAGGCATGTGGTAAGTACCACGAACATGAAGCACTGGCTCAGGTGAGGTGGCACGAGTCTCCGAAGGGCAGACTACTCGGCCGAGCCGACGTGTGGAAGATGTTGCTCTTAATGTCTATTGCTTCCTCGTACTCAAGGTGTGGGCACATCACGCGTGGTGAGTCCCGAGCGTTAAAAAGGTGTCCCTGCCATGAGGGTGAGATAGATGGGGAACGCGCATCCCACGCCAGCTTGCTCACGGCCATTAAGAATTGACCTAGGCCGGCGGCATCACTCATGGTGTGGTTGAGGTGCAGGGTGAAGATAAATCCACCACAATTGAGCCATGTTACCTGGTAGTCACTAAAAAGAGGAGTAAACAAACAAGGTTGTTTTAGTTGATCAACATTAAGAGAGATGAAATGTGATAAGTTATTCTTTAATCACCCTAAAAGGCTTTGGTCTTTCTGTACTTGTCAGGAACAGCTTGTGGCCTATAACTCTCTTCCATAATGATGAAGGTGTTGAGGAATCTGGTAAAGACACATCTGAGTCACACTATAGAAGCTCAAGTCATGAATCAATCGGCAAGACTTCCAGTTTAGTTACTGCATTAAGAAGTCAGACTTCCATCTCTGTTTCTTGCTCTACTTCCTGCTCAGCATAACGACTTTAACTGTCAGCCTAGTCATTAGGAAGTTTAACATATTCTATTTTGCTGTTATAACTTAAGAGTTCATTGATTAATCTAAACCATCCTTATATAAACCTATGTAAACAATCCTCCAACGTTGTATATGTGATTTTCATTAATCAAAGGCAGAGCTTCGGGGCTATACTGAGCATTTCCCTCCCTTTCTCTGATTTTCTTTTGAAGGGAAACAAGCAATTTGTTGAACGTAGGAACTATTTGAATTCCCAATTACAGGAGAAAGAAAAAAATCCAATACCGTCCAAAATGCTAATAGTGCCGAGTCTCTTTTTCTTTTTTAGCTAATTTCTTATTGTAGTGAAGTTTCTTCTTTGTTATGGAGTTTATACATAATTCTATACTTATGCAAAATTTTATTTTTCTAAGCTTTTTTTCGTTCACTAGAAGAAGTATCCCGGAAAAACCCTAGAGTCTATGCAAGTGCCTCTCTGTTGACTCTAGCCGGGTCTTTCCCTTGCATTGACGGACCATTTCTGTATAATAGTATTACTGGCATTTGAATTTGAAGATTCTCTTGGGTATCAATATCAGAGAGCTCTTTAAATTTATGTGGTGTGGGCTTAGCCGGAGCAACTAGTTCTGGTTTGCACCTTCGCACTGTGAACACTATGGAGGTGTCCAGTCTTGCCATGCCAATAAAATGGGTATGAACGAGGTAAGAAAGGGAGTTTTGCTGCAGTATTGCGTGTTAGGAAGAATTTTAAAGTGGTATTTGTAGAAAGAGATTTAAAAGACAAACAACTTCTTGGCTTGATTGTCAAACTGTAGGCATCGGCCTGGCTCCAAATAAGGACACTGTTGTCCTCTACTAAAGAAATTACATCGAAACACGCAGTATCAAATGCTAAAAGCACACTATTGGGAAATTAAGAAACTAAGCATAACCAATGGCAATTATTTTATCCAAAAACGTGTAGTATCGCATGGTAGGTGCCATTGGGAAATTAAGAAAGCAAGCACAACCAATGACAATTTTTTTTTTTATAGAAAAATGCTCTGTATTGCATGATTGGTGCACCTCCCGGGGAGAAAACTATCAAATAAAAAGTCACATTTTTTTCGGATCTATTGCATCATCATGCCACTTTGAGTCCAGTTGTCGGTACACATGAGAAGTCTCGCCATGCCAACTCGCTCACGGCCATCATGAATTGGACCAAGCCGGCGGCATCGCTCATGGTGTGGTTAAGGTGCAGGGCAACGATGAATCCTCCACACTTGAGACGTGTCACCTGCCAATTAGTAAAGAAATTTTTTAAAAGTTATAAAATAATTACAAATTTAACTGAAAAAAAATTATTTTTCTATAAGCTATTCTTTTATGTTTTTATAATTTTTTGTATGAAACTTAATACATTTTTTTTACTTTGAGCATATAGAAAATCTTCGTCCATATGCAAGAGGTGGGACATAAAACAAGTATTTTTAATGGACTCCTTAACGAGGTGCGGCAATAATTATACGTTATTTATAACTTAGGTTCAAATTTGGGTACAATCAAACATAGTGCCACATAAACATGATTTCAAACTTGGACAACCCATAAAAAGTCTAAGAAAGAACTTGTGATATATGATATTATATTAGAAATTATCAAAAAATATTTATATCTAATTTAAAATTATAAAACATTAAATTAAGGATCTCATAAACTATTATTGTAAGCTTTTATACATGGGTGTTTTAGTTTACTGATACTGAGAAAGAGATTGAAAGGTGAAAATGGCGTTGTGAACAGAAGTTTAGTTGTACGCAATGATCATGGACAAACTTGGTAGAGTAAGTTTGTATTGCCGGTCTCTGTTAAGACCAGAAAGTGAAGTTGCATTGAGTGGATGGTTATCGATGGACCTCAGAAAAGAGAACAATCAACATGGAATCCAACAGCTTTTCAAAAACCCCACCCAACTCAAGCATTTGTTGGGGTGTATTCCTAGAAGGCTCCATTGTTTTTATGTGCTTTTCAATGACAACTTGTAGAGTAGAGCTCCCTTCAAAATGATGAAGAGAAATATACAATTTTTCATGAGTCTTATTTGCATCATAGTGCAAGTTTCTCATTTAATATGGAGATTATATATCATGTAAACTTTAAGTGTTAAGTTCTACTTGAAAAACATTAAAAAAAAAATTAAGTAGTTTATAAAAAAGATAATTCTTTCACTTAATATTTTAAAGTTTTAATTTAAACATAAATTATTTAAAAAAAATTATAAAATTTAATATAGTATCAAAGCTCGTGTTATCTCTTAGCACCCTAATAAATATTCAAAATTACACAAAAGTAAGATGGTTTGGGATAGATAATTATAGTGAAATGTGCATTATATAAATGATGTGGAATTGTTCTACATTACAAAAGTGTTTATTGAAAACTTAAGTTCAATATTTTGCACCTTCACTTGTAAACAAAAATTCCCATAAGAAGTATTGCTCCACATTTCATTCAAGAGGCTTGTTCAAACTCATATACAAAACATAAAAACTTAAAAATTTATTTATAAAAAAAATGGGTTTCATCACTTAGAATCTCAAGGTTTTAAATTAGACAAAGATCATTTTCTATAAAATTTAACATAAGGCAAAAATTAATTTCCAATTTTTTTGTGGCATAGAAATCTTCCCCAAAAAATTAAGAGGTCAAGAATTTGGCTTTTCGGTATAGTCGTTAATAACTCACTAGTCAACTTTGGTATTTTAGACGCAAAAAGAAGAGTTCATTAACGAAGCACGCACCTGAATAAGCAGTAATGAGCAATTCAGGATTTCACCAGAGCCGGGAACATCAAAAAGGAGCTCCTCTGAGCATGGGAATGGAGGATGAAGAGGATTACCAAACTGTTGCAGAGAAACATCAGCATCGGCCTCGATAAACAGGACACCTTCACCGGTGCATTCGACTACAACCTTCTTGCCTGGGCCTTCCCTGAGCCTGCCAGCAAATGGATAGTAAAACACTAGCGTCTGTGCAAGTGCCTCTCTGATGACTTTCACGGGGTCTTTCCCATGCATGGAGGGATCATTTCTGTAGAACTGTATTTTTGGGATTTGAAAACGAAGACCTTGTTGGTCATCAATATCAGAGAGTGGCTTGAATTCATGGGGTGTGGGCTTGGCCGGAGCAACTAGTTCTGGTTTGCACCTTCGCACTGAAAACACTATGGAAGTGTCTGGTCCTGCCATGCCAAGAAGACAGGTCTGATAGAAGTAAGGGAGTTTTGCTGCGGCAATTGTATGTTAGGATAAATTTTTGAAGTGGGTTTGTGGAAAGAGATGAAGAAGACATATAACTTCTTGGTTTTATTGTCAAACTGAAGGCTTCGACCTGGTTCCAAGTGAGACTTGCCACTTCGAATTGTCAAACTTGCCACCACTAGTTTTAGCGAGCATAACCAATGACTATTTTTTTAATCGAAAAAGTTGTAGTATCGCATGGTAGGCGCAATTGGGAAATTAAGAAAGCGAGCATAACCAGTGACAAATTTCTTTATAGAAAAATGTGCAGTGTCGCATATTAATTGCAATCGGGAAATTAAGAAAGCAAGCATAACCAATGACAACTTCTTTTATAGAAAAATGTGCAGCATCGCATGCTATTCGCAATGCGAAAATCAAGAAAGCGAGATGTAGAAGACATACAACTTCGTTTGCAGCCATGCCCCTTTTTTTTAACATTTTGACAAATTTTCAACGTTTTGTTATTATTCTTATTATAATAATCCAAAAGTAAAAGATTCCATTTCAGCTTCAGGCGCCAAAATAATTTTGCATTGCTCTAAAATATATATTAATTTGTCAGCTTTAGGCAGCAAATAATTGTCCATTTGCAATGAATCATAAAAACCCATTAACTCAACTCAGTTTCAATTAAAACATATATGTAACATTTAGTATAGCGCCAGCTCCCATGTATTTGTACAATGTGTGTCAGAGATTGCTAGATTTGAAGTTGACAAAGAACGATAGGCATATGGCTTCGCTATTTCAGAATTGCTTCCGGTTAAAAATTTTCACTACCTTCAACCAGAAAGCAAACTAGTTTCCACGATCTCTTACCGTTAGGGGCCCAGCCCAAATTAGTCTTACTTTTATTATTCGGAATAGGTACGGTGATGATTATACTGTATGAGAGGAGGCGTGCATTAGAAATCAGCTTAAGGGGCGAGCATGCCTGTTGCCGTGCGGTCCCCATTTTGTAACCCTGTGATAGGTTTCTAGGGTAGAGGCTTCTAGACTAGAAAGGTTGGTGGGCTTTTATAATAATTGAACGTGCAATGGCAAGAAACAGAGAGATTCGTAAATCGAATTGATCATTGTGATTAATGAAGAATTTTAATAAAATCACATTTGTTTTTTCTTTTTTGTTTCTAACGAGCCTAAGGTTTCGGCGACCAATCCGATCTTCAATTCTTTTCATAATGGCAAGAGATAAAGAGATTTGTAAATCTATAAGAAACCTGAAGGTAAGCAAATCTACTAGGCCATGTGTAGCAAAAGTAGCCTAAAAAGAAATTTCTTATTCTAAAATTTCTAGGAGATTGAATTGATAGATATTTAGACTTAGAATAAGGCGATAGTTGGCAAACTTCTATAGTTTCTTGTGTACAATAACTTAAAATCCTTATGGGTAAGATGAAATCTCATCAATCTTCTGTACACTTTGTTATGAAGTAAGTGGATCTATAATATAAAATGTAAAAGAATTTCAATAATACAATTTGGTATCAAAGGTTCTATGACATGGAGTGGGAGAAGTCTTCTCAAACTAAAACTCACTTATCTCGGTTCTTTATTGTTCTTCCTATTGTTGTAAAGAAATTTATCATGACCTTCAATTAGTTAATTAAAAAGTAGACTGGTATGATCTAATTTGGATTGATGGCATCTATAAACATAATTATATTGAATGGCTAGTTTGTCAAGATTGACTTTTTACAGTAAAAAGAATGGTACAATAGCTTCCATCAGTTAACTTATATTGTAATTTTTGTCAGTCCTAAGTTGAAAACATGAGTAAATTTTTTTTTTATGTCCATGGACAATGATGGTTTGAAAAACTATCTTGCTCAAAATATAATTTGACATCATATTGGAATATGGAATGAAGAACTACAATGGATGACCAGAGTAATTAAAAGAAAAAATTTAGCTTCAAAGCTTCTTTAGATTTTTTTTTAGCTTGTATTTATTGTATATAAACAGAACAAAAAAGAAATCGAGTCCAAAATAGAACAATTGACATTCCAATTTTGTTGGCTAAAGTAAAAAAAATTGTATGAGAGAAAGCTTATTTGTTTAAAAATATAAAATTCTCACAGGAAAATATCATTTTGAGTAAGATTTGGAGGTTTCCAACCTCTATCTTTTCATAATTTTGTAATTCTTGTAATGCTAGTGTATGCCCTTAAACTTTTATACATTACCTTTTATTAATGTAAACTTATATGTTTACCAAAAAAAAAAAGTGTTTTAAAAGTATAGATGAAACGATCACTAGCTTAAAGTTAGAGAGACATTTTACAAGTAAAAAGTGAATGCTCATAACTAATAACTAAATCAAAGTACAATATTGTCAAAAGCTATTTAAAGTTTAGAGAGATTGGAAAAGAAACTGAATGTTCAAGACAAGTATGGAAATGAGGAGTACTAAAGCATAATTTTATATGTTAGATCATTTTAAAATATAAGTTAACCACAGTAAATTGAGTGACTTTATAGAACAACTTAGTAAACCTACAATGCAACTTTTGCTAACAACAAGAACAATCACGAGAACATTTATTATCTAATTGCATGTTCATAAATTACATTTGGAAGGCTTTGCTAAATATGAATGAACTATCTCGAAGAAGTGAACAATGGAAAGAAGAAATATGTTTGATGATCAATGTTGTTAAATGTAAAAGTTTTGCAATAACTATGCTTGGTATATCCTTTAAAACTATATTTTATAGCACTTTGAGTGAAATAAATAGAAGAAGATGTAATGGTAAAAGTCTAGATAACTCAATTATTATTACAAAAATCAAAAAAGACATGAAAAGCAAGATTTTATCAATTATGAAAATTAAGCTTATAAATTGTAATAAGTTTTTTAAAGAGCTTTGAAATTTACTAAATATAGTTTTTTTAGTCTAAATGATGATGTTATAACTAAACATTTATTTTTTTTTTTGTGAAAAGGTAAATTGTATTAATACATATTAAAGTACAAAAGCACATGGGCATACTCCAATATTACAAAAGTCACCATATTTATGAAAAGATGAAAGTTGGAAGCCTCTGAATCTCACTCAAAATAACATTGCATTGAGAAGATTTTATATTTCTAAACAAATAAGCTCTCCCTCATACTATCTTCTTTATTTTCACTAAAAGAATAGGGATATCTATTATTTTCCCTTGAAAACATCTTCTTTTTCGTTTAGCTCATATACAATAAATACAAGCTAAGAAAGATATCTTAATAAGTTTAGCGACTAAATCTCTTCCTTTTATTGCTTTGATCATCCATTGTAGTTCTTCATTCCATCCTCCAATGTTACGTCGGATTCCATTCTGAGCAAGAATACTTTTCCAAATCATCCTTGTCCACGCACATTCAAAAAAGAAATGACTTCTATTTTCTAAATAAGATTGACAAAAATCACAATATATGTTTACCGAAGGAAGCTATCGTACAATTTCTGTTGCTATAGAAAGTCTGTCCGTACAAACAAGTCATCTAATGAAATTATGTTTGTTAATGTCACCTATCCAAATTAAATTATACCAACCCATCGTTTCTCCAACTTGCCGAAGATCATTATAAATCTTTTGGCAACAATATGTAGGACTTGAGAGAACAAAGGTAAGTGTGGGCCTTAACTAAACACTTTTATATTTCTTTTAATAATATATAATACTTAATCCTTCACCAAACAAAGATAGTGTTGTCCCTTAAATGAGAACAAAAGTTCTTGTGTTCCTTTAATGATGCGAAATTTTTAGATTATCTAAAACACACCAAAATCATCCTAAATGAGCAAAGCTCAACCTCTTTAAGGCTTAATCACGTGCTTTAGGTTTTACACACAACATTTGGTACCAAAGTAGCAATCCTTTACCCAAGTAGGCTAAGATGCACTTAAGCTTAGCTGAAGCAAGGTAAATTGGATGCCATGCAAAGGGACTTTGTAATAAGTTTAGCCGAAATAAGAGATCTACCAAGGAAGAAGGGGTATATTTTGAAGTGAAGAAATAGCTACCTCCCGTTTCTAACTACCACCAATCGAAAGATCAATATACCAAGGAAGGTTACAAGCTTCCACCACTCTCTTTTGATCTTCTACAAGCCAAAGACACATAAATTGGCCAAACAGTAGATCATAGGCCTTTTGGTGAAAGCCAAAGAACCACCATTTGTAAAATTGGAGCAAATTGAAGATGTTTTGGCTTGCTCCAACCATGAAGAAGGGTTGTGGTGTCATTTGGCTTCATGTGTTACGCAATTGAAAAAGCCGGCCATGATAAGGTCTAGCTCCAACTCCATTCCATTGCAATCTCATATTTCATATTCTCAGTCCAAAATTTCAACCCCTAGCCATTGCAATCTCGATCACAGCAAAGGTGTTGCTA
This sequence comes from Casuarina equisetifolia, assembly GCA_028551475.1. Lineage (NCBI taxonomy): Eukaryota > Viridiplantae > Streptophyta > Magnoliopsida > Fagales > Casuarinaceae > Casuarina > Casuarina equisetifolia. Next base: position 21,833,348 of record CM052362.1, read on the forward strand.
GTGTTGAGGGAAGACCTTCATGGCCCTTTCCCTTTCCACGAAGGTCTTCTAGACATCTCAACCCACGACATGGCTGGTGTTCCTCCACTAGCAACCTTTGCAACATAGACTAACTTTTGCCAAAAGACTTTTATTTAGCCACCTTTAGGGCACCGCCTATATAAATATGTCCCACCATCGTACAACCTACAAAACTCCTCTATCTAACCCACCATCATAAGCACTGAACCATGTCCAACAAACCACAACCAACAGTGGAAGCTTCCCTACTACCGAATCTATCATCGTAGAGGCCATTATGCTACCACTTACATGGAATGCTACAACTCTTAGTTCGTCAGTTTCCCACCCTCCAAGCCCAAAACATTGTCCCTCCACCACATGGCCATTGTTCCCAACCTAAACCTTAGCTTCATTATCTTGCTCCTCTAACCTCACCACAAGCTTACTACAGCTTCTTTCCTCTATTTGTAGTAGCAGAAAACTATAAACCTATGTTTGCTTTCTTACATCATTAACGTAATGAAACAAAGGCCAGATCCTTCTCATCAACACTAACATTAATGTTTTGTAAGTCTAATAATATTTTATTAAACTCACTAAGATGCTTATTAAGAAGAGTATCTTCCTTCATTTTTAGAGCATACAAATGTTGCTTTAAATAAAGCTAGTTGGTAAGAGACTTGCTCATGCATAAGCTCTCAAGTCGTGACCATAAACCAACTAGAGTTTTTCTTACAACAACTTCATGCAAAACACAATCAAGAAGATTGAAAATAATTGCTTTTTAGCTTACAGTTATTATATATGGGTTAAACGCAATAGAAGATAATTTTAGAATAAAACCATTCACTAAGAAAGTTTGTTTTTGCCTTGGAGTGCCAAGTAGTTTCTTGTTGACTAAGAAGAGCCCACATATTCATTTTCTAAAGGTCAAAATCATTTTTGCCTTCCATTTTCTCTATTTCACTTTTAATCATTGTCATTTGAATTGTTCACAAGCCACAAGGGCTCTAATACCAATTTGTTATAGCACCAAACAATTGTATGCAAGTTTATCGACTCTTTTATAATAAAAGGAAGTATAAAAGCATAATAAAATCAGTAGACAAACAAATTTTATGTGGTTTAGCAACTTATACCTTCATCCATGGTAGAAGAAGAGAGATTTTTTTTTTTGGGGTGAAATGTCAAATATTATATATTACTAAATAAAATACTAAATTATTTAGTTACAACATTAGCATCTAGGCTTAAAAATTGTATTTGAAAATTCTAAATTTCTTGCAAAAATTATTATAATTTATAAGTTGCACCTCCTAACTGATAAAATCTTGCATCTCTCTTCCTTCTTAATTTTCACAACAATAGTCATGTTATCTAGGCTTTTATTTATTTAGTTTCTAGATTACAAGCATCACTAAGCTCTTGTCCCTTCTTATCCTCGTGCATTCTCTCTTGTACTCACAAGAGTGTATCAATAATTATCTCTGATTACAGAGCTTCCTCACAATCCTCAGTCTTTAGTCTGTCAGTACAATTAGCACGCCTTCCACCACTTCTCTAAAGCATAAGAAACATATTAAAGCTTCTTTGAACGACAACACATCATATTAAGCGTCTGGATGGTAGTGAAGAATTTTTATTTCATTGACAAGAGGTTTTCTCCACCTGTCATGCAGTGCTAGCAGCTTCCTTATATAAAACTGAGTAGCAACTTGTTTGCCAGTTCTCTAACAAAGACTGTGCACCACTTTTAACACTATTGTTATCATTACTCAACATGGTTTATTTTATATACTCGGTAGTTGGGATAACATAAAAATTATAATCTATATCTTTCTTTTTTATTTATATGTATCTATCATACCTACAATTTGTTGGTACGGGTACCTTTCCAATAATTTCTTTTTTCGTTTTAGGTTATCAGTCTTGTTTTTTTGCGTGTACTTGACGGAATCCTGTCAACAACGCAAAAGTGATATGGTTTTTTAGTCCTCTTAAAATGCAAGGATTAGAGATGCATACTAAGTCACAAATGAAGGGTCTTTCCCTATTTATTTTAGTGTTATGGACGGCTGCTGGAGGAAAAAAACTAATGAATTTAACATAAACAATCCAACACAACTTTGGTCCCTCTTCTAAACATTATACACAAAAAAATGTTGATTCAAATATCCTAGATGTACCTACCCCTGTGAAGACGTTGAATTCTTCCAAACCGGAAAAAATGGCCTCACTAGTCTCTATTTTATTTCTTTTTCTCCATACCGGCTCTAATTTTCATTACATCATACGTTGATCAATTTCAAAGAATGAGTGACTTAAATATTTGGGATATAGAGAATAGCGTACATAGCCTAAATGGCAGCGTCTTTCAATCTCTGTAGATGGACTTTTGTTCATATAATTCTTAATGATTCGAATTATGGAGATTGGGAAAAATGTTATTGGAGCAGGTGTTAAGTGAAATGTTAGTCTTTATTACGTATTATTATCTTCTTCTTCTTTTTTTATGTTGCATTGGAAAGAAAGGTCGTGCGCGGCACGGCCGAGGCTAGTTTTGGCTCGTATGCGTAGAACCCATCAAAAACATCAGCGGCGGCAGCGGCGGCCAGGATTTGACGTTCCTTACAACGCAAATTTAGTAGACTTAATCACATGAAGGCGCTCTCTTTATAGCCATCTTCATCGTTTGCCATATCTCTGGCAGCTGCCTCCAGTACCAACGGCATAAAGAGTCACAATTAAAGAACTTTGGTCTGAGGGCGTTATTTTTATTCATACCAAGCGAACTACACGAAATTGAGAATGCCTAAGCTCATTCACATAGCACAAGGTTCCCTAAACGCATACCGTAGCCAAACAATAGAAGATATGGTACAAGATACTGCTTATTTCACTCACTCATAAACTCGTATGGGTCCTCACGTCCCATCTTTCAACAGCCATTGGAGAGTGGGGTTCACAATCTGGATACAGAATACTCCTGCCCACTAACGGACTCCGCAGTTAGCAAGCTGTCCAACTCTTTCACAAATCTTTCCATGGCTGGCCTAGGCAAACAAAGTGGAACCAACATCCCATCTTCTCCCTTTTCGTTCTCGAAAGGAAGGTAAAAGCTAGCCAGTCCAAGGATCGGCCCCAACTCACCTTTGGATGCCCCACCATAAGCCGGCTTGCCCCATCCAAAGTCCAACTCTTTGAACCCTGCACGTGTCAAATCTGACACCAGGTATGATCGCGCCATTGTGAAGCTGGGTCGACCCTTTGTGTACATTAGGTCAGCTAACGAGCGCATATACTCTTCCGTTACGTCGTCTTTGGCCTTCTTCACTAGCTTCAAAGCGTAACCTAGCGGATTCTCACAGAGCTTCCCGGCGGTTGTTATCGCCACGGTAAACACGAATGAGTTTCCGTAATAACCTGGCGGTAACGGAGGGTTGAATTTGGGACGTGCGTTGACGGCGAACAGCACTCTCACCTCCTCGTCACGGTCAGGTTGGAGCGCAATGGCTCGGCAACGCCAAACGCACGCCGCGACTACCTGGAACGAGGCGCATTGGCGCAGGTGAGGTGGGACGAGTCCCCGGAGGGCGAGCACCTCCGTGGGGCCGAAAAAGAAGGAGCGATGGACCAAGTCTTCCTGTGGGATGATCTTAGTTTCGACCACTTCCTCAAACTGGACGTGCGAGCACGTCACACGCGGTGGGTCCCGGGCATTGAGGAGGTGTCTCTGCCACACGGGCAAGATGGAAGGGGAAAGCGCACCGCGTGCCAACTCGGCCACAGCCCTCATGAATTGGACCAGGCCGGCGCCGTCGCTCATGGTATGGTTGAGGCGCAGGGCGACGATGAACCCTCCGCACTTGAGACGCGTCACCTGCCAATTATGAAAGGAAGGAGAACCGCTAAAAATAAAAAATAAAAAATAAAAATAAAAATAAAAGACTTTTTATTACCTAACTTAATAATTTAAGATATTAAACAAAAAAAATTATTTTTTTAAATGTTTTCTTTATTAAACCTTTAACACATCCTTCGTACTACATGTAGCATGACTTTCCACATAACTTTTGTCCACAGGCAAAGAATAAAAGATAAAATTAATAGAGTCCTTAAAAATATGGAATAATAACTTATAATGTTTTCAATAGACTCTCTAAAAATATAGAACAACATGTATCATCATTACGTGGGTTTCAAACTTGATTACAATACATATGATATCATATAGGCATGGGTTTTAAACCTGGGTTTAGCACGTAAAAGGTGCTAAAAAAATTATATGTTTTATATCACGTGAAAAATTATAAAATATTCTAAAACACTAAGTAAAGAAATTCATATTTTTATATATTATTCTAAGAATTCTCGGTCATCTTATAACTAGGTTGGAGTTAAGAAATTAAAAAACAAAAAAAAATTTAAAAGCTTCCAACTTCCATATTTTCATAGATATGATAATTTTTATAATACTGGAATATGCTCATGTGCTTTTGTATTTTAATATATATTAATATAATTTACCTTTCCATCAAAATATATATATATATATATATATATATATATTTCTTTAGGCTTTATAAAATATTTTAGTTAACTGATATTGAGAAAGAGATTGAAATATGAGATTGGCATTGTAACCAGAAGTCCAGTGGTATCCGGTCAGCATGGATGAACTACAAGAAGCAAGTTCATATTACTGGCCTCGAGTAAGAACAGACCATGAAATTACGTTGAATGGATAACAAGCTCTTCCTTGATAGATGTGCGATGTTGGCAAGTTTTTAGTTGAAAACTATTCTTTGATAACCAATCCATCTTTCAGTGCAACATCCCTAGCACTTCAAACTCAGTTCTAAAGGTGAAATAATTGGCCCACTTTTTAAATTAGGTTGGATTATGTTAAGAAATTGGCTATGATAGTACGATAAAGGATTAAGTTTATCTTTTCTCTAAAAGGTCTCATAAAGTTAAAGATTGTCCAAACTTATAAAGCATACAACAATTATTACCTTGATTGGCATGAGATTGTTTCAGTCCAATAAATTTCTTGTTTGATATAGAGATTATACAACATGTGAACTTTATCCAAAAATTTATTTATTGAGAACTTTTTGGTGGCATAGAAAACTTCCCGGAAAGGAGCTGCCTTTCCAGTATAATCATCCAACGATCCACACATCAGCATGGAATTTTAGATGCAAAAAGAAGAGTTCTTCAACGGAGCACTCACCTGAATAAGAAGTAATGGACAGTTCAGGATTTCACCAGAGCCAGGAACATCAAAATGGAGCTCCTCCAAGCATGGGAACGGAGGATGAAGAGGATTACCAAACTGTTGCAGGGTAACATCAGCATCGGCCTCGATAAACAGGACACCCTCACCAGTGCATTCCACTACAAGCTTCTTGCCAGGGCCTTCCCTAAGCCTGCCAGCAAGTGGGTAGTAAAACACTAGCGTCTGTGCAAGTGCCTCCCTGATGACTTTCACGGGGTCTTTCCCACGCATGGAGAGATCATTTCTGTAGAATTGTATTACTGGGATTTGAAATCGTAGACCCTGCTGGTCATCAATATCAGAGAGCTGTTTGAACTCATGGGGTGTGGGCTTAGCTGGAGCAACTAGTTCTGGTTTACGCCTCCGCACTGTGAAAACTAGGGAGGTGTTTGGTCCTGCCATGCCAAAGAAATCAATCTAATCAAATTGAGGAAGGGAAGTTTTGTTGTGGTAGTGCGTGCTAGGGTAGCTTTCTGAAGTTGTATTTATAGAAAGTGATGAACCGGACACACTAATTCTTTTGGCTGCAATGAGTAGGTGGAATCAAAAATATGGAGTTGAAGGAGTATGATCCGCCGGCATTGGATGAGTTCGCTTCTGAAACGAAATCTAATTGTTTTATTTCATTATTGTTTAAAAGGATCATAAACAAGCTGACCCAAAATCTTAATTCATCGGCCAACATCAATACATCTACCTCTGACTAATTCGATACATTTAGGTCTAAGTCTGAAGTGTTGCTTTTTTTTTCTTTTTTCTTTTTTTTTTGTCTTAAGTGTTGTTGAGCGGTTTAGTTGGACTACAGAAAAATGAATTACACTAATTAAATTCATTTATGAAATAATTTGAATAAGTTTAGTCAATGTCTTATCCACAGGCAAGGCTGCCCACAAAGAAACTTACAAGGTCTACATGTTGTGTCGTGTGAAAGATAATGTCCAAAATGCTAGAGAACGAAGCTTCCTATTTCTGAGTAATTAGCATTCTTATCGTTAGGAATCATAGTTTATTTTTCAGAACAGCTTTCAAACATGGCTTCAAAATCAAAGTCGTCACTTATTTTTAATTTTTTTTTCTTTTTTCTTTTTCTTTTGTCTCTATCTATCATACCTTGTGTTTGGTAGGGGTGCTATTGGAAGCATATCCTTCTGTTAGGTTCTCCGTTTGGTGCTGTGCGCGGACTTTTTCCTGTCCACTTGGAGGCAAACGGTTGATAAAGTCAGCAACACCGAGGCTATGATGCTTGTTTAATCATTTTAAATTGAGGATAAGATATGCATTGTGAGACACAAATGAAGTGTCTTTTTATATGTATTTTAGTGTGATAGCCGGCCGCGGCAGCTTGTGTTTGGTACTGCATATTGTCTACTAAACTCATTCATCGACACGTTTGAGTCCCTCTCATCTTACCACCCCCACTGGAGAATCGGGTTCATAGTCTGGAAACACAATATTTACTGCCCAGTAAGGGCTTCCTTGGTCAGTAATCTTAGTCAACAAAGAGTTCAACTCCTTCATTGCCTGGAGCAGCCAAGCAAATTCGAACCGAAAGGAATGTAAAAGCTCGCCACTCCAAGGATCGGCCCCAACTCTCCTTTGGATGGCCTGCCAGGCATTGTGAGGTTTCTTTAATGCAGGGACATACCTGCTTCGGCATAATTTATTTTTCAGAAACGGCTGCCGTCATTGCCTCGAAAATCAAAGTCCATACCTGTTACTGTATTTGTTCGAAGGGTGACTCGACTGATATGGTAGGCAAACCTACAAGGCTTGCGTAGAAGGAATAAAATATGCACTCTACTAAACAATCTAAATTTTTAATCAAATAAAAACACTTCAGGTTCGGACAAATATCGCTTTCTTTTTTCTAAGATTTTGTTTCTAACAACCTACTACTTGGTGGTGGTGCTGCCTTCAATGCTTTCCAGCTGTCACATCTTACGTTAGTCACTTCTGGTACCTTCGAGCCCCAGTTGGGGGTAAACGATGGGATGAACTCAACAACCCAGACATTATATGATCCTTTAATCCTTTTAAAATACAAGGATTAGGGATGCAGACTAACCAACTAACGAAAAGTCTTCGCCTATTCATTACTGTGTTATTGATAAAAAAAAAAAAAAGAGTTTGATCTAAACACTCCAACACAAGTTTGAATGAAGAAATGTCGATGTTCAACTACCCAATAACAAAAACTTATCTCCAAAATTCATCGGTATCTAGTCATCGCTTGTTCTGGTATTGTGTAGCTTTAGGAACTACAAATTCTTCTTCCAACCCCACAACCTGGCCTCATTAATCTCTCTTTTGTTACTATTATTATTATTTTAGCAAGGAATGCAATCACTACAGTTAGCTTCATACACAAGGGGTTATCTAAACCTATAGCCTTTGCGAAGTGTGCATGGTCGTATTTATTAGTTAGGAAATCAAAATGAGAGAAAAGGATAAGAATATAATTTTACATGTAAATGTAAATTGGAAAACTAATAAGTTATTTCTTTCCAAATTTATCAATAAAAATAAGATTTGAAAAATATTATACATACCGCCTTATTTGACAAGTCATCATAATAACCACAAAGACCATATTAATAAAATAAAAATTATCTTACTACCTTAAGTGTATAAAATAATCTAAAATTGGTAAATGACTATAATATAACTAAACAATTTTGTATTTCTTTTAGTAATAGATAATACCTTATATTTTACCAAAACTAAATAAAAATATTGGCTTATTCCAAATCATGTTAAATTATCACTATCTTTAGTTTAATTTATAACTCAGCTCTACGCTCCCCCTTTCGTTTTGATTTCCGAAATAACGAGGAAAGTGGGTGGTTGGTTGAGCAGGCTTGGTCTGTGTTGGGTTGTTGGCAACCAAGGGTAGCACATTGACTGGCGATGCAGGGCAATGAAGCTAAGAGAGCCAGAGAAAGTAGGCTGAAAAGTAAGATGGGCAAACCATTCTTGAAGTCGAGAAGAGATGGACGACAATGGGGCCGAGCAGAGGCGTTTCTGGACATAGAACATGAACTATTACGTGTCATTCATATGCAAGTTTCTGAAAAATATTGATTTTTAAAAATGAGAATGAGGCACAAAATATCTTAGATGTGGGATGCGAGAAAGAGAACGAGTTTCTGGAGCTTTTAACTGGAAATCAAAGTTTGGTGGGTTTATTAAATATGGCAGCATGCAACCTTCGGATTCTAACGGGAAAAGACGTAAAACGGCTGGTGATAAGATAACGTTGCAGAGAGTAAGACAGGTGAGATGAACGTGCAGATACATGGCCCCTTCATCTCCTTTTCACGTGTCATGGTCGACGGATTCATCATCTCCGATCCACCAAAGGGTGTTTGTGCAGATTCGAGGAAATAAACTTGCAGATTGGTGCAGTTACGTGAGCCTCTTTATATTCTCTTTCACACCGTCAAGGTGAGAGGAACTCGGTCCGACGCTACACCGGAATTTTCTCTTGCTGCACTCAAAAGCTCCGAAGCACTTTGCATGATAAGCAACTTCCTCGCAGGCCTGGATTCAGCTCATTAATGAATCCTATAACACAATCAGCATCTGGATAGCCTAACATCTGGGTCTTGCAACACCCGATCTGATGCATCCAGCATTGTCTCTGCTTGCCTGCTGTGAGGATTTTCCTTGCTCATAGATTTTCACGTCACTTCCAACTTGCTTTGATCAAATCAATAATTTTAACGCTTTTGACGAAGACATTGCCGCCACAAACCCAGGTGTACAATATAAGCCTTGAGGCAGTTGTTTATAATATACAAATATGAGTCATACGAAGTGCACAAACTACCCTATAACTTCACTGTATATGAGCAGCCGGATTTTACGACTTGCTGTGGTTGTAATTGTCTATTTTGCGACTGACTATATTATAGATGCTAGCTAATTCTAAGTATAAAAAAATAGGTAATTAAATAAAAAATAAAAGGTTGGATGGCAAAGGGGCGTAAATCCTATTCACACTGGACCATGGAAGGATAAGCATGATCGAAGACTTCCAACGTCATCTCCAAGATTAGCCTCCTAATGAATAAACAAAATATAACTTTATAGTCCATATTATAAAACAAAGAAAACCAAGAAGCGGGGAAAAAAAAACAGAAGGAGAAGTTTTAATCTAGTTTAAGAAATTTTATAAGCAAAATGTTATGATTTGTAGGGAGATATAAGTTTGAGAAAGAGTTTTCTTGGACAGGATTTCTATTTGATGGGCCTAACGGAGCAAAAATGACTTTCATGGATCAAACATGTAAATATCTCCTCCAAGCCTGGGAATGGAGGATGAAGAGGATTACCAAACTGTTGCAGAGTAACATCAGCATCGGCCTCGATAAACAGGACACCCTCACCAGTGCATTCCACCTCAAGCTTCTTGCCAGGGCCTTCCCTAAGCCTGCCAGCAAGTGGGTAGTAAAACACTAGCGTCTGTGCAAGTGCCTCTCTGATGACTTTCACGGGGTCTTTCCCATGCATGTAGGGATCATTTCTATAGAATTGTATTACTGGGATTTGAAATCGAAGACCCTGCTGGTCATCAATGTCAGAGAGTTGTTTAAATTCATGGGGTGTGGGCTTAGCTGGAGCAACTTGTTCCGGTTTACGATGCCGCACTGTGAAAACTAGGGAGGTGTTTGGTCCTGCCGTGCCAAAGAAATTTGTCTAATCAAATTGAGGATGGAAGTTTTGTCGAAGACTGTCCCACATTGGTCCCAGATACCGAATATCTCTACTTTATTAGTAATGTTATCCTTACCTCTTATAAGGCCTTTTATGAAGATTAATCTTACTTTTTATACGATATCAGAGTCAGGTTTGGTCTCAGACTAATTCAATACCTTTACGTCTAAGTCTTAAGTGTTATTTTTCTTTTCTTTTTCTTAAGTGTTGTTGATCGGTTTAGTTGGACTACAGTAAAATGAATTACACTAATTGAATTCATTTATAAAATAATTTGAATAAGTTTAGTCCATGTCTTGTCCACAGGCAAGGCTGCCCACAAAGAAACATACAAGATATGCATGTTTTGTCGTGTGAAAGATAATGTCCAAAATGCTAGAGAACGAAGCTTCCCATTTCTGAGTAATTAGCATTCTTATCGTTGGGAATCATAGTTTATTTTTCAGAACAGCTTTGTGACATGGCTTCAAAATCAAAGTCCGTACTTTTTTTAATGTTTTTTTTTTTTGGTCTCTATTATCATACCTTGTGTTTGGTAGGGTGCTATTGGAATCATATCCTTCTGTTAGGTTCTCCGTATGGTGCTGTGCGCGGACTTTTTGCAAACGGTTGATAACGTCATGAACACCAAGGCTATGATTCTTGTTTAATCATTTTAAAATTTAGGATAGATATGATAGTGAGACACAAATAAAGTGTCTTTTTATATGTATTTTAGTGTGAACCTTTATCTATTGAAAAAAAATGAAGTGAGAATTTTAACTTATACAATGCAAACTAATTGTATAATCATAATACTAATATTAAAACTAACTCAATAAGCAATGCGAGAAGGAGTCTTTATCATATATCCTAAGACAAAACGAATGCAAGCCTAGCTATTTTATTTATATGATAAATGAAAGTCTTACATTGAGTATGTAATTTTTATAGTAAAATTTAAATAAAAGAATTACCTTTCTAACATGATATCAAAATAGATTTTTCAATTATCTATTTTTGAAAACAAAGAGAAATTTTATCAAAAAAATAGCTTTTCCAATTGCCAACTTTCTCATCTTTTCCAACCAAATCTTAGGTTGTTTTAGAGTGAAATTTAAGTAAAAGAATTGTTTGCCTAATTCTTAAACTAATTTTTAGGTTGAGTTTTTGAGTCTTGTAACATAATATCAAAATAGATTTTTCAATTGCCAAAACAAAGAGAAATTTTATCAAAAAAATAGATTTTCTAATTGTTGACTTTCTCATCTTCTCCAATCAAATCTCGAAGTTTTGAGTCTTCTTGCAACCTACTACTTGGTGGTCCTGCCTTTCCAATGCTTTACCGCTGTCACGTCTTCCCTTTGGTGGTAAACAATAGGATGAACTCAACAACCCGGACGCTATATGATCCTTTAATCCTTTTAAAATACAAGGATTAGGGATGCAGACTAACCAACTAACGAGTCTTCGCCTATTCATTATTGTGTTAAGAATAAAAAAATGAGTTTAATCTAAACACAGAAGATAAGAGGAAAACGCTAGAAAAGAGGAGAAAAGTCATGCAAGGGATGATGCATTCGCAAACTCACTCTTTTTTGTACATAAACAGAATCAGACTTTACCTGTGTGAGCACCGTACAGCATATCGCTGTCACTTTCACTTATTAGTACATTCGATTCTCCCATCTTACAGCAGCCATTGGAGAACTAGATTCACAATCTGGATACAGATCTTTGCTGCGCACCAATGGGATCCATACTCAAAAATCGATCCAGCTCTTTGACAAATCTTTCCATGGCTGGTGCGGGCAAGGCAATTGGAATCAACACCCCATCTTCTCCTTTATTGTTCTTGAAATGCAAGTAATAGCTTAACACTCCACGAGACCTCCCTCCCTCAACTTCGGGTACCCCAATACAAGCCGGCTTGCCCCACCCAAAGTCCACCTCCCCAAACCCTACCCGTGACAAATCTGCCACCACAAATAGTCGTGCCAAGGTGAAGTTTGGTCGAGCCTTGATCAACTTTAGGTCAGTTAACGACTGCATGTACTCTTCCATCACGTCGTTCTTGGCCTTCTTCACTAATTCCAAAGCGTAACCCAATGAATTCTCGCACAGCTTACCGGCGGTTATCACTGCCGCGGTAAATGCGAGAGCGTTTCCGTAATAACCCGGGGGTAATGGAGGGTTGACTTTGCTACGTATGTTGATGGCCCACTGCACGCGCACCTCCTCTTCACGGTCGGGTTGGAGGGCTATGGTACGGCAACGCCAAAGGCACGCGGTTAGTACCTCGAACGTAGAACATTGGCAGTGAGGTGGTAAGAATCTACGGAGGGCGGACACATCGCTGGGACGGAAGAAGAAGGAGCACTGGGCCATCACGTCCAGGAAGACGATGCCCTTAGTGTCGACTGCACCTTCATACTTCGGGTGCGAGCTTGTCATGGAAGGTTGGTCCAGCGCTTTGAGGTGGTGCCTCTGCCACACGGGCCAGATAGATGGGGCAGGTGCACCACGCGCGATCTCGCCCAGAACCTTCATGAATTGAACCAGGCCAACGGCATCCGCCATGGTGTGGTTGAGGCGCAGAGTGAAGATGAATCCACCACACTTGAGGCGCGTCACCTGCCAATTAGCACAAGAAGGGAACACATACATGTCGTCTCAGTTGGCCAACATTGACAGGGAATGAGATGCGAACATGGACAAACATCAACACGGCATTGTAGTTTTAAATAGACGTGTTCTTTTCGCAGAGCCATGTACCTGAATCAGCAGTAAGGGGCAATTCAGGATTCCACCGGAGTTAGGAACGTCGAAAAGGAGCTCCTCGAAGCACGGGAATGGGGATCGAGGAGGATCACCAAACTGTTTCAGAGTAACATCACCATCGGCCTCGATAAAGAGGATTCCCTCACCCGTGCATTCCACTACAAGCTTACGGCGAGGGCCTTCCCTGAGCCTGCCAGCAAGTGGGTAGTAAAACACTAGCGCCTGTCCAAGTGCCTTTCTGATGACTTTCACAGGGTCTTTTCCCTGCATCGAGGGGTCATATCTATAGAGTTGTATTATAGAAGTTTGATGTCGAAAACTCACTTGCTCATCAAGATCAGAGAGTTGTTTGAATTCATGTGGCGTGGGCTTAGCTGGAGCAACTAGTTCTGGTTTACACCTTCGCACTGTGAAAACTAGGGAGGTGTTTGGTCCTGCCATGCCAACGAAATGAGTCTAATCAAACCGAGAAAGGAAGTTTTGCTGTGGTGGTGCATGTTACGGTAGATTTCTGAAGTTGCATTTATAGGAAGTGATGAAGAATACACTCAACTTGTTGGCTCCAATAAGTGGATGATGTCAAAGTAGGATGGAGCTGACGGAGTACGGCACGCCGCATTGGATGACCTCGCTTTTGAGACGAAATCTAATTTTTTTTTAGTTTGACATTGTTTTTAAAGGATAAGATAATGGAAGTGGAGCAAATCAATAAGAGAAACTCATGAACAACGAAGCACGCGTTATTTGGAAATCGCACATCTTCGATTGGTCTATTCCCACTTCCCAAATGGTTGGTTTCTTTACACTTATTAAATACTTCATAAAGAATAAGAATGGGCTAGACTTATAAAACTGTCGGCCAATAATCTAAATGCAAGGTAGAACAAAGAAAATATACATAAAAGCACACGCATAGGACGTCCACATATCACAGCTCTCCTCCTTTGTGTAAGATCTGGAAAATAGTCACAGTTTCAGTTCAGCTTATATAGAACCCTGACTATGTTCTTTGAGTATTAACAGCCGTGATACAGGTTTCAGAGAAGGGACAGCCATGGTAGAGGAAGGTAAGCTGTGTTTGGGTCATTGGTGGGCTTAGCAGCATGTTATGGGCAGGTGGGCTCGTTGTAGGCTTTGTTCGGGATGCTCTTCGCTTTTTGGGGGCCTCTTCTCTCTTCTGATCGCAGCGAATGGGGCTCTGTGCCTTCTTATGACAGAACCTTCTTTTTCTGGGGTAATTGCTGAGCGATATAGGCGCGAAGAGAATGGGAAGGACAGGGCATGTGAATACGCAGAAGATAATCCAAAAACCATACCATATTCTCTCCACAGGGAGCAGACCATAACAGTTATTCGTCTGGTGATCTAAATAGCAGAACGCAGACCATTCAGTTCAGTCGCAGACTTCTTTAGTGCTGGCCTCAGACCATCTCATAATGCCGTTTTAGGACCCAATACTGATTGGCCCACGAGGGATCCCATGCTGTCTCATGATGTTATTCCCTCAAGAGTACGTTGGACTTCAAGGCCTGAAAAATCCTACAAATTCATTTCAACTGTGAAGGCCCATGGGAAAACACAGGTATTTTATAAGATTTGGTATTAGTTTTTTTTTTAAGCCAATTAAGGGATGGAGTGAATGTAAAATCTAAGATTTCTTTAACATAAGACAGTATTTGTTCTAGTTGAACTAAAATTCATAACTTTTTTCTTCAAATTATTCGAAAACTTGTCAACTTAATTTCCTAATTCCTTCATACTGAAAAGTTTATATTTGTCAAACAATATACTTATAAACTATTCTAACAAACTATAAGTATCTACAATTTTACACTCAATAGGAACCCGATGGTTTACGAGACTCAAGATGTCACTATCCTTTCCCACCTATCTAGTCGTATATACGTTATCCCTTTGCTTTCAAATACAGTTATTGTCTCCAAAACACAATCTCCTCTGCTTAATACGTGATCCGTTCAATTAGTGAAACTGCAAAAACGTGTAATACTTATACGGAGGACTGTCGTGGAATTTAATAATAATAATAAATCAGTTCCAATCATCGTGTAAATGCAAGTGGCTTATTATTTGAGTTCCAAGAAGGAATATCAATTCCAACTTGATAACATCATTTGACCAGCAAACAGGAAAGCATCTCTCGTACGTAGTTATTATAAATGCTTTTTAATATGTGTCGAATTTCACAAAATATTTTTTTTTTAAAAAAAAAGAAGACTCCAAAGCATACTCAAGCCATAAATAAAACTAAGAATATTTGAATCAAGGATGCTTGTTTTTACAAGATCTCATACACGAACATTTTTTACCATCTTAACTATATTCCATGCGACTAATCTGTTAATACCATAATCCAATTTTTACCGGCGGTTTCAAAGCTATTATTTCCAAATATAAGGAAGGGTGTGTCACAAAAACGTGGTAAAAAGTTGGGAAAGTTCGATGAGGTGAGTTGACACGGCAAAGGTTGTTGGTCGGTCGTCTGATCCACGTACGATCGTATGTTCGGTTGTCCAAAACATTATTGACAATGCAAGTTTATTTCCCGGAAAATCTCCAAAACTATGTCCTTTTTAGTTATAAACGGGAAAATGACAATCTGAGTGGGATGAAGATCCTAAATCCAAAACCAAAAAACGAGACAATAAATCTTAAGGTGGTTCTATTTGTTGTTCGGTTTCGAGCTGACGTGGCCCGGTTAAACGGAAACCTGTGGGGGGGTCGATCACTCCAAGTAGAAATTGAAGCAAGTTGAAGATTGGCAAGAACAAAAAAAAATAGTATAAGAAGGGAAATAATGGCCTTGTTCCCATAAAATAACAAATCTAGAACTCCCATTTGGAGGAAGGGAGAGTGTGTTGTTTCCTCTTACTTTCTCTTCTATTTCGTCTTCCCCAAAATTCTTTAACGGATCAATCTCTCTGCCGGATATATATTGCATCATCGTCTGTCTATTCAGGTATTTACTGTTGTTTTCATCGAATTGGCCTTCTGTGGGCTCGTTTTTTGCCTTGAGGGGTTTTCTTTGATTGAAAAGTTGGTAAATTTATCGTCAATCCGATAGTGGATTATGATCGGAGTGATTGCCCCTTTTGGAGTGGGGAGGTTGTGAGAGCAATTCCCGTGAATGAAGGACGATGGGATTGGAATCGGCGGGGGATTGGGTTCGTTGAGTTGGAAGAGAAGCTCGGCGCCCAATTTGAGAATCGGGTTGGCGGGCAAGTGGGATAGGTGATCGCTTAGCTGAATCGAGTTTTTGCGTTTTTTTCGTTGTCTGGCTTTGAAGAAGGTCGTATGGAAGCGCTGGGCGGGGTCACTTTCCGGGTTGGAGCTTGATTTGGGGCTACTGGGTCCGGGTCATGGATGTGGTCAGCCCTAGCAATGAAAGGAATGAATCGGGTGGTGGTGGGGGCGGTGCGGAGGACTTGTCATCATCGGCGGGGAAGACGGCGGCGGCGGCGGCGGCGGGGTTATATTGGCGTCCGAGGCAGCTAGTCTTTGGTCCTTACAACACGGTGCGCAAGTCGCCAGCTTTGCACGTTGTTGTGCGGAGGCCTGTAAGTGCTTTAGTTTTTTGGTTTCTTGTTGCAAGTCTTTCTAGCTGCGTTTATGGTTTGCATGTTGAATTATATGTGTTGAGTAAAGACCGGGGTGCTTAAAGGGAAGTATTTGTGTGGTTATAGCTGGGAACCTCCATTGGCATAGATTAAGACACAGCTAGTTGACATCAGAATTGATCCGTGGGTCAAGTGTGGGGGAGTGGGTCTTGGGAGGGCTTATGATGTGCCAGTTCTACGAACGCAACTTTAAACGGTGGCATTTGTTTCCTTTCATTTCAAAACTAAAACAATAAAAAAAGAAGAAGGGAAAATTAGAATCAAGCCTCGTCATGGCGATGAAGCTAAAAGAGACATCCTCTTGAAAATGTAGTATGTTAAAGTTTTCTTTTTCAAAAAACTAAAACACCTATCTCTGCAAAATTGAAAAAAGAAGCTACGATAATGTCATAAATACCCCTTGGCCTTTGAACTCATGAATTCCCCCACTGTCCCATTCTAATCGGCGATGAGATTGTCAGGCTGCTTAGCTTTGGATTAGATTAGGTGGACATTATGTATTTGAGATGGCGGTCAAAATAATATTTCCTTCTATTTCACTGGGTGCAGTATATTTAAGAGGATCTCACATAAGTGGTCATTCATGATAACTCTCTTGTTCCCTTGTCTTTATTCTATATGTTTTCTCATCTTTTGTGGCTACATAATACCACAATGTGCTGTATGGTTAGAACCTTTTGGCATCTTTTATCCCACCTGTTGGCCATATAATCTGGCCAGGAGATGGTGAGGAAAAAAGGGATTGTGAGATGGCTAGATGAGAGACTGTGCCCTATAAAGATTCACTGTCCTATGCTTATGTATTTATATACTTTATTTAATCTCACTACTATAAATGATATCCATTCAAGCTGGAGTTTACATATGCATCATCGCCACTTTGTTGCTTAGATCTATGACTTTCAGTAAAAAATTCCCCAACTGACTGAGTAATTTGATGTCAGGCTATAATCTTCTTTCACATCACCGTATGTTACTCAAAAATGACTTTCTGTCTCCTACTTAGTCTTCTTCTGATGTAGGGGAAAAATGAAAATATATGACTGTAGAATATCTCCACATGAGTGCTGCTGTAGAATTTCCACATCCAAACAGATACTTATCCATAAACAACCACAAGTTTTTCCTGCCATGACTTCGTACTCTACTTTCCCATTGAGTGCTGCTGTAGAATTTCCACATCCAAACAGATACTTATCCATAAACAACCACAAGTTTTTCCTGCCACGACTTCGTACTCTACTTTCCCACTGGACCTTGCCTAGTTAGATTAGGCTTCCAACCAACAAGGTTACCTCCAGAAATGTGGTACAACCAAGAATAGACCCTTTGTTAAGATAATTAGCTGCATAGTCTACATCTAGAAAGCCAGTGGTGTTAAGACTAATTAGAGGGTTCAACATGGAACTTTTATGTTGACAAAGTGAGCATCTGGTGTTATCCACGAGCTGACTCATCATGCTTACAGAGCAAAAGTGATATAAGGTTGAGTGGTTGTCAAGTAAATCAATACCTCGAAGGTATTATACAGTACCAGGGGTTCAAGCCCTGTAATGTCATCTTTACCAAGCATGGTATAAGGGTAGATATATATGGAACAGTGTATGAGTCATTTCAGTGCACTTCTCAATCAATTCATTGTTATATTTCTATTTTGCTTCTGAAAGGGTAACTTCGATATCAACTAAATGAAAATCCTTTTGATTGTGATTATTTAAAAAAAAACGGAGTTCTCTTTTATTAGTTTTCAATCTCTCCACTTGAATTGGCGGGTGGTAAACTTAGAGCTTAGGATGTGGCTATTACCTAAAATACAACAATCTTGAGAATGTGGGTGTGAAATTCACAAGTAACACATTGATTAGAGAAAAAGGAAAAGAAAAAACAAAGGAGATTTCGAACTCAGAATGCTTGGATTGGGGGGGAAAAGATCATGGCTTTACCTGAAAAAGGTCTGTTTCCCTGTGTGGTTGTGTTTTTCCATGGGTTGGGGAATTCATTCCACTCCCACTCCTCTGCTCTGCTGGAAGGTAGGCAAATTCTGGTTTCTTGTTGTTGAATGGTTTTAAATCTCGTTTAAATCCTTTAATTGGTAAAAGATTCAAATAGAAAAAAATAATTATAATATGGACGAATCACACTTTTTTTTTTCTCCTTTCCATTCCTTTTGTTGTGTCAAACATGCAAACAGTTGGATGGAAATCCTTCTTATGCTTTTTCTTCCATTTGCTGCATATAATTTTAATTGTTTCTTTATAACCTTGGAATACTTTGTAGGGAAAACTACTGCTTATTCTTTTCAGTGATGTCCAATGAATTTGATAATTATCTTGAAGTCCTTGTTGCCATGTGGCTGCACCTAATTGGAATTTTGATTTTGGTATGTTGTAAAGTGAATATCTTTTGGTGGAGTATCTGTCAGTTGCCGTTTATTATGTTTGGTTCTGTTGATGTAGCATCGTTTGATCCTTTGTGCAGAGAGAGTAATGTCTCTACTCAAACCTGATATTTGTTATGACTTTTAGCTTGCAATTTTGCAGTTGGTGGCAAGACTAACCAAGGATATAGTTGAAACGTATCAAATATGCAATCCCCAGTTTAAGTATTCAGAGGAACTGAATCCGAAGAGATATTTGACCACCCCATCTGTTGGAGTGCAAAATGATGGCTATGATAATGCAAATTCAGACCTTATTCTGACGGTGAACTTTGTCTTAATCAGTCCAGAAACACAGCGGAGGTTTGACATTGTTAAATTTTTGTTTTTATTTTTTGTTTATTCTATGTTCATTGGCACTTTTTGAAACCTTTCTCTTTCCGTACTTTTTGCTACAAAAATTACTTGAGAGTTTCAGTTGGAAGTAAAATAAAAAAATAATATCACCTGCATGTCTGCCAGTATAGTTATTTAGCTATGTTAATGTTGGCTGTTTCAAGGAAGGAGCTTATCTCAACGTCCAGCATAAGCAGGCCAAATCAATCAAGTACTACCACTTGCTGTTGGTCCATATAGCAATTGCAAGATTCTACTCAGTTTCTGATTTGTGAATTTTTAATGCCTGAAATCATAGATGTAAAGATATATGAATATATGTTCAAAAAAGTTAGTTTAGATCGATGTAATGGAATATACACGTCCAGATGATCTAACATGCTCATTCTTGGTGTTTGATCTCCATCTTTAAGAGTGCTTTGAATTTCTTTCCTTAGTGTTCATCCAGAACTTAGGAATTCATTTGCATCATCATCAGTGATGAATTTGGCATATTTCTGAAGATACCACTGTGATGCTCATAACAATGGAATAAAATGTGAATTTTCTGGCATCTTTATACTTTCCCTGAAGTAGACATGTGATTCCTCAAATTTGCATGTGTATGTGTGTTCGCACTGCTCTACCAGCATTTATGCCTTAGTGAGGGATCACACCTACGTTACTGGAAATAAAACATATATTAATTGGTTCTGGATTAGTAGGGGTTGAATGTAGAAAGTGTATTGGATTGATATGTCAATGGTCCGTTTGTAGCATGTTATCTGTTTGGTTTATCCTTCTTGAATTAGGCACTAAATTGGATTCCTTTGATTATTTTCAGATATGTTGTCAAAGATGTTCTTGGCCATGGGACATTTGGGCAGGTCGCTAAATGTTGGGTTGCAGAGACTAACAGCTTTGTTGCTGTGAAGATTATCAAAAATCACCCTGCTTACTATCAGCAAGCGCTGGTTGAAGTCTCCATACTGACAACGGTAATCAAGTCATCCTTTAGTTGTTTATTTCCCATGTGTGGTGATATGAGGGGTGAAAATTTGTATAACTTATGGAAAGAAAATAAATAGTGAATTATGGGATTCAACATTTTCCTTTTGCAGTTAAATAAGAAGTATGATCCTGAGGATAAGCACCACATTGTTCGTATTTATGATTACTTCGTATGTCAACGTCATTTGTGCATCTGCTTTGAACTGCTTGACACAAATCTGTAAGTTATGAGGACTGCTTATTTTATCATCTGTTGAACTGAGCAGATGAAATTGTTTCATTAATTTCTGTGGGTCATGGTTTTGACATTCTAAATCCTTTCAGGTATGAACTTATAAAGATAAATCACTTCAGGGGATTATCTTTGAGCATTGTCCAAATGTTCTCTAAACAGGTATAGCCATCTCGCTTGGGAGGTCTAGTCATGTAATGTATCTTTGTTGGATTTATTTTGAATTGTTTCTTCATTGACGTTATATCATGCTGTTTTTTTCCTCTCCCTTTATTTATTTATTTTTTCTCAAAACAGATACTATGTGGACTGGCTTTGTTAAAAGATGCTGGGATTATTCACTGTGATCTGAAGCCAGAAAACATTCTTCTGTGTGCAAGGTGAGTTACATTTGGTTATGGCTTAGGACTTCAAGTTGTGTATTGTATTTCGTTATGTTGAAGTTGTCTACTGTGTCTTGAAAGCAACAGTGTGAAACCACCAGAAGTTAAGATTATTGACTTTGGATCAGCATGCATGGAAGATCGTACTGTTTACTCCTACATTCAGGTCAGCGGCTGTGATTACTTATATGGAATTTCTTAATATAGCCATGCTAAGGATTATCTCATTTTTCTAATTTTTGATTTTTTGTGGCAACTGCTCTGCAGAGTCGTTACTACAGATCTCCTGAAGTTCTTCTTGGTTATTCGTATCCTTCCGATGAAGTTGTTGCCTCCTTGTTACTTTATTTTTGTTTCTTTGATTTCACCTTAGTTACTTTTAGCTTTGCTTCCTTACTCTCTTCCTGGGCTGCAATTTTTGTTGGAGTCAATCCAATCAGCCAGGTTGAATCTCAGTGTCTATGATTGAATGTTGGTTTGGTTTTGGCATTAGGGAAGTCTATTCCTTAGAACTTCTTCCTTGTACGAGATATTCAGGCTTAGTAATTGGCAAAAGTTGACTCAGGTTGATCCTTTGGGGCCACTTATACCATTGGTGGTTTTATTCACAGTCAACTGGAATGTCTGTTATATACATAAATGTTTTCGTGAAAGTCAGAAGATCTATCAACAATCCAGTAGATGATTTGTTCTTCGAAATTAAGTTTTGAATTATTCATTTGTTAGAGATGACTAATGATTAGTACAATATTTTGGTGCATTAGAATCTTAGTTGTGATTTCTGTTTTATCTTTCATCCTATCATAAGTTATCTGTTTGGTCCTTAAACTTTTTTCAAGATATACTACAGCTATTGATATGTGGTCCTTTGGGTGCATAGTTGCTGAATTGTTTCTAGGCTTGCCGTTATTCCCAGGAGCTTCAGAGTTTGATCTCCTTAGTCGAATGATTCAAATACTTGGGTATGCCCTCCTCTTTTTGTTGTGACTCATGAAAAATTATACATGCTTGATTTATCTAGGAGTGGTAGTACCTTTCTTGATCGTTTCTTTTGATCTCACTGTCTTGGATTGTTGCTTTCTGTTATTTTTTTGTAGTTGTTTGTGTGGTTTAAAAATTAAAAGAACCAGCTAATAAATCAAGCTAGAAAAGCTGTTTGTTGGTTGTACAGTTACGAAGTGCAGAAGTATTTTGTGGACTGGAGTAGACTTTTCCTGCCATCAAAGTCTACTAAAAGTCATCGTATGGTAATTGCCTGCCACTAATGCTAGACAATGAACATCGGGATGTTTCAAAATTTCCTCTTTACTCTCTTAATGGTGAAGCTTAAAGTGGTCGCCATATGGCTAAGAAGGGATTCTACCAGAGCACAACTTCTGGCCAATTACTCACAGACTACAAATACATAGTTCCAAGTTCTGTTCTTTAAGTTAGGATTTTAGTCTGTTATCTGCAGTCTAAATGGGCTCTGATGGATTTTGAAGATCAATTCATTTGTGCCATCACATCAATGCTGTTGAGAGCCTTGTGAGATAAGCCTTATTGGGGCAGGTTCAGATATCTGTTGACACTGACTGGTCATCTCTATCTAGAGATTGTGTATGTACGTGATAGCTGTGCTTGGGTATTACTTCCCTTTACTGTTGGTTATTTCTGGTAGATTGTAATTTCCATTTCTTCTTTTGTCAAAATATCTTCCTTCGTTGACTTTAATAAGGCTCAGGTTTGGTCATTTATGGGTGCCTTAGGCAGCAAAAGCTTTTTGATGTCTTTTTGCCATCCCAGGCTTTAAGTTGGTTTGCCAAGCCTCTTCTTATTTTTATACAACCCATCTTAATTCTAGCTTGGTCTCAATGGCACTACAGTTAATTGGAACAGCTGGGGATAAAAGTACTTGATTATAAATGCACATTTGAGTTCCTTTTGTTACAGTTGCCCTTAAATTGCTTGATAATTTTGTTTAGCTGGGAATGCTGAACATTTTTTCACACACGAGAAATGCTTTATCATCATTTACTTCATCATTTCTTCGAAATGAAATTTTAACTTAACGTTTTGTCTTGCTCCAGGGCAGTGGTTTCATCTGTGGTCTGAACTGTTTAGAGTTAGTTAGGTAGACAAAATAAATTTTATTTTATTATTGGTTTTCCTCTTTGAAGGGAGATAGATATGTAAGGTATTGATATGCTGTTTTCATTCGAGTAAAAATTTTCATAGATTCAATACTGGCATACATTTTGTGTTGGGTATTGTTGTTACAATGGCCTTCATTTTCTTTTCCTGTTCTTTTCTGTTTGAAGAAAAAATTGTTGTTGAATTATGAAAGTGAACCATCTTTTTGGTGACACCATTTGTATTTGGGTGAAATTTATTCAAACAGCAGCTGGCCTTTCATATATTGTTGAACTTTTGTAGAGGACAACCCCCGGATTATGTACTAAAGGAGGCCAAAAACACAAGTAAGTTTTTTAAGTGCATCGGGAGTGTTCACAATATAGAGAATGGGGAAGTTTCAATGAATGGCAGAAGTGCTTATCAAGCATTAACAGAAGAAGAATATGAAGCTGTAAGTGTTCATACTATAGTTTTTTAAGTTGGAGAAAATTAGAATAGCGATGAAACCAATAATAGCAAACCTGTCCAAAAATAGTTATAGCATATTGAAGATGATCAAATCTTAGAGAAGTTGTCTTTCTCACTCCCATGGTTTAATTTTCCTTTTCCTTTTTCCTCCTATTCGGAAAGGTATTCTGTTTATGTTTTGATTCTGTTTTGTTGGATTGTTGTCGTTGCTGGCTTCTGTTCAGAGAGAGATGAAAAAGCCAGTGGTTGGAAAAGAGTACTTCAAGCACATGAATCTTGAAGCAATTGTCAGAAGCTATCCCTACAGAAAGAACTTGCCTCAGGAAGACATGATAAAAGGTTAGATTCTAATTTTCTATGTCTAACTAGTTCCACCTGTGTTTTTGCCAAATATTTCTTCTAGTTCTTGAAGATGGCACTAATAGCTTTCTTGTCTTTAACCTGTAACAGAAAGTCAAATCCGATTGGCTTTGATTGATTTTTTGAGGGGACTTGTTGAGTTTGATCCTGCTAAACGATGGTCTCCTTTTCAGGTTATTGAACTTCGCTGGAACTGTCATACTTTTTCCCATCTCCTGTACTTGATTTCACTAGGCATACAATCAGAAGTTCTAGTGAAAATTAGACTATTGTTGTATCTTTATGCAGGCTTCAAAACACCCTTTTGTCACAGGGGAACCTTTTACATGCCCATACAAGCCTCCTCCAGAGACCCCTCGAGTGGTAAGCTGCCCTGTATAAACTCTCTGCACCGACAGAGGACACTTAAATATTTTTACCTCCGGTTTTCAGTCCAGTGTTATTTTCAATTCAAATCTTTGTGCTCTGCATGTCATTTAAGTATTTTCAAGATATCTTAGTCTTGTATTTCTAATGAAGTTCTCTTGATGTCCCCGTACTTAGTCTATTCCTTTTCTTCCGTTCTTTTTTGGGTGTTGAGTAATCCTTCTATGCTGTATGTAATATTACATTTGTTATAGGATTTTGGAGTATCCTGCCTCCCCACCGTCCCCCTCCCTCAACCAAAACTGCCTGGGGGCCCCCCTCCCTTCTTTTTTCTTCTTTATTTTTTTTTCTTTTTTTTCCTTGTAACTTGTTTCCCCTAGCAATTTCTCAGTTTCTTTGCTGCACTTAGTTTATTTCCTGTGATTTACCCAAAAAGAAAAAAATATTATGAAAGATCTATGAGTACAATTTTAACGTTTAATGTTTGGGTCCTTGCTTCCATTGGAGTTTACAGTGTGTTAATGAGCTTTTGGTTCACTTTCCAGCTATATTGAGGATGAAATTTTTGATTGATTCTCAGATCCGAAGTATTTTTCTTTTGGGTGACTTCATTTGTTTTAGTATTACTGCTGGCACATTCAGATGGATTAGCTTAAATGATGTTCAATCTTTGAAACCTTTTACATGTTTTAGCATTACATTCTTTTGACTAATTATTTAAATAATTTGATTATGTAATATAATTTTTTATCATTTTAATTAAAAGATACTTATTATAGGTGAGGTTGCACCAACTGAGAATGTATCATGTAAGATGGGGCGTCCATGTATGAAGACCAGTGATCACCGGTGGAATAAAGTAATAGTAATGAAACCTTTTGTAAGAAGGGTTAATGGAGGGCTTAAATTATGCAAGTTGATGTAGTGAGGAACTATGTGATAGATGAAGGTGATGTGAAGTGTGACTATAGATGGGGTAGCATAGCCAAACAAAGATGTAGAATCGGTCTAGGTAATTAGCAATGGTTTATTGAGCTGACTACTTTGTTTGTATTAGGGCTCAATTAAGTTGAAAATGTCAATATTCAAACTCTTAATGGTGTTGAGCTTTCACTCATGACCGGTAAAGTTGTATATCTTTTAGGGCAAATTTCTTTGGAAGCAAGTTTTGCTTTTCCTGAAGCACTGGTTGTCTAATGATCTCTCTGCGGACTTCTTTCCTTGTTGATGCCAACATGGCCTACAGAGGACATATGCTCTACCATGTGTCTTCCACATCTAGTTCAAAAATTTGTAAAGGAATTGCACAATGATGATTCAGGCTTTTCCAGTCATTCTTGCTATGGGAATCAGAACTGCTGGTTGAATGGAAAAGCTACAAATTCAGTTTTTTTTTTTCCTTCTTTACCGGAGATTCAGCAATACGTAGTGGGTTTTTGATTGTAATTTGTTTTGGCTATGTTGAAGGGTAATCATTTTCATTGTTGGCGAAATAATGGGTGTGTTCAAGATTGCTTGGGGTTTCAATGAAGGTTTAACAAATTTTGCAGAATACTTCGCAGAACACCAAACAAACCTATGCTAAATCTTCTTATATTGTTTATGCTAAATCTTTTGTCCTTCCATTTCTCTTGCATTTTTTTGTTGGTTCCATGTGCTTTAAATTCTTTTTTAGAAAGATCTATGTGCGCGTCCTGTCTAATTGAGTGGATTTTTTTCCCATATTGTTTACTTTTATTTAAAAGAAAAGAAAAGGCTTTGTTAAGTTGAGTCAATTACCGTAGTATAAAGACTACTTTATTAATTTTTTTATCACATATCTAACTGAAAGATGTGTAGTATGCAAATAACTTCTCTAATTCTCAAATTTGCATAGGGTTTTTTTTAAGTCTTATTTTGTTATCATTATTACTAGTGTGATTTTTGCTTATACTGATATTTTCACATGAGATGTCTGCATGTAGCAGATTTTTTTAACTGAAATTGGAGGCTATGATTTGTGTGCCATACGACTAAGCTTTTTTTTTTTTTTTAAAATTTTAACTAGAGAAAACTAGTTTAGTTAAGTGTGTTCTCTATGGAGCACATGTCCCTCAGTGTTATAGGAGTC
This sequence comes from Casuarina equisetifolia, assembly GCA_028551475.1. NCBI lineage: Eukaryota > Viridiplantae > Streptophyta > Magnoliopsida > Fagales > Casuarinaceae > Casuarina > Casuarina equisetifolia. The sequence continues at coordinate 21,859,540 of CM052362.1, forward strand.
CTTGAGCTGGTTATGTACCATTTTTTCCTGTCTTTTACTACTTTACATGTTTATAGCATTGATGTATTCTAATTAAATATATTTTAGTTGGCTAAACCAGCGAAGTAATCTCATTATTCCTTCTATATAATTACTAGTGTCCATCTTTAGAACTTATCCTGTATGCAGCCCATATCTAGCCAATAGAAATAATGATACTGAATCTACTGAGGCATGATAGGTTGACTGGTTTGTGTGGCAAGAAGTATTGCTTTGATCGATATAACTGTGACATCTGCTAATGAAGGCAAGATTGAGACTGGCGAAATCATGTTAAAACGAGAAGGAAGCTTTGCTTGATTTCTGTTAGACCAGTGTTGATGACTTTCAAGGCTTTTGTAGTTCGGTCAATATTACAATGGCTGTAAGAGGGCTGGTTAAAAGTATGAGACGAAGTGTGCAAGTTAAGTTGATTGACAGAAGTCAGAATTAGGATGTAACTAGTTCCTGCAAGAAAACGGTTATGGCATCATACAAAATTTTTGAAAAGGAAAAAATAATTTCAAGAACCTTTTTGGATGGATAACAAATTCTTGAACAAATCCTGTTGGTTTTTTTTTTTTTTTTCCCCTTCAATGCCTCTAGTTATTTGGTAACATCTAAATGTAGTCTCCTTGTGGATAGACGAACTCTATTGATGAGGTTCCCTTCAAGGTTTAAGGCATTTTGAACTCATCTTGGTGGTTGCACCCCCTTATTTCTTTCCTCTCATCACATTTGCCAGATCTTCATATCACTGAGTATCCAGATTTTGGCATTTCTGTGTACAAACTCAACTCAAAATTGGGCAGAAATCTTTTAACATTAGTAATGGTTTGTTATCACTCTTTGATCCCTTGAAGTTCCAGTGTGTATATTTATTACATAAATCTTTTTAGATGACTATTTTGAGTAATATTTACTTGTTCCAGGATATTCAGCATCTTTGGCATTTGCTGCATTAGGAGCGCGATTATACACATCTAACTAGTAGTTCTCCTTGTCCATGTGTGTGTATCTGTTTTTGTGTTTAGCCTGTTGCCCAAAATATCAAGGTCGACCATAACCCAGGTGGAGGGCATTGGTTTGCCGCTGGTCTCTCTCCTAATGTGAGCTTCATGTCCCTTATTACTATATTTTAATTACTGGAGGTTGTTTAGTTGGTATTTCTTATACAGTTTCACCGCATTTTTTTCTTAATGATGGGATGTACTTTCATGTAGATTCCAGGCAGGAACAGAGTTGCTTCTCACAATAGCCCACACTTTCAGGTGGTGCCATATCCACATGGCAACAGTTATGGCAGTGTTGGAAGTTATGGTAGCTATAATGATGGTACGGGGCTTGGAAGTAGCTATGGAAGTTATGGAGATACGTCAAACATGTTTGCATATTATTCACCTGTTGGTCCGTCTGGGATGAACATGCATCCGCAGGGCAATGTCTCAATACTGGGAAGTAGTCCTGATGCAAGAAGAAGGGTTATGCAATACCCACATGGAAATGGACTTGGTATAAGCCCTTCTGCTGGAAATTTCGCACCACTTCCTCTTGGCACTAGCCCTTCACAACATACTCCTCCAAACTCCTATGGTCAACTTTCTGCTGGCTCTCCTGGACATTATGGTCCAACCTCTCCGGCCAGAGGCAGTCATGGATCGCCGTTAGGGAAGATGGCTGCAGTTAGCCAGATGAATAGACGAAAAAGTTGGTATCCTGGAAATTCTCAGTCTCAAGAGAGTCCATCATCTTCTCATTGGCAAGGGCAGTTTACTGATGCTTCAAGCTCTACACAAGCTGAAGTAAATTCTCAAATGCTTGGTGCTTCACCAATACATCTCCAGTCAAATTCTAATTCTGCAAGCTGGAAGCAGCAGCGAGGAGCGAGTGGAATATCTGCTGGTTTCTCTGGCATTCAGAGCATGCCAGGTTCTTCTACACTTCGACCTAATGTACAATTAGCGCAAGCTGCAGGAGGAGCTGCTGACAAGCCCGAGGCTGGTGTTTCAACTCCTAATCCTGGAGATTGGGATCCAAATTATAGGTAAAGCAGATGAGATATTGAAGATTGCAATTGAACCTGTATATTGTCATTGGTTAGAACATGTTTCCACTCAGAATTGCTGCATGCGGCACTGACACAATTAGAATGTGTCAGAGTTTGTAAGTTTGGATTGTGTAGTGATTGCAAACATACCATTGAATCTGTTGAATTTAAGTTTAGTGAATCTAGAGAGCTTCAGTTACCTTGCTAGACAGAGACCTGAAAGATCGTTGCCCAACCTATAAAGACAATTGCCTAGGTTGCCAGTGCTTGTTATTGATTGCCTGGAGGAAAGGTGTCCGCCACACTTGTGGCAGTAGTAACTTTGCAATTTTTATTTGAATTGGGTGAGATTGTGGATCGTTAGTCTCTGATTGCTGGAGATGGATAAGCCAAAGTGGAGCCATGCGAGGGAATTTTCAGCTACTACATGCGTTTTAAAGCTATGGGTGATAATTACTAGCCAAAATCAAAAAAGGAAATGAAAAAAAGGAACTAGCAGTGGGACATGTAAATTGTTCTTTCATTATTAGCATCATCCAGATCATTTGTTGGTCGATCTATACAAAAATAGTAAAAGTTACTCAGCAAATATGTCTTAATAAATGTTATATCATCATTAGTACTGAATTATTGGGGTTCTCCCCTGGTTCTTAGCTAGATTTGAATAGTTGGTTTGCTTTGTTTTTCCTGAAGTCCTTTGACAACCTTTAGCTTGTTTTAACTTTTGGTTGGGACATTTTTCTGTTTCTTGTTCTGTTTTAGTGATGAACTTCTTCTGCAAGAGGATGGCTCGGATGTTAGCGCTGTGGCGAATGAGTTAAGCAAAACAATGCATATTGGATCTGCGCAACCACTGGTTGGGCCAGGAAGGTTGAACCATTCTGCAAGCACAAGTTCATATATATCCTTACAGAGGTAGGTTGGTTTTTGGGTACTCAATCACTCATTTACTGTATGCTCACACATTTATTCCATTTGGTTGGTGCAAACTTGAGATTTTTTTGATAGCCCGCAGTTGAAACGTGCTATTATTTGGAAATCTACCCTACGAATTCAGTTCAGTGACTAACTAGAAGCTTTTGATAGTTTGAGGTTTTAGCGTAGACATTGAAAAAACAAAACTCAAATTAGATTTAATTTTCTCAATTGAAACACTGAAGGTTTAGGATGTCAAATGAAGGTTGCAGTTCACCTGTCAAATGGGTGGTTTTCTTTTGAACGCTTTACTTTCAATTCTTCATTTTGTTTACGGTTTTTGCATGACGTACTTCAGACAAAATGGACGTGTTCAAGCCTTTTCACATGTGGAGGTGGGTAGCCCTCCTTCAGCTCATGATCCACATCCTGGATACGTGCGCCCCATGTCAAAGCCTTCTTATTTCGTGCCGCACATCTCTCAAAATTCTCCTAGCCGTTTGGGACAGCAACCTGTTCAGCGGTTGAATTATGGGAGACCCACCTGGAATCAAATGAAGGCTCAGGCCCCTGTTTCCGGCTTCAGCTTGGGAGGGCCGCTTTCTCCTGGAAGTAGTTCGTTCAGCAGTGGCATGTCATGGGGTACTTCCTGACTTGACGCTGTCTAGATACATAAGCATTTTCCATCTTCCTTTTTGTCAACTCTTTCTTTTTCAAAATGGTTGAGTCAAATTATACAAAAGTACAAAACTCAAAATGCAGTAGTGTCTCTGATGGGGGTGAAACTAGGAGATGAGATGAGATGAGATGAGCTGGTATCATTTTAACTGACCCTGGCATTATGTTGTAGGGCGTAGGGCCAATCCTCCTGTCACAAGCATTCCACCAACATCTCGTGAACGAAAAGACTGCGGAAGGATTTCCTAATGCTGGATCAGCTTATTCTTTTGCAATGAGGGAACTTGTCTGAGAGTAGGCAAAAAAATTGTACCCATGTTCAGGTGCCGGATGGGCTCGTGCTGGGGAAAAAGAAAAAAAAAAAAAAAAAAAAAAAAGACAAAAAGGAAAAATCATAGTCCAGAACATGCTCATTCATTGTGTTTTCATAGATATAACTTATGGTTATGGCCTCTCTTCTCTTTTTGTTACTTATGCATGCGATTAATATTCTTTTAGTTATGAGCTTGCAAGGGCCTTGGTTTCTGCATCCGATTCCCAGACTGCTAACCTTTTTAGTTAACTATTATACTGATTCTGTGATTGCTTTTTATTTTTTTCTAAGGAATCTAACCTGGTTAACAGAGTATTTACATTGCAGCTGCTGAAAAGAACTGGAACAAATCTAGGAGTAGCTAATAGGTCCCGTCGTTTTTCCTTCTTTAAAGGTGTTGGTACTGTAAACGGGGGTTTCTATTTTGCCTTTTATTATTTGTCAAACTTACTATATTGACAACCCAAAGAGGTTACTTACGGATTTTCTGACCCAGTGGCGATACCACTTTACCGAGCTTGTAAATTGGACGAGATTTTCAATCCTTTGAATATAAGATGATGCTGATGATTTTTATTCACTTTAAATTATTACAGACTGAAAACTGGATGAGACCGGAAAGAAAAAAGAGGTTTGCTATTTGTGCTTCACGGTAATTACCAGGTCCAAATCTGAGCAGGTTTTTATTGTTTGCATGAAAATCTGGAGAGGAATTAGCTTTTATACTCTCTCTAGTGATTACATCTACAAAGGCAGTAAGAGTTGCGCTTTTATGTTTATTAATCATGCAGTCAGCTAAACTTGCCTGCACTTTATCACAAATCTCTTACTACAAGACTAAAGGGTATATAACTGAGCGCAAATTTTCAATGCACTGAACTCCGACGATAATGGCGTTAATGGAGGCAAACTACTTTGTACTTCCATGTCCATTTATCATCATATTTACCTTTAACTTCCAAGGACGTCAACCATTTCATTTGACAAGAAAAACAGAGATGTGAAATGGTCTTGGCTAACAGGTGCAAAGTGTCTTGCTTTCGAAGTTTCAAGCGGAGATCTTAAAGGATGTTTTACAACAGCCATAACAGCAGAAATAGTCGCAGCAAGAACTGGGTTTAAAAGTTCCAGTTAAATTAATGCCCATTGGTGAATGACACTCTGGTGGAGTAGATCTGTTGGCTTCGCCGGAAAAAGGCCAACAGAGGGCAACCCTCAGCATGCTTAGCAACATGTTTGGTTTCCTTTTACAGTGTTTACACATTATTAAATGCATCCATTAACCCCCTTGCTTTTATTTAATTCTGAATCGATCGGCTCCAACGATGCAACTGCATGCATAGGGTTTGTTTAGTGGTGACATGTTGTGATGGGGGTTCGGGGCCCTCGATTCATGGATTCTCGATGGAATAGTCAGACTGATGATGCAGTTTGGTGATCTGTGGGTCACCTAATGCCAAACAATGTGCGTATGAAGAGGCCTGAGAGTCTTGAAAAGTCGAAAGCGACCCGTCCAAAAAAAAATCACTCAGATCAGAGAAAAGATCAGGAGAGAAAGAGAGAAAGGCCAAGCAGAGTGTAAAATGGCACATTTTGAACCACTCGAAGCAGGACCCAATATCTCTTCCAGCCAATGGCATCTCTTCCACCCATATCTCTAACCTGCTTCTGCAACCCCTCCTATATTTTCATATTTTCTCTCACTTTTCATCAAAAGAATCCCATCAGATAATATATGACAGGAAAACAAAATAACAGAAAGAGATACATGTTTCATTAATACAAATAAAAAAAAAAAACGACAGTCGGTTGGGAGTTCAACTAGCTGTTCTCCTACTGTTACGGTTCACTTTGGGTTCACCGTCTTTTCCTTCTTCTTGTCTCTATTGTTCAGGTATGACATTCATGAACAACCCCATCAGTTTTGTTTCCCATATTTTTTCATCTTGCTCATTCTTACACGGATGTAAAGTCAGTGAGGTATGAACCATTTTGCTGTTCTGTTTTTGAAGTTACAATCCTAAAATGCTGGGCCTGTTACGATATTGATTTTTGTTCCTGTTTTACATCGCTAATGACTCATGCGTCCTCTTCCCTCTGTGCAAGAACAAGTCCAAAGGTGAAAAGAGAGAATTCCAGATAGAAAGTATATAATTTGCAGAATTTCTATGTATTATTGCAGGAATCCTGGTTTCTGTTAGGAGTCGATTTGATCATGAGTATATGTCTGGAAGCTTGCAATTTCGCAAATCACGAGATATTTCGTTTATCACTTCTAAAAGGTTTCAAGTTTTATTCCCAATCTGACATAGAAGTTCATGGGTACAAAAGGCTACGTTGAGATTGTTCTTATGTGAAAAAGAATTCCTTGACAAAGAGAGATGGGGAAACACTTCCTCTAGAAGAGCGATGAAATCCTTTAATCATGCATAGTTATTTTGCGTTACATGCAGATGATATTCATACGAAGTTTGTTGCTGCATAAGATTTTTGCATCGTTGTTCATGCCAAAAAGGAAAAAAAGCATAATTTTTCCCTGATATACTAACCCATAGCTCATCCTAAGATACTGCTTCATCTGGATACACCTCTCATGAGTTGGGTCAGACCACTCTTGAGAACCATTTCTTTCGGAATCGTTCCTAATTTTTTTTTTTCTCTCTTTGCTTTTGGATTTACCAGAACATTAACAAAGTTCTGAGGGGTACGTCTTGGAGAGCTGTATAAGCAATTAACTGAGGCTGTTGAAGTCGGTGAAGTGGAATAAATATATTACACGCTACTGTTTTGAGGAGTTAGAACGTGTAATGGTAATTGTACATACATCGGAAGAAGCCATATGATGGCCACTGCTGCAGTTGTTGGACTTACTGCTGGGAAGAGGCTCTTGAGTCCCTCCTACTGTTACTCTGATCTCACAGAGAAGCTTACCCATGCCAATGATCACACCATCTTACATTATCAAATCACTTCAACCAAGAAAGTGATAAGCGCAAAAAAGTCATCCAATTTTAGCCCTAGTTTTCCATCAAATAATCGACAAACACAATCTATCAAGGCTGTCCAAGAACGTGTTGATATTGTATCTTCTCCTTCAACTGCAGAGCCATGGTACCAGAGAAACAAAGACCTTGAAGACAAAAGTTCTGATCCTGACTATTCGGTGGAGGCAATTCTTTTGCTGCAAAAGTCAATGCTGGAAAAGCAATGGAATCTTTCTTTTGAACAGAAGGCACTAACTGACTCACCAAGTGGGAAAATTCACAGGAAGATACCTGTCACTTGTTCGGGGGTATCTGCTCGGCAACGGAGAATGAATTCAAGGAAGAAAATTCTGAACAGAAATGGTTGTGTTATGCAACCTTGTACTGGTAGGCAGTTAAGATCAATGATCAACCCAGAACTTCTTCAGAACCATTCAAAGGGTTATATCAAGGGTGTAATTAGCGAAGAGTTGCTCACTCATGCAGATGTTGTACATCTGTCAGATAAAATTAGAACGGGTCTTTCCTTAGAGGAGCAAAAGTTGAGGTAACTACATCTTCTCCAATCTGATGAATATTCTTATTTTGGGAAACTGTTTTTATCCATTGCCAGTTAAATTACTATCCCTAGTTCTTTCCTAATAAATGATCAAACAACTAGTGCAAGCATAATGAAAGCGTTGATTTTCTTGTCTATAGTTGAATAAATGACTAGAGGATCTGTTTTCTTCGTATTGATCTATGAATTGAGAAGTTTAGTGGGTTATATGATGATTTGACTCTAGGATATGATTTGCCTTCTCGGTAGTAGAATAATAAACATTTGATGACAGTGTTTATTTGATTACTTCCATTGTATTCATATAATTCGCATAGCAGTATTGTGCACTTTAGTCTTTCCTTCTTACTTCTATCTTTTGCATAGAGGTACATTGTAGCTGTTCTGTGCATTTAACCTTATTAAAAAAAAAAAATTCTTAAGATTCGTAAAACTTATTTCATGGATGTCATTAACATTGTCAAGTTATGGAATTTGTAACTAGAAATAGAAGGTTAATGGTGTAAGGGTGGGGGAGGACAGGGCAGAGGGTATAGAAAGAGCGTATTCACTTCCCGCAAATTATCTGGTTTTATAACTGCTTGTATGTTAAGATTAGCTTATAAACAAAATCTCTTACAGTCCAATTTTTTGTCATTGGACGTTTAGACTAAAGGAGAGACTAGGATGTGAGCCATCCGATGACCAACTAGCCACTGCATTGAAGATTTCTCGTGCTGAGTTACAGACAAAAATGATTGAGTGTTCTTTAGCAAGAGAAAAGCTAGCAATGAGTAACGTTCGTTTGGTCATGTCTATTGCCCAAAGATATGAAACTATGGGTGCTGATATGGCCGACCTTGTTCAGGTGATTTTATTTTCCTTTCATGTCTAATATGAAATTTTAGTGCATCGGCACATTAAAAAACTAATGCAATGTGGATTACTGTTGCATCAAAATGTTGCCACTTCTCTTTTGTAGGGTGGTTTAATTGGACTACTGCGTGGAATTGAGAAATTTGATTCTTCAAAAGGGTGCAAAATATCAACTTACGTTTATTGGTGGATACGTCAGGTAAGGGTCAATTTTCCTGTTAAATCACAAACAATATCCCACATTATTGAAGGGAAAAAATCAAACTTTGCCATCAGCTGTAAACAAACTGACCATTAAATTTTGAACATGTTTACTTTGCACCAATTTCATCATGTGTAAAACAACGGGCTGGTAATTCCTTAGTTATCACCCTGACGTAGAAAATGCAAGAAGAACCAAACAAAAGCAAGATTTTGCATACACACCAATGCTCTCATTTTTGATCCAGAGATCCAGTTGCTTACTCTTTAATCATTGTAATTTTCTTTTCTTTTTTCATTTCTTTCTGGGTTCTAGTCATTGTAACTGATACTGATGTAAAGTGCCAGTACGAGAAAAATACTTATCACATCAAGTCCTAGGAGAAAAGAAAAAAAGGACTTATTTTTTACTTTGAGAGTTAACACATGCTTTTCCTAGGGGATTATCTTTTCCTTGGGGTCCATGCCTTTTCTTCCTAGGAATGAGTTTTCTGATATCTTTCACCAGAGATTTTTGTGGCAGTAAATCTGACATGCACTGTAACAGTTTGATCTTTATGCTTACGTGTTCAGAATCAATGCCTCAATTAGTTATGAAAAAAGCTAATGCTGGTTGCTTTACCAGGGTGTTTCTCGAGCATTGGTTGAGAACTCCAGAACGTTGAGACTGCCCAACTATTTGCATGAGAGATTAGGCTTAATCCGGAATGCCAAGATTAGGCTGAGAGATAAAGGAATAACTCCATCAATTGATGTAAGTCGATTTTTGTTACCTCGTTGGCAATTTGGTTGCTACATTCTGTATCTTTCATACTTTAATGTCATCCTATTTGTTGCTTTCATCAAGCCTGTCAATTAATCTGTTTGTTTCCACCCTTTTTCCAGAGGATTGCAGAATCCCTGAACATGTCAAAGCAGAAAGTCAGGAATGCAACGGAGGTAATAAATGTTTGACCTTGTATCTTGTCCAGTACGTTATTCTTGGTTAAATTGCACAACCATGCCGCTTATTGTACCATGGCATTTTATGTAGGCAATCAATAAGGTGGTCTCCCTTGACAGGGAAGCATTTCCCTCTTTGAATGGTATTCCAGGAGAAACGTATCATAGTGTAAGTGTGCTTATCCCTACTTATTTCTGCAAACTGGTCTGTGAAAACCTTTCTCCTTTACTTTTCTATGCTTGCCGATATTATCAATTGATCTTTTCTTCTTCATTACTATTTCAGTACATTGCAGATAACCACCACGAGAATAATCCATGGCACGGCGTAGATGAGTGGGCACTGAAGGTAATTATAAAGTGAAATTTTTTTAGCAGGCATTAACTTAAAAACACCTTTATGATTCCCTTGTAGGTCTTGCTAATCAATGAATGAGTAGATAATAACTATTCTAGACTCCAAATAGTTTCAAATTTTTTATGATTTTATTCTCTGTGGCTCACCTGAAACCTGACGGCTCGAACTTAGTTTGCCCAAGGGACCAAGATATTTACACCATGATTCATATTCCTCATGCCTTTACAAACGCATGCTCATAAGTCGGACATTTCAAAAAGCTGGTCATGAATTATTGTTACGGTTACTCATGCTGTTTGCTGCAACATCAGCAATTCCCTAGATGATTGCTCAAGGGTTTTAGTTGTTTTGGCCTAAACTCCATTTACAGTTCAACACTGTGATCACTTAATAATTGAATATTTTGTGAGCCTTTGCAACTCATGAAGTGTCCCACAACACAAATTGGTTTTGATGTTAGGAAAAATGCGCATTAAAAATCTATTAATTTTTATTCAACACTTTGCCTGGAGTTTCTAAAATTTGAACTATGTATCTAAACTCTAAAACCATTTAAGCTTTTAATTTTTTTGTTAGAATATATGTTCTTCGATGATCTGACTAAACTTATGATACTTGTGTCAAAACCAATGTTTATTGTTAGATGAGGCTTTAGAAATGGAGAACATGAAAAATGATAACTAATCATGTGCTGCATCCACCTTCCTGCAAGTTACAGATGAAAATTTTGTGAGTGCACCTCCTCTGTGTGTCTCTGTGTGTGTGTGTGTGTGTGTGTTCTTGTGCCATTGGCTTGCTTGTTTCCTGAGTAATGGATTCCCTTAAACAGCTCGCTGCTATTAATGATCTAGATCATTGAAGAAAAAATTAACAGTTCATGTAATACATTGCAGGATGAAGTAAACAAGCTCATCAGTCTGACACTTGGCCAACGGGAAAGTGAGATTATCCGGCTTTACCATGGTCTGGATGATGAATGTCTTACATGGGAGGATATAAGCAAGCGGTAAGTGCATCAAATCAAACTGATGGCTTCTAGCTTTCTGATTAAAAACTACTGTTCTGGGTTATTTCATGCTTCAGAAATCCTTCTTCCATGCAGAACTGGGCTAATTAATTATATATCCAGTAGTTTTAACGATAATTTGTGTTTACTTTTCAGCATAGGTTTGTCCAGGGAACGAGTTAGGCAGGTCGGACTAGTTGCTCTAGAAAAACTAAAGCAGGCCGCGAAGAGGAGGAAGATGGAGGCTTTGCTGGTGAAACATTAAGTGCCTTATCTCATCCAACATGCCATAATGATGACTGTATATATAGAGAAAAGTAAACTGTATTTTCAATTTGTTTCTCTGATCAGAAATAGTTGTAGAAGGTTATGACCCTACCTTGGGGTAAATAGAGTTCCTAAAACGCGGTTTTAAGAGCTTGTAAGTCAAAGCGGAAAATTTTCGTGTATCACATTTGGATTACAAAACCTCTTAGTGAAACAGATCTCATGTTCTATTATTACAATAAAGAACCAATTAACTTTTCATCAACACCAAGATCCATGAGTCGCTCACGTTCTGTTATTCTCCTTTTTTTTGGATACAATCTCTCGCGTTTAGAAAGCACTTCTGGTTTGTTGACATATGAAATGCTGTGGAAGACTATAACAAAATGGAGGTCTTATCTTGTGAGCAATGAGCATTTGGCATTGGCTGTACCTTCCCTGCTGTTAGGAATTAATTAAATTTAACTTCATGGGAATTTTAGTACTGGATTCAAGAGGACCATTTTCCAATAACATTTGAAAATTACTGTGTTGTACTCTCAGAATGTGATATCGCAAGTAGGCAAAGTGCCTGCTCTATATGCCACTTTGAGTTGAGCTAATCGTTTTCTTTACACTTTCAAAAGTCCAAGACAAAAGCAGCATTCTAATCGACGATGTGCATGGTTTTGCTTGGCTACAATCATGGTCTAGACTAAAGCCATTTTCTTATTTAAGTCAGACGTCTGCATGCAGAGACGTTAAGCAGCAAAAAATGTCTTTATGATTGAATCTCACTAGATAAATCCCCTGGCAGAATTGGGACGCTACATTTAGTTCGTGCCATAAAGCTTTACATGGGGATGTTTGGAATTAAAACAAACCTATTCAACAGACAAAGTAGTTGCTAAAATTTAAACATCCATCTCTGAAAGGATCAAATTTGACATGATCCACAATCCGCGTGATCATTACAACATTACAACACTGTTAAAGCAACAAGACGTTCAGCTTTAAAGGCTTTCATATAATTAGTATCCTGGAGGAAAAGAATCTACAATGACATACTTGGTGAATACTTCACGATAACCTTTCCGGAGGGTGAAGGAGGCCCTTCTCAGCTGTCGTACGTGGACATGCGAATGGGAGTCATTCATTGAATTTGTACCCTTCGTACATGTAAAATGTGGTCAATCAATAAGTACTCAATGCCAGTATTAAAGAACCATATAAATGGAAGTCACAGTATCCCAACTACAAAGATCACGTTCATAACTGTGGATGCACTTCCAATCAATTATAAAACAGGCTACTTTTCATTGCCAATCGGCTGCTTTTCTTATGTACAAAACCAGGAGGAAATAAAACTAAAAGAAACAACTATAATGTCAAAGAAAATTGAATTTGCAATATTGATTCTTAGGACAAAAATCCATGCGACCACAAGCTGGACGAATTAGGAGAAGCTAACCTTTGAGCTCTGAATCTTTGCATAATGAACACAGCCTACAAATTAGAGAAACACTGCTTCACCTTGCATAGTTAATTCCCAACATAACAATTCTCTTCAGGCAGTCCAATATCAGCGTCTCTTCATAAAAGAACTATTGTGTTGTCCAGCAAATCTTGATAATGAACACAGCCTACAAATTAGAGAAACACTGCTTCACCTTGCATAGTTAATTCCCAACGTAACAATTCTCTTCAGGCAGTCCAATATTAGCGTCTCTTCATAAAAGAACTATTGTGTTTGTCCAGCAAATCTTGAAGGGATACAAGGGACCATGCCTCCTCATTTTGGGCATACACCTTTTGATTTAAGGAATCCACTATAATACTTACATTACCAAAGCCATACATCTGGTGACCATTGTGCATCCTGCCGGGCTTGGGCTTAAACAATAACCCATGCTGTTGGGCATGGGCCTCAATAACCTCTTTCAAGCTCATGTCAACCGCACCACCATCGATATTGGCAACGCCACCCAAGGTTGCAGCAGCTTGCTGTGCTACTGCCTTTTGCTGAGCCTCAAATTGTCTTTGCTCAAGTACCCTAAAGTAGCTGATATTCTCTTTCAATCCAGGTTGGACCACCTCCAAACCTTCAACTGCCTGGTTCATCATTTCAAGACCAAGATTAAGCTGATACCTGATGCTCTCATTAGCCAAAAGCTCCTTGGGGAAGAGTTCCTTCCAACCCAAATACCACTTCGTAATCTCCTCAAAGTTTGGGCTCGAACATAACCAATGATACAAAACCTGCAGCCACTTGGTGAAAAAGAACCTCTCCATCATATCAACCATTAAATGAATAGGTAAAGCAGCAGCCCAGTTCATAACCCAATAAAACTCATCAAGCTTCTGATCTATAGGATTTACTTGGAAGTCCTGCAAAACAATCTGCAACTTTGGAACTATAAATCTGCGCATAAGCTGCTCCCAACTAGCCGGATCAAACACAGTCTTCCATGGTGACAAAATAGTATACGCAGACACATCACTTGGGTGCCAAGCACCAAGAATTTGACTTAACTTGACACGGATCACTTGGTACATACCCTCCAATTTGTGCCCCAAATATGGTAACCAAGGATGCACCCATACGTGGATTGGAACAGTTTCCCGAAGTGGCTCCCAAGAGCCCACAGCACTATTCAATTTTGGCATCACAATGTTATCCAATATATATTGGAGAACCGATGGTGGCAACAACTTTTCCCAGGATTCCAAAAACCGCAGCATTGGTTCCGGGTCCCGGGCCTGCCATGTATTAACGCCAGAAATTCTTACAGCCGGCAATATAACTTCCGAAACCAATTGGGTATAAGGAGAAGAACCAGTATCCCAAATATCAGTACTTTCTTCGCCCTGCAACAAATTTTTCCACAAAGACACAACCTCTAACCTGTGAAAGGGATTCTGAAGAGGGTTCCAACCCTGAAACACTCTAATCAATAACGGAAGAGCATACGAGCAGGCAATACAGGACAAATTACACAACTTATAATCCTCAGCAAATCTCCTCCGCAAGTCGCTGAAACGCTCTGCAAGCGAGTCCAAGGTCAAAGTTCCCATTGAATTCTCCTGCCCCAACTGGCCCAACACACCTAATATCTCTTCCATACTATCTAATTGCTTCTTCTGCCTCTCAGCATCAACCACCAACTTCTCCTTCTCTTTGCTCAACCTCTCCACTGCTTCCTTCTCGTGCCTCAAGTCCCTATCAATCCTCTCTATTTCAAGCTCTGCCAAGTCTACAACTAGCCTCAGATTGTGTTGAAGCTCCGGCATTGGCACGTCCTCCTCCCGTGCCTTCTCCTCTGCATTCAAATTCTCTAAATTCGTCAGCACCCTCACCTGCGGACCCCTCATATCATAAACCTTTTGAACCATCTCACTAAGCCCTTGTTCTGCCTTCCTAGCCAGTAACTCCTCTGCCGTCACATACTCTGCATCATCCTTCTTCTTCTTCTTATTCCTCGCCCACCTCCTCTCCTTCACTCTCCCCACACTCTCAGTCCCCATCTTCATCTCCTCAAACTCCTTCAGCGCCGGCGGCAGCTTCTTCTCTGTCTCCTTGTAATCGTTGAAACCCATGCCCATATTCTTCGGCCGCAGCTTCGCCTCAATCGGTGCCACGATTCCCTGGGCATTCTTCCCAAGCCCACCGCCCTTATACCCCATCTTCTCCAGCAACTTCATTCCAATCCCCTTGGTGTGCTTCTCGAAACCTCCCGCATTTTTATCGCTCAAAATCACTGGCTCTGTCACTTTCTTCCCCTTCTCCAATTTCGTCCTCTCCGTTCTCTCCCTCTCCCTCCTCATCGCCCCCTCCTTGATCTTCCTCCCAAACGCAGTCGGCAAGAACTTCTCCTCATCGATGTCGTCATTTTCGTCGCCACCGTTATTGTCACTGTTTCCATTTCGCTCGGATTGAACCCCGTTAGAGCTCGAATTGAACCCTAGGCCCGAACCGGCGGTAGATGAGCCGAATCCGAGCCCTAACCCCGGGTTACCGTCGTCGTCTTCGTTCTCTTGCTTGGAGTTGCTCTCGATTTCCTCGGTGGGCATGATGTTGCCGGTGGAGACGAAGTTGACGGGCTTGGAGAGGTCGGGCTTTTTGGAAATATCGCGACCTTTCCGGCGCTTTTTGGAGGAGTAATCGTCGTCGGAATCAGAGGCAGAGTCGGCAAAGACACCATAAAGCACGTCTTCCTTGGTCTGCCTTGGCTTCTCCTTGCGCTTCCGATAATAGTACTCGCCACCGATCCACTGGCCGCCCTCATAGTCATTCTCCATCCCGAACCTCTCCATATCCTGGTAATCGTCCATCCTTGAGCCCAAATTACAGTTCAAGATTCCGAATCACGAAATACCAAAGCCCTATTTTCCGGCTCAGCAAAATTCTTGGCTCAAGGCTCCAAATCACTAACTACCAAAGCCCTAATTTCTTACTTAGCACAAGTTTGGGGAAAACGGTGCCCGGATGTTAGATTTCGTCGGCCGCCTGAAAATTTTATCTTTGTGGAATTCGTGTTGGAGTCGGATCAAGCGGGAGCCCACAAGATGAATAGTTTTGGGCCAGACCTTCTTCCCACACAACTTTCTATCTTTCAGGCCCAATTACGAAATACATCGCCACCGACCACAAAAATAAAAAATAAAAAATCGTTGATAATGTTAAAAACAATTATAAGAGAAATGAGACATAAACATATAAGTAAGGTATATAAAAAAATATATCTTTGGTTTAAAATATCTATTATGTAATATATCACTCTCTTAAATGAACATGAAATGATCTACCACAGGGCCCAACTTTAATCAATTTCATCTATTTTTAATCTTTTTGGACATCTCCCATTATAATTATGATTTTATGTGAGAAGAAATTCATTTTCCTCTCACTAATAAAATATCATGTTAAGATATTATTCATATAAAATAACCAACTTGAGTGTGCATTGCTTATTTTTTTATCAAGTTCATCTACATGAGGTGTTAAATTTCAAATCTCAAAGTTAAAATTTGTACTAATTTATTATTTGAGATAATTGGGTGATCATGAGTGTATACCACATTTATCAACAATAAGTTAAATCAATACAATAGGAATAGAAGTATCTAATAATTCAAACATTTGAATTTAAGTTTTAGTATAATATTATAAATAATCTAACTTATCACTTTAGATTAACAATTAAAAAAAGTTGTTAATTGAATAAAATAAAACAATCATTATATAAAAAAAAATATTTTTTCTTCAATAAAATAACATTAAAAAGATCATTCCATGCACTATGACTTTCCTACTTTCCAAAATTTGACGTCTTAAGTAGTACTTTTTTGCTCAAGTTACGTTTTTACCAAAGCTGAATGGATGAAGAATTAAAAAATAGAAATTATTCTTATTATTATTTTAATTTTTTTTTTAATTTTTAATTTTTAAATTTTTTTAATTTTTATATACAAATGAAATTCCCAAAGCAAGATTTGGATAGAATAGTTGAAGTCAGACAGTAAATGAACATGGATTTCGGATCCAGTGCAACAGCTTCTCGTACTTGCAAACAAGTGTACTCCCTCCCTCGTCTTGTTCCTCGCGCATTGAATATCCAACACATGACATCACATCTCGAGGCACGCAGGCATGACTTCAGCTGCAAATATCACTGACCCTTTTCCACGTGTCCTCTCCAGATTCCTATATCTCACGGAGCCCAATCTACAGTTAAAACTTGGCACTGCCTATTAGCTTCACTGCCACCCTCTGTCTCCTTCAATCTCTGGGTTCCTGATTGCAAGCACAGTCCTTTTCTTGCCCTTTTTCTTCTTCTTCTTCTAGAAGACGTGTGAGAGTTTGAATTCAATCCTACTTCAATGGCTAATTCTCTAATGGTGTCCTATGGCGGTAACGCGCCGGTTGGCCTTCAACAACGTTCTCTGTACCCAAATAACTGCCAGTCTCTTCCACCTCTGAAGCTTTTCTCTTTGAACCCCCAAAATCCCGTGTCTTTGAAGTACAACTCTCCCTCTACTTTGCTTCAACGCCGACTCAGTTCTCCTGTTCATGCAGCTCTTGATTCCAACATCCCGAGTGAGGTACTTCCGTATTCTAAGCTCTCTATGTTATCGGTTGAATGCGCGTTTGTTCGCTTGGGGTTAACATCTTGGTGTAGAGTCTCATTATGTTCAAGAGTTAGCTAATGCCGTGTTTGCCAGCTGAGAAATTGTATGTCTTTACCAGGTAAAGAGAGAACGCACAAACACTTTCCCGCTGGTTCGACTTAGATTTCAATTGTTACAAAAGATTTAATCTTTTTTAACTAATGGGCGCTGATGCAAAAGCAGTCCTCCTTCTCTAATTCTAAATCTCAAGAATTTTCTGACCAAGATTTTCTTTCTGATTGTTGTTGCCGGAATTGCTTAGTTGAGCTAAATAGTTGTGGAAGTCTTTGTTGAGTTGGATCTCACTGTTTGTAAGGTTCAATTTATTTTCATCTTCTTTCACGGCGCCGCTTAATAGAATAGCTTTCTATATCAATAGAATAGCTACTGATGATTTGAGAACCCATTATTTCGGGCTTCAATAGAACAAAAAGTTTGTGCTCCTATCGTGTCTCTTGTTTTCATTTTCTCTCTTATCTTGCATATGCTGAAGTATAAGTCCTTGCTTTGAACTCAATTTATCAATGGATTCTTTGTGGTGCTTTTGAAAGGGATCAGTGGAACTTAAGAGCAGTAAGAGCTTTGAGCAATGGGATTCATTGACGGCAAAGTTCTCTGGAGCGGCAAATATCCCATTTCTGTTACTTCAATTGCCACAGATCATCCTTAATGCTCGGAATCTTCTGGCGGGGAACAAAACTGCCCTTTTGGCTGTCCCGTGGCTGGTAATGCAATGTAGCTGATTCCTAATGATATAGAGTGATTTCTTTTCATTCTTCATTGCCTAATGAAAACTAACCTCTACTAAGTTCTTTGAAAGAATTTGGTTGAAAGTATCAATATAAAAGAATATTTAGATCTATGGTTTTTGTTTTGGTTTGATGAGGAAATACCCACCACAAGAATTCACAAGATTCTTCAATACTCTTCCATTTTTGTGTAATGGAGAATCTTGGATTCTAAAGTTCAACCTATTTTTGTGTCCTAGTTTTGCTTGTCAACCGAACATGGGTCGTCTTTGCAACTTAAAGGACCGAATGTTGCAAATGCAGGGGATGTTTACTGGTTTGCTTGGAAACCTTTCATTGCTCTCGTACTTTACAAAGAAGAGGGAGAAGGAGGTCATTGTTGTGCAAACATTGGGTGTATTATCAACATATATTGTATTTGCGCAGCTTGCAATGGCAGAAGCCATGCCTTTGCCTTATTTTATCACCACTTCAGTCGTTGTTGCAACCGGGCTTATAGTAAATTTCACGAATTATTTTGGTTGGCTACATGCTGCAATCTGGCAGTTCTGGGAAGATTTTATTACGGTTGGAGGGTTATCTGTCCTTCCCCAAGTAATCACCTCTCTCTCTCTCTCTCTCTCTCTCTCTCTCTCTCCCTCTTATTTCTTCTACTTGAAGTTTCTGATCCTTCTGAACATACTTGAAATACAGATTATGTGGTCTACTTTTGTCCCATACATACCAAATAGTATCTTGCCAGGGGCGATAGCATTCGTTATAGCTGTGGCAACTGTTATTATGGTAAGGCTTAACTACTTTGGGCTGTTTATCTGCTTTCATTAATGTTACTTTAGGCAATAGGGAATCTTAAGTACATTAGCAAAGATGGAGCACATGAATCAGTCAGTTTAGGTCTAGGTACATAAAGACATGAAGGAGGAGAGGAAAAAATGTCACATATCCTAACAACTCATAAGAAACGATGAATTTAGAGCTTATAGGAATGGTGTGTCTACAATCTTCTGACATGATCAACTTTTTAAAAAGATTATAGATTATGTGCCCACCTGCACCAAACCCCACCAACACCCCACACCCTCTCCTCCTCTTCTTTTTCCTCTTCTTCTCTTCCTCTCTTTTCCCCCAAGAAGAACCAAAAGAAAAAAAAGGAGAAAACTGAATCACTATTATAAATCAGCTCCTGTTGTTCTTGTGTAAGTTTCATGTCAAATCTAGCAAGAGAAAGATGCATGTCTACTGTGGGAATCACTAAGAAACTTTTTTTTTTCTTTTCTTCATGTGAAGTGAAGGTCAATATAGAATTACAAACAAGGAAACCCAACAATAATAGAACTTAACCAATAAATAAATAAATAAATAAATAATGGATCTCATGTTTCTTTTTGACTTTCTCTTAGTGACCTAATCAGGTCTGCAATCATGTTACGCCTCAGCCAGTGCAAGTCTAAACTTAGCATCTAGGTTCACGTGTTGACCTTTGCCTTGTGTTCAGGATTACCAACATGGTAATCTTGGAGGCTTTCCAGCTAGAGAGTTGCCTCAGCGGCCCAAGGACTTTATAGTTGCTATGAGTTACACAGATCAAATTCCCCTGCAATGATGTAACAAATGTTGTTCTCAATAGGATTTGTATAACCGCAATACACGGATGACTTTTAAAAACGATTTTCTTTTGTTTGATGAACTTACCTTGAAATTTCTCTGAGTTTGAACGGAGATAACTAAAGAGAAGAAAAATGAACTGTGTTAAAACTTAATAAGTTCTCATGTTTCAATATATAGCAAGAAACCAAGTAAAGGGTGATGAACAGATTGTTCGGAAGTGGAAGGAAGTGTTGGTGCATAAAATTTCAGACTGAACAAATTTAATATTCCACAATGTTTACTTCTTTTTGGTGTGTCTTTTGTCTCTGGAATCCTCACAGATGGAATACATCTTATTTTTATTCTGAGCTTAATTTGTTGTTATTAACATGAACATGAGTCATTCAGGGTTTGTAATCGGAAATTGATTTTTTTCAATCTGTTGTTTTTCCTTGATTTTTCTTTAGATTAAGATAGGGAAATTGGCAACTCAGCTTGTTCTTTGACATAAAGAAGCTAAGATTTGCAGGCACGCACAGGCAAACTTTCCGAGAAAGGTGTCAAATTTGTTGGATCAATATCTGGATGGACAGCTACACTTCTCTTTATGTGGATGCCAGTAGCACAAGTGGTAATCTAAGCTTCTCTCCCTGTAACAGAATTGAAAATCTTTTTTCTGTTCACACTGACAACAATTTGTATTTTCGTTCAGTGGACAAATTTCCTAAATCCTGATAACATCAAAGGCTTATCTTCTTTCTCAATGTTGCTTGCTATGATGGGAAACGGACTTATGATTCCACGTGCTCTCTTTATTCGTGATTTTATGTGGTAATGCTCCTATCCCTCCTTGCTCTGTGTGGTCTCAAATCTTGATATGAGATGATCATGGGTTTATGTAACTTGCAAATGTTCCAACTGTTAACCCTTTGTTTTTCAACTCTTGAATCTAAAGTTTCTCTGGCTTTTATCTAAACATCACATACTAAAATAATCACGTCTGTCATCTGCCGTAGGAGTCTTTACAATAATGCCTACCATGACATCTATTGTAAAGACTACCATCTACCTTAATACTTGCGGTGAAGAGGAAGGGTAGGTCCTCTTAAGTAGCTTTGTTTGTTCTTAACTTCTGTTATGTTGGTGTGAATCTTGACATTTCTTGACTCCATTGAATTGGTGGAAGTTTACCAACTGCTTGCTATAACCTTGCCACACTCTTGATGAGAATTAGAAGGCACGCTGGGTTGGATTTGTCTGTCGAGATTATACATAATCCATGCCTTTCAACATTTTCAGTTAAAAGTGGGCGTTTGCATAGAATTCTCGTTGAAATAACAGTTGGCTTCATTTTATGACGCTAGGAGGTTAGGTACCAAATAAGTAAAGTTCAATGAACTGCTTCTTGACCTGGTTAACATGCTATTGTAGCTGAACTAATTTTTTGATGCTTTGGTGAATTAATGTTAGTGAAAAATCGGTGCAACTTTGATTACAGGTTCCTTGGCTCGAGTTGGGCTTCTCTGTTTTATGGATATGGGAATATTGTATGCCTGTACTGGTAAGAAATCCCTAAATTAATGACCTTTCTCCTTGCGTACTCTTTGTACTCATTGAGCAGCAATTTTGAGTTCAACTGAAACAATTTATTGTATTGTGATATCAGTTTCAACGCTATCAGTAGGGAATTCTTCTTGGCAGCAACGTTTGGTTTGTTTCTGTGGATAGGTTGGCCCTATTACTATGCTGTTACTTTTAGTCAATCATTTGACATGGAAGAGATCTCTGATATTATTCTCCTTATAACAGGAATGGCCTTGTGGAGAGACACTGCAGTGTATGGTTACAGCTCGCCTTTGACATCCCTGAAAGAGTTAGTACTTGGTTCTTAATCCACGGTGATACAACAAATGGAGCCTATTGATGATGAAGTGATCTGCTCCGAATATGCTGCCTTGGAAGTGTAGCAAAACTTCTCTGCAGTGCTGCAGGCGCTTGATTGACGTTCACGACAAATAGTATGCCCGATTTCAACCATATAACATATAATAACTACTGCAATTTTTCTGCAGGTATGGAACCATGTTGGACAATCAAAGATAAATGTACCAATTGTTAATTCGTTCCTGTGCATGTAACTATGTTGAACTTTTGAGGACATACGCTTGAAATTTATTTTTGGAATCACATGTAATAAGTGGAAACGTTTTAAAGATAAAGTAATAATTTGTTCGGTTCACTTAATTTTCTCTGACAGCACTTTTTCTTGGGTTGGATTTTCTCTGATCGAGAGAGATTATGCAGCAAATGGAATCTGCAATCTTGTATTTTTATTATTCACCTGATGGAAGGAGACAATTTGAACTAAAAGGTTGTAGGTTGTAGTTTGTAGTTTTAGTTGGCGATAAGGAAGATTATCATACCATAAAGTTGGACATTTCAATAACTCGGGGACCTTATGTCTCTGAGTATTGGAGAGGAAGGCCTTCTTAATATTCCTTTTTATAAGATATGTACGCTCCTGGACTAGTCATAGCTTATTCACCTCAAGATGTGATCAATATTTGCTTTTAGGAACATTCCTCAATCGTAAAATAAAATAAAGTTCAATTATAAGGTGCTAAAAATGTGGAATTTACACATTTTCAAAATCTGTAGAACAGTAATCAAGAAACTTGCATTCTTTATTTCTAAACGACAGAGTGCTACAAAACAAGTTTATTTTCTCTTATCAATACAAAATGGTGACATCTGAAACAAGACGCCCGTGTTAACTTCTCTGGCGGCGTCATGGAAAGGTTCTTAGGAGATAATGCCCTTTAAGATTCGCTTAAGTATCCTTGAAAGCTCCAGGACCATGAATTACGGATTCCTGGTTTGTATTGACAAATTGATTCTGTCGTAACTACAAATTGGGTTGAGATAGAGAGACTGCAAGCTGTAATAATCCACCATTTGTTTAGGAAATTCAATATACTTAATTCATAAGATCCCAGTGTGTGCCACCAATTTTATTTCGGAAGTGAAAAATTTCTGTGCGGAAAGACACAGTTGTTCAAAGTTCAGATTTGGAGTAGAGAAATTAGAATAATCACTTCAACACCTTGGATCTGTTTCTGAAGTTCTCTGTTGTAAGCAATTGCTAGTAACGATTGTCTTTGCTGGTTGCAGAGCGGGAGTGTAAAACTTCAAGCTACCTTATCCATAATTCTGGAAAGCACTTTAGCTTCATTGTTACTTCTAAGTATCATGTTCTTCTCAGAAAATATAGATGACACAACTAAGGATATCAAATGGTTGAGCCTGTGTGCTGATATGTCCTGAGAATAAAGTATACAGCACACAAGAAGCAGAGATCTGTTTCCAGAAACTAGGGCCAAAGCCCTATCCGTTCCGACTTTGTTGCATATCACAAATGTGTAGCATAATCACTAATGTTCTTGGTCTTTATTCCAATCCCAAATGTTCCAGGCAGCAGAGTTCTACTCTTCAGGAAGCATCGTTTTAGTACCTTCAACCAGAAACTAGACAAAGGGATTAGCATATGGGAACTGAACTCAGTCATGCCTTATGAAGCAGTAACAAAAAAGAATAATGCATAGGGACCAACTTCTGAATTTGGAAGCCTAATATTACATCAATATTACAGAAATAAACTAGACACATAAGAAGGGGAAACTAATAGAGGTAGACTACTTTACACAAATATGGGACTACTTGATCTAGGATATGACATGCAGAAGATTGATATGATTAGACTGAACAACGGTTTCTGTTCCAGCTAACAGAGATTACCAAAACACTATCACCAGCAAAAATGTGTAAACTTACCATCCAGAAAAGCAACAAATGCGAAAAGTTACGAGACAAAATGTTTTCATATATGCAAATGCTTTCCAAGACTAAGGACTGGCCGTGAATGATTTTCAGTGTCTCCTACAAGAGCCTATCTTTCATCACAACAGTAAAAGCAGCATAGTATGGTTCAAAAGCACATGCTGAAAGACAAGAAATGACTTTAAGCACAGTGAAGATATCAAAGCAGAAATATCTCCAGAGCATCAGAAAACTTAAATTTAACAATGATTCTACAATATAAGACTCATAAGTCACCGAGAGTTTCATGTCTAGTTTGCAAAAGAGCAGAGCTATTCACACTTCACAAAAAGCTTCTCCTGCTTCACAAAGTATAATGCATACAAAACTGCATCAAACGGCGAAGTTAAAGGGACAAAAAAGTATTCAAACTATGTTTAAATTGTTCTTTATAATAAATTCTGAGATCTCAGCATTGCCAAAAGTAAAATGGACTAAATATCCTCTATAGCATGTCTGATTTCTAGACAACAGTGCAGTAAAAGGTTTCAAGTATAGATACCATATGTTTCCGGCATGATGATTTTGTGATGTTAGATCTTTAAGGAGCTTGTAGTAAGAAGATAGGTGTAGAAAATAGTGCAATCTTCCGTGTTCGCATGAATAAGACTCCACTCCAGAAGCTTTAAGTTGCCTGCTTTCTACTCCAAGATATAGGAGTCAGATCTTCATGTTAGATCTTCATATTCTTTTTTCTTAATGGTCACAGCATGGGAAGTCATTACCTCGGATTTGATGATTATGTTCTACTTGAACAATATTGGTCAATGTTTTCCCTTTCCTAGGAGGGTAAATAAACTTCAATTTTTGCTTTGGACCATTGACTAGTAGTTCAATTTTTTTCAGGTCTCTTGATTGTCCAACAACCTGGAAATGGGAAAGACCACCACAAAGGAATCAAGAACTTCTGCAAAACATCAGAAATATCATTAAGTAGAGGTAAACTCTGAGCAGAGACTCCAGGTAAACTGGAAGAATGCAACATGTCTCTAAAAAGGAATCAATACGATAGCAATTCATTCCTCAAATTCACAGAATACTAAAAGCAGGATGAACCAACAGCTCAACACGATACTAAAAGTAACCAAACTAATCATGTACTAAAAAAATATGGACTGCCATTTAAACAAAGGAATTTGACACGATAATATGTTGAAGCCTTTAAAGTATTTCAAAATCACATCTAAGGAAAATAAGCAACAAGCATGCTTTTTGATTATCTGGCTCAACTTGCGGTCTAAGACTCATCAGAAGGATCAAAAGTTGGTGTTTTCTTCTCAGAAAGTAAAGAAGCGTGAAAATAAAAATGAGAGGTGAATATGGATTCAAAAGACAATGTGGTGCTGGTGGCAGTGCTGCTGAAGATGGCAGCTGTTACCGAACACTTTCATACGAGAGAAGATGAGGGTTCAAATGCAATATAGCCTCCTAGGATTGTTAGACGCTTCTACAACACCAAAAATCATATAACATCAATTAACACCTAATAAAATCACAAGGCATTCGGTCATTTTGCTCAAGGAATAGATAATAAAATCTGAATGCAGAACAAAAAGAGGGAAAAAAAGGGCATTTTATCTTCCCTGCAGCCACTTCCTCATTTTAGGCCATAAATGGCTATCCTAGTAAGTTGCCCACGAATGTTCTATATCAGACAACAAAAGTTTTTTAAACTCAGGAGTGCAATATAGAATCCCATTGGTCGATCATATTTTAATTGATACAAAAATAGATAAAGAATAGCTAATGGCTGAATTCTAAGGCTCTTTTATATAGAAACAGAAATTAATCAGCTCAGAGAAAAATAAGATGTGGTAATATAACTGACATAGGCCAATAGCAAGGCGACAAGAATGCTTACCATGTGTGATTGGGAACGCTGCAGTGACACATCATTAAGCGGTTAATTGGCTGGTTATCCAGAACAGCCATTGCTGCCTTTACTATCTCCTGTTCTCAGCCCGTCTATCATGTATTCTTTCTCTTGAACAATTCCTTCAACATCTTCTGGGCAGCAGCCTTCTTTCCTGGCCTAGCAAATGCAGAACTGATACGTAAAAGTGTACTTTCACATGGAACAAACCCTTTGTCGTGCATTTCTGAGAATAATCTTTTTGCCTCAGCTCGATGAGTGTCTTTCAATGTCCTGTCCAACTCCAATCGATTAGAAAGATTGCACCAACCACAGATTAGTATGTCATAAGTTGAAGAATTAGGAGACACCCCTCTCACCCGCATCTCATTTAGAAGCTCCCTAGCTTGGCTCATCTTTCCGACCTTAGCAAAATCACTAATGAGCACATTGTAGGTGCTAGTTTTGGGAACAAAGCCTTTGGTCACCATTTCACAGTAGAGTTTTATTGATTCCTTCTTATTCCCAAGCTTACCATGTCCAGAAACCAAAATATCATATGTAGAAGCATCAGGGAGGAATCCTCTATCCTTCATTTCACCAAGCAATTCTTCTGCCTCTCTCATCAAACAAGCATCTGAAAGACCACCTAGAAGGAGATTGTAAGTTAAAATATTTGGAGAAATTCCTTCCGCCAACATCCTAGAATATACAGCAAAGGCCCTTTTCACATGACTGCTTACGCAATACCCACGGATAAGTGCATTGTACGGTAATAGTATCTGCTAAAATTCCTCTTTGTGTCATTTCTTCCAACACTGAAGTGGCTTTCTTAGTCATACCTAGTCTGCATAAGGTAGTGATGAGAGTATTATAAACTGCCTGATTAAGTTTTAGCCCCATAGCTATGAGTTGTTCATGCTTTTCGAAAATGATATCTGCAATTTTACTCCTAGATGCCGCATCAAGCATAACCCTATAGATAGTTAGCGAAGGCTGAATCCCCAAAATGAACATTTCATTCAAGATGTTTGTTGCTCTTTTAATATCACCACCATCACAAAGCCCTATAATCAGAATATTACAGGTGATTGAATTTGGTATTAAGCCTTGCCTCTTCATCTCATCCCATAGTTTCAAAGCATTATCTAAGTCACCCTGTTTGCAGTAGGCATTAATTATGGTGTTAAGTGTCACCAGGTCTGGAGACAAACCCAACTCACTCATTCTCGAATAAACAGATTGAGGTTCAAATTTTCCAAGCCTGAATAAACCATTGATCAGAGCATTATATGCAACAACATCAAAACTTATGTTTCTCTGTGTCATTTCATCAGCGATGTTAAGAGCAGCCGACTCATCTCCAACTTTAAAGAACCAATCCATTAAGGAAGTATAAGTGACTTGGTCAGGCAGAACATCCCTGGACATCATATCTGTGACTAATCCCTCAGCCCTCTCCATGTTTCTTCCTCTTTTCAGGTTGTTCACGAAAGCATCAAGTATTAAATTGTTCTCCTTTAATCCTCCAACTTTCATTTCCTTATATAGATCAAACGCAATTTTTTGCTCACCTGCCTTCAAATAGCCATCAATTAATGTTGCATAAACAAAAGCATTTGGCAAGATATTTCGTTGCACCATCTTTCTCAATACATTAACAGCTTCATCAAGCATTCCTTCCTTCGTATAGCCATTTATGATAGATGAATAAGTAATGACATTTGGAAAAACATGCTTCTCCTCCATTTCTTGCAATACAGACTCTGCAGTTTCCATGTCTCCTAATTTACAAAGCCCATCGATCAATGCAGAATAGGTAATACAGTTTGGAACTAGATTAAGCTTGGAAAATGTCCTGAAGATGTCCCCAGCCTCATTGGATTTCCCAACCTTAAATAGCCCATCCATAAAAGCAGTAAGCATGATCACATCAAAAGGAATACCTCGAACTATGATTTGGCTCTGAAGCATAAAAGCTTCAAGAGTTCTCCCAGCCTTAAACAAGGAATCAACAATTATAGTGTATGATACATTGTTAGGGTCCACACCCATCTTCTCCATCTCCTTCATAAGTAAGTTTGCTTCAGCAAATCTTCCATGCTTGCAAAGCCCATATATGATGGAGCTTTGAGCGACTACGTCAGGGAAGAACCCATTAATAACCATTTCCTCGTACACAGAAAGTGCTTCCTCAAGTTCAAGCTGCTTACAGTATGCACTAATGAGGGTAGTATGAGTAATAAGATTTGGTTTCAAATCCAGATTGTAAGTCCGATCCTCAATGTCATCAACTTTCAACACTTCACAATCTTCGTTCCTCTGACCCCCCATAATCTCATCAATAAGATTCTTGGCCCTAAGAAAATCACCAGTCTTGCAAAACCCATCTATCAAAGTGTTATACGTAACAATATCGGGAAAAAAGCCCTTCTTTCTCATACTCTCCACCAATTTGAGCGCTTCATTAGTTTCCCCAGCTTTGCAATATCCATTAATCAACATGTTCCAACCCACAACATCTCGAGGAATGCCACCATTAACCAAATCATCCATGACCCACTCCGCGTACTTTAGCAACCCAATTTGGCAAAACCCATTAACCAATATATTGCAGGTAAAAGAGTCAATATACAAGCCATTCTTTACCATTTCAGATAAAAGTCCAAATGCCTCATACGTCAATCCTTGTTTACACAATCCCCAAATGACGGTATTATAGGTCACTGTATCAATTTCTGCACTCCTAAGCAAATCCAATGCCAAATCCAACTTACCCACTTTGCATAAAGAATGAACCAATATGTTGGAAGTGAAAACATTAGGCGAAACCCCGCTAGCGAGCATATCATTGTAAAGAATCCATACCTGAGACACCAAGCCAGAGGCATTGAATTCGTACAGAAGCCGATTCCAAATGTACAAAATTGGAATGATACCGTGGTTTCGCATGGAGAAGAAGGTCTCCGAAGCTTTGGAAAATCTCCCACAGGCCAGGTAGAGATGGATGAGGGTGAAAAAGAACGAGGCATAGAGATGGGTCTTTGAGGGTGAGATAGGACCGACGTTGGTGTTGCTGCAGGCTGGGGGAGGGATGTTTGTGAGATAGGAAAGCGGGATTTGGACCGGTTTTAGGTGCTTGGCGGGCGAAGACGAAGAGAAGCACTGCGAGAGAAAAGCAAACGAAGGGAGTGTCTTTCTTTGCTTCTTCAAATGCTTGATCATTGTTCAAGTCTCTTCTTCAATCAAACATGTTGTTGTGAAGCATTCACGAGAGTGTGTATGTCTCCGTTATCCTTCAGGCCTCCACTCTATATATATCGCTCTTAGCGGTGCGACTTGGGCAAAAAGTGCTGGTGCATCAGCAGGTCTAAAAACTTCGAAGAGAAACACGAGAGACGCGAAGAACAAAAGCAAATGAAGATACAAAATAACTCAATACTTGCATCAAAGACTGATCAGATTGGTGGACGGTCAGCAGGTTTGAGGAGTTGTGCGCCGCATTACTGAAACAGAAGGTGATTCCACAGCCACAGCTCTGATACCACAGTCTGTGTCCACTGGTTAGGCGGTTCACAAAGTAACTGAGCGTTGGAATGTTTGTAAACCGATCCATCAATTACAATGATTCCTTCCTTTTTTTTTTTTTTTTAAGTGGCTCTAATAGTCTAAAAAATTCACCATTTATTAGTTTTTAGACTTTTAATATACTAACCAAGAATCTTAGCATTTGATATTAAAACTAATCTCATATCTTGACTTTAAATCTTGACATAACTAAACATGTAATGTAGCTAGCTTGTATGTAACTTCGAAGATAAAAAAGAAGGTGAGGAGTGAGTTGCCAATGGCAAAGGCCATTACTTAAGTAATTTTCATACCATCCTATGGAACATGCAATTATTTAAAATGAATAATGCTTGATTAATTTTTAACTTTAAAGTTTTAAACATAATGATTGAGTATTTTGTAATAATGACATATCCATAATTCTTGTCATTTTAGTTTTATACGTTTAGTCTTTTAGCTAACTAATTTAGTGGTAAGTTAGTAAGGGTTCCAACCGTTAGATTTTATTTACATTGTAATATTAATTTTTTTTTTTTTTTTGCATGTTTAGTCTTTTAATTCTACTAAGTTGGTAGGGAGAAAGAAAAATAAGTTGGCCCAAAACCATTTTATAGGAAGACAATTTAGGCCCAGAATGGGGAGTATGGGGCCTTATAATTTAAAAAATATAAAGCAAAAACCCTAACCCCTAGTGTGAATTTTCTCTGGTCTTCTCAGTTTCCCTGAGAAAGTCTCGGGCATTTCTTCTGATCTCCATTCCAATGAACCGGTAACAAACAAGCCAGCAAGAAGAATAATGGCGAGTAAATCACAACAACTCTGTTGGTCACGCCTCCTTCTCCGTCATCGAACCCTGAAGACAACCATCAAACACCCTCAACACTTTTGCCGGAAAATATATACTGTCCCGCACTTTCCGACCTCCCAAACGCCGCATTTCTCATTTCTAACCAAGGCCCATTATTCCGCTGCCTCAGACAGGGTGGTCAAGGACCTTCTGGCGGAGGTGGAGAAAGATAGGCAAAGAGAGAGAGAGCAAAGGATAAGGGCAGGCTTAGACACCAAAGACATTGATGCTGAAGCTGATGAGGACTACCTGGGGGTTACGCCGCTGATAGAGAAGATTCAGGCGCAGAGGGATACTGGGGATCCCAACGCCCGTCAAGAACCGGACTACGATAGCGATCAAGACGACGAGCGGTTTAAGCCTGAGGCCATGAAGAAGAGGCGGGATCAGTTCCGGAGGAAGTTTAAGCGGCATCGGGAGTTGCTCGATAACTTCACCGAAGCTGGTATGAATGGCTTGGGCTTGTTTGTTCGCTTCTTTGTTTAGATGGCTTAGTCTTTGGTCGTTACTATTCCATGGGAAGAGTTGAAATTGTGTGTATGGTTGCTTACAAAGGGTGGAAGAGATGTGGAAATGAATTGGGAGTACTGGGTTGCTGCTTGTTCCTTTTGTTGTTTGTAATTTGGGATGATACATTTAGCGACTTAGACCGAGTTATAGAAAACGGAAATTCGTTATTAGATTCTAAGCGCTCTATTTTATTCCTTATTTTGATTGATATTTACTTTTTTTTTTCCAACAATTTTGTAGTTTTCTGTGGAAATTGTCAGTCAGATAGTGTGGGAAAACGGACAAAAATTAATTAGAATTGAATGGTCTATCAGTTTATTAATATCGAGTGCAAAAGGGACTTTGTTTTGCTAGCTTTAGGGGTTGAAGATCTTAGGATATCTTTTCTGCAATGAAATTTCTGTTACTTGGTGAAAAAAGTTCACTTCATGTTGCTGCAGGATGTAGTGATCTAGTGAATTTAGCCTGACCCTACAATGATTAAAAGTATAATATCTTCAATATTCTTCTTTACTAAACTCTGTAGAAATAAGAGATTTAGTTGATATACTTTTCCTGTTCCTTTGCAACATATTTGTGCTGTATCCAAACTGACCTTCATGATCAACGATGTTGGTTTTGATGTTTAGACACAAATCCTGGATTCCTCTGTAAGCAAGAGAAACTGTTAAATATGAAAAATAAAAACAAGGAAGACCGTCAAATTTTGACTCTTTTTTCTTTCATTTGTTTTCTGTCCTACACAATGGATTATTAATTTCCCATATGCTTGCTTTGGTTTGTCTATGTTTTCTGACCCAATCTCTCTTGGGTCAAATGGAAGTACTACTCCCCATAAGACGAGGTGGTGGATGAGGTTACACATTGAAGTCCCATAGAGTGCATGAGTTGGTTACTAGTAAAAGAGAAAATATGAGTTGCTTTATACGAATTGATTTGAGTTCTTTTTTGGAATTATCAAACAGAAACGCTTGATGATGCCTTCAAATGGATGAATAAAATAGACAAGTTTGAGCAAAAACATTTCCAACTTTGGCTGGAGTATCGGGTCATTGGTGAGTTGATGAACCGTCTAAAAGTAGCTGAGGGAAAGGATAAATTCATTCTTCAGCAGAAATTAAATAGGGCTATGAGGTTGGTAGAATGGAAGGAAGCTTTTGATCCTAAGAATCCTGCCAATTTTGGAGTTATTCAGTATGGACGGGCTGGGGCTTCTGCTGATCTTATGGAGCACGGTGGATCAAAGCAAATGCTACGGGGGGAGGATGATGATGATGAGGAAGAGTTTGATGACATGAAAGAAAGGGACGACATCCTATTAGAGAAGCTTGATGCCATTGACAAAAATCTTGAACAGAAGCTGGCAGAGTTGGACCATACATTTGGAAAGAAGGGTAAGATTTTAGAGGAAGAAATCAGAGTTCTTGCTGAGGAAAGAAATGAGTTGACAGAGAAGAAAAGAAGACCTCTTTACCGTATAGTAAGTGCATGTGATCATCCTGCAAGGTTTTTGTTGATAGATAAAGTAAATCATGATTGAAAATGTTTGATTAGTCTAAGTGTTGGTAGATTGAGGAAACATGTTGTGTCAAGGTGATGTTCCTTTTTTTCCATCTTCACCTTGTCAATTTGTCATGCAAGTACCTTAAGGGTTCTGTTGGTTGTAGCTTTTTCTTCTCTTCATTTCACATTGCCTTCTTTGTTTATTCTATCATGAACGTTCCAAAAAATTTCATTTGTTTTCATTGAAGTTAACTTTCGCTAACTTTTCTTGCTGATTCAATTCATCTAGTTAAATGTTGCCATAATCTGTTGCATTTAGTTATGATGTAAAAGGACTTAAATACCAATAACTGTTAATATATCATGAAAAACCTGCTGGAACAGTTGCTAACTACATGAATGTCTTACTGATTAGTGGGGAGTTTTGTTCTTCTTATATCTTCTTAATTATGGCTTACTTTGTGCTCATTAACCAGTGGTTGTATCAAGGGCAACTTCCCTGATAAAGTGGGGTTATATCCTTTGGTCGATAGGAATATATGTGTATCTGGCACTGCATTTTCTTTAAAATGTTTGCTGGAACTTCATTGTGCCCTTGAGCTTGTGGGTACTTTGTTTAGATTTGACTTTTTTATTGTAGAACATTCACACGGGAGAAAATTATTATCTTACTGTTCGGCAAGAAGAACTGAATTTTTCAGTATTCGCATTCCTCTATGTCAGCTTCCCAACCATGTGAATGAGCTTGTGGTTGACAAGGAAATCAGTGCGGGGCCAATTGTTTAAATATCGTAAATAAACTCCTATGCTACCTGAAAATAGAAATAAATGTGTGTTACATGCATAGTGAATGCCTTGTCCTGAAAGATGTATGGCAATTATTTTGGGGCAAAGTTTTCTTCTTTTTACAAACTTTTATGCAGTTATTCTTTCTTTTCAGTTTTCTGCTGTCTTCATTGTAATTTTTGCTGCATTATTTTCCTTTTTCTTATTTTTTTTTACTTTCTCCTGTTTAAGTTTTTTAATCGTTCCACTCATTCTGCTTAAACTCAAGTATGCTATAATCTAATGGCAGGGTTTTGATATGAAAGTGCTTAATGTGAATCGAACCTGTAAAGTTACAAAGGTATTGACTCCATACAGTTTCTCTTTATTCTGAATAATGTTTCGTTTATCAATTTGTTCCCTAATCTATATGTTCTAGGGTGGGCAAGTGGCCAAATTTGCTGCTATTGTAGCCTGTGGAAACTATCATGGCGCTATTGGTTTTGCTAAAGCCAAAGGCCCTACAGTTCCCGTTGCAATTCAAAAGGTATCTTTTCTGGTGTGATTAGTTCTTTATGAATTCTTTTCCATCATGCTTGTTTTATCTCCTGTTTTCTAATTCAAATTTACTTGATTTGATTAGCAACATGTTAGATTCAGAATTCAGATCTAGGTCATAAATATTGGAGATTTAGGAACTTGCAAATTGAATGGTTAGATTTACTATCCAAAGTCTTCTTTGAAGGGGTGTCTGATCATTTAATTGGAACTGATTTGAACAAAATTCAGGAAAACTGAAATTCTTTTCCATCATGCTTTTTTTATCTCCTGTTTTCTAAGTCAAATTTACTTGATCTGATTACCAACATGTTAGATTCAGAATTCAGATCTAGGTCATAAATATTGGAGATTTAGGAACTTGCAAATTGAATGGTTAGATTTACTATCCAAAGTCTATTCTTTGATGGGGTGTCTGATCATTTAATTGGAACTGATTTGAACAAAATTCAGGAAAACTGAAATTCTTTTCCATCATGCTTTTTTTATCTCCTGTTTTCTAAGTCAAATTTACTTGATCTGATTACCAACATGTTAGATTCAGAATTCAGATCTAGGTCATAAATATTGGAGATTTAGGAACTTGCAAATTGAATGGTTAGATTTACTATCCAAAGTCTATTCTTTGATGGGGTTTCTGATCAGGAATTTGGCTCCTGAAACCTTGTGATCACTTATTTTTTGGTCCTTTGAGCAACATATTTAGTGACATTGAGCCTAAACTTTATAATTTCAGTCTCAACCCATCATCCAAAAATCTTTTAAGTTTTGCAGAGGGCATTAACAAATAACAGATGATATGACCTATTTTGTCACATTTGACTGATGTCGTGGCATTTTCTGTCAACATTTATTTATCCTTGTACTCAAAATGAGACAAGGTCTCCCTTTCTTGTCCTCTCCTTTCTCTCTTTGCAGTCTTGGCTTATTAATCCTTGGCAACCATAGGAGGTTAAGGCTCCTTACTCCCCCGCATAACAAGACAAGTGAAGTTGCAGTTGAAAATCATGAGATTCATGTACTCTTCATCTTCATAACCATTAAACATAGTACAAGTCTCAAATTTTAGCAAATGGAAGTACAAGCAAGAATAACCACGAGAACACTGGATCTGCAAAAAATCTGGTCGAAACCCCAATATCTAAACCAGAAAGGCAACACGTGAACAACCACAAGCATCGTGGTGGAAAGTGTCATCCATCAAAAAGTATAGCGAGTGGTGATAAAGCCTCGAGCTCCTGATCTGGGGTGCTTGCCCAACACAGTTAAGGGCATGGTCAATACCCTTGTAATAATCCCATCGAAATGGCAGTACTAGGCCCCAACTACTATTGTCTCCACAATTCTTACCATTCTTTCTTTCCTAATGGCAATAGAAACGGAACTTGGAAATTTAGAAGGATGGAGATAAATAGAGCTTGCTGCTTATTATTGTGAGCCGAAGCAGTTATGCCATTTGAGTGATATTGATATCCACATGGACACTTGGGATATGGTGCATTTGGTGATGGTCGTGCTAACATCATTTATATAATCTAGTGGATTCGAATGTAAGATTGACATTAAAACTATTTTAAAATTTCAGGCTTAACATTGCTATGCTTTGAAGTTTAGGGATCAACTGGAATCTTACCCAAGGTAGAGGGTCAAAATTACAGTTTGCACTTTTCATCATAGTGGGATATCCACGTGAATGTCATTTGTCTTTGTCCAAAGCATAAAAACTTAGATGTTAAATGCAATTCTAAAAGAAAAAAAAAATAGAAACAAAACTTTTTCTCTGTCTAGCTGAGGTTGATGGCGATCTCGATCTCATACTTACAACTTGGCCTGTCTTAAGCTGTGGATCACTATTTTCTTCATCTTTACATGTTTTAGATTCTCTTTCTTTTGCCTTTGATGCAATCTATATCGCTGCACAGGTGGTTGTCAGTGCTTTCATTGCCCATGGCCAGATCAAATCTGCTGTTTTTCATTGTCTAGTCGAGTCCCCGAATTTTGCCATTTTGGCTGATTTTGTTTCTCATCCTTGGATGCTTTCTGCACGCTTAAACTTAGTATCATAGTTTAGAATGCAAATGACTAATTAACCCTGTGATTGGAGTAACTATTGTGACCCCTTCCATTTTTTCAAAGAAAAACCTTAGCCTTTCTTCTTGTGTGCTTAAAGTCTCTTCCCTATATTGGAACCTAAATTATGAAGATTTCTCATTTAAATTGCTCCAACTGACTGATTGGTTCGAAAACTACCAGGCACGCGAGAAATGCTATCAGAATATTCACTATTGGGAGCGGCACGAGGACCATACAATTGCACAAGCAATTCAAGCATCATATAAAAAAACCAAGGTATTCATCTATATTTCTATTGGGATTCCTTATATTTTTCTATGTGAGCGAGTATTTTCTTTTATTTCCCTCGTTTCTTGGATTTGCAAACTTTTTAGGTGTATCTTTGGCCTGCACCCACCAGAACGGGTGTAAAAGGAGGGAAAAAAATTGTCCAACCCATCTTGTCCTTAGCTGGTTTTAAAAATATCAAGTCTAAGGTAATCAGCTAAAATCTAAATACGTACAAATGGTTATTTCCTGCATTGTTGGTGTTTGCTCTAAGCATGAAAACGCTTGATAGGTTATTGGTTCAAGGAATCCTTTCAACACTATTAAGGCTCTCATGAAAGCAATGAATTCAGTAAGTAGCCCTTATTACAAAATTATGGGTGTTTTTAGATTTATTTATCCTCTCAGATTTGATGTTGAGCTGTTCTTACTCGTGAACCTTACAGATCGAAACTCCAAAGGATGTCCAAGAGAAGTTTGGTCGGACTGTTGTTGAGAAGTACTTGCTGTGATAGGTTTGCTTTTTAAGATCCACTTCAATGCTTCCAGAATACACTTGTATCTCCTTCAATGTTAAAAGTTCGATGATGAAAAATGCAGATTTTTCTACACCCTTGTTGTTTTAGTTCTTTTCGGCACCTCCATGGCCTTCTCTTCATCGACTTCTTTTTGTTGTTAATAAGTTACACTTTCCTCTAATAACTTGAAATTTTTACCTTAATCTTCATCCCATTTTTACGAGGATATGATTGTTCTGTAGACATTTTCACCAAAGATAAAGGAGAGAATGTTTTGGGCTCTATATTTCAATATCATGACTCAAAAAACTTCAAGGTTGGTTCATCCCTTTAAGTTAATGTAAAACTTTGAATGCCATTACACGTATTTCATAGCCTGACATCGGACCCCATCGGACCCATGTTAGCTAAAGCAGAAACTTTTCTTCAACTTTCGGCAAAGTTCTTTGTTTTCTTCCTTTTGATTTGGATATTATTAACCCTTGAAATCCCCAGGGATTGCTAGCTGTACCCACCTGTCCCTCTGCGAGGCTTTCGGTACCTGGAACCGAATATTCTCATCCAGAGATCCACAATCTCATTTGAATCCCGCATACTGGAGGATTTGGGATCTTCATCCATGCTCATCATAATTTTAATCACATACATACATCTAATTTAGTCTTAATCTTAAGTCGTCATAATCAACTAATCAACTAATCAACTAATCAAATTATTTAAGCAAGAGAAAATTGGAAAAATGAAGATCCAAATTTTCCAAACGAGGCCGTAAAATGCACAAATACTATTTTTAGACCCTCTATTTGTGGGAAATGGAATGCTGTATCAATTTTTATAACAATATAGCCCCAGAAGGACGTGAAATGTCATTTTCAGCCACTGGAAGAACCGAAAGAATAGTCTACGCTAGAGCACATCGCCACGCGTCACGCATAACAATACCAACACACACATATTCTACCTTCCGAGCCACTGTATCGATGTCCTGATATATAGAAAACCCGAAAAGCCGCGCATTTTTCAGCAGTATGTTGCTCTGATCACAGATTGTATCCGGAGTTGTAATGGTGTCGTCGGACGGACGGAGACGGGATCCGAACCCCATCCGGCAGCTGCTTGGGCTCGGGTTCTGGGCGCAGGGCTTCAGGTGCTTCCCCTGGATGGCGGTGAACTTCTTTCTGAAGGATGGCCTCAACGTGGACCCTGCCACGCTACAGCTCCTCCAGAACTCGGCGAATCTTCCTATGGTCGCTAAGCCACTCTACGGCATCGTTTCCGATGCCGTTTACGTTGCCGGCCAGCACCGCATTCCCTACATAGCCGTGGGAGGTAATGAAAAAATGAAATCCAACTTCTCCGACTTGTTGGTGCGGAAATTCTATTTGTTTTGTGTTCTGAGTGTTTGTTATCACTGAAGATTTTGTTCGGAAACAGAATAGGAGTGGCAGTATGGAAGACGATAGAATCAGTGATCCTAATTGAGATTCAGAAAAGTAATATTGATACTCTATGAATGTGATATTAAAGTGAAAGTGGCAGAGATGCAAAGTGCTGAAGGCCTTTTGCTTTCTTTATGAAAAGCGAAATTCGTCTTCCCCTTTTGCTAAAGAAGTGACGGATCTCAAACGTTTATGTAGCAGACAGTTCCTAGTTAAACACTACCTTCGTCATTCATCTGCTTTATTTCGAAATATATCTCCTATTTACACTCTTCAACGCTTATAATTTCTGGTTATATTAATGGCTGTTGTTATTTTTAAAAGCAGTAAGGAGTATCTCACAAGATTTCATATTAAGAGGTCATAGTAGGGCATGAAGTAGCAAAAAATCTAAGGTTTTACAAGCATGTGTCTACTGGGTCAGCTGCTCGGCCAAAAACGTAGATCCCTAATTTGTTTTATATGACATTTCCTTCTGATTCTACGCAAGCGTTATTTAAGAATTCTTCTTTTGTGGCATAACATATTTTAGTAGGGTTAATCCTTCTAACCTTATTGTTGGTGAATAGCAATATTCTATCCATACTTTCAGAAGTATTTTGGTCTGATATTCCTATGGTCCAATGTGGATTTTTATCCTAGTAAAGAACGGAGAAACTTGATGCAAAAACTGATGATGGAAAGTTATGATTGTTCATGGAAATTGTCTGACTGTCTTTGCATGGTCTCTAACAGACATTGTATGTCCCACTTGGGAATGGAGGGATATGTACTCTTTCTTAGTGGTTGAAAGAAGAAACTCGTTGCATTTGTGAGGAACTTAAGAAAAAGTCACCAAAATTCTTGGAGCAGAACAATGTATTGATTTTGTGGCTAAGCTATGTGCAACTTTCAGCATGATAAAAATGGCTTCCTTATTATTTCTTGGGCTGCCAAATTTCTAAAAAATAGGTTGGATAGTCTTCAACGAGG
This sequence comes from Casuarina equisetifolia, assembly GCA_028551475.1. NCBI lineage: Eukaryota > Viridiplantae > Streptophyta > Magnoliopsida > Fagales > Casuarinaceae > Casuarina > Casuarina equisetifolia. The sequence continues at coordinate 21,897,916 of CM052362.1, forward strand.
GTATTGGCATCATTCAATCCATTGTGATTGTAATATCTCATAATATTACAGGAATTCTTAAAGTCTTGATATCGTGCAGCCTAATTTGTCATTGAAAAAGGGGGGAAGTGGTTTTTTGTGTGTGTGTGTGTGGTTCCCCGGGGGGGGGGGGGGGGGGGGGTTGGTGGTTGTGTGTGTTGTTTGTGTTGAAATCTTTATTTCCAACACAAAAGTAATGGGGCAATGGTGTACTACAACACTTTATGTATATATGCTTCATATAACTGAAAGATATCATCCCTTATGATGTGTTTTCCCATAATATTGGACCTGATCTTTTCTTTGCGTTTTTTATATTTATAACTTACTATTTTGGTAATCCAATAAATTTCTTGCTTGGAACAACTAATTTACTGTTTCTATGTTGTTACGTCCCTCTCTAGTTCTTGAAGCGTAAGATAATGATGCAATTAGTTCACCCAGCTTGGATTGTCATTGCTCCTATTGACTATTCACTCATTTTCTATGCCTATACGATGTAAATGAGTTGATATCTATCTAGTTTGTTTATGCCAATGGTGATTCACGAAAGGCATGAGGTTGTCTGCTTCTTGAAATCTTTTTACTAAGGATGCATAATGGTGTCTAGCTGCTTTTGCAGCTGGTAGATCTTTCCTGTGATCTATCTGCTGTTTTTTACCTAACCAAATTGCTTATTTGGACCTAAACACTAGAAATAACAGGTTTGAGAGTTTATCTTGAACAGGATGCCTAATGCACTCTTGTTGCCTCATTGTAAGAGATGTCAATTAGATCCCGATGGTTTAATTGCTTCAAAAACACCAAAATTGTTTAAATTTCCTCCATATCTGAAGTTATACGTTGTAATGATTAGCTGATGCTTGTAAAAGAAAGGACTGATTGAAACCATAATCGCTTGTATTTCTTAAGTAGAGATGTCTAGCCAAATGTACTCGTTCTGGTTCTAGTGCATCTTTTTGCATGCAGTATAATTTTACATTTTTATTTTCTAATTAATGCCGCAATTTGTTTGTGCAGCTTTTTTGCAAGCAGTTTCATGGCTTGCTTTGGCAATGCTCTCCCCATCCAGTATCTCTATCTTCAAGATTTCCATATATCTCCTCCTTAGTAACCTTGGTGCTTCAATAGCTGAGGTTGCTAACGATGCCATTGTTGCAGAGGTAGGAAAAAGACCAACTTCCCCTTCAAAGAGCTCTCAACCATCTTCCTCAGGAGAACTCCAATCATATGTTTGGATGGCTTCTTCTGCTGGCGGAGTCCTTGGGAATCTCATTGGCGGTATTATCATTGATCGATGCTCCCCACAAACTATGTTCCTGTTTACTGGCCTTCTCTTTGCTCTACAGTTTTTCATAACCATTACTGTACGGGAAAGCTCTCTTAACCTTCCCAAGAGTGCTGCCGACGCTGGGATTAGAAAACAACTTTCAGAGCTCTCAGTTGCATTAAGAAAACCTGAGATTGCTTACTCAATAACATGGTTTGCAATGTCTTATGCCATGATTCCAGCACTAACAGGCACCATGTTCTTTTACCAGACACAATATTTGAAAATTGAGTCATCGATTCTGGGTCTTTCTAAGGTCTTTGGTCAGGCAGCGATACTCCTGTGGAGCGTCATTTATAATCGTCACTTGAAGTCAATCCCCCCAAGGAAGCTGATTTCAGCCATTCAAGTGTTGATGGCAGTATTTATGGTGTCGGATGTGTTGTTTGTTAGGGGGTTTTATCAAAAGATGGGTCTGCCGGATTCTGTTTATGTTGTAATCTTCTCAGGCTTGTTGGAGGTTCTCTTCTTCTTTAAGATCCTGCCATTCAGTGTTCTGATAGCGCATTTCTGCCCTCCAGGTTGTGAAGGATCTCTAATGGCATTTGTCATGTCTGCTATAGCCCTCTCATTCATAGTGAGTGGATACCTTGGAGTAGCACTTGCATCATATGTTGGGGTAACAGGAAATGATTTCTCAGGGCTCCCGCTTGGTCTCATGATACAGGCAGTATGCACGATTTTGCCAATTTATTGGTCATCGTGTATACCTGATGATGTGAAATCAAAATCCAGGACGAAAAAGGAGTAATTCTCTATATACTTTTTTCTAGTCCGTTTTTCTTTCTTGTGCTATACACGGTCATTCACAATGTATTCGTTTCATTTGTCAAGGTTGAATTTTTTTTCCATAGCTGTTTTATAGGATAGTGGAGGAGATTCGAATGCTAAATTCTAGAATTTTGAACTTCGAGGTCTATTTGTAGAACTTTTATTGCACCTGGCAATGTCTCGGTGCCATATATGATGATAGATTGGTATTCGCCTAGTTAAAAGCGAAAACGAAGAAACCAGGAGGAACGTCCTGCGGAGGGCATGCAGCCTTCTTAGTCGCCCTGTGGAAATGCACATAGTTTTCCTAAGGTTCATGATCGTGATCCACTAAGATTTATAAACCAAATCGAGATCAACAGCAAGCAAAACCCATAATCACATACATCCGATAGATCAACTTTTAGTAGACATAAAAGCTTCATTAAGATCAGAAAACTAAATCTACCAAACCACAGCACATTCAAACATCAGCTAAAATGTTAAAGGTGGCGCAGCCAGAGGCTGAAAACGACCACTTTTTCAGTAACACCTGAGACTGCAGTCCAGAATTTCTACACACGGCCATCCCACAAACACTCGAGCCCGACTTTCGCAGCTTTCAGCATGCCCTCGATTTCTTTAGGAGGGTTCAGACCCAGGGCATGAGCTCGCTCCCACCGAGCCAGCCTGGTCATTCCCAGGCACGGCCCGTATGCCATGTTCATGTCGAATTGCCGCAGCACTTCCTCATTCTCATGCTCATCTACCATCCAGAACCACGCATTTAATCAGGTTCTCAAATCCATGATTTTCATAAGAATCGAAAACCAGATTGTTTTAGAAACCCTAACCGATCATGGCATAACACAGTACACGAGAATCTCAAACAATACCCAAATTTAAAGAGAGAGAGAAAGAGAGAGAGACCTTTGAGGTCTGGGATGCCGTGGGAAAGCAGGGCCGAGGGTTGGGTAACATCGGAGCCGAAAGTAGCGGCGTGAGGGGGCGATTTCTTGAAGGAAGCAGCCGGCTTCGAGCCCCTTTTAGTGCCGGGAGACGGCTTAGTGATGCCGCTCTTCTTCTTCTGCCGGAAGAATCCCTTCATATTACCTGATGTCGTCGCCATCTCTCTCTCTCTCTCCCTCTCTACGTTCCGATTTTGAATTTTCTCTCTCTTCCTCCAAGTGTTCCCGAGGTGTCTGTAGAATTTTGAATTAATTGATGCCTTTTCTTCCACTTTTGTCCTTGTTACTTCTACCTATTCTCATTCTGCCGCCTTTGTATCCATTTCCTTTTTCAATTTTCCTTCTTCCTCAACTTTCAGTTTTTTATTCTTTTTATTGGAATAATCAATTAATCGCTAATTTTTTTTTCCTTTTCGTGGAGTGCATCTTGTTAGCCTAATTGTATTATGTTTATCTAAAAGTGGATTATATTAAGTTGTTCACTTTTACAAAATGCATAATCTTAAATTTTCTCATTAAATTAGTACTTTTATATCATAATAGAGAAAAATCACCTAAGCATAAGACATTTCCATATTTGTGGGTTTTCAACACAAAAAGAATAAATTGAAAGAACAATAATGTTTCTTCTCTATTTTCATTTTATTGTTTATTCAAAAATTGTGTTTTAGATTTAATTATGTATATTCTATAAAGTTTATTTTTGTCTTTATGAAACCTAAAGTTTTCTTACACATTGAACATTGTATAAATATATGTTAGAATGTAAGTGTCAAAATCAATTGATAAAAGGTATGAAAATTGTATTAAATATAAAGCCAATGACTTATCTTCATGTATTTACATTTTTAAAAACTCTCCATCACATCTAGGCTACTACATACACCAGATGTGGATGGATGGAGCCCAACTTTGAAGCCCATAAGAGAAAGAGCAAAGTGGAGGCTCATCTTTTGACTCCAATATCATATAACGATCCATCACAAATTTAACTGACAAAGAGTGAGAAAGTCTCGTCCAAATATAAAAGTCAATGATTTATTTTCATGTAATTAATGTATGACACCCATATTTTTAATACTTCCTTTCTGTGCAAATTAATACAAGTACTATGTGTAGGTAGATAAAAGCCTAATATTGAGGCCTACATGAAAGATAATAAAACGAAGGTTCATTCCTTAACTCTAATATTATGTAAAGGGTTGTATGAAAACCAATTATCAAAAAGGTGAGGCAATCCTATCAAGTATGAAACTAATGATCCATTCTCATACAATCAATATAAGACATCTGCATTTTTAATACTCTTGAGTAAGTATAGGCTGATATAAGCATGATACATGGATAGATAACAACCCAAACTTTGGGACTCAAATGAGGGAGGATGGAGGAGTCTAATTAAATATAACGCCAATGGTCTGTCTTCATGCAACTGATATGAAACACTCACATTTTTAAATTATAAATTAGGCGGAATTAGCGAAGAGAAAATGAAGAGAGATTAAAAATTTAGAACTACAGGATAATAAGGAAATTGTATTGCAACTGAATATACCTTGAGATTCATTCATAATTCCTTATTATCCTGCTACAAGCGGCCCGTGCCAAAACGTCATCCCTTACGTTAACTGCTTGCACCGAGACACTCATTGTTCGTTTTGGGTCTCTTCAAAGACTATTAGTACTTTGGGCCTCCCCTTGACATCTACTATTTCGGGCCTTCGCGTGATTGGGCGTTTTGTAAAGTGCATTGTTGATGAACGTAGCTGTTGTTGAGGAACGTGTAGCACGCTGCCCAAGTGAGCGCCATAAGGCTCCAGAGTCAGCAGCCATTGCATTTAAACAAGCTGTGGGGGCTTGATAGTGGGTAGGAATGTGACCCAAGTCAGACATTGTACTTCATGTGTACCCTTTTTTTTTATTGGTTGAATAGGTAGGTACTTTATATGGAAAGAGTTGTTTTTTATTTGATATAAGAGATAGCACGATAGTCTGAGATTTCGAATGTTTTCTTCATTGTAGTTTATAGCAGGGATTTGTTTACTTTATAACTTCTTGGTAAAGGATAACAAAACATAATAAAATTAAGAGGCATCGACCTCTTCGTTACAAAGTCCACGGGGGACATTTTGTCTGTTCCCAAAATCCATCGCCCGACCTCAAACTAGCTTATACTTCTCCCTTTTAGAAAGCTCTCTTAGAGACAAGGGTTTCCTAATGCTTGGCCGCCCCATCCATCAACTTCCAAGCCCGTAATTATTCGCCATAAGCGCCACCAACCACCCGCTTCCCTACCACCATTATCTCCTTGAAAAGGACCTCTTGAATGACACCACAACAAAAAGAAGTGGGGAAGGTGGGTGCAAGAGATTGTCAACCCTTTCCCACAAATGTGTACCCCCGCCATGTGGCTTTCCCGTAAAGAACAAGCCCTTCCTTTATCTTTGAAACACAGGATCTTTCGATCCTGTAATGATGGTTTCACATTTCAATTTTTTTGTATTTTACTTGTGTCCTAATGTAAATTATTTGAGTAGCTTTCCTTTGTATTTATTTCTTAACAGTTGCATTTCGTGTACCGAAAACGGGTATGATCAGACAGCAACTCATATGCAAGTGGCGCTTTAATGCACTTCTCAATTTCAGTATGTGCAGAATTTTTTGATCTTTGGGTTCACATCTTGAGCAGGCATGTCAAACCAACTCTTCCTACTAGTATCTTCAAGTTGCTTTCGCCTTAATTTGTTCAACTTTCTTAGGTTCTTGGTTGTACAACAGCTTTTCAATAAGATTGGTCTCAAGGTGCCCTTGTTTCAGTTTCACTTTGAGATTTGTTCTCAGACTCATTAAGGGTTGTGGATGAGAATTTTGCACCCTTGGTCCACATGAAAGGTCAGTCATTGGCTTGCATTCTACGCCACTAGAGAGAGAGACGAAGAAAGAAGAAGAATAAAAACTTATAAGCAAGGAGGATTCTTCAACTATTCAATGCTTCTTTTGATGAGAATAAAAAAGATCTGCATCCTCATTTATGGTCACAGTCGTCCTTGCATGCCCATCCCATCGGATTTGTGGAATTTTCTTATCTTGTGGCTAACAAGTCAAGCCTTGTGAATGTGATCGCAACATTGACTGAGCGCACCCATGAAAATTTCAAGTCGTGAAACACAAGTGCCGCAAGGTTCCTCCATATTGTCTTCCACGGTCCTTGTGGAGGATCGAGGGAAGGATGGAATTTGTCAAATAAAAGGATATTAGGAAGTCACCGCCCTTTCCTAATAGATTTTGGATTTCAAGTAAGAACACAAATTTAAGAAGGTTTTTATCCTACTAAATTCCAAGACTCGGCTCCATGACTTCTTGGACTACATAAACCAAGTGTTTTGCTTTCTTAGATTTTACTTCAAAGACCAAATCATTAGATTTACTAAGCATACAAGTTGAAGTATATAAACAAAAGTGAAACAAATGACGGAAGTTTCAAAGAGATTACTAGAATAATGTTATCGACAGACGAGATGGAATAAACTAGTCTAACAATTTAACATAATGCCAATTGGATCAAGACATGAGAAGAAACAGTTGTAATATCCAAATGATGCCATGAACAGTTTAGTCCATCGGATCTTCTACTACACTGAAAGTCGATTCTCCAACTAGATGAGGTTTAGCCTACTCTAGTTCAGTAATTTGCCCTCTAATCATAGCTATAAAATGCCAACTAGAACAATCAGACCAGCTATTTCGTGACCCTCTGGCATTGTTGACCCGTGATACGGCCAGTTCTGTGGACTTTGGAGCCTCGCACCAAGCAAATCAATCAATGTACTGTTGAGAACGACGTATGGATCACGATCAATTGTGAAGAATTCGTGTTGTTCGCCGTGCAAGACCCGTTGTAGATGTCAGGTGGACCCTTCCAGCGTATAGACTTGGAGCTCTTCCGCAAACAAAGCCATTAATGCACTCTTGAATGACTTTTGGGAACTGATGTCAGTGACCTTCAAGCAGACAGACTTCTAGTTTTGCTGCCAAATAAAGTGATCAATGCATTCTTGAATGTTTTGCTTAGTGCTAAATTGTTGTAATATTCAAGAGAGAACAAGTATTTATCATCTTCCTTTATCTTTCATACTTTCCCTTTGTTATAAAGAAAAATAAAGATAAAATATAAGACAACGAAAGCACCTTTACTTCGAGGAACAACAACAAAATTATCATTCCAAAGGAAATAAAACTTTACCACTTAGAGTTAGGTCCATTTCCTGAATGATGAGGAAGCATTTGGAAAATAAGACTTTCAACCAACTTATAATGAGGAAGTCAATTTCAAACGTTTTTCATGAAACTAATAACAAATTGAATTGAATAGTTGTTTATTTCAATTCAATGATTATCTACTTAGTGGCTTAATTGGAATTATCAGATATTTCTACCTAAATAGTGAGGGTTTGAGACATCAGAGTCTCGTTTTATTTTTTATTTTTTTAATAATTTCTTTTAAAACTTTTTACTTTAAAATCATAGCCAATAGTTTAGGGTTTCATAGTCCTCACAGTGAAGTGTTTCCAGAGTAACAACAACGACCAAAATCTCTTTAGCCATCTAAAACTTTTCACCTAGAAGGCACTAGCTGACTTTCTTCAGAACAATAATGGTCATGTCCTCTGCATGTAAGTGGATGATAAGCTCATCATACGCTAACGACAGTTCGTAATGTTTACTCTCACCTTCTTGTGCATCTAAATGCACGAAACTCAAGTCTATAACCCCATTAAATCTTCCATTTCACTCAATTATAACTTGTCAAACTCAACCATGGCTTTTCTAATCAAGTTGCCGGATGCCGACAACAAGAAAGAGCCAGCTTTGGGGTGTCCGTGACCAGCTCCCGTAGGCAGACTGGTCCGGTGTTAGGTGAGAGTTGGATTAGGTGGTCCTTCATAGATTTGGGCATGCCCAGATGTAGTCTCTGGCACGAAGCTGAGCTTCGAGTTACAGTAGCCAGTGACACGAAACAGTAAAGCTTAGACGCCGAAGGGGACGAAATCCAAGTGTCAAACCGGAGTGTAATGTGACGCAATCATCTCTGACTTGGTCCGACTTTTCCCTGCACTTACTGTACTAGAGCGGTGAAGGACTAAATATGCACCACAAACGGGTTACCTACACCGATGAATACGTTAGGTATACATAACCTTTTTGACTTGACAAAAAATTAAGACAAGAAATAGAGATTGAATAGTCACCCCATAATTAAACCATCTCGAAAATGTCATAGAAAAGGGTGCAAACTTATCACGAAAAGATTAAGAGGATAACTGTCACTCATTTAGTTTTAAGGAGTTGATTTGGTTATCTTAAACAAGGTTTTTGAAGATAATCTTACAATTTTGAGAATAATAAAAGAAATGAGTGAATTATGTCCTAAAACTTGATAGAATGATTCATTAACCTTTAGAAGTCTAGGACGTGACTTCATTATCTCTAAAAAGGTTGATAATATAAGCTAAATATCCTTTAACTTTTATTTACGGGATTTATTGGGGGAGGGGAAGATCAAAACTGGGCCTCCCATGTGATAAATTGTATGTCATCTTTTTTTTTTTTTAATAAATAGAGATAATGTCCTTGTCATTTATATTAATAATACAAGTAACCAAACCTAGAGCATAACATAACACCTAACCTAGATGATATGTCACTAAATTGCTAGGACTTGGACTTGAAGACTAATGTTTGCCAAGTAAGTATGCCATTTAACTTGTACTAAGAGCTTTGTCCAATGCTTCGTGCAGTAATTTCTATGTCAATTAAAGAACATGAATTTTAATTATATCCTTCAAAAGTTACAGAGGTATTAAAAAAAAAAAACCTAAGGTCCTTCTTTGAAAAAGATGAAAGACGGGAAGTTTTGATAAACTCCCCAACTAAAAATCAGAAAAAATGATCACAAGGTTTTTTAAATTGTTTCTTAATTAGTAATTATTAATAGACAGTGAGATGGCCAATGTGAATGGTAGAAGCAAGAGGCATATGGAGAGAGCAAGCACACCTAGTAATTCTAAACTATTGTACTATATAATATATAGTTGGTTCTGAATGAAATAAGTCAATTTTGAAAAATTAGCATTTTATCCCTTTTTAACCAAATCAAAATATACCATTATGTTTATTACACATGATCATAGATCAAATATAAGAGGTACTAATTTGCCAAATCTCTCTCGTATAATTTGAAAGCAATAGTTTAATTACAAATTGTGAAGAATGTTGGCCGAATTTGATGGAAACAAAGCTTCATGACATCTAAATCCCATCTGTCCCTCCCGATGGTCTTAAACCCCAACTACTCATATTTATTTAAGGTCCTTCTAAGCGTAACTGCCTGAAATATCATACCTCACTGGGATTAAAAGTAGGGCATACGCCTAACTTAAATCCAATATTATATGCCCTCAACAATTTGGTGTTTTTGGTTTTGGGGGAGAGGGGAGGGAACGTGGGGTTGGTGTGGGTTTGAAAGAAAAGTCTTTAAAATAGGATCAAACAAATTTAACTCCACAATTAATGTTTTATTTGAGAAAAGATGATGGATAATATTCCAAATTAAAATCAAGTGCACCACTTGAGAAATATGATAATGATTCATCCTAGACGTATTGTAATGGCAAAGATTCATCATAAAATAAGTTTGGAGTGTTATATTAGACGAACGTCATTTTAATGCGATTTAAGTGAGTTGGGTGTACGTGCATTTAGGATAAGAATAACTGCTAAACTTTGACTGAGGCGTTAATAGTAACAATGATAGTATTTGCAAATGGAGGATGGTTGGTTGTGAGAATATGTAAGTCCTTGTTCACAACACAACCCGAAGAAAAATCCATCCATCTTTGTTTTGCTTGAACTTACAATGCACGACTAGAGATTGTTTACTTATTAAACCTCGCCTGCTGTTTTAGTCCCTCGCTAAGGATTCCGGCCGAGGTCAGAAATCGAAAGAGTGGAAATTGTCAAGGGGGCAAAAATCCAGATTCATTGACCGCTGAACGTGCTAATGTCTCTATGACCAATACTCTAGCCAGAAAAAGTGAGCCGTTCACATTGGGGTTTGCAGTATATAAACAAACGGGTATCTTGATCCTGGCAAACTCAACCCACAAGCAGGCGGTAACACCTAAATATATTGACCGTTGAATTTATTGTCGTATTTATGAGCAATATTTTATCCTAAATAAGTAGCACCTTCATGCTTGGCTTCAATATATATACAGGCGAGTGTTGATCCTGGTAAACTCGCAACCCACAAGCAAGCACTTACGCTTAGAGATGGAGGTCTGGTTCATCATCCTCTTCTCTCTGTGTGCATTTTTTGCCTTAAAATCTCTGTTTAGCCTTCTCCGTTCCTCCAATAGCACCAAAAAGAATGAATCAAAAGCCAAGTTCCCACCGGGACCCCGACCTCTTCCCATCCTAGGAAACCTCCTATGGCTTCCCAGAAACGCAGTTGAACTTAGATATGTCATCGATAGGCTCTCCCAAAAGTATGGGCCTATTCTCACTCTTCGCCTTGGCCATGAACCCCTTATTTTCGTTACCTCCTACTCCATTGCCCATCAAGCGCTTGTCCGACACGGCGCCGTCTTTGCAAACCGTCCAGCACTCGTTCCTGTCAGCGCAGTTCTCAGCAACAAGCGCAAAGACATTGGCGCGTCTCCCTATGGCCCAACTTGGCGTCTTCTTCGCCGTAACCTTGTATCGGAAATTATCCATCCTAATAAGATGAATTCTTACTATCCCGCTCGCAAGCGGGTCATGGAAACTTTGAATGATAAGATCACTCAAAGTTCCAAGCGCAACGAGGCCATCCATGTCAACGATTGCCTCCACCATGCCGTGTTTTCCTTGTTTATTCTCATGGCTTTTGGCGACATGAGGGAGGATGCGGTTAGAGAAGTCGAAGACATACAATGGAAACTTCTTATGAATTACGCTGACTTTAGTGTGTTCGGTTTCTTCCCAAGGTTGGGGAGATTGCTATTCAGAAATCTCTATAAAAAGTACGTAAATCTCTTAAAGACTCAGGATGACATCATTTTGCCTATCATAAGGGCCCGAAAAAAATTAAGGCAAGAGAAAGGAAAAGAGCTTGAATATGTGTCATACACAGATAGCTTAATGGATTTGCAAGTACCAGGAGAAGAAGATAAGATTCAAGAACTGGATATACTCAGTCTATGCTCCGAGTTCATCAATGCAGGGGCTGACACCACGACAACGATGTTGCAGTGGATCATGGCCTATATGGTGAAGTACTCACGTGTTCAAGCCAAAGTCTACGCTGAAATCAGTTCAGTCGTGGGATCAGGAGAGAAAGAGATAAAGGAGGAAGATTTGCACAAGTTCCCATATCTGAAAGCGGTGGTCCTGGAGGTTTCGAGAATGCACCCTCCCAATACCTCCTTAATACCACATTCCGTTACGGAGGATGTGGAATTGTGCGGCTACACCATTCCTAAAGGTACAACGGTGAACATCGTAACGGCATTAATAGGGCGCGATCCAAATGTTTGGGAGAACCCATTGGAGTTTAGACCTGAAAGGTTGTTGACAGGGGATAGGAGTGCTGAAGAAGTGACTGATCTAACAGCTTTTAAGATGCTACCCTTTGGTGCTGGCAGAAGGATGTGTCCCGGCAATGGTTTAGGCAGGCTTCTTTTGGAGTATTTTGTTGCAAACTTGATATGGCGCTTTGAGTGGAAGCCGTTGGACGGGGAAGAAGTTGATGTCTCGGAGAAGGAGGAATTCTTAGTGGTGATGAAGACCCCTCTACGGGCCCATGCAACCCCAAGAACCTAATAAATTGCGTCTATACCATGGATAAACAAGGACGGCGTGCTGCTTTTTTGGATGTCATTACCTTCTTGCAGGAAATAGATGTCTTTTTTCCTCTTTAATTAGTGTAATTTTTTGTTTTGAAGCTCCGTATTCCTTCAATAAAAATTAAAATATTCCGAAGAAATAAATGCTAAACCATACTGTTTCATAGCATTGCCTTGTTCAGCTGACGATGAAGTAAGTTCCTTTCACTTTTCGCGAATCACATGTTATCGCCTACTTTTCTGGAAGAGATGATTAGCAATTCCTCCACTTGCAAGAAAGGAAAATTCAAATAACTCAATGTTGACACTTTCCTTCCACCCAAGTTTTGGTGATAGGACCCAGTTTGGTTGGACTTAAGAATCAATATGTTCTTGACTTCTACTCTGTCCTGAACCTAACAGATGTAGAAGATCGGACATCGGTTCGTGTTTTGTGCGTTCAAATAACTCATTGGATTTTTTGCGTTCCATGTTGGGAGTCAAGACAAGATCGGTAGACTCTGGAAAATTACATTAAACCGATATGAAAAGGAGAGGATCGAATATTGGATGGGCGGCTGCCTCACCTTTCCATTGTTTGTTTACCCAACTGGGTTGTTGAAAGTATGTAAAACGGTACCGGAAACACTACCTAGCTTCCTAAATCAGAGAATAGTCAACACAAAACCAGTCACCGCAATTGATAGTTCAACGATGAAATTCATCTTTAATTGGGTTATATGAGGCTTTTCACACTGTACACAAAGTCTTTGATCAAGTAAAACCTATCGCCTGTACCATAATCACAATTTCCTAATCACAAAAGTGACCATTATCATCCACAATGTTATATCTCTCTATCGACTCCAACCCTAATTAAAGATAAATCATAACAAGCCTTCTAATGAAATCTAATGAAACCTGTAGATTCAGGTTCGGTTGTATTTTACTAATCGCTCACACTTGGAGCTACTATACCATATAAGATTTAGCAAACAAGATTCTCATGTACTTACACTAATAGCATATAAATACGGTAGTAAAGCCCGTGAGTCATACAAGAAGAGAAGTTCATTTGAAAAATGAAGAGTCTTAAACGATAAAAGTAAATCGTAGTTTGTCTTTTTATTTTGTTCAAGAAGTTTTTAGTTCGGCATTTATGTCTTACATCTTATTTGCATAACTAAAAATAAAAAATAAAAAATTAATCCATATCAGTAATGAAGAAATCGATCTTCAACATTTCAAAATTTGTAATCACCCAATAAATGCCTTTCTAAATCGTTGTCCTATAAAATGTTTTTTGAGCTTTCCTTCACCTTCTTTCCTATGTAACTTTCTGAGAACTACAGGATTAAGGGTCTTAAATTTTGTTATGGTCAGGCTTGATGACAGCCAAGAACATGCAATCAACATCGTATTTCTAGACGAGACAAGTTTCAAGCTTGTGGTGGTTTGGGAATCGTCAACCATTAAATTCTAGAGTAAAAGAAATAACGAGTGTACCTGTGCAGGCTTCATGGAATTCACGTGGGCCATTTTTGAAAATAGTCATCTTCTATGGCTGCCTTCGTCGCTACTCCTTCGATCAGATATGATTCGGCTTGAGGAGTGTATCTTCCTTCGCAGAACCATCTGTCAGGAACTTGATTTGATTCGGACTCACTACAGTGCTAAGTGTTAGGCTTGGCCGTCGGAGGTGGTAAGAACTTTGATTTTCCATCGGCAACATGTTCATCTTCAGCTTTAGGTTTTCGCCTGAGATGGCCAATGGAGGAGCTAGTACCTACTTGGGCGGCCCGGTTGCAGGTAAAAACTTTGGTTTCCCATAGGCGACATGTTCATCTTCTGGTTCAGGTTTTCGCCTGAGATAGGCAACGGAGCAACTAGTAGTAAAGCCATGGCGAAGGGCTGAGGTACCTTCGTGAGAGTCATGGTGGGAATGGCTATGGGTTTTGGTACTTCGTCGCAAAGTAGTCCAATTACGAGATTTTTTACTACGTCGCAAACCTGATGTAATTTCGTCGGAAAGTAGTCCAAATTAGTCCAAGTAGGCCTTCATTGACATTCTCTCTCTTCAATCTTTTGAGGGAAATAATAGTCGTTTAAGATCACAAGCTCACAAGCTTTGAACACAAACAACATTTCAAACATTGTATCTATTAAGCTCACAAGCTCAAACTACCTACAATGGGCTACTCAAGTAAAGATCTAGAAGCTGCTTGGTTTCACTTGAATTTTATATAATTCAGGTATGATATAAGAGAAGAATATTCAAGTGCTATAGAAGGCTCAAATATCATATAGCAAAATGGCTTAGAATACAACCACACAATTTCTAAGCTTAGTACATCACTTATATAGTGACTGGCCTTCTTGAGAAAATTTAGTTTTTATATTATATAAGTCAAGGTTAGCTTAGTAGATAACATCTTCTTCTTCAAGATTGCCGACAATTTTAGTCATTTTCTCACTATCTAAGTTAGGGACGATGCCACCTCTTCTTATCTCGTTTTTAGGATGTGTGGGTGGTGGAGCATTCAGCCTTTCAACAAGATTTGATGATTCACCGGAATGATATGGCTTGAATGCAAAGTTGTTACTTAACTCAAGTCCATGATGTTTGATTGCTTTGGGCCGATACATCATATATCATAGTAGGCTCTAGGTGCATACAATACTAGTGGACTCACCACATCCATTCAGTGTTAGGATGTCAGCTAGTTGCTCATAATAATTCCTTTTGCAACTTTTTCTTTCATAAAGTGCATGTCAATTTCCATGTGCTTTATCTTGCGATGTTGAACTGGCTTTACAAACATATGCAATGCAAAGAGGTTATTACAAAATAAGTAAATAGGATGATATTGACTTACCCCAAGCTCTTTCAATAAGTTCATCAACCACATGGCTTTAGCAATACCTTCAACCATTGCTTTCTGTTATGCTTCAATAAAGGAGTGTGAGACAAAGTCTTGCTTTTATGATGACTAAGAGATAAGATTTGCTCCCATGAACATAAAAAATCTGGTAGTTGATTGTTTGGTTAGGTGGCAACTTCCATAATTAGAATTTGTGAAACCATAGATGGTAGTTGGACTTTGTTTATGAAATTGAAGTCCATAGTTTGATGTTCCTTGAAGGTAATGCAAGACGTGTTTGAGCTAAAAGAAATCTTTTATGCGTGGAGTGCTCATGTGTTGACAAAGACGGTGATCTGATTGATTGATATCAGGTCAAGTATGTGACAAATAGTGCAAGGATCCTAATATGCTTTTATAGATGGTTGTGGGAGAAAGCTTTCCTCGCTCGCAACAAACGTGCTTTACTACCATGGGAGTTGAGATCAGTTTGCTATACATCATTATGTTCTTCCACAGAACATCGAATGAATATTGATGTTGAGAAAGAAAAAGCCTAGCTTCATTATACATCATTTGTAGTTGATCCGCAGTTCGATTGAGCTGATTTTTTGTCAGCATGTTCGGGATTAGGTGTTCTTCATTGTAAACGGTTGGATCGTTGTTTGGAGCTTTTAAAGTTAGCAGATCTTAGATGAAAATCTGGGTGATATTTCTCAAATTTTTCTTTGTTAAGTTATTGTTTACAACTTGTTCTTCACCATTTATTGATGATTCTATTATTGTTAAATCAGTAAATCTTTGTCCTGTTGCTATTGTTAAGGACTTGATTGAGTTGTAACCTAACGATTTATATAGTGGAGATATGGGTAGATTCTGTAATCGGTCCCGTGGTTTTTATCCTTCACATTGGAGGAGTTTTTCACGTAGAAATTCTTTTGTGTTGATTGTGATTTGATTATTTTACTTGTAATTCAAATACATCGTTGATATTTTAGTATATCCTCACAGGTTCAATCAAAGTGGAAAACTTTATACGTCTTTTTTCCCATCATTATCTACGTGACAAAGTGCACAACCCACATTGGTTACAAAAGAGAAAGAATAGTGTAGAGCATCTATGGTATTATATAACTCCTATTCAGTAAACTTCTCTAAAATGGATAATATTAACTTCTTAAACGACGCAAGGAATTTTAATCTCTCGCCAAGCATTCCGGCCAGGGTCACGATTTGCTAGAGTGGAAACAGAACAGATAATATATATTGACCGTTGAATTTATTGTCGTATTTATGAGCAATATTTTATCCTAAATAAGTAGCACCTTCATGCTTGGCTTCAATATATATACAGGCGAGTGTTGATCCTGGTAAACTCGCAACCCACAAGCAAGCACTTACGCTTAGAGATGGAGGTCTGGTTCATCATCCTCTTCTCTCTGTGTGCGTATTTTGTCTTAAAACCATTGGTTAGCCTTCTCCGTTCCTCTACTTGCACCAAAAAGAATGAATCAAAAGCCATGCTCCCACCAGGACCCCGACATCTTCCCATCCTAGGAAACCTCCTATGGCTTCCCAGAAACGCAGTTGAACTTAGATATGTCATCGACAAGCTCTCCCAAAAGTATGGGCCTATTCTCACTCTTCGCCTTGGCCATGAACCCCTCATTTTCATTAGCACCTATTCCATTGCCCATCAAGCGCTTGTCCGACACGGCGCCGTCTTTGCAAACCGTCCAGCACTCGTTCCTGTCAGCGCAGTTCTCAGCAACAAGCGCAAAGACATTGGCGCGTCTCCCTATGGCCCAACTTGGCGTCTTCTTCGCCGTAACCTTGTATCGGAAATTATCCATCCTAATAAGATGAATTCTTACTATCCCGCTCGCAAGCGGGTCATGGAAACTTTGAATGATAAGATCACTCAAAGTTCCAAGCGCAACGAGGCCATCCATGTCAACGATTGCCTCCACCATGCCGTGTTTTCCTTGTTTATTCTCATGGCTTTTGGCGACATGAGGGAGGATGCGGTTAGAGAAGTCGAAGACATACAATGGAAACTTCTTATGAATTACGCTGACTTTAGTGTGTTCGGTTTCTTCCCAAGGTTGGGGAGATTGCTATTCAGAAATCTCTATAAAAAGTACGTAAATCTCTTAAAGACTCAGGATGACATCATTTTGCCTATCATAAGGGCCCGAAAAAAATTAAGGCAAGAGAAAGGAAAAGAGCTTGAATATGTGTCATACACAGATAGCTTAATGGATTTGCAAGTACCAGGAGAAGAAGATAAGATTCAAGAACTGGATATACTCAGTCTATGCTCCGAGTTCATCAATGCAGGGGCTGACACCACGACAACGATGTTGCAGTGGATCATGGCCTATATGGTGAAGTACTCACGTGTTCAAGCCAAAGTCTACGCTGAAATCAGTTCAGTCGTGGGATCAGGAGAGAAAGAGATAAAGGAGGAAGATTTGCACAAGTTCCCATATCTGAAAGCGGTGGTCCTGGAGGTTTCGAGAATGCACCCTCCCAATACCTCCTTAATACCACATTCCGTTACGGAGGATGTGGAATTGTGCGGCTACACCATTCCTAAAGGTACAACGGTGAACATCGTAACGGCATTAATAGGGCGCGATCCAAATGTTTGGGAGAACCCATTGGAGTTTAGACCTGAAAGGTTGTTGACAGGGGATAGGAGTGCTGAAGAAGTGACTGATCTAACAGCTTTTAAGATGCTACCCTTTGGTGCTGGCAGAAGGATGTGTCCCGGCAATGGTTTAGGCAGGCTTCTTTTGGAGTATTTTGTTGCAAACTTGATATGGCGCTTTGAGTGGAAGCCGTTGGACGGGGAAGAAGTTGATGTCTCGGAGAAGGAGGAATTCTTAGTGGTGATGAAGACCCCTCTACGGGCCCATGCAACCCCAAGAACCTAATAAATTGCGTCTATACCATGGATAAACAAGGACGGCGTGCTGCTTTTTTGGATGTCATTACCTTCTTGCAGGAAATAGATGTCTTTTTTCCTCTTTAATTAGTGTAATTTTTTGTTTTGAAGCTCCGTATTCCTTCAATAAAAATTAAAATATTCCGAAGAAATAAATGCTAAACCATACTGTTTCATAGCATTGCCTTGTTCAGCTGACGATGAAGTAAGTTCCTTTCACTTTTCGCGAATCACATGTTATCGCCTACTTTTCTGGAAGAGATGATTAGCAATTCCTCCACTTGCAAGAAAGGAAAATTCAAATAACTCAATGTTGACACTTTCCTTCCACCCAAGTTTTGGTGATAGGACCCAGTTTGGTTGGACTTAAGAATCAATATGTTCTTGACTTCTACTCTGTCCTGAACCTAACAGATGTAGAAGATCGGACATCGGTTCGTGTTTTGTGCGTTCAAATAACTCATTGGATTTTTTGCGTTCCATGTTGGGAGTCAAGACAAGATCGGTAGACTCTGGAAAATTACATTAAACCGATATGAAAAGGAGAGGATCGAATATTGGATGGGCGGCTGCCTCACCTTTCCATTGTTTGTTTACCCAACTGGGTTGTTGAAAGTATGTAAAACGGTACCGGAAACACTACCTAGCTTCCTAAATCAGAGAATAGTCAACACAAAACCAGTCACCGCAATTGATAGTTCAACGATGAAATTCATCTTTAATTGGGTTATATGAGGCTTTTCACACTGTACACAAAGTCTTTGATCAAGTAAAACCTATCGCCTGTACCATAATCACAATTTCCTAATCACAAAAGTGACCATTATCATCCACAATGTTATATCTCTCTATCGACTCCAACCCTAATTAAAGATAAATCATAACAAGCCTTCTAATGAAATCTAATGAAACCTGTAGATTCAGGTTCGGTTGTATTTTACTAATCGCTCACACTTGGAGCTACTATACCATATAAGATTTAGCAAACAAGATTCTCATGTACTTACACTAATAGCATATAAATACGGTAGTAAAGCCCGTGAGTCATACAAGAAGAGAAGTTCATTTGAAAAATGAAGAGTCTTAAACGATAAAAGTAAATCGTAGTTTGTCTTTTTATTTTGTTCAAGAAGTTTTTAGTTCGGCATTTATGTCTTACATCTTATTTGCATAACTAAAAATAAAAAATAAAAAATTAATCCATATCAGTAATGAAGAAATCGATCTTCAACATTTCAAAATTTGTAATCACCCAATAAATGCCTTTCTAAATCGTTGTCCTATAAAATGTTTTTTGAGCTTTCCTTCACCTTCTTTCCTATGTAACTTTCTGAGAACTACAGGATTAAGGGTCTTAAATTTTGTTATGGTCAGGCTTGATGACAGCCAAGAACATGCAATCAACATCGTATTTCTAGACGAGACAAGTTTCAAGCTTGTGGTGGTTTGGGAATCGTCAACCATTAAATTCTAGAGTAAAAGAAATAACGAGTGTACCTGTGCAGGCTTCATGGAATTCACGTGGGCCATTTTTGAAAATAGTCATCTTCTATGGCTGCCTTCGTCGCTACTCCTTCGATCAGATATGATTCGGCTTGAGGAGTGTATCTTCCTTCGCAGAACCATCTGTCAGGAACTTGATTTGATTCGGACTCACTACAGTGCTAAGTGTTAGGCTTGGCCGTCGGAGGTGGTAAGAACTTTGATTTTCCATCGGCAACATGTTCATCTTCAGCTTTAGGTTTTCGCCTGAGATGGCCAATGGAGGAGCTAGTACCTACTTGGGCGGCCCGGTTGCAGGTAAAAACTTTGGTTTCCCATAGGCGACATGTTCATCTTCTGGTTCAGGTTTTCGCCTGAGATAGGCAACGGAGCAACTAGTAGTAAAGCCATGGCGAAGGGCTGAGGTACCTTCGTGAGAGTCATGGTGGGAATGGCTATGGGTTTTGGTACTTCGTCGCAAAGTAGTCCAATTACGAGATTTTTTACTACGTCGCAAACCTGATGTAATTTCGTCGGAAAGTAGTCCAAATTAGTCCAAGTAGGCCTTCATTGACATTCTCTCTCTTCAATCTTTTGAGGGAAATAATAGTCGTTTAAGATCACAAGCTCACAAGCTTTGAACACAAACAACATTTCAAACATTGTATCTATTAAGCTCACAAGCTCAAACTACCTACAATGGGCTACTCAAGTAAAGATCTAGAAGCTGCTTGGTTTCACTTGAATTTTATATAATTCAGGTATGATATAAGAGAAGAATATTCAAGTGCTATAGAAGGCTCAAATATCATATAGCAAAATGGCTTAGAATACAACCACACAATTTCTAAGCTTAGTACATCACTTATATAGTGACTGGCCTTCTTGAGAAAATTTAGTTTTTATATTATATAAGTCAAGGTTAGCTTAGTAGATAACATCTTCTTCTTCAAGATTGCCGACAATTTTAGTCATTTTCTCACTATCTAAGTTAGGGACGATGCCACCTCTTCTTATCTCGTTTTTAGGATGTGTGGGTGGTGGAGCATTCAGCCTTTCAACAAGATTTGATGATTCACCGGAATGATATGGCTTGAATGCAAAGTTGTTACTTAACTCAAGTCCATGATGTTTGATTGCTTTGGGCCGATACATCATATATCATAGTAGGCTCTAGGTGCATACAATACTAGTGGACTCACCACATCCATTCAGTGTTAGGATGTCAGCTAGTTGCTCATAATAATTCCTTTTGCAACTTTTTCTTTCATAAAGTGCATGTCAATTTCCATGTGCTTTATCTTGCGATGTTGAACTGGCTTTACAAACATATGCAATGCAAAGAGGTTATTACAAAATAAGTAAATAGGATGATATTGACTTACCCCAAGCTCTTTCAATAAGTTCATCAACCACATGGCTTTAGCAATACCTTCAACCATTGCTTTCTGTTATGCTTCAATAAAGGAGTGTGAGACAAAGTCTTGCTTTTATGATGACTAAGAGATAAGATTTGCTCCCATGAACATAAAAAATCTGGTAGTTGATTGTTTGGTTAGGTGGCAACTTCCATAATTAGAATTTGTGAAACCATAGATGGTAGTTGGACTTTGTTTATGAAATTGAAGTCCATAGTTTGATGTTCCTTGAAGGTAATGCAAGACGTGTTTGAGCTAAAAGAAATCTTTTATGCGTGGAGTGCTCATGTGTTGACAAAGACGGTGATCTGATTGATTGATATCAGGTCAAGTATGTGACAAATAGTGCAAGGATCCTAATATGCTTTTATAGATGGTTGTGGGAGAAAGCTTTCCTCGCTCGCAACAAACGTGCTTTACTACCATGGGAGTTGAGATCAGTTTGCTATACATCATTATGTTCTTCCACAGAACATCGAATGAATATTGATGTTGAGAAAGAAAAAGCCTAGCTTCATTATACATCATTTGTAGTTGATCCGCAGTTCGATTGAGCTGATTTTTTGTCAGCATGTTCGGGATTAGGTGTTCTTCATTGTAAACGGTTGGATCGTTGTTTGGAGCTTTTAAAGTTAGCAGATCTTAGATGAAAATCTGGGTGATATTTCTCAAATTTTTCTTTGTTAAGTTATTGTTTACAACTTGTTCTTCACCATTTATTGATGATTCTATTATTGTTAAATCAGTAAATCTTTGTCCTGTTGCTATTGTTAAGGACTTGATTGAGTTGTAACCTAACGATTTATATAGTGGAGATATGGGTAGATTCTGTAATCGGTCCCGTGGTTTTTATCCTTCACATTGGAGGAGTTTTTCACGTAGAAATTCTTTTGTGTTGATTGTGATTTGATTATTTTACTTGTAATTCAAATACATCGTTGATATTTTAGTATATCCTCACAGGTTCAATCAAAGTGGAAAACTTTATACGTCTTTTTTCCCATCATTATCTACGTGACAAAGTGCACAACCCACATTGGTTACAAAAGAGAAAGAATAGTGTAGAGCATCTATGGTATTATATAACTCCTATTCAGTAAACTTCTCTAAAATGGATAATATTAACTTCTTAAACGACGCAAGGAATTTTAATCTCTCGCCAAGCATTCCGGCCAGGGTCACGATTTGCTAGAGTGGAAACAGAACAGATAATATATATTGACCGTTGAATTTATTGTCGTATTTATGAGCAATATTTTATCCTAAATAAGTAGCACCTTCATGCTTGGCTTCAATATATATACAGGCGAGTGTTGATCCTGGTAAACTCGCAACCCACAAGCAAGCACTTACGCTTAGAGATGGAGGTCTGGTTCATCATCCTCTTCTCTCTGTGTGCGTATTTTGTCTTAAAACCATTGGTTAGCCTTCTCCGTTCCTCTACTTGCACCAAAAAGAATGAATCAAAAGCCATGCTCCCACCAGGACCCCGACATCTTCCCATCCTAGGAAACCTCCTATGGCTTCCCAGAAACGCAGTTGAACTTAGATATGTCATCGACAAGCTCTCCCAAAAGTATGGGCCTATTCTCACTCTTCGCCTTGGCCATGAACCCCTCATTTTCATTAGCACCTATTCCATTGCCCATCAAGCGCTTGTCCGACACGGCGCCGTCTTTGCAAACCGTCCAGCACTCGTTCCTGTCAGCGCAGTTCTCAGCAACAAGCGCAAAGACATTGGCGCGTCTCCCTATGGCCCAACTTGGCGTCTTCTTCGCCGTAACCTTGTATCGGAAATTATCCATCCTAATAAGATGAATTCTTACTATCCCGCTCGCAAGCGGGTCATGGAAACTTTGAATGATAAGATCACTCAAAGTTCCAAGCGCAACGAGGCCATCCATGTCAACGATTGCCTCCACCATGCCGTGTTTTCCTTGTTTATTCTCATGGCTTTTGGCGACATGAGGGAGGATGCGGTTAGAGAAGTCGAAGACATACAATGGAAACTTCTTATGAATTACGCTGACTTTAGTGTGTTCGGTTTCTTCCCAAGGTTGGGGAGATTGCTATTCAGAAATCTCTATAAAAAGTACGTAAATCTCTTAAAGACTCAGGATGACATCATTTTGCCTATCATAAGGGCCCGAAAAAAATTAAGGCAAGAGAAAGGAAAAGAGCTTGAATATGTGTCATACACAGATAGCTTAATGGATTTGCAAGTACCAGGAGAAGAAGATAAGATTCAAGAACTGGATATACTCAGTCTATGCTCCGAGTTCATCAATGCAGGGGCTGACACCACGACAACGATGTTGCAGTGGATCATGGCCTATATGGTGAAGTACTCACGTGTTCAAGCCAAAGTCTACGCTGAAATCAGTTCAGTCGTGGGATCAGGAGAGAAAGAGATAAAGGAGGAAGATTTGCACAAGTTCCCATATCTGAAAGCGGTGGTCCTGGAGGTTTCGAGAATGCACCCTCCCAATACCTCCTTAATACCACATTCCGTTACGGAGGATGTGGAATTGTGCGGCTACACCATTCCTAAAGGTACAACGGTGAACATCGTAACGGCATTAATAGGGCGCGATCCAAATGTTTGGGAGAACCCATTGGAGTTTAGACCTGAAAGGTTGTTGACAGGGGATAGGAGTGCTGAAGAAGTGACTGATCTAACAGCTTTTAAGATGCTACCCTTTGGTGCTGGCAGAAGGATGTGTCCCGGCAATGGTTTAGGCAGGCTTCTTTTGGAGTATTTTGTTGCAAACTTGATATGGCGCTTTGAGTGGAAGCCGTTGGACGGGGAAGAAGTTGATGTCTCGGAGAAGGAGGAATTCTTAGTGGTGATGAAGACCCCTCTACGGGCCCATGCAACCCCAAGAACCTAATAAATTGCGTCTATACCATGGATAAACAAGGACGGCGTGCTGCTTTTTTGGATGTCATTACCTTCTTGCAGGAAATAGATGTCTTTTTTCCTCTTTAATTAGTGTAATTTTTTGTTTTGAAGCTCCGTATTCCTTCAATAAAAATTAAAATATTCCGAAGAAATAAATGCTAAACCATACTGTTTCATAGCATTGCCTTGTTCAGCTGACGATGAAGTAAGTTCCTTTCACTTTTCGCGAATCACATGTTATCGCCTACTTTTCTGGAAGAGATGATTAGCAATTCCTCCACTTGCAAGAAAGGAAAATTCAAATAACTCAATGTTGACACTTTCCTTCCACCCAAGTTTTGGTGATAGGACCCAGTTTGGTTGGACTTAAGAATCAATATGTTCTTGACTTCTACTCTGTCCTGAACCTAACAGATGTAGAAGATCGGACATCGGTTCGTGTTTTGTGCGTTCAAATAACTCATTGGATTTTTTGCGTTCCATGTTGGGAGTCAAGACAAGATCGGTAGACTCTGGAAAATTACATTAAACCGATATGAAAAGGAGAGGATCGAATATTGGATGGGCGGCTGCCTCACCTTTCCATTGTTTGTTTACCCAACTGGGTTGTTGAAAGTATGTAAAACGGTACCGGAAACACTACCTAGCTTCCTAAATCAGAGAATAGTCAACACAAAACCAGTCACCGCAATTGATAGTTCAACGATGAAATTCATCTTTAATTGGGTTATATGAGGCTTTTCACACTGTACACAAAGTCTTTGATCAAGTAAAACCTATCGCCTGTACCATAATCACAATTTCCTAATCACAAAAGTGACCATTATCATCCACAATGTTATATCTCTCTATCGACTCCAACCCTAATTAAAGATAAATCATAACAAGCCTTCTAATGAAATCTAATGAAACCTGTAGATTCAGGTTCGGTTGTATTTTACTAATCGCTCACACTTGGAGCTACTATACCATATAAGATTTAGCAAACAAGATTCTCATGTACTTACACTAATAGCATATAAATACGGTAGTAAAGCCCGTGAGTCATACAAGAAGAGAAGTTCATTTGAAAAATGAAGAGTCTTAAACGATAAAAGTAAATCGTAGTTTGTCTTTTTATTTTGTTCAAGAAGTTTTTAGTTCGGCATTTATGTCTTACATCTTATTTGCATAACTAAAAATAAAAAATAAAAAATTAATCCATATCAGTAATGAAGAAATCGATCTTCAACATTTCAAAATTTGTAATCACCCAATAAATGCCTTTCTAAATCGTTGTCCTATAAAATGTTTTTTGAGCTTTCCTTCACCTTCTTTCCTATGTAACTTTCTGAGAACTACAGGATTAAGGGTCTTAAATTTTGTTATGGTCAGGCTTGATGACAGCCAAGAACATGCAATCAACATCGTATTTCTAGACGAGACAAGTTTCAAGCTTGTGGTGGTTTGGGAATCGTCAACCATTAAATTCTAGAGTAAAAGAAATAACGAGTGTACCTGTGCAGGCTTCATGGAATTCACGTGGGCCATTTTTGAAAATAGTCATCTTCTATGGCTGCCTTCGTCGCTACTCCTTCGATCAGATATGATTCGGCTTGAGGAGTGTATCTTCCTTCGCAGAACCATCTGTCAGGAACTTGATTTGATTCGGACTCACTACAGTGCTAAGTGTTAGGCTTGGCCGTCGGAGGTGGTAAGAACTTTGATTTTCCATCGGCAACATGTTCATCTTCAGCTTTAGGTTTTCGCCTGAGATGGCCAATGGAGGAGCTAGTACCTACTTGGGCGGCCCGGTTGCAGGTAAAAACTTTGGTTTCCCATAGGCGACATGTTCATCTTCTGGTTCAGGTTTTCGCCTGAGATAGGCAACGGAGCAACTAGTAGTAAAGCCATGGCGAAGGGCTGAGGTACCTTCGTGAGAGTCATGGTGGGAATGGCTATGGGTTTTGGTACTTCGTCGCAAAGTAGTCCAATTACGAGATTTTTTACTACGTCGCAAACCTGATGTAATTTCGTCGGAAAGTAGTCCAAATTAGTCCAAGTAGGCCTTCATTGACATTCTCTCTCTTCAATCTTTTGAGGGAAATAATAGTCGTTTAAGATCACAAGCTCACAAGCTTTGAACACAAACAACATTTCAAACATTGTATCTATTAAGCTCACAAGCTCAAACTACCTACAATGGGCTACTCAAGTAAAGATCTAGAAGCTGCTTGGTTTCACTTGAATTTTATATAATTCAGGTATGATATAAGAGAAGAATATTCAAGTGCTATAGAAGGCTCAAATATCATATAGCAAAATGGCTTAGAATACAACCACACAATTTCTAAGCTTAGTACATCACTTATATAGTGACTGGCCTTCTTGAGAAAATTTAGTTTTTATATTATATAAGTCAAGGTTAGCTTAGTAGATAACATCTTCTTCTTCAAGATTGCCGACAATTTTAGTCATTTTCTCACTATCTAAGTTAGGGACGATGCCACCTCTTCTTATCTCGTTTTTAGGATGTGTGGGTGGTGGAGCATTCAGCCTTTCAACAAGATTTGATGATTCACCGGAATGATATGGCTTGAATGCAAAGTTGTTACTTAACTCAAGTCCATGATGTTTGATTGCTTTGGGCCGATACATCATATATCATAGTAGGCTCTAGGTGCATACAATACTAGTGGACTCACCACATCCATTCAGTGTTAGGATGTCAGCTAGTTGCTCATAATAATTCCTTTTGCAACTTTTTCTTTCATAAAGTGCATGTCAATTTCCATGTGCTTTATCTTGCGATGTTGAACTGGCTTTACAAACATATGCAATGCAAAGAGGTTATTACAAAATAAGTAAATAGGATGATATTGACTTACCCCAAGCTCTTTCAATAAGTTCATCAACCACATGGCTTTAGCAATACCTTCAACCATTGCTTTCTGTTATGCTTCAATAAAGGAGTGTGAGACAAAGTCTTGCTTTTATGATGACTAAGAGATAAGATTTGCTCCCATGAACATAAAAAATCTGGTAGTTGATTGTTTGGTTAGGTGGCAACTTCCATAATTAGAATTTGTGAAACCATAGATGGTAGTTGGACTTTGTTTATGAAATTGAAGTCCATAGTTTGATGTTCCTTGAAGGTAATGCAAGACGTGTTTGAGCTAAAAGAAATCTTTTATGCGTGGAGTGCTCATGTGTTGACAAAGACGGTGATCTGATTGATTGATATCAGGTCAAGTATGTGACAAATAGTGCAAGGATCCTAATATGCTTTTATAGATGGTTGTGGGAGAAAGCTTTCCTCGCTCGCAACAAACGTGCTTTACTACCATGGGAGTTGAGATCAGTTTGCTATACATCATTATGTTCTTCCACAGAACATCGAATGAATATTGATGTTGAGAAAGAAAAAGCCTAGCTTCATTATACATCATTTGTAGTTGATCCGCAGTTCGATTGAGCTGATTTTTTGTCAGCATGTTCGGGATTAGGTGTTCTTCATTGTAAACGGTTGGATCGTTGTTTGGAGCTTTTAAAGTTAGCAGATCTTAGATGAAAATCTGGGTGATATTTCTCAAATTTTTCTTTGTTAAGTTATTGTTTACAACTTGTTCTTCACCATTTATTGATGATTCTATTATTGTTAAATCAGTAAATCTTTGTCCTGTTGCTATTGTTAAGGACTTGATTGAGTTGTAACCTAACGATTTATATAGTGGAGATATGGGTAGATTCTGTAATCGGTCCCGTGGTTTTTATCCTTCACATTGGAGGAGTTTTTCACGTAGAAATTCTTTTGTGTTGATTGTGATTTGATTATTTTACTTGTAATTCAAATACATCGTTGATATTTTAGTATATCCTCACAGGTTCAATCAAAGTGGAAAACTTTATACGTCTTTTTTCCCATCATTATCTACGTGACAAAGTGCACAACCCACATTGGTTACAAAAGAGAAAGAATAGTGTAGAGCATCTATGGTATTATATAACTCCTATTCAGTAAACTTCTCTAAAATGGATAATATTAACTTCTTAAACGACGCAAGGAATTTTAATCTCTCGCCAAGCATTCCGGCCAGGGTCACGATTTGCTAGAGTGGAAACAGAACAGATAATATATATTGACCGTTGAATTTATTGTCGTATTTATGAGCAATATTTTATCCTAAATAAGTAGCACCTTCATGCTTGGCTTCAATATATATACAGGCGAGTGTTGATCCTGGTAAACTCGCAACCCACAAGCAAGCACTTACGCTTAGAGATGGAGGTCTGGTTCATCATCCTCTTCTCTCTGTGTGCGTATTTTGTCTTAAAACCATTGGTTAGCCTTCTCCGTTCCTCTACTTGCACCAAAAAGAATGAATCAAAAGCCATGCTCCCACCAGGACCCCGACATCTTCCCATCCTAGGAAACCTCCTATGGCTTCCCAGAAACGCAGTTGAACTTAGATATGTCATCGACAAGCTCTCCCAAAAGTATGGGCCTATTCTCACTCTTCGCCTTGGCCATGAACCCCTCATTTTCATTAGCACCTATTCCATTGCCCATCAAGCGCTTGTCCGACACGGCGCCGTCTTTGCAAACCGTCCAGCACTCGTTCCTGTCAGCGCAGTTCTCAGCAACAAGCGCAAAGACATTGGCGCGTCTCCCTATGGCCCAACTTGGCGTCTTCTTCGCCGTAACCTTGTATCGGAAATTATCCATCCTAATAAGATGAATTCTTACTATCCCGCTCGCAAGCGGGTCATGGAAACTTTGAATGATAAGATCACTCAAAGTTCCAAGCGCAACGAGGCCATCCATGTCAACGATTGCCTCCACCATGCCGTGTTTTCCTTGTTTATTCTCATGGCTTTTGGCGACATGAGGGAGGATGCGGTTAGAGAAGTCGAAGACATACAATGGAAACTTCTTATGAATTACGCTGACTTTAGTGTGTTCGGTTTCTTCCCAAGGTTGGGGAGATTGCTATTCAGAAATCTCTATAAAAAGTACGTAAATCTCTTAAAGACTCAGGATGACATCATTTTGCCTATCATAAGGGCCCGAAAAAAATTAAGGCAAGAGAAAGGAAAAGAGCTTGAATATGTGTCATACACAGATAGCTTAATGGATTTGCAAGTACCAGGAGAAGAAGATAAGATTCAAGAACTGGATATACTCAGTCTATGCTCCGAGTTCATCAATGCAGGGGCTGACACCACGACAACGATGTTGCAGTGGATCATGGCCTATATGGTGAAGTACTCACGTGTTCAAGCCAAAGTCTACGCTGAAATCAGTTCAGTCGTGGGATCAGGAGAGAAAGAGATAAAGGAGGAAGATTTGCACAAGTTCCCATATCTGAAAGCGGTGGTCCTGGAGGTTTCGAGAATGCACCCTCCCAATACCTCCTTAATACCACATTCCGTTACGGAGGATGTGGAATTGTGCGGCTACACCATTCCTAAAGGTACAACGGTGAACATCGTAACGGCATTAATAGGGCGCGATCCAAATGTTTGGGAGAACCCATTGGAGTTTAGACCTGAAAGGTTGTTGACAGGGGATAGGAGTGCTGAAGAAGTGACTGATCTAACAGCTTTTAAGATGCTACCCTTTGGTGCTGGCAGAAGGATGTGTCCCGGCAATGGTTTAGGCAGGCTTCTTTTGGAGTATTTTGTTGCAAACTTGATATGGCGCTTTGAGTGGAAGCCGTTGGACGGGGAAGAAGTTGATGTCTCGGAGAAGGAGGAATTCTTAGTGGTGATGAAGACCCCTCTACGGGCCCATGCAACCCCAAGAACCTAATAAATTGCGTCTATACCATGGATAAACAAGGACGGCGTGCTGCTTTTTTGGATGTCATTACCTTCTTGCAGGAAATAGATGTCTTTTTTCCTCTTTAATTAGTGTAATTTTTTGTTTTGAAGCTCCGTATTCCTTCAATAAAAATTAAAATATTCCGAAGAAATAAATGCTAAACCATACTGTTTCATAGCATTGCCTTGTTCAGCTGACGATGAAGTAAGTTCCTTTCACTTTTCGCGAATCACATGTTATCGCCTACTTTTCTGGAAGAGATGATTAGCAATTCCTCCACTTGCAAGAAAGGAAAATTCAAATAACTCAATGTTGACACTTTCCTTCCACCCAAGTTTTGGTGATAGGACCCAGTTTGGTTGGACTTAAGAATCAATATGTTCTTGACTTCTACTCTGTCCTGAACCTAACAGATGTAGAAGATCGGACATCGGTTCGTGTTTTGTGCGTTCAAATAACTCATTGGATTTTTTGCGTTCCATGTTGGGAGTCAAGACAAGATCGGTAGACTCTGGAAAATTACATTAAACCGATATGAAAAGGAGAGGATCGAATATTGGATGGGCGGCTGCCTCACCTTTCCATTGTTTGTTTACCCAACTGGGTTGTTGAAAGTATGTAAAACGGTACCGGAAACACTACCTAGCTTCCTAAATCAGAGAATAGTCAACACAAAACCAGTCACCGCAATTGATAGTTCAACGATGAAATTCATCTTTAATTGGGTTATATGAGGCTTTTCACACTGTACACAAAGTCTTTGATCAAGTAAAACCTATCGCCTGTACCATAATCACAATTTCCTAATCACAAAAGTGACCATTATCATCCACAATGTTATATCTCTCTATCGACTCCAACCCTAATTAAAGATAAATCATAACAAGCCTTCTAATGAAATCTAATGAAACCTGTAGATTCAGGTTCGGTTGTATTTTACTAATCGCTCACACTTGGAGCTACTATACCATATAAGATTTAGCAAACAAGATTCTCATGTACTTACACTAATAGCATATAAATACGGTAGTAAAGCCCGTGAGTCATACAAGAAGAGAAGTTCATTTGAAAAATGAAGAGTCTTAAACGATAAAAGTAAATCGTAGTTTGTCTTTTTATTTTGTTCAAGAAGTTTTTAGTTCGGCATTTATGTCTTACATCTTATTTGCATAACTAAAAATAAAAAATAAAAAATTAATCCATATCAGTAATGAAGAAATCGATCTTCAACATTTCAAAATTTGTAATCACCCAATAAATGCCTTTCTAAATCGTTGTCCTATAAAATGTTTTTTGAGCTTTCCTTCACCTTCTTTCCTATGTAACTTTCTGAGAACTACAGGATTAAGGGTCTTAAATTTTGTTATGGTCAGGCTTGATGACAGCCAAGAACATGCAATCAACATCGTATTTCTAGACGAGACAAGTTTCAAGCTTGTGGTGGTTTGGGAATCGTCAACCATTAAATTCTAGAGTAAAAGAAATAACGAGTGTACCTGTGCAGGCTTCATGGAATTCACGTGGGCCATTTTTGAAAATAGTCATCTTCTATGGCTGCCTTCGTCGCTACTCCTTCGATCAGATATGATTCGGCTTGAGGAGTGTATCTTCCTTCGCAGAACCATCTGTCAGGAACTTGATTTGATTCGGACTCACTACAGTGCTAAGTGTTAGGCTTGGCCGTCGGAGGTGGTAAGAACTTTGATTTTCCATCGGCAACATGTTCATCTTCAGCTTTAGGTTTTCGCCTGAGATGGCCAATGGAGGAGCTAGTACCTACTTGGGCGGCCCGGTTGCAGGTAAAAACTTTGGTTTCCCATAGGCGACATGTTCATCTTCTGGTTCAGGTTTTCGCCTGAGATAGGCAACGGAGCAACTAGTAGTAAAGCCATGGCGAAGGGCTGAGGTACCTTCGTGAGAGTCATGGTGGGAATGGCTATGGGTTTTGGTACTTCGTCGCAAAGTAGTCCAATTACGAGATTTTTTACTACGTCGCAAACCTGATGTAATTTCGTCGGAAAGTAGTCCAAATTAGTCCAAGTAGGCCTTCATTGACATTCTCTCTCTTCAATCTTTTGAGGGAAATAATAGTCGTTTAAGATCACAAGCTCACAAGCTTTGAACACAAACAACATTTCAAACATTGTATCTATTAAGCTCACAAGCTCAAACTACCTACAATGGGCTACTCAAGTAAAGATCTAGAAGCTGCTTGGTTTCACTTGAATTTTATATAATTCAGGTATGATATAAGAGAAGAATATTCAAGTGCTATAGAAGGCTCAAATATCATATAGCAAAATGGCTTAGAATACAACCACACAATTTCTAAGCTTAGTACATCACTTATATAGTGACTGGCCTTCTTGAGAAAATTTAGTTTTTATATTATATAAGTCAAGGTTAGCTTAGTAGATAACATCTTCTTCTTCAAGATTGCCGACAATTTTAGTCATTTTCTCACTATCTAAGTTAGGGACGATGCCACCTCTTCTTATCTCGTTTTTAGGATGTGTGGGTGGTGGAGCATTCAGCCTTTCAACAAGATTTGATGATTCACCGGAATGATATGGCTTGAATGCAAAGTTGTTACTTAACTCAAGTCCATGATGTTTGATTGCTTTGGGCCGATACATCATATATCATAGTAGGCTCTAGGTGCATACAATACTAGTGGACTCACCACATCCATTCAGTGTTAGGATGTCAGCTAGTTGCTCATAATAATTCCTTTTGCAACTTTTTCTTTCATAAAGTGCATGTCAATTTCCATGTGCTTTATCTTGCGATGTTGAACTGGCTTTACAAACATATGCAATGCAAAGAGGTTATTACAAAATAAGTAAATAGGATGATATTGACTTACCCCAAGCTCTTTCAATAAGTTCATCAACCACATGGCTTTAGCAATACCTTCAACCATTGCTTTCTGTTATGCTTCAATAAAGGAGTGTGAGACAAAGTCTTGCTTTTATGATGACTAAGAGATAAGATTTGCTCCCATGAACATAAAAAATCTGGTAGTTGATTGTTTGGTTAGGTGGCAACTTCCATAATTAGAATTTGTGAAACCATAGATGGTAGTTGGACTTTGTTTATGAAATTGAAGTCCATAGTTTGATGTTCCTTGAAGGTAATGCAAGACGTGTTTGAGCTAAAAGAAATCTTTTATGCGTGGAGTGCTCATGTGTTGACAAAGACGGTGATCTGATTGATTGATATCAGGTCAAGTATGTGACAAATAGTGCAAGGATCCTAATATGCTTTTATAGATGGTTGTGGGAGAAAGCTTTCCTCGCTCGCAACAAACGTGCTTTACTACCATGGGAGTTGAGATCAGTTTGCTATACATCATTATGTTCTTCCACAGAACATCGAATGAATATTGATGTTGAGAAAGAAAAAGCCTAGCTTCATTATACATCATTTGTAGTTGATCCGCAGTTCGATTGAGCTGATTTTTTGTCAGCATGTTCGGGATTAGGTGTTCTTCATTGTAAACGGTTGGATCGTTGTTTGGAGCTTTTAAAGTTAGCAGATCTTAGATGAAAATCTGGGTGATATTTCTCAAATTTTTCTTTGTTAAGTTATTGTTTACAACTTGTTCTTCACCATTTATTGATGATTCTATTATTGTTAAATCAGTAAATCTTTGTCCTGTTGCTATTGTTAAGGACTTGATTGAGTTGTAACCTAACGATTTATATAGTGGAGATATGGGTAGATTCTGTAATCGGTCCCGTGGTTTTTATCCTTCACATTGGAGGAGTTTTTCACGTAGAAATTCTTTTGTGTTGATTGTGATTTGATTATTTTACTTGTAATTCAAATACATCGTTGATATTTTAGTATATCCTCACAGGTTCAATCAAAGTGGAAAACTTTATACGTCTTTTTTCCCATCATTATCTACGTGACAAAGTGCACAACCCACATTGGTTACAAAAGAGAAAGAATAGTGTAGAGCATCTATGGTATTATATAACTCCTATTCAGTAAACTTCTCTAAAATGGATAATATTAACTTCTTAAACGACGCAAGGAATTTTAATCTCTCGCCAAGCATTCCGGCCAGGGTCACGATTTGCTAGAGTGGAAACAGAACAGATAATATATATTGACCGTTGAATTTATTGTCGTATTTATGAGCAATATTTTATCCTAAATAAGTAGCACCTTCATGCTTGGCTTCAATATATATACAGGCGAGTGTTGATCCTGGTAAACTCGCAACCCACAAGCAAGCACTTACGCTTAGAGATGGAGGTCTGGTTCATCATCCTCTTCTCTCTGTGTGCGTATTTTGTCTTAAAACCATTGGTTAGCCTTCTCCGTTCCTCTACTTGCACCAAAAAGAATGAATCAAAAGCCATGCTCCCACCAGGACCCCGACATCTTCCCATCCTAGGAAACCTCCTATGGCTTCCCAGAAACGCAGTTGAACTTAGATATGTCATCGACAAGCTCTCCCAAAAGTATGGGCCTATTCTCACTCTTCGCCTTGGCCATGAACCCCTCATTTTCATTAGCACCTATTCCATTGCCCATCAAGCGCTTGTCCGACACGGCGCCGTCTTTGCAAACCGTCCAGCACTCGTTCCTGTCAGCGCAGTTCTCAGCAACAAGCGCAAAGACATTGGCGCGTCTCCCTATGGCCCAACTTGGCGTCTTCTTCGCCGTAACCTTGTATCGGAAATTATCCATCCTAATAAGATGAATTCTTACTATCCCGCTCGCAAGCGGGTCATGGAAACTTTGAATGATAAGATCACTCAAAGTTCCAAGCGCAACGAGGCCATCCATGTCAACGATTGCCTCCACCATGCCGTGTTTTCCTTGTTTATTCTCATGGCTTTTGGCGACATGAGGGAGGATGCGGTTAGAGAAGTCGAAGACATACAATGGAAACTTCTTATGAATTACGCTGACTTTAGTGTGTTCGGTTTCTTCCCAAGGTTGGGGAGATTGCTATTCAGAAATCTCTATAAAAAGTACGTAAATCTCTTAAAGACTCAGGATGACATCATTTTGCCTATCATAAGGGCCCGAAAAAAATTAAGGCAAGAGAAAGGAAAAGAGCTTGAATATGTGTCATACACAGATAGCTTAATGGATTTGCAAGTACCAGGAGAAGAAGATAAGATTCAAGAACTGGATATACTAAGTCTATGCTCCGAGTTCATCAATGCAGGGGCTGACACCACGACAACGATGTTGCAGTGGATCATGGCCTATATGGTGAAGTACTCACGTGTTCAAGCCAAAGTCTACGCTGAAATCAGTTCAGTCGTGGGATCAGGAGAGAAAGAGATAAAGGAGGAAGATTTGCACAAGTTCCCATATATGAAAGCGGTGGTCCTGGAGGTTTCAAGAATGCACCCTCCCAATACCTCCTTAATACCACATTCCGTTACGGAGGATGTGGAATTGTGCGGCTACACCATTCCTAAAGGTACAACGGTGAACATCGTAACGGCATTAATAGGGCGCGATCCAAATGTTTGGGAGAACCCATTGGAGTTTAGACCTGAAAGATTGTTAACATGTAGTCGCGCTGCTGAAGAAGTGACTGATCTGGCAGCTTTTAAGATGCTACCCTTTGGTGATGGCAGGAGGATGTGTCCCGGCAATGGTTTAGGCAGGCTTCTTTTGGAGTATTTTGTTGCAAACGGTGATGAAGACACCAGTACCTGCCCACGCAACCCGAAGAGTCTAATAAATTGCAGCTATACCATGAATCAACAAGGACGGCATGCTGTTTTCCTTGTCACTATCTTTGTTTTTCTCTCTTTTTTGTTGCTTATTTCCTCTGAGCAGTCTCAGTTTGTGTTTTTGATGGTCTACTTGCCGTCAATATTTTCAGATGTTCTACCAAATAATCGCATGTTATTACAATAAAGTTGGAATTTTGTGAAAAATAAATGCTAAACCATATAACGGTCGAGCACCGGACTGGCAAATGGCACAATCTTATATTCAGCTGATGATGAAGCAAATTCCTTTTACCTCTCGTGAATCACATCTTATCGCCCACTTTTCTGTAAAAGATCATCCAATGTTAACACTTTCCTACCGTTCCACAGTAGAGGATCGAAAATACCGTTCGTGTTTTGCTTAATACTTCGTTGAATTTTCCTCGGTCCATTTTAGGAAAGGCTGACTATAGGAAAGTACATCAAACTTAAGCGAAAAGCAAAGGACGGAAGTGGCTGCCTCACCATTCCTCTACTTGTTTAAACAAATGGGTAAGTAAAAGTATGTAAGATCTTGTCAAAGCCTAAATCAGAGTATTGTCAAAGCAAAACCGGTCAGTAGAGTTGGTAGTTCAACGATGAAATTCATCTTTCGTTCGGCCTTGTGAGGCATTTTCACACCATACACAGTGTCTTTGACTGAGTAAAACTTCCCTCAATATTTTAATTACCATTTCCTAACCACAAAAATGACCAATATGATACACAAAGTCATATAGCTCTATCAACTCTCATACTACCAACATAAGAGAAACGCATAAGAAGCCTTCTATAGAAACTAGTAGCATACGCATATGGTAGTTGAACTCGAGAGAACCATATGAGGACAAGTTGTTTGAGAAACGAAGAGAAAAGGTGAATTCAAAATCTTTCTATCCTCTGCCACAAAGAAAGAAACTAAATAAACTTATAATCACCCCACAAATGTCTTCCTGAGTCATTTCTTATGTCATAATTGAAGCTTGATCACTTGGAATCCGTCCACTGATGACAAAAAACATAAGGTTAAGGTAAAGGCAAAGGAAGGCTCTCTAAGCTGCGGAGCAGCAAAAGAAATAGCACTGAAAGAGACTAAAAGGCCTTGAATTCCCGGCTAAAAGGTCTTGCCTTTTAATATTGCCTTTTATCCAAGTACATGCAACGACAGGAACCATGGACCAGGAATCTCACCCGTGGGTGTCGTTCCTTATCAGCCTACAGACAAGAAACCAACAGCCCATCGGAGACCTCCTTGGGCTTACCCAGTGAGC
Organism: Casuarina equisetifolia; assembly: GCA_028551475.1. Lineage (NCBI taxonomy): Eukaryota > Viridiplantae > Streptophyta > Magnoliopsida > Fagales > Casuarinaceae > Casuarina > Casuarina equisetifolia. The sequence continues at coordinate 21,934,265 of CM052362.1, forward strand.
TTGCAAATGGCCCATTAGCTACGATGTAGGGGACTAAATAGAAAGGGCTCTCCAAACCTTGGGCACGGACTCAAAAATCCAATAGATTTGCTATCTGTAGTCCAGAAAATTATGAAGAACGTAAAGACAGAAAGGAGAGGAGATAACTTCAAGAATCAGCCAGTAATTAAACAAGAAGGAAGATACGAAGAGATTTTGAAATATCAGTAAATTCACAGCTTGAAAATTACACTGACATGTGGTTAGCTTAACGGTGAATAGGCGTTACCTAGGACGAAGTTTAACACCTTGAAATACGTGAATTAGGGTTAAAAAAAACAGCTTGAAAATCATGAAGAAGGTTTTGAAATAGCAATTAAATCTTAAGGACCTAAGTATTCAGACAAATCCAGAGGTGTAAAGAAGGAAATGCTTCCAAGTTGACTTAAGAAATGGTGTAATAAGTTTATGCTATTACTGATGTGAGTCACAAAATAAAGTTCGTATGTCTCATAAAAAAACAAGTCCAGTGAAAGATGACGAGAAATAATCCAAACAATCAAGCAAACTTACAAAATCTGTGGACAAATGTCAGGTTACTGTCAGGCTTCGTATGGTGCATTTCTATCAAGTATTCTGTTGTCTTCTTTCCTGCCTAACACTGTGAAAGACTCCTTGATAAAGGTTATAAATTTTGTCATAGTCTTGATAGCGACCAAGAAACGTACGGTCAAAATTGCTTTTCTTCAACGACAAGTGTCAAGCTTGTGTTCGTTTGGGTCTCGTGAACCATTCAATCAATGACAGCAATAATCACAACAAGACTAACTGTGCAAGACGCCTGGAATTCTCATGGGTCATCATTTTAAAATTCGTCACAAGGGACCGGATTACTCGACGCCAACTTACGTTCTAAGGCTGCTTTTGTCAGCACTCCGTTGGAACAGATATCATTGGACAGAGGTAGCGTGGCGTATCTTCGACTTCTCGAAAGAACTTGACTTCCTCTGGGGTCAATAAGGTACTGGGTGTTAGGCTTGGCTGTGGTAGGTCTGGTTCAGGTTTTCGCCTGGGATAGGCAACGGAGGAACTGATTGTAAGGCAAGGCAAGGGATGAAGTATCTACATGAGAGTCGCGGTTAGAATGGTTATGGGTTTTGTGATTTGGACGTGGGGTTTATAAAGTGAAAATTCATCCTTAACTCTGATATCATATTAAGATATGAAGGTCTATCTCAAAATATTAAGATATTAAGTTAAAAATTCTCATTAACTCTGATATCATATTAGGATATGAAGGTCTATCTCAAAATATTAAGATATTAAGTAAAAAATTTTCATTACTTATAAGACTGTAAATCCATAATTTCACTTTCGACATGGGATAGTATCCACCTTCAAGGCGTGAGACGGTCTTAATAGCCCGCTCCTCCTGTTCACGGCCAACAAAGCGGATCCAGAAGAAGAAAAACAGAGACGTGGGACAATTGATTTTCACATGTCATTTGTTCATCGAGTTTTTAATTAGGAAATAATGGCCTTAGTCGTCTCCATAATGGAAAATCCTATACCCATTAGTATGAGATCAAGCTTAGCCTAGGAGAGATCGAGGACTCGTAGCGCTCAACGTCTAAGGCGAAGTCAAAGCAGCCAATGGGATGTCGACGGTCGACATCTTCATTCGTGTCAAAGGCAGATGGCCATGAGGATGACGCAGTGGTGAGGGGATTTGCAGCCGCCGCACTCCAGTGTTATGCCGGGGACGGGGCTGGTGTCTTCAGATAAGAGGGAACGGTGATCAAGGAGACGTACTGATTTTAAACTTATGTAATAATAAAAATAGGATAGTAAGATTTTTTTTTTCACAGCCAAATGAAGAATAATATGATAAATAACTAAATATTTATAAAATTATATTAAAATATATATTATCTTACGTTAAAAGTATAATAATAAATTTTTAAACTTATAATTAATAAATTTTTTTTACCAAATATCTTAAAATTTTAAAATAAATTTTTATATTTTAATATAATATAAAAAATAAATTTTGACTTTGTAAACCATCGTATTTTTTAATTGAACTTCTTTTTACGTGTAATATTTATATTAATATGCATATGAATAAAAGTATTAAAAGTAAATATTATCTTATATTAAAAATGTAATAATAAATTATTAAGTTTATGAGTAATGATTTTTTTTATTTAATATCTTAAATATTTAAATAACCTTTTATATTTTAGTAAATTGAAAAACAAAATTTGATAATCCCACGATGAAATTGATACTTTTTTGCATCTCATGGTATAATATTCTTAAAAGGTCTTTAATTTTTTTTAATAAAAAGTTAAATTATATATCACTTATAAAAAAATTTATAAAATTATTTAATTACAAAATATCATTATCTAAACTTAAATATTACACTTGACAAAGTTTCTTTTAACTTTTCGGTTTGTCTTATATTGAACGAAGCTAGGCATTCATGCCAGCGAGGTGGCGCAAAGTTCAGTTGCTGCACGTCGCTTGCTGGGCGTCTTGCGAGCCATCTAATAAACTACCAATTGGGTCGGTAGGTGTGTACTGTTAAAACTATTAATTTAAACAAACTTGACATTGACTGTCAATCTTAAAAGGGTGTGTCAGAGTTATTAGCTTTTGCATTCCGAATCTTTAAAAAGAATTTCAGGCACACAAGCCAATGTCTCGGGAAGCTGGTTCGTGTCCAGTTCAACATGCCGACGAAAATTTCTGAGTTGAAATCCATTAATATATGCACAGTTGGACGTGAATGGATATTCTGATAATGCATAGGCACGTACGGCTTTACATATGTGAAGAGGCATCATGGAGTCGGAAGAGAGAAAGGACTCGCACACATTAAGTAACGGTTGTTTGTCAAATCTTTGAGCAAGTGGCGGGATGCCAAACCGAATACCAAGTAACAAAGTGCCGGTTTGGTTGACGAATCATTCGGATCAAGTCATCATGGCGTGTGAAAAGGATAAGAAGGGGTCCCACGGACCTGCATGTTACCTTCGCCTGCCTTGGTTTTCCACATATTTTGATGTGACCACTGTAGAGAGGCACTGGGAGAGGGGCCCAAAGAGGCTGGTGTCAACATATTTTATGTCATCTACGACTATTATGTGCCTTGTCGAACTTAATTTTTGTTGCAAGTTGAACGGCAAAGTTGTTGTTTAGTTGCTGTGTTGGATCATGTCAGTCATTTTCCGTTGTGAAAAAACATTCAATCCCATCCAAGCCATGCTCTGTTTTCTGTGAATTATAGCAGGACCATCAGCCTGCGTTTATGGAAGTTTTTCACAATTCTTAAGTTCTTTCTTTCAATTTTTTTTTTTTTACAATTTTGATGCTTTAGTTTTATCTCTTTTATTTACAAATCCCTCAAAAACCTCTCAAACTTTCAAGCTTTTTGCTTGAAATGCTGGGTTTGAAAGTGACCTGTCATTGCTTTGAATGAGACGGCCACCATCAATCGTATACCAAGCACTTGCTTACAACTCAACAAATGACCTGTCCCTATTAACTAAAATCTTTTTAAAGAATTTCGTTGTTGAGATAATTATTTCTTGAACTTTAATTCTCTATGAAGTTCTTAAAGTTACTCAACTCCCTCATTTTTTACGCGAGGAGATCTTGTCTTTTTGCCACTTGCATATTTATTATTGTCTTAGTTTATATGCAACTCTTGTCATTGGAACAACTACTCTTTCTTCAATGTTTTTCTAACATTATTGCCCTTTTCAAAATCTTGGCTGACCAGAGAAAATTAATGTCATAATTTACATTAAAGAACAGTTAACGAGTCAGTGGAACCCAGAGAAGCATCAATTTATGTAATCTTAAAACAAAGAGATTTATCTAAAAGTAATAAACTGAGTAAAAGATCTGTTGATTCTCCAACTGCCCCTCCGCCAATAGCGACGGGGTGGGTAGGTAGAAAAGAAAAATTATTGTTAATTTCTCAGCCCAATGGCACAGCCAAGAACTTCATTGGCCAAGTCAAGAATTCCCGAGATGGAACAGGACACGAACTGTCTCGACAGCCCAAAGGAGCGGTTGAAGGTAGAAAACCAGGTGCGCTGACGAATGCACAGATGCACCAGTCAATGTAGGCTCGTTTCAACGGCGAGGGTGATGGGACGCAGCCTCAATTATGAAGGCGCGCAAAAGTCACAATAGTATCCGCCAGGCGCTAACTTCTTCATTTCGTTGTCTTCCTAGTCAGTCACCTTTCGATGCTCGTAAAGAGGACAGGAACTTTGAATTCGAGGTGTCCTTCCCACAGATTTTTTTGCCATGGTCTTGAACCGATTTGCCCCGATTCTCGAAACGGTGGTAGGTGATGAAAATTCAGACATGAGATTAAATGTTTTCCTGCTTGTCTAATTTTTTTTTTCTGATTTATACATAATTTAGACTTTCCAGACAGGTAGATAAACGAAACGAAAATGTAATGATGCCACCAAAAACCTTCAAATTTGCTTTCCATAACGCGTCACTTTGAAAGATTCTTTGGGTAGACTACAGCCCTAATGGTCACTCTCCTTTCATTTACTCTAATTTACTCACGATTTAGTTAAAACAAAGAAACAAAGAGGAGAAGCAGGGGAAGGACATATTTAAAAATTGGAGTTCTAGTACGTTTGCAAGTTTGCCAAATGACAGACCGCAAGAGGGGAAACTAATCCGCCAAGAACGAACCCCCAGGTGCACAAGCCCGGATGGCCGGAGTCAAATAGAGGATTGTCCATAGTTTAGCAGATATTGTTGTTTTCTTGCATCGCGTTGTGGTCTAAATTGGCAGGCCGGGGTTGTTGGTTTCTTGTCATATAAATAAGCAAGCCTCAAGCCACCAAATTCACCACTCACACCAGGCTTGTCGCTTAGAGATGGAGTTCTGGTTCCTCGCACTCGCGTCTGTCTTTACATGTGTTTCCATAACATTCCTCTTCAGTCTTCTCTTTTCTTCCAAAACCTCCGATAAGAATGGATCAAAATACAAGTTCCCACCCGGGCCCCCAGCTCTTCCCTTCATAGGGCACCTTCATATGCTCCCCAAATCAACAATAGACCTGAGATCCCTCATCCGTAACCTCTCCCAGAAGTATGGTCCTATTTTGACTCTTCGTGCCGCCTCTAAACCCATCATCTTCGTTACCTCCTATCAGACCGCCCATCAAGCCCTTGTGAAATTTAGCAACATGTTTGCAGACCGTCCACCAATCGTCCCTGTTAGCTATGTTCTCAGCAACAAGCGCAAAGATATTGGCGGATCCCCCTTTGGGACAACCTGGAAAGTGCTTCGTCGGAACCTCATGGCCGAATCTCTCCACCCCTCTGGAGTGAAGAACTGGACTTTCGCCCGCAAGCGTTGCATGGAGAAAATGATTAGTAGTTTCAAGCAATATTCCGGGCAGGAGGCCGTCCGTCTCTTCGAGCCTCTCCACCACGCTGTGTTTTCCTTGTTTATCCTCATGACCTATGGCGACGTTCCTGAGAAAGAGCTTAGCGAAATCGAACACATACAATGGACATTCCTAGTAAGTTACTCCGAGTTCAGCGTGTTCGCCACCTGGACGAAGCTGGGGAAGTATCTGTACAGGAAAAAATGGCAAAGGTACACCGACTTTTTAAGGCGTCAATACGAAATCCTTATACCTTACATTGAAGCCCGAAAAAAGTTGAAGCAAGAAAAAGGCAAGGACATCGACTTGGTAACATACACAGATACCTTACTGGATCTGGAATTTACCGACGAGCGCCGTAACCAACAAGGTAAGCTTGAAGATGCCGATTTACTGAGTTTGAGCTCAGAGTTTATCAACGCAGGCGCTGACACAACCGCAACGATGTTCCACTGGATCATGGCACATCTTGTGAAGGACCCACGTGTTCAAGCCAAACTTTTTGAGGAAATCAGCCGAGTAGTGGAACCGGAAGCAGAAGAAGTGAAAGAGGAGGATTTGCCCAAGCTTACATATTTGAGGGCTGTGGTCCTAGAAGGTCTCAGGATGCACCCTCCAAATGCTTCGTTGGTGCCGCACACAAACACTGAAGATATGGACTTGGCTGGCTACAAACTCCCGAAAGACACCACAGTTCTCGTCGCGACCGCAATAATCGGGCGCGATCCTAAACTGTGGGAGGATCCTGACGAGTTTAGGCCCGAAAGAATGATTAACCGAACTGCTGATGGCGGAGAGGAAGTATCTCACGTGTCATCGTACAGGATGTTGCCGTTCGGGGCCGGCCCAAGGATGTGCCCCGGTTACAAATTCGGGACGCTTGTGATTGAGTACTTCATTGCAAATTTGATTTGGCATTTTGAGTGGCAGAAGGTGGACGACGTCGACCTGAGCGAGAAAGAGGAGTTCTTGGTAGTCATGAAGAATCCAGTGCGTGCTAAAGTCATTCCAAGAGCCAAGTAAATGTTTTTTTTTTTCTTTTTTCTTTTTTGTGTTAAGCAAATCCATAGTTATAACGAGTGCATGAATAAGGTCCTTCTCGGATGAGCGTCGTGGGTACATGCCTCCCCGTTTGTCAGTACCACCTCGGCTCCCAAGTCTGTTGTCAAAAGTACCTTCTGGACATGTACCGATAAAGGATAATAAAATCAATTGCTGTTTCATGGGTTTTTAATTTCCTACATTATTGTCGACGTCAACATCACCCGACATGGGCCCCCGATAATTCAGGGCAATTTTAGAGGATATTTCCTTCCCTTTGACTGTGACTTCTTGTCCTTGAGGAAAAAATCACAAAAGCCACGGAAGAGCTATATGTCTAATCTGTACGTCTCTATTCTAAGCCACTTGTGTTCAACATTATTTGCCTTTCAGATTTTTATTTTTAACTTAATCAATATCTCATACAAGTTGGCAACATCCCTTTACTTTTTTATTTTTCTAAGACAACGCGGGACGCCATTGGAAGTAGAATATTGTTCGTTTTAACAAATGCCGTCCTGGAAGTAGAATATTGTTTGTTTTACAACCCAGCGTCACATCCCTTCTTGTCTTCAAAGTTTCAAATGGAAGTCAAATACGCACTGATGTTACGCCGTCTTTATTGACTTTGGTTTCACATGGAAGCAAAGCGATATTGCAAAAAGTTTTGGTTGCGAAGTTCCAGCATTGTTGTTCCTTTATTTTACCGTCTGGACCTCTTTTTGTAAACAATTCTTTCAGCCTGCAAAACAACCCTACAAGCCCCTCGAATGTTAGGTGGGTTTGCAAGGTGGCCTTGGCCTGGATGTGGACAAAACAACCAAAGTGAGAAATCAAGAGCCGGGATTCTCGGGTTTTAACGATGATCAAGCCACTAGGTTTTAGTCAAACTCTAAATATGTCCCTTGGGTAACTTATTGTCTAATAAAATAAACTTGTTCAACTATGAATATGCCAAACAAATTTAAAATCTTGCTTCCTCATATTGCAGGATTCAACTGGTGAAGGGTATACCCCATCTCTCGGGGAGGCCACCATTCCTTTCACATCTAAATTTTCCTTACTTTAATAAGATTAAAAAGCTTAGAAAAGACAAAAGAAGAACAAGACCAATGACTGATGCTTAGAAATAAAACCCCATGCATACGAATCAATGGTAATGATTCAAGTAGGAAAGAGTATCATTAGAATAAAGGGAAAAATAATAAACAAAATGCTAAGGAACATTGTAAAGAGATGAAAACCCAAGAATGTAAATGATGTAGGAGCAACAACATTAGTAAGGTTGAAGAGCATATCAAGAATTCTCTAAAATCCGTTATATGTCTTAGGGTTTCATAACTAATGTTGGGGATTTTCTTAAATGGTCATTAAGCTCTTAATTTTTTAGATTTTTTTTATTGTTAAAGATCATTTCATTTTGTCTAGTTTTTCTTAATTGTCTAAATCCTTGATTTATTTAAAATTTTCTTAATTATTTGGATCCTTGATTTGTCTAAAATTTCTTTAATTATCAAGAACCCTAATTTGTTTAGAATTTTCTTAATTATTTAGATCTTTGATTTGTCTAAATTTTTTTTAATGGTCAGGATACTAGATTTCGTTGGGATTTCTTTGATTTTGAGATTCTAATTTGTCTTGGTCCTTTAGGTTAAGTTTAGTTCCCTATCTAAAGGGAGCGTCATTTCCATTATAAGTAGACTTAGTTTTCTAGAGAAATAAATAACTCTAAGTTATTCATACAACTTGTGATTATTTTAATCCAACTTTCATTAAAGTCTTAGAGTACCTCCTTAATTGGCAATGCCACCTTTATGTCTTAGAGTCTATCTTAACAATATTTCATTTTCGTCCTTTCTTAATCATATTTCGATTCTAATAGAGCTAATAAGGAAAGTTTTAGATTCGCTCTTAGGGAAATCTAATTTTGCAAGGGAACCCTTTCCTCGCACATTCCAAATCATGATACTATCCATGTGGCACAAGATGATGAGAGTCATTCGATGCTAAAGATTAAATAACCATGTATTTCCTATTCCATGAATATTCTAAAATTGAATAGAAATGTGAACATTGAAAGTGGACATACGAAACTTGTTTAACATTTCAAAACTTCTATGAAATCCTCCATTTAGTACAAGAGATCATTATGACTGGATGACGCAAGATCAGTAGTAATAAATGTCAAAAATTGAAATGTCCGAATTAACTCATGCAATACAAATATAGATAGTTTTCAATATTTTTAATAAAAAAATCATCATTATCAAAAATTGCATAGAACGGCTAACATAAGACGTATATGAAAGTATTTCTTTAATAGAAAAGTTAGACTTAGGTTTCTAAAACTTATTTTTGGTATTTTGATGTTCTGTGGGTTTTGTCCATTTCTAGATATTCTAGTTGTACGGACAATGCAGCTAACTATAAATTAGCAGAGATATTTAATAGGAAACTTAAATTCACAGAATGCATAAAGAAAAGCAAGATAGCCAGAGTATCATTAGTGCACAAGTAAATTTTAAGTGATTTTGGTCACCACACATAACCCACCTCCTTTAGCAAACGACTAAAGGATATCTTTTCCTTCTAACAAGAAATTACAGCACATAATTTCTCAGTTACAAGTAGAGAAATATAATCGGCATCCAGCCCCCAAAAAATGACACAAATATAGCACAGCGAGGACGAAATAACAGAAACTTCCCAGAGACAGTAACAAGAAGTTCCAGGGTTTCAAGTTTAGAACGTCAAAGGGTAAATACAATAATAGACCTCAAATTCTGAACACAAATACGTTGATATTACGTAAACACAGTAACGAGGATCAGAGAGAATGATGAAGATCAGAGTTATGACCGCAAATTCAAAGCTAGGACATTCCGAACACAAACACGTTAACATAACGTGAACACAGTAACGAAGATCACAAAGAATGATAAAGATCGGAGTTATGACTGGAGATTCAAAGCGAGGAATCTGGGTCTGCCTTCAACCATGACCTGCATATGGCTTCTCCCGCTTGATTTCCAGGAAACTCTAAGGGCAAGAGTTCCGACAATGGATAACGTGAAGATATACAGATGAGATAAACTAAGGTGTTGCACAAAATTCAAGAGATTGTGTTGACAGGTCCGTCTTCTCCGGAGTTGAGCTTGTGGATCTCCCGTGGGCGATTACCAGGATGACTAGGTGGAAAGTGAGTAATGAATGCTGTGGAGTCAGAAGGAATACTCAGGGAATTATTTATTTTTTATTTTTAAGGGCCGACAAGGGAAAAGTATATGGTCCCGGGTTGGCTGTGGAGGCATTATTGACCCAGAAGAAGAAAACCCTCGCAGGAGAAGAACAGGAGGCAGAAGAAAAATAGAAAAACAACAAGAAAGGCGGGCTTGACCCATTCTCATTGGCCGACCTCAACAAAGCGGTTTCAGGAGAAGTAAAACAAGAGACGTGAGACGACTGGTTTTCGTGTATTATTGTTTCATCGAGTTTTTAATTAGCAAATAAAGGTCTTATAGTCTCCTTCTTTATCGAAAAGCTTAAAGCAATCAATATCAAGCCAGATTCTTCTAGGAGAGTTCAATGGACATCTGTATTCGGGTCAAAAGCCGACGGTCATGTGAATTGCGCAGTGGGGAAGGAATTTGCAGCCGCCGGACGCCACTGTTGTGCAGGGAACGGTGACTGGCGAATTCAAATAAGACGGAAGGCTGATCAGGGAGACGGACTTATTTAATACTTTAAAGATGTATTCCTAATTTTCAAATATACATGAAAGTTTTTTATTTTAAACTTACGTGATAATAAAAAATATGATGATAAAGAATTTTCCTTTGGGCTGCCCGAAGGAAGAAAGACATGACAAATAACTAATTTTTCAACTAATCAAAGCCCAAGTATTCAATTTATAAAATTAAAGCTAAGCATTCACGCCAACGAGGTAGCGAAGTTCAGTCGCGGCACGTCGTCCCCCGGGCCTCGTGCAAGGCATGTAATAAACTGTCAATTAAGGTGGTAGGTGTGTACCTACTCCGGAGAGCGGGCGAAACCTCCGTGCAATGTGTTCGAAGTCAACAAGCGTTTTTGTTATTTAAAAGCTGAGTTTGAAAACGCCCTTTCCAAGCTTTGAAGGAGACAGATACCAAAGATGGTGTTCTAAGCACTTGCTTGCGACTCAACATCAACAAGTGTTTTTGTTATTTAAAAGCTGAGTTTGAAAACGCTCTTTCCAAGCTTTGAAGGAGACAGATACCAAAAATGGTGTTCTAAGCACTTGCTTACGACTCAACATCAATGTAAACCCTAAATTCTGAAGATTTGAAAATAACCCGCCCCCATTAACTAAAAACTTTTTAACGAATTTATTTGTTGAGATAATTGTTTCTTAAACTTTAATTGTCTATAAAGTTCTTAATGGTGCTCAATTCCCTCGTTTTTCATGCGAGGGACGGAAAGTGGAGAAGAGATCTTGTCTTTTTGCCATTTGCGTATTTATTATTGTCTTAGTTTATATGTAATTCTTCTCGTACGGAAAGTGGAGAAGAGATCTTGTCTTTTTGCCATTTGCATATTTATTATTGTCTTAGTTTATATGTAATTCTTCTCATACGGAAAGTGGAGAAGAGATCTTGTCTTTTTGCCATTTGCATATTTATTATTGTCTTAGTTTATATGTAATTCTTCTCATACGGGAAGGGGAGAAGAGATCTTGTCTTTTTGCCATTTGCATATTTATTTTTGTCTTAGTTTATATGTAATTCTTCTCATACGGAAAGTGGAGAAGAGATCTTGTCTTTTTGCCATTTGCATATTTATTGTCTTAGTTTATATGTAATTATTGTCAAACGGAAAGTGGAGAAGAGATCTTGTCTTCTGCCATTTGCATATTTATTATTGTCTTAGTTTATATGTAATTCTTGTCATTTGAGCAACTAATTACCTTTTTTTTCAATTATTTTCCAAGTTGATTGCCCTTTCAGAAGCTTGGCTGACCAGAGAAACTTAATGTCATCATTTACGTTAAAGAACAGTTGACCGAATTGCTGGAACACGGTGAGTATTAATTTACATAATCTTAAATCCAAGAGATTTATCTAAAAGTAATAACTGAGTAAAAGATCTCGTGATTATCCAACTGCCCCTCTACATTTTTAACCTTACAGCCTTTGTTACAATGTGTGGCATGTAACATGGGGTGGATTTATATGTCCTACATTATTAATACATGGGTTTGTGGGGTTCTAAATAAGACAGTAAATATTACAAATTCCTGAATTGACTTTTGAGTTGAATAATAAACTTTTAAAGATTTTATCAAGCTTAATTTTCTCTCTTGACACCTTTCTAGATAAAGTTTAACCTTAAGTCTATCATAGTGCACTAGGATAGTCTAATAATTGATCATTATGGTGAAAGATGTATTATGGTATGTGATATCTATCTCATATTATTAAGGCATGAGTGCATAGAATTATATATAAGATAATAAACATTACTAATTTTTAGATTGAATAATGAGTTTTTTAATAACCTTATAGTTGTAGAGTAGGTGGTTAGAAAAAAAAAAAAATCTTGTTTAGACAGGATGTGTTACTGGCAAGTCCGTCCTGTAATATCTCAATTACTTTGTAGAAACTTTCCTTGAGCAAAATTTCATTGGCTAGGAAACAGTCTTGGAACCAGAAGAATGATTAGACTGACGAACGCACGGATGGACCAGCTTAATTAGCCCGGTTCCAAAAGCAAGGGTAACGGGACGGCAGCCTCAGCTATGGATGCGTGCGTAAGCCGCAATTCATGTTCTTGAGTATCCGCCAAATGCCAATTTCTTTATTTCGTTCATTCTTTTCAGCTAGTCACCTTTCGATGCTCGTCAAAGGGCAGGAACGCTGAATTGGAGGTGTACTTCCCACAGAATGTTTCGCCATGGCCTTGAAACAATTTACTCTGATTATAAGAACGGTGGTAGGTGATGAAAATTCAGACATGATACTAAATGTTTCCCTATTTTTTTAATTTTTGTGATTTATACATAATTTAACTTTCTAGACAGGGAGATAATGAACATACGATGATGCTATCAAAATCCTTAACTTTGTTTTCGATAATGCATCACTCTGAAAGATTCTATGGATAGATCACGGTTGTATATGTTGGTGAATATTGTTAATTATTAGTATACTAGGATTTCTTAATTATATTAGTATTTCTTTATAATTATTTTCTTATATAGGTAATTATCTTGTGAAGCTGGATTTAAGCTTAATGCAACATTGTCAATAAATCAATTCATTCACTTATTGGCTTCCTCTCTCTCTCTCTCTCTTTTTTCTTATTGGAAATGTAAATTTGTATTAATAAAATTAATATATAGAAGTATAGGAATATATTCTAGCATTACAAGAGATGAAAGCTACAAACAGATAAAGATTGTAAGCCTCTATATTTCACTTAAAATAATAGTTTCTTCATGTAAACTTATATTTGAAAACAAAGGAGTTCTTTCTCATACACTCTTCTTTACTTCTGTTAACAAGATTGAGATATTAATTGTTTTGTTCTAAAATTGTCTTCTATTGTGTTCATCTTATATACAAAAGGATAAAGATTGTAAGTCCCTATGTCTTACTCAAAATAACACTTTCTTAGGATGAATTTGTAGTTTAAAACAAAGAAGCTCTTTTTCATACAACCTTCTTTACTTTTGCCAACACGATTGAGATGTTAATCGTTTTGTTTTCAAATTGTCTTCTATTGTGTTTAGCTCATATATGAAAAGGTAGAGATTGTAAGCTTCTATATCTCACTCAAAATAAAAATTTCTTGGAGTGAATTTATATTATAAAACAAAGAAGCTTGTTCTCATACAATTTTCTTTACTTTTTCCAAGAGGATTGAGATGTTAATCGTTTTGTTCTAAAATTGTATTTTATTGTTTCAAATCATATATAGTAAATGCAAGTTAAAAAAGATATCTTAAGAAATTTTGAAATCAAATCACTTTTTCTAGTTGCTCTGGTCATTCATTATAATTCTTCATTCTATCATCCAATATGATGCCAAATTCCATTATAGGTGAGAATAGTCTTCCAAATTATTCTTGTCTATGTACATTCAAAAAAAGAAATAACTTCTATTTTCAATCTCGAACTAGTAGAAACATAATATAAGTTAATTAAATGGAGTCATCGTACAATTTCTTCTATTGAAAAAAGTCAATCTTTTTTCTCTTTATTTCTCACTTTGTGATATGATATCGAGAGTCATTCTTTTTTTAAAACCTAAATTGCTTTTGCTATTTCTTAGCCATCTTACACAATATTGAAGTGTAAAATTTTCAATTCTATTTTTTTTAACTACCACAAAACTATTTGTATTTTTTCACAAAATTACCTTTTTATCCTCCTTATATCTCATTTAAATTACCAAACTATCCCTCCCGTCATCCCCTATCTTATGCTTAACTCTTAGAAATCCTAGCTATTACTAATCTTAATTCCCAAAATACCCTTAAACCCTAACCATCATCCTAGTTGCTCCATGCAATCCTTACCACCTCTTTATTGCTAACTTGTAGCCCATTAGTATCATATCGAGGAAGCTTACCAATAAGGCCATTTGGAGTCCAGTGAGTGATCAAATTCAAATTATGCTCCTTGCATGTAAGAAGGGCTTTTTTACCAACTTGCTTCCATATTCGATAAGTGACAATGAAGACACCAATGGTGGGACTAGTGTCACATCATCATGAAGACCTAGTTGGTGAACTCTATCAACCTTTCACTTGAGGTTTGCTATCACATATCAAGGACAAAATAAATCTAGTAAGTCTTATAAGAAAGCTTCAATAAGGTCACAAGCACATAAAAACTTGGTTTGAAACAAGCCATTAATGAACTCTAATCAAACAAAGACAATACCATAAATGAGTTCACTAACTTCTACATTTGGCTAAAGGAATTCTACGGTAAATTAAAATTCCAACAAGCTCCAAGCATTGGTTTTCATCTTGAATAGCAAGGTAGTATAGCTACTTGAGGCTTCACATAAGATCTATCATAAGGGATGTGCAAGTATGGTAGGAAGGATTTGTTGAGTAGTAGAAATTGAGTGACTCATGTGTGATTTTTAATTTTTCAATATTTTCATAGAGTGTTTTCAGGCTCGATGAGAGGTTCTCTAGACAAATTGATCTTATTTCAGAGAGCAACAAGTCGATTGAATAGCATAGCGACCATAAAATTTCCTTGTTTCAAATTGAAGAGTGCCTATTAGAAACTAAATATCTTGGCTTGATTGGGTTTGTCAAACATTTCCCAGTAGTTATCCCACATAGCTTCGCATCTTCAGTAAAAGGCAAACTAGAAGTGACCTCATTTGTGATGTAGGTTTTAATCTAGGTACACACCAACTAAGAACACTTACACCATTGTCTAATGAGCTGAGTGTTTGTTAGGACGGGTATTGTTCAATATAAAAACCCATCATTGTCCTTAGTGACAATGGCATGGTAGAGCCCACGAGCCTACACCATGTACATTTTTGAACTAGTGAGTGGTTGAGCGATCAATTGCAATTTCAATCTATTGGAAATGGTAGTGAAAAGGAGGTTTCCCAACTTCGTGTGGTTGCTAGGAGGAATTGAGCATAGGTAAGGGAACATATTAAGGAATGGGTAAGGATTTGCACCCAAACTTGTAGAACTCAACCATGAAAGGGAACCCAAAAAAGAACTCGTCATGTCACCTAACCACCCTTATAGAGCTCAAACTATCTATGTCTTACTTTACCTTTTGCCTCATGTACCTATCTTATCTCATTTCTTAATCTATTTCTCTTGATGATGCCACCCACATTATCAACATTTCATTGCATTTCATGGAGCTTTACAAATTCTAAGAAGCCATTTTGACACCAATTGGGTTGTTGTCATGGATAGTGAACTCACTGTCTTTGAGGCTAATCATAAATCATATAAGAGATGTGATACCTATTAAGACGCAATCCAAGCCCATCAGAAAATTAAATCCCATTAATAGAGAAACGTCAAACCAAGTCTTCTACACATGTTACTACCATGTTAGCAACACTTGACCATGTCATAACATATTGCCTCCCCTTATTCAAATGGGTGTTTATAGTACCTTTCTTCATAGAAATTTTTCTGAAAAAGTCTATATGGATCTTCCATCTAAATTTCACATTAAGGGGAAGTGTCTAGATGTCGATTGCAGAAATTTTTACATAGATTGAAGTAGGCTTCTCACAAGTGAAATGCAAAGTTCATTGAAGTGCTCATCACACGTGACTTTAACAAATCACGCAATGACTACTCTTTATACTAAAGCCATAATGTCCACTCTCCTTTAATGCTCTCGAACCAACGCCCCACTTAGTAAAAACGAAAAAAAGAAAAAAAGGAAGAAGAGGAAGAACAATATTTAAAAATGGAGTTTTAGTGTGTTAACAAGTTGGCCAAATGTCAGACGCAAAGGGGAGAAGCCGTGATGGCCAGAAGTCAAAGAAAAAATTCAAAGTAGAAAGAGAGGATTGTCCATACTTAAGCATATAACTTGGCAGGCCGGGGTGCGGTCTAACTTGGCAGGCCGGGGTTGTTGTTCTCCTGCCATATAAATAAGCAAGCCTCAAGCCTCCAAATTCACCACTCACACCAGGCTGTGTCACTTACAGATGGCATTCTGGCTTCTCGCACTCGTGTCTGTCCTTGCATGTCTTTCCATAACACTCCTCTTCAGTCTTCGCTTTTCTTCCAAAACCTCCGATAAAAATGGATCAAAATACAAGTTCCCACCCACGCCTCCAGCTCTTCCCTTCATAGGGCACCTTCATATGCTCCCCAAATCAACAATAGACCTGAGATCCCTCATCCATAACCTCTCCCAAAAGTATGGTCCTATTTTGACTCTTCGTGCCGCCTCTAAACCCATCATCTTTGTTACCTCCTATCAGATCGCCCATCAAGCCCTTGTGAAATTTAGCAACACGTTTGCAGACCGTCCACCAGTCGTCCCTGTTAGCTATGTTCTCAGCAACAAGCGCAAAGATATTGGCGGATCCCCCTTTGGTGTAACCTGGAAAGCGCTTCGCCGGAACCTCATGGCTGAATCTCTCCACCCCTCCGGAGTAAAGAACTGGACCTTCGCCCGCAAGCGTTGCATGGAGAAAATGATTAGTAGCTTCAAGCAATGTTCCGGGCAGGAGGCCGTCCGTCTCTTCGAGCCTCTTCACCAGGCTGTGTTTTCCTTGTTTATCCTCATGACCTATGGCGACATCCCGGAGAAAGATCTTAGGGAAATCGAACACATACAATGGACATTCCTAGTAAATTACTCCGAGTTCAGCGTGTTCGCCACCTGGACGAAACTGGGGAAATATCTGTACAGGAAAAAATGGCAAAGGTACACCGACTTTTTAAGGCGTCAATACGAAATCCTTATACCTTACATTGAAGCCCGAAAAAAGTTGAAGCAAGAGAAAGGCAAGGACATCGACTTGGCAACATACACAGATACCTTACTGGATCTGGAATTTACCGACGAGCGCAATAACCAACAAGGTAAGCTTGAAGATGCCGATTTACTGAGTTTGAGCTCAGAGTTTATCAACGCAGGCGCCGACACAACCGCAACGATGTTCCACTGGATCATGGCACATCTGGTGAAGGACCCACGTGTTCAAGCCAAACTTTTTGAGGAAATCAGCCGAGTCGTGGAACCGGGAGCAGAAGAAGTGAAGGAGGAGGATTTGCCCAAGCTTACATATTTGAGGGCTGTGATCCTAGAAGGTCTCAGGATGCACCCTCCAAACGCTTCGTTGGTGCCACACACAAACACAGAAGATATGGACTTGGCTGGCTACAAACTCCCGAAAGACACCACAGTTCTCGTCGCGACCGCAATAATCGGGCGCGATCCTAAACTGTGGGAGGATCCTGACGAGTTTAGGCCCGAAAGAATGATTAACCGAACTGCTGATGGCGGAGAGGAAGTATCTCACGTGTCATCGTACAGGATGTTGCCGTTCGGGGCCGGCCCAAGGATGTGCCCCGGTTACAGATTCGGGACGCTTGTGATTGAATACTTCATTGCAAATTTGATTTGGCATTTTGAGTGGCGGAAGGTGGATGACGTCGACCTGAGTGAGAAGGAGGAGTTCTTGGTGGTCATGAAGAATCCAGTGCGTGCCAAGGTCATACCAAGAGCCAAGTAGATGATATTTGTATTTTTCATTTTTTGTGTTAAGCAAATCCATTGTGGTAATGAGTGCATGAATAAGGGCCGGATGGGCGTCGTGGATACATGCCTCCCACTCTGTCAATACTATCTCGGCACCAATTCTTTTCTTCAAAGTACCAATACCTTTAATTGATGTTTCATGAGTTTTTAATTTCCTTATTTCCTTCCCTCGTATCCATCGGCCGCCGTGGAGCGCTGAAAATTCAGAGCAGCCTTTGAAGATATTCCCCTTCCTTGACTCTGCCGTCTAGGCGAATGAGGAAAATCATAAAAAGATCACGTGAGAGCGATGTCTAATTTGTACGTCGCTATGCTGAGCCGTTTGCGTTGACAAGACCTTCAACTTTATGTTTCTAAGACGAGGTGGGACGCAGGAGGAATTTGATGTTAGACATATTTTTTGTCTTAACAAATGCCGTCCTAGATGTTACAAAAAGTTTGGATTTTAACTTCCTGCATAGTTGTTCCAATTCCTCCGCTCATTCGGAGGCCTGGATTTTACCCTCGGGATCTCTTTGTGAACAATTCTTCAGCCTGCAGCCAATGAAAAGCGACACCCAGTACGACACCCTCAAATTTTAGAAGGTGGGTGGGTTGGCAAGGTGGCCTTGACCAGGATGTGGGCCGCATATCATAAACTCCAGTTTTGTAGGTTCGTTTCCTCTCTTCCCATTGTATTTTCTGAAACAAGGCAGACATAAATAAGCATCATAAACAACATGAATACCCAAAAATATTCAGCAGTCTATGAAAAAATTATAAAATATTTTCTTTAGTACAAAATTAGTTTGCTTAATCTACTAGGTTTCAATATGTTGGTCAAAACATCAAGGTTGAAAGTAGACGTGGGAAAAATTTCAAAACTTCCTTGAACTCTTGTAATTAATATAAAGGATAATATGAGAAGACAATGTCCAACATTCTATAATAAATATCAATTATACTAAAATTTTAATGCTAAACTAAACTCAGGCATGTCAGAATTGTATAGTTTTCAATTGATTGTTGAATAAAAATTCGAATTATTATGTAGATTTAAATGATAACCCACTTCTGCAAGTAGGAACTAGGGCGGCCAGGATCCCTGATTGTGATAGAAAATGAGAATCTTTATTTAAATATTGGACCTCTCCCCCTCCACCTAAGATGGTTTTGAAAATTTCAATGAGCTTTTCGTGTATCTCAATAGTTTCGTGTATTTCAATAGCTCTACATTACTTAACTAGCTCAGACAAAGGAAAAAAGACATCATTAAATATTAATTGTCGGTAACCTCGTTCTTCTGCGAGCTAGTTTCGGGCACGAACTTCTGTTTAGATTGGAACGTCGATCGCTTAGATTTCATATGAAATAAGCATTTTATAATCTTAAAGTTAAAGAAAGATAACCCTAGTCCCATAATTTAACCGTGGGACTCTCAAGCAATGTCCGAAGCACTGACATTATTGTTGCTGCAGTGTCGTCGACTATTGTGGCACTATGTTGCAGCAGAACTCCCTTGGTTTTATTCGCCCAATTTCATGGTTAATCTCATTCTAATCAATGTTTTTGGCTATACGGCTACTTTAGCAATGCATAACTTAGGGAAAAGAGACAGGTGTCAGGTTTTAATCGAAACAAAACTGCTGATTCGGGGAAGTCGATATATAGGAAGACGGTAATTTCTGCTTTTATCTGCTGACGAGAGGCCATCTGCGTGCACGTTTATTATAGCCAAACGGGCGACCTTGACCAGAAGAACGCGTCCAGCATATTTGAAAACGACAATGTTGTTCCCACAATCTTCCATTTATACATATATTCGTGCTCCCTTTCCCACCCATTACAAGGAAGCCTACAAACATGGAGACCTGGTTGCTCCTCATTGTCTCCCTCTGCATCTCTGCCCTCCTCAGCCATCTGATCCTCGCCTGGAGAAGCTCCAAAACTCAGCCGCTACCTCCTGGACCCTTCAACATCCCCATCCTCAGCACACTTCTATGGCTTCGCAAGCCCTTCTCCGACTTCGAGCCAACGCTCCGGAACCTCCACGAAAGGCACGGGCCAATCATCAGCCTCCGCTTCGGCGGCCGCCCGTCCATCTTTATCGCGAACCGAACCATCGCCCACAGAGCCCTTGTCCAAAACGGCGCCGTATTTGCTGACCGTCCCCCGGCCCTTCCAGTCAACAAGCTCGTCACTTGCAATCAGCATGACATCGCCTCCTCCTAGTACGGGCCTACATGGCGCGTCCTCCTTCGAAATCTCACCTCTGAGGTCCTCCACCCTTCACGCGCCAGGTCCTACTCTCGCGGGCGGAAGTGGGTCTTGGACATCCTTATCAACCGCCTTGTGTCTCACTCCACCCCCGAGTCCGGCATCGTTAAACCTGTCGTGGTGGTTGACCATGTCCGATACGCCATGTTTTGCTTGTTGGTCCTCATGTGTTTCGGTGACAATCTTGGCGAGACCCAGATAAACGAAATCGAAGATGTTCAGCGTCGCTTGCTTTTGGGCATGAAACGCTTAAAGATTCTTAACCTTTGGCCGAGTATTGGGAAGATAGTATTCCGTAAGCGTTGGGACGAGCTGTTTCAGCTTCTGGGATACCTAGGGGCGACACTGGGGCCTTTAATAGAAGCCAGGAAGAGAGTGAAGCAAGAAAGACTAATTGCAGGAAAAAAATGGCGGAGATACAGAGGACGAGCATATGGTAGCGTATGTTGACACGCTGTTGGATTTGGAGTTGCCGGAGGAGAAGAGGAAGCTTGACGTCAGGGAAGTGATTAACTTGTGCTCGGAATTTCTCGACGCGGGCACGGACACTACGACCACTGCACTGCAGTGGATAATGGCGAACTTGGTGAAATACCCACACGTTCAAGAGAGGCTTTTTGCAGAGATTAAAGGTGTTATGGTGGGGGATGGACAGAAGGAGGTGAAGGAGGAGGATTTGCATAAATTGCGGTACTTGAAGGCAGTGGTTTTGGAGGGCTTAAGGCGGCACCCACCCGGTCACTTTGTGTTACCACATGCCGTCACAGAAGAAATAGTTTTGGCCGGCTATTTGGTACCCAAGAACGGCAGCGTGAACTTCATGGTGGCGGAGATCGGTAGGGACCCTGAGGTGTGGGAGGATCCCATGGCTTTTAAGCCTGAAAGGTTTTTGAGTGATGATAATGGTGAAACGGAAGTGTTTGATATAACGGGAAGCAGGGTGATCAAGATGATGCCTTTTGGGTCAGGGAGGAGAATGTGCCCTGCGTCTGGCTTGGCTATGCTTCATTTGGAATATTTTGTGGCCAATTTGGTACTGAACTTTGAATGGAAAGCTGTGGACGGTGATGAGGTTGACTTGTCAGAGAAGCCGGAGTTCACCACGGTGATGAAGTATCCCCTAAAAGCCCATCTATCTCCGAGGTTTTGAACGGTCTGGTTGATTTCCTAAATATTTTATTAAAACCCAATAAACCTATTTTCCACAATTCTAGCTGCCAGGGACTCTCAGGCAGAAGGATGCTATGTAGGCTTTGAACAAAACAAAGGGTGACTGTAAATTTGAATCAAGATAATGGGAGACTACGTTATATGCCTGTTCAATTGCATACGTCAACTACTGTATAAATAACAACGTGGGCTGCGCCGAAGGTTGCCTAGAAGGCCTATGAACATGGTGCACTTGTAATGCTGAGATCCAAACACCATAGATCTTTTATTCATTAGATGACTTTTACCAAAAAACCACATTGGCTGCTATGACTGAGTGGACTAGGGTTCCTAGTCAGTCAGCATTTCCCTCTGAAAATAAATACAAGACTCCCGGAAATTTCAAAAGTGGAAATGACACCCATCATTTCAATAGTTGAGTAAAATAGCTCAAAGTGAAATGGTCTGAACGCTGCTGGAAATTTCAAAAATGGAAATGACACCATCATTTCAATACTTGTGTCAAATAGTTCAAAATGAAATGGTCTGAACACTAATGGAAAATTTCAAAAATGGAAATGACATCGTCATTTCAATAGTTGAGTAGAATAGTTCAAAATGAAATGGTGTGAACACATAAACTTCGCTTAAAATGAGGATTCCCAATTTATAGTGGAATAAAAGAGTTAAAAGTGAAATTGGATAAGAAAGCGCTTGAAAGGTTCCTTTTAAGTCAGAAGTCGTTCCTCAAAAGTTTCAAAAGTTGAATAGAAACGTGAAGATTGAAAGTGGACATGACAACGTTTCCCACTTCTCGAAGTTCAAAAACTGTGAAAGATTTTGTATTGGGAAATAATTGTGACAAGATGTTACACAATTAATTAAAATACATATTAATCATTTAAAAGAATACTACATCTTTGCCAACACTATGAAACTGATATAAAAAACTTTACCAAAATTTCTTGCTAAAAAGGGGGTTTCCTAATCCTTAAGTAGTCAATAGACACGCGTCAAACTCCAACCCATGTTATTTGTACGATCTTTACTTATAAGACTGACTTCGAGTTACATTTGTCGTCATAGCTGATGAGTCTACACACATGGAGACCTGGTTGTTCATCATTGTCTCTCTCTGCATTTCCGCCCTCGTCAGCCATCTGCTCTTCGCCGGGAAAAGCTCCAAAGCTCGGCAGCTTCCCCCCGGGCCCTTCCACATCCCCATCCTCAGCAGCCTCCAATGGCTCAGGAAGTCCTTTGAGCTCGAAACAGTTCTCCGAAACCTTCACGCAACGTATGGGCCCATCTTCACCCTTTACACCGGTACGCGTCCGGCCATCTTCATCGCAAGCCGGACAATTGCCCATAGGGCCCTTGTCCAGAACGGTGCCGTATTTTCCGACCGTCCGCCGGCCCCCGTCACAGGCAAGATCATCTCTAGCAATCAGCATAGCATTAACACCGCCTTCTACGGCTCTACTTGGCGCGTTCTCCGCCGGAATCTCACCTCCGAGATCCTCCACCACTCGCGCGTCAAGTCCTACTCTCGCGCGCGGAAGTGGGTCGTGGACATCCTGATCAACCGACTTATGTCTCACTCAAACATCGAGTCCTGTCACGTCAACCCTGTCCGGGTGGTTGAACATTTCCGATACGCCGTGTTTTGCTTGTTGGTCCTCATGTGTTTTGGGGACAAGCTTGGCGAGACCCAGATAAAGGAAATCGAAGGTATCCAGCGTCGCCTGCTTTTGGGGTTTGATCGTTTTACCATACTAAATTTTTGGCCAAGGATTGGGAAGATAATATTCCGTAAGCGTTGGGACGAGCTATTGCAGCTTCGGAGAGACCAAGAGGCGGTACTGATGCCTTTGGTAGAAGCCAGGAAGAGAGAGAAGCAAGAAAGACTGGCTGCGGCCGAAAAGGACACACATATAGATGATGAGTATGTCCTGGCGTACGTTGACACGTTGCTGGATTTGGAGTTGCCGGAGGAGAAGAGGAAGCTTGACGCTGGGGAAGTGATTAGCTTGTGCTCGGAGTTTCTCAACGGGGGCACGGACACTACGGCCACGGCACTGGAGTGGATAATGGCGAATTTGGTGAAATACCCACACATCCAAGAGAGGCTTTTCGCAGAGATTAAAGGCGTTATGGTGGGGGATGGACAGAAGGAGGTGAAGGAGGAGGATTTGATTAAGTTGACGTACTTGAAGGCAGTGGTTTTGGAGGGCTTGAGGAGGCACCCGCCCGCGCAATTTGTGTTGCCACATGCAGTGACAGAGGATGTAGTTTTGGACGGCCATTTGGTACCCAAAAACGGCAGCGTGAACTTCATGGTGGCGGAGATGGGTAGGGACCCTGAGGTGTGGGAGGATCCAATGGCTTTTAAGCCTGAAAGGTTTTTATGTGGTGATAATGGTGGAGGGGAATTGATTGATTTTGACATAACGGGAAGCAAGGAGATCAAGATGATGCCGTTTGGAGCCGGGAGGAGAATTTGCCCTGGTTTTGGCTTGGCGATGCTTCATTTGGAATACTTTGTGGCCAATTTGGTATGGAACTTCGAGTGGAAGGCTGTGGATGGAGATGAGGTTGATTTGTCAGAGAAGCCGGAGTTCACCATGGTGATGAAGTATCCACTGCATGCCCATGTATGTCCGAGGTTTTGATGGTCTGGTTGATTTCCTAATTATGTTAGTAAAACTGCATAAGCCTGTTACCCAGAATTCTATCTGTTAGGATTGTGGGTGAGATGGTAATTTAGACTTTGAATCAAAAGCTAAAGATATATTAAACGAAACGATTTCTCTGTGTTTTTCTTTCTTTGTACTATCATCAGTCTTCTGAATCTTAAGCTGAAAAATGTGATCGTACTAGTTCGATAGATTTCGTCCCTTCATGGCTTCTTGTTCTTTTAGCCGATATGGACCTATGATTTATGAACTTGCATCTGCCTCGTCACTTTTTGGACACAAAATAAAGGGCGAGTGTGGTAGGGGCCTGTTCGGATGCAGATACCGAGGTCTACATAAATAATTCCGCTGTAGATCTCTTCTCCATTCGTAGGAGACAACTTTCCAGGAAACTCACATTGGCTCCTACGACAGATTTTAGAAGGGTTCTTTGTTGTTGTGCATTTGTTTTTGGAAGTAAATGCCCAGATTGCCGGAAATTGCTGTGCTTCAAAGGGCTTGTTTGTTTCGATGACAACAGCATATTTGTACTGTACGTGGGTAATTGTTTCGATGACAAGAACATATTTTACAAGAGTTTCCTAGTGTACTTCACACAGGGTAAAATCTAGTTAGATAATAGGAGCAAATCTCCATAGACGAATGGTTCTATGGACCAGTCATCCGTGCTGTGTTCGGTGAGTTGAATCTGGAAGCAACACTTACTCTTTTGTTAAAGTAGTTCTCAGAGCTGTTGTGTCATCTTCCTTTGAGTTCAGTGTTGTCCTGAGCAGTGTCGAAGTTGTTCTTTGGCAAGGTCATTATAGGTGGAGTGCGATGTTGACCTGCTTCTGAGCTGTGATGAGCCTATCTTTCCCAGTGCTTGATGGTCTCCGTCTATTTTGCCTTTCTTTTCGTTGGTCCTTTGCCTGTCCTACATGTAGCGGCCAGGCAAACGTGGCTGAAACGATAGACGTAGGAGAAAGCGACAATTTCGGAAGTAAGTGTTTGGAAGTGTCTAAGGGGTGGGTCGCATATTATTGGAGAATTAAAATATCCAGATCCTCATTGAATAAGGCGACATGAGAGCCTGACCTTATAAGTTTCTGCTAGCAATCCACTATTGCACAGTTCTGTGTTTTAGTTGGGCCCTTTAATTTCTAATATGATATCAGAGTCGATCCTGTGTCCTACCTACCTTGGTGTGGTTCCTCTAGACTGGTTCCACCTCTCACCACGCCCAACGTGAGACTGCAGAGGAGTGTTGGAGAATTAAAATATCCAGTCTTACATTGAGTAAGGCAACAGGAGAGTCTGACCTTATAAGCTTCTGCTAGCAATCCACTATTGCACAGTTCTATGTTTTAGTTGGGCCCTTCAATTTCTAATATGGATTAGGTTTATAGCATATAAATGTATGTTTGTTATTGTAAAGAATTAGAAAAATACAAACCAAATATTTGCTCACACGTCGACCTCTCTCCCGTCATCTCAAAATCTTACATGGTACCCGAGCTTTGTTTCTTTTCCTGAGACCTCTTTTCGCTTCCACACAGCCATCAGTGACAAGTGATTCTCAATACCCCTATCTTTCCCCGTAATTTTCCTTTTCTTCCGACTCCTTTTCCTTTCTCGTGAACCTTCATTCATTCCCACTACCCTCCCTTTCCCGTAAAGTCTCTTTGGCTTTTTTGTCCATTTCTTGCTTTTTCATCTGTTTCTCAGTTTTTTCATCTATTTGGCTTTTCATCCATTTCTTGCTTTTTCGTTCGTTTCTCAGTTTTTTCATCTATTTAGCTTTTCATCCGTTTCTTGCTTTTTCGTCTGTTTCTCGGCTTTTTCATCTATTTTACTTTTCATCCGTTTCTTCACTTTATCCTTCTCTTTTTTTTTTCAATATTGCAATTTTGCCATTCGTAATTACCGAAACCCTAGTCCCTCAAATCTCCCACTTTTCAGCCCCCAATTCTCCAATTTTTCAGTTTTCTCATATCCCTAATTTTGGAAAACCCTAAACCTATTTTTTCACAATTTTGCCTTCATTCCCAATCTCCTAAATTCCCTAATTTCTCATAACCTTAGCCTTAATTTCTTTGATGGTTGCCGCTGGAGCTCCTTCCTTCGCTCTTCGCGACCCTTATCACCTTTCTGCCGCCGATCTCCAACCCGGCAGCATTGTTCCCAAATGATTAGTTGGCGAATCAAACTGGAGCATTTGGAGTGACCAGATTCGCACCGTTTGCCTTGCCCGCAACAAGCTTGGCTTTCTCACCGGTGAGCTTACTTGTCCGGAAGGTAATGGCGAAGATGCGCAACGTTGGGCCAAAGCCCACGCTGCTGTCAAAACTTGGCTAGTACACTCCGTTGACTCTAACTTGGATAGCACGGTTTCTCGACTTCCAACCGTGACAGATATTTGGCGAGTTTTGCAAGAGAGCTTTGACAAAGTCTCCACTACTCAGAAATTTGGCTTGAAACAGGCCATCAATGCACTTCAGCTTGCTCCCGGTGCCACCAGTGCTGATCTCACGTCTTTTTATGTCCGCCTGACAAACCTTTGGGGTGTACTTGAGACACAACAGGCCCCCATCCGATGTTCTTGTAGCAAATGCGATTGCGAAGTTAACTCGCATCTTCGGGCTCGTGACCAAGAGGATCGTGCACTGAAGCTTCTCCTTTCCCTTCCGCCAGAGTTCCAGAACCTTGTTTCTTCCGTCCTCAGTTGTGAAGAGCTTCCTTCTTTGGAGAAGATCTACTCTCTAGCCAAGCAGGATGTTGACCAACGTTCCCAACGTGATGGCCGACACAGCGCCAGCGATGCCAGTGCCTTCGCGGCATAATCACACGAGACTACACGTCGCCCTTCTACTAGGTTAGGCGTTGGGGCTCTGCAGCTAGGCCCAGGAGGCTGGCCCACTGACTCACGGCCCACTCCTCTAGGCCCTCATCACCTATTGGGCCACAAGGGTCCAAGGACCCTACTCCTTCCTTAGCCCATCAACGCCCCTTTTGCAATCATTGCAAGAAGCTTAGGCACGTCTAGGAGGCTTGTTTTTTGCTTATGGGCTACCCTCGAGATTGGAAGCCCAAACCCAAGGGTAGTAATCGCCGCCGCTCTACTGATGGGCGTACCCAAGCCCACCATGCTTCTCTTGATGGACACGGGCCCCACCACTTCAGTCATGGGCCTCCACCACCCCCTTTTACTGGGCTTTCTTATTTTGGTAACCCCTCACCTTCTCCTTATCCTAGTGCAGGCATCTTAGGCCATCCACCTTCAAGCCCTGGCAGCATCTATGGCGGTTCTACTGGGCTCAATCTAATTGCAGACCAACAACAAAAATTGGTGACACTTATCAATCAGATGGGCACCTCTGATCCTAGTGCCAATTTCTCCGGTAATTATTCTCTTTCTCATCCTTTTTCATCTTTACGGATTATTGATTCTGGGGCAACGAACCAT
This sequence comes from Casuarina equisetifolia, assembly GCA_028551475.1. Classification (NCBI taxonomy): domain Eukaryota; kingdom Viridiplantae; phylum Streptophyta; class Magnoliopsida; order Fagales; family Casuarinaceae; genus Casuarina; species Casuarina equisetifolia. The sequence goes on from CM052362.1 coordinate 21,961,518, forward strand.
ATCACATGCAATTTGCATATGTTAAATTCTTTTTACCCATGTGCCAAACCCATCCACATCATTCTCCCTAACAAATCTCTTAGTCCGGTCACTCACATTGGTCACTATAAGCCTTATCCCTCCCTTAATCTCACTCATGTTTTATATGCCCTTCACTTTCGTCATAATTTATTATCTATTCAAAAACTAACCAGCGACAATAATTGTGTTGCCCTTTTCTTTGATAAATTTTGTCTCTTTCAAGACCGTACAATTGGGGATCTGATCGGGCTCGACAAGGCTGATCGGGGCTTATATTTCCTATGTTCCTCCATTCCAGCGCAATTTACTTCAATTTTTTCAAATTATTTAGTTTCCTTACGGACTACTTTTTGTACTCCACAAATAATTTGTAATTCCATTTTTACTAATAATATTCAGTACGATCTTTTGCATCAACGTTTGGGTCATTCATCACTTAAAACTTTTCATTCTCACGGATGATCTTTTTCTTGTCCCTCTGATTTTCAATGTTCTATTTGTCCTTTAGCCAAACAAACCCGTGCCCTGTTTCCCTCTCGTCAACATTGCACCACCTCTATTTTTGAACTCGTCCATATGGAAGTTTAAGGTCCTCATCGAACCCCCACTCATGATGGTGCTCGTTACTTCCTCACCATTGTGGATGATTTTTCTCGAGCTACATGGACATTTATTCTTACCTTTAAAAGCCAAGTTTTCTCCAAAATTTAATATTTTCTCTCCCTTGTCTCCACTCAATTCAATTATATTGTTCGTCACATTCACTTTGACAATGGAACTGAATTCTTTTCTTCTGAATGCTGTTCATTTCTTTCCTCACGTGGCATCCTCCATGAGACCTCTTGTGTTCACACTCCCCAACAGAATGGAATTGTTGAACGGAAACATCGGCACTTGCTTGATGTCGCTCGTCCTCTCATGTTTCAAGCTCACATCCCTCCTCATTTTTGGGGCGAATGCCTCCTCACTGCCACCTATCTCATTAACCGTCTTCCTTCCTCCTCTCTCCATGGCGTTAGCCCTTTTGAAAAAAATTTTGGAAAACCCCCTGTTATTAATCATCTTCATGTTTTTGGATGTCGCTGTTTTGCTTCCACCTTCGGTACTCGTGACAAATTCAGTCCTCGTGCCCTTCCTTGTATTTTCATGGGATATCCTTCCTCTCAGAAGGGTTATCGTCTTTACGATCCTGCCTGTGACAAATTTTTTGTTAGTCGGGATGTTGTTTTTCAAGAAAATAATTTTCCTTTCTCTCCTTCAACTGCCTTTCCTCCGATCACGCCTGCCGCCCCTTCAGTTCCTATTGTGCAGCTCGATGAACCTTATACTTCCTCAACTCTACCAATTAATCTCCCTAACCTCCCTGAGCCCCCTTTCCCCAACCCTACCACCATATTGGATGATATCATATCCCCTTCCCCCCTCTTGTTCCTGCTCCTGATCCAAGCCTAGATTCCTCTCTTCCCACTACCCTTGATACCACCTTACGCCGTTCCAGTCGACCTAGTCGCCCACCCATTTGGACCTTTGACTACATATGTCCTACCCTTCCTTCGACTTCTAACACCTCTGCCTACCCCATCTCCAATTATGTCTCCCTTCAACACTGTCACCCATTTCATCAACATTTCATTGCCTCCATCTCTGCCATCCATGAACCTTCCACTTATCATGAAGCCGCTTCTGATCCCAATTGGATAGATGCTATGAACCATGAACTCACTGCTTTAGAGGCTAACCACACATGGGATGTGGTTCCCTTGCCCCCTAATCGACTTCCTATTGGGTGTAAATGGGTGTACAAAGTGAAGTATCATGCCGATGGTTCCATTGAGCGGTATAAGGCCCGTCTGGTGGCCAAGGGCTTTAATCAGCATGAGGGAATCAATTACCAAGATACCTTTTCACCCACTATGAAGCATGTCATAGTTCGTCTCATCATCACTATTGTTGCCGTTCATGATTGGCCCCTTTACCAAATGGATGTTCAGAATGCTTTTCTCCATGGTGATCTTTCTAAGGAGGTATATATGGAGCTTCCCCTCGGATTTTGCAATCAGGAGGAGCATCTAGTCTGTCGATTGCGAAAATCCCTTTATGGGTTGAAGCAAGCATTTCGTCAATGGAATGCTAAGTTTACCGGAGCATTGATTGCACATGGTTTTGTCCAATCTTATCATGACTACTTCTTATTCACTAAGGCTAGAGGTAACTCTTTTGTTGCATTACTCATTTATGTTGATGATATATTGATCACAGGCAACAGTCAGGCAGCTATAACAGATCTCAAACGATATCTTCATGCTACCTTCTTCATGAAAGACCTGGGTCAATCAAAATTCTTCTTGGGAATCAAGATAGCCCGTTCTCCAGAAGGCATCTCACTCAACCAACGTAAGTACACATTGGAATTAATCTCTGAGGCTGGATTGGCAGGTTCGAGACCGTCTGTAATTCCAATGGAATAGAACAAGAAGTTCACAAGCATTGAATATGATGTTTGTTCAGAAGAGAAAACCGATGACCCGCTTCTTACAGATCCATCCACCTATCAGAGACTGGTTGGAAGGTTGATCTATCTTACTCTCACTCGGCCTGATATCACTTTTTCAGTTCAACTTCTCAGTCAGTTCATGCATAATCTAAAACAGTCCCACATGGAGGCAGCACTGAAGGTAATTAAATACCTTAAGAGTTGCCCAGGTCTTGGCCTTATGTTCCCATCCTCATCCAAATTCGAGCTCAAAGCACATTGTGATTCAAACTACAGTACATGCCCTATGACAAGAAGGTCAACAACCGGATTTTGCATAATGCTTGGAGATTCCTTGATTTCGTGGCGGTCCAAGAAACAACCAACTGTATCCTTGTCATCAGCAGAAGTAGAATATAGAGCCATGCAAGTAACGACATGCGAGATAGTATGGATTATAGGGTTACTCAAAGACTTTGGTTTTCAAATGCGACGTCTAGCACTATTATATTGTGATAATGAGGTAGTAGAGAAGATAGCAGCAAATCTGATCTTTCATGAGTGTACAAAGCACATTGAGGTGGAATGTCACTATGTAAGAGAAAAACTTCAACAAGGAATAATCATAACTCGACATGTTTCTACCAAGGAACAACCAGTTGATCTTTTGACAAAGGCACTTTGCAGCAAACAACATTGGCATCTTCTCTCCAAGCTTGGAGTATTTGATCTCTTCAAATCTCCGACTTGAGGGGGAGTGTTGATATTTGAATTTCTTACCTAATACCTTACCATAATTGTCCCTAATTATGTGTTTGTGTTAGGTAGAATATTATGTAATTATTGTAATTATTATGTTTTCCTTGTATAGATTAGGTTTACAACATATAAATGTATGTTTGCTATTGTAAAGAATTAGAAAAATACAAACTAAATATTTGCTCACCTGTCGGCCTCTCTCCCGTCATCTCAAAATCTTACACATAGCAACAAAAAAAAAAAAAGGAGAACAATATAAGGGTTCTGTTATTTAACTCTTAACAGTTTTGTCAAGAAATTAAGTACGGTCCAAACCGAGGAAGCAGAAACAGCTCGTGTAAAAGGAACTATCCTCGGGATCAAGATTTTTACTTTGAATATAGAAAGTGTCGAAGAAACATCTCTAAGTAGTATTTTAAGTCGCTGTTAAGTGTGTTTGAAGTTCAAGTAACTTGTCTCAGTTCTGTTCTATTTAAATTGTGAACTTGGTGAAGTATCTTGCCTTTTTCTTCTTTTTCCTTGAAGATTTCGAACCCTTTAACAACTCTAGGTCGACCAAGAACATTGACTAATAAAAGCCATTCCTTAAAATCTACGAAAATAGACGACGATAGCTCCCAAGTCTTGCATTGACTCACAAAATCGAAAGCTGACAAGATGCCGTTGCTAGATTTCCGGCGAAACTGAAGGAGATTTTTACTTCTTTGAAATTCTTTGTCTTCTTATATACACTGATAGCCCCCTTTTTTTCTTGATCATGGTTTGAGAGAGTTCTTCAACACCTAGCTCTCCTCAGACGTAAACAGCAATAGTTACCTTTTTTTCTTTTTCTTTTTTTCCCCTCTGCATCCGACAACGTACATTGGTGTACTTGAAAGGTGGCTGTGCCCGTTACAGGATCGCGCGCGACACTCGAAACTCGCTCGTGTAATCGGTCAGAATGGAGACCCGAGTCCTCCTTCTTAAAGTTGTCAACTTTAGCATGCCTGAATCTTAATTAAAAAAAGACTTTAAGCTCACAAGCGTATGTTCCAGGAAGCTGGTTCGTGTCCAGTCCAGCATGCGGACGAAAGTTCTTCGATTGGCCATTTATTTGTAGCAAGCTGCGATAATGGAGATTGTAGAAATCCGTTGGTGCATGTACGGTTGGGGTGAATGGATGTTCTGATCATGCAAAGCACATACGGTTTTACAAATGTATGAAAAGGCATCGTGGGGACGCAAGAAAAAAGGAATCTGCACACGTCAAGTTACTGTCTGATGTCAAATCTTTGGGCAAGCTGTAACGGTTGGCATGGAGATCCCAAACCGAATACCAAACCAGAAAGTACAGGTTTGGTGGGTGAATCCTTCGGCTCGTCCCCTTATGATGTGTGAAAGAAGATAAGATGGGACCCACGTTCTGCAAATTCATCTCACCTGCCTTAGTTATCTGAAGCGATTATGTGTCTTGTCGAACTTTTAGCTGGCATGCAAGTCGGTGGCAAGTTGTGAGATGCCACATTGTTTCTCCTATAAATGGGAATCATATAAGTCATTTGGTATTGTGAAAAATCATCTGATCCTAAAGAAAACTATGTTTTGTTTACTGTTTATCGTAGCAGGGCCACGCGACCCTGTGTTCGTGGAAGTTTTTCTTATTCCTTCTCCTTATACTTTTTTAAAATTTACTGTCTTTCTTTTCAAGTTTTAGCTATATTTCTTTAACATCTTCTTCACTCTTGTTTACAAATCTTGTGTTTTTTATCTCTTCTTTTTGTTATAATTTTAATGCTTTAAATTTATCTCTCTTATTTACAAAATTTTCAAGCTTTCCTTATTCTGTCAATTTGTTCACTTAATCAAACCTTTCAAGCTTAGAAACAAAAAGTTACGTATTCTCATGTTCAATAAATCCACCAAACTCTAATTTTCAATTCTCATCCTCATATCTCTCTGCATCTTTGCACTGCTCCACAGTCTGATCCGCGCCAAGAAAAGCTCCAAAAGCCATAAGCTCCCTCCTTGACCCTCGTCATTCCCATCCTCGGCAACGTTTCATGGGACCGCAAGTCCTCTAGGAGCGGGAGGCCACGTTTGGTAACCTCCATGCCGAGTATTAATTAACCTGCGCCTTGGCTGAAGCCCACCATCTTCATGGCCGACCTAGGTCGGCTTATTCCACGAGCATAAACTAATAATTTCCACTGAGATGTATTGGTATAAAGTATGTTGATCTGTTGTAATTTGACAGGTATTGTCTTTGTTATAAATATGGTACTAACTAGTGCAAGGTCAATGTTTATGTTATAAGTTTGTGATGAATAGATCTATTTGAATAAACACATAAATGATCAGTTAGGTCCCTTCTTACTCTCCATAAACAAACTAAAGTTTGTTGAAGGATGAAAGCCAGTGATTATTGTGGGTAAGGTTATGCATTGAAGTGAGGCCATAAGAAAATGCCCTTCAAGATCATTTTCATCCTTTTGTACTTTCTGCTTCTTAACACATAAAACACAAATTGTTCACCATTCAAGCCTGAGAGGTTTTTGAGTGGTGATAATGGTTGGGGGCAGCGTTTGATATAACGGGAAGCAAGGATATCAGGATGATGCCGTTTGGGGCAGGAAGAAGAATTTGTCCTGGTATTGGCCTGGCGATGCTTCATTTACAATATTTTGTGGCCAATTTGATATGGAACTTTGAGTGGAAGGCTGTGGATGGAGATGAGGTTGATTTGTCAGAGAAGCCGGAGTTCACCACGGTAATGAGGTATCCACTGAAGGCATATCTATCTCCGAAGTTTTGAATGGTGTGGTTGAATTCCTACATAAACTACCAAGACTGGGAAATTTAAAAAATAAAAAAATAAAAAACGCATTACCCACAATTCTAGTGGCAAGAAACTGTCAAAGTAAGATGTCAATAAGGGGAGATTACGTTTTGGGCCTGCTGAAATGTATATATCAAATGGGCTTTGCCGAAGGTTCCAAATAGTCAAGAAGCTTGTGGGCATGGTCCAGTTGTCATGTGGGTATCCTATAGCACGGGAAACCTCTTCTTCCAGAAAATTACATTAGCGACCTTGAGGGATTGTTCAAGAGTTCCTTATCGATATGTGTTCCATCGCTGGAAATTTGAAGAATGGAAACGTAGGCTTTGAATTAAAATAAAGGGAGACGACATTAGCTGAGTGCCCGGTTCTCCAATAGATTGATCCGCAATAATTCCTATTTTTCCCAATTACCACTTCGTCATGAGTAGTACTTAGGCCATTACATAATGGCCAGATTCAATACGTACTCCTACATGTAAAGGCAGTTATAGTAAGTATTGTTTGTATTTGAAAGGTTCTTAATTGATTGATAAGTCTAATCCCAATATCTTGAGTTATGAATTGATTGACAAGTCTAATTTGAGTTATTAATTGATAAGTCTAATCCCAATATATTGAGTTATGAATTGATTGACAAGTCTAATTTGAGTTATTAATTGATAAGTCTAATCCCAATATATTGAGTTATGAAATGATTGACAAGTCTTATCCCAATATCTTGCTTTCTAACGGCAATGGATCATGTCCCTCGTCTACATCATCCTCTAATATACAACCTATTAATGTTCGGACAAAAATTCTTTCTAGCATCATTCCATTTCAAGGACTCATAGAAGTACCTCGGATGGTGCCATAATCTATTCTATATAAATCAATATGCTGAACTACTTCAACAAGTCTGCATGTAAGATATCTGGCATCAAACAATAGTATCTACAACTTCCTTGTGGGCATTATAGCAAGAAATGACATATTCTATTAAAGATAGCCCTTCACAGAAATTACTTTGAATGGATTAATCAATCATTTGGACTTGAGATTAATCCTCTTGTACCTAATAATTGATGTACTTGAGATGCATTGTCTCTGGCTCCCAAAAATGACATTATATGTATTGGATTAAAAAGATTAGTCATCCTAAAATTAGGATTCATTACTTGTCACAAATATTAACTTGTGGCATGCCATATCTCAATCAATTGTCATAATTTTTCTACTGCGTACAATTCCATAAAGATAGTTTCTCTAAAACCAAACTTTGTTTTTCCATGTCTTGGACCAACCATCTATTAGAAGTTATTAAGGATCATCAATTCCTAATGAAATATATGTAATGGAACTCCAAAGTCTTTACTTGTTCTAGTATATGTGATGAATATGTCATCCTAAAGTGATCCATTGATATGCTAATATATTGTTTAATGGCAGTTCCTTTTATCACTTTATTGTGAAAGACTATGTTGGTCCATTCTGCCATAAATACCTCCATATTTTGTTGAGCGGGCTTTGACAATAGGTTTGAATCAATCATTGGAAAATACCATTTCTCGATTTCCATTCACATAGAAATTCAAGAACATTGGTCCTAATTGAACGAGGGAGACCCTAATTCACATTAGTCTGATAGAATTACTTAGCTTCAATATTAAATATTGTATGAATAGGTAGGGTAAAACCCTTTTATAGCTTGTTCAATATCTCAGTAAAGAGTAATATGGCCGACAATGATTCAAATGTATATAAAAAGAATTTCTTTTTGGATACTTCTTACTGGAAGGTAGTGCTTATAAATTTCATGATAGGTACCCAAGATTTATAGTGAACTTCTGTAGGGGCTTCTCATACAGCAATAACGCACTGATCTAGTTGTCATGGAAACCACAAAGGATTATCTAAATTGACTCTTTTCTGATCTTAACCTCTAATGGCATCATAAAAAATACACAAAAAAAAAGTTTTTTTTTTTCTTTTGTATACTTATAATTATTGTTGTACTTCTTTATTTCGATAATTTTTATGATTACATGGAGTATATCTAATTGCACAAATACTTCAGTAATTCCTACTCGTTAATGTATAGAGCCCAATAAGCATATCTTGCGCTGATAAGGCAATGGGATCTTAGTTGGAGACGAGATTCAAATGACAAAACATAAGCCTCCAAAGTTAACGGTTCGTGAACCGCCATTTAATCTCCATTAAGACCTAAATTGAACCCCTTGAAAACTAATGGATCTAAACAAATAGCCCGTCCTTTTACCAAAGCAGGCTGGAATGCTTTTATGCCTAACCTACGCAAGGTATTCGCACAATTCAGTAATACGGAGCTCCCCTGCATAACTCATGAAGTATATCCTATACAAACGATTCTTTTTCTCAAGTTTTACTCTTAGCAACTCTTGTGTTCAAGGAAAGATGTTGTCTAACTAGACCCGAATTACAAAAGGCTTGAAAAGTTCTATTATTATTTCATCAGGTAATCTATGCTAATGTAATGAAAGCGAGGGTCCTATGACAATTACAGAATGACCTAAATAATCAAATTCCATTATCAAGAAGTGTATATGTGGTTTCTTGTACCAATTTCTCCTGACACATTACTTAATTCATTGGCGTAGATCTAGTTCTTGTCAATAGATTGATAAGAATATTGTTTAAATTAGTCTTCTATGAAGTTCATTAATATATGAGAATGATTGGTCTCAACTTCGGAAGAAGAATTGGTAATAAACATAAAAGCATCCATTTGGCGCTTTATTTGCCGACAGCGTGATCCTCCCCATCAACAAGCTCATGAATCAGCGTGACATCAAATCTGCCATTTACGGCCCTAGATGGCGCTCCCTTCGCTGAAATATCACCTCTGAGATCCTCCACCCATCGCGCGTCAAGTCCTACTCTCGTGAGCGGAAGTGGGTCTTGGACATCCTTATCAACCGCCTTATGTCTCATTCGACCGCCGAGTCCGGCAACGTTAACCCTGTGGTAGTGGTTGACCATGTCCGATACGCCATGTTCTCTTTGCTGGTCCTTATGAGTTTCGGTGACAAAGTAGGCGAGACCCAGATGAAAGAAATCGAAGACGTCCAGCGTTGCGTGCTTTTGGCCTTTAACCGCTTTAACGTACTTTCTTTTTGGGCAATGATTGGGAAGATAATATTCCGTAAGCTTTGGACCAAGGTATTACAGCTCCGGAGAGACCAAGAGGCGGTACTGATGCCTTTGTTAGAAGCCAGGAAGAGAGTAAAACAAGAGAGACTAACTGCGGCAAATAAGGACGCGGATAAAGATGATGAGTATGTGCTGGCGTACGTGGACACATTGTTAGATTTGGAGTTACCGGAGGAGAAGAGGAAGCCTGACACCGGAGAAGCGGTGAGCTTGTGCTCCTAGTTTCTCAACGCTCGCACTTACACTACGACAACGGCACTGCAGTGGATAATGGCGAATTTGGTTAAATACCCACACGTCCAAGAGAGGCTACTCGCAGAGATTAAAGGGGTTATGGTGGGGGAAGGACGGGAGGAGGTGAAGGAGGAGGATTTGCATGGGTTGACGTACTTGAAGGCAGTGGTTTTGGAGGGCTTAAGGCGGCACCCCCCTGCGCACTTTGTGTTGCCACATGCGGTGACAGAGGAAGTAGTGTTGGACGGCTATTTGATACCAAAGAATGCCATTGTGAACTTCCTGGTGGCGGAGATGGGCAGGGACCCGAAGGTGTGGGAGGATCCCATGGCTTTCAAGCCTGAAAGGTTTTCGAGTGGTGAAAATGGCAGAGAGGAAGTGATTGATTTTGACATAACGGGAAGCAGGGAGATCAAGATGATGCCTTTCGGGGTAGGAAGGAGAATTTGTCCTGGGCTTGGCTTGGCGATGCTCCATTTAGAATATTTTGTGGCCAATTTGGTATGGAAATTTGAGTGGAAGACTGTGGATGGAGATGAAGTTGATTTGTCGGAGTTCACCACGGTAATGAAGCATCCACTGAAGGCATACCTGTGTCCCAGGTTTTGAATGTTCTGGTTGTTTTCCTCAATAAACTACTAGGACTGAATAAAAACGTATTACTCACAATTCTATTTATAAGGGACTCTTAAGTAAGATGTCAATAAAGGGAGACTACGTTCTGAGCCTGTTCAATGCATTTGTCAAATGTCTACATAAATAACACTGCTATACGGGCTTCGGAAGGTTCCAAACGGTTAAGAAACTCATGGGCATGGTCCAGTGGTAACGCGGACCCTGAATGATTGTGCAAGATTCCCATGTCAGTGTGCGTTCTTTTTTGGAAATAAATTCCAAACAGGGGAATGGAATCATTATTTTCTATGGCAGAAATTGGAGACATGGATATCAATTACCTTTTATGGTGTTTGACCGGGGAAAATGGACATTTTGCCGCGTCACACCCATTTTAGTCTTCCCTTGTAACACAAGAGAAGGAGACAGGGACGGCACTCTAAGTGAGTTGACTTTCATGCGGGTGTAGAGAGGGTCATTGCAGTGACCATTCTGCCGCCTTCTTCCTCCATCTAAGCAGAGGTTTTCGGCTGCCTCATACGGAGGAAATTGGTATGTTTCGGACTTGTTTTGTATGTTTGCTGAAACCCACTTCAATTTCTACGTGATTGGTGTTTTGATCATGTAAAAGAGCCTGTTTTGAGGCCATAGTTTATAACAATGGTATCGCTCTGGCATTTTCTAACAATGTTAGCATCGATTTGGAGAACGAAAATGAGCTATAAACGTAATTTTGAGCTAAAAAATGAGCATTTTTTCGTGGGTTTCGTGCTCGAACTTTTAAGCTAGATTTGAGCTCACCCAGTGGCCACTGCCGCGGGTTGAGGCCAAATTCGGGACCAGCACAGCGTGACGTTTTTGCCGATACCAAGAACCACCGGAAACGACAATTTTCCGATCTGGTCGTACCCTACCATGGAGATTTGGTTGCCCATCACTGTTTCTCTTTGCGTCTCCATCCTCCTCAACTGCCTGCTCTTCGCCAGGAAAAGCTCTAAAGCTCACCAGCTTCCTTCTGGGCCCTTCAGCATCCCCATCTTCAGTAGTCTCCAATGGCTCCGCAGGCCCCTCACAAATTTCGGGCCAATCCTCCGAGACCTCCACGCGAGGCATGGGCCTGTCGTTGCCGTCCGCATCATCAGTTGCCCAACCATCTTCATCGCAAGCGGAACTTGTAGAAATGAAATTTGTCTCAAACAAGACTTAAAACAGGATCTAAAATCAATTATAGGTTGATAATGAGTTAAAATAAAATAAACAAAATGAGAAAACATACTTGAAGGTGACTGCATTTTTATAGAAGGATCTTAACTAAGATCTTACCCTCTATTACTTAACTGTGTTAGCTTATGAGAAGCAAGAGTCAGAAATGGTCAGAATAACAAAACGTTCAAAGTGGTTAGGACAAAAAGTTCACTAACTAAAAGAGAGAAGGGCTTTCTCTTTTAAACGTACACATGAACAATATTCGTGAACAGTAGATCATTATGAAAATGACCATTATACCCCTACCACAAGTATTGACTCCATATACTGACCCCAATGCATATAATTTAAGCTAGAGGGGGGACTTAGTTGATATGTCATAAAACGTACTTATTAAATAGTCTTGACTCATCACAATTCTATAAAGTACACTAAGGCTCACACTCGCTAGTACCATACTCACAATTAAGGTCAAAATCTGTCTAATTAATTGAACCAATACTAATTACATTAATACACCTTCATAAGAGAACTGTTTATGCTCATTGATAAAGCCCACATTACATGAGTTTACAAAATAAGCTAACAATCTTCCACTTGGGCGTATCAATGTGTTTAAAAAAATATATAATATTAATATAAGTTATATATATGAAAATAATTTCAAAAAAGTTTTTATATTGGTCCAACAACAATTCCTCATTGCAAATTCGATTCTATAAAGCTTCAAAACCCTGAAATCATAGCAATAACTATGTCAATTAAAAGACACAACACTAACCATAGTCATAAGGGCTATCCACTCTACTAACATGGATTTAGTATGGTAGTGTGGCAAACAAATAACACTAGGTAAATAACCTTATGTGTTATCTTTCTTGTCAGTCCCAGTTCTTCCTAAAATTGACATACACAGTCATTGATATACAGTCATCAGAGAACTATATAAAGGTTCTAATGAACCAATATGTCTTGTTTGTAATACTCGAGTATAAATTTAAGTGTTACAAGACATCAAAATATGGCTTATCAATAAATGCCTCAGCCAAATGCTTAAGGTTGCACATCCCTTAAGTCTTTTCATACCTGTCTTATAGAAAAACATGTTCTATGAAAACAACATACAACAGGTAATATAAATAAAACAAAGTTTACTACATAACAAAATATCATAGAACAATAACTCCTACTAAACAAAAGCATCCAAAGATGCTACTAATCTCATGTTTACAATATGTCTAGAAAACACTATTGGAGCAAGTCCTTTAGTGAGTGGGTTAGCTAACATATCATTTGTGCTAATTAGCTCTACAGTAATGTCATCTTTCTTAACTAGCTCTTTAATAGTCAAATACTTGATCTCAATGTGCTTGGCCCCTTTAATACTTTTGTTGTTATTAATAAACAACACTATTGGACTATTGTCACAGTACAACTGAATTGGCCTATCAATAAAATCAAGTGAGATCATCTATCTTATGAGGTTCTTCATCCAAACAGTTTGTATGGAAGCTCCATAACAAGCTATAACTTCAATGTGCATAGTGGAAGATGTGACCATAATTTGCTTATAACTTTTTCATGAAACTGTACCACTAATCATTATAAAAACATAACTAAATGTAGACTTCAAATCATTAGAACAGCCTACATAATTTGAATATGAATAACCCACTAATTGTAAGTTATCTACATGTTTGTATATGAGCATATAATCTCTTGTCTTTTCAAGTACCTCATAACCTTCTTTATAGCAACCCAATGATCATGACCTGGGTTAGATTAAAATCTACCAAAAAGTCCTGTAGCAAAGGCAATATTAGGTCTTGTACAAACCTGTGCATACATAAAACTGTCAACTGTTGAAGCATATGGTACATTTTTCATCAATTCTTTCTCAGCATCATTCTTAGGACATTGCATCAAGTGTAGCTTTTCACCTTTAAGAATAGGAACATTGCCAGGTTTGCAATATTGCATATTAAATTTGGCTAACACACAATTTATATATGTCCTTTGAGAAAGACCCAAAATACGGCGTGAACAATCCTTAAAGATCTCAATGGCTAGGACAAAAGATGTTTCACCAAGGTCCTTCATATCAAACTCTAAAGACAAAAGTCTTTTAGTTTCTTGAAATAACGTCATATTTTTGCATGCAAACAAGATATCATCCACATAAAGGATCAAGAAAATCGGCATACTCCCACTGATGTTAATGTATATGCAATGATTAACAAAACCACAAGATGTAATATAAGTATCAAACTTCAAATACCATTGTCTAAAAGCTTGTTTAAGACCATAAATCGACTTCTTAAGTCTACAAACAAGTTCATCAGAATTACCTTTTGCAAAACCTTCTAGTTGAAGCATATAGACCTTTTCATCAAGATTCCCATTTAGAAAAGTTGTCTTAACATTCATCTGTAGCAACTTCATATTAAAATGTGCTACTAAAGCCATTATCACCTTAAAAGAATCATTAGATGAAACTGGTGAGAATGTCTCATTATAGTCAATTCCATCTCTTTGAGTGAATCTCTTGGTGACTAATCTGGCCTTAAACCTTTTTATCTTTCCTTTGGAATCTTTCTTATCCTTAAACACCCACTTACAACCAATAGGCTTGCATTTCTTAGCTAACTCTATTAGATCCCAAACATAATTATGCTTCATAGATTGCATTTCATCTTTCATGGCATCTTTCCAAAAATCAGACTAAAGGCTAGAAACAGTTTAAGTATAAGTCATTGGATCCTCAACAATACCAATATCATAATCATGCTCTCCAAGATAAACCAGATAATCACGATGAATAGCAGTTCTTTTCTCCCTATTAGATCTTCTAAGATGAGGAATCTTTGTATCTTGATTCTGAACAAGTGGAACCTCTACAAACGTTGTATCAACAGCAGGTTCTTACACAACTGCATCTAACTGAATAGATAGAGGATACCGTATACTCATATCAACATCATTACTATTCTTTATTATTAGAGAACTAATACCACTTTCTACAACATCAAGTTTCAGAAACTTAGCTGTTAAAGAATTAACAATTTTAGTACCTCCAGTAGGGTTATAAAACTGATACCCTTTAGAATACTCTGAGTAAGACACAAAATAACATCTAACTATTCTAGAATCCAACTTGCCTAAGGTTAGATTATATAATCAGACCTCTGCAGGGCATTCCCAAACCTTTAGATGATTCAGGCTAGGAACATAATTAAGAATATACATAGCAGTCTTTAAAACTTCTCCCCATAGAAAAAGCGATAGATTAGTTCTACTCATCATACATCTAACCATCTCCATGAGGGTACGGTTTTGCCTCTCAGCTACACCATTCTATTTGGGGCTTCCAGGCATAGTAAATTGTCCAACTATCCCAAAATTCTGTAAGTATTGAGCAAATGAACCCATAATCTGGCCTACATCATCATTTCTGCCATAATATTCACCACCCCGATTAGATCTAACAATCTTTATGCTTTTCCCTGACTGTTTTTCAACCTCAGTTCTGAACATTTTGAATTTCTCAAGTGATTTGGATTTTTCATTAATTAAGTAAACATTTCCATAACGAAAGAAATCATCAATAAATGTAATGAAATATGCATTACCACACAAAGTTACTCGATAGGGACCACTGATATCAGTGTGAATCACTTCTAACAATTCAGAATTATGAGCTGCCCTTTTCTTCTTTATTTTGGTTAGCTTACCTTTACAATAGTCTACACAAACCTCTAAATCATTATTAAGAGCAGGTAAAATATTGGATCTGATCAACTTGTCCACTCTATCTTTAGAGATATGGCCAAGTGTGTGCCACAAAGTGTAAGACAAGTCCTTAGTCAAAGGTCTTTTGGAAACATTTTTATCAACAGTAGAAGCAACATAAATTTCATGTGGAGATAAAACCAATCTATACAAGCCATTTGACATAACACAATTGCCAATCAAACTTGCATTATAAAATATTGTAACAACTGTGTTCTTAAATTCAAATATATATCCAGTACTGTCAAGTACAAAAAGTGAAACCAAATTCTGTCTAAACGACGGTACATAAAAAGTCTACTCAAAGTCATCCTAAAACCACTATCCAAAAGAAGGATGACATCTCCAACAAGCTCTACTTCCACTTTTTGGTTGTTTCCAACATAAAGGTATTTTTCATCAAGGTTTGGCTTCCTCCTACTTATGAACCCTTGAATAGTAAAAGCAACATGATTAGTTGCTCCACAATCTAGCCACCAAGAGCTAGATGATATCTCAGATAAATTAGACTCACAAACATTAATCAAAGAATGTGTACCTTTGCCCTGACGCTTAGCTAACTATTTTTTAAACTTGCGGCAGTCTTTCCTCATATGTCCAATTTTCTTACAAAATAAACATTGACTATTCTTCATGTTCACTGCTAACCTGTTATTAGAAG
Organism: Casuarina equisetifolia; assembly: GCA_028551475.1. Classification (NCBI taxonomy): domain Eukaryota; kingdom Viridiplantae; phylum Streptophyta; class Magnoliopsida; order Fagales; family Casuarinaceae; genus Casuarina; species Casuarina equisetifolia. Next base: position 21,977,265 of record CM052362.1, read on the forward strand.
ATCTTGGGACCTTGTTATTAAGCTGAGTAACTTTTTGCTCCCTCTGAAGTTGATTTAAGAGTCTCTTTCCTTTATTAGAACTGGAAGCTTGAGAAAACAAAGCTGAATGAGACTTTTCATTCTTTAACTTATTATTTTTAGCTATAAGCTTCTCTATTAGATCATCAATAGTCTAGTCTTGCAAATTATTGTTATAAGTTTTCTTGATAATGGTAAAATCAGCAAGAAAACTAATTAAAGCTTGATGCACAATACTCTACTCAGAAAATACCATTCCTAAAGCTTTAAGCCTCATTTGATACTGTACCATCCTTATAATATAATCTCTAATATTTTCAATTCCATCAAATCTCAAATCGACGAAGGACAATCGTCATTGAATTACACAAAATAACAACAAACAAGTGTTACATAAATAACATACTATTTATTTAAAAATATGTGTGTCATCAAATAGTATGCAACTCCATATGGTATAATTTATGCAAAATCATAATGCATATAACAAAATTACCATACCAAATGTGTGAAACAAAATGCACATCACACATACAAATTTATTGCATAAAACAATAAAATTCAAATAAAATCAGACTCGGTCAACGGTCAAACAGTACTTATGAACAATACCATGTGTACAGTGAACAGTATCGTCAATAGTACCAAACGTACAGTACCAACAGTACTTCAATATTATTTCAAACAGTACCTAAATAGTACTTAAACAGTGTCATCTCCTTCATTGAAACGGGTCATAACAAACCTATTTCACTCTCCAACGGGTTCTCGTCGATCTCAGCCATTTCTTGGCCGTTTTTTATGACATAAAAGTTACCAAAACGTAGATCGAGCCACAACAAATCTATGGATTATACAAAAATCCTTCCAACAAGAGAGAGATCTTGATTTCTCTCTTTGGCCACGAATGAATAGTACTAATGAACAATACCTGTGAACTATTTCGGTCGGAAACATCACTAAAGGTGGCTAAAAAATATATCAACAGACTCCTGAGAGTCGAAGGATTACAAATTCGGTGTTTGTTTTGAAAAATACCCACCGGTTTGGTCTAAATCAGAATTTGAAATTTCTGATCTAAATGGGTTTTGAAAAAAGAAAACTCGTTTTTAGAACTCATTTTTCAACCCAAATTGATGCCAACAGCTTTGATACCAATTGTTGGAATGAAATTTGTCTCAAACGAGACTCAAAACAAGATCTAACATCAATTTGTAGGTTGATAATGAGTTAAAATAAAATAAACAAAATGAAAAAAACATACCTGAAGATGGCTACATCTTTATAGAAGGATCTTGGCTAAGATCTTATCCTCTATTATTTAACTAGACACATGAATAATATCTGTAAATAGTAGATTATTATGAAAATGACCATTATACCCTTACCACAAGCATTGATTCCATATACTGACCCCAATGCACATAATTTAAGCTAGAGGAGGACTTAATCGATATGTTATGAAATGTGCTTACTAAATAGTCTTAACTCATTACAGTTCTATAAAGTGCACTAAAACCCACATTGACTAACATCATACTCGCAATTAAGGTCAAAATTTGTCTAATTAACTAAATCAATATTAATTACATTAATACATCTTCATAAGAGAATTGTTTATGCTCATTGATAAAGCCTACATTATATGAGCTTACAAAATAAGCTAACAGAATCCTCGCCCATAGAGGCCTTGTCCAAAGTGCTGCAGTATTTGCCAGCCACCCCTCGGCGCCCCACACTAGTAAGATCGTCTCTAGCAATCATCATACCATCAGTTCCGCCTTTTACGGACCTACATGGCGCATCCTCTGCCGGAATCTCAACTCCGAGATCCTCCACCCGTCGCGCGTCAAGTCCTACTCTCTCGGGCGGAAGTGGGTCTTGGATATCCTAATCGAGCGCCTTATGTCTCACTCAACCACCGAGTTTGGCGACGTTAACCCTATTGTGGAGGTTGACCATTTTCGATGCGCCACGTTTTGCTTGTTAGTCCTCATGTGTTTCGGGGACAAGATTGGCGAGTCGCAGATAAAGGGTATTGAAGACGTCCAGCGTCGCTTGGTATTGGAATTTAGTCGCTTTAACATACTTACTTTTTGGCCAAGGATTGGGAAGATAATATTCCGAAAGCGTTAGGACGAGCTTTTCCACCTCCGTAGAGACCAAGAGGCCGTACTGGTGCCTTTGTTGGAAGCCAGGAAAAGAGTGAAGCAAGAGAGACTAACTGCGGCAAATAAAGACGCGGGCAAAGATGATGAGTATGTGCTGGCATACGTGGACACTTTGTTGGATTTAGAGTTGCCGGAGGAGAAAAGGAAGCTTGATGCCGGGGAAGTGATTACCTTGTGCCCGGAGTTTCTCAACGCGGGCACTGACACTACGACCACGGCATTGCAGTGGATAATGGCGAATTTGGTAAAATACCCACACGTCCAAGAAAGGCTTTTCGCAGAGATTAAGGGGGTTATGGTGGTGGAAGGACGGAAGGAGGTGAAGGAGGACGATTTGCATATGCTACCGTACTTGAAGGCAGTGATTTTGGAGGGCTTAAGGCGGCACCCGCCTGGACACTTTGTGTTGCCACATGCGGTGACAGAGGATGTAGTTCTGGACGGCTATTTTATACCCAAGAATGGCAGTGTGAACTTCATGGTGGCGGAGATCAGCAGGGACCCGAATGTGTGGGAAGATCCCATGGCTTTCAAGCCTGAAAGGTTTATGAGTGGTGAAGAGAAAGTGATTGATTTTGATATTACAGGAAGCAGGGAGATCGAGATGATGCCTTTCGGGGTTGGTAGGAGAATTTGTCCTGCTTTTGGTTTGGCGATGCTCCATTTGGAATATTTTGTGGCCAATTTGTTATGGAACTTCGAGTGGAGGGCTGTGGATGGAGATGAGGTTGACTTGTCAGAGAAGTCAGAGTTCACCACAGTGATGAAGTATCCACTGAAGGCATATTTGTCTCCGAGGTTTTGAATGGTCAGTTTAATTTCCTAAATAAAAATGTATTACCCACAATTCTATTTGTAAGGGACTCTTAGATGTCAACAAAGGGTGACTACTTTTTTTTCCCCCAATAATCATACGATATTATGCATTTGCCAAGTTATTATGCATCTTTGCTCTTCCGTACAAATTCCGAATGTTTGAATCTCTCACATATCAATCTCTAAGGGTACAAAGTCTGACAGGACATTTTAAAAAGAAATAAAACATTTCTCACTTGGAGAAAAGGAAGGAAAACAAAATTCCCCCTCCAACATTACTAGCACTGAAACTCTCATCTGATCATTAAATTTACTGGCCGATTCTATATTCCATTGAATCTAAATAGGCACACCTGAACTCCGAACATTAAATCCATGGTTTTGTCAGAGAAGCAATGGCAACTCCCAATTACCATGGTCATATTTGTTTATAATCTGAGGGGCATAAAACCAGTAGGGCCTAAACTCCAAACATCAAATCCATAATTTTAGACACCAAAGACTTTGTCGGGGAAGCAATAGCACCGCCTGACTGCTGAGGATTTTGTGGATGGTTGTAGGGGACCACCAATTCAATCCACATGGGGATTCTGTATTCTGATTGTCCAACCACATGGGGATTCCATCTTCGTACAAAGTACCACAAATTGTCCCTCCAGAACAAAAAAGTACATGAAAACAGTACGCTCGTGGCAACCAACCAAGCCCCTTGGATAAGATCGGAGAAGAGGAAAAATACAAAAGAAATGCAACTATTAATATATAAACAAGCAACACTTAATATAAACGACAAATTTGGCTTTAGTTAGTGCAGAAAAATGCAAAACTCCTAAAATATTTAATGGTTGCCAAAAGCCAACAAACGGGATGGAATACCTGCCACTCCTTCACCATGTGCCGGTTCAGGTCAACAATGTTATAAAAATGAAACATTCTCTCTTCAGTGTTATAATTTCATCAATAACAAACTGCCGATTCAAGTATCAATTCTTGAATTAGAATGAAGAGAGTAATGTTATGCCCACATTATTGCAAATGGTTACGATAAATAATTCTTTTGATTGCCATTTGGTTGGTCCTCCAGCTATATAAATCGTGAAGACAGCTAAATTTTGAGGGATCGATTAAACCAAAAAGTGTTGACAATCATTGTGGTTCTCTTCTACTTCATAAGCACTCCATTTGACCTTCAAAACTAAGCATGCATGGCATATGCGGAGACTGAATGTCATTTGCATCTATAATTCTAGATATCTGCATAATGACCTGGTTTGTCATGGTTGAGGACCGATGGGCAGAAATTGTTCTCTTATTCATTCAATTTTCTAGTACTTTCAATATATTAATGAAAATTTTGAAAAAAGAAAAAAGGAAGAAGAAGATGAAAACTGTATTTGTAAGAAGCAAAGGAACTCATATTTTAAGGAGATGTAAAATGTTTTCTCGTATTAAAAATTACTTACTTTCCAAAAGTTTAGTATAATTACAGCTATAAGTAAACACAAATGTTTGAAAGGAAAATTTATAGTAAAAAGTGTTAAAGAAGCTTCTCCAGCAGCGTCTGTGGACTCACGAAGCCCGCACCAAGCTTTGCATGTAATGCAGCAGCAGCACATAAGCCCCTCTCTTATTGAAAAACAGTGTCCAATGAACAAGAACCAGCGTCATGCAGTCATGCAGCGTGCAGACTGCTGGCTTTATAATAGTATGCCGCTGCAGATGTCTAAGGTAGTGTCACATGCAACAGGTCTTCCAAAAGATCGAACCTACCTTGCTGATCAAGCAGCTGAGACAGCTGTGTGCTATGACTGGGATATGAATGTTGCATCTCGACTAAGAAGTCAGTCTTGCAGAAGCCAACACATGCTGTCCACAACCTACCTCCAGCTCCCACTTGCTGTTACACTGTGGGAACTGTCAAGTCAGCATTTGAGAAATACAAACGGGTTGTTGAAGATCAGCAGTGTGACAACTCGTATGAAAGTCAGAAGGGCAGCTCTATGAAACCATAGCATTCTCACCAAGAGATCCTAGCACCAGCGCACAAGGCAAGTATTGTCAGAGAAGCCTTGCCGTGAAGATAGGGAATGCAAGAAATAAAGCAAAGGGAAGTATAAACCATGTAACAAGTCACATAGGTGATTAAGGTCAAACTGTAAGCTTCGAGGAAGCTTACCCGTAGAAATAAGCGGACACTACAGCCCTATAAATCGGGGCAGCTTGCCTATGAGTAAAGCAAACCTTTAGTGTGTATCTTTCTTTAATCTTGCTTCTGTAAACTTACAGTATCTATACAGAAGTAGCTTCCGCATTTTGCTACCAAATTCTGTTTTTCTTCTAAAAGTTACAAGGTTAAAGAAAATAAGAAAAAAAAACTCAATAACTATTAAGGTTCAATGATCTATGAAGTGTCATACTTCTTAACTTATGTAAAAAAAATTACTATTAGACACATAGAAACCAGGAATAATTAGTGAGATTCTTTACTTATAAAGTTCTTTAGTTTTATACTTTAAAAATATCATAAAAAATGATAAGTGTCATGATTATTATGTAGATAATTAAAATACGTTGTATTTCTTCTGTAAAATAAAAGAAAAAATTTATTTTAGTTGAAAACTTTCCTCTCCTTGCAGAAACAGGAGGCCAAATCTTGGAAAAACAACGACTGTCTCCCAGACCTGGGAGTTCTCTGTACTGTCGTGCTCATTTTACCAATATTTTCAGAATGAAAATACAGTCTCTTCGGAGGTTTCCTTGGGCTTTTTCCTCTACTTGCAGAAACAGTACTACGTTTTGGGCCTGTTTAAATGCATATGTCAAATGTCTACATAAATAACACCTATATATGGGCTTCGGTAGGTTCCAAATGGTTAACAAGTTCGTAGGAATGGTCCAGTGGTAACGTGGATTCTGACGGATTGTACAAGAGTTCCTTGTCTGTGTCCATTCTTATTTGGAAATAAATTCCAAAACTGCTGGAAATTCCAAAAATGGAAATGTGACCATCACTTTCAATAGCTGAGTCAAATAGTTCAAAAGGAAGTGTATATGAACACATTTCAAAACTTCCTTTTAAATTAGGATACCTACCTAATCTAGAGTTGAATAAAAAAGTTCATATTCCATGACTTTATAAAAGTCGAATGGAAATGTGAAAGATTAAAAGTAAACATGGAAACATCTCAAAATTTTTTAAAAAAATTTTTACGCCATATAAGGGATAATTGTAACAAGATGATACACAATCAATAAAAATACACGTCAATTATTTTAAAAATTGGAATGGCTGAAATTAACTTGTGCAATATGTTATCGTACTAGTACGGAGCGACTGGTTTTGGCAGGTGAGCCGTTTGCGACTTAATCGAAACCGGACGGCTCCATGACGAAGGTAGAAAAAGCTATCCAATTCCTTCCATGCCTTTCCAAACTTGCACAAAAAGCATTAAAGGATATTTAGGGATTTATATCGTACTAATGTCATGATGATGTCACATCTTCCTTCCTTTCAATTACTTTGGACTATTTTTTTTTAAAGTATTCTTTCTTTACTTGAATAGTTTATAGCGTGATGGATTATCTTCGTAGTTTGCAATAATTCCTTGTAGTAATAATTATTTTTCCTATTCTTCTTTATACTCAACGGAGGGGTGATGAAAGGAGCAGCACAATGCCGCGAGGTGGAACTTCACAACTGAGCAGAAGAGAGCAAGATTCGCCTGGATTCTCAAAGGAAACTGCACTTACAGCTGATCAGTGATTTATTTCATGACAAAATATTGGATCAACTTAAGAAGTCTTAGAAGTTTCTTTGTCGTACTACTTACATGTGCGCAACACCTAACTTGTTTAAGTCATGGGAGAAGCAGTGTAGTGGGGCAGCTCTACCTAACTTTCTTTTTCTCCTTTTTCTCTGTTTTACCTTTTCTCCATTGTAAACAGTGGCAAATTCTTTTGGCTGGGTATCAGGGAAGCGGGGGGCAATTAAATGGAACGTGGGAGTAGTTGAAGTTACCATTCTGATAAGTAGTGATTAGTCGCTTTCATTTATGGACAATACTTTGCATGGTAGCTGTGTCTAAAACCAAACCTTTGGAGTTAATTAAACCTTTTGATAGGTGGCTTATGAATAATTTCCACCCGCTAGCAGGGTACTATGCTAACTAGATCATATCAGTTTTTAGCTTTTCACCGTTTCACGAAAAGAAAACAACACTTGCACGCTAGATCGCATTTAGTTTGGTTGCCATCCCTAACCTAACAGTCCGAGTTTAGGTCACCATGCAACTAGATAATATGAAGCTATTTACAAGGATTGGACGGTAAAAAAGGTTTGGACGGTAATACAATAGAAAATAGATAGTTTCCAATTCTTTTGTTTAATAAAATAACATCATCATGTTCAAAATGTGAATAGGGATATATAAAAACATTGTAGAAATTCTTTTTCTAACAAAAAAATGATTTCTTAATCTGTAAGGTTTTGATAGTTTTTTATTTTATATATAACCTAAAATCATTCGAATTGAAAATAGTTACTTTGACTATACCCTGAGGAAAAGGTTTCAATGATTGAATAGCATGTGAAAATTGATGGTGGATATGGAAACACTTCAAAGCTTCATTAGAATAATAAATATCAATTATATTCAAAGTTAAAAGCGGTCCAAATATACTACAACCGGCAAAAGCAAATAGATTTCAAAACTTCAATGAGCTTTTCGTGTCTCTCACCCGTTCTTCAATCTTGACCTCGTTTTTCTCCATGACGTAGATCCTAGGGCGGACTTGGACTTAGATTCTACCTCAATCTCTTACGTTTCATAGATATAACCATTATATAATCCTACGATAAAGCAGGATAACCCTAGTCCCGTACGTTAGCCGTGGTAATCTTTTTCACGAGTTACTTGTATTGTGAATTGGTCAGACTTTAAGTCTAAGCCTACGTCTAAGTATAAAAAGAGAGAGAGAGGAATAAAATTAGGCCAGTCTAAGTGTATTGAAGTGTTCTCCTACTACTGTCTCATATGATGTTGAAGGGTATACTGTCCCTTTTATGATATTGATTTGGTAACAGCTTTCCATTGAAATTATACTTTTGTTTGGTGGCAACCTCCAATAAAAATTATATTTATCTTAATATTTTCTTATGGTTTCGGTTCGTAACACTCTTTGGTAAAATACGACTTATCCTTAGTATGAGAAATACATATCAACCACTAAAGTTATTTTTGTACTATTGTAGTATGATGTTGCCGCCAAGTTTAGTAGAAAGAAAAGCAATGATTAGGGGTAGTGGATTCATGGGGAAGACTCCAGCTCAGCTTGGGTACCCGATGAGGAAACAAGATCTGCGTGTTCGTTTATTATTTGCCAACTCATGTTGTTCACATCACCTTTTCTTTATATATATGGCTCAGTTCGGGTTATCCTTCCCATCAAAAAGGATAAGTTTACTAGATCACTATCATGGCGATCTGGTTGCTCATCATTGTCTCTCTCTGCATCATCGTCCTTCTCAACCGCCTGGTCTTCGCCAGGAAATGCTCCAAAGCCCAGCAGCTTCCTCCTGGGCCCTTCAGCATCCCTATCTTCAGCAGTCTCCAATGGCTCTGCATGGCCCTCCCCGATTTCGAGCCGATTCTCCGAGACCTCCACGCGAGGCATGGGCCTGTCGTCGCCATCCGCATCTTCAGTCGCCCGACCATCTTCATCGCAAGCCGAACGCTAGCCCACAGAGCCCTTGTCCAGAACGGTGCGGTATTTGCCGACCGTCCCCCGGCGCCCCCCGCCACCAAGATCGTCTCTAGGAATCAGCACAACATAACCTCCGCCTTTTACGGATCTACTTGGCGCATCCTCCGCCGGAATATCACCTCCGAGATCCTCCACCCGTCGCGCGTCAAGTCCTACTCTCGCGCGCGGAAGTGGGTCTTGGATATCCTTATCAACCGCCTTATGTCTCAGTCAACCACCGAGTCCGGCGAAGTTAACCCTGTCGTGGTGGTTGACCATTTCCGATACGCCATGTTTTGCTTGTTAGTCATCATGTGTTTTGGGGACAAGCTTGGCGAGTCGCAGATAAAGGAAATCGAAGACGTCCTGCGTCGCTTGCTTTTGGGCCTTGATCGCTTTAACATACTTAATTTTTTGCCAAGGATTGGGAAGATAATATTCCGAAAGCGTTGGGACGAGCTACTCCAGCTTCAGAGAGACGAAGATGCGGTACTGATGCCTTTGTTGGAAGCCAGGAAAAGAGTGAAGAAAGAGAGACTGACTGCGGCAAATAAGGACGCAGACAAAGATGACGAGTATGTGCTGGCATACGTGGACACGTTGTTGGATTTGGAGTTGCCGGAGGAGAAGAGGAAGCTTGACCCGAAGGAAGCGATTACCTTGTGCTCGGAGTTTATCAACGCGGGCACTGACACTACGACCACGGCACTGCAGTGGATAATGGCGAATGTGGTGAAACATCCACACGTCCAAGAAAGGCTTTTCGCAGAGATTAAAGGGGTTATGGTGGGGGAAGGAAAGAAGGAGGTGAAGGAGGAGGATTTGCATGATTTGCCGTACTTGAAGGCAGTGATTTTGGAGGGTTTAAGGAGGCACCCGCCTGCGCACTTTGTGCTTCCACATGCGGTGACAGAGGATGTAGTTTTGGACGGCCATTTGATACCCAAGAATGGCAGTGTGAACTTCATGGTGGCAGAGATGGGCTGGGACCCTAAGGTGTGGGAGGATCCCATGGCTTTCAAACCTGAAAGGTTTCTGAGTGGTGAAAATGGTGAAGAGAAACTGACTGATTTTGATATTACTGGAAGCAAGGAGATCAAAATGATGCCTTTCGGGGTTGGGAGGAGAACGTGTCCTGGTTTTGGTTTGGCGATGCTCCATTTGGAATATTTTGTGGCCAATTTGGTATGGAACTTCCAGTGGAAGGCTGTGGATGGAGATGAGGTTGACTTATCCGAGAAGCCTGAGTTCACCATAGTGATGAAGTATCCACTGAAGACGTATCTCTCTCCGAGGTTTTGAATGGTCAAGTTGATTTCCTAAGTATATGAATAAAACTGCATAAGTCTGTTACCCACTATCCTAGTTGTGAGGGATTCTAGGTAAGAAGTCAATATAGACTTCGAACCAAAAGCTAAAGCTATGTTAAATGAAAGGATTTCTCTATGTGTTGGTTCTCTGTATTTCTGTGTTTTCTCTAGTTAACTTATCAATGTAAACCTCGTACCAAAAGCTATATTAAATGAAAGGATTTCTCTTGTGTTGGTTCTTTGTTTTTTTTTTTTTTTTTGTACTTTTCTCTAGCTAACATGTCAATGCAAACCTCGTACCATCTTCATCGCAAGCCGAACCCTTGCCCACAAAGCCTCTGAGAAACAGAAAACCTCTAAGAATACCAAGATCGAAGACGGAATCGGGAAAAAGCTCTTTACTCTTAAAAATTTGTTTAAACTTGATTAAAGAAAAATCAAACTATTACAATAATGAAATAAGTTGAAGATGCGACGCATAGACGTGTCGCATCCTTGGGTCTGGTTGGATAGGCCCAAACCTGACACCTAAGTAAAAAAATGTGTGTGATTCCATTCAATGGTCACAGTGGAAGATAGAAAAGACGACATAAATCAACAAAAATTGACCAGAAAAGGCCAAAAAGAACACAATTTGAAGGCAAATCGGCTTTGAATCAAGTAATCAAGACCAAAAACTCTAAATTAGGTAGAGGACAAAAAAAAGGACCAAAAAAGAGAGAAAGTCTTACTGAAATGAAAATGAATTCCTTAGCCAGGCTCTAGTATCATCTAAGAAACAAAAAACCTTTAAGAATACCGAGATTGAAGACGGAATCGGGAAAAAACTCTTTATTCTTAAAAACTTGATTAAAGAAAAATCAACCTATTTCGATAAAGAAATAGGTTGAAGACACGACACACAAACGTGTCGTGTCCTTGGGCCGGGTTGGACAGGCCCAAACCCGACACCTAAATAAAAAAAATGTGTTGGGCCATTTATACAGCCCAAATATAAACTCAACAGAACCCTTGTCTAGAACGGTGCCGTATTTGCTCACTGCCCCCTACGCCCCCGAGCAATGGGGTTAACGACAACAGCAACCTTGAGGCGGTGATACCAGCGGTCATCTTCTCGATCGGCCACTAGTTGAAGGCTGCAGAAGAAAAGAGAAAGATCGCCTGTCCTAGCAACACGGAAATACATCTTGTCCGTGTTGTGGAAAGTCAACGGCAAAAGATCACCAGATTCAATTGCACGTGCTCTCCATCTCAAGCAAGAGCGAGCGTGCAAAATCCTATTTAGTTAGTACACAACACGCGCAACTTCTTTTCGCGCGTAACATATAGGTGCCATCTCAGATTTTTGTCGAACTAGCGCATCACGCGCAGCTTCATTTCTGCGTGCCACATGTGCGCCAAGTGTTTCTCAAGATTTAGTTGAAGTCCCCACTTCGTTTGCTTTCATGGTTGGGATCGAGTAATTTAAATGAGCAGATTTAATTACAAAAAAGGAAAAAAAAAAAAAAAAAAGGAGAGAGAAGAAGGAAGAAGGTGGAATAAATATTTCAGTATCTACACGATAAACAGAGAGAATTGATGCACGAGGGGATAACAACCAAGCCATTGCCTATACTGATGATTTAACACTTGGGGCGAAGTGCTCCTTTTCACTTGGGGGCTGAAATTTTGAAGCGCAGCAACTCAAAAGTCCGAAAAGCAACATTAATGTATTTACCTACGCTCGACTGGAAGTCGGGAACTTTGGCCAGTTCTTGTTCTGCGCGGGCGTGTTGAAGTAGCAAAACAGTAAAGAGCAGGGAAAAATGGAGAAGATCATCCAACAGATTTGAGGCCATTCATCATTAGTGCAAGCCAGCTAGGAGCAAATTCAAGCTAACTATGCGCGATGCACGAGATCAAACGGTGCAACACATGGACGTCTACGCATCTTACGGTCTACGCTGATGACCGCTCAGATTGCTAGAAGCTCCAGAAGAAAATATTTGCCTTCACATTTAATGCTTAAACATCTATAAATGCCGAGTAAAGCTTACAGAAATGTGTGTAAAAGAAATAGAGAGAAAGCCCTTGTGCAATGGTTGGCGAATGGCCCTGCCATTATGGTTTTTCAAAACTATGCTCTCGATGTTTCAATTACTTTAGCAAGTTATGTTTTATTTAAAAGTAAAATACCGAAAGATTAGAAATAGAAAATACAATGCATTGTGAATAATTTTCAATACATTTTGTTTGTATAGTGAGTGTCAATTTATAATGTTACAAAAGCTAGTAAGAAATGGAAATGAGTTTGGTATAATTTATGATTTAATTTCATGAGAGATTGGATTGAGGAAAACTTTTGAGTATCTTCCATTTCCTAAGGACCATTATTTGGTATACCTCCAAGGGAAAGAATCTTATGAAGAGGTAATCAAAATTGTGAAGTCTTAATAGGTGAAGTAGATGAGGGTTCGTTAGTAATGAATGGAAAAACATCATCATCATCAAAGGTTGCATCAATAAGGATGTATACTTTGTTGATGTGAAGGCATAAACAACGATAGCCTTTGTATTTAGTTGGGTAGTGCAAGAATACACAATCCATGGATTGAGAAAGTAGTTTGTGTTTTATATAAGAATGAAGGTATGGATATACAAAGCACCTTAAAACTTTTAGATGAAAGATGGAGGGAGATATGCAAAATAATTTTTTTCATAGGGATTTATTATGAATAATGGGACAAGGTAAGCAATTAATAACATAGACCACAACTCAAAGGCATAATCCTAGTAGATTAAAGGGATTTAAGTTTGATTTAATAAAGAAAGCATAGTTTCAACGATGTGGTGATGCTTGCATTTAGTAAAGCCATTTTGAAAGGGGGCATAAGGGCAAGAGATGCAATGAAAAATGCCTGATTACTGGAATATGTGCATAATGGAAAAGAGGTAAATTTTGTGGCCTCATCACATAGTATATACTTTATTTTATTTTGGAGTTAATTCTTGACAAACCATTGAAATGATTGAAAATTAAAAAAAATTGATTATGTTTTTGAAAAGAATAAAGTCATGAAAATTTTGAAAAATCATCCACAAAATAAATATAATACTTATTGCCTATTGAGGAGGTAATTGGGGTAGGCTCCCCCATGTCAAAATGGACTAGATCAAGAGGGGCCTGAGAGACCATATAGGTTGAGGGATAAGCCTTGCAAGTGTTTTGGCTAAGTTAACAAGCTTTGCACGAAATGGGTGGATTTCCTAAAAAAATTATTTTCATTAATTAAAGTAAATGAATTACATTTTTGTAATTGGCATGTCCTAATCTAATATGCCATTTTTCTAACATATCCTTATGTGCTAGCATTGCCACGAGCTTTTGCCTCAAATTATAGAAGTCAAGTAGTAGAGTTTGCGATCAACTAGCCCATGGATGATTGTTTTCTCCATAGTCATATATTATACCACACGTAAATTAAGATAGAATAAAAAAAAACACAATTATTTTCCTATGTAAATTGAGATACCAATAAAAGGTTCTTTGTAATTGATGGGACAACAAAAATTTGAGACATTGAAAATATATTAGGTTGAGAAATAGTATATATGTAGCTTATAGGTAAGTCAACACTATCATTTACAATGACTTATTAAGGCCTAAAATAGGCCATGATATTGTCCAAATTCATTGGATATGGTGTTATGTAGTTGGTGGCCCCAAAATTAGGGTACCAATCAATATCGAACTAGGTCATAACAAAGGAAAAGCTAGTTAACATACAATTAGGAAAGTTGTAGGCCATATGTGGAGCTAGAAATAAAGGCCCACTAAAGTCAAAAGTAGGGTTGGGTCGGTGGGCTTACAAGTGAGGTGGCCCATTAAAGTCATACAAAATTTGATTAGCTTAAGTAGTAACTAACGAGTATTAGATCGATTATAGGCAAGATCTATTATATTATAATATATAGTGTAAGGACATATAGGTCAGTTCACTATTCATTAAGTGAATGATTGTGATGTATTAAGACACCATGTGAGGTGTATGGATTGTGCGTGCGTGATATAGGAGTGAGCTATGAGAGTAAGCTTTATAACAGAAAGCAAGTTTCTTTGTAAGCCACTAGAGATAAGAAAAGAGTTACCCCTAAAATGGAAGTACTTTTTTAGGCTTGAACCACTCTATATATTTGTGTTAGTGTGTGTGCATTGATTGATGCTCCTTGGAACCCCATTAACAAGATCAACATTAGGTTGCATAATGTTTCAGGTCAATAACAAGGACAAACGCATGGGTGTATCATTGGGGTTGGAATTTGAGGCCTATGGTAGTTAAGCCAACAATATTCTAGTTGTTGTTGTTGTTGCTAGAAGAGAACACCACTGTCAAGATACTTTACTTGGTAAGCTCCTTCGTTGCTTTGTGGGTGAGCAATAACCCACAAAGATCTTCTCACGAAAGAAAAGAAATCTAGCTATGCACTATAATAGCCATCGCAGGGGTGCATAAGAGGGTCTAAGGCCCTAAAAAAGAAGTTAAAAACTCCTTGTTAGAGATGGATTTTCCAACATTACCTAATTGATCAACAAAAGCATTGATTTCTTGCAAAAATTCACTTATCAATATATGGCCTTTTTGCATAGTTTGAAGTCGAATACACAAGGAAGCATGAGCATAATTTGGGGTTTTAAATTCTACAGCAAGTTCCTTCCCAGCATTAGTTGCATGGTCATTGTTGGGAGATATATTAGACCATGACATTAGAATAAGTGTTCAAGATCCACCCTAATGCAGTTTGATCTCAATGTGCTAGTTGGTGTAGGTTGGATTTGGAACTTGGATGTTGGAACCATTTGCATCATTAATGGTGGCATATTGCTAAGGACAAGGATAATAGCCATCTAAAATAGAAAGCAACCTACTTGCCCAAAGGTAAGGGACTATTCTCATTTCTAGACAAGGAAGTTGTGGCCTTCCAAGCATACTCCAACAATTAGAATGGAGGCAATCCCTAGTGCGGGAATGGCAGTAGTGGAAAAGGTATTAGCAGCATGAAATGAAGTAGAAAACACTATGGACCTAGATTAGAAAACAAACAACAGTGACAAATGATACCAAGTTAAAAGTAAAAAACCAAAAGATTAAAAATAGAAAATACAACATATTGTGAATAATTTTTGATGAATTTTTTTACAATGTCAATTTATAATGTTACAAAGGCTAGTAAGAAATGTAAATGAGTTTGGTACAATTTATAATTTGATTTCATGAGAGATTGGATTGAAAGAAACTTTTAAATATCTTTCGTACCTTGTCTTGAGTAATTTTCCATTTTGGTTGATGGTAACAGAAGGTTGATTTGAATTTCAAATTCCTTCTTTCCTGGAGTGGTTAATTGCCCATAGTTGGTTGATTCTTTGAGTTAGTGAGATGATCTTTTGGGTTGGTGAGGCTGACATGGCTCTTGTTATTGACGTGGTTAAGTGATGTTGATGTGGAGTGGGTAGTGTTGACATGGATGATTGAGTTAGGTTGCCTCAATATCTATTACTTTAATAAATTATATTTTTGATGTTTATATTACTTTAGTTTGTCAATTTTTTATGTTTATGTAGTTGCGCTTATTACCTTGCACTAATGATGTAAGAGCCTCAAATTTGTTGGATGATCTTTTCACACTTTTCCCTACTATTTACAATTTTGCTTACTTCAACACCCCCCACTAACAAGATCATCTCTAGCAATTAGCATAACATCAACTCCACCTTTTACGAACCTATTTGGCACATCCTTTGCCGGAATCTCAATTCAGAGATCCTCCACCCGTCGCCCGTCAAGTCCTACTCTCGTGTGTGGAAGTTGCCAGATGAGAAAATGAAGCTTGACATCGAGGAAGCGATTACCTTGTGCTCTGAGTTTCTCAATGCAGGCACTGACACTACGACCACAACACTGCAGTGGCGAAATTGGTGAAATACCCACATGTCCAAGAAAGGCTTTTCCCAGAGTGTAAGGGGGCTATGGTGGGAGAAGGACAGGAAGAGGTGAAGGAGGAGGATTTGCATATGCTGCCATACTTGAAGACAGTGATTTTGGAGGGCTTAAGGTGGCACCCGCCTGGGCACTGTGTTGCCGCATGTGGTGACAGAGGATGTAATTTTGGACGGCTATTTGATACCTAAGAATGGCAATGTGAACTTCATGGTGGCGGAGATGGGTTGGGACCCTAAGGCGTGGGAGGATCCCATGGCTTTCAAGCCTGAAAGGTTTTTGAGCGGGGAAATGCTAGAGAGAAATTGATTGAGTTTGATATAATGGGAAGCAGAGAGATTAAGGTGATGCCTTTCGGGGCAGGGAGGAGAATTTGTCCTGGTTTTGGCTTGGCAATTCTCCATTTAGAATATTTTGTGGCTAATTTGGTGTGGAACTTTGAGTGGAAGGCTGTGGATGGAGATGAGGTTGATTTGTCAGAGAAGCCAGAGTTCACTATAGTGATGAAGTATCCATTGAAGGCATACTCCAAGGTTTTGAAAAGTCAAGTTGATTTCCTATATAAACTATTAAGGCTAAATAAAAACATGAAACTTTTTAATCATTTTAATTTATTGTCATGTCCATGCTTTACAGTTTTCATACAAGATCAATTAGGTCTAAATAACTATAAACTATTACAAGATTAAGCCAATATATTTTACGCTTTTATTTTATGTACATAAATAGCACTGCAGTATGGACTTCGGAAGGTTCCAAATGGTTAAGAAGCTCTTGGGCATGGTCCAGTGGTAACGTGGACTCTGATGGATTGTACAAGAGTTCCCTGTCAGTGTGCACTCATTTTTGCAAATAAATTCCAAAACCGCTGGAATTTCAAATATGGAAATAGGATCTTCGTTTTCTATAGCTGAGTAAAATTGTTCAAAAAGAAATGGATATGAACCCATTTCAAAAGTTCCTTCTAAACAAGGATTCCTAATTTAGAGTTGAATAAAAATTTATATTTTTTTAATAACTTATAATCTCACCAAACTTTACTTTATGACTTAAATTCAATAATAAAAACTTATTCTAAAACGTGTTTAAATCAATCAAAAATATAGTAAGAGGATTCAACTACAAGATACTTACCTCACATTTCCATAACCTTTTAAAAGTTGAATAGAAATGTGAAAAATTGAAAGTAGACATGGAAACATCCCAAAACTTTTATAAAAATTTTGTATGCAATATAGAGGATAGTTGTAACAAGAGGATACACAATCAACAAATATACACGTTAATCAGTTTAAAAATTGGAATAGCTTAAATTAGCTTACGCAATATGATAACATCCTGGTACGGGCAACTGGTTTTGGCAACACGGTGAGCAGTTTTTGGCCGTGGTTGGCGATGTAGGAATAAAAATAAGAATAGATTTTGGATGTTTGGGAATACATCTGAAGGAGACTCGAGGATTTATATCGTACTAAATGATGTCACATCTTATTCCGTTCTTACGCCAGTCCTAACTAATTTAGCTGACCTCTAATTAAATACAAAATAAAAATACTTAGATCCTAAGGTTTGGACGGTAATAAAATACAAAATAGATAGTTTTCAGTCCTTCTGTTTAATAAAGAAACATCATGATTTTCAAATGTGAATGGGGAAATATAAAAATATTATAGACATTATTTTTCTTTTAAAAAAAAAAAGGATTTCTTAATCTGTGAGGTTTCAATTGTTGAATAGCATGTGAAGATTGATGGTGGACAAGGAAACACTTCGAAACTTCCTAAGAATAATAAGTATCGATTATATTAAAAGTCAAGAAGGCCCAAACAAACTCAAAATTGCTCAAAGCTTTTCGTGTATCTCTTGTTCGTAAACCTCGTTTTCGTGGGACTCTTTCGTAAAATATAAGGTCCTCAGTTTGAAAAGCATATCGACCCCTGACATTATTTTTGCATTAAATCGGGCGACATCGTGGCATCATGTTACTATCAATTTTAAACGAAGGACAGCGATGATTAGAGAGATAGGCGATTCACAGGGAAGACTCAAACTCAGGTTCGGTATCCGACGAGGGAAACGCCATCTGCGTGGTCGTTTAATATTTGCACACGGTGACCTTTAGCAAGAGCAGGAGGACAACATATGACAACTCATGTTGTTCACAGGATCTTATCTTTATATATGGCTCAGTTCGGGTGACCTTTCCCATCGTAAAGGATAAGTCTACAGGCATGGAGATCTGGTTGCTCATCATCGTCTCTCTCTGCATCTCTGTCCTTCTCAACCGCCTGCTCTTCGCCAGGAAAAGCTCCAAAGCTCAGCAGCTCCCTCCTGGCCCCTTCAGCATCCCTGTCTTCAGCAGTCTCCAATGGCTCCGCAGGTCGTTCGCCGATTACGAGCCAATCCTCCGAGACCTCCACGCGAGGTATGGGCCTGTCGTCGCCATCCGCATCGTGAGGCGCCCGGCCATCTTCATCGCAAGCCGAACGCTGGCCCACAGAGCCCTTGTCCAGAACGGTGCTGTGTTTGCCGACCGCCCCCCAGCTCCCCCCACCAGCAAGATCGTCTCTAGCAATCAGCATAACATCAGCTCCGCCTTTTACGGACCTACTTGGCGCTTCCTCCGCCGGAATCTCAACTCCGAGATCCTCCACTCGTCGCGCATCAAGTCCTACTCTCGCGCACGGAAGTGGGTCTTGGATATCCTTATCAACCGCCTCATGTCTCAGTCAACCACCGAGTCCGGCGATGTTCGCCCTGTTATGGTGGTTGACCATTTCCGATACGCCATGTTTTGCTTGTTGGTCCTCATGTGTTTCGGGGACAAGCTTGGCGAGACCCAGATAAAGGAAATCGAAGACATCCAGCGTCGCTTGCTTTTGGGCTTTAATCGCTTTAACATACTTAATTTTTGGCCAACGATTGGGAAGATAATATTCCGAAAGCGTTGGGACGAGCTATTCCAGCTTCGGAGAGACCAAGAGGCGGTACTGATGCCTTTGTTGGAAGCCAGGAAAAGAGTGAAGCAAGAGAGAGTAGCTGCGGCAAATAAGGACGCGGACAAAGATGATAAGTATGTGCTGGCGTACGTGGACACGTTGTTGGATTTGGAGTTGCCGCAGGAGAAGAGGAAGCTTAACGCCGAGGAAGCGATTACCTTGTGCTCGGAGTTTCTCAACGCGGGCACGGACACCACGACCACCGCACTGCAGTGGATAATGGCGAATTTGGTGAAATACCCACACGTCCAAGAGAGGCTTCTCGCAGAGATTAAAGGGGTTATGGTGGGGGAAGGAAAGAAGGAGGTGAAGGAGGAGGATTTGCATGATTTGCCGTACTTGAAGGCAGTGATTTTGGAGGGCTTAAGGCGGCACCCGCCTGGGCACTTTGTGTTGCCACATGCGGTGACAGAGGATGTAGTTTTGGACGGCTATTTGATACCCAAGAATGGCAGTGTGAACTTCATGGTGGCGGAGATGGGTTGGGACCCTGAGGTGTGGGAGGATCCCATGGCTTTCAAGCCTGAAAGGTTTCTGAGTGGTGAAAATGGTGGAGAGAAATCGATTGATTTTGATATAACGGGAAGCAGAGAGATCAAGATGATGCCTTTCGGGGTTGGGAGGAGAATTTGTCCTGGATTTGCCTTGGCGATGCTCCATTTAGAATATTTTGTGGCCAACTTGGTATGGAAATTCGTGTGGAAGGCTGTGGACGGAGATGAGGTTGACTTGTCAGAGAAGCCGGAGTTCACCACGGTGATGAAGTATCCTCTGAAGGCATGTCTGTCTCCGAGGTTTTGAATGGTCAGGTTGATTTCCTAGTTATATTAGTAATAGTGCATAAGCCTGTTACCCACAATTCTAGTTGTGAGGGATTCTAGGTAAGAAGTGAATGTAGACTTTAAACCAAAAGCCAAAGCCGTATTAAATGAAAGGATTTCTCAGTGTGTTGGTTCTCTGTTTTTTCTTTTTTCTTTTCTCTCTCTCTCTAGCTAACTTGTCTATGTACACCTCGTACCAAAAGCTAAGTTATATTAAGTCAAAGGATTTCTGTGTATGGTTCTGCGTTTTTTTCTCCTTGTATACATACGATCGGACTTCTGAACCTTAGCTAGATGGATCGACTCTTTCGATGGAAGTATAAGCCTTTTAGAGTCGAAATCAACTGGATCTTACTGATTCGAGAGACCTGGGTCCTCGTCCTCATCTTCCTTGTCATCTCAGCCCTGCTCAGCCATGTGTTCCTCGCCAAGAAAAGCCCCAAAACCCAGCAGCTGCCACCTGGACCCTTCGTCGTTCCCATCCTAGGCAGCTTGCTATGGCTCCGTAAATCCTTCGACTACCGCGAGGCCGCGGTCCGCAACCTCCAAGATAGGTATGGGCCCATATTCACCCTCCGCTTCGGCTCAAGGCCGGCCATCTTTGTGTCCGACCGCAGCCTCGCCCATAAATCCCTCATCCAGAACGGAGCCATATTCGCCGACCGGCCCCCCGCCCTCCTCACCAACAAGATCTCTTCGAGCAACCAGAACATTGTCAGTTCCGCGTTCTATGGCTCCACTTAGCGGATACTTCGCGGCAACCTCACCTCCGAGATCCTCCACCCTTTGCGCGTCGAGTCCTATTCTCGGGCTCGGAAGTGGGTCTTGGATATCCTTATCAACCGGCTTATATCTCAGTCCACGACACAATACGGTAACATTAACACTGTCGTGGTGGTCGACCACTTCCGATAAGCCATGTTTTGCTTGCTGGTCCTCATGTGTTTCGGTGAAAAGCTTGGAGAATCCCAAATAAAACAAATCGAAAACGTCGAGCGTCGCATGCTTGTGGGCTTTGAAGGTTTTATCATACTCAACTTTTGGCCGTGGCTGGGGAAGATAATATTCCGCAAGCATTGGGAGAAGTTCTATAATATTCTCCGTGACCGGGAGGCTGTAATAATGCCATTGATAGAAGCGAGAAAGAGAATCAAGCAAGAGAGATTGAGCGAACCGAGAGAGGACGTGAAGCAGCAAGAAGAAAAGGAAAACGGCGACCTTGTAGTTGGATTTGGAGTTACCAGAGGAGAAGAGGAAGCTCAACGACGGGGAAATAATTAGCTTGTGCGCGGAGTTTCTCAACGCGGGCACAGACAGTACGACGACGGCGTTGCAGTGGATCATGGCAAATTTGGTGAAATACCCACATATCCAAGAGCGGCTTTTCTCAGAGATTAAAGGTTCTATGGTGGGAGATGGGCAGAAAGAGGTGGAGGAGGAGAATTTGATTAAGTTGCCTTACTTGACGGCAGTGGTTTTAGCGGACTTAAGGCGGCACCCACCGGGGCACTTTGTCTTGCCGCATGCGGTGACAAAGGATATAGTTCTGGACGGCCATTTGGTGCCCAGGAATGCCAGTTTGAACTTCATGGTGGCGGAGATGGGTTGGGACCCGAAGGTGTGGGAGGATCCTATGGCTTTCAAGCCAGAAAGATTTTTGAATGGTGATAACGGTGGAGAAGTTTTCGATGTAACAGGAAGCAGGGAGATAAAGATGATGCCATTCGGAGCAGGAAGGAGAATTTGCCCCGGTTCTGGCTTGGCTATCCTTCATTTAGAATATTTTGTGGCCAATTTGATATGGAACTTTGAATGGAAGGCCGTTGATGGAGATGAGGTTGATTTGTCAGAGAAGCCGGAGTTCACCACGGTGATGAAGTATCCACTGAAGGCCCATGGATGTCCAAGGTTTTGAATGGTCTGTTTGATTTTCTGAAAATACGTTATTACCCGCGACTCTTGCTGCTGGGGTTCCAGGTGAGATCAATGTAGACCATGAATCAAAAGCTTTTATCATAAGTTTGACTGAGACAGCCTTTACCATAAGTTTATGGATTGTACAAAAGTTCTTTGTCAATGTCGTTTTTAAAAATAAACATCAAGATTGCTTGAAATTTTCTGGCTTGGTCTATGTAATCGATTTCAAAAATGTTGTCAGAGGGCTTTTTTTCTTTCTTTTTTTTTGTCTTTGCCCTTCCTTTCTACTGTTCTCCAGACACTTAATCCAAAACTGTCGCGTTCTCCCACGTATATGATTTCAACTACGTTGCCCTCACGGTACTACGCCTTTTATTTTAGTTGAAAAAGTTTCATAAGAAGTCACTATGGCACTTAATGAAGAAGGCGGACACAGTTTCACAGCAACATCTCTCACAAGTGCTTCAAATCGCTGTTAGGTGTGTTTTAATCGACATTCAAGTAATTTGTCTTAATACGCTTTTTTATAGAACTTGCGGTCCTAGTGAATTTCTTTTTTAAAAGAAAAATTAAGATTTGTACTCATTTAACAAATCTAGAGCTGCCGACTGGCATTTGCTGATAAAAGGTTTCCTTCATGGAAATCACCGGAGACAAACATCGATAGCTCCTAACTTTTGACAAAACTCGCAGACGCGTAAGGCAATGCGTCACTTTTTTCTAACCCTCATCGTCCTCTTGCGGTCGAAGCATCGGTATACATTAGGGTTGTGTCGCAGGTTACTAGATCAGATTCCACAACATGGAGACCTGGGTCCTCATCCTCATCTCCCTCTGCATCTCTGCCCTGTTCAACCGTCTGATCCTGGCAAAGAAGTTCTCCAAAAACCGGCAGCTCCCTCCTGGACCCTACGTCATCCCCATCTTGGGCGACTTCTTATGGCACCGCAAGAACGGCCCTGAGCGGGAGGCCGCACTCCGTAAGCTCCATGCCAGGTACGGGCCCATAATTACCCTCGACGTCGGCTCAATGCCAAACATCTCCGTGGCCGACCGAGGCCTCGCCCACAAAGTTCTCATCCAGAACGGAGCCGTATTCGTTGACCGTCCCCCCTCCCTCCCCACCCGCAAGATCACTTCCAGCAACCAGCGCATTATCAGCTCAGCCTTCTACGGTCCCACCTGGCGTATACTTCGCCGCAATCTGATGTCCGAGATCCTCCACCCGTCTCGCGTCAAGTCCTACTCCCCAGCCCGGAAGTGGGTCTTGGACATACTTATCAACCGGCTTACATCTCATTCCACGACCGAGCACGGAAACTTTAACCCTGTCGTGGCGATTGAGCATTTCCGATACGCCATGTTTTGCTTGTTGGTCCTCATGTGTTTCGGGAACAAGCTTGGCGAGACCCAGATAAAGGAAATCGAAGACGCTATGCGTCGCCTGATTTTGAGCGCTAAATACTTTAACATACTCGACTTTTGGCCTTGGCTGGGAAAGATAATCTACCGCAAGCGTTGGGAGGTGTTCAACAGTGCCATCCATGAGCGGATAGCTGTACTGATGCCCTTGATAGAAGCGAGGAAGAGGCTGAAGAAAGAAAGATTGGGGAAGGGAAGACAGGACGACGAGCTGCAACGAAAGAAAGATGAGGACGACTTTGTGATGTCGTACGTGGACACGCTGTTGGATTTGGAGTTACCAGAGGAGAAAAGGAAGCTCAACGATGCGGAAATGATTAGCTTGAGCTCGGAGTTTCTCAACGCAGGCACGGACACGACGACGGCGGCGTTGCAATGGATTATGGCGAATTTAGTGAAATACCCACGCATCCAAGAGAAACTTTTCGCAGAGATGAAAAGCGTTGTTGTGGGGAATGGACAGAGGAGGTGAGGGAGGAAGATTTGCATAAGTTGCCGTACTTGAAGGCAGTGGTTTTGGAGGGATTAAGGCGGCACCCACCTGCGAACTTTTTGGCGCCACATGCGGCGACAGAGGATGTGGTTTTAGACGGCTACTTGATACCTAAGAATTCCAGTGTAAACTTCATGGTGACGGATATGGGTTGGGACCCCAAGGTATGGGAGGATCCTATGGCTTTCATGCCTGAAAGGTTTTTGAGTGGCGGTGCTTGTGCAGGGGAAGTGTTCGATGTGAAGGGAAACAGGGAGATCAAGATGATGCCGTTTGGGGCAGGGAGGAGAATTTGTCCTGGGAATGGCTTCGCAATGCTTCATTTGGAATATTTTGTCGCCAATCTTGTGTGGAATTTTGAGTGGAAGGCTGTGGATGGAGATGAAGTTGATTTGTCCGAGAAGCAGGAGTTAACCATAGTGATGAAGTATCCACTGAAGGTCCTTATACATCCGAGGTCTTGAATTGTCTGGTTTATCTCCGGAAGCATATCTTTAAAACCTCATAACCCTCCTGTTCCCTGGATAAGAGGTCATTATATACTTTGAATCAAAATTTGAAGCTATATCAAATAAATGTGCTTCCCTGGGTGTTGTGTATATGCGTTTTTCTCTTTACATAAATGCTGTCGACCTTCTGAACCTTGACCGAATGGACTCTCAATAGTGCCATACTTTCTGCACGTTACTACTATTCTTTCGCTGACATGAAGCTATCGTCTATGGATATGCATATGTCGGACCTAGTCCTCCTCACAACCTTCAACATGAGTTCACGTAGGCCCTTTTGTTTTCTTCGCGTCCCCCTCAATCTTATCTTAGCGCACAAATCTTTCTAACTCCGCCTTTTTCTTTCTCTATCAATCCATCCGAAAATGTCATTCCGAGTTGTCTGCCTACTTTGCATCGATTTCAACCCGGAACTTGTCTTGATCCTCGGTTGAGAATCTTTACAGGACCAGTCGTTTGGCATATTTTCCTTTGTTCTGTTCTTACTGGTGCTTCTCCCGTGAATCTTGTGCTGCCGTTTATAACTAATATGGTCAGTACACAAAAAAAGCTAGTTTCGGTGTGATTTAGAGCAAATGAAGTGGAAGAAAGTAACAGGTTTGGAATTAAGTGTTTAAAAGTTTCGAGAGGCCGAGTCATGTCAACGCATAACGATTGGTTTCATCAAGAAGGAAGGGACGTTTGCAGGCAGTGACAATCGGGATAAAGAAATTTTTTTTTCAGCTCTTCGTCCTCTTGCGCTTGGAGCATCTGGTATAATCAAGCTTGTTTTGCGGGTTACCGAGGCTCGCAGACCACACTCGAACTCACTTGTTCCCATAATCATTCAGCATGGAGACCTGGGTCTACATCCTTATCTCCTTCTGTATCGCAGCCCTGCTCCACCGTCTGATCGCCGCCAAGAATAGCTCCAAAACCCAGCAGCTCCCTCCTGGACCCTTCATCTTCCCCATCCTCGGCAACTTCCTATGGCTGCGCAAGTCCTCCCGCGAGCGGGAGGCCACGCTCCGGACCCTCCATGCTAGGCACGGTCCCATAGTCACCCTCCGCACGGGCTCGCACCCGCTTATCTTCGTCGAGAACCGAAATCTCGCCCACAGAGCCCTCGTTCAGAATGGAGCCGTATTCGCCAACCGCCCGCCGGCACTCCCCGTCTCTAAGATCGTCACCTGCAACCAGCACAACGTCAACTCTGCCTTCTACGGCTCCATGTGGCGTCTCCTCCGCCGCAACTTAAACTCCGTGATCCTCCACCCTTCGCGCGTCAAGTCCTACTCTCGGGCGCGGAAGTGGGTCTTGGACATCCTTATCAACCGCCTTATACCTCATTCCACGACCGAGCAGGGCAACATTAGCCCTGTCGTTGTGATTGACCATTTCCGATACGCTATGTTTGGGTTGTTGGTCCTCATGTGTTTCGGAGACAAGCTTGGCGAGACCCAGATAAAAGAAATTGAAGAAGTTCTAGGTCGCTTGCTTTTGAGGTTAGAAAGGTTTGCAGTACTCAATTTTTGGCCGCGGCTCGGGAAGATATTATTCCGCAAGCGTTGGGAGGAGTTCAACAATATTATCGGTGATCGGGTAGCTGTACTAATGCCTTTGATAGAAGCAAGGAAGAGGCTGAAGCAAGAAACATTGGGCGAGGCAAGAGAGGACGTCAAGCTGGAACAAGAGAAAGATGACGACGACACTGTGGTGTCGTACGTAGACACGTTGCTGGATTTGCAGTTACCAGAAGAGAAGAGGAAGCTCAACGATGCGGAAATGATTAGCTTGTGCTCGGAGTTTCTCGACGCGGGCACGGACACGACGACCGCGGCGTTGCAGTGGATCACGGCGAATTTGGTGAAATACCCACATGTTCAAGAACGAATTTTCGCCGAGATGAAAGGAGTTGTTGGGGGAGATGGGACGAAGGAGGTGAAGGAGGAGGATTTGCACAAGTTACTGTATCTGAAGGCACTGGTTTTGGAGGGCTTAAGGCGGCACCCCCCTCTGCACTTTCTGCCGGCACATGCGGTGACAGAGGATGTTGTTTTGGACGGCTATTTGGTGCCCAAGAATGCTAGTTTGAACTTCAAGGTGTCGGATATCAGTTGGGACCCTAAGGTGTGGGAGGATCCTATGGCTTTCAAGCCTGAAAGGTTTCTGAGTAGTGGAGGGGAAGTGATTGATTTTGATATGACAGGGAGTAGGGAGATCAAGATGATGCCTTTCGGCGCAGGGAGAAGAATTTGTCCAGGGTTGGGCTTCGCAATGCTTCATTTGGAATATTTTGTGGCCAACTTGGTATGGAACTTTGAGTGGAAAACTGTGGATGGAGAAGAGGTTGACCTGTCGGAAAAAACGAAGGGGTTCACCACGGTGATGAAGTATCCATTAAAGGCCTATCTATTACGGAGGTTTTGAATGCTGATTGCCTTGCGACAAGCTGCACACAATGTTCACATAATGTTCTGTAATTCAATTTAGTGATCCATCTTATGTTTGTTTTTGACATTTAAGTGGATCAATATCACATCATTTCTACGCTAATGCATAGTTCTGTGCTATTTGTCATGTATATTATTGAAAAAGGTAAAATTAAATCTCTTGTGAACATTTTTGATAAATTTTGCGACTTTCATAAATACAATGTCAAGTCATAATTAATGAAAACAAGGACGAAAAAAAAAAAGTTTAGACAAAACCACCGTTCAAAATTAAGGATAATAATTACCTCAGACTCTTTAGCGTTTTCAGTTGAGTTTTACAATCTTTTCTTTTGAAATGTCATTCTTTAGCAGCCACCTCACATGTTTCCACAAGCAGCCTTATTACCACTGCTCAGGGTGTGATGATGACACTAACCAGTCAATGCCAGCTTCCACTCAGTAATTGGAGATTGCTTTACCATAAGCTAGATACAGTAGTTTGTAACTGACACATAAATGTCCAATCAAATGGTATGTGTTCGAAATTTAAGTGATCATCAGTCCATACATCATCTTCATGCTCCAGCGGTAGAAAAGGCCTGAAAAATCATCAAAAGGACCATCATCCTTGAAAAAGAACGAGGAGGAACAGCAACATTCCCTATGCAACTCTTTGACTTGTAAACCATTTAAGTGATGTACGCATCAACCATTGATGCTAACTGAAAATAATTCTTGCTTCTAGTGATAATTGAATAATTATTGGATATTTCTTTCTCCTTAAAACCTTAACAATTACTTTATTATGAGAATCATGTCACCACAAGATGAAGGTTTTGTAGCTCAAATAAATTGCTAATACAAAACTTGAGTTTTATTTTCCTTTGTGGAGGAGGGAGGAAGTGAGGAAGCATTGCTAATATCATAACAGGGCAAGAATGTTGGGTGCAGAATATCTCAACCAACAAATAGAGAAAAATGATGAATCCAAGAACACATGCAAACAAACCTCCTCAGGTGTCTTCAAGTTCATTTTCGCAATCTTCTATTTTGCTAGTTTTGGTATGGAATTCATCCGCAGTGATGTTTTAGTTGTCCTCGAAGCTGAAAATGAACAAGACATCAATGATCATGAAATGTCCAGTACCAAATGGGAAGACAATACTTTTGCATGCAAATACAATCTCAACTAATGATCAGCTTGACCAACAATAGAAGATAGGACAGTCATCGAAAACAGAAAGAGAATTCACTGACATGATTCAACACTAACTGAAATGGGTAATTATAGACATTTGCCCTTTGAAACATTAAAGGCTCAATCTCATAGGAAACTTGAACTTTGTAACCAGCATCAAGGCAAATGCAAAAGAGAAACTGACTGGTTTTAACCTCTGCCCTACACAGACACTCACGATGACTTTGTCCCTATAGCTAAATATTATTCCAACTGTCGTCAAGGAGACGAGTGTCCCCCATCCGCCCTAGTTTGCGGTTGAAGGGATTCCATTTGGTTTTGAAACCACTGAGCAGAGCATACACAAATACACATTTTCCTAGTTACTGAATATAGAGAACATCCTAAGAAAAATCTTAACACGACACTGTAGACATAGCCATGGAAAACTAAGACAAGAAGAAGACACATAATCACAATCTCTAAGCACATAATTCATGAAACAAGTCACTTTCCATTTATCTACTGGTAAATAAATACCTTCTAAGATAACATGCATCAACAAGGCTTGTGACAGAGGACTTGAGGGTGTTGGAGGATCCCATAGCTTTCAAGCCTGAAAGATTTTTGAATGGTGATAACGGTGGAGAAGTTTTCGATACAATGAGAAGCAGGGAGATCAAGATGATGCCATTCGGAGGAGGAAGGATAATTTGTCCCGGCTCTGGCTTGGCTATCCTTCATTTAGAATATTTTGTGGTCAACTTGATATGGAACTTTGAATGGAAGGCTGTAGATGGAGATGAGATTGATCTGTCAGAGAAGCTGGAGTTCACCACGGTGATGAAGTATCCACTGAAGGCCCCATGTATGTCCAAGGTTTTGAATAGTTTGGTTGATTGTCTGAAAATATATTAAAACTGCTTAAATTTTCTGGCTCGTTCCATGTTATCGATTTCAAGATTATTTTCAAAGGGCTTGTTTGTTTTTCTGTCTTTTTCCTTCCTTTCTACCTTTCTCCAAACAGTTAATCCAAAACCGTCGCTTTCTCCTACGTATATGATTTCAACCATGTTGCCCGCACGCCACCACGGTTTCAGTGAACTATCTTTTTCTTTATAAAAAAAAAAAAATTTAAGATTTCTAGTCATTGAACAAATCTAGAGCTTGACGTCCGGGATTTGGTGACAAAAAAATCATTCATCGAAATCTTCGAAGGCAAGCATCGATGCTCCTAACTTTTGCCCAAAATCACGAATGCAAACAGCAACGCATCACGTTTTTCTAGCCCTCTTCGTCCCTTAGCGGACGTAGCATCGGTATACATTCGGGTTGTGTCGCAGGTTACTAGATCAGATTCCACAACATGGAGACCTGGGTCCTCATCCTCATTTCCCTCTGCATCTCTGCCCTGTTCAACCGTCTGATCCTGACAAAGAAGTTCTCCAAAAATCGGAAGCTCCCTCCTGGACCCTACGTCATCCCCATCTTGGGCGACTTCTTATGGCACCGCAAGAACGGCCCCCGTAACCTCCACGCCAGGTACGGGCCCATAATTACCCTTCATGTCGGCTCAAGGCTGAACATCTCCGTGGCCGACCGAGGCCTCGCCCACAAAGTTCTCATCCGGAACGGAGCCGTATTTGCTGATCGTCCTCCCCTCCTCCCCACCCGCAAGATCACTTCCAGCAACCAGCACAATATCAACTCAGCCTTCTACGGTTCCACCTGGCGTATACTTCGCCGCAATCTGACGTCCGAGATTCTCCACCCGTCGCGCGTCAAGTCCTACTCCCCTGCCCGGAAGTGGGTCTTGGACATACTTATCAACAGGCTTACATCTCATTCCACGACCAAGCACGACAAAGTTAACCCAGTCGTGGCGATTGAGCGTTTCCGATACGCCATGTTTTGCTTGTTGGTCCTCATGTGTTTCGGGAACAAGCTTGGCGAGACCCAGATAAAGGAAATCGAAGACGCTATGCGTCGCCTGACTTTGAGCGCTAAATACTTTAATATACTCGACTTTTGGCCTTGGCTGGGAAAGATAATCTACCGCAAGCGTTGGAAGGTGTTCAACAGTTGTCTCCATGATCGGGTAGCTGTACTGATGCCCTTGATAGAAGCGAGGAAGAGGCTGAAGCAAGAAAGATTGAGCGAGGCAAGAGAGGATGACGAGCTGCAACCTAAGAAAGATGACGACGACTTTGTGATGTCGTACGTGGACACGCTGATGGATTTGGAGTTGCCAGAAGAGAAGAGGAAGCTTAACGACGGGGAAGTGATTAGCCTGTGCTCTGAGTTTCTCAACGCGGGCACGGACACTACGTCATCGGCGTTGCAATGGATTATGGCGAATTTAGTGAAATACCCACGCATCCAAGAGAAACTTTTCGCAGAGATGAAAAGCGTTGTTGTGGGGAATGGAAAGGAGGTGAAGGAGGAAGATTTGCATAAGTTGCCGTATTTGAAGGCAGTGGTTTTGGAGGGCTTAAGGCGGCACCCACCTGCGCACTTTTTGTTGCCTCATGCGGCAACAGAGGATGTGGTTTTAGACGACTACTTGATACCCAAGAACGCCAGTTTAAACTTCATGGTGACGGATATGGGTTGGGACCCCAAGGTATGGGAGAATCCCATGGCTTTCAATCCTGAAAGGTTTTTGAGTGGTGATGATGGTGGAGGGAAAGTGTTCGATATAAAGGGAAACAGGGAGATCAAGATGATGCCTTTTGGGGCGGGGAGGAGAATTTGTCCTGCGAATGGCTTCGCAATGCTTCATTTGGAATACTTTGTTGCCAATCTTGTGTGGAATTTTGAGTGGAAGGCTGTGGATGGAGATGAAATTGACTTGTCCGAGAAGCAAGAGTTAACCATAGTGATGAAGTATCCACTGAAGGTCCTTATACATCCAAGGTCTTGAATTGTCTGGTTTATCTCCGGAAGCATATCTTTAGAACCTCATACCCCTCTGGTACTCTGGATAAGAGGTCATTGTACATTTTGAATCAAAATCTACAGCTATATCAAATAGATGTACTTCTCTGGGTGTTATGTGTATGTGTTTTTCTCTTTGCATGAATGTTGTCGGCCTTCTTAACCTTGACTGGATGGACTTTCAATAGTCCCATACTTTCTGCATGTTACTGCTATTCTTTCGCCGATATGAAGCTACTGTCTCTGGAAATGCATTTGCCGGACCTAGTCCTCCTCACAACCTTCAACATGAGTTCACGTAGGTCCCCATGGCGGATTTTCGCAAAAGTTCTCCGTCAGTGTGCATTTGTGTTTGGAAGAATATATCGACATTGTGGGATACGTTTTTGATTTCTTCTCCCTTCCTATTCACTTTTTCTCATTTGCTTTTCTTCACGTCCCCGTCAATCTTATCTTAGCGTGCAAATCTTTCTAACTACGCCTTTTTCTTTCTCAATCAATCCAATCCGAAAATGTAGAGCAAATGAAAGTAAAAGGTTTGGAATTAAATGTTTAAAAGTTTCAAGAGGCT
Source organism: Casuarina equisetifolia (assembly GCA_028551475.1). NCBI lineage: Eukaryota > Viridiplantae > Streptophyta > Magnoliopsida > Fagales > Casuarinaceae > Casuarina > Casuarina equisetifolia. Next base: position 22,008,557 of record CM052362.1, read on the forward strand.
GAGTCATACGGGAAAAACGACATATAAAAAATCAAATCATAATCAACACAAAAAAAAATTTTATGTGGAAAACTTTTCCAATATGAAGGATAAAAATCACATGATCGATTACAGAGTCCACCCCAATCTTTACTATATAAATCGTTAGGTTACAATCCAATCAAGTCCTTAATAATAGCAACATGACTAAGATTTACTGATTCAACAATAATAGAATTACCAATAAATAGTGAAGAACAAGTTGTAAACAATAACTTAACCAAGATTAGTTAGAGAAATAATACTAAGATTTTTTACCAATATCTGTTGACTTCAAGAGTTCCAAATGACGATCCAATCGTTCACAATGAAGAACACTCAATCTCAAACCTACTGACAAAAAATCAGCTCAATCGAACCACGGATCGACCTTGATCAGACGTTTGATCAACTATTACACAATATCTCTAATTCCTGCAAAATTATGTTATTTTCTTTTTTCTCCCTCTTTTCTCTTTGACAGCCCTTACCTTTTTTCTAAAGAAAAAAAATTCTACATTTTTTTTTTAAACCTTAGGATCACATTACTCTAATTAGACCAATAATAATTCTTTAAATATGAACTAAACCAACTCAATAGAGTCATGTCAATGCATAACAATCGTTTTCATAAAAAAGGAAGGGACGTTTGGAGGCAGTGACAATCGAGGTAAAGAAATTTCTTTTTTTCAGCTCTTTGCGCTTGGAGCATCCGGTGTAATCAAGCTTTTTTGCGGGTTACCGAGGCTTGCTCTACACTCGAACTCACTTGTTCCCATAATCATTCAGCATGGAGAACTGGGTCTACATCCTTGTCTCCTTCAGTATCTCAGGCCTGCTCCACCGTCTGATTGCCATGGGAAACTCAGACAAGAAGAAGCCACATAATCACAATCTCTAGGCACATAATTCATGAAACAAGTCACTTTCCATTTATGTACTGGTAAAAAAATATCTTCTAAGATAACATGCATCAACAAGGCTAGTGACAGAGGACCCGAGGGTGTGGGAGGATCCTATAGCTTTCAAGCTAGAAAGATTTTTGAATTGTGATAACGGTGGAGAAGTTTTCGATATAACGGGAAGCAGGGAGGTCAAGATGATGCCACTCGGCTCAGGAAGGAGAATTTGCCCCGGTTCCGGCTTGGCTATCCTTCATTTAGAATATTTTCACCACGGTGATGAAGTATCCACGAAAGGTCCCATGTATGTCCAAGGTTTTGAATAGTCTGGTTGTTTGTCTGAAAATACATTAAAACTGCTTAAATTTTCTGGCTCGTTCTATGTTATCGATTTCAAAATTATTTTCAAAGGGCTTGTTTGTTTTTCTGTCTTTTCCCTTCCTTTCCACCTTTCTCCAAACACTTAACCCAAAACTGTCCCCTTCTCCTTCGTATATGATTTCAACCATGTTACCCGCACGCCACCACGTTTTTCATTTCACTGAACTATCTTTCTCTTTCTTTCTTTCTTTCTTTCTTTCTGTTTATTAAAAAAAAAAATTAAGATGTCTTTTCTGTTCTCTTTTGTCTTTTTTTAACCATAACATGGTACTATACTGAATGCATTAACGTTTGGTATTGACATGATAAACAGCAAAATTTGGCTTCAGCTGTTAAAGCTATATGTTGCTTCAGAAATGAATACATTCATCAAGGAAACAAGAAACCATGAGACTAAATAACCAAGCAGGCTCCTAGCTGCGATATTGCAGTACTATACATAGAGGGATTACAAGTATAGAATGATCTCCCCACTCACCAACCATAGATGGGATTTTCCACCTATGTAGGCAAGAGATTTAAGTCTTTGCAATGCTGCTTGTCATAGTCCCGCATCCCAGGAATCGCTCCAGTACAAAGTCTAAGGAATTAATTCCCGGTTAATCAGTAATGGGCAAATGCCAATCCACCGTCAACCATCTCTCCCAGTTTAGGAAACGTTGCTGATCTTCTGTTGATCTTTCGATCATTTGTGCTGACTTTTGCACCATCTTCATTGTTATTCAAGAATTTCTCAAGATCAGAATACTTGATAAATCTCTGGGTCGCAGCCTCCCATGTAAGGTTGTATCTTTGCTCAGGAGTAAGAGGCTGAGGCTCAGTTGCAAGTGCTTCTTTCACTTTGGCAACAAAGTCTTCATACGTCTTGTAAGTCAAACAGTTGAGAAATGACTTAAAGAACTCATTTGATGGGTGATCTGCGCAGATTACAAATTTTCCCATTGCAAGAGCCTCAGCAGTAGCCGTGCAGAGGACATCACTGACACTAGGTTTTATGAAGACTTTGTACCCATGAAGAGAGTCATCTGCGTGATCCCTTCCCTTCTGAAAATTGAGATTCAGATCCAACCTTCTTGTTGTCTTCTAGACTTCATGCATATCCTCTGCATTCCTAAACACATCTAAGTTGAAGCCATGAAGATCACTCTTGTTCTTTGCTAAGAAATCTATCAACTCCCTGTATCACTTTGCCCAGACCATCTTGCCTAAGAAATATGCTCCTTTTGAGAAGGCTTGCTGCCCAAGCAACCTTGTTCCGGACTGGAAGTACGAGCCGTAGTACCCAGGCGACCAAGGATGCAGCTCGTCTGTTGCTGGTGTTTTTCCCTGTAAAGGGCCATCCGCTTGGGTGGTGCCTTGTTTTGTAATTTAGTATGTAGATGTTATGTAATTTACGTTATCTAGTATTTCCGCTGCGACATATCCAAAAATGACCCAGTTGTATAGAACTCTATCTAGTTGGTCACACAGAGTCTTGTCTGGTTGCTTGTAGCTGTTTGCTTAGCTTGCTTGTAACTTGGATGATTCTCTGGTTCAATAAAGATGTATATTCAGACTGTTGTTTGTGTGTGCTCTTTACTTATGACCAACCTCCCCACAAAAGTTGCCTCGGGCCTAACCAACTCGTCCCATGGTGGCTTGCAGATAGTTTGCTAAACGAGTAAAGGCTGACCCAGTTCTCTGCTGAGACCTAGGTGCCGCACGGATCCGCTAAGTCCGTGACAGTTGGTATCGGAGCCAGGTTCGCCCAGGACGGACCGAGGCATGGCATCCACAGACAGAAACAACGGACAACCTCCAAAGAAGAAATCAAAACGCGCGGCTCCCTCGAGCAGTACGGAGAGTCCTTTGGAGGATAAGTTAAAGATCTTAGAGAAAGAAGTAGAAATGTCAAGAGCCGAGATAGCGGGGCTGAAAAGCCAAATTGCAGAGCTGACATCAAAATGTTCTACGTTGACACACTTTGAAACTAGGCTTGGCCTAAATGAAGACTTCATCAATCGGATCGAACAGCAGGTGATCGGAGTTCGGGAATCAGTAACACAACTTCGGTTGAGACCTAACAGTAGTGCAGGACCACACCACGACGCCCCGAAGCCGGTGTACTATAACGGCAATCGGGATGCTACGGAGATTGAGAATTTCCTTTGGCACTTGGAACATTACTTTGGGATGACTTATATCCGAGAGGACTTGTTCAAGGTGCAGATCGCAGTTTGTTACCTTGTGGGTAACGCAAATGCGTGGTGGCGACGAAGATGCACAGAAGCAACAAATGGTGGTGAAGTGATCGACACATTTGAAGCTTTCAAGTTTGCTCTGAAGAAACAATTTATGCCTCTAAACGTGAATCAGAGGGCATACGATACCCTTCGATTCCTGAATCATACCTCCACTTTAGAGGCGTATGTGAAGGCCTTCACAGAGGCGACTATGTACCTACCGAATATGGAGGAGGAAGGGTTACTATACTTCTTCAAGGTCGGACTTCAGAAGTGGGCCAAGGATGAAGTGGAAAAGAGAGACGTGCGCTCTTTAAGTCAAGCCATCTCGATTGTGGAATCCTTACGAGATCGTAGGCCTACGGAATTAAGGGATAGAAGACAACCAACCCGGGGAGAGAACCCTGGAAGTGGGGCCAACAGAACCCCAATAAATCAGAGTAATGGATACAGAACTCCACCAAATCGCAACGGGGGGAATGGAAACAGGCCCGCACCCGTTCAAGGTAGTAGATTTAATGGACCTTGCTTCATTTGTAACGGGAATCACATAATGCGGTTTTGCCCCGAGAATCGGAACAAGGCTTTGAATGCTGTAGTGCAAACTGAGACCCCACTTTTAGACGCGGCGGACACAAGAAAAGAGGAAGAATACCCAACTGAGGGGGAACAAATGACGAATTTTCAAACCTTCAACTCGATGAAGAGTGAAGCCTCAACATCTGCCGCCTGCTCACTGATGTACATCGAGTGTGCGGTCAATGAGAAACTCACCAAAGCCTTAGTGGACTCAGGAGCGACGAACAACTTCGTCACCCCTGCGGAAGCAAAAAGACTGGGTATGAAAGTGAAAAGGGATGTTGGAGCGCTAAAAACTGTGAATAGCGCACCATGGCCAGTTATCGGAGTTGCCGAAGATGTGATGGTCCATGTCGGCAAATGGCGGGGGAAGTTGAATTTTACAGTGGTCACAATGGACGATTACAAATTCGTTCTTGGACTAGATTTCCTCTGAGTATCTGGCGCGTCTATCTTTGCTGCGCACAATTGCTTGTGCATTCTCGCAGGTGACATGTCTTCGATGGTCCCCACCCAAGACGTAGGTCAGCCTCATCAAAGCCTTTCCGCCATGCAATTCAAGAAGAGCATGCGAAAAGGGGGACAAGCCTACCTGGCAGTATTAAAGGAATTGAAGGACGCGAGTACAGAGGAACTCCCAGAGGTGATAACCGAACTCTTGGCAAAGAACGGGGACGTGATGCCCCCAGAATTACCAAGACAGTTGCCTCCCAGGAGAGAGGTAGATCACAGGATTGAATTGGAGCCTGGGACGAAGCCACCCGTCAAAGCTCCGTACAGAATGGCGCCACCTGAGCTGGAGGAGCTTAGGAAATAGTTGAAGTCCTTGCTGGACGCAGGGTACATTCGACCAGCGAAGGCACCTTATGGCGCGCCGGTGTTATTCCAAGCAAAAAAGGATGGGTCTTTACGACTCTGCATCGATTATCAGGCACTGAACAAGGTGACCGTGAAAAATAAGTATCCCATCCCCTTGATTGGAGACCTATTTGATCGGTTGGGACATGCCCGGTACTTTACTAAGGTGGACTTGCGTTCGGACTATCATCAAGTTCGAATTGCAGCTGGAGACGAGCCAAAGACCACCTGCATAACGAGGTACGGCTCTTATGAATGGCTTGTCATGCCATTTGGGCTAACCAATGCCCCAGCCACATTCTGCACCCTTATGAATAATTTACTTCACCCATATCTGGACAAGTTCATGGTCGTTTACTTAGACGACATTGTTGTTTACAGCAATTCACTTAAAGAACACGTGGAACACTTGAAGGTCTTATTCCAGGTGTTACGCGAGAACCAGCTGTATCTTAAAAGGGAGAAGTGTTCGTTTGCTCAGGAAGAAGTTCATTTCTTGGGCCACGTGATTAGCCAGGGCACTTTGCGGATGGACTCTGCTAAGGTAAGAGCCATCCAAGATTGGGAAGCCCCTTCGAAAGTTACAGAATTGAGATCCTTCCTTGGGCTAATCAATTACTATCGGCGCTTTATTGCAGGGTTCTCTGCGAGGGCAACCCCTTTGACAGATTTATTGAAGAAATCCAATCCGTGGGATTGGACGGAGGCGTGCCAGCAGGCCTTCGAAAACCTAAAGACTGCGGTAACTAAAGAACCAGTGCTAGCTCTGCCAGACTTCTCAAAGCCGTTTGAAGTACACTCTGATGCCTCTGACTATGCCATTGGAGGGGTACTCATGCAAGGCCGACATCCCATCGCCTTTGAGAGTCGGAAGATGAATGACGCGGAGCGCAAGTATACGGTTCAGGAGAAAGAGATGACGGCAGTTGTTCACTGTCTCAGGACATGGCGCCACTACCTGCTGGGTTCTCAGTTTGTGATCCAGACGGATAATGTGGCCACAAGCTTCTTCCAGACTCAGAAGAAGTTGTCACCTAAACAAGCCAGATGGCAGGACTTCCTGTCCGAATTCGACTACACCATGGTTTATAAGCCAGGGAAGATCAATGTGGTGGCTGATGCCCTTAGCCGGAAGATGGAACTGGCGGCTTTGAGCGTAGTGGAGAGCGATTTGATGTCTCTAGTCAAAGAAGGGATGAGCCACGATCCAGTGGCTAAGCAACTAGTACAGCTGGTTGAAGAAAGAAAGACGAAGCAATTCTGGATGGAAGACGAATTGCTCTACACAAAGGGACGTCGCCTTTATGTTCCGAAGTGGAAAGACCTTCGCCGCAGGCTCATTGGCGAGCATCATGACACGTTGTGGGCAGGGCACCCCGGACAAAGGAGGACGAGGGCTCTTCTAGAAGCCTCATATTATTGGCCAGATATGCGAGACCAAGTCGAATTGTTTGTGAAGACTTGTCTCGTTTGTCAACAAGACAAGCCTGAGAGGAGGGCTCCCGCAGGACTACTGGAGCCGTTACCGATACCGACTCGGCCTTGGGAAAGCATTTCCATGGACTTCATCACTTGCTTACCCAAGTCGGAGGGGTGTTGCTCGATCCTGGTAGTGGTAGATCGTCTGTCTAAGTATGGAACTTTTATACCGGCTCCCATGGAGTGCACCGCAGAAGTGGCGGCTCGGCTTTTCTTCAAACATGTGGTGAAATACTAGGGACTTCCCCGGAATATCGTGAGTGACCGCGATCCTCGGTTCACCAGTCGGCTCTGGAAGGAACTATTTGGGCTTTTGGGCTCCGAACTTAGGTTCTCCACAGCTTTTCATCCACAAACCGATGGGCAGACAGAGAGGGTCAACAGCTTAGTGGAGTTATACTTGAGGCACTTTGTTGGGGAGAACCAGAAGAATTGGGTGAAGTTCTTGGATGTGGCTCAGTTCTCTTACAACCTACAAACGAGTGAGTCGACAAACAAGAGCCCTTTTGAGTTGGTAACAGGGCAACAGCCGTTGACCCCGCCGACTATAGAGGCCAAAGCGTCCAAGCAGTGTTACAGTGCACACGAGATCGCGAGATCTTGGAGTAGAAATGCCGATCTAGCGAAGTCCTATATAAATAAGGCAGTCAAAAGAATGAAGAAATGGGCCGATGTAAAGCGGAGGCCAGCTGCCTACAACATTGGAGATCAAGTTCTAGTAAAATTTCTGCCCTACCAGTACAAGGCTTACCGACCTCTCCATGAGGGCTTGGTGAGAAAGTATGTCGGACCGTTTGAGATTATGGCGAAGGTTGGGAAGGTGGCTTACCGGCTACTCCTCCCAGCCACACTTAGAATTTACCCAGTTTTCCACGTCAGTATGCTGAAACCGTTCCATGCCGACAAGGTGGAACCGCAGAGGAACCAGTCTAAGCGGGCCCCTCCTGCTATGCTGGTGTCATTCGATGGAGAGGTGGAAAAGATTGTAGGGGACCGCATCTTCCGCAAGAAGCGATCCATACCGAAGAGGTAGTTTCGAGTGAAGTGGAAGGGTAGACCTGACACAACCATTTCTTGGCAGAACGAGGAGGACTTATGGCAATTCAGAAACCTAATCGATGAATATCTAGACGCGGCAGGAGCGCCGCCACCTGAAGACTGAAGACTTGCAGTGAAGATTGAAGACCGGCCGGAAGTACGAGTCGGAAGTCGTTGGGGTCAGGCGAGCCAAGGACAACGCTCGATGAACCTCACCCTCGGGGCCTGCACAGCGACGAGGGCGTCGCTGGATTTAGGTGGGGGAGATTGTTCCGGACTGGAAGTACGGGCCGTAGTACCCAGGCGACCAAGGATGCAGCTCGTCTGTTGCTGGTGTTTTTCCCTGTAAAGGGCCATCCGCTTGGGTGGTGCCTTGTTTTGTAATTTAGTATGTAGATGTTATGTAATTTACGTTATCTAGTATTTCCGCTGCGACATATCCAAAAATGACCCAGTTGTATAGAACTCTATCTAGTTGGTCACACAGAGTCTTGTCTGGTTGCTTGTAGCTGTTTGCTTAGCTTGCTTGTAACTTGGATGATTCTCTGGTTCAATAAAGATGTATATTCAGACTGTTGTTTGTGTGTGCCTCTTTACTTATGACCAACCTCCCCACGAAAGTTGCCTCGGGCCTAACCAACTCGTCCCATGGTGGCTTGCAGGTAGTTTGCTAAACGAGTAAAGGCTGACCCAGTTCTCTGCTGAGACCTAGGTGCCGCACGGATCCGCTAAGTCCGTGACATTGCTGCCCAAGCTCCCTTTCTGCAGCAACCTTTTCTCCAATTTTCAGAAACTTAGGATTCGCACCATGGACGTTGCAAATCACAGACTTCGGTAAATCCTGAGTAGCAGCAGAAAGACGAAGAACCTTGTGGCAGTACGCTCTCGTGACCCAATTGTTTATGTGTTTTACAAGAAATGCTTGGAGTGCCCCATTCTTCTCCCTCTAGATATATTCCAAGTAATAAGTGTGGACAATCCCCACAACATGGTTAAATTTATCAGTCCAACGTTTGCCATGATGGTACCAATTTAGATGATCTGGTTCTTCCAAGATAGCAAGTCAGCATCTCTGGAAGAAATAAACTGAGAAGTATCTCCAGCAGGTATTATGCTTCTCCTTTACTTAGAAAACTTCCCAGGATAAAAGGAAATTTTAAAATCAGCCTTGAAGCCAATCCTTTCCTCAAGCCAGTTACGTACATAAAGTTCCTGCTCCTCCAGTGAACTAAAAACGAGATTCTTTGGATAAAAAAGTTCTTGATCTGATTCACAAAGCCATGGAACCAAGAGTAGACATTTTGTTTTGCTGACTCTGCTAGATAGGCAGCTCGAAACAGTGGATTTACAGCTGTTCCAGTCATCCAAGGAAGACTAGCAGTTGTGACAATCGCAACATGCCTTTTCCCATTAGACGGATCATGCTTTGCTTGGTCTGTCCAAAATCCACCCTTAACAATGACCTATACTTCGGAGGACGCTGGCTATCCTCAAATCTAATTCATCATTAATGTTCTCATTTCCTAGAACAGAGGACTCCCCAGATGCAGAGTGTAATAAAAGTTGGTTCTTGCGTTTGCTACACAAGCTTTCCACAATCTTGTCACATGTATATCTCTTTTAACACCAAGTTAATCCAAAAATGGACCAAATTGCCTAACCCAATATGCCAAAAGTTCTGGCACATCCAGTGGCGGTACTCCCTTTGAATCTTCAGGCTCCTTGCACATTGCTTTCAAGCTTGACTTCACTTCCTCCACAAGCTCATTCTTCTTAAGTCCACTGAAAATTCCCGAGGACGGACTTCGCTTCTCGAACTCTTTCAGCCTCCTTTAACGCCCGAACTGGTTCCCAATCCCCAAAAGGCTGCCCTTCCTCTCCTTCCCCCTCCCCTTTCCACTCTCCCCAGAACTCTCTAAACCTACCAATTTTGCTCCTCCTAACCCTATCAAAATCAATAATCCCATCCCCCTCCTCCACCTCTGACACAATCGCATCTTATCGCCGATCAATCGATCCGGATTCTCGTTCCCGGGCTTCACTTCTCTAGAACCTTCTTGCTGAAATCCGGCGAGGAGTAAGCCCGGCGGATCTCAGATAACTTAGGCTGCAGCCTCTTCACGAAGTTAATCTCAGCCGGTTGCGGCGGCGACCGAATCGGCGGAACTGAGAAAGACGTCGAGGCAGAGTTAAAGAAGTTCTCGAGCTCGCCGTCAAAAGACGTCGCGAGGTTCTTGAAAGAGTTGGCTCAGTCCCTCATCAACTGGAGATCCACGTTCACCGAGTCCCTTGGAGATGAACGAGACGCGCTTGAAGAGGTCGAAGCTCGATTTTCGTTGACCATGGCGTAGGTCTTTCACTCTGATTCCAGAGAAAGAAAAAAGATTTTGGAATTCTGGTCTTGGGAATTGCGTTAAAATACGCAAAAGCGCGAGGAACGCTCCTAAGATTTCTAGTCATTGAACAAATCTAGAGCTTGACGTCCGGGATTTGGTGACAAAAAAATCATTCATCGAAATCTTCGAAGACCAGCATCGATGCTCATTACTTTTGCCCAAAATCACGAATGCAAACAGCAACGCATCACGTTTTTCTAGCCCTCTTCGTCCCTTAGCGGACGTAGCATCGGTATACATTCGGGTTGTGTCGCAGGTTACTAGATCAGATTCCACAACATGGAGACCTGGGTCCTCATCCTCATCTCCCTCTGCATCTCTGCCCTGTTCAACCGTCTGATCCTGGCAAAGAAGTTCTCCAAAAACCGGAAGCTCCCTCCTGGACCCTACGTCATCCCCATCTTGGGCGACTTCTTATGGCACTGCAAGAACGGCCCTGAGCGGGAGGCCGCGCTCCGTAACCTCCACGCCAGGTACGGGCCCATAATTACCCTCCATGTCGGCTCAAGGCCGAACATCTCCGTGGCCGACCGAGGCCTCGCCCACAAAGTTCTCATCCGGAACGGAGCCGTATTTGCTGATCGTCCTCCCTCCCTCCCCACCCGCAAGATCGCTTCCAGCAACCAGCGCAATATCAACTCAGCCTTCTACGGTTCCACCTGGCGTATACTTCGCCGCAATCTGACGTCCGAGATTCTCCACCCGTCGCGCGTCAAGTCCTACTCCCCTGCCCGGAAGTGGGTCTTGGACATACTTATCAACAGGCTTACATCTCATTCCACGACCGAGCACGGCAACGTTAACCCTGTCGTGGCGATTGAGCATTTCCGATACGCCATGTTTTGTTTGTTGGTCCTCATGTGTTTCGGGAACAAGCTTGGCGAGACCCAGATAAAGGAAATCGAAGATGCTATGCGTCGCCTGATTTTGAGCGCTAAATACTTTAACATACTCGACTTTTGGCCTTGGCTGGGAAAGATAATCTACCGCAAGCGTTGGGAGTTGTTCAACAGTTGTCTCCGTGACCGGGTAGCTGTACTGATGCCCTATATAGAAGCGAGGAAGAGGCTGAAGCAAGAAAGATTGGGCGAGGCAAGACAGGACGACGAGCTGCAACGAAAGAAAGATGACGACGACTTTGTGATGTCATACGTGGACACGCTGTTGGATTTGGAGTTAACAGAGGAGAAGAGGAAGCTTAACGACGGGGAAGTGATTAGCCTATGCTCTGAGTTTCTCAACGCGGGCACGGACACTACGTCCTCGGCGTTGCAGTGGATTATGGCGAATTTGGTGAAATACCCACGAATCCAGGAGAAACTTTTTGCAGAGATAAAAAGAGTTGTTGTGGGGAAAGGACGGAAGGAGGTGAAGGAGGAAGATTTGCATAAGTTGCCGTATTTGAAGGCAGTGGTGTTAGAGGGCTTAAGGCGGCACCCACCTGCGAACTTTTTGGCGCCACATGCGGCAACAGAGGATGTGGTTTTAGACGGCTACTTGATACCCAAGAACGCCAGTTTGAACTTCATGGTGACGGATATGGGTTGGGACCCCAAGGTATGGGAGGATCCCATGGCTTTCAAGCCTGAAAGGTTTTTGAGTGGCGGTGATGGTGGAGGGGAAGTGTTCGATATAAAGGGAAACAGGGAGATCAAGATGATGCCTTTTGGGGCGGGGAGGAGAATTTGTCCTGGGAATGGCTTCGCAATGCTTCATTTGGAATACTTTGTTGCCAATCTTGTGTGGAATTTTGAGTGGAAGGCTGTGGATGGAGATGAAGTTGACTTGTCCGAGAAGCAAGAGTTAACCATAGTGATGAAGTATCCACTGAAGGTCCTTATACATCCGAGGTCTTGAAGTGTCTGGTTTATCTCCGGAAGCATATATTTAGAACCTCATACCCCTCTAGTACTATAGATAAGAGGTCATTGTATATTTTGAATCAAAATCTACAGCTATATCAAATAAATGTACTTCTCTTGTTGTTATGTGTATGTGTTCTTCTCTTTGCATAAATGCTTCTGCCTTCTGAACCTGGATGGACTCTCAATAGTCCCATGGCAAATTTGGTGAAATACCCATTTGTCCAAGAACGAATTTTCGCCGAGATGAAAGGAGTTGTTGGGGGAGATGGGACGAAGGAGGTGAAGAAGGAGGATTTGCACAAGTTACCGTATCTGAGGCGGCACCCTCCTGTGCACTTCCTCTTTGTCATTCAAGTGAAAGATCCACGAGGAAAACATAGTATGAGAGATGAAACATCACTTTCAAAGAAAAGACAAAAGGTATCATGAAAGTCAAGCAATCACAGTCCAAGAAACATTAGAAAACTACAGTGGACAGATTGGTTGGTGGAAAATAATGATGACAGCTGATTCTCTATGAGGAATGAGAAACCAGAGCAGCATATGGCGGCCAGTACAGGTGGAATTCAATCTTGTAGACAACGGTCAGCCCCGTGAGATCGACCGGAGACGAGGTCACATACCCTTGCACGAACATGAAGTCACCGGTTCCTCCCACGACAGGATGATCAGCTGGCTTTATGTTATGCGTGCCTCCGACGATTGAGATCGAACCCTTGTGGTTCTTCAACCGTAAGGTGATCTTGGCAATGGAGATGCTCCGGAGTCCGTCGAGAGAAGAGGTTATGGAAGTTCCCTCTGCAATCCCAAGGAGTTTTGAAGACCGGTTGGCCGTGACCGTCATGGGGTCCTCGAAAGCAAATAAGGTGCCGAAAGGGGTGGTGGTTTGGCCAACTTCCGCCCCCGCCACGCCGTTCACTATGATGTACCCTGTCTTGTTTATCGTTTCGTGTTGGAAGAGAGAAAAGTGGAGGGATTTCAGCCCATGGTCATGGTGGTGGTGGTGGTGGTGGTGGTGATGGGAGGAGGCGGTGGCCTGAAAAGAAAAGAGAGCCAAGAGTAGAATACCAAAAACCTGGTTCTTCACAGAGAGAGCCATGGCAGTATCTGATACCAGAGTTTAGTGGTGGTTATCAGGAGAGAGTCGACTCTGATGCACCAAATCGTCGTTGATACATAGGCTCTTATAGACCTTTCCATTACTTTGTTCAAGACAGGTTAGTCTCTCAAGTGGGAAGACCAAGTACCTGATTTGAGTCAACACGCGAAGTCATTCAAATACAATATCTACTGATAAAAGGGGGCCTCCACGTACCAGCAAATAGAAAATTAAAAAAGAATTAAGATAATTGGGTCTTAAAGCTCGTGGTTGAAAAGCGGATATTGGGTGGATTTCGTTTTCAGATGTTACTGCTATCATGCACTGCATCAAGGCAGCTATGGATGATCAAGTGGGAAATAATAGAGAAAAATCTGCACGAGTCAGAAAAGAGGGCTATTACTTTCTACCGTTCATTGATTGTCTGTAGTGTTTAGACTTGGGGATCAGATGTCTTCATGGATTGTTTTTCCCCCGGACGGCAAGGAATAATAATAGATATTTCTAGTCAAAGGTTGAAGGTTGGACCGTGGGGTTTCTAGAGGCTTATGTATTGCCATTTGGATGGAGTTTATGTCTGACCGAAACTCTCAAAATGCGTCCCAGTGCTCGGTCTGGGTTTTTGACTAGACATTGCACTCGGTGTCTTATGTGCTGCATAAGTTATTCTTCTAACACAATATTGAAATTATGATTCATGTAACATGATTTATCATAAACCCCGGCACATGCGGTGAAAGAGGATGTTGTTTTGGATGGCTATTTGGTGCCCAAGAATGCCAGTTTGAACTTCAAGGTGTCGGATATCAGTAGGGACCCTAAGATGTGGGAGGATCCCATGGCTTTCAAGCCTGAAAGTTTTCTGAGTATTTGAGGGGAAGTGATTGATTTTGATATGAAAGTAAGTATGGAGATCAGGATGATGCCTTTCGGCGCAGGGAGAAGAATTTGTCCAAGGTTGGGCTTTGCAATACTTCATTGGGAATATGTCGTGGCCAACTAGGTATGGAACTTTGAGTGGAAAACTGTGGATGGAGAAGAGGTTACCTGTCGGGAAAAAACGCAGGGGTTCACCACGGTGATGAAGTATCCATTGAAGGCCTATCTATCACGGAGGTTTTGAATGCTGATTGCCTTGCGACAAGCTGCACACAATGTTCACACAATGTTCTGTAATTCAAATAAGTGATCCATCTTATGTCTGTTTTTGCAATTAAGTGATAAATACCACATCATTTCTACGCTAATGCATAGTTCTATGCTAGCTGCCATGCATATTATTGAAAAAAGTAAAATTGAATCTCTTGTAAACATTTCTGACAAGCTTTGCTACTTTAATAAGTGCAACGTCATAATTATTGAAAAGACAAAAAAAAAAAAGGTTTGGACAAAGCCACCATATTAACATCTCATTCAAAATTAAGGGTAATAATTACCTCAAACTCTTTAGTGTTTTCAGTTGAGTTTTGCAATCTTTTCTTTTAAAATATCATTCTTTAGCAGCCACCTCACATGTTGCCGCAAGCAGCCTTGTACCATTGCTCAAGGCATGATGATGACACTAACCAGTCAATGCCAACTTCCACTCAGTAATTGGGGATTGCTTTTCCACAAGCTAGATACAGTGGTCTGTAACTGACACATAAATGTTCGATCGGATGGCATGTGTTCGAAGTTTAAGTGATCAGCAGTTCCTACATCATCTTCATGCTCCAGCGGTAGAAAAGGCCTGAAAAATCATCAAAAGGACCATCATCCTTGAAAAAGAAAGAGAAGTAACAGAAACATTACCTATGCAATTCTTTGACTTGTAAACCAATTAACTAATGTATGCCAAATGAAAATAATTCTTGCTCCTAATGCTAATTGGATAATCATTGGATATTTCTTTCTCCTTACAATCTTAACAATTACTTTATCACAAGGATCTGTTCACCACAAGATGACTAATGTCTGTAGCTCAAATAAATTGCTAATACAAAAGTTGTGTTTTATTTTTCTTTTGGGAGGAGGGAGGAAAGGAGGAAGCAACGATAATATCATAACAGGGCATGAATGTTGGGTGCAAAATATCTCAACCAACAAATAGAGAAAAATGATGAATCTAAGAGCACAGGCAAACAAACCTCCTCAAGTGTCTTCAAGTTCATTTTAACAATTTTCTATTTCGCTGGTTTTGGTATTGAGTTTATCCACAGTAATGTTTGTGTTGTCCTTGAAACTGAAAATGAACGAGACATCAATGATCATAAAATGTCAAGTACCAAACAGGAAGACGATACTTTTGCATGCAAATATAATCTCAACTAATGATCAGTTTGAGCAGCAATGGAAGATAGGACAGTCATCGAAAACAGAAGAGAATTCACTGGCATGATTCAACACCAACTGAAATTCACTGGCGTTTTCCCTTTGAAACATTAAAGGCTCAAACTCATAGGAAACTTGAACCTTGTAACCAGCATCAAGGCAAATGCAAAAGAGAAACTGACTGGTTTTAATCTCTGCCCTCCACAGACAATCACGATGACAAAAAATATGCATATACTTTGTCCCTATAGCTAAATATAACCCCTAAAATTGTAAAGGATACAAGTGTCCTCCATCCACCCTAGTTTACGGTTGAAGGGATTCCATTTGGTTTTGGAACCACTGCGCAGAACATACACAAATACTAATTTCTTAGTTACTGACTGTAGAGAATATCGTAAGAAAATTTTTTAACACGACACTGTAGACATAGCCGTGGGAAACTAAGACAAGAAGAAGCCACATAATCACAATCTCTAAGCACATAATTCATGAAACAAGTCACTTTCCATTTATCTACTGGTAAATAAGTACCTTCTAAGATAACATGCATCAACAAGGCTTGTGACAGAGGAATTGATATTAGAATGTGAAAGTTATCCATTAAAGTGGACCCCCTCCCATTCTAAACAAAAAGAACCACAGACCAGCCTAGACCTAAGCCTAGTTTTGGACCTCAAACCTCACTCAAGACTGAGTTCAGCAGTTTGCAGCTCCCAGGATTTGGGTTGGATCAACCTCAGAAACTACCGAGGTGGAGACCCACTTTGTTCTACACCAATAACCCCTACTTGGTTCGTGCATACATTATACCTAGAACTTTCATTTTCCTTGGTTTGAGATGTACTTTGACCACAGGCGCCAGAACAAGCAGCTGCAAACAATACTTGGGAGGACTTGGCAAATATATTCAGCAATAGGTCCAATCCAGCTACCCATATACTACTAGTTCACATGAACAACAAGCAAGAAGAGGTCAAGAAAAGGGAACCTTACATGTACTCAATGCCTGACAGTTTCCAGTGATGTAACTGATCAAGTTCTTAACCTTCAGATCTCAACTATGTCTTCCCATTTGATACTAGCCGCACTGTGGCTATAGAGGAAATATGTGATTCTCTTGTAATCATCTTACGGATTTCCTTTCTGCATCTGTTTTCAATAAAGAGATCTGGGCCTGTCGTGATTAACATCAGAATTTCTGCATCCTACAGCAGCTTGCTTTTAGTCCCTCTTTCTTGTGCAGGTGCCAGTTGCAATTGCAAATTACTTCACCTTTTAAAAAAACTTGGGCAAACAATACTTCTATACTTTTTTAGATAATAAATCCCATTTACCTGAGCCACAAAGGTTCAAAAGCCCAAAATGGACAATCGGCTGTATCAGTTTTGCAGTTTCCCATAAATTTCACGCATCAACAACTTTGAGTTATCAACAGCGCGTTTGCTTTCACAAACTATATGGCTACATAATTCATGCCTAGGAGCTGGCCTGAATGATCGTAATTCAAAGAGGGGATTTGTGATTGCAGATTTATGGTACAACTCCTTGGCTGGATGGACATGCTTCCACCAGAAATCAGAAAGAGCTATCTTCAGCACATTCCAATATTCTATATCTCTGTGTAACCGAAATAAACTACTCCCTTTAGGAGTCCAAACATAGAAATCCATCCAATCCCTGTCCATTATTTCCATTAAACCCTGAGCTTGTGGAATACAGTAAAGGGGTATCCGTGACCATGGGACAGCCTGGCTCATATCTCCACCAAAAAATGGGCACTTTATCTCCAGCACTCCACCTGAAGGCAATCCATAAAGGAGCCTGTCAACTACGCCATCTGGTGAACCTGCTAGCCAACTATCTTCAGGATTCCCTCCATAGACTTGAAATTCAGGAAACAACAAAGTATTTCCTGTTATGAGCTTATACCTTTCAAGTGCTTCCTCTTCTTTGATATTGCTCCAAAAGGTAGCCAGGTTTCCAACAAATGGCTCAATCGCACCAATTTTTTCTAACCATAGCTGGACTCTTCTGCGACGCCAAAAGCCAATGGCCCCTGCAAAAGTGCTTGCTGTCAATTTATCCTTCCTGCGTTCTTGCCAGTTTTTGAACCAGTGCTGAAGACCACTTGATTGAACATCAGAATAAGTTTCATTAGATGCAAACTTTAGATGCCAACCGGATTGACTGGAAATTCTTCCAGAAGAATTATGTAGAACCTGGCTACTGTAGTTCCTACTAATACTAGGACCCGCAAAGAGCACGCTTATGTAATGGCTACTCCTGCAATTTTGATTTGACAGCTGCACAACAACGGGGAAGCAAGAAACAAGTTCTTCACTGCCCAAGAAAAACCGGCTTTCATGAGAGCAAAAGTAATCGAGTATAAACAATGAAAATGTGTATCATGAGACAGTCATAACCATGAAGTCTACCCTTTGAATGAGTGGAAATGTTCAAAATAGTAAAATCATACAGCTGTCCCATGAGCATATAGACATTGAAATGGCAGCATGTGCATATATAACTCAAGACCATCTGAAAACATTATTATGGCATTTAAATGAGTGGAAATGTTCAACATAGTAAAATCATACAGCTGTCCCATGAACATATAACTCAAGACCATCTGAAATCATTATTATGCATTCAAGATCCATAACCTGAATGAAGTTATGTAACTTATTTTCACAGAAATTCTATAGTCCCAGCAACTCTATAAGGAGTTCATAAACAAGAATGCTCAAACTGAAACAAGGAATTGGAAAAACTGGAGAATCAAAATCTTTTTTATTGATAAGTCACACATCCTCTGGCATTCCGAAAACCAAAAACGACACTCTACCTTGTTCTGGGAAGAGGAAAGTAGTTACCCTTTTAAACTAGTCAAAAAATAATCGGTTTGATGAAGGGCAAGAGCACCAGTAGCAACTCAAGTAAAGAATACACGCTCTCGCATAAATACGCACGAACACCAAAACTCTGGGGTAGGCAAGACCATGAAAGCAACTTTCTACTAAATACAAACAGTAATACACATGCAAGCCCATCTATGAAGCTGAGCATATCCACCAGAAATATAAACCCACATTCACACAAATGCTAATCAAAACAATCAGTCTGTTGGGTCAGCAAACCATCGAAGAAGCCCGATGTTTTCTGGAAACATGTTTCCTTGATTTCGCTTCATAGTACCAAGTTCAGATTTTTGTCCGGCTACCGAGAAGACAAATTAAGTGGAATCATTCTTGGACATGCAGTGAGAAGAACCAGAAACGACTTCCCACTGGCAAAATGCGTGAGAGAGTCTGTTGTTATAGTACGCTCTCAATCCCAGGTTCCTCACCCATCGTGCCACACCATATCCCCTGCTATAACTATAACGCTCTAAGTATATGCCCAGAAAAATCTCCCAAAGGGTAATACAGAAATGAAAAGGAAAATATCTAAGAATTGAAATCTGATGGAAGCTTGGAATTAGCAAGCCTGAGCAATATCCATCTTTTAATAAAATAAGAATAAAAAAAAAACTAATTTTCTCATATTAAAGACGCATTCCTGTGATTCCTACGGGAAGTACCGCTAAGCTCTGCCGTTCTCATAACCAAGCTACTATTCTTCTAATCAAATACAGCATGCTTGTTTGGGAAAGTAGAAAAAGCGTATTTTTCGCTTAAAAGCGGAGAAATTCGGAACGAAGAATGGAAGAGATGGGAAAAAGGAAAAGAAAGAGGAAGTGACTGACCGTGCAAGCTTGTGAAGACTCCGAACCATAGGGACTTCAAGTACATCTCTTCACGCCAGGCTCTCTCTCGCTCTCTCTCTCTCTCTCTCTCTCTTTCTCCCCCTGTGAAACAGAAAACAAAAACCGCAGTTTGTCGAGCACCTCAGGAAGAGAAGAACGACGGGGGTTTTAGATGGGGATGGGAGGGTTTAACGAACGGCCCAGCCCATCACTCCTCTCGTCTTTTCATTTTCATTTGCCCTTAATTCTTTTTCATTTTACTTTCTTATTTGCTTTCCCTTTGTTCCACTCAAGACGACAATTCTAGCTAAACCCGAGTCCTTTGCTATTAAACGATAAACTATTGAATCCAACAACATCATCTTAACCTGTTGTAGCTATTTGAGCTTGCTTTGACTAGCCTGAATTGTTGTAGAAGCAAATTCATGATTTGAATTTAATGCTCGTTTGATTCAAAATCAGCTCTGAAAATCCGAGGTCTCCCAAGAGTGTAAGTTTAGTATTCTGTTTCGAAGACACCATCAATCAATCCAAACTCCAGAGTCTGCAAGAAGGCTGCAATAGAAAGTTTACAGTTTGTCTTCACGTAAACCTCAAAATCTCTATCAAACAGCAATCAGAAGCCAAAGAAAATTTGCAAGGCATATTGATGCAAGAGCATCCAAGGAGGAGGAGAAGGGGTTAGGAGGTGGGGCAGGGGGGGAGGGCCTGACATTGAGCACCGTGATCTGATAATCCAAACAACACTTGCATCATCTCAGGAACAAACAGGAACCGAACCCTTTCAGTGTGTTGTTGCAATTTTTCAAGAGGTTGGCTGGTGGAAGCAGTACATATTTTGTCCATTTTCTGTGCAAAATTGAGAAGAAAGCAATAGATTAATGCATCAGTGCTGAGCAGGGCATCAAAAGAGTTTTAAAAGATGAAAGCATGCAGCAGGTCTATAGATAACCTAGAAATATAATGATCGGAGCATTTAAATTAATCCAATTGTCCGAGTATCCCAGAGACTGGAAGACATAACAAGATTGGGCTATATTCTGTAATAGCCTGTCACTCCCACGAGCTTTGGGGCACCAAGTGTTAAAGAAGAATGCGTTCTCTGTTTTCATTCATTGGCGAGCTACAAGGTTATGTCTTAAGCCCACAACGTCAACCGCCATCCCCATGCTTATGGTGGGATTTATGTTGGAGATATGCGTGCTTAATAGGATTATACGTTCCTTATTTAGGATTATTATTTCCAACATATTGCATTATTTGCAAAAATATAATTGTGTTAGGTAAAATTATTTTCTTTTAATTCTCTTGTATATTTCCTTTCATGGTTGATCCTCTCATTATATAAGAATACCATATGTAAAGCTTTCACTTAAGCTTATATACACAAAGTTTTCTCCCAACTTGTGACATGGTATCACGAGCGTAGGCTAAATTTTTTTTTCTTTCCTGGCCCCTCGCTTCCGCACCCTCCCTTTTTTTTCCGTGCCCTCCCTTAACCGCTTCCCTCTCTCCCTGTTTCCCTCATGTCGACCTCTCCTACTGACCCCGATGCCCCTATCTTGGTGGAAGACCTCACAAATGTCTCCCACTCCTCTCCCCAGGTCCTCTCCAGCACGGACTCTGCCTTGGCCCATGAACCCTTACTTGGTTCTGGGCCCCCCGGCTCCTCTCAGCCCCACTTGGGCCCCTCTAGCCAACCTTGGCCCCCTCCCTGGCCCAACCCATCCCCTGGGCCCCCTACCTCTACCAGGCCCCCGCTGCTCCCGGGTCCCTCTCACTCGGCCCTTCGGGTTCGGATCCCACCCAGAGCGCCTCCGATGACCCAACCCGCACTGCTCCAACTGCTCCCATGGGTCCGAATTCGAGTTCGGATCCCTACCCGGGTTTTCCGGGTTGGGGACCAAATCCCTACCCGAATTCTTCCTCAATTTTGCTGCTGTACTCCGCCGCCGGCCGCCCTGAACCCGGCGATCCTCTTTTCACGGCCTCCTCCGACGGCCCCGAAATTCGCCTCATCTCGCATGTTCTCACCGGCGCCGAGAACTACTCCCTGTGGTCCCGCGAATTCTGTCGTGCTCTCATCACAAAGGATAAAGACGGCTTCATCGACGGCGTTGTTCCTCTCCCGACCACCGAGCGCCTCCTCCGCCAGTGGCAGAAATGTGCTCAGCTTGTTTGTTCTTGGATCGGGAACACCCTCGCTCCCGACGTCGCCGCCGCCCTTCCGCCCACCGAAGCCGCTCACACTCTTTGGGAACATCTCCAGGAGCTCTACGGCCGCTCCGATCGGGTCCGTATTTTTCAGATCGAACAGCGTCTCGCCGACCTCTGCCAAGGAAACCTTGCTGTTTCCGTGATCTACAACCAATTCGTGGCTCTCTGCCACGAACTCGATCAGACCACAGAATCGCTCATCGGCCCCGATTCAACCCTCCAGCAATCGCAGCGGCTCAAGGAGGAACAACGCATCACGCGGTTCCTCCTTATCTTGAACGATTCCTTCGCATCGTTCCGCTCTCAAGTTCTCGCCATGGAACCGCCGCCGTCGCTCTGCCGTCTCCTCTTCCTCGCCGTGCAGGAGGAAAACCACCGATTGGCCTCGGCAGAATACCTCCGGGTTGGCGACTCTGTCATCCTCGCCGCTCGCGCCACCGCCTATCAGAAAGCCATCGCCGCCCGCGGACTCAGCGGCGGCTTTGCTGCCTCAGTGGGCTCTCTAGGGTTTCTTGAGGGCGCCCCCTCTCTATTTAGATCCGACGGCTCTCGGCATTTACCTAGATCCGACGGTCCTCATTTCATCGCGCCTTCAGCTCCATCCGACGGCTCCTAGGGGCTCATAAGCGCGCCTCCATCCGACGGCTATCACCTCATCTCGCCTGGATCACAGATCAACGGCCCGCAGCATGCTGTCAGTGCACCAGCGCACAGGGGATCACGCAGGCTGAATAATGTGCGCGCACGTCGCTCGAACGGGCCCAATGGGCCCAACAGGTTCAACGGGCCCAGCGGCCCAAATTCTTCTTGGGTCCGGTCCAATCATTTATTTTGTGAGCATTGCAAGCACACCAATCACACTAAGGCCACATGTTGGAAATTACATGGACGTCCCAGTGAACGTGACTCCCATGACGTTGATTTTGCGTCCAATGCCGTTATTTCCTGAGATAAATCCACCCAACCTCTTAACGAGGTGTAGATTTCTCAGATTATTCAGGCTTTCCAGCAGATGGGCCAACCTGATAAAATTGCTAGCTTTGGAGGTACTTCTTTTTGCTTTATGAGTTCCATTTTATCCACTGATTGGCTTATTGATTCAGGTGCCAGTGATCACATTATTTGCGATCCATAATTTTTTTCTACCATCCACACCACTCATTCTTCCATGACTGTGCGTCTCCCCACTGGAGATGTCACATCTGTCACCAAAATTGGTGATGTCCACCTCACTCCCACATTTATTCTCCAAAATGTTCTTTATGTTCCCCACTTCCGCTTTAATCTTATCTCCGTTTCCAAAGCTTGTGCCAACAATTCTTGTCGAGCTTTTTTTGATTCTCATTCTTGTTTTTTTAGGCCCGTTCGACTGGCAAACTGATGGGCTTGGGTAAAGTTTGACAAGGCCTTTATTTTTGGACATCTATTTCAAAATCACATTTTCCCTTATGTATTACTCCCATTTTGGGTACCTTTTGTAATGCAAATTCTCATAATAATAATCTTTTGCTTTCCCACCAACGTTTGGGTCATAGCACCTCTTTCCCTCATCCCTCTTGCCCCGTTTGCCCCCTCGCCAAACAACCTCGCTCTCCTTTTCCCGTCAACTCCTCTCGTGCTTCCTCCATTTTTTCACTTCTCCACCTTGACATTTGGGGTCCCTATCACTTACCCCACAGTGATGGATCCCAGTTTTTCCTTACCATTGTTGATGATTTTTCCCGTGGCACTTGGGTTTTCCTCATGTAATCCAAAACCCAAGTCCTTTTCCACCTCACCCGGTTCTTTACTCTCATACACACTCAATTTCATGCTTCTGTTCAACGTGTCCGCACCGATAATGCCCGTGATTTCTTCAATCATGCTTGCTCCTCTTTCTTCTCTGATCGTGGCATCCTCCATGAGAGCTCTTGTCCCTACACTCCTCAACAAAATGGCGTTGTTGAACGAAAACATCGTCATCTTCTTGAGGTTGCTCGGGCTCTAAAATATCAAGCCTCTATTCCTGAAAAATTTTAGGGCGATTGTGTGGTCACTGCTGCTTACTTGATCAATCGCATGCCTTCTCAGATTCTTAATGGGAAGACACCTTTTGAGCTCCTCTTTGGACGGCCCCCGGATCTTGACCATCTTCAGGTTTTTGGTTGCCTTTGTTTTGCAACTACTGTTCGGCATCGTGACAAGTTTGCTCCCCGTGCCACTCGGGGTATCTTCCTGGGCTATCCCTCTCTCCAGAAGGGATACCATGTCTATGATCCTGCCTCATGTACTTTTTTCATCAGCAGAGATGTTATTTTCCACGAAGCTATTTTTCCCTTTCAGGATGACTCTCCAGCTGGTTCTTCCGCCACACTGCCAGTACCCTCTCCATAATTTTTGGCTGATGACCCAGTTCCCATGCCTCACCCAATCCTCCTTTTAGGGCCCCCCGGCTCTCCCTCTCCTACTACCCATCCCACCCCTGCCCCCCTTCCTGCTGCACCTCTCATCCCTGCGCCCTTTCCTAATGCCCTTCCGACCCCTCCCTCCTCTCCTATCCTCCCTAACCCTCTTCCTAACCATATCTCCTCGGACTCCTCTCTCCCTTCCCCTGTTCTAGATCCTGTTTCTGATGATTCCTTGGCCATTGTCCCTTATATACCCCCCCCCGGACCCTCCCGTGTCTACCCCCCACCCCGCTCCTCGACGATCTGGCTGGGCCACCCATCCTCCTACCTGGACCCAGGACTACATTTGCTCCACCTCCTTTACTCCTGGCTCTCACTACCCCCTCTCCTCCTATGTCAGTTTTGCTCACCTCTCTCCGGATCACCTTTGTTGCATCAGTTGGATCTCTGCTGAGGTGGAACCTTCCTCTTACCATGAGGCTGCCTCTGACCCTCGTTGGCAGCAGGCCATGGAGGCTGAACTTCATGCACTTGCCGACAATCGCACTTGGGATGTTGTCCCTCGTCCTCCTCATCGTCGTCCTATTGGTTGCAAGTGGGTCTACAAGATCAAGCACCGTGCTGATGGATCTGTTGAGTGCTACAAGGCCCGCCTGGTTGCTAAGGGCTACACTCAGAAAGAAGGTTTTGATTATCATGATACCTTCTCTCCTGTCGCCAAAGCCGGTATTGTTCACTCCTTTCTGGCCATTGCTGCCCTCCGTGACTGGTCTCTATATCAGATGGACGTCAACAACGCTTTTCTCCATGGTGACTTAGATGAGGAAATCTACATGGATCTTCCTCCAAGATTACGCAGACAGAGGGAGTCTAGAGTTTGTCGTCTCCGTAAATCCCTATATGGTCTCAAGCAAGCTTCCAGACAGTGGTATGCAAAGTTCACAGCTGCTCTACTCTCAGCGAACTTCCGACAATCTCGCCATGATTATGCTCTTTTCACTTGGAGACATGGTAATTCCTCTATCTATTTACTCATATACGTGGATGACATCTTAATCATGGGCAACAATCTTTCGGCTATTGATCGGTTTAAGTCTTATCTTCACTCCACCTTTCACATCAAGGACCTTGGACCCCCTAAATACTATTTGAGTATTGAGATTGCACAATCAGAAAAGGGGATTTGTTTCAGTAAACAAAAATTTGTTCTAGAAATCCTCTCTGATGCTGGCCTATCCGATTACAAGCCAGCTGTCATTCCCTTTGAACAGAATTTGAGCCTCACTACACTGGAATATGATACCGGGACATCATCCCCTGATAAGGACCAATTACTTAAGGATCCTTCTAAGTATCAACGCTTAGTAGGAAAGTTCATCTACCTCACCATGACAAGGCCAGATATCTATTATGCAGTCCACATCCTCAGTCAGTTCATGCATGCACCGAAGCAATCTCACATGAATGCTGCCCTCAAAGTTGTTAAGTACTTAAAGGGATGCCCCGATCTTGGACTTCTATTATCTCGAAATTACAGCATGGAAATGAAGGCATATTGTGATACTGACTATGCCACATGTCCTATGAGCCGTCGATCAACTACAGGTTTCTGCATTAAGTTAGGTAATTCCTTCCTTTCTTGTAAGACAAAGAAGCACTCTACTGTTTCCCTATCATTTGCTGAATCAGAATATCGAGCAATGGCAAAAACGACTTGTGAGGTCATATGGTTAAGAGGACTATTGCGTGATCTTGGTATACGATTGAAAGGTCCCACCTTATTATTTTGTGACAACGATGTAGCCTTGAAACTTTCAGCAAACCCTATAGTTCATGAAAGGACCAAACATATTGAAGTAGATTGCCACTTCACGAGAGACAAGATTCAAGAAGGAGTTATCAAGACGCGTGAAATAAACACTACATAACAACCTGCCGACATATTCACAAAGGCTCTTTGTCAACGACAACACACGTATCTACTTAACAAGCTTGGCGTGTTCGATGTCTATAGACCTCCAAAACCACCAGCTTGAGAGGGAGTGTTGGAGATACGCGTGCTTAATAGGATTATACGTTCCTTATTTAGGATTATTATTTCCAACATATTGCATTATTTGGGAAAATATAATTGTATTAGGTAGAATTATTTTCTTTTAATTCTCTTATATATTTCCTTTCATGGTTGATCCTCTCATTATATAAGGACACCATATGTAAAGCTTTCACTTAAGCTTATATACACAAAGTTTTCTCCCAACTTGTGACAAATACCCCATTTGCATTAGAACTCATTGGCTGCAGTACCAGAACAAAGGTACATTGTGAAGCACAACCTTCCAACACTAACAGTGCCATTTTTGTGATATCTTTGTTGGCATTCAAAATGCCATCTTCCGGGGGTTATGTAACACTAGAATATTGCTAGTCTAGGATTTCTTTGTTATACATTCCTCGGCACAAAATTAACATAGTTTGAATGAGAAACTTATTTGAACACTTCAGCCCAATATTTCATATAACCCAATTTTAGTCTTGTCCTTTTCAGGCTGGACATAACCAAATTATCAAAAATAAAAAAAAAATAAATAAAAAAAAAATAAGAATAGAACCCCACTTTTCTTGTTAGGATGAGCTCGAGTATAACACAAGTACCCTAAAATTAACTTACCAGAGATCAAGTTTGAAACTAAGAAAGGAAGAAGAGGGAGAATTGGTCAAATTTGTTGTTTGCAAGATTGGTTGGGTTCATTCACTTGGCACTACACATCCTCTGTATGAACGTACAAGGAGATAAACCATGGTCAAATTTCTCACTAACTCTCCAAAGCAAGTCATCAAATAAATTTGGTGGGAATTCTAAGTTAATAAAAATAAAATAAAATAAAATAAAATCCTATCTATAGAATCTGTCAAAATAATTTCCAAACTGTTGTGATTTTAACAATCAATAGATTGATGTATATAAAAATAATAGAT
The DNA here is from genome assembly GCA_028551475.1 of Casuarina equisetifolia. Lineage (NCBI taxonomy): Eukaryota > Viridiplantae > Streptophyta > Magnoliopsida > Fagales > Casuarinaceae > Casuarina > Casuarina equisetifolia. The sequence goes on from CM052362.1 coordinate 22,035,035, forward strand.
GAGGCAACTAAGGAAAAAATTAATTAGTCCCAAATTAGCAATCACATCTTCGGCATTTTTTTCCTTCAATTCAAATTTGCTTATTACGAACGTCAAATAATAATTACCTTTAGTTATATACTTCCATTTTTCACCTTTTTTTTTTCTCCAATCAAAACCAAATGTATCAATATATCATCAAATGTTCGTGCCTTCACTTGGAAAGGACCAGCAAATATATGACTATTCTACATCATAAGTAAAACTGATTTTGCCCACTACTTTCAAATGTGCTATGAGTAGTTAGAATATTATCACCTAATTAGCTAACTCAATGGTGAGTTAGCAGAAACTTTACCGTAAATGTTCAAAACAAGAAAATCAAGTTTCTTAATAGATTGTAATCTTTTAACTTAATTGTTAGATTCAATACAATTGATATTAATATAGACTTATAAAGGTTCAAGACATATCAAATTAATTAAGACTTAAAGAGTGATGGTATATAAAAGAATTAAGCATGCAATGCCAACAAGCCATGGACTTTTAACTTAATGATCACAATATAACATAAGATGGTTACTAAAATTATTCTTATTATTTCGATTTATGTTCAAATTTTGTGTCAATAAATAAAGCAACACAAATTATTCCTCATTTTATTCTGCATAAAGGTTTTCTCAAAACAATCAATCAATTTAAATTAGAAGACATTAATAATGTTATTTTCGGCCACGGATAGCAAGTGACCGTCTTGCCTTTTCTCTCATCTCCCAAGTACGCTCGTTGCAGAGACAGGAAGCCACGGATCTTGGATTCTGAAGAGAGAGAAGGTGAGATTTCAGGGTTGGAGAGAGAGAGAGGGGAGAGAGGGTCTGCGTGTTTCCCAATTTAATATTTTGGGTGGAGAGAGAGAGATGGAGGAGGCGAAGGCGTTGGCTCAGCAACACCAACACCAACAACAACAGCAAATGATGCTGCAGCACCAGCAACAGCAGCACCAGCAACAATTGTTGATGTTGCAACAGCTGCAGAAGCAACAGCAACAGCAGCAACAAGCGGCGGCTATTTCGCGCTTCCCATCGAACATCGATGCACACCTGCGACCGCTCCGACCCATCAATCTCGCGCCCAACCCTAACAATCCTAACATCCCCAACAATACCAACAACCCCATTGTCAATTTGCAGCAAAGCCCTAACAATCCTAGCCCTCAGCAGCAGCAGCAGCAACAGCAACAGCAACAGCAACATCAACATCAACATCAACATCAACATCAACATCAACAGCAGCAGCAGCAGCAGCAGCAGCAGCAGCAGACTCGGGCGACCAGACCCGGGAACCAGGCGGAGCTCCAGATGGCGTACCAGGACGCTTGGCGGGTCTGCCACCCGGACTTCAAACGTCCCTTCGCTTCCCTCGAGGATGCCTGCGAAAGGTTCGTCTTTTTTTTTCTTCTTTAAATTATGTCGTTAGGGTTTCTTTTTATGTATACGCTTTCTGGTGATTGTTTTTGTGAAATATGAAATTTTGTGACTTAAAGCAATCATGGTGAGGGTTCAATACTACTGATGGACATTACATATTCACGTGCATTTGCTCTATAATCTTATCGCGTTTTGATCGCAAAATTTCTGGTTGAAAGATGGATGCATATGCCTATAAAGGCAATTGCTTTCTGAGAAGTTGAAGTTTTTGGGTTTAAGATTGCAATTAAGAATACGGTGACGTGCACAAATTTGTTGGACTGCTTTCTTGTATTAATTCTGGGACTTTTGTACTTCCCTTGCTACATAAGCATTCCATGAAATGCTGTGTGTCATGATTTAAATTAGTTGCTGGAGCTTTACTACCAGAGATTTTGGCATCTGTAAGTGAGATCGTTAGCTTTGTTATTCTATGCCTAATGGATAACCTGAAATCTGTAGCTTCCTTCTTAGAGACAGAAAAAAGGGTAGTCATGTATTGTGTATAGTAGCCGAAATAATTTTTTCATAGGTTTTTCAGTTAGTGAATACAATGACAAACGTGCATAAGGACGGAAGAAAATTGGTTTCCGATGACATATGGCACTTTAGGATGAATAAATGCCGGGTTTAACTCACAAATATTTCATATTAATTCGTGTGTAGAGTTTAAAAGCACTGTGAATCTGGTTTTTGCAACCAATAGAATTCAAGTACAGATACAAAGTAGTATGGACTTTGGTATTTGGAGTCACATGCCATGTAGTATAATAACATTGGCTATCCTGTTTTTTTTTGTAAAGTCTTTTCATCTGTGCTTTTGTATGGAATGTATATGATTGCCTTGTGTTATAGCAACAAAGTAAAAATGGAAATAAATATGAGAAACTGTACAAGACTAATATATTGCTTGAAGTGGGAACATGTGATCAGCTTTCGTGTAGCTCTTACTTGTGACAGGAGGGCAGATTAACAGCTACAGATGCTCCTATGATATGTTTTTGCCAAATAAAATGTATTGTTATGCCAAGAAAGTTATTGTTTTCTACCCCATACATTGATTGAAGAGTGCTTCTTCTTGTTTTTCTGTTAAGGATTCTATCTCAACGTTTGTGTGCACCATTTGCATTTCAGTTTAAGTCTCTGTGGTTCGCTTGAGGATTCTCTACTTATTCCATGTTTGCGAAGCTCTCACGACTTAGGATTTTCAGATTTTGGACTCTTCTGTTACAGTACTCCTATTTCTGTTTTTACACAAAAAGCTGGAGTCCATTCTTTCAACTCTCTTTGGTATCTGTTTTGCTTCTCTAAACCTATCTGGCCAAGTGAAGCTTGTCATATGCATATGTAAAATATTTCTATTTTCTTTTTCTTTTTCTTTTTCTTTTTCTTTTTCTCAGTACATAGCTCCATGAATAGAAAGAGCAAGGTTCCTTTATTCTCTCTCCTATTAGTTTACACTCCTGCAAAACATGTATATCTTTCTTGAAGGAGTTTCTATATGATAATGATGGTACTATTTGATGCGTAATTTTAACCTACACTTGCCAGAATCTTTTTCTTTTCTTCTTACCATGGGTGCATGGAAATGCAAGAAATGCCTCATATGGTTTGGAAAAAAAAAGGAGTTGTATGTTATCAAAATTGCCTTCTCATTCAAGGAAATACTAGAGTTACGTTAAGAAAAAAATTGACAATTGTTAGCATTATACCTGTTAAAAGGTGGTATAAGAGATCTTAAGTAAAAAATTCGTGGCTTTTTGAAGGTCTCCAATATGCTGCCACTTTGGAAATTTTTTTTTTTTTTTAAAATCCTGTAAGACAATCAGGTCATGCTTTGGTATGACTTTACAGCAAATATAGACAACAAGATCTTGTTAAGCATGTTTTATTTTCAATCAGTATTTAATTGAGTGGGGAGCGGCTGTGAGATCTGTTGACTAATTGTGCCACAGTTGAGTGTTTCCCACAATGTTAAATAATATGTAAAATATATTATTTGTTCACATCACCGAGTCAAGATTTTTCTTTTTAGCAGACATGTAAAGATTTTGAGGATTGGTGTTGACAAGATATAAAACTTGGTGGCAACTCATCTGAAGTACATCATTGTATTTGTACATTTCATGAATGTGGTTATTAAACTACACTGAGAACTTCTTTGATTGAAGGTTATGTGGCAGGCTGTTTGCGTGAATGCTAATTAATGCCTTGCTAATACTTCTTTTGAGTGTGATGAAAAGCTATTGCATCTTGCTGCCTTTTGCAGATGAATTGAAAACTTCGTTTATATACTTAAATTGATATAAATGGGTACATAGTTAATGTTGTAGGCATTTTTTTGTTTCTCTAAATAAAATACCTTGCCCTCAATACTGTTGCATGTATTTGAACATATACTCCATGCTTTTTTCTCATGATAAGTTGTGTTCATATCTCAGGCGGACTCTTTGATTTTTAGGGGCCATACTAATGAACTGTAAGGAAAATGTTGGTATGCAGTAACTTGGTCTTCTTATTTTTGGCAAAGCTAAAAGGATGTAAAATAAAGATAAGCAAATAGATCCAGAAAGTGTTTTATGCTTGATTGAGATCTAATATCAGCCTTGTAATGGGATGTCAACCTAAGTTCTTGTTTTTGTCCTTTCTACTTGTTCCACACTCATCTGACTCTCCAAACCTTCTCTTTGCTATGAAAAGGCAAGCATACTTGTAATGCTCAACAATGTCAATTGGATAAGTGGAAAGTTATGCACAAAATTCAATACGGAGATGAGGGTTAAATGTGTGCATGTGTGTATGCGTGCATGGGAGGGGAGGGGGGAGGGAAAGGGAAATTATTTAATTATTTCAGCAGAACAGATCACAAATGATCAGAATCCGCATTCAATACCTACAACAAGTTGACTTTAACGGGTGATGGAAGGAAGTATCCAAGAACTAGTGTTATTAGTATGTATTAGATATGGATATGGCTGCTTCTTTTTAGAAGCATCATTACTACTTGACTGATTCTAAATATTCTCATGGGAATGGAAGTCTAGTTTTTTTAAAAGTGGAGTTCAACAGGTGGACTCTGATGTCATTTTGAGATTTTTCCTCTTTTGTCAACTGCCCCGTCTATAACATGGAGTTAAACGTCCATCTCTCTATGATCCCTAGGCCATCACCCATGTGGTAAAGAAATTGACGAGGTCGGGGTGGCACTTGGCCTTTTGCTTTGCTCTCATTAGGATTATTATTGGTTTGTCTCTCTTATTTGGCCATACTAATAGGTTTCTGATCACAAAAGGAGACAAAAACAAAAACTAGATATGTGGCATCTCCACTGAATATGAATTAGTATTTTTAAGTTGTTTGTTGGCATATGATGCATGACTGGATTATGTTGATTATATGTAAGCAGAGCATTGATGTTAGGATACATGGATCATGTATCAATTTGAAAACTCTACTTTCATGATACGGTGGAACTTGTGTCCAAGTAGCTAACCATTTTATTTATTTGGTATGCTGAATGCTTGATCCTTGTATTTCACGAGTATTTTGCAGTCCTTGATTGGGTGTGTTGCGGTACTTTGCAAGTAGTCAGTGTCACCTGCTTACTAATGGGCAAGAGATATGAACTGGATTTCCACTGTTTTAAAAATTATGTGTAAAGTAAACGTTAGGATCTTTTGTACTTGGGTAGGATCTCTCATTCCCATTTTCCCACAAATCTTGTGCAGATTGCTGCCTTACCATGTGGTGGCAGACTATGAAGCAGAAGAGGATGACAGGATCCTTGATTCTGATACCACTGGCCAGATGCCTTCGCGATCCCAACAATGGGACCATAACATAGCTGCCAAAGTTGCAGAGTTCACAGCCACATTTGAGAAGCAGGCCCTTGCCTTCAATATAATATCCAAGAAACGAGCTTTGGGGGAATTTCGATCTGAGGAGAAGTTAATGATTGAGCAGGCTCTTCTCCAAGAGGAGAAGCGAGCCATGCTGGAAATGAGGGCAGAGATAGAATCCAGAGAGAAGGCTGGTCGTGAGGCTCATGAGGCTAAATTAAGAATGGCAGCCATGGTCCAGGCAGAGCAGGCTCGAGCAGAGTCAATGGCTCGAGGCCCTATAAGGGCAAGTGCACTTGGGTCCCAGGGCAATGATGCCGCCATGGGTCATGACATGGGAGAGCATGAGCAAGGAGGTAACACTGATGAAATCATAAATGGATGGGGAAACAATGCACAGAGAGATGAGAAGGAGCCATCTGAAGATTTCTTGAATGATGAAGAGACTGAAAATGGAGAAGCTGGGATACAGGATGGGTGGCGAGAAGTTGGGGAGTTTGATTTGAACTCCAGATGAACTTGGAATGGACACGAATGCAAAACCCGTGATCATGCAGCTTGTAGTTGAATTTTGAAGGGAAAATGTACCCAAGCATCGGAAATCAATTTGTCTGAGCTGTTTTCCATGTGGTAGCTGATTCTTTATGATTTGTAGATTATGGTACCACACCTCAAAACTCGCAGATGGAGAAGAGTATGGGGGTTGGGAGCCAAGTGGATAAAGCCTATGTAAAATGATGCTATTCCTGTAGGTTAGATGATAACTAACTATTTGTGGCTTGGTCAAGCACACAGTGTCTTTTGTAGTGAGAAAATCTAAACTTTTTTTTTTTTCCTTCGTCTATTTACTACCTTCTCTTCACAATATTGCTTGTATGTGTGGCCTTTGCAATTTTATTTTTGGCAAAGGACACCCATTTCTGAAATTCATGATTTGACACACCATACAAGCACGTGCCGGGTTCCCTGTTTTCATTTAGGGCGATTTCAAATGTGATGCATTAAAATCAGCGATGGGATGGCTCTCCCGTAAGTACCAGGAAGGAGAAATTAGAGCGTTAAAAGTACACCTGCAAATAGTCCTGTTCCCTTTCAATAGGACTTGCATGGACCAGTCGTGAAACAAGCCTCTGGAACACTTTACTCGGCGTTTGGTACAAGCTGCTCTTAATGGCATCATTAACTCCATCTCTCTTTCCCTTCTTTTTTGTCTCTTTTGGGGTTGTATGCTGATATATGCTCCCGCACATGCAATAATTGAGGACTTCTTTATTACTGTTGAAGACATTATCGCAACGAAGTCATTTTGATACCCTGCAGTGCACGACACTGTCCAGCTTCTTGCCAGCGCCAAAACGTGTGCTACCGAACTGTTTGCCAGCAAACACTTGGCATACAGGTTTAGTGTCTTCGTCGTGCAAGCAGCCCCACTCCCCCACTCAGAAACTGCCTTGCTGGATGATCCTTTCTTTGTGAGTTTCTGGGTGATGATTAGGTTGGTATGTCTAGAGTTCTCGGTTAAAGTGATGCTAAAAAAGTCATCATATTGGGGTTTGCATAACATAATAACTCTGAAACCCTTGGAGAAGCCCCATTACCCGTTATTTACATAGAAAAGCAATTGTTCTCCAGAAACAGATTGTTTGCTAGCATCGAAATAATGACCCTACTGCTATGCCTGTTCTATACCTTTCAAAGCCCACAGCCACTCATTCACACTTGCATTCGTGCACAACCAGGACTACAGCACCAAAAAATGTGGCTAAACTAGATGTGAAAAAAAGAAGCATTTTTGGGAGCATGAAATGAAGATTGGAAAAAAAAAAAAAAAAGCAAGAATGCACAAAAACTGACAGTAGCCTACAAAATATTAGGAAGCTGAGAATCCAATCTCTGCTGTAACTCCTTGACCTTCATGGAAAGCTCTGCTTTCTGCTCCTTGTAGCTCTGCAGCAAATATTCCTTTCCTTCTATCACCTCCTTCAACTCTCCTACTTCCCGCCTCAGCATCTCAATCCTCTCCCCATCTCTTCCTTTCTCTGGCAGCTCAAAATTGCTCTCCCCATCAAGAAAACCATTTGCATGGCCATTTCTTGCCTCAGACAGCCAAACTGCTACCTCGGGGGGCTTTTCATTGGGGCCCACATATCCAACACAGTGATCCGCGATTGCCTTCCTCAGCCTTTGGATTTCTCTTTCGGAATCAAATAAGTCCCTGTTTGTGGCATCAAGCTGTGACTGCAAATGTGTAGAATGTGCAAGCTGTGCATTCAATGAATTCTGCAACTCCACAATCTGATCTTGCATCTCTAGTATCATATCATCTCTCCTCTTCAACTGCTGCCTCAGCTTGTGTATTACTTCCCGCTTGCTGAAAATATCAGAACCAGATTCCGAGACACATGGAGAATCTGAGCAGTTTGAATGGTGGAATGGCTTTCGAGGTAATTCAAGGCGATCAGGAGAAGAAGACCAAATAACACCATTATCCTTGTTAAACTCAGGAGTAGGAACTGTGACCAAAGGAAGAGAACCTTCAGGTTCAGCCATCATCTCGCCATTAGGTGGGCACTTTATCTCCATCATGCCTTCCGCTCCTGTTTGAAAGCAGTTATTACCTATACACATAAAGGAAATTCTGAGCTTATAATGATTTACTCAAGAAGTCCAAAGAAGTGAATTGATCAATGCAGAAGAAGAAAATGAAGGCCGGAGAGAGATTAAAAGTAATAGATTCCAGGAAATTAATGTGTAATTGTTTCTCCACTAAGAAGACATCAAAGAGCCAACCAACATTGAATGATGCCAGAAGGAAACTGAATAGTGAAGTTGACTGGCCAGACAGAGAGGTATTCAGAGTAAGGGAATTAATTGTAAAGAAAAAGTCCATGATCCAAGTGCTCTCACAGTGGGGTTCGGGACCAAAAGACTAACACAGCCTTGTCTATATATACATCGAAATTCAGTGCATTCTTTAGAGGTGACTCTATCTAATAAGATGGTTGAATACTCAGTCAATTCACTCTTACTCTTACTGTACAAACATTTCATAATAGAAGTGAATGAAATGTTTGATTATCTCTTCATCCAATTAAGAGATAATCAAACATTTCATGATTGGCCAGACCATTGATGCAAATAATATCCAAATACCAAACTTGCCCTCCATATAAACTCCGCAAAGTGAAAGAAGTTATTCATCTCTAACCTTTTAAGAGATAATCAGACATTTCATGATTGGCCAGACCATTGATGCAAATAATATCCAAATACCAAACTTGCCCTCCATATAAACTCCGCAAAGTGAAAGAAGTTATTCATCTCTAACCTTTTCTTTGCCTCTATATCAACTGATCCAACCTACTCATTATCTTCCGCAAACCCCAAGATTTAAACAAGATAGCAGCAGCTAAGCTACAGTCAATATTCTTTATGCAGATGCTAGCAACACTATAACACAACCAGTATCCTCCTCACAGAGAAAGATATAAAGCTATATGAAGTTGCACATAAAAGGAAAGACAGTTAACGGATCAAAAGATAATCAAAATTACAACTTCTATCTAGTCTTTGGACAGTTAAAGATATAACTTATGCACAAATCACACCTGAGATACAATTAAAGCAGCTATCATCTTCTCTTGTAAAAGAGTACATATTTGAATGCAAGTGGGAACCAGCAACCTTCCTTCTATCAGAGGATTTCCCATTTCCTGAAAAGCAAACAACTTTCACAATTGCGAAGCAGGTACATCTTAAATGACAATTTACAAGTGCTATACATCTACAAGACCTTTCAAACTATTGCTAGCATTATCTTGCTGCTTCATGTCAAGTGCCTGCTTCAGCTTGTAACCAAGACGAATGGATAATGTACTTAACAAGGCACCACCAGCAATGAGAATCCAATTTGGCCCTTCACCCTGAATATTTCTCGACTTCTGATCTCTAGACACCCCGTTTGTTCTTGGTTTCATTTTAAAGTTGGAGGGAAAAAGTTTGAATCGTCAAAATGTGACCTACATTGACAATGCACCATAATTCCATAGATATTATTATCATAGAACTTACTAGCTGAAATTTCTTGAGAGAGAAACCACATCCAGTAGATTTTAATGCTTTTAAGAAATATGAGGATCTGGAGAGCAAATGAAAATACAAGAAATTCAGATAAAATGACATTGTTCAAGAGTTCCATTAATAGCCAAAAAATCAAAAAACAAGAACTTCAGATTGTTATTCTAACATCAGTAATGGAAAAGAAAAATCACTTATTTTACAGTAACATTTACTAAAACTACTTGCAGAAGTGAAATCAAGCATATATGTTTATGAAAGCTTCGGTAGTGATGTGCATGACACCAACTTTTACTGTTCTTGCTCCGCTTATTTGTTGAGACACTGGTGTGTCTGTAGGCTCTCATCCAAGAGATGAACAGTGTTTGCAGACCATTATTATGAAAGACCAAGGACGAGCAATTTGTGTGTAGTAGAAGAAATTCCTTATATGGTTATAACGAAAATTGTCCAAGCAGTCCCTTTTTTCTTTTTTGATCAGAATATAGAGTGAATAGTTTAAAAGACAAACCTTATCTTCAGGATTATGCATATTACAACTATCATACAGTCAAAGATAAGGCTTATCATACTACACCTATCAACATTCTGAAGTAAGAACCACAATCATATATAGTCAATTAAAATTACAGAATAATGACTAGAGACGTTACCAATCTCATTGGACCACTCCTATAAAGCTCAGAAAAGAAGACTCAACTCAGGATTAGATAACACAACATTGTTGAAATGAGCAAAAGAGGAGCAGAGTCCAGATGAAATTGTTTCTACAAGATATTCCTAGCCAAGAATGATATATACCAAGCACCTCCTAAGGACCACCTATTTAATGTCAAATCAGAAAGAGAAAAAACCAAAGGTCATATGCGACTATGCTAGAAGTTGCTAGTGACCAATAGACATGCCATTCAATTACACGTACTGCACCAATCCACTAATATATTACTCCATCTAGTCAATATCCACAATATTTCCTCAGTAGCCACTGCCCAGAAAGAGTAAAAAGGGACAAAAAATAAAAAACAACTGTTCTTAAGGCTTTACTTCCCTGAATACTACATGGAAAATCTTGTTTATTTAGAAGTCTTGATCATAGCGAATTCTAACTTGTTACCTTGACACAACTTTCTACAGAAATGAAGGGCAACAACAGAAAAGTTTCACTACTCACAAAATGTTATTCAAATCATTCACACAATATAAACCACATTCCATGAGGTCAAGAAGTATGTGATACTAAAGTTTTCACATAACGCAGACCCAGTTCGTAGAAAAATCCAACGCCAGTCCATTCTGAAACTTCTAACCCTAAAAACTGAAAAAATCCCCAACCTAAGTGCTATACAAATCTGGAATTAGGATCACATCTCCTTTATCCCCTCTTAAAAATCTCCTTTGTTTCATCCAAAACCATCACGCATTTCTGAATATTTATTACATCAATTTTTTTTGCGCTTTTTGTATAGAAACAGAGATGCGCACATTCAAATAAGAAGATACATGCGTATTTCCACGTTTTTTTCACTTGTAGAAGAATAAAGCCACACTGTGTACGACATTTGTCGAGAAACCTCATCGGAAAAAAAAAAAAAAAACAATCCAAGCATATTGTAAATTTGCGCTAAGCCTCATTTTCCTTCACCGAGTAAACAGACAGAAAATCTCTGCTAGGGAGTCGGACTCTCCAGTATTAAGCAGTCGCAGACAAAAACTAAAGACATCGAAAACAAAATCAACTCCACTCACAAGCTTCCATCGATGCCTAAAACCAAGATTCCTTCGATTACCTCATAAAAGAAACGAAACAAAATCCGCAGCCAGAAGCGGAATCGGCTGTTTCATAGAAAGACACCCGGAGATTGCAAGAAAATTTTCCCCAAAGACAAAAGAGAAAAAGCAAGTCCAGAAGTCGAGAAGTCCAGAGGCTTCCAGAGTCACCTAAGGAAGGAAAGAATGAACCTCATTCAATGAGAGATTAGGATTTCCGATTCTCTCTCGGCCTCCGACTTTTTCTACCCCCGAAGAGACTCCTTCCTTTTCACCCCTCTCTCGCTCTCCCCGCTCACTTTCCAAAACACCAAGTGAAAAAACTCGAAGGGACGCTGAGGGTTTTGAAACGGCGGCTTCCCTTGCCACCATTTTCCGTTACAAAAAATGAATACTGCAACGCAACAAAAATAACGTCGGAAGCATATTCCCGTTAACCCCTAACTTTTAATACATTCCACATACCAAACGAGATTATATCCCACACCGTTGTGGGTGGCAAAAGCGCGCCACGCCATCGTAGCACGTGGAGGCCAGTTGCCTACGCAGCATAGAAAATAGCACCAACTGTGGGCGGAATCTGTCCCTTACCCAAAAGAAGAAGAGGTCTAATTCCCCGATATCTTCCTTTTTTTGTTGCTTCCGTTACACTGTTTGTTATTTTACTTTGTCCTCTCCATCTATCTCTTACCGGTACGAATTCCAATTCTTTAATTAGATTTTTATGTTTTATATAAAAGGAAAAGGTGGACGTGAGAGTGAGAAGCATGTTTCCAGGGTGTTAGATCTTGGATAATTATGATGACAGCATTGCTTTTGCAATTTGAATTATGACAACCCATGTTGCTTGCTTCGGCACGACGCATAGTTGTTTGAATTCCTTTATTGTCTCCGAATTATTTTGTTATTTATAAAGGCAAACATAGACAACATGGAGTTGGTAACAAAATCGAGTTGTGCCACGTTTTTTATTGTCGTGAAGGCAACGACACAAGCTTGTTGGAGAAATTAAAAAAAAGGTTGTATGATATCCACGGTTTTGCTTTTGGTTGGAAAGATTTTATTCCCAATGCTTCCTAATACTTTTCTCTTTTCCGTATCCTTCCCCACCCTTTTCTCTTTTAACAGAAGCAAATTTACCGAAATCCTTGACCCGACTATTCAGTGTCTTCCTGTTCAAGATGCATTTCCCACGTTAATTCTCTCTCTCTCTCTTTTTTTTTTTTTTCAAAGTCATGTGATTGGTTTGCGTAGTTGAGATGGGCCATTCAGTCGCTTAAATCCAATAGATTGTCTCGATTCGATGACGAGCATAAGATATGTGGGGAACAATGGTCAAATATTTAAGAGGGTTAGGAATTTGAGACGGAGTGTGGGACTTTAAATGGGTTCATGCTATTCCTTTCAAAAGCTTATAGAGTGAATAGTGATGCCAGGATTTTACACTAGTTTGCCGCTTGTAGTCCCGAAAACTGCTAGCAGCATCAGAAAATAGCTCTGGGTGTTGTTCTCTCCGAAACAGACACAAGATGAGAAATAAGTAGAGCATCGGTGGCAAACCTTATTCATGCTTGTGCATCTTGCTAACTCAACAGCTCATTCAGGCTTTTGACAGGTAATGATGGCAAATTTAATCAGGCCTTTCTTATATCCTTCGATCATCAACGGCATTGCAAAAGCTCCTTTGATGGTCTTTAGTCCTGATACACTTGATGGGTTAGTTAGACGTATACTCGACACAATAGGATTTAGTGAAAGCTAATGCTCTTTCATAGCAATTGCGAGAATTAAACCAAGAAAAAAAAAAAAAAGGCTTGAAATATATAGCACAATTTCCTCCTGCAAGGTTTTACCATATAGCTTAAGATTAACCAATTTCAAAAGGACATTACTTCAAATCTTCAAGATTAGGTTGATAAATTAAAAATTGAAACAAGTCCAGAACCACAGGAAGTTACTTATACCTTCATTCCTAAATTAATTCAATTAAGAGAAAGACAAGGTTTGTCAGGCATACCACTTCGCAACAGCGATGTGAGGCCCTTCCATGTTAATGCAGACCCAATCACTGCGGGCCAAAATGGAGCCACATTCTGTGACCAATCTGCCGTCTTGATATCCTGTCACAGCAACAAAGGAATTTATTGGATGTCACGTACAAAATTTGGTTTTCCAAAGGATAAGATTGAACTTAAAAATATGCAGTCAGAGTTCATGTTGACTCGCAGTTTAAGTCAATCAATCAGGGAACTCAAAACACTATGTTTGAAATAGCTTATTAGCTCATCAATTTATGTCAGTCGTAAAGGAAGGAGTAAAGTAAATGTTAGAGCTCAAAGACTCAAGTTTCAAGGTTATCTTTCCCGTCCAACTGAGGTGGTAAATACCTGGAGAGAAAGGGACTCCAGCAGTTTGACATAATTAGCAGTTGAACACCATGCTGGAAGGTAATAAGCTTTACATATCTTGTCCAGAAGTTCTTTCTCCCACGGCTGCAGAGATTCTTCAGAAGTAGCAAGATCCCTGTGGCACCATGTTACTAATATTATAGTCCCTCCTGGGGCTGCAACCCGAGCCAACTCATTAACAAACTGCCAGTCAGAGAGAGGAAGCGAACATCATCACACAACAATGGCCAACATAAAGTTAGAAAAAAAAAAAAAAAAAAAGTTTGAACCTAAACTCTCCTGGGCTGACGACATTAAAATGAATTGAACTCAAAGAGATGGGATAGAGAAAGAACCTTAGCTTTGTCGGGCATGTGTTCACCACTCTCCATAGACCACACCAGATCAAACTGCCCATCGGGAAATGGTTGTTCCAAAGCGTCTGCAACTTGAAAAGAAACCTGCCAATTGTTCGTATTGTTAAAGTTAGAAGCTACATCAAACACGTCCTATCTCTGCTGCTACAGACACATTAAGGTAATCACAAGGACCAAAATCCTGCCCCCGCGTTGTGGAAAGTCCCTGAGATCCTAATTCCCACCATTAGCATCAATTTATATCCACAAGATATTGAAAGGATCGGATGCAAAGAAAAAGTTTTAAACCTATTGGATAGAAGTAAAAGAGGAAGAGGATATTAAGGAAAATAAAATATCAACAATATCTAAGAGGAGTGAGTGATATTTCAGAGACCATCACGAGGCAAAGAATCAATAGCCAATGATGCTATGAATAATTCAGAAACCAAAAAGTTCACATTTTACCTTGTCCGCTAGTCCTTGAGCAGCGGCCAATTCATTAGCTCTTTGGGCCTGGACAGGACTGAGGGTGATACCTTGGCATTCCGCCCCAAATTTTCTTGACAGGTATCTAGAGCTTCCACCTATCCCGCACCCAACATCAACTACGCTTTCAGGCCTCTCTGCAGGGTCCTCTGAAAGCCATTGAGAAAAGCAAACTCGTAAAGAACATCTTCATTAGCAGACGTGAGCACAAGCACCTATTTTTAGTACAAAGGAAGGCATGAGGAGGAGAACTCGAGTGCTCCAACAATCAAGGACCTCTCAACTTCGGAGGTTAACTAACTACATCAGAAGTCACCACTGCCACATTATCAAACTTAAAATAGATAAAAAAAAAAAAAAGGTCCCTTAACCCACACGATAGCTCGTCCCATCTTGTCCTCATAAGTTTGGAAGATAGAATGAATCAGAAAAGATAAATGGAACTCATGGGTCTTACAAAGACATCAAATTCAACTACTACAACCTATATATTTAAAGAAAATGCCCTCATCATGCAAACCATTAAGTGAAAAAATTCATTATTTTTCATCGTTGTCAGAACAAGTGAACCTGTTTCCCACATAATCATAGGTGGGATTCACCATTTCTTATCGTGCAAACTACGGCTCTCATCATCGCTGTCAATGAAAATACAAAGATATGCAACATTTGATTTTATTTCAGTGAAATAAAATAACTCCCTCCACTTCACCTCCAAAGCTTTAAAAGCTTCCCATCTTCGAGTCAGTTATAAAATTAAGAATTATAATGTAATCTCATTACAAGAATTCCCCCCACCCAACTTCTGAAGTTTCATAGTAAGTCCACTCGTTTTTCATTCGCTACCATGAAGTGAAGAAGGCTCTGCCGAAGTGAGTGAGATGGGAACGAACCTGAAAGCCCGGCGAATCGGAGCGCCTCATCGATCATGCGGATCTGGGCGGCCCGGTGGTCCGAGACGGAGACCGTAGCATCAGGGGCGTAGAACCCATGGTGCATGTGGTCGCCCCAGATGTCCTCCCAGACGCCCGACGACTCGTCATAGAACTCCGCTATGCCTTTCTTCAGGGAACCGTCGTTTTTCCTCTCCGCTTCCATTGCACGTGTCGACGCCTTCACAGCAAAGCTCAGCCGCGTCCTCGGCGAACCGCCCAACCGAGGGACCAGGGATGGCTTTGAATTACTCGTGTAGAGAATCTGGCCGATGGAAAAGACTGACGCCATATTATGTAAGAAAATGGGTCTCTCTGCTCGCTGTGTCACTTTTCCTCTGACGCGCGAGAGTGAGAGAAAACTGTATGGACCCAGCTTACTTCGTCACGACAACAACGGTGTTCTTTACCTTTCCGACTCTACAAACCATTCATGGCCCCATTCTTGCTTGGTATTGGCCACGAAAACCCAGCGTCAAAGAACGCATCCCAACAATTGTCATAAATTTGATGCAAAAAATGTGGCAAGTTTGTTTTCCAGGTTTCGCCGTCCAAGTCGTGGTCTTTCTTAGCTCTCCGGTTAAGGTCCCGCGAGCATACACCATTGAATATTATGTTACAAATATAAGCTTTACCATAAAATCCCTTTCAGCAATATGGGAGTGAGACAGAAGAGGAGAAACTAAAGACCAAAAGAGTAATGTAACCATCACCAATTAACAGAACCACTCGTCGAAAAGCAGGAGGATTTTTCTAGCAAAAGGCAAATGATGGTCTGGATCTCAATTGGTGTACTATAAATCGTTTTTACCTTTAAGAAAAAGACTCGGGATGGAATGCAAAGCCTGACCTTTCATCCAAGCAAAGAATCTTGCCTTTTCCTTTCTCGTTCTTTGTGGCATGCCTTATAGTGAGAAGAAAGTAATTGAGTCAAAGTCCTAAATTCATGTCCTCTAGATCTTTGACATGGACTTATAAGGCTGATGACATGTTTGGGCTTATGGAGACTTAAGTTAGAGATAATATTTAAATAAAATATATTAAAATTAATTTTAAATTTAAATCTTTTTAATAAAGTGACTGAAATATATAACAAATGATATCAGAACTAACTTTATATCTAAGTTTAAATATAAAAAATACAACTTATAAAAATGACTACTTAGTCACTAAAACATCACGAGATAAAGAGACACGAAGACATGAAATTGCTCAACCAATAAGATGATCATTCATTGAAAAATGACCTAACTTTCATCATCCCAGTCTCTTTACTGATGCTCCGCTCGTTTTTTGAAGCCATTACTGAATTCTAGGCAAATCCATAAAGATTATTCAATACATGTCATAGTTTACTGAATTTCATCATCTGTGCAAACATGGACCATCCGCTATAAGCTAACATTTGCTCATGAAGAGTATTTATTTATTTTGTTCCTGAGCAAATAACACTCCGTAAAAGTCCTGTTGATTGTTGGGGTTCTTAGAAGAACCATTCAGGTCCAGAGTTCATTTCAGTGACAAAGGAAAGCTAATATTCTTTCCGATTGGTTGGCCATTGACTATAGTTATTCATTCATTCATCGAGATATAGAATCATTCATGGATGGCCATCATGCCACAGGCAAGCCGGAGTTATAATACATAAATAAACCACAAGATATTGACTCCATTCTCAAAAGTTCAGGAAACGAAACTTGCAGCGAAGCGTATGTTTCATAATTCCCACATCGATCCAATCTATGGATTCAAAGCCAAATCATCATTAACACTAAAAGGAATGATCGGTTGCTTCAATTTATAAGTAAATCAATTCTATTGCGTAAGTAGCAAAAGTTACAGACAAATGGGGTAGTTAATCAACCAAACATATGAAGGCGGATACATGCCTGCAATACCTACATAACAACCAAAGCAGAGAACTACTGTGAAGGCATTACAGATTTATGCCTATGCTGCCTACGGTTCTACTGTCCATTGAAGCATCATAAGCTCTGGGATTCACGTAACAAATTGAACATAAAGAATGATGCATGAGAACAAGTACTTTAATGACAATAATAGAAAGTAGATTTACTATGCCTCCTGCTGATTCAATCTACTCTTCAGTTTTCTTCTTTGTTTCCTTCGTGCACTCCTCCATTTCATTCAACCACAGGTCTGCAAACTCACAGTTCTTCCAAGCCTCAAACCAAGGTCCTCCGCGAGTGTAGTGGATGGCCTTAGGGAAAGTCGTGGAATCATTTTCCACAACCTTGTTATGGCCCTCAAGAAAATTCCAAACAAATGGAATCGACCCAATTTCATCATCCTCAAGCCACTGAAACCTATGAAGAAAAGCGCCTGTCTGGGTATTCACGACCTCAGGCGTCAGGACCCTGTTCTTGGGATGTCCACAATTGTACAGCACCATCGAAGACCAATTCTTCCTTGGGTACACTGTTTGAACAGCTCCATCCATTTTCGTGGTCTCTTTAGGCGTATAGTCATGCTGAACACACATAATTGCAAATTTATCATCGATCAAGTCTGTCAGTTCCTTAATGTCTGCCAAGTACAGAAAATCACAGTCCACAAACATTGCCCAACCCTCATAATTGGCCAAGCAAGGTGTCAAGAACCGGGAAAACGAGAACTCGGTGCTCTCCAATTGGCCTCTTTCGCGCCAATATAAACCACTCTTCCGCAGATCTGATTGTTTTATTGGCAAGATCTCGACGGGGATTGAGGACCTCTTCAAGATCGAATGACGACAGACCTCGTAGGCGAGATCCTCGCATGGATCATAACCAACGTAGATCTTGAAGGGCTTTTTCGCATCTTCCCCATTACTAGTCACTAAGTGAACCTTGCCATTACTCAAAGTCATCCTTGCAGACCCTGATAAATGTCCCTTCACTGTCCACCAAAAAGTTCCCAGTTCAGTAAAACAGTGGAATAGATATAATGCTTTGTTTGGTTTCATAGAAATTCAAGGAAAAGAAATAAGGGGAAAACGCAGATATAATGTTTTTTAACAGTTGATTCCTATAAATTTGGAAGATGAACAAACCCCAGTTACTGAATCGGTGTTAACTGGACGGAAACTATACATTTTTTCAGTTCCCATCAACGAAATCAGTGGTTCAAACATTTAGTTCAGCAATTGGCATTGTGAAAAAACGGAATTAAACATCAAATCTGAGAATTATTCAGCAAAGGAAATGAACGAACAAGAAAACGAGGGAAATAACAAACGTTAGGCTGCAAAGAAAAATATAGGAAAGCGAAAAGCTCAAGCCAGAACAAAAATGGCCAACAGAATCACAATTAAACGCAGGGAGAGTATACCTAAAGATTAGCAAAATGCAGATCTTGAAAAAGAACACTATCCCCTTGCTGTTTCTTTCTACGTCTTTCTTCTTCGACTATTCCGGAAAATTTGACCCAAGAAAACTCGTGTTCTATTCTGTGGTCCAGAGAGAGAGCGACAGAGGGAGAGGTATGTAAGAGCGTTGATTGCTGTGAGAATTAAGAAGCTACCTTGGCTTCCATATATATAGCTATACGTGGAGAGAAGAGGAGCACCGAAGCATACGGAAGCTCCGCAAGTTGACGGCATGGGACACGGTTTTGCAGCACACTGTAGCTTTTGATTCCAGGCGGGCCAACAAAAAAAAGTACAATCACCGTATGAAGCCCATGGGTTCATTTAGCTGCCCACAAATTTGTAGTCGAATTGTGGGCACCGATTCTTTTTCTTGCCTTCGTGATCTCGAAATTTACAATTCCATAAAGAATTTAGTCCTACTAGGCCCATATGATCTTTAAAGTAAAGTTTTTTTTTTAAAAAAATCCTATCTAATTCCTAAATTAAATATTTAAATGTTTGTATATAATACGAGAGTTTAAGTTAAATTTATTTTATTTGATATAATTTTATATCAATAACGCTAAATATGTAAAGGAAGTAAAAGTCTTATATAAAAAAAAATTAAAATAAAATTTAAAAGAAAGAAAGATCTTTTTACCTTTAAGGTAAGCTTTAAGTTTTCTTACAGGACAAAGCATATTCCAAAGATGATGGAGCAGCGGAAGATATATATGAGAAGAAAAAATTTCCACTGGGACCAAGTGCAGTTGGCTGCGACATACAGTAACAAAAGCGTCCGGCTAGTACGGTTCACACATCTTTTATTTTCACGTGACACCTGGCCTACTTAGCAGGAAAGATTGTAATGCCGTCCCCTTACCTGTCACCACTAAATTATTTCTCTTCTCTCTCTCTCTCTCTCTCTCTCTCTCTGAAATCTTTTCAGGTTTTCTCTCCCCTGGCTTTTAGATCTTTGTTCAATCGTTGTCCAAGGGATCGCATAGCATCGTTTTTCATGCTAGCCCGGCAACGGCTGTCTTTCTTCTTCTGTTATTTTATTAGTTATTTTCACTGACCCACTCGTTCTCCTCTGTGAGTACGGTAGACTTGCAACGTTATTTGACGCCTCAGGATAAGATTGCGGGCTCAGTTGGCGAGTACGATAAGTTTGTATCATTAACTCAAAGTTAGCGCGTGAAGGGTCGGAAATATCTGTGACCTACACCAAATAAAGCGCACCGACACACAATGTTTTCTAATTGCTTTTCTTATTTACCCTTTTCCATGGTCTCCATCTGTACCTTTCCCAAAATTGGAGAATCGACGCAACGAAGCATCCTTCTCTCGTCGTGTGTCAATCCTAGTAATAAGGCAACGCATTTACAGAATAGATAAACTATATATACAGAACAGATACTACTGCTTCAAACTTTATAATTCAGAATAAAAAGAATGACATTATCTTTCTCAGGATCTGATAGGATCACATCGTTTCGATTACATCAAAGCATTTTAGTACCCGTGAAATTAAGATAGACAGGTCTAATAAATATTTCGGTGAGATTAAGACAAACTTTACCAAATCAGTGTTTCTTTTTATAGATACATATGTTAAATTTTTTTTTTTTTTTTCAATTGGACGGTGAGTGCACGTGCATCCATGTGTTTGTACGTCTGGTCTCATTCGCAACCAGCGTGTCGCGGCGTGTCCTCGTGCATCACCAAAACAACTACCTCATCTAAACACACGACAACTATCAGGATCGTAGGGACGGGTTCATGAAATACTTACTGACCAACTCGGCTCGTCATTTACTTTTTCGGCACTCTTCCTGTCACGTTCTTGGGCGATAGAGCTATTGCCTGGAGCCACATGGCTGCAAATGCAATATCGTAAATATCCAAAAATACTGCACTAAACTAGGCAAATGAGCAAGCAATATTTTTGTCACTGCTTGCTTATTATGATGGAAAAAAAAAAAAACAAACAAACGAGAAGTCTTCATTGATCGGAAGCAGTATCAACTCCCTCGCTTAAAGTACAAACCAGAGCAAACGTAATTGAAAAAAGAACTTAGCTACAAAGTTCTAATGTCACAGTGACGGAAAACAAATAAATTTAATTCAGAAGTTTGTAACTGGGCTGTCAAGATAATGATAAATGAAGTGAGATCATGAGCTCCAAGACAATAAAGAGTGACCTACATAAGAGCATTCCAAGTGCTAATAGGACACTTTTTGATATTTGGTAATACAACTTAGTTGGATTGCTAAATGTAAGATAAAACTGCCTTTTACGAAACTACATACAACTGTACAACTTAAAAAAGAAAAAGACCTACCTTTGCATAAAAGAATCAAAACAATACGTATAGCTTCTTTAATAGCTCCACATATTAGAGTCCAAAGGCCACTCTCTGCACACAATCAGGGCGTCTTCTGCTAGGCATCCGAAGGAGACCCGTAATCTGCAGCTCAGCCACTGCCCTGCAAAACCTTGCTCTGTGGAAAACAGGGTTAAGGATTTTCGGGGATTCCAGGACTGGGGAAATGGGGATAAAAAGTAATCCCTTATACAGCAGGACACATGCGAGTCTTACACAAAATGTTCCTAGTGGGATAGAAGTTTACTGCAGGAATCTCTGGTTTGAAACAATCCTTGATTTACACTGGGCGTACGAACCTCACATACAAGACGGAGAGGTTCCTTCAAAATGTAGAGGTTGGGTGGAAAACTGAATTATTTACCCCGTACCTAAGGTAACATGTTCTTGGAAATTACAGTTCTTGACCTCAAATTAAAAGGTGACGCGAAAACTGAATTAGAGGGGCGATTGAAGTAGACTGGGATCATAGGGTCACCAAAAACTTGTAAATCCTCAAGCAAATAGGATAAAAATTGCGCACAATTTTATGGACCCTCAGTGATTTCTAAGAGAAAAGTAGAGGCGCTAGAAAAAGATCTAAGTTGAACACTAGAGATTCTCTACTTGAGTGCACTGACAAAGCAATCTAGAACAGCAAATTTTAAAATATCAAGCGCCTCAGGAAACATGCTTAAGAAGCTCACGTGATTATAAACTGATATTAAGAATTTTAATAACTCTCTCTGCCCATTAGCATTATTTTTGGGATTGCCATGTACTGCAAGGAATATTTCAGCACAAATATGCCTAGCAAGAATGTGTACCATGAGATGCATGGTAATAAATAACAAGAAGGATACTGGATTGATGCTTCGCTGTTGTTTTCAGCCTTTCTTTTCTTTGGTAGCGGTGACTGTTTTGACTTATGTTTGCCTTTGGTACTACGTTGAAGAACAACTGTTTTGAAAGATTGGAACCAGTCATGCAGATTGATCAGATCACCATGTTCCTGAGCTAGAGTGTACCTAAACCAATAGAGAAAAATGAATTACATCATCGAAAGCTATGAACTTTCAGCTTCACAAATACATTACAAAAAATGGAAGCAATATTAATTTACTGCCTGTCTTCAGAATAAATTCAGTCCTATTTTTCAACTAAAGATTCCAAAGGAACAAAAATAAGTACTGCAACGTGTACATGAAAACATGTTAGTGTTCGTGTACACTAAAGAAAATAAAATACAAGATTACATATTACCTAAGATTACACATTTCAGTACATCATGTTAGTGTTATTATATCATATATCAGACCCTCTTCAGTACAAATCTTGGAATGCAAAGAAATTTTTAAATTAATAACAAACGCTGAGTCTTGTCATAAAATTTTGTGCTGAAAGAAGACATGTATAAACTGCAATAGCTATTTTAACGGACAATCATCCTTTATATCAAATCTAAGTCATAAAGAACTTTAAATATGCTCATAAATTAAAGAAAGAGGTTTTTCAAGCCAGTAGTAGGCCGTGCAACTTATGCCATAGAACAAGCAAAATTACAACTAAATGGAGAAATTCCTATGACCAAAATGTTACAGATCCTAACAAAAAATCTGTTCTATTTTCTGGGGCCAAGTCTAATTGGCAGTCATAAAAGCCGCTGCAGATACATATATCAATTCATGCTCATTCCATTTACTAGGATATTGATTTTTCACTTTGGAGCACAAATGTCTAAAATAATTTACGAAATTTTTTAAAAAGATTAATATGATGGGAGGTTCCTAATTCAATCTTTTTTTGCTAAAGATGCAAAAATCAAATAGGCATTCACGGATCATAGCTGTGTGCATGATTAAACTTGGCATATCATCTAAGAATGTCTACTTGTGTTATGTATCTTTTTCCAAAAAAAGTTTATTTGTTTATATGTAATGTTCGTGGAGATAGATGCAATGTATCAAAAAAAAGAAAAAACTTTTCTGATGGTATAATAGCAAATTCAAGCCACGATCAGCATCATGAAAAGGACATATGTCATCACTATAGAGGCAAAGGACTTAATATATACTCACATAACTGAGGTATCATGCATAGAGGGCAAAAGGACATTTCCACTCTTGCTGCAGCAACTACACCGCAGAATTTTGTAGAACTCCAGAAGATCAACTTGAATCCTTCTTCTTGGGTCTCCAATTAAAGCCTGCGATAAATGATAAGTTTAAAGAACTACAAAGAGATTATACGCTTAACTCTCCAGAACTTAAAAAGGTCTTCACATGATATGACAACAAAGACATGTCTAAGAAATCTATTATAGGAGTGTGCCTTTTCTTGATGATAGACTCCAGTTCCTTCAGGATTTTCCATATTCTGTTGCTACGAGAATCTTTCTCCATGGATTTGGGTTAAAGTCCACATAACATCTATACCAATAATCCTATTTAATGTTTATCGTTCTCCAAACCAGGAAAATCACATGAGCTTGTTGGTCAAAGCAAACCTTGGAGTGCTTACCAATTGAAGTTTCTCAACATTCTTAAAGCAAAGAATCTCATGCAAAGGTATACACTCAATGGGCCTCAAATATTCCCTGTTTCATAGGAAAAAAGAGAATTAAGAACTTCTTTGTGAAGATGCATATCATAGCAAATTCCTTCTTAAAGTCGTTTAAAGCTGTGAAATAAGAGAGAACTCCACTATTCTTCTGGTTCACTAAAGGATGTAGACTTAAAAACATCGTGATATCCCCAGCAAGAAGCAAGTCAAGAAAATCTTCGAAGGATGTAGACTTAAAGACCAATCAGAATGTTAATAATGGGACACATTCACTTGTAAGTAACTTATAAACATCCTGTAATGGCTGTATAGTAGCTTGGCCGTTATGTAATATTTTCCCTTTGCTACGGTACCTAGAAATTGGTCAAGCTTCTTTCCTTATAAATCAGGAGTCCTAAACCTATTAGAAAAAGGGCAATGGAAGCCAATAAAACAAACTGATTAGTTGATAATTTCTTATGGTTGAATGCTTCAAAAAAGAGTGCACCCTCTTTCGTATATTTGATTCCTCAATCAATGAAGGTATTTGCCTAGGCTGTATAATTGTTTTTTTCTTCAGCCCTATATCACTTAGCAGTGAGTTATACAACTGATTTATTTATCCTTGGTCTGAATGTCTGATCAGCATACAAACTAATGAAGTTATAGATTTAATACGACAGATAATGACTGGGCTAAGAGTTCTCTTCAACATCATTCAAAAGTTCTGCATCGCCGTCTAAGCAAGAATAAAAACATGCAGTGTAATATCCTCACCTGACCAAGCAATCTATTAATGTAGCAACTCTTTCATTCATTGCTTTTGAGTTCTCAATATTTATAGGGCTCCGAGATGAATGTTTCCTGTCACAACAACAGCCAAGACAGAGTCCAAGAATCTATGTTAATACATTCATCCATATTTATATCGCCACATGCATGTATAAAAATGAAAGGAAGTGGAAATATATATAGCATACAAAAATGTTATAAGAACAATAGTTCAATCCCAACCAGCATCTTCAAGCATATCCATATATCTCATAGTGGGAATGGCCATCCTTGTGAGTTTACATATTGAAATGAAAAAGATCCCGAACTTTCAGTTAATCAAAATGTCATACTGTCCAGATAAATCAATAAGTACTTCTGATTTTCGCAAGTTCAATTTTTGAAAAGCCAGCCTGGGGTGTCAGTCGGTGTACCTCTATATACAAATAAATGACAATTCCTTTCTTCTTTTGTACTGTTCAAGTTCTTAAGAAGTTGAACTTCCAAGGTTAGTAAACATCACCTACCCCCCCCACCCCGCCCTCCAAAAAAAAAAAAACAACAAAAAGGAACCAAGAAAAAGAAAATCCATGCAGAACTGAGCACCTATATGGGTATACTACATGGAATTATCGAGCTGGCATAAGTTTGAAGTTCAAGTACAGATGTAAAGTAGGAAACCATCCACCAGCACAGATTTCACAAAGTAAATAAAACTAACATTCTTCACAGATTTTAAAGCAACCAGTTCATGATTTGATGTCGCAACAAATTGGACAATAAATGTGGCATAAGTATGACATAAAGTCCTAGCATGGATAATAAGAGCTTGAGAAGGGAATATTACTTGGATATTTGATCAACATTTTCTTTCAACTTGCCTTCCTCAAATCTCAACGTAGACTGCAGCTCCTTAAATTTCTCATGGATCTGTCACAGGCATATTGTTTCGAGTAATTAGTTTGATCATGGAATGAAACAAATAACAAACTCCATCTGTCTTAAAGCTAATTAAATGTGTAAAAGCTAAACAGAAAATGACATGAAATGCAAGAAGAAAATATGTAGACCGTCAAATCACCTAACAAAGACCATGAGCTAGCAATGTGTTTGAAATATTAACAGGTGTTCAGTCTAAAACATCTTCAGTAGAATCTCTGCATAATGAAAATGAAAGTAGATTTGATCAAGTGATACATTTGACCAGAACTTCTTTTAAACCTACATACTAGTCCTTCAAACATTTTATGAATGTAGAATCAACATCTGTGAGCGAGAGAACTATGGAATTTAAGCCATATAATTGACTATACTCTTAATGGAGTCAGAGTTGGTAGGGATTGCACGCAAAAGAAAACATGCAGGAAAGATTTTGCGTGGCAAAACTTCCTATCATTTGCTGTGGTGAAACATACGATCCTGCCGTTGATAACAATTATAAGAATGTAGAAGAAAATCCCTTCAAAACTGTGACCAAAGAAGCAGCTTCTCCACATGCAAAAAATGATTAAGTTAAGAAGGATTCAAGTTCTCCCAGAGGCTCCACTAAAGGAAAATGGTTCAAGCATGGATAGTTTTCAACCCAAAAAAACTATGATATAACAGTTAAATTGTTTGTCATATGCAAAAAATCATTTTATTTTTATCTGTGATATCAAATTGTTTGTCATATGCAAAATAGTTTTCAACCCAAAAAAACTAAATAGAGCGGTTTAATTACTGAGTCAAATTGTTAATGAAATATATGAGTAGACACTCCTAGCAAACCCCCTGGAGAAGTTTCTTAAAACTATAAGCATACCTCAACAAAGTTGACACTAATTTTTTCCCAACTCTTTAGCAACTGATAGAGCATCACCGCTGGAAGATCCCTGATTGAATTCAAAGTTCAAAGTATTGAAATAAAGCTAAAAATAAACAAAAAAGGAATTGACAAATTAGGCAGGTAAACTTATGTCGAGTGGCCAAAAATTAGGCAGATCATATATCTCATCAAATGTAACTACTATAGTAATCTAAACCCATACAACAGCGAATTCAGCTTCCACTTAAGTTTTCAAGGACCCCTAAATCCCATTGAAGTTGTAGCTATTAGTGAAGAAATGGAGGAATGTATCTTTTATTCCAAAATGGTAACATCAAAGCGAGATCTAGGACTAGAACCAATAAGTTCCACCGCTTATGACATCCCAAATTTTCAAATAAGTGCCCATATCTACAGCTATCTATAGCATACAACCCACCCAATATGGGTTATAAGTAAATTATTTCATAATTGTTAATCCAATAATCTTAATGATTATGCCAATCATAGAAAAGAAAATATTAGGAAAGAAGATGATTGTGATGAACATTAAGAATTACACTCTAGTTTTACAAAATAAAAAAGGTGCAGGGCAAAGTTCAATTCAAATTAATACAATGAAACCTGCTATTGAGGATCTAGTAGTGATAATATAGGTTCAAGCAAAGCCTTATGAGTCAGATAAAAAATCATGCCCCGAATCTGTACCAAACGCTGAAAGATCAAGGAGAAAAAGGGAAAAAGTAATCATCCTACTTCCCCATAATTAGCAATACTCTTGGGAGTCACTGAGTAAAGTTGCAAAAAAGCTGGTTCGCAGGGAATTACTGAAAAGACCTTGCAAGGAATTGGAAATCAACTAATAACGGCAAAATGACGTTGAGACATGTTCGATTGTACCAAATCAAGACCCAAGACAAAGCTTGCTAGAAAGATAAATAATACAGAAGAGCTGATAAAAAATAATAGATGAAACACACTTTACTGCCCAGTAAATAGTTGCTTCTCATGTTAGAACAGACCCCAAATAATTCATATTTTAGCAATCTATCATCGGCAGTATCCCCCACATTTCTTGCCAACATAACCAATTATGCATCTGCCAATCAATTGGGCATTGGGAGAATGTGGTAAATCAATGAAATAACCAAATAGCAATGAAGAATCCCCAATCTCTTCTAATCGGATGCAATTAACAAATTTATATATCCAGTAGCTGCAATATTCTGGAAAGATACAAGAGAAATGAAAATTTGCTTTTGCAGCCAAGATAAACACAGAAAACATCAATTAGAGCTAAGTACATGCTGGCTTGTTGTCAACATCAATAATTAGTTGCACAGCCAGAATATTTAGAACAAGAAAGAATTGCCAATAAAATGCAAGACATGCCCAATCCTTCTTTTTGCCCTTCAAAACCATAAAGCAAACAAAGTCATTCTTCCAGACATAGGATGGAGAAGTTTTGAAAAACGTTGCAGTTATCTTTCCCTCTGGAAACCCTCAACTACTGACATGATCATATCACAGAATAGGCTAATTTTAGTCCATCTAAATTGTAAAGATATGTTACCTACCTCACTTTGTGTAAGATCTGTCTTATAGCCCCACCCTTTTTCAAGGTAGAATACTTTCGACGCATACGACAATCAGCAGCCATACCAAATTCAAAATCTTTTTCTAGTTCAACATGACTATTGGAAGCCCTCGCAATGTACAAATCTGGATCAAGTGCCTCGCATAACAAGTCTAGCAGTCTGATTTTACTGCACTTCCCTGCTTCATACAGGCACTACAATATGCAGAGATTATTAATAAACAGAAATACTAGTTCCATGACGTAACACCAGAACTTAGCCAAGATGTTACTGTCGCCTAATCTGAAAAGAAATAAAATTGCAAAAAGAAACCAATCAGTTTCAAAAAACGTGTCACCAGAGAAATTTTGAAGTTTTACAATAAAGAATGAACATGCTGGGAAGCTTTCGTGATTTGTGTGCGGCACATGGTTAGAAACAAAATAAAAATCCAGAGCCTCACCAACACAACAGTGCTCCAGCGATTCTGCAATTTCTTCAATTCTGAGAAACCATCAACCAAACTTTTTGCGGTCTGATCAGCCATTTGACTCCTAGTAAAAAGTTTTCGACCAAAGTTAGCCTTTATCATCTTCCTTTTAGCAATTTTGGGTTTCAAAGAAGAGCAGATAGTATCTTGTTGTTGCATTACCTTACACAAGATGGAAGCTTGGAAGCATGCTTCAATATTAACTGTAGTGGTAAACCATTTTTCTCACCCTGAAATCCATTTCATTTCCAAACATTGTTTGGGATGAAATCAAAAGTTATTGAGAGTCCAAGCTTATAATAGCATCACAGATGTAAGCTTCTACAAAAATCTGAAGCATCGGAGAAGAGTAAACAGGTTGCAATTGAAGTTGTAGTTTACAGAGATGAAATTGTTGCCCCAGCAGAAATTTCAGCATGTGAGAAGTTTTCCTGGCACCTAGTAAAAATTGTGCAAGCAATAAAAATTTGTGGAAATAGCATTACCCTTCCCTGAGCAGGGAAAACAAATTTAAACAGCAACAATTTGCTATGTAAATTTCAAAGCAGGGAAACAGGAATTGTGTGCCTTAAAAATTGCTACGATGCGTTTTTCTAGTATGTATAAGACAAGTATTAGAGGAAGAGCCAGAATCTGACTGTAGTGAAGTGAGTTGATTACTAACTAATAGTGTCAGCGGTGTTATTATATAAGACATAGGGATTCAAATCTGAATATTCCATTTCTGCATGGCAGAGGAGACTGGAGATAATACGGTTGAACTCACTGCGGGTAATAAAACTAGCCCACATGGTAAAGGAAATTAACCATCCAAGGCTTCTGAAGATTCTGACTGAGACCACATCAACAGAATTGACTCCTATCTGAAAATTCAGACAGGCAATGCTTC
The DNA here is from genome assembly GCA_028551475.1 of Casuarina equisetifolia. Taxonomy (NCBI): domain Eukaryota; kingdom Viridiplantae; phylum Streptophyta; class Magnoliopsida; order Fagales; family Casuarinaceae; genus Casuarina; species Casuarina equisetifolia. Next base: position 22,064,114 of record CM052362.1, read on the forward strand.
TCCCTCCGGGCTTTCGGAGGGAGGGTTTAAATATTGAAACAGGCCCAAAAGCCAGTTCCCAAATTCATATCTTTTAAGAATACACAAAGTTATCTCAGACAGCAGTCGATTTAATTGAGCCTCAGATTTTCCTGCTTTGTATGAACTTGATAGAAAAAAAAAAATCAATTTCTGTTTTATCCTTAGGTAGAAAGTAAAGATAACTTTAGTAGAGGCTTATTATCAGCCGCTAGAAATACCGAATTTTGAAATCTTTCCCCCATCTAAAGTTCAGAAAAATACTCAATTCACAGTTTAAACCCAAGGCCTCAACCCATTCACGGGCAATTTAACTGCACTTATAAAAATCAAATCAAGAAAAAATTGACTCATGATAAAGAAGTCGAGTGCTAAAAGAGCCAGCTGAGAATGGGAAACTTCAGACTCACTTATGGAGAATAAGATACTTACTAACCAATCTGGTCCTCAGCAAACTTTCATTAGTAATGATCGCACGACATTTCAATTTTCACAACCTCAGAACAAGTCAGATAAACTTGGACTCCTAAAATAAACAATTCATCCATTAAAAATAAAAAATAAAAAAAGCAATTGCAGGGGCTTCCCGAGTCGATCTACTTACTTTTTATTTATCTCAAGACTTTTTTACATAAATATCTTTATCAAACCTCTGCCTTTCAGTTTTCATAATTTCCTAATTTTTTTCCAATATCTCAAAGGTCCCACATGTTTTCTGATATTTGGGAGGGGAATTCTCTCCCGCCCCAATCAACTGAATGTAGATCCATCCCCCATAAGCAGAGCAAGCTGCCAAGAAATGCTGCCTTCTTCAGATAATCAAGAAAGGGTAATAAGGCCTAGACACCAATGTCACTCCAGCAATTATATACGTGTATCCAGAGGTAACTTGTGGACATGGATAGTGCAATTTTCCTAAGGGGTTTCTTAGAGTACTGAACTAAGATATCAGATGACTAAGCAACATGAAAAAACACATGAAGAATTCACATATTGAGAGGACAATGAAATTTAACCTCTTGTTTTTCTTCAACCAGCAAGTCACCATGTATGAAGCTAAGAGGCTCCATGGAGAAATGCTGAGCACATGATATCTGGAAAACACTTTTGGAAACAGAAAATCAGCACCAGCTAACCATGGTGACAGGAAAGAGACAAATATAATAGTGAAAAAAGATACAAGACCTTCAATGCTCTAATAAAAGATGTTAGTGTTCCATCCTGATTTAGGAAGTAGTTTCTCAAGAATACAGCGACCTTGTGACTAACACTAAATCCAGAACACTGCTTCACAAGGACTGCCTCTACAACTGCATCCATTCTCTCAGCTGGGGATCCCAATATGAACTTCGAAGGGGACAACCGCTGCAGCACATTTGAAGGAAGAATGTTTCTTGGAGCATCCAGTGTTGTGGCAACTCCCATTAGAAGAATGACCGGAATCTTTAGAACCCATTCACTGATAGATAAAGGAGCACATTGTAAGCCGTTATTGCAAAATAAAAATAGAATTATATAAAACAAAATCAAGAGTTTTGATCAGGCATGAAAGAGAGAATAGCCTGACCACGGCTACTATACACTGTCACTGATTTACTTTAAATGCGCTTTTTGTGCCAATTAATCAGAGACCAATAGCAGATTAATATGAAGTAGTTGCAATGTAACCCCACAACCCAGACAAACATATTGAACGCAAATACTATACTTTTGTTCCAATCAGATTTGAAAATCGCTACATGGATTGTTAGCCCCCTCACGGCTCATGTCCATGTCAACAACATAACCATCATTTACACAATTCAAAGGCCAAGCATGAACTCATAATGGCAGAAATGATCAGTGACATGAATGAAACATGCAACAAACAGTATTAAAGACCGGAGTATAATTTGGTGTACAAAAGAAAGATGAACACATAATAACTTGGTTGAGGCAGACTTTCTACTCACACCCCACTCAACTGAGAAAAATAAATAAATCCTTACTGCTGCCGATCCTGCTGCCATCAAGGCAAAGAGCGTGATTTGGTAATTATTAATTTTTATCCTTTTAAGTTAAGGTCACAGAATACAATGGTATAGTGCTTCTGCTTTGGCGGAACAGATTATATAGGGGAAGTGCATAAACACTTTTCTTCAAACACCTTGCATCATTTAATGGTTGTAACAATTCTTTAATGATAATTCAATGGTAGTTTTCTTTGTTCGAGAGAGAAGATATCTGATTTAACTTCTGCAGGATGCAAGCTTGCAAGTTTATGAGCTCTTTCACATATGTAAATACAAATGGAATTTGAGAATCCAATTGTAATGATCAAAACATTATCATGTTGGCATTGTTCATAACACAACTTTTCTCAAAGCAATCATTCATAATCCTTAGTGCAAAGAATTTTTTAAAAAAATAAAACTAAAAACTAAAAACTAAAACCATGGCTGTTTTTGCTTAGGTATCCCTTGATTTATAATTTAATTTATATACACAAATTTCCAATGCCCCCTACACAATTTATAACACAAATATTTATGTTGGATACATGAGTTTTATATATGATTTAAAACTACTGAAGTACCTTCAGAGAGTTTCACATTAGTTTTAAATGTAAGAGGAAATTTTTAGAACAATGTCTTCCACATTTCAATGGGTACTCATACTATTTATTTGTTGAAACCCAAATAAACTCAAAATTAAATTACCAGAATTTTACCAAATTAACTCTTTTCACTTTATAATTTGTTATAGTGTACTAAAATAATATGAATGTTGGGATGGTAATGTTAGATTAGTAAAAGTAGCAAATGTTAACTGGGAAAAATCTCAAGTACTTGATTTAGAAATACTTTAAGAATAAGAGAATCCAGATTTAAAGTTATTTTTCTTAACATCTAATTTTCCTTGCGTTATTCTCTCATACAATTAACTGCATTCTTCAATTTCTTTAGTATAGGAGCTTTTCAATGCTCGAGATTTTTCCCAGTTACTCATACTTTTATCTAAATCGATTTAAACATTAGGAACTCTATAAATATTCGTGTAACTGTAAAGGTTTTTAAGATTACAAGAGCAATTAGTCTTAAAGAGTTATTAGAAGTGGTAATATGGTTTGTTCAAGATATAGAAGGCTAGCCTTGTCATGTATGTATTGACGTATATATGTGCATGTTTCTGTTTTTATGAATTTACATATGTATGCATGTTTAGCCATATAAGCAATCGCAGAAAAAAACACATATACATGTGAAAGATGTGCATAAATATAGTCACAGAAACATAGTACTTGTGGAAGAGGTGTCAACGCGCACTGGAGTACCTCAGCATAAGGATGAAGTCAGACAACACAGACCCACAACATCGTTCCATATCATCTATAATCACGACTACTGGGTTATCATGGTTGTCTTGTTCTCTGTACCACGATGCTAAGATGGATATGTCAGCTGCCTGCTTAAAAGCAGCATCCAAAGTCAAATAAAACTGAAAACCACTTGGAATGAAGTTATATTATTTATTTAAGCAAGTATCTCTAAATTTAGAAACCCACGTCCAAGGTATTTGTTAAGAACTGTCTCAATAAACCTCTGAGACAACCACCAATCCCGTTCTTGGTGGAGAAGTCTAAGGATGAAAGGTTAGCCACATGGCATCCGTGAGATCTCAGAGAAACGCCAAGCTCTTCAAATGTCAGTAGATCATCTACAAACTCCATATTCTCTGCCAAATATTATAAATCAACGTTTCTTATCAGACAACTACCTAGGGAAATATCAGCTGCACGACTAACGATAAAATGAAATTCCAAAGCAACAGAGCAGAGAGACCCAAAGTTGATAGATCAAGTTGACTTCTTATTCCGCGATGTTAATGCAAGTATGCATCTCCAACGCAAAATTATACTGAGAACATTGGCAGCTTATTATTCCTTTACCAAACATCACAGAGCACGAATGAAGGTTTCATCAGAAAACGGTTTGGATTTCTGTCAGTCATTAATTTCCAATACATCTAACAAAAGGAAACATTGCTAGTATCTACTTCATATACTCTAAAAATTTCTTTCCCCACGCATTTTAAGAGAAGTAGTCACATAGAAAAGAGCTTACTGGTCAGAATTAGCCCAGTGAACAGCTGTTTAGAGGTAGCATCAGCCACAATCGGAAAAGGCCTAGTTGCTTCAGCAAAACCAGGTGTTCCAAATGACTTAATTGTACTGAAGGACTCACGAACCCAGCAATGTATCTCACTGAATACATTAGTGTTGATACCCCTCAAAACATCCTGCAAGAACAGGTATAAAATTTGAAATGATCGCTGTGAAAATGAAGGAAATGAAACCAACATCCGATATGTTACATTAATATCGCCTTTACAACGTGATAAAATATAAATTTAGATCATAATGGATAAATTTAAACACAAATAACTTGTAATGTCAAAACACTTTAAACTTGAATTGTTCAATCTCAAAATCGATCAAATCAGCATCTTCTCTAATGATCTGAAATGAAAATTAAAGTAGAAGACATGGAAAAAAGGTCAAAAACCTTGATGGTCGAGTCGATTCTAGACCAAACAAGCTCAAAAGCTTCCATGCGCAAGTGTTCGCAGCCAAGCTCATCCCACTCTTCAGCTCTCTCGGCCTTCTTAGGTGATGATGGTGATAGATCAATGCGCCTTCGGGTTTTCCCAGTTCCAGTTGACTTTTTCTCGGATTTTCGGGATGATGCTTTGTGCAGAACGAAGAATGGCTGTGAAAATAAAAGGAATTCCCCGAAGATTCGATTAATGCTCCATTTACTTGGAGAACTGAAAAAAAAAATAACTAAGGCAAATAATTCCCCCTGCAGTTACTCAAAAGTGCGAGAACATTCGTTTTATTAAAACGGAAACCAATCTCACTTCAAAACTCCGTTTTAAGCATATTTATTTTCCTTTCCTTCAAATCCTCTTTCTTGGGAACCAAACAGTGACCGAAAAGAAGAGAGTAAGGTCGGAGAAGGCGTGCCTGGAGATTATTTTCATTGATCTCTGATGTAGTTTGAGTAGGTGAATCTGTAGCATCAGAAGTGAGCGCCATTCCTCGATAGCCAACTCTCTCTCTCCTTCTCTCCTTCTCTCCCTCTCTCCCTCTCTAGGGTTGTCTCTTTCCCAACAATATTTGGCGGGAACATTTGCATGGCAGATAAGTAAATTCACGCTCCATAGACGGGCGGGTTTGATACTGGGCTGGAGGACCATATATGGAACCCGAAGGGATTCGATCAAGCCGTTAAAAGTACAAGCCCATCTAAGAGTAGGAACTTTTTTACAGACCACAGAATCGGATCTTCCAAACCTGTCCCGAAATTATACGATTAGAGATCGAGATGAGGACACGGCCCCTTATTGATTGATCTGCGAATCATTAGCTGCTTCGAAATCAAGAAGGGATTCAATCAAATTTGGAGTCCAACTTCTACTTTGGCAACATTTTCAATGTTTTTGTTGAAAATAAGTGTAATCTTATATTAAAAGTGTAAATATGGACTCTTGAACTTATAAGTGATATGATTTTTTTATTTAATGTCTTAAAGTTTTGAAATAAACGTCTTAATATAATAATTTTAAATGTGTTAAGAAAAATCCTACTTTAAAATCATGAGAAGAAATTTCAAATTCATCTTAAAAAAATTAATACAATAAACGAAAATAATCATATTCAATTTTTACTAAGGTAAAATTTTGTGACCTTTGCCACTTTTTCTGTGATCACAAGTTTCTTGTGGAAAAACTATTTGAGATCATTACTCGTTAATCTCATTGCCTCCTGATGTTGCTTCACCGAGAAGAACAAGAAAACAGCTGCATGTGTACAAGTGCAGAAGGCTCCCACCTTTGTTTATTGGTAGGACCCAGGTGATTTTCTTTTAAAATGTTTGAAAATATAATAAAAATCTTACATAAATTTAGAAAATAGACATTTTTTCCAACGTGAAAAATACAAGAAATAAAATTGAACTTCGTATATATTTAGTAGTCTTCTCCCATACGAGTAACAAAAAACAAACCGTATGGATTTGGGCTCTCATAATTCACACCTGGACCTGGTAGTGATAACCTAGAAAGTCTCCGAGGGTTAATGGGTCAGTGGGTTGTCGTGGACAACTTGTGGGAGTTTTTATACCCTCTTTTTGTAAAATTGGTGCTACTTTTGTAGGCGTAATTATTCATAAAAGCCTATCACCTTTTTAAAGCTTTGACTTCGTTGACTCCTACGATTATTTTTGATGTGTCGATGCTTGAAGACGGGTCGCTTATTTTCTTCCTTTCCAGGGACTTTGAATGTCTGGTTTAAGTAACCTGTTCCGAGCTAGCAATGATGGTTGCTTTGAGAGGAGGTCTTGTGTTGGTTTAGGTAGACAGGGATAGGGTGATTGGAAGTGGTTCGTTAATGAGGAGTAGAGCGGTAGGAGTAGAAGTGAGAACCAGCTAAGCCCACCCATGAGCTTCCTCTCACTCATTCTCACTCAATTATGGGACCTTTTCTTGCTTTCTTCACGTGAGTCTCTGGGCAATTAGACGAAGTGGGAGGAGGGAGTGTTCCATGAAATGATAACCGGGATGTGACTAACTTCAATCCCGCTGTTGCATGTTGGCCCATATAAATTCCAATCAATTAACCATCTTCCGAGTCATCACTTCGAGTGGGCTGTCTTCCAACACCCAAAACAAGAAAACTTGCATTATTGCAAATAGGCTTTTAAATTCTGTCGCCTACGCTGTCTCTCGGGTTCATTTATAGCCAAAAAAGAAAGGAAAAGAGGTAAAGCAATGAAAGAGTTTAATCAACTCTATCCAAATTTACTTCATTACTACGGTGATATGATGTGAGACAAAATCAAAGTTGGATGACATTATGTGCAACTATTATGACAAGGTTTAAATAAATAAAATAATTATTGAACTGTTTTTAGGTTAGAATAGCAACTCATATAAGGCCTTGATAATAAAACTTCACTTATAGGGTGAAATGAAATACCAACATGTTTTCTTAATGTTAAGAAGCGACATTCAACTAACATGAAAAAAAAAAAAAAAGCCTACTCCAATAATACATTAAGTGGGCCTAATAGTATTCCCTAAAAAACGAAGAGAAACACAAACTCGTATAAGGTCATAAAAATAAAACTCTACTTTTAGTGTGAGATAAAATCTTAATAAGATCTGAAATTAAATCTACTCTATCTCAAGGATATTGACATACAAATACATATTTCTAAGCTCCAAAGAAGGAAGAGATTAGTCAGAGGTTTAGAGAGTTCTGTCAGTTACTTCGGTCCCGTTTTACAGAGGGCAGGTAAAAATGATGGCACGGACTTTACTGTCTTCCAACCAAGGGAGCGCACCTCCCTTCCCCATCACCGCCAAGAACACGTGATACCGGGTCCACGAACGTGAATAAGGACTATTAATGTCGCAATTCTGTCGCATTCCACCTTGGATAAAGCAGAGCCGGATCATTTATGGCTCAAACACAGCTTTATGGAAATTTTTTGTCCTTTCCACGACAGGATTATCCTCCTTGGATGACCAGTAACTCCGCATGTAATACTCCAAATACACCACATGCAGTTTTCTGAATCTTCAAGGAATTTTGAATTTTCACTTTTAGCTCTCCTGGTGCGTGGGGAATGGCCACTGGGCCCGGTTGGTGAAAGGTCAATTCACTTTTTTCTCTTGCCTGGAAAAAAGAATTTCACTTTTCCTGAAAAGTAACTTGTCATGTTGCACCCCCGAAAACGGAAGAGGAAATCTTGGTCAAATCTGAGGAATGTGTGGCTTCGGGAGTAAGTCTAATGTTTGTAGTTCTTCAGGTTGTACTCCGAAAAGGTATCTCAGAAACTGACTGAGAAAAGAATACGAGACAGGCTTCGCCTTTCATCCGGGGGCTACGATTTTTATGGTAAAAACGTCGAGCAGCTGAGCTGCGTGCTTTCGACCACTCCAGTTGCCTAATTATTCGCCTGGTGCTTGATCTCGCAGTGCGTCCACAAACCCACATTTGTGGCATACTTGCCCCAAACAAACTTGTCTCCCGTCAGATTTACAGATTGTACGAAGTCCCCGAAGTTTCTTGTTCCGTAGACTGCTCCTCCTGGACCGGCTTCTTTCTGAAGCGCGAGGGAAGCCGCATTAGGCTTTGGATTATACTGAATTAGGAACCACAATCCATGCCGGTTCAGAGCTAAAGCTGTTTATCTCTTCTTTATGGTCAGATGGGGCGACCGAAGGTAGGCCTAGCAAGAGCCAAAAAGATAATGGTGCTAAATTCAAGATATGTGGTCCAAGGATCATGATGGGCAGAGCCCAAGAGTCCCACCAATACGGTCACACAGAACCCCAAAAGTAGGAAAAGCTCGGGACCCTACTCACCTTGCTTCTTTCTTTTTCCCTACCCATCTTTTTCTCTCTCTGCCGACTCGTGAGTACTGTATGGAAATGTCACCTGCGTTCCGGCAAGCTACCGGTACCTTCGTTGGAGGTTCACCGGCTAGGGAAGTTCCGGGTGAATGGCTTGGGCCTTTGGGGCCAGTCTCTAGAAAGCCCATCATGTGCGGTTGCTGTCAGGTAAAGAGGTAGCAGTGGGTGGTTGAGGGGACAAATTATGAGGCTTCGAGAGGTTTGCTAAAGCTACTCGATTTTGAATTCGTTGGAATTACGGACATCGGATGGGGAGCCACAGTAGGGGTTGTTTGGTGCCCGTGGATGTCAACAGCTGGACTTCGCTCATTTGAAATGTCAATTTCAATCATTCCCAGTGACTTTTTAATGTTAATTTGGAGTCTTCTACTTAACTGTTGCATCATCTCTTTATTTAATCTAAAGAGTGAAATATTTTACATTTCTTTTGACAATCACTAAAAAGATGTACTCTTTTTAGCATATTAAGATACAATTATAGCTTTTAACTATTACTAAAAAAGATGTTTTCGTTATCATGTAAAGAAACAGTAAGAACTCTTAACTACAATTGAAGAGAAGTTAAGAAATAGTACAAACTTTTTAAGTATAAATAAAAGTATATTATATTTATTAGTGTCTAACAAAGGGACAAAAACTTTTAACTGTAACTCTAAAGGTGTGTTTGTCGATATGCAATGAAATGACAATTAACTTCTAACTGTAACAAAAATTACGTATTCAAATAACTAAATGAAAAATTTTTCTAATTGTAACACAAATGCTACATCCATTAACATATAAAGAAATAACAATACTATTTCAACTATTAAAAATTTTGTTATAATAAACTATAAGCAAAGTAATAAGATATAAAGATATAATTAAGTGTTCTTGTCATTTATATTTAAATGAAAAACTATTTTTATTAACTATCTCGGAAACAAACTTTTTAGGCTATTAATTACTTAAAAAAATTACTAATTGTGTTAGATAAAAGTACTCTTGCCAACTATTTTTGAAAGGGACATATGTACATTTTCTAGTTGCATTTTCGAGAATGGTAGATAGTTTCCACATAATTATCATATCCAGGAGCATACAAATCTTCTCCCACTCTGTAACTCTCCTAACATATCGTGTAGATTCGATTCTTGTACGTCGAATCTCTCGTTTCTACGTCAGGGGTCACCCGGAGTTTTGAGTACTCGTGTCTCCTCAAGTGCCTACCTTCAAGTAGAACAACTTTGAGTACTACGGAGACTCCATTGTTCTTCTCTGCTGGCAATCCCTCGCCAAACACGCAGACCTCCATCCAAATGCTTGTGAGTTCGATGGACCATTTTGAGGCATAAGAACAAGCCTGATTAATTTAACTTTCAAAAAAAGTCGGCAATTTTCAGAAAGAAACACAACATTTAAGGAGATTGATACTTGTGATGTCACCGTGATGTTACCTTTCAGTAAGTACGGGAGCCAAAATGATGTCGAATGAAACTACTATTTACTGCAGATTCTAATGAGAGGCAGAAACAGTATCGTTTCCATTAAGACGGCTGGGTCTGGGTTCGGGTTTCATTGCATTAATTGATATTGAAATCCTGCACAAGTGGGTGAGTTTTGGTGTGCTGGGAATTAATTGGTTTAGCTTTATCCATTGTTGCTTGCCTAAATTCGCGAGAAGGGTAACGCATGTTCTCCATGGGTTGATGCAAACTTTACTAATTAAGAAGCTCATTCAATTGCACCCTGCCAAGTGAGTGGAAGAGGGAAAACTGGACATTGGTTTTGGTTTTGGTTTTTACCTTTACTGGTTAAACTTTAACTGGCAGTGAAACGCATGCTGGTACGCTCACAGTGACAGCCGTGGCGCAAACACGAAAGCAGCACTTGAATAGAGGCTGTTCAGCGGGACACATGAACCTCAGACAGCCTTATAAATGAAGCTCAGTTGCAGATGCAAGGTCTAAACCCCCATTACTTAAGCTCAAAGACTTCAATGCCTCGCCCAATAAGATGAGACCAAAGCCTTGTCACTTGGGGTTCCTCTACACAGACACTGCCCCCCTTTCCCAACACACACTCGCACAAACTTTCAGACATTAGCGCACAAACTCAACAGAGCGCGACACGGCGAGAGTGCAAAACCAAATGGTTGAGACAGAGGCTGATCCCTGTCCCTTGCTTTTGACTGTCTCAGGGGGCCATTTTTGAGCTTTCTGGGTCTAGAGGGAAAGTGTCATAGGAACGAGTACTGGGTGTGGTGGAGATGAACAGTGGAGGAGTTGGCGGTGGAGGTGGTGGGAGTGGGGTAGGGATGGGGACAGGGATGAGGTCACCTTTTACAGTATCACAGTGGCAGGAGCTGGAGCACCAGGCTTTGATCTTCAAGTATCTGGTGGCCGGTTTGCCTGTGCCACCTGATCTTGTTCTCCCCATTCAGAAAAGCTTTGAGTCTATTTCTCACAGGTTCTTCCACCATCCTACCAGTAAGTTTCTCTCGCTTTCTCTTTCTCTATTTATCTCTCTCTCTCTCTCTCTCCCCCTCCCTCCCTCTCTCTATAGATTTAATGGTTTCCTCCTGTTCCTGGGCATGTGATTTGATTTGAAGAACCTTGGGTTTTTCTTCTCTCTTCTGAAGTTTCAAAATCAGTGCTTTACGCTCTCACTTTTTCTTTTATTCGTCTATGCTGATAAGCATAGAAAAGCATCTAGATGGATTTTTCTTGAAAGGAAAACTAGTCGGTGATACCAATACAAAGGGAGCTGAGTATTCATATGCAGGATGAACAGTTTCTGTATTTCTCTCTCTTTAAGGTTTGACAATATTTTGTATTAATTTTGGAAAACATTAAGAATAAGCGAATAGGAAATGTTTACCTTTCATCAATAATCCATAGACTTCTCTTTCGTTTGGGCTTTGTAGATTATGCTTTGAGCAATCAAATCAGTTTCTCATGTGTGAAAGCTTCCTTTTTTATTCTTGGAACTTCTTTTGAAATTTATTCACAGAACTTTTGTTTCATTTCATTTCATTTGTTTTGCTTCTTATATTGTCGGAGAAAATATTTCAACCCGTGGTCACTGTTGGTATTTATCAAGATTCTGTAGTTTGATTGGAAGTTTTAAATGTCGCCTTTTCCCGGTCCTTTTGGTTTGATGGTGGTTTGCTGTCAACATATGTTCTTCCCAAGGTCCTTCTTCCTTTATCGCGTTCCTTCGTTGCAGAAGATTTTCGTGGCTAAATCCAATCCATTTTCTTAATCGTTCCATTTGCCTCATGAAATACCTGGATGATGAAGTTGTCTGTCGTTTATGGAGAATATCACTTTTAGTTTGTTGTTAGTGTTCTAGATGGATATATATTCTTACTGTGACCTTCGGTATGAATTTGCAGTGGGCTATTGCTCATTCTATGGGAAGAAGGTGGACCCAGAGCCGGGACGCTGCAGGAGGACGGATGGAAAGAAGTGGAGGTGCTCCAAAGACGCGTACCCAGATTCTAAGTATTGTGAACGCCACATGCACCGTGGCCGCAACCGTTCAAGAAAGCCTGTGGAATCACAAACCATGACACAGTCATCATCGTCCACCGTGACATCCCTGACTGCCAGCGCAAGCAGCTGCGGTAACGGGAACTTCCCGAGCATTCCATTGAGTGCCTATGGTACTCAAGGTGTCAGTTCTGGAGCCAACCAGTCCCAGTATAATCTGGACTCCATTCCATATGGAATCCCAAATAAAGATTACAGGTATCGAACTCCCTGCAATATGTTTGAATTGTTTGAATCATTCTTGGCCTTTTAACCAATTACTTTGTGATGCATATTGTGTATTCTTTGGCTGCACAATCTAGTGGTATTTGGGACCATGTTGTAGAAATTGTATGTTGGGAGTACAGCTCCAGCCACCTGGGTAATAGAGATGTCACATAAACTTTTTAATTTGCTGTCAGATCCAGGGTTCTGGGCCCTGATGTCCTTACAGATATATCCCTCTGGGAGCTTGATGTTTTTCCAGAAGGGATGGTTCTTGCCAGTATTCTTTTGGTGTGGTTCTTTGACTTCTGTTTCCTCTGTAAAATTTATCATACAGATCTGACAACCATTAGAAATGGTCCAGAGCAAGACTAGGGAGATTTCTGCTGTCCTCAAATGCTGCTTAAAGAAAATAATAGGAACGGTGTGCTTACTGGCTTTGCAAAATTATAATTTCAAGAATTACCTGATTCATGTGGGAGGAAGTAATATGTTAGTCTCTTCCGGAATTTTGGTGGTCTTAAAGATTGTTGTCGGGGGTTGAAATTTTCTCTTTGCCTTCGTATCCAATTTTTTCAATTCTCATATTTAATTCCTTCATGTGGATATCTAGTGATTGTTGGGCCTATTCATGAAATAACTTGGTAGGAGTAACATGGATTCTTCGGCAAACTGGATAATGCATGTCTTGCTTAGACTTTTTATAGTCTGAAAGGATCTGGCTTCTGGGCCCTGATGTCCACATGATACTCTCTGGAAATCTGTTGTTTTTGCAGTATGTATGTGTTTTGGCTGTCATGTTTTTGCACTGCTTCCTTGCTTTATGTTTTGAATGTTAAATTCGTTGCAGAAATCTGACAAAAATATACTGAATTGTTCTGGGCATACCACTTTGTGGCACCTTATATTACTCTCTGGAGTCTGTCAACAGAAAGTATGGGAAGGGTGGACTCATAGTTTTTGCAGAAACTTTATGTTAAAAGGATAAATTTCTTCCAATCTGAAAAGATAAAAGGGGAAGGGGGGTTTCACAATTTCATCCTTCTGCTCTCAAAGTCTGCCTCACAGTTTTCAAGATTTTGTCTGTACCCACAACAATTACTCTCCCTAGTGTCCCACTTATCAATTTCATAAATGCACACAGCTATCAATTACTCTCCCAAGTATCTCTAACCTAAGTTGTGTACTTTTTACCTTGTTAAAATCCATTTTATTTCCCAACTACTCCTACCAAACCCCAAATAGCTGCTATTGTATAAAGTGAGCTACCTGGCTAAAAGATAAAGGCTTCTCATTTAATTATTTTGTCCTTTTTTCTGGCGGAGGAAAAATGATTTCTTAATTTCATTTATTTTGCACTAGATTTGTGTGAAGAACAATCTGTATAGCAAAGATTGAAGGCTGTCCTCAGTTTAGGGTAGAAGTGCAACCTTTAACATGAAACTTATCCCTTTTCCTTGTGTTGAGTTCTTTTGAGATCACTGCAACATTGTGTTACAACACATGCAAATTGTTCCAGAATGGTAAAATCTTCACATGACACTGACGGAGGTAGTTGTCTAGCTTCTGCTCGTCTTTTCAATGGACCAGGTTAATTATGCCAACCTGTATTAATTCCCAGAATGGTAAAAATGAAGCAGTGTTAAATTTGACACTTACCTGGCCAAAAAATGCTATCCCAGTTTTTAGAAATTGTGTTATCTATGTCTTTTGACTCCCATGGCAACTACCCCGTCAACTTGAAAGATTTAAGCTGATGTATTTTTCTTTGGGGCATTTATTGATGACCTCTCACTGCTATCATTTTGTTCGTAGGAGAAGTTAACTTTTACTTTCTATTGTTTCTTCTGATAATTTCAGGAAACTACTCCCCTTGCCTTGATGCTACTCATGCCTTCTTATCTGTTACATGATATATTTCTATCAATTATTAGCTTAGTTATTAGTACTAAATCATTAATCAAGGACGCAGCATTCCACATAGGAATTTAATCACTACTAAGTTCTCATTGCCTGTATGGCAGATAATGTGAGTATTCATTAGAAAAAGTTGTATGAAAAAGAGGAGTACAACAGATTTTAACATCATCCCAATATTTGTTGCAATGTGAGCTGGTAAGACAGCCTTCTTGCCTTCATCTCATCCAGCAGTGCTTTGATTAACGTGTTGGACGGTATCCATTGTGCTGTACATTCCTTTTAAATGCAGATTATATATAGAGGAAACTTTAGTTGCCATAGGTAAACAGAAGCTCCCGTACTTGGAGCGATAGACACCTCATCTGACAGCATTTTCACATCTTTCTATAGCTTTCTGAGAATGTTGTCTTTTATTTAGCTTTTCGGTAAGAAAAAAACTAATGAATTAGTTTGCATAAGATTAATCTCCAAGTAAGTGTAATTTAGATCAATAATCTGTTTCTGTTTACCTGTGGAATGTACAGGTACCTGCAGGGATTCAAACCTGACGTAGGTGAGCACAGTTTCTTCACTGATGCATCAGGAAGCAATAGGGATCTGCAGATGGATTCGCAGGTTGACAATACTTGGCCTTTGATGCCATCCAGAGTTGCCTCATTTCCTGCGTCCAAATCAAATGACAACTCCGTGTTGCAGAATGAGTACACTCGGCACTCTTTTTTCGGCAATGATTTTGGCTCCGGAGAGCCTGTGAAACAGGAAGGTCAGTCCCTTCGACCTTTCTTTGATGAGTGGCCTAAAACTAGGGACTCCTGGTCTGGTCTTGAAGAGGAGAGATCCAACCAATCCTCATTCTCCACAACTCAGCTCTCGATATCAATTCCAATGACCACGTCAGACTTCTCTGCAGGTTCTCAATCTCCTCAGGGTGAGTTTCAATCTAGGGGAATGGTTCCCGCAAATTTCCATCAGTTCTGAACTGTCTTGAAACCTTGTTGCAGATAATTGAGAGGAGCGTGGTCGCAATTCTCTCAGCTGTATCATTTTAAGGCCAGACAAGTTTTAGGATGTTGACTTCACTATGCACAAAGACTCCCTTGGAAGTCTTTTCATTTTCCTTGATAGCTTTATGGTTGTGGTTTTTTTGCAAGCCTATTTGTGTAAAACTACATTTGCAAGCTCAAGGTAGGAATAAGATAAACTGTTTGCTATCTGGGAAATCCAGAATATTAAGGTCGTGTTAGATTATAGAGCAACAATTTATGGCTTTGGCTTTGGCTTTGGCTTTGATTGCTACCTTCCCATGAACTAAATAAACTTGCTCTGTGTTCATGAAGCACAGCTCTTCGAATTGTCAGTATGATCTTACTTCTTATTTTCTTATGGACAAGTGTAAGATTTTTTTACCTTCGACTCTATTTATGACCACAGGGTAAGTCTTGTATTTAAACTAATGCACGCAAGGTAGTGTTCCAATGCCACTGAACACCTGTAGTGCCCCCTATCTGATCCTGCAAAAGAGAAAGAAATCTGGTGGGGGGAAACATGTTTCTTTTCTGATTCCCTCAGCGTGCCAACATCCCACTGTGGTTGTGCTTGTTAAAAGCCTGTGACGCCTGGTCCTCCTCAAGTATCTCTTTTTCTTCCTTTATCTCTTGAAAAAGTCATTGCCTTGCCCCAAAGGTAACATCATGAGCACCGGCCAGTAAGTGCTCTGACAAGGGCTTTGTGGGGGCTGGAACGCTCCAGCCTTCTAGTTCAGGGCTTTTCTTTATAGTTCATTTTCGTTAAAATAATAAGCATCCAAAGAACTTCTAGTATAACAAAATTTGTTTCTGACAGTACAATACAATCTCAATGAATTGTAGTCCGGCACTGCATATGGATTGACCCTTCGTACGCGCCACTGTGTGCAGGTAACATGCTGCTATTGACTATGCAGTGTCTGAAAACTTCACTTAAAAACTATCACCTGAACAAGAGCACGAGATATATGCATCCGGTGTTATGTTTAAAAATAGCAGGAAAGTAGATATTGTATCAGTTTTAAAGTGACCGACAACACTATCAAATACTTGCCAAATTATTACCTCCATTGTCTGTTCCAAAGATGATTGCGCAATGATATTAATTCCTGCTTTGATTGAACGAAATAAAGAAAAACGGAATCTTAAATATCAGATTCCAAAATATATCGTATTTTAGACTTATGAGTCATGTTATCATAAGCTAACTTTTCTATATGTATTCTAGGCTTTATTTTGCTGACACTGATGTCCTCAAAATACACGACATTGTACAAAAACAAAAACAAAAACATATAATTGTTTTCGTCATTACCCGATTATAAGAAGGAGAGAGAAAAACACTCTTCCTTCAGGTCAGCTTGGTCGTCGGGAACGGTGAGAAAGATAACGTCATCCTCGTGCGGGCCCCATGACAGCTGCGAGGTTGGTGTCAGGAGTATCACGTGCCGAGGCGCCTTTGCTTTTACCGTACTCATTCCACCTCACTTGTTCCGCTTATCCCAACCTTCGCATTACTGCAATGTCCAAGCGCATGACGTCATCGCAGACGCCTGGGCAGCGACTGCTCTGACACGTTTCGGCACCTGGCTGTCCCTTGCCGCCCATAATCAAATCTTAACAAGTTTTTACTAATTTAAATCTTCATTAGATGACGATATAATCCGATCTTAATATTTGATACCCCGGCTCTGGTTCTGGTCCACGAGGCATGACGAGCATTTGTTGCACCCGCCGTGTCTTATCCAAACCGGCATCGTGGCGGGGTCGCGGGTGCTGCCATGAGGTACGATAAAGAGTGGACGAGGGAAGAGTCAAAACTGGAGAGGAGAACGACAGGGAGTAAAAGCTCTTAATGTCCCCTCCACTGCCAGTCAAATCCCGACCATGGGCCTACTCTTCACGGGCTTTCAGAATCTGCGATAAAAGTTCCTATTTTTGTGCCTATTTTCACTGTTTGATTTTATTATATTGCAAAAAAAACAAGAGAATGTAATGACAATCAACAAGAAAAGTCCCATCCAGATTGACACAGATTCCAATTTATTACAATCTTGGAAGAGATTCGGACTCGTGGTTTAGAGGACAACGATGAAATCATCCGTACATGGCCTGACCAAGATGACACGACCTCAGTTTTGTCGGCTTTTAAAATGGGCCAGAAGGAGCAACAGCGTCGAATTTAGAGTCCAAGAGGGTTGCTTGTGATCAGGCCCATGGTGTGCTACAAGAGAACTGCAGGAGTTGATGAATTTTTCAGATTGGAGAATCGATTGGAGTGGGATTACGGCTGACACTTGTGAATTCAAGTAAAAAAAGCTCGTTTCTGTTTACTTAATCATTCGTGAACTTCACGGTTTCCTCGTTCCCAAACAAAAAATTAGCAAGAATAAGCCGGGAAGGCTGCGGTTAAAAGAAAACTAACCAGATCAGGAAGCGCAGGGGGGGAGAGAGAGGGGGTTGAGTTTTGAGAGATGGGGTGGGGATGGGCGATCTACGAGACCGTCGTTGTATTGGGATCGCTGTGCCTGCTGGGATGGGCGGGTCTGTGGTTTCTGAACCGTAGGCTCTACAAGGAGTACGAAGAGAAGCGTGTCCTGGTCCAGATCATTTTCAGCGTCGTCTTCGCATTCTCCTGTAACCTCTTCCAGCTTGTCATCTTCGAGATCATTCCCATTCTTTCCAAAGAGTACGGCCCTTTCCCTTGCCTTTTTCTTTGGTTCCCGCGAAAGAAGCTCTGCAAGTTGTTGATTTCATTGTTTTTCACTGAGCTTTCCGTATTGGCTGTAGGGCGAGATGGATGAACTGGAAGCTGGATTTGTTTTGTTTGATACTGTTACTGGTCTTTATGCTCCCTTACTATCATTGTTACTTGATGCTTTGCAATGGCGGTACGTTTTCTTTTTGCATTTTATAATTTTAATTCCTTTGGCTTTATTCTTCATGTTTAGTTTGGTTATGGCTTTGACATGTAGCATTTTGATGTACCAGTTAAATAACTTTTCTAGTATCGATTACCTTCATTAGAAACGGATGGACCTGGTGGACTAGCTGTTATGTTAATCATCTACGTAATGTGTGTGCGCGGAGCCTTTCTAGTTAGTATTTGAAATTTATGGGAGAAAGCGGTACGTGTTGTGTGCAGATAAATGTTTAATTTGATAGAGTTTGGAGTGCTGGCTTTCTTATTCGATTGGAGTTTACTTCTCTAGACTCTTCTGGAAGGAATCTGTGGAATATGGATCAGAATATAGTTATCTTGTTGATGTAGTTATGATTAGAGTTCATGTCCAGTCTATTGAGAGTCGAATTGATCATGTGCGGAGTTAGTTTTGTTGGTTTGGTTGACAAAACCAGATTGTGCAAAACGGATCAGCCCTTTGGCTCCTTGATTTTTTTTTTTAATTTTTTTTGTAGACATTTTCACACTAGTTAATCTGTCGATCTTTTATCAGTAATAAAACTTGGTTGTATACAATCTGGTCGTCGGAAGTATCCAGGTGGAAGAATACTAGATTGTTTGAACTGCTATTTGGTGATTTGAAGCCCATTGAGTTGAGGAAGTCAAAGGTACTTATAACCACAAAGATGCAGTTATATTGTCAAGCTTCTTAGTAGTTGTGTGACTATGTGACTGTCTGTTAATGCGGAAGGGAAAACCTATAGGCCTTTTGGGGTACTGATGCATAAGAACGTCACTGCTGTAATATTTTTCTTTCTTTGTTTTCATTCATTTGAACTTAAATGTTCATCTCAGGTGTAAGGAAGGAACGAGCTGCACTTGGAGCCATCTTGTTCCTGCTGGCATATCTTTATGCTTTTTGGCGCATGGGCATTCACTTTCCTATGCCATCGCCTGATAAAGGTTTTGATTTGATCCTTGTTTCAGAAAATAACTCTCAGACAAATTCTCTCTCCTCTTTACACACTTTACATGGATATGCCCTTATGAGTATCTCTGAATGCATCCAAAATTTCCAATGCTTTTTGAGTAGTTTGCTTGCACCCTGAACTAAGAAGAACCTGCCTTTTCAAAACCATATTGTTGACTGTTACCAAATTTCACGTTTGTTCTCTAAATTTTAATGCAAACTATTGGTATATTTGCATATATCCCATCATGTTTTTAACTTTCTGACATCATGGAATGCTTGCTAATTCTCATAGTCAGAATTTTGTGCGGCTCACAAAATTTATGCAATGGTTAAGAAAAGAAAATACTTGGAGTTGTGGGACTTGAGAGTTAGTGGGATACATCTAATGTTGATAATAAGGAATGCTAGACCATTAAAAATTGATTCTTATGTTGAATAATTTGATATGTGTCTTTGCGATCATATCAGTCAAATTAATGGGGATGATTTGTTAATTTACATACAAAGGCATTAAATTAGAACTTTTGAAATGAAAGCACTACACTATGTGTTAGCTACTTAGCTACTACAGAAATTTACTTGAAAAGCAATGACAGTACAGCACAGCACAATGCGTTAATTGCAATTCTCTTACTTTTACTGGGCAATATTATATTTGCCCTTTTGCTTCCCTTCCTTTTCTTTTTCCATGGACTTTGTTTTTAAGTTGGATTTTTTAACCTCTTCTGAAATACCATTTTTTTTTTCACCCCTCCTCCTTTTGGCTTCTTTGTTATCTTGTTTCCTAGGTTTCTTCACAATGCCTCAATTGGTCAGTCGAATTGGTGTCATTGGTGTTACTGTCATGGCGGTTTTATCTGGTTTTGGAGCTGTAAATTTGCCATACAGTTACTTGTCACTCTTCATCAGGTAGTAAACTAGTTTTCTTATTGCTTTTTTAATATGCAGAGGAACACATTACTCTCAGCTAATTATTGTCCCTATATTTACTTCTAAACATTCTTCCCACTTCCAGAGTTGCGTTAATTTTTCCTTATCATGCTAGGTATTTCTGTGACATTGCTATGAAATATGAGATCCCAGGACTAAAGAATTAGCTTTTAATTGAATTAATGTTGGATGGATGAATTTTGTTTTTGGTACATTTCATTCGTGCATCTTCTGTAAGGCTAGAAATTTTGGGTGTTTTTTTTTTGGTTGGGTTGGGGGCTGGGGGTTTTGGGGGCAGCGGGGGATGGAGAATCTTCTGGGGGAAGGGATTAGGATAAGTAGACTTAAGCTAGAACATATGAAATCCATTGCTTTGAGCAAAGACCAAGAAATGAGGAAGTGCATAAGATTCCTTGTTACAAGACTCGTTCATCCTTGTTAGGTTGCTCCAGTTGCCTAATTTGGTGGTAAAAAGGGTAGAATTCCTTCCACTTCGATGGAGATCTGTGCATGTGTGATATGGAGATGTTGGGATATTTGTAAGTACACATTCAATGCAGAAAAAAAACGTATGAGAAAGCTGAATCTGGGACTTTTAAGTGGTGCCAAGTTATAAGGTGGTCTGTAATAATTGCACCTTTGTTATAATCAAGTGAAATAAGTGAAATCCCTCAGTACTCATTTAAATGTATGGCACTCTCTGTATATATCCTTGAAATTTCAGTGGTAGGGGGCAAGTCGGATGCGTTTTGAATTTGGCACAATTCTCTAAGCCTAACGATTTAGCGAAAAGTATGTCAGATGCTTAATAAACCATTCTTGATAGGATAAGGTAGCTTGTTAGGCAAAATGTAAAATGTTTGGTGAGTATGACGCTGAGGCCTCTATATCACTTGAGAGCTCACATGACATAAGATGCTTAGCATGCACCTTAGGAAAATATATTTTTGTGTGTTAGGAAGCAGATAAGGTGAGTTATTTTGAGAGCCAAAAGTGCAATGTAGCAAAAGGAAGCATTCTTTGCTCTTAGGGCTTACCTTATATGGTAGCTTTTGCTAAAGACTCTAAGGTCAACTTTTGATTGCTGATGTAGGTCAGGTGTGATAGGTTGAAAAAAGGTTTAACGTCCAAAAGGTCTCAATGAAAATCAACTTGTAGGATTCAAGCGCTTCTTCAGATGGAAAAAAGGTGTAATGCAAGCATTTGTGTGCACAATATGAGCTCTGCTTCTGGGTGTACGGGGAAGTCCTAAAGCTTCCCCTTTTCCATAGGTTATCATTCCAATTGTGCCTAGCTACAACCTCTCTCATGGATTCATGGCATAAAATAATACATGTACCTTCGTATGCAATTGCTTATGCGGGTGGCTTAGAATATATATATATATATTTCTTCTTTTGGGGGGAAAAACAAGGATTCCAATGCTTAGATAGTTTCCAAGCCAAATCTGTAGGTTCTTTTACATTATAAATTGTGGTGGAGGGAAAGTACATATAGTTTGTGCTGTTGAAATTTGACTATACTATGATGGATCTGCAGCTCTCAGTGCAGAATATTTGTTGAAAAGAACTATGATGTCAATTATTTTCTAGGAATTATATCATTGTCCATTGTAGTTGCTTCATCCTCTAGCTGATGGTAATACATGTTAACTACAAAACCGTTAGGTTCAGGCCTTCTCATAATTTCTCTTATTTAGCTGTTCATTTGTTTTTAGGGAGCTTGAGGTTAGTTATCGGTTGGGAGCCTCCTATGTGAGGTTATTGGACCTTCCGGGGAGGCTACAATGTTTACTCATATTTCCTGTGGAAATTTGACTCATAAATGTATTTAAGTTTGTTTTCTTCAAGTACTCCTACGATCTCTGATTTCTGTGTTTCTATTTATTTTGAATGTGGTAGAGAGATTGAGGAGGCAGAGATCAAGGGCTTGGAGAGACAACTAATGCAATCCATTGAAACTTGCATTGCCAAGAAAAAGAAAATTATTCTTTCCCAAATGGAGATGGAGCGCATTCAAGGCTCAGAGGAGGTTTACTTGCTATATCTTTGATAATGTTGCTTTCTGGTTCCTCTGATATCTTAGAATATACAAGATGCTGGCTTTAGTTCTTGAGCTTATTTGGTTAACTTAGTGCTATATGATGAAATCTCTATTTCAATGTTATTTCCTTTGTGCATCTTTTGTTTATTTTTGACAAAACTTCTTTGTCTTAATTTTGCTAAAAGTATGCTCTTCTTTCTCAACTTGATACTCTGTGCAAGTACAAAACTAATATTAATGATATTTAATGCCCTGAAACTTCTGTTTCATTGTTGATTTTGTCCATTTACTAGGTGATGGAATTAGAATAGGTAGCAAATGGTGTAGATGACTTGAATTTATAAATTTTGGACTTCAAATGTCTAATAAATTTAGGAGTTCAAATGGATAAATTGTGCAATCCGTAAGAAAAATGCAAACAGCCGCCTATTTGCAATCAACCACCTTGAAAGCAAGGGGCTGCCAACACTTTTTAGCCCCTCTTTTCTTATTTTGTTTGTATTCTCCAAATCAGGTTAATTTGTCATTGCACCTCTAGATTATACTTTTCTTTTTATGTCACCATCTAATGGATAAGCTACTTTGTTGTGGAAGTAATAATTTGAATGGGTTAAGTCTCACAATTTGATAATTTAGACGTGATGTATGTACATGTATCACACGCTTATTTTTGTTTATGTAATACCTTAAGTTAACAGAGAATCTCTTTTGCAATGAGGGGGTCAAATTTCATATATCCTTGTTGTATCTTTACAAAATAGATGTTAGTGACATGGGGTGAAGCTTCATAAATATGTTTTATTGCCTTTTCTTTATTAGCAAACTTATCAAAAAGTACGAAGGGACTTATGTGCATGGTAACCATGAAGAGAATGCCAAACAGAATTCAAAAATTAACTTCAATGATCAAAATCAGAAAGTTGAAAGAAAGAAGGAAGGAGAGCTGCCCTACATTGATTTCCCTTAGGGGGTAGAGTAAGAACCAATATCTTGTGCCATAAAGGTTAAACCCTTGGAAAGGATGTTTTTTATGCACTAAATTTGCCACATAAGTACCAGAATGAAATCTTGATAATCAAACTAGTTTGGATGAACTAGTACAGTATACTTGCATGGTTAATCCACTGTAAGCAAGTTTGCTGAGAATGAGGGAATGACCATTTTTTAAAATGCTTTTAACACATAAGCTTGGTAATTAAGGGAGATAATTTGTGCAGTGGCCTTGGACTTATGGTTAACTATAAATGGTTTATAATTGATCATTGATTACGTCTAGATTCTGTTGTTTTCACAAGTTCCAAATTTGCACAGGTGGCTCCAGTTTCAATGCTATGTGCATACAAAATGTTAAAGAAAAAAGAACCAGTCTTCAGTCACATAAATGAATGGTGTTAGATTTTTGGCACCATAGGCAGTTTTCTTTTCCGTTCTCTTTATCAGTGGAGGCAAATGACTCAATATTTTTTATTCCAGTTTGACATTAATCTTATGTGCCTCATTTTGATGTTGTTGTCAATTTCATCAGCCTTTCAAACAACAGCAGAGTTTTAAGGAAAAAATCATTATGAAAATTAACAAGATGATGAAAGTGGAATTTTTTACCATGTTTCATGTCCTTGCCTTGCTTTGAACATGTTCTGTAAGTTACTGGCAGCTTGAGGCTCATAAGAAAAGTTGTTTCTTGCAGATAAAGGCTAGATCCTTATTTAACCGCATCATTGGCACAGTTGTACGATCTATGCAAGATGACCAGAGGCAGCAAGGTCAGTCTTTTTTGACATCTAGGATAATATTATGCTAAGAAGATATATTCGTTAGATGGTAGTTATACAAACTGAGGCTCAAAAGGTTTTGGTTTTTGTCTTTTTATACTATTTTGTCATTTATTTGAGGTGGGTTAGTAAATCTCTATCTTTCTAGTCATTCCTGGAATGCATAGTCGCACTGTCTGCATCTCTATATTAAATTTGTTCTTAAGAGATTCCCTTGTTCACTCTCCCCACAAAGCTTCCAAATCTAACAAAAGTGTTCAATGAATGTTGGAAATGGTTAGGATAGAATCAGAGGGTCACCAGTGTTTCATACTTTTGCTTCCTTACAATAAGCATAACCCTATTGTAGTACCTGTTACATGTTGCATTGGGAAAATTTGGGCAATAGGTCATTGGTCTTAGTTTGTTAGCTGCTGTTCTGGATGTTTTGAATATTTGGAGGGAGAGAAATCCTCAACAGCCTAATAGCTTGGTGGAAAAGTTTGGAAAAAGACCCTGGCCAATATCCCCTTCTTCTCAATTGTGGAACTTTTGAGTTCCGTATTCCTTTTATTCAAATGGCTTTGTGGTGCTGATGGATTATGGTATCAAGCTTAGGCGGTGTTTCAGTATCATTTATAAGATGGTCTGGAAAATATATATTACCACTATTGACTGAATATGGGTCAACTTTCTTTGAAATATTCAGAATGTTGTTGATCAAAGTAATAATTTTTAGACTCTCTTGTTTGCACATGATGATTAGGATACTGCCTTTTGTTATTTAAATTCGTTTGTTCACTTTTGGTTTCTATTATGTACATCCAGCAGGTGCCGAATAAGTTTTATTGTATAATGTGATGCGTTGCATAATACGAGGCATCAACTACAGTTCTTCTCCCTTATCCCACTAAAAGGAAAAGTAAACCTATCATCCAATATTTGATCTTCCTTCCAAACTTCATATTGCTGCAATTAGCTCCCTGAGTGGAAAAGTGTTCCAATCCTTTGTTCAGATCAAATGTTAATTTGGATGGAAAATGCAGAACGAGCATCCTTATCATATGAGTTGATGAAGTAATTCAAGGGCTTAAAAACTGTAGCATCACCCTGTTAATGCTTAAAGAGTAAAATCCTTAAAAGACAAAAAAGTTCCTCTACACGTTCACAAGTTTTTACAAACTAGTGAAGTACATTAACACACTAAAAAATAAAACTGAAAAAATACTCAAGAGCAAGATGTCATGTTGAAAAGCTCTCAATAGCGAGTACAGAAACACTGGTTCCTGGGGTGGCATCATGAGTCAGTCTTCCCACCTTTCACCTCTGGCAAAAAGACTGCCAACATGAAGAAAAGTAGTCTGCTCTTCTTTCCTATTGAAGAGTAGATGCCGGAGCTACTGTCATATCTGCCGTCTTTTGTGTCTTTTGTTGCTGCAGTCACTCTTGGCCTCCTTTAGTTTTTATCAGAGATTACTTACCCAACTTTTCTACTGGCGATGTTATTTCAGAACCTGAGGTTCAGTGTCATCGCAAAGCATGTCTTCCATTCTGCCTATAACTCCAACTTGCATATGAACAAGAGGGAGAGAGAGCTTTGTGAAATTTTGTTGAGGAGATTTCATAGATAATGCTGAGAAATCTGAATGAAGTATTCTACCGAAAATTTAAGTAGACACGCTAGACTGTGTTAGTGGACAATGTGAAAGCAAAAAAAGTACAGCTTTAGACAAAAAGAGAGGTTGTCGCTTGTTACATTTGCAATCAGGCTCATAACATCAGTTTCATGGTGATTGCATTATGCTCTAGCTAACTGTTAGGAGAGGAGGAATAGAATGATCAATTAAGGTGGATTCAAACTAAAGTGGATATCTGTGGCCCCCCTATTCTGTAGAATAGCTGTCTTTTCAGATTTGAAGGACCATGCAAGTTGCTCCTCGAGGCAGTCAACTCTCTTGTTTCTTCATATAACTTGGTTCCTTTATCTAGGAAACCAGATCATTATGGGTGAAGACCTGGGAAGAGAAGGAACTGGAACAGAGGAAATGAATTTTTTCTTGGGGGAACTTCAGTCATATAATGAAAGCACATTCCATCAATTGCAAAGCGTGTGATGCATTTTCCTGTATAAATTATGGATTTCTATGAAAGAAGAATATTGACATTGAAACTTTTGACAATGGGGGCAGTTGCAGGATAGGAGGAATGAGGCACTATTTTTTATTTCCTTTTGTTTTTTTTACCCCGCCGGGGGGGGGGTGGGGGGGAGATGAAGTAAATTTTGCATAATAAGAGTATAGTGGTGTGGTGTGGCTA
This sequence comes from Casuarina equisetifolia, assembly GCA_028551475.1. Lineage (NCBI taxonomy): Eukaryota > Viridiplantae > Streptophyta > Magnoliopsida > Fagales > Casuarinaceae > Casuarina > Casuarina equisetifolia. The sequence continues at coordinate 22,090,189 of CM052362.1, forward strand.
TGTTACTTGGAACTGTCTTTGTTCTATTATATTTCTGTTTAGTGGTGTTTTTATTGTATCAATAGTTATGCTTCTGCTGTATAAGGATCTCGTTATCATTGCATTTAGCTTTTCTCTGTTCCATCATTTTTGTTCACATATAACTCTGTATTTATTCCTTATTATTTTCTCAAAGATATCACAAGCATGGAAGCGGAGGTGCAGGCCTTAGAAGAGCTTTCAAAGCAGCTATTTTTGGAAATCTATGAGCTACGGCAAGCCAAGGTGTTTTTTATTTGTAACGTGTGCTTCTTCTTTTTTCCTTTTTTATTTTTTATAAGTTTGTAATATGTGCTTGGATTGCTACTTTGATATCAGTGGGTTTTTTTTTTTCCGGTATCTAATTTGTGTTACTTAAATATAGTGTTTTTGTGATTTTTCTGCAGCAACCTGTTACATATATGTGCTAGTGCTGTGTTTTAGCTGGTGCAGTGAAAAATTAATCTACTTGCACCCTACATTTCTTCTTGCCATACAATCACAATGTTAGTAGATGAAATAGGTTGGATATTCTGTGGAAGAATGAAGATTTGATGTTTATATCTTACATAGGCTGTTTCTAGAGCCTTACCAATGACTCAATTATGGAATAGAATATTCTGAGATCTCTACTAGACGCTGGAAACCAGCTTTCTTTTTCTTTGGTTCTACATTTGAGGTGTCTCCTACATCTGTCACATGTAAGAGTGTTGCACATATTTTGGCATATTGTAATGAAGTATTGATTGTGGCACTGCAACAGTGCAATGGTAGAGTAAAAACGATGGAGATAATTGTAAAGGCTGTATTTATATATATGTTTTCAACATCAGTTGTGCAGTTAACATGTAAACGGTGAAAAAGTTCCCGCTGTATAGTAAGGAAATTACACTGTAGTTAACCAGTCTATTATAAAAGGATTATAGTGGTTAAAAGAGGAAATTTATGAGAGATTAACATCGGCAATATTAAGGGTCCTTGTTCTTGTGCCTTGCATATGGCACAAGGGTGCCTAATTTTGTGCTTATTTGCATCATTGAGAGACAGATGATTTAAGCCATACAGTGCCACTTTTAACAACAAACAATTCAAAAGCTATGTCGTATGTCTCAAGGTGGAATCTGATTAAAGCTGATCAGACTTTATGAATGTCAAAGTTAGAATATGTTTGTAACTTTCCAAAGAAAATGGTGTATGGGGAGTATATTCTTTTTGCTTCATATATGAATTTGGTAAATGGGTCAAATTCTGTGTTGTGATCTTATTTCAGGACCATGTAATTGGCCTTATAATAGTCCATCTTTTTGGTAGATACAGAAAATATTAGTTATTGTGAAATGCTTTTCAAGGTACTCTCTCTTAAATAAATTGAAACGTATTTCATTTCCCTTTGTTCGTGTATGGCATTTTTCCCTAGAGGTCAGCAGTGATTGCATTTATGTAAAAGCCTCAAAATGGAAGAGATAAGATATATTATTGTATCCTTGATTTAGTACTATTCAAGTCTGCAAGTTTAAAAGTAAAATAGTAGCAACAGAGCCTAATCTAAGTAGTCAATAGGACGTTAGGTTATAGAATTAGTGTCCCAATAAAAGCTTCTATTTTTTATGCATTTGAACATTTTCTCACTATATAAAGAGTTGAAAATAGAAACGTGACTTGTTTAATAAGTATGAGTTATTAGTTTGATATTTTTGAAATTCCTTTGAGAGAGGATATATGCATACTGTTTATACAAGTAAAATGTTTGTACACATGTTATAAAAAGTTTTCTTTAAACGAAATATGAATCAAGTATCAGATAATATGCATAACAACATTAAAATGAAGTTTGCTTTTAACAAAAAATATATTACCATGAATCGTTTGCTGACAAGATGAAGTATTAGGGGCCTAAAGGAGTATATTGCAACTTTAGGCAATTTCTTTTATTTGTGGAGAGCTTCACAAATTAATAAATCATTATTGCATTGTCTTTATTTCTCTCTATAACTGCTTGTGTATGCATATTGTTTTTCATACAAACATTTTCTGTTTGCTATAAGAGAGAAACTATGATGATATGCCATGAATTATGTTATCTTCAATGTTGCTACACTGTTTATGTGTTTTACTCATGTTATGAAGTCTAGAAATATTTATGTAAAATTTTCTAAACGCAAAAACTAGTTCTCAGCTTTTCCCCCTTAAATTGCAGGAGGCTGCTGCTTATTCTCGAACCTGGAAGGGTCACATGCAGAATCTACTTGGCTATGCATGTTCTCTCTATTGTGTGTACAAAATGATCAAGGTATGGTCTGTTTTTATGGGCCTGTGTAGATTAAGGGCGTTTTAATCTTTTTCTATCTTGATCGACATGTTAAAAAACTCACATAGTTGGTAGCTAAGATGACGGTGCTAAGGATTTGAGGCCATTCAAAATCCCATCCTGTCAAATCCACTACTCAAGAAAATATTAGGATATCTAATGACCAATCCAATTAACTGATTAAACATTGAAAATCTGGTTTTAATTTGTGTAAAATCCTAGGTTTCTCTTGAGCTGTGGCACAGTCGAAACTTTCTCCTCCATCAGAATGGGATGGAAGGGAGGTTATGGATTGAAGACCCCTTGAGTGAATGTGTGACTTACCAATTCTTAAAAAATGGAAAGGATTAGATATCGTTAGGTTCCCATATTTGTTATAAATGTAGAAATAATATTCTGTCCTGTCAAACTCTGATGTTGGGAACTTGGATCGATCCTATTTTGTGATATGGCTTATCGAGAAGTACTCAGAGTGTTCAACGTCTCTGATAAACCATTAATGTGTAGTCCTGATGAGGGAGAATTTACATAGGCCTGTGGGTTGGAATATTTGTTCTGAAAGTCCTTTTACTTTGGAAATTAGAGTGAGAGATATCTAGTGATTGATCCGGTTTTCTAATCTGTTAATAGGTGAACTTTTAACTTGGTTTTGTTGCCAAATTTTATATCCATTTTTAGCCCAAAATTTGACCAGTTAAGTAGTTCATATTCAAATCCATAACTTCCACTCTATTATTCTTTTGCGTGCTTTTCTGCAGAGCAGCAACTGTCATGTTTTTGGTTAAGTATGTTTAGTCTACTTGCCATATTATTAAGAATTGTTAATCACCTAAAAGGTTTAATGGTAATGCCTCTGATTTTAGATGCCGAAGTTCTGTTTTCATGCTCAAAGTTTTTGGGCCAGGTATCTACAAAAGTCAGAATAATGCATCTTACGAACTATTAGCACAGCTGTGAGGAATATGATCCCCCTACATATAGGTTCCTCCAAATATGTAGAAAAGGATTATTTAGCAACACTGTGTACAAATATGTCCTCAGCAATTAGGGATTTTCTCATATCAACTCCATAAGGTTTAATGCCTGTGTTAGTCTCCATTCAGTCTGATTAGAGTGAAATGAACATCAAGGATCAGTGATTTTCAGTGGATGAGTAGAGTAATTTTCTTTGTTTTAGATAATTACATTACTTCATTTATAGACTGTGTTCAAGCCCTTGTGGTTAAAACCCGTGGGTTCAACTGGTTTAAGAGCTGTCAGTTCAGGTATCTATATGTAATTGTGTAGGACGAGTGCTTCCATTTCAATTTAGGGCATATCTGTCTGAGTTTTCTCATTTGAAGTGGCTTTGTTACCTTTTCTTGTTAGAACTTACACTATTGTGAGAAATTTTGGTTACATCCTAGTTTGGTGTGTAAAAAAAAAAAATTCTTGAGCACAGAGCTCCAGTATTTAGATTGGTTGTATGTTCTTCATAGCCTGAATGCTTATTCGGCTAATGTGCTTTTTACCATCTATTTGGAACAATGAAATCTCAGTAGTGCCTTATTTGGTTTTTGTTCATTTCATACCCCTTAAACAAGCATCCATTTTGTAATTTTGAGTTCTACATCATGGAAAGTGAGGTGCCTGATTGATCTAATTGATCTGTGCAGTCTTTGCAAAGTGTGGTTTTCAAGGAGGTACTTTTTCATCGCTCAATGTCACTAGTTGATTTTTTCATGATTTTTCTTCTGTCAATGTCTTAAATGAGTTCATATTTTTGAAACACTTTCTGAAAATATTTTATTCGTTATTGTATTGAATGATTCTTTTTCTTTGACAGGCTGGTTCAGTTGATCCTGTGACAAGGTCAATAAGCATATTCTTGCAGTTCTTTGATATAGGAATTGATGCTGCATTATTATCGCAGGTTAGTTTAAGTTCCCCTTTCCATATGCCTGAGTCAATTTTACTTTGCCATCTCAACTACCCTGAAAAGTCCGCTGCGTCTTCTGTCTTAGCATGGTTCCTTCTGTGGCTGCTAAAAGATTTACCATGAACAGTCCTGTGTTTGAAGAAGTTTGGCAATTCTAGGTGTCCATGATTGCTCGATGCTGTCATTTTATTTTATAATTTAGGTGAAACTCTGCTAAAAGCGAAGTCTACTTACATAATTTTGCCTCCTGTAGACACAGAATTGACCATTTTCTGCCACGGTGCATGCTGATGATATATGACAGTCATTGTATAGTTTTCAAACTGAACTAATGGACTGTCTTCCTAATCTTTATATGATTCAATCCCATTATATCTCAGCATGTTTTTCAATATTTTGGCATCTACGGCGTTGGGACGTATTTGTATCGGGCATGTGATAGTACATGCAATATTGTGCTATTTTCGTGGAAGGGAATAGTAGATCTGTCTCTGTTTTTAATTGTCTGTAACAACTGTTCACTAGACTTACTTCGTTGCGCTTATTCTTCAGGTGTTGTTTCATACAGGAATTAATTGATGAGTAAGGGTGAAACTTAAACTTCTAGATTTGTCTAATTAATGGGGATTAGGATCTTAGATTTGACTTATGCATCTCTTCTTTCATTACTTGAATCTTAGTCTAAGGTAGTAGGCATGGATCTCATCTTAACCTGTTATCTCTTCATATGAATGGAAATTTTGGCATGTGAACCCTAACAGATAATAGTTGTGTGCTTTTTTAGTTAATGCATTAAATTATTTCTTTGATGTCTGTAGCCCGATTTACTAAATTCAGACTTTGATAGACACACAACTGTGGTGACTGTGTAAGAATGAAAGGCCACAGTGCTAATGGCAAGAATCAAAAGAACCTCCTGATGCTTTTGTTGCTGGCATTGTTACATGCAACTATTGAGTACTCTTACATTGCGTGGCTGACACCGTATGTGTCTTCTTTATTTTCTTGTTCTACAGTATATTTCCTTGATGTTCATTGGAATCTTGATTGTGATATCGGTGCGGGGATTTCTAACAAATCTAATGAAGGTAACTCCACTTTCTTACAGCTTTTGATTCCAATTTGTAGCTGACTGAAGCTATATGACTATGATTTATGCTGTATTCCGTTGGATGTTTTGAGTAAAGTGTGTGAGCTCCTTAATGAGAATAAATGCTCCTGTGATGAAGCATTTAGATGACTGGGCTAGACTGGTTCAATTTAAACGATATTTCTGCACCACTGGGAAGAGATTCTTACATATTGACTGAAAATGATAACATTAACCTTATTGGTTTACTTGAATTAACCTTATTGGTCCATTTTGAAGTGAGCACCTTGCAATGCATGCCCAATTCAGCGGGATGATTTCTGCTTGAAATATTTGCTTTATTTTGGCCCACAGTGGCTTCCATATCTCAAACTTGCCATTTTTGGCTACCTGCAGTTCTTTTTTGCAGTTTCCAGAGTTGGGAGTGGATCTTCAAGCAATGTTGTGCTTTTTCTCTCAGAAATTATGGGAATGTATTTCGTGTCCTCTATTCTTTTGATAAGGAAAAGCTTAGCAACTGAATATAGGTATGCTTATTATCTATTCCACAGTCAGGCATATATGGTCCTTTTTGAAATTAAGAGACGGAAATAATGAGTTTCATGCTATCTGGTTTTGGAAACTAGTCAATGGTTATGGTGATAATGTATTAGTTGATTTAGCTTTTGTTTATGTTTTTGAGACAATTATATATTTTAATTCTGTCATTATTGTGGGGCAGGAACATAATCTGGTGACCTGGTTTGACTTAATCAGTTTGCAATGTTATTTCATCATTGGGTGTATATATGTTGCCTTTAAATTAGCGTTTGAAGGTTATTGGTTTTCTAACGAGACTCCTTGTTTAAGTTGAGTTAGAGTAACATGTTTTAAAGTTTTCCTTGCTTGGCCCTAGAATTCATCTTTGCTATATTGTTATTTAGTTTACTAACACTAGACCTCTGCAATTCCAAGGTCATTGATCTTAATTTTTCATGATCGCAGCCCATAATATAAGTATTTTTTGGCATGTTTTGTGGTCTGACCTATTTGTAAGAATTGTGGGTTTGTGTTGAAGAATGACATGGCTTCTTTTTATGAGACTTGGGATGCCCCTAATCTTTATTCTCATGTGGATGTTCTTCTAGTAGTTTTTACTTCTCATGAGAGAGTAAACATGTAAGGGGAAAGATTACAGACTGGCAAGATGAAAGAAAGCCCTTGAAATTGAATCCTTGAGTTAAAACACGAAGGGAACGTATGAAACCCTAAAGGTTGCATGTGTAATCACCTATTGGTTCACTGAAACCCTTAAATTTCAAACCACTGAAATTTGGTATTGATTTCTTTTATAATGATGGCCACCAGAGATATTATTGTGTTTTAGGCTGATGCAAAGTTTTCATAATTTTGTTGATAATCTAGGACCTAATGGTATTTGTGTTGCCCATAAAGAAGGGGTAGAGGATGTTATGGTTTCAATCCATATGAAGGCACAAACCTATAAGTCTCTTAAAAAATTTAATATTAGTTTGCTTCCAGATTTCAATTTCTTTTTGAGGTAACTAATGCTTCTAATTCAATGTAATCTCATCTGTTATGTGAGACATGTTGATACTTGTAATGCAGCAGTTTCCTAATTTAATCGTATGTCCAATATCATCCCTATCAGGGCATGTCCATATTTAGCATGATGAAAGTTCAAGGAGTTGTAAATCGTTCATTTATCTGTGAGAATACCTTATAGCACTTTTTGTGCAAGGTTCCATTGAATGCATAGCAAAGAGCCCTTAATGTCTAGACCAAAAACAGGAGTGAGATTTGAGCTATGTCTCTATTGTGACAACTCTAGCCTGCAAACTTGCTTACATATTCTTGGAAGGCAAAACTTAAGCAAGATGTTTTATAGAACAATTGAAACTAGAACCTAAACTTTGCCAATTAGTGTCTTCTTTCTTTTTTTTTATTTTTTTTATATTTTAAGTAGGAGTCACTTCTGTTAGCTTGCTTTGACAATTAGGATGCACTGGGAGCTGTTGAATATGTTAAGTCATATCCTGGCATTGGCATAACGTTTGTGAGATGGCAAAATGTTAAGTATGGATGACAATGTACGATGGAATTGCCTCTTCCTGATTTGCTAGAGTATCCATTAGAGAAATTATAGTTGTGTGCTGCTTTATTGTTCTTGGCTATGAAACTATTTTAACTGTAGAAAGTTTTGAGTATACCAAGTCCGTCTATCCCCAATTGTTTACTTTATCTTTCTGTAGAATGTGATTGTCCATTCAGCTATCAGATTATGGTTTTGAAATCTTTACCTTTTTTGGCTTCTCTTGACAGGATAATCATAACAGATGTATTGGGGGGAGATATTCAATTTGATTTTTATCACCGCTGGTTTGATGCGATATTTGTGGCCAGTGCTTTTCTTTCTCTGCTTTTGCTCTCTGCACATTATACATCTCGCCAAGCTGACAAACATCCAATTGATTAATGTGATTTTCCTTAAAGTATGTGATAATTAGATTATGTCATTTCATTTATCAATCAAAATTTCAGTTCTGCATGGCCTAGCTGTGTAATTGTGTCATTTGATTATTGACTTCATTTTTATGCATGTGGAACAGGGAGCTTGAACAATTTAGAACTTTCAGGTCAAAAGAAGGTACAATATTAAGGTGACTCCCTTGAATGGTACTAGTGGATGACTTTTGATATATTTTGAGATTGCCTTATTTGTTGAATCAGCCAACTCACAGCTGATTCTAAAATCTTGAGGTGTAAAATTTGGAAATGGTTGTTTTCTGGTATTATTTATGAGCTTTACAGGACAGAATAACTACTGCATCGTCAATGTTTCTTAGGATATATAGAGTACTTTTCATTTGCAATTAGAGGTTAAGGTATTGCTGCATGGGACTGGCTCTTGAACTCGGTGCGACTTTATGCTGCTTGGAGTCAAGATTTGATAATGATTAATAGATTTTGGGTCCAATCCACTAGTTCCTTACCTAAAAAGCTCAGCCTAATATTGAGATTCTGCCATTGAGGCGGATATCAGATAAGTTTATCCTTTAAGAAGCTATGCCTATATCAAGAATCAATAATGGCTTTCGCAGTTATATTCCCCTTTATCCACGAGAAACTTGTATGGGGGATACCCTTTTTGGTTGCACGGATTTATGCATTGTAAATGACTTGTTTTCTTTTCTTCTTCGTGAGCTTGATTCAACCGAGGTTTTGTTCCAACTAATTGGTTTTACTATAGAGATATTTTTGTTCCTCTTGGCCCTACATAGGACCGTATTTTTGCTTCTTACATGTCAATTTAGTCATAAATTCTCTCAGTAATATTGCAGGTAAAAAGTTGTTCCCTGATGCTGAGAAAAGTGATTGATGGCCCCCAAGATCAGGAAATTCTTTATGCGAGCATCATAGTGTGATTGGTGGTCAAGGGCAACATAGCAGAAGCCTAGCCCAAGAACACAAGGGCCCTGAGGTTAGCCCGGATTATTTTTGTGTGTATAATTTTTTTTGTACGCAAAGCAGAATGCAACTCCTGATGGAGTTTTTACAGTTGGTCAATCCGTAAGTGACCGACAAAAAGTTGTAGCCATGATCAGTTATTCTGGATTTGTAGTATCTGATTTTCTCAATTCATTATTCACAATTGCTATTCTTTCAACCTTTATGCCAATATTGTTAGTAATGGTGTTTGGCGGTGAGAGTTGTAGCATAATGTCAGGTTGCTCCCTTGCTGAATTGGGTATGCCAATCTAAGTTATGTCTATGGTTGTCTCAGCCAACAGAGATCGATTTGGTGACATTGCCAACGCAGTCGAGATAGTGAATCTTCCATACCCGTGGTCTTTATATTCTTCTTGAGTTGCAGAAGAGAAGAGGAAAAGAATGAACAAAAAATTAAAAAGAAAAAAGAAAAAAAAAATGAAGCTTAGACATTGAAGTTTAGACAACAACAACAATAATTTCAGGCCCGATCGCTTCTAAGGCCCTGTTCTTTCTAGGTATCAACGACTTCCTCGTACTACCAAACGACACCTTGGTCCATTCGGCCCCACTGCAGTCCACAATAACACACAATCGGGGTGTTTAGAAAGGCAAGTCCTTAGGCCCAGTGGGTTCTCTTGCCACGTTAACAACTTCCTCGTTCCACGGAGGGAAAAGGAGTACGTGGACGTGCATGGACCATGCGAAGTCGCGTAGTGCCATTAGTTGTGAATTGGCTAACGCCAGACTCAGAGGCTGGGCATGGCCAAGAACTTCAATCGAAGTGAAGAAGTGAGAATGGAGCTCTATCCAATGCTTTACTGATGCACGAGTTGCCTTCCCTGAGTGATGCCACGAGCTTCTGAAAGCAGTAATGCTACTTATACGTGTGTGGCGTTGCTTGTTCTTATGTGAGTACTTTAAAAACTTGCACAGAGAGAGATTTGTTAACAGGAATCTCTCTCTCTCTCTCTCTCTCTCTCTCTCTCTCTTTCTTTCTGCAAATATGGGAAATCAGAAACGGGCTTCGTAGTTATCGTCTGCTTTCTAGCCTGAACGCCTGGAAGTTGAGTCTGATTTTGTCGCTGTGGAGGTCGGTGTTCTATTTGGTCATAAGTTGTTCTAGAATTCGATGGTTTCCAACAACTTGAAGCCCGCTTCGAGTCCAGGCCGCGTGGATGGAGAAGGAGGCGGAGGGGAATCTGCCTTGAACACCGGCGATTGGAGGGCCCAATTGCCGTCGATGCTCGTCAAGGAATTGTCGACCAAATGTGATTCTCTCTGTCTTCATCCTTTTTTGCTTGTTAAATCAATAGATTATATTGCTATTTTGCTAAGCTTTTCCTGATACTGTTTGATATTTTTTTATTTATATAATTATATCTAGAAGGATATGACTTTAATGGTTGTTTTACCAGAGGCCTTTGGACTACAAGGGATAATACTGTGTCAGAAATTAGAAAGAAAAGATGATGTTAACATGTAATCGAGAATTGGGAGAGAATTTTTCTGGAACACCTGGGGTCTGTCGTCTGAAAGCAAAGTGTGCTATCATCTGGTTGATGATTGGAACACTTTACCCACATTTTATACCATTCTTACTTACCCAGAAAGAAAAGTTAGCTTGTTCTTTACAACGAAATATACTGAAGATCAACAATATAAGTTTTCTGGTCTCTGTGAATGGTTTCTATTTCTAAGCTTAGTCACAAAGGAAATTGTTGTGCAGTGTTGAAAAACACTCCGCCAACAACCCCCACTTTTGGGGACAGGCGGCTGACCTTACTTTCTTTCCCTTCTTAACTGAGCATTTTTTTGGAGCTCCAAGTTGTGGCCTCTAGATGGCGAAGCTTGAACAGTTATGTGTTGCCTTACTGCTACTTTGTTTTCCTGGAGAAATTCAATTGTTCTTTATTCATTTTAAATTTAATGAAACTGTGTTTACTGTTTATGGTTTCTCTTGACATTTTTGTGGCTGAAGTTCCTCAAAGTCAGCATTATTGCCAATTTCAATCCCTGTGTGCCAGCATTTGTTAAGAATATCTGTTATGCTTATAGAATGAATATGTTGAAGAAGCATCCTCTTGTTTCTGGTCAAGAAAAGTTAAATGAACTCAAGAAACTAGCCATAAGGTTGGAGGAAGAGATTTATACTACTGCTGTAAGCCAGGTACTACGTCATAATGCTCCTATAATATTTCTAATATGTTTTTGTGCATGTATGGTTGAAGAATCAATATAAAATGGATTTTGTTTTCTTGCTGCGTATATGTACATTTTGTGTATGTATACTTACAAAAGCTGTATTTCTTTCCCCCTTCTTCTTTTCCATCCTACATTGGCATGATATTTTAACTTTTTTTTAATTGACCCCTATTTGCAGTTAGATTATTTTTAAAAAATATCTCTGAAGGTTTTTTCTTTTTTTATTGACCCCTATTTGCATCAGATTATTTTCAAAAATTATCTCTGAAGGTGCCTACAATGGAAACTAACTCTCGGAATCTTATGGCCAATTCTTTGTCATCAAATCATACTGCCAGTAGCAACAAGCCCCCAGACCCAGGTATGAAGAGTGTTGTGCATGATTTTACTTTCATATTTGATAGTCATCCTGTTGCTTCCCTAATTTCATGGTTTTTATTTTGGCAAATGGATACTTCACTAATATTCAAACAATATGTACTGACCTACATACATATGGACATATGTACATTCGTACATGGATGCAAATTAATGTGGATATATATTGGTACACATGCTTAAGTGCGTTTTTGTGAACAAGGACGCAATTCCTCTGGTTGGTCTAAAAAGGGCTTATTTTTCCTCCACATCGGAAGATTATTGATGAGCACACAAGAATGCGAGTGTGTTTTTCCTTTTTTTGTAGATTTTGGTAAAAGAACCTTGGAACAAATAAGCTATAATGCTGGTTGGACAATGTAATATATCATAGCAAGTTTAATAAATAGATAGTGATCATGATCAATGATGATTCATCAATCCTGTGATGTGTGGTGGGACATGCCAACTTAGAGGCAAAGTTCCATCCTTATCCCAACTTGATTTCCTTAATACTTAAAGAATGAGAGATCAAATTCTTACCCACCTAGGCAATGAAATTGATTATATTGAACACTATGACGCAAATAAGCTATGGAGGCCTTTAAGGAAATTTTGTTTAATGACGGCACTCAATCTTGATTAGGCATGTTTACATATATAGCGTTTCACATTGAAGATTGACATCATATGTATATCATTTTTCTCTTTTTCAGTAGTGTCAATCTTTCTCAGTTAGCCTTCTTGAAATTAGTTTTCCTTCTAAGAAGAGTGTTTTGTTGTGGTTTAAGATGTATGTATCTTTATAGCATCTCCAGATTCCACAGCTCAGACAGGACATACAAATGGGGGTGATTGGCAAGAGGAAGTTCATCAAAAGGTAATACGGCATAACTTATGAAACTTAGCTGCAGATTCGTGGATGAGAAATTTCATTTTTGGGATTGTTACGTTAGGGTCTGGGTGACATTTAGGCTTAATTACAGTGACCATGGTGCTGAAAAACAGGACAGAAAAATTCTGAAAGTACATCGAATCTAAAATAGAAAGTAGAGCTTCCACAAATTTACATGATTTGAGAAATTATGAAGAGAATACAAGGAATTCTTCTTCGTCAAAAGAAAGACTCTTTTTTCTTTTGAAAGGAAAACTTTTTGGAAGAAGGAAATTGTTGAATCTTGTATGGAAATTTTAGTTACTTCTATCATACTTTCTGAAGAAAAAGAAAAGAAAGAAATGAAGATAAGGGCTCTAGATACTCATTATTCTGATGCTACAATGATGTACTGCATTAGTAAGCCATATTGCTGCACATGTGCAAATGACAATGAAAATGGAGGCTGGTAGTCTGTGATGCTAGTTACAGTTAGCAAAGGAAACATTGTTAGGCACAATGTTGAAAGTTTGGGCTGGTTTTGGTTGTTAGTTATTTAAAGCATTCATAAACGATTAGCCTCTTATCAAAGAATAACACCAATTTTGGAGCTATGTAAATCATCGATATATGTATTTGTTTGTGCGTTTGTCTAGAGACTAGGAGGGAGGAAGCGCGAGGTGCAGAGTATTATTTCTGCTCAATACCTTTTGATTAGTAAAGGTGGAGTTCGGTCCTGAAAAGATCATAAATCGTAAGAGTACACTTGGTGGAACTTCTATGTTGAAAAGGAGTTACCAGACTTAAAAGGATGGAAAGGAAAGGAGATTTCTTGATAGTGATGACCTATCTTCTCTCAGCTTATTCCAAAAGTAGACATGTCAAGGAAGAAGATATTGTTGTTGATTAGTTGAAAGCGGTCTATGTCGAGTTATTATTATCGTTGTGTCTCAAAATAATATCCGGAATGTATCTTGTAAATTGAAAAAGTAGCTTGATCTTTCTATTATGTATACAGCTAGTTTCTTGTTATATATGTCTCCTAAAACGTGTATATGCAGTAGATTCCCTTTATACAATATGGCACCAAGAAGAGATGATTAATTTGATAATCTATGTTGCTAATTTATTGCAGATCAAAGTCATGAAGGAGAAACACCTATCTGAATTAAATGAAGTGTACCAGAAGATTACTACTAAATTGCAGCAGGTATTTTAAACTTAAAACATTTTCTTGTGCAGTTTATTGACTTTTTACTAATGGTTGTAATGGCATTCAGCATAACCCGTTAGTAAATTTCTGACTTGATCTTCTTTGGATTGTTAGTGCCTTGTTCTTATTATGTTCTTTATTCTTTTCTACAGCCTGATTCTCTTCCACAGCAACCGACATCATATCAGCTTGATAAGATGAAACAACTTAAGAGTATATTGGAGCGCATTATAGCATTCTTACAGATTTCTAAAAGTAAAATATCACCCCAGGTCAAGGAGAAGTTGGGACTTTATGAGAAGCAGATATCGAATGTTATAAGCGTTATTAGGCGAAAGAAGTCTGTGTCTTCATTGAAGCAAGGGGAGCATCCCCCACCACCTACGCACTCCATGCAGCAGCCACGATCCCAAATTACTCACATACAGTCTTAAGGATAATCAAATGAACCCTCAGTTGCCACCAATGAACTTACAAGGCTCTGTAGCGACCATGCAGCCTGGTTCCAAGTTGGACTCAGGCCAAGAAAATGCACTGAGTTCCTGGCAGCAGGTGCCTATGGGATATAAACAACAGAATCCTGTGAATGCTAAAAAGATTTAAATCTTAAATTGACGATTAACTTTAAATCTTTCCATTTGTTTCTAAATTCAAATTGTTTGGATTTAAATGTGGCATAAGATTTTAAAATTGGCTGATCAATTTTTAAATCAATGGCTTCATTTAAATAGGCATATTAATTTTTATATTAACGGCTAAAGGATTTAAATCTTCCAATTTATTTCTTAATCCAACTATTTGAATTTAAATATGGTATACAATTTGAAAACGGAAAATTTACTAATCAATTTTACATCAACTACTTTATTTTAATTTACATATTGATTTCTAAATTAACAACCCCATTTAAATCTTCTAGTTTATTTTTAAATCCGATGGTTGGAATTTAAATTTTAAACATGATTTGAAATTTTTAGATATTAAATCTAATGGCTTGATTTAAATATGTCATATGACTTTTAAATCAACTTTATGATTTAAATCATTGGTCTAATTTGATTATGCATATTGACTTTTAAATTAATAGCTACTTAAATCTTTTGGTTTATTTTTAAATTTAAATGTTAGAATTTAAATCTAAAATTTGATTTTATACTTACAATTTGTAGATCCAATGATTAGATTGAAGTCTTCCATATGATTTTTAAATAGACAATATGATTTAAGTTTGTTGATCAATTTTAGCCGGTATAGTGAATCAGTTCATAATTAATGTTGCCAACAGAAATGCTACCCAGAGTGCTGGATTTACTTACTATAATCAGTCCGGTCCACACTTGCTGATTCTTTGCAATCCATTCTACGCTGATAAAACCTGCACAATAAAGCAGTTATGCCCTCTTCGATCTTCTGGTTAGTTTATGCAAGAGAGACGCTGCACCAGCTTTTTACCAAGAAAATCAACCCTGCATTTTCTGACAAAAATCCGAAGAAGGAATACAAGGCCTTTAACCGACATGTTCTTTTATTTGGATTCTTCCTCTCAATAGTCCTATTGAAAAACAAGTTTTATGACTAGAAAATATGATGATGAAAGACAACACGAGACCCCTTTGGTCAACCTTGGGGATAAGTTCTATCTATAATTTTATTGAGATGTAAGCAATTGTTTTTATAGTATTAAGAAATAAGTTCAGAATCTTAATTAAGTGAAATGAGATTTTACGAACTCGTAAGTTAATTTTTGAATTGAACAATAGACTTCTTACTATAGTATCAAAGTCTAAATTCCTCCTTAGCACCCATATGCTTGAAAGGTGAGTCTATCTAGTAAAACAACATCAAAATTAGCCTTAAAGGTGGATTATTGTGGTGTGAGTGTTGTTGAAATATGAAGAATAGTTTCACATTGTTAAAGAATGAATTTGGAATCATATCATGCTTAATAGTTCTCACATTGTTACTAGTGAAGTGGATTTTTAACAATGTGGCTATGGTACACCAGCAGAAAGCAAAGTGCACGATTCCTTACAATATAATCAAATGAATATTAGTAGTCAAAGTTCTGATTCAAATCTAACTCTAAAGCTTCAGATTTATCAACAGTTCAAATTCATTTACATATAGAATATAAATTTGTTATGCAGATATCCCTATCATTCTATTTTACTTTATTCGGCACAGCAAACGTATTCTACATATTTTTAACATAATTGCGAGGGAAAGGATAGAAGCATCCTACTGAAAAGCGCAGTTCAACATTCAAACTATAGATGTAACAATTCCTCCACACAAAGCCAAAACCAAGCATTTGTCCGAACGAGCAAACGAAATAAAACAAGGTTCTAAAATCCACATACTTCATGTCTTGCTTCGGAGAAATCCTATAAGATCATTGATCTCGTCAAGTACTCCTCGCTTGCAGGTACAAAAACCAAACAAAAGACAAAACGATAAGGCCATGTTCTTTTCAAGTCAGCACATTTCCTGTTGCTACCGACTCTGCTTCTTGCTTTCTCAACCCTTTCTGTCACTCATGGAGCTTCTTAATATCACCAACCATCAACAGCTCTCGTTCGAGGAATCTCTCACTTAGCATTTAAAAAAGTTATTGTCTACGAGATTAAAATTACTTCCAGCATGCCAGGCTAAGATTATTGGCGCTCAAGAACTTAGTTTGTTCAAATCTAAAATTCATCTTTTCAATGGTTTGATCAAGAACCCTTAAATTTTCTTTGTAAGTATAAAATCAAATTTTAGATTTAAATTTCAACATTTAAATTTAAAAATAAACCAAAAGATTTAAGCAGCTATTAATTTAAAAGTCAATATGCATATTCAAATTAGACCAACGATTTAAATCATAAAGTTGATTTAAAAGTCATATGACATATTTAACTCAAGCCATTAGATTTAAAATCTAAAAATTTCAAATCATGTTTAAATTTTAAATTCCAACCATCGGATTTAAAAATAAACTAGAAGATTTAAATGGGGTTGTTAATTTAGAAATCAATATGTAAATTAAAATCAAGTAGTTGATGTAAAATTGATCAGTAAATTTTCCGTTTTCAAATTGTATACCATATTTAAATTCAAATAGTTGGATTAAGAAATAAATTGGAATATTGAAATCCTTTAGCTGTTAATATAAAAATTAATATGCCTATTTAAATGAAGCCATTGATTTAAAAATTGATCAGCCAATTTTAAAATCTTATGCCACATTTAAATCCAAACAATTTGAATTTAGAAACAAATGGAAAGATTTAAAGTTAATCATCAATTTAAGATTTAAATCTTTTGATTTATTTTTAATTTCAACAATTTGGATTTAAATGTGTCATACGATTTTAGAATCGAAGACTACATTCAATTTGAAAATTGTATGGTAGCCTTAAATCTAGGAATTGGATATAAAATCTGTAGGTTTAAAATCAAATTTTAGATTAAAAATACACATGTTGGATGTATAATAACCCAAAAGATTTAACTTATCCTGTTAATTTAAACATTGATGTGCATATTTGAATCAAGCCACTAATTTAAAATTGATCAACAAACTTAAATCATATTGTCTATTTGAAAATCATATGGAAGACTTCAATCTAATCATTGGATCTACAAGTTGTAAGTATAAAATCAAATTTTAGATTTAAATTCCAACATTTAAATTTAAAAATAAACCAAAAGATTTAAACAGCTATTAATTTAAAAGTCAATATGCATATTCAAATTAGACCAATGATTTAAATCATAAAGTTGATTTAAAAGTCATATAACATATTTAAATCAAGCCATTAGATTTAATATCTAAAAATTTCAAATCATGTTTAAAATTTAAATTCCAACCATCGGATTTAAAAATAAACTAGAAGGTTTAAATGGGGTTGTTAATTTACAAATCAATATGTAAATTAAAATCAAGTAGTTGATATAAAATTGATCAGTAAATTTTCCGTTTTCAAATTGTATACCATATTTAAATTCAAATAGTTGGATTAAGAAATAAATTGGAAGATTTAAATCCTTTAGCTGTTAATATAAAAATTAATATGCCTATTTAAATGAAGCCATTGATTTAAAAATTGATCAGCCAATTTTAAAAACTTATGCCACATTTAAATCCAAACAATTTGAATTTAGAAACAAATGAAAAGATTTAAAGTTAATCGTCAATTTAAGATTTAAATATTTTGATTTATTTTTAATTTCAACTATTTGGATTTAAATGTGTCATACGATTTTAGAATCGAAGATTGCATTCAATTTGAAAATTGTATGGTAGCCTTAAATCTAGGAATTGGATAAAAAATCTATAGGTTTAAAATCAAATTTTAGATTAAAAATACACATGTTGGATGTATAATAACCCAAAAGATTTAACTTATCCTGTTAATTTAAACATTGATGTGCATATTTGAATCAAGCCACTAATTTAAAATTGATCAACAAACTTAAATCATATTGTCTATTTGAAAATCATATGGAATACTTCAATCTAATCATTGGATCTACAAGTTGTAAGTATAAAATCGAATTTTAGATTTAAATTCTAACATTTAAATTTAAAAATAA
The DNA here is from genome assembly GCA_028551475.1 of Casuarina equisetifolia. Classification (NCBI taxonomy): domain Eukaryota; kingdom Viridiplantae; phylum Streptophyta; class Magnoliopsida; order Fagales; family Casuarinaceae; genus Casuarina; species Casuarina equisetifolia. The sequence continues at coordinate 22,108,239 of CM052362.1, forward strand.
ACCAAAAGATTTAAGCAGCTATTAATTTAAAAGTCAATATGCATATTCAAATTAGACCAATGATTTAAATCATAAAGTTGATTTAAAAGTCATATGACATATTTAAATCAAGCCATTAGATTTAAAATCTAAAAATTTCAAATCATGTTTAAAATTTAAATTCCAACCATCGGATTTAAAAATAAACTAGAAGATTTAAATGGGGTTGTTAATTTAGAAATCAATATGTAAATTAAAATCAAGTAGTTGATGTAAAATTGATCAGTAAATTTTCCGTTTTCAAATTGTATACCATATTTAAATTCAAATAGTTGGATTAAGAAATAAATTGGAATATTGAAATCCTTTAGCCGTTAATATAAAAATTAATATGCCTATTTAAATGAAACCAATGATTTAAAAATTGATCAGCCAATTTTAAAATCTTATGCCACATTTAAATCCAAACAATTTGAATTTAGAAACAAATGAAAAGATTTAAAGTTAATCGTCAATTTAAGATTTAAATCTTTTGATTTATTTTTAATTTCAACTATTTGGATTTAAATGTGGCATATGATTTTAGAATCGAAGACTACATTCAATTTGAAAATTGTATGGTAGACTTAAATCTTGGAATTGGATCTAAAATCTATAGGTTTAAAATCAAATTTTAGATTAAAAATCCAAATGTTGGATGTATAATAACCCAAAAGATTTAACTTATCCTGTTAATTTAAACATTGATGTGCATATTTGAATCAAGCCACTAATTTAAAATTGATCAACAAACTTAAATCATATTGTCTATTTGAAAATCATATGGAATACTTCAATCTAATCATTGGATCTACAAGTTGTAAGCATAAAATCGAATTTTAGATTTAAATTCCAACATTTAAATTTAAAAATAAACCAAAAGATTTAAGCAGCTATTAATTTAAAAGTCAATATGCATATTCAAATTAGACCAATGATTTAAATCATAAAGTTGATTTAAAAGTCATATGACATATTTAAATCAAGCCATTAGATTTAATATCTAAAAATTTCAAATCATGTTTAAAATTTAAATTCCAACCATCGGATTTAAAAATAAACTAGAAGATTTAAATGGGGTTGTTAATTTAGAAATCAATATGTAAATTAAAATCAAGTAGTTGATGTAAAATTGATCAGTAAATTTTCCGTTTTCAAATTGTATACCATATTTAAATTCAAATAGTTGGATTAAGAAATAAATTGGAAGATTTAAATCCTTTAGCCGTTAATGTAAAAATTAATATGCCTATTTAAATGAAGCCATTGATTTAAAAATTGATCAGCCAATTTTAAAAACTTATGCCACATTTAAATCCAAACAATTTGAATTTAGAAACAAATGCAAAGATTTAAAGTTAATCGTCAATTTAAGATTTAATTATTTTGATTTATTTTTAATTTCAACTATTTGGATTTAAATGTGTCATACGATTTTAGAATCGAAGATTGCATTCAATTTGAAAATTGTATGGTAGCCTTAAATCTAGGAATTGGATAAAAAATCTATAGGTTTAAAATCAAATTTTAGATTAAAAATACACATGTTGGATGTATAATAACCCAAAAGATTTAACTTATCCTGTTAATTTAAACATTGATGTGCATATTTGAATCAAGCCACTAATTTAAAATTGATCAACAAACTTAAATCATATTGTCTATTTGAAAATCATATGGAAGACTTCAATCTAATCATTGGATCTACAAGTTGTAAGTATAAAATCGAATTTTAGATTTAAATTCTAACATTTAAATTTAAAAATAAACCAAAAGATTTAAGCAGCTATTAATTTAAAAGTCAATATGCATATTCAAATTAGACCAATGATTTAAATCATAAAGTTGATTTAAAAGTCATATGACATATTTAAATCAAGCAATTAGATTTAAAATCTAAAAATTTCAAATCATGTTTAAAATTTAAATTCCAACAATCGGATTTAAAAATAAACCAGAAGATTTAAATGGGGTTGTTAATTTAGAAATCAATATGTAAATTAAAATCAAGTAGTTGATGTAAAATTAATCAGTAAATTTTTCGTTTTCAAATTGTATACCATATTTAAATTCAAATAGTTGGATTAAGAAACGAATTGGAATATTTAAATCCTTTAGCCGCTAATATAAAAATTAATATGCCTATTTAAATGAAGCCATTGATTTAAAAATTGATCAGCTAATTTTAAAATCTTATGCCACATTTAAATCCAAACAATTTGAATTTAGAAACAAATGCAAAGATTTAAAGTTAACCGTCAATTTAAGATTTAAATCTTTTGATTTATTTTTAATTTCAACTATTTGGATTTAAATGTGTCATACGATTTTAGAATCAAATGGTAAGATTTAAATTTTCTGATTAGTTTTAAATCAATGGCTTCATTTAAATAAGCATATTAATTTTTATATTAACGGCGGGAGGACTACATTCAATTTGAAAATTCTATGGTAGACTTAAATCTAGGATTTGGATCTAAAATCTATAGGTTTAAAATCAAATTTTAGATTAAAAATAAAAATGTTGGATGTATAATAACCCAAAGGATTTAACTTATCATGTTAACTTAAACATTGATATGCATATTTGAGTGAAGCCACTAATTAGGAAGGTCATTTTTGCTCAGATTCAAGGTTTCTTAGAGTTGTCGTTAGACCATGCAAGGGAGAAGTTTGCTTAGAGCCGAATGAGACGTGGGTTGTTTGAACCATTCATCCATTGCAAAACGTGTTTGCTACCACATTGAAACATGGATACACATAGCTTTAGGTGTTGTAAATTTAGGTGATGGCAAGGTTTTGGAATCATTGGCAACCTAAGTTTACAAATCATTCACTTTATTTTCTATATGCATCCTGAAGTTTGTTCAAATACATATGTTAACTTGTCAATGTTTGTATCCTCTTGCTTCAGAGCATATTTCAACATATATGGGAGTTTTCAATCATAGAAGGGAAGGATAGACAGGGGACTTGCATGGCTATAATAGTGAAATTTACAAGGAAGACAAGCGAAAGTGCATGGGCAATTGGAGAGAAGCCATTGGGTTTTGTCCTTCTGTAGCAATAGCAGAGAATTAAGAAACATAGGCCTAATATCAAAAACCAGGTTGCAATAGTGGCTAGAAGAAGAATACCAGTAAATGCAATTGACTACAAGAAAACCATTCTTCAGAGCAAGAAATTAATACATCAAGACAACCAGAACATCTAAGTAACAAACAATAATTGAGAAACCAAAAATGTGCATGTGATCCAGGCGATTGGGTTTATGATTTTAGGCACAGGTAGCATTATCAGAACCCATACAAGAAGGAGAATTCAAGGTCAAAGAGGATATCATTTGTTAGAATTTAGATACTTTTTCTGTCATCAAGAAGCAATGTCCAGATGTTATCTTGGTAAGCACTTAATTTATAAACTTTACAATTTACACAATTATAGCAGCAATTAAAAGACTGTAAAAAGTTTTCCTAAATGTGAAAAATGTTAACTTGAGGTTAATGATTGTGATTTAAGTAACTTTAAGGAACTTCATAATGTAAAGTTCCTTAAGGACTTTTGGGATTTCAAATTTTTGTTAGTGGTGCATAAATTTGGAAAAATAAAACCGTAGATTTTGAGACTCGTTTTTGTTTTTCCAAAGCAACATTGACCACGTGATGGAGTGGCACATATCCAACCCCTAAAAGCTTGCCATTTCAGCAATGGTGGCTATGCACCCAGACAACATGGTTTATTTGTTAGGCCTGCAGTTAGGTGCCCCAAGGGAAGGGCGGAGAGTCTTAGAATTGTAAACTGAGATGAACAAGTTGAATTATAGGCTCTATAACATGAGATTACAAACCCTCCTCCATTTCAATCTTCTCTGCAAGATGGTTGTTCTAATGGTTGTGGATTTTGTAGAGATTTGAGTATCGTAAGTATAAAATCCACATTAAAATATAGAGAGAAGGAAGGAAGGGACACCGTCTAACTTTCCTCAAACTGGCACACAAACTCATAGAATTTATTAGGAGACACCAAATTCAATACTAGATATTCTTGATCGCAAGCAGGCGAGTCCAGGTATAGAAAGAGCAAAACGCTTGTAATGTCATCAAGAACAGGAGCAAAACTGCAGCAAGCAGTACCAGAATCTGCCAACACCCAAACACGTTAAGCTTCAAGTATTTCCCAACTTTAACTCTCCATCTACTGTTGTGATACTTATTCACATCTTCAATCACCTTGTCTAAGAATGGCACTCTTGTCAACCTGATCGACTTGCTCATTCCATTCCAGAGGTTGGCCACCTCTTCATCACTTCTCAGACGGTTTAAAATGATCCCTATTTCTCTAAGTACTTGCACATCCTCTTCAGTGTCTATGATGCCATTCATTAATTCAGTGTAACGTGTAAAAGCCAACGAACCCGATGCATTTGAGGCTTCATATGCTACCAAGTTTCTCAAAATCACCTCCGTGTTAACATCTAAGGCAATGGTGGGAAGGTAAAATGTGGCAGTTTTTATGTCAAAAGCAATGGTTGAGATAGTACCCTTCGTGGGAACAAAATGCACCCTAGATTTTGATAGTTCAGTCACGGAAGGGATTGTGATTTCCTCTACCAGTGGTGGCCTGCTAATATTATTGTTTGAACTTGTATTCTCATCTTGGGGCTTGTGTTCTTCTTTATCTGGGCTGAAAAATAAATACTCCACAGGCTGCTTTAAGATTGTGAATACCGGAAGGTTAGAGACGATTGTCCAAGGCAATTTCTGGATGAGTTTCACAGGTCTAGATTTTAGTGCTTGCTTGAGGCCGCGCTTTAATTTCGAAAGCAGCTTCGAACTCTCATTAAGAACTTGTTCGACATACCTTGAGTCTGCAGAAGGTTTTTCCTCACCTTGAATGTCTTCATTATGATCCTCAGCTTCGATTATTTCTGTTGGTTTTTCCATTTTCGGCACCATCATGTGGTACAAAAAGTCTAACAAATGTGTGCGCTCTGAGACCTGTATCTTCGGCAGGTCTTCCGTGAGCTCGAAAGGTGAAAGCTCTTTGAATAATCCCATTAACATAAGACGTAAATTATTATCGGCAGTCTCTAGTGATGAGAATTGGAATTCTGACATCTTTCTTAATACAAATAAAGGAATTTGATTCTCGAGCATTACAATATCTCTTAGAATTGAATTATGCGCTGACTTCGTTCTTGCATAATCCAGCAAGGGTGACATCCTGGAAGAGACTCTTGTTAGCCCTATTCCTTCTCTGATGACGAAAATCTGAAGGAACTCAAGCAAGAATGATGCGTCAATGGCCATCATCCATGCTAGCGTTTCACCATTGAAATCCAGGTGCCTATGATAGCACGCTCTGATCCTTTGCTCAAGGTTTCTCAACTTGTCAACAACATTTTGGAAATTAAGACTTTGGAGTTGCTTTTGAGCTCTTTTTGCTGCTGCTACCTTAGACCTCTCCATCTCATAGAGCTCTGGACGCCAATAGTGGTAAGGACCAAGAGCAACCTGTTGGGGAGTGTAAGAATCAGGATCACTAGCTAGAAGGGCTTTGGGGACGTTGAAAATGCATCTAGGGACTTCATCATAATCCTCGATATCTTCTTCAAGGGTTCGACGAATCTGAATGACCCATTGTTTGCTTGGGAGAAGAGAGATTTTCTAGGAAAAGTTATTGTTGTCGAGTGGCGTGGAAGTTGGGAGTACGAGAGTTTTAATTACTATAAATACAGAAACATTACTATAATTAATGAACTTCGTTAAATGCTTGCCATCACGTGTGAAACGCATAGTTGGGAGTATGAGAGTTTTAATTACCATAAATACAGAAAATTACTATAATTAATGAACTTTGTTAAATGCTTGCCATCGACATTAAAACATGCGTTTCACACTCTTGTTTTACTACTTACGGGTATCTTTCATTAGCGCCAGTCAGTTTAGATTTGTAAAGTTCTAGAGCACTAATGCCACGTAAAAATCAAAATACCTTTACAACCATAAAGTATGTCTTAAGATTGAAACAAGTGAGGACAAAAGTGTTTTTTTTTTTTTGTGAAAGGTCAAGAATTATATATCACTGTAAAGAATTACAAGATTGTTCAATTATATCATCATTATTTAAGCTCAAACACTGCGTTTGGCTAATTCTAAAACTCTTATAAGAATTTATTACAATTTATAGGCTTTACTCTTCTAGTAGATGAAATCTTCTCTCTCACATCCTTGATTTTAGCAATAATAGTTGAACTGTCTAGACTTTTATAATTGAATATTCTTTTATTTTTTTTCCTCCAAATGTGATACAATACGGCATTGAAAAATATATTAAGCATGGTTGTTGCAAAACTCTTACTCTTGACAGCCTTGATCATCCAACATATTTCAGCTCTCCAATGTTCAATTCTTTGAGTTAATTCATTCATACCTAACAGAGTCTTCTATATGTAATTTGTGAACCTACATTCAAAAAATAAATGTTTTTGTGATTCTTCTCCTTGTTAGCAAAGGTTACATTGTAGGTCCACTGCACTATTCCATATAGCCACACAATTTGTTGTTAATAGTTTTCCTTTCAAGATGATTCAACATATAAAATTATGCTTTGGTACGCCTTTTTTCCATACAAGTTTTGCCCATTTAGTATATTCTTTGTGCTCTCTTAGTGTTACATAACTTTTGGCAATAGTGTATTTTGAGCCCATCACTAATTGTGTAAGTTCACTTCTTACTTATAAGATATTCCTAAAACTCCAAGCTAGTGATCCTTTCATCTAATACTAATCAGAAAATTTAAATCTTACCAGTTGAATTTGAAAACGGAAAATTTACTAATCAATTTTACATCAACTACTTGATTTTAATTTACATATTGATTTCTAAATTAACAACCCCATTTAAATCTTCTAGTTTATTTTTAAATCCGATGGTTGGAATTTAAATTTGAAACTTGAAATTTTTAGATTTTAAATCTAATGGCTTGATTTAAATATGTCATATGACTTTTAAATCAACTTTATGATTTAAATCATTGGTCTAATTTGAATATGCATATTGACTTTTAAATTAATAGCTGCTTAAATCTTTTGGTTTATTTTTAAATTTAAATGTTGGAATTTAAATCTAAAATTTGATTTTATACTTACAACTTATACATCCAATGATTAGATTTAAATCTTCCATATGATTTTCAAATAGACAATATGATTTAAGTTTGTTCCTCAATTTTAAATTAGTGGCTTGATTCAAATATGCACAAGAGATAAAATTCAAGATGGAATCATCAAACACAAGAGATACGAACAACGGAACAACCTGCTGACATCTTCACAAAAGCTCTCTGTCAAAGACAACATACCTATCTCTTGAGCAAGCTTGGTGTGTTTGATGTTTACAAACCACCCAAACCACCAGCTTGAGGGGGAGTGTTGGAGATACGTCCGCATGTTCCAGTTTATATTTTCCTGATATAGGTCCATATTCTTTCCTTATGGCATAGGTTTATTATGGATATTACTTGTATATGAATTAATGTAATATTTCGTTCATTGTCTATATTCTTTCCATGTTAGTTTGGTCCTTCTGTTATATAAGGACGAGTCCTGTACTGAATTACTTGAGCAAGTAAATATACAATTCCCAAACACTAGCCCGTTTTCTCTTTTTCCTCTTGTTACATTATGCACTTCGACTATGGTGTATATATGTGGTTGTTCATGTACTATGTCTTGATCTTTTGTAACAAATGTATGAAGAAAATTTAAGTGTTTGATGTAGAGGGGTGAAGCCTTGTCTTGGTTGCTCGTTGAGTTTTCTTTATTTCTTACTTTTTAAGTGTTGACCAGCATATGATTTTTCATGCAGTTAAGTTTTGTGGATCTTGCTGGTTCAGAAAGGGTGGATAAGTCATGCACTACTAAGGATCAACAATCTGAAGCTCAAGCCATCAATCAATCACTTCTTGTGCTTGGGAGGGTTATTAGTGCATTATTATCTGGTGCTGACCACATACCTTATAGGGTTGACAAGTTAACCATGTTAATGAGTGATTCACTTGGTGGTAATGCCAAAACACTGATGTTTGTAAATGTATCACCAGCTGAATCCAACTTGCATGAGACCTACAATTCTCTACAGTATGTTTTCTTTCTTCATTTATTTGATCAATTCGAAATTTGAAGTCTTGTTGCCTTTAGCACTACCTTAATTTAGCAATTGTTCTTTCCTATGACATTTCTGGCATCTGGGTGTTTGTTTTAACAATCCTCTTTATCATATTGAGGTATGCATCGGATGTTCGATCAATTGTGAATGATCCAAGCAAAGGTATTTCATCCAAAGAAGTAACCCAATTAAAAAAGTTGGTTGCTTATTGGAAAGAGCAAGCAGGGAGGAAAAAAGATCATGAGGAGTTGGAAGAAATTCAAGAATGTCCAGCAAGGGATAGGACAGATGGCTATCTTCCATATGCTAGTAGTACTAAGAGAAGTTCAAGAAGAATGTGGATGGATGAGCAAGTTAGTGGTGGTATGAGAAGTTCAAGAAAGCAGTGGATGAATCAACAAGCTAGTGGTAGTAAGAAAAAGTTGCAATGGTTGTAAGGTTGGAGATTGGAATATGCATCAAGTTTTGTTGTAAATATGGGCATTATTCTAACATTCATCTCTGACTTTGAGTTGTATAGTATGACATCTACTTGTCATTTGAATTGTAAAGGTGTGACATCTTATAGTGTATCTTGTGAGGTATTAAATTTTTTAGTGATGGACTTTCAAAATGCTTTACTCTCTCTCTCTCTCTCTTGTGATTCAATTGTGGAATCAATTGAATGTGAAGATGCTAACACAATATGTACAAACCTGAAAATTTGATGTGAATGTAACAGTTGGCTTTATGGCATTGTAACGATTAGTGTTTTTAGAACTCCAAAGGGGAGAACTTCTGATCCAGTGTGCAACATTTAACCAATTATTGAATACACTTCAAAGAATGAATATGAAATGCTTAGTGCCTAAGTCTGTAATTCAAGTTCTCTTCATTCTGCAAGTGTAAGGTTAGAAAATATTGGGATTATATTTTACTTCTCTTTGTTGATCAGGGAAGAAGCTTGCAGGGAACTTAAACTAGCTGAATGTTTCATCCAATGCACAGGAAGAAAGAGATTGGAAATTTATTGCCGAGTTTCTGTAGTATAAATACAAGATTTTTTATACATGGAAGAACTATGGAACGTCCAATGGAAAATTTGATTGGTGCAGTAGCACTATGTGATGACAGGTGTATTTGGTCTTGGCCTCTTTCCCAGATAAATCAGGTTGATGTGGAGGCTGAGATAGTGGCAATCAGATGGTGGTTATGCATGTTGAAGCTTAGATTCGGTATGATTCAAAATTTTTGAGTTTCACATTGCATATTCTACTCCATGTGGGGTGTACATTTCAATTTAACCAAAGCTGAGTCTTCTGAATTTGTGTTTGGTAGAATTCATTTTAAGGCCCAATTAAGGAAGGCATCACTTTAGCTAATTGATGGAAGGGCATGTTGGCCTTCTTGATTGCTTAAATTTTTTTGGAGTGTCTAAGGTCCATCCTACAGTAGTCATTCACATTAGTCCCAATACATAACCTTTTCAATAGCTTGTTTTACTAGAGGGAATGTTTCCAGGAGAGTTATTGTTTCAGGACCAATATTGTCCCCTGATTTATAAACTTTTTGGCTTGTTTCTAGTCAGTCCCATGCCTTCACCTTACATAGAAAAATTTGACCTTTCCCGCTCTACCAAATATTTTGTAGCTTTCATTTGATATTAAATAGTTGGCTCTTACTCAGTCTACTTGATATTGCTAATAGTTTCTACTTGCTTTCATGCAGTGGAGTTGTAGTGGACCTTTTTGGAATTTCTTTTAAGGAATATCAGCTTGTATGCTAACGTGAATGAAAACAACATTGAGGCTTCATTCAGTGCTGAATTTCAAGTCAACTACATGCTGGAAAGGTTAGAAGGATGTAGGATGGTTTGGAAAGCAGTGATCTTGGTCAGTAACTTGTACAGGTGTCTTGAATGGGACATAATAAAGATGTCAAAAACGGTGTGGGTTATCTCTTTTGATGTCTATGTACTCTATAAAAATCTTAATTTCTGTCCAAATTTCATTTAAGAGCCCCTTTTAAAATTGAAAACAAAAGAGACTTTTAAACAAGATTGAAACAATATGACTTGTTATCCTTATACCATTTTAATAAGTTTTTTAATTTTCTTTACTTAATTACTATGGACTCATTTTCATTACATAAGATTAATTATAGAGGGTATAAAATTTCATGTAATAGAAGTATCCCGAATGGGACATAATAAAGATGTTAAGAATAATGTAGGTTATCTCTCTATATTTATTTCTTCTATGAAAATCATAAATTTTGTCTAAATTCCACTTAAGAATTTTTTTTAAAATGAAAAAAAATACATTTGCAAAAAAAATTGAAACAATATGACTTTTTACCTTTGTACCATTTTTAACAAATTTTATATTTTTTTTTATTCGATTACAATGAAATAATCCTCAATTCATAAGATCAATTATAAGGGGTATAAAATTTAATGTAACAGCCAATAGCTTGACAATATTATTCAATATTTGATGTATTTCGATAGAAACTTTAATAAATTATCCGGAATATGAGAAATTATTTTAAATCTCCAAAATTATGATCAAATGAAGTTTAATACCTAAAAAAAAAAAGAGTAAAATTGGGCGTCTAAACGGCAGAGAGACAAATCCAAAGACCTAAATTGTCAGCTGCTTTTGTGGCGGGAAAGCGAAAGCGCCATTTTTCAGAGGAACAGACCGGAAGGCTGCTGAGGTAGTAAGAGAATGGGATCGGAGGATGCTCCTCCGGCATGGGGGTCGAAGCCTTGCATTATGGGAATCGATGAAGCCGGCCGAGGCCCTGTTTTAGGTTCTTTTACTTTTTCTCTGTTTTTTTTTTCTGGTTTCGCCAGACATTTCTTTTCCGTTTCTCGTTTATTATGTGTGTTTTTTCTCAGGACCGATGGTGTACGGGTGCTTGTACTGTGCTCGATCATACGAGAAAACTCTTTCGTCTTTGAACTTTGCAGGTTCAGCTTCAACTCCATTTTCTCGGCTCTTTCCTAACTTTAATCTTTCTTTCTTCTTATCCGTTTCTTATATGTTCCGAAGAATTGTGTTTTCATGCTCAGGAAAGAACTCTTAATGTTTGATGGTTCTTTGGTGTTCCTTCACACTCTTGATCCTATTTATTAAATAAAAAGGAGACAAGGGCTAGTAAAATGAAAATGGTTACTTATTTCTTCATGCGGTTTGGCATTTTAAATCAATTGTGGTCGAAGTGCGCATCCTATGGAATTGTTAATTAACAGCAGGGTTATTTATCATAGGCATCAATCCTTTTGTAAATGTGGCATAAGATTTTAAAATTGGCTGATCAATTTTTAAATCAATGGCTTCATCTAAATAGGCATATTAATTTTTATATTAACGGCTAAAGGATTTAAATCTTCTAAATTATTTCTTAATCCAATTATTTGAATTTAAATATGGTATACAATTTGAAAACGTAAAATTTACTGATCAATTTTACATCAACTACTTGATTTTAATTTACATATTGATTTCTAAATTAACAATCCCATTTAAATCTTCTAGTTTATTTTTAAATCCGATGGTTGGAATTCCAATTTTAAACATGATTTGAAACTTTTAGATTTTAAATCTAATGGCTTGATTTAAATATGTCATATGACTTTTAAATCAACTTTATGATTTAAATCATTCGTCTAATTTGAATATGCATATTGACTTTTAAATTAACAGTTGCTAAAATCTTTTGATTTATTTTTAAATTTAAATGTTGGAATTTAAATCTAAAATTTGATTTTATACTTACAACTTGTAGATCCAATGACTAGCTTTAAGTCTTCCATATGATTTTCAAATAGACAATATGATTTAAGTTTGTTGATCAATTTTAAATAAGTGGCTTGATTCAAATATGCACATCATTGTTTAAGTTAACAGGATAAGTTAAATCTTTTGGGTTACTATACATCCAACATTTGTATTTTTAATCTAAAATTTGATTTTAAACCTATAGATTTTAGATCCAATTCCTAGATTTAAGTCTACCATAGAATTTTCAAATTGAATGTACTCCTCCCACCGTTAATATAAAAATTCATAAGCTTATTTAAACGAAGCCATTGATTTAAAACTAATCAGAAAATTTAAATCTTACCATTTGAATTTAAAAATGGAAAATTTACTGATCAATTTTACATCAACTACTTGATTTTAATTTACATATTGATTTCTAAATTAACAACCTCATTTAAATCTTCTAGTTTATTTTTAAATCCGATGGTTGGAATTTGAATTTGAAACCTGAAATTTTTTAGATTTTAAATGTAATGGCTTGATTTAAATATGTCATATTACTTTTAAATGAACTTTATGATTTAAATCATTGGTCTAATTTGAATATGCATATTGACTTTTAAATTGATAGCTGCTTCAATCTTTTGGTTTATTTTTAAATTTAAATGTTGGAATTTAAATCTAAAATTTCTTTTTATACTTACAACTTGTAGATCCAATGATTAGATTTAAGTCTTCCATATGATTTTCAAATGGACAATATGATTTAAGTTTGTTGATCAATTTTAAATTAGTGGCTTCATTCAAATATGCATATCAATGTTAAAGTTAACAGGATAAGTTAAATCTTTTGGATTATTATACATCCAACATTTGTATTTTTAATCTAAAATTTGATTTTAAACCTATAAATTTTAGATCCAATTCCTAGATTTAAGTCTACCATACAATTTTCAAATTGAATGTAATCCTCCCGCCGTTAATATAAAAATTAATATGCTTATCTAAATGAAACCATTGATTTAAAATTAATTAGAAAACTTAAATCTTACCACTTGAATTTGAAAACGAAAAATTTACTGATCAATTTTACATCAACTACTTGATTTTAATTTACATATTGATTTCTAAATTAACAACCACATTTAAATCTTCTAGTTTATTTTTAAATCCGATGGTTGGAATTTAAATTTTAAACATGATTTGAAATTTTTAGATTTTAAATCTAATGGCTTGATTTAAATATGTCATATGGCTTTTAAATCAACTTTATGATTTAAATCATTAGTCTAATTTGAATATGCATATTGACTTTTAAATTAATAGCTGCTTACATCTTTTGGGTTATTTTTAAATTTAAATGTTGGAATTTAAATCTAAAATTCAATTTTATAGATCGAATGATTAGATTTGAGTCTTCCATATGATTTTCAAATAGACAATATGATTTAAGTTTGTTGATCAATTTTAAATTAGTGGCTTGATTCAAATATGCACATCAAGGTTTAAATTAACAGGATAAGTTAAATCTTTTGGGTTATTATACATCCAACATTTGTATTTTTAATCTAAAATTTGATTTTAAACCTATAGATTTTAGATCTAATTTCTATATTTAAGTCTACCATACAATTTTCAAATTGAATGTAATCCTCCCGCCATTAATATAAAAATTCATATGCTTATTTAGATGAAGCCATTGATTTAAAACTAATCAGAAAATTTAAATCTTACCATTTGAATTTGAAAACGGAAAATTTACTGATCAATTTTACATAAACTACTTGATCTTAATTTACATATTGATTTCTAAATTAACAACCCCATTTAAATCTTCTAGTTTATTTTTAAATCTGATGGTTGGAATTTAAATTTGAAACTTGAAATTTTTAGATTTTAAATCTAATGGCTTGATTTAAATATGTCATATGACTTTTAAATCAACTTTATGATTTAAATCATTGGTCTAATTTGAATATGCATATTAACTTTTAAATTAATAGCTGCTTAAATCTTTTGGGTTATTTTTAAATTTAAGTGTTGGAATTTAAATCTAAAATTCGATTATATACTTACAACTTGTAGATTCAATGATTAGATTTAAGTCTTCCATATGATTTTCAAATAGACAATATGTTAAATTAGTGGCTTGATTCAAAGATGCAAATCAATGTTTAAATTAACAGGATAAGTTAAATCTTTTGGATTATTATACATCCAACATTTGTATTTTTAATCTAAAATTTGATTTTAAACCTTTAGATTTTAGATCCAACTCCTAGATTTAAGTCTACCATACAATTTTCAAATTGAATGTAGTCCTCCCGCCGTTAATATGAAAATTAATATGCTTATTTAAGTGAAGCCATTGATTTAAAACTAATTAGAAAATTTAAATCTTACCATTTGATTCTAAAATTGTATGCCACATTTAAATCCAAATAGTTGAAATTAAAAATAAATCAAAAGATTTAAATCT